>JAJQWJ010000002.1:125689958-134924958 GCA_023637945.1 Phaethornis superciliosus | reverse complement strand
TTTCTTGTTTTATTAGAGAAGATAGTGGGATCAAGAGCACTGAGGTATTTTTTTCTTTTCCCCAAAGGTTACCAAGACACACACACACAAATAACCCCTGTGGCAAGAAAGAGCTAATTTAAAATTACTAGGTAGTAATTTACAGGAAATAATTTCTTCACTAGTAATGGGTGAAAGGTGGGAGCTGAAGGAACACTGACTGTGTTGATCTTTATCAGAAGGAAGGTGGAGGAAGCAGAAATAAACCTGTCATTGTTTGTACTGTGTAGACCACTCTGTGAACTGTAATAGAGGAAGTAAGCAGTTACTTTAAAGTAAGCAGGAAACTTTGGTAATCTGCAAGTATGAATTTGTAGGGTAAAAAAGTCCAAAACAATTAGTGAGCTAGGCTTGCCTTTAGTGCTGACCGAGGTCACACAGCTCAATTCTTGAAAAAGAATATATATACATGTATATATTTTTAAAAAATTAAAATAGTTGCAGTGGCAGAAGTACACCAGAGATGCAGAAGAGCAGCTTCACACGTTTGCCTGCTCATTGCGGTGGAGTTGTTCAGAAGGATGGCTGGGAAGGAAAGGTAAGGTTTGCTTTTGCTTTTCCAGATAGCTGTGCTGGTGTGAAGCAAGAGGAACCCTGTGGCTGCCGAGTGCCCCAGCAGGAGTGAAGGGAGAGCAGCAGTCAGGAGGGACGCGTGTTCCTCGCCATTAGGTGGCAGGCTGAAACAAGGCAAAGTAAATGCCAGCTGAGATGTTGGCAACACTGCTAGAACCTAAGCTGCAGCTCTTCAGCGTGACTGGTGGTAGAGTGGGAGGATGTATTTTAGCATTAGCTGTTTTCCTTCACCGTTTTGTGTTAGGATGTGCCACATCCTAGTGCATCATCTGCATACACGTGCAACAGCAAAACCACCAACATCCAATATTCTGCTAAAACTTGCATAGCCTGTTGTCTTATTTTAACACACCTGATGAAGGAATCTCCCTGAAGAGACTGAAAGAGGCTTTCCGAGTGCATAGACCTCCTCTGTCAGAGCTAGAATTAGTGACATGGTCAGGGATATAGGGAGCAATTTCCATTCCAGTTGATAAATCATGTTAATCTGAAGTATTGTCTAGAACTGCCATTCATTCAACAGGTGGTGATAATAGGCAAGTTGGAAGAAGCTAAAAATCATAAAAGTGGGGCTTTGATGAAACTAATAGCACTATATGACTGGTTTAAAATGAGGTGGGTTTTTTTTTCTTTCTCTCATAGCATTTGAGTTTCAAATATTTACATACAGAAGTCATTCTGGTTGTATACTAATGATCCTGAGGCCAGCAGTCTCAAGTCTGCTGGAGGCTGTTTTTTGGTTTTTTTAATGACATGTCCTTGTCAAATCTAGCATAAGTGCAAATTATAATGTTGGCTACCTTACCTTTTTGGAGATGTGATTGCATAGGTATTTGTGGGATGTAATTGCTTCCCTTACCATAGCTGAGCGTGTGCTGTTGATACCCAAGATGTACTGTTACTGTAGCAAAACTTACATGCTGTTTACTGATTTTCCACTAACAAGATGCAATGGCTTAACAGTCGTAAAAATACGTTCTTTTGCTCTCAGTTCCACTGTGATTTCCAATTTCCTATATTTAAGTGTTCAAACAATTCAGTCCTATGTATTCAGTCCTATTCACCACTAGCAGGCCTACACTGTTCTCAACAGTAAACATGAATAAAGTATTTCAGTGCCATTTAGCAGAGATGATGCTTAGCATGTTAGGTGTTCATTTTAAGTCTCATCTCAATTTTTTTACTCTCCTGCTGTAAAAGCAGCTATGGGTTACAGCTTGATTGGCTGGTTTTATACCATGGGGTTGTCAGTGCCATAATCAGCATTTTTTCAATTCAGTAGAAGATAGCCCTGATGAGCAATGTGAGGCATTTACAGCAATCCTCTTATGTCAACACTCAGGTCTTGTATCTCAGGTCTTCAGGGATTATAAACCAGCAGCACCGTTAAGAGATAAAATGCTTTTCAATGAAGTCCGTAGACTTCCTATCCTTTCGTTTGTAGTTTTCAGTGCCTTGCCAGCGTAAATCTGTCTGTAGCTGTCAGTAATCTTGCCTAGTTGATGTTTCTTCTCTTGATGGTTTCCATTCTTGAAAGATTATTTAATGAAGCAGAAACTGTGAGGTAGGCAAACCAGTTAATAGGAGCAAATGTCAACCATCTGGTAATGCTCTGGCACAAAGCTGCTGTTGACTACTTTTCCTTTGAGAGATGGTACTTCAGGCATGTGCCAAAAAGGTCTTTTATTTGTGATACACTTGGGTTTTAATAAGCTTTCATTTTCCATATAATGTGGTTGTTGTAAAGATGCTTGCAAAAAAGCAAACCCATATTAATCTGAACATAAATCCTTCTGGAAGTGCAGGATTTGCAACTGAAAAAGAAGATTTTACTTACAGTGACTTACAGTAAGGAAAACAGTAGGTTAAAAATGTTTATCTAACAGAGAACAGAAATACAGGGCTTACAGATTCTTCACAAGTCAGGTACCATTGTACAGAAAATCAATAATATACCAAGAAATTTGTGTCTCTCCCAGCCATGCCTCTAACCTGATTGTCACCCACTGGTCCTCCATGTGCTTTCTGCTTGCAGGTACCTACTCAGCAAACCATTGCCATGATTGAGATGCTTCCTTGAGACAACAGTCACCTTCAGCATCAGAGATACATGGGAGGGGCAGCAGATAACAGTAGGTACAAATAATACAAAAGAAACTTCCATTGTCTTGCATCTCAGACAATGTTCACATTTTCTTAGTGCTTTCTGGAGAGTTAGAGGCTAACCTGGTACAGCGAGTTGCTCCTCTGCCCTGTTTGCCTGCCAGGCCAGTGGGCTGACTGCCTCCAGGTTCCTGAAAGGCACACAGTTTATTCAGTACTGAGATTCTCCAAAAGTTACCCAGTGTGCCCTTGAATAATCCCTTTGTTCCCTTCAGGAATAACATGGACAGCGTATTCAGATTACTCATGATCAACTTTAATCAAGCTTTAAGATAAAGAAATATTTGCTTAGTACTGTAGGCTTGAAAAGCAGAACAAAGTTATAACCGAAGAAAGCAGCATCATGAAGTATTAGAATTCTATTTCCAGCTTCTCAGGGGCTGAGTTGGCACCATTGCCCAGTTCCACAGAAACCATCCCCAGTGCAGATTTGGCCTGAAATCTTCCTAAATGTGCACCTCTCCTGGCTCTGCTCAGCCTGACTGCCGGTGTCCCTCAGAGCAGCCACGCTGGGCAGACCGCCCCTTCTCCCTTCTCACCTACCTGCCCTTGTGCTGAGACATCACCGAGTAAAAGGTGGAACTTTGCACTTTCCCTCCTGCCTATTGTTTTTTTGATCAATGCATGGTATTTTTAAAGAGATCCTGCTCTTGACTTCAGCTAAGTTGTGAGGAGCAGCCTGTATACAGATCTGTATCTTGGCTAGCTGAAATAAAACAAGGCAGGAAGAGTCAGGGGATCTAACAGGAAAGCTAAAATTCCCCTACATGGGTGTGAAGAAAAATTGTGAGCTTGCAGTTCCCAACAAACCAATTTTTAGAAAGATTTCCCTCTATGCTGTCCCAGCACCAAAGGTTCCTGCTGACCCATGGCAGCAGATGGGCACCAGGAGCAGCATCAGCATCGGGTCTGGCAGGGCAAGATGGCCGACCTGGCCTGTGATGGGGCACGCCTTGCCGGGGAGGCCTGTGCTGATTTTCTGTGAGTTTATTCATCTGAGTAAAAGCTTTAATGTCCTCCTTTCACAGGTAGCCGTGAGGGCTCTCTGACTATTTGGCACTGGTTCAGCTGACTCCAGGGCCCTGCAGCCACCATTTACAGGGAGCAGTGCTGTGCTCTGAAGGATTCAGCGTTGTGAGAATATCCAAGAGACTGATGCTGAGAGCCTGTTTGATTCCATGTGCTATGGAGACCTGAGCACTATCTCCAAGTGCCTACAGGGAGAACCGCGGCAGGTTCTCCTTCTACTGTAGAAAGCCATTCAAACTACCAGAAGAACATACAATCTACCAGGTATGTTCACTTATGGTTAGAATTACCAAAAGTCTGGTGGACTGTGCTTCCTGGTAATGATTAAATCAGGACAGAATGTTCTTCAAAAGAAACTATGGGTTAGGTTAAAGGAGATTTATGAGTAGTCCAGTGGTATGCACAATGCAGCAGATTCCAGGGCACAAACTGAAACACAGAGGGTTATCTCTGAATATCAGGAAACACTTTTCACTGTGAGGGTCACAAAGCACTGGCACAGGTTGCCCAAAGAGGTTGTGGAGTCTTCATCCATGGAGATCTACGTGGTTCTAGGCAACCTGCTTCAGGGGTTGTACCAGATGGCTTCCGGAGTTCCCTTCCAACCTCAGTCATTCTGTAATCTTTCCTGGCCTCGGTATCTACTCACAAAACTCAGAGTAGGTCACCATTACCTACTCAGTTTCTTTATTTTCTTATTTTTGTGAAATCATCAGCTCATAATAACCAGGCATTACAGACAACAGGATTTCATTCTGAATAGGTTCCAGTCCATCTGCTTCCATAAATCAATATTCCAGTCACATGCTTCTATTGGTTAAGTCTTGAACACATTCCAGATAATTATTGGTGAATCTAAGGCATTTTGTGGACAAGTTAATACTGTCTAAATACAATTATTCCATATATATCTGGTGCTGAGCTTTAACAATCAAAACTAAGGTTTTGTTTTCTGTAAGCATTATATAGCTAATGTAGTGTGAAATTATTTTTTGCCACAAAATATTATGCTTAAGTTATACTAGAAAAGTATAATTATACCAGGGTGTTGCCTACATTGTCATTGATCTTTCTTGGCACATATGACCCATTTCTTTGAAATTTAATATATACATCTGAAAAATAAAATATATCTTACACTGAAACTTAAAAAGTGCTCCAGGTTTCAAGCACTAAAGATCTTACTGATTTCACTGTGTGAGTACACAGTGATGAAGTCAGTTTTGATTTGCAAGTGTGCGTTACACTATAAAAGTGTAGCAGTGAGATAGAAAATACATAGCTGGAACCACTCTCTCAGGAACACCAAACCCTTGGCTGGCCTTGGCAGCTGTCTTCCCTCTTTGTCCCAGTGCACAATCACTGCATAAGCAATGGAGAAAGCTTGTCATTTTGAACTTCAAGATTAAAGCAGTCCTTATTTACAGTTACACCCAGTGACCACTGTGCACAGGAAGAGAGTGATTATAAAAATACAGTTAGGGCAAGTCTTACAAGTCTTTCCTACCTGACTGTAGCAGGATACATATTGCCCTCATTGGATTACATAAACTGCAGTGATGTCCTGCAGTGATGTCCTGCAGTGATGTAGAGCAAACCATTCCTTTTCAAAGTTTGTGCAGACTAGAGCTGTCATTTCTGGGGGCAGAGTCATGGTCTTGGGAGCCTCTCTAGATTCTTATAGGACCTGAAGTCTCAGAGGATTCCCCTGGAAGACAACGCTAGCTTCTCTAAGCCATTTCTCCTGATGCTGTATTTACACTCATGGATCTCTTCTGTGGTGCCTGTCTGAACATCCATTGACCACCCTGCTCCTCTCTTGGGGTCTCCTGCAGGTGCTGGCTGAGGCAGTGGATGGCTCAGGCATCACTCCACCCTGTATGGCCATGAGAAGGGCAGAGGCTGAGTGTGCCCACAGGTGCAGGTGAGGTAGAAGAGGAAGTGGCCTGGGAGTCTGTGATATCTGCAATACTGACGGGTGTTCATCTGCAGCCTGAATATGATTATACACACAGATTATACATCCCACAAGTAATAGCTACTGCTCACTAATGTTTCTTTGCTCCACTTATAAGGGGAGTCTGTCTGTGCACAAACAAACTCTTGCACCAAATTCAAACCCCTCAGTTTTGAAGCCCTGAGGCTACATTGCAGCAGACAGCTGTAAATTCAGAGCAAAAAGCATTTATTTTGTATAAAAACATACATGCACTCAGCAGAAGAACAGTTCTGGAGAAGATTAAAGTAGATCCAACTTGAGAGGCAGGACACTATTTTATCATCAAAACTAGAGCAGAAACATAATGTCACAGTTTTTCAGACAATCTGAGACATGCATTAAAGGATATGGTTGCAGTGAATCCCCCAATCTGGCCAACACTTTTGTAAAGCATTTAGATTTTTCTAGTCCCTTCTTCAAAGGCAACATATAGTTTTGCAATATTTTTAAGTAGCATCAAGGACGTAATGTTCCAGTTCTGCATCCCTGATGTATCAATTAACTTGAGTGACTTGGAAAGCTCACCTTGAGGCTGTGCACATAATGTTGACATTAAAGAAGAAAATGCTGCCGACATTTGTTGAAGTGCCAAAATGAAAGTGCTCTGTTCAGGCTCGGTCCAGCCACCTCATTGTTCCCATCCTATCTCACAGGATAATCAGAAAGTATCTGGGCAATTCTCCACCCTTTCCTCATTTTCTTTGCAGGGAAGCATGAGATCAGCAGCTTTCTTCTTTTGTTCATTTTTGTCCTTTGCATGACTGCTACTTGTTTTGATTTATTAGAAATTTTTTTTAAAGAGGGGCATGTAATGTGGAGATACCTGCAGCCTAGGGAAGCTGTCTCCTGAGAGCCCCTATAGCCAAGTTTACTCTATAGAATCATTTAGAGCACTTAAATTGTAGGATGCTGCTCTGAATTGTGCTGTACAAATTTCCTTCAGACTTTAGAGGCAGCACAGGGAGATTAACCTGGCTCAGCTAAAGAAAGCCTTTGTGAATACCACTGCAGTGATTAGCAGGTTTATAATTGCTAATTTGATATTCAGTGTTCAGTGATGTCTCTGGAAGTAGGAGGTGTTTATGGTGTAGAAATGTTTACATATAGCTCCCAGCCAGCTAGGAAACATTCAAAGACCCAAGTCTCTTGTTGCCAGGAATAAATCCCCTGCTTATAACATATGATGATAAGAGACAATAATAGTAACTAAAAGCTAGAATTCTGTGGTCTGCAAGATATAAGAGTGACAACATTTTAACAAAATAGGAAGTACAGTCTGAGTAACTACATTAATTACTTGCTGTAACTAAGGGACTGTTACTCACCTGTTTCAGAAAGTTTGGTCACCATTCCAAGTCAACTTTGTAAGGATTTTGGCAATATTAGATGACAAACTACATGTATCATATTTATTTCCTCATGTAAAAATCAGGAACTGTAACTTTACTATCAACCACAAGTGCTAGCTATGAAAAACTCTTGATGCAGAATTCCTTTTGGTAAAACTTCCTGTGCTTTCCTTAGGCTAATTCTGATGTCACAGTTATCAATCCCTTCCCTGCCTTGCTTTCCCAGCTCTGTGGCAAACAGGCTAATAACATAAACTAAATGGGGTAAGAGCTTCTGGCCATAAGCTACTTCACACTGTCCACGTCAAGAAAAGCCAACAAGAAAAGTGCCTGAAGTCATGGGCAGTCACTGTTCTGGTAGTACAATGTGCACTTTTAGCTACAAGCAGAACAAGAAACTGAAAGAACATCAGGTCAGATCAGTCCCCAGCCTTAAATCCCAGAGACTGACTTTAACAAGACTTCTTTGGTACATCTAACAGCAGATTGACATAGAGGGTAATATTTCCATTATGATTCTTTTTTCTCAGCTTCAGAGGTACCTGTCATTTCTACCCTTATTGTCTCTTCTGTGGATTCCCATTTTGTATCTTATTTTGAACGATTACCTGGAGTAATTTTTATTATTCTCTCAATACTGCTAAAGAATATAGGCTGCATATGCAGTGTAATCTGACAAGATTAGCAAAAATGACAAGTATCCAACTGTTAAACTTTTCTGTTCACATAGAATACTGTTCATCTGAACTTGGTAACTATAATAGTTGGCTTCCATTCTCCCCACTTTATACTCCTTCCCCTCCCACCCTGTCAGATAGTTGCTCTCCACATGGAGATCTAATCAGAAAGCAAAGCAAGGCAAGCTTTCCACCTTCTGGTTGTACCAAGGATTCCTGTGATGTTCAGGGAAGTTGAGTTCTACCCAGGAGTGCCTAGGACTCTGTCTGTGGGTTTAGTGGATTTCAGTTGCGTGCCGTGAGGGATTACCCTAATCTTCAGGTATGGGTAGCAGAATTAGTTCACCTTGTAATCCATATTTAGTAAAAGCCTTACAACACACTTCTGTAGTGCAGCTGAATAAAAATAGAAGGTTCTGGGTTAAGAATAGAAGAGTTTAGAGCCCAGTCATTATGCATGGTACTGATTTCTGTGTATGTTACTGCCTTGAATTGTGAATGGGTTACAGAGAGGAACTCTAAGCAAAATGGTCAATCAATAAGGAATAAAATAGTGGCCTCTAGATAGAAGTTAATTTAGTCTACTATGATTGTATCAAACACACTCATAGGAAATAAGTCTTGCTAGAGAAAATAATAAGAAATATACTTTATCACTGTGAAAATTCTCCTCATCATATACCTGAAGGAGGCAAGGTACTATGATAAAGAACAAAAACAGCTGGTATAAAAAAAAAAAATCTAAAAATCAGAGCATCAGCATCTGTTTCTGTGTAGCTTCTCTTGAATTCCTTTTCTGCTCTGCAGGAGTTTCTGATGCACCTTCAAGTTCCATTACACATTTATACTTTCTACTCTGAAACTAGATTAGAAGTTCTGTAACCCTTGTGGTCAATATTTCTTCCTTTGTTTTCTCACATAAATGTTCACTGAATACACTTTGGCTGTAAGATTTAGAAAACATCACTCAGATGCAGAATATCTGATCGATTTGATATACATCAAGTAGTAGTTATGCCAAATCAGTGCTGGGTTTTCAAATTCTAGATCCAGTTTATACATGGTTATCTAGCAAAGCAAACCAGGCCTTAATACATCTCAACATCTAATGTTCATGAGTAATTGAATATGTAAATGTCCATGGCCTAATATGCATTTCTTTTCTCATTCTGATAATATATGGAAGCCTGAATTTGTTCTGTGTTGAAAATTTTACCCTTTGTTTTGGTCATTTGAACCCATGTAGGGCAGTTGTAGCAAACCTGTTGTATTTTAGCTTTACCCCACACTTTAAAAATATGTGATCTCTGTTCAGTTCCCTGCAACTTCAGACATTCAGAGTGATGTTTCTCATGGTAAATATCCACCTGGGAGCACGGTTTTAAACATGTTAGTACAGCTCAGCATGTTCACCTCAGCCAGGGCCTGAACTGCAGCTGCTGTGGTCCTCACCCCATACTAGAAAGCAAATGAGACTGGTGTAGTTATCTGCAGACCAAACCAGAGGATGTGCAAGGCACATGGCAGCCAAGGGGTGAGGTGGGATGTGTCTTGTTGGCAATATGGTCAAAACTAAGAATTTCAAAAGAAGAGTTTCCTGAGTTTTGTTTGATTTAAGATTTTACTTGTGCTCTAGAGATAATCAGTATCATTTGTATCTTGGAAAGTAAAACATATGCTCAGGCTCATCAAGGGCATTATTTATTTCCATTATCAGCAGCCTCCTTATGTGTAGGATTTCTCAGGAGCAGACTATCTTTCCAGCCAATACGTCTGCACCTTTGTGTGGGCAAACGTGAGCATGGTCTTGATAGCCACAATAACCACTGCCCCTCAGGGGCATGGCTGGCAAGCAAAAGAGCACAGAAGCCTTTCTGCAGAAGTCTTATGTTATTGTATGGGGGGGGGGAAGAGGGGAGTAGGAGGAGAAGATTGCCCCAAGACGAGGGTAAATGCTGAACAAACCTTGAAAATAAAAATTAAGTGCCTCTATTGCATTTTCCTTGGCTCCAATCTCCTTTTGCTGGAGCACAGCCTTTGGCAAGCTGCTGGGATAAGTGCTTGGTCAGGCTGCTCATCTTGGTGCTCTGGAGCGATGCCTGACTGTGGCTGGTGACAGCAATCAGATGCCACCAGCCAAAGCCACTTTCAAGCATTTTTATATCTAGTATATCAAACTGTTCATCCTTGTTTCTCTCCTGGTGTATGGTCCATAGTTCAGTCCTGCCAGGCTGCTGTATCAGTCACAGTATCACAGAATCAGTGAAGTTGTGAGCAACCTTGAGACCATCTAGTCCAACCCCCATGCAGGATTGCCTGGAGCACATTACACATCATTTCCTCCAGGTGAGTTTTAAATTTGCACAGCTTCCTTAGGCAGCCTGTTCCAGTGCTTTGACTCTTTTTTTCCTGCGCTTTCTCTAGATTTGTCCATCTTGAGGATGCACAGGTTGCCTATTGCCCCTTCTGCTTTACCTTGTTTCGCTTGGCATAGACAAAATTGGTATAGGTGAGGTGCCTTCTGTAGGCTCAAAGCATTGCAGTGGGGTACAGAGGGTTGCCTTGAGGACATTGTCTCTTTGCAGCACAGGCCTGAGCTTAACAAAGTTGGTTTTTTTAGCCGTTTGGTAGCATAATAGTGCACAGTTGGTCTCAAACCAGGTCCTGAAACTCCTGGATCACCATTATTGTGAAGCCAGTCACTACAACTGCTATTAATTTGGGCTTCTGTAAGCAGACACATGAGATTTGGTAAATGACAATCTCAGCACCGAAAAAAATAAGGAAGATGTGCTTCAATTCAAGATCAAGTTTTTAACAGAGCCAACACAATATATAACAGCTCCCTTTCAATTTTTGCATTTTCATTTTCCACCTCAGGCCTAGTGGTACTAAAGAGATCCCACACCTTTGCATCATGTGGGTAAAGGAAGAAAATATTAAGTGTTTCACATAAGTAAAGGCACAAAAAGATGGATTATATGAGGCAATGAATCCAGCTTTGTTATTACGTCCTTGCTGACAGCCTCAGAAAACCTTCCCACAGAGTAAGTCAAGTGATGAGAAAGATGATTTATCAGGGATAAAACTCCTTTCAATCCTTGTAAATCACAGTGATAAGAGAAGTCTCTGGAATTCTCCACAGAGAAATTGTGGCCTCATCAGAGATCAACAGAAAAAGGCAAGCAACAAGACCCCAAGCAGTAAGAATAATCACATGCAGAAAAACTCTTCCTAAAATTAAGTACCAGGAAACACAATAATGTACTTGGGATGAAGTCCCACTGTGCATATATCAGTGAATATACTGAATTTGTAATGAGAATACAAAAATTCTTGCTAACACTTGGAAACCTTTCACTGCTATTCACAATGACTGCAGCCTGAAGGAACCTCGATGTCTGTGTCAAATGTTGTACACAGAGTCATGTGTCAGCAGGAAGAACAAGTTTGTCAGGAGTGCTAAATGTCTTCAGATCTGCCTTTTTAAACAAGACTTCTACATTTAACCTGGAATTTTCTTTCTATATCTTACTATAATATATTCAGCTATGCCAGATCAGCTGAACAACCAACCTTCAATGATGACATTATTGCTAAAAAAATACGAAAATTGCATTCACTAGTGTATAGAAACCCGACAAGGCTTTGTGCCTTGTTAGAAACAGACTGTTTCAATATAAAATGTGATGCAATATATAGTTTCTTTCTCAATTCCTGCAGAGTTTTGTGGATACTAGGAAAATCTACCTTTCAGTTATGCTTCATCTAATAGACATTAGGGTGAAAATATTTGACTTTGATTAGATAGAGACGATAACCCAGCTGGTACCTTTCTACCTTGTCAGGAACATTAAGCCCATTCCCCAAAATAAATTGCTTGTTCATTTTCATATGTCTGCTGGGGCTGACCACCATGTTACTGTAGGATGGGAAAAGACTGATTCATCAGCAGCCACAAAGACCAGGCCCCAGAATAACTCAGCAGAGATTAGGCCTTGAGTTGGCACAATGCCTGGGAGTGAATTACATCCATGCTGTAAGACTTAGTGGCCTTTTTTGTATGGCTCTTTCTATATATTCCTTTCTATATATTCCTTAGTGACTTAGTATCTTACACCATCTACTTGCTTTTTGCCTCAAATACCAATATCATAACTATTAGAAGATTTCTGCTAGTTATGACATGTTTGGCACAGAGAAGCCTCATCTCTCTTATTTAGTTTGGCTTCTATGCCCCTCTTCCCTGGTCACTTTGGATTAATTTTGCAGTCCTTTGTCCTTACCAGTCCATTTTCTGGTACAGATTTGTAGCAAATCATTGTGAATGTGGCTACTTTGCCAGCTCTCAGGCTTGAGAAGACTTCAGTGAAAGTACAGGAAGGGGAGTTTTATCCGGAAAAGCACAAAGATTACAAGAGAAATATTTAGAACAAAATGTTGACTTGAAACTGCCAGAAGACTGACTTTATACTGATCAGAACTGGAGCTCCACTGTTTGATAGCAGCCATCACTCCATGAAAAGAAAATGACTGGTCATTCATCAAGGCTGTGTGCCAGGTCTTTATGAGCTGACATTCCTGGTGCAGACACAACAGATATCAGGACACTTCAACAGAGGAGTTATGGCATGGGACAGCAGCACTGAGCTCTGTAACTTAGTATTTGTCTGGAAAGCATGACTGACTTAGGAGCAGTGAATAAGGCTGCTTCTAGTGCTGGTGAAGTATCTTGTGTACCATTTTTTCCCTTCAGCATGAAGGTTTTATTCAGGATATGGCAAATGGGATCATTGTAACCTCATCTCATTTTCCATCTGCTGGCAGAGACATTATTTCTGGCTGCAATGGCACTATTGCTTTAAATAATTTAGATTGAAAACCTTCAACGATAATTTCACAGAGGCAGGCAGTGGAAATCATAATGTTTCCTGTAGCATCCTGCTCTGGGACAGTATCTAGAAGGAAAACAAAAACCTGAGCTCAGCTCTCCCTCCACCCTGCAGGTAAGGAAAGCCTGTGCACAGCTTCCAGAGAAACTCAGCTCTGATCTGCAATGCAGTACAGGTTTCTGAGCTAACTTCAGATTAACTGTCTAAGACTAGATATCAAGCTTTGGTTCATGGGACTCAGTAGATCTGCTTGTCCTGTCCCACAAGCTGTTTTGCTTCTGTGGTGTGAGACACAAAATGGTTTCAAGCTATTGAGGGCATGTGTTCAGGGGAGAGAAAAGCAAAGAAAGGGAGCGGGACATCATCAAGATGCAAAGCTTATGGGAACCAGACCAGGGATCTTTACATCTGCTTCCTGTTTAATTTAACATATTTTATTTGCAATAACCAATTTGCATTTGAAATACAGATTTTACCATATACTTCTATTGGTTTAGTCCTCGGGCTGAGCCCTAGCAATTAAAAAAATCATGGCAGGCTGAAAACAAATAAAAACCCTCACAGATTGTGCCCTGGGCTTTTAGCCAGTCAAGTGTACACTCTGCAGTTTTTCAAAGATTTGAAGCATGCTTGTTAGGAAGAAAATCCCTGGAAGTGAAAATTCATAACTGTCAGACTCCAGGTTGGAGAAAAAAAAACCTGGTGTTTTGGTGTTGCAAAGCTTGATGTAATCTGAGGGCAGCTGGTAACATTTATACTGCGGGAACCCAGGACTCTTTTGAGCCTGGATTGTTTTGCTTATTTGTGCTAAGGATGACCACTACAGCCAATGCCAGCATAACTAAAACATTTCAGTAAAGGGACACATCAATCTATAAATCACTCATATCCTAAGCAGCTTTTCCAGTGAGGAACTCTCACTGGAATTGCTGGAAAGGAAAAAACCAGCCTTAGCTAAGGCAAGAGATATATGTTAATTTTAAACAATTCTAGATCCACTCATTATTTGCAAGTTTTTATTGATTTTAATAGGATGGGATCCTGACCACTTTTGATGAAGAGGAGATGAACTCCATAGGATGGAAAGTAATTTAATTTTCATATGGTTGAGGGCAGGAATTTGAAGAAGGGCATCCTTCCTAGGAAGCACATAGTGATGTGTAGCCACTGTCATACTGTTCCCAGACTCTTTATAGCCTACAAATTAGGTAGAAATCTCAGCTGCTCTTTGATCTCATGTGTTGTCATGAAAGTTGTATTATGTGTCTGAAGGATTCAGACTCTTTAACAATGACAAATTAGCACAGATACAATTCTACACAAAACAACTGAGGTAAATGCCAGCCTACAAAAATCTTAATGTTAAGTTTCAAAAATCCCAACTGACTGTGCACAACATGTCTGGAAATCATGGTTTCTGCTCTCACCAACAAGAGCTTACTGAGCTGTATCTTGATCCTGGGTCCAGTCACTCTTCCTAAGCAGATTTCCTCACCTGCCCCGTGCCTGTCTGAAGTCAGGAGGCCTCCATATGTACATCAACAACTGTCTCCTCAGCCACAGCTGCAAAACTGAGCCCAAAGGAAGAAAGAACAAAGGAAGGAAGGAAAGAAAACACTTCATTTCTGATAAATCAAACAGTCTAATCAAGTAAGAGTGAGGAAAGGCCTGGCAGAAATTTATTTATAAAACAGAGAATGCTAAAAGAAGTATGTTAGTGACAGAGCAAAACTGACTCAAGCAAGTTAAGTGTCCAAGTAATGCATCAGGCTTAGGCTTGGCAAGAGAGCTGCAGAACCAGATGTAGACTGTGAATCAGCAGCTCTGGAATGCCAGCACAGAAAAAATGGTAGTAATGATCCAAGGGGACACAGAGGCATTCAGAAACTATTCTAGGACCATTTTAGCAAAGCACATGTTTCTAATATATATTTCTGTATTCCTGTGATGATAAAGTAAGGTCTCAAAGAAAGGTCTCAAACACTTTTCAGCTTGGTTTCTCAAAGCATTAATTGAGGTGAAAAAGAGTTCCTGAGATTTTCAACAGATGAAATCTTCTGCCAGACACCGAGGCAAAATATAAAATAAAAAATCTGTACTTTTGAAAGACTTATTTGCAGAAGGGTAGAGGCAAAATGCTGAATTACTGCTGCTTAGTTTCCATCTGAATCCCATAGGTTGACTCCTGCTCTGGCTGGCATTGAAAGGGGCTGAAGAACAAGCAGAGGGGAGTGATCCTGTGCTCCTGGCAATCCCTTGCCAAGCACAGGATTCCTTTCAGCGGGTGGGGACACGAGACATGCTGTGGGCAGAGCAGCATTTGTCCCCAGCTAACTTTGGCTGTTTGCTGAGTAGTCTTAGGATAGACACAGGTCCCGTGGGAGAGGTTGGCATGTATCCCTACCCTCACCCTGCCTAGTGCTCTCTCCTTGGTGTTGGATGGGGGATGCAGGACTATTGCAGTCCCCACACTTCATTCCTAAAGATCTTTTGGATTCTGTGAAAAGTCATTTGTGAGAGTACTTATGTCCTTTTCTTTCTGGCAGTGCCATTCATTTCTTCACTCCTATGAGTGGTGAGTGATCCCAAAACACTGTTCAGCCCCCTTGGTCCATTTGAATTCATAGCCCCTGTGCCCTCATAGAGAAAAATTAGTTGGAGTTCACTAAAGAAAGCAAATTAAGTTCCTGTTTCTGGAAAGAGGAAAAGCACATGTTTCTGTTGGAATAATTATCTTTCTTTTCATGAATTAAGACATACTTCAGGAAATTTTGTGGGGGTTAGAATGTATCTGTGTAACCTCAAATGTCACTGATTTTATGATCAATTTTCATTTTCTTTACTTTTTTTTATATTGAACAGGAAAAAATTATTTATTTATAAAATTATAACAATAACCTTTCCTCTACTTTTCAACCCAGAAAAAACTTTAAAAGAACTTCTCTTGGCTACCTCTATCAGCTGACTGACTGAGAGTATCCTCTGCTCTGCTCAGCATACAAAGAGACTGTTGTCAATATTCAGAAAATACCTCAACACTTCATACAGAAATCAGTCGAGAGGACTTTCCTGGTGACCAGATGGGTCAGCTGGCAAGAGGGAGACTGATACCAATGGGAAGCTTTCTCTGTGTGTGTGTTTATAATTACCATACAGGCTGTTCAGGATATTTTTCCCACTTTTTCCTTGTATCTCTGCTGTCAGAAAAGATAAATATTTAATGGTTTCCATAATCTACTTGAAGATGCATTTCCCTTGAAATCCATTGCAGCATTATGAGGAAAGAATAATCTCATCACCAAGTAAGCAGTAATTGTTTTCTTCTTTCAGGTACAAATTGGTTCTAGTTTTGAGTAGTTTCCTGCATTACTTTGGTCAGGTTCAGCACAGGAATTCTGAGTTCTTTTCAGAGAGCAAGACAGTACCTTTGCTGCTTTTGTCTGTGCTAGTGAAATCCCTGGATGTAATCTGGATGAAGACAAGACAAAATATGATGAGAATTTCTAGTGTTTCATTCTGCTTCTCAGCTGAAAAATCCCATCCAAGATCTTTACTGGGCATTTTGGTCAGGAGAACTGTGTTTTCAGAGGACAACTGCAAAAGCACCACTCCTTACACTGGGTGCTGTACTGTGCTTTGAGGCACATAGTTAAATCATGTTCTTTTCAGTCCCCCCATGCCCAGACTAAGACTTAAGGTAAAATTAATAATAGCCTGTGTGAGCCTTCTGCACTCTTTGCAATTTTAGCTGCAATTGTGTGACTGAAGGGAGCAGCAGCACAAGTTTTCTCTTGCTGCTGAGGAATCTTGGTCCTAACTTGAAAAGACAACTGGTAGGATAAGAAAATGATGTCACTCTCCTGTTCTTCTATCACTCATTGCTGCCCAGACCATTTACAGGTGTGACAAAAATGAAATTTCAGGCACTGACTCCTCCTCTGTGCTGGGGACTGCCCTATTGCACCTTGCAGGACACCAAGCAAATACCTGGCAGTAAATTGCTGCTGCTGAGGAGGGATGATGAGAGAGCTGCACTGAACTGAACTGAACTGAACTGAACTATTTGTTAGAAGCATAAGATTAAGCCTCCCATTGCAGTGCACCCGGGCATTTTTTTGTTTATTTTTGTTGTGGTTTTTTGTTTGTTTGTTGTTGGTTTTTTTTTTGTTTGTTTTTTTTGTTTGTTTGGGTTTTTTGGGGGGTTTTTTTGGTTTGGTTTGGTTTTTTTGTTTGTTTGTGGTTTTTTGTTTGGTTGGTTTTGGTTTGGTTTGGTTTTGGGCATGAAAGAAAACTGCTCAAACCTCTGCCTGTTTTTATTCCAGTTACTGAACCAGGAGCCTAATCTTTGCCTTATAATGAAATAAAAGCTGGTTCCTATTTACACCTGTCTTCTGACAAGAAACTTGAAATAATGTAAATAAAAATAAATAGATTATAATGAAGAATGTATATTTCACATGCAGCTGACCTGCTATGTCCTCCAAATACATACAAAATGTGTGATCTTTCAGTTCATCTCTTGTTTAGGTAATATAGATGTTTTGCTCTCCAAGGTAAAGGGCAGAAAAGACAAACTTAAACAAAATGTAAAAAAAAACCCAACCAACTGTGTGCCTAATAGCTTGTATTTGTAGACAAAATAAAACAGAAGTTTTTGTTTCTGAAAAGGTTGCAGGCTTGGGTATTATCTCACTGAGCAGAAAATCACCAAGAAATGGGAAAATTAAAAAATATTTTATTTGTGAAGGTATGAGACCTGAATGAAATGATCAAAATAAGACGATCCATGTGTTGAACTAAAGATCAGGGGTATGGCTCTGTGTTTAATTCTTTGCCAGCAGTGCCACTGGGACTTTTTCTTTGCACTTGTAACCCAGGCAGAGAAAAGGCATGCAAGAGAGAAAAGTTCTGAACAGACTCATTAATTCCTATGTAAATAGCAGTTCTTGCCTTGCATGGATGCTGGGAGTGCTTTTTTTAACAAAGATGCAGTGAATACCCAAGCAGCCTCAACCCTGAAGGGTTCTGTATTGCTTTACAAACTTTTTACAGACATACAAGGTGAGATTAAAATGTATCTGCAAAATAGCACAGACTGATCTGCAGTTAGCATTGTCCTGTTGATTAACACCTTGATATTAAAAGAGGTTTTGCACACATTCCAAGCTAACTGCTGGTTGTAAAAACCCAGCACTTGGAGTGCAAAATAGAGTAGATGCAAAGCAAACAGAATGATTATGAGTTTGGCTAAGTCTACATATTCTTCCAGAAACTTTACTCGGTTACATTCTCAACCTGAATTGCAAGATCACAGATGGCAATGATAATTTCACAATGATCACCAAACCACATGTCCTAAGAAAAGAAAATAGTCTGTACTTTCCAAAATGAATGGAAAAGTATTCTGCACAGAATCACTGCAATTCATGTAGAATTGCACATGCTAGATTGTCAGACTGCAATCAATCAGTATATTGTGAAAATAGTATAACATAGGCAGTTGTACAGATCTAATGTTTGTGATTTAAAATTATATAGCGTGCTAGGGCAATTGTTTCAAGTTTTATCAATGATACATTTGTTCCTCTGACAAAACAGTTAAGCGTTCAGTTGAAAAGGATATTTTATTGTAGCAACCTCAGAAAGATAAGAACATCCATTGCATTCATTTGCACAGTTTAAAGGCAAATCATCCAGCATTTAGTTGATTATCTCTGTGACAGCACTGAAGCTCCATTGCCATTATTTGAAAATATAAGTAAGGCTAATGTAGTCAAAGAGTTTGAATTTTGGCAGCATGTCATCATGTGCATGTAGTGTTAAGAGAAGCTACGTATTCTTCAGTCATGAATTTGAATAAACCAAAACATAGCAAAGCAGAAAAAGAAATCAAAAGTGAACTTACTGAATCAAAACTATTCTTTCATATTTTTATTTCAGCAAATAAAAGTTCCATAGCCTCATTCATCAACTTTCTCTCAGCTGCTCTGCCCCTTCCCCCAGTGCCCTAGGAAATCATAAGCATCGCTGTAGGCTTAAACCTAGACCAAAAAAATCATAGAAATTGTTTGAATGAGGAATATTGGACATTGTTTGAATGAGAACTACTGCATATAGATGAGGTAGTCTGTGAGTACCTGTTTCAGGAGTCTGATACTACATTAGTAAGCCGTTTTATGTCTTCAAAGCTTACATCTTGAATTATGTAAAATTCGTTACTTTCACTCATAACTCGATTGCAACAGTGAAAACATTCTTCTACTTGGAAAAATTAACATGAAAAGATTGTAGAAATGCGCAATATATTGATACTGCTCTTCTATTTAAATTTAATTCTGATTGCACATGCTCAGAGTTTTATTGATTTGAGTCTAAATTATTGAAATACATCAAATGACAATAAGAACCACTTCATACGGTGGCACTTATTAAAATTTGCTGTGTATGTAGACAAAGAAAATAGCAAATATTTTCCCTACCATACCATATGGTAGCTTACTTTTCATGTGATTATCTTTATTTTCTCTTAAAAAAAAGATTATCATTCTGATACTCACAAAAAGCAATATATAAATTAAAAGAAAAATTGTACTCTGTGTTCTGCCAAAGCAATGGCTAACTTTGATTGATTCTAAGTGTCAATTAAATACATATAATACACCAGTAGATTCAATTTTTTAACCCTGTGTGGGTAGATAATTTCATTATACAGTTCTGTGCTTAGGATTTTTTTTCATTCGGCCTACTCTCTTTAACATTTATTTAATATAAATTAACATGGGTTAATTTATAATAATGTCTGTGTTCCCACCTGGTGGGAAACGTGCACAGTAGTCCACTGTTGGCAGGCTGTTTAGTCAGTCTGTAAAGGATTCCATTTTGAAGCTGATTGTTCACAACTTTTCTTTCAAACATACCACAGACATTTGCAAAATCCATCTCTGACATAAAAGTAAAGTGTTGCTTTGAAATATTTAAAAATCCAGTTTCAGTTTGGAGGTTTTTTTAACAGAGAAAGTGGGATAATTGTGTAGACAGAAGAGAAGTCGTGGCACAGCAGGAGGATCCATACTTGTGTGCCAGAAGTGCAGTTATCATGGAATCACAGAACAGCTGAGGCTGGAAACCAGCACTGGAGATCATCTAGTCCTACACCCTGATAATGTTCTGCACACAGAATCACAGAAATCACAGAATCACCCAGGTTGGAAGGGACCTCTGAGATCATCGAGCCCAACCCTTAATCCACTGCCACTGTGGTTCCCAGACCATGGCACTGAGTGCCACATCCAGTCTCTTTTTGAAAACATCCAGAGGCAGAGAATCCATCACCTCCCTGGGCAGCCCACTCCAATGTCTGTTCACCCACTCTGTAAAGAATTTTTTCCTAATATCTAACCTAGACCTCCCCTGGCAGAGCTTAAGTCCATGCCCTCTTGTCTTACTGGTAGCGACTTGGGAGAAGAGCCCAACCCCCCCCTGGCTCCAGCCTCCTTTCAGGGAGTTGTAGAGAGCGATGAGGTCTCCCCTGAGCCTCCTCTTCTCCAGACTGAACACCCCCAGCTCCCTCAGCCTCTCCTCATAGGGTCTGTGCTGGAGTCCCTTCACCAGCCTGGTTGCCCTCCTTTGGACCTGCTCCAGGACCTCAATCTCCTTCCTGAATTGAGGGGCCCAGAACTGGACGCAGGACTCAAGCTGTGGCCTCACCAGGGCTGAGTACAGGGGCAGAATCACTTCCTTGGACCTTTCATGATGTACACTTGGTTTCATGATTCCGCTTGGTAGTTTCTCTGTGCTCATAACTCATGTCAGAGTCTAATCAGCCCCTTTTGGGACTGATGGCAGCTTTTCTAGAGAGTACTTCTGCACAAAGTTTGAATCAATAACATTTTTATGGATTCTATTTAATCTTCGCAAATACAGACAGAGAACTAATCTGTGTCATTTGAATGACAAATGCCTCTCAAATGAGTGGCAAATACAGCCTCTGCTTTGGCAAAGTGGTTCTAAAAAGTGTACCAAATATGTGCAGCACACCTGAAACAATTTAAAAAGATGTAATTAAAAAGGAAGTTCTGAGACTGATGTATTGCTGCTACAGGCAGCTTCCTGGAAATCTCCTTAAGATGGGATTCAAATTTGCACATGAGAGATCTGTAAGTAAATTGAAGCATCTGAATAAAATTCCCTTACTTAAGAGCTCAACTCAATATGCATCCTACCTAAGCTTTAGAGGTCTAGGATTTGGCGTGGACCTCTCCAGAGGACAATTTCTCTGACCTATCTTCATCATCATCATCATCATCATCATCATCATCATGGCTTGGCTTTGTGAACGAAGATTTAAGAAGGATTTTACCCACCCTAGCTGCAAGTGTGCTGATGGCTGACAATTACATAAATCACCTTCTGGTGTATTTAAATTTGTCTGTAGACTATAAGAGGAGACTAAGAAGACCAGACTAGATACTAGTTGCTTATGTTAGGTTAGGTGAAATCTTTTCCAGGTTTAAATGTTCTGGTTATTTAACTTACTAAGAAGCCTCCTGCCTCAGGCAAGCTCAAGGAAAAGAACATGACACCTCTCTGGAAGACTAAACTGCTTTCTCCAGTCAAAATGCTGAATTGCTTCTCCTGAATACCCACCAGACCATGAATGCTAAGGTTTCTTTATATTATAGTATATGCTGTTTCCTTAGACAAACTGTTTTCTCTCAATATTTCTCAAAAACTAACAGATAAAAGATTACTATTTCCTTAGCTGGGCTTTTTTTCCTTTGTGGGAGCAAAGCAATATGGATACATTAATAATCAATTATCCAGTTGACAGCCACTTTGAAGTCTTGTTTATATGATTTTGTTTGTTTCAGTGTTGAACCTTGAGGAAAGATCAAAGTCATGAACAGTGGTAATCTCCTGGGAAGCCTGTCTGAAGCAATCCAAACTTTTGGACATTTTTCAGTGTTCTCATTAAGTTGCATAAATACACTTGCTAGCAAAGCAGTAAATTCTGTTGGCCATGTATAGAAAGGAACAGAAATCATCTTAATACCTAACACAAAATTACGAGGTCTAACAGGAATAAAAAACAAAACAAAATTACTTTTGTCATTTGTGTTTGCAGGAAAAATCTTTACAGACAAATAAATTCATTTGATAAGTAAAAATATATCTTGTTAAAGTAATTTTTTTCTTAGAACATAGATGCTAGTTAGAATAACTTCTATGAATCAGAACACACTAGTGTGACGACTTTGCTATATTTTCACTAATACTTATGAATTTTTCTGAAAGGGTTTCCTCTAAAATCATGTGTATCTAATAAGGCCTTAAGTGATCTTAATAAAGCTTTATATGACAGAGGACTGTTTAGTTAATTCTAAAGTGATGTAACCAGCATGCTAGTACTTGTATTTTTTAAAGATCAAGTCATGCTGTTGAGCTGTGAAGTACAAGAAAGGAAGGGAATGGCTGCCTCCCAGGGAAAGAGCCATGCCACTTCCCCCAGAGACATGCAGACAAGAGAAATCAAAACCATACTTCATACTCAGAACAAAACCCATCTCTTTCTACCCGTACAACATCCACAAGATGCTCAGTTGGGATTTCTCAAAAAATTTTCTGTTTGGACAAGAAAGAAGAGTTCTAAGCAGGTCAGAGTTGCAACCAACCAGTCTTCCAGTCTTACAAGCACTGCTTCTCCTTTTCTGGATTCAGGTCTTAGCACAGTCTAATTTAATAATTAATAATTTCTGATTGCCTGTAGAAATGAGACACAGATAAAAAGGACGAAAGATGTGCCTCTGAGGTACGATAAGAAGAAAGTATTAGCAATTATTCCCCAGCATCCTTACAGAGGTAAGAGTTGAATGCAAATTGGCTGAAAGATCTTAAAATGTTCTGAGAGCTTTTAACACCAGAAGCAACAGCAGGACACCTCTCCAAGCAGTAAGCCCATCCCATACTTGGCTCCCATAGCTGGGCAACAGAAGTCCTGTAATGACAGAGTAAAAGATTGCACCCAGAATCTCCCCTCTAACATGCATTTGGCTAGCAGGCCTGCTAATAAATTGGATAAAAAAGAACAGTTATCTCAAGTTTTAATTCTAATTTCAGAGTCATTCTTATCTTGTTTTGTGATCCTCATCCATAAACTTATCAGCCTCCATCTTAAAATACTGAGTTTCTTATAACAATGTACCATTGTTTTCTACCTTTTCCCAGGGAAATATAGCCATGGGGAATACAACAGGAATCTAATGCATTTTTTCTATTAAAAAAACTTGAATTTGTGTGTTAACCCTTACATGACTTGGCTAAATAGTATACGTGGAAAATAACAGCAACCTGTTCTGCATCCTTCAGACCAGGCTGTACCTTTCAGCAATGGAAGTAGTTTCTGTAATGAGTGTAATCTGTAGTCAGAGTAAGGGCAGCTGCTCCAGATAGTCAATTCATGCATAAAAGACTGATACAATTAACCTTGCAAATCCTAGATTAATGCAAAACATACATACATGATGCTTCCTGTTAAATGCTTAGCCAGAAGAAAGGACATATAAAAAATTCTAGTTTTGCTCATGTTGTGCTATGTAAGTTCCAGCTACTGCACAGGGCACTGGTTCCCATTTTAAAGGACATAAATCTTACTGAAAACTTCATTGTTTCCTTCACTTTTGGTTGGTGTCAAGTCTAATGCTTTTTGGGATTCCAAAAATGGAGGCTATACCAACTGAATAATTAATTTCCTTATTGCATCCAAATGACAAACTCGGTCTTCACAGATGTAACCAATGAAGGAAGTATTCTCTACAAGGAATGATGATGCTATTGTTTCTGAGGTGCCTATGGACAAATCAGGATAAAATTATTTAAGAGGCAAGGAAATTGCAAAGGCAGTTTCAGTTCTACTATTCTGTTTTTCTCTTTATTTTTGGTAATGATTTATAATTATCCAAACAATTAGGAAAACAGGAAGATTGTTGATGTGAAGAAGAAGAACTTAGAATTACCATGGTCAAAAGGATGAATAACTCTGAAGATGAGTCTTTATCATCTTAATATCAGTAATAAAAGGGTTTCTATAAATTATTCTCACTGTTTTTTTGTCTTTGTCCATGTTATTACCATTTTGGTAGGCATCTTGACAGAAGTGATTCTTCCTGCTCTACTCGGTGCTTGTCAGACCACAGAGTACTGCCTTCAGTTTTGGTCCCTGCTGTACATAAAGGATGCACACAGGCTGGAGAGGGTCCAGATAAGAGCCACGAGGTTGATCAGAGGGCTAGAGCACCTGCCCCATGTGAGGAGAGGCTGAGAAAACTGGGTCTGCTCAGCCTTCAGAAGAGAAGGCTTAGAGGAAACCTTGTTATGATGTTCCAGTACTTAAAAGGGGGATACAAAGGAGATGGAGACTCCCTGTTTACAAGGAATCACCTGGACAAGACAAGGGGCAATGGGCACAAGTTGCTCCTGGGGAGATTCCGTTTGAACACAAGAGGAAAAATTTTCATTCTGAGGACAGTCAGGCATTGGAATGGTCTCCCAGGGGAAATGGTGGATTCCCCCACTTTGAAAAGTTTAAGTCTCAGCTCGACAGGATGCTGAGACATCTCAAGGAAACAATAATATTGGAAGGGTTGGAGCAGATGATCCTTGAGGTCCATTCCAAGCTGACATTCTATGATTCTATGATTCTAGATATTTCATGCCTGTAGCGATGCAAACGTTGTGTTAGCTCTGGGAGAAGGAGAAAAGCAGTATCATGTTGTCACTACCAGAGAAAAGAGGACAAGAAAATCATGAGCAGAAGCAAGGAGAAATGAAGAAACAGCAGCAAAGTCATACAAATCATAGAATGTAAAAACAATGATCTTCATTGCTGTGAAGATATGTAAGGAAAAGATAATATAATTAAAGCAAGGGATGGGAGGTTATATTATATAGTAATATATATAGTATAGTATATATTATATACAGCTATATATTATATACAGCTACTATATATATTATATAGTAGCTGTAATTTTTTTAACTGCTTGAGGAGCCTGTTGAACATTAGGAAAGCAACAAATATATTACAGGGCTGGACAAAAAGGGTCTGGCTGTACAAAAGCTGAAAACTGACCACCTATATGAATAAAATACAGATGTGAAGGAAGTTTCTTTAGGGTAAAAAAAGCTCTTTAGGTGTTTCCAGGAAGTCATTAATACCTGTCTCATCCCTTACCTGGTTTTCTTTGCTTTATTCTGCCACTCCTTAGTGTGCTAAATCAGCACTTTAACACCAAAGCGTCTGAATAACCATTAAGAACTGCTGATTTCTCTCACAGTAACTCCGTGTTGTAAGATGTGGCAAGCATCCAGATTAAAAAAAAGCAAACCAAAACCAAAACAAAAAAAAAGAAGGACTTTTACTAAATATCTTGAAATCTTGAAAAGCTGATGAAACCTCTCTATTGTATCCTGTGGACAGCACGGTAAATGAGTTTGACGAAAATATGACTGAGGAGATGGGAAAAGTGGTATGAATTGTACTGTGATAAATACCTGTGCATGCATGAACACACACACACACCACTCCCCTCACTTGGACAGCTAATAAGACTCTCTTAACTTTTCTGCATGCAAAGCACACATCCATTTATGGGAAGATTAGGAGTCAGGATGGTGAGTCTGTGTGAGGTCAGCAGGAACTTTATGTACAAGTTTGATTTTGAAGCACAGTTGTCCCATCCTCTCACCTCCTGTGAATGGTTTGTTTACCACTGCCAGAGAAATGTCTTCAGCATACAGCTTGAAAAAGCACTTTCAACCCAGCAATTTCAAATTGGACTCTGAAAGTCAGCTCTATTCTGTATAACTCTCATACATTTCAGAATTATGATAATTCTGTTGATAAGCCAACTAGTAAAAGGCTTGGATTCCTCTCCTCTGGCACTACTTCTGCAAAATTTATATAGCAGAGATTAATAAAATGTATTTTTGCCAATAAATTTCAGACATGATTTTAGTATAAGCAAAGCTGTGCACGGTCATCTTTCTAAACAGAATGACACAAAATAAATACGGATTTTACAGTCACTTTCTGTGTGTGCGTGCAGTGAGTGTGAAAAACACCATTTCCTTCAACAGATCCGGATATTTTTTGAGGCATGAACTAAACAAAAAGATCTACCCAGGTATAATTTTCTGAGCAATATTAGTGGGGGGCAAACCTCATACAATTTGCACTGATTCTGTCTTTAATTTTCATTGGCTGATCAACATGTGACAAGCTTGGCCAGTTAGCTGTATGAAAAAGCAAGAAGGAAGGAGAGATGGTAGCTCTGCCTGTGCAAGCTTTTTAGGTTCTTCCCTAAGAAATTAACTTCCCAAATACTAATGTCTTTTGAAGTTTATATTTTGAAGAAACAAATTAAGAGATGGTGTTTAAACAGCTACATTTAGAGGCTTTTTAATTCTTTTGATACCCACAAATTCAAATTCAGAAAAAAACCCATTTCTTTAGACTGCTCCTGATCATAGTGGGGGCAAACGTATCAAAGAACACTCAATAAGCTCCATCAAAAGTTGTTTTGAATCATTGAATGATCTTGCTGAATCATCTGCACAGTCTCAAGAAAGACAGAAGCTCTCTCTCAAAAAAAAAAAAGATTCAGGGGTTTATTCTTTTACACTTAAGATGCAACACACATATGGTTTCTGACACCCTTATAAGTCTTGAGTAGTTTTTAATAATCAAAAGCAGAGCCTGATATCCCTACCAAATTTTGAACCTTAGGTTCTCTGCTATAACTCCCACATGAAATTATTGAAGAGTTTTCCTTTAGTAATGGTGGCAAACAATGCATAGCTAATCTCAGTCTTCAAAACAGCTAAGCCATTTTTGACACAACTATAAAAAATTGCTCCAGGCAGGCACCCACTAAACAAAGATACAGTCCAATGGTGAGTTTAGTAAGGGTTATAAACAATGAAAAGCAACTGAGAATAGGGATTTATGACGGAATGTTTCAGACAGCAGATGCCAGGTGTTTTTGATGGTATAAAATACAGATGAGGTCCAAAAGTGTGTTCCTTCTTCCAAAAACATTCTGAGACAATGCTTTAGGTAGAGAGTTGGCAAAATATTTGCATGAATTTGCACAAATTAGCTGAAATAAACATCTGAAACATGGTATTATTCTCAGAACTTGATTTTGCTTTTAATCAGTTTAACACTGTTAAAAATAACTAAATATGATCTTGGTGATTAGGGACAAACCAGAGACTTGTCTGGGTTTTATGCATTTCCAGTTACTAAGTAAAAACAAAAATTTCAGAAATAGTCATATCTTTGTCAGAAATAAGTTAGTGTGTATCAGCAGATGCATCCTCAAAGGATGTGTCACCCTTCTCCTTCACGTATAAAAGCTTATACGTGACTGGGATGGGAGATGCATTCCACATCACACTGTTTGATGGAGTCAAAAGAAGCTTTATAACTTCATAAATGAATGAGAGCTTCAGATAATCTAGTTGGACTACAATGGTATCTTAGGCCACCAAACTCCATCTTCCAACCTGCTAATCTCCATAATTTACTTAGTATTTGAGTTCTTGAAGGTGAGTTGACCAGACACAGTCTGTTGACAAAGCCAGATAAGATACTCTTAAATGTATTTGAAAAAACTGTCTGAATCTTAAAATTTTGTTGTTTTTAATTTAATGCTTTTCCAGTGTCAGGCAATGATGCCCGACTTCATAAGTCATCCTAATAGCCTTTATTTACTGAAAGTGTTACAAGCAACAAAGAATTTCATTTGAGGTACACCGTATCTGGCAGGTTAATCAATCTTTTGTCCTACAAATTGACTTGCAATTTCAGAATTAATTTGACCTGGAATGCACCTTAAATTCTCAGAAGTCATGTGCTATATTTTCCCAGCACGTTGCAAATTAAAATGAGATGAGCACTTCTGTTGACATTGAAAGTCAACAAGTACTGTCAACTGATGAATCTCAGAATTTAATTCTTTAAAGGGCATGAGGAAGCAACTTTAATTTGCTTCTCCATGAACACCTGCTTTAAAGATTTATGCAAATATGTAATTTTTTAAAAGATCAATTCAAGATCACTTTTGCTTCGCTGGAAAAGATTTGATGATTAATTATATCATTACAGCTTCACTGTAAGGCTCAGGTTTGCCAGTTCCTGTGGCTTAACAAGTTTTTGTTGCTGGGAAAGACTGAAGATCTAAGGGAGCTGAAAATCATATAAGAATTTCTAGAGGTTTATGCACAAATCATAAATGGGAAGAAACATGGTTAATGAACTAACAGATTCATTGGGTAAATTACTTTTAATTAAACACATTTGTCTTTATTGAGAAACTTTACCAAATGTATTTGTCAGATAAACTTATTGGATTTATATGGCCATACTAGGCTTAAATCCCAAACAGAAAGATACACTTCATATGCCAACTGACACATATTTGTTTTCTCATTACAATAGATTAAACAGTATTTTATTCTAAATGACAAAATGCTATTCTACAGACATTACATAACAATACAAAAGACAATAAATATATTTCCAGCTGGAAAGGGAGTATTTTGTAACAAAAATTTCTCATTTGTGACAAAACAAGAAATGTACCAGAATGTTTGGTGTCTGTTCTGTTTCTTGAGCAAGCGGCACTGTATCTTTAAACACAAGTCCTCAAGACTGCTGTTTTGACCTTTGTGTTATCACCAGCAGAGATAACATACTGCCCTCTTTCAGCACATGCATCTTTTCCTCAGACTTTAAATAGGTCACGTGAAAGAATAGTTGCTGAGTATTTTGAACAGCAGGATCAGAGAAGAGAAACTTAATGAGGGAACACTTGAACCGAAGATGAGAGCACATGTTCAGGTCAGCAGAGCACATTTAGTGAGGGCTCCCACAGCCAGCATGAGAGGTAACTTCCCTCAGTTCTCCTAGGAGTCTGCACAGAACCAACAGCTTCAAAGTGGTCCATTTCTTTTACATTGTTCACACATCCTGATAATTTTTTGTTGCAACATAGTTCAGGAGTCTATGTTGTCTTTGTGTGTCTGCTGGTTATAAGCCTGAAAAGCAAGCAAGGAAACACATGGGTATGAGGCTTTTTCCTTCACTGACCTGTTCTTACTTTGGGTACTATGTGTCAGCAAATGTAGGTAATGATACATCCCCTGTGCTAATGGATAACGAGAACTAGAAGTTTCTTAGGCTGAGGTAAAGGTCTCATAAACTGAACCATGTTCTTCTGAGAGTAATAATCATGAAATTGTTATTTCTGTTACTTTTTGTAACATTTCTTAATACTCATGTATGAAAGCATATTATTGAAAATAGTAGCAAGTAATTTCAGAATTTTCATAAAAAGCAATGACCTCCTATCACAGGAAATCCACAAGGATCCAAATCCAGCAGCTGTACAAGAACATCCCTAGCCATAAGCATGTGAATAATCTCAAAAACAGCTGAGTAAGATCCATTAATATATCCTGCTGACTCGTGATACAAATTAATAATTTCTAAAACAGCAATCCACAAAAATAGGATTTCTCACATAGAGAGGCAAATAACAATGATGTTTAAAGCCTTTTAATTGAAACCACACACAAACAAAATTGTAGATGGCTGTCCCTATGTATCTATATGCTAGATGTTGGAGAGCAGCACTACACATTCTAAGGACTCTATATATCTTAGCTTTACCAGACAACCATTTCCACATGTACTGAGAGGTGAGGAGGTATAATTGTTGTTGCTCTGGATAAAACAGCATCGTCCTGCAGAATTTTTAATCGCAGCAGAAAAAAAACCTTGTTACAACATGAACTCAATTTAGAAGAATTAGCTTACCTCATAAGATAAACTAGGCACAAAAATAATTTTCGTATTACTGTGTGAAAATAAGCTGTAGATGAAACTATTTTGGGTAATTTTTCTCTCATAAGGAGTGGTTTTGAAGCAGTGCTCCCCTTGTGTACCTATCAATGAAACACATCACTGAAATCCCTAAACTGAGAAGGATATTCAAAATGGAAGAAGCCTTGTTTCAGATGGTCCTCGTTCTCCCATTTTTGAACGTTTGCCCTTGCTTCCTTACTTACTTTCCCCTTACTTTTAAGGGAAAGCATATTCTGAATCATTCTGGCCTACTAAAATTTACTAGTTTAAGAGGAAGGTTATTTAAAAAAAATTAATATTAATTTCAAGGCTATTTAAAAACTTTTCAGTACAAATTGTGATTTTTTTGTCAGGAAGAAAACTTAACTTGGCCATGTTCTGAGTTTGTATTTTGTCCCTACTTGAAAGCTCATATATGGATGCAAGAGGTATTTGTGAGGTTCTTGAGAATCTCTGATCAGAAAGGCTTACCTGAGGTTTTTAGTTGAGATAGTCCATGAAGTTTGACCACAATTAGAGCTCCCAGAATAATAATTAAAAAAACAATTTGCAATAAAAAAGCTTTAAAAAACCAATGTTGTATATACTATTTCCTAAATCTGGTTGCAAAGGTGGGGAGAGGCTCTGGCAGTGGGGGTGACATCCCTGCTCCCCCGCAGAACACTATCTGCTTCCCAGATCTGCAAGACATGAGGCAACACGGTTCAAGGGTGCTTTAGGAAATACTGACAGTTTCTTGACATCTGTGAACTTCATGGAAGTTTTAGGCTTCGTTTGGTTTTGTTTTTTCCCTTTGTCATTCAGCTCTCAGAGCGAGGGAAAAAAAGCCAAAAAGAAAGCCCGGGGCTTTCCATCTCCACGGCCTGCTTAAAGCCTGGGTGCCACACCCGGCCACACCCCAGCGTTCAGGTGTACTGACACAACACAACTCGGCTGTAACTGCTGTACCTACAGCTGTCCTGCCCGGCTGTACTGACACAACACAACTCGGCTGTAACTGCTGTACCTACAGCTGTCCTGCCCGGCTGTACTGACACAACTCGGCTGTAACTGCTGTACCTACAGCTGTCCTGCCCGGCTGTACTGACACAACTCGGCTGTAACTGCTGTACCTACAGCTGTCCTGCCCGGCTGTACTGACACTGACACAACACAACTCGGCTGTAACTGCTGTACCTGCAGCCGGTCACAGGGCCCTGTCCCCACCACCACCAAGGCCGCCAGTGCAGCCCCCGCCCCGCCAAGGTTACAGCCGTACTCGATCACTCCCCTTGGCCGAGGCCAGCCCCGCAAACACTCCCCGCTCCACGCCAAGGGGAGGCTGTGCCAAGGAGCCCCGGGATGGATCTGGCGGGGAGCGTGCGGGAGCCGGCACCCAGGCAGCCCCCTCCTCCTCCTTCCCTGCCCCTCAGGCGGGGTCCCCGATCCCGCACAGCCCCACAACTCCACGGTGCCGTTCCCAGGGGTGTCCGCTCCACCTCCGCCCCGGCCGCGGCTTCGCGCCTGCGCCGTGCGGCTCCCCCAGAACCAGAACCAGAGCCAGATCCGGGCCGGTCCGGATCCCCCCGCCCCCGCTGGCGGCTGCGCAGCAGGGCCCGGCTGAGGGGGCGGGGCTGAGCGCTGCAGAGGGTGACGTCACCCTCCTGCCCGGCCGTCGGCGCCGCCTCTGCCCGGCGAGGGAGCGCCGGGATTGCCGGTGCAGGCGCCGCCATGGCTGCCATATTGGGGAGGAAGTGAGAGCGGGAGGCGGCGGCCAGGAAGGAGCCCTTCCCTTTTCGCTTCTGCTCGGGCGGACGCAGGATTCCCGGCAGCGGCGGTTTGCCGGACCCCCGGAGCGGGCGGCGTCGAGGCAGCAAGCGGGTGGACGGCGGAGCTGAGCGCCCCGGCGGCGGCGTTGGCCTAAGATGGCGGACCCGGCGGAGTGTAACATCAAAGTGATGTGTCGCTTCAGGCCCCTCAACGAGTCCGAAGTGACCCGTGGTGACAAGTACATCGCTAAGTTTCAGGGCGAAGACACCGTCGTTATCGCGGTGAGGGTCCGCCCCGGACGGGAAAGGCGGAGGAAGCGCTGGGGGGGAGGGGGTGTCAGGGGTCGGCGGGGTCAGATAGCGCGGGGATGGGCGCGGTGTGAGGCGAGAGGGCAGGGCTGAGGCGTTGGGGAGCGCCCGCGGGCGGGGACGCCTGGAGAAAGGGGGGTGGCCTGCTGGGGGGAAGGGGTGGAGGGCAGGCAGAGCTGGGGCCGGGGCTGGCTGGATGTGGGTGGGCATGGTCGGGCAAAGAGCAGGGAGCTGCAGGGGACAGAGGTCCCCGAGCAGTGGGTGCTGGGCTGTAGGGACGCGTCGGTGGTGGGAGGTGAGGAAACCTTTGACAAAGGCTTCAGCCAAGGGCTCAGGACTTGGGGCGTAGCGTGAGGTTTCACCGCCCGGCCCCAGCCACAGGGCAGGCTCGGCGTGTCTGCGGAAAAGCGGTGAATGACGAGGTGAAGAAGAGCGGGCGAGTCCTGCAGTCTGTCCCCCGGCCAAGCTGTCCTTGGTTTTGGTGACTGTGATGTGTGTGACCGCTAAATACGCGCTGAAAAGGCGTGCATTGGAGCTACCACTGGAGTAATTGTCCACAGAGGTTTTTTCGGGGCAAGAAAACGTAGAACAAGAGTGCAGGCTCCAGCTCGTTGGTGTTTGCGGTCTCTAAACCAGGCTTCACCCCACAACTTAAAAATATCAGAATAAACCTATCGTTTGGCTCATTACGTGTTTGTAAATGTATTTTAACTGAAGTTGCCTTGCAAACTATGAGGCCTCTAATAAAACAATCTGGATGTTATAGGGCAAAAGAGAATCCGTTTCTTTTTGTTCAGTGTATCATATTTACCTACAAAGTGGAACTGGGTTGTAAAATTACAAGTTTGTTGCATGGCTTGTTTGGTATTGTACATACAAACTTTACTGCCATTGTTTTTTAATGTTTGCTAAATTTTAATTTATGTGTTCATATAAATACTTTTCTCTATAGAGACAGTGCTGGTGCTGTATTGCTGCAAGTACTTTAGATGTCAACTACTATCTTCAAATTTTGTTTTTTTTTTAATATTCTATTGAGGCTACTCATAATAGATTTTTGTGCATTATCTGAAGTTGAGTGGGGTGTTTTAATATTATTTTTTTATTAAGACTTACTAAATACTAGTGCTCTAATCTCTTTAATATTCAACTGTATTTGTAAATAAAATATGGAATTCCAGGAGGCTGGCTCTACAAGAGTGATAGCATGCTTGTGAAATGAGGTAATCTGGGTTTATTTCAACTGGGAAGTTAGTATCTTGAAGTACATCTCTTCTTCTTGAGGTTGTGCAGGTAAACTCCTCAGAGTGAGGAACCAAACCTGGAAAATGGAAAATTTAGCTAGAACAATCAATCTCGCTTCCATTAGTGAATACCCATCCATTGTGATGCTACATAGTCTGTTGAAAATGCATGGTTAATTTTAGAAACCTTGATGCATTCTGACCTTTTAAGATAAATTTTCCACATATTCCTTCAGTAACTCTAGTAAACACAAACCCTATGTTGTTTAAATGCTCTTCAGTATGCTTTAGAAGTGCCTAAAATGTAAATTTGGCTGAAGTGATAGAATATCTAATAGTCTGATGGTATGTTCCTGAGGCATCATGTGGGGGTTTCTGCTTGGGATTAGTATTTTAGTGTTATAACTGTACCGTGGTGTTTTCTGCATTGGTAAAAATAACAACAAATAATCCATTCAGTGGTCCTAGGTCCAGGACTGTGTGTGTCTGACTTTGGGGAAAAATGGCCCCTAAAATTATTAGATTGGGTAGCAGTGATAGTGTTTGGGTTCTGTTAATAAAGGATTGATATTCTGTGATTTTGTTTTTGTAATGTTTGACATATTACAGGGTCGATGTTCTTAGTACTTGATTTTCTAAAGCTGTTGAGACGATTACTTTAACTTGTGATTTTTATTCATTTATTTAACAAAGTTACAAACCTTTCCACTTGGGGCTGTAGCCAAGCCCCTCTTGTGTGTGTTATATGATTACCCAAGGCAGGATAGTAACAGAAACGCAGAAACAGTCCTTCTCATGAAACAGTTTCTAAAAAACATCCTCCATAAGCTGTACCTTTGGCTACTTTCAGCTGTTTGATATCCGTCCTTTTTGCTTCATGGCTGCCTGTTGAACAATAATAGACCCAATTTTTTTTTTTTTTTTTTTTTTTTTTTTTTTATATGCTTTCCTCAGCTGCTGTGTGCACCTGGGTCTGTGCTGTAAGAGCGAAGGCTTCTTTAGTAATACTTGGGAGTTGCCTGTAATGGGAGGTAGGAGGTGAAAACTGAGAGAAGGTAGAAGCAAATCTTACATGAGACTGCAGATTGGATTTCTCTGTGGAGAAGGGTGGGGAGGGAAACTGGTGACTGTACCAAACCCTTCTTCTCCCTTGACTCTCCTGTCATCCCTGAGCTATCTATCCTTCTCTTTCTAGCTCCTATGTAATTACTGGCATGGTTGTCTTTCTGGACAAGTGAGTTGTTTTGATTTGTGTTAGATAAAATACTTTATTGTAGCTAGTGTAGAACAGCAATTTAAAGTAACACATGGTGTTGATCTGTTTTAAAGAACAGAGTTTGAAAAAGTATTGTCCTTCCACAGGATGAAAACTTTTTTAAGTAGGAAAGAGCTTTTAAATTATTAATTAAGGGGGGCTTTTTTCCTTTTTAATGATGTATTAAATGTTTTATTCCAATGGCTATTTCTGTTAAGTACATTTTATTAAGTGTATTTAAGGGTTTTATTATACCAGATATTGGGGTGATTTGTTGTAAGCATATGGCTTCTATGTCAAACATCATAAATGTACTTTATATAAAAATTGATGGCAATGCTTATGGATTTCTGGCTTTTGTGTAAGATGAAACAGGGAGGAATAGCAAGCCTATAATAGATATAATTATGTACTTTATTTTTTCAAATGTAAAACTGCAGCTGAGTAGCTTTATAATGCAACATAACATATCTGTACTACTTCTCTGAAAAACATTTCTACACCTAGTCTTGCTCATCTGCTCTCCAAAAGAGAAGACTTATTACTGACTACAGTGATACTCAAGGATTTCTGACTGAAGCCTAAACTGAAAATGGTAGTCAGGTGACTGAAGTGGTGAGGTATTACGGGCATTCATAGAAATGGGTGGTATCACTGTTATCCAAGTGTTTCTAGTAATAGCAGATTAGTAATATAGTAACTAGTAATGGTAATATAGATCATAGTATATTCCTTATTTCCATGGCTTTTAGGAAAGGATGGTGGCTACTTGCCTGTATTTTTGAAATGCAGTGACAATTTTTATGTCAGCAGTGCTTACTTTTTTAGAGAAATCCTTTACTTAAGCAAGCTTGGCTGTAACTCTCATTCCAAAATTCTGTTCTGATGCTGAAAATTTATTTTCCAGTCACAGTTTCTTAAAAATATATTTTCTAGTCCTTCTGCAACAATAAGTAACTGCTGCAACAACTTGTACATGAGTTGCATTATTTTTCACAATAATAAGAAAAATAGGTCAGAAAGAGCCAAGGTCCACTAGCTGCAATTCTGCATGCATAGAGCTGGGGCAGAAAAAAAAAATCTTTTTTCTTATCCTAAAAATAAAATAGTAATTTGGAACAGTGCCTTTTCACTCATTTATAACATTGGATTTCGTTAGGTGTGTCAAAGCAGCAATACCTTAGCTTAGCAATAGGAAAAACTGAGTCAGGTGTTTGACATCATACTTTCCAGAAATTGTTTAGTATGGAATTTTTATTTTAATACATTTTGAGGTAATGGGAAGAGTGCTTTTTTATTAAAATACGAAACTTAAAGGGGAGGTAACAATATTACATATTACTTCAGTCTCAATAAAAAAATAAGCTAGGCATTGGTGAGTATACTATTGCTTTAGCAGTCCATGCAACAAAACAGTAAAGAGGGTCAGGATATGTTGTGGTAGAAAAATATGCTACTCATTTTCAAGTGAATTTTCACTATTGATTTTGCTTCAGATACTAATGCACTGAAAATAAGGTGGTAGTGCTATGATTAACCAGTTCTGTGGGGTATTGTAAGTTAAAATGAAAAAACGAAATATATTTAAAATTATTTCTATGGAGATAACCTTGAGTATTTCTGGGATTTTTAAGGTAAGATTTCAGTGTAGCTGTGATCACAGGTTTTGCTCTAGTCCTCATTGGAGTTACTGAGAATAATTAACTTTTCTGAACAACAAACTCTGATATATGCTTCAAATCTTGTATAATTTGAATGGGCTGAGAATTCCTTTGTATTAGGATAACTGGTAACTAGTTGGTATACTTAAGCTCTTTATTAGGATACAGTTTAACTACCACTAAATCATGTTGGCAGACAAACTTTCCTGAGGGCTGTGAGAGCGCTTGCAAAGTTTTGCTGTGGGATCATGTCCCTTTAGCTCAAACCATAACCAGAACAGAAGTGTCCTTGTGGATTACTGACAGCATAAATGTTAGGCAAGGAGTCAATTCTCTTGGTTTGGAGAAAGGAAGTCAGAAACTGTGTTTGCTTTTTATTTTGTGTTGCTTATAGGCTGTATGTGTTACAATTTTATTATTATTTGAGTAACATTTGCTGAAAACTTACAAAGTATGTCAGGGCAGCATCATATCCTGGTAGTGATACTGCTCCTTCCACTGTTTTAAGCAACATGGCAATGTTGCTTGGACCTTTTGGAACTGGGTTTCCAGTTCCATTGTAGTATCTGATTGTTTACTACTTGAGGAAGAAAAGGCATCTGGTGTAGAAAAAATATCTGATTCTTTAATCTATCTTGATTAATCTCTTAAAGGTAATGAGGTTTTCTAGGGCAGGGTAATCTGTGTAATACTGTTTTAGCTTTGTTTACAGCAGAAAGTAGTCTGTAAAGAGAAGTGATAAGACTTCTTGCAGATGTCTAAGATGTGAAACCATACTGGAGGGAGTAACTTGTATTCTTAAAACATAATTATCCTGAAACCTGTTTGACTAACCTTACTTGGTTAGATACTGTTTGATACCCATGTGCCTCCAACATGGGTTTTCATAGATGTGATAAATATACCCTGACCTGGGAGGGGAGGAAAGTATGCAATTGGATGTTTGAGTGCCTTGAATTTGTATTGTGGATTCATCTAGGGACTAGTAATACAGAGAACAGGTAAACAGATACTTCACATTTCACCTGCAAGAGATGGGGAAGGAAGAATGGTATAAATAGGACTGCTAGTGAGGATTCTTTTGGTCATTATTAAATTTTGTGGGTAAGTTGGTAGTAGTTATTAACTTGAGGAAAATTGGAATTTGTCATGTGCCTAGCAGCTTTCACTGTATAAATAAACAAGATTAATTAAAGGCATTACTTCCTGAGAGCAGTTCTTGCAGCTTGGTTTTCTGTTCTTGCTAGTCTGTGGCATTCTTCATGTGTTCTATTTATATCAATATTTTGTACAACAACCTAATGATGTGAGAGACTGTAATCCTGCTCTATTCTCTTATGAAGGTATTTGAATAGCAGTTGTAGAGTGTATAGTCTAAAAGTATTCTGTGCCTACAGATTACTTGCAAATTAATAAACAACTTTTCTTTTACATGGGTAAAGAAGAATAGTTCAATTCAGCCAGCCTTTGGTTATCAGAAGAATTAAAACCACCCAAACAAACCCTTCTAAATGCTGTTATTTTTTCAGAACCTGCTGCAAATACCTGTAGATTGCAGGGTGGCTGCAGACTAGTGTAGGTTGTGCACTAGAGTTGTTTCTAAACAAGGTATCTTCCTGTACCTAAACCCAGGCTTGTGAGTAATTGAGAAGGCTTGTGATTTCCCTGCTGTGAAACAAGTGTTCTGACAAACTTCAGCACCTTGGGGGTAGTTTCTGCCTACTGAGTGAGTCTTGTGGTTTCTTGAACATATTTACACAGTGAGCACTGTGATTTAATTTTTTTTTATCTAAGAGAGAGCTCATCCACCTGAATTCAGGCCCTCTCAGCAAGTAGATATGTGTTGAATCTAACAAGTTTTGTTTGGTGTTATGCTAGATTTTATTAAAAGACAAATGGAAGGTCACACTAGGGGAGGGAATGTGGTAGGTGGATGAAAGATGGAAGCTATACTTGTTTCTTTGCCAGGAAGGCAGTTCCAGAATACCCTCGGGGAAGGATGATAATGAATTAAATTTAGATAAAATGGAGCACATTGCAGTGATTTTTAGCAGTGGTGACTGACCTAAGTCCTTGCCCATCTGCTTGGCTTCCTACTAAACCAGGCTCTGAAAATTCTTAGCAAAATTTGAACTTCACATGAGTATAATCATATCCTAATGGATTATCAGCCACTTAGAACTGTTAATAAAATCTGTTCTTTAAAATAAAGCAAAATCCAACATTCCTTTCAAAAAGCTATGCTAGAGCTTCCTCTTATAGTGTGTTCCAAAATGAGTCTTTGGTAAAAGATTCCCTTCCTCCAAAGCTGGTTTTGCATTATGCTTATGGAGTTTTGTTTTAAAGATATCATGTATAGGGAAATAGTTCTTGTACTTGTAGGTGATCCAAATGCTTCTTTTCAGTTTGAGGTTTTTAACAAATATTACCAAGATGGATACTCTGTGATGTGGTTTAAGCTGTGTTTAATAGTTTGGGTTTACCAGAGCAAACCTGCTACCAGAGTGGAAGAGAGTAAAAGGTTTTCAGATGTATCAGCATTGGTTTACTTTGTAAATAAAGTAAATTGAAGTTGTGTGGCAGAGTAGTTTTGGAGAACTGTTTAGATTGTACTTTGAAACCAAATATATTGAATTCAAGGCCTTACTTTTAGGTAAGCATGTGAAGATTTAGGCAGCACTACAGAAGCTTGATTTCTTCACTACGAGCTTTAAGTGCTTTAAAATACCCAAAAGATTGGACTGAGACAGTATAGACTACTTCTGTACTATATGAATGAACACATATGTTCTTTTTTCAGTATCTGTTACTTAACAGTTCTTCTGTATTTTTTTTTTCAGTCCAAGCCATATATATTTGACCGTGTATTCCAGTCAAACACATCACAGGAGCAAGTATACAATGACTGTGCTAAAAAGATTGTCAAAGGTAAGGTTGAACAGCAACTTTAATCATAAGAAAATGTCTTTTATTTGTGTGGATTTCAATATTGGAGGCCAATACCTTCTGTTGCTCCTTTTTACCTTCTGAATATTTAATAAGAGCTAATATGGATTATATCAGTATAAAATCATCCTGTAGTTCAGCTGATAATAATATTATGTCCTTGCTTAACCTGCTGTTTCATTCAGTTCCAACAGTTTAATACATTTAGCTGTCATGGTTTTTTGTTTTGATTTGGTTTTGTAGTTCTCTGCAAAGGATGGTTTAAAACAAATTGTCAGAAATTAATCAAAGTAACTCTTGTGAATAGGTTTGAGGGGTTTCTTTTTGTCATCCTCAAATTTATTGGAGAAAATATCCTATTTTAGTTGGCTTGGAGGAATATAAGAGGAAAGGAAACTTCTGAAATTGTGTATGCTATAGAGCTCTTCTAAGCTTGTTTACTTAGTACACAGTGTAAAGAGGATTTTATTTGAATGTGATTTTTAGCTTCACAATCAGAAGTTTAAACATGAGTTCCCACTGTGTATATCAGGGTATAGTTTCTCCAAAACTGAGTTGTCAGAAAGGAGCTAGGTCTTCAGGAAGTCACGTCTTGCCACAAAGGAGGTTATTACCACAGTAAGTTTTTGAAGTAAGCAATTAGTTTCATGAAAATAAAATGGATTAATTTCTTCAGGAGATGAGTAAGAAGTTGTAATTGAAGCAACGTTCAGAACAACTTAAAGCCTTGTCAGAAACACCCTGAAATACCAACTGTTAGTGACAAGAGGTGGTTGACTAAATGTAGGATTTTTTTGATAGAGAAGTGAGTTTGTGTGGAAAATCCATGCTACAGGTATTTATTTCTTTAATTATTTAAATAGTCATGTAATCCATACATGATTTAAATAATTATCAGGATTAGATCAGAAATTTGCTCCTTAAAAACCAGAGTTTACTGAGAGTTGTAATGCTGCCTCATTCTTCCATCTAAAAATCCAATCTCAGTATTTCTAAGATGTGCTGCATTGTGTGAGAAATGTGCTCTGGTGGTGGTACGAATGGATTATGAGTATGATGGGGTGGCAAAGAATTCCCTGTTTGGATATCTCATGCTTGGTTTTGGAAAATAAAAGTTTGCTTGCAGGATGTGATTATGCAATAAATGACTTGTAAATGAACAACCCATCAGCCCCCCTCAATCTAAAATTTTGAGTTTAATTTGTAGTTTGAAATATAAGCTTAGAGCCAGTGAATAAGATATTTGAAACTTATGGGATAGCCCTTCTCTTCACAACTGGACAATCAAATTTTCCTGGAAACAGAAAATATTATAGTGTTCTCATGTATGATTTCTCCTTCTGATTTATCAGAGCCTACATATTCAGCCCGGCAGTTGCGTCAATTTCCTTCTTGCTTTTGATTCTGAATTCCTGATTTTTTCCTGGTTGAAGGAACAGATGTTTCTCCTATAACGCAGCTGATGGCTTCATATATTAAAAGGGCTAGGGAAGAACACTTTCCCTCTAACTTGCCTTATTTCACTTGCTAAACATTTTAAGAACCGTCAGATTGTGTTCTATGTAATTTGACTTTCCTTTAGAAGGAAATGAACCCTAATGAAAATACTCTTTCCCTTTAGATGTTCTTGAGGGATACAATGGTACAATATTTGCTTATGGGCAAACGTCATCTGGAAAGACACACACTATGGAAGTAAGAAATCTTCAAATAATTTTCCTCTTAATGTCAGTGTCATCTCTTTTCATCACAGTAGTCTTATCTTTCTATAAATAAAATGTCTACTTGTTTTCATCTTGCCATTTTAATTTTCTACCCATTGCAACATTTTGATACCCAAAATGTTGGTTGTTTTTTTTTGTTCAGGACTGAGTATGGCTGTTGTCTCTCTTTCAGTCCCCAGTAGCAGGAGAAGAAACATAGGAATGTTATTAATAGTGTATTTTCCTTTTTATTAGTTTGGGAGATTTCTGAGGCTGTCATTTATTCCTTGCAAATGCTGGTCTTAAATTGATGGTCAAGACTTCCCTTGATAGATAAAAGAAGTGCATCATACCTGTCAACATTTTAAAACTACTTTGTCTGTTAACTTTGGCTATACATACTGCTTGATGTTGGATTCAATATGAATGCTTCTGTTTGTTGTCTCTTTTGCTAATAAGGGGAAGCTTCACGACCCAGATGGAATGGGTATTATTCCAAGAATAGTGCAAGATATTTTTAATTATATTTACTCTATGGATGAGAATCTTGAGTTTCATATCAAGGTAACCTTTTCCATTTTTGCTTTATATATATAAAAACTGGAAGTAGTCTGTGGTTAAATGGATGTTCTGTATCTGTTTCAAATGCCTGTAACTTGGAAAATCTAAACATTTATTTATTTCAGAAGTAACTGACTTTACTTAAAGAAGAATTACGTCAACACTTTAATCTTGTTTCCATTAAACATTGATGGTAGCTATCCTGATAACCTGTGGCACTGCTGATAGTGCTTGAAGCTTTTGATGAGGATAGTTACTTCTTAAAAGGTGTATTTTAGTTCAGCCTTAAGGTCTTGGGCTAGATGCGGTATTACGTGGGGAGATAATGATCACACTGGATCCTTCTGATGAAAAAGCAAAGAATTTTTGCTTTCTGATGCTGTATCTTTATTCTTCCCCTTCTAGGTGTCATATTTTGAAATATATTTGGATAAAATAAGGGACCTTTTGGATGGTAAGCCTTTTATTTGTGTTGAACCTAGATAAGAAATAGTTCTGCGAAGAGATACGAAAAATCCAATAACCTTACCATGATACTAAGATACATGTGCAGTATGCTAAAAACCTATATATGATAAGGGTACATCAAAAGCATATCTATACAATATTACTAAAGCTGCAGTAGTAATTGTCTCATGTATGTTAAGTCTTTGTAAAGTGTTGCTGAGCAATATCTGTGATTCAGATGTGTTGTACAAAGATCATTCATTTTGCAAAGAAATAATATATATGTTACCTTTAGAACTTTTTCTCTTCCAGTTTCAAAGACCAATCTTTCTGTTCATGAGGACAAAAATAGAGTTCCCTATGTAAAGGTGAGTATCAGTCTTATATGTTATCTTTTTTCACTCCTTTAGTGTGTGTCATTTACTTCTGGCTTGTTGGTGTGGTGTTGATTTGTGTTTTGTTTTTTTTAAAGGGTTGCACAGAGCGTTTTGTATGTAGTCCAGAAGAAGTTATGGATACTATAGATGAAGGAAAATCAAACCGACATGTAGCAGTTACAAGTAGGTATTAACTTTTGTCTCCTAGTGCTTTATTCATTTACTGTTGGTATGCCTTAAAAAGTAGGGAAGACAAAAACAGTGAGTTAAATAATTCAGGTCTATGAAAGGATCTATTATAAGCAGTTTCAGCATGGTTTTCAGAAACAAGTATTTAGAACAATTACATGTTAGATGTTGTTACTTAGGCTTGGATTGAAAGGAGAAAGTAAGTGATCAGTGAGGAGCTCAGAATCATTGGAGAAAAAGCTGTAGTTCTGCAGTTGGAATAGTGCAAAATCCCAGGTTGTGATATGTTTCAGCTAACCTATGAATTTGTAAGTAAAGCAGTGTTGCTTATCTACAGTTTGGTTATTCTGCTGCATATTCTAAGAAAACCTGGACAGAATATGAATTCAGGAAAGCTTTTTGGCCTGTGTCATGGAACTGAGTTGCAAGGAGCTATGTTATAGGTCTCTCACAAGCAGGGTTAGGAAGTAACAGAGCATTTAAAAAGAAAAACCAAAGAAAAAAAAACTGGATGCAGAAGAATACTTTAGTTTTTAGCAACTGAAGTGATTGTCTGAAATCTTTGAGAGACAGTTTGACGAAGAGTTTCACAATCTTGTGTCTAGTTCTTTATTCAGGAGAAGAAAGAATATACAGTAATTAGGGAAAGAAAATATTTTTCTCATTTATTTGGTTAAGGATCAAAAATACCATATTCCTTTTAAGGAATGACTCAGTCCTACACTTCCACTTTCTAACTCCTGGGTAGTAAGGTTCTGAAGTTGGGACCAGACTAAGTAAAAGAGAAATAGAAGGAATTTGAGTAGAAGGGTATTCTGTGTTTGAGGTGCTTCTGTGGCATGAAAAAGCAGGTCCTTTTAGGCCTGTGAGGAACTTAGAGTTAAGAAGAACTAAGCAAGATGTTCTTGTTCAGATTTCAGTCAGCTTAAAATTTGTTAACAAATGAAAATAATTATTTAAATTCAGTAAGTCTTGTTTACTCTACATGCTTCAAAGTGGGGGGGCAGGGGGCAAGGGGCAGTAGGTATCTAAACCAGAAAGGGGCGAGAGATAATGGCCATGAGTTAAAATTTTCATTAAAGTCTAAAATGTGATACACATGTTCTAGTATGAGAATGTAAATGTGCTTTCTGTTCTGATATAGTAAAATAAATGTGTGAAATCCATAGTTCACAGGCTAGCAAATCTTATCAGAGAGCTTATGTGGTATTAATAGAAGCCCAAGGGAGACTGGATCTTTGTTAGTCAATTAGATTATACTATTAGTTTTATTGACGTTGAGAGACTACTCTATACAATTTGATTAGCTTTAGATCTGTCACTTCACTGTAGGAAGATACTGTTTTGTTAAGTTGGTTTTGTTGTACAAATATTTGACAATTTATATATTTTGGATTATAGATATGAATGAACACAGCTCCCGAAGTCATAGTATTTTTCTTATTAATGTAAAACAAGAGAATACTCAAACAGAACAGAAACTAAGTGGAAAACTTTATCTTGTGGACTTGGCAGGTAGTGAAAAGGTAATTCTGAGTTTCTTTTTCTGCTCTGAAAAACTGGTTATTCTGTACAAGCAAATATTTTACATTAGTGCCATACTGGTTGTTCAGATGTCATCTCTGAAGTGTTTTAATTTTTACTATGAAATGTGGTTTCTGAGTCTCAGTCTGGGTTGTCTGCTAGATGGTATCTCTTTAAACTGATCTGCAGTTCTGCAGTAAGGGTTTGTTAATATGAAATAGGGTGGGCAAATAGGCTGGAATCCAGTCTCAGTATCTGTGAGAGTAAAAATGTGTACATGTGTGTTGGCTAGCCAAGTACTGGAATAAAGTTTTATGAGTGTGGAATATCTGATTACTTTTTCATGTAATGGCACCATTTCTTAATTTGAAATTTTGATTAGCGTTTTTTAAAATGACAGCTTGCTTTCCCGTGTCAGTAGGGAAGGAAATATGTACCATTTTGCTTATTACATGTCACTTACTGTAGACAGTAATTAACCTTTTGGGAGCTGGGCTTTTAATATTTGAATCATTTTTGCTTCTGAGTTTATCCACATATTTGCCTCCAGCTTTTTTCAGTCTTTTCTGCTGTCATTTTTTGTCATGTCATTGTTCTATGACCTTTTTTTGTTGTTTCCGAACCTTTGTTCTCTGTTTCTTAGTAATTGTCTTTTTTTTTTTTAATGCTTCCAGTTTCATTCTTATTAAAGTGAGAAAGTTAAAGGGCTGGGTTGCAGGTCTCCTTTCTCAGTTTTTTTACTTTCACTGTTCTTTTCAAACTTATTTTTTTGAAATACATGAGGTTTTCTGATGCCTTCTCTTGGGTTGGTTTAAAGGCTAGCAAGCAGAATTGCTTGGTGAGAAGAACTATAACAGAAGGGTTATAGAACTTTAAGTCAAATTTAGCCTTTGAGACAGAAGAGCTGAGATAAAAAGAATCATGTCAGGATAGATTTTTCTTTAATTTTGCTGATATCTACTGAAGTTCCTAGAGCATTCATGTAGGTAAGATTCAGCCTCTAAAATCTGTTCTCACAAATTCTTGCTAATACATACTCTGCTATGTTTTCCAGAGTGGGACAATGATGGTGGTAGTGGTGTGTGGTTTGCATTTTGGTTTTTTGTTTTTTTGTTTTGTTAAGAATGACCTCTAGAAAAATTATTCATAATGATTATTTCCTTTTACTTTTAAGGAATTGAAACTTTTTGAAACACCTCAAATATCTTTTGATGTTGTTCATTTGACAGAAGTTTTTAACTATACATGTATCTTTTCAGAAAAGACATGCTTTGTAGGGAAAATATTCACTTCAGTTTAAAAATATCAAACATCTTCAAACACTAAGAGTTCTAAATGAAAAACTGATGGTGAACCAGGGAAAGAGTCTGAGCAGGAATTCGTGTGTTCTAATCAAACTTGCTTATAAAGACAAAAATTACTCAAGTCCTTAATGTGGAAGGTGTTTCTTGAAGATGCATTTAGTAATTTACTGAAATATTATGTAGGTTAGTAAAACTGGAGCAGAAGGTGCAGTGCTGGATGAGGCCAAGAACATCAACAAGTCTTTATCTGCTCTTGGAAATGTCATCTCAGCTCTCGCTGAAAGCAGTGTAAGTGTTCTTTTTTTTTATGATTTTTATGCTTCAAGGTTAAAGGTTTGCATCTCTGAACAAGATAGTAACCAGAAATTCTTTACTGATTTCACTGGTATGCATGGAGTTTTTTATAACTAATCCAGCTGCATCAATGCATTGCTTATTTCCATTACTCTTGTACTGTGTTGACACTGATAATTTTACATTTAATGTTGAAGCACCTAAGCATTCCACTGAAAATTTTCTTGTACTTAAGAAGTTACAAACGTAAAACTTAAAGTCCCTCTGTGTGTTCAGTCTTACAATTTATGAATTAAAGTAGAATTTAATGTCTTTCTAAAGAAGTTACATCTAACAAAAGCATAGCTCTTATTTCAACAAATTAAATAATGTCTCAAAAACCATGACTGATTGTAATTAACTATTTTCTTGATAGACTTATGTTCCATATCGTGATAGCAAAATGACTAGAATCCTTCAAGATTCACTAGGAGGTAATTGCAGAACCACTATTGTTATTTGCTGTTCTCCATCTTCATACAATGAATCTGAAACTAAATCTACTCTTCTATTTGGTCAAAGGTGAGTAAATAACTTAATGTTCTGCTCTTAATGTGCTCAGAAGTAAATGCAGAAGGAGAAATAAGTAAGTTAGTCTGTTAAGATTCTGGAACCAAAATTAATTAGAAAATTTACATTTTTTCTGTAATTCTTCAATGCATACATGGCCAAGTGTTGTGATGTATCTTATAAAAATCTTTAAACTGGAAGGATCATGAAGATATTTATTTCTAGGAGGGCAGCATATAGTTTGATTCAAAATGTGGTTTAGTATAGTCTTGGAGGGTAATTAATACTTTTTTTTCTGAAGTGGAGGAAGAAGGGAAAGAGTTCTCCCCTATTAAGTTGAATACTTTATTTGCCCCAGGAGAGGCTGTCCTCTCCCACCCTTTCTTTGATGGCATGCCGAATTGCATCCTCTGGTCTATTTCCTGTATCTAGCAGTATCATTTGCAATTGAATTTATAAGTACCCATTTCAGATTTGGTATTTTGTTGGGTCTCTTCTTTGCCACTATGTTATTAATGCTTCATCATAATACTCCAGTTCCTGACATCTGGATTTTAATCACTAGAGCTGGAGCACATTATGAAAGCTGTCAGCATTTACATAGTTCATCTATCTATCATAGTCTTCTGCGGTAGCATACCTCTTCCACTTATGTTTTCTATTGGTCTTTTCAGAGAAGTTTTATTATGGAAAGTAGATTACCTGAGAACTTCTCAAAAATGTGGCAGAATATGGGTAGTTAGTGAGTGTGGAGTAATGACTGCATTCCAAAATACTGGAGACTTTCTGGTCTCCTTTTAGAATCTAGGAGCTTTTTTCCTTTCCTTTCCTCTTAGTAGTTCCTGAATAAGCTACTGGGGAGTGTCTTCCAGCTGTAATTCTGTACTTACAATGCCTCATGCTCTTGACTTCTTCAAGAGTTAGAGTACACTTCTGTCTCAGCCACCACAGTTGGTCTGGTAGATTAATTCAGCCTAAACGTGTCTTCTGGTAGTAGTCAGTCCCGAAAAGACTCTGCAAAAACATAGCTACCAGTAAGCTTTTTGCCTGTTTTGATGTTGGAGAGGGAGAGTATATGGCAGTAGGAGACTGCACAGAAAGTTGCTGAGGTGAGATATGGCACCTAAGTGAGAACTGTTACGTTACCTTCATGAAGGTGTATTACTAGTGCTTGTAGTTTCATCTCCAAAACTTATGTCTTTGGATGAGATTTGCCTAAGTGAATGTAGACAATGACACCTGAACTTTATAGCTTGTAGACATTTTTGGTTAATGGAGATCTAGTAGCTGGAATTTTTGGTTGAAATGAGCTGTTTCTTATTTAAACTAGATGGTTTACACCCTAAAGCATTGTCCTTTTCTCTGGATGTTTGCTAGGTATGGTAGATGCTACCCTTTGTTCAAAGCTGTGCGCTGCTGTCCTGACTTGAATTATTTTAGATGAAAATTTGGAGCTGAACTTCTCAAAGTCAACCAGCTTCATTTTTCAGCCCTCCCAAAGTTTATCATGTTGCTCTTTCCATTAACAGTAGTATCAGTCCTACTGACAGAATGGTAAATTGCGAGAGATTAGAAGTAAACTTTTGGAAGAGGTGGGAATATTTACACTTTTTTCAGTGATGTGTAGAAATTTTATTTAATAGCCTTTAATTCCTTTATTTAAAAATCACGTTTCAGAGCTTTTTGCTTTTTTTCTATGTAGAGCAAAGACCATTAAGAACACAGTCTGTGTCAACGTGGAGCTCACTGCAGAGCAGTGGAAGAAAAAGTATGAGAAGGAAAAAGAGAAAAACAAGACCCTGCGTAACACCATACAGTGGCTGGAAAATGAACTCAACAGATGGCGGAATGGTGAGAAGCAATTTACATTTTTTTCCTGAAAATTTTAGGCAAGACAACAGGCACTGAGTAAGTCTCCAGGATACCAAAAGTAACTAAGAGCACTATGCAAGACAGAAACAAGGACATTAGAGATAGAATATTTAAATGACTTTGGAACTTCTTATTTTTTACTATATTGCAACTGGAACAACTTCTTATAGGGGCATATGTCACAGTTTAATGCTGGGCAAATGACAAGTGTGTCTGAAAGGATATTGGCATTAGGTTCTTCAGATGTGGTTTACTAGCAGAGCTAGAGAGAGTTGCATATCTTATAAAACTTTTTTTTGGGGGGGAGAAAAAATTAGATGCAGAAACTGCAAAATTCTGGTTTGGTTTGCTAATTCAGATCAGTATTAAATAAGCTTGTCCTTGTTTAAAACTAAAGTATGTTCATAGGGAAAAAACCCACCTCAAGCACAAAATTGCTGGCTGTGCAGAATGTGTATTCATTCTTTCTGAATAATTCTTAACAGTTGCAGGGTCTGTCAAAATGCAAATTATATGAAGCCTTAAATTCAGAAAGGTAGGAACACAGGTGATACTTACAGATTTATTCTGAAGTCTGGCAGCTATAGAAATTGATATTGCAATCTTGTCGACAACTGCACCACATTCTGATGTAAACCTGAGAAAAATGGGCTTGCTTAAATAAGTTTAGTAGAGTGTGGGGTTTTGTTTTTGTTTTTTTTTAAATCTTTTATAGAGATGGTATTAGGCCACACCTGAAATGTTAAGTATAGTTCTTCTGGAATATTGACACAAGATATGGGAGTGTTGGAAAGAACCCATACCTTCCAGACTGCATAAAATGTTTCATAATAAGACGCTAAGGAATTCAGTTTGAGAGAAGTGTCTTGATTAGTGTGTGCTATTAGCATGTTCTCAGAAGGAAAAGGCTTAATGAAGATAAAAGTGTAACTTGAGGAAATTCTTTAAATTAAAGCAAAGCAATTTAGAAGTATGTATGGTTACCTAGCAAAACAGACTGCCAAGGAAAAGGGAGGAAAAAAAAAAAAGGTATTTTCTACCTTCAGGTCAAGTTAGGTACCTATCTAGAAGGTACAGGTTGTGTGATTTTGAGCTGATGGCAGAGTAACTGAATGAAATAGTGTTCTGTGGGGTAAGCAAGAGGATTTGTATGATTTAATGGTATTTTTTTACATTTTTACATCTCAGGCATGTGAACTTGATCAATCATTAACTGTGGAGCTTTACTGTTGTTTGGGAGTATGTAATATATCTCAAGGCTAACTGGAAGATACTTCATGCCTGACTACTAAAACTAAGTATGTTATTTTTCCTTTAAGGGGAGACTGTGCCAGTTGATGAACAGTTTGACAAGGAGAAGGCCAACTTAGAAGCTTTTGCAGTGGACAAGGATATTACTGTTACTAATGATAAACCAGCTACCACAATTGGAGTAACTGGCAATTTCACTGATGCTGAAAGAAGAAAATGTGAGGAAGAAATTGCCAAACTATACAAACAACTGGATGACAAGGTATGCCATTCTTATTTAATGTATGACCTCTTGGAAATATATCTTGAACTGTAGTATGTAATACTTATTTTCCAGCCTTAATTTGTTAGTTCAGCTTACTTAAGTGTTTGCTGGGAGTGCCTACTCTAATTCTGAAGCTTTGATTTAGAGAAATCAAAGTGGCCTTATCTGGTCCTAAGTGGGTATTTGTTCTTAGTTGCTCTGCTTCCTTTGGCAAAACTGCTAGAAAATGTCCTGAAAACTTAAGTATCAGTACACAAAAAGAAAAAAAGAAAAAAAACCCAAACCAAACAACATGAAAGTTAGGAAAGAAAAGTACCTGAGAATCTTGAGTGGTATTTCTACTTTCTACTTTTCCTAGCTGATTGTTTGGAATAATACTGTTCCAAAAAAAGGAAAATTATGGGAAAGCAGAAAAAGGGGTAATTTGAAGACAGCAGGTTTTTTTCCTTCCATATTATGTATTTTTATCTCAACATAATATTAAATTTAAGCAATAGTACTAAATATGGAGAGGAGAAAAAATTCTGTAGATCTTACGTCTATCTTGAAGGCTAGAACAACTTAGAGAAGACAAACAAGAGCATGGGTGTAGGAATTTTGTCTTTGAAGCATGGTGCTTTACACTAAGTGCTAGATCAAGAGCCTAATGGATTAGCCAGTGAAATAAAAAGGATTATTTTTTTTACTTTTATTGCTTTCAGTTGTATAATTGTCTCTAGAATATGGAAAAGTTAGATGCCTAACATCTGTCTCAGATTACTTTTCCTGAGTGGTATTTGTCAGTTTATTGAACAGTCTTACTTCAATTGCAGGATGAAGAAATTAATCAGCAGAGCCAACTAGTAGAAAAACTGAAAACACAAATGTTGGATCAGGAGGAGGTGAGTTTTGCTCTTGCATCTTTATTCTACTTTTGTTTGGCTTTCCTTTAAAAGAAGTGACCAGGGAGTAGAATGCTGGTTTACTACTGTACTCTAGTTCTTTTTTTATTCCTTCTCTAAATGCTCTGCCTATTCATCCCGCCCACTTACACTGTGCTAATGGCTAAACCTAAACCAGTGAGCCTTAAGTTTTTATGAAGATTGAAGGAACTGAGATATTTTACTCAAAAAACATCAGGAGTTTTTTTCTATGCCAAGTCAGCAGTTTGTCAAAATTGAAAATACCTTAATTTACTGTAAGAAACCTGTTTTAAGGTTTACTTTTGGTAAATTGCTGTTCAGAACCAGAAGGAGAAGGAGTGAAATGTAATGGCCCATAATTAAAAAAAAAGGAAGTACCTCTGTGTTCCTTCAAACCATACTTGTTAGAATATTCGGACAATGTGTATACACGTGTTGCCAGTGATGTACCTTAATTAAATGGGGGAAATACCTATTAATAATTAATTTGTTAATTTAATTTAGCCATATATATTTTTTAAAATAATCCTATATTGCACAGACATTGAAAAAATAATCTTTCTGTACATGGCAAGAAGGAAATAGATCAAGGAATTTGAATTTGAAGCTACTGTTCAATCTTAATTGAATAAATAAATCTGCCTGTTCAGCAACTGTTCACTTTGTCTAGTTACTCTTCAGTTAGCTACTTGTTAAAATGCTGGGAGTTTGCTCCTTACCTGTTGACAGTTCCAGACTCATGAGTAGCATTCAGTGGCTTTTTTGAGAGCTTGCTGCATTCAATATTCATTTCCAGTTGGTGTCCTTGTGTTACATTTTGTAAGCACTTGCTTTTTGAAAATGCTTTAAAAGCTTAAAGATCTATGGATACAGATGATGAATTTACTTGTTCATTATACTTCCACTGTACCTGTCCATGGCATCCTTATTGCATGATTTTAAACACTCAAAATATAGATACAAGCTATTACAGTAGCTAAAAGCATTAGTAATATTCAACTTATACACGGAATTTTCTTGATTTTATTTTATTTTTTTTTTTTTTTTTTTTGGTGCGTCTGTGATTTAAAATAAATTCTTCTCTATATTGCAGCTTCTAGCCTCAACCAGGCGGGACCAAGACAACCTGCAAGCAGAGTTGAATCGCCTTCAGGCTGAAAATGATGCCTCTAAAGAGGAAGTGAAAGAGGTGCTACAAGCCCTTGAAGAATTAGCTGTCAATTATGATCAGAAGTCTCAGGAAGTAGAAGATAAGGCAAAGGAATATGAACTGCTTAGTGATGAGCTCAATCAAAAATCGGTACGGAACAGGAATAAGAAATTACTGTGTTTTCAGTGTTAACTTTTCCTGCCTTACCTGTATTTCTTGCTTGAAGTAATATAAAGCTCCTTCCCCAAGGGAAAATGGGAGTGTAAGTCAAACTTTTTTAGTTTTAACAAAGGATGATTTTCTAAAAACATTAAGCTTAATAACATGTGCAGTGAATGTTGACCTTGGTAGCTCTTGTCTCTTTAGTACCTATGACATTTTACTACCTGGTGAGTATTCAGAGAAATCCTGGATGTCACATGATTTATGGTCTTCCTATTAGGAGCAGCATGTAAAATTCGGTGGAGTAGGCTACCTGTAGATGTGGATGAAGTGTGTGGTTGTTTTTTTCTGCTTTGTTTTGTTTGCTTGCTTGCTTGGGGTGGTAGTGTTTTAATTAGTTTATGGATAGTCAAGTGACTCTAAATATTATAACTGATGTCCATTGTATGTCCTGAATAACTCAATCTACAAGACAGCAACAACTGTTCTGAGATGTAGCAAAATTAAGATGCTTCAGTGTTCTCAGTCTGACACAGCCAACCCAGGCAGTAACCATCCTTTGGCATCACTGGTTGAAACTTCCCTGCTGTAAAACTTGCAGCATTTTTTCAAAACTGGAGAACAAAGAGTAGGCAACTTTTGAGTATGCAAGCTGCTGAACTGCTTTGCTTTACCTAAATATTTCCTTTATCAAAGTGAAAAGTACTGGACTTGCTGTCCATGTATTTTTTCCTATATATGCAATTTTCTACAAGATTTAGCTATGTTATATATAACTCTGAATGCCGTTTAATAATGTTGACGTGAATTCTGTTGCAGAGTTGTAAGACTCTATTTTGTGAGCTGAAATCCTCTGTCCCCAGTACTTTACATTTCTTTGAAAATAAATACTACCATTCTAGGACTTCTACATTTTTTCTATAGGATATATTCACATAGGTTGATACCAGTCTGGTTTTAGACATCAAAATTGGACGTTTCAGAAGGCAACCTCATGTTGCTGTAGTTAAATAGTATGAAAGCAGTTCTAAAAACAAAAGTGTGTTTTATTTATTAAGGTGTAATTTCTTTTACTCTAGATCACTCTAGCCAGTATAGATGCAGAGCTTCAGAAACTTAAAGAAATGACCAACCATCAGAAGAAACGAGCAACAGAAATGATGGCTTCCTTACTAAAAGATCTTGCAGAGATAGGAATTGCAGTAGGAAATAATGATGTCAAAGTAAGTATGAGTCAGTGGGATTTTTAATGCCATGTATTACATGCATATGGTGTGTGTAAGCGGTGTCAGTTTTCTTAGTATGGTAAAAACAGCCACTATAAGAATCTTCATGTCTATTGCTAATTTGGAGAGAAGTTTATGCATTGCTTGTACTGTGACTTAATCAGGTTCCAAACAGAGTTTGGTTGTGTGAAGACAGGCAAAAGCAAAAAAGCACATCACTGTTGTGGAAATTTAATGCTGACCTACAGTGTCAGTCAGGATTGTACTTACATTAAAAATTGAATGAGGAGCTAAAATAAAAGAAAAATCTAAAAGATTACCTTAGGACACCAATGTTAGCAGCATTAGAAATCCACAGTGCACTGTCTTTCTCTCTTCATGTGACTCATTATTTTTGTGCACACTTCTAAATAACCTGAACATAAAAAAAGTTGTATTTTGTTGTTTAAATGCTCTGATTTTTAGTCAAGGCAGGGGATGTGTGGTGTGCACTAAGTTAGTCCAGCTCATCTTTAATTTTTTTTAATTTTTTTAATTTTTTTTTTCTATCTGAACTTCCTAAATGGGTCATTCTACACATTTCAGCAGCCTGAGGGAACTGGCATGATAGATGAAGAATTTACAGTTGCAAGGCTATACATCAGTAAGATGAAATCAGAAGTAAAAACAATGGTAAAACGTTGCAAGCAGTTAGAAGGCACCCAAGCTGAAAGCAATAAGAAAATGGAAGAAAATGAGAAGGAATTAGCTGCTTGCCAGCTCCGTATCTCACAGGTAATTTTTTTCTTTATGCTGTATGTCCTAAATGTTTTTTCAAATTCATTAACCTGCTGGGAAAAAAGTTGCAATTTCTTTAACACAGTACATTGTGATCAAGGTGCCATGAGACTCAGCTGTATCCTCAGTACTCTCTTCAGTTAGGATGCTTCTGAGAAGCTGTGTGACTGGATGTCAGAATGTCTGCAGTATGTCTGTGTATAGTCTAATAGTGCTGCTGCATCACTTGGTTTAAATACCAGGGTCCATATGTTCACTAGCACAGGATCCTTTACAAATACAAGTCTTGTAGGCAGTGCTCACTACCCACTGCTCCTCTGAATTCATCAAGTTGGAAATGAGAGAGGTAACAATAGCACAGTAAAATCACAGTAGGCTTGCATAGCAGATTAAATCTACTTCTAATGTGAGACGACCATTTTGATGTGATTGTTAGAAAGGGTTAGTGACTTCTTAGACTTGCCAAATTGATTGACATATGCAATTTAAGTTATCTGTATTTTGTTTTACATAAAGATGTTGTTTTTTAAAAATCAGGATATGCATATTTCAGTGCAATCTTCTAAGTACAGCAGGCCTCTCTTGATAGTATCTACCATTCAAAGCATCTTTTCTCCCAGCCAAAAATATATTTCATTCCAACCTTACAGGCTACACTATAGATCTGCTTGAGTAGTTGCATTCTTCTTAGAGTTTCGATGATACAATTTTTGTTTTGAGATCAGGTTAATAGTTAAAAATAAGTATAAACTGTTTATGCAGATGTAATTCCATGATATGTAGTTCCAAAGTAAATGAATCTTCCTGTTCTTCAAGCATGAAGCCAAGATCAAGTCATTGACTGAGTATCTTCAGAATGTGGAACAGAAAAAGAGACAACTGGAAGAGTCTGTGGATTCCCTTAATGAAGAACTGGTTCAGCTTCGAGCACAGGGTAGGAATTGCCTCCCTACACCCCGTCCACCACCATTTAAAGTATATAAATAGGAAGTTTTTCTATTCTCTTTAGATTGAAGAGTATAGTTGAAGAGTATAGTTTTTGCTCTTGTAGACTTAATGGGAAAGCATGTGTGCTCTTTGAAAGAACAGCTATGGATAGGGGACTTGTTCCAAATTTTAAGGTGTTGGGAAGGGAAGGGGGAATTAACTCCATCTTCCCTGTTATTACTTTGTTAGATCCCTGAACCGTGTTTTTTTTTTTCATCTTCTATCCCTGCTAGAAAAAGTCCATGAGATGGAGAAGGAGCACTTAAATAAGGTTCAAACTGCAAATGAAGTCAAGGTAAGTTAATTTTATCATTAAAAAAACAGAAAAAAACACACAACAAAACAAAGAAAAACAAAACACCAACAAACAATGGAAGCACGGCAGCTTCTTAAAGCATACAATACATGCTGTTTTTTCTAATAGCAAGCTGTGGAACAGCAAATCCAGAGCCATCGTGAGACACATCAAAAACAAATCAGTAGCCTGAGAGATGAAGTTGATGCAAAGGAGAAACTTATCACTGAACTTCAAGAGTAAGTAACTGTCATTATTTTAGCAGTGCCAAATGTCTCTGGACTGTGTGGATACAAAGCACAGTATGGTGGGATGGAAGTGGCCATGGTTTCCTCTAGCTGTCTGTCTCTAACTTGTCTTGTTTTACTGAATGTCCTGTCTGATGGGTTCAGTTGTGATATAATGTCTACTTTCTGTGCTCAGCCAAAACCAGAAGATGATGCTTGAACAGGAACGTCTTAGAGTTGAGCATGAGAAGTTGAAAGCGACTGATCAGGAAAAAAGTAGAAAACTGCATGAACTTACGTAAGTGATAGTGGAGCATAAAACAAATATTTGTGGGAACACTTGCATTTTAGAAAGTAGTGACCTAATATAATGAAGTGGCTCTCAGTGTGTGAGATGCCTATTAAAAACAGGCTGCAGTCTTAATGAGCTCAACTTTTTAAAAACCTTTCCAGTTCCAATGGAAAGTTAAATGATGAAAGATATGAAGGCCACAATTTTTTCTTCTTTAATGTGCTATGGGTTGGAATAATTAACTTTTCAATTTGCATCTAAGTGTTGCGTGCTCTTAGGACTGCTAGAGGCTTGTAACAGTTCCCTTACTATTGCTTTTTTTGATTCTTATGTTCCCTTACTCTTTTTTTTTGGTGTTGTTGGTCAGATATGTTTTAACTAGTTAGGTGGCTCTAATTGGCTTATTCTAGACATTAAACAGCTGCTTGCTTCATTGAGTTAATGCAGTGTATTAGTGAATTAGACCCTAAAAAGTTAACACAATAATTACAATTGAATTCTGCTTGCAAATAAATATACAAGAGTCAAGATGAAAAACAGTTCTCAACGTCTGGAAAACTGACCATAATCTCCAGTAAATGTTTGTTTCTAGATTATCAGTAGCAACCCCTTTCTGACATATATGGATTTATCTTTACAGAAGTTAAAAATACATTATACTTAAAACTTTTTCAAAAGTGCATGCTTTTTGGACATGTTTAAAAACACACAGTGGCTTTCAGGTTTTTGTCATAGATTTTGAAGTAATCAGAGCGACCTTACTGGTCTGTACTGGCAACCAATAAGCAATGCTTACTTTATTTTTTTGTTTTACCCTTGATGTGAAATACACTGTTGGTTTAGCTGACCAAAATATTAACTCTGCTCTTCTGACTCCATCTTACTCCGTTTCATTTATATGTCACAATGATTACAGAAGTTACATCAGTAAAGACAGATTATCTTGTAAGATTTGACATGTTACCATATTATTGCTTTTAAGTTCAGTTTGCAGGCTAATCTATATATATCATTGATATATATAAACTATATATATATCATTGAACCCTTAAAGGCACTTGCTATATTAGAAACTTTCCTCTTCAAAAAACTTGCAGAGAAGCACTAAAAATTAGTTTGGTGTTCTGTGTCTTCATCCAGACTTTCTGAATTCAGTTATTCTCCATTGTATGTCACAAACATCCATGGCAAATGACAGGCCAGAAATAATGCAGATTATTCACCTTTTTAAAATTTATTTTTCCTTAGACTTGTGTAAGATGCCTGGAACTACTTTTCCAGTGAGTCTAGAAAATTGATAGGATGCCGAGAGGTTCTTCAGAATATTTTATTACATCAGATGTTTAACCATTTAGCTGTGAACTAGTAGTGGAGCTGGGCAAGTGAGGAGAAATTTCAAGTGGAAAATATGTTTTTTGGCTGCTTAATACGAACCGACCTTCCTGCAGTCCCTAACCATCCTTTTCCAACCTGAAGTCATAAAAAAGAGAGGTCCATATTTGTTTCCTGTTATCCTGTCACCTTAGTGATTACTCTGCCTTAGAATTCTGAAAGAGAACATTAGCAATGCAGTAAATGCTTTCATGTTAAGTAGGAAGACAGAAGTTCTGTAAAGTGATAATCATTAGGCTTATCTTCCTCTAAAATGAGATTGTTGTTTCTGATGCTAGCTTTGGCAAATATGTTGGGGGATGAGATGGTAGAACTAAACAAGGAAAAGAATCCTCAATCTGTCACGTGATACTTCTAATCTCAGTTGGTCAGAACTAACAACATCCATAGGATAAGATCTATCCAGCTATTCATCCTGAATCTGACTCAGAATGTTTCTTTACCTGTTCTAGATACATAAAATTTATGTATCTGAATGTAATTGTTTGTATTCCTTCACTATTACTTTCTTCTTCTATGCAACTCTCCCACTCAGACACCACCCTATATGGATGTCTGAGTGTGGTGTCACCTGTTGGTTGCATCCTTAATTTAGGACTTCTACTGAAAGACATTTTTCATTTATACGATATAGTTTTTATCATTAGTCTCCTAAACCATCAACAGTTCCAATTTTGCTTGGATGTTTGAGAATCAATTTGCTCTCTTTTAGGGTTATGCAGGACAGACGGGAACAAGCGAGGCAAGATTTAAAGGGTTTGGAAGAGACTGTGGTAAGATAGCCAAGATGCAAATGTCAATACATGCCTTTTGTTTTTCCTTCAGAGCTATTTTCTGAACTTCTTATTTTTTTAATTTATTGTCCTTGACTGTAGGCAAAAGAACTTCAGACTCTTCACAATCTTCGGAAGCTGTTTGTCCAAGATCTTGCTACTAGAGTGAAAAAGGTAGTGTGATACTATAGTAAAGCTTGATGTTTCTGAGAATGCTACATAAATTTCAGTTTAGAACTTAATTAGGAATTGATTTCTCTGTGTCATAAGTTTTCTGGCTCAATGTTAAAACTCAAGTTCAGATTTGCACTCAGCCTCCTCTCTCCCTCCTCTTGTCTTTGTTACTGCAGAGTGCTGAGATTGACTCAGATGATACAGGAGGCAGTGCTGCACAAAAACAGAAGATTTCCTTCCTTGAGAATAATCTTGAACAGCTTACAAAGGTTCACAAGCAGGTACAAGGAGGCTTATTTCAAGTTTTAACTAAAAACAAATTACTTAAGGTGCATTGTTATAGAAGTGACTGCATATTGGGCATAAAGTAACTTTTAGCATTAAATATTTCTACCTCGAGTGTGTCTCTTGATATAAAACTAACATTTTCCTGTAGATCATAGCTCTTTTAAGTGCATGTGGATAGCAAAATAGCTGCATTTAAACTGAAGAAGTTAGTGTTTGGAGTTTGTATATCAGTCTAGTGACTATGTTGGGTAGCATGTTCTTCCACACCAAGTGATTTTTGAATTAAAGTCTTAGTGTTGTACTGAGATTTACTAAAAGCTTGATCAAAGATAATATGGCAGTCCTACTGCTTTGCCTGTTCAGGGGGAGGAGGGTGTGTGGTTGGCTCTCCTTGTGAAGAGAAGAATGAAAAAAATAATTCATTCTGGTTTTGTAGCTGGTACGTGACAATGCAGATCTTCGCTGTGAACTTCCTAAACTGGAGAAGCGACTTAGAGCTACAGCTGAGAGGGTTAAAGCTTTGGAGTCTGCACTGAAGGAAGCCAAAGAGAATGCTTCTCGTGATCGAAAACGGTATCAGCAAGAAGTAGATCGTATAAAGGAAGCTGTAAGATCCAAGAATATGGCCAGAAGAGGACATTCTGCACAAATTGGTTAGTAAAGTATCCCTTGCTCCCTAAATCTTCATCTGTCTTTTTTTTTTTTAATCTTTGTGCATATGTGTATCTTTAAGCCTGAGCTAGAACTGCGTATGTTAACATGGTGTGTTTTCTATGATGAGTTATATTTTGGTTAATAGGTTGTGTGTTGGTGGTATATGGTTGTTATGCATTTAAAATTTATTTTAAATGGGTCTCTTCCTGGTAGCTGGATATTTATATATGCTGGGAAAGGCTTACAAACCTAGAATTCTAGCCTGAATGTGTTTTTTGTCCTGGAACAAATCAATACCCTGAATGTGAGTTTTAAGTCTGAAACATCATTCCAAGTTCCAAGACTAAGTAGATACTCCAAAGCAAGGAGGAGGTTAAGCCATCGCCCTCAACAACAACAACAGAATTGTCTTGCTGTTTCTTGATCTCTAACATCCTAAGATTCCAAATTACCTTTTTGGTTCTTTAAAAACGTAGTACTCCATAACCCTCCCTGGAGTAGAAAAATGGAAGAAAAACAGAAATCTGTAGTACCTAATAGTGCTTCTTCCTGTGTGGTAGGAAGAAACTCGTATTCCCTTGGTCCTCCAATTGCCATTAGGCTGTCAAGTGCTGAGGGCCAAGGGAGTGTATGATGTGTGGAGGACTTAATTGCACATATTACATTATTCTGTAACTGTGTGTTCCAGCCTCTTATTTGTCTTGTGTCAGGACTTCAGTAATCAATATTCTTCTCTTAAATGTTAATGCAACAGCAATGGACACTGCTGTTAAACTTCTCATATTCTGTAGGTCTGCAAGGAGGTGTTGCAGAATAAAGTTTATAATTTTTTTTTTTGGTCATTTCAAGTGGCAGCAAGAAGACGGGTTCTTTTCTGCCTTACGTTTCTCTCAAGTGACTTCCAAGACAAACCAGATTCACTAGTGAACTTACCAGAAGTATAAAACCTCTTGTACTTAAATGTCTAGATCAGCTAGTCATGTCTTACTTGAGATCAGCTTCTTGTGAGGCAGAAATTGAGAAGTGTTCCTCTGATGCACTTGCTACCTGTAGATACTTTATATCCACTCTTACCTGCTGAAACCTTAAATGATTCTGTTTAATATTACAGAACTTTGTAAGTCCTACCATTGTGCCTCTCCTGTTAAGAGCTAGTGCAAAACTGATTGAAAATATAGGCTGCTTATCAAAGTGAATTACCTGTCAAAACTATAGCTTTTAAATTCAGTAATAGAGTAAGCTTTATTTCTATACGATGGTAAAAAGTTGATGAAGCGGTGTTACCTGTGGATTAATCAGTACTCAGAACCACTAGCAGAGCAGAGTAACTAGTGGTTTATCAATTAAGTTGATGGGGAAAATACAGCAGGACAGTGATTCCTTACAGGTACAAAACCCTCAGGAAACTTTGTCTAGCAATGTGCCTTATTTGAGTTCTCATTGCCGAGAAATAGGATTCTCACAGGGAAATACATTAGGTGGAGCAGGTAATGCATATGAAGAGAATAGTTTTCAAAACTTTTCCTAGCTTTATTTCTAATAACAATAAAAACAAATCCTGGTCTATTTTTCATTGCTTGTTATAGCTGACACTAATCTGTTAGGTTTGCAGAATACTATCTCCTAAACTTTTTATTCAAAGTACATTCAATTTTGATTGCTACATTTGGGAGACTACAAAATAAAACATTAAGAAATTTGAATAATCAAAGGTAAAATTGTGATGTATGTAACTGTAAGTCATGTTTGTTTTCCTGTAGCTAAGCCTATCCGTCCTGGCCAGCATCCAGCAGCTTCTCCAACTCATCCAAGTGCAATTCGTGGTGGAGGTGCATTCACTCAGAACAGCCAACCAGTTGCACTGCGTGGAGGGGGAGGGCGGCAAGACAAGGTGTAAGTTTGTCTTGTAGAAATTTTAAAATGTGTGATTAAGCCACTTTGTATTAATTTTATTACAGTTTGATCTGTGGCATAAAAACCACTCAAATACTCCAATTAACTTTTTTTTACAGAATTTTATACTTAGAGGAACCATATACATGTACACCTCACTAGTGCTGCTGCTGCTTTTGTTATAAAACTGGTGTTTGTTGTTAAATGGTAGTTCTGGAGTTGTGCTACTGGAGCAGAGCAAAATGTGAAAGCTGGAGATGGTTACCAGTCACAGCCAGTAGCTACTGTTTGGGAAAGGGGTGGACAGTTTAAATTCTTTTGGCTTGCTAGTATCTATTAAACATGGCTTTCTTCAGACAGCATTCAGCAATGAAATAGAACATGTGTTTATTTGCTGTTCTTATATGTTTGCACACTGCTTCATGTGTCAGTAATTTGGAAGTATTTAGCAGGAAAAGTCATATCTTCATCCAGTAAATTTAAAACATTAGCCTAGCTAGAATTACAGTTACAGTAACTGAAATTAATAGATGCAATTAGCTGACAGTGTCTCTAACCATGTAGGTTATTACATGTAGTCTGGTACTTGATATTCTTGAGTTGCACACAGAACCACGTCTCTGTAGTAATGCCTGCAATAATGCTTTCTCACGTTCTTTGTCATCATCATAACTTTTTAGCATTATACTAGCATTAGCAAGTATAAAATCTTCTAGGCATTCCCTTAAGTAAGGTTACCTGCATCTTCAGTTTGGCAATACTACAATAATTGTGTGGGCTTGAATCCTGTGAATCCTTCTGAGGGACTTCGGAGCAGCTTATATTAATTTTGTGTCTGTTTGTCGTCTTAGTAGCTGACTGACTTTTCAAAGCTTTCAAGGCTTTCTCTCCAATTTAGTAAAAAACTAGGTGGTAGTACTAGTTGGAGTACCTGGTTCTGCTCAGTGGTGTCCCTTAGTATTTAAGAGGCTGAAGTGATACATTCCTTGCTATGTAACATTGAGTAACACTTAACCTTGAATAGCCGAGGTGCTGGCAATTAATGGAACTTCATTATGTTGATATGGTGAAATTAATTTTCAGATAACTCCTTTGTCTACATGGGCAATCTAGCTCAGACATACAATGTAGAGATATTTTAAAGTATGATTGTATTGGTATTGTGTATTATTTTATGTATTATTGGTATCAGTATTATTTATATGAATTGGTATTATTTTAAATACTTGCTTTATCCTGTGTTTGCACATGCTGTCTTGTTGCCTAGAATTCTATTTGAAGAGAACCTGTTTAGTCTCATGCTTCTTTAAGAGTACTTATTATAGATGATGTAATCAATAATAAATAACTAAATTTTGAGCTTGCATCTGCTTTAAAGAAGAGCTTTCACTGAGGAATTTAGGTAGGAGATTTAGCACTTTGATTTTTTCGACTGTGTGTAGATAGATAAAGAATGAGTAGAAAACTGGTAATTAGTTGTTAGGACACCTTTTTAACAAACAGCCCATAAAACTCCAATGTAATATGCTTACAGAATCCCTGGTGTAAATTCTTCTAATGTCAGCATGTTGCCTTGCTGTAGAACCAAGCAGAGCTTCACACTTTAAGGCAGCACTTTAATTAAGTGGTCGTAATCTATTTGACTTTTCCTATCTTGTTTTTGGAAGAATCTGTTCCACATGGGAATAGAGGAACAAGACTTCTTGAACTTTACTATAAAATATAAGTTTTTTCTGAGCTGGTGAATACTCAGGGAGTCAGTATCTTTTTTTCTTTTTTTCTCTGTAGTAGTGTCTGTTACAATTTTTTTGATACAGTTACATTTCTTTTGATACATTTTGGTACAGTAACAACATAATGTACTAGTTTACATTTGAAGACCACTACTTAAATTATTCTGGAAACATTAAAGAAATAGAGAGAGTAATTTTTTATTTCCCTATGCAAATTAATGCAAAATAATCTCTTCATTTCCATTTAATCTTCATAACGTAGTGAAGTAAAACTTTGCAGAAGTTTGTAGGTGTTATCTGTCCAGACAGTTCTCACTGGCCTGAAAAAAATAGCATCAATCATGGAAGGTGGAGTTTGTGTTTGGAATGTTTACTTTGTACAGCAGTCAGTATTCGATATTGTACTATTGTGTTTGTAGCAGACAACATTTCCTAAATGCTTTGCATTGTGTAATTTCTTATTTTAAAGCAATTTTATTAACACTTACCTGAGTGGTCTAAGAATTGGTCTCTTAAATGTTATGTAAACAGTAAACACAGTTGACTGTAAATCTAAGTAAATTGACTTTTTTTTTTTTTTTTTGGCTTATGAGGTACAAGCACTTAACTCTGTTATTTTTTTAATTTACAGTTGCTGAAAAGTAAATGAAGCGTGAGGAGGATTGGATATCATGTAGAGGGAGTCATTCCATGACAATAATCTCTCCCCTTGGGGACTGTAGGATTATTTTTTGAAAATGTATAAATTATACCTGGCCTGTACAGCTCTTCCCCCTTCTACAAATTCTGCTAACTGATTTCCAAAAGAAAAAAAACCAAACTAGAGTGCAATTTTGGCGTCTTGAAAAATGATATGTTACTTAAAGTGTAGCTCTGCTCATTACACAGTTTGTCTTTCATGTCTTAAATTTAGTCTGCACTGTGCCAAGCTGAATGTGCGTTGAGAAAATCTTAGTTCAAATTTTCTAGCTTAATTTGTGTACATCTTACTGTCTTAGGGAATGTGTAACAGTGTTTAGGTATACTTTCATTTTTATCACTTCACATAACACTACATGTCCCACTGAATTAGAGCATCACTCTGCATTGTGGTTTTCTTTTGGAATGCTCCATAGAGCATTGGAACTAAATTTATTTGTACAGTGTAAGAATACTGAAGTGTGCTTACAACAACTGCCATAAAGCACTGCGATTGCTACACCACAGACCTAAAGAGTTCAATATGAACAAGGCTGTTTAACTGTTACCTGATTAAATGCCCATTTATTGGGTGATTTAGACTTAAATATTGTACAGTAATAAGAGTAAGTTTACAGAAAAGACTTTGGCAGTGGATTATCTCATCTATCCTGTTCCTGATTGTACACACAGTGCAGTCTGGTGGAGTGAAAACATTCTGCTTCATTCTGATGAGCCTGTCTATCCATTTGTCTGTATCTGAGACGGTTCATTTTCACTATTTTACAGTAGTGAAATGATCACAATCTAAAATTTAACTTTAATATTCCACTGCACATACAGTAAAGGAATTGTTGGCTAAAATTTTAACTTTCAATAAAAAAATTTCAATAACGGGCCAATGAATTCCAGTACAATAATAAAGGATACAACTTTTTAAAACTTGTATCTGGAAATCCCAGAGACATGTGCTTAAAAAACCAAAATAAATAAAGTGCTACCCTGAATTATATTTGTAAACCATTTGTAAGTAGGTATATGAAATGTCCGAAGTAGGAGTTGGTGAATATTTTTCTTCTCTTTGCAATAAAGTTATGTAAAGTGGCTAACAAAATGAAATATGGGTTTTTTTGTTTCTGAGCTCCAGTACTCCCATGGAACAGAATCTGGGTTTAAAAATTTTATAGTATAACTTGCCTACCTTAGTTATAGGTTCTAGCCACTATAATTTTTAGAACAGCCACCTTCTTGATAGAAATTAGCTATAAGATCTTTCAGAAAGAAGGAACTTAATATTACTGAAAGAATCTAATTAGCTTTCCAGACCCAGTTGGTACCGGTTGGTGTTCTGGCTTGAATTTTTTTGCTGGGTTACTGTGGAAACTGTTCAGGCAGCAAATAACTTTCAACTTTTATATTATAGACAAAATATTTATATTATGATGGAGTGTAGTCAGATTTTAGACCTTGAACCACTTTTTTCTCTATCTACAGTATTCTGAATTTTTAATAGTTTGATATTTAAAAGCTGAGTGCATCAGTCAGAATTCTGACAGGTTTGGAGTTTTCAGCTTTTAAGACTGTTCTGCTCATTAAGGCAGCCAGGCATCCAAACTTCTCATTGTTTTAGAGCCTGAGTAGAGACAGCACACTGAGGAAATGAAAATAAAGGAACAGCAAATTATTTTGAAAGAAATTTCTCACTGTCTGTTACCTTTCTTAGTGTTAACTCTAGGTTTTCAGACCTTCATTTGTTGATACACAATCATAAAACCAAAAAAACCCCACTTTCTTTACAATACATTCAAGTGAAGCAGGATTTTTTCTAATGCCTGTAAAGGGGGGTTTCATTCCTGTGGGTAATTATCATGGGTTTTGGTGCTGAAAATTGCTGTGTTTAAAAACATACATTAGGTGGTAACTAGCCTGTAGTTCAGTGTACATCACCTTTTTATATTTCAACTTTTTGTTTTTTTAATTTTAAAACTTTTCTGAAGTTTACCAAGAACTGCCTCTTAAAATAATAAAAAAAAAAGCAAAAAACAAACAAACAAAAACACAAAAAAAGGAAACAGATAACAAAGAAACAACCAACTTTTTCTAGTTTCTGGTTTGGCTGTCAGCCAGACAGGACAATTACTGTTTTTTGTAAATTAAAATGTTCAGTCTATACAGGGAATGTTCAACACTGCTGTTTCAACTTGCAGTCTTTGAATGGTTCTTATTTTTTATGTTCCTCTAGATCATATTTTTTAAAAGGTGGTTTAGGATAGGAACTTGGTAAAATATTTATTTCTGATGAACAACTAAGTTATTTACATAACTTAAACAATGACTCACTACTGTGTGTAACTAAATTTGACATGAGAGGACAAGTCTACCTGTGGAATATGATTTAACTTCAGTACACTTAAAATGTATTAAAACAATTGGTTTGGGGAAGACGCCATATAGTTCTAACTTACCTGCATGCTGTAAATGTATTTGTGTTTAAATAAAGACAAGAAAACTCTTTGAACTTTGTACATTTTTTTCAGTCTTTACACTTGTTTGCTGAATTGTCTTTATGTAATATTTTTTACTTGAGAGGTTTAATGACCAGGTTTGTCTGTATGTAAATAGTGATTATTTGAAGGGGATGGGGTCTGGGGTTTTGTTAGGTTTTGTTTTTTTTTTTAAACATCAACTTCCCTGGATACAATGAGTGACACACTTGAAAGAATTCTCCCTTGACACAGGCATTCTTTCTCTCAAGGGAGAGATTTCTTCTGCTCAAAGCAGCTGTTCAGTGCACTGATTATTGTCTTAGTATTTCAACTGCCTTTCAAAAACACCCCAAAACCCTCACCAATAAACCTGACCTCCCTCTCTTTAAAGAATACCTACTGGTAGTTATTTCTTAGTTGCAATCAGGAGTTTGGGTATCTAGGACTATTGCTATACTCATCAAGGAATTATTTTTTTTTAATAGTTGCATTCTAGGGTATGTTGAAGGCAGGTTAGAGACAACCATGCTTTGTTTTTTCCAGGAGCAGAAGAAAACTTAAGAACTAGAGATTGCCTTAATTCAGGTTTAGTGGCAAGCAAGGAACCACAGGTGCACTTATATTCCACCCTTATTTTTAAAAATCCAACTTTGAAATGAAACGGTAGAAGCTCATTAAGGGTTTGCGTGCATAATGTGCATTTGATTTAGTTCCTGAGCAACTTGAAATCCAATTTTAAAGACTTTATAAATATAACAACACATTTCATCTGTTTTGGGATGTCCAAAGAATGGCTGCTTGCTTGCAGCTCTTCAGCTGGCAGATTACAAATTCTGAAAACTGCTAATTCATCTTTATCACCTGCTGCCTACTGTATTTTCAGCCTGAGCAGTAGCTGCTTGTGCTTTGTGTACTCCTGGTTATCCAGTGAAGGAGGGAGGTGAAATGGAGCTCTTCTGTTTTGCTAATCTGACAGAATAACAGTTGGGTCAGTTCAGATCAAGAGCTCATCTACTTAATCCTGTTTCCAGAGATGCCGAATCTATGGGCTGATGCTCAAAGTTCTCTTTTTATCTGCATGCTTAAATGGTCTTTGGGATCCATATAAACTTGTCCTGGTTCAGTTGGAAAGGAATTTGCATGAGTGACCGCTTGTTTTATTAATTTTCTTTAAAAAATTTACTTGGTTTCTGATGATTCACTGACATCTCATTCTTGTTTGAGAGAGATAATTCACTGTCCAAGGGTTTTGTACCACTTTTGTAGACCTCTTTTTTTTTTTCCTTTCTTGGGAGTAATTTTCCTTTCCTTGTAATGTCTAACACTTGATCCTGTTTTTTCTGAATCCTGTTGAACTGATGTTTTTTATGAAGTGATCTATTTATGGGAGGCTGTGGTCATCTGGATAATTTTCTCAGGAAAAGATTTAACTAAATATCTAGAGCTTTAATATAAATATAAAAACAAATGCATAAAGGAGTCTAGGCTTAAGTCTGCCAGTCCAGTTGCATAAAAGAAAAGATTTCAGGAGGAAGAAATTGCATCTGTAAACTGCTCAGTAAAGAGCAAATTTGATACTACAAAGTATTTTATTGTGTGTGCTGTTAATGGAATGTGGATCGGTCACACCAGTGAAGCGCTCACTTTTTAACAAATCTGTCTCTACTGGGGAATGACCAACTTGGAGCCTTTTATTGCGGACAAGGACCAAGGGATGTTCAAAAAGGCAAGTAAATCTTTCACTCAAGTTTTTGTGTGGATAATGGCATGACCTGAAATTACTTCTGAAGTTAAGAAAAATTATTATTGCATCTCTGACAAGGCAAAACTGCAGATGACTCTACTGATAACCCACAAACTGCTAAAGAATTAATTGACAGGACAGGCTTGTTCTGTTGACTGGCTTGGGGTGGCTTACCTCTTAAAGACCATGTAGTTGTAACACTAATTGTCAAAGTGTCAGTCTGTGTCACTATATTTATCAGGTGCTCTGTGCAAAACTGTCTTTGCTAAATGACAGAAAACTTGTCTGGAAGAGGCTTACTGAAGACTGATGGATAAGTCAGAATTTTTGCATGTGGAGTTTTGAGCTGAAGAATCTTTCTGAGCTCTTTAGAGTGGAACATCTCCCTTATGAGGAAAGACCTGGGTCTCTTCATCTTGGAGAAGAGGAGAATGAGGGGCAACCTCATTAATGTTTATAAATATGTAAGAGATGAGTGCCAGGAGGGTGGAGTCAAGTTTTCTCAGGGGTAACTAACAATAGGACAAGGGGTAATGGTTATAAACTGGAGCATAGGTGGTTCCATATAAATATAAGGATTTTTTTTACTGTGAGGGTGACAGAGCACTGGGACAGGCTGCCCAGGGAGGTTGTGGTGTTTCCTTTCCTGGAGACATTCAAAACCCACCTGGATGCATTCCTGTGTGACCTGCTGTAGGTGATCCTGCTCTGGGGGGGTGTGGGGGTGGGGGGTGGACTAGATGATCTTCAAGGTCCCTTCCAACCCCTAACTTTCTATGATTCTATGATTCTTTACAGGACTGTTCACTGTTTTCCCTTTAACCAGTGAGTTCTAGAGGAATGACAAATGAAGTGGGACTGGGCAGAGGGAGGAGTAATTTGGTCTGATAAGTCCTTTCAGTGTTTCATTATGAAAGTTGAAGGTGCAAAGGCCTTAAGCCAACCGGGCTACCCTATGTAATGGGGAGAGAAAGAGTTACCTGAAGAGGAAAAATATAATGCAAAAGAAAAGAAAAGAAAAAAAAACATGCTATTGAGACTACTGTAATAGGCCATATTTAGCCTATTTACCTTTGAAAATGAAAACAATAAGTTAATGACTATAAAAGGGAACGAAATGTATGTTGCAGAGCATGGTGTGGCATATCAGCACCCTGCATACCCTGCGGGTGTGTGTTTCAGCAGAATGCTTGCTCTAGGGTCTGTGCCCTACAAAGCTTAGGTATACAGGTATTGCTGATGGATTCATCAGCTGCCTACACCTTAGGTACCAAGGGAAGTGTTGATCTGTACCTCCAACAGCACAACCTACATTCTCCACATTCCTAAAACCACAAAGCTGGGTGTGGAAATGCCTCGGAGTTGCCCCCAGGTATGTGTTTCAGAGAGCTACTTCCACAGCTGTGAGTAACAAGTACCTGTGAAGGCCTGTCCTGCATTGGAAGTCAGATCAAATAGTATCCTGCAGCTGGACATGAATAGACTTCTCAGCTGATACCACCTTATTACATATACCTGTGAAGCTGTTCACTCTTCCAGTGGATGCATGATTTGGCTTTTGTCAACAGCAGCAGCATTAAAAAGTGTGTTAAAAAAGTAAATTAACTCAGCAAAGTGCAAATGCGTGTGAGGTACCCTGGATGCCTCCATCAACAGATCTGGTTCCCTTCAGCCCTGGGGGTGTTTTGCTGAGGGATGTTTTCCATGATCATTCATCATCCTGCTAACAAGCAGGTATTTGCAGAGTATTTTGTGCCAGTCTTTTTCTGAGCGGGTGTAAACTATTTAAATGCTTCTGCTGAAAAGAAAAAAAGAAAAAAAAAAAAAAAAAAAAAAAAAAGGAAAAACATAAAAAAAAAGGAAAAAAGAAAAAAAAAAGTACCCTTCAGCCAAAACTGCCTCCCACCTCTGTCCCATCTGGTTTGTCTGCTACCTAGGAAAGCTCATTTCACCGCTTGGGGTAGAAAAAAACCGGATTGCCCAGCTAGGGTTAAAATTTCAGCTATTCACAGCTGGTATATAACAACGAGCAACTAACCTGGCCTGTGCAAGCCCCTTCAGTGGACACTGCATTAACCGAGACCTCATGGGTCTGAGAGAGAAAGGAGAGGGATGTTGAGCACCAGGAGCCGCTGGTCCAGGGATCCAGTAGGTGACACTGACAGATTACCCGATCCCTGCGCTCTCCCACGTCTTGAGCCTCTTTCCTGCCTTTAATCTGCAATCCCAGTTTGGCAGCCGGGCCCTAAATCTGCCGGGGATACAAATCCAGGGACGGGCGGAGCCCCCGCTCCAGCGGCCGCTGCCACCCCGGGCGCCGCACGCAGACACCGCCAGGGGGCGCGCGGGTCCCTTCCCGCCTGCCCGCGGCGCGCTCCTCACCCACAGCGGCCTTGAGATCGCTCGCCTTGGGCAGCCGGGGGCTCCTCTGCCTCCTCTGCCTCCTCTGCCTCCTCTGCCCCCTCTGCCTCCTCTGCCCCCTCTGCCCCCTCTGCCCCCTCTGCCCCTTCTGCCCCCTCTGCCTCCTCTGCCCCCTCTGCCTCCTCTGCCCCCTCTGCCCCTCTGCCCCCTCTGCCGCCTCTGCCGCCTCTGCCCCCTCTGCCGCCTCTGCCCCCTTTGCCCCTTCTTCCCCCTCTGCCCCCTCTGCCGCCTCTGCCGCCTCTGCCCCCTCTGCCTCCTCTGCCCCCTCTGCCCCCTCTGCCCCTTCTGCCCCCTCTGCCGCCTCTGCCCCCTCTGCCCCTTCTGCCCCCTCTGCCCCCTCTGCCCCCTCTGCCTCCTCTGCCCCCTCTGCCCCTTCTGCCCCCTCTGCCCCCTCTGCCCCCTCTGCCCCTTCTGCCCCCTCTGCCCCCTCTGCCCCCTCTGCCCCCTCTGCCCCCTCTGCCCCCTTTGCCCCCTCTGCCCCTTCTGCCCCCTCTGCCCCTTCTGCCCCCTCTGCCCCCTCTGCCCCCTCTGCCCCCTCTGCCCCCTCTGCCCCCTTTGCCCCCTCTGCCCCCTCTGCCCCTTCTGCCCCCTCTGCCCCTTCTGCCCCCTCTGCCCCCTCTGCCCCCTCTGCCTCCTCTGCCTCCTCTGCCCCCTCTGCTGCCTCTTCCCCCTTTGCCCCCTCTGCCCCTTCTGCCCCTTCTGCCCCTTCTGCCCCCTCTGCCCCCTCTGCCCCCTTCTGCCCCCTCTGCCCCCTCTGCCGCCTCTGCCCCCTCTGCCCCCTCTGCCCCTTCTGCCCCCTCTGCCTCCTCTGCCTCACTGCCTGTGTCTATGTCCTCTGGGTTTTCTCAGCTGGGCTTGCCATCAGGCAGGCGGCACTACAGCTGTCCTGTCAGAGGGCTGAAGTTCCACTTGGTTTCTTCAAGTTGCCAGGTGGTTTTCTTCCTTTAAACGGCATTTATATTTTGTAGAGTTCCTTTCCATCCCACAAACTTCTTCCCCATCTTTGATTCCAGAGGGGAAGCTTCACCAGGTAACAGAACTGGCTTTGACCTTCTCAGCGCTGAGTACTCAGGAACGCAAACTCCCCTGATCTGCTGGCCCTGGCTCTCCTGGTGTAGCTCAGGCTTTTCACATTTTCTGCACCTTATTGGCTCATACAGAATCTCATGTCCCCCACAAGCCAGTGTCTTTTTCAGCTCTGCTGCTCCTCAGCCAGTTGCTTCCCAACCTCTTCCTGGGAGGAGAAACTCTAAGGACTTTCTTCAGGTGTAGTATCACTGCAGACTCCCCTGATGCATGACCTTTACGAAGTTCTTTAAATAAAACTTGCAGAATTCATACTTCTGTGAATACCCAACTAGCTTTACTTCCTGTCATGTAGAACAAAGGCATTTGTCACAAAGAAATGCACTGGGAGCAGATCCTGTGTCTGTCTTTCAACATCATGATACAGAGGTGACTGTAAAACTCTTCGATCCCACAGAGCTGTGTGCAATTAAAACTTGACATTAAAACATTGTGAAAAGCTGCACACTAGGTTTTAGGATATTCTTCTAGGCGTTTTCCACTCTTTCTTTAAACACTTCTACTGCAAGAAGATACTTGGAAAAGTCACAAAATTTGGTATCTTTCTTTGAATTGCAAAATAGCAATACAAGATTCAGAAGGTCAGACTCGTACAGTGGGTGAATCATTATCAAATCCACTCCTAGTTGAATTTTGAGACATTTTTGTATTTTTCTTTCATTTCCAGCTGCCTTGTCTCCATCCACAGACACATGAGCAGCACCAGAGAGGTGGGAAAAGTCACTCCTGATGAGAAATGGATTTTCTTTTCCCAAACTCATTATTGTAAAGGTCCGTCAGTTTCCCTTGGCAGCCCATACAGTGGTCTTGCTCTCTAGTAAATTCAGATAGCATTAAATTGTTTCGTTCTCCTGGTGACACACAGAGGCATGCAGTTCCAGTGCAGGATAATTCAATGACAATATGGCAGCAAACAAGCACCTCATCCATTATGGGCTAATCAGAGATGCAGAGTGTTTGAATCGGATTCAAAGCATCTGTGTAGCACGGAGTGAGTTTATTAACCTGGAGACACCCTGGTGAAAATCATCTGGAATCCAGGAAATGAGAGAATGCACACTAAAAAAGAGCCCAGGTGCATTAAAGCATGGTCAATTTCAATAAACATTTTGCTTCTACTTTTCATCCAGCTCTAACCAGAACCTGTGCAGGAATAGCCAGGGGAGGAGAACTGTATCCACACCTGAGTGCAAGAGCATGAGTATGCACTGAGATGGAGAATCCTTGGTTCATACGCTTGGTTGATGAAGGTGGTAGAGACACAGCTGCCAGCCTGGCAACCCCCCCAGAGGTGTTTGGAAACTCTTGCATGAAGGTGCTCCAAAAGATGAGCCGGTGTCTACAGTGGAGAGGCTCTAAGGGCTGTTGGAGCCTGAAGGGTGATGTGAGCCCTTCAGCACCCTGCCGTGGTTCTGGGAATGTCACTGTTTAACACTGGCCCAGCAAAACAACAGATTTAAACCGAGTAATAGATTTATATATTAATCTCTCTCTCCTCACTGATAAAGAAAAGAGAGAGAATAAGGAAGAGAGACTTATGGGTTGGAAACTAAACTACAGAACTTTAATGAAACAGTAATGATAAATAGGAAAAATTACTAAATATATACAAATATACAAATATGCAGGAAAATTGATACCACGTTCCTCCCCTCTTTCCCCCAGTAACTCTCACATCACCACTGAGGCTGCAGGGCAGCCCTGGGAAAGTCCAGGCTGGAATCCTGGAGTCAGCAGCAGTCAGGAGCTGGAGGCAGGAACACACAGATTCAGGCTGGCATGGATCAGGAACACAGGCAGAGGAATGGATGGAATCCCAGGATGCCGAAGGAAGCAGGGAGGAAGGAAAGGAAGGAAGGAAGGAAGCAAAGGAAGGAAGGAAGGGAAGGAAGGGAAGGAAGGAAGGGAAGGAAGGGAAGGAAGGGAAGGAAGGGAAGGAAGGGAAGGAAGGGAAGGAAGGGAAGGAAGGGAGGAAGGAAGGAAGGAAGGGAGGAAGGAAGGAAGGAAGGAAGGAAGGAAGGAAGGAAGGAAGGAAGGAAGGAAGGAAGGAAGGAAGGAAGGAAGGAAGGAAGGAAGGAAGGAAGGAAGGAAGGAAGGAAGGAAGGAAGGAAGGAAGGAAGGAAGGAAGGAAGGAAGGGAAGGAAGGAAGGAAGGAAGGGAAGGAAGGGAAGGAAGGGAAGGAAGGAAGGGAGGAAGGAAGGAAGGAAGGAAGGAAGGAAGCAAAGGAAGGAAGGAAGGGAAGGAAGGGAAGGAAGGAAGGAAGGAAGGGAAGGAAGGGAAGGAAGGGAAGGAAGGAAGGAAGGAAGGGAAGGAAGGGAAGGAAGGGAGGAAGGGAGGAAGGAAGGGAAGGAAGGGAGGAAGGGAGGAAGGAAGGGAGGAAGGGAGGAAGGAAGGAAGGAAGGGAGGAAGGAAGGAAGGAAGGGAGGAAGGGAGGGAGGAAGGGAGGAAGGGAGGGAGGAAGGGAGGAAGGAAGGAAGGAAGGAAGGAAGGAAGGAAGGAAGGAAGGAAGGAAGGAAGGAAGGAAGGAAGGAAGGAAGGAAGGAAGGAAGGAAGGAAGGAAGGAAGGAAGGAAGGAAGGAAGGAAGGAAGGAAGGAAGGAAGGAAGGAAGGAAGGAAGGAAGGAAGGAAGGAAGGAAGGAAGGAAGGAAGGAAGGAAGGAAGGAAGGAAGGAAGGAAGGAAGGAAGGAAGGAAGGAAGGAAGGAAGGAAGGAAGGAAGGAAGGAAGGAAGGAAGGAAGGAAGGAAGGAAGGAAGGAAGGAAGGAAGGAAGGAAGGAAGGAAGGAAGGAAGGAAGGAAGGAAGGAAGGAAGGAAGGAAGGAAGGAAGGAAGGAAGGAAGGAAGGAAGGAAGGAAGGAAGGAAGGAAGGAAGGAAGGAAGGAAGGAAGGAAGGAAGGAAGGAAGGAAGGAAGGAAGGAAGGAAGGAAGGAAGGAAGGAAGGAAGGAAGGAAGGAAGGAAGGAAGGAAGGAAGGAAGGAGGAAGTGTTTGACCCTTGTGATCCCTCAAATTTATACCGAGTATGACGTGTATGGGATGGAATACTCTGTTTGGTCAATTCTGGCATCTATCTTGTCTGATCCTCCCCAAAGGAGGGGTTCAGGTGGGACCTCCTTACTCCTTCTGGAAGGCAAAATGTTCCTCAGAGCTGAGCAGTGTCCTTGGCTCTGCATACCAGTCTCTGGCTGTAACTATAAACATCGACTGTTATCAGTCCTAGAAGCAGACACTGTCTGAGAAACTTGCTGTTAATTTCAGCAAGGGTAACTACTTACAAGAGACTTAGCTGAAAGCAAAAGTACAAACCAGAAAATCACCTCTATCCTGGCCTAAACCAGGACAGGGAAGGAAGCTGCTGGCCCTCAGGCAAGATGTGTCTCTGAGTCTTCTCTGCTGCTTTTCTGCTTTTGTGCCCTCGTGCTGGATGCATAGCTGTGGGCCTTCATTAGGCCCAACAGTGAATGCATCTTAATTTTGAATTTATAATGTGTATGGGTCTAGAGGGAAGAAGATACTAAGATCTTAACTTGCAAAGGAGGGATTTTGCAAGGCAGGGAATTCAGTCTTCATTATCATGACTTGCCTCAGTGTTTTGTTCTGCACATCAGCAGTTCTGCAGGAGAGGAAGAACAGGCAACAGGTTCCCCTTTCACTTGTGCTCAGCTGTACATGCTGCATGTTTCTGCAAGGGTATTTTGCTGCATGTATTCTCAGTGAGCAATTCTCCAGTTAGTGCTTGGGATAAAATGAGTACTTGTGCTTTTCTCTTGTCATCAGATTAGTTATTTAAAAGCATCTCATTCGTGTCCTCTAGAATTATTCTAAAGATTCTCGTCACAGTTCTTTTTTTTTATTAATGAAAGCTCCTGGAGCCACAGCTGGCATGTTTTATTGATTACAATCTCATGGCTGAAAGCTCATCTTGGTAGCTATAGCAACAGAATTTTTTTTTTTTCAAATGTCAACATTTGTCTCGCTTCACTCCACAAAAAGTGAAGTTAGAGGAAGCAGATAATTTAAGTTACTGAGCAGCTAATAACATTTTTTTCTTTTTCTGTAGCCAATTTTGAATTTTCTAGTTTGATACAGTAAATACTGGAAAGAAACCAAATCTTTTGACAGCTACATCTGCTGTGGAAGCTCATGAAAGAGAATAACATGGATGTACATGGTGTCTGGAGAGTTCTTTGCTGGTTGTGCATTGCACCCATCCTTCTCAGGGCTGTAGGCATCACAAGCAGGCTGAGAGCAAGGACTCTGTGCAGGTATCTCAAGCACTGCCCACAGCAGCAGGGCTTGCTCCAGCTCTCAGGGGCAAGAGGCACTCCTGAAATATGCCAGAGAGTTACGGTGAAATTATAGAAACTGAAACTATACCTTTCTGTAAGAGCACTCTCAAGCCTAAAGACCCCTGTGAGTTCAGCCACCACCAGGTTGTTCTTATCAGAGACTTTCTTAGGTATATTTACTCAGGCACAAGTCACCTCTGAGCCAGAAAACGTGCAGGTAACCCAGCTTGCTTTGCAGATAGCACTTCCTTCTGCTCCCAGCTCTGCTATCTGGCTCTGAGAGCATTCAGGGCTGTCTTTCTTCTTCCTGCCTAGTCTAGCACTTGAAAATGGTGATGCTGGGCCAGTCAAATTAAATGGTGGGTGGATGCTGCTGCCTCCCTTGCTCTCTCCCTTACGACTTTCCATCAAGGCAAGTGGAGAACCATCCTCAGCCTACAGCCATAGCAGAAAGTCAGATCCAGCTGCAGCTGCCTGCCTTATTCAGGTATGCAAGAAACCATGTATGGGTATAAACGATATTTCTAAATATATTCTAGAGATACAGTCTTTGACATTATGTCTTCGGCAGCTGAAAAAAATTGCCTTTTGGAAGTGCTGGAGAGGACAGCCCTGAGAATATCACAGAGGGCAAATGGCAGGCTCTTCCCCTGCTCTCCGGGTAGGCTTGGAAACTGTTCCCATAAGCATCCTGGTTGATGATCAGTGCAAAATGCTTCAGTATTCTTGATGTGTTTCCTCAGTTCGTGCTTGTGTTCCCTGAGCCCCACTCCCACTTCCCTGAGCTCTCCCATAGATCAGCCTCATCTTCCCATGCTGCTCAAAGATCAGGGTAAGTTGGTTGTGAGATTATTTGTGGTTTGCTTGTTTGTTTGTTTTTGTGGGTTGGTGGTTTTTTGTTTTTGTTTTTTTCCCAATGTCTTTCCTGGGTTATGTTAAATCTCCATCCATCCCAGCTGCTGGCTGTGGCTGGGCATGAGTGGTTGAGGCAAAGGCATCTGCCCCACCACAGCCCCGGAATTTTTGACCCGTGCAGACGGCGCAGCCACTCATGCGTGGTAATCCCAGCTCCAGGTCACTGAGCAGGAACAAGGCAAGGATTGTTCCTCTGGAGCCCAGGGGAAAGCGGGAATACAAGGCATGGGGAGGGGTGAGGAAAGATGCACCGCCCCATCCCAGGCAGCAGTAGAGGGTGAATTGTGGTCTCTGCTTCACTCTGGTAATATCAAGGGCTGGGTGCTGGAAGAGATGCTGAGACCTTGTTGGTGCTGTATGAAAGGGTGAGTTGGTGCAGGTTGGTGCTGACGTGGTGAAACATTTCCCATGTGCTGCACCCACAGAGCACCCTAGGGAAGAAGATAACTATTGGGAAAATATGTAGTTATAATGCTGACAGAGAATTGACACAGCAAATTACTTCTGTTGTTATCAGTTTCTGCTGGTTGAAACACACCTTCCTGCTGGGACAGGTCCCTCACTCCTTTAACACAAATTTGGTGAGGTGGTGGCTACAGCATCAGCAGGAAGGACCAGTCTGCCAGAAGGTCAAGAATGGGGTTTGTGATGCCCTGTTTTGAATTCAGATGGTCAAGTGCATTGCTCTGTGAAGTCTGCAATTTTGTATGGTGAGAGCAGAAATGGAAGACTAAAGTAGACCCATAAAGAGCAGAAAAAAATCAGTGCACCTAGAAAATAAAATGGCTCATGTAGTTGGGGAAAGGTCGAGGGGACTTCTTCAGAGAAGTGGCTTTTGTGTTGTACTGAAGAGGAATAAAGGTTTATAGAGCTTTTCTTTCCTCAGTTTAGTTTCTTTCCCTGTCCTCACATTTCCTGGACGCTATCCCAGGAAAGGTCTTTTTCCTTAAGCAAGTATTTTGGGGCCTCTAACAGAGCAAAGTTGGGAGAGTTTGCCTGCTGCTGTTACTAGCAATGGGCAGTGTCACTGGCAGGATAATTAACAGAAAATTCAGTGTCCACTAGGAAGTTTTGGACCTGTACAGACCTCAGATATTTCAGAACACATTAATGAGACCACCTTCTATTTTAATTTCTGTTGCCTCTTTACAGCAGTGCAGACTACACATCACTGCACACATCTAAGAGGAGCCTCAGACAACATCATAACCCAACATTTAGGTGTACTCTGAGCAACCCGCCCCGACCCTCTGAGGATCTAGTTCTGCTACCTCCTGCTTTTCCACATCCAAAGGCACTGGAGTCCCTACACATCTGTTACCACAGTAGCATAGTTCCTCAGTGCTTGTGGACAAAGCCCAGTGCCTCCCCATAGCTTGTGCCATCTTGGCAGTCTGCACATCTGTCAAGCTGAATCACATCTGGAGCTTCCCAGGCCACCGCTGCCAGGGAGACAGAAAAAGTTGACCTCTCTTACACACAAATTAGGAAGGCTTGATGGCAGAGAACATGCTGCAGGGAGTGCTTAAGTATTCAATTATTATAGGAGTGAGGATGGGGAAGGGCTTTTCCATCTCTGAAGATCAGGGGTGACCTCTAGACCTGAGACTGATGCTGACTTGACCCAATAAATATTTATGGACTGTAGAAAAAAGGGAAAACTTCATCAGGTGGAGGTGAAGGTGAAGAAAGGGGTTGGACCAGGGCTTTCCCACATCTTGGCTGACTGTTTTAACCACTAAACCAGTGGGTGGAAGTAGCAGCAATGAAAACCAAACCCAGCACTTAAATGAACTAAATCAAAAAGTCATGATTAGTGCATGGGTCTACAGGGAAGATTCCATAATCCCACTTCTCATATAGCTTCAAAGAGCTGAAAAACCTCACCTTTCTTTAGAAAGAATATTTGCAAAGAGGTGCTTAAACCCATATGAGGAGCAGAGCTGGGCTTTACTCTCCCCAGCAGCTATTCCAGCAGCTGCCTGAGGCACACTGTGCTTGCTGTGCTGGCATTTCTTATAGAGGGAGTTATTCACCTCTTCCCTGGCCACTGTGTGACTGGGACATTATAAATGCTCTCTGAAAAGTTAAATATCACAGTGTGCTATTGCAGCCTACATTATCCCTCTGGTTTTGTAGCTAGTCATATTTTATTATTGTAACAGGATTGTTTTCCAGGCTTGGAGCCCAAAAATGCCAGAGAGAGAAGGAGAGCAGGGCAATTCATTAGTAGAGGAGTTAGGTTTTTCTTCTATATATATTACTGATATATTATATATATATATCACTGATATATATTACTGATAGATCTATATATATATATGTAACTGATGCGATAATTTGTATTGGACTCAGTCAACATTAATTTAACACATGTGGATTAACAAATATTCATTAAAGTCAGATAGAAGCTGGCTGCTAATACATCAAATACCTCAAGTTACTTATAGCACTATACAATGTATGTGGTATTTATTCAAATAAATAAATAAATATGCATGCCCATGTTAGTGTGTGGGTGTGTACGCATGCATACGTATGTTTGGATTTCGTATTCCTTGAGACAGTGCTGCTGATCCTTTGACACTGAAATAGCCTTGCAGATGGTCTCTGGCTGAAATGACCCATTTCAGTCTGTGCTGTGAGTGCAGAGTTAGGCAGGGCCATTCTCCACTGTGCATGCAGCTCCAACCCATGCAGCCTGAAGTCACTGGCAGCCCCACCAGTGCCCAGGGAGGCTGCAGCCAGAAGTTCCCCTGCTCAAGGGAACAGAGCTGCTGTGGCCAATCATCCATCTGGCTGGCAGGAAGGGAGCAGCCGGGCATTAGCTGGATAAACCAACTCAGTGCAGATTGGGCCTGGCACCAAGTGTCAGAAAAGCTTGTGTTTTATTTAATACAGCGGCTTCCAAGGCTGAGCTGGCAACAGCTGTGTGTTGCAGGCTCCTACCCCACACAGCACAGTGAGAGTTTGTTAAGGAGCACACAGCACCCTGAAGGTGCAGCGTGTTGTCCTAACATTGTGGCTGTCAATTTCCACTGCTGGCAGCAGCAATGCACTGGCTGCTTGTGCAGGGGGAGGCCAAGGAGCCAGACAGCAATTCAGGCACTTTGGTGTCAGGTAGCATGGGTGGCTGCTGCCACTTCTGCACTGGGGGGGTTGGTGTTATGAAGTTGCTTGCTGCCATCCCCTTTTCTGCAGAAGAAGCATCGCCAGAGCATCAGTAAAGTGATCAGCTTGTCCTGTGCTCTGTTTTACTTGGAAAAAGATATGTCACTATATATTGGCTCACTCTGCAATGAGACTAATACTTTCCAAACAGCTGCAGGTCTCTCCTATGCTCTGAAATATTCTTGTGGGGGAGTGAGGTGGAATATGTTCCCCTCTAAAATGTTATTTTCATTTGATGTATGCTAATGCATGTGCAATACTGTCACTGAGATACCCAGACTGTCAAATGTAGACTGTACAGTTTACTTTTATAATGGCACTTCTTACTGCTAAACATTTAAAAATATTTTTTAAAATATTTTTTAAAAATTAAAAGCAAACAAACAGATATTGGGAAAGTCTTTCTTGAGACAGGGAAAACAGCTCCTGGAGGATAACTGTTTTTATTGCTCTTAGTTCATGAAATGTTTCAAAGAGGTCAGACTTCTTTTCTGTGTAAAGATTGCATGTGGGGGTAGAGAATGATTTTCTGGAAGTCTCAAAGTATCTTAGTATGTTAGAGGTAGAATATATGCTAATAATTAGGCATTAAATAATTAACATTAGTAACTAAGATACTGATGAAGGGTATGGGGTGATAGGGCTTAGTTCAGACTAAAGCACCTTGCTCTTAGTCTGTCTCTTAAACTGCTCTGAAACAGATTTACCCAACAGTTTGTCTCTGCCTGTGTGATGCAGCTGTGCCAGCTGAGCTGTGTCCTGGCCCTCCCAATCTCCCCTTGCAAAGGGGGGGCAGGCCTTTGCCTAAAAGAAAGGGAATTTAAAAGAAGGAAAATCAACAACCACAAACCCCAGGAAAGGGCATTGCAGGGAGCCAGCCTGCTCACTTGCTCCAGGCTGACTCACTTCCTTGGTGGCTGTGAGCAGCAGCCCCGGCATGAGCCTGGATCAGGATGTTGATGGATGCCACGGGCAGTCATGTGCTGGCATGTTGAGACTGAACAGGAGGTTCAGGTCTGAGGTAGCAGGGTTCTGGCTCACATCTCCATTCCTGTCACAAAGCAGGCAAATACCAGACTCAACGTGGGTGCTTAGAAACACCGCGTTTGCTTTGCGGACACTTACTGAGCACTCCTGGCTGTGTGTGACAGTGCCCAGGATGTCACCTGAGCAAAAGTCTTAACATTATTGCCTGATGGTTTGGTAACTGCAGACGTGCAGGAGGTGGTTGTCAGCAGGAGTTGTTGAGCAGGGAGGAGTCGATGGCACCAGGGTGCTACAAGGAGCAGTGACTCAGTGGAGGAGCGTGCTGCTGGCCCCAAGGTGCCCGGCCACCGCCGAGCTGTGCCACAGCAGGCGTGGGCACACACAGCCTGCCCTGCTCCTTCCTGAAAGGAGTCTCTGCCACCCTTCCTCTTTAAAATGATGAAACTAGGTTGTGTAGAAGCATATTATTCATAGTTGCCTTTTACAAGATAAACCTCCAAGCTGGGTGTGATGCCAGGAAATGCTCAAGGTTAACAAGTCAGGGCTTCAAAATACGCTCTTCCTACTTGATGAAAACATGTATGAATTTCACTCTCACACTACGACATGGATATGTAACTCCAGCTGGTCCTCAACCTTTACTGGCAATACTTACCTAAGCCTCATTGCAATTTTATACTTCTTGAATGGCTGGCTTGGATAGATCAAATCTTTAATGTGTTACTGCTGACCCTGTGTGCTTGAACAAGAGGAAGTATAGAAGCACTCATCAGGACAACAGTAATTAATTGCAATTTCTGAATTGAAATGCACAACTAATGTGTGTCACATGCTGAGTATCCGTCATGCAATGAGAGGGTTGTGATGGTAATTAGGAATTCTAGAGTTTTAGGGCAATTGCCATGACACAAACCCCACTCAGCTTGTACAGAATTGTCCTGGACAGTATGAATTCATTGTGTTGCATCAGGCAGAGAGACGTTTGCAACTCTCAGTAACTCTTGCAACCTGATCTCCAAAGAAATAGCAATTCCTCTGTCCTTGAGCACATATCTGGATGATAAAGTAACCCTGAGCCCAGATGAGAGCCAGCTCAGTCTCTGTGAAAAACTGTCAGTGAATACTGGAAGTCCTCCTGCTCACCTTTCCTTGCTTGGAGACTCCTCCTTTGAAACCTCCAAGAGTGTTCTAGCTCCCTTGTGAGCTTCTCCCTTTCCACAGAGAGTAGGGAGCAGATGTGCAAGAGGAGGGACAGGGTTCCAACTTGCTGACCCATAGAGGAGGAAGAGGGCAGTGGTGGCAGTGCCTGAGCAGCACTTCCATCCACTGCAGTTACCACCAGGTTTTGTGGATAATGCACACACTGACAGTGTCTCTCCTTGATTGCACCTTGGTAGACACCTTTCCACCTGTCCTTCAAGCACAGAGCGTGGACACTACTGTGGGTCCTGTGGTCTGCCATGCGTAAGGGGCTTAAAGCCTGGGAGCTTCACAAAATCATGTTTTCTTGCTCTTGGAGTCAAATACTGCCAGGTTTACAAATGCCAGCAACCCTTTCCTGCTGCCTACTAGTTTGGAGAACATCTCTCAGGCTTGCCTGTGCCATTGGAAATGTGTGAAAAAAACCTGATCTGCGCCTGCTTCAGCACACACAGCTCGTCAGTGCTGCCCACTGAAACCACTGGGTTACACAGTCTGTCCATGGGTGTCCTACCTTCTTTTTTACACATCCAAAATACCTGTCCCAGACTTCAGACACCTTTGCAATGACTATGTCTACCAATTTGAGTCATCTACCAATAGTAATTGTCATTGCAAAAGACATCTTGAAGCAGAGCACTGCCTGTGTGATGCCTCCTTGTTCTTCAAGTCCTGTCAAAGGTTTCTAGAATGAAAAGAGTGAGGCCAGACATATTTGACTTGGGAGCCCAGCCTGAGATTCCCCACTGTTTGGGTTTTCTCAGTCATGGTTAATGTTGGAGCATTTTCAGGGTCACCTCTGAATGCAGGCAAAGGCTGAACTAGCTATCTACGAAACCAGGGGTGAGGAGAAAGAAGTGCTGTCACCATGAAAGTGAAGTTTAAAATCTCTCCTCTTTTAATATGATCAGGCACTTAGTAAAAGAGAGAGCTTGGCTTTCAAACCTGGCCCCAAGCCCTACTTCTCGGTACTGCTGGGTCAGCTTATTTAAACTTTGTTCCCTTCATGATCTCTTACAATATTTACTGCTCCCATTTTTAATAATGGGAGATAATTTTAGCTCTGCATCTTTCTCACAAAGGATTTGTTATTAAATATCTAAATCCTGATGCAGTATTATTGTCTTCTACCAGCTGCTACAGACCCTGGTCCACAGACCACTGATTTCTTTCATTTTGTGGCAGTTGTGTAACACTCAAGAAGGATCAAAGAGTGTTCTCACTGCAGACATTCCACAGGTCACTAAACCAACACCTGCAGGTGCCAGTATTACTCTGAATAGGGGGCAGCCCTGTCACAGCATTATAAACTAGTTTGAAGAAATTTGAGATCAATGGAGACTTCCCTGGAGTGGGATGGCACAGAGGGGATGGGGACAGACATATATTTGGAGGACAAATACTCTGGGAGAGATATCTGCTGCTCCATCTCTTCTCTTTTCCCTCAGCAGGTTTCCAGAAAATCCTGTGAATAAAAGCCTTTGTAAGCAGAAAGGAGAGAGGGTCAGAGAACAAGCTGGAGAGGATGATATCAGCAAGCACCAACCACATTGACAAGTCCTCCCTCAGAAAAGTCCTGTGGCTCCATTATGCTGGGTGAATGACAAAGCTCTGCCAGGATGTCACCTGACCCAAAGTCTTGCTGCTGTGTCCAAGTGATCAATAAGCCATGTCCTGTTCAGGGACATTCTCTTGAATATCTGGGAAATCGCTGCTCGTTGGCTAAATGCTCCCTAATGGATGAGGTTTCATTTGAAGTAGATGTGAGTCTCCAGTGCCTAGGGATGAGTGTTTTTCAGTGGTGCAAACTGAGAGCCTCTGAGAAAACAGCCACGACTACCCTGCAGCATCCTCACTCTGTTCTCTGGGAGAACTGTCACTAATAATTAATCATGATTTTCTTTGTTTGTTTCCCCCTAGAAATAACTATATAGGTCAAATTTATAAACAGTTTGGGATAATTTAACTACTTTTGGGGGAAAATCTGAAGTTTCCTTCAAATGAACTGCTGAGATTTACCTCTTAATTACTATTATCAACTCTGGGGATTTTTTGGGCAGGGGGAGATTATGTAGAAGAGACAGAAGTGAGACAAAACATTCTCCAAGCAAAGATATAATTAGGGATTAGAGAGACTGATCCTACTGCATAGTATAATTAGGAGATTATGGCATGGCATTGACCTGGATTAGACTTGACAGAAAAATCTCTATCCTGCTATATAAAACCTTCCAGGCTTTGAAATGCAAATAAATAAAATGCCTTCACTGTCTTTAACCTGTGCCCTACAATAGCCTCACTCTGCTAAGGACTGCATGTTGAGAGGAGAATGGAAACTTGTGTGGTCTCCTGGGTTAGAGGTAGAGAAACCCTTGATGGGAGGTGACCACCAGCTCCTGCTGCTGCTTCTCCTTCCCTGCAGGGAAACTGGTCCCAGCTGAGCCTCCTCTGGTGTCCCAAGCCAAGCCTGCCTCTGAGCCCCACCTGGGTGTTGGCAGCATGGGACAGTGGGCTTGAAGACCCCCCTACTCTGGCTTCTGAGAAGATTCCTCCTGGAATCTCCCCTGGAGTTTGGGAAGAGACTTGAATAGCACCTGCCAGCCCTGGACATTGTGTGGGAGGACAGAACCACTTCCTTAGGAGGTAAGTGGGGCTAAGGAAGACACTGTAGGGGCTGGTGGGCAGGGAGAGGGGGAGAAACCTGCCTGCATGAAGCCCTGGTATCACAGAGCTCTGCATCAACCAAGTCAGCCCCTAGACTGAATGAACACAAATTAAATTGTGAGAATTGAGTACATAGATTACATTCCCCTACTTCCTACTCTAAGGCATCTCTAAAATCAGTAACTTAAAAAGAATAAATCATACCTCTTAATGGACCATCAACAGGATAAGCTTGGTATGCTTTTGGTACATTAGTTGATTAATTCTTGCTGAAAGTCAATAAAACACTCCAGTCAAGTATTCCCCAAATCAAGCAGTAAGACCAATGCTGCCACTCAGCCACAGAATTTTTATGGTGCCCAAAGAAGCAGCTTCCCTGAGGAGAAGAAGGGAGTGGGAAAGTGCAGTGCCCTCCTGCAGCTCCAAGCACTTTGCCACAGGTTCTTTGTCCTGTACAATGATTGCAGCAGCAAGGCTGCCCATTTCCCATGGCATCTTCTCTCTCCTTATCACCTTTTCCTTTTATCTAGTATTAATCCTTCAGCACAGAAGCCACCTTTTTAGTCTATCACTTGTTCACAGAAGGATGGATTGTAAATGCAAGCGTCTCTTGAGTATTTTATTTCCCTCATTATATACTCTCCAGCATACAGGTGGATAATAAAATAATAATTTGCATCTTCTGGTCAATTAACAAGAATACATTTGTGGATGAAATGCATGTGACATAAGCCCAATGTGAGAAGGCCCTGCAGCCTCCCCAGATCGTTTTCCTGTTCTGATGCTCAAAATCATTGTCAAGTCTCAACAGCCTTCACATGGAAGTACCAGATAATAAGAGAATAGCTTGGTGAAATAAAGGCCTTCTTTTTCTTTACAAAGGATTGATTTTAACAAGGTCATTTGTCTTTTTCTTGCTGTGCAATCACAGAATGAAAAATGGCAGAATTTACAGAAAAAGGAGTCATCAGCACATCATCTTGTCAGACTGTGATTTGTCTGGAGAAAATGACTGTCAGATTTCCTCAGCCTAGGAAGCTACTGAACACTGCCTGCAGTCTAGGAATTTCTCTAAACCTCACAGCACTCACACCAAACCCAATATTTACAATACTAAACTGGAGACATTTAAGCATGTTATTTTAATTAAAAAACAAGTGCTTTGATTCTCAGAGCCACTCTCTTTTAAGATATTCTTTGGAATAGTTTTGCAATTTTATCTATTATTTATAACATGAACTGAATATTTGTGTTACACCACTGCAGGCTTGTCTAGAAAATATAATTTTCTCCCCTCTACATTGTATTTTCCTTATCAAGATTATTGTCCCTTTGAGTACAGCCATATGCTCTCTGATAAGCCAATTAAAAAGTTATTTGAAGTTCTAAGTGAAGAAGTAAAAGATCTAGAACTATAAAAAGTAACCTGTATACTGTTATAAAAGCATCTATCTGGGGGATATTAAATGACTGCAATGTACAGTCAGGAATAAAAGGTAACACAGCAAACTGGAGCTATCATTTCACCTCCCATGAGGAGATTAATTAATTTGACATTGATAGCAGCTGAGCTTCAACATAATGACACATGATACAAAAGCATAAAAGCTCCTTTTAGAAGTGCACATTAAGAGTCATCTGCCTGACATCCTACAAAGTAAAGCAGATTCCCCACCCCCCCCACACTTGGCCCAGCAAGACCATTGGGTGCTTTGTCAGGGCTTTTGATATTGGAGCACATCCCAATTTCTAGAGTGTTTTTTTCATTTTGTTTTGGTTTTGTAAGACATTGAAGATCTTACTGTTCCTGAAATTGCCTAGGGGAATTTTAAAAGGGAGTCTTCTCACTTATGTTGGAAGAAGAGAGTCTCTATGTATATCTAACAAAATGACCTGATAAGATCTGTATATAAAAGAAAGTCTAGGAGCTCTGTCACAGCCTCGTTCTGCATAGCAAGCTTGTCACCACTGCATGGTGGTTGCTTTGGGGTTCACCCAGAGCCCCAAAGGTAACTTGTTCCTCCACAGCCCCCAAAGATGCTGCTTGCACTTTAGCGAGCCCCAGCTCAGAGCTCAGCCACCCAGTTTAAGGGGCTTGAATTTCCTTCCTGGGAAGGAATGAGTTTTTCCCTGAGGAACAGGGATGAGTTTTTCTGGTAGCCCACCCTGCTTTTCCAGCAGATGGCAATAACCCATAGAGGGTGAGCAGGAGAAGCTGGGGAATGATGCACTGGTGGGGCAGGAGCCTCCGTGGCAGCCCTGACAAAGCCTGGCAGTGGGGAGAAAGTGGAAAAGCAGGGAAGAGAGAGCAAGCCAATGAATAATAGATTACTAAAATCTAGCCAGAGAGAAAGTGCATACACAGGAGAGGGAGAGAGTGCATAATTCATCTGTAATTGCTTGGGGGTGGTGGTGTTTAAATAAGGAGAGAGATGAATTGCATGTTCCCTTTATTCCTTTTCTAATTGTGCCTGTGGTGGAAGCGTGTTCTTGTTCACCCATTTGGGTCTTGGAGCTCAAAGGTGACCCAGCTACCATCTTGCCATCTGTCAGCTCCTGTGGCTGGTCACACAGGATGCCAAGGCATGACTGAAGCATGACCTAAAAACCAGTGTTACCTGTAATACTGCAGGCAAAAAGTGGACTGTGTAGAAAAACAAAAACACAGGGACAAAATCCTAGTATTATCTTGACAATGGCTATTTCACAGGTCTTTAAAATACTCTGGAGGAATTACTACTTTGTACTCATCCTGCTCACTTTGCAAACAGTTGAATCTACTGAGATTGGCTTTTGACACAACAAATTGAAACCTGTTTAACTTGCTTGTGTTTCGCTAGAATAAACAAGAGAATAGGAGAGAACATAGGTTGGCTAATCTGGAGTCCATAAAGGATGTCTCCTTGGGCATCAAGCATGGATGTGTCTAGGTGTGATGATTTTATGTGATAAACTGACATGCTGCATTTGTCATAATTAAATGCCTCAAAAATCTTATTGGTGTTACAGAAAGCAGCAGACCCACGCTCTCAGCTCAAAGGTCTGTTTATGCCAACATCCCATCCTTAAAAGTTAAAAAAAAATAAAGCTCTTCTGCAGGAACAGAACAAAAGAGACAACATGCCCTGGTTTCCTAGGGGGGAGGTATAAAAGGCTGCTCTGTGCTGGAGAACCTGAGCTTTTAGAACCCCTGCTGTTCCATGGATACCTGCATAAAACTTTTGTTTTCTCATCTTGCTCCACTTTTGGCCTCAGTGAAAGATTCTGGCAGCACGTTCCCTGTTCCAGTTTGTGTGAAAACCTTTCTCAGTTTCTGCTTTGTAACATTTCATTATCAGTGAATGTTCCCTTCGTTTTTCTTTTCTTCTCATGAAAGAGTGCACTTAGAAACTCTTGATCTGCTTTCTCCTTACTGTGTTGTTATATTTTTTCTTACAGTGCTTCCTTGTACTGGTCTCTTCCAAAGATGATTTTTTTCAGTCTCTTAGAAAAAGGCATAATAAAGTGGGAAGAATGTGCAATGTCCATTCATAAAACACATAGAAAAATATTGAGCTACTTTTTAAAGAAAAGGTAATTCTTTCATTTCTATGTCTCCCTTGCCCTCCTCCAAGAAACAAATCAAAAGGGCTGAGGCAGATACTTGTTTTGGGGGGGTTAAATGATCGAGATCCTAATAATAAAGTATTTGCAAGGTTGAAGACCTGTATCTGTTAAAAATTAGTAGCTGTTTGGTTTTTTACTTGCTATTGTATCCGTGGACCTGTTTTAGCTTCTGCTGGTATGACAGCTTCTCAGTCTCCATGGCAACAACACAATTCATGCTTATTTTTAAATTATTTTGTGCTCAGCACCTAATGAGACACTCAGCTTGTTGCATGCATGGAGCTCTGCTTTTATTTTACTCTTCCATTGAGACAAAGATGATGGAGGGAGGTGAGTACTAGTGTATCATTCAGTGCCAGATAAATGCTGTTTGAGAGACCTGCTCAGACTGACTGTCTTGCACTTTATTTTCTGACCAAGAGAAAAGATACCTATAAATATCATGTTTCTTTAGTAACTTGTGGTTATTATTGAACTAAGCAATTTCCATTAAACAGGAGTAAGAATGGATTGTATATTTCCCAGTGAACAGTAAAATCACAACAAATACACTCTTGTTCATTGAAAAGCTTCACAGATTTGATCTGAATACATTTGAATGATGCTGCCTAGGGAGAGCAAAGGAAAAGCAGTGTCAGTGTATTCCCATCATGGATCTGGGAGAGGGGGCTGCCTTGCTTTGAATATTCACTCTCAGACTGAAAGATGCAGGTTCAGTGTCTGCTTGAGGGTATTTAAGCCCCCTCCTCTGCCTCTTTCTTAGTCCTTCACTGCTAACCACCACACCATTAAATATTTTGGGGTGCTTGCAATCCTGTTGCTTCTGTTCCACTTAGCATTAATAATTAAATCTTCACCAGCAGAGGGACTGAGCTTCAGATATCTTCCATCCTTGAGGACTGTTCCAGGCTGAGAAGAATCTTTTGTTCAAATGATTGCTCATATATTTTCCACACACCAAAACTGTGCCAGCCAGAGAAACTGAAGGTGGCCCACTTTAGAGTGACTCTTATGGTTAAGATGCTAATCTGGAAGAGATGGTAAACATGATTGTAAATCCAGTTTCTGCTTCATTTAAACTAAACTACAAGGTCTTTGTTTTGGTGTAAAAACTCTCACATTTAAATTTGGTTTGACCCAAGCCAGGGCCTCTTCTTATTTTGTTCTCCCTTCTTGTTTTTTTGTTTTTGTTTTTTTTTTTTGTCTCAGCAGAAAGCCTGAGAACTCTCCCTCCCTGTTCATTAATTGCAAACATTATGATAACAAAACTCTGAGCCAGTGAACACCTCTCACTTGGCTTTGGAGTCTATTTATCCCTAAGGTACACCTATTATTTCGTAAGTGGAAGCACCTTCTAGGTATTCTTTTATCAGTAGTATAATAGATACTTACAGCTCTGACATTACTTCCCTGTGAACATGACTTGGTGTTAGCAGCTTTTATCTTGGCTCAGCTGCTTGCACCAGCTCTGGGGCTCCTCCCTTCCAGGACATAGTTTCATCCTGACCGAAACCAGCATCCTACACAGAGTCACTCTGTTGTTAGGGCAGACAGGTGCTGCACCATATTTCTTTCCACTCTGCAGGAAGAGATCATGACCTCAGTTATGTAAAACAACACACAGAGCATACATATTATGTACTGTCAAAGTCATGACCTAGAATGTTCAAGGCTTCTAGACTTTCTAATTAGGGACCAAGCTAATTAGAGCTGGCTAAAATGTCCGTAGTGGACATGTTTTTATTTAATGGGCTTCAAAAGAGAGACAAGTTTCTCTCCTTTCCACAAATGTTTATATTTACCATTTTCTATAAAAGTTTTAGAATGTATTAAATTGAAAACTGATTAGATGAATCAATGGTCTTGACAAAAAATAAGAGACTTTGGGGATTGGCTTAAGGACAGTGATACAGATAAGAAGTTTTCATGAAAGTTTTTGGGAATGCCAGCACAGTGAATGACTGAGCCTGGGGGAAAGGGCACTAAACAACAGCTATAGTGAGGAGGTGCAATGCAGTGCCACAACTAACATGGTCTTTCTTTTCTCCCTTTATCGTGGAGCAAGTGTAAAGTCAAGTGTAAGGCATGATCTCCCTGAAACCTTCCAGGGGATCCTTTGCACCAGCTTGGGTTATAAACCTATGCTAGACCAGCCAAAATGCCATAAATTTCCATTCTTTCTAATGACAAATCAATTTTACTACTTAAAAACCACATACAAATAATGGAGACCAAACCAATCCCTTCTTATGTGTTTCTCCCATGGTTTGCTCTCTAGTGAAAAAGCTGAGTGACTCATTTCTGGCTAGAAGCAGCTGAGACAACAGAACTAACGGCAGCAGGGACCGTGTCACCTGCAGCCTCATTGCTACGCCAGCCTTAGAGCAATGAAATACTTTGGAAGGGTTTCTTTTCCATTTTCAATGGAAAACAATTGGACAAAAGGAAAGAGCACAGAAAAGCAACAAAGAAATTTGCAGGAAAGTAGGCATAAGACAAAATGTGGACTTGGATTCCTGAAGATACCTCTTATTTGAAGGGTTGACAGGACTGGAAAGGGTTTATTCCCTGAACTTCAGCAACTCCTTGGGAATGGCTATGATATGCTGAAATTGCTAAGAACTCTGAGCCAGTACATAGTTTCCTTCATACCAACCCACTCAGAGCCTTGAAATAACTTTTGTCAGAAACAAAACACAAAACTGAAAGAAAGAAACAGCATTTCATGAAAATGTCATAATCTTCTACCTGACTCTTTCTGCAGTAACTATTGACACTATGACAGTAACCATGAAGCAGAATTAAACAGAGAACAACTGGTGCAGGGGCTATAATGGCACAGAGGAAGTGGAAAACGAAGATGGCATCTGTCCTAGTAAATTGAACATGGACACAGGCATTGGCACTTAATCATCTGTAATGTGAACTTTTCATGGTTTTGTCCAGAGGCTAACCTGCCATCTCCCAGACATGTCCTTCAGTGAGACCTTTCTCAACAGGGAGTTTAGATGTGAAAATCAAATTTGGAAGAGTAAGAGCTCTATGGCTTTGGGCCCTTCTGGGCTGGCTGGCCTCCCTGTCTGCTAGATGCCTGGTTAACTCTCTGCTATAGGCACAGCCATAGAGAATTCAGGGACCTTCACATCCTTCCCTTGACATAAGCAAACAAGTCACATCTTATTTCTAAATGCATCTAAAAACATTTTGACTTTTCCTGATTCTCGTGCTCTTTCTGAAGACATCCAAAGTCTCCAGTCCCCTGACAACAAGGAGGTTAAAAAAAATAAAGGCAAATTCACATCCATTTTCTTAGGGAGAAAAGCTTCTGTTTGTGTTTCCCTTGACATATTTACAGAGAGGAATCAAAATTCATCTTCACTTTTGTTATGTTCAGCCAAAAATGTGTAATATGGAAATAGTTAGGGACATAGCAGATGATAAAGTGCACTGTTCACATATCTCAAAATAGTCTCTTTCATCCTGAAAGAGAAAAAAAAAAAAAGTATTTTTTACCCTTCTATACTGGCTCTTCTAGTTCTTATTTCTATTATGGGTAGAGAGCACCTTCTAATTTACAACTCACATCCATTTGCAGCTCTAGCTGGAGACCCACCCTGCAGATAGAGTATTTCATGAAGCAGCAGCTTGACCAGCCATAGGCAGCCCTGGACACTAAAGCTGTGCTATGCCTGCCTAAGGCTGTCCCCTGGCCCTGGTGAACTGGCAGAACCCATCAGCCAGATTCTTTCACCTTCAAAACCAGAGTGGATGCATCCAAAGTGCCTAATGGGAACAGCTTCTGGTCCGTGGTAATTCTCAAAACTGCTTGAACATGGAGACATTTAGTTTGGCCAAAACCAAGCCAGGATGCATGCTAACAATTTAACACAGTGGGTGGCCCTGTTTGTTTACCAGCACAGCCACAGCCTTAGACTGTGATTTTTGTGAATGTTTACTGAGCTGAATATCACAGTTACAAGACGAAATATTTTTCTGAATCACTGGGATCCAAGAATGAAACTTCTTCCATCAGGTTTTCTCTCTGGCTCTGTTGTCTAGAAGACTACCCCATAGTGACCAAGCAATATTTTTAAGAGAAAATATAATGCTTATAGAACAAAAGATTTCAGAGAAAATGTGAAATACAACACGTGCATGTTTGTATTTCTGAAGTTAGGTAGGCTAAAATATTTTCAGAGGGCTGGAAATAAAAGTCACACAATTTTTTCCTCATGAATTTGTATAATTCTTTTTGAAAATGAAAACTTTTTGCACTCACCAGTTTCAGTAGCAATGATTTCCACTGCTTAACTATTAACTATTTAACACACTCTAGAGTGCAATTGCTCTAATCACATTGGGGTGCCTACTTTAAGATGAACAATTCTCCAGACTCCCTTGACTGTAACAGCATACAGCTCCATTGATTCTCAAGGGAACTTATCTACTTTTTATGTAGATGCATACTAATAGACACCCAAAAATCTTGGGCAGGACAAATCTCTCCTCTGACTTTTAAGCTGAGAGGAATCCCATTTTATCTATCAATTTCTACTGCTCTTTAGAAATAGCATTCAGTATAGACTAGACAACCTCACATAAGTTCACTTTGACTGTAAACTGGGAACTTTATTGGACCTTGAGAAGTCCCTGTGATTGCACAGAATCAGCAATGTGCAATATGAGTTTGAGCTTCCAGTAACAGAGGGCTTGGAAGTGAGCACATTGTTCACTGAGTCACGCTGGGCCCTTGCACTGGAGCAAATTATGAACTTGTGTGATTTGGAGAACCAGAAAGTCCCTCATGTATCTTCTCTGAGCCTGAATTTTGCAGTGGAATAAAATGATCATCAGTAGGAGTCCAACTTTTAACATGCAAGGTTTTATTTAATTCTTTTTGCACAGTTATGTAATAGATTTGTATTTATTTCAATTCTGCTTATCAGTGGTTCATAAACACAATTCCTTCTATTCATTAGCCAAAACATGAGCTACTTAGAAATTAAAGACACTGGTGGAGGACTGCCCTTAATTCTCCAAGGTATAAAAGGACATTTACATTGTGCTTTTTGAATATCAATACCTTTCATTATAGGCTTATCCCAGGAAATAGATATTATTATTATTATTATCATCATCATCATCATCTAAAGAATTAATTGTAACTTTTTAATGTTTTGTCTGTTAGCTCAAAACACAAGCAGTTTTGCAGAGCAGACCATGACTTAACTTAGGCAAAGATCTTAAGTCAAGGTAGCACAAATAAATCTCTTCCTTCACCACTGTCTGCTTTAGCAATTCTATCAGAAAACTATTCAATACTTTTCTCTATTTTTAATTCTGTTTCATGCTCAACACAGAAGTGACACAGTTTGGAATACTATGCTCAAGCAGAAAAAAGCAATAAACAGTTTAACTTCACAGGTAAGAAGTGAGCCTGGTCTTGGCAAGAGCAGAATTAAAGGATCAGACTGACCAAAACAAATTGCACTTTGTTCTTTAGCAATGCTGACAATCAGATAGTTGTAAAAAATGGTTCTTTACTTGCAAACTGAGACTGCAAACAATAGGCACATTTGAATTCTTGTCACAGCTTTCATGGGATGATCTCAGAGAGAGATAAAAAAACTGAACACCACAATGACCATGTGGTAAATGAACAGAGCAAAGTGAAAAAGCATGCCTTGACCACAGTCCATTCTGGCTAAGGAGATACACAAAAAATAATCTGCTCGCAAGATGAAAAAATCTTACAAATTCCTCCCAGATTTTTCCCGGTTAAACAAATTATCTTCTCTGAAATTCGGATAAAAGTTTTTCCTCAAGGCAGGGAGCATTCCTTTGTAGTATCATGGTAAAAGAATTTCTTCACTGAACTAAGAAATCTGGGTTCCTTTTTCTATATTCTCTACTTCTCTTGTTCTTTTTTTCAATTGATTTTCCTTATACTGCACAGTTATATAAATAAAAATGGCTCATCTGTTAGCTGAGTCAGGAGATGGGAAGAAAATTGAAAAGTTCATGCAGAAAACCCACAGTATCTGCACTTTGTTAAAAGGTGCTTTTGTACGGTGAAAAAGAACAGAAAGGAGGAACTGATTCTGTGTATATGTGTAGGTGGTAGAGGTATTTTTAGATAGAGGTGAGAGGCTAGAAGCTGTCAGAAAAATGAGAGTAGCAACAGAGTAGACAGGATATGCCCCAGGTAATATGCTATATAGCAGGCAAGTTGAACCATTTATACAATTCACTTGTAAGTAATATTTGAAGTAAAATAAAAATATTATCTATTTCTATCAGAACTGTGAATTTCTTTGCCTAAATTCAGAATGGTTTCTCCAGTTCATATCACTACTTAAGTAGTGAGACAAACCACAGAAGAAAAGTCTCTGAAAAAAAGGAGATAAACCCCAACAAAACAGCAAAATGTGCAAGGTGGATATTTGCAGTATTTGTCTGTTAGAGCTGAGAAAGCTTATTGTGTTTGCCTTCTCAGTCGTTTTGGAAAGAAAGAATCAACATACTTCATGAGATTAGTCTGTTTGGTAAGGGGGGTGGAAAACAATGAATAAACAACCCAGATCTAATACTGATCATGTTTTTAAGCAGCACATTTCTGTTGGTTATCTAACATCAGTCCTAGCATTGTGAGTAACAGGACAGCAATGTCCAATCTCAGATATGCCATGACATGAATCATAGAATAATTGCAACTGAGGCATAAAATAATCAGCAGCTGAACTTGCAGAGATTTGATCTAGAGGACTTGGAAGAAGAAAAATGGCAAAAAATAGTGAAGTGGGAATTTGCCCTTCAAATTCAATAGGCTCAGATTTTTATACACATGGTCCTGGTATTTCAAAACTTTGAATCTAAGGAGAGGAAGCATCCTTTATATGTCTAATTCAAAGATCAAAAATAGATTTTTCCAAAACTAGATTTTCAGAACTGTGAAACTTTTGCTCTATGGATTTGTGTTCTATGATATATTTGAAGCATTGTGTCAAGTTCTCCACAGCTGCAACATTTATCATGTTATTTCCTTATGTTCTTCCTCCTGTACTTCTGTACAGATGCCTGCTTTCAGAAAACTTGTGGGAGCTTAATCACATTTGAGACAACTCCCTTTTGGCAAACACTGTTAAATCTGGACAAAGGTTTTGAAAGTTTGGAATAACAGGACTGACAGACATAGGCCAAACACTAACTTTTCATAAGGAATGAGTTCACAAAGAGCAAGATCAATGTCTTTTGTGCATGAACTACGACATAAAACATTCAGAACACAATAGATATACAAATTGAGAGTTCTACAGTTTCTACCATAGCTTACATATACTACATAAAGCAAAAGTAGTTGGCAATTCTTTCACTCTGAGATTTGTGAAGTCACTATATGTACTGTATCTTTGCATCTAATAGGTACAGTAGTCCCATCTGAGATGTCAGTATGACAGCCAGCTTACATCTCCTGAAGAATAAGTCACAGTGAGCAAAGATTGTGAAGTTTAGCTCTTTCTACTCCAGTGAAACAATAGAGAAATCCTTCATAGGCAGAAGACACAAGAAATGCTAAAATTGGAACTTGGGCTGGACAGTTTATTTGGAATGTGGAATCTTTCATGACGGCATTTGGGCAGGGACTAAAAATTACATATCTTCTGGCACCTGTGACTCTATTATGCATGCTGATATTATGCAGGGCCATTGGTTCAACACTGACTCAGCCTCAGAGGGAAGAGTGCCTCAGTCTGAATCACTAATGCCATATCCTGCAGCACTCTAGTGAAGCCTTGGCAGTAGGGAAGGATAATTACAGTGTGGTTACTATGACTGATTTTTGAGATGCTTTATGTATACCTCAGGCATGTCAATATGTAGAATGCAGTCAGCTTGCTCAGAAATGCCCAAGTGTCCTAAGTACATTATTTTCTGCCACAAAACTGGGCTTACAGATAGAATTCTATCAGACAAAAACATCCAGCTGAACATCATTCCCTGAATTAATCTGTACCTTTTTGACATATATATAATTTACAAAGAATCAGTGTGAATACAAAATTTGTTTCCTTTTATGTTTCTTTTTTGCCTTTTAATGATAAATAATGGGTATCTATATACAAAATATTGTTTCCTTTACAATAGAAATACAACTCTCTAGTTTGTGTTTCCAGACTCTGTGACTGCTGAACGAGTAGGTCTGACAGTGGTTATCAGCCTTACAGCACCAAAAAATTATAATAATGATATTTTGTGGACAAATCACCCAAAATTAAATGATCCTTGGTGTCAAGGGGACATTTTCACAAGTATTCAGGCTAAGATGCACAGAAGCAAAGCTTTAAGCTATCTGCAGTGGTTATTACATGTCTCAAGTGTTGTCATAAAGCACCTGATACACGGACATATCAGTATTAAATGAAAATGTGTCCACATATTCAGTTACACTTATTTATCTTTTTATCTTTTCCTCAAATAGAGACCCTTTCTTTCTCTTCTTTGCACTCCATGGGGTTCCTTTCCATTGCCTCTCTTTCCTTCCAGAAAACCTGTTCTCCCTACCTTTTAAGGATTCTACTGTCTCATCCCTGAGTTAAAATAACCAAAGAACAAGCTACAGCCAACATGAGTCTTGATTAGATTAATAAAAGCACAGGGAGTTTACACATTTTAGTGACATTGTTTCAGAATGTTTGCAGATTCATTCAGATACCATTGTGTCAGTTACAGTCAGTTCACACTTTCAAGGTTATCTTTGCAACCATGATGAGTAGATACCATTTTTTTTGAAAGAGAAAGCTTACTTACAATTTGGAAAACACTGTGAAGGCCACATAAATGTTTCCAAACTGGATTTTTAACCACTTTTACTAATACAGGAGATACCAAGCAATTTAACTCTGAATAACTGAATAGGTTTATTTCTTACTTTTTTTTTGGTCAAGCTATATGAAAATTGTGGTTTCTTCAGTTATCAACTAGTGAACACCCAGACAGACCCCATGGTTGCAGCAAGGAAGGAGTGTAGCTTTTGTTTTCCATCTGTTTTTTTGGGGTGTTTGTTGTGTTTGGGGTTTTTTGTTTGTTTGTTTGTTTTTTATAATGGACAGAAAGGCAAATATATTTGAGATTTTCACGTGAATTAGAAAGTGATCTTATAACTCAGTCACCGCCCACGGCACAGCACGGGGGCTCCGGGCAGGCGAGGCTCCGCACACCCCGCAGCAGGCCCGGGCTCAGTCCCGGCTGTATCTCCCCTCACCCCCGCTCCCCGCCGCACGCCCACCGCAGCTTTCCTCACCGCCAGACCGCAACACTGCCACTGCGCGGCCGGGGCCGGACCGGATGCAACCGGATCGGGGCGGTGGGAACCGGGACTCGGGGTCCCCGCCCTCCCCCCCGCCACACTCCCCACCTCCGCCCGGCCCCGCCCCGCCCCGTGTCCCGCCCCCAGCACGTGACGGGGGAGCGGTGACGCCGCCGTGCCCTGGAGCTGACACTCGGTGCGGGGCGGGAGGGTGCGGGGGCCGCGGTTGGCGGGGGGAGCCGGAGCAGCAGCCGCCGCCGCACCGGAGCGGGCCCGGCCCGGACGAGAGAGGTGAGGGGCCGCGCCGCACCGCACCACACCGCGCCTCGCACACCGGCCGGGGAGGAGGAGGTCCGGGAGGATCGCGGTACCGCCGTCGGAACAATCGGGCAGGGCAGGGTGGCCCTGCGGCAAGCCGAGGGCACGTCCGCGCCCGGGCCGGCTCACGGCCGCGGCCTCAGCCCCACGGAGCCCGCCCGCCCGCCCTCTTTCTCCCGGGGCGCCGCCGGGGAGCTCCTTCCGTGCTCGGCGGCAGCGAGGGGCTCTGGGCGGTGCCGCAGCCCCGCTGTGCCCCCCTGGGCGGCAGAGGCGGCTTCGTTCCGCAGGCACCGCCGGGAGCGCTGAGCTGGCGGCGGGAGGCAGCGCTGCACCTGGGCGCTGCCGGTGGCCCCGCCGTGCCCGGGTAAGGCCTCCCGACCGGCCCGGTGCAGCCGCCGCTCACCTGCCGGGGTCGCGGGAAACAAAGGGAAGCGAAGGGCAGCAGCGGCTGGGCTACTGTCCCGGCCCCCAGCTGGTCCCAGGGAGGGGGGGTTCCGGGTCCTTGTGTTCGCCTGAGTTCGGCAACTTGGGGCGGGTTGTCCGGGGTGAGTGGGTGCGGGTTTGTCACGCTATTTATAGCCGCTCTTTGGAGTCAACAACTTAACAAAAGCCCGCAACGAGGAGCGAGTGGGTAGGTGATGCGCTGGAAACACGTTCAGGTGTGGGGTGCTGCCGCGTGGCTTGAAAAGTTGTCCTGACAGTTGTTTAAAATGCATACTGAATCGCTTATTCAGTACTCTGAGTCACAGGCACTTATTAAATGATTGCTTATTATGCCTTTAAGTTGTTAGGAGGTGAGCTCTAGAGAGCTCATTTACTTGGAAACAGTGCTCTACTTCCCTAATAGCTGTATTTCTATTTCTAATAATAGCTGTATTAGGAATCTCTGAGGAAATGGTGAAATAATAAGCTTCTTTTCATGCAGCTTATACGTTGTTATTTGCATTTGCATCTATTTTTATTCAACTTTTGCATCCTCTAGATGCACACTTCGCAGATGTTTTTTTTTACAGGCACCAGTGAGGGCTGGTTGTCTGAATGAAAATACAAGGTGAGAAGTTACCTGTGCTGGATAAAAACAGGGCTACCCCCTTGGCACCAAAGGTATGAATAGAGCTGAATTCCAGCAAGATTATTGTGGGACCAGTCTCCCAGGCAGTGGTCATTCAGTACAGCTTGAACTGACCAGGGAAAAACACAAACATCAAATCTACTGAGCTGTAGCCAGGCTATCTCATCTGACCTGCACTTATAAGCATTTGTCCTAATTTAGCTTCAGTAATTGAGTTTATTTCTGTATCAGCAGTGCGGAAGGGTTCATTTCAGCAGTGGGTGAAGTTTGATGCTGAAAATGGAAAAAGATTACACAAGTCATCTGCTGCTGCTTTGTAGGACACTGAACAAGGTCACACAAAGAATTTTAAGGTGATTGGTTAATATCCCTAGTGGCATTTTTAATAACTTATCATCTGTTCGTATTATAAAGTAATTACTAATTGTATAGCTATGATGAGTAAGGTTTTTGTCAAGAGGAAAATAAAAGAGAAAAAAGTTTTTGCTTTTTTTATTAGTGTATCTCAGGTCTTGATTACCTGGTTCTAGAAAATCAGAAGAAAAATACTTGGTGCCTGATAATTTCAAAAGAGAGAGATGAAACACCTGTTGTGTATGTTGTTGTTGTTGCTGCTGGTATTTATTTATTTATTTTTGCCTGCAGTTCTGGGATGATGCTGAAGTTAGGGTTGCTAATATTTAACACGCTATATGCTCATATTTATCTACCCATTCTGTATTATTATTATACTTCGGATTCTATGTCTGTACGTGTTAGTTTCGTGCCTCCTTCAAGGCCATTTACATATGCTGCAAGATCAATTCGGTGAGCATGGTTCTGCAGCTGGGGTGTTGGCAGGAGGTGACCGCCTTGCTCCAGGCTATGAATTACCCTGGGGGAAAGTCTGGGGGAAAGTCTGGGGGAAAGTTTCACCTCGGGGCAAACCTCCGGCTCTCCAAACCCAACCCGTCCGGAGGTGGCTGAACCCGTCACATCGGACTCTTAATTAGGAAAGATCTCGTTTTGTGTGGACCTACATAAAATCTAGCTAGAGGCAGATGTTTGCATGCAGAACCTCCCATTCTACGTGAGGAGAACCCCCACTCCCCCCGGGTTGGGGACATGCAATGGGGTGCGGTGCTGACCCGGGGGCTGGGGTGGGGGTGGCTTTGCTGAGTGACCTCTGCAAACTGAGCAGCCTTGGCTGAGGGAGTGGTGGGAAAGGTTCCCATGGGAAATCGGGGCCCAAAGAGATGTGTGCGTGGGGATGCAGTGGAAACCTGAAATGAGTTACCCCGTGGCAATTTTATTTTTTTTTTTCCCTGTGTGGCGTTCGTTGATTTTGTTTGTTTGTTTTGTTTTTTTTTTTTTTTTTAATTCACCTGATTCTGTGTTTTGTTATTACCGAATAAGTTTTCACAGGTCTCTGTTGTCTATTTATTGTTATTAGTCTCTTAATCAGGTGCTGAGATTTTTTTTTTTTAAAGCTTGCAGATGTCTCCTGTGGAATAATTTTTCATGCTCATCATCCTCTAATGCTCTATGAAGCATCCTCTAATGAAGGTTCTTCAACCTTCTTTACCAAAGTGGGTTCCATCCAGCATTGCAAGTAATGATAAAGAAAAAAATAAGTGAGGTTACAAAGTCTGACCTGACATATCACATCTGTTGTTGATTAGTAGTAGCACAATGAAGTCAGTTCTGCAAATGTCAATGTAAAGCATTCACATCTGAATTATTCTCAGCCCGTTACAGTAGAAGTCTGTCCAAGGCTTCCATGGCTCTTTAACCCAAGTTCTGTGAGACAAATTCAGGGGCCCTTGAAAAGGGCATTGCAATTAGCTATCCCCTCGGCTGTGCATAGAGAACAAACAAAACTTCAAACATTTGGGTTAGTGAAATCAAGGCTGTGGTAGTTGCTTGCAAAACCAACAGGGTTAATGTTGACATTTGTTAAATTTGCCAAGGAAGATTTGTCACCTATATGATGGGTATCTCTTGCTGCTTCTTGTCAAGTTGGAAAATTAGAGCCTTGATTGATCTTGATGATGTTATCTGTTTATAAAACTGTTTTAGTGTTCTGGCCAAACATGGAACACAGCCTGTCTCTTTTTGATGGTATGTTCAACATTATCAAATGTTTGCTGTTGACTTGATAAGTTTGCAGCTTGGATGAAAGAACCAAAATTGAGCTGCAAGACTGACTTTAGAAGTGGGATAAACCTATTTTTGTAGCTACTGTATTTTTTTTAACTTTTATCAAAATTCTGTGGTATTTTTAGGCATAAAATTTAACCCATCTCTTGAAAAAAAAATGTTAAACATACATTTCTAATAAATATTTATATGGAAATGGCAAAAGAGGAATAAAAAATCCAAGCTTTCAAATTCAGCGTAGCTCAGTGGGAAACCGTAGGCTTATGTTACCTTTTTAGTTTCTGTATGGGAGGAGAAACAGTGTGACTGGTCCTTGTCCTACATTTCAGCCTCCAAGGTAGCAGACCTTAGAGGTAGTCTGTAACTTATGGAAACATTTGAATTTTCCTGGTGTATGACCTTGAAGCAGTGAAAGGGGTTGGTAGCAGCTTTGAAGTTCTGGGAGGAGTCAGGTTTAGTAACAAGGACAAAGTATCATTTGTATGGCAGATCTTCCAAAACTAAGAAGAGAGTGGGAATGGCTGAAATTTTTGTTTTTTAATATTTACCTTCTGCTACAGTTGCTAAACAACTTCAGAGCTGCACTTAGAAATACCTATTTATATAGAACAGCAGGTGAGCAAGTTGTTTTGTACCCAGGCTTTAAATAGTAATGCTGTGAATTTCAATGTACCATTTTATGCTACAGAGTGAACACCAGAATCCTAGCATTTTTTTCTGTTCCTTTGTGTTCCTGCTGTCAGATTTGTTGAATGAGGTACCATCATTCCTTCTGCCAAGTCCTAGATAAAATTGTCTGACCTTGTGATTCCATTTGGAGTCTTGTAAAGAAGGGTGTCTTTCAAGTTACCTGTAGGAAATGGTTCCGGGAAGTAGATGGAATGTGACAGAGAGAAAAGCATAGTTTGAACATGAACACTTCTGTCCTGGCATCATACTTGAGCTTTTCTGCTCCTTTTTCTATGAAGTTATGTGGGAAATGTATCTTTTTCAAGGCTTAGACCAAACAGCAGAAATTTTGAGAGAAAAGCCGAAAAACTGTTATGAGGCTTCTGCTTCAGCTCTCTCCACAAGTCCTTTTTCTGTTGTTGTTTCTGGTCTTGTTCAGGGTACTTGAACCAGTCTGCATATGTGCATCTGTGTGGAATTACACTGGTTTCATTTTGTGGCAGGGGAAATGCTACAAATCTCATCATTAAGTCTTAACCTGAAGATCTGCATGTTTCTACATAGTTTTTCCATTCATTAAACACACATTTGAAAAAAACAAACAAACAAACAAAAATTGTTAATCTTTAACATTACATGTGGCAGCATTTTACTTGAATTCTTTTACATTCTATTTGAATGTTGGAGATTTCCCCTTTTTTTATTAGATTTGACTGTCAAGATTATCTTTTATGTTAATTTGAATTTATTGTGTTGTATTATGTGGAAGTTCGTAAGGCTGATACTTATTCACTCATGAGTTGTGACATTGCTACATGATTAAATAGGAGAGAACTTGTAGTTCATGGTGTGAATACAGTGATGGCTGTCTGGATCATAGGATTCTTAAAGACTTTTCCAAAATTTTGATATATTATCTTTTCATATATTATCAAATTTTAATTTTTTTTTATGCCTCATAGTCCAGTTTCATTATTGTTGGGGTTTTTGTTTGTCTTTCTGTTTTAGCCTTTAAATGTTTTCTTAGATCAGGTTTTCTATAAAGTAAATACAACAAAAAGCTCTCCTAAGAGCAAAATATTTAAAGAAAATTTAAACATCTGAAACCAAAGCCGCTTGGAAATATTGAATACTTTTATCTAATGCTCCCATGGTTAATAGCTGTAATTCTAAGTTGCAATTATACTAGAAATTTAAAGACATAAATAAACACCTGTTTTATAGACAACAGCTTGATGCAGAGGTAACTTTATCTGCAACCTCAGACAAGCGTGGGTCACATAGGTCTCTAGTAATGTTCTTACTTTAGGGGAAGGTTTGCAGGCTCTGCGGACTGTGCAGCAGCTGCAGGTCAAGGATGCTGAGGCTGATGGCTGGAGTGCAGCACTGGAGAAAGATTTAAGCAGTTTTGTAAGCACTCCAGAGGGTCTCTTGAACAGAAGGAGAAATCAAATAAATAAAATAATAATAAAAACAAATTAATAAATAATAAATAAATAAAACAATAATCAAAACAAATAAAATAATGGTATTGTTTTGAATAGCTTGTTTTTAGCCAGTGAAGTAACACAGTTGGATGAAGAAGCTTAATTTTCCTGTGTGTCAGCAGAAGAGATAGACTAGTCCCCCACAAAGCCCCTGATGATCAATCAGCATTATTTAGTTATGGAAACAATAGACTTGATACTAATTGATAGCAGGACACTTGTGTGAGTAAGGAGAATTAAATTGGTGACTAAGTTGTTCTGCTCATTTTCTATCTTATTACTGAGAACGGTATCTGAATATCTTGCCTTTTTCCGTCAATTAATTAGTCTCAGATTGTCATAGCTTGAGTAGGCATGGTTATTGTTAAAATTTTCTTCTGAAGTGCTCTTAAACAATTACTTTGTTACACATACATGATTTGTGTTTTGTTTTGATTTGTTTTCTTTTCTTTCTTACAGCTCTGATTATTAACAGGATAGTAACACTCTGGAACAGAATGTGGCTTACCTTTTGCCTGAAGAGGTGAAATCTTTTCAGATAGAAATGGCTGATAAAGGTGGGAAGATCCTTCCAGGCCAATTGTACATCGAAGTAGAGTACGATTATGAGTACGAGGCCAAGGACAAGAAAATTGTAATCAAGCAAGGGGAGAAATACATACTGGTGAAAAAGACTAATGATGATTGGTGGCAAGTCAAAAGAGATGAAAATTCCAAACCCTTTTATGTGCCAGCACAGTATGTGAAAGAAATACCACGGAAAGCACTGATGCCACCTGTGAAGCAGGCAAGCATGCTGCCAAATAATGCTTTGAAGTTGACGCATGGATTACAGAGATCAACAGAAAGTGTGAATAAGTCACCAGAGCTTTCTAGTTTTGGAAAATCTTCTCCAGTTCAAGTGTCTTGCTTAGTTCGAGATGCCAATCAAAATCTGGGACTGAACAATAGCCCCAGTCAAACTCTTGGTTTTAGTCTGGACTTTACCCAAAACAATGGAAAACTTAACAATGATTTGCAATCTCCCAAGGTTTCCAATCAGTATAGAACCATCTCCATGGGTCATTTCCCATGTCCAGAGTTCTTGGAAATAGAGAAGACCAGCTTCTTGCATGAACAATCTTGTGATTCAGCAGGAGAAGGCTCAGAAAAAATTCACCAAGATTCAGAGTCTGGAGATGAACTCAGTAGTAGCTCCACAGAACAAGTGCAGGTAAGTTTAAAAAAAGAGAAATCCTTGTAGGTTTGTGTGTTTTGTTTTGTTTTTCCCTGGTTGCCATAATTGCTTGCTGCTGTTTTGAGATTTATTTCTAATAAATTCAGATTGTTTAAGTGAAAATGTCTTGTCTCAGCATGAACTGCTTATTGAAGTCTGAACAGTTGATGTGTATAGCTCTATTGCTTGCAGAAATACTTTGCTTTAGGGATTAATTTCATTTATATGCACTTGTCATTGAACATTACAGAAATGCTTTTGTTCTTTTTTGTTTTGAGATGACACTGAATTTGGATTCTATTTTATTCCAGAGGAAGGGAGCCTACTGCATTTGTTCCTCACTTCTTGGATTTTTGAAATAAAAGTGTTAGTTACTGTTAGCTTCTCCTAAGCATGTGTATACATAGTCTAAGAGCTGTAAATTGATGTATTAGTGTGTTTAATAGTTTTAAAATGCTACACTTAAGATTTATATGTACTTTAATTTCTGGTTTGATTATTTTATTTGGAGATGCTTGTTATAATGAATCAGCCTTGCCAATTCTACTTCTCGCAGCTTTACTCTGGATTAAAACTCAAAGCATGTGAGTTAACTTATTAGTATGGAAGAATCTGAGGAATGATGTACTCCCACTTCAGGCTAAAACTGAGCCTAGATGTCCTTTTTCCCTAGTAAAATGTTTTTTCTGACTTAATTTTTTTTTTTTTTTTTTTAAACAGACCTCAATTTTTCTTTTTTTTAACAGACCTCCCTCCCCCACACCCAACAAAAGATTATCACTCTGACTTATATAATCGAGTCACTTTTGGTATGGGTAATCAAGTTAATTAGTCTAACCAATGATGTATGTTTACATACACATAATTACATATGCATGTATATAGAGAATCCTCTCTCTGCCATCTTTCTGTAAGGAGATGCTAAATTAATTTAAAATTCTAAGGTTAAAGCTCCCCAGTCATGAACTCTCTTACTCTATAATGTGCAACTGTTTTTACTTGGGTGCAAACTGATCATTTTAGTAAATTCCACTTTCCTGCTTGTATTCTGAGTACCAAAGGAACTCAATCAAGTGTGGTACTCAGATAAAAGTCGATGCTAACTTTAGAAATAAAAATCTTATAATGGAGAGCTGTGAACCACTGCTTTGCTAATAAGAGGCAGTTAAGACAAAGCTGCTTAGTTAATGACCGAGTGTAGGAAGATCTTAAAGACAGAAGATTGAGTGGGTGATTTATGTGGTTTTGAACTGTATGAGCTCACTCATATGTATATATCTGTATTTAAATACTTGGAATTAGTAGTTTTTCAATAGCCTACTCTACTCTTGGCCTCACTGCTGACCATCATGAATCTTTTTTATGAAAATTTTATTTTTACTTCGCTCCCCCTGCAAATAGTAAATAATAAATAGCATTACCAAATTTCCTATTAAAAAACCTAAGTATATATATATGTATATATAAATTTGCATAGAATGTGAAGATTGATCAGCTTTCACCTTTTTCTTCCCTCCCACCTCCCCAAATCTACTTGATTCAATGCTAGAATGTATTTTAAAGTTTGTATTAGAATGGGACAGTTATATATGTATTTGCTGACTTCACTGGGCTACTGAAGATCTGAAGGCAGGAGTTTTCCCAGTGCTTAAAAATAACAAATATAAAAGTAAAACACTGGCTGTGGAAAAAGCAGGCAGTTTCTGATTGATATTACTGAAGAACCTACCTTTATTGCAGTCATGGGCAACAAGAATGCAGATTCTTCCTGTGCCTTGCAGTTGTCTGATTTGAAAACTGTGAAGTAACTTAATCTGTTTGTGCGCCATCACAAGCTCTTTAAAATACAATGAAAATGTTTGACATTTAGTAGCCATAGGGATTAAAGCAGGAGTAGCACTGACGTCAGTGTTAGCTCAGTGTAGATACTCAAAGTGCCAACCTTCTCACTGGAACAGCCTCGCGTTTTTTTAGGATTCTTTCAATAATGAGCATTGTTTAGTAGAAATCAGCTGTGCAGAAATTAATGGCTCAGAAAGCTGTTTTTATTGCTCTTAGTCTGTAGTGAGAACATCAAGTTCCCAGCTTTCACGCACAAACAGGATTTCACAGCAGAAGACTGGCTGTGGTTCTCCCTCCCCTGCCTGCTGTGGAGTTCAGTTTTATGCTGTCTGCATTATAATAAAGTCTAAGATACAGGTGCTTTCTCAAACTTTTAAGATTAGAAGCTAGGACAACATTAATAATATGTTTTGTAGATTATTTTGGTGGGGTTAAGGTGATAGTATTCAATCCTAGCCCAACCTTCTGTGTGCTTTCAGTATCCTGAGTACAAATGTAGATGCAGAGGAATCCTTCTGTTACTAAATTCTTATAAGAGATGGATACATTATTGTCTGAAAATTACCTCCTCCTCCTTTTCAGTAATGAAGTGCAGGTTCTGCAGCTGTACAGTCTCAAGCTCACAGACTTGCTGGCTGGTGCTGAAAATACTGGATGATCCGGAATCTCCAAAGTACTGCATAAAGGGAGGATTTTTTAGCAGCTGAAATATTGTATGAAATGAAGGATAGAGATGTGACAGTGTCAGCAGAAAAATTTCCCAGTGAAGATGTAGGGAAATGATCTGGTCAACATAAAGATAAGGACTTGATAATGAATATTCTTGGTACTTTATGCAAACAAATCTTAACTATGGGATGCAATTCTGGTGCATAAGGCATTCTAAGAATCAGAAGTTAATTTCTGGACAGGAACTGTAGGAAGGCTGGAGGTAATTAGAGGAAGTAGGTTTTGAGAGGAAACAAGCCCAAATTTAATGGGATTTAGAACTCTAGTGGAGATGATAACTGCATGTAGAATTGGAGTTGAATTAAATGGCTCAGGAGTGCAGATCTGAGCATAAGAATCATTGACACAGTGTTGGTGACTGAAGCTGTGAGAATCAATGAAATTCAATAAAGTTTTAGGAAAATGGTGTCTGGTGTGATGTCCTGATCCCCTGGGAAGGGCAGAAAACTCCTCACAGAGACTGGGGATGGGGAAAAAGGAAAATGTTATTAAGAATACTATAGCAGAAGATAGAAGATATTTCAAAGAAGCAGATGGGAGGTCCCCACAGTGTTCAGTAGAGCCCTGAGTAATTTTTCTGAAGGAAAAAATTGCATATTTAGGCATGCCTAAACATGGAAGAAAAGTTGAAGTAAAAGTGGAAGACATTAAAGGCGGTCTTAAAAAGGACCTTTGGGCAGTGTTTGCTCATAAAATATACTAACATTTTGAGAGAGAAGACATGCAGTGCAGACAGTGAAGAAGCTGAGTAAGTTCAGAGATCATGTCAAGAGTAATTAGCTGTTATGTTTATGAGGATGATACTTTAGAATAAAATTGTTGAAGACAGAAATTAAATTCTGCTTTCAGCAATGCTAATGCATAATCTGTGTGAAATAACATCATTTCTGATGAGTGTTATCTCCTGTCCTAGCAAACATACACTTGAGTAAAATACATGTACTGTCTTAATGTTACTTTTATGCTTATCAAAAGTTACTTTTAGTAGCAGGATGATTTTAGTCATTATAAATATAGACAGTGACCTATTTGCTAAGGTTGTTCTGTCTTTCATCCTCTTTAGTAATTGACTATTGCATAAACTGTGAAGCACTAAAAGGGATTATCACTAGGATGACTGTTTTGCTTTGATTAATTCTGAGTACTAACGATTTGCAGAGAGATCTTTCTGTCGTACATCTGTGATTTCTGTGGAGTTGCTGTAACTTTTTATAAGTGAGAAAATAAAAGTGTTTGTGTTTGTGTAGAAAATGTGTGTGTCTTCTGGAAATCTTAGATTTCTTGACTTTGTTACTTAATTGACAGACTGATGACAAATAGCCGGTGTTAGACTGTCTTGCTGGGCAAACATTAAAACTCTAAAATAAATGGCTTTTACTAGTTTTGTGGGGTGCAGAATTAATTTACTTTCATTAATAGAAATTTCATGCTATTTTTTAGCTCATTCATTTCCATTTGAAGGAAGCATGCTATATATGAGAGTTTTTTTCTTAATGAAACTGAGCAATGTTTGCAAATTCATAGTGGCATGTATAATATAATGCATTTGTTATTTTAATGATGTTAAATGCTGAAATGTGCCCATTAAAATGAAATGAAAATAACTTTAAATGACAAGGAGCTAAAAGCCTTATAAACCAAAGGGACTTTATAAAACATTAAAACATTTTTTTTTTTGGTAGTTCCAGTAGCTGCTGCTAGAACTTTGTAAATGGCTTCAAAGGCAAATTGCATGAGTCACCCCATTATGTTGTCTGTCCAGAATGTTTAAGGAATACTCTTTTTATCATATCACAACAGGTCTAGATGGTTTCATCTTACAGTGGTGCTGTTTGTGATCAGCTTTGTCCCAGTCTTTTAAATGTATGTCATATTTGACTTACATATTAAGTCATTTTTGGACTTAAGTGCCTCAGAATGAAAAGGTTCTGGGTTTTGGTTTGTTTTTTTTTTTTTTTTTTTTTTGACACTGTGTACAGCCTCTGTGATTCTCTGGATTCCCAGCAGCCAACCACATTGATCTAAAAAAAAAAAAAAAAAAAGGCAGCACATTAACTGTGTGAGCCAATTGTCGAAAAATCTTATTGTGGGAGACAAGTTGGTTTCAGTTGACCACCTTATTCTAGTACTGGTGTCTGAATGCTCAGCTGAGTAAGCTGCAGAAGTAGTTGGTACATGTGATTTCATGTTGTGCATTCAGAACAGAAGCCTCTAGAGCACTGTTAAAATTCTGAAAGTGACAACACAGTCTCCTGAATTTTCACCTTAATTTCATGCAGAAAATTATAAAGTGGAACTTTCAAGACATCAAATTAAACCTGTGCCTTTCATCCTGGTAGAACTACTTCCTAGCTCAAAGCTTCAGTGTTTAATGAGTAGTACTTTTACTATAGAATTGCTTGTTTGGCTTTTTTTTTTTTTTTTTTTTTCTTCATGTAGAGAAGTTTCTAGTGTGCAATATGAGTTTCCATGCCAGCTGTACTACCTGCCTTTTCTTGTGAAGCAGTGCAAAATGCCACCCTCAGCAGTGGTAGCAGCAGAATCTGTACAGATGAAGTAAAAGCCTAAACAGAAAAGTAGCCCTAGGAAAAGGAATGGGTGTTTTGTCTGACTGCTGCTTAAACTGAAAGCAGCTGGAGATACTGGGGACTTGCTTGTTCTCGAAGTTGGCAATGCTTCTGTCAGTTTTACGTTGGGAACCTCCAGACACAGAACAAACGTAAATTGCTTTGTAATAAACAAAAACTCATTTGAGAATATTTGATTATATCTTGTTCTTGCACATAGCCCTGAATATAAACAACTGCATTTGATATGTCTTTAGTTAATTACTATCTAGGCAGTTGTTTACTATTGCAGTGCTTGTCTGTGTAGTAAATGTGCTGTTAGTTTGTAGAATTCTAAAGAAAGTATCATTTGTTTCACAGCAGTGTGACAAAATGGTAGGGAACGTATGACTCGGTAGAATAAAATGCAGAACAGTTTTGAGCTCTCTCTGGAATAGTAGACATTTGTGCTTAAAAAAAAGGAAGTAAAATCTATGCGTGTCTAGTACCCAAACAGCTGATATTTCTCTGACATGCCTTGCCAGATACATTTAAAAATGAGAGAGAGGAATGGGTTTTGCCCTTACGTGGAGTATGCCATGATGCTAAAGGACAATACTTTTGGACAAAAGAAACTTTCAGGATAGTGAGAATTCAAGAGTTTTCAAAAGACTTTAGTGATGGTAAGTAACTGGGCAACATAGTGTTAGATCACATTTATCAATTTCATGTTTGGTCTACCTGAAAGTGGCTTCTGAGATAGTTCTCGGGGTGGAGAAGCATTCAAACAAATGCAGAGAATGTCACTAGTAGGGAGCAAAACAAAAGGACAGAACTCTCACTAAGTATTATTTCTGTGTTTTAAGTAGCATGAAATTGCCAGCCTTTCTCATCTTGAAAAGAAAACAATAGTGCTGAAAATAATATAGAAAAGGTGAAAAGGATGAGCACAGACATGGAATAGTTTCTGTGTGAAGGCTTTGCAAAAACCTTATTTGCTAGTGGGTGCACTTCTAGTATTGGATACAGAGGACTCCTGATTTTTCAGTTGGTATTGTAATTGTTGATGCTAAAATGGCAGAGATATTGTTAAGAAATAAAGCAACCTTAATTTTGGTATCCCCTCTGCCCCTTTCAACAGTTCTTACCTGCTTGTTCTGTCTTTTCTTTTGTAAACTCTCTTGACAGAGACATAGAGCTTGTGGTAATGCTCTGAAGACTGGCATACACGTGTCGAGTGTATATTTTATTTAATTTTAGTTCTCTGATAAAGCAGTTTTGTTAATGAAAGCTGAGGCACAGTATGAACAAATTGAGTTTATTGCTTTTGTTGGGTTTTGGTGTTACATTATCTGGTCTCAACTCCTGTTTGTAAACAAATTCATTATTAGAACTTATGAAAATCTAAAAATTAAATCTAAAATTATTTTTAAAATTAACATGGTTTTAATTGTTCCCTTTTTTTATGGTTTGCCTGGGGCTTCTGGGTGATCTTCAGATCCAGTTAGATTAAGTAACTTTCCTGTGTTCTCTTTAAATGCAGTACAGAGGAGCAGGGATTTAGCATGATTTTTTATGGTATTTAGAATAAGCAGTTGCCATCTTTCTCCTGCTTTTGCCGATTATTGTTCAGCTGAATCACTTTGCTGCTCTGTTAACCACCTAACTCTACAAATATTTATTGCCAGTTCAGCACCGAGATAGAGTGGTGCTGGTATAAGTGGTGTTATGATCAAGTATGTCAATAGCCCATACATACTGCTTTGTTGCAGCTTGGATAGTGATAAATAGTCTGGTGTGAAATCTGTAAACCTGATGGATTGGAGGATACCCTTGCCTGTTCAGTGTCACTGATGTGATGTGACTTCTGCAACAAATGTGCTAATTGAAAGAAATTCTAATAAAATATTATGCCTGACAAAAACACTGCTAACAGCTTTCTGGACTCTCTTTAGTTATTCAACATATAATAGTGTTGTAGGCACATTTCTTTTCTAGACAGTTTGGTGGATTACCAGGATATTGTTTATAAATGATTGATGGAACAACCCAAACTTTATACCTAGTTTATACCATTATTTGTTCTTTAAGTATTTAAAAGAACCTTTACCCTGTGGTAAAGTAACTAATTATGAGTCTCTTGAGCAACTTTGATTTGACTGCTTTTCCTGTTGAAATTTATTAAAAGTGTGCTCCCCCTCCCTCTGTCAATAATCTCTCAACATGCTTGGCACTATCCATATCAAATATCTGGTTATCTGCATGCAATTTAAAGGGCTAATAGATGGCTGTTGTGCATAACTGCCTTGTGCTTTAAGCATAGGGGACTATTTGTATGCTTATATATGTATTTTTATCTATAAAGATATAAAAAAATTAGGGGCTACTATTCTGTTCTTCATAACACTTTGGTCTTGATTTGCACCTCATTGTTCAACTACAAACTTTGAACACAAAAACTTGATGAGGTGTACCTGTATTGTCTTTTTTTTTTAATGATTTAATCCTCCAAACAAGTCCATTTGTCCTGGCTGTGACTTTGTCCTTATTCTGCCTCCCAGGTGCCGCATTATAATGGCATCTTCATGCTACCCTAAGGCCCCGTGCTTTTCATACCATGAGGTGTGGTACTCCCTAGTGCTCACACCCACAAGCTATGCCAGAGGGCTCCTCACTTCCTCCCAGGCATCTTTTTCCCAGCTGGGCTCTCTGCCTGCCTGGCTTTAGGCTAGGAGGTGGAGAAGAGACAGAGTGGCCCTGGCAGTGCCTGGCTGTCTGGCATTGTCCTTCTGACCCTCTGCCCATCCCTCATTCACTGGCTGAGCTCTGCCATGTGTGTCACTGCAGCCATGGCAGTAACAAGCCACAGGCTTCAGCTTCACTTGCTTTTTCCTTCCTCTTGCTGACCTCAACCTGAGGGGTTTTGTTATTCATACTGCTGCCTTAGAAGAGAGGATATTTAGGGTGAAGGAAGTAAAACTACTTTTTTTTTCTTGTGATTTTTCCGTGGTGCTCTCACAAGGAGAGCTCTCTCTGAGTTTCTTCATTTTCCAAGTTCGAGAGCCCTTTTTTCTACAGTGGGTTGTAATGCACCAAAGTGTAGATTTACCTTTAAGTTCATTTACTTTTTAGTTAACTGTGTAAAAACTGTGGTGTATCCCTCTTTGTTTTTCCCTGGTTCAGAAGTTTCTATTGCATCTATCGGTTGAGCAGAACTTGGATATACACTTGTGCCTGCTATTTTTTTTTCTTTGGAAAAATAGAAAATCCCAAATCCCAAGTGCCTTGCTAAATATCTTGCTCAAAACTCTTATTTTTCATTTCTCGCTTTTTAAAGCTCTAAAGTCTCTGGAGATTTTGTCCAAATTTATGTTGCATTTCATACCCCATGCAGCATTTGTGAGGGCTGTAAGGACAGCATTCCTTCTGACTGCTGTGTATCTTGGGCATGCTGTGGACTGAGAAGGTGTAACACTGGCACATTCTTTGTAACTGATTTTCTGAGGAAAGTTTTTGCCTGTAGCCTGAAGGGCTGTACTTACTGTGTCCATAGGTGGTGTCTGGAATTCTATACTCTTACTCTGCTCTCTCTTCAGCTTCTTGCAGTACCTCCTTACTTTTGGTCCAGAAACTGATGCTTTACTTCACCGTGTGTATTATGTTAAACTGTGATTTGAGCATTGAGTACCAGGTTTCTGTATTGTCCTTGATATGGTTGGATGTGGGCTTGGGCCAGAATTGTTGTAAAGTAAATAAAAATCAACTTATATTAAATAATTTGGTATCTTAACTGTGATCTGAGAAAACAAATGCTGGTTTGATATCTAATTTTAGTGAAGTGGTTGTTGCAGGCTTACTTTATTTTAGAATTTGTTTTAATGTGAAAACTCGAAATTAGGTGACAAAAGTATAGTTATTTACTCCAGATACTGAATTGCAGAAGTAGTTCTTTTTCAAAATGAAAGAAATTCTTGCTAGTGTAAGGAAAATAAAGGGGAAGAAAGATTGCAGAAAGGTATTGCTGTTTAACGTTTCTGCCCTGAAACTGGGTGCTAACAAACTGCAAGTAGACGGAAACAGAGTAAGAAATACAGTCAAAGGAAAAATATGTCTAGTTATTATAGTGGGGAAAAAAAAGATGCAACCTAGTTGAGATTTCTGGAAGAGTTTTACTGCTTTGATTAGGTCTGCTTTAAGCAATACCTGTACAGCCTGTTACTGAGTATTTCTGGGATTTTAACCACTCAAAAGTGATTAAAAAAATCTAAAACTTCTTCAAGTTAGACATTATTTATAAAAATAATGATCCAAGCCTTGACTTTTTAGCTGTTGTATGTATGTCTTGTCTGGCATGGGAGTTGGCTTTCTACTTTAGCTTTCAGTACCAAAAAAAAATGTTATGTATGATGTAATAGCAGATGTTCTTTATCTTAAGTCATTAAAATACATGTGTGAGGGGGTTCAAGCAGCTTTAGCAAAACTTCAAAAGCACACAACTTTTGATTGTGTGCTAGAGCACATATACTATGGAGGCAGCATCTCCTAAAGGACTTGTTTTAAATCTTAGTCTCTCTCCTTCAGTATAAATGATAGACGTTAAAATGTGTGGGTTTATGATTTATATGAAAGCTTTAACATGGAAACTAAATAGTGGTGTAGGTATATATACTGCTGGTGACAACACCTAAACAGCCAGCTTCTGGTCATGTTACACACCCAACCTGTAAATCACTGGAGCTGTTATCTTCATTTCCATGAGTGCAAAAATAACAAGTATTTTTCCTGGTCAAATGGCATTTAAACACAAAACACATCTAAAATACTGGAAAAGCAAGAAATACATTATTTTAATGCTCAATTTTTTTGATGTTGTTGTTTTTTTGTTTTCTCCTCCCCTCTTTTGCTTTTTGCCTTAAGATCTCTTTGCTTCAGGCAGGATGGTAGATGTCCCATTCCAAGGTATTGGGAGAGATTTTTGAAGAAATGTGTCTTAAAATACCTAAGACTCCTTCGAAAATTAATTTGCAATCTCTGCCATAAATTGTACAGTGACTTTGTCTTGCACCTTGTACAAAATCTCACTGTCTGTCATGGAATGCACTAATTATATTCAGCGTTACACAGTAAACATGAGAGAATACTGGACCTGAATGTAGATGTAAAGAATCAGTACTGGTGTTTTCTAAAGACAGAAGGTCTAATCCAGTCACTGTAGTTTGAAACCTGCCAGGTGAAAACGAATTTTGATGCTAAAATAGAGAAATTTTAGATAATATATTTTGATAATTAGCTAAATGAAAAAATGAGAGCTTAATAAGAAATTTTAATTTAACCATTTAAATGGCTACTAGTTAGTTGAAATTATGTTTACTATGTGAAAAATTATGACGATTGTATGAAAATGGTTTTTCTATCATCTGTAAGCTTAAGTATTTCTTAAGGAACAGTTCATGTGGAAAAAGAAGCCAATGGAAACAAGCTGTCAAAACCATCAAGAAGCTTCTGGTTCCAAATCCTTTTCAGGTTGGGGGATCTTTTCACATTACCTAATTATGCTAAGAATATCAATAAAAGCTTGCTCTATGACAAGGGTGGCTCTGTTAATTGATATTTGTAACTTCTTGCACCTTCTAGGTCCATTTTGTTGTGGCATGCCACAAAAAGCTCTGTGCTGCCTTGCAGATTCTGCTCGATACAGATGATTCTGTATGCTAAAATGTATACACGTGTTCTTAGCAGTTCACCATCTTCCTGCATCTCTTTTCCTGCGGTTCTGAGAGAAACAATGGCTGCAAGACTCATCGTACCTTCTTGAAGATTTTGTTACAGTGCTGCACTGCTGCTATGCCAGATTGTTTGCCCACCCCCTAATCTCCCATTTCAATAGCAATCTAAAAATCTATTAATGCTCCCAGGAAGTGTTACTTAGAAGGTACAGCTAATCACCCTATTATATACACAATTGCTGCTCTTATGAAGACAAAAGCATCTGGAATAATGTTAGCCTAAAGCCTATTTAGGTATTTAGAGTTTCCCAGTAAGCTTTATATTTTTAATATAGCTGTTGTACTAGATGTGGCTGCACAGCAAAGTATTAGCAATCAAGCAGATTAGGCCCTATTTATTGACAGCAGTGTTGCAGAGCTTTAGGCAGCTGGCTTTATGGACCCTCGTGGCACCTAGAACCTGAGGCTCCTACAATGCCTGCAGTTGCCCATAATTCACTTTTTTCCTCAGTAGAAATGTCTATAGAAAATGGTACGGAAATCAAACGGTCAAAGTATTCTTGTGACAACTAGCATACAGTAATTTTAGGCGTATCAACCCATTGTTTTTCTGCCTGTGCTATTCATTGTAAATTACTGTTTTTCTGGAAATAGTAAGGCATTAAGTGTCACTTGTTTGTGATACTCTGCTTTAGCTAAATGATCAAACAAATGCAACAGGCATATAAAGGTACATAATTTACTGATGACCATATTAGAAAAATAACACTCCCTTTACTCTAGTACATATTTTTCCTGGAGACCCCCGGAAAGTTCAGCTTCCATTCAACCTGTGTTCTCTGTAGCTCAACAGCTGCTTTCCATCCTCTTTCAAGACCAGCTTTCTGTGCTGAGCTTTGCTATATACTTCAGAGTAGAGATTTTTAAATTATACATGTCCTTAAAAGCATTTTTTTTTTCCAATAGCTTGGCAGATAGAGCTGCATGACTTTATTATACTTGTAGTTTCAATGAGAATGTTCTCTAAAGGCTGGTGGCTCCAGCTGATGATCCGCTGAATGCTGAGCACAGAATTATAATTCAGCAGCATGGGGGAGGGCCGTGTTTGCCATAGTGACCAGCAGGGCACTGCTTACTGCCTGGTGCTTAATCAGCAAGAAACTATTAGCAAAATCTTGCCATCTCAGCTCTAATGCACTGCTAGCGGGTTTACTTTATTGCATAGGATAGTAAAAAAAAAAAAAAAAAAAAAAAAAAAAAAAAAAAAAAAAAAAGCAGCCTGGGATGTTTTAGTAATTTTAAGTGTCATAACATTCCTCTTAATGAAGTTTGACAGCATCTTCTAACCTCCCTCACACTGTATGATAGGAGAACCATAGATGCATTCCTGTGTACTGAGTGCTTGTAACTTATTTGTATCTCTTCCTAATGCAAGTTGGGTTTTTTTTTTTTTACATGGAAGCTTTTCACATAATACTACATTTTAATGTATTATATAAAATAGATTCTTGGCAACAAAACATCTATATAATTAGTCTATTTATATTAGTCTCAGTTCTGTTAAAGTTCTGTATTTGTCAGAAGACTAACTCTACTTCAGTCAAAAGAAAAATCCAACTTTTGTGAAGTTGTTTTTTTCTTTTTTTTTTTTTTTTTTAAATTACCCCCCACCTCCAGTATTTTATGATATACTTTGTAATCTGGGGTACACAATACGTGAGGGAGGGGGTTTAGTCACTTCCACTCCAGCCATCAGCAGCAAGTTTCAGAGAGGGCTATACTGAATCTGACTTGATCTTTTTCCTCTCTGACTTTTGCTTTAGAGGTAATATATTTATTTTTTTTTACAACAGTTTAATAATTCCATTTTACTGATAAATTGGAATGCATGTCTGACATTTAGGGCTTGGGATGATTTTCATTTTCAGCTCTCAGAAGTGGCAAATGTGTATTTCAGACAGCCATTTCAATTATGTCAGTTTATTTTACTTCTTTCAATAATTTGTGAATTTTTATTGTAATCATTGGACAAGTGGGAAGGGTCACAGTGTTTCTCCACTTCCCACCTTGATATCTGACACTACATGGCCCATCTGCATGGTGGGCAAGGACGTGGTGAAGAACACAGCTTCTTACTTTTGTTGCAGGCTCTGAGTCACAGCTGTGCTGCCTCATTTATCTTTTACATCTGAGTCTTATCTCGCTCCTGGAGCCAGACTTCAAGAGAGGTTTTTACAGTATTAATGCTGCAGTGCTGCTTATAGTCACCATAGTTCTAGTTTGAATGTAGTACCATATGTGGGAAGAGCAGTTGCCATCTTTATCATGAGTGCATCTGTATCAGACCCTGTCTGGGTTGATCTGACAGTAAGCAGGCATTTGAAGATGAAGCCTTTACTGGAAATACCAACTACTTGATTTCCACCCCTCTTATTTCTGGCAATCTGTATCTCTGTTTTAGCTCTTCACTGGAGGTCTGTCATCCTATGAAAACTTTGAGAAGGGCCTGCAAACAAGCAGGGGGATTTCTGCTAAACATTTAAGTGTGATTAGTTGCTGATAGTTGTCTGAAGTAATGAAATCAGCACAGAAAACAGAAATAAGATTATTTTTTGTCCGTTTTAGAACTTTTACTTTTGTGTCCTGTGTCCTGTTATTTTACACAGTTGGCTTCTATAGCAAACACAGTATTTTAAGTTGAACAGACTGTTCCAATCCTCTAGGTGGGAAGTTTCAACTGAATATGTCAGATGTTTGGTAGTAGGCTAATTTTTTTTCCTTTTGAATGGTATCAAAGAAATAAAGAGATGATTGTTGTGATTTTAGCTAATTTATACTTAAAGTTGTAGAAAGTTTACAGTGAAACAAAGGAAGTATTTCTGTTGACTGTATTAATTATCAGTCCAATCTCAAAATGTTTTCACCCCAATTTACCCTTCCAAAATGACTACTTAAAAAAAATATCCTGACGTCTTTTATGGGGAACTTGGCTCACACACTGTGCTGTTAAACCCTCCTTTGTTTCAGTTTTTATACTGGTGTAGAGCTGGAAGTACTAAAGTGGGGCTGCTTCCTGTTAAACAGATTTGAGGAGCTGAGTCATAAAATAAAATACATAATTTTATTACAGAAATTTTGATGAGATTCTAAGTCTCAAAGAACCTATTACCTAAAATTTGGTAGTTTTTCTATGGAGAGGGCCTATTACCTCTCAGTTCTCATGAATGTGTGGCTAATGTGTGGCTGCATATTCAACAGTAGCCACATAGCCTGTTAGTGGAGATGCTGTCAGTATTTTGTTTGTTTTATGTTTTTTTTTTCTTCTTCTTAATAATAATTTTAGTTGAAGATTGATTTTTATTTAATTTATTTTTTTTAATAAATTGCCCAATAGTTCATTGAGGACGTAAGGGACAATTCAAGACTGTTCTGACACCTCTTTTGTAATGCATACCAGCAAACGACGTACAATAATTTTCAGTGCAAAACCTCTATTGTGTTTAAGGAAGACTGTTGGAGTATGGGAGTTACTCGGATTTAAAGTTTTAGCTTCTGAGGGTGGAGGGTTGTGCTGAGCTGGGAATAGCTTAGTTTGTTGTTGAGGAACCTGCTAGTTGTTACTATTTAAATAATCTGGCATACTCTTTTTTTAAAAAAAACAAACCTAAATTTCTAGACCATGTGATGCTGCCTTAGTCTCTTCAGCAATTCTATTATTGAAGATAAGCTAGAGGTACTATATATAGGCTGTATGCACTGATGCCTTTTTGTGGTTCTTTCTCAATTACTGCAGCATACAACCCATTTATTTTTTTATCCTAATAGCCACATTGAAATTGTATATGAACTGAAAAAAAAAAAAACCAAACTGCTTCTGAAGAGGTAAATATTGAAGTTTAGATTGCACTGCAGCTATTCAGAAGCTTATAAAAGCCAAGCAAAAGCTCCAAAGTCTGGTTCTCTTAGTCTGCAAGACCTCTAGTTTATATTACAAAATGCAACTTGTTTCCTCATTTGCTTATTGCAACTTCTCAGGGAAGACAAATGAAGTAAGACCTGAAGTTTGTGGTCAGTGCTCTATCTGTGAAAGCAAACCAGAGGGAAATGGGCCCATGTCTCTGTAAAAATACTCATCATTAAATATTGTGGGATTTGCCATCTAAATGTGTTACTTGGTAGCTCCACCCTACCCCATCCCAAATTGTACCTGGGAATGGGCTTAATTTCTGAGAACTGTGACATGGTAATTCATAGTTAATGAAGAATAACTTATGCACAACTATTTCCCATTTTCTGTCACATTTCAGGATATTATTTTGGGTGTCTCTAAATTCTGTGCTGAAAACTTTTTAGCTTAGGGATTCAGAAATGGGTCTGTCCGTTGTTGAACTTAGCTGCTCTGAAAAATCAAAGTATTAATTCTACAAGATATGCTATTGCGTGTATTTTTCAGTCTGTTTTGTTTCACATCTCTACTATTTTTGCAAGTTAACCACCACGGTGAACAGGACAGGAAGTACTGTGGGGCTGTTGAAACTGAGTGAATGGTAGCATGTCCTTATTTTTTTTTTTAATCTGAGAAGCCTCATTCTCTAGAACTCATTTTCTAGATTTGCATGAATGTTTAAAATCAGAAACATGACAAGACTTGGTGGAAACTTCTTGCTTCATCCTTTTTTCCTTTTCCGTTTCCTTTGTTTCTGTATGTTTTATCACTCTTCTGGGTTGCAATTTGTTTTAAGTATTGATGTACTATGGAGGCTTGCAGAGGAGTGGAAAACCACATCTTTTCTTGCATTGAAGTGAGTCCAGCATGACAAATTCTGTATTTCCTCACTACATTTTCTGTTTCATCTTGTTTGATGACAACTGTAGCAAAAGTATCCCTTACCTTTCTAAATCTGCAAGATAGTATGTTGGATGCAGAGTGATGGGTTAAATTTGTTTGGTTGTTTTTTTTCTGCTTGTCCACACAGCCTGGTGGAAGACCATTGACAGATCTGCTGAATTCCTTATGGCAACTCACACACACTACTGTGTGCAACAGCCAAATCCCCTACATATGCTTATTTTGCAGTTGCCTTTGTTTACCTATTGCCTGGGATGAGCTTTACTCGTTATGACTATCATCAAGTTTTATCTTATAAGTGCATCAGCCATCAGCACATTACCCTTGTGGTTGGGCTTGGGAGGCTGCCAGAAAAATAGTTTCATTTATATTGCATATATGAATCACTGGATGTGCCATATTTTATCTTAAAATAGTTTTTCTCAAAATACTAACAAAATCACTTTCTTCAGATATCTTTTTTCTTTTTTTTTTAAATGCCAAGTGGAGGCCTTCAGCTAGTGAGCAGAATTGTATTTCTCTTCTCACACTTGTGATTCATACCACTAGAGTGTTTACTCTAATGTGACAGGAAAAGCTATTCTTACTCATCTTAAAAAAATCTGTTATTCTCTGTCTGAGGTACTAATTTCTTTCATGAGACATCTTCTTCTTCAGGTATATTCTTTAATGCTATGATCACTATGGTACTACATTGCTTGTTCTCATATGCCATTGATTTTTCTTAGGGAAAAACAAGGACTTAAGCTTAACATTTCAGTGGTGCACACAGGTACAAAAAACCCAGTTTCTTACTGTACATTTTCAGTAGTTTGCTCCATTTATTCGTAACTTCAAATGCAAATGTGCTCCTTTTCAGGATGAGGGGTATGAGTCTGTGAAGCTTTACAAAACCTTCTGGGAGTAATGAAAATAGCAAAGAACTTCAGTATGGTTCTTTCTCACTGCATATGGTCAGAAACAAGAATACCAGAAGTGCTACTGAAAGCTTTTGAATACCCTGCACTTAAAGCTTTTGAATAGCCTGTGCTTAAACCTTCAAGGAAAGTTTCACTTATGCTGTTGCAAGGTTTTATTCCTTTAACCTTGCTTCTGGCCATACAAACATAAAATTAAAAAAATATTAGCAGTTTTTCCTGGTCCCTGGCAGAAATAGACAATTCTTTACATGTTGTCTCTATGACTGATTCTATTTTAGATGTTTGAAGATAATTCCTTCTTCCAGCCACCTTCAGGGTTTAATGATGCAGCTAAACCTCCCTAAGAGGTAACAGGTTCTGAAAGAGAAACTCCAGGTCTCCTGTCTCCCAAGACTGTCAGACACTTGAAAGGCATCTCTGACTGACCTTGTAGTGACCTGAAACCCGGGGAGTTTCAATGTGGGTTTGTTTTTTAATGTCTCAATGGGTTAATTTACTGTCATTCTGTTTTTTTCCATCAGCTTGCTGCAGGGGCACATCAGCATCACAGGGTCAGAGGGGAAGGGAGGTGGGATTGCTCCTTGTGGTACTGGGTGGCCAGTAGACTAGTTTAGCTGTAATTTAAAACTGTATTAATATTATTTTATTTTCTGAAATAAATACACTTTGTGTTTATTCTTGATTTCTGAACATTTCACTGTTAAAAGCGTCCTTTGAACTCTGTGCTTTATTACCTTAGTGACATGAACTGACTTAGCAACATAATTTGCTGAACCTTTGGTATAAGCAGAAGTGTCAGTGTGGCTCCTGCCCTTCTGCACAAAACAGTTTGCTTGTGTGCATGGGGAGTTTAAGGTAACTTACTAATGTCAACCATCAGATTACTTGTCTCTGGGCTTCCTTTTCTGTCCAAATGAGGAAACCAGTTTTTCCAATGGAAAAAGGAAAAAAAAAATTGATTTTAATAGTAGGTATTCTGACATGTTAAAAATGATAGCTGTTGAAAACTTTGCCTGAAATTACAAATGTGGGAACAATCAAGACTTTATATGTACATCCTTAAGAAGGATTATATCCTGAGAGTCATACTTCTCTAGCCCAGCTCTGTTTTATGTTGGAGTATGTATAAATTACTTGATGGATGGGTTTTGTCATAATTATGTATTCAAAGTCTAGAAAAATTTGATTTTTTGATTTGTAGAGGTACAGAGGTAGCATGACAGTATATAAAATGTGGTACTTCAAATCATGTAATTTGAAATTGCATAGCCTGTCAGAATCCCTGTAACATACTTTTCAGATGTTGCTCTCTGTTTATAAATCAGACAGCATTATAACTTTTCTTAGACTGTCTGTTTTCTGAAGGGATTGCTTCTGTTGATTCCTGTGTGATACATTCTGATCAAGGAAACTACCCACAGGAAAGCTGGGACATAGGAGTAGCAAGATACTTTGGGAATAATAGTTGCAACCGATAAACTCAGAAAAAGTTGAGAAGCAGATGCAGAGGGGAACAGCTGCCTATTAAATTGTGTGAAGTACAGCTGCCTGGCTTTTCAGGAGAATATAGAGCCTACTGGTTCCAAAACAGAATATATTGTTGTTAATATATCAATAAAGTAAGCCAACAGAAGTTATTCTAGTATCTGATTTCTTCCCATATGCCATGGCTTTTTCCTGGGCCATTTAGCTGTTTTACTCACTGGGGTTTGCCACCTTAGTTTGTTCCCATAACATATTCCCAATATACCAGTGAGTGTACTGCTACGTTAGCATTGCTCATACTGGGAATGTTCTGCAGCTGTGTTACTAAAACTGTAACTAAATGTTACTAAAAACTTCAAAATGTTGCAGTTCATAAGCTCAAGATGATGTTTTAAAATTATTTTAATACCTAACAAAGAAATACTAGCATGACAAATGGTTGCAGAATTTGCTGCCACAAGCAACATTTAGTGAAGCAGTTTCACACAAATGAAATGTGCTTTTACAGCAGAGAAAAAGGACAACATCTGTAAATTGTGTGGGAGTTTTGCATTTTCTTGTCAAGTGTTTGGAATTAAATTCGCTGAGAGAACACAGATTTGAGGATTGCTGTGTTTTTGATCTCTCTTGCAAATTGTTCTTTTCTTTATTAAAAAAAAAAAACCTAAACCACCCTTAATATGTGGAAAATGAGTCATTAAGATATATATAGTTGAAAAATTAATGGCTCTGGCTTTTCTTCTCTCTTTCATATAATAGAGTATCACAAATTTTGTTCTACCTGTGACACTGAGTCATGAGTTTTAGGTAATTTGCATGCTACCAGCTAGATTTCATTCTCTTTGATAAAATGGTATTCAAGCTATCTTAGGCTTTTGAGCATTCCCAGTAGTACAGCCTTCAGTAACTTTTGAATAACTTGGGAATCTTATCAATGCTGTTTACTTTCCCATCTGCACTTTGCTTGGGTGCTCAGCTTTATACAGCTTTGTGTAAGCACTGAATCCTCAAAAATACACTTAAATGTTAGGGGATGTGTACTCTGAAAATGTAAAGTGTAGAAAAAAATTGTCGTTCAGTTTGAAGTGAGTTCTTGACCTTTAAGCTATTGTGAGTTCAAATAACACCATTCCAACCCCCCAATTATATTTCATAGGAGCTCCCCTTAGATGTGCTATAGTACTGTAATGGTGAGAACACAGAAATATTCCATCAAGATGTTAATAATCTGTCTTAAATATTACTTTATCATCTCTGAGGCAGATGAGATACACATTAAACCAGATAAAACAGTAAATGGCTTGTTGAGTGAGGGCTCTGCAGTACTGTTGAAACTTTAAGATTATTCTGCTGCATCGGCTGTCCTTCAGCTGTTTTAGGAATTTTGCAGCAGGACTCTTGTGATACTGCATGTTATAGGACAGTTTTTCACTGCTGAAAGCAAGTTGGGTTTTCTTGGTGTTTTCCAAGTTTTTTTGCTTTAGTTTTAACAGAAAAATAATCCTTGAGAGACATCACAAACTATTCCCAACAACTTTATTCTTCAGAAGTCTGCATTCAGACGTACTGCAAGTTCCCCATAGGTCAAAATTGTCAGCAGATAAACGAAAATGAAGAACAAATTTGGTGTTTCTACTAGTACTGTTGAAACATCCTTTCTACAGAAACAAATTGATATTACTTTCATGAAGGTGGGAATGAATGTGTTAATCTACTACTGCATGGCACAGCCAGGTTGTTCGTGATGCTGGCTAAAATTCTGAAATAGGTTACAGACTACATTTTGTCTGTTGAAAGTATCAGTTTTTTATATGATGAAGTGGACAGAGCTTAAAAAAAAAGGAGTGAGGGAAATTTACTGTCTGACTTCAACATTGTGAGTTAGGCCCCTCTTTTTCTAATTGAGATGAGCTTTCTATGTAAGCATGTATCAAGTGTTTCGTATAGTATTAAGGTTTCCTACTATAGGAAAAACAGCTTTGCCTGTATCCTTGGACAAAAGTTTTTTTTTATGGAAGGGAGAAGCTAGATTGTGCAAGGGCAAATACAAGTACGGTAAACACTATCATCTTTGTGCATGTTTCACAAAGGATGCCATTGTCAGATCTTATTTCCGTTTTTTTTTTTTTAAAATATTTGACATCACTGTTGCAATCCTTCCATCAGTTATATACTTTCCTTTATTGCTCTAGACTTCCTACCTCCTTCATACGTAGCAGTTTTGCTCATGGAGATGGTCAGAAGCATTAAAGAAATGTGAATGGGGAACCTGTGGAGTGTACAGGCAAAAATAAATTTTCCATCAGCTTTATGATGGTCATTTATGATAAACAGCTAGGGAGTGCTGTCTCTGGTACTCAGACACAGGGTACTGAACAGCCCTCCCACAGAAGCTGCTTTCAGCTTTTGGTCCTAAGTGTGTGTGGATGTGACAGAGGAAGCCACCTCTTGGCTTTTCCTGCTGCAGGATTTTTGCAGTACAATTTGAGAAATCACTGTCTTGATGAGTATGAAAATCAATTCAGGGAGTTCTTTTGGGCTACCAAGAAAGGGGATGTATGTAGCTTTAGAAATGTTTTGCTGCACATCTAGATTTGTATTTGTTTTAATTGATAAGGCATTACAATATCATCAGATTAAGATTTAAGATTTATCAAGATTTATATTTTTGTCACCTTGGGTGGGTTTTGTGTTTTTACACATCTAGATTTGTATTTGTTTTAATTGATAAGGCATCACAATATCATCAGATTAAGATTTAAGATTTATCAAGATTTATATTTTTGTCACCTTGGGTGGGTTTTCTGTGGTGGTTTGTTTTGTTTTTTTTTTTTCCCCTCTTTTTTGGTGTTATGGGAGAGCTAAAGCAGAAGGCAACCTAAATGACTCAAATAACACAAGCACATTCTGGCAGAACATGATGTCCCTATGCTCTAAGATTCTGTGTTTCATAAAACAAAATTAATGTATTTATATTACAGTGAATTGTATATAAATATATCCAGAAATAGAAGAAAGTAATAGCTCAGCCTTTATTAAATATAAGTAAAATGCAAAGATAGAACTAGTGAAAGTAAATCAGATGCTTAATTTTACTGTTTTCAATCTGATGTAAAGTTTTGGCTGCCATTTTTTACAAAAGTACTTTACTTTCTTGAGAGTATCTGCTTAATTTTTAAATAGGGCATTTTAAACATTTACCTGTTGAGTGACCTCTATTAGGCAAATATATTGGAGTGATTTGTATGGGATTATTTTAATTCCACATTGCTTTATAATGTCTTTTTTTTTTTCCTTATCAGTTCATAATTTCAAATTAACTGAATATAAGAACTTCAGTGCAGATGAATATTTGTGCCACTGTAGCTAGTCTGAAATTTGTAATCATCTTATGAAAGTATAATAATTATTATACTTACTGTCATATTTTCGTGTTCTTTAGACTTAAATAGTGAATTATCTAATTCAGGGTTGGAGAAGGTTAGTGCCTAAGAAATTGTTTGGGTTCCCATTTCGATCTTCACTTCTGAGGTAGCAGAGGACTTGCTGAAAAATCTCTCTTGTGTATTTTAGGTATCACAGTAAGTTTTAAATGTGCCTGAGTATGTTAGAAAGAAGGTAGGGTCCAGAACATGTTTGTAGAGATATAAGCCAAGAGCAGAAAGAGGAAGGAGGAGATGAGCTAATTATTCCAGTCAAAGCTGTCATTTCATGAAACTGAAACTGTAGAGTTTTTGAGATTTCTTTTATATCATTCCTGTTGAATAAAGCTGACATTGAAGTCCCAGGCCTTCCTAAAAGCACAGTGGCAATTCCTTGGCAAGAAGCTTGGTTGTTGAGGGAACTGGAATGCTTCCTTCCCTGTTTCAGGATGCTGTGGGATGTGCCTGGTCTCCTTTCTTTGGTTTGCCTCTGTAAAGAGCCCAACATTCCCTTGTGTTCCTCCAGTGCAATGATGTTCTTTTGCATGAGTATGGACAATCTGTTGCTTGTAACTTCACAAGGAGTATAAAGATGAGATTTACTGTTTAAATTTGTTTTATTTTTAGCAGCTATTATCAGCAATCCAAATGCTGCTAATGAAAGGGAAGCTTTTAATTTCAAATCTGAAACTCTAGAAAAAGGAGCAACAACTAAAGCAATTTATTTGTAAAGGAGGGAAAGTCATGTTTGATAGGTTATGTTTTGCAGGCAAGTATTAAAGTTCTTTAAGTAGTTTTATGTTTTAGGAGTTTATTGCTTGGATTGAAATGTTATAATAGTAAAAAAGTAACGGCTAGTTTCAAGGAAACTTTGTTGTTTGTCTTTTAACTGCTGACATCCTCAATGCTGTATTTTCTTATTTCAAAACATAAGCCCAAAGCATTTTTAGGTGGTGGGTAGGGAGGACATGTTTTTTTCTTGTTTCTCCCAGAACTGCTGTCTTACCTGTTGGTGTGCAGTGAACTTTTTTTTAATATTGGCTTTAGTTTTGAATGCTTAAGTACTATAATCGAAAAAAAATCCATTTGCATAAGGTAACATTAAAATTTAAGGTATCCTCTGAGAGGCTGATCTGCGTATTGGCAATGAAAAGTACCTCGTGAAAGTTTGCTTTTCATTGCACTGAGTTCAAGTGTTCAGAGGCTTGATAGCATATCTGTGGCCTTTCTTGAAAATGTTGACTGTTCATTCATGAATGATTAACAGGTTGTTTTATTTAAAGGCACGTATCTGCTGCCTACTGTGTCACTACTGAAAAACCTGTGTGCACAGTCCCCTTCTTAGAGAATGCTTTCTGTTAATTCTGGAAACTTTGTCCTGCATGCATTAAACTCTTCTTTTCAATTTCTAATGGTTTATTTCTAGCAATTTTTTATGTGACACTGAACTTAAATATGCCAGATTTGCAAACTATTAAAATATAAAAAATTACTGAGCTCAGGGTGAGGTCCTTCTATTCATAAAGATGTCATAGTGCTTATAGGGTGTACAATTTTCATTCAAACTGTAGCATCACAGAAATATTTCTGCTTTCTAATTATTCTTTATAACTTTTCTATGAAGAGTTCTTCACTGTCCTTAGCAGGAGAAAGCTATGAAAAAGTCTGAAATCCATATCAAATAGCAAATGAATGTTGAAATGTTTTGAATATAAGGCATTTTGTGTGTGCATGCATGGGCATGTTGGAGGACATATTCTTCTGATTCTGATAGTGAGAAGACAAGGAGTCTCTCTTGATAGATTTAATTCCATGTTTATGAGCTGAAGCTTGACAGTGAAGTTCTAGCAGAAATTCCTTATGTACTTACAGAGCTGCTTAAGTGTTTAGCATAGATTTGTTTCCCATAACTGTGTGTGTCTGATTTGGGGAAAAGAGCCATAGTAGGTCTCAGAAACTATTTTGATCTAGGTAATGCTTTATTTATTTGAATTTGTACATTGGCAGTGAGTAATGAGTTTGTTAAATGAAGGAAATACAGTGAAATTAATTTGGGTTTTGTCTTGTAATTCTTAAAGGTTTTTGCAGACATCCAGTCAGACCTGCCTCTCTGCAGTGCTCTTCCTCCCACGTCATTGGGAAGGAGGAGAGGATTGACCTTCCTGCCAGCAATAATGTGGAAAGTACATTAAAAATATTTTCAGAACACTTGAGCTTTCCAAAAGCTGGTTTTCTCCTCAATAAATAAGAAATTCTTCACAAAATCAGCCTTGATAAGGTGCTGTTGACTGAGCATTACTTGTAGACACAACAGCGTAACTCATTGCGTGGCTTGAGGTATGAGGAAGTATTATTGTATGCTTACGTGGTTATTTAAAGTAGTTCCTGATAAGAAAGTTGTATCCCTCAGATGTACTTATGAGCAAAGTTGTGTGTTGTAGATTGCTAGTTTTGCATTTTTTTAATGCTTCACTGAAAGCAGTAACTTACAGCAGGTGCCTTTCAAAAATTTCACAATTCTTCCACCCTCACCTCCCTCCTCCACAAGTATCAGAAGAGAGAGCAACAGGGAATTAAAAGTAGTCAGAGAGACGTTGATCTGGCAGGATAGTTGCCTTGTTTGTTGCTCAGAACAAAAGTTCTGACATTTCCTTGAAAACCAGAAATCAGTATATTGAGTATGGAAGTATTAAGCACTTAGAACAAAAACCCTCATTATGTTATCATATCATGTTACTGTTTTAAACTTTGCTACTGTACTGCCTGTGCTATGTGGCAATATGTTGGTGGTGAGCTTCCAGTATTAGCTTAGCACAAAACATGCCCTGTAGTTTCATTGGAGATTTTCTGGTGTAATGCTGAAACCTCAGTGTGAAACCTCTGAGCCATATTCAAATGCCTTGTTTGACAAAATGTTCTAAAAAATGTATCAAGCATTCTGTGTCATAGGCTATTTGGAAAACAATTGTATTAATATACAGAACTGTTCATGGCACTTCACTGTCAAAGCAAAAAAGCAACTGGCAAATGCAGACCAGACAGCAAAGCTTTCTTTCTGTCTTGTGTGGAAGAACAATTTTAGGAGGACACATTCAAGAGTTGTGCAAGCCCCAGCAGCCAGGGTGCTTGGTGCTGCTGATTTTGCCAGTTCCTTAAAATAGAGCAAGAACCTGAAGACTTGAGTGTTCCCCGGTGCAGGTGTATGTTCTTCCTTCACATGACAAGCCTGGTTTGGTGGTTTAATGACAGGATGGCTTATGTGGGAATGCAGCTCTGCAGGCCAATGGGGAAGCAACAGTGGAAGTTCACAGCCAATTTACTGCCACAGAGCTCAGGCAGTAGAGTAGTGAAGTTTAAAACAGTAACATGATATGGAAGCTTAATGAAGTTATGTTTTTTTTTTGTTTTGGTTTTTTTTTTGTTTTGGTTTTTTTTTTGGTTGGTTTTTTTTTTTTTTGAGTTGTTCTGGTTATAATACTGAAACCTCAATGTGAAACCTCTGAGCCATATTCTTTGATGAACAGTAAAAGACAATTTTTCTACTATCCAAATATTCCCTCTCCCCTTCTGGCTGTTTTTTTGTTTTTGTGGTGTGAGTTTTTTTTTTGAGGGCTATAGATTGGCTGCCTTTGGTAAAATTGGTCTTGAAAGCATTAACAGGTTAAAGAATGAAGCCTCACCCTACTTCCAGAGTGATCATCCCAATATCCTAGGGATCCAAGGTTCATCTCTGAAGACAGAAGGGGAGAGGGGAGACTTTGATAGTAGGAAAAACGTCTTTTACTGTTCATCAAGTTTTGTATCAGATTTTTTTTTCCCCCCCCTTTGATTTAGGTAGAGAAGGATACTATTTGGTTCTGGCTCTGATTTTGCCAGGGCTGCAGTTTCTCTCCTCCCCCCGTGTGGTTTACCCTAAGACACACTGTACTTGTTGTATCTAGTAAGCTGTGTTTTCTCCTTTCAAGGCACACAGAACAAGTTCATGCCCGTTTTAATCTCATTAAGTTCCTCTCTAGCAGTTTCCCCTTCTGGTCGTGGATATTGCCCATATTAGGTTCTAGCTATGGTGCAATCAGTTTATGTCTGATTGTGTGGTACAATATACTGCCTTGCCTGAGCAAACCCCAATAATTTATGATCAGATGTGGCCTAGATTTAATGTTTAAAAGTATATTATAAAAGATCTTTTATGTTTTGCAATATGTTATTTTTTTCCTGTGAAAGAATGGTGTGACAGGCACAAGGACCTGCCTCCAGCAAAGTTTCTGACTTGAAACCAAGCAGGAGGAAGGTATGGTATAAATTAGATGATTCCTTTCTTTAGCGTGCCTAAATAGTGCCCCCTAAAACACAGAGATGGAGATGCATTACCAGGAAACAAATTTGGTTTAATAACAATCTGCTTTCACAATCTCATGATCACAGCTCTCCTGAAAGCATGTGTTTTTATATTCTGCAAGGTGTGTTTTACATACTTGTATTATACTTTAAAAAGTTGAACATCTGAAAAGTCTGTCCTTCCTAAACACTTTGGCTTGTTTGAAAGTACTCACATTTTCAGTGTGTGCCCTGGACTTTTAGATACACTTCTGCTGGCCTTTGTTAGCAAACTATTAGTAATGAGAAATAATCATTAGTGCTTTGTGTAGGTATTTGTTGTTCTACTTGTGTATATGTATATGAATGAAATGAGGTAGATAATCTTATCCATTTAATTTCTGTAATAAGAGAGTGGTAATCAGAACACTCAGTGATACTGTCTAAATTTTTTTTTACATAAGCATCTCTTTGGAAAGGTATACAGGTAAAGCATCTAGGTGTTTTCCAGAGTTTTAGTCATAACACTGTGCTCATCTTTCTGACTGAACTGTATGTTTGGATCTTACTGGGAAGATAAAAGAACTGCTTTATATTCACCATCATCTGTATCAGAAGTGAGGGGGAAAGGTTGGGGAATGATCCTTGCCTATATCTCATAAATGCTACATTTTGTCTCGAAAGAGACCAAGTTACTTACAGATCCTGAGCAATGCTTGAATTGTAAAGCTGAAGTTTTTCAACAAGGCAAGCATATAATTATTTTGATGATTCCATTTTATTTCAAATCCACTGGGAGACATAATTGTCATCTGGAGAAATGCTGAAAAATTGTTTCAGTATTAAATAAATATAGTTTGTGATATTTACCTTATAGTTAACAATCTAATGTTTTCATGTCCAGCATCTTGTGGCTGTCCTTTGTACTTTTGTACTTAAAAAAAAAGGAGTTTGTTGGTTTGTTTTACTATGTAATATATCCTGATTTGCAAGAGCATTCTAAAATTCATTTGCTCTTTAACAATACATTTCTTCTCTCAATAGCCAACTACTCCACCAAGCCAAGGGAGGCCTGATTCACCAGTTTATGCTAATTTACAAGAATTGAAAATATCCCAGTCTGCACTTCCACCACTACCTACAAGTGCTCCAGTCCAAATAAATGGGGAATGGGAAACGCATAAAGATACAACAGGACGCTGTTATTACTACAACAGAGGATCACAGGAACGAACCTGGAAACCTCCGCGGTGGGCCCGAGATGCAAGCATTAATAAAGGGGATTCCCAGAGCCATGCAGATCATGAGGTAGTTCCTTCTGAGACCACAAGCAATGAGATTGTAATGCGTATGAATGCTGTTTTGCTATGAAATTTGTTACTGCTGAGCTTCAAGGTGTCAAGGAGTTTCTTCTGTATTTTGGGCATGTCTCTTGGTATGAAGTATTATACAGTTTAGCCTGTCAGTCGCTTTTGTGTATGAGAATGTGTACATGAACTGGTACAAGAGCAGTAAGTTGTAAAAATACCTTACAGTCCCTCAGCAGATAGTCCTGCTTTTCTCTTAAAAGTAAAGGAGAACTAAGGTGTTTTGAAACTCAGGACTATAAATGACAGTAGAATAAGACTATCATCGTATCTTCTCTGACATGGAGTGTGTTCTCTTTCTTGGTCTACTTGGCACATTTCTGGGGGACAAGGTGGGGAAAAGGAGCATGCACAGTGCTTCTAGAAAAAGGATTTATGGGGATGCTTTGAAAAAAACCAAGGAGAATTATTTATTTTTGTCATTATCAGTTAAATACACAGTAGAACAAAGGCAGGGTTATGCAGGTGTTTGCTACTGCTCGGTTAATGATGTGGCAGTAAACTTAATTGAGATGCTTTTCTTATAGAGAACTACTTTTGTAGGGGCGTTTTGTATGGAGGAATTAAGATGGATATAGAGAACTCCAAAATTCTGGAGTCAAAATCAGACTGGCGTCACGTCTACAGCACCTCCCACCTGCATCAAAAATGCTGACACTATTGAAGCTTCTATCAAATTAAAATACACTGATTTCTGATTTTGTATTTAAATTTATATTTACTATTAATGTATATTTTTCACCATGAAAATGTGCTGCATTTGCAAAACCTTTTGCCAAAGTTGTTGCCTTTATAGCAGCCATGACATCCACAAGCATTTAAAGAGACAAATTTTCTTGTCACAGACTGGTGTCAGAAACAGGTGAACTGATGAAATATTTGTGGCTCCCATTTTGGTATTTTTTATGATGGACTATTAGTTTCTCACTGGCTGTCCTTTTGCTGAATAAGACTCTGGTTTAGTCTGGATAAGGTGATTGCTTTTTTGAGTAGTAACTCTCTCCTTATAGTAAGTGTAACTTAATTTCTGTTGTCATTGTTCTTCCTTCTTTTCATGGAAGTATTTCTAATAATTGTTTCTCCCTCTGCAAATGATTCTTCCCCATATCTCAGTACCACAACTTCAGCACATGGTTGCATGTTCAGAAAGCTTGATTTTTAAATTTTTTCTTTTTGCTCATAACTTATTTCAACTTGCTGCTTCTGTTTATTTCTGATGTTTGAAGTATTGCAGATAGACCTTCAGACAGCTCTATTTGTCCAGTTTTCAGTCTTTGTAAGGCAAATGGAAGGTGCATTTTTTGATTAATTTTCAACTAGACAGAAGTTTGTTTTCAGTTGCCCAAGTTCTTTAAGTAATTTGTGTCTTCTCTGACTCAGTTATCAAAGTTTGAATGCAGATATATTGTAAGGTCATGTCAATCCACTTTCCAGCAGCTGCATTGATTCTGAAGCTGTTGGGTGTGGTATGTTGGTTTTTTTGTTTTGTTTTGGGTTTTTTGTGGTTTTTGTTTTGTTTTTTGTTTGTTTTGTTTTTTGTTTTTTCTCTTCTGTTCTGCAGTTGGGAGTGTTCTTCACATTCCACTGTTGATCCTCACCATTTAGTTAGACCTCTGAATACTTAAAGCAAAATTCCTAGAGGCAAAGCTACAATGAAATATAGTACAGGTCAAATTTTGTCTGGTTATGAAGACTTAAAGCAAATATGTCTTAATAATTAGTAAATCCAGATATAATTAATTGTAATGAAGTTAACTTTAGCTTTTACACAGTAGTCTGGTTTACTCGTTTCCTTCAGATTTAGTAGTAGAAGATCATATGCAGGAAAGTTAAGTGCTGGTTGTAGCTCTAGTGATGTGTCCTCAGAAGAGCTTGTATTAGCAAAACAGCAAGGTGACATAAAAATGTGAATAGTAATGTGTTAGAACATGAAATAACTTAGAGATGGTCTTAGAACTTTATGATTAGGAAATGGAATTTTATTGAATAATTAAAAGCAGGCAGAATTGTACCTAATTTATCAAAGAAGCTGGTAACAGAGATGATGCAAAGATAACAGTTGTAAGTTATGGTAGTTATTTGGGTGGTTTGGGGAATCAGTGAAGTACAATTGATAGAGTCTCTGGGAAAGTGAATGAGAGTTTTGAATTACAGATAATTTATCAGAGGTAGTGATTTTTTATATATTTGAGGAAGGACTATTTAATAGTAACTGGGAGCAATTTGTCAGATAGTAAAGTGGTTTAATTAAAGTGGATTGTAAAAGGAACGAAATGTCATATCAGACAAAAAGCATCAGGATTTCACTTAAATTGAAAACTACATTTAAAAGGTGTCTAAGATGCAATTTGATTCCCTGTTTTTTTTGTTTTAGAATGAACAAAGGGTAATGGAGGTGTGCTAGCTTCTCTAATTAGTCAGTATTCTTTCTCATTATGATGTTTTTAGAAGCAGTAACTTCCAAAAATAGACTGGTAAAGGGATAGAAGAGAGACAGTAATTGTTATTAATTTTTATTAATTTCAGGGTGATGAACTGATCTCTCTCCTTGAGAGTTTTCCATGTAAATGGAAAAGAGCCATGACAGTAGAAGCAATGATATGGAGGACCCTTTTTGTATTTCCCTTTAATGTCTCAGCACAGTTCTTACAAGGTGTAAGGCTGGGCAGCTGTCCCTTTAAAGTGGCTTTACTTAAATGTGGTTTAGCAATCGGGGAAGGGACTGGGAAAATGCATGGACACAAAAAAGTGTCCAAACAGTTAATACTGAAGAGGTGTTAAAAGTTAAATTGAAAGTTGCTGAACATGGTTTGGCCAGTGTTCTCTAACTCCTGTTAATGCAGGTTTAGCAGTTGTTGGTACTAGCTGAGAGAGAGGGAGTGAGTTGGGTTGTGAAACAAAACTCTTGAGCTGCTACAGAGATTTAAGTCTAGGTGTGCAAAGGCTATGTGCCTACATTGGATGCACATGAGATTATTTAAGCCTTTAAACATCAGGACTACTGTTATATGGGTGTCTTACAGATGAAGACATTAACAAAGTCATAATTAAGTAATTGTTTCTGAAAAACAGTGTTTTTTCTAGGATAATTTAAATTTTTAAGTCTTCTGTTTAGTTTTACTGCTTATGGTCCTTCCTCAGTGTCAGGAGTTGCATGGAACAGGCAAATAGAAGCGCATTATGTTTATTTGGTCATAATTCCTGTTAATAGTAATAATAAAAATGTCTGAAGTCTACTACTTTAGTTACATAAACGTCAATGCATTTAATATTAACCATATGGTGTATACATACTGTATGTGTATACAATATCACTATCTTATAAAATAGTAGTACAAAAGAGGCCAACAGCACTTGATTATCAACTTCTCAATCTTAATTCTTTCATAGAATCATAGGATCATAGAATCGGCTGGGTTGGAAGGGACCTCAGAGATCATCAAGTCCAACCCTTGATCCACTACCGCTGTGGTTCCCAGCCCATGGCACTGAGTGCCACATCCAGTCTCTTTTTAAATATCTCCAGGGACAGAGAATCCACTACTTCCCTGGGCAGCCCATTCCAATGTCTGATCACCCTCTCCGTAAAGAAATTCTTTCTAATATCCAACCTAAACTTCCCCTGGGACAACTTAGGTCCATGACCTCTTGTTTTGTTGAAAGTTGCCTGGGAGAAGAGCCCAACCCCCCCCTGGCTCCAGTCTCCTTTCAGGGAGTTGTAGAGAGCGATGAGGTCTCCCCTGAGCCTCCTCTTCTCCAGGCTGAACACCCCCAGCTCCCTCAGCCTCTCCTCATGGGGTCTGTGCTGGAGTCCCTTCACCAGCCTGGTTGCCCTAATGCCTTTGTGTCATTCCACATCCAAGAGGGGTAGCATTGTTTTAGTACCTATATTTTTCATATTACTTTATTGATGAGCCTGAAAGTTTCTCATGGCTTTTGCTGGGCTTGGTGGGATGGCTTGTTGCCATCTGCAGCACAGGGAGTTGTTTTTTACTGCACAACTAATAAAATACTGAGAAGGATAACATAAAAATCTGTTGTAATAATAATTTCCCAGTATCACTAAACGTGCCTCTAAAAACTCTGACTTTCAGAAATTTTCTAGTTTTAGATAGCTGGATATTTTATTGGTAGGATTTAAGTCTTTCAGGAGAGATTTTTTTCTCATTTGAAACTGAAAATCTGCCTTTCTTGTGCTTTAAAATTTTCCTTAAAACCCTTGCACTTGTGCTATTGAACTGTAGTCAGTATTTAGGAAGGATGTGTTCCAATGTAAATGTTATGTCTTCTACTAGCCAAGGATCCAAGATGGTGTGAAAGGAAATCTGCTCTGAATTCCCCAAAAGACTGTGGTGTAGAGCTATTGTAGTGGGAGATGAAGACAGGGAGGATTGTGGTGTTTTTTTGTTTGTTTGTTTGTTTTTGTTGTTGTTTGTTATTTTATGCATGGGAGTAGGTGATGCCTTGAATAGGAACTCAAATACATTAGCAAGGAGATGAGCAAGGTGTACTAAGGAGTGGAAATTGTTTGATGTGTGTGTGTAAAGTATTTTTTCTACTTTACATGTCAAACTTGTTTGTTACAGTATATTTCATGTCTGCCTTGAGAAATTAATTGTACACCTCAGGCAGCTGTGCCTGCAGTTGGTAGAAAGACTTGGTTTGGGATTGCTCATTATTACACATGATAGAGTTAGAAGGAGCAGAGTGGAAATTCACAATATTACAGGATGCATTGCACAAGCACTGTAAAGTGCTGGGGCTGGACATTCAGGTTATCATCAACAATTGTTTTTCCAGATATTATTTGGGAAGGAAAGAAAAGGATTTAGTAATGAAAGCTAGGATGTTGACAGAGAACCAATATAGCAGGTTTCCTGAGGCTTTTTGGGCGATGCAGGTTATTAAAGCTAACTTGCTTCATCATTTGATAGTGTAAATCCATGGGAATAAAACTTTGATTTGCAAAACCGTTGCAGTTGAAATCTGAGTTAGTGAAATCTGGTATGGTGGAATTAAAACTGTTGTATCAATACAAACCAATTATGCTGAAAATATTTTAAACAGCCCAGCACTTATCAAATATTTCTGTACTGTAAATGTGCATCTCTTATTCTCTGATATAAGATATATGTGAACTCCCTGCAATTGATTGCTATTCTCTTTCTAGTCAAATAATCTTTGATCTTTCAGATTTTAAAGCGCTTTCATTCTCAAAACTGCTTTGTATGTTTCTGACTACTTGTAGCATCTTTCATCAGAAGAAAACGACCACAGTTCTTGTTACAGCCAGTCAGATAGTCAGTATGGTTCTCCTCCAAAGGGTTGGTCAGAAGAGTTGGATGAACATGGTCAAACCTTATATACCAATGACTATACTAATGAAAAGGTACTTTTTCCTTCTTCTCATCACATTCTAAATCTTTTTCACTATTTCACTGTTAGAAATGTGCATTTCATTTCTAGAAGTGAAAAACATTCTTCAGCAGTATCATCTTTCTTTAAATGTGCACAAAACTTTAGCAACTGAATGGGCTTTTTTATTTTCTTATGTATGTTCTTTACTATTAAGAAAAAAAGTTTTCTTATTTCAAGTTGAGTATTAAATTCTATTAAATTAGTATATAATGTATAATTTTTTTTCCAGTTCTGCCCTTTCCCCATCCTCTTTATTATACTTCTGGAATGACCTTTATGCCAGCCAGCTGTTCTTGTCTACTTAGGTTGTCCACTTAAGATAATTTCAAACAGAAAATAATGCAGCTTTATCAGTTTCATCTGGTATTTTGTTAGAGATTTTCAGTACTGCATTCAGTTATAGAGAAAGTTCTCAATTAAACCACAGCTGTATCAGCAGAGTTATGTTCTGTGCTAAATATCTTTCTGCTACTGACAAGTAACTGTGATTCTGGGCAAGGCATAAAAAATTCTCCTATGGAGGATAAATGGCAGTATTTGTTTATATTTGTGAACCAGTTCATTTTTCTGATTGTTCATTAAAGTTGCATATTTTTTTTTAACTTCAAAATCTGTTCATTGAAACAGTAGTTTGTTTACTGTATTATAGAACCACCTCTTTTCCAGTTCATATGTGCTTTTTTGAAAGAAATTTTTAAAGACTTGTCTTTTATGCCAGTTTTGGAATTTTTATCCTGCTTTATCTATTTTACTGAACATCTGTATAGCACATACCTATGTTTTGGCAAATATGAAAACATTGTTCTTAAATTGCACTGGGACTGATGGAAAACGGTTTATTTGAAGGCAAGCTTGTCAATTCTGCTTGACCCAAGAGTCTTGCTGTGAATGTTTCTGTGCATATTTTTGTGCAATGCTTTTGTAGAATTTTGCTCATTGCAGTTGCTTCATTTCTTCATATCTAGTCACAGTTGCCATTGTGTTACCTCTTTGATTGTGAGATTTGTGTCTGTAGGACTTATAGAAATTATATATTATTTTCTTCACTATTTATTTAGGTACTTCATCTCATGTTCCTGTTGATATTTTAAAAATGGAGTTGTTCAAGAAGTGCAGTTACCTCTGAAATTATCAGCAGTTGCTGCTTGAGCTTCTTGTAATTATGTAATTTTATTTATAAAATTCTTACACAGATGGTGCAAAGATTGTGCCTCCTTAAACTGGCAATTTAATGTTTGTTAGAGTGAGATATGCTATCTTCAAAAATATCTGTTTATCACATTCTTGTGTGTAATTGCAGGACTCTTTTCTGAGGAGTTACAGGAGGAAAAAATATCAGTGAACCCAATTCAGGAAGCTGAAAACTCTGCTGCTTTCATTGCTAACTAACCTTGGTTAGTTAATGGAGGCTGTGCACTAGAAGCTGCTAATGTGGATGACACTTTATTAAAAATTAACTTTAAATCCCAAGTATCAAAGATTTACTGTGTTGCCACAGTCACTCTAATTATATTTCCTATCATCACATTTCTTTCTACAGTGGCTAAAACATGCAGATGAACAAGGTAGACCATACTACTACAGTGCTGATGGTTCCAGATCAGAATGGGAATTACCTAAGGTGAGTGATGTAAGAAAGAACATCCTCTGTTGCACCATTTGTGGGCTGGTATGCTTTTTCCCTTGTTGATATGAAAATAATCTCATAGTGCTGTTAACAAACTTTCTTTAAAATTAATTACTCGTGAGCCATTTGGACAGATCGTACTTTTTAATTCCTTCTTAAAACTGCTGAATCTTGGGTGTCAGCAAATATAAAATCAACAGGAGTAAAGGAGAAATTGGCTCTTGGATTCATGGTCCAAGAGCCTATGTATTTAAAGAAGTCCTTAGCTTTGACCACTATGGAATAGATTTTTCATTTCAGTGATATTTATTTGAATTTTTATTTCAAATGAAATATTTCAGCAAAAGACTAAAGTAGTTTATGTAACTGTGTATGTGAAGAACAGAGATGTTACCTACATGTTACAAGTGTGGTTGAAGATTAGTTTCCCAGAATCTTACTGTAGCTGACTCCAAAAGTGCTTCAGAGCAAATTAACTGGAAGAACAATGTAGACTGCAGAACTACTTTGATGGGGGAAAAAAAAATCTATATTGAAAATGCGTCCAAAGTTTGTTGTGAAATGAAGTGAGGGAATAGTGTGTTCATGTAATGCTATTAAAAGCAGAAAAAGAAACAAAAAATCATCTAGAGGTTACTGGAAATAGCACATTAGCTGAGCTAATACTATATAACAAAAATCTTCACTGTCATAGTAAGAACTGTAAAGGTGAACTTGCACCTGTGTTTATGAAGATATATTGGGGGGGGAGGGAAACAAAACAAATAACTTCAGACAGTCTTATAGAAAGTCCTCCAATAATGTATATTTAAGATAACATTAGAAATAGCTGAATGCCTCTGGCTAAAAATGACATGTCAAATGAAGTAGCTTTGGCAACTGCTGGGAAGTCTGTTAATGCTTATGGTGAGTGTGACCCAGCTTTTTGCAGTGGAAGAGAAAAATTCTTTAAATTGAATATTCTTTAAATGAATTGATTAAATCTTTAACATGAATAATAATACTTATCCATAATTTGCAGTACATCTCACAAAAGACTTTTTGCCTATGCATTCTGCTGCATTCAGTTGTTTTAAAAAAATAAACAAACCAGCAAATAAAGCTCATTATTGCATAGAATGCTATGACAGAATGTTTATTCCCTGTGTATTGAATGAATAATATCTTAATCATGTTGAGAAAGACTACAGCCCTATTCCAGAAACATAGTTTTCTAATAAAGTTTTGTAATTTAAGCAAATGAGAAATCTGTGTCAAAGGGCAGGAGGGGGAAGTTAAATTAATCTCAGGAATGAGAATTCCAGTTTCTAAAGTTTAAAAAAAGGTAATCTATCAAAGTGACCAAAAAAGTGAGGAAAACTATGTAGTAAATAAACAAAGGGGAGGTTGAGAGGGCAACCTAATAAAAATAAGTGATGGTTTGATGCTTGCCCATCCTCTGACTGAACTCTCTGATCCATCTAAGCTTGGAAAGAAAATGTGCTTGCTATAAGCATCTGGATTGAACTCATAGCTTTGGTTTTAATATTTACAGACTGTGATACTGCAGTTACTCTTCCTCTCCTCAGAAGTTCCTGCAGCACTAGCTCCCCTTGCTGTATCCACAGAGGAAGTGCTAGGTTACAGGAGCTTCATTTTTGTCAGTCTTAATAGACCTGCAGTCTGTTATTTCACTATGTGAGTGTTGAGTGTGGGCTCAATTCTGATGTTCAAGTCAATGATTTTCCTACTGAAGACCTGAATGTTGTCAAACAAAACATGCTCTCTGAAAAATTACAATAAACCACAATTCAGGTAATACCGGGAAGATACCGTGCCATCAGATGGTGAAAGAAAATAAAATGAAAACATGTAAATGGGGCATGGTTGTCTTACAGTAAAGATGCACTGTTCTGAGTTGTGCTGCCTGATTTAAGGTAACTTACTGTGTTTGCTGGCATTTGTATGTGCTGTAAGGCAAAGCACTAAATAGTGAATCATCTGTACCTTCTTTCATAAAATCTAGAATTGCATGGCGAAAGTTGAAACAGTCTCAGCTGATGATGTGAGGATCCAGATGATTTATGAGGACAAAAGGGCAAGTGACACATCTGAGATAAATATGAGAAGGCAGGCAAAGGTTTATTTTTCTTTAAGTTTCTTTATGTTTGTACTCAAGAGGCCTGGTCTGGTCTTCCTCGTTTGTCCTGGTGTTTGATGGTTCCCACCCCCATCCCTTCAAAATAAGGAGGAGAGGGGATAGGTGCCCCCAGCATTTTCTAGGTCATGCAGCAGGGCTGGTGGTAATGCTGAGTTGGAGCTCTTTTTCAAAGATCAGCAGTCTTAGTGGTCCCAAGGATTAGGAGAAGCAATGGATGACCAAAGCAGCAGAGGGAATGGAGTGGATTGTCCAACAGATGTCTTTCACTAACTTGCACATTCAAGACTTTGCTGCTTGTCCCAGTGGTCTCCATTCTGTGTAGGTTCTGTTCCTTTCAGTGCAGCTAATGACTTCAACTGCCACCACCCAGACATCCTATAGTAGAGAATGAGGAATATTTTTTCCCCAAAGGAAGAAAGAATTATTTACCTATGCTTAACAGAAACAGTGTGTCATTGATTTAATTTATAAGAAAAAGCAAAAGCTTTAACAGATGTTAAGTTCATCACAGCACCAAACAAGTTTGATCTCTGAGAGCAAGAAGGTAGAGTAAAATGCTTAATTTAGGGTCTTTACTATTTCGTTGACTGTTTCATCCCAGTCTTTCTGCCCTTCACCCACCCAGTTCCTTTCATCTGTCTGAGAATGTTAATGCAAACCAAAATGAGTCTTTTTTTTTTTTTTTTTTTTTTTTTTTTTTTTTTTTAAATTCCTTAAAGCTGACAGATCTGTGTCATCTCCATAAGAATGAGGACAACTGCTACAAATAACTCAGAGGTGTTACATTTATTTCAGTCACAATTAGGCTAGGACAGAGCCTTGAGCCATGCCACATACCATGTTAAAATTAAATATAAGTCATTCAACCAGTTGAGAGGGTTAGAAATTTTATACTGAGGCAAAGAAAGCTTTTAAGTAGCTGAAGGCACTGAACATATTCAGCAACGAAAATAAATCTATGTCACCTAAATTTACACCAGTGTTGTCCTTACCCTGTACCAAGAGCTGTTATAACAAGAAGTCTGTGTTATTTGGTCATGCAGTCATGCATCCTATGAAATGGGGAATAAACTGAGGTGATGTAAGCAGAGGGATTAATGCAATGGGACAAATTTGAGTTTTATGGATGATTTTCAAGGAGCAGTAGTATGTATATTTGGAATTTTGTGCTACCTTATAAAAAGCTTTAGAGTTAATAAAATAACCTCACACCCTAAGAAGATGGCTATTACAGCACAAGGTGTAGCAGTGACTGTTCTACCAGACAATGTGTAGTCTTTAATAGGTCAGTTCTATTATAGTGTAAGGCCCTTGCCTGATCTGTGTCCTCGAGATTAGACCAAGGCTTAGGTACAGAAAACCTGCTTATAAAGTTATGTAAAAATAAGATTTTGTGTGAGGGAAGGAGAGCCCAACCTGGTTGCTTATCATTGCTGATAAACAGTGGGAAATATGATTGTAGGAGAGAGAACAGCTCTGCAGGTGAGAGTCCTGACAGTGAGTGAATCTGACCTCAAAGTGGTCTGCAAGGCTTTTTGAACGAAGACGACTGGATGGGGACAGACTAAAGGGTAGCAGGGGTGAAATCATCTGACCCGACTAGGTTATAGCTCTGGCTGCTTATCTCTGGTCAATGATCCCTACCTGTTCTGGAGGATGACTAGTTCAGCTGGATAATGCAAAGTCCGAATCAGTATCTGTGACACTGTGACTGTTTTGGCAGATCAGAGATCAATCCATTTAGTTTAAAAGTGGAGGTTTGTCTTGAGCCCAGAAATAAATCAGCTTTTTCTTCCTGGCCTCCCTCTGGTTCCCCTCCCCCTGTGTATTCTACACTTTACAACGAGTAAAACAAACAAAACAACCCCCAAGCAAGCAAACATAAACATTTGAGGGAGAAATCTTTACTTGACAACTCTGACATGAGAGAATGGGGTAAAAATGTCAAATATTCTCTTTTGAACTTGACAGTTTAGTAACACTGTATCACCAATGTGAATTATTTAAGATACTAAGATACTCATAGCTCAGCGTTCCTGAGTTGTTAGCAGTGCTTTTTTAGTCTTCTCTGTTGCTGTGCTTTCTTATTAAATACGTTTGGTAAAACTAGAATTTAGTATTACTTCACAGGTTCTCCTTTGAGGTGGGGTTGTCCATTTAGATAACTCCTGATAGCTTGTGGTGGTATTAAAGGCACCTTTTAAATATAGATCACATGTAAATGGGCTTGTTCCCATATTTTAGCTCTTAATGTAGACACAAATTTGGTATAAAATACTTTAAAATAAGTCTTTGACTGTTTTAACTTAAATTCCTTGAGTTACTCAACTGGAAAGTACATGGAGGATTTTCTCAAATCTTCACCTGTGTCACTGAAGCATGTATCTCATTCTGAAATAAATGGTTCTCTTTTATACTAAGTAATATATATTTGAAATGCCTACTTAAATGTGTTAGCACTGCTGCAGAGAATGCTGTTTGTGGTAGCCTTCTGCAATTTAGACATAGTTTTGCTGAAAATTAGCTAGATTTTAGTTGTATTATGGATGGGCAATACTTGCTGCCACAGGCTGAGCTGAGGAAGCATCTGCAGAGTGTATATTTCCATAGCAAGATGCTAAGCTAGTGCTAGATTCCTTGCAACGTGAATGATGGTTCAGCTTTTGGTTTAATAAAGGATCATACTGAAAGTTGCTTAAACCTCACCATTTTAATGTAGTGTCATGGGAGTATGAATGTGCTGAACTCAATGCAAAATCAGTGGAATCTTGGAAGTTAATTTTTGCTGCGACAACTCATACATTTCTGTCTGCACATGAAGAACCAAATTTTATTCTCAGTACTTCAAGATCCATTTGTGTGGAGTATTTCACTGCTTGAAATGGAAATAACTTATTGAAATACTGCTGTTACTTGCCTTTTAAGCATCTGTTGACTTGTTGGAGCATGAGCTGTCTTCATAGTAAAATAAAAAGCAAAGTGTCTGCCATGGCAGTAGTAATGCTGGTTCTTTATTTGGGTAGCAAACATAACTTCATTTTGCAGTTTAGCTTAAATTTAGCATTTATGTTATTCAGGTTAAACCTTCCCATGCTTAGTTGATATGTGTTCATATAAGTTATTCTGTCTTTGAAGCCCTGAGGCACTGAGCTTCAGTAGGAATCACTAGCAAAACTGTAGAAAACAGTGTGCTTGCAAATACTATTGCTTTAGCCTTTTTAAATAAAAAGGACACTGAATTTTCCTTTGTTTCTACTTACCTGTTGGATTCTAGTCCTTTACATAGTTCCACAAATGCTGCCTTATGTTTGTTTCTATGTGCAGATTTTAGTCTTAATAGGTACTTAATAGGAAGAATGATGTTTTTAATTACGTGAAGAAACATACATTGATTTTGTCTGTTTGTATTTTCAGTATTAAAATTTGAAATATTTTTATAATTTTAGTGCTATTTCAGTGTTGGTGGTAATGACTTAAAATGTCAATGCTGCTGCTGATAAGTATGCTACAATGCTGAGATCTAATTAAATACCGGGTCCTTCTCATGGTCTTCACATTTTCTCAGCCTGTATATCTTTGTATGCTCTTGCATTTATTAGTAAACCTGTAATACTATAAATCCATTCTCTACATGGCTATTAACAGCTTTGCTCAGTGTTAAAATTATCTCCTACTAAATATTTATTTTCCATGCTTATGAACATTCCACACCAACAAATCTTTTTATAAGCAGCTTGATGTGATTGTTCTACAAAAGCAAGTCCTCACCTTCATGTTTCCTCTTGTAGGCATCCCAACCCTTTGGGTCAAAGAGAATATCGTAACTATCAATCTAAGAGGTTTTCCTTTCCTTGCACAAGAGCTGGATGGTGATGTAGTACTGTTAGTGCAATATGAAGAGTGAATATTGAAATCTTGTCTTTATTCTAATTCCATGGGTGTTCTCAACATGCTGGTGGGTTGCAAAACCAGCAGTAGGCTGTTGCTCAAGAAGTCAAACATCTGTCTGTCAATGGAAAATATTGTCCCAACGGGGCAGTCTTAGGTACTGTCTCAGAGAGGATTACAGCAGAATGAATGGGCAGTTCTGAAGACTAAATGCAACATAAAACTAAGGATATTTTCTTACCCTTGGGTGACAACAGGAATCTGAAATTCATCTGTTAAGATGTATGAATTTTATGTCCAAGTCTGTTTGCATGAATTTGATTCTACTTAAAATTTGATTTTTCTCTTTAGTATAATGCTTCACCACAGCAGCAGAGAGATATAATAAAGAGTAGGAGTCTGGACAGGAGGCTACAAGAACCAATAGTTTTAACAAAGTGGAGGCACAGCACAATTGTTTTGGACACCAATGACAAGGTAGGAGCAAGTTAAGCAGCAAGCTGGAATTCCAGCTGTTTCTGATGTGTGAAGTATTTAATCCAGCAGAAATGAGTATGCATGAATTTCTCAAATACCACTTTTCTTATATTCTGTTGTAGCACTGTGTATAACTTTCAGTGAAACCAAGGGTTGTTGGTTAACTTTACTATTGTAAGTTTAAGTAGTAGCTCTTTTTTTTTTTTATCCTTGAAGTATTTTAACTACTGTTTTAATTCACTTTGGTGTGTACAGAAGTTCTACATGTAATAGGAATTATCCTATAGTTCAGGCTACGGAGCATAATTAGGGTTTGAATTCAACAATGAAAGCTGTCTTCTGCCCATTCTTAGGGCACATTCCTGATAGTCTGTTCTGGGCTGTGCAGTAATAGTTGCTCTATAAGCCAAGAAAGTTCCTCTGCCTCTTTCCAGTTCAGTTTTTGTCCCAGTTGGTTCTGGGAATGTTCTTACATATTTGGTCTGTTGTTTCCAGTACATTTTAATGGCTTTCCTTGTTGAAATGGGGTATAGGACAGTGGGTTGTTTTGAATTGACTTAGTTTCTCAGAATAGGATTTATTGAATTTGATCTTAAGCACAGTCCACTGCCTCCTCAGCACCAAGTATTATATATTCTAAATTGACAGCTCAAAAGCTTAACTGGAAACTTCAAACTTCAACTATATGCATTAGTTTAGCTCAAGCAGTTTTGAGATTCTTTTGCTCCTTTCCCCTCCCTACTTTTTATTTATCTTTCTGTAGTGTGTGTTGTGGTACTTCCATGAGAGACAGCCTAGATCAAGTCTTGATAAATCAAAACAGAGTCGACACTTCTAGCCTCATGTGCAGTTTACACTTTATAGGTATGAACAATTCTGTTGGAGATAGCTTTTGGCCTTGCTTTTAGAGGAAGACTTACTTATCTTGTTACAAAATGGTTTTATGCCAAAATATAAAAACCTTTAAATAGTGCTGCAATGAATGAGTAAAGGTTGAATAAGTGTGTCTTTAAGATGCTGTAATCAAAAACAAGACCTTAAAACTAGTGAAGCAAACATGCAAGTGTACAAATGCCTAGTGGCAAAAAGAAACCAAATAAAACCATGTGTGAACCGCATTTTTAAAGTCTAAGTCAGTAGCTTAAAGTTCTGTTCACATATGTTCCATCAAAACATATGGACAGCATGCATTGTTTTTTATTGGTGGGGAGATGATGTAGTTCATATAAAGTGCAATGTTAATGCTTTGAAAAAATGAAAAAAATTAATGCATGGTGGAGCAAGAAGCTAACACTTTGCAGAAAGTCAAAAGTTGTTTAGTGCATCTATGCACCCATTTTGTTACCACTGTCAGGCATAGTGTTTCATGTTGTGCTTTAAATTAGTATGTGGAAAGGGAATAGTTCATGACCACACATACTGGGTTTCTTGTTCTAGAGTTACTTAGTGTATGAAAGCTATCTCAAATTCATAATGAAATGGAGAGAAAACAAACTGATATTTGGTTGGGTAGGCATGGCAATCCCAAGTTAGTATCTTCCCTAGGAGTCAGCTAAAAAGCTGTGTCCAGCTATGGATCCCTCAATAGAAGGATATGAAACTGTTGGAGCAGGTCCAGAGGAGGGCTATGGAGATGTTCAGAAGGCTGGAGCATCTCTCATGAAGGCAGGCTGAGAGAGTTGGGGTTGTTCAGCCTGGAGGGGAGAAGGCTCCAATGGGACATTATAGCTGCCTGCCAGTATCTGAACGGGGGGCCCACAAGAAAGCTGGAGAGGGACTGTTTATAAACACATGTAGTGATAGGATAAGGGGCAGTGGTCTTAAAGTAGAGCAGGGTCGATTTAGATTGGATATTTGGGAAGAAGCTACTTACTAATGAGGGTAGTGAAGCACTGAAAAAGGTTGCCTAGAGAGGTGGTGAAGGCCCCATCCCTGGAGACATTCAAGGTTAGGCTTGACTGGGCTCCGAGCAACCTGATCTAGTTAAGTGTCTCTGCTCACTGCAGGGGGGTTGGATGAGATGACCTTTAAAGGTCCCTTGCAAACCAGCTCATTCTATGATTCTGTTTTCATTTGCTTTCCTTATTTGTTTTTCCTGGAAAAACAAATAGGCAACTCAGTTCCATGTAGATAGGCCAGTCAAAAGAGTGCTTGAAATGTGTCAGAAAAAAAGTGTGGGTTGCCATGGCTGTTGAGCGTTTGATGATACCAAAAGTACGTGTTAACTATTTTTTGGCTGCAGATAATATTTGTATATAGCCGTCAGCTAAAAAATCTGGTAAGCAGAGAAAAAATGCCTTCCCATGAGGGACAACGTTGATTTTCTGATTTTTTTTTTTTTTTTTTTTTTTTTTTTTTTTCCCCCTACCAACATCTAGAAATACGGAGTATTTAGTCAGTTCTTGGAATGGTGGTGTTTTCTGTTATTATACTACTAAATGAACTAGTGTGCCACTCTTGTACATAGGTTTACAAGTGAATTTTAAAGCACTGGTGTGCAGTGTTGTGCAATGCTGGAAAAAGCAAACTGAATTTGTGAGAGTTGTCAAGGGAATTAAAAAGAGGTAGGGGGAGAAATGTGCTAACAGTAACATAGAACAAGCAATGTTTTTCTTCTGTTTGAAATTTTTTACCAGATTTTCAAGCAGCGTGTTTGCGCAAAATTTGAGAAGAAACACACATTCGTTTTTTTTTCCAGTTGGGTGGTTTTTCTAGTTCCCAGAGATCTAGTATGTTATTCTTTTGATCTGTAGTTAACATCTAGTTTAAAACAAAAATTGAATCTCTAGAAATGTTCAGTGCTTGATTATAAGGAAATCAATGTTTGTGACTTATAAAAATTAATTGAGCTGTTATATGCTTTTCTACAGGTATAGCAATTTATTGTAGTAATCTTATATTTACTAATCACACAGAGGCATGATCTGTTCTTTAAAGTCTTGGTATTATATCGTCCTCTGTAATAAGTAGGTATTATAAATGTTCATAATTTGATAGCAATGTCATACCAGTAAATCTGCTCCTTAATAAGGATGAAAGCTTTGCTTTAAGCTGATACAGTATGTATTAACATTTTTTTCAAATGGATATGTGCAAATTAACCCAATTTGAGTGTCGTCTGCATATATTGCAAGAATACCTTCTAGTAACCTGGTTTATAATATCACTTTCTGAGAATGTAATGAATGCTTTAAAAAAGTAAGCTTTTTTATAATGTGTATGTATAGAGACAGAAAAAGTATCCTTAGGGTTAAAAAAATATAAAAAAAATTTATGAAAAATAATAACTTACGTAGCGCATTTGGTTTTTTTAGGAATCAACTGCTTCTAAGGCCAGTTTTTCTGAGAATGAGTCCTCCCCTTCTTCACCAAAGCATCAAGCCACAGTAAGTATGCAAAGTATTTAAATAGATAAGTAGGTATTGTAGAAATCAGGCTATTCATGATTAGAGAATTGAGGGTAAGCCTGTTATTGACAAAAAAAATGGGATAAAACTGTTCAAAGGCTTTACATTTTAAAAGCAATTCATTGCATCCAACAGTGCGTTCGGTAAAAAATCAGATTTTCTTGATTTAAATACAGCTTGGAAATAGAAGATTAAGCTAACTAAATGGAATAAAGTTATGTCAAAATATGTAGAACTCTTTTAGTTCCTACAGCAGCCGTATCTTCTCACCTAGGAACCTGGAAGCTAAAAGCAGAAGCAAACTGTCGCTCTTCACAGAATCTCTCACCATCAGTAGTTAGTAGTAGTTTGTAGTATTTGATATCTTTATTTCTTTCTTGTCTTTCAGTCTCCTTGAAAAGACAGGACTTTGCATAAACTATGTGTTTTTGATATAGTAGAATAACTACTGCGTAGAAAACTTAAGCTTGTTAAACTCATGATGTTTAACAGATTTTTTTTCTAATTTTAATATTAAATTTTATAATTGATTTTTGAATAGTGGGAATTTTTTTTTTTTAAATTTTGGACTGTAGTACAATAGCCATGTGTTCTCATTTCTTTAAATATGGCTCAGATCTTGAATTCTTAAAATTGTATTTTGTAGAAAAATTCATTACTTCTTCAGATAATAGAAAAAAAACCCCCTGTATTATCTTTAGCTGTCCCCAAGGATTAAATAATACAAAGAAAGGTGGTGATTTTTTGTGTATTTTGGTCTTTAACTTTCTGCTTCCTTTTCCCTGATTACTTTCCCATTAATATCCCCTAGTGTTGCTGCTAAGTAGGACATTATGATACTTCCTCTGAGTAAGTTTTCTTTGGAGCATTCCCACTGGTTCCAGCATGAGTAATTTATTAAAATGATAATGTATTTGAGAAAGTGGGTGTGGGATGCTCAGTCACTGTGAAAGATATTGACAGGCTGTTTCACTTTATAAAGCCAAAAGTTTATTAGAAGGGTGCAGTCCATAGGGATGTTAGTTCATGGATCACAAAGTGATCTAAAGAATGGGCTGTTCATTTGTTTATTCATTTATTTGTGTTTTTTGGGGCGGGAGAGGGGGTGCAAAGATGGGGGGCAGGGGAGAGAGAAGTGGATTATTGTTCTATTGAAAATAGCAGTTTTGGAAAACACTGGGTTGGGAAACTATTCCAGCCCAATGGATATTAGATTGAGTAAAACTTGCACTTACCATTAGACTGAAATAACATCTGAACCACCAGAGAGACACTATTATCCTTAGAAACCTCTCTCTTGTATTTTATGTGTTGTGCTTGAAAATGGTAGGAGAAATTTTTAACATTCATGAAAAACAGATTTGTTTCTTTGGTAAGAGTGTTGTCACAGAATTACAGCACAGAATTCCTCTTTGTATTCTGCAGTTATGGTCCACTTAAATTTGAGATTTAGAGGAGAATATTGAAGATGATATCTTCTATTTTCACCAGATCTAGAATTGAGGACATTTTTTGTACAATAAAATTAATTTGGATCCTTTCCCTAGCTGATTGTTTCAACTAATAGGTTAGCTCTTAAATTAGGACGTGTTACAAGCTGCTACTGAAAATAAATTGATTAAAAAAAAAACAAACCAAAACCTAACTTTCTTTTAGCACTGTTCCTTGGTAGGACAAGACTAGGATGATGGGAGAAAGTGACAGAATTTTTACCTCATCTTTAGTGTCACAAATGGTATAAATCAATGGTTTTCCTTTTTTTCCTAGAATATGTTTTCAGACATTTCTCTCTATTTTATTACTTCTGCAAAGAAACTCCAAATATTGGAAACCTGCAAATGCATTCTTCTTCAGCAGTGTTTATTCCACTGTTTATTGAGTGATATCCAAATTTTTATAGAGGCACAGCAACAACATAACTAAGACAGCAACAAGACATAACTAAGTTTAAAATTCTAGTAGCCTTCTTGGGGATAGAATAAAATAGGACATCAAAGAAACATTTCACTTATCTGTTTTTGAAAACAACATGTTAATATTTTTATAAATTTTAACAGTGTTTTACTTAAAATATATTATGTTAAAATAACTTGGAAGAATTTTGTCAGGGAATTTAGGCTGTTTGTCAGCCATCTACTTTTTTAGAAAAGGACAAAACCACAAATGTGCTATTACACAAGTCATTATAAATTTACATTTTAAATTGCCACTGTTTAGTACCACAAATGATTTAGCTTGGCTTGTCCAAAAAGCTTAGGCTTTAAAGAAGGAGAGCCTTTTATGTTCTGAATGGTAATGAATACTTTCCCAGAGGAACTGGGATTTTGCTGATTTCTGTATATTTAAATATATTTATGACAGTTTCTTGAAGTTATAATATGGGCAAAAGTGGCTCATTGCCATTAAGTGATGAATTGTGGGTTGAATTCAGTACCTTGATGGCAATAGAAACAGTTTTTTTGTTTTATATTTGTTATGTCTTACTCTTGTCTTACAGGGTCAGGAGAAGTATGGGTTATTGAATGTAACAAAAATGACAGAAAATGGCAAGAAAGTCAGGTAAGACTTCTAGGACTTGTAGAAATACATGTACATTAGAGTTTTGAGTTAGGATCTGACTTTTGTATTAGGACAGCATTCTGGATTTTTTAATTTCATTTTTTTTGTCTGGATTTGCCTTAGGATACAGTGTTTCCTTAGCCCAAAGTTTGTGGCTCTCCCAATGGACTTAAGGGAGTCAGAGGCTCATGAATGCCAGGGCTCCCCACAGGGCAGTGATTTGGTGAAGATGTACTGATGAGAGGCAGCTTTCTAAAACAAGATAGATTAGTTTATTTAAGAGAAAAAATGTAGACAATAGTTTGTCTTATTCCTTGGATAGAATTGGTGTAAGATGGGCTTTCAAACTTCCACTTCATCTTTTAGTTCCAAGGAGTGTACATGTCTTGCACTCCCCAATTCTTCCTTCATTCTGCTTGTGAAGAGTTTGAAGCAGAATGTATAACCCAACATTTATCTTGCTGTAGGTGTTGAGTGACCTCATTTCTGGCTTCCTGTCTCTGCCTTGCAGGCAGGCATTTGTATTATAAATCATATTGTAAAATCTAGTCATGTTGTCTAACTTACATTGCTGGTGTTCTTCCATCTAAATACTACATAAGTGTGGCACATCCTCAAGATTAAATATAGGTTTACTTTTTACTGATTTTACTTACGATTTTTAAAAATTTAATCTTTTAGATCTAATACTGTGTTACATCTAATTCAGTGTTTCCCACATTTTTGATACATGCTTCATTGTTTTCCAGCACTCTGTTGATATTCAGGGCCCCCCTGATCTAGTCCAGTGCAGCTGGGCAGCAGATCTGACCCAGATCAACTTTGTTACCCAGAGGTCTTCCTAGGACCTTGGCAGGAAAGGGAGGACAGTGGCTTCTGTAAGCTGCTACTGGTACAGAATGCTGTCACCATTTATGTTGTATCTGTTGGAGTAATTGATCTGGATTCCTCTGCTGCTGTACAGAAAGATGCAACATGGCCATCCTTTCACTTTGAGAGCAGTTGAATAATAATTCGTGTTTGGGCAATGGGAATAGGTTGTCAGGGCTTGTCAAGAACTTTATTTTTGTAACCTCAGGAGGACACATACTGAAGCATAGAAGCAGCTAGTCAGACATCTGGAACAACTAATTTGTTCTTTTTATTCACTGTGTAGATGTGTAGCAAATATGTTATTGCCAGTGTAAATGAGCTTATTACATAAATGTGAGACATTTGCATCCCAGTTAGATGTCATCAATCAATTTCAGAATTATGCAGTACTTTGGCATAATCTACTAAGTACACAGTAGGCTGGGTGTTCCAGATCAGCCCCTTTGAAATTATAATTGCATGGTGCTTCTTCTGGTGAAATACTTCCACCACTAATTAGCTTTGTTTGATTTAGACTTTGATGGTCAGGCTGGGACTGTTAAGCATATGCTCACTTCTACAAATATGATAAAAATTAATACTTACTGATGGCACCACTGACAATTTACACTATTAAGTATATTAATATACAGGTCAGCTGGGCAACAGTGATGGACAGTTTAAATATCTACTTCCAAAGTCAATTTATCTTACTTTTGTTTACAAATATTTACAGGAAGAACTGGATGTCATCGTGGGCAGTGTTACAAGGTTCATCCTTGCTGTTTACTAAAACCCAAGGAAGTGGAACTGGCTGGGTAAGCTCAAGAACAACCCCCACCCTCACTTAAGTGTTAATTACATAATGCATAAAGTTAAAGCCCTTTTATTTTTAGGGCTTAAATACTAGAATAAATGTTTGTAAGTTAGCAGGAAATAGATTAATGTAACAATTATAACACGGAATGAGGAGAACTGTTGTACTTCCTTTTGTTTCAGAAATATTTCTATACTTGATAAGTGTGAAACTGATAGAGAAGTATTGAGGTGCCCTGTAAGCTTGAAATTTAGGCTCCAGGCTAAGTATTTTTGCATACCTTATAATGTGTTTGTTTAAACAGTTTTCTAACCATTCTTGGATGTTTTTTTGTATACTCCAGGTAATTTTTGAATGTGATACACATAATAAAATAGTCTGAGAGCTGGCTTGTTGCACTGGACTATTTGAATCATGTAGTATTGCTGTCTTAACTTTTAATCTTTTCCTTGTTGGATTCCATATTTTGTTTGGTATTTTGGCAAGTAGTTGTATCTATTTTGATGTCTGATGAAGACCTAAAGAGAAACTTCACATTGAAGTTATAGCTATGATTTTTATATCATCTCTAATTTAATAGCACTATAATTAAATTCGCTATATTTATCCAGCTGCACTCCCACAGTAATAGGTATAGAAGTGGTTCTTTATCTACGGCTCACTTACCTACTTTTTGAGGTCTGACATTATGTGGATATCCTATAATAACTTAACATAGGTCAGATTCAGTATTCATTATTCAAGTGTATTGTCATGTGAATTTCAGCAAAATTGCATCTTTCAGATGTATGCTATCTTGCTGTGCTTTGCTGATCTCTTTACTCAGCTTGCTTTCTCCTGCTGCGCTTCTTTTTGGGTAGCGAATTGATATTGTCAGTTCTTTTCTGAGGTACTGAGTTTATTTCAGGGCTGTAAACATTGTATTTTTGCCCTTCTGTTCTTGTATGGTGTGTGGCGGGAAAAAAATGGGTGAGGACTGATAAATAATAACACTGGGGGTAGAAAAGGATGGGAAGGGTCAACTTGGGCAAGATGATCAAGCAGAGGAAAAGAGAAAGGAAAGAAAAGTAGAGATTAAAGTCATGACAGAAGGTGACTTACACTAACTTGGTGGAGGTAGATCTGGTGACCTAAGGAGTTCTGCCCACACTGTATGTGCAGAGGGGAAAACAGGTGATGTGAATCAGACAAAGGACAGAAAAAGGCACAGAAACCTATATGTGTGTGTGTATGCATGCATACATATACACGTGTGAGCTTTCATTCATAAATACATACACACACACACACACACACACACACACACATATTGACTTTTCCACCTGTAAACATTAGGAAACTAGGTAAATGCAACTACGATTATGCAGTGAAAAAAATAGTGCAGATAATAAAATGAACAGAACTGTATTTTTTTTTTAGTATAACTTTTGTAGCAAAGTGTGTTGGAGAAACATTAAATAAACTTAAAAGGTGAGCTTTGAAGCTTTTAATACATTTTACTGGGATTTGGAAGGTTATGAAACTCCTCTTACCTTCCTTCATGCCCTTCAGTCATCGTTTTTCAGTCAAGTACAAGTTTGTCAGCCCTACCTCATAAACCAGAAAATCTGCAGCCATTCTGAGGTGAACTTTAGTATTTAGTCTTAATGTGCAAAGGATACCATCATTTCTGCAGCACACTAATATTAAAGATGGAAACTGGTAACTTTTGATATACTTTTACAGCTACAGATCCAAAAAGTAATTTAATTTTATGTGTATAAATGTGAATGTTTGGAAGATAAAACATTTAATCTGAGTAAGTACTCAATTTCCCAAAACAATTTGCAGCTGCTAATGCTTGTAATTCAAATGTAGCTGTAGATCAAAAAAACATTGCTTTAACTATATGTTGATATCATTAAAACACACAGTGCTGAAGTGAGGTATTGTTCATGAATGTATGATACTGTTATGAATGTGTCCAAACAAATTATCCATAAAAAATAGTCATGCAACTCTACTTATTTCTTTTTGAATACTAATGTAAGTTGTGTTACACCTTAAGTGTAACACAGTGTACAGTAATTTCATAGGGTTGAAAAAATGCACATTTCTTTTTAATTATTTCAGTGGAGCAAAGATATAGTCACAATACTTTTGTGTGACTGTCAGGTATGTATACTGCCAAGTAACTGGAATAGGGTCAGTAAAATAAGTATCAATAGTAAGAACAGAGCAAAGTGAAGCTGGAAATATTGAGGGAGAACATCTTTCAGGCTTTGTAATATGTAATTAAATATTCAGCACACACTCTTCTTGCTGTGTAGAAGATTTTTTTGGGGGTATTAAAACTTCTACCTCACCTCTCAAACTTTGATCTGCATTAGCATTTTAATACGGTGAAGTCAAGTCTGACAGTTTGACGTATGATAAGAATTGCATTTCTTCTTCACCTTATGAGGAGAATATTTGTTTAGCATTCATCTAGTGATTGATATAATCATATCTTTGTTTTGTGTGTAGTTTTGTGACTTCATCACTTTTCTTCCTTTTTCTCATCAAGTCATTTTGCCAAGGGGGCTCAATTCCTGAGCTCTTGCTTTCGCTGCTTTCTTCTTGGAAAAATGCTCTCAGTCGTCGACCTGCTGTCACCTATGTAAACTCTGACCAAGTTTCAGCTATCACTGTATGTGTTGTTGTTGCATGCCTCTTGTCACTGTAAGGCTATTTGCCACTAATCTTAAAAGTAAATCTGAATTTTTCCAAGTTTTAATTTTTCTCCCTTCATATAACACCTTGTTTACCCTGTTTTCTGAAAGTTATCCTAGGTGCAAATTAACACAAATATATTGCCATAATCCTGTAATTGTTCTAATGGATCAAAGAAGAAAGATTGTCAGGTTCATCAGTGCCAGAATTTTAACCTCAGAATTGTCTACTTATTTGAACCACTAGTTTCTCCACTAATAAACAGCATGATATCATTAGTTTTTAACAGATACTTTATGTCTAATTCTTTCTAACATAACTAATTTAGGATGTTTGTAAGCTGCCTATGATATCTTTGATGCAATGATGTACATGTTGTTGGTTAATTCTAGCTTTAATTGCAATCCTTGAGAATGAATGTTATGCATAAAAAGCTGAAAGGAAAAGAGCTCAAGGATGTTCTGGCTATATGCCACATACAGAAAGATGATGTAAATTTATAGGACTCTCTATATAATTTAACCATCTGTAATTAGCCATGTTTTGAAGTGTAGATGCCAAGCACAGAAGTACTGCTTACCAGAAACCAATAAAATATTGGAAGTTAATATGGTAGTTTGTTGCTCAAGGTGGATTAGGAGGAATTTAGATAATGATACTAGTGTTAGAAAAAACAAACAGGCTTGACTTGTTGCATGGTAATAATAGGCTTTTTCAATTAACCCCCTGCTAAAAATTATGCAACTGCCCCTTTTTTGTCTATCAAATGTATTGCTAGGTATGTGGGAGCTGGGGACAGGTAGTTGTACTCAATTTGGTATCCTTAAAAATGTTACTTCCTGCAAGGAAATACGTAGATTGCAAAAATATGTTTTTAAACAGAAATGTAAATTTTCAGCTGTTGAAAGAAGGCATTTCTCAGCTTATGGTGTGAATGCGTTTTAATAGTTATTGACAAATTTTAGCAATGGGGCTTCATAAAACAAAGCAAGTGGTAACTGTTAAAACAACTCCTCTGTCAACCTTCTGTAATAGGCACTTGTCCTCAGTGTCAAGTACAGTGGTGGTAAGCCAAAACTGGGTAAACAGGGAAACAACCTTTTCAAGATTCATTTGGGCAAAGTCTGTTTACTGTGTTATACCACCATGTTTATAGACAGTGATGCTATATGTACATTACAGTTCATTGATACAGCACAGCTGAGCATGCAGGAACTCAGATGATTACCATGAAAAGTATTTGGAATGTAAATACTCCTCTGAGTCCAGTTAGGGGAAAAAAAAACCTTCCGTTGTTTTGCTATGTCAACAAGAAATATCTTTAATTTTTTTTTTTTTTAACAGTCAAAGCTGTAAGTTTTACCTTCTTTACCAACCACCAAAGAAAAATCTGTCCCCTCAGCTCTTATTTCTGCAGCCCATCTGCCAGTGAGGAGGACTTGAAATTAAAATGTTCTACCTAACTTGATTTAGAAACAGAATTACAAGAATGGCAGGTGTCATTTGTACCTCTAAAATTTTCCTATCAATAACATCCAGTTCTGTTTCTAAAGAATGCTGTAATATATCACAGTACAGACCACCCTGTTTTGTGGAGGTTTCCAGAGCTTGGAGAAAACTCCCGAAAAGATTGGAAAGACCTTTTGTTTGTCAGCACACATCTTCAAGGCAATCCTTAAGCCACACAGCATCTATCTACAGTGTCTGTGCAAAAAAACCCCAACCCCTATTCCTTACAAAAAAATAGATGTTATCTCTGCCTTATAACTAGCATAGGCCCATTCCATGGCTATGCCTTTTTTTCTAGAAAAGGTGCCTGAAGTAACTCTAGAACAGCAGCCCCATGTATAGACCTTTCCCTTTTTCTGTCTTTAGTATCTTCCAAACCTCTCAGCTAAAAAGAGGAATCCAGCAACAATAAGGTGTCTGCTAGTTAGAGCTGAATTTATATCAATTAGTGTTGACTTGGTAGTACACTCTGTTTTGAGAAAGTAGGCTTTATGTCTAGGTGGAAGTAGGTGCTAAGAAAAAGGTTTCTTTTTTTTTTATACAGCTCCCAACAAAACCTGTTTGCTTCAGAAAGGTTCCATTGCCTTTAGCCTACCCTTGTATGCAGAGCACCTGAGCAGCCCTGTATGGGACTTGTTCCTGAAAGCTTTCAAGGAGGGAAATGAATGTGGGCATCTTGTTTTCACACACTCAGAAAAGAACCTTGACAGGAAAGCTTGTAGGAGAGCCTGCATGCTAAGCTTAAAATTTTGTGAATTAAAGAGATTTAATTTGTGATGAGTATGAGTACTGCTTGTGCAAAGGTATGGGGAAAGACTTCTTTTTTTTACCTGTGAGAAATTTTTGGTTTGTGCTTTTCTGTAACGCTGAAGGCTGTTGGGTCAATAACAGGGAAAGAGCGCAAAGGTATTCAAGGTAGTACTGAAATCTGGTGGGTGGGGAGTTCAGCATGCTAATAATACATTGTAAGGCTTTCCTTTTAGTGAAAAGAGTATACACTGATATGCTTTTTTTGTTATAAAGTGTTGATTTTACCTGTAACAGGTCATATCCTGTGCTTTCAACATCATCTGCACAGTTTTTAAGCAGATGGGCCCAGTCCTGCAGAGGGTTTTAGCACTAGGCTTCTGCTCTTTCCAGTGCCAAACTGTAGAAATTTCTTTTTTTTCCCCAACATGAAGCAAGATTGTTCTAGGCTGTCAGGAAATGTGTGGCTGGGACACTTTGGTCATATGTGAATCAGTTATGTGACTTTCTCTTAAATAGGCAGCTGCTGCCCATAGCCACCCACAACTGCAACAGCCATAATGACCCAGATTACTTCTGTTCCTGTGAACTCCACTGCTGGGCTGAGCCTCTCTCAAAACCTCTGCTGGAATTAATTAGAAACATTCTTAGATGAGACATCTGAAAATTAGTTAGAAAGCAGAAGGTTGTGGCAGGGGTTTTTTTTGTTTGTTTTTTTGTTTGCTTTTTGTTTGTTTGTTTTGTTTTTGTTTTTTTTTCCCCAAGTGCTTGCTGGTGTTGAATAAATGAGAAATATTCCCCAATTCTGGTATTTTATGGGTAAAATAAAGTTAGGATGCTGCTTGCCACTTCATTCCAGCAGGTAATTGCCCTTAGGACTCAAAGCAGGGAGGATTTCTAGTGGTAAACAGCCTTTCTGAAATACTGTTAGCATTAAATAACATCCATGGGGGGAATTTAATCAGAAGCAGCAGATTAGTTCTGTTTTCTGAATTTTTTTTTCTCACCTACAAGCCAAGTCACAGCTTTCCTTGTTCTGTGCTTTACTTATTTTACTCACAATTAGAGCCTTTTTGTTTGTGTGGGTCATTGAATTGGTTCATTTGATGAATGGTATTTCAAAACTACGTGGTGTACGTTGAAACACTAGTAAAAGTACTTGATTTTAAAAATTTGGGACACCTAATACAAATATAAAAGTAGTAGGTAAAAATACCTCCCTGGTATTTTCCTCCAAATCATATGAAGGGCTAGTTGTGGATTATGTGCTTTGTTAGCTCTTTGGTTATTTGCTGTTTGATCAGTATGTAGATAGTGAAATTGAATTCTGTTTACTTTCTAGGGTATGCTTCTATACTGCAATAGAAGCACTTAAAAAAATAGTAAAATAATGTGAAATGCTTTGTTGGATACATGTGTGTGTGTGTGGGGGGGTGAGTGCAATATAGAGAAAAATGTAAAAATTGAACGTTTTCTTCCAATGCAGGGGGGATGTGATTCCTGTCTAGCAAAGCTGGTATTTCTGGTTTGATTTTTGGTTTTATATACAACTGTTGATTAACTGACAGAATTCCTTTTTTCTTTGTTTAGTTAGATAACCAGTTCTGTTTAGAGCTTGAGACTATCTTAAGCTACAATCAAATGCCGTATGGACTGCTACCCCTTGTGATAGGAAAAAAAATCTCTGCTGGAATCTGATTGGCATGTAAAGTTAAAGAATTTTAAGAGCTTTAGGCTGAGCAACTTTTAATCAGCATGCTTAAAGGGTGTTTTGTGTAAGGTTTTTGTTTGGTGTTTGTTTTTCTGGTATCATGCCTGTTGATTTGTGGCAAAGTACTGTATTTGGGTTAAGTATTTGGGACTGTAGGTAAGGTATGCTTTATTTGAAGGATTGCAAGACTATGTACCTGTAAGGTGTTTCTTTGTTTGTTTTTAAGTTTGTCATCATTGTTCCTTTTTTCCAGAAGTTTGGTGTCAATCAGTCTAAGCCAGAATTTACAGTGGATCTCAAAGGGGCATTGATTGACTGGGCCTCAAAGGACAAATCCAGCAAAAAGAATGTTATTGAGGTATCCTGTTTTATTCAAACCTCAAAAAACCCTCAAAGTTATGTGGACCTTAATGGCTCAGGAAATTTTCTCTCAACCTAACTGAAAATGAAAAACTTTAATTGAGCTTTCTCTATTTCTTCATGCCATCTTAGTAGATGTATCTTATTACCTGCAAAAAATGTTCATTTTTAATATATTTGTATGGGACATGCTTTTAAATTCTGAGCAATCTCCTTTTTGCTTTTTTCACTGTTAAGTTTTCTAGACTGACTATATATTATCTAATAGTTATGCCAGATTGAAGCTTGATTTAATTTAGGTAATTTCACTTTTGAATTCTAGTGTGTTTATCAATTCTGATTGTATGTGGTTTTATTTCTTTAAAGCTAAAAACCCGCCAAGGAACTGAGCTATTAATTCAATCTGATAATGACAGCTTTATTAATGAATGGTATAAGGTTCTTAACTACACCATCAACAATCAGGTATGTGTTTGAATCATGAAGGCTCTATTTTCAAGTTAATGTTATTTAGTAAAATAATTGATGGAACAACAACTAGTGCTTCATGTACATCTTTATCTCCTGGTTTCTTTGAATTATGGGTAGGAGGTTGAGGATATGGCAGTTTCTGGTGGTGACAAGGGACATATAATTAATTATGGCAAAGGAAAAAGAATGGTCTGCTGGATTTAGAACCAGGAGATGTGGGCTAACATCTAGATTAGAAATGACCTCTCTCTTCTGTGGCCGAGTATTTGTTCTGTCTCTGTAACCTAAAAGGTTCTGATAGAGAAGAAGTGAAAGGGAGAGGACAGCCAAAACAGTGCTTCATGACTTGCATCAATCAGCATTTGATACTGCTATTCACTTTGTAAGGCATCACTGAAGTGCAGATAAAAAGCTCTTGCAAAATACTATGTTATCTCTTCTTATCAGCAGCATAATGCCAAGTATTTATTCAGCAGAAAAGTGATGAAGCATTTGATCTTGATATTGCCAAGAAAGATTTAGCACCCTTGAATTCAGAAGTTCGAGATATTTGGTAAAATATTTCTATTGTATCAAGTTGACTTAATGGGTATTCCTAATTTTTATAGGCATAGGTCTGGCTGCTGTCCATAACCTGAATTTATGTTGTTTTCAGTGCCAGTAGCCTTCATTTCTCTTAGCTCTGATAGTGTTTTCCACCCAAACACAGCAGGCCAAGATGCATAGTTTAGTTTCTTTGTGTGCTTATTGTTTAGGCTCCTAATCTTTTGCTCTCTCCTGGTATGAAAATGTCATGAGCTTGAATAACCAGGCAAGGCAGTCACTCAGAGATACCCTTTTCCTGTCTGCCCTGTGTAATGTGAGTCCACTTCTCTGCTTATTTAGAAATGAAAATGGAAAGGCTGAGATACAACTGAGATGAAATCAAGGTATTACCTGCTAGGCTGGGGAAGTGAGTGGTGAAATAGGGAGAGTTTGTCAGCATGCTGGAGGAAACAGTGTTACAATACTGATGGGATCTGGTAGCCAAGAGACCTCAGATTACAAGGGAAAAGTTTAAAAATACATTATTAGACTACATGATAATTTGGAGCATTTAAGCTTTGGCTACAAAAATCTGTAAGATCTGAAGCAAACTTCTAATTTTGGAAAATTTATGACAACTTTATTGATGAGTCTCTTTTCCAGGGTGGCTATGGCTAGTTCTAGTGTGATGAGAACTTTTTAAAAAGCAGCGGGTTCAGCTTAGATTTTGCTTTGCTCCTTCAAGCTGCAATTGTGGCAATATGGTGTACAATAGACAAAGGATGCAGGGGATGTGTCTCCTCTATTTTACATAAAGAAATTTCCAAGTTACTTGATTAGATTTGTCCCATAATACAAACTAGTCTCCTGTCGATTTTTTCCGAAAACTGTTAAGAACTCTAAAATTTATCAGTCCTGAAGAGCTTTGAGGCCTTTTGAAGAGTGCACTGTCCAAATGATCTTGGTGGCTCAGAGAGCCTTAGCAAAGACATAATTTGGGCAGTTGAGTATATTGATCTTTGATATGTAAAAAGAATAACCAAGGCTTTTGAAAAGCAACAAGGAATTATCATAGACTGGTTTGAGTTGGAAGGGACATAAAGATCATCTGGCTCCAACCCCCTCTGCATGGGCAGGGACACCTTCCATGAGACCAGATTGCTTAAAGTCCCATCCAGCCTGGCTTTGAATGCTTGTAAGGAGGTGTTTAAAGCTAGCTCTAGCCTTTCAAGTTGAAGTGCAACTTAGTTAAAGAGGCTATGCTTCTGCTTAGTTACTGCTCTGGAGCACACAACCTTGCCTTGGTTTTGAAATGTCACTCCTTGTAACAAAAGACACTGTGCAGTGAGATTTTTGAAACCACGCAGAAGTGAAGTTTGTTTCAGTAGAAGTGAAGTAAGAAGTGACAGTTTTGGAAGCACGTATGTTGCACTGAGACAAGAGGAAAATTCTTTTTGTATATACTGGTATGTCTGCAGCCCTGCACGTAGCATAGGTATGAGGCTGCAAGTAGGCAGTTTCACAGACTCTGGTATCATTTTCAGACTGAATTCCATGTATGTTTTGACAGTGATAACATTTTCCAACTGGTAGTTATATTTTCTATTAAAAATTTAATTAAGGACATCAGAAATAGGATAAGTGGTCTAGAAATTACTCTGTCAATCACATGTAGCAGACTGTGAAATAGCCAATGTTTGTTTACAGGATTTGAAAAAACAACACATGGCTATTGCTTATTGGTTGATGTAATGAAGTGTTATGAACGGCTGGTTGTACTTTGTTTGGTGTCTAGCAAAATTTTCTTTACTGGGTCTTAAGATCAAATAGTGTTTCTCAAAGTTATTCACTCTGCCACTGAGAATGCTATCACCTCTGAAAATGCTTTTAGCATTTAGAGTTGAGGTCAGGAGACAACCAGCTAAATATCATAGGGAAATAAATGCTGTGTTGTAGAACTGTCTACAGGAAATGTGTAAGATAATGCTAAATTCTATGAACTGTCAAACTGACCTCTGTGTGTCTTCTTAAATCTAATAGGTAGTAGAGTCTGACGAAGCATTAGAAGATGAAATACCAGATTCCCCTGGGGTGGAAAAACAAGACAAAGAAAAAGAGAAAGAGAACAAAGACTCTAAGAAACTTCGTTGTGAGTTGAAAATCTTACATTAATTGATTTTGCAATGTCAATTGTTATTTTTTGCATTCTCTGTATTATGTGTACTAAGACGTAGTACAAATTCAAAAGGACAGCTAGAAATGAAACTACTTGAGTTCGGAAGCACTTCCATATAATTCATTATACATCTTAATGCCAGTTAGTAGCTTTTCCCCATGTTTTATTAATCATACTTGGCAAAAAAAAGAATGGGTTTAGCTCCTGCTGTATGACACATGAAAAATAGGCAGTGATAAACTGGCTTATTTTCAAGGTGTTATCAAATGCACAAACAGAATTTCAGAGGTAAATTTCCTTTAGCTACAGAAATTTCTTCCTATGCTCAGAAATATATTAATCAGAGAGACTATTTTCTCTCTCTTACCTCTAGGCCTTGTATGTAATTCGGAGGAAAGTATTTCTTTCAAAATAGTTAACTCAATGAAAGGCAGCACTGGTTTTGAAACATAGCTATAGTTTTAAAATTCCACACAAATTTCTTAGGTAAGCTATTATTTAGCTAGTTTCACAGGCAGCATATGGTTTTACAAGTTTTTCTTTTTTAAAAAAAAAAAGTTGGTTTCTTGGCAGGTAAATGCAGTATTGTTTCTGTGGATACTCATGCTAAATATATTTCTCTTTTCAGCTGTGAAAGCACCCAGCAATGTAGATTCCACAGATCAGAAAAAGACTAAAACGAAGCTGAAGAAGTTTCTCACACGGCGCCCTACATTACAAGCTGTCCGTGAAAAAGGCTACATTAAGGGTAAATGAACCTTTTTAGCAAGCACATAATCAAAAAGCTGAATTTCATAGTTTATTTGTAAAATGTGGTTAAAATGATCTTGTTTCAGAGTAAGCCACATGTGTATAGCTTGTTAAAGAAAAGTCTTGGATGTATAGTGGAATGTGTGATTGAAAGCATTTTTCTAAGCACTGCTGCTAGCTGCTATACTTAACTGAAGGAAGTTGTCCTTTCCTTTAGTTTATTACTGGCAAAACTTCAGTCGAAGCTGAGGATCCAGGAGCCTGTTTGGATCTAGAGTGTATTTTAGCTAAAGGGTACATTTGGTCTGCTCTTCTGAGCTGGAAACTGCACATAGCTGATGATGATTTGGGCAAACAAAGGAAATGGACAAGTCATTTGGGTACAAAGCTGATGGCATGTACTCAGCTGTTTCACAAGGGTTATTTTCAACTGTGTGCCATAAGAAATGAAATATTTAGGCAAACCAGGATAAGTGAATCTTAGCTTAAACATATTTTTTTCCCTTTTTTTGAATGTATGCATTTAAAAAAATGTTTTGCAAACAGTGAGTCTTATGTATATGCTTAAATCAAAATTATGAAAAAATTTATTTCCATTTGTAAAGGTTATAGAAACTTTGAGAGAATAGTAATTGCACAGGTTTAAGTATATGTGTTTGTGTAAATTGTTGACTTGATACTGTGAAACTTTATTAGTTTATTTGTATGCTATAGCAGTACTTGCAGGTGATGTTCTACTAGGGTCAAGATAGCATACGGGTAGGCAAATATCAGACCAAATCATAGTGATTTGCCTAACTACCTACTTTAATAGGTGTGCTTCTGTGTGATGTTTGATATATTTGTGTATCTGCAAATATAATTTAACTGTAAATGGTGAAATTTTTGTATGGGATAAGGAGTCATTATTCACAGACTTTGATGTTTTGCTCTGTTTAAATCTTAGTATTTATGTCATGGGTCACTGCCGTAACTTCTGGCATTAGCAAGAGTGAATGCTCTGCAAAGTTTTATTTGTACATAAGCATGCTGATGATTGGATTTTTAATAAAGATGTTAAGGAACAGAGAGTTTGTTTTTATTTAAGAAGATGTTGTAAAGTTTAAAGGGTGGATCTGTGCTTTACAGTTTAACATTTACTGTATGAGTGAAAAAGACAGAAAACTTTATTTATAAAGCCCAGCGTACTTTTGTGGCTGCTACAGAAAAAGCTTAATAAGCAGAAAACTGCAAACCCAGGATAAGCAGAAAAAATAAATGCTAGAAAAAGCATGCCCTAAACTGAGAAGTACATGTGCTAAAGTTTTGTTATGGAAAAACAGAATTACAAAAGTTACCTTAGGAAGATGAGAGGAAAAAATATGGTTCCTGTGTATGTGGAAGTTATTGATGTCAGAGGCAGCTGTAGCAAATCAGTTTCTTACATGCTAGCATTGGCTTGTGCTATGTAATCTGCATTGCTTTATGGGCTACAGCTGCATGCTAGCCTGGCTTTCTAGTGTGTGGGCTTTTTCAATTCCTTGCTACTGATTCTGGTTATGTAGCTGGCTGCATGAGTAACAAGACTGAGGAGTTTTGGGGCTCTGCTCTGGCCTTATACACATACAGCTAAGAATACTGTTACATGCCAATTTTATCTTGTATCATTGGTTTAGTGTGCTATTTGGAGTTTCTAAAGTAATATATGCAAGTGTTGTTAATGAATCTGCTTAAATTACTTATCATCAAAAAGGGACTAGATGCTATGTGTGATGAAAATGCAAACAGTTTCTCTTGCATAAACTCTGAAGTATGATCTAGATACTGAGTAATAGCTATTTACGTTCCTTATTTAACAGATAAAAAAATCCCAAAACACAGTAAATCTTACTTTAAGAGTGTGAGCTTTACCTCTCTATCTCAAGACCCTGTTTCAGTCTCATACATCTGAACAGGAGAGGTCATCTTTGATGAAAACCGTGGAAATGGGTCGGAGAAGGATTTTGGTGAATACATATTGTGAAAGAGGAGTTAACATGTTGCCAAGATACACAGAGTCATTACAAGAATGTTCTCTTCACAAGCTGATTTTAATTTTTTGTTTGAGTTTATGATAGAAAGCACTCCTGGATTCTGCAGTTTTTAAAACAAGGCTAAAAACCACCATTGCCCATAAATATCTGTATTTAGATTCCAGCCTCACAGCTGGGTTGTTTAAGCACAGACATACTTACATCCATTCAGAGCTTTGTGATACAAAGGTCTGCTACATACAAGTCCATGTCAGAATTAAAAATGCTAGAAGTTAAAGACTCTACATTAAAGTAAATAGTTATGTAATGCTGTTGTTACACAGTAGGTATGATGAAAGATGAAATAATAAGGTTTTTTTCCCCGAAGCAATGCCAGAAAGTTTCACTTTAGCTAATTTATGTTCAGATTTTTAGTGAAGCTTACAGCAAATATATTTTGAACTCAGAACAGGAGTGTAATAGGAAATTTGAATCCATTAAATGTCTCATTATAGTAAAGACTGTGTGACTTACAGTTATCTCCTGATGGCTTAAAATAATTTCAGTAGCAGAAGTCCCTTACTCAGAGACTCATGTTTAAGTAAAAGCTGACACTTTTTCTTACTGGGTGCTGCTTCATGCTGGGAGCTGCAGAGAGCCCTTTTCAAAACTTCCCCATTTTCACTCTAATACTGTGACAGTTGTTCCCTATGGTGTTTGCCCTTTCTAGAGGTTTGTTTTAAACTGAATTAGTCTGTAACTTGAGCCCTGTTCCACTGTACATCAGTCTCTCTGCTTGGTTCCAGATCAAGTGTTCGGTTCCAATCTCACCAGCTTGTGTCAAAGAGAAAACAGCACGGTGCCGAAGTTCGTGAAACTCTGCATTGAGCATGTTGAGGAACATGGTATGGTGACATTGTTTGTTTCTAAACCTGTCTTGCTTACCATGCTATCTAATCCTTAAAATGCTGCAGATATCTTTGGGGAAAGTGTTGTGAAACCTGTATCTGTAGAGAGCAATGAGCTTTCAAGAGTGGGGGGAGGCAGGTGGGATCCAGAATGGGATGAAGAGATGAAATCTTGTATTTGAGAAATTGATCTACCTTAGTATCTTTCAAGCTGAGGAGAGGGCAAGGCAGTCTTCTGGCAGCAAGGCTCCAGGGAAAGGGGGATTACAAGTGGTAGAGCTCAGCCTGTCAGCATTTTTGTCAGATCAAGAGGCAGAAGGAGACTTCACTTTCTGAAGGTTTTAGCATGCTAAAAATAATTTCTATTAAAACTACTTTGAAACAAACTTATGAAAAAAGTTGTGTTCCTGTTCTATATATGCTTTGACTGCCAGAAGACGAAGCTATACTGATTACTATGTCAAATTCTAGAGATGGAGTCAATATGTGGACACTGATAATTTTTCTTTGCTTTCATTGAAAATGTCTCTCTTTCCTAATAACTGAGAAAATTATATTTTTGAAAGTTATATGTGACATTCTGGGTTGCCTGCTATAAAGGGACGTCTTCATATTTTCACTGAAAATATGGTAGCTGTTACTTCTGGCTTGGCTGTAGTCTGTCCTGGTTTTCTTGCTTGTTTCTTGCTGTTGCCATTGTCCTTACCTTGGAAAGATAACTGAGAGAGGGTTATGGAATCTCCATAATTGTAATTCAAATATATACCAGTATGTAAATCTGAGAATGTTCTATTGGGAATCAAGGTATTACAAGGGAATACTACCTGTGGATTCTAAGGCATCTACCATGGGAACTACATGTTGGATTTTGTTGCACCTGTAGAGCTTTCTCAATTTTGCTATCGTATGGCCTGGGAGGGGAAAAGATAACCACTTCATTGCCTTCCTCCTGTTGAACAAACTGCTGCCTTGCTTTTAAGAGCAGACTTTGTTCTGATTGTGATATGCAGTTGGTAAGGGGCTATTTTGCTTTGGGGTTTTTGTTTGTTTGGTTGGTTGGTTGGGGTTTTATTTTGGTTTGGTTTGGTTTTTGTTGTTGGGTGTTTTTTTTTTTACTTTTTTATTTTAAAGACAGGACTGCAGTGAAGATAGTGGTGGAGTTTTCCTTTTTTAAATGCCTGAGGGGAGACTGAAAGAAATGAACAGCTTTTTTCCCCCACTTCTCCAACTTTTCTTTTTACTATCAGTACACTTCAAATCAGTTCTTTCTCTAAAGGAATGACTAGTGGATTGTGGGGAAAAGGGATATGTCAGATGGTGCTGGTAACTGTGCTGTGTTGCATCAGACAACTACTTGAGGAGCTGCAGGGACTGCAGGTATTCTGGCAACGCTCACTCTCTCAGTAGCACTGACTCACATGATGCATTCAAGTGGCGTTTCAATTAAATTATTTACCTCCTAATCACTTCTGAGTAACTGCAGTTGCAACCACGGAGACAACAGTTTTCTTCTTTTCTGGTTGAATGTGAAGTATTGTAAGGGCAAAGGCTGCCCATTTGAGTTTTGTAGGATGTTGGGTAGTGATGAGTGTGCATGCACATCGTTCCTTCTCCATGCAGACCTGGTCACTTGACAACTTTGAGATGCACTCTATGCATGACTTGATTTTATTTTTCTTAACTAAACCATACATTAAAAAAATTGATCATCCACAAAATACTTGCTTTGTGCATGTTGGACTCCCATATACCTGCTGCCCACCTATCACAAGCATCTTAAATGAGACACCTTGTCTCATTAGGGAAACTTCGGAGCTGTTGCCTCACTCCTCACTACTACTGTTCTGCTGTGTAGGAAGTTCTAGAGATCACTCTGAGCTTGATGCTGCCAAACTTGTGTCATCAGACTAAAACTCATATATGCCCATCCAAAAAAACCTAGTTTAACGTTTGTTTTGTTTTGTTTTGTTTTGTTTTTTAACCAGCTCTTCGTTGTTACAAGGTGGGGTTCTTCTGTTGTTAATTTCGCTGAGAAGACCTATAAAGAAGCATCCTAATGATTTCAGAATTCATGTATGTGTTAAGGTGTTAAAATGGATTTATCCCTTTGTTTTAGGACTAGATATTGATGGCTTATACAGAGTTAGTGGCAATCTTGCAGTGATACAGAAGCTAAGATTTGCTGTCAATCATGGTAAGCTTACTTGAACTATATTACAATTACATGTATTTTCAGATTGCTCTTTGTAGAAAGCAGGAAAAAAATTCTTAGTGTGCACCTATAGTCTTTCATGCAAAATGCTTGTTGCCTTCAAAGTAAAATTACTTCAGAATCGCAGTATTTCACTTGTGACATATGTAATTTGAAAAGCCTAGCATCCTGGAGGTTTGGTCTTATGTGGAACATAGAAAATAATTCTGAAGAATGGTGGTAAGAGAATTTGAGGGGGAGGGAATTATCTAAAACAAAATAACTTGATACCTTATATAAGTGGAGGCTTAATATGCTGTTTTTCCATTAAAATAGTGAGTCAACTCTTTTAGCAAGATCACTACAGCCTTTTAGTATGGGGGTGCTTAGCTTCTCTTCCCTCTACTGTGTGTTCATAACCCTTTCATGTGGGTATATCTTAGTGTTTTGCTCCATGGAATTTAATAGGGAGCTTGCAACTAGGAAGAGGACAGTAGCCCATCTACAGTGTGACCTCTCATTTCCTGATTGATGGGGTCTAACTAAATTTTGTTATGGCAGCAGCTCCTTTTCCCTTCTGGAAAATGCTCATGGTGTAGGGGGGGCTGTGCATAGTGCAGTAGTCTGGCCATCTCTTGAGTGGTTGAGGTGTTTTGTATCTCCTTTTACACTGCTGCAGCTCTGCATCCCAGCAGAGAATGGGCTGAAATGGAGCAAGAGCATTCATTGCTTTAAAACCAGCAAGCATGGAAGAGTAATTAAGTTTATACAAAGGGGAAAATAAACCAAACAAATGAGCACTTTTAATTATTAACATCAATTAATAATTTTTCTCTCTCAGATGAGAAACTGGATTTGAATGACAGTAAATGGGAAGATATACATGTCATCACAGGAGCTCTAAAGATGTTTTTCAGAGAATTGCCAGAGCCTCTGTTCACTTATAATCACTTCAATGACTTTGTCAATGCAATCAGTAAGTCTGGAAAACTTTCCTGTGCTTTTTGTTTTATTTCTGCTTAATATGTACAATTGATTTAGTTATTTTGGATGGTAAAAAGAATATTTTGGTTATGACCATCTGTAACGCTTATCTGGAATTGCTTGTCAGCAATGCAATGCACAGACTGGCCAGGAGGTGGTAGTATTTTATCTCATATCAACACTGCAAAACTTTTTTTCTTTTATTCCCAGTCTGTTAAATTTTCTGCTAAAGTTTTAAACAAAATGACTGAATTTTTGTTTCTCCACCTTATCCTTTTACAGAACAAGAACCCAGGCAGCGTGTCCATGCTGTAAAAGATTTAATCAAACAGTTGCCAAAACCAAATCAGGACACGATGCAGGTACTCTTTAGACACCTGAAGAGGTAAGTAGCAGATGGAAGGAAAGGCTTTGTTTTGCTGATCTTCCCTTAAAACTAAATAATCCAATTGGAAGTACTAGGTGACTGTTCTCATTGTTTTTTTTTTCTTGTCTAAATTTGACCTGGTGAAATCAATATATCAATCTGTTTTTATACAAGCTTGCAGAGCACCAAATGGGCTTTAGACAGCATGTGTCATTGTTGTGGTGTTTACTGCCAAGTTCTTATGTTACAGGGATTGTGAGAGGATCAGAAATAGCATTTCAAAACAAAACATTAATGTAGAGGGGGGAATCAGAGCACCCTTATGTCCTATTTACATTAAATAAATATTGCAAATAATATTTGCTTTAGACTGTGTCTTTTTCCTGTCATCCCATTACTGCTAAGTCTGGGTATTTTTTTGTTTTGTTTTTCAGAGTTGTAGAAAATGGAGAAAAGAACCGAATGACCTATCAAAGTGTAGCAATAGTTTTTGGTCCCACATTATTAAAACCAGAGAAAGAGACTGGTAACATAGCTGTCCATACAGTGTACCAGAATCAGATTGTAGAATTAATTCTACTGGAATTGAATTCCATCTTTGGACGCTGATGTTCTTCTTGGAGTAGAAACTGAAAGTGATGGGTTGGCAGCAGTACTCCCATCAGAAGAAAAATCCCTCACTGTACATGGTTATTATGTTTGTGGACCAAGCGGCAACTTGTTTTTTGCACTTTTGGGGGGAGGAGAAACAGGAGAAATGTTTGACCACTTTAATGCAAATTAAAGACAACACTTTAGATTTCTTTGAAAAGTTCAATGTAGAAAGTTAATTGAAAAGTTTATAGTTTGCCTTTTTTAAAATAGCATTGGAAAAATGTAATATAGGTTCATACACTGGATTTCTTGGAGAGTAAAGCTACTAATCTCAAACTGGATAATCTGGAATTTAATCTTAAAATTCTTCCACTTGATAGGGAGAAGTCCTACCAACTGGTACGGAAAATTCAGTGAAGTTGCATCTTAAGCCTGTATTATTACAACCTACTCAGATCTGTATGACACTTTTCCAAGCGGTTTCTTCATGCAGTGACTGTCTTAATCTTGTACTAACAGTTCAGTTGAGTTATTCAAATGTAATTTCTCTGGTCCTTTTCCCCCCTTTTTCTTCTAGCTTTCTTTTTTTTTTTTCTCTTTTTCTTTTTCTTTGTTTTTTCTTTTTCTTTCTTTTACTCTTTCTTTCTTTTCTTTTCCTTTCTTTTTTTTTCTTTCTTTCTTTTTTCTTTCCTTTTTTTTTTTTTTCTTTCTTTTTTCTTTTTTTCTTTTCTTTTTTTTTTTTTTCTTTCCCCCCCCAGCAATGTTTCTGGAACTTCTTTGCTGCTTTATACAACAGCACACTATTTAAAACATTGAACTTGTAAGAATATCCAGCAATGGATGTTTGTCTTGTGACATAATAGAAGTAATATTTAATAATCATGTTCATTTATTCAGGGTATTTCCTGAGCTAAGTTTTTGTGTTATACTGATTTAAAGCTACAAACCTAAGTAAATACCAACTGTAACACTGTATTGAGTTTTTGGTATAATGCTGTCCTAGTGGAAGTTTCTTGATGTAAATACAGGCTGTCCTTTTGATTCTTGTATATAATTCAGTTCCTGTATAGTTGTAAGAACACTTTAGTCATACATTTCTAATCATGGGTAGATTAATGACAGTAGCATAATGTTTCCAGTGGATGTCTGAGTTTCAGCAGGGAAACAGGTTATGGGGCTGGGGGGGGGGGAGGAACCTAACTGTGTGCACTTTTAGATGTTAATTACATTTGCAGGCAAATAACTGTAATGCAAACGGTACTGGAGAAATACTGAGTGTGCTTGCTAAATTGTTAATGCACTACAAGAGGAGCCTTTTAGGTTATTTAATATGTACAGGATACATTACAAAAATGTATTATGAATTCTAACATCTACAAATAGTGAAACTCATTTTTTTGATAGATAGATGTTTGATGGAATCCATGATGCTAAAATTAAGATTTTCTTTTTACATTAATGTAGAATAATTTGTAAAATTGGTTTTGAAAGATTTTGTTACAGGAAGCATGGTCTGCTGAAGACTTTTTTAAATGTATTTTTCTAGACTAACTGCTGTATCTGACATACTTGTTATGTCTAACATGAATAAAGTAAACCATTAGTTCTTTTAGAGTTTGCTGTTCCCACTTCAGAAAACATGAACCCCCTTTAAACAGTAAGACCAATGTATCTTGCTGCTTCGCATGGGTACTACTTGTGACAAACAGTTTGCGTGCTGGATTAAAAGACAAATGCTTACTTTTATAACTTGACAATTTTAGGAACTTCCCAGTCCCTCATTTTAACAACTTCTAACAAATTCTAACATAAGGTTCAGAGAGGGTAGAAGTAATTTATGGATACAAATTTGCTGTCTTTAAAACAGATCCCATCTTACTCAGAACCTACTCTATGGAAGCAGATATACTGGGGAAATATTTGTATTCTGCCTCTAATATGTTGCAGATCTTTCATAACACAGTTCTGGCTTGCAGCAAAGGGGATGTGTGGTGAAAAACTGAGATGTAATCAGATGAATGGTATGAGAATTCTGTGAGCGTAGGGCTTGCACGAAAAGTCTTTGGTGATAAAAGAGAAGATGAGTTACCTTGTGGCTTTCTCACTGTCTTCTTGTGGTAATGGTGAAGTCTTGTGGTTTGTTGCAAAGCGACCTGGGTGAGGATTGTGATAGCTCCACCTCAGCATGGTGTCAGCCTCCTGGTAGGCTGGCACAACGGAGCAGTGCCCAGCAGCAGGTGTGCTCCAGGCTATAGAATAGATCAACACAGTTGAAATCTCTTGCTGTAGATTATTCAAATCCCAACTTCATCTGTAAAATAAAAAAAAAGAATTCCCACTGCTATATGAGAGGACTTTTCCACAGGTCACCTTTTCTTGTATGGGTGTTACGTTTTTTCAAATAATGCCTTTTTAAAAGAATTTGATAATGAGGATGTCACGCTTTTTGTTGTATTCCCCCAAAATAAAGCATTTTGTTATTACGACATATAATGTGGTTTTGTGCAGTGAGGTTGTTATATGCTTTTATGTTTCAATGTTCTAGGTTTTAGTTGTGAGACGAGAGAGTATTCTTTTTAATGGAAAGAAGTGTAGCTAAACACTTAAAACACTGAGGAAGAGGAGGCTGTCCAAGCTGATCGTGTGGTTGTCATGTCCAACTTGAAACTGTGTATGTCAGCACGCTGGGTTTCTTCACTGTTTAAAATACCTTGTCTTGTCCCTGCAGTTAGCTTTCTTTTAAACAATCAACAGCAGATTTTGTGGTTTTGCACAAACACAAAAGGGGAAAGCTATTTCTGCTAGATTAAACATAATTAAATTTATATATACCTCAGTTCGGGCTCTCAGTCAGATTAGGTTCTGGTTTAAAACAGATTTAAAAACTAGAATATAAACTTTTGGAGCCATGCTACTCAAAGATACTGAAGGTCAAGTATTATGACCTTTGCTGAAATTTTGTTCCAGTACCAGGATCTGTGTTGAGCTCTGTATTTCAGCTGCACAGTGTTAGTACTAAGCAGCTCTCAGATGCACCAATCTGTACTTGCTTCAGGTTTCTTTACTTTAAAGCTTGAGAGAGAGGTGGCCACTAAAAAGACAAGGCAAATATACACAGTCATTTAATATAAACCATTATTTAAAAGTCAGAGTACATGTACATGCAGCTTCCTGCATGCAAGTAGATAGGTGATGCTTAATGCCCAGGCTCAGACTTTCCTCTCCATCTTCACAGAAAGCCACAATAAATTCCCTTTGTACTGAACCCATTGTAACCTGGCAAGCAAATCCTCCACTCACCACAGGAGAAAAGGAGTTGATAAGTAATACAGTATCAGTTTATTCCTACATGGAGCCCTGACTTTTTCCCTTTAAAGGGAGCAGCTTTATTTAGCCCCCAAATAATGATATTTTCAGAATCAATTGGTTAATTCATAAGCCATAATGTAAGCCAAGCTCAGTGCAGCATTCTGCTGGGCGAGGGGGGAGGTACAGAATGTCTAATGAAGCCTTCTGCAAATGCTGGGGAGAGGAGAGCTCCTCTGAAGAATCTTAATTAGCCTCCACAATTGCAAAGTTTTGTGGGCAAGCAGCTGGTAGGACTGGATCAGACCTTTACAAAAGTAGCCCTGTGTGACTGTGGGACTTAAATGAACATCCTTCCCAGCCCCCCAGCCGGATAGCATTCTTGTAAACAGACCACTTGTAAAACAGGATCACACCGTGTAACAAACCAACATGAAAGACATTCAGAGGTAACTTGGCCTCTTGGTCCCTTTTATTGCCTCAAGACTTAAATGGCATCTCTGATATTAGTTTCCTACAATAACCCAAATAGATCTGAGTTTCTTAAGGTACTTAGTTACTACTTTCTTTCAGAAACAGAAGTCTGTGTTGGCATTCAGCAAACTCAGACCTGCACATTGGGACAAGCAGGAATAGCATCAGGTTTATTTCTCATAGAATCTCACCTTGCAGCTTATTGCATTGAAATGTGGTTGGCTAGGGAAGGGGAAAGTAGATCCTTAGTGTGGGAGTAAGTAAATGCAAAACACTGAAGGCAAGCAGACAAAGCAGGTGTGATGGACAAGCAAGATAGCAGAGAAACAGTCACTTAGAAAATCTGAAGGAATCCAGGCCAGAGAGCTGGAAGAAAGCCAGCCTGCCAAGGGGGTGGGCTTTCTTTTTCCACTGCCTACAATGCAGATGTAGGCATAGCCTGGCTATGTTTTGTAAGGGCAGGTTGCTCTGTACACAGGTGGAGTTGAAGTGACATTGCAAAATGGCAGAGCTCACCTTTTTCTAGAGTTTCCCAGAGTGGCTCCTGCATGTCAGCTCCTCAGTGACTGAGCTTGTGTCCAGGTTCACTTGACACAAACAGCTGTGTGCCAATGGTGGTGGAGAACTCTGTTCCTTCAATGTAATTGTGAATGCACAACCAGCATGTGTGAGAGAAAAATAAACTTGTTCTCAGTTTGGCAGCATTCTGGTAGCACTGAGTGCCCCGGCTGAGATCCAAACCTTGAAAAGCACATGTAGCTGTCTGCTGCAATCTCTGCACAACAGAAGAAAGAAATGTATGGAGCGGAAAAGTGGAAGTTTGAAGAGGAAAAAACCCCAACCTGTCTTCACAACTGGTTCAGATTTGAATGTATGGTATTAATCTTCTTAGAATAATTTGTTAATTCATAGTGTGAAAGAAACGTATGTCCTCTGAAAAATAAATACTGTACTTAAAAGCTGTTGTTTTTCACATCATACGTTGGAAGATAAATGTTAAACATTGGTCAGCTTTTCTAGTTCATCATGTGCTGCAGCCAGATGGCTGGAATCAATCCCCTGGTGCTGTGTCACCTGGCCACCAGTGTGCCAGTGCCCTCTGTCTTTTCTTTACCAAGAGGATGATGCTCAGCTGGTGGTGGCTTGTTGGCTTTCTGCATCTGAGTCTCCTGCCTAGCTACTTTACTCCAGTAAAAGGAGGTACCTAATCCAGAGACAGCTTGGAAAGCCACTTTTCTCCAAGGAAAAAAACTTTCCTACCAGCTCACCTGCCCCCTGCCAACACATGTGTGACCTGCTCAACTTCATAGCTTTCTTCACTGAAATCTGGTTGCAGAAGAGGTAGCGTCTCTCCTCTGGCACTCCATTAAAGCCTTGCATGCAACCAAGGATGCCACCATATTTCCAGCTATTTATTTCATAGCTGAAGTCCTGTTCTCACTGCTGTACCAGTCCTGCTTTCAGTTTTGTCTCTGAAATCTTAAAGATAAAGTGTCTTGTCTTATTAATCTCTCATTTTCCTGCATCCACCCACCTGCTATTTCTGCTGCTCTGAAAGTCAATCTGACTTGGACTGTTTGCTTCCTTATTTGTACAACAGCCCAGAGCCTGGGGGCTGGAATGTGCTGTGCTTTGCCCAGAGGCTGCTCTGCCTGCCGAGGCTGAGGCGCCCGCTGCTCATCCATAGACACTTCATTAAAAAGTAGTCATAAGCATTAATGCTAAATGGTAATGTAAAGGAAAAAAAGAAAAAAAAGGAAAAAAGAAAAAAGGAAAAAAATTAAAAGGCCAAGAGAAAACAAAACCAACCAAACAAAAAAAACCCCAACCCACAAACTAGAAGAATTAAAACACAGTACTTTCTGTGTAATTGTTAAAGCAGGCTTCATGCTGCCTCCCCTGTTTCGCAGAGTGCCCATTCTGTTTCGCAGAAATCATGGAATCAGAATGATTTGGGTTGGAAGGGACCTTAAAGGTCATCTAGTTCCAACTCCTCTGCATGGGCAGGGACTAGATAATGTACAGAAACTAAGCAACTAGGTATTATATTTGGTGAGAAATTGAGGGAAAGCAATGTAATTCCAGGCAACCATTGAATCACCATCTGTATTATTTGTGTAGGCTGAGCTGTGAGCCAGCTGCCAAGAAGCCTGCACAGTCTTCAGGTTTGCATTAAAACATTGCAGCTACAGGCCTGGATCATACTTGTCCCTTTCTTCTCCCTGAGCTTCCCAGTGCTGCCCCATTTAAATGCATGAAAATAAATAACTTTCTGTTCACCTTTCCTGTTTATGGAGTACAGCTGATCTGTGCTGCAAGCCAAGTGCTCAGGGTGTCCATGGGTACAAGCTTCTTCCCCTGTATATACACAATTTAGCTAAGAGGGGTAGAAGTTTATTATAAACATTGAACAGTGGGTAGCATCATTAGCTCTTCAAAATCATAACTAACTCCCCAGGTGGTTGTCCTAATGTGCTCTGGGTTTTCTTTGCATCCATGAGATAAAAAGAAAACCTGAGCACATGAGGGCAGAATTCAGCACAATGAAACAAACATTGACTGCTGCTGTTGCTGGCAAGACCAGTCTTGGGTGGCAGAAATGATGCTCATACTGCATGAGCCAGAGGTGGGGACTAGCTCGCTTGTTCCTTCCTTCCTGCCTTCCTGCCTTCCTGCCTGCCTTTTTAATTTGCTCAGCCATGAGCTAAGGCTTGTGGCGTGTTGCAGTCCAGACAGCACGATTATGATGGTCCTCTCTGGTTTTAAAGAACCTATGAATGAAGTTGGCATGCAGCCTTCCAATTAGCCTTTGGCTTCCTTGTTCCTACTTGGCCATTCACGCCCTGTATCAAATGAAACCACTTGTCCTGGCCAAAGTTTCATTCTTATTTCTCTCCTAAAATAATCTGCTTAGTTAAGCAAACCTGTCTTGTGACCCACAGCAGCCCTCACAGTCCTGTTGTGCTGGAGTGCTCTGGGGATTGGGATGGGTGGTGTGGTCCCAGGTACTGACACTGTCCTCACTGGTGATCTCAAGTTCAAGAAAGTGCTCCTTTACTGCAGCCTGAAATGTAAGAGTTGGGTGCCTGCAGCCACAAGGGCTTCCCTCTTTGAAATACTTCTCACCAGACACAAAGAAATCCTCAAAACCATGAGCTGCTGCCAGCTGGTGTAAGAGCTCAGTTACTGCCACTCTGCCACCATGCAGCAGACAGGCATGAAGGGGCCCTGGCAGCCCCCACCAGCACGGTCCTGCCATGGGATTGGCACCCAGCACCACAGCCTTTCCTCCAGCCCCAACAAAGAAAACCTCTCTGGGAATAGCCAGGAAAAAAGAGCTGCAGACAACCTACTGAGTGCCCAGCACTCCTGCACAGCCTGCCTGGACCATCCCTGGCCATGGGCAGAAGCACCAGAGGCAGCTACAGACACAGAATCCAAGGCTGGGAGATGCAGAGCTGTGCTTCTTCCAGGCTCAGCAGCAGTCTGGGCTGCTCTTACAGACCTCCACTGATAAAGAGGGTAGAGTATCCCAGACTCTTACATGTTTATCTAGCACATAACTCTCTTCATACTTCAAAAGTTGTGGTTTTGTTTTGTTGGGTTTTTCTTTTTTTATTTCTCACTTCTAAGTAGCTCTTGCTGCAGTTTACTTTCATCTTTTTCCTTACTCTGTTCTTATCCATTGCTTTTATCTATTCTGCAATGTATATGGCGACCTATTTTTCCCTGTGTCTCTATACACAGGATAGCAGCCCATGAAGCTATAAAAGGTTATGTGTCTCAGTTGTGTCTCAGTTTTCCCTTCTCTAGACTAAGTAAACTCAGTCCTCTTAATCTTTTGTTGGCTGTTACACAGTGGTTGATTTGAGCATGAGATAGGAAAGGGTGACTTCAGTCCCCCCCCTGCAGGAGACTTTTAAATAAAAATAAGTTGCAGAATGGCCTACAGTTCTTCACCCTTTAATGCCCTCCCCTTCAGGCCATTGCCCAGCCTTTGTTTATAGGCTTGTCCAAACCCAGTGGTGTGGCTTGGAAACTCCCACTGGTGAGCACCACAGAAGGTCTCCTTTGGATGTCCTTGAATCTCTCTCTGAACCCCTGATTCCTTGACAGTTCTGGAACTACAGACCTTACCTGTGGAAATCCAGGCACATTTTGCTTCTCAAAGCACTTAGCCAGCACTTGGGCACCTATGCCCTGCTTCAGATATAGCAGGGTGGCTTAAGGGCAAGGGCTGTAGCTATTGTGCCAGAGCCCTTGCCACATGCTGAAGGTCTATGCCTGCCCTGATGGGGTTTTGAAGGAGAAAAGTGTAAAAATCAGTCTGCTTGACATCTTTAGGGACATGTCCTTGGAAGAAGCAAAAGCTCAGATTAAGACCGGATGTATCAAAGTGCTCCAAAACTTTCATGTCTACTCAGAAGTGTTGGCAAGAAGTCCGGCATTAAGTCACAGGGAGGAAGGTGACAACCATCAGGTGCAGCTGCACCAGGACAATGCACTGAAGTGTTTGATCTTCCAGTATAACAGGTCTGGCTGATATCACACCCCCGGTGACTGCAGCTCTCACTGTCAGTGCAATCAAAAGCTTTGCTGAAGCATTAGGGACCAGAGCAGTGGCAGAAAGTGCTGCTCCAAAGGCTGGGCTCTGGGCCAGCACGATGTAGCCTGTAGGAACAACAGCAATCTGCTTCCCTGGATGTTAGCAGGGCACTGCAAAGGAACATACTGCTAATGTTTCTCTACAAAGCACACAGCAAAGCCACACAAACATCCAGGATAGAGCCCATGCCACATATTGGGGCAGACCCTGAGGTTCCCCTCTTCTGCCAGTTGCCTGCACCTCAGAAGGTCCTGCAGTCCCCGTGGCTCCTTGCAGAGACTCCATGGTACCCATGTGTGCCCTAATCTGTAGCTTTTGTGAATCAGGTTGTCTGGGGCAGAGCTGCCCTGCTGGCAGAATGCCAGGAAAAGATGGAATTACATTTTGACTCATGATGTGCAAACCAGCATTTGAAGGATGTATTGTTAGCTACATTGTGGCACCTAGAAGAGGGTTTTTGAGACAAAAATACTGATTATATTATAACTTCTTAGGACAAATCTTGTGATAATGAATTATTTAACTTGGAAAGATTCTCAGCATCTTCTAGTTCTGTACAAAAAAATCAAGACTCTAAACATTAAGAACCAAGATTAAAGAAAACACAAGGTACTAGCAGATTTGTTCTAGAGGAACAGATTTTTCTGATAAATTGAAAGTAAGTATCTCTGAATTATTCTTTTAACCTTAAGCTAATGATCAGCACTACACCTGCATCACTGGGAAGACTGGCAAAGCTTGAAAGTCCTTTCATTTCCAGGCATTCATGAAAAGCTGCACATGACTAAAAGTCTCTGATTTGAGCACTGGAAAGAAAATTTGGTGAAGCCATGCAGTAGTAATTTGGGGGCTAGTAATTTCTCCTGAGTGCATCTCTGTGTGGAAAATGTACCCAAGTTCCCTCCCTAACAAATACCTCAAGATCCACAAAATGGAGCTTCCAATCCCCTTTTTATTCACACCAAGTTCCCCAGTCAAGTTACAAACCTCCAGGTGAAGTTGGAAGAGCTGGAAATTACAGCTGAGGGCAGAGCAGATGGTGGAGTCACAGTGATTGAGTTACTGCTCCTTTGATACCAACCATCTGGGCCCCCTCCCACCTGCCCTGCAAACAAACCCTAGCAAAATTTTTGCCCTTCCCCAAAGCTCAATTCCCCACCAAGCGGACCGACAGCACCTTGCACTAATGTACAGGATCACTTTTTATATTTAAAGCACCGAAAAGAGGAGGAACACTTAATTAGGAGGACACTGGTCATCTTTTTGCAAGCTTAACCCTGCTTCTGTTCAACCCAGCAGAACAGAACAGGACATTATCCCTGTCACCTTCCCCAGGGATAATGAACTTGGGTCTGTCAGGCTCTTTCCTAGGGAGGTGAAATATCTAACAAATGCTGGCCCCTGTTACCCATTAAGCACAAATCACTTCAGAATTGCCTTGAGCTGGCTGCATCAGTTGTCCTTGGTCCTGGTCATCATTCCCATTACCTCTCTGCAGAGCATACTCATGAATTCTTCCAGGCTGCAGAAATTCCCCCCTTCTTATCTTGCTCCTGGAGCTACACTGGATGTGTAGGGCAGGAGCTCCCTGGCTCCTTGCCCAGCCAGCCCCAACAACCTGTGGTGAGGCTTAGGGGTGGCTGTGGCTCACCCCACCCTGACCCCTGCTTCTGGGGCACAAGCAGAAGGCAATGGCCTGGCCCAAGGGTGGGCTGGATTTTCTGACTAAAGGGTGTCTTAGAGAAGAGACAGCCCAGGGCCGAGCAGGTTTTCCAGGGAAATTTTGGCCAAATCCTCTCCTCACCTGAGACCTCACACTCCCTTTCTGTCTGACTGTTTTGCAGGACTTGGATACCAGCAGAACTAAGGTTACAGCTCAGTCTGTTAGAAATAGCCATCTATTTATCTGTAAGGTCATGTTGATTCTTTTTTTTTCCTATGTTTTCCAGGCTGCAAGCAGTCCTGGAAGGCACAGGACCACTCACCTTGATGAAGCCAGCCAATTTGGTTATGTGGTATTTCTATTTTCATCTGTTTTCTCCCAAAAAGTGCTATGCGAGGGCTCTGAACTCCCTCTTAAAGGGGTCTTGTAGTGTTTCCTTTGAGAACACTGAGAGGTCCCCACCATACAGCTATCTGCTCATAGCATAATTATTCTCCACTAAAGCCTCAGAGACCACAAGGCTCCTGACATTTTTCATTACCTGGAGAAAGGTAATTTTTCATTGCTCTCCTGAGGACTCTTGCACCTCGCAACAATAATGGGGCATTCAGCTACAGCAAGCTGTAGCCTACAGTTTATTTTTATCTCTTGATGGACATAAGATGAAGGGCTTCCATCTAAGACTGGAAAAATAGAGAGCTGTAAACTAAGCTATTAAACAAATTGTTGCAGAAGTTCATAGCAAACCACAGGGTCTTTCATGGTGGATGTAAGATCATTTTAAAATTGTATAGTAACAAGATACACTTTACCGAATCCTAAGCTGTAAGTAAAAAATACCAGGAGAAAGGATCTCATATTACACTAAAATAAACTCTCAAATACAATCAGCAACATCATACATGCCTCTAACTTTATCTGTCTCCAGCTACTGATCTATAGGCCAGATTTCTATGGCAGTTGCTATGTGGTTGTGTCAGCTGAGCTGCTGGTGGAGGAAAGATACCACTTCATCTCTGGGATGCACACTAAAAAAACAGAGCCCAGGAACTATATTTTGGCAGGATCTGCACATCTCCAGCTAGTTAGTGCATTTTTTTCACATAGTCGTTTTAAAAAAAAGTGATTGCAACAGAAACTGCTACTGCAAGCAGCTGGTAAACAAAGCATAAAGGGCTGAAATTTTAATTCAGTTTTGAAATGTTGTTGCATGCAAGAAGTGATTCCAAATACTCTGAAATCTAACATGTAATTTAATTTACCTAAACAGATAAAGCAACAGTATACAAGCCTGAAAAATAAAAACTTATGAGTTTTGACAAGCCTCCCTTGTGATTTGCCAAAGAATAAGTATTTTTGTTTCAAGATCTTAAAGGGAATTAACTCTGAGAATTAAACTGTAAAGTGAAAAACAGATTCTCTTTTTATATATTTTTCTGGTAGCATTCCCAGTGGTGCTGACAAAAGCCAGGCAGGCTGGGCTGCCTTCTCCCCCTTACAAAGAGTCCAGGGGGACTGGGGAGCACAAATAGGGCCAGAGAACAGGGCCCTGGGTAGGGCAAATCCCTGCTCCCAAGTGAACCCAATGCCTTTTTGTCCTGCAATTACTTCTCCCTTATATGAGACAATCTGCACTTAAGTCACAGAGTAAAAGTCAGTTGCTTTTCTTTGGCACAGTTTAGGGCAAAAATGAGTATGATGCTGCTTTGCTCCAGACAAGGGGCTTTTTTCTTCTTTATAAACCCAACCCTAAAATTCAAATTAGCCTCCAGCTCAAAGCCTTTACCAACAGGGCATGAATGCTAAATAGCCTGCTCCCAGTCCAATCTGTTCACTGTCTGGCTAATGATTATTCTCCATAGAAACCCTACCAGAGTCAGTTATTATTCTCTCCTCATGCACTTGTATCTCTCTTGTATTTATATAAGATTAAGTAGCCCTGTTAGGTTTTTACCTCTGATTGGAGCTTATTTTAACCTCAATTAAGCCATCAGCCTGACTTTCTGAAGGCAGAGCAATAGCATAGCCATTATCATTCTCTCCACCTTTTGTATAAAAATGATGTTGAGGATTGGTTGCTTTGGGGATTGCTCTGTGGCAGGTAACCAACACCGAGAGTCAGGAGGATAAATGGTGCCAGACTCCCAGAGGTGCCGTGGCACTGTGTAATTATTGTTCCAGACAGCTGAAAGCAGCAGGGTTTCTGGTTCCCCTGCTTAGTTTCAGTCTGCCATGATTGCTGGCACAGAAAGATGCTGATTATAAGTAAACATTAATTATGCCCTGGTACCCCACTGCTAGCATTGCTGGGCTTGCAAGCACAGTGCTGCGCTTGGCCCCCTCTACTGAAAAATCATCTATACAGATTTCAGTGGCCAGATTTTCATCTCACTTGGTCATCCTCACATGTAGCTAGAGTTAAGGTTCTTTCTGTAGCACTGCTTATGCGCTGTACTTCAATGTCACTGCTCAAATAATTACTATTTATTCTTTGAAGAAGGTGAGTTCAGGTGGTGCAGCAAGCAATTCCATTATCTGCTCTGAAGCAAAGGAAGCATTTTAGTGTCTTTAAAGGAAAAAAAAAAAAAAAAAACCAACCAAAAACCAAATCACCCAAGGCATATAAAAGTTATCAGTCGTCCTATAAGTCAAAGTAATTTTTTTCATACGATGTGCTTTTTTAAAATGGCAGCCTATTCCTCCTTCTTTGTTGTGTGGCTTTGGGATTTCTTTTTTTTTTTGCTACAAGAGGCTTAAATATGCAGAGTCCACAGTGTTGCAGATGGTAAACACTGCTCCTTGAGTCGCATGGACAGTTACAAAGTGATTTCCGTGGCACTTGAAATGCAGCCTCCAATGCTGATGGAATTTCACTGCGCCGTGATTACACCGCACTGCAGTGAAATGGGTTCAATTTGATTATCTGGCTATTCCATTTCGCCTGTATTTACAACCTGCCTGACCTCTGGGGGGAAGGGGAGGACAGGCAGCCAATCGTGATGGAGGCATTTCAAAAGGTCTAAGCAATACAGCGTTTACCACTATAATTCAGAGGCTCTACAATTTGGAGACTGTGCTCTCATGACAAAAATTGGCAGAAGAACATAGTTAATGTGAAATATTTGTCCATTCCCAGAGCAAATACAGAAAATAGAGAAAGTCTCAGAAATTCACCTCTTTCTCCTTTTGGCACCCGAAGATGTTCAAGTGCATAAAAGCAGTGTGCAGGCACCACCACATTTTTAAGAAGTTGCCCTTGGATGGTGCCAAAAGGTTCCTGTTTGACTGGCTACCTGGGAGCTTCCCCCCTTGTGTGCATCCTCAGCTTTGATGTTAACACATTTACAGCCCAACAGGGATGATTTTGAGTATGCTGCTGCTGCTGTCACTGCTCTCAGGTGGGTGTTACCCTCCACACCTCATCTCTGCCATCCCCAGCCAACAGCAAAGGCATTTGAATTAAGCTTCATGTGCAGTCATCCCATTCTGAAGTACAGATTCATTAAGGTCATAACCAATCACCGCCCATTCCAAGTGATTAACTAATACCATACTGTGACAGTTCCAGAGCATTATTTTTAAAATCTTATATATATATAAAAGGCCCAAAAGTCAAGAAGGAAGAAAAGTGGCTTGAGGTTCATGCACTAGCTACCCAGTTTGGACTTTTCCACCCCTCACAAGTCTGGGTCCCTGGTCTGGGTGGCCACACAATCTGGATCCACATTTTGCACCTCTAGTGTGTTTGTATTTAAACACTGTCTAGTCTTGAAACTCCACGGAAGTTAGGCTTTCCAGAGCTCCTGGGGCCAGAGGCAATGTGTGTTATAACAGTTTCATTTTGAAAACTCTACTGGTTTTTGTTTGTTTAAAAGCGAACACTTTGTATGACATCTCTTGAGAACTCCCGTCTATCATCTTATATGTTATTGCATTAACACAGGAGAGAGAAGAGTCCGGAAGGCAGCTGCAAGACATACTTCTTACATCTTTTATCCTTGTAGGGAAGATCTATTTGAAAGGCAGCCTAACAGAGCAAACCTGCTTGAAAAAAGGTACTGCATCAGCTCCACGAGTCAGCACGAGTCAGTACAAAGTGGTTCTGGCAGGAAAGCATTTCATTTATGTTTTGCATAAAATTCAAAATGGATCACTTGAGGCTCATTCTGTCCCTTCCCACAGCTGCCTTGAGCTCCTGATCCTCTTCTTTGCCCCTAACAGAGGTCTCTGGTGACACACTGCCACTGTGCAGTGAGGTTTTGGTCTGGGGCAGGGGCAGGCACTGTCTTGACTATTGCTTTTGTTTCAGGCAAAAGAAAACCCCCATCCTTCACGTAGCTGCCCCTACCCCATTCTGTAACACACCACAGTGCCTCCTTCTGCCCAGTATTAATAGGGGTATCTGATGAGAGACCAAAGCAGCAGCAGCTTGCAGGCAGGGGAGGAAGGGGAAGTAAGACCTGTGTGCTGTGAACATGACAAACCAAAGTGCAAGGAACTAAAAAGGAGCATGACAGAGACCCTTGTGAAGCCTTATCCAGTCTCCCATGCAGAGCATCTCACCAGCATCCCAGCTCGTGCTCACAGAAGGAAGCACACATTTTGAGTTTTTCAAAGATGGAAAAGGCTACAATTTGCCTTCACCTTTTGGTCTCTTAGATAATTATTGTTTTGCTTCCTCTCCATTTTTTCCCCTTGGCTCTTCAGGTGTTTTTTTCCCATCCTTCATCAAGAGCCACTCGCTTCCTGACACCCCTTTCCTGAAACATATTGGTATTTATTCCTGTCAGTAGTTTAAGCTGTCCAAAATTGTTTACTCCCAGACTATTTTTCAGTGTATTATAAAAAAACACATCAAAAGTAAAAACTTTTAGCAAGATTTGCTATGGGGGATTTCTGCTATGGTTCGTAATCTTTGAGAGGAGCCATTGCAAAATCTGCCCAGAGAATCCTCAGAAGAAGCGCAGTGAACAACCCTCTGTTGACAGAAACCTTGTTAAGGAGCATTAATACATCTGTTGTTTGAGAGAGAAATTTAGAAATCTACTGAGAGATTACCCTCATGTCACCAGGACACCTGACCTCAGTTTTGGGCCTTGGCCAGCTCCATGAGGCATAACCAAACCTGGCCAAGTTTGAGCCTCTATAACTTCAGACTGTGCACAGGTAATAAATGCTGACTACAGTTTTCCAGGTTTCTCAGCCCCAAATGTGCTCCCACTGAGAAGCAGCAAGAGGGTAACTGAGCTCTGCTCAAATATATCTGCTCAAGAGCATCTTCTTTTCTCAGCACTGTTTGTTGGTATCCAAGGTGAATGGGTGCTTATACAGAAGAGACATTATTACTCAGTTAAGTAAGGCTGGATTTGTCAGTAAGTCACCAAATTAAAGTTGTTTTAGGAACCTTAATTCTAGAGTTTCTTTTACTTTAGTGCTCAACAATCCTACTCTGAGCTGTTTGGATAGACAAGATAAAGATTCCTGCCATAGCTGGGCCACTGGAGAAGTTAATACTCACTGTATTTAACATATGAAAAAATTAAGGCTTCTCTGAGAAAGCAGATGGCTCATGGTGCCAAAACCGTCAGAGATGTGTCTTTATTATTTGTCAAAATAATTGTTTAACAGTGCCACACTCCATTGCTGGGATATACACACCTGTTCAAATAACAGAGTTATTTAACAAGATGGTGTTGTTATAGAAAAAGCTTGTGTAACAGGTAAAACCTCAGCTGGGCGCTATCATAAACTGTCCATAATATTAAATTACCAAGATGTGGACTAAAAAGAGATGAGCCCAGCAGCCTAAGACTGGGGGTGGGGAATGCTGAGAAGGGTGAGACCACCACAGCATCTGCAGAAGCAAGCTTCTCCCTTTGAGCAGTCTGGAAACAAAGCACTGCAAAAACCCTTGTAAAAGTGATGAAAAGGGTAAAAATAGCAAGGCAAAAAACCCAACCAGAACAAAACCCCAAACAAAACAGAAAACAAAAATATCCACATCAGGAAATAAATGTATCTTCAAGGCTGGATGAGAGACTAATTCAGGAAATGTTTCTGCAGATAAGACAGCTCAGTAAAACAACCCCAACCCCTCTGCCCCACAGCTCAGGCACTGATCATGGGGGGATTGCATTTACCTGATGTCAGCTGCAGCTAACCCAGGTGAAGGAAGGATGCTGTGTGGCTTTCACATCTTACAGAGACCATGGCAGCTGCAGAACTTGGCCTGCCAAGAGGGTCAAGATGCACAAAACTCTGCCAAAGACATTTTCTGCAACATCAGACACATGCACATCAAGCAGAGACCACAAAAGGCACCTGAGGAGCAGGTAGCAGGGAGGAGCCAGGTAAAGAAATGCCTACAAGCAATATTAAAAAACATTATACAAGTAGCACAACGTTACTAATAGAAAACCTACAAAGCTAAGAAGCCTGTTGTGCTTCTTGCTAGCAAGCCTCTATTCCTAATTTGTTTCTATTTAATTCCAACAGCAAGCAAAAGAAAAAGCTTTAAGAAGAGGACAGACCTCAAATCCAGCACAGAGTCCTCTAGCCCTTTAAAGCCCTCCAAACAGCCACAGCTACACAGCCTTGACATTCCTGATCTTTTACAACAAACTGGGCACTGAAACAAGATTTTCCATGTTTGCCTTCTTCATGTTACAAAAATTAGAAAGGAACAAAAAATTACAGGCTGCACCCGAAACACAGAGTCCCAGAGGGACATTCCTGAGTGTCTGCCCTCTATCTAACCCCGGGCTGGCATGTTTAACTTGAGTTGCTCTGGAAACACCAGACACATCGATGGCCATCACGAGTCTTTCATGCCATGGCCCCAACTCCAGCAGCAGGTCAGTGCAAAGTTATGGAACTGTTACAAGAACCCTATGGTCCACATGGGCAACCAGTGTCACCAAACCTTGGAAGTGACATCGCTGACATAGATGATGTTAGGGTTCCTGGAACTTTGCCCTACTGGAAACAGAGTAAGACTCACCAAAGAGATGAGTTTGGAAAGGACCTTTGGGTGTCATCTGGTCCAGGCCCTGCTCAAGCAGGAACATCTGGAGTAGGCTGCCCAGGACCATGGCCAGACAGCTTTTGAATATCTCCAGAGGTGGAAACTCCATCACTTCCCTGGACAACCACTGTCAGTGTTCAGGCACTCTCACAGTGGAAAAGTGTCTCCTAACATTCAAAGGGAACCTCCTGAGTTTCAGTTAGTGCCCAGTGCTTCTGATCCTATTGTGGCATATCACTGAAAAACCCTGGCTCTGTTCTCCTTGCACTCTCCCTTCAGGTATTTATACACATTAATAAGACCCCCCTGAGCCTCCTCCAGGCTGAACAGTCCCAGCCCCCTCAGCTTTTCCTTATATGGGAGATGCTGCTCCAGTGCCTCAATCATCTTACTGATGCTTCTTTGGTCTCCCTCCACTATGTACATAACTGTCTGATACTGGGGAACCCAGAACAACAATCCAGGTCTGGCCTCACTAGTACTGAGTAGAAGGGAAGGAGCCCCATCCTTGAGCTGCTGGAAATACTTTGATGCACACCAGAATACCATTGACCTTCTTTGCCACAAGGGTATGCTGCTGGCTCATGCTCAACTTGGTGACCACTACTATCCCCAGGTCCTTTTCTTCCAAGCTGCTTTCTAACTGCATGGCTTTCAGCATGAACTGGTGCATGGGGTTGTTCCTTTCCCGGTGCAGAATTTTGCAACTCTCCTTGCTGAACTTTATGATGCCCCAGATTGACTTGAACTGAACCCATAACTTTGCATAATCTGACCTTAAGACCCAAACCTGATATCTCCTCTCTCTACTTGCTACTCCTCGGAAATGCGATCTAGGAAGCTTTCTCTATACTCAGTTCCAGCCCTTCAGAAAACACATCAGTGTTTGAAAGTCCATAAACTCTTCATGGCAGTATTAGTACTGCTGGTACCTCCCTCCTACATACTACATGGCCCCATGCTGTGGATGCTCTCCATTCACAGGCCACATAGCCCATCATCTCTTTCTTCTCATCCCACCTCTAGATAACCCTGGGGTCCGGGGCACTTTGGCAGGAGAGCACAGCCACACCACTGACCTGGAATTAACCAGAGCTCAGGGGAGCAATAGTGGCCACCAAGGATGGGGCTAATTATAATTTGAACCCCACTTCTTCAACTGATGAAGAATACATACAAACATACTCATACCAGCACCATGTAACTGGAGCCATCCTGTCTTCCCCTGGCCAAGTCTGGAAAGGGCAGCTTTTTATTTGACCCCATCCTCAGTGACTACTTCAGGAAAAAGTCTGAGCAATGAACTCCACAAACAGCAGGACCAATGGCTCTAAGCAATACACCACCTGGGTGCCAGGTCATGCATTCCCCCTTAGAATATCCTTTTCTGTGAGGTGCACACACCCTCCATAGGAGAAGCAGAGCTCAGCAAGGGCTTTATGTTAGAAGGCTAAGGAGTGGCTGCTGCAAGGAGTGGCATTGCAGCATCCAAAACTTTTAAAGTACTTTAGGTTCTTGAAAAGAAGCAGCAGCAGAGGAGAATATGACTCAAACTGCCAGGGGTTCCTTGGTGGCTGACTGGCACTGAGTCTCCAGCTGCCTTCCTCTCCCATCACAGATTTGTTTACTACTGGAATCATGGCTGTACCTACTGCCAAAACAAAATGAGCATTCATGCACAAATTGTTAACAGATGTTGGGAACATCTCATAAAATACATAAAGCCCTAAACTGGTCTTTCACAGAGATTAATATTATAACATCATCTTGGCACAGTGAAGCTCACAGTAATCTGCCAAGCCAAAGAAAGTAATTAACAAAGTTAAGACTGTTCTGTAAGTCCAAATAAGGGAAGAGGAAGATGGAAGTTTATCTTAAGCTATCCTTAGCTCACCTTACTGTGTCTAGATGTGGCAGGTTGTCAGAGAACTGTCTAAGCACTTTGGGGACAGGTATGCAGCAGGTCAAGTCCTTCAGCTCCTGGCTGAGCAAAACATGACCGATGCTTGCAGACTGGAGCTCACTGGGAAATTCATAAAAGCACAGCTGGATTTTGTGCCTGTTTTTTTCAGCCTCCTGATGTATTGAGGCAAAAGGTAAAAGGTGAATATAAAAAAAAAAAAACCAAACACCAAAAAACCAACCAACCAACAAAAAATGACACAGCAAGTCTTTTGCAGAAAGGTGTGAGACTTTTCCTGTTCTCTCACTGCCTCTTTTGGGCATTTCAGAAGTGTCTCATGAACGTCTTTCTAGGGAAACCTCCATGGAACATCCTGCTGCCTGTTTTCTGCTTCATAAACAGAAGACAGATAAGTGTCAGTATAAGGGCAATACAAAACCCATGAAAATTTGCACTGGCTATAATGTAACACCATAGATGCCTTACACATAAACAAAAAACACCCTTAAGAAAGGAAGATGACACTGGGTGAGAGAGGGAAAGATGGGCTGTACAGTCAACAGTTTTGATAGGAAACAAACTTGTTCAAAGAAAAAGGTTACTCACACTGAACTATTTGCCCTACTGCTTAGCTAAGGATGATTTAATGCTCTCCCATGTGCTGGTGCTCTTCACAATAATGTTGATGCAACAATATTCTCTTGAGATACAGGGATTTTAAAGAAAGAATCTGACAAGTTTTTCCTCACAAATTAGTACCTAAGATGCAGCAATAGATGAAGGTGGGCAAGAGCTGGTTACAAAGAAGGAGAAAGGCAAAAAGAAAATGGAGCTGGGGAGGGTCAATAAGCATGATCAGAGAGCGAGGTAGACTATAGCAATTATATTGTCATTTTGCTCTTATGCCAGTACTGTGTTTTGAAAACACTGTTTTTCTGTTCCCTGTGGCATATCCCACAAAGTCACAGGCTTACTGTGCCAAATCCTTCATATTAACATGCTGTATATTTATATCATTAAAGAAACAAGAGGCCACTTCACTCATGGTATTTAAGACTATATATTTAAAGATCTAAACAGGTTTTGAGTGACAAGACTTAATAAGGTCATTCCACAATTACCTACTATAAAATTCCTCTAAAGATTTTGACTGACTGCTGCTACAGAACACATCCTGGCATAGCCAGACTACACTCAGTACAGCAAATTCACCCTACTTCAGGCCTCTGTGTCTGCACACATCCTAAGGCTTACCCCATCCCCATTCCTATCTGAGGGCAAAGGCTCTGTCTTGTCCTGGTTCACAGCACAGCAGGAGCTGAAACTGGAAATGGCATGTTTAGAGTGGTCATTTAGTACTAGCACAGGCTGCATGCATTTCCACTTGTCTTGATATTAAACAGGTGTTAAACAGTAGGCAGTTTTTATAAGTTTCTTTAAACTGTCTTGAAAGAAAAAAAAACCTCACAGAAGAGGTTTTGTGAAATGTTGGAGGGAAACATCTGTTATTAAAGAATCTAATGGGAGGAAAGCATTCCAGTTAGAAATTTCTCTTGTGCACATTTTTCCCATGCTGGAAAGTGCTCCTCTGGGAGTCTCACTCTTGCCTGCCTGCAGTCTTGCAGGTTGAAGCCTGGCTTGCAAAAGCTTTAGGCTCTAGAGCTGCTAAAGGTTCAGTCAGGGTCCAGGCCACCAGAGAGCAGCTGGGCTGAGGCAGCTCAGCAGCACACAACCCTTTCTGGGCACAGGAGGTCATGCAAAGGCTTAGCACCCTTTTACCTCTAATTTGCTGCACTTCCATCAAAATCTGACTTTTTAAACACCACCAATGCTCACCACATTATGTTGCTTGGGGGAAAAAAGCCGATTTCAGGGCCTGTCCTTTAACTGAAATTTGCTGAGGACACGGAGTACTTCAAATACAGGAAATAGCAGGTAAGAATGAATGATGAGAGCTTGCAGTATAGACTGATTAATTATATTCCTCGTCTCAGCATCTACTCTTGTCCAGCAATTGTAGTCCACTGGGCAACAGAAACAGGGATTTTTCCAAGGGGTAAATTTGAGACAGCTCCTGAAAAGCAATGATTTCAGTTGTAGGCACAAACCTGGCTGCTCTGCTGGGGCTCAGGGAGGGACATATATCTTTCAGAGCATTATGCAGCTGGTGTTTCAGCCTGCCATGACATCCTCTCTTTTGCTGCCCCAGCCTCAGGCACAAGGATTCTATGGATTCTCACAACCTCAGGAACTCAGGCAAAAGCAGTTCATTGGTGACGCAGTGGCTCCTAGGAGAGAGCAAAGGGAATGCTTCTCTACCTAGATTTGGGGTTTAGGGTATGACCTGAGTCTAGTGTTCACTTAGATATTATTCATATGTTAAACCAGGAGATTTGCAGTAGATTAACAAGAAAAAAATGCACTAATATTCTACTGTAATTTCTTTATTCTTCAACTCAGCCTGAGAGCAGCAGGCATTGGTACGCTCCCACATGAGGGCAGAACGGAACCAGAGCAGGTGATGGTCAATGCAGAAAACAAACCCAGTCCTGGGGGACTTCTGTTAGCTTGTTTAGGTTAGGGCAAACTTTCAGAGCTATAGACACTGATTGTTTACTGCTGTGCAGTCAGCTTTAAGCTGCTCAGTATGACTGTTTTGGGTAGAATAAACAGCTTTTGTTTCACTCTTCCATTATCTTTGGCTCCTGCATTTATTGGATTAAAACACAGAGATTGAGGGGATAAGCTAATCAACAAACAAGCATTGAACTCCACAAGGCTGGAGCAGATGGTGGTACAGAGCACACTGCCAGCTCAGCCTCAAACCTTGGAAGCACTGGTCCTCCCTGTACACCACATCGAGACAGGTTTGCTTTAGCCATTGCTGGGGCATCACACTCACAGGTGAGCACCACAGCACATGCTCAGATGAGAGGTCATATCCATGTCCTATTTGCTCGGGCTTACCTTCTGCTAGGTTTGTGTAGCCCCGTTTGTTCTGTGTCTATACCTGCACTGAGATCTCCTTAAATTATTTTAGGTCCTGGTCAAGTATTTACAACATTTGTCCTGGCAAAAACCTCGGGTGAACTCAGCCCAGGGCTTGTGACACAAAAAACCCTATAAATAGAGCATGCAGGCATTTGTTAGCCACACATTTTCATGGGCCCTCTTTAGCCAACAACAGACGATTGGCACAGGATGGAGTTTACACATGAGGCAAGCCCTTACCAGGCATCCCTGCACTGATTTAGAATGGCATGGAGACCATGTGCTAGTGTGTGGGCTGCTGGCAGGCTCAGGGGCACTGGCTGACACATTTTTACAACTCCCTAACAAAAGAAAACCCCCAAGGTTTTTTGGGGAAAGAGTGACACACATGCAGACATAGGCGCTTTCTTGTCCAGACGTGGGCTCAACCAGATATGGTGTTTTCCTTTTTCCTCTGAGTAATCTCCAGAGACATCACGCTCAATTTGTCCCAGCTCTTTGCATAGCCTCTTTGTTGCTGTGTTACATCCCCACTGTGTTTTCTATAAACTAGGATCCTAATAATCTTAGTATGAGGTCCCTTTTAAAAAAGTTATTTGACATTCATCTGCTGCTCAGTTCCAGGGAAGGTTACATTGGATAAGATGCAAAGTTATGATGTAGATACATGTGGCTTTACAGAGCTAACTCAGCCCTGCCTAGGGAGGGCTTCTGAGTCTGCAGGAAGCCCAGCAAATGCCTCTGTAAACCTCCTGTGAAATGCTCCATCATCCCCAGCAGAAGCAAAACTACTATTTTGGTAGTCCATCAAACCCTATTCCTTGTGCCACAGCCACCATCTTGCTGCAAGATGCATGATCAAGCCATCTTAACCACCTTTTCATGTCACCATCACACTTACCCTCTCCTCCCCTCCACCTGCTCCCTCACTGTCCTATTTCCCATGTCCTCCCCTGAACTGCTATGGTTAGTGATACCATTGCACACCCATCCATAATCTGACTGCATGCTGGTCATAAAAGAAGCACTTCTGATGCACAGCCATCAGCTCACAAGGAAGGCAGTTGCCTCAAGCAATGGATTAACTTTGAGTTACAAAATAAGAATAACCGTCCCATTTTCTTTGTTCGTTCTTCTAAAAATTCAGAGTGGACCAGGAAACCTGACCTCAGTAATTGCTTTCCTCTCTAAGGCAGAAATCATATGAAATAAAAAGGAGCTCTTGTCTCTCCCAAAGACACACTTTTAAACTCCTATGAACATACAAAGTTGTTGCAAAATGCTCATAATTTATCTGCAAAGATCATATTGGGCTAAGACAGTAGAGGCTGACCCAGCTCAGAATATGTCCTAAAAGCAAATAACATATCATGAAACTCTAATTCAACATGTGTTCCTATTAGAAATATGTCCAAAGGAGAAATCCTGGATGCACTGATGGACAACAGCCTCACCTTTAAGGGAAGTCAAGACTGCAGTTGCCAGTGCCACAGCCACTGGTGCACAACTTAAAAGCCCTAACATGTTTTAAGTGTATAGTGCAAGCTTCCAGTCTCTGCCCTATTTGTCTCCTTTCAATTGCTTTGATTTTGTGAACTGAAACATATGGACACTTACTGAAGGAGCATTTTCCCTTACAAAAACCCAAGTCTTGAGGGAAGTCAGGATCTTTGTGTGAATGACTTAACCTTCACTAATTAGGCACCTTCTTTTTAAGGACGTATATTTTTAGGCTATACTGACATCTGCAGGTGCACCATAATGGATTTTGGAAATTAGACATGCTATGATGGAAAAATGAACCTCCAGGTTTGCAAAGAAAATTATGATTGCACTACTCTCTGAAGGGAGCAGAGGAGCAGTGTAAGTTCTCACGAGAGGGTGCTATGCATTTCAGAGGCCAAACTCTGCCACCAAACCAGTGCTAATGCACAGCACACTTACTTGCTCCTTGTTCATGCCATTGTTCTTAGGTCAGTAAATCAGACCAGGTCAACATATTACAGCACCTGTAAATTGCAGGTCTTCAGGATAAGCAAGAAGTTGCATTTAGGTGTATTTTTGATGGTATGCAAAACTCTGTTGACCATTGTTGGCCTTAATTTATTGTCAAACTAAAGCCAGAAAAATCTACATTTGGAAAAATTCAGAAACTTGTAGACAAGAATGAGGGTAAAATTAACTGAGGTCATGGTTACTTGGACTTACAACACCCACTGAAATTGTATTTAGCCAGAGTACAATGTGCCTTACAAATGTTCCAAATTTTCTGCTGTTCTGCTGTTATAGTGAAAAAGTATTGTGCTTTGGCTTGCTTGCAAAGCTGCAGCAAGATGTCATGTGTTCTTCAAAATCAAGAGGGATTCAGACTCTTGCCTTTATTGAAACTGTACACACAAACCCCATGAGATATGCAACTTGAAGCAGCTGAAAGATAGAGTGAAGCCTGGGCACAAAGACAGGTGGGTGTTTCTGTAGCCAAATGCATTCCTGGAAGTTACAGAACTGAAATGAATAGGCTGTTCTTAGGTAATTTCATCATAAAATAAACACACACAGAGAATTAGCCTCATTTTCCTCCCAAAGATTTTTCTGGCTTCTAGAAGTATTCTGTTACCAATACGAGACATTATGCTTTATCTCACCTTCTAAATATTCCAAGGCATGAGGACTTGGACAGCCCTTGCATTCCTCCTAGATATTCTTGAAGTATTAAAAAAGAAAAAATCAATGAAAACAACACACAGTCCTTTCAGTTTCACAAAATGTCAGGGGTTGGTAGGGACCTCTGAAGGTCATTGAGTTCAACCCTTCTGACAGAGCAGGACCAAAACTAGGGCAGGTCACTCAGAAATGCATCCTAATGGGTCTTGAAAGTCTCTAGAGAAGGAGAATCCCCAACATCCCTTGGAAGCCTGTTCCAGGGCTCTGTAACCCTTCCAGTAAAGAAATTCTTCCTCATGTTGAGGTGGCCCTTCCTGTGCTCTATCTTGAATCTATTGCCTCTTTTCCTATCAAGGAGCTCAAGTGAGAAGTTGTCCCTTCCTTCTTGTTGCCCAGCCCTCATATAATTATACACATTAATTAGATCCCCTCTCAGTATTCGCTTCTCCAGACTAAAAAGCCCCAGCTCTTTCAGCCTTTCTTCATAAGGCAGGTGTTCCTGTCCCTTAATCATCCTTGCTTGTGTAAAGAAAGTTCCTGTATCTAAGCTGTGATCTGTTTGTCTTGCATTACATGACAATTCACCTAATAGACCTCAGCAGACACCAAGGCACACCTGAGCACAGGAGTCCCCAAAGGAGGGGGCTGGAGGGAGGCAATTTGTCTCTTTTCTCTGACAAACTGCCTTCATGCAGTCTGTGGTCTGGACCTGCATCACTGAGTCCACTGGACACCTTGCAACTCATGCCAGAGGCAGCAGGGACTAATGCTGGAAGCTGCTACTTTTTAAGATGAGATTGGCATGGTTTAGTACCCAGTTATAAAAGGAATTATATGCATGCAAATGACCACTGCCAGCTGACACACAACAGCAGGAGAAAGCTGGGGATTAAGAAACCCTCTCTCTTAAAGGCCAGACCCAGCACATTTGGTCTTTTCAGACACTCCCACTGAATCAGATAAGCTACTGCAGCAAGAGAAGGGAGTTAGACCATGGGTGTGCTAATGTTAGAAGATCTTTTCCCCAACCTTAACCAAGATGCTACATCCAAATGCTTCTCAGTGACCATGTCAGTGCAGAGTTGCCTTTGCATCACTTCTGAGTCCCAGTCAATCTGGTGGTTGTACAGAGGAGCTGGTGAGGTGCCACCTCCCCTGTGACCAGAACAGGGAAGGACTCACACAAGACTCCTCTTGTGCTGAAGACAAAGACCAGTCACAATGTACAAGAGGAGGCACATCAGCAAACACAGCTGTCATCTGTATCATGCCTGGTTGGAGCTCCCCAGAGTCATCCCAGTGCCTTGTAGCAACTCCCAAAAATTGCAGCAGAGCTTAAAAAATGTCTCCAGCATGCACTAGTAGAGTGCTAGCCAGCTACAGATCAGGAGCACGTGAGTATGAGAAAACAACTCTTACCAACACCATGAACTCAGTACACAGGGCTAGTTGCACAAAAAGTTTTAAAGTCCCTATCTGCCTACTAGAACCCCTCACCCTGACTTACATGTCTCAGCTCTCTGTACACTGTATGATTGAGAGGAGTCAAATGCCTAATGAACGAGTGATGAAAACCAAGCTGCAGGGTGAGCAGTAACCCTGTACAGTAATTTGGAACTCCCCAAGACAGGTCTGTCTGCCTCCCTGTATACCCAGAATAAGATATGGAAGTCCTGCGGTAAGAGGAGAAGCTTCTTTCCAGCTGAGATTCACTACCTTGGAGCAACAGTGTTTATATCCCTCTAGGCATAGCTCTTTACACCCTTTTATAGATCCTGAAATGGCACATTAACTGCTGAGGCAGAAGGCAGAGGTGCATCTCTTCCACACCTCGATGGCTTGAGGCATCCCCCTCCCAGCCCTGAGTGGTCTTGCAGTGAGGACCAGAGGTGGGGGTTTTCTAGCCTCTCTGTAAGGAGTCAACTCTTTTTACAGAGGAAAAACAGAATGAACAGCTGAAGCCAGAGGTTCAGAGAGACAAAACAACTTACTCAGAAGATCTTTTCTTATGTGTGAACTGTGGAGCAGCTCAGCAATCATCAGGATGTGTCCTAGAAATCCTTGGCAGCACAGCACTTCCCAGAAGTTCTTCACTTGACCATAGTTTTGCCATGTGGATGTTCATATTTCTTGTGGTGAAATTCAACATACAACAAGCACACCCTCAAATCAAGCAAACTAGCCATGAACTCATCATTCCCATCACAGCTTTTTACACCCAACAAATCTCATCAGCTCTTTCTACAAGAGAAGCACTGGGGCAGGTAAGTTCTGCAGCACACCTGCCATACATTGTGTGCAGCACAGCTGACAGCCAGGAACACAATCCAGAGGAGAAGAGGGTGGGACCAGTTCTTAAACTGCCATCCCAGCAATGGTAATGACCTGAGAAAAGGATCAACAGGAGAAGGACCTAGCATCTGCCTGCTTGTTTTTCTGTGTCAAGAGGGCTGTAGTACTTATCACCTAGCTGGTGGAATGGAATCATAAACCCAGTGTAAGCCTTCATCTTCTGTTATAAAGACTGGACATTTAATAAAGCAGGCAAAATTGACTGTATGCAGGACACGATGCTCCTGTGCTGAGGACCTTGATCACTTGCAACATGACACAGCTTTAGTTCAGCAGAGAGAAACATGAGCTGTGGTAAAATTGTCATTCAAGCCCTATGTGCTGAAAGTAATGGGGAGAGAAGAAGGAACACAACTTGAGCCTGGACCCAGACAGATGTTTTGGTTTGTTTTTTGTGATGGTCTAAACCTGAAGTCTGATCAGAGAGCTTCTGAAATGCAAGAAATTCAAATTCAGGTCCAGACTTCATACTTGAGTCCCTTTCAAGAAAACCAAGAATGACTAAGTCTTCTGCTGTCTGAAGATTAGACACCTTTGTCTGTCAAACTGTCTGTTACCAAACATGAGTTTAGCACAATGTAAAAAAAAAAGGAAAAAGCAATCAAAACAAAACCAAAACAAAAACCAACCAACCAACCAACCAACCAAAACCAGAAAGGGGCAGTGAAATGCATTTATCTGATTTTTAAGCAATGACTAAATAGTCTAGATCTGAAAATGTCATCTATGAGGAAATAAGACACTGGCTCTGAAACTGAGTTTTCCAACCTACTAAAAAAACATGTAACAAATTGGCAAAACAAGCTACTGGTAAACAAGCATACAATAAACGAAAAATGTGACTGCAAGGGGTGCAATGACAGTTCTGCTTGCACAATACATTGATTTCAAGGTACTTGAGCATCTGTTATATATTTAGCTCTTTTCTGCTAAAGACAATAGAGCAGGTGATCTTCACTAACACCTAAGAGAGCACGTGTTTGTGAGATGCTGGGAGGTGCACTTAGCAGAGAGAAATGTTTTTACTTAATGAGAGAGCAAAGCAGATTTTCTTCTTTGCACAAACTGTTCTTTATTATCATAAAGTTATTAATGCAAATAATCTAAAATTGTGTACACAGAATACAGCACCTGGGCTAAATGTCTCCTCTTCCTGGCTCCAAGACATTAAATGGGTATTGTGCTTTGGCTTTTGTGTACAAGTAAAGTAGAGAAAGGAAGTTAAAAGTGGCTGCTTTGCTTTGTATTGCATCCCCTCTTGAATTGTCAGGAGAGAAAATCTGACATGAAAAGGTGTGTCCAAAGCAGGTTTCAACTACTAAAAAGAAGCTTCTAGGTGCTTAGGTTAAAGCCTCAGATTGAGAGAGGGAAGGAAGAGATTATTTTGTTTTAAAAATCCCTATTTATTATGTTCCCAGACCCAGAAATGAAGCAATGGCTGCTTTTGCTCCCACTGTGTGAGGTATGCTTTCATGTTTTGAGGAAGCAACAGACTGAGGAGAGTGATGACTCCACTTTATTCAGCATGTGTGTGGCCATATTGGGACTACTACCTCCAGTTTTGAATTCTCCTGTACAAGACAAAACATTTATATACAGAATTATGCCCAGGAAAGGCCACCAAGGTTGTTGTAGTCTGGTGCACATGAGAGTAGAGGTGAAGGATAGCTGCCAGGGGTCCTTCTGCTGTCTGCAACTACCTTGTGGGAGGTGGTAAGGAACAAGGAGACAAACTCTTTGCAGTGGTGCACAGCAAAAGGCAGTGGACACAAGCTGGAACTTGGGAAAATCAGTTAGCTAGTAAGTTGGAAGTTATCTGCTGTGAGTGGGGTTTGGGTGAGATATCCTCCCAAGGTGCCTTCCAACCAACGCCATTCTGCAGTTCTAGAATTGGATATTCCTCCATGGAGGAGCAACCCACATTCTTTGCACTTCAGGTTTTGATGGGAAATGTAATGAAATGGAAGAAACCATATGAAAGTGGAGATGCACATTTATTTGACCAAGTGTCTTCCAGGAAAATTCAGATAGAAGGGCCCAAGTAATGAAACTCCCAAATTTCTAACTTCTAACAAAGCTTGCCTGGCTCAAAAAACTAAAACAGGTGAATGTGTCTAATTTTCACTGAGCAATGCACTGCTAAGATGGCCAGGCCTCAGCCCGTAGAGATGTTATTAATTTAGAAATTAATTTAAGCTGTGTGCACTAATTGGCCAAATTGCTGTAGGTGTAAAACTTCAGAGGAGTTTCACTGCAACCGGGGAAGTTAGTCAAGTCATAACAAAATATTGCTGTATGTGAAGGTATCCAGACTGCTTGCTGAAAGGTTTTTGAAGTGCTTAGAAAACAAGCAAGTTGATGCTTTTCCTTTCCAAGTCTAAGGAATTCAGATGCTACACCATAAATCATGGTTTGCTACAAAGGCAGAAAAATCAACTCTGAAAGACGTTCAGAGGGGACTGTGTTTATATGTGGCCACTGAAGTAGAAGTGTTACAGTGTAACCTTGCAAAACGTGTAGTGGTTACAGGGCGAAATTCTGTATAGAAAAAATAAAGCCAATGTACTAATTGCTTGAATCAGTTTTGTTTAAAAATAAAACACTGCTATTCCAAATAGTACTTAAAGTCTTTTTTAAAGAAGTATAAATAGTATTCCCTTGTTGATGTTAATAGGGACTGTTGACACTTTCAGTCTATAACTAAGATCTGTGTAATGTTTTCTGAAAGGGCAGAATTGAAGTTTGTAATTCAGGAAAGGGTTAAACAGAGATCGTGGCAGTTTAGGAGTGCTTCTTTTGCAACCCCAAGCCCTTGGGGACAAGAGGCAGGCAGGTCTGGGAGCTGTTTTTCTGGGCCAGGGGTTTACTGGCCCTTGCCCGGGGCTCTTTCTTTTTCCCCATTACCAGGTGCCCCCAGCAAGGCAGGACCAGTGTCAAGGAGCAGGGACACTGGGGAACACAGGGCTGCTTGAGTAACACATTTCATCAGCCTGGGGCAAGATGGAGAGCAATTTAGCTGTACAAACTCCCCCGTGGAAAGCCAGCCCCAGCCTCCACCATGCCCTCTTGCTTATCTGTCACCTCCTCCTCACAGCCTCCAGCAGCCTAGAGACCCCAGAGCCCTCTGCCTGCTACTTATTTATTTCTCTTGTAAAGATGAGCCCAGAGCATTTCACCTTTCTGCCCTTCCTGTGCCCTCCTGGCAGATAAGGTGAGATCTGGCAGGATGCTCATCAGCCGGGGGGTCCCTCACCATCTCCAGAAAGCCCCCTGTCAGGCTCTAGCTCCAGGGAGAGACCACATTGGCACTGGTAAACATTTAGTGGCTCTGCCATCATTAATCTATATGCTTTTTAAAAATAAAGAACATGAACCAAAGTAAAATATATAAAAATATCTGGGAACACTGGAGACTTGGAGCAGTATTTTCCCTACACTGAGGGGTTTCCTCCTGCATAAACACAACAATAAATAACAAGTGCTTCAACTAACAGCTATAAATAGCATCCCATGCTCGCACTCAGATGATTTACATGCTTGTCCTGGAGTGATTGGGCTGGGATGAGTTGCAGCCTGTTCCTCTTCCTACATGGCAGGAGTTCTCCCATTACCTAAGCTTCATTGTTTTCACACTTTTTATTCCAGGGCTTCGTGCATGGCTTGTTTGCTGCTCCAGTTCCTTCCCCTGTCCAGCTTCCCCTCCTTGCCAGCATTTCCAGGGACAGAGATGACACCTGATGCTGAGCTGATCAATGGCTGGTTTCCTTCCTCTGAACTCACCCCGTCCCACAAACACCACAGCCCATCAGCTTCCCAGATGTTCCCTCTTGCTTTGTTTTCATAGGATATTTGAAAGCATTTCAAATCCAGCAATGGCTGGATTAAAATAATTCAGGCCTCAAGCAACTATGCTGGCTGTAATCATGTGTGTCCTGATGAAGAGGACACACACACACACACACACACACATACTGTACACACTCTTTTCACATGTGCATGTATACACGTTTGCTGATGCAAACAACATTTCTTCTATTGCTTACTCTAGGTATGACACAGTATCTTTTGAGATAGAAAATATCACAAGAAGTTTATATTATTTGGATTGTTAATAGCAAAGGCATTGATGGAAATTTCCTTTGTGGATATACACAGCACCTGAGATTTCTCCTTAGACTAATGAACATATAGAAATAAGCTTTGATTGTATGAATTGGTAATTGAGAAGACACAGTGTAACTCCCCTTGCTATCCTGACTTCATGGCTGTAGATCTGCATTTGCCTTCTTTAAAGCTTTCTTGCCACCTCAGTTAAATGGAGGCCAGCAAAAGGGATCTACTTTCATAAAACACACCATTGTTCCAGAACGGGTTCACAGACTTTAATTTGATGTACCAGCCTTTTGAACTACAGCTCTGCAGATGAATGTCATCTTCTCTGGAACACACATGCGGCTGGAGGTGGTTCAAAAACATATGGAGAGTGAGAGCCTGTTACAAGGAAAAGACAGCACTGCTTCTGCTGAAGGCAGGAAATAAGACAAACAAGAGCTTGAAACGTACAAAGTCAGGACTGTGCTTCCTGAGCCCACTGCTCTGTCAGCCTCGGATCTCCTGCAGTCAACTGCAGAGTCACAACCATCAGCTGCAGGCTGCTGCTGTGGTATTTCTTGTAGGGAGACAGGGAGGCAGAGCTCCTAGTTTATGATAGCCCTGTGAACATTCACGTTTCTCAAGCAGCAGTAACAACTGCAAAGTGAATGTTCCTGTCCTGAGGCCCCACACAGCTGCAGGGTTCTGCAGGAGGGCTGGAGGCACTCCCGCTCACGATGATCATTTGCCTGCAGCTGGATTATGCACATGGTTGCTTCCAATGTCCACAAAAGGTTGAAGAATGCAGAGAAAACAGATCAGACAATTGTTTATGTGTGTTAAAAAAGGAAAAGAAAGAGACTGTCTCAGTGGAGAGCATCAATTCATAGCCAAGCACATATCTTTGAGACTAAAATAAGTGGTGCCTCCACCAGAGGGGATGAAAGGTGATACCTCCTGCCAGGCAGGACCATGACAGCTCCTCGTGCTTCTGTCTCAGCACAGGTGACAGAATAACCTCTCTCCGAGTTGAGTTCAGCAGAATTAGGGTCTCAATCTCTTTGTGCGTCTGTCAGTAGAGGGCAATGTAGCTACAAATAACTGACCAGCTCCAGGTCCCCACCCAGCAGAAGGCATAGACCTTACCTCGTATTTTATATTGCCGTGTGTGACCTAACAGTGTATCCTGCTGTTATGCGCCGTGTTTAACATACCAGTAACACTATGTCATGCAGCTGATACTAGAATTAAGGTCTAGGGTATTTGTTTGTGAAGGCAGGTTCCCTTGTGCTCACTGCTGCTTGTGGCAGGGAGAAAGGAGGGGACACAGCACTGGAATGGGTTTCCAGTGGGTGTTTGTTTACTGTACTTTTGATGCACTAGTTTATCAGCCCAGGGAATAAGTTATAACTTCCCAGCCTGCCTGTCTGGTTACAAATTCCAGTTTGTTCCTCCAAGCTGAATATAGAGAGCAGCTGGCTGGAGCTAAATGAATGATACTGCCTCACAAAACAATAGTACTGGGCTCAACAAGTTGCAGAGACATCTATTTTGAGTTTGGATATTTAAAGACTAAGAAGGCATGACAAGCACATTTATGGGGCAGCAATTACCAGCAGCCTGCAGACTGTGCCTTGGATGTGAATAGATTAACACCTTCCTCCCTGTGTGCATCAAATACTCGAGTAAGGAGTTCACCTCTACAAAGAAAGTCTCTCTGAAGAGTTGATGAGTCCTTCCACCTCTTGTGCATCCAGCATTTGTACACTAAATAATCTAAAAAAGAAAGTGTCTATGCTAAAACCTCTCCTATCTAGAAAAAACAAAACAATTAAATAAAATATCTTTGTTTTATATGTACCTTCTATCAGTGGGAAAAGACAGAAAGAACTAACAGGCTGTTATGGTTTATAATTTTCTAATTTCAGGGCAAACTCTTTTCTCTGGAGGAATGGAAGCACTGCTAAGAACACATAAGGTACCTCAGTACTTCACAGCAACTATTTCTCTTCAAAAGCTAATGGACAAGGGGGGTTATTATCTGTTTTTCAAGACAACCAGAGGTAGGATATAAAAAGATATATAGATTGCTTCTGCAGATACTTGTCTTTCTGTTTCATATCTGATTACAGCTATGAATTCCTGCATATACCTGTATTCCAGAAGGAGACTGGATTCGTGTTGGGTAGAACCTGCTAGTCTCTATCTGTTTCAGGTGAAGCTGGACACGTGCAGAAGTTAAATCTATATAACTTTGTGACCTGAGCCTGCAAATATAGACTGAAAAGCATGGCTCTAAGGACACTGTTATGATGTTTTGAACCACTCTCAGGCAAGGCAGTGCTAGGATAGGCCTTAAAATTTATTTGTTTTACAACCCATTGCCATAAAACTGGATACAAGCAGTCCTAGGAACTTGCCAGAGCTTTTATATAAGCTCATGATAGCTTCGGGTACTTGAAAGCTCCAAACTTTGACTATTCTCTTCAGCAGGAAGGAAAATGTTCTCGTTTAAATGGTGCTTAAGGGAAAAATTCAGTCTTAACAAGCTCCCTAGCCAGTGACCCTGAGGTTAGAGATAGTTCTGATCATGGCAGGAACTGACTCTATAACCCAGGTTTAGGGGCTAAGATATAAATGAACATAGCATAAGAAGGCTTCTCATCCAGACTTCAGCTAATTAGCAATGTGGACTGGCCTGCAGATAGCTTGTGCACTGATGCTTTAGGAGTTTCAGGACAAGTAATTAAAAATACCTAGTAAAAGAAACTGTGTTAGGTTAGAAAAAGAATGCTAGAAAACGCAACACTGTTAGGCACACTGGCATTTTCTGTCTCTTCCTAGTTTTGAAACAAGCACAATTCTCACATCTCATCACATAGGTCTGCATACAGCAAATCACTAGGACAGTGAAACCAACAAGCAGACAGAAAATCGCAGTGCAAAATATAGCACAACTCACTTCTGACTTTAGTCTGAAGATGGCACATGATACAAATGCTTTGGTATCACCATTAATGAAGGCGAGCATGGGATTAAATGCTTTGCAATACTATCAATATTTAACTGAGGCTTTTGGAAAGCTGAAAAAGTAGTATAGAATCGCCTGTAAGAAGAAAAAAAGAAAAAGATTTGGGTTCAAGTTGTGATTTCAAGAAAGGGAAGAACTAGTATTCCATCAAAACTAAACATGTCACAGTAGGGGCAATGATATAAGAGATAATTAAGGAATATATACCTGCAATCTAATACTGCATAGCTATTTGCCTGGATAATCTCCCTAAGGTCTCAGAAAAGAGTGAAAGGCTTTTTTAGTGTGCAAATCAAAGAACCTAACCTGGAACTGTGCTCTAAAGTAACTTGTCGGCCTAACCTGGTCAGTACTTCGGAGCCAAAAAATAATTTTGGTCGGAAGAGATCTCATGTTGTCCAACCTGCTGCTCAGAAAAGGGGCATCTACAGAAAGCTGAGTGCTTTGACAAGAATGCAGACTCTACAGCCTCCCCGGAAAACCTGTTGCAGTGTCAGCAGCTTTCTTTACCCTCCAGATAAAAAAAGTTCTCCCCACAATCTAATTGGAATTTCCCTTGTTCCAGCTGGTGTCTGCTGCCTCTCACCTCATCACTGTGCACCACTGAAGAGCCTGCCCTTCTGGAGAATGCCTCCTAAGGCCTCCCCCTTCTCCAGACTGAGCAAACCCATCTCTTTTAGCTCTCCTTGTACATTATCTGCTCCCGAGTCCTTACCATCTGTCACCTCTCCTAGACTCACTCCAGTTTGATGTACTGTGGAATGCAAAAGTGAGTGTATTGCTCCAGATGCAGTCTCTGTGTGGGGAGGAATTCTATGCCTCAGCCTGGTGCCTCTGGTTATGGTCACACAGCTCCATCTGGAGCTGCCCACCCCTGACAGGGGGGCACACCACGCTGCTGACTCTTGCCCAAAACATGGTCCACCAGGACTTGCAGCTTCTTTTCTGCCAAACTGCTACCTGTCCACTTGGCCTCCACCTGTCCTGCTACATGGTGGTGTTACCTCCCAGGTGCAGAACTTTCTGTTCACCTTTGTGGAGTTTCATAAGGTTTTTCTCAGTTCACTTTTTCAGCTTGCTAAGTTATCCCTGAACAGCAGCAGCTCTGCCCTCACATCAATTACCCCCCCATTTTGCTATCAGCTGCAAACTGGTATATGTACAGGAAAGGCTTCAGGGGACAAAGTGCATCCAGACCCTCTAAAGATGTGATGCTTGAGGTTTACTCTGCACAACACACAGAGCCCTCCCCCAGCTGTGGGGACAGATGCTCAGCACCTGGCCTTGCTGGGTCCACCAGTGCAAACTGTCCTGCTGCTTGCAGACAGTCTTTCTGGGTGCCTGTCATGCCTCAGATAACCAGAAGTCCAGGACTGCAGTGACTGAATGTCTAGGGCATGGATCTTGCTCTATCCAGAGGATTTATTGCTGCAATAATGTAATATTAGGACAGTAAGGGGGAGACAAAATATCATTATGTTTGTTATCAATCCTTTTGCTATCAGCCTGCGCTGCTGAATTTTTAGCAACCTAGGGCACGGGAAGTACCTGAGAATCAGTAATTGAGCCAACAGTTTCTACTGATTTCAGCAATTCCCTATCCCACTTTCCATCCTGATTTTAGAGTGCTTTCACTGGGACCAGCTCTGTCCTCTACTGACAAGGTTGGTCCAAATCTGACAGGCTAAATACTCAGTTCCTATCTCTGACAATGTTTTATTGCTCTGGAGACTTTGCCAGAGCCATGTCTCCAATTTGAATTTGATCTAATAAAAGTCACAGCGTCTAGACGGTGAAGCAAACAGCGCAGGGAGCCATCCCATCCCATCCCATCCCATCCCATCCCATCCCATCCCACCCTCCGCTCTGGCGCAGCGTGCGGCCGCGCAGCTCCTCGCCAAGGCTCCTGCCCGGGCGCTTGGAAATGGCTCTTTGTGTCCAGTGGAAGATACCAAACACCCTGCTGTACCAGGGAGAGCCCTCAAGCAAGAACAAACCACTTCTCCTTACCTCATGCTAATGTTATTCTGCACAAAAGGTTACGCACTTTCCCAGGGATGTGATTACAAAGCCAAGGAGACAGGCTTGTGCTGCCTATTAATAGACGTTCTGCTAGTCAGACAACTTAAATCTCCTCTCTATATGCAAGGTTGTGGCAGCTCCTGGAACGCAGGGCTCCCGGCTTCACCCTGCACAGGGCTCCCTGACTCCCCGCTCCCACCTGCTGCAAGAGCCGAGGAACCACTTGGCGTTGCTTGCTTATAAATAACACACACCTAATCCTAGTGCTAAATTAAATTAGATTTAAAATATTCACACAGTCTACACCTGGTTCCCTGCTGACGGTAGCTAATGGCTACACTGCTAAATGCTCTTTTCTCTACCAAAGCTCTCCCCTCTGAGGCAGCTCTGGTAGAGGTGATGACTCTGAGTGAGCGAGGCTGGGATAAGGGATGTGATCCAGCTCTGACCCTCACTAGTGCAGAGTATGCCACCTCTGTAAGCCTGCTACCATTTTTTCCCTTCAGAGAGTTCCTAAGTTTGCTATTTTATCATAGTGCACAAAGTACCTTTTTATTTTTTAAATATTAAAAATAAAAGAAGAAAAAAAGGCACAGCTTGCATTTTCAGAGATGTGTACTAGGCACCTCTGAAAATACAAAGCAGTATTTATTCAAGGTATTTAATAGGTCTTTACCTAAAATCTTTTGTTTTCTCGGTGATACATTGAATACAGATTGATGATGTGGCTTTATGGTTTAAGAACTGCTGCATAATTTTTTTCCATAAAATAATACTATAAAAGGTGCTGCATTTTTAGCACCTAACTTTGACCTAGAAGGCATCTGGCCTGCTAGACTTCCAGGGAACTGCTGCTGGAGTAAACAGCTACTGCTGTACATACAGTTCAACAAGCTGAGTCTGTATCTGAGCAAGTAATGCCTTGTCCAGGCTACCATGGCTGCCTTTTCCAGGCAAGCAAAGCGAATCTGTCAGCAGGTATGAACAGTAAACTGCATGGGCCAAAGCCTAACAAAAACTGTCTCCCCAAAAGAGGGATAAAACCTCAGTAGTTCTGGAAAATATTTTTTTCTATTTAAAAGACCACTTTCTATTATAATTTTAGTCTTGACTTAGGCTTATCAAAGTGGTAAGTACAGATAATTTAGAAAAAAAAGCCTTTATCTTGGGCCTGAGGAAAGTTTTTTCGAGTTCACTCATTTGTAATAGCTTTGACTGCCAGATAAACACCTCCCCATTATTCATACAGGTCATTTCAGGATCTCTCAGCCCATATGGCAGGCTTTAAGCTTTGAGAAGCAGCAAATATCAAATATTTTCTGCAATCTTGGGATGGGAGGAGGAGAGAAAGATTAAGCAAGTGTTTATAATTCAGGTTCTGTTTAACCTATGTTAAAAAAAGTCTGTGAAAGACACCGTGGAGGCAGCATTTAATGGGTTTAACTCAGAACTGTATCTCCTGGCAAGCTGGATCTGAGTGAGAGGCATTAAGAACAGACTTCACAACCTGTATAAAGCCTTTATATAATTTTTTTCTGCTGGTTATGAGCCTTGCTATTAGCAGTGTGGAAACTGAAAAAAAATTGTATCTCAGTTAACAGGACTTCTGATTTGATCACTTTGGAAATCAAAATAGCAGTAGCACTCAGGGCATCTGAAGAAATGAGAGGCAAAGTTATGAATCACAGATATGAAATATTAATTATTTGCAAATTGCTGATTATTTGCTGAGTATTGCATAAAACCAGAGACTGCCTATTTTGACAAAAGTATAGGCCCTGTATTTTTAACAGGTAGCATGCAGCCAGGCTGCAGTGACTGAAGCAGTGGCTGGCTGCTTTCATGTGCACTTCTCACCTGCAGACCTATGCATTAAAAGCTGCCACCTAAACAGGAGAGCCACCCAGTAGGAAGGATTAAAGGGCAATCAGGATTTTGAAAACAGTCTTTCTAGCCCTTGCTTTATTTCAGAGGCTGTGAGCAAGCCAAAGGCTCATGTTCTCCATCTTTAAAAGACTGGTGAAAACACTTTGTTACCTTGCAAGAATGGTGAAGATGTGTATATTTAAGACTGAAACTCTCTGACACTAAAAAGAGAGAAGTGTCCTAGACAGAAACAGAGTATACAGGCTGCCCTGGAAAGCCCCGAATGAGGAATGTAGTTCAGTATTTGCAAATTATAACTGACACTTTTTTTAGGCTTTAATATTTTCTGGCAATGATAACACTCTCAAAGGAACAGACCCACAGTCTCTCATAAATCACATACTAGAGCTGATGTCATATTTCTGATGCTTTGGTCCATTACATATATTTTTGGAACTCTAAAAACTCCTAAGTCCTCCAAATCTAGATTGAACACCCTAGCTGTGTTGTAACATAAATATGCATAGCTGAAAACCTGGTTACGACTGTCAATACTGACTAGAGAACCCTAATGTGCTTAAATTTAAGCCCACTTAATTTGCAGAAAGCTATTCAGGTGCTCTCAATCAAGCAGGGAATTTGAAGGATATTTAGGTTGTTGATTAAGTACTTAACATTACAGGTTAATGTAAAATTGTCTGTCCTACTTTTCTTGTGGTTGTATGCTGACCTGTATAAATATTGGAGTTCTGCCTCATTCCTTCCACTGCAATTAGATCCACACCACCCCAAATAAGGTAGAACAGAGGAGATGCAAATGTGCATTCCCATGTCAGGCTACCCACTAGCAACTCCCTTGTGCCACTCATTTGCTATCACATGGGAGATGTAGATGTTCAGTAGTTGTGCACATGAGACCCAAATAAGGCAAGAGGAAGAAGTAGCAAGTCCCAAAGCTGTTCCTCTTTCCAGACGTGTAGTTGTGTGAGAAGGGAGAAGGAAAGTGCCAGCAAAGGTACCGATGGGAACAAACCCAAAACAGCTTCCGTCTGAGAAGATCCTGACCCTGTCATCATTTTGCACATGAAAGCAGGAAGGTGAAACTCTCTCCCCTCTAGAGGCTGGGGATTTGTGTGCAGGACAGCAGGTCAGCATCACAGAGCAGAACAGAGCCTTTGCACTGCCATTGCCAGAGCTTTCATGGTGAGGCTTTGATTTTTTCCTTGAAGTCATAGACTCTGCAAAACGGGTTTAACAGCATATTTTCTGCATAAAATAAACTAAAATACACACAAAGACTCCCCACCAACTTTTTAAGGAGAAATTCAGAAAAGATAAACAAACACAATGTTAAATCCTTGTTGTGAGCTACTGTAAAATCTTGTGATTTTAGATAGACATACTGAATGTTGAGGCTCCCAGCATTGCTCTGCTGAGCACCACTAGGCCAGGGTGATCCTGTACCTGTCCTTAAAGGTGGAACTAGCCTGGACAGCAAAGCAGAACTAAAATAAACTCCTTATTATGAATTATGCATAGCCAATAGTACTCCAGGAAACCAAACCTATTTCTTCAGCAACACTTAGCAATGCTGTGCTACAAAGCTTCTATGCAGGTGTGTTTCTTTCTTGTGAACCTCCTTTAGGGAAGAGGAAGCTGAAGAGCTTAGAGGCCCTCTGTCCTCACAGGTCTCACTTGATGTGTTTGAGGCCAGGAACAGTTCAGGTCTACCTCACCTTGATGCTGTTTCAAGTGCTGAAAAAAATCCAGTTTGAGGGTTGAAAATCATTAACTGTGTGGAGCAGAGTTCACCCAGTGGCAATGTCCTCCACCTCCACATGCAGCTGCAGAATGCACCTCATCTCCTTCAGCTACTGACATGCTGTCTCCATAGCTGCTGCAATTACTTACTCTTCTATGTGACACCAGGGAAGAGTGTAATTGATTTCTTGCTTGTTTAATGGAGTTTAGCAGCTAGAAGGTAGGTAGAACAAGCACTGCATCATCAGCCAGTTTCCACAAATAGGCACCAAGTGGTTCTCAGGCTGTAAATGGGAAAGCAACTGATAAAAATGACATGTACTGACACACTCATGGACTCAGTGTGATGGAGGAGTTCCTGGTACTATTCAAGGATTAGGATTTCTGAGATTAGCTACACAAACCTCTGTATTTACTAAGTCAGCTCCTCTGAAGCTAAGGAAATCAGATTATGACCTGCTGATTTGACTACTGGACTGTAGGGATGCAGTGGTTCATTAATATCATTTATATATTATATTTTACAATATAAAAATCCATGGCCTAAAAATCTAGGTCTTGTAACAATATCATATAGAATATGTAACTTTTGCTTGACTTAGTCCTCAATGTACAGTGAACTGAACCAATACATTCTTTACTTCAGCATTAAAGAAAATGTTAATGACTTATTTCTAAGTGTTTATTCTAGTGTGTGTTCACTTTCCTGGGAGTTAGTTTTTTTAACTATATTCCCAGGGTAGTCAGGATGTTGGTAAATATTCATTGGCAAAAACATCCCCACATGACTGGAATTCACTCCCAGCAGGCATTAAATTGGAACAGAGGAACAAAGGATATGCCAGACTTGATCAGACCACTGGTCTGTCAAGCCTGGTACCCTGCCTCTGGCAGTGGCCCTTTCTTTATGCTGCAGACAAAAGAAAAAAAAAATTAAAAATAGCATGCACCTGTCTGGAAATGCATCCCAAATACTTAACTCAGACTTACTACCTCACCTTAAGTAACTGGATTGGAGCTATAGAGAATTAAATTACTTTCTACAGTATTGTAGGGAATGATTGCATTCACTTAATTTTTGCTGCACTTTATTGATCATTTAATTAGGAGAGACCTTACTTTAATATTTATGTGACTTCTGAGTTTCCCTGACACCTCTGAAAATGAGCTGTGGCTTTTTGGGGGTAATTCTAGTGCACAAGTGTCTCAGAAATCAATCATATTTGACTCTGGCAGTTTGACACACAAAAACTGCCTTTCACTTACAGCTCAGTCCATAAGACCTGAATAGTGCCCTGAAGTCAGCAGCCTGGGTGGCCTTTGTAGAATTTTTTGATTTCAACAACTAGGTTATGCTTTTATTATTGTAGTTTATCCTGTATGAATGTCTTCTTATGCCCCTCTGCTTGGGATCCTCATTGTAAAGTGGACATGCACAAGTGTATCTTAGATGTGTTACTTTCTGTCCTTAAAGATTTTATGGTACAGAAGAGAAATTGTGTCAAGTGAATCAAATTGGTAAGACAGGAAGACAGAGGGTGGACAACTATATTCAACAGAAGAAAATTAACAAGTTTCTCCCACACTGGTACAATGACAGATCTGATCTGTTCATTGATTGCTCTAGAGTAATAGATGGAATTTATTATCTTAAAGGTCTTTCCCAACCAAAACAATTCCATGTGATTTTATTGGCAGTAGCAGCAGAAAAGCTGAGATTTCAGTGGCATAGAAGCTGAGTGATGCTCTCAGCCCAGGTGTATTGACCTCTGGAACACGTCTAGAGTGTGTTGATGAAGCAGGTGCTCAGCTCCTGGGTTCAGGGGGCAAAGAAAGGCTCTTAGAGAAATTTAGAGGCCTCCAGTGCTATGTTCTTCATGGGTAACACACAAATAATACAAAAATACAAAAATATACTTTGCATGCAGGCCTCTGAGCAAGCATAGCGCCTCCATTTCCAGATGACGAGAAAAGGTCTTTAGACATATTCTTCAGACTTTGAATCTGCCTGCCTCAGGCCAGTCTCAAGCACTTCATTTGAGAAATATTTGATCCACACTGCCCTATATGGCACAATGGATAAATTGTAACCACATATGTTGGGTGCCAGTGCTGTGTAAAACTAGTGCATGTGAAAACTGATGGTCATGGAAAATGGATGCAGTGAATGCCACTGGCAATAAATGACTGACTGCTAAGGAGGGTGGGCACAGTAAAAGGGACCAATGATTTGACCTTAAAAGCTGTTCTGAGCACATCCAGTCTGTATGGAAAACTCAGTCCAGAATGGGCATCTGTGTTTTCGGTCTGTTAACTTGTATTTGACAGCCTGGGTTTTGGCAGCCTGAAAAAGATTTTAAAAAAAATAAAAATGCAGCCCAGACAAGGCTACCCTTGCACTAACACAGATAGATGTGAGGGGATTAGTGATGGGAGGGAGACTGAGACACCAGGCACAGCATTAGCAGTGGACCCAAAGCTCTGTGAACAGCCCACTGCTCCCTTTTCCTCAGCTACTAGCCATTTCTTTGAGAATTTGAGCTGCCTGGCCTCTGGATGAGGTTTTGCAAAATCCTTGCGTGGAAAACATTTCCATCTGTGTTCCTGCATGCAGCTGCTGGGGGAGAGGATCATAGCCTGGGAGTCCAGCAGCACCCTGCATGCCACATCTCCCTTGGCCATGACCTGGGCTGAGTGGCATTGCTGCTGGTTTCAAGCACTTCCCAGAGCTTTTAGAGGTGGTATAGTTCTTCCTCCTGTCTCTAGGCAGTGTTCAGTTGCTGAAGATAATTAAAAAGAGGAGCTCACATATCTGACCGCCATGGGGGATAAAATTGAATGAGAAGAAAAACTGTTGAGACTTCAATGGGTAACATAAATGTTTGAGACTGTACTCATGTTCTTATTTGCCAATAAAGTTTTTTTGTTCCATTGCCTTAAGAAAGAAATCGAGATTTTTTTCCTGATTGAGCCTGTAACAGGACAGCAGATTTAGAGAAAGGCACTTGTCAACATTTTGCTGCTAGAAGACTAAATGCCAAGAGAGATAGATGCATCCAGTACTCATGCCAAGACATTTATTAAACCTTGCCAATATTAGGACTGTGTCAAATCAAAATACCCTTCATCACACGGAAGCACCTAATGGTGGTATGCTGATAATAATGATCTGCTAATGGCAAAAGACTTTGGAGGCATTTTCCTTCCTCCAGTAGCAAGAAATAAGAATCCAAGAGCACTTTGCTGTTTGTAGAAATGCATACATTCTGGTAAAAAGGTTATTCTGTGCTTTGAGATACTACTGCTGAATGTCATTCTGAAATATGTCAATCTGGTGGAAGGGGCAACTGTTGTAACACCCAGCAGTGTTGCCTTCTGCTGGTGCTATGAAGGTAGGAGCCAGCTGGAAGGCAAGGGTGTGCAGACTGTGCTGCTCCAGAAACTTAGCCCCTTAGTAGCCGAGCTGAACCTTCCAGACCTCTGAGAGCCTGTGACCATTCTAGCTCAGGGTCATTTAGCAATGAAGCCTGAGAGGGAGGGCATTTCTTACAAGGTAACATGTGACTGCAGATGTTTTGAAGCTGAAAAATAATCTAGTCAGTAAATAGTGATAGGAAATTACAACCTGGCTGGTCATTTCAGGTAAAGCATTTTTTAAAAATTGTGACTGTTAAAAGGGCAGGATTACATTCCCAACATCTGTAATGCTTATAATGAAGAAATAGAAAAGCACCAAAAAAAAACCAGTTCTAGTCTCTGTCAAGGACAGAAACACTGAACATTTGGAATTATTTTTTATTACTCCTCTAGAACAGTGTGCACAGCCCTCATGGAGTGTCCAAGATGCCATGCGGATTGTTCGAGGGAGTTGCAAATGTCTGAGCAGACATATGGTGAGGTGAAGAACCAGCCGGTGAAGGTTGACGCCGACATTGCCAACTCACTTTCTGCTGCTGCTGGGCAATTAAGCACATCAGGAACTCAGTAATTTTTTTTCCTTTCTCTCCATGTTGGAAGTGAAAAGACATAAAATGTCTGCAGGGCTCACACACTTTTCCCCTTCCATTGTCTTCATCTGTGTCGTCCCACCCAGCAATCATCAAAAAAAAAAAAGACAAAAATAACACTGTTTGAATTGAACGTATCTCTGTGCAGAGGGATCATGTAATGTCCTCTGCAGTATTCAACCCTTGCCTTGGGACTGCATATGGCTCATGGGTGAAGCAGCTGCACAAAGAGGCCGGTTGTCCTGAACAAGTTCCTTTGGCACAATAAAAGTCTCTGCCATAAGAATAAAGCTCCTTTGTGCAGGCAGCAGAGCCCTTCCAGTGTGCGGCAGTGGAAGGAACACCCCGAGAGATTGGGCAGCATCAGGCGTTTGCCATCGCCCTTGCACAGCGCGAGGCAGCTTTCTCTGACGTTGCCTTCTCACAGTGAAACACATGGCGGCATTGAGCTCAAAGAAACAAGCCACAGCCAGAGGCCTTCTCCTGCACCCACCTCTCCCCCCAGGCTGGGCACAAGCTGGGCCAGGCCCATGGCAGTCACGCTGCTGTACAGGGGGGAGCAGAGCAGAGGCCTCTCTGCTGCATGGTTGTCTCCAAAAGAGAGGGTGAGGGGGCTGGGAACTGCTGCCATTGTCTATTCAAATCACCCCAAGACCTCCTGGCAAGGGTGCCAGGAATGGGTGGGACGCCAGGATCTTGTAACTCCATTCTCTAAGCCCTGTAGGGTCAGACTTGCAGTTCACATGATGGCTGAAGAGCTGGAAAGCCCCGAACTTGTTCAGAGCCATCTGGTGAGCTGAGGGAGTTGCTGCTGCTGCTCCTTCCCAAATGAAAAGCACTCTGTAAAGGCAGGAGCACTTGTGGGGCCTGTGCTTGAAACTACAGCTGAAAACAGACCACCTGCACAGAACATCAAACCAGGCATCAGATACCTCTAAACCCACATGCAAGGCCTGAGTTTAAGCTGAATCTGCCAAATGTGAATGGCCAAATGGCTGGTGTGACCACGCTTTCTTTTGTCCCCAGGCCCAGGGCACTGCAGTGCCATGAAGCAGAGCATTTGTCCCCAGCAAGCCCCCTGGTGCCATCACTGCCAATTCTCCCCAGCCCCACTGCTGCTCCATGGTGGGAGAATGGGCAAGGGATAGACTGTCCAAGCACTCAAATGCTGAACTGGGAAGTGCAGCAAGACCAGATTCCAATCTGCTGTCGCCAGCACAGAGCACTTTGCTGTCATTTGAGGTGGACAGGAGAGGTCCCAAGTGAGCGTGGTCTGCAGAGAATCAGGAGCTGCTGGGTCACTAACAGAAGCAGGCTCTGTGGGCTCCTTGGCATCTCATTGAGCAGTACAGAAAATGTTTTGTCTATGTCTAGTTACAGCAGGACCTGTGATGTGTACCTTTCACAGGGGCTTGGGGGATGCCGGCAGAGGGTATGGGTAGAAGGAAATGGTTCTGGATGTCAGTCTTCTCCTTGGTTTGGGAAAGGGGAACTGACAGTGGGAAAGCTGGGCTGAAGAGGGTTCCTGACCCACTGTGATCACCCCTGTTGACATGGCATGAGACACAGCCCAGTCTCCACCCCCGAGCTGAGGAAAGGCTGATGGCTCCCAGGTACCTTTAATGGCAACAGCCAGGGCTTTGTCTGTGAGCAGCAGCTGCTCTGTACCACTGGAATGCCTGGGGAATTTGTGCCTTAAAACCCACCCTGGCTCCAGAGCAATCAAGTGCAGGGATGAGAGGGACCAATTAGAAGGACTCGTGGAGAGCGGGAGAGGCTGCAGCACTATTCACTTGCTGTCGCTTCAAAAAGGTTTTATTTTCTATATGTTTAATATGCAAATATTTAATGGGGTGTATTAGAGCATAAGAGCCATAACTTGAGACCTTTCAGTCAAGATTAAACAGGTGCTGAGTCTTTCTTTTCAAGGTCCTGCACAGCTGCAAGCCTGCCCTCCCTGGTACGTGATTATGGGATGCTGCTGGGGCTTTTCCCCCTTCCCTCCCCCATGATGCCTTGCTCTCTCCAGCAAAGACCCTTTTTGTGTGTGTGTGTCTTTCTGCAATAGACTGTCCTAACCATTCAAAAGGAGCAGGAAAAAAGAATTGTGATTTATTAGCTCTGGCTTAGAGGGCAGGGTTTTGACCTCAGGTGTGAATCTGAGAAAAATATTATTTTCCTGACAGCCAGCCCTCTCGAAGTGAATTAAAACTGCTATTGTGAGGAAATGGATTAAAGCCATTTCAGCTTTTATGACAATATCAAGGCGGTTACTTTATAGAGCATCTAGGATGTAGACTCGCCCCAAGGTGCTTTATAATCATCGGTTTAAAGGGAGAAAATTTGCCTGCAGAGATGAATCAATGGGTGTATTTTATGAAACATTAATGACTGCTTTTATAGATGTAAATTTGGGGGTATGTGCCTGCATCTCTCCGTGCTGTCCTGCAGCTGCAACTTAAGCTCTTTTGCTGTTAGTGAGGATCATAATCCAGCAGCACAGTTTTGCTGGAGGAGCTTTACATCATCTTCTAATGTAAACAATATTGTAAGAGAGTCCGACAGCCCCACAGGATTTTCATTGAGAGATGATTGATGTGGAAAGGGATGGAACTACAGTGATTCTGCATCAGTCACAGCTCTCGCTTGGCTCTAAAACTGACCCTGTTAGCACAGTCTGACTTGGATCATTTGTCTCAGAAGTACCAAGGGACTTTAAAACAGCTGTGGATTCAACCATTTCAAATGGGAACATATTTTTGGTTTGTGGTAAGAACAACATAAACCGTATGTGTTTCAGAACTTGAGCCTCAGCATTCCTGGCTTGTTTTGTCAGCATGTTTTCGCTCTCCTCGGCAACATTTGCACATGTGGCTCCATGATGGCTGTTTTTCTGTTGTTTTGTTTTTCCACTTCAGGTCTTCCTCCCTTCTTTTTACCTCCTGTCCCCTAAGAAAGACAGACAGAAAGAAAATACATCACCTTTGCTTTTTACAGAAAGGTTTACAGAAAGGAATGCTTAAGCAAAGGAAGTATTTGTTTTTCAGCCTTTGATGTATCCCCCATCTGATGTGTTTTCTCCTAAATGCTGTTGAAGATAAGTACCCACTGGTAAAAGCAAGCACCAGACACTATGGCAGAGTCTTGTGCAGTAACTCTGTGCTGCCAGCCCTCTTTCTGTATCCAGATGGTTATCCCATTTCAATAATGCAAAATTACCCTGATCTTCTGCTTGTCTCCCCAGCCCTTTCATCTTTCTTTCCCTTCTCCTTTGGCAGGACTCTTCCCCACTGGCATCTGTTCTAAGGAATGATGATCTGAGCTTTGGAGCAATTACCACAGTTTGCATTTCCTGAATCAACTTGCAGGGTACGTATGAAAAACACCGGCACTAAAAGTCAACAGGGTGTTAAAGCTAACAGTCTCCCACCTCAAAGCTAATGATGTTTTGCCGTGTGAACAAGAGCTGTGGATCTCAATTTGCTGGCTCCTTTCTCATTTGTACAATTTTCAGCCGTTGCTTAACGAAGCCCGCCTGTTTCCCATAATGTGATGTTATATTATTACAGTGCTCACATTAAAGGCCTTATATTTCACCCCAAGCACCTGTGGCCGCTCAGCAAGGAGGAAAGCTCTAATGTGCCAACTTGGATTCAGATTTTGCAACAGGAAAAGCCTGATTTTGAAAATGCTCCTCCGCCTTCCTTGTGGCTGAGCACAGTAGGGGTTGGGGAGCAGGCGGGCTGCTCGGGGTGCGTCTGTCCGAGGCAGGCTCTGTGCTACAGCCAGCGGCCAGGGATTAATATCACAGAGAGACTGAGAGCTGAGTTATTTCCGCAATCTGTTCACATAATGGATGTGAATGTCAAGATGCCGCCATCTGAAGTATGAGCACCTTGGAACAAAACAAAAAATTACTGGCGGTGTCAGCTTTCAGGAATGCTTTTCAGAGGTGGTAGAAAGCTGTGCACGCAGCACTGACTTTCTTCAGCATCTTTCTTTCTGAATAAAGGGTGACCTCAGGACCTCACCTCTTCCTTCACAGGCAGTCACGCACAGATCTCTCACAAACTAAATCCTGTGCACACTTACTGCAATGTGAGCAGCTTTTTGGCAGGTTTGGCCGTTTCTCTCTCAGGCACCCTGCTCAGGGTGGATTTGTGGCTCCAGTGTGTGTGGATTCTGCCAAAGGTCTGCAAACAGACAAACCCTGTATCTACAAATTACAAAAAAGCTGCATCTACAAACCTTGTCTGAGGTTTTATTCCTCTCTTCACTGCAGACTACCCAGACCTTTTTTCAAACATGAGACATGAGCTGGTTTGGCAGTGTCCCCTGTAAGAACACCAGCTCTGGGTCTGGAGGTCCAGGACCAAATTGAAGCTAGAGCTGAGTTTAGTGGTAACCAGGAGATGGCTGTAATCAGCTTGGTATGGGATTGTGCTCATGAGCCTCCTGGCTGGAGGCTTAAGTACTGTCCACATCATCACCATCACAGCAGTTGGTCAGAATAACTTACTCTGACTGTGAGCTCTGATTATACTGGAGAGCTGTCTACTCTGTAGCTGTTAAAATGCTTCTGTCTTGATCTTGGAACACAGGTAAAGCAAGCTGCATTCATCACATCTCAGCTGTGGGTTGTAGGACTCCTAAATGGCATTTGCAGGAAATTTCAACTTGTATTTTCCCTAGAAAAATGGTACAGTGTTTGCAGTGGGCCAGCATGTGGGAGCGCACTACTCCCCATTCAGAAGAATCCCAGCTCAAACCGTGTAAGAGCTTTTAATAGAGCCATGGAGGGAAGAAAGGGAATTTTTCTGAGTTCCTGTATTGGCTACCTTAACTACACAGTGACTGATGTCTTGGAAAGGAAATAGCCTGGCTGTTACATCAAAAGAGCTGTGAAAATAATAATTTGCTCCCAAATAGGTAGCCCTGCCCAAAAGTGGTGCACAAAAATTTTGCCAGTAGAGAACCCTCAAACACTTACTCCTTCCCCACTTCAAGTCAGCAGAAATGAGACCACCAATATTGAAAATAATAGGTACAAAATAAGCATTAAATCCTTGGATAAGACCCCACCTATGGCCTGTCAGGTTATTCAAGGACCAAGCAGTGTTTCCAGTCTCCCACCCCATGTCACCAACTTTCCCATCATATGACAAAGTTTCATTTCTGACAGAATGGGAGTGCACTGACATTCCAATCTGATTGTCTGATTTGAATTCAGATTATTCCATCAACGTAATAACAAGATCTGGAATAATTTAGTAAGCCATGCGAGGTCACTATTGCTTCTTACAAATATGGCTTAGACATAATTTACCTGGCAGTAACTTGACCTGGAAGAGTGAGGTTTATCTTCTTGGCATGCTGTGTCTGGGTAGCTCTACAGTCTCTACATAAATCTGAGATCTTTCATTCTCCAGGTGGTTGTTATTACTTATAATCTCTTAATGCAAAAAGTATTCCTTCCAGAGGCCCCTTTCCTTGCCTTTCTTACTTTTTTTCTTTTTTTTTTTTCCTTTTTTTTTTTTTTTTTTTAATGAAGGATTTATTGCATGTTGTTTGTCTTAGGATTGCAGCCATTATAATTTGGTCCTTGTGTCAAAAACTTTGCTATGTTTTAGATGCTTCTTCACTTCTAAATGTTATGCTACATTATGACACATGGTTTTCAGGAAACATTGATTAAAGGACCTATGCTGAAAACTTTCCTGTGGATGTATCCCACAGCAGTACTTAGAATTCCTTTTGAGGGGAGATTAAAAGCAGAACAGGGGAATTAGAGGATTACAGTAGAAATGAGGAAGAATTTCTTGAGGGCTGCCTTAGGGAGGCCTGATCATGGCCTCTCTTGGGATAGTTACTGTGCAGCTCTTTCAGTTGTCTGATGCCAGCAGTGGGTCCCTGTGTGCTCACACTGTGTGAGTGCAGTGCCTTTCTCTGTGTCTTGGGACATACTCCCTCTTCATTGTCCCCTTTGTTGGTGCCAGCAGAAACTAAGCAGATACTCATCACTGCCTCAGCCACCTGCCAGCTGCTTCTTTCTGATGTCTGCAGTGCTACCCCATCTCCCACACCTACTGCTGCTGTCAGCTGATGGGATGGGGGATTTCTGCTGCTCTTTGAACTTCTCTGGCTGCTGGAGCATGAAACACCCCCTCAGCATTTCCATGTTCTAGAAAGGGAGGTTTCACTTCCCTTTTGAATTTTTTGGGTTTTCAACCTGAGGAGGGCAGCCCAATGCAGGCTCTGCTTCCTTCTCCTTTACCAGAAAAAGCCAGAGCTGAAGGGCAGCCCCATCTTAGTGACTAAGTCCTGCAGGAAAGCCTGTGCTGCCTTCAGCACCATGAGGAAACTGAGGGACAGACTAAGCCCAGATGAAATCAAGTTTTGTCTCTGGTTCCTGCCCATTCCTGGTGAGACTCGTGTGAAATGGCTGATGTGTCCCATCTCGGTCACTAACGGTCCCACAGGCACATGGGACCTGCCCCCACCTGAGCAGTGGGGCTACTCCAGAGGTGTACCCCACAGGCAGGACATGTGCAGGGTGGGTCCCAGGAGATAAGGATGCTGAGGGGCATTGCAGGGTCAGCTTGTTGTGCTGCATAGATACAGCTCTCCCCTGAGAGCTGGGAGGCAGCAGATTACCAGTGTCTGGGCTCAGATTCACTGCCAGAATACAGAGTCAGTGCCTTGATATGTCTAGCACCAACACTGGGCTTAGAAGGCAGTCACCAAAATGCAGTCACTGCAAAAGGCAGTATCATCTCTGGAAATGGTACTGTTTGTCTGGCAGAACATACTGGCCTGCTATAAAATGCATGGCAGTGCAAACATCCAGTTTGATATAGCCATTATAATTGTCTGGATCTATGCAGTCGCTCTCACAATCTTCTACCTTCTCTGCTACAATTATCTGGACCCAAATCATTACTAGTGCCTGCTTCCCACGATCTTTGTACCTCATTTAGCAACGTGACAAACAGGGACAGCCTCAGAAATGCCAGTTTTAAAGGGTGACTAAACCCTCACCCACATGTTTAAATTGGGACAGCTGCAAAAGAGCTTTTATGTAAGGTGATGCGGAGGACTACAGCCACCCCCATCAGGACAGGTTTTACTCTTTTTTTTTTTTTTTTTTTTTTTTTTTCTCCTACCTCACCTCAAGACATTGCAATTTTAGCTTGTAGTTGCTATTTTTCCAGTTCATGACTCTACTTCTGACTGGAAGGCATAGCCTCTGAGCAGGGCTCTGCTGATGTCTGTAACATTAGTGCAAGACTGTCAGAGAGCAGACGGCATGTGATCAGGAGGAGCTAAAATGGGATGCTGTGATTCAGATAACCGGCTTCCCTATTTCTGGCTTTGCTTCAAGGTCCAGGTTCTGCCACTCCTTATCTTGGAGGTGGGGGTGCAGGGCCACAGTTGCCTGTCATGGCCAGCAGCCAGTGCCTGTGATCACGTAGAAGCAGTCTGTGTATGGAGCAGGGCATCAGCTATGGAAAAGGAAACAGCAAGGGGACTGGGCTGGAAATACCCCAAGGAACAAACATTTTTACTAGTCCCGTTGCAGAAGCCGAAGGATTTCTTGCTTCTCTGGTGGGGAGGAGTATTTGTCTTTGTGACAGGGAACTGCTCCATCCCTTCTGGCTCATCTCCCACTGCTTTTGGTTTTACTGCCCATTTCTCAGCAACTCTCCCAACACATTGTCATCCCCAGATCTTCCTCCCACTGCTCAGTCAAGGGACTGTGATGGATGGGAGGTGGAAGGGGGTACTCCTGGGGAATTGATCCAGCAACCTTTGAACTACTCAAACCTGTACAACTTCAGCAAAATTTAAATTTGCCCCCAGAAACTGTAGGTTATTTTTTCTTGAAAGGGAGATTTAATTGAAAATTCAGGGCTATGTCTCCTGTTGGTGCCTTACTTGTGATGAGTCTAGTCACTAAAAGTGGGTTTTATTTTTAAATTATGGTGCATTGTCACAGGAAAGGAGCATAATTTCATTCCCATCAGAGAGTTGCCCACACACATCTGAGAGCAATTCTCTTCCTGCACAGCCTGCTAGAGGCCAGTGTCTGAAGTGAATAAACCTACAAGAGGCAGAAAGCAGAAATGAAACTGTTGCTCATCAACCTTCACTGGAGGAAGAGCTGAGAAAAAAGGACTGGTCGACACAAAACACCTATTTAAGTCTTCCCTCTCATGGTAAACATTATCAAAACACCTACTTAGGGGTGTTCTGCCATTGTGGATATTATGGCTGATAACAAAGGAGTAGGATTAAAGCTCTTCTGGTTTGAAGTTTAGTAGGTGGCTCTGTAAGAAGCATCTGCTGCTTCATTCCCACAGGTCCATCATAAAACCTTTAATGTGGCAACAAAGAGTGACAGCCCTGTGCCACAATGCTAGCTGCAGATGGCCTCTCCCTGCTCCAGCCAGAGCCACAGTTCCAGCAGACCATCCTGGCACACAGTTTCTTTGGCCCAAACCTTTCAACTGAAACCCCTGCTCAAAGGCCTCCTCAGCCCCATCTCCCTTTTTAGCCCCCTCTCTGCTGGCCTCATCCTGCTTCTGTGACAGGTCTAGCTTCCTTTTATTTCACATTTCCTTCACAACCTTTGGAATTTCCTTTCTGTCTCCTGCACATCTCTCTTGCTGTTTGTGCCCTGCCAGAGGTGCCTTCCCCACAGCATCTCTCCCCTTTTCCTCCACCCCCCTTTCCAAATGTATCTGCCCCAGGGAAATGGCCCTTGCTGCAGCTGGGATGCTTCACACCCTCGCCATCAGCTCTGCTCAGCTTCTGCTGTGTCTTCCTTCTCTGCCCTTTTGCTTCCCACAAAAAAATCCAGGCCCATGACTGCCTCCCTGTATCTGCATTTTCTTCAGGGAATTCTTCTGTTTCCTAGAGGCAACATTAGACTCAAGAGGACTCAAGAGCAAGTGAAGATCTAGGCATCACTCCTCTGTCAGAGATGGGAAGAAGCTTCTTAGCTTGACCTGCAAGGATCTCACTAATGGATTTCACTCATAGAAAATTGCCCTGGCTGATCACCTAGCAGAAATGGCTTTCTCTCCTGACTCCTTCTTCTTGCCCTCTTCAGCTGTGCCCTTTGCTTATGTTTTCTCATATTCTTCCACAGCATCACCCTACCCACCAGCCATTTCTCCACTGAATGGTCATCATATGTCTTTACAGTGACAACATCAGTTGCCTCTCCACCTGTCAGTCACAGTCATGCTGTGCCCAGACTGTCCTCTGCACCTGCATGGCATTGCCCCATACCTGACATGCACACATTTGCCTCCTGCTGTCACTCTTTGACTCAGACCAGCCACCCACCAAGGTGACAGAATACTGCCAGGAAAACAGGCAGAAGAAATTACCCTTGGCCTCCTCTTTGCCAGGTTTTTCCCCACCTCCTCTCTCTCCATCACAGATTTTGTGCTTTAAATTGCCCCATTTTGATTTTTTTTCAGTCCTCTCCCAGAGGCAGCAGTTCAGCCCATTTCTTGATCTGGACTGACTTTGTTTTCTCAGAAAGTGTAGTCACCTTTTTAGAAACCTCTCCAAGTTTCTCCAGCTTGTGCTTTCCTCTCTGCCCCTGCTCCCGCTTCTGTTTCTCAAAGGACCCCCTCCCATATATTCTTTTTCCTTCCTCTTGCATCTTATGCTCAAAGGCATGTTTATCCTAGAAGAACTGGGGAAGCCTGTGCTTTTTAAGTCTCAGCAATGCTCTGGGTTTGGCAGATTTCTGTGATGTTGCAACATTAATCTATTGCCAGGGAAACCAAAGCGCCCCACCTGCATCCTGCCCTCAGCACTGACACACACTTGGACTCAGCCACGTTTGATATAATTATTCCTTCAGTATGTCTCTCTGGGCTTATTATTTACCCCATGTAAAATCTACTCTTACCTTTTTATTTCTGACACTGACCACATCCCTCTTGACACACTCTCTCTCCCTTACCCCTGCATCAGCAGACCATTCAAATACTTGTAAAGAGTTTGTAGTGAGAGTGGGGTTGGTCTCCTCACTGGTGACAGATGACAGGACAAGGGGAAATGGCTTCAAGTTGCATCAGGGGAGATTTAGGTTGGAAATCAGAAGAAACTTCTTTACAGAAAGGGTTGTTAGGCACTGGAACAGGCTCCCCAGGGGAGTGGTTGAGTCTCCATCCCTGAATGTGTTTAAAAATCATCTGGATGTGGTGTTTGGGGACATGGTTTATTGGTAGGTCATCAGGAATAGGGAAATAGGGCTAGGACAAAGCTGGACTCGATAATCTTGAAGGTCTGTTCCAGCCTGAGCAATTCTATGATTCTAGTCCATTTCTTAGCAAAAATTATAGGTCTTCATAAGACTTTACAATTATGCTTCTCTTTCCCAGCAAAAGAAAACAGAAGTGAAATGAAACTGATTTTTTTTGTGTGTTTTCCTCGGCATAGCTGTAAGCTCACCCTGAAGAGCAGTTCAAAAAAGTTACAGAAGACCTTGTGATGACCAGTAAAATGCTGTCAAGCTCATTTAATAATCTAGTCTTAGGAAAGAAATTTCCACTGTCAAGAAAATTTATCAAACCCTCAAAACACTAAGCATCCTGATGTAAGATATCCGCTCATCTTTTTTGTGACCTGCTGCTCTGTAACCTGGATTATACACAGCACATCCATGTATGTGAATCCTTTTTTCTTCAGAAACAATGGTTTGACACACTATTCATGAAGAACAACCCATTTTAGGAGCTTTTCTCCAACAATATTTGGTGTTGGCAGTTTCAGAGAAATGTCTAAGCTTCACTTGCCTGAAACAAGGCAAATTTTTCCTGCCTGTAACTGGAAATGAAGTTACAGGCTTAAGGAGAAAGATTGCCTCTTGTCCAGTCTTACAGTCCCTAAGTGTAACTATAGGTATAAATCTTACTGTTACCAGTACATAGACTCTGCACTTTTGCCTTGACTGTTGAAGAAACCCACTAAAGCCTTATCTGAATAGGAAGCTTTGTCTTGTCCCTACAGTTTTGGATGCTGTCTTTCATCTTACTCCCTTTCCCTGCACAGTGAGAGCTGGGGGCAAGCCAGGCATGCCCTGCCACTCCTGCAGCTCAGAAAAAACATTTTTAATTCATCTTTCACCAGTGCAGTGGTGAAGAGTCAGCTGAAGCTGTATGAGGAAACTCACTGATTTTACATGCCATGACTCTGGAGGAGAAACATCTGCTGCAGCAATTACAGGGTCTAAAATTATAATAGACACTAGGGGGAAATAAAAGCATGCCAGTGGGTGGACTGTTAAGCCCACACAGCCAAATCCTGAGAGGTCCTAAATCCTCATAAACAACTCCTGTTGGCTTCAAGAAGGCTTCAGGTGCTCATGTCCCCTTAGCATCTGGCCACAGGGCATTTACTTAATGAACAAGTCTCTGCTAATTGGGTAGAGAGGGAAATGTTTTTGAACACAACAAAATTATTTAGCTGGATGGAGCAGGCAGCATGGCTTAGGGTTTCTAACAGTGGTGCATGTTCCCCTGGAAATAGTGGTCATGATTTCTGGTTCTGGGAATTTCTTGCTACTTCTGGACTGGCTACCACAAAACAGTGCCTAAAATGGGGGAAAAAAGCTGCTGTCAGAATGGCTCATAGATAGCTTATGCCTTTGTGGCTCTCTGGAAGGAGGAAACTCCATTAATTCAGATGGCTTTGGGTTTCTGACTCTTCAACAAACTGCATATTGTACAAAACAAAACTTATATTAGAACAGAACAGACGTCTTCATTTCCACACAGAATGGAAGGGGACCCATATGACTCTTCCCAGGGATGCAAAGCCACTTATAATAAACAGGGTTTCTGTGCTTCTACATCCCACAAAGGGCAAATTTGTTACCATATGACTACATTATTGTTGTTGTTATTATTATTTAAAGACAGTAAACAGAAGTGCATTAAGTCAAAATATTCTTTTCAGTAGTTCCAAGACTGTCTTGAGCCCACCTGCGCTTTGTGGTCATTTCAAGCCAGCTTCTGCTTTGTTGTTATTGGCTCAGTACCAAGAGCCAGCAAAGCAAAAACTTTTTCACTTAAGCCCAAACTTACTGTTCTCCTGTCAGCTTCCCCATAATGTATTACTTCACCATATCCTTTGACCTCTTGCATTTCTTTGTAGAGAAATATAATTAATTATGAGCCACAGCTTAGCTCTGGGGGTCCAGAACAGTTTCATGTGTTTACTCAAAACATTAATTGTTTTTTCCTTCTTTTAAAATTTCCAAGCAGAAAAGGTGACAAGGGTTAAACAAAGCATTGCTCCTTTCAAGAGCTCCAAACCCCAGCAGGGCTGGAAGGAGCTGATGGGAGGAGGAAGGGTGGGAAGGATGGACAAGAGGCTTTCTCAGGCAGACCCCCAGCAGCCAGAGCTGTGCCTGGGAGCTCAGGTGCAGGAAGGAAAGAGGGACATCTCTACTATCCAAACAGCCTCAGCCTCAATAAAAAGGGAAAAGTGAAATAAGATGTTCTAGATGTTCTAGAAAAAAACAAACCCGAACTATGGTCATCTAGTACATAACAACCCAGGCTCTTAAAAGGGGACGGGTATAACATTGCAGTCCTGCAAAAAATCTCACCATGCAAGATGGACAGTGTGGTCTGAGATGCCACCAAGACAGACACAGGAAATCAGCCATGATGTGCATGGGTCCAGAGGGATGCAAGCAAGAGACCCAAGACCAAGCTTGCAATACGATAACCGTAAATTTATACTGTGCAGTTTGGGTGTAAATATCATCGTGAGTTTCTGTGCTGGCCCGGGCAGCTGGCAGCTGAGGGCTGGGGCAGCCAAGGGCTGGGATAAGGCTGCTGCATCCAGACTGCTGACTTTCCCTTTCTTAGCACTGTGGGGGTGTAGGTGATGGTGGATCTCTGCAGATCTTTCCATGTTTTGAGGGCATATATTAAGCTGTTGCTGCCAACAACAATGCCATCACTTCCCATTCTTGAGTGGTCTCCCTCATGAGAACTCAGCTAACACAACTATGTGTCCCAGGGAGCCAGACCAGTATCTTGCTTTTCACTGAAGAGGTGTGAATGTGACCTGGCACTTGCCTTATTTGCACATTAATTCGTGAAGATTTGTCATATGAATGATGACAAACTTCATCACTGGAGGAAGGTCTTATTTACTCATCATATCGACAGCATCTCTGTAGCAACACTACAATACTGTAGAAATCCTGCTTCATTTGTCGATTATGGACAAGAGGACCCAAGGTGTTTCTAGAAACTTTGAAGGACTGAAGGACTTTGAAGTTAAGCTACTTTTCCCACCCTCTTTCTGCTGCAGAATCGCTTCCTATGTTACAGGACATTCTCACAGCCCATCTGAGGGCAGCTGCTGCAAATCCAACACGTGAGTGCTGTAAATCTCACAGGAATTTTCTTAGGAAATGAAGAAGCAAGGGAAGTTGCATGTAGATACAAGAATAAACAAGAATCCTCATAAAGCTTCAGCATATTTCTGTTTTTCAGAGCCATCCAGCACCATAAGCAAGAAGTAGCTGGGAAGTGAGATATTCAGTAGTTATACGCTTGGAGTTGTCATTTCAAAGGGATGTGAAATTTCTAGTCCTTATAAATTTAACAGTATTTGCCTAGCTGATACTTCCCAGAAAGCCCTGATAACCCTTCGCAAGCCCAGTCAGCACCTTTGAAGTCAATGCCATTGCCACAGTAAGAGCTCTTTAGAGCTATGTTGGCTCTTATGTTGCTGAAAGACCATCTATTTTGTACCACTCAGGTTCTTTGAACTACGAGCACTCCCCAGGCTTACACCACCTGACACATATACCATCAAGCTTCTTTGCTTCTTTCTTACTGCTTTTTACAAGAAAGCTCCCCTATAACTTATTTTTTTAAAAAATTGCTTGAAATAGAAAAAAACCAAACCTGGCTCCACAATAAACTCAATATCTAACTTTGCAGGATTGTTACACAAACAGCCCTGCTGGGATTCAAGAAGCAACCAGCTGCTGGAGATCTACGTTTGTGCATCCTCTTACTTTAAATCCTTTTCCTCAAAGCAATTTTGAAAACAATCTTGCATAAAAACTAGCAAGGAAAAGGTCTAGATTTAATATCAAGAAAGACACAAAAATAGATGTAAAAGAGAATGTGGATTTTTTTTTTTTTTTTTTAAATCAACATTTCATTGTCATAGTGTGAGGATTAAATAATGCCTCAACAAGGCTGGTAAAAAATCTGGAGCAAAGTAGGCAATGGCAACAGCCAAACACTTTCATAAAAGCCAAAGCTGGCATGTAACATCATGCATCAGCTAAGAAATCATGAAATCTCACAGCACAACTCTGTTCTAATCATGATACGTTTGACAATGGAGTATGATGGAGTATCCAACTGGCAGCCTGAAACCCTGCCCAGATCTGGCTTGGTGCACTCAGCCTCAAGTCTATGGCATGAACCAAATAGTCAATGTTAATTCATGACACTTCCCACAAGGAGGGTGTAGTGACCTGTATAAGATTGCATGCCCAAGGGCGATCTTGCCCTGAAGTGTTTTCTGTGTGCATGACGGGAGGCATTGGGCTCAGGCCTGGGCACTGGACAGGATCCCACTGCCCCTTGGCTGCTGGTCACCACCTACCAAATTCCTCCAGTAACCTGAATGACAAACCCAGTACTGAACTGCTCTGTGAGGCCACTTCACTTCTAATCCTTAGCAGAAATGGAATAAAACACAGTTCTGGAGTAACTGGATGGAGACAAGGACCAGGAGGAGCAGCAAACAGCATGAACAACTTTTTATATCTGAGAATTACCTGCTAAACATCCAAATGATTTGGATATCCAGTAATTTGTCTGAATTCTTATGGTCTTTTGGGTAAAGTAATTTACTCTGTCTCTCAAGTGGAAGTCCATACAGCCAGTGCAGACTGGCTACTCTTTTAGTACTCAAACTAAGATAAATGCTCATCTTGTTCATGAGTCGTTCATACCATTTCCCACAGGAATACAAGGTTTGAATTCAAATTGATCCGGAAAAACACAAAGGAATGGATGAAGATCATATAGATTACAGAAAAAAACCGCTTAAGAGGAAAATGTCAAAAGCAAAAGTCCCCAACAACCCCATCCTGTGGCACCTGTCAGTCAGCAGAGTGCAGAGAGGGACCCACAACCTTTAGAGATTCAGAAAACGTGGGAGTCCTTGGTCTTGTCTGCCTGCAACACAAGAAAAGGCAAATGTCATCCTGGGACACACCTGCAAGGTGTTTTATGTAAGACACAGAAGAAATTATTGTGCTCTACTTGGCACGGATGCAGTCTCAGCCGTAGTTTGGTGCCCAGTTCTCAGCATCATTTAAGGCAAATGAAAGTTTAACAGGTCCAAAGGAGATCATATGAAAGACAAAAGGATTAGAAAACGCATCCTGAGACAAAAGACTGATGAAGTGGATATCTTCTGTGTGGAAATGAGAAAATGAAGGAAACTTAACAACACTTGGCTGTCAGGCAGAAACATGACTTCTCTCTGCCCTTTATGAACTGGTGAAATGTATCTGTTCTGTTCTGCTCTCTGTTTTTGTTTGGTGGGCTTGGTAGAGCACTGCTTTTGCAGTGTAAATTTAGACCTCCTGTTAGAGCATTTTCAGGCCTTTAATAAGTTCTTAGAGGAAACAGAACTTCCTAAGATCAAAGTCCCTCAAAATTCTCTCAGGATCTGATTCTGTGGCTGGCACTCATCACGACCAACTGGTTTTGAACACATCATCTGGGTGATTTGTATGGCTTAGTCCTGCATAAGATGAAACAGACTCTAGGACACAATGGTTCTTACTGCACAGTGTCAGTGGAACACAACATGGACACACAGGGCTTGAGTCCTTTTCAGCATCATCTCCAGTGGTGTAGCTGCCAGGGCTGGCAGGTACAACACAGGACCTACAGAAGACCTGCATGTTTCTGGACCAGCAGTTGGACTCAGGTGGCACTTCCTAGGGGAAATGGCAGCTAGCCTGTGCCCAAGTAGCTGAACTGTGCCCACTGCCTGAGCAGAGGAATAAGCATAGGAACAGCAGTGTGTTTATTAAATGACATATAACAGAGGCACCCAGTGCATGGAGAAAGAATAAGACCATGTTGCAGTGACACTACTGGGAAGGTGATGGGGTTTCTGTTCATACTACAGCAGAGTCTCCCAGACTGAATCCTGTAGCACCCACAAGCACAATTTGTCCAAAGACCAAGTGCAATGCAGTGCCCAGCAAAGCTGGCAGTGGAGTGCATGTGTGAAGGCCAAGAAAGGCAGCAGGACAAGGGGAATGCCTGGGATCAGGGCTATTTCCTCAGCACATTTTTGCAGCCACATATGCGTGTGGGCACTGCCTCCTCTTCCCTTGCTGGAGCCATTACTCTCAGACCCTCTGATTACCTGGGGTGTGGGGCTGGCACAGACCCACATCAGCCCCAGACACTGTTTCTGGGCCACGCTGACCAAGAGTGCAATCATGCACACTTCCTTCCACATTTATGCAGAAAGCATCCACCCCACATGTATTTCCACTGTGTATTCTTGGAAAAAGCGGATGGATTTTGCCCAGAATACACAATTTAGTGCTAATTATCTCTTCCTGCTGGGCTTTAGAGCACAGAGCTTTCAGTTCAAGAACAACAGCTACAAGAGCTAATGGATTGCTCTGTTACCAGGAAGCAAACCCTTTACAGAGAGCAGGGGATCCTGCCCCACTGCAGGTCCCAGGGAAAATCCACAACAATAGAAGGATGGAATTCATTAACTCTTCAGGGAAGGCAAGAGCAATGCCAAGCATCGTAATTGCCTTCCACTGATGCTGCTGGGGAGAACACCCCAACACAAAAGAGCATCTCTCTCCTCAAAAGACATAGCAAATTATGTTCTGAAAGTGAAGAAAACTCCCCTCATCAGGTCAGTGAGGGGCTGTGGGAGAGAAAAGGAAGGAAAAACTTTGGCTGAGATTCATTGTCTTCCATGTCACATATAGTAAAAGTCTGTATTTTCTGCTCTTGGGGTTAGTGTGTAGCACATGAACTGAACTGCTCCTTTCTGATCCACACGTCACACATGCATTTACCCAAATCTAGTGTGGTCTCTGGGCCTCTTTGCTAGGGCTCCACTGACAAGCCACTTCTTTTTTGGTGATACTCCCTGGTATGAGAAAGAACTTTGCATCACTCTGCTGGCAATTCAGCTGCAGGTAATGAATGAATAGCATATGGGAGACACACTCAGAGCCAATAATAATTTAATTCACCTTCAGTGGCACTTAACCATCTAGCAATACCAGTTGCAGGGTGCTCTCTCCACAGTTGATTTAGAGGCCTTATAGACTTACATGTGATGATCTTTTGATTCTAATGCTGACATGTTACCTGAAGGAGAGTCCAAAGAACATCCTATCATAGCAAATATTTTGGTTGCTGGTGTCCATATCTTAGCTTCTCCTTCAAATGCGGTCTTTCAGGTGTAGATGCTGACCTACTTGAATATTCTTACAAATGTTAGAAATACAATACTGAAATATAGAGCAGATGCTTCAGTACCTTGGGTTAGATCCATTATTGACACAGGACAAAAATTACAGCCTTGTCAAAGATACTTTCTCACTTGCTCATATGGTGCACAGATGCAGGCTGCTAGCAACAATCTCTAAGGCTATGTGGGCAGCTTCCAGGTTTTCAGCTCCCCTTTGTCTCCATTTCTTGTGCACGGTTCTGGACAGTGTATTCTCCTTTAGGTCTCTCTACTTATCACACTAAAATGCCTCATTATTGCTATATGTTTGCTGTCTCTTGAAAACAGGGTAAGGGAAACACTGCTAGAAGAATGTAACAACACTCAGCTCTGGAGATGAGGTGTCCATCCCTGGCAGCCCTACTGCAGGCTACTGAGGTAATCCTGTGACCTGACTGCCAACATGCAGAGGTTTTAGTGGCAGCTCCTTTAGGGAGTTTGTTACTACCAATGGTAAAAGTCTTCATGATGTGGAATTACAACTACCAGCATCAAGTACTACAAGACTGTAAAGAGTGAGACTCCGTCTTCCTGACTCAGCTGAGGAAACAGCTGTACAAAGCCTGACTCCCCTTTGCTGAGACAATCTCAAGCATCCCCCGTCATGTTCAGACACAGTTTCCTGTCTCTAGAACAAGTTGTCCAGTGCTGGCTCACTGTGAAACACCAGAAGGAAAAAAAAAAAAAAAAAAAAAAAAAAAAAAAAAAAAAAGAGAAAAACCAGATTTATTCCAGGGAAGATTTTCCTCTGTGAAAACAAGGCAAATAATTCTGCTGCTTTATGACTGGTGGCTTTACTGCCAGGAATTGCACAACAGGCTTAAATAATGCTGAAGTATGACTGCCTCTAATTTTACCTGGCTATAATGTTTCTTTTTAGTGCTCTGCATCCTAGAGAATGTTTGTTATGAAGAACAAAAACCTTTCAGGGCTGCAGTTTGCTTGCATATGAGCCCCTCTCACCCAACTGCAGTATTAAGAATGTGAAGTACATACTGAAGTGAGTCTACATAATGTTTTGTCTCACAACATTTGAAACTGAAGTAGGATTTTAGCTTCTACAAATAAACACTGAGTGACTTAATAAATGTAATAAACATTGAGCATTAATAAACAGAAATAAAACCTATATATTTTGGTGAATAAGAGACAGAATGTACTCTTCCTATCCCACATGTGGACAGCCCTGGTTTCCAGCATGAGCGCCCACCACAGGGGAAATCAAAGCAAAGGACACCCTGTCCCCCAGCTCCTGGGAGCCCCAGTCAGAGGCCCATCTCCCCTATCTCCTTGCCTGGTTATCCAGTCTCCATTTCTTGCACATTTTTAGCAGGATTTGCCATGATTCTTTTCTGTCTGGATGGCCTCATATAATATTGAGTATGCTCCACCAACACCTATCCCATTAATCTACTCAAAGGGCAAGACACTTGGCTTCTCTCTCTTCTTCTTTTCTCTTTCGGTAAAAAAAGTCAAATGAAAAACTAACTTGAGAGCCAAGTACCCACATGGAAAACAGTGCTTTTGCAAAAAACAAGTAGCCTGAAGCAGATTTATCTGGAGGAGAGTAAAGTAGTCTGGTCAAACTGTAAACATTAGGTAGAACCAGAGATGCACATCTGCTTTAATACCATCTCTTCGAGCCCAATGCCCTGGGTGTGCTGCAGGCATGGGACAGTTGCATGAGACACGTGGCATTTAACATGTTGCAGCAAAAGTGCAGGTAAGCTTTGGCCTGTCTTGTCTTCCTGTGAGGCTGGAGCAGTAAATACAGGACAGCCCACACTGCACAGGGCATCTGGTGACTGAGTGCCAGCACCCCTTCCTACCACAGGTGATGCTCCAATTCCATCTACAGCTCCTACACTTGACCAGCTGGGCACTCTCCAGATTAGATCCCACAGCATGTCTGCTGTCCTTTAAAGATAGGGACCTCTAGTTATCTGTCCTCTAAAGATAGAGATAAGGACCCTGGAGAAGAGATGAGCGTATTTTCCTGCTGTTGAGATGTTTCAGTTTTTTTCATCCTTAAATATGACATCGGGGACTTTGGATTTCTGCCTCCCATCCCACGTAGTCCTTACTTGAGGTAGGATGCAGGCACCTGGCTGTCCTCCATGGGCAGCTCTATCACCTGCCTTTGACAGAAAAGGAAGACATAAGGCAGAAAGAGCTAATTGGACCCCCACAAAAAAAGTTTGGCTCATTTTTTTTTCGGTAGGGCAGCACATGGCTTGCACAGGGGCACGGAAAACAGGGCCAGTCTTTGGAAATTTTCTTGAATCTTTGCTGACTATCAGCTGGGTAGCTATAAAAATACTTCCGTGGGAATCTGGTTGAAAACACTGGGGGTGATCCTCTTCATTGGGGATGGAGACTGGTTGAAAGCTGGGGAAGCAATGGACATTGATGCATTTCTTTTTTTACTGTCACAGCTGGTAGAAAGAGCTGGTTTATGTATTCACTGACATGATGTAGATAGCAAAATCTAGATCTAATGTAGGTAGCTGTAAGAGCCCTTGGCCCTTCCAGCAGGCACCCAGAGATCTCTGCTGCTCAAGCATCCAGGGCCACCCCAGTGACAGTGAGTCTGAAAGTTTCCTGCCCAAGGAAAGGTGAAGAACATCTAGTTTCATAGATCTCAAAAATCATCCAAGGCTCCTCACTTGCTGGATGTGCCCAGAGCCCATTTAATGCTTACTGATGATTCTAACCTTTGTGAGACACAGACAGAGCTGGTGTTTTCTTCTAAAGCTTTGGTGGAGAGGCAATTTACCCTTATGCAGCAGTTTGTAGCAAGAGCACTCACCAAGTACATGTGCTGGTGCTTGGCATCTCCAACTCCATCACGGTGGCTGAAGCACAGACTGGTCCATGGGACACAGTAATCAGCACAAGGACATTGCCTCTACCAAGGGACAGCTCTTTCCATGGCACCAGAGATAGGTTCCCTCTGGTGCCTGTGCTTGTTTTTATGGTACTTGTCCCCTTTTCTCCACCATCTCCTTTCACCCAAGACCTGAAATACTGCCTAAAGAAGAAAGGTTGCCTAAAAGGAAAGGTGCTCAGCCCTGCTCTGAAATAGCCTGTGTCTGCTCAGTTACAATTTCCAGTCACTGATGAAAAAATTATGAGTGGGCTAAATGGGATTTTGGGTTCCCCCTCCTGACACTAATGATTTTATTGCTTGGATATGGGCAGAAGTGGGGTTTGAAGCAAGTCCTGTCCAGCGCAGGTCCTGGAAAGATGCAAATTCTAGGGAGGAATCCATGTTTTGGAGCATGTGTGGACAGCACGACTTAAGTGCCTCCCTGAGCCAAGGCACTGCCAGCTGATTTGCATCACATTTTGGTGCACACAATCTTTCCTGTGCATTGTGTAGCTTCCCAACACACATCCATGAACTTTATTCCAGGGTCATGTCCCTTAGTTCTTTCCTTATGTCTAGCCTGTAGTCTCGTCACGATGACAACACTGCTGCCAGTGGCTCCTTTGTAAGCAAGGGAAAAACCCACCCCATTCTAATTTTGAATATGCTAAATGACTAATAGAGCTAATTGTGGCGTCTGCTCTGGTAACAGCTTGGAAGTGAGAAAGAGATGCTAATGCAATAGGGCAAAGGACATTTTCTAGCTCTGGCAATAGCTTGGCAGTCCAGACTAAAGCAGCAGAGAAGGCTCCATGCTGCCAGCAGCCCGTTTGCATCCCGCTCACCTTTGAAATTTACTTCAGTTTTTGGTCATCAGTACAATCTTAAGCATCATCACTCTTGGCTTCATCCTGGTATCTACCAGAACATACAGAAACCCTGTGATGGAGAAAGCAAACCCAGAAGAGTAAAATACCTGAATTTCACATTTGTTTGGCTAGAGAATGAAAAATAAATGTGATTCTTAGCCTGTGATGGAGATGAGGGGGTCAGTGATGCTGGCAGTATCACATGTGAGTAACAGCCAGACTGTGTATTTAGTACCATAATTCAAGTCTCCTGTTTATAAGAGAGTGCACTAGTCAAGTTCTAATTAGAAATTCATACTTGTTCTTGTCTATTATTTTCTCTCTTTTCCTCTCAAATAACAGCAATAATGAGAGAGCAACCAAACTAATGAAACCCTCTGTCACCTTTGCTACTTCTCTTGGCTGGACAAGCAATGTCATCTGCTGGGGGCGGTTCAGAACCACATTTAGGATAATAAGGGGTAGAATAATACTTGTTTTTGCCCATCAAGGGCAGTAGTTTGATCTGCATTAAGTAGCCAGGCTTGACAGGTCATGCAAGGACCTCACATCTTTGACACATCACCTCCTCTGTCAAAGTTGGCCAAGAATAGTCACCAGGTCAAAATGTTTTGTGAGATGAGAAAAGGGAACATGCAGCACAGGTTCAAAAATCCCATTACTTAGGAGACCAAGGCCAAAAACAAGGTAGGTGGTTACATGTTACATGATATTTATAGCAAGGGAATGGTATTTTGCAAGGATACTTAAATTGCCATTATTTACTGAGAAAGTGCTTGCTTTGCCAGCAGCAAAGACAGTCACCAGAGCACTGCCACAACATGAAGAGAATCTCACTTGCCTGCAGCAGTCACAAGAGGTGCCCACGTGTTTGGTTGACTGCCTACAGGGCAGAAATGAGAGCAACTGCACAGAGAGAAGGCAGCAGAAGCAGCAGACAATGGACTTGGACAGTGCTTTTAAAACATACAGTTTAACAAACCCTTTAGGTCTTTGGTCATGTATAGGTCAGAGACTTTATACATGGTTTGGGTCATACAATATTTGCATTTTTTTTGGTGCATCAGGTTCTCCAGATATTTTCATTTATTTTTAAATAAAGAGCTGAACAAATTCAGATTTCACTGAATTTTATTTCCATTATCAGAGAATAAGCAATGGGGTACTGCCATTCCCAAACAGAGATGTTGGGGCCACACTTAGATCAAATGCTCTAATAAACTACATTAAAGTAGGAGTTAAGTTTTTTTTTCCCTAAAAATAAATTTTTATAAGTTTATTTTAAGTGCAAAAGAAGCATATCCTACAATGATTTTACTTGGATAAATAATCATGAGTTCAGCAATTCTGTAAGGAAGGATTATTCATTAATAGAACAATCTGCTGCACTGAGGTGGTTCTTCTCCTGGGGGTTACAGCTGAAGCCCCCAGTGGGGAGCCATCAGGACCCAGGCCACATGTCCCTGACAGGTGGCCTTCACATTAAAACTAAAACTAACTACAAGAAGGAAGATGTATTTCACCAGCAGGAGCTATAGAGAATCAGCAAAGGTTTTGTTCTTCCCCCTCCACAAGAGGCACCAGCAGAACCTCACTCCCCACAGCTGCCAGCACACTCACTGCTTGGGCTGCAGCAGTGACCCCTTCATCAGCCTCTGCAGGGAACAGTGGGGCAGACCCACCAAGACTGTGGGTTTCTGGAAACTGTTCTGGAAGTAAATTGCTAGTGGCAGCCAACCACCTAGCTGAATGTCCCACCCACCATTTTTTGTCAGCTGCTGGCCCTGAATAAGGTGCTCTTATTGTATACTAACTCTAAGCATTTGCTGCTTGAGCTGAAGAACTGTCCTCTTGACTGCAGAGTAATAGTAGAAGCTTGTCAAGTGGCACAGCTGCTCAAGGGTGAGCTTCACTGTGCTGCTGAAAATCACAGAAATGCTCCATTTGCCATATTCCTTCAGAACTGCATGTTGAAATAAAAGGCAGATGGTTTGGTCAGGGCAGAGACCCCTCAGTTCTGTTCCAGCTCTGCCTGAGTAGCCCTGTGCAAGCTATATTATCAATTATCAATTAACTTTTTAATCGGGTTTGTTTTGGTCTTTTTATTTTTTGTTTTTGATCCTTTTCTTTTTTGCTCCCCTCATTTAGGATAAATGGCCTTACAGAAATGATGGAAACACTCATCACAAGTGCAGATGTCAGAAATTCTTGTTCCTCAGTTTATAAAAAGCCTCTCACTAAGCTTCAGGACCTTTTAAGAGCACTTGACACAACACACCTTCTTGGAGACCAAAGTGTCAATATGAAGAACCCTGATTAAAAAGATTCTAAATAAAATGCTATGCTCTAGGGAACATGAGTTGCTACTGTCGAGAATTTCTAATCTACAGACCAAGGGGTGGCTGTTCTCTTGACGTGGGTGGTGCAGGTTGTCAGCTCCTCCAAAGCATGATTTCTAAGAAAAAAGCTGATGCCAGGTGAACTTAGTCAGCTTGTCCCTGTTACCTCCACAACCACAGCTGATACAACTGGTCAGGCTGTAACCATGGCCACTTCAAACACTACCCAGCTGCTATGTGGTAGCAGCAGCTCATGGAAAGGTGCTGCTGTCAGCACAACCAGATCCAGCCATCAGGAAGGTTAAACTTTCCTCCCTCTTGCTCACAAGGACTCAAAATGAGGGATGTAGAAGTGAGACAGCTATTCAGCTCCTGGCTTGGAGGAGAGCAGTGGTAGCACTACAGTCAGCCTGAGCAGAAGAAACTGAGGACTGCTGTCCATGTAAGTGTTATCCCATTATTGGGCTGATTTGACTGAAGGGGGTGAAAAGAATCCAAGTACCATTTCTCTTTATAGTGACAGGTTTCTCTAGGAAGACTGCTATTTTCAGATTTTTGCAAGATTTTCCAGTGAACTTATTCTTGAATATTATGGCCCGGCTTTGAACAATTTGGTCCAAAATGTTTTACTTTTGAACACTGAAATGAGCAAAATGTAAAGGTAAAAGAGGAACAGAAACTCATGAGGAATGACACAAAATCAATGTAGGTGTATTTCAGTTTTTTTTAGCATTTAACACATTTATCCCCTTAGCTCCTGATATAACATGCAATGCAAATCTCATGATTATGACACAAACCATAGACTATGCAAAGATGAGCGAAACCAAAGGACAGTCCCCAATACAGAAAGGTTAAAATCTGAAAGCAGGTCTCTGAGAACTTGAGATTCACCAGAAAACCAAAGGTAAGACGAAAACAGATTTCTTAATATATTTATTTTAAAGATTACTTCCAATGGTCATCATAATTTTTAATCTCTTTTTTGGGATCTGCTAATGTAGAAGTATGGCCTTGAAGAACTTTACCTAATTCTAGGTTAATACTACATGACTTTCACATTCAGCATGCTGCTAGGACACACTCTGCCTAACTCATGCTACTCTGCTCCTGACATGAACACATTTCATGTGTAAACCCAAATATCAGTTTATTTTCTAAGTACAGTTTAAAAGAAGAGCATGGTTTTTTTGTGAAGCAATGAAATAAAATATATTGTTTCCTTGAGAGACAACATACATACAGTGTGTATGACAGGCACACAATTAGGAAGACTGTGTGACAGATTAGTGACCAGAGGTCACAAAAGACCAGAATGGTAAAACAGAAGTTGTAAATATTTGATCATTTTTAACAGTTAATTTGATCATCTTAAGCCTTTTGGTTTGTTTTTTTTGTGACAGTCTGTGTAAATAGCATTACAACAAATGGCCAACAATATGCAAAATAAAAGATAAAATACAGACTCAAAAGTAATTTTGGTAATTAATTTCAATTACAAAATTTAGAGATTATTATAGTGACAAATAGACCAGCTAATCTGCCAAGGAAAATGAACAATAAACCCCAAAATAACTGTTTAAGTACCAGAATGTAAACAATTATGCACAAACTTGTGTACCACTAGTAAATAAATTTAAAATCCCCACCCCTCCAAGAGGTGCTCGGGAAAGCAGATACCAAGGTCCCTCCTCTTCTGCTCAAAACCCACCCTCTAACTTCCCTGCAGTCTCCCTGAGCAAACTGGACTATCTCATCCTCGAACCATCACCTTCACTTCTAATGATCCCCTGTACTCTAGAGAGTATTTTCATTTCTTGGATACAGATGTCTACATTAGTTTAGAGTATGTACACCTGACCTATCATCATCTTGATGGTACAAGCTCCAGTGTAAAAAACTTTTTTTTTCATGCATCATACTTTCTTCCTCGTAAGCAGCTTTGCTTTCAAATTTCCACTCAGGTGTGTGGCCACCACCAACCCAGGCACACTTTGCAAGCACAAACATCAGTAAAGGGCTGCTTGTACAGACACAGGTTTTCCTGGCAATAATTGCCTTAGAATAATTTAACTTAATGATGTGACCACAATGTTTGTTGCCATCTTAACCAATTCTTACTCAGTCTGTGAAGAACAGTGCCTTTGAGGCAACTATATTGTCTTCTGGGTTGATATTCCACTGATTCCATTGGTTGATTCACCAAAAGGTGCATCCCTTTTCTACTAAAATTTAAGGTTACTGTTGAATCACATTGGCGCTCTGAGATTAGCCAAACTGATTTCTAATCCCGATTTCTTATTTAGTATCCATTAATTTATCTGATTATTTTTAATTCAACACAGTTAAAAAAAACCCAAACCACTTCCCAAGCTCATATACACAGTGTTGCTGATCATTCCTATGTTACCAATTGCACACAAGGATAGGGTTGGCTGGTCCAGAAAACCTGAAAGAAGACAGAAATGTGGCTATGAAGAATTTGAGAATGCCACCAGAATCACTCCTGGGGTGTCACCTGAATACAACTGAAAGAGGAGAAAGAAGTTACTTCTGTTCAACATATCTTCTAGTTTTTTCTGTAGCCTTAAATCCCTTTCTGCTCCCATTTTCTCAGGATCTCAGAAGGGCATTTCACACCCCACAGCATGAAACAGCATTTACTTCTTCTGTTAACATTCTTCCTATAGTTGTTTTGCAGTATTTTTCCTGTTCCCAAATTACTTCATAAAAGAATACACATCACCGTCACAGTTTTGAAACTCAAAATGATTTTGTAACACAGCAATAAGTATATTCTGGAGTTGCAGAGTGGGTCAGTAGCAGAGCCCAAACCAGAACATTAGGCTCAGGTCAGTGCTCTGCCCCATGATGCATTCAAAGGACACTTTTCTTTTTGCCAGTCTGGACTGGTGACTGTCTCCTGATTACGAGCATGAGGAAGAAGCAGCCACAGAAAGCAGCCTGGGAACACAGGGCAACTGATGTAATTTTCATCTTCACATCAAAGAAGAGGTCACAGGACAGTGGCTTTTTAATAAAACTACACTCTGTTTTTACTGCTCTTTTACAACTTTTATTTATCTTTAAGGGCTAGAATGTAGGGGCTTTACAGCTTTGCTATCACTTTTTTTCATGTGTGAAACTTAACTCTCCTTGAAACCGCTTTCTCACTAGGTTAGAGAGAAGGTCCACATGGCTGCAGAACTTTCTGGTACCTTGGTGGATGGACAACTTCACAGCTGCCTGGGCTTCTCTAGACCACACTCCTTTTGGCACTGCAGGCATCTCATTGATGGGAATGGGAATAAACCCTGCGTCTCCTAAGCACCTCAGTGTTCCAGCTGAGTTTACTCTGTTAAATGAAGATGCATCACAGTTTTTGTGCTTCTCAAATGGATAATAAATGATGTTATAAGGTCACAAATATCAGAGGCATTGCCCAGCTTAACAGATGCAAAATTCAATACACCAATCAATTTTGAAGATAAAAATGTTAATAAGGGTTTCTAGGTAATGAATATAAATTTTGTTCTCCCAGACTGATGACATTTTCTAAATATAAATTGCTTGGTCTTTGCTCTCTATCTAAGTCGAGTTTTCTCCAGCTTCATTTAAGGTTTTAGAAATTGTAGTTACTGGCCTTTCACATGAAGCAGTCACTTGTGTGACTAACCTTGGATTTAATCAAATTCTTTGTTCCGTTACTAAAGACAGCAAAATTTTCCCATTTCAACTAATGTCTCACTGGGTTTATTACTACAGACAAGTAAGATGTTCCTGGAATATGAAAAATGTGCAATATCTTAAAATACTTTCAAAAAGGTACATTTCATTACCTGGAACAAGGCAGAGCCAGTTTCACCTGTGAGAAATCCTGAACTACCTGATCAGTTCTGTAATGATAGCAATTACAAGGCAACATTATTGATGCAATAAAGATGGTTATTTTTTTCACAACAGCTCTCTCATATTTACCTAAATTATACTACTTGAAAGTGCAATATTTGATATACTGTACAGCAAAATACAGACAAAGTAAAACAATACATAGGATAAATATTTTGTATTAATGTTGAGATAATAAGATTAAGAATTATTAGAAAACTTAGATATGTGAATATAAAATAACCTACATAATTATCATGTAAAAAACCCGCAAAATTAAGAAATGAAATTCCCTTTTAAGGAACATTAAACAACAGAGCTTTGCTTAAAGAACAGTATCTAAAATTTGCTTACATTGCAAAATATTGTAAATGTGCATATCTAACACAACTTCCAAGCTTTCATACTTACAGTACTGAAATTTAACGTATATGTAGTGCTGCTGGCTTAGTATCTTTGGAAAGTTCAGAGCAATATATACACCAACCTTTTCACTAGCTTACTGCTAAATCAAGAAAACAGTTACAGACTTACTTCCTTTAAAAGAAGTCTTATTGAAAGAGAGCATTAAATTGTATATTAGATAGAAGAGAAAAAAAAATCACAAAACCACATGGGTCGTTTTGAAAAGTCATTCTAGTAACATTGTTAAATCAATAAACTAATGTAGCAATCCCTTTGCCTGCACATAGTCAATCCTTCCTTTCACTTATGTGCTACTTACACACAATTGAAACTGAGTATTGACGCTGAAGTAGGAACTGTATCTGAATAACATCTCATAGAAAAAATTTTAAACCATTTTTAAAATTACCAGAATAATGACAGTAAGTCAGACTTGTTGACGCATTTTATTGTGAGATGGGGAGTCTGGTAAAAAACTAGAAAATGACCATGATGTAACAAGGAACTTAAAAATGAAGTTTCAGGTTTGTAACATACATACATGAATAAAGGAACAAATTGGCACAAAAATGTTAAACATTGTTCCCAACACTGTTTATAAGATTATTCTAATTTGGCTTACTAAGGAAATGAGAGTTTCATGGTTAGACTAATCTCTTAATAAAACTGCAGAGCATCATGCTATTAGTCACACAGTGAATTTCAAAATTTAAGAGCTTTATATTAAAAACTGGGTAAAGGTAAAATGAAATGATTGCAATTGTAAAATTAATACATTCCCATTTTAATTCTTCTGTTCTACAGTCCAAGGCAAGTATAAATGTTAACATAACACTGTTAAATCAAATCTCAATGCAAGAGAACCGATTGCATCTCTACTTTAAATCTTATCAACTTTCCAAATTTTCATACTAAAATATATTATTGTATTAATACAAACTACAGTATTATACACTACACTGTGTAATAAATAAAGAAATATAAAAATAAGACACATAAATATAAAAGTTTTCTAAAACTAAAAAGGTACATATGTCAGTAAGAAGGGTATTAATACTGCCAGGTTTGAAGACATACAGTACAAAATGTTGCACAGATCTATAAACTAAAAGAAATAAAATAATACTGATAGGTAAAAATCAGCTAACATTGTTAATAAATGGGGTCCATAATAACTAACATTTGAAAATACTTATGAGCCAGATAACATGTCATGTATGTGTCTGAAATTAAAGTAAACCAATAAAGTAATAAAGCAGATTAGAAAATTTCCCTTGTAATTATTGTAGAGAAATTCTGCAAGTCAGGTATTAACCCAAAATACCACCAAATAATTAAATAATGAAATATACCAGTGTTCTTAATTCTCTGATGGCTGAGTGTTTTTTTTTCCCCACAATTAGTTTAGAAGTTTGATACAAATCAACAAATGCTAGTTATTGTAGGCCACACATGGGATAAAGGCTGCTTAGAGCCTTTATAATACTGATAAATGGCACTTACAGCACACAGGTCTTGCATAAGGCCAGAGGAGATACAAAGCTTCATATCATATCCTTCATATTGTTACTACATACTCAAAACACAATTACAAACACTGATTTTGACGACTTTGCTGTCCTTACCAGTATTAACACTGTTAGTCCCTGCAATCAGAACCCAACGACAATCTTTTCAACTACATTTTTTATCACATGAGTAAGAAACTTCTTCTATCATCTGCTTTCTTAAGGCTAACAATACACTTTAAATGATAATATGCTCTACTACAACATCTAATGTCATAAACTGCTACCTTCTAGGTTGAATTTACAAAGGTAGCCAAGCACTGTTTGCAACTGCATTACAGGTTTCTGCAAAAGGGAATTTTTGTAGTGCAGAATCTCACATCTTAAAACATAAGAAAATACTGAAGTGGATTTAGGAAATGTTTTACCATAAAAAAAAATATTCATATAAATCTCTCCCAATTGTACAGCTTAAAAATTAATCAACTTAAGAATGAAAATTAATACTGATAAAACAAACAATGCCAGATGTTTGTCTAATAAATCAGGTTTTCTACAACCTGTTAAATCTTTGCTTTCAGTCACTGTATTTTTCTAATCTGCTTCATGTTATAAACTTGTTCCTAACTTTGAAAACTGTGTGAAAAATTACTAAGTTTGAGGTTCAGGCACACCTGGATTTCTTTTTTTTTTTTTTTTTCTTTTTTTTTTTATATATATATTTTTTTACACAGTAGTGAACAGGAATCACAGTATGCAGGCTACTGCGTTTCCATGAAAAGCATGTATAATATAGAATCAACTTCATTACCATTTTTTTTTCCTTATAGAAAAACTATCCTTTAAGCTTTATTCATTTTTTTCTTCTGACACCTGCCCATTATTCTGTATAATTTCTGGTTCTGCACTGCTTGCTTGATTTACAGCCTCACCATTCTTGTTACCTTCAGTTTTCGCTTCTTCTTCTACTTCTCCTTCATCCTCTCCTTCATGTAGTTTTCTACATTCTTTTCCTTCCTGCAGTCCTTCTACCTCTTTTTCTTCCTCCTCCTCTTCCTCTTTTTCACTGTCTTCCTCTTCTTCCCTGGTTAGACTCTCTCTCTCATCTGAGTCGATCTGTGATGGAGATGCCCTGGCGCCAGCGTGCTCGTTACCCAGTGCCTCCTGGCCTGGCTCCTCCTGCTCCGTGCTGTCTCGCTCCTCTGCCTCTCTTTTGCAATAGGAGTAGCGATGATTCATGTGCTGAGAGTAAGACCCCGAGTGTGAAAACCTCTTTCCACATTTGTCACATTGGTAGGGTTTTTCCCCAGAATGCAGTCGCATGTGTTCGATCAAATGGTGTTTGTGTTTAAATGCTTTCTTACAGATTCCACACTCATGAGGCCTTTTACCTACAAAATAAAGCACAAACGTTTGGTCATCCTGTAAATTAAATTTAAAAAAAGTATACTGTTTTCTTAATCAGAAAATGCTACTGGTGAGCATATTAATAATTTTATTAATAATAATAATAAATTAAGTCAATAATTCTATTTAACAAGACATTCGACTCCGTGCATTCTCAGCCTTGGCTTCTCACCTGAGCCCAAAGAAGAAGGGATGCAGTGGTACACTGACACCACTGCAAGGGTCATTTCTAAGCTTTTTAGGAAAGCTGAACATAGAAGGACAGAGAGATTCTGAGGTGTAACTTTTAGCACAAAAAAGATGCAAATGTAAGTAAATTAAAAAAGGAGACATTTTTATTGCAGTAAACATTATTTCTACTCAAAACCATTTTAACCTTTCTACATTGGTAACATTTTAAAATCAGCTAAGCTTTTATGTTGCTTCTGTGTGTGTGTGTGTGTACAAAGTCCTTCCGCCATGAAAAAAAAAAGGCAACAGATAAAAGGAAAATAATTCTAAATTCTAGCTTGGCACAGATAAGCGCCATAGGTACAAAACATGCTGACTACACATATATTAACAAGAAAAATCTGCTTTGTTTCACTTAGTTCTCTTTTTACTCTGTTTTCCATCGTTCTACTTTGTTGCCTTGTTTTTAGAGTCTCATAAACACAGCATGAGCCTGGTAATGTTTTTTTGATTTCAACACTCAAGGTTGTTAGGCAAAACCGCTTAACCCAGACATATAAGATACAGACAAAAAGAAAGCAGTTTTCTAGTCACATTACATAGAAGATCAACACCTCCGTGTCAGCTCATGCTAAAGGAGCAGCAAGGTGGGTGTCGGTCTCTTCTCCCAAGCAACACATGATAGGATGAGAGGAAATGGCCTCAAATTGAGCCAGGGAAGGTTTAGAAAATTCTTCACAGAAAGGGTTGTCAGGCACTGGAACAGGCTGCCCAGGGAAGTGGTTGAGTCACCATCCCTGGATGTGTTTAAAAGATGTGTAGAGATGGTGCTTAGAGATATGATTTGGTGGTGGACTTGGCAGTGTCAGGTTTGTGGTTGGACTCAATGATCTGAAGGGTCTTTTCCATCCTGAAACCTTCATTTCTGATGATTCTACAAGTCTATGATGGTGTTGAACAAACGATGGTGTCATGAAAAGTTTTAAAAGTCTCAGGACAGAAAATGTATGGAAATAGATAAGTCTTAAAGAACACATCTTGAGAAACTTGATCAAGTGGTAAAGAGGGAATTTTTAATCTTTTAGATTCTGTATGTGCTATGAAATTAAAACATTAATATGCAGAAATATAATAAAGACACCCAACCACTAAAATTTTTTTTTTAAGATATCACAGAAAAAATGAGAGCAACAGTTATTAAAAAAAAGACTAAAGATTCTAGAGCTGGAGCCAAAAGGAACAACTACGAGAAATTAAAAATAATAATCAAAGCCAAAAGGTTGTTCTTCTGGGCTTACATTCCATGTCTAATAAATGGCTCTTAATTTCAGGTAATTACAAATGTGGCCTAATTTGAAAATCCTTCATGCTGGATAGATGAACTCATGCCCCATACACTCACACAATCCTTTTTTCTTAATTTTTTTTTTTTTTTTTTTAAGATTTATAACCAGGCAAGATAAATTAGAATTAATACATCTTTGACTGAAGGTTATTTCCATAAGCCAGATGGAAGAAACTCCCCTTTTTCTATTCAATCTCACAGATTTAAAGAAACAGAATTGTAGTTCTATCAAGCAAATAAAGAAAAAATAGGTTTCCAAAGAAAACTGGTAACAACTGTTAAGGACTATTACACTTCCCTATGCTTCCTGAGAACTGGATTCCAGTTGGGATTATCACTTACACACTGCCACTGAATAATGATCTGAAACTGCTTTTCCTAGTACATACCTGTATGTTCATACTTGTGTCTCAATAATGAGCTGCTCTTCTGGAATATTTTGTCACATAAATCACATGCATACATCCCATTTTCTGTCTTTCTCATCTTTTTCTTTGGGGGTGTTGAATCAGAATCATTTTGATCTTCTACATTCGATACTCCTTCTGAGCTAGTGTCTTGCCTTTCATCCTTAAGAAAAATTATTAAAAAGGTTGATTTCAATAAAGAGAATTGCACAGATGCAGCACATAATACATAAAATGTAAGCTGAAGCTACACTGTTATTCTCATTCAATGCCATAAGCATCCCAATAAAATTATGTAGACTTAAAAAGTCAAAGAGATCTTGGACTGACTGCATCACTCTGCTTTGCAGTCCTTGCCACCATATAGATGCAGAATTCTGTCAAGGTCTAAGCTACACTGACATACCATGTCTTAGAGCCCATAAAATAAATCCAGTGTTAGAAAGGAAAAGCAGAATTACAGGCCTATGAAGTACCTCAGAATAAATTGAAATGCAAATTAAATAGCTAACTGCATTTTTAAAAGAATGCTTTTCACCTACATTTCGCTACCTCGGATTTTATGGAAGTTAAGACTATACTTTTTGATGAAGTTTTCACAAAGAGTTATTTAAGTTACAATTCAAATTTGCATGTTTGCAAATTTCTCGTCTTCCTCATAAAACTACCACAAATAATATTTAACCATAAAATTGGGGGGCTTTAGTTTTTTATTAATTAAAAGAACTATTGCCTATTTCTAAGCATTTCAAGCTCTGAAGCTCACCTGTAAGAAGCACAATATTTTCTTCTGATATCAGCAGTATCACTGCACACAGAATTAATTTTGTCCTATATTATAAAATTTGGGTATAAAAATGTACACATCAACTACCTCTAATGTTGTATAAACATTAACATATAAGAAATCATGTAACTCTTCAAGGATCCTCAATCTCTGGCAATACAGAAGATTACATAAAATGCTAAGCAGATGATTTCTAAGATTTAATTAGAAATGCTCACTCAGTCTTTACATGAGCCACTTTTGTGTTCTGCTCTGCCCCTACCACAACATGCATGGGTGTTTCTCAGGAGGACTGACTTGAGTAGATTACATCTGGATGTACCCAGCAAGGAACAGAGCAGGATACCGGAACATAAAGAAGACAAATACCTGCCTGACTTTTAATTGAGAACAAATCTGAATTTTGACTTTGTTTAAAGAACCATTATGGTGCAGGAACTTGGCAAGAAGCAGAGCAACATGCAAGGAGTAGACAGAAGTTCTAAATGGTTTAATTTGTGTGGCGAAAGAGATGTGGAGACGGCAAGAAATGTAAGCCATAGCCTTACTTTGCTTTTTCATCAGGAGAATTAGAATGTCTTTAAAATACCGAGCACAAATATCTTAGAAGACACTTCTGAACAACTGAATATGGTGAAGAACTCATTTGTCCATGCACAGAACTCTGTATTTTCTGTCAGTCTGGACTCAAGATGCCTGAGCTAATAGTAACCTCTTCAGGAGGCTTAATAGTAACATCTATTACCCATTAAAAATACCTCAATGAAGCTCTAAACCCACGGGGCTTTGAGCAACTTGGTGCAATGTGTCCCTGCCTATGGCAGGGGTGTTGGTATTAGATGTTCTTTAAGGCCCCTTCCAACCCAAACTAATCTATTTATTCCTTGATCAACAATCAAGCCAAATAAATGGATAGCTTGTATTTACATTTCTATTTAATTTATCTGGACAGTTTTCTGTTACTTCTGTATGGATACAGAACAACCACATCATACACAACACAGAGGCATACAGGGAATGAAGTACCTGATTTCCATTGGCTTGGGCCTGTTTTGGTGGTGTTTCCTGAACTGCAGGACTAACTGTAGTAGAGTATGTATAAGCCACCTGTGGAATCAAAATGGTTTGCTTATTGGCAGCAAGAGCTCTCAAGCATGGAACACTGTTCTGGTCAGCAATGGCAACAATTGTAGGTAACTGGGCAGTGACTGTAGGTATAGCAATATTTATGGGATTGGCACTTGGTGGGATTACATTTACAATAGGATCAGAGTCTGTAACACTGTTGTCCTTTTGTGGTTCTTTTTTTGCACAAGTTAAGTTCAAAGGTTCTTCTTGGACAGAATAAACACTGTTCTGGTAAACACTAGTTATGGTAGATCTCTCCAATGGTTCTCCATGTTGCTTTGGTAGTGAAAGGTCAAGAGGTTCAATTTGTGGCTCTTCTTGTACACCCTCTCCTGTGTACGTATAACCCTGTGAATTTCTTGATGAAGAAAGGTTCAGTGGTGATGGGGATGGCGTGCTACTGCGTGAACCATTCAGAGTTGATCCCCCTGGTAAAGTCTGAGACTTTGTCGTATTGACAGGATTTTGTGAGCTGTTTGTGCTGTTCTGGGGTTCACTTACATTTGTAGTTTCTGCTTGATCATCATTATCTGTGGGACTGCCTACTTTAACTTGTTCAGGTGAAGATGGTCCAGAAGACTGCAGAGAAATTTGTCCAGCTTGCATTTTTTCAAACCACTTTTTTACCACATCTAGTGGTAGGTTTACTGAATCTGCTATTTTTGAAAGCTCTTCTGCGCTTGGTTGTGCATTTAATGCATAATAAGCTTTTAGAAGTGATAAAAGGTTCTTTAAGGGTGGCTGACCAGGAGATAAGTTGTTCTCCCCAGTTTCTGATGGGGCAGGGGAGTTGGGCTTCTCAGCTTCTGTTCCACTGGGCTGAGGAAGCTGAGGAGGATTTTTTGTTTCATAGTGCTTTAATTCTTGAAGTGCATTAAGATCTCCTGGACAGTCATCACAAAGAAGACAAGTGCTATCATTGGTCTCACCTTCAAAGTTCTTATCTTTCTCAGACTTCACTGTAAGATCTTCTGGTAATTTTTCATTTTTGCAGCTATTTGTAGGAACAGAGTTTTCTTTTTTTAGATTTTGTGGAACAACCTGAAGTTGACTTGGTTGCTCCAAGCTGTAGTTGATGATAATTTTGGTTGTCCCATCTTGGTCAACCAAAGGAAGACTGATAGCTGAAATGAGGGAATGGCCAGCTTGTTGTATAGATGCATTGCTGATTGTTTCTTGTTCTTTGGATGCAAGATTAGCATGATTGTTTTCCAATACTTGCCTGATAACATTACCATCCACTGCCACTTTAAGTACATTTTGAATGTCACTTAAGTTGATGCTTATGGGAGACACCAGACCTACTGTTGGCAGAACAACAGCTTGCACCACACCCTGAGGAGAACTGGTTGCCTGCAATGGGCTACCACCACTAAAAACCCCATTCTGCAAAGGGGTTGAACAATTAATTCCTGAAGCAACCACTATGGGCTTGAATTCATAATCCACAGGTTCAGTTTTAATTTGGTTAACAGGAAGTTGCTCTTGCAAGGGTTTATTTTCTATCTTTTGCCGTATCTGTGGTCTTGCTGGGCTATCTGGTGATGCAGAAAGAGAAGGGGAGGAGCACTGAGACGTCTTGAGCCCTGACCGGGCTCGACCATTCACAGGCATCAAACCAATACACTTCTTACTGCTTATGTGTGAACTGTATGAACCAGAATGGGAAAAACGTTTCTTGCAGTTTGGGCACTCATATGGCTTCTCTCCTAAACACAAAAAAAAAAAAGAAAGAAAAAAGGCATATGCAACACCTTACTAGGTTACAGTGTAACTTCATCAGGCAACAGTAATGAGAAAAGAATACACCATAATGACATCTCAGAGATTCCTAAGGAGAAAAAATAATCCTATACAGTGAGCTGAACAGTAAGAGTCAGACCCTACTTCGTGATCCACTAGCAGGTACAGGACTGAGGCCACGCAATATGATATGTTCCAGTATTTCCCAATAACTGTGGACATATCACATAAATTAATCCATATAATACTTGCAGATTTTATTAAGCTCCATTCAAACAGTACCACTACTAACTTCAGAAGCTGCATAAACTATTTCAGAATGGAAAAAAATAGTGAATATGACTAACAAAAGAAAAAAATTCCATAAATGCAAAACATAATTGTATAAGGAGTTAAGCACATTTTACTGCAGCAAGCTCAAATACAATTTATCCGTATCTTCCTACAATATTGATCTGCTGAAAACCAGGCAGAGTTTAAGTAAAGGGAGATGAGACACATGTAGAAGACAGATGTATATTTGACTTCAGAGATGAATGTCAGGTTAAATTGCCAGGAAGTAGCACACAACTATGCAATCACTACACCCCCAGTAAGAGTTGGATTTTCAGGAGCTGGGTGCTACAGAGGAAAAGGAAAGAGCTGAAACAGCTGGCTTGCTCCAAACTGACAAGTATATTGGCTGAGGTCTTCCCACCTGCAATGCCCCCACCCTCTGGAAAAGAAATTAAGATGATGTTTGCTATTATCACGGCTCAACAACTGATAAGAAAGGAAAAGAAGGCCTAAAAACTTGTTCTCTGACTTCCTGTCAATTGGTAAATATGGGTAAAGACAGAAATTGATACACTCTTTCAAGTGACAAAATTGAATGTATATACATTAAAATATATTTCTACATATTACATTTCTTATAAACTGAAACTGTTGTTATGACAGTGTATCACAATCCTAGACCTGGGCCCTGAGGTTATTTTAATATCACTAGCCTTGAATGATCACAATCATAGCCACAGTGGGAATCGTATCACTTAAAATCTTCTGTCAAGGCTTGCAACATGCTGAATTATCTGCAAACACTGAGAAAAACAGGACAAATGAAAAAGGACCAGAAGGATGCCCTCATTTCTTCCACCACAAGTGATGTTTTCCTTAACTATCAGAGTTTAGCTGCCACTGTAAATCCTTTTGAGTTATTCTACATACTCCATGCACAGCTGAAGGCTGCAGTGCTTACAGAGTGCCAGAGGAAAAAAAGAAAGAAAACACCAGTACTTTAAACTTCAACTTACAAGACTGATATCACATCAAAGTTACAGAGTAGAAATGGCAACATTAGTAACACAATTCAGTGCTCGGTTTATTTACCACTGTGGATTCGTAGGTGTTCCTTTAGGTGATGCTTATACTTAAAAGCTTTTCCACATTCAGTGCACTTGAATTTTCGATTACCACTGGACTGCGTCACATGTCTCTGTAAGAAAGAATTTGTAATTACTGCGTACAGCAGCATGTCAGAAATACATTTTCTATTTTCACATTGTAACAGAGAAAGTGCAATACAAAACTGAAAAGAATCAATCATAATTTTAAAAGACTGAAGGTGGTATGCATTATGCATGAAAAAGAAACAAATCAGAAGTCAGGTTAAAATTGGGCTATGTGTATCTCCTGAGTAGATCTTGTACAGTAAAAAAACAGACACCAAAAAAAGCAACGCCAAACTATATTTGCCCGTTCTCCCAACTTCAGGTGAAGCTTGCACTAACACGTTCAGAGAGAAAGAAGTTCCAGGATGCATGCTAATTCTATGTGTGAAAGCAAAAAACCGAAGAAAAAAACCAAACCCAGCACCCACAGGCTGTCACACAGGATAGAGAAATATGAAAGCGTATAAAAGCCTGTTTAAAGTTTAATCAGTTGACTTGATTTTTCCATTTACATGCTTCCAGCTCTTACTGTTGGGCTTGGATTCCTCTATGTAATGATGCCACAGGATTGCTCAAGAGAAGATGGCTCAGTGACAACAAAGGCATTCTCAGTCACAATTAATTCTCAAAACAAATGCAAAAACCTAAATTAAAATAAATAACAATCTGGAGGGATTTCCCAAGAACACAACATCAAACCTTTCCACTATTTGCAGTGAAGCTCTGTGGTTATTTTTGTCATATTTTGCTTTGTGAGAGCTTTTATTATTAAGCTTGAAAATATTTTTAACTTATCTTTACCGTTACACTAGTTTTAAAAAAAGCAAAAGCTAAGACAAACATGGAAATATATGTAGTGTACTTGTGACATGTTTATGCAAGATAGATAATTTGACCACAAACTGTTTTAAAAGAAAATACATTTTGGTAGTTGGAGCAGCTTAACTACCAACACAAAATGTAGGAATTAGACATTTTTCTGTTCAAACAAATTGTTTATTAAAAAAAAAAATCCAGTGGCTGCTTTTTAAGTAAAGCTCAATTTGCAAAAATATACTTTATCACTGTTTAGATGCAGCTGCAGATTTTTAGTAACCAGGGCAAGTATTTTCATAAACTCATTAACAGCTATTGATGTACTCTGGGGAACAGCCTGCCTCTGGGGAGCACTACCTGCCTCTGGTGGGAAACCCTGCTGGGGAGCTCCTATGCCTGGCTCTGGTCCCTGCACTGGGAGCAGAGCATCCCTGAGCAATGCAGCCACTCCCAGGCCTGGGCAGGGCAACTGGGGCCCAGGATGAAGCAGCAGGGCTGAATCAAAAGGCAGGACAATGTTTCTGCTTGGCTTTATGCCTGTAGATTTAAAGAACCCACAGCTGTGGAAGTTTGCTGGATAAAAGCCTGAGCACTCTGTCTGAGATCTGCTGTCCGAATTATCAACCCTTCCTGTTCTACACCCTATCCTCCTTTGTACTGCACAGATGCTAAGAGAAGACAAATTGAAACAAGATAATCTACATTGCTTCCAAGTACTCTGCTTTGCCAGTTCCCTTGGGATAAGCACTTGGTTAAGCTGCAGTTTGCACCTCTCAGCAGATACTGCTCCCACTCTCCTCGGGGTGGGCTCCTTCCCACCTCCTCCCTGGCTCTGCAGTGAGGTCTGCACTGATTTATCCCCATTAACACTTGACCCTTATTCCTCGGTTTGGCAGCTGTCTTTTGCTAGTCCACATGGCTTTTCAGCTTTGTTTAACTAAGTGCCTTGAAGATGATGTTCTAGATGATTATGTCTGGCTCACTGCATTTCACTATAATGATCCAACTTCACTGAATCTAGAGGACCGTGGCAGGATTTACTTAAGCCTGTGGAGAATCAGTTACTATTGCTTAATTTGAGATTATTCAAGTTAAAGAATCTCAGAATATATACAGCTCCCACAGATGCTGGAATACTTAAATATTAATATCAAACACTAGAGCACGTATTAGATCTGTCAGAAATGTTTCTGCTTCAGTCTTTAAAACTCAACAGTCTGCTTCCAACTCCAAGTCATTCTCTCTCCAAGCTGGTGGTGGAAAGTCTTTTTTCCCTTTTTTCTTAGATGATTACAGACTATTTCACTGAGTTTCCGTTGGTTCCTGAGCCTCAGAGGGCCTTTGATAAGATATGGAAGCATGTAATTGGAAAGGATGAGAGGAAAATCTAGGAATAAAAGAAAAGAAAAAAAGGGAGAGGGGAACAGAATCTCAGGACCTTACATAGTGACGAGATGGGTAACTCATGGAAGGTGTTTCAAGTAACCACGCCCTCAGGTCAGCTCTTGAACCACAAAAAACAAGCTCAGAATATCTTTAGCCCTTTTTGTTGCTTTTTTTATAATTAAAACATTGTATTTTATGCAGAAATTATTTTTATATTGTTTGATAGCGTGGATTGCATTAAAAAAATGCATTTCACAGTTCAAGCAAATGAATCAACACAATGGTTTGTTTCTTAAGGTCAAAAATGGGTGCAATAAAGTTTGAATTAGCCAAACAGGATTTATAAAAGAAAAATTTAAATGTTTCACTAAAGATTTGAGATTAGATTTGAGTCACATTTTTGTGTAATGTTAAGTCAACAAACAGAAAAAACCTAATTACCTATACATGCAATAAAGCACTTCTTAAAATTAAAATTTAAACCCATGTCTAGATAAATGAAGGCACGGGAATTCAAATCTCATCCTTTGAGAGCTACAGAAAAAGCCTGGCTTCAGCAACAAGCCTAAGACCATGCTGCAGGACTGGGACTTCATCATGTGGGTAATCTGACATGAACAGCTTACTTGGTCTGTACATTCTTGCTCACATAACAAATCACAGCACTGTAACAGAAGAAAATAAAACCCAAATTCAAATGCCACTTACTTGATCTCTTCCTGATTTGTGTGATGTCATGTGGCGGTCGAGCTGTGTTCTGTAGGCAAATGTGTAACTGCATAAGGAGCAACTAAAGTTATCTTCATTTTTTTCATGGCGATATTTAATGTGTTCCTTCAGAGAGGTAAAACGCTTGTACCCTCGATCACAATATGGGCAAGTAAGCAGTTGGGAAAATGCATCAGGTGTTCCTACACAGGAAAGACAATAGACCCTATTTAAATAAAAGCAAGCTGCAAGCTTATTATCATCAACAAACAAGCTTTATATTTACATAAATGTAAATAAACATCCAGCTGCTAGTTTTAGAAAAGGATTTTTTTTCCCACAGGCTTTACATTACTAACTACAGTATGGAACAGTTGTCCCAGTGTGCACTGGAGATAGTTGGTACGACACAATTGCCCAAATTTACACCTCTCATTTAGAGTCTGTTGGACTTCCCAATACAGCACCAGAACTTCTCTTTTTTTCACCAGAACTTCTGTTTGTGTTTAAAAGTGATCAGAAAGATCTATTAATCTTTGTAGCTCAATCACAGGCAATCCATCCTCAAATCCTGTTTACAAGTTTAAGTCTGCCACTGAAACGTGGAATGGTCATCCTGCTTTCAGCTTCTAAGAAATACATAGCATTTGCAAGCAGAGTTTTTTCTTTCTTTTTACCTAACGCAGAATTGTAAGGTAAAAGAGAACTGAAAAATAATTATTAGAAATGTGGTTTATAATTCTCATAGCTGGACCTGGTCCAGAGGAGGGCCACAAAAATTATTAGAGGGATGGAACACCTCCCCTTTGAGGAAAGGCTGAGAGAGTTGGGGTTATTTAGCCTGGAAAAGAGAAGGCTTTGGGAAGACCTTATTGTGGATAACTGTGTGTAATGGTTTTAAATTAAAGGGGGGTGGATTAAGACTAGGTTAAAAAAAGACATTTTTTATGATGAGGCTGGTGAACCACTGGAAGTGGTTGCCAGTAAGGGCTATAGATGCCCCACCCTTGAAGTGTTCAAGGCCAGGTTGGATGGGGCTCTGAGCAACCTGATCTAGTTAAAGATGTCCCTGACCACCACACTGGGGTTGGTACCAGATGACCTTTAAAGTCTCTTCCCACAAAAAAACATTCTATGATTCTATGATACAGACATGTATCTCTTAGTAGAACTTACTGTCTGAAGGACAGAAAGGGGAGAAATCAAATGTAAAGTGGTAAGTGTGATTCTCATGTTATCTATGGAATCTATTCTGCTGGTTTTCATAAAGTTACTTCTGTATTAGTACAGGATAAACTGAAATCAGATTGAAGCTAAATATTAGGTTCACAAGTCTATTTCTGAGAAGTCATCATTTATGAAGTTTTCACTCCATCTCTTATTAGCATATATTTATCCCCCATACATAGAAATTTATTAAAAAATAATTCTTAAAGCATAAAGGATCAAAAAATATATCCTTTTAAAATAGATTGATAAAATTGTGCTTAAACAAATTTAGGGTTTACTGTATTTGATTAGTGACCATACTACCCTTCCATGCTTCAAGGGAAATGGGAAGTAAATTTTGCAAGGACCTATCCACTGTGCTGAATGAGAGCAGGAGAGGAAGGTGGAAGGTCTTTACTAGTTATCATTTCATGCTCTGAAGCACTAGTTGTAAATTTGTACACACTTGTCACTTTAAGGTGCAGAACTGTAAGCATTATTAAATACTCATAAAATTAACCAGTCCTTTCGAAAATACTTCTGAATTATTTATCTGCATGACCTCTTCCAGCATTTATCTCCATAGATTGATTATATGCTCTACAAAGTAGCAATTTGTTCCATTATGTGGAATTTACTGTCTTTATTTTTACTCAACATGCCATTGTTCTTGCAACAGTGGAAAACGAAAGAGTCAGACCAGTTTTCATTATGACTAAAAACACTAAGCTCTTTGTCACACAGGTTCTTTTAAACTTGTTTTTGTAACAGATAAGGAAATGCTCCTGTAGTTCTGGTTTTCCTGTTCTACCCTGTTCTGCTTTTCCTGGATTACCAGACTGTCCAGAGATAAACCTGACCCCACATGTGTCAACAAAGTATACTCCCCTTTAATTCTTTTTTTCCACCTCCAGTTCAGCTCACCTGACTTAAGAATACTCCATTTCAGCACAAATGCAACACGGTGGAAATATCATAACCATATTAACTTAAATTCTGTTTCCTTTGCATCAAATGGTGAAAAGATAATGGATTCCCAAAGCCGACACAGATTCCAATTCTATCTGTTCTCTTGTACAGTTCCCCAGTCTGGAAGCATTTATCTTTAGCAAATATCACTACATTTTTTTTGTATTTTCTGTTCCAATTGGTTGAAATGATTAACATCATTGTTCAGCATCACGATTTTCAGAATGCTTCTCTGTGAAATTAATGGGCTAGATCCAATTTAAATTATTAATATAAACATGTTATTTTTAATGATTACATGAAAATCACATTGCAAGCCTGTAAAACTAACTTAAAAACCTGTGCCACTACAATCAAGGATTAAAAATCTTAAATTAATGAAATTGTAGTTTTAATTTAAGATGTTACTCTAAAGCATATATTTTACTTGAATTTTCCAAAGCTTTAAACAACAAAATATTAGCAATTCAGGCCCTATTTCTGTATAAAAATAGGCACAAACTTATTAAAATTTCTCCAGTATTTTAATTTACTTACTTTATTTAAAAAATGTCTAATAACATCACACTTCTCTAACAGCAGAAAAAAATTCTTAGCACTACCCCTTTTACTCGTTTCTCCTTAGACTCCAGTATAGTAATACAGCTACCAGGACTTTTTTTTTTCAATTATGTACATTTAAAAAAAAGGCTGAAACACCACAACTCCTAACACTTTATGCAGGTTGTTCCTTTCCTTTGCAAATCTTAAATACTCCAATAAAGGAACACCATCTTGTTGAAACTGTAGTTTTCACAGGTTATAAAAGCTGAACACTTCAGAAAGCAGCACAGAATGCAAAGACAAGCTGAACATGCTTTTTCTTCAAATATTTCATGACGAAGATGCTTCCAGTGTTTCATGATGAACGAGTAAACAAAAAAAGACTTCTCATCTTACTCCAAAGAACTTTTCTCATTTCAATATGAAATAATATTTTCAAAGCTTATTGGGAAGTCTGTATTTCTTAACTGGCTTCCAGTAAGAAAAATGACAACAGGTCATTATTTTATTTCACATAAACATTTTTACATAAATGATGTTACATTTTTCTCCCTAAGCCTGTCATAAACTGGCTGCCTACTAAAAGAACTTCTGTCTAATAGACTACTTTGGGGGATTTATTTAGAAAGGTATAATAAAAAAAAATTGTAACTCCTCCCACATTACTTTACATACAACTACATCCTCTTGCTTCATTCCCATTATAGTTAACTAATGTTTGTTCTGTTCTTTTGTACAATGCCAGTGAGTGGACTTTGAGAGCTTGAATTTTTATTTCCAGTTACTGGAGGTTATGATTTCGGTACACATACAACTGAGCCTCAGTGCAATGTTGTCTTCTAAAATACAACAGAACTTTTGTTTCAAGTAGTTACTGCAATTTATTTTGTAAGAATGGAACCTATGACATATTTACCATTTTCATCCTGACCGCTAGCTTCTGGTGTGCCTTGTCTCTGGTCCTCCTCAGGTGCTTCAGGGTAGATAACAGCTGTATCTTCTTGTTGAAGGAATTCTTCAACATTAGGGTCATGGTTTTGCTCATTTTCTGCATCAGAATCACATTCACCTTCTTTTACTATGGGTGAAAAACAAGATACAAGATAGGAAATGATGATTTTAAAAAGAACATAAATGAGATTCAGTAACATATTTTCAAAACTCTCTCCCTCCAATTATTTCAAAACTCTTTTTCCATTATGGCATAGGTAAAGCCCTTCATATTGCAGGAATATGCCAAGTTTTAAAACTGAGACAGTTTTAAACAATGGCATAATGACATTTGAAAATTTGACTAAAACCATAGTTTCCCTCTTCGACTCAAAATATTTTTATAATTTTAGATTTAGCTGTCCCCTGAGCTTCCTTAAAAGTCTTCACAAAAATTGCACATTAATTATGAATTAGTTCTTGTAATTTTAAGGTCAACTTGAAGGAATAATTTTTAGTATTATTTAAGAGTTGTTCACCAGCACAAATGCATAAGTGAATATTTAAACTCTGAATAACAATCTGATTGGCTGAAATGCAGCAAACTCTGAGTGTTTTGTTCTCTGGAAATGGCTATCAACAATGTTTCAGATTTAGTTAACATCCTTCAAGATCTTCCAGTTTAAAATTTAAGGAAACAATCAATGAACTGTATTTCAAAGTTAACAAATAGCAAATCAAGGATTTACTTAATGTTTGAGGGACAAATACCTGCTACCAAGCATTTGCCTAAGTAGATAATTGACAGAGTTCACTCATGGTGGAACATTCTGTGAGTTTTTCCTGCAGCACACTTAACAATGACAGATCACCTCTACTAGTAATAATTTGAGCTATATTTTTAGCAGGAAGTTTTACAATTCATCTCACAGTGTGAAGTCACAGACTCAATTTACAATTTGACTCAATCTTTTTATGAGATGAGACAGTCTTTCTTCTCTATAGACTGTAATGTAATATATAAAGTAGTTCTTCATACTTAGATCTTACAGCAAATAAAAAGAATGCATGAATCCACAGTTTTAAATTATTTATGCTTAGCTTGCATCTTGTTTAATAAGCTTTACACTAATAATATGTAACTATTTAGTGTTAAGAACACCTAAAAATAACGTATTTTTAAAGCTGGATGGGCTATATGTTAATATTTATGTCAACCAGAGAAATCAGAACATAACAGAGTATCTGTTTTGGTTTGATTCTGAAGCCCAAGTTTCACATTTTATCTTGCCTTTTGTAAAAATCAGTAGAGAGAAGCTGATAATGATACTTTATTACCTTAGGTTTGTTTTGGTATATTCATTATTAGTTTAAAACACTATCTGTTGACCTGTACTTTCATTCTATACAACTATGCATAAGATTAATGCTATTCCTTATCTTGCTCTTGTCCCTGAAGTCACTAGGAGCCACGGTGCTGAAGCAGCACTGGGGACAGCCCTCCTGTCAGGGCACTGCTCTGGGTCACTGCTCTGCACCCTCTGCACCCAGGACACCCAAAAGGAGAACTGTTCTTCCTCAGCTGTTCACAATTTGACCTCCATCACTGATGTGCAAAACTGTTTACAAAGAGGGGTGGGAGAACTTCAAAGGTTTCAGAAAGTTACTTACATAGCCAAAACTCAGTAACACCTCACGAAAAAAGGACTCAGATCAACAAACAAGTACCTGTACATCCAACTTCATCTGTCTGAGCTTCAGGCCCCAGGATTTCTTTTGTTTCTTTTCCAGCTGAAATAGTACATTTCACAAAAAGAAGAAAAAATATTAAGAAACCACAACAAAACAAAGCCACACACAAGAACTTTATATAATTGAATTATTTCTTCAGCAATCTTTCCCATTTCTTTATTATTTAGAAGAACAGCACTTAAACACATTTTTTAAAAAAATATGGATTCCACATTATCTTAATAATGTGGAATCAGTTGAACCACAAAAATATTACATGGATAAAGAAATAAAATCTCAAAAGAAAGCAATACTAGACAGCAAACATTATTTGGAGAGGCGAAGGGACATTTTGTTTTTCCAAGTAAAGACAGCTACTTAAGTAATCCTATCTACAAATCAGCTATCTGCAGAATACCAGAGTATCATAAACCACATACATTTACATTATATTTTCCACTTAGCAGTATTTGGAAATAACAATCATTTGGAAATGATTGATGATCTGCTGGTAACGTCTGCAAACAGCTACCTCTTGTGCTCTCTTTTGACTGGAAACCACTTATAGGCTGTTATTGTTTAAACAAACAAGGGTTTTAAACACATGCTCCCCACTTCAGATCAACTGTGCACTATAAAAATGCTCCACATATCAATTCTGATATCAAGTATGAGTGTGCAGGTGCCAGTCATCTGTAGAAGTGAAGTCAGGAAGCCCACCTGCCTCCAAAGCTCCATCAGCTCCTGTTCAGCTAGAGCATTCAAGGATGGAAGTTTTAACTCAATACAGGTTGTTGGTTCAAATCAATAAATGGCCCAAGTTGTTCCTAATTTATGTTCATTGAGTAGCCTGAACCAGAAAGTTCCTGCTGGCTGCTGGAATCGATGTCAGTCACTGGCTTACAGCAGGAGTGAACAGGAAAACTGTTGGGTTTTATCACTTCTTTATCAGTAGTATGCTATGCTAATACATCTGAAATTAAAGCATTATTTAATATTTTTTTAATGGAAACCTTTGATGCTTCAGAGCTAAACTGCAGAAAAAGACTCCTACATGATAGGAATAGACTAACAACTTCTGTGATCTGAAAATGGCAACTGACACATTTTTATTTACCTTACTTCACTCTACTTCAGTGAAAATCCCTTGGTTTGGCTAGTCAAAACCACAGAACATTCTAGCTTTTTCATTACAGAAGCCAATTTCTCCTTTATACAGAAGATGATAAATTCTAGGAGAACTTCAAGTTTTAAGATAAAACCTGCTTCCTCAAAAGAAAAAAAGTTAAGTCTGAAAAGAAAAAAATAGTTTATTCTGTCTGCTTTGATAAAATCCGCAAATATGTGGAATCTGTATCTGCAGATAGTCACAAATAAAAATTATTTAATATTTAAAAGAATATGCAAGACTTATACCTTACTTTAATCATAATCAAGAAAAACCTCCAAAAGAGTCTGCATTTTACTGGTAAGTATTAAGTTGTGAACTAATTATGGTTGTGGCTCATGATACCACAGACTTGGTTCAGAATTTGTAAGATAGATGATTGCATGTAATGCATATGTAATTACAAAATTCAATTTCTTAAAAACAATCATGATGCAAAACCACCGTTTTTCTTTTAAAAAATCTTTGTGATTTTTCTCCATTATGAAATAAGCTTTATGGATGAGGGGGAATATCAGTAAGTTATTACTTATAGATATTCATAGCTGTCTCTAGCAAATTCCATTGACTTCAGTAAAAGATATGCTTCCCAAGGGAATGTCAAGGAGTTCATGGCATTACAGATTCATCTTGGGGAAATTAAAACCCCTCTCAATTCTAGTAATCGTAAGCACTGTTTGATACTGTCTCTTCCCAACAGCTAAAAGTGGCATATAAGTCAGTGAGGGTGATTTCCACAGAGGGTGATCTTCCTTAATGCTGTAGGAACAATTAACACTTTGAAAAATGTTGCCATAAAGTTAGCTATGACAGGCCAGCATAGGAAGGCAACTTCACAATTCTGCCCTCAGAAGCCGCGTTACCATGCGGGAAATGCAGCTGCTGGGAGGCAATGGGAAGGGATGTCAGGAGGGGAGAACAGATCTTACAACACTGTTACAGCAAGAAGTCGAAGCTCTGAATCCTATGAGAAATTTGAGCTACCTGCTGAATGACTGCTTAAATACAGGTCTCCACAAATAGCATCCGGGGCGTGAATATCCATCTTGGCATTACGTCTGGACAGACCAGATAATTGTAAAACATGTTCTTGGACTTCTGTATCTCATCATTGCTTATGAGAAGCTTCTTAGAGATAGGGTGGGACTTCCCACTGATGATTTTCAGATCACAGGCAATAGTGTGTACTGAAAGTAAAACTGCCTAACTATCACTGCAACTGTAAAGATCTCTGCACGGGTAAGATAACTGATCAAATTTAAAGCACTAGCAAAATGGAAATTTTGGTTGTAGGCAGAAAGGCAAAGTTTACTGAAGTTTCCACTGCAGTCTTATCTTCAGAGAAAAGAATAAATTCTAAAACCCAATAAAAGAAATTCTAATTTAAATTCTTTGGAGCTAATTTTCTGATATCCTTGTAGAAAGCACTATTTACAGCTTAGAGTATTGCCTGGTTGTTTGCTTCTGTAAAGTAAAAACTTGATCAAAATATGTCACAGTTCTTTAGCCTTCCTCCCAAATTAAATTAACACAAAATAGCACAGCAACCTTCCTCAGCAACACATGCCAAGGGAAGAACACAAACCATCTTACATTACATAAGCTCAACCTAAATTTTTATCAGTTAAGGGAATTTTTGAGTTCCAGGAGGAGTTTAAGCATAAAGCATAATTTCATTGATTTTTTTACAGGCTATTTCAAGGTCTGGACAACTTTTTTTAATTTACAATTTTTAAATACTATCTTAGTTCCTGATCCAAGATTACTAGATTTCCTAAATAGTTAAACTTAGCACACTTTAAAAATATCATTATGTATTAAAATAATAAGACAATAATTTTAACCTTTCTTTTTAAAATTGTAGCATAGGCTTTACTGTAAACTAAAGGGAAAAAAAAAGTATTACAGAATCATTGCACACATGAGAGCTGGCACACTGACAATAACTTGTGCAGGATACACGTGGTTCACTTTCACAAACCCATATGACTGTTTCAGTTAAACCTCTTGAGATACACACCTTATATATAAAACACCTGTTCCAAGAGTCTTTTAGAAATTCAGTTAGAATGACTGGAAACGGAAGGTAACTAATCTGATAAAGAAATGGTACGTGTGTCAGTTCTATTCTTGGGCATTTGTGAACAGATTAAATATGTAAAAAACTCATTTTGTCAAGTTCAACTAAACCCAGCAACTTTCAGTACTACTTCATCAATGAAACACCACTTACTTAGTGTAGGTTTTCTAAAAATAAATATGCAGTCCTGAAGATATTAATAGTGTTGCAAGGACACCTACCCCAGTAACTTTCCTTGTATGAGAGAGATTGTGTGTTCGATACCTCCCTGTTCACATTTCTAATCTGCAGCCAAGGCCGATATGATTACCAGATCACACCTTGCCTTCTAGAAAAACTGTAGACAAGTAAATGCTTCTTTACCATAGCAAATCAAAGCTTCATAAAACCTAATGTAGTCTTCATTTCCTCATGTAGCCATCTACGGAAATTTGAGAAATTCAATTTATTTAAAAAAAACCAACCAACCTTACTTTCAAACAAGCTTCAGAATACTTGACAGAAGAAATTTGTGCTAGTTTGAGCAACCCTTTATGGTTATTGTTTAATCTTTTGTCGGTCTAAGCACTGATGAGAACTTAGTTCAAACCCTCCTTTTAGAAAACAAACTTTAAAAGGAAAAAATGGTACATTTTAATAAGAAGTGAAAAAAGATCCCAGGTGTCTAGAGCTCTGGAGTACCGCAGGAGGTTGGCTGAGACAAGATGCTATGTCATGACTAGCTGTAGGTACACTCCAGGAAATGTTCAGCCCAAAGGGTCTTGACTCAGCACTTCTGCAAGACAGTGCTCTTCTTCATTCCATATTTCAGGTTTTCTACACCTGTATGAAAGGTTTAAAAAACAGCCTACACACAGCCCATTTTTATCTGCCATTCCTGATGGGTATAGACATAGCAGAGCAAAGACATTATAGGAGAACTAAGAAAATCACATCCCTAATAATTTAGCTCCAAAATACTCATTTCCCTGCACAGCATACCTTGGCAGGAGCAGCCACATAAAACAGGCCGAGTTGATGCTATTCTCTGAACTCTCAGCTGCTCTCTCCCAGCTGGATTGCAGTTAGGGACCATATGACCGCTTTCCATTTATTTAGATGTGAGGTCATGCAATGTGTCTTAAACCAACAGATTAAGCAAAGTGGATGCTAAAGAACTGTGGATGGAGTTCAGATAAAAACAGGGATATGCTGGAAAATATTCTTTATCTTTCAGGGGCATAAGGCCAAATTTTGTTATAAATTCCACTAATTTATGCATTTATCCCAGTTTGGCTCCAATGTAAGCATGCTGTGTGATATTATGAAACCCAGTACCTGATTCCACAGTTAGAAAGGCCCATTTCCTGATTGCTTCACATTTTCAGCTTCCAAAGCTGCTGCATAATATGTACAACGTTTACTTCCTTCCAGTGTTTTCAAAATACAGATTCATTATGAGTAAGATAGCCAGTTCAAAAACTAATAATAAGAAATTATTTTTTTTCTGGCTATATTTTGGGGAGGGTGAAGATATGAGAGGCTCATAGGCCAGAATTTATGTCTGAATATTATTTTGTTCTGTGCTTTTGGCTTCCTGCTTGCTCCTCAAGATAAGCAAAGCCTGACCTTATTGGGAGCTATGGCAGAGACCTGCCACTCAAAAAGACTCAGAAAAATTAAAAGCAAGTTTACCAGTCTCTGATCATCCTTGAGAATGCTGTTTCCACAGGTTTGAAACTCCTGTTTAACAATGTCAAAGGACTGAATGCACCACTAAATATGCCTCACATATTAAGAAGATAAAATATACTACAATAAATACATCACAAGACCTTTTTTTTTTTTTTTAACTGTGAACATTATATGTTATTTCAGCAGAGTGACCAAAAACATTTTAGTAAACTTTCATTTTAAAACCTTTCTCTACATACCATCATCAGTGAAAATGGACATACCTTCATCTTCCCAGCAACTGTTTGTACTCCCATCTCTTTCACTGTTTTCTGGTAACACTGCATGGTCTGTTGGCAAGTCATCTTCTGGCACACTAGCATCACAGTCTGCTGCATCAGTTTCATCTTCCACTATATGCAATTTATCTTCATCATCTGAATCTGAGTTCGCTTCTACCACATTATTGTAATTGGTGACTGTGGACAGACAAAAAGCATAATACTGATCAATATACTCTTAATTTACAGCATGAAGGGCCAAAATGTCCAGTACTGTGGTCAGTTGCTATATCTGGGGCATCTCTATGGAGTCACATTATAATTTTTTCCTTCCACATGGGCATGGCAGTGGCTTGTGAGTAACCTGGGCAAAATGGTTGCACACAAGGAGCCATCTGACAGCTGCTGGGCTTTCAGCACTGCTGGGAAAACATAAAACCTCTCACTTCTGCACATCCAGCATTAGGCTGCCCAAGAAAACTCCAAAGTTTTCTTCTGGCCCACACTGAAGCATCAGGCTTCTGACTCGGTCACTCCATTTTGGATACCACAATTACTTTAAGTTTCCTTTAAGAATATTATGGCTTGCTCAATAGTCTGTGAGAGACTTAACATTCACAGACAACATTTTGTTACAGACAGGCATGTATAACAAAGACAGGCTGTAAGTCTATAGCAATCAGTGGGGCAGAGGAGGAATAAGAGAACCAAGTGGCATGGAAGCCCAAATGAGCCCAGGCTGAGCACACCCGGAGAGGGTCCCTCAGGCAGCCCTGCCCATCCCCACTCAGCAAGCCCCTGCCTACAGGTCTGCACTCGGGCTCTGCTCACCCTCTCCATCTTGCCTGCTCTTCCTGCACCTGATGCCCCCCACGCTCCGAGTGTGTGAATCAAGCAGCAAAAAGCAGGAACAAGAGGAAGATTTGATCCAGAAAGGTTAAAGTGCTCCCGATCTAAGCTAAAATGCTCTTCTACAGGCCACACTGAAAACTCAGCAGGATGCATATGAAAAGAAAAATCTCAGAGGTGACTTACAAATGACATCTTGCATAACATTCTCCCTGGCTACAACAAAAAGGTAATGCCTCTTTTTCAGCCTGCAGATCATATCATGAGAATCTTACGGACTATGGATTACATAATAAACATGTTTTTGTCAGATGGAAGCAGATTATTATTAAAATAGTCTTAATCTATAAGCACAGAAGATCAGCTAGGGTCATTTCAATGTCAACTGTAAGGACTATGTAGTAAAAAAAATCACATTCACAATATTTCGAAATGTTACTCATACTGAAGCTAAACTATTAAACATTTATGGACAATCTATATGTGTACTACTCTACTGACACATTTGAACTTCTTACTCAAATGCTTCAAAATACACTTTAAGAAAGGAAATAAATTTATCAAAGAATAAACTAACAAGACTTGTCTCGGTATTCCTTTGGTAGTTATCAGAATTGTACCTGTGAGGCACATAACTACGCTGCTTTATGATAGATACCTGTGCACTGCTGCTGTTAGCACATAAGAAGCCAAACTGATTCTTTCATGTGAAATCCTGCTTATTAAGGTAGATAAATAGCAAAATGTTCTCCTGCTCTTCTGAGGTTAGCTTTTTGGTTTTTTTTTAAATATTCTAGTGATTTAAAAATGCATTTAAGCAGGGAAAGAGAGTAACATTAAAAATTGACAAGCTACTATTTAATTTCTTCCCAATGCAGGAAAGAAATGTTTTAACTGAACTATGCAGAAGAATGATGAAAGAGTCTTCTGATAGCAAAATAATCACTCCATGTTTCCATATTTTATACACATAGCATTGTCTGAAGAATGAAGTTCACCCCACTACTCATACTATTGACATCTTCTAAGACAACAAATTTAAGCAAATTGCCTAAATACTTGTATCTGTTCCATTTAAATCAATGAATTGATATATTGATTTTGCAATTAAGGTACTGTACAATCCAGGTACTGTAGGGGATGCTGTAACAAGCGAAAGAGAAAACATACATGTTCTCCCTCACCAAAGCAAAAGAGATTTGTGAATTTATTCACACGAAAAGGCATTTTGTTGATTTTATTGCATTTATTTGATTTTTTAAAACCAAATTTCCTGTTTAGTTTGGGAAATTAAGTGGGATCCCTTACAGTAGATTGAAGTGTTGGTTTTTTTGTTTTGTTTTGTTTTAATGGAAAATGAAAAAATAGATATTACAACTCAAGAATTACACTTACAGAGAAAATGTGTTTCTGCTTTTCCTTACCATTTATGTTTTAATGTTTAATATAATCTGCTCACAATGGCTCTATTTTTTTGACATATTCTCACTACACTGCCTCACGTGCTAACTCATCAAAATTTAAAATCTTCTTTTCCTCCACACAAACTGAGGAACAAATGGTATTTGGGATTTTGATTCCCTTCATTGAAGATTAGTTGTCAGCAAGACAACACAATAAAATCAGCAAGTAATCTGGCTCTAAAATTTGTTTTTCTTTTTATGGAGTGCTTTGGGTAATCTGATGGAAATAAACTGCCAAACCTCCGTCTAAAAGGGTTTGGCAGGCAACCCACACACCAAATGCAGTACAAAGTTAATCCCCTAAATTGATGGCAACATCCATATATCTACAGGTAAGTCTAACTGATGGTTATATGCTGTTCTCCCTCTACAGGACACATGCTTCAGCTAGTGCAGTAATGACAAATCTGCAGTGAATGCTCAGTTTTATGGAATGAATTAAGTGTAGGGTCCTGCCTCATTTTTTCAGACTACAAAGTGATTATACATTCTTTTTATCCCCGTTAGCATTCCTAAAGCCTCATTTATAGGATGTTAGCCAAAATGGGATTTCTCATTATAAGTCATGTATTATATGATATTGTTTACAATATATATATTTTTATCCGATATATTATAGCTATAGATTGTATAATTATATGATTGTTTATATTCTATGTAATTTCCCTACATGGCTCTCAGCAGGAATGCTTCAAAACATGTAATTAACCAAACTGTAGTAGGAAAATCCTATCTCCAGTTTACAGAGAAGAAACTGGTTACTTAAAAACCAGAGGATTCTTTTGGCAATCCTGGCATTGCCACGTAGGTTTAAAGTATTTCAGGCCTACTTTTCAGAGGACTTTGCATTTTTTCAGCATTTCACATATTCAAAGCACACACATTCAACCCAAAAGCAGCTGTGCTCAGAGCCCAGGTACATTGGCCCGTATGCCACAGAACTTGAGAGAGAGAGATATCACCTCCAAAATAAGTGACCTTGAAGAATCATAAAAACTCCTTGATAAAAATAAGAAAATCTAGTTTTTCAGGAGAACTTTTCAAATGCTTTTGATTCCTGCAGTCCTATTTTAAAATTACTACCATTTCCAACAGTTAAGACAAAGGTTCTGGAGACAACAGCTTCCTTTAATAAAGGATTCATTCTCTGGGCACTATTCCTCCTTTGAAAAAAATATGTGCTCACATAATTAAAGATCCTATCATTATGCATACATCCAAGGGACAAATTAAAACAGTTTGAACAATCTTCATACTGACATTTTCCAACTTTTTTGAATGCTCGACTTTCAAAGTTAAGAGTTTGATTTCAAAGAATACAACAATATTCTTTAGTAGAAATGATGGTTAAAAAACAATCACAACCTATAATATACTTTATTTTTAGATAATTAAAGTCCCATTACATGGTATGATACTGATGCCTGCCTGGCTTCAAAGCTTAGTTTTAGCAATCTGGATCTGCTTTGAGTGCCCTACAAGACATAAGTGGTGGCAGCGCCAGGCTGCAATCTTCAATCACTTCAAATATATTTTGGCAACATGCTGCACAGATCCATGGTACCTCTTACAAGGGTAATTGTTCTCCCCTTCTCCAGTTCAATTCTAGAGTCAAATTTAGACCTTCCCTATATACATAACATTTTGAATGGTTTCTCTTCTCATCCTCAATGCTTCCTCAGAGCAGTTACCACTAAAAGAAGAGAACAGGCTCACTTTATACCTGGCACCACTTCAACTGCTGAATTTGAGAGGAATACATTAATTAAACCTTTTTGGATAGAGATTTAAATATACGTAATAAAAAAAAAAATGTAGAAACCACTGCTTAAACCCTCTGAAAGAAATTTAATTGAATGTGCATACATGATGACTGCAAGTGGCTTCTAATTTGGCCAAATATTCCACGCAGCAAATAAAACACACAGGGAAAACCTCATTCAGAAGGACAGTTACACTTTCCAGTAAAGTTACTACAAATATTACAAACTTCATTAATAGTTACCTCTAGTTAATTTCATGTAAAAGTAGCATCTACCTAAACAAAATAATTCAGCCTGGATCACAGAGAACTGGCACTAAGAGCAGCCGATGTCTGCACACTGTGCAAAGCAAGGACACGCAGAGTGGTTACGTCACCCACAGCCACCACGGCTCCAGGGACAGCCAGCAGCAGCAGACCTCAGGGGTAATCTTATCTTCTACTGTAAAAGCTACGTCTGACTCAGATCATGAACCATGGCCATAAGCCTCTGAAAACAGGTCACCAGACAAGCACATATGATGCTTAATAGACATATGAGCCTATTTTCTCCACCTCACAGTGTGAAACAGTATAAAAATATATATTATTAAAGTTTCATTATTAATTTCAGCTTTACTTTCACAGGTGAAAAACTCCATTTTCAATATATGTATTACAAATGACTCTGAAGACTAAATATTTATGCATTGAAATATTTTTATATCATTACTATGTATCCTTCTGAAATAAAGATGAAATTCTCATTAAAAACCAATACATTAAAAAAAATTTTATGAATCATAATTACTTATTTTCCTGTTGCTTACTTTCTTGCTAGAGTATCCTGATTCTTAGAGAATAAATGAGTATCTGTAGTTGAAGGTGCTGTTGTTCTAATAGTAAATGACTGCAAAATGAGTTGCAGAAAATGACCTTTGCTTTCTGGATTTTTAGAATCCTACATGCAAAGAAGACATATGATGTTGCATAATTCTAATTAAAAAAGAAATATGTTCAAACAGGATAGTAATTACAGTGCTGAAACAGAGAAATAAATGGTTTTGCTGGTTAAATACAGCTAGAAAACCACAATACGTATCTTTAGTCAAATTCAAATATGGTGTTTAAAAGGAAAACAATCTCTAGCTCTCTGATTTAGTGAATGCAGGAATTTTAAGATGAAAACTAACATTGTGGTGATGAAATGATGTTGGGTTTACTGTTTCCACAACCTATACTATTACAGGAGAGTCCCTAGAAAGGTGAGAAACCTGATAATTTAGCATTCAGTATTTTATACTTACATTTTGGTGTATAATTATATAATGACTCCTGAATGAAATACTTTTCCCTCTGCACTGGTTAGCTGCCCGGTATCATTAGTAAAAGTTAGACCTTTATGTTATTTTCTTGTTTTTCCTTGCAGTTTAATACATATATTTGAAAATAATAAGTAACTTCTATGCAATAACATATACTGAACCACATTACCATTTGAGTAGAAACCCAGGCAACAGCTTAAGGAAAGGGAAGGCATATGTTGATGCTTCTCCTAAAATTCTGCACCTGTTTTCCAGTAGGTTTTGGCTTCTGTAACTCCTAAATGTGATGTGTTGTCTTCATGCTTGATAGCCCCACTTTCTGTGAATTATTCCATTCATATGGAATGTGAATCCACATTATTCTGGGCAAAGCAGTTTCACAGCTATTTGTTGTGGCAAGAATGAGTTTCCTCTGTTGATTTCGATCCTGCCCTGCAATAGATTCAAGGGGTGTCCCTTAGATCTTCCCCACTTTTGTCTTCCAAACTGTTCATGATTTATACACTTCCTTGCACAGTCCCCCTTTCCAGTGCAAGAAGCCCTTGTCCACTTGCTACTCATACAGTTTTCCATTGATCATTTTTGCTGCACCTCTCTGGACCTGTGCCCCTCCTACTCTGCATCACTGTATTTACATGGGAGACAAATGATGAGCTAGAACTGCACATGTATTTGGGATGCACCCCCATCATGGATTAGAACAACATGCTGTTTTTTTCTTTACCCCTTTCCAATAACACAAGTCATATTTTAGGACTTTTCTTGACTGCTACAAATAATTAAATTGACACTACTACAGGTTTATTTTCTGTACCCTAGAAATGCTGATCCTGAGCAGTATCTATCAGTTCAGAATGTATGACAGGACCCAGCTCCTCACTCCAAATACACTGCTTTGCTTTTATCTACCTAGAATTGTATCTGCCTTACTACTGTTTGGCTGTCTGGAAATGCTGTCATTATGTCCCCAAAAAATACAAGAAACCCTTAGTAAAAATACTTGCTGCTTCCCAATCATGCCATAAGGCAGCAGGGTGACTTCCCATGGTATGACAGCCAGCAGCACTGCAGAGGGGAGAGGAGGCAGCAGAACACATTACATTAGGCAGCTTGTTGAACTCAGTAAAAATACACAATGAGAACTTGTTATATGAAAAGTATGAGGAAACCATATTGTACTCTTAAATAAATAAATCGAGGAAAAACAAGAAAAAAATCCTTTCAGAGAATTGTTCAAAAATAATAATTTTTCAGTTTAATTAAGAAACATAGTTCAGAAAAGAAAATCTGCTTTTAAGAATTTAAGAACAATATATGTGCTATAAATTAATAGAAATAAATTTTTTACATAAAAGGTTGACTCACTGTTTATGTAGACATGTATGTGCTCACACATAGAAAAGGGGAACTGAATACAGTCCTTCCTCTGCCTGAAGGGATCAAACCTGCATCTCCCAGATGTGTTTATATAAAAAAATGAATAGCTGTAAAAATCTAAATCTAAATGTTTAAAAGTACAAAGTACTTTTCTGATAACTTTGTTTAACTAATAAAAATATCTTGCAAAATGTTTTTAGACCAGTTAAATGAATACTGATATCCAGTCAAACGCAGCTCCCCATGTTTTCATTGAATATTTCAACACAATAAAAACCATAAAATCCAACAATATTAATATGCACTACGGCATATAAATCATCTCAATACATACACACTGGAATATTTGGTCTTCTGGTAAACTCAAAGAAACTTGGTATTTAAAATAAATGCTTTCCAAGTGGAGTGAATCCTAAAATGTGATCTAAATACTGTATGAAAAAGTGAGACTGAATGTTTGGCTTACACAACACACATTAAAATAAACAGAGCAAACACAAATTTTCTGCTTGTTAATTTCAAAACATGGTTTAAAAATCAGATAGTATTTAATATTAAAAACACCCCAATCCTCAGTGTTGAATTTTTCTATCTTATGGGGAAATCAGAGGTAAAACCTGATAATATAAATCAGGACCAGTTCCCCAGCTGCTGTTGCCACCTCCTCCCACTGCTTTGGCGAGAGCAGCTGGGGAAGCTCTGCTGCTTTGGCTGCTCCTGGCAGGCAGATGCTTTAGCCAGCTACTTGCTTGGCCTGTGACTAACATGAGTTCTGGGCAGAAAAATATACATATTCACTCCATCCTGCCCTATTCTATTCAAAGTATGTATATAAGATAGCAGATTTTACTTCTGTATCATTTCTGGAATGCTGAGCCCAAGACTAAGGCAGGACAGGGATCCAAAACCAAGTTCCTCAGTTCTGCTGATGGAAGGATTTGTAAGAGCTGCTGGTTCTGAAGGCAAGGACAGCGAGTTTCTATCCATGCTAACAGGCAAGGCAGTGGAAGAGAAACAGAAATATATGGTGAAGCTGCTGACATTGAGGACCTCATGCTCACATCCCATGTTTCAGAGCAATCTCTAGTGTGGTCTTCTGGAGTAAATTTTTATTTGTGGCTGCAACACACTCCCAGAACATTTAGTTTAAAGAGAAGCCATGGTCTCAAAGCAAAGCACAGTAAGTGAGGACAGTCAGGAGATTCACTTTAAAAATTCAGCCCTGACCTGAATTGAGACAGTGAAGGATATGCACCTGCAGCCAAACACCTCTGGAAAGGATACACACTTTTTGCCTGCAGTCTGAAGGATAAAACATTCCATCACTCATTCCATTGTAAAAATGATTAACTGTATGCATGAAAATCTAAGCCTGTGGACAGCAGGAACCTTTTGGGTCATCTACCCTGTTCCTCCCTCTAATAAGCAACCAGTTCATACAATCCCTTTCAAAATATGAAGAGATGAATCAAATATTTGACAGACTCTTGAATTCAGAACGTACTTGCAATTGAAAGGAAAGCTACACATGGTCTCTGCAGACAGCCAAGAGCCTGTTGTGACAGATGCCAGCAAGAACCAGTAACCACCATCTGAGGTGAAAGTGGATGAGGTCGTGTGACTATTTCTATGGACTGAATTCTGTACTCAAAAGTGTGAACCTGCTGCTAACAAACTGCTAACAAACATCCTCATCCAACAGCAACACAGGAAAGCTTGAAAAGCACCACTGGGAGACAGGAGAGGGATGGCACAGAAGCCATGGATGCCAGTGAGTAATCAAATCACTCCTCACTGCAGGGTTAGGATGAGTGAATGGCAATGGAGCTCTATGTCTGGTAACAAGATGACATATTCAGTACATACAGTCCAGTAAAAGTGAAATCACCACCACCTCCTCCCTTTGTGTTGTCTATTGAGTGAAAACCTTTTCTTCCACTAGGCATGGCTGTTCCCATCTGCAGTAGTGATCAGCATCACCTCTGAACAATGCCAGATATCACCTACTAAGATGACCTGACCCTAAGTGTTCAGGTAGCTCCACTCCAAGCTCAACTGGAGATACTGGTTTCACAGTCATTAGACAGGATCACCAAAACCATGCAGGCAGACCTCTCAGCAAGAGGCCTTAGTACAGAGGAGCTTTGGGTCACCAAGTGGGAGCTCCTAAGGTAGCCCACATGCTTCATTGTTTTAACCATCCACCACCTGAGCAAGATGATCACAGCAGTTGTACACTGGGATCCTGTAGCAGCTTTTCCTAGAATCACTCCAAAGCAGCCTCCAAATGTATGCTGCTTTGAATGGCTTTCCAGATGCTGTAATGGTGCCTTAATGCTACATTTTAAAAATTTATAGAACTTATAAGGGAGGGAAACAACTTTAAAATCAACTCCAGCACTCATATGAGAATTTACGTGCATGTACAATTGACGCGAGTCCAGAGCCAAGTAGAGTACACAGGGAAGTATTTCAAGTATTTAGCCTTGGTCCAATAATAATTTTAAAACACAGGAAAATGTACATTGATGTGTATATATATATATTCATATACTTACATATATATTTCCAGGTTTGATAACCTAGAATTAGATTTGGAAATGTATACCTATACCATCATACAAAAATAATATCATCTTGAAATATTTCTTCTATTAGTGCTACTTCAGAAAAGTAGCTTTAATGTAATTTTCAGCACACTGCTTTGAGACTCTTCATTATTCTGCAGCTCTTCCATGCTAAAAATGGAACCTTTATAGCTTTGCAAAACGAAAGATTTCACTCTTTAAGTGAGACAGAGGGACTTTCCATAGTAATTCTCTGCTGGATTTGCAAACGATGGTCCTTTTTCTGATGAAAAAGCCAACTATTGTCTGAATATCCTCTCCTAGTCTCTGGATTGATGTAAATTCTACATGCAAATATGAAAATTCTCAGAGACAGCAAGATTTGAAAAATGTTATTATTACAAGGTACTTACACATTTGGAAATACTAAAAATGGTCTCACAAGAAAAAAAATTAACATTCAGAAACAAGACAGCCAAAGGTATTTGAGAAAATTAACTGTACCCTTTGCCTGTTATCACCATTGTACAAGGCAAGGTTGCAGAGACTTCTACAAATGAGAACTTAACTGCATCTGTGTAATGCCATGTTAACTGCTGCTGTCAGGAAGTTTTACAAAAATTTGAAGCGAGTTTAATACTTTAAGGAAGTATTTGCAAGAACTTAGCGTACAGAAAGAACCATATCCCTTCCTCAGCACTTTTTTTTAATCTACCGAGGAAAAAATAATTTCAATAAATTTCACTGCAGCTTTAGACATTTGGAAAGTGGAAAGCCACACCTTGGTCCATTTTTCCCTCTCACAGGTCCCTCATGTTATATCCTCTCCTACAGGTAGCCTCATAAAACTCAGAAAAGTGGTGTTCATTCACTATAAGTGACAAAACTTCTATGCAACATGGAAGTTTTTGCAAGTATTCATATTTTTTTTAATGTATGTGGACAAAATAAATACCAAACAGAAGGTGGGATTGCCATATAACAGGCAGGAACTTCTGATTATTCTGCTCGCTGCCCATTTTTCTCTTTCAAAAGAACACACATAATTTCCCCATAAAATTATACTGACATAAATATAAACCAAAGTCCTGATGTTTATGATTTTTAAAAATAGAGATTTTCAAAGAATATACCCTGGGGACCAATTCTGGGCAGGTGGCAATGATCTAGTTATTACATGCTCCAAATTACGGAGGCAAAAAGTAGAAACCTTTCCCTCGTGTCCTATTTCTTCCCAGGTAAGTTTGCATTTCTGTCACCAGTATTAGTTTTATAGTCTATCATTTTACTCAGAGGACTGGAAAAACCAATCTCCACATCTGCCTGGTGTCCCTCACAGTTGAGTACAGTCTGACAGCCACAATGGTTTATCGCCTCTGAGACACCTGAGCATCATGCTCATAAAAATTAAGCATGAGATGTATAAATATCTGAGAAGCCTTCATCTTTTAGTACCTCCAATTACTGAACAACTGGAAACAGTAAACTAAACTGCGGAAAGCCTGAGAGGAAAAAGTATTTCCATGCGTTACCTAGACTGTTTTCTTATGCAAAAATTATCTAACCATTAGTGACTGTACCACATTGCTGTACATTCAAAATGCTCTATTTACATAACCACATTGTTTCTACACAGTTCACTCCAGATGCTTGACATTTTTTTCCATTATAAAACTTCTCATATATTAAAAAGTTAGCTAAGAGAAGCATGATAAAGGCAAGATCATGAATTACTTTCTCAGACAGATTTTTAAAAATGGATTACCACAGGAAAGCTTAACCCTTGCACACAGATAAATGTAATGAAGTTTAAGATGGGACACAGAAAACTGTCATATTAATATAAATATATAAATAGAAAATTAAATATAAATGTACCTCTTGAAAGAGAGCTAGTTTGTCAAATGCACAATGGTCATCTATTTATTCTGACTACAGGTTTAAACATTCCATTATTTTAATAACTCCCTGGACTGTCTCCTGCTTATGACACAGGAGAATTTTTTTTTTTAATTTGTCTTTTATGTCTTATCAAAGATTCTTATCATTGAATGGCTTGGGTTGGAAGGGAGCTTAAATTTCATCTACTTTCAACTCCCCTGCATGGGCAGTGACACCTCCCAGTAAGACCAGGTTGCTCCAAGCTTCATCCAACAGGGCCTTGAACATTTCTAGGGAGGGGGCAGCCAAAGCTTCCCTGGGCAACCTGTGCCAGTGTCTCACCACCCTCACAGTGAAGAATTTCTTCCTTATGTCTAACCTATATCTAACAAGCTACATTTGGGCTTCACTCTGATTTTGCATAATAACAGATGAACATTTTTAATGGTGTTCTAGGTTTTGGTATTCAAAATGTGGGTCCTGACTTTGGATTCAGGGTAACTAATTTGCAGAGGTTATATGTTATTATTACAACAGATCGCTGTCTCAGGCATGCCTAATTCACTTTTCCTGAAAATAAAGATTACAAAGAGATGTCAGAACAAGTAGATGTAGATGAATACAATTCTAGTATGTAATGTGGATGATCTGCTTTGCTTCATGTAGCTTTGCATCTTGAATAATATGAATTTATTATGCGTATTCATATATGACGTGAACATAATTTTTTGCATTTATATTCAGAGCTAATCAACAAAAAAACTGGCAGTAGAAAATTACTGTCTGGGAGTCATATGACAAGTTCCAAGTCTCTCTAATTTTTAATTATCTACTGCATTTTTACAATACTAATTTTTATATATTTCACATTATTTTCAATTATTTTAAAATATTAAATCACTGACCATTTATATAATTTATTTGTGTGAAGTTGGAAATAAAATACCATTTAAATTCTAAGTGTCATTTGTTCATTTTGCAAGATAATAAATATCTATCATTCCCAGAAACTTTCTGCAGTGTTGGAGCATGAATAGAGACAGTCAAAAAGTATGCAATGGACTTACAGTGTTTTCCTGAATTTCAAGGGTAGATATAATGTTCTATTTAAACAGGTGGATACGTGAGATTATGAAAGGTCCCATTTATCCTGTTTAAATAGAAACTTAAGGAACAGTTTAGTTTTCAAAGGATGCATTCCATAAGGATAATATATATAATCAAAACAACATTGTGAAATTGTACATTAAGTGAATTTTTACACATTTAACTAAAACTTTGTACATTTATACAACCCAGAATCAAGCCTAATGGATATGTTAGACATTATAATAAGGAAATAACCATGTTTAGCCATACTAAACTCTGTTTCAAAAGGCTGTGAGAGTATAGTCCACAATACATATTAGCAAGACCTTATTTTTCTCTTTATTAAACTCTAATTTATGATAGATGCTTCCAAAGGCAGGGGTTTAAAATTCTTTAAAACTGTAATCAGGATGTGCAGTTTCATTCCTGTAAACAAAATCTTCACATACATCTTCTGAATCGCCCTGTGAAGGCAATTAAACCCAGATTTTTGGACTGAGAACTGGGCAAAACAGCTCTTCAACCTCTATGTTGAAGCTTATCCCTCATCCAGCCATTACAATATTTCACAGACATATTTAGCACATGCTTCAAAAGTTGTCAGGTTGATGAAGAAGGTATGAGAAGAGAATGCATGAGCTTCCAGGTTTGCTGAGTCTGTGACACTACAGCTGCTCCCCGTCACAGAGATGAAGATTCAAACCAGCACTATAGAAGTTCTGAAGAGGAAAACATAACAGAACTTCTTGATGAAATACAGATTCATGAATGCACTCTCACACAAAGAAATACTAAACTTAGGCGCTAGTCTATATTAGAAAAAAAAAATATCTCATTCACTTCTCAATATATACTATTAGATGTACTATTTCAAACTGTTATCTATCTACAGCCTATCTATCAAAACAATGTTAATGATTAAAAAAGTATCTTGCAAAGCCAGGAACTTCAGAACAGATATAACACGATGACAGAATATTATCTCTGCCTGAACTTATGTAGCAGAAAATGCCATTATTGAGGAAAAAAAGCTCTTACAATCTTAAAGCTAATTGACTACTGAAAACATTAAGTATACATATGATCCCTAGTAAAAGCATTTTTTCAAACCACTCATCTAATTCAATAACTAGATAGATAGATACAGAAAAAATCATGCCACAGGAGAGCACAAGGTTCTGCTTTAATATTATTAATGTCTGAGCACCTGCCTGGACACCTCATCATCACTTCTCATGGACAAATTAAGTGCACCCCTTCCCCTCTCCAAACAGATATACACATCTTTAGATAGCAAAGAACATGTTTTCAGACTTTGATGAACTGTCAACGAATGTGAACTTGATATCTGACAGGTTCAGTTCTTTGGGCCTAAGCAGTATAGAAGTGAACAGGAGACAAGGGCAGCTGGCCCAGGTGGCCACCGCTGACAGAACCACAGCCCTGACCACTGGCTGCATGCACCAGGCAGGCTCCTACTCTTCCCTGCTGCCCTTTCCAAGAATTAATTCACTTTCTGAATGGAAACCCTTGCCTTTAAGCTTGATTCCAGTTCACTCTTGTATTTCTGAGTCCTACCAGCAACTGAAGCTATTATCAACAACTGAAAATTTGCATATTAATCAATGACATGAAAGAAGTCTTGGTGTCCCTTAGGAGAGGCATGGACTTCACAAGCAAAGCCAGCACAGGAAGAAAAGGTTATAATTGGCACAAGAGCAAGGATTTCCAAAATATTATTTAATTGTACCTAATACAAAAAAATGTATGTAGCTTAAAGAAGCAATAGTCAAGAAAGCATTTTTCCTAGCAGAGAAGAAATAGCTTTCTTTACTGAACAGAAATACAGTAACTGGTTCTATAATGTGACTTAGTTTCAGAAAAAGCCCTCCTGTCCATCATTCTCTGCAGAGCCTCGGGAGAAGCTCCCTCAGCTGCCTTGCTTCCTTCAGCCTCACATTTTTTTCCTTACAAACTCCAAAGGGAATTATTCCTTAAACTATTTCAGATTTTCCTGTGTCCAAAAAACCCCCACAGGTAAAAATATTTCTAATCTTTCATTACTTTGTTGCTGCCTTTTTTTTTTTTTCCCCATGTAAAAGAGAGACTGATGTTTATCTATAATTACTATTTGGAAGGGTAAACAAAGTCAGAAACAAAAGCTTTTTGATGTTCTTCATTTAGCGTAACAGGTTGTATGTTGTGTATGTATATGTATATGTGTATATATATATAACTATACATGAACAGTAGCTAATAAGCTGATGCTGTAACTTTTCCTAAATAGTTTTAATTACTTTTTACACTGTGCATCTGTATGATACACCAAATTTCCAAGAAAGCATGCACTCATGTTTGTATAGCATCAACACACAGCACAGTAAAGCTTGCAAATGTTCCCCAACAAATAAATAATTAAAAAGAGAATCCTGAAAAGAAAGATTATTTAAAATACCAGTCTATAAAAGATGACTGTGAGATTTTAACTATGATATTGGAATTCACTGTACAGCAACTATGTTCCAAGACTTGTTAATAGTGATGAATAACTGCATTCAATTTAGTCCAACACCTTCAAACCTTCTGTTAATGTTTTGAGACTTTAATTTAAAAGAGAGTATCTGTTCCATTTGACATTGAAGTTCACATGCAAGGTGAATGAACAGCAATAAAGAAAAATCTAACAAAGGATCAACTTGGGGTAGCTTAAATAGAAAGACTGATTTCCAAAAAAAAGAGAGAGAAAGAGAAACTCTGTATTTAGTAATGTAAATTACCTGACATGCATTACCAGCGTTCTTACATTTAATCTTTCCAACCTTCTGTAAATTGAAATCAGACAAGTCTGATTTCAGATGAATACTGAGAAGGGCAGTAAGAAACACCTGTCAGTCACTTCAAGGCAGAGACTTTCTCTTTGCAAATGCTACTACAAAGCCAGCTTGAGCATGACCAACATTTTGTTTAGGAGAGAAATGATTTTCAAACTTTCTGTAGCAGATCTTAAGAACTGCTCTACCTTCTTAAGAATTTGCTCTACCAGATCAGTCCAACTGCAGTTCATTGACATGCTACAAAAAAAGGATGACAGCAGTAACAAGATTTAACCTAGTTACTCCTTTTGTGAATCTCATTAACGGTTAGCTGGCTGTTAATATCTCCAATATTAAACACCTCTAAGCTCACAATCCTTTATTTTCTAAGGGAAAAAGAAAAAAGAAACACAGAATTTGAAGAAAAATAAAGCAATAGAGTTTGATCAGACCTGACTTGGGGATCTTCTGAAATGAGAAATATGTTTTCCAAGCTTGAATATTTTTTCCAAGGAGATACCCCCACCCAGTTTTAACCTATCTAACCCATTTCTCCTAAAAAACAGTCAAGACACCTTTATGATTACAGAGATGCAACTAAAATGATCACAATCTCCTGAAATTACAAGGATCTGGGAAGGAGGCGATTCAACCCATGATTAATTCTGGAGGGAAATTGAGTTTTTTGAAAACAAAACTATGATGCTATTAGAGAAAGGGAGGGGCAGGGAAGTGTGTTGAGGTTTACAACACAAGCACAGTCAGTGAGCAGGAGGCTACTGAAAAGTCATAGAATATGTTTATGAGACACAAATGGCTAAAAAAACATGAGATAAGCAATGTTTAAAAAGAACCTCCACAACTCTGCAAAGTAGCCTGATGGAAGTAGCACTTATGGGAAAGGCAGAAGCACAGGGAAAAAGATCTGTTTCCACCATGCTGAGGACCACCGAAAGACTACATCAAATTATCTGGCTTCCCAGCACCCAGCACCTTGCCAGAGGTGTGATAGCCAGTCTGAAGCACTGCTTGCAAAAATTCAAATGAAACAGTTTAAAATGTTATAGTATGTACCAGTAATATTCAAATACATCCACACTGCTCGTAGGAGCCAAAGTCAGATCAACATTTTTTTCTCAACTCCTGAACGGCTAAGAAAGAGAAAAATTAGAATGAACTTTTGTGGCTTAAGTCATTGTGTAAGAAGCTTGAGACACATGTTGTGGATTGCTAAAAACTAAGAGAGATACCTAGGAAATTTCTTTCCTTTTTTTTTTTTTTTTTTTTTCCTTTCTTTCTTTCTTCCTTTCTTTCTTTAAGCCTAGCATGAGACATATAAGGTGAAATAAAAATTCCATCCTGAAAATACGAGTCAGTAAATTTACCCTTTCCTTCAGAACACCCATTTTCTTGCAAGCTGATATCAATGAAATATTTGTTCTTTTTGAAGAACAAGGAAACAAGAGAGATAAAGAACAAATATTAAGAACAGATTCACAGAGCTTCACGTTACAGTTTAAATATTACTTGACTTTAAAAAACTCTTCAATGTAAAAGTGAAAATCAACTTTGTTTTATAAGCTAAATTTAAATCAGCTAGAAGTCACTGTACATGTAGGAAATAACTAGTTTTAGCTACTGCAGGTAATCACTCTGCTGGAACCCAGCAGCTGTACAAGGTACTGTAACAATAGATCTGGCCCACCTTAGAAGTCTGTTGATTAACAAACTCAAGGCCACACAAGTGTTCAGTAAGGAAAGGGGGGGGGGAAAAAGAAAAAGAGAAAAAAAAAAAAAAAAAAAGAAAAAAAGGGGGGGAGTAGGTAATTAATCTTTCCAACTTCAGTGTTTCTACACAGTGCAGAGAAGCACATGTGAACATTCCCCACGTGAGCTTCAGTCCAGGTTCCCCCACTGACTTTCTCCATCATATTAACACTCATATCAACTTAAAGCTATTAAAAACTGTAAAACCTCCCTGAACACAAAAAAATGATTTAAACTCTCTGTGACTAGGAGTTTTAAACAATGTCAGGTAACGTTTGAGACAAAAAACTTTCATACTGGTCAGGATGATGAAGAATTTAAGATAACTCCACTCAACAGTCAAATTAATTATAATGTGCTTGCTGATCATCAATGAAAAGAGTACTGCAAAGAGAACAGTACCACATTCCCAAGTAACACAGAAGTGAGATTAAACACACAAAAGGAGGTCAGATAAGTAAGGAGCCTTGAAGAAATAAAAAGATAAGACATGAGACTACATAGCAAAACCTATCCTATGATGTTCAGCTCAACAGCAAGTTCAGGTAATAATGTTTTCAATGCAAAAGTACAATCTGAGGGCATTTTTATTCAAATAAGACATAAATAAGAAAATTTAAATGCAACATAAGGCATTTTAAATACCTATAAAACAAGGCTTGAGAACTTAGATATTCAGAGTATTTTTTTTAAAAAAAGACTAAATTCTGTCTATTTTGGAAAGCAATATAATAATTTTTTTCAAGCCATGTTATATTCAGATTCCTTTTTACAGGAAAATTCCCAGGCATTTTGACTAACTGCTTACAACAGAAACACTCAGTGCTACAACCAGCCAACTCCCAAGTGGAAAGTCACATTTATTTTGGGCCAGCAGTGCTTTGAGGAAGCTGAGTGAAGAGTGTTGTTATCAGTTAAACTGACTGAAAGACAATATTGTCATAATTTAACAAACCTAGGAAACAGAATCCCTGATCTGTAAAAAGCACAACATAGCTCCTGAGAACAGAAGAAATGCCGATTACTTTAATAATCTATTTATTTAAACAATATCTAGATATTATAGTAGTCCATTAACTCGGTGCACTCAGAATACTAATGCTACATTCTCTCATTTTAGTGTCTTACAGGGTAAAATTTATGAGCTAGCACTAACAGAGAGCTATCCCATAAGACATTTTGCTAGCAGCCACTCATGCTACTAAGAACTGTTAAAGGATCTAGCAAAATTCTAATTTTTAAAAATAATTCTACAGTGATTTGTACCATTAGATATGACAGTGCTGTAATAGCAGTAACATATTTTTAGTAATGTCAGTATGAAAATGTGAAACAATGAATTTCTGCACAATTTATTAAACACTTCGAATAAACAGTTCTGACATACACAGTAAGAGATAACGTATGTTTGGATCGCTGCTAAAAGAAAACTCTGTCGTGAAAAACAAACAACCAAACTGATTTTTGGTTGCAAGAAACTCATGCCCATAAAAATCTTTGCAAATTTCTGACATAGACTCTCCAAGATAATTTGAATGCCTTGGGTTTTACACTGTCACCTCAGGTGTACAGTCCTACTGTGAACTATTTATTGCCAAAAGGCAATACACAAGAGCAAATAGAGGTTTTAACTACTGTTCACCTTTAAAATGGGTCCACTAGGTCAAATGAGATAGTAGTAAAAGCAAAGAATGAGGCATGAAATTATTTGTGCTTACCAGCTGTATGGATAAACACTATTATCTGAGTACCATTCTTACCTACAAGATCATTGATATCTACTTATGTTGTTACAAAAAAATGAATTAGTTCAATGAGACTTGCAACTACGTAAGTTACAGCCCTTTTCCCCTTGATGCTTTTTTTTGAATAGCAATGAACCAAGTACTTGACTGCCTTCCTGGAGGTAGGGATATTTGGAATCCTAATCTAACATTAAAAACGCAAAGTCTACAAATTATTACTCTTAGCAGAAAGCCTGATATCTGACTGCTTGACCAAATCGTTTGGAGCTACTATTTCTATTCAGGAAGAACATCTGATCTTTCCTAGTAAAAATGGATTTATTCACTCTCATTTTACTATTACACCATAGACAGATCATCAGACACAGGATAAGCAAATAATTACCCTTATACAGCTAAAGAAATTTAAAAAAATTGATTTTTTAAAAAGTAAGAATATCAGCTTCATATACCTGTTCTGTGCACTTGTCAAAATGCAACTTCCCCTCAGAAAAATGAGGTACAACTGAGCAGCATAAACGTTCTAACAGCAGTTTAGCAAACAAGGAGCTGTCAACTTCCAATAAGCTATTATTCACACCTCTTTAATCACTGCCACAGAGTCGATTATAAATAGCCTCATACATTTTTAAATAAGGTCATTCTGAAATGAAACAACAAAGAGGGTAGTAAATATTCCAGTACATAAGCAATTTAAATTCTACAGCACCACAGAACCATGCATTCTCAAATATTCAGTTTAAAGAAAGCCAACAAAACCATTTATTAACTGGTGCAAAGTGTCAGATGCATAATCTCTGTGAGATCAATAAACCAGCCCAATTATGTGATAGTTTGCAAACAGATCTAAAAGAAATGAAACTATTAAACTTACTCATAAAATCCAGCTCCAACACCATTATTTACAAATATGCAGTAATACAAATATAGTCAATACCATACATGCATTGTATAAGTAAATCTACTATGCAAAGATTTTACATTAACATGAAACAGCTCCTCTTGCTTTCCCAGAGGCAGAACACAGATAAAGTTTATGTAGAATCCTCATTCATAGGAGACCCTGTTTTCTACTCCTCTTGACATTTTAAATAATTAGAATTACATACAAAAAGAAAAACCAGAAAAGAAGTGCACAAGTAGGAATGATTTCTTATTCTTTCTCTTTTCCCCAATTGTTCTCGGATTCAAGAATACTTGATAAAAAGATATTACAAAATAATATCGAATCTTTACTAATTAGCTTAGGGAAAAAATTTAAAAATTAGAAATATTTACAATTTTTGTCAGAAACTTTATTATGAATTACAAATGTTAAGGTGGCATCAATTCAAAGAATTTAATCTAGCATTGCCAGAAAAAGAAAGAATTCAAAGATAAAAGATCCCCCTATTGAGTTGTTACTGTGGTAAGTACTGAAATGTTCTTTCCTATTACAGTTCTTGTTTTTCTAATGATGCTCATCTTTGTAGATAGACACTCACCTGTGGTTTTTCAAAATCACAAAAGAAACTCCTACTGATTCTTGGTCCTGTGTCTGCTCAAATATCAATAGTCTCTTACTGATGACAGTTGACTCCAGGAATCAGGTTCCAAGATTAGAGGGCCCCTATATCCCCTGTACCCTCTCCCTCCCCTACCTTGGGGTATGATATATATTCTGAGGTATGATTCTATGATTCAATTTCATTCTGTTATAATTTAAGCTTTGCTTAGATTTAGCTCAAAGGCTTTTAGAGTGGGACACTGCTGTGCATCTGATTCTTAAGAAACTTAACATTTCGTGTGAGCAACAACAACTTCCAGGCTGGAAACATACCTCACACATGACAAAGTCATGTCTAAGTATTTTTGCTCTGGGACAGACAGAGGAGCTGTGAGTTCACTGTGCCTGTGCTCAGAGCTGCTCATGCCCAGAGCCTGTATCCCCACCCTGCCTAATCCAGGAGCCCTGATGCATCTTCTTGCCTTTTCATGTTCTCACCATAAAGCAAGAGTGACAAGTGACATTCAGATCTGTTAAGATCTTCATTAATTACCACGACTTTTGCCTACACCTATAAACACCCTAGAAATCAGCGTAACTGATCCACTGGCAGTTTGCAGTCTTTTCCCACAGTAAGGCAGTACTGCTGTTCCACTCAGCTATACCTTCTAACTGGATTCCCATGTCCTAAACAAAGCATATTATAGCAGCGTACACAGTGATCAGATAAAAATTGCAGCTGACCACACCAAGACCTATATAAAAGCAAGGCATGATTTCAAAGAACAAACTTCAGTATTTCAGTTCCCAGATAATTCAGAGTAGAAAAGGGGCTCAGATGTCCACAGGTAACTCAGGAGATGTTCATTTTCACATTCGGCATGTTACTGTTTCATGTCATTACCCTCACAATAACCCTTTTGCTGAATACTTAGAAAAGTAAAGGCGCCAACAAGAAGTTGGAAAATAGCTTACACAAACACTCCTTCTAAGCCATAATAATACCAAAGGCTGGTTCTTGCCCCCAAAAGTTGAAAACTCAGTTTTCAAAAATGTTTTCTAAACGCCCCCTATCTACCTCAAGTTCCATAATTTCCTTTATGGAAAATGGAACCATAAACCACCCCTGATTCTTCCTTTTGCTCTGCTGAAGAAAGTTTTTCTATATTCCACTCTAACAACTTTTGGTATTGACAAAGTCTCTCTGATGCAGTTTATGATATATTTACATCCAGAGCCTACTGAAAGAAACAGTCAACTATACATGACTTATTTGTAGAAGCATTTTGGGAGGCAGAGTTTCAAGTTCATCTTAATATTGAGAGGACATCTTCATTGAACTATCTGTAACAAACTAGAAACCTTTCTTTTCATTCAATATAGAATTTCATTCAATATGTTTATATTCTGGTAATTGTGAGGTCTGGTCTACAACAGCTTCAGTGGTTGCTGTTGAGTCTCACGATTGTTTGCTTTCAGCTGCTTCACAACCTTGGAGAAGCCATGGAGTATTAAAGGAAAAAATTTTGTGACATGTTTCCCACCACAGTGAGGAAAGTACTGTTCGGATCCACAAAGCACAAAAAATTGCAGAGGTGACAAGTCTGAACTGTGAAGATCTTTCAGGACAAAGATACTCAGCAAAATCAAGAAAACTGCAGACCCACAGTGGCACTTCAAGAGAAAGTATTAAAGGGTGATGTAAATGAAAGTGATCAAACCCCACAACCATAGGGTACCAATAATGATGCTACACAATACTAGAAAAAACACATGCACCCCTAAGAGTCCAGAGTGTAATAAGCCCCCAAACCAACAAAAAGTGGTAAAGACATAAAACATCATAAAATTACACCTATTTCTATTCACTTCTATGAGATGACCTCTATAAAGAGCAAAAAAAGAAAAATATGGTTTGAGTTTTATAAAACATTTATGAAGAATAGACATGTACATACGTATTTCCAAATGCATATATGCATATAAATAACTATAATTATTTAGGAAGTGCCTAACATCCTTGAAAAGTGATAGTCAGGTAATCTATAAGGGACACAATATCATTGCAAATCCTGCAAGGAGGACCCCTCCCTCTTTGCTGTGTTTGTGCTCTAACCATTTGTGCTAAGAACAGAAGCAGGAGTGGAAAAGGGGACAATGAAACAGAAAAGATGTAATTCAGATAAGAACCAAGAGTTAAAAAGAGAGCATCACAGGAGAGTAACTCCAGACAAATTTAACTCATTAGGAGCTACTACAAAAAAGGGCTGATAGCATTACCATCACCTGAACTGGCCTTACAGAACACAAAGTCTGTACTCTGTATTTGTATACAGACTTTTGTGCAACCAGAAAGATGGTTGCAGCTCCAGCCTGGCCCGATAGAAGCCAACATCAAAACAAAACTCTCATAGGTGTTGTAGCACCGTGCCAGGCAGAAGCCATCCCACCCTGCTGTTTAGCCTGCTCATTAACACAGATGGGCTGATCAGGAGATACACATCACCTGTTTCAAGCCAACTCAGAGCAGCAATGCAAGCAAATTGGAACAAAACCAACCAAAAATTAACTAAGAATAAGCTTAAGGGGAAAAATAAAAATAGTAGGATTCTCCTGGTTTTTTGGTTGGTTGGGTTTTGTTGGCTGGGACTTTTTTCTTGCTGCAGGTGTCATTTCCTGGGCAGAGTTGTCTCTTGGTAAGCCAGGATTTGCCACTCCAAACCCTCTTCAGACAAATTTACAGCCTGAAGGAAATGAAACCAGTGTCAAGAGAGTGTTCAGACTTAGTTCTTTCAAAAAATGATTGTCAGTGTAGGAGGAAGATTAATTTTGTCCAGCATTTGTACCTCTATCACCTCTTGTGAGTATACTAATGATTGGGTCCCTAACCCAGACATGAACTCACAGAACAGAAACAGTGGGAGAAACAACAAAAGGTCTTAAATGTATTTAAAACTGAAAAAGTTCTGAGCATCCTGAGTGTAGTACAAGACACCACTTTTCTCATGTTTCTTCCCTGATGTTGTAGAACTAGGAATGAAGATTTTAAAAGAACATTTTTATTTAGAAATTATGACACTGATGAGAAATAACATTTCATAAAACCATTTTCCTCAATTTGACAAGATCACAGATATACGAGTTTTACAACCCTGTTACACTTCCTCAAACTGTGAAAATGTTCTTTAAAAACACAGGCCTTGTTTTTAGTTTCTAGCTAAAGTAAAAGCAGAAAACAGATGTTTGGAAGCCTTAATTTAGGTGAGTCTTTGGTCAAGGTATGGTTTGCAAGATCTCTGTAAAACAAATTTGCATGGACCTGTGAACATAAATTAGCTTTTCCTACACATGTAAAAGATTTTCTTCTTCACCGGTGATTGTCACACAACACTTCTCTTCAGGAATCCTGAAGCAGTGCTCTCTTACTGCATTTTGCACCAGTGACTCCAGGAGCGCTTGCATACAGGAACAGCTGCTGTTGTGAGCAAACAAATACACAGTGTGATGCAGCTGAAGACCTAACTAGTGCATCAGCAAAGGCATCCTTCTAAAGCTCAAAATACCACCTTAATCACAATTTCTTCCTTTCTAAAATGAAATCTGCTTGATTTCAGTGCTCCCTATTGCAACTAAGTAGTGTTCAGATTCCTTCTGGATTTAGAACACGTTGCTTCCTTAGCTTTTGTGTCTACAGTGCTGATGTCAGATGAAACACGGGGTACAGTCACTTCATTAAATCCCTGGAGAAATGAATCAGGATAACAAAATAATACAGTTATTTGATAACTTGAGGTTGGCGCTAGGTACCGCAAAACAAAAAGGTGGCACAAAATTTTCAGTTCTGAACTTTGCTCTTCTACAGAAGATTATCTTCTAAGCAGAAGCTAATCTGAGCTGCCTAGAAGCCATCCTGCACAACTGGCAGCGTTGTTCATGTCAGCCCACATTCAGCTGTCCTGTCACAAAGAATACATCTTCTCTCAGCTTACCAGCAGGGAATTTCTGAGAGAATTTGTAGTTTACTCTGCTGAGCAAAGAAATTAGAACGATGAAGAAGGGATAAGTGACAGAATGGCTTAATGTGGTTCTTGCCAATAATGTGGAAAGATGAGCCAGTTGTCACAAAGTATCTCTGGGAAGGTCCACTTAGCTTTCTGAAGTAATTTTGAATTAGCTTCACAGTGGTGCAACTGGTAGGTTTGTTGAGAAGGAATATTACAGGACAGGTTTTTTTCTACTCTATATCTAAGAAGTTATGTATACTCAAGTCCATGTTTCAATTATTCTCAATGCCTCAGATAAAAATACATCAAAGGGTGACTTCTATGCCCATTTTAATTTTTTAACCTCTTTATTCCCTCATATATTTAAGACAGGCTACAAAAGCTCATAATTAGCAGTTAAATGTCAGTGAATTAATACAATAAACTTAGATATATTGACGGAAGAACATCGAGCTCAAAAAATTCCAGGAGAGGTGGAGATGGCAGTGTCAGACAGAATTTAGTGGGAAAAAATCCTTCTGGAATTCATGTCCAAAAATGCTTAATTTATTAAGTTTGTTTTGTCCGCATTTGGTATCCTTGTTTACTCAGACTAAAAATTGTTCTTAAGACTATCCTTTTCCTTCCTCTAGTTGAATCTTTTAAGGAATTAATTACATGGCAATTAAAGTTGGTTGACCAAATATGTGTACAAAATACTCTCAGTTTAAAATGTTCTCTAAAAGCAAACACAAAATACTCATATTAAAGCAAATGACAAATAGAAAGGTTTGAAGGTGAAAAAAAAATAATCACATAACACAAAGTCAACTTTAAACTTGAAACCAAGAATTGAACTTAAGAGATCAGAAAAGAAGAAGTGGAGAGGTAAAGGTATTTTTGCAGGGTAACATGAAGTTAAAGCTTTCATTTAGAAATGCTTATACATTAACTTTAGGTCTTAAAACCCAATTATTTTCTAACTCAGAGAGCTTCTAAAATAGATTAATCATAAAAGAAATGCCAGCGAATAGATTCTTCCAGAATCAGTGACAAGAAGCTAACAGGTCATCAGCCAGAAATGTGCCACTGCAAACTGTGCCAATTTGATTATTCCCAGTAATATAATACACTCTACACCCCAACCATTAGTTCTATCTTATTTGATCTAACTTCATATAGTATCTCAATAACACATTACAATCAAAAGTCAGCATGAAATATGATTTACTATAGAAATGCACTAATGTTCTAGATACTTATTAAAAGAAAAATCTTGTATCCATTTGCTATGCTGTAGCCATTAGGTGAGCAAGCTGTACCTCAGAAGGACATTCGGTGGTCTGAATGTTCAGAAGCTAAAAATAGGTGGCAGCTTCACACAAAACCCAAACGAATGTTATTAAACAATTTTTAGCACGTGAAGAAAAACCTGTGATATCTGGAAACAAGTATTCTAATTTTGATACTATATTAAATTCCCACAGTTAAAAAGACATGACCAGGCATAACTGTTAGCTCCGAGATGAAAAGCAGAAAATCAAGCATGTGAAAGGAGAAGGAAGTTAAAGCAGTTCTGCTTCAGGTTTAGTTTTTGGGTTTTTTTTTCCATTGGCTTTTTTTTTAAGACTTGAAATCTACCTTTAAATAACTTTTGCTTTGGTCAGTGCATCATGACTTTAGAAGTTGATTGTCGGAGCTTTTCTGCAGGACAGATTAAACTACTGTTTTCAATTAAGGAGAACTACACTGCTAAAAGTGTTCAATTTGTGGGGTGTATAGGATGGAAACAGGACAATTAGGAGTAAAGTCATTAGTTTTTATTTTACAGATCAATAATATATTTTAAAGAATTCTACTAGCAGTATCCAGGAAAATGTATTAATGAACCTGAATTCATCATACTATCAATCTGCATCATCCTCTCAGAAGTTCTAGCATCTATAAATTGAACACTGAAAGCCTCTGGCAGATACCCTATGCTCGGCATTTGACACATCAGTGTTCTGAATAAAGCAGAGCTGTGGGCATTAACATGAAAAGCATTGAGGCTTGTAGAAGAGGTAAGAGCAGCCTCACCAGATAGGAAAACCGCAGCATAGATTACATTAAAAAAATTATTGGAAGTTAAGGAAAGGAGACTGCAGAGCTGAGGGGAAAATAATGGCTTCTTCTGCAGCTCCAGGCTGAGATGTGATGGAAAGTACATAGCTATAATTAAAGACCATTGTAACCATTAGTGTCCAAAGTATGGAGTGGCCACACTTCACATTTTACATGTGATCTGGTAAGATCTCTTGGATCTTGCCTGCTCTGTGCAACAACTGCAGCAAGTCAGACTGGATCTCCAAGTTGCACCTTTCCAGTCTTCTTAACACTGTGGGTAATGTTGGCAATTTCATTTTGGCTCTCACCAATTTCCAGTCAGAGACCTGAAATAATTTGCTTTCACATATTAAAAAAGACAATATTAGCTTCTCAAGAGACATGTGAATGAAAGTAAAACTTTGAAAGACAAACCTCTGCCAGCACAGAATTCTCTGGTACCTTACAAGCCCCTGAAAATACTTCCACTCCTCCTGTCCACCCAAGCTTGGCTGATACCAGCCCTGGCAGGGAGCCACAGCCTGCTCCTTGATTGTTTCCTTACAGCCTTCTCTTCCCCACTGGTTAATTTGTAGGTTTCCTTTTCATTTTAACCCACAGAATTCAAAGAAGTTAACGTAATTTCAAAAAACATATCTTACTTAACAACCCTCTAGTGATAACACATTCTTAACAGTGAGCATTTATAAACTGCACTTGAGGATCCTGAACTCCAAATATAGCAACCTTAGGGGCACATTATTAGCTACATTAGAAACTTCTTTCCTCACCTTGAATCCGCCATCCCTTTCTTATATAAGGTACCCCCTTTTCAGTAAAAAAGCAAAATCCTTAATAAAACCTTATAAAACATTGCATAAACATGAGCTATAGACAAATAATTTGCTCAAATTCCATTTCATCACATATTGTGAGGCTGCTTCATAGCCAAAAGGAATTTTTAAGAGACATGCACACTAGGGTGGAAATGTAGCACAAACTCCAGCACAAATAATGAAGTTTTCCTAAAGCAATAAGGAACCCCACAAAAAGAATTTTTATTTTTTTTTAAATCTTGCTTTTACAAGGTAAAGTGTTAACCAGGTACTGCATATATATAATACATATTTAAAACTATTAGTCAGATGTTGGTTCTAAGATTAAATTTCAGAGTCTGGAACTGTCATCATGAGAAAAAGCTGGTGAAGCAGATGTTTAAGAATTGAAAAGAACAGATGAGGGCAGTATAGATTTTTGTCAATTGAGACTTTAGAAGATAAGGAAATATTTACAGTTATTTTTAGCCACCGCTTCCTGCTGTTTTCCAGACTTATGTTTAAATCAAAGTGCCACTTGTATGATAAAGCTGCAACTTTGCAACTATAGATGCAACTACAGAAACAGCTGAAACTGTTCCAAGGGGAAAAAAAAAAAAAAAAGTCTAAACACGATCCTTTTAACTCGTCTTGCCTAATTAATCTGTGCCATATCAGCTTATGGTAGCCAGGAAGGATCTCAAGGGGTCCTTGTTTTAGTGCTGAAATAAAAAACTAAACAGTGAAAAAACAGGGGAAAGAGACTATCAACTTCCCCAGCCTAAAGAGAAGCAAACAAAAAGGAAGAAATAAGGAGTCAAGAAAAAATATAATAGCAAGATTTCCAAGCAGCTTTTCCAAGCAGAGTAAGTTTAGTAGTCACCACACTACTTAGTTAAAAGTGATCAACATTTTGTCTAAGGAAGTGCACTAAAATATATTTATATAAATATATCTGTAAAATTATTATAAAATATAATATACAATATAGAAAATATCTATATGTAGAACTGCGTATACACAGTTTGACACATATACCTAATTTTAAACACCATGAAACTGATAAATAGGCAAAATAAAACAACTGATTTCCTTAAGACTTTGTTACTCCAGTTTTTACATCCAATTCCAGCTTGCATGTCATGCTAGGAAATCTGAAGACTTTACAATTGAGACTTTTTTTTTTCCTCTCAGATTAACTGAAACCAGAAATACAAATATATATTTTTGTAGTCTTAAGAAAGAGACAGAGAAAGCCAGAAAAGGAACATTTCTTAAAGGTGAAAGATAGAAAATTTTGCCAAAGTATTTTCTACATAATGGCACGTTACAGTTTTTTTCCTCTGTCAGTTTTACTTACTCAAATTAGGTATATTAGAAGTCATAATTATAAAAAAATTAAATATGCCCCTAGAAATACTTACGCATCTCTGCATTTAGGGGGATAAAAAATAATTTAAAAAAAAATCAGGGCTCTCAATTAATAAACTAATTTTACACACAGTGAAACCTTGTTAGAATCAAGCATAATTCAAAAAAGGTTCTATAGAAACAACATCAAATCCCTTCAAGTACTGCTATGGGCTGATGTTAAAAAACTATGTTAATGAGGTTTCTAAAACAAAAGGTTAAATATGGAAATCAACTTTCACACACCCACATTAATACAGAATATGAAAATCTTTGCAAGCAGTGTATCATCAGTGTTTAATTCACTGAGAATGCTTTCAGTGCATTTCATAATAGCTGTTTCACATTCACAGAGCTCTAACTCAAAACAGATGTAAAAATCACTGCTTACTCTAACACGCTAAACAAAACAATTATGAAGTTTGTGACAGTTCAAGTAGAAATACTGGTTGCTACCCACTAACAAAAAGTTAATGGCATTTCAGGTAATTTAGTACAAAATAGCTGTTATTATTGTTTGTTTGCCACTACAAAATCTCTCCCTACAAGCAAAACCTGACAATTTAGAAAAAAAACAGAGTAAAGTGCAGAGAGGAAAACATAATATCTAAAGAGAAAGGCAACACCTTTATGCAGGGACGAAGAGAAAACTTCAGAGAGTGAAAAAATACATCATACTAGAGCAAACAGAAGATGTTCCATAGAGCTGAGATACATAAATCCTTCTATCTTGACTTCTAATGTATGCAGAGATCTGAATTCAGGAAGTTACTGGAGCCACACACTGCCGAATTTGGATGGTTTCCTCTTTTCCTTTTTTCATACTGTTACATTAACATCTGTTATTAATCCCTATCTTTCATGGTTTTCTACATTTATGCTTGGGTATTAGCCTTACTCTAGCAAAATCAAGCAGTCACTGTCACAGATAAACAATGTATTAAACAATTGACATAGTTTGGAGGATGAAAGAATTAGAACTAGAAATGGATGAAAGACCTAGAAAGGAGTTAGTAAACTGAGCAGCCCTTCCTACACTCTGTGATCCTTGAAAGTGTCCAAGGAGATTGTAGATGATGCCCAGTGGTGCTCTGCCCAGAAATGTGAGCCTGGGAGGACTTGCTTTAGCAAGAAGATTACAAGATGTAAGGTAACCTTCAACTTCTGCAGCAGAGGGAGACGCTGCAGACAAGATGCTTGGGAACTCCCAAGGCTTGTTTATTACAGTCTATGAGCGATCTAGCCTTGGTGCCACCTACCAGAATGAGCCCATGGCATGGGAAGGGGGCCGTCAGGCCAGTATGCAGGGATGGGGATTGTGCAGTAGGTTCTCAGCAAGGTTTGTCCCCAATGTCTTGATGACTGGGGGGGATCTGGTTGTTCTGAGAAGCTTTCTGGCTCTGAAGTGCTTTTGGTGAAAGACCATCAGCTCTGAATAGTCTTAGAAAAGATGTTTTGATACAAGGGTAAAGAGCTGTCATATTGGAGCCCTCAGACTTGACAAGGGAAATCCCATACCAGAATGCCCATGCAGAAACCCAGGAACCTTTGTGGAGCCTGGAAGCAGAAGCTATCAACCTGAATTCAGATACAGACCAGGTACTTCCATCCAAGGAGGACCATGAAAACCATACAGAGAACCAGCACAGGATACTCTCTAGCTAGAGCTTTAATCTGACTCAGTGCAGACAGCCCTTATAATCAGATTTGATTACTGAGTCGCAGAAAAAGAGGTAACAGTTTTGATAAGTACTTTTTATCTCAGAAGGCACTAAAAATCTGACTCCAAGACTACTAGAGTTTGGCTCTGCTTGAACTGTGCTCTCACCACTAAGAGTGGAAGAACAAAAGGACAGATGAGGTCAAGAGGCAGAAGAGAGTCTTTAATCATTTTATCATTGTGGTTGAAGGATAGCTCTCTTCTAACAGATCAGCAGGGAACAAAGGTATTTGCTGTTTTTCCAAAAGAAAATTATGCAGGACAGAATGAAATTTAAAAATTGCTCAATACTCAAGTTGCCAGAATACTGGATTTTCACTTGCTTATAAACAAACATCAGCCAACTGTGTTACAGTTTTGATGTTTCATCTACTTTGAAGCACATACTCAACATAGAGCTTATCAGTCATAAAAGAGCTCCAACAATTTTCAAGAAACTTGGATAAAGGAAAAATTTTAAAGCCTGAGCAAAATCCATGTACACACATAGAGAAATCTCATCTTTGAGCATGATGCCACCTCTGCATTTAGCAGAAGGAACTTGCTGTTCCTTCTACTTTTGCACAAAGTATAATTTTGCACAAAGTGCAGAGTAGGAATTTGCTTTTTACTGTTCTTGTACCTCGGAATTGGCCTAATATACATCTTCAAGGCACTTTGGGGACAGGAAATTTGTAGATACTAATTACATTTTTAAAAAAAACAAACCAAAAAAACCCACAAAAAACCAAACAAACAAAAAACCCCCACCACATAGCAAATGTCTCAGGAGGTTTTTTTCAACTTTACTAGCTGGGAGTTCTAAAAACTGTGAGTATCTTCCAATACTGTCAGGGGTCTCCATGCTCCACTTTCCCTGTAGTACAAGTTTCCAACTTACAACACCCAAATGGTTTTGTATACTACACGGCCACAGCTGGAAGAATACTGCCACAGTGGCACCGAAAAAAGTTTTGGATCTTTACCAAGAAAAAAACTCATAATCTGTCTTTAACAAACACGACTTCAAGGATAAAACAGGCCTATTTAGAAATGGATTTTCCCCACAGTTTTAGCCCTTTGCTTAGGTAAGCACTGAAAATACAATCTAGAAGCCAGAAAGTTTCTCCTATGCTTTCAACCACTCTGTGCTGACACCTAGGCAACCTAGAAAGGAAAATGTGACTAGAATGCAAAGGGCATGAATGAAGAGAGGAAAAGGAAAAAAGTAGATTGCAACAGATCTGGTGAGTGGGAAGCTGCGGGAAGCTGGCAAGGGAAGATTTGAGCCTACTTGGCAAAGCCAGTGGGAACTGGAGGGAGGGTCAGTGGAAAGCCAAATTATTTGGGCAAAGAAGATGGAAGACAGAAAAGTAAGACTAACAGTAAGAAAAATGGTAGATAAAAGGACCAGTAAGCAGTTAGATGAAAAGCGAAAATTAGGACAGTGAGAAGGTGGGAGAATTCTGGGAAAACAAAGAAGGGCATAAGCAGGGACAATTACCAGAGCTGGAAAACTCTGGGAATGCAAGAACAAGGACAGAGAGACACTAGCACTAGTGCTGAAAAGCAGCAGGAAGATGACAGATTCATGTATCTCTTCCACAGCTCTCCTAATAATGGCCAGGTGAGGTGGGGGGCACAATGAGAAATAAAAGATCAAAAAGGGGGAAAAAAATTAAAATGGAAGAAAGAGGTCCAAGGAAAGAATTAAAGAGTGATAGTCAGAAAAAGAGAAAAGAGAGAAGGGAACCAGGTAAGCTTTCCTGAAGATACTGATATAGACTGAACAAAGATACAGGAACCCTGAATAATGCAGTTAGGTATCATGCACATGACTAAGACAAGCACCCAAAGATGGAGCAGGGCTAGGGGGTGAAAGCAAGATATAAGTGAGAAATTTTCATGCTCAGAGCCACAGGAAAGGAAGCAGAACTAGTAAGGCTCTTCCAAAGCTTCTACTGGGTCACATAACTCTTCAGATGTTATCTTTCTTCTTTCTTAGCAAACACTATATACAGCTTTCCAGCAAAACACGCCTTCTGCTACCTAGGTAAATGTAGTTAGTAATGACAGCCCAACTGGTATTCAGGAATTTAAGGGCTTACAGTCTTCTCACAAACTGCATACAAGCTGACAGAATGAAACTGAAAGTGAAAAGGTACTAGTTGAGGCTGTTAACTCCATTTCTCACAACAAAGGAAAAATAAATATGAAAACATTATTTACAGGGCCCATCTCACCAAAAACTATATTACTAGCCTCTGTAGAGGATCCACTTTCACTGGGAAAGAGTGAGGACCTGTAGGTGACTTCAACGTCTTTGGCCCCCTTATTGCAGAATTTGCTAAGGTGTGAATGACAAGGATTGCAGTAAGATGGTCTCTTAGCTGATACAATGTTATTCTCATCTTTGTTACAGAGTCTCTGTTAACACCAAGCAGGACATTCATATCAAATTTCTTAGATCTTATTAATTAGGATACTTCCTCAGTTTTTCAGATATCCAACTTAATTTGATTCTAAAACAGCCACTAAATAATCAGCTGCAGCTACAGCCAGTGGGAGCTGTTCTTGGTATTACAGAGTTAAGTCTTTCTGTGCTTAGGTCACAAGTTAAGGAGGTTTAAGCATTGAAGGATTTAAGAATGCAAAAAAGTCACCCCCAACTGATGGAAAACCATCCCTCTAAAATCCCACCTCAATGTGAAAAGAGGCATTTTCGAAGTCTAATAAACACCCATTTGGAAGTCATTTTTACTTCAGAATAGCAGTAACCATTATACTGTAAAACACAAAGCAACACATGGAACAATAACGTGAAAAACATCATGAATAGTTTTCTATTAAATATATACCACACAACTGCATTGAAACCAGAGTTCTGTGGAAAAAAATGCAAGTGATCAGACAACGAACTGCAGTTATACATGCACTGAAGAGTACATACACCTGTGTTTGGAGAAGAAAGAACAGAGAGGAAAAGTAGTGAGATAAAAATTAACTGTGTAGTTGAAGACATAAAAGAATGTAGATCAAGGAAAGGAATTAAGAGGGGTCTTGCTTCAAGGATTCTCTTTTCTTTTTAATAGAACATGGCTCTCAGGTCCTAGAATACAGTCTCCAGGTACTCTTATTTGCTGCCATACTTCTTTCAAAGCAAATTACATTTGACAGATTTGGATATCAACAATTAATTAAACTCTAAGTGGTAAATTATGTTCACAGCCCACTTAAAACATCAAAAGCTGCTTCTGCTGCTAAAGTTTAATAAGTAAAATTGCCAGGGAAAAGTCACCAATATTTAAAGCAATCCTTTTCTAGTTGGATGCAAAAGCTTTTTCTTGGAGAGAATATCCACAGACATGCCAAAGGCTGAGAAGAAACTAATGCTACACAGGGAAAAGGTCATCTCCTCTACCTCTACACTGTGAATAAAGTATGGGTCATGGTGACTCACTTTATACGCATATCAAAGGCATGACTAAGGATGAATCGCTCTGTAAATATAGTAACCTTTTATCCAAAACAAACTTCAACACCTGCCAATGATTTCTAGAGAATAAATTTAAATTAATGGAAAATGGAATTGCTGACATGTTCTCACCTTTCCTACACAGGTTCTCTTGAGTTGCATTGGAAAAGCTTCATCTTAAAGGTTTGAACTATAACTGAAAAAAAAAAAAATAGTGAAGGATTGGGATCCAACATGTAGCAGATATTTAAGAGTGGGTGTGTTTCATTTGAAACAAGAATTACCACTCCTGCAGTTTAAGACTGAACAGAGGACATATTTTAAAAGAAGTCTTCCCATCTAAAACATAACAGAAAAAGCAATGTTGAAGAATGGTATGCCTCATATTACTCTTGAAAAAGAGAGAATTTATGGAAACTAGATGGACTCTCTGGAGTGTGCAGCACTCTGTTTCAGATGAAGAGTCGCTAAAAATTCACTGTTCCCATTTCTAATGTTATGTGTAGTCTTAAGGGGAAAATTTGATTTGACAGTGAATTAATCTGTTCTTTTGGCTCTTACAAGGGAAGTAATTCTGTCATAGCAGCAATGGTACTGCAGGAATTTTCTTCCTTCTTGCATTACACTTGCCTCTTGGATGGTAATTTTTCCTTTTATTGTTCTTTACCCTTCTGCAGTGGTTTTGTATCATACTCATGCTAAATTAGAGTATACTAGCTACAGACTTCATGAAATGCTGTTGATATTTTTCACTTTATGCTGTTTGGCAAATATTATAATCTGACAGATAATTAACCATAAAAAACCTTTCCAGTGTGCCAATATAAAAGTTTTGGTTTTGTTTCATTGTGTGTTACACTATTCATACCCTTGAAGAAGGAGACTAATCACACTGGTACTAACCAGAACCATTTGCCCCAAATACATTTTTGAAACATAAAGAAAGAGAAACATTAAGAGAAGTCAGGAATTGTCCAGCTAGGATTTCTACCATGTTTCACCCCAGTTCCCTCTCTGCAGTTCTCACCTTCTGTATTTTTTCTTAACACTGGCAACAGCTCCAAAGTTTACATCAGTTGATATTGTACTTTTGAAAAACAGATTTTACAAACATGATCTCACAATCAGCTGTTAGAATGCAGTAATATTTAGTTTTAAGTTTAGAGCAGAAAACAACTTTGACAAAAGGGCAATTTCACTTGGGTCTAAGTGAAATGTCTTATTTTGCTTTCTCCTTCTGTAGTCTGTACCTATACTCTATTTGCCATTTTGAAATTTCAGATTGTTGTTCCACCTCTTTCAAACTGTGATTCTACTTCTCATACCCTTCTTAAAAGTGGCTAATTTGTAAGAGGTAAAGAACCCCAGACTTTCAACAGTACTATTTGTAATATTTATTTTCTTGATTCCTTTTAGCTCATGAACATCTGTTGAGAAATATGTTATTTATCATGTTAGATTTTAGTCTCTCTGAAAGATGAAACAACTGTCCATACATTTGATGCATGTATTTAGAATCAAGGATCAGCTACTTGTCCTTCATAGTAGGACAAATACTCTGCTTCAGCATTAGAATTTTTAAATACACTCAATTAAATTTGTCCAGTTTGCCTTTTTAGTATGAAACCTCTGTGACTTTTTTTGAGAAAGCAGGAGTGTGCCATCCAGACTGCTGGTCTGGAGCTCTCTGGAAGCAGTCCTGGGCAATATGTTATATGCTAAAGACAGCTCAGCCATTTCACTCTCACATCATTCACAAGGAAGACCACATTTTATCTGAAGAATTTGTTGTTCATTTTGCTCACTGCCCTCACTTTATTCAACTCTTAACAAGCCATTTGAAGGTAGTATCCTTTTGCAAAGGAGCAGAGCTGGACTGAAGTGAACTTGGCCAACCTCCTAGAATGTGAACAGGGTTACCTAAAAGCATTGGGTTTTTGTTTGGTCACCTTATTTTTTTCAAGTGCCACTTTTGGACATCAGTTTCTAGTAATACAGCAAGCTTATTGTTTCAGACACCTGAAAAATAGGCTTAAATATTTTTCAGGCACCTTGTAAATTGTTCCCAAAACTCTTGCTTTGGCTTTCTTTTTAGTGTTTTTATCTTACCAGAGAAACCTAGCAGACCCTAATATGCTTTCTATTCCCTAGGCTGTACACCATTTTGACTTTATGACAGAAGGTTATCTTCTTTCTGTAGCTCCATCCGTATCACCATTTAATTGTACAGACTCTCTTGACCTTTCACAAAAGTCAGCCACTTGCGGGTTACATGGTGATTTCAAGGCTTTGAGAAAAATTACACTGCTTGCAGCTGCCCCTTCTCAATTAACTTTAGGGTTAAGGAGTTTTCTTATAGACTTTACATTTGGGGGGGCTTCAACACAACTACAAAGGACTTGTTTTGGACAATTGCAACATCCCTGCAGGAATGAAGTGTGATCGCTGTTAGGACAATTCCTCAATAGCAGCATTTCCAGTATCTTAGCTCAAGTTCAGCACAGTTTAGAACAAGTAAAAACCAGTTTTTCCTGGAAGCTTTCCAATAATCTAGTCCTTCCTGTCTGAAGGAAGTGCCAAGCTGTATACTGGAACACCAACTTCTTGCACAAATCTGTTACCTTCTCTAAAAAGAGGACCAAGTGTGTCTGTGGTCTTCCTGGAATCTAAGAGTCTTACAATGTCATTTCAAAGGCAGCTCCAGATCCTCCAAATTATATTGTCTATGAATAAAATCACTGTGGCAATGATTTTATTGTGACCTTGGGGGGATAACAAAGTTCAACTGGGGATGATGTTATTGTGTGTTTTTGCATATATTTACATATTAATGCCAGAGCATGACACTTGCTTGAACTGAAAGCTATCACCCCCCCTTCAGCAATCACAGCTTTTATTTTTTCAGTTCTGCAGTTCACTTGTGTGCTGCATTCTCCACTGTATCTAATTAAATACACGATAATTTTTCCCTACTGTATACTGTGCTAAAAGATTTTTCAGTTTGTGAGAATGCAGCAATGTTTACAACCTTGTTGAATATTCCTTTTGAACACAAATTCTTTGGGGCTAAATTTGAGCATTAATAAAATTAATTTATTTTTATTTAATAAAAGCACAAAACATATGTGAATAAGATGACTCGGGTATCTTAATACTGTATTTTTAATTTTTTTTTTTTTTTTAATCATGTCTCTTATTGACATATGCAGTTAGAATTAGTTTTCATATTAGAAAAGGTTGGGAAAGTTCATCTGCATTCAATGCTATCCAGGTCAGTACTGACTGTTAGGAAGTCACAATGACTGAGACCAAAATTTTGGAAGTAATAAGCTCCTTACACCAATAATACTAAGTGACTTCAAGATCAGTGCATTGCAGACATATTTAACCTGGACCCTCTAAGTATCAAGCTACACTGTCAAAAGATGCATAAGGTCATGGCACCTGGCAGAGATGATATGCAAGTCTCCATGTACATGTAAAAAGAATTCCTTAGAGACACCATGTAGAACAAAAAGGCATACCAATGGCCATAGTTAGAAAACAAGAATTAATTTTATGCTGGAGTGTGTCCAGAGAAGGGCCACAAGGATGATCAGAAGGCTCGAGCACCTCTCTTATGAGGACAGCCTGAGACAGCTGGGGTTGTTCAGTCTGGAGAGGAGAAGGCTCTGAGGAGACCTTATTGCAGCCTTCATATCTGAAGGGGGGCTACAAGAAAGCTGGTGAGGGACTTTTTAGGATGTCAGGTAGTGATAGGACTAGGGGGAATGGTTTCAAACTAGAGGAAGGTAGATTTAGATTAGATATTAGGAAGAAATCCTTCACCATGAGAGTGGTGAAATACTGGAACAGGTTGCCCAGAGAGGTGGTGGAAGCCCCATCCTTGGAGGTTTTTAAGGCTGGGCTGAACAGGGCTCTGAGCAACCTGATCTAGTGGGAGGTGTCCCTGCCCATGGCTGGGGGATTGGAACTAGATGATCTTAAAGGTCCCTTCCAACCCTGAAAATTCTATGATTTTAGCAGAGCTTACTTAGATTAAACAGTAACTAACACAGCCTGCCAGCTTTTCATAGAAGTTTAAAGAGTAAGCGAAAAAAAAAAATCTACTGTAATTTTTACAGAACTTCATTTTCAGACTTAGATATTCATATGCTTTTAATAATTTTGTTTTCTTCGAGCCATGGCATAAAATTTGAAGGGATTACTAGCATCCAAAAAAACAAAACCAAAAAACCTCACTCAAATCAAAGCAATTTTAAGATAAATTGACAGTAAAATTAAAGCTAATCACAGCCAAATCTTGAAGTTTGTTACACACAAAAGGTAATAAACATAAGAATGTTTCATATCTATATCCCATACTAGCAACAGGGAATATTTACCATAGAGAAAACTCTAGCATGATTTCAAAATGAAGAAAAGTGTATTCTTGATTAACTAGTAAACAAGACAGGAGAACATTATTCTATTAGATTTTCCAAGTTGCCTTGATACTACCTTTTTCTTCCCACTTCTGAAGTGAGTATTTTTATTTAGGGCATTTCTAAATTTCATATACATTAAAAAGAAAATTCTATTAGACTATTAGCTAAGTTGCTAAATAAGGAAGCTGGTTGTGCATGATGGTAATTATATCAGTTTCATTGGAAATTATAGATGCTCTCCAGTCATGAAAATTACAGAGTAGCTTTAGAGAGAAGAAAAAAGTTTAAAAGTTTTATAGTTGACCTAATTTTATCTATTTTGTTGTACATCATTATTTCCTTTTGAAGGATCTCACCACTAATGTATCTTTGTCTTTTCCTATCAGGATAAAGGCAACTTTTTTCAATTCTTTTTTCCTTTTTAGACTAATGTTTTAACCAGAGTTTATTATGCATGACTTAAACATGATATGCAAGAGCTCTAGAGCTACTGCAGTGAGGAATCAGAAATGCTGCCAAAGGCTGGTTCACTGGAAACTACCAAGCACTGGTCCAGGGGGCAGGAATGGAAAGGACAAGAGCTCCATCTAAGATAAGGGAAAAGTCTTAGTGGTTAGTTAATTAGTAGAGGCAAAGTTGCTGCAGAGCACAGACCAAAGGGAGAGACCCTCTGCCACAGCAAAGCACTATCAGGACAAGAAGACAGTGGAGAACATTTGGCCATGTCCAAGGTCTTGCCACAAGTCCTATACACAGCCATCCTGTGGTCTTCATGCACAAACTATCATAAGATCCCAGCTCTGAGGTTTTGAACACAGGCCATGGGACATTTGATATGGTACTAAGAATAAATGAAACTATTTATTACACCCACACCCTCAAAAAACAAACCACAAAAAAACCCAAACCCCCAAAACCTACAAGACTGTACCTGATTGATGCACACAAGAGGGTTAGAGCTTGTAGCTTAGGACATAAGACTAAAGGCCTGTTAATTACTGATTGGCTTACATATAGAATTTAGCACAGTTTAAAAACAGAAATAGACAATAATATAAACTGAAATTCAGCATACAAGAGTAAACGTTACAGGCAGTTTATGTTAACTTCAGTGTGCTTCAGGGGTTAAGTAACAAAGAAAGAGTAGAAACATAGGACAAAAGTTGAAATTTTATGATTTTCATTCACATATACTAGCCATGTAACTGTATAAAGTCATGCCATCATCAGAAAATTCATACAATATATGCCTCAGCTTTATTGTACTGTTCTTTACTATTCATTATATTGGTGCATGTTTTGACACCTGTATCTAGCTGAGAGAGATACATAGTTAGAAACCAACAGCATTGAGGAAACCATTTTCAAAAGGCTGGTTGTTGACAGCAGTAGGTTACTGTATTACTGCTATATACTGTAAAGTATTACTACCTAAACATCTGGAAGCCATACCCATGACATAGCTGGGCTTATCATCTTTAATCTGAAAACATGGAGGAAATAAAAACACTGGTGTTAAAATCAATATTGTTAGTTCTCAGGATTTGCTCTGGAATAATTCAAATGAGGAAAAAGAGAAAGAATGATGCTTTTCTATGAGCCAGGAGGTTTCCCTTTCAACTTGTATGTAAGGAACAGAGATCTTTTGAAGTACCAAAAGCAGTAGCAGGATATTTTATAAAACCATTTTTGAAGATTTTTAAAAACAAGTTAATAATAGAGACAGATTTTAAAAACAGAGGTTAGAAACAGTTTTATAAAGGGCACAGGAGTGGGGGGGAATAGTAAGAATTAAAATAAGAAATGCTTTCAAAAAATGCATTTTGCTGGGAGGACCAAAAAAACAACTAAATGCTCAGTGGCATCTGCATCTTCATAAGGGCATGACAGGATTTTTGATGGGTTAGCATTCTTTACCTGTGAAGTAGGGCAAGTGCCTTCTGCCAGACCTTTCTGATTTCCTTTGAATTGCCTTATTTATCTTTCTATAGCCTGTGCACAAAAATGGGTGTAGAGGAAGTATGTAGGTCACAAAAAGATACTGATGTATAACTTCAGTATTCAAACACTTAAGTATTTGAAGTACTTTTTTTCACTTGTCTTTAATAAAAAAAAATTAGACAATTAACACATCAGTACATATATAAACACATTTTTCCTAAAAGGACTATTTATTTGGTATCTGTAACACAAACAGAGCAAGAATTCACAGGAAAACCAGAATACACAAAGTATTTTTAAGCAAGCAGTGTCTACAGAGTTCAACATGCAGAAGCCAAACCTGCAATAATTATAAGTTTTCTAGAAATTCAGAGAAAGTATACATAAATATATATATATATGACCTCTGATATCCCAGTTACAACATGTCAGTTATTACTCATGGAGGTATAACATATGCATACCACCTCCATAAAGTGCATTTACATTCGGTATTGGTGTCGACAGCTTAGCTCTTGAAACTCAATTATTCAAACAATGACATGTATATTTCCAGGAGGCCGAACTATTAAAAAGCAAACAGGTATTTTACTTTTAGTATTTTAAAATTAAAGCTCAGCCTGGGCCTGCTCAGCTTGAATCCTTTTCCAATATGACTATTCAAGGTTGCTTAATTACCTAGGACAAACAACATCTGCTTAAAGAATTGCTTTACTTATACTTAATAAATACCACTGATGCTTAAGTGTATAATTCCCAGCTCTTAAGCATTTCATACTGCTCACAGAGTCAAAACTGTAAAACGATCCCATCACTCAAGTTCTCAAAGGAATAAAAGTCATAAAAGATTCAGACAACTAGTTTAACATAACGGAAGAGACAGACATTTACTTTTAAACCTAAAACCACTTTCAGGAAGAAAACCAACAAATCTTTAAAAAAAGAAAATAATTTTCTCAGCATGCAATTATAAGGGCCAACATGAGGAAGACACCTTCTCAAGGGTGACATCAGAGTCCCAGAAAGCAGTGCCCAGATACAGTCACAAGCACATAGAATTACAAACGTTATATCTCTGCATAGGCTAAGGAAAGACTTGCATAAATATTTCCACAGGATTCTCCAAGTAGGTCAAGCAGTACAGTTAGGCACAACTATTCTTTGAAACAGCTCAAAACTTCCTGAAGAATCAAAATTAATTTTTTCAAGCACCTTAAAATAATGAACATAGCTTGCGCCTAAAGAAAATTTAAAAAACCACAAATCTGAAAGTAAGCTACAAATGCTTAAGGTAGTTACATACAAGTAAGCTGTATTCACATAAGCCACAGAAGCACCAGAATTTCTCCTTCAGTATAAGATTAGCATGTAAATAACTCTACAGCTTTGAATCTGATGAAAAGAGGTAAGTTATCTCTCCCCCTACCCTGTAAGCCTGTACTTTACTAATGACTTACTGTAAAGATAAAAGAGTACAACATGTGAAAGTTGAAAATACTATTTACCAATAAAATACAAAAAACAAATACAAATAAAACAAACCAACCCTTCCCCTGCAAATTTAGTTAGGAGATATCCCTGGAGTGCTTTCAGGGTTGAAGCTTTCATTCTTGAAGAGATGTCTAAGGTATCAAGCAGTACAAATTTTAAATTTGACTTTAAAAAAAATCACAGTTTTCTAACATCCCCCGCCCCCCCCCAAAAAGCATAATCCATGCAGATAAACCAATGTGTGACACAAAGAGCTACAAGGTTTGTCTTGAAGTATGCATTTGGTTGAGGGTAGGTTGTGGGACTGGTGAGCATGGGAGCACAAGAGATGTTATTTTAATGTCAATATTATTACTGAATTTGAATCAGACAAAAATATCAGTAGATCAGTAAAATGATCACTAAAAAGAACAACACTGCTTAAAACGGGTGAAGTAGAAAACCAGTAGCATACTTCAAAAGCTCTTAGGCTGCAAGGGACATTGCTTGGTGTTTATTCCAGTTTTGATTATTCTTCCCAAGCCCCGGCTATGGATTCTTGTCTGGATCAAGTTTGTTGCTTTCAATCAAAACTTGTAATAAAATGGATTATGAAGCTGCAAAGACACTTATTTATGAAGTAAAATGAAAACAAATTAGGATTTTCTCACAGATAAAAAGATTTTAAACACTAGACACCAAAACATGTAATGATGGAAGAGATGGATGGATGACACACACAAGCACTTATGAACTGGTTCTGAGTAAAGTATAGACTCTTTTCACAGAATCGTCCTGTTCTTTGATAATGAAGATTCTCAGTATTCAAAGCTAAGATGGGAAAAGCACTATACCTCCATTTAAATTATATCCCGAAACACTATTCCTTCATCTAAGTTTATCTCTCAGTAATTTCCCTGTGCCAGGGAAAACAGGGACAGTCAAGAACAATACTCTATGGAGTATTTCCAGGAGAAATTACAGTTCACAATCACCAACAACCTTGCTTTGCACTGAACAGCAATGCCATCAGCTTCTTACAGCACCTACATACTTCTGAGATTTAGTACATACATCCTCAGGACATCCTAAAATGACAAGTCTTCTCAGTTTTATTTACTCGAGCTTAGACAGGTCTTAAGAAAAAAAACAAAACAAAACCCACAAAACCAAAAACAAACAAAATCCCCCCAAAAACACACCCCCCCCCAAAAAAAAACCCCAAAACCCCAGCAAAAGACTTCTTTTAATGGATAAGTGTAGGAATGGGGGGATTAAATAAAAAAATAAATAAATCTACACAGGGCAACCTGCATCAGTACAAATGGCAAATCACAGAAATCACAGGTTTTCTAACTCCTAACACACCCCACAAGAAACATAACTTTTCAGTTTAGTTTGGTTCTTATAGCCACCGAGACAGAAAACAGCTGCAGGGAAAAGTCTGTGAGGAGAGTATCTTGTTTTCAATTGCTGCTACCAAGATGCCCACAGTCTCAGAGAGGTGGTAACTTCTACATTAAACATACAACATTCCTCACAAGGAGGTTTCATCCAGAAAAATAGGGCAGAAACCTAATGTTTTATGGCTCCTTTTCAGGCAGCTGAGTATTACGACATTGTATTTAGGGAAAATTCATATTCCCTTACAAGACATTACAGATCAAGTGACCAGATGAGAAAAACAAGAACTAATTCTAAAAAATTTACATTGACAGCTTGGAACAGAAAGACCTCCCCTGACTCTGGCAAGTTTATGATCTTTGAGAAACCAATCTAGGCAAAAACAGAACCTAAATCTCTAAATCAGAAAATCAGTCCTCTCCCATCCTGTGTCTTCTCCCATCATCCCCCCCTCTATCTTCTAGCTTCATGCAGCTTTCTGACAATTCTGTTTATTACATTTTTATATGAACTTTATATATTTAAAATCTTCTCATGTTCAGTAATCTCTCTATCCATGCATTCACTGACTTTATTATCTCTCCTACAGAGGACAAGCCCACCACCCAAACCCAAAATCTATGTAAGACATATGTTAGAAATTCCGTTAAGTAACAGTTTTATTTTAATTTTTCTTATAAATCCATTAGACTTCATGATAGCATACTTAAACATACACACGTAAGTATATATATACATGTGCATCTTTTCAAGACAGCACGTGCATGGGTCTGTTGTTTAGGTTGCAAGTTATTATTCTATTATTCTGTGAGGAAAGGTTGAATGCCTTATTGCACACACTTTGCACTATGATCCAAAACTGCAGACTGAACGAAATGCTCATCTGGGTTTTTTTACCTCTTCCACGCAGCAGCAGAACACGAGAAGACAAGAGAGAAGGTGTGAACCCATCATTCAGAACTTATGCAAATTCCCCCAAACAGAACCTGGGATAAAGCAGGTGTGTCCATCACCCCTCATATTCATTTTTATATTATGGTATAAGTATTTCTGGCTACACAGTGAGAAACCACTGAATGTTTAATGTTCTTAAGGAAAGCTGCATGGCTTAATAGCAGCAACATAATAGAAGGTCCATCCTCAATGATTTGGGCATTGCTGCTACTGACACGCTGTCCCTCAACCAGAAACATTTATTTGGATTTAGAAGATGTAACTACAACACCACAAATGGGAGGAAAAAAGAAGAGGGACCTACAGGTTCAGGACCTGTAACACCTAACAATGATTCTGGTCTTTTTTCTGGTAACTCTGCCTAACCAAATGACCCAGAATTTTAATCATAAATAATCCTGGTTCCAAGCTTTTTATAAACCCCTAGAATTATCAATTAAGGGTGCTGGAAATTGGGGAGAAATGGCAAGCCTTCAACAACAATTCTACTACAAAACACACTTGTGGAATTATGGTTTTAAGTATAGCCCATTTGGGTCAAAGTGTTCAATATGCAGAACCATCAGGATCACAAACATGGAAGTTGTCTTCTTGATCCACTCCGTGTAACTGTGCATTACATGCCAGCACAAGAACAACAAAAGGAGCCAAGCCCTCCCTTTGACAAGGACTCTGGATCATTTCGTACTTTGTTAGCAGGGTCAATAAATATCTGAAATGGGACTGGAAAGCTATGCTAAGCCTGACATTCTTCCCCACCCTTTTGTCCCTCCCTAACAGAGCAGATTGGCAGGGATTATTGTTGCTCTGCACAGAGTAGCAGGAATTAATGCCATCATTGCACTGGACTTGGAACAAGTTTATTTCAACACACTTTTTAACATCAGTATGACAACAGCATTGCAGAATGTCTAACAGTGTATAAAACTTTAGCCAAACATTCTCATTTTTACTATTTTTTATTTTTAAACAATGAACCATTAAAGTCATAGGGATAAATTTTATTAACACTGAATTTAGAACATACTTAGCTTTCTACTGAGAGATTATGCATTTTAAACATTTCTACATGCCAATCACTACTACAATAACTGCACCCCAGCTTGTTGCATAGAAGAATGAATGGTTTATGACAAGTGTTAACAAGTTCAATTCAAAATACATAGGTTTTGAAAACTCACTATGTTGATGGCAGCCTGAATTTGAGAGCATCTAGAGTAACGTGTTCAGCTGTATGTGTGCTCCATTCCCTAACAATGGAAATGAATTACAAGCACAAATGCATCAACCTTCTTCTGTGAAAGTCCTGCAGCAATGGAGAGATTACAGAGCAAAACCTATGACCCGCTGTGGCAGGTTGTGCAGTGCAAAAACAATGATGCAGCAGTTTCCATTAGCAGCAATGCCTGCACACATCTTGCAAGAGCAGAGCCTCTTTAAATAGGTTAGAAGGGCATTCTGTAACTTGTTCAGCAACTGAGACACATCCAGCTTCCTCTCCTCCTTCCTCCTGCTCTTCTACATAAGGACAAGGGAGGTGTAAGGAAAAAAAAATGGAAGAGCCAATACAAGGACAGTAGTTTACACTGAGAAATACAGTTCATATTCTGAACTTTTTTTAAATCCTTCATAGTGACAGTGAATATACATAGTGCAGACTTACATCAGTAATTCAGAAGACTATTCAGCTGCAGTCTTCACCTGTGTTCCATGAGGGAGGATGTTTATGCAAATCAAAGAGAATGATATTTAAATTTGGCCCAGTAGCTTTACATTTTATGCACTATGCTTAGAATGGTGCATACTACTACTACTTTGTAGTAATAATAGACTGAGTAGAAAACCTTTCCAATATTTAAATCTACATCAGGCTGCTATATTAGATTAACTGTCTCCCTTAAACTGAACCATGGGAAGTTATATGCAAGCAGAAAAGTGCCATTTCTCTAGTTCTATAGCAATCTCCTCTTCGTTCTTCACCAAATATTATATTTTTAAGCTATTTGTAAGCACTCTCTCTTCTTTAACCTTTCATGTGTCCTAGAAAACTGTTTTGTTTAGTGCATCTGCTAATTAGTAACTAAACAGTATCTGGAACCAAAAACATAGGGTAAGGAGAGAATACAATAGGGACAGATGAGAGCAAAAAGGGAAAGTGACTCCAAAGTTGCATAAAGCCCCACCAACAGCAAATCACATGAATCATAACACAGGAGTACCCTCACAAGGTATGGATCTGAAAATTATTACATTAATATGAAATTTCTGTTAACATCTATAGATAAATACATACACATCTATAAACATAGCTTAAAACATCTACTTCGGGATGTGCTTTCTTATCCATTGATCTACTCCATTGACAATAAAGCATGTACAATTTAAGATTTAGTCAAAGTGCAACTGTTTATATTTCCGTGTTTCAGGGAGAGCTAGTCATGTATTTTTACAAATAGTTTTGAATAATTTCAAGTTTTTTGAGTAAAGGAAGTGCAACAGCCCTTGCTTTTGTACAGCAGCTCATGATACATTCTTCAGGAACGTGCTCTGCAACTGTTACCCAGGATGAATGTGTAGTTCTACACTTCTGTCTGCAAGGACAACTGCCTTTTTAAGACATAAAATTCCTACAGCAGCTACGGGAGACACTGTTCTCATCATGATACTGTTAAATCCAATGACTGCAAAAAGACACTTAAAAGTAGTACTTTTGAAGAAGATAAATGGAAAAAGCTAAATACTTAGAGATAACTACCTACTTTAGAGGTAGGTTACCTAAATCAAGAAGAAACCCAGGTAGATGAAAAGCAACAAGCTTTACATCTATAAGCCCATAATAAATCACTTCCCCCTTCCTTCCCATGCCCCCCCCAAGTATGAACATGCTCCCAAACAGAGTGTATATTTATCTTTCCCCAATAAATTTAGACATTTGGACATCAACAACCAATAAATACCATCAACTTGAGGATGCTCTTGTGGTTATGGTGTTTTTTTCTGGGTTGCCAGTTGGACTCTGTGGTCTTAGATGTCTTCTCCAATCATGACAATTCTGTGATTCTACGATTTAACTGTGGTGTAAATACACACCTCTCTGTCAGCGAGGGTCTAGGGTCATTATAAACAAAAGAATTTCAGTAAAAGGTGCTGTTATTAATGCCCTCCCTGTTGGAAGTATGATCCAGGCAAATGGGAGGCAGCATTAGTCTTGCTGGGAGGTTTTTTCCTCAACAGAATGCTTGTAATAGAGTGATAGTCCTGTCAGCATTGCTTAAAGTCAGGCCCTTCCTCACTTCAAACTGTCCTTAAGGAAAGCCACAAGATACAGGGACAAAATAATTTAACTTTAACAGGGGTGCTATTTTCACAGAACACAAAGATCCTCTAAATACATTAAGACACAGACTACTGTGATTAGTTCAGCAACCTTTTTCCCCTCTCAGAATAGGGAACACAGCTTATTTATCTTGCTTCCCAACTCCACACTCCCATCCAAGATGAATAATCACTTACACCCACTTTCTACCTCTTCAGTTAATAAGACTACCCCTTACACTGGAGAAAATACTACTTTGGCTGCTTTTCACCTCAGAGTTCAAAAGCAGGCTCCCAAGCACAACTGCAAACTCAGTGACCATAAGACCAGCTGGTAGAAACACCATGGATTAGTTTCAAACCTTCATGTATTGAAGTACCTTAGGATGGATGGTACTTGATAGCTTGACAAACACAAACTATTACAGCTTGAAAAACTTGGATAAGGAATTTCTTGTAACTTTCTGAACAACAACACTGCCTAGCTTCCAATGACCATGAACTAAAAGCTTCAAAGCTGACAGACTTAATAGCACAAGTATCTAATTCATTATTAGAGATACCTACCTACCTTAGAGGTAGGTTACCTAAATCAAGAAGAAACCCAGGTAGATGAAAACCAACAAACTTTACATCTGTAAGCCCATAATAAATCACTTCCCTCTTCTTGCCCTTGCCCCCCCGTCCCCAAATTCAGCATTATTGTGTCAATAATTTGTCTGCTTGGGTATGCTGTCATTATTTGTCATCCTGCACAGTGTGACAAGAGGTTATTAATGCAAACACATAAAAAAGGCTCCTACCTTCCTGTATGTGCCTATTTTGATACTACTCAAGTCAGAGCATTTTCTGGATGTGGCGTCTCCATGAAGGTCTCGATTTAAAATCTTGACAGACATTATTTAGATATATTAATACCACAAAAGCCTTAAATAAACTGACAAAAGCTGTCTTTCAGATTTACTTTGTTCAGGAAATACTGTAACATACAGTAACAAATTTTTTTTTGCTAATATAAACTGAATTTAATTTAGATGCATCTGCAGTTGTTAATAACACTATTTTTAGTTATACCCTCAGTGTACAGTTGTTCTCCATCAGCAGTATTACTCTGAGTTACACAATACTTCATAAAACATGCAAAACTTTCAGAGAAACTCACTTCAGCTCAGTATTTACTCAAATAATGAATCTAAGTTGTTTTGACTTCTCTTCTGAAACTGCATTCATGGAGTTTGTTGATGGATGTTCTGATAACTTGTGCCCTTGCTATATCTGGCATCTCTAGATATATCACAGTTGTATCTGATACTAATAAAAATTATAATTCTTATTTTGTGTTTCATTTGGTAAAAAGCTTGGTTCAAGACTTAAACCTTAATTTTTTAGGTAAACAAAATAAACTAAGAAGAGTCTTGGCAAAAAGCTTAAAATAATTATAATCAATTTGCAAAATCACTTTGATTGAGGGATTGCTCTCCACAGCCCCAGTCTATCACAACCCTTACATAAACAAAGTTTAATTTCCCCATCACTTTATGGCAGCTTGAGTTGAATTTAACAGCATATTTACTGTATGCAGTTAGCACTTTCTCTATAGCTTGAGATGATTTTACCATCTCTTGCATATGCTCCCTTTAGTAGATTAAAGTTTTAACATGTACTACAACTTTTCTCTGAACTTTCAACAAGGATACACATACAGTGAAAAGCAATCAGGTTAGCCCAGAAAACACAGTTCACCAAAACCAAGTTTTAACTTCTGTTCCTGTGTTTATCTGAAAGAAACCTGAAGTCAGAAGAGGCATCAGGAGCTAAATTCTGATAAGAAGTTTCTAACAATTTCAGTCTCATGATGGAAAGTCATTTGGTCCACACTACTGCTAAAAATGGCAATCCTAATGTTTGTTCTCATTACAACCCCTGGAAGCAGCAGTGTAGGCAAAGTAGTAAGCTACTTATGTGGATAGTAACTGAAGTGCAATCCAGCGTGTGGAGACTAACAATAAGTGAAGCACCTTCGGAGCAAGACTTGGAAGATCTGTTCATATAATTCTGAAGGAAATCATTAAATTTGACCTGAAATAGACACACTGAACTTCCTCAATCATCTACTCTACTGCAAGAAGCTGGTGACTACTTTTGCTTACCAACAAAACAAACAAGTGATTCCACATAAACCTATACAGTACTTTTAAAGATTATATAACAATAATATATGGCAATCAAAAGCAGTGAGTAATATCCTAAACATTAGTCAGGTATGTTCTTGATAAGTACAGAAAGGAAATTATCACTATTGTACAGAATTTTTCCTACTAAACTAATGCCTAGCAGGCATCTCCTTTAAGGCCTTGGATGCTGCTAACAACACTCAGGGGTTGCTAATTAACTAAAGTTATAGTTACATCGAAAGGCGCAGTAAGTGGGAGATGCTCTACACTAATTGTCAAATTAAAAGCAAATCAAAACACCAACAAAAGCCGACAATCATGCCCAAATATACACTCTTTGCTCTTCACTCACCAAGCAACCTTAAAGATAGTATCTACCATTTTGTTGGAAAATTATTAATTCAGAAAAGGAAGAGACCAGAGGTAGAAAGCACCAAAACCTGAACCCAGCTACTTTGAATGTGGTGACAGCACAGAAACCAAAGACACTAGGGAAAAATGAAGATAAGATTTACTTTTCCTCCACAGGGTGGATAGATTCTTCTTCACTACTGTTCTTTCAGGGTAGCAAGTGTGTAATTTATGAGGGAACAGTGAGAGTTTATTTACCAAACCTCCAAATTCTTCAAACTACACAGACCCACCAAGGTTAAAAGCAGTCACCTCTTTCACTTTGTCAGCAAGTTCTTAACCCATACCTGTACACCAGCAGAGAAATAAAATAAGTAAATAAATAATAATAAAAAAAGACTAACAGAAACAGCAGAAACAGTAGTGAATTTTAGTGCGGAAATACTGAAGTGGTTAGCTAGAAAAAGACAGGTTTCTTTACATCTAGCTAAGCTGCACTCAACTTCTGTGCCCTGTGAAGTTTCTTGAAGAGTATAATGAGTCAGGAATTAATTTCTTTGACCAGGTAGATAAAAGTTAAAGATAGGTTGGTTATCATTACTTTAAAAGAACACTTATCCTTTAATACAACACTTATCCTTCAATATCCTGAGGCAGTATTATGTAAGAAAAAAAAAAACACCTGACTTTAAGTCCTCCTTATGATTTGACCATGCATTATACATTTAATGGTTTCAGAAAACTCTGGCCCTGGTATGCTTCATCCTTTAACTAACAGTTCAGTTTTCATAGTTCAATATTAAGCAAGCCATGAATTACTCTTTTTCAACATCAAAACCACAACTTTCTTCTGTCAGCCTGAGAACAAAGGTAACTTAATTGAGAATTTCCTGATATAGCCATTTCTTTCATCTATCCTTGCTCCAGATGCAAGGGCTGCTCTGCTTAATGCACATGAAAAAAGCCATTGCAACCTTAAACTCAGGTTTAAGTAAGCTACTGAAATGTAAATTACAGTGTGAATAGCTGTCTAGCTGAACTGAGACAGGCTTCTAACCCAAGTCAGCTTGAATGACCAGTGATAGCTCAGAGCAACACACAGATTAAAGCACTCCTATTCCTTCCTAAACACACATACACAGACAAAAATGTTCACATACAACCCCATCACTTGCAGGTCCATGCATTAAGACAGGTAACATAAATCCCCCTCATGCTACCATTACTCAGTCCCTTAAGCACCCCATGGACACAGTAGTATGTGAGAACCACCATCAAAACTCCAGGAAAAAAAACGAAGTATCATTTGAGTCTGCCATCAGACAGAGATCTTCAGCACACCTGGGACAGGCTGAAAGCTGCTTTAACAAGTACTGAAATGCTCCATGTTATACAGGTCTTACATCTTGTTCAATGTGATAAACAATACAAAAAAATTGATAAACAGTGTATTTAAATTATTTACTGAAAATATCTGTCTAATCCAAAGACACAATTAAAACACATTGCATGAGGAGTTCACATGATTGCTTAAGATGTTTTTCACCTTCCACAGCTGTGCAGAAGTTCTGGAGAGAGTGGAGTCTGTCCCCCCGTGCCCATTTAATTCCACAGCAAAGCTCATTCAATAAACATACATACATTGCACAGAGAATTCCCATTCTGCAAACATATTAAGAGTATCCATGCCATTTGTGTGCACATGCTACCTCATCTTGTATGGAAAACAGATAAAAGACAAAACTCTGCTCTTGTTCCTAAAACTTACTGATTCAGGAACCCAAGTTAAAATATTTAAGTGAAAAGAAAAATTACTATTAGGTTAAATATTGTAATTAGTACATAAAAAGGTGTAGATAAAATGTTATGTAACTCATACTAAAATACAGACCTTATGGCTAAATATAGATATTTTTAGATTCAGAAGAAAACATTATCATCTTTCTTCTGATGGGAAATAGAAGATCATGTAGAAACAAGCAAACAAAAAATCAACAAGGAAACTTCAGTTTTCTGAAGATGCTGGTCTCTGTCCACCAGATAGAAGTTCCTAAGCTAAATTTCTTCCTCCAATGAGTTCATTTAGATTAATTCCATGAGATGAGGATGTAGTTAACATGCAAAAAGACAAAAGTTTAATTGTTTCCGGATTCCCTATTCATGACCTCCTGTGAAACTTTAAACAAGGCCACTTCTTCAGGAAATAGTGTAACAACCCAACATATGCAAAACTGGTTCTGGACACATCCTACCCCATTGCTGCTCCAAAGTAAAAAGCTTTCAGAAAGGAGTGAGTAATCAATGATCCCACTAAAGGTTTCAAACAGAAAACAGATACATCAGTGACAGTCAAAAAAGCCTCTCAAATCTCATTTTTATATAAAAGTCAGAAATATTCTGAGACTTGTCAAACTTCCCTGTATTGTTTTTATCTATTGAAGTTAGAGAACACTCTCCACTTTTCTCAAGTCTGTGTCATGGTTTCTAGATCTTAAGTGATAGAAAAATATACTAAAAACTGTAAGTCTCAACTTCCACAAGGTGTGACACTATCTTAAATTTCCCTCTTTAGCCTGAAAATATTAGTCTTCTGAGTTTAAAGCACAGAGAGGGCAAGGAAAAAATAGTGTTAAACGGTTTCCTACTATTCTCTTGGGGTAATCCAAATAACAGGCTAACATCACAGAAATTATCTCCTTGTAATGCAATTCAAAGCATCTCACAATTAGTCTCCTCCTGCGCCCCTTGCTTCCGAACTCTTAAGATACTTTGCATGGCTTTGTTCACAGTGATAACAAAAAAGTCATTACTCCTTAGCATACATGGAGAAGCACGCTCTTCCGGAGTCTGAACCTCTAGGCTTCTGTAAAGCAGACAAGAGTTTTAAGATGCAAGATGAGGCCTTGAACCATTCCCTGGGAGAGAACAAAGGCTTCAACGTAAAGTCTATCACAAGCCCAACAGAAGGATTACAGTAGTGAAGACTCACAAGTACAAATAGCCCATATACTTAATTTTCCCATCATGATTTGTTTGCTATACAAGGATCCTCAGTGCAATAGAAAATACAAAAGGCCTTTGTGCAGAGGGCAAGTGTAGCTGAAACAGTGCCAAAAAGACTGACGTGCTTTTTGCTCCATCTGCCTGCTAAAAGACCACAGGAGCAATCAGCCAGCTGTCTCTACTGTTGATCTCTAATATACAGAAGTTCCTGAAAGACACAGAAAAGTCAGCAAACCCCTAACCACACACAAAACCACAGCAAAGAAAATGTAACGCTGTTCTCCAGAAGAGACTTGAAGACAGAGGAGTCAACCGGGAAGACTGCAAGAAACTCAAGCAACTATTTTTTGTTTGTTTGTTTAGTGAGGTTGAGAGGGAACCTTACATCATGTTACAGCAGCATGTACATGCTACAATAATGGTCACAGCAATAATTCAGTGTTTGACTAGTAGTGGCAGTATTCCTACAATCAGATTCAGCATAACTCAAGCATGACATTAAGAAAATGATACATGGAAGCAGGCGTTCTAAAAAGCAGTCATCTCATGGGTAAATGCTGCCACTTTATCAGCAATCCCCAAAACAAAAAACATTACACAGGGTGAGAGGTGGAGGGGAGATGCCCACAACAATAACAGTACTGCCACCTTTTCATTTTGCAATACAATAGGGCATTAAATAGAACAAGGCCTAAACAGGCACAAACTTCACAGAAGTCTTACAAACATATTTAGTTCTGCTTCTACAAAACCATATTAATCCATACTGTTTTCATCTGTGTAAGTGAAAGATACACTTAGCCACTGGAGGGCTCTTAAATAGTTATTACTTTTTCAGATTAGGGAAGCACAAACTGTGACCTTTTAGCATTTACTTAATGCTATTATTACACTTCCATCTCAAACTTACATACATGCTTTGCATTAAAATAAGTTTCATTCCTTACCACATAAAAATTTCATAGTTGTATGTCACAGAATGTTAGCATGTTTTTGTTATTAAGATAGGAGTAGAAAAGTGATCCAGGGTGCTGAATACTAATGAAGTTGGAATTATGTCTAAGGGTTTAGAAAAACAAATAGCTGTACTTTTTCTGAACTTACATTCAGCTCTTGGCAGAAAAACATTTAAAAAGGAACACCAGTATAACCCAGTCTGTTCTCTTTGTTGACTCAGGTTCCTTATTTTTCAGCTGTAGGGGCTTCAGAGTCTTTCTTTGCCACCCAGTTCCTAGAAATCAGATTTCTTCTTGCCAGCATGTGCCACAACTGCATGTTTCAACACATAAGGTGGTGCAAGGCTGCCCACTATCCTAGTGATTAGAACCCACTCTCCAGTATTTAACATAGACAGCTTAGGAAAGCTTCACAAGAAGCTCTGTTTGCAACTATATGTTCTAAATGGGCATTGAAATGGGAAAGAAGACTTCAGATAACCTTTATATTGATTCTAAAAGTAATTTTCAGGCATTCATTAGGCAAAAGATTGCCCATAAGAATGATAGTTTTAGATAAATAAATAAAGAAATAAGAATAAAGAAAGATTTTAGATGAAGAAGTGCTCCTGAAATGTTATGCATGACTTATAAAGCTGATCAGTATAAGAAAGAAAAATCCAACATAAAAAGTTAAAAAAGAAAACAAAACACTAAAAAAATTTTTAAAAACAGAAACCCATCAACTGCAATTTCAAGTTTGGTAGTAATACTTTATTTACTTTTTGTTACGAATTAAACTTCCTTATAGCACTAGATGTGATGAAAACCTCTCATCTAAGGAACAGAACATCCCAGATAAGGTACTCCATAGTTTAATTCTCATTTTTTTAAGCTTTCTGCTTAAGGCATGGTGTTTTTTTAAGGGGGAACACATACTCAGGACCCACTTAGCAAATAATTTAAAAGTTCATAATAATCTTCAGAAGACTTAACTTCCATAGGTGAGTTATTCAACAGTTAAAGAAATATATTTAAATCATGTTTAAATGAGTCAAAGTGGAACTTTTTCAGATTCATGACTTTGAAACAAATATAGGTAACTAAACCCTTTTCATAGAAATCATGTTAGTAATGCAGCAGTATAGACAGTCTATACAATAGTGAGTGCTTATAGTTTAAACCTTCTAACTTTAGAGTATGAATGACAACTTTATTTGGACACAAATTCCAAAGCAGAACGGTATTTGGTTCTGCCCTGAAACTCAGAATCATAGAACAATTTGGTTTGGAAGGGGCCTTTAAAGGTCAAACTTCCACATGTGCTGCTACTGCCAGCCCTCCCATGGTAGAATACAATAAAGTATTTTATTGTGACTGGCTGCAATTGAGAAAAAGGATGAATAAACTAAGCAAGATAAGTAGAGGGTGTTGGTTCCATACTTCTGATGCAGAAGAATATTTTTTTTTAGGTGTACTGAAGTCTAACAGAAGAAGTTTAGTTCTTGAAGTGTTGAGTTGGTTTGGTTTTGGGTTGTTTTTTTTTTTTTTGGTCTGTGTGTGTCTGTGTGTGTGTTCAAAGTCAAAACTCACAAGTTGCTTACAGTAAGCATGGAGTGTTAATTGGTTTTAAACAGGTCATAAAAGAGTCATAGTTCACATAAAAAGTAACTTAACCATTCACTAAAATCCTATTCAATAGGCAATGAAGCTAAACAAACTGCTTCTTCCAGAGGTCTAGCAAAGACAAGTTCCAAACACTACTGAAGTGAAAACGTACACATTGACCTTTGTTAGCAAAACACATCCAACATGGAACTCACAGCCAAACTGATTTCCCTTCGTTGGCTATCCCCTCTTCCCCCAGCAAACAGAGCATTAAAAAATCACTGTCAGAAAACTTAAGTGAATTTTTCCACAAGTTGCCCAACCATGAAATGTATTTTCAGGAGGAGAAGGAAGCCATCATTAGCAGTTAACATTTACAAGAAGTTACTGCAAATCTATGTGTATTAAGCCCTTCTTAGATCCATAAAAGTCATGTAACACCTCCCTCCCCTAAAAAAAGGGAAGCAAGTGGATGGATGATGAAAGGATTAGAGTACAGAAGACAGAGAGAGACTCCGTTGAACATAATAGCTAGTTCTTAGATTTTTGAATCATATAAACCCAGTTGCTTTCATATATCTGTTAGTTCTGTTAAGTCTTAAATTTGTCTGCTTGCTGAAAATCTCATATTAATATTTTATTCTGTTACATAATGCTTCCTCCACACAAAGCTGTTCCAGCACCTTACACCTTTATGTAACAGAGAGCTTAAAATCTGGCTCCACAACCTTTTCCCACATTGCACATTAAATTACAGAGAAAGCAATGCACCCCATCCCTCATTCCACAGGACAGAGCCTGCCATATCTCCTTTCGTGGCTGCTTCCTTGTGCACCCCTCCCGCTGAACCCCACTTCCCTAGAATGGGTGCAGCAGCTCTGAAACACAACCCAAGGCCACTCCTGGCTGAATCTATCCCAAACACTGGGAAACATTCCTACTTTTCTTCTTCACCCACAGTAAGATAAAGAAGGAAACAAACAGTTGAGAAGGCCCACTGTGGATGGTAAGGAATGGACTTAAAGCAAATCAATAGAAACACCTTCAGCATGGGTCAGTGAAAGGGAATTGGTTGTAAAATGCACACAACAAATGTTTCTGAGAACATGGCACCTTCTTCAAGTGCTCTTCTGGTTACATCCTAACAAAGTCATCAGCTTTGCTGCTCTTTGACTAGCACAGTGCCAAACAAGGCTGTGAGAGGAACACGGAAACTTCACTAAAACCTACAGTCTCCTCACAAGGCCATTTATTGACAGTTAATACATAGTTTCCTATAGGAATTTTATGTTACCATAATAACTGAGATAATTTCTTCAACCCATCATGGAGGCAGGAGGTGTTTACAAGACACTGAAGAGCATGAACGTGCTTGGCTTAAAATTCATCTTACTATTAGCTGACAGCAAATTACAGTATTCAAATGCATTGAGGTTTAAGGGGAAAAACACAAAAACAAGTTGGGCCAAGAAGCAGAAAACATCTTATTCCAAAGTGTTCAATTCTTGATGAGGGTTTTTCTTCTGATTCAGGCTTTATAGTGTATGTTCAAATATGTTGTAAGTCCCCCCATTTGCAAAGGAAAGTTTTTGCTATTCCCACAGAAAAGCACCACAACGACCACCTGTATTTAAAAGTATGATTTCTGATAGTTCTTCCTGTTTCTCTTACGCTCCTTCTAAAAGACAACTTAGAACTTACTTTCTTCCCTTGAATTAAAGCACAGCCTTAAGTCACATCAGCTCTCCAGTCATGAGGCTGGTTCCCAGGAGCCTAAGGCTTCAGGCCTGGGACACCTCAACTCCACAGACCCACAGACCCCCTTGTATTAGCTACATCTGCCAGCTGCTCTTCTCTTTTCATATAAAAAATAATCTTTAAACAACATATGGCCTTGACTATGCGTGTAAGTTCTGGCAGGTTCAGACTAAAAGGGTTACAGGCCATTTGTCAAGCTATATCACATTTCCTCCACACCCTTCCTCTAGTGAGTAACCCAATGCCGCTCACAGCCAGAGCCAGACGCAGGAGCGCGGCCATGACCGAGGGAAGGATATTTATTATATGAACCAAGCAAAATATGCTGGTGCACATGTAGTGAATCACTGCTATTAAAATAAAGGGCATGACACAGCAAATTTAAATTGATGAGAAATTAATGGTTAATCAGGCTTGAGGAGAAAAGCCTGGCTCTCCAAATTCACATTTTTTATTGGGGTACAGACCTCAGTTCTTGCATTTGGCCAGTGGGTTAGACAGCTGCTGGAACCACCATATGTTAGCACAAAAGGGAGGTTGTGCTACATCATCCTTCAGACTCACAAGGCAAGGAAGCCCACAGTCTACGTGCTCAAGAATACTGTTTCACTCTGTGAAGCACAAGATTTGTTATATAAAGACTGCCAGAACTGAACCAGCCAAGTGATGACCTGCACAGTCTGCTAAAGGACAGTTCTAATAACATTTACTGGCTTATCTTAGAATCTCCAAACATATTACAGGAAAAATCAGAGTTTTGTCACTATATACTCCTATGTGATTTACGGAACTTTCACTATTATGTGATTTATTAGTCACAAGTCACACTTATCATCAGCATTAAAACCACTCTAACCAGGACAACTGTACACTACTATATTGGCCTTGGTGTCTTATTTTCTTTGAGGTACAGTAATGATTTGGGACAAACTATCAATGGAGATATCAACTTCATTGCCTCCATCCACAGCTTCGTAGACAAATTTTCTGTACTTCATAATTAAAATCTGTCTACTGAGCCAAACTTTTCCCCCTTTAAATAGTTCGTTTAAATTGCATTAATTGCATATAAAAGCAGAAATACCTTTTCTTATTCAAAACTAACACAACAAATCTTTGTGTTACAGAACAGGGATGACAATCATGAGATCACAACAAAAGGTTTGGCAAGAGAATAATTCTGTTTTACATAGGTCAGTGAACAGGTACTTTACAATAGGTAATTCAGTGTGAATATAAGGACTTCTCCCACAACTATACCAGGCACCTTTGATGAAAAACAATAAATTACTTTTTAGTATATTTAATTATGGTTAAGGAAACCCTGTGGATGCTGCTATACTGTGGAAAAGCTAATGAGTTTCAGAGCTTGAAAGGCACAGGTATTGCAACAGTACAGGAATAAAGAAATCCATCTTTTTTACTTAATACCTCTGGATTTTATCATTCCTAGATGCCCTACAGGAACTTTGACCAAATCTTACTTCATCATAACAGTTAGGCACTACACACTTCGAGAATATGCTATATAACTCTGCTTAGATATTTACATGGGTTATTATGAAATAACTTGCTTCATAACAGAAACTGTGATCAAATGGCTGTGTTTCTAAGTTTTTTGGCCAAAAAAACTGGTGATCTAATCTTGAGAAACAGCAAAAATCCTCCATTTTGAAAACTTTCAGAACACACACCTGTTAAAGGAATATACAGCATATGGCAATACACGTGCTATAAATGAGACATATCAGCATGCAGCAATAGATTCTGGATTTACAACCTATTCTACAAACCCCATCCTTATTTTTCTTTCAAGTGACTACATCACACTACTTGGACAATGAGAACTATCACGCTGTCTATTTTCCTGATCTTGGTGATAGTTCTAAGATGCCCTAAAAGCAGGCAGATCCTCTTGTGACACAAGACCAAGCAATGACCTGTAGAAGATGCCCTCACTTTTGGACATATGACCCCATGAATTGCTTACCTTATTTCTAATGGGAAGATTTGAGCTTAAATAATAGAAACAAAGTACAATACTTGGCTTCTGAAGATATTTCAGTGCAGAAAGTTGGTCACAAATTGTTAAGCACGTCATTAAAAGCATTTAGAACGTAGTAGGAGAACCACAGGAATGCCCACTCAAGATAAGGCTAAGTACCACTCCTATATCTCAAGAAGCTAAGAGTTCAACAGCTAAAGCAGACATAACTTCACTTCCCTGCAGACCCCCCCCCCCCCCCCCATTCATAAAAGTGGAGTAAACTGGGAGAAAAGCAAGTAATATCTATTAGGCCACTCACTTCTAGATTAGTATTATCTGGGAAATACAATCCTTAGGCACTTTTGTGTAAGGGGAAGAGGCACCTACATTAAGTAGATCTACATACTACAGAAGTGCCAAAACGTAAGATCAACTTCTTAAGACTGGAATTAGCACGGCAGTAGTCCTCTCTATGAAGACTACTGATGGCATAGTATCATAGAAGACAACTACTGATTTTGGCTGCCTCATTCCATGGGTAAATTGAAAGGGACAGAGGCAGCACAATGTACTTATATAGAGCAATAATACAGGAGTGTCACAACATTTCAAAAAGTTTGGCCATTTTAAATATGATTTATTAGCAAGATGCAGTACAATCCCCAAAAAGCTCCTAACTCGAGGTAACAGCTTTCAGGTTTGGACCACTGAAAGTACAGCAACAAAGTTGTGTTCTCCAGTTCAAAACACAAGCTGAGGTCTACATTTATAGCTCACCTCCTTTGATAATGGAGAAAGCCTTTAATAGTGCCTTTTACCATATCTAATATTATTTTATTGGCTCTGCTATCTATTAATAGCATGTGGCAACGTTGAATCAAAAATAGCAAAACTCATACCAGTGACATTTCTTTCTAAATGTGAATACCCAGATTCTGAAACCCAGAGTTACTGAACTAGAGTCTCAACAGATTCTTCCCGGCCAATGCCACATGTTTTGCCTGGAAGTGAGACTATCAGACATTAGTTTGCTTCATCATTGTTTTCATACACCCCTATCAGGTCTTCAATTGCATTTTTGTGTGTGTGTTTGAACTCAAAGCTACAGGGACACTATGGGACTTCCCTGAAATTCCTGCACGTTGCAGCCCTGGTGCAAAAACTGTGTTTGTTCCACGCTTCTCACACTGGTTACACAGGGGCTGAATCTATGGTACTGCTAACAGTTTTAGGGTTAGAAATTCCTGTCTGAATAGAACTTTTTCTTCTTTTTTTCCTCTCCCCCTATATTCATTACCTTTCCAAACCATGCCTCCGAGTTGTCATGTCTGCTCTCCACCCTGAACAACTGTTACAGTTCAGGGTATCAAAAACATTTTTAAGCATTTTAAAAAAAAGTCTTATGGGTCCTTTTCAGAATTTGCTCATCAGGAAATGCTTCAAACCTACCCAAAACTGGTTCTATTCATTTAAAACTGCTTCACTTGATTAAACAGCTCTACTAAAGTAACTGCAGATCATACAGATTTTAAATGGTCCCTTATTATGTAACTACTGCTTTGGTGGTTCAAAACACCTACTGGAAAATAGCGACCACCTGTCTAGACTCCAGTAGACACTACAGCAGGGGCCCTTCTGCACCAACATTACTTGATATACCTCAAAGGAAATCACTGACAGATACGATAATGTCATTAGTAATTAGCCCAGTCACAGGACAAGAGATGCCTATCAGTTATCAAAACTGTTATTTAATATTTTATCTTGATTCTACAGCAGCAGGAACTTGCTGCTGTTACTTGGCAGCAAGGAAACTACAAAAATACCCAAGTTGTGAGCAACAGGTTTGTGTTTTACTTTAAAAACAACACACATTTTCCTGATCTGTTCAAAGTACTGAAAGGTACTTAACTAGTTCAAAGAAACTCCCTGTTCCTACCCTGTCACACAGAAATACAATCTAATTCTACATGATCATTACAGGACTGTTACCAGTCATTTAGTAATCTTACTAAAAATGTTACATATTTAACTCCTGAGCACCATCCTAAACGAAAATCAAGGATAGATTTTGTATAGTGTCTTTGGTATATTCATCACATTTAGCATTTTATACAGCTCTTCAAAACAGATACAGTCTGGTCTAAACTTGAGTAATTTTAACATAGATTATGGATTTTTTTTTCACTGCACCTGATCAACATCTCAGTGCTGGAGTGCCCGCTAGCACTGATTCTGTTCAAACACTATTACACACTAACACAAGAAGAATACATCAGAGCAATCACATCCTCCCATGAAGGAATAAGTCTTACAATTTGCCATAACATTTTCTGGTCGAGTATGTCCCTACACTTGGGACAGAACAAATACATTAGAATCTCTACAACAACCAGAACTTGAAGATATACCGTCAGCTGAAAAGGTAAGAGAACACTCCCAAAATAATAAAAATATTTAAGTAGGATACACTTCTTACAGAGATTCCAACTTAAACAAGTTGCAGTCATGGGAAGCCTGTGGTGCATACTGTATACACTAGACCAGACCTTAGTAAATTGTTCATTTCAAGAGTTTATCAAATTAGGAAATCAACAGATTTCCTGAACCAAAGTAACTATAACTGTGTTGCTTGTAGCAAAGTAATTTGCAATGGTGCAACCAACAATTGAGATGGTTCTTCACTGACTTCTGTGAAGAGCTACATTCTACATTGGACAGAATTGCACTGCTTGTGAATATTCCTCATCAGGTACATCTTTATCCTAAAGACCTCTTGTGCTGTTACATTTACAGGAGGGCATTATTAAGTAAAGTTATGAAATATTACTTGTTCATATCCAGCAAAGCAGATGTTGGCTGATGCATGAGGAGTAATTTCATACAGTATTACTGTCACCAGGCTGAGTTCCCCAGACAACTCCTGCACAATACAGAAAGCAGACAGGCTGCTGGGGCTGGCAGCATTTCAAAGCTGATCCCGGCCAACACCAGTGCCATTTGCCAGCTGTGCAGTTCAGGGTCTGGCTGGGATGCACTTCCAAAAGTCCAGACACCTTAGGTATGCTGAAGCATAGGGTACACAACCAAAGAGCACACACATTCATCAGAAAAACAGCTCAGAACAAATATGTTGGATCTGCTGCACTGCAGGTTGTATCAGTTCATACTGGCTAACAACAGCTCAAGCAAGAGCCTATAGAAAAGTGCATTCAAGAGAGGAATGGGAAAAAGATGATTTCACATCATCATTACCACTTTGCAAAATCACTAGTGACTACAGAGTTGCAGAGATTCCAGTTACCAACATAGTTCTTTTCTCCTTACTGATCCATGTGAAGCACATCAACTCCCTTCTGGAAGATGTAATATCTGACAGGAGGTAAGGAGAGGGGGGCAAGGTAGTGGTGTTTGCTTTAAAATCAGAAGTTCTGGATCTGCACAGTGTGAAAATGTAGAAGAGTGAAATTGCAGCCTTTCTTTGTAATCACAGAGGCCTAAGATGCATTTCTACATGAGCAAAGATCAAATAATCACCTTCAGCTATTCCACTCAATAAACAGTAAAAAATAAGGCATGCAGTATTACCCATGTATGCTCCAGTCAACAGCATGTCATGCCTAAAGCCAGCTTTAAACAATACTTGGGACATCTTGAGAGGAAAAAAATAATCTTGTAACAGTGATGTTAGCAATACACTCACTCCTTGATGAGTTTTTAACAGCCAACAGCAACTAATACATTTTACAGTGAGACCCTCTTTTTCTTCCCAATACAACCACCCAGTTGACAGACATCTGGGATACCATGCATAGACCAAAAGCATCTCCAGCTTCCTGCTGGCAGCCTGCTCTACGTGTGACTAAGAAAGTGAAACTGTCAGCACGCAGCCTTCAGAGAAAGTATGGCTGGGTGCATTATTAAAAAAACTCAGAAGTCTGATATTTAAACAGATAAGTAATGCCAATAATCCACAGTGTTACCTGAGTAGAACTTATATGAAATAAAACTCCAGGAATCCCAACACCTTCCTACAACCTTTCAGACATCAAACACAACTCAGTAGTGGAAGTGGTGTAAGAGTCAGCTGTTAATTCACTTGCCAATTTGTCTGTTGGGGCAAATAACATTGGGAGCACCCAGATTCCCTCCCAGTATAGGAAAGCCATGGCAGATACCAGTGCTACTCACCAACTCTTTCACAACACTGTACTTCTGCCATGGGAGAGGGAGGCAGGGATATTCACTTTAAGCAAAGACATAGTAGAGAAGACACACAAGCAATCATCTTAAAGATTATTTCAGGAAAAGGCTGCATTTTCTCCAAACTTACAAATGCATTGCATGCATGTTATTTTTACTGAACTACATCTGAATAAGCTTTTGTTGACTTTTCTAAAGCAAACAGTATTTGGAAAAGTTTATCAGAACACAAATATGAGAAATTCTGTATCTAGTTTGTATTTCATTCACAAATGTGTAAAGATCTATGGTCCCCTCTCCCTGGTTTAAAACCAGATGCCAGCATGATGATTTAGTCTGACATCTTGAGTGGCATAAATCTCAGAAGTTTCACCTGTCAACCTGAGAAGTCTACAGTTTCTGGTTAATCTGGAACTCACTACTTAGAAAGGCTTTTTAAGCCCATGTAAGAAATTTGCTTATGGACATCACAAGACAACTTCTGCTAAATTCCCCAGTTTAAAATGCCTTTTCAGATCTGGCACAGAGGCAGAAGCCATGCTTAAAGTAACTACCGAGAATAAATAGGTATCTACCTTTGTCTGCCAAAACTACCCAACTTCAGCTTTCACATCTTCCTTCCTTTGAGCTATGAGACTTACCACAACACTACCTACCCTTCTTTTGGGTAAACCCAAACTATACTTCTTCACTCTCAGTGTTGATATTTTTACTGCAATTCTTATATAAGCCTTTTTTTAGTGGAAGTGGTTTTGTGTCTTTTTATTGTTTGCTTGGTTTGGTTTTATTATGAACACAATCTTTCCTGTATATCATGCTATGCTGGCAATCATTCTGTATGCACACACTCAAAGCCATGAGCAATTACAGTCCAATAACTTTATAATGTTTTCTATAATTACACTGTAGCTGAAGCTAGCTATTCAAGACTGAAATCCTCATAGGGTCAATATAAAAAGTTAGTGACTGAAGATTCCTTCTGAGTAGATAATCTCACTTACTTACTGCTACATATTGGACAAATTCTTTTCAGACCACCAGTTTATTTTATATTACACTTCATAAGTTTAGCTATCAAACATGGATTTGAATTCTTTAAAAAGGATATTTGGAAGAGTTAAAAAATAAGTTTTTAAAAAACAATAAAGTATTTCCTAAAGATTCCTTAAAATTTACGCTAACAAAAGGGATCAGAAGAGAACACTGCATAGACCATTTTCACTCAAACATCACATACTCAGACTACTGAAGTAATGCAGTGACTTTTAATAACCATCTTGTATGACTTTAAAAGATTTTGACTTCTACAGAAATAATTAATACAACATTTAGTCCACAAAATTATACTATTTCTTTTCAGCGGCAATTTGGAGAAATTAAAACTTCTAATATAGCTGTGTCAATACACTTGGCTCCTTTGTAACTTTAAATTACTTGCCAATTCTCTAGTAAAAGCTACCACCAGAAACAGATACAAACCACTGTTTCAAAGTAGACAGATACTGCTCTGATATAGTTACGGGAAGGAATAGAAATAAACACAAAAGGTACTTGTCAAGCTGTATGAATTTGCATCTGCTGAACAAAACACTGAAAAACACAGTATGAAGTCTGAGAGAGAAGGGAGTTACAGCCTCTTCTTAGTCTCCTTCTGGGAAATCTACACCTGAAGAGATGCTTCAAACAATTCCACCACTTGAACTCAGAATCTGAGACTTTACAAGAGATGATTACAAACGGAATTCCTACAGGATCTCTACTGTGTGGTTCATCTGTCCACTGATTTATTGCAATGGTGCAAACTCCCTCCTATTCTAACATGTCTCTTCATCTCCACAAATAAAGTAAAAAGACTGTAAAAAACTCACTAAACAGGATAAACATTAAAAGACAGGAATTTCAGCTAAAGCTTTGCACAACATGGAAGACTTAACTAAAACCATCTATTTGTTTAAGCACCATTCTTCAGGTTCTTGTCTCTGTCCCTCCCATCCAGTTACTTCAACAATTAAGAATATATCCTGTGGTTTGAGAGCATTCTTAATACTGAGGAAGTAGCAAATTTCAAGCTGCTTGAATATCCAGACAGATGCTCTCTGGCTATGAAGAAACCTTTAAAAATAAAGTTTTAGTACCGTAAGAACAAGGGAATAAAAAAGTTACACTTTTGTGTCTAAGTTTTTCAGTTACACAGTTTACTCTTCCTTGATCTGAAACAACTAACAATTACTCTAACCTCAAGGCCATTGCACTGAAAAATTCACTGCTATTAAAGAAAAAAAAAAAAAAAAAAAAAAAAAGGTAGCTGTGACAAACTGACAGCACATGCAGCTGAATAACAAAACAGAACAACTTCAATGCTGTTCCCTAACAAGACTTCAAGATAGCACACTGATTGCAAGAAGCTCACTTGTTTCTCACTACAAGATAACAGAAACCTCACTTGAGTCAGATGGCTTCAGCTACAGCTCAACACCAACATCTTCTGAAGGGAAGGGCAGGAGGAAGGCAGGATGCCTGCTTCCCACCTGAACTGAGACACCAGTCTGTGAGTCCCAGAGAACTGATAGATTCTTAGATCAGCTTGAGAAAGCATTGAAACACGTATCATCTTCAAGATGTAGCTTTCGGCACTTGGGAATTTCAACCATGATTATCATCTTCACAAGAAAGTAACACCGGAGAGTACTCACAGGGCAGTTTTAATAGCAAAAATAACAAACAGTTCTTCAGTGGTTAGAGATAAAACCAGCATTAAGGTAAGATATAGCTCACAGATAACAAAACCTAGATTTAGGACTTTATATATCAGCTAGCTGCCCAAGTTCCTACTACAATCAATGGTACCTAAAGAACTACTCTGCTTATCCTAAAGCAGATACCTATGTCCTGTCAGTAAACAGCTCTTCAAATCCACTGACTAGGTCTCTGCAGACTATAATGGGAGTGCAGGCAATGAGCTCACACCCTGGAATCTAAATTTAGGTGCTCTAGTCTGTGAGCCAGCCCTACAGTTTCTACAGCCAAAGCACATGGGCATGCTGATAGGCCAAACATACATATGCTGTAAGCAACTGCTAAGAGAATGCTTCCTTAAAAAACTCTTTTCTGAACAAGGATTCTGATGAGAAAATGTGAGCCAGTACAGCAAGAAAGCCTACTAATAGAACATGACTTGAATTCCTGAACTACGTTTCATACAGGTTTCAGTCTCCGTGAAAACCAAATGGTTTCTAGATACACACAAGAAGGGAGAGAGTCTGCCCTACAGAAGTCGTCTTCAAAAATAGCAACACATCTGAACCATATCCAGCACACAACTGGTCAGGGAAAATACCTCTCATTCATGAACTGAGTGAGCAGGGAAGGGCTGACAAGGATTTCTCTTTTAAATAAGCACACATTATAGTTGTGCCACATTTTTTACCAGCTGCTATATATATGTACATACTCCTGGACTTACAAACTATAAGACTGAATAAAATAAAGGCTGAGTGAAAAAAAAATCCAAGAATAAAAATTAAAAAATAAATAATAAAAAGTCCTGCATCACAGAAGCCAGGAAAATTTGAGTTCAGGCATGTTCAGATACAACAACATGACAACAAAATACCACATCTCTGAATTGCTGTAAATTTACCACTTGCTCTTAATCTGTCACAACTGTGAGATAAAATAAATACAGAGAATAATTTCTGCATCCTATGCCTTCCATAAATCCACTTGTTGCCACAGCCAAGAACCATATCAATTGCTTGCCCATAGAACAGTGCTGGGGCCATGTGTTCAACAATTATGCAGGGTAACATCCTTCCATCAGTCCCTCAATAGCACAGTTGCAGAAAAGGACAGAAGAACAAAAGCACAGGCTACTTTCTTGATCCTTGAGATGCCAACAGTTGGCTTACTGAGGTGTTCACCTGCACCCACCTTTCTTGGTGACCTGGATTATCCAGGACAGAGGATGACTGAGACCTCTTTCTACAGTTCATTAGATCTTTCTTCTTTGGATTGCCTATCAGCTTGACTAGGACCATGATGCAAAAGCATAAGTTCAAGCAGCACTTAAAGCAAGATTTGAATGAAATATTTCGGTAAATAACATGACATTGATTCTACATTATTCTACCTTCTTCAAATCTCAGAAGTTGTCATTTCCACACTTTGACTAAGATTTCATCATGTCCACCGGTGCTGATGCTTTCCCTAAACCTTTGCTTAATGGAATTTTATTTCCTTCATCTAATACCTTGTCAAGTCACTCCCAACCTGTTAGCTCGCCTGAGCACATAAATTCGTAATTATATTGATTGTCCAGTATTCGGTCTTAGATACCAGGATTGAATTGTCCCCAAGAAAAACAAGCAAGAACAACAAAAAAAACAAAACTAAAAACCACAGCAAAACAACCAACAAATAAAAAACCCAGAAAAAAGTTTCCACAGTACTAGCAGTGCTTTCAGCTCACTTGACATACTTAGTACTTTCTATTTAAATAGATCAGAGTCAGTCCTGAATTAACAGATGAAGTAATTTCTAGTTTTTCTTTTGGAATGAAGTATTCTACAGCATAACCAAATGATAATATTTAGCTAACGCGCAAAGTAAGAACAAAAACCTTGGAGCTGTCAGTAACCAGACATGCTAGAGGGATTCACCCCACTGTTCCCTGGCAGGTGGAAACCTGGGGCCAAAACCACTTCTTTCACATTTTAAGATGAGGCTGTTAGCATGTTCAACACACCAAGATTCTTGAAGAGCTCAAACTATAGCACAACATATCTACATGAATGTAGATTTTAGTACAGTTTGAAAGAAAGCTTTATACCAGTGGGCTCCAAGCCTCGGAAGGCAGACTTTCCACATCAGCAAAAAGATTCTACAGTGTGGCAAGTAGCAGGGGCAGCTGAGCTGAAGGATCCCCACCTGGCAGGCTGCTGCTCAGCTATTCTGCCAGAAACCATGGCTTTGAATGCATTTTGCCCATGCCTTTATGGTGTAAACCATCCCAAATCAGACAGCCTTCAACACACAAGAGAGTTCATTTATTTTCCCCAGAGATTTGTGTTTATAACGGGAAAAAAGTGAGATCAGACATGTAAAGCTGACATTCCTGAACTACCAACTGCTGGTATTAAAAGCTGCCTCTAAAACTAAACTGTATTTGTGATCAACTGTGAAATTTAATCAGCAGCACACAGCTAAATTGTTTTACTGTTTCAGTGATGGATTTTGTAGAAGCTGTAAAAACAAGAGTTCTGTTCCCTCCTTAAAATTCATATCACTTAAAAGAAATGCTGCTTAATAGCAGGTTGGACTGGCTGTTTCTTCCTCTGCCACTAATTTACTCCCTTGGATCCTCTCTCTATTGCAGGTCTTCCTACCCGAATCTGGCAGAAAGAGAAGTTATTTTTGACCTGGTGGAAGACCCTAAGAGCAACCAGGACTTTAGCTACAAAGTTTCAAACAGGTTTGTTTCTGCATTGCTGCTCCAGTTCAGCCTTTTCACTTCACAGCTAGTAGAGCTGCTTCACCAAATCCCATCATTAGAAGTTAAAAAAACCAAAACATGGTAACAGGGTAACATAGACTTGGCAGCAGATGGAGAGCATTAGTTACTAGAAAACCTTGCTTAACATCTCAAGTATGAAACAGTCTTGAAAAGGAAAACATAAAGAACTTTTACAGAGCATACACAGCATGTAGTTTCATAGCTTCACAGAAGAGGAGGGAGGCGGAAATAAGAGAAGAAAAGCTACTGTTATATAACAGTACAAGTGGCATTTTAAGAAAGGGAGGTTTGATTTACCAATTTAAAAAAAAAAATGACATTACAAAAGTGAATATTTGACTGTTACTTTTTAGTTCTGAATAATAAAACCAAAGAATTTTTCTTGAAGTATTTACAAGTGCCCAAGATTAGTAGATGAGAGGTCATAAAGCCAATCTGAAAAACATGTATCAGTTTCACTCCTTAACTAAGGTGGAATTGCTTAGAGTTTTTCTATACCGTGAAAACAGTTAAGCCTGTGGCATATATTTGCACGTGGATATTCTAAGTTTAACTAGTCAGCCTGCAAGAGCAAGGGAGTTCTAAGATGCAAGTTCTTGCTGTCATTAATGCTGTGTAATAAAACTAAGCATGCAGCAAAGACACTATGGTTGGATACACAGGCTTCTGGTTACAGGTTGGTGACACTCAGGTATGCAAATACAACATCCAAAGCAGAATATGGCAGGTAGCAATGGGAACGGGGGTAGGGGACAACCCCACATGAAGAAGCACACCATGCTACTCATGCTGTCTGAGATATTGAGCAAAATTTTCTTGTCATTGTTGAACAAAGGTACCAAACATTTCTTAAAGCAAGAGACAATGATTACAGTAGGTACCCCAGAGTTACTCTCCTAGAGCAGCCATTGGTAGCAAGACTGGAGAAGGAAAATGTCTCTCTCCAAAACAAGCAAAACTGGAAAGGATGCAGCTAACAAGGCACAAAAAGCCATTCCTGACACCCTAGAAGACTGATTTCTAACCCAAATTCCGTCTTCTGCCCTCCTCCCAGTGGCTGCTGCCTCCGTAGCACAGACACCTAACGCAGGTATAGGTCCAGTGCTCTACTACTTCATTTAAAAATTACTCTGCTGGGCTGTGGCCTGTTAGTTCTACCTTATGTGCCAGGCTGTGAGTTGTGAGGCTGAGGATTCCTTCAGCTGCTTTTGTGGTGGAAGCAGGAGCCTGCTTTGGGTGTTCAGGTCTACCAGAGGTGCAGGGCAGATGCTCCTCTTCTACCACCTCAGCTCGCCTGAGTTGGGCAAAAGCAGCAGAGCTCTGTTGTCCCCAGAGTATTCATTCTCCTCTCTTCAAAGGTGGACAAAGAACTCAATCTTCCCTTTAAAACAAACAAACCTGAAACCCATCCAGCTCATCAGCAAGTCTTTTTGTGAAAGTGTTTCCCATCTGAAAATTGGGTGCTGAGTGAAGCATATTTGTTTTCAAGCACTTTTTCAATAAGTTCTGAAAAGAGAAAGTCAACAGTGAAAGGCTTGGAAGAAGCTGAACGGAACAGCAGATTTAACAGAGAGAACAAGTTTCAAAGTTACTTTAAAAAAATATAAAAGCACCCTCACACTTTCAAAATTACTCTTACTAGGTTTAGTTGAAACAAACAAAAGATTTGTTTTAATCTTTGAAGTTAGCAAGTGCAAGTTATTGCCTAGTTTGGAAGCCCTCTAAAGCAACAAAACACCCCATTCCCCTCCCCCCCTTACCTTTTTACTTAAAAATAAACTTCGCAAAGTTTGACTTAAAAGTAAATAGAAAGACCCAAAGAAGTGGACGTGAGGTGGAAATACTGGCTGAAATGTCAGATTAAGAAATGCTCACCCTGCAAGGTGTAGGGAAGGGATTCAGAGAGACACATTAAGCACTTTTGGGCAAAGCCTCAGAAGGCGCAGGGTAAATCTACACAAGCTGAGAACCCACAAGTCAGAGAGAAATTTCCCACAAGCCTGTGTGAAAGACTGCCTCCTTATAGTCAAGTCTTTGAATAGTGCTTTTCTTCTGAAACAAAGTGTATGAGGTACAGCGAACAAACTGTATAGGTAACTGGGCCTTTTGTCATATAGTTCCTCCACCCACTTGTACTTTACCGCACAATAGCTCGTTTACAGATTCAGACCACTCCAGCTCCACACAGAAACAATCCTGTATTGTGAAGTGAATCTATCATAGGAGTGAAATCTAAAAATACTGCAAAAGGTCTATAACAATAATTTTGCAGAACACCACGGTTCTTCCCCTAAAGACAAAGCCTCTCCCAATTTGAATAGGTAATAACAGACTTAGTCACTCCTTACTGGAGTGTGACTAATAGCCTGCAACAGCAAAAAATACTTATGTACCATACAGTATATGAAGCTGTTCGGCTCTTAAAACAAAAAAGATTATTTTTCACTGAAGCAGAAGTAGTTGTAGTATAGAAACACGTTATTTCCTCTCCCACCCACAGTAGAGAACAAAGCACTATGTAACACAGACCTATCTCTTCGCAGGCTGCCCAGGACAAGCTACTCGTGTTTGTTTACATCAGCAGATAGGTGCAGCAACTACAAAATAGCATTGGCTAGAACAAATAGGAGAGCACATAGATTGACCAGCAAACTGACTAGTCATCCATACATCAATGCAAGTAAATCATGGGAGACCAGTTAGGTTGTTGGGAAAGCCTGGAAGAAAAGACAGATAGCCTACCTACACTCTACTTGCACTTTCACCTCATGGAGAACAGTTACTCCATCCCCCCACAAGCCACTATAATAGAATGAAGATAAACACAGGGATTATGCCAAGTTGACCCCAGGCTTTGTTCTTTCCCTCCAAGCACATTCAGTGAAAAGGTCTAAAAACACATCTGATTTGACAAGCATTCAGATTCACAAAGAACGTGGTGAAAGTGAAATCATACTTGGGGCATTCATGGGTCCCTATGTCAAAGGTCATTCAGCAGTGTTTCAGCTGCTGCTTGCTAGGATTTAAAATGAACTACTTTAAATCCCCATCACCACAGACACCGACATATAGTTTGTGCCAGACAAGAATATTTCATAAGATTTTCAGCAAAATTTAACTCTGAGATAATTTCTGAACAAACATTTAATCCTCACAACTGGCACTGTCTCATTTAGAAGAGACAAATCATTTTACTTTTTAGCCAGATTCTTGATACTAACTCACATTTTTTCATGTGCAGAATTTTGAATTATTATTAGAAAAAAGGCCTGAAAAAACCATTTATATGCCTTCCCCCTTGAAAAGAACATGGAATTTTTCATACTTAATTAAAAGTTGATTGTTTGACTCAAGGAGGAAATAAAATAAATTAAAAAAATTTAAAAAAAAAAAAAAGGAAAAAAGTTGTGTTTAAATCACTTAGCTAAACCAGAGAGCTCAAAAACCTTTATTAAATAACGTTTCATTGATTTTCTTAAGTTTATCAAACATTACTCAAGTCCTCCAACCTCCATGAGGGATGTTTAAAGAATGTGCATTAGAAACTAACTTGAAACAGCAGCAGGCTGGGAAGCTTCAGGGCTACAAAAAGTTGGGAAGCAACAACTGAAAACCTGCTGAGAAATAACAACAGTGCAGGAAAACAAATGTATTCTTCTAAAGCCTTTGTGAAGCCCACTCTTAGCTCCAGGCAGCACAGTGATAAGCCCAGCTGTCAATTCAGCAAGCTGCAAGCCTGTCACTCCAAAACAGGTCACAGTTCAGCAAACAAGTTATTTGTTTTCACTGCAGATGAAGAGGCCTACTTACTAAAAAGTGGTATTTGTGAGGCAATGATTTCCAAGGAACAACTATATGCCTGTATGTATTACATACAATAACAGCATGTCACCACCAGTAAAATTCTTCACTGGAAACAATCTCAAACTTCACTTTTTACAGGCAGTGTTCCACATGAGGATGCTGGTTTGCCATAGCTGGCAAGATGTCACACTTCTGTCACTTCGTTAGCCACCCAGACTTGAACAGTAAGGCATTCATAGCTCCTGTGCCGAGATATTTTGAGTACACCAAATTTCATACAATTTGATAATGACAGACACAGGACCCACAACTGACTGTTTCTCAAGAAAGTAGCAAGAGAGAGGATGTGTAGTGGGGACACACTCCATCAGCCAACAAGAATTAGTTGCGTTACATGCAACTCTTACACTCAGGTATCAATGTCAATAACCTTTGGGCAGAAAACAGCATTTATCCTTTTGACAAAAGAAGGGGGGGAAAAAAATCCTCTCAAGGTAGCAAAGAATGTGCTTGTTCTTTTTGGCTAAGGAAATAGGCCCTCTCAAACCTTCAGATGCTCAGTATGTCTTGTTCATCTGCGCCTTTCCCCATTAATAACTAAGAATCTGATTTAAATAGGCGACTGGCATCTCAAAGAACATTTTCTTCCAGAGCCCTCATGCCTAAATGGAAACCCATATGTATGGTTTCCAGGAGTGTCCTTCCTGCAGAAATGGACAGAACCATCAAAAATAACAGTTCTAACAGGTTTGGGACAGGAAAGATGACCAGGAAAACCCCCTGATCTTCATCACGTGGGGGATGACAAACACAGACACCACAAGGCACGGCAGGTCTTGCTTCTCTCCAGACCCTTTATGTCCCCCAATGGGAACAAGCCACACTGCTTTCCCAATGACTGTCAACTCCTGTTTAGGATCGTATGGAAATCCCTCATACTATATCATGCTGCTAAGCAAACAGATTTGTCATGTTGGTGAAGGTGCATATTTTAGGATATTCTGAGTTTTGTAGATGGCTGCTATGGCTACTAGATACTTGAGGAACCTGTTAGGTACAGAGCAATAAGATACAATTAAAAAAACATAAAAACAACAAAAAACCAAACCAAACAAAAAAAAACAACCCACAAGACAAAGCATCAGAAATATTTATTAGATATCATAATAGCATGTAAGGGAGTAATATCAACATGCTTTTGGATGCATGATTTTCCATAACACCCTTACAAATCAAAAGGAACTCTAAAGGCAAGCCCATGTGAATGAACCTGAAAGATTCTAAACACATAGGTCCTTCAAAACAGAGCATGGCAGTCCTTGTTCTCACACAAAACAGGCTGATCTGATGAGGATTACATTTCAGTCTTTGCCAGTTACCCAAATTAAAGAGCTCTGCCTGTAACAGAGTCCACTGAAGCACTCTGCAATAGTCACATAGGTTTTGCAGAATTGCATGAATTATCCCAAGAAACGTAAACAGCCTATTATTACATCAGACATAACCAAACCCCTTATATGAACTCTGAAACATTGAAAACTGGAGCCACTGGGATTCACATAGGGTCTACAACACAGAAAAGATGGCAGCAAACAATATCTCCGTCAGACAACAAAACCACATACTCTACAGAAACACACTTCTATTCTACCTATGACAACCAGCTGATAAACAACACTGAGGTAACTACATGGTTAAGGGCTGAAGTGGACAGCAACAGTAAATCACCATGAAACTGATGAACTTCAACATGTTAACAGCACTGTGTTTCTGAAAGCTTAAGACAATGGTTGACCTTCAGATTTAGAAAAGCAAAACTGGGGGGAGGACACAGGAAGGCATCTTCCAGGTCTGCATCCTCCAGGAATCTCTTTTTGCATCATGCATTACACTTTCATTTGTACAAGGGCTCCAGTAATGTCCTAGTTTATACACTAGACAGTTTACAAAGAAGACATTAAGAGGTTGCCTTCTCCTCACAACAATTTGCAAAAGATGATTTGTCCACAGGAAGTTTTAAAATACTTTCTACTTCCAGTTAAATCTAGTAATAGATATTCTGAATTGGTTACATTTAAAAACTGAAAATATGGATTTCCAGGTTTGAAATTTCCCCCTCACACCACCTCAGGCTTTCCATGGCTCTGTGGCTCATGGCTATAATAATTGTATCCTAAACTCAGGAGTCCAGTTCTGCCATGCTAGTCCTTGCTAGCAAGAATCAAAGTGATTTTAAGTGATTGTCCTGTTTAGTAGTACTAGGACTATATTTTATTAGTGTACCTTTAAATACAGGACCTCAACCACAGTAGTCAACTAAACATTTCTTTACAAACTAACAGGTACAATACCCATTTAAAGCTTTCAAAAATTCATGGTTGCAGTGAATTTGTCTGAGAGAGAGATTCAGCTTGGTCAGATTGACATAGCATATTACTTGCCACTGATTAAGAGCAATCATGTAACCTTAGAAGGTGAGAACATTAAGTTCCCCTCCCCTCCCCCCCAAACCCCACCATGTATACCCCATCACAAGACTTTTAATGAACAATTTAGCACAGAAACTTTTATACTTGCAAGCTTCACTCATGCATGGTATTTCAACCAGCAACTTCACTGTTGTTGTTTAAATACCACAGAAAACACCAAATAAAACTACCTACCAAAAGAATATTTCTCTATTACCTAAGTACCTTTATAATAACAAAAACTGTATTTCTCACATTTCCCTCTGCTTAAGTGAAGTTGAGCTTTCAACTGTTTTACCACTCTGTCTCTGGTATTCTGCAGCTTCCCAAATCTGCCCTGAAAACCAGCTGTGGCATAACAATGTAGCTATGTCAGACCAGATCAGTCCAAGGCAGCAACACCTTTCTCAGTATGATGTGCAATTAAAAAAAATCACAAAAGATGAGAATAGTTCTAGCTTTTTAAAATCCATATTCATTTATTCAGTTTCCCTATGCTGCATTAATAAGCAGCATACTACTTTCAGCCCTGCCAATTCACTGACAGATGTTGAAAGATTTGTAAAATATGGAGCTACCTCTTTCCCCTGTAGAAGTTTACTTTTGTGTTTTCACTCAAATGTCTTTGCAATGCCTACCAGTGATTACCTGCCTTTTCCACCTCTGACTACAGAAACTAGTGGCTTCTTACTGTAAACCCCAGCAATCACTTGGGGCAAGGTAAGAAGAGAAAAACCTCACAGATCCTCTCTTATTAAACTAACCTGGAACATGCTTTAGTTGTCATCATCTACAGACTACCCACCATTTGAGACAGTAAACTAAGCCTTTGTTTTATCACCAACTTCCTTCATAAGCAGCTACAATTTTCAGCACCATAAAAATCTGGTATGATCATAGAAATAATTCCAAACTGCAAAATAAGAATGCATGTAAACTGAATTAATACTGCTGTCAAGGGATCAGGATCTGCAGAGCTCTGTGGTATAACCAGTCTCAATGTAACTGTCAGCTGTTTCCTTTCCATTTGAAGGAGGGGACCTCACTGCAGATGAAGAAGGGAGCAAAAGAACCACACGTGCTGAGGAAGGGTTTTCCCTTCAGGAAAATCAATTCAAGAGCTGGTGTGTAAAGTGCAGCTAAAAGGAGAACTTCAAGGGGCACAGTCCATAGAACAGATAGAATATACATTCCAAACAGCCACAATGAGAGCTGGTGGCAGCTGACAGAATGAGAAAAATAACACAAAGGTTACCCAAACATTTTTTTTATTATTATTACAAGTTACAATTTGTACATTTTTGCTGCTAAAGCATAGAACTTCCAGAGACCACTTAGGCTGTATCTACAATGACATATTGAACAGATTCCAGAGAGACAGACTAAAGCAAACATGAGTCAAGAGTTTTCTTTAAAATTAGGCATTTTAGGATTAGTTTTATACGCTTTGACAATTCACCCATATTCTATATACCAAGTTGTTTTTATGCTGACTTGCCCATTGGTTTGGAAGCCCACGTTTGTCAGAAACTATCTTTATTTGCTGAGCAAATGAAACCCAAGAAGATCCTGATTTAGCATAAATGAAAGTAGGCACTTTTTTGTTTTAGCTGGTTTGGGGGGGAGAGAACAACTTTTGAAGTTTGCATGCCATAAAACAAATCTTGAAAAATGGAAGTCAGGAGGGCAAGAGTGGCCACAAATGCTTATGGACACAGTAAAAAAAAAAGTGAAAGGTAGGGTGTTTGGGTTTGGTTTGTTGTTTTTGTTTGTTGTTTGTTTTTTGGTTTTGTTCTTTGGTTGGTTGGTTTAGTTTTTTGGTTTTGTTTGGTTTGTTTGTTTGGGAGGTTTTGTTGTTTTTTGTTTGTTTTTTTCATTTTTGTTTGGTTTTTAAACACCAGATTCTTATAGTTGGTAAGTATACCTGTCAAAAACTGATAGGAATCCTAGTTCTTTTTCTTGTTACTGTGCTTCTGCACAGACTGTGCTTCTGCTTTATCCAACACACTACTGATTTGTATTTTATATACTTCAACATCTGGATTCCCTCTGTCCCAGTCAGACATGTTTCTGGCTAAATTTCCTTCATATCTGTATAAGCATATCTTCCAGAAGACTTAATAAACCCAAAACACTTCTGCAAGGCAGATTATGTAAACCAGTAAACTACTCAAAATAGTAGAAATAAAAATTTAAAAGGAAAAAAATCCACCACTATGATGAAAATGAAACTGAACCATCATGCTATCACTCCTTTCCTTCCCCCACACATAAATAGCAATCAGGAATAGCAAGTAGTCCATCATCCATTTAGCTCATTGGTATTTCTCTGATAGAAGGATCTTCAGCACTACCCTGTAAAAGGCCTAGGAATACTTTTGACAGTTGAAAAAAATTAATTTTATTTTAAACCCATTTAAATGATCATAAACCAAAGGCTACTCTCTCCATCTCCCCAACACAGATATCCTCCATGGCAAGCTTGTCATTTCTTGCTTTATCATGCAGTAATTTTATTCTATGCAAGAAGCCTCAGGCATTTGTGCAGCTCATTACTCTTTGCTGCCCACAGTCAGATGGCTAATCTGCCATCAGCCAGAAGCTTGACAGACAAAAGGAAAAGGCAGGAAAACAGCACACATGGTTGCATGTGCACACATGCACACTTCAGCTACACAGTGTTTTGATAGTAGACCCAAGAACCAACAAGACATTTGATTGCAGTCCTACTTAATGATTCTGTGACTGAAGGAAGACATGAGGTTTTTTAAAGGTAGACAGGCTGGGGAGACATTTTTTTAAAAAATAACAAAGCCTTAAGTAGGATACCTACCAAGACACATTAAGATACAAACCCTGGAAGGCTTTACCCAGTAAGTGAGCACTGTGGAACCTGAAAAGTCACAAATGTCTTAAAATAAGGGCTAAATATAAGCAATTGTAAACTATTAGAACAAGACATTTGGTAAGCTTTCAGTTTCAGCACTTCTGTTTTCTTACCTGCTCAGAAAATAACAGATTTTTGAAACAAGTTACATAGTCTTTCCAGTATCCCAAACCACTGTGACACCATACATAAGCAAAAACAAATGCAGTGAAATTATTTGTATATCATACTGCATAACAAGGAGCTTTTAAACTTTTTAAATAAACAAGAGGTTGGGGTAATTAAATTAAGAGACTTACCACATCATATAAAAATAGAATACCCCCTTTCCTGGGATTCTTATCTACCTTACTTATTACGTTTCTGAAGGAAAACAGAGTCAAAGGCATTTTGCAAAAATATTTTTTGAGCACTAGATCTACAGGCAACAGTTTGCATCAAATATCTTGTAATAATTTTCTGTCAAGATTATAAAACTTGCATGACACAGGTTTTATTCAGCTATTCTATTTGTATCCTTTGCAGCTGGAAAGCTAAAACTGTCCCTCTTCTGTGAACTGGTTTTGCTCACAGAAACAGAAAGTCTGCCTCTGGTTTTTAGCCACCAACATGGTGAGGTACAAACCTGGCTCATCCTTTTAAGAAGTCCCTCTCTGTCATGTAACTACCACATTAGTTATGCAGGCTGATCCCTGAAGGCATGATTAATCACATGGTGAAATACAGAGAACTATGGCATGTTATACTGCATTATGTGTCACTGAACTATTTCCCTTTTCCTATGCTACAACTGCCAATTCAATTTTTCGTCTCATTTCTGCTAAAGTTATTTTTCCACTTTTGTGCAGAAAGACTCTCTCAGCATTCTTATTGCAATATAGAACCAATTCCATCTTACTTCCACTATTTGTTGCAGGATGTATTTAGGGTTTCAGGAATACAGTAAGTCGGTAATTTAAAATCTGGAAAAAGTACAGAGCAAGTCTTACCACAGCAGAGCAGAAGCTGTCAGGATAGACTTTTCCATAGAATTAGACTCTTTAGCTTAAGTATCATTACAACATTGTTGTGAATGACAGAACTTTATCTGGTGTTCCTACAGGGAGCATTCAAGCCAGCTTAATAGACTAAGTTATTTGATATAATGATGACATATATGTTTATCTACAAAATAAATTCCTATTGTAAATGCAAATTCAGTCCCAGCATCAGTACTTAGAATGTATGAAAACGGGTTATTATAACCTCATCCAACAATCTACTCCTATCTAAACTTTAAAGTTGTGAAGAACAGTGTTTTCTTATTGCCTCTAGGTCACAAAAGTTCTGAAATCCCCCATCAGTCTTGTCCTGTAAGAACAGGATTTCTGTAGCCATGGGCAGCACCTCCTGAACAGCAGCACCATCCCTAGAGGTACTCTACAACCTTATCTTTCTCTCCCACATGCACAAGGTAAGAAGGGGAAAAAAAATTACTCCATTTGCATATGTAATTATGGTGTAGCTCAGCAGTGAACAAAAAATTACTGGAAGTTGAGAACAGATATGCCCAATGACCACACCTTAGTTTTTCAAATGAAAACACTTTGCAAGGAAGGGGAAGGGACAGCAACAGGGAAGGAAGCCAGCCACTACAGCTCCAAATCTGCTTCAGTCTTATTCACCACCTCATGCTCTCTGCAGAGCTAACTGTACCTATGTCCTTCCTGTGAATAATAATCTAAGAATGAATCCAAGTAGTATGCAACAGGTTCTGTTTTGCTTGAATTTTCCAAATAGTTGTACCAGGAATACCAGGACAAAAAGGAAAGGCTATAGAAAGACAAACAGACCAGAATGGAAGACGAAATAGGTTACATGTTCTGAATCCTCCTTTTCCAGTCTAGAACTTCACATGATTTATAGTGGACTTAAAACAGTAACCTAAAAAAGAAAAAAAAGAAAAAAAAAGAAAAAAAAAAAAATCTAGAAGGTGGGAAAAGAGAAAATATGATGTATACCTGAAAAGGATACGAGGCAGAAATTCCTGAAGGCATTGAGAAAAACTGTTTAAAAACAAGTGTTTGGGTCAATTAATCTCCCATTTCGGGGCATTAAGAAAAATGTTATGTTAGACTGGGGAAGGGGAAGGTGTTAGGAAAACAAACAAAACCTCAACCTGCTTCTTTAGGTCAAATCTACCAGTCTGGCAAAAAGCAACATAATCCCCATAGTAAAGGTCTGATTTTTCCATTCTTTAATTTTCACTTTTTCAAGAGAATTTCCCCAGGCCTTTTTCAACCGTTCCACATTTGTGCTGTTTTGTAATTCCACTTTGCTTTCTCCCATATATACTCTGCGGACAGATGTCTCTACAAAATGGAACAGAAAACTGCCCTCAGTGTCTGTCAGACAGAATTTGAAAGGGGATGTTTGCTGAAATAATGAAAGCATTTCATACTGTAATAACTGAAGGTGCTTCTTAGCATCACTGGCCCAAATAACATTTGATCCTAACAAGGACAGGCACTCTAGTTCATAGGTAAAAATATTCTCTACCACACCAGAGTTGTTTAACCACTTTATTTCAAGTCTCATCCATGAATGTCCCTCTCAGGATCCCAGTGAAAGGCCATGTTTATAATCCATATATTTCCAGAACTCTCGCTGGCTCCTCCAACGTTCCATACCTTCTGTTACACTCCCAATATCATAGTGTTCTTTGTGTTTAAAGAAGTAATTTTACATGTCCTTTCACTCAAGAAGAGGGCTACTAGTACTTAGAATTCCTAATTGGATAAATGGAGTGTCATCTCTGCATAGAATAAATTTTCTTTTTTACTTCCTCTTCTCAGTAATAGTTGACCACCCTAACACATCCAGAATAATATATTGCTCATTACACATTTTCATTTGCTTTTCATTGTTTTCCAAAAATAGGATAGGTGTAACACATTGAAGGCAGACCAATGAGGGAGATGCTACCAAACAGAAAGTAAACATTTGTAAGCGAAGCAAAGGATACCAGTTTTCAGTTTTCAACCTTTGGGTGACAGCAGTTGTTAACCAAACTGCTTTGCAACAACAGGAGTAAAGTCCTCACATCAAGAAGATTGTGACAGCTGGGAATGACAGCTGAAAAGGAGAGAACTGAAACAGGATGCTTTCAAACAGTACTGACTTCTCAAAGATGAGAGAGAATTTTTTTAGTTAACTTCTGTTGCTCTGAAAAAGCATGTTAAACAATACAATTATATTACAGAAATGGCAATAGAAACAAGTACAGAACAAAGCAAACTAAAATTCCTCCATTCTTTCCTCTCTGGGAACAAATGTACAGACCTAAAGAACCTTGGTTTATCAGCACTAACCAGTTCAAGCATTTGAATCACTGCCTGACTGCTCCATACAAAGACATAAACTTAACAAGTTTCTCCTTCCTGCTCTACTACCACCTAGCCCCCTAACATGAGAATTTAAGCTGTCAGGTACTCAGACAAGAATCAGATGTATAGGAAGAGAAGACTCAGTACATATATTTTTACTGCCTGAAAAGTGCTTACACAGTGAGGTGATGGGGGTAGTTTTTTTCTCAGGAGTACTGAAACAGATGTAGTAAGCTATGCTACATCTAACTGTAGGCAGTATTTTATCCATCAAGTCTTGCTCCTCCTGACTGGACTTCCTACTTTCCTCAACTGCCACACAGGAATTCTCCTTACCTGTGGACAAGAGTGACAAACAGATTTTTAAATAAACATTTGCTCAACACAAAAGGAAAACTGAAAATAACCCTAATCCTTCTTTAAAAGAGGAGGGCAAGCAAAGACTAAATAGCTACAGCTGTGAAGAGTTTTTAAAAATACCAAACTTCTGTTATTCTTTCTAATAACTTAAAAATATAACACTAGGAATTAAACAAAAAAGCAAAGCAAGACTGTGAGGAATACCCTTGCACTTGCTGATTAGCTTTAGAAATTAACTTGATCAGAATATCAGAGGCAAGGGCTTAGTAAGAGGTTTCAAAAACTTGCCAACGTAGAAGCAGAAAGCATTACATGTAACACCACAAACAAAACTCTCTACAGAATCCCCCAACAGTTCCAGTGTTTCAATGCAGCAGTCAGCTGAGCTCAAAGCTGTTTCCCACAGATGATCTCGTGCACTCAGCCAGGGCCCAAATTCATTGCACTCAGGAAAGCCACCAAGGTGCATCAGAAATAAGGTATTAAAATCTTTAGTGATCAGCAGATGACTCCCTTCCCTATTACACCTTCACTCCTCACACACATCCCTTGCCTTGCCACCCATCTGCCTCTGCCCACTCATACATGCATCCCTACACTCTCCACAGTTTGTTTGTGGGTTTTGTTGATTTTTTTTTCCATTACTAAAGACTTCACACAACATTTCCTTCAAGAATCCCTATCATAACTGACCTACTGCACTTCCTTGTGACTAGAATTAAGCACACATCTTCACTAAGGTACAGGACTGCTCTCCTGGACTGGTCCCCCAAGCAGGAGCAGCACCCACCTGCACATGTAGCCACTTCCCAAATAGCTCCCCCTTAGCAGCAGCAGCACCAACCTATCCACTGACAAATGGCACCAGCGGTAAAACCTGGATTTGGCACATATTTGTCCCAGTCCAGTAGATTTTTCAGGCCTGATGTTTATTTACACGTTTCTTCAGACTTTTTGTTTTAAGGAAAATGTGCACTTTTTTATTTATCTAGGAGTTGTTTTCAAATATTAGAAATACCAGCCACATGCTGAGACTCTTCTTTAGTCATGACTGTCCTAACGAAACCAATATCCAATTAAATAATCTCTGCCCAGATTTTAACCTCTAAGAAAATAGTCTTCAAAACATCCCACACATCAGTGTAGGAATGCTGGTGTTAAGAGTGTAGGTCTTAAGCCAATTCCATTCTGCTGTGCTTGCTTTCCTTTTGGGGATACAAAAAACACCAGTAGACAAAATTCTATTTCTTCAGCACTACATTACATCAACATTGACTACGTAGACAAGGAAGCATCACCAGTGAAGATACTATCTTAATATCATCTAAAAATTACTAAAGCAAAAATTGAGTATTGTATATTGCCACTTGCTTGGTGATAGTACAGGTGTTTCAAGACAATAAATATGAAAGAGTTCAAATACTTGAACTGAAAGGAACAGCAACAGCTAAATGATAAATCTCTCTTTAAGGATTTAGATCGAGTCAAAAGGAAGGGTAGTCCCAAGGATTAAAAATGGATTGAGACCAAGTCTTGCTACAGACTTCCTTCATGGCCTTGGGTAAGTCACTTGAGAATTTATTTCTCAAAACTAACAGGACTATAATAGCTGCCAGAATGAAGCATCAAAATTTCTGAGACCACAGATGCAAGCCAGGTGCTGCTTACTTGCCTATACCAGATAAGATCCTACCTGTATATTTCAAAGGGGATCTCCAGGTAAGTATAACCAGAACTTCGGGAACACTTATTTTGCCTACTTGAAAGTTCACCTGAACCTGTGCTTTGAAAACTGGTATGAAAGCCTACATAATACCAGAATTAGTTCTGTTTTTCAAGCTCTTGTTTTGTGTATTTGTGTCAAACATATCATGAGTAGAATCTTTATGATCTCCAAAGATGCAGTATGTACTTTTAAACACTTGATTTACAGTCAACAAAACACATCATATTCTAATCATCTTGCAATATCAACTAGTTGAGTTTTTGAAATTACTGTAAACAGCTAAAGAGCTGAATGCAATGATCATATATTTTTGGTAAATAATAATGACTGAATTCATAAGCAGGGATTCTTAAGAGACATTTGTCTAGGTACTGTAGTTCCTGCAGTTTACCTGCCACAGTGAGCAGCTGCCTAAAAATCAATTAAAAAAAGATAAAATCCACAACCCAGGCTTCACAGAAGCTGGTTTTATTTCTTTAACATAGCAATAGAGTTATGCTGTTATTTCCATGTGCATTAGAAATGCCTGTCATCCCTCACTGGCATTTTAAACCCTACTAAAGCAGATCTTTTCACATGAAGAAAGGCACTGATATATTTACTAGTTTACTCCAGCTTCTCCTCCCCCCATTGAAAAGCTTCTTAATAGAAGAAATAATATCTTAATACCACCTCTGACTCCCAATGGGCTAGGAGGCAGAGGATGGCTGTCACACCCCTTTCCCTGCACAGAGACAGGGGAGCTTGCTCACAGAGAGCAAGAGCCTAGCTGAAGTCAGTAATGCTGCTATTAATGAGACCCATAATCAAGCCCAAAGTCGACCAAAAGCCTCAGAGAGGAGGGATATCTGATATAAAGGAAAACATTCAACAAAAAATTTGGGCTGAGCTCACAGAAGTCAAATCGTCAGACCTTTAACAAAAAAATTTAATCTGACTGATTTCTATGATAGCGAAGCCAGTGTCAGAGAAAAAGTTTCACCTACTTGCTACTTTTCATTAACTGTTTTAACAGCATGTTTACTAGAGTCCTGTAAGCAAAGAAAACTGTTTCAGGCAAGTAATCACAGTCAAAAAAACCAAAACCCTGTCTCAGGTAGCTAATTACTTTAAAACAACCTGCCTTCACAACTGTCAAAATAACAAGCAAGGATCCTGAGATACAGGAAGAAATAAGGACATTTTAAAGTGTATTCCTATTATATTTCATTCACCTAACATTAAAACAGAAGTATTACTTGTTTATATGAGAGAAGATTTCCCTGGACTCAAACAGTTAATTCAGTTGTCCATGTAGACCTCTTCACTGTGCCTGGAATTTGAAATTATGCTACATTCCTCAATTCCCAAATTGCAAACTTAAATTAATGCTGAAGTGAAAACATGATACCCAGTGAAAAAGAAAGGAAAGGGGCAAGAGAAGAAAGGCAGGACAAGGAATGTTGTATCCCAAGCTTCACTAACACCTGACATCCTGCCAGTAGTTAACACCTTGGAGCTAACAGAAATACGTCATCCTTTTGCCTTATTCAAAGGCATTTGTGATCTTCTTGCAGTCCTTAGATTTGTAAGAAAACTTTATATGAATTATTATCTAATAAAAATAAAGAAAGGAAGTCCAACTGTAGAGCAACTGAAATCGCACTCTAACAATTCAGTCTACATAACCTCTTAGAAACGCAAGCACTGTTACCAGGGGGTAAAAAAAGCAAAGAAAAAAAAAAAAAAGGCAAAAGAAAAAAAAGGAAAAAGGAAAAAAAAAAAAAAGAAAGCAGCACCCATCTCATACCTTCTACTCGCATATACCTGACAGCATGCAGAATTTACTTATTTCATAGAGTCTTCTTTTTACCATTAAAAATGTATCAAAAGACCTGAAGGTATATTTACATTATTTCCAGAACATCTATGTTGAAGTTTGGTATCTTTTTAACCCTCCAGTACGGGAAGTTTTAAATGTTTTACTTGTCTCACAGCATTGCTGAAAAACAAGATGTATGACTTTTAGTTTTGCTGTTTAATAACAATTATGACAATCCTACAATATATAGCAGAAATGCTAAGAAAGCAACTAATCCTGATCCTGCAAGCCAACTTGGAATAAGAAAACCTTTGCTGACACTGAATCTATTTAAAGTCCACACAGGATTTGCAATAGTATAGCAAGGCTGAAGACTGGCAAAAATTACATCCCTCTTTTCTCCTCCCCATTTCTCTATCAAAAGAGGGGGTAGAGCAGGAAAAAGCAGATAGGAAGAGAGACTCCCAACCAGCTCTGTGTTCCTGCTTCATCAGAGGGAAAAGGTAGACAGGAAGAGTGACTCCCAACCAGCTCTATGTTCCTGCTTCATCAGAATGTTCTCCCAACACTTCACTAACTCCTTTGCTGTAGTGGACTTCTTTGTGTTCTGGCTGTATGTAAGAACAATGACACAGGACAGCTTGCCTCAGGTATGAAGCACCACACATCCTTGTAAGTGGAGGCTTCGATGGCAGCTCCAATATGCTCTTTTGCTGATTTCCTGTAGGGGCCAATAAACAAGGTAGAAAAGGAACCAGCTCTAGAGAGAAGAACATAAGAGTCTCTTTCTGGCTACAGTTAACGCATCATGATGGCAGCTGTTAATTCTGGTTCCCACATACAGAGAGGAAAAGAAAAAAAACACAAACAAAAGTTTACAGTGCAAAAGTAGCTGTGTTCAGTTTATCACAAATAAACAGAAGGAAAGTTTACATTATAACAGATTGATGCCATATCCAATTATTAACTGGTATACTGTATGTCAAGTGCAATCTCTAATCATCTTGCATTCTGTGTGAAAGTGGGGGGAAATGATAACTGAAATAGCATTAAACTGATTTCGTGGATACCATGAACAAGCCCATTGCTGAAGCACCTCCTGGTACACTGATCTCTCATTAACAGAAGTGAATTTAGAAATTTAGAAGAAAAATAAGTCTCATAACTTTCTATTTTAAAGGTTAAAGGGTTAACAGTTTTCTAGCCATTTTCTTTAGTATGCTTGCAAGTGAAACAAACCCAATCCTGAGAAATCTCTATTATCCTGAAACTACTGTGCTAACTGATCCTGATGCTTCAAAGCACAATGACTTAAGTTGATTTTAATTTCTCAAAAAAAAAAAACAAAAAAACCCCACAAAAACATAGTATGATTCTACCTTGCAGAACTAGTTGATAGAGACTCAGAGGCTTTTTGTAATAAAAGGGGTGCTGAGGTCCAAAAGGGATGAAAATGAAAGATACCTGGACTGATACCATGTCTTATACACCTTTTGTTTTTTGCAAGTGATACATTCTGCAGACAAAACGTTTCATGCTAAAAAGCCTCAGATCTGGTTTTCTAATATTAAGCACAAAGGAAAAACACTGACAGCAAGCGTGGTAAATAAATCCCTCCCTTGAGAACGAAAGCAGCAGACAGGAGGGGGCTGACATGCATGCAGGAGAAAACTAAACACCATCTTTTTTTTTCTACCTGCACAAGTTGCCATTTGCTGCAGCAATCAAGAATGTCTTTTCCCTGTTGATTTCAAAAGCTAGGTTTTCAGAAAATTTCTCTCTCAAGTCATCTGTTGATATGTTCTAAGAGCAAGACATCCATATCACTCGAGCTTTAAGAGAAAAATCCATTTTCCTTCCTGTTCAGGTAAACATGTTTACAGCTCCTGCACAGACACTGGGTGGTTCAGACTCACATGTCACACACATGTCGTCAGCAACAAGAAAAGCCCCTTTCTCTGATCATCAACATTTTTAATTAGGTAAAGAGAAAAGCACTTTCCAAACTTACCTTCAGCACAGTCAAACCATGAGCTAAATATAAATATTTACACTAGGACAAGGAATAACGTGAGCGTGCAAACAAAAATACTTGCTAGAAAACGCGCACAGAAAAAACAAGAAAACCCTTCTGAGTTCAAAGCAATGAAATCAACTCGTTAGCCCCTGGGAAGGCCGCTATTTGCCACCACGTTATTCCCGGAACAGTCGGGATTAGAGAGGAGAAGCAGCGATCGTGGCTCTGATCTATTTCAGAGTCCGTTCTCTGCGTATGAAAACATCTCGGATGGCAGGCGAAAGCTTTCCTCTCTGACCCTGCACAGGAAATGCCACATAAAACCTAAAATTGCCAAGGAAGGTTACAAAATCACTTGCTTTACATTCTATTGCGAAGAGTCGCCACGAGAACAGAACTACTTCTCTATTTCCAGAAAATAAGTACAGAGTGGGTGTTACGAGCGTTTATTGCCCCCGCCGCGGACCTTCCAAATGCATCTTAAAGTAATACACGTACCGAAGGGGGGTGGGGGGAACAACAAACCACCAGCCCAGCCCCACAGCAGCCCTCAAGTCTGAAATGTAAATGTAATTCCTTATATAGACTGCAGCAGTTGGTCACATACGCACGGAGAGCGGAGCGGGGGCCCCCGGCCAAACCGTTACCACCCATTATTATACAAACAGGTACCTCCGAAGCCAGAGGGAAGGGAAGAAACTTCGCCGCCCGCCCCCGCCGCCCTCCCTTCCCTTCCCTTCCCCACAGCCCCGGCGGGACTCGGGGCAGGGAGCGAGCTTGGCCGCGGGGAGCCGCCGAGGACCAACTCTCGGCGGGGAGGCGGAGGCGAAAGCGGCGAGCGGGGGCGCCGGCCCCGGCCCCCTCCCGCCGGCCCGGGGCGGCCGCACGGCGATGCCCCCGCACAAATCGCTGTCGGCTGCGGCGACGGTGCCTCCCCCGCCGCGCTCCCCGGGTGTGCCCCCGGCCCCTCCTGCTCCCCCCTTCCTCTACCTCCCCCCCCCCTCCGGTGACGGCTGGCGTCCCCCACCGCCGCCCCCCGAGAGGCGAACGCCAGCCCGCCCCGCGGCGCCGGCCGGGAGCGAGGAACCGGCCCGCTGCCGGGCGAGCGAAGGGAAGGGAACTCCGGCGGGTAGCGGAGAAGCGCTCCCGGGCGGGCGGCGGGGCGATCTCCCCCCGTGGGCCCGGAGGTGGAGGGGGGAGTCGAGCGGGAGGGGAGGCCCCGCTCCGCCGGGGCGCGCAGGTAACAAGTTTCGGAGTTGGAGCTGCCGAGGCCGGCCGGCCGGCGCAGGCGCCCCCGCCACTCCCCGCCGGGGCTCGGCGTCCCCGCCCGGGCCGGAGGGCGGCGGCGCGGCCGGGGGGGGCCCCCAGCCCGCTCCCCGCAGCGGCGGCGGGGCGGTCGCGGGGCGTGTGGGGGAAGGCAGCGTGTAACGGTCCCGGACTGGCGGCGGAGTGCGGAGGCACCGCTAGGCGGAGGAGGGAGGCAGGCGGCGAGGGGAGGGAGGCACCAGGTAGCGGATATAACGGTGCGGAGGGAGCCGGGCTCCCGGCGAGGAGCGGCGGGGGAATTACTTTCGCGCCCGCCCGACCTCCCCCCTCCGCGCTCGGGACGGCTCTGCCCGGCCCCCGCCCCGGCCCCGCCGCCGCCCCGGAGCGGCCGAGCCGCTGCCCCGCGGGCTGACTGACCGTTATTGCGCCTCGGGTTCGCCTGCTTCCTGCGCTTACACCTGGGGCCATCCGCCATGATCCTCTCGCTTGTGTCTAAATGCTCCAGTCACCTCCTCCCCCGCCCTCCCCCCTCCCTCCCCTCCCCTCCCCCCCGGACCTGGTTTACGACACTGGGTGGTTTTACTTTTACATCACCTTCCTACACCTAGTGCTCGGCCGGAACCTTGTTGCCAGGGGAGACGGGCGCTTTACGGCAGGACGTTTGAACGGCGGCGGGGGAAAAGTTACTGCCGCAGGTACCGGGAGCGGCGGCTGTAGCCGGGGGGTGCTCGCGGAGCGGCTGTGGCGCCGACCGGGGGACCCCTGGGCCCGCTGGGGTGGGGGGAACGGGGGGTGCATCCCTCCGGCCCTCCGCCGGCGGCAGCAGGGGGGGATCCCCGCGGGGCGGGGCGGGGCGGGGCGGGCCGAGGGGGCGGGAGCACTGTGGGGGTGGGGGCGCGGTGGGCTCCGGTCCCCGGGGCGGCGGGGGATCCCCCCTCCCCGGGCGGCACCGCTCCCGGGGGAGATCCACCCGTCCCGCATCCGCCGCCGGCATCGCCGCGACGCGGGACCGGCCCGCCGCTTGCCTCCTGCCCCGGGCGGGCTGCCCCGCTGCCAGGTGCCTCCCACCCCGGTGCCCTGCGGCCTGCTCGGCGCCAGCCACCGGCAAGCTCCCCCAGGTGCGGCGGGGGCGGGCGGGCCCGGCGGAGCTGAGCCTGAGCCTGCGCCGGCCCCGCTTCCCCTCGCCCCGCGCTGCCACCTGCCCCCGGCCGCAGGGCAGCGACGGAGCTGTCACCGCCGGGAGCCGCTGGTGGCCCCGGCTGACACCCCCCCCCCCCAGACACACGGACACCTTCGGCTCCCTCACCGTAACCCGGGCGAGGAGGGGAGGGGAGCGCGGCGGTGTTAGCATGGGCTGGGTCACATCCTGACGGTGCTTTTGCCTAACAGGTGTAGCCAAGAGACAAACGGCTGCTGCAAGAGAGTGATGCTGTTCCCACCGGGTGTGAAGTCTGCCATTCTGGGGCTTTCTTTTATCTTAGTTCCCACTTTACACAGAGGAGAAGAGGTATAAATTTTTATGCCCTAAAAAATAATAATTAAAAAAAAAAAGATTGGCAAGGGAGCCATTTTTTACAGATAATAAATAACTTTTTTTTTTGCTTAATAAACATTTAGTGTATTAACAATAAAAACAGTACCATCAAGCACTCCTAATATTTATTTACTCTTGCTTTTCACGCTTCACTTCAGGCAATAAAATAATTGATTAAGTTTCCATTTGTTTCTAGGCTTTTTCAAATCCATTTTTTAATCTTTCCTGGGGTGATTCTGTAGAATTTATAGTTCTGTGCTACTGGGAGATACTTTCATCCAAACTAATTAGATTTCAGTGATAGCGTTTCTGTTAATGGAATACTTTGAATAACTAGTTGGTGCCCTACTGAATTTGAGGCCTTTAGCTGTCCTACCTTGTCTCACATGCTATACATTGACATGCTGTAAAGTATTACCTCATCCCATGGAAGCAGCATAACATATCTCTAGAAAATTAACTGCTGAACACTTGCACTTTTGTTGAAATACCTTGTATCTGAAGCTTCCCTAGAAGTCAGTACAGTCAAAGATGCTTAGAAAAGAGGCATAGGGCTAATATGGATACAGAATGAGGTAAAGATGTAGAGGTTTTGGTTTTTTTTAATTAATTGTTCTCTCTAAAATGTACGTGAATCATGGATCTGGGTGCTCACATTAAAACAGTTGTTACCCTTCTTTACAAGTACAACTCATTTCTCTGATTTACAAAAATTTTGGTAAATTTAGGCGTAGTGTTTTTACATGAGTCTTTACCCATTGTGAACTGGCTGCTTCAAAAGTTTAACGAGATTCTATCTGAGAGTTGTTAAAGTACTTTGGAATTCTTGTGGATTTTATCATTCTGTTGATGAACTGAACCAAAATATCATGTACAGGTTTTCATGTCAAGTTTTCTGTTCTTGGAAAGTTGTCATGTTTTGGAAAGTAGTTAAAAAAATAAAAATAATAACACATCCACAAATGAATTTGTAGATTTGTGAAAATATTCCTCTATATGCCCCCACAAATTTCCAGGCCCTTTCACATAGCTTGTTTTCATTGAGTTTTGTCAGTTTTCACCTCTGGATAATAATTCTTCTGCTGTTATTTTGAACAAGTAATGTTTTCTAACAGGATGAGCAGAGATACAGTCTCCTGGTGTTTGTTACTGGTCTTTTTCAAATAGCCAGTGTCTGCAGATTAGTCTCGAGATTTCCAAGAAACTAGGAGAAACTTTTGACAAATCTTCCTGCCACTGAGTTTCTGAAGAGCAGGCCTGAAACTTGGAAAGAACATTTCTAGCTTTACACTGCTATGGTTTTGAGAAATGAGGAGAGAAATCCAAAGCCATCTTTGTTATCGTTGCTACCAAGGAGTTCTATAAACTAAAAAAGCAGAGGATAGAGTTTTGCATCATTATTGATCACACCAATCACTGTTCATTGTGGAAAGCATCACATTCACAACTTCCAAATAGATATATGGATGGGAACTTTTTGGAGATTCATTGTTTTTTTCAGTTTCATCTAAGCATTTAATCAAAGCAATTGGCCACTTTGTATTTTCATATGCAAATTTCCCATTATTTACTGTGTTAAAAGGCATCACAGTTAAGGATGCAGCTACTGTCAATGTGTTTGGGCCTAATGTGTTTATCTAATCCTGGATGCAAACCCACTAGTTAAAATTCCTCTGTCTTTGTAGTGTTGAATATACTGGTACATTGTATATGTAATTTAAACTGGTTTGTGCTGCATGCATGAATGAAAAGTTCTGAATTTTCATTCAAGGATGCAAGAATTAATGTACTATTTTGAAATCTCAGCAAAGCAGCGTATTTTCTGCAACAAGTGTGGAAAGCTTGTTTCTTTAAAGAAGGAATTTTAAGACAGCAGTCATCCATAACAACTAGTTTGTTTTTCTTGACATAATTTGTGTGGGAATTTAGGCAATCTAATAGGTATAATGTATTTGTAATATCAATTTGCATAACTGCTGTACTTCACCTTTTTTGAAATTTATTTCCATTGTCTGAAGACAGTAATTAAAATACTTCTAGACGCACTGGAGTATGGATGCTTGAAAACCAGTTAATGATTATTACAGACAATTTTTGCTATTTTAAAACTAGTCACGTATGTTGTATTATCACTTATGGTCTCTTGAGTGCATTATTACATAAAAGCAATCAGTCTTCTGTTTGTATGCCGACTCCTTATTCACTTTTATGAAATGAAGTTTCAGATGGTAACTCGACTATTCTAGATTTAATGGTGTTCATTTAGTTGAATGAATTCAGAACTACAGTGGAAAATGACTCTGAATTGTTTCTTGTTTCATTTCTGGTTTGTGGCGATTTTTTTATTATTTATTTGTTTTTGTTGTTTTTATTTTACTCAGCAATATGCAGCTTCACTGCAGCTAGCTGAGGAACTGTTCTTGAATAAAATGTGGATTTTGGAGGTTTCAGCATATGTTTTTAGTGCCTTTCCACATGGTCTTTCAGTCTCTTTTTTTGCTTCCAAGTGAATCTAGTAAGTTTCAATAGTGTACCCTGAGATGTTGTACAGTCTCAAAAAATGGTAAAGCCACTTGAAATTTGCACATTCACTTAGAGTGGAGTTTGTAAATATTTATGAAGAGAAATTACCCTTCTTTACTTCCCTCAGCTTCTAATTTCTGTTTCTATACTTCATCAGAAATTTATTTGTTCATTTAAAGCCTGAAGCTGTGATTCCTAACAAATTGGCATGTCTTGCACAACTTGAGAAGGCTGTATCTGCTTGGAAGATTTCAGAGTACGGATGTAAACTGCCAGAAATCATTGATGGGTACATGGCTCTGTATAGCTATAAAAACTTGCATGGATGCAACTGACGTTTCAGAAATCTCCTTAGGAAGAAGTAGTTTTTGTGAAGATCACAAAGGCCTTCAAAACCATTTTGCTTCTCTTGCTTTTCTTTTGCCCTACTTGTTGCATATTATTTTGCTTGTGAAAGCAATTAACCTGTGCTGATACCTGTGTCATGTTGGTATGCTGTTTAAAAAAAATGTTATGAAAACATAACAGGGGGCTGCAATTCCATTCTTATGCTGATCTTAACTTTAGATGTGATCTCTGTTTCAGAACCTTCACACAAGAAAAAAATTATTTTAGAAAAGGAAAAAAACTGAAAAGGTCATTTCACATTCTTCATGGAAAAGACAAATCTTGCGTGTTCAAAATGGAATTGGAATGCAAATTTCAGGACAAGTTATAATTTGTTTGTTTTCAGAGTACCTGGAATTTAGTTGAGAATGTCTACTTCAATACTTTCTTTTCTACTACTAGATGCAGTAGCAAAAATACTTTATCAAAATATTATTTTTTGTTTTAAATTACAACTGAGCTTGTGACTGATCAAATTACAGCTGTAGTGCAGTTAGATTACCCAGTTTTATTAGTAGCACATTTTCCATTCATTTTTGTTTATGATGACTCTGCGTAAGTGTCCTTATCCATTATATTATCTAATTAAGCACTAATGTTTTGTGAATATTTTCACATATGGTTCATGTTTGTTTCCTTCTGTAACTTACACTCTGTTTCTGATTTAATTCCACTACCCAGCCTTGCTGTTTGCTGTCTCACAGTTCTGTTCAATTGCTCATTTGGCTCTCGTTTGGAGTGACACTCTTTGTTATGGTATCTGTACAGCTGGCTCACTCAGCTCTTTAAATCTCAGCTTCAAACGGATTTCTTAATTATTGCATATTCTTCTCATTTTTTTTTAAAGTGCTCTAACACTAGGTGTTATTCATTTGTTACCACTCATTTGTCACTTTTTTTCTCCCTGAGAAGCATATAATACAGAAAATCTCTGTTAATACAGCAAGGAAAGCTGTTGTTTTGTAGATGCAATAATTTTGGAGCTTGCAATATGTATTCTGAATATATAGAATTAATAGAAAACCAGAAAAAAAAGGTAATGAGAGTCTACTGAAATAAACAAATACAATTAAAAATCTAATTTTGCTCAAGAGACCTTAACAAATCATCAGTCAATGCCATAAGGAGAAATACAGATACTGAAATGGTTATTTTCTGAGATGTGAATTGAAGCTTTGGTGTACTTTGCATAGTTGGCATGATTCTCCTATTTGGCAAGGTAAGATATCTGATAGATACAAACATATGATATTAAGATGGACAATAATGTGTTTGAAACCCAGGTGCACAGACCAAATTTTTTTGGCACTATAAAGTTGTGTAAAACTAGTGTAATTATACCTGAGTTCTGCTTATTGGTGCAGGGAACAGCAGTTCAGTGCAAGAATGATCATGTGTTGATAAAGAACTGGAAAGGTATTACAATTCTCATGTAAGGCTATGTATATCAGGAATTTCTGGTTGCAAGATCAATCAAGGAAAGCCTTGTTTGGGTCCATCAAAAATATTTTTTTTCCCAGTGGAAATAAAAACCTATAAAAATTTGATGTGTGATCAAATAGAAAATGTCTTTTTTTTTTTTTTTTTTTTTACCCAAAGCTTGGATACGAGCAATTCTTACAGGTGGAACATCTGGTTCTGAGGTTCCCATGAACCAAATGATTTGAAAATTCCCTTTATTAGGTCATCTCTTACTAGGAGGTTTGAACACAGATGTCTTTGGTGGGCAGTACCCAAAATCACTGGGCTTTAGATATTCTGAACACTTCTCATTAATGCTGACGAGCTATGTAAGTACTGGAAGAAGGGTGACAGCTCCTGTGCCATCTTAAGAGAGGTACTTTGAAACACTCTCTACGCTTTTCAACACTTAGATAAATGGTCTGGCTGTAAACTCTAGTTTACATGAGGAAGTTTATGCTATTTTATGATTATTTTAAGTATACTCTAGAAACAAAGCCATTCATCAGTACAGCAGAGCACCACCTGAACTTTTGTGTTTAGGAAGGTGAATAGGTGGCATTGGTGAATGGTTATGGTTCACATTTCTTTGAGGAGGGAACAGAATTGAATGTTGGTTTTTAATATCCTGGAGGAAGTCAGTGACTACTGCACTTTCATATTAAAGATAGATTGCACCCAGCATTTCTTCCATGAAAGCAAGGCATGTTCTGAATGGCCTGAATAATTTTCTGCAGAATGGACAGGTAGAGAAAACCCAGGCTTGAAGACCTGCAGGTGGGTGGTTAGGTAAAGTGAAGAGCTGGGGAGCTGTAGGGATGAGCAGAAGTAGATCTGGTGCACAGAGAATTTATCTGAAAAATCCTGCGTGAGTAGGATCAGCCAGAAGCTGCAGCGGGTAATGGAGAGCTGTGTTTGGATGTAGGTGCCTGTGGATCTTGTCTGACCACTGTTTTGCAAAGACAAAACCTATCTAGAGTAATAAAATTTGATCTGTTTTAAGTAATCTTATTTCTATTTAAAGGTTCATTAGCTATTACAGTAGCTGTTGGTAGATATTCATTGAAGCAGTTAATTTCTTGCAAGCAATGATAAATTCATGTTTAGTAACTGTAGTAGGTAACCACATGTGGGGCTTAGCTGCTTATGTAGAGTTTTACTTCTGGGCTACTTCCTCCAGGCTGCCTTTGTAGCTGGAAGGAATCTAGTCAGAGCCTGGTATACCTCACAGGCATCTAAAGTTAATTGAGATGAATCCTACCCCATTTCTTACTCGTTACATCAGTCTCATCAGTGAGATATGTTTTCCTGTCATGAAGTTGTTGAAGTTTATGGAAATTACTTCATCTTTCTGCTCTAACTTTTACTGAGAAGTTTCAGAATTTGTTGCCTTTCCTGCAAGTGGGTCTTTTTTGCTGAGTAGCTTCAGACACAGTCCCCTGGTAAGTCCATACCAACTCTGGATTTTCGTTTAATGTGCCATATATTAACACCAATGGAAGCAAAGGTATTTGTTATGCCATGGAAAAAAATAGCTTTTTAAATTAAAATATTTGTAATCCTGTCAAATGTTTATAAAACATTTGGCCAGTCTTAATGTAGAGAGGCTGTGAAAACCTTATTCTACAAAGACGTATAATTCAAAAGCTTTAAGTTCCTGCAACCAAGTGTGCTTTCATTTGGATTCATCATTGCAGCATCTTAAAGAAGAGGACAGAAGAAATTTGCTTAATTGTTATTAATAATAGTACTTTGCTGTCATACCACTTAATCTAAATAAACTTTAAAACTTAATGGAATTCATTGCTAATTTTAGATGTAGGATTAATTTGCAAAATGGAAAAGCTCCTCACTACAACTGCATTCTTTACCATGAGTCCAGGACTATACTTGCATGCTTCACCTTACTCTGCTTTTCTTTAGTTGGTGATTCCTTTATAAAGAGTACTCTGCTCCTAAATAGTATTTATAGGTTCAGTGACATTTTTATCTTAACATTGTTGCTTGCTTAAGTATTTATTCCAGTTCTGAAAAATTATGTTTACAACTACTGTTAATTTCCCTGATGAAAGTTAGCTTATGCATAACTATATTTCTGAGCCTATTTTGAGATATAGTAACAACAGTCTAGTCTCAATCTGAGTCAGACTAAATCACAGTCACATTTTCTCTTTAATAGTAATGCACCACATTAGGCTTACAGCCTGTGAAACTGCATTTTAATGACATATGTATTGCTTAGGTCTCTTTGCCCCTCAAACTGATGCATACGGAGACAAATCCTAAGCAAACAGTTTTAGTGGTGTTTTTCCACCCCTTTCCTGTGGTATAGTGATGGAAAATCCTTCCTGTTGACATGAGGAAGACTGAATTAAAAAAAAAAAAAAAAACAGACAGACACATTGATGTGACTACCAGGACTTAAATGCCAAATTCAGCAAACAGGCCATTAGGAGAAAATCCTAGAAAGAGTACGCAGCGAGTCAGGGATCACCAAGTGTGCAGAGGGAAACCCATGGCTCAACTGAAACAGAAATATTTTATGTAAATTCATCTATCTGTGTGTTCTTTTTCTTGCTTGCTACTCAATGTTGTCTCTTATGTCCTAGTGCACAAGACATCAGGGTGCCTTTCTTCACTAGCTTTTCCTACCTTTCAGACTATTAAAAATATGCAAAGCAATTTTCAATAATATTTATGGTGTGTATTTGTTATTACCTTGTATACACACAGGCATAAGGCTATTTTTAAAGATTAGGAAGGTCACAAAGTCATGGGCTTGGCCTAGATGCATGATCCCTTGGTTATACCGGCATCTGCCTGCCCCATCTCTCCCCAGGAGATTACTTCCACCATATCCAAGGCTGCCGTTCAAATCCCCATGTATTAGCAAACTGAAAACATGGGTAGTTCAAATTAAAAGCACTATTCTGGACCAGCAGCTGCAGGCTGAGTCTTTATCTCATTTATTTGAAGAGGTTTCCATTTCTAGTTGCATGGTCCGTGATGTTTTCAGCTGCTCAAGCTACATCTAGCATGGATGGCAACATTGCAGAAGGGAAATATTAATTTCAGTCATAGAGTTTTAACTTGTTATCCCATATTACATTAGCTACATTTCCCCATCTCTTCCTGCACCTTGTGAAGATGTGTCACTCAACAATGCATAAATAAATCTTACCTCCTTGTTCAAAATAATTCCCAAGTACTTTAATGTGTAACCTTATTTGTGCAGGTTTTGCAATCTCACTCTGAAGACAGTCTTGGAATTTCCATGCAAGACAGTTCCAGGCAGATACTTATATTTGATTTTGACTATGATATGCAATATATGTAAGGTCATACATCATATCAGGCAGGATTCATTCATCAGTGTCTCTCAAATGCTTTGATGAATGCTTTGAGAAACTAGCTCAAATCACTACATAGGAAATTCCTTAACAAAGATGTGTGTCTGAGGATTCAAATCTCCAAGTACTTTTTATTCCACTTTCCTGATGGGAAAGATTCAGATTTCTCCAAACCTTTTGCTCTTTTCCATCAGAATCTCAACAAACTCCTCAAGAAAGTCTTATTTTCTCAATTAAAAGATTGTCAAAGATATTGAAGGTCTTTCCTAACTGAGGTAGTTCAGTGATCCTTTAGCAATTCTACCTAGATGTAAATCTGCATTTGATGTTTCATACTATGCACAGTTCTAGAAGTTGTAGGTTCTGTGACCTTACAATTAGGTACTATGTTAAGTGATATATGATTTTAGGAGATGCCATATGGCTTTCTCTGTGTTTTCCTGGATAGTTTATGAAAGATAAGTATGCTATTTCCTTACAGAGATCCACCAGTTCCTGAAGTCATGGTTAGTCCTCAAGAGCATCCAATGCTCCTTGGACTGGAGTCCATCACTAGACTATGTAGAGCCCTTTCTACCTCCTTGTTACAGGTGTGATCTCAAAAAGAAAATATAGGGATTAATTATTCTTGGGACATTGATCTGGAGCCTGAGAATATGTTTCATGATGATGATGTACCAGTCACTTCTGTATTTTTCCCATTAGAAGATTTGATTATAGGAACTGGTGATCTCCAATTTTTAAGTTACTATTCATTTCAGTGTAAGAGCTATCTGACCATCTGGGATCCTTTTATAAGAAAAACATCATTCCACTATTAGAAAGAATATTTCAGCTTGCCATATTTAATCAGAACATATTGAAGCAAGATGCAAAGCAGGGACAGATGAAAATTAAACTCCTTCATTAGATGCTGAGTATAACCTTCCTGTCTAAAGAGAGTCAAAGAGTTTAAGAACTTACTGGCTTAGTGTTATGCAGAAAATAAGGAGCAATCATTTAATAATACTGACATAGTTAAAGATAGTAATAAAACACACAAAGGTTGAGACATGTTTATTATGATACATGTTAAGACACTCAGAGGTTAAGACAGGTGTTGAAGACAGTGTCAGGTTAGTCTCCATGCCTCTGCCATTAGGAATTAGATTACATTCTGCTAGGCTAAAGGTAATTCCCTTGTTCTGTTTTTCCACTATGAAATTTTCAGTGCTGCTCTGTCAAGATGTAACCACATGTTCCCTAAACAAAGTCCATCTGATCACCAGTTGCACTCTTGCAGGTGGTAGGTGCATCATTCACTCCCAGTGTGTTCTCCTCTCACCTGAGAGAGCTGCTGATTCAACTATTCCCAAAGTAGGAATCCACAGAAGGCACTTAAAGGACAGAGAGAGGAGGCTGTTCCCCAGAAAGCAGCACTCTTTGAGATGAACACAAGGAGGGTTTTGGCTGGTGCCTCACCACATCCTGCTGAGTCAAGTCAGCATTAAGTGAATGCAGGTTTTCCCTTGGGAGTCCTAATTGCAGCTGAAGATCTGAGGAAGTTCTGGAAGGAAACAGGTGGGCTGGAGTGCTTTCATAGCCTCTTCTTTTGAATATCCAGGAAAAACACAAGGGGAGACCATGGCCCACAGCACCTGAGAGCTGCAATTGCAGGCCATACTCAGCTTCACCCCTGTGATTTCATCTGCAGGACTCTAATTGGAAAAGGATTTTTGGGGTGATCAGTTAATCAGTAACAAGTCCCTACAGAGCTGTCTGTAGTGATCATTACTGTAAGATTTTCCACCACCGGTGCTTTATCTTCTACACACCGCTCCTGGTGCTTAGTGTCCATTTATCCTTGCTAAAATTGATAAACACGGCATTTAATTTTATTTTCAGCGTATTTAGTATTTTGTAACCATTTATAACATTATGAGAGTGCTTCAATGCAATTTGTTGAGAGTAGTCAGTCTGTAGTTGTTCTTCATTCATCTAAGGGCAGTAAAAAGTAAATAAAAGTTATAGTCTGTTCTTGGAGTGACACAGCTGTGATAAATCCATAGCCAAAAGCTTAATGGTAGGCAATATTGTCTAGAGTTGGCTATGGAGATGGAAGGAGGGATGGCTGGAAGTGGGTCTCACTGGCATGCAGCCTGCAGAGCTCCTCATGAACAGAAACAAGAGGAGAAGTAAAAATGTGCTGTGGGGAGAAAGCCCAGGAAAAGAATTTTTTTGCAAATGCTGGCTAAAAGCAGGCTTGAAATGGGAAGCAGAGAGCCTGCTTTCAAGTGATTAATTCCTTCTTGGTTAGAGGAGCCATAAACCAGAGGCTTCTGAAAACTCTTCTGATTAGCGTTTGGCAGCCAAGAGGTTCAAGGAACCGGGGCAGAGAGGTTTGGGTCAGGCCCTGCCTGATGCTCCTGCCCGGCTCCTCCCTGGCCCCGGGCTCCCCGCTCCCTGCAGCCTGGGAAGCGCCCATTAGCGCCCTGCTCAGCAGGATAAAGAATCAAGGAGACCGCCTAAAGCATTAGGTAGTAATTAGGAATCGTCAATTAGGAAGAGCCTTGAGGCAGGATGGTGACCCATTTCTGGGAGGAAAACGATGGTCTTTAAGTCGGTGTCGGTTTTTAGGTTGTTTTGTAAGGCTCGGTCGGTTGGTTTTTGATCGTCTTTTTTGTGTGTGTGCGGGGTTTTTTTGTTTTCTCTTAAATACCCTTACTTTATATTTCTAGAGTGAGATGTTCCACAATAGTGAAGCACAGACAAAGGACTAGAGAATTTTCAACTATTTGAACTAGTATTCATCCACAGAATTTTGATATGAATTTTTGATACACAGGCTTACAAAAAAATAACAAAGCTACCTGTATTGGGACATCAGGGAGACCTAGAAAATTCTCTGAAAATGAGCAGTGTCTCGAATATGTCATATTACCGGTCCAAAGGAGTACGATCTTCATTTTCTGTCGCAAACTGCCTTGCTTTCAGCTATTTTTTGCACCTCGTTTTTGTCCATCCCCTTGCAGCTGTAACTCATCTCCCCTGAGTAGTGATTCCAACATTGCCGCAGAAACCATCCCACTGCACAGCCCGTAGAAAGAAGTACACCACAACAGGTTATATTTAACAAGGAAAAGAGGAATAGAAAGTGGTACATCTGCACAATGAATATAATATAGCATTGACTTGGAATTTCCTGACTTCAGCAGTGCCTCCAAAATAATAATGCATTAATAGAATTACGCTTAGCTTTCTGCTTTTTAAATGAAAATATTTGAAAGCAAAAGCCTTTTCATCTTCCAAGTTCTTCTGGCTCTGTGTGTGAGATAGTGGAAATAATACAGGACTGTGTAACCACAGCAAACAAGCGGGGTGGGAATTCTATAAGTGCTCAGCTGGCCCAAAGCAGAGTGGTAGTGAAGGAACAGCCTGGATTTTGGATTTAATAGCTGGATTTTTCCTCCCCCTAAACTCCACTCATTTCTATGGATGAAAATTACTCTGTTGTAGGCAGAACTGGTGGTAGCCTATAATTAAGGATGTCTGACATTTCCATTATAACAAGATGGTTTTAGTTGGCTATAATTTCAGCTGTTGTTTAGTTTAAATTTTAACTGATCAGGCAGGGGTTTCCTTTTCAGGATATCTCCTGCAATCTGACTTTTTTTGAGAGGGGTGCAATGGAGAAATAGCGAGAAATGTAGCAAATTGTTCCTCAGTCTCTATAAAACAGTTAAGCAAACTTAGATTATATTGACCAGATAGAGAAGCTATAAACTCATTACATAAAATTTGGTAAAGAAGCCACCCTGTAGTTTTCATGTCTTTTCTGCTTTCTGTAGAAAATCTCAGCTGATACATGAGCAGTAGAAATTTGCTCCAATTTAGCACATGAATGTGCAAAAATAAATAAATAAATCCGTCTCTTCTGAGCATGCTCCAAACCAGGGACAGAATTAACTCACTGAGGTCTCTTGATTGATCCACCAGTAAAAATGCTGAAAGGCAGAAAAATCATGTACATATTTAAATTCTCTTTAACTTTAATGGGGCTTAGCTGGTGGAATGTATAAATACTTCTCTGTTTTATCAGTAAAATTCCCTAATATAGAGAACGTTTCTGAAATGCACAATTCATCCTCTTTCTTATAAATGAATGTTGTCTTTAGCATCACTTTAAAAACAAAAAGTATGACCTCTTTACTCACTGACTTCTTCCTAGGCATTTTTCTGGATGGAACTTCCAAGTGGTCTTTGGGAATTGACATTTTTAATTGTATCAACACAAATATCTATGATGTGTGTGATGACATAATTTGGGGATCTTGGACAATGTCTTGTCTTGGAGAGTTGCATTCTCCATTAAGTCCAGTTTTGATATCCAGCCTGTCGCTTCCAAACAGAGATATTATTGGTCTGCCATAGTCAGAGGCTCTAGTTCTGAAGCTTCCTCAGATCTCTACCAAAAATCCCTTCTGCTCTTCATTTTCCAGGTATCCTCTCCATACTGTTTTTTTTCTCTCATCAATAACATCTAAGAAATAAAAAGGTGTAGAACCTGTATTACTACTGGCTAAAAAAGGCCTTACTATCACTTGTGGAAGCAGTGCCAATCTTCTGTTTTCATTAAAAGAGAGCAAATGTGTTTGTTTTCCTTCACAGGTTACTCTGTGTGTCAATAATTAAAGATATTTGGTTTTGACACTTCAATGGTTTCTTGTGGGAGTTTTTGGAGATAAGTTCACAAACGAACAGGTTTTAAATGAGACAAATTTCTCCTGTTTTGATGGGTGTACAGTACAATGAATGCCAAGGGGCCTGACTGAGGGGTCAATACCGTCATTGCCAAGACTCCCTGAGATGCTGGTGGCTACTGGGTCAGGCTCTAGAAGGTATCTGCCTTCTTCCATTTAACTGCAGGTTTAGAGCAAGCTTGAGCAGCTTTTCCTGCAGTGAGCTTAAGTGTGGGATCAGTGCAAGCACATATGTTCTTCTGGCTCCTTTGGACCTAGAAAATCCAGTGGGAGTATGTAGGCAACTTATTTGTGATTGCTGCAAGCTGTGAGCATGACAAGGGACACTGCAGAGCTTCAAAACCTTGTTGAAGGCTGTGTTACAGTTCATGACACTGGATATGCAATGGATCCACAGCATGTTGAAAGCATCCCCTCTGCATAAGATTTAGAAGAATAAACAACATGAACTGAGGCTTTTTTGATGTGCAACATTGCTGCATTCTAAAATAATTCAGTAATTAAAAATCACAATATGTAGAGTGTTTACATATTCTAGAAGTTAAACCAGGGTTTTTTCTACCAGTTACCTGGTATCTACGTACTGCATGTCCTGTTATTTAGCTTAAGGGCATAAAAGTATGCTGGTATTATATTTTTCTATTTGTTCCATTACCTCTCATATTAAGCTTATAGAAAGCTCAAAGCAGACTAAACAGGTCACAGTCAAATTGGTAAAGTTGATTTTCATGCATTCTCTAAATCAAAATTTTTAATTTTTTTTTTTTTTCAGTTTGTTTTCTAATTAGAAAACAGGTCCACAATGTGGTATCTATCTTCTTCCATTTGAATCAATAAACAGAGAAGTCATGAGAAAGAGACCTCTTCCCTTCAGGGAGTCCTTTCTTGTTAATGTTGACTCAGGTTGTTAGTACTTATTCTTGTCTTCTTTCCTCTTCTTCCTACTTCCCAGTCTTTTATTTCAGTTCCCCCTCCTATTTCCCAATGTTAGATCTGTTGCCTTACACAGAGCATGTATGCATTTGCCCTTTCTATTTATGTTCTGCATCGTGAGTGCACAGCATTTTTCAGTCTGTGTTGTGAAAGCAAGCTCTTCCACCCAGCTGAATTATGTTTTCAAAATTAATAAAATTTTCAAATATGATTTTCATTGAAAGTGAAACAACAGTTATACTTCAGCTGTAAGTAATGGATATGGACTTTTAAATAACTTGTGGGACCTGGTTAGAGTTATCCCAGAGGTTTCCCTCCCATTTGAAAATCGCCACGCTGGTGGAGAAATTAATTCATGTGCTTGCAACTTGATTAATTGAAACTTTACTAAATGATCTCACTTTTTCAGTTTGCTCTGTGTTTTGGATGGCATGACCAGATTTTTTAACTTCTCTTTTATGGTTAACCAAGTCCAATTCCTGCAAAGACTTAGCATGTATATTTGACTTTATCTTAGTTAACTGTCTGTGTAAAGACTTTTGAGATTTGAGACCCTGATTAGTTTTTTCTCTGCTGAAAAGACAGCTGTAAATTTCAATAGGGAAACAGAAAATTTCCCTAACAAGTTTTAAGGAAGTCTTTAAAACAATAATTTGAGGATGTATTATTTAAAGCGAATTGCATCAGATATAGGGTCATTTTGAAATAAAAGATGTCAGAATAATAGTAACTTGCTTTTTGTGTGTACAGGCTTGCTACTGCACAGTAGGAATTTATGAAACTATTTCTAAAGGAGTGAATAATCAGAAATTTAAAAAAAAACCCAAACAAACAAACAATACCCTAAATTCTGTGGGGTCTGAGGGCTGCAATTTCTACTCATTTCACCATGAATGGAGGGTCTACTGGAGCCCTGCATACTTTGTTTGTACTCCATATTGCTCCTATATGTCACCTCTGAGGGGCTTCTCCTTTGATCTGAAAATAAAGGTCAGTTAAAACAAATATCATAAAAGGACACGGTAGTATTTTTCAAATTTTTGAGACTTTATCTATCTTCAGATCCCCTCACTAGACCAACATTAAAATAATGATCACAATCCAAATATAGAACATTTGAACTGTCCTTTTCCAGGCCAGATGTGCTATGTTATGTAATACCATTTTAGGGTGATTGCTGGAGCTTGGAGTAAAAGGAAAATGAACATATTGTAGATACTGTTTCAAAGAGCAAATGTCATAAAAGATGTTATAAAACTCAAGGCCTTGAGCAAAAAATTCGAGTACTCAGCAGTTCTGCCCAGAGCCTTGCCTACACACAGGCTGAAAACTCCAGCACAGTGCAATCTAGTCACAGGCTCCAGCAGTTACAATAAAATGACAGCCCAAATACATATTCCTACACCAGCACACTTCACCTAGATACAAAAGCATTGTAACTCCTAAAAGCTTATTCCTTCAGGCACAGAACATTCTGAGTTAAATGCACCACAGCAGAAATTTTCTCCATATGCTTTTCTAAACCCTATTAAATAAAAACCATCCAAGCAAGTAGTTGTTGATATGTGTGTGCAACAGGCTTCCCAGAAATTCTTTGTAAATAGAGCATCAATGTTTTCCACTGTTCGCAGGGAGGAAATCTGCTGAGTTCAGACCACTCTAATCAAATCCACATTGCAAAGTCACAAATAGAGACACAAAGGACAATCACTATCCATTTTTTGCACTGCTGATTCATTAATCAGACTCCTTTTCTTCACTGTTTTGGATTGCATTCTCAGAGTGATGTGCCAGGCTCCTGCCTCTGTTGGATATGTAGCCGTCCCCTCTGTCACTGCAGCCAGGGCTGGGACAGCATACACACCACTTGAAGCATTTCACGTTTGTGATCCCAAGCAAATGACCAACATCTACACAGCACATCAGAGAGACAGATGTACCAGGAGGAAGTCTAGGAGCATCTACATTGAATGTTTATAACAAGAGTTACTGAGATGACTCAAAACAGGGAGCATTTCTTCTCTTTCAAATCTCTTTTCAAATATTCTTCCTTTTCAGGCCTTCTCCAGCAAGAGCAAAAATAGGAATCCTGTTTGCCTCTCTGCAGGGAGGTGAGAGCTGCTGAGGACAGAGGGTGCTGTGGTTATGCCTAGGACACAACCTAGGAACTCACTGTCCCCAACAAGAAACGTGACTTTCCATGACTCCTGTGTTCTTGGAGGGGGTGGCTCTTTGCAGCTCCACTCTGCAAAGAACAGCAGGGGAGGCTGTATCTGGCTGTTACCTGAGGGGCTAAGCCTTGGGGGGTTTATTTTTAGGCACCGTTCACCCTTTACCTCCTTGTAAACTCATCATGTAAGGAGGATAAATAGTCTTTTTACAGGGCAGATTCAAGAAAAAGCCTTCTTTCCCTGGAAAAGGAACTCAGCAGTAAACGGACAGAATTTCTGGAGTATTAATGTACCTTCATGGCTTCAGATTTTTTTTAAGACTGACTTAGGGGTAGGAACAGGCCAAGATAGGTAGGTAGGTTGGTCACAGTAGATGCCAGTAATCTAAGTGCCATACACCATCTCTGAACTGAGCTAACTGGGCCTGTCTGCACCCAGTCAGAGTCTGCAGACCCAGTCAGTCTCTGCCTCTTCCCCAGGAGAGCTGGTGTGCCTGCACAGCCCTCAAGCATTGTTCAAAAAAGCCAGTGTGGGCTTTCAAACCCATTTAGTTCTGCAAATGTGTTTCATTGCTACAGTAATTCTAGATCTGTGCCCATTTTTTTCCTTTAGCATCAATAACATCAACATGAGAGAATTACATTTCAATCATATTTTCTCTTTGGCTTTATTTAGTAGGTTTTTTTAGTCACATATGGTAGTTTACTCATAAAATAAACTGCTTAACCTTATAATCTTCCTCTGCACCTATCCTAGTTTGACTTTGTCTCTTCTGAATGTGAGCAACCCAGATATTCAAAAGATTTCAGGAGATCTCACCAATGTCTTGGACAAGAGCCTTAATTCTCTATGAAGTGTTCCCTATGAGTAGGGTTTTTTTTTTCCCCTTGATTGAGTTTTGCATCCTATGATGATGTTTGTAATTTCTCAGGACAACACTGGGTACTATGCTGTTCTAATTCCGTGGCTGACCAGCACATTCATGTTTATCTGCCTCCTCTGTTGTTTCCATTTTGTTGGTGGTGGTTGAAAGCCTTGATCTCAAGTCCCAGCTCATTTCTGTTACCTCGCTTCCCTTTTCTGATCCTGAAAAAAATATGCCATATTGATGATCCCCCCCCTTATCCTCATTATTATCTATTAATTGTCTTCACTTTCTTCTAGTATGTTATGTAAAATAATAATGTAAAAGTCTAAATAGGAGAATCAGGAAGCCTTGCTTATTTTGGATTGCATCAGTTCAGACAATCTTAGAAACCATCTACCTGCCCGATTCACTGGGGCCTCTATCTTGTGGAAAGCAAATGTTAGAGTAGCTGGCAATGCCCACAGACTCTGCAGCTTCCAGGGAATCACTGAAGGGTTTTTATGCAATTGATTAAATGATATTGTGCACAGTCATCAAGAATGAAGCTTCACAATATATGTAATGATGTGCTTTGTTCTAGTCTTTGCCTGCATAATACCAGAGGAACATCTATTTCTAGATAAAATGAATGTGAATGGATATAACTGGGCCTGACAAAGTTATCAGACTTTGCTGTTGCTGGAGGTAAAATGAGAGAATATAATTTCCCTGTCCTGTTCACAATAAAATATTCAAGAAACTCACAAGTGGAAGATGGGCTGCTTTAGGGGACTGGTACAGCAGGGCTCTGTGTGGTGAAGCAGCAGAAACAGCAATGATCTGCATGTCCTGCAAAGATGGGTTTGAAGAAGTGGTAGAGATTTTATAGTTGCTGAAATAAAAATAAAGGAGAAAGGCAAATTTCTGAGGATGAGTCAGCCAAGAGGTGAATGCATTTTCTCATAAATGGGCTGTTTTGTAGATCACACTGGGACTTAGAAATGAAGATAAGGCTGCAGAGTCTGCTTGAACTTTTTAGAAATCCTTGATTAATTGCTAGAGGATGACATTAAAATGGCCCTGCTTCTTTCTTTATTTATTTTATTCATCTCAGATTTCTTTAGCTTTCTGTTCTCCTGCCTTTTGCTTTTTGTCTTTAATTTTTTTCCTGTAATTAAATATAAATAAAAGGGACTGCATGTTCTGTGCTGTCACATACAATATATAGCTTCTCACCAGCAATCCTAGATTCAGTAGTGATTTTAACTGACAGATTGTAATTAAATAAAGATAGAAGGTTTACAGGCTTCAACTGCATATCAGCTTTTCTTGTCTTCTGGGTGTTTTTTGCAAACATTGGAGTGTGTAATCAGATTTTTTTTTACATGTGTACATGTATAAATATTTCTGCTTCTATATCCAATCAGATTAGTGAATTTAGGTCACATCTAGTCAAGAAAGCTGTGCTAATATAGCATATCAGCTAGGGGAGTGACCGGGGCATGATTTTTTTTTTCTTTTTCTTCTTTTATTTATTTATTTATTTATTTTACTGGGGAAAATCTGAGTTTAATGTGCAGCAACACTAGATAAATACTCACAAGGACAAAGCAAAATTTTTTCCGTTTGTTTTGTTTTTTTTTTTTTTTTCTGGGAGATCTTATTTTCCTTTGGGTAAAGCTCTAAAGGTAAAGTTGTGGGGGTTTTTTTTTGTCTTCTTTCCCCCCCCGCCCCTCTCCTTTCCAGCCCTTCTGCTCTGGTCCTAGGTGAGGCAAGGCTGCCAGCATGGCTGCTGCAGCGCGGATCTCAGCAAACTTCCTGCCAGAGCCAGAGCCAGAGCCAGAGCCGACCCACACTTCTCTGGACACCACTACCACGGGTGGGCTTTCGGTGTGAGCTGGATCGATCCTTCCACCTCCACTCGGGCCGAAGCAGTGGGTCGGCCGGGGGTGAGCGGAGGAGGGGCAGGATCCGACCCTCGGTGCCCGGGGATGCTGAGGACCCCCGGCAGCCCTCCTGGCTCCCTGGCAGCAGCCCATCCTTGGCGGCCACCGAGCCGATGTGTTTCCCCAACCTCCTGCCAGCTCCGGGCAGACAGACCGGCTGCGAAAACAGCTGCAGGGAGAGAACCCAGAAAGAGATGAAAACGGATTTTGAGCTGCGTCGGTCGGGCCGGAGGATGCCTGAAGCCTGAAGCCTGAAGCCTGATGCCTGAAGCCTGATGCCTGATGCCTGAAGCCTGATGCCTGAAGCCTGATGCCTGATGCCTCTCTGCTCCTTCGGCTCTGCCAGGGCTTCCCAGTGGGACCCTGCATGCACCGTGACGGCAGCCTGTACCCTCCTGCAGGAACTCTTCTGTCCTGTACCCCTCCTGCAGGAATTCTTCTGTCCTGTACCCCTCCTGCAGGAACTCTTCTGTCCTGTACCCCTCCTGCAGGAACTCTTCTGTCCTGTACCCCTCCTGCAGGAACTCTTCTGTCCTGTACCCCTCCTGCAGGAACTCTTCTGGCCTGAAGCCCTCCTGCAGGAACTCTTCTGTGCTAAACCTCGGGAAGCAAGCCTGAATGCATTCATCTACACTCGAACAAGCAAAAAAACCTCGGGGCACTTCATGTTGTTTTTAAAAAAGCAGTGCTATAATTTTCACTCTAATATCTGGTGATCTGAAGGTAAAATTATTTTCTTCTTTAGCCTTGCAGTGGGTAGGCTTTTGGAGGAGAGGCCTCTTTTTTAATATCATTCTTCAGTGAGATTGCTGTGATTTCTTTGCAGTGGTGATCTGCATTTGCCCTCTCTGGAGACCTAAACCGATGACCTCCAGTTCTGCTTGGAAAGCCATGCCCCAAGGCAATCTGAGCTCCAGGTACATTTTCCATGGAAGAGGGTGCTGTGAAATCAGTTCCATCCTGGGTCCACTCACATCTAACTTGTCGATCCCAATTCACTTTAGCAGGAGTACTAAGACTGGGAAAACTTAATTTATGCTGTCCTGCTACAGAGCTCACTGCAGTCTTCCAATTTTGACTGTCGTTACTCCCTTTTAGTATCAGTACAGTTCACTGAGAATTTGTTATGAAGCAAAAGCCTTAAATGCAAACCACTTCCCAGGCCAGTACGAAATATTTAAACACTTCAGGCATTCAGTCTGTGATTCAGAGATTTATTTATAAAACTGTTGATTTTGGGGCACTAAACTATTGCATTTAAACTGCAGAAGTGAGTCATATTTGTGGGAGGTAATTACTACCAGAAAGTACAACTAAGTTTTGTAGGTTTCTCTGTAAAATGTCCACTTATGATCTGCAACTGCTAAAAATAACACGCTTTGTTGAATTTCAGCAGAAGTTATCTTTAGAGAATTATGTGGTTTTATACATATATTCTGTTTTCCTGACATATGATAAAATAAATGACTCACATGCCTGAGAATTTATTTGGGTGTTTTATGTAGACTGTCCTGACCAGGTAGCTTGTTCAGTTTATACACTTTTTATTAAAGCCAAAGACTTTGTGTTAACTACTAAAGAAAAGTAATTTATTATGAAAACAATGATTGTAGCTAGTACTTACACAAAGTGTTTGTTCATAAGAAAGGTCTCTGGATTTCTTGGATCATCCAAAACCACAATAATCTCTGCAATCTCTTCTCTTCTGTATGGCTAATAGATTTTGGGACCTGAGGGACTTCCAGATGTCCAACACCTGCAGAATCTACTTTCGGAGCAGGAGGGAACTTTCCTCATTATCCCTCAGTCATGACTGAGGAATTCAAGTTTATTTAGCTTGTGGTCACTTAGCAGCACTCCCAGCAGCAGATGAGTCAGATGCTATGCCACCTATCCCAAGAGAATACTCAGTGACTGGGTTCAGAAAAAATAGTGTCATCCATCCTAGAATATTAGGCTTCAAAAAGTTTTTCTCATGTCAGTCAGGGAGAACTTAAGGTGCACCATAAAACCAAATAGCCTTTCAATGCTAGCAGACCAGGAATCATTTCTAGCAGACAAAAAATGGAGTTGTTCTCTGGAATTTAAACTACAGACCTCAGAACATCTTCATCCCTTTCAAAATGTGTGATTAAGAAGAGGCCTTTCTTTACAAACTGCAATTACCTGTGCCAGCAATTTGCTGTGAACCAGGCAGTCTCTGCTTACAGTTCCCATTTTCATGACCAGATCATGGTCTGGAAGTCTTTCCCCCATTCTCCCTATTTCTCTAAAGTTAATACAGCTCCTGCCAGATGCATAGCTTCCATGAGATGATGGGGATTGGGAAGATGAGACTTGCACTTGCCTTTCCATTACTTTCAAAGGAAGAGAACTAAACAATCCTATCCTAAACTATACCCCTTTGAGTACCTCCACCCAAACCTACCTGTGGCTCTTGGCCAAGCAAACAATTTATTTTTCCTGGCTTTTTTTGTTTGTTTGTTTTTCCCTCCCTAAGATGAGGTTTTCTTCACCAGCTGGCTCTGAGCAAATGTGCTGCACTTTTCCATGCCCTCTGGTTGTACTCCCTTTCCGTGGGGCTGTCTGGCAGGGGGGGTGACCACATTAAAGGAGCTCTTCAAGCTGCTGGGATGTCACTGATGTGCCCACTCAGGAGGAAGACTGAGTGAGGGCCAGCCTACAGAAACAGCAGGATGTCAGCTGGGGGTCAGGGAAGGTCAGGAGTGTCCCTCATCAGCATTCAAGTAGACTCAGGTACACTTTACATTGTTACAAAGTGGATCTTTGAGGGGTTCTATCAGTACTTCTTGCTACAGAGAGGGGTTGGACACCAACTCGCTTTTTCCCTTGAGTTCATTCTATGGGAAAGTCTTCAGCTATGAAACAAGAGTCTCCAAAGTGTTAAAGAAAGAGATAAAGCCTGGCAATAAATATATAAAATTATGCGCTTTTTTTCCATGGAACATGAGCACAAATATCTTCTTGTGATGGCTTCTTCGGTGGCTTTAAAAAGGAAACAGTTGCATTCCAAACAAAATGTAGCAATGGCCTTGAAGTCAGAAAAATACTCACCAATAAGGCTATATGTTATGGCCATTATTTCACAGGATTGTCACTTTCAAAGCTGGCTGAAGACAGAGCTAAGTATAGGTTTTTCTGTTTCCACAGACATTTTAGAGTTTTCTGCATTTGCACTGCTTGTAAAGCCAGATAGTCCTTACCATACATTTGACAAAGGGGTCTGGTGGTGTGAGCTTTTACCAACCAGTATGTTAGGGATTTGGTGGTTATGAGTAATAAGATTAAATGCACTTTCACCAAAATGAAGTATTTTTATAAGTACAATCTCAAATCCCATAATTTTTGGCAGTAATTTTTAAACTTCCTGATTTGAGAAGTTAAGTGTGACTTCACATTTTGCACACTTTGATGAGATGGTCTCTTAGTTTCCTGGCACTCCCTCAAGCCATTCAAAACCCTCCAAATGGCTGCAAGCTTTTAGGAAAGCCAGTGATTTCCATTAAGTGTTGGGCTGACTGGGTGCTGAACACTTCTAGGCAGATTCTGTGTTTATTAAAGTGCATCTGCTTTTATGACTCAGTGAAAGAACAGCATATTCTGCTTCATTTATTCATTTAGACCTGCCCTGGAGTTCCCATAGTTGCCAAATACTGTTCTCCTTGCACTGGATCCTGGTGAGTGTTCACCTGGAAGAGCTGTGTCCCAGTCACACCTCCTGTAAAGCTTCCATACCATACTGTCAGTTTTTTGCTGTTACTGCACAGGAGGGAGAAATATGACAGAAGAGGATAATTTTAAAATTGTTTATGCTACCTGAAACTGATGCACATCCCATTAAAATACATTTCTGTATTATAGTTACTCAGGCTTCTTCATAATCACAGTTGCTTCAAAACAAGTAAGCTGGGCATGGAAACACTGCTGAGACTGTCAGGAACAGCGAGGTGAAACACATTTTCTGGGGGATGTTTGCTAAAGTACCAGGTTTGGGTCCTACCTTAAACAGGAGAATGTTAAACCAGGCCAGCAGAGCTCCTGATGTCTCTGTCCAGGCAAATAAAAAGCATGATCATTCTGGAAGGACTTGTTTGGCAGCAACAAGGGCTTGGCTAGAGGGTTTAAAGGGGTAAAATGGTCCCCCAGCCCTGGCATGGGACTGGTGCTGCCCAGCAACCCAGCAACTCCTTGAACCAACAGCCCCTGTGCTCCCCACTACCAGTAGTAAAGGGCTTTACCTGCTGCCCAGCTCACCTGGCCTTACAATACGGCCTCTTTCTTTTGTTCCTTCCTCTAGTTGCAAGCCATTGCTCTGGGTTAAGATGAGCACCACCCTCCTGTGGTGCTTCCCCTGGGCTTCCCCCCCATGGTTCCACTATTTTTAGGTACAGTTAGTTGATGTAGAATCCTACAAGTAGAAACTCTTTTATGGTATGTCTCCTTGTCTAACAGGGAGAACTGATCTGGTCAGTGTTCTTGCCAGAACACTGAGATCACCAAGCCCAGACCTTTTACCAGGAGAGATTTATTGTGTGCATTCTTGCTTATCTGCCCTTCTGACTTTGGTAAGGATTCTGTCTTGTAGCTTCTGCCTAGACATTTTTGCTTGATATGGAGAAATACAAAAAAGGCTGCTTGCAGACTGACAGATAGACAGAACAATAACTGCATTTTTGTACAGAGCTTGGGCTCTGCAGTCTCTGGTTTAAGTGTCTGTAAGGGGATTCGAGACAATAGCTTCTGGTATTCACCTTCAGGGGACCTAGAAGTGTAGTGGGCAGTGTGGAGCTGAAGACTGGTCATAGATTACTCATAAGAATAAAGAAATCTTAGTAGAACAATTTTAATGCTAGCTGACAATTTTTTTTGCCAAATTTTATTCAGTAGAGGTGAAATGGCCAAGTTTTTAATGCCAACAATTGAGGTTTTGTAAAGGAAATACCAAACCAACCTTGGCGGAAAAAGAGATGGACATTAAATTACAGAGCAGAGACTGCATTTGCTTTGTAGGTGGAGAAGTAAACATGTTACAAAAAAGAAAATGAGTCTGAGTTTTTCAGTTTGAGTCCTGTGCTTAAGCAAAAAGGGACTGAAGCAGGAAAGTGTAAGATTTACCAGAAGTGGCTGAACTCAAACAAATGCTCATCGAGTTGTACAGAACTGTTGGCAGGGAATGGGACCAATACTGGGAGCTGCTGCAAAAATGCTCAGAAATTGTTGCTCAGTGTCATCATGTAAAGACTTTAAGACCGACCAAACCACAAATTCTCGACTGTTCCTATTATAGCAAGAGCCAAAAAGACACATTCTGTAGCTTTTACACTGTTTTTTTCTTGGATACAGTGTGGAAAATATACACTTGTCATTGGACATTTATAAAATTTTTCCTGTATAATTTGTAACAGTGTGCCTCTGAATTCCTGCAGCAGCAGCAGGCCAGCTAAATCCACTGTGAGCCCTATCTTCCATCCAAATGGCATTCCATTCAACTTGGAGAAGCTATTCACAGCATGGGGACTGCCAAGGCAGACTGGAGCAAGGATAGCAAAATCTTCCCCTGAAATATTATTCCAGTCACCTCAGTTTTATAAAGGACAGAAGAAAACATTGCATATTGCATAGGTAGGCTTATTTGTTCAGTCTATAAAGTTGAATGTATTTCATCCAGGAGTGACAGCAGTGCCTGAAAAACCACTTCTCAGAATTAGCAGATCTATTTTGTAGTGCAGCTTGCCAAGCCCAGGTTTCCAGACTCAGTAGGTCACAATACAGAAGTTCCAAAGCACAGGCATTGGTTCCTGTGCAGGACCAAAGTAGAGAAAACTTGATCAAACAAATTCTGCACCATGTAGATCCCTAACACACATGCTGCTAGTGGCAGAGACTGGCAGTCAGCAGAAATAATTTCCAGACCTCTTTCTTCAGACTACCCACCTACTTCAGACCACCCTTCTGTTTTAAACTTGCTAGCTCAATGCAATTTGTTCCTCTTCAGTTAAGCAGATGTCATATACAACAGAGTGTTTCTAGGATTTCTTCTGTAAATTATTCATACCTGGAAAAAAAGCAGCACCAGCTAATATTTGGGTACTCAATCACATACAGCAGACACCTATACAACCCTTTTGTAATGGCTGTAGTAATTTGCAATAAGCTGTTTCAGTTTTGCTCACTCTGTGCTATGCTCTTCTGTTCTGTCACAGTTGTCCTTTCCTGTAAAATGATGTTTGATATATTTTAAGTAAATGCAGGAGTATTTCATCATGTGTGAATCTGTAAATATTCCAATGCACAGGAATATACAGACTATGGCTACTCTTCCTTAATCAATGGACAAACTTTGTAGTTTTAACCTACCAAATAAAATCAAAGGTAAGTTTTATTGATTAAATGATCCATAACAACAGGAATGCATTATGTAGTTTTCCTTATATGCTCCTTGCTAGAGATAAATAAGATATCACTGCAATACTGTTCACTCTGTTATAGCTCTGTCTGTGTCAGCATTTATGTTACAAACCTCTTCTTCCAGGGGTTTATAACTCAGCCATAGAATGTACTCCAGTCTGAAACTTGGCACACAGGGTCTCAGTTTGGCAAAAGCTTTATTTTACAAGAAGTGAGAACTATGCAATATCTGTTTGGTCGTATCCAAGTTATAGTTGTTTAGGTTCCTAGCGACAGAGTGGTCTACACAGAGAAGCCCACAAAGTATCCGTCTGCCCCACACATCCTCCAGCTTCACCCTTTTGAGGTCACCATAGCATCCAACTGGGTCAAAGGTTAAAATGTTTCACAAAGTTTTGCACACTGCAGTAAGTTTAATTCAAGAGGTGAAGTTTCAGAAGTGTTGTGCATTGCACTTCTCCAGGTAGAGCTCCCACTGAGCAGAGCTCCTCTGAGCTTCCTGGTGTCTTTCATAGTGCATGAACCAAGCCCAGACGTGTTCTGATGGTGAGGAATAATGCCTGTTTCATTACACTTGCACATTCACTTCTCAGAGCATGAGCCTTGTCCCTGCCATGGCCTGACTCTTCTCTCCCAGGCACTTGTGTCACAGTAGGAGCCTGAGCATCCCTTTAGACACTGCTCCCTGCATCCCAGGGCCGTGCAGAGAGCCAGGCTGCCTTCCTCACTCGGGGGGTCAGCAGCCATGGCCAGCCTTTGTTTTCCTGTCAGTCACGTAAGAAAAGGCCCCATAAACAGTGGAACTGTTAGTCATTGGATTTCATGTTCAGAGACTGAATTTCCCACATCCTCCCCTTGGGCTTGTTGAGAATTTACAGTGCTACAGTCCCCCAGGCCAGGCATCCTTCCTCAGCCCCAGCCCTCGGCCAGCGATGGGTAGCAGTGCCTCTGGCATGCAGCCACAAACCTCCTCCTCCACAAGCCTTACCTACACAAAGTCCCCAACCAACGAGGCTTCCAGAGTTACTGTAAGGATTTCTTCTCCTAATAGTACTGAACTTTAACTTAAGGAAATTTACATCCTTGGGTTTTCCACAAAATTCAATTTCCAAAGACATTAGTGTGTTAAAAGGTGAATACTATTAGAGGAGCAGGTACAGCACATTTTTATGAAGCTCTTCTGCACCCTGTTCTTCCTTCACGCCACATCTCAGGCTTTCTCATGCAGTTTCAAGGACATGTTTTTACTCTTCTCATCCCTTGTTGAACTGAAAAACTGACATAGCACTGGCTGAGTTTGCCAGGTTTGATATACACTCACCAACCAGCAATTATAAAAACCATTTAGAGCATATAATATATAATAAGAGATTCTGAACGATACTGGTATTAACCATTAAAGAACATGCTTTATTTTAATGAAAATAGAAATGCTGATGAGCTTTTATCTAGAATCTATCTTTAAGACAAACATGTGAGATCTAGCTTCCAAAGATTAATTCATTATCATCCTATGATCTCTTTTTGGAAAACCTCAGCCTTCCAGATTCTCCCTGTTTCTGCACTGCAGAAGGTTCAAGATTGTGATAATGATAGGAAGGATATCGAGGTCCTGGAGCAGGTCCAAAGGAGGGCAACCAGGCTGGTGAAGGGACTCGAGCACAGACCCTATGAGGAGAGGCTGAGGGAGCTGGGGGTGTTCAGCCTGGAGAAGAGGAGGCTCAGGGGAGACCTCATCGCTCTCTACAACTCCCTGAAAGGAGGCTGGAGCCAGGGGGGGGTTGGGCTCTTCTCCCAGGCAACTATCAGCAAGACAAGAGGGCATGGACTTAAGCTCTGCCAGGGGAAGTTTAGGTTGGATATTAGAAAGAATTTCTTTACGGAGAGAGTGATCAGACATTGGAATGGGCTGCCCAGGGAAGTAGTGGATTCTCCATCCCTGGAGATATTTAAAAAGAGACTGGATGTGGCACTCAGTGCCATGGGCTGGGAACCACAGCGGTAGTGGGTCAAGGCTTGGACTTGATGATCTCTGAGGTCCCTTCCACCCCAGCCAATTCTATGATTCTATGATTGCATGTGTTTAAAAATGGGCCATTTGCTGCTGTACCTTAAATCCAAATAATACAATAGTACACTTATGAAAAGAAAAAGTGTGAATGTGGTTTTGAGCACATGCATACAAAAGCATAATATTTATAATGCCATAACCTGACAGTATAACTCAAATAGACACCTAGTATTCTATAAAGATCAGTCTAAAGAAAAACAGACACAGTGTTCTGTCTTGCTTAAGCCATCCAAAGTTTGTATTGGATGTACATTTGAGGCAGTTTTCCTGTATTGTTCAACTATTTATGTAATTTGGAAGGAGATTATTTCCAGGATCTAGCAATGTATCTGATCTTTCAGACTCACTGAAAATCTGTATCAGAGAAATAGAATCACAGATATTAGGAGATTAAGTCACTGACACAACCAATTGAATTAAATATTTGGACTTGGATTTAAAATTTCTTAGCTGATTTTCAAGCTGTCTTTGGAGAACATTAAGAAATGGGAAGGAAATAAATCTTAATATGAAAATATGTAAGCTGTCATAACAAGGATTTTGAGAGAAAAATAGACAAATTTAAAAATGAGATTCCAATTTGTAAAAACTGAGACAAAACTGTACATTGCATACTTAGAGAACTCAGTAGAGTTACAGTGATATGCAGCTTCCCTCCTGAAGGAAGGGGGGAAACAGAGTTTCATTATTTTTTTCTGTCCCGGGAAGGCTTATTAATTTTTCCAGCATAGTAAAGGCATACACTACCCTTACATTGGAAAAGCAGGACAGTTCTTTCTGACACTTTTCATAAAAAAGTAACACACACCTAAGCTGTCTATTATCACCAACTTCCATTCCTGAAGGAAAAAAGATAGCAGAAGCATCCACCTAGCAGGTAGGGTCTGAAATGTTTTTAGCAGAATATCATTAACAGAAATGTTAAACCTGTGAGTCTAAATAAGAAAACACTTTTAGGGCAGCAAAACCAAATCAGAAATTTTTAACAGATTAGCTACAATAAATTGTTAGACTGAGTATGAAATTGGAAGAGGTATCTCTTTTGTTGTGATGTTATTTGTTTGTGGTTATGGAGACAAGACATGCTGAAACCCTTGAAATGACTGGCAAAATTCAAAGAATGAAAATATAGGTCTCAAGTGACATATTGTATAAAAAATTCTTGTCAGCTTTCTTGGAAATTTTTATTTGAACATCTGAGTTCAGGAATTAGTCTGACATTTTGAAGAAAACAGACTGGACAATATTTTTCTGTCTACCTAAGTCCTTCCCTGAACAGGACTTAGTAGTTATATAAAACAGCTGGAAACAGCATGCTGAGAGAGATTTTTCTGCCTGTCCACCATGCAGCTGCAGTGGGGGCCCAGCCTTTTTCTCCCTGTCCTACAAGCAGTGCATCAACTCCAAGCTGGAGAACCAGTGTCATCCCAATAAAGCCTTGAGGCTCCAGCGACCTAATAAATCTTTGGTTTTGTCCAGTCACCCAAAGGAAAGCCATCTGGGTTATCCCAGTTGCAATTTGCACACTTGTATTTGTGCATGCCAGCAGATGTGCACTGCCATCAGCTAGGAAACACTTTTGATTTCTACCAGTCCTGAATACATAAAGATTTTATCTTTCCTTAAGAATCCGCAGCGTCATTCCATGGAGCTGTTGAAGTAAGTCCAGAGGAAAGCCATGAAGATGATCAGAGTGCTGGAGCACTTCTGTGAAGACAGGCTGAGGGAGTTGGGGTTGTTGAGCCTGGAGAAGAGAAAGCTCTGGGGAGAACTTACTACAACCTTCCAGTTCATGAAGGGGCTACAGAAAAGTGGAGAGGAAGATTTTACAAGGAAATGTAGTGGTAAGAGGGAATGGTTTTAAACTGGAAAAGGGAAGTTTAGATTAGATACTAGCAAGAAATTCCTCACTGTGGGAGTGCTGAAACACTGGCTCAGGTTGCCCAGAGAAGTTATGGATGCCCCCCTTGTTTGTAGTGTTCAGGCCAGGTTGGATAGGACTTTCAGAAACCTGAAGTCTAGTGGAAGTTGTCTCTGCCCATGGCAGGCAGTTTGGAATCAGATGATCTTTAAGGTCCCTTCTAATTCAAACCATTCTATGGTTCTTCTTTGGGTTTGGCCCTATTTGTAGGTGATACATGTAATTTATCTTGCGGTTGGCTCTCTGTAACATCTACAGATGCGGTTTAACACCTTGAAAATAAATGTCGATAAGCTCTCAGAAAGTGCATCTATGAAGATCAAAAGCTATCAGAATTTAGTAACACAGCTTGATCCCTCACCTTCGTATGATCTCTCATTTGCTTTCTGGTCCATGGGAAGTTTATTTGCCACAGAACCACTATTGGGACCATAGTCCTACCTCACAGAAATATATCTATGATTTAAAAATTATTTTATGCAACAAATCCAAACATGGGTCAGAGAAGGGAGAAGAGCTTCTAATTACTATTTGCGAAATTTACAAGCAGCTTTGAAGTCTAAGTTGGCAAATTTCTATTTAAAAGGCAGTCTCAGCTAAAGATTGCGTTGTGGAAATGTTTGGTGAAACAAACCTAAGCAGACACTTTGTGGTATGAATCATGAAAATCCTTGGCATGTTCTCTGAACAAGCTGGGTCATCAGCTAGGTGAAGGGAGTAAGTAACTGTCAAAAAGATATCCTTATCATAGTTCACTGATCTTCAGATGAGAGTGAATGAAGTCTGAATACATATCTCTCATGAAGGGTAGTGTTTACGTGTCCAACAATCAGGTTTGGTGGTGTGGGCTTCCTCTGTGCTCCTTCCTCACAGCTCCAAGCTCACAATGACTGTAGTCTGTAAATTCACATTTCCACCATGAAGATGTTCACATGGTTGCATATTGAGTGGTCACCTGCCCACAAATCTCTTAAGAATACAGAAAGTAGCAAATTGGATAAGACCCAGTCCCTTCAGCCCCTGTCCTATCCCTGATGTGTTTAAGAGCCATGTTAGAGCCCCATGGATGAAGAAGCAACTACAGAATGAGCCGCCTCAGTACTGTCCCAGTTTATAACAGTCAGTAGTTTAAGGAATTTACAATAGGAAGTTCAGCCTGGACCAGTGGGATAATCACACATAGATAGGCATATCCTCCATTATAATGTTTAACATTATAATCTGATTCCAATCACAAATCACAAATCACTGTTTTGCTATCTGCCATACTCTTGGCCATATTTCCTCACAATAAATTTCAGGCAATTGCTATGAACTGCAAGAAAAAGGACTTTTTAAAAATTGTTCTAACACTACAGTTAAATAAGCCCACTGATATCCTCCAATTCTGTGGTGACAAATAATGCCTAATTGTCCCCCCCCCTTTTTTTTTTTTTTCCCAAAAACCTATTTGTGATTCATGGATTTACATCAGAACCCTATGAAAGAGGAGTCACCTGATTTCTGAAATTGAAAGTCCTAGCCACTGCAAGTTCCCTACACAAATGTGCTTTCATACCTCTAATCCTTATCATACATCCTTTATCCTTTGGAGTTCTGTCTAAAACAAGATAATGGGACCTTCAGGGAGCACTTAAGAATCAGAATCACCAAGGACTGAGGCAGTGGCATGCTGTTCCCTGGTCAGCTTGTTGTTTCTCTCCTATATAATTCTTCCAGACTGCTTGTCTTTTTGGTTGTGGCAAAGCCACAGACCCAGCTGTCTCAGGCCCAGTTCAGACCCAGCTGTCTCAGAAACATCCCTGGTTTTGAGAGGCATGGGCTAGGTTTTTCTAGAATTTGATGAGATTTCTGCTTGTACATCTGCTCTTAAACTTACCATGATTGATAATTTCAATGAAAAAGTATGGGGCCAGAGTATGGATGCAGATACATCTCTCTTGTTATGTTGAGACTAGAGCAGACTTCTTCCTAGTATAGTCACAGGTGAAACACATGAGTGACACAAGTGCTGTGCACAAGCAAGTAGCTCTGACCTCCTGTCTGGGATGGGAAAGTACATGGGAGAGGAGGAAGCCAAAGGAAAAGTCCATTTAAAACTTCTATTTCAGTCTGCATTGTAAAGCAAGTGTGTTATAGTTCTTACTTCCTTTAGTGAGTAAATGTGTTTTCTGGGAGAAATGGTTTCAGATTACCATGAGAATCCCACCCTGTGAAAACATTTGATTACTTTTATTTGTTCAGACAGCTTTGGAAAGGTGATGGAGCCTGTATTCTTGACTGAATCAGACTATCACTAAACAAATTTAACCCTTCACCCCAGTAAAAAAAGAAAGGGTAACGTAAATATTGCTTAGTCTCATTTTCCATATTCCCAGTGTTATTATTTCAGTGTCACATGGTCCCTCCACATATATTTAAAGCACGTATGCTGAGGGGAGCCTTTTGACTCTGCCCTTTTTGTTATTTCAATGTCCAGCAATGAAATACACTGTTTATGTGACTCCAGGATTTGCACTTGTTCATATGCTATATATACCGTTCATAAGCTGGGTTTACAAAAAAGAATGACCTCAGTTGCCTGGTTTTCAACCATCAGGTCCAGATGTTGACACAAATCCTTCAGTCTGAAGATCGTTTCTTTCGTTATAATACTGACATTTTTTATTTTAACTTAGTATTCTTTTTCTTGCTACTTAGAACAATACATAATTAAAATAAAAGAACCTCAGTATCCAGCTTTCTCTCCTTAACTTAAACTTTAAAACTTCCTTGGGGGCCACAATTTCTTCTCTCTTTATTTATTTACTTTTCAAAAATATGCTTCTAAGAAGTTGTGATTTCTCCTCATTGTATAAGACAGACAGAACTCTCTGAGTTCAAGATACCATCCAGATCCTGCCCTAATTCAAGACCTGAATCACATTTGGAATGGGACCTTCAAGCACCTTTGTTACCATGATGGAGAGAACAGAAGAGCCTAGTGGATTTAACTTTTACTCTATAAAATGCTTTATATTTACAAAGTCTAGATTTCATGATGTCCCAGAATTATACCCCTGCCCACCTTCCACCTCCCCACCCCTAGTTAGGCTATGTTGTTATCCTTCTTGTATATTAAAATGATTATACAATGACAGTTGCTCTTAGCTTGAGATGAACAATAAATCAGAAATGTCTGACTTTGTGTGAGACTATGTAAAACTTTCTTCTCTGCTTTTATATCACTATATAGGAATAAAATATTCTTTGCCTCTTTCTTATCACTTGCTTTTATTCAAATAAACCTTCTTCTTTTTTTTTTTTTTTCTTCTAAGAAAAGAGTTACACTTCCAGAATTTTTTGTTCCCTGTTTGTGAAATATACACAGACTACCTTGGAGAAATATTTTAATAAAATGAGTGATTTCAAGGTAGGAGGTCATGCTGGCAGGAGGTCTTGAGCTAGACTCTGGTTATATGAACCTGCACGGAAGCTGGGGGAGGAAAACAGCCTGCAAGGCAGAGCATTTTGGAGGAGGCAGTAAAAGGTCAATCCATGTGCACATGGTGTTTGCCATGTGCTTGGTGTTTGCCACAGGTGCAATGTCTTTGTATATCATCGCCTATATTTTCACAGCTTTGGGCCAAACACTTGATACATGCTGTTAGCAGGCTGTGGGATTAACAAGCAGACTCCAGGAGTAGTTAAAGCAGTATAAATTGGCAGAACTAAAGGTAGGACAGACTAGTGCTAGATTTTCAGGCAAAAGACAATTTGAATAGGGGGTAAGTGAATGCAAAACCTGAGTGCTTATACAGAGACATGGCCATAGTAATGAAAAGAAGAAATCAAAGGTAAAGCTTTTTAATTTATTTTCTTTCTCTTTCTCTTGCTGTCAACACACATAAAATTACAAGTAGTGAGTACGAATTCCACAAAGGACAATGCCTGAAGCACAGAAAGAGTGGATAACAGTGTTGGATTAATAGCCTGTTTCAAGGCTGCCCAAGAGGAAAATAGAGATATATTCTACCCAGATGAAAAATCTGGCATCCTCTATGAATTTGGGGACACTAAAAATTCCTCAGTTAATGACAGAATCTTTTCTGAGACGTGCTTCCAGCTCGCAGCAGTGATTGGCAAAAGCAGCAGTTCTAAGCCATAGATAAATGCCTTGAAATGCTGAGGGCCACTAAAATGTCTGGGGAAAAAAACTGAAGACCCAAGAGCAGAACAGATACAGGACACCAGAGAAAGTTGTCTGTCCTCTCATTCACAGTCTGAAAAAACATTGCTTCCAGTTCTGGTTGAAGTAGAATGAACGTGGCACTGCTGAGCAGCAGGGTTAAGTGGAGAAAAGCCACCAAGATCTGGGTTGTACAGCAGACCCATTCTGTGGCTGGCAAGGAGATGCAGGAGGTTGTTTGGATTGCTAAAGCCAGAGCTATTGTCACCAGGAGTGGCCCCCTCTCCTGCCAGAGCAGAGAAGCTGGGTGGATTGCTGGGCAGCATCAACACAATCCTCCTGTGGGGGACCTGTGGGGGACTGCAGCCTCTGAGAGTCTAGGATTTGGCTGGAGCTAGCAATATTCTGCCCTGCCTGGCTCTGCAGGGTGCACCCAGGACTGACAAGCATTTATTTTGGCAAGACAGTGATAAAGGACAGGCAGGTCTGCAAAAACAGCCATAATTCAGCCTCTATTCCCCGTGCAGAGTGGTTCTGCCTGTGCCTGGGAGAAAACCATCAGGTAACGAAAGCATCTGCACCAGCTGAAAGCAATTAAACTGAATATTGAAAAGAATTATTAATGGCTGAGGAAATGCTACCTCATAGTGTACAGAATATTCTGTGCACCACTTGCAGCACAGTAAGGTGTCCTGGCTGCCCGAGACAGATGAGCCATTCAGCCACCTACCAACGCCGGGCACAGCTTCTGGCAAGTAGCACTTGGCAGGAATGCCCCTGGGCACCAGGCCAGGAGGAGAGGGGTGCAGCACAAACTGACCTGCACTGCTGACTCCCAGGCATCACCCGGCCCTTACAGACAGACACACATGCCAGAGGAAGCAGGCAGGAATGTATCACTGCACCCTGCAACCTCAGTGAAAAGGTCAGGAGGAGAATATTAGGGCAAAATTAGCCCAATGCTAGCCTCTACATCTGATGCCTGTTGATTTCTGAAGAACGCTGATTAACAAGCCCTAATCAAAAGAAGTCTGGCCATTTGTGAAGCCAGGCAGCTGTCTTTCCATGCTCTTGAAAGCTCAGGAACAAGCACGGGGAGGCTTCAGATGCCTCCTCAATGAACCTTCAGCCTGCTGCCTCAGGACAGGTGTGAATAAGGCCAAGCAAAATCCAGAAGCCCTGGGTGTTTGCTAGCAGAATCCCAGCGTACCCAAACAAGAGTGCAAGAACAAGAAAATTGTTTCTGTCCTCTATTTTCTAGTTCAGCTTTGAGTTTTGGATTATCACTAATATCCAGAGAACTCCTGGTGGCATGTGTGTAATTACACCAAAAACCTACATGAGCTAGTACTGCAGTGAAAAACAAAGGTGTTGTCTTTACAGCAACACTCAAACTGAATTTCTCTGAGGGAAGTAAATATAATTAACACATGATGGCACTGTGTTGGGAATGTCTAGGCATCTAGCAAAGGACTGAAGAACTCTAGATGCCATAGAGATCAAGGCAGCTCATGAACAATTGTAAGGGGATAGTGCCAAAGAAACTACCACTGCGGCTTGGTAAGAGACCATCTGTGCTCACAGCAATTGGAAGAGGTATAGTCCCAGCAGACTGACATCAGGAGAAGGACATGCAGGCAAGCCAGTGAGTATCTCTGCCAGCCAGACTGGGATGCTCAGCTGATGAACATCTGCAAGTTATGTGAGCATTCAATGACCAGGGCAGGAAAATACCAGCCCTAAAACAGTCAGAACTAACTTCTTCCATTTTAAAGACAGGAACTACATGGCCATATTAAATTGTTACTTCTCCTTCTTAAAAAATGGGTAATGTGGAAGGCATTCAAGCAAGAACTGAGACAATGAAATTCAAGGTACATTTTCTCAAACAGTAGGTTGTACTGCACTGCAGCAAAATTCAAATGATTCAGTACCATGGGACTTTGAGCACAAAACCTTTTCCCCTGGGTACCCGCAAAACAAGTGAAAGGCAGGAATGAGTGTAAAGAGCCAGGAGCAAAAACTGCACAGACAAGAAGCGATGTCTACTTGGAAATGCTGTGCTCTTGCATCAACTCTCCCAGGGACTAAACACCAGCTCAGCAAGAGGCCGATTAGTAGTAAAATCAAGACCCCAGGGTAAGCTGACATACAGACTGTCAGCAGCCACTGGGAGAGACCAGCAACTGGCAGCAATAACAAGAGTCAAGGGTAAAGCCATGACAGGGCAGTGACTGAGTGGAAGATAAGCCTTTGGGCAGAAGGCAACAGTGTGATGTGCAGAGAGATGTGGGGCATAGTCAGTACTCAGGGATGCACTGGAGATAAAACTGTAGATAGATCAGTAGAAGGCATCTGGCAAATACACATAAGAACAAGGAAGACAAACATTACAAGATCTGAGGAATTAACTCATTTGACACAGAAGTACTGGGGAAATGAGTGGCCCAGGAAGCCAGAGGGGATGCACAGCACCAGCCAGCAGGACCCCAGTAGCCAAAGAGGCTTGTAAAGCTCCATCAGTAGCAGGAACACAAACAAGATGTATAAAGATGAAGCGAGGGGGAGCACACTTGAAATTCAATAAGGCTTGAGGTACTGATGGGCCATAGCAGTAAAAGTCAGGGCCTGGTTCAGGCTACACAGAGGTAACTATGTGCTCAGCAATAGCTGCCAACAGAGCAACAATAAACAGCTAAGAGGAGAGATTAATGACCTTCACGAGTCTTGGAAGGAGCATGCGTGGCTGCATCAAGGGCCTTGAAGGGGGCACCAGGAGCTACATCTGTGTTTGCTTGGCTCAAATGGCTGCAGCAGTTCAGGTTTTACAAGTATGAAGTCCTTTCATGTTGTTGTCCAGCACCCAGAACATGAAACACTTGAGGTGAAATCCTGCCCCCCCCCTTAAGTTAATGGGAATTTTGCCTTGAGTCTGGTTTCTCTCTGCTCACACTATCTGGTATAAGGAGAGACAACAGATCCCACCTCAAGAGAGAGGGAGGAGGGAAAAAGGAGGCAAAGAAAAGCATTTGTGCAGCTTTGCTCGTGAGACTATGCTGAGGACAGGGGGACAGGGTTGGTGTCCCATAGCCCTGGCAACTGAGGCAGGCCCAGGGCTTGCTGAGCTGAACAGAGACAGAACAGAGCTGAGAGGAAAAAAAGAAAGCAGATGAAGCGGGTAGCTGGCAGGAGAATAAAAGAGTAAACTCAATTAAAAGCTTCAGCAAGGAGCTCCCAAATAGCAACGGGGAACCATCCTCATGGGGCAGGGGGATGGGCAGGAACAGACCACCAAATAGGCACACCAGCAAAGACACAACAGAGTTGGGAAAAGCCTGGTGACAGGTTTCCTGCAATGCCTGGCTTCTTTCTTAGTTTTGCTGCTGCACCAGCAAGGCAAAACACATTCTTGCTGTACTGCCAGGGTGGGTAATTTCAGGATTTTGAAAAGTGAGAAATATTTCTTGATAGTCATCATGGGAGAAGGGCACCAAAAATCCCATCAGCTCTCTATATTTCAGCAGGAGACCTGAATCCTATGGGTTAGTAAAAAACAAGTGACAGAAGCAAGAAGATAGGAAGATCACACACCAAAAGTAATTCAGTACCTGGAAGTTGTCTAAGATACCACTAGGGGAAAAGTAGAAACTGCATGGATCTGAGCTATGTCAATTCCTTTGGCTTGAGCAGGTAGAGCTCATTATATCTTCAGAAGAGAGATACAATGAAAGACCTTACAGAAGAGGACCTTCCCTTCAGCTGAAAGCTACAATTGTGATATATAAAATTCCTGATTGTCACAGTGCTGAAAGTGCTACAAAAAATTTAGAGAGAAAGGAAATTCCCAGAGCAGAGCTGCCAGTGAAAGATGAAAGCAGTGCTGAGAAAGGTAGAAAGAGAGCCAGAGAAGTCCACAGGCAGACTTGCTCAGGGCTGGGGGTTTTTTTTGTTTGTTTTTTTGTTTTTTTTTTTCTCTTCCCGTTGGCTGAAACGTTTTCCGATGGGAAATGTCCACTTGACTGTATCAACATTTCCTTTTTTCTTTTCTATAAGGATGTATGTGGGAAACTGATTGCTTGCCTAGAAGCCTCTTGTCCCTCTCTGGCCAAAATGGACATGAGTTTCCCAGGAGGCTGCAATGACTGAATCCAGCACTTTAGTCCCACAGGACCTGGCAGAGGTGCCAGGGGCCCCCATCTCACCACCCACAGCACCAACACCAGGACAAGGAGCTGGGCTGGGCCTCCACAAACTCTTGGCAGAGGGACTGGGCAGGCAATGAGGAAGCAGAAACCTTTCAGTTTTCATTCTCCTCATTCATGGGGAAATCAGTTTCTGGGAAAAAGTCTGGTTTCTGTGCTCCTTCCTCCTGGGTATAAGGGGGCAGCCTCTGGTGCAGACACTGCTCCTGGCTCCTCAGGGCCACTGGGCTACTTCGTCTCTAGCTAAGTAGCCTGAACACTGCCTATTTCCACACAGCCTCAGCTCATCCCTCTGCACCACCCCGGGGTTGTTCCCAGCTCGTCAGGCTGTTGCCTGATTACTGACTGTTTATGAAGAACCTCATTCATTAGAGGAGCTTGAGCTCTATAAGTGCATATTATCACTTAGGATACTTAAGATGAAAGGCACTTAAGAGCTTGACAAACTGAGAAAGCAAATATATACAGGGATCATGCTATTTGCCTCTGAAATGAAGCATCTGGGCTGAGACATAACAACTGTTTCAGGCAGCAGCAGGAGGACAGAATGGCAAACCCCTGAGGTTCAGCTAAATGTCCTGAAGCAGCAGCAATGCCAATGCTTGGGGGTTGTCTGGGGTGGGGGACTGCCAGAGGGACCCCTGCTCTGGGGGCTTGTCCCTGTATAGGTAATCTGAGGTGAGGAGCCAGATGGCTCTGGCTGGGTGCTGCTGGGCCATTTGGGCCCCCACTGGAGGCTTTCATCTTGAAGGATATGGCCAGCAGCTTTTTGGAGCTTTTTTTGGAGCTGAAAGCTTCCTCTGCATTGGGAGAAGAAGGGAGGAGGACAGGGATGGGAGAGGTTGTGTGCTGCATGTCTATGCCAGAGCAGGTCACCGAGCTGGGGTCACCTGCAAGTTCAGGGCAGGAAAGATTCATCGAGTCACCTTTTCTATGGCTACTTTGCATGCATAACTTTGAGCTAAAATAAATACCAGTGGATGATTTAAGTCCCCTCCAGCAGGCCGTGTAGCCTTTCAGAGGTGTTAGCAGTGTGCCTCCAATAAGCAGTGCCCTGTTTTTCCATGATAAATCCCTGCTACACCATCCCTCCCACGTACACAAGTACTCAATTTCTGTAGCAAGTGGAGATAGCAATGAAGAAGCCTGGAAGGAAACCAGAAAGCAGATTACTGAGTAATATAGACCATTTAAAACACATGCTGTAGTGAGAAAGAATCTTTTTAGAGTATCTTCATGAGCAAAATGCTTGGTTTTGCTTTGCTCAAACTAGAAGTCTTGAAAAGCATATGATTAATAGCGTTTTTGCCAAGCTCCTAGGAAGCATAGGATTGGTACATATTGTTAAATTTTCTTTTCTTGGTCAGTTTCCTAAACTGTGTACAACATTTATATCAAAGCACTGAGTGAAAAATATACTGATCTATGTTTTGAAGAGTCATTAGATTAAAAAAAAAAAAAGCTGAAGGAAGACTTGTTAGGTACTTTCTAAATTGCTGAGCCCTCAAGTATATGTGGCAGAACCAAAGGATTCCACTCATCTGACTTGTTAATTCTAAATCGTTAAGATATGTGACAAACTGCTCCACTTTTGTAACCTATTAATCATGGGGGTCTTTATTTCCCCAATGCAAGTGGTCTAATTTATGTTGTTATCCAATTTATGCTAAATTATCAATTTTTCTCTCACTCACTGAACTCTCAGAGATCTTATCCTTTGCAGTGTCTTCCTGTGCATGACTGCTCAATTTTGCATTTTCTTTTCTCCTTCCCCCTCCTACCAACCTCTTGGCTGAGTTACATTATTACCATAACTTCTAAGAATATACATGGTCACATCCAAACCCCTTCACTGGCAGTTTTTGGCCAAGCTATGATGTGTTTTGGGTTGTATGTCTATTATACTTATTTCACTAAATCTTTTATCTTGCAGGAAGAGTAGATGTAAGTGATAAAAGAACATTCGGTAGGGTCTGGCCCAATTCTTTTGGTTTGTGAAATATCAATAAACAAATCTTACTGACAACACTTTGCAAGACCTTGAGGAGGCTTTACTCTTTTAAGAAAAACCCCAAGCTGTGCCAGTACGATACAACCAAGCCCATGCTGAGCTAAGTCTGTGGTGAGAGGAGGGAGAGATCCCAGGGATCACACCCTGCCATGCAGAACTGTAGGGTTTCCTCCCAACTCCTGCCAGGCACCAAAAGCAGCCTCTGGCTGTCCTGTCCCCCAGTTTATCACCCCTGTGGCATCCTCCGCTGCCTCTGACATCCTCTCACAGCCACTGCTGTTATCTTCCTCTGTAGATGTAGCACACAGGGGCTTTGTTTCTGCTTTGTGCACGCAGGGCCAAGGCCGTTAGCTATCTACAGGACCATGCATCAGAGAGACCACAGCTGGCTGGAGGTGGCCTGGCCTTTCACCAACCAAACAGAACTTAAGCCCAAATAATTGTTAACTTCTGCTGGCATCTGTGGTCTGCTTACATCCATCTGTCTTGAACGAGACCCTCAGCTGGTAGTCTTAAGTCCTCGTACTGCTCCGTCTGATTCCCAGGGGAGATATTTTGCTCTGCACCTCTAAAAGTGAACAGTTTTTACATATATTGGTGCATGTAGGACAAAACTGTTGGCCTGTGCTGATACAGACACATTGAGCTGTTCTGATGCTGCCATGACAGTAAAAATAACAGTAAGAAATCTGTATTACTGAATGTCACTTTCATGTGAATTTAGTGTTGCGGAAAATATAACTCAACCTTATGTTGTGCTGTATCAAATCAGATTATTATTTTATAATGAAAGAATGTAGCATAACACAAGGAGGAAGAGTGTTGTCTAACTCATGCAAGCATATGGATGAATTTCTTTTCTATTTTATTCATATTTTCTTATGAAAAATCAGTTATTTAGAGGATTTATGATAGGATCCTGTGATGTGACTGGGACTTTCAGTTCCCTGGAGCAGATCTGCAGCACCTCTCCCAGCAATGCCTCACACAGGTGGGGACCTGTTCCTAAGAAGGCTGAGCTCCATTCATCATCATAGAAATCTAGCTTAATTCAGCAGGATACTCAGGTAAAGTTAAATGTCAGCAATGTAGGACTTCTTAAAGACCAAGACTGAGGCTTTCAAGAGCTCCATCATCATGTAGAACAGTTCAACAACATGTACATAGAGGAAATACGATGCCTCCCTCACATATGCAGACATTAGCAAGCAGTGTCTGTGAAAAAAGAAGAAAGTGAAGGAAGAAATGGTGGGAGAAAATCAGACCATAGGTGAACCCCAGGCAAGATAATAAAGCCAAAGCAAATTCACAGTTAGTGTATGATGCAGTATTTAACCCCAAAAGCTCTGTAAAGTCCTGAAAGTATATAGCTGAAGGCACCATCTGAGTGGTCTCTTGTTAGCAGTGCTGAAGCTGGAAGATGTCTAACTCAGCCTTTAAGTGTTGGCTATTCTGAATGGAGATGTGAGAAACACTTTATCTAACACAGAGCTTGATCTGGTGTGCCAGCTTCAAAAGAACAGCTGCTCCAAGTGTGTTTCCCAAGGGCTGATTAAACATTGGAAGGAAATTTCCAGAGTCAGAATTTACATTGTGGAGAAGTAACTTTAAAAATAAAACACAGCCTAAGTTTAACAGAATGTTTCTGTACCAGCTGCTTCTGGAAACAGTCCCTCCAATGCAGAAAATCTCTCTTAATAATATGCTGTGCTGTTGCATAAGAGCAGGAGAGGGATATTAAGTAGGCAGAAAGTCAAAATGAAGTCTCTTTTTCTTTACCCAGCTTCACAGATACACAGGAGGAGAATAGGCGCCAAAAATTGCTAATACATGGATGAAATATTAGAAGTTTTTCTTCAGTGGTAAAAAAATGAAGAAGGGAAGTGGTGAATATAAAATCCACTCTACATCCCTTGGGGACATCAAGAGAAACCCAGAAATGGCAATGGGGCTAGGTGTGCTGGAGAGGGCAGGGAGGTGTCATGTCATGGTGACAAGAGGGATGGAGAAGGGCCTTCATCCTTCTGTGGCCTTTAAAGTGTCTCTCCTTTGTCAGGACTAAGACTTGAGGAACAAATTCACACATAAGTTGGTGGAAGTTGCATTCTTTTTTTTTGTATCTCCTTCACTCTACCTCCCTTTTCTTTATTTTACATGAATTTAAAAGTGTATATGTCTTACATGTTAAAAGTCTGAAAGATGGTACAAACCAAATCAGCATGTAAAACACAGTAATTAATTTTCTTTTTGTCAGGTGAGCCCAAGAAGTAAAGAGGAGTCTAATGTAATTTAATTGGGAGACTAATTTAATGGGGTCTAAGCTAGACTGCTGTCATATAGAATTGGTGTATTCTTCAATGTTTCTTCAACTAGAGGTGGTCCAAGTGCTCCTTGGGCACATCTGCTCAGCACAGCTGGGGCTGGTATGTCTTAAAAGTAACAGAAAGAGCCACTTTTCCTTAAGAAAAGGACTTTTAACCTTTACTGCAAAATCTGATCAGTAGATTGCATTAGAAAATTGGTGAAAACTTTCAGTGAAAACAGGAGGTAGAAACCAGCCTCCCTTTAACCTGCATGAGACTCTTTGGCAATAGATTAACAGAGGAGTTTGCCTTTCTACCAAAGGGGCAGAGCTAGTCAACTCATTTATAGAGTGACTCCAGGAAAGCAGACCTTCCTGCTTTACACACACACAAATTTGGAGGGGGGAAAAAATCAAAAAGGGGAAAAAAAGTGACATTTGTCAGGCTACCCTTAAGAGACATTTTCCATGCCACAGCTTCCTTCTGTGCTGCAAGCGCATGGAGGGTTTGGTCACAGCAGAGAAGAGTCAGAGGCAGGAGGAGGACGGGCAAGGTTTGCTCTTCCCCTCCCAGGGAGAGAGAGAGATTTTTCCAGGCACACTTTGTGGGCAGACCGAGCTGTGCCCACTCGTTGGAAAGCAGTCAGCACTGAGTTTCCATTCGAGGTGGCTCCACCTTCCACCTTCCACATACCCCCAGTCTCCTGGGGCCCCACTCCCACCACCCCTGAGTCCTCCAGCAGGAGCCCCCTGCCATGGGCAGCATGGGGTAGATGAAGGAGCTTCAGCAGCTGCTCCTGAGGCAGGCAGCAAATTTTAATTTTTTGGAGTTTATCAGTGGAGCCCCTTCAGCATTATGTGGGAAACAGCCACAGAGGAACTGTTTTGGGAAGCCCAGTTTGCAGATCAGTGGGTTCATCCTCAGTTTGTGAAGCTGAGAAAATACGTGGGATTATAGTAATAATATAAACTATTCCTTCAGGAAAAATGTGGGAGTTTTTCTGTCTTTATGGGAAGAACTTTCGGACCTGCGTTGAGGTCCCCCTTATATGAAGTCTATCCCTTTGTTTTTACGACAAAAGGAAAAAAAACTGTCTGAGTCTGAATCTGCAGTTAAAGAGCACTAGGAATAATTACCACACAGAAGATTCCTTTAGCATCACAATTGGTTAGGTTCAAATACTTCAAAATTTTCAAAGATTAATAAAAAGCTTCGCACTCTCTTCTTTTCATACTTAGTTGGGGTGTGAATAAAAGTAGCTTCATTAAAATCAGTGACTTACAACAGTTACCAGTATGGGAGGAGAATGGACTCTCTGGATAGACTCCAAGGTTTCATCATACTGGTTTGCAGACTGTTTTCTCACTATGATCCCCTTTTTTGTTCTTTTGTCAGGTCAGGCTGAAAGAGATTAAATCTGAGCTCCAATAACTGTTCAATAGTTTAAGGTCTATAAAATACTTATGCAGTCAGCATTTTGCTCCTGAATAATGACTTGCAAAGATTGACAATGTTCCATCTTTGAGGTTTTCTACTGATGGTGTCAACTTTTAACATGCATTTACACACTGCCCCTAATGCTTTCCTTCTCTTTGTCTGCCTCCAGCCCAGCAGAGCCCTTGTCACTGGCACATGGCAAGGAGAAGTGGAAAGTGTGGTGAGGAAAGAGCTCAGGAGGGATGTGCAGCTGAAAGGAACCTTTCTTGCTGCTGCCATTTGGGTCACTAATAAGCTGGAATCCCAGAACCAGCCTAACCTGAAGTGCTATGGATGTGGGGTCTGCTCCCAGCAGACAGGAGTCCACCTGCTGCCAGAGATGTCTGCCAGCTCTGGGAAGGCTGGGAAAGTGAGCGTGAGATTTTCCTTTTGCTTGACAAGCCTCTGGCCCCTGCAGTTTCAGAGCCCTCCCCTGTGTCTCCTTTCACATTTGGGAACAAATCAGCGTGGTGTATGGGAAGAAAACACAGTCATGAAAAGAAGAGAACCCCTATTTTGACAGAAATGAACCAACAATGGGCTCAGCAAGCCATTTGTGGTCTGCTTGGCAGGACCCAGATCGCTTTTCTTCCCCAGCTCCACACAATGATAGAAGCAGGGCTGCAGCACTTAAGACCTTGGCACCGTCATCTCAGTTGGGATTTGGAGTTATTCCAGGAGGCCCAAGAAACCTGCACCTCAGGCCAAAAACTGGAGGCTGGGAGTGCATGGGGCTGTTCTGGATGCTGGATGATTTAAGGTAGATAGCAGCACTTTGAAAACTCCTATTGCCTGGCTATTCCTTCATCCTGAAAAAATGTTTGTGGGTGGCTCCAAGGTTTCAGCTGCTGCAACAATGAGGTTTCTTCTCTTTAAGAGTCTTTTTTTCCCCAGAAAACATTTCTACCTACAGAAAGCTTAAAGGGAAAAATCAGTGAATTCAAAGGAAAATCTGCAGATGCGTTTGACTCTCACTGAAGAATGAGCATGAAAGTTCCTCACTCAATTAATGTATTCTGAGAAATTAATTGTATTGGTTATTTCCCAATTTCATGTTGGGATAATGACAAGATCAATAAAGGTAAGGAATGTCTTTGACCTGTTTCCAAGAACAAAGCACATAAAGCTCGGCTATGTCCTTGGACTCACACAAGTATCATCTCTCGTTTGCTATAATAGTTTCATGATCATGACAGAGTAAACTGGATCAGGTTCAAGCAAAGTATTTAACCTCAGGTGGCAACTAGCAAAACTGCTGTGCTTCGAGTATTTGCCCATTCTAATTTCTCAGTCTTGGGTTACTTACTCTCAGAAAATTATGAATCATGATGGGTCAATTTGCATTCTGTATAGCCACTTTTAGAATAGACTATTGTTTTTTTTTTAAAGTGGTGGTGTAGAACAACATCATCCTGGTTGTTTCTGAGCAAACCACCACACTAACAGATGTATTCTTCAAGCAGTAAGTAAATTCACCTGCCTGAATAACATTTTTCCATAGAAAGTTCCCACTGCTCCTGTAATTTTGAGATAATCCCCAGCACTTGGAGGACCATGGGAAAGTCTTCAGGATTAAAGGAGTCATGACTTTACATGTGAAACTGAAATTCTGAAAACTTCAGTATCCTACTTGTAAACCATACTCACAATGTCTTGAACCCATACTTGTCCCATACATGAGAAAAGCAGCAAAAGTGTCCCAAGATATTCCCTGCCTGAGTCTGACATGTTCTGCTGATGCTGATTATGAAAAGCTCAAATCTGAAGTCTGCCACATAGATAAGTTCATCTTAAATGAAATTCTTAAGATACTTAAGATGGAGAAGTGTGTTAGTATTCCCCTAATGGACAATGTAGGAATTACAAGAAAAATTTAAATCTCCCTATACTTGTGCAGTGTTGATGTTTGAAGATGGAAGCAGAGAGGTTATGGAAGCAAGATGTGGTGTAAAGGGAAGGTGTAGCATGTGTTGGGAGTTCTGAACATAAGTATGCAGAGCTCACATGCTCACAGTGAAGACCCTGATGTCTGGAACTGCCTGCTTAGTTCATCAGCTCTTCTGCTTGCATTCACACATTCAGGGCAAATCCTGCATTGCCACTCCTCTGAAAATATGACATTAAGGGCTTTAACTGTGAGATGTGTGGTGGTCTTGAGATACAAAATATGGCATGATACTGATGAAGGTGCCTAGAAGGGAAAGAGCTAAGCATGGTGTTTGGTAGAACAATTTCTGCCAATGTGCAGAAATCCAGCTCTAGTACTAGGAGAAGGAAGAGATCTATATCTCAGCCTAAATGGCTTTGGGGCTATGTGTTATCAGGGGTATTTTCAGTTGCAGTGAGTGGCAGTTCATTAAAGAGATTGCCAGTCTCTTACGGCAAGCTCTGTGTCCATCTTCTTCCACCATGGCACTCATGGTCAGTGGTCAGCAAATCAGAAGCTCTTCCTGCCTGTTTTCAGTCCTACATTTTTATAGTTCTGGGCAATTTCTAATCTCTCAGTTATGATGTTATAATTTCTTTGACATTCACTATGAATGTGTGTGCATGAGAGAGAAACAGAGAACAGGAAATATTTCTTTTCTGGCAACGCTGCCATGCTACTCCCCATCAAAAATGGGAACATGCATGATGTTTGCAAGTCAGAGCTCTTGTAAATGTCCTATTTTATGTACCATATAAAAATTAATCTATATTATTTCAATAGTAACATTCCTACTGAATTCAAGGGTGTGGAATCATCCTCTGAAAAGGAAAAACCTCTTGAAGTTTTTGCAGGTAAATGAAAAAGAAAATTTTTCAGCTTAACACTTTAACAGGTATTGGAAAAATAATAGTCTTTAGAGAACTGCTCTATTAATTTCAAGGTTAGCATTTGGACAAGTTGCTAATGTTCAGAAAATATCTCTTTAGAACAACAGGACTGTGCATCAGTGGGGAACGTGCTCCACTCCCACAGGGACACTGCAAACATATGTTCATCCAGAGCAATGATTGTACCCACCTAGGAGAGATTTTCTTCAAGTGACTCTCTTGGCTCTCAGCAAATTGTACTTTTTAAATCCTACCAGACTCCTCTATGAGCTTTATTTTCAGACACAGATTCTCTAAGGATTTCATACAATGTCTGAAGGTATAAACCTCAGCAGACTGTTTCTTTCAGGAGAATTGTAGAGAAACAGCTCTGCTGGACTCTGGAAAGCCTCCTGGAAGGATGGTTATAGTGAAGAGTATCATCATCTCTTCATGTGACCCTCATAGTCAAAAGAGCATTACCTGAAGCCCAAGGAAGAGATACATGCTCATCCACAAAAGCTGTTTACCTTTAACACAAACCAGACACTTATTGCATTAAGAGATTCCCGCAGCTGTAATTAAAGTCTGTAGCTCTGTTTCAAATAATCTGCAGGTAGGTAGAGGAGCTGAGCTGAGTTCTTACATGACAGATGAAACACTGGTAGATGCAAAAGGCTATGGGGCTCAGTGATGACTTACAGTGCCACCCAAAAAAAGCCATTTTAGCTGCCTTCAACTTGGGCAATGCTTTAAAATAAGGTGACGGGAACTAGGAAGAGGATGTAGAAGTAGGGGTGAGATCTAGCCTACTTACAGGCTAGAGAGTATGTGGCAGGGCTAGGTCCCCAGAAAACCCTGGCTGTGGCTGAGGGAGCTACCTAGAACAAGGCAATAGAAAATAGCAGAGGTGACACTACTCTCTAGGAGTTAGAGCTGGTTCAGAGCTCCATGTCACTAGTTTCTGCCCAGGCATACTCCACTTTAGATTTACCCCTAAATCACAAAGGATCAGAGCCTTGGTTTGAGGAAGGTTTTTTAATATGTTTTTCTGTCAGCAAAATTATCTCTCCAGTTGTATGTGTTTGAACAAATAGGAATCTGGACTTGTGGTAGTGAGAGATTTTTCCCTGCAGGATCCGTTCTGGAACTAATGCAATTTTCCTGCATGTTTGAATGAGACACTATTAACATGTATTGACTGCTCACTTAGCAGTAATTGTATCTACTTCATTACTAGTGACAGTAATGTTGCCATTTAGAAATTTTATTTAAAATTTGCAGCTTAGAGGGGATCCCAGTTTAGGTACTGGATTCCTATTAGCAGATCACAGATTAGAGATCAATGGTTCTTGAATGCAGTGGAGGGAGTTGGGTGTTTGCAAGTCATTAACATTCAAAAATCCCATTCAGACTGATGTAATGATTGATCCATCCAATGCAGAGCTAGAGTAGAGCCAAAACTCTTTGCAATCCTATGTATTGCCTTGACTGATCCACAGACCCATCTAAATTGCAGATCAAGGGTATTTCCTGCCTCTCACATCTGGGTGCATAGCTTGTTAAAATCCCAAAATTATATAGGGGGGGAGACCTAGAGGCACTCTTTGACTACTGTGGTTTCTGAAGAAAGGCAAAAGTATATTTTAGTATAAAAGAAAAATGGCTCTCTGTGCACTGGATGATAGGTCATGAGCACACCAAGGAGCATATGTGCCTGGTCTGGATGTAGCTGTCAAATCCTGCAGCTGCTGAGATCTTTAGATGTGGGTTGAGCCTTATAAGTGAGACATCAAAATGCTAGTCTGCTTCTCATACTTTTCCAGGTCTAAATGGTCATTTGTGCCTTGTGTCTGTGATCACAAGAAGCAAAACACATCGACCCCTGCCAGATTATTCTTGGAAGATAAGTTATTTTCTTAACTGGTTCTTCTTTGGATGAGTTTTGCTACAGTGTTCAGTGGCCAAACCATCAGGAAGGTGCTTCTAACTGTCTGCATAGCCCTTTCTATAAATGGTGGCCAGTCCCACGTGAATTTTGTGGCCTTCCACTCTTCAAATAGAATCTACTGTCCTGCTAATTTCTCTTGCTGACAGACAGTCACAATATGATCTGAAATTTTAACTCACATCTCACATGCCTATTACTCTCTTGACAAATCAAATAAATTAATGGTGAAATGAAATCTTGTGCCATAAGTGGATGGGTCTTGTAAGTCTTAACTCAGCAACAATACATTGAGATGTCATTCAGGAAGGCATTGCCAGGATAGCAGGGGACTTTCTAATAGGATTTTTCTCACTCTTCACAGTTTCCTCCAACAGTGGAGTAAGCATTTTATTGGTCTTGCTGACTCACATCTTTAATTAGGAAAGAGCAATATTTTCTGTTCTCTGAATAATATGCTTAAAGAAAATGTTACAGGTACTCAAACGTATTAAAATATTTAACAAAATATTCCATAATTTAGTGTCATATATATTTCTTGGCAGCAGTGAACTCCAAGAGCCTGGAGCTGTAATTGAACAATAAATTTAAACCATGATTTCAGTCCATGTATTATAGATGTGTTTGGGGTCTTTACCAAGCTCCTTGCTGATACCATGTCATCAGAATTCCTGTTCTTCAAACAAACACTCTCAGTGCATTTTTTAAGACATGTTTTAGTATTGCATCAGTAATGTCTGTAAATTTATATTTTACTGTAATTCTGAGGTCTTAACATGTGGAAATTGAATAAAGCTATGATGCCCTTTCCTTCAAATCTGAGAAATATTCACTAAATTTATTTTTCTGACCTGAGAGATTTTTGGGTAGGTTATTTTCTGACTTCTAAAAAATACCTTAATACTTTATTCATATACAGAATTGGCCCTCTGCACAACTCTCTAGAACTTGGTATTTGCAACATTTACCTGTTCAACCCTGCAGAGATCTTTACTGCTTATAGAATCAGATTTGATCATTACAGATGCTCTGTAATGATTATTGAAAACACTATTCAGTAGCTATTCAGCAAGCTAAAAGAAGGCTCCTTTTCCTCTATCCTGCTATGTGTTAAGATCCAAATTCTGGCTCTGTGCTAGATTTATAGCCAAGTCAATCCAAAATGCCTCCATTCAATTTATGCAAAGTATGTCTAGCTCTGGGAAACACATGTTATTTTGCAAACTTGTATGCTTAGATCTGCATCCTATTGCTTGGCTCTGTGGTGGCAGAGCAATATGGCAATGGGACAAATTCAGTCTGCTTCTGCTTATGTTTTGGCTCAAGCTTCTCCTTGAGGTTTTGCAAGGGCCTCAAGAGAAACTGCTCTGCAAAATATCATCTGTGCCCAGGCCCTCCATGGTACGTGAAAACTGACCAAAAAAAAGTGCCAAGCAATGAAGGTTTCCATGTCCACATTTGGGAAAAAATATAGCTACCGCTATTTTTTACTGAGGGATTTGGGAGAGCTCTGCTCCAAAACCAGTCCCTTGAGGTTGACCATCTGTTGTTACTGAACTTGCTCCAAACCCCCTGTTCCTGAGCATGACTGTCAAGAAACTTGTGGTAAGACAGTCCTTGCAGCCTGGCTGCCTGACTTCCCAGTGCCCAGCCCGTGAGTGGTGACAGGTGACAGTCCAGCTTGTGAAGCCAGTAATGACTGGAAGGTACTTGCCAGCACGGGAGATCTGGTGGCCATACCTTTGTGTGTTTGAGGCTTTTTATGAAGGTGCTGCTAAGGGGTGCCTGTTAACTCAGGAGCAGTGTGTCATATATTACCTCTTCTTGATTTTCCTGTGCAATGTGAATTTTGACCCAGAAAAGGGCTGATATTTGTTGTCTATCTGCTGTATCTTCCATAATTTAAGGGTGGTTTATTTTTCCCACTCTAGTCAATCAGAATTAGATAACCCCTGTGCTAGGATGATCTGACAGAAGAAATTCCTTAGTTCATACTTAGTTTGAAACTTTTGTTCCCAAGTGAATGAGCTAATTTTTGGAAATATAGGATTTCATCTCGTTCCTTTACTCAGCTCCAAGGGTCATTTACTTCTTTTTGTATAGTATTCTGCTACTCCTCTGTACTCATGCTGTTCCTTAATGTTAGGTCACCAGCTAATTTATCAACACAGTTTTAATGGTTTTGACAAGGTCATTATCAAAATATTAAGGCTTTGGAGTTTTGCCTAGTAACCTCCCTCCAGCCACATAGTTCTTGCAGGATTACTCATTGCCTCCCTTTCCTTCCACGCTCCTGCTATAAGCCAGTTTCTTACTCACCTTTCATTTATCTAACTGACCCCAGCTTTTCCACTTTAAAGAAAGGATTTCTATATGACTGATAGCAAAAATCCTACTGAAATTCAGTGAGTTTTACTAAAACATTTTCTTTACTAGGTGTATTTAATGTCTTATCAAAGGCAATCTGGCAGAAGCTACCTCAAAATTAATCCTGTTGTGCTTTATCAGATTTTCCCCACGCATTCATGTCTTTAATTGCTGTTTTCTTCAGAATCTGTTTTAAAACCTGAATACTTCTGGGGCACAATAAATCTAGACTTGATATGAGCACTTTGTTTTCTTTCTGAAGCACCCGTCTTGCTATTTTTTAGTGCCAGTTTTTTTCAGAATGCTGAGATGAGATCATCTACTTCTCTGAAACAAGTACATCAAACTCTTTAAGTTTTCTTTCCACCATGATTTCCAGCTCTTGTTCCCACTGTCCGTCTTTTGCTCACGTGATTAAGCTTGTCACTCTTGAGAGAAATTGAGGAAATGTCTGTATCCATAGCACCTCACTGCTATTTCCCCTGTGTTTTATTCTGCTGAAGAACTTTTTGTCTTGTGCCTCAAGCTTTGTGAGATCAATCTCACTTTTCCTTTGGCAGTACTTAGATGGGTTCTGTTCCTCTCTTTTTGCACAGTGGTCCTCTTTGTGCAGATCTGTTGTCTTTCTGGAGGCCTTCACTACAGTCTGGGCTCACATTTTAGCCTGTCTGTGAGTTCTAATCCAATGTTCTAACATGCTTGTCCTCAAAATATTTCCATCTCCTGCAAGTTCAGGATGCAACCTGAAAGCCCAGCCTCCTGAACTGCTGCTGGATGTGGGATGCAGCTGCAGCTGACAGTGGTCTGTGTTTCAGCTCTGCTGAATACCCTCATTTCTCTGTCAGGGCTGCAGATGCAGGCTGGGGGATCATGGGCAATAGCTGGAGAATGAGACAATTGCTGCAGGTACCTGCTGGAGAAATCAGCCCTTGCTGTGACTCTGTGTCCCTGGTGCATATGTCAATCCTTTGCTTTGAAATTAATGCAGAAGCCCTGGCAGAGTATTTTTCTAGCCAATGGTGCTCTGTATTTAGACAGGACAGAATGTGAGAACAGAGCAGAGAATACAAGGTTCACCTAGCTGTGGGCATGAGACACAGAACAGCCATAAACCAGGCTTTTATTCTACACAGTCTACAAGGATTATTGCAGATGATCACCTGAAGGTTCCTGACAGGCAAAACACCAGGAGTTCATGCCAAACCACCATTCCATAGGCTGCAGGCCAAAGCTCAGCAATGCCTTCAGTGTAGCTCAGGATGAGGAGAAAAATCATGGACTGGAGCCATTTTTGACGTATGTGAAAGTAATCCTGAGATTCTTACTGCTGCTTTGGACATCCCAAAGCCTGTGATAGGAGCATGACACTGGAGAGATTGTAAATAAAGTCTCAATACCTCTTTTTCTTAAACATCAACCCCAGTTTGGGACTGGGCGTAGAGCTTCTCCCACTAAATACCTCCCTTTTTGAAGGAAGTCCCAGGGAGATTAAAGATGAGTTTCCCCCAGGAAATCAGCACAAGGTATCCTAGTGGGGTGATGGATATGAGCCTTTCCTGGAATTTTGTTCCAGTATTTCAGTCATTGATGCCACAGCTGAGGGCTGGGATCACTTTAATTCTGGGGTTTTGGTCTGTCTGGGTGTCTAGCAGTGTGTGGTAAACAAGTGGAAGCAGGAGGCTGGCTCTGCTTTGGTGGTGGCAGGCACCTGGCACTGTGCTGGGCTCAGACACTCTGCAGTCAGCACCTGCCATTCCCTCAATGCAGCCCTTGTTAGTTTAGACATGAAAAACGGTTTCCCATTGAAGGAGGGATACTTGAGCACACAGTGACTTTTGCAGAATCACTGGTTGTGTCACTTGGCAGAAGCACAGCTTTACTAGGCCTTTACTAGAGCTTCATGTTGTCATCCTTGTGCTGCAGAGGGTGTGTTGTAGGTGCTGGTTGGTGTGCTCTATCCCTGCACTATCAGTCCCAGCTGGTGTGCCCTGATTCTGCACGTGCACAGAAGAGACACACCTGAATGAAGAAGAAAATTCCTATGCAGGGAGCAAGGCAGAAAATGCCCATGAATGAGACTTAGATACTTTCTGATAAGTGACTCTTAGGAAAGCAAAACTACTGTATCAGTGCAGCCCTGCAGAGGTCTTTCTGTTAGCGGTCACTGTGGTGCAATATATGGGGAAACATCTGTTCTGTAGACAGCACACTTGTGTTTCAAGATCATGCACTTCAGAAACATTCAGGTACACCATAAAACTAGAAGTATTTCTAATCTGTAGACCGATATAAAGTACAGAGATCTCATTAAAGCAACAGAAGCTGAAGTCCCAAATGATAAGAACTGGCACAGAGTTAGTGGGGCCATGCTGACCTATGCCAGGTCACTATTTGACCTTAAAAACTTTAAAACAGGTGACTGCGTCTATACCTGAACCATGAAACACTGAACACTTCTTTCTTTGTGTCTATTTTCTGGGGGGAGAAAAGGCATCTTTCTACAAATCCAGTATTGACAAAACGGAATAAAAAAGTTCAGCGTGCCATACTTTACCAGGAAAATCTTACACTACGCCCTTAAAATGTTTCCATGTCTTCTGTGATCTTTGGATGCATATTGATTGATAGGATACTTCTCAGTCCATTGCTGCTCTGATGGAATGTTAGTTGTTTGTTTGGATGGTTGGTTTTGGTTTTATTTTTTGCTTTTTTTTTTCTTTATTAAAGCATCTGTATTTTATTTCAGCAAATGAAACTTTATATGTGGCATTGGTATGTTTTGATTACAGAATCATTTTTGTAACAGTGGAAATCTGTGAATTTTTAATCTGAAAAAAAAAATCCCTCAAAAAATCTCTTTCTATTTAAGAGAGAAAACTTAAACCCCATCGCAGTGTCTTATATAAAGTAGCAGCAGGAAATTCCATGACAGTTTCCCTGTGAGGGAGAAGTGAAAAAAAAATCCAGTTGCATAAAGCTGTTTTGCTGTTTATTAGGTTATTATTTCTTTGTCTAGTGCAATACTAGGCCCTGTTTGATAACTAACACAGACTGATATCTTTGAAGATGACAGTGTAAATTCTGTGAAATAAAAAACAAATAAAATTCTTTAGTTATTCAGAGCCATTGGACTAGAACATAATAGTACAGAATATTACATTCTATCACAATCAACCTTTTAAGCAAATTTATTATTCTGTTAATGGAAAAAAAAGCAAGTCCTCTGCTTGTCTTATTCGATCATACACTGCATTCTTTAGTGCCAAGCGCATCGCTGTGAGTGCCTGTAATTTGCCATCATCCCTGAAGATGTTCTTGAAAATGAGATGTTTCATCTCAGTGGTCATACCCAGCTGACATTTTTTAAATAAATAAATTATCAGGTCTGCAGTACTGCTGTCAAGGTTTAAGAAGAATTTACATAGAATGCTATGCTTCTATGGGAATTGTCAAATCTTAATCTTCCAGGAAGCTACAAAACTATTATTAACGTATCTCTAGGTAATGTTGTTTAGTGTTAATACTCAGTGGAATATGCTTTTCATTAAAATATGAAAACAGTCCAAGTATGTTTTACCCTCAAGCATAATACTAGGTATACATTTTCTTGGAATGACTGCAATATAGAAATTAGACTAGTCTTACTACAGATGACTATTGTGTCACTGTAGAAAATTTGGATTCTTTTCTGCATCTCAAGATGAGTCAAGATGAGAGGAAAAAACCTGGCAAAGGAAGCCAATAAAAATGAATATTAAAGCCAGAATTTTCAAAGCACTCTAGTCTTCCCTGTGTTGTGCAGTGCAGCTCCTCTGCTCTCCATGGCACATTTCATCTGACATAGAGGTGCTCACAAATACATTCTGTTTGGCAAAGGTTTATCTTAGCCTCATCAGCCGAATGAGCTCTAAGTGTATAAATATGAAGCTCAAGTTGGTCCTGGGACATGGGAAGGTGATTCCCACTGTGAGAAGAGCAGGGACCATACTTGGCAGAGCATGAACACACACTCCAGGGCTGGGTCCCTGCAGCTCCCTCCACCAGGTGGCTAAGCAGAAAGACTGAACAGGTTGTTGAAGACATCCAGATATCCTTTAGAAAATGGAATCCCTCCTTCATGTATCCACAAGAAGAAATGCAGACAGTCTCATCATAAAAAATACAGTAAATAAGTGAAGAAGCAACTGTGTTTGCACAAAGTGTGTTTGCAGCAAAAGCAGACCTAGAAATAATAACAGTAATAAAAAAAAAAACCAAACAAAACAAAAAGAAAAATTGAAAGAAAATGTGGAGATTTTTCAGTGTGTTGGCAACAGGTTGTCTTCAAGAGATTCAGTGAATTCATTTGGGAAGTGAACGGCATCACTTACTACCATGTGTATAGGAAAGCGAAAAATTACAATATAATGACATTCTAAATTATAAAAAGTTTCTTCCCAGCTCAGAGTTTTATCACTGCAAAACTTATGTATGTGAAATCTAAACAAAAATAACAAATGGGAGTAAATTGTTAATTTTCCCCTGTACAGAAATATAACTGTTGGGTTAAATCAAAATACTGTTTAGAAAAAGGGATGATTGAAATATGCATTAATGATGGGATTGGAGAGACAGCAGAAAATAAAAGGTAGGCAGGGTGCAGAAGAGCTAGCAAGGAGTGTATAATGTCACAGGATGGTTCATGGGCAGCCCTGCAAAAGACAAAAGTTGATGCCAGTAAACAAAATGCTGAGTAGATTTAACAGAAGACTCATTTCCAGTAAGAAAATAAGGCCTGGGGTGAGGGAGAAACAGAAATGACAAAATCTTTGTAGGAAGAGAAAGTTTGCAGAGAAACATGATTTTGAGTGTGCTAAAACTATTCGTGAGCTCAGCAGCTTTGGATGCTCTAGCAGTTTTACTTAATTTTTTATTATTTTTTTTTAATTTGGCAAGAAGAAGCCAGAAGGGGAGGTGCCGTTTTCATTTCATTCTCTTTCCCTCTTTTATCTTCTACCTCACCTTTGCCTTTTTCTGGACCATGGGAGACTGATCTCTAAATCTTTTCTCCTGAAAGGAACAGTCCTCACAGAAATGTCAAAAAAGATGGCTGGAAGGTACTCCTCTGGGAATTTCAACTTCTTGCATTGGAAAGTCAATGGGACTGAGGGCTCAAAAAGGAATTGTGTGTCCTCCCACTCTCCCTTTGTGATGACTGAAAACTTTTGTACAAAGCAGAACTGTTTCCACACCTGAGGACGTTACAGGCCACAAGGTAGGAGACCTCATTCACATTCCTCATTTAGATCAGGCCATGAGCTGAGCTGATGCAAGTCTTCCTCCTGTCCTGTGACCCCTCTGCTCCCAGGTAATGGCTGAGACAGGATGTTCTCACCACCTCAAGTTACTTCTTTCATTCTCCACAAAACAGTGAGAGGACACCCCAGTGACCATCACCTTCCAGCAAGAGCTTATTTGTGCATGGCTGGAAATGGTGAAAGAGATATTCTTTGTCTTTCTAAAACTATACATGGGAAGTTTATGTAACTAAGTAATAAATTCAGTCTTTGGGCAGCTCCAGAAAGAGAACTAGGATGTCCAAGGTGATTGCTCTGAGAGAAGTCCAACCAGAAGTGACTGGACATGCCTGGAAGGTGCACCTGAGGCTCAGGGTCAGGATAGCTCTGGGTCTGCTGTACCAGAGAAAGCTGGGGCACTGCAGCACTTGAATTTCTGACACTTTAGTGCTGTTGGGCATCTTTCTACGCAGTGGGAACTCAGAACCCAGTTGGACAGCAGAACTGCCCAATGATTGCCTTGGCAGTGGGGGTCTGGTAAGAAACTGCTTTGTGTTACATGGGAAAAAAGTGAGGGAAAGGGAAGAGGGCCCACTTCTGCAGCAAATTAACAAATAGGGCTTTTTTGTCTGAGAGCTGACTTATGCCCCAGCCTCTCAAAGATGCAGTTTCTCATGCAGACTGGTTTTCAGCATAGTCTTTGGGAAGATCATTATCTTCAGATCTTGATCAATGTGTTTCTGAAACTAACCTGAAAGACAAATTAAATATTTGAGAAAAAGAAAATACCAGACTTCCTTTTTCCTTATTTTTTCTCTGCTGCTCTGAGTGAATACTTTCAGCTTTTCCTTTTAAATCTCACAGCCTACAGCATGAAGCAATAGCTCATTCATTATTCAAGTAACTGTTTCTGTAACTGGGTTAATAATAGTCTTCATATCTAAGTATAGTAGTAAAGCTGGTAGAGTTAAAGTTTCCACAGAGCTTTTGTTTTCCTCAGTTTGCCATAACATTTCCAGTAAAGTCGTTCATGAAAATGACTGTGCCACAGCAGCTTGTGAATAACACTCAATGAATTATTATAGCAAGATTTGTTTAAATTATGGAGAACATTTGTAGTAAAATAGTTATTTGTAAATTATCTTTTAAAAGTATTGTTGAAAGATCTCACTTCAAGCTATGTTGTTTTCTTTTCTGCAGTCAGTTCCAAGAGTTGACCAGTTTACAGTAGTATCTGAAAGTAGATTGTGATTTAAAAGCTGAGAGAAGCTTCCCTCATATGAAGCATAGACAAGAGCCACCAACACAAGTTGAAGTGCTCAATATGGAGCCCACATATAAAAGAGAAGGTAAAAATAATTTTTTAATCTAACACTTCAGTGTGAAGAAAATCATTAGGGTAGTAAAGGACAAGGATCTTTATAATTCGATTAGGACATATTAGTGTGACATACATAAAAGTAAATTACACTTCCCCTAAACTCCTAGAATTCTTTTAGTTAAAAAATTTGTACATTAAGGCAAGGTGATGGATATAATTTATTTAGAGTGCTGAAAAGCTTTCAATAGGATTCTGCCCATGAGACTATGAAAGAAGTCTGGTAACAAGAAGGTGAGGTAAAATCTTGTCCTGTATTAACAACTGCTGAAGAGACAAGCTGGCAGTGGGAAAAAATGTCCGAAGCCTGGGGCTGAAAAACATTAAGAGTGACGTGCCCTAAAGATGTACATATAGACTATTTTTATCTATACATGTGCAGGTGATTATGTTGTACAAATATTACATTGATTTTCTTCAGTTCCTACAAGGACTTGTTTACAATAGATGGGAGAGAAAGAGGGAGTTAAAAGTAAGGAAGGTACTCATTAGGTATTTAAGAGATATTTACAATTATTTCCTATGTCTTAAGGCTACAATCATAGTTTCATTGGATTTGTGAAATACTGTATTTTCTACTAACACTAAGAATTAAATGAACAATGAAATGTCAAAACGTGCTGCTGATCAAAGCTTGATCAGAAAGAAAAAGCTGAAAAGGATTGCTTGAAACACCAGACAACTCTAATACCACCAGCAGTTGCCCTAACATGATGGCAGATGAACTTGAACTAAAAGGTAATGCATTTGAAAGAAATAATTTAAACTACTCTGACACACTGATGGCTTCTGAATTAACTGTAATCTCTGGGGGAAAGAACTGAGCATTACAGTGAATAGCTCAGTGAAGATTCTAAGCAGCAGCAGCAAAAAAATGTGCCTGAGATCCTGAAGGAGGGGGGATGCATTAAGAAAAAAATAAGAACACAACTACCCTGGTATGCAGATCTGGCTGCACGTGTAGCTACATGTGCACACAGGGGATGGCTCATCAGCCTCCTTACTGCATATGACTTCAGATACCACATGTAGAATGTAAGCTTGGCAAAAGAATATCTGAATAACTCGCATTTCCCAAGTGAGTAAATGGGCTGAGGATGATGAAGTTGGTCACTTGAATCTAGGAGCCAGCCAGTCTCTCTGGCAATGCACCAAAATTTGTGAGCCTGAAAAGATTTGGATTGCCATAAGGGGTGCTTGAGCTCTCAGACCCTTCATTAGCATTGGCCCTGATGCTCCCTTTCAAGATATTTCCAATTTTTTCTGCCAAAGTTTCCCCCTCTGTTGTTTTCCAATCAGGATCATGGTCTGGCTTGTTTCTTATATTAATTAATTATTGACATACATGTGAGAAAGTGAAACGATGTTGGCCAGGGCTCATGAAGGAACCATGCAAGGAAGGGCTGAGAGAGTGAGCTGGAGGAGGCAAGTGTCAGTGAGGAATAAGGAGCAGAGAGGAGGCAGGAGATGGAAGAACTATGTGGTAACCTCCATGCAGGCTGGACCAACCTCTCAGATAACCTCACTTCAGTGAAGTTTTTCTCTGTCTCCAGGTCTGTGGTGCACCAACATCCCTTACACATAGTTTTACAGTTAACTCCTTTTTAAGATAAATAAGCTCTTAACCCCACAGCTTAGTTGAAGTTTCTCTGGCTTTGACGCAACAAGATATTCTCTGCAAAACGCAAACTGAAGCATGGTTATCTTTGCAACCAGAAGGGCTGAACACTTCATTAGCTTTTTAAATGAAAGCTTAAGTTCTGGAGAACACAGTAAAATCTGCAGGAAGGACCTAATTCCTCCCACATTTTCATGAGCACAGAGGATCAACATCTTTGCCAGTCAGATACTCATGTTCTGCCTGTCCCAGAAAACAAGGAATAGGGGATGCTTGCATTTACAAGGTGACACATTTAAAGCAGATAAAGAGAACCATGAATAAGTAAGGTAGAGCAAACCTGTAGAATTCACTGATGAAAGTTTTTACTGGAACCTGCAGGATTAGAAAGTCACCAGACATTTATGCAGAAGATGTTTGCATCTGCACTAGTTACAGCTTTGTAACTTCCCTTGGAAGCAGCACAGGCCTGGTCTGGCCTGGTCTGGTGGGTTGGGTTCAATTCAAATTGAGAGGGGGGGAAAATATCTGAATAGCAGGGAAAAAGTAGTCATTGGCCAAGTTACCATAATAAGAACATGATTATCTAAAGGTTGTGAGCTCTTCTCTTCAAGAATTGTCACATAGGAATAATCTGTATGTGTTTGTTCATTACTGGTGTAAATGACAGGAGACTGGTGGAAACAGTGTGGTAGAATAGAAGGCCCTATGTCTCCACGGGTCGTCCACAAGGATATCTGAGATCTTAGAAATCTGAAATATCATAAATCAGGAGCTGGATGCATCCTGGCCCATTAAGGCAAGTGAGTAGCAAGAGGAAAATGCTTGCTTTCTCCTTTGAGTTCTTCAGTAAAAGCCTAATGAGAAATTGACATAGGACCTCATTTTGAAATATGACTGAGATAAAACCCTGTAATTTAAGCTGAGTCAATGGGAAATGTCACACTGGCTTTCAGAATGCAAACCATACACCTGTCTCTATAATGCTATACCCCACCAGAAGACACAGGTGGGGAGTCTGTTAATAGCCAACATCTGACAGCCACAATGCTGCTGGATGTGCTGCACAAGGTGTCAGCATCCTGCCAGACTTATTCCCTGAACGGGTATGGCTGATGTTTCCAGGAGCTGTAAGACATCTAGGACAATAGCCAACAGGAAACAGACCCAATGCTGCCAGTAGCAGGATGGGGTAGAGCCAAATTAGTACAGAAGTTCCTGTATGTGCCAAATAGCTTTCTAATTGCATTGTGATCAGCAAGACAAAACTGTGCCTCTTCAAAAACATATGCCTGTATTCACAGTGGGTCTTCAATGCAGAAGGGGAATTTAGTGGCAAAATGGCAGAAAAGAAAGGCTTGTTTGTTTTCAGATGTGTCTGCGTTTCCAGGATCCCAGTCCATAGGACTGAGCCCCTTTACTCCAGGGAGAGGATGTGAAAGAAGAAAGAGAAGGTGGGATATGGCAGGTTAGAAAATGGTAGGATTAATTCATTGTATGGGAACACATCGAAACATATGTGACTGGCAGATACCTTCTTGCTTCACGTAGAACAAAACCATCTAGGGTTCTATCCAGATGCTTTTAGGTTGAATAGCATCTTATTCCAAACACAGCACCGGAGCAGTGGGCCCAGTTCTTTTTTGCACTTTTGTTTTTGGTGTTGATTTCTTCCCAAGAGAATTTAAAACATATTTTTAAGAGCTGGGTTGCAATAGACCAAACTTGTATAAAATGTTCCAGATTACAAGGATGCATCTGATACTCATCAAAAGGAGGATACAACAGCATTTGGAACAGATAGTGGACTCCTAGGAGTACAGGATGGAGGGACTTGCAAAGAATGAAAAGTGAATCACATTTCTCTATAAATAATTATTCAAATATGTGGTAAGTAAAATTTCATCTGGATCCTTTTTACTCTCTCAGACCATACTTGAACTCATTTTATGGGTAATGTAGCCACCATGCAAGAGAGTGGTGATGGAGATGACATGCACATGGGCTTAAACATGTCCTCTCTTCCTCAGGCCATTACCTCTGGGGGCAGTGCATTTTTTTATCTAACACAAAAAAATTAGGAGGAGAAGAAATGTGAAATTATTGACTTTGTTTGGTGGGTGGCTATATTGTTCTCAGTTTGGGGAGATTAAGGCACAGTGTAGACCTATGCTAGACTAGCTACACTTATTCCTTTGCCACACTCCTCGAAGTCTCACCAAGGCAGAACGGTTTTCCCCTCTTTCAGAGCCCCATAAATTCATATAGGAGAGGCCTAACTAGAGCTGTGGCATGGTCTAGCATGTGCAGCTGGGTGGCTGCTCCTGCCCCATGAACCTCCATGGTTTTTTGGGTAGTATAGGCCATTCATGGGCACCCCATTGAGATGATCATGCAGGTTCCCTCAGTGAATATGAATCCTTTGAGAATCATCAGTACCTAAGTTTGTTGAAGCTTTAGCTCTTTAATACCTTTGGGTATTAAACACTCAAGTGTGGAATGCACAGTAGTGAGTTTTTAAAGAAAAAACAATATTAGAAATAACACTAATAAATGTATTCATTATAGCCATTGCTGTCTCTGGCCAAAAGGTTAGTATGAACCTGCAGTACAAAATTCTGGATCCTCCATATAGAGGGCTAATTCAGCAGGCCACCACTCTCCAGACTCAGTGGTGGGTCTGGAGACCCGGTGTGTAGTGCTCTGGCAACCTATTTTCTTTAGAATTTCAGGCTTCTCAATATTTTTTACCATTTATTATAGAAGTCTGCTGGCTTCTGTTTGAGAAAAAAAAAACAATTTACTTCAACAGGAGGTAGTCCCTTATGAGATATATCCAGCTGGCCACAGCAGGGGCTGGCCTTGTAGTCTTTACAAGCAGGATATTTTCACATGCCAAAGTCAGCAGTAACAAAATAGATGACACATCCACAGTCTGAAGGTTTGTATTCCCAACAAACCCAAGCAGAAATAAGACAGGATGGGGATGCAGGTCCAAATCAAGCATTTAGTTCAAACATTTACATGCTTGAGATCAAACTCTTGGATTATGGATTAAATCCATAAAATGTGTAGGAAGGCAGAAGCTGCCTGTAAATTGTCTTTTCGACATTCCTGGGGATGCTTTGTGACATCTGTTGTACAAGCTTGGGTTTGTAAAACCCACATGTGAAACAGCAGGTTTAGACCAAACTGCTGATGTCTGAAATTTTCACTCTGCTTGATATGAGGCACTGCCAAACCTCCAGCAGCATCTGTGTCTGAAGCTCTTTTTGTTCCCATCCCACACACCTTGAGCTGACTGCTACTTATGTAACCTCTTGCTTGTGGTACTTTGGGAGCCACATTATCAAGGAAGAGATCTATTTGGGAGGAGAAAAGTGATTCTGTCTGCTCTCTGATCCTTAATACGGTTTTCAGCTTGAGGTGATTGAAGTGTTCAAAAAATCTGATATCAGTCATGCAATCTCAAGCATGATAGGTTACTCAAAGTTTACAGTCTTATCTTGTGTGACCATTCAGTTTGAGGAAGTTTTATTAGAGTGACCTTTACTGCTGTGGTTTCAGGATACTTCAGCTCACTCTGGTTACTAGGATTTGGTGTCTCACCATCTTCATGCAGAAAGCAGAACAGCAATGTCATTCAGTCGCACTGTGCAATGCTCCCAGGATCTGGAGGTGAAAGTGCTACAAAGCACCAAGACACCTAAGTCTTATCCTGATTTAATTCAATCAGGAGCATGTTTCTCATGGGTAATTTCAGAATTTCTATTGAAGTTTCTTGCAATTTTGTAGCATGAAAACTAGAGCAACGACCAGAGAAAACCCATGTGAAGCTCACCCCTACCAGTGGGTGTCTGACTTAGGGCATGTCCCAAACCTTTCTCTGTCCCCTCGCACAAGCTCAAGAGCCACAGCCCTAAGGGTGAAAAACCACAGTGCTGGAAGAAGAGGGTTTTTTCAGTGGCACCCTGAGAAGCCAAAGGTATCTGCAAATCACTATTAAAGGTACTTCTGTTCTCTCTGTTCTGAACTAAGCAGAGAGGACTTTCTCTTTTACCACAGTTTGGTTTGAGATGAAGCCAGTGTCAGCAGCTCTCCATCAGAGAGAGGCAGAAAGTGCCAGATCAGGCCCTAAAATGGACCTCTGTGTGAACCTGGTATTTCATCTCTGAACTGAATGGAGAACAATTCAGACCTTCTCTATACTCAGGGAAATATAGCGCAAAAGAAGGTGTCCTAGCCAGGCTACTTCATCTGCCCACTTTATTTGAAAACTGTCTAGAGGAGGGTTGATACCTCTTAGATCAGTCATACACCTTTGGGAGTTCTTGTCTGATACAGTCCAGAGGGAAGAAGGTAGTTTACCAATATTGTTGGGGACTGGGGTGAGGCTGCTTGTGAGAGTCATGAAAGATACGTCCATGCCATGCTGCTACAGGCAGCTGTCTCACCACATCAACTCACTGAAAATAAGGGTATTTGGGGCTTGGAGCTGCAGAGGTACATGGACACCATTTTCATTGTGTTTACATTTAGTGGTCAGGGAGAAGCAAAGGAGAGAGAACAGAATTGCTTTCTGTTACTGCCCCTCACACTCCCAAGGGAAGATAAAAAGGGAATAAGGAAGGGAAACTCCAGTGTTGGAAGCTAAAACTAGAAGAAATTTAACAGAACAGGGAAGGGATAGTAACATGTAGTATAATAACAAAAAATATATGATACACAAAACCCAATTTGAATGGTCGCTGGTAAAAATGCCGAAAAGTTGTTTGTGTGTCCTGGTTTGAGCCAGGAAAGAACCAGTTTTCTTTTCCAGTAATTTCACTTTTCAGTTAAGTCTTTTCTAAGTAACTGCACTTTCTGAAATTAACAGCATATTTTTCAGTCAGTGCCTGCTTCTAGGTCTGATAATACTTGATGTTTATAGGTACTGCTGGAGAGTGGTATGCAGTACCAAGGCCACTGCTTGGTCCCACTGAATTTCTTATGCACCAGCACAGGACTGAAATAGAACCATCACCCAAAATGGATTGTACGCATTATACTCAGTATAAATCTGAAGGATGATGAGGGCCAAGCTCTCTTCATTCATGGCCAGCATCCTGGGAGGACTGGATCTGTTCTTCTGCCTTTGATCCTGATCTGTGCATACTTGAATCTGTGCATTCCTGAACCCAGCTCCTGTCTGCTGCTGATTACAGGAGCCCAGCCCTGGACTTTCCCAAGGCTGGCCCTGCAGCTTTGGTGGTGACATGAGCATTACTCAGGGAAGTGAAATACAGGTTTTGTATATATTTCTTTATTTTCTTTTTCATCATTATTATTTTCATTACAGCTGTGCAGTTTAGTTTTCAACCCATAATTCCCTCTCCCTTGGTCTCTTTCCTTTCCCTTTCTGGGAGGCACAGGAATTAGTAGAGTGCATCTGTCATTTAATTTATTTAATTAATTCTTAGCCCGGCATTGAACCTTGACACTTGTGTCAGAGCCATGTGGTGAGTAGGAGGTAAAAAGCATGAGTCTTTCTCCAAGATGCTGGCTGGATGAGCAAAGGGAGGAAGGAAGGAGGAAGGGATGGACTTTCCCACCGTCCTGGCTTTTATAGGGTATGGCAGGAAATGGGAGGGAATACTGACCCCTTTTTGTTCTGCCCTCTGTATCCCTTGGGTTCCTAAATAACTCTCTCTCTCTGGGTCCTCGTATTGATACCATAAAACTAGCCCATGCCCCTTCAAACTGTAACACATTGCTTGGAAATTAAAAGACTTTTGATTAAGGGGATCTACTTTACATGTTTCTGACATGTTTCCAAGTATTTGTTAACACTTTTGCCTTCAGATTATTTAATAAAACCTCTTCTCTGAATTGCTCCCCAAATCTATGTAATTACACCCCTCCCTGACTTGAAAGAGCTCCAAAACACCATCCTACAGAGAACTTGCTGTACAACACGTGTCTGTGTGTATATAAACGTCTATATGTAGTGTATGTGGCATCCTCTATAGAGGACTATATATATTAGCAGTGTTTAGCATCAGCATGACCTTGGGAAACAGATGTTTTATACATCTGTGATTTAATTTCCCCCTCTCCGTTTGATCAGAGACTAAATAGAAATTGCTCATTTGAGCAAGGTTCATTCTTGTTGGATCAGTTCTTTACTCTGGGGGTGCCTGAGCTGCAAGTGGCAGCTGAGACCCGAGGCTGCTGTAACATGTGCAAGACAGCCAAAATCCCAGACCAGCAGCTCTGGGTGTTGAGCTCCAGTGGAAGTAGAGGAAGTTGGCTGAGGCTGTACACAGAGCTGTGCTGGCACCACCAGTGGCTGAGTGTTGCCTGGATTGGTGGACTGTAGGCCTGCAGCCAATAGCAGATTTAATGAAGGGTGAATTCTCAATGTGCACATCTCATACCTAACTGTTTTTTGAAGGCTTATAACTATTTCCAGCTCTGTTACTGCTTTCTGTCACCCTCCCTTTTCCTTTTCCAGTCTTCTGAAGTTTCTCCCAACTTCACAGCAGATGGAAGCAGCCAGTTCCTGCATTTGCTCCGTGGTCACCCAGAGGTATGTGAGGCTGGGCCTGAGCTCAGAGCCCTGGCTCAGCTGAGCTGCACGGAGCTGGCTCCAGCATGGGATTCATCTTATCTGCCAATGGAGAAGCCACCCATGGATAATGGAAAGTGACTGTAGCAATGGAACCTATTACAAAACTCCTCTTGACTTCATGGGAGCCGGCAGGCAGAAATCACTGTGTTCTTGCAGTAGAGAAGTAATCTGGAACAGTAAATTAATCTCAGCAGTCCTAGCTTCAGGGTTTCTTGAAGCTATTTTGTACAGTTTTGGTTTGCATGGATTTGTTCTCTATTAAATTCATAAAGATGAAGCCAAACTGCCAACCTGTGCTTTGTTTTGGGATTTTCAGAAAAACAGACAAAGCCAGAATTTTGCCTGACTCTCACCTGAAAGCATAAATTGGTCCACTTCTGCTGAAAGGCTTGTGACTCTGCAAACTTGAGTCAAACTTGGCCTGGGATCCATATCTGTGTCCACTGGACTTCATGGCTTGTTATAGAAGATCCATACAGATGTAGCTCAGGGGTAGAACAAGCCAAGCCTCATGTATGAGCTGGACCACCTGTGATATTGGTTGAGTAAAAATGCAGAAAAAAAAAAAAGCCATAATCACAGAAAATAGTGTCAATTCTGTTTTCTTCTTTAAGAAGAGATGTGTGAAATTCAGCAGTATGCAGGAACACCAATTTACTCATTTTGCTATTTGCTGTTAAAAAAAGGTCCAGCCCAAACACCTCCAGGGAAGATCAGATTTGAGTCCAGACCCATGCTGGTATTCCATTTTTGAGTGCCAGAGGAACATAAACCCGTGGTTTTATTTTCATGTTGAATTTCCAGCTGTGGTGCCTCGTGGTGCAACTCTGTGATGAGCTGTGGATTATCAGGCAGTATGGGGGGGAAGCAGATAAATGTTCTTCATAAGGGTGTCTGGGCATGGGGGAAATGGCTTCCCCTCCATAGGTGCAAGGGCTGTCTCAACTGCAGCATTAGCTGCTGCTTAAGAGTTGTCCCTCACCTCCTTCCTCTCTCTCCACACAAACCTCCTCTGGTCTGATAGGGAATATGGGCTACAGAGAAGATGCTGCTCTTCTTCTACACTGCCTGCTGCATGGAGCAGTGCAGCCCCTTGCAGGTGAAGGCCTGGCAGGAGATTCTCCTAGAAATGCCAGTGTCAGAGGTGAGGACCACAGCCACAGCAGGAACACCATCACATAGGTGGGATGCTACTGGGGCAGACTAAAGTTACTTGAGATAACTCTGTTCTCAAGATGCATCTTGGTGGACAACACCACAGCAGAGAAGGGGGTACTTGTCACTTGTCTGTGCACTTGGGAAATGAGCCAATTAAGTCAGAGGTCTCTTTTCCTCTGTCCCCATTTACCTCTCTGTGTGCTGCCAGATTGAAGACTACCCCACTCCCCTGGGGTCACCAGGAGCCCTTCAGCATTCAGGAATGCAGCTCTTGAGTGACCTGATGAAGAAAAAACAAATTTGCTACACCTGTTTTATATCTTTATTGGCACTGGAACTTCTGTGACAAGAGAAAGGTCTCTTTTAAGAGACGGAGAAGTGAAGAATATACTCATATAGCATCACTGGTAACAGCTGAAGATGACCACAGGGAGGGTCCTCACTTGCTGTGTAGCAGACCTGTAACTTGTAGAGGAAACAAAACCCACTCTGCTGAAAGTGTGCTTTCACATGAGAACTAGCAGCCAGGCAAATATGACACTGTCAGGTCTTGCTTTCACCTTGATATAGGCAAAAGCTCGATTGGTTATAGAGTTAAGGGTAGGTTTTGGATTGCTTTTCTTAAAGTAGCCTTTTCCCCTCCTACTTTCTCCACTGTTTATGGGATGGTGTTGCTGGTTGGATGCGCCTAGTGCGACAATCATAAATGTGTGTTATGTTACAGTGTGTGAGCTGGGACACTTTCTTTTCCCTTCAAAGGTTCCCAGAGCTGATGCTCAGTGGCTTCCTCTCTGTATTCCTGTGCCAGTGAGTCATTTCCCTGTCTACCTTCTGTCTACACAGAGTCCAGGTGCTGACCGCTTCACTGGGATGTTGAGCATGAAACTATGAAACCAAAGTGATTTGCTGAATCAAGACTATATTAAAGTACTTCCTTTTTGTTGACTTTTTCAAAAATTTCCCTTCCCTTTTTTTTTTTTTTTTTTTTAATTTTTCTCTACATTCTCTTACTGTAATGTATCACTTACACAAATCAATTTGGCATGCAGACCATGTTTCTTTTCCATTGATGGTCAAGTCAACAAAAGTTTTTTCCCCCTTTCTCCAGTGAAAGAGTGACGTGAGCTGGGGACCATCAGGACTGTGTGCAAACTGCTAAAGGGAAGACAGGGTAGGCACTTATTTAATTGGGGCTACAAAGAGGAATCAAAAACCAAGGTTTGGAAACATGCTCTTGTGAGTCTGGGCATTTAAATGGAGGATCCAAAGGAATAGTGACAGTTCAAGGTAAGGTCCAAAGTTAACCACTTTGATGCCTCTGCCTCAGCATCTTAGTTTGTACTAGGAGCCAGCTTTCAAACACCACTTGTCCCCACTTATTGTGCTTCCTTTTGACTTGTGTAACAGATCTGGAAGAGAAGAAACACAAGCTTGAAAACATGTTCTAGGAGCCCACCCTGTGTGCTCCATGTACAAATATCCATATTTAGTAGATGTTATGCTTCAGGTAGCATGTCATTCCCCTATGACAGCTGATGATGGGCCTGAATTTTAGGCTTAGAATAACAAAAAACCAAACCTTCAACAGGAACAAAGGTAGAGTGGCCCCTGCTCCACTGTGCGTAATAAACAGAAAACGTAATGATATTTGGGAATAAGATAATCTATGGCCAATAACTATTTAGAAAAATGCTTGTGAAATGACAGGTCACTCATGAGAGAATTGTCAGTGTGAACAGAGCTGTTTAAAAGATGGTATATATGCTGCTAATTGCACATGAAGACTTTTTACACACCTTAGAACCCATTTTAGTCCCCATGAAAAACATATATTAATATTTATGTAATATATAGATAACAAGTAATATATATAATTTATATAGATAGATATATATTTAAATACACACACATAAAATCGTCTCCCTGCATATGTTGTGATTTTTAACATTTGTTAAAATGTGTATTTACTTTTGCTAATCCCTCTAAGGGAATACATAGATTCTTTACCATATTGTTTTGTCCCAGTCCTTCCTTGTATACAGAAACTCTAAAATCACTGATGTATGACTGAAAGCGAATAAGTCTTAATATCTGAAACATAAGCTTTGTTGCTGCTGCTGTGTTTGCTCTACAGGATATAAGGATCATGAAAAGCAGTTATAGTAGGTAAACCTTAATTATTCTTTACTAATCACTGGCTGAAATAAATGTCAAGAGTATCTGTAGTAAAAAAATGACATACTATGTATGATATGATTAAATACACAAAACTGTGTTTAAATATCTGAAAGTGTCTGGCTAAACCAAATCAATCAACAAGTTCAAAGAAAATATTGACAAAGGCCCCTTACATTACATTGCTGTGAATAGAAGTTTGCCACAGGAATTGTGTTAGTCTTAATAATGAATTTTCTGGTATGTTAAGATTTCTATTTTTATGGTTATTCCTTTTATTTCTTTGGTAATAAAAGCCACTGAAAATATTAAATTGAATAGTTGGCATGTTTGGGAGGGGAAGATAAAAATGAGTTAATCAATGTAAAATATTACCCTGTTATAGAGACTGCTACATAGATATATTATGTAAGGGCTCTGGGAGGAGCTATCTAAATCTGTAGCATGACTGCTACCAAATTTTGTGTCTTCAGCAATTTTGACCTCATGTGATCACAACAAAATGTCTTAAATTGGCTGTTCCTGAGGTCAGCTTAACTAGAAAATGTTCATGCAGTCTGACTAAGGTGTACAAAAGCCTGCAGCCAAGCAGGAAGTTGCAGTGGTTCCAGGGGTAAGTTTGATGATGAGCTGGAGCTTCTTCCTGCAGCTCCATAGAATCTGTGTGCCGTTAGCTGACAAATTTTATTCTAAGTTCCAGCACGAAGCAGACGTTACCTACAATAATAGAGGAACTTACACAGCGTAAATGCTGACAGAGACCAAACAGGAGCAGCATGAGTGGTTACTGTAACGAAAATCCTTAAAAGAAATGTCATAATTCTACATTATTTAATACCATGAACCTTGATTTACTTATACTACCCATTTGCATATTTAAATTTAATATCAGGTTCTGTCAGCTGGTTTGAGATAAGAAGTTCAGCCACCCCAGCTCTTTGTGGCAGAAAGGCAGCAGTGCTGGTGTGTCCAGCAGCCCTTGGGAGCAGGCTGGCTGTGGGTAATCTTTGTTCCTTTGTTCTCCCTGGCCCCACTTCCCCGTTCAGACCAACCTCCGCATAGTCTGCTCCTGGCTTTGCTTTTCCCCCTCCTCCCTTGCTCACCTGCAGTCTCTGTTCATACTGTTTTATGGTACTTTAGACAACGTTTTTTAACAGCTAAACATAAAAGCCACTGAGAGCATAAACAGGAAACTTGTGTTTAGGTGGGAGTGCCTAGGAATGCTGACCACAGAGGCCATGGGAGAAAGGAAATAGGAAAAACACTGTAAATACCTGGGTGACTAATGACTTCTGCTGCTCATCTGGCTTTCCAGAACATGAAAGGCTCAGCCTCTTCCAGGCAAAAAAGTGCAGGGCAGGCACGGTTTCTGAAGACGATGCTCTCCGTGCCCCTCTGCTGCCTATTTCCCAACTCAACTCCCACCACAGAAAGTGCCTCGCTCCTCTAAAGTCGCACAAGCCAGCAGTAAGATGTCACCTGGCCCTTGAGGCCGTGCCTCGCTCCTCTAAAGTCGCACAAGCCAGCAGTAAGATGTCACCTGGCCCTTGAGGCCGTGCCTCGCTCCTCTAAAGTCGCACAAGCCAGCAGTAAGATGTCACCTGGCCCTTGAGGCCGTGCCCGCTGATGGCGGGAGGGAAGGAGCGCACCTCGTGAGGGTGTGCGCCCGCTCTCCGCGTTTGCAAGGCCTAAGAGGATTTACATGAAAGAAACCAAATCTGCACCCTCCTGTTTTGTGCTGAGGCAGCAGCTGCAGTTTGGGGGCAGCCTGCGCCTTTGTCCTGTCACCAGCTCCCGAAAGGATTGCCATTGTTCCTGAGGGGCCTCCGCGGGGACGCTCCCGCGCCCGCTCCCTTTCATCGCCAGCCACATGGCTTGCGAGAGGTTTTTGTCTTTTGCTGACGGCAGCAGATTTGGCCGATCGGCATCTCCCACGCGACGGCTCCGGGGCGGGGTTTCCAAGTTGGCCATCTGGGCAGGGGGCACTGATGGAGCAGGGAGGGCGTTTGGGGGGCCTGAGGGTTCCCCTCCCAGGGCCAGGACTGCTGCTGAGGCCGCGACATCTGCTCACCTTCACCGGGAGCGCGGGGTCTGGTTTCGCTCGAAAGCCGGGGAGGTTTCTCACATTGAGACCCTGACCCAGCTGAGGAGGGGTGAAAACAAATAAGGAGGCTTCCTGAGTGTCATGTTTCTAGGAGTGAAAGCAGCAGCCCCTGGGGAAGGCACCAAGGCCAGGTCCTTCAGCTGGGGTGGGGGCACGGGTGCAGCCCCCCCGGACTGCGGGGGCCACCTGCAGCTGGGCAGCACAGCCACAAGGGTTGGTACTGCAGGCAGGGGAACCTCTTTGGGGTCCTTTATTCAGTCCTTGTTGCTTCTGTGTCCTACAGCAGAAAATCTGACACAGAATAACTAGTTTGCTTGTCATCAAGCTCCCAAAAAACCCAATAGCTTGCAGGTAATACAGATGTGCCCAGGCTCCTGCAGAGGAGGACCAGGGGTGCAGGAATTGGAATCCTGGTTCAACAACAGTGTCTTGCTGAAATCAAACAGGTTATTAAACAGGGGTGGAATTTCACTCGTGGAAAGTTAAGCACATCTGTAAGCATTTCTCTGAATCCAGGCTGGGGTTTCATCCATAATGAACTTGTTCAGTTGCTGAAGTGATACAATAGGCTATGACAATGTTTGGCAGGGAGCTGAGGAGGAGAGCTGTGTTAATACCCAGGCATGATCACTTCCAGACTATAGAGACCCCACAGTTTTATTGATACAGATGTATGTATACACTTGTATGTGCATATTAATTGTATGCATGCGGGTGTCTATAGGTTATATAGATGCAGGTGTAGATAGAAATTGACTCAGTCTATAATAACATCGTTACTTTTTTCAATGCAGTTATAAAAATATACAGGGGAAAGTTGCTGTGAACACAGAACTGAAGGCCAAACATCTATTGGCCAAACATCTGTAAAGCTTCTTCATTTTTTCATGAACGAGGTAGAAATGAAAGATGCTGGGCTCCCTAAATTTAGTCTCCTCTTTTCCTAAGGACAAGTGCAGCCAAGAATACAGTAGTACAAGCTGACCAAAGCAATGTTTCCATCCCAGTCTGCGATGATCCACTCACATTGTCTTCCCATCAAGCAGTGCCTCACCTGAAGTAAGTACACAGCCTCATCACTTTTGAAGGAAATCCCTAAACACCCACCAGGCAGGTGGAAAATGACATTGCTAAAGGACAGCCCCAGTGCAAAAATCACTGATGCATTGGTACCGTGATGGTGAGGGTTTAACTTCCCACCCCTGTCTGTGCAATGCGGGGGCCTTGTTTTCCTTTCTCATCACCTGGAGGGGATGGCAGTGCCTGGGGGCCAGTGAAGCAAACGCAGCAGGGCTCTGCCCACAGCCGTCTGCCGGAGATGGGCTCCATGGCTCAGTCCACCTGGGAAGGACATCGCTCCCTCTGCTCCACTGCGTGCCTAAGGCAGCGCTTATACACAGACCCTGTATCTGTGCCTAAAGTGCCTATCCAGTGGCCAAAGCCTTTCCTGGAGTTTTACATCTCAATCCCTTCACCTGCATAATTCTGAAAAAAGGCTGTGACTCAAGACTCTCCTCGGTTAAACACCCAAACTGCCAAGCTCCAGATTTCAGGGATTCCTTTTGAAACTCTTCCACTTTGTACAAAGTGATTAAATATTCACTGGCACAGGGACTAGGAGCCAGCCTCCTGGATGAACACCCCCACCCGAAGCCACAGAGCCCTTTTCACTCCCATCTTCTGAATATTTAATCAGCTCACACAAAGCAGAGCGGCTTCAGCAGGGGAGCCTGGGAGAGACCCGGGCAGCAAAACCCACTGATCACAATACACAGCAGAAGGACCTGATCCCAAGGTCCCTGACGCAAAGCAGGAAGAGGAAGGATTTAAGAATCCAGCTTAGCCTGGCTGAGAGAATGTTAGTTATTCAGAATGGAAGATGTGACTTCTCTTCTCTTCTCTTCTCTTCTCTTCTCTTCTCTTCTCTTCTCTTCTCTTCTCTTCTCTTCTCTTCTCTTCTCTTCTCTTTTCTCTTCTCTCCTCTTCTCTTCTCTTCTCTTTCCTCTTTCCTCTTTCCTCTTTCCTCTTCCTCTTCCTCTTCCTCTTCTCTGTACGATTCCATCTTTCATGCATGCTAGATGTGGTTTGACTCCTTTAGAGTCCAGCAGGAGAAGACAGACAGAGGAATGCTTCATTTCTGTCCTGAAAACTGTACAAAATGAATGGATGAAAATTTGATGAGAAGTTTTTCAGAGATTCAAGCACTTCTCTCAATAATTCAGATGTTTGATTTTCTTATTTAGTATGCAGCATGGATTGATGCACTTTGGACATTCTATAGAAGCTTTAATTTTCAGAAAAGAAAAAAAGCCTCAGATATTTAAAAAATCCTATCTAGGAGTACAGCAGTGTTATGTGAGCTTCTATCCTTCTGTTTTCTTAACTTGTGACTGGCACAGTCTTTGTCCTAAAATGTCAGCACGGAGAGATCTTTTGCAGCCACCCTCTATTAAACAAAGTTCACAGCAGAAATGCTGACAGGCTGTGATCAAAGCAGCACCCTCAGGTGTTGCTGTGATATACTGCTTGCTTACTAAAACACAACAGTTCAAACACCCTGGCTGTATTTAATTGGATATACAGTATTTCCAACTCAGGGAGCTCAACACCAAAGAGAGTTCTTTTAGATATTTCATTCTGCCATTGTTCTGCTATTTGCTCAGAAGAAATAAATTTACAATGCCAAATTTTTGGTTTTCATCTGGAACAAGGACTCCAGGAGTATCAACAGCATTGCCTTGAGTTTTACAGGAGGCTTCCCTGTGAGCACTCATCTGCTGTTCCCACTCAGAAAACCATACTCACCTCTTCACAGCTGTCTGGAACAGTCCTTCCCCAGTGTTGGCTGAACATCTTTACTTCAGTCACAGCAAATGTAAAAAAAATGACACTAACAGTACACCATAATGTAACTTTGGTGTCTTTAAAGTATTACAACAGAGAAGGAGAAAAAGTATATGGACAATACATCCTTGGAATGAACAACACAAGCTCTACCAGTCACCATTCAGAACTCGCTTAGAGATGGGATGTATAGCTGCCAAATAAAAATGTCTATACTGAGCATGGGCAAAGCAAGTATTCAAAAGTTTCTAATTGGACCAAAAAGAGAGACTTCTATTAAAAAAGCAATAGGAATTTCACAACTAAAAAGACCACTCGGACTCCACTCCTGCATTTTGAGTCATGGCTACAAAACTCTGAGAAATGAGACCTGTTTGAAAAGCAGTTTGTTAGCATTTTTTGTAGTATGAACAAACCAAAATGTTTTCCCAATTTCTGTTTTCAGAATCTGCTAAAATGTTTTGACAATTTTTTTCTAAAAATTCAGCCTTAGGCATACACCTGGAACATAAAATATCAGCCCAAATGGTTAAAGTTTGACAAAGTCTCAAAATATGGTTTTATAAATAGGAAATATTGGGCAAACTTCATACTATGCACTATTAGCCCCGCCTATTAAAAATATTTCCTTATGTGTATCACAGAGCTTTATACAAACGAGTATTTGCAGATGTAGTCACAATTTCCTAGTGTGCAATAGCTCAGTAATCTTGACTTTTGCAAAAGTACTGAGTGCACCAGGACAACGTTAATGGAATAATCCCTTCTTTTTTTTTTTTTTAATTTTTTTTTTTTAATAAAAGCTTGCTTTGAATTATTGTGAAGAAGAATTAATCTTCGAATCAACCCATTTCTATTTAATTTCATGGATATTAGTTAAAACCAGCTGAATGGACTTTTTATTTTTTAATTGTGAAAATTCTCTCCAAGGTTGAACTCTTCTATGCCAAGTTTCTGTGCCGAGCACATTTTTATGGTCTAGTTATAAACCCTAGAAAAACAACGTTTATAGGAAATGTTGACACAACCTTAACTAAAGTGGTGCTAGCTGACACCTCTATATTTTCAATTTGGGGATTTCTACTGGGAAAATATAAACGCTAATGCAGTAAAGGAAGCCAACTATAATAAAACCCTCATAGTCTTCCTGTTCACCTCATGAAGACCTACTTCAAAAAGCACCAACTCAGACTGGAGATGAGTTGAAGTTAACTGCATTCCTCTGAGGGTACTAAAAATTACCTGCAGGTAGTTCAGCCTTACAGTTACTTGGAAGACTTCAGTTTGGTCACTGCCACATGAATATCCATTAAAAAATCCTGAAAAGAAAATGAGAATGTGTGTAATTTTTAAAAAGAGTGCTAGTCTATGTATATCCTTCCTAGCACAACATAAAAAGAGGAAAACAGACTTTGCAGATTCTAATGAAACAAATATAAGAACACAGAGGAAAAATACAAAGGCAGAAAGTGGAAAGTGAAGTTAGCTTTCCCACCTGTATCTTTTAAGTTTGGCTAGTATAAGTTATTTAATTAAGGAAGGGCTGGGGCCTCTGCTTAGCCTTCATTTTAAAGGTATTTGCACAGATTCATGAACCAAGTAAGATTAGGATGATTGGCAGGACAGCTTCTGAGTGTTGGTGAGAGAGATCTGGAAGTCTTGAGTAGCTGATCCTGCACCAAGAATGAAAACTGATCATGTTAGTGACATACTAGAAGTGATATACAGTGAGATAGTGTAGCAGGGAGTGTTGGAAAAGGTGCTAAAACCAGAATTTAAATATGAAATTCAGAATGAAAAAGAAATCATATTGTTTAAGGGCAAATTGTGCTGAACCAGCCTGATTACATTCTGTGATGACTGGCTCATGAGGAGAGTACAATGGATGGTATTTTCAGTAAAATTTTTAGTTCATTTTCCATAGCATCCTTGTAACCAAGCTAGGAAGATATGTTTTGGATAGATAGGCTTGAAGATATGCAGTGGACTTGCTGAATCATCAAGCTCAAAGGACACAGCCAGTGGTTCACAGTCTAACTGGTAACCAGTAGAGTGGTTTCCTGAACCCACCAGTGAAGCTGACCCTGTTTATTATCTATAATCTATAATGCACTCTCAGCAAATTTGCAGATGATATAAAACTGGGGAGAGTGATCAATATGCTGGAAGGCAGAGCTTCCATCCGGGAGGACCTTGACAAGCTGGAGATAGGGGCCATGAGGACACTCTTGAAGTTCAATAAGGGGAAATGCAAGTCATGCACCTGGGCTGAATTAACCTAATGCAGCAGAACAGGCTGGAGTCAGCTGGCTTGGGGCTGACTCACCAGGAAAGGAGGTGGAAGTCTTGGTGAACATGTTGAACATCTCAGTAGTGTGCTTTGTTGCCACAGCAGAGGCCTATCTGCATACTGGGCTGTATTAAGAAGACTAAAGCCAGCAGGTCAAAGGAAGTGATTATTCTCCTCCCCTTGACACTAATGATACCTTGTATGAACTAACATGTCCTGTTTGGGGCTCCCTGGTATAAGAGAGACATTGATAAATGGCAGAGAACCCAGAAACAGCCAGTGCTCAAGGAGCTGGAGGACAAAGCACATAAGGGGAAGCTGAGAGAATTGGGTTTGTTGAGCTCGGGGAACAGAAGGATACAGAGAAATCTTAACATTGTCTTCAGTTACATAAAGAATGGTTGCAGAGAAGATGTAGCTGGAGCTGCATTGCAGAAGGTTGAAAGGTAGGACAAATATCAGAATGGTGAATTCCAATCAGAAATTTCAGGTGTCACTGAGGAGTCAAAATCTCAGAATAGTTGAACAGTGAGCAGGTTGCTTAGAGAGGTTGTGATAAGTGTCCTCAGGGATACTCAAAACTCAGATGGACAAGTTAAGCCTGGCTTGATGTGCAGCGTGCACAAGGTGACCTCCAGAAGAACTTTTCAACCAAAATGGTTCTGTTTCTATTTGGTAGTTAGAAACCATCTAAAAAACCAAGAGCTGGGGGGGAAAAGGAAGGCTTTTCAATGTCACTTCTGGTATTTACTTGCTTAGCAGAAAAGGAGCAAGTGGGATTATGGCACTCTAAGCTGCAGTCTGCTGTGCTTCAGATGCCATTCAGATTCCTCCTTTAGACAAACCGGGTACTGATGGAGCTGGATACTCACCAGCCTCTGAGTTCAGTCTTCTCTGTTCTTACAGAAAGTCATTCTGAACCCTCTAGCAAAGTTACAAAGTATTGGCCTGACTTTTTCTCTAGTTAATATCATACATAACCTTCACCTCCTCAGAGGCAAATACTAAAAAATTATGTAAAAAGTGAAAGTGAATCATCCCAGTAAACAAATGCAAAGCAAACTGACCTTGTCTTAGTCTAGTATGACCTACTCTTATACAGCTGTAACCCACTCTATTTCACACTGTTAACAAACTGTAATCCTTTGATTCATTGCAACACTTGCTGCTTTTACCATTACTTTTGTGTTAAGTCTAATTGTCTATTAAGGAGGTAATTTTGGTTACACCCCAATTAAAGTCAGACATTCCTAACCTTCTGCAGCTCTCAAGAGACCTTTCACTATGGTGTATCTACGTGCAGAAGAGCTTCAGATGATTTTTTTTTTAACCTTGCTAAATTTTCAGACGTGCTGACAGCAATTCATATAGTTCCTGCCCAATACCTCCTTTTTCTGTTTTCCTCAAAAGGTTTCACGAAATATCACAGTAACCTTGGCAAAAACATGAAGCCTACTTTAAGGTTAATGTTAACCTTCTGTATTACATTATTTTAAGGTTTAAAAGAAAGAGTTCCAGTATGCACCTGTCAGTACTAAATGATTGTTATTTCCTGTGAATTGGGAATAAAGCAATAACATGCATCTGGCAAGCTAAGACACATCGCTGCTTATTTCTTTTTCTTCTCTGAGCCTTATCCTTTACCAGCTGTGGGACATCACCAGGCAGAATCTCGAAATACCTTTGAGGAAAATTGAAACAAAGGAACAGAGGGCTGGAAGGGATCCCATGTGCCTTGGAGTCCAGTCCCCAGTGAGTGCCAGGCCACACCACACAAATGCCTTTCATCAGATGGTCACACTCCATCTGACAAACTTTTTTGTGCCCCAGCATTGGTAGTCTGCTCTCTCTAGTGTTGATTGCTCAGCTGGCTGGATAATATCTTTCAGTTTCCAGTTAAAATGCATTCATGGGCAGTTTATGTCCATTTGTTCTTGTGCCAATACTTTACTTTATCTTCAAGAGATCTTTTCCTTCCTTGATGTTTAACCTTTTGTTGTATTTATAGTGAGCAATGATATTCTTTATCAGCTTTTGTTTTGTTACACTAAAATCAAGCTCCTCATAAAGTAGGTTGTCCTTTTCCCATCATCATTGACCTCTTTGCTGCCCTTGTTCCCAGATCATCCCAAGGGGCTATTCCTGTACACAATGTTCTAGATAAGGTATTACCAACTTATTTTATTAGTTGCTAACCATTTTCTCATGTGAAGCATGCCAGCAGATGACATGCTAAAAGGATATACATCACCAAATGTACTAAATACATTGAGAAAAATCCAATTATAAACCTCCTTCCCTTCTTTAATGTAATATTTCTAAATTTTAGGTGCTTGTGGGCTTTGCTAGATAGTGGAGTTTTGATGATGGATCTTGAAGCACACATTAGAGCCTAGAAAAGAAGGCTGAGGTAGGAAAGCAACAACCATGGAAACAGTGACCAGAATGAAAAGAATCCAAGGGAAAGGTGAAGTAAGATTTATTACTGCACTGCAATGGATGATGAAGAAGGTGATTAGAAATTACCTGCCAAATTCAATTATTTATACTCTCCTGGCATGAGAAACACTTGAAACATAGTGATACATATTTGCATGAATAAGAATCTCAACCTGTAACATTTTCACAGCGTCTTGCTTTTGAAAGCATTAAAATGGAAAGTGAAATTTACTTTATGCTATAAATACTGTTTACTTCCTGTGTATCTCCAAGTCAGAACAATAGAAAAATATAGCCATCATGATGAAGTAGCAAAAATATCTTTTACATTTTTCTCCATGCACACTCAGTCTACTCGGCTCTTTAGTAGCTTAATGTAAAAGTTTAAATTTTGTATTCTCATTGTTCATTTCGGAGGCCTGACTTGACAAAAATGCTTGGGGAAAAAAAACACTCAAAAAATGGTCCTCTTAAATGAATATTAGTATAAGATCTTTTATGGAATAAAACTTAAATGTATGCATTTTTAATTATGACAATAAAATAACAAATTTCTTCAGTCTTTCACAGGAGTTCCAGAAAGTAAGAGTCTCTTTCATGTTTCCTGCCAGCACTGAGCTATGCTTCAGTAGAGTAATTTTCCTTAGTATCATAACCGCATAAATTTCATAGTTTTATCTGATGGTAATAAGTCTTTGAGGCAAATAGTTCTTTTCCAGCCTTATCGTATTATATTTCTAAAAGTATGAGGGCAGCTTGAATCATTAACCATTAAACCAAAGGCAGCGTTTGGAAGAGACTTGAATGGGGACCTCCCCGTTGGAAAAAAAGTGGTGTTCTTCTTGCAGAAATTTGGCTGCTCACAGCTCAACTGCTCTGTCAGTTCCCAGGGAGAAGAAGTTGTGGTTCATGCAATTCTACTTCATGTAAGAAGCAGATTCCCATTTATTGTTCAGATGTAGCTGCATTAGGCAAAATCTTTGAACCTTTTCTGCCCTTTGTGGTTCTCTAGAAATACAAGTGTTGCCTTTCTCAATGTAAATCTCTGTGTTTTGAAGATACTTTTCCTCTGTGGCTTGCCTACTGGACTACCTATGGCTCAGATTACAGTGGTTTTCGATGGACATTAAGCACATGCTGGTACATTTTCAGACAGGAATGACCTCTTGAATTCAGAGCTGTAAAATGCAGCTACTGTGTTTACTCAGTTGAGGGACAAATCGTGCTTCACAGGTCTCATATTCTCAGGTTGGTTGTAAACCTTTTTGTTTTGCTTATGCTAGGTTCTGGGACTCAAATTTCTCACTCTCTTGGGGTTGCTGCCTGTACAAGACTCTTGAAAAACAGGACTGGTTCAGTCCTAATTCAGTGTCAGTCACACATCCAAATCCCTATATCAGATTAAGTATAATGCTCAATAATGGAGAAAACTCAGCTGCACTGAAATCAAGTTGCCACATGGGATTGTCTTTTTTATTCAAATATCTTCAAATCAGGCTATTTCAGGAATTGAGAATAATTCTCTCTGAGCAACAAAGTTTATATAGCCAACATAAACAAACCTATGCCTGCTTCATGCCAGGGGAGGAGAGGAGGGGATGGTATTTCTTTTGCTACTAATGTAGGCTCTTTTGCTTGAATAGTATTTTTGGCAGATGCTACCATATTTAACTTCCCACAATGGCACTGTTTATTTAAGGCCAATATAAAATGTCCCAGGCCCTTCTCTTAAATTTTTCAGTCCGTAGGTTGACTTTCACGTATCCTTTTAAGCATATTTTTGGTGCCTCTGGAATCACTACTCAGTGCCTTTAAACGGAACACAAGCAACAAGAAATCCCTCTTAGCAGGGCAAGGAAATAGGCTGTACTGGTGGCACCAATGCTCGTGGATTGTACTGCTTTCTGTACACCCTGTTCTCACAAGTAGTTCAGAGGAACAAAATAGCTGCCAGACCAGAGGTCTCCCAAGCCAAGTATGTTGTCACCACCAAAGATCTGTTGTTATTATTTAGAGAAGAGAGTAAAAAAAGTATAGAGGTGGTTTCCTAATAGGTACTTGAACTTCTAGTGCTCATTTTGCCAAAGGCTGGACTGTTTTGTTTTATCAGACTGAACTACGAGGAATGTACTCCTGCTTTTTGCTCTCTGCATTTTTGTGGTATAGAAAAATGTATTTGCAACTATTAATCTTTCCTAGTTTTGACTCTCGTTTAAAATCAGATTCCTGTTGCAGCAAAAATAAGTTTCAAATCCCAATGGGCACTTTACTAGGTTCTTACAGATATTGCTCATCAGCCAACTCAGCCTCAGCTTTCTACAGAACATTGTTATTTTTCATCCATTATTTCAGGCTGAACTCTCTTTCTCTATATCAGTGCAATGACTCTATTTCTACACTTACCCTTTCTGAGCAAGTGAAGTTGGTCTCTGACTTTGCATATGCTGGAGTAAAACTGTGCTCCAGTCAATGCCACTACCTAATAATATCCAGCTGCTCTGCAAGTTGCCACTGCTCCTGGTAAGTAACCATGGGCTGTCCCTGTCACTGTGTCCACAGTCACAGGACATCTCTGACAGGGAGCACCTGCGGATTTGGGGGCTGCACAGCTCAAGCAGCCAGCATTTTACCTTTCCAATCTACTATTAAACAGCATTTACCATTGGTATTTAGGTAAAGCTTTGGCTTTAGAAGCTCAGAGCTTCTGGTCATACTCTTCTATCATTTTTCCCAGGTAAAAATGCCACCTATTACTTCAGTATCCGCACCACCAACTCTGCTTTTTCCCTCTATTTTCCTGTGAAACACTGCGGGTGCCAAACACAACCAAAGTAGCCATCTGCAGAATCAGTGTCTCCCAGAGGAGGTGCAGAATGTGTGCAAACACATGCACTGTTTTCTTAAGGACACCTGCCAGAGTCCTGCTGGTGAATCAAGCATAGGAAAATATTTGGCATAAGCAATGTCTCCAAAGATTTTCCTCCTTGTCAGTAGTGGAAAATACTCCTTTTAAGCATGCTTTTTTTTTTTTTCCTGGGTTCTCTTTATATAAGTGAATGCACCTGTCTTTCCTTGCTGTAGTGTCAAATAAGCACAGCCCCTCGTGGTTTCTCACATCTCTCAGAGCACTTATCCCATCCCATTTTAGTTCCTGCCTCAAGGTGAGTGGTGTGAACTGTTGTAATGCTGCACTCTGTCTGCTCTGTTCTGTGCTTCTAAGAGTTTACTTTGCCCCTAGAATACTTCTCCTAATTATTTTTTCATTTTTTAAAGTCCTTGGATTTTCCAACAAATGCATCTTTTTATATAGTTTAAGAAATTTTAACCCATGGATGGGTACTGCTTTCACCTGTATATTCACAAATTGTGCCGAGGTGGTGGCATGGCATGCATAGGATATTAATGAAAAAAGCATCAGCTTACTCAGGAAGGACAGGCAAGATTAGATGGGATGAGCTATAGCACTCTGCATTCAATGGTTCTCATGTGTGCTGGGAAATCCAGAATGTGTAGGAAGTTACAGTTTCTGAGAGGGTAAAAGGGGAAAAGAATATGCATGTTTTGATTGCAAAGATCTCAAAATATCAAACAAGGAAGACCTGAGGCTTTTTGTGTCCAAAAAGCAGAATCAACCAAAGGATGGGAATTTATAGTAATCAGGGATTTCAACAATCAGATAGTCAATATTGAAAGAATGCAACAGTACACAAATATCTACTGAATTCCTGGAATTACTGGCTACGCCATTTAAAAAAGTGGAGGAAATAGTTAGAAAATGGTCTCGTCTATATTTGATGCTAAGCGGTAAAGAAATATGTAACAGTGTAAAGGTGAAAGATAACATTGGAGTCATGAGGTAACTTTGGAGTCACAAGGTATATGGTCCTTGGAAAGGAAATGAAGAGCACAAAAACGTGATGGTCTGGAAGTGTGGAGACTTCAATAAACTCCTAGATATGTGGTAGCTAAGGGAACATAAGTATTAAAGACAGCTGTAAATTTCTCAAAGATAGGTTTCTAGAAACAATATACATTATTCCACATCAGAGAAACTATGAACAGTTAGAAAAGAGACTAAACTGGTTAAGCTATGATCATTCATAATATATGCCGAAAGGCAGTAAAATGAAACCAAGACAGGTTACTCAGGCCGTTGAGAAAAAAGTAGCCTCACCATGTAGGATCAAATTTGTGCTTTTTCAGAGTTTCTGATTCTTTTTTTTCTGATCCAAAATTAGATTCAAAGAGAATGAGATATGAGGCCAACATTTCCAGCATTAATGAGGGTGGATCCAAGAAAAATGATGGTTTCTACTAAAAAATGAAAGGAACCTATAAAGCCAAGAAGGCTGAAGTAGATAAATTTTTTTATCAGTTTTCACCAAAATGATCAGCTCTGAGCAGCTGTGCTGCAGAGTTAAGACTAACAGTTGCAGGGATTAAAAAAGAGAATAGCTAAAGGAATTCTTAGACAACATTAGATTCTTTCAGATCAGTTGCACATGCATGATAAACTTCATCTGTGGATGGCACAAAACCTTGGTTAGAAAACTACCCACAGAAAAAAAATATCTATCAGCAGTTCTCTGTCATAGCACAGGTATATTTTGGGAAGACTTCCACAGTTATCTCTTCTGGATCATTTTCTGCTTGATGTCTTTTCTGAGGACCTGTTTAATGCAATATGTTTAATAACAGATGATATGTAGCTGGAGGGACTGCAGATGGACTGCCCAATGGGATTAGAATTCAAAATTAGCTTGAAGAAGTTTATTGAATAAATTACCTGAAAAAAACAAAAAAAAAAACCCACAAAAAACAGAACCAAAACAAAACAAAAACCAAACCAAACCAAAAAACCCCTCAACCAATCAACCAAAAAAACCAGAAAGAAAATTAATAGGGACCAGTGCAAAACACTATGCCTGGGCAAGGATGATCACCTGAGCAAATACGTGTTGCAGAGGCACTGGGCTATCTGTCAGCTCTTCAGATAGGAGTCTGGAGTTGTAGTGGGTCACAAGATGAGCAGGGCTCAACACAGCCATGATGTTTCAAAAGGCAGAGTCAATACTGGGTTGTGTAGATGGAAGTTAGAAGGCACAGGAAAGTTTTTGCCAGCTCTATTCAGCATTGCTAGGGCATCATCTGGAACATCATACACAGTTTTAACCGATGTCCACCAGAAAGTACAGAAACTAATGAAGAACAATCCAACAGAGACCGACACGAAGGATTAGTTTTAGGGAACACCATCTGGGAGGAAAGCCTAAGAGAAATATGCTTGCACAGACTAATCAATATGGATAGAAGATAGAGGGTAAAGGAAATATACACAATAACTATTCTCAAATAGATATAGAGATATAAAAATATGTATGTGTAAATATTTATATACATAAAGAAATTTCTGTTGGCTTAGATTTTTTAATTTCAGCATTAGGTAAAACTTGCTAGTGGTAAAGTAGTAGGGAGTTAGATTGTCTGGGAGTAGGGAAATCACAGAATTTCCTCACTGGAGGTTTTTAGGAACAGCTGAGACAGACAGCCATCAACTGAGAAATAGTTTTTCCCACTACTGAATTAATAGGTGAGCTACGTGATCTCCTGACTATCTTTTTAGCCATATATTTAATTTTATGGAACTGTGCTCCATTTATCGTTCAATTTTTCAATTTGTTCACATGCTCACTGTTGGAGGAGTTCATTACTCATAGACCCAAATCTGACTTGTTTATCACTTCCTTTCTGTGGATTTTTAGTGCTAAAAGTCACAATGGTTCTGCTTTGCCTAGTACACTGCTGTTCTCCTTAAAATTTGAAACTATACCACCTGCATTCAGGTTTATAGACCATGCATTTTTTATGGCAACATTTTTCACTGATCCTGGGGGAAAAAAAAAAAATCCTCTGAACTAGAAGTGCTGTTATTGCCCTTTTCATTCCTGCTGGGCATGCTTTCCTGACACTTGGAAACTCTTACACAGTGGTGCTGTCCTTTTGGTCTTGCATCTTATTCCATGGATCAGTACTATTTTCCATATATTTTCACAGAATACAGTTCCATAGACTATTTTTAGGGACGCTAATTCTTAGCATCAGTCTAGACTATGTAACTTCTTTTACGTGGTCAAACCTGTTCTAACTAATAAATACAATTAGGAAGGATGGACTGGATCACTGCTTCTATCTCTACCTATGCTGCCATTACCAGATAGATTATATTGAAAAAGTACTTGAGAAAAAAAAAAAAAAGTATTTTGAGACAAGATTAATGGTAAATACATTCAAAATTTTAAGGTGATGGGTGTTTGCCCTTCAAAATATAAAGAGGACAGTTATAGAATGATGAAGGGTAGTGGCAGGAGTACACAGCTTAGATGCAAAGTCATGATACAGAGACAGATTTTGTGCAACTTTAAGATTTTCATTGCAGACAGGTTGCCAGGTAAGAAAGTGAATCAGTAGGATTTGATGACTGAAGCCAGCTCTCCTTTTTTCCTGTACTCCACTCTTCTTAGCAATTCATTCTTAGGGATTTTGACTGGTGCTCAATTTCCCTAGCAGCAGAGTTCATATGTACTTGATTACTTACACATGAGACAATTTAACCATGCAAACCTCATATGTGAGAGATTAACTGAGGGCAAACTAGGGCTCTTAAACTCTTAATGTAACTATGGTCATGACAGTCCAGTTTGATTAAATTGGAACTTTTCACTTAGAAAAATACAGATTGAATTCTAATAATTTTAAATGTGTCAAAAAAGAAAGGGTACTCATTTCACTTAGCACATACTATTTGCACATTTGTCTCCCTGAGGGGAACAATGAACAAACCCTGCATGGAAAAAAATAAACTATTACCTTTCCTGTACATCATTCATCTTCTGATACTTGCAACTGTTATGGATACATCTGCATGATTTCTACAAATCTTATTATACCTCCTCTAGAGAAATGAGGTTAGAAATACCAAGTTTTATTTGAGAGGCAAGATATACTGCTTGTATTAAGAAAAAATATATTTAGAAGGGTTAGAAGTTCTTTTATTTCCTGAAAACATAAAAAATAATTGTAATGTCATGCAAATGTTCTTCAAGATACTTTTGCGATCTTTTTCTCGTTGTAACAGCTTCTCCAATGACCACGGTTTACATGCTTAATTTTTATGTTTATCATCAGTCATACAGTTCCAATTGACATATGATTTGATTTTTCTGCTACACAAACCAACTTTACATCAGTGTAGTTCCAGTAACTGGGTTACTCACACCATAAGAAAAGCACCAAGCCCTTTTTTATTTCCTTCAGTTTTTCTTTCCTGAAGTTCTCAGGCCAGATTCTTAGCTTATTTTATTATTCTTTGTGGTCTTCAGTCCAGCTCTGTTGACACTGTATTGGCAAAATTTGCTTTTCATTGTTTCAAGTTAACTTTGAAACTGGTCAGTTCAAATTTCTGCTGTTCTACTTTTACTGAAATTTTTCCTCTGGGTTGAACACTCTGAGTTCTTCCTGCCTTTGTAGGGACCCATTTGTTTTGATAAAATAATTTATGTGAAATCTCAGGCCTAACCTGCAGGATTGCTCCCTAAAAAGAATTGCCTTGAAATCAATGGCAGGTCTTAAGAACTCTGGTTTATACATTTTATGTGATATGATAAATTACCACTGCACTGTATTAAGAGTTTATACTGAGGGTGATTCAGTTGGATGGTATCACCTCCTCTACCTACCAGCTACAAATCTTTTCTCTTCTGCCTCACACAGAGGGGAAAAAAGCAAAGTAGATTCCTGACCAGTTCTGATTTCAGTAACACAGAGAACAGTCCCACAGGTGTGTAAAGAGACTGAGAAAGTGTGCAACCATCACTCTTTTACAATTGCTTACAATTTAAAGGCCAGACAGAAGGAGGAACAGGAAGAGAAAAGGTCACAAGAGGACAGAGTCCATGGCCAGCATCAGGTTTCAGAGTAGGGACCATAAGAGGGAAAATGAAAAACATTTGGTCTTAATTAAGGCACTAATCTGGAAAAATGAGGAACAGTTGAAAGCTGCAGAGTTGGGGCATTGTACAAACTTCTTTTCTTGATTACAAAGTAACCTCTCAGTAGCTGCTGCTACTAAGAATAAGGAAGGAAGGGGCTGGTAGAAACTATGGCTGTAAGGTCTACTCTAGGGCACTGTTTGTTTTTTGTTTTATAGTGCAGTAGCACCAATAAAGGCAGAGGAGAGAGTACAATATGAAAGGGGTCTGGGAGAAAAAGGCATCCATTGCTTAGAGCTTTGCTGCCAGTGGATAGTGCTTTCACATCTTTGACAATATGTATTTCTCCCTAGAAGTAGCTTTTCAGATGTCACCTTAAATTTTCTGCTAGAAAATTCTCCTTGTGCTTATATATAGTATATAAATAGCAGGTAAATCTTGAGTTATATAAAATAACATTTTGGGTAATACACACACACATACACATATATCTGCTTGTATTTATCTTAAAAAAAAAAAAAAAAAAAAAAAAAAAAAAAAAGAAAAGTGGTGAGGGCAGATGCACAAAATGAGAGGAAAGAAAGTAAGATGATGGAGTCCTTTCTATCCCTAGTGAATCTGCAGTACAGCTTTAACTATCTAAAGGCAGGGGTATCTGAGTTAGTTCCAGTACTTTGTCTGGATAAGACAGTGCTGAAAAACCCAATGGCCTGCCCATACTTCAACATGAAAAGCACACTAGAGAAAAACTACAGTTCTGGGAATCCCAGACAGGCAGACACTGAGAATGCTCAGCCTCAAAGACTATGCTTTCAGCTGCTGTGAATAGGTGTAGCTATTCATCCAAGTAATGCTGTGCTGCTCAGTATAGCACTGGCAAAATTTTACCCATTAGAAACCACATAGATATGTATGAGAATGTTGAATAAACAGGAATTCCAGCTAGATTAGGGTTAAAATGCTGGATGTGTCCAAATGCATAACTTAGTTTTTGTCTTTATATTTAAAACAAAGATTAAGAAAAGTATATCTTGTTCATCTGCAGGGACTAAAACATTTGCTATAGGACTGGGTAGCATGTCCTATACAAAGCTTTCTATGGAAAGGTAGATTTCTAGCTCAGGATTCAGGACAGAGGGATGAATGCTTGTGAGTAGTGCTGTAAGTCCTATCTAAGAGCCACTGAACACAAACATATAGAAGGCACTGTTGGAGCAAATGAAGCAGAAAAGGTGCTCCCAAAAATCAGTGGACACAAATATCTCTCCTCTGCTTTCTGAAGAGATGCCAGTTCCTCCTGTGTATACACCTGGCAGGGCAGCACTGCTCAAAAAACATCTCAATCTTCCATGGCAACAAGCCCAGAAGTTGATTTGCCACCCCCAGCCTGGTTAACTAGCAGGCAGTAAGTGGGAGTAGCCAGCTTCCCAAAGAGCAAGACCAATCTAACTTTTCTGCATTGTGGACAGCTTTCCCATTGCTTCTGTGGTGCTGCAACTCCTAGGTGATTTCTAGGACAAAAATTTCTAGGAAATATCATTTGCCTTTCTGAAAATCTGTGAGGAGGCCCAGTCATCCTGGTTTTGCTTCACCACCTATCCCAGAAGCCCTGCTAGCTGGCTGAGTCTACACGTATGCCTCATGCCATGTGCAGTGATTCCAGAAAAATAGCCTTCACCTTCCCGCTCCTTCTCCATTAAGGAGATTCCCTTGTCCTCAGAAGCCCTATGAAATAGCACTGCCAAATCAGTCTGCTTGCATGCCTGCCAATGCATGTATACTCTGATAGACACACTTATGGCACTCAGCAGGATCTCTTACACTTCCTCTACGTGGGTCAAAAGAGGCACTGGCAAAATCATTGGGTGCTAGCAGAAGAATCATGGGAGTTGTTAGTTTTAAGCCCAGTCTCTGAATTCCTGTAATTTCTGATAGGCATCCTAGAAATCACCATTAGAAAAAAACACTTTGGAAGAGCTTTATGGAATACTGAAGAATTTATTCCTACAGCTGTAGAGACTATATGATTTTAAAAAGTAACTTGACTGTGGGGAAAAAAAAAAAAAAAGTGGTATAGGTACACTTCTGTTTTACAAACTTTAAGTACTGCACTTTCAATGAATGAACAAACTAAACCAATGCAACAACCCCAAGAAGATTCATCCAAGAATTTCCCACAGATGTCCCCCATGGCATACCCACTCTTTGCATCTTTCCTGCCTACTGTTTAGTAAAAAGGACTTCTAATTTTGTACTCTTTGTTCTTCAGCTTGTTTCAATTAAGCGTACCCCTACAAAATCTTTGTTTCATTCCCTCTTCTGCTGAGAGAAAAATCAAAACAGTCCTTTTCCCATGTTCTGGTTTTGTATTGTGTATATTCTGGCATCCTGAATTTTACCAATGCAAATTCAGAGACATGTTCTCACTGCATGGGGGAAAGATGTTGTGATTTATAAATAATATGGATCATGCTTTGGTATGTGTCCCTAGCTAAATATATTAAAAATGAAAGCTACCAATGCAACAACATCTCCTGAAAAATTAACATACACTATTCTGTGACATTTTTCATTATGCACCTTCATTTGGCTTAGTGTGCTATGCACGAAAGCATCAGTGACAGTAACTAAACTGTAACTAAAGTGATAGTAACTAAACTTCAGCTTTTACCTCTGGTTCCTAAGGTTGTTTTTTTGTTTTTTATTTCAACAGAAATCTGAATAAATTTTCAAGCCACTTCATCTATCTAGGACTATAGTTATGTCTTAAAAGCTGAAAATCTTGTACTGAGTGTCAATATCAATTAATTAGTGATTCTTTAAATAACCTTTTTGTGGGACATATGGGAAAAAAACTGACATTAGTAAAACTTACACTTTCTCCTTGTTCATTCCAGGTGAAAATCAAACCTTGACTCCCTCACAATCAGCCTGTCTTTCAGATGTGTAACTTACACCTGTTACATTTCTTCTCTACATATGATGCTCTGACTCAGAGTTGAATGTCACTGAAATGATCTAATGTGCATGTCCACGAATTACAAGATAGCTCTTGCTTTTTAAAAATTAAATAAACAGTAGGAAAATGTTATCATCATTACCAAAAAGAGCTTTACTGAATTATTCCTTTGACTGTAGTATGAAATGTCCAACTTTAAATCTCAGTAAATCAAGCACAAACAAATGGTCTAATAAAACACTTTTCTGACCAAAGTTACAGCCATTGTAGTGTCCTATCTCCTGTAGATACATAGGGAAAAATATTACAAGAAAAGGATATTTCAGTAATTCTTTGGAACACTCTCCCACCCTCCACAATTTGTGGCCCTGGGACTACTTTTTAAAAAAACCTATATTGTATATATTGATATGGTGTTATTAATATCATATCATATCATACCATCATAAAATCATAGAAAATTAGGGGTTGGAAGGGACCTCAAAGGATCATCTAGTTCAACCCCCCTGCCAGAGCAGGATCACCTACAGCAGGTTGCACAGGAACATGTTCAGGTGGGTTTTGAATGTCTTCAGGGGAAAAAATCACAGTGAAAAAATCCTTCCTTATATGCTAACGCCTGTGCTCCAGTTTATAACCATTGGCCCTTGTCCTACTGTTGGTGACCCCTGAGAAAAGGTTGACTCCATCCTCTTGGCACTCACCTCTTACATATTTATAAACATTAATGAGGTATACAATATGGTATGATACAATATAATATAATATACAATATGTACTGTATGTATTATTATGTATGTTATATACAGTGTACTAATCATTATTAGGATATCAGATTTCTTTAGCTTTACTCCATGAGCTGGAAATTCTAGCTAGATTGCTTGTGCCAAACCGAAGTGCTCTCCTCACTCTTTTCCCTGATGGGCTCTGCTGCTCTGGAACGTGGCACAGAGGGAAGCAGCTGCAGAAGACTTCACGTTGCAACAAGCCCCGAGTACAAAAATAATCCCAGTAACTTTCAAATGGAATGGATCATCACATCACTGCTGCATAATGATTTGGATCACTCTTCCTCCTTTGCTGTCCTCTTTACCAGAGTTATCAGGAGGTTCCTGAAACCAGGCTTCTCCTTTATTTTCCCTTACATATTCTAAGTAATTCAGTATATTAAATCTCCTTTCATTGGTGTTCTTGTTACTATGTGGACCATAACTGGAAGAAATTTCCTAGGATATCCTGCATTCTTCTTGTGACATATTTTGCCACTAACCCAGGAGATAAGTTACCAAAATAGTTTCATTTCTTTCTCTTCAGGACACAGGATCTGCACTTAAGAATCACAGCTCAGTATTACTGGTCTTTTCCTTCCTCTCACTGCTTGTTGCTCATGGCCAAGAGCAGGACTGTCACAGGCCTTGTAAGTGTCCTTTTTTAATCTGGCTGCTGAAGGAAATGAGGTCTTTCCAACATTGCTTTTCATTTGCTTGGGTTTTGGGTTTGTTTTTTGTCGGTTTGGTTTTTTTTATTTTTTTTGGTTGGTTGGTTGCTTGGGTTTTTTTCTTTTGTTTGCTTTGGTTTTTTTCTGCTTTTTAGTGCCTTGGTAGTCACACAGAAATCCACGGAGGATCTGAAAGAGGTAAAGTCTCAAAGAAAATTACATTTTTACAGGGCTTGCTGAAATAAGCGAGGAGAGGAGAATAGCAAGCAAAAATAGTGCCATTGTGGGGGATTATTGGACACAAATTGTAACACATTTTGATTTGGTAGTGGCTGGCTGATGAGCCAGCAAGCTCAGAACATTGTAGCCATAGTATTAGTATCCCTAATAAAATTGGGAATATCAGGGTGGTGCTGATGGACATGGACTGGTGTATAGGAAAGCCAGGAATTCTAAAGACCATTGGAACAACTTCTTTTTTTGCCTTATGCTATCCTTCTAAGAAGATACCATTCACGGTTTTAAATCTACAGTCAGGTTTTGTGTTTGTATAACTTTTCAATTTGAGGATTACAATGCATTATATGAGCAGTAAAGTATTTTACACACATTTTGAAATTAGGCACTCACTGTATTAATAAATAAACTGTAAACTGGCTTTGGTCATATAAAGTACAGCTCCAGCTTTTTCTTGAACATTATTCACCAATACCTTTTTAATACAAACACTACATATGAACAATAAAAGTAATTGTGTCAATTATATAAAATAGTCAAATAATCTGAAAATTATTAGGCTTCTTCATCACTGATTAAAAACTGTAACAGTTGGCTTCATATATATGTATGATATGAATCCTGAAAAGACCAAGTATGTAGAATAACAAGAGATTTTGAATGCTTTTAAACATACTAATTTTCTGGGGATTTCAGAGGACAGATTTTTGTTTAATCATATTTCTGGGCTGTTGTCAGGATGTCACTATTCCCTAGATCTGAATCTTTGGACATCAGAGACATTATCCCCTGGAGCTGCATATATAGATATTAAAGATTCAGGGTCATTACATCTCTTAAGCTAGGAGAGACAAGACACTAGGTCCTAATTACAGTTTATGCCCATTTAAGGTTCTGTAAGTGTAATGCAGAAGCCTTGATGCAAACAAAAATCAGCTCCTCAATCACTTCAAAAGTACTCACAAAGAAAGGTTAAAATTTTGTTTAAGTTCCTCTTCTTATCAAATTTGGGAAAAGGAGAGCCTTTTCACAACCAGTGAGGAACTGCATGTTTTATCTGAAGTCTGCCATTTAAAAAGGTTGATATATTTTTCCACATTGAGCAAAGTACCACTCTTCCACACATACCTGCTAGCAACAAAGCACCTCACTATTGAAATCAAAATGGGATTTCTGGGTTTTAACTGTAGGACTTGCAGGGCTCAATTCCTTTGTCTGTGTCTTAAATTAAGAGCCAGAAATCATTTCCTCGTGAGACTTCCAGTTAGAGCTTTGCCAAGGCCACGGGTCACCTGATTGCATCCAGAAGTTTACTCTAAACTTAGCTGGTGATGTGTCAATGTGATGAGGTTTCAGCACATGAAACTTCATAGTGACTGAAGCTGGTTCCCAGGATTTTTTAATTCAGTTGGGGAATAGGATTACATAAATCTGAATACAATTTTCAGTTTTTTATTCTGTTTCATTTTCCAGAAACACAAGCATTTATGATTGTGATTTCTCACTTCTATCTGTAGGCCACAGAGTTACTAATGCAAATTAAAAATAAAACTGCCATGTAGATACATCGCAGCAAAAAAACAAAACAAACAACTAATTAAATGTGGAGTAAGTGACTATGATAAAATGTCTTGGGAATATGCCTGGCCACTGTGGACAAGAGGTCATGCTTCACATGCCAAGAATGACAGTATGATGCTACAGGGGTTTGAGAACCAGTTGGAGAGTCAGTTCCCTAGTTCAGTGACCTCTCTTCAATTGAAACTGTATAAACACAGAAGTCAACCAAATAAATTTAGCTGTATATATAATCCTCTTGTGTAAGTATGCTAAAGCCAAAGGATATAGAAATTAAAAATTGCCAGTAATGGTAAAAGAAAACAACAACAAGCACAACTTTAAATATGTGTTATATAGAGCAGACAAAGGGAAAAAATAAAACAAAACAGAACAAACTTTCCAGAGAATTCTGCCAATAGCAGGATTTTCCATACCAGGATCCTTTTCTACCTGGTTCACCTCCAAACAGAGCCTCCATCCTTCTTAACATTCTGGGCAGAAGAGACTGTCAAAGGTCCTCTGAGAAAACTTGCAATAATATTAAGTTCTCTTGCTCAGTGGACATCATACAGAGAAAATATTTAAATTATTTCTCTAAAATGAAAGAAAGGAAATATGTAGAACTGCTTTAAGAGGTATTAAAGAACTATTTTAGATTTCTAGAGGTTAAAATGAAGAAAATTCTTTGCAGTCCAGTCTCCCACACATCCCTCTCCCATACATCTTGCAGAGACCCACAAGATGGTGTAAAACAAATTCAGAAGCAACAGGGTAAATTGAAGTTTTCATTAAAAGCATTGATTTATCTTGTGATTCAAGAGCAGTTGTCTCTCCTTCAGCTCTGCAAGACAGTGCTGCTTCTATACCACCTCTGCACTCCCCACATGTCCTGTGCAAACTTGTGTCCTGCAACACTCACCTGCAAGACATGAAGGCCCAACAAGCAAGTCTTCTGCATTACAAAACCAAAATACAAGGATATTTTCATGTTTTATAGCCCAGATGTATTGCAAAACCACACACAAGTTGCGATTTTTATGAGAATGTGTAATAAACCATCTGGAAAAACAGTAGTGGGGCCTTGCCATGGATCATCAAGGAGGGCTATCTGAGCAGGGTTCCTGCTCTGGTCACTGCCTTGAAGTTTTCTCTGAGAACTGTAATCTTCATTCAGAGGTTTATTTTCATGAAGCATCTTTTCAATACCAGAGTAATAGCTTCATGAACTGAGTCAAAATTCCAAGGAAAACCAATTTAATCCTTCAGCCTCCAAAGCACAACATTATCTATTACTGTACAGCATTTTTAGAACAAGATACATAGTGGTAAAGTATTATTCCATGGACTGCAGTTGCAAAGGGCATTCTATACTTCCTTTGGAAAAAGATGCCATGTTTGAATTTTTTTAATCTCCTTGTGTTTGTTCCTCTTTTCAGGTTTCAGTGACAGTGCTACAGGAAGCTTCATAGCAAATACCTTTCATCCCCTAGGATGCACAGCAGCTGTGCTGGCTGACGGTCTTACAACTCTGCACATTTTTCAAATGTTTCTTTAACTGCTTTTTAGGAACAGCCATTTCTATAACCTTTTTTTTACTCCAAAGTTGTCCAACATTTGTGGAAATATCTTTCCAAATTACACAAAACAGTTCCTTCAATACTTCTGAATTATTTATTTCTGTTCTTCCCATTTATCTTGCAGGGCTATCATTTATTCATTTTCAGTTTCCTTTCCCCTCTTTTTATTTTCTTCATGAAAGCTTATTTTTCCATGGTTTTAATTTTTTTCTGCCCTCCCATTTTTGAAATATGTTTAGTTATATAATAAAATATCTTCTCTATCAGCTCTTCCAGTTTCAAAAAAGTTCTGCTTTTTAAATTTTTTTTTTTTCTTCACATTGCTACAGTTCTTTGTACAGGCTTTTTAATCGACAGCAGTAGTAAAAAATATTCTGTGGTGCTGAGAAGTGAGTTTACTTCTTTCTGCTTGCATGCCTGCAGGTTTTCTCTCAGTCATGTGGGTTTCCTTGGCTTCTCATTAAGAAAAACAAAACAAAAAAAAGACAAGAACTATGTGTTCTTGTCACAGTATTTCATTACCTTGAAAGACAGAGATCAACTTGTTGGGCATAAATTGAAAACTTTAGAACAAGCAGCTTGTTGTTTATTTTTAAATCATTCTTATTTGGCATCACCAGCCAAGCCTTTCACGTTGCTGAAATCTATTGCTGTCTTTGAAAAATCAGTCATCCTAAGCTGGTATAAAATCAGTTCAAAGAGAGGTTTTTCTTACTTTATGATTTCTTAGCAGCTTTTGAAAGTGTCAGCTCAAAAGAAGGATAATAAATACTTAAAATATCTTCCTGCTCTCTTCTATGAAGCAGTAATAATGGATATAAATTCTGGCCTTCCACGTATCACAATGCTGAAGCTATGTTAAAAGAAGACAAAGGAGGTTGAGAAATCATACCCTGAGAAGTTAGGAAATGCCAACAAGCATTATTTTTTGTTTTTTACACACTTATGTATGATGACACAGTCCTTTAAAAAAAAACAAAACAGCAACATAAAACAAAACAAACAAACAAAACGAGAACAAAAGGTTCAGTAACTGAGCAACTCTGTATTTGCTTGCTCTTTATGGCTAAGTGTGTGACCCTCTGTTGTTTTGGCTCCTAGAGTAAGCACCAACAATGCTGGAGTCTCATGTTCTGTGCAAATGAAGTTAGGTGGTTTTGACCTTTAGTCTGCAAGCATATGTTATAATCAGGGGAAATAGGAAAATCAAGTGTTTTGAGTCATTCCAGGATTTGGAATGAAACTTTGTGTGTACAAATCAGTTCTATTTGAGGTAGTTACTGTAGGCTCAACTTTCAGGCAGGGGAGAAGATACACGAACTTCAGGGCACTAGTGATGAATCTGAGACTTAAGGAGATAAACTGCTGCCCCGGATTCTCTTACACAGTCTCAGCACCCATTCATTACAAATTTTATGCAAAGTTTTTTCTTTGTAACATACTAACTGCCCTTCTAATTGCTGACAACATTTGTTTGAGGTTTTCTTCTCATTTTCTGATCTGTATCTTCTTATATGATCTCTGTTCCTTGGATTTTCCTGTATATTTATTTTACTTGCTTGTTCTGCTTAGTTGATCCAGATCTTAGCCTCCTTATTATCTTAACTGTCATTTCTCATTTTTTTTTATTCTTTTCTTTTTTTTTTCTTCCCCCCCCCGAAAGCAGTGTTTCAGCATTTAAAAGGTTTGACAGGTTAATGATGACAAAAAGGAATATACTTAAACCTCATTATATTTTTCAACTTCAAAGACTTTTGCTCATATTTATTAATGTATTTTCACAATATTTAAGGCAGAATTATCACTGCTGTTCCAAAGCTAGGGGAACTGAGGTGCAGACACTAAAACCTAACTGGCTTACATATTTAACAGGTACAAATAGCCAGCAGGAGGCCTAATCTGTGGGAAGCAGAAGACTGATACTTAAGAGGTTTTTTGAAGCTTGTGTCTGGTGTTGTCCAACTTCCCCAAATTCTTTGAGTCTGTGCTCTCGGTTCAGTGAATTTAATGACCTTAAAAATCTTTAAAAAAACATTATATTCTCAAAAGCTGTTAATAGTACTTTAAACTTAACTATGTAAACCCAAACTAACCTAAACCATTTTCTCTAGATCAAATTAGTACTATGCAATATCTTACTGCATGTGGGTGGATTTTATCTAAATATGATATAAAATTCCTCCATGTACACTGATGTGCAAGAGAGAATATCAAACAAACAATTACTGTTCTAAAACACTGTGGATTATGAGAGGGAGGGATGTTATTACAGTTGTCTGTTCCAGCTGCTCTCTCCATAAAGGCCTCAGTTCAAAGCACTACAGAAGGCAGTGGTTCACCTCTCTATTACAATGTACTGGTATTTTCACTTGTGCTGATATATGGCAAAAGCATTACTGTGCAAACATTGCTATTGATTCAGTTCTGAAAATATACTAAATTGCTAAATAGGAAAAAATTAATGTGGGCTTTAATACTATAAATTTATTTTTAGGCAGTTTATTATCCTTAACTACTAACACTCTTGTAAGTTGATCCAATTAATACTGTACATCATAAAATTCTTAATCATTAGGTATAATCTTCAGTTTACTCTATGAGGTAGTCCACTATCACTCTCATAATTTACAGATTATGATGAATGTTCTCTACATAGTATTTATTCTAAATCATTACCAATACAATCTTTAATATGGTGTCTTTGTCTATTCTAGGTTGTAAAAAGAGAGAGTAGCATTGTCATTAAGCAACACAGTTTTCATTTCATTTTCTTGTATTTTATTGTTCCTTGGTTACTAGGTTTTAAGAAGATTACACTGCTTCTAAGAAAAACTCATTCACCTGTGAAATAGAATTGCAATCACTGATATGCTTTTCCATAAAATATTCAAGACATTGTACTTCAGGATATCCACACAAAATTTTATCTTCAACAAGTTATTTAATTTTTCCAGTAATGTTTTAAAACAGGATATTTCAGGCTGACAACAGTTACTGCTGCTACAAATTTACAGTTTATCGTGAGGTGAAGTTTAAGAAAAATTAATATACTCTGTAAGAAGTAACTGATCTTTTCAGTGAATACTGTAAACAGTTTATAATGGAAGTTTATATTATCATCAGATCTTTTTACTTTTTCATCATCAACAGATAAATCTATCATTACATTTGATTACATTTTAAATGAAAATATCTGGTAAAGGCACAAATACACATCAAAATGAATATTTTGTGTCTCTGTATTGAGACACAAAAAAATGAATATTTGTGTCTCTGTCTGTATATGTGGCATATAATTTATCAAGAAACACTGTATGCTAATTATGCCTCATTTGTGTTCATAAGGGCAGTAGACATACTGAATATAGTCACAGTTCTGCTTAAGTATCAGTTAAGACTTATATGACTTCAAAAGAAACTATAAGTATTTAAGACCATTTGGAGGATCCATCTTCAAAATCACTGTATTGCATAGGTTCTGGAACTGCAGAACATTTCAGCTTTAGTAGGCACACACAGGTGGAGAATAAGTATGTTTAAACTTCAGTTCCTGTTGGAATTACAAATTACTTCTAAATGAAGTATTCTGTTGCACAGAACATTTATTTCAGATACAGATCCTCCAAGTGGAACAGGCAATTGAAGGATATCATATCCTAAAATCACCTTGGTTCTGAAATGCCTTTGAGCCTGTTTTATCACCATACATTTTATTTGCCAATATGAAATCACTGTATTCATAAGATTGTGTTTATGTTCAAAATACCTAATCCTAACTCATATATTTTATTGAAATCTGAGTTCAAAAGGGCTTAAATTTTTAGTTCCTTTTTATTGTTTGGCTATCCTGGGAAAACACTTTTCAGGGTGAAAGCCTCAGGATATCTGCTTCTCAGCTGCCATTTTGCAGGAATCTGCAGAAACAGATTTCTCAGAAAACTGCACATATATTTTAAATATCTTTCTAATAGTTAGCATACTGTGTACACCTACACAATTCCATTTCAGCCTAAGGTACATGTTGAGAAATGTGGTCATCTGGAACACACTTCATATTCCTCATACCTTCTCCCACATTGACTTTTTTTTTTTTTTTTTTTGTCATTTTGGTGCTTTTCAACTTATACCACAGCATCATCATTATTCTAAGCACATGATAGCAGAAGACATTACAATTAAAGGCTTACTCTAACCCCCATTGTTCCCATTTCTCTTGCTCCTACTTCCTAGGAGCGATGCCAATACTACTTCACAGATCCTACATTTGTGGCTGAGGGTCATCCCCTTTTTCCAGGAAAAGACTAGAGCAAAGCAGAACAGCTGTGCTGAGTGACAGGTTACAGGAGACAGAGGTGTCCTGGCAGAGCACATGTGAGAGGAGATTGTGAAGATGGAGGGAGTCTGGCATCACAGCATGACACTGGGAGAGGAGATGGCCTCAGTGCCCATTACTCTTTGAAGTCCTGCAGGCAGAAGTCCTTTCCTTCCCCACAAGAATCAGCTTTGTTGAGTAACAGATGGTTAGATGGAAAAAAAAAAAGGTTCCTTTTCCCCACAATGTTTCCCTTCTCTTTTCTCACCTATGTATCCTAAGCTTCCCTTTTATTTCTGCACCCTCACACCTCTCTTCTGCCTTCAGCCTTCCCTTAGATCCTATTTTATCCTGTTTCTGTAATTTATTTATTTTTTTCTCAAGATCACAGGATCATTGAGTCCAACTGTCAATCGAACACTGCCAACTCCACCACCAAACCATTTCTGACACAAGCCAGGATGCTGCTGGCCACCTTGCCCCCGCTGGCCACAACGCCGGCTCGTATTCAACTGGCCGGGATCTCCGGTGCACCCCGGTGCAGTGCTCTGGCTCCCATTTCCCAGAACAATTCCCGTACTTTCACACTCTTTTCCAACCTGCCTCACGGAGATCACCAATCCCACCGGCCCTGAACCGCAGCCAGCTGGGAACCCGTCCGCCCCCAAACCAGCTCCTGCTGGGCAAGGGAACGCCTCACCCCAACCACAAGCGGAGCCCGGAGCCCGGAGCCCTGCGCTGCTCTCCCTCCCCCCGCCCTCTCCGGGTGGCGGGGGCTGCGCGGGGGGCGGGGCGGAGGGGGGTGTGGGACAGTCCGCCCACAGGCCTTATCCCGTAGGGCGTGACGTCACGCTGGGCCGTCTCCGTGACGTTATGGCGGCGTGACGCAGGCACGCAGAGGGCCGCGCTTGTAAGTTCCCTTCCCCCTCGTGTCGGTGGGGGCCGCGCCCCGGGTTGGGCGGGAGCGGGCGGGAGGCTCTGGGGATGGCGCGGGTGCAGCCGCGCCCTCCACCTCGGGCGGCAGCAGCGGTGGCGGCGCGGGTCCGGGAGGCTGCCCCGCTGGCGGCCGGGAAGCAGGAAGCGGCGGAGCAGCGGCTCCCGGCGGCAGCGTTGTGCGGAGGTGGGCGTCCTTCCCGGCCCTGCCCGCGGCGAGCCGCAGGAGCCCCTCTGCCGGGCTGTGCCTTTGAGGCTCCGCCACCGTGCGGCCTGGGGCTCGCCCGGTCCCGGAAAGCAGGTTCTGAGCCCGCCATCCAGCCGTGCCCTGGGCCGGCAGAGGGAGGGAAGGAGGCAGGGAGGGAGGGGGGGAGTGATCGCCGCCGAAGCCCGGAAGCGGCGGTGCGCGGCCTGCAGGACTCGGCCGGGCCGGGCTGGGCCAGCGCGCTGGTAAGGCGGCCCCCGGGCTCCCCCTTGGGCTGTGACTGCACTTATCTGACGCGATTTTTACAATAAAGATCTGCAGAAAGGCAGCGCGTTGCCAGTTTCTGCGAGTTACGGAAGTTAGTTCCACCCTGTATTACACTTCTTTTAGTACACGTGGCCATAAAACGTTGCATATTCGAGGGACGGCAGTCGGTGTCTGAGCCGTGGAACCGTGTGTCCGGTGTGAAATCCCCTCACCAGTGGGAGCCAGAGCCGAGTCCGGGCTCTCAGACCTGAGTGTGCTTTGGAAACCTTCCTGCACCTTCCGTAAAAGCACAAATGCTACGTGCAGTCTCCTCGGGCTCCTCGGTTTTTGGAAGGAACCCAAGAGACAAAGGGTTCCTGTTTGTTCTGTGGCTGCAGAGCTGAAGGCTGGAAGGGGTGCAGTGTTCCTGCATCAGGTACCGAGGCCTGACCGAGGCTTGTGAAAGGGCTGGGACCTCTTGTTTTCGTAAGAATGACGTAAAGAATGTGTCCCAAGTTCTAAGTGATCTGACATAGCTGGTGTAGGCAAAATAAGGAGGGAAGTGTTTTTAAGAAGCATAAGAATTTTGGGAAGACTGCAGGGATGTCTGCAGTGTGGTGGATTTGGAACAGTGCGAGGTTGCCTGGCTTGAATTTGGTTTGCCCGGAGGTCAAGCTTTGGCAACAGGCTTACCTTAGCTCCGTTACTGAATTAAAACTGATCTGATACATCTTACCTTTTATTTGTATTCTTTTACACTTCAATTCATATTGCCTTGTGCTCAGTTCCTTTTTTTTTTTTTATTCATCTTAATTACATCTCTTGAAATCCTTTTAATTTGTCTGGAGTTTCAGTCAACAGTCCAACCCTTAAATGCTGTGTAGCTTAGCTGGCTTAATTTAAAATTTGAATTTGTAGTTTGAATTTGATGTACTTACTTTTTTTAACCAGTAAAAAGCTATTAAAAATGGTCTTACATATTAATACTACATAATAAAAAGGAAAGAGGAGGACAACACACGGTAAATGCACAGCTCCCTTGGATCACTGTAGTTACCTTGTGCAGTTTTCCTGGGTTTTTTCTTACAGGACTATGCAGCAAGGAAAACACCAAGCTGTTTTTTTCTGTTGTTGTTGTGGGGTTTTTTGTTGTTTTTTAGTAATTTTATTGTAGCTATCTATTTTTAGTAACAGTAATTTTGGAAAGATATTTAAATGGAAAAACATGTTTCAAGGATGACTGCATAATTTTTCTGCTTTAGTAACTGCAAGGAAAAAAAAGGATTTTTCCTTTTTTTTCAAATTTAAGATTAGAAAGGAAAAGGAAAAAAGTTCATGATATTTGATGTATATATAAGTATTTTTGTGTAATAATTTGATAAAATGTTTATTCAAAGTTATTCTTGGGAAAGGAGAACTTGGAGGATCAGAAGAAAACTAGCACTGTGCATGGTTCAAATGTTTTTTTACTTTTGGGTAGGCTGTTAATAGGTTTTAGAGTAACTAAAATTTTGTAGTTAAAATGTTTTCCAAAGCATTCATGAAGGAAATACTAGCTTCTTGTGTGTGGTCTTACTTGTGTCAATATCAGAACTAGCAATGACACTGACAGCATGGATGAGGTGTTTCTGATTTTCTTATGAACCTTTAGATGTCTGTAGTGATTGTCATACATGCTTTTTTATGTACAGATTCAATGATTATGCTGCTTTGGATGGAAGGAGTGCTCATCTGTGACTTGGAGCATTTCAAGGATTTTTATGTGCAGAGCTAATAGTTATGGAAGTGGTTCAGTGTCTTCAGTGTCTATGAAACTGGTGATGGTTTCATGAGTTTATTTGCATCTAATGAGGTATATATCAGGTCAAAGTGAAATGGTAAAAGTACAATTTTGATCTGAAGTTACTGCATTTACAGTTACAGAAACTTAATGAGTTTTAGAAGTACATGGTCAAATCAGGCTTATGTGAACTTTTACCAGTTAGCAATATCTATTAAAATATTTATTATTGAATTTTTTAGTCTGAAATACTGTTAATTCTTGGTAAGCCTCAGTGGAGGTGCCACTGTATTGAAAGTAAATATTTTCTTGTAGAATTCTTTTTTATTTGCCACTTTCTAAAATGTATGCCTCTGTTTTTTATTTAATATGATTTTCCGTCCTTTGCTAAATACATTTTCTAAGATATTGGGGTTTTGGTTTTTGTTTTCCTTGAAATAGGAATTGAGATGTAAGAAATATTGTATTGGCCATAGCAGCACAAGGATGTATAAGGTGGGTATGCTGAAAAAAATATGGTCAATATCCTTGCAGAATAATTTAGGTTTTTATTTTGTCTGGATGCAAAGAAATGATGTACAGTAAGTGAGGTTTCCCAGTGGTAGGTGTAGAAAGCTTACCTGGTTTTGATTGTGGTAAGCTGCTGCATGTTTACCACAAGGTAAGGGAGTACATGCAAAAAGTTTTATGTAGATGATATGTTTTAATTTTGTACCCTAAAGTTTGTATGCTTTTTTGTCTAATGTTGGACTGAGAAAATACCATATAGTGTTTTGGAGTCTTTTTTTTTTTTTTTTTCTTTCTTGATCCCATTTGACCCAAACACTAAAACCAATTCAGTACTTCCCTTCTGACATAGACAGTTTTTTGTCTCTATGTTTTAGTTGATGCTCATTGCTTTTTAAAATCTTTAAATAAATTGAGGTATACTCTAGTGAAATGAATTGTTTTCAGAATTTTCTTAAAATATATTAGTGATTCAGCAGCAATAAAATATGTTTTGGTACTCATCCTTATCTGCAGTGAAATTAAGATTTGTCCTTATTTCCTTAGACCTAGTGCTCCACTTTTATCATTTTAATTGACCTAGAGAGATCCAGAACATGTCGTTAAAAATCTTTTTAAGTTAAAGCAAAATTTAAAACATGAATATATATTTTTAGAAGACTAACTTTGGCAAATAAGAGAATAGCAATGCTTGAATAATAGTTGAGCAGTTTTTAATGAAGTTTTTTGCATGTTGTTATCAAAGTTGAATGAAATGCCAACTTCTTCACAATATATCCATTAAAATAATATATATGGTTTAGATACTAATTACTGACTTTGATTTTGAAATTAACAAGTTAATTTTTTTCTGTTTCTGTGCTTTATTTGCTGATGTATCGGAGTTTTCTTACTGTCAGCTTAAAATGACATTTGGAGAATGCTGTCATCTTTGTATTGTAATTGCTCTGCATTAGTATTGGTCTTGTCACCCTTCATGAAAACCCACAGAACAGCTGGGTAGAAACCATTCTGTTCTGCATGTTGTATTTTCTAATTACTGTGTCTTTGACTTAGTATATTTGCAAGTATTGACTTTTCATTATTAAGTTGACTACACCTAGTGTAAGTAATATTCAAGCTTTTTTATTTTTAAGTTCTGATTTGGTGGATATTTATAGTGTAATTAAATGTTGTAGGAAATGCCACCACAGTTTGTGGAGCAATACATCTTAATCTGATAATTCTTCCTAATTAATACAAAAAAATATAATCAAAACAACATAAACCTAGCTGCTAGAACTGCACTGTATGTTAAACAAGGATATGAAAGTGCATAAATGAAGGAGAGACTGTCTTCAGTTTGTAACTTCAGAATTCACCATTTTAGTTAAGAGCTACTTCCTCACCTAAACTGTGAACTACTGTTTGTGTTTCTTGCATGTTTGTTCTTTCTTACATGTCTTTGAAGAGCACACAGTACTGAACACCTTGCCTGAAGAGAGTCCAGCTGGTGTCCTGGTACCAGAACAGGCTTGGTATTGAGCTGTATAAAGAGTAAAATTATGCAGTATTGCATAATGAATATGTATAATTTTTAGTGTGAGACTTCTACAGGCTGCCATAGGATATTAATTTCTGGGAATGCATCCTCTAATTTCATTCTGTGGCTTAGTCCTTTACTGTTTTTCAGAAATTTTAATCTCAAGGTTGTTGGTTTAGGAAAGGTATCCTGGTTAATGCCAAGGAGTCATGTGCTGAGGTGAGCTTCACAGCTGGGCTGTCCCAGCCCCACTGAAATGCTTCTGTCACCACAAGTCACTGGGGGAGCAGAGAGGTAGGAGTGGTTTTGTGGCTTGATTGGGTACGTGCCCAGAGAAGCAGGTGCAAAAGAGATGGAAAAGCAGCCTGGAAAACTTATTTCATCTAAGTAGGCATAGGAATTGTAGGGGAAAGGAACCACTCCTGGCCGACTTCCTAGGACCTATCAGTGGTAGTGGATTGGGATGCTGGGTGCCTCTCAAGCTGTTGTTTCATTGAGAATTTGTGCTCTTCTTTTTAGTTTGAGTGGCAGATCAGTCAGAGCAGTGTTTACATACTCAGTCTTCTGCATGAAGCCCTGTGTTATGATCAACTGAAGGCTGAAATACATTTAATGATTTTACCTGATCCAAAAGCAAAAACTAAACCAAACAAACCCTTAAAGGTGTGTTGTTTTACTTCTTGTTGCATTGTTCATGCGTTGTAAGCATCAGTTGCAAGGGACTCTTTCATCTCTTGTAAAGACCTTCCTGTAGGGACAACATTCTGAAAATCAGGCATGGCAACAAATTGCAGCTTAGGCTGATATGATTTGTGTTGTAGTTAGGGTACTTTGCCACTTTATATGTATGTATGAGGTTCTTTTGAATGAATCAAAAAAATAGGGATATCCCTGTTACTGATTTGCAGAGTTTTGAGCACATCTCAAAACTTCTTTTGAACCTATCATTGATTCTGCCTATCATTGATTTTAAATAATAATACAAACTTTTTTGGTGTATGTTTTGTCTTGATCCTTGGCTTTATCCTTGACTGGATAGCCTCCCTAAGTGAGATTTTAGTTTTACCAGTTTCCTGTGAGTACCTGTAACCTGTATCAGGCTGCTGCTCCAATGAAGTAGTGTTACATACACTAAGACAACAGCTTCTGACAGTTTTTGGTCTTGCTTAATCTAGTCAAAACAATGTGTGATGAAGAAATAAGGTATTTCCGTGGTTTTAGGAAGCAAGACAAAGTTTGCGTATCAGCATTCAATCTAGCATCAGTTACTGCTAATAGTACACACTATCCCAAAGGTACAAGTATTTGAATCCCAAATATACTGCCAGGTAATAAAAAAGGATCAGCCCATAAAAACCTGCATAGTTCTTTTGTTTATGTAAGCATGCTCAGTGTGTGATGAATCCAGCACTTTGAAATTGCTGGCCTACTAATAAAGTGTCCTGAACTGATACTATGGATGTTCAGTGCATTTTATTGTTTTTGTCATCAACAAATTTTGAGGCTTTATTGAAGAAGAAAACAAAATTTTTTTTGGATTTAGAAAGAAGAAGGAATCTCTATTACAGAGCTAAAACTAAGACCACCCAAATGCCTTCAGCTGTTTTTTATTTTCACAAATAGTTTGTTCTTTTCACTGTGTTTAAGAAGAGAGTCGGTTTTATTACTCTGTTACTCTTTTCCCAAAATGGCAATACTAAACAAACTTTAAAATACTGTTCATGATTGAGAAAAAAAATCCTGGATTTTTTTTGTTCTGTCTGTTTTCAGTTTCCAGAGTACAATAGGCACTTGTGATTTCAGATCTTCAAATGCACCTTTCTTTTCAAAATTTTTGTCAAGTTTGGCTAGATACGTACTTCTTCAGGGTCAATATTGTTTATATCTGATGATATTTTAGTAAATTATTTCGGGAATGTTACCTACTTTCCATATTTCTTGTAGAGCAAAATGATGTAGAATGTTTTTGTCAGCCAGGTATACATGTGTTACCTTTTCTACTGGAGTTGTAATTTTTCAGAGGGCAGGTCTGCTGTACTGTGCTGCAGACTTGTTCTTATGCTGAAACATACTTGGTGTCTCTTTGGAGGCCTACCTGTGAAAAGTCCACAGCTGCAGTGTAAGGCTGTTACCTTTGCACAGTCTGTGTTTATGTTCTCTTGTAAGCTAGTGATCTTCTTTCTGGGAAGATATCCTGATGGGCATATGAAAAAGATTTGTTGACTGTAATGTGTGAGATAGGAGGAAAAAATTATGCTGAAAGACAAAAAGCCAAAGACTGCTTGGACCAAAATAATGTAAAATATTCAGAATATGAGAATGTATGTTAAGAATCTTGCTTCTGAGAGCTCTGTTAACTTCTGATAACTCTGTGTATATTTCCAATTAGAGTAAACAAAGTGTGATGGAGAATAGCACGGGGAATAAAACGCTATGGTAAAAATCAATCTCTTACTGCCATATAGGATGCCATCAGAGTGTATGTGGTGCTGGATGCCTCTAAAAAGGGAGGTAGAGAGGAGATTCAGAGAAAACGCTATAAGAATGATCTGTGGGGATGGAAATTTGCTTGTATAAAGACAAACTGGAAAAAAAGGTGCCTTTGAAAGGCAATGAATGTCATGAAATATACCACAAGTACACAGAATAATGCTGTGAGAAAAGTAATTCAGGATCTTTTGCTGGTTAATTCTATAAGAGTAAGGGTCCATTCTGTGAAATTAGAGTGACAAATTGAGAAAGGAAACTTGAAGCAGGGTATATTTCTTAATACATTGGTAAGACAGGGAGCTCTACGAATAATTTTAATTTAGGAAAATTCCAATAGAAGTTGGATAATTTAGAGTGTGAGAATATTTACATATGCTCACATTACATTTTCCCCTTTAAGAATATAACCCCTCAGCTTTTTGTCATAAGATTATTTTTTCCATTATGTTTTTTTCTAAGCTCATTTGAAAACTATGTGTTGATTGTGGGAGTAAGGGAGCTAAATTTGTCCTTAGTTTGTTTACAGGAGAAAGGGTTATAGCCTCTCACTAATTTCTGTGCTGTCTATCCCTGTACTAGATTATATCTAAGTCACATACCTACTAGGTACTATGCCTGCTCTTGGGAGTATACACTGATTTACTTTGGTTTTCTTGAAAGTGGAGACGTTGAGGAAGATGTTTTGAGCAGTAATAACAGGGTCCTCAACTTAGAATTTTTGTAGGGCAGTTGTTTTTCTAACCTGACACTAGTGAGACACTCTTCTGCTCAGCTTCCATTTTTCTGTTGCCTGGGCTTGTGCATTAAGTAAGTGCTCCTGCAGTTTTAGTCCAAGTCAGTTTGTTTTGTACCTAGAGCAATGGAATATTTAGGGAGGGTGAGACTTAGCTTAGGGAGCTAAGACTGGCCTTCTGTGTCATCCAGCCAACTTTCAGCAAGTATGCAGAAAGTAATAAAAAATAGCAGTGGGGGTATCTTAATAAAATGAGCATGCTTGTCACTGTGCCAGTCTTTTCTCTTGGCATGGTTCAAGTCCTGGAAACTGTTTGCTTTCAGTCTCTATCAAACTCAAATACAAAACTCTGTGATAAAAGCATCAAAAGCAGTGTTCAGCAGAAAAAGACTACAGAATCAAGTTTTTCTTATTCCCACGGAAATGGCCTTTTCATTCCTTTTAATGGAGGCTGCAGTTTTTACTTTTGGTGTGTTTAGCAACAGATTGACTTAAATTTGTTGTATTTGGCTCTAGAGCAGCAAAGAGCAGATGTCAGGGTGGTGCCGTGACAGGAATAAAATGAATCAGAAGGCTTGTGGGAATTTGAGGGGTGAGGGGGGAAAAGCTTCCTCCTATTTTTTCCCTGCTGTAATCCATATTATAATGTTTAGAGTTGGCATTCAATTCTAAACTTGCCATGCTGCAAGGGTTGGTGTGTTGAAGCAGGCATTCTTTTCCACAGCTGAAATTGTGGAAACAGAGTTTATTTATAAAATAAAATATGCCTGTGAAGTTATAATTGATACCTTAATTATGGAGAGCTTGCTTTGAAAGATGGTAGCTTAGTGACCTGCAGGACATTTTCCTGGCTTAGAATTTCCAAGATTTATACTGAAACATTTTCTCTGTATGAATGTTAAAAGCAGAATTCCCCTGTCAAGGCAGAAAAATTTAAGCAACTGAGAGGTACTTTATCAGGATGATAAGCCTAAAATAATGGTCAGCTTTTAAACCTTATTTAGGGTAGGAACATCTAAATTGGAAGCGTTGCTATTTGGAGATAGTGACTGTTTGAAAAATACAGCCTTAAAAGCCACCACTGCATATTGTCAGTCTTTGCATAAGCAGGTGGGTGCCAGATGTACTTGGGATCCTGGAGAAGTTTGCTGCTTTGGTTTATTTATTTTCACTTCTGTTGTGAGCAGAATGCTTCAAAAATTAGTGTTTGCTTTTTGTTTGTTGGTGTGGTTTTCTCTGGTGGATTTTTTGGTGGGTTTGTTTGTTTTTTTTTCAAGGCTGGAAGTATAGTTAATAGATTATTAAAATAGTTGTGATTTAATTTGAAGTAATTTTCATTGTAGAATGCAAAATTTTAGATTTGTGCCAATTCTCATCTTGTAGGTATAATGATGAATATAATGCTTTGTGGAGGTGATGAATATTTTGTTTTTCCTGTGCTGAAAAAGTGTTACTTACTCAAAAATCTGGGGGGAAAGATGGTTATAAATCTCCTGGTTTTCCTTGATGATGCTCCTTAATCTTGTGTTAGTATTTTAGAAAACCATGTTGTCTCTTGCTTTGGGTCTTCGTATTCTGGTGTTGATTACAGTAGCTCTTACTATTTTTTGGAGGGATGGGATCTGAAACAGAAGGAGTGTATCTTACTGTATACTTAATCAAAATATAATGAAGAAGTTTTGGGTTTTTTTTGTTTTTTTTTTTTTTTTTTTAAAAAGTTAGTATGGTGGGGTTAAAAGCATACGTACTCTACATGCCCTGTTTTCAGGTCTTAGTCATGATTATAGCGTGTGATTCAGATTTGAGAACATCTTTTTTTCCTGAACAACAGCAATGTAAAATGTGCTGTTGTAGTTTAGTTTGTTTTTTCTTTTGAAAATGGGACAAACTAGCTTGCCTGTTAGCTGTGGTGTGTTGAGTTTCTTGGTTAGGTGGCTGATTTCAGTGCCTTGAAAGTGACCACGCCTGTGGTCAGAGCTGCTACAAGAGGACTGAGTGGAAGTCGTCTTCATTTTCTAAACATAAAGGAAGCCACATTTGATCACCAGCTGCTATGAGGGTTATTCTGTGAGAAAGTCCAGTCCAGTGCAATATCTTGCACTTCTGACCTGTTTAGGTTCTTTTGCTTAAGGTGAGATAGTGAAACTGTAATGGAGTTCAGTGTGTTTGATTAGCATGATTTATGTCTGTCCTGTACTTCATTTCTTCCAGGTATTTTTCACCTGACTGTCAATTTCCTGCAGTGCCTGAAAGACACTGTGACCACTTAAAAAATGTTAGAAAAATGGGTAAATTATGGAATCTGTATTTAAAGACTTTTATATTACTTAATCATAAGTATTTGTAAGGTTTCTTCTACATGGTAAGAGTATGAAACTGTAGCCTGCATTTAGGCTAGATTAAGATTTGCAAGGATCATACCTGTTGTAATTTCTTTCATTATTATGTGCATGTGTTAAACCTGTGTTTATCTGCTATCATGCTGTGAAGATAGCTGTGTATTACAAGGAGAGCTGGTGGCTATACCTCATCTGACATGTAAAGCTGAACAGAGTCTGGGTAAGTTTTTTGTTCTGGGTTGTTACGATGCTGTCCCAAGACCAGAGCTACTTTTTGGTGTACTGCTTCTCATAGTGGGGTTCTGCAGACCAAATTGCCCTAATTTCCCCTCTACAGAGTTAAACCTCTGAGGTGTCTCCAGTAGTGTGTTGTGGAAATCCCACTCACTTACAAGCATTCTGGTTTCTGTCCTGAACAGACTACCTGTATGTGGAAAAACAGTTCAGTATCCTCATACTGCAGAGGCATACACATGGTACAACTTAAATAATGCTCATCGGACTTTGTAGTCTGATGCAAGTACATTTATTTCTCATGGAAGTTGCATGACATTAGCAAAATTGTAAAAAATGCCTAATATTAATCAAAAGTTATGGGACCAGTCATCAAATAAACTCTAGATGCTCCCAAAAGGGGAAGTTTTAAATGTTTGTTGAAATCTAGTCATATTACTAATAGCTGTATTTAGAAGCTTGGTAATTTTCAGAACCTAGTGACTTTGGAATTCAGTTTTTCATTCTAAAGTAGGTTCACAGATCCAGAATATGACCTTCTTTGCTCTCAGGTTTTTAAAGGCAATTGTATTTGTTCCTGGAAATAGATGAATGCCAGTAACTTCTCTGTTCACAAACATCACTAGTACTGGAATGCTACTTGTTTTCAGATATAAATTCTGAAGAGGTTCTGTAAAGAACAGAAGTGACCAGATGGAGATTTTTGCTGTTTGCAAAGGATTCTTATATTAGCAGTACACAGTATTGTAAGCCACAGTGCTGCTTCAAGATCCAGCAGATAAATCAGTTAAAAAATTTTCTGGAAAGGAACGGTAAGCTGCTGATGTGTTGCCTGCTTTTGAGAGTTACAGGAAGCACTTGCTAGTGCTGTTGTCATTGATTCATTTGCATCCTTAGAGTCCTTGTAGTTAGCTCATCCCTTTTAACACACTTAAAACCAGTCAATTCACCTTGCTGAAAGAAGGGCTGTGGTTTTATTCACATTGGAGCTGTCATAGCTCACTGAAAAAGCAATAGCAGTATAATTTGAAGTATTTTTACTTTAAATGTAGAAGTCTTGAAGACGGAATATCTTGGAACAACGTGGAAATATTTTTCTGTGACAGGTCCATGGTGTTACATGCTGCGGATAGATTTGCATCAAGTTTTTACCCATTGAAAATTTAGTTGCTTGTCTGCTGTTGTGGTTTTTTGGATGACATCTATGGATCTTGTAGGCAGAATATTTAGTCTATTGTGGAGACAGACAAATTTAGGAGACCTTACTTTAATCTCAAAAGAACATGTATGAAGTGGGAGAATTAGTTCAGTTTGGTTTTGGAAGTCACCAGCCCTTAGAAGTGGGATTAAGTTTAGTTCAGGAGAAAATGAAATTTTTGTTTAGTAACCTTTGTTTCCAGTATGAGGTAACGGTGTTTTTCTCTCTTCAGCTTCCATCTCAGTAAAGTAGAAAATACATTTTTTTCATATTTCACTGTTACCTCCTGAAAAACAAGATTTAATTACTTGTGCAGGCCATAATTTCAGCAGTGACTTGTTGGTCTTATTGATTGTTATTTCTTTACTGCATCGTATCTGCCCTGTTTTTATGTCCACACACAAGATTCTCATGTGTTTCTTTTGAATTTTCTTTTCTTCATTTCCTCAACTCTTTTTATTCAGTTATTCCATTGGACAGGTAGCCTTCAGGTAAGTAGACTTCAGTCACGCAGGATCTGGTTGTGCATGTGACAGTGGTGATGGCAAAGTCTTGTGTTAGATGTGAAGGTAAGGAAAAGGAAACAAACCAGAATCCAACAGAACAGGTGAGAGAAGGAAGAATGGTATTAAGGAAGGTGGGGAGGAACACCTGAGTGACAAAGTGAAAGAAAAGAAAATAAAGGGTTGGTGTGGAGATGCATTGTAAATGCAATGTGTGATGACACTTTTCTGTTTGTAATTTTAAGAACAACCAGTTCTTTAAATGGGTAAGATAATTTATTGAACTTTTTCATCAGACAAGGATCTTTATCACTTTTTGTTAGAACAGGTGCACACTAATACTGATTTTATGGGAGCTTATTTTTGTTTATTGAGAATATGGTCATAGTTTTTATCAACATAGTAATAAAAACATTAGTATTTTGGTTGCTATATTGCTTATTTCTCCTCTTGTCAGGGCTATGTGCTAAAGCTTTGCAGCATTATCTGTTGGTAGATATAAAGGAATACGGTTTTCATTAGTGGGGTGCTTAGAAGAATTGTCTTGCTACACTTAAATTGTTCCAAGGTCTATGTGAAGAGCATGCATGTATGATTGCTCTTCACCTTCCACAATAACATTTGAAGGTTTTATAACTACAGCCAGGTTACTCAGATTATCTTGTCTCTCAGAGAACATGCAGGGTAGTTTGAGCCCATTCTGTTGAGCTGTGGGGTTTATTTCTGAATTTTGGAGATTCGTTTTTATGGAGTAGATACTGAGAGAGTTAGCATTCTTGCTTGGACAATGCACTGTTTATTTTGGAAGGAAGTTTCCCATGACTAAATAAGAACAAGATGTTTGACCATCTTCTAGGGAGGAGACTGTTTGGTCAGCATAAAATTAAAAGAAAAATCTCAGAAGATACAACTGACCATTCTTACGTGGTGTTTGAAACGTTTTCATGTTTCTTCAGGGCTTTAATTACATTGCATATACATGGCAACAAGAAAGACCAGAGATTTGTTCTTTTCTTGGAAGTACAGCTTTATCACATTGTTGGGAATTTATAGCCTAGTAATACATAGTACTTTTTCCATTCCTGCATTTTGCAATTGGTTTGTACAGCCGCTTAGCTTGGCAGCCAAGAACTCACTTTTTCATGATTTTTTTGGCATGAAAGGGTTACTGTTCACATTTCCTGTGCAATTCTTTCTGATCTTTCTGAACCGTAATTACTTTCTTGATGTTAAACATTCCCAGGCTCCTATAACCTTCTAGCCTGCTTGCACTGGCCAAGTTTTTCCCAGGTGATCATGTGGGCGAACCTCCTGTTTTGAGGATAAAAATCTCTCCTTCCTGTTAAAGATAGGCTACATACTCATTCCTTTGCTGTGTATCCCAAGAGAAATTAAAAAAAAATAATAATAAGGTAACACATCACTCTTTTAAAGTCAGCTTTAGCAGCCAAATAGATGACAAATCAAGTGTGTGGGTTTAGAATTTGCTGAATCTTCACTGAATGACTGGAAGTTCACATTGAAGATTATTCTTGATACATTTGGAAAATAGGTTATGTTATAAAAAAGACAGATTTTGACTGTAGCTTCTTACTTTTGACCATACAATTGTCAAATCATTTTAAGCTTGCTTGAATGTAGAACTACTTAGTTGAGCCTTCGTGATTTTTTTTCTTTTGAGTTCTTTGCAGTGCAGAGAATGCTGCATCTTATAAAAAAAATGAGACTATTACTCAGTTCTTTATTTCCTATGTAGTTCAGTTATCCAGCATTTCTCCTGATCTTAAGTTTGTGATATAGAAGCAATAAACACAAAGTATATATTTTTTTAAAATAGAAGTAACTGCATACTGCTGAAAAATGCTGGCTTTAGAGGTGTGGGAACTGACGTGCTCTGTTCTACCAAGTTACTCAAAGGTCTTTCATGCCCCTGCTCATCTGTTCTTCAGCTTTAATCTGGAGGAGCCATGTCTAAGAATGCAAGTGAAGTTTGCTTTCTATGATCTTCATGCTGTTTTCTCACTGCACCAAGAAAGATGCAATATGGTGGTGGTAGGGGTGTTTTTAGGCTGTGAGGAGTTTGCTGATTGATGCATTGGCAGTGGTGGGTGTTTTGTGTTTTGTTACTGATGATGTCAGAGCAAATAGCTGAGGATTCTGTGCACTGTTGGTTCAAATAGCCCAAATTTTGATGCTTCATTCAAGAGCAATCTCATTATCTTATTTTCCAGTTACAGATAATTTGTGATTGTAATCCTAGTCTTACTGCCTCCTGCATTTAATTGGCAGCTGTGTGAAATTCTCAGGCTGCAAGTAGTTCTAGTTTGTTTACCTGTGGTATTGTGGTTGCTGCTCCAGTACTCCAAAGTTTTCCCAGTAACTGACTGACTGAAGCCTTGTGAATGCATAACTGGGTTTGAACTCAGTGAAGTTATACTGAGGAAGCAAATGTTACATGGGTAATAAATTGCAGCAGTTCAATCTCTTAGTTTAGTTCTCATACAGAATGTATGAGAAAAGCCTGTACTGTATAAATAGAAGTTTGAGCAGTTGGTGTGCATGCTGTTAACTGTGCTTCAATCCTAGTGAAGAATAGGAAGAATACATTTTAATGAAAATGCCTTTTTTTTTATCAGGAAGGCATCCTGAATTTGATGGCTTAGTTATAATTGGCATATGGGCAGTGTCCTGCCAAGTTCTTGATAGTATATTCTATCATATAATTGGGAACATGACTGTCAGATATGCCTATTTTTGTTGTTGAATACAGAGGTTCTTATTGGTACATTATTTAACAGAAAGAAAACCAATCCTGGCATATAGTGTTTATATAGTAGTCACTATAAAAAAACAAACCACAAAGCACCAAGTGAGTATAACTGAACAGACAGAAGAAGTTACTGCTGATACCTTGAAATTAGACTTTTCCTTTGTGATTTTGTAATGGCTTGCATGTGATTTCCAAGTACCTGAGATTTTGTAGGAAACTTCATATGAAGAGAGCATACAGAAACATATCCACTTGGGTGTGAATTAAACACATTGCAAGCATTCTATTCTAGGGTTTCTGTGCAACAAAGTTAGTGCTTTGGCTAAAGTTTTTTTTTTCAAAAAAGCCTACTTTTGACTTTAACTGTTAATCCAGTGTTTTCATAACTTAAAGTAAATACAACTGTATTGAGGCATGCTTTCTGTCTAATAAGATGTATAGATTTTCTTTCCTTTCTCTTTTTCTCTTTAATTTTGCTTTGCTCAGGTGAAGACAGTCAGAATTATGTGCTATATTGTAATGAAGGTAATCTGGTTTGAAATTACTTTAAAGTACTTACAATCTATTTGACCTGTCTCTCCATTATAAATTTCACCTTTGCAGTGGAACATACCCTGAGTGGTAATGACTTGGTTTTTCCTTTTTTCTATGAAAAATGTGTGTTTTCAGAGTCCTGTACAAATTACCTCCTACTTTTTGTGTAGATGGGATTGTTACAGGGTGTAAGTTGGTGCTGTTGATCTTACCTGTATGCATGTTGATCTTCTAGTGGTTTTACTTAAAGCTTTGTTGGATTAAGATGTCTCTAATGTGCTGCAGGCAAGGTGATGCATGTAGTGGTGGTGCAGGGAAGAACTAAACCTCATCTTAAGTGTATTTAGTGCACAGAAGGAAGCTGTTTGGTTTTAACAAGCTGCTATAGAATTAAAGAGTCATTTGAATTAGGTGGGTATTTAGGTTTTCAGACAATGTAGTTAACTGTACTTGTACTTTGTTCCACAGATTTTCTCCTTGTGAAGACGTGTAAATTACTGTTATGACAAAACTGTTATGATTTGATAGTAATTAATTGATTTCACTTATCTAAGGCAAGATTAAGTGCCTTGCTTTGAAATTGGCTATAAAATGTAACATGGAAGCAAGCAAATGTGAGACATTCTCAGGTGTAATAGCACATTTCATGGAACTGAAGATGCTTTGTTTTTAAATGCAGTAGTTTCTGATTTTAAATGTTCACAAACAGGATTAGTCACAGAGTGCCTCTTGACTAGGTTTTTTAATGGCAGTTTTTATGTCCTTGGCTTTCTTGAGTACTTTCTTGAAGTACATACAAGTACATACAAGCAAGGTTATTGTCTTTCAGGATCTTTTTTTTCTGGATACTGTATTTGATGGGCTACTTACCCGAGAGTTCCACAACATTAACTTCAAAGTAATTTGTGTTTCACATCATCTTTTTTATTGTCAACATTCCATCTTGGGTTCTTTGTAGTTACATACACATTACTTACATATGTGTTTATATGTAAATACAGTAATACTGATATTTCAGTAGGAATTGGCTCCAGTCTTCATTCTTGTTTAAGTGTGCATAAGATCTTTAAATTATGGCAGTCCTGTGTACACTGACTTCGTATGTACTGCATTTTAATTCCGCCTGTCTGCTTTCTGTATGTTTAGTAATGCTTACTAACTTGATGCACATATTTTTGCTGTTATTTATTCTTTAATTTATTTACATATTTTCATTCCTAGAGTTCTGTATTGATGCTTTAGGAAGAAATAGAGGTGAAACGCAAAACAGTGACAGAAGGAGAGAAAGCATGAGGTTGCTGGGATAGCACAGTAAGAGGTTTTAGAATCAGTAATATCAAAGTGAATTTGAATCATAATTTATTTTGTGAGATTCATTATTTAACAGACACGTTGGAAAGCAAAATTAGTAAGCTGAAAAGGTATGTGCCAAAGATAAATTTGCACTTGTGGGTTCACATTGTAGAATCATAGAAAAAAATATTTTGGAAAGGACCACTAGATGTCATCCACATAAATACCCGGCTCAGAATAGGGCTGCCTTTGTAATAAGGTGAGGTTGTCCAAGGTCTTGTTCAGTTGAGTCTTGGTCATCTTCATAGATGGATACTACACAGCCTCTGGCCCCCTCTTCTAGTGTTTAACCACTTTCACTGTGAACTTTTTTCTAATATCTTGATTTCCCGTATTGCAAATTGTCTCTAGCCTCCTCTCCTTCTGTTATGCAGCCTAAAGGACAGTCTGCCTTCATTTTCCATACCGTACCCTCCTATTTTAGGTGCATGAAGACAGCAACAAGACTCCTGCTTTGGCTTTCTCTTTAGCTGAACTCAGGGATGTCCATGAGGAAGCCTTTCACATGCCTTGTTAGTTGCAATTCCAAATGCTCTTTGGTTTGCTAATACTGTGTTTGTGCCTCCAGGATATGTTTCTGTATTCTTGTTAGCTTCTACCTCTTCTACCTTGTATGCTTTTTTTTGTCATGGAGCTCAGTTAGGAGCTATGTTAATCTGTGTTGACTTCCTCCATGCCTGCTGCTTGTCATAATGCTGGACCCATTTTTGTATTTTCAAGAGGCTGACCTTGAATGTCAACCTCTTCTCCAGGGCTCCCTTAAGTTCCAGGGGAAGCCTTTCAAAGGGGTCGGTCACACCAACTAGCTTTCTGAACAAGCTCAAGTCTAGGGCTGCAATTTTGCTATTAGTCTTGATTGCTTTTCTCAGGGTCTTAATATTTCCTCCAGCTAAGGCTGCCATTGATTTTTCTCATTCCTGACCGGCTCTTTCTTTAGCTTTGCCCTGTCACTTTGGAAGACTGTGTTAAATCATCACCATGTTTTCCCTCTGAAAACATTAAAGCCTTATTATAAAATACTGGCAACATATAGTAGGATAGAATAAACCCATTCCTGGTGGGAAATAAGGTATTTTTATGACCCAAATGTTGGAAGAATTAAATACTCTCCTGCCTGTTGCCTGAAAATGAAAATGTTTGGCACAAAAGCTTGAAAATGTTATTGAAATGTTAATGGAAACAATTTTATTAGGTTGTCACAAGAGGTTTTTTTTAAAAAGAGAAGAATTTAAGAGTTTGTCAGACTTTATTGATGCTACTTGAGACAGAAATCTCTTTTGTTACACTGTCCGTGCAGATTGTCTTGGTTTGAGCACTGCTTGCAAGGGGAAAAGCAGGTGTCCTGGGTAAAACTGCCATCTTTCATTGAAAAACTGAAATGGGCATGATTTCTGTATCTTAAAATTAGATCATGCATAGCTGACAAAAGCAGCTGTGCATGAAGCTCTTGGGACTGAAAATAGTAGTTTCAGATAAGATGAGAATCCCTACCACTGTAATAAGTTGATGGACTGCTGTCTCGTACTTGGTGATATTAAAAAACTCTTTTGGTTTCTGATTCCTATCAACTGAGAAGAAAATTGGTGTTTATCTGGTACAATTTAAACCAGTGTGTGTGCGCATATCTGTTAATGAATTCTGGTGATACTGTTTTGTTTGGAAATTGGAAAAAAACAGGTTGCGGTGCTGAGGTTATTTTCCTCCTTATAACTAATATTCTAAAATTTGTTTTTTTTTGTTTCTGGACTCTGGATTTTTTTGAAGTATCTCTTTTCAAAGTTCACATAACATGTGTTGCAGCCTTTACTTATTCACTGGATTTTTACTAAATAAGCAGTTATTTCTGAAGAGAAGAACACCATAAACACCCTTGCTCTCCGCAATTTATTCATGTTTACAGAAGTGTAAGAAGCAAGATCCCAGGTGGCTATTATTTCTGACCATTTACAGAACACAAACTAGTCCAGTAATGGAAATATTTGAGCTTATTTGCAGCTCTCACTGACTAGTTAAAACATTTTCTGTCCCCCACAGATACATGTAAGAACAAAGGATCCCTGATATGTTAAGGTTTACTGCCCAGCTTACCACATTTAAAGGCTACTATTTAGCAATTGAAGAAAAGTGGATTAAGTATAGTGATAGACATGCTGGCATTTTTTTCTGTGCTAAGAGAAAATGAAGCATCATGGTAATTTAAGCATTTGAGATGAAGTACCCCCACAATTTTTTGCAGTTCTTTCTATGTTTCTAAGGTATTTTAATTGTATAGGTTTAGATGAGCAGTCATGAAAATAGAGTACTTTAAAAGGGCACTTTACAATTTGAAAGGTATAAAATGTACTTGGATTTCTAGTCTGTGGATTTTCATCATCTTTAAATGCAGTAGATATTCAAGTTACTGTGCTGGACAGTTCTGCAAGTACTTGCTAATTATGTATTTATTGAAATAAATATTGAAAAAATATTGAAAAAATGAATTCCCTATTTATCTGTTAAACAAAACAGACATCAATGAAAATACCTTTTTTTTTTAAGATTAATCAAGTAACTCTGGGTTTGTATGGAATATTTTATCGTTGCTATTACATATTTCTTTTTTAAGGTTAAATCAGTTGTAGCGTGATTGTTGGCATCTACATGCTATGGATCATGAGGTCTGTGTGCAGTAACTGAATTCACACAGATCAGAAATCTGCAGAAGAGTGGAAAATGTCTTTGGCTGTTATCACCATTATTTTTTTGTCTCCCCTCCATTCCAGTTCTTGATAAAATAGTTGTTATTCTGTGTGTATGAATTTTTGATACAGAAGGAGATGCAGGTTGTTGACATGCACCAAACATCCATATAAAAAATACAAAGTTTGCAACAGATCTTAAATTATTTCACTATTAATGAAGGGCAACTGGACTACAGAGAGAAAATGCATGTGTTAAAAATAATATCCAGGGTTCTTTTCTTTGCTGCAAGGGAAGCATTGATTTTTATTTTTACATGAAGTGCATTCATTGATGTTCTTAGCATATTAAAACTCTTATCTAATTCTTACTGTGTTCTTTGTCCAGACTTGTATATAATGCTATTTAGTGCTAACTTTTTGAAATAAAGCAAAATGATAGATTAGAAGAAAAAAAATCCCCACAACTTTGTAATGAAAATTAAAGCGAACCAAATAACTTGTATGTTCATGTTGTAGCAACAAAATCTTTTCTCTGGTCTTCTATATTAAACATTCTGTTGCCTTCTTTAAGAGTTCTCACAGTTCAGAAGACAACTAGAGTGGTGTTGTGCCAGTGTTTTAACTGGCAAAATACATGTAGTTCAGATCCTGGAAACAAGAGTGGTTCCTTAAAATGCAGTCTGTATTAAATAAGGGAAAATTAGGAGAATGTTGCATATATGAGGAGTTTGTGGTTATAAATCACAACATAAAGTGGCCACTGATTAGTTTCTGAAGTTTCTAAAATACTTCTTCATATAAATACGTATGACTGTTTCCTAGCCAATAAAAGCCTCATTATTCTGGTTAATTCTGAACAGGTTTTCTTTCTGATGCATGTAGAGTAAACAGTGCAGATGTTCTAGGAAGTGTGACCTAACTTTGCATGTTAGAAGCCAGGAACAAGTTCTGCGTGCACATATCTCCTATTTTAATCTTTAAAACAAGAACAGATTTTAAAAGCAAGGGATACTGTAATGTAAGAGTCTGAATAATTTGATGATTTCTTCTTCATTTAGATGCTCCCAGAGTAGTTCTTCTGTTAGGAAACATGATTTATTTGGTTGAAACAAGGTAAGGGAAGTAAATTTAACAATACATTTTAAAGAATGGGGAGCTGATGATGGCAAGCAATACATGGCTTTGAGATGGTTAAGGAGGTAAAGATATTAATAAAAATCTAGGCAGTAGAGTACAATAGAGTTCTTTAAATATAGACTGTTCTTGAAGGGTACAAAAGCCTTGTAATGATAGAAGTCCAATAATGGGCAAGGATGATAAATTGCTGTGCAGAAAAAGGCATAAATATTCAATAAATACTATGTTCTGTATTCAGAAAGAGGCTGGATTATGCTTTTACATCACACCTCCATCATTAATGATGGAAAGAACATATTAGCACTGTGCCAGCAACTACTGACATTAAATGTTTTTAAATTTGCTGCACTGACACCTACAGATACCTAAAAAAGAAGCTTAGAACCTGAATGAATTATTAATTTTGAGTTTTAACAAGTCATGGAGCAGTGGAGAAATTCTAGAAGGCTGGAGGGGAAGGGGAACTAATGTGCCCAAATTTAGAAAGTATAATATGAGCACCTTGAAAAAGCAGATAGTAGTAGGCTGTCAGTGAAGATTTAAAGAAGAATTGCATAATTAATGCTGGTCAGAGTGTGTGAGTCTGCCCCCAGCTTGTACTGCTGCATCGGGTTACTCCATGGGAAGGCACTTGCATTTCCCTTCATTCTTGAATTTCACAGATTCCTGAGAGCTCTTTCCTCCAGCCTGCCTGGGCTCTACCCTCCAGCTCACAATTTGATGTCACATGCTAAGGGTGCAGTCTGCTGCATTAATAAAGATGTGAAAGCCTTGTCCCCAGGATAAATCCCAAAGGCTTCCCACTGGAAACTGGTTGCTAGTTGAATTTATACCACGGATCAGTACAGTTTTTTGCCTGACAGCCCAGATAGTTTTTCAGGCTCCGTAACATCCACTTTCCAGTAGATCTTTCACCATTTTGGCTATGAGGATACTGTGAGAGACCATGTCAAAGAGCTTCGTGAAGTCAAAATGAAAAATACCCATTGCCCTCATTTTATCTACCACACTAGTCACCACGGAAAGTAGTTAAGTTAGTCTGGTAAGATTTATCCATGGTACCCATGGCTGGCTGTTCCAAGCTTTCTCACCTTATTCCTTACATGGCTGAAAAACATTCCTAGAAGGCTTTGGTGCATAACCTTTCTAGGGACTGAGATTAGGCTGAGTGACCTGTAGTTCCCCAGGTCATCTCACCTGTCTTCAGGATGGGTGTGCTGTGTAGTATTTTACAGACTTTGCGAATCTCCCTTGATGCCTTGATTTTTAAAAGATGAGAGCATCCTTGCAGTGACAATCACTTTCTCCCTTAGCACTCCTGGATACATCCTGATCCTATGCAGTTGTATCTCCAGTTGTTTGAAGCATTGTCTTACTGAATTGCACTCTTGGTAACATTATGTTAGTACCTCAGCCTTTTCCATGCATTCTGTCACTTGGTCCCCTTTTTTATTAGGCATGAGGCCCACATATTTCCTTAGCCTTTCTTCTGTTACAGAGGCCATTCCTGTCACCTTTCCCAACCCTTGCATGTTTCACCTTCAGGTGAGCTTTGTCTTTTCTAACTCTGCATGCTTGTACAGTGTCTCAATTAGTTAAACTCTACCAAAATTTAGTTACTGAATGTAACTACAAAATTTTGAATTTGCCCATAAGGTATGAATTAGCGCCAACATTAAAAAAAATAGATGTTTGGTTATTTAATTACACTGAGTGAACAGAATCTCGGTGTTAGTATTTGAAGACATGTCTCCAGCAGTATAGGTGTCTCACAGAATGCTTTTTTATGGGAAATATGAAAAGGTACTGTGTGTCAAACCACAAAAGCCTAGTTGCTTTAAAAGCTTGGTCATGCTTAATTGTTTTCCTCTTGAAATACTAATTCAGTTTGGTCTTGCTTAGTTTGAGATTTAGCTGAAGGAATCAGGAATACAAATACCCTGAGGAACAGAAGGCAAAGCTGGAGGGCCATAGAGAAAGAAGAATGTTCCCAGGGTCAGCATAGCCTGCACACCACAGCTGGTTGCTGGACAGTGGCCAGGAATAATTTTGACGTGTTTATATCACATTTTTTTCTCCATGAACATGTTTTGAGGACACTTCATTAAGTATGTCTGATAGTCTTTGAAGCTCTGTGCCTTTAACATTTTTCAAACAACAAACAGGCTAGTGGATACAAAAATGAAAATTGTATTGGCAGGGACTATTTGCACCATTAAAATAACACAAGATAAGTGAGCGAAGGCAGTGAACTAAGACATGTTGCACTTTGATTTATTCTTTTTTGTATGTTTAGCTGTATGAAAGATTTTGTAGTAAGAATGTATGTTTCATCAGTAACATTGCACTGACATAAAGTGATAAATCCTGAAAAAAAGCTATCATTTAAGTAAATAATGGAATATGGATATACACTTTGTCTTGTAAATCTTGTCCTGTATACTGCATAGCAAATGGCTTACCAGTTTGAAAAACAGCTGCTATTTTGTGTTGCTTCTGGATGCTTATCATTCAAGTCATGTCACCAAATCCAGATAAGCCTGTGGAATATTTGTGTTTATCTTAATTTTATGATTGGTATTAAGAAATTTGTTTATACCAGACTGACTAAAAAAAATTACTCTGTTATGTTCTGATTGTTCTTAAAATAAATGATATATCAGCCACTTTGGCCCAGCAGTTGCTTTTTCTGTTGGGTCAGACCTCTGGGAGCTCCCAACCAGGGGACTGGGGCATTTCCACACTGGAGAATCCATCTTTCCAAGAAAGTGAAAGGCATATGACTGATCAAAGAATGTGGGCAAACAGCTGAACTTCTCTGCTGGGGTCGGTATGAAATAGTTTGGGCACAGCAGCAGCAAGGAGGGAGGATGCTGCCTCCTCTGCAGGTGCTCAGCACACAGCTGGATGCTTGCTGCTTTTGTGCAGGGGCTGTGTAGCTGCAGTCCACTTCTTTGTGAAAGTTTAACTGCCTTTAGTTTTGCATGATGATTTTGATTACTTTGGCTGTGTGTTGGGAGATCTTTTTATCTACAAATAAAAAAATCAATGCAATATTCTTTAATGCTTGAGAAACGTACTGTCACATAACATACAAAACGTGACCTTTAAGTTTTTTGCACTTAACTTAGAACTCTGTGTATAGTGAGGGTGTTTCATTGAGATTGTTTTAATATGTAAACTTAATTTTTGATTATTTTTCCAATGTAGAATGGTATACTATAAGCTTAGGAGGCAGTAAAGGTAGAAGTCATATGGGTTTAAAGTTGCTTACACCAGTCAGAATTTTATGGGTTTTTTATGTGTGATCTGTTAGGTACACATTCCATTCTGGTGAGTGGGATCTTGTTTGGGAAACATAGGATATTAATTCATAGTTGGGTAATGTTCTTAATGTCCTGCATAATTAAGAAGAATCAACAATTGTATTTACACTGCTGGTTTTAAGAGTATATACATTCTTAAAAGTGTTCTGGGCGCTCAGCTATCCAGAAAAAAGGTCCTTAGCCCAGAAACACAGTCTAAGTTAGCAATGTTACATGAAAGTTTGGAGACAGAATCACTGCAGCACCAAAAGAGTCAGAAAAGTAGAACATCTGATTAGTCATCTGGTATGTATTTCAGGACAGGGAGTCTGCAAGGACCAGCTGTGCATCACAACTGTTACACATCCTCAAGTGAATTATTCTTTTCCTGTAGAATTTAAAAGCTACTTTTGAGTTCAGCTGAGGAAAATAGGCCTTTGGTTTGCATTCTCAGTTTGTCCTCTATGCCAAGTCATGGTAAATGTCGTCTTTTTCTTTTCCAAGTTCCTGAATGTTTGTTTCAGTTCAGTCTGCAAATAAGACAAACTGAAGTTAGTTTTTAAAGTGCAGTGTATTTTTTGTATAGGGGATATTGCTGCACAAGCATGAATGTCAGGAGGTAGCTTTCTGACTGAAAACTGTATAGCTGACTTTTTAAGAAACTCCATCATGGAAATTCTTATAGAAAAAACTACAGATGATTCTCACTTAGTACCATGACAAAATTTATTCTCAATGCTCAAGTTTGCAGCTGCAAAGTCAGAAATAACTGAATTATTTGAGTCAGAATTAGAGTTGCAAAGGCAATTCACCATGCAAAGTTTGGAGTGAATTTTTTTTGCTTTTTGTCAGCTGTTGTTTACCTTCTAAATAGAACATGTCCAGACTTTATTAAAATAATAAAACATCTGTACTGATTCCTTCATGAGTGACACAGTTTTATCTTATTTTGTACTCTAGAGGATCCAGGCTAATGTCCAAGAAACACAAAATACCATATGCAGAATAGAAGTGGTTAAGAGATTGATTGTTTCTTGTTTAACCTTTGCTTAATTTAAGGATCAGCTATAATACTGCAAAGAGTTTAGTGACACATGTCAAACTTAAGTCAATCAGATTGTGCAGGTGAATTTGTCAGTCTGTAAATTATTAAAGGAATCTTAGGGGCTGTGTTATCTGAGCCTTTAAAATACATTTTGAATATGTGCAAATAAGTTTTGAGGCATCAAATGTCTCTAAAATATGTTAGGAATACCAAATTAAAACAGGAAACTTGCTCTCCTTTTAGCATTGCAGTCATGACTGGCTATTTCCATACTCTAAATTTGATAATTAACAGAATTAAAACTTCATTTGCTCTGGGAAGTTGTTACACTACTGGTAATGCCTTAATCCTCAAATGTCAAAGTTGAGGAAGATGCAAAAAAAGCAAGTAATATACAAGTAATGGTTTTATGCAGTTTGAATTTTAAAATACATTCTAGAGTATTCATTGCCAAGTAAGAATGCCAGATTTTTGTGCTTCTTGATTTTCCTAAAATACTAAATGAACTGGAATTTAAGTTGTAAGAAGTGTTGATAGCACTGATTTCATGTAGTATCTCATAATAATTAAATGAGTAGTTTGTATTTTCCAGAACTGTTGTTTCCAACTGTCCTAAGAATCAAGAACAAAATTTAGCAATTTATATTGATTCATCATTTCACAGTTGCTTTCACAGTAAGATTCAAGAGTGCATTTGAAATCAACTTTGACCTTTTAATACAGAATTAAGGCAAAGATGTCTAACACAGATGTGTAGCTTATATGGGGCTCAAATTCATGTCATTTAAAGCAGCACTATGCAGAAAATATTTACAGAGAAATATAGAAAACATGACATTACAATCTCTAATTGTAAATTGAGAATTTAGAAAAACAGGTGTTACTCTTTGCCATTTTATGAGTTATGTAATATTAGGCATAAAAGCATCTGTGCTCTTCCTTTCTTTTTTAGTTTTTGCCTTTCTTTTTTAGTTTTTCAGAATGGAGTTGGAGTTACTTACAGTTGTAAAAACTGTTCAGTTTCAGTTCATTTAATACACGTATATTTTGTAAAATGAAGAACTGTCATTTCTCAATCTTTAAGTCTTCTCTTCCTCCAGGTGTCCTTTTGAGAAGCTTAACTTTTATCAATTTTTTTTTAGCTCCTTAAATTTGCTCTCTCAGAGATCGTTATAGTTGTAAAATAAGAATTACTGAGAATGTATGCTTGGCTGTCTGCAGTAGTAGAAAATGTGTGAAGTATCCTAATTTCTTATAGTATATGTAGTAGTTTTCTTCATATAATTGAGAAACCTTCAAAATTATTTTCAAAGATTTATCTCTTCAAGAAATGCAGTCACTTTTCATTTTCTTTTTATTTTAAGCCAAAGGTAGAAGTTGAGCTGTGTTGTTTCATAAACAGGCTTTTATTATCACCAACATGTTATCAAAAGTAGCATAGAACCTGTCATGTAGGCACAGTTCCACTCTGACAGATGGGCATAGTGTCAGCATGCCAGCCAACCATTCTATACATCACCTGACAGATGATGAAGGGAAGAATTTCTGTCCAGGATTGCCACTGTGGCATTCAGTGCATGTAAGGCTCGGCCTTCAGGAAGTGTGCTAAGAATGGGCCATTTCACAGGATGACCAAAAATTTAAAAATAGCTTGGGTTTTAGGTTCTGCTGGGTTTGGACCAGGAAAAGGAGCCAGTTGCATTGAGGCTTCTGTTTCTTTTTGGCTATCTGCTGAGGTCACCTAATGGGCACAGTCAAAAGAATTCTGCCATGGACACACATTTCTCTCAGATTATTTACCTAAGCATGGAAGCATAAGCACTGTGTAATTTCTCTTGTAAGGAAGCTGTTGTTTGTGACTAGGTGCATTATCTCTTTCGATACAGAATTGGTGGAATAGGATCTACTGATGTGGGATGAAATCCAAGAGTGATTAATATGATTTAAAATAGAAAATTTTGAATAAGAGTAATTCAGACTTCTACAGCTGAGGATTGGCAGTGAAATGCAGAAAATTTTTGCAGGTTTTCAGAAATACAAACCAGATATTTCTTGGTTATTGGGGTTTGGCATTTTGGAGGGGGTTTCTATTTTTTTAAAAAATGGCTTAATGCCTTGTCCATGATTTTATAAGGTAGCCAAGCACTGCAGGCTTCTGGCAAATACATTTGCTTGAACAAATGCTTTTGTGTGTTACATTATTTAATCTTTATGTCATTTTTACTTTCCCTGGTATTTTTGCATAGTTTCAATGTTTTAATCTTTTGTTTTAAATGTAGCCTGGCCTTGCCGGAAGATTTTGCTGACTTTCAAGGAAGTTAAGCTGATACGATTCGTACTTACTTTTTGGGGAACTTAATTTAATTTGAAAAGTTTCTATGTTTTGCAAAATGATGGTTGCATGGCTCTGTCAGTTCCAGGATGGCAAAGAATGTGAAGGAAAAGGTGTGAATAAAAGTACTTTTGAAGTATTTCAAAGTACATTTCATGTAGCATATTTTCTAAATTTTACTAAGTATTTAATATTACTTTTTAGCAGAATGTTTTTCTAGTAAATTCAATTACATAATATTTAACTGGCACTTCTTTACATGCCTAGTTTTAAATTAGAATTCCTAATTAATCTTAATATGAAATCATAAGAGTTGATTTAATGCTTGCCTCCAGTACCTGAACTAATGTTTGCTACATTAGAAGGTGCAGTCATCATTGAGAAGCTTTGTTCTTTTAACAAAGGTACCAAAAATAAATTCAGATAGGGTCATAGTGGTCTAGTTTAATACTGTTATGATAATAAGTACTGTAATTACTTTCAGATAGTTCTTCCTTCCCAGAGGACGAGATTTTTAGTTTTGATGCCTGCTTAAAGCATAAGAATGACAGTAAAATTAATGTCATAACCTTTACAGCCTATTTACGTTTTCTGTGTAGTATCCTAAAGGATTTTGTGTAACATCGAAAATAAATGTCTTAGTATGGGCAAGCATCAAATTAGGTTAATTGGGTTCACCTGATATTCAGATTCAGTCTGTCTATCAGGACACCAATTTAATATAAGAGACCTGTGGGTAACTTTCTGTGAAAATTGCTTTTAAATTATTGTATGTATAAGTTCTCTTTCCTTTGATTGTTAAAGACCAATTTACAGTGTAGGGTATTTTTTTTTCAGTATATTCAATGTCTTGCTTCTTCTGACTGAAAATTCATTTATTCTCTCATTCTGTGGTAATATAAGGACTAGTATAGGCATGATAGAGCTTATTTTGTGGCATTAAGGTGAATTTTACTTTTTAATTCTGACCATCTTAAGTCCGCTTCACTTGAAATACTTGTAATAGATTTCCTTTCATCTCTGACCAGTCAGCAGCAGATTCCAAGAGAACTATGTTTAATTCTGTAGTACCTGCAACTTCACTGATTTTCTTTAGTGTACTGTGATAGTTACAAACTGTGAACAAAACAGATTTTAAGATTATTCAATATTTTTAAAGTTTTATCATTACAATAGTTTCCTAGGTGGAGAGAAATTCATTATAATACCAGTAAGAAAACTCAGTATCATTCTGGATTTTTGAAAGAATGAGTACTAGACTCAAATGTGCCCAAGCAAGACTCTGATAATATTTGCCTCCTAAACCATGGGACATTTTGAATTACTAGTGATGGCCAACCTAAATTTTTTTCTACACGTAAAACTGTAAAACGGTTATAAAATTTAGTAAATAATTTTATTTCTAAGGTTTGTTTCTAGGGTTGTTCAAACACACACAAAGTTATATGGGTTGCTGTGTAAACTATATTTGTATTCAAAGAAAGCATATGTTAATACAGTCATACATGTAATGATAGACAGAAAATTTTGAAGGGACGATAGAATCTTTCGCTGAGTTCAAAATCTTGAGCTGTTCAGTATTCAAAAAAAGAAGGTTACCTGATTAAATATCTGCAACAGAAAAGGGCTGTGAAAGGTTCTTCACTATAATGACAATAAAACAAGTTTTCCTGAATGGGTGGGTGATGAAAATTTAATTTTAAAAGACATATTAAAAATTTGAGAAAAATATATTATAAGGGTTTTCATTGGCCAGTGTAGTAGTCTGTCAAATACTTTCCAGATTTTCTAGATCAGGACCAATATCTTACTGAAGTTAGGGATGAATTCAAATCAGAGATGCCTATACAAAATGTTTGGATTTATATGATCCAGTTTTCTGCCCTACTTTGTGAATGCTTGGAAGAAGGCGTGGAGCTTGTATTTGCACATGGAACTGTAAGAATTATTGATCTGTATCTGGCCTGGTTTGTTTGCTATAATTCTAATCTGGTCTAGTTAGTTTGCTATAATTCTAACAGGAATTAGTAACCATAAGTGGGGCACCTTCTTAAATGATTTAATGCTTCCTACAACTGTGAGGGACCATGAAAACCTATAAATATGTGACTTCAGAATAATAACTTTGAGAACCTTCATGTGAGCATCATTTCTTACATTGTTTTTTACAAAATCATACATAGCTGTAACCGCTTCAGTATGTTTTCAAGTGTTAGAAGTCCTAAAATGAAAGAAAACCAACTGAATTTGTTTCTGTATAAAAGGTTGTGTTGAGCAATAAAGTCTTAAAGAAGAATGCCTTGCACTGTGACTGACAAGTTGAACATCCATGCTTCTTCCTAGAAGTGTTTTGCTGTTTCAAGGTTACATCATCTGGGCTGTTCCATTCTTGTTGGTTATGAGGGAGCTCGTATTTATATAACTGTGTTGTGAAACTACATACATTAAGGGTGAGCAGCCATAGGTTTGTATACTGGGTCTGAGACATCTGAGGTGAACTCATCAAGTTTCACAGACAGAGGCTCCTTGTGGCAGCTGGGGCCTTGCTGATCCTCATCTGCAAAGCTGTGCCAGGAGGGGCTGGTTGGCCTACATAAGCTTCTTAATAAATATGGCTCAGCACAGAAAATACAGGGACCAAAGAACCTCACTTGTTTGCTGTCTGAGAGGTCTCCTCAGCAGACATGCTCAGTTGTCTTTTATGCTTTAGGATTTGAACTTCCTGGAAATGGAACCGGGTTTGCCTCTTCTGTACTGTACTTCAGACCACAGAACCATCTTCTGGAATCTCAGCACTGTTTTTTGAGAGTCAATTGCATGATAGTAAAGAAATATATTCCAGACTTATTTTTGTGTTTGCTAATTACATCACAATTTGTCCTAACTATATTTGTAGGTATCCAAAAATAATCTTCTGGTACATGTGCTCAGAAGAGGGCTCTTGAGTGCATGTCTGGAATGATCTTTATGTAAGAGTCCACTGGCTGTTAAATTGGCCAGGAAAATAAGCAAACTTCACATCTGCACAGCTGGCTCTGCTCATGGGAAATAGAGATATGCACTGGTATGAAAGTCTAGATCCAAGTAAACCCCCAAGTAGTTGGAGTTCCATTTGTGTCTGTCAATGGACTTGTCTGTTACCTTCCCAAAGCCTTCAGTTGCATCAGGAGAACATGGGTTTTATATTCTGTGTGACTTTGAACGTGTTAGCAGTGTTCAGCTGAACCAAGCTGTTACGCAAGCATTCCAAAGGCCAGAACATTCCAAGTGGATAATAACATATTGTCATTATCTTATGTCTTGATTACTTGGCTGTTGAATCACACTTACCAAAGCATGAACAACAAACTTGGACTGCACTGGAAAGAAATAGCCAGTCCAAGTTACTGGGTGACCACTTGATGTAATGCTATTCTGTGTCAAACACCATGCATCGAATTTGTGATAAGTACCAACATGGAATTCAGCAGAGGTGGCTGTGTTATTGCTTTGCAAATGCAGGCTCATACCTTCATTGGAGCACCCATGGAGGATTCTGCTTGTCAGTCAGTTATATGGGATCCATGCAGTCAGATGTTTGATGGAAAATGACTGCTTAATGCTACATTGTCTGCGATTGTTTAGAATTCATTGTTACATTGGAATTCAGGACATGTCCTCTTTTCTGGCTTTAATTGAGATTTTCAGTTACAGGAAGGTTAAGTTAGTTGTACCCAGTGTTGAATGATGGAGAGTGGATGTAAGGGTATGTGTGATCCAGAGAAACCCGTGGTTTAAAACTCTATTGGTGTTTTGCATGAGGTATGAACGCACTAGGATCCATTCTAGAATATAATTTTGGAAAATTATTGCCATTGTCCTACGTTTTTTTTTTTTTAATTTATGAAAAATTATCAGAACTTCTAAGTATCTGTATTTCTTCTTTCTAGGAACGTTGTTTTAACTATTAAAGGGCATAATGCAGAATCCTTTAACTTTTTCTGCAGGTATAGTATACTTTCTATACTTTTTCTGAGAAATTAAATGCTTGTGATTCAAAATGTTGAAGAAATATCACTAATCACTGTATGGCTCATGTCTATTCAATCCTGATATGTTTTGATTTGCTTTTTTTTTTTAAACAAGCCTTTATACTGCATCATTTATCACTTTAAACAATTTCAATAGCTAAAATTATATTCTTCTGTAGGACATTTCTAATTACTCTTACCATCTGTAGTTGAAAGTTGAAATGTATGAATCTGCTTCTTGTTTGATTCAGCAAAATAAGTGTTCAGGGCTTATTACATTTTAAAAATTTTCATCTATTTGAAAATCATTGTCATGTTTTACCCCCATATAATTGGGGGTCAAATCTATTTGCAACTTATGGTACAAGACTAGCGTTAACAAGAAGATAAATATTTTCTAAATATAATCTTATTTTTTTAAACTTTAGGTTCTTTTTCTCAGCATTTCTATCCTACTAATATGTTCTGTGTTTAACTATATTTCTTCTATGTTTTGTCTCTTCGGAGTAATCTTTTATTGATACGGTTTTCAGTAGGGGTTGTGAATTTTTCCCCTTGTTATTAGTAAGGATATTTATACTGCAAATGTGTGTTCCTGAGCCTCTAAATGTACAGCCATAACTTCAGTTTCCTTTTCCTTTCGATCTGTGTCACAGTGCTAATGTTTAAATATGACTTCTAACTTGAATGTCATTTTTAATTATACTTCTTAAATGTGAGTGAATGTTTGATGGATGTGACATAAGCTCTAATGGACCTTTCAGAACCCTTGCAGGTTGTCAGTTAAGTTTTCATTGTTAGTAGTTACTTCAATTAAGAAAAGCACTATATACTACTTAACTTGAAACCCAGAGCTTTAACTGTCACATAAGTTTATATTTTACCTGTTTTTTGAAGACAGTGTTTTCGTGATTCTGTAAGAATTCTGAGGAAGCTGTTCCAGGAGGATGTCACACAAATTGATGAGTTCTTTGTCTAATGGGACTCTTCTTCCAAGGGAGATGGTACTTACTGTTGTGTAAAGACACCCACCCTGCAGTGTGTTCTACATCTGTATGCTTATGACTGGAATACTTTATTCTAATACTTAAAAGCCTTAATTTATTTTCACCATTAAATAACAAGAATTTGACCACTGTTGTAGTCAAATAGAATGTGTTACCCTTATGTTAAACCATTTCTGAATAACGGGAGAACTTCAGACTGTGAAGCTGTTCGCAAACTTGAAACTGATGAACGAGATTTTTAGGAAGACTTTTTTTTCCTAAACAAAAACCCATTCCATCCAGTATTGTATTATCAGCTTGCACCCAGAGTGAATCATAAGAGCCATTTTGTAAACTTTTGGGAGTGAGGTTTCATGTTAGAACTATAACCAGATCAAGAGCTATAGAAGTGTGAAGTCACGATATTCTACAAATATACTAAGTTCAGCATATTTTACTGTCACTCTTTCTCATATCAAACATCACTTTTGTTTCTTAAATGTGTTAAAACACTTTGAAAATATTGAGGCTATTACCAATTTATGATGATTTCTGTACAACTATATTGTTAGTACATTTCTTAAACAGAAAACATCTGAAAATAAATGGTATTGGAAATAGGACCTATCCATCAGTTACAGTTAGCATAGCATTTTTGTCAGTCTTTCTATGCTTTGAAAGTGCTACTTGAGGATGGAAGTAATGCTTAGTGCAAGTTCTTCGAGTGGCAATAAAAGCCTTTCACAGCTACCATTTGTGAAGTAATAACAGGAGTTCTGCAACTTGCAACCCAGAACAATCTATATTTTTCTCAATTTGAAATATTTTATAAGAAAGATGGTTATCATCTATATAACAAGTAATTTTAACTCCATGTTCAAAAATATGCATTTTTCTGAAAAATTATAAATATTTAACTTCCAGGATTTAATTTTTTCCCCAGGAATTATGAAATTATAATTGAAGAGTCATTCTGTCATTCACACTCATGTTAATATTTGCTGTTGAGCAAGGGCTCCATAATCACATAAAATACCAGTGTGCCCTAGAGAACTGAAATACCTTTGGCATTGCCAGGCCTTAAAATATTATTATTAAATTACTCTAACATGAAAGAATCGTGTGTCTTACACGATTATTGTGCAAAATACAAGTCTGTCCCGGTTTATCTAGGAATTTATTTAATAAAAGTTTGGTTTTTTTAAAATGTACATTAGAAAAGTATATCACAGGTTGAAATCATAGTTTTGCTCTTTGGCTATGTTTATTTTATTTTTTAAAAAAATCATATAATTTATTAAGAAGTCATTGTAGAGTTTGGTACATTTTTTTATCTGTGTTAGTATGGTCCTCTGGTGCTTGGAGATCTCAGACTTCAATTAGCCATGTAAATGTGTTTCTTAGCATCAACTCTCACTTTGCTGGAACCCCTGCTGCCTTTATATCATTAACATAAATGCAGGTGCAAATAGCATTTATGTACTTTGATAGAAAGCAGTTGGAGACATTTCACTGTGGGACACAGCACTTTCAGATTGTGTACATCTGTTCAAATAATGTATCCAAGCCAGTGACATGAATGCAAGGATAGAAACATCTGCCCCTGAGACCATTTGCCATACAGCAGATGCTTACATCTTTATTTATGCAGATGGTTTGTGTGATGAGCTGAGCAATGATGAAAGCAAGAAAGTTTGACAAAGATTTCAGGGTATTGCTTGGGATGGGAAAATATGCTGGTTACAGGGCTTCATTTTCAGATGTCTACCAAAAGAACATCTGTTTTAAATTGTTTTGTTGGTTTTAGTAACGTGGACCTGTTATTTGGGATTTTAATGTGATTCACGTAAAATCGGTAATGGATTATTTAAAAAAGAAAAAATAATTCTTGCAGAAAAAATTGTCCTACAGTTACAGGATACTGAGGAGTTTAACAGAAGTGATTACTTTAAACAGAAAGGCCCAACTGCTTTGCTTCAAGGTGTTCACAAGTTGACAGGGGACACAGGGTTGACTGGTGAGGCTGTGCTGGCACCGTGATGCAGAAGTTGCTCGGGGGCTGTGTCTGGTGCGGGCCTCACGTCGGGGCTTCCGCGACAGAGCCCGTGTTAGAAAATCCCCAGGTAGCTCGGCCTGACCACGGTTTGGAAAGGCGAGTGGCGGGTCTGACCTGGGAACAGAAAGTGTCCCGGGGTGGCCGGAGGCCGCGGGGATGGGCGCCTCACCACCCCTGCTGGGCCGGGCCGGGCCGGGCCGCGGGGCTCCTTGGTCAGGCCGCAAACCCCTGGGGCCCGGCGGGGCGAGCGGGGCTGGGCCGGCACCGCAGGACATGGCGAGCGGAGGGGCTCATCCTCGGCCTGCAGCCCCTCCTGTGCTGGCAGCCAGCGCTGGGGCTTGCTGATATCACTTATTGGCAGCCTTTAAAATCGGTTCCTTTACAGCACGCCTGGGACCTTTTGAGAACCCTTGCTGCCTTTAAACACAGTGGTTATCACAGGCACGCTCAGCAATGCCAATAAGCATTGCAAATAATTGTAATTATACACAGGAGGAGGCCAGACGTTCGGATACTCTAATTTAAACTGTTTTCTGCTTCGTTCCACTGCCAGAATGTCCCAGCTATGTTCAGGTTCAGCAGCAAGTGATAATTTTATGTGTTCTGAAAACCAGTGTCTTCCTGGCAAGGACTATAATCTTTCTCAGTTGTTTTTTACTTTTCCTCTGGTATTTTGGGATGGACTTGTCTTTAAAAAAAAATTGAGTAATCTACTTGCAAGTACTGTGGAGCTCCTCTAATCTTTGTTTTTGTTTTAATCCTCAGTGGAATTGACTACAGGTGACTTAAGTTTTGCATATCTCATCCAGAGTGGTAGAGTCTTTTTCTGAGAAATTTGGGTCATGAAGAAAGAAAAGGAGGGACAGCTAGAGCACACACAAACCCCAGACAGAGATTGCCCTTTCAAAAGTTAGAGCATTTAGGTAATTTTAAAAAGGAATGATTTATTTACAAAATCTCTCAGAAAAACTCTCCAACTGTCATCTAAGCTTAACCATGTGTTCTGGCCCATTGGGGAATGATAAACCCTGTGTGCAGTTCATACTGCAGTACTCAAAACAGGCCAGGCCAGGCCAAGTCTGACAGTCTTGTAATCCTCTGTTCATCTTTGATGAGGAAGCACTTCCTGAGGTTTGTACTGAGTCACCATACACATGTTCAAGTAAAATGTATTCGCTCTGTTGAGACAAAGTGTCTCAACATCATTAGTTGAGTGTCATTAGTTGTTTTCTCTTGCATACAAGCTCTCTTCAGAGAAAAAAATGCTTTGAATTTCAAAAAAGTGATACTCAAAGAAATACAGATTTTTATTTTTTTTTCTTCTGTTGTGGTCTTTATTTGAAATCAGTGTTTGCAAAAAATAATTTTTAGAAGTAAGAGGCATGATTCCCTTACTGCAATCAGATGTACATGTTTCCTGTCCCATGAAGGAAAGGGAGGAGGTTTGAACTCTCACAGTAAGACAAAGGCAGATTCTGTTCTCAGCTTATTTGAAAGGGGAGCAAGAGTCTAGTCAGAAAATATTTCGTTATTTAGACATTATATGGTTCTACTTGACCTTTTTTGTGCTGCATAGTTTCTGAAGAATTCTGCCTTTGTTTTTATAGCAGACCTGCACTTAAGGGAAAAAGTCTTATTAATTACCAATTAGATTAGCCATATGATGGTTTTGTCCAGGTTGATGTGATCATGATAGTCGTTTAAAAAAGGACTTCATGTAATCATTGACTTTATAGCAAACAAATTGCTGTTTAGACCTGTATCCTCCTTAAAGCTTTCTAAAAGAAATTTCAACTGGAAGTTTCCCTAGAAAATAATTTTTTAAAATCCAATTACTACCTTTCTTTTTTGATTCTGCTGTTTATCCCCATCTTCTAAAGTACCTAATTTATGTTTGCAGTGTCATTGAAGGTTTATGAATTACAACTTTATGACCAGTGATTCCATCACCTCCTTTCAGCTATTTTCTGAACAATTAGTTCCCCCAAGTGGCTGTGGAACTGAAGCCTTACTTTGCAAATCTCCGGAGACTGTATCCTCTATGGATCAGAATGACTGAGCAAAACTGACAGAGATAACCACTGGATTTGCAGTACACTAAAATATTTTCCATTCTCTGCAACTAAATCCTGTCAAAGCAGCATGGTTTCTAGATAATGCCCATGAAGTGTGGTTGGTTGCTGAAGCTAGTAGGGGGATGTAGAAGCTGAAACACAGTCTCTGATGATAAATCTAGTGGTCTCTCTCAGACAAAAGCTCTGTGATAAAGCAAAAAATAACCACTGTTTTCATCCTTAATAGTTATTTTTGTGGCTGCAGAGGTGAGGCACCATTTTGAGCCCCTAGATTTATCTGCATAAACCTTATTCTTAAGTCCTCTTATTGTCATAGTGAGAATAATCTGTGTGTGATTTCTTCAGCTGTAAAAGTAGGAAAAGTTATTAATAATTACAGGTGCTTTATGTCTTGCTCTCTTTATGTTAGTTTTCATTTCTTGACTTCAAAATATTTTTATCTGCTTAATACCTATTAATTAAGTAAACCTTAATATGAAATGAGTAGCTTATAACTTGAAAGACTGCCTTCAAAAAAAAAAAAAAAAGCTTTTAAAGTTCACAAACACTACATGAGAGGTGTTAAGAGAACATGTGGATTTGCTAATAAATATGTTCTAGTATCATTGCAAAAGACTGTATAAAAATCTCATATATATATATATTTCTGATTTCCAAGACTCACTTTCTTTATATAATAGCACAGAAATGGCTTTTTAAAGAGGAGGTTGTGTTCAAGTCTCTCATTGCCCATATTTTATGTAAGAAGTTGCTTTTGAATATTGATTTATCCACATGTTGCTAATACATTTGATGTTGCAACTCCAAAAGTTGACATCAGAGACAAAGTGTTGTCCACTTGTTATTCCTTATAAGAAAAGGTTTTCATACATATTTTTTAACATTACTTGTGTTGGGAACTTTAAATCTATGAGAAATCCAAAATTATGACTTAGATTAATCTTGTTGCTAATGCAGATAATATAGTATCTAGATACATTGATTTCTGGATGTGTTTAACAGACCTCCTTTTGCATGGGCATTTTTTTATGCTATGCTTTTCTCTGAGAACAGAGATACAGGAGCCAAGATGTTAGTGAAATTGTATTGGCAGGAAAAAAGCCTTAATTGCAGAAAGAAATCTTAAAGAGAATCATAGAATGGTTTGGGTTGGAACATACCTTAAAGGTCATCTAGTCCAAGCCCTCTGCAGCGATCGTGGTCATTATCAAGTAGATCAGATTCCTCAGATCCTTGTACAACCTGACCTTGAATGTTTCCAAGGATGGGGCATCTCATTGTAAAACTTTTCTTTGTTTTATCTGGCCTGAATCTACTCTAGATGAGGGTTGCCTCTCTTAGTTTAAAATGGTTATGCCTTGTCTTACACCTCTTGACTTTGAAGTCTAAAGACTTTAAAGCAAAGAAGACCTTTCTGAACAATAAAATGCTTAGTGCACAACTAGGAAATCACATGGATGCTTATGTAAGAATTCATTATGAATAGTTCTAAAGAGGTGTATCCTTCCCTTTTGGAATTTTAGTGAAAGAATTTGGTTTTGTTCCTCCTGTGGTATACCAGAAGATATTTTCTACGCATATTTGTACATTCTGTATCTTACTGTTTGTGTGAGTGATGTACTGTGATTTTCCAATCTTGCATTAGAATTTTTCATTATATATTTTATTTTTCAAGTCTATTTAAAATTGTACAAAGAGGCTTCTCTGCAGACATAAGTTATTAGTCCTTAAAAATAAGCACTTAAAAGGTAAGAAATGCAAGATACGGGTTATTTCCTATGGCTTAAATGCTTCTTGGGGGGTTGGACTAGATGATCTTTCGAGGTCCCTTCCAACCCCTAGGATTCTATGATTCTATGATTCTTTCCATATCACGTGTAATAGTAATGTTGTTACCCATCTGAAGTCTGTGTTTAATTCCCATATCCCATCTTGACTCTTTGGCCTAGATATTTTCCAAATCTCATTTCTAGTTTTCTTGCCCTTTTCCTACTTGCCCTATATATATGTATATTATAGTTTCTCTTCCATACTATCAGCTCAGCTATTAAAGAGATAAGGAGAGGCCCTCTCCTTGTTCCAGTTTAGTTGTCTGGACCTAGAGCTATAGTTCTAGGAAAAATCCATCCCAGCCTGAAGCAGGGACACACTCAGTGGCATGTAATAATTGGAAAAATTAGATGCTTAAAAGTATCTCTTGAGCTCATGCCAAGAGTTTACCATTTTGCCAAATTTGGGCAGCTTCACACAGACAGGAGATACAAGGTATTTATCTGTTGCACAGAGTTGTAACTAGATTAGGTTGTTTTTTTTAAATGTAGACTTACCTGTGGATGGCTGGCATTTTCTGATAAAATCTATTTGAGAAAATGATGAGGAGACAAATACCCAGAACAGAACATTCTACCCAAATAGTTATTATTAGGCAAAGATAGAAATAACTGCAAATTAATAGGTGTTATTACCAACCTTTCTTTATATAGATGTCTGGCCTAGTTTTGAACACAGAAAGCCAGATTTTATCTTCTGAATATCTGCAGTTCCATTGATTTACAGGGGATTACAGGAAGTGTAAATCAGTAGAGAATTTAGCCCCTGTATTTAAAAGTCTCACTAAAGCTACTGAACCTTCATTTTTCTGAGCTTTTTGTTCTGGTGCTGTTGACTGTTTGCCATGACTCTGAAGCTAAAGCATCCCATCTGTTTACCACATTAACCAGCTTTACTCAATTATTAAGCTATCACCTTGCATTTGGTCTGCAATATATTAGATTTTAAAATATTTTTTTGAGAAGTGGCAAAGAGCAAGAAGCTGCAGTTTTCTTAATGCACCAACTAGAAGTTGGTCTTTTATGTTGTCATTTTATATTGTCTTTTTCTAGTTTTTATTGGTTTGGGGGGTTGATTGGGATTTTTTGTCCTGGGATCTATTTATAACTGACTGAAGCACTTTTGCAGGTGGTGTTTTTTTGCATGCTAATCCTGCAGAGAAAGATTGTGTCCAACAGAGTATGCTGGGTCAGCAAAACCAAGAAACTTGTGCTGGAAAGACAGTATCCACAGGTATTTAGTGTGTATGGAGGTTTGGCAAAATGAATGATTAGCTATAATTGACAGAAATAAAGCTAGTATTGTCTATTAGATAGTTGTGCATTTTTTTCTTTCCTGCAGAATGGATACTCTTCCTGGCAAAGTCAGCAAAAGATTCTGCAATGTAAACATGTATTTAATAAAATATTTAATCTGTCTTTTTAATCTGTATTCTGCTTTTCCCTTAAATACATATTTACATGAGTGAAGTGGTCTACAAGGATCTTTTAAAATAATCAATGCTATTACATAGTGGTTTCTGGCATTTTGGTGGTTTATTTTAAAGTTCGAAAAAGAACAGATTAGTGGGGAAAATGAAATTTCCTCTGATGCTTTTTACAATGTCTGGAGTAGACTAGACTTGAATGACTGAAAAAGGGAACTATGAATCAACAGCAGGCCTGTGGAAGACTATCATTCCAGCAAAGGACTCTTCCCAGCATGGCTGTATCAGAGACTGATGCATCACTGATGATTTTTGTGTGTGTCTGTGTGTGTGTGTCCAGTCCTATGCAATTCTAAGATTATTTAGAAGGGGTGAAAAGTGGTGACATCTTGCAAGTTTGAGTGATTTGATACTTGCAGGTACTGCCATGGTAATTGTTAATCTTTTAAAAGAGACTTAAAGTAAATGGATTGCATCGCATTTGATTTAACTTTGTGCTTAATTGTCTATAAGTGTCTACCTTTTGCCCCAGCTCCATGCCTGTTTGAAAGACTGGGAGTTAAAAATGAGGTTCATGTAATTCAGATATTAGGTTTATTCTTAATGAAAATTGTAGAGGAAGTACAAAAACTGTTGCCTTTCAGTGAAGAACCTGTAGACTAACTTGTAGAAAGAATGTTGTCTAAAATGAAGGGCCACCCTCAAAAATGCCATTGCAGAGCCTTCTTTAACTGAAGGTCCCCTTCCTAGATGCAAGACTTGGGTTTGTATAGGAATGAAGGCTTTTCCTCAGGTCACAACTGACAGCTTGAAATGAGTCCTTTGAAACAGAGACAAGAATAATTTGGAAGGTGGTGTGGACTGCAAGTGGAATGTCCCTGAAAGATGCATAGTAAGTTTCCAAGTCGCCCTCTGGTGAGTGCCAGAACATATTCAAGCACTTCGGTGTCAGGGTGCTGAATCTATGAGTTACTGTAGCAATCACTGTGTGCAAATGAAATTATTGAAACTTTTTGCCAAGCATAAACAGGAAAAATAGTTCTGGTCACTGAAGATTGATGGTAACAGTGGATGGGGTCAGTAGGACCTTTGGTCTGCAAATTGGCTGATTGCTTTTTCTTGATCAAATAGCTTTCTACCAGTTCTTCCAATTAGCTTTCCCAGTCCACAAGCAAAATCCTGAGTCGGAAAGATCATCAGCTAGTCTGCATCTACCTCAAATCTATATTTAGACCCTGGCTAAGCAGCTTAACTACAGCAACTCTATTGGATGTGAGGGAAACACAGAGCTCAGTATCCTTTGCTTACCAGAGGCACTGTAATGAATATTTCTGCACTAAACTGTCTGATGTAAAGTTGACAAAAAAAACCCCATGGTTGTACTGAAAGCTGATGCCAAATATGGGGTGACTGGATGATGTATTTACAATAAAATTACATTAGCTGGTAAAGAGCATGTGTGTAAAAGTCCCTTCTCAAACAGGTGTGTCAATTCTTAGCATTGTATTAGCTGCGTAAGAAGAATGTTGATCTAAACATGTTATTTCAAAGATGTTTTTGTGGTTGATGTTAATGAAGGTCTTGGCTTCTAAAATGGTGCTTTCATGTATGGAGGAAGTATGTAGCAAGACTTTATTTAAATAAAAGTGATTTTACTTCCTAAATTTGCAATAGCCAAGTCAATGTATGAGAAGCTTATACTTATTTTTAAAGGTAGTGTAATGGACTATTTCTACAAATACTCCCTCCTAACCTCCAATTAACAGTTCTTCTTGGTTGGCTTGGCTGCCATTGTTGCACTTCTGTAGAGCTGGTATGTCCAAAGCAAAACTTCCATCTTCTCCTGAACTCACATATTTGCTGTATTTGGTTGGAGAATGAGTGCCTTGTAACCTGGAGCGTAAAGTAGCACAGATAGGAGTCTGCTTTCTTGAGAAGTTCATTCAAACCAATGAATGAAATCGCAAAACAAAAAGGCAGAGGTGCAAGACAAACATGGAGAGAATGGAAACTGCCGTGTGTTGAAGATGAATAACTGCTGATTCAGAAAAAGTCTTTAATATCAGCATATGGCAAGCATGAGCTGGAAAGTAAGAGCAGACTGTCTTGTAAAAGAAAAATACACTTGTTCTGTGATCTACTATATTTAAGATGTACAGTTTGACCTGTAACTAGCATTGAAGTTCAGACCTAGTTTGGTTAATGATTAAATTTTTTTACATAATTTTAGTGTACTTCTCAGAAGCTCCTAAAAAGTGTTTTTATTAAACAGCAGAAACAAGAATATACCCTGAGGGAAAAAAAAAAATACTCTGAATATTGTTAGCAGTCTCAGTAGTTGCAAAGCTAAGGTTTTCTGTATATTTAGTGATTGTGGGTTTTTGAAAATGTAAGTTCTTAGTCAGAAATAGTACATGCCCCTGACTTTTGGAGAACAAAAAGGGCTGTGGGGAAACAGAATTTTAAAGTTACCATTTTTCTGTTTTTTCCAGGATGCACAAACTTGTAGGCCTGAACTTATCCCTGTGTGTAGTAATCTTTACTTTGGAGCATAACTTCCATATGTATGGTAGTCCACTCTGCACAGAATACCTAGAAATTCTGGACATCTACAGACATTAAGCAGAAAGAAGGTTATGGTAGTGCCCAGTAATTTAACTTAACTGGGGGGATCAAGACGGTGCATAATAATAGACTGGATGTTTGGTGCTGTACATGATAATAAAAAGATCAAAGTTTTATTCCCTGCATAGTTGCTCAAGGAACCTGATGTAGGTGATAGTTTTGATAAGCATCAGACTTGCTGTGTATGAACTGTACAGTTTATATGTGATTGCTCAGTGTATCTACCGTGTCCTGAAGGCAATAGAATTGCTGCACATGTGCATGCCATGAGTTTGCACATATTATCTGTCCAGGAGTTCTGGTCATGAAATATGATAGCTCTGTAACAGTGCGTGTTGCGAAGTTTGTAATGTCATTAAAAGAACATCCAGAATTAAAATAAACTTACTAGTGATTCCAGTTTGGGTAGTAATTCACAGTTACCTCTTTAAGTCTATAGCCATTTATAAATGTGTTTGTAATACAAGGTATAAAAATTAAAAGGAATTGAAACTTCCCTATGGGATTACCTTACTGCAATATTTTGAGATCTCAGCATTTTTTGTTGCATGCTGTAAAAATTACATATTTACATTACATATTGTAGCAATAAATGTAAAGCTGTACCAGGGGAGGTTTAGTTTGAATGTCAGAAAACACTTCCTTGTGGAGAAGGTGATCTGGTATTGGAATGGACTGCTCAGGGAGGTGGTGGAGTTGCCATCCCTGCCCTGGAGGTGTTTAAGGAAAGGCTGGATGTGGCACTTAGTGCCATGGTTTAGCTGATAGGGTAGTGTTAGGTCATAGTCTGGACTTGATGATCTCAGAGGTCTTTTCCAGCCTCAATAAATCTGAGATGGTGTTCAAATGGAATTCTTCTCTAAATTCCTCTCTAAAATTAATTTTTCTTACATTGTTGCCCTCCCAAATTGTTGTTCTTTTGGGGATCTTTGTAGTTGAATTTTCAGTGACTGAAATTGTTGGGAAAAATATTTTTCTTCAGAAAACCTGTCCCAGTTTTTGAGAACTAGAAGTTGAAGTGGTTGAATTTTAGAATGGAAAATGAGGATGTTACATGACGTGGTAGTGGCACAATTAATTATATCATAAAAACTGTTTTATAGAGTGTCTGAGAGATCAGCATATATCTCTGCTGCTCAGTGTGCATTGTATCTTAAACATTTTACCCTTTTTCCTTTTATTTGCTTTACTTAATTATCTTCATATTCTTCTTTGCTAAAAATGGTTGTGACATTTAGGAACAGAAGTAGAAACAAAGGAATTGTGATATAAGCATGATAAATTGCATCTTTCTAGGAGATATTTGAATAACATTACAGTAGTCCTGTTGTGCATTGAAGGCGTGTAAGCAATGTGTGTGATTGAGTATTTAACAATGGAATCTCTTGTCTCACATCTTCTTTGATTTTATTACACATTATTTGCATGTTTTATAGCAATAATGTTTAAAGGCTTCATCAGATAAGCTTTGGTCTGTGTCTGATAAACCCCACAAATTCTAAGTATTAAAGAAACTCTGAAAGATAGCATGCCTCTGGTTGAGAGAGATGATCAGAACAGATGATCAGAAAAGTTCTGCATCATGGAATTTAAGTCCTGTCTCTGCTTGTTCTTCTAGCTGAATATTGCCAATATGCTGGTGCAGCTTTTCCAGAGCAGAAGTGTCTTATAATTGCATTTGTTCTGAAATGCCATGTAGTTTCTGACCTGGAATGAATCTAAGTTTAGATTAAGAAGGTTTTTTGGTTTTTTTACACATCTATATTCAAGCGTATTGTTCCAGGCAAGATGTTGGTTTTGCTCATGAAATATCTGCAGTTCTAAACTTAATTTAGTAATAATTTAAACACCTAAATATTTTTAGTAACTTTATGTGTAATAGTATCCTTTGTATGGAGTTTTATTTTTGATATAGTGATTTTTTTAAAAGGAAATACTATATGTTATATCTTTTTTATGTTACCATTACAGATAAACACAGAGGCCCTTTGGATGTAATACAAGGTTTTCAGAAGAAAAGTCAGTTTAGGACCATTGCTCCAAAAATGGTACCAAAAATGTTAACTTCTGGAGTGGTTTCTTGTCTTCAGTCATCTTTGCCTGAGCAAAATACACCGATTTCAGCTGCAGGTTCTAAACAGCTGGTGGTACCAACTCAAAACTATGCTGTCATGCAGCTGGCTGGTCATGAGGGGACTTTTTCTCTGTTGGCCTTGCCATATGTTGCCCCTGCCCTAACACAGCCAGTCCAGCACTCAAATGTCTCTCCCTCTGAAAACCTAAAGCTGCCTATTCCTAGGTACCAGTCTGTAAGAAATAAATTATTGAGTGACAAAAAACCAGCACAGATGCCTTTTCTGGCTGCACATAACAAGATTCCTACCAAAACATCAGCCTCATCACGGACTGCCCCCATGACTGCCTTAACTGAAGACTGTTCTGAAACTCATAATAGTTCAGATTCAACTGAGCAAATGATGCTAGCAGGCCATGACGCAGCTGAAATTACAGTTCCCACATTAGTAAATAAAAGCAATTGTGTGGAATCCACATCTCCTTTATTGAATAAGACTGAAATAGCTAGTAGTAATGTTTCTGGACTATCTGTAGTTAAAAACTCTCTATCCAAGCCAGCAAGTACAATTAATCCTTTGAAACCAAGTCTACACTCTATGAAGACAGCATCTGAAACCACAAGAGAGTCATTCATAACATCTGAGAAACTAAAGGAAAAACCCACAAATTCTGCAAATTCCGTTGCTGTCCTGTCACCAGCAGTTTTTGGCAGTACAATACAGATAACTCCATCAGCACCAAAAGGAAAACTTCCTATTTTGCCTTACTCAAAGATAAAAAATTCAGCATTCTGTAAATCTAAACACAGTACTAATGTTACGGATGTATCTGGTCCTTCACTAAGAACTGAGTGTGAAAAGATACCAGCTTCGGTGAAAACCTTTCATGTTCCTGCTAAAGCATCTGATAAGCGATCAGCTGTATCATTTACACAAGTCCCCAAACAAACCACTCAGGAAAATACTTTCTCTCCATCCAATAAAGTGGATGTTGACAGTCTTAAGAAATTGAATGGTGCGGCCTCTAAAAGAAGAAGCATGAAAAGAAGAGCCCCAGATGATTTGTTAACTTTTCAGACCAAGCGAAAGAAATGCATCATTAATAAGTTTAGGGAAGGAAGAGAGAGGGTGAAAGCTGATCCACCTGAAGACAAAAAAGCAGAGGCGGTGAAAAAATACCGTAGTATTAGACCAAAGCCAGTGGTAGTTGTGCAGGCATTTGCACCGCTGACTTCTGCAGCAATAGTAGGGACACCATCTCCTGGCCATTTAGACCAGGATATTTTTTTAAATAGTTCACTTCCCAACAAATATTTAGGTTACAAGCATAGTGATGCTACAGCAGCTAAATCAGGTGATTTAAGTAGCAATGCGTGTTCAGCCATACCTAAGCTGTCACATAAATGTCATGTTTGTAACCACATCTTCCAGTTTAAACACCATCTTCAGGACCACATGAACACTCACACAAACAAACGCCCTTACAGCTGTCGGATCTGCCGGAAAGCGTACATTCACTCCGGAAGCCTGAGCACACATATGAAACTTCATCACAGTGAAGGCAAACCCAAAAAACTTGTGTGTTGTGAGTTCTGTGCTAAAGTTTTTGGCCATGCAAAAGTATATTTCGGTCACCTAAGAGAAGTGCACAGAGTTGTTATCAGCATGGAGCCCTCTACTAGCAAGCAACAGCTGCCAGATGCACTAAAGAAGAGAGATACAAATATAAAAGAAGCAGAAGAAGCAACAGAGAGGTGAGTGTTTTAACTATAATTAGCAAATGCAAATGAAAATTATTTCACGCTGTCAGTGGAGCTTTGTAAACCTGACCATGATGAAAATTGTTGCTTTATCTTTTTTTCCTCTGCCGTGAAACACCTAATGGTTTAAATGCTTAGTTATGGAGTCTAGTCAATCCATTAGACTATCCAGTATGTTTTAGCTGACTTATTGAATACAAATTTTTATTGACATGTGAATATACAAAGTCATTTGCGTATATTCTAGTATTATCCTGCTAGCAGAGCTATTTTGGTTGTGATTTCTCACAACTAATTTTTTTTTCTGTTAATCTGCATGGGCTTCTGTGTTCTACCTATTTTGGGATTTCCCTGAAAAATAGGTGAACCCCCTGCAATGAATGCAAACAATTAATAATTCTGTATCATTCCATTTCCTTCTCTTGAGTGCTGTGAGCTGATCTGTCTGGTCTGTTGATCATACTGCTCTTGCAATAACTTAGCCAAGTAGAAAAGTTAACATTTTCCATATTAAGGGAGATAGAGCATTCTTTCATCTCTGCATTATGATTTGGAGGTGAAATTTCTTTACAGACTGTAAATGTTGGCTTTTCTGTTTGTTCCCACTGTTGTATTTACCTTCACTGTAAAGTACATTTTCATAAGCTCAGGGCTTTCACCTGATGCCTCACCGTGACCCTGCTGTTCAGTTTTACACCTCACTTTGCATAGCTCCATTCCCTGGGGAATCAGTTAGAAATTTTTAAGATATTGAACCTAAGAAACACTAGCTTTTGTCCTCCAGCCTTACCAGCCTTTGTACAATTAATCATTTAGTTTATCTGTTTTGTTGGGTGATATGTTTAATGTGTATAGAGACACAATGTTTCCTTTTCATTTACATTGTGAGAAGGCTTCTGGGGAGGTCTTCTTTAGATTGGCTTAAACCAGGATTGTGCTAGCTCTGTGTGTGACTCCTTCCTTCACACTGCAGAGTTTTCCTTAATCAATGAGAGGGGCTGGCCAATTGTAAATTAGGTCAGCCATGACCATGTTACAAAACAGGAAAAAAATGGAAGCTTTGAAGTTTCCTGATTGCCATCCCTGAGAGGGAGAAGAGACACATGGTTTTGCCTTAAATTGATTTTAGATGAGTCAGAGTAAACAAGTTAGTTTCTCTTAGTAGAGATATATAATAGACATATAATACTAATTTTCACTTTTCTGTCACAGATATAGAAGTATTTGGATTGACCTCACTAAATCAAGAACTTAAATCATTATTAAGCTTTTAACCTTTTATTAAAATGTTAGAGTTTTTAAGAGGTTATTTCACCAAGGCTAATTTTGGAGGCAATATTTAAACTTAGCAGTGTTGAGTAACATTTGGTCTCACTTGTATCCTACTTAGCCTTATTTTATTTCTCTTTTTTTCCCTGTTCCAAATAAACTAGATAATGTAGGAGCAGCGCCTGGTTTTAGCTGAAAGAATATTTTATGACTGTCATCTCTTGGAACAAAGAAGGACAGAAATTGCTGTCTCTATTTTGTGTATGGCTAATACTGAAATAGTTCATATTTCGTTTTCTCTTAACAGGGGAAATAAGTGCAATTTTGAGGACCTATTCCATAACCCAGAAGTGAAATTACAGATCAAGTGTGGTCGATGCCTGTTTATTGCACAGTCTTTTGGTGAAATGAAGTTCCACTTACTGTGCTCTCATAGTGAAGAGATCCAGGGAAGAGTAAAGGAAGGGGCTTTGCAAGGAAATAGAGGAGCTAAGGGTGAAATCATCAAACATGCAAACCACTTCTGGAAACAGCGCAGTGAGAGAAGACATTTGGCAAAATGCAGTGCCCGTGAGGAGGAGCTTTATACTCTTCCAAAACTGAAAAGACAGATATACTTTCACCATCAAAATAATGTTGATATGTTATGTAAAAGTGAACTGACTCAACCAGGAAGTAGTGAGGCAGCCAAGGAGATGCAAAATGTAGGTTTTGGTACACCAAGCCAAAAAATAGAAATTTGGTCTAAAGCAGGCTATAACTGCATTTTATGCAAACAGCTATTTGGAAGAAAAGATGATCTTTGTAACCATTGGCAGAGTCATCATAACTGTGAAGACCCTTCCACTTTATGGACAATTTTTAGTTTGTTATCAAAACAAGGAATTTCTGAACTCTCCAATACTGGTGAATGTTGAAGCTCGACTCTACAAGACTATGAAAAATATCAACTACCTTACCAAATTTTTTATGGTTCTTTGCTATGTTGCTCAACTAACTCAACAGATGTATCACTGCAGAGGTTTGGTTTTTTGTTGTGCAGAGGTTTTTTTGTTTGTTTTGGTTTGTTTTTTAAGTTACTCTGACCCTTATTTTGTTAAATACAAAATGTGTTTGTCCAGTAGCATTCCAAAGGCATACATGCAAGCCAATTAGCAGCATGAAAATATGCAATACTAATCATTAACATCAAGGAAAAAGATTCTAAAGTTTAATTATACTATAAGCACAGAAATAAATCTGTTTATATGAAGTAATCTCAATCTGGAATGAAATGACAAACCAGACATAAAGCGTAGCTTCAGTACCAACTGTGCTTCCAGATTTTAAGCTAAATACATAGCTCCATGCAGCTCTCTGAATAGTTTGAATGTGCATACATGCAACTGGCCTTCCAAGTGCTTTGAAATAAATAATTTAAGAGCTTTTAATTCTTGTTTTCTTTATTTCAGTGCCTTTGACTATGTTCACTGCTTACAGGTTTGTTATTGGCAGGTCTCTTAGGTGGTTTCTTCTTTCCTGGTACAGCAATTTGAAATTTTAAAGTGAGAAATATATATGGGTTTGGGGTTTTTTTGCCTATAGCTCTTTGAGCTGAAGATGAGTTAATTGGCACACATGAAAATGAAACCCTCAGAACTTGACTTTTTTGTAAAAGAAAACTTGTTTTAAATAATTGTAATCTGTGTTGATTACAAGTTTGACATTCTGCAGTAGACTGCATGTTTCACCCCAACCCTTTGGCTTATTCCTTGCACCTCCTGTGACAGCAGCACTACTGCTGCCAGCACTGTTAGCACTCTCTTTAACACTCTTGTATATAGCTTTTGTACCTCAGCAGTTGACCCAGTCTGTGGCTTTAAAGGAAAACTGTTACTTCAGTTCTAAGCCTATTGAACAAATAATGAGGTTTTTTTCACTTGTGTTGCCAGATTGACTGGACTAGAGGAATTGCATGCATCACTTTAGGCTACCATTATCAGAGGCCAGTAACTTACCAGGCAGCCTGTGATGCTGGAGCAGAGCACACTGTGTCCCTGGCTACAGAGCAAGCAGAGTAAATGACCTTTGCAGCACATCTCCAAGGGGGAGAAGGTCAGGTCAGGCTGTAAGGAGATGGAGTTCTGGAGTTCAGTCTTGATGAAAAGATTATTGAACCATTAAATCTAATTTGAAATTGGTGTTCAAACTGCTTTTACTAAAAGCTGTATGTACCTCTGAATTATTTTGGAAGCAATAATGGAGGTGGCACAAGAAGTCACCGTATCTCACTGTTTGACAGAAGTCTGCCCATCTCTTCCTGATCAAGCTCTAACTGAGGGGTTGCAGGGATGAAGGAGTCATTCCTCAAATGACCTAGGTGGCATCTTACCGTTTTTTCAAAAATTGCAGTGATGAGAGTGTGAGAAGACATCTAAAAATGTCGGGTTTTCTGAGTGGAATTCCAGATGTTGCATTACTCTATGTATTCACTTTGTTTTTAAAGAGTAAAGACAGTTTTTATAATAGTTTTGAATGTAATATCTTGTTGTATGGTGCTTTATCCTGGAGTTGAACTATAAGACTGGAGCCAAGAAAAATAAAAGACAGGAGGAGAATATTCATAGAATTGCACAGGTGCCTGATAAGGTGGAAGAATCCCCATGGATTTTCAAAACTTCCTTCCTACTACCTATTGCTACATATTTGTGGTTGTTTCACTGCTTTCAAATTTTACTGTTGTATGCTGAGCTACTTTTAAAATACTAATTGTTCTTACTTGGGTATGTTGCACCCATCTTTTAATGTATACGATATATTTATTTTTTCTTTGTAGGTAAAGGAGAGCATATGGCACATTTGGAAAGGAATTTTAAAGTCAGTGTTTTATATCGAGCTGAGACTATTCAATTTAGTGAATGTGTTTGCATTTAGAAGCAATTTTTTCCTCCTTAGTCTTTTTAACTTTTAAAATCAAACAGCTTGGTATTTTCTCTGAAACAGAAAAGTGAGAACTCTCTCTCCTTTGCATAGTTCTAATTTATATCAAAGGGAAGTCAGTTCCCAGCATTAGAGCATGCATTGTAAGAGCTGGGAAAAGAAAAAAAACATTAAAAAGACATGATCATGTTCATTATTTAGAACAGACCCATTCCTTGGTATAGTTTAAAATGAGCTGAAATTAATTCAGCTCTGAAGCAGAGTCCCTCTTGTTCAGCAACAGCATGCAACCCATGATGAAGAGTTGGGCTTCAAAAATATTTTCAAAATTATTTGGTAAAAATGGTGGTGCATTAGAGCCAGTGATGTAGATGAGTTGTTTTGTGTAGCCTTTTCGTTGTATTTTTGTGCCTCTCTCCACTTTTCTAGTGCAGGCCAAAGGGGTAAGCAATCTTAGCTTTCAGCAACTTGAAGCCTGAAAACATGTTTTCAGTCCTCGTAAATGTTTAAAATTAGAAGCTTTTTTTCTGAGCCTGAAAGCATTCTTAGGTTTCAGGTTATTATGATTATGGTAGATTATGAAAGGTCAGGATTTTTGAAAATAGCTTTGCATTAAATACAGATGTGTCCTTTGTTTAAAATAATTGTTTTGCATTTGTGTTCCTTTTGGTAACATTTGGAGGTACTAAGCAAGCCTTATTTACAGCAGCACTAAGTAGTGTGTCTGTGCTGTTCAGCAGAAGGGTTGTTATGAATACAGTTTACTGTTTACCTTGAAGCTGGACAACTTAACATCTGGTTTTGCACATAAATTATATTTCTAAATTGTTAAAATGAATGTTACTGTGTTTGTAGATGAAGTTTTTGTTCCCCTCTTGATTTTTCATTGAATCTCTGTTTCAGCTTTACTGTTCAACTTTAAAGCTGTTCTGCGCATGGAAACTTGTTCTTTCATCATCACTCCATAAATAATCAAAGCTGGAGGAGTTCCATCACTTCTCTGGCTTGCTGAGTATTGCCCTTGTCCAGCTGCAGAGCTACAGTTTCCTATGGCTAACTTGACATAGCTGCTGGCAGTAAATGTTTTACTTCATTTGTTAGAATTTAGATCTCTGCTGTTTAGCTCCATCAGAGTTTCTGTCATATCTCATTAGATACTTCTTTTATCTACTGTTCACTGAGCTCTTTAGAGAAATTGTCCTAAGAAGGATGAACAGGTATTTAGGGGAGCAGATTTCAATCCTAACTTTGTGCAGGTGATGCTGATGTTTGAGACTTACCAGCTTACCTAGGCTCAGCCATGTAGTATATTATATTTCTGCAACACATCCACCTACCTGCGCATCTATTTTAGAAAGAAATGTATACTTCAAATTCAGCTGTCAGTTATTATTATCAAACCTTTACAATGTAGGTTTTTTATTATTATGCATAAAGATTAAATGTTATTAACTGTAGTAGGTTTACTTGTCATATTCCTTATAGCTCGAAAAAAGAAGAAAATCTGGGTGTTGAGTGTGATACATGCAAAAATGAAGAAAAATCTCATGGCTTAAAAGTTGTCCTCATTTCAACGTGTGCTTTGATAGCTGACATGTCACCCTGTAGGATTTTCTTCACTTTTTATTAAATTGCCATAATTTTTCTTGGTTATGAATACTGAAGAAGACCTGAGCCTGCAAGCAAGTTTCAGGAGAAAATGTGTTTACTTCTTTTGTCTGTACAGGCAGATATGTCAATGAAAAAATAGTTCTGGTGGCCTTACATATACATGCACAATGTGGGGCAACGTGCCATATTTGGACTCTGGCATATGACTTGATGTGACTGATGGTTCTGCAGTTCCAAAGAAGAACCTGTAATTTTTTAAATGTGAAAATAACTTGGCTTTCAGACTTGGGTGAATTTCTAATTCCTTCTTTTTGACAAACCCTCAAAAAATCATAAAAGATGACAATACCATACTTCTCTACTTATGCTTTGTTTAATAATTGTGTTGACATAGTAGTACTGGTAGTATTCTAAAACATGATTAATCTGGTGCTGTAGAATACAGAGGAAGCTCATTTTTAATTGCATTTTATTGACTTTTCCATGTAAGCATTAGGAATTGTGGTATAAATTAAGGTTTCTCACAGGCCCAGGAACAGGATTTGTTTTGCAGAAACTTCCAGTTTAATCTAGAATAACAAATTAAATCAATGAAAAGAAAATTCTGTTGGAAAGAGATGTGTAAGTAAACTCCTTTGTATGTGGATTTCTCTGCACCACTTCAGATTAATCTCACAGATAACAGGTCTTGTAGTAGTAGGTACAAGCAATTTGTTCCTATCCAGAGTCACTTAGATTGGCCAAAGTAAGAATTAAAGCATGTCCATGCCTTCTCTTTGACTTAACTTTGTTAAATATTTCAACCATTGTGCCAATCCAGATCATCGACTCCAAAGCATGTAGATGCCCAAACACTTTCTAGGTGACTTACAGCATAGTTCTGTGGACGAAAAGGAAGAAGGGAGCATGGTGTGCACAATGGATTAAATATAAGATCAAGTTTTCAGTATGACCAGCCTTTTCAGTATGACTAGTCTGTATATGTGGAAGCATCCTGTAGCCCTAGTCTTAGCTTTTCCTTTCTGTCCTTGTGGCTACATGGTTCCAGAGTCTGCTCCCACTTGAGGTGTGTCAGTCTGGAGCATCCTTCCCTTGGGCATGAGCTCTTCCAAATGGCATAACTGACTTTATCCAAGTCCTCTTCTGTTGGTGTCTCTAGTTACATGAGCCACATCCTGGCTGCCAAGAATAAACCTGAAATGTGGCCTTTCAGTTTTCTGAGAAAAGTTTCTTTTAGGTTCAGTCCACAAAAATGAAATAAAATTCTGCACTGGTACTTAGTAAAATAGGAAAGTTGCTTACTTGATTTGTGGGGGAAAAGTGAACAGTTACTATAAGAAAAAGAAGCTGCTAAGTGTGATTTGTGGTCTTGACATGCTGTTGGAAAAGATTACAACATCCTATCAGCAAATTTTGGTCATAGACAGAAATGGGGAAGCTCCATGGAAGTGTCTTACACAGATCTGATGGTGTGAAGAACCAGTTCTGAGACGCTGTGACTGAGATTTTTATTTTTCCTTTTTTTTCTTCCTGCTTTTTGTTGTTGTTGTTTGTTGTGTTTGCTTGGTTTGGGTTTTTTGTTTTCATTTGTGTGTGTGTTTTGGTTTGGTTGGTTGGTTTGGTTTGATTTGATTTTGGGTTTTGGGGTTTTTTTTTGCTTCTGCTTTTTCTGTTTTTCTAGCCACCCTACCTTTTCTGCAGGTAAAAGGTAGAGGTGAGCTCTTTTGGCTGAACACAATTTATAAATGTCTTGATTCAACAAAGTCAGCATTGTGTCTGGCATCTTTGCTGCTAGCCAAAAGCCCAGGATTGAGATGTTGTCAGTGCTGTTTCACAGAATGTTTCCTGAGAACATTGGTAGCAGGGGACCCCAGGGGTCAGCCAGGCTTCCTCCTGCCCGGAGCGGGGCTCAGCACCGGCCTGGAACAGAGCAGTGCTTGGCTTTTTGAAAACAGTTTCTGTTACCTCCAGTCCATCCCCAGTGTTGAAATCTTGAGCATAAACAAGGCTTCAATAAAGTAGCTCATACCTCAAGCACTGTCATAAGCAATTTTATGACATATGTAAAGAATCACAAACAAGGACAAAAAAAAATTCCCCCCCAAACCAAATAAAGTTACAGTTTCTGCTGCTGATCTTTGTTGTTGTTATAGGCCAAGCCTCTTGTATACCTGTGTGCCTTTGAATAATTGGCTTTTTCTGAGACTTCAGGCTCAGAATTTCATAGAGGCATTTTATTTCCTGTATGCTAAGTAATTTTGTGCAGCATCAGGTTTAATCTGACTTTGGAGCATACACCCGATCAAGGAGATCAATATACCTTCCTATTGCTGGAAGCAATAAATGACACAGTGAGGGAGGAAAGCAATAAATAACCCTGTGACTATACCTTTGAAGCAATGCAGTTACTTTCCACTGGAAATTTAATTTCTTCATGTTTTTAGTTAAAAGCTTTTATTAATTTTAACTGTAGTAAATATACTGCTATACTTTGCTATTCAAATAAATCCTTTTTCAGCTCTGAGTCCTTGGAGTTTGAATCCCATCCAGACATTTTCTGCCATCTGCCAATTCCTTGCTAAGTGCAAACCTGACACTCTTGCCAATAAATCCACCTTCATGCCATTTAAAGTCATCTGCTGTCTTTTCTCTGGGAGCTAATCAAAGTTTGCAAGAAGACATTTTTTAAAGGCAACTGGCTCGAGAATTCAGACCATTTAAATTGTGCAGCTTAGTTAAAAGCATTTGCAGCAAAGCATAAAATAGAGAAGTTGTATAGATTGTTTGAAAGCTCACTTATTTTTATTCATTTTTGTGACTAGTGGGAGAGGAAGTTTTCCAGGGGAGAATTTCATTTTTTCATGCTGTTTCATGTGTTGCTCCCCTAATTCACCTTTTAGACTCTGCTGAGTACAGCACAGCAGAGCCCTGCCATGCTTTGTAGGTCGATTGCATCCTCTTAAACTCAAAGCACCATTTTATTTTTACCTTGTAAGACAGCTGGGCTGATAAATGGATGGAATACCGGCACTCCAGGAGACAACCACAATGTCTGCACAGGTTAATAGTCTTGTGTCTTTCAAGAGCAGCATCTCCACTGTCTCTGTGCACACACATGATCAAAACATTACAGAAAGATTAAGACTATGGAACATTTTAAACTTGTGTGTTTGTGTCACTCTGCAGTGTAATACAGGTTTTTTTCTTTTATTGAAATGCAGTAACACTGTGAGTATATTATTGCTAACATACCTATAGCTGATCTGAATCCTGAAATACACGGCGGCCACTTGAATTCTTCTAGGAAACTGGATTAATTGTTGAACTGTTGGGATTTCTTTTTTAAAACTTGCTACTCTGTCTGGTTAACACACATGCAGGTATAATACACAAGTAGTATTTCTGAGAGTGATTTATTTGTCCAGCAGAAATGTCTGGTGCTAAACCTTTCCATGGGGATTTGCTTACATTAGGAAGCAATGCAGGTGGCAGTCTATTTCAACACAGAATGGATTTTTTCCCCTTTCTTTTTGATAAATGAAGTGCTTATGTAAGGTGAGAGATTGAAAAAAAAAAAAAAAATGAGAAGCCTGAAGCCCTTAGGAGGGCTTTCTGTCTGAAAGCTCCACACATGGACAGAGAAATGTGGGGTAAATCTGATGTGGTTCCCATACCTGCTTACCTCCAGTGTGATGGGAGCCTCCCAGCTCTGCCTTGGCCAAGTGTCCCAAGGAGGCTGCTCCACAAAAGCTCCTTGCAGCAAAGAGTTCACATTTACAAACATTCAGCATCTTGTGCAGCACCAGAGTGTATTCTGACACCAAACTCATTTTGTCCATCACATGGTAATAAATCATCCCTGTATCTTTGTGGAAGTCGCCCTTTATTTTTGAGCTTTTGTTTTGTGCTTTCATTTTGTGCCTAACAGATAGAATCTAGGTTTGAATTAGCGCTCAATAAATTGTCTATTTTGAAGCTTTATTGTATTGAGACTGCTTCCTTTGGCTACTGCTAATGTGTATTGTCTTTCTCCCAAGTGAGAAATGCATTCGGTGTCATTTAATGACAAACATTTGATAGTTTAACCATCAAATATTATACGTAAATCTCCTACCAGTGTCGTATTTGTGGTGTTTGAATGATTGTAGTGCTTGATTAAATTAGCCCTTTTAAAAAGGATCCAGGTTCACTAAAAGTGTTTCCTGCAATGCTCATCTCTAGAGAAAACTGAGATCTGACTTTTATAGTCAGAACCAATTAAGCTCATCCTTTTTTCTTCCCCCCTTTCTCTCTGCAGTGATCAAATGAATTGCATTTTTCAGGCACAGTTCAAGCAGACTGTCAGGTCTCTGGGGCTCTCTGCCTCCTGGGCTCTGCATTCCCACTGTCAGCTGTGAAAAATAATTCTCCTTTTGCAGTTATGTCCAAGGAGAGTAAGATGATAAATCCACAAGTAAGTTAGATTTAAGATGGGAGGAAGAGCATTGTCATTTACTCAGCAATGAAAAAGGTTTTGTTCTTGGAGATAGGGCTGTGGAGAGGCATGGAAGAGCAGTCTCAGGTTTAAAGCCTTTTAGTTCATGAAGTTGTAAGAATTCGTTCTCACTGAAAATTTAGAGTGTTGTTCTTAGTCAAAATCTTTTTGGAGTACCTAAATTCAGCTGTGGTTCTGGAAAAAAAATAAATAGAGGGAACTGTAAGCATAGTGAAATTAAGTCCTCACTGCTCCAAATTCTACAATAAAAAATCTCTGGCACATGCAAGCTGAGAGTGAATAACTTCTTTCAGATAAAATTCATGATGGAGTAGACTTGCTATTCAACCACTCTGATGAAACTGCAGTATAATTAGAAAGAAGTTTCAGACCAGAGGAGAAATAATAGATCTTTAGGTCTGGAGAACTGCGAAAAAAGTTTCTCCCTGAGGTTAGGGGAGAGGTACAGATACAAAGTTCTATCATTTGAAATCATTGCTCAGTTCTCTGCAGCATTTTTTTGCAAGATTCTTTACTGTAATGCCATAGGAGTGCTTTGGTGTGAGGAATAACTTTAATCACTGCAAAGTCTGCAGAGCAATTGCATTTCAATTTGCAGTGACAGAAGTTTCAAGTTAAAAAAAAAAAAGGCCATTATAATGAAGCCTTAAGTCTCTTGCCATTCACCTTTTCACCCTTCAAGTTTCCTGCCCCTCAGTGTTAGATTTAATACACATCAGGATCAGTTCAGTAAAGCCTTTTAGAAATAAAGCAGCCTGGTAGATGAAGCCCTCTTCCTTTTTTTAACTAGGTATTAATAGCTTGCTGTTAATAGCCAGGATTGTAATTTGGTGGGAGAACTTTGAGCTGCTTTGTATTCCAAGCAGTGGAATATTAATATTATATGTTGGAAACATCTTCATAGACCATAGAAAGCTAGCGTGTGTCTCAGGAGTGAGATTCCTTCAGGAGGGGCCACAGTCACCCTGCATCTCAGGGATGCTCCCCAGGAAAGCAGGAGCAGAGCCAGGGCTGTTGAGTCCCGTGCCCCGCTGTCCCTGTCCCCACCTCTGCGTTTCCCCAGGGCAGGGGGCTGTAGCTCCACAGGATTTGGTTTATTTTGCTATTCTGCTGTTCAGAGGGTGCCAGACCACAGTGTGGGCAGAAGCTGTGATGCTGCCCACAGCTGGGGGACCCTCGAAGGAGCTGCCAGGGGAGGGGAGCCTGGTGGCAGGTGCCCCACAGGCAATTAGAGCAGATCTCTCAAAGGCTTCATTTTTAGGCACTTTGGGTGTTTCTGTGGCAGTTAATAGTATTCTCATTGCAAGCCTCTGCAGGACTGTGATGTGACATCTGTGACACCCAGCCTGTGGTGGTTACCCATTAGCCAACAGCTGTGGCACCAGGCAAGCTTACGTGAGCACACGATGAAAAGGGAGAATTATTTTGAAATCTGGAGAAGCCTATCTTACCTCTTCTAACTAATGGCATTTACAGTGCATACAACAAGAAAAGTTCTGTTCCCTGTGTTAATTACAGCAATCTGAATAAAGCAAGAAATCCATTAAGAGAAACTTACTTGGATTTCAGTGAATGTCCTCACTGGTAGGCTGTTACCCAGCAAGCATTAGTAATTGGGGATGAAGACTGAAGTTCTGTCAAGAAGCCTAAACTGAGACCACAGGAAACCAAGTAGTTTTACTTGTGTTGTTATTGAGAAAGAGGTTAATTTCTGTATGTAATTACAAAATCGGAATAAATTGATCTGAGCTCACCCACCAAATTGCAGTTTGCAGTTGGAGAAGAGTTGAAGAAATTAAAAATATTACCAGAGCTGGATATTTGGTAAGAACAAAGGCAAATAAAGATAACTGAAAAGTTATGTAATTTTTTAATATCTGTCAAAGTCACTGCAAGAGATTAAAAGGAAGGAATATTTGGTTCCTCATTCCATGTTAAATTCACTGGGCAGCTTTTCCTCCCCTCCTGTTTGCTCTTTCACACATGGTTGCATCCCCTGTGCAAAGTCTCTGGCCAGGTAGGCACTGCACAGGCTCACTGCTCCCCCAGGCTGCAGCAGAGGATTTGGCTGCTTAGGCAGAAAGCAGAAAAAAAAAAAAATCTGTTATTGCCATTTTCTTTACTGTAGCCTGAAAAAAATCTCTTTTGCCTCTGCAAAAGATAGCGGTACCTAATGCTAAGTAGAAATTACTGATTGAAGGATGACTGGCTATGGGAGGCCAGAGAGTGATTTCTTTCACTCTTATAGACTTAAGATATTTTTATTGTTTGCTTTAGATTTTTCTCCCTCATACAAAGTTTTCCTACTTGTAGTATTAGTTATTGATTGATGCTTTGTAGACGGTCTGGAAAAAGTAATAAGACAAGGAGATCAAGAAGTATTTTCTGGGATTTCAAGTAGAGAAATATTGAAAGATACTTGAAGAAATAACCTTGGAAAGGTAATAGCAGCTTGGTTTTCAGGTGTGCTGTGGTAAACAATATTTCCTGTTGTTTGTCTAGGTGTATCCCCATCCTGCCTGTGTACAGCAGTCCTTGCCAGCAAAATGCTTTTAAAGTCATTCTATGTATAAGAACTTTTAAAACATATTAGAAATTAACAAAGAAAATCCTGGGCAGTTTATTACCAGGTGGTAAAGCTGAGCATCTATATTGACTGAAGTGCACCCATGGACATGTAGTGGGATCCCTTTTCCTTTGGCAAGACGTGTGTCCAGGGAAGAGACGAGGTACAAGTGCACCAAGGCCATGGCTCTTCCATCAGTGTTCCCCATGGCTTCTGAGCCACAGCCTTCCTGGGGATGGTGTCTGACCACCAGAGCTGTTTGCAGCCTCCATCAGTGTCTGAAGAAGAAAAACGTGACTCGTTGCTGGGAACAGGACATATTTTATTCCATATGAAATGCTTTGCTTGTGAAATCTGATACAGGCTTCGTGTTAACAAAATCAATGTAAAGTTCAGTTTGCTGCACTTTGATACTCAAAGTGCTTTGGTTAATGAGCAGGAACTGGGGACACACAGCCCTCTGCTTCACCCCTGAGCCCTGGGATGCTGCTGGCAAAGAGGGGAGAGGATTGTGAAGATGGTGGCAGGTTGGGAAGAGCAGCCCATGGCTTTCACTGCTGTGCTGCAGGGATAGCTGACAGACTCAGCCCAGCTTTGGAGGCAGTGTAAGTGTTCACATGGTTTTGTTTTCTTGTCTGATTCTCCACTTCAGGTCCAAGTGCCCTGAGCTGGAGCTGGAGAAGGGATCATCTCCCCTGGCCAAAAGCCCTGGGAGCTCTGCTGCTGCCAGCAGGGGAGTTATTATGGCAGCAGGGAAAAATGGGGCTGTTTCAACACCTGCTAGAAGGCAGCCTCCGAAATCATGGGTAAGACTCCTGGCAGTAGGAACATACGTCTTAGATCGTAAAGTTTGATCTCCTTCCTTACTGCCTCATTACTCTGGTAGCTCATAATCATCTTGTGAGCAAATAATCTTCCTTTTTCCTCTGTCAAAGAAAAATAACAGGTCCTCATGCTAAAGCTACAGTTCCACTGTGGTGTTTCCAGGTTCATGGTGTGGAACTGGATCCCATTTCTGAAACTCCAACCCACAAAGTCATCTAAGTCTCATAAGTAATGCTTCAGTATTCCTGTCACCCTTACAAGACCAACTAATTCTGCCAGATCCACAGATTTCATTAGGATTCTCCTAACTGGTTAACGAAAACCACTAATAATTTGAAATACTGAGCCTTCAAAAATGGTGGTGCCCATCTTTACCTGGTGGCTCATACCTCAGGAGAGCTCAGGGTTGTCTTCCTTTTGGTGGTAAAGGTCTGCTTCTGCCCACACAAATGTATTTGGTTAAAATAAGCAGTTTATGTATAGCATCTCTTAACTGGTATCTTACACTCAGCACGCTCCACTGCAAAAGATTGCTTGCCTTACTGGGGAATGGTATGAGATTAATTTGAGGGTAGACAACTTTGGGCATTACATACAGACTTTCATGTCTTTTCATAAATATTTCCAAATCATAGTTCAATATTGAGGACAGACTAAAATGTCTGCAGTTGTTGATATTGCTTTGGTTTTCTTCTTTTTAAATGGCATTTTTATGTTTATGGAGAGAAATGTAATTGTTGTCCCACACTCAAGTTCTTCAGTTCAGCTGATGTCATTAACCAGTTTTGCTGATTTCTTAAAGGTTGACATAAGAACTTTAAAAACCTGACTCAAACACTTATCTCAGCTGCTTTTTTTCCCCCTTTTAATTTAAAATAAATCATAATGAGACATAAGGAAGGGGCATTGATGTTTTACCTAGATGGACATCAGGTAAGACAATTTAGCTCAATTGTGTAGTGGATTTTGGCAGTGGAACAATATTTGGCCAGGCTCAATGTCAATGTCAGGTGAGTGCAGAGATCCCCAGCGTGGCCAGGGAAACAACAGAGCAGAAGGAAAACATTAAGTGTTTTGAAACAGTTGTGAGAGGTTCTGTGGAATTTATGGCCTTCAGGGGCCTGGGGGAGGTTTTTGAGACTTTCAGGTTTCTGGGGAGCACTCTTATTGGGGCTTTTGCAGGTGGCTCCCCAAGATGGTGCTTCTCCATTTGCTGGAACTGTGTCTTTGCTGGAACTGGTGCCGCAGATGTGGAGGCAGCAGAAGGAGCACGAGTTCCCTGGCTGTGTGTCTGTCTGTGCTTCCCCCAAAAGGCTCCTCAGACACCCTTTGGCTTTCTGAAGAGCTGCTCATGTCTTGCTGGGGAGATGGGCAATTTTGCTACAGAGCAGCAATCGTGTTCTTGGACCTTCTGCATCACCAGGAGGACATGCAGGCTCCCGGTGTGTAGCATCAGTGTCAGTAACTGGTGAAGTTTGATACACTGTTTTGGAAAACAATTGTTTGTAAAAATATCTGTGTGAGGCCAGAAGAAAAAAAAAAGCCTTGTATTCAGGTCAGCCTTAACTGAACAAATGTATTCCTCCAGGTGATTTTATCTTTCAGTAAAAGTTCTTGCATTATGGAGGATAGCAGGAGATGTGCTGTAAAAATTTAGTTTTATAGATATTCTCTTTGACTCTTCATCAGAGGCCTCTTAGCTATTGTCTGAAGAGGAGTTGTTATAATCCCTTCAAACAGCAACAACATAATTTTAAGTGTTTTATCTAGTGTAACCTACAAAGCATGTAATGAGCCAGAAACTTCTTCAGGAGCAGTGGCCATTTCAGGGCCTCCTTTCCTGAGCTTATCTTTCTTTCTAGTCATTAGGAGCCCACCAAAGCTATCGAGCACAACCTGGAAACAGATTTCTTTGCCAATATTTCATATGCTTTTCATCCATTGACAACAAAAGCTTCATTTGCCCATCCAACCCAACTCACTCTCAGGTGGCTCAGGTGAGATGGTCTTGTTTGGCATGGGTTTTCCCCTGAAATAAATGACACAAAATGGCAAACTGCTGTTTGCCTCAGTGGCCATGCTGGCATTCTGCTGCTTTTCCTGTCTGTATTTACAGCTTCTGGCTTGAATCCCGTTTCTTATGGATTTGGCTGGGAAAGAAAAGGGAGAGGGAGGCCTCTGCCATGTGCTGATATGCTGGAGACTGCATGGGGATTTCCCAGTGCTTCCCAGGCTGGACCATGTCCCATTGCATGTCCCACCTGCAAGCTACATGCTGGTGAGGCAAGTTGAAGCATTTACTCAGCTTCCAAAAACTCTCTTCTGGGGCTGAGAGTCACAAGTATCAATGCTATTGCACCCAAGCCTTTATTTACACAACAGGTACATCGCAGAAAAATTCTTGCAGAAGGATGGAGAAGTAGATTTCAGAAAGAATACAGGAATTTAGAATTCACTTTTATGAATCGTAAAACTGGGCAGCTAAAACTTGAATAAGGAGTTTTTTGGTAACATGTAGCAGAATCTTCTTACCATATAAAGATATTATCGATCCTTGAAGAGCTTGCTCTAACTCTATTTTAAGAGCTATACCTGAGTGTAGTTGTTACTTTTGGGTTTTGCTCTCCTATAGGGATAGCAGCTGGAGACTGTGCATTCTGATGATATTTTGGTCTTAATTTTTATTTCATTTCCCTCAACATAAAGTATTCATCAGGTGCTGTACCCTGTTGTTTCAGACAACTGCTAGATCCCAGCTGATGGAGTTTATTGATTTCTGACTCTTGTCTTGCAAATCTTACTTCAAATTCATGACTTGCCAGCACTGCACTGGAAGTCTGATCTGAACCACAGCATATTAGGAATGAGAGAAGTCTCATGGGCTTTTTTGTGCCACCAGTGGCAAAGCTCCTCAGTGCCTCTTGCTCTGGAGCAGTCCTAATGGCCTGAGAGGTCTCAGAGCAAACCCTGCTCCCTGCCACGCTGTGTTGCACCCTGGAAGAGGGGGGATGAGGAGCTGTGCACAGAAGGTGTCAGGCAGTGTCTTGGTGGCCCCACTTCAGTGGGTGGCAAGCTCCCTGTCCCAGCCCACCTCCTGCCCCGCTCTCCTCAGCACATGAATTACAGTTCTGTCCTCTCCACTGCAGTGGAAAGCCTGAAAACCTGAACCAGATGGGAGCTTTCACTTTAGTTTACAGGCAGCCTGGAAGCAATAATTCTGGGAGGTATAAACTGCTCCTTTCATCGTAATAAGATGTTAACGGGGGAAAGCCCCGCTGCTCCAGGTGGCCCTGTGTGAACACTGCAGTGCTGGGGAGGGGGGATCTGCTGGATCACTCTGTAATGCCCACCTGCTCTGTAATCCCCCATGCCCACGGCTCGGGGTCTCCAGTTCCCAAGTTCCTCCCGATGCAGTCCCACTCCCTGAGGCAGAGGGTCCTGATGGTCCCACACACACAGAGCTCAGGGTTCCCAGGGGCCCGAGGACTTCATGGAGGGCTGTGGGCAGTGGCACGTGGGGCTTCTCAGAGGGCCTGGGCCGCTGCTGAATGAAACATCTGTTTGCCATTTCTTTGGGTTGTTTAATAGTGTTCTGATGTTCTCTGCCTCAACATTTTATTTAAAGAGGGCTGGAGATACTCTCCTGCAGAGTGAAACAGAAGTGCAGCTTGCTCCTGGTTTATGTATTTCTGCTAAGGCTGCCTTTCAGCTTGTGAAGTTCACAAAGCCTGCTTCCCTCTGGAGCCAGGCCAGGTGACAGGAGCATTGCTGCCACCTCCCTGTTTGCCTCTTGCTGGTGGCAGGGCAAACAGCTCTGCTCTTCCTCTTCCTTTCTTTTGGAAAGAATGCTTGGGCAGAAGCAAACTGTCCCTTCTTTGACTTGAAATTAAAAAAAATCACAAGATAACTTTGGTACCCTCCTGTGCAGTGCTCTGTCCCTGTCTGATCCTCTGCCGTGGGAAGTCCATACACAAGGGATGTGGCTCGGGCAGGTTAAGATAAGGAGGAACAGAGAGGCAGTGTGGCTTCTGCTGGGCAACCTCATCTGCTCTGATTGTGCTGGGTGTTCAGCTAAGTGTGACTGTGAAGGATAATTACCATCATGTGTTACCTGAGATTACAGGGTTGCTTTCCAACTAACGACACTAGGAGAACCAAGCAGTTGTTAATATTTAATCAGACTCTTGGCTTAACAATTGGATAAATGAGGTGTGTAATTACACAATTATAGAAGACATTTCAGATAGGAACTCTGCCGTTATTAATAGTGAAGGTGAAAGCTGGTGAACATACACAGCTCAGTCCCACCAAGCTTGCCATCAAAACAGATCTTAAGCATAAGAGTCTAACAGCATGTCCTGTGAGATGGTAAACAAGGTTTCAGCTTCTTTTGAGATAAAAATTCTTGCTTGTCCAAGAGGTTTCTATGTAAGTAAAATACCAGACCAGATGTTTTGTTGATGTGGCAAGCTGTAATCAGGGGTGACTAGGGACTGTTTAAATATGTACTCAGAATATACCACACATTTATAGCTGTGCTTTATGTATAATTTCTCAGCAGTCAGGCTATTATTTTCCCTTGCTTATTAATTTTAAATTTTGCAAAAAACTGAGAGGTACCTTTTAATTCAGTGTAGTACTTACCTGCCCACTGAAACCTTTCTTTAAGATAAATGTTTGTTGTATAGCACATGGAAGGTGTTGGGTTTGATGACAGAACACCAGTCAGAATAAAATTGGGGATGCTGTCTATAATGATTTCATTATTCTGTTCCAGTTTTACATCTCAGCTACTTAAAAACATTTTCTTTCTTGAAGTGATTTTGATTGGAAAAGATTGCAGTAGCTTTAGTTCTTCAGTACTCCACTAAAGTGAGCACTAACTGTAATTCTCTCAAGAGTCAATTAGTGGGATACTGGGAAGTTAACATCAAAATCAAGGAACTTGTTGACCAGCATGATGCAGGTTGGTGATATGAATCTAAATAATGCCCAAAATTAAATCTTAGAAATGCTTCGCACAATACAATGAGGCAGTATTCAGGTCTTAATATGATTTCTCAAATAAGTAATTGTAGGATCAAGAAGGCCATTTTTTGGCACCTACTATGGGCAATAGTGTTTTGATCCCCTCCTCTTCCCATCTAGCATTCCTGGAGTTTGCAGTGATACAGATCTGGATGCACAGGCACTGTTGAATTTCTCAGTATCTGGTTCTGACCTTGACCAGATAACACAACTTCTGGAGTGTGCTTTGAGATCAGGGGAAGAAATGTCCTGTAAAAGTTACATTAAGACTTTTCCTCTAGTGATATTTATATTAAGAAATCCTGTAAGCAGAGAAAAGGCTTTCGTGCTCACTGCTCAGCTGAGTGCTGGGCCTGTGCCAGCGGCTGAGCTCTCAGGTCCTCCTCCTGGCATGTGCTTGCACATCAGTTCCTCTTTAACAATTTGTACTTGGTGTTGAGCTCATGCTGTGGAAAGAGCAGAACCCTTCAATTACAATGATGCAAAGCCAACAGAGATAATTAGGAAAATAAGTTCTCAGCCCCAGCAAGGTTAAGATTTACCTATATGACAGGTTGGCATAAAACTGTAAAGGAGAGATAAGGAAATGCTCAACTGGAATAATTTCCTATGGCAGTTTAGTGCAACCTCTTTCTTCTCTGCCTCACCTTCAATTTGCCAATCCAGTCTCACTCAAACTGTCACACTGAAATAATTTCCCTCTATTCTGACTTTGTCAAGCACCTTCCTAAGTCTGCACTTCTGCAGCTCCCAGCCAAATGTTTGAGTTCTGAATAGCCATGGGCTGCATCTTCCAACCTTGGCAGACGTCTCTTGCTCATATGTGCTACCCACCTCCTTAAACTCCCAAGTCTTTCTAGTACTTTCATTACACTACCACACAGGACATCTTTGATAAACAAAGACTTGCAGCTCACTTTCCTTTTCAAGACATGATTCCTTGGGTCCGCTTTCCCCAAATTTCTCTCAAAATTCCTGGATGAAATAGTTTAGAAACCTAGGAACCTTTGAGCTGTAATATTTGAACATGGCCCAAACAAGCTAAAATATATTGAACCTGTTTGGTTAAAACACATCTCCTCTTTTCTGCTAAGAACACATGCTCATGGCAACTCCATCCATTTATTGGTCAGGCTGTACGTTCCCCCAGGAAGGACCACAGATGGCACTTGGCTGAGATATATGTCTTTATATCCCTCTGTAAACAGATTGGGGATAATGAAATAAGCACCACACAAGGTTTTCCACTTCCATACTTCAGACCCTTGGTAGCTTGCCCTTTGAGGGGTGAATGCCAAGGTGGTGACATCTCTTTTTGGCCCGCTTGACAGTTTTTCAGTGAGCAGCAGGGAAGCTGCTGTCAGCTGGTAAGTTTGTGGTGGGATGAAGAAGGTGCTGCCTGCAAGGTCCTGCCTGCTGGAGCATGGGCACAGAGGTGCATAACTGCCTGGCAGCATCCATCCTCCTCAACACACCACTTTTAAGAGATGTTTTCATTATCTCTAAAGCTTTTTATTGCATCACATCCCATTAGTCAAGACAAGGTCTGTGCCCAGTGCTACTCCAGCATTTATGATAAAGGCCTTTTTTTGCCTTTGGCTTCTGGGGGTAAGTCCAAGACTGGTAGAGGGAGTTTTCTAGCTAAAGCGAGCAAGATTTATTTGTTAATTAACATTTGCAGCACCTTGAAAACAGAAAATGCTGCATATGTACTTATGCATTTTTCTGCTGCCAAAGTGCCTTGCACTTAAAATTTTTGAAGCCCTAATGGCTTAGTCTGTGAATTCCTGATCTACTCTGTCTATAACATTAACAATAAAACAGAAAGTTATTGAGTCCTGGCATCTGAAGAAGACATCTCTTTTGACATGTGTGGAGTATTCCCTTTGGTACTTCTTGGAGCCTTTAAGTCCAGAAAACTGCAGTGTCAGTGACCATAATGTACTCATGACACGATTGCATAAAACACATATTTAATTAAAATATTAAAATATGTGGGTTTTATGTGTTAATTAATATGTGTTAATTAAAAAAATTAAAATATGACGCTGCTTTGTATATTTCTGCAGGCAGGGCACAGAAGTAATTTATGCACTCTCTCATTTTGCATATTGTACTGGGCTATTTACTTTTGTCCTCCACTGAAACAAGGAGCATGGCAGACCTTCCACCCCAGTGAGACAAGACACCTTGCAAAGGGAACACAGTGACAGATGCCATGTCATGGCCATTGGAACTGATGCACACATGGATATACAATCACAAGCAAGTCTAAAACAAAGATGAGTCTCTGGTATCTTGGAGCTTGGGAGTAAATTCAGCTTTCTGACAAACTGATCCCTCCATTTCTTTGGTTGTGATTTGCAAAGAAATCTTTCACAGGTTTCATAAAATCAGTTTGTTTCTGTCTTTTACTTTGAAAAAGTCAGTGTCACCCAGACCTCACAGAGCTCTCAGCTGGATGCACATGTTGGCTGCCCTTTTTAATCCACACTGAGCAAAATGTGCTTGTTTGCATTTAACCTCTTCTGAAGGGAGTGAGTCCAGCAATGTATCATTTCCCTGTGCTGAGTCAGGGGGATCCTGCACTGGGTTTATCCCACAGCCCCTGGAAGTGCTATTCAGGGCACTTTTTAATAACATAGAGACACCAGCTATTCCTCCATGTAATAACTCCCAAAAGAAAGAGATAAAAAGAAGTTACAGAGAGTGTGGATAAACTTCAGGGCACATTTTACCTTTTAATAAAACTCTAAAGATCAAAAGTAAATCTGCCTATGTGGGTCATACTAATCAATGGAGAGTAATCAAAAGGCTTTTGCTCAGTTTGCTTTGAAGGTTGGAATAAAGAAGAGTTTCTTCTGGTGCTTCAAATTCTGGTCAATGGGCATGTTCTGTCAAATGCACTCAGTGAAAAGCAGGGAAGCAGAATGGCTGAGGAAGCCCAGGGAGTGGGAAGGTGAACAATAACTTCTATTTTGGAAGGGAAGTGACTGCAAACCTGAATTCATTGCAGCAGAATGAGACAAGTGAAATAAGGCAGTACTGGGTTCCACAGGACCTTCTTATCTTTTATCTAGAGATTTTAATTTCTATTTGTTAAAGAATGGATGGATGTTATGCAACATTTTTCTAATGCTCCAGCTGTGGAAAACAGACCACATCTGGCACATAAAACCTCCCTATGAAATTATCTAAATGCTGTACTGTTCTTAAAAGCAGCTATGTGTTCAAAGAACTTGCTGGAAAAGAATAGATCCAATTTGTCAGATGATAATACGTAAGCTTAGAAGGAGAGAAAAATTAAGCCAAGAGAAATATTGCACTTCAGGGAGTTCAAGTAAAGGAGAGATTCCTTTCTACCAAACTTCTATAGGCTTGAAAGGCATAAATTACAAAAACAGCATTTAAAAACAGGAACGCAAAAGTCAAAGAGTAAAATTAAAAGCTCTCTTCATGTTCCAGCTGTGCAACAAGTGTAGAGCAGATGTCGGAGGCCTCTGGTTAAGAAATTCCTGGTCTGGATGCACCATTTCCAGCATCTGAAGGTAGAAACAAACATACTGTCAGCTATGTAAAATACACAGTCTGTGAGAAGAAATACTGCAAGTCTGAGAATGATGCTTTCCCTTCTGTGTTCTCTAATGAAGCTGCTATTTCAAAGCATTTTCAAGCAAGGAGGCAGCAGTGGCACAAGAGCTGTCACAGTAGATCTCAGTGAAGACACAACTCCTTTCCAGTTTCTCTTGTGATGGTGCTTAGGTTTCCAGTGAAGCACAAGGTAACTCACTGACTTAAAATGGAGCAGTTCACCTTAACTGCAGCTGACATTTGGGTTGGGAGGATGTATCCTGCTCTCATGGTCTGTTATACCCTGTTTGGGTGAAAAGCCTGTGCTGCCATGTGTCCCCAGATCCTCCCTCCCCAGGAGCCACAGACAGAAAGGAGTAATAAGAGTAAAAATAATACCTTAAAACAGTTTAGCTAAGGAAAAATTGTCAAAAGACTATTGATTTGTTTCTTTGTTTATATGCTTAAGGTGATTTCTAAACCTGCAGTTTTATAATCTTCTTAAAATACGTCAGACTTTACATTTTAAGTGTTAGAAAAATGGCATTCCTCCTACGCTTAGAGAAGTGGGAGAAGCAGTGTTGTGATGACTGTATAAATATCTTCCTACAAGTGAGTTGTTCTTAATTTAAGTATTTTTATCTACCAAACAATAATAAAACATCAGTCAATACCACACACAGATCCCAGATGAATGCTAGACTAAATGCAAATTAAAGGTTTTGCTGACAGCCTGAATAAGAGGGTGTTTCACTCAGGTCTGCAGGTTTAACATTAAAGATCAGGTTCTCGCTTAAACAAACTCCTCTTTACATCACCTCCACAGCTGCAATGGACCTTATTGTGGGTGTAAATTACATGCCTGCTTAATCCAAGGGGCTTTAGATTAAATGCAAAGTGTCATCCTGGGAGTGGAGAGGATGGGTTGCCTGGGGAGAAGGTGGCAGGGGGAAATGCACCCACCCTACATCAAAGCAAATCCACTAATGCTGCTCTGTGTACATTTCATTTCTCAATTGTGAGCCTGTGATGAATCCTGCTATGAGAAATGGAGATTGTTTGCACCTTCTCCCTCCCTATTACTGAAGAGAGTAAGAAAAATATGTTCACATACATATTTCAAATGTTTATTGATGTCAAAAGTATAAAGTTTTTTGAGTCCAACAAAACCTGGGCAGGCAGGAGGAGAATGCACTGTTTCATGTCATCGGCAGCTGCAGTTTAATTTCTGTGGCAGAGTGATAAATGACAGGAATTCACAATTTTCTCCCTACTCCCTTAGAAGATATATTCTATAGAATGAAAATAGAAGCACTGAATTATTAAGGATCATCTCCTTTACATATGAAAATGGTATGGTGTCACATTAAATACACTGTATTAAGAGGTCAATTAGAGAACTATTTTGAGTTAATAGAATTAGTTCTTTTATTATTTTACATTTTAAATGCAATCTTTCAAGGTGTACTGGAGATGGAAGGAACAGAAAATAGAGTAATCCAGTTAAAGGCAGAGAATGCCTGCAGAGCAGCTGAAGGCAATGCCAGGAAGGGTCTGATGGGGCAAGGGCTGTGCAGTCAGCAACCTTTTCTTCCCATTTGCATCGACTCCTGTGTATGTGAGAAATGTTTTTTTTTTTTTCAGTACATTCCTTGTATCTGCAGAGACCATAAAACAAAGGAAAATATGCTTGGGTCCTGGCTCTCAACCATGGCTCTCATTTCACTAAATCTTACAGTGCTTTCTTCAAAACCTATTTAGTCCAGTGGAAATTGAGTATAAACAAAAGTCCTGAGTGCAATATTGCAGCTGGTCAAGGTAGAATTGTTGCATTAGTCACCTGACAGTTGTTCTGCTGCAGATTTATGTTGGAATCTGTTCCATAGGGAAATAGCTAGATAGACCTTCTCTGCTTTTCAAAGGATTTGCTTCTTTTATGATGCTCCTGGAACAGTAATCCACATGGATGCACCACCACACCAGTAACCCCCCATCTTACAAGAGAGAAGATGCCTGGGAAAAGGGGAAGACTCTGGACCAAAGGAAAAGTCAATAAATGAGGCACTAGAAATAATTTGATATCCAAGGACAGTCCTGGCCAGGTACCCCTAGGTCCCTTGCTAGTATTTTCTGTCCTCCCTGCCCAAGAGCACATCCATTTGTTCAGTTGCCTCTGAGACCTTCAAAGGGGGATGAATTCAGCTGGAAAATGAATCATAGAATCATAGAATTGTACAATGGTTTGAGTTGTAAGGAACTTTGAAGATTATATAGTTCCAACCCCCCCTGCATGGGCAGGGACACCTTCCACTAGATCAGGTTGCCCATAGCTCTATCCAGCCTGGCCTTGAACACTTCCAGGGAGGGGGCAGCCACAACTTCCTTGGGCAACCTGTGCCAGTGTCTCACCACCCTCACAGGAAAGAATTTTTTCCTAATGTCTAACCTAAACCTCTTCAAGTTTTAAACCATTTCCCCTTGTTCTCTTACTACACACCCATGTAAAAAGCCCTACCCCAGCTTTCTTGTAGGCCCCCTTCAGATATTGGAAGGTTGCTATGGGGTCACCTCAGAGCCTCCTTTTCTCCACTCTGAACAAGCCCAACACCTTCAGCCTGTCTTCACAGGGGAGGTGCTCCAGCCCTCTGATCATTTTAGTAGCTCTCCTCTGGACATGTTCAAGGAGCTCTGTGTCCTTATGCTGGAGAACCCAGAACTGGACACACTACTCCAAGCAGAGTAGAGGGGGAGAATCACCTTCCCTGACTGGCTGTCTATGCTGCTTCTGGTGCAGCCCAGGGCACAGTTGGCTTTCTGAGCTACAAGTGAACAGTGATGGCTCAGGTTAAACTTCTAGAGGAAGACAGAAAACTTGAGAAAGAGAGAAAAAAAAAGTCTGGAGTTCTTCCAGCTGATCACTTCTTGCCCATGTGGCATAAACAATATGTGGAAATATGTGACAATAAATATATATCTACAGCCCTATTTTGTCTAGATAAGGTGCACACAGTGGTTTTAAATTAGGAACAGTTTACAGTATAGACACACAAGTTGGCAACTTCTGTCACCAGTTACCGCTTCGCTACAGAGGTGCATGAAAGGGACACATGGCTGCTATACAGGGGAGCCTGGCTATAGTTTAGCTTCCACTTGTTCCAGTGCACACACACAGACACAGACACAGACACGGACACACAGACACAGACACAGACACAGACACACACACACAGACACACACACACAGACACACACACAGACACACACACACAGACACACACACAGACACAGACACAGACACACACACACAGACACACACACACAGACACACACACAGACACAGACACAGACACACACACACAGACACACACACAGACACACACACACAGACACACAGACACAGACACACACACACAGACACACACACACACCCCACCCCTGCAGTGCCTGCACTGAAGTGACCTGACCACTCTCCTAATGGTATCACTCTGGGATGCCCTCCCCATGGCTCGACTTCCGTCACAGAGCAAGCCTCATTCCTCTTGATTCATCTTGTCTGGTCACACTTCAGCTTTCCAAAACATTCTTTGTCCAAGGATTTCTTTTATTTGGATGATTAGTTCTCTGCAGAACTCATTAATGGTACCAAACAAAGAAATCCACCAAAGCTTAAGTAATTCCAACGCTCATACAATGGTAATTTGAAAACTATATTTGGCATAAGATTAAGGATGTTGCATTTCCAGTTGGATGAACTCTGTGTAACCAGCTAGGGATCTTCTCTCTGTAACTGCTGGGACTGAAGGGTGCATGACAATGTACATGTTAGGAGGAGAATTTTCTCTGAGGCTTTGCCACTGACCCTGCCTCACCCAGCCTGCGAGTCCCAGTGGTGGCCACCCCAGCCCTGAGCATCATCCCATCTGCTGCTGCTGCAGCCACAGCCCACACCAGAGAGACAGGGGCACCTGAGCCAGGTCTCTGCCCTGGGAATGCCAGACACTTCATAGAATCATAGAATCATAGAATTAGCCGGGTTGGAAGGGACCTCAGAGATCATCAAGTCCAACCCTTGACCCACCGGAGCACAGTTGCTAGACCATGGCACTGAGTGCCACATCCAGTCTTTTTTTAAATGTCTCCAGGGACGGAGAATCTACCACCTCACCGGGCAGACCATTCCATTGCCTGATCACCCTCTCCGTGAAGAAATTCTTTCTAATATCCAACCTAAATCTCCCCTGACACAACTTAAGACTGTGTCCTCTTGTTTTGTTGAAAGTCATCTGGGAAAATAGTCCAACTCCCACCTCGCTACAGCCTCCTTTCAGGTAGTTGTAGAGAGCAATGAGGTCTCCCCTGAGCCTCCTCTTCTCCAGGCTGAACAGCCCCAGCTCTCTCAGTCTCTCTTCATAGGGCCTGTGCTCGAGTCCCTTCACCAGTCTGGTTGCCCTCCTTTGGACCTGCTCCAGGACCTCGACATCCTTCTTAAACTGAGGGGCCCAGAACTGGACACAGTACTCGAGGTGTGGCCTCACCAGGGCTGAGTACAGGGGCACGATCACCTCCCTGGACCTGCTGGCCACGCTGTTTCTGATACAGGCCAGGATGCCATTGGCCTTCTTGGCCGCCTGGGCACACTGCTGGCTCCTGTTCAGCTTCTTGTCGATCCAGACTCCCAGGTCCCTCTCTGCCTGGCTGCTCTCCAACCACTCTGTGCCCAGCCTGTAGCGCTGCATGGGGTTGTTGTGGCCAAAGTGCAGGACCCGGCACTTGGCCGTGTTGAACCTCATCCCGTTGGAATCCGCCCATCTTTCCAGCCTGTCCAGGTCCCTCTGCAGAGCCCTCCTGCCTTCCAGTTGGTCCACACTTCCTCCCAGCTTGGTGTCATCTGCGAATTTGCTGATGATGGACTCAATCCCTTCATCTAGGTCGTCGATAAAGATATTGAACAGAACTGGGCCCAACACCGATCCCTGGGGGACACCACTAGTGACCGGCTGCCAACTGGATGCAGCCCCGTTCACCACCACTCTTTGGGCCCGGCCCTCCAGCCAGTTCCTAACCCAGCACAGGGTGCTCCTGTCCAAGCTGTGGGCCGACAACTTTTTTAGAAGAATGCTGTGGGGGACGGTGTCAAAGGCCTTGCTGAAAGGCCTTTCACTTGTTTTCCTTTAAGCTGGGCCACAAGATCGCATATTTCCTGGCACTTCCTGAATCTTCATCTTATCCCACTGATTTTCCTTTACAAACAACAGGAGGAAAGCTAGGAAAGAGATGGAAAACAGAAAGGAGAAATAGGTCACACTAGAAATTCTGAAACCTCAGCAAAGCTCTTGTTTAAAGTGATTAATTCAGTGACCTCTGACCGCAAGGCAGACCTTCAATTTGCCAGCAAAGGATAAAAGAGTCAAGATATGAATGAATAAAGAAGGGATGAAGAGTGAGTTAATCCATTAACTGTGAAGGAACATTGGAAATAAAAGTACTCAACATATATTCTTCATCTCTTTAGTCCTTCAATGGCATGCAGTTTATTTCTGGATATGCTGGAATATCAGGTACATTTATATTCTTTTTTGCTCTCCACCGATTGATCCAGATCCAGCCAGCAGAGCAGACTGATGCTCTTAATGCTATTAAGTAGCACAGTCTGAATTTATTTATTTATTTTTTTTCCCCCATTAAAAAAAAGGGACTAAAAAAGTACTTGAAAAATGGTACAGGGTTAGAATATGAGGTACTCCAGCAGCTTCTATTTGCTAAGGTTTCTCATCCTAAAATACACAATTTCTTCTGATGGAAAGAGACAAAATGATTTGTGACATTGAACACTTTTGCCTGAGTTGCCTGCAAAACTCCCATGCAGAATATAATCTTTCATCTATAGTTATAAGCCTTTAAGCTGCTTATACTATTTTTACTCTACATTCACCTTTCGTTTGGTTAGTTTCCAGTAATTCAGATCAATTTTACACTTGGAAGTTCCCTAGTAATTTCCAGTTAACAGCATTAAAAAGTGAGAAAAGAGTCTCGAAATAAATTCACAGAATCACACAAATTGTCTCAGTAATGCACTGAGTAATTTGCTGCTGAACAGTCAGCAGATACCTCGTTTGTAGTACCTGATCTCCTTCGTGTGATAGCTTTGATCATTCCATTTTCTCCCAAGTGCAAAAGAAGACTTGTGGGAAACCCATTTTGAAAATGCTACTTTCCAACCATGCTAATGGTGTGAAGATTTCTCCACAGTTGTTTATGCCAGCAGCACTTTAAAATGAGAGAAAGAGACCTTAGAGTAACAGAAAATGCCTGGTCAGTACCTCCTATAATCCATTACTTAGTTAAGGCTCAATCACTAAAGATCCCTTGAACAATTTTGCACTTCCATATGAGGCTTAGGTTCCCTTTTATATCAACAGAATATCAGGCTGTTACTATTATTTGGTTTTACTGTAAGGAATAAATGAAGAGGTGAAGATAAAATGTACAATAAAAAACGTCTTCACAACATCATATATGTTCTAAGATTTAACTAATAATGTAGTAGGCTTTAATCTTTTCCTCAAATATAAAAAATCTCACTTCTTAAAAGTGTGTATTAACTCATGTCTTAAGTGGGATATTCTTTTTTATGGTACTCAAAAAGAAATCCTGAGAGAACCAATAACTCTGTCTATGTCTTCACAGAAAAAACACTGCTTGAGTTTTCCTTGATAAAGTCATTAACTTCTTGTTTCTGCTTTATTCCCTCCAGAGACATAAGAAGACATTGGCAGCAGAGATCAAGCTGGCTGTTAAGACTCCAAGAAACAAAAAAGGGAGATTATCAATACTCAGCTCCAGTAAAAGACTGGAAAACTAAGTAATTATTTTATAATATTATGGGGAAGGATGAAGTAAAGTTTTGGCTTTTGACAAGTATGGTGTGATAAAGCCAGAACTGCCTGTACTTAATATTTATTGTTATTTTTCACTAAGCATGCTAAAGTGTGTACTTATTAGGGGGAAATGCAGATCAAAATACTGCAAACAGGAACTTTATGGTGTGGAATAAATCTTAACAAAAATGATGAGGACAAGAAGGGCCTATGCCTCCTTCCTTCCCAAGGAAGAACCCTGCAGCTCTTTGGAGGGCAGAAATTTCTGGTCTTGTGCTAATTAAGCCCACTGCTGATTTAATGTTTCCTCTGATAGGTATGGATTGCTGCCTAAATTTTAATGCCTCTTCTTTATAGTTGCAATAAACATTCCATTTAAATCCAGAAAAAAGATGTAAATATAAGATGCAAATATACAACATCCTACAAACACAGTAGCAGGGACCACACTGATGATAGCTGCTGGTATGACTAACAGAAAAACATTGACACTTTCAATCACAACAGATCCTCTCTGGATGTCATGATTTATGCTGTCAGCCCTATAATACAGTGTTGTTAGTGCAAACAGAAGATTGAAACAACACTGATTTTCTCAGTGATGGCACATGAAGGATTTAATGAGAGCACCTTTCCATCCTTTCCATTGAGTGGCTACTTGGGGCCGTTCCATTACTGCAGAACCCTTGATGGTTTCTGCCCTGGCATACTGCCACTGCTACAGTTCTAAGTGGAATTTTGAAAAGTTTAGGTTGTCCTCAAAATACAAAAAAAAAAAAAAAAAAAAAAAAAAAAAAAATGACTGTGTATAAGGCTGCTGAAGATCTTAAAATATTAGCTTTGTAGACTTAAAATTAATAGTAAAAATTACAGATAAGAAGCAGAAAAGGATCATTAATGCCTAAAATGTGTGGTGATCATAATCAAATGTAGTATAGAAAAAAAACAGCTAACACGGGGTTATAGGTGCTTACATTTTCAGAAGTAATGATACTCAGTCCCCTATTGCTTAGCTGAAGACCTGTCCCAGTCTGATCAAGCCTGATCCATGAGACATTTTATTTGATGTTCAGATATGATTTGCACTCGTAGCCAAAAATAAATTCAATAGAGCAGTAGTGCTCCCTGCCTTGGAAAAAGCAGAAAACCAGAAAAATCCTCAGCAGAGGCAGAATCCTCTGCTACCCTTGCACCTCACATGCCCTCACTAGAATTCCAAGGCAGTAGAATGCCAAGGCAGAGCAACTAGTTGTGATTGCTTTCAAATTAGTAACTTTTGGTGAAAAAAATTCTCAAAGTTACTGAACAAGTTTCTCAGCATAACCTGATACTCTGAGGAGCTGGTTTTTTTATTTGAAAAACTTTACTCGTAGTGTCAAAGCCTGGCAAATGGGGAAGATGTATCCTGGTTTTGAGTGCCGAATGATAAGTAGTGATAAAACCTGTCCACCTATTCCCCAGAATTCACTCATATATTAAACAGAGTATGTGAGTATGTATGCCCATGTGCAAACAATTTCTCAAAATAAGACTCTCAATAGTCCATGCCTAACTAATTTTGCATTCCCTACAAGATCATGTAGATATGTATTGGACAGACTCCTATAGCTAAGGATACCTGCACATATCTATGAGCAGAGACATCCAAAGCAGAGCTCAAACTTCAGACATAACAACTCAAATGCGAGCCTGTGATCCAGATCAGTACCATGCTGCTGGCAGCAATAAAGTGAAGCATTTCTGAAAACCTAGTGTATTGTGAAAGAGCTGGATGTCCCCCACTAGTTTTGGATTACTCCAACTTGTAAAAGACACATTTTTCTGTTTATTCAGGGTAAGGACTCTTAACCTCAGTGTCTTGCTTCCCTCAGATGGCTGCATTAGCCTTCAGGTGCCTGAGCCTGCAAAACAACCTGCCACAGCCTGGGTGATGCTGGCACTAGCCAGGGCTCTTCCCCTGGTTTTGTGGGGGTAAATGCACTGGACTCAGGTTTCTGCAGCTCAGCAGTGGTCAGTGCCTTGTGACCATGGGGATTGGTGTGCTTGCTGACAGCATCTCCATTTCACTGGATCTCCTCCCAGCTGGGTAGGAAGTCTTGCTCCTGCTGCCAGCTGAGGGGGCTGGAAAGCAGCTGGGATTTTCTCAAGCTGAGGTGACCCCATGCCTTCCTATATACAAGAGTTTCACCAAGTTTTGCTTCTGCTGTTGGCTGAAGAGATACTTTGTCCTGTTGCTGTCACCCAAATTCCCCATCAGAAGGATGAAGGCTCACCACCACCAGTTTACCAGTGACCAGCTGGCCAGCAATCCCCTGGGGAGAGCCTTCTCCCTGACACAGAGCCCATGGCTCACCAGGCACATGTTGACCAGGCAAGAGCTGCTCTCAAATCTCACACTTCCCTGTCCTTTTGGCATGTTTTTGTGATCCTCATACAGTCCCACTGCTTCCTAGTGTGCTGTGGCTCAGATACATTACATTACAGACACGATTGCCCCAAAGAGCTGAAGTGTCTGGAGAAAGGTTTTAGTGACAAGATGATTTAGTGACAAAATTTTCAAGGGTAAGATATACAGCCTGAGACAACAAGATTATGCCATGATTCAAAGCAGGAGGAACTGTGCTTACCCTCCTCCTGCAGAGCAGTGTGTCAAGGAGATGTCTGAGGCCACAGGCCTCAGAGAAGAGGAGGAAAGAGGGGCCACTGCAGGAGCAGACCCTTTCCTCTCTTCTCCACTATCATGAGTTTATCGCTTTTCCTTGCCTGCAAAATTGTCACACGTGTCTCATTGAATGGGTATCCCCTGCCTTTCCTTTGCCTTAATGAAGAAACTGAAGTCAATGGAAGCCATGGTGCCCAAATGTCTACCTTCCTTACCTGTCCTCCTGGGAGCTCATGAGCTGTGGAGACCACTGCTTGTCATGCAGTTTGCTGTTCCCTGGCCATTCCTCAGATTGGCTGTAGAAGTCCACAGGTTTCTTCTGGCCAGTACACACCTTGGTGCCTCAGGTGTGCCTCAGGAGCCACTCCAAAGATCGAGGAACCACATGCTGGAAGGGATGGTTGTGGTGGGAGGGTATCACACACCCCCAAGTCTTGTGCTTGCAGGATCACTTTTGAAGGAAACCATCTCTAGATCAAGATGAGGATTGAAAAATTTCCTTATTCCTTCCATGTCTCTATGCAGCAGCCTGGACTCCATTATGCTTGGCATCCTGCACATGAATAAGAGAGAGGGTCCTTATGTCTGCAAACCCCTGCTTCCCACCTCCCAACAGATTTGACCCATCTCTTCCTGACTATTTTGAGAAGAGCTGTGCTTAATTTCATAGCATTTCTAGGGCACTGGCTGATACTATATTGGAAATGTGATGCTAACCTTTTACATAGATGCAACACAGTTAATGACTTTGCAAAACGGGTGTGACATACAGCCATCTGTGCCATCACCAACATTTAACAGCTACAAAGATCAAAGCTATGAAGGAAGGTACAAAGAACTGTGTAAAGAACACAGAGAAACGTGTAGCTGGGATTACTTCAGGAATTCCTTCTTTATTGTCCCTGTCATTAATTTTTGGACCAACATGATTTTCACATGCTTTGTAAACACATGAATTTTCCAATTGATCAGCCAATAATTTATCCTCTAAGATCTGGGCAGGGCACAGCTCAAGCCAGGGTGACTTGGTGACTGAGGTGGATTGATTCCCCTTTGTCAGCAGTATTTACAAAACTGACTTCAGTTTCAAGGCACACACCTAGTAACAGTAAAGTCAAAGGGTGGTCATGGCTAGGGAAAAAAGCATTTGACATTTTCCTGCCGTAAGTTCTTCTATTTTAGTTATACTATAGCTTAGTTTGTTTTTTCAAATTCTCTTTATGTTAATAGAAAAAGCAATTTAAGCTGAAATAGTTACCATCTGCCTGAAAAAGGACAGGAAAACGTGGTTACAAAAGAATGTCTAAAGCATGGAGCAAAATATAGTCCTGCTAATGGTAACATTTCTGTCATGAACATTAAAGATTAAAGGCTATAATATACAGGAAAATATATTGCATAGATTATCACATTTTTAATGAAGGGTTCAGTGTTATAGCAGGCAAGTGCTGAGAAGAAAAATGTACCTCTTGGATTTTATTTGCTCTCTTGGGAAAATACCCCATCAAGATTGTAGCCTGTAGGATCAGCCAAATGAACACCAGGCAGTAAGTCAGCAGTCCCCAAAAGGTTAACAGAGCTTCTTCCTAATATTACAGCAATGATTAAAAAAATTAGCTCACATTAACCTTTCACCTTTTGGTGGATGGTTCAAATCTAGTGTAGGTTGCTAGTGATTGAGAGTGGTTACTATAAGTTTAATGTTTTTTTGGTGGCTTAGGCAATGTGAGAGGGTGGTCCCATGCTACTTCCCAGGGGACACGTGTCTGCCTGATTAAAACTCCACAATAATTTGCCTCAATTGGTGCTAATTGGAAACCTCTCTGGCAATCCCAGTGGTGACCCTGGCTGGGCACAGGCACAAAACAAGCTGCTACCACGGTTGTGGCCTTGGACACTCTGGCTTTCCAGCAAGGTTTCAGAGTCCTGAATTTTTAATTAAAGCTGAATTGCCCATCTTTGGTGCTAAGGCCCTCCAGGGCCCTGCCCTAGCTTTAGCCCCTTTGCCCTCTCGCTGCCCTGGGCCCCCAGTTCCTCCCCCTGGTGTTCCCTAACTCCTCATCCATGCACACAGGACATGACCTTCCTGCACAGGTCTCACTGGACAAAGTGTGGGGACCCAGCCTGGCCATGTGAGATTAGGGGGCTGCTCTCTTCAAATTACGTAACTGAGGCTGAGGGTGACTTTTGCCCTATAATCACTGCCAATGAATGTAGCTGCAGCAATGCACCCCCTGCATTTATGCATCTCATCCATCTCCAGCCCATGCCTGTTGTCCACACCCCCAAAGTAATATCACAGTGTAAGCATGGCCATGGGGTGAGAGCCTGCAAAAAAGCATCACCATAAACTGGCAGGAACATCATGGCCCAAGAGCAGAGAAGTCCAGTCCAATGATGTGGCCCCAGAAATATGAGGTCCAATGCACTCCCTAAGATTCTCCACAATGACCAAGGCAACATTAGCATAATCCAATGATGTTCTGGTTCCCTGTGTGCTCTTGTATCAGTTCTAAACATTTAAGCAATGACAAATGCACAAACATGTTCTCTGCAAATCTTGCTTGTTATCTGGGGAAAATCCTTTACCCAGCCTAACAAACTGCTCCCCTTCCTCTTCTGTGCAATTTTGCAGCTAGGAAAAAAATATCTCTGTCCATATGTATTTCTTGCTTCTTGGGTGAGAAAGAAAGCCATCAGGGTTTTTTCTTTCTTGGGTAAATAGTTCTTGTTAAGCCAACCAAAGTAAGGTGATTTGCAGTATGGATTTTTCCTATCTAAGTTATTAGAATAAGTTCAGTCAGCACATTCAACCCTAGTCTCTAGTGGTGCATGAATTTTATGCAACACTCAACTCTCCTTCAGTATTTTTGGTGTACTTGAGTTTTTCTTGGCACTAAGAAAAGTGGCAGGTGGAGTGATCAGAGACTTTTTTCCTTCAAAGTGAGATTAGGGGTTTTTTAGGTTCCTTTGTTCTATAAAAGCCTTGGTATAATTCACTACAAGCTATCTAGGACTGAGAATACAATTTCTTTACTAATTTATATGTTTGATTTAAAGCTGTGCACTGATCTCAATGGAGTTTCTCTATTTTTAGTATCCTGCTCAGACTTTTTAACCAAAGGGTTTTATGCACAAGAAGGGCAGGTTTTGTTGGGATTTCTTTATTTTTGTATTACACTGTCAAAGGCAAATAGTTTCCTGTTTCTTCCCCCTCCTAACTTCTTATGCCAGCAAAAGAAAGTGGGACACCTAGGCTAGCCTGAGGCAATCTGAACCCTCCAGCATCTGTTCAGGACAACAGTGACTGCCTTGAGCCCAGGCTGAGCAGGGTATCTTAAAGTTAAAATCCCCCAGTGCATGTGAGGAACTCTGCTTGGGAAGGAGAAATAGGAGAAGGAGAAGGATTTGCAATGAGTTGTCTTCTCCAGGAATATACTAACTACAATTCACCTGGCAAAGAAAATCAGAGAATGCATGCAGCTTTCTTGGCAGGTGTGGAGAAGGCCTGTGACATGATTTAATGGCATTTTAAAAGGCAAGAAGACAAGCACCAGGAGCAAACGGGAGTGTGCTGGGATGAATTAGATGGATTAAGATTCAATGCTATAAGCTAACAACCTCAGGAATAACTAATGACCTACCCTTACAGAAATATCTGCTGGGTAGGGAACAAGGCAAGGCTGTTCACTTTAATGATTTTGCTGGCACTGATGCCTCTCATTTGGGATGATCAGCAAGAACAGCTTATAACTGAAGTTCTCAATTTGTGCAAATTGTCTTGGTTGCTTTGGCACTGGATATGTGACCCTCTGCCCCACTGGAGCATCTGCTTCACTGTGGTAACAAGACAGAAATCAATGCAGGCCTAAAAGTGGATGATATATGGATGGGTGAAATACTCTTGTTTATAGAAATGCTCTTAACATACCAAGAACAGAACAGCCTAGAATTTAACACCTGAAGGCACAAGGGACTGCCCCAAATGTTTTATGTGTGAAAAAGTGACAGCAACAGTTAAAATATCTGAAAGGGTCACTTCAGTGTACAGGCAATGGTCTGACACCCAGTAAGTCTCCTTTCCACAGTAAGAAACTCTTTGCTTCTGTGACATTTGGAATAAGAATAATAGTGTACCCAAGAAATGTCCTTAAAATGAGTACTTTGGCTCAGCCTCTTTTCAGTCAGATAACATTCACTGCATTGGTTCAGAAAGAAAATTACCATAATCTTGGCTGGACAAACTAAGAAAAATCTCCTAACATATCAATTAACAAATTGTATAAGAGCATTGCAATTAATTTGTTTAATTGAAGTCCCTGCTTCTTAGCAGTGCCAGGCTGATTTAATGCTTTGGAGGACACAGACACTCTGCAGCAATGAAGACAATGCACTGGTCACAGGAATGAAAATCCCCTTTCTGCAGTAATTTACGGGATGAAAACACTGGTACAAGTGTCCATAAATCTCATCTTGGCCACTTGTCTAGCCAGCAGATCAGAGCTATGGAGAATTCACCTGAAAGGCAGAGGTCTGTTAACTCTGTGCTGTCTTCAGTGCAGCTATGAGGGACTGTGGGTGCTCTCTCAAGTGACCTATGGTGAAAACGTGAGGGTCTCCTGTACCTTCAGACAGCATGGTGCAGATCACAGTAGCATGCAAACATGGCTTAAATCTCTCCTCCAACCTTCCATGGGATTAGAGCAGCCCTCAGGCTCTAAGTAGCAGTAGACAGCACCACTGCCAAAGGGCCAAGCATCTATTCCATATTCAGATGGGATGAAGTGAGATCAGTTCTTCCCTTTTCCTGTGCTCTATACCAGCACTGGCTCATCTTCCCTTGCAAAACTCTTTCTTATTGCAAAAAAATGTTACTGGGCAGGGAAGAGCTCAGCCATCAGGGCCGTGCTGGTGAAACACAAGTACACGTGGAGATGTGGGTGTGTGGCCAGTACTTGCAAACCCTGACTGTGTACGGCACACGCAATTGAATACAGTCGAGAGTTCAGAGTCTGACCTTCACAAAGGCCACATAAAAATGCTTCCCTTTATCAGCCTCAGCTCATGATTTCAGATGTGGCACCTCTGGGTGTGGAAGATGTCTCTGTCCTGCAAAGGGGCCCTGGGTGACATTTGGCTCTATTAGCTGTTATCAGCCCCTTAAATTACTAACAGGTAAGTTACAAAGCATCCAAATTGTAATCAGGCTGGAATGGAGTTATAATGATATCTGATCTGGGAATTTAGTCCAAAGCTTTCCTTTTCCATGATGGCTTTCATTTCCTGTAATTTAGAGCTGGAAGCACTTATGGAATATCACATGGTTTTAGTTTACACAGGAAATCAGCTCCAGTTGTGGGAAGATACTGACTTAGAGGTTTTAGGATTTGTTTTGTTAGGGTTTTTTTTTAAGAAATGAAGATTGCTTCAGAGAAAAACATTGCAGACTTCTACCTCCACTGTTTGAAGCTTGCGTTCTGCAAAGCTGTCTATGATTATATAGGAACAAGCAGTTTATTTCTGTTACATGATAATCACTTGATGTGAATGAAGCAATAAATGCCTTTCCTTTTTACAGTGAAGAGATAAACCAAGTGCAGGAAAAGATGTGGAGGAGGGTGAGGAGAAGGGATGCTGGGCAGCTGCAGTGACAAAAAACCCTCTCAAGCAGGAAGTATCAAATAGAGTGTGCATGAAAAGCCTGAGATGACCAACTCTGATTAAAATGGAAAAAGGTGGTGATGTTTCTTGAGTCACAGCCTGCCATTTTAATCACTGAGTGACTCCTCTGGAGAGGACGGTGTATGTCAGGACTAACATTGCATGATGCTTAACCCCCTTGGACCACACAGCAAAAGCCTTCTCCATTACTAGGGTGGGGAACCTGGTTCTTCTGAGACTGATAGGTAGGTTTCTCTTTTGGCTTGGGGTACAGGTGCTGAAGTTTCAATCTTGGGGGTGGAAAAAGTCCTTTATAATGACACTCCCACCAGTAACATTTCTTCTCAACAAATTACTCCCCCAAAGGCTCCAACAGAGTGGCTCAGCGTGCTCTGGCTGGAAGGCCAGGGCAGGGTGGGCTGGTGTCCCTTGGGAGGCAGAATGTGAAATGCCAGTCAGGAGATATCAAAGAGCAAGAAAGGCAGCAGGAAGGGGGGTGGAAGCCAGAAAAGTACAATAAAAATTCATCTCCTCCCAAAGGCAGCCCTGCCTACTCCCTGAGTCTCTCTGGTGCCAGAGAAGGGGGAGATGGTGGGCTGCGAGAAGAAAGAGGTGGATCCTGTCAGTCAGTAGTGACAAATGAACCATGTTGGAAACCCTGTCAAAAGCAAAGAGCTGGGTTTGCAGGGTGGCAAGAGCAGAGGAGTTTTGGATGCTTGCTTTTGTGCTCACAGAGGTACATTATGATTTTAAATGAATCCAGAACAGCTGAGGCATTTGTAGACTAAAAGCCAACATAACCATGACCATCTTAATCATCCCCTTGTAAAATGAGCAGCCATATGCGTGAAATCAGCCTATACATTTTATAGAATATCTGTTGTGTGCTGGACAAGTACTTGGACTGAGGTTTATTTTTTCAGTATTTCAACTCCTGAAATATAAACCATGTAATCTGTCTCTTCATAAAACCAGAATTTAAAGTGGGGAGGGGGAATTCCTCCAGGCTTTACACTGTGTGGTGTTGCCTCTCACATGTCACTGCACTTGAGAAAGTCTGGTGCTACACTGGATGCTGTACAGTGATTGCAGGATACAGTGATTGCTTTACCATCCTGCATGAATAGTCCTTGTCATGATGGATAAAGACATTTAAACAAAGGTGGCACGGCTTATACTATTTGTTAGTGAGATATCAAAATATTTATGTGCACAGTATTTCTTTGCTATACTTCTCAAAAGGCTGAGGTTAATCAAAAGGAGCCTGTTCCTCGTCTTTAACAAAACCTTGTCCCAAGATGCCTGCTCCTTAATATCATATTTCCTTACTGGTTGCTTCACAGCTAATTGATTCAGTATCAGAGGCATTATTACACTGCATTCAGATTTCTCAGGATGGGAGTGTTTCTCCTTGACCATGCTTCTCCTGGGCTCTTGTTGTGCAAGGTTCTGTGCACGTGTTCAACGATATGTTCCAGAGCAATTCCTCAGGCCTAAGAGGACACAGTTCATGTGCATCGTAACACAGATGCATGGGTCTTCACAGTACCATGGGCTGATAGTATCTCATGTTTTACCATATCCTGTAATATATCATTGTCACTGTCTTCTATGTCTCCTAAGTCCCTTCAGCTCCTGGAGCAAACTGTTGGAATCACAATGCTTCACACTGGTCAGAGAGCACTCCATGCACTTGGCTCATTTTAGGCTTTTCCACTTATTCCACTTTCATCATATTCCAACATTTTGGTTCTCCAGCATTTCTGGAGACTTCAGGCTCATTTGTCCTCTCTGATCCTCTCTTACTGAGGTCTCTAGAAAACCATCAAGGAAAATACCATAGCCTGTCCTACCACATCCCAGCTGCTGTGTTTCAACGTGGTAAGAAAAGCAGCCTACACCATCCCATGAGTAGTACTGGAAGGGAAATGTGACCAGAGGAGAAGATCACACTGACTGCATGGGAGAAGAAAATGGGGTTTAGCACCACTTACTTGATGAAAAAGTTTTTCTTAGGGAAGATGTGAGCAAGTATCTACATAGGAGTAGGACTGGGGGAAGCTGACTGATTTGGGACAACAGGTACTGACTTTGGAAAAGTGAAGAGGAACGATTTTTGCTCGGGCAGCACTTGTGGACAGTGAAGGGGGGCAGCCAGGAGGGTGGGCAAGCTATATACCATGCAGCTTAATTGCTGAGGGATTTTTTTCAGAGTATGTTGGGTCCTGCAGAGCATCCCTTGCTGTTTCACATGCAGCACCTGACTGTGGCACTGGGTGCCCTGCCCTGCCTCAGCCCAGGGCTGATCTCAATTTCAGCTTTTCTCTGTCTAAGGGAGATTTCCCGGATATTGCAAATGAGAGACTCACAGGAAGTTTAATCACAACATCCTAAAATATGAATTAGCCTCCCCTACATTCCCTCCCTTCCTCTCCTCTTGGGACCAACCTCAAAGCTGGAGTCAGGAGTCCAGGCAGGACCTCTGCTTCCCTGCCTCTTCCTCCAAGTCCTGTTGAAGTGCCTTATGTTTAAGTAGTCTCCATGCAAACAATGTCTGTTGGAACATGATGAATTTGTGCAGATGTATTTACTACCCTGAACTAGATTTTAAACAAATTGACATTTTAATATGCATTTATTCCTGTCGCATTTAAAAAAACCTGATGGTATTATGCCACAATGTGATATATAATGATGTTGTTTATCTGCAACTCTGTCATTTGGTGTTGTTGACAGTAAAATAAATTAACATAATAAACATAATTTGTTAAAAAACAGCTAAGTGAAAACAGATGGTTAAAATATTTTGGCAGGACCCGTTAGCCCGGGTTTACATGTGTGTTTAGACATCAGTTCTGTTTGCAACATATGTTACATATTTTCTTGATCCCATTTAATATGCAAATACACACCCTCTTTCACAGTTATATAAACAGGTCCTTTACAGCATAAACGACAGAGAAGTTTGGGGGGAAAAGATTTTTTTTTCTTACTTTTCTGTGTCAGGACCAATTCTCAGCTATGTAAATGTGGGAGGAAAGTATCCATAGTACTGTAAGAAACAAATAGGACAGAAGGTGGAACATAACAACATATTTGTGTCCTGACACAATGGATCTGTTACTGGCTGCTGATACCTACTTGTGTAAGGCACTGGTTTGTTGCTTGCTGCCTCAGTTACGCCAGGACATGCTGTCCCCATCAGGCTCTGCAGCCTCCTGCTTACCTAATTCTCACTGCACTAGCCTGAGCTCCAGCAAAATTAATGGTTCCATCCCTCCATCTTTTTTTATTTGTGAAAGCTACCTTAAAAAAGCAAAACAAAACAGTGAAAGAAATCAAGCTGCTCTTTTAAGGCAACCAAACATTGGAATGGAGCAAGCTGGCATGAAGTTCTTCTTTTTAACTCTTTCTATGATGTGGCTGGACTGATACAAACACGTGAATGCTATAGAATTGCTGTTAACATTTAAGGATTTTGTTTCTGTCAGTCATTTTTAATGTATAGCAATGAAGGTAATCTTTGTGCTGCAAGAGAAACTACAGGCATCATACTTTGGCATAGTTTAAGGAGCTGTATACTTTAATTAAATCATACATACATGTGTACATGTTCTTAACTTGATCATAAGATGGACTTTTCCCACCACAGTTCCAGAATAGAAGGAGCATGGATTCATGGCCCATCGAGGGTGCTCGGAGCACAGCTGCTTCTGTAGAACTTTGCATCACAAGGCAAAGGTGGCCTTCAGTGCCCTCTGAGAGAGCTGGGACCTGCTCATATCAGACTGCATCAACCACACACGGTGAATTTTGTTAATATGTGACTGGAGAAAAATATGGCAGGGAGGGTAGTACCAGACATGTGACCTCTTCTCTTTAAATCGGTAGTAAAGGATGCATACTTCAGGGCTTAGTGCTTATAAACTTCAGTATTATGTGGCCTCTGGTTGTACCTCTACCCAAATTTTTACCCCTCTTTCTCATGTCACATTTGCAGAGGGACTATTTACAACTCTTTCTCCAAAAATCTTCTGCACCTCGGAGATTTTTCCCTGCCCAAACCCTCCAAATGCCAGCAAACATCACTGCCCATTTATCTGTCCCCATGCTGGTAGCTCTTTCCTCCTGCCCCACACCCCTGTCTGTGCCAGCACCTCCCAGCAGCTTTCCTTTCAGTGCTGAGGAAGGGTCAGGGCCATCTTTCTGCCTCCAGAGCAGCAGAGGACAAAGGAGAGAGATGATAACACCATTAATCCCCCACACCATCCATGCTGGTCCTCAAAGGAGTGACATATGGCATCCACACCATGAATGGCCTGGGCCTCATCCTGCAGGGAGGGCTCTGGATGCCCAGGGAGCACAGGCAGCTCCAGGGAGGTGTGCAGGTTGTTCTTGCAGAAATACATGACACAAGGGAGTGTTTTCAGAGGTTCCTGAAAATGTCAATGTCGCTTCTTTGTGTGGCTCTGCAACACATCTAATACAAAATATTATTTGTGAAACTTTCTTTTAATTGATGCTTAATGGCTCCAAATATATTCCAAATAGGCATCTGCAAGTTCATTTTGACATTTATTAGAAGCCATTAGATACTAATTTAATGGTGATTTTATGACAAATGTCTAATGTGATTAAAAATGTGATGGTTGATAAATTATAATGTGATGTGCTTTTGAGCATCAGGGAATGAGACTGTTTCCAAATGTGACTAGTTTTGATGTTGTAAATTAAATTTTGTTTCTAATTGATGAATGTTTGCGGGCTCTCAAAGTGAAGAGTATCAGAAGTTGAAGAGTTAGTGGTGAAGCAGGTTCTGATGAGGGCAAATGTAGTCAGTCCAACCAGCATAGGTCCTGGTGGCTTGATCTGGGTGAATAAACCATGATATTTGGAATAATTTGCCTTTTAGAGGAATTGCTTGATCTCTCCTACCAGTATTCCAGTAAGTACTTCCCCCTGCATTATTTGTTCACCATTTTTATTACTGTGTCACAAAGTATCACTCATCCTGGACCATCATTCCCTTGTGCCAAAGAAAGGATGAGCATTGGTCCTGTCCAGGCAGTTTTACAGTTCAGGCACCCCAGGGGCTGAGGGAACAGGGAGTCAGAATTAACATAATAAGTAGCAAACACTTGTGTTTACCAAGCTTTTTTTTACGAAGCTACAGACATCTTGCAGAAGATATTTCTAGAGATAATTGACAATTGTTTAAAGGAGGCTTCCCATGAGCACAGGAGGGTAAATGGTAGAGGAGAGAACTGGGCAAACTAAAAAAAGGGTGATGGAGGTTGCCAGGGGATCCTGAGCAACAGGGTTCAGTCAGTCAGATCATCTCTTTACCAAAGGAAACCTCAGTCTCAAGTTGCATGGAAATCCCACACTCACATCATTAACACATGCACAGAGTGATGGCACAGAACTATAACTCAGATTTCAAAGTGAAAGCAAGATCTGCAGTAAAAGATGCCTTCTCACAGAGGGACCCTGGCCTTAAAGAGAACAAATTGCTAAGATCACTGTGTGTGCCCAGATGCAAAATGGACTTCTTGGAGATGAAGTTACAAGTCAAAGCATGTGGCATCAGGAAAGCAGGGCCACCTCCAGAGACAAACAGGAATCTAGATGTGGTGGGGGAGACAACGCCTTTGGAACTAATGGTGTTTGGGATGAAAAAGACGAAGCAGTCCTGGACTTTTTTCAGGGCCCTCCTGGCCTCCACGGTCTCCAAAGATAGAGGCAGGCACTGGCAGTCCTGAGCTGTTCTGCTGATGGAGGGCTGAACCATCTCTATTTGATGGTCTTGTGACTAAGGCACCCAATCCTGCCTGCCCAGTGACTGTCCCATTGCCAGGTTCATTAGACCCTTGTGGAATTAGCACAGGAACACTGAAGTTCCTGTAAAAAGTACTAGGAAAAGTACTTGAAAACTGGAGGGTTCTAGACTGTGTTTGGGGGGAATACCCTGGCTTGTTTGGGGGCAAAAATTCTCAGAGAATTTAATTTTCGTCCTCCATGGTCCAACAGCCCAGCAGTCTGATAGGACTGGCACAGGCAGGCATGCCTAAGTGACCAGAAATGCTGATGGTGTGGCAGCATCGGGTTTGGCATGTGGGCCTGAAGCCCCTGGATATGCTGGGTATGATCCTGGGTAGCTTCACCTTACTGGGGCCATAGTGCTTCTTCACTGCTGCCTGTATCTGTGCCTGCCAGATCAGGGCTCTTCTCAGAATGCCACCATCACACCACAGTCTGACAGCTCAGCCCGGATCATGGCACCATTGGGATGTCAGCCATGCCTTCTTCATTTAATTTCTCATGAGCAGCTGAAGGCAGTGATCACAAAACTTTGCAAGGCTGGCAGGAAGAGCAGTGTTCCATGTAAACCATTCATAAATCAGCTATGGCATGGGCTGTGTGCTGCCTCCTCTGCTGCAGACTCATCACTGGCTTCAGTATGCATTCTGGTATCTGGCATTCTGGTATCTGGCATTCTGGTATTTGGCATTCTGGTATCCCCTTTGTGTGAGAGGGCCTGTTGGGTCCTTTTCTGCACTCTTGAGGCAGCTGTCATCCTCCTGGGCTGTGAGCCTTGTTCAGCTACCTTACAGCACAGCACACAAGGTACTGTGTGGTAAATTTTTGTGGTACACTGGGTAAAATTTTAATGGCTCTTGCACAGTCGTGGAGTAAAAAGAAAATGTCCTCAGTAAAACTGTGCATGTTCCCCACTCTTAATACTGACCCCTGTGGCTTTCTAAAAACAAAGATTCTTATTAAAGAAGATGCTCTTTTCTGTAGGTTGCAAAAACAGCCTGGAAGAGCTCCACAAAGTGATTACACAGGGTCAAAAGCTATGTTAAAGAAAGAGGGTTTTTTGTAATCAGGCTGTGTTTTGTAACCAGGTAGTGTTTTCCTAACACACTTAAAAGACCATTTCAGCCCCATTAACTTACTTTCTAGTCTGTTTTTCAAGTCCTTGATTTTTTAATACTTCTTTCATTCTGGGTACATGCATGTTTTACCATTCCACAGTTAAGGGTGGAGGGTACCTGAGACTGTTCATGCTGGAACAATAAAAGCTTGAAAAAAGAAAAGTTTCCATTTTTATCACTGCTATGCATCTGGGAGTCTGCAGGTTTGATGAAGCTGAGCTTTTCTCTTATTGACTCAGGGCTTACCTCTGCCAGGAATGTTCTACACACTACTAAGGGAGGACTTCAAAGTACATTCACCATAGATTCATAGAAACATTTATGTTGGAAAAGTCTAAAAGATTATTGAGTCAAATAATAATAAGCCTAACACTCCCAAACCCACCACTAAACCATGTCCCTAAGCACCACATCTACACGTCTTTTCAGTACCTCCAGGGATGGTGGCACATACCCATGGTGCTGTGCATAAACTGCCTGCATACAAAACACCTAAGCATGTCTTCAGGAGCAGCCAGTGCTGTGGAATAGATAAGCTCCAAAGCGTTAAACTGCTCATTCCAGGACACAGAGAAAATCAGAAGTAGCTCCAGGGCTGAGCTGTAGTTCTCTGTCTCTAAACCCTGGTACCTTGCAGAAGGCTGAAGCCCAGGCTTGTGCTGCCCTCTTGCCAGTCTGCCCATGGCTTCCTTGGACACAGGGCATCTTGCACTTTTCCACGAGTTCCTGCATCTCTTCCTCACCTTGTATGGAGATCCTCTGAACAACGAACATTGTTTTAGTTGTGCTTCTCTGGCCTTTTTCTCTCTCTCTCCCTCTGAGTTTTCAGAGAGAGACAGAGAGGTGCTGGCCAAAGATGAATGCACCATTCCAGGAGAGGAAATACCATTATACTGGCATCATGAACGAGAGGGATCCTAGTGCTGTATTTAAAGCAAAGCACAAGCCTGTGTACATCTGGGTTCTGTTCTCAGTCATGCTCCAGGTTTTCTCTGAAATTTGCCCTACTTACTCAGAGTTTATGCTGCAGCATCTCTTCCTCTGAAAACAGGGCTGTAATTTTTTTGCTGTATCGTAGAAGTACTGGGGTTGTGAAAGACTTGCATACTTGAGTGGAGATGTAATTAAAAATGCAAGATAAGGTGGATTAATTATACCCCAGGCCTTTGTTAACAGAAGCCAAATGCCCTATTCTGTGTTTTTATAGGGAAGAAAAATGTGTTTGGACCATGCTGTGTCATCAGGCTCTGCTCCTCGGTGCTGATCTACAGGGGCTGAAGTGGGGCTGGAAACTGGGAAAGCTGTGGTGGGGGGTTTGGTATATGGCCATGCATGGCCATCAGGCTGGTTGATTTGTTTCTGTAATAGCAGCTAATTTGGACTAGATTTTATGCAAGTCTTCATGTGATTATATGGCCCAACCTGCACAGTAAGTACACAAAGCTATTGAAAAAAGATGAGACATTTTAAAATACAGTTGGTCTTTTTTGTAGGGCTTAAATTGTATGGAATAACAAACTTCTGGCAGGGCTGGTGGTATTTGGGTGAATATTGAAATCCCCTTGCAAGGTTTGCTCCATTATTGAGCAATTATAAGTATAAATAACAAAAACAAACACACACACACACAGTTTTACTGGTCTTGTGCTAATGAGATAGCAAGCAAAAATGAAACAAAATATGCCAGTGTATGTATGCTGAAGCAGAGTTCCTGCAGGAGGGGAAAAGCCCACAAGCAGACTGATGGCTGTGGTGCATCTCTCTCTTGTAAAAACATGAGAACATAGAGAAAAAAGAAGATGGGGGAGCTCACTTGTGTGCATAAGAATTGGCTGAGCAGCAAAGCCCTTATTTTCTCTGGGTAATTTTTTCCTAAGTGAGCAAATGACTGCTATAGAAATGTCAAACATTTTCCAAGCAAGGTTCCAGGTAGAGAGTGTTGACTTGCGTATCTGAGAAATCAATTAAACTGCAAACTTCATGAGCAGATGTCAGTGTTTTGAAGCTGTTTGACATTATTAAAGATGTAGGTGGTACACTGACACTACTGACTCAGCTCTGGGCAGTGATGAGCATTGCCTGGGAGACTCAGGATCTCATCACTCTTTCCAAAACTCCAGTCACGCTTGATGAGGAAGCCCACACTATAAATCTCAAAATACATTTTTTTAGTAAAAATTACATGTGAAGTCCAATTTTTAAAAACTGTAATAATATTGATTTTACTGGTGTGTATGTCATTTTGCACGTGTAAGAAGAAACGTACCAGGTCTTTCGTGGCAGTTTAAGCCAAACCTAGTAGACTGTGAAACTCTAGAGAAGAAAGGGATTTTGAACTTTCAATTTTGTCTCTAGTCTCCTGTTTCCTTGCAGCTCTCATACTTCCTTAGGTGTTTTCTCATTTTCATCAGCTCCCTGAAGCCAGGACCTTGTCATGTAGTACGTTTTTAGAAGGTCTTGAATCCAAATGACCAATACTCAATGACCCGGTCAAGGCTGCCTTGCAGGATCTTGTGTCTATGCCCAGCCTCATCCTGCAGTGTGCTCAGCATCCCTCAGCTCCCACCTTACTGGCACTCTGTTGAAGGTGGCTCTTAGAACAATAGCATGGTTTGAGTTGGAAGGATCTTTGAAGATCATCTAGTCCACCCTCCTCCCCCTCCCCCTCCATGGGCAGGGACATCTTTCAATAGATCTAGTTGTTCAAAATCCTGTCCAACATGAGCTTGAAAATTTCCAATAACAAGGCATCCACAACTTCTCTTCTACACTCTTACCACCCCATCATAAAATAATCCATTCTTATTTCCAGTTTTCATTTAAAACTGATGCCCCTTGTTCTGGCACTACAAACCCCTCTTCTCCTCTGGCAGCAGCTTTTGTTCTGACTGCCTCTCCACAATAACAGGAAAGGGAGCAAAGCAGAACCTAATACCCAAAAGAGTTTTAATTCCATCCCCATGGACCCCTGGAGCACTTACAAGCAAGGCTGCACTCCTTTTCCCTTTGATCAGCGATGCTTTAAATGGGGGAGCAGTACTTTGCAATTCCTAGACCCATGGTTCAAGCATTGATGCTACTCCTTATACTTGAAACCATTCACAGGGCCTCTGAAATAGACACTATGGTAGGGAGCTAAGGGTTTGGCTTTTTTGTTTGTTTGTTTGCTTTTTTATGTTTGTTTGTTTTCAAGTGTGAGCACTTTGTGTCCCAGGTACAATTGTCTGCAGGTCAACATTAGCTGCAGTGGGACCCTGCCTGTTTCTAATCAATGCCAGGTGAGATACCTGCTTGCCCTCCAGTGCCTGCAGAGGACACTGCTGCTTGGCCTTCCAGTGAAAGTGGCCCAAACACAATCAATGAGTGCATGTATGCTGGGCAAGCTTCATGCCAGATGGCAGTCAAAGGACTGGTACTGAAGCATTTTTATTAGGACTTTTGTATCAGGCCCTCAGGCCACTGGGACTAGAAGAGGTTTCTAGAGGAATAATGCAAGGTGAAAGCTCTGGAAACACAGTAAGGTCCCATGGATTTAATCTGAACTCTCTCAAACAATGTGAATTTGGCTGGTTGACTTTCCAAGTTCATCTGGCTGAGATATGGAGGAATTGAAGAGAAGGAAATCTCCCTTTCACTTGGTTCCAGGTGGAGCAAGCCTTCCAGTATCTTAGAAATGTGTAATGAGGTTTGCCAAATTGCATGCCCCTACCCTCCTGGGGAGATTTCAGAATTTGCAATAAATTTGTACAGCCTAAACCATGCCCAGAAAAAGAAGATGCTTTTCAAAAGAATCTGGCAAGTTCTCACCATTGCCTTCAGCAGTTGCAATTCAGCCAGCTGATTTAATAAGGGCCTTCAATATATGTTCTTCTTCCAAAAAAACAGCTCTCCATTACTATTCAAAGAGCAAGAATTGACCTAGGGGACAAAAAAAATAGTTTGCAAATACAATTGTTTCCCTCAAACTGTGAGTTAGCTTTGCTGATCAGCTGGCACTGGTCTGACCCATGCATGTGAGTATTTAACATGTTAATTAGATACCTTGTGCTACAGAGGCACTGGCCCCTTTTAGCACTTACATGAAAAATCCCCAGGGAACCAGTGCCTGTGTCTATGCCAGAGCAGCCCCGCTGACACCTCACCCCAGGACCATACCTCAGAGCAACGTGCATCCACCCCAGCCACAGCTGCTGCCAGGTCCCAGCAGCTTCCCTAAGCAATGGCTGGTGTAGCAGAAAATGAGAAATCAAGCAGAAGCATTAACTCTATGCTTTACTTTGGAAAAAATCCAGGGGAAAAATAATTCCTTGGTAATAACCCAGAAGAGTAGTTCCTGTATGGGATGTTTAGCAGTGCAGAGAATCAACCATGCCTCCATACACAGCAAAAGATTATGAAGATTCATTACATGAGAACCTCTTGATTATATTAATTTCCAGAATTGAGGCATTGTTAGACATAACCGGAGATGCAAACATATCATATAAAGGAAAGGCACATACTTGTCTGAATGGGAAAGCAGAAAGAGCCTTAGAAACATGAGGAAGTTGAAGCACAGCAATAGTTTGGTTTTCCTAACTGGAATTTCAGCTCTAGTCAATACATGTTTTCAAATTCTGTGGTATTTCTGTGAGCAGTCTTGTTTTCACATTAAGAAATATGTTAGATAAGGTTTGGAGGCAACTAGGTAAAGAACAACTGAGTTTGTAGCAGATGTTAATTCAATCCTGTAGCAATGGAAGGGTTTTGTCCCAGAGAAGCAGAGTGACAGCTTTGCACTCGGCTTTCAGATCACCTCAGGCTTCTCTCAGAATGATTTATTTTTCACTTTGTATTTATTAAACAGTTTGTGAGGTGCATTATAAAAGCTGGAAACAGAGCAGCAAAATCCATTTTCCTCATGTACCACCCATCACTAGAAACATGAAAGCCTTGGCACAGTCTGTCAGCAGAGCATGGCTGAGTGTCAGACACACATTTCTCTCCCGAGTCACACAAGAAGGGAAAACTTAACACAATGTGTGGCTCAGCCAGTCTGATAACTCTGCTTAATAACATGAGTGGAGTTGAATGTAATTTAAAGGTACTCTGATCACTAATCTCACCATGAAGAAAGTTGTGGGCTGCTTCTACTTCCCCAACTCCCACTGACTTCATCATCCATTGATGTCAATAGGAGTGAGTGCCCTGGGTCTGCAGTGATGGCTCTGACATTTTAATGAGCCATGGTACAGGATCTGAGCAGCACTGAATAGCCCAGCCTCTGCAGGTTACACAGATTTAGGGGAGTGGGAGAGGAAGAGATACAGATTTTTAAAAAAATGCCCATCACTGGAGGGCCAACCACAAGTGATAAGATTGCATCCAAGTCTTGATTTTTTTTTGTCATAAATGCCTGTAAAAGCCAGGGCCTTCAAAGAGTCTGAATAAAATATGAGAGTGAAAAACTGTGCCTCACTTCTACTGTGAGGAAGAACTGTGGTGGAACAGGAGTGCCCCTTCCCTTATTTGATTGGGAATTCCCTAGGAATTATAGCTTGGTCAGTTCATACCTATCCACAAACACTCATATTGTGTGGAAAAACTATTTTTCTTTATTTATTATTGTGTTTAATTGTCTCCAAACTTTTTTTCCTAGTGAAATACTTGTTCCACTTAAATCACAGAGTGCCCAGCCATTGTCTTTACTTGGAAAATAAACAAATACATGCATTGGATATTTATATTATATTTGTTATTCATGTTGTAGTACAGCTCAGAGCACCAGAAGCTGAGCACCTGAGTTGCCTGTGTGGTTGCAGAATCACAGATGACAACTAAAGGGTGACCTAGGAAATGCAAGACAGGTGTTAAAAGGCAGGAGATGTGAGTTCACTGTCTGTATCAGTTCAGTAAGAGGCAAAGGGACCTACACTAGTGTCCTGAGCCACCTCACCGATTGAAAGATGAAGCAAATCTCACTGACACTTTTTTTTTCTTCTTTGTTCTTTCTCTATTTCTGTACACTGTCCTGGTCAGAGCTCACCTGCCTCTGCATCTCACAACGCAGTGCCAGGTGGGCTGACAGACACGTTGTATGGACCTCTCAATAGAACAGTGGATGTGTCTCTCCCTTCTGTAAAATGGTTCAGCCATCCTGGGAAAAGCTTCAGAATAAAAATCTCTTTCCACAGAGAGAATGGGGACCACTCAGACTTTGCTCTCTGCAGGAACAAGACTGCAAATTCAATTTTTATGTCACTGGTCCCAACATAGAAGTTCCATTTTGAAATGTGCAAAGCCCATTCACCTCATTTCTCAGAGGGCAAACAACTGCCAGGGAATAAGAGAAACATTTTGTCACTCTCACCCTGACTTATTTGAATTTACAGGAAGAATGCAGTGTGATGAAATCACCTCACCACTACCGGCATACTGCCAGCATTGCAGGTGATAGCTGCAGCTAACTGTCCCTTTTTACATCCTCTTGGCTATCCTCAACAAAACCCACAGAAAGCAGGATGTCACACCTCCTTTACTGTACAAACCTACTGCAGGGAAAGTTCAAGGCTATGATGAGCAATGTCCTTCACCAGCAAGGGGAAGAGTGTCTTTTCACCTACATTTGTAGTCAGCTTGCCTCAGGTGAGAATTTAAAACAAAGATGTGATATGAGTTTTGCTTTTCTACAGAACAGAAAGTGATGGTAGAAGAGCTAACTCTTCTACTTCTACTGCACTGGACTTTTCCAACATGGCCTTATTTTCTTTTTATACCCAGACTAGTTTTGTGCATGCCAAGGGGACTTCCATCTCTGCTTTGGGAAATTGCAGAGTAACCTTTTGTTGCTTTGTACCTGTGTCCTTGCATGAAACACAATTTTCCCCATCTTAAATTCATGCCATTACATCTGATCTTATCCTGAATGAGCCACTCTTGGTGTTTATAGCCTTCAAATAGTTGCAGAGGGTTATCATATCCTCCTCCTTTAGTCATCATTTGGAAAAGTTTTTTATGCTGAATTCTTTCAGGATTTCCTCATCCAGCCATTCCCTCCACCTCTCATCTGTGGTGGTGCTCTTTGAAAGCTCTCCAGCCTGTATGCATCACCCTGAGCCTGAGGTACACAGCAATGATTGCAGCAGCCCAGGTGAAGCTCCTGCAGAACCCTGGTGCAGCCCCAGTACATCCTCACTCTGCCATGTCATACCTCAGTTTGGCAGCCCCAAATCACACCAGCTTGTCCTGTCCCACATTGCAGCCATGGCTGCTGTCAGTCATCTGCTTTCCTCTCCTACTGGCAAGCAGTGTTTTGGATTATTTCCCCCAAATATACTAGCTTCAGTTTTCCCAAGCACAGCCTAATTCGTGTATTTCCCGCTCGTATTTCTATCGCCTACAGCTTCCCCTGTATTACTGCCACATCCTCCCTCATTTGATTTCAGCTCCTTGGGCCAAATTACAGAGAAAGCAGAGGTGACCCAGGCTATGTACCCAGGCTCTCTGCCAGTCATTTTGCAAAGAAATGACCCAGGCCACAAGACTCCACCCCTTGCAAGTCACAGTGACAAACTGAGAGAGCAAACAGCCTTTTTTTTTCCAGCCTACCTGGTTACAGGGGCAGGATCGGTGGCTGACCCACATGACCATGGGGGTTTGAAGATTTCTAACTCCTACAGTGACCTGCAAGGTGCACTTGGGTCCCCAGGGGATATTGTCAGATATTATTTCCAAGCAGTTATTTGAAGTACAATGCAAAAATGTACGTGTCCCGGTTTTCAGATGATAAGTGTAGTAGGTTCCATCAGTGATTTTGGCCATCATGCTACTTAAAGAATGGAACTCTGGGCATGATTTGACTAAGCAGAAAGGTTCATCACCTTTGAGTTCACCTTTGAAACTGTTTTCCTGTAGGTGAATGGATTTCAGAAATTTTGCAATTGTATGTGTGCCTGAGTCCTGGTTTTAGAGGCAGAGACCAGGCAGAGGGACATCAGTGTTTCCTTAGAGCACAGGGGGATGACAAGGGTCACTGGAAGTCTGTGGCCTTACTTGGGAGTCTGTGGCCTGTGCTTTAGCCAGAAAGCTGTGGCATATTTTCCCTCTTCAGAAATAGTCTGAATTGCCTCACACCTACACAAGCAGCTTTCCAGAAGGTGACCTGCTTTCTTGAATCCAACCATTTAGTCAAACTGGGCTTTATTTTTATTTGAGTTCTCGATGTAAAGTTACTCTTTGTTCATGGACACTTTCAGCAGCTGTTCATGGCCTTTCATCATTGCCCTTCTCACTTCTTTAGGGCTTTTTCCCACTTGACAACTGAGGGGTCATGTCTGCTGACACAAAGTGAACATTCCTGACTTCACTGCCTTTAGCTTTTAGAAAAATGGCTCTTTAGCAGGAGATGGCTTACATTTCACTGTAATGCAAATGAGCCTGCAAACTAATATTTACTAAGTTGGACTCAGCCAGTGGAGTGTACCCAGGATCCAACTACTCAACATCAGGGCCAGCCCCAGGGAGTGGCTGATGTGTCCCCAGACCCATTATACCCCTAATGACAAAGAGTCATCAGCTGCTCAAATCCCCCCAGTGTAATTCCAGACCCCTCTGTTCCCCCCTGTCACAAGGGATGGCCAGGAAGATGACCTGCATGCAGCCTCTCAGGCTGGATGTCAAATCCAAAGAGTAGCTTTAATTGCAGTTTTACAAGGTAAAGACAAGCTACTGCTGCCTCTGCCAGCCTAACAGCAGCCAGGGATGCTGTGCCTTGCACAGAGATAATTTGTGGAGACCCTTATGCCTTGCCATCCTCCAGGGAGGGGAGAGGGTCTCTAATCTCCTGCACAGCTCTAGGTGGGAAGGTGAGGTGTCCTGCTGCAGTGGCAAGGGCAGACCTCTCACACAAAGCCCTGGGTTATTGGGAAAAATTAACATCTCTAAACTCCAAATGTGGGACTCCTCTCTCCTTACTCTATAGTGGAGCCATACACTCCCATATGCCTTTATCATCATTAAGGAGAAGGAAAATAATTTTGGAGACAATTCACCTGACTTGCACCATTTTGGATCAGGTGACTTCAATCCTAGAAAGCAGCCACTGAAGTGAGTAGAGCTCTGCAGACTACAGAACTGAGTGGTGGTGATTGCTTCCCCAAAAACCTCCTTAGCTCCTGTGTGGAACCATGAGGTGGATTCAGGTGCAAGATGGTTTGCAAGTGTGAAGGCTGAAAATGGACCAGAGGAAGAGTCCAGGGCAGGCAGGGCACTGCACCAGTCACACTGACAAAGCCATTTATAGCTTACACATTCCTTGCCATCTGGTCTCACATGCAGGGGTGAAAGCTGAGGAACTAGTGGGCCTTCAGCTTTAGTAAGTGCTACAGAATAGTGAAGGAGACTTTGGATGGTGTCACTGTTCTGGCCCTCAGGTTGTCTGTGCTTATCCATCACCAGAATCAGGAGAAACAGCCCAGAGGCATCCTTGCTGGTGGGCTGGGAGCCATTGCAGATCCCCTGATGTCAGCACGGTACTGTGCCCAAGCTAACAAACCCAGGGCTTATTAGCTCAGGTGCAAAGCCAGGCAAAGGTGTCAGTACTGCCTTAAGACCCCTTACTATGCATGTGTGACACCAGGCTGCACCTCATATTGTTACCAGTTCCCTGTGCAAAGGCAGCTAGAGTCTTGCCTGTTACAGAGTGTACCGGGCTCTTAACCACTACTTGCTTCAGGCCAAGTATGCAAGGCCCATGCCCCTCCCCCTTCTACATATACTGTAATAAACCCATGAAAATTTCACAGAAAATGAGAGAGAAGAAAGTCAAAGTTTGGTATGGGTCACCCATATGGATTTGTGCCTTGGAAAAGAGTGAAGTGGCAACAACCCTCCAGCATGAGTAGTTTAGCCCTCATTCTTTTAGTTCCCATGTCCTGGACAAATGTCCTTCACTTCTCACTTGATGTTAGAGATCTCCTGTCTTCTCTTAGGTATTAAAATGTGTGGAAAAACAGCTGGAAAATGTGGTGCCAAAATGCTTTCAAAGGATATGATGTATGCAGATGACAACACACACTGTCACTGATGCAACAAGGCAAGATTGGCCCTCTTGGTTGGGGACAGTAGATGCAAGATTGGCCCACAGTCACCACGAGCTCCCTTATGCCTGACATTTGGGATTTGCCCCATGCACAGCTCCAGCTGGGAGGGCCCAAGCTCCTGGGTCTTGAGGGAGAAGGAAAGGGTGGCCATGAACCCCATGCCTATCTGAGAGCACGGAATGCCACAAAACCAAGCCCGTGTCTGCCAGGGAGCCATCCCCTGAGCTGACACCAGGATCCAGTCTCAGCCCTACCTTACCTAGATCAGCTACCATTTAGCCCTTCCTAACAGCGTTCTCATTGAAAGGTTATAAACATTTAAATATTCAATTCTTGAAGTGATTAAAAATAATAGTTTTATGTGTTTGCAAGAAGAGGCTGTTACCCTGCAAACTCTGGTGCTAGGATCTGGCTGAATATTTCATCTTTAGAAAAGAAGCCCATCTCCAACTCTTCTGTTCCCAAGCACCCAACTGAGGGCATATGTATTCAGCACAGGCCTTGTTCTTAACACAAGCCCCAGACACTCACAGGTGCTTGTCCCTCTCTTTTCATAATCTGAGCATTGCTGATGTCTCCTGTCAGTTTCAAAGGCAAGCCAAAACCATGGGGATGGGGGGAACTGCAGCTGGGGGTGGTGGGGAGGGGGCACGGAGGAGGGTGCCCTGCCTGGCAAGGTGAGCAGTGCCTGTCAGGCTGGGGGGCAGCCTTGCCAGATCTCTTTGTGCAGCTCTGGGAAGAAAGGGGTCTTTAGCAGGAGATGGCTTACATTTCACTGTAATGCAAATGAGCCTGCAAACTAATATTTACTAAGTTGGACTCAGCCAGTGGAGTGTACCCAGGATCCAACTACTCAACATCAGGGCCAGCCCCAGGGAGTGGCTGATGTGTCCCCAGACCCATTATACCCCTAATGACAAAGAGTCATCAGCTGCTCAAATCCCCCCAGTGTAATTCCAGACCCCTCTGTTCCCCCCTGTCACAAGTTGTGCTGGCCTAAGAAAGAGATGGCAGCAAAGTCAAAGATAAGCTGCTGGGGACATGGAGCTATGGCTGATCTGTGCCAGTGGTGAGCAACTGCTTCTCTAATCAGTGCTCCTTATTACTTTGCTGGAGTAGGGAAGGGGCTGAGGGGGCTGGAGGAAGGCGGTGTGGATCCAGGACTTTACCCACACACACCCCACTGACCCACAGTCACCACGAGCTCCCTTATGCCTGACATTTGGGATTTGCCCCATGCACAGCTCCAGCTGGGGGGGCCCAAGCTCCTGGGTCTTGAGGGAGAAGGAAAGGGTGGCCATGAACCCCATGCCTATCTGAGAGCACGGAATGCCACAAAACCAAGCCTATGTCTGCCAGGGAGCCATCCCTTGAGCTGACACCAGGATCCAGTCTCAGCCCTACCTTACTTAGATCAGCTACCAGATAATCAGCTGGCAAGGAATATGCTGAGCCTCAGAACTGTCCCTGCACAAGGAGAAAAAAGCTGAGGGGCCAAGTGTCAGAGTGGAGGGCAATCCGCCCTCCTCTCCTCTGTCCCCTGGGCCATGGTCCTTAAGGGACACTCCTCACTGCCACAGGATGTTTTCACATGCGTCTAGAAGCCAGGTATCTACTGTCCCCAAACTGGAATTAGCTTCTGCATGGGAATAGGGTTGGTTCAGGACATCTTTAAAACTAATGGGAGTGATGCTGCGGGGAAATGACATGGACGTAGCTGCTGAAGGCTTGTGAGGAGGGGCTTTTGCAGCGGGGCAATGCCACTTCATAGGAAGTCCCACAGGCAAACAGTGGCCCACATCTGGCCTCAGGATTCCTCCGTAACGCCCCCAGCCAGGGTGTGAGCCGGGCACTGCATGCTGGAGGAGATGGACGCCATGAAGGCCAGCAGCAGTGGGTGGTCCCGGCAGCATTTGCTGTTCACTCCCTCAACTATCTGTCTTCTTGTACTCTAAACTTTCATTCCGAGCTGGGTGCACCCCATCCTGCCGCCCGGCCGGCATCCCTGCCACAAGCCCCCCCACAGGGCAGAGTAACACAGAGTTTAACCCCTGAGCACAACAAACTCATCCGAAGCCGTTCAGTGAAACGCTACCACACGGGGACTACGACCGCCCGACGCTGCCAACCTGGACTTGCTAAAGCAACCCCCCGCAGCCAGGACCCCTTCGCTGCCCCCCACAGCCGCTGCGGGCAGCCCGGGCCACCAAGCCCTGCCTCGGGCCCATCAGCCCCGGGGCTGCGCTGGGCGGGCAGCCCGGGCCCTGCGGGCAGCGCAGGCCGCGGCGCGGCGGCGGTGCCATCTGCCGGCGGCCGAGCTCCACGGCGGCGGACGTGGGGGCTGCGCTGCCGCCCGTGGGCGGTGAGGAGGGAGCGGGCTGTGCCCTCCGGAGGGGCGGGCGGCCGAGGTGGGGCTGGGGGTTTACACCCGGTGTGCGGCAGGGTGGGGGCTGAGGCGGGATTCCAGGTCCAGAGAGCCGGCTCTCCCGGCAGGGCTGGGAGCTGTGGAGGGGGCCCTGGAGGCGCGGTCGGCGGGCGAGGTGAGGCGAGAGGGACACCCGGGCCCGAGGCAGGCGACGGCATCACTGAGAAGGAGGAGGACTTCGTAGCGGTGTGAGGGACAGCCAGGACGCGGTGCTTTCTCCCGTGGACACAGCTGACGGCTCGGCCGGCAGTGGCAGAGCAGTGACTGGGCAGTGGCAGAGCAGTGACTGGGTAGAGGCTGGGCAGTGGCTGGGCAGTGGCTGGGCAGTGGCAGAGCAGTGGCTGGGCAGTGGCTGGGCAGTGGCGGGGCAGTGGCAGAGCAGTGGCTGGGCAGTGGCAGAGCAGTGGCTGGGCAGTGACTGGGCAGTGGCGGGGCAGTGGCGGGGCAGTGGCAGGGCAGTGGCAGAGCAGTGGCAGGGCAGTGGCAGAGCAGTGACTGGGCAGTGGCGGGGCAGTGGCGGGGCAGTGGCGGGGCAGTGGCTGGGCAGTGGCAGAGCAGTGGCGGGGCAGTGACTGGGCAGTGGCGGGGCAGTGGCGGGGCAGTGGCGGGGCAGTGGCAGAGCAGTGACTGGGCAGTGGCTGGGCAGTGGCGGGGCAGTGGCGGGGCAGTGGCGGCCGGCAGTTCGGCGCCCGAACAAGCGGCTGTTCGACCCTGCAACCACTGACCTCCTGGTGCTGCCATGTGAGGAGTTCGGTCTGCCAAGGGGAGAGGCAGCTCTCCTGTTCCCTACCTCACCTCAGCACCCCAGGATTCTTACACCTCTGGCGAAGGACACCAGGTGAAGTCCCCCAAGGCAATGCAATAGCCTGTGTCCATCTCAGGTTTAGCCAGAGAAGGGACATGAGCCTCTAAGAGGATTAGAGAAGCATGGAATGGTTTGAGTGGCAAGTGGGCTTAAACATCATCTAGTTCCAACCTCTCTGCATGGGCAGGGACACCTCCCACTGGGTCAGGTTGCTCAAAGCTGCATCCAGCCTGGCCTTGAACACTTCCAGGGAGGGGGCAGCCAAACCTTCCCTGGGTAACTGTTCCAGTGTCTCACCACCCTCACAGGAAAGAATTTCTTTCTAACAATTAATCTAAATCAACCCTCTTCCAGTTTGAAACTCTTCCCCCTCATCCTGTTGCTACATACCCTTTTGAAATGTCCCTCCCCAACTTCCCTGTAGAAGGTACTGGAAGTACCCCTGTAAATCTTCCCAAAAATGTTCTCCAGCCCAAACTCTCTCAGCCTGTCTTCACAGGAATGAAGCACTGATCATCTTCAGGGCCTTCCTCTGGTGTGTTCTCACAGCAAACAAGGGGCACAAGGTGATCTGGTGTGAACGGGCTGGCTGGCTCAGCTGGCAGAGATGGTATTGGGGCAGGAGAACAGCAAAGCACCCATACTACTACCTTACTCATGGTGAACAAAAGTCACAGTGTTCACCATCTGTGTTCTGTGTAGTGCAGCAGCTGGTCATATGTCCAGTCGTCTGCCCTCACAAGATCCTGTGGACATGTGTCACATGGTGAGGCATGAACAAGGAAAAACAACAAGCCGCTATTAAATTCAAACAAGGCTGGCAGCCTTCATTCACTTCTAAATATAAAATGGAAAAAAACCCACCCAAATTTAATCACTCTGTGCTGGCATTTTTCCAATGTTTTTTCCTTGTCTCTTCCCTTCCAAGAAGGCTCAGTCATTATCCCATCTACCAGGACCACCTTCTCATTAGCAAACATCCTCTGCCTGCTTTCACCGGGCTCTGCCTCCCCACACATGGCTCAGTCCTTCTTTGGTAAATGCTGCCATAAGGGTTTTCTAAGTTTTCTTTATGAGTTTGGCCAAAAAAGGGGAATGTTTGGCATATATCTTTTGGAAAGAAACAAACCCTCCATGGACAGAACAAGGAGGCTGATGTGCAGGTGTGTTTCCAGAAGTTCTACCTTCACACTTTTTTTCTGAGAAGGGCCCCATCCATGTAGAAATTCAACCTGGAAGTCAGTCTGCTGCTACAAGGCTCTCAAAGAGCACTGCCTGTTCTGTCACCAGAAAGGTGCATCTCTGGTAAGAGCCTAAAATACAAAACCACATATTCTTCTAGCACTTGTTACTATGATCTGTGAACATTGACAAGTGAGGTGTGCTGGGTAAGGTAGTATCTTATTTGACCAACCAATATGCACTTCTCATAAATCTCACTTCCTGAAGTCTTTGCACATATTTTAAGGACAAGCTGTAGATATTCTGTGGTATCTGCTCTCTCCAAACTTGTACCAAGACAAAGGGCTCCCATGGTGCTCAGACTCTGGGCTCCCAAAGTTCCTTTCTATTGCTGCCCTGTGTAATTTTGGGCTGTCCTATGCCTCATGGTTACTCCCAGCCTTGAGTGCTGCATCTGCTTCTGCAAAGTCTGTCTTGCAAGCCTTTGTTCATCTAGAAGTTGTGCTGGCAGAATGCATGACTTTATCTAAATAAAGAAGCACTGCAAAATTATGTCATGTTTTGCTGGAAATTTTGATACTAAAGTAAACTAGAGCCTTCTGGATAAAGTAAAAACCTCAGACTATTTCTGCTAGCTTTCCTCCTGTGAAATATGCTACATTCTTTAGTATTTATGCCACTGGTGTGGTGTGGTATAGTGCATCGTGGTCCCACTTCTGGCCTGCAGCCTAATTTTGAATATCTGACACAGAGAATCACCTTTCCCAGATTACTAATAAATCACTTGGAAAGAACTGGGTGGTGGTGGGGAAGGAAATAAACCGTCCCCTTCTAACTGTACAGCGAGGCACCAGCAATTGTATTTCCAAAATAAAAAAGTTAGCATTGGTGGAAAAAAATCATAAATTTAACTTGTAAGATATCACTGAAATGAAGGTAGCAGTCAGAGTATGAAAAAGAAAACATTAGTAGAAGCTGAGAGTTTACTTGGAAAGTACTTGTATAAATGACAAGTTCAAAAACAACTACTGATGAAGTAAAATGACAAAATATTGCCCAGCTCCTATCAATAAACCAAACTAAATCAATTACTTTTCTGTCTGTAAGTCATGAGCAATTTATAAAGCACAGAGTGAACGATTTCTGTGAGAACAGAGGCACTTACAGTAAAGTGTTACCACTTCAACAACATAATTATGTACAGCATCCAATTTCTGGAGCTAGGAAGCAGGTACCCTTCTTCACAGCAGGTCACCATTACCTGCAGTAATGATCTTATCGAGGCTACTGCATGTTTACTGGTTGCATAAAGACAATTAATAGTCCCACAAGTAAACAGTTACCAGTTTATACAGCGTATTAAATATCAGAGGGCTGTTACAACAGAACAAGTGGCTCAACAATTGCCAGTGGAGGATGAATGTGCTGCTTAGCACAGCCTGGAGCCCACAGGTTGCAGAGGGGAAGCCTGAGCACGCATCACCCTTTAGGGGGAGTGCAAAATTGGAGCTCAACAGCTTCAGCTCTGGCTTAATTCACCAGGTATCAGCTAGCAGTATGGAAAATGGAGACAATGTAAGTGGTTTCCCTCCCTCAGCAATGCAGGACTAGGATTTTTCTCTGGTTCAGTGACTCAGTGGTTCCATGGACAGGTCCCTGCAGAGGAGAGAGCAGAAGCTTGGGGTGCTTTAGGTGACATTTGCAGCCATGGTATAGGTGTCCAGGATAGGTACCCCTTGAAGGCTCCTAGTTGGATTGGTAGAGTTACAAGTGTGGAAATAGGTGACTGCAAGGGTTTGGGCTGTGTGTGCAGACACCTGTAGCAGAGTCAGGGACTTCAGATGCATTCAGTAGGTTTTACCCTGAATCTCTACAGCTGAGTCTATCTTCTATTTGTGAAGATAGAGTTCTCTTCACATGCCCCAGTTGCTTGCTGTGGTGAGAGAGCAGAAAAGACAGCTGTTTCTTTTGTGGAAATACTCTTTTGTGGAAATACTGTATCTTTTATCAACGGGATATAATGAATTTGTCTATAGCCTGTTATTTGCCATGAAATCATATTCCTGCACTAACCTAAGGGGAAGCACTAAGCAGCAGTAATTTAAAAAACTTAATGCAAGTGGCACTTTATGGTCTTGTCTAAAGAGCAACTAATGGCTAAAGCTTTGTCAGCCCGTCAGGACTGCACTTCAAGCTCCAGCTCTGGGGCTGCCCTTATGACTGTGGCTGCAGAAACAGGATGGGGCCATCTTTGCCCCTTGGACTGCACATTCTTTTGGAGAGCACAAGATTTGGCATAAAAGAGTGTGATGAGACAGTCCCTGCTGCTGATCTCGTGCTCGTCTGCCTTAAGCTGTGGCACACTGCACTGATTCCCAGAGGAATAAAGGGCAGAGAGGAACCAAAGGCAAAGCAGCTCAGCTGCAGGAATGATGGTGCACACACAGCAAATGGTGCTCCCTCTTTTTCAACATTCCTCTGAAATATGCTGCACTTCAGGTGAAGTACAAGCCAGACAAAGATTTACTTTGCTTCAGCTCCAGAGCACGCAGCTTTACAGCCTGGTTGGGTTTGCTTCTTCAGCAACTCTGCAGTTCCAGGAGTTGTTCTGCACAACGCTTTCCCGGTCCCTGCTGCCACCACAGAGTGCAGGGGAAGGCAGAGGAGGGCTGCTCTCCCACAAGCTGGGGCTGCCACCTCCACAGCTGGGGAAATACTGTTCCTTGGCTGCATACTCCCCTCACCTACCCTTCCAGAAAATCACACATTCTTGATACCCAACAGGTGATGGGGCTGCCCAAAAAGGGAGTTTAAGACCACCTGCAAGTCACAGAGCAAGTGGGATGCCTTGCAGCCGGCACCTCTGCTGAACCAAGAGACACTGATTGTGAAAGTGAGAGGCAGCACCCTGGGGCAAGGTACCATGTGTGTGAGCAGCTGATTCCCTCACAAGCAGGGCTGTGGCCAACCCACATGGCTGCTGGGATTGCCCTCCTGACTGCCAGCAGGAATTGCTGCTGTTTCATCCTTTTCTTTCTGGGATTGGGCATACTTACTGCTCGGGTTGTGGTAAAAGGATTTTACTTCTGTCCATAGAGGCACTTGTTCACTTCCAAGTTAAGAAATCAGCATCCAGAAAAGTACCGCAAGCAAGAAGGTGCTAAAGCTTAACGTGAAGGGGAAAATATTATTAAAAACATTTTAGCAGGTTTTTAAAAAAACATTGTGACATTACCCCACAATCCTAGGTTTTAACAAAACTTAGCCACAGAGCCAGTGTGAATCAGGAAACTGCACTGACTGTCCAGATTGCTCTTTTAGCTACTAACTCCCCAGGATAGCAGCAGAAAGAGGTGTTACTCACAGTGAACTGAAAAAAAACATAGAATCAGCGTTGACCTTACAGGGCATATAAATACAACACCAGAGGAGGGAGAACCTCCTTCTTCCCCATCAAAGTTCAATTCACACACTCAGTCCCAGGAGGAAATCTTAAAAGTGTTTTCCTCCATATGGCAGCATCTCAGGCTCATGTGATCAACCCTAAGCTGTTGCCCTGTCAGAAGCAAAGGGCACCATGTGCCTCTGGACCCAGTACTGACTGGCAGGGCATGATCCTCACCCTCTGCCCAAAAGGAATTTCCTTGAAGCATCAGCTCCCAGCAACATAATGGTAGAGAGGATCAGGTGAGCAGAGGCCTCCTATGTTTGAGTGGTGACTTAGGTGTACAGGCTGCTTTCTCCTGCTTCTGGGCAGCAATGTCCTGTGATTGCAACCCTGCTTTAGTTTCCACAGAAGGGGGTGTGGAAAGCAAACACTTTGGAGAATATGATTATTTGAGCTATTTCTTATCTGATACTTGGTCCAAAAGGCACAAGGAAATTTAGACCGAGAGTTAGTATCAGAAACTGGTGCAAGGGCTCTTGAGAGTGCAGACTGCACCACACCAGCCTTGAAGCCCCTCTGCTCAGGTTACTCTGTGCCTGCTGCTGGCCCCTACCACAAAAGCACCCCAGAATTTTAGAAAACATCAGAATCAGCTTTTACTAGCTGTGCACATGGGTCCGTAACTCCTGCTCAGCTAAATACTCATTTGGGAGACCAGTGGGATGGCAGTGGACAGAAACAAGCTCTCTCAAACTCCAGAAGATGAGTTTTGTTGGTTCTCCCCCTTCCTGCCTTCCATTTTCCATCCTCTTCTGGCTGAAGCATACAGGCTGCAGATTTTTCAGACATAATGTTTTATTTGCTGTTTTGGCATACCACTGTATTCATGTCTCCAGCCCATTTCACTGCTGACAAATCCTTACGTGTGCAGGAATGTTTGTGTAATCAAAGAGCAATATTTTTAAGAGTCGGGATTGAGCGGTTTAAAACCACAGGAGATAAGAATCATGGCTCAAAGCCTCGAAGCCTCAGGACCGACAGAAAATGCAGAATGCTGAGTACAAGTAACTGCCTTTTTCACATACAGAATCCTTTTACCAGATATACCTTTGAATTCACCCAAGACATTGTGCTCCTGGGGTTCTATTTGAAACAAGCAAACAACATTGGGTGACACCCAAGCAAGCAAACACCTCCTTTCAATAACCTGACAAGCCCTATTTCAGCTCTGTTTCCCACGCCGTGCTATAAAAACAGTTCAAGAAGATTTTAATGGCCCTTTACAATTTCCAACCATAAGTGGTATCCCCACAGTAGAGAAGAAAGGCATCAGAAAACATCAACATAACCCACAGTTCTGTCTAGGGCCTTAACCCTGACTTGCTTTCTCTTGTCAGCTTCACATTTGAGGACAACATTTTGGTAAGTAACAGGTATATCAAGGACAACAAATTTATTTTTTTTCTGCAAAACCTTGAAGCAAAGCACTTAAGTAGGGAGTTGGGTTCTGTGTCCCAGTTCCTGGGACTGAGACATGAGATACCAAATTCTGTAAAAATTAGTGTGTTTCACTGCTCTGCAGGTCCCTGTACTGGCTTGGCATGGCTTTTGGCTGAGCTTCTAAAGGCTTTAAGGGTGGTGATTGTTGCCCTTCAGCAGCACTTAGAGGTCTAAGGGTGTTTTCAAAGAAAAGATATTCCTCTGTCAGAGGGAAAAACAAGGTCAATCACACTATGCAAATCAGCTCTCTGCTGGAGAGAAAAATCAAAACAGAGGAACTTGCTACCCCCACGGTACAGATTGAACATGAATAAACAGAACTTAATTCTTGCTTGATTTTATCACTAGAGGGGGTGAAAGAGGAAAATATATTGTTGCAAAAATACTTAGATGAATACAGCAGTGACTTTGGAAACCTCTAAATTCTTGAAAAAGAAACTTGTCACAATAAAGCCCTGCACTTTAAAAGTAACAGGGTCCTCATGCAGAAGACAGAGCTGAGGACCACTGAAGAAGTATCAGAGGTCTAAACATAATGCTTTTTTCTGGAGGCTATGTAAGAAGTACCCTGGCTCTGAATGCTATTGCTACACTTTTCTTAGGTTATTTTCCATTCTTGTCAGAAACCAGTAAAAAAAGGAAATACACCAGTGCTGAAAGGAAATATACCAGTGCTGAAAATACAGCTGTAGTAGGTCAAGTGAATAGTACTCAAGTAAATAAAAAACCAACCTAGAAATACACAAGTGCTAGCTTATAACTAACTGATCTGTCAAAAGAAGACTAATGTTAACTATGTTTATGGCAGCTGTTGATGAAATCTACACCTCACACATTCATACTTCGTTTCCCTGGGCCTAGGAGAGTGCTGAGCAGCAATGGGCACCACTGCAGGTGATTACTGTTCACTGAGGAGGTCTGAGTGGCTCCACAGCAGAAGGGAACATTCTGGCAGCAATGAAAATGTGAAATCTACTAAGCTATCAGAGGGGAACCACACAAGTTGTTGCATAAATGCCAAATGACCGAAAAACATTTCAAACAATAGCAAATTTTTACGCGATTGCTCTATGCAATGTTCTAATCAGCTGAAAGCAAGCTGTTTTGCATTCTGGTGCATACTGAAAGAACAGACACAATACCACACATTTTCAGTTCAAGTTTTACTTCCAATTGCACAAAAGTTGAAAAGATTTTTTTTTCAAAGTTGGAAAACCAACATAGTAATTTTGGTTTCATGTATAAAACAGGGCAATGCAAAGGATACAGGAGTTGTGTCACTGTTCCAAAGTTCAGCAATGAAGTGTTGCACAACCTAACTTCATCTCATACGCTGATTTTTTTCTACATTATCTGCTTCTCAAGTTATAACTGTACAACACCCATAGATGTCTAAGGTTAAAATATTTTGATAAGATACCATGTTCGGGAAGATTCCAATGACTTAGTACAGATTACAGTACAAAATAATAAGTCATAGCAATGCTAAGACTTTATTCAGAAGCTTTTAAGTTCTTATATCACAAAAGACATGTTTAATGTTTACAACAAGTATTAGAAACTGAGATGTTTTTATTTCTACTATTATAAAAGTAACATAGGAGACCGTTCTAAGCCATCTTCAAAATGCATACCAATCTTTTTTTTTTTTTTGTATATAAACTGTACACAAAAAACAAGGCACTATACATTTTTGGATAATAAAGTATAAAGGTTGATTCGCATAGTTTTTCAAGAAATCCATGCTATAAATACAAATGCTTTGTTCAGTTTAGCACCTGAAGCAGCACTGAGAACAATTCATTACCTATTGCAAAAAGAAACTTTTCAGAATGCATAAGAGATACATACTGGTGGTATAGCTAATTCAGTACAAGCAACTGCCATCCAGCTACTTTTCTGTAGTTTTGACATAACCTTGAAAGTGAATATATATTGCATTGTTAAATACATATTTGTTCTATGTGTTTATATAAATATAAATTCTTTGTAATCCACAAACTAACAAAATAACACTTTACAAAGAGAACTTCTTCAAAAACAAAAATGGCAATTTTTGTATCTAGCCAAAAGGACACCTGCTGCAGTAGCTCAAGAAACTACTGTTTAAGTGCATAGGAGAACAGAGCTTAAACCTGTTACTTTTAAGAATCAAAATTGAATTCCATTCTCAAAAAGTTCTCTTGGCCTTTTATAATATTACACACATCCAGATAGGTAGTCACTAATAACTTCAGATTATTTCTATTTATTTTGTAAAAGTGGGGTACAATTCTTCTAAAGGGCATAGAAAGTGGAAACAGATATCCTTTTAGTGCTCACTCCAATAAACACAACTTAGAAAAGTCCTTTTGCCTTCTTCAGATTAACCTGCTTCCAAGATGGCAGCGCGTTGTACTCTTCTCTCGGCATCTCTAATGCAACCTGCATTGAAAACGAGAGGATGTGCCATTACTACAAACACTTTCAAGTAGCAAAACCGTTAAATGGTTTCACATCATGGTGACACAGGTGCAGAGAGTAATACACATTCTCTTCTTACCTCAAAGTCCTCATCTGAAAGATAAATTTCAAGCCTCAGTGGATCAACTCCCTCAGGCAGAGGCCTAGCTAAGAGATCCGCTAGTGGATACACAGTTTTACACAGCTTGGCCAGCACGTCCTCTACAAGGATTATCTGATTAGAAACGTCAGCATCCTGTAGAGAGAAAAGGAGAACAGAGAAGAGGATCAGGATGCTCAAACCATCAGGATGCTGCTCCCATTGCAACCTGCAGGTGGCATGGTATCAGCCTGCGCTGTCTGGCCCACGGAGCACAAAGCACCAGGTCCACCCGTGGGTGAACAGCCCTGCCCCTACCACAGCTTCACAGCTGAAAAACAGCCTGCACTTAGCAGAAGGACATTCTGGACTTTCAGAACCTCAGCTGAAGGCTGCCTTCTCCGTGTACTCGTACCACCAGCAGTCTCCACCAAGGATGGCTGCAGAAGATGAACAAAGCAAAGTCCATCATTTGCCTTGAGATGTCCCTTCAGCAAAGGCTTTTAAAGCAGTCTCATGTAATTCAGCCATGACTCCACTTCCCAGGTGGGGAAGTCAGTGCAAGAGCTCTTGGAGCCAGCTAGTTCTTTGCAGGCATTCTGCTCCTCTCTACATCCAGCCTGGAGGACAGACCAGAACTGCATGTTGTTGCCTGCTTCACGCAGCTGAAACAGTTGGTCCACTGAACTCTCTGAGAAAATACTTTCCTCCTCTTTATTTTTTTGGGGGGGGGAAAAAAAAATCTAAGAAGTTAAATTCAAAAACAACCATGAATGCCTCTGATACCTGCACTGCCAGTCAGAATTTAGTTATGGTTTGTTTTTTTCCTGTGCAGACTCCTAGACTGTACTTCTTAAGTTCATGCTCTGGATTTTGACAGCACAAACAAGCAATCTAACTGACAACACAACAGGAAGCAGACTGTACAATGAAATGATTTACCATTTCTGTGATCTCTGCAATGTCTTCCCTATGTTCCCAACTTGGGAACATATTAGTGAAGGTCAGAGGCTCTAGGCCAGCATGAATCAGGTAGGATTTGGGGGGCTTCTTTACATTTTTTCCTGAAAACAGTCAAAATACAAGAGAGAGAAATTACAAACGGTACCATACTTTACAATGTCAGCCACTTACCAAAGTGATCTTGTTAGCATGTTTAATTGATTCTTTCCTGAAAATGCTGAAGTAATTTAAGGCAGTAGGAATAAATTTGACCAGTATTTTTTTAATGTACCATGGCACCTTTTAACTTGTTATTCAGTATTCCTAAATTTGCCTTTTACTACGTCTGACCACAAATATCAAGCCACATTTGTTGAAAATCCCCCACAGTTACTTCCTAACTCAATGTGTTTGTTCTCTTAACACAAACAGAATAGAGTAAGCAGAGTGTGATGGGCTGAAATTAAAAAGCTCAGGTAAATGAAAACTGCTCATCAGACTTGTCCTGCCAGCAGCAAATAAAGCTTAAGCTTGGAGGATGAAGTGAGAATGTTTAAGCTGGTCTTAATAATGGAATACTGAGGTCTAACACAATCGTTTTGCTATTAAAAATTCAAAGGAATGGGATCTGAATGTTTTGCAATAGCTGCATGGTTATTAATGATGTTTTCAAAGACAGCCCTGCTGCTTTAAATATGTGCATACTATATAGGATGTGGACATAACCCTCCTTAGGAGTGATGCTAACTCAGATGAAGCAGTTAGGGTCATTATGCAAAGTACTGGTGAGAAAGGGCCCTGTTGCTGAAAACAGTTTTATTCCTCAGGGATTCAAAAACACTGATAAACCCCAAATGTTATTGAAGAGGGGTACCCAGGGGGCTATAATTCAAAAAAATGTTGTACCTTCATCTTGATTGGATTCAAGCAACTTGGTCTAATCAAATGTGTCTTCCAGATAAGCAATGGAAAAGCTGAAGATGTTGCAAAGTCCAGAATCAGATGGAACTAACAGAGCAACATGACACTGCCTTATTTCAGAAGGCTGTAGCCTTTCTAAAAATGACTACCCAAACCAGGACAATGACTTCTTTCAAACTTCTGTTATTCCCTATTCTTCTGTTAATCTCAGAGCATCATTAATTCATTAAGATTTCCTCCAATGCATATAAATCAATTATAGAAGACCCCATTTTTTTACTGCACTCCCTGCCTGCACTTCCTGTGGGGGGGCTGTCAGGCAGGAGTCTAAAATAACACAGCTGCCTGCTTTGCCTTGCTGACAAACACCCCAACAACTGGTACCCTAACCCTGCACTGAACCCAAATGGAGAGCATGACTTTGTTCTGTATTTTGCCAAACCTGAACATTACAGGCTTGGCTTTACATCGTGGGGAATAACCTGGAGAGAATCCCTTCACATGAAACTGAGTGCTACAGGTAAAAAGCTCTGTGGAGCTGTGAATCTAATGGGATTCTAACAATCCCATTAGCATGTGGGTGCTTAAACTATACAATTTAGACAGATTTATAATTTGAAGATTTGGTTTTAAGCTCTCTCATCCACATATTTTCACTGTGGTTTCTTTGTCCATTCTACCATTAATGATTCAACAAACACTTGAAAACCTGACATTTAAAGAGTATGTGTGAATCTACTCTAGTTGCACTGCTCCACTCTCAGTAATTCAGCCAAGAGATAAAAAGATTGTAGTGTTTGCTGAAGGTCCTGTATAGGTAAGATTAATTTATATAAAAGCAGAGAAACATTTTCATTGCATGAACCCTGCCCTCAGCACAAGCTGATCTCCTCACTAACAATCACTGAATGGGAAACAAGATTCTTCCCTCTCCTAGTGGTCTGCAGCTTAGCTCTCCAGACTGCTGATTTAGCAGGTAAAATCACAGAAAAAACTTTCAGGACATGTTGACAAATTAAATAAGGTTTATGCACAAGGAAAACTGCTAGGTATATTCAAGAAATATGTTGAATTGCTAATCAATCTCTTTCATACCATCATGTAGTTAAAACACTGCAAGCCAGGAAAAGGAAAAAACAACCCAAACCCAAGAGGTGGGAACAGGGGAGGAGAGGGACAAAGATGAAGAAAGATGTGGAGGGAGAAAAATAAGAGAAAGGCATTTAAATGCTACTGATCACTCAAATGTATTCTGGTAGTCAAAATAACTGCAGTAGCATTGGTATCTCCTGAAATTCAATTTCTCCACCTTGATAAGTAACAACACATGAGAGCTAGTCAGCCCTGACAGCTTGATGCAATGAAATTTTGAAACGGTTGACAGAATCCCAGATCATGAAAGTGACAACACTGGAATTGAGCACTTTGAACAGCAAAAAACTGCTAAGGAAGGTTACATCACTGTTAGCATAGAAATAGTACATGCAGACTCAGTCTTTAACAGTAACAAACTTGCTTCTACCTATCCAGTCACATCCAGAAAAAAAGAAGTGAGCACACAGCAAAAAAACTTGTCCCATGATATAGATGCTAAATTTCAGACCCATAAAGAGTCAATGAAGGGCTTTTCACTGTGTATCAGATGCAGCAAAATCAGTCCAGTGCAGAAGGAATTAATCCCTTTTCCCATTACTGAAACTTGGTGAAGTTTGAGAAATCTGGAAAAGTATCCAGGTTTCAGCATGTGTATCTGATTCCATCTCTGTTTGGGCCAGAAAACAGATTTCCATTACCAGAAGATTACAGCACTGCATCATGAACACTGAGACAGGGATCTAACTTCCATCTTTCTTACTAGCCTGCTGAGCACCTCTGGGCATTTCATTGCATGGGTCTCTGTACCTCAGTGCTGACATTCATGTCTGCTGTGAAGCATATTGTATGTAATGATTTCAAAGAAATGCACCTCACTGTGCCTTCTGACTTGCAAAAACTGGGGGTGAGGGTGGTGGAGAATGAGTACCTATTCTATTCTTCAGGAATTCAGCAGTGACTCCTCAAATTACTGTCAAATACTGCTGTTTGGCAGGGCAATGCCAGGGATACCATGTAGAGCAATGATGCAATCCAATAAAGGTCACGTTTCAGAGTCTCCAGTGCTGCTTTTCAGTTATCTCCTCAGTGACACAAGACAGCGGAGTAGAAACACAACACTTGCTCCTACTCCTATTCAACATGCAGATTAGGAAGGAGAGACTGGCTCATCCTCATAAGGGTGGAATCACACAAGAGTATCATCACTTTCCCCCTTCAAATATATGATTTTCTATGTGAGAAGATGACAAGATACCATCAGCTGTGTTCCAAGTTGTAAAGTTTATTTGCAGAAGAAATCAGCGGCATCATCTGAAGGTCTATGTTATCAGGCTTTCCTTGCAAGGGGGCACAGTTTGCACCAGCTAAGCCCTAGTGACTAATTCACAATGGGAAACGTCCCTGAACTAACAGAACAGGGCTGTTACCTGTGCTCTCTTCCCAGAACAGTAACCTCACACCTTTCTTTATTCATCCTCCACCAGAAGATGCAAGATCTGTTCCTAGACTTGCACAACCTCAGATTAAAAAAAAAAAAAACAAAACAGGAAAGCATTACAGTGTCTCAAGGAAATTCTACTGGTGCAGAAAATATTCTGTTCAGTGTACTGTTATATGATAATCAGCTGAAGCTTGAATCAGAGCACAGTGAGGGGCAAAAACTCTTATCTTGTAGAGACAAGAGCAGACCCTCAGCTCCATGTTCCAGTATTTTCAATGACCACTTATTTCTGTGTGACACTTGTTCTCAGTCTTCAGTCTTTCCACCTTTCCCACTAAATCAAAACCCAGCAGCAAACAGCAAACAGCAGCTTCATTTAGTCTTTCGATAGACAGAAGCTTATGAAATCTAAGAGGAGCTAGACAGAGAGCATCAGGTTTAAGAGGCTGTGTTCTCAGAATACAGTTTTGGTGATCTAATGTCTGAACTGTCCTCTCACAATGGGGACACAACTGAGTCAGCACTTTGGGAACAATACCATTACTAAACAATGTCATTACTACTTTACCAGAAAGAGTGGAGAATGTATCTTCAAATACATCAATATTTATCAATGCCATTGGGGAAGGACCTGAGCACCTTTCAGCTCATGACAGTAAGGCATGGAAAAGCATGGCACACTCAGAACAGCCAGGCTCAGCAATCTGTTACCTTTGCAGTACTGGAGCACTGTCTCCATGGCACACTTCCTGTCTGTAGCCCATCTGATTCGAGCTGATCCAGCAATTTTGTTTTCCACAGGCCACCAACCTTGCCACAGGTACACTTCATGGTGATTGTCAACAAGGAACAGTGCTACATGACCAAAAAATAACAAATCCATCATCAGCCACTAACTGAGTTCTTGGAATCCCCTAAACAACCCCATTCCTGCATGCTTGTCAGAATCAGGACAGGATCCTTTCAAAGTTAACCAATCCCTATTCATGCAGCTGAATTCAGATTCTCTGATATAAACAATGTATTTTTATAGCAGGCTTTTGGGATACGTCTATGTTTGGTTAGTTCTCAACATCTTTATAATGGAAAAATTACTGTTATTACTTAATGCTGTATAAGCATCACATGGACAAATTTTCCTTTGATAAATCAAGTTAAGTGATTACAGTTACTGAATCACTGTCCAATGCAGGAAACACTTACCTGCTTTCTTATTACTTGATTATTTTAAACCATGTACCTGGCTGTGGGGCAGTGTAAAGATCCTCTTGCAAGAATGGCATGGAATTGATGACAGCAGGGTCTCTTGAAGGGTAAACATACTCCGTGGCTGAGAATTCTCCTGATGAACTACTGAGACTGAACAGGCGTGGGGTGAAATTAAACTTTCCAGGATCTTTAAAGAACAAAAAGCAAGATTACCAATAGAAAATGGCAGAGAAAAAAAATATATATTTTTTTTAATCAACTTTCAGAGTGACTGTTTTTTGAAAAATAAAGAAGACAGTCAGATATATTAGGGCACCAGCAACAGCTGTGGAAAACTTGAGCTAAAAGGCTGGCTGCCATAAGTGTGAATCTGGCCCTGGCTAGCTACTATTATGCATTTCATAACTGGTGGTTTTGCAGCTTACATGAAGCAAGCCCATCTCAGAGTTTAATTTTTAGCTGACAGATTTTCCACTCAATCCCCTTGCTACCTTTGCTGGTAGTTTCAATGCAAAGACTAGACAAGAATGCATGAAGAACCACCCCCTAATCATTTAAGGAGAGAAGCAAACTGTGTTGGTAACAGCATTAACAGTTGCTCTGTGCTGCTTGAATACAGAAGGACTACAGAAGGGGGAGAGAACAAGACGAAACACTGTTTTTCAGCATTTTTTTCTAGAACAGTATTACTTAACTCAGTAGACATTTGAAGGGATCAACTCAACTACCTAGAAGTTCTTCAAAAGCTTTACATTACATCTTACAATACTGTAGACCAGTGCCAAAACCAGAGATGCAGGTCTACCTTGCAACATGCAGTCATAAGCCTTTCGATCTCTCCTTCCTAATGCATCCCAGAATCCCAAGGGCTCTGACCCTTCATCACATTCATGAATTGTCACCTTGCTGCTGCTGTGCAGCCCTGCCTCCAGTGGGCATCTGCAAAACACGAAGAAAGAGTGTGAAACCAGCTTTCCTACTCCAAACACAGCTAATGCAAACCTACTGACCAGTCATATTATTAGAACCCAAAATCACCCCACAAGCTTGTTGCACATATCATGTCAACACAGGCTTTTTGAAAATAACATAAATTATCAATAAACAAGATAGGGAATTTTAGCAACCATTCTCATAGGATATCTAATCATATGCCCAGCAGAGGAGGATGCTTGTATGAGCTCATGACAGAGATTCTCACTGCCTGTCTTTGTAACTACTACTGTCCTCACATGCTTTCCCAAATTTATTTCCTCTTCCTTATTCACAAGGTTTACTTCTAATCCCCCTATCAACCGGGATTTAGTTTGCTATTCAGACACCGAACATCTCCCTCCAAATGGAAAGAGACTTTTTTGGCAACTGTAATTAGTACAGCAGAAAGTAAAAGTGCATTTGACCTTAAGTGATTACACAACATGTGCTTTCCCCATGCCACCAAATCAAGTACCCGTTGTTCCTCCTCCTTACCAAGCACGCACATGCTGCAGTTGTACTCAGAGAATAGCTTTATTTACTTCACTTTTTCTTTGAGGCAGACTATTTTAAGTAAATCAGTAGCCTGTATAAAGATCTCCAAAACATAGACCAGACACTCACTGTTCCTTTATTTTATTGGCTGCTGTTCTTCCTACATCCTTGGTGTGAGATTGTGCTTTGCAGCCATGCCACAGGTAGATGAGAGCTTTATTTATATTGAGGACAATCATGGATGTCCGGGAGCGCAGGCTGCTGCAGTGACACGCTACTTCAAGTAAGTTTCCTTCACTGGGAACTTCTCCTCGCACGCAATAAAGCCTCCAGTCACCTGGAGCAGACAGGAACAGTGCAGCAGTGTTACACAGTCACATGGGAGTGAAAATTCAAGACCTCTGAAGTGGAACAGCTATTCTCATACTGGATGAATTTCACATATCACATAGGTATATTGCCACAGAATAAATTACCTGAGCATCAGGTTTGGCGGACACTATTTGAGAAACTCTGTTGAAGAAAAGTTACTTTATGAAACTCTTCTAGAAGAGTACAAGCATTAAGAGCTCAAGAGCTTAGAGCACATGAGTTTTTGGTCTTTTTCATTCAGGAAAAAAAGGGAAATCAATACAGTAAAGTCCTCCTATTCAGCTCCTCTTCCCCTGTGCACCTTAGGCACAGGAGACCACATTCAGATGTGAACTGGATCGTGTCCAACCTACATCTGCACTGAAATTCTCCTACCTAACTGCTGCATTCAAAGACTATGTTACAAGAAGTAATGAATGGGTAACAAAAGCTTGGAGTTCTGCTTGGAGCAGGAAAACCGCTCATAAAAATACTCTTTTGCCAGACTATGTAGAAGAGAGCATATTTTAAAGCAAACTGGCCCTTTGCTTAATTAAAAAAACAACTAGACCCATTTATGCATACCAATACAATAAATCCAGCTTACTGTAGGGTGACAAAATCTATTCTAAGCTTGAAGAAGAAAAACAAAGCATGTAAAGCTGCTTCATGGGTTTCATGGCATTCATTTCTATTTTCTACAGAGTATTGTAACTGAGACTGAATTCAAAGCCCTTCAAAATAGCTTAAAAAAGTATTTTAAGGCAGCAGATCATAACTAATAGTAATTTACTTTGTGCATTTTCTTCTTCCTCTTCCCTTCTTCCAGCATGCACAATCATCCCTCCTTGGAAGCACTGCAGGAAGCATGGTGGTTCTTTTCCTTGAAGTACTTGTACCTGTAAATTTAAAACACCACCCTTCATTAAAAAAAACAAATATACAGACTCAGAAAAACTAGTCTCTGTGGATTATTAAAATTATACAGTTGTGGCCACCCATGAAGATGGCTTTCTTTACACTTTTCAACTCCTGACTAGTGCTTAAATTACCATATATATCAGCATGCAATGGGTTTCATATGTGACCTGCATATTAAAAGAAACTTCCAGTTGGAATTCAACAATCAAGAGTTTCCGAGGAGAAGAAATACCAAATAAACTTTAATTTAATTTAGCTTAAATTAACCATTATTTGAATTCTTTACAGGCTTGGGCCATCTTGCCAGATATTGTTTGAAACTACTATGAGGCACTGTAGGAACTGAACTAGGTTCACAATTTATGCTAAGCCAGTTCATATGATGTGTCTGTTCTTTACTCATTAAACATTACATGTTGATGAAGGAACTGATATAGCTAATCATTAAATCAGCCATGCTGCAGAGCACCCCTCAGTCTGAGTTAAGTGTATCTGCTCCATGAACTCCTGTATGACTGGTTGTATCTACACTGCTGCTAAAAGTAACTACAACATTATCAAAGGTACAGAAACTAACCTTAAACCTCCCTTTTTGTGTGCTGTTAACAGTCAAGCCACAGCAAAGCCTAACTCCACCTGAAGACAAAGCAAGTTAGCCCATCCTCTGAGCTTCAACTAGCTGTCTCTGCAGTGGCTAAAATCTCTGCAAAACAAGGCAATCTACTCTGCAATTACACACTAAATAATCTGAGAAATTCCAATACATTTTCATGCCTTGGCCTTGCAGGAAGTGCTTCTCCTGTTCTCAGCACTAGGAAGACAGTCTGGTGATCTGAACAAGTATGGAAGGTAAGGCACAAATGTGTTTTAACTGTGCTTCACCTATTCCTGCAGGGAGAGGAGGGAAGACCTTCTTCTTCAGCCATTCTCAGTAACATCATCTTTAGAAGTGGGATTTGAAAGTGACAATCCATAAAGGAGCTTATGTGTCTCTGGAAGGTGGAATAAAGCCGAAAGTAATTTTGAGGGCTTGCTATTTGTACTGGCAAGATGACCTTTACAAGAAAGAGAGGAGGCAAAAAGGATCACCCACGTTTACTGTTAGTGGCTACTTTGGCAAGAAAGTCTTACCAGGACTGCCACCTAGGTCTGCAGGGAGCTCACCTGTGCTCCTCTCTCTTCATCAAGTTCCACTGTCATCAGTGCTGATGTCCCTTTTTCACTCACTGTGGAGTGCCTTCCTTGCCAAAAGAAATACACACATTTCTCTTTTCCAACAGCTCTTACTTGTTGCTCTCCTTTTTGCCTGCTTCCAACTGCAAAACAGAAAGCACAGGCTGAAGCAAGTACTCTGGCTATAGGTTTAAACAGCACGTGGTTTAATCACATCTGCCAGCTGAGCTATAGCCTGTCCAGGAAAGATAAAATGTCCAATTGGATCTCCAAGCCAGTACATCCCTGTGCAAAGTTGGCATTGTCTCATCAGGTAGATGTAAGCCCACATGCAGAGACATCTCTGTTGGCCAGAGAAAGAACTAGTGTTATCTGGAGAAAAATAACTGACATGACTTGAGCCAATTTGCATGTGAAATGGTATGTCCAGTTATATTACTAGAAGAGTGCATTATGGCTCATTTTCCACATAACACACTGTTCTTTGGCAGCAGGAGACTAACTGGCTGCTGAGTGATATTGGAAACAGCAGCAGTTGAGAAAGCTGCAGGCATGAAAGAAAAATCTTTCTTACTAAAGTGATATTAGAAAGGAAAAATACAGAACAAAAGAACACGAAAGCAGTATTTTGCAGTCATAAAAAAAGTTAGGATTAGGTAAGCTATGTTTATTTATCTGAAAAAAACTAATCAGTATTTCAGTCTAGAAACTGGATTAGCAGCAACTCTTGTGTTTTGGGGGTTTATTTTTTTTTTAAGAATCAGTGTTTATGTTAAGAATCAGGCTTATAGTTGTTATGATAAGCAAATAATGCTTACAGAAGGTGAAGTTCAGCAGTACATCTAGTTATGGATTATTTTACTCTTTCCAGAGAATACTGAATACACAGGTATATTTAAATCAAAGATTTTAAGAAACCCAAGAGCTCCAAACCAGGTTCTTAAGAAAAAAAAAATTAAAACCTCTGCCCTGATTTCAGAAGTGCTGAGCAGCATCCAACTGAAATACGTAGGAGAAAGCATCCTGTTTTATTTCAAATTGCAAATACTTAAACCACTAGCCACTACTAAAATTTATGGGGTTTACTTATCTGTACATTTAGCCCATAAAAGTACTGCCTCCTACATAAAAATTTATTATGTTTTGGATTGATGGAATATATTTTCATCCATTTGGATTAAAAGTCTGTTTACAGTTCAGTATTAGAATTACCCACTTCTCCCAAGACTTAAAAGTATTTTTCTTGGATTTGCTGGTATCTGAACTCAATGATCCTGAACAAGACTTATAGTTTTCTGGCTATAAGCCTATAGCTGTTTAGCTATTATACTGCTTTCAACCAACTTTAATATTTTCCTGTTTGCATCAATCATTTTTAGGCTATTTCTATTTTACTTACCACAAAAGCCACCTATTCTTAGTTTAGTGTCAGAAGGGAGTTTTCTGATGAGCATAGCTAGCTGACTGATTCTCAACATTTACCTGCTGTTCTCAGGATCTTTGTCAGAGAACTGCTAAAGTTTTCCACTTGACACTGAGGCTTGTAGTAAAGGGTTTCCAGAAACAGCAAAAAGGACAGCCAGGACATGGAGTTGGCAAGGCTTTTCCTGCCATTGTTACTGTTCTCCATTACCCAACAATATCTTTTCTTGTTGCTAATTCCTACCTGTTTTGCAAGACATTCAGACCTCTGTCACTAGCCCAGACACAGAGCTCTTTTGGTGTAAGCTCTGGGCACAATTATGACTTAATCTGAATACATAACACCACCACTTTTGAGTAAAAGCAGAGATGGACAGTATTATATTTGATGTACGAAAATAACTACAGCTTCTTAATCATTTCTTTTAAACAAAATAATAAACTACTTAATTGTCTAGCAAGGCTAAATTTGCTTTTCTAACCTTTGAAACAATTTCAGATCCAAGGAAGTCTCAGTCTGTGTCACACCACTAACAGCAGCAGATTTAACTGCACTTCTCCATGTTCAGCAGGATGAAATGGAATCGTTCACTAACCTGTAGTGCTCACCATGTACTTCCACTTCACCACGTATGTGTCTCCCTCATGGAACTGCCCTATGCTTTGCTTAGGTAGTCTACTATAATCAAATTCCAGGATGTGCCAGACATCCACAGATGCAGTGATGATTTCAAACTGTCTCCCATCTTCTCCTTCTACAAGTCCATAGCCCCGGCCAATATTCATTCCATCCAAGACTGTACCTACAGTTGTTTGAGGTACAGCTACCATTAGCATGACATCGTATGGTTTAGAGTCAGATCTGGGTTCTTCCTGTCAGAAAACACAGAAGAGATTTCTTTCAGCATAGTTTTTTACTTCTCACCCCAACAGTTCCCCCGTAACAGTTTGACTCCTGCATATTTCAGTACTTTATCATCTTTTCATCATTTGATGCCTTGTCAAAGCCACCTTGACAGTATTCACTGAGTTGCTTGGCACTAATATAAAGCAACTCTGTGGTTTCAATGTAGTGGATACGTCTGACCTGTAGGTCAAGGCCTGCAAGATAAAGAAAGTGCTCTAGATCCTTGAGAACAAGCTTCCCTAGCTTCCATCCCAGCTACGTCATTTAGTTTGAAATACCTAGCATGCTTATTATATGCACCTTCTGGTGAAGGGATTCACTAGAATTCTTCTCATTGAGTTTCTTCAGCTCTGTCCAATCAAGAAATTTTTCTTTGAACAGTATGGTCTCGTTATGTTCTGTGAGTCTGCCAAACACAGCCCAGTCTGGGCGTCCTTGTCCCTTTCTGTACAAGGCAACAACAACATAGAAGAATCAAATTACACACTGTGAAATAAGGGCAAGGAAATTAAGTCTCTGCAATAAGACTGAAGTTGAGTTTGGTACCTGGGTATGAGGGGATTGCATTCTCCTGGGTCCAGAGGATTTATGTCACAATTGGAGTAGTCAAAGGTGCCATTCCACAAGTGTTTTGCCAGCTGAAATGCTACTTTTCTTTGTGCTAAAGTAACTTCTTTTCCATGCCATACATATACTTCACTACCAAAATCAAACACCAGCACCTAAAAACCAAAACAACCAACCGAAAAGAAGGAAAAAAAAATTAAACCAAAAAATCCTCCAGTTTCCTAGTGCCGAACACAAACTCCTTCAAGTATCTAAGCTTTTGCAGTGACACTAACAACTAGCACTGCAATGCAAGGCCAAGGCAGTGGTCTGGGCTGTGACACCTGATTGCTGAGGATGATTGGAAGAAAGTATGGGCAATGCTACAAAATGTATTTTTAGGTTGTAGCTAGGTCACTAGCAGATCAGAGCTCTTATATCTAAAAACCCGATTCAGTTGCATGCCTGACTGCTGCAGCTGGGGAAGTTTGACAGAAGGTACAGCATGGTAACTGGCTGAGCAAACAAGCAACAACTTCAACACTCTGAAGAAAATGCATCCAATCTTTATTTTGGAAATCTGCTCTCATTCCTACTTAGATGGTTGAAATGGTTGCTTGAAAGGGAAAAGTCTGTTAAGGATAGAAAAAAAATGCTTGAAAAGGAAAACAGCTTTTTGTTTTGTTTTGTTTTTCTGAGGTGCTGCTTGTTTTGCACTTCATCACTTTGGAGTGAGCCACTGTTGGCAGAAAGATTTACACTTCCTAAAATAGTATTTCACTTTAAAGATAACATGATCTAGACAGCAAAGTGTTCAGAAGCTTTTCAGAAACACAGGGACCCCAATTTTCAGTGAGCCTCTCCTTAAGCATTTGAAGTTATTCAAAGTCATTACCAGCTGTATGTTCCTGCACCTAACATAGGAGAATTGAGTGGCACAATACCTCTTTTGGTTGTAGCAGGGTACATTTTGGCACCTTTCCCCAGTAGTCATCCTCAGGAATGAGTTTGTCCTCTACAAGGCGGTAAATGCAATTTGTTTCTATTATTGCAGCTTCGTACATTTCATCCTCTTCAGGACTTCCAGCAGCTTAAGGAAGAGATTGTAAAAAATAGTAAGAGATTTTAATATCCAACTGTATTTAATAAAGAGAACCCACTCAACTTTTACTGTGGTAAAACAGCAAATACCATAACCATAAAAATACTTACACTGGTAATTTGTCTGTCCACCAAGGAGTTTCCAAAAGTCTTTGGCTGCATGTGTATGAGTATTTATTCCTTCTTCTATGGTTTGTATATAAGAAGCTCTGCATCCAAGTTCCCTCTTTGTCTGAATTAAAGTTGCAAGTTCTGAAGCCTAAGAGATTAACAGTTATCTGAACAGGGTTGCTAAAGTCATTGGAATACTTATGCATATCTTGTTCAGAGAGATGGATATGATAGAGCAAATAGGAAAAGAAATGGTTATTATTTGCTGCAAAAAAGCAATAGACAGTAGAGAAAATGTTACAGAACTACATTCATTCTTTCATTTGCCTTAAAACAAGATTTTATTTTAATAAGCATGGGAATAAAAAGGACATCCTGCAATTCAGACTATTGTTTGAGTGCAAATCTGTTTCCTGAGGATATCCTCTTTTCTCTTGCAGCTTTACAACCTACACACTCCTTTGATAACTTTCTTTCAGTACACAAGCTAAAACATTTACAGGAATCCTGCCTTATCTACCTGTCACTGTCAGTTAAATGCCACATTTTGAGTCAACTGGCACCAAGGCTCAATTGCATCAAAGAGACATATGCTGCAACAGTGGAAAAATAAATAATAAACCCCCAAAATACTACTAACCTTTGCTTTTTCTATGACATTTGCAAACTCTCCTACCCATAAGAAACATAAATGTGGAGTTAACAACAGGAAACAGTCTCCACTGTTCAGTGACGAGGCCCTTGGTTCAACTAATCTTGTTTGAACATGTCTTCTTCCTAAAGAGAAAACAAAGCTAATTATATTCCTTTGACTACTGCTATCAAATGCCAAGATCTAAGTCATTTGGAATGAAATACAAACAATCCAAGCACATTCAGCAAAATGTATGGAAATAGACTGTTAAGAATTAGAAGACGACTGTGGAAAAAGAGTTTACTCACAGGAAGCAAAACCACCATTGCCTCCTATCAACTAGTATTTCTATTATTTCCTGTTCTCACTCTAGGAACTTTGTGTCCTTCTGCAAATAAATGAATTAAGTAAATGAAAGACATGAGCCAAATTCTAGAAGCCTTCACATTTGCTTAAGTGAAGCTATGGCACAGCTTCTGTAGGCAGTAACAAGTTTTAAGAATTTTACTTTGCCAAAAAAGTTGCAATTATTTTGCAGAATCAGACATGTTAGTATGCACTGTAAGGAGAGTGAAGCAAGAACACTATCATGTCACTTCCAAGTTATACTGAGCACTGGAAGAAAGGGACAGTTTAAAACTTGCCCCAAGAGATGGCTAGAATTTCTGGAATACTCTGTTTTCTCCTTGGAAAACAAGCACCAGTGGTGACAATGGAAACCTATTTTTACCTCTTGCATTTGTCACACAGTTCTCGCTTATTCTTTTAGGTTTCAAATATAAATCTTGAGCTGGAGATGTGTAACAAGCTAAGCATCCCAGGGTGATAGCAGTTCCCATATGTTACAATCAGGCTATGATGTATGGAAAGCAATACCTTTAATTTGCAGCAGCATGAGCTTCTTGTAGGGCACAGCACTGTTGTTGGAGTTTTGCTCTGTTAGGTTAACACTCCGCAGGCTAACGTTGCTGAAGTTTTCTTTGCTCGCCAAGCCAGCAAGTGCTACTTCGGAGAAATTTGAATTTGCAGACACTTGTAGGTAGAAAGGAGTTGAAGTCAGACACAAAGAGACAAAACACAAACACACACACAGACAAAATTATTACAAAGTTGGTTGCTGTGTTAAAAAAAATATTTCATCCCATTATTTTGATTTTTTCCCCTTTTCAATAGCAGCAACAGGTTGAACTCACATTGACTGCTAGCCCAAAACTTTGTAAATTTAATAGTATTACATTTCTAGATATCATCCAAGAGTAAACTCTCAGTGTCAGAATTACGTCATTTGGCAGAAATACCAACTTTGCTAGGAAACATGGCTTAACTAATGTTTTCTGAAGTACTATATAACTCTTCAGTGCCTTATAATTGATTAATGATTAAAGCCAGCAGAGCAGCCTGAGATAATTAATTGAAATTCCTTTCAAATTTGTCTCTGTCAGCATGATGTGACAGTCATTTCATTTCAAAGTCTTAGTCCTGTTTTACTGGAAACTTAAAGTCTAAATTCTTGGCTACTTTTTCTTACTTCTCAACAGTAGACAAAGCATTATATGACTTTATAATTCAAGGAAACACTTTTCATCAAATGGCAACAAAGTATGACATGTATAATTATTTTTTCACCAATACAGGAAATCTTTAAAGATGATCTCCCTTTGTCCAAATGTAATAATGAAAACTTGTACCCCAAATGGTAAAAGTGGAATGACAAACTTTTAATAAATTTTATAATAATGTCTCTTCCACAATGCTCTGCCACAGAGCATGACCTTTGATGGAAATTTATCTTTCAGAGTCAAGAAGGCTAATTCATTTCTGAGAGAAAACTAGAACCCAAAATTGAAACAAGGGTACCTGAACAGAAGTTTGTTTATTCTTGCCAGCTTCCCCCCCAGCATAACAATGCTAGATCTGCTTTTCTGGATCTCCTGTCCTCAACCTGCAGGCAGAGTGCACTCTGTCTCTGTACAAGGTGACTGTGCTAAAAAGAAATAATTAAACCCACCCACAGGAGGTGGATGTAGGTAGCTTTCCCGTTGGAAGCACACATGACCTTCTTATCCAGATCTCTTAGACAGTCTACATTCAACCTTATATCTCAGCTGATTTATTATCTCCTAGAGAATGTTTCATTCCTTCAGTTGGGGTTTTTGTTTCATTTTTAATTAAAAGTGAGACAGCATCTCTTACAAATCATTCTGTTAGCTTACTTTTTTCGACTTTCATTCTCTTTGACTCCATGAAGGCAACATTCAGTCTTTGTTCAGTATATTCATGAAGAATATCTTCTCTTGCTGCCAACATTTTCAGGGGGTTTCTTGAGGACTGGACTCTGCGTGTAGGCCTAACTGCGCGTTTGTGCTCTGTTACAGAAGATATTAATCTGAAAAGCAAGCAGTGTATAGAATCATTAGTTAAGATTGGTTAATTAGTTAAGTAATAAGATTGGTCAGAATCATATTATTACAAGAGATTTGCGTTGATTTTGAGTGTGATATTTGTTAGGAAATCAGGATCAGTTCCTTGATTCAAGCAGGAGTTACTTCAGAAATATGCAGAATAAATGGACACATCCAGAACTATGACATCTACATGATGACTTAAAGCTGAACATTTTGACTGCTGCCCATATGTCATTTGTAACAATGAAAAGGAAAAAATAAGCTCTTACTTTGGTGCATAAGGATCAAAGATGGCATCAAAGTCCTCATCAAGATCCAGAGGCACTGAGGAGGAAGGGAAATCCACATGGCGATAAAATTTGGAAAATGTTTCATCATCATCCAACTTCATCACCTCTTTCACGGATTTTCCTGTAACTGTCAGTACTGTCTCTTGCATCCCAGCAACTGCAGGAAAAAAACATATCAACCCTCAATAAATAATTGTAATGGAACTGTATAACTCTAGAACATGGTTTGTTTAGTAGTTGTTGGGGTGGGGTTTTTTGGGGGTGGTGTTGGTGTTTTGTTTCTTGATGTTTTGTTTTTATAAATTAATGGAATTTGAGGAAGAGATGGTAGAAAAGTCTGCTGGAAAAGAACGATAAAAACAGAGTGTAAATACTACTCACATGCTATAATCTTTATTACAAAATGGTTGGGAAATATGGTTCAATAAAAGGCACTATCAACAATGAGTTGCTTTAGTAGGATAATTAAAGCATTTTATGGTCTTGTATATTCCATATTGCCTCCAGCAACATAATTCCTTCCTTTGAAAAGATCTACTAGAACTACAAGTGGAAAAGTCACTGTTTAAGATAGCAAGTAAGGCACAATCATTATCCTGTGTTAGTAATGTATGTTTTTTTAATGGTTTTTGAAACTCTACAAATTACAAAAGGATTTTTGTCTTACAAATGGTGTACAGACATGTGAGATGGAAACACCAGAGAACTCTAGACAGTTTCATAAGTAGTCAACAAACTGTACAGAGAAGCCACATGAGCTGCTACACAGTCAATTTTCAAAAAAACCAAGAAGGTGAATGAATTGTGCTTGGGAGCACCTTAGTGTCCTATCTCAATTTTAAGATGATTAAACTACATTTAAAGCTGTTCCACTGTATATGGCAATGTGGTTAAGACTGAATGTGTGGTTTTAAGAAACTTTGCTAGCAAGAAGAATGGTACATTGTGTGTAGAAAAAGAAGAAAGTTATTTTGGCATTTATAATTTATCCTACTGTACATTTGTAATACAATAGAATAAGGCTTTTTTTTTTTTTTTTTTTTTTTTTTTTTTTAAATCTAGTAAAGTCTGAATCACAAAAATGAACTGTGTGATCCCTAAGTGCATCCTGAAAAACAAAATACTCAGTTTCTGTTACCACATGCTTTAACTAAGAGGTACTTTAAGTCATTTTCTGAAGTCAGAGAATGGATACATTACCAGCTTTGGTAACTCTACTAACCTTTATTATTTAGCCTTCCCAAGAATGACTCCAGCTTGTCAAGCTTCATATCTGATTCCAATTGCATATCAGGCCTTGCTTCAATTTCTAAGCAAACCAGAAAGTAAAACTTGGTAAATGACAGGAAGTAAAAAACCTAAACCTATTTCAGTCATTTTTATTCCTTACCTTCCAATGGCTTTGTCACTGGAGTGGTAGATTTCTGCCGGTTACTGAAAGGGGATGCTACAGGTGTTAATGCACTTGGAGAAGCCAGTCCTGTATAAGAACACAGAACATAGAAAATGCAGTCCTGGGTGAGCACAGGGGAAGATATTTAGGGAAAGCAGATAACCCTGGCAACTTCCTACAGTCTCTCATACTTCCTCAGCCTCCACAACTGTTGTATTTAGGGATGGCAGAGTGTTCTACCCTGCCTGCTCCTTAAATCAATGGCAGCCTCAGAAACTGTCCCAGAGTGTTTTTTCCAAGTATCTGAAATCAAGCTAACACAGGATACATGCTTTCTCTTAAATACAGTCATTTTACTTGTTTTCAAGGTAGAGACTTTGTCTACATTTTTAACTCCAGTTCTACCACAAACCACATTTTAAAAACATGCAACTGCTCTGAACAAAAGTACATGGTTAGCAGGGAAACTAACAAGACTGTGCTTGGCACCTTCACAGCCACCACCCTCCTCATCTCCCCCTTTAAATCCAAACCCATTTCTATTAATATATGTAGCACTATGCACGATCCAGTGAAGGATCTCCTTGGATTATGCAGTAATTCTTGGGTCCTGTTGCATTTTTAAGAACACTTGGAAGTGGAAATAGAAATGGAAGTCAGAGTCCTCACCATTTCCAGCACTACTTCCTTCTTTTTTGTACTCTTCTCCCTCCTTTTCAGTAGCTTGCATACAGCAATTAATTCTGGACCCAGTGGATAAAGTAAGATTTCTATTTAGTTCTTTTCATGTGAATATGTTGCTCCAGTAAGAGAAATGACACTGTACAGGCTTTGTGTTTTTTATTAGGTAGAAAAAAATCCTGAAGCAAAGAACTGTATCTATTACCACTTGTTGCCTAGACTTTCAGTAAAGGGGCAATCTGACATTTAAACTTCCCTCTAATACCTATTTTCCACTTAGCCATAGCTTACTAATTACTGAGCCACACAAGTTTAAGCTGTTAGTTATTCTGATCAGATTAAACCCATATCGTGCTGGGAGAATATACACTAACCACGTTTTCACTATCTTTACTGCAACTCCTACCAAGTCATAATTGTCAAACACCAAGACAGATTAGAATATAATTAAGCACCTTCTCATTTTTTTCCTGTTACCTAAGAGTCTCAAAATTCCAGCAGGTTTTAAGTCAATCAGTAAAGCCTCCATCAAGATGTATTTGAGTGGACACGGCTCTTAAGAAACTCTCCCAGGACTTGATCTACAAGACCACACTGAGAACAACTTCAGATGTTACCAAAGGATCACCTAATTAGGACTGAAAATTTTTCAGCCATAAGAAGCAATTAAAATACAGCAACTGTGCACATGTGTATAACAAGGATTTAATTTTGCATTGCTTTCTCTCATCATCTCTTAAAAACTCATCATGATAATATATTCTTCTAGGCAACAAAAACAGAACACATCTGAATAAAATCCTGCTTGGGCTAATTCTATTTATGTCACTGCCTTGTTTCTCCAAAAGAATGACCACAGCACCTAAAGAGATCCTTTGTAGGTGTTTTTCTTTTTCCATTAAGAAGAACAAATTCTCTCACTTTCTATTCCTTTCTTAAGTTAAATCTAATTGTCAAAAAAAAAAAAAAAAAAAAAAAAATCTCAAAAAGCAGTCTGTAGACAATTGAACACTTTCATTTGGCAACTCTTCAAAATAGGTTAGTCTTTACACATTGACCATTGGCACTTCTAGCAGCAAAACAATGTAAGCAGCAGCTAAAATAAGTTACTAATAGATGTAATTCCTAATACCATGTATCTGTTTATCTGCCAGAATGTGGCTTGGATTGCAAATAGTCACTTGTCGTTGCAATACTGCCCTCAGCCCACACTGATCATTTTTGGTAGCTGTCATCTAACTCATGATTCATTGTTGTTGCATTTAATAACTAAATATTTGTAACAAAAAATTTAGTGTTCATTAACCACAAAAGAACACTTTAGGCACATTCCTCACAAAACTATCATTGTCCCAGGAGCACTGCATGGGGTTCTGTACTTCTCCCATGTACAGCCTTCAGAGGCTCCTGTCCCCTTCAGAAGAATGAGTGCACCAGGAAAGTGTGACAGAAGAGATCCCAAAAATTTTAACATAGCCCCCTTGCCATTTCTTCTCTCTGGTTCTATGCAGAAACCTGTTCAGTGATTTCTTCAGCCAAACACAGTATTGCAAGCTGTTGTCCAACAGCATCCATAAAAATAACATGTTTACTAAATATTCCCAGTGATCCCAGGAAGTACCAGGAACAACTGGATTTCATGACTTTCCACTAGAGTGCACCTGGGTTTTCAAAGGAAGAATAAATAAGAAAGAATAATCCAGTTGTGTCCTCTGGGTTGTATCAGAAGGAAAAACAAAATATGACTGTTCAAGTGATTAAGTGTCATCAGTCAGACAGAGCCCAGTAATAACGGGAGGGATGGTAGTGCAACAATGCAGAACAAAATGGATCAATACCAACTGCCACGAGAAGCTGGAGTGAAGAGTGTCATGACGTGATATTTAGTTGCAGATAAATAGTCCTCCTCATGCTAAACATAGATACTGCTTGTGTGTATCTTTAGCTCGATTTTATTTTAACTAAGTAGATGAGCAGTGGCATATTTATATTAGGATCATTTTATCACTGACCTTTTTTTACCATTCGCCCAGCTACAGTGAACTGCGTGGAGTCATTGGCGGCTCCTTTACCCTTGGACTTCCAGGCTTCTTCTCGAGCTGTAATCAGATGTTTCCTTTCTTCAATGGTCATCTGACTCTCCTGGTTATCTGCCATTCTCTGCTTTTTGAGGAGAAAAAGAGAAAGAGATTTTGTAAAAACAGATAAACTGACTACAATATAGCAAAAGACTGGCTAAACATTTCAACTGTTCGCTGTAGAGAGATGAGCACAAGAGAAGCAGCTACTAAAGAAAAGTCACAGGCAGAGCTCAGTGACTCTGACCTGAGGAGATTCAATGTTTTGCTGCCCCATTATAATATGGAGATAAGGTTTTGGTCTATGCTCTTTCACCTTTTCTAGAAACTACCAGCCAAGGCAAATGGCATCCTGCTACACAAAGCAAACCATTTGCTCTGCGTGTGATACAATTTTCCAGACCTTGCTTTTTCAAAGCATGACTTGCTGCACCAGTGAGATCACTAAACTGACTTTCTGCAGATGTTTTCAAATGTGCAAATCTGCAGGTGGCACAGGGACTAACAACAAAGAACTGTAACTGTGATTTCTGAATCACTCTCTTACAGTAAATCAATTCTCCAGACAGGATTAGAAGCCTTATCTCTCCAGAGGCTTCTGACATTCGTTCCTGTGTCAGCTTCCTCTACTGACTATTTTTCCAATGACTGTGATTATTTTTTTTTCTGGTCACCCTCAGCTTTCCTTGCTTGCTTTGGGGGGTTGCAGCCAACATCTTCAGTAATTAGAAGCATCTAGGCACACAAAGTATCTTAGTACCCTACTAACAAAAAGGATTGACAACAGTACATTAAACAGGGAAGAAACTGAATTTACATACTCAGCTATAGCCAGGTCAGCCCAAAGAAAGATTTTTTCAATGCACTTGTTTTTAAAAAGTAGCAACATATCAGTGATTATACTGCATGGAAATGAAGCATAAATGTATTTTTAGGGCATGGTAATGTCAAGACTAGAATTACTTCCAATTTACGTGACATTTGGCATTTGTCTTCACAACCTGTCTGCTAGAATTGAAAAGAAAAAAAAAACCAAAACCAAAAAACCCCACCTAAAAACAAAACCAATCAACCCAAAACAAAACCAACCAAACAAAAAAACCCCAAAAAATCCAAACGAAACAAATATTAAAATTTAAAGCTTTATCACAGCTCTTGCTCATATAACCACAGAGGGGAAATGGAAAAGTACCCAAAAGCTTGTGAACATAAAATAAACACTCTGTTTCAAAATACAAAGAAGAGCTTTAAACCCAGGTATCCTTTTCTCTTTGCTCAAAATCAAACAGATTAAATAAATCAGTCACTTCATATAAAAAACTCTTGTGACAGCAGAGGACACACTGAAAGAGAGATTTTGTAGCTTTTTCAGTATTTTCCAGGAACAGTATCTGAGCCAGAAGAGTAAAGACAAGCTGAGTGGCTGGTACAAGGACTAGAACGTGAGAGCCCTCCACTCCTTTCCTCTGGTTCCATCCACAGCCTCCTGCAGTAATGCCTGCTCTCAATTTATTAGAACAGACAGCTGGGCAGCCAGACACTATGACTCTGAGTCATGACAATCAAGATAAAAACCTTTGATTTTTCCATAGAACTATAACACTTTCAATATAAATAACTAGATTTAAGTCTATTCAATATTGCTTCCTCTTCTATAAAAGCATCTGAATGCTTTAAATAAAAACAATGGAAGTAATCTCTGTTCATTTCCCCAAATCCCTACTCATTCTGAAGCATAGGCACCCCCAAAATAAACCCCTGATAAAAAAAACCTACTGCAACAACCTAAAAATATACTGGCAGGAAATTAATATATACCTAATGAAACCACAAGTGACATTTCAGACACGAAACAAATGTTTTCAACCTAGTGAAGATGCTGACATATTAGTATATCAGGGGAAGTGAGAGAGAGGCAGGAAGATATAGTAATATGGATTCCTTGATATGTATTGTATTTAATTTTTTTAAGTGATGGGAAATGAATTTTGAATTTTCTCTTCAGCAAATACCTGATGCTCCAGAGTATGCAGAGCTACTGGAAATACTGAAGACACAGACCTGGAATGCATATGTGCTCATCACTACACATGCATTGTAAGAAAGACCATGAGCAATTCTGAAGCTTTGTCAAAGGACAAGAGAGAATAAATGGCTATGTAAAGGAGGGAGAGGGGCAGAGGAAGAAGCTGAACAGATATCAAGAAATAGTTGGTAAAAAAACCCAAACTGTGTGATGCTTAAAAGAAAGAATCATTTCCTATAGCTGGAATCCAGCATGAAAATTTGGAATAGGAAATGCCACAAACTCAAGTGTTGATTGTTTTTTTTTAAAAAAAAAAAAAAAGATGACTAAGCCTTTGAAAATAGCACAATGTTTAGGACTGATAAAAACTCAGATGAGGCCAAAATTTAGAAGAAGGTAGGTACAGATCACAGTGTTTGTATGTTGCTCCAGACATTCACGTGAAGGCTGCTGTAAGAAAATCAATAAGGAATCAAAGCACTGGTGCATAATTAATGCCATTCCACAGAGCATTATGGAAAGCATGTTTAATCAAAATTGTAAGTTTGATTGAGATAAAGTATAATTAAATATGTTAACACAGTTACCTATGATTTTTTTATTATATTTGACTTAATCATAGGTAACATTTTGAGTTTTTTTTAATCAACATTAAAATATTAATGCAGCTTACAGGCTGCAAACTAGTTAACTGAAAAATTATTTCTAAACAGGACTGACCCATGATCTGATGTAAAAATCTACCTCAGATTAAGTCAGTTGAGTATGTTTCTTTACAGAAGAATGCATTAAGACTTAGGTTTTACACAGCAAGAATAATGACATATGAAAAATTACTTCCCTGAGAGGGAAGACAGGGATGAGGAACAGAATGGAGCACTTATAATCCAAGAAGAAGAGGTTAGTGACCTTTCCCACAGCACTCTCCTGGAGAAGCTGGCTGTTCGTGGCTTGAATAGGGGTAATCTTCACTGGTTAAAAACTGGCTGGATGGCTGCACCCAAAGATTTGTGGGGGGTGGAATTAAACCCAGTTGTTGGCAGGCCACGAGTGGTGTTTCCCAGGGTTCAGGACTGAGGTCAGTTCTCTTTAAATTGTGCATCACTGATTTTGAAGAGGGGATCAGGCCCTCATTAAGTTTGTGGATGACACCAAGTCGTGTAGGAGTGCCAATGTGCTTGAGGGCAGGAAACCTCTGCAGAGGGATCAGGATAGGTTAAGTCAATGGGCTGGGGCAAACTGTAGGAGGTTCAACAACACCAAGTGCCAGGCCCTGCACACGGGTCACAAGCCCATGCAATGCCACAGGCTTGGGGAAGGGTGGCTGGAGAACTGTCCCATGGAAAAGGAGCTGGAAGTGTTTCTTGGCACCCAGCTGAATATGAGCCATCAGTGTGTGCCCAGGTGGCCAAGAAGGCCAACAGCATCCTGCCTTATGGAAGAAACTGTTACCAGCAAAACTATGAAAGTGAACTTCCCCCTGTACCTGGCACTGGCAAAGCCACCAGTTTTGGGCCTTTCACTGCAAGAAGGACATCAAGGCACTGGAGTGTGTCCAGAGAAGGACAACAAAGTTGATGAAGGGTCTAGAGAAAAAAAGTCTACTGAGGAACGGCTGTGAGGGAACTGATGTTTAATCTGTAGAGAAGGAGGCTGAGGGGAGACCTTATCGCTCTCTAAAGCTTCCTGAAAGGAGCTGCAGTGAGGTGGGGGTTGATCACCCAAGTAACAAGTGATAGAACAAGAGGAAATGGCCTCGAGTTGCTCCAGGTTTAGATTTGGATATTAGGAAATATTTCTTCACTAAAATGGTTGTCATGCACTGGAATAGGCAGCCCAGGAAAGTGGTCGAGTTACCATTCCTGGAGGTATTTTAAAGAAGTTAATATACTGTATTTAGGACCATGGTTTAGTGGTGGACTAGGCAGTGTGTTAGGTTAACTGTAGGACTTGGTGATCTTAAAGGTGTTTTCCAAACAAAACAATTCTATGACTCTCCAAGTCTGAGAAGGAATTACAGACTTGATGGAAGAAGAGTTAGAAGCAGGGATTACTGTTCTCCCACTACTTGCCTGGTTTGGATGAAGATTTTGGTCTTTTCTAGCCCTGCGACATTCTTCTTGAGGGTGTGCATTCCTCTGCTTTTGTAGTGTCAGCTCATACTAAGGAAGGGACAACATCTAGGCAATGCTCCATTTCCTGCCCTACCATTTTCCAGTCCAAGCAGCATCCCCTTTAGGTCAAAACAATGCAACTGAGAGCAGTCTGTTCGCAGGCTGGTTTGTTGTCTGGGGGTTTGGTTTTGTTTTCACAGCAAGAGATAGGAGATGTCAAGATTTTCTACACTGAAGGCCAAGACTGCCCCTACCTGGGGGAGTCCAAATCAAGAATGAACATAAAAAAAAAAATAGCTTTTTCAAAAGGGGGGTTAGTTTAAAACTGGTGTTAATAACTATATAAAAGAACAATCCAGAAAGTATTTATTTGCTTTTTAATATAAGTTCTTTAGTTCAGTCTCCTAAGACAAAAAAAGCAGAAGAACCCAACTGTACAAGTATGGAAAAGTTTCTGCATTGCTTTCTGCTGCAGCTTCATATGTCTTGTTATAAGGAGAAAACTGAAATGCAAATGCATGGCTTGCTGTTCAAAAGTTGTTTGAGCAAAATAAAACCTACTCAACTCTTCTTTGGTGCAAGCAACAAAATGATTAATTGTGCTAGAAAAAAAAAAAACCCATACATGTCTGCATGCACCTTGACACTATGCTGTAAGAAGCAGCTTTCTAACACAGCAGGAAGTAGCTCAGTAGAAAGATGCACTGATTTTGTGCGTTTCCTATTTAAGATAGATTGGATGAACAGCCCCCTGGACAGATATTGTATTATTAGGATAGACTATATTTACCTTCTAGATACATAGTACAGGTGAATACTGACAAAACAAAACAAATAGGTTACCTGAAGTAAATAGTAATAAAGTTACAATAAATCCAAAGCTTACAGAGAAGAGCTAGCACTAACACATTTCAGTTACTAGGCTCAAATTTAATTTTTAATTTAAAAAAAATCAGATTAAAAAGATCATCCTGAAAAACAGCCATGAGAGTGAATGTGTAAACAGTAAATATCAGTAGTCAAAATTTTTATTGTGGTTCCAGTAGTCCCTACCATAATCATCATCCTGTGTTCTAGCAGCGAATAGCTGCCCCTTGGATTCACACCGTGATGTATGCTGGCCAGAATGCCTCTCACATGTGTCACACTGGATTTTGTGCAGGAAGGAAAACACAATGGATCCCTTACAGGACTACAATTACAGATCTGAGCTGGGAGGTGTAATAAAGCAGAATTAGATATGCACAGATCTATTGAGTCCTTCCAGTGAATTGTTTCCTTCATATTTTTCTTCAACTTGCTTCTTTGCCCACTCCTACCTTTGCTTTTTTTTGCCTCTGATCATGCAAAACAAGTACTGTTTGCTCAGATGAAGATACAGTATTCTGCTTCTGCTCAGACAACTTCGTTATGTCGCTCTAGCTAAAGAAATTTTATAGTTCTCATTATATATTAATTCTTTAAAAGTGAGTTCTGCAGATTGTTTATGAGGCATTGACATGATTTTGAGGAACATTTCACATGCTGCTTCTCTAACAGTTATTGGAACAGAAGCAGGACTCTATTCCAAGCAAACACAAAGGTAGCTCTGTTGCTACAAGTTGCTTTGGGAATGTGCATCTTAGACCTGAATGTTACTATTCTGTCTTACTTCTCCCTCCAATTATTAAATGGGAAGTTTGTACAGCATTTCACCTTCAACCTCCAAGGATGACGTTCATCAGAAATCAGAGATCTTGATTCTTTCAAACTAGTACTATAAACCTTAAAGGGAGAGAGAGAGAGAGAGAGAGAGAGAGAAAAAGAGAGAGAGAGAGAAGCAGGAAGATGGGACAGTCAGAGAAAGGCAAAAATAATTCAGACAAGGGAAAAGCACTATAGAAAAGTCACCTCTGAACAAAAGCAGCTTGCTTTTTTAGTCGGTAAACTAGATTATTTGATTTCTTACACTGTATATGTGCATTACTTGCAAAGAAGCCAGGGTACACAGTAATTTCTTCTAAAATAAATACTATGCAGTTACATATTGCTCCTTTATATTACCTTTTTAACAAATCTCCATTTCTTAGTGTTACAATGAATGCAACAATGTCTCCATGATTGACTTTCTCACATAGTCTAACCGGTACAGAATTTTCAGAAAAGCAACCAGGCGGGAAACATTAGCATAATATATGTTGAAGAAAAGTACACAACATAGTGGCATAATGTTTCTTTAAAGCAGCATTAACTAAGCTGATTAATCAGTTGAGAAGATTACTAATTTCCTATGTAAAAAAATCCTGTCAAAATGTGCTTACTTGAAATTGTTGAGCATTTAAATTGTGCAGACTTTTGCTCACCTGATTAATAGGTAGAAAAGGATGAAATTTATGGAGAGCAGGTATAACAGGAGAGTAAGTAGAAGCATATACAGGTTCCTATGACAAGGATAGAAGCAAAGCAAAAGAATTAGAAAAGAACTGGACTAATGGAGAAATGGAGATGGGGGGTGGGAGGAAATCATTCATCTTGTCCTCATTGCTTCAGATGAACTAAATCTAAATATTTTAACCTCCTAGCAAGGTGTTCCCTATTAGAAAGCCATAGATCAAAAATGTTGTCACAATACAACAGCATGTTCACCAAAACCATTCCATGAAGGAATTAAACAAGTTAGTAACAATATCACTACAACAACACACAAAATGCAGCACAGCCAGCAGGTACACATTTCATATGCTGATAATTTTTATGTCTCTGTTTCCATACACCATGATGAACCATGTCAGCCACAATGTGAATAATTCTGTTGCAATTTAATCAGACCCTGCTAAATAACAAGCCATCTATTCTCTGGATGAAAGGAAAGAATGCTTACTAAAACTGGGATACTCAGAAGCCATCTGGAGGGAACTGTTAAGCCCACAGCATTCAGTGAAGGTGAGTTCACCATTCTAAATAAAGTCTACAAATAGCTCCTGCCTCAGAGCTGGGCTTACCCAAAGCTGATTAGACATGGCTTTATCATTTATAATTCTTCTTACTTCTATAGGTTAAAGCAAATGTGGAACACTGCACAGAATATGGGTAAATGAAGCTCATTAGAGTGGCTCAAAATGAAACTTCACCAGTAGGATTTCAGATTTGATTAGAACTGGATATAAGACTTGGTGGATGCTATATATGAAATGGATAAAACTATTACATCACGAGATTAAGAATTTTGCCTAAAGGTCACTTTCTAAGGACTCACCTCCTTTAAAAAGTTTTACACACTTCATCTTAGTAATTTTGAATTGACTGTTCATCTCTAGCCTTTAACATCAGTGCTGAGCTGCAATTTGAACTTGCTGGAAGAATTAATTGCAATTTGAACTTGCTGTAAGAATTAATTGCATTTCAAATGTCATTCACTGCTTTAATGCAACTGCAGTGCAGCTGGTAATCATGTTAAACAGAGACTCTGTTAAAAATGGCTAAGTATAAGACAGGCATTTTCATTCCAGTAAATCTTGCTATTTTGATACTAAGGAAGGATTTTAAAGTTAGCTGGTTTTTCTACCCATGAAAAAACCCAAACTGGAAGTGTTCAATCTATGAACACAAAAATACATTAAATCCAAAATATTATTTCCAAATAAAAGTTACTCTTTCCCAGTAAGACATTCCTCAGAGTACTGCTGTTCCCCTGATGTTAGAGCTATTCTTTGACTTGTCCAAGTATGTTTAACAAACGTATAAATAATATATGAAGCCTCACAGCTTCCAACAAATTTTCCTCTTAGGTGCAGCAATCATCAAAATAGATGCTGCACCTTCAAGTAAATCTCAACTTCCCCTCTCATCTGTACCTCCTTGATTTTATTCCTTATTCCCTTACCCATTTGAGGTTGCTCTGTCAGCTTTTCCATTAGTTTTATGTTTTTTTCTACAGTTTAGCCTACATATAAATGACTATAACACATTTGGAGAAATATCTCACCATGAAGAAATCTGTGCAGAAACATTTGTCTAGAAGCAATCAAACAAATATTTAATATAACTATTTTATGTATAGTATTCATCTTTCAACTGTTGCTCTTCCGAACAAGAAATCTAAATGTACTCTAGAAACTTCAGTTGTATAGAGCTATGCTTCAATAATAAATCTCCAGAACAATTCTGATAAACTTACAAAAGACACACATGCACAAAAGACCATCTAAAAAAGTGTCAACAGGACACTTTAACAGGAGTAACATATTGCAACTTCAGACATTATTTTGAAACAGCAGGGCATAACAGATGTTTACACACCCTTGCAGTCTAATGCATGCCTACCAGGTGTGGAAATTGGACTTTAACTAGCTCATGACACCATAATCCATACAATTCCTGCATTTTTATTGTCAACCAGCAACAGAAAGCACTAAGATTCTTAAGTACATTTTAGTCTCTATTTGTAAAAAAGCTTTGAGATTTCAGTGGCACACTGCTTCTTTGATTTATTAACAATAATAGTATTTTCAGATTTAAGGGCAGCTGACATGGTGTGTTGTAAGCAGAGTGGTCAGTTTAGTGAAGCTTTATATAATTTATCATATATTACATAATGAATCAGCATGGCAAATATCTGTAGAGTTAAGGAAATCGTGTATATAGTAAGTCTAAATGTTTTTCTTACAGATCCAAGATTTCAGCCATTGGCAGACATGCAAATCCTTTGATTTAGGCTCTAAATAACCAAGAGCTAACATGAGCCAACAGAGCAGGTGACCCAGTGTCAGAGATGGTCCCACTGCTAGCTCGTACCCACTTCAAAGCTCGTACCCTTCAAGCACTTCATGCTCGCTTACTTGCTTTAAAAGCCCAACTTGTGCTATGCTGAGTGAAGTTGCTGCACATGGTAACACAGCAGGGAGGATGTGGGTGCTGGGGAGTGAGAAGAGAGAACAAAGGTTTTGTCTCTGCCTAAATCTTGGCAGCTGTTTAAAGCTTTTATTTAACCCCATTGTCTTTAGATGGAGTACATTTGTTATCTGATCTAACAGTTGTCATTCTGGAGACTAGCCTGTTAAAATGTGACCACAATTCTGCTTTCCTCCCTGAAATTATTTTTGCTTTAGGACATCTTTCAAATGAGCAATGTGATTTTTTAGTCCATAGGGCAAAACCAAACCAAAGCCCGCAAACTAAACTGCAAAAAATCATCCCTCTTGTTTTTCTGTCCAGTTAACAACCATTGATAAGTCACATGCTCAGGCACAGATTTGTCTGAAATAATGACAGACTATGTAACAACTCCTTACTTGTAATACAATAATGGGGCAGGAGAATTGTTGTTGTTCACTTATTTAATTGAAACAGCATTTTCATAACTAAATAACTATCCAAACATTGTTGTTCCCATTAATAATATTTATAACACAAATTTACCTTCATTTGTCCTCTGTGAAAATGCTCCTTCAAAAACTAAAAGCTTTTCAAACAGTCTGTTTTATCTGACAATGTCATTTTTAAAATAATAGACCCAGAAGAGAAGCATTAGTCCTGCAGTTTGAACCACCAGCCCATTTTGAAGCCTATCTCCCAGTCATCCTCACCTTTTGTGCTTTAGTTCACACTGCAGAATATACAGAGTTTAGGATGAAACTAAGCCCTGAAGCACATTCCTAGATTCCCATATAGCACTAGGGCTGCTGACAGCAGTCAGGCCACAGGAGCATACTAAATTTAGTCTGAAGCAAAAATTCACTGAAGCAAAACAAGTAAGTATTGCATGGGTAGCAGTTCCTCATCAGTAACTGTTCTGGCTTTACAGATCCACTCCAACTGGGCAACAACTTCTGTATAAACACAGCAAGAGTATGCTAACAATGTGGACTTCCCTTTCCTCTCCACCTTTCTACCCAACTCCCTCTATTCACCAACACTGATAAGACAGATAAAACCCATGACCTGGTGGGTTTGGCTACAGACAAACACCAAAGTTAATGCAAATTAACCAGAAGACAAATGGCTCATGAATGCTCTGGTACCTGCATTTCCTCAGTGTTTATTGGATCCAAAATTACTGCTCAAATGAAAAAAAGAAACAAAAAACCCCAACCAACAACAACAAAAAACAACGCACAGAGACAACACATCTTTAGGAATCTGAAATTTTTACAAGTTCACCCATACTACAGAAAATACTTGAACTTAAAATTTCAAGCCAGCTACATTGGGGAGGAAAAAGGCTTAAATTATACCTGTAAACATTCCTGAAGCCTTGCAAACCTGCTTAGTGACTCCTAATCTGATGGTGTAAAGACACGGTAACCAGTACTCTATGTCCCAAGACACTGAAAACATTCTTGCTTAAAGAGTTGCCATGTGGGGAGAATTGTTTGTTAAACAAGCCTGACAATAAGAGGAATAGCAGGAGCTAGTAGCAGGAGGTAGTAGCTCCTAGCTATTATTAGGCATGCCTAATAGAATGCATCTTCAAGAAGCTCAAGCATTTCAAGCCAGATGTTTTTTCCAAACAAGTATTGAGATACCTTTTTCAACAGCTGCTCAACTTCTTGCATTTGTGCACTACGATCAGTGACAGACATTTTTGCATAATCCTGCTTTTTGCCAAGCCTGCTCTTCCAATCTTCCTCACCACTCTTCTTCAGCAACGCTAACCTAGAGAGAAAAAAAATATGCCAACAGGTACCTTTAAACACTAGTTTCTGTTATTGTCAAAAGCTACCCTTATTGTTTCCCTAGTGCTGTATTCAAGAGAAATTGAAATTATATTATCCAACATTAACTGTAGTTATTTACATCTCATACACATACACAAAGGTTACAAACAAACACCAAGCCTTTACTAAAAATGTTAAAGGGGAATCATCTGTCAAAACACAGAGAGACCCCAAATAATTTGTATAGTCAGTGGAAATTGATAATACAGTCAAGGAGACCAAGGTACAATGCAGATAATCCTAAAGTAGACATATAAATAGGTTAGTTATCAATCACTGCTTTTTTCCTTCCTTTCTGTTGATAAGGCACAGAGAGTGACTAGCTCAGTTATGGATGATTATGCTGTAGACGTCCAGAGTTAACATGGTGAATATTACCTTTAGTCCTTATTGTACTAATTTACAAAATAATAATAATGAAATAAAGTTCTTAAAAACCCATGAATTCCATTCAGCAGACATCTACTAATTAGGTCTCATCAGATACATCAAATGAAAACTCTACAGTTGCTGCTTTCACTTCAGCTCTAGTGACTAAGGTTATGACCAGACTGCTTGGGCTCACTTACTATCTCCTCACCTAGCTTAGCCATTGCTGTGACAAAAAGTAGTATTAATGCACAGATAACTTGCTGCTAATTACAGCACAGCTGTGAAGTTTACCAAGATTCTACTAATTTTAAGGATGTCTTATATTTAAAATATGGAGTACCATTAAGATCTTTTAAAAATGCTGTTTGCTAATCTTGAGCAAAGTACTGACTGATACTTACCAACTCTGTTGGGGACAGCACGTAGATTTATTTTTATTGAATTAGAACATATTTGTCTACACAAAGTTTAAGGTGATCAGTTTTGTGGGAAGGGGAAGTCAGCTGAGAATACAAGGGCTACACAGGCAGTTTACCCTCCTCAGAAAGTAATGTTTGTATGAATTTTCTAGCTTTCAGAAATCTTAGTAATCCAAAAATGTGTACTTGTGTGAACAGTTGCATAGGTTCACTAAATTTTAATTTTAGTCGAAATAAGTTTCACTACATCACTTGATGTAGGGTATTTGAGTAAGGATTATACTAAACCCATAACCCTCTTCATATTTGAACAGATTCAGTAGTTAAAGCATTGGCAACCTATTTTGACCACAAGATACAGGGATTTGTTTTTAGAGTTGCAATCGCTGTAACCCTCACAGTAATTCTTGTCCTGAAACTCCGAGGAGAAAGAAGGGGTAAGACCAAATAGCTCTAGTCAGAAGCCAAGTTTCAGACAGCTGCTTCCTAAAAAAACCTAAGGGGTGCAATCACACTACTGGCCTATTCAAGGACAACCAGTTGGTCCTAGTGAAAGCATCTGAGAAAAACTGAAAATTCAGAATACAATTAATCCACAGAATACAATGACAATAAGAATGTTAGTATTGTAGAAAGCAGTTATTTCTTCTCCTGCCCCAGCAGGCAGTGCTGGTAGGCTTCACATGGCCTGGTTGCTTCATACCTCACAGCAGGGATGAGTAGGGGTGAGAAGGACTCACAATAAGGAGCTGAGGCCATGGTCATTATTTCCAGAATGTATACAAGAGTTCACTGCCCAGAACTAATCTTCTGGAGTGCATCCATGCATGTGTGAAACTGTGGAGGAGACCAAGACGTGCCTCAATTGCCACCACACAGTTGAATTATCTTCAATAGTTATGTACTCTCAGGTCAGCTTTGCTTAGAATGATCTGCAGTCATTGAAGCTGGAGGCAATTTAGTCAGCATTGGTCTAAGATGGATTTTTTTTTTTTTAATGTCCATAGCTGCTCAGTATGGACGACAGGTTTTATTTATTTATTTTTAGCCTAACATTACTGCAGGGTATTTGCCCTAGACAGCCTGGCTGATCAGAAAAGAGAAAATCTATGATTCTAAGATCACTTCTGTGTCTCTGGAGACTTTGTTTTCTCTTCTGTCATAAGGATGGATGCATACTAGCCTTCCACTCATCACTTGTATATGTAACAAAACAACTCATTCCTAGAGTAAGAACACCTGCTTGCCTGCTTACAGGAATGAAAGCACCACTTAAAGAAACATGTATGCCCTCTATACCACTGAAAACCTTTCTGCTGTGTAAAATTTAAAGCCACAAATTTATTTTGAATGAGGGAAACAGCAATAAATTCAGACTGCCCCATCTCAGCAACAATTGGAGGGCTCTCTTTCATTAGAAAAAAGATGCAAGAACTACTGAACTGGTTTACACAATCAAGTGCAGGAGCTCCGTAGCTTAATTCAAAGTAGACAGAACATCTGATTCTTTTGGGAAGTCTGCAAAAATAAAGCAAATAAAATTATTTGGTCTAACCTTTAAACTTGTTTATAGCCTGGTGCCTACTAGTTTCATTGCATACCTTTAGTTTTCCACTTCTGACAAATAATGAATAAATCATTCATTATCCACTTTCATAGTTCTATTAATTTTCAGAGATGAAGGGATAATGTTGAATAAATTCTGAAGGGAAATAGAAACAAGATTTGAACAGTGTTTTTGTCTAAACAAAAAACTTTGCATGAAAAGCCTTGGCAAAAGTCCTGGCAGAAAATGTCCAATATGATACATCTTTCTTCTGTGGCAATATTTTTTGTATCTTAGCTGCTCATGTTACCCTTAACTGGTTAAACTGGACACAGGCTTGGCTTTCGTATCTACTCCACTGGGTGCACTTGACCAGTTCTTTTCAGTTGATACATAAATTCTGGAGGCCAATATGACTTAATACGACTACAAAAACTAAATCAACTCTTAAAGGGTGCATAAAATCACTACAGTGTGGGCTATAAGGAAGATTTGCTCAATACATCAAAAGAGGTTGAAAGTTAAATTTAGGCTCAGCTCTTTCTGAGAAGGAATGAATGATGGTAAAAAGGCCACCAGCTATTAGAACTGTCAATAGTTTTTTTAAATGGTGATTGTAGCATGCAGCTGACTTCTAAAGCAGAGCTGACTGGGTGGTCTTGTAGCAACTTTGGTCTCCATTGATGCACAAAAATAGGTAGATACACACAGCTGATGCTCCAAAGTCTCCATGACACTCCTCTTCCTGAAAGCAAGACAATTTAAAAGAAGTCTTCCACCACTCATATGTAACACATGAGTGGAGTGCCCCTTGTTGCCTAAACCAAAACACAGCCATAACTAATCAAAGCCTTTGCTCCCTCTCACCTTCAAGCTGTATGTTTGCAGAAGAAGAGAGGATAGGTATCTTTTCTTCCTCAAAAAATCATAATTTTCATTCTTTTATTTAATATGGGTAATTCTGAAAATGTCAGGTATGCACTAACTGCACAAGGATAATATTAATCCAGTGAAGTAAGTCTGTGGAAAATCACTTTCATCCAGACCAGTCTGCATGTATTCTGCCCAAATAACATTACATCTGTGGAAAAGCTGTTCTTCTGTAAGGTGAAAGAATGTCTGACACAGCCAGAAAAATCTACAGTATGGGGAGATGAAGTTAGTCAATGTAAGAGGAAAAAAAAAAAAAAAAAAAGCGAAGTTTAATAGTTAATCTTCCACAGAAATGTTCTTTTAGGTTTATGAATTCTTGGCATCAGCTACAGCCAAGCAAAAGAAAATGAGCTGTTGTAATTTTTTGATTCTGGACTTGGTAGACCACTGTGGTATTCTGAAAAAGTAAAACATTTTGATATCAGCTCTGTCATTTATAGACATGTGTGGAACATATTGTTTCCTGAAAAGAGAGCAGGTATTTTCTTTTGTCAGCTTTGGGACAGAGAAACAGTGTTGGAGGCCTAATGAAAGTAATTCCAGATTGTGAGTGTGACTGACAGCCTTAAACATTATAGTTCATCAAGAGATCAACTTATCTCAGCAATAAATTTAGGACTGAAACAGCTGCTAATACTTGGATCTTCCCCTTCCTCCTACCTCTTTTTCCTTACTGGAATCAGGGAGGGCAGATCATTTACCACCTATAAAACTGAAGTTACTAGTCTAAAGCTTATCTATCCAGACAGTTTTCATTTACATAATTATTATTTACAGAACAGAAGGGGAAGACAGGTGGTGGGATGAAGGTTGCTTTAAACAAAACAACAATGAACTGGAAAAGGTAAGTACATCCTTCAGAAGGGAGACTAAGACTGCACAGCTGTTGTAGATGCCCCTGCACCTCCTCTTTATGTTAAAGGGATAACAGGGAGTGAGGATGCTCTATAAATAAGGATGACTTGTATACATCCTAGAAATACATGAATTTAAGAAGCACACTCAGGAATCACATGGTTTTTTTTATAAAAAAAAAAAAATAGTTAAGAGTTCCTATTATCACACACCCACATCAGCAGTGGGGGAATATTTTTACACAGTGAAAATTTAATCAAGAAGCTATTTTTATATTTTGGTTCTTCTTTCACTGTGGAAAATGAAAGTAAACATAGGCTGGTTTGCCAACTTGAAGCAAATAATTGTAATTTTACTCACTGGATTGCTACCAGACCCTTTTACAGTTCAGGGCTGAATTTATACTCTCAAAGTTTTAACTAAATTAGTATGACTTCTACAATTCTATAGTAGCTATTTGAGCTGCAGTACAAAAGATTTAATATTTTGTTTCAGACTGGAATTACCTTGGGTTGAAAAAAATATTTCTAATACTTCTCCAAACCTGTCCAACTTATTACCCTTTTGGAATTCCTACAGTAAGTTTTCAGAAGTGAAAATGGAAAGCTGGTTGTTTCTCAAGAGGGAAATATCACAGTCTAACACTGTACCCCTGTACACAGCTTACTTAAAAGAGACTACACCCATAGACCAACAAAAGCTGACTTAAAAAAATAATCACATTATATCTTTGGTAACTGAAAGCAGAACCTGGGGAAGTATATCAGTATAAATGTAACAGGAAAAAGTAAGTTTTACAATTTTCATATTCGTAATTAGTTATTGATTATTGAGGTGGCTCTTTCAACATCAGATTATCATGTTCTCCCATTCACCACCATCTGCTTTACAAGAATGTCAAACAGATTAGCTCCAAGTTTCTGCTGTTAGTATTTGATATCTAATAAAGCCTAACAATCACTGATTAGCCTTTTCAGAAACAGGTTTAAAGCTTCTTTTTATACCATCAGTTTAATAACTGTATTTATAGATATAATTTTTAAAAAGTGAAATTTAAGTACCTTTCCTTTATTGACATCGTTTTGCTGGAATTATCAAGGACATCCTCAGTTGTTTGTGCTTTGTTCTCTCCAACAGAAAACATCTCACTGGAATGCTTATAAAATTTGCCTTCCAATTGTTCGGAGAGCTCCTGCAGTCTACAGGATGCAGCAGTTGCAGTTTCTGAAACTGTCCTCATTGCTGATGTGCTGGTGAGTTCAGAAGCAGGCTCAGTGTGGTCTGCCCATTCAAAAGAGGAGTGCTAAATTAAACTTAGTGCTATTCTCAAACATATTTTACATTACTAACACTGAAGCAGCAAATCTGAATTTTACCATTCAAATCACATGCTACTCTAATAGTGAAAAAAAAATCTGGCTGAGATAGAATACAAAGATTAACCATGGAATATTATCTGCTGAACAGATTGGCCATTTCTGACTTAAGTTCATACAAAGCTGCAGAATTTCACATTCCATACACATTTCTGAGGTTCATATGGATGATGCACAAGCTGCTGCTTGCATCAACACACCAACAGGAAAACAAATGGACAGATGAAAGTGAGAGGGTAACAAAGAGTAGGGAAAGAGAAGCAGACAAAATTTAAATTAGCCATTAACTTCTTGGCAAAGCCGTTTAATGCATAAATAGCATACTAGGAGGATATTTAACTTCTTATTACAGGTATTGTCTAGAAAAGCACTGGGGGCTTTTGAGGTTTTGCTTTTTCAAGCAGCAGTTAAACCACAGGATAAACTGCCTTGATGAAAGATAAATACACCATTACAGTTATTCGTAAGGAAATATAAATTATTATTTTTCTTTTTGAAATTTTACAAGCACAACACCCCTCTGATACATGACTACTCCTGCTTTACTCCAGCCTCCATCTCACCTGCAGTCACTTGAAGTTAATTGGATAGAATGGACACTACTTTCAGGAGTACAGGCAGAACTGTACCTTTTTCCCTATAGCTGTTCAAAGATCATTACATTCAAACTCAACTTCACACAACAAGGATAAAAAGGCTTCTAGCACTACATGGTACTGTGGTCCTGTATCTCATCTTAATAAAACCAAAAACTAATACAACATCCTTCTAAATTCAACAGAATAGAAGGCTTTATACAATGACCAACAAGCAATTATATCCAAAGCACTTTAAAAAAAGATGAGCAAGTTTACTTATTAAGTTTGAATTATGCTGGTGCATATAGAACTGTAATTGCTCTGAGAATTACTAAATTTATACTTCATCACCACACTGAAGAAAAAATATTAGTTCTGGAATTAGTTATCTGAAAGTTATCCAGTACTAGCCATATATATACATATGTAGTTAAAACATAACTACATATGGATAGGAAGGCAACAATTAAAAGCAGACACTTGACCCAGAGCAGCAAGTTCAGCATTTAAGAAGAGGCAAAAGAGCAAAGGATAAACCTTAGCAACAACATATAATGCCACTTCCTTCAAAGTAAGAATATCTGAATTAAACTGGGCCATCTTTAAAAGCTAAAGGATTGGAAGAATAGCAAAGACAAATCTGCACTCATGAAACTTACACTTCAAAGGTATTTCTCCACCTTTAAGCCATGTTAAAAAGAGGAAAAATAATCGGCCTTGATAATCCTTGAAATGAAAATGTTTAAAATAAGGAAAACACCATTGTTTGCTGAATCAGACTACGCTAATAGCAAGCATGCACCACACCTCTTTGCAAAGTCTAGCTTTTCATAACATTTTCCAGATCCATTTTTATTTCAAAGGACTGGCCTTCTTTGACTCCCCATTTACCTTGCATGCCAGTATCAATTTCCTTATGTTCAAGGGGCTGAAAAAGTGCTTGTGAACTGAACAGTTCCATGCTGCCCTTCCTCAGGAAGCTGTATGTTGTCTCTTTTTGGTAGTCTCCTGTTTTTTCAGGAACAGGATGTGTGGTTTCTTCCTCAAAGGATCTGTACTTTGTAATTTCATTAGCTTCATGTGCTAGAAACCTCTTTCTCTCTTCTTCATGCTTCTTTGATGCTCTGTTGATTTCTAGTGCTTCCAGTGAGGGCTGCCACTGTTCTGACTTCTGTGTGCGTTTTCCTGAAGAGTCTGAGTTTGCTGTTGAGGACTGGAATCTCAAATCATTTCTAGTGGCAATGTTCACACTTCCATCACCAGCTGGCTTCGTATGCAGGTCTCCAGCATACAGTGGAGAAAGGACAGATGCCATTTTTGAAACTGATGTTGCAACTGCAGTTGACAGGGGAGTAATTTTTCCACTTTCATTTTGTACCTATGAACAACAAAAAACAAATCAAAACAAAAAACATCCTTAGAATAATAAAGTCCTGAAAATAGTCTAATCATGGAAGTGGTTCAGAGGTGTGCTTCCACATGAATAAAATGCTCTGCAAACATGGACTAGAAACAGATAAGGAGAGCAACAATGCCCCTACAATTTGGCTGCAGATGGATTGTTCCACCAAGGGAAGAAACAACTGTGTGTGAACAGCAGCATCTTTAGTAATAAATGGTGTCTGCGCAGCATGCAACGTGATGTTGTGTCAGGGCTCCAAGAAAAGGCTTGTACTGACATGGAACTCAGCAGCACTGAGGAAAGAAATCAGTTTGGGTTCCAGACACCGGATGCCATGCCATGTGTCCAGGCTAATCAACTCTGCAACTCAGCAGGGCTAATTAGCTTTGGCACAGCTCTGCTCTGATACAGTTATGTAGCTTCCAGCTCTGGAACTAGCTCAGTGCCAGGGAAAGACTCTGCTAGGAGGGGCAGACATTCCACACGCTTCTGCCATATAAATCACCTTCATGGAGAACTGTCTAAGTCTAAAACTTTTTTCAAATATCAACCATCAAACTGTGAGGCTAGTCAACAGCATGCAAGAGGAATAGGTAAAAATCACACCAACATGACGAAAATAAATGAAAACTTAAATGCACATGCAAATTTCATAAAGCATGGACAACACAGTCATTCAGTAAACAAACCAGAAAGCACAGTGAAGACAGCTAGGCTAGCTCCAAGATTCCAAAGAAAGAATAAGAAAATAGTTACCAGTTTACTCTTTCTCCACTGCATCTATCAGAATTAGAAATTTAGAGAGATCAGCAAAGGGATTTCAGCTTTAATTACAAAATATTAACATTTGCAAGTATGTATTTCAGTAGCATAACCCCTAGTTATATATTTGGTAACTTCCTTTTTTTTTCCCTAGAAAAACCTACAGCATTCCAGAACATGCCACAACTCCAAATGAACAGTTCACTACAGAAAGCCTTTTTGAAAACATACCCCCACTGAACTTGATTCAGAGTAAGTTCTGGTTTCTTTTTCTAGGTTGAGAAAGAGATGACAAAAACATCTCCTCTCTTGTTTCCTTGCTTAAAGAGGAAGTTTTTTTTCTGTAAAAGTCTGACAAACTAATGTGACTATCACTGGCTTCTTTCCCATCTGCTTCATCCCATTTCTGTTGAGCACTTTCCTGACCTCCAAACAAATAAGTAACACAAGCATTAAAAAGGCCAGGCTGTGACTCTGGTTGGCATATGAAAAATGAATGGAAATCTTGCTAAACTACATTTGCCAAATATTTACTACTGCTTAATGTCTAAGCAGACATTCTGTATCTGTACATGTTTGCATCAATAGGGTTATAGAAATCCCAAAATGTATTAATCATGAAGTAAGTATACAAAAAGATAAGGGTAGGAACTTTCTAACACTCAGATTGATCCAAATCCCTAGCAATGCAACATGCATAGATGTTGTGCTTGGCTGTTAAAATTATTTATGTCAAAGCTGTAATACTAAGGGACCGATGATTCTGCTATTGTCAACATCAGCTCTGAAAGACCACTGCTGGGACACCTTATGCTCAAACTTCACTAAAAAGACATTTGCAATTCCAATACTATAAAGGATTTCAAAAAGGAAGCCTAATTCCAGTGCACATACTAAATAATATAAATTAGACCACGATTTTCTGAATTTCAAAACTATTTCTTCTTTTAAGGAGAAAGAATAAAAATAAAAATTGATGACCCCTTCCAGAGGAAAATTACAGAATATGTCTTGACTTGGGGCTTTTCAGTCAGGAGAGAAGACTGAGAGGGGATCTAGTTAATGTGTATAAATATATAAGGGCTGGATATCAAGAAGGAAGGGACAACCTCTTCTCACTTGTGCTCTCTGATAGAATGAGGGGCAATGAACTCAAGACAGAGAACAGGAAGTTCATCTCAACATGAGGAAGAATTTCTTCACTAGAAGGCTTACAGAGCCCTGGAACAGGCTTCCAAGAGGTTGTGAAGTTGTCTTCTCTGGAGACTTTCAAGACCCATCTAGATGCATTTCTGAGTGACCTGCCATAGTTTTGGTCCTGCTCTAGCAGGAGAGTTGGACTCAATGATCTTCAGAGGTCCCTTCCAACCCCTGACCTTCTGTGATTCTGTGATTGACTAACAGTGGAAATATACATAGTGCTTTCAGGAAAGAATCTAAAAGCTCCACATGACTTAAGTTTCAGAATTCCCTGAAAATACATCTAAAGCTTGGGGGTAAGTGTCACAGTTTTTACCCCTTTAGTCAGGAATTACTTTTAGAAAACATGCAATATTCTACCAGATAGACAGACATTATGAAAGGTACAGCATGCACTAATTAGGAAGATGATATACTCTTGAATTACTTAAAAGAGAAAAACACACCAGTAAAGTTGAATATTTAGAGGATGTTGTTCCTCAATATCAGCAACTCCTTCCTGACAAGCTTTTTCCTGCAGGTGTGTCATGACCCCAGTGTGTGGCTCAGAGTGAAGGAAAGTCCAGCTGTTATGGCATCTTACAGTAAAGCCCTTTTGTCCAAAACAAGAAAACAAATGAAAAACTGACAAGATTCCACTTACCTGCTCCACTTCTCCAAGAGTGACTGGTTGAGTCTGGTAACGAGCATTCATTCTCCTGTGTCTAATATCTCCTCGACTCCTTGTGGAGATGGCCCGGGATACTGGTTGAGACAGTTTGTTAAACAAAGCCATCTTTTCTGCCAAACTTAAGCTGGAAGAATCTGGTTCATCAGACTGATCTGGCCCCATCGCCTCTCTGGCAGCTCTTATCTCCTCTTTAGCTAAAATTTTTTGGTGTGCTGATGCCTGCAAGCTGAAGAAACAGAACTGGGAATGAGTTTTGAAGAAGCCATTATGAAGTTTTAAAATCTCAGCCTAATAGTAGCAGAAGAACTGCACATGAAGCACAATAGCCAACGTAATATAGCAGCCTAGGTGGTTATGCAGTGGTTCAACATTGGCATGATGAATTCTAATTCAACGGCTGAATATTTAAAAAGAGTTAACTTTTGATTTACAAATTCATTGGATGAGAACAGAATTATTTTTTTAAAAGGGGAACCCAAGATTGAAGAGAGACTTTTAGACTGATCTTTTTATACAGAATACAGAGCTATAGAGAGACTTCTAAGACTGCAGAACAAACATGGGTCCTACAGTACAACTTAGGTAAAATTCAATTGTATTAGAAATAATTTGTGAAGCATATAGGCTAAAAGCATTTAAAAGATATATTTAAACTCCAACTTAATGCTCCTTCTAGATCAGTATAAATTGTAATGTTTCTTCTAATTTTTAGTGGTCCAGAATTCAGACTGTTTTGTTTTGAGTTATCCTGAGTAACTCAACAAAAATAGTTTTGACATCCACTCCATTAATTTTGAAGATTGACCAATGCTGAAGGCAGACACATTCATTCATAGAAGCTGTAACTGCATTTGTCTCTACAATAACATATTTTATTCACCTCTAGCTAGACTGAGCCACATTTATGGAATTAGTAGTATATTAATAGTATTCTTTTTTCTTTTTTTTCCCCCTTTTTCCTGTTCGTGGTCTCTGTTAAAATTATCTTTCAGAACAGACAAACAGTATTCTGCAACTTTACCTATAGGTGGTGCAATTTCTTATCTTTCCTTTAATTTTGCAACCTAAAAAAAAATATGTAGAGACAGACAAAGAGGATATGTACTGCTTGTGAAATCAAGCTCCCAGCTTTGGTGTTTTTATCTCAAGATGACATTACTGTATATAAAAAAAAAAAAAAGTAAGAGCAAAGAGTTCTACTAGGTTTGCTCACATGCAAATTCATTTATTTCACAAAATAAAAAATGCTATGGAACAGGTAAGTGAGGTTAGAAAGGTCCTGAAAAGAGATGCTTGACCAATAAAAAGCTGCATGGTTTTATCATGCAAACATAAATGAAGTTGAAAAATGTTTTCAATATTCTTGAAACAAATATTGACTTGACACATTGAAAAGGCATTCAAGACTTTAAAGATGCATCTGCTATTGAGGAATCTTGTGCTTGATGTAACATGCATGTTTATCCCCCCCAGTACCTGATAGGTTGTACAGTGCTCTTAACTACAGTGGGACTAGGTACTCTTGTCACTACTGTGTGGGTATTCACAGAACGTGAAGCAGGGGTAGATTCACTTTAAAGAATTGCCAAGGAGGGAAAATTCACAGGGAGAGAGAAGAAAAAAGGATTAAGAAAAGCAATACATTGTGTTAACTACAGAAAAGACCAAAAACCAAACAGAAAAAAACCCAAACAGCAATGATTTTTAATTAACTGATTTAACTGCTGTGACCTTTGCAAAATATCTTTAAATAGTTTGAAAGAACTGAAAACCTAGAGGAGCAAAAATGTTGTCTCTTGAAGTTACTAATAACCCATAAAATAAGCTATCTTTTACTAGATCATTAGGTGAATGTCCATTCATTTTGTTTTATTTTCCCCCCAAATTACTTTCCTTTTTCTCAAGTTTCATGATGTAAGACCAGAGTGCAAGAAATGCATTTCCAAAAAGTACATTTGTGATGTGAGTGCAAAAGGTTTTCCTCAGTACAAATACATTCCATCTGAAATTGTGCAATTTCCCTCAGCACAAAGTATCTTATCCATTTGAGTTACAAGCCAGTGCTGTGATTAATTATATTTATCTAATCTACAGGTTCATAAACCTTATGCAAAATTACAGCTCATACAAGTTATTCTTCACTGATCCCTCTAGTACTAAAAAGGAATTTCAATATATCTTCCCCTGTGGTTCTCAAGTTGGCCCTTAACAATAAGTGTTTTCCTTGCTAGAAAGTTGTAAACACAACATATATGGAACTTACTCCCAAATTTAAAAGCAAGAATCAAAGTTGGTGCCAACATATGTAAAGACTTACGTGGCTGCAATGACCACCTCCTCACTGGTAATTGGTTGTGTGTGTGATCTATCCTGCAAACGCCGCAGTCTTCTCTCTACTGCTGAACCTCTTGTAGGTGGCTTAGGAATATTTTTCATTTCAAATGATTTCTCCATTTCCTAAGATAACATATGTCAGAAAACCATGGAAGAAAAGTTCTAACCCACTACTTTCTTTTAGCTTTCCTGCATGCAAAGTAATAAATTTCCCTAATGCCCATCCCTGAATCAGAAGCAGGATATAATTGCACAGTAGGAGTCACAGAATTAAATCCACACATCTCTCTAAATGATGTTGTTAAAGAGCAATAGGTCTACTGTGTATGTAGGAGATGAAGCTAAAAGCAGTTAACTCATATCTTGGACTTGATTAACTGCAGTACACTGCATTCTAATGCACTATGGGTTCTTCAGCATCTTTTATATGAAATGTTTAACTTGGCCTGCTGTAAAGAAAAAATCAATACTTACTCTAAAAAGCAGCCTCTTTGCAGCTACACTTAGTTTGGCTCGGTCATCCAATTTTTCTTCGTCTACACAAATGGAGGGGAAAAAAGGGAGACTGAATGTAACAAATCAAGCATATAAGAATTACAAGTTTTTTTTGACTAAATGATTTCTGACCTCCTAAAAAATTGTTATATTAAGACAAGGAGCATCACCAAATAAGTTGGCTTTTGTCCCTCATCATGAACCAAATTGTGTAAACTTCACTTGTATTTACATGTACTGCACTGTAGGAAAATTCTCAACAGGATTTGAGAACAAAAAGACTTGTCCTCGGGACAGTTCATGTGCTTTCAAGTTATCCAAACAACTTTTTATGAATATTCAAAGTTACTATATTAGTCTATGACCACACATGGACTAAAAAAAGCACTAGACTGAAAGACTGTCTTGAGGGTGAGTATTTATCCTGCTGTATAAAATATCTATTTTCAATTAACTGACCATACAAGATGGTCTCTCCTGGAAGCTGGTCATTCTGATTACCAACACAAGGTCTCCATTTTTCAGAGGCTCAACTTAGGAGCTGAAATCAGCAACCTCCAGATCCAAGAGAAGGCATCTCAAAACTGCAGAGAATATCAGCCTTCAAATAGCATAAGGCATTAAATCTAAATTTATCTACTCATGAGATTACCTACTTAATTTGTGCTAGACTTGCCGAGACCAACAAGATGGAAAGAGAAGATGGTAGACTAAATTATAATTTAATAACCAGCATCTAGCAACTTGCTTAGCTAGAAAACATGTTACCAGCATAGGTTTCATCCTATAGTCTGAAACTGAAGTTATATAAGTTATTAGTCCTAGACTGATTAAAATGTGTACTTCTTTTCCCCACCAACTAGCTTTCAGAAAAAAACACAAACTTTTGTTGAAAAATTTCAAACCATTTGGCCTCCCCCCTTGCCTCCCATACAAAGTTAGATAACCACAGACTTTTGGACTTAAATTTATTTGAAATCAAGTCTGTAGTAGACAAGGCCCAAGGAAAAGTGGTACTTCAAACATATTAGAAGTAATTATAGTTGGTTTCAAGTGGGCTTCATTTGCGTTATCAAACAGTTCTTCAGCTAAAACAAGTTTGGTCCCATTTCTTCCTTGGAAAATAGTATAGTAACTAACATACCATCAGCAGTTGGTACTTCCACACTCAAAATTGACCTAGTGAAAAATTAACAAACAGACAGAAGTTAGTTGGAAAAGAGAAATCAAAAATTAAATCGAAACTCCATCTAAAGTAGTGGAACCTCAAAAGTCTTAAGAAAAACTTTACCTATTTTTCAAGGTTCAACAGTTTCCACCTTGGCATCCTTTAATAAAGCAGAAAGGCAAGCAATGGCAGCCAAACTTAAATACAGTAAAGGAAAATTATTTCCAGTTCATCTTGCACAAGATAAAACTCCAAGATTTATTGCCAGTTCTTTTCATATAAATTACGTAGCTTTAGTTGTTTACAAAGAAGTAAATGATAAAGCAGAGTAGATGGAACAGAAACTCTTTATGTAAAAGAGACAAAAGCATTAATCACTAGATAGTACCAGACAGCTATACTATTTTATGATGATTCACTGTTCACCATTTTATGTGGGGGGGATTTGCAATGAACTGGTTTTGTTAGCAGTGTTTTGGTTTTTATTTTATAAGAAGCTGTAACAAATACTTGATTGTTTTTAAAGAGAAACAATAACTTTGCAAAGTGTTTAAGCTAATAAATAAAGTCTCTTCACAAGGTTGTTCATATCTACTTGCACAACAATGCTACACAGAGCTACGTACGTGCCTACCTATCTGTCTCCTTTCGTTCTGCTGACGTTATAGGTTGAGTTTTAAATCTCTCAGAAGTCTTTCTATTTTCACCAGGAGAAAAATAGCGCCTTGGCCTTCGTGGCCCTTTTTCACGGTCACCATTGGCAGACAAAGTGCTGCCTGCTGTTGACATCTCAAACCGAGATTCACTTTTAAACCACATGATAGAAAGCACATAGAAAAGAAAATAGAAGAGAGAAGTAAAGCACAGATGTCAGCATCGCATCAATTCACTAGAGATCACTCTGCATGCTCCTCTGGTAACATGCACAGGCGTACACATTCCAGCTACCCCACAACACAACTTGTGCGAGCAAGCAGAAGCACAAAAGCAGGACTGAAACCATCTCAGCCTCCAATTCACACTGGTGAGAGCTAAGCTGTGTGTTTTAAGTGCAGAACGCAACTCATGTTGAGTGTGGGTAATTTTGCCAAGGACGTGCAAGTTTCACACCAAAATATGTCTGAAATGTCACCTACAGTTCCGTTTTCTTGTTCACGTTAGCAGTCTCCAGAAAGACATTACGGAGCTGGGCAACAGAGACTTTGGTGTCAACCATGCCAATATCACCGTTTGGTGCATTTGCTTCCATGCTCTCCTTACTTTGAAAAGCTTCTAGCTTAGGAGCCACAGTATAGTCAGACACAGAGCGAGTCAGGACTTTATGCTTTGCTGTTGACACTTTCCAAACAGGAGCTTTTGCTTTGTCAGGTTGTGATACAGACCCACTCTGTATGTACATAACAGCTTCACTCCTTTCTATGTTCTCAGGGGTCTTAAACTGCTGCTCAGAAGCCTGTCTCTTATTGCACTCCAGCTCTCTCTGAACTTCTGAGTTAACTTGCAGTTTGCTTGTTAAAGAGGCACTACCCACAGGGGCATCCAGTTCTCCTCCAAAGAGGCCTTCATGAGTCTTCCCTTGCTTGCGAATCTCTGATGGCAAAATTGGTCTTCTGCCTTTGGAAGGCTGTTCACCCTCCAAGGAGTCTTCTTCAGCAAACTTTGCTCCATAACCAAGTGGCTCCCTCTTTTCAGTCTCTGATGCAGGGGCTGCTGATGGTTTTGTTAAGAGGCTAACATTTTCTGGTAGAAGGCTGCTAACAGGGATGTTTGCTGGTTCTTCTCTTGCTATCACCTGAGCTGTGTGAGCAAGTCCAGCAGGCTGAACATAGCCATGCACTGGTTGGTGAATGGAACTGATGGGTTGATTTTTAACCCTATCAAAGGCAGATGTTTCTGTCTGAAGAGGCATGTAGTGAGCTGGCACTGGATGGGATTTTCTCTGAGATACTGTGTCTGTGACAAGTTCAGGGCTTCCTCGAGCACTTTCCTCTTTCACCAGTTTCTCTCTAACTTTTACTCTTTAAGAAAGAAAAAGGATTAAGCTGTGAACAGCAATACCCAATTTGGGAAGGAATAGAGACACCTACTGTGGATACAGACAGCAATATCATATTAAAATAAACAGCAAGAAATACATAAAAGAAAGCAACCTTATAATGCAACTCCTTCCCCCCCTCCCGAATCTTACCAGCAACACTGCTCAAAACCATTCAAGTGATTCACAGGCCCTCAAACATGCATGACTCCTGAGAAGGTAACTGAGCAAGCTCTGAAAATGTGCAGCTTGTTCCCATGAGATCACAACTGTGTTTGACAAACAGCATATATTCATAGTCTCAAACAAACATGATCAAAACTGCTTTTTTATGTTATCAAAGTATTGAGTTCAGCCCGAAATTTCAAATTCTTCCAGTAATCATGTATGTAGACAGATGTATGTAGTCAGTCTAAACACTGAGCAGCTTACATCTTAGCAAGATGCTGTTGAACTGGGGAAAAGGATGAAAAACGTGTCTCCACCTAGCCCTTGAGATGCTTTGCCCAAGATTTTTTTACTTGTGCTTTTGTTTATCATATAAGAAATCTAAATGTTACACATAGTATAACAATTTAGTAAGTGAGGAAAAAAATGTTCAAAGTGCAAGCCTTATAGCTCAAAGCGAAACTGGCATGGCTGTTGTTCTTCAGAGGGCTTGCAGAGGAGAAAGGGATAAAAAAACCTAACCAACCAAAAAAACCTCAAACAACCCACTTCCAAAACAGGCATTCTGTTTTAAAACATTTCATTATATTCTATCATGCAAAAATTACAGGAATGGTCCCAAAAAGTTGCCTTACTTACGTGCATTTTCTAGAAACACCTCTGGACTTTAACATCCATGAAAAACAGTCATATTCTACCTTTAGACACAATGCAACTCTACTGAAGGCAGACAAGCACATGCAGCCAGAAGCAGCTTTTGTTCTATGACTACAACTACGGGTAAGGTCTCCAGCAGTTTGACATTCACACTGAGTGCTCAGACACCTTACAGGGCAATTGTTTGTAAATACCATGTATACAGTATTAAAAATGAAAGCCCTGTACTTCCTCCCCTCCAAAACAGATATAAAAAACTCAAGTACAATATGAGTCAATATTTTTACTTGAAAGTAATCTAGCTTGAAATATGTGGAACTCCAGAGTTGCTACCAACAGACATTTTGAAGTTTACACGGTTTTAAAAAAACAAGATTTGGGAAAAGAGGCAAACGAATATTTGAGAGAATAATTCCGAATATTCAAAGTTATCTGAAACACCAACCTAATATTTTCGTGCTTCTTATCTCTGAGGATTGGTGCACTTCTCAGGGAAACTCCTCAACTTTACTTAAGCACAGAAAATGTGTTCAGTCTGAAAAAGTGAGTCTTTTAAATACATGTATTAAGCATTCTCCAGAACATCCACACTGATGTTAGTACTGGGTTATAGGAATTATATGGAAAGGAGCCTTCCTATAAAGCTCCTCATGTGTGTGTGGAGAAAGCAGCTGCTTGTACCTCTGGTCAAGATCTTACTTTCCTTTTCAATATAGATTTTTTTACTTGCATCATCTTCTTTTGAATTCAAGGAATGAACTGTACAGAACACTAAGAGAGATTGTTGTGTGGTATAAAAATTTTCTGGTTTGCAGAATACAAAGTGGGATAAAATCATTTTAAAAATTAGAGGAAGATGACAGTAGCTGTGAAAGATGCTAGGGGCATATGTACTTCTTAATCAACATACCAATTGGTCATAATTATTTTAAAAGCAGATGCTTCAGAAACATTTCAACAGCTGTTTATTCACAAGAAAAAATGATTTGTAACTTGCTGTTGTTAAAGGAAAATTAAAGGCAAGTATTAAATGAAGGCAGAGTAAAGGAAAAGGAAAGCAGAGGTTTGCAGTCTCATCATTAGTCACACAACTGTTTTATGATACCTGGAGGGCCAGCTGATAAGTGAAGGTGTGTCCCCTTCTGAATCTTTCTGAAGAAACCATTCAGGTTTTGCTTTCCCTGCACTACTACAGAAAACAGAACTTAGGTAATGGTTGATATCTCAACACGTGTTCCTGTTGTTTCTTCCAATCTTCCCTCCCCACCACTTTTTTGTTTTCCAATTACTCAATTACAGGGGACTGTTCATGAAAATAAAAGCAAAGCACATTATCAAATCAAATAGAAATTATCAAATATCACACCTTTTCAATAATTTACAACAAAAATTATTGGTTTTGCTGGAAAACAAATAACCATATTAATTCCACAAACATCTAAAAATTGTTGTGAATGTGAAATATTCGGCAAAGGTAAATTTACCAAGTGTACGTTGTCCAGAAGAAGTGAAAGCAACTACATAATCTTATTTTTGATATTGCAGGTCAGTTTGAAAGATTTATGGAAACCATAAGTGATCTGTGGACATCCGGCAAAGTTGCTGAAACAATTCCTTCAATTTGTGGTTTAAAGTGGTAAAGACCACCAGGTCCAAATTGAAGTAGTAGTATAAATTTAATGAAGTTAGAAATGCAGATGGCTATATCATACTTCTCAAAAAATTTCCCAAGAGCATCTGTAACCCCTCTCTCCTCTTGCAGCCCTGTATCACAAAATCAGAAAAAGTAGTTGAAGTAAACCATGCTGTGTCAATGGGTGACAGCGGAAAGGAAAAACTTAAAGAAAGGGAACCTCCCAATTTGATCTTGTCTTGACTTTATTCTGTTTCCATTTTGGAGCTGAAAGCATAAAAAGAAACAAGCACTGCAAATTTGTGGAAGCCCTACAACAAAAGGATGTCTGCACACTACCTACATACAGTTTGCCAAATACTTCCCTAACGCCCACCTCCATCTACAGACTCTCAGCAACAATAGATCACATCAAGTTTTTTTAACCTTGCAAGCACACTCTGTCCAGCCATACTAAGGTTTATAAACTCGCTCCTTGGAGGTGACAAGTGTCCAGGCTGCTTTCCATTACCCCTAGTACAGCTCAAAGAGCTCCCTGCACTGCAGCAGAGTAATTTGGGATGAAAATCCAAAATTGAGCTCCAGGTCACTTATTTCAATTTTTTTTTTTTTTTGCTCGTTATCAAATAAAATAGTTGGAAAAGGTCAAATCAATGACTGTTCTTTAGATAATACTTCATATACTGCAAATAATTTTAAATCTGAGAACTCACCTACAGTTGTCACCATATCCAAAACAAGCTTAGAATAAAGTCAAACATGGACTGTTAAAACATCTTTTGCTTTTCCAAATATTTTTCAATTCCTAAAAGAACTGCCCAAGTAGAAGATAAAAACCTTTCACAGGAGCTGACCCAGTGCCTAGAATTGCTTTGAAGCAAGCAAACTTCCTTCTTGTCTCTGAATGTGTACTTTGGCACATTTTTACAGCAGGCATGGTCCAAGTAGCACTTATTTGTACTTGATCATTTATCCTTTGAAGACGTCAAAAGAATGCAAGCCATGTTTTGAACTTATAGTTAATGAGCTACTTCAGCAGCCAAATGCATACAATGTCAAACGATACCTTCTCAGCACTTCGTTGTCTTCTTAGTAATAGATAATAGGATTAATTATTAAATCGTCTGAGGTCTGAAGGCACAAAGCATTCATACCTATTCCAAAACGAGATGCATTTTCCATTTTGAATTTAGAAAATTAAAATTTAACAAAACCAATTTTTCAATCTGTATAACATAGAACTGATTTCAAAAAAGCAGCCACCTGGAAAGCTGGCATTAGCCTTTATTTCCCTTGTGCAAATGGCCTTATAGGAGACTACCATGGAATAACTTTAAACAGACTGCCTGGGAATAGGCAATGACTTCTTCCACACTCAGAAACAGCAACAAGATTTTACGAGAGTTTATTCTTAAGTGTCTGAATATCACATCAGTGAGTACTCACTGGCACTGACGTTTTCAGCAGTATTAAAATGTAGAACAGGCACTTGGTAACTTGACCTTTGAAATGTCACTTACTGCTGGCACACATATCCAAACAAGCCACCAAATCCTAAGTTTAAACTTTTGGCTGCTGTAAGAGCTACACCACATCTTGGTGGGTGTAGATTATTTCCTTCAAAAGATAAGACAGACAGTAATTGTGAGAAACATTTTTTAATGCAAATACTGACCAAAGCCTTATCCAGAAAGAATCTGAAGTTAGGGATAATGCAGACAGCAATCTGTATTAAGTTATGGCTTATTCCTGCTGCTTTTGCCCCAGCTTCTCATTAGCTAAAATGGCACTGATGTAGAGCAGAGAAATAAAACCAACTATATCACAAACATGATGGAGTTTAAAGTCTTGAACTGTCCTAACTTGAGAATTCAGCTGGAAATATATCCTACCATTTCATCATCTAGAAATGGAGAACACCTATGTTCCCAAAAAAGGAGGGGGAAGGTGCCTGTCTCACCAAACACAGTTGATTTCACACAGCATTAGAGCTTGTAGGGATGTGTATTTTTTCATTTGTCAAAAGTTATGTTCCCATTAAAACTACTTTTCCCTTAAAGATATTGCAAACTTGGGCAGAAGATAAATATTCGTTATTTTTTTAATTAAAAAAAAGATAATGTGAGAAGTGGCAGTGTTAAAAAGAAACAGCTGGAATTTGTGAATGATTTGATAATGCCTTCAGTCTGCTTGGTGTGAACTTGTAATTGTTTTATAGAATCACAGAATCATTTTGATTGGAAAAGACCTTAAAGACCAACCTTAAGTCCAACCACTACTAGTTCAACTAGAACACTGCCTAATCCACTATCCTAGTCCACCACTAAGCCATGTTCCCAAGTGCCACACCTATGTGGTTTTTAAATACCTCCAGGGATGGCGACCCAACCACTGCCCTGGTCATTTCCAGTGCTTGACAACCCTTTCAGTGAAGATATTTTTCCTAACATATTAATATTCATTAAATATTCTAAACATCCCCTGGTGTAACTTGAGGCTGTTTCCTCTTGTTCTATCACTTGTTACTTGGGACAAGAGACCAACCTTCACCTTGCTACATCCTCTTTTCAGGTTGACAGCTATAAGGTCTAAGCCTCCTTTTCTCCAGACTATACAACCTCAGTTCCCTCACCCACTCCTCATAAGACTTTCTCCAGACCCTTCACCAGCTTTTCTGCCCTTCCCTGGACTCACTCCATCACCCTGATGTCTTTCCTTCTTGTAGTGAGGGGCCTAGAACTGAACACAGTATTTGAGGTGCAGCCTCACCAGTGATGAGAACAAGGGCATGATCCCCTCCCTGCTCCAGCTAGCCACATTATTTATGGTACAAGCCAGGATGCTATTGGCCTTCTTGGCCACCTGAGCACACTGCTGGCTCATACTGAGCTGGCTGTTGACCTACACCCCAAGATCCTTTTCCATGGGGTTGTTCTCCAGCCACTCTTCCCCAAGCCTGTAGCACTGCATGGGGGTGGTTGTGACCCAAGTGCAGGACCTGACACTTAGCCATGAACGTCATACAACTGGCTTATCAATCCAGCCTATCCAGATCCCCCTGCAGAGCTTTCCTACCCTCAAGCAGATCAAGACTCCCATCCAGCTTGGTATCATCTGCAAAGTTACTGAAAGTGTGCTCAATGGCCTTGTCTGGTTAATTGATATAGAACTGAAGAGAACTGGTCCCAGTGCTGACCCCATGGGGAACACCACTAACAAACAGCTGCCAACTGGATTTAATTCCATTTATTGCAACTCATTGGGCCTGGCCATCCAGTCAAGTGGTTGTTTTTTTTAATTTTCCCCCCTGCCAATCTTACGAGCTGTAGAGCTCCATTAGAAATTCAAGTGGGTTCAGGTGTCTCCCTCTGGTCAGCACACTGCTTCACCAGGAGGGCAATTCCCTGCCCACCAGTGCTGCAGGCACTGCAGCTTCTCTGGAGTTGCAAGAGAGAACAACCTAGAAGGCATCTCATTGTTCTGTGTTTCATTGCTTTCCCTTCACAGAGAGAGGGACTAGAATTTCTTTATGACAGTAAAGAAAATAAAGCCCCTTTTTACACTGCAGCAGACACATTCTTGGCTAAAAAGTTTGATGGGCTGTTCTCTTTGCTTTCTTAAGGCTGAAAATTTTGTCCTTTCCTTCACCTGATAAAATGAAGAGAACTACCTACCAAAGGTCCATTGCTCCAATATCCCTTGGATTAGTCAAGAGATTTATCTCAAATTGACCATAAGGGATACTATTTTGTAGTATTTGAGACTGCTTCAGAGACAAGCCTCATGGAGCCTGAAATAACCTTGTCAGCTCAAGGATTTTTAGTACAATGCTGGTCTCAGAAGACACTTGTGATGACTATTTTTCTTACTGCACTGGCAGATTTGTAAGCTTAACACAGAAACCAAACATATCATCAGACTTCTTAAGTATGTTGACTTACTTTCCTTCTGATGGCTCTTTCAAAATTAAAACATTCCTTTAAAAAATTGGCTTAACTAGGAGAGTCCAGTGATAGCTCATACAGCCATACATCCACACACAAAAAAAGGTGACCTGGATTAGGAGTAACCTGAATAACAAAAAGCTGGGAAAAAAATATTCAGAGACTACCAGTGGCGTGTCCTGTGCAATAAAGTGAAACAAAAAGGAAGGCTAAGTACAACTGAGCAGTTTACAGGCACTGTAAATAATGACTTAATCAATAAGCTCATTAACCTTTGATGTGCAAGATTACTTCCTCATTCAAATGTCAAGGTATGTTTATATGAGTTAACAAGAAAGGCCACAAAAACAAGAATCAACTTTTGTGATATTGATGGGAAGGATAAAGAAGTCCAGCCAAGGTAGCTTGTTTCTAAACTGAAAAAAATGCCAAAAAGTGTAAATGGTTCAGTTTATACCACGTCATTTCAGTTTTTTAGAAACAGTCAGAACTCTTATTCCAAATGCTTTTTCAATTAATTAATTACAATTTTCAGAAATTTTAGCTTGAACATCTTAATTTTTACAGTAATTATTTTCCACCTATCTTTCTCTAGAAAGTAAAGAATTACACTTAAGAGAAAAATAATACTTTTTTTTGCAAAACACATTGTTTTCAGTCATGAAAACACTTTGGCAGTCTATTTTTGCACTTTAATTTGAAACTACAATGTGAAATTAGTAAAGGCTATTTTTTTTCCCTTCTGGGAGAAACTGGTTACACAATTACTGGGGTAAAATTGTAAAATATGAAGAAATCCAGCATACTGTGAGGGAGGCTATATGTTCAAAATTCAGCAAAGAGTTTTATCTTATCTTGATTTTCACACACATACCTTAATATTATCTGAATGATTAACTATTACAGTTCAAGAGTTTTTACACATTCACAGCAGAAAAAACAAATCAGCTATTATTTCAACTGACCTAAGACACTTTTCAACTTCTAACTAAGAGAGATATTTTGGCAGAAGCTGTCATGAAACTATTTATATCTCCACTGAGAAACAATTTGCCTTTACTTGGAAGCCCCCACCCAAACAGATACAGGATATAGAGGAAAAAAATTAGACTTGCTTTAGCAGGTTATATTAAAAAAACAAAGCAGCAGATTTAGAACCGTAACTGCTTCAATTCCTAGTTTGTGTAAATATCTTAGAGTATCAGTTATTCTACTTCCACTGCAGGAAAGGCCTAAATTTAGCACTAATTCTATAAATATAAAGTGAAACCAAGGACACATCCAATCACAGAAATAGATACTCACTTCCCTGCATTAGAAGTACACTATGATTCAACAAACTCAGTCAATCCAGCTGAGACATCCAAAGCCACTACATACATTCTTCAAGGGTAATAAATACAGTCTCATAAATACTGTAGACACTGATGCAGAAGGTGACGAAGGTAAAGGAACCTACTGTATAAACAATTAAAATCATGCTTACCCTTGTCTGATGTTACTGTGCAAGGGCTGGTCATTCTGCAAATGGATTGGTGAGGCTGCCCGCTTTGGTGAAGAAAAGGACTCTCTGGGGGCTTGCTTTGGTGATATTGGCACTTCATTATAGGAGGAAGATTCTCGTCCAGAAAGTGAAAGGGAGACAGAACTATCCAAGGTTGCTGAAAGGTCAGAAGCCTGTCTAATGGCACTGTCATCATCTGCTTTTCTATCACTCTTTTCATTTGAGAGGTCTTTATCTGGAACACCATCTTTTTCATGGCTGGAGTACTCTCTGGATTCAGAAATCACACTCTTTGACTCCTTTGTCTCAGTCCTGGACAAATACAGGGAGCCACAGTCCTTGTTTTCATCATCTTGCCTCTCACTTTTAATTCCCTTTCTTTCCACACTGTTGGGATCTTTCCTTGCCCGTGTGTATCTTGATGAGTAGTCAGAATCCAAATCAGAATCAAGAGACAATCCATATTTCTCTGCCAGCTGGCGTCTCCTCTCTGCCTTGTACCTCGCTATTCTTTCTGCTTTTGATTCTAGTTCCTGGACATCCATGTTTCCTGTACTATACAAAGGCTCTGTATTACCTCCTGTGATTTCTGATCGGTATCTGGATGATCTGGGTTGTTTTTCTACAGAAGAATCTGAGGTTTCCTCCTCTTCATTTGATCTTCCTGTCAGAAGTACAACATATATAAGCAAGTCCACCCCAAAACCCTAAGGACCCTACCTACCATTCACACCGAGTGAACTAAAAGCTTCCCAGTTCCTTACAAATGAAAGTGTAGTAGTGACTGCACAGACACATTACATCTTTACATTCGTGTTTCCACATACAAATAATTAAGAGATGTGTGTTAGTCATAATTCTTTAAGAGTTTCTTATCAAATTCCTGTTGCATTAAAACAGCATAACTAATCAAATAAGGCAACTGGGGAATTAAAAGGCAAGTTTAAAAAAAAAACCCTCACCACAGCTTTTCTATAAAACTCTTCTCCACGTAGTGCACAAATGATAGGGCAATAAACACAAAGTAATTCAGTAATGCAAGATTGACTGATAGATGCTACTTACCTAGGTGGGGACTGTATGGATCAGTTGCACGCATGTATCTTGGTGTATCTTCCTCTAGTAAACGGTGTGTGACTGATCCCGGACAGTTTTGTAGGAGCATAGGTTGTGCATCATTTTCAATTCCCTCTAAGCGTCTAGCTATTCTCTCTTTTCTGAAAAAGATGTGAAAAATGTGAAACCAGGCATCTTTGAAGATCTGAGGGGAGATTTCTGAGAGGAGGTAACAAAACAAGCTATGTGTTTTGTTGTGCCAAGGACACTTTTTTTTTTACCTTTTCATTTCCAAAAAATCTTGGTTGTTTGGTTCAAACAGTTTTCTCAATTCTGAAACTGAGACAACAAAAGATTATACAGTTTGTAAGCTACTAAGTTTCAGAAACTCACAGAAGCTTACTAAAAGGCTTTATAGTAAGAAGGAAGATAGTCAAAACTGAGAGGCTGGAAATAGCTTTTCTTGAGAAACAAGCATGTTCCTCATTATCCTAGATTTTTAAGCTTGCATTGTCGGAAGTGCATTTGGCAGCATACAGGTGTGAATTCCCCAGGTACTTAGCACAGGTTAAGTTAGAATCTGCTATACTATCTAAGTAATTTTCACTATCCAGAAAAAATGGGCAAGTTTATTTTGATTGGCTGAGGTCAAGCTGACAGGCTATAGTAGCCTGTTTCAAAACCAGGTAGTATGGAATTACTGCTTACCTTGTCACACTAAGGTTGGAAACTGATTAAGTTTAAAGAGAAGCAGTGCCTTGTACTCTTTAGTTTCTTCCTCTCTCTTACATTATTAAGCAAATCCCAAGAATCCAAGTGACTCATGGTTGGAATGAAAATTATTGTGATATTCCTGCATGGTTAATCACTTTCTACTTTGCTAATTTACCCTTATTATTTTAATTGGGACAACTTTCCTTCTCTTCCCCTGAACTGTTTGGTGGTGCTACAGGCTAGCAGACAGCTGTCCCAGCTCACAAAATAGTAGTGAATGAACAGGAAGCTTGATAGATGAAGTAATCCCTATATATATCTATATATCTATCTATATATATATACATATGTGCACAGTTATCAATGATGTTTGCTAACCACACTGGAGCAGTGAGTGCTACATAAGCAAGTGTGGTATGACTTCTTACAGCCAGGAAGAGAAGACATCCAGGCTGCCAAAGGATGCAGTGGGTTGGGGGGGTGGACACGTGTGGAGCCTAACACCCCCTCACACACACACTGCCCACCCACCCTCCCATATCATTGCTCTGGCAAAGATGTGGTGCTAAAAGCTGCATGTGCCTTTCTGATGCAATGTACCTCTGGGGTTCTGATCTTCTTGTCTCAGGGATCAAAAGCTAAAGCAAGCTAAAGGCTACAGCTTGCTAATTCAGTCCTAGATTGCCATCAGAAATGCCTGATGAGTCAGGAGTGTCTAGCAGACACTGTTCCACACCACTGCAGAAATAAGTCTGTGAGATTTTTCCTCTACCAGACTTTATCACTCTACTTACAAGATAAACATTATTGAAACACTACCCTTTTGAAGGTCAGACACTCCTTCTCTCCCTTTCCTCTACTGCAAAAACTTACATGCACAGTAAGGTTGGGGTTTTAGCTTAGCTGACACATACAGGAAGTTTGCTGTAGTCAACATCAGTGCTCACATCTTGTAAGTCCAGATAGATACCATTGACACTGCCTGTCATATCAACCTCATGTGCTGAAAAGCCACTAGGACTCCAGGTAAAATATCTTCCATCAGCAAGAATTAACATATTCTGATCATAACTACTCAGGGTAACAAACTAACAAGGTACGGATGTAGGATCTGAGGCTACAGAAGAGAATGTATGGAGTGACAGAGTAAAGAAACCCTCTGGGCCAATCTGCAAAACAGCACTTCTAGTCTGCATTTTTACGGAAAGCAGACTCAAGTTGCTTCAGTTTCTCAAGACAGATTAGCTCAGACTGTAATCATGCCATGAAGAAATCCAAAATGCACAGGTTTGATGGAACTAGCAGTGCAGAGTAACTAGGTATGCAGCCACTTAACAGTGCTAGCCCAAGTGACACCTCTTCCATGCCTAGTTTCAGCAGCTTCAGCTAAGGAGATTGAAGCCTCCACTGTTGACCAAGTAGACAGTGCAAGATGGCCACTAAAGTCAGCAAGCTCCAGGCACAAGTGTCTGGAAATGGATGGGAACCAGACTCAGGTAATGCAAAATTGGCATCCTGAATGAACACCAAAGCAGAGTCCATACATTAAGTTTATAGTCTATAGACTTCTCTCAGTGCATGAGCAGTTCCCCCTGCTGCCCTGCATCCTTAAGCTGTGGAAGCAGTGGAACTGTATTTAACAGAGAACTTATCCATATGAAACCAGCTGTCATCTCACATTAACACCAATGAAAATAATTTCTCATAAATACTTTGCTCCCATCTCTACCAAATCTACTTCTTTTTATATTTGTTCCTTGGGCTATTAGAGTTCCTCTGTTCCATCTGCTGGCTGTACATACAAAAATGGTCAAAATAAATCCCATAACTGTTCTGTCATTTCAGACAGGTCAAAGGCCTCCTCAGCTCACAGTTCATAAAATCATATTCCATGCACATTCCGATCATTTTTCTTCCCTAGTTATTGATTTACACAGTCTCTGAAACCATCATCAGGGAACAGGTCTTTCACACAGCTTAAGTTGAGCTTTCAAGTACAGCTTCATATGCTCGTCATGGGAGGTTTTTTTGTTGGTTGGTTGGTTTTCCACCCCCTGAAAAAGGAAATTTGACTATAATAGCCTGCATACAAGAAATGTGGATCATCTAAAGAACTCCCAGCAACATTAGCTCAACACCCTCCTGCTACGTGTTAGCTGAAGTTCCAGAGATTCTACTACTGCTTTGCAGTCCTAAAAAGAGCACTGGTCTCATGAAGCATCTCTCCAACACCTTCCCAAACAAGATGGGACAAAAATAGCATGGGACTACTCTATGCTGCCTTACAGTTTTTCCACACTTGAGATTCCAGACAGTAATTTCAGCTAGGTGGGCCAATATCTGCAAAGCTTTTTCATGAAAACAGTTTTAGCTATATTCTTCTGGGAGGTGGGGAAAAAAAAAAAAAAAAAGAAAGAAAGGAGGGAAAAAAAAGGAGGAAGGAAAAAAAAAGAGGCAGGAAGTCTTCTAACATCTCTGATATATTTTTGCTGAATAAAATATTTGATTTCTAAATGTGAAGGCCAGATTTTACTTCTAAGGACACTGGCTGGCCCTAGAAAAGCTTAGCTGATTTGGTTTCTCTTTTTTAGTTTGAAATTTTAATATCTTGGTACCAATTTCCAATATGTTCATGGGATGTTCTTCCACATTACCATCAGAAACCACACCATTTCAAAGACAGACTGTCAAGACATCTTAATTTTGGTAGAGTGTAGACCTCCTGAGTGGAATTTACCTTATATCAGCATTTAGCAAAAGCAGTCCTATGTGTTGTCTCAGCATAAAAAACAGAAGGTACATTTGGAGTGCATCTTATAAATATGTTCTAAAAACTCCTTAGATTAAAGTGAAAGATTTCTTAAAGAAGTCAGGAATTCTTCAGAAAAAACTATTACAGAAATATAAATAATGTTTTTCCTGAAAGCCCTCTGATAACGCCAAAGGGTGTGTGTGTGGATAAAGTTACAGACATACGATAGCAGTTTTATTTTTAAAATACAGAAGCTGTAAGTCTCCCAAAGGTCCCTAGCAGAGAACGAGCACATACATTTGTGAAGCCCGAACAGACGTGGATCAAAAGTTTAAGTGCCAGAGGCTTAATTTCATTTTGTGGAAATTTAAATGCAACAGGGAAGCCTACCAGCCTTATTCACAGAAAGTTAGGGGTTGGAAGGGACCTCGAATGTTTGAGTCCAATCCCCCTGCCAGAGCAGGGTCAAGAAGAAACGCATCCAGGCAGGTTTTGAATGTCTCCAGAGAAGACTCCAGAGCCTCCCTGGGCAGCCTGTCCCAGTGTTCTCTCACCCTCACAGCAAAAAAATTTCTCCTTGTGTTTATATGGAGCCTCCTATGCTCAAGCTTATATCCATTGCCTCTTGCCCTATCATTGGGCATAAGTGAGAAGAGCCTGGCTCCATCCTCCTGGCTCTCTCCCCTTACAGATTTATACACATTTATGAGGTCACCCCTCATTTTCTTCTTCTCCAAGCTGCAGAGACCCAGCTCCCTCAGCCGTTCCTCATAAGGGAGATTTTCCACTCTCCTCATCATCTGGGAGGCTCTGTGCTGGACTCCTTCAAGCAGCTATCTGTCCTATCTGCTCCTTTCCTCACCTGGGAGGAATACTCACATGTTCAATGCTTCACTGCAGACAGAAATGTGAGACTTCAGCAAGACTCTCCAAATCAAAATTCAGTCTATATCAATTGAAAATCAAAAATATTCCTCTGGTTTTCCAATAGGTGGAAATCTGGATCAAAGTTCTAGATGGTCCTAGATGGGACAAATAACCTGGATTTTCAGCAAAATGTTTGACCTCTAGTAGTCCTCTCAGAATGTAACCACCAGCTCCCATTACTAACTTTTTCTGAAGTCTGGTACACACTAAATCTGATGTCTTTGTTATGAGAATAATTTCTTAGGAAATAGAGACATCTTGGAATAGAAATTAGTGCACTGGGAAGCAACTTACAGAGAAGGTTCCTCATGTGAAGGCTGTCAAATAACTTGTTGGCTAGCATGATTATAGGGCTAAGTATCTGGAATAACAAGGGGCTACATATTCTTAGTTACTAGTTGACTACTGTAGTCTGCATTGTATAAATGCATGTCACTCTGCTCCATCATTGTGTCAATGAAGTATCCTTCTGAACTTCTGTAATGATTATACTATAAAAGCAAGCACATCACTTAAAAGTTGCTCAAATTTTATGCTGGAAGAAGCCCTCCTTTCTAAAGGAACTCTTCAACAAATGATATCAAAAGAGCAAGCCAGCTCCCTTTATGCTGGGATTTGTGCATCTAGCCGTGCAAAAGGTAAAAATCCCATCAGAACACACACAGTTTTAACCAAAGTTCTGAGATCCACAACATCCTGTGTGAAGGGAACACCTTTATGCCCATTACACATGGTTTTTCAGGTCAAGAACTATTTCCAAACAGCTTGTGATTTCCTCTAAATAATGCAAGCTAATTCTCCCCTCAGATAGAACTACTGTTTTCTTCGTAAGTTATTCAGACTAACAGGGAAAGTTAAAAAAAAAATTAATCCCCAAACCCATAGATAGTGCTGGTCCTTTTCCATGCAAGACTAAAATTCAGTGTGTAGTAAGCTGGTCACACAAGCATAGTAATTGTACACCAAAGGGGACTGGAAAGAGCTATGAATACAAGCCAAATTAATACCTTTGAATTTAGTATTAATAAAACTGTATAAAGAAACCTCTCTGAATTTTTTATTTCAACTACTTTCTTATCTATTGAAAACCAGGTAAACAAAGCTGACCTTCATGAGGCATGGATGTAGCAAGGCATTGTAAAACAGTGTGATTGTTCATCCCCTGTTGCATCCTCTATGTATACGTTGCAGAGCAAAGAAAACTCATTTACAAAACATCTGTGCCTAAGTGATTCTAACTGTGCCTTGCACTTGCATAAACTGAACTTACAGGCTGTCCAATTATTACTTGTGTGCATAATGTGTCTTCCTTACCTACCTTTTGGTAGTACTGCTAAGAGGTTAGCATCAATATCCTTTGTGCTGTTTGCAAGTTCTTCTTTATCTTCAAATGAAAACTCCTTCTGAAAACTGAAAGCAACATCTGGTTTATAGAACTGTAGATGTTTCTGCTATAAATCAAGTAAAGACAAGATGTAACCGATTTACTGCAAGATAGTCTAATAAATAAGAAATAACCCCAAGAAAATCACAAAGCCAGACCTAACATAATTTGAAACTTGTTTGGAACTTTGCCACATTTTTGCATTAAATTATTGACCAAAGATTGCTTTCAAAATTCTCTGCTTGCAATCACATTTAAAATAATCTATATTGAATAATTCACATATTAGAACATCAAATATGTACTGTATGTACAGACCATGTAGAAGCCTTCTGCACCATTGCCCTATTGTTACTGTGCCAATCGCTGGATCTTATAAAATGCTGATATGAGAAGCAGATCATTTAGTTTCATACCTTGTTTTTCAAAATAGTAAAAAAATACCCATTTAATCAAAGACAAAATATTTATTTAAATATGTTAAGTAAATATACAAATCTCAGCTGCAAAATGCAGGTGTCATAATAGTCTAAAGTAGATATTGTCTACAGAGACATTTTGGAGGAAGTGTTCTTCCTTACAGGTAACCAAAGTGAGATTTTTCTCTCCAGTTATTAAAAATAGATAGACAGATGCTGTATTCTGCCCTTCTGGCTTCTAAACTATCCCAACCAGGCATAAGAAAAATTATGCTACTCTTAAAACCTTTAGTAAACTGTATAAATAGAGGTAATAGATAGAAATTCTCACAGTGATCCTGGGATCTATGTTTTGCTATGGTATTGACATAATGGTACTGACATGTAAGGTAACAGTCTTACTGTTGGACTGTCCTTCCTTAGGACAGTTTTTAAATGGCTTTTAAAAGATTTGAATACCCTTTCATCATGGGTAATTGGTTAACAAAGAAAAAATAGTAAAAAACAATTTCTGTACTCACTATCCCAGAAGAACACTTCTTATTGAAGAGTCTTAACATATAGCTCCTGACAACATTTTACATTAACACTAAAAAATATTTGCTTCTTTATCGTTCATAAATAATATGTCTTTGTAAGAAAACGAGGAGAGAATAAAACACTTGAAATGACATTAAAGAAACTGGGCTGTGTAGGCAAATTGTCTCCAACAACTGCACTTATAAAAATTATTCCAGGTACTGCCAAGAAGAGCTATGTTAGCCATTACAGAAAGTAGCAAATAGAAGATGGAGACCTGCAATAGCTGTCCATTACAGAGAACAGAGTATCCTTGCTGAGTAGAAACACTTTTATGGAACCAAACAAAGAAACAAAATTAAAAAAAAAAATAAATTAAAAAAAGGACACGGAAGCCACAAGCAACTCGATGTATGTTTCATCTGAGCCTAGGCAGAAACTCAGTTAACCTCACATTTCTGTATCCCTAACCCACACTGCCAATACTCCTGATTCTTATTAGCTTCACAATATGTTCCTTCCTTAGGTACACAGCTTCTGGAGAACCCTAAGGTGGAGAGACTTCTGGTTTTCATTTGAAAAAAGTTTCTACTCCTTTCAGCTGAGCATGGGTTTGAAAAGCATGATTAACATTGGCCTAATGCCATAAATCAAACCCAATGGTTACTTTTTCCAGTCAATTTGATTACTTAAGACTTGTCTCAAAAGTGCTGAGGGACCCAGCACATGACTTTTGAATACCTGAGCTTTACTTAGCAGCTTTACTGATTGCTTCCACAATGCTTATGTTAGTGCAGCACCTTAAGTTGCCATAAATAGGAGACTGTAAATAGAAGCACTCACCTCTACAGCAAAACCCTTGTTTAAATTATTGTGCATTAAGATCCACAACTATGTCTCAGTGCTACGCAGATTTCCAGGAGTAAAATCATACAGAATCAAGACTGGCACTAGTCTGCTGGCTTTAAAAATAACTGTATTCTTGGAATGTCTTTGGATGATAAACAAACTTTTGAGTACTGTGAACTAGTTAAGGTAACTCCTGCCCCTTACTCCAAACTCCAGTGAATTCCAGGGACTCTGATACCCAAGACCCTCTAAAGGCAGTCTAAATATCTTTCACCAGGATTCCATCCATTCATTCTTGAATCAGTGTTAGTGGTTACTTTACTTACTTTTAACAGAAGTTTTCCACATCTACTCACTTTCCTCAAGACAGGCTCTCAGTTGTATTAATTATCTGCAAAAATGTTGCCTATTTCATTTTTAAGTCATCTTTTTTTTTTTTTTTTTTTTTTAAATGGTAACCAGAACTGGACAGTCTTAATTCCAGACCTGAGACTTCTCGGTGTCTTACAAAAATATAAATTTTGATAGAGAAAGCATTATGATATGACCAGCCAGATGAATGCCAGAATCTACAACACATTTGCCTTTTTATATCTACACTATATTTATTTCTCAGTCCTGCATGCCAAGGCTTTGCTTTTATCAGTTGCAAGTGACAGAAAAATTTATCAACCCCCAATGCACAACTGTGCACTTAGTATTATTACATTACATCCATTTTCTATTAATCCTCAAGGTCATCCAATTCTTCCTGTATGTGAGCTCCCTCCTCCTTTGTAGTGAGGGTGGCTTCCAACCTTTACTCACTGGCAGATTTCATTAAAATTCTTTTAATAACCACAAACTTCTTAAGCTTAATCCTTGCTGGGCTTCATGGCATCACAAGTTGTCTGCTTTGTGAAAGTCTCTTCAGATTTTCCCTTATGTCCTCATTTTCCAGTTCCCTTCACACACTGTCAACTTTTTTTTACTTGCTTAATCATAAATTTATTAATTTACTTACTTACTTTACTTAATTTACTTGCTTAATGTTAAATTATTTTCATACGCAACCTATTTTATCCCCAATGGAGTAGTTTTTCTTCTTCTGAGGCATTTTTGCTTTCTCCTGCAAAGCTGCAGGTGGCATTGCTTGGTTTAAATATTTGCACGTTAGAAACACAGAATATTTTAAACCTAAGTATCAGTTACACTGAATTCTCTGTACAAGTTTAAGCAGAGAGAGCTCTGATCTGAAGATTATAAAGTCAGGTCAAACAACTGCATATTTGTAGGTACATATACAAAGTTAGTTCTAAAAATGAAAGTACACATATTTAGGAATGTCAGTGTTCAATAAATAGAATCATTAGAAAATTAAATTGTGTCAGAATGATGTTAAAGCAATTCCAAATAGTAAAAAAATAAAAAAAATACAGTACACTACTCATAACAATTAAAAAAAAAAATACACTCATAAGTAATTCCTCACCAAGACTTCCCTTCTTCCTTTAAGAGATCTATCCAGATGTCTCCCTGTTGTATCAGTCTCCCAGCTAAAGGAGCAATTGCTGCACCAATTTAGGTGCTTAAGCAGAGTCAGCAAGTCAGTCAGATTGCTGAATATATTGTACCTTCAAACTCATCCACAACCCTAGAAGGATCTAGGATTTCTCTGGAGGTATCACAACTATATCTATTCACTTTTGCTTTTCCTAATTTATCAAACCATGCAATAAATTTAGGTGCAGATTCTGAGCAGCAGCACCAGGAGTTTCTGGACTTAGTAGCTAGGCTATGCACACTCATCACTAAAATAATTTAAGGCATACACGGCTTTCTCAAAATGAAGAAAAAAGTTTAATAATTTTTTCTTCTTAAAGCCCCTGTTAAATCTGGACACTGAAAGAGGAGCTTCTCCTTTGCTTGCTGTAATATAGCCTGTACCCATGGTTTGTGAAAAGCAATCAATATCATGAGGTCCCACAAGTTTGTTTCACACAGGATTTGTGTGTGGTTGGGCCTCAGGTTCCCAAAAAGCTCATTCTATTCTCCAATGTTCAGGAATTCATACGATTCCTATTAAAACACTGGCAACAATATTTCACAATCTCGTAAATTTTTCCTTAAAACCAATATATAGTGTGGCATTAGCGCAGTACTTGATAGTAGCTCTTGCAACTTCCAAAATAATTGTAGGCTGCTTCTATACATCAGGGATTCCATGCTGCAAACTTAATCCTTTGCTGCAGCAGCAGCATACAGTTCTAAATAGGCGTCCCACTAACCTAGTTACATGCCCAAAAGCAAGCAAAAGTTTGATCCAAATGCCACTGGTAACGCTGCCCAGACACCTGGCTTAAAGCTATGGGATACACTGAGATTTTGTGATTGAAACATATTCATGAAAATCCCCTTGCATACCTGTCAGCTAGGCGCTTGGCATTATATTTAATTTTTCTCTACCTCCAGGAGAATTTCTTTCCTTGGTCCCTTACATAAAATGTTCACTCTATAGTCACATTCTTCTCCACTACTCTCATTTTTACTCTGTCCTACTTGCCTTCCATAACACAATGTGTCTTGTAAACCTATTTCCTCCATCTCTCTACAGTACCTAAGAAACATGGCAAGGAACCAGGTGCCCCCCAGAAGGAATGTGCTGACTGAAAGGATGCTTGCAGACATGAGCCTGGGTGCCTAAGGCTGGTTGAGTTCTATGCAGCTGAGCCAAGAGAAGAGCTGGTTGCAGTGGCAAGAGTCAGTTCCCAGCTCCCTGACCTCCTCTGTGCACCATTACAAATCAGTCTGGCAAGCACAAAGGTAGACATCAAAAAGCAGTCACGGATGGGACAAGAGAGGGAATGTGACTTGCCACCTTGCTTAACTGTGAACTGTATCCTCTTGCTCAGCTTTGTGGAACCATGCTCTAAGACTGCAGGCACTGCTCTGCATGAAGCAGTAATGTCACCTCTCCATTCATCTCTGTGGTGTCCCCCTGCCATGCACTGACAAAGCTCTGCATGGCTGGATAACCAATTCAGTCACTTCAGCCACCTGGTTTTTCAGAGAGATCAGTTTTCTAAGCTGGTTCACTAAATATCTGTACTGTGTCCTGCAAGTAAATCTGGGGATTGCAGTGACAGAAGGCTCAGTGCAGAGTGGGACTCTTTCCTTAGACATTCCAGCTATACATTTTCACATTATTTAGGAAGCAGTTGATATTTTCAATACCTGTTCAGAGCATCTCTTTTATGCCAAAGTTCGGTCCTGTGAAAGGGCCAAAATTTTTTCTCCATGACAAAACAGTAAATGTAGATTAAAGCAACAGCTTTGCAAGACACAATCATGCAACCAGTCATCTTCACTGGGTGAGAAAAACTTGACCTTACCTTAATGCTCTCTTCCTATGGAGCAATCGTGAAGGTTTAAATCTGACTGAGTTTCCTTTGTCAAAATCTGTGAAAAAAACAAACAAACGAAAATAAACCATAGTGAAAATGCTTTAACAAACAGGGAACTTTTAGGAAACTAGGTTATAGTCTCCAATCACAGTCTTCTTCCACTGAAAAAGACTACAAAGGTCTTCCCTCTATTCAAAGAGGCATAAGCTGCCATGTCCAACATGGTGATAAACCAAAGTTCTGAAAAATTAGTTCAGACAGTAAACACATCAAAAGCATAAGCACTTTCCGGAACTGCCATGTTCTAATCCTATATTCATGGTGTAGCACTGCAGTCTAGGAATATAATTTAAATTCCTTTACTCAAGTTTCCCAGCATATAAAATGGGCAGCAGACATGTTTATGATGTACTCTGCAAATGACAAATGCTGTGAGCAGCAAGAGATTTTTTTGGCTTCAGCCTAGCAATACCATAAAAACTGCATATTCATTGTATAAGTCAGAGATGCCCAGCTGGGGATCTGTTGCAACAACAGTATTACACCATCTCTGACAGCAATATTTCTGAAGGTTTTCTACTGTTTGGAAGCTCCTTTTTTATTTTTCCTGAATAAACATGGAACATGCTTACTTTCAGAGATGAACATATTCAGACTGAGAGCAAAGCTGTGTCAGATGCAGCCTTATGTTCAAAAGTATGTAGAACAAATCCACTAGTTCCCAAACTTTTGTGAACCATAACAACCAACGGGCAATTTTCCCTCTCTCCTCATAGATTTAACGTTTTCATTTCTGCAGTCAAGAGCACCATCACAGGGCCTAAACAATGATGAGGAAACAAGAGGGATCAGTGGTCCAAGCACTTCCTCCATTAAACAATAAGGATGCTATAAAGAGAACTGCTAGCCAGTACTGTGACTGCACCTGGTCTGTGACTTCTGCTGTAAAACACATGAAGATACTAATAATTTACTCCAAATGGGAAAATTGCCTTCTGTTTCCATCCATATTGTCAACTACCCCAAGACCCTAAATTAATAAAAAATTGGTCACTGACAGTGTTCACTTTATTTTTCAGAGAGAGACCTGAATATTACACAACCTGTTCTTTAGAACAATTCAAAAGCAGCAGCATCCCTTTTACTCTACCTCAAAAGTGAGATTTAACTATTTCAAAGAAGAGATAACTGGCAAAACATTTTTTTTCTTTTTAAAAATACTTTTAAATGTAAGTAGGATGGTCCTTATTTTTGCAGAAAGGGTTTAAATAAAATTATAGCTGGCCACACAGGTCTTAGTAGTTTAGAGAATGTTTATTTTGTCTATGTCTTTCAAAACTTTTCACCCTCCTCCTCTCTTCCACATCTTTGTGTAATTTCTACAGCTAAAGACATTTTTTAAAAGAATAAAGACCATTTTAACAGCTTGATAAAGAGTCTGAGAATACACAAATAGGCATTTTTAGACACTGCAGATTTCAAGCAATAGCATTCTTCAACTTTAATAGGCAACTTTTTCCTATTTTTGTCCAGCTATTTTCTCTTTCCAAATGAGAGAAGAATAAGCCATACAGCTTACACAGAAACATCTTGTTAGGCCAAAACAAAGTATTATAAGAAAAACAGTATAAATAGCACATAAATCATTGTATTTTACATTACAATATTCAAAAGAATACTCCATGCCATAAGTATCATCTAAAGAGGCCAGAATGTGAAAAGGGTATGCAGTAACTTAAAAAGACCAGCTCAGTATCAGCTTAGCTAATCAGAACCAGGCACATCTTAAATTTATAGCTGTTTTAACAGGATATAACCCATCCTACAGTTTTTGGCACTGAAACAGCTGTCCACCATGAAAACGACAAGCAGACCACAGAGAAATTCTCCCTACCCTCGCCAAAACTGGTAAGAGGATATGAGAAAGGAAGTAAGTAGCTTTTCTTGCTTTGCTGGGAGAAGGAGAAGGGCTGCTAAGAGAGGGCACACAAGCCTATCTGCCTCTTGCTACCCATTAAGCACACTCAGTAACATTCATAAAGACCACATCTACAATGCCTCAAAAATATCTTAAACCTTTGCCGTATTTCACCAGGGAAAGCTTCTCTCTTCCTAACCCTCCCCGAGCACAGAAAATCCAACCAGACAATCATATTCTACACAGTTTTGATATTTTATGTATTTTCTCTCGTTCAAATTAACCCCATGTGGGAGGATTAACATCCAATAAAACTTACTTACAACACTATGGAAGTGTTAAAAATTAAATACAAACATAGGAGAATAAGTAAAACAACTCTGCTTCAAAAGAAAATAAATACACCCACATGAGAAACATCAGTTTCAGTCTTAATTCAGTGGTTAATTTAATGGAAAAAACCCCACCCTCACAGTACCTGATACATAGAAGGAAAATCTTTGCAACAGCATTTTGTTTCTTCTTTCACTTAAGAATACTAAACATGCTTATAACCACATTAATAATTTTGTATTTAAAATTAAGAGTATATTTACTGAACTGTAAATCCAACTTACTCAAAAGCTTAACCATTTGTTCAGTTTAGCCCCCCCCCCCCCCCTCCCCTTAGGGACAAAGTACCAGATAAACCCACTATCCATAGTTTAATACATAGGAAATTAAAAATGCTGACTATAAAAAACGTAAATGCAACCTTCCAGCATTACTGAGTATATTTAAAGGCCTTAAGTCGGGGGCAAGGTAAGCTAATTAAAAGATCCATCTAATCGGATCTTTCAAAAGTGTCCTTTAGGAAATAATGAAATAGCCTAAGTGACTAACTGTATACTGATTGCTAAAGAAGCTAATGTAGCTGCAGCAGATCCAGTCAAACAATATTTATACATGCACACATATAAACAAGAGAGATTAAACACACAAAAACGAACCGCAGTTTCTTCTGTCTGCTTGGAACTCTTACCTTGCTCCTCAGAGTATTTAACATTTCCCAAATAGCTGGAGATCCAAGGATTTCTGAACATGGTTGCACAAAGGATTCGGCAAAGAGAAACTACAATAGCAGCTAATTCTCAAGCAGCCACAGCCCTAGGCCTGTCTTAGCAATCTCGTGTAGAGATTTTTCATAGCACAGGACTGGAGCTGTCAGGCTATCGCATCCCAGGGAGTACAGTAAATGCATAGCAATAGGCTGCAAGCTGGAGCAGCTCAAACAGTAATCAGATTACAAACAGAAATTAGGCACATGAATGCTAAAACAGATTGGGCAACGGTGATTGGGAGAATTATAATATTAATACTTTTAAGATCTAGCCGAATCACACATCATATTCCTGCAAAATGAATACAGAACTCCTAGATCCTCACATTAAAAAAGAAAAAACCTCAAAGAAGAGGAATAATTCCTTCATATCTCTAATCAGGATAAATTGCAATGCTTGCTTCAATAAAAGAGCATCCAAGCTGCCAAAAAGTGGACTCTGTTAATCATATCATTATGCTATACGTTTTGCCTAACTATTAGTTGGAACATTTAAAACAGACAAGATTTATGGATAACATATGAGCAAAATTACTGGTGGGGGTGGGGATTTAAGAACAGACACCACAGCTCCAAATATCTTGAGACAGAATGAGTAAATTTACACAGAAGTACTGTCTAGCTACCATATTTATTTTTTTAAAAACCATTTGATGGATTTTTTGGATTGAAGAGTCTAGAGTCTCATTGTAAAAGTCTAGAAGTATACGTTAAAATGGCACAACAATTCTGGCTCAGTCTTCCACACTGAACAACTTGATTGTCTAACACACACACACAAAAAGCAGCATTAAATATGTGTCTGTAACAAGTCCATGCACTTGACCTCATCCAACAAAGGACAGTAATGGCCTACTAGCTTCCTTCCAACAGACTTCTTCCCTTCAAAAACATTTCAACTAATATCAGTAGAAAATTTACTACAAGGCTGGTTTGTCAGGGCCACAAAAAGGTCAACCAAGAGCAAAAGACTAAAGTTCTTGCTTTTTCTTACCTGTTTTTTTAACATTTGCTACAACAGGACCCTGATCCATGCTGGGAAACTCTACATACAGGCAAAACATAAGCAGCAGTGCTGTGAGAAACTGCTGAACCACAAGTGGAAAACAACCTATCAAAACCTAATAATTTCTGTTGGCTCACCATGAAGCAATATTTAGCCCAGCTAGGACATCAAACACTGCTTTTCATGCTAAGAAGTTCTTGCAGTGCATAGAGGAACATACACTCCCATCTTGTCCAATGCCCCTTCTATTTGTATTCATTTATTTATCTTTGAACATGGATAATGTTCACACCACATCAACTGAAGCACCTTTCATTAGCTGATCTTTCAACAGCCCAGAGCTCCCTGGAACAAGAACCACCTAACACATGGGACATGGCATTGAAACCTCTGATTCACCATGTATTGTCCTCTGTTCAGAAATATTTAATGGCACATACTTTTTTTTTCTATGCCTGTAACCTTAATGGCGCTCATATTTAATTCCAGCCACTTCACAGCACTACCCATGGAACACACACTGACCACTGGCTGTGCTCTCTTGACCAGCCCTGGAGGCCTACATGTACTCAAACCTAGCAAGTGTAAAGGAGGTAGCAAAAGAATAGCACCTGTTGATTCTGGTACAAACTTGTCATTAACACCAGTACCCACTTTATGGCCTAGAGATTAAGTGCTCAGAACACAAATCCGAGAAAGTGCAGACTTGGGGAAATGGTAGGAAGATGAATCGGGGAGGTTTAGGTTAGATATTAGGAAAATTATTTTCCCCCAGAGGGTAGATGAACAGTGGAACAGGTTCCCCTGTTAAGTGGTCACAGCACCAAGCCTGCCCAAGTTCAAGAAGCATTTGGATGACGCTCTCAGGCATGTGGTATAATTCTGGGGGTGCTCTACACAGGGACAGGAGTTGGACCTGATGATCCTTCATGTTCCTTCCAACTCAGCATACTTCATGATTCTAAATAACAGTTATTTAATAATCTAATGGCTGTAGCATTCCACAAGGCTGAATAAGTTAAGAGTTGACAGCTGAGCTGATGCAAAAGTTCAGGGTTGCCTAGAAAGACAGTCGTACCTGTTTCTCTCTGTGGGACCTCTGCTAGGCCCTGCTCTCCTGGTGACCCAATCAGATGAATAAACTGTTAGTAAATACTTAGCTTTATTTTTGCTTGGCATTCTTTACAGGAGGTGCCAGAAAAAACAAAAAGACATGGATCTTATGATCAGGAAATGGATCAACCCTTCTAGATACCAAAGGAGGTGAGCTCAGCTCAATTGTCACACCCATGTCTGCAAACACCCCATATGAGGGAGAAGGAGGGGTGTGTTTGAATTTATGGGGGGAGGGGGTAGGCTCTCACATTCCTCTGCTGTACATCATCTCCAATTTTTTGTCCTCAGCACCCTTCTTATGAACAAGTAGGTAATTATGCAGTAGGTAATGCTCACAGAGCTGTAGAAAGACAGGAACACGCTAGAGTGCCTTTCACAAGTGTGTGTATTTTAAAGAGGTTCTTGCCTGTGCTGTTCAAATTCTACTCACAGGACGCAGAAAGAGGTCACTTGCTCCAAGAGCTCTGGCTACCACCAGGGGAGGAACACTTGTGATAGGCTTTGGTACAAGTAGGACTCCTTTCCCTGCTATTTACGTCTGGCAGGTCAGGAATAAAGGGGCCATCTCATGGGAGCACAGAGAATTATTATAGAGAAAAGTAATATTTCCAATAGAAGAAACATCTGCATTAAAGTCTTCTCAAAAAAACCCAACCAACCAAACAAACAAAAAACCACCCCAAAACAAACAAACAAACAAAAACAACAAAAAGCCACGAACAAACAAAAAAACAAACCAAAAAACCCCAAAACCCAGCCATGGTCTTGAGTCTGGCTTCAAGCTGTCTTCTTGTTAGGTTGGAAGGTGATCACCAGTCATGGCTCTATGAATTCACAGTAAGGCCACTGCTGTTAACAGTGTAACTGTTCCATTGTGCACAGTCTGTGACCCCAGAGTTCACTCACCTTGGTGACAATGAGTATGTACCAGCATTGCTTCCCATATAAAACTCCTAAAGCCTAGAGATGCTGAAGCATTAGGTTATTATATTGATGCTATGCACTTTGCATAGATCATTGGAAAGATGCAACTGTATGTAACTGACAACTTCCCTGCCTCCTTTCCATCAAAAAGGGATTTCCTATTGCAGGACAGGTCTCTCTGCTGTCCCTTAACTACCTTTGGCAGTGGAGAAGATATCTTAATAAAAACAGCAAATCAGCAGGATCAAGCAATGGTATAAAGAAAGTACGTCTTAGATTTAGCTTTTTGTTCCTTGTTTGGAAACAGTAGTTTTATGAGCAAGACTTTCCCAGAAGAAATCCATCTCAAAATACTTGATAAAGGAAGGAGGGAGAGTATTTTGTCCTTCAAAGTAATCCTGTCCCCAGGACCTAGAAGTATGCTCAGTCAAACTATGTTATCAAGGCTGCGTTGCAAAGAACTTGTTACGTTCTTGTCCTCCTCTGCCTTTGTAATTCTTGAGCATTAACAGCCTCCAACATAAGCAAACAAAGAGAGAACAACAGTCCAGCCTAGAAAGGAGGGCAGCCCAGCTGGAAGTTAAGTTTGTAGTCACCTGGGCAAAGAGCTAGAGGTTAAGCATGCATGCATTTCAAATCTGAGACTGGTTGTGAAAGATCAGCTGGCAGCTAAATGTTGTTCTGAAGCTTCCCACAGAAAGAGAAGGAAAAAAATCTTCCTTTTTTTTCTGGCAAAAGTAATCACTGTAATCAAAGCTAGAGTTTGAACAGCTTGCATAGCTGTTCCCAGCTTACAGGTTAGACAGCCCCAAAGCACTGAAGAGTTATGAATCAGGTCCCACCAAAATCAAGTCTTTTTTCTTTCTGAATTTTGATCCCTTCTGAGTTTATATTTAGAAGTGTTTTTCTGTGAAAAGGAGAACTAGATACTTTGTTGTGGCTTGCAAGTATCATAAAAACAAAAATCAAAGAACCCTATGACAGCTTTTTGAAGAAAGCCTAAAAAGAAAAAAAAATAAATATCAAGAATTCAAGAGAAAAGAAAACCCACAGTGACTGCAAAGAAACTTTCAGTAAATATGCTAGTTCAGTAAACAGAAAACTGAGATGATCTGTATAAATAACATGATGAAATTGTATTTTCACCCACAGGTGATGGTCAGAGGTCTAAAACAGCTCAGGAATTTATTTCACTGCTGCTCTTCTTGTCAAGAACATCTTTGGAATAGCAAGTCAAAGTGAGCTCTACTAAGATGTGAGATGGTGTGGATGATCAAAAGAATCAAGGTCAGAACAGAGCTAAACCAGACCACTCTCTTCCATCGCTCCTGCTTTCCCAGGCTACTTGCCCCCCCCCAAGCCATCCCATCAGGTTTTGGTGCATATGCATCTGTTTCTGAAGGTCTTCTGAAGCAAGAGCTTCCCTGTTCTTATTTCGCCCTCCTCCCACTCTTCAGCAATTTCTGCCACGGTGTTCAAGGCATAATTTAGCCCAAAAGGTACGGACAAAAAAATCTAACAAAAGATCACTTCAATAGTATAATCACATAACAAAAATTTATCATCTTGAGTCATGTTCAGGCAGACACAGAATGTATTCTGGCTTGGCAATGCTAGTCAGTTTTGTCTGCCCCATCCAAACCCCATGTACATGGGTAGCTGATATTCATGTTTCCTTAATGAAGGACATTCATATCAACTTTTAAATTACAATAATGTATGTATGGTATCAACCCTCCAGAGGGATGCAAATGTAATACTTTTCACTTTGGGTTTTTTGTTGTTTTTTTTCCCCAGTCTTTGCTTTTGTCTCCAGTGTGTAATAGTTTTTTAACAATGATCCTGGCAAGAAGATTTCTGTTTGGCTATTAATTATGTTTAGGACAAGACTTCAGATAAACTTCAGCACTGTGTTGTGTGCATGGTATACGTTAAAACAGGACATATTCAAAGAGATAAAAAAAGATGCTTAATAAATATTAAAAAGGGTGTTAAGTTTTTTAGGACAAGTTAATAGATATGTTAAAAAGAAAAGGGATGGTCGTCTTCTACTATTTACTCACATGCTCAGGAAAAAGGAAGAAAACCAGGTATTTTCCACAGTCTATAAAAAAATAAACCCTTTCAGTCTCTGGATTACTATTTCAGATTTAAAGAAATCTGATTGAAATAATTAATTTTAGCACTAAAAAAATTCCAAAAAAGGTGATTTTGGTCCTTTTCAATCTTTCTACACATTTTCACAATACAGAACCTAAAGGTTATGTTCCCTGACATTCCTACATCTCACATCACTGTTCACAAAACCTTATGGCAGAAATGTAGCGTAATTAAAAGATCTTCAGGGTTTACCTCTGTAAGAGTAGGATAAGGATAGACTAGCTCCTTAAAGGAGTTAGTGGAGTTCAAAGGCCACACAGCCCTCTCACATGTGGTAGTCAGATAGACCATTGAGGCACATAATCTGAATTGAGTCACACCTATTTGTTGGCCTGAAATCAAAAGATGTCAGGCAGGCACAGGGCCAGGATTAGGCATGGACTGAGAAGATGGCTGGAGATGAGGAGTAAGGTAGGAACTCCTGTCCCAGCTGCATGTACAATTTTATTGATAAAGGAGCCCAAGGAAAAGTGGGTTTTTACCCAGAAAAACAATATCTGAGAGCACGTCACACCACGGCTCTCTCTAAAGAAGTTGCAGTTCAGAATGTGAAGACACAGGCTTAGCCACAGATCTGTGGACATCCTTCACTGAAGTCATGCCACAAGCAGCATCTTGTTCTTTACTACTGCAGTGAAAGCTTTGCTGCTGCAGTCACCAAGGGTGTCAGCCACTGTTGAGAGAGATGGCCTGCAAAACTCCTGTTCTTATCCAAACTAGCGACCAGGGATTCTAGAATGGGTTTCCCCACATTTTAACACTTCTAGTCTCTTCAGTCTCTGGAAAGCTTTCTGCCAGAGTGCCATACAACCTGCACAAGTCTGTCTCTCTGCTTGGAGTGGCAAGTGGCCCTGTGAAGTTCAGTGATGCAAAAAGCACAGCCACTCTACTGAGCTTTCTCCCAGCTGCCCTTGAAAATCTCTGCACTGCTCTCTCCACACGCACGTAAAAGCCCGGAAAGGGAGCAGAGAGAGGCACGCATAGCTACAGGGAAGAACTTATAACAAAGTTCTTTAGTGCTTCTCAATAGTCATCCAAGGAAAACACCAATTTTGTTTACCACAATGTGATGTGACACTTTGCAGGCCACATCAAATCCCTGCATGCTTACCTTGAATATAACTCGTTTTCAAGCCTTAGGCAGAGAACAAATCCATTACTCTCTCATCCTGTTCAGAGCATTTTTTCTCAGAAAATTAAGTACTTAGCAAAAAAATAAACTATGTGCTGTATTCAAGAGCTAATGGTCAAGGTAGGACAGCTCAACTACAAGTACTGTCACTGAAAATAACATCACTATGAATAAGCATGTGTACCAGGCTTAATTTGCATCCAGCATGGCTAAGCAAAAACTCTTGAGGAAAAAAAACTTGGTTATCACAGTGATGCTGCAGTTCTGGAAACTGTTGTCTAGAGAACAGGTTTAAATTCATCGCAGCTATGACCTTTACTCTTCATTGCCCTCAAACTCCCTGTCCCCCTGAAAAAAATCACAAATGTGCCCAATGCTCAGGAGGGTATGAATCACTAATAGAAAGTTAATCATAATTCAAATCAGAAGAACTTTTCCAGAGCTGCCCAGGAACGCTTGCACAGCATGGGCTTGTACTGTACTAGTCTAAATATCTGGGGATTTTAGTAAGGGAAAAAGACTTTTTAAATTTTTTTTCCCCTCTTTTTAAAGCCTTTTTCCACCTAAAAGTGAATTTTTAGGAAGTGGGTATGAAGCAACCTAGCAAAGTCCTGGTTTGCACATAAGCAGTGGGTGCCAATATTCCCTTTATGGGAGCAGGATCATTCCTTTAGCCAGTAACAGTCTTCCAATAATGGGCATAAAACTGCACAAGCAGAAACAAGAAACACGTCCTGAAGTCTCACCCAGAAAAAAATCATTCCTCTGAGTTCAGATGTGTCTCAATGCAGGCTGCACAAGGAATGAAAACACACTGCTTATCAATGGCCAGTGAAAAACATTTATGGAATACCAGCATAAAATGGCATCCCAAGGTTATAACCAAGCATGTGAAAAACACCTCATGGAAGAGAACTACAGCTATTAACATTTACACAAAAGGATTTTATTTTTTAAAAACCATTTCTAGCATGACACTTGATATTTGCCAAGCTGAGCTGAGCTCTGACAGCCGTGCTCAGGCAGCAGCAGCAGCAGCTCCCTGGCAGCAGGCTCTCGGCACCGCAGTACTGGGTCGGATCTCCCGGGGTCTGGGCTGGATCCGTTCTGTGCTGCATGCTCCCTGCTGCCACCCAGGATGTTCTGTCCCCAGGCAGGGCTGCCGCAGCTTGCCTAATAAGGCCACACGCGAGTTGACTGGCTGGCTTATAGGTCACCCCGTGTTTACCTTCGGGAGGCGAAGGGGCTCGGCCAGGCCTTCCCCAGAGCAGGGTCACTGCTCCGCCAGCCCCCAGAGCCCCGGGAACCTCGGCTGAGCAGCACTGCTCGGGACCTCTCTCTGCTCCTGTGCCAGGAGTTAACCTCAGCCAGGAGCTGACAGCTGAGGGTGACAGACTTCAGATTTACCCCAGGAAGCGAGAAACCGCAGGGAGTTCAGGTACAGCTTTCACCGCAGCTCATTTCAGGACCACCAGACTGAAAAAGTAATCAGGTTTCTCACTGTGTGAATTGCGTGAAAGTAGGGCAGCAGCGTGGGTATGAGCAGCCACCTCCAGAGCTCCGAGGCAGCAGACAGGTACTTGTCAAAATACCAGAACCAAGTGAACTAGATTAAAGCAAGGTACAGATATACTCACTATTCAATTATTTAACACTCTTGGATCAGCTACGGTAAAATTCGTGGCAATTCAGACAGATGGCTTCAAAAGTAATGGTTTACTCTCCTCAAAATAGCCATATAGCAAAACCCCTGCTCCTGCTGCTGACTGCCTCTCCTGTGATTCAGATTAGTTCTCCCTTTACACCTCTCCCAAAGTTTTCCAGTTTCAAAATGCTAGATTTGGAAAGCATCCCATCCTCCTCCCCAGCATAGAGTCTACAAGGAAAGCCATGAGATGGCCCTGTGGTGGGAGCCAGCAGGCAGGGGACAGCAGCCCAGGTCACCTCCCCCTGTAGAGCTGCTGTGAGCCCCCTCCAAGGGGCCGCCCAGAGCTGCGTTTTCCCCACAGCTCAGTACAGACGGTGCATTTCTGTCCTTCATTCCCCCCATGTCTGGCACTGGACAGTAAAATACCAAGACAGATCAGATGTTATTTGTACCCTGATATTTCTAAAACCGGCATCCAATCATGTAAGGACTTTGCTGCCTTGAATGAAGCATCCCCAGTGAGCACAGTGCTGGAGGGTGGGCAGACACTGCCTCTGATCAGCATGGAGAACATAGGCCTATGAGAGGGCACTGGAGAGCAGACAGGATCCTGCCCATTGCCCTGGAAACATTTAGGTCTTGCATTTTGTGACTTCCACAATAAAACACCACAACCCTGTGAGGCTTAAAGACCTACCTACTATTGTCTGATGCAACAATACGTTTATCAAGTAATTCTCACAGTTAGAAACATCACTTAATACACAGGGAGTAAAACTAAACCATGATTAACACCCTACAGAAACTGAACTACCAGTTATGTACTACTCCTGCAATGATCCTGGAGTTCATGCTACTATAAGTAAAACTGATAGCATATAGCCAACTCATTCTTTAAATAATGCACGTTAAAAAAATGCAGCTGGAAATCATGCTGACAGTTTGTAAGCATAGCCATGATGATTCTGGGCTGAAGCTGTGCCCAGATGCACACACAGATCTTGGCTCAGAACTGCTGATTTTTTGCTCACATCTATTCTTATCCAATAATACATGCTTCACTAAGAGAAAGAAATGGGGCACACATATTCAAAAAAGGGGCCAGTCAGACACAATTACACACAAGTAGTCCTAAAATAAGCTAGCTCACTTTGTGTCCAATTTGCTTGGATCAGCAGCACATTAAGCTCTTACGAGTATCTAATATCAACAATAAATGTAAAACAGTCCTGAAGCAGGGGTTGGTCACACTTCACAGACATCCAGGCTGGGACAAGAGAAAACTTATCAGGGCTTGCACTACTTCCTAGGGGAAATCAGCCCATTCATCCATCCATTTATCCATCCATCCATTCATTCATTTTTAGTCTTTCAGAATACACACTGACAAACTTAAAAGTCCGAGGGGGGAGCACTGTGTGTCCTCTTGGTTAAAAAGGAGAATCTAAATAAATGCAGAAACATCTAGAAAAAAAAACACCGTGATGACCTTATTTAACACCAGCCAGCTAAACTGTGTAACTGCATGCTTACAAATACTTTCAAATGCTTTTACACTTTTGCAGTTTTAATTTTAAATGGAAGGTAAAAGAACAGCTGACCTTTTTTTTTTTTCCCATTTTATTACTAATTTTCTATCTTTGCTCACTGACATTAAGATTCCAAAAGGCAGGCTTCAGTTTTGAGAACAGTTTAGAAATACAGCAGTATCTCACTGTGCTAAAGATAGAAAAAAAATTAAAAATAATTAGTATTTTTTTATCTGTATTCTGAATATCTTAAAAGCAAAAGGACACCTCAATGGTATAAAGTCATCCTCACAGAAAAACATGGCTTTTTCATTGCTCAGGACAAAGCACAGCTGGTGTACTCAGCTACAGCTGACTGTTGCGGAGCTATAAAGTTCTCACTGAATTCTTCAAGAATGGGGTAGAAAAGTAAATTCCACAAAATCTATCCATGTCAAAGGTGATGCTGAAAGAACAGAGTTACGGCTCACACGAAACCTCCACTTTAAATCAAAACTGATGAAGAATTTTTTCACACGTCCCAAAACAGAGCACTTCCTCTGGTGTGCTAATGGGAAGGAATTGCCACCCCAGACTTCAGTCACACAAGAGGAAGAATATCTGCCATGTAATCAGCAAGTACCTGCTGCAGGCACACACTGACTGAGGCTTAAATGATGTGTTCTTGCCCAGTGTTCGTGCCCTGGTGTATAAATGGTCAGTTCAAGCTCAAAATCATGACTTTGTTCACTGTTCAGCAAAATGTAGTGAGCAGAGCAAACAGCCTCTGAATGAAAGAGCAGGGACAGCTGCTTGGGAAGCTGAGAGGTTTGCTATAGTTCAGCCTCCCTGAGCCACACCACCACTTTTACTGTCACATGGGAGGAACTCAGCTGTACTTGCCCCAAAATTCATGCATCATCCAGAGATGAGAATTGCCATTCCCTGCTCTTCTCCTTTTAGTCTCCTAGCTCTCATCCTTGCCAGTCCCTCTCATGATTTCTGCTGCCTTCTGCATACCTTCCTCCTGTACCCCATCCTATGGGTAATCCCATTGCACTTGTATTCTTTGGTGTTTCCAGATCTACTTCCACTTCTCCTTGGGCTCTCCTCAGGCTCCCACTTCAGACACTCCCCTTAACACCCTGGTCCCAGCTCCATGGCTTTCTTTAACCACTGCACTCCAGCCCCTCCTCAAACTAAACCATCTTCTTGAGCATGGTTTTCTTTTCCTTCTCAGAGACTCCTCAGTAAAGGGCTGTTCAATCTAGCAAACTTGATAGTTATTCTCCCCTTTACTGGGTAACATCTGCACATGGAAAACTAACAATGTGAATTTGTGAGAGACAAATAAACCATAAGAACATACAGCTCAATTTCAGCAGCACAGGACAGAGCAAGCTGACAACCAGAGGGTGACAGCCTAAGCATTCTAATAGCCTTGGATCCTCTTCTTTTGCAGGTGAATTCCCTTCATCAGTCAACTTGTTTGTCCCATGAATAGCATCAAAGGAATGCTGTGCTCTTTGAAGAGAGGCATTGAGCATGTGTAATGGAAAAAAAGAGACACCCCTTAAAAAAGAAAAGGCAGACAGCTTGAACAAATCCAAGCTGGAAAGAATAAAGGACTCCCTAGATATCTTGATGGTCATTGGTTATAATAGTAATATGTTAACAACCCATTACAGAAAGGTGCTGGACTAGGTCCTTGCAGGGCAGGACTTACAACCCAGGTTTTAAAAAAATACATACAGTATTGCTTGTCTAAAAGCGAGGCAAAAGCACTGCTAAGGAATAGTGCATTATAACCAAAATCACAGACATGCACAGTCAGCAGGATACAGCCCTGTTCCAGGTGATGCTACAAAATCCCAAGTCACTAGGGGCCTGTCACACCTGCAGGCAGCTTACTGCTGAGCTAAATACTCAGCTAGCTCAGATGAGACAGAAACACCTTCAGCTGCTGCAGGAGGACTCCTCTTCACCACCCATACCACACTAGCTCCTAATCAAGGACCTTGTGGGTCTCAAGAACAAGGAGACATCTTAAGCTTTGGGGAATTTTGATGTACGTGGACCCTGAGAAGCTTCACTGTTAAAATGCCCCATCATCCTTCCAGGTTCCAAATCCACAGCTATTGCTGGACCCACACTTTGTGATCCAAGCAACAAATGCCAATTGTACATAAGTGTTTTTTATCAGAGTACCTATGGGAGAGGTACACAAGAAATTCACTGAAATGCACCTGATTTATTGTCATCACATACATAGAGCCTGCAGAAAGGTAATCTTACAGCATGAAAATACTCTCTACAGCAGCAAGCCTCTAGGAGCCATTGGGGAGCTTTATTTCTGCACATTAACTATTCAGTTCTCTATCAACAATCCACACAAAGAATTTTGAAATTCAAGAAGGATGCTCATTTTTCTCCCTGCCTTTCTACACCTGGCCTAAGTGCTAATGGAAAAAAAAAAAAAAAAAAAAAAAAAGCAGTAGAGCCAGGCAGTCCAGCAGCTTCTCTAAATAAATGAATTAACAATTTGTATTGAATTTCAGCGTATGCATCTCCGGCTTTGACTTAAAAATCAAATTCATAAATAGTCAAATAAACAGAAAAAGGCTCAGTCAAAGCTCCAGTTCGAGACACTTAGATTGCCTTGTAAGTGTGCTGTTTGCCAATGGCTTTAAGTCAAACTACAGCAGTATTTTAAACTCCCATGGAAAATATGCCTGCATTAAAACTCAGCACAAGAAAATTAAACATCCTGACAGCATGAGGCCATGCATGAGATCACTGTGAAAAGCTGCAGCATTTTCTTCAGCTCTTCATTTTCGTTTCCTGGGAAGTCTGAAACCATAATCAGCAGCTTATACCCAAAGTCTAGGTGTGAAGACAGCACCGAGTGGAACAAGTCCAAAAGTTGCATTAGCTCACAATATGCAGTAAAATAACAAAATCCTATCCAAGGACATTCAGAGCACTAAAATGCTATTTAATAAAAGCTGAAGAAAACTAGAGGAATGCTCCTAGAGAGAGCACTATGTAAGGATTTCACTTGGAAAGTATAATTTCAATTTTATAGTAAAATTCTCACTTTCTTCCCTCAAGAGTGTGCATGTGTGTGAAGCTATTTCATTAAACAGTTTGGCATATGTAAGTTCTCAACTAGTTGCTTTTTTTGGAACTTTTTGTTTGCCAAAATGATCTGTATTTCTTGCAAGTCATTATAAGGAACAATGTGACAGCATCTAATTTATGGTATTTTAAGAGTCTGAGGGTGTGTAAAAAACATAGGCATATAAACTGGAGCTCCTAAAGGGTTCACAGGAAAAAACAGGTTTTTAAATTTTATTTCTTTTCATCTATTGACTATAGGAAAATTTTCTGTTACAATAAACTCAGAACTCTTCAAAAGAAGTTTATTCACTTACCCTATGTTTTTGTCCTGTAATTTGGAAGCAAAGCAAAGCAGAAGGCAGGAAGCATGGCAAGTAACCTTGAAAAATTACTTCCAAACATAGAAAGGCAGGGAATAGAACAGAAAGAAATTTAAGGATGCCAAGGTGAATCAGCGCCTGGGATGCCAGAAATCTACATCAGTATAGATCACTGCCTTGTTTTATTTAAAAATTCAAGCAGTTGTTTCTCTGTGTTAGTGATAAACTCTTAGTTGTGGTGGGTTTTTTTCCTAATGGGTGAAGCATGCCACGGAGGGCGTTCCACATTCACTACTTTGTGGTAAATAAACACATTGTTAAATACTGTAACAACATTTATCCTCCTCAAAAAATGAAACTACATTTTATTTCTATTTCCTTATCTAAAGGCTTAACTGCTCTTCTTCATAGACATACATTTTCTTCACAATTTATGATGGGGGAAAAAAGCCACAGGTGTGGGCTCCCTACAGGATACTTCAGTTTTCAAGCTGAGAGGCTGCAGCAGGACTTTGACTTCCGTTCAGTTACTAAGAGATAGGGTTTGAACAATAAAATAATAAGAACAACACGTAACAGATTTTGGGTCCCATTATAGTTATAGCCATTTCCATCTATTGGAATTGCTATAAATACCTTTTTCCCCCTCCTCCCCATTTTTAACCCCATCATTTATCCCAGTTTATTCTCTTTCTCAGCACTGGTAATATTAATGCATAAGAATGAGGTCCTATAAAGACTCTCATTCCATCTTTATAAAGTATACTGACTACATTTGCCATAAACAACTGCTTCTAATACAGTGCACAGCCAATATATAAACAAAGTCTGTATCTGTCATAACAGGGTCACGACACTCCATTAAGCTCCAATGAGGTTACAATTTTTTCTGTAACTTGTACCATGCCAAAAACTACTTGAATGCCTAGTGCTGCTGCTTCTTTTTGTTTAAATATTAATTCAATATATGAGTTTTAACTTCCAATATTAGCTTCTCTTTGAATTGCTATACAGAGGCCATACTCAAGCCATCTAATGACTCAACATCAGTCTTGGGATGACTGGTGTCCATCTTAGGCCTTCAGGAAATCTAAGGCCCAGAGGACAGGTTACTAAAGCAGTGGAACTAGTATTGAAGTGGTAGAGGGCATTTACAAGTAATTACAGTAATTTCTTGAGAAATTTGAGCACAAACCACGAAAACCTTGGCTCCAGTACTAGCCATTTGACCAAAGACTTATGTGACTGAAGCACCATGTGAAAGGGATATTTTAACATACCTTAATCTTTGAAAGTTTCTGTAAACCTGCCTTCAAGGAAGCTAAGACACAGGTATGCCATAACCTATAACATCAGGGATCATAGAAGATGCTGCAGTCTCTCCTCCAATATATCCTCCTTGCTGTTAAACTGCACTCATTAGGGTGCTCTCACCTTTTGCAGCTTTGTTGGTTCAGCAGGTTGGAGGAAGCTGGCTGCTGGCAAAGACAGACAATGCCATCACAGCTACACCCTTTCCCTGGCAAGTAATTTATCTAAATTAGATTAAGCCTGTCTGACCTCCTCTACCTACCCAGAGCTTGGGTCAAATGCAAGGGTTACCAATCCAGCCCCTTCAGTACTAACAGGACACAGCTGAGTAAACAGCTCTGCCCTGACAGACTGCAGCAGGACTCAGGGAAAAAGAACAGGCTGGGTCCTGTGACTCCTGACACCACTCAAAATGCATCAGTTGTTTTCAGCATTACAACTGATAACTGTCAGCTTTGCAGTATAAAGCCAGATACCATAACTTTAAAGGCAATTGTTAACATATAGAGAAGCTAATTTAGCAGAGCTTTTTACAGACCATTAGAAAGAACCAAGTCATTAGACAAGCAAGTTAGAAGATGACTTCTACTTTAACGTGTTTAATCCTATGTTGTTTTAACTATAATCTTAATCACTTCAGGATAAAGCACTGCAGAAAAATAATGAAAAGCTTTAGAAAAAGAGGTCCTCTGCTCTCCATAATGTACAATCCAACATATGTTGATAGTGCATCATCAAATGTGTATTAGGAACCACACTGGTAAAGTATCTTATTCAAATCTGAAAACCAGCACATAGCCAGCTCTGCTAGCAACACAAGCAAAGCAGCTGTCATCCTGCAAAGCCTTGAAATTGTTTTATTAATATTTCCACTCTGAATTTTGTTTCTGCTTGAGGAAAATAATAGATGGGGGAAAAAAACCAACCAGCATTAGCATTCAGAGCTGCTTCTTAGAGTAGATTTAATCTGATTTTGGAAGCAAATACTTTGTGCTTTAGAAAAAAAACATTAGAGAGGTATTTTCCTTTCTGCCACTAAATTTACAACTATGAACTGACTACTACTAGGTATCTTAAGTTATCAGTGTAGGGTAAGGATGGAAACCAGTTGACAAAGAATGTTTGAAACTAGATTTGCCTGATAAAGTTCCTTTAGATAAGATAGATATGTCTACAAATTACTGATCGTGCAATCTTGATTCTCAAAAATGCTACAAAAATAAAACCTTCCAAAGAAAAGACAATTAAAATTTCCTAGATACAAGAACAGTCCTGGGCTCACAAGGGTTTTTTTAGCCTTCCCCTTTATAACAGGCTCTAAACTCCTGATCTCTTTCTCCAGTTATCTTCTCACGCTCCTCCCTGCACTGAAGGAATATCACACCAGCAAGCTCTACTTTCACAGGTCAACATATGTCTGATTAAACTGCATAATTTTTCATAATTTCTGTTTAAACTTGAAATCTGCTGCTTCTATTTCAGACCTGATGAAGTGCTGGTGTGCCTGCAAGACTAATTTTTTCCCTTCATACCAGCTGGTTTAATAAATTACTCTTCTTAACAACCTCATATTAGCTATGTCCTTAGATCATACACAGCAAAACACCATTATGTCACTTCAAACTTGTATTAAACCATGAAAAAGAGTACTTGTGGTTTAGGAAATAATAATAATAAAAAGTCATCTATACTACCTTGCATTATAAAGGTAGCCATTCATCTTCTCCACTCATCACATAGATGAGTGTTTATATTCAAGGAAAGGCTCACCTTCCAGGAACACAAGCACTCTGTTTAAAACACTCTTAATTTAAATAAATAATTTGTTTTTTAAAAAAATTTATTTCGATAAGTTTGAGGTAACTCCAGGGTTGACGTTTAGGTTCCTAAACTCTCTGGTACAGAGCATGAGTATAAAACAAACAGTTTGCATGATTTAAATTTAAAGGCAAATTTAAACATAATTTGAGAAAGGGAAGGATGAGATGGAGAAGGAATAGTTTGTTACAGATAAATCATCTCTTTTCAATTCAGGGATAAAAGGTCCTTTTTTTGAGGTCTCTCAGTTGGAGGCTTATCTCCCCTTTCAGACTTGCCTTTATCTGAAAACAATGCAGGAGCAGGCAGGGCAGGGCTTTTTAATAAATGCTGCCTGGCTGCATGCAAACCAACAACTTGGCAAACTGAGTGGCAGCTCTGCACAAGCAAAACAGCCATATGTTCCTCTAACTGTGCTGGTACAAACACATATGTGGAACCGACAATTTGAAAAGCAAACAAGAAAAAACCCAAACCCCATTGTAATTGCTTGTTAATCATTAAAGGAAAAGGAATCCTGGTCTCTGCCTATGCAGGGATCAGAGCTCCATATAAATCCTGAAACACTTGAAGCTCACACAACCGTACTCTTTAGGTCACTGCCTGTATCACAGTGCTATCTTCAGGGCTGCACTGTATTTGCTCTTGAGAGCAAGGACTGGCTACAGATAAAGAGGGAACAGTCATAATAAAACTCACAGGCAGCACCTGTAAATGAGTAAAAGAGAGGGGCAGAGGGAGCTAACTGAAGTGCTGACAAATGACTGGACATAAGGCTTCAAATTGGGCACCATCAATGTACCAAAACACGAGAATAAGATGCAGCTCACACAGTGGTGTTTGTGCTCATGTGTGCACTGCAATACCTGGAAGATGGCTCCTTGAGATCATATTCCCCTTCTTCCCACAGACAGGGAGAAGAAACTATTTTTACGCAGCCACTGACCAGCCCACTTAGACAAAAATAAATGGAACTAAAACTTGAGGCCAGCCATCTTCCTGATACTCCTGTCTCCCAGGAGTCCCAGGAAGATTAGCAGCAGAGGAGATCAAGTCAGGAGACCTCAGGAATTTGAAGTTGTAAACTGACCACAAGTGAAACATCAGGATCTGTTTGCTTTTTCTTTCTCCGCTCTGCTTTCTCCCACACCAAGAAATGCTCCCAGCTAGGATGGTCTCTGTACTATCTGTGATTTTTCTTTTGGAAAAAAAAGACTAGATCAAGTTCTATTGAGGTTTTCTTACCCATCTTCTTCATCTCAGATAGTGCCAAGGTGAGATACAGGAACCACACAAAAAGGCATTAAATAAAAACAGAAAGAGGAGATACCTATTTATACCTAGGTACTTTCATCTTCCTCAGAAAGAGAACTTGTGCTCCAGAAGTTAAAGTTCACATTGTATTCACATTCTGCACAATCTTCAGCTTGGATTATCCCCTGTGTTCCTCCTGGAGCACAGGCTCAGTGCTGTTGTGCTGAGGAAAAAAAGTCTGTTTCAGTGCAGCTCAACACTACCCAGCTGAGCACTGGTGCTGGGCAGACCATCAACACCAAGCCAGTCTCTGACTTCTGTTCAGTTCCTCCTCCATGACAAGTAGCCTTGCTGTCTCCTGCAAGGATGCAATCAAACACCAGTTTGCCTGCCTTCAAGTTTCCTTCAAAAGGCTCTTGTCTTGAACACTGTTTGCCATCACAAAAGACATCCTCCAAACATATGTTTTTATTTTTCCTGCTTGATCTCATGTAGAGAGGCCACCCAGGTACAGCATCTTTGGTAAACTTAAGGTAGGAAGAGGTGGGTGAGAGAAAGTTTCTGTGGCATAGGTCACTTTTTAGTAAAAGCACTCAAGGTTAAGCAATAAGTGTGGAAGAAATCATGCTTACTTTATCATGCAAACTGCAAGATTAGATAAATGATAAATATGCTTTCCTCACAGAAGACTCCAAAGGCCTCCGTCAAAAACTCCACCTGTGTTTTACACTTAAAAGCAGACACTGCCTCTTTAGTCAGCCAAGGGCTGATGACATTTCACTAGTGATTTCCTGTTTCACTCCTCTAGATGGTGCTAATTCTTGGGAGCATTATTTCTGATAAGGTGTATTTCAAAATTTAAGACTTCTTGCATTTTTAAAGCCACAAAGCATCATTATTAGACTTACTGCTGAAGAGATGCTATCAAGAAAGATTTTTATTTCAAAAAAGTTGGAAAGATTTAAGTCATCCCAAACCTTCAGAAACCTATTTAGCATGTTTTGAGATCTGCAGTTGTTTTCAGGCTTTTTTGTTGGGATTTAAGAACTGCTTCATTTTACAGTGTTTACTGTCCCTTGATCTGCCAAAATAAAGGTGGTGATCAGCTGTTCCAACTCCTTGACCAAAATAATTTACTAGTTTGATTTGGTTCAGATTTTAACTTTACATCTAAAAAATATCCAAGAATTATGTTGTTTCTAATCCTCCCATCAGTTGCACTGTTAAAAGGTTCCTTTATTACACACTGTGATTCAAGAACACAGTAATGTGCTTTTCCTTTCACTCTATTTAAGAAGTATGTATTCATAGAATCATAGAATCGGCTGGAAGGGTGGCTTCCACTGGGTCCCTTCCACTGGGTTGGAAGGGACCTCAGAGATCATCAGTCCAACCCTTGACCCACTACCGCTGCGGTTACTAGACTATGGCAATTCTTTGAAGTGAAACAGTACCAATGATTTCTGTAAAATTCTAAAATTTAGGACTTTATCTACCCTGATTGCAGGGTAACTAGATTCCCTTTCACTGGTTTTGCCAACCATACAACTACACTCAATAATTCTGTAAGCACTAGAAAATACTACTACCCTACAAAAGAGATATCTGATATTTTTCATAACTCTTTTGAGAAGAATAAAGTCTTTTAAAACAAAGTAACAATCCTTAACATTGATTGCTACATTGAGTAGCACAATAAGTCTAATGAAAACTACAGATTTCTGTTAACAACTTGCAGTTTTCAAGAGAGCCACCACATGCTTCCCAGCCCAGCAGAACACTTCATGGCAAGCAAACAAGCAAGCCAGAAATTGTGACAGATTCAGTAACAAAAATAAGCACAAAAGAAATGATCAGAAACTCAATTACATGAAGCTGTCTTATTTCCACAGTAGCTGTATGTAAATACTTCCTCTTCTCTACACTGATAGACTTCTAGTTCAGGGAATTCAGTAACAAATTTAGAGACTAATGCTGTGTCTCCCTCTGTTTTAGTGTGTAAAACTATTGTGAGAGCATGCTCAGCCTAGTCAAGAATTTTACCATCTCTATAATTAACTCTGGAGTCTGACATCATCACCCCCTCAAGGTTCTCTTAAAATTTTAATGGCCTGGATTATGAATATTCATTTGCCAGCATTACACTTTCAGGGACTTAGGAAAAGCCAACGGTATGTCAATTCCCAAAGCAGTTCCATTATTCCTGCTGCTTCTTTAGCATATTTATTACAAGCTGATTTTATGCTGTCAGAGTGTGCATCAAGCCTGCAGTTGGTCCAACCATCTAGGTCATTTCATAGAGATTAACAGACATAACACATCCAAGTGCAAGTGCTACTATTAATCCCTCCACTGGACACAATGCTTCTGCACAGGCCTCATTCTAAGCTATAAAACCTATTTTTTCCCTTATCTCCTGTGTCTTTCCTCCTATATGCCACTGCAACTACAAGCCAAGCACAGGACAACCAGCCCTTCAAAGGCTGTTCCTATGAGAAAACAGTTGCCCAAACTGCAAGGGGTTCATTCATGAGATGTACACAGACAACTATTTCATGCACTCAGCTTGCTTCAGCAAGTGCCACGAGTCAGATGAAACTGGAACACTGCAACAGCTAAATAAAGTTTGTGACACATTATTCCATTACCAAGGGGCATAAACCGTTCTTCCATTCCAAAATGCACAATTTATTTAACAGTTGTTTGTTTGTTTTTTTCAGAACTGTGACAGTGCTGCAGTTTTAAACCACTGGCTTGGACATTTGCTGTATTTCACAGATATGTGACCCAACATCCCCAAAAAGGAGAGCTCAATAAAAGTTCATAGTGCAGGCAGATGGGAAACACTTATGAACTTGAATCGGGAAACAAATGTTTAGAGCACAGTCTGAAAGTCACGTGGAATTTAAGGTTACATTAAAGGTATTAAGCCAGGTGTATTTTTATTCAATTATTTGTAATAGCTCCCTCCTACTCTTCTTGCAAACCAGAAAGCAAAACTAAAAAGCCAAATAAGTATTTTTCTTCCTTGTCTATGCTTCTCCTTTGTTAGCAGAGAGGCAGATCAAGAACACTCAGAACTGCTTGTCATTTCCTAACAAAATGAATTTAAATAAATCTTTCTGAAAGCATCATCAAACCTTACATTAGAACAATTGATGCAATTATGTGGTTTTCCCCTTACCATCACCACTTCAGAACAAACATGGGGAGAGGTTTAATCATAAACAAGGGTTCAAATTTTCTGCTTTCAGTTTCTGCTCCAAATATTTGCACAGCAATGAAAAAATTTGGAAGAGTCATTTCCAGAACTACCATTTGGCAATGCAATATTTAAAAGTGTCTCCAAATGGATCCTGTACACTACTCAAAGTTACCGGGAGAACAGGGGGAGAACAGAAGTTCAGATAAAGAATAACTTCAGTAATAAAAAGCCTTGCAAGCACAGGGACAGGAAATTAGAGACCAGCAATGCAGACAGTGTAGAAGAAAGGTCAGAAGTCCTGAAGGGTGTAATCATGATCCTGTTTTAAAAAAGGAAAGGCTAAAATTGTGGCTGATACAATGGCCTATTGGCCAGAAAGTTTAAAGTACCATAAATAAAATGGCTTTACAGAACATCATCACTTGCAATTTTTCACTTCCTCTGACTCCTAGGTCACAGCTTTTGCCAGAGACTGGTGTTTGGGAATAGAATTATAAATTCAGACCAAAAACTGGTGGAAAACTACACTACAGGCAGTCCTGGACACTAGGCAGGATACAGCAAGCACAGCATCTCTGTGGTTGAATTACAGTATTTCTGGTTTTGCTTTTGTAGAGAAACGAGGCTATTTGGCCTTGTTTTTTCTTTCCCAACTTTCCTTGGGGAAGAAATAATTTATGCTATGTCTTCAGAACACAAAGACCTATTGTCAAAGCCAAAAGCTGCCTGTTTGCCCTAACAGGGATAGTTCCTTTATGGTGGAGGGGGGAGGGGAACGTTTCACTCCTAAGAGATCTCCTTTAGAAGCAGAAGGGCATTTTTTGTTGTTATGATTTTAAAAAACAGCAGAGGTTAAAATAACTTAATTCAAGAACTCCTAAGCTAAAAGCTTGATTTCTGTTTTTCTCAGAGCTCTAAAAGGAGGGGAAAAAACCACAAACCAAGTCTTCCCTACAAAATTCTACTCCCATTATTTATTTACTTATTTATAGTTGTTTGCATGCTAAATCTCTAGCCTGGAACAACACAAGGTTTGGTTAGCTGTCAGCCCTTAAAACTAAAGAGCTACAACACTTGGCAGGTGGTTGTAGGAGAGACTTCTAGCTATGTGGAAAAAATATGGTTTGGCTGGGCAAAGCTCAATGCCCATATTTTTTTGGCACCCTACACTCTCATAGAATATACAGCCATGTTGGCCAGGGTCACGTTCCTGAATTATGTAAATATTTCCAAGAGTTTAGAGCTTGTCTGCCTTATTCGACCACCCACAGGGAGTACAGCTTGATGGCCATGGGAACAATACCACCAACTACATTGTTTTTTACTGTACTCTACTGAACACACTTAACCCCCAGTGAACTGAATAACAGACAGAATTATTCCTTTGTGTCAGGAAGATTCACACATGTCTGCTCAGCAGGAGCTGCAGTAAAGCATCCCTTTGCAGGCAGAAGGGCACATCTCAGCTCCATCCACTTACGTTTCAGTCCACCAGTCTTGGAATATGCAAGGACCATGCTTAAGTTTAGCTACCCTGGTAATAGGAAAATAGTGTTCACCACAAAAATCAGGTTTGTGGAAGCAACACAAACACCAGAAAACTACTATGTAATTCAACAAACTGTCACATTTCTCAAGAGAAAGCAACTCAGAAGCGTTAATTAACTCAGAAATCGCTTCAGCTCAAACCATTTGTTAGACTGAAGTCATGCAGCAGGTTGCATTTCAGAGCCCCTGAAGCAAAGGTATGAACAAAGAGTACAACAACCTGAGGTGCCAAAAGAGACATTGCCAGAATACATGACATGTAAGTGAAGTCATGTTGAGATCGAGTAATTTACACCTCCTAGGGTGTAATCCCATGATGCAATATTCAGATTAAATCTTAGACTATTATACCTGCATATGAACCCTGTTTGTTTCCAGCACAGAGGTGACCTGAAGATCCTGTTTAAACTAGCCCATTTATCCAATCAAGACAGTAAAAACAAAAGCATGAGAGAGTGCCTCTTCTCTAAGTGCTTCTCTTGGTTTGCCCTGAAACCACCTCTGTTCCTATTTCAAAGCCCGGTCCCTAATCCTTGACCTCTCTCAACTCCTGCTTTCTTTCTGTCTCTTCCATGTCTTGTCCTGTACAAGGCTACTTGTGGTGCTGGGAAGACAAGCCAGGGTGACTAAGCCTAATAGTTCTTGATTTAACTTAAGTGTCTGCTGAGAAGAATGTGCATGGAGTCACTTTTTTTCCCTGACAATTAACTTCTGCAGAGTTGTGCTGTCATGACACTGTCTGCATTCAGTCACGCACCATCACAAGCAACTGCAAGTCACTCGTGAAAGTCTACTTCATGACTTTAAAATCATGAATACTCATCCATTTAATGTTTCACTAGAAACTCTATACTTCTGTGCTTTCTCCAATCCAGCTGTCAAGCTTTCATGATATCAAATGTCTTTCATAGCTGCACTTCAAAATTATGCCCTAAATTTACTTACAAGTATTTTTACTGAAGTCCAAACAACACAGCACAGACAGTATATAAGCCTTCATAATTTAAGATGAAAGCTTGGTTAAATCTCAAGTAAAAGGCACAGATCTATTCTTAAGCAGAAGATTATTCACATCCACATGGGTTTCACTGAGTGCAATTCAGTGAGCTGGTAATATGTTTTTTGTTTGAAGTAGTTTTAGTATAAACTAACTCTACTTGGGGTTAAGGCATGCAGTAAACTCTATTTTCCTCAACTCGAAGAGTTGCTTAGAATATCTAACATGGAATCCCTGACTCTGCTTCTTTCAAATGAGTTATATAGATGATTTGACTATAGTAAGAAATGTATCGTGTGCTTCACTCATTGCACAGAATAACTACTTGTCTTCACAATGAAGAGGAATAAAAAATGACATGTAGTGCTGCTGGAGCAATGGCTGCCTCAGCTGTTCACAGATGTTCACCTGTTGCTAACAAGTCAGGCAAGTTTGATGTTTTTTTATTAGAAACTAAAGGCAGGCAGGTGTTAAGGTGACTGACACCAAAGCCAAGTGAAGCCAGAGTCCTAACTTGTGGCTACAGGGTTAGCATTACCAGTCATCACTGGAGTGCCAACATCTGCCTGAAATACTGCTTTCAGTAGGATCTCACCTTGTTTTCAGGGCCAGCTGGCACTTAATGAAAAATGACATGGAAATACTGTCCATTTTTCACTCTAATATAAATAGTTGGGGTAATTATTTTCTAAGAGTTAAAGAGTTATTCTACCTGTCTCCAAGATTTAACTGGGCTTTTTCTCAGAAAGGGCAAGATTGAAAAAGTCATGTGTGAAGCACATAAGCCTTGTATATTCCCTACATCATTCGGTGCAGTTGTTTTGAAACATTAATCTATACTCCTCCCTCTTTCCACAGCAAGCTAATAGGAGACAGTGCTAGCTTTGTTTTATTTTAGGATACAGACCATAATTTTATCTAAATCTAAGGCTGATATGTTGAATCAAGAATGAAATCCTGCAAGTCTTTGCTGACTGCCAAGAGTTTTACAGGTATAAGCCATGAGGAGCACATTTGGCAGTCATTAACTCCAAGGAGGTGTTATTAACTTCTCACAGTACTTTGATACACAATCTTTTTACTAACACCTGAACAGACCACTAGTCTAGACCACAGACCACCACCATTCGTAGCAGACCACTAGTAACAGCACGGAAGCTTTTGGCATGAAACAGCTCAATTCTGTGGGGAAATTACACTCTTCTTGTGTAATGGTCTGATGGAGCCTGAAGTCATTTTAGAAATATCTGGCCTTAGTTAATATGACACATGATGCTTCATGTGCAGGTTCATCATGATGACTTTTTGTGTACCTGAACAGGGACACACCTGGAAACTTGAATTATTTGTTTTGGTTCTTTGAAATCTGGCTTTATAAGTTATTTTTTTAAACCCCTGAAAGCTGACTTCATTAGAAACCAGTCCATCAACTAGATGAAAATAAATAAGCAAGAACTTAATATTTAATTGCTGTACCCTCTGTACTGAAAGACTCCCTTCAATGCACTGCCACATGAGTAAGTGACATCAGAAGCATTTTTGTCACTGGTTACCCAATGCATTCTTATCTGCTTAAGGCAGATTCCAACTAGGACACATTTTGCTTATTGAAAATCACGACCTTCCAATGTGCCTGTTAACTCTGAAATGCTTAGTTGGGAGTGACTTAATAAGGTGAGATCACTGTGCACACTGCTTCCTCCATTGAAAGCTTACTGTTTCTCTCCATTATGCCAAATGGAGGCTTCTCTGTGGAGAAACAGAAGCCCACGCATTCAGCAATAGAAAACACTGTGAACAGTAATGTTTCTGCAAAGTGAAGAATCTCACCACCCTGTTACTGCAAACTATTCCAGAGCTTTTGCCTTTTTAAAATTGTAGTAAAATTTCCATGCACACAGTCAGTGCAGTGGGGAACAAACATGAACTCAAACAATGGCAATTTAAAGCAAGTGATCTTGTGCTATTTTCATCTATGTTCAATACATCAAAGGCTTCATAGTCAAGAGCCAATCTTGTGAACAGGTTCAAAGCAAGGAAAACACAATGTTGCATTTAAAAAAAACAAACCCACAAACCACAAATTCTACACATCCTTAGTCATGTCTTGCATAAACAAACCTACTCAAGGTTTCAAGCCACTTAATCAACATAAGCAAGAGAAAAGTTTCAGCTCACGTGTTACAATGTATGCAGGACAGGGCATATACCCTTTCCACACAGAAAATTGTCAGACAACTGTTTGGAAACCTCTTGGTCACAAATGGCTCAACTCCAGCATCTCCAAGCCTATGCTTACTGTCTATGAAGAACTGCATACTACCATTCCACTTTTCCTCAGCTAGCTAGGTTTGGGGAGTTCTGTGTGCAGATACAGTGTCATCTCTCTTCTCTCTATAAAATGTAAACATGGAATAGCTAGATTAAAACTTCTTGTCTGTTCCCACTACCCATATAAACCCAATATCAAATTACAAGCAAATAAATGCCAAGTACAAAGCTACCATCCTTCTTAATAAATCTGAAAGTCTCCTTCTCACTGGAAATTTTTGCCAATAATATAATTTAGCAATGCAGTTGACACAAAACAGCATTCGAAGAGGTAGAATTAATGCTTAAATTGATTAACTGATCCCCCAGAGACAGCAGGGAAGAAAGTTTACCTGTTCCAACAAGTTAAAACATCTGCTGTACAAAGAGGACACTTCACTTTTGTTACTTCTCATCAATCAAAACATTTCCTGCATTACAACCTTCACACGTTTGAGCCTAAAATTCAAGTTAAGAGCTCTAACAGTGTCTTTCTGGGGTCTTCCCAGTCTTCCCAGACTCTGGGGTAGCTAACTTCCATATCTGATGTCTCTGTAGTCTGTTTTAAGGCTTTTAAGGCATTGACATATTCTAATAGATTAATAGGATCACAACACCAGCATGTTAAAGTGGTGGAGCAATTTAAGTCACCTTGCTTTTTAAAATGCATGTAGCAAAGAAAAAAAAAAACAACAAACAGATTATATAAAAAGGATGCCTATTAAAATAATAATTTTACTGGAAGCAATGTAAAAATGTTTTAAAGTCAGGTAACACATATACATCTTTTAAGCTAAGACAAAAACTAATGGGCTATATGAAGCCCAACATATTGATCAGGCAGTTCCTTCCTAACCCCTCTGCCTGCAAGCAGAAGGATTCAGTCTCCTATAAAATATACAGACAGAGGTAATTATAAATATATATCTAACAAAGTCTGTGTAAAAAAGATCAGATATGAGGGGGTTTTTATTGCAATAAAATATTGCTATCCCTTAACTGACAGTTTTTAAACAGTTGCTGTTCAGACATGCTCTGTCTTGTAGTATTCTCTGGGCTAAAATACAGGTTTATATAATTCAGAATAAAAAATCTAGATCCATTAACAGATAGATATATATATATATATATAAAAGAAAACAAAAAATGGTCTTAAATTGTTAGTTCCTGAAAAGGAAACTGAAAATCAGAAAGTTCATTTCTTTGTCAAGGACACCAGTTTTTTGTTTCTGGAGATTAAAATACAGCATCTGGAACACCCCTGAAGGAAGAAACCTCCTCTTCCAGACCCCCTGCCCCTTATGCTCCCCCCTCCTAACAGCTGATTCTGCTGCAGGACAGCAAGCAAGGTAAAACAATGCCATTAACTTTCAACTGTGGTGTCCTGGTAATACTTAAAAAAGACTAAGTTGGAGGAAGCTTGCTTCAGAACACTCCAAGTTTCAAAATACAGTAGTTATTCAATGCAGCAGCATTCACATGCATTTATAGAACTTCTTAGCCACAAGATAAAGTTACAACACAAGAACTTTGTTCTTGCAGAAATGTTCTGATAGCTGCTTGTAATACTGGGGCTGAGGCTAATATATGTAAAACAAAAAGTTCTGAAAAATAAAAGAGGGGCACCTCACAACAGAAACTAAATAGCGACAGGATTTCCCATTCACAGCAGGAGGAATTCATCCTCTAAGCAAAATCACAAGAATAAAACCACAAAATGCCTTAAGGAAGGCTGAATGACAGCACAGGCTGGGATAAACCCATTCACGTTTCAATCTGACAAAGCTGCAAATATGCTCAAACAACTGGCTCGAGTGACTGCGTGCAAGCTCTCAAATGTGGCGTTACTTACTTCAGAATCCTGTAAAATATCCACTTGTCTGCCTTTACACAAGGGAGGGAAGAAGATACAGATGCAGCAGAAGGGGTCAACGTCTTCTCAAAATAGTTACTGATAATGCCTAAAGCTCTCTTTAGCCAGGTATTTCATAATTCTTGTTTTAGAAAAGTTTCTCACCGCAGCTAAGATACCTTTCCAGTGGACCTTACTCTCACCCACTAAGAAAACAGAATAGTGACTTCACAAAAGTTACCAAATATCAACATGCAATGCTGGCAAGTACATGTGCAGTCAAGATGATTCAGATAAGTCAGATAAATTTAGAACAACGCTTTCATAAAAGCATGCGTTCACCAAACGCAGTAAATATGCTGGAGCTATATCCAAGTGCTGATTCCAATTACTAGAGCAAAAAATTTATTAGTGAAAATCTCCTTTTAAGAGTTCGCTGCCATCTGAAGTCCTCAACAGTGTTAGTCCTTGATCTGCCTTTAGTACTTCCGTCCATCACTGGATTTATCCACATAAAAAGCTATAGGCTCTCCAACCTCGGAGGACTAAGCCAAATGCAGTGTGGCAACTTCACACAGGACCAACCTTTTATGGTTGGAACAGTAGAGCTTTGATACAGCTAATCTACCATAAATAGCTCTTGAAACTCAGAAGGATCAAATCAGCTGTTGCAACAGTCCCAGCCTGTAGCTGCTTCAAATCCAATTATACTGTCAACTCTATCTTGCAGCTCATTTTTACTCCCCCATCCAAAACTTTTTTAGTCCATCTGCAAATTAAGAAATTGAGAAATTAAGACAAAAGCAGCAGAATAAAATGCATTAATAAAAATTAGAAACAAAGGCACAAGTAGTCTTAAAATTATCTTAAGGAACAGATGTTTTATTCTGTTGTAAACACCTCTAGAATTTGATGCTCTTTAAGAAGAACAAAAAAAATGAATCAGCCCTGACTTGCAATGCAAACAATACAGTTTGAAATAAGTGAAGAATTCCAACAACAGCAAGCTCAGCTTTAAAAGGTGGGTGAAACCAAGCAGATAAACTTCACAGAGCACTATCCGTGTCCCAGATTAAGGCACAAGGCACTAAATTACTTGCATATTTTTTCTGTAACTCGAATACACTTGAGAAGTTCTAGAAGACACTGTTATAAATCCTTGAATTACAATGTTGCAGGTAGTTAGAACCTTTTTGCTACAAAGAAGCTGAGAACTTTAAATTAAATATTCTTAAGGAACTAGAAGCTTCCAAAACATGTTTACTAAGCACACAAGTCAGTATAACTCTGAGAATCACCACTAGGACTACTGAAGCATAGTAATCCCTGAGAAACTAGTGCAGTGACACTGAAAAAAGATACAGGTTTGGATCCAGTGAGACTCGGGTGAGCAGAATTCTTTATGGTTTATCTCACAGTGCAAAGAAACATTGCACATTGCAGGTACATAAGTATACACAAATAAAAGATACTGTTTTATCTGTAAATTTGTTAACATCTCTCCAGTCTTTCCAAAACCAAGAATTTAATTACTCCAGGGCAGTACATGAACACCACAAGAAAACAGTGTCTTGTGGGCAAAGTGAGCACATAAATCCTGAACAGTGCCAAGGCATTCTTCTGTAATACTGGGCATGACATCTACCATCCAAGCATCAGACCTCCTTGTACAAGCAGGGGGAGCAGGGGGATTCCTGATATTCAAAATGCTTTAAGAGGGGAAATTTGAAATTTGGCTAAGGAACAGAACACAAAAAGCATCATCTTCCATGTAATGGAAAACTGTCAGCCATATGCCATCCTCTCTGAGCTTGTGTTAGACTTCATTATCTCAGTTAAAGGGCCTGGGTTTTAACTGATTTGCAAAGCATGCAACATAGCTGGAACACAGAAAGAGTCATTGGTTTCAATCTTTTCTACCCAGATTATGTCAAAGCAACTTCGGCTAAGTGTGGGTGGGTTAAATGAATTAGTTTGCTATCTCCTTTACATTATATATAAAGAACCCAGCAGGGTCAACTTCTGGAAGCCTCAGAGAAGCCAGAGCTGGAAGAAGGCAGAGTTTTCCCTTTAGGCCCTAGCAAATGCCCGACTGAATCAATGCACAGGGGACAGTGAGCTTTCCATTATCATGGAGTAAACTGAGCATATGACAAGTAGATAAAAGAGACCAACATGATCTGCACAAATAAATTTATCACTTTGAACACAGCTTGTAGAACATGTCACATTATACTTCTGCACTGTGTTAAAAAAAAAAAAAAATCTGAACCAACTGTTGACAAAAGTTCAGCAGAGCTCTTAAAAATGCAGCAGGCATGCTTGCAACTGGTAAAAGAAAGAGCAGCCGGGAGCATACTGCCAGAGCACAACCACATATGCCCTATCCATAACCATTTAAAACCCAAGGTCTTTTATTACTGAGGAATTTGAAGGATTTGAGTTATGACATGGAAACACACCCCCGCTAAAGGAGCTGCACTAGGATTGCTTGCCTCTTTTATAGAAACCACTCTACATTCATTCTCCCTCTCACACAGGCAACTATGTTCAAGGATTTCCCTTTCATACATAATTTGAAAAATACATCCTGTGTCTTCTCTTTTCACATAAACTTCCTTGGCAATGAACACACAAAGTAGAACTAAGTGCACCACAGAAATGCAACAGTTTCTCCCCCTTTCTCTGCAATACAAAATTTCTGTAAACAGAGTAGAGGAAGACACAGCCAGTGCATTAGAACACTACTAGGTCTTTACAGCAAGCATAAGATCTGGCACGTAAGATCTTCCTGAGACCATCACCTACATTATCAAAGAGATAGAGAAATCATGCATTTCTCAGACTACAGGTTCTGTCCCAATGAAGGCAGAAGTAGAAATTAAAAGACACATTTCTGATACTAGCATTGTGTATTGCAAGGGAAGATATGTGCTCCTATGAGTAACAGTGGGGAAATAGTATCAGTACAAAACACCATGAAATGCACACATGAAATCTGGATTAAGCATGCATTTATTTAACAATTTACCTTCCCAGTTTATAGATACCTTCTTTTTCACTGGGGAGGAGAAAGGGAGATTCCCAGAAAAAAAGACACATACATTTAATAAAAAGTGACTTACTAGCATCCATTGTTAGAATCATGACCCCTCTTCTGTGTCCCAGGAAGCAGGAAGCCTTACCCATCCAGTGTATGCGAATGACTCAGAAGGACTGCATGGCTTTGTTTCAGCTTATATCTTCTAGCTGATTCACCCCTCCTCCCTCTCGTGGGATAAAAGTGTTGCCTGTGCCTGGCCATCCCTATTGGCTCAGCTAGAGAACCACACTCATTTAGCATATTCCCATTTCTGTGAGAGTCTAAAATAACCTGTAGAGGATTTTTTATTTATTTTTAAAACAAAGAAACAAACAAACAAAACCCCCAATACAAGCATTTTTTTGTCTGTCTTGGAGAACAAGCCCTTCATTTTTTCACTATTAGATGCATATTACAGTTGGTTTTATTGCCACAGGGCCAGACAATTCCCTGCATTCTGAACTGATGATAAAGTGGCAAGTCAGGAAGGACAGTCCCAAAGACTTGAGTAATCCCCAGTTCGGCTGCACTGTCTGTCTGCAGGAATAAAGCCAGATGTTTTGTGCCAAAGCCCATGCCCTCCAACCCACCTTGTCTTCAATGCAAACTGTATATACCCCAAAGCTAAGATCTTCCATTTGATTTTTAAATAGGCAGAAGAGTAAAAAGATTGCTATCTTACTGAAGATGCGCACCCAGACTCTACAGGTTAAAGCCTGCAGTGAGGAAAAAGTGAGGAAAAATTCTTTTCTTAATTTGTAGGGTACTCTAGATATAACTACTATATTCTAGGCTCTGCCTGAAGAACTTAGAAAGCACAATCTGTTTGTGATCCACCACTCCAGTGAGATAATACAGTGTTATAAACATCATCATAATGTAAATGAAAAATCTATTTGATCAAGAGACACCGCAACACTTTGTTAACTTTGATGAAGCCATAGATCAGCCTAAAAAGTGTATTTGGAATGAGGGAAGCTGGAGGGGGAAAGGAGTCTGTTTCTTTCTGTACTGCAAAATCCTTAAAATTTGCAGTCTGAAAGACCCACCTGAAAGGCAAGCTTCTGTATCTTGCAGTGTGAACTGCTGACAGAATTGTTATCTGCACTTAGGGATTCAGCAAATGCAGTGAATAAAGCACTGGTGTTCCTTGTCTCCGATAAGAGCTACCTTTTCTAAATAAAGCATGGACATATTAGGCTACTGTCTCACCATGTTAGTCACCACTAGATAACCTAAGATTCATAACTCTGCAATACAACCACAAGTATATTTTGGAAGTGTTGCTTGTGGTTGTTGAAATAAACAGAATACTCCCTCTCCTCCCTCCCTCTGTTTTTAGAAAAGGTATCAGATGCAAGTCTCGAACACCAAGGTTTGTAGAGTCACTAATGAAGTTTGAGTTCACAGTTCAAAGAACTGAGCAAAAGCAGTACAACCGAGTCATCACTTCTCAGATTTCTTGACCTCCTCATGCTTTGCATGGCTTCACACCAGCATCCTGGAGTCATTACACTTTGGGGAAAAGAAAATATTCCTAAATATGAGAATTTCTCATATTTTCAGAAGGACTCTGTGGTAAAAGTTTTGGATGAAAGCGTGAACAATTCAGATCCTAGAAAGAAACCTGAAATCTTTCACTAAATGGAAATCAGTAAGAAACTACCGAGATGGACAAGCTGCTCCTCAAAAAGGTTTACTATAGAAAGAAGCACAATGTGTCAGAAAGGATATCAAATTGAATGGATTAGTGGTTTCACTCAAAGTTTTCTGCATGCTATACTGTTGACCATAATAAATAGCTAAAGCCATTTGGCAACAGCCTAGGTCATGTGCAGAGACTTCTGGGAGTAGAAGCATAGCTTTCCTTCTTACCAATAACTATTAATTTGAAGAGAGATGTAGCAGTAGAAGATGCTTTTACAATCTCTCTATCCCACCCTTTATCACCAGGCAACATCTTTACAAAAATTTCCAAGTATCTAAACAAAAAAATATCCATGACAACAAAAATAAAAGTTTTGTGTATGCCTTCAAGTAGTGCCTCAGAGGAACTGTAAGAAGAAAACAGCAAAGGACCAGTCCTTACCAGGTGAAAAGCTGATACATTCTTAAGCACAAGATGCTAGGCTAATCCAACACTAACACTTCCATTCTCCGGCAATCTGAGGATAAGTGATATTGCCAGAGAACACCAGACATAACAGGTACTACACCAAACTCACAGATTTTAACAAAAACATTATCATATGATGTATACGAGCAAACCATCTGCAATAGGACAACACTGTCTGTAAGCTTGGCTTTCAGAAGAAGTCTGGTACTATTGTTCTGCAGCACAGTGCAAAAATTCATGCAAATTGCTCTTAAAACAGCAAAAAAAAATTATGAGTCAGCAGGGGATTGTGAAGTACTAAATGGCATTATTTATTAAAATGGTGCAAGCATTAATAATTCAACTTACAAAGTATTTGGAAAAGTAGTTGAAACCATGGGAGGGGGAGAGGGAAGGGAGGGCAGTCTTATTGACATCTGAATATATAAGAGGAAATAAACGTTTCTGACTTTATCCTGAGAAGAGAGATAATGAAGTTTTCAGCTAGATTAAAGTCATAGTGTTGAGCATGTGTCATTAACCTGAAGTGTTTCAGTTCTATGCAAGAGAGCAAAAATAAAACAACCCACTTGTTTTGCAAGAATTGGCTGAAATTTCTGTAATTAAAAATAAACTAGTATTCAAAGGGTCACTGCATCTTCACATGTAAGCAGGGCTGCTAAAGTGTCCAACAAGACAGCGTGTGAACTTGTACATTGTCTTGGCTTTGCAGTCTTTTTGTGGATGTTACACAATACAGGTAGTACATGATAAATGGTATGCTGCTAGCAACACTAACACTCTCTAAATTTTAAACAACAAAACACCTGTTCATGAACTGCATATACTGAAATGATATGAAAAGAGAGTGGGACTTATCTGATCATGCCCTGCACATTTCCCAGCCTCACCAGTCAGTTAGACAGTGTTAACCAGATGCAACCAATGTTCTTCAATAATTTTATGGTCTGATAATCTGGAGTCCATGTAATTCTTAATGAATATATACTATAAGCTACTTACGGGTATAGCAAAAGTTGCTTTGGAAAAACTAAAACATACTCATCTGAAAATGACATACCCAAATACCCTGTTGTTTAGTTACCAGATGTTCTCAAGCTATGTCTTGTCTTATCTCTATCAAGTCTGTAAATTGTGTACTGTTATCAATCTCTGGTTGTTTAAATCATCTACTAAAATAATCCTCATGGATTTTAGTTATTGATTCATTTGGGTTTTTTAAATGCAGCCAGAATACCCATTGGTGTGACAGCATAATCTGCTGAAGGTTACAACCCTTTCATGGTGGTATGTATTAAGAAGCAAGTTCAGTGAGGAATTTTCTAGAGGCTGGAATTACTTGAGCCTCTGCTGGAAAAAAGTTAACTACATATTACTCTTAAAAATTTAAATTCACAGGACTGCTCACATAATTTTCAGAACATGCTTTAAGTTTGCAAGAACAGGCTACTTCTGCTCACGTGCATTAAATTATTCACCATATACAGTAAACAGCTTATAACTTGGATGTGAATATGCATGCTCTAAACATTTTTGGAGATGACTTAATATAAATGCTTTCATTCAGCATCGTCGAGATCAAATCCATTTTTTCCATGACTGTGCTCCAAAGCCAAATCTTTGGGAATCAAGATTAGGTTTTGCTTTTCTACTGCAAGCCCTTCCAAATTTTCAAGCTCTTGAGCATGTGTAAGAGTAAGCATTGACCCCAGTTCCCTCCTTTATTTTTAAAAATAAGATGTTAAAACTAGCAAATCAAGTTCTTATTCAAAGTTCCACTCTTACAGTGTTCCACCAGCCTTTACAATCTATGGCAAGTTGCAGGGAAAACACATCTCATATCATTTTGAAGTGATAACTGAAACAGTCTCTGCCATACTTCTGAGGAAAAACAAAGGCTACATGTGGCAAGAGAACTAGTAGGATGATAACTCTTTCAGGCAGTATGTCCAGAATTAAACATCAGTTCTATTTCAGTATAGTTAAAAGAGAGATCACTGATATATTACTCTGCTGATACAAACTAGTGAGATCTTCCCAATCATGTCTGCGAAATCACATCTCTCCACTCAAAAAATTATGCTGTTCTCCAAGGGCGAGATTCATCTCATGCATTACACAAGTTATGGGGACTCTGACTTTGTGGGATTGACAGAACTTGCTACAAAAACTCACACACACAAAACCCAGTCTCCTCTGTTCATGGTTTATGTTTACATAGCCAAGAACTTAAAATAAATAAATATAAAAAAACTAAACTGCAAAAATATCATTAAAATCTGCAACATGAAGAGAGGGCAACATGAAAGGTAGACTACTAATTAATCAAAATGTTACACTTGAAGGAACTGGAATGGTTGAAGCTATTTTATTTATACAATAACTGGAAGAGGGAATGAAAGAAAGGCTGGAACAGGTGATCCATCTCAGCTGCCTGCTACCTCTCAGTGCATACTGAGATGAAGTTTTCAGAATTCTTATTGCCATTTTCATATTTAATAATATTTCTCTTAAAGCAGCATTAGTACCTCCTAGGTATTTAAACACCATCCAGCCTTTGTGAAGATCCTAAAGGCTACTCTGGGTTCTTAACTGTTATACTTGTGCATTTTATTAATGCTACATATGTACTAAGAAGTACACATAGATTCTTCTTTAGAGGTTTGATACAAGCAACACCAGAAAAAACAAAACAAAACACACAAAAAACCCCACAACCACCCTCTCCCCCCAAAAAAGAAATAACAACAACAAACTAACCACAGGTTCTTATTTCACATCTGCATCCATTTTTCAGCACAAGCTCACCTTAAATTCCAACCATCCACACTTGACCCTCTAGGGAGATGTGCATCACCATGTCCAAGTAGTTCACAATCCAAAAGGAAGTCCTCCTAAATAAATACAAAAATACAAATAAATAAAAAAAAAACTATGGGTAAGAATCACAAACGTACATCCCAGGATATGAAAAAACTTCAGAACCACCAGGCAGTTAAAGAAATGGGATGAGCTCACTAACTACAGGGAATGAAGCCATTCAGAGTATATTGCTACCTTGCCTGTTCCTATGGACAAGATGACCATAACCGAAATCCTTCTGAAAGCCCAGCTACTGGTGCCCTGTAGCTATATTCACAGGGAAAGAAAAGTCTTGCAAGTTTGCCAGGAACCCTGAGGAACTTAACCCTTCACTTGCTAATGGCTGAGCCTTTAACATAAGACACAGTCTTGCACTGCCATTTTCTCTAGAAATGCCAAGCTTTCACTTAACACCTCACAGAAAGAAAGCAGTCTGGATTACACCTTTCAAGAAGGTCAAGCAGCACTGAAGACAACAGCAAAACAGCAGCATCTACCAAAAGGCTATTACCCTCAAAATCCTAAGTGGATGCAACTGGCAGATCCATCTCTCTTCCTAAAACCACAGCAATGAGGAAACCGACCTGAGACCCCTCCCAGAGAGAACACTTGACCTATCAAGCATGTTCAGCTTTGTGGGCAACACCTGCCACGTGGCCTGATTTTTGATCCTCACATCTTGAAACACAGCTGCTTTTATTTTCTTTGGCAAATACAAAACATCTCTAGCACTGCCTGTAATACTAATTACTTTCCCTCAGGGTGTTTTAGTCCATATAGTGATTTGTGTTCATGCAGTACTGAAGTCAGGTTGTTTCAAACTAGCTGAACTATCCCAGCATTACATTGTCCATAAGCATGCCAATCCACTGAACTCATAAAAACTCCCAATAAGAGACCACTTCAGGATTGTTATGCTATTCTGTATCACCAATGCAGATGTTTCTGTCCACAGTGCAGTGAGGAGTTCTCCAAGGCAGCCCTGAGCTCCATGAAACACTCTGTGCTGTTGAATAGATTCTTGTTTCCCTCCTGTAATTATATCTGTTAGCTGAAACAACACTTTACTCTTGCAGGGTGAAGTTCAGCTCTCCTACATATGTATTTAGGAGACAAATATACTACTTTCACTTTCACTGCTGCTTCATTAAACTTCCTTTTTTAACCTATTAAGAGGCACTAAATGAAGTCATGATATCCTAAGCAACCAAAGCAACAACTGTTAAGAGCAGTCAGGTCACTACTCTGCTTCCCCTGCAGCTGCTGAACATGTCAGACACTAATAACAGCATCTAGAGAAAAGGTCAAAACAAAAATAATTCATTATGAAAAGGCTGAAATACAGATAGAACAGGAATTTTTTTGACTTGGGAAAAATTTTGATGTTAAAAGACAAACAACCCCCCGGACACAGACTACCTTAGAGACCATGGGAACAGATAATGCAGCAACTCAGTCCTCTCTCTCCCTAATGTTATGCAGCTGTTCACTCATTTTCACTATGATAGTTCCCAAATTATGGTAAGCCATGTGCTATTGTTTTCCCATTTACAACTTTCATTCAACTCAAATGGACATTTACATGAAAGGTAAAATGTGTGGGGAATCACCTCAGCTTGGCAGAAAATGTGGAGAAAAAAAGGTGGTCAGGAAGGGGTAGTTGAAAGACAGATAAACCAATTCCTCCACCATTGCAGAGCCACAGTTACTGAATTCTGTCTTGCTACTCAGCCTTGGGGTTGCCTGAACACTTCCACTGTTCCTACCTTCTTCCTTTTTACATGTTAATGTTTTAAAGACAGAAAAGCCAGAAATTTGAAATCCAGCTATAGTTTCAGTCAACTACTTCACGTGTACTTTTCTTGTTTTCCAGGCATTTTGGAAGAAACCTACACACAAATAATGTGATACAGGCAGTTTTGTTTCTAGTCAGTTCTCTTACAAAGCACACTTAAGATCTCAAATCCACCCTACTGTTATTTTTTTCCTATACCACCACCTTTCTTAATTTGTCATGTAATGTCATGTAATTAATGTAATCTGCTCCAGTCAGCAGGACTCTCCTTGGGTGTATTTCTCTCCCATTTGACCTCATATTACACTGTTGTAGTTTGACCATCTGTTCTAGACCCCCTGCCCAAAGATGTTTTCAGAAGCAATCTGCTTTTGTGCATTCCAGATGTTTAAAGGAATTATTTTTCCAGAGAATGGAAGAAGACCTGCTAAGGAGACAATCTCTACAAGTGCCATGATAGGATCATGCCTGACTGTGCTTCCCTCAAAACCCCAAAGCAAAGCCATTCACCAGAAAGTTATCAGGACCCAGCAAGTTTAGAGTAATAAGTAAGAATAATAACTGTATGTACAATTCTCCTACCATGCCATTATTAAGTTTATACAGTGTGTGAGTTAAGGATTGGTCCTGTAAACAACATGGCATATAAAACTACAACTGAACCAAAAAGTTCTGTTATTACAACACAAGATGAATGTTTGAGGTGCACACTGGAACAATTGAGCGAGCATATTCATGCTTACCACATTAAAGTGTTGTTATTGATACTTGCCAAATACTCATCGAGCAAGGAGAATTAAAAGCAAGAACCTCAAAAAAGCCCTTTAGCCAAGAAAGTCATAAGACATGTTAATGTGAAGGGTTTTTTCCACAGTAGTAGGCTACAGTTTCTCTTAGAATCTGGTTTCAAATTTGATGAAATAGGATTCTGCAAGAAACTCTATACCACCTCACAGAAGCTCCCGTCATACACTGACCTCTAGTGTAACAAATATTCAAGACATCAGAAGTCTCTTTAATGCCTTAAAATTATCAAACCATTTTCCCAGTGTTCTGAAGGACATTTTCATGCATTGAAACAGACTGAAAAGAAGGGTCTCACAGGATTACTCTCAACTGTTTAACAAAACTGGAGCATGGGTAAAGGGAGCTACGTAACTTAAAATTGTTCTAAGGACATGAAGCTACTGCTATGCTCATATAAAATGATTTACATCAAAGCTCAAAGCTGCACTTAACTACTTTGAACACCAGCTCATTCTGGACACATGGAATTATTTCCTACCTACAGTTTTACAAAGTTCAAATTTTAAAAAAAAAAAAAAAAAAAAAAAAAAAAAAAAAAAAAAAAAAAAAAAAAAAATTAAGTAGAAACACTGGGCTTCAGCAAATCCGGTATTGGACAAATCACAATTAGATCAACTCAGGTTCTGCATCAGACTTTCAGAGGGCATGTGGATGGAACTGCTCACTGAGATGTACTTATTGTAGCCAGCATTCAAGACAAGAAGTCTGCTGGAAATGTGATATAAAAATCCTCATGGATCCTCATTCACTCACTAAAGACATATGGCTCAGAGAGTCAGCTGAGGGGGGCAGGGCAGCCTCTCAGGGAGCCCAGGCAAACCGTAGTGAGACTGTAGCTGGTTAATTTTTACCAAAAGCTTTTGAAAAGTAAAAAAGACAACAGTCCACTAAGTTAGTTTTAAAACTATCAACTTAAAATCCAAACAAAAACATTTCTCCCAATAACTTTAACTATTAAGGTACATGCATTTTTTAATAAGCTAACTATAGCTTTATGATAAAAACTTTTAAATTAAAGTATAACAAATTCTAAGACAGCATAACTTTACAGGACAGATATCACAATTATTTAGAGCTGGTATACTACTTCTATCCAGGTCCTAAGCACCTATCCTAAACACCTGATTCTGGACAAAATGCCAGAAACGTTTCATAGAATCATAGAATCATAGAATCGGCTGGGGTGGAAGGGACCTCTGAGACCATCAAGTCCAACCCTTGACCCACTACTCATGCAGTTCCCAGCCCATGGCACTGAGTGCCACATCCAGTCTCTTTTTAAATATCTCCAGGGATGGAGAATCCACTACTTCCCTGGGCAGCCCATTCCAATGTCTGATCACCCTCTCCGTAAAGAAATTCTTTCTAATATCCAACCTAAACTTCCCCTGGCACAACTTAAGTCCATGCCCTCTTGTCTTGTTGAAAGTTGCCTGGGAGAAGAGCCCAACCCCCCGCTGGCTCCAGCCTCCTTTCAGGGAGTTGTAGAGAGCGATGAGGTCTCCCCTGAGCCTCCTCTTCTCCAGGCTGAACACCCCCAGCTCCCTCAGCCTCTCCTCACAGGACTTGTGCTGGAGTCCCTTCACCAGCCTGGTTGCCCTCCTTTGGACCTGCTCCAGGACCTCAATCTCCTTCCTGAACTGAGGGGCCCAGAACTGGACACAGGACTTGAGGTGTGGCCTCACCAGGGCTGAGTACAGGGGCAGAATCACTTCCTTGGACCTGCTGGCCACACTGTCCCTTAATTTCAGGCCATTTTCTTACACATCCTTTAAAAGCAAGGTGTTATTCAGAAGCTGTTTCAAAGTCAAGTGGCACTTTCAAAGTGTCCAAGTTTCCAATGTCTGTACACATCACCTCTAAAATCCAGGCATGTGTGGCTGTGTTGGAACAAGAGATTTTATATGCACTCAAGAATAGAAGCTCTTAAAAACTGAGATCTCTTGAGCAAGACATTAAAAGTTTCAGAAATGCTAAGTTCAAACATGTTCAGCATGAATACAGCCTTCAACATTTGAAGGAAAAATTCAGAAATCACTTCAGAGAGAGCTGTTTGAAAATAAGTTTGGATCAACTACAGGAGGTCCTTTACATCTGAGCTCCCAGGTTTGAATCTGTGACAATAACTTAGAAAGTAAGGATTGAGTCTGCAAGACTTGTTTCTATCTGTGAGTACCAGAATTCTATAAATCTCCATCTGTACTGACAACATCTGATAGACTAGCTTTGCATTATTTAAAAAACAAACTGCTGAATGATGAACATAAACATCTAAAGTTTCAGGCCACATGTGAAATACATGCAAGTCACTAGGAAGACAACTGTATCTATAACACTTGCCTTCTGCACAACATTGAGCTCCAACTGCCCCAACAGTGGATTCCATCTCAACAGAGGTTGTGACCTGCATCCCAAAGTCTGCTTTTTTGGATGTATTGTATCCTGCAATGTAAGCCCAGCAGCTTCTCTTGTCAGACTGCAGTGATAGCACCAAGTATACAAGTTGTAATGAAGTACAGTACCCTTCATGCAATTTTGTAAGCAGTCTAGAAGAAATGAGTTTCATAGCTACTGGTCCAGAACACTAAAGTTCAAATATTACAGTTAAGAATTGCTTTCTTTTTAACATCACGGTCATTTTATAGTCAGAATTTCTTACTCCAGCTGCAGCATGTAGTCAAACAGTAGCATTTAGTGTTTACAAGGATATTGGTCACTACGTAAAATCATTTCAGGCAGAGTTAGGAATAAGATTTGTGTTTCAATATGTGAGGTCAGAGCCACTCAGCCACACTTCATTTCCAATTCAAATAAACAAGCTCAGCCAGCTACTTACCTAACATGCAGCCCATACATGACTAAGACAAAGAACTATATCAAGAAATCCCTTATCCTAAACTGGAATTTCTATCCACTAAAGAGCTTGCCACTGACTGGAAAAGCACAGTATCACTCTACCAGTCCAAAGGAGGCAACAGTTAATGCATAAAGCACATCAGATAGACCTCTGAGTGTGTTTTGATGTCTTGCACAACAGTCCCCTGCCATTGTATTTCACAGAATGTGTTCTTCCAACTATTTTTTCCCTAAACTTTTTGTATTTAAAACATGTGGTGATGGGAATGACTGTTAGAACAGTGATGTGCATCAGTACACAGATGTTCCACATTTGTCAAGTCACATGAACCTTGTGGCTAACACTCAACCATTAAAAGTCTAAAAATCCTCCTACATAAAAATCCACATGATGCATTTGTTCCTAGAAGAACATTAGACAGCATATTAGATTGTGGAGACAGATTTCTCCATTATTGTTCTTCATTTAAGAACAAAACAAAGCTCCAGCTAGCTTTATTTTGTTTCAAGAAGTAAAAAAAGATACACAAAAAATAAGTCAATTGGTAGCTTGACAAAATTTGCCAGAGTTAGGAGAAAGACCTTAAAATTCAATCAACTATAACATGCGGTGTAAAGGAAATGCACGTTACATATAATCATATCCAGAACTAATTTTTGACAGCCCTTTTTCTAAAGAAGCTGAAAAAAAACAAGAATGAAGCAGACAGCTTCATAACCAGCACAGAGCTCCAAACTCTTCACTCAAAGAAGCTTCCCAGTTTATTCCTTCCTAAAGGGATTCAAACAAAAAGATGCAGAAATGAATGTCAGAATACATGACCTAAGGTCTCCCCTAAGACCTTTCCATTCAGCACTGCCTTAATGGTACGAATCATAGCTCAGAATGCTAAATCTAGCTAAAAGTTTTCATTGTCCAGGGTTAGTAAAACACTCTAAATCTTGTACTAAGCCATTGAAAAAAGGTCACGCAGCAGATTGTGAGTTACCAGACAATTGCACACAGACTGATGTTTTCCTAAGCTGGCAACATAACACTTCATAAGGATTCATTTCAACACCCATACATGGGTAGGAACACTTCCCACTAGACCACATTACACAAAGCCCCATCCAACTTGGCCTTGAACACTTCCAGGGATGGGGTCTCCACAGCCTCTCTGGGCAACCTGTTCCTGTGTTTCACCACCTTTACAGTGAATAATTTCTTCCTAATAATCTAACCTCAATCTACCCTCTTTCATTTTTAGGCCATTGCCCCTCATTCTGTCACTACATACCCTTGTAAAATGTTCCTCTCCAGCTTTCTTGTAAGCCCCCTTTAGGTACTGAAAGGCTGCTGTAAGGTGTCCTTGGAGCCTCCTTTTCTCCAGGTTGAACAAGCCCAACTCTCAGCCTGTGTTCATGGGAGAGATGTTCCATCGTTATATTCGTGGCCCTCCTCTGGACTTGCTCCAAGAGCTCCATGTCCTTCTTGTGTTGGAAGCTCCAGAAATGTACTCAGTTCTCCAGGTGGGGGTCTCACAAGAACAGACTAGAGGGGCAGAATCAGCTCCTCTGATCTGCTGGCTAGGATTCTTTTGATGCATCCCAGGATACAGTTTGCTTTCTGGAGTGCAAGCACACACTGCCAGCTTATGTTGAGGTTTTCCTCAACCATTATCCCCAAGTCCTTCTTCTCAGAGTTGTTTTCAACCTTGTTTCCACCCAATCTGTGTTTGTGTTTGGGACTGCCCCAACCCAGGTGCAGAACCTGGCACTTGACCTTGTTGAACCTCATGCAGTTTGCATGAGCCCACTCCTCAAGCCTTTCAAGATCCATCTGGATGGCATCCCTCCCCTCCAGCATGCTCACCTCACCACAAAGCTTGGTGTCATCAGCAAACCTGCTGAAGGTGTTCTCAATTTCATAGTTCATGTCACCAACAAATACGCTAAACAGCACCAGGCTAAGTACCAACTCTTGAGGAATGCCTCTCACAACTGGTCTCCATTTTGACACTGAGCTGTTTACCACAACTCAGAGTGTGACCAATCAGTCAGTTCCTTATCCAAGTTTCAAACACTAATTCCTGAGCTGTTTTTATTAAGATGCAGTAACCCTTAAACATAATCATGCTGTAGGTGACAGATCAATGTCTACCCATGTGTCTATCACATTTCTAACAGGAAGTTATCTGAAATTAACTATGTATTCTTCATGAAATGCATCCAGCTTACAACTGAAGATCTACAGTTGTGAAGAGCAGCTCAGTACATTTGGATTTTGGCATACACTAGAAAGCATCTACTAATTCATACCTCAGTGTTTGCATCCAAACAATAAATCCAAGTGGAATAAATCTAAACCATTCCTATCGCATGTGACAGGCCTGTGCTCAGCACCCTAGAACAGGAGAGAGATGGTTTCAATCTCTTGCTGACAGAAACTTGTGTGATCTTGAAGAATTCACTGGGGTTGGTCTGTGGGTCCCACAGCAATCTCATCCAGCTGCTGGCTGCCAGATTCCCACTCTATTCCTGAGTCTATCCCTTCCCTGCTCCACAACATGTGTGACCCTGCACTGACTCATTTCAGACCAGAAACCATAAAAATAATTCACTTGTTTCCTTAAACATTATACACATGACTCAGTAAAAGGTCAGAAAAGCAGAGTGGTGCCAAGGGGGAAGCTGGTACACATGGATGAGAATATGGTGGCTACTACCATAATCCAGCTCCCAGTGCACCACTCAAGATGAAAAGAACTCTTCAGTTTCACAGGGATCTGGTGAGGATAAATAACTAAAGCTAAATAATCACAGAGAATCACAGCACACTGGAGCAATTTTTTAGTTTATATAACCAAGGAAGGGATTTTTTTCCACAGAATACCCATTTTGGACAAGTCTGTTGCTCCCATCACCCAAATTTCTAAGTTCCTTTGGGACTTTGAGATTTACTGAAGTAAAATGAAGCTTGCAGAGGGATCCATGCTGAGATAGAAGATTCAAGGACAAGCCTCTTTTGCAAGAAACGTCAGTACAAGGGAGGTAGGAGGGAACAGACACAGAATGGTCCTTCCCTTCTACAAGTCTACATGCTCAACAAGACCACTGTGTGCTGCTGTTTCTGTACTTCCTCCTATATTTGTGTGGGGGGGTGATTTATGTGAACAAGTGCAATCAAAAATATCTTTGCAGCTTTATCTCAATCACACAACACTTAGCTATGAAAAAAAAAAGGGAAGACACCATTTTCAGGAGGTTCCCTTGATAAAATTTCCCAAAAAGCTGAATCTCATTTGTCCTCTTCAAGAAAGGTCAAATCCATTTTTAAAGCACTCCAAAGAGAAGTTACAGCTTCCTATGATGCACTGATGGCAGTGGCTATACATCCACTGCTATTGGCAACACCTCTTTCTCAGCTATCCCTCCACCAGGGAGGGATGTTCTGGAGAGCATTTTTTTCTAGGCTGCTGAAAGTGTTTTCTTCACAGTTCTTTTGTTGGCATAGCTGTTGCAGTTAGAATGTATCAGAAGAGATATGTGTTAATAGTACCAAGCAGGACCAGAAACATCACAACAAATTTTCATTTTATTAGCACAATGAGAATACAGCAGACAGAAAATATTTAGCAACACATATTAACTAGCAGAATAAGAAACAAAAGCTCTCTCAACATTTAAATGCTATTTCAAATTATAAAAGTGGTCTGTTGTAAACACAGCATGATTGGTAAAGAAATTCAGCTTATATCTAATCATAAGTTTCTTTCCTAGACATTCTTTCTACAACTATCATGTATCACCTCATGCACTGTTTAAAGTAAAAAATTGAGAAGTAGCCATTAACCCATTTGCAAAACCTTAAGTAGACTCTGGAGCCTTTAGTCTCCTTGTTTGTTTTATGAAATCACATCACAAACAATCCAGTCTTATTCATGAGCTAAGCTTTGGAAATTTTACTCACTTAATGAACTACAAAATTATGTTAGAGATTATATAGTCCTGTGGGACTTGCATAGTTCCTTGCTAACTCTCTCCTTTCAAAAAGCTTATGCTGCTTACAGCTTATTTATGAACTTAAGTTCTTTTGTTTTAAGCGAGCTTTCTCAAATTATAGCTTAAGTCTAAGAACAGATCAATTTTGTGGTGTCCTTCATTGTCACCAATAGCAGCCTTGTTAGTCAGTAATACAGCTGTGAATACTGTATGTAGCAGGTAATAGTTTGATTCAAATGGAAGGAGTCATTACCATTTAGTTTGCCAGTTTTGCATCAATCTGTTCAGAATATATTTATGGTGTTTGGCAGGCTATTAAAGAGTTGAGGGGGAGAAACAAGCATGAGAGCAGCTCTTGTTGTAGAGGAAAGTCATATATAATTATATAACATAAGAACACAACATAAGAAGCACTTCTGTAAGATTGAACCATTTCAGAGTGAAGTAGTCTGTCTATGCTGACAAAATTCAGTTTTGAAAATGGAAGCAAGTATCATATGCTAGAACACCAGTAATACTGGAAGAGCCATAGTTTGATTGTTTTGCATGTCATTTAGCAGCTGGTGGGAAGAGGTTTCCAACAGAACAAGTGATAGAAGTACATCCTTGCCTCATTTAACTCCTGGGAAAGCCAGGCTGCGATTTTCGCAGCATGTTTACTGCGATCACCTCCCGGAGGCCTTATCACTGCTGGCAAGCTCAGTGAGCACTCCTTTCCTCCTGCCTCTCTGCTGGGCAAGACACCTAAACAAGAAGCAGACCTCCCTGTTTTGAATGCTTGAGAAACTGCAGCACAGACACCCCAGCTCAGCCCTGTCCTGCACAAGGGTGTGCCCTCTTGCTTTTCCCTGACTCCATGCAAATTCCTAATCTACATGCTTAGGACAGATGTTCAGCTTGACAGGTTGCCAGAAGCAGGGAAGTGCATTTTCTGAAATACACACAAAGAGCTATAACAGAGAGGGAAAATTTTACTCTTTAAATTGAATTTTAGAGTGAAGGTTAGTGTATAAATGACTGAAAAAGGTGGGGGTTTTTTAGGCCCCTAACAAGCTTCTGAAAAGCTTAGGCAGTTCCCTCTCAGCTAGGTAACCTGCTGTGCTGAATGTGGAAGGGTAAGAACCTCAGTGAGTACAGAGTAACTACTTGCACCACCTTTGAATTTCATCTAAGAGTGTCTTGAGACAGAAACGTGTACTATAGTCAGAGCTTCAGTCGTGAGTTCTGAGTACAAGCCACATTGCGTGAGCTCTCTTCGGCACACTCACTCCTTAATCTTCATCTTGAACTCCTTCCTCATCTTTTATATATCAATTTTATATACCAAAATAAAAGCCAAATAATAGCTGCATAAACTAGTTCATCCCCCAAATTCAATTAAAAAATTTAAGTGTAGAATTGCCATATGCTTTAGACAAAATGAGTGTGGGCAACCCAGTGAGTGAGAGTGGTCTAATGTCTACACAGCACCCTTCATACAGGTTTCACTGACTGTACATTCAAGTAACTTCAGCAACTTTGACTAGGATACAGATGGCAAACAAAGATTCCTTTTATATTTGTAAACCAGCTGCCATTGATTCAAGTCACATTAGTCCATCTTGAACTCATATCAGAACATAGTCTAACACTGATGTTTGATGACAACCGCAGTAAATCGTCATGCTCAACTGTGAACCTAAGCAAGAACATCTTCAACTTCCCAAATTTTCTCATAAAGCCCTAGAAATAGAGCACTTTAATTGAATAAATTCCTATATTAGCCAAAGTAAAATATTATTCTAGATTTAAAAGTTTCATTCTTTAATAAGGTCCTATATAACTGAGGCAACAGAGGTATGTTTCATTACATTCTCTTTGCTCTTTTGGCAGGAGCATCAACTATTCAGGACATCTTCTGAAAGGGCTTCAAAATCAAATTACAATATTCTTAGACTTGTCAAGTAGCAACACTTGGGAAAGATATATTTTATCAGCATGTAAACCAATTACTTCTGTCAACCGATTTGAGTACTATGGAGCAGATTTCCACAGATGCTCATTAGACTGTCTTCCAGGTTCTTAAAATAAATTATTTGAAACTTTCCTTCAGGCTTAAAGATATTTGCATGTTCTGATTTAATATGAACAGCAGTTTTTCCTTCAGAAGGCACATACAATTATGCCACAGATTACAGCTGACTACCTCTTCATGAAAACCCATACATTCAAGACTTCAATACTTGTTAACTATTATTTGATTTGCCTAGTTTCTCTCACTTCTCTGACACATTTTACATCTGTGTCACCTCCCTTTGGTAACTTAAGTCTATGGCATTCAAGTGTAGGAGATACTGAAAATAAGATGCCTCATTTGTCTCTAAAAGACTATGCAAAAAAGATTTGAGCACATTTTAGGTGAGTAACTGCTTAGTTAGTCCAAAGTCATTAGTAGTATAACTTATTCACTGCTTTAAAGATGGTGAACTACTTATAACCTATCATAACTGTTTACCACCGGACTGCAAAGGAACAGACTTGGTTGATCAAGCTCAGAAAGCAGACGCAGTAATGGAGATGATGGCAGCTTCACCACTGAATTCCAGCTCATCATAAGCAGCACTTGCAGTTTCAAACTTGCCAAGACTGACAAAACAGATAAGAGACAAGTGTCAAATTTAGAAAATGAAATTAACAATTTTTTAAAAAGACAGTTCTACATATAGTAATTGTTAATTATTATTTTTTTTTACCCCTATTAGACCTTCGCCTGTAGAGACAAATTTGTATCATTCACATAACTCATGTGCTCCTTCCAAACTCACTCTGCTGCCCTACTCCAGCATTATTCAGTGGTGTATAAACCAAAAAATGGAATACAAGAAGAACTTGTTTTCTTTTGGCCAGAAAAGATTATGTAAACATGGTGAAAGGAGAAGATTTGGTGGAGGTCAGGTAAAGGCAGACGTGCTAGAGTGGTCCCAGCTCAAAGTGCTTGGCCAGCAAAGGTGGAAGTGGTAAATCCAGGAATGTCCTATGCAAATAAAAAGTGTGAGAGGGAGGGAAGAACACACTGTGTTTCAAGTCTTTGCTGAATACAAGCCCTCTTCCCTAAATTGGGCAACTGGGGTTCATTTCGAAGTCTTCAGCTGTACAATAGACCAAGTTTCCATTAAATTGGAAGCCATCATGTATCACACATTATAAAACCTGGCAGGTCACTCCATTTTTAGTTACATTCAGCTATACTCTAAGATCTGCTATGCACAGACATATTAGAACGTGCTCTTTATACATCTCTGCAAAGGAAGAATAGAACCTGGACATTGGCCATCTCCTGCCTAAGCTAGACTAAAAGTTACAACAACTCTGTACCAAAGCAGCATCATTCAGCAGGTCAGCACAGCAATGGTAGAATTGTACTGTAATTCAGAATTCAGAATCCAGTCATCTCTCCTGGTCAGGTTGTTATGCACCATCCTAAAATGCACAAGCACATCATCCAGCTCCAACAGAATGCAAACTACCTTAGCTGCTGGGATTATGTGGATCAACTGGACATAGCCTGAGTGTGTAGCAACGAAGCCTTTGTAGCAAGTTACAGAGGAACACACAGCCAAAAGAAACAAAGAAAACCCTCTAAACACCCAAGAACAGACTAATGACAGAAACAGCCTATAAAACCCAAAATAGAAGAAGCTGAATATCCTACCAAAGATAACAGTAATAACTAGTTACAGTCTTTAGAAGGGTCAGATTTGGAAATGGAAGGAATATTAAACACACAGCTCTCAGACAAGGCAGAAGGACATGACTAATGCTGCGTGGTCATTAACGAGGAGGTCATGCACCAGATTATTCACATATACACTACATGTATTCAAGGCACATTCCCCATGTTTAAGTTTGCTTCCTGGGCTTAAACATCTTTTGAAAGCATGACTGAAAACATCACTCTCATTAATGAAATTAATTTCATCAAAAAGAAATACATGTAAGAATTCCTAAAGTTTTAAAAAATACGTATTTCTAACAAAACATAATTAGAGACATACCTGGCTTACGGATCCTATTGCATTGCTGTTCATCCAGGTGAACAGAATTTTCCAAAAAGCTCAATCTGTTAGTGACAAAATTACACTAGACTGGAGAAACAAAGAACTCTTTCAGCTCTATGATCATCTTCTGATCTGCAAAACCCAAAAATATCTCATATTTCTCAACAACAATTGAGACAGCTCTTATCACTAAGCAATTATGGACCAAGACTGAAGACTTACTTATCCATGAGAGCAAGAGCTGTTGTTGAAATGCCCTCCCCAAGGTTTTGGAAAGGGATCATGCCACAGAGAAAACAAACAGAAATGAGGAAAAATAAGGCAAGAGCAGTAGATAAGATGAAGCAAGTCTCTCAAGTTTCTAAGACAAGTGGAAAATAAAAGTGACACTTGAGAATTAGGCACACACACAAAACTATGCTTTTTCTAAGCAATAGCACTCAATACAGGAGAGGATAAAATAACCAAACACAGTCCTCTATCTGCCATGTACGAAGTAATATCAGATCTTGTGTTCAAAGATCAAAGCAAGTTTGGATTCTTCTCCTTCCTTTAATTCAAGCTAACTATTTATAGAGAATGAATTAAATAGATGGTGTAATTAAATCTGGAGAAAATATAAAGTAACATTTGTGAACATAATCCAAACATTTCCAATTAAATTCTAGCAGCATGTTTCGGGATAGGGGCCCTCCATGTAACATCTGTGAAGTTAAACCTGGCAGTGCAATGAGACAGAAAACAGCTTAAGTGCTTTAAGCTGTGCTCAGCTACCTGACCTTGCAGCTCAGCTAAGCAGGGAGGGCATCTCTGTAAAGAATTAACAATGGAACTTCTCTAAACAACATGGACTTGGCTATGGAGATGTTACCTTGAGTCTAAATCCCAGATCTGAATTGGACAATAGGATCACCAGACACACACACACACACACAAAACCAACCAACCAAAAATCAAAAAATCAACCATGTCAGTCTTTGCTTAAGAAACATTTAATGAAATAGCATTTTATGTTTTATTGGAAGGACACTGTCTATTATTGCATTATGAAAGTACATTTGGAAGTTACTCTAAGAATTTCACAATTAATTGTAGTTCTCAAAGATGGTATTTAAGGTGTTCCCTCTCTTTATTACCCTTGGAAAAAAAAGAGAAGACAGTAAAAATCTTTTCAGGGAGCTCCTCAAAATGGAATCTATGACATAGGTTTGTTTATACAGGTGAAGTTCAAGGCAGTCAAGCATTTGCACTCTGATCATTGCTAAATGCTCTGAAATCAGTTTCATTCACCCACAATGCAGGCCACCCTCCCAAGTCTGGAGCTTAACACAACCCTGAGTCTCCCCTTTGCCCAGTGGATGTGCATCTACCACCACAATGAAGTGAGAAATCAAGCAGTTTTATTTTGGGCTGTAGTCTGTGGGGTTTTTTGCTTTAACTCAAATATTTCATTTTATTTATAATGAGCAAAAGTAAAGTAAGATGCTCCCTTTTTTATTTTGGTCAAAAATGTATACATGAATTATTCTGGAGAATGTATTGATAGCACAGCACAGCCTCCTCTAAAATACTGAGGCAATTCAACACCTGCAGCAATCAACAGAGCCAGCTCAGGTGTCCTTTGTAAACAAAGCCTAGCAATAATCTGTAGATCTTGGTCTGGAAGATGATGGCTTAGGAGACAAGACTCCTGTCCTGTGAGGCAGGTGTGCAGGGTCGGTCAGAAGCAGTCAACTTGCCGAGCTGCACCTCTGATGCTATGAAATCAGCAGGCAGAAGCAATCGTTTTCTTAAAACTCAGCTAGCAGTTCCTAGGAAGCTAAACACTTGGAACTGACAATACACCAAGCTGTCTTGTTACATCACATTACTTTGTTTCAAGCCAATGTTTATAAACAACCAGCTTTTACCCTATATTCAAGTGTATGAGACATTAAAAAAAATCCAGGAGCAGGTTGCCACAACTTGTTGCCAAATATGCATTAGTGGAAGTATTGAGTAGTTACAGAGAAAGATAGGAATCCGATCATTGCTGGAATGTTTCCAACCAGACACTTGTATTCTGCTAACTCAAACAAGACATTTTTCTACTTTGTGAAAAAATAAACCTCCATTGTAAAAGTAAGTGAAAAAGGAGGCCTTCACTGAACATCAAAAGCCAGAGCCATCCAGGTTGCATAGCAAATATTACTCTCTAATAAACTTAGGTACTCAATGCAAGTGTAACAAAGCGTCCCACAACTTCCTTGTTGTATCACACACGCATATTTAGTTCAAATCTCCTTCCCTCCTAGCATTTCTTCCTCATTCACTTTAATTTACTCCATCCCTAGCAAAGAGATATGTTGTTGCCATGACTATTTTAACTCCAAAATGCAGCTGCTTGTTCTGTCTTTAAAAGATGTCAGATGCTGTCATAGCATCTTTACAGTTTGATGGACAAGTAAAGAATCTGCAATTTTAGATTAATAATAGTCACACATAATCCAAACCCTAAAAGGCAACAATACAAAGGCTACAACACAATGTAACTGCAAATGTTATTGGGCTTTCTCAGCTGTGATCTTTGCTGAAAAGTGTAGAACTTCCCTTAAAGAAACAACTTTTTAAAAAATAGTGTGACAAGGAGTCACAAATAAAAAGAAAAGCAAATCAACCCCAGCATTTTAAACTTCAAATAAACACTATTTTAGTGTTCCATTTGAAAGTCTGTCTTTGTCAAATCACAGCTGAAATGTGCAATGAGAAAACCCAGGTTCATACACAGATCCACATTTAATGGTATGTGAAGAACATACACTTTTTTTGATGCTTCAGCATGAAAACCAATGCTCTGAAGTAAGGAGCTGACTGAGAGACCTTGTGCCCAGCAGGGAGTGGGGACAGACAAGGAACTGAGGGTTGGTGGCATGTCTCCAGTGCAACAGCTTAAACATGCATTGGAGGTTTGAGAGCTTCCTTCATTCCCTAGCACAGCAGAACACTGATGTGCTGACCCAACAACGAAAACCCCAGATAAAGCAGTTGAGGAAGTTGAAGGAGTGGGCTAGAGCCACCCCAGAATAATCAGCAGAGGCCTACAGCTGGCAGCAGGAAGGAAAGAGGGAAATGGGAGGAAGAGGGAGCTGTTAAGACTCAGAACTTCATCTACAAAATGGTATTATTCCTAAGCCACACACACAAAGAGCTGGTCTGAAAACTGTAACATATGTTTCAAAGCTCATTAAAATTGCCTCTAAAACAGTTTTCAGAGTGGAGTTTCAGGGGGAGAAAGGACATAATTTCTCTATACCACCCTACAAAGTCTGCCCCTTCTAGAAAGAAGCTGAGGCTCCACAGAGTAACCTCACTATCCTGTGCAGGGAACATTCAGAAATATAGTAACAATATTGTAAATAGCTTTCACAATAAAAGTATGCAAACTGAATAGCTCTTGGGACACAAACCACAACTGAGAGGGGGCAGCAAACACTGAGGCTACTGGAAAAGTCCCAAAGCCTAAGGAGGTCAGTGTGTGCACCATGATTTCCAGAAGCAAGGGAGCAAGCCAAGGGTAGCACACTAACAGGATGCTGCTAGGGCTGGATCCCAGAAGCTGGATCCCTGCACAGCATGAGACAGTGAACCTATTTTATGCACACTCCTCCAGTAGGAAAAACTTAAATTTGACCTAGTTTAGTAAATTCTTAAAACTCTGCCAAAGCATTGTCCAGAGAAGACAAGACATGGATACTAGAAAGTTCCTGCTCTCAGAAATCACTTTCAAGGAGTCATTTAACTTCTCTGTATCTTTATTTATTTGTAGTATTTTTAGGTTGCAGAAAGAGCAACAGCTACATAGGTATAGTATAAAGGCAAGAATTGTTCAGGCTTGGGGAAATCAGACTCTGGACACATCATGACAGATGTCCTGCCTTAAATAGAAGCAGTAACGTTCCAGCACTTGAGAGCCCAGCTAACACTTCAAAATAGTAGAAAGTATAAAACATTGAGGATGATGTGATAAATCTGTTTCATACAAGTAACCTGCTCTGCAAATAAAAATAGTTTTTTAAATCATTTATTATTGCTAGCTTAGATAATTTCTTACATCTCCATCCATCTTCTTTCTTTTTTCATTAAAAAGAAAACCAAGACAATCATGCTATGAAATTTGAGTTATATTCTTGTTAGCATACTTGAAATGAACAAATTAAGGATGCATTTCTCAGTTAAGAGAGGTTTTCCCTAGGTAACGTGTGGAAAACTGATCACTCAAAATACAGAACAGGGATTTTTCTTAAAGGAAGGAAAAAAAGAAAAAATAAATTAAAAAATTGAGAAGACCAGTTCATAAAGAAAGGGGGATATAAAGCATAAAGAGTATATATAGTCTTGGTGAAGTGATACAAATAATTTTTCCATTCACCTGAACCTCCTAGCCTATATCACACACCAGTGGTATGCAAATGACATTCACACTGCACACAAGTGTTGGCCAAGTGTTGCCAAGGACTGTGCACAAGCACATGTATGTAAATATATGTATGTGTGTGTGTGTGCGTGCGTGCATCTGTGTGTTCACACTGAGTGGTGCTGAGCCAGGAGATACCCAACCACCACAGAGGATTTGAAGTACACCAGTTTCAGAAATCCTAACAAAGCAACTCAAACACATTGCTGTATTTAATACAGGGATCATGTTCTGTTGCTCCAACTGTCATACTTATAGACTTGAGGGGGTAAAAATAATTGAGAATTAAAGATGGTCTAAGGCTTGTAGGTATTTGACAACTATCCAAGTCCCAACAGCACGCACAGTGAATACAAGTGGCTGGAAACATTTGAGCAAGTGATCTTCTGTTTATCGAAAGAGCAGCATGTCTTAGAGCAGCTCTCTGGAGGCCACACCAAAAACACTGGAACATTCTGAGCAACTTTAGTACACAAAACTAATGACTGTTTTACAAGAGTTAGAAGTTTTCCACAATAAGAATTTGTGGTTTCCTGTGCATGAAAGGATGCCAATTCATACCAGCTTGTTCATGGAAAAAATTTTTCAGGGCTTCCTTAAGAAATCAACATCTGTAACACCAAGATTACTCATTTTGTTTCAGTGGAGACTTTTGTGATTATAAGTTCTCGTGTCAGTCTTTGCTTAAGAAACATTTAATGAAATAGCATTTTATGTTTTATTGGAAGGACACTGTCTATTATTGCATTATGAAAGTACATTTGGTTGTTACTCTAGGAATTTCACAATTAATTGTAGTTCCCAAAGATGGTGTTTAAGGTGTTCCCTCTCTTTATTAGCCTTGGAAATACCTTTTGGCACAGCTTATGTTCAGCACAAAAGCACTCTGGTACGCAGCTTCCATACCTCACACACATATATAGGCATTCTGAGGTTTTGCATTTGATTTCAGCAGCTCACATTTGGCAAGCACCTCCTAGGAGCCCAGAAAGAGCATGTCCAAGCAAATACTGCCTTAAAGATTTATTTTAAGAGGCTACTAGGTCAAGATTCCAGTAGTAGGTAAGATGAAACAAAATCACTGGTAACTTCTTTTCCACAGCTCCTAACTGGAAGGCAGATTAGGTTCCCAAACCAGGGAATGGAAATTTACATCTCACCTGGAATGTTTCATCTGCCCTCTCCCTGCCCACACAAATCACTTCAAGCTGTCTGTGGCTGTACTGTCCCAGCAGGGTACATTACATAGTACATTCCAGACATGAAGTTTATTATGGAAGTATTAGCTGAGCATTCCCCTCTTAAACCACAAATTTTAAGAACCTGAAATGCATACCTAGCAGTAGTTCGTTATGCTATAGTTAGCTTTTATTCATGTAAGGCTGAGGAAGTTGTTTAGCTGGAAGTTTAGTGCCACTTAAAGTCAAAGTTCATTTTTTTCAGTGTTATTTAATTTCAACTTAGAAGAATTAAACTTGCATTCCATACCAGGAATCCATATAAACAACTTATTTCCATACGCCAGGCTTTTGCTTGCTTCAGGAAACCAGAACAACTTTGTTGCCAACCCACAAAAAAAAAAAAAAAAAAAAAAAAAAAAAAATATTTACATGCAGGTTGTAAAGTCAGGCATGCACCAAATATTATGAAGACAAGACAAACAAGTGTATTTGAGAAAAAAAACAAATCCTTTGTCTGTCAACTATTGGCACTCTACAATACAACAGGAAAGACAAGGATGGCATCCAGGAGAGGTTTGGGGCAATGCCATGATCAGAGTGTTTGTAGAGTTCTAGGGAATCTTTGCTCTGTGAGATTTTCAAGGGGCAAGTTTTGTACAAACTCCTTTGCAGTAATATTTGTCACAGTACATGTTTGAAACTACAAATTACAGAATACTCTGATTAAAGTAATTTAAGCCAACAGAAATACATATGCTAAACAGTCTTGTGGAGTAAGGTGGAAGAAGAAACAGTTATTTTTTAGCAGTTAATATCTAGAAGATCATGAGAGGAGAGGGCAGCCTCATAGGCAGCAAACAAACAAGGCAAAACATCCAGAACACAGGTAACTATAAGAGGCAGCAACAGCAGCCTAACTAAGCTAGATCCTTACTGAGATGTAATACTGCAGAAAATGTACTTTGTTTTCGTTCTCTAATTCTTTTCATTATTGCAACTTTTGTTTAAGTAAGCTTCTTTCAAACCGCTGAAACTTTCCAGTGGTAAGAGGTGATTGTGTCTCTTCTCTGCTCTGGGGTGCCATACACATGGCTGATCATCTATATACAGGGAAGAGTCAGGATCTGCACAGCTTGGGAGACAGCAGACACCCAAGCTCACTAGCATGCAAGACAACCCATAGTAAGAGCTGCAACCACCCTGGAGAGAAACAATTTAAATTGACAAAATTAGAGGTGGCAACTCTCATCACACATCAAGTTGTGGCTTGGGGGAGTAACTCTACCTGATGCTGCTCTATTTATCTCTTTAAATTAACACATACTGTAATTCTGAGTTTTAGAGAGCAGTGGAAGAGTCAGTGAAGCAAGGCAGGCAACCAAGCACTTACCACTAGCTGTGCAAAGGAAGTCATTAACAACAGAAAAGCCAACCAAGCAAAAACAAACAAACAAACAAACAAAAGCCCCACAAAAACCAAGAAACAACACTGTCCCCACACACAAAATCCCCAACAATGGAATAACTTAAGTTACATTTTCAGAACAGCCATTTCCTTGCTGTTGGAAATGCTGCTCTCCTGTGCAATCCACAAGGTCTCCTCCTCTGTGAAGCCTTACAGCTGTCAGCTCTCCTGCAGTTGGAAGGCATTACATAGAGAGACATGTCCTTAAATTGGCTGGAAAGGCAATTCAGAGTTTAGAGAAAACTTTAAAATAAATATATTCCCCTGCAGGGGATGGAGCAAACTTAAGTCAAGTTGATAACAATGACAGAATCTTTCACTTAAAAGAAAGAAGATTAAAAAACCTCTCTCAAATACTCTGTCCTTACACCTTTCAAAAACTTTCATCAACTTTACCAAGTAGTTTTTGGAGGTGAGTGAGGGAGTAACCCCTTCTTTTTCCCTCATTGCTTTTAAACATGTTTAGCAATTACAGCTATTTAAAGTCTTAACACTTAATTTCCCACCACCTTCCATGAGAAATAAATATTTATTTCTCCTAAAGTCTTTAATAATTGAAAACTTTTTATTAATCAAATACTGTCTTCCTCCTCTGCTCAGCTGGAGACAAACCAACACTTTTTTATTTCTCTAATTCTACTCCTCTCGACCTCCTCTACGTCCATTTCCTACATTCACTCCAAAGGGGCTTACAAATTAATCAGCAGCACTTAAAAAAACAGGAGCTCACTCCCTAACCTTCCCTGACAGATGTTCTTCCTCCATTCTCCATGCATCTTTCCCTGCCCTCAGTATTACACTCGGTTGTCTTCCTCTGTTTTTGAAACAAGGAGAGTTTGTTGTTCTGGATGACAACCTCTGTTACCTGTTTCCTGAAGAACTGCTCATTCATATAGTTATTAAATCCAGAATACCCATTAGATTCTACATTTTCTTACTAACTACACATTTTAAGCTAATACCCATGACTTTGCTCAGCTGATGAAACTATGTATGTAATATTGAAATTTCAAACTGTAAGGCTGTATTTCTGCCATGATTTCAGCCAAATGCTGATTTAGTACTCCAACACTGGGTCTGAAAGAGTAATTTTCAGAAGACAAGAGCAACCATCTAGCCAAAGAGTGTTTCAACTTCTTTTAAGACACTAGCATTACAATGGAAAAGTTGTGGAAACTCTCAGCTATTTGAAGATAGCAAAAACAGATCCGGAATCAAGACTTCAAAATCAAACCTTAAATCATTAGGCTTCTTTATATTTTTGTTTTTACAGGGCAAGGCTCTATTACTAAGCCAGAGTCATCATATCCTCTTTAAGTGTAATTTAGGTAGTATTAATGTTTACCACAAATACAAAAACTACAGCCAGCTAGGATAGAGTAGATGTGGTGGGAAAAAAAAAAAAAAAAAAAAAAAGGAGGGGAGAGAAATAAATGAATCAACCTGTCACCTGAAAATTTCCTCTCTGAATAATAGGGTTTTCTGACCAGTTACAATGGGTAACTTGGTGCCTGAGGCAGAGGCAGCCTTTTCTCTTATCAACAGCAAGAATGCACAAGTTATTCCCTTCCTGTCTCCTTCAGCATGAAATGATTCACACAGCCAGGAACATTCACATTTACATGCTTCAACTACAACTGTATTACATACACTTTCAAGAAGTCTTATTCATATCCTTGTATGGGAATATGGATCACTAGTTATTGAAACCAGTTCGAGCCTCTGAAAAATTTGCTTTACTGCTATCATTTTTAACAATCACATTTAACAATCTCTTGCAGCGACCAAGTTCCTTCCCAACCTATTCTACAACGTCAGTTTAAAATTTTAGCTAAATGTATATAACAGTAACTTTAGTCATTAGCAGAATTCTCTCCAACTTACTCTGTTCAAAAATTTCCTTGAAGTTCACTATATGAAGATACTCTGCCTTTTAACTTCTGTATCTCCAGGGAGATAGTTATGGATTCACAGCCACAAAAAAGAGGAGTTCAACCACACAAAATATTTTCTGGACCTTTCCTATCCCTTTCATGGCAGAAGCATCAGGCTGGATGGAAAAATCCAGAAAGCAGAGCTCAGCCAATGGTCCTTCACCTGGACTGACCATTCACAGCAGATAAAAATCATTTCAGAGATGCTGTTTGTTCCTCAACATCTGATATAAGCAGTGCTGACACTGAAAAAAAACCTGGCAAATGCAGGTGTTAGCTGATGAGAGTAGAAGAGACCTTCTTAAACTAAATATTGTCCAGAGAACTGGAGAAACAAAAAACCTCTTGACATGGCTTTAAGGGGCACCTTTTTATACTCCAGTTCTTTTGGATTCATTACTAGCACTGGCTGTGAATGTTCAGATATATATGTAAACAGAACTGTAGTTTGTATTTGTAATAATTCTAAAAAGTAAGATTTTTATGTGATCTATCCAACCAATGGCAAAGAAAACTTCTGACAACTTTACACAGTAAGAACAGTCAGCTCTTAACTATATGAGAAGGAGGAGAGGGGCTTCCAGCACCTAGCATTTAGCAAAGAAGTCAATTTTATCTCCACTAATACTTAACACCAGAGAAATAAATGCAGCTACAGTTGCCTGTATTAAGCAGCTGGCAAGCTTGGAGATGGAAAAGTTGCGGAACAGCTGGGGAATGCGAGACCCTTTTGAACAGGCTGCTATGTGATCCAAAATAATGGTGCGTGTTTACACACAACACAATGGCAGCAACAGCCAAATGCAGGTCTGGTGAATGCACTGCAGCTGCTCCTTCTCCCAGACAAGGCACAGCAAGCAGATACAAAGGAGTTCATATTCACAAAAATATGGCTTTCATCTTAAAAGGCAGCAGTTTGACTTCCAAAATAGACAGCTGGCCTTCCAAACTGGACTAAACCACTCAAGATTCTGTATTAGAAGCTACCCTTTAAAACAAGTCTGGATTAGGGTCGTAGAGCTTCCAAGCTGCTGCTACTTTACCACCAAAAGTTTCCAACAAAGCAGTATTCAGACCAAAAGGTTGCCATCTAACATATAAAACACTTCACTTATGACAGCATTTTCCAGCTAGCATCAGGAAGACAGATACATTAAGACTTTCTATATAGACACTAACTACACAGATGTTTTCTATCCACTTTAGAGAAAGATGTTGAGAAAGAGAGGGTCTGAACAAATATGGGCTATTTTAGAGCTTTGTTACACTAGTGTTTGCACATTAATGTAAAAGTAAGTTGGCACAGGAAGACAATACATGCCACTGCTTACACCTAAACAGAAGGATAATCCTTATTTGCTGCTGCTTGTGCAACGGCTGACAGCATGCTGCAAGGAAAACTCACTTGTTTCACAATTGCCATCTGAAGGCAATACAATTTTTACATCGACTTGCACAAAAATTGCATCATCTTATCTCAAGTGATCTTCCCACTTTTCAAGTCTCAGAAGCATAGAATCAGTAGTGCCATCTGTCTTGCTCAAGACAAACAATGATTAAATAGTGCTAACAAACTGGCTACTACTTTGTATCATAACTGTACTTCTTCTAATTATGCTAGGCACCAAAACAGTTAGTAACAGAATGTTTCAATCCACTGAATCTTAACTAAAATAGTATAACTCAAAAGAAACATTTTGACAGAGTAGGAAAGAGATGGCATTGAAAGATTAGCTCTTCTACCTCCTCTGCACATAGCCATTAATGTGGCTTAATCCCAGTTAAGAGCTATTCAGAATATGATGGTTAAAACTGGACAAAGACAGCTGTCATAGCAACAATAACAGATGCAGGCACAATTTTTAACCCCCTTCTCTTATTCAAAGAAAAATGCTACTAATAGCCATCACAGGAAGGAGGATTTTGAAATGAGAGTTGCAAGATTCTGCCTTGCCATTAATGGGACTCTGTCAATGGTAAGCACATCTCTCAGCACACCTAGGCAAGAAACACCTCATTTGCACACTTCAATTTCAGACTTCTAATAGGCTTCCTAGTGAAAGCCTTTTGTGAACAATGACATATTTCTAAGAAATTCCCCACATAAATGTGACATACATACTGAATGAGGAAGGAATAAGTAGATTCTTGAGTCACACTTCTAGAAAAGATGTTTCTGGTACTAAAACACTATAATGCTAAGCACCCTTCTTGCAGGCAAAGCAGTATCAGGCATGCTGCCTTCAAATCCTACCCTCTGTAAAGGTACAAGCATGGATTTGCTCTTCCATCTGCACTGATGCTCCTAGGCTGTGGAGGACTGAGGCTGGCTCATATCACCAAAAGACTTCAGTATGAGCTCTAGAGCCATACCTGCACCAGAAGCTTTTTCTCCAGAGTTTTGAACTACTTTTGCTACCCTGATTTATCCACACTACTCTAGTGTCTAAGTCTTGTTCTCAAAATAAAATAAAGAATGGAAGCTTGAGACAAGTGCAGGATGTTGGAATGAATTAAAACTTCAGTGATGCTTAGTACAGTTCAGGAAAGTGATGGTCAACCTACCTACATGAGCAAGTGAGATGTGAGTGATCTGTACCACCCATCCTTCTCACGTACATACAAAGTAAGGGTATGTCATTCTTTAATTCCAGTCTTCTTTGTAATCAAACCACATATTATAGTGTAGTTGCAATTAAAAGACCTAACAGGGTATTTCTGTGCATGAATGGCAGGATAAATTTTCATCTTTCTAAGAAGTTCTCTGTAACAAGCATTTTACATGTGGATATACACTCAGCTCTTTCACAAAATAATTACTATCACAATTATTTGCCACAGAGGAACTAGGAAAACAAATCTTCTAATAGCTTACCCCTGACTTTATTATAACTGTACACAGATAAAGTTTTTTAAAAACTGGAGGTACAACTACACCAAAGTTTACTTGTCATAACAAAGATTTCCCCACCATGGAGATCTCCTCACAGCCATGTCCCAACAGGCTCCAAATCATTTATACACATACCAAGTATTGTTCAAAGCAGACTTGCTTTAAGCAAGATTAAATACCTGTTCAGTTTGAGCTGTCCCAGTGCCAGCATAAACTACACCAAACTAGTTCAGACAGTTATCCCGCCAGGCACCAATGGCCTCTGAAACTCCCAGCACCCCAGAATCTGCTGCTTCTGGGAATTATGCCAGAAGCTGTGGGATAGCTCTCCACAGAGGACGTTACAAATTAAATATTTTAGAAGTGTGCTTGTGTTTACATGGAGCAAGGCTGCAACAGTTCAGCGTATGAGTCAGCGTGGTTTGCAGCCACACTGAGCAGTGCAGTTGGGAACTATAAATTTTCTAGGGAAACAAAAGAACGTGAAGTGATTCCCCCAGGGGAATACAGCCAGGCTGCACCTAGCAGGAACTAACACTCACCTGAAGACAGGAATTTTGTTCAGAACTTCACTGCTGAAAAGCCTGTGATTTTCCTGTGGTCATTGCAGAGGTTTCTACCCAGCATACACATTTTAGTCCTGCCTATATCAGAGTTTAACCATGCTACCATGGATGGCTAAATTTACAGGCATGCATATCCACACTAGGATATAGTTCTTAAGACTTTTGATCGCACTCTAATCCTTTAAAGTGAGTTGAGGTGTATTTCCTAACAAGTTGACAAAAAGAAATGTTGAATACATCCCATTTAATCCAATAAAAGCCAACAAAGTCTTCAGACAGGTAAGCAAAACAACAGAAAAAGAGTTACCTACCCTAATGCATCTAACCATGCTGTCACCTATGGCCAGATGAGCCTAGGGACAAGGACAACACCCTTTCATTGAGGCCACGAGACAGAGGAAAACAGGATGACATCTCAAGTCTCTGAATGTCCCACCAGGGAAGAACTTCTCATGGCAGGAGCAGCTGTCAGGCCTGTGTTTCAGGAGCTGAGTACATTACCACTATTCCTTCCACAAAAGACATCTCTGTCTCATGGAGGCTTGATGCAGACCATGAAGAAATCAGGACTGAAAACACAGGCTGGATGGACCCCTACCACCACTGGTTACACAGGGCAGCAGACAGAGCCAGGGCAGCACATCCTCAACTTGAACTTTGAAACTTTCAGAACAGAGGTAATGACACCTCAATGCATTATACATACAGTTCTGTTCTAAACATCATTATCCACATGAAAGAGTCAAGAGAGGCTTCTATTTTCAAATGGCCTTTGTTTTCATTTTGAACACAAGACATTAAGATAATTACAGGCTGAGAACATTTTTCAGTATTTTATATTTTGGTTTACTCTTAAATAAACACACTTGCTGTGATAAAAATAACCAGACTTGTTCAGAATAATTTCTACAGGTTATCAGAGGGATTGTTTGCACACTCAAAAGAACTACTACATATCTACCAGGATAAGTGCCCTGTCTTTCTGCACATGATGCTATCTGAGCTAAAAGCAGTCTATGACAACACTAACAACTGTCAAAGACTCCCCCTACCAAAACTAAATTAACAGCTTTCACCTCCTAATTGCTTCCCAGGCCTCATGCTGCTGCCCCTGACAAGCAATAAACTTGAAGTTCACTCCAATCCTCACAAGACCACTTAAGTCTTAAGAGAGACAGTCATAATCTACATTCACGTGTAGATTTATTAAGAAGCATTATTGCTAAAATGGATACAAAGGTGTCATTAAGTAGCTAACTCTACAGCACTGAGTGTCCATGTAAAACCCTACTGCACTCAGAACCACCAGCACATACTACTTGGTTTTCCCCATTAATTGCAAGAATTCATTGTTTCACCTCTTCCTAACCATCTAATTGTTTGGGGAAGTTCAGAAACCAAGTCAGGGCAAACTGCAATCCCTCTGCTGACTCATTTAAGCCAAGGAAGGTAAGAGCCCAACTCCTCCAACAGAGCCAGCGGAGCTGTGGGCTGAAGAGGTTCCCTGCATCAGCAAACAAGTACCCTGTTGGTTTTGTCAGCCTTCTCCAGTACCCCACTGTACTGTACCCACCCAGGATCGAGAGGTCCCTCTTCCTTTACACCACACGTGCACGCTGCTGCCGATGCCTTTCCCCCACCCCCCCACCCCTCCCCAGCTGAGACAAAACTCCAAAAATGTCACAGCCCCACTGCAAAGCGGCCCTTGCTCCCTCGCAATGGGCGAGCACCCTCTGCCGCGCCTGCAGCTCACTGCTCCGCCGGCTGCGGGAACGGCCCCGCACAGCGCCCGCCGCCCTCACCCGCGCTCCCCGCAGCGCGCCCGTCCCGGCACGGAGCCGAAGGGACCCGCACCGCCCGGCCCCGCGCCCTGCCCGGCAGCAGGTGCTCCCGCAGCCCCTGCGGGGGCCACAGACAGGGCAGGGCAGGAGCCCCCCGTGCTCCACACGTTGCTGCGCCGAGGAGAAAGCCCAGAGCCGAGTGACAGCTCGGCCCCGGGCAGGGGGGGAGAAGGGAGGAAGCGGGGAAGTTTCGTGCGGCACCTTCGAGACGGAAACCCGCGCTCCCGGACGGGCGAGGAGCCCGAGACGCCTCGTCGGAGCCGGCGGCCGTGCCCCGGGGACAGCGCCCGCCCCGACCCCACGCGGGTTTCCCTCCCGTGAGGAAGGGGCGGCGAGCGCGGCCGCCGCCACTCACCTCACAGCCGGCAGCTCGAGGGCAGCCACAGCCTCCGCCGGCCTCCGTCCGTCCGCCCGCCCGTCCCTCCGACCGGCCGGCGGGGCGGAGTGAGGCGGGGGGAGGCGGTGCGGCCCCCCGCGGCAGGGGGACGTCCGGGGCGAGGCGGAGCAGCGCCCGGCGGGGGATAGCCCCGCTCCCCGGCCCCGCTCCCCTCAGCGCAGCTGCGGGCTGCGGACGTGCGGACCCCGTCGGGCACGCGGGGAGCAGCAGCTGCGCGGCGCTACACGGCCCCACGCGGGACAGGACGGGGCGTGACCGGCCCCACGCGGGACAGGACGGTCGTGACCCGCCCCTCGCGGCAGCCCCGCCCCCGCGCCCCACTGTCCCCGCTTCCGCGCGCCTCCTGGAGGCGCTGCTCCACGCCTTAAAGGGGCCGCGCCCCGGGTGGCTGTGGGGGGGGGTTGGTTCTACCGGTGCGGAGCCACCTGCCCGGAGTCCGCGGCTGTGGCCACCGGCGCCCGGCGAAGCCCTGAAGGAGAGCCCGGGGTACGGCAGCGGCCGCAGCTCATCCTCCTCCCGCAGGGCCGCAACTGGCGGGCTCGGGGGAGAGTGCCGGGTTCTCCATCAGGCGGCGACCGCCCCGGTCTCGGAGCGCCTCTTCCCGAGCAAGCCCCTTGGGGAGTCGGGGATGCCGGAGGTGGAGGTACCGCAGCGCCCAGACCCAGCACATCCGTACCTTGGAGGCCAAGTCAAGGCAGATCGCCCCCAGAGTCCCAGCCCGGCCAGCCGGGGAGCGTCAGGAGCCGCCGGGCACACGGGCGTGAGGGGGCCCGGGACCTGGACCTGAGCTTTCCGCCTCATCGAGCCGTGCCAGCCTCTCCGGCTTATGTGCTGAAGTGGGGTGGAAGGTTTTTTGGTCCCTTAAATAATGTCTGGACAACAGAATACTTAATATTCTTAAGAATACTTGAAGGGATGGAGGCCCAATGAGTGAGCTCCCGTGTGGCAGAGGAGTGAGGCAGGGCTTACCAGCAGTACTCCTGCCTTAGCCTGAGTCTTGGGGTGGCTTCTGCTTAGCAACATTTCTGGACAGTGTTTCTCAGCAGTGTACATTCCAAGACGTAGAACTTGTTCTCTTTATTAAGAACCTTTCCAGCATATCACAATCAAATTACCAGGTTTGCTACTGCTGGGCTATAGCAGATCCCCTAGGCAGAAGGCTGTCTAGAGGAACAAGTCAATGAAAGTCCTGCTTTCTCCCTAATACTGGGACCATGGGCTAGAGAAAGCAAGGGCCACTTTTCTTTAAAAGGGCAAACTTTTTTTTTTTTTTTTTTTTTTTTTTATCCCTCAGATGTATGTGCTTGTTTAAAACAAGGCGTGATTATGAAGATGGAGGAAATAAGATTAGGATGTTGTAGACCTCACCTCAGTGGTGCAGCAAAGGTTTTATTTGTTTACACAGTAAAAAGGAAACATAGCATTCAAATTTACCAATACTGAAAAGCCCAGAAGGTAGAATCATCCTTTGTTTTATCTTCCTCTCAGTTCAAGCTTTTATTTTAGACAAACATTTTGCTAAGCAAATTACATGGAGAATTCAAGCCCTGCTTCACTTGATCAGATCTTACAAAGCAACTTGAAACATGATCACAGCACATACCACAATGAGAATTACCAAAGGGAAAACCATTTGAAGAATATGTTAAAACCTGAGAACTGAGGTAGAGAACATATGGAACTGAATAGAATAGATGCTTCTGTTCCATTTAGTTGCACATGGAAGAACAGAGCTATCTTCTCATCTAAATCTGCCTGAAGCCTGCACAGAGAATCAGGAGAAAATACTAAGATGTGAAAGCATTCTAGGAAGGGGCAAGCCTAAGAACTTTCAAATCAATACTCAACAAGTATTTCACAAGGCACACTACAAAATATCCTTGTCTGCAAGACTACAGCAGCTTTGTGTTCTAGATGAGTTTAGAACTGAATACTTGGCTTGAAACGTTGAGCATTACAGCTTTGTGGCAGGCAGAAGTTTCTTAATTGCAGGATAATGATGTGGTGTGGGCACATGCCTTTTGCCTGGTGGTTATGAATTACTTTGTGCAGATACATGAAACCCACATCAAATAGAAAGCATAGACGTGTCCTTACAGTCTGGGGGAGAGAGGGAGGAAAGCTAGCATGGAAGGCAGGCCAAACATATATAACATATATGATAGTAAGGTTAAAAATCTTGGATTAAAAAAGTGACGTTAAAAATATGGTTTATGCTACTGCCTTTCAACACAATTTGTCATGTTGTCCAGCAGCACTTTTTGCTTTCTCTTTCCTCAAGGAAAAAAAGAGGGAGCACCTTCTCACTGGAATTATCAAGGTTTAGAGATGGAGGCCTAAGAGAATTGACTTGAGGGGAGGAAAAAGCAATTGAAATGTTGAATTTGCTTTTGTTTGATTAACATGATGCTGTCCTTATTTGTTTTCAAATATCAGAATAGTTTTCTTAAGAAATTTTTACAACTGAAAAGCTGTGGCCCATTTAGCAAAAGCTGTGTTTTCACCCTAATTCAGAACGGATGTGTCTGTCTGGATTTAGCTTTTGGCTGAATTCCTGCCATCTTCTGCAAGGGATTTTTCTTAACTTAATCCATGATCCATATGCATGATCATTTCAAAGTTACATTATGAAGGAATAAAAGATTGATTTGAAATCCAAGGGAGGAGAAGGAGGCACAATGTATATATTGCTGAATCTTCTGTTTCCAGAAGAACCAGCAGAGAATTAAGGTTCTTAAAGAAGTATAATTTGGGTCAGATCAACCGTCTTAATCCATGACAGCTAAAAAAATCATTTTCCCCACTTTTTAAAAGCATTAGACACAAGTATGTTTGATTTATGATGGAAGTGAAAAACATCTGTACTTTGGGGCACAAGCAAATGCTTATTTAAACAGTGGATCTCCCTGGGGTGGATATAGGAAAGAAATGGCATTCTTTTGCAAAGAATTCAGTGTTTGCAAAGAATTCAAGTATCTTGCTTTGTTTTGAAAAGTTCTCTGCAAAGACAATGACTCATCTTAATATTAAGTAAGAGTCCAAAAACTTCCACCTGTATGTGATGGTATGAATATGAACCAGGTTAGCACCAACGAACACAGTTACTCTTTGCTTGCCTTAGAGTGACCCACATGAAATTAACTGGTCATCTCAGTCTCAATGGCAGTATACAAGTATTCAGATCTTAAAAACATTTGGAACTAGTTGGCAGTCTGAGGCTTTTTCTGCACTCAGGACTAGCTCTGATTTCAGGAATTATTTTAGCTTCTGGTACAAACTCACTGTAGGTGAAGCTGCACAAGTTGTGATTTACACTGCCATTTACACACTATTCAGTCGCTGACATGAGGACTTGTTCAAATTGCAGATGAGGCTGAAGGAGAGGAACCATTTTTTTTAATAGTTACATATCCTGAATTAGCTCTCATGACATGCTTGAGTAGTTTATTTAAAGGTTTCAGGAAAATAGTGTTGAGGGTATCAGAAGATGAACATCTGTAGTGTTGTTTTAAGTTTAAGGTGGAGATTCCGTTCTGTAACCAGATGTTGTGCTGTGTATGTGTTGATGTTACTAGAAACAGTCTTGGAAGTAATATTTAAATTTACTAGTAAACTTCTTGGGCTTCAGTAAGCTAAATCTGTGAATGGATATTGTGCTCGATCCTTTTAAATCTGTGATCTTGAATCCACACTTCTGCACACTTACAGGACTTTCTTGCCAAGCTTTGGATCTGACCTCAGCACAGTCAATACCCTATGACAAAGATGTACCTCACTGTAGAGCCAGCCAAGTGTAAACTACTAATGTCAACACAGAGGCCAGAGCAGAGAGACAGAAATATGTCTGTTCCTGCGAGGTTTCCACATATGGCAAAAGCATAAAAAAACCCACTAACAATCTACATTTTAGCTGGTTTTCTAAATGAACGTATTCAACAATGTAGCAGGGTAGTAGGTTTCTCTTCCTGTGTAAGGCTATGCCAAGCTACAGTGAGGAAGCTTAGGGCCTTTTAAAAGAAGGTGTGAAAAACTCTGGGACAAGTGTAGAATTTTAGAAAAGAGCCAAAGCTTCTGTCCACCCTCAGAAGAGCAGAATGACAGAGCTCTGGCAGCAATTGCAGCCACCACCAGTTTATTTACGAGTTCCTGGAGCCAGTCCAGAGTAATTACGGGCCTGAACTCCAGATCAGATTCACTTGACATTTGAGAAAGTCTGTGGAAAAACAGTAATAATAAACTGATAATAACTGTCCATCTCACAAGCAAAAAAAAAATAAAGAGAAGAGAAAGGGCAGGTGGGGAGAGGGAATGGCAACATAATCTCCAGAAGATTTCCTGCTTGTCACGAGGTACTTTAAGTATAAACTGCTATGTATTTTCTAAAAGGAGCTATGAAGAACTTTGGAGTAAGTCCTGAATAATGTCAGTTCTATTGCAATTACTGCCCTGGAAAAAAAAATGAAAAGGGGGGTGCAAAGGAAGCTGGGATAAGTTGGGACAGCAACTTCATTTGGTGGAGTAGTTGGTGGCTCACATGGCATTTATCCAAGTATGTTCATCACCTAAATTACATTACCCTGAAGCTGCTGGCTTTGGAAAAAGTTATTTGAAGAAACTATGCTGTAGCATATGATTTGTTTTCATTTTCATGCACAGTATAGAAATACACTTTTTCTACTTTACTGAAGGTCTCTCATTCTGCTTGTTCATATCACTGGTAAAATAGGGATGAATATCAGGTTAAAAATCTTTGTATTGGAAATATCTGCAGTCTTACATCAGGATTTGTATTCCACTGTTCAATCCTTTCCATCTGAATCACCCCATATTATTTTCTATTGAATTTCTGTAAGATGGCTTTAAAAACACAACTCACAACTCTCTGGGAATTTTCCAGGGAAAAAAAAAAAAAAAGATAAGATGATTAATTCTGCTGAATGGAAAAGGCATCTTGCCTGACAAGAAAGAGAGCTGACATTTAGTTTACAGTTGTCTCAAGTATTTGATTTCAGGTGATGGAATTGAATTGCAGGTTATGAGTAAATGTTTAGTAAAGCAAAAAGAGTTAGTTACATTTATGCTACACCTAAATGGCATATTGTGAGTTTTCCTTACCTGTGTTTCAGAGCATACCACCTACATACACACATTTTAAAGGAGTCCATATATGTAAGTAGATTTCCTTGGAGGCAGCATTCCAATTTGCTGCTTCCATCAAGCGACAGCAACCAAATGTTGAGTGCCCTGGCAATCAATACTGAGCAGAGTAACAGTAGACGGTGTCTGAAGGAGAAGGAATTCCGGGTGACTGAATTAATTCATTGGCCCAGAACACATCGTCTTCAAATGTCTTGCTTTGCCATGCTCAACTACATTCTCAGGAGCACCTTACATACAACATAGAGTGAGTAACTGCAGTTCTGAAGGACAGAATATTGAAAATGGATTGATCACAGCTGCATGCACAACAAATTCATTTTTTAGATATCCAGTGAATATACACTTCTTCAGGTTACATTCCTGAGAATCACACATATTGAAGTGGTTTAGGCCAGGTTATTCAGCCCATTCAACCTTATCTGACAAATTTTTCTGCTCAGGATCTATATGTAGAACCAGAGTTCTGTTATTTAAGTTTTGGATTTTTTTTTTTTTTTTTTTTTTGGCTTTTCATTTAACTTATTTAACCACTTCCTTTGACATTTATTTAGCACTCCAGGTTATTCTTTGATACTTTCATCTATAAATATGTGTCTCATAGGTCTTGAAAAGGTGATTTTAGCAGCCTGAGGCTCTGGTGTAATATCAATAAGGAAAGTGTAATATATAGGAATGGAATTATAAAACTTTTTTCTTTCACCAGATATGTGGAGGTTTTATTGCTGGTAATTTTACTGGGCAGAATTTGAGAATGCTGACAATTGTCTGGACCAGCCTCACCAGAATAGCAACTCTGCCTGGGCTGCTGGATATCTAGAAATCCTAGACACATTCACTGTGCATTGCAGATCAGCTCCACAAAGTATGCAATACTTCCACAGCATTAAACCTTCTGACCATGTGTTGCCCAGATGAACAGCACAACCCACAGTAAACCCATTTACTGTGCAAAGTATGATTAACTATGTAATTGATGCACTGTACAGCTGATACCTTGACATGCTGGGCTTACAGTCATTTTTTATTCTGCACATGCTCTTAGATATCCACTGGGTGTTTTTTGCATGCAAATCAACTGACTACTTTCATTTATTTGTTTGCATATCTCTCAATGATAAGACACTGTTACCTGGAAAAAAAAGTCTTTATTTTTTTTTAGGATCAGTGCATAAAATTCCTCGATACTGTTATAGTTGGTCAATTGAGGTTGCATCCAAACCACTGAGTTCAGTTGAGTGTTGAAACACAGGATCTCACTGAATGAAGCTTTCAGCTACTGACAGTACCTGGAGAACATGAAGGCAAAAATAAAAGTCTTGGGAAATAGCCTTCAGAAAGTTGCTGACACTACTGTGTGGATTTCAGTACAGGCAGTGGGCTGGTCTGCCACATATTTCTTCATATTAGTTGGTGTGACAGTCCCTACATGGAGTTCATAGTTATTAAATAAATACTGATTCTGGAATAGTATGCAGGTTTATATTCTCCATTCCTGAATTTTGGCTACCAGTCTCAAAGCAGATATTAAAATGTAAACATTTACCATATGAGAGGAACAAAATAATTCCATAATGACAAGAAACATCACCATTAGAAATCCCAGCTTGCTGTTCATAAGAATTTTGAGAGTTATTGGCATCAAATATGCAGCGTCTGCAGTGCCTAAGAGGAATTTAATGTTGATACTCCAGAAGTATTGCCTTCCCTTGACAATACTGGACTGCACTCAAATGCATCCCAATGACTTCAATAGGGTATGCATCTTCTGTGCAGTGATACAGTCATTTACCTGTGCTGTCACTGTGGCACAGTGAAAACTATCATCTATAATGTTAATGGCTTTGAAATACAGGTATATACCAGGGGCATAAAAGGAATTCTTCAAGCTTCTGTGCATTGGTGGCCTATGTAACTGTGGCATGAGTTTGTAGTTTATTGTTGCTTTCTGGAATGGCCCATGTGAAAAAGAGATGGAGCAACATCAGTGTCAGTCCATTCACATGCAGGGCTCTTCCCACATGGAAACCCCTGCAGGGTACACTTCTTGTTTTAAGTCCTTGCACTTGTGCAATTTTATTACCAGTTTATTACCAGTTTTTCCAGATGCCATTCCAACTTCAATTTCCACAGAGGTGGTGTTCTGCATGGGTCGACTTGTCTTTCTAACACTGCAAGAAGTGTGTTCAAGTTATAATCAATGGTGTAAATACAAATACAACTACTTTCACCAGTTCACTCACAAAGTGTTAACATACATAAGCCTTAATGAAAGGTTTGTATGAATGCAAAGTGCTCACTTGCAAACATCTACAATTAGAGCTTTAAATTCTTCAGTATGCACATTTGATTGCTTGTCTGTGGGGCAATATGAGAGCAGTCTGCCCCCAGAGCCCTTTAGCTGCAGAACTTCTTGGTTGAAGAGCAAGTGTTGCTTTGCACTCCTGGAGTGAGTTCAGAGAAGGGCAACCAAGCTGGTAAATGGTCTGGAAAACAAGGAGAGGTTAAGGGAACTGAGATTGTTTAGTTTAGAGAGGAGGAGGAGACCTTACTTCTCTCTACAACTTACAGCTGCCAATGTCATGCTAACGTACAGTGTGAATCATGTTGGTACTCCTAGAAGAACTCTTACAATCTTTCACTGGGATGCTGCACTCTAATAGCTTACTCATAATGTATTTTCCCTCTTACACTAATGTGTTAGCAACAGATAGGAGAGGGGCTAGGGAAAAAAACCAAACAAACAAAAAAAACCAACAGAAAACGACAAAATGGAAACACTTTTTACAGGCAATCCACATCAAAGTATATAAGACTGTAGAGGGCAAAAGTGGAACTTAGAGTGAATCCTCTTAGCAAAAAGGAATCAAGTCTCACTTGCCACATTTGTAGTCAGAAAAGCTACATGGAACCCATCCTTCTCCAAGACAATGTGTTCACATCTCATGTGTGTGAAATAAAGATCCCGTTTTTGGCTTGCCTAATGTAACTTTTTAGAGAAATAGAATAAATTATTTCAATAGGAAAGTACTAATTTGGACAAGTAACACTCTCTACAGCTCAGAGTTTTTTCAGCAAACTGAATTAATGAAGAAACAAAAAGACTAAACAGAGATGTCTTGTCTCCTAATGAAAATCCCCAAACTCTTTTAGGTCTAAACAAAATTTCAAAGCAGGAATTGAATAGAAAGACAGATTTTATGGAGCAAGATCTTTTTTATTACCAATAATATGGCTCCTAGTTTGGTGCCCTAGGAGTTATTCTTTGTTGCATGATTGTATTGTGATCCTTCATATGAAAAACATGACCAGTGTCCATGAATGGACTGTCTTTAGTATAAAATGTTTGTGCTAATGCTCTTATATCTTTACTTGGTTGTCTACAGTGCAACTCAGATAGCAAGATTAAATAGAAAACAAAGCATGGGTCATCAGCTACAACTCACAACCAGAAATACAGAGGTTAGACTGTCATTCAGCTGAAAACTCAGTCTCTCAACACATAGTTTGTGTAACAACCACTGCACACATTTCCAGAGTGATCCAGAATATTGCCAGTAAGCAGTAAGGCAGAAGGTACAAAAAACATTTTAAAAGACATGCTTATAAGTTCATTTATCAGGCTGACACAGTTTCACACACATTTTTCCCAGTCCTGAAGTTATTGTTGGCAAAGATTTTTCTGAGCAACAGTTAAACGTGAAAACAGAGTAATCCCATCTCTGACACTATGTCAGTGAGTAATTTCCCATAAAAATGATTATTTTGCAAAAATCAGAAGTTATTTAGTGATAAAACACAGTCCCTAAAACAACATGGGAAACACTCCAAATCAAGGAAAGATTCTTGTCTGCCTCCTATTTATTTCTTTCTTTAGACTCTGCTTGAACATGTCAGTAAAGTACTTGAGAACCTTCAATACAGTAGTAATACTTAGAATAAAATTGCTATACTTGAAGATTTTAAGTATGTGCTGGTATCATTTGCCATGTTTATGCTGATGGGTAAGTGCACAGCTTACAAGATGTCAGTGGTTTGTGGCAAAAGATGTTGGTACTTTATGCTTTGGTTTTGCCTCTTATTTTCTTCAGCCACTTAAGGTCCTATCAAGTACAATCATTGCTGGGGGGAGAATGCTGTGAGCTAATGGCTATGTAAGGTACAAGGCAGTGGAAAGCCAGGCTCTGAAGCTCTCTCATTAAATGTAAAATGTTTACATTTTAGCCAATTAAATATCTAGGTGTGTTCAAATTTTCTATAAATCCATGATCTTGAAGCCTGTCCAAAACCAATTAAAAAGGCCAGCACCTGCCTCAAAGACATCCCAAGTCTAGTAACATTAAATGTTCTGCAAAGGTCTATATAGTGAGTACATTTGGGTGGGATTGCTTGTTGGTTCACAGATTTGGCCAGGTTTAAGCAGGCTTAGCTCACTTTATTGGAAACTACATCCTCTTACATTAGGGCTGATTCTTCCTGTGCTTCTCTGGTTTTCTGCTAAACATAATTATCAGCTAGCTTTACACCTTGGCCCAGATCCCTGTATTCTTCTTAATCAGTTTGACTAGAGCAAATAACCCTCCCCATTCTGATGTATGATTATATTTTATGGCTCTACAACCGAGCCATGAAAAATCCATAAAATGTTATATTTTACACTAGAAGTAGTGAAGAAAACACTGGATAAGGCTGCTACTCAGCAGTGCTGGCTTCCATGAATGGATGGGTTTCATGGTGCTGCATGTGGGCAGATCATCAAATACAGAAGCTTAAAGGGGAAAGTTCAGATAATGTAGGGGAGACTGAACTGCCATAATGAGACTATGTCTGCACGGTAACCACGTTATTTTTTCCCTGTGGAAATAATGCAAAAGGCAAGAGAAAGTGTAGATAAATCTCAGATCGGTGGTGACAATAGCTGCGTAAGTTTGTTCTTCAGACATCCAATCTTGTCATATCTCCAGATCCTTTGTAAATATTTGAACTCCAGTGAGAATAAGCAGTTGTGAGTAAAAGTTGGTGGAGGTGTGGTGAAGCTGATGGAGATATTTTCCACTATGGTATGGTCTTTTCATGCTGCCAAGGTAGCACCAGAAGTCTCAAAGTGGGGAAGGAGCAGCCTGCTGCCAAGAGCATCTCAGATGAAGGAGCCAAGGGGGTGACTCCAGGACAGACTTCTTTCCAGTCCCTCAGGTGACTGTGCTGGTAGCTCACTTATGTGCCAGGTATGCTAAGATGTGGAGAACAGTTCCATAACTTTTCTGGTATTTTAAAGTGAAACTTAGTAGAAAATAGTGACCAAGGAATACTCTGAAGCAGCTCCCCAGGCTACTCCTAGTGCTGGGCAAACATTTTCTGAGTTAGTGTTTTCCATCTTGAAAATGCTGATTCATCAGTGGCACTATGTCAAGATGTATATTTCATATTTGAAATATTAATATTTAGCAAAAGGATTATTGCAACGGTTTTGGAATTTAATATTTCTGATTTACTGCTCCTCCTTCAGAAGAGCTCTTATTCTTTATATAGACAAATAAACACACCTAATTTATTTTGGAATATTTTGTTTTACAGGACTTAACAAATTCTCTAGCTTTTTTCCCCTTTAAACCTGGATATGTTTCAAAATGTTGGAATTTCTTCTAAAACAGAAGTTCCACTTCTGCCATAGCCCTGTTCGGGCCGGGGCGGGGGGGGAGGAGGGAATAGGAGGGTGGAAGGATGGGGGATGGGGACAGGGAAAAGGTGGTTAATCTCTGTAATAACTGCAATAAGCCCAAACTTGCAGGGCAGACAAAAAAGAAAAAGAAAAAAAAAGAAAAAAAAGAAACTTGAGAGAAGAAATAACTCATGCAGACTTCTGTAATGAACATGTCTGCAATAACTCAAGCATACATGGAGTTGTCCCTCCAACAGAACTAGTATTATTTATATACAGAAGCTTTTTAATGATCAACCTATATCTGTGCTCTGATGTTGTAGGGAGACATTGGTTGTATGGTAGAAGCCATTCTTCTAGTCACTTTTTTCAGAAGACTGAAATAATAGGATGGACTTTATTTAAATCTGTGGCAAAAATAGTAACTTAAAAATGTGGAATCAGTGTAACCCGCTGGGGCCTTTTAAAGCTGCCTTTCTTTGCTTGACTGTACTGTTTCAACTGCTCATTATTGATATACTTAAATATTCATCTACAAACTCAGAAAAGCTCTCATTCTGAACTGAGTGTCTAATTTATTCACCCAGAGTCTGAGACTTTTATTTTTCAAATAAATTTAACAAATTATTTCTCTCTTTTACAAATCTCTTTTCAGAAGATTAAAACAGGGAATATCTAAAGAGGATATAATATCCTAAGGTATTCACCTACTTAATAAGATAGATCCTGCCTAATAAGACTATGGATAATTCAAACCATCTGACTAAATCACTTTTCATTTCTTAAAATGTCTTGGCCAGGAAGATGGACAAAGGGAGAGATGTACAGGCAACAGTAAATGTAGACAGGTAACTTATGGTAGATAAAGACCAGGAAGAACTGCAAAGGCTAGGAAAGAAGAAAGACTACAAAGAAAGGCTCCTACTTCAGCCTTTTTTTTAACTCAAAAAGGAATAAAACCAAAGTTCATTATTTTATTTATTCCAAGAATGTGTAAATCTGTATGCCTAAAGAAGTAGCATACCATCTACACAAAACATTTCCATTTACTGTCTCCTCCCATCTGGAGTTACTGGATTATGGCCAAAGAGTTGTAACTGCCAAATTTTTCTCTAGCAGAAAATCCATCTGAGCAGAATTTAATATTGGCAGAGGATGTCTGGAGACATGTGTGAGAAATTAGGAACCCTTTAAGGGTAGAAGTCTTCCAATTAAAAATGTGCAGAAAATAATCTGTCATACATTCCCGTCAAATCCCTTTTGATTTCAAGCACCAAAATAACGACTGGATCAGACCCCAGTTGAGTCTAGGGCTGGCTGAACTGTTTATTATGGATTTACCATTATTTTTTGAGAGAGAAAAGTCTGAATTGAGCTTTTAAAAGTTTTCAGTTTTGCTTCTTACACACTTTCTTTGTGGAACACCTTGCACAAAATAATTTTCAGTCCTTTGGCTCTCTGGAACAGCACGAAACAGTGCATTTCAGTGCATTTATCCATGTTGTGTGTTTGTACTTTTAAGTATTGTTTTTCCCTGACTGGATGACTCTTAAATTTAAAATGGAATCATAAGTCAGGGAATAAAAATGCCAAACTGTATTGTATTTTTTTTCAAAAGCATAAGAACTTTCTGTAAATGTATGAAATATTTGTAACCACAGGCATCTGGTGAAAATGCAGAATAAGGCAACAAATCATTCACACTACTAATTTAAAAAATCACATTTTTCAGTTATTGACAACCATATTGCTAGTTAAGAGGTTTGTGGGGTTTTTTGGTTTGTTTTCTTTATAATACTGACTCAACCCCATTGCAGTATGTGTGGTACTGGAACTGTAGAATGGAAATCAGTGAGGTAGAGTTTTTCTGGTTTGTACAGAAAAACAAACATAAAAACCATAAAGTAATTCTTTGAGGTTATTGCCCCCCTACCCCCGAAATAAAGCTAACTCTTTAATTTTGTAATTATTATCAAAGCACTTTCTTATTTAAGGAAAAAAAAACAGCCCACCTTCTTAAGGAAAAAGTAAAAATAATTTACTTATTTTCAAAGCAAATATTTAATTGTCAGCATTTTAAAGCAAATATCTTTGGTTGGCATAGAACCATCTTTAAGCATCACAGTCTTAAATACATATATTTAAATGCAGTGAATTGATAACCAGACATGCTTTTTCCTCAGACTTAACTATAACTATGGAATTAGACAAAATACTTAACTCAGATTTGGCTACAGATAAGTATTTTCCCAATAAAAACCCTATCCCTCCCAAGCCTGTATTTTCTGGAGTAGGTTTGAAATTACTTCACATACTGAACTCTTAAAATTGTGATTACTTGTCGGTTCAAACTTGAATTATTCCACATACTTGGTCCATCCCCACTTCTGAAGCATACCCCAGAGAGGGAGAAATGATCATAAAGTATTCAGTTCCCCGTGTCCATAAAGATCTGAGTTCAATTATTTTATCTGAAATTATATCTCTTTTATCAGAGCTTCAGGATGTGTTATGGAGTTACCCTTTGCTTTACTAATCAAGAAGAAAGTACCTATGATTCTCCACATTTCTTTTGTGGAGGCAGTCACAGTTTCTGGCAGTATGCAAGCAAAGTGTTCTTGTGCATACTCCCAGACATCTCACTGGAAGTCTGAACAGGAACAGCCCAGTGCATTTCCAGCCTTGTGGCTTCTGTGATTGATTAAATGTATTCCAGAATGAAAGACAAATGAAAACATCCTTCAGGAACATCTTTGGTAACCAGTGTGATACAGAGCTGAGAAATTTTTCTGATATTCTGTGATGAGAATTTAGCAGAAATCTTTGCTTTACTGGGAATCTGCTGGACGTCAGGAACCTCGGGCACAGTCTGTCACATACAGCATCACAAATGAAGACAAAATATCTTCCTAATAAATACAAAATTTCTAGGCTATCTTCCCATATTGATGAACTATTTCTTGACGTAATGAAACCTAATTTAATTTCTATTTTCCTTGTGCAAGTTGTGGTATACCCATCAGTTTGTGTCTGATTCTGTAGGTAGTTACAACATTTTTCATAGAATCAAAGCACAGTTCAGGTTTGAAAGTTCTTCAAGAAGTCATCCAGTGTAACCCCCTACATAAAACAGGACAAACTGAAATACTAGATCAGGTTGTTCAGTGTCTTAGCCAGTTGAGTTTTGAGTATCTGTAAGGATGGTGTTTCTGCAAGCACTTTGGTCTACCTATTCTTATGTTTGGTGTTTTTGATCCCCAATTTGGCTCTCTCTTCTCAAACTCAGCATCTTTATAAGTCGTTCATTCTAGCCCCCTAATCATTGTAGCTGGTCTCTATTGATATATGTTGTAATTTTCACATTTTCTGCAATTTCTGAGATTTGTGACCTTAAAAAATCCCAAGTCCTTGGGGTTAAAGTACATTTTTATTTGTGTAATTGCTAATAAATTTGCTGTAACCTGATCATACCAAAAGAGAATTTACTTGGAAAATGTAACCAGCTTTTCTTGTCATCTGGTCTGTGGAAGAGTGGATTGCTCCATCAAGCCAGCCAAATTTAACAAGAAATAGAACCAGATTTGTCAACCTTAAGAAAAGCAGACATTGTTTCAAGAGAGACTCTTATTCAGTGGAATAAGATACCAACCCAGACAGGTAGCACAAACAAGTTCTTAATACTCTTTTTAATGGCGTATGGAGAATGCATTTCTAGTGTAAAACTGTTTAAAATACAAAAATAGTAATGAGTGTGTACATACAGTTAAAAGTTACACATATAACTCTGGAGCTGTGCCAGGGAATAGCAATGACACCGTGATCAAGATTAGGGCACTGAACATCTTTTCGCCAGAAAATATTAAGAGTTAATGCAGGGTATTGAAGAAATGACTGGAATTACTGTACCACTTTTTGATTTCAGTACAATGGCACCAAGGTAGACTGGCAGATTTCTCTCCCTGAAGATACCTTAACTGCACATTCAAACCAGAGGACACCCCCTGTGCTCAGTCCTATTTCCATGTCCCCAGGGAGTCTTTTAAATGCTGTAGCTGGAATAGCCTGTGCTCCCGGCTTCATCAGTCACTTGCTCTTGCACAGGAAAGCCCCAGTGTTAGTGTCAATGCAAAAAAGAAGTGAGTTATGAACTGAAGGGAGGAGTAAGCACTGTCCTAAGAGCTGGGGTGAGCTCCTGCTGTTCCCACCAGCTCTTCTGGAAATGGGTCATCAGCCAGGCTGTGCTGTGTGCCAGGCTGGGAGCTGAGGCTGCCAGCAGGGAGTGAGGCAGCTGAGCCCTGGTAGCCCTGCACAGGGTTGTGGTCAGTGCTCAGTGAGTGCCTGCTGGCTTCCTTCTCTAAATGCTTCACCCCGCAGTGAGGAGAAAGTTAACCACGTTTTCCTAAGAGTCCAGGAATGGGTGTTCATTTTTGAGGAACAACTGGGGACTGGCAGTCTCAGATCACTGTTTTACTTCTTGTAGGAAGGGCTGAGCAACTTCCCTGATCCTGAAAGCTTCAGCCATGCTCTGAGGTTGACCCAGTGCCAACACACTTCCTGTAGCTGATATATTTTTATCTCAAGCTCTTAATCAGTGACACCACCAACTGCAACACCAGCTGGAGGAGAGAAGAGAACCTCTGCCAGGTATAGGGCGGTTTATCAGACGTAGCACGATTTGATTTTTTTATTGAAGGAGGTGGGGTAGATGAGTCTTGTCACAGGACTCCTGTCCATTTAGGGACCTGTGGTGAACAATCCTTTCCCATCCATTTAGACCAGGAATAACTACTGGGCCAACGGGCACAAGGAGGAAGTCAACAACTTCTTAATCAAGCTGGCTTAGTAGTGGCTTGATCTGACTACATTTCCAGGATTTCTGGACTTATGCCCAGAAAGCAAAACTAATATACAATACAAATTATTAAGATAAATACAATTGCAAAGTATCATATTATATAAATTACAATAACATCAATTGTTATTATGCTTTAGAACCTAATTTGTAGACATACATATATGCCTAGTGAGGTTGCTAATGCCCAGAAAATCTTCCTGTGTGTGCTGTGCAAAAGAAGGACTTTTCTCCTGTGCTGGTGAGTGTGCAGCAAACATAGCTATGGTTGGGATCTACCCTACTACATATGCATTATGCTATTGAAGTGCATACGTGCAAAATGTCCATTATGTCCCAAATATTTCAGCTTACATGACCCACGGCCAAGAAAAGACAAAGCAACCATGGCTCCAGACGTTTAATTTATTTGGGAAAAGAGCCTCAAGGCTCTTCCTGCATAATTCTGTTAGTTCCTTGCTGTCAAGCTGGTAACATTTTTGATCTTTCTTTCTCCCATTAGACTTGCCACTCTGCCTGTTTTGTTTTAAAAAGGAGTTACTGCAGAAATTTCCAAAGGATAATTATCTGGGGAAATATTTGTGTTCTCTGGAAGCCAGTATTATTAAATACCTGTGGATTTACTTCAAAGGAGAGGAAAGTTTAAATACAGAAATGCTGGCAAATTATCTCATTTCTATTTTTTATCTGCCTATTTTAGATTTGCAGCTAGAGACAAACATTAATATAGGCTAAACTTTGGCTTAAGGAGACATTATTTTTTTCTGTGAGATGAAGGTCAGAAACAAGGTCTGGAAACCATTTGTAAACAAAACCCTGATGAAACTAGGAAGATATTCATGTGGTTTGTATTCACACTAGGTCTTGTAAAGCCCTATTTATCATGGTGACAGCCACCAGATAAATCTCATAATTATAAAGGGACACTGCTAAACAGTTTCAAAACTAAAATGTTGAGTTGCAGCCTCAGACAGCTGAGCCACATTCTGGGAAGACACTAGGAACATCTTGGAGCCACTTGGGAGGAAAGCATATGGGCCAGCATAAATGAACTTCACTACACAAAAGTGATGTATTGAGCAATGTAACAAATGATGCTTGCCACCTGCTCAGCATGAAAGGATACCTTGAAATTAGAGGAAGGTGAGAAAAGGAATCAGATGTAAAGGATACTTTCACTGAAGATGGTTTGTGGTGGACTATTGTCCCTGGAGAAGAATAGATACATCATACCCAGGCAGTGATCTTGCATACAAACAGTTGCAATGTTAGCACCATGAATGCTTTTCCTGGTATGTTTAAAACATTAGGCAGTAGAGCAATCAGTTGGTCATGGGAGGAAGACAGCCAAGAGATCTTGTGGCTTTGAGACAGCAGGAGCTCTGAGGCCTGGCAAGCTGACAAGTTTTGAGATGAGTAGTTAATGAACTGGGTTGGTAGAAACTTTTGACCCTCTGGTTCTCTCTGTGTTTTTTCCTTATTGAAAAGCTTTGGGCTTACTCATGCTGGCTTTTGGGTTAGAGAAAGGTCTAGTTTCTCTGCACAAAGGTAATGAGATTGCTTGGTTTTCTGTGAGGTTCTTCACCAAAAGGATCTGTCCAGCTACTACAACAGTTTCAAAGCTACTCTGGTTCAAGGCTCTGCTGAGGCTGCTCAGAGGAAGCAAGTTGCACAGTTCGCTGCTGGTTCTTTTCCCAAGCCAAGAGAGGATCCAGTGCAGGTCCCCTTTAGAGGCTGTGCAAGGAAGTAAACTGGAAAGGCTGGTACCCAGCACTGTTTTAGGTACAGATCTCCTAGAAGAAAAAGAAAGCATCAGTTTCTTGTTGCACCTGGATGAGTTAGCTCAGCTTTTCTTCTTGCTCATCTTTTGCTCCCTTGTTTTCCCCCTCCCCACATCTCAGTCAGGGTCCTGAGTGCACCATCAGGCTTGAATTGCCCCCACCTTTCCTCCCATTTCAATAGTTGTCTCATCTCCTATTTCAACAATATTTTCCCCATGACATTCCCTGAATCCAGGTTTATGTAATATAAGTAAAACATATGAGTCAGAAAGAAATGGAGCTAACAAGCCATGCATCTATCATCACCCCCTCCCTTGATTATATCCCACAAACTTGACCATTGTTTGTCCTTTCAACTTGCAAGTTATTAAGGCCAGGAACTCTATCTTTGCATGCATTTGGGCAGCACATCGTTCACTAGGGAACAAATTTCTGCTTTGGGCATTGCTATACCCTTAATTATAGTAACTGAGAGTCTCAGGTGTGTTTTGGCTGGAGCTGAATCATAATAAAAAGCAAGTCTACAAGCAAGGCACAAGCTTACTCAACCCTGACAATGAAGTTTCTCCTTTGCCAAGCATGGAATGACAGTTTATATTTTTCTTTCCTGAAACAGTTCAGCAGATTCTCTATAGGAAATCCCACAGATTCTAGCCCTAGGTTTTACTTATTGAGCTGGGCACAAAAGCTGAGAAGTGCCCTGGAGACACCTCTATATATCCCTCTGGTATACCTGGATGAAAGCTGTTTTCCAAGAACTCCATACCACCACCTCCTGCTTGACCTGCTTGCAGTCAGTTTTTCTCTGTCCCAAGTATCACCCTGCAGTCAGAATACCTCAGCACATCCATGTTATACCCTTCAGAGAGCTTTTAACCCCAAAAAGGCATCTTGTGTTTCCTTCGTATTTTCACTACACATCCAGGTACAACTGGAATTTCTGTTGATTTTAAGAGACTTTCTTCACAGGTAAATAGATTTGGGCATCAGTTTTTAGACAAATAAATACTTTTGTCCATACATATGCATATTTTTGTAAGGAATGGTGCATCTAGTGCTCTGTGATGCAACTGTCTCAAGCCTGTACCAAGTAGACTAACACATATTACGTGACATTTACATTTGTACACTGGCACTGATCATTTGTATCCATGTATATGGCAGAACTTCCTGAGCAGTGAGTGGCAGCTCCCCTTCTGTGTAATGATAGATAAGGGAGCATTTTGAGATTTGTCTAATGCTCACAGTCACTGCCTTCACTCTGTTTCGAGTTTCAAGGCTGGGCCTGTCATGTTTTCAAGCTGTTTTAAAACAGCAGAAAGTGTCAAGACAGAGCTGAGATGACAAGAATGCACAAACAGCTTGCAGGTTCATTACCCCACAGGTGCTTTGGGGAAATCTGGAAACAGAGCTGTAGACTGCCCTTGAATTTGGGAGACCTGGCTTATTCCCATCTCTCTGCCACTGCTACATTAAGAGGTTTCACTTCTCTGTTTTACCTCCTACCTGTGTTTATTCTGTAAATAACCAGACCTTGTTACTCAATCCCCATAAAATTCCTGTTAGGTTAACTTACTTTTTGATTATGAAAACACATTCCCAGGGATGGCTGTAAACTGGTCTTTAAAGCTTGAATGGATATGACACCTTCATACTCTTACCATCCTAACTCAGATGAGAACTACTCCTGGAATGCTTTCAAAAGGAGATGTGTCAAACCCAGTCAGAGAATAGAAAGCTGTAAATTTTCATTTTTAGAAATGTTTTTAGAAGATAGGATCCTTGTCCTCACTCTTCTTTCATGTCTAGCATTGTCCTGAGGAAAATCATAGACTGAGAACCAGCAAGGGGAGTAAAATGAAGATCTTGCTTGCACAATGAACAGGGTCAGTTCTCATCATGGGCAGCACATCTTTTGGCCTTGTCTATCTCTCCTTTGGTAAAAAAAACAGACAAAGGGCATGAAACTTTGTAGAACTTTTGAGAGGTTTTTCATATTAAAAATATTATCACAAAACTAATCTATCACTTGAAACATTTGCACTACAATTCTTTTTCAGATTTAATTAATGATTCATCATATATAGTTTCTTCTTTGACAATGGTTTTAACCATAGGTGTTAGAAAAAAGTGCAAGTGACCTTGTAAGTAGTCTCATGTTAGTTTGCCCAAGACCAGTTCCTTCCTAACACCAAGTAGCTGGCTGATGGCCTGGCCTAAGAAGGCTTTTTTCATCCTACTAATATTTCAAACAAAGATGCAATGATACACTGATTCCATAGAGTAACAAATCACCAAAATTAATTCTTTGTTATTCCAAAGTACCAGTGATTAGAACAGGAAGGAATGTTTTGAACTGCCTCAGTTTCTAACCTAGCCAGATGAACCAAAACTCTGGAGAAATATTTTAAGTGTCCATCAAAGGGTGTTGCAAACAAATGTGAGGCTTGAAAGTTGTGTCAGTTGCATTCTTTTTTGGGGACACACCTCTGTTTCCTTCATGCTGCCCCTTCAAAGAAAATGAACAGACAGAAGGTATGAGTAGTCTTCATAGTTTTTAGAGTCTGGGTTCAGTTAAGTACCAGAAAGCTAATGCTTGTTTGGCATTTATTATACCCTATGTTTCAGCAGATGAAGAAGCAGTAAAACATTCTCTCACATAAAGATTTCCAGCTCTCTGACTTCTGGCAGTGGCCAAAACTCCTACAAAACCATTTTTTTGTGTGGTATTTGAGCCCCTTTTGTCCTGCTCTTGGGAGAAAATGGAAAGTGTTAAAAACATCTAAACACTTACTCATGAGAGCATTTCAGGTAGTTACAGTCTACCTTCAAAACAGGGTCCTTCTCTAGAAATGTCCTCAGCTGATGACACTTGCAGATCCTGGGGTCTGTCTTCTGGACAGGGTAGCTCTCTTCATCTAGTTGTTTGCCATGCTTGTGTCTGACTGAAGTCTCTCCATGCATTTTTTAAGAGAAGAACTCAGATTAAATTTGCTTTTAAATGTTTTTACTGTAATCGTTAGTTTGCTTGCCCCTTCATAGCTTTCATCTCTCTTGAAACAGATGCCAGCCATAATTGTAAGCTCTTCCTCTTATCCTCTTGCCTCTTTCAGCCAATATATTCCTGAAGACAGAAAAATGAAAAAAAAACCTAAACAAAACAAAACTGCTCCTTCTCATGTTCTTGGTTCTTCTCACAATTCCTCAGCAATGATGTCCAACATTTTGATGGGACTGTAGCCTTTAAAGGATTATGCCTGAGGACATCACAAAACCTGAAATACCCACTGCTCAGCAGCAACAGCATAACTGGTACAGCCCTGCCTATGGACATGCTCTGGGAAGCATGGCTTTGTTGTAGTAGAGCCATGTTATTTCTCAGCTCTTGAAGGCATTTTCTATGCTTCACCACTGTGGTAAGCCCCCTTGTGTCTTGTGTAAGTTAAGTGTAACCTCACTGTAAGTGAATTGTATACAAGGTATTTAATGAACTACATTTGGAGTCATAGTTGCAAACTATTTTGCTCTCTAAAGGTATCACAGCCAAACATAGCTGAGCTAGGCTGAGAACTGAGCTAAAAGGATTAGCAAAGATGGTTTGTAGCCACCTTTCTGTCCCTGTCTATTACCATGTAGAGAAGCTGCTATCAGCCTGCAGGCACAATATTACAGGCATTAAGGTTCATTGACTTTTTTAAAGATTAAGACATTTGGGGGGAACACCATGATATTTAGTACAATCAGATCGAGAACTGGTGAGTTTAAATTCATTTGGGATGGACGTGGAAGTATCACCAGTACCTGGTCTACTGGTGGCAGGTCTTCCATGGCTAGGTCATTTCTTTGTGAAGGGGAGGTTTTTTCCAACACTGACTAAGTCACCAGCCAGACTGGGAGTGGAAAGAATTGGCAGTTTACAAGGTGACAGGATTTTTGTTGTATTCCAGATTCTGATCAGCTGCCTTGAGTTTCTCCTACATTACACATTTTGAAATCTCACCTCCCAGCTGGGAGCTGGCAAAAGGGCAAAAAGACACATGCACAAAAATTAATGAGATGCTGAGGTAGGGGGGCTGATGTCTTCTACCTAGGAGAGGCAAGGGGACCAACCCTTGCCATCACCCACAGATTTTTGTACTGCAGTACAGACTTTGGGATTTATAATTCAGGCTGCTTGCTATAATATTACTCTGACTTATGCTGTAATGATCTCCCAGTGTGACAGTGTTACTAAGAGGGCCATACATAACATTGTATGCATTCAGGTTTTCCAATCTGGTTAAACAAGCTTTTATTTGTTTCAGAAGAAATCTATTTGAACTTTGGCAAAGCAAATCAATAATTTTGTGTTTCCTCTATTCATCCCACTGGGAGTCCAGTCTGGTTCACACTCAGAGTTAATGCAGGGGGAGAAAAGGAACCTCCAAGAGGTGAGATGCCTCCCACCATTAACTGAAGCCAAACGATTCCACTTAATGCACTGCCCTCCACAGCAACTATATTAATGTATTAATGAAGCATTTCATCCTGTAACTACAAAACAGAAAACTACAAAACACCCTGCTGCAGTCCTAGCTCTGGCTCTTCTCTGTGCTGTTTTTTTTCATCCATCCTGCCCAGACAGACCCTCAGGCTGTGGCCCCTGGAGCCATTTTCTCCAACACCTGATCCAGATCTCTGGCCTTATTGCTCCTCCTGCCACTGACATCTGCTCTGTCTCCAGCACATCGTGGGTGTCACTGGCATCCAGCTGCACATTTCACAGTACGCTGGTTTGCTCTGCACCTGCACCAGAAGCTAACTGGAGCTCTGGGTTAACTAAATGGGACTATAGCTGGAGCTCTGCCCCATTAGCAACACACTAAGCCACCAGTTTCTAGTTCTGCCTAACTGAAATTAGCTGAATCCCGATGAAATGAAGTGGCAGCATAGAAAACAGTGATTTCATTTATACAAACTTTCCAGTAGCTTCCAGTTGGTAGGAGGTGAATAGAGGTGAAGGATACAATGCCTGGGAATGCAGACTAAAGGAAATGTGGGAAGTTATTGTAGGGTTCTCAAAAGGCAGTGGCTGCTCCCCAGACTTTAAATGAACCCTAACGATAAAATAGGTAAATTGGATGATTTTTTACATGAAAACCTGGGTTTTAATCAGCTGCCACTATAAGGCAAGCAGTACTGGGCTCAGAGTTCTTGTTAATTTGTTCTTTGGAGGATTTTTGGAGGATTTGTGACTTTGGCAGTGGGCTCTCATCAAAAATCCTCTAGGATAAACCCTAATTCATGTCCTAATCCTTTGTGTCATTTCAGTCACTGAATATTCACACGTTGACTTAGTGGCAATTTTTTTTTAAAAAAAGTACATTCACCAAGCCTGCACAAAGGCAGGGCAAACTGCTGTTACCTATTTCATTCTTAAAGATGAGAATCACTCTTGAAGGTTACCATCACTGACCAAAAACTTATCTTCAATTCTGAGGGGGGGGAGTGAGGGGGGAAGGAAAGAGAGAGAAAGAAAAAGCCCAGTGACTAACAAAGTTAGTTAGTGAGTCGCACCAATTTTTTCCTAAATTTTATCTCTCTCAGGTTGGATCCTCAATCCATTTCCTTTTCTGTTTATCCCTCAAGTATAAACCTCTTCAGCTCACATTGTTCTGCTTCAGCTAATTCCACGTGAGTCATGGTACTGGAATGCCAATAAATATGGCTGTAACCATGCCTCAGTTTGTTGCTGCAGATCATTTTGGCACAAAATTAGGCCTGTTCTTATCTTGTTCTTATCTTTGTTTGTGCAGTTTTTCTAAAAAAAATTTTAAAAAAAGGAGCTTCAGGCCTGACTGTGGCCTTTGGGTGCAAAAGCAGGAGAAAGATTTCAAAATAAGAGGGTTAAACCAACCTACAGGAATAGATGTGCTCCCTAGTTCTTGAAATCCCTGAAGTGGAGAAGTCCATGCTTCCCCCTGTGAGAGCTGCTCTCCATTTCTGCTAAGTCAGGCAAAGTGTTGCTCTTTGCTGCTTGTGATAGGATCAGAAAAGGTCCCAGTGTGACTACTATTAGATAGAGCTCCATTTCCCAAAATCTCTTCCAATGAGGTTTGTGTGATTAAATTTATTGCTCATCAATTTCATATGGAAATAAAAAGTGAATGCTTAGTATTTCTCTTTCCTTACTCCTCCCCACCCTCTTACCCTCTCTCACTTTTTTCCCCCTCTCTCTCCTCTTGTTTTTTTCTCTTCAAAATGCATCTTAAACCTATTTTTTGGCAACCATTCCTCAAGAATAAGTTGTCAAAAAGTCCTTCAAATGAAGTGAACTCACCAGCAGGCCCATGGCAATCCTCTTTCCTAGTAAAGTTGTCCATATCGGCTGCTTCAAGCTGTCTAATGAGATCCATGTCCCTGAGGCCTGGAATGCGGTGCAGTAACTGAGGCATGTATTATAAGGTAGTTAAGAGATAATTGTGTTTATCTAATATTTAATAATTTTTATGAAGTTTTACAAATAAATCAGGCTCTTGGATGTTGTCCTAGCTTGAAGAATTTCTATCCAAAAACACAAAGCAGATCACAGGCAGTGTGAAATGAAGTAAAAATGGGATCTGGGCAGATCCCTCTGAAAATCACTTTGGTGTGTATTACACTAAAAAAACAGAGCTTTTAAGGCTGCAGGTTTTTAGGCCTAACTAGTGAGGGTATTGCATCTCAAAATACTGTGAGGCTGTACCCTACCCTCTGCTCTGCCTTGATGGAGGGGACTGCAGGTGGTAGCAGTGTGTGGAGGGATGGCTCCCAGATCCCAGCCCAGCACAAAGGGGAGTCAGACCCCCACCCATCACCCTGGCTGCCTTGCTGTTGAGCAATACTTCTTAATGAATGAGCCATTATCTTGAAATGGCTTTGGAGTGAGTATTGCTGGCTGGGAGCCAACACTCTTTCCTCCTTTATTGAAGGGTGTTGTTTTATTTGTGAACAACCCTTTTCATCTCTTCTTTTAATGACACCTTTTAAATGACAGCTTCTTGTTTCTAATTGGATTAACATGCAGTCCCATGCCAGTTTTTAATCCTGGGTCCCTAAACCTGCATTTAGTCATAGAATCATAGCATGATTTGGATTGGAAGGGATCTTAAATATCTCAGAATCATAGAACCATCAGAGCTGGAAGGGACCCCTATGGCATCTAATTCCAACCCCCCTGCCACAGGCAGAAACACCTGTACTAGAGCAGGTTGCCCAAAGCCCCATCCAAACTGGCCTTGAACACTTTCAGGGAAGTGGTAGGAACAACTTCCTTACGCAGCCTTTTCCAGAGTCTCACCACCCTCACAGTGAAGAATTTCTTCTTAATATCTAGTATAGATCTACCCTCTTTCAGCTTGAAACATTTCGCCCTCATCCTATCACTACACACCCTTGCAAGAAGTCCCTTTCCAGTTTTCCTGTAGCCCCTGCAGGTACTGGAAGGCTGCTGGAGTCACCTAGCAATAGTTATGTGTAGTGAGTAGTATTCACAAATCCTTCCCAAGCAGGTCCAGGTACACGCTAACATCACTTCCCAGATGTTTTCCAATGACTGCTTCGTGGGAGGTCAGCTGCAAAGCAGAGACATCCCATCAAAATAAAGGAGGGCATAGAATTTTGCTTGTGTGTTTTCTGGGAGAAGAGAATTCGTTCATCCAATGTTTCTACATGTAGTGGTCATTACAGCAAACTGCAAAGTCCTTGGTAAAAGTTAGATAAAGTAAATGAATTGCATTTGTGTTTACAACAGGTGATGGTGTGTATTCACACCAGAGGAAGATCCTATGGAATCTGCTTACACTGAGTTTAAGTTTATGCAATACAATGCTTATACATTCTTCTCCAGGGTGGGGTGCTGGGATTGTGTGACTGATGAAGACAGTGCCCTTTAACATCCTGTGCTGACAGAATCCCATTCCCAGCAAACTAAGTAGACAACAAAAGGCAAATTAAACAAGCATCTAAAACATGTTAAAATGTTAAAGAAAATTATCTTTTAATCCTTCAGCTGCAAAAGCTAAAGCAAATGCAATGCAAAGAATATTATCCCAGATATCTTTTGCACTAGTCTAGTGGGAAAAGCTTTATATAAATAACTGCAAATATATATAAGTATGTTTGTTATACATGTATACAAGAATTCTTTTTTATGCATGTAGATGAATGGATGTATATATACATGTACTGTTGTGTGTACTGGCATGGCACTGGAATTTCTGTCCCACATAAATAAAATCTTTCTTTTTTGAACATTCCCTAAAAACTCATCCCCCAAATTGGAACATTCCCTAGAGGACAGCTTGTTACCAAGCTCGCTTAACAGTAACCACTATCTTTGTCCTCATTGACAGCAGGAGCCTAAAGGGATCTATAATGCACTGACAAGAAGCAATTTAATTACCTTAACTGTTGTAACTTGCAGATCAGTTAGCATGGGGCCCCAAGATAAGCTCCATACAGGCTCTACCTGAGAGTTCCTTGATTCAAGAACTTTGCCCAGATGAGCCCAGGATACTTTGATCTGGAGCCAGGACCCTGCCTGCCCAGCACAGCCCACGAGCCCATCACCGAGGCACAGGTCCTGGCTCTGGAGGCTCGTAGAGTGCTGGGCTGCTGCAGCAGACAGGTGAGGACCAACAAAGCAGAGCACAAGAATGCTTGATTGACTTCCATGTGTGAAATTCCTCCTGGAACATCTCCTGACTGGCTCCAGAAATGTGATTCTTTGATATCCCACCCCCTGTCATCTGATGTGTTGGGGTCACTGTAATCCTACGTTCATCATCGAGGGAACATTTTCATGCATCCAGGCTTTGATTTGGGCTTGGATTATGCAGATGTTTCTAAATGAATGTAAATGTAGTGCCGAGCATTTAAGAACATAGTTTTTTGGTTTTTGCTGTATTTTTTTATGCTTCTCTCTTCTTCTTGGAGCATTGTCAGGGAAGGGCCCATGCCAGAGCAGTTTGTTATAGCACAGGAGGACCCATTTTTTCAAAAACTGCAATAAATTAGCAGCTGCAGTTAAAATAAAGGGTGGAGGTAGTTTCTTAGTCTCACTTAAAATTATTTGGGGTATCTACACCGAAGGACATTGATAAAATAAAAGTCTGATAGAAGCTGCCAGTTCTGTAGTGATCCCATTCTGCTGCACATTATTGTCAGATATCTGATCAGGGCATAATGATGTGTTGGAGGCAGAGTGGAGCTAAACTGCTCTAACTGCTCACCACAAGACCACTTCTGTTGCGTCTGGTAGCTGTTATGAGCTCTAATGGCAGCACCAAAGTTTTTCTTCCAGAGTTAATAAGAAGACAGAACCCACTATGTACACTGACAACACAAGGTGGGAAGGGAGGCATCCATCCAGCGTGCAGATGTCTAAACTAGATCCTTCACCCATGCCTGAACCCTGCTGTACTTCTGGGTGTACAAAAGGCGAACAGGAAATCACACAGTCAGAAGGCCCAGAGGAGGGTTTTGTAGCTGCATTGGTAGCCAGTTCTCCTCCTGTCTCTTCAGTAGCCCTCTCCCTGGAGAGGCAGGGTCAAAACGGAGCGCTGCACCCTCAGCAGTGTGCTGGGGGCTGAGGGGCGGAAGGCAAAGGTGCAGCTACCCTGGTCTGGCATCTTCATAAAGAATTCATGACTTGAGTCCTATCTGGGACTTAGCTTTAACTGGTGTGTGTGTGATCCTGCTCCTGCTGGGGATCTGTACCAGCAGTGGCAATTTGTGCTGTCCCGATGTGAGCGGTTGTGTAGAGAGGAGTGAGGTGCAGCAGTGGTTCCCTCTGCCCCATCTGCACTCTCCTGTTGGCCTGGGTTTGTGCCCTACCTACCACAATGGATAAGTAGCTCACAGGTATGCTCTGCATGTGCTGCACTGATATGTATAGCAGAACAGAGAAAAGCTACACAGCAACAGGAAAGATTTGACTCTGGAGCTCTCTTGGCTGAGGCTTTCCCTTTGCTGTCCTGGAGGTCCTGGGCAAGGCTACAGGGAAGGGATGTTCCCCCACAGCAGAGCCTGGGCTGTCCTCAGAGCACAGATCTTCAAACAGCTCATTCCTGTTATGCAGGGAATATGAGTGTTTAAGAATGAGTATTCTGAACGTAAATAAAAGCAGATATTTTCAAAATTATCTGTGGAAGGAGAAGTCAGAAGAAATCCAGGTAGAAAAAGCGATTTATTTTTTTTAAGAGTTTAAAAACAAACTAGATTTTACACTTCCTTAAATGGTGGTGGTGGTGTTTGGTTTTTTTTTCATTATTTCAGGGGAACTCACTTGTAGAGCATAATGTACAAATATAACAGGAAAAAGGATTATCTTGTGATCACCACAAAATCATAGGGAGAGGTATCCCAGTGTCCCACTCCCCATTTCAGGACTGCAGTAATAACAAAGCTGGGGCAGCTTCAAATGAGCATACATTAGGGCAGTATTTTCTAGCTCAGAGTGTTTCCAGTTAAAATTATTTGAATCCAGGTTGGCTCACAGTTTTGATCTGGCACACTCTATCCCTAACCTCTCCAGTCTCCTGAGGCAATTCTCACTCGTAGAGAGTGAATGCCATTTTTCCACTGCCCTGGAAAGGGGTGTAAGTCCAAAGTGCTCAGGGATCAGGGTACTGCATCCAGCCTTCCCACAGCACCATCCCTCAGCACTCCTTCAGGACAGGACCCTCACCTGCACCCCGTGGCTGCAGACCCATAATGCAGCTCCACTTCTGCTGCCTGAAGGGATGTGGAATGTGCTCCATGATATCCCGGGAACAGAGCACAGAAGAGATGAAAATGCAGTCATTCAACTCAACATTGCAGCTCTGGTGCTGATCAAGCCTGCAGTGAGGAGAGACAGGAGAGGGGAGACCACATTACTGGGCAGACTGGGACCCCGACCTTCAGCAGATGAGAAGCTTTGCTCTGAAGTGGTTTGAGGAACAATTGCATTGTCTCTTTCAGGCATCTTTCAAGGCACTGCCATGTGCACTCCCACCCAGACCTTCTGGGGGTCAGCAAGAAGCTCTGAGCTCGTTGTGGTGGCCCTTGTGCTGCAGGGGATGCAGCAGGCTCCCCATCACCAGGGGTGCTGAGAACCAGGGCCAAGGTGGGGAGTTTAGCTAAGAGTGGTCCTGAAGCTCTGCCATTTGACACACAACCAGGATGTGTGCTTGGGTAACTGGGACTGGGTCCAGGAGAATGAGAGGGTTAGAGATACCACACGTTTCAATCTTTGTGGGAAGTGAATTAATGTGTGCACAATTCCACTGTACTCACTTAACTAATTTATGAGAAAATCACACAGATTCAGCTCTGAAGGCATCCAGAGCACTGCTAGCCTTTATTCATGGTAATGTGAAGTTTCATTCCAACCTTTGATGCACTTCCCCACTCCCTCATTATTTAAAGTGTGGTTTTGCTCTAAAGACTGACTCTATAAAATTGGCATCTGCTTCCTTAGCAGATATATTCCATGTGTGAAATAAGAATACCTGTCTAGTGACTTCAGTGGCAAGAATTTTTTTCATATTCTTCTTTTTTTTTGTCTTGATGGTGCAGAGGATGAATTGTACTGTGACATCTCAGGCAGCGGCAGTACTGCCCTCCCCTTTTGACCCTGTGCTTTTAGCCAAATGAAGGAATGGTGGACTTTTTCCTTGAAAAGAAAAAGTGGTGATGAGGAAGGCATTTCTTTTGGTGCACATTGTTCATGCACTAGGGCTATGCACTGGTCTCAAATCACAGGAACACTGGGACAAAGGGGTTAATCTATTTTCTCACACCCCTACTCCAGTCAGATGCCCTTTCTTTCTTACATAGCTTTTAAAGTTGCACTATTGGTGTGTTTTTGTTGTAAGGACTTCTTTTACATCTTTTCTCCTAGCTCCCCTTGCCTGCTTGTCCTCTTTCTCAAACACATAAGCCTTTGTAAAAGGAGAGGCAGTAAAAGCTCTCCCCCTTCTATGCCTCGTGTGTACTTTCATCTGGGGCAGTGACACATACTCGTGTTTGATGTGGAGGTTCCTGTAGGTTTAATTATATGGTTTCTTGTGGAATGCAATCATTTCTTCAGCTATCAAGTGGTCGTCACTGTGGCTGGCCAAAGGCGGTATTAAACTTCATTAATACCTGCACAGTCAGATTCTGAGCTCATTCATCACTCTGAATCCCACAGAAGACAAAGACAGTCCCCGGGCCAGGGGTACAACAGTACCCACCACCACAGGGGTAACACCACGTAGCCCGGTCTGCAGGATGTTTGGAGCTGGAATGAGATGGAAAGAGAGGAACCTCAGCTTAGCTTTAAGATCTAAAGTGAATCTTTTTGCTGAACAATTCAGAAAATTGAGGTCAGTTGAGAAAGAACTTTGAAAAAAAAAATCAGAATAAAGTTATTAAGCAATTTAGAGATTTCCCCACATTTCTCTGGAGAAATCTAGCCCAGATTCCGTGGAATCTGAGGAAGATGATTGTTTTCTTTGGAAAGGTTTATTACAGACAGGTTGGTGATGACAGGATGGTGGGTGGGAAACTTTCATGGGTGCTGGCTACCTGGTGTGCCTCAATACAGTGCTTGCTCATCACTGAGGCACAAGGGATTGTCCAGAGATACAGGCTGGTCACACAAAATGTCTACTTGGGCCTTATTTAGAACTAAACTAACAGAAAACACATGAAAAATACAAGAAATTTTGTCTGTGTAAGGAGTTGAAGACCTAACAGCTACACATCTGGGTTCAGCTCTGCTCTTACTTCCCTCTCTATTCTAGGAGACCATCTCATGGGATTCTAGAACCTCCATGTAGGTCACCTGCTCCACATAAACCTGGTAGTAAAATAGATGCCTTTGCCCTGAGCTGCCCTGAACCCTCCCCCCCAACTCCCCATAGCCATTAGCAGACCCATTAAGTGGTGTGGGGCTTTGAGCAGATGGGGTTCTGACTAATACCATCTACACTAAGTCCTCCTCTCTTATAGTCCCTTCCACTTTATGGCAGTCTTTATTACTGCAGCTGTGCACTGGCTTCATCATGATTTCAATGCTTTTTCCATAATACTCTCAATCCCTTCCCTGCTCATTGCTCTGCATGATTGGTTCCTTGGCCTCATATTAAATTATGCTACATTTTTCTGCAGCAAACTGTATTATAATGTATTACAAGCTAGTTTTTACCATCTGCTGGCCCAATCCACTAACAAGCCAAAACCTTTTGAATAAAAGGCATTTTTCCTCAGAATTTGTACTGGCTCCAATACAGTATTCTCTATGGACCTGAAGCACACAATTTTTTCATGGGGTACACTGCAAATAGGTCCGAGCAGATGTCAGGGCATCCTATAGAATACGTCTGTGGCAATGTATTTGCAGAATTTGGCCTTTCTAAGTCAGACAAGCAAGACAAGAAGCTATTGTAGTCTTGTTGTCCCTCTTATAGTACTTAAAATCTCCTTTCGTAAGTGCACTTTGCTTTCTTCTAATCTAGTTTTTGATGTTGCTTCCAGTTTGATCAGTTTTATAAACTAATTAGCCTTAGGCTTTCCTCCAGAGGGCCATTAGCTTCTGACTGTCTCAGAACCACTGGACCATTATGCTGATTGAATTTATTTATGCTTCTAAAAGATTCTCAGTATCACTGTCCCACAGTTTACTACATCTGAAGCTTTGGAGGCCTAAGAACCATAAATGTTGCAAATCCAGAAGCCTGCTGGCTCTCCCCTCGCCTCCCTCTACAATGCCTGGGAGACCAAATGAGCAGCCTCACAGGAAGGTTCCTCCCATGGGGAAGGACACCCTCTTTCACTGCTTGATTGCTCCACTGAATCTGTTTCAGCCTTGTTGCTTTCATCGGTGTGAGTTTGAAATGCAAATTGTTCTAAAAAGATGAACTTCCATCTCAGTCTTTGGCATTGGTTGTGGGATGGGAGGAAGGGCTGTGATGATGGTAAGAAATAACCCCAAGAGTTCAGGAAACAATTTGTTACCCCTGGGTGAAATGAGGTTGTTGAGAATTCGGGCTTCAGGATTAAATTAAGAAATGGTAAAGATGGCCCGAGGCTAGAAGGATATAGAGAAGTTCAAAGTGGAGTGGGCACATCAGGCTTTATCATGAATTTACAAGCAAAAACCCTACAGCAAGACACCTTAGTTTAAAAGAAGCTGAAGCTAGCAACCCAGAGAACATTGGTCTGAAGCCTGGTGCAGATTATTTCTTTGTATTAACAAATGTGCATTTTCTCCCGTACATGGGAATGTGTAACTCTTGGGTCTTGCTTTGCAACCCCTTTACCTAAGGGGTACCTCTTGATCATAGCAGCACACATAGCTGAGCACAGAAACATGTTGGTGAGCCCTAGACATGGCTGCATTCTTGTCTCCCTGATTTCTTTGCTGCTCTGAACCCCTTGACTCTGCTTGCAGTACAGATTTTTAAATTGCTTGAAGTGTTATTAAAATAGGGCTTGTAAGGAAAGAAACAGGTTCCACAGACTGAGGAACACAGTGTCAGCAAAAGAAAACTATGTCTATCATCAGCAACATAAAACTATGTCTATCAACAACTGTGTGTATGAAATGATTTCTTATATCTGTACCATGAGACAAGGCACTTCCATGTATTTATGATACATTTCAACTATTTTAGGGCTTCTGGGTTCTAGTCTGGTTTCTGGCTGAAAAAAGATAAGTGTACACATTGAAATGTTAAAGTGTACCCTTGTGCATAATCATAAATATTTCTCAAAGAGATTATTATATTATTATGTTGCCGCATTGTAAGATATTCTTATAGAGTACAGTATCATTAAAAATATGTGAGTAAAAGTATGGGCATACTTTGCATCATCCTGCACACTTCTGTTCAAGAACAATGGCTTGGCCTTTCTCCTTCAGCTATGTGGAACACAGACAAATAATAAACACAATTTTTCTGCTCACCTGAGTCCCAATAGATGAGTACAAGTGATCTGAAGGATGAGGCAATTGAGATGAGCCTGGGTAGAAAACTGGAGCATGATGTTGAGAGGATTTCTAAGAGCTTAAGTGATGCTTTGGGAAGTTTGCAAAGAGGCTGTGGTTTCTCATTAATCCCTTAATCATCTGCTGTTTGGGAAATTACAGGGAAACGCTGGAAGGTGCAGTGACACCAAGTACAATGGCCTCTACACAGAATGTGCAATCAGCTTTACTGACAGCAGTAACATGCTACAGATGGCTTAGAAAATTGAATCCTAAGCCTCTCTCATGTTAAGTGTAAGACATGAGGTTGTCTCAGTCCAATACCCAGGTTCTTTCAGATGTTCCACATGAGGGGAGTTTGATGTTTAATGTACAATTTGCTTATTTGCATGGCATCCTGATTTAACAGAGTGACATAGCAATGTACTGAAATCACAATACAGACACAGTATAGCAATTGCAAAATATGTCTGGATAGCAGTAAAAACATGATCCCATTACCAGCTGAAGGCAGCTGAATCCTGTTGCTCTCTTTAGGGTTCATTTTGTTGTCTGGGTAATTTTCAGGCTTTATGTTGAGCTGAGCCACAAATATACTACCCCCATGCTGGTCTGGCTCGTTCAGGAAGATAAAGGTCCCTTTTGATTATTTTAGGAAAGGCCATTTACACAACCAGCTGACTCACTGTTTATCTAAAACAAAGGCCACCCTCCAGTGCCCTTTGTGTTGAGATAAGTTCAGTTTCCTTTACGACAGCTGTGGTCACTTCCTACATCTTTTCTGAGTTTCGTGAGCACATCATCCTTGCCTGTCTTCGTTGAACCTTCTTTCACTTGAAAGGGTTAATTGGTCAGCCAGAGAAGACCTCCAGGCCTCAAGCAGACAGTGGTTCCATACATAAAGCATTCCTGTTAGCAAAGGATACTATCCACACTTGTATATTTTAGAGGCAGGATCCCACCATCTCCAACTAATTTTTAACTGCTATTCACCAAATTGTATAGGCTAAACTTTTACTTCTGGTGGCAACCACTGGCACCAGGGCATAACCCAGCCTGCCCACGTGCCCGGGATGGCAAGCTGCTCTGCCTGCCAAGCCACTGTGTTAAATTTGCAGACTCTTCTATAAACTGTGCTGTATGCTGCATAGTTTGAGTCCCTGCCATCAAAATATTGTCCAGCATTTTTTTAATGGATGGTCATCTTTCTGGGTTTTGTAAGCCATTTTCCCTGTCTGGAGACCATAAATGGGTAAGATTTATATATATTTATTTCCAGAGACCTATTCGCTAACTCTTCAAGATTGTGCACACAACATAGGACATCCAGAGCTCGTTTATCCCAAAATTGGTGTGGAGCAGAGGAAAAGTTCGAAGATGAAACAAGTGAGACCAATATTGAGAATACTTTTTAAAGCATTCTTTTGAATGAATACACTTTTACAATGTATTTTTCTCTAAATGATGTGTTCAGGCAGAGGCCCAATGTCATAAAAAGACACATAATTGGCACTCAAACAGGTCTGAGTTATTTCCTGGTTGCTGTAATTTTACACCTGTCACTGACCATATATTTAGAAAGAGTGAAAAAAACAGACCTGGGGTTGTTTCCCTGCTGCTTGCCTTCAGGCCATGCTGACAAGCTTGCAGAGTTTATAGCTGCCTTTGTAACACTGGTGCCTGCAGAGGAGAGAGCAAGAACTCATCTAAGACACAACCCTGTGGGGATCAGCAAGTGCCCTCTGGTTGTGGATGCTGCAGGAGTAGCATGGCTTTTCAGATCTGTCCCTGCTTGCCCATCTTCTTTTCCAGGCAGAATCCTGCCCAGTGGGAGTGATGCCAATCCCCAGCCCAGAGCACTCCTCCTCCTCACTGAGGATAGCCCAGCACTGCCTTCTTGGAGGGGGTAGCAGGCTGAGAGCTGCCTTCTAAGGGAACTTTTGTTAGACAGGTTTGTGTTGTGGAGGGGTTTTTTGGGGGGTTTTTTTAGGTGTTTTTTTTCCACTGTGATCTGCTGAAATTACCTAACCTGTGGCCTCAGCTGCTTGTCTTGAGCTTAAAACATACAAATATAAGAATAGAAAATCAAAAGTCCTGCCAGACGAGGCTGCTCAGACATCAGTAGAATGTATACAGAAGAATAATGGTGCAGTCCCAATCCTCCTTAGTTAACCTTCTGAAGGGTGGGAACAGAAGGCTGAACTGGTTAAAAACCTTGTACCTTTCCCTGCCATTAACTTTTGTGTCAAGGCAAATTGCATCTTGTCCTAGGTTGCTGGGCTCCTCCACCGAGAGACAGAAACCCCACAGGGAGCCAGAGTGAGAATTTAACTGCAGCACCCTGGGGGATTTCTGCAGGTGTCCCCACCCAGGGGGCCAGAGACAGGGGAAGCAAATCAGCTGGAAACCCAGGTAGTGAACCCCCTGTGCTAATCCCCTCTACAGAAATGCTTGTCCAGGTATGTCAGGGCCCTAGGTGCTGCTTCTTAATCCTCCTCCTTCATCTGACCAAGATGGATGATTATTTTTTGATTCTTCTTCTTTTCCTAGTTAGTCAGTGAGTCAGAAACAAGGCAGTTGTCTACAGAGCTCCAGACATGGTTTTGCTCAGTGACACAGATGGCTCCCGGAACTGCTGTTCACTAATGCAACCTGAGGCAGATCTGATGATGGTGGCAGGTTCAGAGAAATCAGACCAGACTTTGTCCTGTGCCAGGCTGCCTCACCATTCACTGCAGCCCTCCTGTACTTCCCAGGCAGGCTGTGGTCCCTCTCCTTCTCTGATGCAGCTCTGGCTCATGTGGCCTGAGAAGAGGGGTTTGAGCTCCAGTGCAATCAGATTAATTTTACAGCCATTCACTTAACAGAGTAATTCAACAGAAGTTGGCCAAGCTGTATTATTAGGGTGGAAAATCAGAGTATCATCCGTTTTTAATAGTTTTACAATGCTGGAGAAAGATTGACCTCTCTGACTATAGGACTGACACAGCTCTGAATACAGGCTGGTCAGTCAGACCCAATGGATTTGAATTGATTTGATCAGAAAATCAGGGTATTTTATTCAGTAATTTACTTTGTATACATTTTTCCTCTCAGTGTCAGTGAGTGCTTTGTTACATTTCATGTTTTCCAGTCTTGCGTTGTTCGTTTTTTTGTGGGTTTTTTCCTGCAGTGCTGAAAGCAACAAAATAGTGTCACGTGAAAAGACATTTGAATTTCTTGCAAGTCCAGATGTTAAGTCTCTAAGGACACCTGAAAAGACAGGGCCCTTGTGACAGCAGCTGGGCTGTTCACAGGTCCCCAGAAGCCAGGGAGAAGCAGTACTGAACAAGAAATAATTTTGCACATAACATATTTTGTCCCTCACCAGCTTAAACTTTTTAATTTCCTGTGGCCATAAGTCACATAAGGAAAGATGTCATCCTCTGATGTTGGGCACTGTTACCTTAGTATTGTATTGTATTCACACCTGTGATAAATATTGAAGAAATAGATCCATTGTTTTAGTTCTTGTCTGTAAATTCTAGCCTCGAAGAGTAGGGAGTCTTGCAAGCCCAAGCCACCCAAAATCAAGAGGGGCCTTCGAGCGGGAATGGTTTTCCAGAGCAAGCTTTCTCATTGGGAAAGGTCTGAAATTATTGGTCTCCTGGGATCTATAGTGCAAAGGCTTTATAGGTCTTACAGAGCACCTGGAATATTCAGCAGTAACTCAGAAACAGAGATATATGCTGTTGATACTTCAAAATATACAGTATCAGAGAAACTGCACATACTTTACACCCCACAACATTATCCTGAATATACTACTAATGTGTGCAAATATATTTGCTATTGTTGGCATAATTTGCAAGCACAAAATGAATGTGGCTACACCAAAGCCCTCTGGCTGTTCCATCAATTAAGCCTCCTTTTCTAGCTGTGACTTGTATCTGCTTATATCTTCCCAGAAATGATGAAAGATGAGTGATGAGAATAATTTAATTTATGGCTTCACCACAAATTAAGTCTTAGGTTACAATCCTTAGCATTGTAACAAAGAGATTCATACAGTGAGGTTTTTACTGAACAGAAGGAACGGGTGTTTACTGCTGAGTGCCTGCAGCGATTCTCCTCAGTGAAGGGCTGGACAGACCCATGGACCATTTCCTATATCCTTCCAAGGAAAAAATAGGGCCTGCTGTGAGAGAGCCCAGACCATCATTCCCCTCACACAGATGTGTCAGCTGCTTAGTGTGTTGCTGAGCTTAGCTGCTCGAGTGCTATCTCCCTCACCCCCAACTCAGACCTTGTGATATTCACACCTTCTGAGCCTGCAAATCCAGTGCTGGGCAGTGTTTGTGCACTGGTTTGAGAGAAGGCTGCCATCTGCTAGCAGTGCAGAACAAGCCTGAGTCCAATATCCCTCTGTCCCATGACTGTTTCCTTTCCTGTTCTACATCTGCACGCTTCGCTCCCCAATCCACTGCATGAACAAGGGAGTCAGCATGAATAAGATGTGGAAGCAAAGCTTGAGAGACCTAGAAGCAGTGTATGATCTGCTTCTCATCTACTTTAGATATGTGCACACTCTCTGGAGCTTCAGTCTGGATCTGGGTGCTGTGTATTCCTCCAAATCTGCTCCTTTGTCCTCCAACTTAGTCACTGGGCAAAGCCTCTGACACCTTCAGGTATAGGTGGGTGCCTGGGACTTTGCTGTCCTAAGCCCCAAGAACAATCCTGAATGCTCTGTCCTTTAATGACTAAGGTTAAAATCAATTGCCTCTGTTTCTGTGACCTCATGGAGCTGCTGGTTAATTTTTGTTTTTTCAGGGACACCTAAGCACTGAAGTAAGAACAACCAAGGCTTTGTTAAATGATTTCCAAACCTAAGTGACATAGCTGCAATAGGAAGCACTGGGTCACCATTCCCACCCCTGACCCTGCAATCTCTGGCACCTCTCTGATCCCTGCTGTGCATTTTTCCACACTGCCTGTGTTTGAACTTATTTCTGGTGTGCAGCCTTCCCCACTGTCACTCCTCTGCCAGGTGACCCAGACCACATTTCAGATACCTCTGATAATGTTTCATCATTTTTGTCTGTTCTTTTTTACTGCTAAATGAGGAAGTTTGTTTCACCCCAGCCACATCATAATCCTGGATTGGGTGGTAGGGAATGACATTTCCTGAGTTGTATATTGCCCTTTGCAACTGGCCTCACAGGGGTAGAGCTGGACACCTCTTGCCTTTCCTTTAATGGAAGATGTATCATGAAGATGTATCAGAAAAACTACCAGAACATAACAAAAGATGAAATCCCTATCATCAGAACCTCTAGATGGATGCTCTTTGTCACGATAGACCCTGCAGAGTCACTGCACAGAGAAAATGCAGCCATGGCTGAGCCATCGAAGATGGAAACATTAGCAGACTGTACTGAAAGCAGCACTGGGAGAAGCAAAGGATGACTAGAGATTATATGTCATTTTTACCTGACAATCTTATACAGCTTCTCAGCATCATTAGTAAATAAGGTCATTCTACCACAGGAGGATCTAATATCCCAGACCCTGCTTCTGGGAAGAGCTGAGTGTCCCTGGAGCTGGGCTCAGGCTGTGGGTCCCCAGCAGCACTCAGGATGCCACAGGACTGGGCTCCCCAGCTGAAATCAGAAGGGACAGTCCAGCACAAAAGCCAGAACATGGAGCTAGAGGAATGTACACAAGGGACAAAAGGCAAAACAGTGCATTTCAGGACAGCTCCTGACTGAGGCTCACTGAAATGTAATCATGACCCAGGAAATTTTGCCAGCACTGGTAGCAGGGACAAGCATTTGGTCTCATTTTTTTTCTATCACCAAAAGAAGGCATGGAGTTCTGCATGGAGTAATATTAAGGGCTGATTGATTGCAGATTAAGAGCCTGAATAAAACCTTAATGACGTCAATGGAAAGATCCTCATTGGCTTGAGCCAGCCCCAAGACACTGCTTGACTGATGCAATGGGATTTTTTTTTTTTTTTCAAATGCCATTGTTACAATGTGAAAGCTTCTGTTGGGCACAAATATCTCATAGGGACAGAATTAAAAAGAGGCTTGGAACGAAAGGACAGATTTAGCTGCCCAAGATTGCTACTTCAATGTGGATGTACGTTCACATGGTATTTCACAACAGTGTACTTCACTCTGCAGCATACAGAAATTTCAGGTGTGCTGGGGGACAGTTAGCATTTTCAACATGAGAATTTCCCTGTTTATACTAAAACAGATTTATCTTACACAGTAAATGAAATGTTCTTTATAAAGATTTTTCTGGCACACAGGTACAGGTGTTTGAAGGAAAGAAAAGGGCCCTGTCCCCTCTTGCCTGTAATATATATTACCTATATGAAGCACACATATAAATATTTCCAACTTTATATCACAAATTATTGTCCTCTTCCTTCAAGCTAAGGAATTTTTATGAAGTGTGTATACATCTGGTATTGGATCAATTCAGGATTATGATAAAAAGATTATTTGTAGCTCTGCATTGACATTTGCTTATTGTATGGATGACATCACCATGCCAGACTATTGCTTTAAGTCAGCATTTCCTAGTTTTATTGCATTTGTGATCTTGCATATAGCCACAGAGCAAATCATTAAAGAGGATTGCATGAAGGATAATGAGTACCATAATACTTTTAAGCCTCACATACAGTCTTTAGCTGGACTCAAATTCTTTTGATCTGTTGAACAAAGTTGCAAGAAACACAAAATAATGGACATTGAATGACACATTTGCTTGTAATCTCAGATTTTCCAAATCCCCCTGGTGTACCTGTGTTCTCCTTTTTTCTCACTAACGGATTCTGACACTGAAACAGATGTTGGCCTGTAAATTCTTTTACGTTGTTTTATTTCCCAGCAACGCTGCTGCTACAGACTCACTCACTAAGAACTAAATGCTAAAATATGCTGACTCCTTCATTATGTCTTTCCTCTTTTCCTCCCCTTGCTGTTTGCCAGATCATGACGGACGCCATCCTGCATCATGCAACAGTGACAAGGGAATGACAAGTTTTTAATATGAATCAGTTATCAAGTCTCTATTGTTATTTTTTCCTAAACATTTTGCTGCATAATTGGTTGAAGAGGGCAGGAAAAAGATAATTTTTGTTCTTTTAATTCTGTATGCCTATGTGACATTTGCAACTTTACCACCAAAGGATACAGCAGGAGCTGAGCTGAAGCCCAGTAACAGCTGCCAAACTGGGGAAGCAGCTTTGCAGTTCTGGGCTGTCCAGTCCCCTGTGAGCCATCCAGCTGGTCCCCAAACCCACCAGGGACCATCCAGAATGTCACCTTTACCATGCTGCCTGCTGGTGACCCAGCCATTGTTGGGTTTCCCTCCATGTCAATTTGCCATTGTCCAGGCAGCAAGCCAGGGCACCCTGGTTTGTCATTGGGGCTGGAGCCTTGTTTTATGTGACTTTACAGTTTTGCTTGTAAAACACCTCTTAAGTAACTGTAGAAAACAGCCTTTCTACCAGGGGACTTGTTCTAGCCCGTTTTTCTTTCTGTCTTCAAAATTTTATGGAAAAGAGGGGTTGATTTGTGCAAAGCAGGAAATGGATTACACTGACTCTCAAATGCTTATATGAGGCACTTCACTGGCCCTGAGTGCAGACCAATTGGCCAGATCAAGTTGCCCCAGATTGCCTCGATCTAGGGCATGAAATGCACTTGTAATTAAGGCACAGAAGCTGTGGCACAGTATCATTTCATGCCTCTGTATGACGAATATGCCCGTGGAGGCAGAGGCTACACAAACTCAATGAGGCTGGCCTTGCAATTTCCATTTTGTTTGTTCAGATTTCTGAGAAAGGCCTGATTGCCAGATCAGAACCTGTTGATATTTTTTTCCTTGAACAACCCTTGTTCTTCTCCCCACTCATCACTTTACATGTTCCTTCTGCCACTCTCTAAATTATCAGAATTCTCACATTTCTGTGATGTTTTCAAAGCTTGGGGTAACAAAGGGAAAAGTGAAAAAATTAGGCAAAAGTGCTACCCTGTGGCTACCACTTAGTTTGTTTTATTTGGCAGCAAATAAGAAATCAAAGCTAAACTACGAGAAAGTTGAAATGCTTTGAAAACATTCCTCAAATTGCAACAAACATTAAAAAATGTTCATTTCAGACAAATTTTCCTTTGCAAAAGGAAAATATTTTTTCTTCCATTCTGGTTTCTTATTGCATTCACTAAAATTCATAACTGTTAAGGCCTGAATTTTCTTTCCTAGTTGGACTGCAAGAGAAAGGTGAGACATGGCCATTTGTCTAGGTATTAGTGGTAAAGTATTAGTGGACAAATCTGGTGGTTTCTGAGAAAAATGTGTGAATTCAGAGAGAATTCTTGGAACTGGCCTGCCTCTTACCTCGTGGCCAGCTCTAACTCTGTGCCCTTTTCAGCTCCTCCAGTCCACTCAACCACAATGAAACATGACTACCAAGGACTGGTGGATGGTGGTGGCCATCACTTGATCCATCACAATGGCATCACTGGGAAGCTCTGAGTGAAAATCCCTTTTCACTTCAGGCTGCTGTACATGGGAGATTCACAAACAGCAGGAGATCAAGACTTTGCACTGCCTTTGGGAGTCTTGTCTGCTTTTTCGTTTGAATTTGCAGAGGTGTGTGGGCTTTGCAAGCAGAACCCTGCACCTGGGGCACAGTTCTCCTGTGTGGGTTGGGTCTCCCTGTGTCTGGGTGTTGGCTGTGAGGACCTCTCAGCCATCCAGACCAGCAGGGCTGGTGCTGCAGTGTGTGAGGAAGAGGCATGGAGAGGGCTGGGCTCAGCACTGCTGGGCACCACAGATAAAACCAGCAGCTCACACACCTCTGGCTTCTGCTGGAGGAAAGACTCACAGACAGACAACTTCTGCTGTCATGAGAGAAGCTTGCTTGAAACTGTCCTGCCTTGTGGTACACACTGGGTGTGTGCAGGCAGCCAGGGAAGCATCTTCCCTGGCAGAAGTTGTTCCGAGCCCCTGCACAGTTTTTGTCAGGCAGTATGGGGCTATGGGAAGTTCCATGCTGCTTGTGGTCCCTGTCACCCCTGGGGCTCTCACCTCCACCTGGATCAGGGTGCTGTTCATCATGAAGTGGGGTGAGAAGCAGTGCAGCCTGGTATTAGCATCTCTGTCATAAATAGATAGCACAGAGGGGATCCTGCCTCAGGAAGGTTTTTGGATTTGCAATTGTCTGCCTAGAAGTGGTGCAAGTCCAAGCTTTAAAGCCTTTGGTTCCATAAAACCAATGAAAGTTTTGCCTGAGTGAAGGGTTGCCATAAAAATTGATCAAGCACTTCAATATCTGCCCTTCTTGGACCTTCTCCTTTTGTCAGGCCGCTGCTACATGTGCCCAGGCTGGACCTCCAGAGCTCAGTTCTGACTGCATTTGGCTGCTAGCTGCTAGCTTTCCAGCATAAGATCATATGTGATTTGGCTTGGGGAAGCATCATATGTAGCTTTACATCAGAAATGGTAGTTTGCCAATTGTAGGTATAATTAACAGACTGGAAATAAAACACCAAACAATAGCTTCATGTAGCCTCAAGCCAAGTTGTGGGTAGAATGTTAAATAGATTGCATTTTTCAGAATGTGTAGAGAGACTGGGGCTGGGGAGCGGCTCCAGACAACCTGAGGGGAGCTTTGAAAGGCTCATTAGCTTGCAATGCTGAGATCTAAACTTTGGATTCGTTAGGCTGCTCAAGCCCCAGGAGTATTTCCTGGGCTTTCACGCTTTGGATGCTGCCCAATCACTCCTGTACTCATTGTGAGAAAGACAGAAGATGGCAATCTCTGAAGTGAGGCTTGTCAATGGTTCATGACAGACTGTTCTGCCTTCAGGATTAATAAGGTAGTCATGCATATAAGATACTCTCTGGGGATCCAGGAGATTTGGGTTTGGTTTTCAGCTTGCAATGGATTCTGTGGAGTCTGGCTTCTCTTCTTGGCTAAGTGAGGGTAAATAGCAATTCCCTTTCTCTGCCTTGTGTCAATGAATGTAATGATTTCAAGGAAAAAACTCCTCTGGCAAATGAGGCTGTCAGATCTTGATGCCACTTGAAACTAAGAAACACTTGTGATATAATTCAGCAGGTACCATGGAAAACTTGGTGTCAATCAGTCAAGAAAAACATCTTGAGATTCAGAATAGAATGAAAAACTGGGTAATAATAACTTTATATGTGCATACAAAGACACAGAAAGGTATAAAAATAGCTGAGGAGATACACCAGTGATCTCTTAGCCCTTCCTGGTTCTCCATTTGCCATTCCCTGTGGATATTTGTATAGACTGCTCTCAAAGATGTCCATTTCCTCTATCAACACCACATTTCCATTCCTTGTTCATGAAAGCAACTTATGACTGTGCACAAAACCCAGCAAAATCTGGCTGTGAATCCTGAAGTGGAAATCAGCCCCCCAGAGTCAGATATCTAAAATCAGGGATGCCTACAGGTTAAAATGTCTGACATCCTCCTACTGTTCGTGGTAAACTGGTCATTACATCAGATGAGTTGGAGAGCCTTTGGTGGTCATGTATAGGCATCCAGTTGAAATTCCTCTAGTGTATTGGCTGCGTCACTGAGGACCATAATGGAACTTGGACACTTGGGTTGCCTGTGGGCACAATTGTGCTGATCCATGAGCTGAATCCCATCTCTAGTTTCTTAATAAGGTGATTTGATGTAGGAATCATGGATGTGTTGTGCAACTGCAATTTTACCCCTCTCACACACTGTAATGGCCCAAATCCTTCTGAGTATCTAAAAAAGGAGTAACCAGGCCCTCTTCTTTTGTTCTGTGGTTGGATTTGTTGGCCAAGATCAGAGCTACAGTGACACCCTGGCTGTGCTAGTTTGTCACAGTAGTTCCCACAAAAATACAATTTGGAACAGAGGACTGAAGAGATACAACTGGGTCAACATAAGTTTAAGGGAAGTCCTAATCTTCCGATGGAATATGAAACTTATTATTTCCAGTCTTCAAAGGCCTGAGGATTATTAGCTTTTCCTCATATATTTCACCATTTCAGACAGATGGAAATTAACAGTACAGCACATGAGGGATCTTAGGCTGCTGCATGCTTAAAGTATCATCACCCTTTAAATAGATGACACAGCAGGACTTGTACAGCTAGTGTATTTCTTACTTCTTGTTCTTGCTGGTTCAATTTCCTTTCCCCTTACTTGGTAGTACAATATGGTACTGTGTACTGGCAGAGGAAAATGGAAGCATCAAAGCATCAGAATTCACACATGTACAAGTTATTCATCAGGAATGCAACTTCAAAATGAAATGCATATCTTTAACTAAATGATAGGCAAGGAACACCTGAATCTGTGGATATCTGCAAATACCTGTGCTGTTCATAGACTACCTTTGGTATGTATGGGAAAAGCACTAAATATTCAACTCACTGTCTGAGACATACATGACAGTAAACTTTGCCATTTATGGCATCAGAAATGTAATTCCACAGATATTTAATTCTACTAAGATATTTGTTTGAAAAAGCTTGTTTGGAAGTCTATAGACAGTCAGTGTCTCCTGAAATTTCCAGCAAGAGCTGTGCTTGTTCTCAGGTACGTCCATATCATCCTCTGATCAAAATGCTTAAGACTTAAGATGGTGCAATCCACTATATACTTTGACTTGAAGTACACTACCAGTGAGTCAGGGTCTTCCAACATCAGAGAGGAAAAGGAACCTGCTCATCAACTACCGGTTGGGAAGAAAAAAAAACAAAAACGTTACTTTTGTAAGCAGGTAATTAGAAGTCTCCAGTCCTGTGGCAGCTGGTGCATGAAGAATATTGGTTGGAAAATGTGCTTCATTTACTGAAGAGCCAGATGATGTTTCTCATAATGTGGATGTACCAGCCACAGTAATCATCACAGAAGGAAAATGAGAAGTGGGTGCATGGTGGTGGTAGAAACTCAGTGTTCCCAAATGTGGCAATCCCAAATGAATTTGGAAGCATCGATGTAATGCAAATTTTCTAATGGTTCTACACTGTAAGAGATAAAAGATACATATATTTCTTTCTGTAGAAGGTCTCTTCTTTACTTTTGTGCCAATTTTTGTTCATCGTGATTTTCTAGACATGCTTGGTTTTACTTTGTTCAGCTGATGAGTGGCCTATGTTATTAACCAAATTCTGTAAAGTGTCATCTTTAAGCATGTTCCTGAGATATACTTTTTGGAAGGAAGAATGTTAAATTTTCTTGGTTTTGACAGGGAAAGATTTAGAAGAGAAAATGAAGAACTGCATCCATTCTGTGTAAGAAAAAAGATTCCTCTTCAAATGATGTTTTCGCTTGCTGTGCACATTTGTGAAGCAGCTGTGCCACCTCAGTAAGACACAAAACAAGGCATTTTGCTAACAAGAAGTACTGGCCAGCACCTTCTTGCACTAAACAAACCCTCCACCATCCAGTAAGGACAAGAAAAAGGTATCCATCGTTTTGACCAGCTCATCACTGACTGTGAAACACAGTATTATTCAGTGCTGCTCAGCAACCAAAACTGTAGACTGGAAAGTGTGCTGAGGGCCATGCCTACACAGTAAGTCTTTCAAAGGGGTCTTGCTGTGTGCTGGATGGATGTAGTCCCGTGGACTGAATGCTTTTGTGACACTGACTGCATGGATGGAGTACATTCCCATTTATTTGAAAGGGAGCCAGTCCACATTCTCCAAAATTCCTCTGTGATCACAGTCAAAGCATGGCACATGGAGACATTTGCTTCAAAAGTCCCATCCTGATCTGCACTGAGTTGCTAGTGGAGACACAGCCAGCTCAGGGGTCTTCCACTGCCCATTCACCTGGCACAGCAGAGGCACTCAGAGAGCTGAAGGGCACAGTGAATCCCCCCTTTTATAACCCATCTGTCAACACTTCCACAACTTCTCACAGTTGCAATGCTGATGACATAATTTTTGAGCTTTAATGGTGATTGCCTCCAGGTCCTTGAAGTCTGGATCTTTTTATCCCTTGAGCTCTACAAGCTAACTGTGACTGCATAGAATACAAATTAAAGTTATTTAATGTTTTGCATCCATGTAAGGACATTTGTCATGGGATTTCCCCTTGCAGAAACCAAGGGCATATTGACACAAACCTGAGAGAAGGCATCTGCCTGCCCCACCAGCACCTTGAGCCCCAGCAGTGCCCCGATGCAGTCAAGCCATGCCAGCTGAGGCCAGACAGAGCAAGCACTTAGACAGTGACTGATTAAATAGGGGCTATTGGGTATCCAAGGAGGCTGCCAAAATGTCTCATGATTAATCAAAATATTTTAAAAATTCAAGGAATCTGACTGCTTCTAAATCTCACTCTGTTTTTCATCTCCTAGGAAGGTAAATAAATGAGTGTGCTCCACACCAGAACTTAATTGTCTGGGGAGATCCTGGAGCTGACAGGGTTCGTAGCCATTGCCAAAGCAGATCTATGAGCCTTTCCTAGTGACAGGTTATTAGATAGTGCACTGTCTTCCCAACACCTCCTGGAACATCTCCCTCAACTTGCCCCCCTGGCCTCCCTACTCTTGGCCATCATCCACCATCTCCATGCATCCATGGCCCTGGGTGTTCCCACCAGGGGCTCCCTTGGAGGTGCAGGGAAAAACCCAACACACAAGGGCCGAGGGGAAGGACTCCTGGAAACATACAACATAGCTCAAGCAGGGCAGAGGGTCTGTCCAGCCACAGGAGTCAGAACAGGTGAGCTCAGTCAGTTTACAATACAGTACTGTGCAACAGGTGAAATCTAGCTCTTTTTCTTCAGAGATTCCTCCATGCTCCTTCCCTTCTCTCAAGTGAAGATGCCTGAAATATTCTTCCTTTTATTGCCTGAAATGTTCACTGGTGACCCCAAGCATCCCATGAACAGGGCAGCTGACCACTGCCATTTATTCCAAGACACTAGGGGCTGTGCTTTCTGTTTATACACTCTGGATAAACAAGTACTAAGAGAGAATATGGATTCTTCTTTTAATAATTCAAGTTTACATAGCAATGTTTTGAAACTTAAGAACTAGAGGGAGGTAGTTTGCCACTTGGCAATGCAAATGTTTGGAAAACTTCAGGCTTGTGAGTAAATGGCATGTGCTTATCTGTGAAACCACAAACAGTGGCACGTGCCTGTAAGTTGCAGGACTGCCTGGGCCCAGAGCTGTATGAGGCAAAGTTGTGTTTCTCTGGCATCACAGGGATTTCTTTCTTCTTTTTGTCTCCTGTGTGTTCAGTTTCCCACAGCACCTTCTCAGTCACAGCCTGTGTGAGTGCTCTGTTTCGACTACATCTTCTCCTCACAGAAACACAAAAGTGAAATGAAATGAAAAAATATTCTTTGTCAAAGTTTTTTAATCTGCAGAGGAAGCCAGACAGGAAATTTGTCCGGTGGCCCTCATTGATGCTGCAAATACTATAAACTCCTAGTTTCCTCCACAGCTGTCTGGAAGCTTGGCCCCTTGACACAATAAGGAGAAATGTAATCTTCTGCTTGTATTGTTGGAGGGTCTCGTTTTTACAGCTGCTATTTGATTCTCTCTACTTTTTGTAAAAGGCTCTTGTATCTCCTCATGTGCAGGTTACTTCCCAAAAAAGAAACCTTTGGACTATCTGTGGCCAAGTCCCCAGCTGTGTTTGCAGTGAGCTTTGTGTCTGGAAGGAGCAGGTGAGCCATCAGCCCCGGGGCACCTTGTGCCCAAGCCCTCCTGCCACCGTGTCCCAGGGCAGCCACCCCCCAGGGACTCTTCCAAAAGGTGACTGAAAGAAATAACAATGGCCTCGATTATTTGCCATGATACAAATGGTTGTGATTATCCCACGATCCATCCTCCAGACAAATATTTTGAATTATCTGTGTCCAGGAACAAGTTCTCAGGAATGGTCCAGAGCAATTTCCCAAAGCCAGTATCTATCTCCAGCCAGCTGAGTGCCTCTGCTACACAGGTAAAACCCATCCCTGGCTGTCTGCTGACCCACCTTTGGGCAGGGACACAGGCCAGAAGCCAGGGCCAGGTCTGGGAGAGGGTGCCAGGGCAAGAACAGCCCTGAGCAGAAACAGGACCTGGGTCTCCATCTTAGGCCCCAGAGCCAGGCAGCAGCACACATCCTGACAGTCTCTCAGGTCCATCCCTCTGTTCTCCTCTGGATGCAGCAGCATCTTGTAATCAAACCTCTCCCTGTGGGACACTTCAACACAGCAGAGTTTGATCCAACTCTCATAATTATCAGACCTAGGATCCAGCCTGCAGTCTGCTAGCAGCAGCCCAAAGTAAAAAATTCTGTAGTGCTTTATAACACTAACCTTGGTTAATACAACTGGAGGAGGCGTGTAATCACAGTGAGGCTGCTATGTATACACAAAGGCAAGATTAATAAACCATTGTCAAGCCCAGGCTAAGTCAATAAAGGGGAACTGATTGGAAGCCAGAACCGCAGGCAGGTAATCATTAATCTGTATGTGTGATACTGAGTTTAAAGACCAGATGTTACTTGAAACCCCTGCAGATGCATGGGGTGTCCGGGAGGGCACTCTTGCATGCAGAGCAGGAAGAGCTGCATTCTTTGTGATTAACCCAGCTTGAACTTTGAAATCCGAGTCCCAAATATTTGCAAAAGATCCCAACTAAGACAAAGCTTTTAGGTTTGTAAGGTCCTCTAGTTCTATAGTGTGGGACAAGATTCCTACAGGGCTTGGGGCAAGTCCCTGTACCTCCTGGGACCTCACTTTCCCATGCTCAGAGAACAATTCTTCCCCAAACGTATTTCCTTTGCATGTCTGATTTCTAAAACTGAAGTTTTAGGAAGGAAAAACAAGAAGGCAAAACCAAGAAGTACCAAACCCTAAAACTAAAAGTCTGAGGGAGTTTTTCACTTATTTCAAGGTAGAAGAACACAGCTGGTCATTAAAAGTAACATTCACCTAAATATCTAGGCAGTGCTTTGTTACATAGCTCATATTCATTGTGTGAGGAGGCACCATGTTTTCCTGAATCACAGCATCACAGCTGTAAATTTCCTGTGTGGAGAAAGAAGGTCTTACATTCTGAGGACTTCAACAGAGCCTTTGTGCCCAGGATTGGCTGGCTAGAAAAATAATCCCCTTTCCTCATCCCTGAGCAATCATCAGGGTTTGAAGAGCTGTGGTACCCTGGGTGATGTGATTGCCCAAGGGTGCAGCATGCCCACCCCACAGACAGGTTTAGGGACAGTCCCTGGCACAGGTTCCTCAGACCAAATCCACTTTCAACCCCTTGCTTACACAAGTCACAGCCAGAACAGACTACTTATTTTACCCTTGTGAAAGTGCTTTAACTTAAGAATAAAATATTGTTTTACCCTCTGCCCTGCTGCTCAGCTTAAATCCAGTGTTAGCTTCCCTAGCTATAACAAACCTCCTAAGCAAAGAGGTTTTAAGCTCTGCTTCCAAACACAGCTGGCTCAGGAGCAAGGAAGCTAAATTAGGTGCAGTGACCAACTCATTGCCCCTTTCTCTGCCCCACATCCCTGACCCTTGAGAGAAAGGGTTAGTCCTTACACTTCACAGTCACCCTGAACTAAGTAAATAGGATATTTTTCACCTTATTTGCCTTATTTGCATGGATATTTTAATTGCTTGGAGCCAGAACAAAGTCTTTGAGACATTTAAAGCTGTGGGGTTTGAGTGGATCACTTCCCTGGAGAAGTGCAATGTGGCTCCGGTGCGTTCCTACCTGAGTCAAACATGTGACAAACAGGGCTGAAGAACTTGATTTTGCAAGGTGGCATTGGCTGGCCAGGCTCTTTCCAAGGTGGGGGCAAGCCTCCCCATCATCTCCAAAAATGTGCATCCCTGCCTGCAAGCAGCACCAGCAGGAGGGCAGGGAGGGGAGGGAGGTGATGGAAACTTCCCAGGGGAGGGTTATTACAGAGTCTGAACAGGCTCTGCTATATCCAAGCACAAGTAAACATAGAAATGTCAGGCCAAAGTGCCCTGGTTTGTTTCATGACAGCACCTTAGCAAACATCTCAAACATTTGTTTTCCTTTGTGTAGCCTCACATGCCACCAACTAGCACCAACAAATACAAGCTCCTTACTTTTTAATCACAGCCTTATGAGGAAATATTGTTACAATGAACAGCAGCTCAAGCTTGGCATGAAGATGAAAATGGAATAGCAGGCAAACAAGAACGTATGCAGAATAAAAGTCGCAAGGAGAATTAAGGCCCGGAACAATTGCAATGGCTTCCAGGGACCCCATGGGTAAAATGGGCCCTTCAGATACTGAGAAATTCACACCTTTTAGCAATAACTTGCTGTGGAATTATTAGGAGCTGTTTTGTGTCCCTCTGAATTGAGACATCCATCAAAAATCAGTAGGTAATTTTTCGACTGTGAAGTAAACTTCACTGTTCCTGTATCACCACCTTCACCAAAGGGAACTGCAATGCAGCAGCAGAGTCTCTCCTGCGGGCAGGAGCCTTGCTGAGCTTCCATGAAACATGGGACCACTAACTCTGAGCTTTTCAAGATGCATCTACTCTACTTGACATCTGAACAGTCCTGTCTCCAGAGAATAGATGCTTAGCATCATCCCAAGCTCAGATCTTTTGAATGACATCCCCATTAGTCATCCCAAACCACTAATAGTTATACACATCCTGACCTCAGGTCTCTTCCTTCTCAGCAGACCCTACTGCCAAGGACAGCAAGGCTGGCAGAGAGGAGTAATTGATGGCATAAAAAATCATGGGTTTCATTGAGCTTAAGCCTGAAAATCAGGCACTTAGGCAGTAACATTTTCCTCGGTTACTTGTCACTTGTGATCATAAGCATGAGTTAAACAAAAGGATGTGAATCCTCTGAGCAACCTGATCTAGTAGAGAGTGTCCTTGCTTACTGCAGGGGGGTTGGGCTAGATGACCTTTATATCTCCCTTCCAACCCAAATTATTCTATGATTCTGTGAAACAGAGCAACTGATTTCCACTAGCAAAGAGCTACATTCACCCCACTAACAGCAACACTTAATTCCCCAGTCAAAATCTCCTGGCATAGGAGCCAAGAAACATTATTCTGACATTGGGGAAAAAAGCTTCAGTGCAGTGCCATATTAGACCTCACATATGTAGACAAGGAAGATATCAAAGCAAGGTAATTATCTGCCCCTTTCACATTCTGTCTCCTCAAGGTTTAGGAGGTTTTTCTTATCCCTGTGTCATGCTGTGGCTCCCTCCCAGCATCCCTCTTAAAGCACAGAAGAGGAAATTGTATTGCACTGATCCCACCAGAGCTGGGGTTGTCATCAGTACTTACCTCCATCTCTGTTTGCAAAGAGACAGCAAATTGAAGGAAGGGGTAATTGAACTGCCCATGCTGTCAGTGGGACTGTCCAGCAGCCGTGGGGCTCATGGTCTCCAAATCTGCACAGGGGCAGGGGGTGGTCCTGGGCCCCACCACCAAAGGGCACTTTCCTGGCATTCTTCCTGAGCTCCAGGGCTCTCACAGTTGCAGACTTGGCAGCTGGCATTCACTGGCCCCACCACACACATCTTTCCCCAGATATGTTTTTTCAGTGTGTTGGTTTTAGCTGTGGTATTTGGCAGGCTTCCTTCATTGCCTTTAGCAGCAACAACTTATTGATAGGAAGGAAAATCTGAGGACATACGTGACTTATTCCAGCTCCTCTACTTTGTCTCCTGCACACACAAACACACACAAACACACACAAACACCTCTCCCTACCATACCCAGAAACGGGGCCAGGTGATAAGGAGTTGTGATCAGGGCAGTATATATCTGTATCTTCCCCCTTGCAGAACATTTCCAGGATCAGATTTTCTCTCTGTATTTTGTTACTTTTTTTGGTAATATTCACTAACTTCTTGGTAGGATGAGATAAAGTGTAGATCAAGAAGTTCAGATTCCTCTATTGGGACACAAGTACAGAGTTTTGTCCTTAACACTGCAGGCTGGCATTTCAAAGCTCCCTTGTAAATGCCAAAAAAGTATCTAGTGTCTCATCAAGAGTTCTGATCCCATGTGCTGCCAGTCTGGAAGGTCCTCAATGGACATAGCAGTTGCTATGTGCCAGTTTCTGAAAAGCTTAAGCTTATTTCTACAGCTACTTTTGAATGTTTCAGCCACACCAATACATGATCAGAAAACACAGGAAATGGGAGCTGGAGGGATGTGGGAAATGAGGAAGAGAGAAGATTCATCTCTTCTTCCTAACACAGGTCTTTTATCTGGGAATATGGGTTGTTGCCCCAGCATTAGGATTTGGGCTGAGTGTTTAGGGCAAAGATGTGTAAATCTCCTTCCGTTTTCTGAGGAAAACATGCACAAGGATAAATAACTAAATATTCAGCAGAGACATCAGACACTTTACCAAGGCCACCCAGTGAGTTTGCTTTTATTCCAGACCATCTTTCTGTTCTGTATTTGGGCATGTCTTTCACTGTGGGCTGCTTAGCTCCAAGGGGAACCCCAACCCACCACTGCTACACTGATGGTGGAGAGAGGCTTTCTGTGCTTCACCTGCTCAGCTTTGCTGCACTCAGTCTCACCAAGTCTCCTCCAGGAACAGCTGTGAAGCTCCTCAGGACTGAATACATAGGGGAGGAAAACTCTTGACCTGGTTTCTGAACACAGTGGATGAGCTTCATCTCACTCAACTCCAGCTGCTGGAAGGTACCTGCTGAGAAGAGTAGAGATAATGAAGTAAAATGGAATAGTAGCTTACCTTGGATCTTTATGACCAAGGGCCTCCAGGGAAGTGAGGGGTATCTCACTCTGAGAGGTTTTCTGAGTTTCGGTGTAGTTTGCTGAGAGCAGTAGGACAGGGCCATCTCTTGTCTCTCAGTTTGTTTTACAGACCTTAGCCTGCCCTTTGGGAGCTCCCGGTGTAGACAAAACCAATTTAATCTCCTGTGGTTTTCTCTGAAAAGTGGGACTTTGCAGAAGGGCTAGTTATTTGTAATTCCTGCTGTTTTGAGATCAGCTGGTGCAATTTCACAGGAGAGGGGAGCTGAGGACCACTGCCCACTGTGTACTGTGCATGCTCTGGAGTTCAGCTGCTGAGACATCCAGCTCCCTGGTTATGGGGTGGCTGCATCCCAAACACCATGTGAAGATCCAGGCGAGACAAGAGCACTTCTTGTACTGCAGGCAATATATACAAGTTACAGGATAATTTCTGCCTCCAGGAACTCACAATCTAAATTAAGACAAGACTGCAGTGAGAGATGTCACGAGAACTGGCAACAGGGAGAAAGGAGGATGGGAAATAGGAATCTTGCTGCAATACCATACTTTTTTTTTAGCACACTGCTTTTTTTTTTAAAAAAAAAATCAAACTTTTCTGTTTTCTGGAATGATGTCCCAGCACATCCCACTTCTCTCCTGTTTATCTCTGTCAATAACTGGTGCTCATAGTGCATCTCTAGATACCTAATGCATCAAATTCACATATGTTATTAATAAGCTGTGGGTATCTGCAAGAGTGTTCACGAAGAACATTAGACTGATTGCATTGCAGAAGGATCCCTGGGACAGGAGTTATTTTCCCAGATGAACACAGGCAGGGCATATCCAAGACCATTTTTTCTCCATTCCTTCTCATCACATACATATTTTCAGGACTCAAAGTCTGGACAAGCAGAACATCACAATGTCAACCAAGGGAAGATGTAAATCTCCCTAAGTAATTTTTAATGAAAAAAAATATTGAGTTACTCTGAGTGCCATGGTTTCTGGGTGGCTGGCTTTAGCTTTAGCAATCCTTACTTAAAGGGAAATTTTACGGTCTTAATATATACCAGATGCTCTTCTAGTCCCAGATGAAAGCTCTGTCGTCATTTGCTGTTAATATTTTTGTCAGCAGTAGAATTTTATTGTAATACCCCATCTTATTTGTAGTCACTATTAGTCATAAGAGAAAACTCTTCTACAAGAAATCCCTGGGTCACTCCTTGAGTGTCCTGTCTTAGTGTATTTAATTTAAAAAAATTAACTACTTGTTGTGTCCAATACTTGTCTATCTAATGAACATATAAAATTACTTTTTACCTGATGAAAACCATTTGCTTCTTGCAGTTAGACAAAAGAAAAATAATAAAGTTATACTCTACAGTAACAACAGTTGGCTTTACAGCAGTTCTCTGGTGGAATGAAAACAAGAGATTTGCTTTGAAAATAAACCTCCATGAACTTGGATCGACAACAAGGGACACAAAGGTTTACTTCAAAACCAAGAAACGTATTTCACACTGTTAACCTTTGATCAGATGTTAGTTTCTCACAAGGAGAATAGTTTTTAAATGTGGCAATTTTGATCCTTTGTAGTGACCGATGATCTGATTACAGAAGGAAAGGGATTTGGGGGAACACAATAGGGCAGATTATCAAAGCACAAGTCCTCTGGATGGAACTTTCTTATCTCATGGAGAGCAGCTAGAGTGAAAAATTAAGAAATCACTACATGATGGGATCCATATGACATCCAGTTAGCATGCAAGTTGGAAGCTGCAGTGTTATTTTTTTCTTTCCACTGACTCTGACAATTAACCTGGATTTTGAAAAATCCAGTCTTGTTGCTCCTGCCCTTGCCACATCACCTTCCCCATGGGGCTTGAGCTACTATTTCCAGCAGCTGAGAGGAGCTATAGGGACATAAGCACTCCCAACTCTTGATCCACCTCCTCAGAAGTAGGGTTCTGCTCTGTGGAAAAGTCTTCTCTGGGCTAGAGCAGTAGCAGAGATTGTTTGCTGCCTCCTGAGGTGTTGTGTTGGGTGAGGATGAGGCATGTTTTTTGGTCCTGGGCTGTACTATCAGGATGAATGTAAGAGGCTATAACCCACACCAACAGTGATCTCTGACACATGAAGAATTCTCATATTGGATACCACGGGGGAAACATTTTACATCATGGGACCCTGTGCAACTATACTGAATCATCAGAAGGTGATCGCTGATTTTGCCCAAAGTATCTGCTTGGCAGGACACTTGCAAACTGTGGCAATACACCACAGCCTTTTCAGATCCAGGACCCAGCCTTTCAGACCCAGCTGGTCCAGCAGTGGAGTGGGTGAACCCGCTGTGTTGGACAGGCAGGATGTGGGCACAGCAGTGGGATGATGCACAGTGGGATAGTGCACATCTACTACTGAGGTGTTCAAGGCTGTGGAAACCCTATTCTGTGTTAATTCTGACAAATTCTAGTGATTCTGAACCTCACCAAGATGCAGTAAGGTCTTTCTAAAAGAGTTTATCTGTGTACCCTTCTGGGGCCTCCAGGGATCTCATGAGGGATTTCATGGGGATCTCATAAGAAGGAGATGGCTACTGGAGTCATGCACCCCAATTTACTAACCAGTGTTTATTCCATAATTATTGCCTTTAAGTCTTGAATAGAATCTGGCTTTGCTGTGTGATGGACAAATTTTATTGCACAGGTGTTCCTGGTGTAAAAACCTAAACCCAGAAGAATTTCAAGAGAAGCTATTGAGTATTGGGGAATATGGTCTTCATGTTAAATTCCATACCTGAAATCCCACTGCAAACAGGAGCTGTCATTGGCTAATTTAAAGCTGCCTCTGGAATATACCGTGTGAGCTGCAGCTGGGACACACACCTGTAAGAAAATTGGAGTGTGGATATTGAATTTAAAGCCATGGTTGTAGGGATTAATTTATCGATGAAAGATGAAAGACGGTGGCTGAGGATGAGGTGGGAGGTGTGGACAGAGGAGATTGGGGAAGAAAATACTGTCTGCTCAAACATGACTTGACTGAATCTCATTGAACTGGAACACACATATTTGCTCTGCCCTCTGTGTCTCTGTCTTCTCTCCTGAGAAGCATGATACTGGAAAGCCACAGGGATATGGCTAAAAACCTGAAAGCATTTATTCCAAAGTCTTTGTTTGTATCATCTGGATGACCCTGAGCAAGTGCAGGTTCCTATAGCATTATGAAGGCATGAAATAAATATCCTAGGCCTTGGATCTTTGGGTCTCATCTTCCTGTGTAGTCTATTGGCACCTCGGGGTGCAATCATAGCTGGTTTTAACCTTTTCAAAAGTTTCCTTTTAAATTTACAAAGATGCTTAGAGAAAGACTTAAAGTGAAAGCAAAATGATGTTAGGGAAATTATTATTATCCAGAGGCAGCATTCAGATTATAGCAATAATGAGATAAAGATTTGTCAGGTTTCTTCTGTCCTGCAGCTCTGTCTTTATCTGCATGAAGTTGCCATCAGAAAGAGCTTTCTGTCAGCTGAGCTCTTCACTAAGTGAAGCTATTCACAAAACCACAATAGAGTTGTGACCAAAGAAAGGAAGAAGGGGATGTTCTGCAGCTTAGAGTGTATGTAATGAGCCTTCATATCACAGAGACTTCAAGAGGCCACAGCTCATCTGAACATCACTGAGACACTGATGTGCTGTTTCTGAATTTTCTGTTGTACAGTGGTACTGTGCTCTGCTGTAGTATCAGTGAACCATATCTAATGATGGAGAGTACAGCTCTATCTGCCAGTGTTAGGCTACTGGGTGAATTTCAAAAGGACATTAACAGGCAGGGAACAGAAGCCAGCAGGTGGACTGTGCCTTGCATATCCTCTTCTTTCACTTTGGCACCACTACTGTCATCCAGGTGCTGTTATCACATGTGAACACAAAATCCCCTGCAATGCCAGCCCTGAGAGGTGAATGATGACTGACAACACAAAACAGGCACTGAAGCAACTTCTGAAGCAACCTCTGCTCTTTCCTGTTGTTTGTGGTAAAGATGGTCATTGCAAAAACCTCATGTCTTGTTACACAGGAATTGCAAACCAACGTTTACTGCTGATTTTAAATCCACCAACCTACTGAGCCACCCTCTGACACTGAACAGATGATGCCACCACTGGGTATTATACATTATACAATCATTCTTTGAACCCTTTATGGCTTGAGTCACTCTGAAACTTTTGAGGAGGCAAACTCTCTAGGCAGCTGAACCTGTTGTAGCCTTTTCTTTGTTACTTTCTACAAGCCCTGTGTCCATAAGCCATAGGCTGGTACCCACTGGTACTTACTTAGCACTGCAGTTGTCATATGATGTAATTTGCAATGTGTCAGGGGTGAGCCAGGACAAATATCAGACTTCACTGGATTAAGGGCAACTAACTGGCTGAACTACATGTGGCCTGCTGATCAGCATCATCTCATGGTACATTCATGGACCATTACTCAGCAGTCCCATATACCAGCTTTCTTTCACTCTTCCACTTTCTTTTAATTTTGGCTTGGTCTTTTTTCCCTTTAGTTGCTAATGGGATGTCTTTTCCTGACCAGTGGGTTTCATTTCCTTTCATACTCTTATGCTTCCCTTTTCCTATTTTTTTTTTTTTTACTATGTCCCTGGTCCATAGCAGCCAGCTTTTAGCTTTTGATTTTAGTGACTTAGGACACTAAAATGTTCCTATATTTCACATGGTAACAAAACAGCTTCCTGCACAGGCAATCCATTGAATATCTGGAAGAAAACCTGTCAGCAAATGCAAGAGGTAAGTATTTGCTATTTGCATACCCGAAGAGATATTTTCTCCCATTCATGCCATTTTCCTACCTGGCTTCCTTCTCTAAAAAGAAAGGTCTGCAATATTATCATGTTTGAAGTGCCAAAGCCTCAAGCCCCAGTGATTCTCTTTTCACCTTTGAAAAATGGGACCAAAAAATGTAGCCCCCATATTTTTTGTTTGGTTGGTTGGTTTTGCTTGTTTTGTTTGTTTTGTTGGGTTTTTGTTTGCTTGGTTTGGTTTGGTTTTTTGCTTGGCAATTAAAATCTGTTGAAATTCTGTTATTTTCTCCCCGTGGAATCATAGAATCATAGAAAGTTAGGGGCTGGAAGGGACCTCAAGAGATCATCTAGTCCAAAGCCCCCTGCCAGAGCAGGGTCACCTACAGCAGGTCATCCTCCTATAATGCATCCAGGTGGGCTTAGAATGTCTCCAGAAAAGGAGACTTCACTACCTCCCTGGGCAGTGATCATTCTAGGTGGCCTCTGTGGAGTTTCTTTCCTTTTAGGCTTGCCCCTAAGAGAAGTTTTGTTCCTGTGCCAACCACAAATAAGAAGTGGAGTTTCAGCACAAGCCCTTTGGTGAAATGAAGCAAATCACACAAGTTTGTAGCATATTGCACACTCTCCCTCCCAAAGTGGAATGCAGCTTTGCAAGGGTAGCACCTTATCATAAAACAAGCTATTCCTGTTTGTGTTTAAATGCAAGCATATTAAAGATTAATCAGGTTTCTGTGAATGCCTCTTTTCAGACCTTCTTTATCCCTCACCTGTGCTTTAGTTTTAAGACATATGGTGTAACTTCCTTTGCAACTTCAGTTCCCATTGCTCACTTCTTGCCTTACTGCTGGGGAGCACTCCCAGGTAGGGCAGTTCATAAATAAACATTTTCTTGGAATTGCTTGGTGACGTGCAGCCTATAAACGAGCCAGCAAAGTTGAATAAGGAACTAATTCAAGCTGGTGACCCTTAAGCATGAACTGAATACACTTAATAAAGAGAGCTGGGTTATAGGTTTTGCTACTTTGGTAAAACATGCTTTAAATTAAAATAAATACATTAAATGTGAACTCAGATCTGACCCAAAACAAAACCCATGTAGAGAAGAATTATGAATTCCCAGATACTCAAGAATAGCAGTCAGCTGCTTAAGTGGGCTAAGCAAATCAATAAGCAATTGACATTTCAGGATTAAAATTAGTAATGTGATAAAACTAGATGCATTACAGAAGACCCTGCTTCAGTTTTACTCTTTTTAAAACTCACGATTCTGAAATAATACTTAAAAGTTTCTTTTTCTGAAAGTAAAGGCAAGTGTAACTTGCAGCATGTTTCCACAAACGACACATGCAGTTCCTTAGGACTTGCATCATTAGAGCTGTGTTTAAAAAGCCTGTATACTCCAGAGTGAGGATTTTTTTACATTATGGAGCCCTATTAAAAGGCAAACATTTCTTTCCTCCTTGAAGGTCATGAGAACTGTTTCCCATAGAGCTCTGCCCAGGAGTTTCCAGTTAAATGGGAGTAATTTTATTAAAATATCTGTTTTCTGTCAGAGAAATTCAGCACATCTTTAATTGTCAGAAAAGGCTGCATAAACATGTGCTACAGCAGAACACAGAGTCCATACACGTTTGCTTATAGCATGCTCTGACTCCACTGTTAAAGACAAGTTTATCAAGTCCTGGATTTTTCATTGTCGTCATAAGGAGTCTTGCTCTCAGCCACAGATGACCACAAAGAAGTACTGCAGGCATAATATTATCTCTACCCTCACCTTTAGTTAGATTGTGGTGCATGCCATCACACTGGTATTTTGAATAGTGCCTGTTATAGCAGGAAGATATGGAGTATCTTAAGTGCAAAAACCATTCAAGCCAAGAGCCCAGAGTCGAACCTTGTGGGGTCCCTTCCCACATCAGTACAAGGTCACCTCTTCATTCTGGCAAGACACTCAGCTGCTCTGTCCTTCCTACACTGAAACTTGTACACTCCACCACCGTGTATCTGAGCACATCTATGACCTGATCTAATCCCTCTGGGATTAGCTTCTCATGTGCTTGATTTCTTTTATTCTCTCTTCCAGTGCATACAATGATTTAAATTTTCTAACAACACACACATGCTATTATACATGTAAGAGAAGGCAACATCAAAGAAACAGAGTTTATACTGAGGGCAGAATGTGATGAGGTATTTCCTGGGGAAGTTCACACTACAGTCTTAAAGCTGCTAAATATTGTTTTTCTGAGGAGTTTAGTCTTTGGTAACCTTAGGAGCTGCTGTAAGTATATGTTATGTGCAGTGCTTTTCAACCAATGTTTAGTGTAAAGTATGAGTTATTTGGCTGGGATTTGTATGGTAACCCAGTGACAGGAGAGCAGAATGCAGACTGTAAATTTCTGGTACACAGAAGTTTCCAAAGTTCCCACTTGAAAAGTCAATGTCCTGTGGCACAGCACAGTCACCCTCTGGCATGCATTGCCCCCAGGCACTCTGCTGAACACACCTTTGGCAGCTTTTGCCACATATTGCTTCCCTCTGAGTTTGTACAGCAGTTCAGCAAAGCCTAAGTACCAGTTAATATTTACTGCTCTTTGGGTTTGAAACACAAATAACTAAGTTTGCAGCTATGGAAAACAGAACTGGAAAACAATGTCCCATGACTCCTGTGAGATCCAAGAACTGGCATAAAAGAAGGCAGAATAGGTAGGATTGATCCTGGACTTTAACAGAAGTCTGGACAGAACTGAACACGATACTCCAGGGGCGGCCCCACCAGTGCCAAGTACAGAGGCACAATCACTTCCCTACTGCTGGCCACACTATTCCCCATTCAAGCCTGGATGCTGTTGGCCTTCTTGGCCACCTGGGCACACTGCTGCCTCATACCAAGCTGGCTGTCCACCAGCAATCCCAGGTCCTCTTCTGCTGGGCAGCTTCCCAGCCACTGTTCCTCAAGCCTGAAGCGTTGTCTGGGATTGTTGTGACTGAAATGCAGGCCCTGGTACTTGGCCTTATTGAACATCATACAATTGGCCTTGGACCATCAAGCCATCCTACTCAGGTCCCTCTGTGGAGCCTTCCTACCTCCAAGAACATCAACACTCCCACCCAATTCAGTGTCATATACAAAATTACTGCGGGCGCACTCAATCCCCTCATCCAAATCATTGGTAAAGATATTAAACAAGACTGGCCCCAAAACTGAGCCAAGACTGGTCCCAGCTGAGTTGGGACACAACTGGTGACCAGCTGCCAACTGGATTTTACCCCATTAATCACAATTTTCTGGCAACGACAATCCATACAGATTTTTACCCAGTGAAGAGCACACTTGTCTATGCCATGATTTGTCAGCTTCTCCAGGAGAATGCTGTGGGAGACAGCATCAAATGCCTTACCAAAGTCGAGGTAGACAAGGGGGTTTTTGGGGGTCACACAAGGAAATCACAAAACAGAATAACCACTACGAGCCAGATGGAACTGCCTGGTTAGAGAGCAAGACAAAAGAACTTCACGAATAACATAGGGAACATGCAAAGGGAAGAAGGAATCCTGGAGGAGCTGGAGAAACCATCCAAATCCAAATCAGGATGCAGAAACCTTGGACCACAGGCCAGGCAGCTGGAAGCTGCTATGTAGTGTAATGAGTGGCACTTGTCACCAGCATGTCTGGGATACTTCCATGAAACTTATTTCTTCTACAGGGGACTAAGGAATCACTGTTCTGAATCACACTCACAGTCCAGCACCTCCCATGGAAGAGGAGACAGAAGCTACAGCTGTAGAGGAACAAAACCTGAAGCTGGCATCGGAGAAAAGATGTTGCAACATCTCATTTCTTCAGAAGCAGGGTGATAAGTTCTGCCCCTTCTGCCCTCTGTCCCATTGTTCTTGTGGTTTTATTTGGTTTAATGATGGAAAGTAAGTGGTTATTATTGGTTTTCAAACTAGCTGTTAATCCTCATATTTGAGAATCTCTTTAGCATAATACTGAATTCACACTAATTCCTGCACCAAATAAAAATTGTTCTAAAGAACAGAAACCATCAAGCATATGTATTGTCATATCTTCAGTGCCAGATATTCCCAATTTTCCCCTGGTTTCCCATCTCAAAGTTGCATTGTTCTAGCTGAAGATGGAACTATTTCAGAATTAGTTGTAAAAAAACACCTAAGATGACCTCTTATTGAGACACAATCCAGCCTTGTTTCTACAGAAGTTCCTGCTGACCTCACATGTCATGCTTTCTTTTTAATATTTAACGTATTTTCTTTTTCCAGTAAGAAACATGCTTTATGCTGACATTATGTTTTCATAGAGATAATTTCCCAATGCTCTGCATGGAGATTTTTGATACTTGTCATTATCTGTGAAGATTTTAATCTGAAATTATTACTATTGTTTCATTTGGCATCTACACTTTGGAAAGAGCCAAGGGAGGAAGTGACAAATCCATCAGCTTAAGACAGGAAACCCTGCGATGTCAGAGCTGCTCATATCTTGCGACAAGCTGCTTTTCCCCTAGGCTGTTTCATACTAACATGTTTTCATGGGATAGTTTCTCCATCAATGTCATTAAAGATACCATTAAAATATTTATTGATCAAAATCTGATGGGAATAAATGTAATATTGCCCATCATATATTCTACCATGTTTACACAGCATCCAAGGGAACAGACCTTAATGGGACATGGGAACATGACTGTACATTAAACATAACATAGTAGAAAAAGCTTCACAAAAAGAATGGGTCATTTGTCTAATCACTGTCCTGCTGTTTTGCCTGGAATATACTAAGTCAGTCCTGAGTATCCCCTTGTATGTGGATTTTCCTAATATATTTCTGCAGCATCTTTCCTCCTTTGCCCGAGTGGTCACAAGCAGCACTCACTTCCCCATGAAAAACACTGCATATTTCAGCATCAGAGAAACAGAGGTTTTCACTTTGCTTCTCTCAGCAGCAACTCACAGGGTCTTGAGCTGCTTATTACAGTAGAAAAGTGAGAATAACTGTATTGATTAAGTTGTGCCTAGCACAAGCCCTGGATAGTGATTTAGAATAATAATAAAAACACTGCAATACAATATAAATGCAAGTGTGATTCAAAAACCTCTCTCTAAAGCAAACAAGTCAGAGCACAAGAAGGAGAGTAACATCTAATACCTGCCTGAGTTGCACAATATTTAACATCTCCTGTGTGAAGATCTCACCAGCCCTCAGAACAGCCTCCAGCAAGCAGAATGCATTTTAGTCCCCAGCCACAGGTTTCAAGAGGGCTCAGTGTCCCTCTGTACATCCTCTAACTCCTCCTGTTGCATTGTAACACTAACAGAGGAACCACAAGGATGTGGATGATCAGCAGCAAAGTTTGGAGTGTGCCTGTCTGAAAGCACAGGGAGATTAGGATGAGGGCTGCACTGGGCCTGAGCCAGCCAGTCAAACCATGGCACTTACACAGCAAATAACTGTGATGACAACTTTGCTCACCTTTCAGCACTTGCCCCTTTTAAACAATTTTTGTGCCCTCACTCCTACCAGTGTATCACTGTGGGTGTTGACATTTAACCTGTTTGTCAACAGATCCATTTACATCTCATTTCACTGACACTCCATACAAGAGGCAGTAAGTGAAGAGCATTTTAGCACAAGTGATGAAAGATGTTGTTGCTGGTGCCCTTTAGCACTGCACTACCGTGAAGTACAGCTACCATTAGCAACTGGGATTTGAATGTAATGCCTACTTTCATCCAGCAAGGTCAAAAATTTATGGTTCTGACCTTTCCTCTCTCATTTGATGTTGGAGAGGGCTCAGGTCACATTTGCATGAAATAACATAAAATTTGATAAGACTTGATGCAGGTTCAGTGTGAAGTGAAGCAAAGAAAGGTTTCCATCTCTCCCTGATAAAAATCACTTAAACATCTTCAGTAACGAGGGCCATAAAATTCCACAAGCTTTACAAAAAGGTTGCAAAGGTATTAAATGTTTCAAAGGGGCACACATGAGTATGTAATTATCCAAGACCTACATTACTCTTACTGTAGAGTTGCTCAGATGTATTTCTTAAGGTCTCAAATATATGTTTCAAGAAGAGCGAGTCTTATTTTGGCACAAAACTATACGTTAGTTAAACCACCATAACTTTTAAATGCTATGTTTTCACCAGACTCTACACTACTTTGACTTAATTTGGGTTGGTCACTTGGCACATCAAGCCAGAAAGATACACAAACCCTAGTGCTGTATTCCCCTGATTTGACCAAGCTGGCTCAGTTGAATCAATGTTGACAAGACTGGGAATTTTACTGGACTCTCAGCTTTTCCCCTAATTCTTATTTTTAAGGCCAACCAGAGGTGAACTATTTGCCTAAGTCACTTCTCAGCCCTGGAGTCCTCTGGTGTGTCCAGCTGCTGTGTGGTCTCCAGCCCTCTCCTCTCACCCATCACCAGGGAGAGTGCTGCTCTTCCTGCACACCAGAGCCTGGAGGCAAGGGCTGTTTTAGAGACTCTTTGCTCATCTCTAACTGAGCATAACAGAACTGAGTCACAAAGTTCAGCAAAGATCAATCCTGCCAGTGTTTAGGACTGGGGATTAGCTCAGCCCATTGCAGACACAGCAGCTCAGTGAGAAACCATTTTCCAAATGACAGCTTGCTCTGCAGTCTTGTTATGTAGAATGTTATTTCTTTTTTATCTTTTCTTTTCTTTTTTTCTTTTTTTTTCTTTTTTTTTTTTTTTTCCTGCAAAGAATGTCAATGATGTGTCCAACTGCTTAAACACATGCATTGTAACTATGCAGAGGTTCAAACATATATAACCTGTGATGCTGTAGTACAGCTGACATAATGAATTTAATTTTGGTACTGCATTTAACTTTGGTAATGCATTTAAATGTAGTAATTTAGTTAATTTTTAATTTAATTTACTTAATTTTAATTTTTTTTTAATTTTAATTACAATTAAAGTTTATTGTAAATTTTCTTGGTGTTTTCATCTGGAGGGAGATATCAACTTGACAAGAAAAGATTTAGAGAAATTCCAGACAGTCATGAAACATGCTGATATGAGAGATCTGCAGCTATCCTGTAGAATTTTGTGCTTTTGTGGGTTTTTTCGTTTGTATATGTAGATGCTCCCCCTGGCTGCAGTACCACGAGTACAAGCAAACATAGCCTTCATTGAAGATAATATTTCCCAAACTTTCTGCTAGGATGCACAACTTCATTGATTCCCCAAGCTGTGGATCTGAGTTTGGGATTTCTTCCAGAAAATATGATGTCTATTTCCATTCAAGCTATCCACTTCAGTGTGCACACGAGCTGTCCTCTGCTGCCACAAACTACAGCAAGAATTGCTGCTTAGCTGTGTCATTGGAAATAACAAGTCATACACAAGCTATGAAATAGATTGTTATTGTTATATAAGAATATTTTTAACACATTTTAGCATTGAGCAATTAATATAAACACATTTTTATTCTTTTGGTAGCTAGCATGCTTCCTCTCTGGCCTTTGTAGTCTAGCAGAAGATATAATTTGTACTAGCCCACCCAGGAAGGGGAGCAAGAAATAAGCTCTCTGATACACATCTTTTCTTGCAGCTTTTCACTGCTACAGTGACCTTCCTCCCTGCTGTGAAACTTCAGGTCCGAATTTCCTCCCCAATACTGCAGGATGCTTCAAATACTAACTAAAAGAAATGCAGGGGAAAAAAGCAAAGAGAGAGCTGTCAAATGGTGTTTATCAAAGTTAAGACAAGTAGGCATAGCTGTTACAACATGGGTTATAATCCCAGCAAGACCTCTATGAGAGAATATTATATCCAGTAGTTTTCCTTGTCAAACTTACTGGGTTATTAGTACCTTGGCTGCTCCTTATATAGGTACTTCAAATTCACGTTGTAAAACCATGAGAGAGATATACTACACACCTACCTCTGGCCATCTGCTGCTTGTCCTTGCAGCTTGTGACTTGCCTTGCATACCACTGAGGTCCCCTATGTCCATTCTCAGACTTCCCTTTCTGGTCAAGAACATGGAGAAACACAAACTCTCCTAGCTATGGTGTGTCTTCAGAGATGCAGGCATGTCCCCAGGACCAGCAAAGCAGAATGCTGCTTTTATTGCTACAGTTGGCCAACACTTTTCCAGGGAATCTGATTCCTCCAGGGAATACTATATTTTTAGTGCCACTCAGTTTTCACAGTGTTGGCTTTATATAGAACGAGTTGACTCCTAGAAACTACAAGGAAGCAGAATTTGTAAGTTTTGACAGTCCTGAAGTGCTGTTAGATGGAGCCCTGTACCTCTCGGTTCTCCCCAGCCTGCTGAGCCCCTGTGGGGCTGGGGAGGCAGAGATGCCCAGGGCACCAGGTGGAGCTGAGACCAGGGTGAGAACAACACACCTACAGTGGGACAGAGATGTCAGCCACAACACCTGTAAGTTCCTGCCGCAGAGTATACTTACTCAAATGCCTAGTTTTCAGAAAAAATAGAGATAAAAATTTCTTAGTTTTTTTGCATTGTGGGGGTTTTTTTGTGGGTTTTTTATTTGCTTTTGTTTTGTTTCGTTTCATTTTGTTTTGAATGTAAAACAATTTTTTTGGTATTATTATTTAGTTCCTTACCTGCTTGCTGGATATCAGCATTTCAAACCTCACCACCCCAGTAGCTGCAAAGCATTACCACTGGTACAAGAAAAACATGACCCTGTGCTCAGAAATACAATCCTTAAAGCAAGGCTTACTTCACTGAATATTTTATGCTTTTTGGTTTGCTTTTTGCTTAGCAATTAGAAAGTTCCCTTTGTTTGTGTTTCAACAGAATTATTGTGGTAGGACACTGTACCAAAAAAGGCAAGAAAAGATCTTTCATGCCAGTCAAGAGTTCACTTCTTATTTTTGCAGTAAGGACAGAGTCACAAAACAGGAGAGATTCCGATGTGGGTGATCTGCAGTTTAGTTAAACAGGAATGAAACAAAATATAGAAGTGGCAACTTGCTTTTGTAACAAAGATTACCTCAAGCCCAGGAAATGTTACACAGTAAACCTCTTCTTGTTTGCATTTCAAAACCACTGCTAAAATAGTGCATCTCGGTACTGGAAAACACTCAGTGCCTGTATTCCTCTCCTGCCCCCTGCAGCAGGATTCAGCAATGGAGCTGCCCCACTGGCTCCAGAGCTCCCACTCACCTTTCCCAGTGTTTCCCCCCGCTTCGGTGTTGGTCTGGGAGAAGGTGGAGCACTTGGGTGCAGCTCCATCCCACTCCCCCGCCACAGCCCCCAGAGCAGATTATTTTCTCATCGTTCCATGACTAATATAACCACAGGCACTTGAAGGGCACGGGAGTTTTTCCAGCCAGTATTCAGAGGGCAGCAGCAACCTTTCTGCTGAGGAGGGTCTTACGACGTACTTGCTCGGTTTTTTTCTTTCAGTAAAGCATTTGCTGGCACAGCTGGTGCAGCAGGACAGCCTCCAAACCTGGAATCACTGGAAAATTACTCTTCTTGAATCCTTCGTATACCTTGAACTTTGTGCCAGCATAGGCCCTGCTGGTGACAGTGACAGTCTGTGCATTTTCTCAGGCTTGTTCTTTAGCTAAGCTCTGCCAAAAAATGGCTGACCCGAGCGTTTCATGGTTGCTGCACAAGAGCTCACAAGACAGACCATGAAGCCTGGCTTGGCTGTGCAGTTATGTTCACAGCACAACACTCACAGCTCACGAGGTTGGTAAAAGCTCACTGGTAAGAGACATTTAAACTGCATGTGCTGGCATTGCCTTTTCTGGGTGTCCTTTGGCTACCCTGGGGCCTCGAAGTCCCTGAGCAGGGTTAACACTTCCCTGCTGGGCCTCTCATTCGGAGCAGCTGAAGCATTGCTGTTTCTTCCGTGCCTCTTTTTACATCTGTTTCTATGTTTCAGAGAAACCTTGCCAAGAACACCCCAATTTATTTAGCTCTCGTGTCGGATTTGATTTGAAGCTTCTCAGCCCCTCATCCTTTGCTTTGACCAGATCACTAGAGTACAAGTCACAGAGTTTCTTAAAAAGACAATAAAAATAAATAAGCTGATTAGGCAAAAATGTTGAAAATCTCCAAGAATTAATTTACAGGCTAGATGTGAGAGCTTCTCAGAATGCATCTTTCCAACTGCAATGTCCCTTCCACTCCAGCCAATGATGGGACAGATCAGGCACTGACTTCCTGACAGCTGATACACTAAGGCATTTTTCTTTATGAGAAATGTTGCAATTTGGTAGGCTTTGACCATTTCTTTTAAATTTGGATATTCACAATGCCTGATTTTGGCAAGTTTGCACCTTGGTGAGTAACTGCGTGCTGTTCAAAATCTACATGACCGTAGCAATGATACCATTCATTTATAAGTGTTACCCACTTTGGCTACATGAAGCCTGGTAAACAGAGAATGCAGTGAACACTTCAGTATAGGAAGAGACACTGAGCTGGACTAGACCAGAGGGGTGTGAAGGTATTTTGTATCTTTCAATCTCAGCCCTGTCTGATGAAAACCCTGATTAAAAATCCTATCTTGACCACAAAAAAAAACAAACAAAAAAAAAAAAAAAAAAAAACCAACAAAAAAAAACCACCAAAAAAACAAACAAACAAAAAAAAACAACAACAAAAAAAAACCCAAACAAAAAAAAAACCAAACCAAAACAAAAAACCCAAACAAACAAACAAAAACAACCCAGCCAATTAATGACTAGCATTGTCTCAAATGACTTCTAAATAAAGGAGATTCTGGTTGTCTTCAAGGCTGAATTTTTAGGTATGAAGCTCAGTTTCCCATCAGAGATCCTCTGTTCTGTGAAGTCCAGTCTGTGGGCCAGCCCAGCTGCTGACACTTGCCTGGCCCAGCCCAGTGGGAATTCAGTTCTGCACAAACCTCTGAGTGGTGCTACTGCTATCAGCCCACAGGTGATGCTTGCAGGCTGAAAGCATCACTAGCCAAGCTGTAAAATAAATTTCAGTACGCCTTCCAAAAGAACAGAAAAGTCTTCACAGAAAAGAGTGCTGAACCTTCTGACTGTGAGCTCTCTCTTGCAGGGACAGTGTGTGCCTAAAACCCACCTATCAGCAGATAAAAGGCCCAACCCAAAATCAGATCTTTCTGCTCTTGAAATATGTGAGAACTCATATTTAAACCTTCAGATCTAAGTCTTGTACACTGAAATTTCTAACTAGTTCCACAGTGTCCAGACCACTATAAGGAAAAAACGTCTTTATTGAACAAGGAGAAAATGTCTTATAATTGGCTCTCCAATTTTTGCAGAATGACTTATAAAAGTTATAGTCCTTTCCTTTGCTTCAGTTTCTAACCAGATCCTTGGGCTAAAAATATAGATTTGGGACCAAACTACGTCTTGTAGTAGAAGAGATTGTTTTGTTTGACTTGTTTCTTACAGAGGTCAAAGAAGGGCAGTTATTTTTTCACAAACCTAAATGGGTATCAAGTGATGTTTAAAATAGGAAAATACTCCAGGACTACAGACTCTCTGCATAGGTGCAAATCTGTAATTCAGCAGAATTCATTCCAGAGCTATATTAACCTGAGTGCAGGTTAGCAGCTGGCAGGCTGGACACAAGGGCAGAGTGGGGCAGGAGAAGAGATTTGTGAAACCCTGAACCTGCAACCAGATCTCTGCCAGCGGCTGTTCAAAGCCTCTGGAGACCACAGGGAAGCCAGGGACAGACAGAGCTCCAGGCTGGCACAGGCAGCCGCTGAATCAGGGCCTTGCACATTGATTTATTTCAGAAAGTCCTGGACGCGGTTACTGGGCAGCCTAAATATAGCTCTATCAAAATGGAAAACAATCTGGATTCAGCTATACACAATCAAAGAACCTCCTCCCACCTCAGGTGCTGGGACATGCTGTACAAGGTGCTCTTTGTTGGGGGGCGAGTGGCAGTGGAGAGGGGGACAGCCCCTCCCCTACAGACACAGCAGCAGGTAGGTGAAAAAAACTAAAAAAAATCTGTAGAGAAAGCAAATTACATGTTTCTAGAACTCTGGTTCTTCAAAAACTTACTCTGAGGCACTATGTAGAGGAAATCTGGCTTTCACTTGTGAAAACAGTCTTGGCCAAATGTCTTCTCTACCCTCCCCCTTCACTGCTTAGCTAGAAATCCCCTTCATTACTCACACACAAACAAGCCTGTTGCCATAGAAGTCTTCTTGACTTGGTTAAAAAGTTATTCAACAGGATCACCCGGTGGCTGAAGCAGCTTGTGCTGGGAGTCTGAGAGCAGAAACAGGGCCTTGCTGGGGCTGGGCTGTGGGGAGAGCCCCAACTCCCCCATCAGAGCTTGTCAGCCTTCCTCTCTGGTTTTGTTCAGAAAGTGAAGCTGAACAGGAAATTATTGTGCTGGATGACATGGAGAGCTGTATTAGGCAGTATTAGGAAGATCATGTTTATGAAATGTTATTTTTCCACTTTATTCGTTAAACCTCTGGACTTGTTTTCTTAACTTAGTTTTCATTTTCTGCAGGTGTTTATGTTTTAGTGCTCTCCTCCTCCAAAAGGTGGGATCCCCTCCCCTTGCACTAATGCATAAACTCTGCGTCTCCATGGCAGCCCCAGGGTAAGGGGAGGGAAGGTGAGGACACACACCAAGCAAGGCAGAAATCAGCCCCATGTGGCTCTTCACCAGTGACTGATGCCAGAGCTGCAAGCCAGGCTCCTGGGCACAGGAGTGGCTTCAGGGTGTGAGGTGCAGGGGGAGATGTGAGGTGAGGTGCAAAGGGAAGGGGCTAAGTGGACCCTTCCTCCAGTGGGTAGAGATGTGGTCTCAGGTCTAACTTCCTTTGTCTTCGAGAAATGGTCTTTAGCAAAGTGCTGGCACTGCAAGGGGTCCTGTGACCCAGAGAGTGCAGTACAAAATAATTAATCTGTTTTCAAGAGGAAGGCTAAAATAAAATATACACTGTTCATCTCACTGTAAACATGAGCAACCCTTTTTGCAGCCCTTCTGTTAAGCCTCCTCTAACTACTGCTGAGCTCTGGAGCAGTGGTTTGGCACTGCCTTTGCAGGTATACATGCTCTTTAGACCACTCCTTAAGTTACTGTCTCCTCTTGCCTAAGAAAACTTGCCCTCCTGACGTTCTTGTCAGAGACAGAAGCTGCCAGGCTCTGTAGGTGCCACAGCAGTGAGCCTGTCAGTCTGAGCCTCTGCTGCTGCATGGCACTGACCCAGACACGGGCCACCACAGCAGCTGTACTGCCCCATGGTTCCTCCATGCCTGGCTATGTGCTCTCTCTTGGGCTCCCAAAAGTCCTTTGCAGACAGAGTGGGAAGGGGTGGGATGCAGCATCCTGCATTCAATGGGAAGTGAATGTCAAGAGAGATCAGTGGGGTCTGCCTGCAGGAAGGAAGGAAAGGCCACACAGAGGAAGGAGCCAGGTCTGTTGGGCAGATGGGGACGTCTGGAGAGGATGAGACAACTGTCATATCCTCACCAGATCCCCCAGGTCATGGCAACATGCTGCTGAGCTCCAGCTGCAGGGTCTGTGGTCTGACCCTGACCTAGGCTGAGCAGGCTGCAATACCCAAGGTACTGGGTTACCCTTTGATGAACAGCATGAAACCAATTCTGTGATTAACTGTTGGTTAATTAACAGCAGCCTGCTGTACCTTGGGTGAGACAGGGGGCCTACAGGAGCTGCCACATCTGCAATCAGAAACTGCCACTGTGCAGGATGAGACACCAAAAGGAGATGCAGGATGGTAGCATGGGCAGGGATTTTGGCCTTTCCTTGCCTGGGGGCTTCATTTGGTAGCTTCAATATTTAGCAGACATATGATTGTGTTATTTTACATTTTAAAGCACAATCTAAACTTTAACATCAACCACTGTCACAGGCCAGAAGCTGAAAATCAAGACAGAACTCATAGTGTATGATGTGTACACAAGGATCTAATTTTTGGAGTAGCATTAGCAAAATAATCTCTCCATCCTGAGGCTTACTAGGGCTCTGAAGACATCATCCAAGATAATTATCTGACATCTTTAGTGTTAAGGCTCAGTGTTTTTTATATTTTTGTAGAGCTAAACATGTGGGATGCATACAATGTATTTTTCCATTTAATTAGCATTTTCACTGGTTAAACTGTGCCTGTCTAGCAGACACAGACTCCACACGCCACTAGGGCTGCTGAGGAAAACAGATACATAAGGACAGTGCCATTATGCAGGATTTTAAGCAACTTCTACTTAACCAGTGAATGGTATAATACTATCTAAAAGCTTTAACCAGCCTTTGATGTAAAATTCAACTATTGGAAGAGAGAGAGAGAGAAAGAGAGGAAGAGGGAGAAGGAGAAAAGGAAAAGCCCTGAATAGATTTTGCAGACTGGAGCTGTGTAAAAACCACTGATCAAACACTGTTTGATCATCTGTGTGCCATGATTTGAATAGAAGAAGAGAGCTGAAAGCTCTGCTTGAAAGTTGTTTCCTTCCCTGAACTCAAAAGATCACCTATCTACTTGGTATTTAATTTGCAATATTGATGTACTAAGCTGCTCCCACACCCAGTAAATCAAGGAGCAAGGAGCAGAAGATAACTGCCAGCCCATGTGGCTAGTGAGTCGCTTCATTTATTACCCAGGGAAGTGTGTCCATTTTGCAAACAGAAGTGGCATTTTCCTTTCTGGCTGGCACTAAGTGTCTTATTACAGCAGGACTGTCAGGGCAAGAGACTTACTGACAGCTTGGGTTAAAAGTGCCAAGTGCCCTGTGACTCTAACTCGGTGATGCAGACATGGCCACTCATATCTCCTTAAAGAACATAAATATATTGAAGTGATGCCAGAAGTTCTCAGTAGTTATTTACATGGGAAACGATGTTGCTGAAAAGGTAAATAAAAGAATTTTGACAAGTAGGCCATGCCAAATATGAAGTGCTTTGCTCTGTCCTGGAAGCAAGCCTGAGGAGGTACACCTTCCCAGGACTGCTGGGACTCAGCTGGCTGTCAAACCCAACCTTTGCCTCTGTTAAAACAGGCCAGAAGCTCAAGAGATGAAAAGCAAGAGATACCTGGTCCATCACTCACAACACTTCTCACCTAGCAGCTTGATTAGCAGCTTTCAAACAGCTAATCAAAATAGCAAGCACAGGCTGGTAAATGTTTGAAACATGGAGTTGCCTTTGCATGTCCCTGTTATCCATCCTCACGTGCTCCAAAGCCCACCATCTGGTTTTCAGGTGAGGCACTGGAAAAGCTATTTCCCGAGAAGCTGAGCAGAGCATTGCACAATGATGTAGCCTTGTAGTACTGTGCTGTCTCTCTCAGGAGCAAGCCAGAAGATTTACCCTGAATTAGTAGGGCCTTAGAACTGAGGCTTTCAGGCTGTGCTTGGTCTGAACTTTTCTTGACCTGCTTGCAGCTTTGTTTTACTTTGCTTTGCTTCATTTAGCTGCAGCAGCAATTTTTCTAAGTGATTGCTTGTGCAAAGCTAATTTGTTTTACTTTTGTATATCTTTGCATGGTATAAGCATACTTTTCTAGATATAGCTGTTATTCTATGCAAAATGAGATATTTGTGACTAATACTATAGTGTAGGAGAGGACAAGGTCAGCTATAATAGCCATTGAGAGGTGGAGAGACAAGATGAGGCACAGAGGAGTGTGAGCATGGAATGACAAGAGATGGGGCACAGGCAGGCACTGCTGATCCCATGACTGTAAACATCTCTCCCATAGACAGTCCAGTAAGAGAGGAGCTGAACAGAACTGGTTTTAGGGTAAAAAAAGAGAACAAAATACCACTACTCATCATATCTAAAAGGCGCCATAACTAGTAAATTCCAGTAAAAAATGGATCTGCAGATTAGTGGAGAAAGAAAAAGGTATAAAAAAAGCATATTTGCAACCATATGAAAATTACTCCAAGTGGGTCCTAGATCTGGGAAGGAGACATCATCAACCTAAGCATCACAATCCTCCCTGCAAAGCACTCTAGATGCCCTCAGCTCAATGCAACACCCTCAGCCCCACCACTCTCCTGAAACCATCTACTTGAGGGTATGGAAGGGCAGCCTGACACCGGGAAGAGATAGAAAGTAAGTGTATGTGAAACATTTTTTAACTACTCTGTTATTCTTTCTTTTTCTTTTTCTGCAACAGTTGGATCTAGAGTAGCACTGATTTGAATTACTGTTCAAGTTTCTGTTAGTGTAAGGTGAGCTTTGTCTTCACATGAAAATAAAATTCCTACATAAAAATTACTAGAATTAATGAAATCTGGTGACTTAAAAAAGATGGAGTGGTCATGGATAGAAAGAGCCTACTGATCTTCTATGGGTTTGATCTGGTTGTCACATTTCCCATGACAGGGCTGTGATATGGGGTGACAGGGCTGTGATATGGGGTGACTTCTGGAGGTCAGACAAGGCATGGCTGGGAGCTGCACAGCACAGCATGTTCTTGGGCAAGTGACAGCTATTTCAACAGAGAGCAGCCACAGCAGCAAGGTTTCACCCACCATGAGGAAAATGCTGCCTTTCCCAGGAAGGAGAACATGAATGGATCCCACCAAGAAAATGAGAATCCTGGACAGCTGAACTGGAACTCACATTATTTATGTTAAAACATTAAAGATCAGGCCAGAAAATGCTATAGCCAAACTGATTTGGAAGGGCCAAGCTGGATTCATGAGGAGGCTAGCAGAGGACGGTATGTGTATAATCGGTAATTCAACCCAGGCTGCAGTGATATGGAGACAGCAGCTGTCATACCCTTAGTGAATGCACAGAAAACATTTAACATGATTTAGTGGGACTATTTGGATCAAGTGATGCTGAAGTTTGTTTTTCACAAGATCTTTGCTCATAGTGTTTTCTTTATGGACCTCCTCTTGCCAGAATGTCTCAAATATTAATCAGGATACAATTCCTTCTCCGTTTTTCCTGGGAAAAGAAAACCACTGCAGTACAGTGTGGCTAATCAAGAAGATATCAAGCCTTTAACAGTTTTTAATCAATTCCTTTTGTGTGTTTTTTTTATTTTTTTATTTTTTTTCTTTCCCTTCTCAAACAGAAAGGGGTATTTTCAGCTGCTAGGTTAAAGCACTTGGGAAACACCAACCACAAAAAATAGACTTGAGAGGCCTGGAGGGCCAGTGTCCAATGCATTATCACACAAATGGCATCACATAGAGCACTGACTACCAGATCTGTAATTACAGCTTTTATGAACTCCAGGAACTGCAATGAACTTTGAAAACCTTGTTTTATGATGGGCATATCTATATGCTGGTCAGTCTAACAAGCTCAGTGGAATGAAACTTATGGATATCATACATTTTGGATCAATAGAAGCACAAGACTCTGACAACTCTTCAGATGTACCAACATTTTTTAAGGTCACTGCTGATTTTTCAATACCAGATTTTCAGTCTAATGCTCAGTCCTGTGCCACCTGCTTTACAGATGCACAGAAAAGCTGATCTTTGCTCCAAAGACCAAACACATGGATCCCATATAGACAAGGCTGCTGCTAGAATGAATAGCCTGCTAATCATGTTAGTTTTTACTTTTCAGCATATGCTGAAAATATGATGCTGATTTCTGCAGCTAAGTTATCTATCACATGATGGATAGTTTTGCCTGCTTTTCATTTCAAGTAATGGTGGGGAAAATTTAGACGTAATCAGAAGAACCTGATGATGTTCTGTGGTGTTTTGTTCATGATTGCTTTTATAATTCATAAACATTCCCAGTATCCCACTTTCAAAGTCCTAATAGATACAGGGATGAATACACACAAAATTTCCTGTCTTCATATTATGGGTGGGGTTCATTCAAGAGGGTAGCTGGTTTTCTGCTACTTGCTGCTGAGCAAGCCCAGCACCAGGGCTACTCTCAGTGTCCAAGCCAGCAGCCACCCCATGCCTTGTGCAGGACCATGGGGCAGTAGAGAGAATAGCTGGGGAATAGCTCTGCTTGAGTCTTTCCAGAAAGCAATCCAAACATAGGAGGCACTGCACACAGCACTGCCCTTCCAAAGCAGCTGGCAGTGGGGAGGGCAGGCACCCTGTCCCTCCTGGGCTGGCAGGTGGAGGAATTGGGAGGGTGCAGTACCCTGTGGCACTGCCACGGTCCTTGCTTGAGTTGGACCATGTGCTATCAAAGCAAAGCACTGGAAATGTTTTGCTGCAGTACGTTCCCTTTTCCATCCTGGCAAGATAAGTTTTAGAGCAGGGAGAGTTCATCATATGCCATGTTTGTTGACCTAACAAGACAGAATGTACTAAGACTGATTTTATTTGGCTGGAAAGGGATGAACAGCAGCTAATACTAAATACCTCTCATGTGAAGCAGGGACATTGGTACTGAAAGAATGATAATGACTTAATGTGAACATTAATAAAATTGTAATGAACACCATGTTTTAAATTATTGCCTAGATATTAGCTGGTTGGAGCTCCAACCTTAGTGTCTATTTCTCAAGTACTATTTAACCTCATCATTAATTTAGGGAATTAAAGACATGACAAACCCTAGCCGTGGGGAAATATAGATAGGCTTGGTATAATTCTTGTCCAATTCACACACTGTTTTCCTTTAGCTTCATATAGATGTGGCAACAAGCTGTCTAAATGATCACTTAAAGAGGGTAACAGATAAAGTCTAGAGATGAGGTCCATAAAATGAAATCTGTATCAAGTCTATGGCTTGCCCATACATTGAAATGGGGCTTCCACCAACCCAGGCCATGAAGTGTCCATAGGAGCTCATCAGAAGTGCAGGAGCTATTTTTCTGCAAGGCTGCAAGTGTCTCTGCTAGTTCCACATGTTGTTGATGTGGCCAGTTACTGCATTGTGCCTGATGGAGTATATAGCAAATTCAGGCCATCTACTCTTGAATGTGAGAGTCAAGGTTAGGATTCATTTGAAAAACATCCCACTAGCCAGAACTTTCCAAGAAACGGATGGAGGAGGCAGATAACACTGTAATACATAGGCTTGGAAAATGACAATTACACTGGACTTCTATTTCCCTGCTGGCTGCTCAAGTAGCTGTATCCATTTCCAATACCCAGCACACTGCATGTTCCTCCTGTATGACTGCTTCTTGCCTTAATAAAACTTCATCTCTAGAAAATATATTAACAACACAGGGTACAGATACTCAAACATTACTCTGAATGATGTGGAGGTGTGGATTTATTGTGTCAGTGTAGCTGCTAGTGGCAGCTTCTCAGAGACAGCCTCTTGCCTTGGAGCAAATTTCTTTTTACTGTTAGGCAACTTTTCATTTACTACAGGATGCAAATGGGACCTTGCTGTGGAAAACATGATGCAATGTAAAGGCACATCCCCATAGCCAGTTGTTTGTATAGCTGTACCTTTAGAAGTAAGAGCTGCAACAGGAGTAGAACTTGAACAGAGCCCTGCTGCTGGCCAAACAATGTTTTCAAAGGACTTTCAAACATTTCTTCACATGGGATTTGTAAATTGTTTTTTTGTACAAAATCACTGCAGCACCCAAGCCTGTTTCATCCTGGGTCTGCAACATGTTTTATAGTTAAAAACACCATGCAGCTGTAATACAATAACAAAGCAGTTCCTCTGACTAAAACTGGCCGCAGTCCTAGGGACTTTTCTTTTGCTTTCTCAGTCACACCCTTTCCTTAAATCCCCTCCTGGATCATGCAGCTGAGCCCAAGTCCAGGACCTTTAGTGGTTAGTCTAAATCAACAAAATGATTTTCCAGACGAGAGCATTTAAGGTTTGATATATAGATAAAGAGTGAGCTTTAGTACTGTCTCATTTTTGACTCATGAGCAATGCCTGACCTTACTGATGTGCCCTCAGTTGGTTTTCAGAAACAGAGCTATTAGAGAAATATTCATCCTCAGATTCCCAAGGACCAAAGGTGTCATGTGGATTACACCAGAAGGCCATGCCAAATGCACACCCACACCCCTCTCCTCTGCTGCACCCCAAACCACTGTGGCCCTTTAGGAGTTTAAACATCTGCAGCCTTTCTACTGCTCTTGGGCACACACTTAGGTGGCAGCTGCTGCATTTTTTTCCATCAGTGTGAGCACCCAGAGAATTCCAGGCTGGACAGGGCTCTGAGCAACCTGATCTAGTGAGAGGTGTCTCTGCCCATGGCAGGCGGGTTGGAACTAGATGATCTTAAAGGTCCCTTCCAACCCTGGAAATCTGATGCTAAAAATATGATTCTAAGCAAAGACCTGTGTGCTGTGTGCACAGCCACCCCTCCTCAGCCAAGCAATGGTGTACAGGACTGTGCTTTAATTCAGGACTGGGGCAGTGATAAGCAGAGGGGACATTTTCTGCAGAGTGTACCTGTTCTCATCAGAATGTTTTTTGAAGACTGATAAAAACGAAATATGTAAAATTACATCTTTTCAGTAACCCAGTTTGCAATTTTGAAATTTTGAGTATGATTCTTATTTTTTATTATTATTATTGCCATCATTATTTCTGAGGAAAATCTCAAAATCTGCAGAGAAATATCCCTCAAATTTCTCCAGATTTTCCCCAAACTGGAACTCCTGTCCAAGGCAGACACTTTCACAGAAACAAAAGCAGTAACAAACATTGTGTAGAAGCCAAATTTCAGCTGATTGTGTGGGAAAGGTTCATACTTCCAATATCATTTTTAACTGGTTCTACTAACCCACGTAACTTAGGGGAAGGAGATAGTGCAACACAAAAAACTTAGTAGTTCTTCTCAGTGCTTAATGATCTCTCTTTAGCAGGTTAGGTGTCTGGTTTTGTCATCAATCCAGACATCATCCCATGCTGCTGTCCTCCTTGCAATCCTCAGGAGTGCCTCTGTGCTGCACTAGCTCTGCTTAGACCAGCATCCACTTTAAATGATGAAAGACCACAGGATCAGGAGCCTCTAGGCCCAGCTTCCCAGTAAGTGGAATTTATTGTTTTAATATCACTTTCTCCCAGTTCTCCATCAAGAGGTCTTCCATCACCAAGTCAACATGACTCAGCCTGCTGCAGGAAGACAGAAAACAGGACAAGCACAGGGCATCTAAAAATAAAATAGAGTCAAAGAGCTCCTTTGAAATGTTGAGTTTTACTACAGCCCTAAGATGACTCAAGAGAGCCACTCTATGAGGCTGACAGATGAAACAGGTAGCAAGAAAAGCTTATAATTGGTGTCTATATGACAAGCAGGAGTGAAAATCATCTGGGTCTCCACATTACAGACTCTGAGGTCTTGCACAGAGCAGCAATCGATTCCTTCCAGTCCAGTGCCTCGATCATCAAAGTGGTCACAGAGAAGGGCAGGGAGGTTTGAGGGTGAGCATTTGCTTTGTGCTTTGCTCCTTTCTCTGTGCCCAAGGCCAGAAGGATCAGAGCAGCGCCTGCCTCAGTGTTCACTGGCAATTTCTCACTGCCAGAGAAGGAAAAGTTGTAGTCTTCAACATCTTACCATACAGATGGCCCAAAGGACAGAAATAATATGTTCAGTGTTCCCACATCAGCTGTCCCACATCAGCTCATGGGAGCCATGAATTCTGCCCCTTCCCATCAACTGCCCATCTGGCTCCTACAGGACAATAGGATACCTGGAAGTGCTCTGTTTGTTTCTAGCAATGCTGTAGGACAGTAGTGTCTGATAGTATGTAGTGCACAAAAACATGGTAACAATATGATTCAGAGGGTTTACAATCTAATTTAAGACTTTAATTCTTTATACACACTGTGAAACTGAAAATCCAGGGTAGGTCCACTTGGAAAAAAAGCAAGCCAGATAAATGTGAGCTGTTTCACACTGGGCTATGGGTATATTTATGTGGAAGACTGAACAAATAAATTAGTGGTTTCTTTTCTGGTAATGTAAATACTCCCAAGAACAGTAGAGATCCCAGAGAAGTCATCTGGATGGGGATATAATGCAATGCAGATGTGAAAGGCCTTGAAGGGAAAGAGGAAGAATCCAAGCCTTTCCTGAGACTCTCCCAACACCCTTCTGACAATGATCTGTCTCAGTGTTGTTACTGGCATGGCTTGTTCAGCAGCCATCACAGCCTGGTTTCATAATTGAAGCTACAGGCCCAATTCATTAAAAGAAGATTTACTGGTGTCAAGAGGGTTTTGTTATAGATCTTGTTTTCATAAATGGGGATCTGTGCATGTGATTTACAGAGGAAAGAAAAGCCTCTGAGTTATGGGGAGAAGTGCATGTGAGCAAGGTTCTTGGACTGAGAATAGTTTAGTATGGAAATGAGATACAGATCTGGGGGAAAAGGAATGCAATCTCCTCCTCTCTCCTGCTGTCCCAGGAGATGTCACAGCAAGACACAACTACACTGGGGTTCTTGCAGTGCTCTGTATGCCACTCAGTCCCTGCTACTGTCCTGTGCACTCCAGCAGCTCCAGGGGACAGGGAAAGGAACAGGGAGGCTCCAGCTCCCACAGCTCACTGCCTCCTAAACATAGTCTTGGAGAAATGTTTGGCTAAGTGCTGAGACCCTACAGATGTCTTCTACACATGGAATGCCTCCACTGCCATGCTTGCAAGTACAGCCCAGCATGGTTAGCAGAGGGAGCTACAGCTATAGTGCAAGTGACTATAGAGAGACATGCTAGACATCTGGGTTTGGCATAATAAATAATGTTTAGCAAACAGAGACTTAGTTAATAAGGGGAGATGGAGTCTTGAGCATGCCATGTGTCAGACTAAAATGGATGCCTATAAAACCATGCCTGTGTTCCCCCCTCTTCCCATTGCCTACAACGGGAGCCAGGGTGACTGGCCCCAGTTGAGATGAAGTCCCTCCACAGGTCTTGATTTAAGTCTAATTGCAGTGTTCAAATCCTGGTTGCCCATGTGGCAAAATACAAACCACCTGGCTTCCTGTGGTGCTATCTGTAAGGCAGCAGCAGCACAATGGTTGGATCCAGATGGGGAAACCTGGGGGACAGACCCAAGTCTTCCTAGTCCCCCTTTCCCTTTCCCTTTCAAACAGGCCCTTGTCAGCCCTTATGTCTAGAATGCAGAACAACTGGGTATAATATTCTGTTCCTTTATTTAACTCTTTAAGGCTTCTGGTCTTAAAAGAGCAGGTAGAGGATTTTATCAAAAAAAATGTGGAAGCTTCTAAGTTTTGTGGGTTTTATCTGTCACAACCCATAAAAGGCAATTGTGTGATTGACAAACCTGACAAATAATGCACAGCTTAGTAACAGCCCCTTGTGAGATGCTCAAAATCCACAACAGCCAGGAGTTAACAGACTTACAATAGTCAACAAGGGAAATTGCTGTGTGGTTTGATTTATGATACTGGTATAGCTATTTTGCTCTTGCAGAATCTGATAAGCTGTAATGACCTACAAGTGACATGCAGCTCTTCCAGAAGGTGTCCTGTACACAACCAAAAAATTTCCTTGGCCAGATCTTGCACATACAAACCATTTCTGGAAATATTCATTCACATCTTTATGAGCGTTTCACTTACTATAGGGATATCACGAAGGCCAAAAAAGTTTGTAGGCATTTTTTAAAAAAAGAAGTGTGAAGTGAAGCATTTATTGCCTTTTATTTAAGGCAATACTGTTTCTCCAGCAATCAGGAGTTAGTTTCCAGAGACTTTGTGTTCAAGTACACATTGGATTTGAAAGGGTTTATTACTCATGCCAAGCGGTAGATTTTAAAGCAATGTTTGGAAATGTTCATGGAAAAGGGTAATTTTGGATTTGTACAAGGGGAGTGATCATGCACAAAACGTGAAGTTTCATTTGCCCAGTGGGAGAATGAGCAAAACCATCCTTATGAATCATTAATCTGGTCAAATCAGTTGGTGTCCAAATACTGCCTACTAGCTATAAGCTGCTCCCAAATTGCTTTTGACTGGGAACTTACCCACCAAGTAATTCTGATTAGGCAAAAATGTTTTAAATGGTAATGATCTTCTTGTGGCCAGCTCACACACGCACAGACACAAGAAAGATAAATCATTCAAGGCAATCTTTATTCAATTAAGTTTATTCTTTTCTAATGACATGGCAACCCTCAGGTCTATGTATCTAGTCGTAATAACCCACTGGAAAGCCACCAGCAATAGGACACCAGGAAAATAAGCATTGGTGCTTCAAACCCATGTTTTCCATTTGCAAACCTCTAAAGAACATGGAGGGGAGGGGAAAATCCTGCTTTTCAAGTGCAAACTGTTTGACAACAAGCAGTTAACTTGGACAATCCCTGCAGGATCTACAGATGATGGCTGGAAACAATAGCTTTATAACAATCATGTCTGACAGCCTGATTTCAGGGCTGGGTTTTTTCCATGTTGGAACTGTAAAGTTGGAAAGAGATTAAGAAGCCTACCTAATAATTGGCATTCCAGCCTGTCAGAATCATATCATCAAATATAAAATCTCTATTAGAAAAACAATACAAATATTGCCAAGATGAGTATTCAAAAGCTAGTGAATACGAGAAATAAGATCACTATGCTCTCTTTTAGCACTTTGAATGACACAGCCATGCTATCCATCTATGCTAGTCATCACTGTAGTGCCTGTTCTCCACAGAAAACAACTATTTCCAGGACAGTCAGCAAGATTAGCATTTCCATGAGCATACATCTCTTCCTATATTCACCCATATAAATCATGACAGCAAGAACCTGACAGAAAATCGATTGCTTTATTTGAAGTGTGTCTCACCTGATTTTTCAGGTTTTTTAAGCATGATTCTTCATCTGCCCAAAGTCCAGCTCCCACTGGATTTCATTGGAGGTACCTATCTCTTCAAAGACTATCTGAATGCTGTGCCTTGCATTACCTAGGCACAGAGAGATGGACAATCCAGCTTTCTGGGGTGGTATTGTCCTTCCTATCCCTGAGCTTCCTTGCTGCTATGTTCACTCCCCTTTCATTTCCCCCTCTTCTCCATTCAGAGAGGACGGACTGTGGGAGGTACTAAAATCCCTGTCTGTAAATGCACCTTGAAGACCACTCTGGTGTTTCAAAGGCTGTTCTTTTGCTCCATGTTCTATACTATACCCACTTCTTCTGACCCACTTCAAGCCCTTTCTGAACAGTGAAAAACTGTCACTCTACATCCAAAAATGGGCATTCAAGAATTTCAGGCCATAAGAAAAAAGGTATTTTTCATCCTTAATTTGGATCTTGGAAGTACCTCAAGCTGCATACTTGACATGGAAAATGCCAAACACCTTTAAGTTTGGCAAAATCACAAACAAGGAAGACTGTGGTCTTATAGCAGGGAAAACTGTTGAACCCAAATAATAAGTAGAGGTTCTAGAACTCTGCAATATAGCACTTGAGATCTCTAAACAGAATTTCTCCACATAGGGTTCAATGCAGAACTGCAGAAAAGCCTTTGCATTTTGCTGTAGACATTCATTGAGATTAGACTGACACCAAGAGTTGTATTGAACTAAATCTGCAGCCAAAAAGTGATAGTGTCTCTTGATTAATGTGAGTAGTAAGTCTGCCCAGATTGAATAATTAGATTTCTGTCTACACTAACAACCAGTTGGATTAATTCGTGGACTATAATTAATAACATGAAATCAAAGTGATAACTAGTATTCACACAAATCAGCTTCTTTTACCCTACAGGCTTCTTCAAAAAGGTTACAGTTTATTTGCAGAAAGTCCTGTTCAAAGAGAAAGGAAAAACATTTGACACGAACTCTCTCTGTGTGAGCATTGCTTCTGTTTACCTGCTTTTTCTATTTCTAAGGGCTAAGAAGGTGGGAAACCAAAGTGACTCAAAAAAGTTTTTGATTTAGATACCTAATGTGAGACAGATATTCTTGAATATTTACTATCCCAGATGGTGTTTTGCATTCTCTGCTTTACACTCCAATTCTTCTGGATTTAGTTTTCACTGATACATATTTTCCTGAAAGCCCCTTGCAGCGCAGGAGAGAATAGCTCCCTGATGCTGGTTTGTGTAAATCTTTAAAATAGTACTGGCTTACACATTAAAAGACAGACACAGCTGCAGTGAAGAGGACTAAGCTTTTGATCTTAAAAAAAAAAAGAAGAGCCCAGGTTTAAAGAACATTCATTTAATGCAAATAAATCTGTGCGGAAAAGAGCGTAAGAGAGATTTGTGCCCTTTGGAGGCCGGGGAAAGCAGCTGGCCTGGCTCGTGTAGGAAGCAGCCTGCGGGTGCTGGGAACCAGCCAGAGGGTGACATTCCCAGCTGCTGGACTTAAACCTGACCTGTGCCACTGCAGGAGAAGGAGGACATGCTAGAGGAAAGCAGGGGTCTTGTGGGAGCTGTCCTTGGAGAGATGTTCACCCCCTCCGGGCTCCACATGCTTGAAGGGAGTTGCTTCGCTCTGCATCTGCCGAATGCATGCATCTCTCAGGCTGGATGTTGTGTTTATCTCACTGAGACTTAATCTGAGAAACATCCATTCAGAGGTGGTGGCTGGCAGGCACTTCTCTGTAGGGCAGCCTGTAGCCTGATTTTGGTCAGCTCAGAAAAAAGTCAGATAAATGCCTCTGGAGAGATGCACAGGAGAGTCTGATCTATTACTCATTAGAAACAAGAGCAGATTATGTTTGATAATAATGTTCACCTCTCTTTTTTATTCTGCTGTCTTGACTGTGGATTTTCTCTGTCTTCAGTGTTTTCCATATGAATATCCTTACTTATCGTAGGCAGTATTAGAAGGTGAGAGGAGAAGGAGAAATAAATGGGGCATAATGGCCATGGGGTTTTTTTCCACTCAGGAGCATCTGAAGTGCTTCCCCTTCACTTCCTCTAGTCTGTAACATCAAAAAGATGAGTACAGGTAAAAAATGTTATTCTGTGTTGCCCAGCTTGCAAAGAGCTGGCAGTTCCCAAGGACTGGTTACTTACCCAAGGCTGACACAGCACAGGGAATGTGATGATATTGTCTGCCTTTTGTGTCACCACAGAGGAGGAGATGGTCCAAGGCATCTGCCTATCTCCCAGGTAAGACGGGAAAGAGAAGATGAGTAGAGAGCTGGAAAAACAAACATTTTAAGAAAAACAGGTAAGAAAGAATGGAACTGACACTCATAAAAATGTACTGCTAATACAATCTTTTCCTACCTTTGGATCTCAAGATGCTTCAAAAATTTTAAAGGACCAAAAGCACATAAAGCCCATTATGAAGTTAACAGAACCTGTTTTAATCAGAAGGAAGGGTTAAAAATTACATTTACTCTACTGCATTCTTGAAATGTTCCTCTTTCTTCCTTCCATCTCCTCTTGAGACATGTTTCAATGAAAATATCTCTTTCCTCACAACAGAGGTTCGTTGAGTTCAAACACTGGACCAAATCTAAGGTAAACTTGGGACTGAGATAAATTTTAGGAAAAATGGGGTTAATTTGGCAACATCTCTTTCAAACTTTTCTTAAGAAAAATGTAAAAGCGATGGGTGAGGTTACAGAGCAGCCAGACAATCAAGTGTTCAGTTCAGTGGGTGTTCCCACTCATCCTGTGACCCAGCTCCCCCTTGAAAGAAATGCCAAGAGAGCTTTCCTCCTTCAAGCTAACATGCCTAATCCCTTCCCAGCTATTCTTTAGCCATCTCAACACAATCAACAATGAAAACCAAAGCCAGTCTCCACAGACTTTTGTTTTAGTCACTGCCCTCAAGCTGTTTTCCATACAAGTGTGAAATATCAAATTTGCCTGTGCTGAGTCTGAAACCATTGGACTGGGATGGGACAGTTCAGTTGGGTATCAAAGTCAAATAGGATTGTGGGTTACATTTTTTGGACTGGGGCATAGGATAGCTGTCATTATAAGACCAAAGGACCTCTGGCTGCTAGGATTTGGCAAGTAGGAAAAAACTGTAGTTAATCCAGTTTTGAAAACAGCCTTGCCTCCATGAGAACCATCACTGGAATAAACCCCATGTCTTCTGAAATGTTCATTAAAAATAAAAAAATTCTCCTTTGACAGAAGAGTCCAGCATCCTGGAGTACATAAACCCAATCTCATAATTTGGGTATATACCAGGCACAGCAGAGACTCTGGCTGCTATGCATTGGCTTTTTGAGATTCTGGGTTATGTCTCCTTCCCTCCTGCTAAAAGTATTCTATTTTGTATAAATAATTTGGTATTCAATAAGGAGAAATTATGTCTGCATAGACTACTAGTTAGAGTAAACTGACATCTCAGTTTAGAAAGAGGAATGCATTAAAACCAGAGGGTTTTGGCCAGGCTGCAATATGTAAATGAGAACATGCCAGGCACCACACCAAGGGTAGGGAGAAGGCATGGCTTTGGGAGGAAAGCAAGATGCTCAGGTGTTTACTGAGGAGTCAAAGGTTGATTATGTTGTAGTGTGCTCAGAAGTAAGAGCAGATGTTGGTGAAATAGAGACATGTTTTAAAAGATCAGTAGTAGCTGGTGAATGTGGTGACAGTGCTGAGTAATTTCACATACCTTTCGTTGATCACTTCACAGTCCTGGTAGTTCTCATAGGGTAATTGTGGGTCCCCATGCTTCTAGGGGTGTTGCTAAAGCGGAACACAGATGTCTCAGGGATGCTAGAAGCCAAACTGGCTGGTGGTAGTAGGGGGACTGACCACCTATGAAGAGTAATGCTGAGCCAGGTTCTGTAAAGGGTACCTCTGCAGACTTAAAGGCAGCTGCTTTAAGGTCAGATACATGCTTCCAGGTAGGCCTATCCTAAGAAAGATCACAGTGAAAGGGGTTTCAGGACGGATGTGTATTGACACATGCCTCACAGGTAAATCCAGGGAAGTGTGAGTTCCAATGTAGGGTTATCTGAATATTCTCTCTTTTCAGAGAGAATCATAGCCAAATGATGCAACAGCTAGAGCAGCAATCCACCACACCTGATCTGCCTGGCTTCCACACCCTCATTTTCTGCTGGCTCTTTCCCCTCTTTGTCCAGGCTCCACTTTAACAAGATTTGGTCCCACCAAATCCCACCTATCCCATCTGCCCTCTGCCCAACCCCAAGCTATCTCTGAATACTCCGAATAAATCCTATCACATTATCACAGCCCGTTTGCATTTCAGTTGTCTCACGAGCCCCTTTAATCTTTGGCAAAAGGTGCCAGGCCAGCACACCACCCCTCCCTGCAGCGTTCTGCCCTGTCTCCCATGCTGCTCAGTAACCCCAAGGCCCGGACAAAGTTGAGTGGGGTCGGGGTGGGGAATGCCCCTCCTACCCACTCAGCCTGTTAGGGCCAAACCGCTCGGGTGATCTGGTCACAACGGGTCTGGCACCAACTTACCAAGGACCACTCTGCCCCACCTCAGGGGTTCCTTCTCCCCCTGGTACCAGGTCTGCTCCTCCGGGACCTTCAGCATAGAATCATAGAATTGGCTGGGTTGGAAGGGACCTCTGAGACCATCAAGTCCAACCCCGATCCACTACCGCTGTGGTTACCAGCCCATGGCACTGAGTGCCACATCCAGTCTCTTTTTAAATATCTCCAGGGATGGAGAATCCACTACTTCCCTGGGCAGCCCATTCCAATGTCTGATCACTCCCTCCGTAAAGAAATTCTTTCTAATATCCAACCTAAACTTCCCCTGGCACAACTTGAGACCATGCCCTCTTGTCTTGTTGATAGTTGCCTGGGAAAAGAGCCCAACCCCCCCCTGGCTCCAGCCTCCTTTCAGGGAGTTGTAGAGAGCGATGAGGTCTCCCCTGAGCCTCCTCTTCTCCAGGCTGAACACCCCCAGCTCCCTCAGCCTCTCCTCATACCTGTACCCTCTGCCCTCAGCTCACCACTGTGCCCACACACAGTCTGCCCTCCTGCCCCAAGACCCTTGCGCCGCGCCTCCTCGGCACCGCTCACAAGCCCCGGCCCGGCCCACACAGGTTCTGAGCGGCACCGGGCAGAGCACAGCGGCTCCAGGCCCGGACCGCCCCGGACGCGCCCCGCAGGTGGCGCTGTTTCCACGGCTGAGTCTGCAAGTGCCTTTCTGAATCAGCCCCGTGAAGCGGGCAGGCCCTGTGAGGAGGAGATGGCAGCGCGGGGCTGCCACGCTATGGGCGGTAGCCGTGATGACCTGGCAAACTGCGGCCTCTTGTTGTGACATTTTCCCTTACGTAAAGAACACCAATAAACGAAAACAACATAAAACCCCCCAAACTACCAAACAAAACCAACCAACAGAAAATAAAGCAAAGTAACTTTTCACTGAGTCTTCCTTCTGGCAAAAACAACTTGGGCAGCAGGACCATGGGCAGCCCTTCCCCAGATGGGAGCCCTGTAGCCGCCTGCCCACAGCATCTCACAAAATGTCACCCACCCCAGCAGCAGCTCCAGGTGTGGGGAGCCCTGGGGTTTCCTCACAGATTTTGATTTAGGGTTGGGTCACATCTCAGGAGGGGTTGGGGCTGTGTGGCAGCTCTGGGCAGGACAGTGATGGCTGCCATGTGCAGGGTTGTGGTGGCTTGGGGACTGTGGTCTAATGGCCTACGAGGGGATTTGCAAAGAAGGGGTTGCAGCAGCTCTTTGCCTTCACTTGGTTCTTTTGTGTGATGGAGAAATGGAGAAGCAAGATCTGAAACCTGCTGAAGAGGTGCTCCAGGCTGGCCAAATAGGAGCAAAAAGGACCAAGGCCCAGATAGGCTACTGATGCTCATAACTTTTTTATGTCCTGCTACTTAAAACCAGGGTGCACACTGAAAGGAGGAGCAACTGCATGACAAAGATAATTTGAAGTTAAGTGAAGGATACTTCACAGCAATGATTTTTGTTTCCTAATGTCTTCTGCTTCGATGATGAAGGTCTTCATGTTCATGGGTGAAGAGTCCTTGAGGAGGATGTTGGTAAAGGTTTCTACTGAAGAGCACAGTCAAACCCAGCTGTCAGAGCAAGGGAAGTGCTGCCTGTAAAGGGGACACAAACCAACAACCACACTCCTCTGAGGCTGATGGGCAGACAGGAGATCATAGGTCAACTGCAGCCCTTGTAAACAAGTGACTCTTCTGAAAGGAACTTGGCTTTTTTACTGCCCTGCCTGCATGCAATTGAGTTTTTTGTTTCTTTTCTAAGCTCAATCTCTTTGCTTCACTGCTCCATGGCTATTATGAACTCCTTCAGCTATTTACATGGTTCAAATGTACCGACACTGACTAAAAAAATCTTTAAGGCAGAGTTTTAGGAAACTGGACAGAAGTCTTAGAGACTGAGTCACTGGGGATGGGTTGAGCTTTGCTTTCTTCTTCAAGCTGCCTGCTGTGTGTTTGTCAGATAGGGATTGAACTGAAAAAGCGTCCTGGAGTTCAAACGCATTCCCTGCTGCAGTGAGGTGGAGCATGGCACAGGATGCAGCTTATCAGAGATAACAGCTGTGTGTATCAGGAGTCTCTGCTTCACTCTCCCATGCCGCTTGCTCCGCTCCCTGCCTCTCCTTCACACACTGAGTGGAGGGAGGCTGGGGTAGGATATGGTTTTCAGACCCATTAACAGCTCTTCAGCCAGATAAAGTTGGTGTCATAGGGCATATCCTGCTGATTCAGCAGTAGAGGGCAGTTCCTATCTCAGGGGGAAGGAGAATAAAAGAGATAAATAAATCTCCTTTGCCTCAGGAGCCATGAGTTACACCTTTCAAACCTGTGTGGTGAAATGTGGACCTGTATTACAAAACTCTATTCTTCACCTATATAGTCAAAACAATACAATTTCTCAGCAGTCAAAAAACTCTATGGATATAAATGTAGTCAAAAACATTTATGACTCTGTCTGGAATAGGTAGGTATTCTGCTCTGTAGAACTGTGGGCACACCAGGCTTTGGTTGTGTTACAAAATGTTGGGGGTAAGGAGAAGCTGGAGGTATAAGCAGATGAAAAAAATAAAAGCATAATTGCATTTTCAGGGGAAAAAAAGTTTTTTTCAGAGTATCTCAGAATGTTTTAAAAATATCCACATATGTTTCACTATTCCTACTTTCCTCAGATCCTCTAAATGTTATCACAAACTTTATCAAAGGCTTATTAAACCACTAGCAACAAAGCCAATAATAATTTGATAATAAAAATGCAAAAAACATAGTGTTCTCTATGAACATCTTCTTATTGCAAGAGTTGACAACAATAATGAATTTTGGTTTCCACCTCTCCAGGGGAGTAAAAGATGATTTTTATGTAAGGAATGTTTTTGTTTAAAATCTGACTCAAGAGCTCAGTGGCCTCTGACTGTCCTGAGTCACCTTCCCACAGTGACTGGGATTCTTGCAGACAGGGCAAAGGGCCCTGTACTTTTGGCATGGTGTTGAATATCCTTCAGGAGACCTTTGGTTGGAATGGCTGAATTGTATGAGAGCTGCTCAGGGTGAGGAGGGTGCTGCAGGAACATAGAGGTGTGTCTGCACTGAGAAGGTGAAGGAGCTGAAAAGTAAAGCAGAAGGGAAAAGAAAAGTTTTGTCCACCCTTTCCTCTCCAGCAATCAAGAGGAGGCTGGGAAATACGAAAGGCAGCATATCATGAAGTGAAGAGAGCAGTGACATTTTGCAGCAGCTGAAGATCTCCTCCACAGTGTTTGTACTCCTTTCATGTGGTGTTATCAGCATTCTTTTGGAGGGCTTATTATCGTGTTCTCCCAGACAGAAAGCAGACAGCCATCCTGTGACCCACATCCTGAGTTTTACATCCCTCCTTGTCCTGCGCCATCTGAGGTATTTATAGTGTGACCCACCACTGGGAGAGCAGAGGACTTCCTTTATACTCTAAACATTATGCTACAATAATAATGAGAATCTGGGACAAATGACAAGTCTTCCTGCCCACAAAATGTCGTAACCCTGCCACTTCAAATGACAGTGAGCTGGCTAGGTCACCATGGTGTTTGCTCAGTGGGTTCCAGGTTACTGGCTGTTGTTGCTACTGTAGTGAAACTGAGGCTGTACCTGGGGCAGAACATGGAACTAGAGTCTAAATACTCTGCAAGTTAATGGGAGAGGGAAGTGGTAAGAGTTGAAGTTCCCCTGCTAGGGCACCATCTGTCTACTCAGCCCTTCCCATGTAGTGTCATAGGGAGCTAAAACTATCCTGTGAAGTACAATGCTTTGCAGCAGTTTAACATCTCAGAGACACAATGGGTTTTTTTCCTATGTTTTTGGGGGGGTTTTTTTGGCGGGTTTTGATTGTTTTGTTTGTCTTTTTGGTTTTGTTTGTTAGTTTTTGGTTAGTTGGTTGGTTTGGGGTTTTTTTGCAAACATTTCCCGTGATTTCAATTATTGTTCTTATTTGAAGAGGTAAAATGTTGGCTTCCTTTCTGCATCATCCCCCTGATGTATGACACTTCTGCAGGCTGGTGTTAGCACCTCACTACATAAATGGTTCAGAGGGACTCCCAGCGGGCTGTTTTTCTTCCCCCTCGAGGAAGGAAAGATTAAGAGCAGAGGAGAGAGATAATACAGCTCCAGCTGAACCTGGCCATGCATATCATTGTTACCCAGGAAAGGTCAAACATGCTGCAGGATTGTAAGAGGTCACTGAGAGAGATAAAGAAGATGAGGTGTTTGTGGAATAAGATAAGAGCTAAGGCTCCTTCGTGATTAGTCAAGGATCAGGCGTGTGTGGGCTAGTGTGGGAAAGAGTGAGTGAACTGATGGCTCTTCAACTAGTGCTGGAGGGGAGATGACAGGAAGAGCTGCAGCTGGGTTGCAGCTTTGGTTGACTTAGCAAGAAACCCCCAGGGTGAGGGCTGAGCAGCATCCACTTGCCCTTAGCAGCACTGACATTTTCCCACTGACTTGCTTTGTAGGCCAGAGGGACCTGAGAACCTCCTGATTTGTCTGGAGGGAGCATAGACAATATTGGCCAGCCCCTGTTTCTCTCTGGTGGCAAACACCAGAACATCTGCCCACCTAAAGCATGGCATGGGAGTGCTGGCCAGAACATCCAAGAGCAAAAGTGAAAGATGGGCCAGCATCAGCTTTTCAGAGAGGTAGGGAGTGGGTGGTAGCACATGCAGAAAGGTCTCTGTCCTCATGCCTTCACTTCTACTTGCCACTGCCTGCAGGTTCCCCAATTTGGCTTTGGGGAACAGTACCATTAGGTCTGTAGGCATTCTGAGGACTTGCTCATGTTGTAGCTGATAGTAAGTGGGCCAATTCTATTATGTATATGGCTACTTATGGAAAAAGTAATGAATATGTGTGAATCAATGCAGGGACCAAAACCAAGGTGAAGAGTAGAAACAATAAGACCACCAGTGACCAATTAAAAAGAACTGAATGACTGCCTTCTGTAAATAGGAAAATCAGTGTATAGACCCAAATTTGGTGGAAGATGGGATTATGCTGGACCAGAGATTTTCTTCACTTCAGGCAGGTAGGGAAGGAGAGAGTATAGTGAGATCAGATTGTTTGGATGATGGAAAGAAAAGGAAAGCTAAACTGCCAATCCTTTGTGCCACAGGTCTGTTAGTGACAAGTGAGGAGTAACAGGATGAATCCATTGCTTCTACATAGTAATGTAGAGCATTACAGTAAGGTCTAGCCTGCTTGTGAACCAGGGACAAAACACAGCACTGCACAGTCTGGCCATGAGCAGCCTACACCTTTGCCTGCAAGTTGTTTTTTTTTTATATATTAACTTGATAATTTAGTTCCCTTGAAGTCCTATCAGTACAAATACAGAACATGGCATTCTTTACTGCAACAGAGCCAAAGTAAACTATCCCAGTGCCATATCAACTTGTGCAAAGGGAGTGGAAAATACTCACATGGAGTGGACAATGTTCTGACACCGAGGGCTTACCCAGTACAGATGGCTGGTTGCCAGGTACAAGAGGAATTGACTCTTGAACAGAGGCAGAACATACCCTAAAGGTAGCAAACAAACAGAACATAACTTGAAAATGAGTGACCTAGAATCTGTGCAGATCCAAGACATTGTGGGTGTGGAAAGTAATTCTTTCAAGTAAACACAATTTTTGTAACCTGGTGGTGTAACAGGCTAATCACAACAACAGATTTTAAAGGAGCAGTGCCCTGGAAAATACTGCAGCCTGTTAACACATCACCAATACATTTACCTTTCTCAAAGGCAATGCAAACATCAGAGCACATGCTTCATTTTGTCTCATGATAACAACATCAACAACATCACAGAGGAGGACATCCATGCAAAAACTTTATTTGGAGAATGTCTCCTCTTGAATAACAGCACCCTTCCTGTTTACACATAAGCTGAGAAAAACAGTATTTGCATTGTGCAGAAGAAAATACAAAAAAAATTCTTTAAACACATTCATGTTTTGATATATTAAAAAAGTTTTGTAATTGCTTACCCCTATTTTCTCTAAATCTGCTCTTGGGCTTGTTAGAGCTGAGAACAATAGTGATGATACAGTATTAGATCTGGAGAGGCCACAGTATCTTGAAAGTCAATGTGGAGTATCATCTTCATTGTACAAAGACACAAAGATACTGATATACTGATATAGCAAATGTATGCCCTTCTTTTCCTTGCAGGTTGGGAATGGCTTTTGGAATGGTTCTGATTATTTTCTCTTCTGGTTCAGAGCTTGAAGGAAGGCTGAGATTGATGCTGTTGAAGGTGGAAAGTTCCTCCTTCATTTTATAATCTGTATGTTATTGTGGTTTCTCTCGGATGGGAAATTCCATTTTTATTTCTAATCTCAGCCATGTGTCGGTCAATTCTGACTTAAGTTCCCTTCACCCTCTCCCTGCTGTGCAGCTCTGCAAGCCATATTGCAAACATATTTTTCAGCATGGGTGGGAGGTAGTGTTGTGGTTTGGGGCTTAGCTATTGATACCAGGATTTCCCTTTTTCTTTGTTTGAAACATTTTTTTCTTTAAAAATAGAGTTGATGGTAAACAGCTTTCATTTAGCCCCCAGAGGGAGGTGCAGTGAACATTTTCATGCAAGTTTGAGTAAGAATTAAATCACAGTTTCCCAACTTTTCTAATAAATGCAATGATACAGTCATCATCTCAAGAAATCTTCAGCTTGATCTTTTATTTGGATTATGCAGAAGAATAGAATTTTAAGCTTTGTAGACTCCACTTGTAATAGATTTACTCCAATAAACTAGGACTGCAGCATCATGGCTTATTGCCAGTGGAGAGAAATCAGGGGATTGTTTGATCCTCAAACAAGAAAATACCATGTCCTCCAAAAGAACAGCTTTACAGAAAATATTCAGAAGGCTGACAAGCTGTCAGTTCTTTCCATTCCTTTTAACACTGTTTTGTCTCTTTTCTTTGAGCTGATGGCTCCTGTCAAATGAAGATTCACCTCAGACAAATACTTGCCTCTGTCAGATCTTGAACCTGGACAGAAGCGCTCACTTTGCAATTGCAAGAACTTCTGACATTTAAAGTGCAAGGACATTTCATTTGTACTTTCTCCCTTTCTCTTCACTTGTTTTTCCTTAGAAAAGGGGCAATGGAGAAAATACCAATATTTTAACCAAAACAGAAGGTTGAGTACTATAAAACTAGCATTCAGCTGGCTGTCCACATGCAAAGGCAACAGAATGTTGATCCTAGATATTAATACTGATTTATGATATTAGGCAAACAAACATTTTACTAAATTCCTGTCATTGTATGTGAATGAGCTTGATGGGACTGGTTATTTTCAAAGCATGACAGATTAATGCTGTTCCATTACCACTCTAAGCATATGCTGTCCTTTCAAGTGTTATTGGATGGATGTGTTGAGATACAGACTGTTTGCTCCCAAAACCAGGATCTGAGTAAAGGAAACTCGATGGTTTCGATCCGTGAATTGTTTGCAGTGAAGATTAACCTGTGGCATGAAATACAACGGCCCTTGTGCCCTGAGGTTTCTTGAGTTAGTAGCTAACCAGAGACACTTAGGGCCATCACACACATTTCCATCGCCAGCCATCCTGTCTCATCCAAAGGGATTCCCCTCCCTTGCCGGCCCCATCCCGCCCTGTTTAGCTGGGAGGTCAGAGGGGTTGGGAACACAGACCTCAAAACTCTTCTCAGACCAGACTTCCGTCCGGTTCAAAAGGCCTCCAGCACGGGGGCTGCAGAGGGCTCCGGAACCAGCGGTTCTTGGTGGGACCGGCACCGGTGCGGCGGGGCCGCAGGGGGGAGCGCTTTGCCCTCCCAACCCCCAGCGCTGCCGCCCGGACCGAGGGGCTGGGCTGGGCTGGGCTGGGCTGGGCTGGGCCGGGCCCCTTCCCTGCTCCGGTCAGGGAGAGGAGCCTGAAACGTTGGGTCCTTGTGTATCTTCCTGTCGCATTAGCAAGGCCACCAGCTTATTGCCACTATCCCCTCTGGCATCTCCATCCTCGGGGTGCCCAATTCTGTGTTCAATGGGAAGGAGATGGTAGGTCCTACTTAGCTATTCGTCTCACGAGGAGTCTCCCTTTTAAACATTTTTTAAATGTATAAACCAGGCCGGGTTTTTTTGCATGAATTCCTGAGAATGCTTGTGAAACCAGTATCTTCCCAATCAAGCACTTTGGTAACCTGGCATCCAGCACCTGCTTCCCCAGCTGCAGCAATCCTGCAGCAGCATCAGCTGGATGCACAGCAGCTTGTAACAACGTGGTTTCTGAGATTCTAGCTCCACTCTTCCTTCTGAGACTAAAGATAAGTGCACAGTTCCTCACTGGTGTGCTGCTGTCACTCAACTGCGTTGGAGGAGACACTGGAAAGAGCTACCACCTCCTCCTCTGCCTCCCATCACCCCTGAGCTCCTGCTGTTGCCATTAGCAGTGACAGCTGTTGCCATCAAAGTTTTATTCACCCATTGAGACAGGCACTGAAAGTCACCATTTACTGTTTTTTAACTACATCTTCACTATACGGGTGATCAGACACTGGCACAGGGTGCCCAGAGGAGTTGTGGATGCCCCCCTCCCCCATCAGTGCTCAAGGCTTTGAGAAACCTGGTCTAGTGGGATGTGTCCCTGCCCATGCAGGGGGGCTGGAAGTAGATGCTCTTTGAGTTTTTTTCCAGCCCAAACCAATCTATTTAATTCTATGTTACATTAGGTGTAAAAAGAGCTTTCTGTTGACTGCTGCTGGCAACTGGCAGTTTCTGGAAAGGTGTTCAGCTATGAAAGTATCCAGCCCATTTTGATAGCAACATTTAATTGTGGCACAGGTACTGTAGAAACACTGAGCCACAATAATTCATAAACAGAACTGTATGAATTTCTTAGTTGTCTGTAGCATAGTATGAAATGAAACAGCCAGTGCTGTTAGAGGAATAAAGAGTTTTTAAAGCAGTATGAACTCTAGTCTTTCATCCACTGGTCAGTCACATACTACTGCAAAACAAAGCTTACAACCTTTCTAGGTTTTAATTTCTCATTCTTAGCCAATAAAGTCTAAAATCTTCTCTGAAATATTCCTTTTTCCTTATTGTTTTCTTTTTTTCTTTTTTTTTTTCAATTTAAAAAAAATATATTTTTCTTTTTTAAAATCTTGGTTATTTATGTGCATTGGAAAAGTAAGTGCTTGACATGACTGATGAAACAGACACGTTGCAAAATCAATTAACCCCCACATAAAATGCACAGAAAACTTTTTCCACAGAGACATGAACTGAAGGTAGCAGGACTGGTTATATGGGACAATTTACTGTTCTCTATAAATCAAGGATTAATTAAAACTTCCAGGTTACTGCCATGCCTACTCAACTTTACTGGTAAGTAGGATGATGAGAGTTGAAGCAATTCTTTTTAATATCTGTTTGTTGTTTCTTTCTATGGGCAGAATTGGAGTGGGGGACAGATACACACATTTTGTAGCTATTTACTAGCTCCAGGATGGTTATGAAGAAAGGTGGATATAGTAAGAGTGGGGGGAACAGTTTGTCAACAAGTATTGCATGCACAAGAGTTAATGAAATAAAATATACACCACATTTTCTTTTCAAACAAGCTTTAAATAGTCCATATGTAACAGAATCATGTGTTACAGACAAGAAAATCTTGCTGCCAAAACACAGGATGAGTGTTTTTCCCTGTCATTCTTTCCAAATTATAGACTTCGGAAAAAATACGTCAAGAAATTAGAGATTAAAAAAAAAATATTCTCAAAAACAGAGTAGACTGCTGATATACATGAACAAATAATCAGAAGAATGTTAGTATACATGTAGTCACAAAAACCTCACACTGGAGTGGACATAAAGGGTTTTAAGACACAGATACTATACAAGCTAATCCAGTATCAAAGAGCAGAATGCATAGGCTTTATTACAAACTCTGTAATTCATGCATTTGTATGTGCAGATAAAATATACTTAAAGCCATGTATTTAAATGCTGTCAAGAAGACACCTGAACTCCTTCCCAGCATTCAGGGAAGAATTAAACTCAGTTTTGTTAATTTTTATAGACTGGCCTAATCCAAACCCACAATCTCTAAAAGGGAACAAAGTAAGAGAAAGAAACCAGGTATTTTATCTGAGCACCTCAGAGACACTGGGACAAGGATGCAAACCCACTTTTTGGTAATCACTGTCACTGGAATGTAATGGCAGCAGCACTAGCCCAGATAGTTCTCAGCTGTGTTTCAGAAAGGGGCTCCAAGAAGAACACTCCAAGGGTTGAGTGGGAAAAAAGTAGAAATGAATGCTTTTGTACAAACAAACATACACAGATGGTGCTTTTGAGAACAAAATAAGGTAGCACTACAGAGTATGTGGCAATATGGAATGTGCATTAAGATATACAAGTGAAATCTCCTTGGGGCACCTTCAGTCAGAGGGATAAGTCTTCTTAAAATATAATAATAATATTAATACTTCTTTATACTTGCCACTTGTTAGCAATTGTTTACATCATAGAAAAATAGATAGTATTCTGTAACAAGAAATATAGTTACTTTGTTAAAATGGGCTATTTTAAACCAGCTACTATTCTTTCATATAAAGAATTTCTAAACAGCAAAACAAAAATAGGTAATACTGAGTGCAAAACAGCCAGTGGTATACTTTGCATTGGTTTGAAACCCTAGTTGCCAGCTACTGTAATTACACGTTCTGTACACTGTACTACAAAAGTCTTCCATCTTTTAGAACCTTGGGGTTTTTCATTTTCTTCTCTCTAGGTGGCAAGTAAGTATTAATCCGAGTAAATTCAAACTCTGGAAGTCAGAAATAAATTCACAATCAGTCTTTGCTACCTTTCTCTTGCATTCCTCCCCCCATGTAGTGCAGCAGCACTTCCTACATACGGACAAAAATCCTTTAAGTTAAACAAAGTTTAGACTGTAGATCCTTAGAAGTTTAGCTTATAAATTCACATTCTTTAAAAAATCATTTCACTAATCTCCCACGTTTACATTTACACCAAAGAGAAAGCTCAAAAGCCTCATTTCACACATTTCATCATCCCTGCCTGCTGAAGACTGAAATAGAGTTTAGATAAAAACTCTTCGCCAGCGGCAGGCATTAAGTCTTAACACTACAAAGCCAGATGGTTCCAATGTAGAAGTCAGATTTTTCTGTGGTTTCTGCAATAGTTTCAGACACGAATAGCTAATTCCTAGTGGCAGTGGTAAAGGCATTATCAGTACACCATGAACACCACAAATGGAGGCAATTTCCAAGCATCAAAGGACAAAAAACAAACAAAAACCACCCAGAAAAAAAAAATCGGTGAAACATTCTTAGTAGAGCAGAAATCTCTATTTGCCTCTTCATTCATCTCACACTTTTTCAACTTTGGTGGGGTCATACGTTTCTGAAAAAAAACAAAACAAACCAACCAAACAAGAAAACACTATTAATAAAGTATTGTGAAACTTAGTCAACATTAATAGCTGCACAAGGTAGACATATTTTTCCTATTTTATTAAAAAAAAGAAGTGAATACTGGACTTATACCCATAAAGATACTTACCATGGTCCTAATCCAAATTCTGTAATTCTGTATAAAGCAGTGTAACTCAGGGGAAACTTGGATAGACAGAACTTGAGACAGAAGCCTTGGGTAGGTAGGAACAAGCACACTGACTGCTAAGTGATTACTTTTAGGCTTCAGATGCTTTCATAGGGAAGGACATAAGATTTGCCTTCTTGTACTGAACACTAAGAACAAGTAAATGTTTTAAGCATCCTAACAGAGTGTTTAAAGTTGGCTGAAGAGGTGATGCTGCCATCCAGTCATCAGGATCTTTTCATTTGACTGCAAATCCTTGGTTTCAGTTAATTCAACAGAATGCAGGACAGCACAGTTGTCTTGCATCACTATGATTAGACTGTCTTGCTTCAATCTGCAAAACTGCAGCTCACGTTCTCAACATTATTCACCAAAGCACTGGACTGCCTTACTAATACTGATCTTTATTTCCAGCTTACCTCTTGTCAGTTCACAGGACAGCCCACATTTGTTTTCTTTTTCTGAAGCCTCAAGGACACTCTTCTATCAGTTTTTTTTTAAATTGGGTTTATTCAATGGCCATTATTGGGCTAATTCAACTGCCAAGAAGTCAGCAGATAGGAGCCTTTTCCTTCACCCTTGTGATTTTGGGATAGGATTGCAACAAAAGGGCTTTGCTTTGTGAGATCTGTCTGCCCTATGCTATCATGCATGTGTGTCTTACTCTAGGGTCCTTGGGATGCATGGTCACAGCATGGAGGCACCAGAGCTACCTGCAGAGGAATCTGGAGACACACAGGGGCCTGGACAAGCTGGCACTGCAGCCTGTGCTACCATCCTACTTGCTGCTCTTACACAATCTGGGTATCCATGCTAACCTTAAATGTCCCTCCTGTAGGCTGTACTCCCACTGCACTCACATTGAAACAGCTGAGCATGAAAATAGCTGCACATATAAATATCAGACCTCGGAGTAAAACATTCACCCTCAGGACTTCCATGCTGATGTGAGTAAATGTCTTCATTGAAACAAGCATAAAAATCCTCAGAGGGAAATTTTTACTCCTGTGTCCAAGTGTCCATCTGTGGCATTCAGGCTTATATCAAGAGGGGACTGGCTAAGAGAGAACTTCTGGATTTGGCCCCAAGTGGGTGGATTCCTGGTGCAGCATCCTTTATTGCTTCTCTCACATCTCTTGCCCACTCTCCTCAAATTGCTAGGACAGCCAACAAAAGGAATCTGTGCCAGCAACACCTATGTTTTCAGAACTGCTTATCGCTAGTCAGCCTCTTCTGGTATTTCCAAACTTCAAGAACAGACACCAGATGAAAGCAAAAAAAATCAAGATGAAAAAAGTTTATGAGGACTGGTGCACTCCAGGACAACATTTCATCTTTCTAAACTTACTGCACTGGGGGTGTGGGAAGGTGCTTCTAAAGCAGTAATACTTTTCCAATAGTAAGCATTTTGCCATCTAAACTGCTAGAACATACACAAATTCCGAACTATTCTGTCTGAGGATGACCTAAGAATAAAATTGGATTCACCCTTCAGAAGCCTGATTTTCCTCAGGCTGGACACACTAAGAGACGTCCCCACAAAACTGCAGGTGCTCACCGTTTCAGGGAGTGGCAGCATTGAGAAAATGAGGCCACAAGACATGGAACCTCTGTATGGTTCAGTTTATTCCTTGAAAGTTTACCCACACCCTCAGCACCTAAACCAAGGACACAAAAGGGCCAGATGGACAGGCTATGTCACACTTTGGAGGGGACAAACATTGGAGTTCTGGCACTGATACAGAAATGTTTATTTAACATTTGGTTAAGCTCATTTTAAATGCTCTCTACAGAAACAAAAGCAGATCAGCAGCCTCATGGAAGCAATCTTCAAACAGCAAAGGAGAAAAGCCATCCACTGCATTTGGGAACATTTGGAGATATTCTGTTAATGGCAGTATTTGCACAGTAAGATGATCTTCTTGCACTGAGTTTCAGCAGAGCTTTTATTCTGAGCTGACTGTCTGCCAAGCTGCATTATACATGTGAAAACCTCTTCCTGCTAAGGGCTCTAGCCTCTGCAACAGGCCCAGTCTGCCTACCTCACTCCAAATGGAATGTCTTTTAGCAATATTTAGTCTTTAATAGCAACAAACACAAGGATTTTCCAGGATTAATACACATTTTGGCTTTCAATTATACCAGTGAGCTAATCTGGAAGTTGCAAGTGAGGCTTAAAAGAGGAATACATATAAGGACTTTCTACAAATATGAATTTTCTGTCCTGTCCTGTTAAAGCAAGGTGAAGATCAACAAATCAGGACCCCTTTGCATGGGAAGAGACTGGTGGGGAAGATGCCTTCCCATCCCAGGTGAGTGCATGTGACACTGTGACACTGGATGTGTGCAGCAGGAAGGGCCATCCATCCATGACATGGGATGGGGATATTACATCTGTGAGGAAACTGCTGCAATAGGAACACAAGGAATAGGAATACAAGCCTGGCATTGTCAGCAAGAGGGATAAATTTAGATCTAATTTACTGCAGAGTAACTCCAATAAAACACACACAATCTGTTTTGATACATCCCTGAAGTCATGTCACCACATCAGTTATTGTCTTCACTCCAGCAGAAACTCTTAAGGGAGAAAAGCATATGAAATGCACATGGAGCATACTAGACCTGATGGGTACAAGGGAGCTGAATTAGCCTGTTTGGAGAATTTGGTCTAGAGAAATAGAGTTCAGAGGAGGAAGAGACACAGAACTGTGAGATACAGAAAAAGACATGAAGGCAAAGGCTGTAAGACTGCAGGAGTCAACTCATACAAATAGAACTCATACAAATAAATCTCTTCAGATGGAAGTAAGTAAATTGATTTAATTTCAGTCCCTCTGTACTGGAAAACTGTGAATAGATTTATATCAGTGAGATTTAATGAACCTGTGAAGGTTTCAAGGTAGAATGTCAGCTGTTACAGAGAGAATGGAAAAAGGAAGGAGATTACTACTAATTTAAAACTTTCACACCATGTATTTGCTCACTCCAATTAATTTAATGGACTAGACAGGTGGCCTGGGAGATTTATCCCTTTATACTGATCTATGGCAACATGGTTTTTCAGTTATTTAACAGAATGCTGTATAAAAACTGTTTTGGAGAGAGAAGAGCTCATGTTACTTCGGGGATGCATATGGACTACACAAGTTTATATGCTTTTGAGAGCTGAGAAACTTAAAAAAAAAAAACAATAAAAGGTGTTCACTGAAAAAGTCAAGTTTCCATTTGACCTGGGGATAACAGTTATTCTCAACATATGATCTGGAAAATATTCATGAGAGAGAGAGAATTTTCCAAGCCCCTTAATGCAGCTGTTTCCCAGAGGCTTCACAGAAGAACATTAGACTTTTATTTTTAGTTTCTTCTGAACTCTGATATAGTATGTGTCTACTTAAGTATTAAAGAGGGAAAAAATGTGTATTCAAGGAGAGACTATGATTACATCTCCACGTGTTCCCAAGCACTGGCACTAGAGTGACTATTTTGAACTCTGCTGTTTGAAGCTGGCCATTCCCTGAAACAATTCAACAGAGATAAGGCCTCAAGGAACACTCCAGTCTCTGTGAAAGAGTTTCAGTACCACAAGTGAGTTTTACAGTAACTTTTCCTAAAATGGGATCAGAGAACACTCATGTTATCTATTCCACAAGGAGAGCAAAGGGGGTGGCAACCAGATGGGGGTAGTACCACCTACAGCCTGTTACTATTTGAGCAGCATTACGTGGGTATGAGCAAACCAATCATGCCCTTACATAAGGAAACAGTACCCACTCGGATCTCCCATAATAGATAGGGTCTTACCTAAAGAAAAATCTCTGTCAGTCTTCTTCTTGTCTATTCCACCTAAATATCCGTTTTCACTGAGAGAGATAATACGCTTGGAAACAGCCCCTGAGCTTGCCAGTTTGCTTCCTCTCTCCTCTTGTACCCTTGACAGCTTCTCCTCATCCACCTCCTCTCCTGAATCTGCACTCTTAATGCTCAAACGCCTCATCCGGGACACGGAATCAACTTCTTTCATCCGCACCAAGCGATCCATGGCAGTCCGGCTCGGTGGAGAAGTCAGCTTGCCTTGGAGTGTCTCTATCACCTTCGAGGTGCTTCTCACTTTCTTTTCTGAATGCTGATACACAGCTGACTTGCAAACCAAATTTTGGTCCTCGCCTTGGCTGGGACTTGTAGCTTGTTCAAGAACTTGCTCAGTCACCAATGTTTTAGCACTGGTTTCCTGGTGAGTGGTCTGGCGTTCATCAGGGTATGAAGATCGGCCTCCCACTCTGACAAAGAGAGCACTCTCTGTCCAGCCACACTTCCGCCTGCCTTCATAGGAAACATCCTTTTTTCCTTCTTTGTCACTTACTGTGCTGCCCACTGATGACTCAGAGTCCTGGGCACCATTTGCCGGGCCTGAGAGGGGTGCAGCCTTGTCATCTGGGAGGAGAGACTCCACTGCTATATCTATGCCTAAAATTCTTGCAGCTCTTGCCTGCAATGACTCATTCACAGGGATTTCCACTGCATTTGCATTTGAAGAGTGGTCAGAATTGTTAGCACCGGGTCCCGAGGTTATGTCAAGTCCCACTGACCTCAAATCTGGCTCAGAGCACCCTTGGTTCCTCTTTGTTAGTGACAAGCGTGTTATTGAGCCTCTCTCTAATAGTGTGCCATTTGTGGGAGTTGCACCTTTGCTCAGTTTAACAAAGTCTAGGTAATTTTGGTCTTCACTCAACTCCTGCAAGACAGGGTTATTGAAAGGATTGCTGTGACATGAATTGTTTGGGCTACCGGACAAAACTTTCTCCAGAGGGCTCACATGCACTGGCTGCTTGTTGGTTCTGCTCTTGGCTTCTCCTGTCCTCATTTCTGTTATCAGACTTCCATCTGCTGGCCCAACTCCTTCACTGCTCCCTCCTGGCTTTGAGGAGCCTTGAGAGCCAATGCAACCCAGCTTGCTGCCATGCTCCATTTCCACACTCCAACTTTCAGACTTACTTTTAACTCTTCCTGACTTAAATGCAGGCACCTCTGGCACAACTGTTTCAAATTTCCCAACACAACTTTCCTCCTGGCTCGGCCTCTCATTTCTGGATGCCCTCCTCTGTGTAAAGGCACCTGCCTGCAGAGAAGCTGTAACACTTTCCAACTCATCTTCACTGCTTGTGCTCTCTTCCTGCTCTTGCAGCTCCTTGTTAAAACTTTCTAGCTCACTTATAGCATCCCAGGGACGGCGACTTACAGGCTTCAATAGGAACTGCCCAAACAGCTCTTTACTGTTGCAGGGAGCACCTGCTTCTCCCTTAACTACATCTCCTTTGGAAAGAAGGCCATTTTCCCTCTCCTGGGCAGGCACAGGCTGACTCTGATGGGCTTTTGGGGAGTGAGCCTGAAGGACTGAGGTGGCAGTCCTGGAAAATGCACTGTTGCTAGACTGGTTGAGGTACATCTGACCCTTCATGCCGTAAGAATTCTGTCTGCAGATTCTCTCTTCAGGCAGCCCTGCCTGTTTAGACCCTGTCGTGGATACCATACACCCTGGGAGCTTTGGAGACAGTTGGTTACTATTGGGCTGCCCAGGCTTTGTACCATGGAAAATTTGTGGGCTTTTAGGTTCTTCAGTGAAACTTGTCTGTGTCTGCTGGTCTTTGTACTGGTCACCTGGCCAGGAGCCAGAGTATTTGAGCTCTCTGTGTTTTGCAGGCTGAATAAATCTGAGGTCATTCATTTGTTTGAACTCTTCTGGTCTCCACAACTCTTGTTTTTGTAACTCATTTTTATTGGTCATGCTTCCTGTAAGAGCTTGTAACTCCAAGTCTGTTGAAGACATACTTAAGAGACTTTGTTCTTGCAAAGCCTCATTGTTATCAAACCCATTCTTATCAGGGCTCTGGGTTATGTTGTTGTTCCTATCTGTATCTGGCAGATTGGATTCTGATTTCACTGGGATAGAGACCAAACAAAATATAGTTTCATTCATTTTTTTCTTTGAACTCTTTTTGCTCTGCATCCCAGTTCCAGGTTCAAACTTTTTGACTTTTGTAACAGTCTCACAGGTGCTGTCCATATGTGAATTTGTTACAGAAAGTTTGCCTTTTGTGTGCTCTGTGCTGGTTTTGTTATGGGGGCTGTGATTAGTTGTGCTACAACTATCTCTTTGGTCCGGCAAGGCACAATTTCCCTGATCTCGGATGGATGGTGCCAACCATCTGTTGCTGTGGGTGGAGCTGTCGGAAGTTCTTTCTCCCTTTGCAGAACTGGGCAAGTTAGATGCATCCAAGAAGGCACTGTTGTACTGTACTTCAAGATCTCTCTCTTGCAAAGCACCAGAACTGGGACTGGATGCATTCTCAGTGTATTTACTGTTGTCCTGCAGACCTTCCGGTGGTGCAATTTTAATGTGTCGTATCCGAGGGTCATCAAAGGGAATATACTGAACAGAACGCAGGTAGTCAGCAGAACGCCTCACATGGCTTTGCTTCCCATGAGTAAGATGGTTGTCTTTGCAAGGGCCACCCCCTGCTTCAAAGGTATTCACAGCTGGTCGTTGGCAGGGGACAACCTGCTCCACAGGGCCCTGCTGGTTGGTGCTGGCGTACGCCTCGTTGTTAGGCACTTCATTGAGGGGACGTGGGGTCAAGTTTTGGTGAGACGGGGATTTGTAGGATGGAGGAGGTACATAGACTGGAGGCTCCAAACCAGGGTCTTGAATGCAAACATCTTGCCTTGGCTCATTAACTTTGGCTAAGTAGGGGACGGATTCGTCTTTCTGGAAGTGGTCCTGGAAACCGATGGTTTCTGCAGGTGCCCTTGTCTGCCGCTGCAGTTCATAGGACGGAGGCTTCAGAGGTCTCCCATACTTGGGTTTCACGAGGGGAAGGAAATGGCCTCCCGTTTCACGGTGCTTGGCTGGTTCCACACTCAGTCTGTTTGAGGGATAGGAGGGGGCTTTAGTTACAGTGAGTGAGCTGTTGCTGTTTGTCAGGGCAGGCATTTCCACGCACCTCATACTCTCTGGTGAAAGGACCCTGGGCAAGGACTGCGATTTCCCCTTGTGGGTGCTCAGTACGTTGTCTCCCAGGGTCAGTGAATACAGCTCATGAAGCAGTTTCTCCCTGTCACCCTCAGACATTTGCCTCCCTACCTTTTTTGTCTGGTTCCAGCTTTCCATTCCCAGACTTTGCCATTTGCAGTCACCGGGCACTTCGCAGTTCTCCTGCAAGCCGCTTCTTCTGAAGTACCCTGTGCCCATCCCCACCTGCAGGTGACTCTCCCTGGGATGCTGGGGTGCCCCTGGGGCTGCAGCCAGGCCTTTCACTTCCATGCAGCCTTTCTGGGAATAGCTCAGTAGCACACTGAAGTCCTGCCCTTGTCTTCTCCAGTAGGCAAGATCTTTATCAGTCTTGGGCTGGGAAGACCATGCTAATTGAGGCCTCTCATAAACCCTGAAAAAGAAAGGCAGCATCACAGGCAGTCTGTACAGATTCCCCTTTCTTTCCCTTATGGGTAAGGCCATTAGGAGGTTAAATGCTGAGTTATGGCAATGGGGGTTGTGTGACCTATTCAAAATGAGATGACTGAATGATTTTAACTAGAGGACTTAAAAGGCAGTCATTAAGATGAGTAAAAGAAGGGAGTGATGCCTCTATTGCCATGTTGTTAGCTATGCAAAGCTGTTAGAAACAAAGGGACACAGTTACGTGATGTGCAAACATACACAGCCCTCCTCCATGAACACCAGAAAATCAGTAACAACTGTGTTGAACTTATTTTTCTACTCTGCAACATCCAAGCCATCAAGGAGACTACCGTGGTACACAAGCTTAACAGGAACTCAGAAAGCAGAGGTAGGTAGAATAGGCAGGGACTATTTCCTAACATATATTTTGTGAGAAGCATGATTTGCATCCTAGTACAAGAGCTGAAATTTAATATGGCATTTCCAACGTTGATTCTAATTCATCTTTCAAAGGGAACAAATTTCTTCAAAGCTCTTTGGATAAAATGATGCATGCTCCAACAATGGTAATATATCAGTACAGTTCTCAGTAAGATGGAACCAACATCTGAAATCTAAAATACCTCAGAAGAAATATAACACTGTTAAAGAAAAGAGGGATTAACTCCATCAATCTATTACTGAAACATGAAAGACGTTGGACATTTTAGCGTGCATTAGAAATTCAGAACACAGATTTACATGAACAGAATAGGCTCTTTGTGTGCTCTGAACAGACTGTAAAGTATTTAATATATTACTGCTGAACAAAATGGGGACCATTCCATATCAATAATTAATCTTCTACTTGAACCGTGTTTGCTGTTCTTGTACCTAAGGTGTCCAACAGTACAACTGCCTTTACATTATGTAGCTATCACCAGCACAAGACTGCAAAGAAAAATCAAAATTGACAGAAACAGGACACGTATGTAGATAGAACCCAAGAATTTATTTCTCTTCCCTCCACCCCAAGGTATATAAACAGTGTCATCTGGCTCTTTTTCACTAAAAACAATGATCTATTCAAATAGTAGTTTGTGAAAACAATAATACAGTTCAAAACTTGGAATGAAAACTGAGCAATCCAGGTCCACAGCAATTTTCTTGTGTGTACATTAACTTCATCCTATGACTATAAAAGTTTAAAAACCAAACTGGGATAAGGAGCATCTTGTTCAGATTAATTCAACTGGATTAAGGTTTAACATCTGAACAAACTGTTCTAACTCTGAAGTACAAAGGACAGTTCAATCACTGAACCCAAGGAAGTAATAGATGTCCTTATTAATCAATGCTATATAACAGGACACCTCCTATATTGGAATTTAATGGCAGTAATGACAAACATTTCCATGCACCTCTGCATGTGGAAACTGAACAAATGCTGTGTTCTCCCGAGATTATCAAATCTTCCTTTTCATTGCATCCCTATGCTGCTTTGTATCTGCATTTACAACACAAGGGAGGAAACAGGGCTTAGCAATAGTGAGGAGGGAATATACAGATTGCTTGTTCTGTTTAATTATAACCATCATCATAAAAGGATCTACAGAAAATGCAGAAAGAACAGAGTCATAGATTCCGAGATCATCAGACTCTGTTATGATTATTCAGTTTGACATCTTGCTCAGTGCAGGCCATCAGACTTCCCTGAGATGATTCCTGCTTCAGTGGTAGCAAGTCTTTTGGAAAAGCATCTAAAAATCTTTATCTTTACATTTCCAGAGACGCTGTTGCAAAGCTTAATTCACCATTAAAAAACACTAACCAAAATAATCTCAAATTCTTATCAACTCAACTATAAAAACATTGGGGAAGGAGGTATGGTAGACAACAATACCGAGATTTGCAACAATCCAACTAACAGCACAGGAATGGAACTGGCTGGCTGTTTAAAGGGTTTAATAGGAAATCAGGAATAGGGAAGGAAGCATTACTCGACTCTTTCCTAGGAAACCACTAAAACAGAAGAGTTTTGTTTAGTTGTTTGGTTTTTTTAAAAAAAAAAACCCAAGCTCAGACATTAATTAAAGTAAATTAGCCCTAAGGTAAGGCAGCTTCAGTTACAGAAAGGAAGTTCCTCCATTTATTAAAAGCTGTTTAAAAGATTAGATTTATTTTTAAGGATTAATAACTGGGCTCTGGTCATATATTTCTGAACATGATACAAACCACTGTGACATACACTATGTCATCATAGCACTGCGAGTGTAGAAAAGACACTTAAAAGGAGGTATTTAGAGCATTTTAAACCTGATCTTTTCTATTATTTGTTCACAAGGAGGACACTATCATCTCTAGCTTAGGCACTAGAGGTGGTTACAGAGTCTGTATTGTGGTCTCCACAAGACTCCATCTTAGCTCCAGCCTGAAGACTCTTCTTCTTCCAAGGATGGAGCACAGCACCTGCATACAGCAGGCATGGCAGACAGGCAGAAGGCAGTGAGGCAGCACAGCACAACCACAGCCCTTCTGGCCACAAAGGCAGCAGAGAGTACCTCCTTCCAGGATATGACACTTTTGGGTCTTGCAGTCAATGAAGTGGTGGGAAGGAAAAACATCCAAGAGCCACCTCAAACTTAAAATGCTTCACTTCAGCTTCAGCAATGCCACATTTCTGGATGGGCAATACCAGTCAGGATGCAGTCTTTGAATCCATGAGGTATTACCAATTAAGAGACCATACTGTCTATTAGCAGGAGTGCAATTTGTCTCACTCCACAATGCACACCCAGAGACAGCAGCTTGCGAGTGCATCCCAGCTGGGAGGGGTGCCAAGGATGAATCAGTCCCATGGGACCAACTGGGAAAATTTAAATGCCAGGGACAGAGGGGTTCCATGGGACCAAGGAGGTAGATTGAACATTATGAACTCATTTCTTACACGCCTGATTTTAATGAATATTACATATGCTGTCATGAAGTGCTTTGAACTGACTTGATATAAAATCAGTCCAATGAAAACTGTTTTTAAAATCCAAACTGTTGATAGCTTGCTATGAAATTTAGGCCTTTGCAAGAAGTGAGGCAATCAGTCAACTCTGCAGTGGCTGCATGACTGCATTTCACAGAGCTGCCACTCTCAAAGCAATGGGTTGAAGCTACCCAGTTCCCTGGGTTGTGGGCACCGGACCAGCACAACCTTGCATGATGCACATCAAGGTGCCAGAAGTGAAGGAGTGTGGCACAGACTTTGAAGTCAAAAACCCTGCAGAAAGTGGCCACTGCAGGGCCATCTAGGGAGTTTCTGACACTGTTTCTGGCTGCCAGTTGCAGGCACCCAGTAGCTCAGGGTGTGTGAGCTGCAGGCATTGGGACAGACTTTGTTCTCAATGAGGAGGCACTGTTAAGAAATGTTCAGGATTTGGCAGCAAGAGAGGAATTATTTTCAGAGGGCTGTTCTGGACACTGGCAGCTTCTGTTCTGTTTTGAGAACTTATCCTCACACACACACTTCTGACACCCAGCACTGGCAAACACCAGTACACTGCTCCAATTTTAAAGTAGGTGTTCTTATAAATTGTTATATATTTATCTCTAGATTTGTGATCTACCAACATAGTTTTCCCCACACAAATAGCTAAGAATAGTGCCTCTTCTTTCCACTCAGAAGGGAAAGAGGAGGCTTCTCTGAACCCTCTCCTCTCCACTCATAGGGTCAACTTTCCCACTTCTTTTGCCTTGTCTACTCTTTTAAACCTTCACTCTGTGGCCTGCTAATGCTCAGTTAAGCAAACACAGCCAGAACAGCCCTCCTGCCATCTGCTCCCCCACATTTTGCCTGAAAAACAGTGGGGTGGAGCAAAACATCACTTCTCTGCTCTGCTGGGGCCTCACTCCCTCCTCGCAAGCAACAGCAGTGGGCGGTGATCTGCACCCACAGCAGTTGTTGTGACGCCTCTCTCCTCCTCCTCAGTAAGGTTTGATCTACAGAACAATCCCAATGAGTGTAGACAACAGCATCATCCCCTCTGTCATGAAAAACTGAGCCCTGCACACCCATGTGTGAAGGCAGGGACGAGGTGGGAAATGTTACTTACTTCTGCAGTGTTTGGAGGGCAATTAGTGCCTCCTCTGTATCTCTGGCCTGAGCAAGGATGTGGTGTGGATAATTCCCTGTCTGAGGAGCCTGAGTCATGCTCCATCTTGCCATGGAGCTGGTCAAGCTCTGTGAAGGCAGCTGGGACACACACTGCCTTGTCTGGCCCTCTCCTGACACCGTGCTGCACTGGGAAGGCAGCATCAGGAATGGCTGCAGGAAGCCTGAGATGCCCAAAAATCAGTGTGGTTGTCTTCTTTTCAGGCCCAAATGATCCCTAAGTCCACAGCACACTGTTTCTGTCCCTGCCTGAGAATCAGGAACCAACTATTTCCTGGGACAGTCCAGAAACTGGACAGCAAAATTAAAGTTCACTACAGCCTGGCCTCAACAGGCCAGAACACCCCAAAGGGGGCCCTGACAAACACCTCTGCCTTCTTTCTTACAGCAGCTCATGCTTGTGTGGCAGCCCTGGTGCTCCTCCAGGGCATGGGAGTGGGTCTGGAGGGGGACTGTCACCCTGCTGTCACCCAGCAGCCGAAACACAGGTGCTCCAGCACTGCAGGTGCAGAGAGCTCTCCTGGCTCTGCCCCAGGCAGCTGTTCCTCCCTTCCTGTACCAGTGGGACAGCGGCCATGTTGTGCCCTGCGCCAGAGGTACTCTGCACACCCGGGATGAGAAGGAAGGGATAGCTCACACAAAGCTTTTCCCTTGTTCATAGCTGCTAGTGCCTAGCAAGAACTTTCAATTGCCAGTTCCCTCCACTGGGAACTGGAGTTTCTGATGTAACAATAATAGTAAGAAGAGACTTATTTTTGTAAAAGTGTGACAAAGCCATTTCCAGGTCTGTGTTTCCTATTTTGTGGGGAAAAGCCACTTTTTAAAACCAGGATATAATATATAACTATACTGTAGATGGGCAAGTTTCACCCCTTGCATTTTGAGATGCATTTAGATGTTGTGTACTTTGCTCTCTAGAAGGGATGGTTCCACATGGAACCTTTACTGCAGCTGGAACTTGTTGTCCTAGGACTGCTTTACAGGGCTTACATCTCTTCCCGCCTGTTATCCTTGCTCACAAGCACGAGCCATTCCTACTCTAGGCAGACAAGATTGCAAGGGGAAGAGATATGAAGGGAAAGAGTAGATGAGCCCAGCAGCCAGAGGACACTTGCCTTTGCCACATATAGTTACTGAAGGTCTTTCTAAGAGGGCAACCTCTCAAGGCTGTTCTGCCCTGCTTTCAGTTTCAAGCCTGTTCAGCAGGAGGAAGGGGCTTTTCCTTATGAACCATCGTCACACTTGGGCTGGCTTCCAGTCCTGCTCTAGCCCCTTTCCTTTGTTCATCTGCAGCACTCGAATAGCCACAGAACAATGGCCGAGCTGTGGTGTGTACACATAGCTCTTCCTGCCCGGCCCCAGCACGCACGTACTCTGTCTTAAGTAAGCCATGGGTGTACAAGCAGGTTTCATGGAGTGACGACAAGAGCTTCCACTGGCTTTGAGCTGTTTTAAAAAGAAACACACAGGCATCACCTCATGTTTACTCCACAAGAGTGGTCTTAAAGAACCACAAAAGTCCTCAGGGCATGTAGGATCACCCAGTGAGAGCTGCACACGTCTGTATCTACAGCAAACCCCAGGGCACGTACATGGTAGAAGCTCTGTTCAGTTTTCTAAGACTAAAGAAAAGAACTTTCCCCCCTTTTTTTATTTTACTGTACTTGGACTGAACTTTTCTAAGCTCATCAGAAAGACCTTTCAGATTCAGACCATATTAGTAAATTAAATTTTCCCACACTTCTGGCCACCTCCCATCACACCAACATTCTCAAAGGCCTCACTCTAGCAGAAAATGAACAGATGTGCCACTGCTTTGGGTGGGTTTACTGTGCATGGAAATGGTCTTTAGTATGGGAGCAGAAAAAGATCAGAGGAAGGTGGTCTCAAGGCTTAGAATCATGCTTGTTATCCATCAAGACCAACGGGAAGAGAAAGCAAAGCCATGGCATGATGCTGAAACTTACCCCCCTTCTGAAGTATGAAAAGTGGACAAACCCTGAAGGTCATGGTGGTAACCAGGACCTGCTTGCCTCCCTTGGCTCCCATGGCTGCTTTCAGTGCTGCTCGAGTTGGTTTTTACCAGAGGTTTCTTGCTGTAAGCTCCAGCTCTTGATTCTGCCTCAAACCCATTCAGCGTTCTCCGAGCGGATCTGTTCCCTGTGATTTCATGCCGGTATCCATCATATCTGTTCTCATATGAAACAGGAGGATTTTTTGTCAATTTGTATCCATGAGAAATCAGAAGGTCCTCGACACTGAACATATTGTGCTGGTTTCACTCACAACTGTGCTATCAGAAAGCTCTTCCCAGCAGGACCCATCACTGGAAAACAAAACCAAACAGAAGGCCACTTTAAACAAGGAACGATATCGTGTATCAGCTGGTAGGCTGCTGAAGCTAAAAATCTTATCCCCCAGCCTCAGTCTTCCACCCTCATAATAAAACAGGTGAAGCAACGTGCATGCAGATGCTGATGAATCATGTGCTGACCTTCCCCAGACAATACACCTCCATGTGCTCAGCCAACCAGCAGATGCTGCACTGCTGCTGACTCAGTCCCTTTCGCTGTAGAATTCACTGGTGATAGCAGCATTCATATTTCACTGTGATCTCAAAAAAATCTTTGCCTTACCTGGAGGTAAGGCTACAACTTGAATCTCCCATTTCCTTAAAAAAACAATTTTTCTCCAGTCATGAAATTGCTGCAGGAGGAAAGAGTGGACTACAGGGCAATATGCCTCTCCCTATAGCTCTGTATATTCCAATTAAGAAAAAAATGTTCACGTGAACAAGGGCAAAATGTGCACGGGAACAAAAATGGATTATGCAACCACATAAGAAACCCAGGTAATGTCATGCAACACCCAAGCTAGACAGTCATTTTTACAGATTACTTTCTTTTTTACCTGTATTGGCCTACTGGAAATCAGTAATCCTCCACTACAATAATACAGAACCTAGGATTTCAACCATGTTTTATTTTTATAGAACACTTCAACTGTGTAAAATGACTGCAAACAACCTGAGATGCCCATGTCTATTGCAACTCAATGATTTCCAAGATAAGGGACAGTCAAGATTTTTCTTCCCAGTGAGCACCCTCAGTTCTGCACTGACTTAAGTAAAGATCCAGCAAACTGAATTAGTTGACCGTAACTGATCTCTATTGTCTATACCACAGCTTATTATGGCAATTACAGAATGCCCATTCTTCCAGAGTTTTAAAACAAGTAGAAGGTAATATATATTGTTGTGCACAACAACAGATTCATTGTGTCCTTCCTTGCTTGAACTGTGTGAAGAAAACATTTTTTTTTAGAAGGTGGATAAAAAAGAAGTGAAATACATAGAAAGGTTTGTTATGTAAAATGTAGAACACTCAAGATGATTTTCCTGCATGAAGACTTAATTTAACATGCTTGGTGAGTACTGTGTGTCCTTAGCAGCAGCAAGTCTACCTGAAGGACAGGAGCCCAGCATTGGCAGTGAGATCACCTCTGCAAAGATCATGACAAGCAAGTTAATTTTATACGCTGGTCTCTAATGCTCTTCGTGGGCAAGAAGAAAGGGAGAACTCTGTTTCCTGTTGTTTACAATAATTTACATGAGATGGAACAACTGCCAAGATGGCTGCCGCACGTTTATTAGTACTAAATCTCTCAGGCTAGATACACACAAAAGTTGATGGGTTGGCTTAGAATATAAACCAGTTTCTGTGGTGCAGCACTCCCTATATTATGGACACTTTTTTGCCTATTCAGTGCCCTATCCATTTTCTGCTCCCTCCCTGTCTCCTGGATACTCTGCAGACTGTGGAGCCAGTCCAGCCAGAAGCTCAGGACCAGTCTGGTGGGGCAGCTCCTGGGCATGCAGGGACCTCTCAGCCCCTCTGCCCTGTAACCACAGCAGCCATGGTACGTGCCCGAGGTCAGCCTGCAGTGTGGAAAAATATGCACAATTTTATGCAGAGCCACAATTTAACTGGTAACTTGGAACGCTGCAGAAGTGGCTTTTCAGCCTGAGAGCCTGCTGAGCATTTAAACTGGTTTGTCTCTAGAGCTTAATAAATCTTTTCCCTTTTCACACATGTAACACTACACACCCTTTAAAAACAGAGAAATAAAGCTCTGTGCCGAAGATATTTTAGGAGTATCCCTTGCTAGAACAGAACTCCAAATTCCCAGTAATTGCTCTGAGTAAGCAAGCCAGCAGTAAGTACAAGGAGGCAGAAAGCAGGGAGGAGCAGGACCCTTCCCTCTTGGAAGGAAGGGAAGGCTTCATAGATTACTTTTGAATGCTGACCTAAAAGGCTGATTTTCCATCCATCCACCACCCTGGATGGTGCAAGGAGCCAGGTACGAGCGAGCAAGGGGAACAGCTGGCTGCTAGAGCTGCTCAGCCTGACAAGAGAAAGATCCAATGTGACTACCATAAACAGCAGAAAGCCCATCAGAGTGCTTGCAGGTGCAAGGAAGAAACGTGCTCTTCCTGCTATTATTGTCAGACTGGCTTGGAGAGCAACTTAACCCTCTCTCTGCTGCCTGCTGCAGCCATGGTGCCATATCAAAGAGGCAAAGGCAACCGGGCAAGAAATCTCAGCCTGTGGGGTTTACTCTGATCCTCCTTTTGGCACCGGTGGTGAGGAGCAACGGGGTGGAAATGCACCATGAGGAACTGGTACAACTGTCTCCTCTGGCTCTGCAAACTTACCACGTCTGGAAGGGAAAACCCTGCGGTGCTATGGGAGGTGGGAAGGCCCATCTGGGAGCAGGATGCTATCACTGAGACCATCACAGCTCCACGAACAAACAAGGCGGAGAAGCACAGACCTCTTTGCCTGACACAGTGCCCTCAGCACCAAGCTCCTGAGCTTCCCCCAGACCCACAACATGGAGGAATGCTCTGTCCCCACAGCTCAAGCTCCCAAGAGCTGGTAGCAGTGGTGGTGGGTGGCTGCTAGATGGGACACTGTCAAGACACGTGCCTCGAAGGGCTGCACAGAAGTTGTGGGGAGGTACTGTCCCCCCACATCAGACCTGGCCAGAGGCAGGGAAGCTGGAAGCCCTGCCTGAGCAAGGCCTGCAGGACATCAACCATGTCATCACCCAAAGTCCACAAGGATGCTGGCCAGCTTTCCAAACCTAGCTGCGGTGCTAGGACATTCTTCCCACCCTCCTTTAGATAAATACATCCAAAAAATTAAATCAAAGGAATTGGATTGGCAGGAATAACAAAACTTGCTGGAGTGCTGTCTTGTGAATAATCATCTGTCAGACTGGGCCAAAGAGTAAAGACTGTACAGAGCTTCTAATTTGAGGGCAGATTAACAACGCTGGAAAACAGTTTGTTTTTCCAGTGCTCATTTGTTTTGTTTGCCAATGACATCAGTGCTTTCTGATAGGGTTTGCTTCCTGAGGATGCCTGCTATCTTGCCAGCGTTTCCGACTTGTCCCCGTCAGCCGGTCCCGTTCTGCATTACCCTGGAAACAGGGGCCAAGCTTTTCTCTGGAAACTTCTCAGCAGCACTCTCAGCTGCAAAGAAACAAGCGCAAGATGAACGGCGGAAATCGGCATCAGCCCCAGTGTACATGGACACAATGGGGAATCACAGCCTCGGCAAGAGGACACAATGGGACCACCAGATGGAAACATCATCAGAGCACCTTAGCTTGGGGTGCTGTGTCCAAAATTGGGAATTTCATCCCTTCCTTGAGAAAAGCCCAAAATACTCCTGAAAGACACCCTGAAGAAATTTGGTGCTAGAATTTCTTCTGGGATCCTTCTGGAACCCATTCTCAATAGAGGACATGCAGTTGCTTCTGGTGATAGCCTGCCTTTATCTTCAGTTTTTTCAGTGGCAGGGACTTCCCAAATCTTATTTTAGAGGGACACCACCACTACCTGTGCAATGACCGGTACCAGCCATGATGAAGGCCAACACTTGAAGCAGTGGCACCTCCTACCTCCATGCTCTGAAATGGCTTCTACACAATTGAATCCTCAAGCAGCCCACCCGCATGCTCCTTCCTCAGATCTGATTCCAGAGAGTATTCTGGCACAGCACCTATGTGTTTAGTGGGAGACCAGAAATGACTTAAAATTTGGCCTTGGCTACTCTCTGTTACACCTCTCCTGCTTTCCACTACTTGAAATAAAGTGGAAGGTGTCAACCCTTTAACTGTTTGATTATGACCCCCAAAGCCCTTCTTGTGCATGATTCTCCCTGTTCACCTCTACAGAACTATTTTAAACATTTTTCTAAGTGATTGGTCCCATATAACTTTAAAGAAAACTTGGAAGGAAAATGATTCATACTGCAAAATGAAGCATACAAACATCATGAACTGACAAAATCAAGGCACCCTTCATGGACACAAGAGTTGCTGTAGTCCGTAATTACATGACTTCAGGCTACTGAATTCTGCAGGACTTCTGCCTCAGTTGATGTACAGGCTAGGTAAGGCTAGTCTGGTCCACCCTGGCTTTATCTACAACTATCCAAACATTGTTCTGACGACTGAGTTACTAACAGGCATCTGAATTACAAAACATATTATCTAGATGGGTCACACATTAAACTAGCTTATCTTCACTCACATCTGGGTGATATTACTCTCATTACATATCAGACATGTGCCAGACAGAAGTATTTATGCAGCCAGAGTAAAGTGAAAGCAGTGCTCTCCATTCTAGGCGCTCAGTCTGAAGTGCCTACAACCTTTTTTTTTTTAAAGCACGAAGCCTTAAAAGTGAACTAGATACATTCAAAGCAACTGCTGCATCAACCTAGTGCCCCTGCACCTCAGCTGAGGGGTAGCAAGGTGTCTATACAATGAAGACATGGGAAGAGACAAATAACTGGTTGGTAACTTGTCTACTCCATCTCTCTGGCAATCTAATCCAGTACCAACACTTTTGTCCAGACAGCCCCATATCCCGCTCACGTCTGTTAATTCCTCACCACCATGCTCCCCTGTCTTCTCATTTCCCACTGCCCAGCCTTGCCATTACCACCCTCATTGCCACCTACTTCTTGCCACCCCAGCATCCCTTCCCTGCCTTCCCACCTCTTGGTCCCACCAGCCCAGCCACTCCTCCCACACAGCCCAACCTGCCCTCCTGCACCCCTTACAGCTCCTCCTGACCAGTCCTCAGCTTGCGTCTGTTGCAGGGAGCGGTGATGGACGTGGGGGGAAAATCTTCAGAAAATGGAGTGGCTCGGAACGGAGACGAATTCTCTGCTGAGAACATGCGCAGACGTTTCCCAGCCTTGTCACCATAGATCCTGTTCCTGAACATGATGGCACTGCAGCTCTCAGTCAAACAGCTGGAGGATTTCTTTCCTTTCCCTTTTTTAATGTGGGCAAAACAATATTCCTTCTCTTCACCATCCTCCCCCCCCCCCCCCTCTCTTTTTTTTCCTTGTAAATGGTTGAATTGGTTTAGCTGAAGATATTAAAATTAATTTAGCCTGAGAGACACAACCTGAAAGTCTCTGATCAAGTGATAAAAGCCTGACAGACTACAGCAATGGAAAACAGGTTCTTGTAGAAGAAGTTTTAATACCAGATGGTACTACTTGCTCAGCCTAAATATAACCCTGAGCTACATCCCAGGAGAATACCTAAGTCTTTGGCCATTGTAACTGCTCCTGTTTCCTCACTCTGGTTTTGCATGTATACATATGAGACAGTTTATCAAAAACAAACACATGAAATTAAGCTTTTACCTTGATCATTTCATCTATTTTGGGGACAATAAAATCAGATGGGACTGTAAACAGCAGACTGCTGTGTCTGTATCAGACCCGGCACACTCTGCCCCTGCTCTCTGCTGTGGAAACAACCATCACAACATTCACTGACTTGCAGAAACATGCTCCATTGGGAAAGATAAAATTCATGGGCTTGGAGAGCCTTCCATAATAATGTTCACTGTGATCAAATATTAGCTATTTAACACGAAGATAGTCTAGAACATAGGAAAAAGAGATCAGAGAATATTAATATAATTTTAATGTGTTTGACTCGGCAAGGCTAGGAGTAAGAAAGGAATAGGGAACTAGCCTCCAAACCAGGAGTAAATACCTCCTAAAAATTTTTAAAGAATGGGTGAAGTGCAAATGTACAATCTAGCTTCAAACAAAAGAGGGAAGGAGACAGAGCTGAGGTATCGTAGACCAAACATCACAGCTTTGATATCGACTCAGACAGATTATTATTCAACCCACTTATAACAGGTGTGGATTTATCCCTCCTGTGGAGCAGGAGAGAGCAAGTGTGCAATCCAGGAGGAGCAGTGGCATTTCCAGCTCCCTGCTCCCCGCTCTGCGTTGCAGCTGCAGCTACTCCCACATCATAAAATCATGAGAAAACAGAAAACACAGACTTGTCAAAAACATATTAAGACTAATCAATTTAATTTTCTTCTTTGACAGAGTTGGGAGCATAGCGACTAGGGAGGAAAAACAGTAGAAGTCACACATCAGAATGAGGAAAGCTTTTGATGGAAGCATGTGATAGTCTTATATGCAAACCTGGCGAATACAATTTGAGTATACAAATGTTTCAAATCTGTACTCAAGGACTAGTTAGCAACCTCAATGTCAACCTGAAAAGACACATAAGGGCTGTGCCTGGGGACTTGCTCTATTCAGTATTTCCATTAATGACTTGTAAATCAGAATAAAGATTACAATTACAAATCTGTAGGGAGTGCTGTGAGCATTTCCAGGGATTACAATTAGAATAAAATCTTAATAAATTAGAGATGTAGTCTGCAATCAAATGAATGACTGAGATTCAATACAGGCAGGTGTAAAGCACCACACTGAAGAAGAAGGATGCAATTCAAAAGTGCAAAGTGGACCAGAATGGCAAAAGAGTCTCTGGGGTTAGAGGTGCAAAGACAGAAGACATCAAGAGTGGTGAATGGCTTGGTACACACAGGCAAATATTCCTGGAGATACACTAAATGAGTACTGCATGTGAGGCTCATCACCCCTTTCAGCTCTGTGCCCAGTTTTGGGTCCTACTTCAAGCAAGATGCTGCTCCCTGTCACTTGTTTACAAGGATGATAGAAGTTTAGGAAGTGTGACCCCTGGAGAAAAGGGTAGAAAAAGTGGTCTTGCTCAGTTGAAAGAAAAGGGAGGAGGAACATGGGGGAGAGCATGAGAGATGCTAACAAATTTTAAAGATGTCAGGCAACTAAAAAGCAGTGATCATCTTGTCCTGCTCCCTGTGGATGTGGAAAACTGAAGGGACTGGCTTAGCATGCAGCAAAGGAGATTTGGGTTTGGTATAAGGAAGAACTCTCTAGCCATGATGATAGTGAACTTCTGTTTACACTGCAAGGCTGCAAATCTCCAATAGAGGTTTTCAAGAACAAGCTAAATAAAGACCTGTCAAGAATGGTGCAAATGAAACAGACCCTGCCTCAACCAAGGGATTTGGGATAGAAACTAAACATTTTGACAGTTCTTGTCTCCTTCCCTCCAAAAATATATATTGCTTTGTTTGTGTTTTACATCAGTTTCTAAGAAAATCAAAGCTCTTTATGTATAAGATCCCCAGTCTTAAGAATAGCCACCTCACCTGAATTACAATGTGGCTTTGCTGCCGCTGTGGCTGTCCAAAGCAGAAAAAACAGAATCACTCAGCTCCACCAGTGACTTACCCTGCAACCCCCCTTCCTGACATACTCTGCATTGAAGGGACCACTGAGGGAGTACCGAGGGCAGGGAGGCCTGGCAAGAAGGCAATCACCACTTTGTAGGAAAAGAAACCTTGCCTCTCCTCCAGGGATGGGAGGGACAGAGAGACAGAAACACATTACATACTGAAGGATCCTGAGCAGAGAAGATCCAGTAGATGAGCTGAGCGGAGGCACTGGAACAGGGTCCTGACCAAAGGACTCTTATCAGATCAAGAAAAACACTAGACAAAGCTTCAAGAAAGTTCCTGTTACAGCCAACACCATACTGAGGGCTTCAAAGCTGCTAGTGCTATATACACTAGCATTAGTAGTGCAATAGTAGTAGTAGTACCAATGCACTAGTCGTCATCTCTGCTGACTACATGGGAAGAAGACATGTTAAAGTCATTGCTGGAAGATAAGCCAACTTTATGTTGGCTCTGCATGTCTTCTCAGACCAGTCACTCCCATTCATCTCAGAGAAATGAAAACTAAGTACGTGCATTTCTGTGTTTAACCCTCGTTACCTAAGGGCAAGGAAGTTCACAAATTTTCTCTAACACAGAGATTCACTGACAGTGAAAATTACAGCTCACATCCTCTTTGCATTCTTTGAGCAAAATGTCCTCCACTGATGAACCATGCTAGAGAATAAATTAATGATACAATGTGTCTCCAAAAAAAATTAGAAGTGGGGAGGAGGAGAGGAGTGAGATGTAAAGTTTATTAACTCTCGGAAGGTGGTTATTCCTGTCTTATATCTCACCATTGCAGATGCATCAGCAAACTCAGTGTGGCATGAGATAGAGCACAGAGCATCTCCTAGGGAGACCTTAACTAGCGATGGCTTTCTCTATAAGTTGATAGCCACATTTGTTAGGATGTTTCAGGTCATATTTCAAAGTTTGCCCTTCCAGATTTGCCATGAAAAAATGGTAGAGAGCTAAACCTTTTAAAGTAATGTGGGTGTTTGAGTACTGGGTTCACACAATGCTGAAATACGTGTCTAACAGTGCACAGATGGGAGTTTGTATCTGAAATAAGGTTGATTTTGAAATTTGCCACAGACCAATCCAGCTCTGAGTGAGCACTGATTTGCTGAGACTTACAAACAGCCAAAAAGAAGTAAAGGCATAAAAGGAAGAGAGGAAATGTCCAAGCATGCACAGATACCACTGTTCATATTAGCTGGTTTTCAAAATGTCAACAGCTTGCTTCCACTGATGACAGACCAGCACATTACTCCACTGAAATCAGTCCAGATTTTTTTCAGAGAAGGAGCAATTGTTAAAAGAGCACTCACTGCTACTCTGTGCTCCAGATACAACCAGTCCTTAGACCAATTGGCAGCATATGGTGCACTTCCTCAAATGACAGCTTTTGTTTGTCACAAGAGAAGCACAAAATAGTACATTTATTAAACAAAACATAATTAATCAACTCTTTCCCTCCCAAAAAGAAACTGCAGAAGAGGATATTTTTTATGACTCAGATGAATGTTTCTGTGCTGTTTACAACACTTTTGTATAGAGGAACTCATGCTGGTGGAACAAAGCACATGGAATCACACTTGCTGACCACTTATTAAAATCAAGATGCTAAGGCTAACCATCCCACCTAAAACACCTATGAGCAAAATGCTAATCAGCTACTCCTACACTAGGGCTATATGGATCATTATTATTGCTTGCATTTTCTTAATGGAAAAGCTCTCCATCTGTACAAACCAAAAAGAAAAAAAAAAAGTACCTGAATAATAGCTGTATTAAATCTTTCAAAGTACAATAGTACAATTTTTTAATAAGGGATCTATCACGTAGTTGAACTTCTTTGAGGTGACAGTGACATGACTTATAGAGCCAGGGCTCTGTGATCAAAAGGATTACACACATTAGCATCCTACTAATCACAGCAGGACAGGACAGCCCATCAGGCTAGGACTCACGGAGGAGAGATCCATAAACAAACACTTTCTACCGCTCACAAACGGCCAGGAGCAGAGGCATATCAAGGCTGGTGTGGTCTTCTCTTTCACAGAGATAAGGATTGTGTCTGCTGGAGTAAATAAATTCTCAGCATAGTCTTACACATCTGTTTGTTTACTCATTTTCAGACATTACCATCCTCTCCTGTGTTGTTATCCTTTTAACATTACCCTTGTATGTATAATCAAATGCCCTCTCTTCTGGATTGACCCTCTGCTTCTTCCTGTATTATAGATGCCTTTGATCTTTCTTTCTTGAATCAGTGTGTCCTGCCTTGTAGTCTCAGCAGGATTTCCCCCCGACCCCTTGCTCTACCAGAAAATAAATGCCAAAGTAGCATTTGTATGCATTAGTGTAGAAAAAAATAAGACAGACACTTGAGAAGGCTGCACGCAAGCGCCGCTGTGCTGCTGAGGCACTGTGTGTGCTGGGCAGGGCTGCTGATCTGCTGCTGCAAGGTAAGCCCGGGATGGGGAAAGCTGGCCCAGCTCCTGAGCACCAGGGAGACCCTGGACCAACAAGGTGGAAAGCCATCATCAGGATGGGGAAAGAGGGACCATCCTACAATTTCAGGAATGGTTGCTAATTTTTCCCCCTTCGTGACACGCTTGGTAACTTGAAGGGTACCCCTGGCACTTCCAGAAAGTAGAACTCAGCTTTTAACATTTTCCTTTTTTTTTTTTTTACTAGCTCAGATTTCAAAACCCCTTCCCTTGCCCTACCATTTGAGATGGTCAAAGACGGTTGACAAATTCTATTAATATCCTGTAATACACCAGGGCAACAAAGAAGTTGCTGCTGCTTTTTATTCTATCCAGGCACTTCCAATACCAGAAGAACTGATACTTATCTCTAGTTAGATGCAAAAAAATGCCATTGGTACACATAGAGACCTTAACAACTGCATCAAGACTGCTGAAAGGCTGACAAACCCTTTCCCTCATCACTGGAACTGGTGAGTAAGCTTCCCCAGCAAGCCCAAGTCCACTGGCTCTTGAAACAAAGCATAATAAAAAGGATGCAGAAAGTGAGATAACCCCTTCCACTCATGAAGTGGAAAACAACATCTGTTAAAAAACAAATAAACCGGTGTAATGGCTTCAGCAAGAGACCCAGAGGATTTTAGAGATGCAGATCATGGCTTGGTCAACACATTGTGAACAGCAAATTAGAGGAGAACAATCGTTTCATACCAAGCTCTCCCAACCCTGAACTCCCTCGAGGTTAATTAGGATGGCCTCCAGCCAAATTAATTAGAAGAGAAGATTTGGGCAGGACTTTGCTATGCACTCGTAACCAGTTCCAAGGTGACTGAGAAGTTCAGAATGCCTCACCTTCCAAATAAAGCCTGCTTGGCAAAAACCAAACTCACATGGACCATGTCATGCCTTTGAGAATCAGGAGAAACACTTAAAAGTAATCTTTCCCTAACTAACGCCTAGGGTAGAATAATTTTCTGCATCCTTCCCACAGAACAATATGCCCTTGTTTATTTTTGTGTGCTTTTTAGGTCATAAGAGTCCAGTGAAATTACGCATCTAAAGAACGATATACTACTGTAATATGCCACTTAATACACACAGCCCAGCAGACTCCAAAAGATCCATCTTTTACAAGAATTGGTGCATGCACGTTGCAGTATGGAGAAGTCCTTAACATCATCCTAGGAAAGGAGGATGCAGAAGTGGGCCCAGACTTTGAAACAACAGACTAAGCTGGTAGTTTAGTTGGTATTACAAGATGCCCTGTTGGCACTCCTTAGGAGAGCATCCTGCCTGGAGGAGGATGGCCCTGCTCAGCTTATCTGCCCTGAGGCAGCAACCCTCCTCAGGACTCCTGCTGCCCTCAGCATCCTTGGCAAAGGGAATAGCTGGCACGACCACACTTTTTTCCTCCAAGTGGTTCCAAGGTGAGGAGTAGAACTGCAAGAGGGTAGTAAGGCAGGGCTAGAGTGCTGTCACAAATAGAGGTTGTCACAGTGGCTGTACCTCTGAACTGCAGAGCCCTTCTCTGTTCTTAATCTGATATTCTTTAGTTTGAAGCCGGAAGGCTGCTAGTTTCCATGTGTCTGTTACCCACAAACAGCAACAGCATTTCTGGGCAGAATCAGAACTTTTAAAGTAACAAAGAAGTGAAGCTGAATACTTTTCGGCAGGACACAATTCTCATTGTCACTAGCCAAGATTTAATGTCCTGACTATGCAGATCAGAGTGACTATTCAGAACAGTTACATCGTATTTTCACTTAAAAACATGGTCTGGAGTAGCCTAACATGTAGGTTCCAAGCCACAAAAAAAGCCATTATTCTCAACTCTTGACAAAAAGGAAGGAAAAAAATTAACAAAAAAAAAACCCCCGTTAATAGATGCAAGAGTCCTTTGGCGCTGATCCAAGAGTGGACTAAGGCCATGATTTGTAACTCTGAGGCAATTATGAAATGACATAGCAGCGCCGATCTCCTTCTGACATAACAGCTTTTTTTAATCTCTGCAACGGTACACGGTTTAAAAACAGCCACCAAAAAAGAAGTAACCCCCAAGATCTATGTGACTGCTGTGTAAACATGGGAATTAAGCACCAAGAAGGGAGGCAGCTGATGTTTCAGACCCTGATGCCACATCCTGGCCGGTGACAAGGAGCACGAGTGGCAGCCGCTGCCCGTGTCCCAGGCGCAGGGGACCGGAGTGACAGGCGCTAAATGAAGGTGAGAGGCTCCAGCGACGGGCATCCATCGGCTTCCCCGGGACGCCTGCTCAAAGCGAGCTGCCCGGGGAGGCTGGGTAAGGCTGGGGGTGTGGGCAGAAAGCCCCTCGAGAGACGGGGGACACAACCAGCAGGTGCAAACCGGCCGGAGCAGGGATAGGGAGGCGAGGGACGTGCCCCCCGCTCATCGCCGCTCTCCATGGGACACCTCCGAACCCCCCACCCGTCCCGACTCCTCCTCCCTCCGGTTCTTCCAGCTGCCTAAAACCCCCTCCACGACCAGCCGGGACTCACCTCTCCTCCCGCAAGACCCCTCGGGTAGCGGTGGGGCCGCCGCGCTCAGCTGCCGCGGCAGCCGGGAGGCGCCGAGCCCGGGGGCGGGGGGAGGCGGGACGGGACCAGGGCTGGGGAGGGGAGGAGATGGTTCCGCCCCTCCTCTCCCCGCTCCCTGTCCCGCCTCCCCCCGCCCCTCCCGTGGGCGACTTCTTGTCCTCCCCGGAGCAGATTTATCGTGGTTTTCCCCAGCACCGATCGTCCTTTAATCCGTCCCTGTAAACACGCTGGCTTGTGCTGTGGGGCTCTTCAGCCTGGGGAGAAGGAGGCTCTGGCGAGATCTTCCATCTGCCTTCCAGTACCTGAAGGGGCTCCAGGAAAGCTGGGGGAGGCGGTGGAGGTCTTTTTACAACGGTGTGGGGCGATAGGACGTGGGGGAGAGGTTTTAGACTGAAAGGGGGTAGATTTAGATTGGATCCTAGGAGGAAATTCTTTACTCTGAGGTGGTGAGACACTGACACAGGCTGCCTAAAGAAGTTGTGTGTGCCCTTCCCTGGGAGTGTTCAAGGTCAGGCTAGATGGGGTTTTGGGCAGCCTGGTCTAGTGGGAAGTTTCTCTGCCCATGGCAGGGGCATGGGAACTAGATAATCCTTAAAGTCCCTTCCAACCCAAACCATTCTATAATTTTATGAATGGGGAGCTTGTGTCCTGCGCTGGCAATGAAACATTGGTGAAGCACTTTCAAGCAAATAAAGACAAACCCTGAAAAGTCTCATTAGCTTCAAGCACCGAAGCCCACCCATCACAGGCCTGTTCTCATGGCACTTAATTGAAAAGCCAGCTTGGTGACCTGTCCAGCTGCAGTGCATACTTACAGAGGAGTAACCCAGAAGTACCCGAGCCAGGAGCCCACCTGGCAGCAGCACCTCTTTCAGAACACAACTTTTCTCTGAGAAGTTGAACAATTGGCACCTCCTGCCCACTCTTTCTGCAGCTGAGCTCTGCCCACAGCTCAACTGAGAAGAGAGACATCAGCTTTCTTACCACAATGAAAATATGCAAAAGGGAAGACTGGGGTCCATCAAGGATGGAGAGTGACCAGAGGACACCCTTTCAAAACTTTCTGTGCCTGCTGGCAACTGACTGTGCACCCAAAGGGCTTGTCCTTGCCATGTTTTTTACTGTGACATCCACAAGCATTTTTGTAGCATTTCTGGTTGCCTGTTTCCTGACCTCTCCCTTCTCTTTCCCATCATTTGTTCAGCCTCTAAAAACAGGTTAAAATCTGCTTTGGTTTAATGACACTCTCAAAAATAATGTGTTTGTGAATCATTTACTTCAGCAATTGCTTGGGCCCATCAGCTGCTCGCCATGTCTTAATTGACTTTTACCGTGGGCTATCAAAGTACTTTACACATGTTCATAAATTAAGTCCTATTTAATATGTGCTCTAGTTAATAGCAGGAAAACAAGGGCAGTGAAGTTACATGATAAGTCCAAGGTCACAGGAGAAGTGTGCAGGATAGCCCAGAACTGGGTACAGGTTTTCTCATGCCCTGGTTTCATAGGGTATTGGGAGTAATTGTCATTGACCTGTTTTCCTAACATCTTTTGTCTTCCAGCAGTGAGGCTCTGAGCCTGCAGCCACTGGCACATGAAGCATTCACCAAGGGCAATGCCATTGGTGGCAGGGGCACCTCCAGCAGGACCCCAGACATGCACCTTACACCCCATCCCTGCAGGATACTTGCAGAATTTTCCATGGCATGGTTGGGAAACCCCACTGTTTTGCTATAGTAAAACCTTGTAGCTGACACAGTCAATAAGTAGAAAGTTTAGGTTTTGTCACAGAACATCTTCTTTGGGTGTGACACTAGCATGGGTTTCCATCAAGGAATCTGTGCTGGCACAAGTTACCGTTTCCTATTTAAATATGTTGACTCTGACAGGCAAATTGAGAATTGTGGTTTTTTTAAATACCTGCCTCTACTGTCTTGTATGAAAAAAAATCTAGGATGACTTTCTCATCTGCATGGCAGCAGGTCTGAGCTGTTTGCTCTTCTTAGTTATAGGAGACAGTCCTGTTTTTGTCCCTGCTTCCCAAGCCAAAAAGCTTTTGCTCCTTGTTGGCTAATTAAAATACACTGAACAGAACAGGTACTTGCTGCTGGAGCTCTTGGCTCTCCATTGGGAAAGCTGCAGCTGCACTGGCTTTAGGGGATGGGAAGAGGAGGGCTCAGGCTGGGGCTGCCACTCCCAGCAAAGTAATCTGGATCATTTACTAAACAATGTCAAGGTGGAGGGAAGGGATATGTTTTTGTCTTCAGCAGGTAACAGCCTGCAGGAAGTACAATAAAGCACAGGGGACAGCAGACCTCAGCACTGCCTCTCTGCACCTGGGAGTATTTTTTGCTACAGGTCTTCTGAGAACACTTCATGGGCTGCAAAGGGAGGAACAGCCCATGGAAGGAGGCATTTCTGCAGACTTGTTTGGAGTCATTGAATATTTCCCCTGAGTGAAGGGAAGTGAAAGGGCCCTGAGCTGAGAACAGCTTTCCTCCTAAAAAGTTGTGCTTAGAAGAGGAGGCAAGAAAGCAGTTCTGCTTTTTGGTGGTCAGACTAACTGTGCATGACTGATGGAGCACTGCTGTCATGCAAAGCCCATGGTCTTATTGCCAGCTGTGGAGACCATAGTCAGAGATTCTTCAGTTTAGTATTTCAGCCTTGAAAAGACTGGAAGCACTTAATGCAGCTGTGAGTGAAGTGTACAAATGGTATTTGTGGAAAAGAGCACAAAAGCCTCTGACCTGCCACTGAAAACTCCTGAGATGGGTGAAAATCAGTGTGATAGGGCAGGGTGACATGATAGGGCAACAGAGGAGAGAGTTATTGTTATTGTACCTCTGCTTCACGTGGACAAGGGCAAAGAAACCACAAATCAAAAGCCAGTGATGGCTATGGGTAGCAGAGACAGGTATCTGGACAGGACCATGGATGGGTTGCAAGAACCCAGCAAGCAGTAAAACTGCCCCTGTGTCACAGCAGTCTGGTTCAGATCAGTGTCCCATGGAAGATGGTTGGGCAGGTTCACGTGCCTCATCACGCAGGGAATATTGAGGCTCAACTCCTCAGGAGATGAAGAGCAGTGCCTGGAAGTCTGGGTGAGTGCCTATTATGGGCAGAAATCATGGAAAAGAGAAACACACAAACAGGGGAGAGACAGGCCAGATGGGGGAAATACAGATGAATGAATGCACTGGGGAGGGAAAAGGAAAAGCACACAGGCATGCTGCACGCCAGCCAGCTCCTCAGCAGCACCACTGCTGCATGCCAGTGCTGTGTGATGAGTGAATGGGAAGTCCTGCTCTTCTCAGCAATTTATTGCTGGTTTATACCTTTATAATCTTCTCTGGCCTCAAAACCTCCCTGATCAGGAGTCTTCTGTTTAAGTTTTATGTCCCATCATCAGCACTGCTGCTTGGGATCACAACTTTCTTGCTGTTCCTACCAAACTTGTTGCACGCTTGGAACCTCATTTCTGGGGGTGACCCTGCATTAGTGTTTTTTACATTGAAATCAAGCATATTTCTTCATAACTTGGTGTGGTTCAATGTGACTAGGTGCTTTAATTACTCCCTGAAAGACTGTAACAGGTTTTGTCTTGGCTCCTGTTGCTATTGCTGGGAATATATTTAGGAACATATGCTGAAATCGCCACATACCTGAAGTTTACCATAACTAACCAACCACAGATGTGCTATTAGATCTGTGCTTATTTACTCCTCTTGTCTGTCCTATATAGCATGTTGCAGCCATGATATATTAAACTTTCCTAGAACAGATGCTAGTCATAAACCAAAAACCTATTACCCTTTTGCAAGAAAACACATCACGCTACCCATCCCACCGGTAATCACCTGTTTATGGAATTGGCACCTCTTTTTACTTTGAAGTAGAGGAGCTTCAGATGTTTTATAGCTACATCAAGGGAAACAGTAAGAATTGCCATGGAGAGGGGACTTCTTCATTTGCAAGGTTTTTTGGTGCTTCTTTAGCTGTATTTTGACCTGATGTTTGGGGATGCAGTTCTTGAACTACTTCATCACATCCCAAAGAAGCAGATGGGATGGGTACAGGCCTGTACTGATTAGAGGGAAATAGCTCAGGATGCTAGGTGGTAACCATTCTGTGAGAATGACTTAATGCACAGCACTTGTGTATGTGCAAGGTGATGGGCCACAGGCTTCTGGGGAGAAGTAATAGTCAGTGCACTAATGGAGAATATTTTCCTTTAATATATGGACTCAGCCGTCGTCTCTACTGGATGTGCCTCAGAGTCCTAAAGAATGACAACCTGAAAGTGTGATGGAGGGAGAAAAAAATGGGGAAAAATAGTTATAAAATAAAAGAATAGTTAACATAGAGGAAGTGTGAATGTATACTGTGTGTGTGAAGACACCTGAACATTGCGAAGACTACTGAAAAGTCTGAGGTGTGGCAGACAAATTACCATTCAGAATTTACCTGTTTTACATTTGGGAAAATTAGGTAGCACTCCCGAAACTTTTGAAGTTTGCTCTGCACTTTTTTGAAGTGTTAACTATTGTTAAAATAATCCTTTCAGCTTTTCATTCAAGGACTTGGCTCTGGGTACTCAGCAAATATTAATGAGTTTCTCATCATAACACTCAGGAGAGATGGGAAGTTATCCCAGTAATTACCCCTGTCTCCCAGCCCAGGTACAGAACAGTTAGGCCTCATTTTTCAGGAGAATTTCCTGACCAAAATATTTGTATAGTCATTTAGCCAACAAGCTCTTAAGAAGGGTTAGGAGCTGCATCTGGTCTCCCAGCAAAGTGTTGGGACTGGGGATGGAGAAGGCTATCCCCAAAAGCAGGTGAAGTTGAAAGGAGAATAGTTGCACAGCAGCAAAACATATTTGTGCTGGATCTGTCCTATTTTTCCTAATTTAAAATTTGGTTGTTTACTACTCTAGAGAACTCTAATCCCTGTCTTCAATTTACAAAGTAATCGAGATTTGATAATTTGCGTACTATAGTGTATAAACAGTGCAATACAGATGTTATTGCAGCTCCATCCATCTCCTTGATGGTACATATGGAGTCCAAGCTGTGGTGGCCATATTGTCATTTCTGCTAGTGACATGACTTCTCTTGCTAAGGAATGAAGCCTTGCAGATGCTGGGAGATGATGTTGTGGGTGAGATGTGTGCAGCCAGAGAGGGAGCTTTTTCCAAGCACAGGCAAGGTTTTAACCTGATTTCTCTAATAAAAAAATAAAGGGCAAGAGATATGGGTCTCATTAACATAATTGTGCAGACCAGTGTTGGTGGAAGGAACACTTCAAATAAGGTAAAAGCAAAACAGACCTTGGTTGGGTCTCCTGTGTCACCACAAGATGTTAGTGACCTCCAGAGAAAATGCCCACTTCACCATTACTTGTGAGTGCTCAGCAGCTCCCAGCCAACACTCAGCAGCCCATCTGGTCATGCCTAATACTGATTGTAGGTGTAGCCAAGAAGTAGGATCCACCCAGTTGTTCAGCACTATCCAACTGTGACTCCAGATTTACTGTGGTGAGAGCAGATGCTGACTTGTTGGAATCAGAATGCAGGATGAGGGCAAACTCAGGTTGTACACAGGCATTAGCTAAAAACTCATTGCCTTTTTTCAAACCTACTCAAAAAAAAAAAAGCAACTTCATCTTCAAAACAGCTGTCAACATGTTCTTAGAAATACAGATAACTTAATGGGCAAGCCCATAGTGTGTGATGAGCAGGTCTTTATGAGCTGCTGTTTATCTGGGAGGATAGAGTCTGAAATAGTAGGGCACCTGGGGGAGGAGATGCACAAGAACAGGCAGGGTGATAAAAGTATGTAAAGTGAAACAGAAACAGGAGAGGTGGTTTTGAAATGTGCCCTCCCATTCCTGAACATACTTGTATAACGAAAACCTGGAAGATTGCAAATACAGTATGAATAAAAGGATTCTTATTTATTCCCACTGATAAAGTTAGGCTGTGAAAACCACTGCTGTAAGATATAACTGAAGCCCTGAAATATATAAGGAACAGCCAAAAATACATACCAATGGCGAAAGAACCTATAATTACAGCAGTAACTATCAAGAAATAAGCTCTGCAGGGGGGGAGGGGTGCTCTGCAAAGGTTTGGTTGGACTGTAATTATTGGGAAAATACTCTGGAGCAAGTTACCCCCTCCCCCCTTCCCTAGTCCCTGCCAGTTTGCGAGGCAGGGAGTCGCTGAGGGGGCTGTGCAGGGCCAGGCAGGGGCATGCAGTGGGATGGAGAATCTCACTGATGGCTCTGGGCTGTGGTAGTCCTCCTGCTTGCCTTTGGGAGGCAGGAGATAAGCAGAGCAAAACTGAGAGTTGCTGTGCCATCAGTGAGATTCTGAGTTGCTGTCTGTATCTATAGGGATTACTCAAAAAGTTCAACAAGAGTTTTCAAGACCCCTTCCTTCCAGTGCATTCCCACAAAAAGCCTCACCCAAAAAACCTGAAATTACAGTCCTTCACTTTTGAAGAGAAAAAAAATGTGAGGATGGCTTGTAATTTTTCAGCTAGAAAAGCTATGTTTATCTCCTAAAGAACAGCTCCTTGAAGATGGGACTTTCATCCAGGGTTAAAGAGCCCGGAGAAAGCCTGCACAGGGACAAACCCTCAGCAGCTCAACACCCAGCACCAGGCATCTGCCTCCACAGATCGGGGGGGACTCTCCTGTTATCTAGCTGATATATACCAGAGTGTTGTGGCTTTCCATATCCAAACACATCTTGACACTGGAGATTACACAGATCCCAGAGCTCTGGTGTGAGGCCAGGGACGTGCACCCACCCCAGAGCAGTTCTCTGCCATGGGAGCAGGGTTGTTATCAGAGAGCAATGACATGTCACAGCCATCTCAAATGGGCCAGGGGTCAAAGGAGTATGGCTCAAGGCCATTCTTCATAGAAAAGTCTTTTCCAAATGCCTGACTTAAAGCTATGAAATCACACAGGGAGAGTGCTGTTATCTGTGGGGGTGGTACAGACCCACCTCCGCTTCATGTGGAAATCCAAAAGAATAATATAGCTGTATAGCTGTGCAGAGCACCCTCATCACACAGACTCATCCTCACCAAGCTGCTTTCCTTCCCCCTCACACCCACTGGTGGATGGGTTTAGAGGAGCGAGTGGGGATGGGTATATAGATCCATAGTAATAAACTTACCTTGAGCATATTATTTTACTCTAGAATGTAACCCTTATTTGTTCTTATACTATGTTACAGCAGGGGATGAAATTCTGCAGATACTGCTGTCATCCCCATCTCTTACCTGTTCTCCACTGGAATTTCTTTTGGAGGGACTTGAAAGGAGGCACTTTTTTTGTAAGTCCTTTTGCCAAGAATCTATCTGAGCAGCATACTGAAACATGTATTTTCTTAATAATCTTTTAAATTACAGCAATTCGGCAAAGGATTGCATCACCAATAGAGTGTTATAGAAGTTAATACCGATATCATATATAATCATAGATTCATAGAATTATTTGGGTTGGAAGGGACCTCTAAAGGTCATCTAGTCCTCTTCCTCTGCAGTAAGCAGAGACATCCTCAACAAGATCAGGTTGCTCAGAGCCTCATCAGGCCTAACCTCGAGTATCTCCAGGGATGAGGCCTCAAATACCTCCCTGGGCAACCTGTTTCTTTTTTCCACTACTCTCACAGTAAAGAACTTTTTCCTAATTTCCAATGTAAATCTGCTCTTTTCTAATTTAAAACCATTCCCCCTCATCCTATTGCTACAGACTCTTGCAAACAGTCCACCTTCAGCCTTCCTGTATGTCCCTGTCAGATACTGGAAGGTCACTATTAGGTCTCCCCAGAGACTTCTTTTCTCCAACAATCCCAGCTCCCACAGCCTGTCCTCACAGGAGAGGGATTCCAGCCCCCTCTTCACTTTTGTGGCCCTCCTCTGGACCTGCTCCATAAGATCCAGGTCTTTCCTGTGCTGAGGGTTCCACAGCTGGAGGCAGTACTCCAGGTGAGGTCCTACCAGAGCAGAGCAAAATGCCAGAATCACCTCTCTTGGTTGCTTGGAAGTTAGGGAATTCTAAGCTCTCAGACCAAAATATTTGTCAAACTGAACTCTTCGATTTCCCTCCTTCTATCCAGGACCAGAGGGAAAACAGAACAAAGCACTAAAATAGTAGAAGGTTTTTATTAGGCAAAGCCTCATTCACATTAATCAGAATGTGTCTCTGTGCATTTAACAAGATTATTTTGGTCTGAGGCCACTTTCTGTACAATTCATACAGCCTTCAGATTCACTAGCAGGCTCTCAGACTCATCAGTGGAAATTGCACCTTGACTTAGACCATATTTTGTGTGCTTGGGATATGAAACAGCCACCGCGGAAGCCTTTATTTATCACATCCTTTTGTCACTGGCTCAAGCTTTACCCCTGATATTTGGGCATATTTCAGTGCTGTGGTACCAAAACATCATGCAGGCTCTCATTAGGAGGCAGGATGTCTTAAGACTGGGGTGCTGTGAGACATTAATACTACACACACCCTTTAATAACACCATAGCCCTGCCCAAACACCAGTCATCCCCACAGGCAAGTCCCTGATCTAGGGGTCCCATATTCCACTGCCTGGACTGGAGTTGGAGGAGTCTCACAAGACCCCCCCCCTTCTTCTCACAAGTGTTACAAACACCTGAACCAAGAAGATCTTTAGCTGTTACGGAGCACTTTGCCCCCAGGAGGGCCCTGGGAGAAAAGGAGCCAACCAGTCTCCAAACTGCTGTTAGAAAGTGCATTAAACCCTCCCCTGCCTGTGCATTTTATAGTCAGTCAGACAACAGAGAACCAGAGCTGCACCCACTCCAAGGAGTAAGTCAAAATAGAAATTAATCTTCTCACTTCAGCTCTGCCTTTTGTTGTGCCCTGCAGGCAGTGTGTGCCTGACCATGTATCCACCAGAGTCAGAGCACATTTTCCTAAGGTGGAAATGACACACACAGACTTACCTTTTAATTCCCGTAATTCCTAGAAAAACTTCTGTTCTCCTTCTATTCAACATGAACTTAGTGGTTGTGAGCAGCACCACAAACCATGTAGGTACTTGAGAGATCTCAGAAGGGAAGCTGAAGAGTGAGATTCTTAGTGCATAGCTCAGGTCCTTACAAGTGGCCACTCCGTAGTTAAGGAAAGAATCAAACAATCATTACAGAAACAGCAATACTACTGTAAGATGCTGTCCTCCTCCCCTGGCCAAAAGCCACCTTTCTCCCTAAGAGGGTCAGAGGCATAGGTAGTGGGACCTGTAAATCCATTTCAACACCAGTGACACTAGCCTGGCTAGTTTTCTGGATTGCACTAGACTGACAGTTTTGCAATTAAGCCAGTGAGGAAAACTCTGCTGAGGGGTGTTTCCCTCTAGATGTGATGAAGTAAACAGCATGGGGCAGTGACACCATACCCAGTACAGCTGTTTCTGCAGTGATCATTTGTTAACATCCTAGGATGCAATAAAAGAGCAGCTTGGAGCATTTCTGTTGCTGCTTATCCTCTGACCGGGCTGTTTTTAATGCAACACTCACTCAATGAAGTGTTTGGGAGGAGGTCCAAAAAAGCACTTAGGTGCCTAAATCCAAGACAGCAATTCACAGATGCCTAAAGACTTAGGTTCCCCCTCTTGCACACCCCTTCCCAGAACCTCTTTAAAAACATGGATTTCTGCAATGGGGATGAGTGAGATGGGCTTGGCCACCATAGCCTGCCTCCTGCCTCTGCCACCCAGTCCTGCAAATGAGGTGGTTGTGTTCAGGGTTGCTTAGGGGCTCTGGGCTCCGAATCCGGCAATGGCAGCTGCTCTTGGTCAGACTGTGTCCAATGCTGCCTTTCCCTGTTGGTTTAGCTGCCATGAGAGGGTGGTGCTGGTTGGCTCTTCACAGCCAGAATCATGATGAGCGTGGCACAAGGGGGACTTCCCACTTCTGAGGGAAGAGACTGCCACTAGTATGGCTTGGTTATGTTTTCCCCTCATAGCATTCCCATTCTTCCACTCCCTAAGAATGGTTCAGAATAGAAGAGATGAACACACCCATCACAGAAAACAGATGTTCCCTCTTCCCCTGCTCTTGCTACCTATGTCGTGGTAGGGGACAGTGGAAACAGGTGGTCTCTGGCAACTGCTACATGTGTGGGAGCTGGGTGGATCATGGCTCAAAGCCACTTGTACCATGACCTATCATTAAGGTCATACAGGAACTGCTTAAAGTCATTCCTAACATGGTATAAAATTCTTCCAGTAACTCACTCTTCTACTTTGCAGACTATGTCTGTCCATGTGTCTCTTTCCTCAAGACAGAACTCAAAATAGTCACAGAATTCTGGTTATCAACCTCTAGTGGTTCACAGGGACACCATAGTTCTTCTAATACATCTTACTCACCCTGTTTCTGAAGAAGGTAATTACATCCTAGGAGGATCTTTGGGTAGGTGACAAGCTGAGGCATGCCTGCTGGGAACTGGTTTGTTGGGATGGCAGCACCCCTTCCTTCAGCCTCAGAATCTTTTTGAGATATCCAAGAGACATCTTCCAACCATGTTCACGTGTCTTGCTCTGAGATCATTAAGCCTTGCCAGATTTCTCCTCTCATCTGATAAAGTAGTTAGGGATCCATGTAACAGACACTTGCACTTTTCAAATACATGTCTCAGGTAGGGCTCTACACGCACAGGCTGTTTTTCTCATTAAGCCTTTAGTTAATGCAGTCTACCAAAGTCCATGCTGGACTGTAAAAGGCTTAATCGATGTAACACATTCACTCCTGATGATGTCAGGGAGCCACTATATCAGTCTAACAGATGAGCTGAGCTGATAGCCAGTAAATTTGGGAAGACAAGCATGGTTTGTCATGTTAAGTCAGATGCCATCAGCACCCCTTTATTCTGCAAAAACACTCTAGTTCTTCATCAAGCTATTACTGAGACATATAAGGAAAATGTGAGATCTGAGCTCCTTCCTGCTCCAGCCTTCTGCCACTGTCTCCTCTTCCTACAGTGCAGAGGAGAGGCCAATGCAGAGGCATGCTTTTGAAATTATTTCAGAGCTCACATTTGGTGTCTTCTCTGCCCACACATCTTGAGAGGAAAACTGCAGAGCAGCAGAAGAGGGAAGATGAGGGTAACTGTTGAGCAGAAAATGAATCTTCTGTAGATCTGTCCATGTGTGTGTATCTGGCTGGACCCTGTCTTCCAGCCATGCTGCGATCTGTATTTCAAAGGGACCATCATTCCTTCTCAAATTACTGGTGCTGGCAGTGCAGCAGAGCTGGCAAGTGAGCTTTCAGGAATGCCTTTGTCCTTCACAGTCCATGTGAAATGGCTCCAAGAAGTAATATTCTTGGAGAACCAGATACACAGAACTTGCAAAGGCTGGGAGCAGCAAAGCACTCTATTAATAAAACAGTCTCGGTACTCTTGTTTTTTTTCTGATTGTGATAATTATAAGCAGAAGTTTTCTTCTGTTGAGTGTTGAGGTCAAAGTCTGTTGCTTCAAGTTCAGAACTGTCAGAGGCAGCTGAGTAAGAGGGTTTTACTCAGTGAACACCAGTATGTGACCCAGCAAGTGCCATCAGTGCATGTTGGTAAGTTTAGTGGAAGAGGGAAGAGCTTGTCTGAGGATCCACTCTCTCATCCACTGTTAACATTCATGCAGCTCAGAGTGGCTTAGAGCTTTCTAAGCCAAAGGCTTAAAGAAAAACATGGATTTTTCTGGATGTGTACAAGCATATCCATGTTAATGGCTTTTTAGCACAAAATTGTAATAACTAGTGTTACATCACATGCATATTTACTATTTTATTAATATTGACTTATTTTAATGAGGTACCTTCAACAGGTACCTCCCTTCCCAAAATACTGTGTACTAGATACAAAAAAGAAGCTGCCCATAAGGGTCTTTTTTATTCTCAGTCAAATATTATGAAACAAAGTTGGTGACTTCTGGCAGTATGAGCCTGTTTAGGAGAGAAGATTTTGTTCTGATGATCAATGAATTTTCCCTACATGTTTTCAAAGGTAAATCTCTATAACTACCATGAAGAATCAAAGTCTCCATTCTCCAGAGGCCAAAGCACTCACCATTTCACCTCATTTGTAATTTAACAGGTTTATCATTTACACTATGGTGTTTCTTTTAAAGGAAATCCTGGTGGAATTAACCAATACTAGTTTTCAGGTGCAGCAAGAAAATGTGGAGCGAAGCATATTTATGCTAGAGAAACACTTTTGTGCCTAGGTAGGCTGCAGTGGATATTGCTGAAAAGAGCAGCTTTTTCTGAAAAGTTTTGTTAGATCCTCCTCGGCAGGAAACAATTATCTGCAATACCAATTTCCCACAGAATTTTGAAAATCCTTCCCTACAGGGATTTCACCTTTCATTGTTTCTCCTGCACAGGACAGAAAATCTAACTGCAGTGGTACAAAACCAGATCTGAGTCATACCTTTTTTTGTTTTTTTCAACCTCTGGCAGCTGAAGGGAATAATTTCATCCTTGGGTAGAAGGACATGGGCAAATAAAATAAGGGCTGGTGACCTGAATCCTGAGATGACCCCTAAAGGTTCCTTCCCACCACAGACATTTTGATGTCCAAGAGGAGGGGGGTGGAGGATGCAGTGGTGGGGTCCTTGCTTTATGGCAGTCATGCTTTGTCAGAAGAAAGGTCCAAATCCAGGCATTCAGGAAATAACCACAGGTAGGAACATTGCCACAGCCAGTGCCTGCTGAGAGGAGCTTCTCTCACCACCCACTGTCCCTCTATGTCCTCTGAAGGCCACAGCATCCCCATGGCAGAGCCCCCACCTGCCTTGAACCACCTTCTCTTCTACTTTCAGTGGCAGAGATGCAGGTTTACAAGGATTACAGCCATGCCAACTAGGAACCACATTTTCACCCAGGCCACTGTGGAGGGCAGTGGGAGCCATAAGGCAGCAGCAAGGCAGTGGCAGGGGTCAGACCCTGCAGCAAACCAGCCTCACAGGCTCCTACAAATAACTCCATCACTGTTTCTCCTCAGCTGTCCCAGGCTCTTCATTAACTCCAGCCTGGATGACCAGACATTCAGGTAAGCTGGATCTGCTTTCTGGTTGAGGGATCTCAACCGTTTCCAATTAGATTTTATTGTGGAAAGCACCTTGCCCTCTGAGTCCTGCTCTTTTATGCCAGCAGCAGAAAGCACCATCCAGGTGCTGGCTGAACTCAGACCTTTGCTAAGCCCCTAGGATGTAGCACCTGACCCAGGGGTGACCCACGGTGTCCTATCCGTGCCTGTGGGTGACTGCAGCTCATCCCCTGCAAGGCTGGCAGAGGGCGATGCTCACCTGTCTCCAAATTTTCCTGCAAAAAATGACTTAAAAAAACAGTGACAAACACCCTTATTTTGGGAGGAACCTTTTAAGGTCACAGAAGTCCAAGTAGCTCTACTCCCCTCTGCGGATGCATTCGGACACACTCAAAGTATTTGGAACTGTGATTCGCTCTTCTTTGGGATGTCTTTGTTGCTGGCCTTGAGGGAGAGTTGCCTTGTTTTCCCCTCAGCAGAAGGAGATGCCAAGTATGATGCTGCTGTCCAAGGAGTGTGAGTGCAACTGTGCTCACAGACCAGCAACATGGAAATTTAAAACTATCGAACAGTTCTTCAGGGCTGTTAATATCATTCAATGTTCACCTCTGCTTATCCATTTACATCCATGGTCTTTTAATTACTACATTAGTCTAGCAATCTTTAATCCAAGAAAAAATTCATTTCCCACTTGAGATCTCAGAGGAACATGATAACCAGGGACAACTTCAAGGCAAGGATAGGATCTGGATAAATTAGCCACAACCCAACAGGAGTGGGGATACATATCAGAAGTTTTACCCCTGAATTCCAAAGTCCAGGTGACCACAAAATGTTGTTTTGTAGAAGCCAGGAGAGCATAGAATCATAGAATCAGCCACCAGGTTGGAAAGGACCACTGAGACCATCAAGTCCAACCCTTGATCCACTACTGCTGTGGTTACTAGACCATGGCACTGAGTGCCACAACAGCAACAGCTGAAGAGGGGAAGTCTATCTCCTCACCTTTATAAAGGACTTATATATTTTCAGTTTCTAGGATTTTTTTATGTTGAACATTTTTCATTCATTTTGCAGCATTGCTGTGGTGTTCCACAACATGCCACAACACTTACAAAAATCAACAACAGTCCAAAAGCAAACAGTGACTTTGTTGACTGGGAGCACTCCTGTATATTTCTGAGTGCAATGAGAGAAGCAGAGATCCTGGCCTTCCCCCGCAATCCATCCTTGAGGAGGATGTAATTACTGAATTGGATTTTGTAATCTTTCTGCTGAGTGCAGTCTGACTGACAGCCTGGGCCAACCCACACTTCTCTCCTTCATAATAGTGGAAGCTTATCTGGCTGCAGTGCCAATAAAAATAAATCATCTGGTTGCCTTATGCTCTGTGTGGATGAAAACAGTCATCAGTGGTCTGTGTACTTCTATGATAACTTTACGCTCACAGAATTCCTTTTTTAAAAGCAAATTTCAGAATTTTGAAGAGGCTACTATGTACTGGAGAAGAATGGAGGGCTGAGTCTCAGTATGTGCAAACGATGAGGTTACAATACATGCATTGTTCAGTTTAAATAATGGTTTTTCAAATTAGGTTTGCATGTGTAAGTGTAATGTTCTCATTGACTAGAGTGATGCACAATAGACCACCCACAATTTGGAATAGAGCTGTGAGTTTGTCCCTCTGTGGGCAGGCATCACTTAGTTTTCCATCCCCATTCTGTCAATATATCTGGTCTTAATCGTTCCTTCTAATTGAGCTGGAAGAATATCTGGATCACATAATTTTCAATGGTGGCCTCATATGCAGTTAAAAGATGATTTCAAGTTGAGAGTTCTCAAAGCCTGGAGAGTTGATACCTGTACCACTGATCCAAAATCCAGCTTCAGCATTTTCCACTCATTCAGTGTGGGAGTAAATCAGGGTTTATTATTCTGAAGTCAGAGATTTCCATCACTTTAAGGCAACAATAAGTGAACATTCCTCTTCCATCAAGTTGGAACAACATATATGGTAAAAAAAAAATAAATTACCATATATTGAGAGTCTCAGCTGCTTTGCAGTAGTTTTGCCATCCTCCTGATTACCAGTCTCCCTGCTTTCACAAAAAAAGCAAGCGTGCAAGCAGTAGGACAGAGACTGTGGAGGAGTCACTCCCACTCAGATCACATTGAGATAAAATTATGTAACTGGAAGCCACCAAGGGTAAAACCCCCAGTTGTATTTCCATCTGGGACATATGTCCTTCACCCTTCCCCCAGCACTTGCAGGAGAGATGCTTGGATAAGTTGTTATTCATGTCGGTGCAAACTGGTGGTACCAGGCATGTCTCTGGAGTAATGAAGGGAAGTATTAGCGCCGGCGTCATTGCGCAGGATACGTATGTGATGAGATAATGGACATCTGGCACTGAGCAGCTACTGGGGCTCTGTAAATCCCTTGTTTTGTAGAACAGCTACCTCCAGCACTGTATATGATCATATAGTCTGGAGTAATACATTAAAGGTTGTGCTGGTCCTTACAAAGCATTGAGCTGTGTAATGCTGCTTTTGGGTTCCAGGCTTAGTAATTGGGCCTGGGTACTCCCAAAAATGTTGGTGCCCAAAGAGGGTCCCAGAGAGCTCTCAGCTGTCTGTGGGCTTGCTTGTAAATCCCCAAGGTTTGCTTTGCTTCCTCACATCTTAGCATTTTTGTCAACCCAATCAGATCAGCATCTGCCCTTGGGCTGAATGCCTCCCACCTGAGACTTTACATGTGACACGCTGGCTGGCCAAGTCTTTCTGCATGAGCACTCATGATCACAGCCCAGGCACCCCATGTCACCTTCCCATCCCACATGGCTGCTGGCAACATACTGTCCAGGATGTGGGATTTGCTCTCTGTTTTCTGGACCAAAACCACATAAATGCTACATGTCCCACTTCTGGGATAGAAGAGCTGAATGTTCCAGTCCCTGCTCCAGGTGCAGGTTGTGCGTTGCATACAATGGCTGTTTACAATACATATCCTAAAAACCTGTGTTTTTAAGTCTAAAGCAAGGGGATTACAAATGCCACTAACATTGACCGCTATTAAGAAGCACAAGATTGAAAACTCATTAGAGAGCAGTGTGACCATGGCAAACCCACTGCAAAACATCTGGCACATTCAGTTCTGTGATGGGGCACTGTCAGCTCACAATCTCTTGAGATGAGTATGGGACCAATTTCAATTCTCTCCTGCACTGACCCACAGTGTAACTGACTTCAGTTTGCATCCCTGTGGCTTGATGTGGTAAACTGGTGAGATATTTGATCTCCAGCACCAAGAACAGAAATGAAATGTCTGACTCCAGTGCATTATATTCTGCAAATTATTACTTGAGTAGCTGAGTCTGAGTAAAAAAAGAAATAAAATAGAGGGATGTGGAAAAATCTTTTTATGCCCATAAAAGGATTGCTTCAAAATGCAAGATTTTCTATAGGAACCTTTTTCCTTAAATCGCAGAAACAGTTGCCAGGTGCATTCCACCAGTGTTAAAAAATGGGGGTTAGAGGAGAGCTCCCATGACCAGCAGCAGATCCCTCTCCTTTCCTCCCACCGTCACATGTGTACCTTGCCTTAGCCCATGAAAATGTGCTTGTAGGAATCATGAAAACAGTATTATTGCAATATGCATCTGTATACGCATAGATATAATCAGTCATAATAATATGCTATGTGGTTAAAAAGGAACTGCACGGTGAGATTTTTCTTATTCTTCAAGAAACACCTTTCAGTCCCATTTTCTCACTGACAGGCAAAACTTGGTCAAAATTTTGCTGGATGACTCAATCCCCAGTGTAGGCTCCTGATGCAGTCTCACACCTGCAGCCTCCCCTTGCCTGTGCCAGTCAGAAATCAGGGGAATAAAACCCAAAGCTCTTCAGCAGTGCCTGTATGAGGGCAATGGGCCAAATCCTGCCATTCAAAACCCTGCTGACATCACAGGGATTAGATGGGTCGGTAATCAGGACAGTGGGATTTGTGTCAATCTTTTGCTTAGTGTGTGATGCCAAGTGTCTCAGTGGTGAACGTGGGGTGGATGGTGGCAGGGTCTCTCCAGGAGAGAGCAACTGGGGATGGTGGCACCGGGCTTTGGGGTGCCCTGCATGTGCCCAGGGTGACTGTGTGTGCTGACGAGGGGAGGAGCAGGAATGTGTGGGCTGCTCCAGCCCTTTCCAGCTATTGGCTCCCAGGCTAGCAGAGAACAGGAGTGAGAGAACATTTCTGTGCCTCTCACCAGCCCCTTTGCAGCAGGTTTGTCAGAGAGTGGAATGTGGAAAGGAATCAAAAGGTTTCCATCTTCATACTGGAAACGGTCTCTATGAAGATGGAAACCTTTCTGGGAGGCTGTTTAGAAGCCAGAGTGATGTTTTTAGTACTTTTTAAGAGGAGTCTCATGTGTTCAGATTAACATGATGAAGACGTCATGCAGAAGGGTCCATGAGGACTCAGGCTGGCTCCTGTCCATCCCTCCACCCCCTGCCTAGGTCAGTCTTTACAGATGTCTGGATAACCTGTTCTTATAAACCTCTAATAACAAAGCCTCCCCGTCTCTTGAGATGAAGTATTTCAGCATTTTACTACTCTTACTATTAGAAACATTTCTTAAATCTCTCTTAACTCTTTCATAACTCCCTCCAGCCAGATCCAGTACAAACCCCCACTGAAATTTTAACATGTGGCTACTTATCTACAGAGTAGTTAATTTACTTTCTTTTTGTTCTGGCCCTTATGTGTCTGAAAGCTATTATTTCTCCCTTCAGACATCTGCTTTTTAATCAAATCCAGTTTCTCTAGCCTTTCTGCACATACCTGTGTACACCTTTCCTGAGGAATAGCATCCCCATACATGAAAAAAATCTCCAAATGAAGTCTCACACTAAGAGGAGGAGCTGAAGGGAGGGAAGGGAGACATCTTGCATGCTCTATGTCTATTTATATGCTCCACAATGTAGTCTGGGGTTGGATTTTTATTGCAACAAAATGACACTTTAGGCACTCAGTCAGCCTGTGACCCATCACAACCTGCAGGTCCTTGGAGCTGAGCAGCCCAGGCAGCCCAGACCTGGACTGTCTCAGGGATACTGGGAATAGGTGTGCATTCATCCTTCCCAAACAGCATCTCAGGGCTTTTCAATCCCTATCTCCAGTTTGTCATTCCTGCAACCTGCAGCCAGCACAACACCTGCAGGAGCTCCAACAAGCATTGTCTATTTTTCTGTTGCCTAAGCTGTTTATGAAAATGTTGGTTAGCTTTGGGATGATGAGGAACTCCCAGGGTCCCATTCAAGGCACTCTTCTAGTCAACAGAGAAGCATTGGCACTTCACTCCAACCCTATTTTTGCTGCTTGCTCATGAAAGGATGACACTGTCAGGATTGGTAGAAAACCAGGAGATGGTGATGGGGTGAGAGTGCACCCACTTACACTGCAGGCGAGGCCTGGGGTGGCAGAGCAGGGATCACCCATAGGGTGGGGGCTGTGGGACCTACAGGCTGAGCCACATCACCCCAAGCACGTAGGGGGGAAAGTCCACATGGAGCATGGCTCCTCCTGTGGGAAAGATTTTTAGACTCCAGTCTTGGGGTCCCACAAGTGCAGATATGGGCTAGCACAGACAAGGCTTTGAAAATACCAGGGGCTCTGCTGTAGCAGGGCAAGACATCTGAGAGCATAGGAGGCACATGAAACCCACACATGAAATTCAGTTCTGTTATTGTAATAAATATTAGCAACCTCACAGTGGTAAGGGCTGTGCATATGGCTGACCACCCCCAGAATGGCTGTTTGTGCTTGTACCTTTTGCTGAGTTCCTCTCTCTACAGAGGACGCAGGCCTTGTGCTGCACATGAATAAGTTTCAAGTAAACTTGTTAAGTGCAATTAGAAAAGAATAAGAAGTACCTCTGATGCAACTGTTCAGTCATTTTTTCAAGGAGCAGCACATAATACAGCTGGAGACATGCTGCTGAACAAAGCGTGCTCCATGTACTGGTCTAGCAAACACCTCCTGAACATTTTTTAATGTGACCTGGCAGCAGATCAGGGTAAATGGCTTGTTCTGTTCGCAGTACTTTGGCCCAAAGTGTGTATTTCAGAGGCTTAAAAGAACAGTCAGTCAATTAAATGTGATAAATGTGGCCATTTGTCACCAGCATTTTAGCTTTTCTTTTAAAGTATAAAACGAGATAATGAGCAGGGCTCGAAGAAATCCTCTGTGGTGTTGGGAGCCAAGGGCACATGATATACAGAAGGGATTTTCTGCCTCTCCCATCATGAGAATGAGATCTGACAATACTCCCCCACATGACACAGAAATCAGAGACAACGTTAAGAAGGGGGAAAAAAATCACTAATGGATGGAAAACTAGTGACATGTTGCAATGAAGAAAAGAAATGCACTTAGATAAGGACAAATCTACTCCCATTCCAAACTTCCCATTGTAGGTGTTGGTCAATAGGAACAAACACTAAAGCAGAGACAGCTTCATAGTAACTTCAGCTTACACAAAAGCCACACGTAGTTCCCAACAATCACCTGCTTAGAAAGAATTCAGCAGGGTATGGACCCATGGGCGGGTAGTGGTCAAGGGAAAAGATGAGTTGCCCCTTCCCTATCTCCAGCACAAGAGGGGGGACGTGTCTGTGATGGGTGATGTGAGCTGGGAGGTCATGATTTTTCTCAATCAATCATCAGTTTATACTGAATACATTGAGGCAGGAATGCCAGTAGTTATGGTTGTGCACAAACATGAACAGATATTTAAGGAGATGAGAACCACTGACAGTTTTTCTCTACAACCTATGTTTTATTTATGCTTGTTCTGTGCTGCTCTTGATTTAGTCCTGGGATGGAAACCCTGTCTTCTTGCTGATATGGACAGCCTCACACATACCTCTGACATTAAATAAGTAATAGACACCGTGCCCAGAAACATGGATCTTAAGAAAACTACCCAGTTGCACCAGCAACAGCAAGTATTGAAGTAACATAAAGACAAATGATTAAAATCTTATTAAAAGAATAGCATGAAAGGAACCAAATTCCAATCAGGAACCAAAGGAGGAAATGCCAAACACACAGCTGAGGTAGAGTCCTTGCATCAGGTTCACCCCAAGTCAATGAGTTTTTGTCTGATAATTAACTTTGTGTGTGGATTTTGATGGGGCTCTGGGTGGAGGAGTGCTCTCCTCAGAACCCAGTGACCCAATGGCAGCTGCCTGTGGCCTGCTGCACCCACCTGAAGTTTCCAACACTCATGGTGGCCACCACATTAGTGAGTTCTGAGCCCAGGGGATTTTTCAAATGAGGTTTCAAACAGGACCAGACCCCTGTACTGTAGAAAACTACTGGACTGAGTGGTCAGTCTGTCTCTGCCTGCCCTGGAAGCAGGCTCAGGCCCAGCCCAAAGGTTGCCCTAGCCATGGATTGCTGAAAGGTTGGGATAATCCTGCTGAAGCCCTTGGTGGGCTGCCCATTTCCTCTTCTTCCAACTCGCTTGCTTCCAAAACAAATTCCTCTTGCAAATGCTCAGACCCTTTTAACTCCGCATTCCTGCCTGTAACAGGATCCCTTTTGAAAAGGAGGTGAACTGATACAACTCGGTTAACTCCAAAGAAAAAGATCCCAAATAATTGTTGGAAACTATTGCAAAGAAAGGCCTCAAAAACAACATCCAAAACTAAACAGAGCACTGTATGTTTTGTGCACAGTTAGCTGTGAAATGCTGTGTTTTCAAAACCACAGTGACTTAGCACAGGAAGGCAATGGAGAAGTGGGAATCAGTGCCAATGCCTTTCCCTTCCTCATGGACACACAAAGCCCATGGGATGGCTGCCTGCACCATGAGGTGGTCGTGTAAAGGTGCTGCCACCATCCATTCCACCAGCAGTGCCAGAGTCCCACCACTGCAGTATCTAGCTATGGCCCCAGGAGTGAATGACCCATTCCTTCTGAAGCAGAGGTTTGCTGACATCCACCTCATTTGTCTGAATGTAGTGAGGAGGATGTGGGGAATGAGGGAGAGGCTCTGACTCACAAAAGTTCAAACTTACCTCTTCAGGAAGATAGATTTTTGCAAACACTTTCCATGGTTTTCTTCTTCCTGTGATCTCTACAGAAAGTTGAGCATTTTAAAAACTGAATTAGTTTCTCTGAGGAAGGCTTGTTTACAGATCCCTTTTCAACCCAATATGGATCAGGAACATCAAAGGCAAAGCAAATCTGGCCGCCTGCTCACTTGGATCCTTTTGGAGCTGGTCTGGAAAGTTGGAGCTTGCCATGCTTTTCACAGTCTTTCGAAATATTTACTTATCTGACTGACAGGAGACTTATTTAATAAGTTATGAACTCTACATTTTCGTGTAAACTATTTACAGTGCCATGATTGATGCAGGGTGCTCTTTGGAGAGAGGCAATACTGATTGTATATACTGGGCCTCGGTTTGAAGAGTTCAGCCCCAGGACTGGGCAGCATTGTACCTAATAAATAACAACAGTTCATCGTTTGGACTCAAGCTGTTTCATTGCTCGTATAGCCACACAAACATGGCCAAATTCAACCAATGCTACTTTGAGCAGACCTTGGCCATGCAAACCCCAGGGACCTCTGTGGGGATGCCCAGTACAGCAGTCACAGTGCCCCCCCTGCTCTTGCCCCAAACCTATGGTGTCCACAGATCTCCAGCATGTAATGCACAGAAAGAAACAGCTGGGGTTGTGGGTCTGCAAGCAGTGCAATTGTGGGGAATCACACCTCGAGCCTCTTCTCCAACTCTGGGAGTGTGGAGGTTGAAAAGTGAGTCTCACCATGCCCAGGACATAGCTCCAGCCCCTGCAAGAGTGCAGTGAAATGAGTGTGTTTGCTGCTTCTGGCTCACCTTCACATCATGGTACATGGGTGGGTTTCCTCAGTTTTGCTTTTTTCAGGGCATTTCCTTGGGTCCCCAGGGGCTCCCAGGAGGTGACATGATTTCTGCTGCAGTGCTCAGTCACACCACCAAAGTCCTTTCTTTCTGGGTGAATACCTCCTCTTACAGATGTGCAGGATCATGAGAAAAGCCTATTCCTTGGCAGAAGAGGTGTTTTCACCTCCAGTGGAGCGACACAGGAGTGTGATTGCTCTGGCCCCTGGATGCATGCAGCCCAGCTGGTGAGCCATAGCTGCTGCAGATCAACACAACCCCCCACAAGGCATCACAGGAGAAATGGGAGGGCATGGACTGATGCCAAACTGAGGGGCAGGCAGAGGTCTTGAGGCAGTTCAAACTAGAAACAAGTTATTTCATTTCTAAACCATCAAAATGTTGCATTTTTTTCTGGAATTAAGTGACCTGGACATGTCTGAAACATATTCAGGAGCATGCAGCTCCCTCAAATTTTCTGCAATTTGACTTTCTAACCTGATTATATACAAAGATAAGGGTACAACTCTCAGAAGCTCCCATGAGGTGCAAACCCTGGGCCCAGTGGAGCCATGTGCAACGCAGGAGCTATGCAAGAGCTGCCACTGAAAGAAAAAAATCTTGTAAAGAGAGGAAGAAAAAGCCATTTCTTGCTACTAAGCATCTGTTCAGATTGACTAGTACAGGAAAGAAATTAAAAAGAAAAAAAACACTTTATTCTAGAAATAAGCTTTCAGACACATTCACCATGAAAGGTCTAAGCCAGAAGCTGTGAATGAACAACGTGAGGAAGTTAAAGGGAATGAATGAACCCTAACAATGACACAAGATGGCTGGGTGGATGCAAGCTGGTAAAAGTCTCCATGTACGCATGAAGAGAAAAATGTGCTTCCTCTGACGAGAGCAAAATAATGAAGTATTGATTTGGAATTATTGAACTGTGATACTGCATCCATGTTGCTGACAATGGCCTTGTCTGATGGAGAGAAAAGTATAAGGAGGTCTTTCCAGTTCTGACTGGAAAAAGAAAAAGGATGTCTGAGACAGATTTTCCACATATTACATTCACCAGGGGAGGAAAGTAATGCTCAATGCCCTCCTGATGTTCAAAACTGTTTCTGCAATCATCCTCAGCCACCAGAAAAGGCTAATTGATCCCCCAGCTTCACCAATAGCATTTGGTCTCAAAAGAATATGTCTTTTTGTTTAGTCTGTTGAAATTTGCTCTTAGAACAAGAAGGATCTTGAGTAAAAGGCAGCCTGTCTCTTTCTCCCCAGGGACCCTCCAGAGAGGCACTGCACTTAGCAGAACAAGTGAAAGTTTCAGGGGGACCTGGGTGACAGCAAGCTTATGGTACAATCTTCAGTCTCCATGGAAATATGTCTTGATGTAATTAGTGATAAAGAACTGGGACGAGAATAAAAACTATTCAGAGAAGCTCTGGTACTTCTCCCTCGTTTGGCACCCGTGATTAAACCCACACAGAGACTAGAAGAGGGAGATGAGTCTCAATTATAGTTAAGGAACAGCATAATGAATTATCTCCTTTGCACTTACTTTAGCTGGTGAGTAATCCTATTTCTACCAGACCCATATTAACTACAGAGATTTTGCCAGTGTCTGATTCATCGAGATGCTGGAAGGATATGGAATTAGAAATGCAGAAGAATGGCTGCAGCTCTCCAGCACTTATTCTTAAACATGGATAATTTCAGGCAAACATTTTAACATATAACACTACTACAACCAACACTTTGGTGAAAGTCTACCTGCAGCTAAACTTAAATAGCAACTCATGGCCTGCTGAGTGAAGTGTTAGGATTCTCCCTTTTCTGTACAGTATGAAAATATTTTTATTTTGGATGGTGAGTCTTAGATTTGTGGACTTCATCTGAATAGTACAGTGTGTTTTATGTGTCTTGAAGGTCTTTTGATCAGAAAATGCCCAGAACTGAAGGTTTGGAAGTTAAAATTCAAGTGGTATTGAAAGGTAGCATCAGTCTCATCATCAGTCCCTGGATGACAAGAGACACAGAAGGCACCCCTGTGTTTCCAGTCCCAGACATTGTGTGGGGAACAGACAGCTCCCAGGGCAGCTCTCCTGCTTCTGAGCCTATTTCTGGAAGTTGGCATAGTTGTTGAGTTCCTGAGACAGAAACATTTTAACTGCTAAAACTCTGCCTTGCAACTCGGGGAGCTGCTTGCATGATCTGAGAGTTGGGTCTGTAACTCCTGTGGAGCAGGCTCTGGATTTCTGAACTGTGGGGTCTGCCACCTTGGCAGAAAGAGCTGCTGGACCACAGCATGGAAGCAAAAAGCAGTTCAACTAAATGTATAAAAAAGAAAAAAAAAAAAAATAAAGGTTGGGGTCTTTTTTTAGGTCTTTTATAAAAGCCAGTCATGCACAGCAATTTATAAGAGCTCAAGGGATGTTATTGTTTAAATAAATATTTAAGGGAGATTCCTCTCAATTTAAACAAGTGAGCTGTAGCATGTGGAAAGCATTGTTTGATTATACACATGCAAGAGGCCAGAGGAAATTATTATGAACAAAGATGGCAGAAAAGGAGAAAGCAGTTTCATTTGATTCTGCTTCTCCAAGACAGGTTTTTGAAAACCTCACTTCTGCCCAGTGCCAAAGTGTGGCAGAGGTACAAACCCAAGCAGTGCCAGCAGTGGATGCACTGTGCAAGAAAGCCATTCTGCAGTTGGCATTTTCTTTGATGAGATGGCTGTGGAGAGAAGTAAGGGCAGGGTTTAGCTGAGCAAATGACAGCCTGCCTGGCAGGTAGAGACCCAGCAGGCAGCAGCAGGACTGTGTGCCCCAGGGGAAGGGGACAAAGGTGGCTTTGGCTGGACATGTGTGACCCATCACTGTGTTGGCCAGTCTTCAACAGGCACACAGCACAGCCTTCATACCAGAGGGATGCACATTGAAGCATGGCTTCAGGTTAGAACACTGCTAGGTTTGGTTGGGGCTCAGGGATGACAACTCAGATGAGAGTTTGTTGTGCTCTGCAGCTACAGATGTGGGGTCACCTTATGCAGTGAGCACAGCCAAAGCTCAATGCCATGTACTGCCAGTGGTTGGATACAAGGAGGTTCTCTCTGCCCTCCAGGAAGGAAATGCCAAGGGTATAAACATCCAACCAACAATAAAGAAGAGAAAAGAAGAGAAAAAAATCAGAGATTCACTGCTGAGGGACAAAACATCTCAATAAAAGGGGGGAAAGTCTCACATATAGATTTGAACTATGGGATTCACAAGGGTGTTGCAAATGAATTGATAGAAAAAGACTTAGGGTAACCTACGACAATTACCTCAGGGCAGGAAACCTGAATTTATATCTGTGTAGAGGTTTCCCAAATGGTCTGCACCAGTGGAAAAGACTGAAATGCTCATCTGCCTTACCCTGTGTTAGTCTTCTTCTTCTGATACATGTAAGGCCTTTCTCTTATATCAGAAAAGAGTTTTTCCTTTCCTGTGTAACTGTGTATTCACTCCCCTTCTGAATTTAAGTCACAAGCCAATAGAGCACCAAATAAATCACTTTTCCAAAGTGTCCCTGAAATTGGGGGATGCAGTAGAAGTCATGTAGCCTGGGTGACACCTATTTCATGGTTGCATCTGAAGACATGGCAAATTCCCTGTATGATGCAGGATAGTTTTGGTATAAAACAAAACTCTTTGGATTATCAAGATGGTTGCTACAAGAGTACTCATGCAGGGCTGTACCTTGGTAGGAGAGAAAATCTGGCCACCCATTTGTGAACTAACTTCTTTACCCTACGCCATGTCACTGGACAGCAGAAGAACAGGAAGACAAATTTGTATCTGGGGTAACCCAGAGGAACTTAGCAAGCTTCTCTCAGGGCTGGGATCAATCTGGTTCTTTCCAGAAACTGAAGACCTGGGCATGGCTCAGGACAGAAGACATAGCCCATTCAATCTGTGGAGACACAGAGGTCTGTGGAGTAGGTCAAAGCAGACAATTTGGAAAAAAAGCATTAATTTCTGAGACAAAATAGGTCATAATTCATGAATATTTGGAAAAAAATGAGAAATAGGAACTACACAAAGGCTCATTTTGTTCATTGAGGAACCGCAGAATTATTGCATGTATTTTAGTTTCCCGCAAAGACTAAGTCCCAGGGCACAGTGTTGTGATTGTTGAACTAATAATGTCACACATACTGGCTTAATTCAGACCAAAACTGTAGATGGGATATAGTCAGTAACTAGCTGGGAATAGAAGTGGGATAGGGGCAGGGTGTGAGTCTCAAGTAGGTCAAGCAATTCATCAAGCCATGAAAGTTTTGGGTTAGCACCCAGGAGGTAACCTCACCCCTTCCCTGTGCAGTGAAAGGAGCTGGCTGGACCAGCCAGGACTGCAGATAAAGAGGCAGCCCCTTTTCCAGAGCTGTGCAAGAAACCTTATGCACAGACCTGACTGCTTCATTCCTGATGTTGTAATCATCACAATAAAGTTGTATTAGCAACAGCTTCCCAGATTTATTTCTTTCATGACAGCTTCCACAAGGACATCCCCATTAAGCACCTCTGGTTCTTTGGCTGTCAGTGTCCATTCCATCCATCCACCCTCATTCAGCTTTGAAGTTTATGGCACAGCTTGACACGGTGTTCAGACAAGCATATTCTTGGGGTTTTTTTTTTTACGTGATGCTTGGGGCAGCTGCTCAAAAGCATCCAGCACTCCTTTTCCTTTTCTGTTTCAGCTTTCCTGCAAACCCCTCTTTCAAACTCCTTCTTGTGACACTCTTAACAAAGGCAAGGCTATTGATTTGCAGCACAACCTGTCACACTGGCCAACACTGTTCCACAACTTCTTAGCACTCCTTCATCTCTCAGTACCCATCTGTAGGCTGCTCTGGTCTACAGATAGTATACAGGTAGGCTCACAGCTACCATGGAACAAAAGCTGTTCTTTCGGTCTTTATTTCTATACTGTCTCACCTTGAGGAATTTTGGTGTGTGCATGGAGCTCCCAGAAGCTGAGAAAGATGACAGAACTTCACAGCCTGGCTTTATGGAAGGAACCTATATGGAATGCTCCCTATCCTGTAGCCATAAAAGAAGCTGAGGAAACCACCTCCCTTTGCCACTCCAGCAGGTGTGGAAACAAGCAGACTGCAGCTCCCTATCTTTCAATGTGGAAATAACATCAAGTGGCAAAATGGAAACCCTGACATTTCGCCATCTGTCTGCAAATGCTGCATAAATATTGCATACAAAAATAGGCTGTAAGAATATGGTTAAGACTAAGGAACTCATGAGGTAAGAGATGCCAGAATTAGGTCTCCCTTGTGCTATGTGTTATGATACACTTATTAATTAGATGATCACACAGTATTTTGCCAGAGGTCTCAGCTTTATCCCATGGTACAGGATGGCCTGTCTGTACTGGAGAAGATGTTATATAGGATTTTGTCTTTTTCCTTAATGTTCAGTGCAATCTGAGGTTGCATTTGTGAGTGCTCCTCTCAATAAAAATGACTAATTTTCCCTACACTGAGAAAATTCCAGTGGCACACATCCCTGTCGTATCTGTGTGTTCCACATGTGTCTCTGAGCTTTGGTAACTCTGTCAGGGGTGTATTCCTGCTTGAGCAGAAACGGAGGGAAGAGACAGGCATGCAAGCAATAAGCTCAGTTACATTTGTCACCAGTTTGTCATCATTCTGGCTTGGTTGCCCACCCTGTCTGTCCCCACCACTGTGGTGTTCCCTACATCCATGCCTTAACCCACCCTTGTAGGCTTCCCTGGTCCCACAGCCAGTGCTTCGAGGCTGTGAGATGTAACCAAAGGGTGGGCAACAGACGTGGTTGGGGCTGGGGCTCTGCAACTGTTCTACATCTGGTGACAAAGGACATGCTCAAGGCAGAACATTTATCTATTTCCACCCCAGGAACAAGTATTCAGAGCTGGGGTTTCATGGCATGTGCAAAGAGGGGGCTCATCCCACAGCTACTGCTTGTGGACTGGAGAAAGCCTCAGTGTAACCTGGCACAAAAGCCTCTGCAAGGAGAGCAAGGCTGAAGCCAGTTCTGCAAGGAAATGCTGTTCTTCCCTAAAAGAGGCCAGGGACAGGGCAGGGGCAGCTTGGGTTTCACATCAGGCTCTGGCACATCAAGACTTTCCCTGTGGTTCACACATTGACACACATCTTCCTGTCACACTCCTGAGCCCTCCAAGCCCCTGGCTCCTCAGTTGCACCATGTAGTCCCATCCTAGTCCCATACCATTCTTCAGTTTTAGCATCCCTTTGGTATCAGACCTTCCCTTTGCCCATCTTCTCCAGCATCCCTGCTTGTCCCCTGGCTGTGCAGGACAGGTGTCAAAATAAGCGTGCTGTTTCCCAGCCACTTTTCCAGTGCACAACCCTTCTGCCCTGAGCAGTGCTACAGGGAGAGCCCAGCTTCATGCTACTCCTGGGTCTGGGGATGGCTTTGGGATGCAGTGAGGGGATATATGTAGCTCAGTCCCTGCAGAGATGCAGTGGGGCAGCAGGAACTTGGTAGCACTGAATGGGTGCACAGGATCCCTGGGGTCAGCACTGGGAGAAGTCAGGGTGCTGAGGAGAGCTGACTTAAGGGGGGAAGAAATCTCTGCAGGTTTTGACAACTGAGCCCTAGCACATCCCTCATAAGTTGCTATTTTTTCCCTTCAAGAGTTATCACTAAGTCAAATTGGAGGAAATTTACAATGTTAAAAAAATAGTAATAAAAAAATCGCAGTCTTGACACAAAGCTGCCAAATTTCAGAACTCTACTTCAAAAAATGGAGGGCTAAGAACTATCCAAAGAAGGGATCACCAGTTTCCCCCCTCCTGTTTCTTCCTTTCTTTTTTTTCCAGTTGGACAACAATGCCTTTTTCCCTATACTCATTCTTGGAAATGGCTGGACAATTTTGGCTGGTTTTTCCAGAAAAGAACTTAGCCTGAGGCAGAAAATCAAGTTGAAAGAATTCAGTCTAAATGGTTCAAGTCTGGCAAAGTTATAAGCAAGTGCAAATGTGGTCTTATAGCAGGACACAAATGAGTAACCTTAGTCGTAGGAGCTGCACACAATCCCACCCTTGACGCATTCAAAGTTATAATAGCTGATGATGCTGTTCCATTCAGGTGCGACTTATCACGATTCAGATATGTCAACAGGAAAAAAGATTTAACTCAGTCATCCCACTGAGACTTCCCACACCCCTTCCTACTCAAATATCTCTTCCCATCTAACAACTGGTTGTACAAAAAGCCTAACAGTTCCTTCACCTCCAGTATTTATATTTGAACTTCTGCTTCTTGGATAGGGTCAGCTGATACTAAAATGGGATTACTCTCTGAACTAACATATTCAAAATTAATAAAAGAAATAAAGCAATACACTCCTCTGGCAGGTTCCCATGCATATTTTCCGTAAAAGTTAATTTTTCCACATGAACAAATTTTGAGTATGTGGGGATTTGCACTGAATCTTGATACAGAGCTTAGAATTCTTGGCACTGCTTGGGACGTTAAAATTACATCAGCTCCATTTTCTATATTGAAATTTTATAGTTACTGCCTGACCATTGCTTTGTTCTGCACATATCCTCTCTCTTCTGAGCTTCCTCTGCTGTACAGGATTATCATGAAAAGCCACGTGTTTTTATTCCTCACATCTCTTCCTGCTCATCCCAACACCAGACACCCAAGTGATAAAGCTGCATTTCTTCCTCCAGGACAAAGCAGCATTGTGGGTTCAAGGGACAAGGGCACCTTTGCCAGCCAAGAGGCTTCCCCACATTATGGAAGCTCTGTGCTGTGAGGGACCTGGTGTGCCAAGCAGGGTCCTCCTCTTTTCTCTGGAGAAGCAGAGGAGTAGACTGTGTGCAACTGGGGTGACATGGTGTGGGACACTGGGGACCAGGTGAAATCAGTTATTGCAGGCAGGACAGTTCAAAAACCCCAGTCTCTCTCAAGGAAGGGAGGGGAGAGTGGAAAGAAGTGAAAGAGGAAAGGGAGCATCTCCAGGTGGGAGACAAGGCTTTCTCCAGCACTGCCTTGAGCAGTTTGTTCTGTGCTGCCCTGACAGAGGGAAAGCATAGGTGGGCCCGCCTCCCTCCCACACCCCCCCAAAAACAAACAAACAAACAAACAAAAACCACCAAAAAGCACAGGAGTGGCAGCATTGTTTAAAATTAAACAAAAATCTGAGTAATGGGGTTGTCATATTACCCAGCAGTGAGCACCGCGAATCTCGGCGCAGGGAGGAGGAGCAGGGGTGTCGGGGCTGGGAGAGTTAAAGAGGCTCCACGAACATTAGCGCAGGCATCACGCTTGTTTCCTGGATTTCAAATAAAAGAAGGTTCCAAGGAAAAGTTGATGTTTTCCTACATCCCCCTGTGACTTGGAAAGCACTAAGAGCAAATACAGGCAGTTAACTCTCTGGTGCTCCACATCCAAACCTTTCTGCTAGCACCCGCCCCTCCGCCCGGGATGTCAGAGCTGCACCAGCATCTGCTCGGGAAGCAGGATGGGTGCCAGCCTCCCGCATGGGGATTACAGCAGCTGGACCAACCTATGAGGGACTATACCTGATAGTCAACAAAATGTCAGTTTTGCTTTAGTCTGGCTTGATCACAAGAGAACGCAGGTCTGTTATTTCCTACGTTGCTGACACGCTCAGCCTCCCCAGCGTGTGACCGAGAATTGCTGCTACTTGCTTCTCTGTGCAAGATTATAATTTCATCATTTAACTGACATATGGAAATAGCCACAAAACCAGATTAACGGGTAAGGATTGTGATGCCATTTGCCGAACACTTCTTGCTCTGTAGGCAACAAAATATTTACAATCACATTTGCGACGTTTTCACAGTCAGTTATATGCTCCTGTACATGCACATGCAGCCACACACAGAACGCAGAAAATCTTTACCTTGCATGCCTGGAGGAGAGAGCCTGGTTTCTTCTCGTGGATCAGAAGTAGGATGAAAAACAAACCCGAGAAAGATCCTTTAACAGACTCATCTGCTGAGAGTTATCTAAATCCCAAGCCTGCTCCCGCTAGCAGCTCTTAAGTTTGTGCTCTGAATAGAGGCTGTGTTGTTTTAACCACAGGATTTCTAGTCATGGGGGAGGAGAGATGGATTAGGTACATTTGCAATCTAATGCTTCACGTTTACCTCAACTGAAATGAACTACTTTAAACCAGAAGTAAATAAGTACTGCAAAGATATAAATTTCAAGAGCCTACTAGCCAATTATGCTTAAACTAACATGCTAAATAACTGTGGAAAATTCCAGAAGAGTAAGATAACATACTTTTGTGTTCTCTCCTAAATAAAAGGCATGTGTGGAATTTCATGCTAGATAGTCCAAGTGAGGGACAGAAGATGAACTGTGTAAACTAACCTATGTAAGGTGTTGTACCTTGTAAAAAAAATATTCCTAACACCTGTTAGCATGGATTTCTGCAGATGTCCAAGCAGTCTGGGTTTTCATGGCTAGTAAAAAGTATAGATTTCAATCTAATATTTCAAAAGAATAAATAAAGCTCTTTATAAAAAAAAAAAAAAAAGCAACATTTTGAAAGGCCGTGAGGTATGCAGTTCTGTGGGAACAAATATTATCTGAATAAGTGTCATCTCCAACAGAGATGTAAGCTTGATACCTGCCCTGCAGCTCACAGAATGTTATACAGATTATTAAACTCAGGGAAAATATTGCAGCCAGGAAACTAGTTTAGGGTTTTTGTTGTTGAATCCATCTCAAACTCTGCTTTTATTTCCTGGTTTATGATGATTTGGTGCTGCAGCTGCTGTAGTTGCAAAGCATGGCTACAGTCCAAGCTTCCAGGGCCACCTCACAGATGATGGAAAAAAGATGCATTAACTTTCTGAGAGGCATGATTTGTCAATAAAATGCATTCTTTAACTTTGAGCTGAACTGAGGCAAAAAAACCTAGAAGAAATGGGGACAAAGTCCAATTTGTCTTTGAGAACAAAGGTTTCAGGAACACCAGTTTAATTCCATTTTAAATAAAACCTGGCTCTATAAATAACCTTACCTTACACTTACATAATACTCTTCATCCCAAAGTGTTCCCAAGCGCTTTGCAGATGCAATCATCCTTTCTGAAAACCTCCAGCAGACATCCCACCCTGGCATGGAGGGAGGCAGCAGAGCATCCAGCTGCAGCACTGCTGGCTCTGCCCATCACCCATTGGCAGGAGCTGGCAGATGGCCAGGGCATCACAGCCAGCTCTCTGCTCTTGGGATGCTGGCTGGGAGCACAGGGCATCAGCTTCTTGGGTCACCTCTGCTGGCTGCAGGAGAGCAGCTCTGATGTACTGATCTGGTGTCTTTCATGACCAGCTGTGGTTAAGAGCTTGTCACCCAGGTTAGGCCACAGGTTCCCAGGATGGACTAGAGGGTCTCTGGAGATGTCAGCCTGCTTCCCAGAGCCCACCTTTCTGAGCTCCCCTCAGTGCCTGGCTCAGCCTGGCTCGCCTGAGCTTGAGTTTTTGCATGATAGGCAACTGTAATCCCAAGTTGCTGTGCACCTGAGCTAGGAGCAAAATGTCTCCAAACTTCCCATCAGGATGCTTCTGGCCTGTCAGTGAACTTCTCCTTAGGATCATAGAATCATTAATGTTGGAAACGACCTTCAAGTTCATTGAGTCCAAGTGTAATCCAACTACCACAACCACTAAACTATATAGTGAAGCACCACATCTATGTGCTTCTTGAATGCCACCACCTCCCTGGGCAGCCCATTCCAGTGCCTGACTACTCTTTCAGTAAAAAAGTTTGAGTTCCACCAGCTGAGCAGCTTGCTCCACCCCACCTGCCTTTCTCTGTCATTACTGTAATTGCCATAAGATCAACTCCCCTGATATTTCCCAGCCCCAGGTTCTATCTCCTCCTTTCATGAAACCCTACAAGGAAAGCAGGCATGAGAGGTGCTCCTGGAGCAGGGACAGGTGTTGCTACAGCCCTCCTGTGGGGAGCTACAGCTGGAGGAGCCTAGGTCTCCCAGTTCACAAAATTAATGGTATGACAGGCACCAGTTGTGCACCAACATCTCTTTTTTTCTGTGCTCCCTTTTCCACCTGGATGGAGGAACTTTGCATGCACAAAGGAAGTTTCTGTGCTGTAGAAGGATATATTTTTCTTTTTTGCTTAGCTGGCTAGATAGGAAACAGCAGGAGGAAGAGAGGCCAGCAGACGTTTTTCTGCAGGTTGACCTAAAAAGAGTCCATTTATCCAGAGAAACTAAAAATAAATAAAAAAGTAGGAGGGCTGAAAGCAAAAACTATTTTTTAATTAAGTGCAAGCATTTGATTCTAATGCATGTTTTGGTTTTCCTAGTTTATCTCTTAGGTCAGACTGTACCCATTTTATGAAGAAACAGCACTTTAGAAGGAAAACATAAAGGAAATTAACAGTTTCATTTCTAAATGTCAAGGCAAGACATTTCAGCATTCCACAGTGCTGCTGTTTCTTTGAGATGCGGTAAAAAGCAGTGACAGAGGGATAGGTATAGTGTTTGCTGCCTTTCTTCTCCTAAGCAAGTAAAATATTGGACCCAAGTTCACAAACCCGTTCCTTCAAGTTCTTTTTTTCTTTTTAATAAAAAAATAAATCACCCTGTCTGAAACCTTTGCCAGATTTAGGTGCGCACACAGCAGCCAGCATCTGGAAGTCAAACACCTGACTATTGATGAAGTTTATTATTTTTTTCTTGTGCCCTGAGTCAGCTCTGCCCTGCTCCCTGCCTGGCGTGTCCTCCTGCTGCAGTGCAGACCACAAATGTGCCCACTGCCTCCAAAACAAAGTCAGCTCTGAATAGTTTCCTAGAGCTTTCTCTCTTTATCCAACCCTAACTTTATGGATCTTGGCTGGAATGGCTTTTTCCTAAGTGCAAAAGGCAACAGACTATTCCCAGACTATGAAAGGAGCATTCCCTTTCAGCACCCTCTGTGCCATACTGGATATTTCTGCACTGTAACCACAGTGGGCTAAGGTCTGCAAGCTGCAGTGCTCACATGCCTTCTGAAGTCTGCAGAATAAAACATGGCCCATGCTAGAACTATTTAAGGATTCAGTTTTGCATTTCAGTCAGCACTTAGATGAACTGAGCAACAAATGAAAGGAAATGTGAAGCACAATGAACTGTACAATGAAGTACAATTTTGCAGCAGCAAGAACTCCCACACTGGCCTCCCCTTCTGAGATAATGTGCTAAAGAATTTGTAATGGATGTTGTTGATGGGAAATTACGTTACAGGAACCTGAACAGTTGCCCATCTGTTTTCTATGTTTCCTCACTTTTTTATAAAGTGATCTGAGAAAAAGAGAATACAAAAAATTTCTATTTCTTTGAATTTGGAAACCACTTCTAGAAGTGATATTACCATTCCACACTGTTAGAAGATCTTCCATTAGGAATCACAAAACGAAACCCCCTTAGACTGATCCAGCAAACACAAGCTTTGGGGGAAAAAGTCCATTGCGAATGGTAGCAGACCACATTTTTCACACTTCTGCTCTGCAGTTTTGTCATCTGGTACTTACTCCTGCTGTGAAAGAAAGAAAATTCTTTCTTTAATCAAAGTACTGCAGGAGTTCAGGTTCTGAACTTGCCCATCCCAGTATGAAGCACCATAAGACACAAAATGGTGATAGCTGTTGAAAATGAAAAAAATGTCATGGAAAAAAGTTAGTTTAAGCTGATACGTCTTGAAATATTTTCTTCTTGGATTGCAGTGCTTATTCTGTTCTGTTTGTTTCTAAAATTAGGTCAGTCACGACCATCAGTGAACATAAAACACCGAATGATGTGATGAGCTAAAGAAGAACAGGCTCACAGTTAATTGCAAGTTATCCCAGGGCATTCCACCAAAGAAATTCCCCTTAAATGAAGACTGTGCAGCTGTCAGTCACAAGCCCAAGATAAAATAGGTGGGTTCCTGGTGCAGGGGATTCAAATCAGCCATGTCAGCTGGCAGAGGAGGGGCACTGGCAGCCCCTGACCCTACAGGTGCTTTGCTCTCCCTCCCCAAATCCAGCAGGACTCATCACCACCTGCACTCAGTGCGTCAGGAAGCATCTCCCAGTTAATGGAAGCAGGACACCCAGGGGCATTTGGGACATTGCTTGATGTAGGCAGCCCCAGGCACCTCTGGGGAGGAGTTACATTGAGAGGACATAATGTGGGAATACCCCACAAACTGGTCCCAAGAGATCCAGGTCTGCTTAGCAGAAGCAAAGACATGCTGTAGTGGGCTGAGAACCTCAGCCAGACCCTGCAGGCTTTGACATGGGTCTGATATGATGAAAAAACTCAAGTCAAGCTGCTTCTGGAAAAAGTACTCATGGAGGAAGGTTTAAGTTTTACAGCTTCCCACTGCTGCAGGGTAAGCCTTGAGGCACCAGTGCACTTGTGTCCTGGGGTGTTTGTGCAACTCACTTCATTTCTCTTGGTGGAATCTGTGCTGCTGTGTTGGATGTTAGTACATGAGGCAAGTGCATGAGGCATTGTACCTCTGGGCAAAACCTAAATTATAACAAACTAAGTCTAATGATGTAGTGGTGGATCTCTGGGAACTGTAGGACTCTGCAGAGGAGCAAAAGATGAAACAATTGAGTCACCAGGGACCAAGAGTGAGTGCCTGAGCCCTGTCAGGGACCTCCCAGGACTCCAGTGAAGGTGACCTGCTGTGCTCAACATAGGATAAGGAAAGTTGTAGCCATCTCCAAGCCTGAGATACTGACAGCTGTCCCAGGAAAGGTTCAGCAGCAGTACCCAGGACTGCCTCAGGACAAGGCTTACTTTTAATTATCTGAATTGCCAATAACAAATAGTAAGCTTGGCCTGTATCTGCAATTGCTTGGAGTAAAGTGGAAATTTTTTTTGCTTAGAAAGTTCTTTTGGTGAAATTAACAAATACAGGTATTTCTTCTTCAGGGATGCTTAAGAGTTTATTGTGACTGTAGATAAGTTGACCTCCAAGTTGGATGAATCCTTAACTGTCATCCCACACACACCAGAATGCTTATGTTTGATGATGCTTCAAAGCTTGGATAACTGGCCCAGTTTAGGGCTGGACCTAAGTTCAGGGGTTCCTTTTCCAAAGGAACACGCTGCTTGCAAAAATGATGAAGCTTAAACTGCTCAGGTGGTGGTAGCCTTTCAGTATTTCCCCAGTTGCCAGAAGGCAACTTATTTAAGCTTTTTTACCCCATCTATCTAGCCATGTTCCTATCTCCCAAAATTTTCTGACTCACATTGAGAGAATGAGAAAATCCACTAGGATATCAGAAGGAAGAACATGCATTTCCTGAAAGGAGCTTTTGGACAAGATAGCTGTTCAGATGGCTAAATTTAATTAGAGACAACTCTGAAAGTATCCCTAGACAAAATCCAGTATTACCCTGCAATAGAGAAGGGCCAGTAGCAGTTCTCAGATGGCATCTTCTCCTCCAGTCCTGCCAGGGCAGTTGTGATTGCTACTATTGGATAAGTTTTTGTTATGAGGTACCTTCTGAGGTCCACAGGCATATTAAATCCCAACAGTCAGGCTCATCCATCAGCAGGGAGGACTTGCAGTAGATATGCAACTGCTATAAACTGGGATTTCTGCCTTGAAAAACTTAGGTCACGAGAAAGCTCTGCTGCTGCAGGAGCTCTCAATGCCTCCTGCAATGTTCATACAGTCATCTTTATTGTGGAAAAGAAGATTACTTTTTGTGACATCCAGAACAGAAAACGAAGGCAGCTGAGTTCAGTTTTATGAAATTAAAGGATTTTCTCTATGTGAACAAAGGATCCATGCTCTTGCACTCAAATGTGTGCACCTTTAACACTGTGCTACATAACAACATCCAAACCAAAGCAGTTTCTGGGTGCAGCAGGTAACTTTCAAAGTATCCGCTCCTGCTTTACTTAGTGAGCAATTTTTCCTTGAGCTGCCCTGTCACATCTGTATCCTCCATAGTGTGAGCTGCTCTGCACATGCAGTAGGAACCACCATGTGGGTGCTCATCCAGAAGTAGGAAGGACCAAGCAAAACCAGGGCAACTTGAGGCCTCTCCAGCTCTTGTGCTCCCTTCTGAAGACCTTCAGAAGCACAAGCTGTATCTCCCACAGTAGCAATGACCCGCATCTGCATGGACTGGTCATCACAGCCCCAGTGACAGGCTGTTTATTTAGGATGCTGTTTGTTACTCCAGACATGGAGCAACATGTTGCCAAATGCTCCTTTAAACAAAAAAAAGTGTAAACAGAAGTAGCCCAAGTGCCCCAGGAGACTGCTCTGAAGCACTTCTGGTGATTCAAAGAAAAGTATCTCAACGATGATCCCGGCAGACTTCTTTCCTACAAACTTGTCCAGCTGTAAGGTGGCAGGATGAAGTTCCAGGTTTAGAGAGTCCATTCAGTGAGATGGGAGCAAATAACAGAGGTCCTTGTTCAGCTGCAGGTGTCAGAGCACATTATGGAGAAAATGGAGAAGCAGCAGGCTGAGAGGAAAAAAAAAATAGGGGTTTAGAGCAGGAACCTTAGAGGTCCTGAAAATAGAGGCTAATGAGGAAAACAGAGTTGGAAAAGCTCTTTGCTGAATCTAAGAAAATGCTGATATTCAGGCAAAGTATGTGATGATTCTTGTTAGCTAATACCAGTGCTTCCTCTTTTCTCTCACATGTCTGACTTCATGAGCCTGGGGACCTCTGGCAGGTCCCTGTATCATGGACTTTGACATGAGCTACTTTAGTGTGAGGTGCCATCACACTGCTGATGTCTGGTGGTTATGATTTGTGAAAGCAAAATGCAGACCCAGCCACTGAGAAGGAAGTGGGTCCAATCTGACGGCTCCTCCTCTGGGAAAAGAAGTTGTGGTTGCTGGGGAAAGTAAGAGTAGCTCTGACACAAATTGTATTCCTGTCTTGTGGCCTCCGTGAGACATTGGCTATTTTCATGGGACAGTTTTTGACAATTGCAGCAAGTGAGGAGGCATCCAGGCATCTGGAAGGGAAATGTCTTTAATGCATTCAGAACTGCAGCCTGCATCTCTAAGAAAGCCTCTGTGTACATGCTTTGGCTTTAGCTACTTACCTGTAATTATTTCTGTTACAATTACCCAAGTGGCTGCCCAGGCTGCAGTGTGAAAGCTTGTCTGAAGGAAATGCTGAGATAAAGTTCCTACTGAATGAAAATGTAGGCCAGGAATAAAATGCAGAAACATGGAACCACAACAATCCTTACCCCTCGCACTGCTTGCAGAGCAGCATTTAATTTTTGCCTTTGTTTTTTGCAACAAAAATTATCCTGCTTATGGTATTATAAGACTCAGAAAAAGATACTTCACCAACCTGCTCATAGGCAGTCTCCAAGCTTGCATCATACCCAGCAGACCTGGAGGAATTTGTTAAAAAATTATGAAGTGTGCATGGAAGATCTAAAATCCTACTGAGTCCAAAAGCCTTTTGCACTGCTTGGGGTGGGCAGGACGTGGTGGGGCCGTCCCTACCTCATCACAGTCAAACCATCTACAAGGACATTTCCTCATAGAGGGGTCAGGTCCTTCTCTGGAGCTCCCCAGGGATACATGCAAAAAGACTCCTATGGAAGTGCAGTATCTGTTTTGAGCTCTTTTTTGGTCCTAACCAAGATAACTAAACTAAGGCCAGATCTTGTGCTTTCCAGACAAGTTAGAGGCCTGAATAATGTACTTTGTCTTGGAGATCAGGATTTGATCCCCAGATGTATCACAGACTCCCCCTATCCCTTTGGCAAGTCACTTTGTGATGGATTCTCATACACTCGGCACCAAAGCCAAGTCGTTACAGTAACTATATAAGGCAAGATCCCCAGAAGAGCTCATTTACCCTTGTCCAGAGTTCTTTGGAAGAATTTGCCTATTATTTTATTTACTAAATGGGAGCTCAGCTCTTCTGAAAATCTGCCTGTGCTTGGCAGCCCTGAGTTCTTGAGAAACTCTATCCCCACACCCCACCTGCACACTGAAATAAACCATCTTTGCTTGGAGCCCCTTGTCTGGCTTTTCTATTCCAGTGAGTTCCCAGTGGTGAGACCTCCCATGTGAGGTGTCCCTGCCTCTCCAGCACAGTAAGGCACAAACTTCTGACACACACCTGCCTGTCCCTCTGACATGAATAAACACCCTTGATAACAGGAATCAAACTTAAAGAAGAAACTGCACAGAAGAGAGACACTAGAAAGGGAAATAAAATATCATGCTTTGGTGCACTTTAATATGTTTTTTCTTGTAATATTCTGGGTGGTTGGGATCTATTTCTGCTTTGTACACTTGGGGGATTAGAAGGCACATTTTCTGGGAAAGGCAGTGTAAATCCTCTTTGTGTTTTTAATGACAAAAATGAATAAGGACCAACATGCTCTGCTTAGAGTGAGCATCAGAAAGAGAAAAAAAAAAAAACAACACAAACAGGATTTCTCAGGAAGTATAAAGAACCTGAGCTTAAGGTCAGAGCAAGCTGAACTTTCTTCACTATTATGGCCACAGTAATTCTGCTTGATTTTTTGTCTTCTGAAACTGGTGTTTAGAACAAGATTTTTCAGATGCTGGAACTGCTCCTTTGAGCTATGGAAACTTCAAAGCAAAGCTACAAACATAGTTGCACTCAAATTATGCACTGCTCCTAGCAGAGCAAAACTCATTCCCACTTTTTTGTATTCCAGAAAACCAGGGCTCACACTGTGGACACGGGTCACTTACTGATGGGCACTGCATAAATGTTTAGAAGTCACGGAGAAAAACAAGGATATTTTTGGCGAACTTCTGATCTAAGACCAAAGAACATAGGCAACATTTCCTACCAAAAATTACAAGAAAGCATGGTAAAATTAAGGAGAATAATTCAGAGGCTGGCATATGAGCTCCTAGTGCCATCCTTCACAGACATGACTTCAGGGCTGATAGGGAGATATTTTTAAAACCCTGGGGGCCTTGTAGAAAGCTGTAAGTCCTTCTAAAGCCAGGACATTTGGCTGTTTATGGTCCCATTCCTGCTCCAGAGGCAGCAGCCCAGGCTGTGGCTGTACCTCCAGCTGCTTCTGGGGAGATGTCAGTGAAGCAGCTGCTGCAGGCGGGGCCTTGCTGGCTCCTCCAGCCCACAGCAGGGACCTGGCTTGGTGGGCATAGTGGTGTGGGGTTGATGGTTGGATGTGATGATCTTAGAGGTCTTTTCCAGGCTTAATGAATCAATCCATGATAACAATTCAGAAAACTCACGGGAGGCCATGAGTATTATTCTGGGCACTGTTCAGTTCACTATAGAGAAAGCAATGCTATTCCCTGTCAGCACCGAGCCACACTCCTGTGCTCTCCCCCTCGCTGCAGTGGGAGATTTCAGTGCTTAATTGCCACTGAAACTGTGATCAGGGAGGGTTCCTGGACAGTGACAGAACTGCAGTGAAATTTCACACTAAATAAAAGAGTTTATGAAGATAAGGAGCAAGGACTTTCACCTGAGCAAAAACAAGGTGTAAATACCTTGGTTGCATGCATGACCTCCTCATAGGGGTGCTCCAGGGTTTGAAGCAGTTTTGTTGCACTTCAAGTAACAAAATGTTCTTGTTCTTATCTTCCTCTTTGCATTTGTTCTGGTTCTGGCTGAGATAGAGTTAATTTTCCTCATAGTAGCTGGTATGGGGCAATGTTTTGGATTTGTGCTGAGAACAGTGTTGATAAGGCAGAGATGCTTTGGTTACTGCTGAGCAGTGCTTACACAATCAAGGCCTTGTCTGCTTCCCACCCCACTCCCAGTAGCAGGCTGGGGGTGCACAAAAGTCTGGGAGGGGTCACAGCTGGGAGAGGTGACCCCACTGACCAAAGGGATATCCCATACCACATGGCATCATGCTCAGCGTATAAAGCCAGGGCAGAAGGAAGACAGGGGATGTTCAAAGTGATGGCATTTGTCTTCCCAAGTAACTGTTATGTGTGATAGAGCCCTGATTTCCCAAGGATGGCTGAAGCTATCAAATTGCCTACATCTCAACCCACGTTTTTTCTCACTTTTACTCTGCTGATTCTCTCCCCCATCCCACCAGGGGGGAGTGAGCAAGTGGCTGTGTGGGGCTTGGCTGCCAGCTGGGGTTAAACCCTACTAGCAACACATTTCACATCTCTACAAAAAAAAACAATGTCAGACAGAGCTGGTCTGTACTCAGGGTGCATCCTGGACAGGGAGTCTTTCACTTTTAGCTAATCTCTTCAAATCTGTTTAAGGCAAGAGCAGTTGAAAGCTCCTACCCTCTGAGAACTACTTGGCAGCTCAAATTAAATTAATTAGGCCAGGCTCCAGAAGACATGATGCTGTCACAGTGGGGTTGGCAGCAGCCCCAGCCAGCATCCTGATCCCAGTTTGCAGATAGGGCAAAAAGAAAGACTGTGCTTTGTCCCCAGCCATGTTAGGTGATGGGTGAGTTACCAGCACATGCATTTTCTTCTTGGAGCACGACTGTCTCCCTGGGCACAAAGCTGCTGGTGCTGCTATGCCCCACCACTGTTTGGTGGCTCCCTTTCTTTTTCCATTATGGGAAAACTCATGAAAGTTGAAAAAGACTGAGGAAGCTCTGGTATGAAGAATCAGAAGTACCTGCCTGGTTCACCTGCATGAGTCCAGGTCCCCTAGGAAGGCTGCTCAGAGGAAAATGAAGCTTCCTAGTACCCTCAGGAGATGGGGATGGTGATTTTTACTGCCCAAGGACAAAATCAGATCCTGTTTACAACCCTGCAGCTCATGTGGAGAGCTGGAGCCCTGGGGTGTGGAGGGCTTTGTAGTGAGAGTCCTCCAGTGGCAAAAATAAGGTTTTAAACCTAAAAAGGTTTTAACTCCACTGACTGTTGCAATATGTCAAAATTGATACACTCCTGCAGAACATTCCCATTGTGACCAAATGGCATTTTCCAAGGGAAAAAAGCATTCAGCTGGCAAATATCCAACCAGACCCAGCCCTCGTGATGCACTGAGCTAACATACTATTCATGCACTGGAGGTTAGTGTAGCTTTCACAAGGAGATGAATCCAAGTAGAGCCATAACAATGAACCCCAGCCCAATGCTGGTAGAATAAGATATTCTGGGCATTAGCAAAGCCAGGCAGTGCTGTGACTGACTGCAGCAAGTCCACATCAGCTGTTGTGGTAATGACATTAACTGATCAATAACTCAAAGTCCCACAGAACCAAGCTGCCTGAAAACAAATTCGCTCCTCCTCCTCCCATTTTGACTCATCTACTAAGCAATAAGGCAGAGGGAAAAATTGCATTAATTAGATACTCAAAGCCCCAATCAACTTTTTACTAAACCTCCATGGCTTCTAAAGAAATGCAACATATTGATGCCTGCATCAATCTGAAGACAAAAATTATCTCAGAATTTAGGAAATCAAAGACCAGAGCATTTTGCTTATTTTCATTTCCTGTGCATCTGCAGATAGGAGAAATCTTAGCACAGTTTTTCATTATGTCACATAAGCATGAGTTTCAGGCTTTTTAGGTGAAATACTTAATTTTCTCCATTTTACAGGTAAAGGAATGGAAAAATGTAAGGTTAAATTGCTGGCTTATAGAAACACTGTTGGTCATTGTCAAATTGATAGTTCAGAAAGTGACTCTTGATGTGTGCTTGATTCATCTGACTCTGCTACCCCAAAGAAAGGGCCTGAGTTTATTATTGTTCACATCAGAATAATCCGGGTGATCTGTCTGATCTTGGGGATTTCACTCCTGTCTGCTCAAAACCACCAGCAAATACCAAGTTTACAGAATTAGTAAGAGAATTTACCATCAGACCAAAGAGAATCCCTGGCACAGGACCCAAGCACTGTCCTTCCAGTGACCCTGCTCTTTTCACAGCTTCCCTTCTCTAGCTGCTGCAGTCTCCTGCTGTCATGGTGTGCTGTCCTCCTCCTGCACTGTGCTCCCACCACCAGTCCCTCGAGGCTCTGAGAAAATTTGGGAGGGACTGCTACATTTTCAAGAAGCTGACTGGATCAAAATGCAAAAACTGAAAATGAAGGGTAACCCCTGCCCCCAAAAATGTGCCTCCCATCTATTCAAGAGACAGCACTGTGATGCTCAGGGGATCCTGTGCTCACACCTCATGTAACAGGCTCTGGTTTTTCTTCAAGGCTTCAGCTCCCAGAATAATCTGATTATGTGAAAGTGCCTAAATTTATTTAAGGAAAATGCTAGTAGCTGTCTTGTTTGGGGATTAAGCTTAAAAACCTGAAACCAAAGGGATCAAAATCCAGGAGGCAAATTGAAAGCTGTTGGGTAATTTCTTTTAGCTCACCCCTCAGTTTGCCTTCACTCGTGAGGTGCTCCCTCCCTTGCAAGACCTGTTGGGAAGCTCTCTGAGGCAGACATCACATGCACCTTTTCTGTGAAGTCCAGCTAACACAATACATCATTCACAAGTAAGGGTCAGGCTAGGCTGGCACCTCGCTGCTGAACGGGCTGTGCACAGGCAGAGCCAAGGGGAGATGTTTGCACCAGGAGGGAAGGAGGAGGTGCAAGGCTTGCAGCAGGAGCATGGCTTTGAAATCGGCAGGAACCCACTTGGTGGGGGTGTTGGGCATGGCACAGGTGTGTGCTGAAGTAGAGGCTGTCTCAGAGAGACAGTGATGTTGCACTCACACAAGTACCTCCTGGAGATGTCTCCTGAATTCCAGTCCTGCCTTAGGCACAGCCCATCCCCCAAGCACTCTTACACAGGATCATGCATGCTGGAGTCTCTTTTTCCTCTTTCAGCCTGAAAAGCCCAAGCTGCACTTCAATTTTCCCCTGGAGTATTTGCCTCTGCAAGCTCAGCCAGTGGTCACTGTAGGGAAGAGCCAACAGTAGACAGAGTGTACACAGACATTGCCATTATTGTGAAGTTCATCTTCAGAGCAGCGTGGTGCTTGCAGTGCACCCGGGGCATGTTGTGTTTCTCATCGGGCTCCTGCTGGCTATTTCTATTGAACGGTGCCTGCTGGGCTCTCAGCCACATGGTGGGAAAGAAAATCTGCCTTGTGAGGCAGTGGGTGTGGGGTGGGCAGGGAGGGGCTCAGCCAGGGTGCATGGAGGTTTCACACCATCACCTCCCACCCAGGCTGCTCCTGTGAGGGGACTTTGCTGCATCACTCAGCTTCTGCAGCTTCAGTATCTCCAGAGAGGCTGGTCTCAGAAGCACCTCACTGCAGAGAAGATGAAAACTATTAAGCATTTCCTCACACATAAGCTTTTTTGCATGATGTTTCCTTGTCTGAAGTTCAGCCCTGCTCTCTGGTTGGAGCAGGATAAGCTGGCCCATAGGGCAGGTTTGCTTCCAGAGCTTTTCCTGGGGCTGTAGGGAGGGACAAAACTGAGGCAATCTGCAGCTGCCAAGCTAGGGGAACACGGCACTAATAAACGACATTAATTAGTTGCTGTGGGGGTGCTTGAAGCTATGAATGGAGACAGCTGCTCCTATGCACTGGGATGCTGAGACTTCCCTGTGCCTCTCTCTGTCCAGGCAGCTTAATTCCATCTGCAGCACCACAGCTCCTGAGCATCTCCCACTGCTCACTGAGCTCCCAGGAGCTTTCCAAGGGAGGGAAGGCTGAGGCCAAAATGGGGAACTGTCACGTCTCCTTTCAGCCTCTGTTCATTAGAGGTGTTTGTTACTCAGATGCTGAGCACTTCTCAAGCTCTGATGAACATGTCCTCACCATTTTGCAGGTGAGATGATAATACAGGAAAGTAAATGACTGGTTCAAGGTCATGCTGAGGGTCTGTGCCTGCACCCCGACACTGGGCTTGCCCAGCCTTAGCCCAGCACATTAGCCATAAAGGTGTCCTTGCTCTCTCCCATGTATTTGAAGCATTATTGATCCAAATCCCTCAACTCCCCCACCTTCCAGAGCCGTCAGTTACAGGTGATACTGAAAAAAAAATAAATCCCCAGAAACTTGACCCAAGAAGTTTTGACATTCAGAAGCAGACATGGCAAGGCTGATCATCCAGAGAAAGGGGTCCAAAAAAACCCACTTGTCCCACTGGTCACATTCCTATCTGCTGAATAAAAGGGTGTTGGGCACTCATGGAGCATCCCCTGTAGGGAGTGGGTCCTGGCTGGTTTCAGCTGGCTTGTGTTGCTGAAGCTGTACTGCAGGGTGCCTGTTCCTGTTTTGGTGGGTAAGGCTCCTCACTGAGGAACTAATGTGTTTCCTTAAATGTTAATTGTTTTGAAAAATATCACTCCTCTTACTAATACCAGATTTTTAAACTACCAGTATATTTCAACATATGATTAGAAAATACCAATGTAATGAAAATGTTGTGTTTGGAAGCATAACTTTGCTGAGGAAAAAGCAGGCAGATATTTTTGACCTAGCAGTAAGATTCATGAAACTGCCTTGCAAATCTGTATCTTGGATTCACAGTGTGCCATGTCTTTATGGGCATCGTTCTCACCAGAATGATGGAGGTACTTACCACCACTGAACATAGTTTTTACTTGCTCATATGGGAGGGCTGACAGCAAAGCAAGAAAGATTTTCTTTTCCCTTTTTTTCTCCTCTTAAATTAAACAGGAGGAAGCCGTCTTAAAATTACTTCACTTCAATGTAAGGCTGGAAATTGTTTAAATTACTGCAGTGAGAAAAAAGAACAAAATAACAGAGAAAGGACACCAGGGGAAAATGGTGCAGAGAACAAGAAACATTCTCCTCTTGCTGTTGTAAAGCCAAATTACACATGTATGCTGTTGACAGGGCTTCTGGAAGTAGGAAAGCTCTGTCCAGCCAGGTTGGTAATCTCTACCCCCCTGGAGAGTCTGTTTTGCAAGGAGGGCTGGTGCCACAAAGGTGGGACATACTCATGGGAGCGGGGTCCTCTTCTCCTTCAGGGCACATGGAAGGGATTACAGGCACCCCAGAAAGCAGAAGACACTAGAGAAGGGCTGTCTCTTGTGCTTTACAGGACTCCTTCCCAACACATGGAGACTGTGTCTGAATGTTGGCAGACAAGCTCATGAAAATAATGTGCTTTAATTTGTTGTTACTAATTAGCTGAAGGACAGCTAATGAGTAATGAGCTGTTTCTCAGATAATGAGTAATGACAGGATTGCAGGTGCCCTTAGAGCTCCTCTGTCCAGACATGCCACTGTTCTGCTGGGGTCCAAGCCCTCCTGGTAGCAATGGTAAGGAGCAGCAGTGGTGGTGACCTGGTTGCTCCAAGCACATTTGTGCCTCTCACCATGGCATGAGGAGGCTGGTAGAGGTGGTTGTCACCATGGTTAACCCCTGCCAATGAGAGGCAGGATGCACTTGATCCCAGCATCAGAAACCCAGTCCTGTGGGACAAAGACCCATCTTCTCCTGGTGTATGTCCACTTTTGGGTGGACACCAGACCTTGCCAAAGCTTGATGGGATCAAAGGTGGCTTTGGTGAAGGGCAGCCCAGCAGCCAGATATTCAACCAGCCAAAAAGTGGTGCCAACCCCACAGCAGGTGAGCACCCACCTGCCTCCATTCCCTTCCTCAGAAATTCTACTTTCAAATGAAGACAATGCCTGTGTCCTTGCTATAGATGAAGCTGAGGTCTAACCTTCAGGTTTGGGGGCTAGAGAGGGAGTCTGTACATATTCGTGTCTGGGTAGAGTCTCCCATGGCACCTGCTGGGGACCTTTCAGAATCCAGGAGGGACCTGACACACAAGGGATCCTTCAGTACTGCAGACAGTGACTGAAAGTTCACTTGTGAAGTGTTGAGAAGACGTCAGACAGGGACAATGACTTTATTCTTCACTCATACTTTCACAATGTCTTTCTAAACCTCTCAGTTAGGAGATGGTAGGTTTGGGTCCCATGTGACATGCAGCTCTGCACTGGATGCTGTAACAGAGAGATGAGTTATTTTGGTAATTGTCTTCAGGCACTCAAAAAGTCTGACTTAGCCTGAGGGATTTCTGAATAAGCTCTCTATAGCACAAGAGGAAGACAGGCTGTGTGTGGGGGAAGGAGCTCTGGGTGTCCCTGGCTGGGCTGGGCAGGTTGTCCATGGTGGTGTGTCCCTGGCAGCTCCGTGGAGCTCTGCTGCCTGCCCGTGAGCAGGGACAGCACACACCACTGCCACGGCTCACCCACAGAATGAGATTCATGATTTCAACCTGGAACTGGGAGTTTTACAGGAATAAGGGCTGAAAGGACAAGGGCCAGTTTTGACAAGGGTGGTATTTAGCGGTTGTCAACTGCATGGACACGGAGGAGGAAAAGCTACTTATGTAAAGCCATTAAAAAAATTGAAAACAGTTTAGCACTAATGCCTAGATTTCAATTCACTCTCTGCAGGAAAGATGGAGAAAAAAAAAAAAAAGCAAACCTATGTGCTCTTAGTTTTCTATTTTAATGGGCAAGTTTCCTTAGGAAAAGCCATTTACCTTCTAATGACTAATACAGAAACAGTCCACATTCTCCCAGCTTTTTAAAGATGCCCTTCATCTCTCCAGTTAGATACGTAAGGGGAATTGAGGAATATCAAGTAACAAAATGATTGCTTAAACTTGTTATTTTCAGGACACTGCAGCCTCGACATAAGGAGATTTTGCTAAAATTTCAGTTCTGATGAAGAGGTATGAGAGAGCTCCCACACTGAAAGAGATGATGCAAGTAGTATTTAGTTGGAAACTGAATTTTAAGTGTTTTTTCTCAGTCATAGAATAGTTTTGGGTTGGAAGGGACCTTAAAGATCATATTGTTCCACCCCCCCTGCCATGGGTAGGGACACCTCCCACTAGACCCGGTTGCTCAGAGCCCCATCCAACCTGGCCTTGAACACTTCCAGGGAGGCAACATCCACACCTTCCTTAGGCAGCCTGTTGCAGTGTCTCACCACCCTTACAGAGAAGAATTTTTTCCTAATGTTTACTCTCAACCTAGCCTCTTCCAGTTTAAAGCCACTACCTATGGTTACATGCCCTTGTAAAAAGTCTCTCCCCAGCTTTTCTGTATCCCCTTCAGGTGCTGGAAGGCCACTATAAGGCTTCCCTGGAGACTACTCTTCTCCAGGCTGAACAGTCCCAACTCTCTCAGCCTGTTTTCATAAGAGATGTGCTCTATCCTTCTGATGATCTTCATGTCCCTCCTCTGGACTCACCCCAACAGCTCCCTGTCCTTCTTGTGCTGGGGACCCCAGAAATCAACACAGTACCCCCAGTGGGGTCTCAAAAGAGTGGAGTGGAAGGGAAGAATCACTTCCCTTGACTTGCTGGCCATGCTGCTTCTGATGCAGCCCAGAATACAGTTGGATTTCTAGGCTGCAAGCACATATTGCTGACTCATGTCGAGCTTCTCATCAAACAGTACCCCCAGGTCCTTTTCCTTAGGGCAGTTCTCAAACCATTCTCCACCCAAACTGTAAGTGCATTCTCTGCCCAGTTCTATAAAATAAGAACTCAACTAATCAAATCCGAGAAATACAGGAAATCTCAGCTGGAAAAAAACAAACAAATAAATCTTCACAGTTAATCATCCTTGATTCACTCCAGGGTAACAGTCTTCCTAGAGATCTTGCCATCATTACACAAACACAACAAAACTCTTAATACCCTTGGTAGTAGAGGTGATATTGAGAGCTACAGAAATAGTGTACAGGATGTGAGACAACCATTCACTGACTGTCTCTTTTTATGACAGAGCAGAGCAGTTCTCATAAAGCCACCCTCCCCTTCTGGCTCAGGATGAGTATAAGCCCTAATAGGAGAGGTATTGCAAGACACACAACTGATACACAATGGGTTCATACAAAACAGAAGAAACAGAGGAGGATGCAGAAAGAAAGTGGATCTTGAAATAAAATGCAGAAGGGGGAAAGTCAATACTGCCACAACACAAGGGGCCATGACAAAAATTGTACACAGTGGTTTGTGTTTGGGTAGTGGTACAGGGCATACGCAGGGAAAGGAGAAGAGAGAGAAGAAGGGAAGGTAGTTTCAAAATAAGAAGCATGTCCCTTGAAAGGCTTTTGAACTGTCCAGAGAGATGGGTTTGCTCTGTGTGCTGCCATGAGAGACTGTCAATTAGTTACCCAGGAGAAAAACCTTATCTTGTGTCTGATTTCAGTGTGACCTTGAACTAAAGTACATGAACCCTGGTAGAGAAGTGGTATCCTCCAGTTTTTTGAACTGCTGAAATGGAAAAGGCAGTGAAGCAGTCATGGACACTCAGGAAATCCTGTCAGGGGAACTGGGATCTCCAGTTTGAGCCAAGGCCTGGAAAACTGGGGGTTTATTTCCAGTAAACTGGTGCGTGACCTTGGGGAAGGCAATCTACCTATTTCTATTTCACTTTTACCATATGTAAAGTGGGAACAATAATCTTTGCTGTTCTGTGCTTTCAGCTCTACTAATGAAAATAATAGATTACATACCAGTGCTAATTATTATTATCATTATTAAATAGGCGATTAATTAGACAACAGACCAAATCTTAAAAGCCTTAAATCAAAGATACTGATTTTGCTTCCCTAAGCCTCCTGGCATCAGTGCTGCATGTGTGTGGTGCTGAAGCAATCCTGCTCTCTCTGCCAGCATGGCCACAGGGCTCATGGACCTGCTGTGAGCTGGGAACCACCATCCTGGGCTGGTCAAGCTGGGGTCACCTGGGGAATGTGCCACTGTCAGTCACTCTGAACAGAGGAAGATAAAGGCCATGAGCCCTAGTGAAGGGCAGAGACTAACAAGCTCTACCCAACCCACTGATAACAGGGGCAGAGTAATTATGTGGTCGAACATTCTAACCACTGACGGGATTTCTAGATAAGCCATTTAGCAGGCCATGAAAATCCTTTCTCACAAATCAGTGTGCATTGTCACCTACAAGCTACCTTAGTTACAGTCATCTCATTTTATGAAGGACTTAGAAGGACAATCACTAACAAATGTACTATAACTGCCCTGGGTAGCTTTGGGTTTGGATTCAGCCTAAGGCTGCTGCATTGTATAAGCCTGTGTTATCTGAAAAGAAAATGCCACTGAGAACTAGGAAGGATTTGGCCCTTCAATATATGCAGTTCAATGGGAAAATGAAAGAACATTTCTTTTGCCTCTGTGGGCTCTGCCTTAGAAACAGGCAGAGACACTTCTTGCAAAGGAACATTATCCATGCTGATATTTGAAATTTTCTCTTAGTTCACCCAACCCATCCTTTTCTGTCTGTGCCACTCTTCACAGACTTCACCAAAACCATCTGCCTTGTCTCAGCATCTCAGTCCCTTCAATGAGTATGCTCATGCTCTGCTCCAGGTATTAGAGGAAAGATAGATTATTTTTTTATTATGTATTATCTTGTAGTAATAGCTTCACTATCAATACCCTCCCCAGTTATTCAAGGAGGTATGGTGTCTTTATTCAAACACAGATTGAGCTTTAAGGTTTATATTTGACAAAGATGTACATAATAGACTAGTACAAAATAATGCAACTTACTCAGCAGGTATTATCCTTCTTAGAACTTCTTTATATTTCAGGATCATTGCTAATTACACACTCAATGAAATGACTGGAAGACTAAAGACCTGAACCTACCAGATCTATATTACAAGAAGAGTGCTGGGGGAATGCATTTCCCCAGACTTGTATTCAATAGCTATTGCACTGGTGGAGCTTTCATTAGCAAGGGAAGGAAAATCAGAGGTTGGGAACCCATCATTGCTTTTGAAAGTTTTGCCCAATGGTTGCTTCATTTCCTTTTAGCTTTACCTCAATAAACATGTTTTTGAAACAAATCAACTCACCTTCTCTTGGAACAGTAATAAAAGAGTGTACATGAAAAAATAGCAACAAATAATTGCAGATAATGAAGTTTTGTTGTTTTTTCTTTTTTCTTAAGGGAATTCTCTGCTATTGATGAACTGTGTAAAAGAAAAACTGTGTAAGACACAGCTGAGGGAAAGTCAGTATGAGATAAAATGGTACTACAAATAATGGGGGAAAATTTCAACAGAAGCATAGAACTCTGTCAAAACAAGGCCAGTTAGAAAAAAAAATCAGCAGTTTTGTGACAGTATTAGTCTCATATTAATATTCATATAATCCACTGCTACTTTTGAAGAAATTTAATTTGCAAACAGATCAAATTTTCTCCCTGCTAACATGGGCATGGGCAGAAGGACAGCAGAGCTGTGCATGCCATATCCCCACAGCAGTGCTCGGGGTCTGGAGGCTGGATGGACCAGCTTGGATGAGGTCCCAGGTAGAGCCCGTGCCCTCAGCCTCTCTTCTGCTGGGCTGCAGAACATGAGCTGGGCATGGGTCAGGCTCATCCAAGGCTCCTTTCCCCAGGGGAGGATGTTAAAGCCCAGCAGTTCAGAGGGCAGAAGCTGTCAATGCCCCCCCTCCCATTGTCACCCCATTGTGCAGGTGAAGGGAACAATTTGGTTCCTGACTGTTCATCCCCCGTTTCTCACCAGGGCTTGCTTTACCTCCAGCTCAGATAGCTCAAATGAGCCCAGCAGCCTATGGCTGTACATCACACTGACTGTGTTTACATGGGAAAACCTAATAGACTTCAGAGATGGGTTTTCTGAGTATCAAGGGTAATGGCTGTGGTGGAGGTTAGGTCTGGAGGGGACAAGACTGGAGGAGACAGGGTACAAGGGAGAGGTCTGCAGGTCTGCAAGGGACAGGGATAGAGGGGACAGGAATGGCAGGGACAGGGCTGGTTTCTGTGCTTGGAAAGCAGTTTTGACTCAGCTGCATCTTCTCTGCTGAAGCTGCCCTGAGCCCTGGCATGTTGCAGTCTCTCCAGGTGATCTTCACAAATATGCAAACGATACACTTATGGAGTATTTATTGTCCTTTTTTTGTTTGGTTTTTTGTTTGCTTGGTTAGGTTTTTTGTTGGTTTTTTTTTTGTTTGTTTTTTTGTTTTTTTTTTTCTGTGCTGCCTCCTGCTCTGCATGTGTCTCGGCTGCTTTGCAGTCCTGGCAATTCCAGAATTCCAGTATTCCAGTCACTTATTTAGGGAACTGTACATTTGCATGCATGCTGGTCTAAGGTGTAGGAAGGTACTCACACATGGAAAGAAGAGGAAAACTTCTCTTCCTCCCTGTGGCTGCCAGGAGAATACCAGGAACTCCAGGAACCAAGCAGAAAGCCAGACACAGCCCACCAGCAAGTAAAGATTGCTCTGAATTTGCAGAAGCAGCAAAACATGCCAAGAGCTGACAAGGAGAAGGAAAATGGGACTCTCTTTTTTGTCTGGTTGTTTCTTGTCCTGGAGAAATGCCTGGAAAAGAACAGGTGTTTTTGGATGAGCTGAAAGTACACGTAAGTGGTGCAGGAGAAGGGTGTCCAGGAAAAAGCCTCTCCAAAAGAAAAACCTGGAACAGAGAAGAGATGGGAAATGGCAGTCAGGAGAAGCAATGAATGAGGGATGCAGCACCACAGCCCAGTGGCTCCAGTGCCTGTTCTGGGGGCAGCAGCAACATTCCCAGAGCCAGTGCTGGTGTTGCTGCAGCTGCAGAGCCTGCTGCCTCTGCCAGGGCATGGAGGAAGCCAGATGTGCACTCACTCACTGGCAGGAAGATGATGTTTTCCTGCAGAAATCAGTCTGCATACTGCTAACCTCTGCTCAAGAATCACCCCACCAAACTGAGAAGCTTTTCCTGTAGTGACTGCTCTCTCTCAGAGCTGAGGAAACTCTGTTCTGGCCTTGAGTCAACAACGTCTCCCTTTCTATTTCATGTCTTCGGTATGCCACAATGTTTTGGGCAAATGGATGGGGTAGCGTGGCAGAGCTGTCTTGCAAGGGAAGAGGAGGCATGTCATGCCCTGAGAGCAGGTCTCATGCTTATTTAGGTGGCAGCCACATTGCAAACAGGCACATCCTAAATGGACCCTGTGCTCTCCCTCCACACCAGCAAGGCAATGGAAATAAACCCTGAAAGAATGAACATGATGCTTCACCCCTGTGATGGGCAGGGGGCTTATTCCCTAACTCGGGCTGCTCTGCTCGGGGGATGTGGAGGGATTTTGTGAATCACAGCAGCAGACACTGCAGGAAGAGCTGAGGAAACTGTAGAGTCTTGAGGAAGGACAACGGGCTTAACTGGAAGGCATGATAATTCAGCTTCACAAAACAGTGTTTGAGGCTGTCAGTGTAGCTTTGGCATTTGTCAGAGATGAGTTCAGAGGGCTGGGATCACTGCTTGCTTGGGTGGTTCTCGTCTGACTAAGCACAGATATATTTAAGCTTTTTCTTTAGACTCCCTTTGATGTCAATCCAGAGAAAAAAAGCACTTCAGGGGTGCAGTTCTCCTTCTGCTGAAGGACAGGTCTGAAACAGGTGACAAAGATTGTATCCTCAAAGTACCTGTTTCCCTCACTGAGCATGAATTGCTGCTGTGACTTGCTCTGCTGGAGACATTCCCACTGCTGCTGTCCAAAGGAAGGCAAAGGAAACCCCACTGTAAATGATTCTACAGAGAATGAAAATGTGATCAGGGAGCTCATCAATCTGGAACACAAAGTGCAGCAAAATCTGGAGCTGTATGTCAGAGAACAGGGCTTTAGATCAAAAAGAAGGTGGTTTAGGAATGGCAGTAACCAAACACGGGAATAGTTTAGCATAGGCTTGGGTGGTTTTTCAAAACCCAGAAATTTTCCTATAATGCATTTCTAAACAGAAATACTCAGTTCAAAGGCAAACTAATTCATGGAAGCTCTGTCTCAAGCTGCCTGGGAAGTCAGAGTAAATGTAACAGTCTCTTATGATTCTGTATTAGGCAAATCTAAGTAGCAAACCAAGGACAGGTTTCACCAGCTTTGGTACATTTTTTTTAAGGTTTGCAAGTTGCTGCACTGCAGTGATGAGAACTAAATCTGATAGGCATTAGTAATGCTGAGCTCACCAAGGCTCCATTTGCAGTATCATCTGCCCCTCCTTTGCCTGGGCTGCTAAAAAGAAAAGTATTTCTTTGCTTGGACTGTCCAAGACTGTTTCAGGAAAGCAGTCCTTTTCAAAGGGAAATGACTGAAATAATTCAGGGTTTTGCTTCACAAAACAAAATGGGACACAATTGAAACTGGGATGTTGTGGAAAGGCTAGGGAATGCTTATTTTTCTGGCTGAGCCACCACCTTCTTTTTCCCATATAGGTAGCTATGGCTCATCAGGAAACAAGAATGGTAGAGCTGGACTGGGAAAAAGCCTGAAATTGCTTTCACAAGAGCACAGTCCAGCATTTTTTCTAGGCCAAACACTAGAGATGCATTGTTAGAAAAAGATTGAAGTCAAAAAGGTGCTTGAGCCAGGGCAATGGCAAAGTGCAGCCTCCTCACAACTCTGGCTGTGTTCAGCAGGTATTTACCAAGGCAGAGTTCTGTGCTGTACCTCCTGCAGCTGCCACATCATGTTAGTCAAGCTCTCCTAGGGAGATTTAAAGAAATACACTGCTGGCTCACATGAGCTGTCTTCATCTCAGTTTTCCAGCTTAAAAGCAGAAAAAGAGAAAGTTTTATGTTAGTAGGGGCATCTTTTTAAGTATTAATGTTCACAAACTGCACATAAGATTTCTGTGTGATTTTCCGTTCTATCTTTTGAAATATTTTTTAGGTCTGATTGAGAAACACATTTCACAAATTTTCTTTTTTAACTTGCGTGCATGTGTGTGTGTAAATATATATACCTATGGCACTAAGTCTTCTTTTTGAATACATCAGGAGTGGTGGTTTTGATCCCATGTCTAGCAGGAGGGACTCCAGAGTCCTTCAAGAAAACTCCTGGGCTTCATTGCACACTGAGAGATAACACAGTGGCATATTGTGATGGGTTGTTCACTCAATGGCCAGATGGGAAGGCCACCACAACTGAATAATACACAGCTCTTCCTCATGTGTACAGTCATTTTTTCCTACCATCTCCTTTTGGCTGCCAGTGTTTCTTCAGCCTCATGCCACCTCCTCCCAGGTATCTCCATGTATACAGGAGGGATACCTTCCCTAATACCAGTTTCCTCAGACCTGTTCTCTAACCCTAGTGCCTCATTACTGTGCCTGATCTCCCACATGCAAACGTTTCAGGCACTGGTGCTTCCAATGTTATTTTGAGTCACCGAAGCTGGATATTAAAAAGATCTGTTTAATTTTGTCTCATTCCTTTTTCATATGTAAAGATCAAATCCCTTTTAAGAGGACACATTAAATATTTAATGTTATTCTACACTTGATCTTCACCAAAAGCCTCCAAGAAGGTATTTGTGAAATCCTAGGTTTTGTTAATAGTTGCCTTTTTTATTTTCTCTCTCTTTTTTTTTCCCCCTTTTTTCCCTTTAAGGCACAGCAAGTCAATGTTTCAGAGGAAAAGAATAAAAGGAAGGACTATGGTGTGTGAAGAAATTAAGACATCCCTCAGGGTATCTTCAGTGTAGGCAAAGTGTTGCCATTCTCCACCATCCCCATGGGCTCTTCGATGAGGTACCTGGTAGATGAGGGTCCTCAGCAGGTCCCCTCCCTGTGGGGGGGCCATGGAACCTCAAAGGGGAGAGCAGGAAAACTGAAAAATCAATTAAGAAGAAGCAACAGGGGTTCAGCCTCAGTCTCAAAAGAAGAGCACATATTTAGAAATGATGGGAATAGTGCTGCCCCAGAGATGGGATACAACTTCCATTGGGAGTTTTGTGGTTACCTCATCCTCTTTTCTTATCTTGCTGACTCTGGGTGTTCACTCCCTTGCAGAGAGATAGCAAGATCCCCACACTGCTCCTCCTTCTTCTGCAAGCCTGGAAGGACTGCTATGGTTTCTTCGGGATGCTGGGGAGAAGGGCTCCTTGTGGGGCTGTGGCAGTGCTGCCCATGCCCTCCCCAGCAGCACAGCCTCACCCCAGGTGCTGCCAAGGAGCCTGGGGAGCATCACCACAATCAGTACCAAGGGTGGGGTGGCAGAAAAGCACCCCAGAGCCCCTGTGCTATCACATGTACCAGTAAGAGCTCCGCTGCCAACTCGTGGGAGGCAGCTCCACCACCGAAAAGTGCAGTGAGAGAAAAAAAATTGTAGTTCAGGGCCACGTGCCTAGAGAAATGGCCTGACTACAGAAATCCTGAGTTCGAGCAACTTACATAAAAAAATAAGATGTCAGCAGAGCGAGGATGTTCTGTGTGAATACCATAGGTCTGATTCTCATTTTCTTGGCTGTCCTGTCCTTAGGGCAAAGGAGTGAGTTTGTGTCAGGAGTCTGCTTCTCTGTGAAGTGCAGCCCTGACCTGTGCAGAAGGGTAACCTTCTGGAAGATTTTGCTCTATGTTCTGTGCTGAGTGAACAAGAACATGAAAGTACTTTCTAACCACTAATGAGAAAGTCAGCAATCCCTGTAGTCAACGAACCAAGGAAGTTATAGATAAGAAAGATCAGTAGAATTAGGTCAGTTGGAGCATCCCCGTGTCAGTGCCAGAATATCTTAAAGCTTAAAGGGCTGGTTTGAATGCAGGGCAGGCATACACATTTCAAAATGCACAGATCCTGTAAGGTGTCTCAATCACCTCTGAGCTGAGGTTTTGCAGTGACCTTGGTGGCAATCAGGAACTCAGGAGATCCCATTTTGCTGCAAAAACTTATTTGACCTTGGCAAATCATATACCCTTATGACTTTTTCACTCTTGTCTGTAGAAGGGAGCTCATATGAGAACCATTTTCAGCACTTTGAGATGCTCCAGTCTTTCAGTTAGTATCTACCTGGGTCAGACCTAGGTAGTACATGCAGACCAGCACAAACCAGAGCTTTGTGTGAAGGGGGCCTGGGACACTTCTCAAATTCTTTTATCTTTTGGTCTTTAATGAATGTTAACCTTTGACTGCACCAGCAAAGCTCATCTTTGAAAGAAAAACCATCAGGGATCCTGTTCTCCATAGCTCTGGGGAAGACTATGACATATGAGGTCATGGACACAGGGGATACAAAGGGAATGAGTCCAATCACTGTCTCTCCTGTTGTTTCAAGTGTCAGAGAAAGCAGGGCTGGGAGTAAACCATTTTCCAGCTTGCCAGCTACATCATCTCAAAACCCAGGGTTTTCAGGGTTTCCAAGCCTGTTAAATTCAGAAGGGAGCAGACTCTTAATGCTCTTGCTGTTGTGACATCCTGGTAGCCTGGATAAAAGGCAGAAATTTGGCAAGGATCAGATGGACACTCATTACTCAACTTTAGTGGGGCACTAAAGTTCAGGAGAGGCCCCACAGCAGCCTGTTCCAACAATGATCACCCCAACAGGCTTTGGAGAACAAATTCAAATGCAAGATAGCCCCCAGGTATAGCACAACCCCAAAAAGCTGTGAGGAGGCACTTTCTTCTCTCCTGATTTCGACGAACTTCAGATGATTTTACAGATTTTATTTTGGTTTGGTTTTTTAGCAAATAAGATCCCAGGTGCTCTGAGAAATTACAAGGGAAGGAAAGCCTGGGTGTATTACCCTTCTATTGCTGCCCTGTTGCATCAGACAGAGCCAGCAGCTTCCTTGCAGGTGTCTAGTACAGGAAGAATTTATGTCTCCAGAGATGAATGAAGTAATTTGGACGTCCCCCCTGCTTTTTGAACTGTACAGGGTGGCCCTGTATTCCTTACTGGGTGAGGACATGGTGTTTAGGAGAGGAAATTTGTCCCCTTGCATGTGTACTTAAAAGAACCCTGTAAGATTAGGCCATGCACCCTCCCTCAGACCTAAGGGAGTTGTTCTTCATGGGCCCTGTCCTGTGAGATGCTAAAGGATGTGCCAAGCCCAGCTCATGGCTCATGGCATCCCTCCAGATGACACTGTCTTGGACCTCCCTTCTTCTACTGGATCACAGGGGTTTGCTCATAGGCCTCTTTTGTGAGCTTTCCTTCTAAACTCTCTTTTCCCTCTCCCTCTCCTCTCCTCTCCTCTCCTCTCCTCTCCTCTCCTCTCCTCTCCTCTCCTCTCCTCTCCTCTCCTCTCCTCTCCTCTCCTCTCCTCTCCTCTCCTCTCCTCTCCTCTCCTCTCCTCTCCTCTCCTCTCCTCTCCTCTCCTCTCCTCTCCTCTCCTCTCCTCTCCTCTCCTCTCCTCTCCTCTCCTCTCCTCTCCTCTCCTCTCCTCTCCTCTCCTCTCCTCTCCTCTCCTCTCCTCTCCTCTCCTCTCCTCTCCTCTCCTCTCCTCTCCTCTCCTCTCCTCTCCTCTCCTCTCCTCTCCTCTCCTCTCCTCTCCTCTCCTCTCCTTTCCTTTCCTTCCTTTCCTTTCCTTCTTCTAACACACCTTCACATGCTAGAAAAGCCTCAGACTGGTGGTGTCTAGGATGATGTTAACCAGGCACAGAGCTGGCAGATGCTTCTGCTGGTGGTAATCCAATGTTCCTCCTTTACCAGCACTCTCAGGGGACCCTTTCACCATCTGCTCCCTCTCAGGACAGGTTTCCACACATACCACTGGTGCTAATAAGAAACATCAAGGTAGCTCCTGCAGAAATTATAATTATCCCTTGCAGCCGGGTGATGACTTTAGTACTTTCCCAGTGGGAAACATGTCACTGGTTACTGAAGAACAAACTTAACAAGTAGCAGCAATAACATCAGACAAGCCAACATCCTCAGCTGGTGATGGGGGAGAAAGTCCAGATTTCCTTCTGGAGAAAGGAGGAGCTGCATAAAGCCCAGGTATAGTCCCAGACTTTCAGGGACAGCTTCAGAAAAGTATTCATCTGGATGGCTATGAGAAAATCATGCCCATGGTCCATGCCTCCCCCTGCCCACCTGCTCAGCACCCACCCTTGGGCAGGTACAGGTGTGCTCCAAAGGACCCCGTGCTGCTGCATCTCACCCACAGCCAGAGCCAGGCAGGAAAGCTGAAGTGAGGGATGCCCTTGGGCACCTCCTGTGGGGACCAATGGCCAGAGGTGATGTTTGAACAAACACATTGCTAGGCTTTGAATGGAGGGGGACAAAGCTGGTCTGCCAGGAGCATCTCTCAGGATTAATCGGTCCAGAACAGCACAGAAGTGAAAGAGATGATGTCTCCATCAAGTAAAAGGAAGGAATTGCTAGACTCAAGCTTGCTGGTGGGGCAGAAATGTTAGTCACATACCACTCTGGTGCTTAGGGGGGAAAAAATTCCATTTTTATTTTGGATGACAACATCTAAAAGCCCAAAGCAAAACAAACACTTGAAAAGAAACATGAGAGTGTAACACAACAAGCTGGGCTGTTTCTTTCAGGTTTTTAACAGTTGCCTAAAACATATATTTAGGTACCTGCCCTACATCTATTTTGGGTGCCTCCAGTGCTCACACAATAGCAGATCATTTGCAGGGGGGCCAAGCCAGTGTGCCTAGCCAGGAATGTGCCATGGCTTTCCAGGTCAGGAGATGCCCAGATGCACCATGCAGCCTCATACATGGCATGCTGTGGTGACTTCTGCCAGCTCTGCTTTCTGTCATGGGGGAACAACAGCCAGCATGAAGCATCCCTGCCATCAAAAGGGGTCTGCTCACAGAGACTTGTGGCTTGAGGCTATGTAGTTGTTTGTGTATTGTATCTGCTGGATCAAGGGGCCAATTTTATGTCTGGGTCCTGCCCTGATTTGGGTCACAAAAACCCATGCACTGCTGCAGGCTTGTGGAAGAGTGTCTGGAAAGCTGTCCCATGGAAAAGGACCTGGAGCTGTTGGTTGACAGCCCAGCTGAATACGTGTGAGCAGTGTGCCCAAGTGACCAAGAAGGCCAATGATATCCTGGCTTGTATCAGACGTAGTGTGGCCAGCGGGACAGAGGAGGTGATCATGCCCTCGTACTCAGCACTGGCAAGGCTGCACCTCAAATGCTTTATTCAGTTTTGGACCAGTCATAAGAAGGAGGACATCAAGATGCTGAAGCAAGTCCAGAGAATGGCAATGAAGCTTGTGAAGGGTCTGGAGAACAAGTCCTATGAGGAACATCTGAGGGAATTGGGATTTTTCAATGTGGAGAAAAAGAGGATGAGGGGTAACCTTATAGCTCTCCATGACCACTGGAGAGGAGGTTGTAGTGAGGTGGGTAACCATCTCTTCTACCAAGTAACAAAAGTAGAACAAGTGGAAATGGCCTTGAGTTGTACCAGTGGAGTTTTAAATTGGGAATTAGGAAAATTTTTTTCATTGTCAGGAACTGGGACAGGCTGCCCAGGAAAGTGATTTAGTCACTATGCTGGGAGGTATTTAAAAGATATCTAGATGTGGCATTTAGGGACATGGTTCAGTGATGGATGTGGAAGTGTGCTGGGTTAATGTGATTCACTGATCCTAAAGGCCTTTTCCAACCAAAATGATTCTATGATTCTACTAAAAGCAGGCAGTGTCCTCTGGCTTTATAAACACACTGTCCCCCTTGCTGGGGCTGACAGATGCTGGCTGCAACATGCAGGTGTCCTCAGGACAGGAGAGGCCATGAGGAAGGAGGAAAAGGCATTCCCCAGCAGGCTTGGAGCTGCATGCAAAGAGCAGGAGCAAGGCTGCAGCTCTAGGTCCCTTTCTTGTTGAAATTTGGCTTTACTGCCAGACGAAAGCCCCAGGCACAGGGCAACCATGGGGAGCTGCTGGTCAGCCCAGCTGGTCTCTCCCATTCGTGGGGGCTTTGCCAGATGGCTTGGTAGTGTCCTCTGCCCCAGGGGATGGTGCAGGCACCTGCAAAGCACAGGGCTGCCATCACCAAGCATGGCCTTTGTGGTGATAAAGGTGGGATTACTTCAGGATGCTTTAGTTAACAAAGGAAAAAGAGCAAGAGGAGACTTTTCCCTGCTGGGAGGGAGGGTGAGAGGAAGTGTGGAGGTTGACTCACACAATGCCAGCCCAACAATCACAGGAACTTGCTGGAGGAAATGACTAAAATAGCCTCGTGGGGCAGCTCTGCAGAGCCAGTTTCACATCAATAACCAGGATATAAAAGCTGAACCGCACAAGGTGAGAGAGAGTAAGCAGAGCAGGGGAGAGAGGAGGTCCCATAAAAGGATGATGGAAGGGACAGCTGCCATCCTGCATGGTTAAGAACCCTCCCTGGTGCTGGCTGGAAGGTGTGCAGCAGTGCTGGGAGTGCTGGCCTTCCCTGGGCTCCCTAAGACAGGCATCGCAGGTCACTTCAGTTCCTAGTGAGCTGGATCTAGGCAAAGTCATTAGCTGTGCCAAAAAGCAGCCAAGCAGAGGTTTTCTTCTCCCTCTTCCCTTCTTGGAAACGCATGACCAGAGGCAGTTATATCAGCCAGGCAGTTATATACACCAGGGTGAAAGTAAGTCCCATGTTAGTACCTGAGAAGAACAGAGCAGCCCCTGTCCCTCCCCTGGCATGGGAGGCAGAGCTGCTGCTCTGAGAGCCCAGCTCCTCCTGCTGCCACTTGCCTCAGCCCAGTTCCTTTGTGCAAAGTACACAAGCCTTTGCAGAGTTTATATTAAAATGGTGGCTCTAATAAACAATGTCCCTGCAAAACAAGCAGAGAAATGTCACCACGCCAGCCTTTGTTTTTGAACAAGGTTCTCCCTGTTGGCTATTGCTGTGATGAATTTGTTTCTTCATCACAGATATTCCATATATAAAATATATATTTTATTAGCTTTGATCTCTCCTCATGCAGTACTTGAAGCTGGTTCCAAGTTCTGTGCAGTTAAATACTACCACATGTTTCAAGAGTCCTGTACAGCCTTTTCTATAGTAGCATAAATCAGAGTAAGAATTTGAACCACTCCTTGCCAAAATAGAGGGTGTGCCTCTTGCCCGAGTTACACTCTTGATCTCTGCTCTGCTCACAGTTAGCCTGCAGTGTAGCAGCCTGGTTTATACACCACTCATTACATCCCATACAGGAATGCTGCAGCCTTCCAGTGACTCTGGGAAATGCAGAAGAAATGTAACAGCCCAGATCACCAGCAGTCATAAAAGTCTTTCTGATCCTGGTTAATCCCTCAGCATCCTGGTTACATTTGTTTGTCAAAACACATGAAATCTTGGGAAAAAAATATGAAGGGGGAGAAACAATAGTCTGTAGGATATACAAGACAGACAGCCTCTGGAAACTCATCCAGACCTTCCCAATCTCACCATTCCCAAGGCAATTTCAAGAATAGAAATATATCATTCACCACTGTGACAGCCCAGTCCAGACCCTGAGCATCAAATGTGCTTGTTTGTGTGGGGAAATGCACCTTTCAGCATCCTTAGGTGGAGCTGAAGGAAAGGACTGGCCCAGGTAGCAAAGGTTTGTTGCAGCTGAACATGGCTGGTCCTCGAGAAATCAAGAGTGCAGCAGAGCCCAGTTTAGACTTCAGTTACTTAAGGACATGTTCCTGAAGGACACATGCTAGAGCTAAAAACAAACAGTATGTTTCCAGGAGGGAGCAATTGAAAATCCCACCAGAGCAGGAGTCCTTGGGCAGCCTGGGATGCCAGGAAGATGTGTTAATGCATGGGTGGGCAGGAGCCCATCCTGTGGCTTTCTATCTGGTGAGGGCTTGTTCCAAAGCAGGTGATGCTTTTCATGCCCCTCAGCTGCCACAGACAGCAAGAGCACCGGGTGCTGGTGCGTGGTGCCAAACTGTGCCCTGCCTCCACACAGACACCCCACAGAGCCTGGCTGCCATCAGGGTCTACAGGCATGGCTGATCTTGAAAATGGAGCAAGACTCCTGGCAAATCCTCTTTTTTCTTTGCACTGGGTGAAGCCCACCTGCTTTGGAAAGTATAGCATAAGATACCTCACTTCCCTAGGGCAAGCACAGAACACAAACCCAAACAAGGCACAAGTAGCTCCAAGTGTTCACCAAAGATTTTGTTTCTGCATGAATTCCATTTCCCCCTGCAGCCTCCAAGGGCTGTCCAGGGGTCAGAGCCCAGTGCCTTGGTCCCTCGATGTTGGTGTCAGGCACAGAAGCAGGACTTGTCTTTCTGGGCTGATCACCCAGTTGTGCTGCCCTGCTGCACTCAAGAGGGTGACCCAGCAGGATCTCCCAACATTTCTCCAAACCTGTCCCAGTTTGGGGCTGGATACCACCAGTCTGACCCACTGAGAAGCAGATTTCTTACAGTCCTCTCCTGCAAAGAGTCCTGGAGCACTGGAGGAACCTGTCCTCACCATGGATGGATGACAAGAAAACCAAGCTCATGAAAAGATGAGGAGGACATGGGCTGATTTGGTTTCAGCCTGTGCTGCTCACATACACTGAGGGCTCTTTGGAGCAGCCTGAAAAATCCACTTGATTAAAAAATACAGAAACAATTAAGCATTTACTACTGTTTACTTTTGCAATAGGAACAATTGGTCATTCTTCCTTCTGACTTGTACCTCTGACCCCAATTCCTCGCTTTGCACACAGCCAAGTGTACATAGTTCAGATGGGGGAAGCAGTAGAAGAGATTAAGATTCTGGACTTAGAAATATAAATCAGCTTTGAAATAGTCACTTTTTTTTGAACTAACTGAAGGAAATAATCTGTACAAATCAGGCTGTGGCCTCCTGGCTGCTGGAAATTATCTTTTTGTTGTTGATTTTTCCATAACAGTGGGATCATATAGCTGTAAGATGTGAAGAGAAACTAAGAGCAGAGAAAATAAAGAGGCAACATAAAGGCACTGTTGTAGCAATGGCTGATGTAGCCAGGCACAGCACTCCTTGGTGACATACCAGAAGGGAGCTGAAAAGAGGACACTACATGGAGCTCCAGACTGTAAATGGAACATGTTGAAAAGAGCAAGAGGAGTGAGACCCCATGATGCTCCTGCTTCTTTGGGATATTTATTTTCATGGCTTTATTCTGTATTTTGCCACACTAGTGGTGACACATTTCACAACACTGTGTTGCTGGTGGGTGTCTTGGTGCTGGTGATCTCAAACTCATCCTTTTTTATCTGGTATGTGGGTCCTGGCACCATCCAGGACATTGATTCATATCAGATTTGGAGGAAAAGGATGACCTACCACATCAGCACAATTGGCCCCCATACTGAGACCTTCCTGGGGGTCCCAGCTGTCCCCAGCATGGAGCTCCCAGGCCCAGGGGCTGCAGAGCTGCTGGCCATGGCTAACACAGTGTCTCAGCTTGCTTGCCAGCAGTTACTTCACTTCTGTAAAATGGGTAAGAAAAGTAAACCATTTGCTCTGCTTGAATGTATATTGAACAGCTGCACTTTCCCCCTTTGGCCTGCTATTTCTAACCCAAATAATTTCACTGACACAGTTTATGCTACAGCCCAACAAAGCAGTTGCATCAGCATAACTGAAGTGGACAGTAGAAATGACCAAAGACTCAGCTGGGAGAAAAAAATTCAGCACGAAGCTTCCACTTCATTGTGACAAAGATCAAGAGAGAGCCCGTAACAGCTTTTGGAATAATAACTTTGTGTGCAAGAGGCAGATAGGAGTGAGAGTAGAGAGTTATGGGAGAAAAATAACATATTTTCTTTTACTACTTCTACAAAATGAAGTTATAATTTAAATGTCTCATAACTACAGCAATGGAAGGGGTATGGCATTGGGTTATAAAATAAATGAAACAACTCATGGAAAAGAATAACTGATAAATGCCCAGCAATGACAGAACCTCAGCTTCACATTTGTTCTTAAATAAGTAAAAAATCTAACACTCCACTTAGCAGTTCCTGTTGCCAAATCTGGATGTGCTGGACCTTGTATTAAAACTATTTTCTCTCTGTAACCAGCTACTGAAGTTTCAAAACACAATGTGCTGTCCTTCACTTCGCTTTCCCAGTGTCCTTTTCCTGCTCAGCATCTCATATGGCTCCAATACGAGATGCTGTTTCACTTAATGCTCTCTCCCCCTAAAAAGAGAGAGAGCATCTCCCTGCAAACACACTGCTTGCACAGGTCAGTGTCTTTGAAGACAAGAAAATTTTGAAGTCTGGAATACAACCCCTTTCCCACTGGCCATGTCAGTGTGGCTGCCACCCGCTGAGACTGAGGCTTTGTAAACAAACCCCACAGACACTGAGCAGCCCCTGCTCTGCAGCCAGCACTGACATCACCTGCAGTGGCACAGCTCAGCCCCAATGCCACTCTGCTGGTGACACTGCTGGGAAGCCTTGGTTCACCTTGCAGCACCTTGCAGCCTGGTCTCCATCCAGCCCTCCAGCAGCAGGGACAGGCATGGGAACACCAATGTCCCCACAGGGTCCCAACACATGTAGGTTCTTTTGCTTTCCCAGTCGTCTGCAGGCTTCTATGTTTTTATTGCATTTCTGAATGGTTGGTGATTATTTCCCACTGGGCTCCAGATGAATGGTGGATGATGATGAGTGTGATCATGATGTGTACTGCACCACTCAGTAAGTGAAGGGATTGCATGGACAGTCAATCTGGGAGGGCAGAGCTGGGGGAAGGTAAGTTACTATGGAACGATTTGGCTCTGGTAGCATTTGGAGGGTTGACGAGAGAGCATCATGGTGCTAACCCTGCCTTACCTGGCTTCTGATCAGGCCAGGTAGGGTGTCCACTCTGACCTTCCTCCACCTCCCCAAAGCAGAGCAACCAACTGCCACTTATCCTGGGAGAAATATGTATAAAAACACTGATTTATCTGTCTGTGGTTCCACACAAATATTTCGCTTTATGAGGCACCATCCAAAGTGATTTTTATTTCTCTTCTATGGCAACGAGGATGTTGTGGCCAAAAGCTTCCCAGAACCAGGCTGCAAGAAGCAGCACATACTGCCACATCCCTGTCCCTACATCTCCAATATCCACAATGTAAAAGGACAGCAGTGGTGCAACTGCCATTGCTGATCAGCATCCCAGCAGAGAGAGCCAAAGAACACGGGGATTTACTGTAATAATCTCTATCCATGGAGTGTGGTTGCAGAAAGTCAGACGTGATCATCCTCAGAGCACAAGAGATTGCTGCAGCACTTCTCCTTGACCACATCAGAGGCAAAGCAAAGGCTGTGTGAGGATTTCTGTCCTATTCCCCTCTGGAAGTCATGCTGCAGAGCAGCCCTGCTAACCGTGATGGGGCTTTCTTGACAGCAGCTCTTCCAGGAGCACAGACACTTGCATAGTCAATGTGCTTTCTGCCACACCAGTTTCTGGTGCCCCCTGGGCAGTTTGCATAGCAGGGCAGGTCTTGCCAGTGGGATTAACCCCTTGGGTGCTGTAGGAATCACTCCTTAGTCATATGCAGATCAGCATAGGATGACAGGATGTAATTAATTTTCTGCTAAATGCAGAAAAAACAAACTTACAGGATGCATTTCATTTTCTAACCAAGCCAAGTTAGTTTCTTTCTCTCCAAGTTAGAACTATACATTCTGGAACATGGAATCTAATCAAAATCCTTAAAGAAGAATCAAAAACTGTCAGGGGCATGGGCTTGAAATCAGGGACCTGCACTTCTAACAGTTTAGAGCATTCATTGTGTCCACCATGTTAACTGTGAACTTTGCTTCAGACATTAATTTCATGCCAAATGCAACCTGATCTGGGCTGGCAAACATGATCGGAGTGTGCAGAAACAGGAGATGAAACCTCACTCTCTATCTTTCCATGCTTGCTGTTGATGGGTCTCAGGATTTTTTGCTTTTTGTGTTTTGGCTTTTGGGTTGTTTTTTTGTTTTGTTTTGTTTTGTTTTTGGCTTTTTTTGTTGTTGTTTTTTTTGTTGTTGTTGTTGTTGTTAGTTTGTTTGTTTTGGGGTTTTTTGTCCTGGAGCACTGGGAAATGTTTTTGTGAATAGAAAACCTTTCCAGCTAGCAGCATCCAAAATACGACTGTCACAACTGTGGCTAAAACTATGAAAGGATCCAGTCTCACTGAAAGAGCTGAGAAGAAAAAAGTGCCAGCATGGGGCAGAGAGGAGGCTGTTGGCACCCAGAGCAGACAGGAAGATAGGGAGCTGTCTGGGGCTGAGACAGGTTGCTGGGGTGATGTGGGCACATGAAGAGAAAAATGGGGAGGGGGGCTCATCCTGTCCACCAACTGGCTTGGGGCTCTGCAGACAGACAAGCAAAGGCCAGGCCAATATTTCTGAAAAAGCTGCAGTGGTATTTCAATGCACAAAGTGCTCTTCTGCTTGAGGAGGCAAAAATAAAAGGCAGATGAGCACTTTGGAAAAAAAAAAACCCTGTCATTTCAGAGTATGCCTGCTCAGTGGAAGCATGAGCAGCAGCACACTTGACAGCAACCACCAGGAGCTCTGCCCTGCACCTGCCTGGGGCTCCTTAGCAGCACCATCAACTCGTGCTGACCTCACTGTGGTGGGACAGGAGGGCTCACATGCCATGCTGACCCATCCCAAGCATGGCTTGGCTGGGGCCAGGGTCCCCAGACCCAGCTGGGAGCAGGGCAGAGGAGCAGCTCAGCATTCCTTGCCCCCCTCTGATGGCTGTACAGCTAAAAGCTGCTCTTGCCTGCCATTAGTACTTTTAAACATCATTAATATTTCAGGAAATCTTGCAGCATTCTAAAGCACACCCTGGGTAGCAAGTTAAATTTGTATGTTTAAACAGCACCAGTTCATCTTTTCATGCAAAGATACAGTGATGGTACCCCCTCTGTGGGGTTCTGAAGTGGATCAGTTTAGGGAACGTTTAAACAAGTTGGACATACCTATGCCCATTGGACCTCATGGGATGTATTCACAAGTGCTGAGGGCTGGCCAGTCTCATTACCAGGCCACTCTCTATAGTCCTCAAAAGGTCATGGCAATCGGGAGAGATTCCTGAACACTGGAAGAAAGTGAATGTTCCTCCTTCTTCAGAAAGGCAAGACATGGGGAACTTTGGCAGAGAACACAAATGATGTTCTGGGCTACAATACTTTGTGTAAAGTATTGGCAGCAGGTTGATGTTGGTGATCCTTTCCCTGTAGTCAGTACTGGTGAGGTCACAACTGGAGTGTTGTGTCCAGTTCTGGACTCCAGAGTAGAAGAGAGACAGGGACATACCAGAAAGAGTTCAACAAAGTATCATGAAGATGATCATGGGATTGGAGCATCTCTTAAAGAGAAGGAACCTGAGAAGATGCAACTATTCAGCCTCGAGAAGAGGCACTGTTATGTATAAATGCTTGATGGAAAGGTTTAAGTCAAAGGGAGCCAAGCTCTCTTCAGTGGTGCTCAGTGATGGGATGAGAGGCAACGGGCACAAGCTGAAATGCAAGAAATTCTATTTAAATGCAAAAAGAAACTGCTAAGCTGTGAGGATGGTCAAACACTGGAGGTAGCAGGTGATCCATCCTTGGAAACAACATCAGCTGGACATGGTCCTGGCCAACCTGCTCTGTCTGATCCTGCTTTGAGCAGGAGGTTGGACTGGATGATCTCTAGAAGTCCCTGACAACCTCAGCAAGCCTTATTAGTCTGTGATTTAAACGTTGCCCAACTTCAGAGTGTTACAATTTTTATCTCTAAATTCAGTTGCTGATAGACTTCTTGAGTGAATGAGAGATGACCTTTTTTCAGCAAGAAGTATTCAATACACTGGACTTTCTCACCTTTCAGCCCAGAGAAGTCTTAAGTTCTTCACAGGAATTAAAGGCTGCAGCTACTACATGTACCTAACAAGGCTTAATGTGAATTTTGTGAATAATGTGAATTGTAGAGAAAAATGCCACAGAACAAATAGTATCATTATTCTGGTTCATGCTTACAAGACTATGAACAAACCTTCTGAGAAGACTTCTTCAAATTCAGTTTTAGAAAAATTTGTGGAGGGATGGAAAGGGTTTTCCAGCTTGCTTGGGACTTAGGTCCCTTTCTAATCCATGGCCTCATGCTCCAGCCTCAGGAGAAAAGGCCAGACAGGCTGGTTCAGAGCTTGCAACGAGCACTTTGGTGCTTTTGCTGTGTGCTGCTGAAGCAGCAGCTATTCCACATTAAAAAAGTATTTTTTTGCACAGCAGCTCACAGCCTCACACTGAGAGAAAGAAGCTGAGTGGAAGGAGGGAGGGTGGATTCTGCAGGGTCTGTGGAAAGCAGAATGGATGCACAATTTCATCCTGAAAGAAATCACCTCCTTACACGAGCTGCCTCCTTTACCCCTCCCACCACTATTGGTGGCATCTGCCTTTATGGAAAGTGAGCCCACTGCAGAGAAAATTTAATTTATCTTTTTCTTTTAGGGGGTGTTTTTACTGGCAGAGCTAGACTCCGTTGCTTTTCAAATTTTTCCAAGCACTGTAGTGGAATGTTTCTAAACACTCTCCAGAAGAGCCTATCAAGGCAGACATTGCCTGGCTGGGAGCACACACCCTGCTGGGGAGATGCCCTTGGCCCCATCAGCTGCTTGCACCCCAGCTGGTGCAATGCCATGTACCCCAGCAGCGGGATAACTTGCACCCTGTGTGTCACTTCATGGAGCAGCAATGAGGTGGCTCGGCTGTGGTTCAGCTAAGCAGTAAATGTTTCTTGACAGGGAACAGCAGTGTGAGGTTCAGTGTTTTGTGCTGCCACTGCAGTAATCCAAAATTATGATCTACAGCATCTCCCACCCACTGAGTTGCTACTCTGGCGAGCAGACCACCTAATCTATCTTTCTCAGCATATCACAGGCTACTGCAATGCCAAGTCCATGTGTCATCCCTACGTGCTATGGGATGGAGAGCTTTCCAACCCATTATCCTTGACATCATCAAGAGGCTGGTTATGGTTGAACTCCGTGCAGATAAAAGAGTTGTGGTTTTTTTCTAGTAAGGCTAAGCAAAAATTCAAAATGAAGACAGGAGGTGGTGTATTGCTGTCCTCTGTCAGGATCTGCCCATTTTCTGTGAGGCACCTTCTGCAGAGCAAAGAGTGGGATGCTCTGCCTGGGCTGCAGAGGAAGCCACTGCTGCCCCTGACCATTTGTCAGGTCCCTTCCTCCCGGCCACACGCACGCTGCAGCAGGGAGTCCCTCTCATGTGCTGACAGCAACTGTCTGCCAGCCTTTGCTCACTGGTTTTGAAATACAAACAAAATTTCTTCAAGCTGTGTAAATGCCTTAAAAGGAAGAAAGCAGAATTAGCACACTTTTCATGCTGTATGTGTTGGAAGGGACTTCTCTTCCAGTGTAATACCAAGAGAAAACGTGCTTTGTGTTGGATCCCCTAGCAGGGCTGAGCAGCACAGAAATGCTTGTGTGGATCTGAAGAGACCAGCAAAGAAGGGAATCCGGCCTTTCCCATATTAACAGATTTATTCACTTCCCTGCACCTGAATTTTCATTTCCAGGGAGAAATAGAGCACTGTGGCCCAGGGTGTCAGTACTGGAACAAACCTCAGAAGTGTCCCAGCAATCAGTTTCCTCCCTTACTGGAGAGCTGTAGGTGATTTTCTCTGCCTGGAAGAGCAGCCAGGTCTTCCATCCCTAGGGACTTGGGGTGATTTGGGGAATGCTGCTGCCCAGCAGTTCCCCGAGGGAGGGGCAGCGGAGGAGGATGCTGAGAACGTCTCTGTGAGACGCAGCAACACCCTAAAACTTCCTGATAAAGCACCAGACATTTCAGAATTCCCCAACCAGAGATGCACCTTGTTCAAGCACTGAAGCATAACTGCTCCCAGCTCCCAAGTCACGTTGAGTGAGGACACAGCTTTCCACATCAACTCTTCTACAGCTGGAGAAGGAAAAGCTGCAAGGACCACCTGATGGCACACGAAGGACTCACTTCACTTGGGGTTTTCCCACCAAGGAGCTCAGGTTTCTGAGCCCAGCCCTGCCAGCAGCTTTCTGCGTCAAGGGATGCTGCATGATCTCTAAGTGGTACAGCCATGGTGGTGGTGGTTTCCCTCAGCCTTTTTCTGATTAAAGCATGAAGAGTACATAAGTTATTAGAAAGTGGTCTGGTATTTACTGCTGCCAGGCTGTGAGAGCTTAGAAAAGCAAAAGGAAGCCAAGCTTGTGACTTCTTGTGCTCATTAAACAGAGGGGCAGGGGAGCTGTGGGCTTTGCCCAGGTCACTTCATGGCCTTTCTTCCAGGAGTGTGCAATTTGCACTGGGTGTGCAAATGTGTGTACCCACAGAAGAGGGCAATGCAGGAGCAGGAAGAAGGGGAGGGCAGCTCCCTCGGTTGCAGCTGCAGCTGAAAGGTGTGCAAAACTCAGCTGAAAAGGCATGCAAAACTCTGGTGCAGAACTCACCTGTAGAGTGTGTAAAGCTCAGCTAATGGGTATGCAAAAGTCAGCTGAGAGGTGTGCAACAGACAGCTAAAGGGTGCACAAAGTTCAGCTACAAGGTGTGCAGAACTCAGCTGAAAGGGTGTACAAACCAGGTAAAATGTGTACAAGACTCACCTGAAATGGGGAGCAAAAAGAAAAACACAACCTAAATCTCCATGATTTTCTTAGTCTGTGCTTAGCTGGATATTGCTGTTGAAAAGTTGTCGCTAGAGGCTGAAATGGTGTAGCTATAGCCACTCCAGTATTACTAGAATTGCATGGAGTTAGACTTCTGCAGCATTTAATCCAAGTATTTTTACTTTTACTGATTATGGATATATTCCCCTACTCTACCTACATTGATTTTCTATGTCAAAAAAGTAAGATTGAATTTGCCTTCTATCAGTAGAATATATACATGGAAAAAAAGGCTTTCAGGCAATTTACAGGGTTGTTGGCACAGCTGATGCACATGAATAGTTTAACAGCTTCTATCTTGCTCTTGATTCCCCACCTGACCTTCCTAGGGAGGAAAGCACCTACATACCCCACTCCAGCCACCACCCCACTGCCCACTTCCCAAGCTGTAGCTGAGGTGCAAACAAAAACTCAACAAAAATTGAGATTTTGCAAATGTCAGTACATTTTTTTCTTTATAAAGAGGAGCTCATTTTTGAAAATGGTACCAGTAGGATAGGCTGTTACATGCCAACAAGCAGCTTGTCTCTAAAATGCCCTAGAATGGTGAGAAAGGAACAAGAAAACCATCATGACCAACTAAGAAATCTAGTCTTGAACTCTGGGAGGTTTGAGAATCCATCAGCTGCATCCCTAGTTCCAATGGAGAAAATCAAGGGGCAACATAATTTCTCTTAATTTTTCTAGGAATACCACTCAACGCTTTTAAAAAGTAGCTTTATTTAAATAAGTGCATTAAATAGATGCATGTAAAAATAGCTTAATACAACAGTAATTATTGCACCATTTGCATCTAAATACAATCTTTAAGTATGACAGTCAAAGTATGTGTGGTGAAGTCTTATCAGAAGGTGTTCTTTCATCTAATGCTATTCCTGATTCTGATGTTACATGGAAAGACTAGAGCATGTTTCATGATCTATACTCCTTTTTTTCCCCCACTTTTTTCAGCAAACAGTAGTGGCAATGTTTAACAAGGTTATAAAATCTTTTTAATTAAAACCATCATTATAATTACTATTACTGGAACATTTGAAATAGTCAGCTTTGCTTTTATCACAGCATCAATTGACCTATTTGTTGGATCAGTCGGATCAAGTTTCCAGATGACTTCCCATTCTTCCAGATACACACTGGCTCATTGACAGAAACAAAGACTGGACTGGAAAGGGGCAGTGGGCTCTCCAGACCTACTGGCCCACATCATGATGCTTCAGAAGACATGCTCTGTTTCTTCTCCCCAGCATAAAACACACCATGTAATTGATTTTTCAGTGATTTTTAAAAAATGCTGAGAAGATGTGTGACTTGACACTGGAGCCCTTTGAAAATTCAAGTTACATTTACATAAAGATGCTTGTCTCTGTCAGAATAGGGTGTTTCTGCTCAGTGTTTGCATGCATTTCACATAAGAGTGCAGTAGTGAAAATCAAAGTCCCCTTACTTTATCATTCTTTATGCCTTTATTCATAGAATAATCAAGAACAAACACAATCCCCAGCTAGTGACTTTTGTTGGAAGCCATTAACTACAGATATAGACACAAAGAATAGCTGGGGCTTCAGCCCTACTAGAAGAGAAATCTGACCTTTAGGTAGGCTGAAAGAATTTTCCTGGCTGTTTCTAAATTAAGCCTCACCAGCAATTAAAAAAATAGATTAAATCAAATTATCGTGATGAGAATTCTCATGATGATCAGTGTTACCACCCACTTCCCTTCTGAATTGTGTTGCAACTTTAAATCTTTGTTCACACATGTTATTTCAAACTTATTATCACCTGACTTGGTCTCTTTCCTGCATGTGACAGATTTTCATAACATAATGAACTGAACCTTGGAGAGAAGAATTGCTATAAATGGTTAGGCCTGATAGAGGGAGAACAATCTCATGTAAGTCCACGTTGTGCTAATAAACACACCAAAAAAGACTCTGATCATTTAGACATCATGTCCATCCACCAGGACTTATTTCCTTCTTTACAGAGGAAAAAAAAGGATACATGATCTGATCTTGGAACACTGACTCCAGCTGCTTAAAAAAACTGTTCAGCTTTCAAGGTATGGGACAAAGAAAGTAAAATTTTCCTTGATTGTGTATGATGTATAACCTATAAAAGTATGGGTTTGGGTGTGATGTTTGCTATAATATATAATCAATTGATGCTGTAAGGAACTGTACCTTTCTCCTACTGGTATGGGAAGAAGCTGAAGCTCAGAGATGCATTATTTGGGAAAGAATTATTCCCCCCAAAACAGGAAGGCATGGGAAGTGCTTCAGCTTCTCCAAGCTGTAGAGCAGTATTAGCTGTAGTGCTGCTGTTCATGTAGATGATGGTAACAGAGAACCAAAGGGAACAACCTGCAAACCAGAGGCTGAGGTGCTTGCGTGGGCACATGTGGAGACACCATGCTTCAAAGTGTGTTTGATATCATCCAAATCTACCAAACAAAAGCAATTTCAGGTCCTTCCCTTTGAGCACTCACATAGGGAGAGAGAAAAAAGGTTCGTTCTTCATCTTCAATAAGCAGAGGCTTTCCTGGGAGAAAGAGACATCAGGGAAGAGCTGGTAAGACTCCTACAAGAAGACAGGTTGTCATGATGTGTGATGGGATGTCCAAAAAAATGTTGTTACACAATGTTATGTTCCCAACAACTTCATCTCCTGCCAATATGCAAAGCCCACAATGGCTGAATACACAAAACCTGAACTGACAGGTGAACAAGTTTCTGAAGCACTACTATAGACATCAAAAGGCACAGGGCTGCAAAAAGTGTCTTGAGTTAACCAAGTTATCTGCCAGTTCCCCTGACTCATAAATACATGAAATATCTACATGAACATAAACTGCTGTTGGAAACTCATGCTGGAACAGCATAACTGAGTATTTCTAGGTGCCTTCTCCTTCTCCTAGATGCAGACCCAGACTTTGTAAAGGGTAAATGAGCTGTTTAATCTGAAAAATTAAACCTCATAGACAGACAGTGCCCAGCTATGCCAGTTAGACAGCAAGTATTGCTCAGCAAACTGTTTGCAGCCTTCCTCTGCCAGGGGAACAATTTAAGTAGTATCAGAATAGGGGTTTTCCTGTCATGCTTCCTATTCTCAGACTTCTTTGTAAAGTCTGCAAGCAGGGATGCCAACATACCCCATTCTGACCTACATAGCAAACAATTGGACTTGTGTTCCCGCTGCGTTATCACCAAAATGAATCATTGTCGTGTCTCCTCTATGGCCTGGCATGATGGAGAGATTTCTGCTGAGAAGTGTCAGTTGAATCCTGCACCTCCTGCTCTCATGACACCAACTCCATATTTTGTGTTTATTGCAGAAAAGAAAAACATCCAGCAGTAAAAGGCTCAGCTTTAAATTTTGCTCTTTGCCAGGACAAACATGGGAGCAAGTAGAGCACAACTGTGAAAGCTCCAGCTTATTAAACTCTGGGGAAAAACAATCAAATTGTTTCATCAATCTTTTTGAAAAACAGAATAATGAAGCTAGATAAAAATGTCGGTCCACCTCCCAAAACAAAACAAAAAAAACCACCATAAATTGCACAGATATGGGGAATAGAAATGGCTGCGATAACATCATTGTCCACTCTTTCTGTATCTGAGAAGAATTTTCAGGTTGTGTCCTGCCATTATTGGACTCAGGAGGAAAAAAACACTTGTTAGGAATGGGGTATAGGGATGGCAAATGTTTCTTTGCCTTCTTAGGCTTCAGAAGTCCCTGGGTTGGCTTGGCAATTACACATCCCCACTAACTCAGAAAGATTAACTTTAGAGGAAGGCATCCCTACTGGGAGCAAGCAGCTGGCAGCAGTTAATATTTATAGTCTTCTGCTGCAATGGTGGATGGGGTCTAAGCAAGTGTAGAAGATTTGGACTAGGTGTCTTTGAATCAAACTTGCACTAACCTATGACTTGAAGCTTCTCTCTTATCAGCATTTGGAGCATAAAATCCTATCACTTATGCCTAACTGCCACATACTTGTAACCCTATATATGTGGGATAAAATTAAATCGAGACAAACTGAGATGCCTGTATTCCCCTGTTGTAATTTATAACGATAAAAGACTAGGTTTTTTGCCAGAGTAGGGTTCAGGAACTTTAGATATCCTGCTAGAAAAAAATTCTCTCCACATTAAGAGATATCTTTCAGAATCTGTCAGACATCCAAAATATTACTTCTGCTCTCTTCATTAGAAACCATATTTTGTAAGCAACACAGACATACTCATCACAGACCACCATTTACTTAAACAAAATATTAATCATAACATGATGCTGGAATGCAAGAAATGCTACATCTCCAACAATGACTCAACAGCCTTTGGTTTGGCCTTTGTTTGGTTTGGAAGATGCCCCAAGTTTAAAGCCTCTGTTGGGTGAGTTGAAGCTGGCTGACTATCAGGTTGGCTTTCTCAGGGTTTTGCTTTCTTGCTCTTTTTTGTGAGTTCTCTAGACGTAGTTCCCTGGATGCTGAGGGGTTCAGAGATCAACAGTTCAAACCCGCTGCTCTACAAAAGGCATGCTTATTTCAAGTATGCAACAGATCTCTGCCTGCACCTGAGGTAGGAAAGTACCAGGTATTTTATTCTTTATCTCATCAAAGTCTTCAACATCACAATGGAACAATAAGTTACTGAACAAATACCTGTAACTTCATTATTTATCTACTAGAAGCAATATAAAGCTAAGTGCTGCAAGGCATCTAAAAAATTTAAAAGATTGTCTATGGTAAGAAGGAGAACTAAAACCATACAGCCTAATTGGGACGAGTGTGAAAGTCTGTTGCTATCTGTAAGTATTTTCATTTTTAGGATAACAGAAAATTATAATATTCCACATTCTTAAACCCTATGCAATGAAAACCCTGTTAAAAACGGATTTTAGTGCAGAACTGTAGTAGCTAAGGTCTCGTGTGTCTCAACAAAACAGATAATGATCATTTCAAATAAGGCCTCATGCTGCAAGCTCAGATATCAAGCAAATATAGCAAACTCTCTTTTGATAGCTGTCTAAAGATAATTTTCATAAGGAAGGAGTATGAATCATCTAAAGACCAGCAGAACAATTTGCTGTATTGTATTTCTGACAAAAATCAGAAAATCTCTGAAATTCAGTTCATGATGAAGTCAGTAATATTTCTTGTTTTCTGCAGTGGCAAAATACTCACCCTCCCTTGTATTGGATACTCTAATTTCCATTCAGCATGATCCCCAAATCCTCTACTTTCATAAAAATAGTTCACCACTGGGAGGACTGCAGAAAATTAAAGAAGAAAAACTGGTTCAGAGACATATGGCAGTGTTTCTTGTTACTGCTGGGTTGTTATATCTAGTACTTTCCACCACATCATTACTTTTTATAATTTACCTAAATCTAATTACTTGAAATATGAATTATTTTGTACTTTCTCTGTTTCCTCATCCTGAAAACCTCTAGCAATAGCTTCTAGAGATGAACTTTAGAAAACCCACCTTAAGATTTAAATACTCCAAAAGAATTTAAAGAATGCTATTCTTCAATATAACAATCCAACTTCTAACAGATGTACCTTTTCTCTGCAGAAAAGCAGAGTTTTGCTTGTGATCAACATGAGAAAAAGCAATACAGAATTATGGGAATTTTTCCATTCCTTGGAGTCAGCAACACAACTGGCAGGCTATGCCTTACTAATTCATGGAGCTTTTATCTCCCCTGTCAGGCTCCGAGGATAATACCTAGAAGACATATTCTGGGAGTTGTTCCATGCAAGATTCCTGTACAGGGCTGCACTGTTTACATTGACTACAAATCTGTATGCACAAGAGAGGTCAGCATGGGAACAAAAACCTATCTCTGAAGTCTTTCTGTGAAACAAATTGATTCCCCTATAGCAACAGGGGGAAACAGAAACAATTTTGAAGGGTAAGTGGTCTCTTAAAAAATGCAGGGAACTTCTGCTTTTTATAGTACAGTTAAGCAAGTCTGTTAAATGAACAGACTTCCTAAGACTACATGCTCAGGATAGGTGAGGCCCATCAAGTCCAGCTAATTGATCCCTGCATGAGCCATGGAAAAGGCAGCATGGAGACTTGAATTGAGCAGTCAAAAGAAGTTACATTGCAATATGAGAGCCACATTTTAAAAACTACACGTTTCTTGAATGCAGCAGCATCCACTGCTGCTCCACAAAATACTAAGGGCCAAATGATATACTACTTTTTACATAATCAGATCAGATCAGATCAAATCTGACATGATGAAAAGACAATGAGGAGGGGGAAGAGATGCAGGAAGCTCCTACAAAAGGAAGCAAAACAACCCTCTACTTTAAAAAAGTGCAAGAAACAGGTCTGCAAGAGCAGTGGATCAGGACTTTCAACTAAGAGGAGTTATGGAAGAAGAGATTTTATCTTCAGGCACAAGTTAGCCTTGTATAAATCCTAACCCTTGTTTTACACAAACAGACCCCCAATTAGCCATTATGTTTAGAAGAACCTTGGACCAGAACAGAACCTTGATAGTAATATTGCAATAAGCAAGACAAAACATTTAGAAGCAAGACCTTTCCAGTGAACAGGATGACTTCACTTTGAAAAACTTCCTAATTGTTGATTCACCACATCTCCAAAGCAGCCGAGGCTGGAAATCCTAAACTTGCTTCAGCTGAACTTGGCATAGACCTTTTAACTAGTTTGTTGACAAAATTGTTTATATAAAGCTTCTTTGTCTATCTTTCCTTTTTTCAAAGGTACAAAATTGTGTCAAGCAATAACATATCCCATACCCCCCAGAGAGCATAAGCTAAACTGAACTTAGAAATAAATTTGCAGGAATGAAGCCATGCTGTTACAAGCACATCTTTCCTCAGTGACCCAGCATGACCACAGAGTACAGATATGTGGCAGCTGAGAGCCCAACCTATCTGGACCCAGAAGTAAGAGCATTTCCAACATACCCAATCCAAGCTGAGGAGCTTTGCTGGGCAGCAGTCCTCTTCCACACCTGCATCAGTGTCTCTGCATGATGTTCTCTTATGAGACCTCAAAAACAATAAAAACAATTAACAGATACCCACCTCAGATACAGATACAAATCTGTGCAGCCTGGAGAACAAACAGGAGGAACCAGAGCTCCTCATGGTGTTAGTACAGCACTGCTAGAAGAACAGATATGGTGGGAGAGCTCAGACAAGGTGGGAGCTGGGATGGATAGGTGGATGGATGGATACAAACTCCTCGGGAAAGACGAGGAAGGGAAGATTGGGGCACTCTTTACATGAAGTAGCAGCTTGAATGGTTGTGATGGATGGCAGGCTGATTAAGAGAGTGAATTAGGATGCGAGTGAGGTGTGAGTTGGGCTTCTCAGAGGAGAAGCAGTAAGAGTGGCAAGGATGTGGCAGTGTATTACAGACCAGCCCATCAGGGTGATGAGGACAGTCAAGCACAGGAACACATTGTCCAGAGAGGTTGTTCAGTCTCCATCTTGGGCGATTTTCACGGTGTGACTAGATAAAGCCCTGAGGAATCTGGTCTAATTTAGCACCTGGTCCCACTTAAGGAGAAGGCTGGACAAGGTCCAAAGTTCTCTCCCAACCTGAATTATACTGCTATCTAAAGTCTATAGGACAGACTCTCAGGCAAGAACTGTAGTTTCAAAATTGAGGCAGAGGAATACACCATCTTCTATCAGCAAAGCAGTCTGTTTTGTGACTGTCTTAGCAATGAGAATCACACATCGATGCAGCAGCTAACTGGAGATTTCCAAGGAACCTATGGAGGAATGATGAAGCAGTGGTAGCCATAGCAAAACCCATTCCTGCAACTTGTGAGCATCACATTTAAGAGGAGAAAAAAAAAAAAACCAACCCAAAACAAGTAACAAACCCTGTGAAGAAATGTTAACTTGAAGTTTATGTCCCAGAGAGTATTTTCCCAGGGCAAGGACCTTTTAGAAGTCTTCAAGTTTCCCTAACCAGTTAAGAGCCAGGGAATGTGACACTGCACTGAAGAGAATTCCCATCAAGAAGGGGCAGAGGGGCAAAAATGTGTTTAGTTCACTGATGTTCCTGATGTGTCCTCCCCAACAGCCCTACCCTACAATATAGTTTATCAGTGCCAAGTTTGAGATGTAACTAGACCTCACTGCCTCACTCTTGCTGAGACACTGTTTACATGGGTTTTGGACCACAAGAACACCCTCTCAAATCCAGTCACCATAGTCCTTTCTTTAATAACATCAAGCCCTTGTTTTTACTGACAGAATCAAGTTAATGGTTTCTAACCATCCTTCAATATGATAAGGCTGCTCTCCTCAGGAAATTATAATCACATAATCTCTCTTTATTTGCTAAATACATCCCCTCAAATCTTGGTCCTCCTCTTCCCTGTTTTTTTTCCGCCAGGTGGCTTCAGTTCCAGCAGTGTCACACAGCTCTTCTCCCAGACACAGCTCATGCTCTTGTGAAGCACATGGTTGGCCCTCTGCCCCCAGCCAACAGCCTCCTCTGTAAAAGCTGCCAGTTGGGCTTGTCTGTCATCCATAGCTGCTCCTCAAAGTCTCAAGCTTTGCTCAGTAGCTGGCCTCCAGCTCCATGGACTTGGAGACATCCAAAACATCCATCCGTCCATTTTCATTGCTACAACTCTGCTTTTGGCTTCTTTCTTTTCTTTTCAGAATTGGCCTACAGCCATGACAAGGGTTCAGAACTGTTCCCAAAACAGACAGGCAGTCTAAACAGAAAAGTGATGCTGAAAGGCACTGCATGTAGAGGAAGCATGTTCTGCCCTGCCTTTTAAGGAATACTAAGCAGCTCAAACGCCCATAGGCACTTACATGCTTCAGCATGATTCAGCTGCATAACCAAATTCCAAAGTTTATTGGTACTTGACTACAAGTGTCCTGTGTCCCTCTGTGAAGATTCATTAAAATCTTTCCCACTTATGTCAGAGTGAACCACTGTGAATATGATCCAGGGGGGGTATACATTGCCACGTCTCTGCTGCATGCTTCTGTCCCTGATAAGCCACTGTGGTATTTACCCATTTTGTTTAGCTGGAAGAAGGAAAACTTGCAAGTACTGCCCTAATCTTAATCAAAAAGCTTCAAAGTCTGTTCCTGGGCAAACAACAGAAATTGTATCTCTAGATTCTGCAAAAATTAAGGTAGCAAGAGACTCCTTACAGCATCAGAACTAAGCTTGTTGTCATAGGCTTTGGGTTAGCACCAGTAACAAGTTACAATAAACTGAATACCAGCCTCCAAAAAGAAGTTCACACATCAGCCCATGATTTAGGTATAAAACTAAGTTTGAAATCCAAGGCTCAATCTTGAAGAAATTAATAGCAGAATTAATTCCTGTGACCAAGACAATGACTATGTGAGTCATTACTCAAGAAAACATCGTTGAATCACAAATAGACACAAGTATTATTCTCAACTCAAAATAAACTAACATGGAATTGTAAGAGTCTTGCTGCCACTCAAGGTCTATCTCTTTAGTCTGCTGATAGAAGTACTTTCCCTTGCTCAATTTTTACAAATACATTAGAAATATGCATTACTACCCACAACATTTCCAACAAAAAACAATACCTCAGGGAAAAAAGGAAACACACTTCTAAGTTGTCCAGACTCCACCATTAGAAGGAAATTTTACACAAAATCATATACCACTGCAACATTAAAGTATCTAAAAATACAGAAAATGGAACAGTAATCATGAAAAGCAATCTTGCATCTTCCTGACAATCTCTGAGTTACAGCCATTTCTTGTACAGAATTTTTGTTAAGAATAAATAGAACAGTCTGTAGAGCTGTTCTCACCATCACCATTTAGTTTTAATGCATGAGTGGCTCTCAAAATGGATGGGGAAAATTCTCACAAATGTACCTCAAAAAGGCACCTGATGTTTGCTGGCCCTCCATTTCCTTGTCTTCCCTCTCCCCCTTCCCCTGAAGATCCCCTCTCTCTCTTTTGTGGCAAAACAGGCAGAAAATTCAGTCAGTGAGATGCACTGACTCACCGGCCCAACTGATCTGCAAAGAGGAAAGTCACTTTTCTGAGTATGTGAAAAACAGGGCAAGAATAGAAACAAAACTTCAGTGTAAGATTCTCTATGGATGTCTGCAAGGGACACATCTCTCTGTGAAGAGCAGTGAGAGGAAGGTTTTGGTGTCACCTAGTAGGCAGTAACTTTGAGGAGACTGATGAGGCAAGAAGGGCATGCAAAATTCCTGCCTAAACTTGAAATGCAGGTTGAAAGTGAACTTGAAGGAAGAATTAGAAACATGAGTGCATTACATAAGAGTGGGTGGGAACCAGTCCTATGGGTACAGAATACAAAAGGCAGTTGACTGCAGAAATTTGAGATCAGGTGGTAAGCACAAGAGCAAAACCACTTTTCCAACACAAAATACTTGTACTACCCTTGCAGAGCAATGCTTTATGAAACTTCAAACCCTACTATCTAATTCCATTATCTTTATTTTGTCTTGACACTGTCTACATGAATGGAAAACAACTGCAAAAATAGATACATGTACTTTGGTTTTACTGGCTTCCAGAACATGACTGGGATGGAAGCAATGGTTCTAACATTCATCTATTAAACTGTGGTTTCACTGAAAGGTGGTTGTTTCTTGAGCTTTGACTTAGTGTATCCTTTATATGTTAGCCAAAACAATTCCCAAAGGCTTTTTCCCATGCAGCTCCTGTCAGTCTTCTTTTTTTTGAGTGCCCAGTTGAATGCTACTTCCAAAATGTATCTGTACAACTTGCATTTGAATGCTCTTCTTTCATAAGACAGATGGAAAACTGAAGAATTAGAAGAAGAAAAATGTACAGAAAGAAAGTAGAACTGTACAAAGAGCATCTCGATGAAAAACAGGGGTAATTTGATTCTCCATTTCACCATAATAGAAATATTAAAAGTAATGTTCTTCAGACTGTGTGTCACATCCAATTCCTAAAACATAGTATCAGCTACTGTGTTTGTGTGCTGAAAGTCACTTTCCCACTGCTTTTTGTAGACTGTTTGCACTATTTAACTTTAAGGAGTCCAAAAGGCTTCTGATTGTTTCACTTCCTACTCCTTTCACCCTATTCTTCATCTTGCTGGGGTTACTTTTTCCAAATGGTATCAGTAGGGCTGCCAGTCCCCAAGGCTCTTTACTGATCATTCGCTGAGCTTTATCTTCCTTCTGTAAAATCCAGGCACTTTCTCTGGCCATAGCTACAAATTTCTCCAGCTGTGGCTGATTAACATTCTTGCTGATATTAAGGTCTTGTTCAAAGGGATTCCAGATATAAAGAGGAGACGACTCAGGTTTATTTACTTCCTTTCCCTGCAGACAGTGTAAAGAAAAAGCCAAAGTTGCTTATATGAATTATAGGCTGAGCAAATAACAAATCACTTGAATTATAAGATTAGCATTAGCAGTATTTTGACTTACTGGAGAACTTTTTGAAAAAAAAAAGTCACTATTAGTCAAGTTAATTCTCCTGTCAACCTGGCCATATGACTTCTGCTCTCTGAATCTTCTCAGTGGTGCTTTTCATTGCCACATGCAGCTTAGATTTCTCTCAAGGCAAAGAACACACAACTACAGCTTAGCCTGTATTTTGGCCGTTCTCCCATTTGCTTTTCCACAAACCTCGGACCTCACTCACTGCAGCCTTCTACTCCTACCTCCATTTGTGTATGAGCAGCATGAGTGTGTCACATTAACCTGCACAGCCCAGTTTGATAAACTAATACAAGCACTGAAACTGTTTAAACCATTCCTTTCTTCATGCTTACTAAGAGCTGGTGTAACAAAACAAGGTTACTGCCTTGGCTGAAATTCCTCCCAGTTCAGTATGCCTTTTAAGTGCAGAGCTATTCAGGTTTTGGTCCACTTTTGGGCACTTAGGGTAGTACAACACAAGTTGTTGACAAAAATGTAGTTTGCTATTGAAATACACTTCCATCTTAGTGCTTATCAGTGCTACTTAGCTGACCTGCTGTGTATTACAGAACCTCTTCAAGCCTGAAAGCTCTAGTAGGAACTTCCCAGCTTAGTACAGGAAGTGTCCAAGTACATGCTATATGCTTTTGAATCAGGGTCAAGAGGACTGACTAGTTAAACAGAAAAAGATCAGCAGCACAGACATTTCCCCTGACTAGCTCAGGCTCCAACACTGGTCCTGCTTGCCTTTTTAAAAATTTAATGGCAAGCAAAAGTTATTCAGGTTAATGAATCAGTTTCTACAATCAACCTGCAGTGGCAAAAAGAGCTCTTAGGTCAGTAATCCTTAATACCCAAGCAGGAAACAGAACATGAGCAACAGTATTCACAGAGCAACACAGCTCTGATATCTCTAATCCTGAAAGCAACCCAGCAGGAGCAGGTGTGAGTTAAAGTAGTTACATTTATGTGCATTTCTGTTGTACTTGCATATATACACACAGGTATCAATAAATTGCATGACTTAAACACACAAAGTAAACCAAAGTGATGGCACAAAATGATTGAGTTGCCTGTCATGCTTACTGAGTTGTGAGTACATTTACAGTAGGCTGATACAAACTGCAGTAGGAAGCTCAAGTTCCAAAAGCAAGTTTAAGAACTTTGTTGTAAATTTTAATGCAGAAGCTGTGAAGGTCTGGACTCCCAATTTGAAATGCAAATCCTGATAGCACACAGGGTTTGTCATAGATTTTTGCTATGATATATACATCATGACATTTAAAAAGTTTTCCTCTCACAGAAGCAAAATAGCTTCTACATTATAAAACCATTTATTACAGGGCTGTCAAGAGAAATCATACAGCTCTAGCATCAAAGTCAGTGCTTTCCAACATCTCCTAGTAATGACATCGTAATGTTCTTAATGGAGATGTGATTTGGGTCCAAGAGGAAAATTCTCTTCCTTCCATAGAAAGGACTCAGTTGCTGGACACAACCAATTTAAATGTACTTTGTATATACAATTTAAAATTACAGAAATTGTTGCTTAGCATATGTAGTTTGTCAAATGGTAGAATAGAAATTCAATTGATAATGCTGAGAGATTAAAATTCATTTACCTTTCGGAGATTTATTGAATTCTTTCTGAAATCAAAGTTTCCAAAATATTCAAAAAATTCACCCAACAATACATCTAAGGGAAAGAAAACAAACAGTCATCAGTAACATGAAATTTACTTCCAATATGCTCATAAAAAAAAATTTAAATTAATGAAAATTTACCTACCAACTGTTTCTGTGTTTGTTGTAAGTTTAATCTTGCTTAAATCACTAACAAATGAGCAATCACGGCCTCCAATTACAAGCTTGTCTTTTTGATCTGAAACAAAAAATGAAGGCATGATCTGAAGTGATAAACAATAAAAAGTCATTGTATTGTATTCAATAAAATTGAGATAACACTAAATTCAGACTGAATTCAATGAATGTGATCATATTAAGTAAACCAAATCAGGAGTTCACAAATGAATTTTTAGGTTAAGAGTCAATTTATGCAGTTAAATATCTAAAAGAAAAAGGTCTATGGATAGGCAATGGAAAAGAAACACGAGTAAATGGTGTGTTTTTGAAAGCCTACAGGAATATGACATCTTTGTATCTCTGAACCTAGTCCTTCTAAGTAACAAACCTATTATCTCTGCATACGGAGTTTTATTATGTCCTAAGCAGCACAAATCTTTGTGGTATTATCACAAGTAATACCTACATTTATTCGGAAAAAAATCAGAGAATTACAGATATTCTATAAAACAATATGCACCATATCAGTCTGCACAAAATCCTTAACAACTGCAGAGGCATTTGAGACCTTGCAAGTCTTCTAAAAACCAAAATAAAAATAAACAAAAAACAGCCAGCAAAGGATCACTGAGCAAATAAATGATTTTTAATTACCTCTAAATAGATTTTAGTACTGTATTGAAAATAGACTGTTTTGCCTTTAAAAATGCATTATTTTCAATAACAACAACTAAAAAGTAAAACTTCCATACTCCATCAAATTTAAGGCACACATAGTAGGCATCAGAATTTGAGAGCCTGAAGAAATTGCTTGGTGTTATAGATCCCTTTAGAGAAAACAAATGTGAAATCACTTCAATAAGCACATAAGCAGCTGTCCATACCTGCCAGTTCTTTAAGTTGGTCTAGTGTTGGAATGATAGGTGGTGATCTCTTTTGTAGAAAAAACATGACCATCATAGTCAGAGAGAAGTTTGTAATCCAGGTACCAGGAACACTGTTTGTAAGTCCATGAACACGGGCCCAGCACCGTACACTGAACACCAGCGCTCTCACACGGGGATCAAGAGAGCCATAGATATACAAGAGTTCTGAACTTTTTATAGCAATGCTGAGGAAGAAATGAAAAGTTAAAGACATAAATAATTAGAGAACTGCAAAGTACCAGATGCAGTGTTTATTGTTCAAGCCCTACGGCATCAGCCCTAGGGCAATAAGGGAACTGGGTATCCATTAAAAAAACATTTAAATTTTAAGCATTTAGAAAGACAGAAGCGGATGCCTGAAATTGTCCAGAATGAAATGTCTTGCAGTTTTCCATAGTAAGAAGGAGCCAGCTATGGGTAAACAACAATATTGCACTTGCACTGCTTCTTGTTTCCTTGTTCTACATCGCAGTGGGAGAAAACATAACCAAAAATCCACCATCAAGTACTCAAGACATGAAACTATGCAGAATCAAAGCAAAAGACAGTTTAGCCACAACTGCCTTTGAGGTACATTATCTAACATCTCTATTCTAATATATAGTAAAATACAACTAAAACTTCTTCTACAACTTTGATCTAAAAGGTAATAAAACATTTCACAAAAAAATATGTGACGTGCAGAAACACAATGAATCTGCAAAACAAGTCAATTTGGTAATTTTCAAATTACTGATGTTTGGTCCTGCTGAAAAAAACCAAACAACTAATCCCAAAGGATAAAGGTTTTCAGATGGATTAGTTTTTGATCTGCTTCATCACATGGTCATAGAAACATTCATGTAAGTCTACAAATGAGAGGGCAAGAATAAGTAGGAAAAAAAATGTTAGCATGGTTTGAAAGCAAAATTTACTTTGTGATCAGTTTAGTCTGAAGTGCTTGCGGAACTACGGTTGCAGGAGTTTTTACTCACAATCTTGCACTGCATATTTCTAAAAATCCACTATGGCATTTTGGAGAAGTATACCATGTCAAAGTTTTGTATCACCTGGACTTCTGAAATTTCAACTGTGAAGTGTTTCCCTGTGTTCACAGAGGTTATTACTTCAAATGATAACAAGACAACACACACAGTCACAACCAGACACACCATTAGCAGAGGATTATAAGTTTGCACAGAACTGCATGCTGACCTTCACTGTGGCTGTATATACAAAATAAATTCTATTTGCTCAGTACTGTCTTAACAATTCTTGTATACTCTGAAACAAAAATCTGGGTAATTCAGAAAATTCAGTCTAGGACCCGACTGTAGCTAATGGAGGAAAATTACAAAATGTGCACTGAAAGTTGGATAAAAAGTATTCTGAAATAAACCCACCCATATTTTACTATTCCCTTACAATAATTAAAAGGGCTACTAACTATTTTTCAATTATGTTCCCTTATGCGAGGGCTGTATGTATACTGGATTAAGGTGGATATTTCTTAATGAAATGTGACAGCAAAACAAACTACATGCTTCACTATTAACCAAATATGAACAAGCTGAAAGAGGAAAAACAGATGCAAAAGGCTGTATTTCTAAGAAGCCTGCTCCCTCTGTTGGGCACTGCTGTGCAAGGTCCTGACTGATAGTAACAATGAGTTAATTTAGCATTCAAGGTACCTTGCAAGCAAGTAGGCTTATGCAGGCAGGCACTTGAGAATCAAAAAAAGTACATCAAAATAACTAGAAGCCCAGTCTCTGAAAATTAACACAATGGAGCTGCTTAATCCAAAAATCAACACAATCAGCACAATCTACCAAAGGCTGTGCATATACCCATGTATTTGAAGGAAAGTAATGACTAATGAATACTGCCTTCTTTCAGTGCCTTATAACCTAACCTTATTATATAAAATGGTTTTAAAGCCTTCAGTTTCAGCTAGCAAGTATTTCTTATACTGGAGAAAGATACTTTAAGCACATTAAAACCTAAGATCTAGAAGAGAAAAATATCCTTTTACTTTCAAAGCCAACACTCATGTTTGTTAATAATACAGAAAGAAGTAGATTAAACAATTTTCATTACAGGATTGCAGAACATAGGGACATCAGTGTTCTTCCCAAACTTTTTAAACCATATCTCACCTGTTGCTCACTGACAGATCACACTGGAATCCTGTTGGTTGATGGGAAAACTTCACCAGCGGGCAACGAGCATTGAGTATCTTCTGTATGCCCATGCATCCAGGACCAAAATTATCAAGGCAGTCACCAATCACAGAAAGAATTTTCTGAGTTGCTAATCTTTCAGTTGGTAATTTTTTCATTTGATACTCCATTTCAAAGGGACCTTTTTTCTAATACAAAATTTTAAAAGTAACTATTAGTTCTGGAACCAGAGACATTTATAAATACTTCTGAAAGACTACACCAATTTGCAAATGAGTGTGTACAATGAGAGACTGAAAGACAAGAATTATTCAAAGCAGCCCACAGAATTTAAAAAAAATAAAAACCTTTTGCTGTCTCTCTTACATACTTTTTTCAGTGACTCAATTTTTCCTGGTTAATAGTGAACAACTTTCTGTTAAGTTACTTGTTCAGATGAGGGTATAACACTACTACATCTCACTATTGCCTGAAGTAATTCTAGAATTCCTGACAGCATGTATGTGCTGATTGAAAAGCATACAGTTACATTAAAAAGAGGGGAAAAAAAACCACATCACAACTGATTCAAATCACCATTAATTCCATTTCAAATCCTCAAAGATCAATGCATTAATACTGAATTAAGTAACAGTGTAAAAGAAAATGTCTTTTTCATTTTAAAAAAAAGTACCACATAAATAGCTTAATCCTTCAAAATGATGAACTTTTTACAACACTTAAAATAATTACTTCAGATCATAGATCACAGAATTATAGAATCATAGAAAGGTTTGGGTTGGAAGAGCTCTTCAAAGGTCACCTAGTCCAATCCTCAAATCACAGTTTTTCTGACAAATAAAAATATTTATTTACATCATGATTTTCCTGTAGGTTTTTGTATTTTGAGTTGTCAGGTTTGTATTTTATACCTCAATACAATAATTTCATAGCTATAAAATCTATGCTCCCTTAATAGTCTCTCTCTGGTTTTATGCCTCAGATAATTTTGCTCATTAATCCAATACTTGGCACTGACTTATCCTCCTTGGAATGTGTCATGGGTGAATGTGTGCTATACAAAAAGCATTACGCAGTGACCTAACTACTTTGAGACATAAGAGGAAGTTACTTTTGTTGTCACTAGGTTACTGCAAAGAAAACTTGAATTCACAGACAGGTGAAACAGTTTCAAAGTTAAAGACCTTGCAACCTTTCTCACAAACACTCTTGAGGTGCTGAAATTCTGAGTTGCTCTGGCAACAATTGAGGTGACTGCTCCTGCTCTCCTTTTGCCAACATTTCTCCAGCCAGCAGTATTTGAACATACCGAAGACTTTTTTGTAATGATAAAACAGACACTCACCTTTTACACATGCACACATTCTTATTTGTGTCTTCATATATGTACCCCAGTAAATAATTCAGTAACTTCTGTAGCATGACATCAGCTTTTTAAAATAAGGAGAAGAACCTGACAACCCTCCCTAAATGCATATGCACACACACATGCAGAAAATTATGCTTCAGAACACAGGGGACCCTAAAAGTCAACACCAAGCTTTAAAAAAGCGTGGATGGAACCAAAGAGTTCCAGAGAAGAACACCCAACAGTAGGCTGGGATGGTCTTATGTTGCTGAATCAGTTTCAGAGGATGAGAGTTTTTTCAACACTGAAATTCACCTTGACAGTAAAAAAAAACTATGAAAACACCAGATCATCATCTTCCTTTTGCCAGAAATATCTCCTTCATGTCACATCCAGTTTTTTAAAGTCTTCAGGTCCAAATATTCAAATAAACCTGCTAACAGTCTATAGTATGAACTACTGTACTACCTACGTATAAATAAGCTGATTCCTGTGTGTGAAACAGCAGATGAGCTGCTCTGTTGAAGAAGTGCAAGACTGGAGACGCGTGTCATAATCTTACCATTGCTGTAGCATGTTTTTCTGTAACCCTGAAGTCCAGAAACATGTCCACATCACATCCCAATTTGCCAAAGGTGTTGACTGAAGAGCCAAATGGTTTTACTGTGCTGTCTGGAAAATACGCACGGGCGAAATCCTGAACCAGGGAACAGGCCAGGAATCGGAGCCTGATATTTTCTTCTGTAAGCTGATACTCTTCCAGTAGAATATACATCTGACTGCTTACCTAGTTATGAAAATGAACACTGTAAAAATACAATTACACACCTATCTGGTAACATATATTTTAATCTACTTAATATCATTGCAATTAGAATTTTCTTTATGTCAAACAGATTTACTTCTTACAGAAATTTTTTTTTACAATTAAAATTACTAATTTAATGTATTTTTTCCATGTCGAACCATTCACACAAAATTCTAACAGAGATCAACTTTTTCTAAATAGAAATAAATTGTTTTATAAGTTATACACGGCCACCTGCAAATCTGAAATGGACGTGGTTCATTTTTAATTGAGAGAGATCCAGAAAGCTTTACTTACATTGTCTGCAAGACAAAGCTTTTGAATAAGCTCTTTCACTGGAATGTGAGACTGAGGTGAGAGTTGAACTGGTGTCTCTTCAGCAGCTTGACGCACTGGGTTTTTCATTGTGAATGTAAAAAGTCTGGATTTAAATGGGACAACATGATGCTCTGCAGCACTTGGGATTCCAATTGCATCCTGCAATGAGGCTATACTGTTCTTTTCTGAAAATTCTATTAAAGCATGGATTCCCTAAAACATTAGAATGGAGATAGACAGGGTTAGACAAATGCAAACAAACCTTGAACTGATTGTACTGGTTATTCGGATGTTCCTGGGAGTACTGAGACAGTCCTGAAGATGTAAGCTAAGTTATGTAGCTCAATGCTTTTTAGACACTTGTCCACAAGAAGTCAAAAATATTTATGGTATGCTATTCTTGGCAGTAAACACTAAACATAATAGTTGTAAAATGTATTTATCTTCACAACTGTAATGCTCAAGAAACACATTTTAAAAGTCAGCTCTATTGTTAGAACAACAAACACTACTACATAAAAGTTTCAAAGATGTGAAAAACAGGTTGCTAGCTATCCCTTTGAGAAGATGTTGCTTAGCGGACTTTTGAATAAAATTCTGTTGCTCAGCAACTTTTAAACATTAAAAAAGAGAAAAAACTAATTTAATATACTAATTCTATGTAATTTGCTTAACTTCTATGTATAAAGACTTGAGAAAATGCTAGGGGTTTTTTTTCTAATTCTAATTCTAGAATTCTAATTCTTTCTAATTCTAACAATTACATTGTTAATTACTTACACGATTTTCAAAAAAAAAATGACTCTTAATGTTTCCATGACTGGATAAATACTGCAGTAACTTTTTTTCATTAAGTTTTGGTGGGCACTTAATTAAAACAGTCCGTTCTGCTTGCTCCGATCGTTCTGTTTGAACCTCAGCAAATGTCTTCTTTCTGGTAGTGACTTCAGCATCTGTTAGAAGGAAAGAACATCAAGGGTTTTTATGAAGATAAAATATTTAAAATTGATTTTAGTACACTTAATTTCTTCCTCTGGATTGAACAACTGAACAAAGGTTTGTCCTGGCTCTCTAAAAGGGCTTCAGCAAAAGATGAAACAATGAAGAATGAATGAAAAACTCAAACACGTGTGCTTCTCTCACAAATGCATACATCTCTAGGTATAAGGAATAGGAAATGTAGGAAAAAACCCAATACTGCCTCCCCTGGTGCCACAGGAAGCTTCTTCTGGCAATCAAAGAAAGCATCTTTGCTCTTCTTTGATTTGCTCTTCACTGTGAAAAACTCAAGAGCAGAAAGTTGGACTCTATGCACAAGTCTGGAAATACCAAGCTGAAATGAAAATATAATCTCTTTTAGCTACCAAAAAAACACTTTCACCTTTGGAACAATTTAAGACTTCCTTATTTTTACAACTCATCACCTTCTTCTACAGTAAACTCCTACTCAAAATTCTCATTGAATACTATACTTGCATCTACTCTACTACAATAAAATCACTGATCAGTTACATCTCACCACACTACTGGCAATCTCTATTGCTGCTGACAGCCTACAGAATAACCATGGAAATGAGACATGGTGGAACATCCAGAAACACAGAAACTTTATTCTTGATTGCATAAAAGAAAAGGGACCATGTCCCAGATTTTTAAATCACAATGACTTCCCTGACTAAGATTCAAACTAATCCATTGACCACATGACATTACCAGAGCCTATGAAGCTGCTCCCTATTAATACTGCCATTCATAACTCAGCCTGAGAAGATGAAAAGTGTATTTCCCTGCAGCTACTGCCTGCTTCTGAAATATTCAATGAAGAGCCAGCTCTTCATTCTGTTTTTCCTCTGGAGGCACCCATGGGATATTGTGGCCTTAAGAAAATCTTAACTATCACCCAATTATACTTCTTAGCATTTGTTTTTATTTCTAAAAAAAACCCAATTCCTTTTACAAGTTTATTGTGCTCCCACACAAGTTTGTAAATAATAAATACTCAGATCAGTTATTCCAACAGCTCCGTTTTACATAGCTGTTTTCATCAGAAGATCAAAGAAGCACTTTATGAAGACAATAAATATCCTGGTTTTCATAAGGGCAGAGAAGCATGACTGAGATGGATGAAGAATAAGTCTCATGGACAAGTGATACAATCAGAAGCTGAACCAAATCTTCTGACTCCCACAGCTCTGCATTAGGCCAGAGTGGCTTTGTGATTCTTGCCTGATTTACATGATTAGTGACCATACCTGAAGACATGCTCTGGCATCTCTTCCTGGCTCTGCTGTCATTTGCAGTGTGAGCACACCACAAATGTAGATGATCACATACAAGTGGTGGCTATAAGCATGACAGGCAGACAACTCTGTAGTCTCCCCTGTTCCATACATTTCCAGTTAGTGCAAGAGTTTCACTATCGTTTTAAACAGGTACACACCAGTGCTGCTGCTGGAACAGCTCTGTCCCTCCACACAGTGTGTGCACATAATGTCACAGTAACTCTGTCCTGCTGCAGATGCTCACACAGCATTCACACAGTCAAGCAGCAAACCAGGTGAGACTAATGTCCAAATGTATACACCAAATCAAAAATTATTCCTTAATAGAATTTGAAACATTAACGTAAGAAGCACAGGCCTGAGGCTGACAGGGCCTGAGAAGCACAGGCCTGAGGCTGCCTAAACTGTAAGTTACAGGGTGCACCCAGGTTACAGCACATCGACACAGTCAGTCTGAACCAGATCTTGGCTTGTGCTAAAGACACGGCAACAACCAACACTTCTCCGATGTCCCTCTACGGGGGTCACTCGGGAATAACCACCCTCGCTCCATTCACCTCTACCTGACATCTGAAGTTTAATAAACTAAGCCCTAAGCAACGTTAGCGGATTTGGTTGTCCTGCCTGGACTGCACGCTGAGCCTCTGCTGGGGAAAGCACCGAGTACCCTGCCTGCGGCCGGGGATGCCCGGAACAGCCCCCGGAGCCGCTCCCAGAGCCGCAACACTCCCCGCACACACTGCACCCGGCCGCTCCGCTCTCCAGGCCCTCGTCCGACCTCATTCCCCGCCCCGCCCCGGGAGAATCCGCCGTGCCGTGCCGTGCCGTGCCGCCCCGCTCTGCTTCCACACGGCGGCCAAGCCCTCAGGTGAAGGCGGCGCGGCCCGGCCCGGGGACCCCTACCTTCACCCGCCTCCTCGGCGCCGGCTGCCTGCGCCGACCTCTGCACGGCGGCGCCGGAGGAGCCGAGGCGGGCCTGCTCGAGGGGCTGCCCGCAACCACCGCTCCCCGCCGGGCCGGGGAGGCGCAGACGGCCCCGCAGCAGGGACAGTGCCCGCCCGCCCGCGCGGTGCGCCATTACGGGCCAGGGCAGCGCGGCGCCCGCAGCAGCCTCCGCGCAGGCGCCGGCGGTAGCGTTCGACGGCGCCCGACGAGGCTCAGTATTCCTCCGTCTGGCGCGGAGGGGCTTCCCTGTGCCTCCCGGAGCCTCTGGGTTACGGGCGCGACGTTTCCCGGGGCGGGAAGAGCAGATTGTGCCGAGCGTGTGGGAACGGGCAGCTGCCTCCGGCATGAGGGAGCAAACCTGCCCGATCCGATCCAGCCCTAGGCGCCTAGGTGCGGGAGGAGCCTGCCCGATGTGAGGAATCATAGAATCGGCTGGGTTGGAAGGGACCTCAGAGATCATCAAGTCCAACCCTTGATCCACTACCGCTGTGGTTACCAGACCATGGCACTGAGTGCCACATCCAGGCTCTTTTTAAATATCTCCAGGGACGGAGAATCCACTACTTCCCTGGGCAGCCCATTCCAATGTCTGATCACCCTCTCCCTAAAGAAATTCTTTCTAATATCCAACCTAAACTTCCCCATGGTAACCTCTCCTATGAGCCCTCCCAGCCGGGGCAGGAACATAAAGGTGGTCATGGAGATGAACCTGAAGGGGGAATAGAATGGTTTCCCAGTCCCATGTCAGGGGTGCAGAAGTGGGGTTACTGTAGAAATGGTGTAAAGGCTGTTGTGGGAGGCCAGGAGGCTGGGGTGCAGAGCTGCAGGGCACCCAGGAAGTTGTCACTGGCCTGCCGAGTTGTTCCCTGGGTGTGGAATGGAGATGAGAGTTTTCTTTAGTGTTACAGACAGTAATTGATGTAAAACTTAGGAGTACATCTGTGCTCTGTGTTAGGGGCCATGTGGCCACCGAACCACCCCCAGCACACTCAACAGCCAGCCAGATAACTTGGGTTAGCAAACCTTCACTTCTGGCCTATGCTCTTGGTAGTCTCCAGGTAACTCAGGACCTGTTGGTAACAGCTATAACCTTACTAACTTTAGTTTGTATCCTAGGATGATCCAAAATACAGAGAGTAGATTGCTTTTAAAATGCTACTTTTCAATTTATATATGCATATGCAATGGAGCAGAAACTTGTTTCCTCCATCTCTCTCCATGGTAAGTATGCAAATTTCCTCTGGAATTCTATGACTTGGCCTTTTTAAAAAACACCCTCCTCTTTTTCTCTTTGAAGCTAGTCTAAAAAAGGAAAATGGTTTCATTAAAATTAATTGTGGGGTTAGGAAAACTAATAACCCAAACATGTTTCTGAAAGAAGATACCTTAGGTATCCGAGCATGAGAGCTGCTGCTTGTTAAGGATGTTACTCAGCCTTAACCTCCCACTTTAAAGGTGCTTCCAGTTCTGCACTCTTCTAGGTGTGGCCTCACTCCTTTTAACCTCCCCTTTACCATTTTCTTAAATCTTTGGTTTTTCATCCTTTTGTCATCTGCATTTTCTTGCATTTTTGTCACAGACATTTCTTAGCAAATGCACTGGCCTGCATTGTGTGTATATATATTTATTTATATTTATATGTATAAAGCGCCTATCACCATATTGATAAACATTCTTTGGAACCACTCTGACAGCAGAGGTAAGAGCAGGAGTCAGCCTGTTAATACCTCAGCACTTCTGTTGCCAACCAATTAAAAAAAAAAAACACACCAACAACAAAAAACCACAAGACTTTGCTGCCAGCCTGCTTGGCTTGCACAACTGAGCAAGTTCAACAAAGTGGATGCATATTCCTTTATGGAGGCTTGCCAATGTATTAATTAAACTGGAAGAGTGTAGATTTAGGTTAGACATTAGTAAGAGTTCTTCACTACGAGGGTGATAAAACACTGGAACAGGTTGCCCACAGAGAGGTTGTGGATGCCCCACCTCCAAAGTGTTCAAGGCCAGGTTGTGTGGGGCTTTGAGCAACCTGGTTTAGTGGGAGGTGTCCTTGCCCATGGAAGAGGGGTTAGAATTAGATGATCTTTGAGGTTCCTTCAACTCAAACAATTCTGTGATTTGTCATGTGTATGTTTGGAGAATAAACCATGCATGAACAGAAGTTAACCCTGCTAGCATTGTTCTGCATATGAAAATGTGATACTAAACAAAATCAGGTAGTGATCCTGGCTGAATCCCTGCGTGTTTCAGAATGTTGTTTGTGCCATAATTTGGGCAATTAAGAACAATATAGGAGAGGCTGCAAATGTGTGACAAAGCAGTCAGTGTGTCCAGATAATAAAAACAGAAAAGAATTTGTATGCACTGATAATAAACACTGAAGCCTAAGGTGGGTGTTTGTCCTGAAACCTTATTGACTTCAATAAGGGAACAGCCATTATAGAGCAGATTATAAGAGAATATACAGCTTGTGTCTCTTGAGTTTTGGAGACAGATTCAACTCACCAGCTCCTAGGGCTGTGGCAATTGGTTCTGGTGATCAAGAGGTGCTGCTTCTCCCTGAAAACTAATTTAGTGAAGAGGAGGTGTTGGACACCAGTCTTGCAAGAGCTACTGCCTTTTAGATGAAAAATAAAATGTAATCCTACACACCTACCAAACTCAGGCTACCGTCTCCCAGAGTATTTTAACCCTACTGCCACTAACAAATCCTTCACATTATTGTCCTAAATTCCATCAGAGTTCCAGCTGAAGTTTTAGCAGATAATGCTTAAACTGAGTGGCTCTGGGAAGCTGGTGGGATCTGCTCTAGACGGAGACAGAAGCACCAGGGGCTTCAGAAAAGGGGTCCCCCCATGCCACCAGACAGTGTCGCGCAGCTGCCACCAGGAAACGCCACGGCCGGGACACGACAGGCAGGAGGAGCAGGACAGCGGGGACGGAGCCGCCGCGGCCGCCCCTCGAAGCCCTGGGGGAGGGCACCGCTGGCTCCCGCCTTCCAGGAAACCGAAATGGAAACCTCGGCCGGAGCCGCCCCGGTCCCACGCCCCCGGCCAGGGGCGGGCGGTGCCACCTGCGGCCTTCCCCGCCCCCGGAGTTCCCCGCGGGACTCGGCCGAGCAGCTCCGGAGCTGGCTGCGTGCGGACCGGCGGCTCGGCCTCTCCCGGAGCCTCGCGGGTGAGCGGGGCCGGAGGAGCGGGGGGAAGGCGGCGGGGGAGGGAGGAGAGATGGCGGGGGAGGGAGGAGAGATGGCGGGGCCGGCCGGGCCGGGGGGCAGCACGGGGAGAGGAGCCGGCAGAGCCCCGGCGGGTCGGAACGGGACGGGAACGGGGCTGCAAGGGCGGCTCAGCTGCCTCTCCGCTGCCTCTCCGCCCGCCCTCCTGCTGGTCCGGCTGTCAGGAGGGGTGGAGGGGCAGGGGGTGATGGCTGGGCAGGGTCTGGCTGCCCTCGGCCTCCTGAACCGCGGGAGGAGTTTGATGTGCAGCACCTGTGCTGTCCCCAGGGCTGTGTGGGGCGGGGGGGGGGGCACTGAACATCCCCCTGCTGGAGCTGGGCTGCTCCCAGCTGTCAGCCCTGAAGGGGGTTGTTTTGTTTTTCCCGAGTGAGTATCTGAAATATTGTAGGAATTGAAGTTGTTCCTATTTCTTGCCCGGAAACAGCAGAAACTTTTTTTCCAAAGGACTGGATTTTTCTAGGTCTGTCAATAATTTACCTAAAAAAGCAATTTAAAAATTGCATTCAGCAGTTCTGTGCAGCTTTTTATTACTTTTTTGTTTATGGTGTTGTTTTTTTGTTTCTGTTTTGTTTGTTTGTTTGCTTGTTTTTTTAATGGGTTGTAGTTCTTGTTCGTTTTCTTGGTTTTTTGATTCTTGACACACAAAAAAAGTGCCCTGATGCTCATAACTTTGGTATCTAGTTACTCCTAATATGATGGATATAAGGATGCTCTCAAGCAACACATTTTTCAGAAAAAAAGGGGTTTAAAGAAAAGGTACTCATGATAGAGAAGTGAACTCTGCTTGCAAATTACTCATGTGATGATGTCGCAATAATGGCAGATTGGGAGAAAGAGTTTTGTGCTTTAGCAACTGACTTAAGTGCTTACATTTAGTTTTATTTTTCCACTGTATCTAAAACAGGTTTCTAACTGAGAACCTAAGTCTACCATAATTAGTGATGTTTTTTTTTCATGGACCTGTATTGTATAGAATGATTTAGAACATTGCTTGAGTGCCCACCACAAATACTAGTAGAGGTTTTTAGGGATAAATAGAAGAATTCCTTTTGGCAAGTGGACACATTTTTGTCTGTGGTGGAAGTACAATACATGAATTGCTGCATAATTTAAAAAATACCTTTACATAGTCTGAACACTGCTGTCATTATGTAAACATTTAGTGTTTGAAATTTGCTAGATATAGGGAAAAATGAAGGGTCTTTTGCTTTTCTCAATCATTAAAAACACAGAACTGAGATTATGCAGGTTACAGTAAGTAACCTTGTTATTCAGAGCTTTTTGCAAAGTAGTGAAACTGTCAAGAATAGTATTAGTATTGTGCTGTTTTTTTGAGGACATTCTGAGGAACAGAGCAGAGCTGGCACTTATGGAAAGCTTCATTTGGTCTATACTGTACAGGGGTGTTATGCATGAAAATGTTATCAGAGAGTTGATTAGTTTAATTTTAGTATGTACTTGTCTTTATCCACACAATAGAGCATCTCATGTTTTTCTTTAGAAAAGCTCCTCAGGACCAGTTTCTCACCTTACCTGACTTTTTACATGCAGTCTCAGTTCTTTTTGTGACTGGAGAGCTTGTTTTCTCTCCACCTCCCACTAATGAAGCACCAAAAAATGTACAAAGAATAAAACTCCTACTGTGTGAAAAAACAGAAATCCCCTTTATAATAAAGAATAAACACTTGCAGGCTTTGATAACAGCCTTGGGGATAGAGCAGGAAGATGGGATTCTAGGGGTTAGAAAAAAACCCTGGCATCTTTTTTTTTTCTTGCATAGGTTGGAAAACCTGACCTCTCTCAGCACTCCAGATGCTCACAGCTCAAGCAGTGCCAGGGAAACCACAAAATTTCCTACCCAGCTGCCCTGATACTAGGGATGCTGTCAGGTTGACTTGTAGCTGGGTGAACAGGTGTAGAGTGCTGGTGAAAGTCACTGTATCTTTCTTGGCGGGACGAGGGAACACGGAGCTGCGCTGCCACTGTCACCCCAGGGGCTTGACAAGGAGTGCATGGCACTACAGGCACCCCCCTCACCTGTTCTGTGGTGCAGCTGCTGAGCTTACCTCTCCCTCTCCCTCTCCCTCTCCCTCTCCTCTCCTCTCCTCTCCTCTCCCTCTCCTCTCCCTCTCCTCTCCCTCTCCTCTCCCTCTCCTCTCCCTCTCCTCTCCCTCTCCCTCTCCCTCTCCCTCTCCCTCTCCCTCTCCCTCTCCCTCTCCTCTCCTCTCCTCTCCTCTCCTCTCCTCTCCTCTCCTCTCCTCTCCTCTCCTCTCCTCTCCTCTCCTCTCCTCTCCTCTCCTCTCCTCTCCTCTCCTCTCCTCTCCTCTCCTCTCCTCTCCTCTCCTCTCCTCTCCTCTCCTCTCCTCTCCTCTCCTCTCCTCTCCTCTCCTCTCCTCTCCTCTCCTCTCCTCTCCTCTCCTCTCCTCTCCTCTCCTCTCCTCTCCTCTCCTCTCCTCTCCTCTCCTCTCCTCTCCTCTCCTCTCCTCTCCTCTCCTCTCCTCTCCTCTTCTCTCCCTCTCCTCTCCTCTCCTCTCCTCTCCTCTCCTCTCCTCTCCTCTCCTCTCCTCTCCTCTCCTCTCCTCTCCTCTCCTCTCCTCTCCTCTCCCTCTCCTCTCCCTCTCCTCTCAACTCTCAGCACGTGGTCTCAGTTTCTTTGCCAAGTCAGCCGCGTCATTTTAGTTGGTTTTCTTCAGCGTTAGTGCTGACGTAAATACTCTAACCCATAAGAAATATGTGCCACAAAGCTTCCACGTCCTTGAAGGGAGGGTAAGAAAGATAATGATCATAACTAGAAACTGTACCTGGGCATTGCCACGTGGCCTCAGGGGACCAGGTCTGCTCCTTGTCCTTGAGATAAATTGGTTGTGCTTGCTCCTTTTGCTTTTTTCTTTTTAAAATGTATTTTGGTCTTGTTATCTTTTGCCAAAAATAGATGGTTGCAGTGGATTATGAAAAAGGGAAGTGAGAGCCTTCTAAAAAGGGCATTCTCTACTCAGTTCTGCTAGAGGAAATAGAGTTCCTTCTCTTCTTTGCTACTAGCAAGCAGGAGGCAGAGAGGGTAAAATTCAGGACCTAACCATGGAAAACTTGTTTTTCACTACTACTTGGAAATCTGGATGGTCATAGCTTGATGCTGTTTTGGGCTGTAATGTTACGGTTTTTTCTGCAAAAAAGTCCCCTGTTACCTCAGCCTTGTGATTACTGTTTTTTCTTTCCATGAAGCCTGTGAAGCAAATGATCATATGTGTATAAACCAGTCCTTCTGCTCAGGCTGGTCTGCCATGGCTTTATTTGTTTTCCTTTTTTTAATAGACTGCTACAGAACACTGAGAAATTATCATCAGTGGTAAATGCGTGTTCAAGAAACATGACGACTATAGGGATTATATTGAGACATTTTTTATGGTTTTGTGTGATGTAACAAGGATAAATACAAGGTAAGAGCTCTTAGACGTTTACGTGTTGAAAACTATTTGTGCAAGTATGTTAATGACTGACCATGCATATATTTTTTAACTTGAACAAAGCAACTCTCTCTGGCTTAAGGCATTAACCTGCGATGGAGAGGAGCTTCTTGGGATGTTGAACCCCATTTCTTGTAGTGGAAGTTCACTTGAGCAAAATGATCAAGGTTTATCTTAAACAGTTATAGTTAGGGCTAGTGAGGACAGACCAAACTGCTGAAAACTGCTTCAAAAGCTTACTGGTTTTACGATAACTCAATTTCTGGCTTTTCTGAAACTAGTGAAAATTTCAGTTCAAGTCTAGTTCAGTTATTTGCAGAAAAGATGAGTTGTGTATCTTACCTGGTGACTTGTGCTCTATGCAACAATACTAACAGACACTTATTACTAGAGGAATGACCTTGCTTCATGACCTTCTTTTCTGGAAACATAAGTTGCTCATTGAAACTTGTGGATAGAACTGATTGAGTGTGTTTATATCTATCTGTGTCGTTCATTTCCAAATAATGAATTCTTTCATCCATTCATTTCCAAATAATGAATTCCTTCATCCATATTGATAGTGCTGCTTTATTTTGCATACCCAGCAATGAGAGGTTCCTTACATTTCTTTTTCATCCATTCTACTAATTACGATTTTCTGCATAATACACAGCAATAATTTTAAACCTATCTGCATAATGATGAGCTGTCTATCATCCTGATCACTTTTCTTTTGTGCTTTGCTAAAATAAACATAGGTGAAAAGTGTTTTTAGGTTTGTTTATTTCTTTTTTTTCAGGAGTGGTTTTGCAAAGTGGACAGTAATGGAGTATATGAGCACGGGTAGTGATAGCAAAGAGGAGATTGACTTGTTGCTAGCTAACTTAAATATGTCTGAGGTGATAGACATCATGGAAAACCTTTATCCAGGTGGAGACCTTGCAGTCTATGAAGACAGCTTAATTACAATGTGTGAAGAGGCAAATCAGAATGAAGATCAAGCGGAATCTTTACTGTTTTGTGAAAGGGAGGTTTCTTTGATGTCCTCTGTCAAATACGGGACTGTGGAAGACCTTCTTGCCTTTGCAAATCAGGTGTCTAACACTGCAAAACAATGTAAAGGATGCAGACAGCAAGAATCTGGAATCCTCTTGAATATGGTATGTCAATTATTTTTACTTGAAAATAGTAGACCTTAGGATTTAGAAGTTATTAATGAATCTAAATAAATATCACCACCAGTCCCATGACTAACAGACAGGCTGTTGTTCACTCTGTAACCCTGGGACTTGAGGGGATCTCTGAGGTAATCAAGTCTAGCCCTTGAAATCTCAGGCAGCTATGGAGAAGTCTTTTGTTTGGACAGATCCACTCTATGTTGCCTCTTGGTATCCCTGGAGATAGAAAACATTTCCTGAAATTGAATTCCAACTTGAGACACGCAGTAAAAAAGCAAAAGCTGCAACTGTGATGGTCTATAAGTTTGACAGTTTTCCAGTGCTTTGTGTAAGTAAGAAGAGTTCATAATGCAAACTCCCAAATAAAGTGCTAGGATCTACTTTGGTATAAGTACTGAATTCACTTTATCTGCACAAAATGTTAGGAGTAGTAATGTAAGGACAAGTGGTGTATCAACTGTGACTTTCAGAATCACAATGTTATGTAATATCACACTGTGCTAAATTCAGTAATAGGTGTGTTGTTTTGAGATATGTTCACTTTTTCCCTAGGATGATTTGTGTTTTTCAAGCATCTGCAGTTATTAGTTTCATCAGACTAATGTTTTCTGTACTTAGGGCAGACACTGTTCTATATACTCGTGGTTGTTTTCCTTGGCTGTTATTTCTACAGATGCATACAATTGGTATGAACCAAGTACTATTAGGTGCACGTGATCCCATTAAGCAACTGAGAGGACTGGAGGCAGGGTGCACATGAATGTCAGCAGGTTACATTATTATTTACAGCATTTTAGTTCAGATCAGGAGTGTTTCTGATCACCTAGGGACCCTGGCTGGCTGCACTGTGGCTCGAGGCACAGGGGCTCTTGGAGTGCACAATCTGGATTTCTTTCAGTTGAAACAAAACTGATGGATGTATTACAACCACAAACCAGCATTTACTCCACAGGACCAAGCTAGAAACTAGTCCTGAAAGCCTCCTGAAAACATGAATAGTGTGGTGGTCATTGCTTTCTTGCTCAACAAGTCCATTCCTCTCAGTCTCTGTTACTTTCCAATGTAGGTGCAACCCATGTGCATTAGTTAGTCTTAACTCCTTGAATTGCAGAAGTGAGCTGGAGAGGTGTATGGATTGCTAATCTTTACCTGGGCTCTGATATGTAGAAGGGAGGCTCATTCTGTGTATGCTAAGCAAAATACATTTTATTGAACAACACACAGTCTGCATCAGTTAAGAACTTATCCTCCCCAAAATTAATAAGTTCTAAGGATTAAATTACTTTATGTGGATACTAGTCAAAAATCACTAGCAGTGTGACTCCCACTTTTTTAATTGCAAATAAAAATAGAAGGGGGTTGACATTATCATGGCAGACTTCTTCTACTTTTTAATAAGGAGCAGAAACTCTTATACAAGATGGAAAATTAAAATGTATTACCCTAGCAGTACATGTGATATTAGGAAATGCTGAAACTCTTGCTCACATTGTATAAGGTAGCTTGTGAGTAACAGGTATGTGGCATAACAAGTTAGCAGATTACAGGAAGGACAAACATGTGCAGGTAAATCTAATAACAAGAGGTGGGTAATTTCATTAACCCAGCTGCTGTTGTTGTTGTTTCAAGACAATTAATTGCAACTTACACTTTGTAAGTCATTCACCAGAGAGAAACGTGGATGCCTGAGCTGTGAATGAATGCCACACCTCACATACTGTTCCCATTTGGTGTTTCTAAATAAAGACTGCCAAACAGATTGCATGCATCATGCACATGTAAAAGTGATATATTGTTTTCTTTCCACTACATGTATAAAATTAATTAGTCTTGAAGTAGTTCTAACTTCATTGTGATTATTTATATATTTTTTTTACTTTCACTCCAAAGATCACACCCAAGAATGGACGCTATCAAATCGACTCGGATGTGCTTCTCTTTCCATGGAAGCTGACTTACAGGAACATTGGCTCTGATTTTATTCCTCGGGGAGCTTTTGGGAAGGTGTACTTAGCCCAAGATAGGGAAACTAAGAAACGAATGGCATGCAAACTGGTATGTTGGTTCAGTAGCTTTATCTCTGAGCAAATATAGTACAACGTAGTGCATACAGTGTGTTTTTAAATCTGTCAGCATCAGATTCCACTATCAGGCTTGATCATCTTGGGCTTGTTGGCTTCCAAAAGGTAGGGATAATTGATGTTTTTAACTGTTAGCGTGTTTTAATTTTTTGGTTCTGAGACTGCAAAGTTTCAGCATTTTGAAAGTACCTGGAAGTACATGGAACTGGAGCGAGGGCTGGCCTGCTGTTTTGTGGGGGTAGAAGAGTTTCTACTTGTCCTGATGTACTCACAGTGTTAAAATGTTAGCATGAGATCATGTGCCTGCTGAAGGTGATAGCAGAACCCTGTTGTTGCAGGTGTTATTAGGATCTCATCCTTTAACTCAGATCTTCAGACACAAGTTTTCTTTACTCCAGTGCCATTAATATCCTTTAGGCCTCAGCTTACATGCAACTCTCACTGAGTTATGGGCACTGACTGGGCATAAAGTTGTGAGATGTCTCAAGAAATCTGCTGGACACCCCCCTAATTTAATGCAAGCCAATGTTTTCTTTCAACTTTACCTTTCAGCATACCATTCTGAAATTAGAATATTTATGGCCAGTAAAAGCTCATTGGGGACACTGCTATATATTCCCTCACTGATACATATTCTGTGTGTGAAAGAGTTGGGGGGGCAGTTGTACATCCTTCCCTTGCATCCAATGTATCCACATGGGGACAGATTTAAAGTTGCCACTCCTGCATAACCCACTGCAGAATCAAAGCATCCTAATGTCTCTGAAAATATAAACAGTATTTCTCACTGCAGTAAAAATAATAACCTCATGTTTATTGCACAGCCACAAATCTGAAAAGCAGTAGTAACCTTTCCGTGTGTAAGCAAACACTGCTTTCTTTGTCTTAGCAATCTGCTGTCAGTAAGAAATGCAGTGCTGCCAGGAGCTTGCTTTACAGCAGCTTTCATTTCATGTAAACCATAAAACAGCTGATAAGGATTGAACTGAGGTCACTAATGGTCCCGAGCATCATTGGTCTGTACACTGTGCTAAGTGCTGCAAGCACTGCTCCACGTGTCAGGCAGGTGTATAGTTCTGGTAGAGCAGATGAGACTGCACAAAGGTAATGGAAAAAGCAGTGGGATTTTTATCTCCTTCACCAGGAAGTTTGCATAGATCTTTTGCGTAACTACCGGATTTTGACGGGAATAACTCTTGCTACATTGCTTTTTCTGGAAGATTACACTTCTTATTTGGGCATGATTCCAAAACCTCTCATATTTAAATATCATGAATCTCCACTGAAAAGAAAGGACAATCATGAGATGAAAATAAAGCTCTGTATTTTAATAAGTGACTAGAAGTGCTTTGCTTCCTTCTTCCATTTTAATCTATAGGGTAACTAGTATTCGGATGGATAACTTGTGGTTTTGAGCTGCTTTTCTCTGTTTTTTTTCCTGTGTCCTAGGTCCCTGTGGAACAGTTCAAGCCATCAGATGTTGAAATACAGGCATGTTTCCGTCACGAAAACATTGCTGAATTATATGGTGCTATTTTGTGGGATGAGACGATCCATCTCTTTATGGAAGCTGGAGAGGGAGGATCTGTCATGGAAAAGCTGGAGAGTTGTGGTCGTATGAGAGAATTTGAAATCATTTGGGTGACAAAGCATATTCTGAAAGGACTTGACTTTCTCCACTCCAAGAGGATTATCCACCATGATATCAAACGTATGTGTGTGTGATTCTTTGGGGTGCTTTCTGGTTCAGGCTGGGCTGGGACTTCATTGGAGAGCCTGAGACTGAGCTTGGGAGGGAGACAGGGAAGGAGGGAGGCAGGGATAACACTCAGCAGATGTCAAGGTTGGGCTCTGGCAGTAACAGTTATTAAATCACTTCAGAGGGCAGGATGATTCCAAGGTCATTGTTCCTTTGCCTTTCTTGAACAACTCAATGTGAAGTAAAAATCTAAAGAAAATCAGTAAACTTATCAGTCTGTGTTAAGCCAGAGGTTTCCCCTCTTTCCATATATATTCATCCTGAGTGCTTCCATGCCTACCTTCAGACTTACACTTCCTCTTAGGTGCTGTGTTTCTGCATGGATGTTCCTCAGTTTCAGAGACTTTGGAATTAAATACTTAATTTGTGCTGTTTTTTTCTCTCAACAGTTCCTGCAATTTTTAGTATATATTTGCTTTTTAAAAGTTCTGGGTATTAACATGTATAAATAATCAAAACATACTGATACTAAACCTAAATTTAATACATTAATATTAAATTACTTTTAATTTTAATGCATCACATTTAATTTAGTATTAAATACTGTTCCTCCCAACACCTCAGCCCCACAAAACAGATAAGTTCTGCCTTTCTAGTAACCGTGCTTCTAATGATCATGTTTATCTTCTGTGGTGTTAATTTTTGCTAAACTTAAGGGTATAAAATAGAAATATGCAAATTGAAGTGTTATAGTAAATTATCAGGATAAATTTAAGCTTCATTTTACTTTTTTTTTTTCTTTTTTTTTTTTTTTTTGCTAATGTGGGTCAGTATTTAGATTTAAGGCTTAGAGATTCTGAAAGCTGTAAAACTGCTTAATTTTCCCTTAGTTTTGCTTTCTTGCTGTAGTAAAAGTCGTTCCTATGGGTTAATCCTAATTGGCAGTAACAATGACATTAATTAGAAGGTTTAAAAAAACACCCAGCCAAAACCTAACCCACTACATCTAGACAGGAGATGGAGATTTTATTGAGAAAAAAAATGCTTTGAGCCAGGAGGGGGAGGAGGACTTTTTGTTGGCTCTTAAGTGCAGCTCAATGCTGCCACTCAGTTTAACCCTTGTTTGGAAAGTGGTCAAAGCTAAGGGTGTTTGGTTGGTGAAACTTCAGTCCAAAACCAGCTGAAGCTGGGGCTGGGTGCACTCCCAAAGAGGCAGCAGAGCTTGCTGTGCTGTGGCAGTGTGGGCCTCTTCACCATCCTTTATGTGGTGTTTAAAATCCACAACTTTGAAGATATCCCTGACATTATAAATTTACTTATGTAGTAGGGAAGTGTGTGAAGGATTGCCTCAGGAACCAGTGCTACTGAAAGCAAAGCCTGTGTCTTCCCACTGTATGGCCACTGTGGGCACTGTCAAGATGGAGTGTGATCCACAGTTCCCCCTGGGAGAAAATGTGTTTCTGTTGTATAACTTGGAGGGCTCATCTGTCCATGTCTTCTGAAAGAGCAAAGGAGAATTTCTCAAGGCTTACACAGAGCACTACATAAATATTTAACCAGAAAGAAAACTGCAGAGAAAGCCTCAGAGTACAAAGTTGTGCCTTAAGCAGTCTTATGAAGGAAAAGTGAATTAAGCTCTTAGATACTGCTGCAGTTTGCTGGGAGTTTGGTACTCTCCATCTTTTATTACTTTTGCAGCCATAGTCTCTCCTCTGTTGTCACTCTGAGCCTCTCATGCTGACCAGTGCATGAGACTGGTGTGGCTGCTGTGGAGGGGCCTCAGTTCATCTCCTGTCTTCCTTTAAACATTCAGTGCAGAGAAACCTCTTGGTGACAAACAATGATGTTTATAGCCAGACCTGAACAGCATGCTTTTCACCTTGGAGACCATTAAACAGCTTCAGAGCAAGCCTTGCTGTGCTGAAGTGCCTAACATTCTTACAACTTCCTCCCTTACCATCAGACATTTTCTTTCTCCTTTATTTTTTGACTTAGGGAAATGATAAAATGTTGATCCTTCTTTTATGTAAACCACTCCAGCTTGATTTTTAAGATAGGATTTTAGGTTGGTCCCAGTCACTAACAGACCTGTTTTGGCTACGAGAAGGGCTGTGTGGGCTATAGACACTGGTTGTGCTACTTAAGTGTCCAACATGCTAGAAACTTAAATGTTGTCATTTGTGTTTTTTCTTTTAGCAAGCAACATTGTCTTTATGTCCACTAAGGCTGTTTTGGTCGATTTTGGCCTAAGTGTTCAAATGACTGAAGATATTTACTATCCCAAAGACCTTAGAGGAACAGAGGTAAGAAGCTGGAGGGACAAAAGTTTACCATGTTTGTAATGCTTAGGATCACATTTGGAGTTTGATGGCAGAAGCTTGAGAAAAAGAATTTTATAACAGCTTATCAAAAATTACAAACATTATATAATCTTAAATATATTTGTATTTTCAACTTGGTGAATGGAGATTCAGATTTTCACCTTCTCTGCAGTCCCATTTGTTAGCAATTATTGTATCTTAAGTCAAAGAGAAATGGAGGTTCACCGAAGTCAAACAAAATTAACAGTGCTCTGAGCCAAGTTGTTTGCAGTGAATCAGCTGCTGGTCAGAGATGCTTTATACAGGAATTTGTCCTTTGCTCTAGCAAAGGTTTCTTCTGAGATACCAGCTGTGGACTGGGGTGACCTGCTCAACACAGTAGTTTGACTCCTTCAGCGGAGCCACAGAAATTGCAAACCTCTGGGTTTCATCACTTTGCATTTCTAATCTCTGTTCCCCAGCTACGTGTAACCCTCTTGTCCTTTGGGGTTTACGTATGCCACAGTTGATGATTATCTGGTAAACTGCTAGACATTACAGTGGTGGAGGTGAGGGCCTTTTAAATGTTCCCAGTGACTGACTGAACAGGCACAGAGGTCCTGCACACCACTTGGACTAATCTCACGCTGAAGTGTTTCCAGGGCTGGAGTTCTACCAAACAACCAAGCCCAACAATTGACTTGGACTGCTGCTGCAAATGTGGCTTTGCTTTCCCTCTGCTGCTGTAGGAGGCTGTTTACAGGAAATGCTTCAGCTGAAACGTTGGTGCTTAGTTATTTGATAGTCTAGATTCTACAGTATAGGTATGTGTTTAGAGGAGATACTTGCATAGCTGACAAAGAGCATTTCACTACTTGGAAGGGTAGTATAAACCAAGATTTCACAGAAGGTCAAGCTTGTTTGTTTATTTGTTTTCAAGATATGTGGGAAAATACTTGAACATTTGTTTTCACTGCCAGTGAAAACTCCCTTCTAGTCAGGGGTGTTAAGAGCTTAAAATTCTTACTGTGTTGGATGCATTGTGTTTTCTGGCATTTAATGTACATGCTTTGTGGCTATTTTATTTTGGTTTGGTATCTTTGAGGGGGCTTTTGTGTGCTGTTAATGAAGAAAGAAAAGTTGTAAAAATTGGTTGGAAGCCCTGGTAGGGTATTTCCCAAGGATGGAGAAGTATGTAAAGGGTAAATTTCCATGTTTGTGAAGTTAATAGGTGGTGATCCACTCCTGGCTGTTAGAGGAGAGGCCAAATTGATGTTGGTAAGAACAACTGTGAAAAACACTTAGTTCTTCATTTAGTAGGAAGAAAATTATTCTGCACTGTTGAACACCTGCAGTCATGTCCTCAGGGAACAAATAATCCCATTCGCCCCAGTCCCGACACATAACACAGTGGTTGGTGTTTTCTGTCTCAGGGGAGAGGTAGCCACTCCTCAGAACCACCAATCCTGCTGTTCTGACACTGACACAGGCCAGAAGTAAGGTTGCAAAGAGGGCATTAGGAAAGGAGATTTTGAAATACCAGTCAATGACTTAACAGAAACATCACGAATACTAATTTATAGTCTTCCTCCATAACATCTTCCTCTCCACAGTGCCTGTGCTCATCTTTGTGGAGTGCTTAATCCAGTCAGCCACGGATGTCCTGTGTAGTCTTTGACAGCATTGGCTTTCCTGATTGATTTATTTTTTTCCAAGATCTTAACTCTCCAGAGTGCCTCCTGAGTTTTGCACCCTCTCTTACAAAGCCTTAAGAAGTGGTGCATGTGTCCTGTTTCTGCTCATGGTTGTGTAGCCTCTCAGGAGGGCTCCATCAGGGCCAGGCAGATGCCAGCTGCCTGGCTGCTTTCTTTTACCTCTGGCATTGGCAGGGACCGGTGTCCCCATGAAGCAGGAGGCAGTTGAGTTACCTTTCTCCTGTGCTTGTTCTTTGGGGGTTTAGGGTGGTGGTCAAGGGTTGGACCTGATGATCTCCAAGGTCCCTTCCATCCCAGCCAATTCTATGATTCTTTGTGGTTATGAAAATGAATAGTTACAATGCTGGGCATAACGACTGAAAGATAGTTACATTTTGTTGAGCTGATGCAGCATAAAACACCTGGGCCTTCTGAGTAGTGTGTGTACAATGCCTGCAGCACAATCCACCCTGGGTGTCATGGAACTGCTCTGCAGGAAATGCTGCTTCTAGGCCTTTGCTGCTCTTGCTGGTATGCATCTGTCACTTTGTTAATACATGTAGAGCTTCTGTTACAGCCATTTGAAGGCAGGACAAAGTTGTTACTAAGTTCTGTTGAATGTGGAAGGCGTGATTCATTTGCAGGAACGCTAAACCAAAGCTGGCACAGAATGAGGAAAAGGAATGGCTTTTAGCTGGGCTGCGTCTCTGGTTTGTTTGGCAGACAAGTGCCAGCCTAGCAGTAGGAAGGAGTGGGGATGAGAAGGAACCTGGGGCATGGGCTGCCTAGTTTGGTGGCAAGAGAGTCTAAGGCTAGTTTAAATTAGGCTGAGATCACAGCTTTGCACATCTCCTGTTTGCTTTTTGTCCCTGTGCAATCAAGGAGCATTTTGCCATTTTTTGACCATTTTCACTTTGACTTTAACTGCAGACAGGTTCTTGCTCAAGCATTTTTTTTTCTTAAGAAGGCAGTTGCTTTTTGTTTATATAGATTTCACACGTAACTGCTAATGTTTACTTTTTTTAAAAGTAGAAATTCTGTTCTTTGCTCCTTATGAGACTTTAAAAGGTGGCTGGTGCAGATGAGCTTATTGTATCTTTGCCCTGAGGAAAGCCATGGATAGGAGGAAACTGCAGCTCTAGACACCTGCTGAACCTTGCACATAATTCATATCTGAAGCTCTGTTTGCAGATATGGTATGTGATTTACAGGGAAATATTTCTTGGAATTTGAGAGAGCCCAACAGCCCTTCTCAGTCTGTGGTTAGTAAGTAGTTGGACCATGTGGTGTTGAGTTAACTTCCTGCTCTTGTGTCAGTTAATGGCTTTTGATGTGATTCTTTGTGGCAGGATAACTTGAACTAATTAAAGTTCTGTTTGGCTCCTTTAGAGGCAAATTGGGTGAGGGAAAAGTAGGAACCAGAAGCAAATAGGGTGGCTGGCTAGCCCAACTTGCTAACCTAGTATGTTATGGGGTGTGCCCATGTTGTGTTGAAACCTTCTCCCTCTGCCAGTGGCAGTGTCAGAGCTGTGAGAGCAGCTCCTGCCCAGCTGCTGGGTGTGCCTCCTGCATCCTGCCTGTCTGGTTCTCCTCCAGCTGCTCTCAGACCTGCCTGGAGCTGGCAGGAGCTTCCCACTTGCTCCTTTGTCAGGGCCTTGGCAAATCTATGTTTCTGTACATATCCAAACCTTTGGATAGAAACTGTATTTTGGTTTACACTATTAGAATTTTTGGTTTAAATAAGGCTGAAAGGGGGTGCTTGCCTTTAATGGCTGCTCTAGGGGTAACCTGGTGGAAAAGGCGTGGGACAGGACATAAGAGACCTAGATTTTAATTTACACATTGCCTTAGACCTAGCTTGTTCTTCACTCAAGTTATTGGATAAGAGGAGGAGGGGAGAAGCATAAGGAAGACAGGAAGGTCTGCATCTTAATTCTGTCCAGAAAAGTTGTGTTAATAACCTATAGTAATAGGGTTTTGAGGAGTGGATTCCTGTCCTCAGTGGTGGCTAGCAGTGTGGTCTAGTAACTAGCAGTGCCCCACAGAATAAACTAGCAATTCAGGCACCTCTTTTTTCTGTGGAGGGTTGAGGCTCCAGCTACCAGGCTGAACAAAGCTGAGCCATGGCTTGAACCACAACCTCTCACAGTCACCAAGCTGTGGTGGGTCTGGAGAGGGCAAACCTGGAATATGGGTGCCAGGTGCCCATTTGCTCAGGTGCCAGACCAGAAAATCTATGTGATAGTGGTAATGAGCAGAGGAGAAAAATCTTATTCCACAGATTGTGTTTGGTGTTTAGGCTGCAGGTACTAGTGAGGTGCATCCCTTCAGAGAGGGATTTCCTGGATCACAAAATGTCGCAGTTCATCTTTACTTATTTTCTCCTATTGATTAATCTTTTTTTTTGACTCTTCTTCACAGATCTACATGAGCCCTGAAGTTATCCTCTGCAGAGGCCACACAACAAAAGCAGACATCTACAGCATGGGAGCTACTATTATTCATATGCAAACTGGTATTCCACCCTGGGTGAACAGATATCCTCGTTCTGCATATCCATCCTACCTCTATATTGTAAGTGTCTTTAGCAAAGCTGTAGTTTCATTTCAAGGGCTTCCTGTACTCTTGTTGGGAAAGCTCCAGTCATACAAAAACTATCAAAATATTTGTCAGAGAGATGATATCTTTTTGCTTCGTGAGAAGGAGAGATAAATTTGGGTTTCAATCATTTAAGAGAATACAAAAGCTGAGCTGAAGTCATCTCTCTGGGTTGTCTTACAATTTACAGGCTTTGAGTTTAATACAAGGGCAGGGTTGAAACAGCGTGGAACTTGATTGAAGTAAAAACCCATCAGTGTTCTACTTTTTTGTTTTGTTCAAAAGTTGTAGATAAAAACTAGAGCTTGGCAAATTTGATTCAGTGGTTCTTTTGGTGTGGTACAGAAATTTGATGAATTTGCATTGCACCAGATTTTATACTTGCTTGGATTTGCTTTGAGCTTTTAAATTTATGATAAGTTTTCTTTTTTAAAAAAGGTGCATTTTTTGTGCAGTTACATGTTGTGACCTAATTAATCAGGCCAGCTCAGGGAGAGGATGAATTGTAAGTGGGGAATTCCCAGACCACTCATGTGGTTATCTGTGACTTCCTCTTTCATTGTTTTTGGAATAACTGTTTCATTCGTCTTTTTCAATTCCACCAGATACACAAGCAAGCTCCCCCCTTAGAGGACATTGCTGAAGATTGCAGCACTTCCATGAGAGAGTTACTAGAAGCAGCTCTAGAAAGGAATCCAAATCACAGGCTGTCTGCAGCAGACTTACTGAAACACGAAGCCTTACACCCACCTCCAGAAGAGCAACCGAGGTGCCAGAGTCTGGACTCAGCATTATTTGAAAGGAAAAGACTACTTGCAAGGAAGGAGCTGCAATTGCCAGAAAACATTACAGGTAATAGTATCAGTCTGGCTTGCCTTGCACATTGTAGATTTTACTTTGTGTGAAAACTTGATATGTTAATGGTTAGAAAAAATCGAAACTCAAAGAGCTTCTGGAAAGAGACCAGTAAAAATCCCAGTCAGATGAGATCAGACCCAGAGCTCATTGTTATGTAAAATGCCCATTGACTTCAACATGAGAGGAATTTATTCTGAATTCTGCAGCTCCTGAAGGGCTGGCTCCTGAAAAAGCCTTGGCAGTCATTCAGGGCACTTCACTATAACCCTATACTTCAAGTATAGGCTTTAATTTGTCCAAATTGCTTTAATTTGCCACAGAAGTAGAGGTGTTTTATTAATACTAGTGATTTGTTTGTTAAACTCCCAACAATCACCAGCAAACCAAACAATTTTTGCTTCCTTAAAGACACACACAAAGACATAACTGTAATGTTGCTGAATGTCAGGAGTACCAAGCCTTTTGTTTCAAAACTAAAAATTACTGTAGAGTGAAACACAGTTACCATGTGCATTAATAAGTGCTTTATGAAGGATAATAGGTGAACCAGTTAGAAAACTTGTGTTCTGAGATAATATCAAGACTAATGGAGATTTGGTGCCAGCAACCTGCTAGCAGGAATCAAAATAAGTTCTAAAATATGTTTGGAGGGTCCTTAAAAAAAAACTTGTAAAAACTAACACCAGGCAAGGTTTTATTTGATTATGATAAGTATCTGAAAAGATATCTATGCAAAGTTTTTGGGCTGCAATGAATCCGTTTAACATTTAAATCAGTCACAACCTTTGCATCTACAGTGGTATTGCTTCTGAATTTTGCTTTGTGGGTGCATAATCCTTTGACTAGCTCAGGCCATTTCAGTTCTTTGGAAACTAAAAAATATTTGACCTTTCAAATTGAAACTTCAGGTGCTTGAGATTCCAGGACATCCACTACACAAATATACAGGGGAGTTCTGCCATTGGAAAGATTTCTTCAGACCTTGATTTAAAATGAAAATAGAATTAATTAATAGAAAGAATTCTCTATTGTCACACCCAGTGACAGAAAGAGAATGTTGTCTGTTTAGATGAAAGTTCCCCTGTAATGAAGGGGAATTCTCAACTGAGAAGAGTAATTCTTGCATCAAACTCTTCTTTAGCACTGTGGCTTAAAGGAAGAGGAAGCTCTGCCTGGAGGTCCCAGCTGATGGAGGATTTTTTTTAAAAATAGTTGAACACACTTGCTGCTTACAGTAGCAGACTTTACCTTTGGTAAAGACAGTACCTTTGGAAAGACAGTACCTTTCTTTGCCTGAAAGTTGTGGGTTGATTTAGTAGCTTTTTTTTTTGGTCTATACAGGTTTATGTTATCTTGTCCTTAAGAATGAAGCTTCCCAAACCACAGATAAATAAAGCAAACATTAGCCAAATTGTTCCAATAATGTCTGCAACCTGAACTGAAATAGTGTAGCTATTTGTACAATAAGGACATGTTTTGTGTCTTTCCTTTTTAGATTCCTCATTGTGTACCGGGAGCATGGAAGAGTCAGACCTGCTAAAGAGGCAAAGATCACTCTACATAGATCTTGGAGCTCTAGCTGGTTACTTCAATATTGTCAGGGGACCACCAGCCTTAGAATATGACTGACTCAACAATGTTGTATATCAGCAGGACAGAAGTGGACCTCTACCTCTTAAAACTGGATTTTAAGACTTCGTTTTCAAATTTGTACATAAAAATATTGCCATTGTAGTCTGTAAAATGTGAATAGTGTTTAATTGCACAGATGATTAAGCTAAAGCCTTTGAGGCTCTGATAAGCTGATCCTAAGCAGTGATATTTGTGTGTCTGCTGGTTGACCAAAAAGAAGACAGCAAAAAGAACATTGCTGGGAGTGTCTTAATCTGAATGCCTTATCTTCCTGTGCTAGGCCTTGCACTTTTATAAAACTTGTAATATATGCTTGCAAATACTATTGTCACAAAAAAAAACCCAAAAAACCCAAAACTAAACAAAAAAGCAATGAGCATGTGGGCTGTAAAATTCAGTCAATCTGAGCTGTCCTTAGAGAAAACCTTTAGAAAAAAAGTCCTTGATTTAACCAGTCAAAGACTGGTTCAGTCTTGTTCTGTCTTTCAGACTTGGCCTGTCTCTGGTCACTCTTAATGGAAATCAGGGCCTCCCTTAAGCAGAGCTAAGTTCTATCAGCTGTCTGGAGCCAAAGCATCACTTGGTTACTCTGATGTGCTGTCAGAGATAAGCAGGGTGCTGTTCCCTTTCTCTGTGGGTATAGGGAATCCTTCACTGGCCATACTGGTTAGCTTTGGGAATAACACAGCAAGCTGGCCCTGGCAAACGACAGGAGTGACTCCCCCTGCTTCCTATGTTGCAGCTGTTGCAAGGATATCTTGGGTAGTTTTCAAGGGTAGACAGTGGGCAGACTCCAGACTCTTTGTTTTTTAGTACTTTAAATTGTACACGTGTGTGTTTGCTGTGAGTGCTATGGTTTGGAAAGCGTGTCATTAGTTGACAAGCTGTGTTTATGTTCCTATGGAAATTGAATTATGTTGTTCTTGCTGTGCCTCATACATTTGAAACATGATGTTTTGGATGATAGTAAAACTATGTAAACTGCATAGTTCTGTACATCCCATGGGATGAGAACGTAAACTTTTATAAAACTCTTTGATGCTTAGGATGACTAAAGAGCATTTGTGTTAAAAAGGCATACTATGTATGTGGTACACTGAATCTTTTCTGAAGCACAGTTTCTTTTTCATACATCTGTTATTTAATGCTGTTCCTGTCTAACACATGTTCTTAAACTGGTGATTTCTAGTTTGATACGGATATGGTCATATGAATAAATTCAGCTCAGTGCCTTGAGACATGGTCAGTCTGTTCTTTAATCTTTGAAAACATTGTAGGGCTGTGACCATATCTGGGCCAGCCACCAATGCCACAGTCCAGGTACACTACACACATTGTTCCACTTACTGGGGGGTCAGATGAAGGTGGTTGTTGTTGGATTTTGGGACTCTGGTAACAGCTGATGAGTGTTTGTGACAAAATCTCATTCTCACACTCATATGCTCCTTCTAGACTGCATGGATGTTGCACAGCAGTTGTGTACAACATGTAGTGCTTCAGTCTTGATGTCAATTGCTGCAAAAAATCCTGCTGGGAATAACCCACCTGCTCCAGGACTTCATGAAAAATCCCTAGATTTTTGGCTGCTTTGAGGAGAGCTGTGTAGGGGAGTGCTCCTCATATTTATCTTGCCTGTAGTAATCAGGATTTTCGAGGATCAGACTTTCAGTGTAGCTGATTTATAGAAAACATGACCTAATGGTTTGGATGCTCACCTTTGCCTTGAGAGACCTGGGTTCAATTTTCTGGTCTTTTGCTGATAGCTTTTGATCTATAATGAGATTCACAGAATTAGTAGGAAGGAACTTTTCAGCTAACTGTCAGTGTGCTGAAAATCTTTTCCTCAGTTTCCTTTCTGTAAAACTAATGTGTTTATTCCCATCAAATAGTGGTTAGATGCTTATCAAATGTCTAGATACTTCAACAACAAGATCCACATCAGAATCACAGTCTCCTTTTACCATTTCTTGAAAAATAATACACTGATTTTTCTTCTTTTATTATTTTCTTCAATGCCATCCTCTTCTCTCCCACCCAGTTAAGTGACTTAGGATGGAAATCTGCGTATGGGGCCAGGCTCACTATTTAATATTTGTTCTTAGTGTATAGCTGTTACATATCTTCACACTATACAACTAATAAGTGACCAGGTTATCCAAAGTAATTACAGTTTATGTATTACCAAACATAGGTGATAAGGTTTGGCTGAGTGAACTAATAGCTCTGTATCTGCACATCCACACATCTAAACAGTATGAAGTTTCGTGACAAATATACCTTCAGAGGACTGGTACAATGTCAACAAATAGGTGTTCATACCCTGAACACCAAACATGTGTCTGAGAGATTTCTAACAGCTGAGGACTACTTTTCAGGTGAGCCTCAGGCTGCAGCTAAGCAGGGATTTCTCTCCGGTGCAATACATCATCTCCCAAGCATATCACATCCCTCAAGCATATCCCAGAGTGGTTGATTGCTGTGTTGTGTGGGTTCAGCTGTTTGTGCCACTGCCTGAGGAACGAGGTCAGGGAAATGAACTGGGTTAGAAATAACCTGGGAGGGGGAAGATTAGATTGTTTCTCTAATCTGGTTGCCTGAGTAGCTGTGTATTTGGAGCAATCAAAACCGAGGGGGGAGGGGAATGAAAAGGGATGGTGGGAAAACCCTGTCAGAACAAGCCCCAGGGGGATGACTGGCCTGCCCTGAACTGTGGGTTTGTCTGCTTGTGTTGATTTCTCTTGTGTAGTTTCATTTTCTCTTCAGAGGCTACTGAGACCGATGCTAACTGTGCATGGAAAATGTGCATGGAGAAACCCACTGCCTGCAATAACTGATGAGACTGGAGAGCCAGTGGTACCCAACATGGGGAAAGAGAGAGAAGTCAGAGCTCCTTTTTTTCCATATTGTTGTAACTGATGCTTTTTGCATAGCTCCCCCCCAGCCCTCCTGCAAGTGAAAAGGTTTTGCTCAGTGCCTGCTTTCTGCAGGTTTCAGAACTCATCCTAAAATCAGGCCCTTGTTTTTCTAATCCTGCAAAAATGCCCATGGGTAGAAAAGACCTGGAGGACAAATTGGAAGAAGAAGAAATAAGGGTTTCCTTGCCTGGAGGTTAAATGATCTTCCCTGTTAACCCAATTGCAGAAGTACAGAGTGGTTTGCCAGGTTTCCTGTCTGTGGGCCTGGTGGGGCTGGGGAGAGAGGCCCTTGCCAAATGCTAACTCCTTTTTGGGACCTTGGGGAAACCAGTGTTGCTATTCTGGCTAAATGGAAGAAGTTTGTCACTCTGGAGGTGTGACAAATCAGCTGGGAAGACCAAAGGGGTTGATTGGAAAGGGCTGGGGTGTAGGGAGCTGCATGGTGCTGTGCATGGCCAAAACAAGGAGGGTTTGTACCTTTCTCTTGGCTGGAAACAGCTTCCCTTGGGGCTGTACCAGATGCTTCTGAGGCAGCCTCAGGCACTGCAGGCAAGGATTTGAATTCCTATGCTTTGCTTTGCATCCTGTGCCCAGGGAGGGAGGACTTTGCACATGGCCAGTAAAATGAGCACCAAAGCACTAACTAGAGCCTGAGCATCCACTTCTTTTCCAACAAGGTCTATGTCTAAAGCCATCACCATCCAAAGGTAATTATTTAGGCAATGGGAAAACAAGTCCTTTCCAAACAGTGCGTACTGCCCAAACCCAGAAACGCCCAGGAAAAAATCCAGCTGGACCTTGGGAGTGGCTCATTACAGTGCCATGGATGCTGCTTCAGGCTGGCCACCAGGAGTAGCCCCACAGACTGATACTGGGGCACAGTGACTCACGGGGAGGAGGTGAGCTGCTGTGACAGCCACGAGCCTTTGCTTACCTGCAGCCCACACCCCTGGCGTGAGAGGCAGCACCACATGTCACCTGAGCAGTGGGGTGGCATGGCCACAGGCTCTGTCTGAGCCCTGCCCAGAAGGTGGGTTTGTCTGAAGAGATGCTGTCAGATGGAGAAGAGCCAGAGATGCTCCAGAGTGAAAATAGCTGTGCATAGCTGGTGCTTGTCAAAGCTACATGCAACAGCAGCATCACAGTCACCCATAAATCTGGCCTCAAGTGTGGACCTTGTTCCAGTAGCAGCCCATCTCAGAGGCAGGATGCTGCCATGGCGTTCATGCTCAGCAGGGTAATGCCCCACTTTCAGGCTATAACACTAGGATTAGCTTGGCCAATACAAAAAAATTGTAATGTTAAAAAAAAATGGTAATGTTTGAAAAGTTTAAAATCCTTCCTAGTGCTGATAGCAACCTATACACTGAAGAAGTGTGCAGCTGAAGAAGGGTGAGGGATGGAATTGAGGCACAGGTTGATGGACACTTGATGAGGTGTATGCAGAGCCCAAGAGTAGGAGATGGCAGAAAGGCATCCATCAAACCTCCAACATTCATACATGTGGAAGTTCCACAGAGCCAGTGAGAAGCCTGGGGCCTGTCAAGGATGCGGTGTTGTGAAGGCTTGCCTTCTCCTGTAATTCTGATAGGCAAGGTCAACTTTTCTTCTTCTTGTTCTCCCCCTGACACTACCGTCCTCCCCCAAATTCCACACCCCCCCCCAAAAAAAAAGAAAAAAAAAATTTCTCAAAGAGAAAGTCTCAAAACTGGTGTGAGCTCCCATATAGGTCTTTTCCCTTTGTCAGCTCCTGTCTTGTCTATTGAAATGGCAATTGAGCAGGAGCAGCTGTGTATGGTCCTGAGCCCTGCATCACACAATCACTGCAGATGCTGCTTCAGGAGCCTTCATCCGCAGCAGTATGAAGGTTACCTCCAGTCATTTGAGCTGTCATGCTTCCTTTTTGTGCACAATAATAGTAGTTTCCAAGCTAAACTTGGTGTCCCCATCACCTATGCCAGCTGTTCTTCTGTTCCACAGCATCTGGACTTCCACAGCAACACTCTCTGGTCCCCTTGAGCCCAGAACATCCTGCAGTACCAGCCAGCCTGGTGGTCTGCAGAGTATGGGTGGTTTTAAAAGAACAGAAAACCAGGTTTAACTGTCTCAGGCAGAGTTAGCCAAATGTCATTTTTCACGTATGCACTGGATTACTTTCAGGGAAAATGGATCAATTTTCTGTGTAAGAAAATATCTTTTCAAGCAAGCAAGGAAGTACCCTTTGAAGCTAGGTTGGCTCTTCCACAGAAATATTAAAACATCTTTGTCTGCAATACATTGATAATTCATTTTGCCAAAGAGCAACATTTCAGGGAAGAGAAGTAACCCAAATACTGTTAAAAATGTTCAGGAAGTCTGGCTCCCTTTCTGTACCGTTTTATGCAACTACTACCTCGGTTAGGTTGGGTTTTTTCCAGCTTTACAGCAACACTCTGGTGTTAACTGTGACATCTTCTCTGAGCCTGCCCTGTAGTGCTCATGAATAACAGCAGATTTGATAAGAAGTCAGAAGTGGCCTGAAAGGAGGAGGCCTCGAGGTGTGTCTGAGAGACCAAATTTTAAAGAGAGGTGTGGTATTTCCTCCTGCACCCCACAGGGTTTCTAAATGGGGACAGAAGGATTCCTTTTTCCATTATGAAGTAGAGATGACTTCCAGAGCTTGTTTATCAGGTGGGAGCCTGGGCAGCATTGCACATTCATGCACTTGAACCCAGTTAGCAGCATGTGCCTGACATCCCTGCACCCCAGAGGACAGGAGAGACCACCCAGCAAACCCCTCTGTAAGGGGGGCTCTGAGCAGGAGCCTACTTGCACACATGGCTCCAGACCACTTGTTAGGGCACATGAGAGATTAAACCAGCATGGTAGGATGGTCAGTAGTGGGGGCTTTTCATTTTTCATCTGCCTGGGGAAAGGAGAAAAATTCTGGAATTTGGCAAGGAAATACATTGTTCCTTCCAAAATTCCATTAACTCCAGCTGTTGTAAGCTGGAATTTGCCTGTTAGACTTTGATATTTTGCACGCCCAGCCTCCATATTTCAGTATACACTATTCTTCTAGATTTTGCTACTGTGATAAGTGGTACTTCATTGTGCCTTTTTGATCAGAAAAGGTCTTGTTTTTATTTAGAAAATGGTTTCAGTGAACTGGATAGTGTGTCTATGTGAAAAGTCATCATGACAAAGCCAAGCTTCTTGTAGGAGTAATTAGTACCAGAAGCCATGAAGACAGATCATCTTCTCTAGGATGATACTATCGATGTTGTATTTGCAAATGTTGTCCCAGGCAACTTCACCTCTGCCCCTGAAAGATTATGAAATGAGGCAGAGGTTAGACAGCAGGGAAACATGTCCAGCTAGTAACTACCAGCCTGCTGAGGGTGACTCATCTTTGTGACCCTCCCTGATGGGTGCTCCTCTCCCAGCTCCCATGAGGTTGTGACTATTAAGCTGAAGTCATACACTTGCAACCACTTAACAGTTTCAGACCAGACTCTGAATACCAGCAACCAACCAAGTGCATAAGATTGCATGCACAATTTCAAGTCTAATTTATGAGGTCAGTTGCCTAAGCTTGTGAATTGGTATTTTTACAGACACAGGGACACATTTTCAAAGCTTGAATGGGACAGCCCAGATAACAGAGTGTGACTTTGCAGTCCACCCTGACTGAAGCAGGGGATGGACTGAAGATGCCTCTTTCTTCACATGAACCTGAACCTTGAGAGATGGCAGGAGACAGCTAAGCCTGCTGCATTCTGTTGTCCACTGGCCTATGTTTTGGATGGAGAGCAGAGGCTGGCATGCAAAAAGGCAGTCAGGAAAAGGCAAATTTTGTCCCTCTTCAGTGTCTGCTTGCACCCTCCCCTCCAGCTTGTGTCACAGAGCAATGGGACCCATCTTCCTCCTCTGTTTGCCTATTCACCTCCCTTCATGCCTTGCAAGTCTCAGGAATGGTTTTTATAATTTCCACCACCCCATGACAGAGTATCTTTTATTCCCTGTTATTGCAGGTCTCCCAGGCAATTCCTTGCACCTGGGAGAAGCTACAGATGGAACCCTGGTGCTTCCTTCCTTCCACACTAGTGCTGTGATACAAGGGTTACTCCCCAGCTTCCTGCCAGCCCTGGCAAGGGAAGGTTTTGCTGGGAGAGGAGCCAGCCAGGTTCTGCTAGGAGCAGAAATCCTGGAAGGGTGCAAGCCTTTAGCACAGGATGAGACTTGGCATAGCTGCACTGCCACCAAAACGTGCTGAAGAGCAGGGGTAGCCTGCACACTGTGCTTGCCCTGAGCCAGCATGCTGGCAGTGCTGGGATGGCTCAGGTGTCAGGAGATGATGCTGTAGGATCACTTTGAGGAGATGATGCCTGTAGGAATATGTCCTGTGCTACCTACCAGCTGGTGCTGAGCACCCATGGCAACCATCACATCTCCTGTGGAAGTACCAATACCGCTCTAATACACAGCGGAAAGTTTAAGATTATTTCCACTTCCCCTGCTATGTCAGTGCCTTCACCTCCTCTTAGCACACGAGACCACAAGACAGTAAAATCCAAAGCTGTTCCACTGACAACTCATGAGTCAAAGCCACAGGGTGATGCATGCACCAAAAAGGCACCTGGGATGGAGAAGCTGATCAGAGACATGGGATGTAGTCTCACCCTATCCATTTGCCTAGTGCATTTATCCATAACATGCACAAAGGTTTGTCTTTTATTTGAAATAAGCATTTTCTAGGTCTTCATCTGGCAAATGCCTACATATTTTGCAGGGTCCTAGCTTGCTGATCTCTCTCTGCACCTTGCTGAGCAGGCTGGTGTTTCTGGATCTTTTAATCCCTCCTCTAAGTTAAGAAACAGACTGGTTTGTGCCACCCTGCCCTCAGATGCCCTAAGACACTTGCAGCTGTGCTAGTCTATTGCTTCCATGCCCCCTCCCTTGTGCCTGCCCAGGTTCCATACAGTCTGTATGGAGCTGCCTAGGCAGGGAAACAGGAACACTGCCTGCATTCAGCAAGCCCCAGCCACACTGCTGGGCTGCCTACTGTCACTCAGACACTTGAGCTCTGAGCTACTTATTTATGTCAGGGTCCTTCTAGTTACCTCCACCTCCTCCTCTGTAGTCTGTAGCATAGTCCCAGGCATGCACTTCAGAAACCCCATATGGAGCATGTCTGTCCTGCATCTGCTATGACAACAGGCAGGCAGGAGCTATGTTTAAGATATGTTACTGCTAGTGATGAGCTCCACACAGCTTTCCATCCCAGGGTGGTGAACACAGGATTATTCCTGACCTCCACAGCCCCCACAGACTGACTCCCAGTGTGTAGCTGAGTCCCCGTGTCACGCTGCTGGCTGTGTGGGCATGCTGCCAGGGACAGGAGATCTTCCTGTGTGTGTCCCGGTTAGCAAATGCTTTCTCAGCCATGTGTGCTGGAGCTCTCAGCCTATTTCTTTGCTGTTAAGAGCCAAGCACAGTAAAATGCTTATTTATATGTTCCTGAAACTTGTGTCACCTGTCACAGGGTGTGGGAAGGAAAGACTGTTCTCTGGAGAGCAGCCTGTCCGTGTGCCCCGTGGATGGTAGAGCTGTCTGCCTGTCCTGCTCCTGGAGAGGAAAACTGTGAAGGGAACACAGCTGCCCCTGGTTAGGGCTGCACATTTTGGCAATGGTGTGCTCTCTGTCTTGTGCCTCCCTCCACTGTGCTTCCCCAGCTTTTGAGGTGTTTTCCACAGGGAGTTTCTGTGGAGTCCCTGTGGGGATGGCTGAGATGCCCCAGGGGTCAGACCTTGCTGCAGACCAGCTTGAGCAAAAGGGAAAGCTCCACTGTGGGGCAAAAAAACCCAAAACCAAAACAATAGAGCAGACCCCTGAGTCAGAGAGAGGAAATGGTACAGAAACCTTAAAACTGAAAGAGGTAATTATCATATTTTCTGATTTTTTTACATAACACAAACTAAGGGAGCCTCACAGGAACTCTCCCAGATCCTGTGCAGAAGGAGTTTCTGCTCCTTCTGGAGCAGCAGGGATGGAAAGCAGTGGATGAAGAAGAACTTAAGAAATACGAGAAGACTTGAATGCCACAGTTGAGTGATACCAGCTGTGAAAACTGACCTCGTGGACGTGAGCTACGTGGATATCTGCTGCAAGCAAAGGCGTGCAGGAGGACTGCTGAGCACAGCCGGGCAGTTTGGGCACTGTGAGCACCCCCAGGCTGGGGCACCTGCAGCAGAAGATCCTCTCCCATCTCTGCAGGTGGCAGTGGGAAGTGCAATATGAGCAGGACACAGGAACTGGCTACTGTTTCTGGTGCATCCCATGCCCCCAGTGTGGTGGTAGCCTCATCCAATGTCTTCACACTTTCGCAGTCCCAGGCACACTCCACTCTCATCCTTCTGCAGAGATCAGCAAGCCCCAGGGTTTGTCCCTTCCCTCCCAGGCTGGTTCTCAGTGCCCCAATAGCTTTTGGTGCCCTCCTTGCAGCCAGAGGGTGCTGCATGTGCTTTCTGCCAGGGGAGCATCCCCATGAGCACCTATGGGCACTGAAGCATTGGTATTCCCCTGCCCACCATCCCTACAACTCAGGTCCAGGCTCCTGGTCCTCCTTGGGCACTGCAAGCCTGGGTGAAGGTAGGGAAAGGGATCTGAAACCCCAGCAGGGTCTGCTGCTGTTTTGCACCCTTCTTGACAGCTTTCTTGGAAAAGTCTGTCTTAGGCTGATGTTTCCTATGCATGAGATCAGTACAGGAATGTGCTGGCAGTGGGGAGAGTTCACTTGAAAAACCACTTTCAGGCTTCACCTGAATGCAGAGAAAAGTTCTTTTTCTGTTACATTTTCAGGTACTTTTCTGCACCCTGGTAAATCTCAGCTAGTTTTGTTTTTAGCTTGGGGATTTCCTGAGAACTTAAAGATAGAGGATGTCTGGAGGCAGATCCTAAAAAGGACATAGAAAATGAAGTCCAGCACCTGGTCAGCTGATGTCAGCCCTGATCATGTCTAAAGGCTATTTATTTTTTCTCTGTTCTCAGACTTCCCTAGAAACTGCAGGAGAACTAGAACTAAGAGTAAAAATACTGTCAGGAAAAATGTCTGTACAATGATGATGGTTTTTGCAACACCCCAGGCACTGATGCCTCATGCAGCAGCCCTTGCACAAAAGAGGAAGAGTTCCTGTGGTGAGTTCTTTCTCCACTTCATTTAACCCCTGCTTTCCTGTTTGTTTTGACATCCTTTGACTGATTTGTCTTGCCTAATGACAGCTCTTACTTTCCTGTTGGACTCAGAGATATCCAAGGCATGACCTCAGCTGCTTAAGTCCCTTTTCTAACCTCTATATGCTCCTATTTACACCTGGAACCCTAACTCAGCTACTAACTCATCCCATTAGGGATGGAGCCTTTCTATACCTTTATACCTTCTTTTTTTCTCTTGAGGGTTGTTTCTCCTAGCAACTTCTGCAGCTTTTTGGCAGAGGTTCAGATGATGTGCAGCCCAGAAGCTTGTCAATGCTTACACCTGGACAGGGAATTTCCCTTCCAGCCCACAGCCCCATTCCCTGATGCTCTGGATATCAAGGCATCTGCGTTTTTTCTCTCCTGTGTTTCCTGTGTGCATCTGCCATGCAACCAGAGACCCCCTGGGCATAAAACAGCTGCTCATCCATATACCTGGAAGACACGGGCAAGCACACTGATGCCAGGTGCCAGGCAAACATCTGGCTCTGCACCAGGGGACAGACATCACATGGTGTCCCTGCACCTTGATGCATCAAGTCCATGAGACATGAGAGAGAACTTGCTGGCCTCCAAAACTGTCATTGTTACACCCTCCCTAATGCTATTTGGAGTGTGCAACTGCAATGCAAATTGGACCTTAAGGAGTTCACAACATACTTCTAAAACTGCCTGGCTAATACATCTTTATGACCAGTTCAACAAATTGATTTTTATGATGATACAAATTGTTTGCTTCTCCTTCATTTTATGGCCTGTGCTCATGACCTGTGCTGCCTGCACTCTTGATTTCCTGGGCCTTTTTTTTTTTTTTTTTTCCCCCTTTCTGTCTGACATCACCATATTTCTTGGTGGAAACAGGCACAGTTCTCCCATTTGCTGTAATGTTTCCTTAATAACTGTCCTTATCAGCATGATGACTTCCTTTCCCCTTGAAGCACATTCTCCTGCCCTCTTGTAGACCTGTTGTATCTCCTACTCTATCTTACTTTCCTCTTCCTCTCTAGTACGACTAGGCACAGCTAGCAAAGTTTTTTCAATTGCTGAAACTTGTTGTAGGCTGCAACAAGTTTAGGTTTCTTTTTTTTCCTAACTTGAAGTATCAATCACCTGAATCAATCAGACCAGATTCAGTCCTCAAAGGACTTTCAGCTACATATATTTGATGATGTGAATGTCTTCCTAAGGTCTCACACTCCCAAATTGTCCCTAGAGCAAAAAAAGTCTTGAAATATCTTTGTTCACACTGTGCAGCCAAAACTTTGCACTCTTTTCCTATAGCCAGAAAATTCCACTGGACATCACCTATATCTTCTTCATGTTAAGCATCCTCCATTGCCTGCTGTAGCTGTGCTGATCTGTTCCAGTATGAATTACTCACAGTCATTTGGTCTAACAAAGAAAAACCCACAGAACCACAGAATTGTCACAGCTGGAAAAGACCTCTAAGATCACCTGCAAAGATGATCTTTGCAGTTTCAAATCTTCACTTGGTGCCAATGTTCTGGGCAAACATGTTCACTCAACACAGAAACTTGTCATCCTCCTTTGTGAGAAGTGTACCAGTAGATAAACAGATCTGGATATTTTTCCAATTTGATCATTTTTTTTTCCAAAGACCTTTGTTTTTTCTTTGGTTTCTGGGTCTAAGCCATCTCCATTACAAAGCAGCATTGTACACACTCAATGATTATTAAAAGCAAGAACAGAAATCAGAGTATTTCTCGTGGTTTTTGTTCCAAAACTTTTCATGATAACTGAGTGACTGAAGAATACAGTATCCATAGTAAGTCCTGGTCCTCCCCAAGCATTCTTGATCATGTTGAAGCACAGCTGCATCTCTGATTAAGGGACTCCAGCATCATTCTCAGCTCTGCCGCTGCTCCTCTGGGTGGCTGACAACAAATCTGTACAAAAGAATGACTGTGAAAAAGAGACATTTACTACCTATTTCAAAATATGGCCACCTGCTGCAGGAAAATGTGATGATATATTACTTACCCGGGGGAATAGGATAGCTGAGATCTGCCTCAGAAATAGAGTATAAGCTTGGCTAGGTAAGACCTCATTTTCAGAAAATATGTTGTTCCTCAGCTCTTGTTCTGTCAAATAAAAATTTTCCTATTATTTGGAGACCTTCAGGCAGGAATTCTGACAGAACAGTGAAACATTAATACTTTGAACCATTTTCTGCTAAGCAAACCTAGAAGTGAGCTGTGGATGTTGATACCAAGTGGGTATTTCAGAGGGAGGAGAAAGTATGTGGCTGGTTCACCGGAATAGACAAGTGTCAAAATTTGGGTTTCCTTTAGCTAAGCACAAACCAAATTATCTCATAATGACCCTGTTTTGTTTCTAAAACCTCCTGACTTTGTTTGAGCCTATCATACCCAGAGAATAGCTTTTCTTGCTGCTTTTTGCTTCTGCTTTCGGTGGTAACTGGAAACCAGAAGCTCCAGCACACACGAAATCAGTGGTGATGGGAGAAAGATAGTTACATTTACTTGTTTGAACTACCAGTGACAAAAAACCACAACAGCCCTAAAACTTCCCAGACAGGTCTGAGCCTGATAGGTGGAGCCTGAATGAAGGAGGCTGATGTGACTGCAGTTACTTCTGCCAGGTCGTGGGGTGACAGCCAAGCTACCTGCCTCCAGCCTGGCTTGGGGCTGCCCATCCAGATACAGGATTAAATAGTTAAAACACAGCTTTGGAGTTTGTGGGAGTTTCCTTTTCTCTTTTCTTTCAGGTACACATGCTCTTCAGGGGAGAATTCCCAGGGAAATCCCCCCACCAGAATGTTGTCTTGGCTTCAGAGAGGGGAGCATTTCATCCCAAGCCCCTTGTTTTGGCAGAAAACTGCTTGCTGGCTCAGCCTGAGGCCTCTCAGAGTAAGCAGGGGTTTGTGAGTGATGCAGAGGTTTGTGACCTCCCCTCAGACAACCTTCTGCAGCTGCAGGGAGTGCTGGGCAGCACCCTCAGCTCTGGCAGGATCCAAGCCCAGCTGGTGGATGAATTTCCAGAGCACCAGCTGCTCCTGCCTTTCCAGATAGTCCCCTGTCCCTGTAGCCACACCAGCTGTGCCCCAGGAGCTCTGCCCTCTGTCCTCTCAATGCTCCCCTCACCGATTGCCCTTGTGCTGCCCAGCCCTGACTCTTCCTGCTCTGCTCCTGGGTTTCTCCTGCCTTTCCACTCCTGTTACCAGTCTAAGCCATGTGTCAGGAAGGACACAATGTGGTTTCGTCTTTCTATAACACCACCTTAGAAACACACAAATGTTCTCTAAGTGGCTTGTATGATGTTCCAGGATTTCCAGTCCTTAACCACATCACATTTAGATGCTTGGTGTGTGCTAACACACTTGGATTGCCAAGAGAAATGAGAAATGGTACTAGAAGAGCCCGTAAAATTCTCTTAAACAATCCAGCAGCATGTTTTCTGAAGGACACCTGGCTTCTGAACAGTGATGGAGGGTAGCAGCAGGGATGTGGTTTGGGTTTCCACTTCTGGAGAAAAACAAAGCAACTATTGGAGCTGACACCTGTCAGCACCAGCCTCACCCAAAGCTGTGCTGATCCCAACCTGGTAATAACAGCACATGCCAGGTTCTGTCACCCAGCTCAGCAGATGCTTACCAATGCATTTCCACAGGGTGCTGCAGGACAGTGTCCCACCTGCTGTAGTAATTGAGAAGTGTTTGCAGGTGACAATGAATCTTATCTGCTCTCGGCTCCATTGAGAGACTTGTTTTTCTTTGAAAATGACCCTACTGTGACTGCAAGGGTGGCTCAGCAGGTAGGGTGAGGGTGTAGCCCTGGTGCAACTCCCTCTTCTTCTGCAGGCTCTCAGGACACCAGCAGATCCCTCCTGCTCCTTTTGCCTCAGTGCCCATCTGCACTCTCCTGCTCACAAAGCCACTGAGCAGATGGAAACTTGAAATATCTGTGCAGGTAGACCCTCTGCTTTCTGGTAGAGAGTTAATAGTTAGAAACCAAAGGACTCTCATCCAGACCACAACCTCTTCTATCTGTCCAACAGGGTACATTTTCATCCAGACCCTCACTGTGTGATGTGAGGCTGCAGGGTATATAAAAAAGATATGATGTTTAAAGAGTGGTAGGAGAATGCAAATCCATGGCAAAGTGCTTTTGCCTTTGGCTTCACCCAGGCACTGGGAGGGGTCAGTTTAATACTGCAAAGGTCATCAGACCCTGCCTGTGCCTCCATTATTCCTTGACTCCCAGTAGGAGACAGCCTGCCCTTAGGGAGGTGTATCGTTTCCTGAATCATCTGGGGCACTGGCACATGTAAAGCTGTTAAAACATGTCCCTGCAAGCCCAACAAGATGGTGTTTCAGATGATGTGGTATGGGAACTGGAAGAGCAGGGCACAAATTTCAGTGCTTCAACAGATCCTGCTGTCCCTGCTGTGAGGCAGACAGATGTCATCACTTTTGGGATGCCATCTCTGCTTCCCTAGCAGAGCACAGCAAGCGTCAGCAGAGCAGAGGGCAAACAGACATGAAAAGCAGAATTACTCAGCCTTGGAAACTTCAGTAATACTCCAAATTAACCCTTTTGTGACTTTAAAATTTGCATTATGGGATAGAAAACTAACAATTTTCTCAACCCCCTTTTAAAATTCAGCTGAACTGAAACTCTGTGCAAGTTGCCTGACAATGAATCATAAGAGTAATTTATACAGAAAAACAAGTCAATCATGTTTGCAGCATATAGTAGGGAGGTATGCCTCCCACAGCTTCCCCAGGGAGTAGCTTAACACCCAGAATGGCAAGCAACTTCTTTGCAGAAGAATTTGATTCAATATAAAGTTAAATTTATTTTTTTTTTAGACGCTCCTCTTTTGAACTATTTTTTTTTCTACTCTTTTTTGCATAAATTAAACCTAAGCCTGAATGCAGGATGGAGGCCTGCTGGGGCAGTGCTGTGGGGGTGGCTGACTGGTGAGAAGGCAGGGTGCTGCAGCCCGGGGGTCAGCACCAACACTTTTATTCCTGAATGAGGTGGCAAAGCCCGCTCTGGGCACCTCAGTCTTATTATTCTGCTCCATTGACCAAGCTCAGGTTCCCCAGCCATACCCAGGGGCTGCAGCGAGTGCAATGAGATGTGATCATTGCATTGCCCCGTACACAGGGGCCCTCCAGCTGCACCATAGAATCATAGAATTGTCTGGGTTGGAAGGGACCTCAGAGATCATCATGTCCAACCCTTGACCCACTGCTGCAGTTGCTAGACTATGGCACTAAGTGCCACATCCAGTCTCTTTTTAAATATCTCCAGGGACGGAGAATCCACCACTTCACTGGAAAGTCCATTCCAATGCCTGACCACCCTCTCCATGAAGAAATTCTTTCTAATATTCAACCTAAACTTCCCCTGGCACAACTTAAGTCCATGCCCTCTTGTCTTGTTGAAAGTTGCTTGGGAAAAGAGACCAACCCCCCGCTGGCTCCAGCCTCCTTTCAGGGAGTTGTAGAGAGCGATGAGGTCTCCCCTGAGCCTCCTCTTCTCCAGCCTGAACACCCCCAGCTCCCTCAGCCTCTCCTCATAGGGTCTGTGCTGGAGTCCCTTCACCAGCCTGGTTGCCCTCCTTTGGACCTGCTCCAGGACCTCAATCTCCTTCCTGAACTGAGGGGCCCAGAACTGGACACAGGACTCGAGGTGTGGCCTCACCAGGGCTGAGTACAGGGGCAGAATCACCTCCCTGGACCTGCTGGCCACGCTGTTCCTGATCCAGGCCAGGATGCCATTGGCCTTCTTGGCCACCTGGGCACACTGCTGGCTCCTGTTCAGCTTCCTGTCAATCCAGACTCCCAGGTCCCTCTCTGCCTGGCTGCTCTCAGCCACTCTGTGCCCAGCCTGGAGCTCCCCATGGGGTTGTTGTGCCCAAAGTGCATCTGCCCCTGTATGCAGCCCAGCAGGCTGGTTTCTGGCCTTGAAACAAAACTATGGTATAATGTGGTTTAGTGTTTCTCCAGCAGGGAAAGGGAGTGATGGCTGGAGCTGAAGAGGCTCATGAGCAGCCCAAGCTACAGTTCCTGCTCCATGAGGTTATGCATAGGCAGGGGCAGCTGGGGCAGTCATCCTGGCACTGCACAGGGCAGCACAAAGGCGGTGTTTAAGCTCTTGCTGCTCTCTCTCTGCCTGATGCTTTCGGAGCGATCTGCAGGAGCAGTGCTACCAAACCCTGCCTCACTCCTCCTGCTGCCCGGACCCCTCGGGTGTTAAAGCTTGAACCGCATCCCTTACTCCTTCTGCAGAATGGCAGCAGACTGCAGCTCGGTTTGCAAACATCTATCGCCATCTAGTGCTGTCCCTGCCAGAGACAGGGGAGCCTCAAACTGGGACCCAGACCCTGATAGAGAAGAAAGCGCAAGCAGCAGGAAGCGGTGCAATGACAACTGCTTCCCCTGGAGGGGCTGAGAGGTTTTGGGGTGCTTTTTTGCATTGTACCAGATCCCTGGTTTCCTCTGGGCATGCCTGTGTCCAAAACGTGGCTGAGCTTGCACGGGCGGCTGGGAGGGCACAGGGGTTACGAGGTACCGGTGGGTACAGTGCCTGGACTCCCCAGACAGTACCTGCCACCTTGTCACCCTTTGCTCTGCTGGCAGCCACCAGCTGCCCTGGGGATTCAGCAGCCCGGGAACATTGCCCAGTGTTCACCTACCTAGGGACAGTGTTTCTATAGTGTTCAGTTTCAGTCCCTGAGGGCCATCTGATCTCCCATGTGTTTCGCAGGTTAAATTAGGAATATAAATGTCTTGACAACTTGGTGTTTCTAGCACCATAAAAATGGGCAGTCCAGCTGTAATCCCACAAAATATAAGACAAACCTGCAAAGATGCAAGAATTAATGCAACACATCAAAGAACCATGAACCATACTGCACATAAATCTTTTCTAGGCAAAAAATAAACTCATTAAGCTGTCCATTAGAAAATGGCAAATACTTATAAATTCACCAGTGATGTAAACTTAATCCACTGTACCTTTCCTTTCCTTTCCTTTCCTTTCCTTTCCTTTCCTTTCCTTTCCTTTCCTTTCCTTTCCTTTCCTTTCCTTTCCTTTCCTTTCCTTTCCTTTCCTTTCCTTTCCTTTCCTTTCCTTTCCTTTCCTTTCCTTTCCTTTCCTTTCCTTTCCTTTCCTTTCCTTTCCTTTCCTTTCCTTTCCTTTCTTTTCTTTCAATTTAAAATTAAAACATATGTAAAACAGTTCAGCTTTGCTGGCTCATTGGTTCTGTCCCCCCATGCAGCTGTGCAGCAGCCACCAGTCACCACCTTGCCAGGTGTGGTTTGCACAGGTGCTGTCATGCTAGCAGGTCCCTGCTGTAAAACTGGAATAAAGAGCTCTCATCCTGCCCCGGGCATTTTTTCCCATCCCCATGCAGAATATGTCTCCCTCTCATTCCTGCCTGTGGCCAGATCTGACTGAAAAAAAATCTCACAAGAAAGCGGAATAAATTTGAGAGCAAGCGGGCAGGGATGGAGAACTGGAGACTGGATCCTGACCCTACGGTCTCAGTGTGCTGTGGAAGGACTTCCTGACAATTGTGGCCTACTTCCCTTTCCATTTTTGAGTCCAGTTCCATTTTCTTTTCATTCTTCTTAATGGCTGAGTCTTGGAGGATGTTTACTGACACTTAACCCCAGAGCTGAAGCTGTTGCTCTTTCCTAATCACATCAGCAGTGGAAAGAATAGTCATGGAACTACACTTTATAACCAAATGGGAAGTAATGGGGTTTTTTTGAGGCTTTCTTGGACTTTCCGGTGAGGTCACTTGTGGTGGAAGGCAAGGGACAATAAGATAAAAGCTTGAATGAAAATAAATAAATAAGGGAAGTAACCTTTGAAAATAAGAACAGCTACAAAGAGATTTAGAATAACAATAATAATTAAAATGTTTATTCACCATTAGCAGGGATGAACTGGTTTTATTTATCTATGTTTTAATGTTGGTGAGAATTATAAAACAAGGCATTTTGCATTATTCTTATCTTGTGTATCACTTTTAAGCAGTATTTTATAAAAAGTATTATTTTATAAAAATGAGTTCATGGCCAAAAAATGCCCAGCAGGTGCGGGGATTTCCAGTGCATTTCAAGTCAGCAGTGCAGAAGGGTTGCACACCCCAAACCCACAACCCATTTATCACTGAAATCTTCTGAAGTCTCTCAAAACACAAACCTTGACCATTGCTGTTTTGCCAAAAGAGATCAAGAGCTTGGACATGGTGTACTCATTCTGAAATACACAGGAAAAAAAACCCTACAGACTTATTCAGAATCCCTCCTCCAACATTTGGCAAATAACCTCAAGATAGGAGAAAACACGCTTGATCCACCAAGTAGCTGCTTCTGGAGAATTTGTGATTAAAAAAATAATATTTCAGGTCCTTGTTGACTATTGATTTAGTTCTTCTTGGTAAGCAGACAACTGGGCTGTTCCTGGCTCTTCTCCTCCTGGAACTGAGAAATAGTCTAATTATTCCTTCTACTAGCAGAAGACCTAAGCTGTCCAGGCATCTCACGTGGTTGCAGGTCTTCCCTGTGCTGTGACACATCTGCTTTTTACAGCACATGCCCTACGATGGGATGGGAAGGCCAAAAAATTGCATAGGGAGTCAGTCAGACTTCTCTCACAAATGACCCACGCTGTGGTCCCTGCTCTGCATCCATCCTGCAGTGGGGCTGTGATGTACAGCATGGGGCACCTGCTCCTGTGTGAGAACTGGGAGGGTGGGTAGCACCCAGGGACCCTTCCTGGAGGACCCCCACCAAAACCCTGCTGCAGCCAAGCAGTTCTTCACAGGCATAGAACAGGAGAAAAAACATTGTATCACTTGGGACTTCCGAGTTTTCAAAGCCATCTCTTGCATTTAGTAAGAAGATTTTAAACAGAGCACTTGTTCTCAAACTCAGAATTTTTAAAAAGGAAAAGTAGTGTATGGGGGTTTTGGGGCAAACATGAAGATGTACAAACTCCTATAAATGAAATTTTCTGAATGAATTAGTGTTCTGTAACAAAAGCCTACCAGTAAGGATAAATTAAGTCAACAGCTATGCTTACAGCTCAGATGGAAATATAATATACCCATAAGGAATCAGAACTTATTCCATCCAGTCATCGTTATCACTATCCAGCCATCACATTGCTACCACATTCAGATACAGTCTGCACAACACTGTTAACCTGTTGACATATTCAAGAGGAACTATGGATTTCCCAGAAGCTCATACCACTTCCTTGACAACAGTGCAAGGATTTAAATATATGTGCAACATATCCTGCTATCACCTACCTTCATCTGTGGACAGGATGGTGAACGCTGAGCAGAGCTGTTTTCTGCAACCAGCTTTGCTTTTGTTGGCAAAGGTTTCCTGTTCCAAGTGAAAAGAAATCATGCAGTAAGGAGAAAATTAGCTGCTTTCTCTCAAAAAACTTTACTAGCTTGTAAAAAATGGCCAGGAAGTTCCTTTCTGCCTGGCCATCATACAGCTTCCTTCAGCCTGCAAATTAAAAACTGCTCTTTGTCTGCTCTGTATACACTACAGTGCTTATTAAATAGTATCTGATTGAAAAGGAACTGGAAAATCAAATAGAGTTTACAACTAGTTGATAAAGTACATAAAGATAAGCTCTTTCATGTTTCAATAGCAACAACAAGATCTATAAAAATAATAATCAGTATACAATGTAATTTCCTTATGTATAAACCACTGGTCCTGTCTTCTACAAGCCTGGAACTTGTATCTCAATAAAAGTCATACACAAACCACTTACTTACCACTGGCACCTTAGCAAAAGCTTCAGCTTTAGCAGTAGTTTCCGATGAAGGGAGTCCTCAGTCACTTGCAGTTTTCTGAATTTTTCACTATTAAGACTTGTAGCTATGCTGGTTTAAGGGCCTCTAAGTCTGTAATTAGCAGATGTTTCTAGAAGCGGCTCTTATTGTGCAAGCTGTTACAAATATTACCTTACTGAATCTTTCAGACCAACATTTCCTGGAGCTTAGGGGAAAGTGCCCAGGTTTTTTTTCAGAAATGGTTTATTTCTATTTAGGACCAACTGCAAATCGTACATAAAGATTTCTGTTTGGGGTTGAGGTGGGGATGAGCTGGAAGCACTGTAAAGATAGAAGGGTCTCCAGTGGTTTTCATGCTGGATCTTGTGGGAACAGCTTATTGACCTTTTCTAAATAGGTAAGATCACCCTCTGGGCAATCTGGGTTTGGGATTGTTTTTGTGAGGATGCTTTTGTGACACTTCTATATATAGGTATTTACAAACATAAACTTTGTTAAAGCTTTCATTAAATCTGTCCAGGGACATCAAGGACAACAAGAAAAGTTTCTATCAGTATGCTGGTGATAAAAGGAAGACCTAGGGAAAATGTAGGCCCTCTCTGGAAGGAAATGGGACACAAGGTTACCTGAGATATGCAGAAGGCTGAGGTATTCAATGACTTTTTGCCTCAGTCTTCACTAACAAGGGCTCAAGCCACAGTGCCTGAGTCACAGAAGGCAAAGGCAAAGATTTGGAGAATGAAGAACTGCCCACTGTAGGAGAAGATCAGGTTTGAGACTGGTCTAGGGAACCTGAAGATGCTCAAGTCCATGGGACCTGATAAGATGTATCCACGGGTCCTGAGGGAACCAGCAGATGAAGTTGCTAAGCCACTATCCGTCATATGTAAGAAATCAAAACGGTCCCTTACAACCCAAACCATTCCATGATGCTGAAGCTTACAAATTAGCACAAATTCTGCAATAGCACTCCTTAACTCTTGGAGTCAGCAAATATTTATGAAAATTTTGCTTTCCATTAAAAATAGTCTAGTCCCAACAGCTATGAGATCTAATACTGTGAATTATGTCTGTCTTGAGTAATCAGAGGCCAGAAAATAATCCCAGCATCCCCATACTTCTGTGGTCTCTCACTGTGAGGCACTGGAGGGATGCTGGCCTGGCTCCTGGGTACCTCAGCACTGGCCGGGCTGATTCCGCCATGCCCAGTACCCCACTTCCACCGGCATTTTGTGAATGACACCACATTTTCCCCATTACTGCAGATCGTCTTCCCTTTTCACATTCTACTTGGGGATTTCTGAGTATCAACGCCCCCCCACCCTCCCACCTGGGCACCATGCCTCTCCTGTCACATGTCCAAAGGGTGGTTTTGGAGGGCAGCAGAGCTTCTTCCCCCCATTAATAGGTTTGGCTTGGGTGTCTTGGGGGGTGGGGGGGAAGTTTGGGAGCGGTGCCAGCGTGTGTCCCTCAGCAATGGTGCCGTGCTGGGGCGGTCAGAGCAGCCCCGGAGCCCGTTCACATAGCCGGAGGCGCGGAGTTAAAGAAGAACAGGGTTTTTCACACAGAAACCGGGGGGTTGTTCCCTCTGCCGGGGGGGATGTTCCGCACCGCCGGAGACACCGGGGCACCGAGCTCTGACCATGGCCGAGCAGCCCCCGTCCGGCCCTCAGGTGGTCCCAGCACGGCAATGAGGCTGGCACGGCAACGGGGCTGGCACGGCAACGGGGCTGGCACGGCAACGGGGCTGGCACGGCAATGGGGCTGGCAGCCCTGCAGCTCCGGACGCCCGGGACCCCCCAGGACCCCTCCCGGGATGGGCGGGGGCGGCGGCGCGCAGCCCCGGCTTCTCCCTGCTCCCCGCGCAACCCCCGCGCAGCCCCGGCTTCTCCCTGCTCCCCGCGCAACCCCCGCGCAGCCCCGGCTTCTCCCTGCTCCCCGCGCAACCCCCGCGCAGCCCCGGCTTCTCCCTGCTCCCCGCGCAACCCCCGCGCAGCCCCGGCTTCTCCCTGCTCCCCGCGCAACCCCCGCGCAGCCCCCGCCTCTCCCTGCTCCCCGCGCAGCCCCGGCCTCTCCCTGCTCCCCGCGCAACCCCCGCGCAGCCCCGGCCTCTCCCTGCTCCCCGCGCAACCCCCGCACAGCCCCCGCCTCTCCCTGCTCCCCGCGCAACCCCCGCGCAGCCCCGGCTTCTCCCTGCTCCCCGCGCAACCCCCGCGCAGCCCCCGCCTCTCCCTGCTCCCCGCGCAACCCCCGCACAGCCCCCGCCTCTCCCTGCTCCCCGCGCGGCCCCGCGCAACCCCCGCGCATCCCCCGGGAGCGGTCAGCAGGTGGCAGCGCGTCCCCTGCCTTCGGGAAAGCACTGCCCGCCCCTCCCCGCCTGAGCCCCGGCCACCGAGCTCCCCCCCCGGGAGAGAAGGAGGGTGCAGGGGCTGGGTCTGTCCTGCCAGCCGGGAGGCGAGGCTCTGGGTGATTTTCTTCCACATGGGAGCGCAGGGTCTGGGCAGGGAGGGAAAGCACCGAAAATACCCGGCTGGCCAAACGGAGGAGTATTTAATGTGCTGTCTGAAAAGGGCCAAGAGAGTTAAGTGAGTATCTGGTAGCATTTATGGAGGAAGAGCCTCATACAGCATCCACCCTTCTTTTTATTAGCTGCGTTTGCTTGTCAGAAGATAAACATCATGGTCCAAAGAACACACCAGAAGGTAGGGATCCTCTGGAGCCCGAGGTTTTTTGTGTGACCTTGGGTGGGTTATTTAAACTTCATGTGCTGACTCCTCACCCAGTTATTGTGGGCACACTTGACTTTTCCATGGTAACCTTTCACCATGGGATGTGGCAAACTGGGGTTCCTCAAAGCTGTCTTTTGTAGGAGCTCACCGGGATGGCTCCCACAAGATCTGCTTGACTCACTTTAGGGAAGGTTCCTTCATTCCTGTCTTCTCCTGCCCCCTCTCCCTCCAAGAAAATGGCCGTAGCAGCATCATCATCAATGGATTTCCTAATAATTATTTGAAAAGTATTTGACAAATAATCAGCGCTTTATGGGAAGTACAAAAAGCACTGTACTATGCAGCTACAGCGTAGCTTGACTCATAATTATGAGTTATTCATTAAAAACAAAAAAAAAATGGTGGATTTTTTCCTCATTATAACAATATATGTCTTCATATGGATCTACTTTATCCATATCTAAGCCCTCTTGGAAGCTTGATACATGCTTGGCTTCAATGACATTGTGGGGCAGTAAGTGCCAGAGGTAATGTGATATAAAAACTCCTCTCTTTTGTTAATTTCAAAATTATCCTTAAACGTGTAACTTTTATTTTTCAATGAGTTACACAGTTCCAGTGTTTCCCATTGCTCTTTTTCTACCTCTGTCATCGTTTTCATTTCCTGTCTTTCAGCTCCCACTATCTCTGCATCATTGCTTGTGCAAGATTGACCAGAACTGAAGAAATTATTCTTGTCAGAGTAGGCTTGGGCCTTACCGAACATTTTCAAACACTTTTTCATTCACTTCAAGTGAGCTATGACTGTTTGAAGTATATGAGGCATTTTCATCAGTCTTGGGGCAAAATCCCAAACCCGTTGAAGTCAAGGGACACTGCCACTAAGAGAAGGTTGAGTCAGGCTTTATGAATGCAGTTCAGCTGCAAGCTGAATATAAGTTTCTTAGGTTGTGAGGCAAAGCCCTGCCACATCCATACTGCAGAGTAAAAGGCAGATCTCAGAAGAGCCATAAGCACCAAAGTATGTCATGATGCTGCAGTCACTGTCATCCTGTGAAGTGAGTATAGCCAGAGCTGTAGCAAGGGCAAGCTGACAGGCATCAAGTGAGGCAAATATGTGACTTCATCCCTCTTTGCCACATAGAGTGGAAGTTCAAGCCTTGCTGTTGTCGTGCTCTGTGAAGGGTGTTGGCACCCGCCTTTGAAGTCCTGGCACAACTCAGAGGCACACGGTGACCACTGAAGGTGGTGGTTTGAAGGCCTGACTCTGTAGCATGGAGGGGTAGCATCAGTCAGCACTGGAAAATTGGCATAGGAGGTTTTCCTGACCTGGAGGGATACAGCTCATCCATGTACTTGGTCTGGACAAGTGGAGGTGTCTAGGCTTTGCACTGTGCCTTTAGGAGTTCTGCTGGATATAAGAAATATCTGGCTTGTTTCTGAGGGGAGAAAATGACCAAGGCAAAGCTGTTCCTTCAACTGAAGAATATGAGAGGAGACACTTTTATAACCATCAGAGTAATCCTAAACAAATCCTGAAACTTTAATGGGAGTCATTTTAGCATATTTCCTGTGATTTGTAATATTTATTTTGATAAATGTTCAGAAAGTTTATGTAATATTTTTCATGCATGAGCTACTTTTGGCAAAATATGGAGATCTTCACATGCGTACAAATTTGCTATTATGATTGGCCAAGTTTTAATAAGTGATTTGTAGCAGCAAATATTGGCCATGTGTTTGGAACAGGGATGTGCCAGGACCCCATTACCCAGTGCTCCAGCATGGAAATATCTGCTTCTTTCAGATGACCTGACCTCAGTTGGCCTTTGTGTGACTGCTGCAGAATTCAGTCGGACCTGTGGCCCTGTTTTCTACCTGGAAATCTTTTCCAGACTATACAAAATCACAGCTTCAGGGGCCAGATTCCTCACTTACACCTTGTCTTATATCCCATGTCTGTCATTTTCCTGTGGCTATGTAAGAGTGTTTTATTCTGGCTTTGAGTATTTGCACAATGTGAAAAAACATTGGCAAGCAGGGCTAGAAATTGATCTCACTGTCAATCAGGTAGTATCAGGGAAACTCTTTCATCAGATGGAGTAATTCTGAATTACAGTCTGCATGAGAATCCAGCTTGTTATGTTCAGAAGCAAGGGTGTGATTTTTCTGCATTTAATTGAAAACAATGCAGGAGAAAAAATGAAAACTGGAATTAGGTATGCAGCATTTAGGAACAGGGGTTGCTATGATATCTCCTTGTGTACCCATGAGAAAGCAGCATTCTGTGTTAACTACAGGTGAGTGAGAGTTGTTTTGTACTAAGTGCATGCCTTCATAAATATAATCTTTTTTGGGTGAAAATGAAACTGTGTCATGGTTTACAGTTTTATTAAAACATGGGAGAAAGCATTTCAATGCTTGATGTCCTCAGGCTGCTGCTTGCCCTCCCTCCTCAAGTCCTGCTCACCTGCCCTGCCTATGAAACAGGTATCATAACCTCCCCATCTGGGATCTCAGGCTTGTGTACATCACTGTCTGCTTCTCACTCAAGTGATGCTCTGCTGGGCACTGCATGTCTCACCACTGGTTACCCAACCCCCTGCCAGCCTCGGACATCACCTGTGTTACCCATGGTCCTCACACACAATACTGTTTCCTGACTCTGAATTTCCTGGGCCACAAAATGGAGAGGAGCAGAGCAAAGCCCATGTGTGAGGAGCAGGGCACAGTCAGCTACAGGGAAGACTCCTGATGGTGAGCACACACCTCTGTGACAGCCTTGGTCCTGGCAGGGCTTTCTCCTGCAGGACTTGTTTCAACATTTCAATGGTTTGAATAAAAGGATTTTCTGTCTTGCTGGCTGCTGACCTGCAGAAGATGTCCTTGGCCACCACTGCTGAGTACAGTGAGTGTGCTGCTGCATTAACCTGTGTCCACACCATCCCCAGCCCCGGGCAGGGGGTCAGAATGTGTCACAGCTGTGAGGCAGGAAGGCTGCACCCACAGCACACGCTTTGCCAGCCCGGCTGCTCTTGAGGATGCTCAGATTAAAACAAACTGGAGGCACCAAACCACACCTTAAATAACCCCTCTCTTCTTGGCCACAACTGCACACCAGGTGGACGAAATTGAGCTCAAATCAGAGTAGAAGGAGTATTGGCTTCCAACTGATTTTTAAGCACTCAGTTAGGCCATTGCAGACCCATGCATTGCCCTCTCATCACACTGTGACCCACTACAGACACAGCTGCAGGTTGGCAGAGCCACTCTCCAGCCACTTACATTATTTTCCAGCACCATCTAGTGGGTAGAGAGCCCCTCCTGCACATGGCACTTTAGGAAAATGTTTTCCCTTTGTTGCAGGTTTAAACAAACAGTTATAAAAGCTTGCACTTGAACTCTACTCTTTTTTTCCATTAATTCCTTACCAGCATTGTTTCAAAGAACGATGTACTGATACAGAAACAAGCAATCTGTCACGTCCCCACAGGCAAAGGTCTACTGAAGAGCATCAGAAGATCTCAGTTTATCATGAGCTCTTCAAGGGAACTTGACTGGACAGGCTCTGAGAGAAGCTGAACATCTTGTAAAAAAAAAAAAAAAAAAAAAAAGCAAACTTTGACAAAGCTGCCTGAAACACACAGGACAAGAAAATGTAAGCAGATTTGAAAAAAAAAAACAACCCACAACCAACCATCATTAATTTTCTATTATTTATGGTGTGGCTGTCACACCAAGAAAAAATGCCAGGATTTTCTTGGCAGTTGTTCTTCCCCCTTGTTTTAAACCACACAGATAGTAAACAGAGAACAGATAAGGCTCAGCTACAGTGACAGAAATATATGAAAAGAGGCAGTCAACTGCAAGGCTGCATAGAGCCCCTGAGCATTCCTGTAACCGAAGCTGGGTTTATGGGTTGTGTTCAAGTCAAACAACCTTTAAGTTAAGGTTTAACAGTTTTTCTGTCAGGATATGTAGAAAAACCAGGCTAACAGGTACATTTCAGCAAAACAGTCCTGATCCTGCTCCGCCTACTCCAGACATGGATGAAGAACAAACCCTTTTGTTTCCATCCAAGAGAGGTACACAAATATAGGTGCTGTGTGAAGACATGTATGGGAAGAAATGTATGAGAGAACTATGTTCTTGCTTGATTAACAGAAATCCTTTTGGCACAGAGCTGTACAAAAAGCTGCTCCCACACCAAACATTGGAAATGTTGAAGTTCTACTTGCCTTGGGAGACTTGTACCTTATTCACTCAGACTTGGAGCAGAATTTGGCCTCTCAATTATTAAGAAGTCTGGGACAAGTCTGGCTTTTGTGTTTGTGCTATGTTTTTTTCTGCAAAACGTATGTTTGGTAAAGCTGTGGATTATCATTACACAGCAAGTAATCTTTTTTTTTTTTTTAATTTATTTATTTATTTTATTTTCTTGTCTTCTTTCAGACTTCCTGGCATGCAACTTCTTTGTTGACTTCTGGGGAATGATTTCCAGTTCTTGCCAGCTGAGAGGAGAACTCACTGACTGTATGTAAACATGTATTGTGAATTGCTTATGCAAGAACCAGTTGCAGAGCAATAGAGAATACAGTCAGAAAAGGGCATTTGGCTGGATTTAGCATCTTACTTACCATCACTACACAGATGCTCCTCCAAATGTAAAGCTATCTGTAGGTAGCGTGTAATAAGCTCCATGCTTTCCTGTTAGTCCCAAGAGAGAAGGTTGTTACAGTCTTTTCCAGTGGGACAGAAATGGTAGGAGTCCTTGTGCAAGTGATTCCTGCCCTGGGAAAGCCCTCTGGCGTTATTGCAGCCAGTGCAGAAAAGATTTTCCCTGGACAGGCTGTTGGCTTCTTCAAGTCTGCCCAAACCTCTTCTTGGAAATACAGAGACTTGTTCTTCTGTGAGCTGAAGAGGTTTTTTTGTGAGCAGAACAGCATCCAGTTTACACAGTGCTGATGTAGTCATCAACCTCGAATAATTAGTGCATGTACCCAGTTAATCATTCCACTGATTCTATGTGGAAACATGCCAAAACATTTCTGTAGTAGTGAGACATTTGCACTTTTATTTGCATTGGATGTTTAAATATTTCTGTATCCCATTCAGTTTCCCTCACCAGTCCTTACAAGTGTTATATGTGTTTTGGATGGAGCTGAGCAGAAAATATTTTTAGTTAATATATAAATTCACAGCAGTTTTAGAGCAATTGAATAGATTGGGGTCAATTTTGATAAATAATTTTGAAAAAATAGGGAAAATTCCTGGAAAGCATCTTTATTTTTGTTTTAAAATTATATTTTCACTTTGAAATCAGGCTATACTTAAAAATGAAAAATCAAATTAGTCCCAAATACTTCCTTCCAGTTGTCAGTTGGGAAAAAAAAAAAAATCTGGTTTTCACCCAGGTCTAAAGGGGAATTTGGCATGGCTTGGTGACCTTTTGAGCATATTTTAATAGGAAAATAAATATGTTTGGATTATTTGTGGTTGACCCCTAAATGGCTTCCCACTCAAGACTGCCACAAAGGGTTTTGCAAGCAGGAGTCTTGTAACATGTGTGATAACTCTGAATAAACTCTTACGCTAGTGACCATCCCTTACAGATTACTTTTGAGGGCTTATTAATCATTGCAGCAAAAGGAAAACAACTGTAAGATGAGAGCCAGGCTTTCTTGTAGGTAACATCTCTGACTGTCTCTCAGCCAGGACATTTCAGTGACAGTGCTCATAAAATGACTCCATCTCAGCTCCCACCTCGGGCTCATTATTATCCCTATATCATCAGCCTCACAAGGAGCAATGTAATGAAGTTTTTCAGGTCTTTTCCTTTTTTCACACCCATGTGCCTTGCAGATACACAGCCATCACGTTTTCAGTATGAGTACAGATCATGCAGGTAACATGCTTGTAGCATATAGGATGGACAAAATGGGAAGGTAAGACATAACTGATGTAGGGGTGTTGCACTTACACATGAATGAGAATTTCCTGCACTCCTATCAGTGATGCTCATTGCCCTCTGAGACATGATATGCTGCTGCCAGTGCTCTGACTTGTTTATGCTTACATAAGTGTGAGATATATAAATACCCTCACCAGCCTCCAGTATGCATTCATGCATACATACATATATTTATGTATCTATTTACTGTATAATAAATATTTAATTGTGAATAAATGCTCTAATCATCTTAATCCATTCTCTGGTCATGCTCTGACTCCTGCTTGTTTGTTCATTATTCATAAGCATTTGCTGAATAACACAGAGGAACTGTTTTCAGACTATAAGTTTTCTGGGAATCATTCACTTAGCTATTCACTATTCATCTTTTGTGGTAGAAGACTGGCTACTTAAACCACACAGTGGTTTTCCCCTAATTCTTAGCTGGGTATTTATAAGCACTAAATTAAGGACAGAGGAATTGTGAATGCTTTTCTTTGATTGTGAAGATCCTCATTTGCCTACCATTTGCCTCATTTGCTGCATTCCCAAAAGCAGCCTTTCCTGGAACTGTGTGCATCTGTACAGACACACAAAGATTTGGGTTCTGGGGAAAGCTCTGTGAACATAAAGGAGCACAGCATGTGGGAGCTGGGTTTCAGGACATAGAACCTACCAGGTATGTGCTTTGGTTGGAATCTGGCAGTTCTCATGTTTGCTCTACAGTGCAAAAAACCACTACTTGATCTCATTTTCAAGGCTTTGGTCTATATATTACCTTCCAGTGCATGGGTACCCCTCTAAGTCACAGGGCTATCCATTTGGGTGGCTCCTTCCTGGTACCTGCGTGCCTGGGTAAGGCTGTGATGTCAAAATTAAGTTACTTAAAGAGCAGAAACAAAGACATTTTTATTACTGAGGTTCATCTGAAAATGGACAACAGTTTTGCTCCCCACTGAGCTGAAAGAAGAGATGAGGCAGCCTCCACCATGCTTGTGTTTTGTCAGACAGGATCCATGTTTGGCTGCTGCTGTGCCTCTGCCAGGGGCTGAGAAGCAGGGAGAGAAGGGAACCAGGATGGGAGATCTTGCCACTCAATGTGATCTGGAGCTCTGGTGCTGTTATTTAGGGATGATGCCTCAAAGAATGGTGTACATTTTATTGCTGTCCATGGGGCAGAAACTTCCTAGAATAACATTGCTTTTGAAATACTTCTGTGGTCTGATTCTGTCAGCTGTTATGGTCTCAATGCTTGATCATTTAAGGTTGACTTCATCTCTCCTATGATTCACACTGTGCTTAGGATTGTGTCTCAGAAGGGTAATTGATAACCTTTGATGGTGCCAATTTCCCTCTGTGGAACACAGGGATAAAGGCTCAAATTCACACATTGACATTTACCTTGCTGTTATTGTTGCTCTTGCAACGTACAGAAATCCTACATGCTCTGTTGATGTCATTTGCAGGATATAGATGATCACTTTACTCATAAAAAAGAGTATGGGCACCTTTGAGAGGTTTCTACCAGGCTGCCTGAGAGAAGCCTCTCTCTAGCTTCAGGTGATAATGAGATGTATTTGCAGTCTGCTGGGAGTGATTCATAGAGCTAAGGAGAGGTTAATGGGAAGACTGCAATGAGCTGATATGATTTAGCTTTTAGTAGCATTTTCCAAGTAGAGATACTTCTGGGGAGTGCTTATGCACCATCCCCAGTACTGTGCTTTGCAGTCAGACCGTATTGGGAACCACTGGGGTATGTGAAAATTCTGGGTGTCCAGTGAAATTTGAAGTAAAATATTCTACAGTATCTATACATTTTAGGGTAGCACAGTAAGTGGCTGGGGATTTTGTGGGTTGCATTTATGCAAGTGCTTAAAATCTGCTTATGTGCTAGTTCTGGTGGCCATACTTTTTTCTTCTTGGGCCTAGACAACAGTGATATCCTGGGGCAGAGTATGATGGACTTAATTGCTTCCAGTTAAGATACTAATTTTCTGTAATTTGTTTTGACTTGGTTCTGTCTAAGTATCTATTTCAAAGTTTATTGCAGAGTCCACCATCATTATAAATAAGCAGATGGAGAAAGAGGAGTTTCCATGGCAATGTGCTAAGCAAGTAGTGTATGATCTAATCAGTTTTTGTTTCAAGCATTTCTAGGTCTGTAATTTAATAATAAAAAAATGGGTTGGGCAGTGGATCCTGTTGAGTAGTCATTCTTACTGCCACAGAGGGAAACCAGCCCTGACCTTGGAGAATGTAGGAACTTTAACCCACTTCATTTACAAATTTGCTCCTCCCAGAACTTGTGAGTAAGTCAGTGATGTCTCTTCCTCCCTTACCTGCAATTTTTTTCACTGACACACATCAATGTGTTTTATTAAAGGTGGTAATTCAAAAACAGTGATCTTGAGATAGACAGGGACAAACTACTCATAAAGAACTTGTGTTTCCTTGCGCAATACCCTGCACTATGTTGCAGTGAAGCCCAACAGGACTTCTCCTGTTCTATGGGAGAAGTGATTGACTGAGTGCTGCAGTGAGTCAGAGCCATGGTTATGAGGTTATGGTAGAACAAGGCAAGGGAGCTGTGTTTACAGTTCCTTCCTCACAATAGTATCAGTACATTGGAGGCAGCAGGGGAGAAGGGAACAGGCTGCTTGTGTAGACACAAGGAAAAGGATCAAGTTGAAATTTAGTTTGTTTCACAAGCTATAAGATTGAGTACAGAAACCATCAGGAAGCATCCCTAAATTGTGGGAAGAAAGACAAACCTTTGCTTTCAAGGCCAAGGACCAAGTGTAACGCCTTTGATAAAGTGTCTCAAAGTGTGGGGATGGAGCAGCACTGGGGGTGTCAGGAAACATGTCCCTCTTCTTTATCAGCTGTGACTCCCAAGTTGTTCTGCCAAGTGGAGAAGAGCCAAAGTGGTCCATTGGAGTGTGGATTTTGTGCAAACAGAAATCTTTCACTGCCTCTGCCAGGTAAAGTGAAGCTGGGACATTCAATACCCTCAAGCATATCTTTAACCTACTTAGGATGGATGACAGAAGTTTGGAACAAGGTAAGTAGATGGGCTGGGCTGACCAAGGGCTAAGAGAGGTGAGGGTGGGGTGGGCTGCGTCTCCTCTGCAGACTCTCATCAAGATGAGTCCAACAACACTAAAGCTGTGTCCAAAAAGTCTTCAGATGAGAACACTTATTCCTCTCCAGATGCGTCAGTGAAAACTGTGACTATGCTGGCCAGTAAGTGTGCCAGAGAGCTGTGCTGCACTCAGCTTACCAGTGTCATGAGGTACAAGTTTCCAGTTTCTCTGTGTGATGTCTGTAAGCTCGTGACCTTGCTACAGAAGTAAAATCAAAAAATAAATAAAACAAGGCCTCATTTTGTGTCCATGTGAGATTACTTCAACCATCAGTTTTCAACAGCAGTCAACAAAGTACCTTATGTTTATCAAGGCATATTTTTCATTATATATACAGACTTTTTTTTTTTTTAATGTATTAAAGGTAATTTTGAAAGCCCACAATACCACCCTGATATGTAGAACCAACAGAATTTCTGGAAATATTTAATTTGTGTACTATATTGAGAACTCTGTCAAACAAAATGTGCATCTTTTAATCTATTTATAGAACCCCTTGCTTCTCCTAAACACCCTTCAGTTATTGAAGCTTTGCTTTCTTTTTTCATGTGTTTTTATTATTTATTTGTGAGCATTGAGGGACAAAGTCAAAGTTTTTCAAACCAAAGTATAGTATCTGAGATTTTCTGTCCTCTCTTTAATTCTTTTTTTTAAAAATTATTTTATTTTTATTGTGTGTATGTGTGTTAATCTGAAAAGGCTTTCTCAAAGGCTTGGAAAAACACAACATTTACAAAAAATAAAGATGAAAAAAAAATATACTAATCTAAAAAACTCTCTTAGTATATATCACTTTCAGTCTCCACTGCTAGACCACAATGAGTATGATCTGACAAAAGCTTTAATACTACCTTAGCAGCCTCTTTGAGATGGTAAACTTGCTTAAGCATATCTGAGGGCAGAACTGGGCCCTGAAGTTGGTTCTCAGCTGAGAGCTTGACTCTGCTGTGGTGAGGTCAAGCCATAAATAGAAGTAAAGAAAGGTTGCAGAACTGGGCTCTCAGCTGTATTGGGCGTACTTCAAGAATTTAATTTGGCCATGGCAATATTCCCAGCACAGCAGTATTGCCCCTCATTAAAGGAGGGAATATCGCCGTAGCCCATAACCTCTGCAGGGGAGGAATCAGCTTTTAAACTGAACTCTGCGTTTGGATAGGAAATGAGCTTAGGGGGGGTCTGTGTGCTAAGGAGCACATATGCTTTGATAAAAATACTCTTTCAAGTTTTTCCATGCAGAAAGCAAGAGTGGTCAAATACAGGTGAGGAATCAATTACCGTGAAGTAGTTTCTAGTTAAAAGTAACCTATTATTTTATCCTCCCCTCTCTGGCTGCTTTGTAGTGTCATAGAATTGTGTTAGTTACTAAAATAATTACTGAACTGAACTGTGGAGGTTATTTTTCCAGATGTAGAGCATGCGAGAACCTCTTTGTATTGCTCAGGAACAGGTTCATCCCTGCAAAGACAGATTGTGACCTGCTGCTCCTCATGAGCCTCCCAGTGCGCGCAATTGTGAGCGGAGCTGTGGCAAAGCCTCTGTGGTCACAAGGTGCAGGTATGGGGGACTTGAGGAGCCTGGGATGACTTATATCCAGGTCTCAAGCAAAGCTTGATGTTGTATTTGGATTCTTCTTCTTGCTTTAATCCTAATAGAAATAGAAATATAAATAAAATGTTGATGTTAAAATTTGGATTTCTTTTTTCATCAGTCATTCTTGCATGGTCATTTTTTAGAATATACTCTAATATTCTAATGTTGTCAAATAAACGTGCTTCTCCTGAATAATTTATTTGAGAAAACTGAAGAAACAACATTGTAATAATATCTGTAGTATTGGACCTCTGTGGTGAAGGGAGAAACTGGAATCCTGAAAATGTTCTTTTGGCTCTCACATAGTTTACTGGCTCTGCCAGTACAATTTCTGCCAGTGAATACAGCTGAAGCATAACATTTTTATGACATTCCCAGCCATTTAATATGTTTTCTTTTTAACTGAAATGTGGCTCATCTGCTAAGTGAACCAAGATTTAGGTTAATCTTTTCTGGAGTTTTTCTAAGTCCACATCACTCATCTTTTCTTGGGAGATTTCACGAGCTTTAAGAAGTTCCAAATTCTCATCAGATCTTTCATAGCAAAATGTGTCCAGCTCTGATTTTACAAATGCATAAACCATTATTATCTTCAATTTCTTACTGAACCATTTTAAATTACATACTTGGTTTGGTTAGATGAAATCTTTCCTTTTGCTGAAAAATGTACTCTGGATACATGTATAAAAGTGTGTGTCACCCTGTTTTTCTAAGGATTTTGGTTGTTTTGTTTTTTTTTTTTTCCCTGGTTTTCCTTTTGAAAAAAAAAAAAAGAAAAGAAAAAAAAAAAAGAAAAAAGAATTTCAAGGTGAGTTTTTTACACTGAGAAATTTTTATTGCCATTTTAGAAGCGTCAGTGTAAGTCTTTAAAGGCACCATTTTTTCAGCTGAAACACCAGGATATGTGTCCCACATTCTGTCAGAAATTACTGCACTCCAAGAGACGTTGCAACATCCCAGCTGTGCAGGCTAGTAGGATGAGTGTAATTCTTTAAATTTCATTGTAATTTTATAGCTAGAACCAGCCTCAATTTATTTGGGTTATTTTCATCCTTTGCAGAAATATGGAGTTTATCCTGTTGTGCCAGAGGCTTTTCTTCTGGCAGCATCTCTGTTATACACTGAAGTTTAATGGCAGTGATTTCAAACTTCTAGCTTCATCAGACATTGTCAGCTCAGTGCCTTGTTATTGACCATGTCACCTCCTTGGACTTCCCAAAGAACTCCTTTCCAAAAGACTGAATTTTCCATTTTCTCTCTCATTTTGATTCCTCGCTTTCCTTGACTCCTGCACTCATTAACTTTTCTATTTTAATCATAGTTGCTCCATTTTCTATTGGACTATCCCAAACATGTCAACAGCTTAAAGAATCATTGATTTTAAACAGAAATAATGAGGCCTTTCCTTTCACTCCTCCAATTTTAAGGTGAAAGAGCAGTTTATCTTGCAAGAATTTAGTAAATGCTCATTATGGGAAAACATTGTGTTGTGCAATAACTTACAATGAAATTAGACTTCCCTTCATCTCTTTTTTGATATCATCCTGAATGTCAGTTGCTGAAGTGGCAATTTCATCTCTTGTTCTTCCTGCTTTAGTGTAATTTTAACTTGTGGCTTTCCAGAATGGAGTAAAGAATTTTGCAGCATTTTCAACCCTACCGTAATCTAAATAATCTTCTGCTTTCAGAGATGAATTCTGGGCAAGAATCCCATAAGGTAGTGTCATCAAGTATTATAATAGTTGACTTTTTTTTTTTTTTTTTTAACATAAGACAAAATGGCCTTATTCTGTTAAAATTCTGCACTAAGACTTCAATGATAAATGTCCATATCCTGCATTACCTTCTTACAACAAAAATGATGCATACCTCTGAGGCCAATGTGTAATTCACAGTTTGAGTGATGCTCCCTTTGCCTCTCCTGGTTAACAAAGAGATTCCATTTTCACATCCTTGTTTAGAAAACTCTTGCATTAGGTTCTTCTCGTTTTTGTCGCCACCAAAATTCAGTTACCCAAATGTACTACAGAGGAAATTTTATTTCAGAAAGTGACCCAAACTAGTCATGTAGCCCTGGTGTGTGTTCCCAGGAACAAATTAAATGTGGGGACAGTTTTGTAAAGTGTGGACAGCAGATTTGAGGACCAGGTTAGGGAGGGATGATCATGACCAATAGCTTGTGTGAGCCACTGAGGTGTGGGGAGAGACCCCTTTCTCATCTTCTCTGTCCCTGCATGGCTGAGGATGAGGACACTGCTGCTGAGTCAGGGTTGGTCACTCTGCAGAGGAAATCCAGGCAATTTCCTAGAGTACTGTGCACAGGTCCTGCTTCTCCAACTCCATCCTGCTGCTTTTTCTTAGAAGCTGATTGTAAAAAGGTGCTTTATTTTTTATCTGGATATCCATCTCTGTGTTGGTCATTCAGTAAATAGGACACAACTGCAATCATACTGAACTTCAGTGCTGGTAAAAGATACAAAAGCAATTCTCAAATTCCTGTTTGTTTCCTCCAGGGCCCAGAAGAAGAGTATCTTCCATCCCTTACCTACTGTTGCTCCTAAGTCAGGCCAGAGCTGCTGGAGGGTAACCGTGGTGGGTGGATCAAGTTAACTGCACTTCCCCAGAGGACAGGCAAAGTGCAATGATGAACAGCTATGGTCACTGCATGGGTTACACACATGGGAGAGTCCTTGTCCTCATGCCACCCTTGCAGAAACTGGCCATCCAAGACAAGATCCTTGGGAAAAGAGCATGCAAGTAATGGATCTAGTTGCAGCAGCGCTGCAGGCTATAGGGAGCAGTGAAGAGCAGAGCCGTCAAATGCCCACAGGAAGCATCTCCATCAGTGTTTCTGCAGAGCATGTTGTGTTGCCAGACAGTGAATGCTCTATTTCTTTCTTTAAAATAATTTTTCCAAATTAATTTCTTACAGTTAAAAGTGATAATTTCCCATCTCACTAAACAGCTACTGAATTTTCACACTTTGGCTTGCAAAGACCAGCTGCATGAGGAGATTGCAGACATAAGTCTGTCTACATGAAGATTTATTTGTCCCCCTGTCCACATGATTCATTCTTGCTCCAGGGAGGGAAAATGTAGATAAAAAGAGATAAGCTACCATGATTTCCATGCCTTCATATAGAAGAAAATATTTCTTCTATCCTTTTATTTATTTTTTTGTCCCATTTAGTCATAATGTGCAATGTTGCTGTAACAATAGTCAGTCTAATCCAGACAGCCATTTCATTGTAAATCACCAGGGTGCAAATTTCACAGTTCAGGTATTATTGGTTTTGTTCTGTTTCTTCACTTTTCAGGCTTAAAATCAGCCAACACAAGCTTTCAGAAAATGAATAAAAAATTAAATGGCTCAGGATTGGGACATGGTTTGCCAAGGATCAGCATGGGGAGGTGTTCTGTAACTTTGCGGTAAACCCCAATGTATATGATCACAAGGGAAAAGCTGACAGGCCTTTAGCAGTAGCTTTGCAGTAATAAAGTTTTATTATTAACAGATCCTTTCATTCAGGGATCTCAAAGCACTTCAGGAACATTCCTATAGGGGGAAACGCAGAGGGGTAAGGAGTACGGTTTAATCTTCTTTATGCCATGCAGAAACAACAATCAGATCTGAGCACCCTCCTCTCAGCATCGGCTGTGGGAGTGACTCAGATTTAGGGACATTGCCATGGCAGAAGTGTTGGGAAGGCATGATATCCAGCATAAGGATAAAGGACCAGATGAGACATGCATGTGATGGGAAGTTTCTCTGCAGAAGAAACTCAATGATGAACTCAGATCCTGAAAATGACCTAAGCAACATCCAGTATTCAAAGCATTCCAGAGTATTTTTCCCCTCTTTCCACATACTCATGCATTCTTCTCTCTTCTGCACTGGTGCTCTGTGGCTTTTACAGTATGGATGCATTCAGTACCATGAAGCTGTGGCTGGCAGAGCCGGCATCCACTCCCTCCATCTCTAACAAGACCCAACACAAAGACCTGGCAACAGCAAGCAGGCATTTGAAGGAAGTCAGCTAATCCTTGCATGCAATCCATGAATCTTTGCTTTCCTCCTTTGGCCAAGGCTTAAAAAATAACCCCAGTGTTTTTATTTACTGACTTAATCCCTGGCCAGCATCCACAGAACTCGATCTCCGAAGTCACAGGAGCTGCCTGTGTTCAGACTGTTTGGGTGAGTTTAAGAATCTGGGCTGTGGGAGTAAGACCTGGGCTAGTGCAGGTCATGCTTGAGTGCCACAGGCTTTCTCCCACGCATCCTTTCCTTCCTTTCTCTGCACAGACACAGCTCTCATATCTGTGTGTGCTGCTCAAACAGCAGCCAGCAGCCAGCCCAGTGTGGCCTCAGGCAACGTTTCCCTTCTCTTTGCTACCCCTTTTCATTCAGCAGGTGTATTTATTAGATGGCATACCCACTATGAAGCATTTCACCATTTAGTCTAGGGAAGATCTGATTAATTTCTGACTCCATTCTGTCTTGCTCAGCAGCTTTTTTTTAACATGGACTCAAAATGCTGCGCCTGCAGCTTGCTGGACAATTAAATTAATCTTTTAAAGGACCTGTTTGTTAAATAAAATATATCTACTAATAAACCTAAGGATGTTTCTGTGGCACTAAAATAAGCTTTGTAATGAAGGTGCTGAACTGATGGATCACCATGAGAAAAGGTGCAACAGGGGGTACCCTCTGCACAGCTCACTGGGCATACAGCTTCCCCCACAGAGCCTGTCTCAGTGTTTATCTCTGGCCCAGGCAGAAATGATGGTGCATGTGGTATTAAAGCTTTCCTTTGCATGTCTTAGCTCCCTGAACTGCTCTGCTGTGCCAAAATTATCACCCTGTGGTGTGAGCATACCTTAGCTGAGCCCAATACTGGCTGGCTCCCATGGGCCATTTGCCAAGGTGGCTGTCAGCCATCAGAAACATTGCCCGTGCCTTGGTGGCAGGGTCACAGCCACAGCAGGCATTCCTGGCAAGAGAGGGACTCGGTCTGCTGGAGGACTACTACCAAATATGCCTTAATCTAAGAAAATAAAACTGATGGCAGGTTCAGGGATTTGTATCACATTCCTGAGAATGCCACTTTCCTTGTAAAGCATGGATGTGCTAAGAGATCAGGTCATTCTCAGAACATCAGCTCAGCTCTGAAAAAGCATTCGAACATAGGTTTGGACCAGAACATCTGGTACAGACAGAACATCTGTTTGATCAGCAAAGTTCACCAGACCTGAAGCCTCTGTGTTCCCCATCCCTTCCCCACAAATGAATCTTATTGTGATGAAAATATATAAGCAAATAATCTTTTCTGGAGTTGGTGGGTGGGCCCTGAGATGAACTGGAGCCCTGAGTTTTACATACTCACATCCCCATGCAAACTCTGTCTGCTTCAAATCAGTATCAGCAATCCTCTGCACCCTTTTCCTGAGGCCTTTGTACAAGACCTTTATCTTTTTACTACTGGGGAAGCTAAACCTCTGGAGTGAAAACAAGTTGAAAGCTAAGATCTGAATGATTTGGCAGAAAATGGAGCTATTGCAAGATTTTCCAAGATGAGGCCACTGGGGGACTGGAGAGCTTTATGAGACAGTTTAATGGCTTAAAAAAGAGAATGGGCCTTAATATAGACCATGTGCTGAGATGAGGTCCTTAACATGAAGATAGAGTATGTCCAACATGCCCTGACTAGAGTGACTGTCCTTTTCTTGTCTGGGTCACTCAGAAATAGCATTCTTTCCTCTGTTCCTTGTTCTTAAAATACTGAAGCTGAGCCAAACTTCCTTTTTTGTGGTTGGATCTTCCTACACATGGTGGCTTTTTTATTCTAGGGTTCCCCAAGGTTGTACTTGGAGACTTTTCTGGGACTGTGGCATTTGAGGAATGGGTTGGTGGAAGGCAAGCCCTGCACTGCCCCTGAGCCAGGCCAGGCATGCAGGCTCCTCCAGCTCTTGCAGAGGATGCCCAGGAAAAGCATCTTGAGGAACTGCTGCAATAAGTTCTGCAGGACAGGGCTGCAATCAGGGCTTTGAACCCTGCAGCTCCTGCAGCAGGAGCCTCCATGGCAGTCTTGTTGAAGGCACACCACACAGTGTGGCTCTGGAGATGAAGAGACAAATGTCTGCCTGTTAACTACAAAGACAGCCTGACCAAAGACAGACTTCCTGTCTGAGCCCAGGAAGCACAGAAGAGGAAGAAGAAAGGAAAAAGCAGTCACAAATGGAAAAGTAGGAACAGACTAATAGAAAAGGACTTCTCAGGGATGTGGAGCCTAGGCTCCCAGTCCCTACTGATTGTGTCCCTTGTAGCTCTCTGCTGCCTCCATCCTTGCTGCCCAGCCACACAAGAAGTGGAAAGAAACCATTGCCTCACTTTGTCTGAGAAATGCCTTTTACCTATCTGAGTTGGCACAAGGCTCTTCTGCTTTCTCAGCATAAAAACCATGAATGTCATCTGTGATGCCTGCTCTGAGAGTGCTGCTGGCTCAGTCTTGCTGGGATTCAAAATCCTCTTCTGAACCTGAGCAGGTGCAAGATGGGAGAAACCAGACCCCAGCAGGAGTCCACGATCTGCAGAGAACAACATAGCCCTGAAAAACCACAATTCCTTTGTTTGTACTGCTAAGAACTAAGATATTTATTCACTTAAGGTCATCTGCTAAGCCCTAAGTGACCAGTATTGACCTCAGTGCTGCAAGAGCACAGATTTGGATGAAGACTGACTGTGGAAGCTGGAAGATCTCACAACTCATAAACTGTTTAGCATCCTCCTTAGGCCATGACATAGATAAAAACATACTCTGGTGTGGTTTAGGTTTTACAAGCTTCTGTAATGAGAGACAGATCTCTCTCAGTGGCTTAAGCTGCCAATGGCCGGTGAAGGGCACTGAGGTGGTCCCATCAGCCCTGTTCACCCCCAGTATGTGAGGCAGACACTGGCAAGCACAACCCCTTCCAACAGAGGTGTTTAAATGAGGTGAGTGGATGATCCCTGGAGCCATCTACTCATCTTCTCTGTTACAGGAGCCATGGCAGCTGCACCTCTGACTCCACAGGGCTGGGTGGAACGACCCCTCAGCCGACACACGTAGCACAACTTGATCCCTCTCCATCCACCAACACATGCAGCAGCTGGACCAAGGTCACTGCCTACAGATGGCACCAGCCACACAACAGAGCCATGCATGGGGAAAGCTGAAAGCCCACCTGGGGACCAGGATGAATGCTGCAGCAGGGAGGAACAAGGTGGTACATGCCCCATAGCACACTTCTGGGGCCGGAGCATCATGGAGGGTGGTGGGGTGAAAACCATGAAGGATGGGATTTGCAAGAATCCCAATTAGGAGAGTCACCACCAGAAGGTGCCAAAAAAGCCTGGCACTGCAGAGTCTCTCTCACTGCCATGCAGGGTGCCTGGGTCTGCTGTTTCAGGGTGGCTCCTGGGGGTGGAGACCATGAGAATGGTGTCTTTACCAGCCTGGACGTGTTTAACTTCTGACTTGTATCAGCTGTCAGATTAGAGGGGGCTTTGTCACATCAGTCTGAACAGGAATTAAAGCCAAGCTCCAGGGGTGAAAGGGCAGAGCCTTGAAGGGATCACCTTAATTGACAGGGCCTCTTAATCCCCCTGTTCTTGTACATTAATCCAAATATCGCCGGTTCTTCTCCTTAACCTGTTTTCATAACGTAAAGAGAATGATACTTAATATAACAAAGCTGAGTGTAGGAGGAAAGCGTGACCTTAGCCTTTCTGAAGAAGGGGTTTGAGGCTGTTGTGAATGCTGCTCTTTATCCTGGTCACTCCCCAGTTCTTCCCCAGCAGTCTGAGAGCTGGAAATGATCAGACAGCTCCTCCTTGGCTGAGCCGTGGCAGTGATGCTGTGCAGGACAGGGCTGTTGTTTGATGTTCCATTTGCAGTTTACATTTATAATAGCATCACCCTGATAACCTGGGTACTTGAAACAGGCTCAGGCAGAAGAGAGCTTGGATCACAGCACATCCATCACCTGGTGAGCATGGTCAGTGGGGCTCCACTGCTTGGAGCATTCCTCTGTAGGGTAGCAGCCAGCATGCACAACCTGGAGGCTCTGGGGCCCACCTCCATGGGGGGGGGGTGAAGGTTGAACAAAGCTAGAGGTGCCCTTTGTATTGGGGAAGTGCTGGGATTGCTTTCTTAATGCCTGATGCACAGAGGATTTCAGGTTCTTTGATTATTAGCCCAGTGACTTTCCAGGCTATCAGCTAAAAAGCAGTATCTGGGATTCCAGACACTAAATGCACTCTGTGAGCAGTGGGAAACCTAACTGGTAACCTGGCAAAGTTAATTACAAGTTGGTAAACTAAACAGTTGACAGTTAAGCGAAGGTGTTAAGCTCTCAAGGGCATAGAGTGTATGTAGTACTTCATGTACTTTGGTAGTGCAGCCATGCACTGCAACCAGGGGCTTGCATCTCTACCAGGAGATAAGCAGGGCATAAAGAACAGGTTCAGATCTTGAACTGTAGGGAGAAGGGACAAATCCCTCACTTGTTTCTGTGAGTGTTACAACTCAGACATTAAGAGAATTTCATGTGTGGGGCACAATCCCCATGGTTCCAGCCTTGGTCCTGGGTGGTTTCAGTGATGAGCACTTCTGACTGTTGTGCAGAGCCAGCCTAGTGGGAAAAGAAACATCTCTAATACTGCTCTCCTGCCATCCATATGCACTTTGTGCTTTGTAGCTACACTGGCTTGTTCTGGCTGTGAGAAACTTATCCAGCAAACAAAGTTCCTTTCAAAATACATGTAAGGCATCTATTTTCCTGCTGGCAAGGTAGTGAAAGCCACAGAAAATTGTGGAAAGAATGAAGTTTCCAGGGGCAAATTTATTTTGTCTCATTCTCAGCCTATTTAAAGTTCATCTCAGATGTTTCAGGAGCCAGATTTGTACCAAAGGGAAGCAGTCTGAGAAACAGTTGTGGATAAAAGAAATCTGAAGGCTATTCAAAAAGGAGAAAAAAAAATCTTTTTAGTGGGCTGAAGGAAAACAAACATAAATCCCATGAGGAGAAGGAAAGAAGAAAAACTCTAAAAACAAAACAAAACAAAAAAACCCCACAAATGGATGGTGAAGCCTGGTCTCACAGAGGTCAGTGATGTTTTGCTGCTAGCTTCACCAGGCCAGGATTTTACCCATGGCTTCTAATCATGGTGATGGGCTCTTTCTTCCATCTTGTGATTCATCACGTCTCCTGTCTGGACATGCAGTAGCACAGAACTCCTATTTACTTAGGAAAATACTTTTTAATGGAACTAATTAGTCTTGGAAAAAACTCTAGTTTCAAATGACAGGAGGAGGAGAAACGTTCATAACCCCAATACAATCGCTTAACCTATAAACACACAAAAATAATTGGAAAGATTTATAAAACCTCAATTTCCATCAGATTTGCCCATCCCAAAGTTTGGGCTTGTCAGACCAGAAGCCCAGATTCCTCTTTAGAACCAGCCCTGTGCAGACAGTGACACTGATGCACTTTTTAAAAAGCTTGGCTAAAAACAGAGCCCTGGAAAAGGAGCTATTTGGGCAGCAGAAGCAAGAGAAAGGAAAGCCAGTCCCTTTGAAGTAATCAGCTAGGCAAGGCGTTGGATAAGCCAGGGCCATTTGTAATCAGATGTCTGAGAGGACTGTCAAAAAAATCTCCCAACACTTGCCTTGTTGCTGATGGTATCTCAGTGTAGATAAAATAAAAGCAGAAGTGAAAGGGAAGTCTGAGCCATTATCTGCCTGCACCTGGGCTGTGGAGGGTGCCAAGTGACACAGTGCCCAGCCATGTCCAAGGCTTCAAGGAGATTTTGGAGAGAGGAGGCTCCTCCTGAGCAGTACCAGGGCAGCATCATCACCCTGAAGCCCTGGGGAGCAAAACCTGAAACATCAATTCCTTACTGTGCACAAGGGGTTTGTATTTATGGTAGAGAATTCGTATTCTTAGCTCTATTAGCTCTCCATGAATGCTGGTCTGGAAAAAAGTTTTCTTCCCAGGATAATGGGAAAATGCCATTGCAGCTTTTTGGGAAGGATTTGCAAGCTTTCACAAAGCTGCTCACTTCATCCCTCCCTGGCCTCCAGTGTTCATGGGAAGTAGCTTCACAAACCACAGAACCAAGCAAAGTCTCAGTTTTGGCGTTTCCTTTTCTCATAACATTTCCTGGAGTCAAACCCCTCAGCTTGGGTTGAGGCTATGTAGCAGCTTTTTCTTTGAGGAGGAATTTCTAGCCTCTCTGTGCCCCATGCACTTTAAATTGGCTTGCAAGAATGTGATTGCTTGAAGCTGCTTCTCCTGCCAAAATTTAAATGAATTGGCCATCAGGATCAAAGGGACAGATGGATAGGCAAACACATAAACAAAAAGTGCTATCATATTTACTCTGTTTTTTCTTGGAAAGCTGAGGTAGAAACTCAGTAATGTAATCAGAGACCTGGGGTAATACCACATAACATTGGCAACCCATCTTGGGCCCTGCTCTGCAAGGAGTGAATCACTCATGGGCTCTGTATGAACACCGAGAACACATCTGCATGTGTGGTCACCTCACTTGTGCTTAAAGTCACTGCAGCAGATCCAGGTTTGAAATTGCTTTCAAAATTTTGACCATATGCTCTGTTTGTTTGTGAGACAATAGCATAAAATGCCCAGTGATTCTCAGAACAAGGGGCTTCTATGTTACAACTTAATAGATTTTAGTCCTTGAATGTTTTGTTGTGGTTTTGGGTTTTTTTCTCTCAGCAGTGGAGAGGGCCTAATTCTACTGTCTTTGAAGTCCTCTGCAGACAGGGGAAGATTTGCTTGATGCTAGGATTTAGGGTTGAATCAGTGCTGTCAAGTAGACCTCTTTCTTAGGTATTTTTCTATGGGCTTTTTGGGCCAGGTGATGCTCTCTGCTGGTGTCCTACCAGTACAGATACTACAGGAGGAGATCACTCTTATGGGGAGTTTGCTGAGTTTTTATTACATTCTAGACTTACTTACTCCAGGAGATCAACCATTATACAAATTCTAGCCATCATTCATAGACCAAGGGGGTCCACAGGATTATAGTGGTGTGAAAAGAGACCTTGATCCCTTTGCTATATTTGCCATAAATCAAATGTCACAGTGAGGCTGAAACCCCATGCATATTAGCCATCTTCCCATACTTATTAAGCTAAAGTAAGTACCTGCCTGCCCTTTATCCCCTTGCTAATAGTGGTATAAATAGCCCAAAAGTCTCTTGTCATCACAGCTCACAGACTTGTAGCTCTTTGAGGGGCAAATATACTTTGTTTTATTACTTGTATGGCATTCCTCAAAGAAAGGGACTTTGACCTTCTTAAATTCCTTCTAGAGATTAAATACCAAAACCAGCAGTCCACAAGGGAATTAATAGACAGCTTCAGTACACACAGCAGGACCTTTGGAGGGGGTCAAGTTATTAACACACTGGGAAATGTAGATTGTATCTTCTGATGCAGGATGTATCTTGAATTCTAGATCTGATAATAACAATGGGGCCTAGAGAGCTGCATTTCTGATATGAGTTCTGCAAGTCTCAGCAGATCTTCCAATTCTGCATATTTTACTAAGGACACAAACTCTGCTGACTTTAGAAGTCTTCACATAAAAAAGAATGCATAACAAACTTCTTTTGGGGGAGAAATTGTACCTTCTGTATTAACAGTGGGCCCATGTGGCTTTATTTTTCATTAGACAAGGAATCTTACCTGGGGGCTTAATACTTATTTAGCCTCCTACCACCTCAAACCAGACAACCCTGAGAAAAGTATTTGGTCAATATTTACATATTTAAGGAAATTAATGTCAGGCATTTAATGCCCTTTAAAGTTACTTTTTGTGCACTTTTGGATAATCAAAGTTTGCAGAAACTATTTAAAACTTATGATACCTAAATAGTAATGGAAAATTAATTTCTGCTTTCTTGCAATGCATATTTGTACTGGAAGCATGATTAATAACATTCACTTAAGGTAGCTGGGTCAAGGAACAAGGATATGTGATAGAAAGAACCAAAAGTTTTTGATTGATTCACCATTTCTGTAAAAATTTGGTATGTGAAAAAGGCAAAGAAATAGGACAGTTTAGTAGTTCCCCTTTGCTTTGGAACTTCTGTGCATCAGCCTGACTTTTTATCTTTGAAATTTTCAAAAGGGGATAACATCTTACAAAACATTTTGGTTTTTTTTTCCCCCCTCCATTTGCTTTATGTGGTTGGACACTGCTAAATGACACAAGTTGTTGAGATGAAAGCCCTATAGTAAATAAAATCCATGAAAAAAAATGAATAAGTTGAAATATATTACTTGTTAGGAAATATTCCTTTGTCATGAATTGCAATAAACAAACCAACATACACTTCAAAACAGCTGTAAACAAATCTTTACTACTCCCCAATTGCCAAAAATCTCACACCACTCAAACTGACATGGAAAAAGGCATTAATGTGAGTGAGGGATGAATTTCGGGAAGGCTGGATAAGCATATCAGACATATGCAAGCCTTCTGGGAGCCTCTAAAAACAAGATTTCTTGGGAGATTTCCTGCACTTCTGGTTGGGTTGGAAATGTCATGACAGCTGGCTTGGCTGCAGCATTTGGGCACTCGAGGTTGTGTTTCTGGCCAGGAATCAGGGTAAAAAAGTTTACTGAAAAGGGAAGAAACCACATAACAATACTTAGAGCTTCTAGAGCAATTCCCAGCCAACCTGCTCAGTGTGTTCTTCTATATACTTAGTGATGTACCATGGCAGTGCAGACGATCTGCCCCTCTCTCTCCAAAAATTAACAAATGAGGATTACAGGATTAAAAAATGTTTTCCATCTTTTTTCAGCTGCATGCAGAATGTATAAACATTCAGGCCAGTCCTACTGTTCTACCCTTGGAGTACAGGAAAAGTGCAAAGGTAAAAGCTGTCACAGATCCATTTTACATGCCCACCTTGCTGCAGAATTTAACATCTCTTCCACCTAGCACAGTTTTGAATCCTAAACTTAGTGGAGCTTCTAGCAAAGGCACTGTAGACTTTAGCTTTGCCCGAAACATATCATTAAGACACGTTACCATTTGTACCCTAGTCTCATCTCATACGAACTGCAAAAAACATAGTGAAACTTGGGAATCCCTTGCCAGAAGAAGCTTTGGCTCCTAAAAGATTCCATGGTTTCAAAAAGGCAAATTGACAGAAGAAAAAAAAATCTAGCAATGGCAACAAAAATCCACATATCATGCTTGGAACTGCCTTTGCTATGAATTGCTGGATGTCAGAGGAGTCTTCAGAGGCTGTGTCAGTGCTTGCAGGTTCTGTGCTCTGGATATCTGCACCAGCACTGCAGGAGCACAAGGTACCACGGTATCACAGGGAGGAGATCTACTGGCACCTGAACCAGTGCAGAAGCAGTGCCCCTTTGCTGTCCACATGCCATGAGGATCAGATTTGCCCTTATCTTTATGTTGTGGTTTGTTGTTTTGGTTTTTTTTTTTTTGGTTTGGTTTTTTTTTTTTTTTTTTTTTTTTACTGATTTGAAAAGAAAAAGCTGTTGCACAAAGATCTTCCTCTAATAAGATTTCTAGGTATACTCCAGGTAGCTTACTCCTCACTGATGGTCTCCAGCTGGAGTCATGCTCTTTCCAAAAGATATCCCAAGTGAGGCTCTCAGGTGATGCCTCCCTGGGCTATAAGCCTTGTTAGGCAATGTGCCAGCCATGGGACTATCACCTGATCTTTCAAAATTATCTATGGAAATACTTTGCTCCTATTGGTAGTCTGGAAGAATACTCCCTATGCCCTCATGTGACTGGAAATGGAGCCAGCTTTGCTGCCGCCTTCTGATTTCACAGACAATTCAAACAGAGAAGATATTTTTTCCAAGGCAGACATTTGTGGAAATACAGATTTGTTGAATATACAAAATATGATGAAAGTCCACGTGGGGGGATGTCCACTGCCCTGGTCTTGCTGGTTTATCATCGTATCTCCTCATGGTGCTGCCCTTCCTGGGAGTCCTCTGTCATATTATCCATCCTTGGATTGATCTGTCTGAAGGAATGAGGAATTAATGCTGTGCCTTGTTTTGCAAGGTTTTGCTACTATTGCAGGGGGGGGTTGGTGTCAGGTTTCCTCATGACTTGCAGGTTAGGAGCACCTGGGTGACAGGAGGGGTTAACATGCTATCTGTCTCTGTGAGGACAAAGCACAGCTTTTTCTGTCTCTCTTGCTTGTAGGTGTATATGTAAAACACAATAAGGTGTACAACGCATCTATGGCTTTTGATCATAGGGCCAAATGCAACCCCAGTGTAATCTCACTGACTTTCCTACCGAAAGAAACTTCAGTTTCCTGCAGGAGACAGTTGCCGGTTTTGCATGCAGAGTGGGCAGTGCTTTTGGCTTCCAGCCTAATTCCTCATCATCTCCTCCTCCTCCTCCATAGGTATCCTGAGAAAGAAAGGTGTCACCAACCTGAGACCATATGGACAGGAAAGAGGTGGCGAAGCATATCTGTCTGCACGGGGCTCAAATGCTAGATCTATTGTTCTGTTAATAAAGAACTAGTTTAGGTTTAAGAGCACAAATGCCTTTGATGTTACTTGGCAAATAGTCTCGTAAAGATAATAGGTGGTTTCATGGGCTGAGCCCTTTGCTGGGGGTTGGCAGCTAACTCTGGGCAAGCTGTGCTCCAGCAGAGACTATGTCAGCATAGAGTAAGCTCTCCTGAGGACAACCACATGAGTACCTGCACCTCTTCCAGCCATCTGAAGAGAAGAAGATAGCTTCCTCCCTCATGGGGTCTTGCAAAGCTGCGTTGATGTTTGCACGGTTCTTTGAAGGTATCTAATGATCAGCTAACATCTGCTAACTTGTCCCATCCCTTTGGGTCTGGGCATTGCAGGCAGCTCCAGCCTGATGTTAAGCCTGTGCCAGGAGGAGCTACATTCTCCTTGACCCCTTGGCTCTCCTGCTGGGAGGCACACCTCTGCCAGACTGTGTGGCTCAGGGTTTCAGTGGGACTTGGCAGTTACTTGGCTCTAGCGAGGAGCCCTGACACTGCTCCCTCCTGGCAGCTGGTGCTCAGTGCTGAACGTGTGGATGTATGGAAAACCTGATTTGGGGCTGTCATGCCAGCCCCCTCGGGGCCACACAGTCTTCCCAAGGACCTGTGCCCCCCAAGCACTGCCTGTTGTCTCCCTGTCCTTCTCCTGCAGTTCACATCCTTTCGGCATGGTCAAGAGCTCTTCTGCTTTCTAACCCAGCTCCCAGGGTCCTGCCCCATGAAGTGTTTGTGTCCCTTCTTGTTCTAAGGAAGAAGACAATCATTTTGATGGTGCACTTGGCACCATCAGTAAAGAGGCTGCTGATCCCATGAGGGAGAGCAAAGCTTTGTAAACAGGAGAATATATAAATCTCTGGCAGGATCTTTAGTCCTCTCACTTCTTACTGAGCTGTCAGTTGTGATTTATCACCAGTTTAATTTTAATGCTGTTGCATCCTCATTGCTCCTACCCTGTGAGGGCCAGAGGGAGCGTGTGAGTGTGTGGTGGGCATGTGTGTGTTTGAGGGATTGTGTGTGTGTCTGTGTGTGTGTGTGAGGGGTGTGTGAGTGTGAGAGTGAGCCTGTGTGTATGTGAGGCGTATTTGTGTGTGTGTACTTCAAACACTGTGTAACAGGAGATGAATTCAAAGTGCCTCCTTGGGACACTGACACTGTAGACAGGCACTTTGTTCATCTCTGTGGTGGAGCCGTCAGACCCTCCATGTCCCGATCACCATCCCGACCTGAAGCGATTCCCGTTTCAGCGGCGCTCCCCCTCCCCGCTCCGGCACATAATGTTTCCATTGTGCCAATGCTGTTTTTCTGGGGAAGCAGCGGGGATTTAAATATCATAAAGGCAGAAGTTGGGCTTTGATATACTGTCAGCAAAAGCTGAATACTGTAATTTCGAGCAATTTTCCCCTAACTGCCCTTCCCACACTCCCCATTTGGCCCCCTCCTCTCCCTGGGCCTCCTCCCTGATGTTTTTTCCTGACGAGCCACTCCATCCCTTCTCTCGCATGATCCTCACCCAGCAAATTAATGTGCTGCTGCTGACGAGAGACAGTGGGTTACTGTGAGCACAGGCTCTCTCGTCTCCTGTCGCTATTACACCCTGGCAGCTTCAAAGCTCCAGTCATCCTGTTTCCATCTTCCCGTGGGTCTGCAAGCCCTGACTCAACAGCACAGTTCAAAAGTGCAGCCTGGCCCTGGCTGGGACAACCACAGCCCTGGCCCCACCAATGCTCCTCCAACACAGCCATGGTCAGTGCTGCAGACCTTCTCCTTCTCCTGGGATCAGTTGGTGCACTGAGAGAGAGTGGGTGGTAATTGTCCTTTTACCACTTTGGTCCTTTGAATTTCCAGTTGAGGCAGATTTTTGTAGAATAGAGCCTTTTTGCTTTCCCTCTTTTTTCGAGGTAACTATTAATCTTTTGTGATCTGCCCTTCTGGGCTGCCTGGCAGCTTCCCTGGCAGTAGCTGCACTGTTTGTTTTATCTGGTAACAAGAGAGTGTTTTGAAAAGTAATTCTGATTACTCTGTGACTTTAAGCTTATTTTGTATGTGCTCTATCCACAGCAAAGAAAGATCTTTGTGATTTCTTCCCTGGTAAAAGTGATTTTTGCATATGTGTGAAGGAAAGGTACCTGGGGGAAGTGCTGACAGTCTGCCTGCTTCTCTTCTGTCCTCGGAAATGTGGAGTACTAGTGAGAACTATTGTTGCATTTTAACTGTTTCTGGTGTTTTTCACCCCTGTGGATGGGTGTGAGACAAGGAAAGCAGGCACTGAAACCAGGGCTGTGCAGCTGCCACCCAGGCTGCAGAGCTCTCTCACAAGGGCAAGGCTTGCTGCTCTAGGCCACATGCTTCCAATCTCCCTTCCCAGGCTTTGGCTTGTGGGTAAGCAAAATTCCCAGAAACCTGTCCCTGCTAGGATGCAGGGGAGAGGCAAAATTGTGGTGCTTTCTCTGTGTGTCTCCATAAGCAGCATTCCTACCCCTTCCATAGGGTCTCTGCCCAAGCCAGTCAGGGAGAAGAAGAAAAGACCCATATATTCTCCATGTCATTCTCTGCTTGAATCCTTCGTGTTGAGGATGAGTAAATCTTTCTCTTTTGCTCAGCTGCAAAGGTTCCAGAGGAGCTGTTGGTTGTGGTTGCAGTCCTTGCTGTCCAGAGAGGGGACAGCCACCCTTCAGGACCAGCAACACACATTCAGAGAGGCTTCCCCTAGAAAAAGCAAATGTCCATCCCTACATCTATAAAGACCCTTGCTAACCACACCACAGCACAGGGGCAGCGTCCCAAGCTCTAGCTGCTTGAGGGGCTATTCTGCAGCAAGCTTATGGCTGCCATTCCCTTGGTGCTCTGCTTTATTTTGCTTAGGCAATGGTTGAGTTTTTCTCTCTCCGGCTGCTAGAACAAGATGAGAGTGATGGCCTCAGTCTGAGGTCTGCAAGAGCTCTTCCTCCTTGGAGGAAGCAAGACTGTCTAAGAATAAGGAGTAGCTTAGAGCAGGAGAGGCTCGTGTTTTGCCCAGTGGGATTTTAACTGGCTTATGGATTTTATTCACCCAAGCTGTCCCTTAACAGCTCCTTCAGGTGACCCAGACAGCTACATCTGCTGCCTCTCATAAAGCCTATACAAAGCAGAGATAAAATAAAAGAGGGAAGACAGATATTCCAGGGGACAGAATGGTTTGCTGTGTAAAGCTGGACTCACATTCTTGTGTTGTCACATATCATATAGCCTTGGTTACACCGAACATTGCTGCTCTTCAGTTCTTCACCTCCAACAGAGCAAGAGGAAAAACACATCCTACACATACTAGCTGAAGTTATACTACATCTTAAGTGTTCTCAAATTTCTTCCTAGTTGCCCAGGGTTTGCAGAATTTACAGTATTGTAGGTTTATCAGAGATGAACTCCAGTGTGATAAACTTGAAGTGTTTGAGAAGAACAAGCCTACATTGACTACCTGAGTATATTTTCATCTAAGGCAAGTCCTACAAAGTTTAGCAGGCTCCTGTGGGGTTTTGGAGCATATTACTGGAAGATCCGTTAAAATGCAAAAGTTTGCCAAGGTTACAGCTGAATTAAAATGGGTCTGAAGCTCCCAACCATGCCACTCCCATTACCTCAACACAATTCATGTACTTTAAAGAAACAAGGAGAATGACAAGCCCATGCAGCATAGTAGTGTCTGAGTTGCTGGTATTAAGGCACCGAATTTCATCCTGACTGTTTCAGTTTGAGTCAGTATTTTACGACCAAGTTCTCAGATCTCAAGGGATAAAAATCTTGCTTCAGGCATCCTGTTATGTTATTTTCCACATAATGACGTCGTTGCATGTAATGAGATGTTAGCAGCTCATTCACTGCTTACGTCTGTCTTGGAGGAGAAAACTGCAGCTTCTTGACTTATACACTGAGTAGTGTAAATGTAAGTTGGTCATGGCAAATCTTGAGGAGTCCAAACTTTGGAAATTCTGGCAAGAATGATGAAAATTCAAAAGTATGTTTTGAGGGAACCACCTACTTTTGGAGAACTTGGCCTCTGTGCTTGAGTTATTTTGTGCCAGAGGAATGCCTCTCACAAACCTGGATTCTCCTTTTGAAGAACATGGCATGTTTCACAGGGAACTGATTAAGCCAGTCAGAGCACCGTGAGCTTCAAATACTTACTATAACCCTCCTCTTTATAATTTGTAGGGAAAAAAACACAGTAGAATCAGAAAGGTTCTTTAGGGGACAAAAGCTAAGAAAAAAACAGGAAAAGCTCTTTGCACTGAGAGGAATGACAGCGTTTTATTGGAGTGACCTTTGAATTTGTGGGTGCTCTTCTTGCAGTAGTGTGGGTTACTCACAGCATTTTTCCTGGTACCATCACCCTGGAGAACAAGTACACAGTTTAGCCACCCATAAGCAGGCAGTTAAATGTAGGTGGCTGAACACTATTTATCTAAACTCTTATGGTCAATGGAGACCCAGTCAATGTGGTCAATAGAATTTGAGACAATTGCCAAAATGTGACCAGCTAGTGCCACTGGCAATGATCTAGAATATTGGGGTATCTGTACTGGCTGGGTGGAATTGTGCAGGACCTATGGAGAACCACATGATCACAGACGGGAGGCTGGAAGCCACACAGGAAACATCTGGGTACTTTCCATGTCTCTTGGCACCTGTGTTTAAGCACTATACTGAATCCAAGGAACACTGTGTACTACTCAGCTGAAGAGGCCAAAGGTATCTACTTTAAAGTGAGCTGAATCCCATTCCAAATGCTTAGCTCTGCCTAGAAGCAGTAGGAGAGGAGCTTTCTGGGAGCTCATATGGGGATGTGTACCTTTCTGGGGAACCTGGCTCTTACAGTGAGAGCTGGGGATCTCAGAAACCTTAATGTCAGGTCCTAGCAAAAATGGCAGCAACTCAAGGGTACACAACCAAGCACAGCCTTTTGGTTTGAGAATGTCAAAATACTTTGCATTGGCAGTTTCAGAAAAAACGCGTTTAACACAGATACTTGTCAGAACTTTCTATTTCTTAAGAAATTTTGGTTATTCAAGCTTTTAACTCCTGAGAAAGCAAATAAGCGATGACCACTGTTACTCAGGGTCAGAAAGTCTCATCAGCTGCTGCCTGCTGAGCAGCAGCCCAAATAGTTTCTACAAGCTAGGGAACAGGGAAATGTTTTTGCTCTCGTGTTTTTCTCTCTCTTATGTTACAACACTCCTTGTAGCCCCGTGTCGGTGAGAACAAAGTGCCTCCTGGCCATGACATCATGCCACAGAAAACAGACTAATGAGGCAAAGGAAGCAAGGCTCACTTTTCTGCTGGGAGGCTGGCTCCCATCACCTGTTTGTAGTTAAGACACATCACACTGAGCTGTTCTGCTTTGTAAGAGCTGAATTTCATTCTGTGTTACTGCATGTTTATCTGATATCTTGTAAAAACTGTTGTCCATTTCTCCTACCTTTAGATCTTTTGCTTTTCTGAAATGCTAAATCTCCAACTGTGACCCTTCAGCAAAATCAGTCCACTTCATCAAATGAATCCTGTGACTTTGATTATGTAGGAGCTTTCATTAAAGGGGTCCAAAGTAAAGCAGACAAGGAAATGTCTTTGTGATTTACAGCAATGCACTGAGAAACAAAAGGAAATGGATGGCAAAGATAAAGAAAACAAAATAGCCACAATTTTTAATAAGGGGAATGGAATTTCCCCTGAGGGTCTGTGCTACAATGCTCTTGAGTAAAACACCAGTAAAACTCGTGGTAGTAGAACCTAAGTGCAAAATATTGCTAACTTTGGGCAGAAAGTGTTAATAGTCAGAAAATGCTGACATGAAGGCATTGCTGTCACATTTTAAACTTTAGATAATAGTGTTTTCATTGACTGGCTATTATGGATTTAACCATAAAGCTGCAACTGCCATGTGCAGTGCTGCTATGACATGATGCAACAGCATCACATTTTGTCGTTTACTTTCTTTATAATTTTAATTTTGGCTTTCAATTATGGTACAAATAATCTGGTTCTTTTTTTGTTTGTCTACACTATATTTTGCAGTTTTAAAGAACAAAATCATCCAACAATAATGTGAAAGTGCTAGTTTTGTCTTCCATATGGCCATTATTTAACTAGTGTCAGTGAGCAATGAAAATGCAGTATGTTTACAAGGGTGTCTGGCAAGCATGCAATACCAGCCTAGCCTGGTAGATCGGTACAGAAAATCAGACAGGCTCTTTGACAATCTTACCTGTGAATTCTATTTACTTTTTTTCCACATGGATTTTCTAATAGCCAGACATTAAGTGATTAAGGGAATGAGGTTGATGCTTGGGTTTTTGAATAATTTTGTAGTTTAGATTTTTTTTAGAGAAAAATGTGTTGCATTGTTACTCCATTTACAAACTCTTTCAGAAAAATTATCCAAACAGCCAGCATAGAGATGCTGACTTATGAAAAACCCAGTAAAACTATGCAGCAATCTTGCCTATGAGTTGAGTTTCTTTATCTTAATTAAAAGTTAGAGTAGATCCTATGCCATGGTATATCTCATGTGGCTATTTTAGATTCCTTCATCCAAGCACAGTACAAAGCCCCCAGAAAGATTGTCTTACTGCTGACCTTTCAACGTCATCTATTTTCTTGTAACATTGCCAAAAGAACTGATTAGACTTGTAACAATTAGAAACCTCTATTTTACCGCTCCCCCACTATTTGAAAGATGCTGAAGGGGTTTTGTTCAGAATTTCCACAAAAATTACTCTAGCAGAGACCAGCATGAATGACATCAGTCCAGGACAGTTAAAAAAAGATCAGCATGTCAAAAGAAGGAGTTTGGGACAGAAATTGTCCTGTGACCTTGAGGGAGAAATGAATCTGGCACAAATCTGAAGGGACTTTTTTGAGACAGTTTGCAGCAGCTCCAGTTGCACCAGCCCAGGGGGTTTCAGATGGAGGGAGCCAGGATATGGTCCAGCCAAGAGGGAATCAGCACCTGGGGCAGGAGAGTGGAATGGGCTGCAGACAGACAGGAACAGCAGTCCCTGCCCACCAGTGCTTCAGAGGGTCATGAGCAAACATTCTGGGTGCCCTTGGAAACTGTGAAAGGGTTCATAGACATTGGGCCAGAAGAACCCATTAGATCATCTTTTCCTCACTGAGGGCCAAATGTGATTTTCAAATACCTTTTGAGAGCCACACAGTGGCACGCCCCTTAGTATTAGAAAGTCTGCATTTTCAGCAAGGCACTGATACCCAGGGAAAAAAGACCAGGTTTGATTTCAAGGCTCTTGTAGTAAAGCTATACTCACTCATTATTTAATAACCTTGGAAATTCAATTACAATGTCTGAGATCTAAAGAGTGAATTATACTTCCCACTGCCAGGCAAGTAAAAAACCAAACCAAAACAAAAACTGGACCCAGGGGCCCTTAACACTTTCTTTCTTCCAGCTGTTGAATGTTCAGGATGGTGTTTTTCCTCTCTCCCCTTAGGAGTCCATGGGACCCTGTCAGCATCACTGGGACTGACCATCTCTGCCTTTTCCTGTAGATGGTGGGTAGGTGGGTAGAGGGATCACAGAGAGCAGCAAGAGGCAAAGTGACAGTCTGGTTCCTGTGGGATGACACTGGGCCCCCCTCCATGGAGGCAAGAGGAACAGAAGGTACTGGAGATGGGACAATAAGCTGTGGATGTGATGTCTTATCCAGGGAGGAATGGAAAATGTTGCAAAGCCTATCTGGAGCAGGTTAAAGTCTGAGGCTGATCCAGCCTACCACTGAGCAAGCAGCTGTTGTTGACGTCCAGCTAACAGATTTCACCCTTATCACCTTTAGAAGAGCCTCAGGATATGTCGTCCACTATCACAGACCCAGAAAAGCATCTAGTCTCTGTCAGGAGATGTCAAGAGCTGGAGAAACAACATTTCTTCTGCTTCTTTATTCTGGTTGTTAATCTCCTTCCAATGGTTAAAAATTTATGACTCCTCTTGAGGCTGATTTGTCCTGGAGTTAAATCCCAGCCATCGATTCTTGTTATGCCTTTCTTCCTGGATTAAAGAGTTCTGCCATGCCCAGAATTTCTACCCATGACATTACTTACTCTTTGTAATCATATCCTCCCTTGATTTTTTTGATCAGGCCACCAGGCTGATCTCCTTCAGCTCAGAGGGGTCTCTTGGAGACAGGAGTGGCAAACAGAAACACTGATTCTGTTCTAGACTGGCTCCACACACATCTGAGTGCATGGGACCAGTATTCCCTGCTTAACATCACTGACAGAAGAGCACAGGCCAGGAATATAGGTGAGGGTTTGGTGATGAAACCATTTGAAAGGTTTAAACAGATTCCCCAGTCTCTATAAAAATGTATTATCTTCCAGGGAACACAGACAAAATATAAAACTTTTTACCTTTTCAATGTTTCCTCTCCTTGTGAATTATATAGGTATTTCTTTTCTCAGCATCCTCTGCTTTACAATCACCCCACTTCATCCTTAAGCAAACACAACAATATTTACTGTCTTATCCCGGTTTAGATTAAATTATACTGAAGCTGCCAGCCTCTCCTTCAGGATCTGTGTAAAAACAATTGTGTTTCTTTATGTAAGCTCTGGGATCAGTAGCTGTAACAACAGAACACCAGCTGGGCAACAAGAAGGGAGTACAGACTGAAGAGGAGCTGCTCCTCTGCTAATGTAAACTTCCTGCCCCGAGCCTGTACATGCAGGGGACCAGTGATGGTGGGATGTGTGCCTCTGTGTGTGTGTGTGTGTGTGTGTGTGTGTGTGTGTGTGTGTGTAAAAGAGGGATGCAGAGAACCCAGAAGCAGATGCAAAAGAGAGGCAGGCTGGCAGCAGGCATGGCAGACCACACAGAGCAGCTTTGACAGAAGGAACAATCTGGGAGGGTACCAGAAGAAATTTTATTTTGAATTGGGAGCAAATAATTGTCACTGGTTGCATGAGTTTTCCTGTGCCCAGTACACTTTCTATAACTTTGTAAAGAAAGGGGGCTGCATTGAGGAAATACCTATGTTCATCTTCAGTTTCTTCTCATAATATATATAATCTGCAGGATTCAAATATCTGGCTACATACTGAGGCTGGAAGAAGGAAGTGGCATTGGCCAGTAGCAAAGTAAACAGAGAAACTGAGTTTCCTCTGGTACCTTTGGCAAATACATGTTGGTGCTCCAGGATGTCTCTTGCCTTCATAGTGCAACCAGATCTGGCACTCTTGGCTTTGTTCAGTGGAACTGGGAGTGTGGTGTTGGAGATCATGGGGAAAATCATGGAGCAAAAGATCAGCTCTCCTCTCTGACCTTATGAATCCCATATTAACATTTTCAAATCCTTATAGCAGCTACACAGATAACTTTGTCTCAAAGAGCTTTTCCATAAGATGATAGCAAAGCCTCCAGCCTTACTATGGGGATGATTGGCTGGACACAGAGCTGGTTTTCTTGGGGTGATACATAACACTGACTCCAACAGCCCCTGCTACCTTGCTCCATGCCCCCATGCACGCACATGGATCACCCAGCAGCTCTGGTGCCACGCAGCCCTGCTCTCTGTTCTGTGAGCCATGGCTTGATGCCTCACAAGCTCTCATGGCCCAAAAGCCAGGTGACTGACCCTGCTCTATCAATGGCTTCCTGACTGCTGGCTGATCCCCCTGGGATCACTTATGTTCCTTGCAGATAAGAATAGTGATTTCAATATCAATTAATTTATTTATTTTGCATTTTTCTTTCTGAGTGATAGATGTTTCTGAATGAGTGATTTTTATTTTCTATTAAGGTAGGGTAGTGTGAAGATGGTAAATGGTATTGCATAGCAGCAGTAACTTTTAAAAAACATCCAAGAAGAGCTCTTTCTCTGTGTGTGCCTTTTTTCCACACCCCCCCCCCCCTATTTTTTTCTTTGTCAGTGGAAGAATATGAAAACCAAATCTCCTAATTTGCTTGCAGGATCAGGCCCTCAATTTAATTTGTTTCTATCGTGGTAGGAGGTTCCTTACTCCTCTAAAATGTGCCTAGAGATGATCTCATTATCCCTGTTGTCCACGTGTGCTGGCAAGGTTCTCAAGTAGTTACCGTGCTCAGACGTGACAGCATGCCAGATTGCCTACAGTCCTCATGTCACCAGGGGGGATGCAGGTTGGGGGATACTGTTTTTTCATAAAGATTACCAAATTTCCTCTGCAAATGCTGCCTCCTAGAAATAAACGGAAAATTTGCTTTCATCAAGAAAACAAGGAAAATATACACTCCACTTTTCTTGGGATTTCAGATGGATACAGTTGAAATCAAGCTCCTTACTCAGTTTCCAAGTAAAGTAATGTGGGCATCTAGATTTTTGCCTTAAGTGAAAGGGAAAAGACAGGCTCTCTGTCATACCTTACACAAAGCAGTTGCCCTGTGTCCTCAGAGCTCTGCCATGACTCAGCTACATATTTTACTGAGGAATACACCAGAGCCTCTATGGGACATGGTTTGACAGACCTGTGGCAGATCACATTCAGAAGTTAACACTGCTCTCATGTGTTTCCGTATGTGCCTCAGGACTCCAGCACTAACACTTAAGTATTTTAGACATCCAGCATCTCCAGAAAAAACAGAAAATATGCAACTAAGTCACAAATTAAAATTTCGGCCTCAATTCCTGGTACTGCAAAGAAATTGCCTTAGATTTTCCTTAGAACAGGAATGAATAGGATCTTCTAAAGATTAATGATTATTTTCTTTTATCTGGCCTTTTGATTCAAATGAATACTTTTTGGTGAGCTAGCGATCATCATGTATTTAAAGCATCTGCCTTCTCTAGATGTAGGTTTGGATTTCAAAGCTCAGCAGTGTAAGAAGGTAAGATTTTGATTCAGACCCCACCTACTGACAACAAATAGGTTACTCTGATTTTTTTTCACTTTTCTCTTTTTAAACACAAGAACAGCCACCAACATCATAAAAATACTCTATTGTATTTTTGTACTTTCCCAAGAGTTCAAACAAAACAACAGACAGAGAGAGCGCTCGTCTGTGGTGACAGCCACCACCACCACTACAGTTTAACTTTAACCCTGTCTGTCCTGTGTTGAATACTCACAGCTGCAAGTTGTAGCTATTCCCACATCAGACCTCTCCTTCCACAGTGGAGGAACTACACACAGCAAGGGACTGCTGTGGAAGTGCCTCTGCAGGACTGGTCAGTCACAGCACAAGCTGCACCACGGGCACGAGAGCTCCCTCATCTCCTTTGCCATGGGAGTTGTGAAAGGGCTGTGCAGCACTCTGACTTTCCATAGGGATAGTCTGCATTGCTGAGCAGATGCAGGCTTTACCTAGAAAGATTCTGGGTTGTGTTTTGATGGATTTTTATTGCAAATATATGAATAAGAGATGGTGGAAAGCTTGCAGACATTCACCCTTTTTTGAAGTCTTCCCTTTTTTGATTTCTTTGAAAACTCCAGAGAAATCAACTGTGTCCAAGGGTATTGCTGTATACCCAATTCCTGACCTTTATCCCCTTATCCCATTCAAACATGCACAGAAAAGCCCCTGAGGAAAATCTTTTGGGGCTGCACCCTAAACCATATGTGAAATCATATGTGAAAATGGAAAGCTGAGTTTGGGTTTTTTTTTAAAACATGCTATACTGTCAAAATTATTTTATACCTTATGGAACCCACTGGGTTTGCAAAGTCCACCTGAGAAGTGTTGTGCAGTGAGGGGAAGCTGTCCCCATGCAGGAGAGGAGAGGCAGCTCCCTTCAGCTACAGCATATCTGAGCTGGAGAACTCTCACAGGTCATATCCTTTCACACATTCAGACAGGTCTTGTCCCTTGCAGTGCACTGCCCAGACCTCCCTGAGGATGAGAAAAGCAAAGACAGACTATTTAGCCACTAGACTGAGCAGGCTCTGTTTTTCGTAGAGTTCTTCCTGATGAGGGACCTCCCATGACTAGACCCAGACAAAGACTTGCAGACTCTCCAACTCTGGATTAGCATCTTGCATTGAGGAGTGCAGCCATCTCTGTCCCTTGATGCCACCTGAGCTCTTTCTCAGTCCTAGCCAGGATCAATGAATTGCAATAGTAGGTCTTGCCACCTCCTGCCACTGCAAGGGTCCCTCCTCTACTCAGACATCGTAGCTGGGCACAGGGTGTTGAGCACACAATGGACAGCAATGCTCACCACAGGGGCCTGAGACTGTTCACTGCCTCTGCTGTACAAGTTACTTACCTCATCTCTTACTCAGAAATACTGCTGCTTTTGTGGTCAGCCAGGCTGAGCAGCAGCCCACCACAGGAAGCAAAAATGGCTAATGAGTCCAACTCCAACATCAGGGAGAGGGTGGGGGGGAACCTGAAGGCAGAATCTTGTCCCACAGCTTGGAATATATTCAGGATTCAGTGGTTAATGCCACTATTTTTGCACAGAATGCCTTGGGACTTCAGACAACCACTTATTTATTTGATTGCTGGAATTGTCTTCTATGCTACTTCTGTTTTCTCAGCTTGTTGTTTTCTCTGCCTTTACAAACTTCCTGTGTTATAACAGTGTGGAGTCCCAGGGATGGCTCAGGACAGCATCAGCCAAGGGCTGTTATCTAGATTCCTCAGGTTATTTCAGTGATTAATGCCTTCAAATTCTCTAGGAAGAATTGCTGCCATGCTAGCAGCTTTCAACCAAGATAAGAGACAGCAAAAAGTGTGGGAATGAGCTCTCTGAAGGGTTTTGAAAGCATAAGAGAGAGTATCTTTAAGGCCTAACTTACTAGCTGGTGGGTTGTTTATTGATCATTTACTTTTCATCTGAGACATTTTTCTGAAACGTTTTTTCTCTGTTCCTTCCTCCCTCATCTCCTGTGAGATGCTTTGCAGATACTAAAGCTTTCAAAGCCTTTGGCAATGGCCATGACCTCTCACTCCCCAGCCTCAGGAGTCAGCAGTGCTACCCACAGCCTGCACAGACTGAGAGAGGGGCTGGACCCAGCCATTCATCAGTCCCAACTTCCTGCAACCACAAGCATTAAATTGCCCAAGTTTGGCCCCACATGTTGCCATAGCTCCATTTTGGGCAGGGGATGAGTTTGGGAAGAGCAAGAGGACTATTTTACTCCTGCAAACCATCCTGAATTGGTTATCTGAGGAGCTATAGTCTGTGGTGCACTACAGCTGGCTGATGGTCTTGAAGATGCTGTAGTCCATGCTGCAGTACTGAAGATGCTCTCCTAAAAGACCTGGGCAGAGGCAGAAGGCATTCAGGCTGTGCCACAGCTGCCATCTACGGGGACAGCAGAAGCTGGGAAGTGAAGGCTGTGGGCCGACAGGGAGCTGAACCCACCAAATGTGGGATTTGTAGCCCCTGTATCCAGCCATCCCCTCTTCCTGAACAAGCTGAACACCTTGGCTGTGGTGACAGCAGTCAGCAAAGCCCGCAGCAGGAGAGATCCCGTTCCTGCAGGGCTTCTGGTCCTTGTGTACCGGGATCCTCAAGGCAAGAGGTAAAAACAAACGATAAGCAGGCACTAAGGCAGAGCCAGGCACCTGAGGCCCAGCAGGCAGTGACACATCAGGCTCTGGTGACCCCGGGGTGTGCGCAGCCAGGCGTGCAGGCCTGCACGTACACAGCGGCTGTGCCCCCAGCCCTGGCCACAAACAGGTTCTGTCAGTGCAGACGTGGAAAACACGGAGCTTCAGGCGTTGCCATTTTGCAGCTTTCTTACATTACTGGTGAAAGGTCAGGTGTCCTGTGGGAACTGGGGAGCTAAAAAATGGGAGCCGCTAAGGGAAGGGTTACGTGCTTCAGCTGCTCAGACATCTCTGCCCTTCCCCTGGTGCTGGTCAGCCCTGAGCCGTGACGTGCACTGACTTCATTGCTGGTGGGAAGCCATACCCAAACTCAATAACCCTGAACCCCAGCTTGCACATCAGCCTTGTACACAATTACCAGCATGCACCTTGAGTCACATCCTACAAGCTTGTCCAAGGAAAGACTTCAAATCTTTACTTTAACAAGTACAATTAAAATCCTTTCATTGAGGTTATTTATGATCTGTAAGGTCCCTTCCAACCCAAACCATTGATTCTATGATTAATTCTCTCTCATCCCTTTTGTTTTCATCTCATGCCCGTGCACCCTCTTTATCAGACATGCTGCTTAATAAAAAAATATCTATACCTAGAGAAATCAGAACCTCCAGCAAAGGGGCTCAGTGCCAGACCTGGTGTGATCATCCCAGAGGGCAGTGCCCTGGTAACTGCTTGTCCTTCCAAAGCTGCGCCCCTTGTCCCATCACCTGGGCATGAAGTCTCTTGAGTCCTGACTCAGACCACAGGAACAGGGATCCAGCACAGCCAGGGAGTATGGTAGATGTGGCAATGCTTTTCAGAGACAGACCTTTGGAGTTAATTTTCTGTTTCATCTGAAAACTAATCCTGCAAGTGAGTCTACCAGCAGGAGTATATTTTATATTTTAAGCTTATATTTCAGGAAATTTACACAGACGAAGTATCACCTTCTTATACAGGATAATGTTTCCAATGCCTTCCCCTGGGCAGAGGTGGGATCCCATGAACATAATTCAAGTAAACTTGTATCCCAAATGTTTTTTATTTCTTCAGGGATTTGCCTGGGAATAAGTGGAAAACAAAGGATTGCCACACAAATCAATCAATGAGCAGAGGCAAGCCAAGAACTGTGCACTTATAGAGACTTACCTATAGAGAGTTACTTATAGAGACTTAGATGCTATAAAGACGATTATAATGAATTAGTGAGAGAGTCTTTCAGTCAAGGCAGTAAAAAGAAAGATGAACATTCCTGTTTTTCTCAGGCTTGTGGTGAGGACCCAAAGAGGTCTTCTGTACGCCCCAGAGTGGTCACTGCTTGCTCCCAGAGTGTTGGCACCTCCATCTGGGTCAACAAAAGCCACTTCTGCCACACAGGCTGATACCACTGCATGGCTGGCCACACAACAAGGTGGAGGTTTTTGTTCACTCGTCTTACCATTCTGGTACCTCTTTGTTTTCAGCCATGTACACTAATAAACCCCATGAAAATTAGAAAATCCTTTAAAAGAGGACAAGCAGAAGGAATCTCCCCCTTATGGGAGCATTTACTTTAACTTAAACTATCTAAAGATAATAAGTAACAGGCCTCCATAATGACATAATTTGCTCATCTTCTTGGTTTCAAAGTCCTTTTTAACAAGCAAAATGAGGTTTCAAACATGTCTGTAATATCTCCTCTGGATTAAATATTAATCATGAAGCCCAAGTAATAAATACAGAAATCCTGTCTGGTTGTTCTGACATGCAAGTCCCTAATTGTGTGGGAAGTTGCTCAGATGGGTTTCAGTTTCAGAAAATGCCACAGAGCCAGTACAGTATCTGTGTCTCTACAAGATTTACAGCTCGATTCCTTGCCTGGAAGCAAAGGAACAAATAGCTGCATGTCACGCACTGAACTGAAACATCATGGATTATATTATTACTCGAGTTTCTACAGGACTTCTCAGTGGGGGAAAAAAAATGTTATTAACTCTCTTTTACGACTACCAGCAGGGCAATGTGAAGAGAATAATCTCCTCCATTTATAAGGTCTAAGGGCCTTAAAACCTGAATAGCAGCCCAGGAGCTTTGTCACAGGGTCTGTCTGTTTCCTTTCCTTCATAAAATTCCTATCTCCATTAATCTGTGTTTATTTTCCTTCTGCTTTTTAATTTGCTTAATGGACTTCAGCCGAAGGCTCTCCTAGAAGTCAGAGGAAAGTAAACTCTGCTAAATCCTTTGGGACTTAATAGTCACAGTTAAGCACTTCTTTGGATTATTTTGTCTGACTTTCATCTTTGCTGTTGCAGAAATGTCGGCTGCCTAGCACCACAGCCCTAACCCTGTGACTTAAGAGCCTGGGAATGAACTGACAAAAGATATCCCTCTTTCTTTCTTCTTCTGCAAGCGTGGAGATAAAACAAGACTAGTTTTAAACTCATAAAAGGCAACAAGGGTGTCTTTCATGTTTGTCCCATGCAGAAAGCATGTTGGAGGTTCAGTGGTCTTCAGGCTGCCAGTCACTGCCCTGCACTCCTGTCCACAGGCTTTGGTTTCCAGGGGCAGAAGGAGAATGCCTCACAGGAGCTGCAGTGCACTGGACTGAACCCAGGCCAAGTGCTGGGGATCACACCCTGTTCTGGGCACCTGTAGCTTCAACTTTCTGAAACCAGATGCCATCACTGGACAGGAGTTACCAGCTTTTCCTCAATCCCTCAGCCTGGCACCCTCTCACCTCAACTCCCAGGACAGATAGGGTGAGGAGGGGTCTGGAGACCCCAAGCCTCATGGGGAATCTGCCCTTTTGGCAGTCTGAAATGGGAGAGGAGACCTGTGACATTTCCTTTTTTCCAGTCCTACTGGCATCCCCTGCTCAATAATGTTTCATGTTATTAATCTATTATTATTTTCTTTTCAATGAGTAGGCTTTGAATGACAGCCAACATCAGAATTAGTGTCTTACTACCTTTTTGTTAAGAGTCCAGATCCTTTGTGTTCTAACTCATGTTACGTTCTGTGCAGCAGATTTACTTTTGTACAGCATTTATTCCTGCAGGGTGTGCTTACTCAGCAATTGCATTATTCTAACTAGGTCTCAACTGCCTATTTCTAAAAGTGAACAAAGTTTCATTTTTTTTTTTCATTCAGCAATTCACATTTTCATTTTACTTCTTCCAGGTATGCTAGCCATAATTAATTAGGTCTCATTCCATTAAACTTTTCTATTTCCTTTGTCTAGTGATCAGGTTTTCTAAAAGCTCTCTATGGTTTTACATGTTTCTGGAGCAATTTACACATGGCCAACCTGTAGTGAAACTAAGGCATGAAGCAAAGGCAGACTTGTACCCTGTTACAGAAAAATGATAGACCCATTGACTTGTAATCGAAATTTTACACGTATTTTGGCCCGTTGAGGGAAATTTTCTCCTGATGAAGATTTCCAGCCTCCTGATTTTGTTTGACCCTCTTGGTACAGTTGTAACCTGTGAACACATAGTTTTCTCTCTTAGAAGCAGTGAGTAGGTGGCCATGGGGAAGGTAATTCTGGCCATTTTTATTAAAAAATCATCATCATGAGCTAGAAGAAAATCTGAACCATTAGGCAGGCCCTACATCACAGTCATATCCAGCCCTGACTATTTTGCCTTAGATCAGTTTTTCTTTCCTTGGTATAAATGGGCTAAGCCCCACCCCTGCTAGCCATAAATCTCAGCAATACCTTCACTGAAACATATCCTACATGGATGTGCTTTCTTCTGGTACCAGGAGGTCAGCACAGCTTCAGCGTGCTGCTGTGTGGCCTCACCTGACACAGGAGTAAGGAGAGACCAGGAGCTGGAAGGTAACGTGGTGAGGACACATCACTGTGCAACTCTAGGGTCTCAAGGCCCTATTTAAAAGAGCAGACCAGCCCTTGTGGATACCAGCAAATGGACTGTGATAGTATCACAGGGACACATGCTCTTCGGAACAATTTAACACTTTGTGAAACTGCAGTGGCTACCACCACACAGAGCAGATAAACCTCAGTGTGCTTGAAATCAGGCAGCTCAGGGGACCAATAGAAGCACCATGGTTGGGAGACCACAAAACTCTGTTGGATGCAAAACCCACCCAAGAAGGTGGGTAAATACCTGGGTGGTTTGCTCTGCAGGGGTTGTTGCAGCTGGCAAGCTTGCTGCTGGCATCCTGGCTGGTGTGGGCCAGCACAGGGGTGTCTGCACCGCGCTGTGGGCACAGCAGGGATCAGACAGCTGGCCAGAGACTTCCACAAGCTGATGAATCTCCTGGGACCAACCAGGGACAAATGATCAGGAGTCCTATTTTGGAGCTGTCAGTGGTGGAAAAAAGGCAGAGATCCCATATCTGCCTCTGCAATGCTCACACTACCAAGGAAGAGCTACACAGTGTGGCCCAGGATGACAAAGAGCAGACGGGACCCGGAGATGAGCCACTTTCCATGGGTGGACAGGAACCCTTGTGGCTTCTTAGTCTGGCTTACTGAACAATTCTTTATGTCTGGATCCTGCAAAAAAAATTATCGCATCTAGTAAGAGTCAAAGCTGCTTTGTGGGAACCATGAGTTTCCTGTCTTCTTTGCTTTTGTGAAGAAAGGATTTGTCATGTTCCCAGGGTAGAAGTCACAATTTGCATTAGGAAAATATAAACATAAATTAGAAGATCAGCCCCATGATAGAACCAGGACAACAACAGATTCAGGAAAGTACTAAGTAAATGCTGCACAGCAGGCATATTTTGATTTATATTTGTAAGCCTTTTTGGTTTCAAAATATAGTATTCTCCCTCTTTCATCTCCAAAGCCCAGCCAATACAGAACAGAAAAATAGCTTTTGGCAGTCTTCATTTTTTAGCCAAACTTGTTTGTGTTCTCTCTTAGTGCTTGAAGCAGAGCAGTAGCAAATTACATTACTGCTTCTCAGTTTGTGACACACTTGACCATGTTTTTTCAATAAAAATGACACCACTTAACTTTGTTGGGTCAGTAATGAAGCAGCAAGAAAAATTTTGTTTGGCAAGAAAAGCTCGCTAAGAATCCAGAGCTTCTTAGAGCTAAAGCAAAATAAAGGATTTAGGTTAATTAGACTATTTATGAACTCTAAACTCTACTCTTAATTTATGTATTATGATGAAATGTATCTTCGTGGCCACTTTGAGCAGTCTTCCACACTCTATGGGAATATTTTTCCCACTCTGCACATCAGTGATGGTGCACAGACACTGCAGAGCAGAGCTTGTCCCTGGGGTACTGATGGGAGCCTTTGTGTCTGACCGAGGACAAGGTATGTCCCTTTGACATGAACTGGTGCCACAATCCAACACAAAGAGTTTCCATCAGTGGTGGCAGCTGGCTGGAAGGGGCAGGAGTTTTGGGGCATGTGCCTCTGCTTCTAGGGCCATGTCAGCTTAATGGAAACATCTCAGCTATGCAACTTTTTTGAGGACTCAGATTTTAATGCACCTCCATCACTATCCTGTTTCCAGCTGAGGGATGGGCCAGCTGAGTTGGTCCTTAGGGCACTGGTTATGTTTTCTAAGGAAAACCTGGAAGGTAACAAGTGGTCTAACACTTTTGGGAAAAGAGTGCTCAGTTCCAGGTGTATCAGGCATCAAGACCCAAATCTGTCACATAAGCCTGCTTTTCTCTCATCTTTCTGTTATTTCAGTCTCATGACATCAGCCTCTAAAAGTGGCAGCACATTTGAAAACTCATGGTAGCAAGTCTTGCTTGCGTTGAAGCTGGCTAGGTGGCATCACAACACACGTCAGAACAGCAATCTGAAAGAGGCATTGTGTCATGATCTTTCCAGTGAGTCTTTGAAGTCAGCCAGACTGATGCCTGTAACTGATGAAATCTCCTGGAGCAGTGGCTCTGGCTTGGAAGAGGCTGCGAACTCAGCAGGATGGCTGGTGGGGGTCTTTGCTCACAGCCCTGCCTGAAGTGGGGTTTTGTGTCCCAGACATCTTCATGGGAGCGTGGTGTCCCCATGGAGCATGGTGTTCCCAAGAAGATGGTCCCATGCAACCTTTGCCATGGCATGGATTCCATTCACCCTCTTCTGGGGAGATGCAGATCTCTGTCAGGCAGACACGCATCAGTGCGTGGCGAGTTTGAGTTCTGGGAAGAATCTCCATGTCACCTGGGAGCAGTGCACCCTGCCCAGGAGTGTACAGTAGGGAGCAGGGGCTGGCATCTGCTGCTGAACTCCTGCATTCCCTCCAGGGACTCCTGCCCGGCACCACTCTGAACCAGGCCAGCATCAAACCCTCAATGCATTTGCAAGACACCAGCACGTAGGCAGTGAATTGCTTGCAAAAGGCATGATTGTACCCCATGCCTAAAAGTGACATTTTTTCTGTCTGACAACAGCTCTCCTTCCTGCACTATAAATATTTGGGGGATGGCATTGGCTTCAACAGTTTTTAATGTCACGACACTGAACCTTGTTAGTGGGAAATAATCTGTGTTGACAACCATACTTTGGCTTGGCCTTGAATTTTATTTTCTGTAAATGCCTTGGCATTTATTGTGCAGTGTCAGGCTTTTTCCAGTCACAATGATCTGTTTTATTCATGTCCTTATCTCTTAAGAGCAATGCATTAGTTGTAGGATTGTTGATGCTTGTCTGAACTCATGTATTTTTGAGGTAGGGAGTAAAGAAGGTGGTTTGGTTTACCTCTGAAGGGGATTTTCTCAAGTTCATACACAGCTGGTTTTAGCTGTTTATTATTATTTTTATTATTATCATTATCATTATTATTGATATTTACGTTTATGTTTATTTTATAACTTCCTTCAATGGGCATTATGCAGATAAAAAGCTTAATCTGACAAGCTGGGAATATATGCATATATACCTAAAGACAGCTACAGGTATGCATTTCCATAAACACATACATAATCTTTCTCCATTTTCAAATCAAACTGTTTCCTAATACTGGAAATGCAGAGGAAAAAAAGGGGTTATAATATGAATTTTCTTGAGTTATAGGCAATCTCACATTCTTAATTGATTAACGGATCATGTATTTCTTGAAAAAACTTGAAAAAACCAGACACAGTTTTGTAGCTTCTTTAACAGCTTTTAAGCCTGTCTGAGAAATATACTGAACATGCTTTACTGTGACCGTTCTGACATCTAAATTTCACACTCAAGAGAATACTGGAAATGCTATTATCTTGAAAAGGTATTTGAGTTTATTTGTGGTTTGGCAACAAAGCAAATAATGTTTGATGTAATTTTTGTTCCTAACAGTAAGAGAATTTAGTGATTTTGGAGATTAAATGTTTATCTATGTTTATCCATGAATACCACATGAGTTAGTTGCATCAAATCTGTTAATACCACATTAGAGATAGCAGAATGTTTTTGTACATTTTTTTCTAACCCAATAGATAGACAAAAATAAATATTTCTGGAGTCTGTCCAATTCTGATGGTAGAAAATAACCCAGAAAGATAATTTGCAAATAAGGAAAGAGATTTCCAATTCATTGTTTGTTGTTTAGTTTTTGTTTTGTTTGCGGTTTCTTTGGGGGGGGGGTGTAATTTTCTTTTCCACATCTATTTTTTCAGGTGTAATATGGGCAAAGAAAGGCACTCAACAAACCGTGTCTGTGGGTCAGCCACAGCCCAGGTTACACCAGCCCATCCCACCCTCCATTTGCACCAGCTCCAAATTCACCCCCTTGGCACTAACCAAGAAAGCTCATGCATATATATTCCTATCAACATCTGTAAACATTAAAGCTTTCTAGGCTACTCGGGGGTTAAAGTTGTGCTAGTAAGTGTCCTTAAGAAGGAATTCAGACGGTTTCTGTTTGGTTTTAATTATGACAGGCTTTCATAGGGGTTGGAGGGGCTCCTGGCTCTGTCCTGTTGAGACATTAAAGGTCCCTTTGTTTAAAAGTTCAGAGCCAGATCTGAGATCGCCTGTAGTTCAGCTTTAGGATATAGAAAAGTGCTGAGACATGGCCGGGTTTGATGCTGGTAGCCCCCCCCATGGTGCGAGCTACAGCACAGGGTGTTGTCAGCATCACTCTCCCTGCTGCAGTCTGCTTGCTCCAGCCGTGATGCTATCAGCATTCCTCGCTGGAGCCTGTCTGAGTGACGGCTGATTAATGAACTGGGGCTACAGCTACCTGTGAGAAAGAGGAATTGCTTATGTCACCCATGTCACAGTCCTAATTGGGAAAGTCTGACAGAATCTGCTTTGCTCCACGTATAAACACCAGACACACAAAAGGGTTTCTTCTAAGAGCACTGGTTTCCACTGGTATCTCCTCTCCCCAGGAAATCAAATAAATAGCCTTGGAGTTTCTTTCTGAGGTAGAGGAGAAAGGAAAAACCTGACTCTCCTTAATAAATCGAACGAAATGAAGCACAAAACACAAACTTTTTTCACAAACACTTTTACATTGAAAGTTTCATGCACTATTTCACCTGAAAAAATAACAATCTTTAAGTAGGTTAAACAGACATCTCCATTCTGATGACTGGAGAATCATTTTCTTTTCTGTTTTTGCGTGAGATATCTGCAAGTTTATTTGTTTTCTTTTTGCTTAGCTGGTACAACAAACTCAAAATAAAAGGCTGCAAATACACCCCACAACATGGGCCAAGATGAAACAGCCTGTGGCAGGAATCCACAAAGTCCTTCTTCAGGTGTACCAATTCAGAAGGACACTGGACCTTTCACATTTCCATTTCAGTCACTGTTCAATATCCTACAGAGCTCATCAGCAAGACAGCAAGTCTCTCAAGAAACTTGATGGATTCACTGTTGTTACTCCCCAGTTTCTCTTGGCAACCAATTATTTCTTCATCCATGTTACACTTGGCAGAACACATAGAGGTTTCCAGATGGTAGGGCTGGTCTCTTGCTTGCCTGAGAGAAAGTATCACTGAATATACAAAGTTCAAATCTGAAATCTGAACATACCATCAAACTTGTACCGACATTAAATCTCTCTGCCACCTGTGACCTCCTGCCAGATCGAAACATTTGGAATATTGCAGCTATGTAGAAGATAAAATTGATCACAATTACTTGCAAATAAATTCATCATCAGCAGGCATCTCCTGAACATTTAGTACTCTAGAAGGTCTTCTAATAAATAATTCTCATACTAGTGATTTATGAGCTGTTGATGCTGCAAACCGTGCAGTTTGAAGGGCAGTGTTTACACCAGAGTGTCAAAAAGACGCTGGAAGCTGTCAAAGAGTTTCTTCAGTGGCTGAGATGTCAACCTGTCTATTCTGCATGGATGGTGATAGAAAGCCCCATAGGAAATGCAAAGTTTCTGCCATGACAGTGTGTCAGGATGTAGGTATGCTGCCTCATCTTCTAATCCTCTGCCAAATCAATTAGTTATTCTCAAGGATAGGATTTGCAGCTGCAGCGGGAGCTGCACACACCATGAGAGGCATAATGTAAGCTGAGCAGAGTCTTAGCTTTGCACAACCTCCTTGTCACCCTAGAGCCACCTGCAGAGTGTGGCAGGAGCCCTGCCATTTGTGCAGGCACTGGGCCAACCTGACTCCTAGGTCCCAAATTTGCTTCTTCAAAGGAAAATCTGAGTAGGTCAAGTACTTTAAGAAAAATACCTGCTTTTCTAGGAAACTGTATTTCAGTGAGACGAGCATGTCTGATGAGCTCACCTTGGTGTGTTGTGCCACAGTATCTGAGACTGAATGAAAATCCATGTCTCTGGCAGTGGGGCTGTTTTATCCTGTCATCCTTTAACGCGATGGCTCTAAGTTCAAAGCAAAACTTTGAACATGAAGCCTGTACACTCTCAAAACACATGCATAGAGCCAACTCCTAGGGGTTCCTCATAGATCCCAGAAGCAAATGAGGGACTTATGTTGACTTCCTTCCAGATCCTGGCACTGCAATGAACTTTGCAAAGTTATAATATCCTCATATTTTCAGATATTTTCAGATACACTGAGACATTGCAGCACCTGATCTTCAGGGACCTCTCGGTTCAGGGCCAAGGCTGTTTCTTTTGCTGTGGCCACACACCTGCTGCTTCTTTTTCTCCTTAGAGGATGCTCCAAAGGTCTTGGTGGCATGGGCTTTCTGGTTGCCCTTCATGCATGCAATTTTTACAGAATACACTTTCAGGTTGTCTTTTCCCTAGAGCTAGGTCAAACTCCAAGCCTGAAAAATGGAGATGCTGTAGAAGAATCGGAGAAGCACCATCATAAAAAAACCAAAGGCAAAAAAGATTCAAGTTACAGCACACCCTATACTCATGTCAGTTTAGTTGTAATATGCTTTCATCTTCCCAGGAGCACAGGACGGTCTTTCTGTAATCAATACATACTGCTTGGAAGACAAATAATCTTATAAGAAGATGAAGGTGTCTCCATGGCCACAGGAGAGGTAGTTGGATCACAGGAATGAATAATTGCACAGGCTCAGGACCCAGGAGGTAAAAAGCCATGGGGGGAGGAGGGAGGGAACAGCAGCACCCTGGCTGCCTATAAACCATGAAGTAAATGCTGCCACTTCCTCAGCTAGCAATACTTCAGCCCATTTCTGCAGTCTTCCCACTCTTCCCAGTAGCCTCCATGAAACCTATTTGGGTGGCAGGATTAATACAGCCAAAGTGCACATATATCATCTGGGTTGGGCAGCCTGGTTTAGAGATTTCAGTTGTTGGATCTTCTCAGGGGGACTTTTAAGGACTCATATTAGAAAAGCAGACTGTGGAGTCAGATTAGGAAAGTTCAGAACTCCTTTGAATCCATCTGCTAGATCACCACAGGCAATTTGGAAACACTCTTCCTAGTGGTGCCAGGGGGACAGCTGGAGGAGGATTCACAGTGTCCACTTTTCAGTTTGATCTCAATGAACCTTTGTGGTTCCATCAGTGCCAACGTGAGAACATTTCCTCTGAAGTCATTCATGTAAACAGCCCAGGGACCAACTCAGAGCATTCAGCTTTGTTCCACAGGATGGGCACAGTAGCCTTACTGTTGATTTATTTAAAAGGAGAAAAACAACAACAAAAAATGTCACTAGGAAGTTGCATGACTATCAGGAAGTGCTCACCAAAAGGAGTGTGTTAAGCAGAGTATGAAAAGTCAGCAAACAAATCCACTATTTTATAAAGAAACAGTTCTTATTTGTACTTCTGTCAACACATTAACTTTTGTCTCTAGGTTGTCAACTCTGCTCCATATCACTTTTTACATTTTAAAATAACTTTTAAGCCTGGAGTATTTCTTTAGGACACACTGCAGAAAATGGCTATAATAAGGAATTTATTTTCATGCTTATATGCTTCGGTTCTATCATTAACATTCTTTCCACTGTACTATGGCCAGGAATGGGTGCCAGGTCCAGGAGTTTAGAAATTATTTCTACATCACGTGGAAGCTCTGCAAATCAGCTTGTGTTTTATGATACAGTGGGGAAGTCCAGGGATCTTAAGCTGAAGCACAAGTCTGCTGTGTGTTCCCATAATATCTGTGTTCCCCTCAAAACTCCAGCTCCAAAGATTTCCTGCCCTAAAATCTTTTTCTGCCCTCAAACAGGAGAGGAGGGCAAAAATGTCTGGTAGTGCCAGGAACATGGGCTTTGTTCAGAGTAGGATAGAAAACAGAAAACAAAATTCATCAATACTCCGTTCAGCAAAGAATACATCTATTCAAGGCCAAGGCTTTTATTCTATGGGTGACATGCAGGAGGAGTTATTTTTGGGGAGGAGGTCCCTCAAAATAAAGCATGTTCTTGGAGGGAAGACAGGTCTTTTAAAAACCCCACTTTCAAATGAGAACATGGATGGACTGAAGAAGTTTTACCCTTCTTAGCATTATCTTACATTGCCAGCCCTTTGGATCAGAGCAGAAGCCTTTGCTCCACACAGTGCCCAAAGCTCTTCCCACAAGAGGGCTGCAGCAGATGAAGGAGCATCCCTCAAATGACAGTCTCTGACTCCCATGGCAGAATGAGACCAGCCCTGGGGCTGTGGTGCTGGGTGCCCTCCTGGCTCTCAGCAGTCTTCTCAGCCCTGCAGCCAGGGTTGCACAGCACCCAGGCTCTAACCATGGCTATGGAACTGGGCTTTGTTCCCGTGCAGCCCAGCTCAGGGCAGCTGGCTGGGGACACCTGCCCTCTGTGCCAGCTTTGATCATCTTCCCCCACCTGTGGAACTTTTAGATCATATTTAAATCACGCCCCTATAATACCTATGGAAAAGAAGGGTAAAACTGCCTTTTGCTCACCTTTGTTTGTCTGCGCTTTACCTCTTCTCTTTAAGAGTTTATTTAGCGTCTAGTTTGGTGAAATAGCATATATTTTTGGGGCTCAGAAAAGCAAGCATAAGCTTAACTAGATCCTAAAGCTTTGCTGTATCAGGATCCTTTTGTGTGTGTTATAATCTGGTGCCCACCCAGCATTAATTAACTTAAAGATGGTATACTGAAACCAACAACTGGAGGAAGATCTTATTTCAATGTCCAGTACAAGCTAGCATGTCACTAGGCTTCTATAAACACAGGATTTGGTATAGATTACATCAGCACAAACCAGTTCAAACTATTCATTTGAGAGCAGATTATTCCATTTTATTAAAAACTCCCCTTAGCAGAGGAGGACAAGCCTCTAGAAGACAGGCCACATTTCTCAGTTGAAGGATTTCTGCTGTCTTTTAAACCATGCAGCCAAGGTAGGCCTGCCAAACCAAGTACTGCACATTGGTCTAAACCACTGTCCAGCTTTCATTACTGTTTAATACTTCACCTACAAATTTAGTGGTATTGACTCTCCACCTTAGTAACACTGCTCTCCATCCTTGTGCAGCTCCCCTCATTTAATAGCCAGCTGGGCACTCTACCTTTGAGTGAATTCTCCAGAAGAGATTTTCACACACGGAAATATCAGAAATCTTCTCCTAAATCTCATCTACAACCTGCTTAATTCTCCTTAGAGAGATGGCTCACTCTGTGAGGGACTCCAGGAGCCTGCTCCTCAGAAATGCTGCAGGAAAATATGGTCTTGTGTTCCTGTGGTGTTGTCTTTAGTTGCAAGGGCAAGTGATTTCCAAAGCTTCTCTTGGACCATCATTGCCTCACAGAGCAGGAGAAAGCATCCCACAGTGTGAGAATGCTAACACAGGAACTGTTCTATATTGCTGCATGGGGTGGCTTAGGGACTTCTCCAGACCTTTCCTGCTCTGTCCCTAAAGTATTGCACTCCCTGGTGTTTTACAATATTGTAGAGGTCAGCAGGATCCCAGTTATCCTGAAAACACTCTGTGCTCAGAAGACAGCAGGATATGGGCCAAGCAAAATTCTACTAGACAGAGGGAAGAAAAGATTTCTGGGCCTCAAATCAGCAAAGCAGAAACCAGACATCACTGAAGCCGTCCCTGTACTCTTCAGGATCACAGTCATTGCCCAAGAACTGCTACCATCACACATCTTCAGCTTAGAGTGTAAGCAGGATTGTGCTGTTAAGAAAGAGACTCACAAAAATTCTCTACCCACCTGGCCCTATTATGTGTTATGAAGATGAGAGCTGAGCTTGCTAGCAGAATGGCATGCTCAGCACTGCTTCAGATCAGAACTGAATTCAGCTTACATGTTAACTGGTAGCAGATTGAGTATCACTGGGATAAAACTCCTAGAGAGCGAATCACCAGAGCTGCATGGCTGGATAGATGGAGTGTCTTCTGTCCTATCTGGAAGGCAGTCTCTATGAGGATGTAACCCACCTGGCCCAGGAAAGCCATGATACAACAGGCTGTGACATGGGCTATCAGGCATGCTCCATGTTCCAAAGATGCTCCTTTTGCTTCTTTGGTTTCTCTTGCTGCTGCTGGGGCTGTTCACAACATGTCTGCTAAAGTGCAGGTCTGTTTGTGGTGGGAAGAAATGCAACAAGGCTCAGGATCAGTGACTTGTCCTAAATACAGCCCCTTCATCCTAACTTATTCCTTAGATATTGTTATTTCAAAACTAGAAGGGGCTGATACACCAGTTCAGGCAGCACACAAGCTGGTCAAAACTGCTGAGAGATGATGATTTACCAGGTGTTCCAGCTGTGAGATTCCCAGCCTCTGGGCAGCCACTTGCAGGATTTTTTCCCCATGCTGTGGCACTCGTTATCCACCCTTTCCCTTACTGAGATCCACCACTGGTGGTGCCTGGCCCCAGGGTGCAATGATTAGGAGGAAGGATGAGGAATTTGATGTGCCCTAGAGCACCAAATAAGAAAGGACTACATTTAGCCCCTGTGAGGATAAAGATCTAAAAATGTTATAGTTACTTGAATTGTTTATGAACCTAAATGTTGAGTTTTAAATAGGATTTCACAGGATTAGCCTGTGGAAGTGTTTCCACTCTATCAGCCACTGTTAGCATCTCTCAGCTGGAAGATGCAAAGAGTTCCTGGGATGACTTTCTGAGTCCCATGGAATAGCACAACATGATGAGGCCCAGATGGTAAGCTCTCTTTTTAAAAGCACGTTTTCCTTGAGCTTACTCTCTTCCTATTTCTCATTTCAGTGACAATCATGTTGTGTAAAACCAGTCAGGTCTTTCTTGACACATGCTTCCTCAATTCTTTCAGCAAAGAGGCAGGGCCACCTAGCCTGGGGAGGGAGGGCAAACCCTGCCAGCAGCTGAAATGCACCACTTGCCTCCTGATACCCACAAAAGGGTGACTGCTGGAGATGCCCATCGCTGCCTGCCCAGGACCCAGCAGATGGCACTCCTGGATGGTATTTCTGCCAGATGGTGGGCAGCATCTGCTTCCACCTGCCTCAGCTGTCCTGTCCCAGCTGTCCCTCCTGGGGACAGGGCTGCAGAGAAGTCGGGGCTGTGCCTGGGTAGGTGGGCAAGTGCTGCTCTGTCCATTTTATCTTAAAAACTGATTCTCAGGCCACCTAGGGTTCAAGGCAGGGAACACTTGTCAGCACACTGATGCAGCAGGCCAGTCTTCTGGAGACTTGTGCCCTCCTGCTAAGGGGAGAAAGCCAGGATTTGGCCCCTCTGAAAGCCATTCCTGGTCTCTTCACAGAATCACAGAATCAATGTTTAAGTTGGAAGAGACCTCCAAGATCATCCAGTCCAACCTTTGACCAGCACCATAACCAACTACAGTTTGAGACAGACTTCACATAAAAGAACAAACCTGTGGGCTGCTGGTCAGGTTGCACAGTAAATACAGCTTACCAACAGGGCTGGAGAGGTCAGCATCTCATACATGAGAAAAATCACAGAACTGCAGAACAACTGAGGTTGGAAGCCACCTATGGAGATCATCCAGTCCAGCCAGCTGCTCAAACCATGGCCAGCTGGAACACATTGTCTGGGACTATGTCCAGCTGTGTTTTGCACATCTTCAGAGGTGGAAACTCTCCAACATCCCTGGGCAACCTGCTCTGACGTTTGATCACTCTCAGGGTAAAAAACTTTTCTCTTATGTTTAAGTGAAATTTCCTGTATTTTGATTAATGTCCATTGCCTCTTGTCCTGTCACTGAGCACTACCAAGAAAAGTCTGTCTCAGAGTCCTTTGCTATCCCCATCAGGTATGTATTTACTCAGATAACCCACCCCCTCAAGCATTTGCTTTGATATTTCTTCTTCCTCTCTTATGAAACAGCATTAAAATGTAGCAGGCCTCAAAAGGACACTGCAATTGAAACACAGCAGCTCTGAAAAGGCAAACTTATTAAATTGTTTCTGAACTTAAAAGCTGACTCCTTAAATAGGATTTCACTGGGTTAGCACCATGCAGTCATCCCAGCTCTATCATCCTCAGCTCTGTCGTCCTACACAAGCAGGCAGGGTGCCACCTAGAGAGTATCCCACTGGAAGAAGCAATTTACTATTATGTGCCTAACTGTAGGGCTGAGATCACAGCCAGGTGCATCTCAGCACATAGTAGATGTTTCTTTGTTTTAGATAGAGACAGCCAACACCAGAATTATGGATCAAACTATTTCCAACTTGAGGGAAGAGATTTCAAGTCTGGTTCTTGGGCTCTTGAAGTTCTACTTTAAGATTCAACACACTAAGGGCTTTTGTGTGCAAATGCTGTACAACAGGGTGAGCTTTTTATGCTTCTGCTTTTAGACGTGTTACTTGGCTTGTTTCATCCTTGTTGGACCTTCCAACCATAACTAGCTCCTAGAAGCAGGCTGGGTAAGGAGTTTCTTCTTCCCCTTGTGTTTTCTCTTGACAAGGACTGGCTCCTCTAGACAGAGGTGCCTGAGTGCCAAATCATGATATTACTCCCAGCATGATTTCAAAGTGATTTTTTTATTTATTTCTGTGCTGCATTCTGCTTACTTGCCAGTGAAAATCTGCCTGAGGGGTTGTTTTATCTCTTGCAACAGTACATGGAAATCTGCTTTCCCAGATTTACCAAAGCATCCCTGGCCAATATTAGGAGAGGATGCCAGAGTATAACAACAGCTCCTATACTTCATGTGAAATGCATCTCTCTTGCTGGCTAAAAACTGTTGCTCTTTGGTGGTTCTTCCTCCTCCTTCTCCTTCTCCTTCTCCTCCTTCTCTTTTAGACCTGTTGTTAATAATATGTTTGCTTTCCAGGAGAGTCAAAGGAGTATCTTGGAGCCCTGCCAAGGAACCTTATCTGTACACCTGAAATTTAGATTCTTCTGTAGTCATGGACCAACACTGATCAGCTTTATAACTCTCATCTCCTCACACTCTTTGCCTAACAGATATCTTGAAACCTGTTTTATTCATGACCACTTTAATCCCTGCTTCCTACAAAATGGAGATAAAACGTCTTCCACTGATGTAATGTTTAAAGCCGATTATTACACGAGACATCAAAAGGCTCTAATTGCATCTTTTGTTGCATACAAACTGTATTGTTGTATGTGTGGTCCTTCAGAAGGCTTTCACATGTTGCATGTTGAGACACAAAAACAAGCTAAAAAGGAGGTCTGATGCAGTAGTTGGGAAGTTGTCAGATGACTATAACAGGTCTTCAATCCCAAATTCAATTATTTAGCCCATGGGGTTTCATTCATTTTTATAGGTACCTAGATACTGGCTTTCATCCAATGTTCATCCAAATCAAATGCTGACAAGGGACTGTGAGACCTTCCTAAATGAGCTCTTTAGTTAAGTTTCTTTATGGAAGCATAAGCTGTAAATGACCGTTTAGATGAGTTACAAAAATGGTGCTCCACACTAGAGAATAAGAAAGATTCAGCAGTAGGTTTTAGAAGAGCTATAGTCAGGCTCCTCATTATGACACCATGAGAAAACATCATCACTGAGCTGTTATTATGGCAAAAATCCAGAAGATACTAGACAGAAAGACTGAAAGTGTCCTGAATGTTGCATTATATTCATTGAAATAATCTTGATTTTTTCAATGAAAACCTTGTGAAAAAAAATTAAAGAATAGTTCAATGCCCATCTCGCAGTCACATCAGATGGATCAACAGCCAAATCTGTAAAATCCTAAGCAGATTTGTACAGCAGAGAGCTGGCAACATTACAGGAAAGCTCAGTTTGTCATGGGAAAAGAGCCTATTTACCAGTCTTGTACCAGAGACATCCAGAAGCACATCTGAGCAGCAGAGATGGCAGAACGAAGAGGCCTTGTCCTGGCTGCAGCTGGCCATAAAACCATGTAGATATTGTTCTATGTCTCTTCTTTCCTTCTCCTGCTGGTGACTGCTATCTGTGGAGGGATGGTGAGGCAGAGGGTGTGAGGTAGAAGCTTCCTATTGGTGGCAGAAGAGGTTGAAAAAGGGGATTACAGATGGTTATTTGAATTCATGCTCTTCTTGATAAACTCAGCATAATGATTCCCCTTCTTGTTCTTAGCATGCTACAACCCAACCGAAGATGCAGATTCCTATCCAGAGCTTTCATCACTCAGGCTGTTCAGACTGACCAAATTCACACTTGCTGGTGCTAAACTGTAGCCCTGAGCCCTGCAGGATAATGTGGGAGGAGACCAAAGTACTTTCATTTCTACAGTCTTTTCCCAGGCCTTGTAAATCCAGTTGTGTCCCTGGGTGTAGCTGTGCATCCAGGCTGCAAATTAAAGCTTCAAAGTGAGCTGGGACCTGTCCAGTCAGGCAACTTGGAAAGCCACAGCACAGAAGCATGAGCTGGTATAACAAGAAATCAGAGCACTTGGGTTTACCTGAGTCATTGTCATACCTTACTAATGAACATCTTGGGGGCTCTGCTAGCAGAAGACAAACTCCTTTGGCTGTCAGGATCCCACAGTCTTAAATTGACCTGTGTATATTTAGTACTTCTTCTGAAACCCTGAGATGAGAAAATGCATGGGCAAGACCACTACCATCTTGGGGCAGGAGTGTATGAAAACACTAAGGACTGATTTAATGGAAACCACAACTGGCAAGGAATGTGGGGGAACATCCCTAGAGATGGTATTAAGGTGTCTAAAGAAAGAAGTAATAAGAAATCAAGTGGTTGAATTGAGGTTTATACTCCTGTGAACTCACTGAACTCCTGAATGTTACCTCTGTGTCTCTTGACATTTTATCTCATCACACAAACAGCAACAGGAACAGAGAGGCAAGAACCCAGGTGTCTCAGTGCTCTGGCGGGCTACAGAATCAAACCTCTTGGTTGTCCTTCTATGTTCAGTGACTCCTGTGTCCTTGGTTGTGTCATGCCCATCTTCAGGATCAGGAGGGTGGAAGAACCATAGAACAGGTTGCTCTGGACTCTGGTTATCAGGGTTTTCTCAGGAAGCATGAGAACATCTTCCACTTCAGCTTGTGAGAGACCTTGTTATCCTAGCCATGGGTAGTGGTTCTTTCCATGCAGCCCTGAGACAAGAAGTAAATTCTTACAGGGCAACACAGAATCTGTTGCATCCCTTTGTTAGGCATTTTTATCATTTCTTGACAGTGGTTGTGAATTTTTGTGGGTAATCTGCAAGGGCACCAAGATTTTCTACAGGCCAGGGTCTTGACTCTGATTCTAATGGGCATAGATCCACAAAGGTAGACAGGCATCTGTCACGACATGTCAGCAGTGGACCTTTCTCTATTTTTGGCAGCCTTCACCAACAGTGCCTGTCTCTGTTTCCCTGAATGGGGAATGAGGCATTTTCACTTTCATTTTCAATTTTTAGATATTACAAATTTTAAATTAGGGGCACACAGGGCTACAGATCATGCAATGTGTTAGGTGACTGTAGCTTCTGATGGCTCTAACAGTAAATTAAGGCTTCTTAAATTAGGTCTTTCAGGACTGAGCCTGAATGAAGCCAAACACATGCACACACATACACAGCATGTCAAGCTTGAGGTTTCAAGACACTGGAAAGGTGTGACCCTTTCCCCCCAGCTCTTCAACAGGCCTATGAAGGCCATACATGTAGGGTCAAGTCTGGCCCATGATGTTGGTTAATTACTTTAACATTATGAGGCTCACACATGTTTATGACAAGAAGATGAGCTATGGAAACACATTCCCGTAAGTAGGTCAGCCTGAACTTGTCAACTTGGTGAAAAACAGTTCTTGTCTCAGAAATCTCAGCAGTGAGGAAAGTCCATATATCATGTCTTACATCAAGAAAAACTGCCCCGTAGCTCCTCATACACAAGACATTCTTGTGTGGTTATTTGGGGCTGGATGGACAAGAAGCAGCAAAAGGAACATTTTAAAGGCAGCCACAGGGTAGAGACACGCACTCATCTCCTTGGCACTGACCCATCTATAACCCTCATTGACTCATTTAGCTCCTCAGGGAGTCATGTTTGCTTGGGCTGGGCACTGTTAAAGTAGCTGCACATTTCCTGGGAAGTTGCTTTGTCCCTTCCTGTGTCCCTGCATTTGATTAATGTTTCCCATGTGCATAGAAGCTGCATCACTTCCACGTGGGCTGTAGCAGCACTACTGGAAGCTGGTGGATGGGAGATGGTTACCTGCCAGACCAGTCTGGTATCACTGCCTTGCCTTTTTCACAATCTGGAGTGTGGTGCAGAGTTACCTGAAGGCAAAATCAACTCAAGTCAATCAAGCCAGAGCTGCTAGCACCAGCCCTGAAGGGGGGGAGAGAGGACAGGGAGCGGAAGCAGCACCTGGAAGCACCGTGCTGAATGTTTCACACTCCGAGGTGCTGGAAAAATCCTCCTGCTCTGGCAGGAACCAGCACCCATCTGCAGAGGCAGCCTGGGCTTGGCTCTCAGGGAATCTGCCCTGCAACAACCAGGTATATGGGAGAGAAGGGTTTCTGCAGGAGACAGCCCAGCAGGACCAAAGCCGAAGCTTTGCCTAGTTGTTCAGGTACCTGTACATCCTACGTCAGGAGTTTATAGGGGAATCCCAGCCTGTATGTCCCCAGCTGAGTATGAATCAATGCCTATTTAGCATGATTCAGCTTCAAAGCCCTAAGTTAACATTAGCTGACAGATCTCTGACAAAGATATTCATTATTCTAAACAGGGAGGCAAAGGCATTTGCTTAACATCTCCCAGTGAATCAGTGGCAGCCGAAGGATGTGCTCTGGGAGGCCCTGGCTCCACAGAAGAATTCACTAGACTTCATGGCCCCTCATGCTAATGGCTTTCATGCACAGAGGGCATTAGGGAAAGCCTGAGTGAGCGTGAGAAAGATGCCTGCGAGGAATCTTTGAAGAACCTCGTAAAGAATGGGCCATGCAGGAAATGCCTGGGTGATGGCTTAACTGGCTGTTCCTCCTTGAACGTGGTTTGCTGGGTTCTCCTCACGCACCTTACACCACTGCTGTCCTTCAAAGAGACAGGGTTTCCTAGCCATTCATGCAGCTACATGTCTGAAGTGCACTTAGTCAGGTAAAGGAGCTTATTTGTATTTACCTCTAGATCAAAAGCTGTTCTGATATCCAGGTACATTTGAATTACAATTAAACTCCTCACAGCCCTACCAGCCCTTTCGACGCCTGTCTTAGCACTCTGCTTTTAGGCAAGTGAGTGGGAGTTAAAAGGTGCCTGAAAGTATGGACATTTTTAACAATACAAATGAGTAAGCAGCAAACAGTTTTGGATTGCAGATGTTTCCATTCAGCTTCTGGGCAGCCAATTAGGTCCTGGTGGGCTTTCCTTAAAAGTCTGAGCAACTGCAGTTCAGACATGTACTGTTCCTAGACGTAAGCTTCCCTATCTCCTCTCCTTTGTGCACAGCAGCTGTGTGCTTATGAGAACAACTGGTGCCAGAATAATAGTAGGTGATTGCTAAGAGCTGATGAATCTCTCAGATGAAAGGCACTATCTAATTACAAACTTTTGTCATTGTTTATTGTTATGAATCCGTCACCTAAAGGACTGTTTCTCCTATAAATCTTCCCCTATTTTGTTTATTTATGAGATTTTAAACAGTTTCAGTTTTTGCATCTTGCTAATGTTTAAGTCTCTGGCTTTCTTGTCCTTTTTTTTTTTTTTTTTTTTGAAAAAAAATCTCTCAGCATGCTCTACAGGCTGTGTAGACAAGCTATTTGCACACCCACATTGAAAACACTGCCTGAAAGCTGACTGTACTTCCAGTCATGCCTTAGCTGAAGGAGCAGCATTTCAGTCTCATCTCTGGTTTCTTAACAATGTTTCTGTAAACCAGAGTGCTTGTTTGGGATCAACAACACTTGGGAAAGAAGATGGAAAAGTTCTTAGAAGTACAAGTTGACCAGGGCCAGCAATGATCTGGTCTGTGCCTGCGTGTATGCCTGGGCGTGTGTACGTGCAATTACTTACAGTGCCAGGCAGCAGCTTGTAAATAACAACCACAATAACAAGGCAGATATAAAATAAACAATTCAGGAGATCAAAGAGAGAAGCACCCAATATATGTGAAACAAAATATCAGACATAGAGCTAAATAGGATCGGACTAGAAACTTAAACCACTTCTGTGCCAAGTCCATGGCTGGAATAACTTCATGGAGTTCAGCGGTGAGCCAGGGATGAGTTTGGCATGGGGTGAACTTTTTGTTCTTGGGTAAGTTGTGACATAATGTTGAAATTATTGTTACTGAAGTATGGCTGACTCAAATTAGCTGAGGCTCCAAGCAGGAGCTTGGCTGTTGTGAACAGAAACTGCACGCAAAGTTAACAGGGACTAGCTTAGACAGCATGTGCTTGCAGTTGATTACAGTAAGATAACCATCCTGCAGAAAACCATAGCTGAATTTCCACAGCCATTCACTCTCAGAAGGCTTCAATTAGACTACTGTGTATCCCTTTCTTTGCCCTGGAAAGTACTCTGCTGCTCTCCAAGACACCTGGGTACTTACATGGGTTCTCTTCTCCCACTGCCATACAGATACTGGAGATGGAAAGAGCCATCTTCAGATTTCAGACATTACAAGTTTCCAGCAAAATAGCTGTTTCCCCTGATTTGCTATTACAGTTTGGTAAAAGTTCAAATAGAGTAGATGAAATCTGTTCTTGGGATAAGCAATTTTGGCCTGATGGGATTATTCCTGCAGGGATCTGACCCTGAGCTCAGTTTCATTGCTGCATCTTTGACACAAGTTGTATGCATTACTGATGCTTTGGTGGGCAGTGACTGTGTGTGGTGAGTGATGGATCTCAGGGGTTTCTGAGATCAGAGAGTATTCCAAATACAAAAGTACTGACTTTGCAGGGTTCTAAAATGAACAAAAAGCTTCAGGCCCTGGGGAAATGTAATGATTCAAAATCATGTAGGAAATATAACCCTGGACTATCCCTATTTCTTTGTAAAACACAAAATAGCTCCATTGCATCTCTGAGTTTTGCAATTCATTCTGCTTTTTTGAATCTCCACCAAAACAAGTGGTAATGATTAAAAGTCTTTTTTTTTTTTTTAAGGTGAAAAGAGACATTTACCTAAACATGGTCAGATGCTCTTAACCTTGCAGTCTTGTGCAAGGATACCAGCACTGCTGTTCCACAGTGGGAACACAGTGGAGAAAGGAGTCCCACCAATGCCAGATACTGCTGGTGTCTGACTGATTTATAGGCTGCTCTAAATAACTTGGCTTCCTCTTGCTGATAGCAGTAGTCTGCTGTGCATAATCTCACTGAGCAGGAGAGGGTTGGTCTCCTCTGCAGTTCTGATGAGCATTTCCTTGTGAACTTACAGATAACGCCTCCTCTAAGGAACATCAGTACATCAGTTCCTCTGCTGAAAAAAGTTATTTAAACACAATATAACAAGGTTACGTTAGATATTGTTGGATCTTATAAGAAGATGCATGAGATGTAATTTCCACAGCATACTTCAGTGGCCTTATTACTTCCTAACACTGAAATGCTTATGTCTCAGCAGTCTCCATTAGCCTCAGCTGAATGCCATGGCATTATCCTGGTAATGGGTAGGGTCTCCAAGTAAAGGACAGGAGACATGTGGCTCCAGTGCTAATTCTTGGTCACCCAGTGAAGCATAAAGTGGAAGTAGGAGTGAATTGAGGCCAAAGAGGAGTTCAGAATATAAATGAGAGTGATGACACAAATTCATGTTTTCAAAGCGTCCTGGCAAAGTAGGGCTACAAGATGCCATATTATTGAGTTTTGTTCTTTTATTTTTGCTACAAGACATACTGATTACACAAATAACTCCCAACTGAAAAGGGGATGGGATTTTGGCATCATTAACAAGAATAATTTTTCTTCTTTTTTCTTATTGGGATTAGAATTTGCCAGTACTGCTAAACAATTGTAGTGTTGTATTAATTATTTTTTTTTTCAGCTGCTTGCACTGCAATCTTTTTCATTTCTTTAGTCATTCTGGTATACCAGTAGACATCCATAGTATGCTGCCAAAAAGAGCTATATAACCAGAATTTTTTGGTAAAAAAATTTACCTTTAAATTCTTGAACATTCATAGTTGTTTTTTTCCTCAAGTATCAAAAAGGACACTTCTTCTGCAGTTCAGAAAACTACATTCTGCCATTACCCTTAATCTTACTTGTCTTCATCCTGAACTGTACTTTTTTCATAGAGAATCACAGAATCAGCCAGGTTGGAAAGGACCTGTGAGTTCATTAAGTCCAACCCTTAATCCACTACCACTGTGGTTCCCAGACCGTGGCACTGAGTGCCACATCCAGTCTCTTTTTAAAAACATCCAGAGGCAGAGAATCCACCACCTCTTTGGGCAGCCCATTCCAATGTCTGATCACCCACTCTGTAAAGAATTTTTTCCTAATATCCAACTTAAACCTCCCCTGGCAGAGCTTAAGTCCATGCCCTCTTGTCTTACTGGTAGCTACTTGGGAGAAGAGCCCAACCCCCCCCGGCTCCAGCCTCCTTTCAGGGAGTTGTAGAGAGCGATGAGGTCTCCCCTGAGCCTCCTCTTCTCCAGGCTGAACACCCCCAGCTCCCTCAGCCTCTCCTCACAGGACTTGTGCTGGATCCCTTCACCAGCCTGGTTGCCCTCCTTTGGACCTGCTCCAGGACCTCAATCTCCTTCCTGAACTGAGGGGCCCAGAACTGGACACAGGACTCGAGCTGTGGCCTCACCAGGGCTGAGTACAGGGGCAGAATCACTTCCTTGGACCTGCTGGCCACGCTGTTCCTGATCCAGGCCAGGATGCCATTGGCCTTCTTGGCCACCTGGGCACACTGCTGGCTCCTGTTCAGCTTCCTGTCAATCCAGACTCCCAGGTCCCTCTCTGCCTGGCTTCTCTCAGCCACTCTGTGCCCAGCCTGGAGCTCCCCATGGGGTTGTTGTGCCCAAAGTGCAGGACCCGGCACTTGGCCGTGTTGAACCTCATCCCATTGGAATCAGCCCAACTCTCCAGTCTGTCCAGGTCCCTCTGCAGAGCCCTCCTGCCTTCCAGCTGATCCACAATCTCCCCCAACTTAGTGTTCTCTGCAAATTTGCTAACTGTGGGCTCAATCCTCTCATCTAAATCATCAATGAAGATATTAAACAGCTGATTTCATCCAGCTGACACCTTTTTACTGACAACGGTGTTTGCGGAACAAAACACATTGATTTTTATCTTCACTGCCATCTACAACAGATATGCAGGGGTTTGCTTATGTCTGATGGTAAACCAAAATGATAATTTGGAAGCCATGCATTTAGTATGTAAATGACTCATCTTTAGGTGAAACTGACCCTAATTAGATCTAGATCAGCCATCATTTGACAGAGAAAGAAAATTCATTTTCTCTAAAATGTAATAATGTCTAGGAAACTAGCCTCAGAACCTTAAATTAAAAGCAGATTTTAACATGCTGGCTCCATGCCTGCCTTCAGTATCAGCCTCTGCCTGTTTTAGTTAAATAAATGGTAACAAAAGAAGACAGACTGGGTGACGTTAAATAAAGAGAAATTTAAGAGGCTAATTATAGCATTAAACGGGGCCAGAGGTGAGGAACCTTGTGGGACAAAGTGCAGCATTGCAGTTTCTCAAAAACTTTGGTGACTAAGACTTTTTTTACTCCTGGTGACACCAAACTCTCTGTTAGCTAAGGTGACTGTCCCCAGCCCTGGACCTGAGCCTGCTCCTGACACCAGGCTGCTTCTCTCGGCGTGCAGCTGCTCTCCAAGTGTGAGGGGTGGGATGGGAGATGAGGGAGCAATTGCTCTGCCTGGCAAGGGTGGATCAGGAGCAGCTCACACTCTTTTTCATTCTCAATTGTCATCTCCTTTTCATAGAAAAATATCTTGCTGCTCTTCCCCTCACAAATAGGTGGCTTTAGAAAAGAAAGTTCACTGGAGAATGGGCTGTATCTCCTACCTAAAGGTGCTGAAGGATTTGGGTTGAGGAAGTACGGTGAAAGAACAGAACATCACAGTCAGTAAAAGTCCTAAAAGAACAGTTCTGACCAGCAGTTACTTTAATGAAATCAAAGATACCCCACAGAACCAATTGCTCTAATAACATATGGTGGGCAAAGCTCAGAAGATTAGGGGCTTAATTCATATAAGCACCTGAGAGAGGCACACAGAGGGGAATTGAATTTTAAAAATCATCTGGGCCTCACTTGTCTTTGAAATGTGATGCCCTTGTTATGAATGAGGCTATTTAGGCATCTGTGCCTTGTGTGTGTAGCGAGACATAAGAAACACACTCATGACCAGAATAATCCCATAACCTGATGTTCTTGGGTAGTTCAGAGGACAAAAAAATCCCTTTAATGCTTTTTAAATGTTTAGCTGCAGGAGAACTAACGTGGAAAGGAGAAAGGTTGGCTTTTCAGATGGAACAGGGTTCTGGTGTTCAGGCATCATTCATCATTTCCTTCTACCTTGGTTCAGACTTATCCCCTGCTTGACAAGCTGCAGGGCCCAGGCAAACCTGACTTTCATGCACATTTCTTCTGGAGATGAAACTAAAACAAAACCATGCCCTGGAAGGAAAGACTTTGATATTGGTCAGCACGGCACAGCTGACCTAGTAAGTCCTGTCAAGGGCCAGGGAAGGCATTTCTAGGCAGGCATTCAGAAACCAGGAGCTGCACCTGAATCGCACGAGATTTTTTTAGCATTACTAACCTTCATATTGTTTGTTGTTGCCTTCTGCTTTCGTAGTTTTTCAGTTGCAAGGTTTCCAGCTTTTGGTAACTTTGAGGGCCTAAGAAAACAAATCTTCTCAATAAATTACATAAACTCAGGATCAGAGGATTTAGAAAAAAGCATTACATCTTGTGAGAGTTGGCAGTGATAGCTAAAAGCTATTGAGACCTCCAAGAATCTGTGCCTGTTTCAGGAACGTCTTGTGTAATATTGAGTTACTTTGTTGCTGGATATGGGCATGGTAAAAAGGTGTGTGGGAGGACCATTTATCTCAGCACATTTTATTGCAAAAATTGTAATAATTTCTTTTTATGGAAGACTAACTATAATTTTAGAATTTTTTTTTCTTTTAATTCAATCATTCACTGAATGTATTTTTCTCTAATAATTTATGCAAGATGTTCACCTCAATTTAAAAACGAGGTGTCAGTGAAAAATGCCCATGATAGTGCTGATCAGACTTTCAAAATCAGTAAAAAAAAAAAAAAAAAAAAAAAAAAAAAAGAGTACTCTACATGTCAGTATTCAATTAAAGATTCTTTTGTGGACTGTACACTGGTGTCTGCAGTTCTGGTACCTGCCAAACAAGATATCATGAGTTTGCTTTGAGATCCCTGTACAGAGAGGACTTGCATCAAGGTCTCTGATGGATTCAGTTTCCCTTGTGTTTTTAAGGTAACTTTTACACATGCAGAACATGTTGGAGTTTACAGAACTCCTGGTTTCTGGGTCTTGGCACCTTTGGTTATCTGGAGTATTTGCATCTTGAAATATTCTTAGAAGGTAGAAGAGTGAATTTTATGGCTGTAATGGCTTGTTCATGAATTTCAAAGTGTTGTTATCAGGACTGATGCATAGATGTGGGGAAATGTCCCTTTTCCATTACCCAGGAAAAAGGGAAGGGTAATATGCATTGGATTCTCTAGGAAAACCAAAAAAGAAAGTGTTTGTGCTGAGCTGATAAAGTTTCTTTGAAAGGAGAAACAGCTCCATCCTTTCCAGAAGCAACACCACAGTGAGAGCACCTCCCTCCTGTTTCTAAGATTCCTCAGGGAATCCCATCTTTTCCAAGCCATACAGGCACTTGAAGAGCACCCCTGGCAGTAGGCAAAATGATACATGTTCATTTGTCAGACTGGTTGCACCACTTAGTCCCACATATCTGTCATTCACCTCACCTTCACTTTGCTCCTTTAGAGCTGTTGTCTTGAGACCCTGAACCAGCCTTTTGTTGCCTAGCTCAGATGCTCTCAGTGTTCCTCCAGTTTCCCAGGGCAGCAGTGGTCAGCACAGATCTGCTTTATCTTGCAGGCAGTGACTTGGATGTTATGCACTTGGTGCCGAGTGATATTTCCTCCATGACCATCAATCTGTTCTCCTTAAAGATGAAGCCAGGCTCTGATGCCTTAACTCCCACTCCACTATAGGATCTATAAGTCTCCAAATCCAGCCCTTGGAGCTCAGTTGCAAGCAAAGAGTAGCAGCACATCCAATAACTGCTGTCTTCCTTCCACTACCAGTCAGAGAAAGACCCTCCTGCAGCTGGGATGGTCACGCTGCAAGCACTCATTCAGCCCAGGCCAGCCTAGAGCCCTCCGGCATGGTGTCTCTGCAAGCCTTGGTCTTACTAAAGCTTGTCATGTTCTCCCTTGAAACTGCAGCAATAGATAAGGAAGCCCTGATCTCTTGAAACAGGAGCTGGGTTTGATTTCTGATGTGCACAGAGGGAGATGATGCTGTGAATTCAGTACCTCACCACACAGGTAATGGAGGGCAGATGGGGTATCAGAAGTCAGCTGAATGGTCAGCAGTGATCTTGTCACCTTCTGGAGATGCCCTCATCTTTCTAAGGTGCATGTTTTTCAAATATAAGCATGCAAAGCAATGTGTTGTGGACGGAAGTAAAAAGCATACAGGAAAGTATAAAAATACGTTCTTCAGTTTCCTACCCAGACTGCTGGATCTCCATTTTAACAGTGTGAGTTGTACCTTTGGAAGCCTGGTGATGTGTTAAGTGTTAGTAATGTTGTACATACCCACAGAAGACTGTGGTAGAGAGAAGGGTGGATTCAGAGTGTTGGCAGATGGATATCACATCTCAAATACCCCAGTGTGTGGCAGAATGCAGCCCTGCCCATGCAAGAAGGGAACATGACCCAATTTGCTCCGAGAGAGACTTTCTACGTGTGTGTCCTATCCACAGCACAGTTGTAGGTGTCCTTCCAGGTGTCTAATTGTCCTTCCAGGCCTCAGCTTACCTTCTGAGCTCGTGCTACCTGGCATCATTGGCCAGTTCATTTTCCAGACTGCTTTGGCTGTGGGCAGGGAAGGAAACCTCTCTAGCTCCAGTACAAAAGCAGGGTTAAGCTGTGTCAAGGTGATGTCTCAGAGACACTATTCTTCCTGCTCTGTGATGATATGAGGTGTAAAACCCCTGCTGGATCCTGTCCTAGGTGGTACAGCTGCCCAGTGACAGTTCTTGCTGCCCCTCAGGTGCCAGATTCTGCTTTGGCACAGCCAGACTCATTAACCTGGGCACAATTCACTCCGCCCAGGGATTTGGCTGTGACTACTCACAGGCTTCACCCTGGGCATGCTGTTGAGCACTTAGCCAGATACAGACTTTTACTGCTTACCTAAGATCAGATTTAATGAAAATCTGTCACACTTTTTGTATTGGACTCTATTCCAAAGTCATAGAGTACCAGTTTTACAACAAAACCCCAAAAACTGAAAGTGTAGGACCTTGTGAGTTGGGGCAATAATCTATATGCTCTTTTACAGCAGTTTTCTTATACTATTTATTTTTATCATGTTCATTTGCTGCAGAGGGTGATGTTCTTATATAGCAAAGGAAGGACATTTATTAGCAAAACCAAAAGGAATTAAATATCTGTATTTTAGTATTAAGAGTTCTTGTTCACATCTGCTATAAGGACAGCAATATCAAGGTAATCTTGCTGTTGTTGTTGTTGCTGTATATATGTCAGCTCTTCCATGTCTAATGCATCCCATATTCTTATCATCCAGATCTAGATGTCAGATGGTTCCTTTTAGAGTGGGATGTGATTAAGCATTGCAGGCACTGAGAGCTCAGAGATCAGCTTACACTCTTTACTCCAAATGGGTCTATAACCAGCAAGCTGGGAATAAAGACTTCCTGAGGAGGATGAAATTAGTGTTCATATGTAATATGAAACACCAGATCTTGAGCCTGTGGAGACCCACCTGGGCCCAGGATGAGGAGCAGACCTTACATGTCCCTGTGAATCCCATCATTTCCATTGGATTTGCAGGAGAACTAGTGCTGGAGCTTCCATGCTACCATCTGCTTACCTTCAAGGAGAACAGGAGGGGCTCAGGACAGGCATGAGAGATCCATAAATCATGTGGAATGAAGAAACCACAGCAGTAATTCACGGAGTTCCAGCTTCCGTGAATTCACCACCTTCCCTCAGCATTCACCCCTGGATAAAAACTGGCATTAGCCATAGTCCTATAAAGTGACATTTACTCCATAATTTCCTGGTCAAACAGAACAAAAATTAAGACCACAGCCACCAAAGACTGTAATAAATCACCTCCTAGGCATCTGCACAGAGATAGCAGTGCCACTGCTCTTGAAGACCACTAAAGACAAAAGTTGAGCACAGGCTTTCTCAGCCCACCAGAGGTGTCACCCGTGGTGCCTCCACAGGTGTCACCATCCCCATGTGCTTCTGCTCCCTGGCACTGGGAAGAGCAATTCTGACTGCAAGCATCTTGGCTGCTGTCAGGCTGCTGCTCTCTGCAACCTCTGTTCTCTCCTGTAGGTGCTTCACCAGACAGGGCATTCTCTCAGCTTTCTCTTTCCATCTCTTCTTTTGTATATAGCTACAGCTTCTCTGATATGAAACTTTTATAGGGAGGAAATTATATTTATCAGTTTTCTATTGGATAAAATGACAGAACGGGTTAACTAGAGTGGGTGTTTTTTCTTTACATACAGGAAATTTGTTCTGAGGGTGAGTTCTAAAGAACTGAAAGTTCTGATTAATTTAGATCACATAAATTAAGAAGTATGTTTGTTCTTGGAGAAAGCTTTCTTTTCGACACACTGTGATGCACTCTATAAGACAAGATGAAGAACTTTTTGGTTTGATATTTCAAACAAAAGTTTGTTTATTCTTTTCATCAGAAACTTTTTTTCATCCAAGAAGTCATCTGTACTTCAAAAAGAAAAGCAAACAGTTTTTCATGGATTAAAAAGACCAAAGTGAAGTGTTCCATTAGGATTTAAAGGCAACTTTCCATTTTGAGTCTGTTTGTCTTTTATCTTTTCTTGCTTTTTTAAAAAAAATCTAAAAAATGTATGTTTCTTGACCTAAGCTTGTTTTTCTCATCATTGTCGGTTTCTGCCCATGATTGGATCAGTGCAGTATAAAAAGTAATAGTTCTGTATGTGGATCAGAGTCTGATGCATGCTTCAGTAATGGTTTTGTTCATGAGACTTTGTTTTCCACCAAAGTGATAATTGTGTTTATTTCATTAAAAAAAAAAAAAATCCCAGTCATTCCTGGTAAAGCGTGGCTTGCTGTATCACTATCATACCTACTCAGACACTTGTTCTGGATACTTTCTTGGTGTGTGTGGTTCCTTAGAAGCTTGAACAAATCTACTGTTGTAGACAGAAAGGACAATTTCCTCTGTGCTGCTAATGCAGATGGTTTCACTTCAGTTGACTCTGTACTTCCTATATGTGGAAAAGCTTTAACATCTTCTTCAGTGCCTCTTCCCTTTGAAGTTATCAAAAATGTCCCTGACCCTTTCTTAGGCAAATGATCTTCCTGGGTTCCTTACATAGCACTTCAACTATGATGGCTCTGCTGTCCGTAATTACAATCCCATATGGAATTAACAGTCATTTTATCAAATGATGGTATTACCTCTTCTGCCTCTTTCTATGTATTTTCACTCCCATTCCATAGTTTACTTATCCCCACAATGGAGCAAGACCATTGCTGTGCACCCTGAAATGAGACCTTGTATTTTCATAGCTTTTCCTTCAAGCCCAGTGTCAGAACCTGGCAGATGCCCCATAGCTGGTGCAGGGGTGACTAACCAAAATGATGAGGACCAGTCCAGACCCTGAACTTCATCCACCATGACCGGGAAAGTTCCTCAAAGCTACTGATGTTGTCCTCCCCTAGTTGTGTCCACTCTGCTACTGGTTATCTGTCTCTCCAAAGAGGTGCATTTGTTTCAGTATTTGTCTCTTCTTCCATATTTGTGATCTCAACTTTGACTTTCCCAGTTGTGTCAGCGTGTGTGATCCAGGAATGACTTGGAACGTTCACATCCTTTGCCTTTCCTTCATCTTTGGATGTTCCTTGGTTAGGAGATCCCACTTTACACAGGCAGACCTCAGGAGGACTGCAGTCTCTCCTGAAGCAGTCAGCCAGACTCTCTGCTGTACGAGATTAAACATAGGTCAATCAGCTCTGCATTAGGTTCTGAGTCCCCTTTGGGCAGTGGGTACCATAGCAATTTCTGAGATGGGTATATCTGGGCAGGGTTTGAGGAATGTATTAATAAAGGTTGAACAATTGCATGGAGTCAGAAAACACCATGTGGGAGGCATGCATAGTTAGAGTTCAACCCCCCTGCATCCCTGTGATGCCTGACACCCTGTAATTACAGTCTCATAGACATGACTTGTACTTAAAAGTTTCACTTCAACCATAGATCCACAGAGACAGCGTCTCTTTTTGGCATAGACATCCTTAATTTCATTGATCTAAGCTTCCCAAATGTATCTTTTGATTTTGGGTTTTAATACAATCCATTCTTTTTCAGTATTTCCCAAATAGTCTGTGGAGCCAGACTAATCGCCACTCATCAAGTGCCCATTGTGTTTCTATTTCCCTATCCCATGGTAACAGACACTTTTATTGTGATTATTCATCTGCTGTTCTTTCATTAGTGAAACATTTGGATTTCACTGCCACAAGACCTTTTCAATAGCCTCATATTATAAATACACTTTCAAATGGAAACCTATTCTTTGGTACCCCAGCAGTGACAGCTGAGAGTCTGTTTTACCTTCTTGCTCGGCCAGTAACAGGAAGAAATGCCCATGCCAGGAAACAATGATCTTCATTCCCCCTGGATGGGCTGTTTCTCAGTGTGCTGCAGCTTAGATGCCTCTGAACAAGGAGCCATAAGGGAAAGGGCAGTCATTAGATTTTAGGGTGTCTCTTCCCACCCCATGAGCCCTAAGCCCTTAGATACATTTCTCACACCTTTGGGAGCTAACAAATTCCCTCTGCTGGTATGTACTTGCTCTAGCCTGGGCCAGATTGTGCATGTATTACCTGAAATGTCATTTAGGTAACTCTGGTATGTATATGTGAGGAGTATGTTTACCAAGGGAATGCCCCTCCTGCTGCAGAGTCTGGGCTATCACTGCAGCCAGGTCCCTGCTGGGTCTCTGCTGTGCCCCCAGGTGAGCTGATGGTGTTCCCCTGCCTTGCAGGCTGTGTGTAGATCAGCTCTCCATACTTTCTGGCTCAGCCTACTTGTCCCTTTAATTAAGACCTGTCCAGTGATCTGGAACCTGGGGAAAGCTAAGACACATTTAACTGAATAAAGTGTGCTTATGATGATTCTTGGTAGCATAAAAATGTCTTTCCCAGGAAGAATGTCTCCTGACCTGCTTGCCCTCAAGGACTGTCTGTTCCTATAGGTCTGTTTTGGAGAGTAACTGAGTGAGCTTTCCTGGCACAGAGACCACTGTATAGACTGAGTTATGGGCTATGCCCTTTGCCTTAGTTTTTCTAAGGGCTGTAGTGACAGCGGAAGAGAAACAAAACCTATCCTTGCATAATGCTCATTTTTATAGATCATGTTCCTCAAAGCACAAATCTCTCAGTGGGATGGTGATGATGGCAATTTTTCTTAATAGGAAAGCTCTTCTTCAGTTGATCCTCTTAGAAGGAATCTGAGCCAGTCCTCCACTAAGGTCCTCTCTGTCTCTTTCTATATTGCTCCTTCCTCTTCTCTTTTTTAACCCTTTACACACATACTTTTTTTCTGTTGCAGTTTGAAAGTTAGGTCTGAGCCCCGATTTCTATCCATCTTCCTAGTGAGTGTCATGGAAAGTGATTTTTGAGTTCTCAGAAAGGATAGGATGGTTATTTTCTGCTTGTAATACAGCAGCTCTTCCAAGCCCCCACAGCAGAGCAGGTCCCTCAGACAAATATCTTTGCAAGATGGTGCCTGCCCCAAACCACTTATAATTGGAGTGTAAGGCAAAAGATAAAAACAACAGGTTCACAGCACACAAGAAACTAGTGAGGTAATAGTCAAGGAGTAAGGTTATATAGCAATATAATGAGGCTGTATTACTCCCTAGGGGCTTGTTTTCATAGCAATTGTAATGTGTAGTCAAAATTTTCATCATGCTACTGCACCTTGCTGCTGCTGCCCTCCAAGTCTGAAGGCCTGAAACAGCCCTGACTATGGTTCATGAGTTTACAGAGGAGCAGGAGGAGTGAAAATGCTGAACTTTGAAGGTTGCAATCAGTATTTGCAGAGTATCATGAGAGCAGATTCAGGGGCAGCCATGGGGTGAGAAGATTCAGACTAGCTCAGGTGACAGAGATGACTTTCAGAATTTCATCTTTCAGCACAATTCTCATGTTTTAGTCTGCTGACAGCCTGCTCTTTGAAAGGGCATCTGTGTGAACATAGTCCTTTCAGACCCCTTTGCCTTTGTGTGCTGCTCTATCTATGAACTCAGTACTCTGAGGTGGGAGTTCACACAGATCAACGTCTTTTATACATCTCATCAGGTGCATCATTCTCATTTTATAGCCAGCTCACATGAATTTGACCTGAGATGTCACAGCAAGGGAGAATTGGCAAGCTTTGAGGCTAATGAACTCCTTCCTCAGCCTCAAATCATCTTGATTTGTCCCCAGAAGCTGCACCTTGAGTACAGCGCGGCCTGTAAAGAAAACATTTAAATTTTCTAAAATCTCTGGTCCTTGACCTTTCTGTAAGCTGCTATCCATGCATGGAATTTGTGGCCACAGTGACTGGTCCTTGTTGTCCTCCTGTCTACAGAATTGTCATCCCAGAGGCAACTGGGGCATTTCTGGGATAACTGATGTGGCTCCACTTCTGAACCATGAATAACGTGTGGGGCAAGAATTGCTTCAGATCAATCAAGAAAGTCTAAAAAAAAAGGAAAGAAGGTGGAGAAACAACATGACAAAAACCTTGCCTAATTATGAGACTGACCACCAGGACAGTCTGGCACTGATACTCTGGTGGTCTTAAGGGAAAGAGCTGTTTGGCACATCTCAAGTGCATTTTTTAAATGCCAAAAATTCAGGTTAATTGGTGGTTCATAATGAACAGATCAAACTTACCATCACACACCTTATCTACATAAGAATATGCACAGGTTTACTTCTGCCTGGTGCCATGTGTTTCATGAGTATGAGTATTCCTATTTAATGTAAGAATATACTTCAGTTTATAACCAACCTGTCTTGTGTTCATATAAAGTAAAACAGAAGAGCTGTCCTGGGAGAACGCTGAGTTAACCACAGAGTTCCAGAGTAACTTGTATCACAGGTTGCAGTTCATCTGGTAGTCTCGTAGGCATCTTTATCTGAACTGGCCACCACAATCTGAGTATTTGTAGTCAGTGAATCTGAGGCACAACTCATTCTAACTAAAGGAGATGCATAAATGAGATAAGTTGAATTAAACTATACATTGCCCTCTCCTCCCACATGGCTCCTAAATGGAGCTAAAAGAGACAAGCTCAGCTGAAGAACTCTAGGCTCTGATGCTCTACACTCAGGCCATATAAATCTTCCCTGTCCTGATGCAGAGATGTAACCAGAGTCAATGGAGGACCCAGCTCCATGGCCAGCTCTGGGGGATCAGGGTCTGCCTGTGCCCCAGGTACTGGGCCATCTGTGTTGGGCTGCAGAAAATAACATATGAAGGATTTGATTGTTGCCACTAAAGGCAGTGACAGCACTAGCCTCAGAAACTAATGCTTAAGTGAAGTGAGGATATGAAGCGCTAAGGATGTTTATACCAGAAAGCATCTCCATGAGCCTCCTGCCATTTGCTAGGGAAGAGAGGGATGGTACAGCTTGTACAATTGCAGCAGGGGAGGACAAAGACATGCATGGCCTAAACACACAAAAGAGAGGAGACAACAGAAGATCCCCATCAGTATAGGTACTCACAGGCCAGTGGGCTCAGAAATCCCCAGGAGAAAAGTGAGGAGGAGTATTATAAATTTTAAAAATGCAGCCCCTGTTCCAGGGATCAGGTAAACCTAGAAGGCAGCAGTCAGCCATCCTGAGAGACAGATGTCCTTTTTGTCCTTTCTTTTCTGCCTCTGGTCTCAAGAGTGATGATGGGAGTGATGGAGTCTGGCTGTGTAGTCAGTGTTTGAAGCAACCATCAGGCAAGAAACCTCAGGCACAGGAGGACTGAAAGCCAGCAACATGCTGACTTTATCTTAATTCTTCCTTGGAGCTAAAATTGTGGCTTGTCAGGTGCAGCAGCTCTGCTCCTCTTACATGAACTTCTCATCCTCCCCCAGGGCACACAGGCAGGGTAAAGACTCCTAGGGCAGAAGAGAGAAGCTGGCATGATACATCAGCAGTTCAGTCTGTGACCACAGCTCCCATGCCTCTCCTCCATCAATGGTCCTACAGATACACTGAGCTTTCTTGAACCCTGTGTTTTCTTAGAAGGAAATGTATAACTACAGGTGTTCATACTTTCCTTGAAATGTTTGGCAAAAGATAAGGTAGTAGACTTGGTGGTCTTGCCCAGTAGAGGGGATCCTGTGGCTCCCACAGGACGGTTTGAATTCCATTACAAAGCACAGCAGGTGAAAGAAAAAATAAAAAAGTGAGAGCCCATAGTGAAATCATTTTCTGGATTCAATAACTAGCTCTAATTAAGTACTGGGAGAGCTTTTCAAATTCCAAAGGCTTCTGGGTGTTTAAATTTTTCTGACATCCTCCTATTATCTGAGATATTAAGGTAGTTAAAGCCTGAGAAAAATGTAAGCTATGTCTGAGTGTTTTGTGTGGTGCTATCAGTTAATCCCAAGGCTTTCTCACGGAATCCAGTTCTTAGTCTGGGATTTAGAAAAATGACATTAATGTTAATTTGCTTCCAACCCTATATCCATTAGATTTATATTACAGTCTCTCCCAGATTGTTTGCTGGAAGTCCTTGCTCTTGTGTTTCTTGGCACATGTTTCTCTCTCATCAGTCTGCAAAAGGGCTGCTGCCCACCTTGTCCCTCTGTCTTGCTGTCACTGCATCTTCCCCTCTGAGGCCAGTCCATGACTTGCCTCCCTTGTCTGGACCCTTTGCAACCCTATTACTCATCTGCACCTGGACCCCACTTCAGATAATTCTCTTTCTTGACCTCCTGCATGTCCCTGGCTCCTCCTGACCTGCGAGATTTTGAAGGAGACTAACTCAGAGAACACAATTATGTGGCACACAAAAATCACAAGTAGCAGGTAAAAATAATTAGGGAGCTGCATCCCAGGCCTGGAACATCAGTTTGTTAGCACATGGAATGTTTGATGGAGTCATGAATGTCATGATGAGCTCTTGTCTCCCCAGAGCTCCTTTCCCTGCCCAGTAATGCAGCTTTGGATGAAATGGACATTAACAAGCACATGGGGCCGGATGGGAATCACCCAAGGATGCTGAGGGAGCTGGCAGAAGAGCTTGCCAAGCTGGTCTCCATCATTTATCAGCAGTCCTGGTTAACAGGGGAGGTGCTAGACAATTGGAAGTTTGTCAGTGTGACACCCATCTATAAAAAGGGATGAAAGGAAGATCCAGGGAACTACAGGCCTGTCAGCTTGACTTCAGTTCTGGGGAAGATCACAGTGTTTTGTCTTGGGTGTGCTCATGTGGCAAGTGCAGGAGAGTGGTGAGATCAGGCCCAGCCAGCATGGATTCATAAAAGGCAGGTCCTGCTTGACCAGCCTGATCTCTTTTTATGACCAGGTGACCCAACTAGTGGATGAGGGAAAGGCTGTGAACCTTGTTTTTTAGGACTTTAAAAAGGTCTTTGACACTGTCTCCCACAGCATTCTCCTTGAGAAACTTTCAGCCCATAAATTAGACACGCGGACTCTTCTTCAGATTGGAAACTGGCTGAATGGACAGGCCCAAAGAGTTACAATAAATGGATTTATGATCCAGCTGATGGCTGGTAGCAAGTGGTGTCTCCCTGTGCTTAGCCCTGGTGATGCCACAGCTTGAGTATTGTGGTCAGTTCTGGGTGCCACGGTGTAAGGAAGATGTTGAAGTCCTGGAGAAGAGCTACAAGGCTGGTGAGGGATTTGGGGGGCATGTCCTATGAAGAGAGACTGAGGGGACTGGGGTTATTTACTATGAAGAAGAGAAGGTTCAGAGGAGATCTTACTGCTCTCTACAACTGCCTGGAGGGAAGTTGTAGAGGCTGGTGTTGGTCTCTTCTTCTAAGTAACTAGTGATAGGATGAGAGGAAATGGGGGAGTTTATGTTGAATATTAAGAAAAAAATATTTTATGAAAGAGTAGTGAAGCACTGGAATGGGCTGCCCAGAGACGTGGTGGAGTCACCATCCCTGGAGGTATTCAAGATGAGTTTAAATGTGGCACTTCAGGATATGGTTTAATGGTTGTGGTAGTTGGATTACAGTCAGGCTAAATGACCTGGAAGGTCTCTTCCATCCTTAATGATTCTATGAATCTATAAAAAATTACTTGGGGGTTGGGAGTACCCCTTCCTTCAGGTGTCCCCTCTTTGGTGCTAAGCTCTGGGCTCCATTGGCTTCCTGGGTGAGGGGGCCCAGAGAGCCCAGCCAGACTTGACCCAGGGCACTTTGCTGGGTGGGAGGGGCAGGAGAAAAAGTTCCCAGTAATAAACTGTTGAAAAGTACAATAGAGATAAATTGATGAGTCAGGATATTCGCCATCCACTGCCTGGAGTTTCAACCACCACTTCTGGTGGGTCAAGTGCTAGGCTGTATACAAACTCTGCATCAGGCTTATTCTGCAGAGCATTCCAGAGTCTTGGCTTGCAGTCCTGCAGCTAAAGGGACCTGCTGCGGCTTGCCAGTCTCCCTCCTGGCCTGAGCACTCTGCACTATTCTGCATAAAACCCATCCCATGGCAGCTGAACAACACACCCTGATAAATGGCAGTGAACTGGAGGTAAACCCAGCTCCCTCCCAAGAGCTGCCCCCTCGTTAGTGCAGGCAGTAAATAGCAGAGCAGAACATGGAGAAAAGAGGAGAGGTGTATGAAAAAGCAAAATATGAGAAACAGCAGCCAATATTAGTATCAGTAACTTGAAGAAAAGATTCAAGTAAAATGCCCTTCTAGATGGTCAGAAACGTTGCAAATAGAAAGGAAGAGAAAAAGAATAACAATGGTTAAATTTTTTTTGTAGTATCAACAAGTATCAACAGAGACATGTTTAAAAGGCAGAAATCTATAGCTCATTTTAAAACAAGCATGGTAACAGCTGTTAAGAGCTGACTGAAACAGAGCAACTTGGAGTCAGGAGATGAACATCAGATTGCTCCTGACTCAGGTTCCCTTGAGCCACTGCTTCTATCAAGAGAAACCAAGCCCCTGAGGTTGAAGGACTGTATCAACACAAGTGGACATTCTCTTCTGGGAAAGGCTGACAGATGGCAGCAGACAAGGATGGTGAGTGCCTTTGGATCCTGCCCTGCAGATTGTCACATGCTGCCAAAATGTACAAAACTTACACCACCTGTATTCAGATTCTCCTCTTCTGCAGGGCTCCAGAGGAAAGGGAAGGGAGTCTGGTTGTCATGGCAACATACCATGCTGATCTCTAACACTCTTCTAAAGCAATATGTTTTAAAAAAGGAATAATAGGATTAGCTGGCTAGCTACATTGCTGAAACATAAATGGGATTAATAATAAAAACTCTTTCTATTTCTCAGTGAAATTCTTAGACTGGAGGTCACTTTTCACAGCAGAGAGATGATGCTCATCATTTTTAGGGGCTGTGAATTCTGTATGTCTAGTTTGATGCCTGCTAGTAGTGTCTCCTGAAATTAGAGGGGCTTTGTGTTTGTGCCTTGTTTCTTTTTCATTGTAAACAAAATTGCTGAACATAAGTATATGGAAACAGCAAAATATTCAGTGTTTATTCATCATTTAACAGGGGAAATTTTTTTTCATGGTAGACTAGAATTCAACTTGATTTAGAAATCTAAAGTGAACAACCACGAGTCCTCACATTTATCTGCTTTAAGCTTGGTTTAACACAGGCTTCAGTTGGACATACAGATGGTATAAGAAAGAATGAAAAGCTAGAATTGAAACAGCCTTTAAATGTTTTATATACTAAATATTGCTATTGAGGGGGCTGCTTTGACCAGGCAGGTCACACTAATGTACTTGATGAATCCAGTATGTCTAATGTTTCCTGGTATTTCTCTGTTACAAGATGACTTTTTTGTTATCTCTGTGGCCTATGACATCAGAGGTGCAATTCAAACATATTCCTTCTGCAAGATCTTGACCTGAAACGCTTTTGAGACCCTCTGCAAGGGAAAAATATGTTGAAGATTCTCCTGTCTTCCACAGGAGGATTCTAAATGTGACAGCCTTGCATTCACTACCATAAGAGACCATTTTTGAAGTATAAAATCAAAGAACATGGGCCTGAAAAATGTACCAGGGCTCTGGGAAGCAGGACAGCTATGCTTGTAGTGAGCAAAGGCTGAACAAGGTACCAGGTAGGTATAGGACTTTGAAGAGCAATAAGGGTGTCTTCTTGGCCAGGTGTGCCTCACTAAAATGAAACACAAAGTGTTCCAATCAGAGATGGAGGCATTTGCCCAGGAGATGTCACCTGCAGTCAGTGGCAGCAAATGGGATGGTACTTTGGTGTGTCTCTTAGCCTGGGAAGGTTGTACTCCAAGTCACCTTGAGCTCCATCCCTTGGATCGTTCTGCCGCCTGTTGCATTACATTTGTGCCCAGCACCATCCTGTGTCTTCTGCCAACCTTACCACAGCCACGGGCACCCCAAGACCCCAACCCCACTTGATTTCAGACATGGTTTATAGATTTTTTTAATTGATGAAGGAAGGAGTTGATCAATTCTCTTAATAACAATGAGCAGAACTATGCATTTGTTCAACAATCAGTCTTGCATGAGATGCAATAATTTCCAGTTCCTGTTTCTTGTCCATCTTCCTGTTTTCAAATAGCATTCAATGAAAAGAAAATATTCCTCACAGGAAGAACTTAATTATAACTACCTTTTCATTGCCTGAGCTAGAGTGCCTAAAACTGCATTTTATGCTCTGATGTTGATCAAAGTTTTTGGTACAAGTCCAAAGACTTTGATATTATTCCACAGTAAGTGAGCAGGTATTAAAAAAATTAGTCTTGCTCTATATTTTTATAAATCAGATCAAGATTATTTCAAGCTAGATAATTACGTAGTTCATATAGTTGCAAGACTGCATAATCCAGAAAAAAAAATTTTGGTCAAATTTTTATTTCAGCCAGTATGAGACATTTAATTTACTTTTCATGACATAGGACCTAATATTATCAGAAAAAAAAGGTTTGACTTTTCTGGTCTTCTCTCTCTACACTCCATTTCTGTTCAAAATTATTAATTAAATTTTACCCCAGTTCACAATCTTATTGGTTTTAAAACAGCACTTTTTAGCAAATGCATTATTATTCAGAAATATGTCATCTGGCCAAGTCCATGACAGATGTGTTTTTTACTTCAGTTCCTCATTATCAGATGGACATGCCTTGCATCATGCTATGGGGGAGAGGAGAGATGAAGGAAGGCTGTAAGAAATAGAGGATAATTTAATTTAAGGTGTTTTTCATAGTATCTCAGACATTATATCTAAAGACACACTGTATATAGTATCCATCCATACTGACTAGATCAGAACAAATAGTTCTGTGGGGCTTGATGGTGTCTCCACAATATAAATTTATGTAAAAGCCTAACTATTTTACAAAAAAATGACAGAACATGATATTGCAATTTTTAAAAGAAATTGAAAGAACTGCTACCATACAGAGAGAATTTATTCCCTAGATTTAGGGGAATTATATATACAGGGAATTATGACACTATTAAAGGTGAGTTGTTTGCAGCTTGCAGCAACAAGATTGATAATTCTGCAATGGACCTTCCTTTACTGAAACGCATGGGCTAGAAACTAATTTGATGAGAACACAATTTCTGTCATCCAATATCTAATTAAAAGCAGCATTTCATTCTAAATCTGAGGAGGAACTCCCAATAAACAAAACAGGGGTCTAAGGGACAGGTCTTCTACAAAACTGATAGATTTCAAAGTACTGGAAATCTTGTGACTTTCTTGATGTTAACTTCATAATGCACATTGCTTTTTTAAATTCAGGCTCATCACTGTGAGGCTCAGAGACAGAAGTAGCTCCTTGAGGTGCTACTCACCCTGACCTAGTTTTGGACTGCAAGCTTAGAACCTTTTTGCAAGGTATTGCTGAGACATTATGTCAGGAAATGGGAATAGTGGAACATTTTCACAATGCTGAAGATCTGGAGGCGTTTTCGGCCAGTTTGATGCCTATAGGAGCTGAATACTACTGTTAAGTATTTAATAACAGATCAGCTTTCAACTTGTCTGATTATTTGGTCCTTTTGGGGATAAAGAAAACAGCTCTGTTCAGAGAAACAGGATACATGTTGATACATGCTCCCCATTTGTGGGATCGGATGCACATCCCACATTAATTAGCACTGGGGGAAAAACACTGGGCAATGTTTCTAGCTGGAGGCAGTGGTGGGCTTGTGTGCAGAGCAGTGTACCAGACCAGGGACCTCACTCAGTGCTGTGGGGGCACTGGAGGTCCTCACTGCAGAGAAAATGAGCAGATTTTGTCCATGATAGAGAAATGAGGATGTTCACCCTGATAAACCATAGACCTTATACCCAGGATGTTTCTGCACAGGCCAAGGAGATCTGACCTCCACCTTCCTTAGAGATGGGTGCGGGGAACACATTCTCTTCCATCCCCATGGATGTTGCTGTGACAGCAGGAGGTTGGGCTTTTAAATGCAGCACCCAAGATACCTCCTGCAGTCAGGAGATTTTTATTTTAAAAGCTGCAGCTTACTTATGGTAGTGCTAGTGCTTGCATAATGCTTGTGGAAATTCACATCTCACTTCCTGCTGTCTCAGACAGCCGGTGCACACAGCCATTCTTTCTCCTTACCAGTAACTGCAAGCACAGGGGAAAGTCCTACTACAAGCTTTGCCTTAATTCTAACTCTCATCTCTCAGCTTGGCTGCTGAACTGGTCCTGCATCCCAGTACCTCTCATTTAGTGCCACCTGGGACCATGGTTTGGGCTACTCTCATGGAAGTCAGTGAGGTCTCTGATGGTGACACACATGCCTTGCACAATCCAAGGCTTTGCTCTTGGCTGCTTATACAGACCAGAATGTTCCTTTCACTCCTCCTCACACACAGGACTTTCTTCTAGTCACCATCAAAAACCGTGGAGAATGAGAAGGGCTGCTCTAATTTACTGCTTTCTGTTCTTGATGGTTTCTGTACTTCCCTCTCCACCAGAGCACTCACATGCTGATCTTACTTGTGCTACATGACATGGCCAAACTCTGCCACATGTAGGTCAGCATCTTTTATCCATTCCCTCAGGAGAAGCAGGAGTTGTGTCTGTGTGGGGGTGCTTTGGTGCTTCTATTGACTACCTGTGACTCAACGTGCATGTTAGGCCAAAGAAGTGCATCTAACATGAAGCCTGTGAGCATTTTTCTAAGTTTGTTCTTCTAAGGCTTGTTTCTGACATTCTGCTTGTCACAGAGACAAAATTGACTGTGCCAAAGAAATGGTGGTATTTACCATAGTCCTTGGTCAGAGCTTGGACTCCTTCCACCCAGAAAAATACATATGGCTTGATAGCCATAAAGTTATGTCTGTGCTAGAGTTAGCAATAGCTCTTGCTACTTGCTGCTACATAAAATTTTCAAATGGTTTATGACTTTAGGTCCAGTTATGTTGTATTGACACAGTGCAAATAGATGCAGCAACTTCAGTCACCACTAGGTTATGATTTGTCAAGTTGATGACTCCTGGCAGATAACAGCATGACCATCTCATGGATGAACAGAGACAGGGGAAAGCACTGTTCCTGGGTACTTCCACATAAAAGCTTTTTGTGAAATGAGCTAAATAAAAATTTTTTAAAAAAAAAAAAAAGTGAAGCCACAACTGGCACACATTGTGTGGACTCAAAGCAAAGACTAAAGACTCTTGTCTTTAGTCATCATTTTAGTCACCTTGTCAATCCTTCCATTCACATTTAGTTCCAGAAAGCCCTTTTTCATGCCTGTGCTGATTTTGACCCAGATGGGGATCATTCTGCTGATCAGGATCCATATATGGCATGGGATTGGAAGGACTCTCTGCAATGTGCATATTTCTGACATTTGATTCATGCCTACTAAAGCATTTCCCCAAGAGGAAGTATTTTGGTTAATTTCTATTGTGATGTCTTGAGGGCATTTTCCTCTCTGTGATCTCATCAGACCTCACAACGGAACAGAGCCAAATATGTTTGGCATTTGGCTGAGAGACCTCAAGAAAACTGGTAAGTGAGAATGGCGTGAAGTTCTGCCAGGGAATTAGCAGGGGGGGGGCTGTACTGGATCCAATGGTGCATGTAATTGTGCCTGAACATTTAAATGTATGCAAATGGTTAAAGAAGCCAAATTATCCTTATGGATCCATGGAACCCTGTGCTTACTGCCTTTTAATACTGCTGTAGGTGCTGCTGGATGACTAAGAGTGAGCTGGCAGGTACAATAAATTTACAGAAAGTTGAATGATGTTTGGAAACACATTTGGTTTCTCATGTTAAATGGTCTTCAGCTTCACCTATTATGTTGTTTTCCTAAGTTCCAGATTTTTTATTTTCAATATAATCAAAAAACCCCTGAAAATTTGCACACAAGCAGACTGGGACCCTCTGGCATGTGTTGCCTGAGTCTATTGTTTGTCTGGTCTCTGTAACAGGGCTTGGAGTAGGACATTGGCAGAAGACATGAGAAGCCCACAGTCCTGTCTACACAAACCCCCAGAGTAAGGAGTATACACAGAGTAAGGAGTTAACAGATCATGGAGCTTTCCTGTAACAGATTTTTAAAAAGCAAAAACTGAGGTTATTTTCTATTCCCACACTCTGCATTGAGAACAGATTTAAATTGCTAGGTTAACTGGCCATTCCTAAAAGAAATTTTTGGTGCACCAGTGTATTTTTTGTGGTTGAAGCAAAAATTGCTTACAGACAGTAAGATGTTTCTTGCAAAGGAAAGCTTTGGCCAATGGAACACTTTCAAATTCAACTGTAATATCTGTTAGCCTCCTTCTGTCTGGGGGTTATACTCCTTTTCCTGCAGACTGTTAGAAGAAATGTCTCACTTGCTAAGAGACATTGTCGTAAAGGTATGATACAAAGTAGAACACATTTAAAAATTACCCACAGTTCTATTGTAGTTACTGCTAATACCACTAAGATGTAGTGTAAGCATGCTACAAGCCAAATTCTGATGTCAGTTACATCACCATAAATGAGATTAGAAACTGGCCCAAGCCTATGGGTTTAAACTTGAGTCTTGAACTTTGTTTTCAGGACAAATAATATTTTTGAGGAAAACAATACAATTATTAATTTTAGCAGTTTTATCTCAGCACAGTTTGGCAACAGTTCTAGTATATTCCTAGCACTTGGCTTTATTTTAATGTTGTCTGAGCATTAGCACAACTCAGCCTGTCATATGAGATATTTCGATGAACAAAGTGCAGGGGTGAAGGCTGGGGACCAATAGTGGGAGAAATGCAAACAACTGCATTTTGGCATGGATTTCATGTTCTGTGAATGACACATTTTACTCTCTGGTAGGTCTCTACCAGATCTGCTTCTATCCCATCTGGTATTCAACACTTTGACTGCTTATTATTAGATATAGAAATCCGTAACACATTTCGAACAGATCAATGATATCAGAAAACGTGCCATTGTGCTGGAGCAAAACACTCCAAGAAGATGAGAATAAATTCATTTTATCCCCAACAGCTCTAATCTTTTTGGATACTCAAAGAATGATATTTCTTTGACCACTTAATTAACTGACATACAGAAATAAACCTTCTGTCCTACATATGAAATATCTTAATACAAAGATGCAAAAGTGTCAGGTAGCCTTTAAGCATCATTTGTACTTTCCTTTTGAGTCTTGGGAAGATGCGTCTGTTAACTGAGATTCAGGCCAAAGATGTGGACCTAGATGTCCTGTCCAGATAAGATGCCGGTTTGCAAATTTCAATTTTCAAACAAAAAAAAAAAGCAATCAAGATACCCTCACAGAGATCAAACTCTTAAAAATTATTTGCAAGTGTTTCAGTCCAACCCAAGTCAACTGAGAGCAAGGTACTAACCAAGGAACACAAGTATGCAGGAAAATGAGAAAGATCTAATCACTAATGAGAAACATTTACTCCTTTTCTCTCTAGATTGTGAGCTGATCTTCCATTCACTTCTTTTTTTCTTTTTTCTTTTTTTTTTCTTTTTTTTTTTTTAAGTGTTCTCTGTGCTATAATTCGCAACAGATGGAACCGTTTTGTGTGTGTATGTGTGTGTGCATATGTGTATGTGCTGGACAAAAGAACATTACCAACTTGAAAAGGATGGGCAGTGTTTTTGGAACTTGGCTCCAAAGAGGATGTATAATGATATGAGAAAGATTAAGTATGTGGAGGAAGTTAGGGGGATCTTCTAGCCGCAGGGCTGCTGCAACGTGGGTGGGCTCAGCAAGGGTCTCAGCACATCCTGTCCTACCAGTGATGCCCTGACCCTGGTTCAGAGATTTCACAGTGCTATGGAGCAAGAGGGTGGATACATTCACTGCAAAGTTTTCTTCAGCCAAAATCATCCTGGGCTGAGGCCTGGCCAGTGACTGATAGCTATGCACAGTAATTTTGATATCTTTTATATAAACATAAAGAGGCTCTGTGTATCATGGTCCTGAAAGGTTTGGGTTTGAGATGTTGAGGAAAACAAAGAAAGAGACACTTTGCAAAGTCTCTGAGCAGTAAATGGTTCCCCTCAGCATGCTCTGACAGGCCATTTCATTTTAGCTTTGCTGAATCAGCTTAATGGGGAAAACTCAAAACTCATTGCCAAACTCCTATGGCAATTTCTCTTTACCACAGTGGTCATAAACAGATGTTGTTATCCTCTGTACTGGGAACTAAATATTCCTTGGGGCAGGTTTGTGTAGGATGTGCAGATTGCTCCAAAATAAGGGAATGGCTGAGGGTTAGGGGTGTACAGAGTGGAACTGAGCTTTTGGCTTTGTCACATGGAACATAGAATTTCCAGCAAAACTTAAACATGTGACAGTGGCCAATGTGGCAACAAAACACACCACTCCCTGTGTTACATCAAATGCAGCCATGGGAAGGGGGAAGAGAAGAGGGTGCAGGGATTTTCTGATTTTTATCTCATAAAATGCGGTAAGTGAAAGCAAAATATATAAACGTGAACCATTTTTCTTCCACAAGGCTGCTGTAGCAGAATAGCACAACCAGGCCTTTAGTAAAAGTTACAAGCTGACTTCTCTGGGAGGAATCACATGAATAAGTTCAAAGCTTGCCCTGAATTAGTAGCATTAGTCCTCCCGAGGGATATAATCAGAGACTCATTCCCAGCCTCCAAGGAAGGCAGAGGTTGTGATCAAGGCTTTATGTTGGCTATTTGCTAGTGGACATTGTACCAACACAAGCAAATATTCCTCAAGACAGATTCAGCTTTTAGTATGGTAATTCATATGGGAGACAAACATGAATTATTTCAAGGATGATATTTTGAATTGCACGGATATATGCCCTATTCAGTATTCAGGAGAGTATGTAATTATGCCATTTTACACATTATAATACTTCTAGTGCAACCAAACACACTGCTTGCATTTAATGACAAAGCATCACACCGTTTTCCTGCCCAGAGCTGCAACTCTGAAACTGGAGTATAGCTTATTCCAGTTTTACATTTCCTATTCTTACTGTAGCAGGCTGCTCCATGAACAAAATTCCAACAGTACTGCATCCATCAGCTGCCTTGTCCCTGTCTAGAGATCAAGCAGCAAACTCTCACCCTTCGAAAGCAGTGTGGGGCAGAGACATGCTCAAGGCAGCACCATCCCTAATGAGTAAACCTGAGCTTTACAGTATTGTCTGCAACAAGGATCTTTTGAATTCCAGGACACCCACAGTGCAGGGCATCTTTCCATTTGGCTCTTTGCAATCCAGGGCTTAAAGCAAGGCACATTACAGGGACAGCCCAGTGGTAAATTCCAAAGTTCAGTTTCCAACTGCTGGGGTGGCTGAATGACATTGAACCCTGGCTGATGTTGCTGCACCCTGTAAGGTCACCAGTTTGTTTCCCCTGGCTGCCAGCAGATGACCTCTCTTCTGACAGCCGACCATGCCTGACCGTGGGCCACCTTGACTAAACTGTGCAAAAAGGCCGTGCCAAGGCATGAACTGGATCTTCCAAAACCTCTGTCATGTCCTCTTGTCTTGTGATATTTTTCCCATCTGGTAACTCCCTGCACCTACAATCAGACCCCCTTTGCCATTGGTTTTGCCAGCTTTGTATCAATGGCCCCCACGTCCAAGAGAGCTGTTTCCTGCAGAGAACCCATAACATGAATCATGGGTTTTGATTAACAGATCTGGACATTCTTTATGCCTGAATGCATGCTGTAATTTATGAGTAACAACAAGGATGTGTTCTCCAAAGAAAGTAATACTTGACTAAATTGTTCTCTTGACGTAAACCTGTAATTTAAAAATTACATATATTTAGAGTGCAAGTCAAAACAGGAAGTACATTCCCACAGCGGATAAAGATATTTCTGAACTTAAATATCTAGTAATACAACATTGCCTTGAAATGTCTCTCCCTTCCCTGCCTAAAAAATCCACCCTTTACCAAATAAGCCTGAGAGTTATGGGAGTGCTTTGCTGTACAAGCAAGTTGTTATTACTGTCTCTTTCAGTGGTGGAATGGAGACTTTTCATAGAGGCTGCCCAAACAGTACTTTGCCCCTGGAAGCAAAAGCGTATCCATCAGAACCAAAACAAATCTCTCATGGAGAAACCATTTATAAAAGTTCAGATAAGAAAGAATGTATCAGGGAAAATCAATACAGTCAGGTAGCAGCAGGCAAACTACCAAGTGGGACATTCATCCAGATAAAGTTCATCTCAGCTAGCATGAACTGCTCTTGGCTCCATTCATCTGCCATGGGGAGCTACTCCATGTGGGCAAGGGGGACTGTGGCATGTCTCATCCACAAATAGATGTTTAAAATAGAAAATGTGCTCAGAAGATGCCTGGTTCTCTCCATTAGCTATAAGCTCTGTCTCAGCTGGTTTAGCTGCAGACAGCTATGTGGCAAGTGTGAGAGCTTAGGAGCAGGAGTGAATCTGAACATCTATGTGCAATCTACCCCTTTGGCAGGTGGGAATTATGGCTGTGTGGAGAGCAACACGGGGCTGCAGGAATCACTCCTCTCCTTCATTACAGAGCTTCCTGCCTGCAGCATAGGCCACCAAAGCAAAGCACTCTGTCTATAAAAACATTTGGGAATTAACAGGGTAGTAAAACCTACATGCACTCATATAGGTCTATATACACACACGTACACACACACATATATATGTGCATATTACATGTTTTATTTATGACTTTAGATTTTGCATAGGAAATGGTTGTACAGATGCTAAAAGCAAGGCCTCCTGAAACATGTTCCAACAGAGAAGAGTAAGCCTGGCATGACAGCAATTAGATACAGGAACACCACTTTTGCTAAAGCCCTAAATCCCAATGTAATTTCTGATTCACAATATTCATATATATAATAACTGAAGTAGTGACTCAGAAGAGACAGAGCTATTGCCTCAATGCAATTTTCACAATTTTGTGAGTCAAAAATTAGCATGGAACTATAACCTGCAATTAATTCTGTGGCAAATTCATGGTATTGTACAGCTGTGTGCAACTGCAAACCAGTAGATATTTTTTTATGCTGCATTTCTAATAAATTCATTTACTCTAGGCACTGTTGCATGACTGCAGGTTGTTCTTTGGGCAGATAGCCTGGAATAATCTCCTTCCTTAAGACCTGAGCCTAACCTTGGCCTTCTTTATTTAGCAACAGATTAGGATACATCTGTACTAGGAGGGACAAAGTAAAAAATACTGCAAAAAAAACCCCAAAAATAAACCAAAAACCAAAACCTGCAATACTGCCACTGCTAGTAGGAACAGATGAAATAACCACAGGTGACTAAAAAAGGTGGGCAGTGCAAACCCTGCACTGGGTTACAATCCTGCAGCAGTATGCTTTTTAAAGTAATTTGATTTTATGTGGAACCCTGCATCTATGAAGAAGTCCCCTAAAGACACAGTTTTTGGAGCATCTTTTGTGTGTAACTATCTAGCTGTCAGAGTACACACTTGACCACTTGGTCTCCAAAGCAGAAGTACTAAACATCCTCATCCATTCACAGTAGCAGAGAAGATTTCAAGGACACTTTATGACAACATCTGCTCTGGAGGTTTGTTGTGCTCTGGTGAAAAAGCTTTAGCCAGGTGCACTGTACCACTGTGGCTACAGATACACAGGGTTAAAGGTGCCTTAGACCAATCTAATCAAGTCCCCTCATTTCTTGAGACATCTTCATAGTTTAATTAAGACTGTGTGGTGCTGTTGCACCCACCAGCCCTCTCAGTAGCCACTTTCTCTATGGAACACCTGCCCCAGTGTTTGCTATCTGCTTTTGATGTATGCTGTTGTCAGAATACACTGTATCTGAAGTTTCCTGCCTTCCTAGCTGATGTGACTCACCCGATTGCACAGAATATATTTAGTTTTTCATTCAGTAAATAATATTATTTTGCTAACTGAATTTACAGCATTTCTTCAGCATGTATTAGAAGGTAAGCAGAGGAATGCCAGGAAATGCCAGAGGAATGCCAGAAAATAACAGAAAAATACTTCAGGCACTTTATTCAGCTGTTATTCGCTTAAAAAAAAAAAAAAAAAGAAAGCTTACACCCTTGTCTGATTGTTTTACAGTCTATTAATACACAATAACCTGTTCTTAAGCCATTTTATTTTACCTCACTCACCTAAGGCAGTATGAGCTCTAATAATGGAAGTGAAATACTGAAGCAGAATTTTCTAACATCTATACCCATATGAGCTTTACTGACCTACAGCATTCTGGTTTTAGTTCCTTCATATGGGACAATAATAAAATATTCCTACTAACTCAATAACTCAATTGCTTTATGTCATGAAACAGAAATGTCAAAATCAAGGTCAAGAGTATGTGAGTGTTTTAATTTCCCTGGTGCTAACCCACAGTAAAACTCCTCAGGATATAGTCTCCTGGTCTCTTGCAAGTCATTATGCATTTAATTTTCTCCCTGTAAAGTGCTTTTCTTGAATGCAAAGTCTGTGTATTCTAGAGGTAAATGCATTAAGATAAAAGGCTCAAAGAGTCTTTTTCTAAAGACATCTTATAATGTCTCGTAAGCTTCCTTATGAAATTCCAGTGCAAATCCCAACCGTACTGTCTTCAAAAGAACTCCCAGTGCATTTTCTTTGTTTGCACAAAGGAAGGAAGGAAAATTAAAGGAGGGAGGAGGGAGGGAGCTGCGGCCAGTGTTACAGCCCTACAGATTGCTGGAGTCGGACACTCCGAACCCTCAGAGTGCAAGAAGATCTATTAGGCAGGGCACTTGTATCTACTTGTCTTGGCTTCCGTGGCCTTCGGAGCATCTTCTCTCTCCACTGCCACTGTACTGCCAACTCCCCCCGATGCAGCAAAGCACCAGAACATTTTCCAGCAGCTTGCTCCTACCCCACCCTTCCCCCCGGACTGCCTCTCACTATGGGAGGAAGCCCCATTAGAAACAGCCCAAAGCTAACCTCTCTCCAAGCACTCCTCACACCATCAGGACTACCCCCATATAACACCAGCGTGCTGAGATTACTGGCTGAAGTGCCGCCCAAACCTGTCTCACTGGTTTCTCTCGCCGTCTTCCAATCTCCTTGTTTTATCTACCCATCACTCCGTGGTTTATAACACCGGCTCTTGGGGGTAGGGACCACCCTCCCGGGGCCTGCACACCTCCCAGAGCCCTGGGATGGGGTGCTCCGAGTAGTGGATTCTCTGTCCCTGGAGATATTTAAAAAGAGACTGGATGTGGCACTCAGTGCCATGGTCTGGTAACCACAGCGGTAGTGGTCAAGGGTTGGACCTGATGATCTCTGAGGTCCCTTCCAACCCAGCCGATTCTATGATTCTATGAGATGCTAGTGCACTACATGTCCTAATAAATAACTACCCAACCAGTCACACGCCTCTCTGCGTTAGAGCAAGTGGAAAGAAAAACTAAAAAATGAGGCAGACAAAGCACGCAGCAGCAACTGGTGTAATGTGCATTTTGGCTTTTTTTTGTCTCTCTCCCAGTCCACCACCGCAGAACTTGGGGACGCTGCAGGCACACACAGCTGCTCCACACGGGCAGGCTCGATGGCTCTGCAGGTCCTAGTCAAGGGGTAAAAAAATAATCCTTCTTGCACTTGCAGTCTGTTAGGCTGTTCTCATGCTCCCAGGGGCTGACTCCAGTTTCAAGAAGGGTGCACTTCTTTCTCCAGCACTGCGGGGTACTGGAGTTTCTGCCTCTAGGCATTCCTTCCTGAGCCCAGCCCAGACATGCTTTGGGGGCTCAGAGGGGCCCCAGACTTAATGGAGATGCTGTTCGTGCTGCAACTGAGCTCTTGTGAACGTGGCAGTCACTTATCGACATTCAGATTTCACTCAGGAAAATAGGGCTTGCAAATCTGCAGTCTGCCCCTGTGAATGACAAAGTCTGCAGTTGACAAGAAGAGCTCAGAAAATCACCACCAAGATTTACGAGAAGTCGGAGAAAAAAAAAAAAAATCCTGAAAAAAACTTCTAATCTCACCACTGTTTGTGCTGTTTGCGTAGCTGTGGCACACCTGGCTTTCCTCAAATCCTGCTGCTCTGTAGAATGGCAAACCACTAACATTACATCGACAGCCTGCACAAAACTGACTCAAAACAGCTGCTATCCAGGCTCAAAAGGGCTAGTTCATGATTTGGTGAGCTACAAGGCAGGTGAGGCACGTTGGGGTAGAAAGGGCAGCAGCCAAGTGCTATGTAAAGATGTTGGTAACACAACAGTATTACACCTCTGCCTTCCTAGTGCTCCCAGCAAGGGAAGGAAAAGGGGTTTACCATACCTAAACTTAGTGTAACTGTGTGATTTTTGCCTTTTGCATAACTATTTCATTGCATTCCTCCACTGTGGAAACACAGCTACAATAGCTAGGAGAGAAAATTACATGGGAGAGAGCCTTGTCATAGAACCACAGATTCAGATAATATTTTGTGTTGGAAGGAACCTATGAAGGTTCATATAGTCCAACCTCCTTGCACCGAGCAGAGACATTTGCTATGAAGATGACATTAAAAAGATCTCACCTAAAGCAGGACCTTACCAAAGGACTGTGATAAATTGGACATTAGGATTAGTGGACATTATGAAGGATGAATGCAGTGGAGACGTTCTTTGAGGGAACCTGAATGAAGACAAGCAATGTAAAATTAGAGCAAGTGCATACAGAAGTCCATAACAAAGTCTGAGCCCTCTTCTGAAGATACAGGATCCAAAAACCCCAGGTGGCTCTGGCAGGGAGAGCAACACTCACCCCAGCAGCACAGGCAACTGCTTCCCATAACATTGGTCATGGTGGACCCTGCAGCTTTAAACAGACACACATGCTGTTATGATAACTTATCACTGCTTGTTGGGTTACAAGAAAGTGTTGTCTCCTGCACCTAGCAGCTGGTCACTAAGTTACCTTAGCCATTAATTTGCCAGTTAAATCACACAAGGCTTTTGCTGGTGGTGTGTTATAAATGTGCTCAGACTGGGCTTCCAGCAGCAATTCAAGTGTGCCTCCAACAAACAGGCACAACTGCATTTACTGGGCTACCAGTATCCCCTGGACACTGAAAAACCTCTCAGAGCTGAACATTTATGTGCTCCAGACTGTGAGAAAATGACTCTGAAGTGACCTTTGTTTTACCTGCAGGTATACTGCCCTGTGCTGTGATCTTGTCGGATCTTGTTAACTCATCAGTGCTAGGGTAATCTTGGATGATAAAAGCCAGGGAAGACCTCACTGCTGAGGGAGGCTGTGCCTGTAAAATCATGAAAATGGCAACAATGAGGCACCAGCATCCTTTTTTTCCTCATTTTACAAAGAACTTTATAGGAGTCATTAACAGAATATTACCAATGGTTTGTGAAAAGTCCCAGATCTAAGATCCAGCAGGAAAAAAAAAAAAAAAAAAAAACAACAAAAAAAAAATAAAACCATTGGCTTGGGGCTGGACTGAGTTAATCCACTTCTAGTCCTATAAAAACTGATGTGTAGCCAGTTTGTCGTGTTTTGGTTTTTGTTTTGTTTTTTTTTTCTCACTCTTTATTGCCCTAAATTTAAAAGAAAACAGTATGAACTCCAGTATATACTCTGCAGTTGCTTTTTGAAACTTATTTTAGGATGTTTTGTTTAGTAATGATGTTGCTGTGCCTTCACCTGGAAGTTTCTCTGTCTGTGCAATGGGAGAGAGCACCTCTGGAGCTGTGATACTGCCAGACTTCCTACAATGAAACCCAGGGAGAAGAAATCAGAAAGCATCAGGTTATATCTGTCACCTTCCAGCAAAGCCATGCCCAGTCCCAGGTAGAAACATAAATAAATTAAGCTACTGGGTGGTGGGCAGACAGCCACCTTTGCAGAAAAATTATTTACTACCTTTGCAGAAATGCTGATATACTTCTAGAAGCTATGGCTGGCTACAGCAAAGAGTATACTTTCCCAAACTTCTTTCAAGGTAAAATAAAATTTAAAAATAAATAATCAGTATAGATCCATAAAGTAGTAGCCTCTGTGTGATGGAGAATCACATCTACTCATGGAACGAAGACCTGTTGGGATCCAACTGCTCTTGTGACACAAGAGGGAAATCCAAGTCACTGCACTTAGTAGTTCAGTTAATCTCCACTAATTAATGTACTAAAAGCCAAAGCTCTGAGTACCAAGGTGCTGTGGATTCCAGACGTTTTAAATATTCAGGGTGGTTATAAAGCTACCATGATCTTTTTATACTGAATCCAAACAGTTATTTTCTACTGAAGCTTGAATGTTTGGAATTCACTAAGCTAGAATTAATTACAGAATAAGAGGAAAGGAAATGTCTATGAGACTGAAAAAGACACAGATGCGAATGTAACCCTGAAAATTCCCATCCTGGTTCTGCTTCTGGAAAAGCTTGTTCAGAAACTTCCAAACCTCTAAATTTCCAGGGGGGGACCACCCTCATGGTGGGCAGTGAGCAGCCCATCACTGCTTCCCACCTGCAATACTGAGAAGGATGAACTCCAAAGGAAGGGCAACCTGAGCAAGAACTGAGAAATAAAAAAGTCCATGGAAGAGACTCTGTAAACATTCCCAAAAGGAAAGACAAAACCCAAGTGTTGCTGTCTCCCTCAAGAAAGGGCAGCAGGGGTGAGACGGGGGGGCGGTGGATGGGGAAAGAGAATACGGATCTGATCAGTGGGATGGTATTTGGCATGTTGGAAGATGAAGGTGAAAGCAGCTTACTCATGTTTTTCATAGATTCAAACATAAATGGGAGAAGCAGCTCATATGACTCTATCCTGGAAACTGGGCAGAAGTGCTGCAGTTTAAAACGCTGAAGTGTGAGTGTCTATAAGATATCCATGTAAGATTTTCCTCAAGAAGTGTTTCTAGTCAGTACATCTTGGAAAATTAAATAATTCATTTTCTTCATGCCATATTGCATTAGCTGTTATGAAAATCAGTGGTTTGTGCTGTGCAGCAAGTTGTTCCCAGTTTCTCCAGGTGTAAACCCTGAGTGACAGAGCAGTTCATCAGATGATGATGTTAGCCCTAAAACCCTGCAGAAACATGACAGCGGGCTGGGATCTGTTCCACAAGGCTTTTCTACAAGTCTCCTGAAGCCGACTGAATATTATTCAGCTTGCCAATAAAAAATATTTGGTGCTGCTGACTCTTCCTGCAGCACTTGGTGCTGTTTCTTCCACGTCCCTGAGTTTTGGTGATGTGGGTCCATGAGGTGCAAAACATTGCTGGACTGGCATGTTCAGCTCCTCCCAACTGGTTCATCTCCTTCACTGCATGAGACAAAGACCCCCCACGTGAAGCAAATCTTCACTTAGACTCAGTTTGCACAAGTAACTAGAGCAGATTTATTGCATAAGGGTGCAAATAGCCCATATTTTTAATGATTGTGCAAGAAACTTCACTGAGAATAAAGCCTGAGCTTCAGAGGCCTGGGGTTTTTTTTAGGTGTAAGCTGAAATAAAAGTTTCCATAGCTATTTTGGATTTCTGAACCAGCCTTTCTGTTTGTAAACATCCAAGCAGTGGAGAGGTTGTCCTCCCTCCTCTCTCCCATGAAGAAGAACTGTCTTGCTTTTTTACCTCCCCCTCTCTGACCTCCTTGCTGACTCTGGAGACAGCCCTGGGAATGGGACAACAAAGGCTGTGTGGACAGCAGCTAAAAGTGCCTGGAAAAGCAGTCACTGACGGGCAGCTGAGCAGACACTGTCTCTTTTCCCTGCCTGCAACCAATTCAGTCCCTGTGCACAGGGAGACCTTGTGTTTATAGGAAGAAAAGACAAGCTACAAGGACTTTTGCTGACTGTTCCCAGTGTTTTGGCCCCATTTTTCATGATTCAGTGCTCGAATCTACAGCTTGAGGTTTTTCCACAGTACTGAGCCCAAAAGCCTTGGGTTTTCTAGGTGCTCAGAAAGCCAAGTACCAGCTAATCAACCAAGGCATCTCTGAATATGGCTACTGGAATATGAATTTTAGGTAGTGTGATTTCATCTTTGGCGTTCCCTTTATTCTAAATTTGGATAGATGATGACACTGGTAGCACTGGCTTTGGACACAGTCCATGCAGTTTCATGGTAAAATGAGCCCTGTGAGTTCAGGCAGCTCTGCCACCCCAGTGCCTTCCCTGCAAGCCATCTCTGGATGTCCGCTGCAGCCCAGGCTCTGCTGTGCACAGGTATGTCATGCCCACCTAAGACAGCAGCGTGGCTCTACCTGCTTATGTTGGGATAAAGCACCTACCTGAAATAAACTGAAAGTCCTCTTTTTTCCCCTTTTTTATTTTCCTTTCCTTTTTTTTTCCCTTGCATTTTAATCCTGTGGTTTGCACATAAAATGACAGGAGCATGTCTTCAGTCACACAGTACTCCAAGGGAAGTCCAACTCTGCTTTTTGATCCCATTTGCCCTGGAGCAAACTCTTGTCAAACTGAGGACCCATGGCCAGGCCCCATCAGCCTTCATACTCTGGTGTTCCTCAGTGGTGACAGAGCACAAAAACCAGAGGGATCCTGGGTTTTTGCAAGTATCTCCCTGGAAAAGAACAGACAGCCAAACCTAATCATCACTGGAAATCACAAGAAGGGCTCCATTTCAGCATACACTCCTGTCTCATGGGGGAGGCTGTTGCCTGTTGCAAGTAAAGGGTCTGGTGAGTCATGGTGACATCTCAGCTACAGACATCCTTTCACTGGTACTTCTCATTTTTCCTAGTCAGAAACCTGTGAGTCAAGTAAAAGGAGAGAAGTTTTTCATCATGGGTGCTAAACCCTTCTATTATGGCTTTTAAAAGTTTATTGTTAATAATTTATTCCTTTTAACTTTTTACAAGGCATAAAAAGTTAAAGACATGGCTCTAGAGATTAAAAATGTTCAAAGACAAGACTGGAGAGTACAGGTGTATGAAAAATCAAAATGAAAGAAGAACCTAAACCTTTAATTTAGCTGATTTTTTTAGGAGCTCCTTTTCTGGACATTATAGAGGAACTGGGTCTTATGATGACCCCTGAATGTGAACAAGTTGTCAGTTTAGTAGATCAGGGCAGGTGTTGCAGTCAGTGAATGAAGGTGAATAAAGATGAAAATAAAGGAAAGGAAAAAGGAAGAGAAAATGGTAATGGTAGCAGCAGCCTCCATCTGGAAGGTAAGAGCAAGAAAAGAAAAGGGGCTGAATCCCACACACAAATGCAAGAACAAGAGATTTTCATCTAGAAAGTTTCTGCAGAGACTTTCAAAGACTAAGCATCCAACTGCAGTGATTTCTTGAGGAAACAGCATGGCATCAGAATTTTTCCCTAGGTACCTGGCATCAAAATGCAAGCACAAAGTAGGCAGCTGGGGCTGGCAGGAGGTCCTGCGCATCCCCAGGTGAACTTACTTGGAAAAACTGGCTCAGTGTATTTGGACACAACTGCAGCAACCAGGACTGCTTCAGCAGTCTTGTATGAGCTGAAAAGTCAATATGAGAGTTCAGAGCATGGAAGTGCTGACAGGATAAAAGCATCCTCACAGTGTTTGAACCCATTCCAAGACTAACATAAGTGAAAACCTCTGGAGAAGCTGTTCTTGTTGAACTGCAAGTTGCTTTCCCCCTCCTCTTTAAATAAGCCAAAGTAGTTAAATTGAGATGATAAGAATCTGAACTGCTTATCTGAACCTTATCAGTGAATTCTACCTTTCAAAAATAATTATTCAAATTCTTACTTCATCAGGCTTTAGGAGGTAATACATTTAAAGACATAAAACATGGAAAAAATCCATCTGAAGGTGTTGGCTTCATCTGCATGGCAATGAAATGTTCTCAAGAAAGGCGTTTACTTTTAATTAATAGTAAAGAAAATGCAAACCACCACAGGCCACATTTGAGAAAATGGTGCAGTTCAAAGTGAGAAAAGGCTTTTATTAAATGAAAGTGCCAGTAAGTACCATTAAATGAGTGTCAACAAAATCACTATAGCAATCTATCAAGCAGCATAAAGGAAGTATAAAATCACACAGACAAGTTATGAGCATAGTAGAAGTTTGACTGTATTTTTGTATTTTGACTCCAGGAGAGAGGTCTCTCAACACCAAAAGATGATCATCTCCAAAGCAAAGCCCAAAAACCAAGAGGGGCTGGCTCCAACCTAGCATGTTTCTGAAGTTCCTCATCGCAAGGATTTAGCACCATGCTTTTCACCAGTGGAGTTGGTTCATGTTCTGACATGATATGCTGTATAGTCATGCTTATAGCCCATGCCCCCATCAATGCCTACCACTATTAAATGCTGCTTCTCATGAATAAGGCCTCAGATAAATCACATCCTCACATGACCCAGCACATGCTGAGGGTCCCACAGTCACCCTGTTCTTGTCTGAAAAAAGGGCTACAGCAGGGGGGGATGCTGACTTTAGGGTCAGAAGATGGGTAGCTCCTGTTTCACCCAGGGATGCACACAATCCTTGCAGCTGACCAGCTGGTGCTGTGGGGACAGGCATCCCATGCATTGATGTGCTGTTATCTGCTCCCACCTGCTGAGAACAGAACATTGAATTGTTGATGTTTTTTTTTTTAATTGTTACCCTTCATTTCTGTTTTCTGTTTTCTATTTGGTCCACTTCTCCTTGAGCTTAGAATTACTCCTCTGATCTGGGGCCGCCCCTTCTTGAACTGTGGAAAACCTGTAGCATACCATGGGTGCTGTTGGCAGTCAATATAAACTAAGTCATCATAACAACAAATTTCTGGGCCAATTTCCAACCTCACTCCCATCACAACTAGCACTATAAAGAAAGTTTTACCAGAAAAAAATAAACAAAGAAAACAAAACAAACAAAAAAAAACCAAACCCAAAACAAAAACCACAAAGACAGAAAAAAAAAAAAGGAGGGTGCCTGAGCACAGTTCTCCCTCCAGGATTAGCAGTGCCAGCCCCAGCAGTGCTCAGCATGAGTGCACAGACCCCAGAGGGTACTTCCCTAAGGAAAGCTGGTGCAGCTTTTTGTAAAGAAGATGCTTTTTATTTTGTTTACTCCTTCCAAGAAGGAGAAAGAAATGCACAGCAATGATGACCATGTTTAGCTGCATCAAGAGAGGGAACGGTGCTCAGTCTATTTTATTGATTTGCTGTGTTCCCCTATCATTTTCAAGTGCATTGAAATGATGGGAGATGATGTCCTGGAGGAGCAGGGGGTAGTGATGCTGCAAGAGGAAATGCTAAATTTACGAGTGGCTAAATGGGGGTTTGGTGATCTCAGCTCTGTGTGAGGTAGGAAAAACAAGGACTATGTTCAGCTCCACTGGGCTTGACAGCAAGGGTATAAAATGCCTCTGAGTGGGATATACAGCTCCAGCCCAAGAAAAAGACAGTCGAGTCGCCTCGATTATACTTAATTGGCATTGTGGGAAGGCAGCCTCTCTGCAAAGCAGCCTACGCTGTCTCCTCATACAAAGCCTTTTCATGAGCTACAGGGGATGAGCTGCCAAACATCTTAGCAAATACCAGTGCTGTAATGTCATCTCAGGAAGCAGAGGAGCCTGAAGCCACCAGGACAGTCTCACTGTCCTCATGGTCCATCTCTGCCACCCCTGCTCCTGCCCTTTCCCTCCCAAGGCAATTTTCCCCTGTTCTGCATGGCTCAGACTTTCTAGCAGGCTGGGTGAATGCCTCATCCCACCTCTGTAACCATGTCAGTAGCAGCATGCATGATGTTTTCTGCTAGGGAAAGACTTTGGTCTTCTCTCATGCTATCGTGTCTTGTTCAACTGTTTGTTCAGGATTTGGCCCTGGCTGGGAGGTGTCAGGGTTAAAGCTCTACAACCCCCCTGAAGAGCAAGTCAGTGCAGATTCCTTGTCCAAGGCAGATTGCTTCGCAATGGCAACACACACACCCTCAGCCCATCTCTATCATGCTGAGGCCAAACATCCCTTCTTGAGTGTGAGTGCACCTGACTGTGCTGCCCTAAATATACTACCGCCTCCCCAGAAGTTCTCAAGCTGCTTGGTGCTCACCTGGCTAGCAGTTATACTTAAAATAGGATCTGGAAAACACTGCTGAGACACTGGTAGAGAGGGCTGCCAACATTAGTTCCAAAGGAACTAGGTGACATGTCTGTCTCTTGGTGCTTTCTCTCTTCCTGAAGGAAAAATTCCCATAGGGAAATATTTTGGTGAATTTTGCCATTGATAATTTTCACCTTACAGAGAGTGTCACCAGGGAACACCACAATCATGTACCATTTAGACATGGATGTGTCATGAAAGGGCTGAGACTTCTTCACAGGAGAGATTCAGAGCAAACTAGGACTCTCACTTTAGGCTGAGATATTGAGATGGATGGTTGATAACATTTTTTTTTCCCCTTGCATGGAGCTACCATGCACATCCATACATTCTCTACAAGGCTTGTTATGTGCTCCAAACACAAAGCAGCTCATAAGGTAGGCTGGGCTACAGCAGAGAGTCAGCAGCACTCTGAAACGGGCCACAGAGAGAGCTCATCCACAGGAACCATCCAGCAGACTGTGCAGGGAGGGGGTCTAACATCCCTCTGAATTTTTCATTTACCAATTGACTTTTGCAAGGCCTATGAGGAGCAAAGGCTTGGCTCAGCCTCATTCATGTTATAATTTGTATGTGCTTGAGATGGGTATGTGCACAACTACATGCAGACTCTTTGGTTGGAAACAAGTGCCTGACTTAAAGAGACAAAGCAAGTACAAATGGCTCATAAAGAAAAAAGAAAAAAAAAGAAAAAAGAAAAAAAAGAGATAAGAAGAGGTATTTAGAGGCCTTTTTTTTTTTTTTTTTTTTTTAATTGAACTTCTATGTATTGAACTTCTATGTATTGCAGGTGTGGTTCACTTGATTTAGCAGTATTTTTCTCCAAATGGACCATTTTTCTACTCTTACTGTATTTTATCAACTTTGAAACCTGAACCTGATCTTCTCCTTAACCATGCCTTGAAAATAAAAGGATTTGGAGCCAGATGCTGAGCTGGTATATCCATAGGAGCCCATCATTTTGTTTCCTAAATAGTGCTTTTTCAGTCCCCCTGTTCTGAGGCCAGGCACAGCACAGCAAGTTCGACCAGGCTGCTTCCAGGGACCATCCAAGCTGAAATTTGTGTTTACACAAGCCCAGCCGAGTGGCTCCCAGCTGGTGAGACAGTGTTTCCCAAGGGAATAAACTCTGCAGTGGGGAGGTGCCAGGGCATCCCTGGGCAGAACCAGCCCGCTCCAGCCATGCCTGCTGCCCCCCAGCTGGACCGGACCGGACCGGACGGGACCAGAGAGGGAGCTCTGCCAGGCTCCCCCACTGGAGTTCAGCTATGCGGGTGAGGAGAAGGACAACATCTGGGAGCTGCAGCTGCCACGGATACATTGTGAAATGCCTTCCTAAATGAAACAGAGAGGCAAAGTATATATAATGCAAAGTCCCCAGTGAGAGGTGCTGCAGATGCCACGAGAGAAGGTCCCCAGAGCAGAGCAGAGCAGAGCCCTTTGCCTCACCGTGGTGTTTTCAGCATTCCCACAACACTTTGCCTTTTGAGCTCAGCATTACAAGCTTCGAGGCAAATCAACAAGTTCAAGCACGAACCTAATTCAAGCTGCGTATAAAACCCATACCTGACAACTTTAATTATTAGCCTGATGCGTCATATTTACATTAATTTGAGCACTACTTAGATTCACTTACAATAACTCTTCCATATATTATTTCCAAGATATTTCAATGACTTAGCAGATAGCATATATAATCAAAGCTTACCTAAAGAAACAGGTTTGCTTTCTACAAATTGTTCCTGTACCTGGGTGCTGACTACAGCATCCTGTGCATGTGTCTACATGGATGTTCCTAAAATGATATCAGCATTTCGAACACAGGTGAGCCAAAGGACAGGGGCTGGAAAGCCCATGAGCTTTGGACATTCTCCCAGCATAAAATTGCAACCCCTGTGGGGGGCTCCAAGCCCACCTTGACATGTGCTTTTGTGGTCTGTATTCCTCTTTTGCTATTCATTGTACATCCCTCAGCAATGCCAGCACAGACTTTTTTCATCAGCAGCTGGTCAGAAAGTTTATTACAGATCAGGTAATCCTTGAGGTCCCTTTCAACCTGGTATTCTACGAATCCATGTGGGACTTGGCTCATTATTCCTGCTTTTTTCCATGTGCTTTTTTCAGGGACAGAATTTACATCTGTTGGATGCAGATTGTGACAACACACTCAAGTGAAGTATCATAGTAGCAGCTTTTTGAACCATATTTAGATCTGCTCTGGTTGCTTGATAACTCCTAGGTACAGCCTATCCTGTTTGTGACTGATAGGGTGGTTAGTTGATATATATCCCCAAAGTGGAGAACTTGTCTGCCTCTTTCCACCACCAGCATCCCAGGACAATACTCCCATGCTCATGAACTACTGAGTGAAGAGTGAAAGCTACTGTCCAAGTGTTCTCCACCTTTATCTTTGGGTTTCTTTCACTCACCTGGTGCAATCTGAACAGTTGAGATGCACAGCAAAGTACTGACCTTTTTCCAGGAGTTAGAGATGAGGACATACCACAAATAAATTTTAGAGTCCAAGTTCTGTTTGAAGACCTCTGTTTTCATGAAACTTCTTTTCAGGATGTTGTGGGGGCAAAATATTCAGCAAAGATAACTTCTCTCTGATTATGAATTTCACTCTCATGGTAGCAGATGAGCATAAATTATGTGATTCTGTGACTACTGTACACTGTGCAGTGATGGGGATCAGTTTGCCCATCAATTTGTCTTCTTTGAGGAAGGTCCTTAGTTCAAAAGAAAAAAGATCTAGCTCTAGAAGTTACTGTATTTCATTATTTACTTCCATGCAGCTTATTCCTTTCAACATTTCCATGATGGAGCTGAAGCAGAGCCCAGGGCTGGGGACAGTGTCACTGGGAGGGTGGGGGTCCCGCCGGCTGCTGCAGTGGGGGGTTTGCTCCACTCGAGGGAGCTCATGCTTTTGAGTAGCTGAACAGAAACCCTCACAGCGTCTTCAGGCAAAATCCTGCGGGGGACAAATCCTCTGTGACAGGGGATGCTACAGCCAGGAAGTACTTCTTTCCTCCTGAAAGGCTGCGGAGATGCTTGTGCCAGAAGCACACTGCTCCTGGGAAAGATAAAACATTTTCAAGCCTCTTGTGTTTCAGCCCAGGGTGGACAAAGCTCCTGCCACCCATCATAGCAGTTGGCATGGCCACAGCATGTGGTCCACTCCCATCTTGTCACAGCAGCTGATGTGGCCCAAGTGCTGTTGGATACAGGTGTGCAGCACAGAACCATGTGGGAAGCCACAGCTCCCCACTGTGGAGCAGACCAATAAGTCTGATAGGACCAGTGAACAATTTTAAAAAGTAGACTCGAGTAATAAGGCCTGCTCTTGCAATTGCTTTCTAAGCAATAAGTTACCTTACTCTGCCCTTCACAATGAGTTGGAACAGCAGGAATCTGCATTTTCCCAAGGAATCCCTCTTCTAAGGAAGATGGCTGTGTGCAAACGGAAAGACTGAGGAGAAAATAATTTTTAAAAAATTATCTTACACATCCATATCTCATGATATCAAGACAAAACTAGGGTCTAACCAGATGCTTAGAAAGCATCTTACATCTGTCAGAGCAGATGGATAGGAGCTGCTCCTTGCAGTCCAGGTCAGCCAGGAATGCCAGAAGGGCAGTTGCTTTTGGAGCAGGCCAGGGGGCAAAATCCATCCATGGCTTCATTAGAGACAGTTAAACCTGATTCATCCTGTCTCCAGACACTCCCTGACTTGTCTCCCAAAAGCCAATGCACACCGAAGCATTCCCCAGCCAGGGTCAGGTGTCAGAGGCAGCCTCTCCAGTGAGCTGGTGTGAGTCAGAGTGTTTGGGAATTGCTCCAAGCTATTGGAAAAAAACAACTCCCAAATTAGCTGGGGTGGCTCCCAAGCGAATCCACCTCCGCGGGGAAGGAGGTGATCTAATGAAAGCGTGCGGTCAGAAATCAAAAGAGCCTGGAAAGCATTCCAAGCTGCATAATAAGATTTCACATTTCATATCTTCAAAGCATTAAGTGAACATTATCTAATTAATCCTCACAACACTCCTCAGAGACATTATCCCTATTTTACAGACGGAGAATCCAAGGCACAAAGTTAAGTCACTTGCCTGAGGCCAGAGAAGGGAGTGTCAGAACCGGGATTAGAGTCCAGGAGTTCCTGGCGCCCAACCTTTTCCTCAGACTACTGGGTCATATGTCTTCCCTGCAGGGAAGATAATAATGAGCCCATAATTACCCATACAAATTCCCAGTGACCAGGCTAACCCGTCTGTATAAAGCTATTTGTAATTCCAATAAACACGCCCATGATTTATCTGTCTCCACGAACTATCAGTACTCTCAGCCCTAGGGAGACAGACCTTCAAATAAGGGCTCTTCTTTCAGATCCCAGCTCCGGCCCACTCCAAGGCCCAGTGGAGATCTTCCCACTTGTAAATCCCCGGTGACCATCCACATATGGCACGAGCTCTGTGGGAGCTGTGGTGCAAGGCAAGGTTTGCGGAGAGAGGGAATAGAACTGGAAAACACGGACAAGCCCTTCAGGCACACATGCCCTTTTCAAAGCCTCATGCAGCAGCAGAAATTTTGTGCTCAGTATAGGCTGAGAGCAACTCCTCACCATCAAAGAAGAGGTTATGTGGTCAAATGCATCACTCATCTCAATCTGTCAATCTCATAAAATAAATTACACCTCCCACGTGTTGAAATGGTCCCCTGAAGTGGCCTTGAGCAGACTCACTGTAGCATCAGTGGAAAATTCAGTGCACCCAAAATGCCTCACACCTTCAGGTCATTCTTCTTTTTCCAGGGGAAGAGCAGAGCAAGCTGTTGCCTCCCCACTTTTGAGCTGCATATGTCTGAGGGAGACAGCTCTGCTCCAAGGCACCAGTTGTGGTTGTTTTTTAGCCTGTTTATCCAGCATGATGAGGCCTCTGTGATTATGCCATGAATGTGTGAGCATTTGCACGTGTGGATCTAAGTTTGCCTTTAACTTTGTGGTGCTGTATTCTCTCTTTTACCAATATATTTTAATCCAAGTGGCCTGCTCTTCCCAGGTTGAGCTGCCTTCCCAGGCATCGGGTGCCCAGAGCTCTCCCACCATGCAATGTTTGTCTGCTCCCGTCTCAGCAGTGATCTCTTTCAATAAATTCTCTATGGTCCCTACTAAAGCCCAGCTAATTCTTGCTCCAGAAAATAAATCACTATAAAATGCCTGTGTAGGATGTGATGCATTGCTGTGACACAGCACACACTATTTTAGCTGAGTCTTGCAAGTCTGCTCAGGCTCTTCTCCCACACTGCAGCATCTGCTCTTGCTTGTGATGTACTTTGGCCACTGATGGCTCCTGTCAGAAGCCATCAAGGCACAGTGAAACACAGGAACATCCTTTCTTCCTGAAGTGTCAGGCTCTGTGCTTGGCTCAAACGACTATGCCAGGGATGCTGCAAACACTGGCAGCTAGTAAAGATTTTGGTGCTCAAGAGGTCTATGTGTGGAGCAGCCCATGGGATGGCCAGGGACACAGCAAGCATTTCTGTCACCTCCACCCAGGCCAGAATTCAGGCTCACTGCTCTGGAGCATTATCAGCACATTGATAAGGACTTATCTGGGTGCCTTTTCTCTAGGCCCGTGGCTGCCATTTCCCAGCCAGGCTACACCACAAGTAAGTGCCGATGGCTGCTAAAGGTTTGCTTCTGCTGGGGCACCAGCACCAGATATGCTCCCTCACAGCTCAAGTGCTGCTTAATATTTCCTTTGGTTCACAGGGATGTTGAGGAGCCCATCTGCTGCTTTTCAGCACCTTAGGGCAATATTTCAAAACCAGGCCAGGTCAGCAGCAATGCTGAGCTCCAGATAATGTTGTACTGCCTGAAAGCTGTCCCACACTGGCCACCCTGAATCTTTAGACTACTGTCTAAAGTACTGTCTTATCTGTTTAACTACTGTCTATTTTGGGGGGCTCTGGGGTTTAGAAAGGGCAGGCAGGAAGGAACAGTCTCAGGGAGACATGGGAGGCAATGAAAGATGACCCCAGAGAGGGAAATGATGTTGAGGAAGAGAGGGTTGAACATTTGTGCTCTCTCAGTACAGTGTGATGGCACCTTGTCATTGAGAGGAGAATTAAAGGGCATTTCAATGACTTTAAAAATGAAGGGCATGTCTGTCAAGTGCCAGGATGCCACATTGCAACCCAGCAGGCTGCAGGGCAGACCAGTAGCAGGGTTATAGTGGGGTGTTTGGGAACATGCACAGCTCTTCCTAAGCCAAGAGCTGCACAGTAAAGTTGAGTGCTCAGCAGCAGAAGAGGGACAGTTCTGCATTCAGGGGGAGATTTCTCAAGCATGATCAAAACCTGCTCTGGCCCTAAGCTTTTTGCATACCCAGGTGAGGAGTCTAGTTGTAATGGCTGCACTTCCAAACTCTGGAGCAGTGGTTTCAGCTGAGGGCTAATGCTTCTCACAGAGAGCTGCTTCAGTGCTGTGCTGAAATGAGAGATGTTGCTCTTTGGAAAATCTGTGTTTTCCTTAATTTTTCAGTATTTCAGTGTATTCTTTGATTTTTTATAACTGCTTTTATTTGTATATCTGTAATTATCATTAAAAGAAATTAAAGCCACACTTTGTACACTAAAATACTTTGATGTAAAAAAAATAATTATGATAACTGTACACACACATTTTATCTAGACCTTAATTTATGAGCAGATATACTCTTCTGAAGAATCAAATTGTCTTTTCCTCCAAGGACCAAGAACTCCTGTGCAAGAACTTGTGTAATCTGTTTATCAACTCATAGAGATGTTTCCACTGCAATCGTTGCCAGAAGTTCAGAAAAGCTTTGTGCTGGCTCATTTCCTACAGAGTTGTAGGAATAAAAGAACACAAAATATGTGTATGTATATCACTCCACAAAAATGCAAACCATTGTATGAAAAGGGTTCACAATAAATACTGAGAGACAAGAATTATATTATCCCAGAAATGCTGCCGATCATACAAATAAAGCTTTTTTTCCTGTAAATGACATGAAGTATGTTAATGACATAAAGTGATAGTACAAAATGGCATGTTAGAAGCTAATTAGACATTGACAGCTCTAAGTATTTCAGGATGCTGTATTAAAAACATCTGCATAAAGAAAAAAAACAAAACCAACACGCATTATAAAAAGAAAGGAATTAAAAACTGAGAGTAGCCTCAGGTCCAATTTGTTATCTGGTAGCTACTGAAACTCGGAGTGACCAAGACCTCCTGGTTAAATATGGCAAAGGCCAGATCCTTAGGGTCTGGGCACAGTGTGTCTCAAGTTACAGATTTTACCCTGCATTCCCCAGTTTGTGGGGCACGTGTGTTGTGAAATGCTGTCCTACAGTTATCACATGTGAGGTGGTTCCAATAAGCAACATAACCACTGCACCAACAGTTTCTTTCCAGCTGTGGTCTAGCAGAATTTTCACTCAACATGCTCAAGACAGGTTTTCGACATGAAAAGATCCTGTGCTGCAAAGTAAGACTAAAATGTTTGCTTAGGATATGGGGCAGTAACAGGGAAATACATGTGGAGTTGATCACCCAAAATCCAGATGCAGCTACTGTTTGGCATCTGCTTCTCCTGTTTCTAATTTTGTTTTTCCTGAAGCTGAGTTGTCACACCTTTGGTGTCCTCAGCTACCAGGTGCTGGTGTGCAGATAAGGAAGCCAGGAGGAGGCGACCATGTGGCATGTTGATGCCAAAAAACTCTAAAGGGTTTAAAAAACCCAGTAAACCCTATCCCTTCTGCCTCCCACCTCAGCCTCCTAAGCTGGAGCTGTGAGCTGTTCTTATCCCTGAATAGGGGCACTTCAGGAGTAATCCTGCTGTTCTTGGAGGGCTGCTGAGCCCCCTGGCCATTGCAAAGCAATGAGTTGAGTTTCAGTCATAGAGGGCAGATAGGAGGAACACTGCCAGAAAGCTGAAGCACAGGAGACTTGAGTGAAGGATTGCAGTTTCAGCTGATGAAGGAATGAATAATAATCATAGGTGGAAGCTATTACTCCTCTTCTGCTGGAGCAAACTATACTACTGTAAACTGGAAATCAAGTCTGAAAATCTAGTCTGATAATCTAAAAGCTCAGCAACAAGGTCAAGTTCCTGAGACTTCATTTGCTGAGCATCAGCTGAGCTGCACGTGCTCTCAAGATGACAAGTAATGCAACTATACATGGCCTGTGTGAAAGAAGATTTGAGAAAAACAGATTGCTTTGCATTTTCCATGGTCCAACCTACGTATACCCATGGACAATCTCTGCCTCAGCTGACACGGTAACTTGGTGAGCCCTAATAACAACTGAGATGGAGCCACAGCTGCTATTAATGTGTCTAATCCAAAGCCTGTAAGGAGCTCTGTGTGTCTCTCCTTTCACTTTGATGGATTCTGGCTCAAGTCAAAAGTGAACTGATGGGAAGATCACAATAGTTACTGAGCTGTTACACCTATGTGGTACTTCTGACATCAAGTCACATGTTCCCCTTTGGTTTCAGTGTGATTCAAGGAGAAAGCATCAACACACAAACACATTTTTTTATATATTTCTCTTTTTCAGATGCTCTCATGCTGTTGGGAAACAAACGAAAATCTCACAAAACGTTTCAGCAGTTTTGCTCTTCAGCAGGTTTTACTTCCAGCATCCCATTTACCCAAAGCCATTCTCCAACAAATATGAAGTATCCCTTCCTCTTGCCAGCCTGCAGTGAATTTTATGGCAATTACTTCCTGCCTCCATCTTGAAACAAGGGCTCATAGGAAGATTTATTCCTGAGCAAGCATCTGAAAGCTTCACTGGTCGTGCCTAAATATTTATGTTCATGGCTACATAGTAAAAGATTGCATTTCATATAAAAGAAAGAGTTACAGACAAATAAAGGAAGTCCCAGTAACAAAGGAAAGTGATGAAAATATCAACCAGTTTGAAGGGTAGACAAATGGCTCCCAAGTTGTGGCTGCATTCCTGCTCAGACCATAACACTGTAACTTCATTGTTAACATTGGTAAATGCAATTTTGCACAGTCTTAGGAGAGGTATTCTGTACAGTGCATCTTTCATAATTAAGAAGAAAACTATTGTCTCTTTTCCAAGTCAAATAAACTTTGTTTATCTGGTGGGGGAGTAAATGCGGTGAGCTTGTCTGAGAGACAGTTTTGAAACTTTAGATCCAGAGGAGTCTGAAAGTCTGAGTTGGGGACAAAGGACTCATCTGCAGCATCCTATAAAAGGCCCTGGCACAGAAAACTGTCAGGATCCTGGCTGCAAACACTTTGGGCATGTTGAAAGCCTGGGGACAATAGACCTGACCCAGCACTGTGGAGCCAGAGGGCAGGCACTTCAGCAAACCCACAGCATGCAGTGTAGAATCCCAAAGGACACAAGCAGGAGGCATCAAAGGCAGCATGAGCTTTCCTCACCTGCTGCCCTGCCTGCACACTGGTGCCTGCACAGGCTTTGTGTTGGCCCACGAGGGGCTCTTTGATCACAGTTATCATTGTGTTGCCTGATCGCATCAAGAAAGGATCAACATACCCACTGAGGGGAGGGATGGTGTTTGTAGATGGAGGAGTTTGTATTTTGAGACTCATCTGGTGGTCACTGAGAGAGAGAGTCTGAGTAACACTGGCAATCCCATGGGAGGGCAGGCTCAAAAATTAGCAGGGCTAGAGTTAGCTGCCATTCCTCATCAATTCAGTCTGAAGGTCTCTCCTGTGCCACTGCTGTACTGTCACATACTGCCACTCTCTATGCTGACCACAAGCTAGGAGAAAAAAGCTCCAAGCGAACATTTTTGTTCCTAAGAAATCTTGCAATTACAAAGATTCATCTTAAATGTGGTGCTTCTGATGATGTGCTTGATGTTGCTTCTTTCATGTGCTGGACTCCAGCAATAGCCAGTAATTGCAGCCACTCACAGTAAGCGTGGCAGGTTCACCATGCCAACTGGGATGTATCGCTTGCAACGAGCCTCAACGTTTGTGGCTGACTTTAGGCTAAGTTCCTGGCAAATTCTGCTGCTGACTCCACTGGCAGCTCTTCAAAGACAGCCTCTGGGGTTGTTTTGGATTCAGGCAATTGCTGGTTTGGCCTCTCTCTCATGGCTTCTTGGACATGACTCCCCTTTGTCTGTCTCTTTGTGACATATTCCCTCTGAAACAATTAGGACCTTCACAAGCTCTTTGTTTTTACTCTGGAAGTTTAGCACAAAATATATTTATGCTAATTGCATACTGAAAGTCCACTCAGCTCATCCTGGTGTTGCCTCATTAGGACTTTTAAGAAGATATTTGTCATTTCTGGGAGCAACGTTGGAAGTGGAAGAGCTGCAAACCTAAAAGATCTGCCCTCCCCTGCTTTAACCACTGTCCTGGAATTGGGTGGCATTGGGTATTGATGTCTTGAGATTTTTCCACCTCTTCTTCTACTTCAAAATGTCAGATTTACTTTAAAACTTCATGGTTACCAGCCAAGCTAGCATATCTGCTCTGAGTCTGGGTGATACCAATCTCCACTTCAACAGAGCAGATTTCCCCCAGTGGGGCAGAGCTGTGTGAGAACAAAAACACTTGTGTTGTGCCTTTGGAGACAGTGTCCCAAGGTTAAGGCTCTGGCTACAGTACATAAAATGAGCCCTAGAATTGAAAACTACAGGTTTTCAGGTATCTCTACACAGCACAGAGAACACTCAGGTTTTGCACAGTGGCCTCCAGTGGATAAAGCACTATCCTGGACTGTTGGAAACTCTGCTTCAAGTCCCTGCTGCCCCATAGGCTTCTGAATAAGCAATTAGGGTGCTGTTAATGCTGTGACTATATCACTAACCCTTCCCATGTCTGTGCTCTTAACCCAGAGCATAAGAGCCCACACGAGGAGTTACAGTCCTGTAGTTAAGCCATAGAGTTAACCATGAAGATAAGTCTCTAGCCCCTGCTGTGTCCCAGTCTCCCAGTGGGAAACCGCAAACAATACTTTTGTCTCTTCCAGGAAGTCTGTAAGAGCAAATCCTCTGAAGATCTCAAATAACATGGTGCAGGTTCCTCTGGTCAAAAGAGAGGTTATTTATTTTTACCAAATTCAAACAATTCAAAGAGATAAAAGTATATTATTAGGAACCTTCCAGATTGTGACAAAGAATTTGCTGTTAAATAATACTTAAATGTCTACAAACAATGTTTGCCTTCATGCTTTTCTTCTGCCCCCCTTTTCTCTTTCCTTCATTCTTTGGTCCTTTCACAACCTCTCCTCAAAAGCAGAAACTCATGTTGTGATGCCAGTGATTAAGATGTTATTGGAACTAAAATGTAACCTATGTGAGACAGCAGCATATATCCCTGTACCAGCTCCTGCACAATCCCTCTAGATATGCTATCATAAGGCTGATAAACAGTCCAAGAAAACCGTAATAGTTTGCAGAACCAAATGTACTACCCCTTGCTTCAAAATGCTTTTGAAACATCTACAATCTGGAAATTAAATCATGGTGACTTTCTGATTTGTGTAGAAACTGATGATTTGGATGTTTGTTTCCTTCACACACCAGGAAGCAGAGAGATGACTGATGACTGTTTCTTCCACATTCTAAGGAGAGTGAGACAGGAAAATTTGCTTGATTCTTTGTGTGTATGTGTAGTTCATTCATCAAAGTAAGTGTTTTAAAACATCTTCCATGTCAGGTGATGAAAGGACACAGGATGAATGCCAGAGGTGCCTGGGGAGACACGCACCCAACTAGGAACAACTGTAGTGCCTTTGTAGACCCTGATCACACCCACAGGCCAGTTAGACACAGCCCCACTCCAAACTACAGCCTGGTGGCCACACTCCATCCTGCTGAGGTGCAAGACAACAGTGGCTCATCTTGTTAAGACACTGCCTGCATTGCCATCAGTTCCTGGTTATCTTCAAGACTGTGTGTAGGACCATGGTGGCATGGCAGGTAGAGCTGACTCTCCCTTTTTTTCTGATTAGCTTCAGAAAACCTAATGATCTGAGCTCTCTCTTGGATGGGAAAGACTTTGACATAACATTACTGTGCTTACTGTGCATGTGGGTGACAGTAAATTAAAAGTCAAACAACATTCCCAGAACGATCCACTCAGAGCCCAGTGACTGGTCCTTCAGCAAGGTGCACTTGTAGATCCAGCTGGACAATTTTCATCCAGACAAGAGCTCATCCCTCCCACTGCTTGGGAGCATACAATTAATTTTCATGGATAAAATGGCCTCTGAACACTGCTGCTGCATTCCACAGCTCGTTTTAAACTTGCTATGTGCTAATGGCAGCAGAAGGCTAAGCATGTTTTGCAAAGCCCAACCCAGACACAAGGTCAGTCCCTGGGTTTACAGCTGCTGCTGCAGGGCTGGGGAGAGCTGGCTTACCCGGGACTTCCAGCTCTGATGCCCACAGCACAACCATGTCCTAAATGGAGCTGCAGGGTGGGAGCCAGAAAGCCTTTGTGTCAGCTTTCATCTTCTGCACAGTCTGAGGTGGAAGCAAAACCATCTGTATCTCCAGCATGTGCAGCCCGAGGGACGTGATGGCCTGGGGTGGGATGGGATCAAGGGGACATGTTGGCTGCAAGGTTAATTTAAACCAGTGTGGGCAGGCCCTGACACCGCTGGCAGCGTGCATCCTGCAGGCCTGTCAGTGCCAGCAGAGAGCAGAAAATGGCTGGCACCAGCACGGCCCTTTACACCCTGGGATTTCCTGTCAGCACGAAAGTCTGCGGTTAAAATGGCTTCCTGTTTGCTTTAAACCCCCAAAAAGATACAGTCAGCATCCGGCCTAAATATTCCATGGATATTACTTCAATTTATCTTTCAGCTTAAACTATTTAAACTTCCCAAACCGCATACAGCCCCATGAAAAGGATAGAAAAAAAAAAAAAAGAAAAGAAGAAAAAAAAAATAAAAAATTGCACCTTTTAGACCGAAAGGACTCATTTGTTTAAAGACATGGCAGTGGGTATGTGCTGCTGGGTTTATGGCTGAGAAGGTGATGCACAAGCACTGCCCTGAGCTTTGATAGCTTAGCACTTCTGTGTTGTGTGAATGAAGTCCAGCAGGCCCAGGACCACATTAATCTCAGGGTTTTGATCTCTGTCAGTAATAAGATGCTGGCAGCCTGTACTTCAAAGCTTACACTGATACAGATAATCTTGTGAAAGGCTCTCTGCATTTCCAGCCAGCTTGTACTGGGGATTACAGCAACAACAGGAGGAGATGATGGAAGAGGAGGTGATTGTTTAATGGCTGTTCATTCATTTTCTTTCTAATATTCCCCCCCTTTTTTTTTTTCAGTTTCCAAGGGGTAGTGTGGTTGCCCCCAGCTCAGCAGGATTTGCTCTGTCTGATGTTACGAGGGAGATGGGGTGTCAGGAATGCTCTTCTTCCTGGGATATCTATGAAAATACAGCCATTCAGCACTGAAGCAGTAGGTGCTACAGCATCTTGGCTGAAATATGGGCAGGAATTGTGTTAGGAACACATAGACAGTTAAATATTACACTTGCCGACTTCTGAGGTTATTTCTTTCTCGAAACAGTCTTAAGGGAGTAGGGGCGAGACCACAGGCTATGAGAAGCATATTATAAAGTAAAATGAATGCTAGTTTCACATGGACAATTATGTTTCATGTTAAAAGTATATAATTTTCAAGGCGTGTCTGACCAGGAAACAGAACAGAAATATTTTTATATTGATGAACTCTATTGATCTAAGAGAAAAACAGTGGCAAGGGCTTATTTCAAATGTGTATTATGCTTGTTCTTCCAGCAGGAAGATTTATAAAAAATCAGAGCAAAAATTATGTTATAAATTTAATTGGAATAAATAGAGGTTAATACATGGAACTCCAGCATCAACTAGGTTGTCCTCAGAATCCTTGCTGGCGACTACTCCAATGTATATCTAAGCACTGATAAACATATATTTTCCAGCCTGAAAAGGAATAATGTGATACTGAGTCTGTATCAGTGTCTGTCTAACAGGGATGATAGCATTGACTGCAGTATGCTGAAAGAAATCAGAGAGGTAGCAAGAGCAAAAGTGATTGTACAGGTCAAACTCGGCCACTCTCTGGTCTACTGTCTATTTCCCACATGGGGATGCAAAAAGCAGGTTACTTCTTGGGATGCTCCCACCGACAGTGTCCTGGCATTAGCAGGTCAGTGACAATCCCTGTCCTCATGACAGAGTAATGTATAGGGTCAGTTCAAGGTCTCATATTGGAAACATCTCTCTTCTCTCTGTGTTAGTCACCGTCACACTTAGACCCAGCATCCCTACCTGAGAAACAGAGCCCCAAAACTCTTCCACAGACATGATAAAATGTACAGAACTAGACTTTATAAATGAGATAACTAAAAATGGAAGCCAAGGCAGCTGAACTTTTCCTGCAATATGGAGATCTCTGGAAGGAAGGAAACACTCTGGGACCGGAATGCCATGCACAGCACCCTGCAGAATAGCTTAAGAAAGAGTAAGATTTTTCTTGGCTAAATTACCAGGTGAAAGAGGTTGTTTTATTTCCAAAAGTATAATTCAAGAAGCTTTATCCAAATGGTGATGGCACTCTCCAGTGGGTTACATGTAAAAGTATAATGAGGCCATAAAATTGTTTAAGAGCAATTGCATAAAGGGAATCAGGATCAAAAGGTTTGGCAGAAATCTGTGGGGCCAGCTGAAGTCTTAGGTCTAAAACCAGCATTTATGGAGGACCAGACCACTGCAGAGAAGCAAGGTGAATTCTTGGTGCCCATGGTTTCTTGTAGTAGGAACCAGAAGATTCCCACAAAGGAATCTTATTGGGAGAGAAGTTGGAGTGTCTGAACTTTGGAGGTGACTGCATGGAAGTCATGGCACAAATACAAATACATGGGATAAGACCAATCAGACTGCCAGGAGCAGATGGAAAGAGATTCCAGATGACCTAGGGATGGTGGGATTAAATTACTGAGATAGTGCCCACCTCACTGAACACTCTCTTGCTAAATCAGGAAGCTAATGTGGCACTAAGACTAAAAAAGTCATTAGGAGGATCTGGGGACCTAGAGGCAGGTAAGCCTGAGGCTTTTGAAAGTCTAGATAATGAAATCTATAATTAAAAAGCCAAACTAATGGAGACCATAAAAAAAAATATCCAAGGATTTGGGATTAGGACAGATGGCTTTGTAGAGATACAATTGCAGTGCTGCAGAGCTGTGGAACTCATTGCAGAAGAAAGCAAATAACAAAAGCATTTTTCATCAGCTGGGGGGAGACTGGACAGATACTTGGAAGGAAATCCATTGCAAGTCACTTCACAAATTGCAGTGGGTTCAGGAAAGCCTAGTACCTTTTGCCTCACTCCTTTCCTGCTTCATGGACCAGGCTGCCTTTGAATCTCTGTGGTCGTGGGGCCCTTATGGGGAGGAGTAAAACCACAAATGGGTTTAACACCTGAGAGCCTATGGGAGCTCTGAGAAGGCCAAGAAGAGACTGGGACAAGATAGAAATGAGGTGATGGTGACTGCACAGAGGAGTGAGTATAGATAGATCATATGGAGTGGCTGGGTTACTGTCTCTGTCTTACACTGCATACTTGTGGTGAAGCTGATGTTTAAGACATGGCATGTCTGGAGCTGTACCTCACAAACTGACTAGGGATTTTAAAACAATGGTATGAGATAATTGCTGCTCGTGAAGCCATATGTGAGGGCAGTGGAACAAAGACAAGATGTATCCAGTAATTACAAGAGATGGAAGGGCATATGTATTCCCAGAGAAACTGCAGGTCTGCACTGAGAAGCAGAAAAAGGGTTTGACTGGTTTAGCTAGGAAGCAGGAATAGTCTGGCCATCTGGGAGGAAAGCTGACTGGAACAAGTGATGAGAGTGCATTTCTCATCTGAGCAGCTTTGCAAGGGACAAGAGTTAGTTCTGCGTGGCAGGCAATAAGGGCACTTGTAGGTAGCCTGTCTCACAGTGTGTGTCAAGTGCACTGATAGAGCAAAGGAAGTCTATAAGGGAAGAGATTTTGAAGCAGTTAATGCTATATTTACTTTAAAAAACATATTGATGCGATGAAGAGGAGTAGAGAGAAAGATGGAAAGACAATGAGAGTTTTTAGGACTGAAAGGCTCAGAAAAAGTACATGAATGGAAAGAAAGTCCATAGACAGATCCAGCCTAAAAATATAAGAAAGAAAAGAAAGTGACAGACACTAGGAAACTAAAAGTTGAGTCACAGTTCATGGACAAAAGCATGGGCATGGAGGCAAAATTGAGAGATACACAGGTGAGGACTATGTTTGATTTCAGTGATGTGTTACTAACACATCTGCTGTGCCTCATACCCAGCTATAGATTAGCTAACTCATCTGTCTGCATGTCAGGCTCATCCTGTGTGAAAGCTTCTGGTAAAGAACAGAACTAGGACTTTTACTTTTTCAAAAGCTTTTTGCTTTTTAGCATTAGTCTCCAGCCACTCCTCAGTAACATGGGCAAAAACACAACACAACAAGTTCCAGCATCTCAGTTCCCAAGGACAATTACAGATCCCAGTTCACAAATCCTGGTGGACTCAGTCACTGTGTTCACCCGTGGGCCTGACATAGACCCAGTGCCCCTGGAGCCTCCCAGAGAGCCAAACCTTCCTAAAGGCAGAGCTGGTGGAAATGCAAGGAATATGGAGAAATGTGTTTTTCCAAGTTGAGCTGTCTCAGAAGCAGCACACCGCAGCTGTACTATCAATTATAAATTGCAAAAAATACCAGAGGAATGCTGAGGTTCACGGTCTGTGATTAGGCAGAGACCTTAATTTATGCTTGCTTGTATCCAGAGGATGTCTGCTACTCAGGGCTGAGCCCACCAGCTTTTACACAGGGAGTAAAAGAGAAGCAGATGCCATCAAAGCAATGTACTGATTTTCTTCATTAAAGCCAGCAGCTGCCACAAAGAAAGTTTCCTGCAGGACCACAAGTCAAACAGCACCCTCCTTCAGGCAGGATTGATGGGAGGGGGAGATAAATCCCTGCTTTCATGAGGGATAATAATGCCCTGCTCTGATTCAGCTTCCTCTGGATAAACCACACTATGGGGAGTGCATGAGGTCTCATGCTCAGAGAGGGGACGGGATCAGAGGAGGAGGGACAACGTGTGGGGAAGTGAAGGGGAAACTCTCCCCTTGTCTCCCACTCCTCACACCACCAGCATTTCACCACGCTGAGCACCTGATATCTGATACCCAAGGTGAGGATCTGGGGTATCCACCGCTCTCCACAGGTACACCGCTTCCTTTCTTCATCAGTGCAAGAGCACAGGGTGGAAGGAAGGATGCATAACTAGAAAAAATAAAAAAAAATTCCCCAACTTCAGAGATGCAGCAGCTGGAGAGTTTCTGCACTTGTAATAGCAAACTGTCCCCCTCCAAAAGACAAAGTCCAAACTAAAACAGCAACAACAAGGGCTTAGATATTTTTAAACCAAATCACTTAGTCTGTAAGCAAAGAAAACAGATCACCAAAACTACTGGCCTCCCCTTGGTCTGGAAATGATCATGAATACTGTTTCATTAAAGGCAAGGGCAATGACTTATCCTCTGTAAGGCAGTTAGATGTCTGTCTATTTAGCAAGAAAATGGTGAGTTAAATGAATGTCTCTTGCTTCAGAAGGCATCAAAGAACAATTTTTTATAGCACATGGTAAAGAAAGGACTTCTTTGTGTGGTGTAACATATTATTATATTCCATTAAATATACTTTCCAAATATATATCCCAATCCTGTCCCTGTACTTCTACAAGATGCCTATTTATACTAATTTACATACCTCCAGAGTCATAAAATGCTGCTATTCTTACTTCAAAGACTTTCTTGAGCATGAGCTGGAGATTTTCATTAGGTATTTTATATCACCTAGACATCACTGCTTTTAAGTATCTTCACAACACCAAAGAAATCTCTCTCTAAACTTTTACTTGTTTGAAGCAAGCACCTGCAAGATATACACAGAATTATTTTCCTAAGAGACAGGCTTATCATGACTTCAGCCAGAGGGAATCTGTGTTTTATCTCACCTGATGCAATACCCTATGTTAGTCTTAATTCACACTTCACTTCTGGTAACCTCTAGGGCACCGTTAATGACTACTGGAAATCTTCTCTAGCAGGCTATACATTTTAGGAATAAATCTTTTGACTGAAATCAATGGTTTCTGGCTTTTGGAAAGGTTTTACTCCTTGTTTCCAGCTACTGCTTGGAAACACTCCCAAATGCTTCTGACTGTACAGTGGCTGTAGTAATACAATTCCACTGCTAGGCTTGCAGCCATAAAACCATCCCAAAATCTCAGCAGTTCTCATTCTCTGCTGCCTTATTTGCCTTGCCTTTCACTCCATAGTATGAGCATCGTTAGATATGAACTTTCACAGTAAGTAAAACATCATACATGATGTAAGACACCAGAGAATCAAACTCAGTAGCTGGCAAACATGATTCCTGCCCAAGTGACAGCCTTCTGAGAGGTATCAAAATGCTCACCTTTCACAGAGAGATGTTAACACCTCCCTAGGAAGCACCAGGCAAAGGCACCTTCCAAAGTTTCCATTAGGGGCAAGAGTCCCTCCTCCACTTGCAGCTCTGTGAGAGTCTTGATTTTCCTACACCTTTGGAAGAAGAGGAGGTAAATAATGTAAATTGTTTGTAAATTTGTAAATAATAAGAGCACCTTTGCAGCATTGTAACATAAACCCTCATGGCTCTGTGGCCCTGCCTTTATTTTGCAAGCAGAAGGACAAAGAAATGATGCGAAAATACATCAAGTGTTCCAGATCAGAAAAGATCAAGGCCAGAAATTGTCTGTTATTCCTATTCCCTGAACTAGACCATGTTTTGCTAGACTTTTAGACCAAAAGGCCATTGTTAAGTGAGAAAGGAGAGCCAGAGCTGTCTGACTATCAATTTCCTCTTGTGGCCACCTCTGAGCAAGCCTCAGGCCAGTGTTACATGACCGCAGGGCTGTGAAATCAGCAGTGCCTGCAGCCCTCTGGTACCTGCTGTGTCCAGCCAGCAGGCAGCCCTCCTAAACAGCAGGGTACCATTTCTACAATTCATCACTATGCAAAATGTTCTCTCATTGTGCTGTCCACCTTTAAAACCAGTTATTTAAATGGGAACCTAGAATTAAAAAATAATAATTAAATACATACATACATATAACCAAAAACTACCACGGAGCTTCTGGTAAAGGTACGGAGATTAAAGAAGGTGTCTTTGTACCCAGAGAATCCCCAAGGAATTTTTCTCTCATGATTAATTTGTGAAGATGTGCTAGTAAATCAGGGAAGATATTAGAAATGAATACAGGAAATAGTATGGCAAATTTTGAGAAAGTGAGAGGATTCTCCCTTTGAAGACTGCTTTTTAAAGAAATAGGAAATAGCTGTCAGGTCAGAAGTTCTATATGTCTGTGTTCTTCATAAATAAAGACCAACCCTTTTATGACCAGAAAAGAAAATTCAGAGCTGTTTAATTTTCAGATTTTATACAGAAGATGGTAGCAAATAAGGTTGGTTGTGGTTTTTGTGGTCTTTGGGGGTTTTTTGTTGAGCCATTACCCGGTAGCAGTATCATTCTGAAAATATGAGGTCTCCTTCAGAAACCCAGTTATGGAACCTCTTTTTCTGCTCTGATATGTCTGCATTTTGAAAATCAGCTCCTGCAGCCCTCTGACGTGCTGCAATCCATTCACCTCATTGCTGCTGTTACTCTGCTGCCTGCTTCCTTCATCTGCAGGAACACAGCAGAGCTCCTCATGCCTCTCTCCTGACAGGTGAGAAGAGGATTGCTCTCGGCCCATTTGTGAGTAGTGTAAGCCCACATCTTCTAATTTGAGACCATGTATGAGAAAGAATGGGATAGATCACATATTTGTACAATGAAAGGTTAAAGCAACAACTGTATAACTCAAATATACAACTGGAGAAAAAAAACATGGCAGAAGTGACTGAATTGCAGCTCTTTTCCAAAGTCCCTATTTTCCAACCAGGTTTCAATTTGCTTTTTTCTAATTTTTCCAAACTGATGTACGGTTCTTCAGCAAGACTGAAACTTCAAGCTGAAGTAATTAATTTTGTTTTCTAAAATTGCCACCTAAGGAGGAAGAGATACTTCTTCTATGAACACAGAGAATGGCATTTACAGCCTCTGAAGTGGCCCGTGGCCCCTTACATGCCAGCATACACAGTCTGCACAGACCAGAACCCATTGTCACTTGCAGGATTTTGGAAGGTGTGACACAGAGGAAAACTGAGAAGTAGAACAAGCTTGTAAATGTGTCTGATAGCATCCATCACAACTAAACACATCTATCTAAAGTACAGAGTCTGGTGCACCTATAGTAAGGAGAGGTCTCACCAAAGGGTGAATTATCCCTCATAAAACTGATGGCTATGTAGAGATTCCAGTTGAATGAACTTAGTCAAAAAGCCTGTTGTGGCAGTGCCTAAGCAGTATATCCTACCTGTTTTCCCAATATGAATTTAGGCATCCCATTTTTCAGACCATAGTTTGGCTTTTAACAAGACCCTTCAATGCATGTTACAAACTCAGTATTTCAGTTATCCCTCTGGAGATAACCTGAATTTGTCATGGCAAATGAACACAAGACACTATACAACTACTTCTTCTCTTGTAAATGTTTTAGTTTATTTATTTTGTTTGCTGCGTTTTTATTTGTAATTTTTTTTTCATTGTTGTATAATCAAAACCTTATGCTTTTTTTGTATGCAATGATGAAGGGATCGAAGCGTCACTGGAACAGACTTGTAGATTAAGCCTGTGCTATTCTAGCACAGACAGAAATAGAAGGCTCACATTGTAATCCTGAGAGCAAGAAAATAAGCTGTATGGGGAGAAAGATTTCTGAAGCTAGAGCACCAAACAGAACAAAATTATAGAGGATTTTTTTAGAGCAGCTAGCTAGGGATGCTGGGATTTCCATGCTGTTCTGGATTTTCTCTCTTAGTTTTGGAACTGTTTACTATGAAGTCTTCAATATTGTTAAAGAAGTATTTATCCTGCTCTCTAGAGCCAAAACTCTGGTGGTTTCTTCTGGGACACCTCCCTTAGAGTTCCTTAGAGCAGAGGTTACTGAGCAGCTGGTGGTCTGATGGCAGTCCCAGGTATTGCTGCAGATTTGCCTTTGCAGCTCAGAAGTATGCTATATACCTTCTTGGTGATATTAATGCCAGTGCTACTAGAAACCACAAGAAATTATTGTGGTTTGCAGTTTCATTCCAAGCTCACAACTCAATCCAGATGTATGTTTCAGGTCTGCACATTTTTTCAGGAAACCTGGACAAAATTCTTCATAAATTGAGTTACTTCATGGTTCGTGACCAACGAAAGAAACAAAACAAGAAAACCAAACAAAAAGCCCTAAAACCAATCAAGCCCCAAAAACCAGAATTTACAAAAGAAGGAAAAACCTAGTGGTTTTAATCAGATTTCTGTATGCAGTATCTGCATGTGATTCTGCAATTTCTGTATGTGATACACAACGTCACATATTATACAATTTAAAGAGCTAGAAACAAGAAAAGGGGTGTTCATAGGGAGAAATACTGCACTGTATAAGAGCAGCTGATCGAGTTAGAAAAGGCTTGAGGCACACAAGAGCTTCACCAGGACTGAAATGGATGCTACAGACTTCAGAGCTTTAACGCTCCTGTCTGCTGTCAAGGAGAGCAAAATCTACTCACACAAAAGGCTTTCCAAGGCCATACCACCAGCATCCTGCATCCTGCAGCCATTCCTCCCTGGAGACCGTACACTCTTCACCCCCTGCCTGACCCAGTGGAAAGCACCCAAGGAAAGGGAAAAAAACTGTGCATGGGGCTGAGCTTCTAGGGGCAGTGGCCAGACATCTGTGATCTTACCAGCAGGAGAACCTTTCCCATGTAAAAGCTCTTCTAGCTCTTCAATCCCAGCTTGCAAGAAAAAGCTATAAAATATTTTAAACTGATGACATTGTACTGGATGTTACAAACCACAGATTTATGTGGTTATTTAGCTCAATATAATTCACTCCTTTAGCCTCACTTTGGTTCCTGCTCTCTTTTTCCTTTGAGAAAAACCATGTTTTCACCTCTCTCTCTGCCCTACACTTTGCTCCTCAGGCCCAAGCCATGTTTGCAGGCAGGTGGGCTATTCAATTACCACATCGAGTGAAACACAAACAGCTTGTTCCCAGTTTGTACTCAGCACTAACATCTGCTGCCTCTACTTCAAATCTGATGTTCAGAAGACATCTGGACACGGGAACACCCTATCTGCCTTGGAATTTTGTTCTACAATATGTCATCCTCAGAGATGAGAACTTGTGTCTCTCTTTTTCCTTTCAATGCCCTTTGGAAGAGCCCTTGAATATCCTATAAAAGTAATTTGACAAAATTATCATGCCATCTCTGTCTTCTGAATAACCAGTCAGCAAAAGCAGGTTAAAGTGTTTCACTACAAGGCATTGCCTCAGTCTCTAAAATACTTGTCTGGCTCTTTTCTGCATCCTGTGCAGCCACCAAGCCTGGAAAGGGCTTTGCAGGAGAGGTATGATCAGTGCTATACTTAGAGTTGCAACCCCTTGCTTTTCATTGCTCTTCCTTATACTAGTGACATATTAGGCTTCCTTGAGCTACAGCCCTGCTCTACTGAGTTGTATTCAACAACAGAAGTCCTAAATAGATACTGCTCTTAGGATATGGCCTCTCTTTTTGTTGTATGGGTTTGCTGCTAACTGGAAAATTCAAATTTTATCATAATGAAACAAAAGAGCAGCACTGAAAGATTTTCTTCAGGTTTTCCATGTTATGAAATTCAGATTAATAGCTTTCCAGCCCACTCAAATATCTTTTAAATATCATTAAATTAACTTACTATAGCACTTCTGAAATTACCATGGTGTTTCAAGATTTATAACAAATAGGAATCAGCATATGAAAGGTTCTGTCTGCCAGCTATTCTAAATAATTATTTCTAACACCTGTTGTCCAACAGCCTGCTTAGTCTTTTAACAGATTGCAATTATTTATCATCCTCATGTGGTTCCTAAAAGGAAAAGAGTGGGCTGTATTTAATGTTTTATTCTATATCATACCTTTCTCTCTTTCCAGTAATGGTCCTGCATTATTGCTTCTATTTCTCGTGCTCCCAATACAGGTAAAAGGTTTTCCTTTTCAGTTCCCTTTGCTTCACTCTCATGTTGTTGCCAGGTTGCCACACCAATGATGTTTTCATCTTCCTTCTTTAGTGTTTTCTAGTTCAGAACCTGCAATTTCTGTTCATTGGCATTTTTGGTGAGAAACCTTCTCTTTTTCTTATTTATCACTTGTACTCGGTTGATCACTGGACGAGAATGAGCTTTCCTCCAAAGTTGTCTTCTCTCCTGCCTGATTTGCCTAGCTATGTTTATTTTGGTTATCTAAGCAGCTGCTTTTAAAGAATTCCAAGGATCCACTCACATTTTTTTCTGTCCACACTCCTCCTGACAGGATTTTAACCCAGGATGCTCATCAGCTGACAATACCAGCCTTATCAAAGCATGGGATAACCCCCAGGTGGATTGACCTGGTTGACTGTCAGACTCAGCTGCCAGCACCTACATCTCAGGGAGGTGGAAAGCTTCACCCTGGGAATACAAACATCTCCTGTGCCCTCATCCCTCCAGCACTGTTGGACACACTCTGTTACATGAAGTTTGTCTTTTGGACATGCCAGATGCTAATACAGTGGAGAAAAAGTCTTTTCAAATTGCCTTCCATTTTGGGTATAATTCCTAAAGGTGCTAATGTTAAGCCATAGGAACTCCTTCCATGCTCTAGTCTCCCTGCTGTGTGACAGGGGATTCATAGAATCATAGACTGGCTTGGGTTGGCAGGGTCCTGGAAGATCATCTAGTTCCAGCTCCCCTGCATGGCCAGGGACACCTGACACTGGAGGTTTCTCAAGACCTCAGGAGAAGGAGATATCTTGAACTTTACAGATGACCTTCTGCAGATAAAAGCAGAAGTACAAAACATTACAGACCCCTCATGGGGGGCTGTAAGATTTAGGAATTTAGGAACTGCATTTAGGAATAAATTATTTTCTGCCTCAGAAGGTGGCTTGCTTTTATTTTCCAGTTGTAAATTTTCTTCTTCCTGCAGAGATCAGAAGCAAAAATTGTTTTCTTTGAAATTCAATTTTCTATTAATTTGCTGGAAGATGTCGGAATATCCTCAGTCCACCCCACAAGCACAGCATGTTTCACTTAAATACTCATTAACAATAGGAATTAGTGCAATTCTGTGCAAAGTCCTACCAAGTGGCTGCGTTTCCCCATGATGGCAGACTGTGGAGGAGAGGAAAAGAGCTAAATGGGCATGATCTCCATGTATGCAAAAGGTAGTGAATTAGGAGCTGAACCTGCATGTCTATGGGCAAGGTGAAGACCAGGGAATTCAGTTTCTATCAGGGATGGACCAAGTGTTTGTTACAGTGATATTTAGGATTATCATATGGAGAGATTCCAACACAATTTTGTGTACAGTTATCTCAGCTCTGAACTCCTCAGCTGAAGCAAACACAGAAGCTCATTAGCACAGTGCTATAAACCAGCAGCTCTGGATAGGTCCAATGACTGGCTAGGAATTATTCTGTGTAGGATTTTAATGCGATCTCAGAGCACACACTCAAACTGTGCAAAATTTACTTTGTGGTACAGTAAAGTCTAAACACTTCAAACATTTTTAAAGTTTCCTGAGACTTGTCAGAGCCCTGTCCCATTTTATGGAGTAGCATGTGTAACTTTATGAGTCTACCAGATGAATTCTTAAGTAAATAATATTTGAACAAGATGAAGAACATAAAGTTGCAAAATAAAAAGCCTTTTTAAAAGCACCTTGTTACTCTGTTCAAATACCCCAGCATTAGAGTGCTTGGAAACCTCTTAGAGCTAAGTGTGCATTTTTAAATAACATAAGTTGTTCAGGCTGCAGTTACCAAATTCCAGCTTGACACGCAGCACTTAAAGAGTTTAGAGAATCCAGACTCTCTTATCAGCTTGCAGACAAGGGCACTAAATGTCATGCAGGCTTCCTTTTGGCTTGTAGCCACAAGCTGCACATAGTATTTAAAGTAGTTTCTGGTTCTTAAAGTATTAGCAAAACCTGAAAACAAAGTGCCTGCCATTAGTGAAATTGGTGCTGTCTTTTGACATTCTATAGTGTGCATTTCTGGTGTGGAATGCATCAAAACTTCCCTAAAATCAGAGGGCGGCAGTGCCTGTAGCTTTTTCTCAAGATACAAAGAACATTTTCAGTAAGGGTCCTGGAAGTGTGTGTCCCATTTTCCATCCATATGTTTGGTGTGTTCATTAAATAACACACTTTGCTATGATTTTGTCTCACACTTTACCAAGAAATAAGATATGAACCATGTGCATTACAGTAATGATTATGGCATTTCTTTTGTACATAGTAAAATATTTTAATTATGGGGTTAAATCCACCATAACTTAGTGTTTAAACACAATGAAACAGTATGGAAAGATGATAAAATCATTAAATCTGTTCAATATATTTTTTTTATTTTTAAGAAAAAATTTTTTTACACCATCAAATGCATAATATTCTAGAAAGGAAAATATTACTCTGAAAAGCCAGCTGGCAAACATCAATAAATATCTATAAAAAGACTGGCATAAAAAGTTACAGATAATAGCCTCTGTTAAAAGAAATGAGGCCAGTTTAATCTCAATAGTAGTATTAGAATGAAGCAGTGGGGAAAAAAGTCAGACATATTCATTAAATTATAAATTACAAGAGGGGGGAAAAAGCATATTATTCTTAGTACATCTCTAACTACGAACACTCCTCACAAATGGTGGCAGCTCCAAAAGTTTTGCAAATGTAGTATTTCGGTAATACTCTCTTGGAAAAGAACCTCTGTGATATTTCTGCCCTCTTTTCAGCATGGTGTTATCAAATCTGCTATTTTTGCTCTGCATTTACCTCAGAGTAAAGTCTCTTCCACCCAAGCTACTTCACAGCATCAAGACCTTCTTGTCTACTGCTTCATAATAATTTACATAAATTCTCATTTTAGTCACATTTATCTCCATTCTTCACCTGTGGTCTCTTTTCACCAATATGTGATTTTGCCTATATGAAGATATTCCTCCCCTTTGAACCAAAGGGAGCAATGATGAGGAAAAATATCTGGACTTTCACAGGAAAGTAAAAAAAAGGGTGTGTGATTTGGGTACTGGTGGGAAGCTAGGGGAGGACTTCCAGAGATCTTTTGGGACAACTTCCCACACCTCTTCAGTGTTGGGGCTGGCTCCCCCAAAAAAGGTGACATTTCCAGATAAGCATCCTATTCATGGCTGCAATATGCATCTCAGGCAACCAGCATGTTTTGTGATGTGGAGAGTCATTCTTGAGGACCTGGAGAATCTCTCTCAGGTCCCTTCTCAGGCTGGACTTTGGATCCTGGATGCTGAACTGAGAATACCTGCTATGTTATTACTATATTATTCAGCATCCTGTGTTTTTTTCACAGTGTCATCCTGATCACATCCCAGTGTTGAGAGGCTGCCTCCAAGACCAAAGTGGCAGCAGCAGGGGCACTACGTGTCTCTCTGGGTTCCTGCTCCAATATCAATGGCATCACTGGCATCCCCAAGCTCCAGTTCAACTGCTTCTGAGCCTCCAACCAGGTTTTAGCCTCATTTTTCTGTGTCTCAAGGCATCCCAGCTCCTCCAGATTTGTGGAATGTTGCCTTGCCAATCTGGAAGGCTCAGAGCAAGCTGCCCAAGCTGTAGCCCTGTGCTGCCCCCCAGCCCAGCTGTGATCTTGGTGCTGTGCATGGGCTTGGAAGTCCCCAGCTCCAGTGGCCCTGTTTGCAGCATTCCTCAGAGGTGTCACACCTCTTAGCCAACCATTTCACCTAATCCGGGCTGGCTAGTGAGAGTAAAATAAAATAACATAAATAATATAAATATTATAAATAATAAGAAATACCATGAATTTCATTGGGGAATTCAGTTCCAGCAGTAACTCATTGCATCCTAAAACAGGGTACTTCCAAGATCTTCAGGCACTAAAAGCCAGAAGCAGCAATACAGACTGAGCATTGTGTTTTAGCTCAACCAGAGGACGAGCATCTAGCCACCAGCTCTGGCTTATGCAAGAAAGTGAGTAATTGTCTGCATTTACCAAACAGGCAAATTTGTAGGAAAATTGAATGTTCTGAAACTTGTTTTGTTGAAAATCTGTATTTCCTTTCCACATATGGGTTTCTTACTTTCTTTTATGCATTTTGACGTTATGTACACAAAAGGGCTTTAATTAAATCACTTCTCTCAGTATTAAATTATTCTGACATTGTTTATTCCATTACTACTTCTACAAATTTGAGGAGGGCTGAAAACTGTTTTTAATTCTGTCTGTCAGTTCCTGATTCATTGCCATTGCAATGTACATCATTTGAAATGGGAAATATTAGCAAAAGCTGGAAATTGCTCAAGAACATACTACTGAATGTACCCAGACTGACAACCTGGAGAGAGAGAGGAAAAACAGTCATTCTGGACACAAAAACATCCTGGTTAGAAGGAGATTTGAACATAACAACAGAAGGGAAACATTTTCATTTGAATATAAAAGGAAAGTCAATAGAAACATGCAATGTAAAAACTGAAATTTGAGCCAATTGATAAAACAGAAAGAAGGTAAAGAAATTATTGAAAATTCAGTCAGTGGCATTAACGTATAAAATGTGTGAGGAAGGAGCTCAAATAAAGGATCTGTGGATTTTTAATGGATGATTTTCCTTCAGAACAAAGCAGGAGAACTCATTGAACTCATAGGACATACACGCAATGGCAAGCTAAACATCTTTCGTAAAGGAAGATTCAGGTCATAATCTACTAAAATTAAATTTTCTTAAATGAAAAGGACCAAATAACTTACCCCCAGAGGGTCCTAAATTCTGGGGAATTACTGAAATTAATACTTTAGGAGTAAACACATTGGCATTTCCCCTGGCTTTGATACATTCTTACTTTTCCAAGACTGGAAAAAGGAGGAGAGGATCTACCCAAGAACTGCTACATTGCTTCTCTACCCAAGCAAAATAATGGAACCTGTTCCCTATTAAAAAAAAAAAAAAAAAAAAAAAAAAAAAAAAAAAAAAAGATTATGAGAGTAATACAGGACTAGTACAGGCGTGTACAGTTTCATGGACCACAGATCTTGTCAAACCAACCATTTCTGTTTTGGAGAAGATGACATATCTTGTTGATAAAGGCAACCATGTTGTCTGATGCAGTTTATTTTAACTTCTTCAAAGTGTTTGGTCTGGTACTATACTAAATTTTAACTCAAATATTTATTCAGAAATAAATGAGCACACCCTATGGTCTCTGCTCTGTTAGTATTTTTACCAATGCAATGCAATGCAATGCAAAGCAATAGTGTGGGCAGCAGGGCAGATACCAAAGCAATGCAAGCAGTGACAAGGCAGGGACAAGGATGGCTCACAGCAGATCACTGTGGCCACTGCAGAGATTAAGAGGCTACCAAGGGACTTGATTGTGGTTGAGTCATCCATGGGAAAGATTTCTGAGAGTGAGGAAATAATTTGGTACTGCTCATAGGTAGCATAGGAAAGTCAAGGGTTTCCTTGCTCACTACCTCAGAACCAGTGATGGCCAATAAAGAAAAGTAACTATACTTGGCTGGACATACCAGAGGTGGTAGGTCCATCACCATTTGGGGTCTTTGCACTGAGATTTGGTCCATTCTGTGCCTGTGTGTGTTAGGAACATGCCAAAGTCAGCTTTTAGAAGACAGGAATCTGCAGCCTATGCATACAGGAGGTCATGTCAGAACATCTGTGTAGCTCTTTGTGAGCACCATCTCTTTGAATCTCTAAATTGTTCTCTGAATCCTGTCAAATGCTTTCAGAGGCTGAAGGGTAAGTATAAATGCACATGGTAATGCAAGGTCTAAAAAACTGCAACTCAAAGTCAATATAACATGTATGCTGTACAGGCTAAAAATTAGTTTTTTTTTCATTGGAATTTTTACTTAAATATTCAGTCTTGTGAATTACCAGATATAAGTAAGACCAGTTTGTACTTATACAGGAATGGTGAAATCTTTGTCACTTTCGTGTTTAAATGTGGTGCATCAATAGCAGATGTTGGCTTCATGCACTCAAGACTGCCTTATGACAGTCATCTCTATTTGGTTTCATCAAATATTTACTGTAGTAGTAGAATAGATGCTAAAAAGTAACAGCTAGACTTGGACTAGCCATGGATAAATCATACACACTTTCACAGTTCACATAATGCTAATGTTTAAAAAAAAAAAAAAAAGAATATACATGGAGACAGATGAATCAAATAATAACATATGAAAGAGAAAACAATACGTGCTACAATTCTGGTGATTCTGGATTTCAAGGAAGAGCTGTCACACACCAGGCTTTGCATTTGCAAACACAGTAAGATAAAGCTGATTTCCTATTTTCTGGGACTGTTGTGTTTTATTTTTTCATCCCTACAGCCACCTACATCATTTTCAAAGGCAGATCAAGAGTGGGCTTCTATTGCACAGAAAACATTTTTATATACCACAGTGGAGCGAAAAATAACCCTGCTACTTTTCTGCTTTGTGGGTCATCTCCAGTAGCCAAAAACAGCTGGAATAGAAGAAAGGTAAGCTGATACAGATTTCCACTACTGTCAGAGAGATGCATCCAGTTAATACATCCAGACCACAAATAGCACTTAACCTGATAGCTTAAACCAGAAATATTTTTGATGAAAAATTCATTAACACACAAAGGAAGTAAGCACTGGAATTTTAAGAATGTGGGAGTAAATGGGTATTTTGTGCCATGTAGAATGCTGGAAAAAATTACTGGAAGAGATTTCACCCATGTGCTATCCAAGCATAATTTTAACTTTTTTTTATTTTTGGTAAAAGAAGCTAATTCCACTGTCCAAATGTTTCTGGAGCAAAATGCTTATCCTCTGTAACCTTCAGGAAAACAAAATAAAACAGTTCTAGAACCCAACAGCCATTTGTCCTGCCAGGGAAGCTGTCTCTTGCTTAAGGTCACTCTTATGTACTCAAATGACATCACACTGCTGTTACTCCCTTCCTCCTGGGAACTTGTAGAGCTATAGATTTGGCAGCCTGGTTAATAAATAGGCAAACACGCCTGCCTCATCATCAAAGTAAACCAAAAAGATGTTGCTTAGTAAGACAATTGAGATAATTTATGATTTTCTATTTAAGTGTTTAATAGATGCCTGTTCTCTCATTTCAGATTTCATAAACACCTGCACTTGACCAGCAAACCTGATGTCAAGCTGTAACCAAGTCCTGGTAGTGACTGCAGCAAAAACCAAAGGTGTCCCTGATGGCTAACCCAGCAGGTGGGTGTAAACTGGGGATGGTTCATTGCAGGATCTACTCCTTGATGGACACTGCCCCAGGGTGGGCTGCCTCACAGCATCCCCCATCCATCACCTCTGCTCTGCCTGTGAGCAATACCAGTTGGGACAGGGGTCTGAAGCACTCAGCTCTGTACAAACGAGAGACAGATTCCCTGGCAGGACAAAAGCAACAGGGGGGAGACAGTGAAATCTACTTCTGGTCTGCTACTACTGCTGGGCAGCCTGCTGTACCATTAGAGGTCACAGATCTTGATCATAAGCCAACACGAGTATAGATTTCCACTGATTTTAACAGGCCATGATTTTGCACACATCATTTTAAGTCTAACATGCAGACAGTATTTCTCCTTCCTTATTTATCTTCAACAACATTTAAAATAGATTTATCCTGGCTATGCAGGTTACAGAAGATTAATTTCAATTCCCAAAGCTTAATAAAGAACTATTAAATGCTAAATCAAGTATTGAAACCATACTTCTCAGCCAGATTTCATAGATGTATAGCATTTAATAGCTTAAGAACTCTATTTCCTTGTATTGAATTTCTGTTTTCTTTAATTGTGGGAATTAATTAGCAAGAGCACAATAAAAGTGAAATGGTAAGCATTACTTAGGCAGCATTAGCAAACCAGTCACCCTGAAGTGGCATTTAAACCACTTTCCTTTCTCCCTCTGAAGCAGGAAGTAATTGCTAACAAGGCAGCTGTAACTTCATGGAAAGCTTCATTTTTTAATGCACCTTTGGGTACCACTTGATTGTTTTCAATGTTAGTTAAAAACATTTAGGAAGGATAACTTTAAGGAGCTGAGAAATCCCATCTTTTTGACTTTACGATCACCCTGTCTGTGTGCAGAGCCATGCAGTTTAAATGTAGATCAGTCCAAAAGATAACTTCTCCTCCAGGCTCAATTTCACATAATTTTTCAAATAGCTAATTTAATTACTCTTTTTTGTTATGTTCTGCCAGGTTGAGTGACCTTTGCTAATAATCAGTTATTTTTTAATAAATTTACTACCCTATTTAATTAACTTTTTGTAATACTGTACTTGGAGTTATTGAATGGATTAGCCTGCCCCAGCTGACATGTTTCCCTGCAAAGGAGGTAAAGGAGTGTGGAATAAGGCTTGTTGCCACACTGGGGCAAAAAGCTGAAGAGAAATTTACCAGTCAAATCAAAGTTCAAAGAAAGCCCTGTGTGTTAATACAGACTTAGTGTTTAGAGAAATTGTGTGAGTCAGTCTTGAGAGGGACAAACAACAAGCTGCTTCATTGATGTTTGCTTTGTTTGATGTATGTTTTAATCTAAATGGGAAAGTTTTGCCTTCCTTCGTGAGGTACAGTTGTTGCAATCTCATCCTTGGAGGCACAGAGTGTGTAATTGCCATCTGATGCCCAGAAAATGTTTGGTTTATGATAAAAATAAAATGAGTTTGATAGAAGAAAACCATTCCCCCACTACCACTGCCAAACTGGCTGGGAGTATCCTCCACAATTATCCTCTGCTTTCCCAAACCAGGCAGTGTGGCTTCTTCTCTCTTAATTCAGTTCAGCACTCAGCTTTGATTTCGGAAATCCTATCATCATTGTGGCTTGTAAAGAGAGCACAAAAGTGAGCAAAGCCTGCTTTGAATTAGAAAATTACAGAGAAACACTGCTAGTTAAGAACAATGTGAGCTTGTGATCTTTTTATCTTGGACAACTAGATCCTCAGCAACAGCCAGACCATGTCCAGAGAGTGGGAACAAAGGAGGTTGAAGCCATCCCCCAACCAGGGAGCTGAATCCAACCTGCCAGGCAGAGCTCACTGCTCTGGGTGAGCTCCCGTCGCTGCTGAGCAGAGAAAAAACCACCACTGATCTATCTTCAGGTTTCCCACTTGTTTTGCACCTCCTGGTAGCACAAATCCAGGAAGTTAAGACAGAAAATCAGGCTGCTGTCTGGATTTGCAGCAGGGCACCAGGGACAGCCCACCAGAACACTGCATCCAGTTCCATCCTGTGAGCCCAGGCATGGAAAGCCATACTGCACTGAGCAGACACAGCCTCCTGGGAATCAGGAGACAACAAATCAGTCTCATCTGAAGCAAAGATGTGTCTGCAGAGGCAAATATCATATAAATCTATAGTCTCCTCTTTCCACCTCCTACCTCCTCGGTAGGTGATGTAGGAGTTCACAATCATATGCTACTTTCTATTAACTTTGCAAAGAAAGAAACCATGGCAACAGAGGAGGGCAGGTCAGAGGAATCTCAGTCTCATTTCATTCTGAACAGCTCACATCAGAAATATCACCTCATAGCACCTGCCCATCATGTCAGTCTTGTGCCAAAGAATACAGACTTGCATTGTACAAATGTCCAAAATGTTAATACAACCAAAATGAATCTTCATTTCTTTTTGATCATTATACAACAAACAAAGAAAACCAACCAAACAAAAAAAGCATATCTACTGATGTTCTTTTAATACGTGTTATAAAAATGGGTACAAAATCTCTCAAACAAGAGTTTTCCTTTATGTTTCACAGTTAGTACCAAACATAATGAGGAAATCATTTTTAGAGAGATTTAGATTGTGAGGTTGAATTTATATATTAGAAACTAAATTTATATACTTCAGAGGCACTTGAAACCTTGCATATATCTGACTTTTTTTACAGCTAGACCAATAAAAGAAACTTAACTATGCAGATAAAACATTTCCCAAAAAATGGATTTTAAAGCTTAGTCAACCGAGGCCTTTTCTGTACAAAGAAATACTAAAGCCCATCATCATTCAGTTGCAGGTGTACTCACACTGTTGACTGCTCTTGTTGCTGAAGCTAACAATAAACTTCTGTTCTTCAAAGACACCTCAGCCCATCTTCTTTCAGATTTTATTTCCAGTTAAAATATTGTCCTCAGAAAATAATGAATTAATATGTGTATAGTACAAAGACAAATAATATGTGTATATGTGGGCTGTGCTCTGAGATATAGGTGTAAAAAAATAATAAATGCACATTTACTGTCACAGCATCCAACTTTAGGCCAGGCAAGACCAAGACAGCAGAGATGATGTTTAGTACCTGAGCCACGAGCAGAATGGCTTCCCGAGGCTGCTCTGCCCTCCATGAAGACCCATGCAAATCCAATGTACGTAGACATAACCAGGGATGGAAAAGGCATCAACTGTTTTGGGAGGCTGTCAAGAAATTCACCCCAGTGCCAGACTCTGCATTCACCAGAGTTACAGTCGTAGACTAAAATCTTCACCCCTGGAAAATCTATTGCTTGATGCTTTTGCCGCCAGGGTTCACTGAGGAGTGACAGCAGCTACTGTCCCTGACCAGAGACTGAAGCATCCTTGGCAGTGGGGCAGCTGTCTGTGTGCTCCCTATACAGCAGTGCAATCATGGTGACTCAGGTTATGTCCAAACAAACCAGCAAAGAGCACTGTTGCCATCTCTCAGAATCTCTGATTTAACATCCCATACCCAAGAGGGTACCTGTGCCTGTTATGCTCTGTCTGCAAAGCCCACAGCACCTTAGCTTAGGTAACATGAAGTGCTGCTAACAAAGGCCACAGACAGCTTCCCTCTCTGACATGGGGATGCCCTTTTGCCACAAACTGGATATACAGGCTAGAGGATCATCTGGACAGCCATAAAGACAGCAGGATCTGTCCCAACCATTCTACAAAACACTTGGCTGCATGCTAACAGGCCAAATAAATCAAGCTGTCCAATTTCCCCTCCCAGATGATGCTCTGGTGTCTTCCAGAGTATCCAAAATGAATGTGAGTTTGGGTCGGAAAATCAGTGTCAGACAGATTAATGCTTGCACACAGGCTTGCATTTAACCTATAATACAGATGTCCCCAGCCATGTCCCCCAAACCCAACTGTGTCACCAGGTAATGGGAAGCTTACATGTTTGAGAGGAAGAGCAGATGAAGACAAGCAACAGCATCAGCCACAGCCACGCGTGTAGTCCCACCTCTGACAGACACCTGCCTTCACAGGTCAAACTTCCCTCATGCTGAGATGGCCAAATTAAGGTTTTAACTGGCTTAGCTGATCTTTGGGCCAGGTTAATGTTTCTGTGTGCTAAGTGACTGAGATCCCTGGGCAGCTGTTTTTAATACCTCTGTGGACAAGCCACGTTAGGTAACTAAGGGATGTCGTATAACACTTCTGTTGCCAGAAGTGCAATTGCACCTGCAAGCTTTCTCAGGGTCTAGTTGAATGTGAAGCCATCAGTCTTCCTTAAATAATGGAGTTGCTTCACTCACAGTTCCCAAACCAAGCCCTTGTCTATTCCATTCACAAACAAAGCAAATTCTTAGAGCAAGCAGCAGGACACTCTTCTCCATGAACTCAAACAGACCAGCTGCAAACTTGGCTTGCAAATTAGATGCTAGTTTCTAACTATCAGAGGACTGAAGTTCTACAGCTACCTACCAGCAGGAATAGTGGAGTTATTAAACCTAACAGGTTTTAAAATGAAGTTTGATAATTTTATGAACAGGACTACACAGCTGTTGCTACAGCTGAGCACTGGGCTCAGCCTGGAAGATCCCTTTCAGTCCCATGGGGACAGATCCGGATGGTCTTGTCTCCCACCTTGTACCCAATCCCTTGATATATCAAGGATGTTTATCTCCAGGTGCTTAGGTGTATTTTAAATCCTATCCCTCTTTGTACTGATTATAATTCAGAGTTATATAGGGCAAATCCTTTCCTTAGTTTGAGTTGTCCATCAAGAGCAGGAAGCATCGGCAATGTGCAGGCTGCTGTCATGCTCATCCATCCAGACCTCATGGTTTACATCAACATTGCTTTCCATTTGCCTTCACCTCATACCCACTTTATTCCCTCCCATGCACACTCATCCTTCTGCTCTCTGACAGGAAGAGGAACTCCACTTAGTAGAGGGTTAGAGAAATTCTTCCTTCTGCCCACATATCTCCTGGCAATCTGGCAAGACCTCCCTCCTCTGTTTGGTTGTTCCCAGTCCTTGTACCCTAGGGAGCAGCAGTAAGAGAACAACTGTGGTGAGCCAGGGCTGGGAAATCCTGGTACCCTTGCACAGATCAGTAACTTAGAAGTGATTTGAAGTCATGCCTCAGAGACATGGTCTCCATAGCCCTGAGGGACTTGGCTAGGTTAGTCCTGAGGGAAGGGTTCAGGAGCACTGTTTCTTCTGAAAGAGCAAGTTCCACCCAAAGGTCCACCTCACCAGTTATTTGAGTTTCCAGGAGTTAGTTCATATACAAATGCAGCTCTATTTTTCATTGCTAAGTTACCTCAAGACACCATGAATTTGTTACCAGCTTAAAGCATGCTCTTGAATTGTTATTTAGTACAAGCTGACACTTTTTACTTTATGGTATCAATTACCAGACTTGTACTGGATGCTATGGAGAGTTTTGCCATGATGTGTTTTTATGCACTGTTCATGCACCATCATGCACCATTCAGTGCATTTCTGCTAGACCAGTTCAAAACAAAAGTACTGGATTTTTTATAGGTGCAATGATCTTAAAAAAAAAAAAAAAAAAAAAAAATTAAAAAAAAAGTAAAGGAGAAACAACATGAATCAATGGAGTTATTTTCCCACCCTTACAAAACAGCAGAAAAGTGATATTTGACATCCCATTTTAAGAATTCTTCACACATCATGCTTGATTTCAATTCTGTAAGATTCAGAAGATATTGATTCCCACACCAAAGCTCTGGAGTAGGTAAGGGCAAGAAGAAATGCTGAACAACCATTTTCATAAACTAGGGATTGTTATGAATTTCTGGTAAAGTCAGAGTAGTATTTGCTGTATGTGAGATAATTTCTAAAGACAAGTGAATGTGGGCAACTTTTTCAACACCCATAAAGACACATGACTACAAAAATGCTCAGGGTTTTAGCTGCTTTATTTCACCACATCCACACAAGGCACTGCTATGTCACTGCGTAACTTAGTGGGCACCCCTCTTTGGCCATTAGATTTTCTGAAGCCATTTGAGCCAAATGTCTAAGAGCTAAGCGCCTACTCCAGCTGAAGCACAGTAGTCAAATTATCTGGACATCCATTTAATTAAAGACAGTCCATTCCCAGTTTTCAAGTCTAGAATGGAAGGCACCCATTTGAAGTGTGAAGACTGAGGCTCATGCCCCACTGTAACAGCTTCTAGATGTCAGCAGCATGGTGCTTATTGCATCTTCCATGCTGTGAGGTGGAGTCACCCCTCTAAATCCCTTCCTACCCCAAAATGTGGGATAGGTTGTGGGACACAGAAGTCAATCTGGTCTTACCAAAGAATGCCTTCAGACTGGTGACCATCCAGGCCTAGAGCACTGCTGGAGTCCTTATGTATGTCTATAACCCCAAATGCTGTTTCTAGTCTCTAGATGGATCATATTTTAAGTCACTGGTGCTGGAAAGTTTTGCTTTTTCACAAAATACTGACTTCAGTGTAACAGACCCTGTGTGCAAAATGTCCATGCTGAACAGCACCCATGACTAATGTAAGCTAAATCGCACCTCCTTAAATGCTGAATAAAATTTAGGAAAGCCCTACTTCAGCAACAGCAGCGGAATTGCAGTCACAGATGTTTACAGATTACCTCTCCAGCCATGTATATGGTAACACAAACCAAAAGTAGCTGAAAATTTGCTCTTGAATTCTCCAGATGAAGAATGTCAATTTAATTGAACCCAGATGATACCACTAAGGAAAATTTCTCTCTGCTACAGTGCAGACCATTGAATTCTGCACCCCCCAGCAGAGACAGTCTGCAGGAGATAAGGAATTCTCTTTGCTTGAACTTGGCCACTTTTCTTCCCTACTGTGCTGAAATCCATGGCCAGCCAACAGAGATGTAAGGAAACTTCCCTACAGCATAACAGGATTTGACAATCAAAAAAGTAACATAAACAATGAGTTTCTGGCTCCTGGAGGTACCAGGAATGCTAAAGCAGTGATGTCTATCTCCTTACCTTTGTGGCAATACTGAATTACAGTGAAGCAGGAACCTGTGGGGCACAGAGAATTAGAAACATTCAGACACTGCAACTCTTCTCTCCCAGTTCTGTCCCCAAGCACTTTCTGCTCAATAGAGCTTCCCAACTTAATTTTCTTGCACAAGTAGGATTAAATCTTGGAGAACTTCCACTGGATTGTTTGAATAGGAACACTTTCATTGGCAGGCCACAGAGATTGATGAAACACCAAAGCAGGTGGGTTTTTTGCAGAATTAAGGAAGTGTGGTACAGCACATTGAGAAGTGTCATGTGAAAACCTGATTTTAAGCTTAGAATTAGGGTTAGAGAAACTAAAAGACTCAAAACTTACTCTGTCAGAGTTGTGATGACCCAAGGACAAGTGTTAGTGAACCAGAAGGAGGGGTGGGTTTGGCTCACTGGTGACCTGACAGACTAAGGAAACCTTTTGTGGTTCTGGGATTAATGTAGGCAAAAGTGTTAGTATGCATCCTGCAGACACTAAGAAGGAAGCAGCTAAAAGTAGAATTGAGGGGTTTAGACTGACTCTGAGTTTCTGAACCCCTATGTGGGTGCTAGGGTTAGAGTTACAGAGGCAAAACTGACAGGTTATTGTGGTTGCATCCTACAAGTGGAGGAGCATCATGGAGAGGAACAGTGAATGTGAGGTCCAGGAGCTTGTTTATAACTTCATACACAATTCAGTTACCTGGACATATCTCACCTTGAGACTGTATTTTGATTTCCATAACAGGATGCCTTAAACCAAGGTGGGGGGTTAGGGTTGCATTCTAAGAAACTACAGCATGGAGGAAGTCAGTTCTTGCTGTGTCTTCTTCATTTAGGAAGATGGGAGCAGGATCTAGATAACCAAAAATCTGTCTATCCCATACAGAAAACAACAGTGCAAGCACCAGAGCTCTTGTTCCATCAAAGTTTTCTGTTCTCTGCAGTACTGAAGAATAATAAATTTTCTGGCTGCATCTGGATCTGCAAAAGCACTCTGCTCCCTCCAGCTTTACTCCAAATTCCTACCCAAAGCCAGCCTAAAATGCACTTTAGCAGGAGTTATTTCAGAATCAAACTACGCTTCTAAACCTTTCTATTATCTGTGTCTGCCTTTACTGCCTGTAGCATGCAATGTGGCACATTAAGACCTTGACCCCAAAGAGAGGTGGATGGGTAGCAGTACCTCCCCTGAAACCATCATAGAATGGCTCTGGGCTGCCAAACTCCTCTGCTCACCTGATCCTTCAGAGCTCTGCAGGCAAAGCAAGAAAAACATGTTTGGCTGCTTCCTGCCCCTCATCCCTCCTCCCAGCCTTGTACAGCCTGGGATGTATGAGGGCTCTCCCTATACATAGAGGGACAACCTTCTGCCCATCATTAGGTTTTCACCCACAGCTTGACCCTGACACCACCTCACAGTGAAGACATTTAGGGCTCACAAGCATTCCCTATCCATAAACTCCAAAATTACCAAAAGGCCACACCTACCTGCTGTCATACTAAGAGTCTTGCCCCTCAAATACTATTTTTTTCCATAAAAACTTCACAGCTACAGAGAACACATCAAGAACACATTGTTTCGCTTCTCCAATTTAGCATATTCCTCTCATGGACCTCAAGGATAGGACCTTGTCCTGGAATATGAAAGTCACCAAGTCATACAGAATGATATAACAATGTCAGCCTCCATAGAAGAAATCTCCTTTCAGAAGATCTTGCAGATGAAGAGCAGCCTAAGAAAAATAACTCTAAATACATTGGGTTCTGCACCTCACAACCAAGACGGTTATGTAGAAAGGACCAGGTTCTGCCTTACATGAGTACCTCTAAATCTGTCCATTCCTGCCTTTTCAGGAGCTTCAGGATGTAGCAAGGACAAGCCCTTTGGCTGCTTCAGGTTCTGTCCTTAGGTCTAGCAATCACCCTGACAGTAGTAAATATATTCTGAGACAATCCCAGCCTTAAGTCCATACGCAGATGTCTCTCTTACACACTGTACCCTGCATAAAAACACTGGATGCTATATATCCCCATATCCCAGTTGTAGTCCCATCCCTAACATCATAACTTCCAGGGGACCATAAGCTACATTAAAAGCCCTGATTCCCTTCAGTATGATTCCCCTCCCTTTCTCACTGGTCTGTGCAAGATACAGCTAGTAGAACTTGTTTGTCTGCCTTATTTTTTCTGACACTAACCTGAAATATATTGTGAAATGAAAATATATAGCAGAAGACAAACCCTGAATTTTATTGCCTAGGTTTTACAGGATTCCTCAGTAAATATGTCTTTAAATGCATTAACTTCTGCAATGAGAAATCTATCCCTAATGTGATGCACCGCACACAGGGACATCCCATTCCTGAAATCAGTTAAATCAGGTAAGTGAAAGCAGCCAGACAGGTTATTCCTGTCACAGCCTGAGTATTCCAGAAAGGTAGGGAGAGAGATGCTTTTAGTGTGGCACTTACATCAAGATTTGTGGAAGGTCCCCTGAATAGATTTAAGACTATGGTTAGAGCTGCTGAAGGAGTCCTGAGCCTAAAGCGTTTCAGGACATTAGTACTGGCCAGACAGGGAGATGGGATGTGGGAGAGCACCCATAGCATATTGAGCAGAGGGTCTCATGTTTAAACTGCATTTCAGGTTGGGGCTAGGATTAGGTTTAGGACTGGAAAATCTAAAGGAAGCAGTGTGTTCTCTCTGTAATAGCCGTGTTGGTAGGCTCGAGCCTTGTCTATCACTTCAAGATATTATCTTAGTGATACAGAATCTGCTGTATTTCAAGTCATAATTAATATAACACTATCCAGGGCCTATAAAGCAACAGATAAATCTGCTGCTAGAGCAGCTGGAAGCCTTTTGCAACCCCTGACATAGTGACTTGATGCCCTGGGGCATGGCCAACTAGAGCAGGGGCAGTGGTTGGTCTCCCTGTCTTTATGTTCAGGTATTGTGTTAAGGACACCAAAGGGTCTTCAGTTAAAGATGTAAAACATTGATGCTGTCCTTTATTTTATGAACTGTTTTCTGAGTATTTCATGATCTATCTGAGTAAAAGCCAAAGAATCTGAGGTATGCAGGAACCTTTTGATCACTGAATGCCCCAGGGACATGAGAGCTGGGAAGAGTCACAGGGTGTGTGGGCATCAAGATGGAATATTCTCTGTTATGGAATCTTTTGTTTCCTGGTTGTGGTAGGATTGAAGCTGGGGTTTGGATTAGCATATGGGAGTCGTCTGCTTTAACAAAATACCAACTTCCGATGGCCTCCGTCATCAGCAGAGGAGGAGGGCATGCTCCTCAAATGATGAATTGCCTTGTCTAAGGTGTCTTCAATGGTGTCCCAATGGCCCCAAACAACCCGCTGAGGAGCAACTCTCCCCCCACCACCCCTGTCTTGCTGCAACATTCAGAGCAGGTGCTGGCAACCCCCTGAGCAGACCAACAACTGCAGCACAGTGGGAGGCAGGACAGGACATGGGCCTCCAGCCTTAGAAAAGTCAGGAAGACAGGAGCAGCACACATCTCCTCATCACACCAAGCTCGGAAGCCATGGTACCCTCCTCTCCATGGCATGCCCCTCTGGCTTTCTGCCAGATGACCACTCCTGTGCTCCCCTCACTCCACATCTGCCTGTGGACAAAGCATCATGTGTTAGACATACATTTCTGGTTCTCGCAGGTCCACAGGTAACCTTCATAAGCAAAGAAGCAAAGAAGCATCCAAATTAAAGACAGACGTGTTTCAACAGGGGAACTCAATCTGATTCTGAAGGTGAAAGATCGAGTTTATTAACTAAGCCACCCACCTCCCCAGGAATATTACATGAATTAAAACCAGACTTCCTGGTGTTATATATGCAGCGGCTGTCAGCAGCATAAATTATGCCTGAAGAGGTTTTTTGCTGTTATTTCTGGAAAATATGAAAACTTAAAATTCTTCTGATTTGAGAACTGCAAAGTGTTTGATTTTTTTTTTACTTTATGTGGACAATATCCTGTCTTCTACTTACTGATAGGCAGCTGTAGCAAGCTGTCTCTTAAGGGCACAAAGCAGATATCCAGACTCACAAGATTTGTCAATAGAAAGACTTTTTTTGTTTTTTAAATAAGAAAACATCTTTAAACTGGCCATTTAAAATGAGATAAGATGCTCCAGATATAGTAATTTCTCAGACCAACTGATAGGATAAAAATTTTATTTAAAAAGCAAAACTTGAATTACCAGTTCCTCTAGAATCATTAAGGGCTTTAGATCCAAATAGTTTATGGCACGACTCATACAAATACTAAGTGCTGGAAGTAAACAGCTGATCTCAAGTATAATCAGTGCTAAAAGTTACTGCACGGGCTAGAAAAGCTGACAGTTCATCAACAGCAGAAGGATCAGTGACCATAACACCCATGACAGACAAAGTTTTAACTAATAAGAAGGAAACAACCTTCCCTCCAGTAGTCATACTGGCTGGCTAAGCATCTTTTCACAGAACTTTCTTGAATGGAGACAAGCATTATTGACTTAATTCAGTTCAAGCTAATCAAGACAAACTCAGGTTTTATCAGTGACATTAGGCTACTACAGGTAAGTTCCTAATTTTATTTTTGTATGATCAAGTTAGCACATGTGAGCTTTATCATATGATAATTTTTTTCTAGATTCCCCACCAATGCTTAGAGTAAAAGTTAGTAACAACAAATGCAAAGGCTCCCATCAGAATTAATTTAGTAAACTGCTTACCATGGCAAAGCTCACATTTAGTTCTGCACATGAGGAGGAGAGGCCATAAGATGTGTTGAGAGCTTTATGGATAAAAAACCAATGATGGACAGTAGTTACTTGGTCCTTTCTGGAGGAATCTTAAAATTTAAACCAAAAATCTACATTTCTTTAGTTTTTTATTTTAAAAGAAAGTTGCTGATCTCAACTGACAATTTTTCATTGAGTGTATTAATTTTACCTGTGTTCCTGTGAATTATCTGACAACACAGCAAACCCCAGAAAACTTACTAGTTCATTAATACTACTTATTATTATTTGAAAATTGTTCTTTTGTGAAAGCATTACTCCACTTGGAATTATAAAAGCCATCGTGAGCCACAGAGACCATCTGAACCAGGGCATGTTAGAAATACAAATGCAGCACCAGCCTGACATACCGGGTCTTTATAAAATCACTCTCCCATTAAATGTCAGGTCAGTTTCATTCTTGTATATATTTCTGCACCTTCTTTTTGAACCTCACTTGGGGCACCTGGGTGAAACATGCCTCCCTCCCTGTCTAACTCCCTGAGCCACTCAGCATCAGCTGCTCCAGCATCCAGTCAGGGGAAAGTTTTAACACATGGAGCACTTTTCTCTGGTCTGTAGTTGTGTTTGGAAATTCACTTACAGACTTACCTCTGAATGTAGAAGCGTGCAGGCAGATATTAAAAAGTACTGTGAGCACCCAGTTTTTATCCTCATGGGGAACTTTCTGAAGTTGTTGTGATGCAGACTGAGTGACACGGTGTGCAAATTCACTGTGTGAGGGTGCCCATCATGCAGGCTTATGCATACAGAATCATAGAATCAAGAATGGTTTGGGTTGGAAAGGACCTTAAAGGTCATCTAGTTCCAGTGCCCCTGCCATGGGCAAGGACACCTCCCACTAGACCAGGTGACTCAAAGCCCCATCCTACCTGGCCTTGAACACTTCCAGAGAGGGAACAGCCTCAGTTTCCCTGTGCAACCTATTCCAATATCTCACCAGCCTCACCTAAATCTACCCTCTTCCAGCTTAAAACCATTATTCCCTGTTCTATCACTATCTTTGAGGATCATAGATGGGCTTTCCAGAATACCCAGGAGTGTGAACTTTCACTTTTTGGACATGGCTGTGGAATGCCACAGAGCTTCATACTGTCTGTTTTGACTTGTGTGCACAGATGAATGCATGATACAGTCACACGAATGTCCTTTGTCCAAAAGAACTTGAGCAGTTTCCAGCAAGGCTGTGGTTGTCTCCTTGCTGGGTGCAGAGGGAGGGCTGGCAGGACCAAAATTTGCATCTCTCAATGCCGTGGTGAGCAAGTCAGAGGCAGGGGGATACAGGACACTGTTGGAGTTCCCTGAAATTGCCGTCAAGGCAAACAAAAGGAAACTGTTGGGAAGTGCCAAGCCCGGCGTCCCGGAGGAGCTGGCCTGGTTTGCCAGCATCACTGCAGGGCTCTGTCCTGCAGACACGACCCACACGTCGCAGACGGGAACCACGGCGTCCCCAAGAAGAATATATTCATTTCTTAATGAGGAATTCAGTGATTTATCTGATAAGGGAGCAATTATCTGAAGACAATATCATCATTTGTGGGTAGGAAGTCATCCTCCGTCACGCCAGGGATGTAAGCAAACACAGCACATCTTTTACTTAGGACTAAGTGTTCCCTTTAATCTAGACTGTGGCTTCCTTTCACAACTGTAACCAGTTTGCATAAAGCTACCTTTCATCTGGTTTCCTAATAAATCTGTTTTTTAATTCACAGGGGGTCAGATGATGGTGACTAGAACATTTTCTGCAGGAACGTGCCTGAGCAAATATATAATACACCTCCTACAATGTAGCTTGATAGAGAATGAGCCCTACAGGAATATATATCACAAGAGTGCACCTCAAATGCTGCAAATCGGCCCTGAGTGCCCTTCCCTTCAGTCTCACCCCAACACTGTCCTGCAGGAGTGGGCTGCAGGGAGGTCTCAGACTTCTGATTTCTGCCATAGTTGTGCTCATTCCCTTGTCTTCTCTTAGAGAATGCTTTTTAAAGTGTTTACCTTCTCCAGAGGAAAAGGGTAATGCTCAAATTCTTACAAAAATCTGCTCCAACATTTTTGAAAAGGGAAATAGTTTCTCTTGCTGGGGAAGCAGGAACTAGCTTTAAAGTCCATTCAGCTGTGTGTGCTGGCATGCACCCAACCATCAGCACTTCCAAGGTGCTGATCCAATCTTGATAAATTGAAGAAGTGTAGCCTGGATGATTGGGTAGTGAGATTGATTGGGAGCTGGTTGAAGGATAGGAGCCAGAGAGTTGTAGTCAATGGGATGGAATAGTCTATTTGGAAATCTGTTTGTAGTGGAGTCCCTCAAGGGTCAGTACTGGGACCAGTACTATTCAATGTATTTATTGATGACCTGGATGAAGGAATAGAGTGTACTATCAACAAGTTTACTGATGACACAAAGCTGGCAGGGAGAAATTCAATGTATTACAACAAGACCAAGTGTAAAGTATTACATCTGGGAAAGAACAACCCCAGGTACCAGTATGGGTTGGGGACTGAGCTGTTGGAGAGCAGCATTGAGGAAATTGCCCTGGGGGTGCTGGTGGATGGAAGAATGACCATGAGCCAGCAATGTGCCCTTGTGGCCAGGGCCAATGGCATCCTGGGGTGCATTAGAAGGGTGGTGGTTAGTGGGGCAAGAGAGGTTCTTCTCTCCCTCTCCTCCCCCTCTACTGTGCCCTGGTGAGGTCACTTCTGGATTATTGTGTCCAGTTCTGGGCTTCTCAGTTCAAGAAGGACCAGGAACTGCTGAGAGAGTCCAGTGCAGAGTGACCAAGATGATTAAGGGAGTGGAACATCTCCCTTATGAGGAAAAACTGAGGGAGCTGCGTCTCTTCAGCTTGGAGAAGAGGAAACTGAGGGGTGACCTCAACAATGTTTATAAATATGCAAGGGGTGTGTGCCAGTAGGATGGAGTCAAGCTTTTCTCAGAGGTGACTAACAAAAGGACAAGGGGAAACAGTTATCAACTGGAGCATGGGCAGTTCCATATAAATATTAGGAATATAATTCCATATAAATAGTTTTTACTGTGAGAATGACAGGGCACTGGGACAGGCTGCCCAGAGAGGTTGTGCAGCGTCCTTCCCTGGAGACATTCAAAGCTCATCTGGACATATTCCTGTGTGATCTTCTATAGGTGACCCTGCTCTGGCAAGGGGGTCTGACTATGTGATCTTTCAAGGTCCCTTCCAACCCCTAACTTTCTGTGATTCTATAATCTTCATCTATTTGTAGGCTGTAGATAATCATAGTTCTTCACATCGATGTCTACAGGTGGACAGACATCGGAGACCCTTTGGGTGAACTTCCTTGAAGTTCAGCATGCACTTAAATTATTTGCAGAACTGAGACGGCTCACAGTCCAGCAGAACCAAGTCACACCTGGTCATCATCCCACAGTTAAACTTTTGGTGCCTTTATAACAATGCTGTAGTGGCTCTTCTTAAACTGATTCAAACTACACAGAACATAATCCTTAAAGAACATAATTCAAATCCCATTGCTTCCGATGCAGATCATTTAGTCTTTATCACAGAATAGGACTAGAACAAAAATGGCTTTGAAATAATCTTTAATAAATATATCTACTTGCTGCTGCTTAAGAAAAATCCCTACCATCAGATCTTAATCTCTTCCTGTAGAAAACAAAGAAAAGATTTTTAGTGCTTTGCCTGTTTTCTAACTGCTATTACCAACACACTGGCATTAATTTAGAAGAATCCTGTCCTGCTAAGCATGGCTGTCCTTTTTAAAAAACAATTGCTAGAGGCGACTTACAACAGGCTCAAAGAGGGTAGAGAGGGAGATGGGGAAAGAAGAGAATTGCTTTTGTTTTGATCCATTGCCCTCACAGTTTGCTAAATCCTCTTTGATTTAGCTTCTTAGACTGCTTTCACCATCCTAAACAGCCAGAATGACAACGTAATTTCTCTTGTGTCAGTATTAATACTAAAATTGAATCACAGCTACCAGTGTTTCCTCTATTTTTTTTTTTAGTTATATGCTACAACATATTTTTTAGTTATATGCATCTGTGATACAACTCTATAGGCTACAGTAGAACAGTTGTCCAAACTGCCCAGTAGAGATTAACTCTGATGCTGGACCTTCCTCACATGTCATTTCCATGTGTTGGAAGAACAGGATATCACAGTTTGGACCTCCTCCTGTGCTTGATGTGGACAGTTTGGCAGCCACTCTAGCTCTTAAAATTTGTATTAACCGTGTGTTTAGACTGAGATTGTATCATAACTTAAGGGTAAAATATCACAGAAATACTGTTACTAGCCAGACAGGCAACCCAAATCAACGAAATTTTGGTTAAAAATTAAAAAAAAAAAAAAAAAAAAAAAAAAAAAAAGAAGAAGAAAAGTGCTAAAAATAAGAGAATACACAAAGGCAAATTCAGGCACTTACATAAACTCAGATTAACATCATATGGGGACTAAACAGTTAAGTTTAGCTTTTTGTTCACAGTCTGTACATTTTTAAGAGATCTGATTTTTTTCTTAGTTATGTCATTCGACAAAAAATACAAATGTTGAGATGGACACACGGCAGGATAGAAATGAGAAGTACAAATACTCCAAGGGACTTCAGGAGGGATTAGGGCTATCCTGGAATAGCACACATGTGGGATTGTTTGACATACATAGTTTATAAACTTATTCCTAGGAAGCTGCGGAGTGATATTAAGGGGCAGAGGGAAAGTACTTCATAGCCAAGAAGCTTCTTAATATTTTGCAGCTTTTATTGAGGCATGGCCCAGAGATGCAATTTGTCCATATCAGGGCCCGCAAGCCTTGGGGTTTCTTTTTCTATTGCCACTGTGAAGCTTGTGGTAAGGACACTGAGCTCCCCATACAGTAGACAGCAGACCAGATGCCTGTGCTCAAGACCTTATAGCTTGAGGAAAGACTGAGAAAATCAACTTTTAGAACTAGTGAGCAAAACATCTTAAATGCAAAGACTCTTGCAGCTGTTAGAATCACCAGTGTTACAGGGATATTTTTTTTCTTGTCCTGAAATCATAAGAGGTGAGGCTAAAATGGGAAACCTGAAATGGGTCCCTTTCAGTGAAGATGGACAGACTCTTTATGGCCTGGCCAAATACTCTCTAGGCAAAAGAGAAGCTAGCAGGGATACTGCCAACTTGATTCAACTCCCTGCACCTCTTCCCCAGTACATAGTACAATCCATAGGTACAAGGAGGGGTGATCAAGACAGTGGCTCTACCACTGCTCACATCACCCATGGGAGAAGTCAGAGCAGGGCTGCAGCATAGTTTGGGAAAGCTCAGATCATAATCCCAGGGCAATCGTGGCATGGGAAGAGTTCTGTTTTATGCCATGAGCCTACATCATGGTGAATGGGAAAGAAACATGGAGCACCTAAGATAATTTTGAGTAGTTCTAGTCAATGTACAAATTGAAAAATGTTTAAAACTGCAAGGTAGAGAGCTCTGGGCTGCCATCGGAGGCCCCTCCTCCATTTCATAGCTCTACAACCAACCATCTAGAAGCAAAGATGAATTTTCCAGAGCTTCTAGAACCACTGTGTTTATGGGTTTTTTCCACCCATGTCCACACTTCAGCTTCTGCTGGCATTGTTATTACAGAAGGGGCTGGGAACAACAACAACATTTTAAAGAATAAAGGAGGCTTTGGTTGCAAAAGACTTTCCCACAGTTGCCCAGTTGGTACAGACTGCCCCAGGCTGCCATTAGGACAGCATTTTCCATGACAGTACAGCTTATTAAAGAAGCTCTTACCCCTGGACTGTTGTTTCTGTCCTTGTGCTGTATTTCAGCATCTTTTTTGTTTGCACCAGTGCAACTGTTTGTTAAACCATGCCATAATGCATGCATCTGAACTAAGAAACCTTCCAAGGACTTGTGGGCTCGAGGAGGGTGTTTTTGTCTTTAATGCATCATTTCCAAGTCTGGTTGTCAGAGTCCTGCAAACAGCTGTAATGTCATCATGAAGCAGACGGTGAACTCCAGTGCAGGAAGGAAGAATGGCAGCTTGGAGCAGGGATTTTTTAACATAGCTTTGTTCTCAGACAACCCACGTGTGTAACTGCAGTGGGAGATCCCCAAGCACTGCAGGCTGTGCCCTGCCCTGATTCATCCCTTCTGCTCATCCACCCCCCTGTCTTGACATTTTCCCATGGTGGGTTTTGGAGGGCACACTCAGATGCCATGAGCTGGCTTTTTTCCACTAGTTTCTTCAAGAGGTTTTATGATACTGAGTATTTCTGTTTTCTTATTTTCACTACTCCAGGTGCTGATGTAAAAGGGAAATGGAATTCACACTTTGGCTTTTGTGATTTTTTTTGTTTTCATGAACTCAAGTTCCCCAAGAGAACCTGAACTCTTGCAGGCACTCAAGCACAGCATAATCCCACTGTAGATGATATCTTTCTAATGGCTTGAAAAAGGATGTCAGAAGGGTGCCAGTAAGATCTTCTCCTTTGTCATGTCAACCAATCATCCAATAAAACCATGCAGGAAGATTTTGACAAGGCATTAAAAAATGGAAAAATCAAACCACATTTTCAGACCTTCACCCACAGGATACAAAAGCAACAGAATGCAAAATCAGTGTATCGCTTTCTTCCACAGATCTACTTTAAAACTGGTATATTGTCAGACTAGTGATTAAAAGGAAACAGAAAGATAATACTGGCTGGAGTGCAGAGACATGATAGTGAGATTCCACTGCTTATTCATGATGGGTTAATTTGAAAAAGAAAAGACATCTCTCTGAATGGCCCTCATGATAGTCTTGTGAGAATAAGCAACAGACAGAGTGGAGCCCATCTGAGATTTTACCAGTTAGACTCTCTAAGGGCAAAGACCTTGTATTGCATTAAAATACTAACTTGAAAGACACCATTTGACCCTTGCAGAAACCATATTACATGTCTTAAGCTGGAATTGCTTATAACTTCATGTCATTTTTATCCGTTACTTCACAATTGTGTATTTTGTTCCTGCACCCAAGGCATTAAAGTTCATTAATTCAATTTCATCTTATAAAGCAGCAGCCAAACAGATGCTCTGTGAAGAAAAGGAGAAGAAAACAAAAAGCTTTTTCACTCTAAGGGCTCTGCAGTATGTCATGGCTGCTTACATGGGCTCACAAATCACTGGTGATAAAATGGATGCCTACTACAAACCAAAGACATCACCCCAAGAAGAGGAAGCCAGAAAGCCAACTCTATGCGGCAGTGGCAGGAATGAAGTTAAACCAGTTGTTGGATGTCATTTAAAATCTCCATATTGGACTCATAACTTTTACTACTTATTCCTACTTGCAGAGCAGTGCTGTGACAGCAGCTGTGGAAGAGAACTATAATGTTGGAAAGCAGGAGTAGGCTCACTGGACATGTGGGTTTATAATCCAAGATCACTTACATATTTCACTAAACACAGAACTGCAGCAATTTTCTACACAAGCAACAGCAATACCATTCAAAAACAAGCTGGCTTCTTTTGTGTTTTATCAACAAATGCTGAACATGCTTTTTGCATTCAGAAGAAACTAGATATTTCCCTGTAAAAACTCCTTTGTAAGAAGAATTCCTGCCCTTGGTTAATTCACTGCAGTCTGTACAGAGGGAGTCTTGAAAGGACAACTGCAGTGGGCTACATGTTCCTTGATGTGAATATTTTCAAGAGTGGCAGTCAAGTATTTGGGATAAATTATGTCAGCCTAAAATTAGATGACTTTTATCAATTCAAGAAATCAAAAACTCCAGCAAAAGAGAAAATGAGGAAATTTCAGTTCTAGGAATGTAATTCACAGCATGAGGTGCTTCCATTTCTTCACCATACCCTAAGCAAATGAGATAAACCCAGGCCATTCACTGCTCTGGATTTCAAACAGGGTTTATTTTCACAAGTCTGAGGCATTATTAGAGAACATGGTTTACCAAAGATGTACCACAAGACTACTTGTTCTCTGCTTATACCCATCTATGTGCATGAGCGTGAAAGTTTCAAAAAAAAAATCAGTTTCACTTTGTTTCCAGGACAAGCCAAATGTCCATCTTACTCCAATTTCAGGTCTCTGACTATAGCAACGAACTGGTGCTTCTACAAAATTTACAGCAGCTCAAGTATAGAATGGTTCTTATGATGGACAAGAACCATTAGAGTCTTTTTAGGTCAGAGGCAAATCTTATTTAAAGGTTAATGACAAGTTACAGAAACATGAATCTAGGTTGAGGGGAAGGAAAACATGGATTTCTCTGACTTTTGGAACAGTAGAAAACCCATCCACATCTCAGATTTTTGGGAGTTCCTCTATAATAAGGAATAAAGGAAGCGGGGGAGGTTCTCACAGCCTGTACACACAATCTGTAGAGCACAGAACTAACTCATCTATTTACTTGGCAAGAAGTGCCTCAACACATCCTGGGAGTTTGGAAGGCAGACTTGCCCATCTTCAGAAATGTCATCAACTTAACTATATTTCTAAGATTACAAATAGCTGAGCTGGTTCAGTGACCCATTTTCTTGGCAAGGCCAGGTGAACTTCAGCTGAACTGCATCTAATTCTCATAGCAAAAGTTTTATACATAATATTCAATAAATATTTTTAGGGAACACTTTAATAAACAGTTTGGGTTGTGTTGGTTTTTGATTTTTTTGGTTTATCAAACCTGTCAAAGTATTTTTCTTCACCACTAACACAAATGCCCAGTGCACACAAAAAAACCCAACCAACCCCACAGGAGTCTCTGGTCTCATTTCTACAATGGGTGCAGGACCTTCCCATAGCAACTGAGGTATGGTCTGGACATTAGGAGACCGGGATCTTTCGGTAGCTCAGCACCAACTCATTGTGGCCTCAGGAAGCCACTCAACCTCTCTCTGCATCACTGTTTCCAGTTGGCAAGTGGAGGTAATGTTGTTTACTTATCTTCATAAAGTGGTCTGAATGATGAAAGTAGAAAAACACACATCAGCTATCACACTGAAACTGTTAAACCTAGGGAGAATACAGAAATAAAACAGATGTTATTGACTGCTCTTGAGAAGATTTCTTAGAGTGATGTGATAAGATATGGCAATGGATGAAAAAGAAATAAAGCAGAAGTTAGTAAAATATTAAGGGCGACAACAAACCAAAGCAACAACAACTAGCCTGTAGGAAAGGAAAATTGCTGGCTTGCTGATGGCTGCAAAATTGGCCAGCTAAATGTCCAAAGAAATGTTGAATACACAAAAACTCGTTTGCCTCGAGTGCCTACAGTTCATCGATTTTAATTTAGCGGCATTCACAAGAAGTCATTCTTGGTTTATTCTCCCATCAATTTGTTTGAGCCAGTATGTCTTTAAAGTCAACAAATGTAATAAAAGGATATTTTCCAGCATATACTGTTGCAACAAAGAAGAGAACAGTGGAACACATTTTTCCCAAACCATTTACTAGTCTCCAGGGAGATATAATTTCCTTTCAAAGTGAACTGCATTTCAATTCATAGGACATTTTTATTAGCCATTTTGGACTAAGAAATTGACTGTTCTGGAAGCAGTTCCCTCATTGTTGCAATATCAATTAGTCAACAGAATATCACAAGGTAAAGTGAGAAACTGGTGAGATGATCATCAGCTGCTGCTCAGCACTTTATAAATAAATAATAAAACCCTACTCCTTTTACTCAGCCACTTAGCTGATACTCACAACTTCATATCACCATATCTAAATGGGCAACAATTCATTTCTTTATGTGGAATTGTGTAAAAAAACACAACATGAAAAAGTCAGCTACAGCATTCCCACACTCAGAAGGTAGTTGATGTGAAGCAGGAGGAGACTGCCCTGTGCTATGTTAAGACCTCTTCTGAAGGCAAATGCAGTAATTCACATTGGAGTGCAGAAGGGACAAGCACTTACTCCAACATTAGCACTCTTGTTGCAGCTGGAGGATGCTGATATCTTGCAAGTTTTGCAGACGATACAGTAAATACCTGGTTCCCTGGAGTGGCTTGTACTTTAGGTCACAAAAGTTGCTTCCAATGCAGGGAAAAATAATAGAAGTTGAAGGTATGACAGACTGAATTCTTGAGAAGAAAACCAGTGAACAAACAGGAGGTAGAGCCTCTGGCCTCACCAGCTATGTACACTGAGCCTGCTTTGTATAACTGCAACTGCACAAAACCACCACCACACACTGGGGATTTGGGCACACAGTGATGTATGTATACTATGCATTGGGGGTTGGTTTTAGTTTCCTTTCATACTCCGTTTTGAAAGACCTTACTATACTGGACAGTTAAGGAATATAGGAAAGTTCACAATTAATGACTAGTTGGCCATTGCTGCTTGCTTTCATATTCATTCCTCTTTTTTCAAAGAAGTATCAGGCACATGCTCTGCACAAGGGTAATGTAAGCAATGCCATGTTCTGAAAGATTAAACTGCCCCGTTGTCGGGAAGTATCAGAAAAATTAATCTAAAAACCTGAAAATATTCCTGGGCAGTGGGGTATATAAACTATGTATTACAAAGGCCATAAAGAGGGTGATATGAAACCTTCACCATTGCAGACTGGACTGAATCACCACTATTCTTGTGACATGATACAACATGATGTATGACTGTTACCAACTAGAAATCTGATTAACAGCTTCAAGTACAGTAGCTTTTTAGAGCTGTATTCAAACAATGAGAAAGAATTAAAGACCTAGGCAAAGTTTCACAAAGCAAATTATTTCCTTTTAATTGAAACCGTAAGGGCACATTTTAAGCACATTATTACATTAATAGATTGTACTATAACCCTCATAAAAATTTTTTTAAAAGGCATGGAAAGGCAGCAGAGAAATCCCTTTTCCCCATCTTTCACATTCTGAATGTGGCATTCTAGCAAGTTTTTGGCATGGCAGCATATATTAATAATATACATCTATATGGGAATCATACACCACGTTTTTATGTTGTAGTCTTAGCCAGTTTCCTTCTTGTAAAACATCCAAGGTTTCTGCTAGAAGCTTTATTACAAAAGATGCATTGTTTCCACTGAGTTATGTACTAAGAACAATCAGGCAAAATTGTGATATTAAACCTAATAGAAACAAGACATCCCCTATTATTTGCTGTTGATGAAACACTCTGATTTGAAGAGACTGGAAAGACCTATGGCTAACTTCAGAACGGTAGGGAAAATTATATCAATGTCTGTGTCTTCACTTTGCAAGCTGCCTGGTCTTAAAGAGGTCCTTAACAGAGGCAGAAAGTCTTGACAGTTGCTAAGTTTTGTCCTTTGGCCCCTTGCACAGGGGAAGGGATGAGAGCTGAGGTGTGGGGCAAGGCAAGTAACTGCAATGGCATTTTGCCAGCTGGGGACATAGTAACTGATAGTCTGCAAAGCACACACTGACCACATGAGATTTTTGTTGTTTCCAGTTTTTAGATGTTATGAAAATAAGCTCAAACACTTGACATAGTTTCCACACATCAGTTTACCATTGCTGTGGTTTCCTCAGGTATGTTCTGTGATCACAGATTAAATGTTCTGGCCAGTTCTAAGTGGAAGAGCAGACAGCAGGGCTCAAGCAAAAAGTAAGAGTGGAAGCACTTGCGTGCATATGCGGATGAATTGCAGGGTTTTTTTCCACTCAACCTATAGTATAATGTTGTTAAGGGGCTTCTCACAGGAGAATTGACAGGAAAACTATATGAACAGGGAAAATATAGTCAGGCAATTGCTACCCCTCCAGAGCTGCCTCGTGCAGGATGCAGCAGGTCAAGTACTGCAGCATAGACAGGTCCAGGTGCCACACATCAAAAGCACAATCACTTCTTTTCTCACACAGTTCATTAAAAAATGAGGGGGTTTTATGCAATTGAAGGTAATATATATTATTAAACTGTTTGCTTGCTAAAACAACAAAGGTACATTGCTTGTCCTGATAAAACTGTTAGCTTGAATTGGTTGTACTGTCAGAGTCCAGAGCTGGCTGGGAAGGTACCTCTCCCAGATCAAAACAATTTCCATTTTTGTAAGTACTTCAGGATGCAGAACAGCATAGGGAAGTCATGCTCTGCTTCATAAAAACTAAAGTAAGAATATGTATATGTAAATAAGGTTGTCACATAACATTAGACTTCATTCTCTGTGCCAACTACTCGGATCAGTTTTAAGGAGAAAGTTCCTTTTTATTCAAAGAGGAAAGGGATGTTAAATAATAATTTGGATATATCCAAAACATCTACTATGATATTGTAAGAATTACAACTAGGATCCAATGCAACAAGTTTTTCAAGACATTTCTGTGATGCTGTGAAGCTATCAAAAATACATAGTGATTTTTGAGTACACAGGAAAAATTGGTAAGCAGAAAGTTTAACAAATATTTAAGAAACATGGTTTGCTAATGAATTTAATTTTTTTCCCTCCATTTTGTTGTATGATTTTCACAACTGCTCCACACCATGTAATTTTAAGTTTTGACAACCCATTGACAGATAGTACCTATGACATCCCCAAAGCACTATAAGAAAATCATATGAATTATCTGAATTGTGCTAGACTGTAGTTGATTAAACAGTGTACTTATTATCGTAGCATATACAGTTATTAATATTTTATTCTGATGGTGCCTTTACTGTAGAATTGTTTTTAATAATATAATTTTAGAATGAAATGCACACATGGGTGATAGCTGAATTATATAGTACAGAAAACTGTTAACTGTGACTTTTGGAAAAAGTATTTTGAGAACAGATTTTTAGGTGCTGCAGTGGCAGAAAAAAAGTTCAGAACTCCAGTTTTAAAAGTCTGCAATTTTCTAGGCTTAATACAACCCATTCTACTTCTGAAGACCTTCACATAGTCCCCTCCCAGGTGATGGGAAAGGCAGTGGTGGAGGAGAAGCCTTCCCATCCCCAGACTCATGTAGCAGGAGCTGTTCCAGGAAGCAGCCTTTGCAGAAATTCCTTCACAGGGAGGAAGATGATGTTGAAGCCTCCCTGCACATAGTGTCACTGTTCACAAAGGGCAGAATATAATTGCCAGCAAATCCCATGACCTCTTCCCAAAGCCCAGCCTGATATCCCAGTACAGTCTGTTCAAAATGAAAAAATAAAAAAGGACAATAAACTCATGGGAGCTCTCAGATGGGGTGCCCAGTATGGCCCATCCAAGATGCTGGTCTTAAGTATCTTCGGGCAATAAATAACACTACATCAGTTCTTCCACTTTTCAGGCTGCAGAATCACCAAAATGCACTGAAAGATGGACGTTACCACCTGGGTATTCTAACTTGGATAATAAGTAGGCTGAGACATCCCTCTGGGTGGAGTGCAGGCATGTTTCAGCAGGAAAGCCATTTGGGGCCTACCATGGCTCACTCTCTCCTTTGCTGTGCACAAACCAGAGCTGTTAGGGAGAGAAGTGGGGCAGGCAGGACTATGCAGGCAGAGATGAACAATGCCTTAACAAGAACAAAAGCAATTTCAAATCCCACCAGTCTGTCAGATTACTTAAGACATTTGACTGAATGTCAAAAATGTTTCAATGAATCGTTTTGCCACCCAGATCTTATTTCCAGGCCCTTTTTTGAAAAAAAACAAAAAACAAACAAAAGAAAAAACAAAACCAAAAACCAAACAAACAAAAAATCCCAACACATTAAAAAAATCCCAACACATTAAAAAAATCCTGAAATTTGGCAACTAACTATTTAATTTCAGGTTTCTTCAAATACATATTTAAAATTACATTGTGCAAGAGCGACCCAAAGCAGTAATGCTTTCAGTTGCTTAACTTTAATTTAGATAACTACCATTCCAAATCCATTTTGGACAAAAATTAAAACCTCACATACAGCTTCTGGAGCCTTCCTGATGCCCCTGTTTTGCCCTGACATTTTCACAAAAGACTGCAGGCATGTCTCCCACACCTATTTGGTTCATGCCCAGAAGTGATCACCTTTCTTCCAAATGGATTTGGTCTGCAGGGTGCTGGTTTAAATCAAGTGTGTGATACTCTGTGTGCTGTAAAGAAGCATGACAATGTGATTCACATGCTGCCTACAGATTTTCCACAATCTTTTTGGATTATAGGGCTTGTTCTCCTTCGTATTGTTTGGAGAAACTTAAAATAATGATTTGGTGTATGTAACTGGTTTTTCCATTTCTGTCATTAAAGCTGCTTTCAGGACCATGCTGAAATTGCAACAAAAAGACTTTCCCACATCGCAAATCACTGGGTTACTTGGTGTGCACTATATCAATAAAAAGATTAGCTTACTTATAGGAAAAGGATGACAAAGTCCACAATTGTCCAAGCCATAAGAAAAATGAGGTTCTGTTTCAACTAAACCATCTAGTAACGATGTCATATTTTAACCCTCAGCTCCTCAGGTACTCTACAAGGCTCACAAGTGGATTTTATCTTATGTGCAGTGTTAAATTAGTGCCATTAACCTTGTAGGTCAGCTCTTTGAAGTCAAGGAGGAATTTTGCTACTGATTTCCATGGAGCCAGGCTTTCATATTTATCTCCACTGACTATTTATTTCAAAGTATCAAGAAAATTTTGTGCTTAGAAATCCTGAAAAAAGAAAAAAGCAAAACATAAGATTCTGGAAAGAAAGTTTTCTCCTTTAGTGTAAACACAGCATCTTCCAGCAGCATCCCAACTAACAGCAATCTGTGCAGAGTCTGAGACAGCCCTACAAGAACCAGCAGAAGTATTTAAAATACTTACAGAAATCAATTCTAATGGCTCTTCAAGAGTGGAGAGAGAAAGCAATAGACACATAACTGAAGTGAAGTAGAAGTAAACAGAAGTGGGACTGGGGGAGGGCAGAAGAAGACTAGACTTAAACCTGGAATTGTGCTGTGCTGAAGAGATGAAGCAACCGTTGTATGTATTTCTGAATCCAGGTTTTTAAGGGTCATCAGAACAAAATTGACTCATACAGGTAGAGAAATGTGAGAGAGAGGTAATTCGTATTTTATTCCCATTCACTGTAAAGGAAAAAGCACCAGGCTCTGTGATTTTATTAGCTAAGCATTTTAAGGAGTGCCAAGAGTTGATAGCAAATTTCCAAAAGGCCTGGTTTCTGTCATGAACAAATCATATTCTGTAAAAAGGAAATAGGCATCAATGAGAAAAATTTTCAGGAATGGGGAAAAGATACCTGCCCAGGGACTGGTGACAGTAAAGTGCACACTAAGAAGCTACTGGTACAGGGTTTTCCTGGACTGCAGAATGGAAGAACCACAGCAAACCAACATGTAGGAACGGGCACAGAACTGACACAGCGCGCAGCAAACACAAGAAAAAATGTTGGCTACTTACAGCTTCTGATCTAACCATACTTTTCAGGGATCACTTCATCCAAGACTCTATTCAAAATACTCAGGGACTGGACTAGATGACCTCTAAAGGTCTCTTCCAGCACAAACCATTCTATCATCCATACTGGAGCCAAAGCAGTCATGCTGCCCCTATCCCAGCACAAGTCCAATCCAAGCACATGACAGCAGTTCTGACCAACTCAAAGTAGTTACACAAATTCTGATTTCTGAATATAAGGGAAAGAGCTGTCTTCAGTGAGCATGTGAAAGACCCTTACAGGATGCTCAAGAAGGCCAGCATACAGTCTTCTATTACTTCTAAAGGAAAACAATTTTACAGCCCTTTTTCTATGGTATTTCCATAGCCCCTGGGCTCATTTTTGATTTGTAACCGAGGACTTGAATATGTTGGGAAGGGTCAAAATAGAAACTCTTATTTCTCTGTGGACTTCCTTCCAGGAAGCCTACATAAACCCAAGTGGAATTCATTGTTTTAATGAGAAGAAAAAGAAATGGCATTTCAACTGCCCATGGGGAATCCTTGCTGTGTAGTTAAATGCACTGCATGACATCAGGGACTCCTGTTCTTTATTTTTTGCTTAGAAATGTGAATATGATTTTTTTTCAAGTAGCAGTGCCCCACTTCAGTGACAGTGATCAGAGGAAGCCCTGGGCTCTCAGAGCAACTGCACATGTTGAAGAGGAACAAAGGGTTGTCCCTTTTCCTGGATGCCTGATGTAATTTGGGATCTGATTTGCTGAAGCACCCAAGCACACAGTCATGACCCAAGTAAAAATACTAGAAAATCAAGACCCTGTCATCTCAGGTGTTTCAAATTTAGCAGTTTGTCTCTGACCTGAGCCTCTATGCTTTTGCGTCCCAGCTGGAAAATTAAGCTAGCCCTTGGTAAGTGATCATTTTTTTCAATCCAAATCAAAACATCTTCTGAATATTTCCCATCTTCATTTAATAAGAAAGTATAGGCAGATGAAATATTTCATTCAACTTCATATTTAACATGGCAAAATGAAATAGCTCTACTTTTCCCTCTACCTTTTTGCTTGCAGAAACTCTTCCCTGACCTCAGCACAACCTAGTGAACTGGATCCAAAGGTCTGAACATCAGGATTTTTGCTGTTGTTGATGACTTTTAAAAAAAATATTTTTAATAATAATTCAGTGAACTATTACATGTCCTGAAAACTCATTTTAAAGTAGGAATTCTACATCATAAACATTTAATTTAATACTGCAGGTAAGAGTTTCACACTGTGTTTCTAAACACTGTTTTGTTCAGCAGGGACCTTCTGGAAAAAACAATAAAATACAAGTGTCTGGCAGCATCCTTGTGACACTGGGGCAGTCAGTGACAGCTGGACTCAGTACATGCGTTTTAACCACCTGAGAAAATGCAGCAGCAGTGGCAAGCTGCTGGCCCTAATACAGAAGAGGGAAGTGGCAGGACATGCAGTGCTTTGGGTGAGGGTGTTAGATAACTGATGTGATTTTTGTTTTGTTTCTCAAGGGAAATATGCCTTAGCCCATTTGAGCAGAGGATGACGCCTTCTGTTCCAGGCTGCCTTCTTCCTTGAGCATCTGCTGACCACAGCCCTGGTTCCCAGGACCCCATTGCAGCACCATTCTGCCTGATTTGCAGTCCCAGTAGCTCCAATCTGGATCTTCTGTCTCCATCTTTCTTTTTCTGCTATTTCTCCCATTATCTAGCCTGTTATCTAACTTGTCCCTAACCAGTCCCTTTAAAGGCAGGGTTTAACCCTTCCCTTAAAAATACTCACAGAGCTCCCCCTAAGATGCAGATTGTTGAAATTCAGGAAAAGAAAACAAGGAAAGACACGGCACATGTTTATGAGAACAACAGCAAAAATGAAAGAGGAGGGGGCAGCCCTTGTCTCTCCTCTTAAGGCAGAGGACTAGCACAACAACCCACATGAGACCAGTGTCACAAAGAAGTCCAGGTATGGCTGTTTTCCAAGAACATACTGTAGCAGCTATATCCACAGCAGAAGGAGAACACCCAAATAAAATAATTGTGCTGTGTGTCATTGCTGTTCTTTCCTGAATACTTCCATTGTCCCAGGGACATGTCCAAGGTCTTTCCTCTTCTCCATACTTGGCTGCTCAGCTGAACCCCATGACTTGTCCTCAACACGAGGACAAGTTTGTCCTTTCACTGAATCACTTAACAGCAACCACATGGCACTGAATTTCTTTCTTGCTTTTAGGGGCTCCCCTTCAGCAAGCAGCACCTCCTCTGGTGTGGGATGCTGTGAGGAGGGCAGGACATGGGCATGGAGGAGAGTGTGAGGTCCGTGAGGGAGGGCTGGGGACTGCTGCAGCACTCCTGCCATCCCACACACACCAGGCAAGGCATGGGGACACTGGAGTGTCAGGGAAAAATATTACTGGTTTGGAGTTTGTTTGCTTGTTCTTTCAGGAATCAAAAGAATACATTTTTTCCACAACACTTTTGCTAAGCAAGCTGGATTGGTTTTGAAGAGACAATTATTTTAGAGACAACATGCCAGCTTGAGGCAGGAACCAGCAGGGAAAATTTCTGCACAAACAGTTAAAGTTACAAGCATGAAAACCAGCCCTGTAATTAGGACCGGGAGGCGTCCAAACAGGCAAGTGTCTGCAGCCCCCACTTGCCTGCCCAGCCTCACAGGGTTTGGTATCAGCCTGGCTCTTACTAATGTTTGACTTGGGGTGTTTGTTCCCCCTTGCCTCATGCCTACTTTCTTAGAGACTTTTTAAGGGAGTTTATCAATGGCTCTTTTGGAAAGTCAAATATATTGTGTCAATTGTTTCCCATGACCAGCTATTTAGGCACATTTTTTAAGAATTCCATTAGTTTTAGTAGACATGATTAGTTTTCCATTTAGATATAATGTTCCTGCTCTGAGTGAAAGTGATATTTACTGATGCTATTTCACTTCTAAGCTAGCAAGGTTTTCTGTGTTGGCAGCGTGTGAGCATGCACACTTTGGCAAGGTTCAGTGCATACAGTGATGAGGGCATTATAAATACCTAGACAAATTAATAATGTAGCACTGAAGAAGAACACAAGTCAGTTAATATTAATGATAATATCAAAAGCATCTAGAGCAGCAGATGAGATAGTTTTTCTCTTTGTCAGGAATAAAGGGAGATCAGCAAGGGCCACGTATAGATTGCATAACTTGGCTTTAAAAACACAAAATAATCTGAAAAAATGCCATTCTAGTTCCTCTTTAAAGAAATAATCAATGTGAGTTCTCTCTCTGAGCTAGTAAAGAAACTAGAGTTATGCCCACAAGCCAGGGCTGTCAATTTATGTTGACAGACTTTGATGAATATAATTACAGAGCACCTAACCCGAGTAGCAGTTGCGGGGGAGAAGTTAAAATGAAAATCTAATACTGGAAAGAATTGATCAGGCTCCTTTCTTTTCCCTCTGGTGCCTGCTCAGAGCTCATTTATTGGAAAGACTGATGGCAGCACGGAGACTGTGGGACTAGTCCAGGCTCACTGCACAATGCACTTAAATGATTAGGGAATATTGGACACCTTCTCTGGAGTCGTCTGTTTGTCCTCCAGTCTGGGAGCTGCCAGCCGAGCAGGGGCAGCCCCTGCAGAGCCACTGAGTGCTGCTGCTGGATCCCCCCCAGATCGATGGCCCCGCTCCTCCCCTGCCCTGGATAGGAGCTGAAGAGACTAGTTGGTGCATATGTGATGACTAGAATTTAATTATATATCACATTGATTTTCAATTACAACTCCAAGGAGCTGCTTGCCAGGATTTCAAGTTCATGAGAAAGGCCCCACGTCTCCTTTCTGAGTTCTTTCTCCCCAGATTGCTGCACTGTGTGGAAAATTTTACAGACTCTCTACCTTCGGCACTCTGTCTGGGGATAAGCAGCTTCAAAGTTTCCAGTAGTAATGAGAAGATCAGCTCTGTCTGAGACTGAATCTATTCAGAGCTGGAAGAGTAACTGTAAAGATGTGGAGTAAAATTAAATTAAAAGGTCTACTTACAATGGTGATTTTTTTTTCTTTGTTGTAAGTTTCTTAGTGTAAAGAAGCAGAATCTACCTTCAATTTGAGGGTTTTTTATGCTGGGCAGAGCACCAAAGGGGACTGAATCCAATCCAGTCTGTAGAAATAGGAATGTGCGAGTAATAAAATATTCTCATTTTATAAATCCATCTAAACCTGATCCTAGATCAATATGATAATACTCAGCATAAGAGCTAGCAGGTAGATAAGAAACCAAATGTTTTCATTAAACTCTTTGAGATCAGTTTTGTTTCTTCTTTGAGTGTTCTTGTGTTAATATCAGAAATTTTATTAAGACATTCAGCAATATGCAATCAGTATATCAACTGTATACTGGGTAACTGCATGAAAAATTGAGCTGAATGTCAGGGGAAAATAAAAAGATATTAAATCTCATTGCTAGGTCTGATATGCTTGCACCAAAATACGGAGACAAAATTTGCCAGAAAACTAACACAGAAATATTTTTAAATTATAAAAAATGGAAATTTTCAGGAAAAAAAAAATACGAAATTTTGAGTGGACTAAAAGGCCACAGGCTCTTGCCCTACTTGTCCATGACACGCGTAGCTATACCAGGGAAGTGCAAAATAACTTTTAGAAAGTGCATCACTTTATATGTATAGATAGGTGTATGCTATACAGAGTAATAAATTACTTGTAAGTTCTGCAGCAAAACTTCTGATTTTTACAGAATAAAATTTTAACCTGTTATGTCCAGGAAACTGTAGTGGAATAGGGATATAACTAAGAGTAATTTAAGGTGATGTTGTTCTTTAATAATCCTTTTAACTGCTAAATACATTCATTGTCCAGATCCATTTGAACAGTAGTATTACTAGAATATATTTTTTATTTAGATACCCTTCATTTTCTGAAAAACTTGTGTGGAAATCTTGGTAACATATTTTGTATAAAATCCAGCATTTTTCTCCTGCCCAGTCACAAGCCAGCTGCTTTCCTGAGATATTTTATCTAAAGTGCAGATACAGTTAACTTTGATTGTTTTGAAATTGCCACCTGGCTCCCTTTCCCCATTCTCATAATAATAATAATTACCTTATTTTTATATTATACCTCCTCTGTTACCTTCTTTCCAAGAAGAATAGTCTTTGCTCAATCACTGTCTCTTTTTCAAGCTTTTAATTACCCTTATTTCCCTTCCACCTATGTTTTTTTAGCTCTGTTTTATCCTTTTTGATTCGTGGGAGAACAGGTTTGCACATGATCTTCATGATCCAGGCACACCTTGGTTTTATACTATTTAATTATGATAATTCCTATTTTTTCTCTGCTCCCTTCCTAATAATTCCTAATGTTCTATTTACTTCTTGTGATTGCTCCCTTCCATGAAGTTAATGTTTACACAGAACTACTTATTGGAAATAACTTTCCTAAGGATTATAGAATAATGGAAGAGCTCAGGTTGAATTTAGGGAGGTCATTGAACCCAACAGCCTGCTCACAGTCATGAGATACTGGAAGACTCCCATCTTCTCTCCAGACTCTCCTTGCAGGGCAAGTACTCCAACCAGCACCATCCTGGTGGTCCTCCGCTGGATTCACAGTTACTAATGCCTTCTGATACTGGGAGCCAAAACCTGGACACAGTGTTCCAGGTGTGCTCTAGCAAGTACAGGGGAAGCCTCTTTTTTGCTGACATGCTGGCTATGCTGCACTAGTTATTTACACAGTTATTTACACATCCCAGTCTCCTGTGAATGTCTTTTCACTTGTCAGGGTTAAAAAGTCCATCTGTCACTCTGTCACCCAATTGCCCAGCACTGAGGGAGCTCTCTGTACCCTGCCCGTCAGGTTTGCTTTCTCTAAGATGATCCCACCAGTGAATGTTTTCATCTAAGTCTCAGCCCTGTTCTCCAAATTGTCTCCAAAACATCAAGGCATTATGATTCAAGAACCCTGACTGCTTGATAACTGAATTTATCCTATATTAAAGTTTTGCAACAGAAGCAGCCATACCTTCAGCTGGAAAGCATTGTTAGCCTCAGCCTTTCAAAAGCCTCGACACCCTTAAAAAACATTTACAGTGTTGTCTGTCCCTACGGACTGCATTTTTGTTTTAAAGTGGGGCAAATCAACACATAAAGCTTGCCTTTGTAGGCAGCCCCACTACCACCATGGAGAATCTTACAATAAGGAGCATTATAGCTGGTGGTAGATGCACAAAGGAGGGGTCTTCAGCACTAAATCTTTGGGGGCTGAGTTACAGAGTTACAGTAGTGACACAGAGCACCTGAGTAGGAGAGGCATGAACAATAGAAACATCTTGTCTATGTCTGGGTTTCTGAACACCACCAGGATCAGATACACAAAGTTCACCTAATCAACAGGGTGCATCTGTAGAGCCGACACATGTGGCTGTAAGAGATACTGGCCCTTTATGTGAAGGTGAGAAAAATTCTCAATAGGGAGGACTCAAATGCAATGAAGCCAGTTGGGCTGTCACCACCACTGCTTCAGAAGCCTCTGTTATCTCTTTTGCTTCTGTTTCTCAGATTTCCCTTGAAAGCTCAATTGTGTCTTTGACATGGGGATGCTTGAATGAAAATGGAAATGTCCAGTGTTTAGAGACAGAGGTCACTTGAATACTCTCAGGAGATAAGTGAGACAAAAAAGGAAAACATAAATTAACTTTGCTATGAGATTAAGAGCACTTCATGATTCAGATTTTGTTCTCCTGATGACTAGACACCTCTCTTTTAGCCAGGATTTCCTGACAGGGTGTGAGCAGGGCACAGCAGTGGGACTGCAGCATCATCTCCTGAGGGAGAGCTCTGCTCAGCATTTCAGTGTTCACTAGAATACTTTCTCAAACAATCATAAACCAAGGTTTAAGAAGAAGGATTTTAACAGACAAGTAAGACCTTGATGAAGTAGGCAGCAGGATGGTTTTGTACCTTATCAAATAGAGGACAGGCTCAGGATACATCCTGAGGGCTGTTGTGCTTAGTCCTGCAAAAAAGAGCAGCTCTGCAGAACCAGCAACACACATATTAGTAGAATAAAGGTTAGTCTTAAGAATCAAAATTAATTAAAGGCAGGTCAAAATCAGAAACATTTGTATTTAAATCCATGGGCTCTTGCATGTTTTCTGCAGAGAGGCTGCTGGGGTGTAAAATGTTCAGATTACCTTTTTCCCCACAAGCTCAGGCTTTGAAGGCTTGCTGCACTTTGGAAACAAGGTCCCAGATGTCACAACTTTTCATAGCCACCTTTTGTTTTGAGTTACAGCACACTGCCAACAACCATGTCTGCTGAGCCTCCTGTTCAGAGAAGTAAAACAAAGTGTATTTGAGAAGGCCTTGGTTCTTCCCTAAGAGAACTGCTCAATTCTCTTCAAGGCCACTGCTAGAAGCTCCTGTGGTGAGAGAAGATGCAGTTTTAAGATTTAGGAATACGGATCCAGTGAGCACCAGCTGATTCATCACATCTTGACTCTCATGAGCCTCCTCCACCTAAAATGAACAAGATGGTCTCTGCCATGGTCTCTGCTTGTTGCATCCTGAGGTACTCTGAACTAGAGGTCCTTGTCCATAGGTGCTGTAGCCCCAAGGCTTCCCAGCCAGCCCTGCCAACAGGCTGCCATGCTGCAAGAAAACTAGAAGACATCTTTATGAACTGTTTTCTGAGCCTCTCTGCCTTTATATATTACATTTTTCACTCCAGGAGGTGCAGAGTCAGGAATCAAGAGCCCACATGAAGCTCAATCACATAGTAAATGTGTTGCCAGAATGGTGGGAGAGGAGCGGCCTGAAAACCTGACATGACTGCACTGAAAAAAAGAAAAAAAAAATTTTACTCTGTGTTTTTAAGAAGCTTTGCAATTTTTCAGCCTGATTCATGTTTTTCTTGTGAGAGGCTGAATTATTTGGGAAGGAGAAAGTCATACTGTCTTGCACTGGGCAGCCAATAGCTGCAGAGAGGAGTGACTGCTCCTCTTTGGCTGTATAGGGAAATCTGAGTGCCCTGAATCATCCTGCAATTACACGTCTGCAGTGGGGACTGCAAAATGCATGTGATGTTAGAATATTTGTTTCTGACAAAGCCAGGACAGTTATAAATCCGAGGAGCCTCGCTGCTTTAAGAAATGTACTCTTTAGCAGTGCACTGCTATAAGTAATATCTATTGGTGAGGAGGTAGTGGGCACCCACTGAAGCCGTTTTGCCAACAGGTAACAGGCACATACCCAAATAAAGTATAACAGCATGGTAAAGCACTTTCACACATACAGAACAGAGCCTCTGTTCTGGCGTTCTTCATATAAAAATTATTCAAAAATCAAAACCCCAGCTAACGCCACTGTCAGGTACGTGTCAAGCTTAAAGCCTGAGAGTAGGCAGAGATGAACCACCTTTGGGCATTTCAAAGTGCTATATGGCTTTGCCAAAAGCCTGTTGTCCAAAATCTTTTTATCTAAGTGGTTTCAGAAATAAGATTGAACAAGGCTCAGATTCCTGCATCCCATAGGCACAAATTCAGTGGGTAAACAAATCATGACAGTTTAGTGACATGGTAAATTCTGAGGCAAGACCTGAAACCACTTTTGTGACTGACCATTTTTATATCTTCATTTTATGTGGTAGGTGCAAAGCATTAAATATTTGCAGAAAAATTGTGTGGCAGAGCTGAGTGTTGTACCCAGGGTTTTTCAGACCCCAATTGGACCCTTCTCCACTTTTGACTGGTACATGGCAGCCTTTTGCATTCAGTAGCCAGTTACTTTTAAGAAATTACTTGGTGAAGAATGAGGGAGGATTGTGGGTTTGTGGGCTGGAGGGTCAGTTTACCATAAAGATGTATATATACAGCTAGAGTTCAGCAGTAGACACCCAGCTTTGAATCCTACCCTGAGAAAGTGGCACAAGAGACTTATTCAGAAATTACTGTGGTCTGGTGGTGACTGAAAGTTCTAAGGAAGGAAGACATAAGAACTAGAAGGAGAGATCGTATAGCACAGCTGGTTCCAGTCCTGGAGAGTAGCTTCAGTGGGAGGCTGAGAAGATTTTGCTTCCAGGGAAATGCTGACAAAATTAACATCAGACATTTCAAAACTTTAAGATCTACCAGAGTGGCAAAGTATAATATTTATTGTTTGAAATTGTTCTTCTCACTGATTTACAATGCGTCACCACGATGAATCCTGACCATTGAAAGCATATTTACTTTTCATGTAAAACAAACTCCTTACAATAATGCAATGGATGTTTTAAGTCACATACAGACATTATCTTGCAGGAAACTATCAATATGAATTAAATTAATTGTCTGCCCTTGAATTTCAATGAGTTTCTTTTTAATCTCTCAGGAAAAAAAATGTTATGAAAAAATTTATTTTGGGAAATGAATTAAGAATGGATTTTCTGTACAACAGAGAGGTGACATTCCTGGTTTATTTCTGAGTGAACATTGCTTTTTCATGCCTTAATATTTTAATTATTTTTTTTTAGTAAAAAACAACAAGGTAAATAGGCACACTGTAGCAATCAAAGAGAAGAGATAGAAATGATTAGTGGACTCCACCAACACATACACAATGAAAATACAATGAAGAACTGAACCATGAGCATTTAGAGTGCACAAGCCATCTTGGTGCTTAGGAGCACTGGTGTTGTAGAAATAAACAAAAGCACTGTTTATAGCAAAGCATCTTGCTTTTATTGGGTTGTGTTATTAACAGGTAACTGGTTTTACTCAGATGGGCTCTGCTCCATTGAAGCTACTGGACATGCAGGAAGTGGTTTTTGGGCACAAGAAAGCTGGAGAGGGGATGACTCTCTAATCTTTATTACCCTGTGTTTCTTACAGGATATTGAACCCATTATGCCTCATTTTTGTAGCTGTATCCAGCCATGCCTATGAGGATTGCACTCCTGATCCAAATACCCCTCTAGAGGCTACCTGAGAATCACCTCTAGGATAAATTGGATAGAAATGGTTCTGTTTAGATCTGGACAGGTTTTTATAGATGCCAGTTCTATTTTGGAGGGGCTGGGGGAGGGAAATTTCTGTGAGATGTCCTTTCTTGCCACAGAAAAAATAAGTGGGAATCTTTTTACTAAAAAAGTAATTGAAAAGTCTTGATTTCCCTGACAGAAAATGTCACATTAAAAAAAGTGTGTTTCCTGCAAAAGGGATCTCCATCCAGACTTCATTCCTCACAATATGTGGTGGGGAGGTTTTCCTGCCATGCAGGACCTTCTGTAATACAGGAATCTTCTGCCCATCCCTCACACCCCTTTTTTCAAAACAAGCTCTCAAGCTCTGGTCCAAGTTCACACCTGCTGGAACCAAGTGGAATCAGGCAGGACGACTGCGAGCTTTAAATTAAAAGCACAAGAACCACCTCACTCACTTTCCCTGGTGCTCTGACTCCCTTCTGCATTTTCTTTTCCAAAACAGGAGGGAATCAAATCCCACAGTGTGTAGCTGTTATTTGCATTTTCCTTTCCCTCTTCTCTGCTGAGGTCAGCAAAAAAAACTTGTTCCGCATGAAGTGATAGATCATGAAGTAGCCTAATACAGGGAAAGCTTCCATGGCTCCTGCATGGTTGCCCTCCCGTGATATCTGATGTTCAAGTAAGAGGAACAGGTCCTGTCACAGCACTCACTGCTGAGGATCTGAAGCAGATACCTGCATTGTGAGGGGGAAAATCAGTCAAATCAGTTCTGCAGCTTCTTTTCCTGCTCCAGCATCAGAAGGGATCCTGATCTTCCAGGCAGCTCAGCAGCACAGATACATTATTCATATGCTGATTTTCCTGCTCTCTTCAGGCAGTTAGAGGGGCAGTGTTGCTGACATTGCTTCTGTAATGCATTCTAGAACCCAGGTTTTGTGGATCAAAAATGCAAGAACTGATATGTATTTTTAAAGCTCTACACATCTTGCATTCAAGGACACAGAAAGACTTCTCCACAGAAAGAAGGAAGAGTTAAGAAACATAAAAACTAATAATATTAACAGCTGAATATTATTTCCATGAGCCATTTTATACCAGGACTAAATCTGTCTGCTTTAAACAAAAGGAGAGAAGCAAGCATCTCTCCTGAAAATTATGATGTCTTCATATACTGCTGCTGCACTGCTAAGCTGGGAGGCAAAGATGGGTTTAGTGGGTTGTCAGCACTCAGGCCCTCATCACTGCTGGGTACCAGGAGTGCTGGCAGAGATGGCTGCTGGGGCTGCACAGCCATAGGGATCTCTACTGGAGAGCAGCCTGGAGCCTCTTCAGCATCACCCACTGCAGTGCTCTGTCCTCTTTGCTGTCAATGACCAATCTTGCTTTGCTCTTACCATTAGTCTCTTGGGGAACTTTGACAGAACCCAGGCTTATTCCCAAAGAGATAAAAGTGAAAAGGTTACACCTTCGGGTCAGAGGCTAAAAGGCAGATAAACCACCCTGCCTGCAGAAGTCAAATCCAAGGGAAATCAAACCAACTCCCAAGAAAGGGTATCTTGTAGACTTAACTTCAGTGGGAGGATGCAATTGTACCTATTTTAGCAAACACACTCCCCCTTTTTTTTTTCCCAACATGGGTTAAGAAAATATATTTAAGCACAAAGCAAAATAAACTCAAATGAAAAACCCATCCTGCCTCCTCTCTAATGGCTGATTTAATGGAAGCTTTTTCTCTGCAGGGTCATTTTTTTGTTTCTTACTGAGGGCGGAGGAAAAAACATTTTTATGCATAGGAAAGACAAAAATTGGTGTTAAATGTCTTCCTCTAACCAAACAGCAGCACAATGATTCTTCTGTCTGGTGATTCTAAGAGGATTTCAAACAATAAATCAGAAAATGTCAGCCTTCAGTCAGACAAGTTAATGAAGGGCATAGTGGCAATTTGTGGGAGGGAAGAATAAACCATGAAAAGCAAAAACATGGATAATACAAAATATATGTAAATGAAGGTCTAATAAACTTCTTTAGCATAGTTCTCAATAAACTTTTAAAATCTCTATAAGAAAAAAAGGCATCTTGGTGGCATTCCAGCCAGAGTGAGCCAGATGCACAAGCATCTGGACTTTCACATATTGACCCACAGGATGAGAGATATTTTGTTCAGATCCTGTTGAATCCCTTCAGGTAACTTCTCCCAGGGCAATCAGTGTAACAAGGGTGGCTGAGGTTTGCATATGTGTGTGTGAAGCAAGATCCCAGGTCAGCTCTGCAGAGATGAGGCCTCCCACACAGAAACTACAAATCAACGTTTGCAGAGATGGCCCCTGTTGCTCCAACATTAACATCAGGAGAGCAAACTTCTGCAGTTTCCCTTCTTTCAGTTTGTATTTCTGCATGTGCTGCTAAAACCAGATAATTCAGAGGATATTGTATGAGAGTTGGATGTTTTCTTGTGTTACTGCTAGTGCCCACAATCTGTCCCTCTTCAGCTTTATGCTCACAGACACAGGCCTCTTTTCCAATAAAAATAGCAAAGGTTTTGCCATTGACTTTTCTTGATTTCCAGCACTTCTCTCCCACTTCGTTTTTTCCATTCAGAAGTTTTAAACCCTCAGGCTTCTCTGCATAAAGCCAATACTATAAAGGAATGAGGAAGTGCAGTTTTCAGCTTAACCAGGACAACTGCTGAGCCATTAGAGACTCATGAGGGTTTATGAGGCCCCCAGAGCACTAGCGAAATGTTGACATGATGTCTTATGCAGAAATGGAAAATCTGGGGAATGATCAACCAATTCAACCTCAGCAAAATACTTGAACACAGTATTAAGCAACTGCCTCAGAGCAAATAGGAACAACTGATAAAAAGAACTGGTTAACTTGGATTTGTGAAGAACAATGAAGTCATACCACAGCCTTCCACTGAGAAAGAAAATGGTTTACTGTCTGAAGAAGGATCCATGGGTTCAGTTTTGAGTTTAATCCTGTGTTTTCTGACACGTCCCTTGCTAAGGACGTAAGTTTTAAACAAGAGTTCTCCAAAATGGATGCCAAACTGGCTGAAAAACAGAGATAAGTAATAACATTCAGGACATCAGTATCCCACTAGGAAGATACACTTACAAAAGATCTCCTAGACTTTTGTGTACTATCTTTTTCTTCTAACTTGATTGTGCTGTTCATAGCTGCATCTAATAGCAATGGTTTAAACAAGAATGAAATCACATTAGCCACATCTGTTCTCTCCAGATCTAAATTCTGAGGCATTGAATTACAAGCTTTTCAGGTATGTTCCATGCATCTGTGCTAAGTTTCAGAGTAGCACAAGCTCCTAGGTTCCCAGTTTCCAGCTAAGCATTTCCCAACATAAAGATAGCCCTTGGGTGAGATACTGCCAGGCTACAGAGAGCACACTGACATTGCTGTGAACTCCTGTGAGAGAGAAACTTGTTCTATCTCATAAGGAAGGCTGTAAGAGAGTAGGATATACATTTAGGTCTCTCAAATCACCAAATCACAGGCTATCCCCCAGCTGTGGGACTTGGAGGGAAAAAACATACCTCACTTCAGATCTGAAAAAAAAAAAAAAAAAAAAAGGCAAGTGAAAAAAAAGCAGAGTTGCTTGTCAAAATACACTTTGCTGCCAGCTCCGTTATTTGATGTCCTAAGAGTTTTATTTTCCAAGTGATGAAGCAGTCAACCATGCTTTTAGCACACCTAGGATTACCTAGCCAATAGATCTTTACAGTCAAAACCTGGCTGAGTTTTGTCTCACAGTGATCAAAATCAGAATCACAAGCAGCAGTGCTCTTAATCTAATGGCTCATAACATATTGTGTAAATCACTATGTTAAATGATAAACCCTCCGAGATTAATTTTCATCATTAAACCTCTTTTAGGTCTTCTAAGGTTATTCTGAAGATAAATCAATACTTAGCTTTCCTGCTGTCTTTCATTGAACACATCCAAAGGACACACCCCTCTTCTTAAACAAGGGGAATCCTCACAATGGTTTTAGCTAAAAATTCCTTATTCCAGATTTTGGAGTATTGGACTATTCCAAGAGAGTTCCTGAAATGAGTCCCACAAACAGTTGCTCAACCCTCTCCTGCCCTCCCCTTTAATCTCGGGTGCTGACCTGGCCATTCATTCCATGTTTGCAGTGGTGATCTCTGCAAACTGAGTTTCCATGGCAGCCCTAATCCATGAATAGGGCTGGCTCCATCAGTGGTCACTTAGGACAGGCTTTGTCCTCCCCGTGTCCTGTCACCGGCAGCATCAGAAGGCAGAAAACAAGTGCCTTGTGTAAACATGACCTAATGAGATCCCCAGCCCTGTGACGGGGGCCTGGAAAGGGAACGTGTGAGGACACCCGCCTCTTCTGGGATTTTCCACTGAGGACTCCTAACAGTTTCTTGCCTGTTTTAATAGAATGATTCATTTAAATTGCATTTCTAGTCTGTAACTGAATGAGCACAGAAAAAAACAGCCTGGCTTCCTGAGAACTGTGTCAAATGCTCTCTTCTTCCTGCAGCTGCCAGGTTGTCCTCTCTCCACAGCCCTGGCTGTCCCGTCCCCCCCCAATGACCAAGGGCCCCCATGGCATCAAGCAGATCTCTTCCAAGGACAAAGGGGTCCCTGGGGGGCTTCTGCAGTGCTAAGAGCGGGGCTCATGCTTTCAGCTTCCTTTGGATGTTAAACAGCAGCATGTTGAGCCTCTGGTGCAAACCCTTTCCCGTCTGACACTGGAAGCTGCCTAGAGGGCTTCTTCAAATGAATTGAACCAAAATTAAATTCTACAGGTTCCCCAAATAGCAGATAACTTCTTTTTATTCTGAACCATCGCAGGCCATGAAAATGGTTTCATCAGGCCATGAAAATGATTGCTTGTAAAACCATCTATGAGGGTAACAGCAAAATATTTCCAGAATATTGGGCTTTTCAGGCTGCTAAGGCATTACAAAAAAATGGTACCATATAAAAATACGCCTGAAATACACTGGAGCAGACAGGCTGTGTATTTTAAAAGTATATTCTACATGTTCTTTAAAGTATAACCTTTACTCAGTTCTTTCAGGCTTTTTTTTCCTTTGCACTAGGATATTAAAGTCTTGCTATCCATCTTCTTTTAACTTGTTATCTAAAGCCCAACACCAAAGGTGAACGTGCTGGGTACCATGTATGCATATCTGGCCTTCAGGCACTGTCAGTCACTTCTGCAGCATTGGAAGAGACTCAGACTGTTATTTAAGGTCTGATTTCAACTGTTTGCCCTAACATAACACAGAACAGTTGTCACAAAATGCTGATCATTATCTCCACATACTGCAGAAAACTTACAGAGAATACGGAGGGCTGGGTCCTGTAGTTATTTTGGGAAAAGTCCCAGTGCTCCACATAGTTGATATTTTACCCACAATTAGGAGCTACAGTTGATGTATTTATAGGAATTCCTCCGAAATCGAAAACACAGGCAGACTAATAGGATATAAAAGAAAGAGAAAGGAAGTGACTTTGGCCGTGGCATTCTTCCACCCCATGCAGCCAAGGCTGGACAGCTATAGGACCCCTGGCTCAACGCCCTGTCAATTACCTTAATCCCAAACTAAAGAGTAATGATACTAAACACTCCACAAAAATGCTTACAAACATTGCCATGGGAAAAAGGAAAAGCGTTACCCCCGCTTTCCCAGGCACAACTTCAGAAATGGACACATTGCCTTTTACAGGGAGAAACACATGAACATGAAAGACACCCACCAGTGAAAATCTTGCACAGCCTCTCAGAATGGGCAGGATTAGTCCTAGGGCAAAATCACAGTTCTAAACAAGAATATGTATGAGATTACACAAACACCATTAAAAGAAACTGCAGAGTAATAATTTTTAGAAAGATGAAAGGAGGAAGTGAGTCAGGGGGGATGAAAACCAGTCAAAGTTTATAGTTGAAAAGATAAAAGTTCCTCTGTGTCAATGATCTTGGCCATCACTTGTGCATTGTTTACTTCCCTTAATAAAACAGGGAAAGAATTTTATTTATAAAGTTAGCTAATATTTGGCTTTTAAAGCATTTTTCTTAAAAAGGATACTTCAAAAGCAAGAATAAATGTGGCAAATTTCTTTCCGAAATATTTTAACTTTTAAAGAAGAAAAACATTTCAAGTCATTATCATCCCAGCAACATTCTTTTCTTCTTCCTTCCCTTTTTTCCTTTTTTCCCAAGGAAGGGAATAGGGACTTTTCCTCCCACGTTGCTGAATGAAAAGTTAATACAACTGTGTTTTTAAATTGAAAAAAAAAATTGAAGGAGTTGCAAAGAAAAGCATTTGGGGATTTTATTTTGCAATATAATTCCATCATTTTTTCTGGCCAACTCTAATTATTAGAGCTGGGGCAAAAGTTTGCTTTGCCTTTTACACTCCAAATTTTACTCTCAAAAATCTGAGCTCAAGAATTTCCTGTGTGGTGTCAGTTGGGGCTTAGCCCACAAGGCCAGTATAAACCCCCAGGAGACTGACAGCTCGAATGCCTGGCAGTAACAGGGGAAACCTCTGCTGACCCAGAAATGTCCTGGCAGTTCCTCTTCAGGAGAAGCACTGTAACACTCCCTCATCTTTGGCTTAGAGACATGGCTGGTGGAAGCAGTGCATACATGCACCATGGGCATGTGGAAGCAGTTGAGAATTGCTCTGTGAAAAGAAAGCTTTTATGATCAAAATGTTGTGTCCTTCATTTTCTATTCAGACATGGGCATATTCCAGAATCAAGAAAAGGATGGGAAGTGACAGCACCTAAAACCAGAAAACACATTTATCTCTCTTAAAATTTCCTCTTCCAAGAGCTGGCTTCTAGGAAGTACAGCCTGTCCTTCTGCCATATCAACCAGTGGCCTGAAAATGTACACGTCTTTCCTGACCCAGGCAGGGAGCCAGGGCTCTCAGGGAGCCAGATGGGTGCCTATCATGAGATACCTGCAGACATTTTGTGGCCTGGAATTCAATGTGAGGGAGCTGTTAGATGCAAACCTGAATCTGAAATCTGGGTTCACCTTTGCAAGGGCACCAGGAATTTTGGGAAATGCAGTACTATGGCTTAATGGGCCACAGAAATTTTTGAAAATGGTGTACCATGGCTTAATAGTGTACCTCCCCTTGGACAAGGAAAAAAAATTCTCTCAGCTGGCCACAAGCTGTGGGATCAATATCAAGTCTGTGATTTGTACACAAGTACTGCAATCTAATTGATACACATGGGCAGCAGATATGCTTTTGCAAATCAGCTGTGATTACCAGGATCCCTTGCAGGACTCAATAAACAATGTCTGGCTTCAGGGCTGCAGAACACACACATGGCTATGCAAACCTCCCAAACAATTTTCCACTCTGCCACCCAGGCTCCATCAGCCAAAAGCTTGTAAAAGAGCATGCGACAACAAAAACTGCTTGGGTTTAGCTGAAAGCCCAAAGCACAAAAACTCATCTAGCCCAGTGCAGTCTGCATTCCCATCTGCTGTAGGGAAATGTTTCCCTTTCCAGGTTTATTCTTGAATACTCTTAGAAACAAGAAGAGATCCGCTTTATCTCCTTACCCAGGACATCTCTTTACCTTGCATCTTCCCTTCTTAGAGCTAAAAGCTCTTGGGTCTCATGGCCAAGTGTGGCTGGTCAGATGGGAAATTGCATGTTGCCCCTTCCTTCTTGTTTTCCTTGGTGCCAGGCACTTCCCTGCTGCCCTGATTACTCGTTAACGTGTCGAGGAGAGTTTGCTCCACTAATCTCAGGAGTCAGGCAGCATTTCCTGAACCAGAATGATGGTTTAAGTAAGGTCCTTCCACTGACCCGTCGGTGACACCGTGCTCATGAATAACCAGGTCTGTCGCTGCCCCTCATGCTTAATTTTCTCTGAGGAAATCTTCTGTTGAGGGGCAACAGTTTTCCATTTCAGTGTACAGCACTACCCAGCTGCTTGTTATTTCACTTGGCTGAGCCTGACAAGCTAATGGTATGTTTGATTTGCACTACCAGTTCCTGCTAGAGACATCATAACTTTTATTACAGACGTGGTTCTTGTTAGGGACTCAGTTGTCCACAGAAGAAAAAAAAAAAAAAAAAAAAAAAAAAAAAAAGGCACATTTATTTCAGTCAACTTACTGGTTAACTCATTATTTGCAGGCGCAGCACTGGCATTTAGCACACAATCTGCTGCTTTTCTTCTTAGCATATTTCACTGTTGTTTGTGTGGCAAACAGAGAAATCATTCTAGCTTTTCTTTTGATATGCATTCCCTTTACTGTTCTAAATCCTGTGAGGTTGATCATGTTTCTGATTGCTAGAACATTTGCTGTGAACTTTCTTAGACACTGTGTAGCTAAACTGAGATCAGCAGTTGCCACAAGGAGAAAAAAATGGGTACAGAGAGAGGATAAGCAAGAATATATTTAATTGGACATAGTTCAGCATAACTTTTCTACATTGGTTTTCCTGCCCAGTGTTGATAAAGATATCAGACTGTCTAAGGAACTTAAACATCTGCATTATTCTTACGCTGCCAAAAGTACTGCACATGCCACATAAAACTGGTGCGCTACACTTTTTAAGAATAAAAAAAGCAAATCAAGAGGACTAAACTGCCCCAGTCCTGCTTGTCTGCAAAACAGAAAATGGATATTTTAATGAGGAGAGCTCTTGGATTATGCAATCTCCTTCCTCCTTTCTACATAGAGAGTCCAAGCAGGACAGGGCAGTACCCTCCAGTTTTTCCAGCACACTCATTCGGAGCACACCAGTAGACATGTCTGTGTGTCTCCTACTCAGAAGCCCAGGTGGGAAGATCCCAAACCTAATATTGCTTACAAAAATTTTGGCTGCATTTTCCCCTGCACCTCAGTTTAGTTGAAAAGGGAATTTGCATACATCACCACACTGCAGCCTTGTGTAAGATGCTTGGTTGGAATACAACATATACAAGCAAAAATAAGCAGGCTCATATTGTTGGCTTTTCCTAGGAACTGTAGGAGGTTTGTTACATACCAAACTGCTAGTGTAAGATATCCATCTGCAGGATTATCAGAGACTGTTAGTTTCTCATGCAGAATATTCTCTAATAAAGGCCCTTTAGAGCTCCTGAACTCTTGATCCTCAAAAGAGCCAGTCTGGGGAGCGTCTCTTCCAGTCTTTGAAGTTGTGGCACTTATAAAATTGGCCAGCACTGTTTGTGGGTTTGTTTTCTTTCCATATCTCTCCTTTTTTTTTAAGACCAGACAGAAGATGACATTATTAGGAGGCTGCTCAAGAGCACCTAGTGGTTTAGGGGTAGGCTTTTTATTTCTGCTTTCAAGCAGAAATGAAAGATTGTAAAACCTTCTCTTTTTTTTTTTTTTCTTTTTTTTTTTCTTTTTTTTTTCCTTAGGGAATTACAGCTCACAAAAGTTCTTATAACTCCTTACAGCAGCCATTTTACTACTCAGGGAGGATATTTACTGGGTCACTTTCTTCCTGCAGCAGGCCTCAGCATTAATAAACGATGTCTGCGAGTTACTTTATGCTCTTCATACTTTATTTTGATCTAGCTGTGTGTTTAAGGAGCTAAAGAGAGTGTGTCTTGATGAACTACTTACACCAGAGCTTTGCTTTAGGCCAAAAAGTAGAAAAGGCTTTTTTTCTGCTATTTTAAAAAAAGGTTTTGTAGGTACGTTGCAATCTGAAAAATGGGGCAAGCTGCCAAGGTTGCTCCGTGAGTCTGTTAGCTTCTGCTCACTCAGCATTAACATCTGTCTTCACTAAAGTGTTACTAGACCCCCAGTACGCTACACGGAGCAAGCTCCAGAGGCACTTATAGAAAGCAGATCTCGGGGGGGGGGGGGGGGGAGATCCACATCCCCCAGGCTCCCAACTAGTAGCACTTTTCCAGTCATATTAAGGAACAGCTTTACACCAATCAGTTCCATCCCAGATATGTGTGCACATGAGCCCTCAAATCAAAGACAGCTACAGGGAGAGGGATGAGTAGATTTTGCTAAGAGTAATCTGGAGCTGGATTCTCCCTCTCATAAAATGCAGCAAAGTTGGTTTTTTTTTTACTTTCCAAACAAGAAGTCAGATGATTTTAGTATTGCACTAGAAGTGCAATATCCCAGGAGGCCAGTTACCCCTAAGCCCTCAAATGAGGCACACAGTCATTGCAACATCAAGCTCTGCACTAACACACCCAAAGCAAGGCAGTACCACACACCTCCCAGGTGAGGCTGCACATTATCTTTGTATCTAATTAACATCCGTGTGTACATGCTACAAAGGAAACAATTCTGCACACATGAAAAGTACATGAGTCTTACCCAGCCCCATTCAGGTTCTTTCAAGGGGGAAAGCGGGGGCAGAGGATGAATCACAAAATGCTCCATAATGCCTGGTTTGATGTCTTGAATGAGACACTCATTGAGTCTGTGCTTGTAGGTAATAACCCAGCAAGTCTGTGAATTTTGGATCACATCCTTGAGGTGAGCAGCATCCTCCTCTTCAGTGTGTGCAAAAACCAAAGGAGATGCTAGCATGTGGTAAACAGCAGCATGCCTTCTTCACTGTCCTGTTTTAAGAAGTAAGGTCCAGCTTTCCATGAGGTGACAAATTTCCAGGTTTTTCTTTGTGTACTATGTGCCTACATGCCCGATTTACAATAAGCAGTACCTGGATTTGTGGATTTATTGGCTGTGACCAGACACAGGCTCAGTAAGTAAACAGATTAATATGTATTAACATACTGCATTCATTCAAAGTTCAGAACTTGTGTGCACATGTGAAGGTGGTATTTATCCATGGTTCTTACTAACGGAGATGATTAAAAACAGGATCATGCAGGGTAAGCAGTGCAGTAAAAAGACAACATTAGAACATTTTTTTAACTGAAATATCCAGAATAATGGTTACCTGATTTAATGGCTCATCAGACTATAGCCCACATATAATCTTCAAGGGTTTGGTGGTTTTATGTTGTAACTTGTAGATGATGCTGCAAGAAGTAAGAGTTCTTATGAAATTATTTCTCTATTATCCATAGAAATCAACCCTAAGGGAAGCTATAATGCCTTGTCTACAAAAGACAAAGGAGGAGAAAGGATACTCACATATTTGTGACCCCCTAATGAAAAAGAGGTCTCAAAACAGAGAAAAAGACCTACTAGTCTAGCACCTTTTTTTAAGTTGTAGGCTTGTAGTATTGAAACCTTTGGATATGTTCTGTCCAAACATAGTGGGACAGTAAGTTAGCTAAACTCCCATTTTATAATAGCAATAAAAAGCTCCAGGTGTGTGTTAACACTGTCAAAGTGGCGGGTGTTAAGTACAGCAGCATGAGCTGCCACCTCGACCCCCTCCCAGCAAGGTCAAGCAAACCTCTTGGCAGGGCCCAGAGCAACACAGGGATGCATTGCTGAGGCTAAAGAGGAGAGAGGTTTTTAGTGTTTGCAGTAAAGAAAGCTTCACCTTTTATACATCATGTTTCCAAAACACAGGAAGAATCAGGGGTGCAATGTTTTTTTTATGGAGAGGCTATCCTGGGAGTTTCCCAATGAAGTGGGGTGCCTGGCCTTTACTCGTCAGCCTGGGGAAGAGATGCCACAGCAACCTGCCCACCAGGAGCCATCACTGAGACCCTGTTGCTGAGGAAGAAAAATTAATCTTCATCAAGAAACTGATAAAAAGGAATTTCTTGTTGAAAATATTTATGAAAAGATTTTTCCAGCAGCTGCTTATTTTAGCGTTGAAACGGCAGCTCTCTTTTGACAACTTAGTCCTTAGTCTTGTGCTAGGTGTGTTGTGTGACATTTGCTTTTCAGGAATAGTGATTAGACTGTCCCTGTTCCCAGCAAACAGCTTCTCAGTTGGACAGAGTCTCTTGCAGAATAGAAATCTCCACCATTTACACAGGCATATTTCTGATTCTCCTCTCAGCCCAGACCAAACTTTGCATCTCTTTTGTGGGATTTAGACCTGAATTTTTAAGCCAGATTGATGATTTAGGATATTCGCTGTCAGATCTCCTAAAAAGCCTGGCTACCAGAGAGCAGGAAACGTTATTTCTGTCAGACTGGATCTGACTTGATCACAGCTTTTCCATACCTAACATTGCTTCTTTACAACTTAAAGGTTAATAAGTGTCTCTTTTCCACTTACAGCCTCCCACAAAGTATGTAACTACTATTACAACATGGATTCAAGTCAACAAATAGGCTGAAGCAAATATATCTAAGATTGTCTCAAGCATTTCCCTGGGATCTGAGAGGATCTGAAACCAAGTGACTGTTTAAAATCAGGTCTCCTTTTCCCAGTACAGGTGGATACAGTACAGTGATGAAGGCAGGCTGCTCAGTCCTGGAAGTTGTGCCTGGTGCTGTTTGCCATGCAAAGTCTGAAAGACCAAGTATGCTCTGAGCCTGCCAGCTGGCTCATGATTCACAAGCAAGATAAGGCAGTGGCCAGGTAGGCAAAGGTGTGTTTGGAGCTCCCTGCATCCTGGTGACATCTGGATCAAGGTGGGGTGCCAGTGGAAATGGAGATGCTGATGGGGCTTAAGGCATTTACAAGACTGGACAAAGTTGAATGTGGTTTTCTAGGATGTGACCGTTGAGTTGAAGAACTTCAGATGGAACTCTGGTTTCACGGTGGATCTAACCTTTACCAAGCCCATGTCTTAGGCCAGTGAAAATGCAGGTCAATGTAGCTTTTGACATGAAGTATCATCTGGAATTATCATGCAAAGTTTTGTTGCGACTCCATAAATAGCCTATGACACCATGAGCACCACTTGCCTTTCTTTTCCAATTAAGCACTTCAGAGTTTCCCAAGGTAAATATTAATACTTCAGAAAGGAAATACTAACATGCACAAAATCCTTTCCAACCTCTCTGCTTAAATAGCTATCATTTTTTAGTGAGGTCACAGCATCGTTTTCTATAATAAAAAATAAGCAGGATAAGTAGTTTCACTCCTGTCAAAACTTGAATGCAATTTTATGTTTTTCTTTGACTTACCCTATAAATATTTTTACTACAACATTCAAAGTTTATGGGATCTCTAAGACTTGTAAAGAGGTTGAGTAACTGGAAACCAAAGGCTAATACCTACCACAGGGACTTGGGGGGTTTTCTTAAGCAAGCTATTTATTAATATTAACAAGCAGCATTTTACTGATGAACTGTTTACAAAACTGAGTATTATTTTACCTTGGCATTCCAGTATACACAAATCAACGAGGAGGGACAAACCAGTACCACAAAGCCTGACAGTGTTGTTTAAGGAATCTTTTCTCAGGCTACAATTTTCTGACATTATCCCTTAAGCTGAGCTTCTGCAGTTGAATTGCTGCTGAGCCCAAGTGCAGCTTGGGAGCTGCAAATCACAGCCTCACTGAGCCAGAGGAAAGCACAGACTTAGACATTTGTTGTGGATGCCTTTAACAAGCTGTGTCCTTTTTCCTGCTCATGAGTCATTTACCAGGAGGCTTTATCTTTTCTAATGCGTTTACTATATATATAATTATAGGTGCAATAGTTACCCACCCATATAAGAAAATATTACCATGCCTGAACATGACTAGGAGGAGCTGTGTCACAGGCCAGAAGGTAGGAGATGATCTGCCTACATTCACTTTGGCCACAGAAGAACATGCAGGTTTCAGCTCTTCTGCTGGCACAGCTGAGGAGAACTCTGTGTCACAGCTTATTTGCCAGTCACTATTTCATTTCTGCTCCCAAGCCATGATTTACTGACTGAAGGTTACTTCAAAAAATTTGCGCAAGCAGGCAACCCAGCCTTTTGTGCAAACATTTATGGATGGCCATTAAACTAATAACTTGGGTCCAGCTGAGCAAGGAGTCAAGATATTTACAAACTTTAGCGAAATTCAGAAGAGCCACCTTTGGCTGTCCTCCCTTTTGTTGCCCTGTCTCCTGACCACCTTTAGAACCTTGGAAGACCACCATGCAACTGCAGTTCTGAGGACAGCTGCTCACCCAGGACCAGAGCTGCTCCAGATTCTCTTTCCAATCCCTATTTCCTTACAGATTAAGGAATTAATAGAGATTAAACCCTTCCCAGACAATAAACTCAGCACTTTGTTCATCACCTAGTTGTAGCTCCCTACCTACCCATGTAGTTCCCAGGTAGAAAGGGAGCTAAATCTGATCAAACCCTTAAAAAAGAGGACAAGGTTCTTAATTAAACAATAAAACCAGCAAAAAAAAAAAAACTAAATCCAAACTACATACCTTTATAAATATATATATACATATATATATATGCAGTCAGCTTCTTACACAGTATTTGAGTTTTTCATCATCCACTCTTATGCATCTTCTCAGCTGGTGCATTACTTCATCTACACATAAGGCTTACATCTGAGAGCTCCACTTCCATGCACTGCTCATACCTAAATAACATATATGGACAGTTCCAGATCTTCATGGTCTCTTGGTAGAACACCACAAGTACTTTGTGTAGATCTGTGTTGACCCCTTAATGGACTACAAACATCTAACTGAATCTGAGATCCAGCTGCTTATCAATCACTACTGAAGGACCTTACAACAACCTTAGTTACACAACAACCACAGCCAGACTTACTTATTTTGTCAGGCTGGATAGCACAGCATTGGTTTACAGATTCTATTTGGAAAAAAGAACTGGAATGGACTGCAAGCTTTTTTTTAGACTGATCACTTATGCAGTGCCTGGATCATGACTGACATGGATCAAATGCCCTTATAAAACTTCCCAGTAGTGGGATTTTGCCACTCTGCCCCCGTGTTTTGCCACACAGATCACAGTAGAGAAGTCCTCCTTTTTCAACCCTTCATTGCTAATGCTTGTTGTATCCCTTATTCAAGGATTCAAGGATTATGCCTTCATGCCATGCTCTGATCTGCTCAGTATAAATGCCATGACTGTGATAAAGGTAATGATTAATTTGAGCATAGTCATGCCCACACATTTGTGGCCATGCAGACGGGCAGACTTTGGCAGCAGCTTCCTAGAGATTTTGATTACATGGCAAACTGAGGAGTCAGAGAAGGAAGGCGAGCAGACCTTAATTTGGAGTCACATTGCTCTGCATGGCTTCCCATCCTAAGGGAAGTCTCTGACAGGGACAAGATCCTGATCTCTCTGGATATGCCAGTCTTTTGCAGTGGCTGTATAGGGATAGATTAGACCAAGAACTTTGCAAATAGATTATGCCAGAGAAAATTAAACCAGCCATCGATAAAATGCTTATATTTTTCCTTCCTTTTGAGATGACAGGTCCTCTTCTCTTTTGAGGTTTGCTTCAGGATAGGAGTAGGCTTTGAAAACACTTCCCATCTTGTATAATCCTTGACATGGGAGCAGAGGACTTTGTTGTTCAGTGGCAGCACCCAGACAGCAAGAAATTGCCCTCACCACTCTTCCCAGCTGTCCTCCTCCTCCTCTTGAAAAGTCAACCCAGTTCAGATCTTTGACACATAGAGATGGTTTGGACTCCAAAGGCAATGAGAAGGTGAGAGGAGGAGCAATATGGCCACTGAGCTGGGCGTTTTTAGCTGGGGTTCAAAGAGTGGTTCCCAGTGAGTAATTTTGCCCTTCTTGAACCACGTCAAAATAGAGTGCTATCCTTGCATTACACTTTCATCTGGTACCTTCAAATCAGCATGAAAACACACTATAAAACTAATAGGATTTTGTGATAATCATTCTGCTACAATAAACATTCCTGATATGAAATGCACTGAACTTTCTGTCTTCTCTGGTGCCCATTTTTGAAGGGAGTCAGAACAGGGTGGGAGAGAGAAAGAAAATTATTAAGATTATCTGAGCGACCGATAATTATGGGGTTTTATATCACAGGGAAATTAACATTTTAAATATTGGTCAGGCATAAAAAGAGAAGCTCTCAGCTCTTTCCAAAATAAGCAAGCATTTCAGTGCACATCTCTCTATGCAACTGGATGGCAATGAAGGGCATATTTATTCCTTCTGTTTGTAGGCTTCTTGGGGCTTACATACAGTTCCCCAGATCTCAAGTACTTCCCCACAACGTTCTTCTTCCTTGACTCATAGTCAGCAGCACCTTTTCCACTGACTGCCTGGAGGTATGCATTAGAGTTTTGGTGACTTTCCTGCAGACAGGACTGAGCATGCTAGTTTGGGAAGAAGACAACCACCTCCTAGGTTCTCCAAAGATGACCATGTAGGGTTACTGAGTTGGTTGTGAATTCACTATTTTTTCTGGGTTTGCAAAGGAGCATTCCCTGGCTGGCTGACACCATTTAAACAGATATGACATTTGGTCAAGATGACCAAGGAGGAGCAAAGGGCACCCAGGTACAAAACAAAGCCGACAGGTATGAAGCAATGTGCTGAGGCAAGAGTGGGAGACCTGCCAAAATAGCAATGTGCCCATAAACTGAAAGCAAACATATTCCCTGCAAAGTGAAGGTAACCCTGGTCAAGGAGATTTGTTGACTGCAAAGCAAGCCCTAGAAGAAGAGGTTTTGTTTGAAGGCACCTTGTATACACTGTCTTCAGATTATCCAGTGTAGTGCTACTGGCTAGTCTGGCTGTCAGAATCTCCTTGTCCTTTGTACAGGGTCATTGAGTTTGTCCTGAACCTACTGACTTTCCCCTCTTTAGAGTGTATTTTTAGAAGTCAGAAATGTGCCTGGCTTTCTCTGAATTTTAAATTCAGGAGATTCAGATGATTCACCTCAAATGTTCCAAAAGAAAACATAAATCTCCTGTGGCTTCACATTGCATATGAAGTGTTTCAAGCCTAGCATAGATTTGGGGATTTGTGTTTGCTGACAGAGTTAGAAAGTATTTCAGTTCAAATTTAGAATGCAGCACTGCCTATAACCTCAACCCCAAGCTCCACAAATCCAAGTATAGTTCCTTATGGACTCTCTCCATACTGAGATAAAATCCTGGCCGCTGCCGAAGTAAGAAACATTTTAGATGGCAGAGTCCAAAATTTAGACACCCAAAGCCCTAACTCAGCACCACCTAAGTATCCAACAAAAAAGTGCTCTGTAATATTAAGTATAAATTTTCCATGTGTCCATTTCTGAGCATCTGTTTCTGCTTCTCAGATTGTGCCCTTCATACACAGCAACAGAGCTAACATTCCCCTGAAGGAGGCTTTGGGTGCCATCTTTACTTCCCCTTCTCTTACCCAAGTGCCTTAACTACCATTCTCAAGAGTCAAGTAGTGTCTTGGTCTATTTAGTCTAAATCAGCTGTCCTTTAGAAGGTCTGCCCAGGAAAAGTTTCAGAGTGCTTTCCCAGAAGTGTCTGAAATGAGTTCAGGTTGCCTTGGGGTTTGACACAAAGCCTCAGGCCCAGCTGAACAACAAGCACTGAGGAAGCAGGATGGAAACGGGAGGTAGTGGTGGGGAGGGAGAGGAAAAAGTAATACTCCCTCTGCCTGCTGCTACATTTCTGTTTGCTCCCACTGGCCTTTCTGCATCACTGTGCTACACTCTGAGACACATTACAGCCATTGTACCTTAGTGAGGAAGAAGTAACCACGATTCACCTGAAGAAGGATCTTTGATCTGGAGGAGATGAAGCAAAAACAGATTCCTTTGTACTCCAGCTAAAAAAAGTCTGGAAGCTCAATGAGGGATACAAGAACAAAAAATTAATGTAGATATGTTTATTATTTGGCCTACATCTGCATATTTTCTGTCCTACCAAAACACTAAAATTAATTTAATTTCTTAGTTTCTAGAGTTTCCTTTAATCACCCTGACCTTCCTTACCTGTGTTTGTTGAGCAAAGTGGCAGCCTCTGAATTTAGATTTTCCATAAGACTGGTGCACCAGGAAAAGGGTTGTTTGGAAGAGAGGAGTAAAACCAAATTTTGGATGCATAGCTTTAGAAGAGCTCTTCCTACCAGGAGGAGCATTAGCTACGTGTACAGGCTATCATGTTTCCCCTACTCAACAGGTAAGAGCATTGTTTCCTCTGTGTACATTTCCAAGCCACAGTTAGTCTACTGCAAGTTTACAGCATTGAGACTATTTTACTCACCTGCCTAAGGTCTTCAAGTCTCATACTGATGCCTGCAGAGAATAACATACCACTTTGAAGCCAGAGGAAAAAAAAAAAAAAAAAAAAAAAAAAAAAGTGCTAGAATTGTAATAATATTTACCAAACTCTATTCAGAATCAAAAAGTAATCTATTCAGGTATAATCCTGCCAAGTTTTTAGTATTAGCATAAGTCAGGCATAGTCTCTAACAGTAAACAGAATAACAGTATCCAGAACACAAGCGTGGCTTCCATTTCCAATTGACATTCAATAAAGGTCAAGTCCTGCTTCCCCTGAACTCAATACAAAAATTCTAATTAACTTCAATAGAAAGCAGAAAGGGCCCCGAAGAGTTAACAGTAGTAGGACATAAACCAGGAACAAAGCAAACTCTTAATCAAAAAATTACGGCATACAGCTAAAAGCAACTTCTTTGGGGCTGTACAGTTTAAAATAGGAGCAGAATTTCAGCCTCTAACATTCATTGATACCATTTGAGATGCAAAATTTGTGATTGTTTGAGTGCCAGAGACAACATATGCCAGTATGCACAACATTTTACTTATTTACCTTCTATGAGTTGCAGGGCACAATGTTTTTCACTGTTTAGAAATAACTTAGCTCTGAGTCACCACTGAAAACCCCTTTTCTAAATTGGATTTCCTCAATGAACCTGGACTGTCTTGCTTAATTTGAAAAGTCCAAAGAAACCACAAAACTTGTTTTACAGCTTGTAGTCTGTGTTTGCTGTCCCACAGCTATCTCACGTGGCATGGGAGGAAAGAACAGGTCAAGGCAGCAGAAGGGTGAGGGTACTCCAGGAATCCCCAGCCTGGTGGAGACGGCACAGGGGTTGGAAAACAACCAGGCTTTCAAAGCCATCACCATCATCTCCACCTCCCACCAAGCAGCAGCACATTTCCAGAATGAAACCCTTGTCATTGATTTCAAGGCAGTCAGACTCCCACTGACTTTCAAAAAGCTCTTAGTTTATCTCCCACCATGCCTGTGCTCAGCACTGCAATGCAAGACATTATCAAGCAGGCACTGACAATGAGCAGGAGGGTTTGGGATGCAAAGAGGGGTTTCTGGATGCTTCATAGCCACCTACATCAGCTGGGGGACCACTACCACCCAGGATCCATTCTAGTAAAAGTCTGAACAACTTCCTGTTATGCTTCTTATTATAGGGGATACATGCAAATGCTTGGTTACAAACAACGCAATTCATGTTCTTCTAATGTAAAGTATTTCTACCACTACAGGAAAACATTTTTTCCCATCACCTTGTTCAGTCTGTAACTTTTGTGCCCACTAATCTGAAAATCCATGGTTTAAGATTTTCACACCTTCACCTGCATTGTCAAGGCTTATAAGCAAAGGAGTAATTCAAGTTGCATTTGTGTTGGCAAGGCTAAAGAGATGGCTGTGCTCCATTTCTTCACTTTGAACCTTGACTCTGCATCAAACAGTACAGCTCCTGAGGGGCTCAGTACTGCACCACAACCTTTGCAAGCAGAGGGACTGGAAAGCATTACAGGGAAAGCTTTGTACTAGTGTTGCTTCTTGTGAGCCTTTAGGAAGCCTAGCAGGTTGAGGCTGAACTTGCTAAGGCATAACTGAGACTAGGCTAAAGGTTCCTTGTATCACATGCTCCATGAAAGACCCTGCAAAGCCCTGGGGTGCAAGAAGCTTCCCTGCCACAGCCTTTTCCCTCACCCATCATTTTTACTTCAACTCTTGAAACAAATAATTTCTTCTTATTGGTCTGACCATGGAGCTTCTGGTCAGACTGAGATCAGTAAATCCTTAATGCATTACTGTTCAGTGGGGAAAGAGTGTCAAATACAATATTTGAGAAGGGAAAAAAGAAAGACAACCTAGCTAATTTGCACCAAGTTGAAACCAATTCACTATGTCAGGTTTCTAAACTCAGAAGTTTGTACAGCATGACTGCAAATAATGTGCCAATAGAATGATTAAAGGAGAAGTATCAGGTCCAACCTGAAATTTTTATTTTAAATAAACACTACCCAAAATTTCAAAGAGATTGACAAATCTCATTTGCCATCTGAGTAGGCCATCGGGGTATTGATGAACTTAAGCAAGGAAAAGTGAAGGTATTTGCACCTGCTTTTAGGAGTAATACACACTTGACTGGAATTTTTCTATTTGAGAAGCGATTTATCGCTGTGCTATTGCTTCCTCTTCATCGTCTTCCACTTCACAAGCATGCTTCTTGTTGAGAAGATTTTCTTGCTCAACAATCACCTAATTCTTCAGGATTATTTTTTTAGACTGGCAAGCCCTTGAAAGGGAATTCTAAAGTTATGGAAATTTTCAATTAATAATTCATACTTTCCCTTAATAAAAGACTAATTTAATGCTAAAGTTACAAAGGATCCTTTTTTGGTGAGAACATTACATAGCTTTAATAATTTTCATCAAATCAAATAAACTTTCATGAATTAAGAAAGAAGGTCTGACAGTTCAGGTCTTAAACTTTTCTCAAGTCCTAGCTTAGAGTGAATTAAAACTTCTAACAATTAAATTCTATTGAGCACCAACAGCAAACTTTTGTACCACTACACTGTGGAACATAGCTAAAAGCATGTAGTACATCTGTGCCTCTTTAAATTCTACTCTTCCTTTAACCACCCCTCACAATAAAAGGATTTTTCTCATGTAAGTGGCATCTTGTGCTGTCACTGGGCACCACTGGAAATAGTCTGGTTCCATTTTCTTCATTCCCTCCCATCAAATGTTTATTAAGCTAGAACACTTGGAGCCATCTCCAGTCTGAACAGTCCCAGCTCTCCCAGCCTCTCCTCATATGTCAGATGATCCAGTCTCTTAAACATCTTCATGGCCCTTCACTGCCTTCTCTCCAGTATGTCCATAGCCCTCTCATTCTGGGGAACTGTCAGGGTTTAGGTCCAGCTGGTACCAACCAGGACACCTCACCCCACCCACACAGTGGGACAGGGAGGAGAAAATCCAGCTAAAGGTGGGTTCATCAAGACAAGGACAGGGAGGTTTTCACTCCCCAGTTCTGGTCACAGGCAAAACAGACTGACTCAATTTGGGGAGGGGGGGAAAAAAAAAATCTATCAGGACAGGAGAAAGAAAACACACAATTAGATCTTAAATACCTTCCCCCCACCCCTCCCTTCTTCCCGAGCCCGGACTGCTCCACACCCTCCTCCCTCTCAGCGGCAGAGGAGCAGGGGCAGGGGGGGTTTAGGGTCAGTTCCCCACATGGTGTTTCTGCCACTCTTTCCTCCACAAGGGGAGGACTCCTCACAGCTTTCACTTGATCCAACACGGGGTCCCTCTCATGGGAGAGTCCTTCACAGACCCCTCTGACATGAGTTCCCCCCACCAGCTGCAGTCCCTCAGGACTGTCCACAGAGTCACACCTCCTGGCATGGGGTCCTCCACAGCTTCAGGTCCACTTCTGGCCCACCATGATCCTCCACGGCTGCAGATCCACGTCCTGCCCCACCATGATCCCTCACAAACTTCTCCACTGAGCTGCTCCATGGGCTGCAGGGAGACAGCTGCCATCTCACTAGGGGTTGCAGGGAGATCTCTGCTCAGGGACCTTCTCCCCCTTCTTACTCACTGACCTTGGTATCTCTGCTCCTGCATTGCTCTCACCTCCCCCTCTCCTCTGCTCTGCAGGTCTTCATTTCTCTTTCTTGAATATTTTACTCACAGAGGTGCATCCACCTTCCCCAATCTACTCAGCTTTGGCCAGAGGTGGAGACAGAGTTGGAGCCTTGGGAGCTTCCAGCAGCTTCTTACAGGAGTCATCCCCCTGCCCCCCTCCACCCCACCCACACCCCCATGCGACCAAAACCCTGCTGCACTAACCTAAAACCTGCTGAGGACTGGGTATAGTCCTTAAGATGTGTCACACCAGGGCTGTGGAAAAGAGGAAGGTAACCATGACATGCTATTTATTCGCTTCCTAATGCAACCCACAATATCATTTGCCTCCTTTGCCACAAGGGCAGTTTGGTGGTTCATGTTGAACTTTGTGTCCACCAGAATTCCCAGAACCAGCAATGAGCTGCTCTTGAGCTCATTGGCTACCATCCTGCTGTGGTACACAAGGTTATTCCTGCCCAGAGAAAGGACTTGAAACTTCTACTTGCTGAACTTCATGAGGTTCATAGAATTATAGAATGATTTGTGTTGGAAGGGACCATAAAGTTCATTTATTTTCATCCTCTTGCCTATCACCCAAATGGCATTTCCTAACACCACCCCCACACTGTTGAACTATGTCTCCATATACCATCCAGGTCACCTGGCTCTATTTCAGTTTCTTGTGTGCTTGTATTGTTTTGCTTGGGTTTTATCAGAAGCACTTTTCTTCATCCATATAGGCCTCCTTCTGTCTTTGATTTTCTGCAAACCAGGACTGATCATTCTTGAATTTGGAGGAGATAATTTATGCAAATTAACCATCCCTCCTGTATTCCTTTTCCTGTTCTGTGTGCACAAGATTGGTGTGGCCTCCCCTCTATCCTGTTTGGTTTTTTGGCTATGAGTTCTCTCCTGTCTGCTCCACCCTGTGCCCTTTCCTTGCCATCCTTGTCTGACACTTCACCACTTCCTTGTGAGTTGTCGTCCACCTTTTTTTCACTCCTGGTTTAAATCTCTCCCCTTCAGGTTGGCCAGCCTGTTAGCAAAGATGTTTTTTCCCTGCTTGGTCAGGTGGATCTCATCTCTTCCTACCAGTCTCTGATTCTCAGAGAGTCCTATGGCTGTAAAAAACAAATCCCTGTTGCCAACACTATTTGTTCAACCTGGGGGTTGACCTACAGGATCTTTCCAGTCCTCTTCAAGTCTTTCATCCTCCCTGTTAGAACTGAGGAGAAACTCATCTGGCCCCTGAGCCCTTGATACTCACCCCAAAGCTTCATAATCATTTTTGTTCTGCTCCCATAACAATTTAGGCCAAAACAAAAAGGTGAAATGAATGAGTTAGTTTTCTGAAGCTGTTCATATTTCAAGAGAGGTGGGAGACAGAGAAAGGAGAACATGGATTTCATTTCCTTTCCTATACTCAAAGATTTCACATTTTCGGAATCTTTTATTAGGTTTGCAAATCCTCTCCTCTTGTAGCCCTCAAGGAAAAGGGAAAAAGAAATGTGAATCCACAATTTAAACAAAAAACATTCCCTGCCATTAGCATTTCTTTGATGATCCTTTGGTTTATTGTTGTGCATTAACTTCTGTATAATCACATAATTGCTACAACATTCATATAAATAATGCATTTGGAAGAGAAAGTAAACAATGTGTCACATTCTATTCTCCAGCAAATTCAGTGGGACCCTTTGGCTTGACTTCAGTGCTAAAGCTGCTTCTTTTGCCTCAGGGTAGTTAACGCCCATTAACAAAGTCAAAGTAAACAGGAAAAATAAAAGCACTTTCGTTTTATCAAAAGATAAATTCTATGGGTCAGCCCTAAAGCTCTCGGTGAATTTACTTCCTAACAAAACTAATGTGTCGTCACTGTATTGGTACTTCAGGGAAGCTGATGTATATGAGAGCTATCGTTATTAGAAAAGACAAATACCACTTGTAGACCCCCTTCTCCAGGTCCTCTTGGGAGGAAACACAGGAAGGAAGGTGTATAAGAGGACAAGATTGCATGTCCACAGATATGTGAGGCCCTATTTTGTTGGATATGCTTGTAACCCTGCCTGTCCATTAGACACATGGATAGGATCTGAGACTCTTCATACCAGCTCCCCAGTGAATGTAAAAGGAGGAAAAGAGAGTCCTCACCCACATGCTCACTATCGTTGACAAATAGAGGAACTTTCAAATTATAAAGGATACTTCTGTAACCAGATAGAGCACCAAAATAACTCAGAAGTCAGGAAGGCCCTGAGAAAGGGAAGCATTTCCCATGAGGAATGCTGGGGGAAGGATAGCCAAGGTGCAACAAGAGCTGCAATACTATATACATGAGCCTGGAATTTCTGTAGACCTCTCCTTCACCAGGGAGAGAACAGCAGTGATGCAGTGTGATGCCTCATTCAAGCATCCTCACTGGCCAGGGCTATTTTAAGTTCAGAATAGAAAGGCAGCTCTTGCATCTCTGTGCTTCAGCCCACATCCCCAGCTCATTACTTTTAAAGATCCCAAACTCTGCCTTGATCAGTTTACTCACTTCACTCAGGCAGTTTCCAGCACATCAGGACTCACAGAAGTCTCTGGGCAGCAGTGCTTCAGCTATGCCTGATGAGTCTGGGATGCTCAGAGGAACTGCCCAGGTACATAGGTGACAGGAGCTCTGTAGTACTCAGACAATTCTATGGACCATGAGCACAGTAAAACATTATTATTTTTATTTATTTATTTATTTGTTTGTTTTATTATTATTATTGTTGTTGTACTGGGACACTATCTCCTGATCAACATCCTGTGTATTTCAGAGCAAAAGAAAGAATTCCCAGTCTGAATGCAAAAAGTAGCTCAGTTTGTTCATCCCAGGTCTTAAGTGCTTTCCTACTGCAATGACATCAGAATCAGCACGTATTAATCTCTTAAACTTCCTATTCTGTAAGCTTGTCTATCAATTCCAGCTGCAGTTCCAGCAGAGAGACAGAATTTCTATATTCCTCCTGAGGTTTGCCCTAGACAAGATTATAAATTACTGATGGTAAAATGTTAGCAGGTACCTGGACTCCCCCCTATGTTGCTGCTTCCCCCACTACAACCAGTGAGTGGGTGGGAAATGCCTAGCATGACTGCCTTGTGCATAGATAGCTTAGGAAGGCATATGTCTAAATGGAATAGCTCAAAATTCCAAAGCTTCTTTAGTTTTCTACCTATCTTTGTTGCCCAACTCATGCTAGTCTTTCTGTTTTTCTGAAAGCACAGTTGTGTCTGTCATCAACTTTGGGTGATAAGATCAGATTTTGAACTTGGATGCAAACCACATGGTAATTCCCTGCTCTATAAAGAAAAGAAAGACAATAAAAAGCCCTCAGAGGTTTTGTTTCCTCTGAGCCTCATTAGGCACTTAGCCAGTGACTAGTCAGGTACAAAGAGGCAAGGACTCAGAAACAGGCCTCAGAGGTCCTGCCTTCCATCTGTGAGGGGTAAGTGTGAACCGTAAGCCAAATTCATTTAGTTCCTTTTACATAATTGTCAGCTTCACTCAAAGCAGTTTCTTCTCCTTGGTTGCAAGGGAAGACAGTCAATTGTTGTTCTATTCACTTCGTCACATAAACCCATCTGACAGGCATGACAGCAACTGCTTGCTAATTATGGAGCAAAATTTGCAGGGCAAGGTTTGTTGTGCCAACGGTCCCCAGAACAATCCCGGGATTGTTTTATGAGAAGATTGGGCAGTCAGAGTTGAGCAGTTTTGCTTCAATTATCCCCATGTGCTGTCATGGCTTGGAGCTGTTCTAGTGGAATGAGGAGAAGAAAATAAATGAGCTCTACTCCAGCCCTGGGAGCAGTTGCTGAACCCTGAAGAACTTGGTTGGATGTATCTTTGTTAGCTGCTATTACAGATATTATTGCCTCGTAGTGGCACTGAAACTGAGGGTCCATTCGGACTTCTATGCTATGTCCAAGAATTTATAGTTCCACTGCAGAGACGTACTCTGGAGTGAAACTCAGCTTGTGGTCTCAGCTAAACCCAGCTCTCTGATTTTATTATCCAATATTTTAGGTGACCTAATACATTTCAGATATTGCTGGCATTGGATGTAGTTGGTTTGCTGATGTTATTAAGAAGATTAATTGATTTTGGGGGGAGGGGTGACTAGGAGAAAAATTCATCTCACTGGGGTAGAGCTAAAAAAATATCAATTAATTGCTAAATGTAGGAATTTGAGTGATGTGCAGACACTTAAAAAGATAATTCTAAAAGAAGAAATGTAACCAGTATTATCCTTTCCCAGAATATTCCAAAAGAAAACTAATGCCTACTGAATTTAGTGGGCCACACGTTCTCAGCTTCTTCCATAACCTGGTTTTGCAAAGCACCTTTATGAGTCCCAGCTGGTTATGTACTCAAGAATTTCCTCTTGGTGACCTGAGTACACTTGTGTAGCCATCATTTCCAACAGAGCTTCAGTGATAAAATAGAAAAATAAAATATGGAGAAAGAGCTATATTTGTTTCTTGCAGCAAGTAAGTTATTCCAGAACATGCCACCCCTTTCAAAAACCAAGAATCCAGGTCCCTCCATGGACAGCTACAGAAGCTCCATGTCTGGCTACCTCCAGAGACAGCTTATCTGACCCCCTACCACCACCTCTCCTCCTCCTGAACTGGCTCCTCCTGCTCCCTTTGCACTCTCTGCAGCACTCACCAGGATCAGTTCAGCTCACTAGCTTGGCAGAAAGCAAACTGATCCTTCTGCTGAGTTAGTTTTCTAGGAGATGCACATTGCATCAGCTCACCAGGCAGCCAGACAAGCCCGAGCCAGAGGGCTCTCACCACTGGGGCAGCGCTGTGAGCATGCCTTCTGTTTGCAGCAAGATGCTAGATCAATGACCTCAAACTTTTATCCACATCTTCTTGTCTCTACAGATTCACAGCATGAATTTGGACTGCTTAGGCCACAGGTTAACTAATACTTTACCTAGAGCCCTTCAGAACACTGGAGCAGCATAACTCTGCAAAAGCAACAATTACACGCCTCTGCTGTAGCCTGTTAGGAACTATTCCTCTCTTTGATGGATGTGAATCTTGTGACATGGTCCATCTGAACTACAGGCAAGCAGGATATCTTTCTCTGTTCCACAGATATGGATTATTGCTGTTCCCACTGGAAAGGTTTTGCAAAGATGGAAGTAACTCTAGAAAACCTAAGGTTTCACTAAATCTCAATATCAGGAAGTATCTTTCTACCCATTCCTATACCCCTATATTGGTACCCTTGGTATTGACATATATATATTGGTATTGATATATTGGTATTGACAGAAGACAGGTGAGGCAGTAAAGAAGAAAGATATAGCAGTAGGTGTCCAGGTGCATCTGGCCAATTCGGTACACTGCAGAACAAGTCCGAGTCAATCTAGAACTGAAAAGCAGCAGAAAATATGAAAAATCCTTCACAAAATGTCCTTGCAAGAGTTCTGCTCCTTGTAACAGCTACAGGAGTAAAAAGGAGTGTCTCATGTTTTGATTATATTCCTTTAGCACCTCAGAATAATTCTAGATGTCCTCAAAAGAAGAGTGAAGGACTATTCCTCCTCTCTTCAGAAAAAAAGATTTAAGAAACCAGTGGTAGTGCAACTCACAGGCAGCCCAGTTCACCTGATGAGCTGCAGTGTCCCTGTTAACCCACTTGAAGCTAAGATTTCTCCTGAGCTATACTGGAAGCATGTCCTTCAGCACTGCAATGCACCAAAGACATTTGGCTCAAGCCCTACCAAACTTGCCCAGTTCTGACTAGGAGTTGCAGAGTTTTTTAATTTCAATTTATTTGTGTTTGTCATTAATTTCAACCACCAGAGAGTTTATGGGAGTTTGAGGGATCTCTCAGACAGGTCCACTGAGGAGCACAAGTTTGCCATCACCCTAGAAGGATCTTCACTGCCACTGGAAAGGTCAGCCCGACCTTTCACTCCCTTCTCCTCCCCACTCCTCTGGTTATTCCCCTCAGCTCTACTCAGTACATCTGCATTAGGAGTGGAGAATACATCTGACTGAGGAGCAATCCTTTTGCTATGTTCAGATCATTTCACTGCAAGACCTATTACGCTGATGCTGAAGCACCACAGACAAGCAGCCATAAGGTCTGGAGGAGGGGGAGGTCTGTTTACATTTGTCAGATTAAAGCAACCAGAGAACTGCAGTACAGGTACTTACATGAGGTCAAAAATAAGTAGTTAATTGCTCTTTAATCTGGACATCAGAAATACGATGAAAGATAGTAGCTGGAAACTTTTTCAAACTCAGGTTGAGAGGAGGGTTAGGTTCACTGTGGTGATAGAGTATTCTGCACCGTGTAAGTCATTCTTTCTCAGTTAACTTCATACTTTGTATGAAGCAGTTGAACATTAAGGGGAATTCCTAATTCTTTCTAGCTTAACCAGGAAAAGTTATGGAAGCATCTCTGAAAATCCTGTGGTTAGGGGATCCTTAAGAGATCACAACTCAAAACTTTTACTTCAGGTGAGGTAGAAGAGGAGCTCCAAACTGGCCTCCCACACTCCAATGGGGACAATAATATGCTGTTGGGCAGAGAGAAGAAAGAAGCGAGGCCTCTGTGTTTCTGTATGACTGTGCACATTTCAAGCTACTCCAGAGACAAGATGGGCAGGGAAATACATGGTGCATGGATTTACCAGGGCTTGGACATGAGTCTGACCAGGCTGTTGTTTATGACATGAGGGCTCATCTGTGTGGACCTTCTCTACCAGTAAAACCATAAGCATTGAGAAGTTTAGGACACAACAGTTCACTGCTCAAGAACCACCAGCACATGCAGGTCTTCAGCATTTAACTGTCACTTTGTGTACTGTAAAAGCCCCACAGGAATCTGCCCAAAAATATCTTCAGTGGGTTTTGTTTTTAAGCACACAAATGCAGAGAGAGTACAGCTGACTATTTCAACAGCATACCTATAGCGGATGTGGACTGTGTGGGCTGGAGGGTCTTTCAGCAAAAGCCTGGATTCCTTTCTGAAAGGCACACTCCAGTTCAGCCAGAGGTTATAGGCTTCATACACAAATTCCTCAGCTACGATCTGTGTTTTAATGCAGCAGGTCAAACCACCCTCATAATAGTAGCTCTTGTCTTGTATAGATTATATGACATTTAAGAGGGGAAAGGGGGCACTCAAAACTAAATCTCAGGATACTCCAATGTCTAATGGTGTACAGGTCTGGCAAATGGATTTAGACACTCTTAACAAGAATACTTCAGTTTTCAGTCAGCCTCTAGCTGTTTTACTGCTGGTGTGAGGTTACTTCAGGGTTAGCTTTGCCCAAAAGCTGGCCCAGATAGGGTTTTCCCCATACAAGTTAAAACAACTTTTAACCTAGTCTAAACACACTCTGAGGTGCAGAACAAGATATAAACAGCAGTATAAAAAAACCAAAACATCCCAGAAGACCACTGGGGTATTTCCCCACAGGGTTTCCCAAGAAAATAGTGAAGCAATTGGGGTAACACAGTCCTCTCCCCATGTAGCGGGCAGCTCTGTGGTGTCATGTTAAAGGGAATGTGGTGACATGTGACAGCTGCATCATATAGGCTTGCTCAGTTCTAGGAGGAAGGTGTCCTCACCAATCTGCCAGTATGGGACTTTCCCCTCAAATGACAGTGTGGAGGAAGGATTTGAAGCAGGTGAAGGGAAGGTACTTTTTGTTTTTGGTAGGGGAGCTCTGAGAGATCACCAGGGTGGGGAGGAGCATAGAGTACTGTGCCTGAAAATGGTACAAGGAGAAACCAAGGTAATGGTGGGGATGGATTACAGGGTAGAAAATGAGATCTGAAAAACAGCATAGGGCAAAACGGTATATGGTCTTACAAGTGGAGACATGAAGTTTGCTTTGCTCTATCTGCAGATGACATCTGAACCACCAGACGGAGAAGTAGTTGCTGCTGCTGAATACAGCTGAGCTGCCTTTACATGGGCGAGATCACATATTGCTCATGAAATGAACTGCAGTAGCTCAGAGCACAGCATGAAACTGAACTCAGCAGTGATCCTGGAGAAATGCTCCTGCTGTTAGTTTGGCCCCATTATGCCAGCTGGTGAGTTTGAACCCAGGTGCATCAGCACTGCACAGACACACACACACACACACACACAGAGTTTCCAGTGTAGACAAAACTTAAAAGGACAGTGGTAGTTAGATGAGAGCAAAAGAGCACTTCAGAAAACAGCAGCATGAGACTGTATATTTCTTTGTGTATGTTTGGAGCCATCGAGGCCACAGAGATGGAGATTACAGTAATTAAGGCATGAAATGAAGCTCTGGGAAGAAGATGAGTTCATAGCATGTCATAAGGCCCTTTCTCTGAATTGTCTGAACAGCTTACAGTTTTCCTATAGTTATTGCTTATTCAAAGCTGATTGTGGATTTATTTCCATGAGTAATTCTTGGCTGCTTTATCCCTTGCAAACAGTTCGCTGCAGTCAGCTGACAGCTGAAATTCAAGACTGGTCAGTCCCTTTTGCCTGTTCATATAGGTCACTTGTTCTGTTGCAGAACAAAGAGAAAAAATTGCTTTATGGCAGGTCATGTGCCAGTGATGCCAGAGGCCTTGTCTCCTCCTTCACCAGGAACCAGCACTCACAGGCTGGGACAGTGGGACAAGCCTGTTGCCAGTTCCCTGGCTTCACAAGTGCCAGAACAGCATTTGAAAATCTGGCCTGGGGTTTCCTTAAGGTGTTTTTAGTAGCTGCTCCAAGCTCATTCTTTGGATGAGTTGTCCTGCCAGTCAATGTGCTTTGGGCAGTAATGGAGGAAGAGAGGCACCAGAGGAGACTCTCAGCAAGAGGGATGAGGGCACAGGATGCTGGCAGGCCCCTGAGTCATGGCAGAGCCCACTGTCTTTGAGCAGCTCAGGAAGCATGAAGCAGTCTCACATGAGGATCCAAATTGAAGTGAAAAATTAACCACATTGTTGAAGTGAAGATCTGTCAGCTGCTCATGCTCAGCAAAGTGAACAGACTTGTGCACACAGGAGCTGCAGAATTAATCAAAGACAACAGAGTCTTGATGCAAGACAGGGCAAAGGAAGATCAATATACCCAGCTAGCAGCCACTGCTTTCAGGATCCTTTCACAAAAAAAAAAAAAAAAACCAAACCCCAAACTGTTCTGTTTTAAATAATGCTACAAACATACCTAAGCTGTTAATTACAGCCAGCGTATTGTGTAAGGAAACATGAGTTTCAGAGCAAGGACTTTAGGAAGAAGAATAAATTGACTCAGTGTGGAAAAGTGTCACTATTAGATGATATAAATAGTGTTTCCACTTTCCCATCAGCTTTTCCAGCTTCTGTGCTTTGAAGTGTCTCAGTTTGGGGTCTCAATTGCACCCTAAAACTCTGAAATGAACAAAAACGCACTTCCATTTTTATGAACTAAAAGACTTAAATTTGTAATTTTATTGCCTTTACTATCCTGGTGGATTTAACTAGAGCCTGGAAAGTACACACTGCCATTAGGGATAATTAGGAAAGTATTTGGAAGTTGCACAGCCTCCTTGGACTTTTACAGTTAATAGTTCCTTTTGTGGCCATTTGGAGGGAAAACAGGTTTTCTTAAGCAAATCTAAAAGTGTTTGAATAAATATGCCATCCATGACAGCTCCACTACTCCTCTAAGGATCTCCAAAGCCTTATCTTTCCTGTGCTATCCCTAGAGTACTTCAAAACCTTGTATACAATATTATGCAAGCAGCTGGTGACTTCCTGGAAAGAGACACCAAGGCCAATATCATAAAAACATGGTAGAGACCAACAGGCACCGGGGAAGACTGGAAATCTAGTTAATTTTGTTCTGTTATTCTGTCCAACCTGCCCTTCCTTGCACTGCATCCACAGCCTATTCCTCTCTCTGTGGCTGGCACTGGGCTCCATGTACCATGCTTGTGCTCTGTTCTGAGGGTGCTGAGTGAGCCACTGTCACTGCCTGGCAGCCTCAGCCTGTTGAATTCAGCTCCTGTTGAGTGCTGCCTTGCCAAAACCTTTTCCACACTATGATGGAAACCAAGTTAGAAATAACTCAAGAGTTGGCAATATTTCTCAGAGCTTTCATGTCTCGAAGTGCTTTGCTGCCAAGCTATGTTATTCACATAATATAGTAGAATCTGTAGGATGATTTTATTTTAAATGCATTTCCCTCTAAGTTTGGAAGGAATGAGAGATATGAAGTACAACACTTGTAAAATCTCTGAATTCCAAAGTGAGAGCATGCTAAGAGATACTGTGATTAGGAGAGAGAGCTGTCATCCATCATGTCGTGTTCATGAACCAGGGATGTGTCTAATACTTCTGTCAAGGTACTGTTCCATTGTCCACTTCTTCATGGCCACTGTGTCTGACACTTTGCATTAGAGGATAGGAACAAGCTTGCACTTCTCATGCTTTTCAACAAGGTGCATCTTTGTTGTAGTTAAACATGAGGTGAAGGCCCCAGGTCTCCGTGTAGTGATCATGATGTCCAGAGAGGTTGTAAAACAGCCACATGTCCTTCACTCTCCACACAGGTGTCCTAGAAAGCACATTCTGCCACACAGGGTTATGAAAGATCATCACAGATGGCAGGGAGAGCTAACACCCTTATCGAGCATTGCACAGCAAACAAAGCACAGCCTAATTATCCTTTGTGGAGTGTTTAATAGAAAAGAACCAGCTCACAAGAAGAGGACCTTTGTCACCTAACCAACACTTTTCTGTTGCCCAGAACCGACACTTATTAAAAAATAAGAAGGGATCTTTTCCCTCAAGGTCAGAGAGTGCTGGAGCAGAACAAGAGGAGAGCATCCAGAAATATTTCTTTATCTGGGGGAAGCACTACCACAGGCTGACATTGATCCTTTTGTTGGGTCACTGATGGCCTGATAGGCTAGAGATGGACTGCTACAGATCACAAAAAAAGTAGACAGTGTGAAAGCTATGTTAAAAATATGTATATAAAAATCCCTGCGACCGATTGTTTATCCATTAATCCCTGGTCAAAAGCATTTTCAGTCAGAGGCTGCCAGATGAAAAAGTCATATGAAACTTGTTAGCAAGTTAAAAAAGAAAGTTGTGTGAATATTTGTGTGTGTACAGGAAAAGAAAAAAACCTGAAAAGACAAAGCGCTCTATGCCAGTATTGCAGTGCAAAAGGAAAATAACAGTTCCACTGGCAACACATCTCCTTCCAGCACTTTGCAGCAGAGGCAACAGAACAATATCTGCCAGAGAATCCCAGCACTGAGACCAGAATTAAGAATATTGCTCAATCTGCCCCTTTGGGCACTGGCTTTGGGTATCTGGTCTTCACAATCTACATGTGGCCAGTGGAAAAATACTGCTGAGCAACTAATTACCAACAGCATTGGGTAACAAAATCCCAATTTGAATATTTGCAGGAGGTAGACAGAAAGGTGCCAGCCTGCAGCTTGTAATTAGTTTTATTTCTGGCAAGAGTCAGGTATACTTCTAATAATAACTACTGGCACAAAGTATTAGTTAGAAAAGCAGGGGATACTGCTTCCCAGCTGCAGGGGAGACCAAAGTAGGCAGGAAATGGCCGGGTGCACCAAAGAGGAGGGGGATGACTGCAGGGATGGGGCTTGTGCAGTACAATGGCACTGTGGAGACAGCCCTGCCCACAGTGCCAGGGCAGGGAATGTTCCAGGGCATCTCTTTGCTTCTGGGTGAAGCAAGGCTGGCTGAGAACTCTCAGTAAACGTATTTTTACTTCCCCCTGACGTGAGCCTGCAGATTGTGATGCTGATGAAGAGAGTGATGATATCCCTGAGGGACCATGGGTCCAGTCTGCAGCTCCCACAGTGCTGCCCTGCCTGACTTCATGGCTGGTGCCACTACAGGGTTGGTGATGGTCCCTCTGCCCTAACAGGAGCTTTTCCTTCCCTCAGGGTCCTCTTATCTGGGCTGTGTGTTTCACTGCCACGGCTCTTCACACCTCACCTCTCACACAGCCTTGACTCCTGGATGGATGAAGACACCCACAAAGAGACTGGGTGTACTCTGGTTTGTGACAGACACTTACACCCCAGCATGGCCATCACTGAGCAGGGCAGAAGCTGCAGCCCCACCACCAGCACTGCTGCTCAGGGTCACTGAGCTGTCCCTCCAGGATATGGTCTTTTCCAGGCGCTCTGCTGAGTGGCTGCCAGAGCCATGTTCAGTGCCTCCCGTCTTCTTGGCCTCCCTATCCATTTTTCAGTTGCTCTCCCAGTGATACCAATGACGTTTTTTGAGTAACTCCATTTCTCCACCTCAACATTCCCCTGTCAGCTACTTAACATGGTAATTATACAAGGAGCACACATCAAAGCAAAGCTGTCTTGGTACAGCAGTTTCCATATGCTGCTTAGCTTGCCTGTCCCACAGTCCTCTGATTTTTCCCCCCAATCCCTTTTATTTTTGCAGTATCCAACAAAGCCACTTTGGTTTTTATGCTCAGTGATGGCACATGATATTGGCAACATAGCTTACTGCTGTGCTTGTGTTCAGCAGATTCTTGTTTGATTGCTGAGGCATTAAATATGTACACTTAGGGTGACATATAAAATTTGTGACCACATTAGCCACACTGTCAAGTTTAGGAAAGTCCAGACTGAGTTATGGTAAGGAAACGAGTTACCACATCAGTTCAGGAAAGAGTCTGAATTAATTGGAAGCCTCACAGGCTTAGATTTGGTTTCCAAGGCTTCCCCAGCCCACATGTCTATCTGTATCATGCTTTTTTTTTATTGAGGTCATCTGTCCTTGCTCCTGCCTGTGTGACACTTCTGCAAGACAGAAGAGTGTGTTGCCAGCACACTTCAGGATTCTGACCGCCACACTGTGTTTCCCAAGCCAGGTCTGGAGCACAGACTCAGAATCATAAAATGCTTTGGATTGGAAGGAACTTTTAAAGGTCATCTAGTCCAACCCTTCTGCAATGCACAGGGACATCTTCAAGTAGATCAGGCTTCTCAAAGCCCCATCCAGCTTGACATTGAATGTTTCCATGGACAGGACATATACCACTACAGGGCAACCTGTTCCAGTGTTTCACCATCCTCATAAAATTTCTTTCAAATATCTACTCTAAGTCTACCCTCATATAGTTTAAAACCTGTCGCCCTTGTCCCATTGCAAGAGGCCCTGCTAAAACACAAAGTGGCACTTTGACTAAATTAGGATGAAATAATTACTCTATACTCACCAGCAGACCTACAGAGGAAGCCAAAGGAATTTGACTGTATGTTTTGCACCAAGACTGGGTTTTTTCATTACTTGCTCAGTTGGATGTATTTTGTACCTACCATAGACCCATCTTTACAACTCCACATGCATTACAAGAGGGAGAGATACTGCATTGCTGTTTTTCCATATCCAGCTTCTCAAGCATGCATAGACTTAACCACAGTGCTGCCAGGCTGGACTTGATGACCTCAGAGATCTTTTCTGTCCTCAATAATTCTGTGATTCTGTGATTCTGCTGCCAAAGTGCTTTGTATCCCACAGGAGTGAGGAAAAGAGGGAGCTGCTTTGGGCCCTCTTCAGAGCCATACGGCTCCTCACCCCACACTTAGGAAAAGATATTCCAGCTCTCCAGATCTCTCTGCAATTGGGTCTCCTGGACATGCAGCAGGTCTGGCCATGAACCAGCTTGGAATCCACTTCAGGCACATGATGTTCAAGCACTAGGTCCCAGGAGGTGAACACCTCTCTGCCCACAGCACCACAGTCTTTGCCTGGCTGGCTAGCAGAAAATGTCCCAAATGCAGGGAGACAAAGTGAGAGTGCATCAGCCTTGCACAAGTGCAGCATGGAGCACAGGTGTGGGAACATGAGCCAGAAGCCAGCTGCAGCTCAGAGCTCTGTGCATGGGATTTGGCTGCTCTGAACCACAGAAACCCTGCCACTGAGTCAGGCTGGCCCAGGCTTCCACTGGAAGGCGCTGCATCAACTTCAGAAAGTTTCTCAAAGCCTAAGCATAAGAATTTCCCATTTTTGCCAGAGATGGAGATTGCCCCTTTGTGAATGCTTGTCCCATCTGAAAGAACAGGCATTGGCCACTGTAACACTGTCCAGTCTCCAGCAGGTGATGAAGGAAGTCAGATCCACAGGACTGTCTACAGCATAGTGAGTTTTTGAGCCTTGATTAGGGTCACAATCTTTAACTGAGTCTTATGTTAAGTGTATTCTGGACTTATGTCATGAAAAGGCATCTGGTGCTTAAACACTCACAGCTGCAAAATTTCTGTTGTCCACAAATTCTGTAAAGGAAAGAGTCTCACAGTTGCTACAATCACCTCTATATTTGCTTTCCTGGCCTAAAATTCACACAAATAACTTAGAAAAAAAATAAATACAATTTTGGAAACTTATTAGGCAGATGACAACAAAGTGTTTCAAGCTAGCTTTGTACCACTGCTGGTCACAAAAGAGAACAATCTGACCCAGGATAGCAACCTGGCACCCTCTTACAGTCTTGCTGGTGTAGAGAACTCATTTAAGTCATACATCCAGCATGCAGATGCTCTGTTCAGTTCCTCCTTTTTACCACTTTGCAGCTATTAGTCAAAATCAGTTTTAATACACTCCTGCACAGCCTGAAACTGCAGCTCACCTTTGGTGGATAGGACCTTAGATGGGGTCAAAAGGAAATCCATGCAGCATTCTTCAAAAGCATCAGTTTTTACAATCATTTCTATCTGTGTTTCAAACTGGCTATGGGAAATTAAATTAGGGCAAGTAAAAGTATCAAAAGGCAGTAAGTTCAGGTCCCTCTTCACAAAACTGTGTGGACATTTCTGAAAGTCTTCACGACTTGCAAACAGTCCCAGAATTCCCTGTGGAAAACGCAGCAAGTATCTTGATTTCTCCTCAGATTTCGATATAACCCCCTTCATCAGCATTCAGCATATCTGAATTTCATCCTTGCTTCCTATTGGTGTTCTTCAAATTCAAAATATCTTTTACCATGATGCTTGACTGTGCAGTTTACAATCATCTTTGGTATTTGTGTCAGTCTGCATCCAACAGTAAAGGAAAAAAGCACCAAATTCTAATTGATTAAGCCTAATTCTTCGTGGGCTCAGATGCATGAGAAGCTCAGGTATGAATGGAGAACACAGTGTTTGAGCTTTATGGTCCTTGCAATCAATAGCTTAACCTTAAAGTTACTCATTTACGTGACTGCTGGCAAGTCTCACCAGACCTCCAAAACCAGCCATGCACTAGTCCCATACACAGAAAATACAAAGACAGAGGAGGAATCATAATTAAGAGGACTGCAAAATTTATAGTGCAAGTAGAGGTTATAGAACAAAAGCCCTCTCCAAGTTCAGCTAAGCAGCACACGGACACCACTCTCTGCTCCCTCTGTCTTTCAGCAGTCCTGGAGTAGCCTTTGCAAACCTGTAGGCAGTGACTACATTAGCACTGAGTTTTGTTTCATTTAGCACACTTTAAAAGCAAGGTTGCCAGTGGGGTATAAGTAGCTCAGCACACATGAGCATGCTTGGGGAAGATCTCATTTCACCAAGGTTGCCTTGAAAAGGCCCCATTTAAAAACAACTAACTTCTCCTAAAGGTAACTTCCAGTATTTTTCCCCTAATATTTTAACATCTGGCATGCATTTTATTTAACATCAGATTCATGTCCACACTGAATTCCTTAAAAAACTTTGAACATATCTGCATTCACTTCATTTATTCCTTTTAAAGAATGTATTGCCTATCGTAAGGCTAAAACTAGTTGGCACAGCACAGAGGGAAGCTCTGCACAAGTGCAATAGCAGATATTATTTCAGGCTGCTTTCTGAGCTGTGTTTCTGCAATTCAAGATGTCTAATGAGCTTATTTGATTGTATCCATGCCAACAAAGAGATATAAACAGCTTTAATCACTGTTTCGCGTTGCTCTTGACCCCCTGCTTGGCTTCATTATTTTCCTTTTAGCCACATCAAGGCACAACACTCCAACTAAATCACTCAGCCACTTGCTGAAGACCTGTCCATGTAATAAGATTTCGTTTTTATCATCTCGTGGAGTTTTTTTGCATTGCTGTTTAACAAGCAGAAGCCAATCTGGTTGTTAGCCCAAAAGCAGCAGCTTGGTAAAGAATTAATGTCAATAGCTCTTGTTGGTTCCTTCATTTTCAGAGAAATTTCTGAATTTATTACCCTAAACTAATTAGTGCCCAGAGACAGGGAGCAGGTTACAGCTTCTGGTCTCCTGTTTTGTCACTAACAATGCTGGAGGGAGAACAGAGCAGGGAAACAAAGGGAAAAGGAAGCGTTAACAGTTCAAGTCACAGTAAGTGTTGGACTGCTTAAACTAATAATATCAGACAATTCTCTATAGTCTAAAACACCCACAGTCCTCCTACAGAGCTCCAAGCACTCCATGATCAGTGAACCATGTTTTAATGATACATTCCCTTGTAGAGCTTAAAGGTTTGAAATATTAAAGCTTTTCTCTCACCCACGCTGACAGCAAATGAATCTGATGCCCATCCATTAATGAAGTTTGTCTGTCTCTTGATCATTATAACAAGGGCATTAGGTAACATTACTTCCCCCTCTATTTTTTTAAATATGGGAAAAAAAGGAATGTTAAGGAGTACACCAAATGTGACACATAACTGTAAGTTCAAAAGGTCATTGAGGATTGAGGTCAGATAGCATGGAGAAAATCTTGTGCCCTCCTAAAAAGTAGGTCATTTCTTTCAGCCCCACACAGAACTAGGAAAAAATCCTAAAGCATATGTGCAACCTCTGTTCTGTAAAAGAAATAACTTGAAGGTTGTTTCCTTTTTAAAAATACCTCTTTTTTTCTTAAGTGGTTCTTAATGTGATATTGACACATTCTGGGAAAAGGATCACAAAAGTATAGCAATTTCTCTGACATTTAGGTCTGTCATCTGTTAAATAAGAAGTGTCAGTGACTTCTGGAATTTTCTAAAGCATCCGTTTTTCTTTCTACTTCTTTTTTTGCTTGATTTCACTAGAGGAGTCTGGAAGCCTGTGCTGTTTTTTAAGGCTACAAGGTAGAGCACATTGGGGACAGAGGCAGCAGCCTGGCAGGGCACCTGCTCAGAGACACAAAACTTGTCCGTGAGCACCCACTGAGTCCACCCTCTCCTTCCAGGCAGAAACAAGTTACACATGACAGCCAGCTAACTTCATCATAGAGATTCTGGCTACTTTGGCTTTTAAAAAGTTCTCTAACATCTAAGATAACTCTTTCTGACTTTAGTTCTGGTCTACTATGTATCTTATCCAGCACAAATATGAAGAGCAGATTATTTCCTCTTCCCATTTCTCAGTTCTTCTTGATGCTGAATAACATTAACTGATTTAATCCTTCATCTAGCTCATTTTTCTGGACTTCAGACCATTCTCCCTGCTCTTCTCCAGATGTCCCACATTGGTGCACAGGACTATTACTGACATTTTAAGAGTGCTGAGTGGAAGTTTGTGGGTGTTTCAGGATATACATATCAAGGTACATTTTCTCCCCTCCCTACAGCAATACATCTCCAAGCTGAAGATCCTCAGTGACACCTAAGCCCTTCCTGCTTTACTCTTAGTGGGACAGCAGCTCTGATGCTGCCTGGGAAGAGAGATGTAACCTTTTCCAACTCTTTGAGAACCTACAGAACTGCAAGATGATATATAAACTGATGATAACTCTGTCTGTACTCATCACTTTCTACTCCCTCAGAAAAAAATTTGTCAATATATATAATATATTGTTCTCAGTTAATAGACATGGGCCTCTCTTTGCCGAGCAGTTTCCTCAGCCTTCTGTATAATGCAGATGTAAGATAATGTAGTCATTTCAGATAGTATCAAACAAAATACTTTGGAGCAATATATTAGTGGTATTGGTGAACTGCTAAATAGTTTTGGTGCAAGGGTTAATAAGAAATGTTTTCCGTAAGCCACAAATCTTGCAGCTGTAGCTATGATAGGATTGTGTCCGCAAAAGCCTCATTGTTGAACCTAATCTGCTGTTAAAGTGCTTAATCAAGAGATTATTAACATTTCTGACGAAATACTTAGCTAAAGTGCAAAATGTAATCTTGAGGCTTTACTGTCTGGGCTTCTAGTTAATGTCATAAGCACCACAACCACGCTAAATACCAAAACATTGTACGGGGTTATTAGCCTAATCCAATGGCAGAGTGCAGACACTCTCTCCCTGTGCTCCTATACATTTCATCCTAATGAAAACATTGCAGGTATTTTGCAGCCTAGCAGCTAAGGACAGATGCACCCTCCCATGTGGCAGAATAAATGCCAAAGCTGATAGACTGCTTCCTGGTGGAGGCCTAATCCTGAGCACCACTCTTGGTGCATCCTGAGGTCCTGTGCATTCACCATGCTGCTGGCCTTGGCTGTGCTTCTAGAGAAGGTCTGTGGGAACAGAGGGAAGAAGAGGCAAAAATGGCAGTTTCTAAAACTTTGCAGTCTTGTAGATCTTAATAAGTTTATATTTTTCTGCTATCTTCCATTTCCACCGAGAAAAGGAACCCTTCCTTGTGCGAGGATGCTGCAATTTGTGTCCAAGACTGGGGTGGCTCTGGCATTGGGAGGAGCACAGGTTCTCCCTGGAATGGCCACCACATGCCCACAAAGTGTCAGCAGGGACACCAACACCTTGCTGACACAGGCACCTTGTGGCAGAATTTCAGCTTATGTCTAGATTTTCAGAAGTCTTAAGGCACTGAATTGCACACCACCCTTGAAAAAGGAAATGGAAAGGAAAGGAAAGGAAAGGAAAGGAAAGGGATGACAAACTAACAAAACAACTTTTTCAGGTGCACATACCCAAGACAGATGCAAATTTATCAAATACATTTTGGTTCTCTACCAAAGTAAAGCAGTTATCTAGGCTTTACCTCCAGCCAGGAAAACAAGCAGCCTCTGGAAAGCAGTTCAACGTTGCCTGGGTGCCTATTTTAGCTGGTGGGACTACCTTTCAGATGTCCCTGAACTCACAGGAGGTCCAGAAAGGGTGCTTGCACTGTTCATTTAGGGGGCTAAATTCAGTTCCAATGAGCCTCATCTAACGTCTCCCAAAAATCCTGATGAGGCAAGGCACCCGCTGTCCACCCAAAATTGTACTGTGCACAAGTGGCAGTCAGCATTTCATTGTGAACCACTCTTTCCTGGATTTCACTGGGATCAGAGGCAGCCTTGGTATCGTGGACATATCCCTCATGGCCTTCAGTTGAGAAAGTTTCTGTTTTTTCAGTTCAAAACTTTGTAACCACAAGAGATTTTCCTAGCCCAGAACAATCATAACCTCACTATTAGAAACAATGCCGCAGTGTTTCAAAATAAGCTACAAGCATCCAAATCCAGACTAGAAGATACCTCCCAGAACAATAACTGTGCTCATCCCTGCTTGTGTTTTTTTGAACGCAGAGCTGCTTTTGAAATAATATAAAAATCAAAGCTCTACAGTCGTGCTCCAGCTCATTCTTGCTTAGTCTCTTTCCTCAAGTTATAATTTTATTTCTAAGATGTCCAGCTTAATGAAATTCTTTACTTCATCCTGTTTTGGTGTCACTTTATTATTATCCTTCACAACCAATAAATATTTTTTCTTTTTGTGACTATGGATTCATGGAACAATCAGGCAAAGCAAGCAGAGTAAATGCAGCCAAGTCAAACTGGAATACCACGAGAGTATTAGCTAGATTAAACATCAATAATGACTTTTCTCCTTTTGATCACTGAAGTAGCAATGAAGCCGTAGAAGGAAAGCCTAAGATGTTGACATATGTTTTTATTATCTTTAGTTTTCTTTTTTGAAGTCTTGGGAACTGGGTCTGCAAATACTTCCTAAATCAAAGGAAGAGAATTACGTTATTTATTTCACCAGTGAGGTGACCAGGCAATTTTATTAATAGAGATAATTTGATTTATTCACCAAAAATCATCAGGAAAATAATAATATACAATCTCAAGGAAAAAAAATCAAATTTTTAAAATTGCTGGAGCAGATTAAAGAGATTCAGAGATAAGTCCTACAACAACAGAACTCCAGCTAAGCTTCCTTTTCCTTGCTTTTCTCATTTTTAGTAATTTCTGCCTGTTTTGGTTCTGCCAGAACTGGGAACAGCTTCCTTACAGCTTTTAGTGAGAAATATTTATTCCTGTCACTCTCCTAACCAAGGGAAACACCAAAGAAATCTCACAAGAAATCCATGCTTTCAGGAGATTTCCATCTGTATTCTGTCCATCTGTGGCTCCAGAGGATGTAGTTTTCTAAGAACTCCTGCACTCATGAAATGGATCTGGAGCATATCAGAACCTTTTCAGACTGGACGGTTGTTAAGAAGGTCTGCTGAGAAGTTGGAATGAGAAAGAAAGATGTACACTGAGAAGAAGCAAAAGTGGAAATTAAAATGTAAAAAGTAAGTATAGAAAGGAAATATGAAAATAACAGAAACATCACTCACAGTTATTTTTCCCTACCTTTCCCCCCAGCTAGGAGTTTTCTGTACTGATTGCAAAAAAAAAACTTTGAAGTGAAGGGTTCTCTCTCTTTTGTTTAATTGAAAACAAATCTACTTTTGATTGGCTTTCCTGTCTTGTTCCCTTGAGGCTTTGTTTTGACAAGACCCAAAGATTCTTCCATCACAGAATAGGCAGCTTGAAATATTTTTTTCGGCATCTCTTCCTAGATCACTGAAATACACAATTCTTGTATGAAGGTTCACACAGGGATCCTAAAAGTGAGTGAGAGCATCCAATCCTTTCTTTTCTTGTGCTGAAAGAAAGGAAACAATCTGAAGCAACTCTTAGTCTGAAATAATTTGCTGTTATGGAGTCCATAGGCTGCAGGAAACACTGAACTTCACAGGCATTGCTAATTAAAATACTCCTGACCCATTCTGGAGAATTTCCACTGTCCCTAAGTTTACTTTAAAAAGTTCAGTTAGCAGCAGGCTTGTATAAAGCAACACACAAGTTTTTGTTTTTCTTTTCCTTCCCCCTCACCAAATCCCACCACCTCCACATCTCTGTAAGCCAATAAAACCCCCGGTATATTCTATGCCAAACACATGAAGACCCAAACATATCTGAAGACACCAACTGGCAGTTATGGACAGTGCAATATTCATGAAAAAAAATGAAATATCAGTCTGGTTATGCTGGATCCAACCATGAGTTTTACAATCCAGTCATTTCCCCATTTTCCATATTTTCTAGTAATTTAGAGTATTAATACGTTCACCCCATGATGCAGGACACTGGTAAAAGTTCTAAAGGGTACAGCATGGACAGTTGCCATAATGCCCAACTATATAGATGTTTTCCAGGATGAAAAGAAGGTGTTAAATTTTTCTTTCACCATTTAGATCCATATTTTTACAGAGTAGAATGTAACACAGTGTCTTAAAGACTCTTGTTCTCAGACCAGAGTGATTGTGGAGCTGTCAAAAAGCAGATGCAGCATCCCATCACAAATAAATCTGGGTGTCATTGACTCAGGGGTCACCTTTTCAACATTACCAGACAAACCTTGACTTTTTAAGGCTTGCTGACACCTCTGCTAGCAGCAGTTCCCATGGGAGGACCAGTGACCACAGTGGCAGTGCTGTCAGCCCAGGTTCTGAAGCAATCTCATTCCAGGCAGCACTCACAGAGGCTCTGAACTTAAGGCATGTTCTTGAGTGCTGTCTTGAGGAGACATGAACTTTACACAAGCACCTTCTTCCTTCGCCAAGGCCTGGATCCTGTATCAATATTAGGAGAGATTACATCCAATTTCCTAATCTTTCTCCATTTAACCCCATTTAAGGGATAGCTTGTAAATTCACTGCTACTTCTTGAGTTACCAATCTTGTTTCCCTTACAAACTTAGCAGAGGAGTGAACATGCCACAGCAAGTCTGCTTATCATCTGTCTTGACAAAACCATAAGCATCTCTGAACCAACACATACAGCCTTGTGGTCTGGTTAGTCTCTTGCCTAGAGTGGAACTGGGTCTCCTGTACAAGCCTGAGTTCAAGGGCTGAACCTCATCAGGAGAACACAGGAGCACTTGTGTCTAATCAAGACAGAATAGTGTAGCTACAAGTAGTTTTATGTAGCTGAGTTCTTTCGATATTAAGGCTTTGGTCACTGAACTTAGATCAGGTTTGGAGAGGACTTCAGATGAGAAAGTAGTCAAGTACTCAGTCCACAGAGTTGCTGTGGTCTTTTGTTGGGCAGTAAAAATGTTTTGCTTTTTCTCCCTCCCTTCCTCATAGGATGAACTCATGACTGATACAAAAGCAGAAAGAAGTAAACTGTCTCTTTGGAAGCTTTACTCTGAAAACCCTACAGATGTTTGCATAGGCTTCTATTCAAAACATGAGATACTTTGCCACTGGAGTGATTTCACAGTTGTTCATGGTATGGTTCCATCACAACCTTATGCACAGCACCAATGTGATGAGACAGAGGATCATGTGTTATTTTTACAACAGAGCAGAGTGAACACAGCAGTGTCCTGCACCTGCAAGGCAACGGCCCAGTCTCTATGTGGGCTGTAAGACATTGCCTCAGGCAGCGATGAGCCCAATCAATGTTTCCTGGTGATGTTTGAATTCCTTCAGGTCTCCTCTGGTGAAAAATGGCAGTGAACATCTTGATCAGAGCCATAAAACAGATCTGCAGAGGTGTCACAACTCAAACCACAGTGATGACTGCTGAAAGCCTACATCATTACTCTCAGAAAGCAGAAACCTTAAGGTTTAGGGCTTAGGGTTGATCTGTGGTGCTCTTAATTAAAAATTAAGGTGAAATTATTTTAATGAAAAAAACTAAAACTTCAATAGCAATGACGGGTTTAAGTAGATCTTAATGATGGAAAAACACAAAACAAAGTCTGGCCAATTGCTGGACTGAAACACGGGTACAGTTTTCAGTTCAGACCATCTCCAAAATACTCATGTTTACACAAATAAATGTTCAAGAAGGAACTGTGGGAAGAAAAAGAAATGAGCTTGGTAGCATTTATCCAACCCCCCATTAAAACTGCCATGTGAAACTAAGTTCCAAGTAGCCATTTTGTTAGTCTGATCCATGCCTTGTTATTATGAAGAAGCTGTTGTTTAGTACAAGTAAGCTCCATAAAATACATGTTTGAGATGCTATGAGAGAACGCAGACTGTTTTGTTGCATGGTCATGTATGTAAAATGCAGAAACCAGATCTGTAAAACAGCTTATGAAATAAATTCTTTCAACAGAATTAATAACACCTTCTGTGATAATAAGAGGGCACTTTACTTTAAATTCATGGCAAAATAAATATTTTGTATCTTATGTCACAATAGGCAATAATCTGAATGGTTTAGAATCTCTTTATTTGTTTTTCATCACTTAAAGTGAATGTGTTCTGTAAGTTTCAAAGGGAAAAATATAAGGAGAGAACCTGGCAATTAAATTTCTTCTTTATAGACCCGTTTAATAACTTAGAGAAGTGAAGTCACTCTTCAAGTGACAGTGAACTTCAGAAAAATAACCAACGGTCACAACAGAGCAAGAAGGAGAAATATATATAAGTAGTTTGACTCAGCTAGAAGGAAATAGAATAATATGTTTACATTTTCAAAAGAAGCATTTTTGCCTTCATAATTAAGTTAGAGTTATCTTCAATTTGATTTTCCTGTCCAGCTTCCAGCAGCATTTTAACTGTAAATGTCCTGAATAAAAACACTGTCATAGGAAAAATCTGGTATTACTTTGTGAGCTGAAAGCTTTTGGATTTTGGTTTTTTTTAAAGAAAGGGCATAAATGCTTCCATGTGCTGACATGTCCCTGCAAGCAGTTAACTGTGTCCCACTGCTTCACTCCTGCGGCTGCAGAGAGTGCTGGCAACCTCTGCCCTCACCCAGATGGGCAGCTCAGCAACAGCACCTGCTCATGGTGCTCGTCTGCCCTTGGCAGATGTTCTGAGCCATCAGCTCTACGTGTTTATGGCTGCAAGATGTGGGACCATCTGTGCCAAACCCAAGCCATCATCTTTCCAGTGAGCTCTAAAAGTTCAGACCACAAAGCGCTGGCACTGATGCGGCACTGCTCACTGGATGTCTCTCTGAGATTTGATGAAACCAAAGAACAGCAGGGGAGAGAATGAGAGAAAGAAGTGAGGAAAGAGAGAGGCTAGACAGAAAACGAGTGATGTGATGCAAGGGTCCCACCCTGTGCCTGGCCCGTGGAGCCAGGCTTGTCTGCTGGCGAGGCCAGGGAAGGAGGTGGCAGTGACCTCTCCTGCTGCTGAGCTTCTCCAAGGCATCAGGCCAGAGCTTTGGTGGATGAGCATCTGCCAGCTGTGCCTGACACTCCTGGGGGGGTATATGGTGAGCCATCCCAGCCCCAAATTCCCATCATGATAAATTCTTTACCCAGAAAATGCATCCCAGGGACTGAAACGAGAGCTTCCCTGCACGATGCCGGGATGTGGCTCTTTCATGTATCACCAAAGCTTCAGATTCAGCACAAAGACTGCAGGAAGCATGATGACAACAATTCAAAGGCTGTTCCAAGTTTTGCCTACAGCCATCCCTTTGAGCCTCAAATTATCTGTAGTTTCAAAGCTCTGTCTGAAATGCTGTATCCCAGAAGAGACACAAACTTTAATCATTATTGTGCCTTCTGTGTCCATATTGAATTACAATCCTGTTAACACCAAGACTCCCAAAGTTCTTGGGTGTTTTGAAGTTCTCAACATTTTTCAAAATAAGCAGGGGCTTCTCCTTTCGACACTGCCTGCTACAGTTCCTGATTCCCAGCTCTTCCCCACAGCATGTGGGCTACAGCTTTTCCTTCTTCCTCTGAATAGCAGGCTGGGACTCCCAACTCCATCACATAGCTGAGAGGGCTGGAGGCTGAAAGAATAAGGCTTGGTAATTAAAATGGAGAAAGTTGGTCATGTTCCTCCATGAGGACAAGGCTTATTGTTTTGGAGCTATGGAGTTTCAGGCAGAGCTGGGAGCAAAATCCTCTGGTGCTGGAGTGTCCAAAGGGGTACAATGGTGCTGCCAGCAGCTTCTGCCATGAACCAGAATTTCAGGGATTGTTTGCACATTGAAAGCCCACAGATATTTACCCAGACCTTTCTCATCATCTTTCTATCTCTTTTCCCCATTTTCTGGAAAGATTATGGGCAGGTCTGGTGCATGCTGTGGGGGATGGTGATATCCCACAAGGTATACTGGTATACAGCAAGGAGATACCCTAGAGCAGTGAGGAGAGAAAGCCCTTAGGCCCATTTAAATCCATGCCATGTACCCAGAAGCTGACTGCAGTGAGGCAAAAATACTGCCACTCTAATGCAGAAAAGGGCCCCTCAGCACAGGGCACAGGATTAGTCTGGGTGGGAAACAACCAGTGGGTAGCAACTGTACAGAGAATTTAGAAAGTTCAGAATTTACCCTGAGAAGGTCCCAAACTGGCACAAGTTCTTGTGCCAGAAGGAAGAAAAAGAATCTAACATCCACAGAAAGGTATTTATACCCCAGGGAGTACACTAACTCCTTCCTCACCTGCTGACCTTCCTCGCCAGCACACTCAGCTCCTTCCCTCCCATGGATGCAGTTGTCTGCCTGTTGGGCTTCCCCTGCCCACACTGAGAGGACTATCATCTCCCTTTCCCTCTCCCTCTCTTTGTTTCTCCTCTCTCCTTGCTTTCCCTGACACATGCTATCTCCTATTCATGTTTTTTTTGTTATTCAGTATTCCTTTCCTCTGTTCTCTTCATTTTGTTCACTTGTTTCTTAGTTTCTCCTTAAACTGGAAAAGTGAAAGGCGCACAGCCAGTTCTGCACCCAATATGCACCTGAGGAGCCAAAAGCTTTAAATGTAAATTAACTTTAAAAGAAAAAATTATTTCATTAAGTAACATGGCTGTCTGGCACTCAGACATGTCCTCTTGCAACACATTCTGGTGATCACCCAGAGATACATGTCATTCACTTGAAAGAATTGCATGACATATTTGAATAATGCCTTTTAAACATATTTGAAAGAATAAGACACCTTCAACTTCACTCAGTAACTTGAAACTGGACCAAAAATAACCTCTGATTTGAAACAATACCCAGTACAATCTCTATCCAACATGAGTGTGTTTTCTGGGTTTCTTTCTACCCACGTCCTCTATTTCTATACAAATTGTTCTTCTAGAATTCAAATGGGCATATTCATCCCCAAAATAATTTTCTTCTAAAGCATGAGCTGTACAAATCACAAGGCACATGTTTGTTCTCTTTGAGGCTGCAGCACACTCAGATGTTGTCTGGTGGGGGTAGGGGAAGAAGCAGGTGTCACAGGACCCAACTGCAGCACCAGCTGTAACCAGAGGGACAGGCCCTGCTGCACATCAGCTCCAGACTGCTCACACTGAACAGCTTCCTGAGGGTTCATTAAACAAATATGAGATCAGGAAAACAAAAAGAGACCCTCTGCACAGTTTCTGTCCCTCTCCTCAAGATCTTAGTGCTGGGGGCTGTGAATGGAGCTGTGTGGAACAAGTACTTTGCAGAGCAGCATGGTGTGAAAACAGCGTGTCATCCCCAGGACCACTCCAGGGAAATATCCCTCAGGGTAGAGGCACCTGGCTCTTCCAGAAGCAGCAGCCCTGACTCGCTGCCCCACTTTCCTCTCTCGCTCAAGAGCACCAGCCAGCTCTGGAGGCAGCCACAGCCCCTACACACCCTCACACCTCCAGCTGTCAGCTATGATACACATCCATGGGGCTTTGTGTCACCCAGAGCACTAGTTGAGTCTAATGTGTGACTTCTACTTGGACATGGCCTGCCACTCTCTCTGGCTGTACCCCAGAAGGTGATGGATGCCCTTCTCCAGGGCACTGAGTCTGCATGGCAAGGTTTTGGCAGGGGGAGGCAAGGTTACAGGTGTGCTTTCTGTGAGAAGTTGCCAGAAGCTTCCCCTGTCCCTGATAGAGCCAATGCCAGCTGGCTCCAAGACAGACCCACTGCTGGCCAAGGCTGAGCACGCCAGTGATGGTGATAGCACCTCTGGGATAGCATGGGTAAGAAGGGTGGAAAAAAACAAACTGTGCATTTGCTGCTGGAGAGAGAAGCAAGAGTATGTGAGAGAAACAACTCTGCAGACACCAAGGTCAGTGAAGAAGGGGGAGGAGGTGCTCCAGGTGCTGGTGCAGATACTCCTCTGTAGCTCTGTGGTGAAGTCCATGGTGAGGCAGACTGTCCTCCCAGAGCCCATGAAAAGTCCATGGCTGAGCAAATAGCCACCTGAAGCTGGCAGATGTCCAAAGGAGGTTGTGAACCTGTGGGAAGCTCACGCTGGAGCAGGCTTCTGGCAGGATCCATGCTGGAACAGTCTGTTCCTGAAGGACTGCACCCCATGGAAGAGACACATACTGCAGCAGTTTGTAAAGAACTACAGCCTATGGGAGGGTCCCACACTGGAGAAGTTCATTGAGAACTCTCTCTTGTGGGACAGACCCCCCAGTGGAACAGGGGAGGAGTGTGAGGGGGAAGGAGCAGCAGAGACATATGAAATGACTGCAACCCCTCTCCCTGTCCCCCTGCTCTGCTGAGGGGGAAGAGGAGAAATCAAGAGTGAAGTTAAGCCCAGGGAAAAGGGAGGGGTGGGAGAAAGCTGTTTTAAGATTTGGCTTTATTTCTTAATACCCTACTCAGATTTGCTTGACCATAAATTAAACTAATTATTGCGAGTTGAGTCTGTTTTGCCTATCACAGTAATTGGAGAATGATCTCTCCCTGTCCTTATCTTGACCCACAAGCCTTTCATTATATGTTCTCTCCTCTACCCATCTGAGGAGGGGGTGATAGACTGGTTTTGGTGGGCGTATGGTGTCCGGTCAGGGTCAACCCACCACAACCAGCCATTGCCTGGGAAGCAGGTAGCACACATGTACCTCTTGTCATGGAGGCCTCTTCTGCAAGCTCTCCTACATGAATCAGAGAAACAAGCAGCTTTTTTTGTAGTGATGATGTGATGTCTTACTGATGTATATTTAAAGGCCTGAGATATAAACTTTGTCAAGGAAATCAAATTGGAAAATAGGTTGCTGGCTCTGCTACCTAACTTGAAAGACTTGTTTATAGCAGGGGGAAATTTGGCCTTGTTATCACCATTTTTGGAACCACCTTTAATTTTTAATGAGCTAAGTGCAAGCAATTTAAAAGTTTGCATCATTTCTCCCAGGTTAGTCAAAAGACTTAGCTGGGTGCTGGATTTGCCATGATTGAGCCGTAGCAATCCTATGGGTTATTTGTTAACTGTTTGCAACAACTGCTTACTCCTGGTGGTATGTGACTGCTCATCGCAGACACATGACGCTGTTGTTGAAGCCCTGCCAGTGCCCAAGAGGGGCTCTGACCAGGGACATGTGTGTACTTGCAGAAACAGAAGGATGACAGATGACAAAACTCTTGTGGTTTGTTTTTCCATGTAAACAAAAATGCTTTTTCATAAACACGGCCAAGGATGCAGGGAGCTACACTGGGAAAACAAACTTAGGAAAACTACTCTTGGCTGCAAAGTTTATTCTCCTCCCCCAAAAACATTAATGAGTCAATATGTAGCACTGAATTTGCTGTGTGCAATTAAAGCAGCACCAGAAGGGGATATGTATAGAGATGTCTGGGACGCTCCTCATAGAGGGAGCTAATCTAACCACCAACTGCAGACATCTGATTAAAGTGCAGGTTAAAGCCCTTATACATTTAAGATCCTGATTTCCCTTTGGAGTCAACAAAGAGAGGTTTTGTCCTCCAGACAGCACTTGTGTTAGATGCCTGAAACTATATCATGTGAACACTCCCTTGCCCTTTGCCAAATTAAGTTAGGACAATTCCAGAAAATAGCTGCACTTAAGCCACAGCCAGCCATTACCCATGCAAGCAAATGCAGATTTTGCATGAAGGCTCTGCAGAGCCAAAGGACCATAAAACATCCCAACAGTAGGATGAGAGATTCTGGAAAAGAGAAAGAAAAACTCTAAAGTTCCTGGAGGCAGTTCCTGCAGTACTGTAAAGCTTGAGTCTGTGCTCTCCAAGGCCACCTGCACACTGAACTACTGGGAAATACCATGTTAGAAAGCTGGAAAAAAATGGAGGAAATCTTCTTCAGGTAGATTATACTGAGCAGGCAAAAAGGTGCTGGGAGTCAGGAGGCAGAGATAGGGCCAGGGGCCAGGCACTGGCAGTGCTGTGGAGATGTCCCCATCTGGGTGTTTTTAGAGAGCATCCCTCAGCCCTTCTGCCCAATGCAGGGCACCATTAGTGATCAGGTCAGTTATTCACTAGTCCACTTATTAGGAACATATGACAGACACCACATCCCTAAATATTCTTGGCAGTTAGCATTTCTGAGACTCAGGCTCCTTTTTAACACCCCAGAGCACTTAGAAAAGGTTAGACCTCCATACCGGAAGTGAGGTTTAATAATTTCCACTAAAATTTTTGTTGTTTGTAGCATAGCACTCAGGGTCTCATAGGCCCCCTTGCAGTTTGTAGCCTTTAATATAGATTTTTCTTTTTTTCTTGAGGGATGAAAATGTATATTAGAACATTTAGGCATTTTAAGAAAAAGAAAACAACAATGTTTGCAGCTGGCTCCATTTACTGATTGCATTTTCATTAACCATCGTAATAGTATTCTGCTAGTAAATACTTGCTGAAATATTTACTTTACAATGCTGAAGTATTGGTAGAAAACAATACTCCTTTGTTTTCTCATTCCAATAAAGTTACTGTGAGATTACAAAGGAGTCTGATCCCAGTGGAGGATTACATTGGGGTTAGAAACAAATGTATGTATGCACAAACACCTAGACTATCTCCATACTTTACTCCATGCACATGATTAACACGATACTTCTTGTTTTTACAGAAACAGAAGGTTTGCCTATATAATCTATACATTATCTCTGCGTAGTAAGGATTTTCATTTTCTAACTGGGGGAGTCAACATTGGACCCAGAACTGAAGTTGACCATTTAAGTCTTACATATCAGTAAATAGTAAATATAAAAGTTTTTGTGTGAGCCAAACAAGTGTTTGGGAATAGGGAGAAGGGCTCTGTCAGGACAGGACAGCACAGGACAAGGACAGACAGCAGGCAGTGGTTTCCAAGGCTCATTGTTTCCTGCAATTTTCCTTCTTTGTCCCCTCCATCTCTGTATCTCCCTGTATGTCTGTTGGCTCACCAAGCACAGCCTGCTCTGCCATCATAGCTCTATTTACATCAGTACCTTGCTAATTCAAGGCTGGCTCCTTGCTCTCTTTTGTCCTTTTGTTTTGCATCCCTGATAAATTTGTCTACAGTTAGGAGCCATCTGTCATCTTTTAAAGATTTCTCTCTTTTGTAATTCATCTGTCACTCTCACATCTGTCGGGAATTAAGCAGAAATTAAACAAGGTCTGAGTGTTTCAGAAGCTGGCCTTATAACACAAGAAAAAAATACAAAGTCATTGTTTGGTTTCCACTGGAACAAAAATGTAATTCAAGTTTACAACCCCCTAGCTTTCTGAGGTCTCTTCCGAGGTCAAAATATCTTGGGCTTGTGTTTATCTGCACTTTGAAAGGAGGCTGCAAATCAGAGACATTATTCCTCATCCACTGAAAAGCATAAGTAATTATTTACAAGGATTACATTTTTACCAGCAAGTTACCTCTCTTTGACCCAACTTTTCCACAGTGGAGACCTACTCACTTCTTGAGAGATAACTTTATTTCGGATTCATCAAGGATGTGTTCAAAATCTGCCATGCAATCAATGTTATCTGCAAGGGTTGTTTAGTGTTGGCAGTTAACAGTGCTGAGACTTTCACTGACTGAAAAAGAAGTCCACCAATTTTATGATGTACTGATTTACAAAAAAACCATGCTTGATTAGGGATTTTTCTTAAAATATCTTGCTGCAACTGGTACTGACAATAAATATTAACTGCATTAATTTCCTATACGTTAAGAACACGAGTGCTTGATAATCAAATCACAAAAGACTGCTCTCATAAAGATCTTTCTGCAAGCAGATATTTTCTTCTGAATCTGGCACAGCTGAGGTGTGAATGTGCACACAGGGGCAGGAAAAGGTGAGAGCACGATGCATTTGCCTTGGGACAGGCAGAGAAGCCAATGAAGAAGACAGATACAAGGATGGCAGTGGAAGCTGTAGGGAAGAGGTGGTCCATTCAGATGGACAAATTAGGGGAATAGGGAAAAAGGGAGGTTTGAAGGGATTTGGATGGCTGTGCCAGTCTCACAGCTGCCTTCTCTCTGGCAGCAGAAGTCCTTATTCCAAGCACATGAGGACAGCCATGCAGAGGAGCAGCCCAGCTCTTAGTCTCACAGAATTAAAATGTACCATCTGCTGCAAGCAAAATGTAGCCACAGCAGCCTGTGTCTGCAGGTACCTAGTCAAGGTGTGCATGGTGACACAAAGCTGTGGCAGCCAGGCAGGAGTCAGGCTTGTAGTAGCTCCATATAGGCCATCCCCAAGTGAGGAGCTGCTGGCTGGTGAGTGCATCTCTACACCAGAGTCTCCTCTGGCCATGTCCAAGCCAGTGAGTGAGCCCATTCTGGCAAGCCATGGCATGATCCAGTGCTGCCTGCCATGGTATGAAAAGGAATAAGTTAGACCAGGCGAGTTCTTGTTTTCTCTTTCTCCTTCCATTTTCCCAGATGCCAGATGAGCCACAAGAACAACAGACACGGGATGTAGAAGATACAGACCTGACCATGATATTTGGTCACTGCTGCTGCAGAGCCAAGCAAAGCTCTTCGGGCCAGCAGAGGGAGGAGCACCCAACCCCTGGTGATGGGGCTAGATCTCCCCAGCACTCTGCAGTCCTCTGCCTCATGGCATCATTTATGCCCAACCCCATCCACAGTAGCATCCCTCACCAGTGAAGTTTTGTAAGGGACTACAGTACGTTGACCTTTCTCTGTTAGGTTTTACTGATAAAAATTAACAAGCCTAAAAGCTTTCTACATAGTTCTGAATGTACTGTTCTTTTGGGAAAGCCTGACATAAATACATGGAGATGAAGGCAAGGCACCATCCTTTGGTGTTATCCGATGTAACTGCATTCAAGTATTTTCCATCCTGACCAGTCAATGATTTCACTCTCCCTCATAGGAAGAGGAGAACACATTCCAAGAAGCCCAAGGAATGGTGAGAACAACAGCTTTGCAAAAACAAGAATGTCTGGGGTTTTCAGTCCTTCTCAGTTTTTATCAGGCACATTGTCTTGGGAATTGTGACAGAAACAGATGTTACGTTCTTTTTCTTCAAACTTTATAGCCTGTATTCCTTTACAAAGCTGGGTCGATCTTAAAATGTGTGTTAGTCACTCATTCATTGCACTGTGCATCACTACCTTGGGCTAAGATGCTATTTTTGTCCGCATACTATTTTTGAAAGGAGGCAGATACACACACATTTTAAAAGCCTCCTGCTTGGTTAATCTGAGGCACTGACATGCCTTTGAAGCTTTGGTTTTGAAGGGATGTGGTATCAGTGATCTTGACAAACATTTCAGTTTGCCCACTGCCATCCAGGGACTGTGCACACAAGTTTGCTTTGAGAAACTGCAGAAATACAAGCAGTACAGACTTACAGTAGGTATATAAACAAGAAGGTCACAAGGTTAATGTTTGACTCTAATCCTAATGACTTTCTTCAGCCACGCACAAAGCAGGACACCAGAAAGAATTCACTAACAACAAAGTAAAGATAAACAAGTACAAGAGCACAACCCTCTCCTTTGTACACCAGCTTCAGAAGTTGCACAAAAGTATTTAAAGTACAAATAAAAATACCCTAGTTTTATAGTAAATGTAACTTTACCCATTCCTCTCCATTATATGTGCAATAAGTTGCTCCCAGGTACCAATAAATATATCAGAGGAACTTACTGGTTTATAAATATTTTGAAAAAATAGAAACTATTGCTTAAATAACCACTGTATATAGAAAATAATCTCCCATGGAATCTATTAAACTGGGTTAATGAACTAGCAGGAAAAAGTTTCAAACCTATTCCCCCAACATCTAATTCAGAGCCACCTCTTCAAGCTGAGTTTCAGATAAAAATAATGAGTAAAGTTGTTGAATATGGTTTGAGTGAACAGAAATTAAGTCAGCTGTTTACAGAAATGTTTGCAAGCTGGGACAAATACATTCTGGATTGTTTAGTTACCGTACAAGGTAATTCAAAATACACCAACTACATCATGGCTGTTATAAAGGCCATCAAAATATAATGGTATTGCTAAGGGCTCTTGAGACTCAGATAGTGGGCCCAGGCCAGTAAACAAACCCCAAAAGAAGTGCATATAGTTTACAAAAAATATAAATGCTGCCAGCAAATCTCTTCACATTTCTTTCACAGATAAATGTAGAACCTTATCAAAAGACTGCTTCTGTGCCCAGAATATTTGTTCAGTTTCAGGACAGTTTACTTTGGAAACTTACTCAACTTTGCATCTGTAATTAAATGATGAAAATGAGACAATGTGGCTCTGGAGAGATCATAGAAAACTCCGTCTTATCTTTTTGCCTTTTGTTTACAGAGCTCTTAATGTTTTGGCCTCCCTAATGCATTTTTCATTAAAGCAGAAGGGCAAGTTTGACACACAACCTTCTCCCTCAATGCACTCAGATACTGTTATCCAAAGGCAAAGTCCAGTATTTTCTACAGACTCAGCTTCTACCCCCATCAGCAGCTTTTAAGTGACTCTGCTTTGGGGAACAGACATGTCTCCTTGTGCTGCCTTGTGCCAAGAGAGGAAAAACATTCAAGTCCACTTCTGTCTGCAGAAGAAAAACCTGAGTCTCTTAGTTAGGATTAAGTTCACATCTAATTTAATATGAACATATATTATTTCGAGCATGGGAGTACCCTGGTGTCCAGCACTGCCAGGCTGTGGGGGACACTGTTTTACTGCCAGACCAGAAGAGATGTCTCTGCTAATCCCCAGCTGAAGGATTTGCCCAGCGTGATGTAAAGACTCCAGCAGAGGGCTAGAGATGGGGCTCAGCTCTCTCAAATCCTAACCATGTCATGCTGAGGATGGCACTGCTTTCTCCAGAGGACTCTCAGGCCCAGAGGGATGGTGGTCAGTTTCCACAGTGACAGGTCCTGGAAGTCACAAGCAGAGCCCTGCAAGCATGGATTGTACTACAGCCAGGCAACAGCAGCAAACCCCCGTTGGATCAGCAGGTGCAATTGAAATCTGAAAGTTGTTGGATGGGCAACTTTCAGATTGCTGACTGCCTGCTGGAGTCATCTTGGCTACGTCTGTGGGCTGGGCAAGGGATGTCTCTAAGTCTACTGGAGTCCCTGGTCTCACTTCCCTGAAAAGCACAGATAACCCCAAGTTATTTGGGACTTAGTCACATCACCTGTGTCAGAAGTAGCAGCAATGAGCTGCTTCCACATGCTTCTTCCATCTAAAATATCTCCCTAGAAACACCAATTTCTCTGGTGGATAAAGTATCTGAGGTATCTATCTCATATGTAGGCTTCAACAGTGCACCTCCTAAAAATAAATGAGGTGCTTCCCACGGTTATTATTCTACTCAAATGTCCTGGAGAAACTATGCAGAGCCTGAGCTCAGGTACCATGAGGTAGGATCATGGTCCTGCACCAGAGGGACAGAACAGCTCTGCAACAGACTTGACCAAAGGCTGGTGAGAAGGGGACTGTGAGAAGACAAGAGACCTTGATGGCTCTCAAAACAGTCATTTTTGAGTAAGATACTCAGGTCCACCCAAGTGATAACTTTGGACTTAATTAGTATCAGTGGGTGATATGAAAACTTGGGTTCTGAAGTGAGACATAGTTTGATTTCTTGTGCACCTAAATAAGCTTATGTTTGTGTGTGACTGTTTGACAGTCATGTATCAGACCTTCCAGCCAGGAGTCTTTGGCCAGAAGGCCTTTTTTACACCTTTCTCACCATTTCAACATTCCCACTGATGTTAGCCTGACAAGGAGGTTTAGAAATGTTTGTATTTTCTGATCAGCAAGATGCAAATGTCTCAACGTGAAATACAACCTTCACAAGGGGAAACATCAACCTAATTTGCAGAGAGATACGAAATACTCCTGCTTGAAAGCAATGGTGGGAAATCTGTTAGCAACGATGACTGCAGCAGTGAGCCCAGAAAACATGCTAACCAGACCCAGGATTCACTGAAACACAAAAAAGCTGAACACTGATAAGTTCAGGTTTCAGGGAATCAATGACTTTCACAAAGAGCCCATCCCTTGAGGTGACCCCCTCAGTGAGGAAGCACAAGGGCAGAAAGCTTGGGTTTACATAGGACATGTAAAGAAAGAGCTACTGCATCTCTCTGTCCTCTCCTCCAGCTGACCCCAGCAGTCAGCACCATGCAGGCAGCACACTGCCCTCAGCATCCCTGTGGCTGCTCAAGGCATGGGGGCTCTCACCAGCCTCAGAGGGGCTACAGCCAAGAGGCACCAACATGGCCAACACCCAGGGGTCCTGTATACCCATAACTGCACTTTAAACACCTCCAAATGCCCAGTCAGTCATGTTCCTGGGAGTGCTGCTCCCTGTCCTTGCTTTTGCTCTTCTAGGCTCAGCAGGGCACTCAAGTTGGGGGAAATGTCATAGAAAAGCAACATAAAGTGCATCATTCTGGTATTTCTGATGTGTACACAAAATTCTTCCCAATTCTTAAACATCAAGAATCTGAGATAGGCAGAGGTATGTTTGAAAACTAGCTCCTCATTAGGGACAGGAATTGAATTTCTCAAATATTCTTGTGAAAAAGCAAAACAAAACAAAAATGAAGAGAGTTTGTCTCTTTGCCATCATCAGCTAGGATGTGTCAAGAATTTTCTTCCATAATGAAGACAACTTGGCTGAAGCATTTTCAACCTGTAGAATAAATTAACTGGTTTTAAAACAAAACTTAAATTCATACCACAGCTGCCAGACAAGATGTGTCAGATTGGCTCCAATCTAAAACTGAGCAAATGTCATGAGTATTCCCTCTGGGGCAAAGTGATACTGCTTCAGTCATGGTTTTGGCTCTTCGCTTTCTCCTTGGGGTTCTCTCCACCACACAATTGTAGAAACTTGATTTTAAACTAATACATTTGGATCTTCCCAAGCGTGATAGATTTTGTATGAAACGAGAGGCTCCTGGAGGTTCCAAAAGGCAGTGTTTCTAGGCTCTTTAGCAAGAGGCAACCAAAGCAGACAGGGTAGATCTCTTCAAATTGTGCAAAACAAGGCCAAGAGACAATGCTTTCTAACGTGTCTCTGAAATGATGAATCACAATTTAAAATTTATACCCAGACAATGTATCTCATAATGGCCTAACAGCTTCTGAGGATACAAAAACTAGATTGATTAAAGTGATTGAGAAAAGCAAATTCTAAACATTTGCTAAAACTCATTAATCCCACTGAGTCGCTACTCCTCTCTCTATATAGTTTTCTTATCCTGTCTGCTTGCAGACCTCTTTTAGCTAGTCTGGGAACTAGATAAAGAAATCAACTGTATCAGCAAACACAGCACAAGCTAAGAGACAGGAGAGCACATAAGCCAAGCCAAATGAGCATATGTTGTTATTCAAACATGTATAGGGCCTTGCCACTGCTTGGACAGTTATGTGGAGGCCCCAACCTAAGTTTTAGCAAGTAAGGGGCAGGAAAAGGCTAGACAGTGGTGTGGCCAAAGTCCTGCCACTGCACAGCACCACGTGTAGGGCAGGAAAGGACTGGTGGTGTCCCAAAAGTAGCACCTCCTGGATACATCAGATTTGAAAGCCCTGGAAGAGTAGCTTCTGTAAAGAAACCATCCAGTTAGCCCCACATGCACACTTCTTTGGCCCAGTTTTAGACAGACTTGAACTGACATTTTCCAGAGCTCTGACCTTTCCCAGTCTGCCCATCTCTGGCTTCACCTGTAGTTAAACAGTATTTTCTCCTGAAACTTCTGATAGGCATCTATTCTAAGCAAAAACTATTTCCCATCCACAGCCCACCCCAGGAAATGACCCATGAGGTCTCTAATGACGAGCAGCAGCCTGCTGTCCACTCTCATTTCTCCAAGGTCATCAGCAAAACTAAGTTTGCTCCTCTTATCAACCCCTCACATGCTGTCATGGCAGAACCTTCACCTCGGTATCTGGACTGGTGACCTCAGAGAGCAGAGAAACAGAAATAAGAAAGCACTTTCAGAAGGTAGGATTCATTTTTTTCCCAGTGATGTCAAAAAGCCCCAAGATTCTGCTGCATGGAGTGGTCAGAAATGTTGGAATCTCCTAAGAGGATGGAGACTTCACTTTAGAAGAGACAGGACAGATCAGCTTGGAATAGGCTGTGGGTTCACAATGTTAAAACATGCAGCAACATCAACTTTGGGTGTTCTTCTGAATGTGCTGTCCATACCCATTTCTCATTTCCATTCCAAAACTATTACACTGTCCCTGACTTTGTGCCAACACCAGAGTTTATGTGTCAAGCTCTAAAGTAGATTAAGGGGCCAATCTAGCTTTTAAAATGTTAGAAAAACTCTTTTATTTTATGACTCTCTGAAGCTAGATTTACTTTCAAATGGCTTTACAGCACAGCCTCCAAGGCACTGAACCAACACAGATGGGGAGAGACACAGGGCAAGAATGAATGTAAAGGATGGGAGGAAAAGGCAGAAATACCACTGAGCAGCATTTCCTTCTGGCATTGGTTACAGTGAAACCAAGCCACCTCTGCAGCATGGCTGGTATACACTAAGTACAAGGACATTGGCATTACCAGGGAGATCCTTAATGTGTGGCTGGGCTTGATGTGTAACAAGAGGGGTGAGTGTCACGGTTTGACACTGGCCCGGCAGATAAACCGAATAACAGATTTATATATATTAATCTCTCTCTCCTCACTGAGAGAGAGAATAAGGAAGAGAGACTTATGGGTTGGAAACTAAACTACAGAACTTTAATGAAACAGTAATGATAAATAGGAAAAAATTACTAAATATATACAAATATACAGGAAAAGTGATCCCACATTCCCCCCCCCCCCCTTTCCCTAATAACTCTCACATCACCACCCAGGTCACTTTCCTGGAGAGTCACTTTCCCAGGGCAGCCCTGGGAAAGTCCAGGCTGGAATCCTGGAGTCAGCAGCAGTCGGGAGCTGGGGGCAGGAACACAGAGATTCAGGCTGGCATGGATCAGGACCACAGGCAGAGGAATGGACGGAATCCTCTCAGGATGCCGAAGGAAGCAGGGAGGAAGAAGTAGGGAAGCACGAAGGAAGAAGTGTTTGACCCTTGTGATCCCTCAAATTTATACCGAGTATGACGTGTATGGGATGGAATACTCTGTTTGGTCAATTCTGGCATCTATCTTGTCCGGTCCTCCCCAGAGGAGGGTTTCAGGTGGGACCTCCTTACTCCTTCTGGAAGGTAAAATGTTCCTCAGAGCTGAGCAGTGTCCTTGACTCTGCATACCAGTCTCTAGCAGTAACTATAAACATTGAGTGTTATCAGTCCTGGAAGCAGACACCGTCTAAGAAACTTGCTGTTAATTTCAGCAAGTGCAACTACTTACAAGAGACTTAGCTGAAAGCAAAAGTACAAAACAGAAAATCACCTTTATCCTGGCCTAAACCAGGACAGTGAGGAATCCAGCACACCTGAAATGGAAAAGCAGCTCATGAGCTGTGTGGTATCTCCAGCACACACTCGTTAGCTGGTCTTTCAAAGATTACACTGGAGTGCCCTCTGCCCTGGCAGAGTGGAGTCATTTACCATTTTGGGGAGCAGAAAGGAATCAAACCCAGGGCAAGATGCTCAGAGCAGAAAGCTGCCCAGAGACTTGGAACTGACTTTTACTCTTTTTTTCTGCAACAGTCAGAAAAAGGATCCAAAGCATAAAACTGTGTCAAGCTCAAGATCAGGATCCACAAAGAATGGCACATAGCAGCAAATGGATCTAATATTTGGGCAGTGATCTGAATACGGTGTTAGAAGAGCAACAAGGAATTCATTATCAGAGCAATGGATACTCCAGATACTGACAACAAAAAGATTCAGCCTGAAAGCCAGTGGGACCATTATTTCTATAAAGCTATTTCACAAACTGTAGTGTTCCCAGAAAACCTGATACAGAGCAAAGCAGATAACAAGGTGAAGAAGGTTTCTAGAGGTGATCCGAGAAAGCATGTGAAAAATGTCTGCATGAAAAAAAAAAAAGCACATGGGAAAGGGCACAGTTTGTAACAGTACTGAGAAGAGAAAACACGGGAGTAAGATTATTTTTTTTAGCTGCAAGCTTCAAGTTTGCAAGCTACACATGATCTAAGAGGAGATGTGCTGGCTGCGGACCCACTCCCTCGAGCATCCAACAGCTGCCTGCCAAAGTGCCTCCTAAAGATGAGGTTCTGATGGACAAAGTCCTGTCATCTCATACCCAAATGGAGTGGGACTGCTCGTGGGACTGCTGAGGATGAGATGTGTCTGTGAGGCAAGGGAGGCCAAGGCAGCATATTCCCAAGTTATTCTAGGAACCTCAAATGGGGATTAATTTAAAATCTTCATTAGCAGTAGAAAACAACGGTTTGTGATGGGTACAAGGATGCCAGTTAGTAATTAAATACCTCAGGAAAGAGTTTTATCACTCAGAAGTTTTTATACTAAGCAGTGGAATTAGGGATGACAAACATTACTGCAGATGCTGAAACTATGGATCAATTCATTGTGAGTGACACAAGGAAATTGTTCTTCTGCACCAGAAGTAGGTACAGATATATTTAACTGGAAAGAAAAACTAAATGCTCACCTCAGAACAAAGGACTATAGCCATCTTGCTTTTCTCCACTGCAATATATTCCAGAAAAGCAAACATAAGTTAACAGAGTATATCCAGACCATTTCCAATAAGGCAATTTTATTCCAGAGGAAGAGAACCAGCAGGAAGATTAACAGAAATTTCTATCACCTTAGATTTCCAATGAAAATGGACCTAACACACAAATAATTTCTGGTACCTTCAAAAAGATCTCAACGTTTCTCACAAGCACTGCTCTGTATCAGTACCTCTGTGATATATTGTATATGTGGGACATGAAACACCCAAAGAGTAGTAAATCCAGATTCCTTCTCCAACCTACATATTAATAAATATTTATCCTCTCTAGTGATTTCAAATTTTACTTATTGTGGCACGCTAAAGGCACGTACAACTGTTTTTTACAGAATGCTTAAGCATATTACATAATTTTCTTCATAAACATCACAATTTCACAATGCAAACTTCATTAAGCTTTAGTAAAAGTAACTACATGGTCAACTAAATACATGATTAAGAAAATGACAAGCAGCTTACTTCTTGTCCCTCAGACCTTAGAATTAGGTTACTATAAATACATACAATTGGATGCACTGCCAAATATTTCAATATTTGTCCATAAAGTGTAATTTGAAATGCATGTAGGATGGTACAACTTTTGTAAAAGGAAGTTATTATCTGTGATAAAAGCAATTGTTGACATTAGAAATACAGACTAGAGGATCCAGACGGGAAATTCAATAAAAACAAAACAAATGTAGAAGGGAAAAGGGAGGTTAGAAATATAGCAAAGCAAAGCCAGATGTAGCAGTAAATATCTGCCCAGAGGCAAACCCGGACTGCTACCTATCAGAGTGGCAGCATGGCTGGTTTATTTTTTACACTGGACATGGTTGATGGGCAGATAACAGGAAAATCTGCACTTAAGCTGAGAAAAAGCGAGGCTCACTATACATTTCACTCTGGCATGTGTTATCATAAAAGAGGGAAGGGCCATTTAGTCAGGGATTTTGGGGGTTTTGCCTTGTGTTTTAAACAAACACTACTACCCACATTTCCTCTTAGCAATTGTCTGAGTTAGTGAATAAGAAAATAAGCAAGCCAGAAGCAGTGTGAGCTTTTCTCCAAAGCACAGTGGGCCAAAGGAGTGAACCAAAGCTGTGTGACTCCTGCCCATGCAGCACCTCCACCTGTGCAGGGATGGGGTGCTAATCCCAAATGAAATGTCCTTTCTCCCACTTCAACTCATCTCCCAGCACACAGCACATGCAACAAAAAGATGCTTTGAAAACTGCAGAACAAGGCATCCTCTGTGCATCCAGTTCAAGTACACTTCCCCAGGATGAGCGGAGTTAGGGGCAAGGAGAATTTCCTTGGAGAACCTCACACAGGAAGCCAATGACCTCTCGTAATAATAACTAACTTTGAATAATGTAATTGTACTGGGGTTTTTTTCAGCTTGAATATGTCAGGAAGAGGATGTTAGAGTGGGACGCAGATTAACACACAGAGCAAGCTGGCTTGCATTACCATCTTCTGGCTTTATTTTGTTTTCTTACTTTGGTCTTGTATCCTGCAGTTGTATCCCTCCATAGTAACAACCTGCTGAGTGAGAAGGGGATTTACTGAACTTTTCTCAAGTTCTTAAAGCATTTCTGTCACTTAACTGCCATTTCAGAGTTAAAGGGGAAAAAACTACACATTCTGGACTGACCTAGCTGTTTTCTCCCTTTTTTAAGGAAAGCTGTTCAATGACAAATGTGGCAGAAAGTATGTGGCATTGTGGGAGGGAAGCAGTGTTTGGTATTCAAGGGGTACATCTGCACTAAATTATCCTGCTTTAAAGTTTGGAGTGATTTTTCAGTTAACAAACTGTTTTAATATGTTACTTTAACTATTGGAGAAATAAGTTGTCTGTCAGTGTTTCTCTACCAAGAGTTTAAACCAGAAATCAGCCTTAGTGCAAGGCTGCTCAGCACAGAGGCAGGGCAGAAGGGAGGCAGAGCCAGCAACAGGAACCTGGACCTGGCACCTGCACCTTTGAACCCAAAGTGGGGAGAAATTCAAGTCCAAAATTGCTCCCCACAAAGAATGAACATGCAAAATTCCACAGAGGATTTTATCCCCAAGTACACAACCTCATGCTGCCACTGGAGCGCTCTCTGCAATGGGACTTGGGCAGGTTTGATATTTAAGCCACCCTTCCAGCAGATATCTGTGGAAATCCAGAGCCCAGTCACAAAGGTATAACTGGTGAGTGCAAGGGGAAGTTCCCCTGTCACGAACAGACCTCTTTGGACATTGCTAACAGGGGTGGGTAGGAGTGAAGAATAGGAGCCAAGAGCACTGGAGAGACCTAAAGTAGTTGCAGGGGAAGGAAGCCAGGCACTATTGTAATGAAACCTTGGGAGGTTCAGCATTATTTTCATTCTACTGAATTGGGGTGGTCAGGAAAGCACTGGCTGCCCAGGAGGGTGGGGAAGGTGGAATGTAAGGGCAGTGACAGGGGACAGAGGTGGCACCTTCCCTTCTGGTAACCAAATGTGAAGCGGCAAGCAGAGGAGAGAAAGGGCAGCAATGAAATGGAGATGCTTGTGACTGTGGCACTGGCACCAGGAAGATTAACAAGGAGGCACTTGGCTGTACCTTGCACAGTTTGACTGCAGCAAACTGGTTCCAGAGTGAACCCTGAAACACGACTTTTTGAGTCAGAACCAAGAGGCTTTTCCAGCTCTGCTAGGAATTCTGTTTCTCAATATGATGAGATCCTTCCTGGCTCCCTGGGCTTTTGTGTGGAAGCAAAGCTGGGCTTCCCAGCCATGGTCAAAGCATCTGAATGCACAAAAAGGAGAGGCAGCTGGAAAATAGAGGTGGAAACAAACTTGGGGTGATATTTTCCCTCATAAGGAATTGGGATGATCTATTTTGTCTATAAATCTTTTTTTCTTAAACAACCAAGGAACCTAATTTATACTGAGATTAAAAAAATAGAGGGAGAGAAAATTATTAAACAAGAAATTCTGACTGGTACAATTTTCCCTTCTGGAGAGGGCAGAAGACTGCCTCCAGCACAGACAAATAGCCCCCTCTCCTTTTCCTCCCTGCTTTTGATAAGCAGGCAGTTTTATGCTTTATTTTCCTAGATCCAACCCCAGACTTGAGATCCAGAGAATCCATGGGTGCTAGAATCTCACCTACAAGAAACATACTGCAAGTTTTATAGTGGTTTGCCATTATATCTAGCACTGAGAGTTGAAATGAAACTCCATGCAAACAGAGAGACCTGCCAACCCAAACGCAGCACTTACCCTCCTCCTTGAGGAGCAGAGGGTGGACAAAGTGAAGTGACAGGGCTTGGCTGACTCGGCCATTCACTGAAGGAGCTGAGAAGTTATCTCATGTCTTATGAATGCTGATCTTGTGCCCTCTTCACAACTCAATGAGACTTTAAATTCTGCGCTGTGGAGAGTCAAGATCATAAATAAAAAGGAGGACTCCTCAGATAATGGCATTCCAGTAGGCTTACAAATATGCCTCATTTGGGAATATATTACATTATAGCTTTGGACTTGCCAAACGATCTTCTATTTATTACCAGCCACCCTATATCAGGATAGTATTTTAAGTTCTTAATTTGTGCAACTTTTGTTTCACATCAAACAAAGTATTTTCTTTTGCCCCTTGATCCCAAGGCTCTTACCATCCAGGAATCAGAACTGACTAAAGACATCAGGAAAAGCCCTATGGTACTCTGGCATTTCCCCCCAGGTGCCCAGATGAGGTACCACTAATACTGCAGCATCAGGATCAGCCCCATGGGAAAAGGTTTGCCTTTGTTGGCATTGGCCAACACCAAGCTCATGCTTCAGAGGTCATATTTTTGGTTTCAGAAAAGCACTGACCAATAAAGCAAGTGGCTTTACATACAGATTTACACCAGGGACACCAAGTAAAGTGAAAGAGATTCATTCTGACAGCACATGTAGAAAGGTTTGAATTAACCAGCACAAACTGACCAACCCAGTTCCATCAAAGTGCTCTGCAGTCCAGCCCAGGATTTCAGACATGTGTTATGAACAGCAGCTGCTGCTCCAGGAAGCATGTTTCAGTCCGTCCAGGATCAAGCCCTGAGAGTTTCTGGTGTATGTTGCAAAGAAATCAGCCTCAGCATTAGGTATCCAAATTGGCTGTTGTAAATATTTATTCACTAAAGAAAGTCCTTGTTTGCTTCTGGTGCAGCTTCATAACCTTCTAAAGACTCATGAATAAGGGAAATGTATGGGCAGGAAGAATCTCCTCCCTTCCTTATAAGTTAAAAAAATAGTAATAATTACAAAACCAGCTTGTCTTGTGGAAAATAAACTTGTCCAGTTTTGTATACATGTGTTTACTGTACAAACTTCAGTGACTCAGATGCGAAATGTGCCTCAGGTTTGTTATGTGTTTTGTTTAGTTTTCTAACTCTCCCTGAGAAAACACAGGCCACAGTTCAGGCTGATGTCTTTCCCATCCAGAAGACTGCAGGAGATGCACCATAAAACTCCCAGTCCTGTGAGTGTTTATGCATGCATGAATGGACCTGCACTGACCGGGCTTTTTCATGCATGTAATCACCCACAGGATCAGGGCCTCAAGCACAGCACTGAAATTGGGTTCCTACATTTACTTGTGGCTGGAATTTGTTGCATTATTTTGACATAAACTGTTCATCACATTTCAGAATTCACCACTGCCTTCACGCCAGCCTTTCCAACTGAACAGGTCTGATTTTAAGAAAGCTTTAAGAGACCAGCAATCTTCTTTTCCTTTCCTGTCGGCATCGATCTTTGTCAGACCCCATGTGACTCCTTTTCAACCAGATTGCTTCTCCCACAGCTCTCTGATTAGGTCACATTTCAATTTGTGCTCGCAGAGTAGCTCCCATGTTAGCATCTGGCAACATTACAAACACAATTTCTTAGCATTCATGACTGAACCAAGTCAAAGACCCCCAGGTAACTAGAGATAGTTGGAAACCATTTCATGGGTTTGAGCTATTTCTGCTTCCTTGTGGTGCATAGAGAAGAGCTACAATGTGGGTGACAAGGTACTGTTGATTTGTTTGGATTCTCACCTGGGAACTACTTGTCTTTCATTTTGTTTGCCTAGAAAAAATTATTGCGACTTCAGATGCCTTAGTTGACACCCCGAGGATGTGGACCTCCAGCAGCAGTCCCATCTATTCCACACATCCATCAGTCACTAAGGTTAAATGGTGTGTTGTTATTAAAAAAACAAAAACATCACTTCAGCATTTCTCAGTCCCTTGGATCATGTCGTTCATGTCATTCATTCAGTAGCTAGCAGGGTGTAGGGAAAGGGATCCCCTGAACATACCTGCCATCAGTTTCAAGGGCTGCCTTGAATCTCAGAAAGCACAGATGAGCAGAGTAGGCAGTCTGAGGGTTAAGCTTTGACTTGGATTGTATTTGGATTTTTGGAGTTCTAACCCTTTGCTTCTGAGCTTGTGATGAGAACCTCCCTTTGGTGAAACAAACCTTCACCTCATGTCCTCCCTTTGGGGTTGGGGCAACCTCCATTGTCAATATAGGCTGAGGGGTGAAGGGATTGAGAGCAGCTCTGTGGAAAATGACATGGGGGTACTATCAGTTTCTTGCCATCCTGATAGGGCCAGTGGGGGAGTTACTAATGTCAAACCCTGTGATGTGAGGAGGAGCTCCCTCTGACAGGTACAAGGTTGCTTTAGGACCCTCATTCCTGCCCGTAACAGGAAGCCCAAGGACATCCCCCAACCTCCAGTTGATCCCCTCAAGCAACGCTTCCACTGCACACAAACATTTCTGTTACTTGTCTGTTTGAAAACAAACATACATGAAAACTACAACCCAGTTTCATGGGCTCTTGGTAGTATGCTGTTTATTGTTCCCGGAGGAACAATAAGGATTCTTAAAAGCAGATGGACCCAGACACTCTGTTGATTTGCTGTAGCAGCAAAACAATGGGCCAGATTTTTTAAAAATAGAAAATGCATCCATAGCACAAGTAAACCCTGCTCTCCTCTATGCACAAAGTGGGACAAGATGAGCAATGTTTTGCAGCATTTTTTGCAGATGCAACTGAGTAAAAGAGGTTTCCTGACACAGTAATCACAGAAAAGGCAAACTGGAGCAAGGACTTTTTATTATAACCACAAAAACACAGAACCACAGGATAGCTGAGGTTGGAAGAGGGCTCTGGTGGTCATCTGGCCCAAGCCTTTGCTCAGTCAGGGCCATCTACAGCCTGTTGCCCAGGACTGTGTCCAGATGGCTTCTGTGTATCTCCAAGGATGGAGAATCACCTCCCTGGGCAATCTGAGCCAGTGCTTGTTCCCTCTAGGTAGAAAGCATCTCCTGTGTGCAGAGGGAATTTCCTGTGCTTCAGTTAGTGCTCATTGCACTTTCTTAATGTCATCCCTGGATGCTCAGACATCTCTGTATTCCTCCCAGGTTACACATCTTACTTCCACCCTTTGCACATTTTCCTTGTAGTTCAGCAAAGGGAAGGTACAGCAAAGAACATTTTCTTGTCTCTGTGAATAGTTACTGTCAAAAATTAACCTGAATAAACTCAAGCCATATCTGAGACTGAGAAAAAATAAAATCCATGAAAAATTGGTGTAAGTAAAGCACTCAGGTTACTTTTCCATTGTTCAAGTGAAGAATAAAATGGAACATCAGATGGCTCAGCCCAACCTCCTGTAGGTCAGCCTTACACCTGGATTAAAACTGTTGTATATACATATACACACATCAAACACATGTATATACACATCAAACTGTATAACTAAAACCAAACTATATAATATAAGTATCAGGTATTATATATCATGTATAATAAAGGCTTCTCTTTAAAGGCCAGTGAGGCCTTTGCTTTGATGAGTCAACATATTTCAGAGGGAGTGTATCTGATTCATGATTAAAGCTTATATATTTCTAGCATTAGAAGAAATTAAACCCATTTGCTGATCCTGTAAGAAGCCTGGTACTAGGGAGAACAGTTGTTTCTTTTTACATGGTAAACTCAGTAATCCTAGGTGGAGGGGAATTAACCCACATCAAAAAAACAGAACTAGTTTTCCTAAATGAAATTTTGTAATGTGAAAGAAGTACTTTAAAGAAACTAATGAAACCCAAATATTACATCATAATTTGTCCTATTAATGTTGGTATCATCACTTTAAAATTCAGGTTGCTATAGATATTATATTTTGCAGACAACCAAAGTAGGGCAAAAGGACAGTGCCATAAAAACCAGGAAGGTTTATGTCAGGGTGTATTTTCAGCTGCAGCATTTTCTTGCTGCATATAGTGCAACTTCTGTGTTTGAAACTGTCCAACACTTCCAAGAAGACTAATATATCCACTTTGATTTTCATGAAATTCAGGACGTAAAAGATCAAATACACTCAATAATTGATGCTAAATGTCAGTGACATACCAGCAGAAAGGAATTTTTTTACACAGGAATACGGTATGAACGGAATGTATTGGGAATAATGTCATTGCCCACAACAACAAGTCCTTTTGTCAAAAGCACATCCCTTCTAACAAGTGTTGAAAGTGTAGGATATAAGGGGCCCCTCTCCTCATTTCCATGCTTTAGTGTGCAGTCTGTACAGGTAGCATGTTAGGGGCAGTTGGGGTATATTTTATGGCTCTATCATCACAACACTTCCCTAAGAGTAGGTACTAATTCGTAGTGTTTGTTTTAAAGGATTCACAGTTCCCAGAAAAACTTAGAAGGAGATCCTAAGTGGCTCCAACATATGGAAATGTAGTACACATAAATATGTGGCCTGGATCTTGCCCTCCTTCCCCCTCCAGCCCATGCAGCCTGCACCAAGGAGAGCCTGCATCACTCCACACCAAATCCCAACCATGTGCCATCATGACCTCCACTACCCTGTATTCCACATCCTCCAGGGCCCCTAAGGTGTACATCACCATGAATGTAACAGGTATGTGCTTGCATTAATGGCTAATCATTTATATCAAGGTTTTTAAATGCAGATGGTGATTTCACATGTTGCTGTTGGTTATTTGCTGTACACTAAACGCTGCTGCTTTGGAGGCCTGCTTTGGAGAAGAGAGGTACAACCTTTCTGAAAAATCAGGCCGAAACCAAAGCAAGTGGTGCCCAACATTCTTTCTCAGAACTTTTTGCCTGGCTTTCACAAGCCTCACAAGCATCTTGGGCACCTGTGAAAATAGGTGGAACTGCCTCTTCATAGCCAGGATGTATCTTAGCATCACTTAGCCCTGACAAAACTTGTGTTTGGAGCAGCAGAAACAGATTAATGAAGTGTGTGCACTGAGCATTGATAAACCAGTGAGGTTTCTATAAGCATTGTCAGGAGAAGCCTGCAGTCTCCTACAAATGCATGAAGAAAGCCAAAAGCACAATACCACTCGTCTCCCATGGGAATTTCATGTATTTACAGACATTTTGGTCATCTCACGTGAAAAATTACACATCTGACAACAAGCAACAAACTAAGTAGCCAGTTTCAAAGAGAACAATTCCAAGTAAAATTTGTTGGCCAGGGAGAGGATTTCTTGTCTGGTGAGAATATTTTTGATGAGAGGAAAAGACCCATCTACTCCAAGCTGCATCCTCCTCCATATCTGCCCTGGCAGTTATAGCCTGCTTCTCAAATGCTCCCATGTTTTGAATCCAAGCAAAAGCTTTGGCAGCTGCAAAGCTAGCACTAGCTCGTTTTAAATGATGAGAGGAAACAGTCTGACAGTGAGCTGATTAGAAAGCTCTTAAAGCCATCTCAGCTAAGTGGGGAGAAAAGGACAATTTTCTTTGTGTGGTGCCAGAGAGGGGACAAGCCTGCCTTGATGTCCTCAGACAAATCATGAGGATGGGGGAAAAGATTTCTTTAGGGGAGGCTGAACTGCCCTCACCAGCCTGGCCCTTCCTGACATCCTCTGCTCCGAAGATAACAAGGGAGGAAATAACAAAACACTATGTTAAGGCTAGATGACTTTGAAGAGACAACTGCAAGCTGTTTCCTGGCCTCAGCCTTATCTGGAGTCCCAGAAAATAGCCCTTTCTCTGTATTCAATAAATAAGGCATTATGAACAGGGTGAAATATCTGGTTTAATTTCTGTTCCTGAGAGCTGGGTAGCAGACGTGCTTTCCACAAAGAGCAGGGCCAGCTCTATTTCTATCCATGCTTTGGAGTGGAGAGGAAAGACCCAGCAGAATCCTCTCACCCGGGGCATGTGCATTAAGTCAATGCTATTTAAGCACACTGTAGAAAATGAAGATGCAGAGCAAGGATGGGAAGAAAGGGTTAGAAGAGGGACTCAGAAATCCATGTAGAGGTTATAGAATGGACAAAGCATCAGACATTAAAAATAATTCAGTCAAAAAAATAAATACAGGAGGAAATTACTTCATTGCCATCCACACTGCATTATCAGTACAAAAGCTCTGGGAGCTGCTTTTCTTTCCAAAATGGCAGCTGATAGCTGATCTAAACCATAAGACAGTTTGGTTGTCTGTTTGTTTTACAGGTGTAAGTTTGGTTTGGGGTCAGGGAATTTTTTTCCTGTATAATGAAATAACTGGGAGTAATAGTCATAAAATTTTCATTGAGTTTCCTGGGGTGTGAAAGACATCTGGGAGGACTACAGGAGGAATACTGTGTGCAATAACTGTGCTTGGAGCAGCTTCAATTTCTGGTTCCATCTGTTACTGCTGCAGTTCACCCAAAGCAGATAGTGAAACAATCCCTGAAGTTGAGTGATGTGGATGTTATAGCTCAGCAGCCAGACTGCATGCTGGGGCAGGCCTTGGTCTGCTTTACCTTTCCTTCCCCTTGATGGAGGCTACCTTAGCACTTCCCAACCCTTTTTTTTTTTCTTGTTTTCCCAGTTAAAGTTTGTTTCAGATGGAAGCAGCTATTTCCACACTGACCTCAGAGCAGAGGGAAGCAGGTGAGGCAGGAGAGGAGCTGGGAGCAGCCCCACCATGATGCCAGCCTCCAAGCCCTGCTCTCACCTCCAATGGGATGCTGCAGGTGGCTTGGTCACACTTAAGAGCAAAGGTGGCAGCAGCAAGGTGCCCTGCTACCAGGGCAGTGGGCTGCCCTTTCTTAGGCACACAAAACCTGTCCCTTTTGTGAAGTGCCACAGAGAGGGTGAACAAGGAGGACACAGCGACACAGCTGTGCCTTATAGCAGCGATGAACTTTCTTATCCCTCCTCCTAATTTGGCTTTTTCCATATCACAGCTTTATGATACTATCAGAGAAACCTTATCGTGGTTTTGTTGAAACACAGCCCTATATTAAGCGGGGATTCTGGAAAAAGTCAGAGAGGAGGAAAAGGTTTCATCAGCACAGATAGACACATTTTTGTGGAGGCAGCTGACTGGTTCTCCACAAAGCATCCAGAGCTTTTGCAGTATTACCAGTCAGCCTCCATGCCTCCAGCTGACTTCCCATAAAAATGCTGAAGGGTCTTTGATCTCAGGGTACATGTTCCTACGAGAAGGGGAGGGGTAAAATTGCAGAGGTTGGGCAAAGACTTGTCAGTAGTTCCTGTAGCTCCTCAAACCCCAGTCAGCCTTTGAGGTCCTGTGCGAGAGATTGCAGATTTGGTTTGATTAGTCATGAGTTGAAAAGGCAGAGCAGAGCTGCTCAGGACAAATCAGACACTTAATTCCACTTGCCTTTTGTGATGTGTGGGGAAAGTCAGTAAAATGTCCAGTGATAAGAAAGAAAAACAACAAAAAAGAGAGACTAATGAAAAATACTTATTGAAAGCATCAGCCTCCCTGTTACACATCATCTGAGTTTGGCTATTGGTTAATGTCTCAGCTAGTTTCCCCACTCAGCCTCATCAAATTCCCTAGAAGTGGCAAAAAGTTTAGAACTGCTTCATTGGAACACACTATATCCCCAACTTTTCAGCCAACACACATAACACAGCTTTTGCATTTTACAATCTATTATTTTTGCTGATGCTAGAACAGAGCTCTGACTCTAGAGGGGATAAAACTAGTCCAAGTGATAACAGCTTAAATGGCAATAAAAATAACCAAATGTTCAGCTAGATATTCTTTACTTATGTCTCTGACAGAAATTCCTCTGTGAGAAAGGACTTTCAGGCTCTAATGGCAGAGTCAGATCGTTACTTTTCCTGCCTTCCCATTCAATATGTATGAAACATTCATGTGATGATTTTCCCACAAGAAACCAAACTTATCTTAAATTTTCATAGGACCAAAAGGATGAGTTGTCCTCCTGCTTACCTCTGCCAGAACATTCCCCATGCTAACTGCTCTCTGCAGACATATAAAAACAAAAGTAAAATAAACTGAAAGAGAAAGATCTTTTCTGTGCATTGGGTCTTTCTATCTTCTAAAGCACTGTAGTTATTCTGGAAAAAGAAATCAGCCATTGAGAATCTAAGCTGAGGCCTGAATAAATAATTTGAGGCTGATATGAAGGCAGCACATGTAAACTGAGAAATGTATAGCTGAAAAAGCTGTAGGAAGGGTTACATGCCAAAATGCTGACACCAGGTACTTAGGAACAAATGGAGAATGCTGCAAAATGGAAACCTGTAGGCAGAAGATAGTGAACAGTAGACTACATTGTCTGTGAGCTAGGAGACAGAAGAATGAAAATTATAAATAGAAGCAATAACCTGATGATGGGCAACACCCCAGAAGTTCAGTCCAGAGACAATATCCCAGATTATTTGAAAAAGCTTCCCTGGAGCTGGGGTGGTAATCTCTCCTGAATAAACATAAACTCAGTAAAGAAGAAAAAAGTAAACACAGGCCTTCCTGAGCCAGGCTCTGCAGAAGCCCTGTAAAGGTGACCTCTCCTGAGTGTCTCCACATATCTCCTTCCACAGAGTGTAGTCCAGAAGCTGATGCTCAACACTCTGTAGGATCCACCTTGTCAGGAGAAAATTCACCATCTATTGATTTCACATTTCTACAATCCTCCAATTAACGAAGAGTTTTTTCCACATAATGTAAATTTTCCTCTTCCATCTGAGTTTTTCCAGGAGATCCTTGTTATTCATGCAGGTCTCCTATTTCCTCTACTTCACTTTTTTCAAGGGGATACATTTATCTTGATCTTGGAGAAGTTAACATTTGAATATTGATCAGCTCACTTGGGCCCCCTACTTTCTAGAACTCTAGCCCATGGGACACTTCTGAGTAGATCTTTAAAGAGGACAAAGTTAGCCCTCTTAAAATCCAGGGTAGAGATTCGAGTTATTGTCCTGCTTCTTTCCCTAACAATGCTAAACTTTAAGATGTCATGGTCACTACAGCCAATACTGCCCCCAACCTTAACACCCATGCCCAGACCTTCTTTGTTTGTTAATACAAGGTCCAGCATTACACCTTTCCTTGTTGGTTCTTCAAGCAGAAAGGTGTCATCAGTGCACTGCAAGAACCTTTTGGAATGCTTATGCTTGGCTGTGTGATCTTTCCAACTACTATCAGCATTATTGAAGTCATCCATGAGCATCAGGGCACATGACTTGAGGCTACTTCTAGCTGCCTGTAGAAGGCCTCATCAACAACTTCTTCTTGGTTTAGTGGTCTATAGTAGTCACCCATAATGGTACTTCCTCTTTTTGCATGTCCCTTAACTCTTACCCCTAAGATTTCAAAATTATCATCATCTCCCCCTGGGTTAAGCTCAATGGATTCTAGTTTCTTACTCACATAAAGGGCTACTCCACCACCACGCCTTGTCAGTCTGTCCTTCCTAAAAAGTACATAGTCGTCCATAACCACATTCCAGATATGTATATGCTTTGCTTATACATTTAGCCACAAACTAAAGGAAGTAATTCATTCACCAGATTCTGTGGTGAAAATTACTTCAAGGTTTATTCCATGCTCGTGTGCCAAACACACTCCTGATACAACTCTACAGATACACACCCAGGCACGCGCATGGGCACACTCACCTGCACATGCCGAGACATCCCATCAGTGGCACTGAATGGCTCCTGAAAACTATTAGTTATGTTTTATCTGAAACTGAAACAAAACCTGGAGGTGAAGAGACAATTCCAAAAGCCATAACATTGAGACTTCTGAAATAGGAAACATCTGTGTGGGAAGGAGGCACCGCCCGCCTTGACAGTGAGCAGTGGTGCAAGGAGGTGCATGCCAGAGCGTGGGTCCCTGCAGGGGGCTGGGGACACAACTCACCTCACTTAACTTTATATTTTCTCTTCCTGATTGCCCTGGAGCACTACACATGCTTGACTATGTGGACATTGTTCTACATACTCCACCAGGACTATACAAGCCTAACAGAAGCAGGAAAATGGCCAAAAATGAGAAGGTGCAAGGTAGTTGTTCGAGGCTTCCACCAACAAAAGTCTTTATTCAGCATGGGAAAGTGGTTTTGGTGTTTGGCTCTGGTGACACATCAGAGCTGGGGAAGCTGGGACTCCTAGATAGGCTACAAGGAAATTCTGTCGGAAAAGCATGGAGCTTTGGTTTATCACAGGTTCAGATGGAATCCATAAGTCTGGGGAGGCACTCAGCTGAAACAAAGGCTTTTTGGAATTATTTTCCAGAGGTCCAAAGAACATTAAAAAAAAAAAAAATTTTTTTTTAAATCACACAGAATAGGAAAAGGGAAAAGAAGAACATGATAAAGAGTGGAAAAGGAAAGGGAAAGCTAGCTCAGAAGGAAATGGGCCAGTTTTATTTTTGGCTCTATGTTTAATTGTAGAAAGCAAACACTACATAATGGACATACTAGTGCTCCAAAAACCACATCTCAGAGATACCATTAGCTCAGGATGCACACAGCATATATAAGCTGAAAAAGACAAATATATACTTAGTGTAATCATAATCTGAGTAAAGACTGCAGCAACCATTACCACACCAAAAGGATAACCCTGCCATCCACAGTCTCATGAGTTATAAAAAACTGCATTCAAGAAAGTCAATTAGGCTCAAAAGAGCTCTTAAAATGACAAAAATGACAGGAAAATGAAAACAGAAGGGCCAAATTCTGCCCTGCCACTGGCACAACACAGTGTGAGCTGTGCATAATTGTCTGAGGACAGAGACATAAAGAACAAGAAAATAATGCTGTTTAAAGCCAATAATTGTTTCCTCTGGTTTCACAGAGCTGTGATGAATAAAATGCATTTTTTATATTATGATGGTGGGTCACAGAAACCATAGTAAGGGAAGAAAATGCAGGAAGATTATATGTTGCAAGAGACATAGCTGCAGTAAAGATGAACATAAAAAGCAAAACTGAATAGAGATCTAGAATTTCCAATTACCCTTGGCCCGAATGTCTGGCTTACCACTGAAATAGTATAATTATAAAGCTGGCATAAAACAGGACATGGATCTAGTTACTAGTTTCTTACTAGCAATAGCAGCAAAACAGTTTCTGCCAGTAGCGGGTCTCTTGACAAAAACCTTGTGTCTTCTACATGATGTGACCTATAGGGAAAACTGGTTTTAATCAGGCAAATCTATAAATGGTATGCAGTTGTGGTTGCTCCTCTCGGATGTCAAAAGGAATGGAGGAGAAAGTGGGGGGATCTTCACTGTAATTTCTGCTTTAACACTTTGCTTTCTCTGAAAGAGGAATTTGCAGATTTAGGAGCTTGAGATTTTCGTGCAGGCCAGTGATAGCAGCAGAATCACCTCACAAGCCAGGTGAAATAAAAATTAAAAAAAAAGAAAATGTCTTCTGAGTAGTGGTGGTTTAGCCCCTGCACTCTACATAGGTTTAGACTGCAAATACAGGGGTCTTTTCATGGCTGCAGTTCTGAATTCAGTCACTCTTATCTCTGTTTTCCAGCACACACTTCAGCCTAAGCACATGAGCTACAGTGCTAGAGTCACTGGCACAGCTCCTGTGCCAAGATGTTAACCATGTGTTCAGGAGTCTCACTGGGTCTGTCTAAGAGGCTGGACAGAAAATAATCCTGAATAGTTTTCTTTTTCCTTGGTAGGTGTCCATGAAACAGTAATCAGTGGAATGGTGTTAGTGAATTAACATTTAAACATCTTACACTATATCATAGTTAATACACAGTTTAAGGTTGCACTGAGATGTTTTTAACAGTGAAAATCTGTATTCAACAAAACTGGACTTTTTGGCCATGTTTGTGCTTTCTCCTGAGATGTTTGAGTTTTGGCAAAAATCTGAACCCCTGAAAAGTCAATGACTTGGCTACTTTGAAAAGTGTACGGATTTTTGATTAAAAAAAAAAAAACAGCTTCTAATATGAAGAAACGAACAAATTTTGTGCAGAGACAAATCTCAGTCATTCAAGTATTAGGCTGAACATATTTCCTCAGGCAGCCCACAGCCATCAGATCAGTATTAGAAAGGCAAAGCCCCTTGCACATCAGCCAACCCACTTTTAACCACAGTTTTGCAGACCTGTGATCTATGCTTGGCACTTATAATGTTATTTATTTATGTGCATGCATGCATATCATGTATATATATTTCTCAGTCATTCTACCTTGGGTATACTGAGAGACCTTCATACGCCCAAGGGCTGCCAGGGTGCTTGAGCATTTATGACCTGTGATTCAGATTGGGTCTGAAGGTCATTAAAGGCTGGGTGAGGAAGCGGTTCGCGTGACAGCCAGTTTACCATGATTGATTGTTGTGCTGTAAAATATTATGAAACCTCCCCATTAACTCTTTTTTCTGCACAGAGCTCACTAGCAATGGTACTAGCTTACTAGCATGAGGAACAGCCATGTCAGAGTTGGGGCAGCAGTTTTCCCTCCAGTTTTTCCCCGTGGTTTTCAGAGTAATGTCACAACAGTGCTTCAGTGTTGATAAAGGGTCACCAAGGCTGATAGATAATGATTTTCAAAAGCAAACAAAGCCCAGGAGTTGAAGAAATAGTTTTGTTCAAAAAAAAAAAACAAGTCCACATGCACCTCCACGTGCAATATAAGAGGTCACTGAACTGTGCTTCACTAGATGATGATATCTTGCAAGGGTCATGGACAAAGGTGATCCATGACTAGCTCCTCCCTCCTGCAGGGAACTAAACAGAGAGAGGGCATTGCAGAGGTCCAGCAATGACCAACCCATACTACCTGCATGTCCCATCACACTCTGGATAGGGTTTTAATTTTGCCAGGACTGATGAATTAATTCCTTCTAGATATTATTGGCAAAGCCTTGCCCTGATAGTGCCCATGTGCCTGCGGCCTGGGATTGTCCATTTACACTGCATCAAGCTCACAATTCTCTCTATATCATCCTTTCTTCCAAACCCCCCTGAGCCTGTGTTTGACATGCATCTCTAAAAAAATTAGTTAAAAAGTAGGTATCTTCAATCTCTCAACACAGATGAGAGAGAGGAATGGCTTCCATGCCTCATCACATGGCTCGACATAGCATGTCCAGCAATAAGGCCTCACACTAGTGACCTGTTGCACATGCATACTCTCACCATAAGACCAGAAGTCCACTGTAATGTGGTAAAGGATGCTTGGGTTTTGGTGACACAAATACAGCTGTTTGCATGACCAAGAAAAGGAGGGGAAAAAAAAGAAGTCTCTGGCATATGTCTCAAGCCCTGCTTGGCTGTTCATCTCTCTTATCTACCCTATAATAGAGAAACAGGCAATTCGACAATAACTCTGGAACTGAAGCAAAAACAGCAGACTGAGGGCTTGGTTCATTAACTCAGCATTGATCCCCTAATTCTTACCATAATGCTCTGTCACCAAATCCTCCCGTACTCTTGTGGAGCAGCCGCCTCACCCGTGTCTGGTCCCACTGCAAGTTACTGTCCACCATCAGGAGCAGAACTAAAGGAATGAGTGGGGTCACCCAAAGAACAAGACCATTTGTAAATGAAAGCAGCAGAATCTAATCCATCTGCTCCCTCTCATGAGCTCGATTTTCAAGTTTGCAGCCTGTATAAAAGAGGCGTCTTTTCGCTCTCTCATCTGTTTGCCCAGAGATGTCATTCACGTCATTGCAAAGACCAGACTGGGATTCTTCAAAGGGAAAGGTTTGTTTAAGCAAAAAAGACATCCTTTTCTGTCTGGTACTTTCAGATAAAGTGATTGACACTTTTGGCTGCTGCTTAAAGTGGAACTTTAAATCAGGGAAAAAAGATTATAGAAAGCAAACTCCAAACAGTCTGTTTCTAAAGGTCCTCTTTTCATTTGTTAAATAAAAGTTACTTTTTACATTTTTACTTTTCACCCAAACCTAGTATGGAGTCATTCTGTGTACTAGTAAAACCAATCAGATTTAAAAATGCTTTCTGCCAGAGCTGGAAAGTAAATTCAGTTCACCAAGAAAAGTTTGTTTTCACAGGCTTTGAGCCTTTTATAAGTTACATTCAACCTTCCCTCTCCAATTATTATAGACATAAATTACAAGGTGAGCTAAAATATGTAGCCTTTTTTTAGAGTAAAATGCTGGGGTTAGTTCTCTTGCTTGCTGCTGAAGAATAAATTGTATCATTATAGCCTTCTTCTGGGTCTTGTTATTTTGACTTTTTGACTCTCACTAGCTGCAGTCTATACAATGCACAACTGTACTGGTTCACAAGGAATGCTTTGGTTCCTTTTGACTTTTTCCTTTCCACTTCCTAATGGTTTACATGTAGAAGCAGAGCTTTTGAAAAATTACCTAACACATACTATGTTTAATGAGTACATTTAAACATGCTTTAGCTACAAATCTTATCAGCTGATTACTTAACCTTTGTGGATAGGCTAAATATTTTCTTCGACACTTAAATAAATATGATACATGGTTCCCGTGGAAAGCCTAATGAGAAGGAAGTTGTTTTTAAACTTAAGTAAAGACTTTTCCTTTCATTTATTTTATCAGTATTTTTTTTCCAAGTGATCAAAGCAAGCAATTTGCATGGCAGGCCTAAATAGTTGAAAGAAAAATTAAGTACTAAAATATTAATTCTGCTGTATTTTACTGGAGGGATGAGAGTTGCAGGCAATCTGGAAGGACAGTCAAGAATTTGCCACACAATATGAAGCACATGGTATGAGGTGAGAAGTCAAAATCCTGCTGTCTCTCAAGGTGAAGTTAAATAATGAAAATCTTTCAGATTTCAGCAACGTTAAAGCATGTGTATAAAATGCTTAGTGGATATTCTGGCTCCCCTGAGTGCCTTATGCACAAAAACCCATTGGAGAGCTTCAGCCTCCACGCAGCAGCCTGAGTGCCTGGGAGTGGGCATTCATTTTGTAAGGGTCATGTAAAAGGTGCATTTCTGCCTGTGGCTGCTCACTAGACATGGCCTGCAGCATTTTCAGACACTTCAGATGATGCACAGGGCCACAGCATCTCTCTGGTCCACTGCCCCATCCTGCAGCAGGGCCCTGGTACTCCACACACCTGAGGTGCAGATGATGCAAGGTAAGGGGCAATCTCAGATGCCCCACATCTGAGCCTTAGGTATGGATGACAAATGTTGTCATACACATACAACACCACATATATCCACCTAGTTTCTACATAACACTCAGACCATCAGGAGAAGTTAGCCCAGGGCTAACCAGAGCAGGAGGCTTCTTGGTGGCACAGGTCATCCAATGGATGTCCCCAGCCCTGCTTCCAGTGCAGAGTGCAAAAACCACCCATGCCACAGATCTTCTTTTCTTCTTGAAACCAAAACATGACATGCACACAGAAATCACCCAGAAAGGTTGCAGGAAAAAACTTAGATGGAATAAAGAAGAATGTGAAAACACACTGACGTCATGAGTGGAAGAAGTTGAATAGGTCAAGAAGCAAAGATCCTTAAGCTAGCTTAAGGAAATGGTAAGGCACACAAGAAAAGATAAGGGAGATTGTATAAATAAATAATCACACAGAAAGGAACTGAGAGCACTGTGAATAAAGCTTTACTCTTGAGCTTTGGCTTGCAGTTCCTTTTCAGCCTGAGAGCCCCTACGAGGTTTCAGAGGAGGAGTGGACCATTTCAGAAACTTCACATAAGGACACCACTGTATAACACCCCCAAATTTGTTTTGCTTTTTGCCTCTTGCAGATGAAGCAGACGGGACTTGCAGATGTCCCACTCTCTCCCTGGGTTCACAGACCCTTGGCTGGAAGGAGTTCTACTTCTATGATTAAAAATTTAAAGAAGCAAAACAGCAAGAAGGAAAATAAATTATACAAGTGAGGCTGGCTTAGCATGTCTTTTGTACTGCAATCTGTGCAGAGGAGAGAATACAGAGAGATAACTGAAGTAGTATTAGCTTAGCTTTTACTGGCAGCGAATGTCACCTCAAGAAAGAAGCTGAAAATTAATGAGCTCACTTACAGAGTTTTAATTACTATTCTTAATTCCTGAGTGTAAACTTCATCTACCCACAGGGAATCTTCCCTTCACTGATGGAGACAGCTGCTAGAGGCACATAATAATCACTGAATAAGTTTGTATCTTTTCCACTGTGGTATTGCTTTAATTTGCAGTGACATTTGTTAGATCATGTATTTAGAACCACAATAATTTTTACATCCCATGTGCCAAAAGCAGATACAGATGTCATACCTGAAGCAAGGATGGTAGTGCAGGCAGATGTACCCCAGCCAGCACCAAACTCACGTAGTCACTGTGCTTTATCATTACACTGAACTTCATCCAAGGAAGTAGATTAGAATCCAACTCATGTTTATTTATACTGGTCAGCTGAAAGATGTAGCAGCAGAAAATTCAGTACAGGCACAAACTCACCAGTGTGACACTGTGCTGGTGTTTTGGTGGTCCATAAGTGTGCCTCCACACCTCCTACTCCTTATCTTAGCTAAAGTCTGTTCCATGGGCAGTCCAAAAGAAAACAGAAGTATAGCATATAGATATATACCTCTGACTTAGAAAGTATAACAAGATACAGCAGTGATTAGTGAATGGTATTCTGAGCCTCACATCACCAGTTATTGCTGTTCACGCACAGGACAACAGGTCCTTCCTGTGTCCCTGAGAAGAATTGTCAAGCTGGAAACACATATCAAAATTCATCCTGCAAGGAGCTTGCAGACTCAATAGAACAAGATGCTATGTTTCAGGTATATGGACAACAACATCATCATCTTAATAGTGCTGGGATGGGACTTGGACAGTAGATTTTTGTTGCCTCTAATTCAAAATAACCTGGGTTGTTTTGCAGCCTACAAAAAAAGTTATGTATGCTATAAATGTCTCTCAGGCTCCAGAGTAAATCCCTGGTTTGAAAGTATTTTGAGAAAAGGATCAACTAAAAACATGGACAGAAGGTAAAACTGGAACAAAATGCAACATAACCCTAACAAAGGCAGCTTCTGCCTCTTTACCAGAGCACTCTTATCTGATTTTACAGACAAAGGAAGCATGGGAAGATGCCATTTATCTGGCCTAGAATAAAGCATTTGATACCCTGCCAGATGGAAACTATTAGTTCAAGTAGAGAAAGTGGGGATTAAGATAAGAATTGCAAAGTAGTTCAGGAATTGGCTGAAGGGGAGGTGACAATGGGCTGAGCTGAAAGGAGGAAAATCACTAGCAGAGTTTTGCAAGAGTCAGTATCAGTCCTATTTGTTTCTTTAACAATTTCGACACAAAAGAGTGTCTAATGAGACTTTCTGATGACTGAGGCTGGGGAGCCATGCCCATACTCACAACAAGCAGAATTTTACCTCAAAAGATCCAATTAGTCTTCAGAAACAATGGACATAGCAGGGAATTTTACTATAAAAGATAAAAGAGTGTGCACTTAAGAAATCATGAATAGGATCTTGTGCTGACTATGCATGTGACAAATCAGTAGTGTGGCCTGACCTCTGGAAAAGGTAAATGTACCCTAGAATGGGATAAAGTATTTCCACTATAAGAAGGACTATTTCTGAAATCAATAAATGCCAGGCACTGTCAGGACCTCATCAAGAATGCCATGCCCAGTTTTTGCCAGCAAGGCTATGTGTCTACTAGTAGGAAAAAAAAAAAAAAAAAAAAAAAAAAAAGCACACCATGGGACTGCTCTCTGGCTTGGAGGCCAAGCAGTATGGCACAGAGCATGTCTCAACTTCTCATACCTCCCACCTTTTCAAGAGTCAAGCTCAAACTGCCTTCTAGTCATGATCCCCAGCCATTGCTAATCCCAAGTACTGCCTGGTAGTGTGCTAAATAATACAGGCAAAATCCATGCATACAATAAATCATGTGTAGGTGTCTTTGGCCTAATCCCTTGCTCTGTTTAGTCATCTGGGGTGGACCTATCTAAGTGTGCCCAGGATTTGTGCTGTATCAATGCATGCTGAAGAAGAAAGCTACTAGGATAAGGGAAAATGGGAGAGAATCTTACAAGAGAAGATGAGAAGCATTTGTATCATTTAGCAACACAGAGGCTGAGAAAGTAAATGATTGGGATAAATAAGAACTAGGGAAGAAATATTTAAACTGAAAGACACTTGCCATGAGTAGATTAAGAAGAGCATACTAAGCCTATCCATATATCCAGCAGAGCAGAGTGCTGGAGCAGCCCTCCAGAAGACATACATTTTAAGAAAGAACTTGTAAAGTTTTCTGTGGCAGATTTCCACAGCAATCCAAAGGAATATAAAAGTGATGCATGATGTGTCATGATATATTACAGTCTTGCCCTGCTCCATGGTTTGAACTCTCATTGCACCCCTCTGATTTTCATATGTGCACAAAAAAAGTCACCAGTCAGAAACCCTGGTAGGTCTCTCCGAAACTGCAGAGATGGGTGAAAGAAATCCATATTCATTGTGCCACTTCTGAGTCTGCACTCTTGCACTCATCCTGTGCCAGCTTTTTACCTGAACCTATTGCAAGCAGAAATACTAGAAAACAGGTCTTAACAAAGAGATCCACAGAAGCTTTAGTTGTGCCTTGTTGACTTTGTTCAGCTAGTCCAATTTCACCAAAGAGCAATTAAATAGAAAAGGGGCCTAGGGAAGCTTATCTTCTTCAGGAAGCATAGCACACATTTTTTATGAATCTCTCAATGGTAAGTCTGAAACCAGACAAAGATAAACAGGACTGGGGGAAGCTGTACCTAATGGCTCACACATTAATTCCAGCTTTGTCTTGTTTCACTTATACGTAGATACAGCTGCATAATCAACCCTTCAGCTAAACGGACCCTTTCCTTACATTTCTAGAGGTCATAACCATTAGTTACTCCCATATCATAATTTAAAGTAGCTGTAATCTTCTTCTGGGCTGAAATTTGTACATCATTCCCTGCTAAGCTAGCAAACTGACTCTGGGCTTCTGAGTGATACTCAGTCATTTAATGTATGAAAAATATAAGGACTACATAGTCACACTGACAGGAAAGCCGTGGTCAAAGACCACACGGAGAGCTGGCCAGAGAGGTCTTCCCCTGCCCTGTGCCATGTTTTAAGTCTCAGCAGTGTTGTGGTTCCTCAGGAAGAAATAAAACTTTTGCCATTTTGGTGAGGGGCAGAGGAGGAGGCTGGATCACACTGCCTGGCCAGACAGGCATAAACATATACAGAGGAACACCTATATCCCAGAGCAGCCACAGAGACTGAGGAAAACCCAGGTGCAGCTCCTTACCCTTCTTCCACCATACCCTGGATGTGTCTTCTCTCTTCAGAATTTTTTCCTGTGGTGAGAAACTATGTAAATAAACCCAACCAGGAACTGAAACACCTTCTGCTTTTTCAGAACTATCACTAGACACAATATGTTCCCATTAAAACAAAATCATTTCAACCACAGCAACAAGAAGGATAAAAAAAAAAAATCTTCTAGCTGCCAGATTTTTTCCATTCACCTATAAAATCCAACAGTCAAAAAAAAAATGCTATTTGACATTTAAACAAGAAATCTTCCCCTGTGATGCACCATGGTGCAGTTACAAGGGTGTAGTCAGATATTTGCTGAGTAGGCTGTAGTTATAATTTTTTATTTCCTACAGGCAACATTCCCCTTCACCTTCCCCAAACCCAAGTCTCCTACATGGCAGTGTCATGGGCTGTTGCCATGCCACCAGTCAGCCACTGATCTTTTTTGAGAACAAACATGTTCTTATTATGAAGATTAAGTTGGTGACACCATTTGTCCACACACCAGACACTGAGGGTATAGCATCCCCATGCTGCTTCTGAATGACATTAGTCTGCCCTGATCTGACCACACTTTTCACAACAGCACAGTTTCTTTTTAGCCAAAACTGAAGCCCAGATGAATTGCACTTCATTCACTATAAAGCCCTCAGTCTCCATCTCTCGGCACAGGACTTTCCGAATATTTCCTCTAAGTTTACTAAATGTTTCCTTACTCCCAAACCACAGAGAAGCTGGTGGGCAATGGGAGGGTCAGGGAAACCTTGTGGCTGCAGCCTCCAATACTTTGTAAAGATGACTTCTCATGTTTTGTGAACCTGATCAAAAACCTTGGTAGGCTGGGAGGTCTCCCTCAAGACCAGTGGATTTTGAGTCTGCACCTCACAATGTTAACTGGGGAAGAGGAAAGCATTGTTTGACTAACAGAAACAAGCAAAGAAGATAGAAGTGTCCTAACAGCAGAAAACATCATCTATAGGAGACCTCATGAGTAGGCTATGTGATGGAGCAGAGCAATGGTTTTGAGAATCTGGCACTCAGGATGATGTCTCAGGGGGGCTGATACCATCTTTGGAAGGAAGAAAAGACAACAAATGTGGTTATTTTCCATAGCTGTTCTCGTTCTTGTTCAGTCCTGTAATCAGGTACACCAGCTCCCTGATCCTGGAGGGGAAGCACAACATCCAAAGTCATACCCCATTCCCTCCCCTGCCTTCCTGCAGACTCTTGTCCCTCTCCCCAGAGTCCAGAGTTTCTTCTCTCTGGCACAGATTTTGCTGGCACCAGAATACTGCCAGCACCTGGCTCCAGTGGCCTCTTTCTCATTTGCTAGAAGGGCTACTGCTTCACGCTGTCTCTTTCTCATCAGCTTTGACTGTGACCCATGGGAGACAGGGTAGGAGGACATGAGGTGACAGGCCAAGTTCCATAGTGCTCAGATGCAGATTCTGTTCCAGGAAACATGAGATCCTCCAGCCACAGGGATTACAACATGACAACAGAAGCCATGTATCCTAATATAAATGTCAGACAGCAGGTTTCTATGACCACACTTTCCTTTGGTCTTCTCACAAAACCACAAAGAGTAGGGGGAGAAGAGTTAACATATCCTCTTCTAGATTTTCTTTAACAAATGTGACAATGTATCACTGTCTAAGAAGTAATAAAAAGTGTGATGGATTGGCTGAAGAAAGCCCAGCCCTGGATCTGTCCTGACTATCTACTTCTCCCAGAGCTTCTCCCAAGCTAAAATCTGTATGGAGCAGCATTGTCTTCCGCAGACATCAATCAGGATCTTGCCGGGTGAAGTGAGCCTGAAGCGGCAACAGCAGTCCCCATGTCTGATGCTGTGTGGCTGCATGAGAAATCATCGGCTGGTTCCTTCTGACACCAGACCAGAAAGGAAGAAGAGACGTCCTAGCAAAGCCCCGCAGAGAGGAACAATGCACTCGCCTGGCTGCCCTCCATTGCCCAGGCCTCACAGGAGGAGCACGCTCGCTGGCCTCCCCTCCAGTCACACGGGGAAGGGACAAATCAGTCCCAAAGGTCCAGCCTCACAGGCAGTATCTGCCCCAGGAGTTATTTATAGTCCCTTGGGAAGTGAGAAGGGATGGGGATGTGAATGGGAGGGAGATTCAGACCAGATGTCCCCAGACCCTCTCCAAGCCTGCACAAATGTGCGGCACAGCTCCCACCCGCAGCCGCGCTGTGTCAAAGCACTGCGGTTACCCAGGACCAGGGTGATAGGGCCGGGGCGGCAGCGGGACAGCAGAATGGATTCCTGACGGATAACTGAGCAGGGGCCTCGACCCAGGGAGAACAATGCTCATCACGGGGCTGTGGGGCTGCATTGTGAGAGCCTCTGCGAGGAGCAGACACCCCTGCCAGCCCCATTGTTCGGCACTACCTCCATCTGCTCACGGGCCAGAGATCCTCGTCCCGGCCGCCTGTACAGAGACACACAGAGTCACAGAATTACCGAGGCTGGGAAAGACCTCTGAGATCATTAGGTCCACGTCTGTGTCCCATAGCTCCCCTGGCCACCTCTGTTGAGGGTGGGAAGACCTCACCAGCCATGCTGCTGGGCCTGGGTGCTGATGGAGGTAGAGCGTTCCTTCAAGGACAGGATGTTTCCATCATTGACAGTGAACCAAAAGCTCTTACCACAGCCTTATTGTTGTTGTTACTATGAGACCAAGTCCACAATAACTGCATTTTTCCAGTGTTGGTTAGAACAGATGCACTTTGCCAGAAAGGGATTTTGTTTGGGAAAAAAAAAAAAAAAAAGCAACGTTGCATGTGATAGATTTTGTTCAATGGAGTTAGAGGGAGGTCCTCAGGTGCTGAAATCAGAGTAACACTGCTCAAGTCAACACAATCCATGATCATGTGTGCACCTGTACCCTGGACTAGAGTTTTACCAAGAGGCAGATGATCAATATTCCTTAAACCAATCCTTAACTTCAAACCAAGAGACCAGTTCCTTACTAACAACAAAAAGGAGCAGCAAAAAGTAAAAGAGGGAAAGTGGAGGGAGCGAAAGGATCAGAATGGAGAAGCCTGCTGAAATAGAACCTGGAACCGCTTTCCAAAAACAACTCACAGATGATGCTAAAGAAACTCCCCTGACATGCAGCTCTACCACTAATATCCTTTGCTTTTTTTGTTAATGCCTGACTGGGGCTGCCTGGGCTGGCATGAGGTGAGACATGGGATGAAGAGCATTTCTTAGCTACACTGGCTCGAGACAATGGAGAACTTTCTGCACCATTCAGTTACATAAAGTCAGGATGCTGGAGTCTTTTTTAAAGACCTGGCATTTAGCCCACCTGTCACACAGCTTTAGGACCTAGTGGAAAGCCCAACACTATGATGAGAGAGTCTTCAGATAAAATAAGACATTTAGAAAAATGGAACTGAAAATTCAATAAAATAGGAAATGTTGCAGAAGTTTGGAAAAGTTCCATCTGGTTCATGGTCTTTTCTAAATATTCATGCAGCTTCAAACTGCCCTGTTAGCCAGATTCAAAAGCAGAAAAATCTCTCTAAAAAGACTCATTAATTATCAGGAATCTCACAAAGAAATCTGCTATTTCTCAGCCAGTTTCCAGGTAGTTATATTAAATTTCTAAAGTTAATTACAAATATATCTAAATTCCTTGAAAGCTATGCCTAATTTTGTTTCCCCTTTGGACAAAATAATTTCCTTGTTTAGAGTAGCACTTGACTGTATCTGGGACTAGACAAATATGGCACTTTCAGATGAACCTTGGAATTTATTCAAAATTGATGTGAAATACCAAAAATGTAGATAAAATGACAAGAAGAATTAAAGAGCTAATGCTCTTTGCAGGGAAACAGCTCCACTTTATATAAAAGACTCCAAAATTCCCCCCTCCTCAGCGATGATGCAGTCTGGTTTGAAAGAACACATACAGGCTTGGAAGAAGGCAGTTTAAGAACAGCAGCCCTCCACTCACAGGTGTTAGTCCTTCCTGTTCATGTTTGCGTGTTACTCACTCAGAGGAAAAGATGAACTTTACTGATGGAGAAACCAAAAGCCCGAGTAGTGCCAAACCCTGTCTCAGCAGGATCTGGAGCAGGTAACCTACAGGTGAATGCAGGATTCCTGGGCAGGGCTAACCAGGGTGAAGCAGCAGGAAACCCCATTGCAAGTCACTCATTTCACCTTTCATACACTGCTGCTCATATTCCTTACTCATTTCCACCCTAGCTGTCCAGATCCAGTCTTTTCCATCCTGCATAATCTGAGTGTCTCCTGGAAGAACTAATGCTCCCATGCACCCAGCCTCAGAGCAGTTCCTGAAAGCAGTGAGTTCCATCAAGTTGAGTATCATTTTTGTACGAAAGTGTTTACCTGGTTCATTTTAGGACTGTTGCCCTTTAGTTTAATTGGTCTAATTCAAAGAAGCAAAATGGAAGTTAACTAAGGAGGACTCTCCAATGGTTTTCTCTACAAATTCAGCCTAGTCAACCTTTTTCTCTTGTCCCCATTCTATTATTTCATTTACAAGCAGAAAAGATGAAAGCCCACCTGTTCTTCTTTCATCTTCTATTCATGTTTAGAAACTGTGCTCACCATCATGTGCTGTGAAGTGACCATTCCCATACTCCTCTTTCTTTTTTTCCCCCCACAATTACTTTCTCAGAGATATATTATAGATTCAGGAAGTTCAATTACCTGTTTCCTGATAGCCCATTATAGCAGTTGTAAACTTAGGTTGTAAAGGGGCACTATCCAGCCACTGAGCTTCATCCCTCTTTGGAGATGCAATGGACCAAGATCATTGTTCCAGTCAGCTTGTGCAGCCCCTGGGGCACTGAGCTTGAGTCACTGTGGGTTCTGTGCAAGATGGGCCCATTCGAACCAGCCCAGAACCTGGGGACATCTGGCTGAGATGAGCAACCACTATCCATTCAAAAATGCAGTAAGGGAAACTTTTCATAACACATTTTGTTTACTGGTGGTTTAGCTCAATCTTTTGCTGACATCACATGTCTTTTACCTAGCAAATAAATTAATGAATGAATCTCTCTTGTGTGTAGCCCCATCAGCTCATGATACAGTATATGCCCCAGTTATAGTTATCTGACTTTCCCTTCCAGTCCCATTGACACTTACCTTCTTGGAAAAACAATTATTAAACCACTTGGTGCCTTTCATGGTTAATTATTCCCTCTCTTTAATATAGTCTGTCTTCAAACTGTAGGCTAGGTCCTGACCATGCCTTAGTGTCCCTATTTCCACTTCCTTTGAGACATTATGTTGAAAAGTTCTTATTATTGAAGTATGTAACTCTGTTGCATACATTTAATACATTTACTCTGCAAAACTTCATCCTCTAGCAAATTCTAATGACCAGTATAAGAACATCTCCTGGTTTCTTGACCAGGAGGTGAATTCAAGGTGAATTTCCTTTATTTTGTTATGGTTTTCACATACAAGTTAGAAGGTTACTGGACTGAGTTTCCTATCACATGAATGAAGCAGGTAGGATAATTGTATTAAAGAAATAACTGCCATTAAATGTGCAAAATTTGAATGTGTTCTTTGTCCCATATTTCATTATTTTTACATATCAAGTACTGCTAAAAACTAACGTGCATACCATCACCCCCAAATAAAAAAAAAAGAATGACTGTTTAAAAATTTTTTTACCATATACAGTTTTTCTCAATATCAGCTCCCAATATTATGAAGAAAGAACCAAATCCAAGTTATCTCTCTATCATACAGAGCAACAGTACATTCTTTAATTTAATACAATAATACTGAAAAGTACTGAGATGGTGTACATATTTTGCAAAGCTATGCCTAAGGCTTTGTTCCATTTTAGTTAGATAAAGTGGGTTACATTAATGTGCTTAAACCAATAGAGCCTGTTTACATTTCCAAGCTGTCACAAAGAAACTTAGGGAGTGCAGACCATGTTTTTATAACTGCAGTTCTACCAATCCCAGGGACACATACAGTACACTTGAACAAACGCAGAAACTTGTGTAGATATGACCCAAGGGATTGCTCCTACACAAGTTTTGACACCAGCATTGCTCTATGTCACAGGCATAGCAGTCCATTTTCTTACCCACTGACCAGTGGGTAGTCCATCATGAGAAAAGAAGATACACTTTTCAGCTTACTATAGTGCAAATGTTACACAGAAAAGGAAAAATTGGGATGAGTTTTCTAGAATTTGGAAATAACTCTGGGTTCTGCTCTGAGTTAGCAAGGTTGATGAGCATACTTGCTGCTCTTCATCTTCTTGCCTCTTCCCCTACTGTGTGCTAACATCAGGCTTCCTTCTGTAGGACATGCATGTATCACATAAGCCAAGAGATGATGAGAACAAATAAAAAATATGGCCACATAGACTATAGCCCCTTCAGCAAGAATTCAAGATACACTATTCTTCACTACCTTTGCAAAGAGGAACCTAATGGTGTGGTACATCCTTCCCAAGGGATAATCCCATGCCAGGGGCAAAGCTGAAGGCTGCAGAATGTCACACCCAGCTCTGTCCCTGAACAGCAACCACGCGTGAGCAATTTTCAAAAGGGGCCACCGGACAAACGCACTTCTCACGACTCTTCTTCAGCTCCTTCGTATCCGAATTTTCAAATGCAAATTTCAGCTAAGTACTCCCCCAGTACCTACTTCACCTGTCTTCGGGCATTTACTTAGGAGGTGCTTAGCACCTTTGGAGAACAGATTTATTTATTTGTTTGTTTGTTTATATTTATTCTGCAGATCATCGCATCGAAACCAGTGGGGAAAAACAAAAACAAAAACAAAAACACCAGCGGGACAGGTCAACATTCCATCAGAAAATTCATCCTTCTTTTCTGAGAGCAGTCAGCTCAAAGAGGTGCTACTCACCGGAGGGGTCATTGTATAAGGAAGGATAAATCTGGCAGCCAGTGCTTGCAGTCATTCTCCACAGGCAAGGGGATATCTGCCCTTCAAAGGAGGGAGTTGTTTGTAAAGAATCCTGCTAATGACACCTACGATAATCAGTGAAAACAGGTCTGTCTACTTCTGGGCTCCATGCCATCCGCCCATTCAGAGGTCGGATAGCTTGGGGCAGCGCACTCCAGGGCTTTGCTGCTTTGGGAGGTTCAGTTGGGAATATACCTCAGGGATGGGAGGGTTTGTGCTTTGGTAGAGTGATCCAAACTCTCCTTTGAAAAGTCTGACTTTAGCGAATCTGCACTCTTTGTGGTATCTATGTTAAATAATGACTGGGTCCAACCCTGAATTTTTTCAGAAGTTTCCCCTCAGAGCTCTCTCAATGAAAGCTTGCCTGTGTCATAATGAGGTGACAACTGGAGATGGTCCACTTCTGCTGATAACCTTGTAAGTGCCCAGTGCAATGGGGTCCTGACCTTGACTGGTGTTTCCACAATGTGTGTTTCCAAAAACAGTGTCCCTGGTCCATGTGCAGTGATCAGGCACTGCACCGTCAGCTCCAGGGACACCATTGCCTGCTGGTGTTCAGGCCCATGAGCTGCTCTCTTCTGACACTTCATTGCCACTCATCTGGTACCGTTTCCTGCTAAATGGTGTGTCTGTGATACTGAGTTAAGTGCTGCTGGTGGCCTCACATCAAAGAACTGTATTTGGGACCCAAATAAAATCTCAGAAGACTGACTGGGGACGCTGGTTGTGAGACTTTTGAGCCTTTGATGTTACGATCTTAAGGCTGAAGAACTTTGTTTTCAGAGTCAGTAAAGCATTTTGGAGCAAACGGGGCATGAAGCAAATTCTCAATAATGGAGTCATAAAGTATCCAAGTTACAGTGATATTGAGAAAGATAAAAGAAAAAAAGAATTTGTTGAGATGGGGGAGGGGGGACTAGGCTTGAATACCAAAATTCTTCGGGAAAGAAAAAAAAAAAAAGCCATGTAGCTGCTCTTTGGACCTTCTGGAAGTGTTTTACTGGTGAGAGCAATTCCAGACTCCAGGCTACATCAGAAAATCCTGGCCCTTGAACTAAGCTAATTGACTTAGTATTTTGGCAATGTGTTTACTCCCCCCTTCCCCTTTTTTACTACCTTTTCTATTTCAGTGCTATAAAACTCAACTAACTTCTAAAAAACAAATTCACTTTTTTTTTTTCCAGTGGTTGTTAGACCTTCTCCACCTAGTTAATGACTGGCTGGAACAGCAGCAGGGCCAGGAATGCTTCATGCTTTGGGCAATCACTAATTGGGTTGTTAGCAGACTAGAGAGGCAGGAGGAGATGGGGAAAAGCACTGCTATTATAAGCTGAGGAGTGTAAAGAAATAGAAATAGAAATAAATACAGAATTGTTATGTTAGGGAAATTACGGTTCTTAACGCCCTATTTTTTTAGAAAAATAGCTCCCTTGGGACATCTTGCAAGCACTAAAACCAAAATAGACCAGGAATATAACGGACTTTATTTTTTTATAGAAAACTCACAAAAAAAAGATATGTTTCCTTTTCTAAAACAAATCCTCAGCCCTAACCATCCTGCCACTTGGCAACCTCTGAGGCTGCGAGGAGCCACTTCCAGCATCCAGGTGCAGGTTGGGTTGACAGGAAAGGCTGACCAGTGGAGCCCTAACAGAGGCAGGGCCAGCATCAGCTTGTCTGTACAATCTCACCTGCAGTTCACTCACCAGACTGAGTGACACAATGCAGGGTCTGGTCTGTTATTTTTGTGACTCAGCAGTTTCTTGCAGATGAAGAAGCCGTGCTCCTGCATGTGGGCCCGGGCAGCAGCAGCATCTGCAGGTGCTCTTGCAGGAGCAGAAATTAAGCTCTTAAGAGAAGGGGCCACAAAAGCCAGCACAGCAGCAAGGGCCAGTGGTGCAAGGGATGGGTGAGGGGGGTGCAGAGCTGCCCTGCTTGCAGACTGCCCACACGGTCTCTGTGGAAGTTCAGCAGCAGCAAGCAGGTGCCACAGGCTCTCCACTGGCACTGCTGGAGAGACCACAAGCAGGACATGTGTAAAGCTTAAGGACAAAGACAGGGTGACAGATTAGTTCATGAACAGCAACATGACACTGCATGGCCAGAGGCTGGAGCCACCAAACACCCTTGCCCACTGCACCCCCCCAAGCCAAAGTCCTTCACCCCAAGGGAGCCAGACCTGGGGCAAGCCATGCACAGCCACCAAAGCAAAGGCTTTGTCCTCCCCTCATCACCTGGCACCAGGAGGACATGGGAGACTGGGACTGGCCTCATCTGGCCTCCTTCTATGATTCATCTGGTCCCATCCACCCACCTCAGTCTTCCTGGAGGAGCTGAATGATGGGCTCTGTGCATGTGTGTCCATAGGCATGTGTTTATTGCCAGCCCTCCCTGGCCCCTCTACGAGGTGTGAATTTCACCTCAGGTGAATTATTTCTCCAGGGATTACATAACAAAGTGATTGTGAAAATACCATCGTCTGTGTTATAGAAACTTAACAGAGCCCCTGGAGTCTTTAAATTAAAACATTGCACTCAAATGCTTTTTGCCATGTATCTCCTCCTACACACAGCTCATTCTAGTCTGAAAAATAAAAAGGCAGGACAGCTTCCTACAGGCTTTCAAAGAGAAGATCCTACCCTAATTAACTATAATCTTGTTCAGACGGCATTTTCCTTCAAGATTCAAAGACTAGCAGGGGGCTGGGTCATAGTCAGAAAAGGAGATTATTAAAACTTTAATAACATGAGCCTTTGAACCTTCCCAAATTCTTTACAATTTTCTCACATCTCTAACCCAGATGTCTGCATTTAAAAACTGTGCCAACAAACATGAACTTTTTGTTTATACTTTTATATCTTTCAATGAATAGTGTCTTTTAAAATGATAGGAAACATCATGCATGCAGCTCACAAAGCAGGATGACAAGGCTACAGATTAAAAAAAAAAAAAAAGAGAGAGAAAGAAAGAAAAAGAAGAAAAAAAGAAAAAGAAAAAAAAAAAAAAGAAACAGAAAAAAAAAAAAAAAAAAAAAAAAAGGAAAAAGGGGGCTTCACAGGCACTGTTTCCAGAAGGTGAAGCTGTTCCCAGAGGCACAGGCAATGCCTCCACAGAGCTCTAGGCAGAGTTGGAACTGGGTAAGAAATGGTTTTCCTGTTCAGTAAACAATTTCAAGAGTGCAAGAATGTTCTCATGAAGTATCAGAGCGTAGCTGAGACCTTGGGAAATTTTTCTGAAAGAAAAAAGAAAAAAAACAACCTCTACTCACGCCTGCAAACAAGTGATTGTAGAAGTTAGTGGAGCACAATGAAGGCTCCTGTGACTGAGACATTTCACCAGTCATGGTAAAGTGTGGGATGTGATGTGGGCAGTTTTTCTTGTGTAAGACCTTTATTGCTTATCAAGGGAGGAACAGCTTCAACATAGAGAGGCACCTCCAGCAGTCCTGGCATCGAGGACTAGAAGCTCCTGTCCCATCAGGGAGCAATTTGGGACACCTTCAGCTGCATTTTTGTAGAATGGTTTCTGTCCAGGCTGAATCTGAGGTATTTCCCTGAGTAGAATTTAGTCAGAATTGGCACGCTGCCATCCAAAATGTTCTGATACAAGGAATAAAAAAGCCTTTCTGTCCCAATGCTCCCCATCAGCTCTGATTGTGGTTCAAGGGAAGGACCTGACTCTCAATCCAGCTGTAAAGGCCCCAAACCTGACCTAATGCTGCAAGATCTCTCCAGACTTTGTAACAAAAAAACAAATGGGAGCTATCCTGCCAGGTGCTGCACTCCCATCTTTGCTGAAAGCCTAGGAGGGAAAAAAACCTCTCTTCTTTCTACAAGGCTTGCCCTGGGATCCACTATCCAACAAGTTCAAGTCATCATAATTGCTCCAGCTTTTGAAAATGAGTGTTTGTTCAAATATACAAATTTTTTATGACTTGCTTCCCAATTCCACAGTAAAGTAGCAAGGTAATGAGCTATTCAACAGTCAAAGGAAATTCGAGAAAATCTCTTAGCACCACTCAAGCCCTGCTGTTGGTACTACCTGCTTTGTCTGGCTTCAGGTGGTCAGGTTCTGCAGGGTTTTTCCAAGAACATAGCCAACACCTTCAAACCTGGAATGTGCCTTTTCTTTGGGTTAGGGATGGGAAGTAGGAGTGGGGACATTGAAATGGGCTCTAGGGACACACCAGGCTGCAAATACTTCCTGCTTCCCCATGCCCCCAGTGGGATGAGCATGGGCAGGCACCCTTCAAACACCTGACTGGTGGCCATGCTGCCTCTGTCAGAAATATTTATTGCTTTGTCTTTCCCTTCTGTTTCTTGATGGTTATATAATGTTTTTAAAACCCAAAAGGTCCCTAGCAAAAGGACTCCCTGGCAGAGCACATGGCCTGTAGTCACAGTTCAGTGTCATTTTTGGCCCTGGGGGACTTGGAAATGGCAGAACTCACCAATACTGCTAAGATAAAACCTCTGAATGGGCTTCAAAAAGACCATGCCCACATCCAAGCAAACTGTGTGTTCATATATCTCCAGACTGTTAGTATTTAACCTTTCATCCCTAACAACCATTTCCCAGTTGTCTCTCTAAACTTAAAGAAGAAAGGGAAATTGATTCTTTTAACTGTTTCCTTAAGAGTGCGATTGGTAAAATATATCTATTGGTTACCTGTAAAAACTCTCTTTTGTATTTTCTATGCCAAATAAACAAAACATGCTCAGGCTAATCAATACACCCAAGCAAGACTGAAGTGTGGAAAAAAAAAAGCCACAAGTGCTAACTATGTCCTTTCTGATTTCTCTAAACTGGATTATTGAATTGCATGTGCACCAGCATCCAGCACTGAGGCAGGGTTTGAAAAAAAAGCGTTCTGACTCTTATCTTTATATTTCAGCCCTTCTGAGTTCAAACACCAACATGCAACTCAGTAACTTATGGGTGGCAGGTCTAATGTGGGGAACACATTTACTAAAACTCTGTCATTGTACTCAGCTCCATCCAAACCCTGCAGCTCAACTTCTGACTTCACTGTACTGTCCCCAGATTCCCCTCCGCAGAGAAGGGCTAATGGCACTTCTCTCCTTATGACAGCTCTACCAAGATAAAGAAGTCCAAGACTCCAGTGAAGTATTCGGTTGGCACAGTGATGGGGATCTGTATATCCCCAAGAGACCATTCTTTCTTTCATGTGCAAGACAAAGTATGTTGAGAACCTCAGAACCAGCCAGGAGGTCACAGCTGATGCCAGGTGCTTTATCTGCCCGGCTGCAGAGCCCAGGAGGGCAGGAGGAGCTGGGTCACTGCCTCTCCTGGCCCTGCTTGCTGAGGTCAGGGACAGAGCCAGTGTGAAGGGGACCTGAGTGACATTTGTGCTGGAGCCAGCCTGTGAGCCAGAGGCAGCCCTTGAGCACAGCAGGGACACCAGCAACTTTGCTCCTGCCACAGCTTCTCCCTTTTCTTTTCACCCACTGCAGCTCCTTTGAATACAAAGGAGGCAGAAAATATCTCTGTGTCCTTGACAGGGACTCTGGTCTCTGCTGTCAGCAAGGCAGGTAAAGGGCTGGGAAGGTCACACCAGGAGGATTCGATTGAGGGCAGGAGCAGAGCATTGCAGCAGCCTCTTGCACAGCTCCTCTGCAGCAGCCCAGGAGCCTGCACACCCCCCTGGACCCTCACCTGGGAGCAGGGAGGATGGAGCTGGGCAATGCCCCACAGAGCAGTGCAGGCTGAACCAAGAGTCCATGCACCCAGCCAGACAACAGGCACACTCCCAAGCATGTGAGCAGTCCAGACATAGAGGTGTGAATCAGAACTTTTTTTTAAATACATGCTTTTTGTTTTGAGCTTACTCAAGGTAAACAACTGCCCGAGAAGCATTGCTAGAAAGATGTCACTTGGCTCCTGTGGCTCTGAGGATATTACATCTACTTAAATCTGTGGCTGGTGAAGAAAGAATTTTTTTTTTTTTTTTTTAATGTTGCTACTGGATATTACACAACTTGGTGCTAAATTCCTTACCTCTGGCTTTCACTTTAAGTGACTCTTCCAGGCAACCTCCCAGAAAAAGGAAAGCTCATTTCTCAGATAAAATGCATGACCCACTCACACCAGCCTACTCAATTTCATACCATAACCCCCTTAGTGCAAGGCATTAAGGCAAGGACAGGCAAGCCAGCCCAAGATTTATTCTGCTCTAATCAGCCCAGGCTTTATGAATCTCCTTATGGATTTAAGCCTGTATTCAGTAGCTCATTGACTGCTGTTTTAATACCAAAGCCTTTCCAACCCAGCTGCAGTAATTACCCCCAGAGCTCAAGGAATCTCAGTTATAAACTAGCGGGCAATCTTGCAGGAATATGTCTCCTACAGAACTTTAGGGTATTTCTTTCTGAAGTTAACTCTGTTAAATCATTCCTAAGCTGTCTTCAAATAAAGAATGACCCTTCACAGTAATCACTGCTTTAGTTTTAAATACGCTCTTTTCCCTGTAAAAGTCAGCTGCTCTTTGGAGTCTTCAAATCTCTCAAAGTTATTTCATTGAAATAATCTCTAATGTTCTCTTGAAATGAGAATTGGAAAGCTTAGGAGACACATTAAGAGCTGCTAGGCTGTAAGTCAAAGCTTAAGACAGCTTGTCCTGTTATTGACAGCCAGGCAGGATATTTTCAGTTAGTTTTTATCAGAGAAGCTTTATTGCTCAGTAACCATTGCATCAAAGCCTTGGCCAGCAGATCCAAATTCAGCTCTTGGCATTCATGTTAGGCCAAAGCTGGTGGGGATCGAGTCCTGGGTGGAAATGTCAGTGAGCTGTAGATCCCTTCTGCATTAGCCACATAAACCCAGTCTGGCTCAGAAGTGACTGTGACCCATCTGATGACAACCTAGAAGTAGCTGCAGAAAGGTGTGATGCCTGAAGGGCAAGGAGCCAAGCAACAAAAGCCATGATGCAGCTGATACCCTTGTTGTCATTCAAAGGGGAAAAGGGAGGGTGGGGAACATAAACCTGTCTGATAATCTGAGTCCTGCAGTCCTGGAGGCAACCCCCTCCAGGCAAGCACTGAAAACTCACTGGCAAGCAAGAGGTGATGGTAACAAAATCTGTGTTGTTCTTTCTCTGCAGAAACAGAGTTCTTGGAGGCAAGCACTACTTAGAAATGTGCAGCAAAGAGCAGTTGGCTGGGGAGATGCAGGATGTAAAAGGTAACTGGTGAAGAGGTACCTTCTGCATTGACTCATACTAATAAGTACTTTTAAAAGGCCTTTTCACTTTGAACAAATAAGCAGAAGTTAAACTCTGTGTCACCTAATCCCATTGCTGAGTCTAGGCCCTGCATGTATAAACTTGACCAGACAGGGAAAGACCCCTCAGCACTTTGGGCTGCCTTTAAGCACCTGGCAGGAGGCAGCAGGGTTCGAGGGATGCCCACAGAGGGAAAGGCTGCACAGCACAGGGTTTCACACACGCTGAAGAATGAGCTGTAAATAAAATGGCTTCTTCCTAGTCAGACTGCTTTTAAATCCAGTCATGGTGAGGTTGGCTACTTAAGTTCTCAGACTGTCATACAAAGAAATGGAAGCAATTTAGAATTGCTTTTTCCATAATTCATCAGGTAAAAGAAAAATGTCTATTTTTCAAAACATAACAGTCACCACTAGAGCAAATTCAGTAATATCAAGGCCACATAATGTTACTGTCTAATGGGGAGGTAATGCTACTGACTTTCCCAGTATACTTTCCGAAGCTCAGTCCCACAGCATCCTCCATGAGCAGAGCTGCCCTCACTGAGTTTAGGCACACGCTGTGAGGACCTGTGCATTTTTCCCATTGCTGCATTCTACAAGTTCCTGTGCTTCTTATACACTAAATTCAAATCTGTCAAGAAGTCTGCAGATTTTTCCATAGCAACAGAACCTATCAAACTGCAGATAAGAAGGATGTAACGCTGCAGTCTGAGTACTTTCATACCAGCTTCTTTTCATAAGACAGTTTCACTTGAGCTCCACACAGATCACATCCATTGGCTGTGGGCTAACAGCACTGAAGGACTAAGAACCATGTACAAAACCTGTCAGCTACTGTTTCTTTTTCCACCACATTCAAAACCAAACATTAGATAACACAGAAAATAGAATTAAAATAATAAAAAAGAAAAAACAAGAAGAAGAAAAGAAAAATATAAGAATTATTAATAAACTGGCAAATACAGTAAGAAGGCTACAATATTCATATTCCATCCTAAAAACCTTTTCCTGTGTTATGAGACTATCCGTGTTGGATCTACAAGTGGTCTTAAGCCTAATAAACCTGAACTAGAAACACTATAATTGCAATTGCCCAAAATCAGCCAGGCTATCCAAGTCAGAGTTCATCCAAAGTCCATGAAGGCACTAGATTGTACCCCTGCACCAAGCACTGTGAGACCAGAACAGCTTTTATGCACCCTGGGCAAAGAAGTCAAGGTAGCCCAGAGTTTCCTCACCCTTTGGCTGCCCCACAGGCAGTGCCAGCACTTGTTCTGCTCCCCCATCCCACTCTTGGCTTTCTGCAGGGAGAAGATTTAACTCTTGTGCTGGGTGGGAGAGCCTCAGCCACTGTCAGAGACCTCAGAGCAAGGAGGGAGCTGTCGCAGTGCAGCTCTGCCTGTGCAAGAGCCCTTTCCACCCCACCATCATACTTTGAATCTAGTTTTGAAATCCACAGGGATTTTTTCGTTGTGTCAGATCAAGTTGGTGCCCAGCTTGTTCAGCTGGTTGAGCCCTTGCCTCAGCCCCACGTTCACAGGCAGAGAGGGCAGCTGACAGGCAAGCTCAGCACTCTCTTCAGCCTGCTCTTGGTTTGGTTATGTACAAAGCTGTGTCATCAAACCTTCCCCCTCTCAGGGGTTAAACAAGCAACGGGGACACTCAGAAAGGGCTGTGGATAAGAGATGGGCCCTGTAGGTTTAGACCATAGTTCCAGACAGCATGGTATCTGTTCCCTGCCATCTCCAGGAATAGAAGCACACAAAGCTCCTGCTCTGGGACAGCCTACCAGTCCCAAAAAAGTCTTTACTTCAAGAGATTCATTTTCCACCACCATGTCTAATCACCATTTGAGCATATGTAAGAACCACCTCCTTGGCCTAACTTGAGCCTGTAGCCTGCTAATAATGCTATTGGGAGAGACAGGCAGCACCTGGCCCTGCTTACTTTTATGAAAATAAAAAGAGAAACACAAAAAGGGCAAAACCTGAGTGTATGAAGTGCCTGAGAGTCAGATGAGGAGTTCCAAGGGAATACAAGTCAAAAGAAACATCTGGGGTGCTGTTCATGTTGTACTCCTCAGACTATCAGTCCAGATCCCAGTGCTGCTCATCTCTACTGGCAGAGAGAAAATACAGAGCTTTTTCATCACACGCCTTTCCCTCTCAACAGGAAAATAATGTGTAGGGAAAAAAATGTGTGTGCCATAGTCCACCACTGAGGGACAGGGCAGCAGTTTTCATCTGCTGGGTCAGGGCCACTGGCTCCTGTTGGCAGGAACTTTGGAAGGGCTGCATGCTCCCATTATGAACCAGTACAAATTTCAACAGTTTAAGAGAAAACAGTCTAGTAGCTGTTCTCAGCTGGGACAGCGCATAAAAAAAAATAAAGAAGAATAAATAATACTGTATGGTTGATAGAAAAAGATCCTAAAAGGTGATTAAATTCTCTTACATTGTGGGGAGTCTGGCCACAGTTATCAAAGCTCTCTATCAGGCACTGCTGCTGAGACTGAAATGGGGAGGTAAGTCCAGTTAATTACCTTGGCCCTGCAGTTGCTTTTTGTCAAAGTCAGAAGCATTTAATTTAACATGCCAAAACCCCTCTTTTGTCAAAAAATATTTATCCTGACCTGGAGAGATAGTAGGAAGGGGAAAGATATTTTTAAATTAAAAGTAAAACAAAACCACAAAGATAAAACAAAGAAAAAATATCAAAACAAACAAACAAAAACACACACACAAAAAAAACCTCTTTCATATACACAAAGGAAAATCTGAGTGAATTGAGCAGTTTCTAAGAGACATCTTGGAGCAGCAAGGGAGCTGGGTAATCTTTAATAAGGGAATTCTTCAGAGTCTGGAGCTTTGCTTCGGTTGCCAGCTGCCTCCTGGGGAGAGAAAACACTACGGAAATGAAATATGACCTTGCATGGTTGTGGCAGAGTATTTCCAGTCCTTTCCTTTGCCCATGCGAGTAACTCTTCCTTGTGTAAGGAGCCCCACTGAACCATTACCTGCATGGCAATGCTTCCTCACAAGTGACACTGCCAGTTTTTTATTTAGCACACACAGATCTAGAAGCTCTAACAACACTACTTATTTTTCCACAAAACTTTATGGATGTGCCCACCCTAAAACATGTGCTCAGGACATCAGAAATTCTTGCAAGTCTGAGTTTTGAGATGAGCCTCTGCTCTCTCTCCCCACTCAGCCATGGTGCATCCTCACAGAGCACACATGCAGAGGAGAAGGCTGTCACCTTGTCATGACAGAGACCATGCCACTGCCATGGAGCTAACCCTGGCATTGTGGCACCTCTCTGTCAGCCTCTTGCCAGGGCAGCATGGGAAGTCCAGGACCCAGCCCTGCCATGGACAAGAACCTTTGGCATGGACAGCATACCTCCCCATCCTTCTGCCCAGCTGCAGTAATTTTCAGCAATCTGGTTTGCTTTTGTTTTGTTTTGTTTCTAACCATCTTGTACAAAATAATTAATGGGGAAGAGTATTCCTCAAATAAAAAATATCAACATCTGAGCTTCTCCACTTTAATTTGCACCCCAAGACCCCCTATTAACACAGTGGTGATGTGTAAATTTCATTAAATGAATAGCTGATTTTAGACTAATTACAGCCTTCCCTGGGATGAGGTGTTTTTTTTTCTGTTTGTTTTAATTTCAATTTCCACAAATGGTGGGAAGCCCCTTTTTTGTTCCTGCTTTGCTCTGCCATGGTCTGTTCATTCCCAACCACAGATTTTTCCCCTGGTGAAGGAAGGGCTGGATAGCACTCAGGTGTAATTCCTGCCCCAGTCATGTAACTTGGTATGAAGTGAGTAAACCTGTCTGCAATTTCTCCTCCGTTGCTGGTGCAGCTGGGATGGCAGCAAGGTGGTACCATTACCTGTTTATCTCCTGGAGGTACAGGAGGCACAACTGGCAAGCCCCTGCCCAGCACTGTTTATGTGCAGGGAGTGAACATCCCAACGTTACAGTGCCCCTTGGTGAAACTGTAATTAGGCAACGGTTTTATTTTACTGCTTGTGTGCACTCCCTGACAGCACAGACACTGGGTGCTTTCCAGACTGCTCCAGTTTCAGGCCCCAACCTGAAATCCTCATTTAGAGGAACACTTCCACTGCTGCAAAACCCTCAGGTACCTCCCAGAGGCTCTGGATTGCACTGGGGATGCTGGGGCACAGGGCTGGACTGGACAGGGTTGGCAGACACCAAGGAGAGTTTCTCTGCTCCATCAGCTGTGTGATGGCAGGAGAGGCACTCAAGGTACATGGCAATGATGCTCCTGGGCTGAGCAGGGCAGGGATGCAGTGTCCATCCAAGCAGTCCCCTGGCCCCAAGAGCCATGGGCACAGAGGTCTGGTGTCCAGCACTGCTGGTGCCAATGGATAAGGACTGCAGGAAAGGAGAAGAGGCTGAACAGCAATGCTCTTTTGTCAGGGGAACTATTTTAAGCCATCCTCTTTGTGGGTAGCCCTTTTGGCTCCCAAGCCTGTCTGAGGCAGAGGTGTAGAAAATGTTGGAGGGCAGAACATCAGAGCAGCACTCCAGGAGGACAAAGGCAGTCTGTCTCTGCTGGAGCACAGCCTTTCACAGGACTCAGAGATACACTCATACTTGCCCATCAGAAACTAAAGGTACAGACATATTCAAGGCTTCTGTAGCTGCTTCAGAGATCTTGATATTTAGTCATTTATTTGGCATTTTGCTTTTTCCTCCAACACCAAATACTCCTCTTCTTGCACAATCTCCATGCAAGACACAGAAAGCTGCAGGGCCCTCCCTGAATACCAGTTCACAAGACCCTGATAAGAACAACACTGACTGCTTCAAACCACAGATGAGCAGAGTGTAAGCATCTAGGGAGAGGAGTTATTGGCAATACGAGAATCACTACTGTACAGTGATAAGGAGGAGAAAAGCCAAGAGCAAGGCAGGGACAGACTGCATCCCCTGGGAACACAGACAGCCCAGGGAACACAGACAGTAGTCTCAGGGGCTGCCTTGTCTTAGTGAAGTGACTCTGCCTCCTTACTGGGGCTCATGCCATCAGCTGGTCTCCAAACAGCCCCTGACCAGGGCTAGAGGTTTCTCCTGGCTGGAAGCAAGGGCTGGAAAGTTCGAGGGAATGCAGACCCGAGCCCCTGGGAGGCAGGGGAGCTGCAAACCCAAAGTGCTGCCAGGGGAGCCCAGTCTCTCTATCCCAGGGGATGCACATGCCAGTGGGACATCTGCTTCCCCACGGCCACAACAGGCATGGTATGCACTGACACAGGGCACAGGATCCTCACAAGTGTTGTAGTCCAGCTTCAGCCTCAGACAACCCTGTGGCAAGCTAATTCCCAGATTTTGAAAGCCTGCCAGATTGAGTTTCCTCTGAGCATTCACTCCTGGCAGTGACTTGCTTTTCTGCCATATGGGCAATGTGCCTGGCTGTCCCGATACATATGTCCGTGCCTTCCCATCTTCAGCAGAGACCAAAGGCATTTTCAGTGTAAGGCAGAGCTGTAGCAACTGCCTAAACTAACATTTCATTTCCTTGCTACAGCTCACTTCTATTGTCATCACTTTCATGCCTCTAATTAACTTGCATCTGTTTTGTGTTTGAAGTTTATAACACTTGCCCACTTTGGCTACAGTAGTTTATAACCCAACACTAAACATATGTTTATGTTTACTGCACACAAGCTCTGAATCCTTTGACTTAGCATTGTATCAGTTCATTTTGCCACTAATGGAGAGCTGCTGGGTCAGGGCCGAAGAATTTAGTAGCAATAAATTGGGGAATCATTTAGAGATGGTTGAAAAGAGGTAGCCAGTGAGGACATGCCTAGCCTGACATCCAGAGGTGTTGAGCACTTGCCACCCACCCAGTAACCACTCAGATTTTTAGCGCCTCTAAACATGAAACCACAACAGCTTTCAGCAAAATTGTCCTGTGGATCTCAAAGAAGAGATTTAAATCTTCTGCCATCTTGGCTCCAGAGGCCCTCCTCATCCTACCTACCTTTAAACTAAAAGCCCATTGTCTTTGCATTAGGGCTAATGAGATACTCAAAAGGTTACAGATGGCTGGGAGGGGGTTGTATAATGTACCATATTACTTACCTAACATAGAGCATATTTCTAAGTAATACTTAGCACCTGCTGTAGCTGTAAGCTAACAGGTTGCTGTCCTGGCACCAGCTGATGTGAATAATAAGGTCCAGTTTGCCATTCATACAAATTTTACATTCATTACCATCAGTGGAGCTACGTCTGTTTTCCACCAGACATCATAAATCATACTAGCATCTGGGTGAAGTAAGCACACTGCCTCTTCATAGCCTAAGCCATTAAGGTGATGCCTAGATAAATGTGTTTATTTTTCATACAGATAACAGGATGCTCTTTAGAGCTAATAAGTATTTACTTTCTTTCTGCATTGCTATTATCTCCTTCATCGAGAACTGTAATTAGCATCACTGATTGTTTGTATAGTTTGCCTTCTTTTTTTTTTTTTTTTTCTGAACTATGGTTGCCTGAAACTTCAATGTGCATTGTGCCAACACAGAAGAAGTTATGTTTGATCTCTGCCTTTACACTGTTGGACTGATCTACTGGGGAGCTGTGCATGAGCCATTCTTGCAATACACCACAGTACTTTGCACTGTACATCCAATTTGAAGGGGACAGGCATATATGTTACATCCAACAAGAATACCCTCCCTGCTAACATTATGAACAAACACTTGAATTAGCTGCTGCCATTTGTCTCATGGTTTCTTGACAGGGATAGGCAGACAAATCCTGAAGTTCTGGGTGGGGCAAGTGTCTGTCACCAAATGAAAAGCCAGGAGGCATGCAGCTACTGTCTGGGGGCCCAGAGGGAAGAGGACCTTCCCCTTACTCTCCCTCTGCACAGGCACCACTCTCAAGAGGTGGTTTCACACAGGACATTTTCTGCAATCATGATCTCTTGCTGACAAATAAAAATGTCACAACAGTCCTCCTGTTATTAACTATATACAGTGAGGGTTAGATAAAACCACAGTCGTGACTCATGAGGAAATGCCCACTCATCGAGCCTGAGATGATCAGTGTTGTCTTGCTGAAGTCAATGCCACAAAGATGATCTGCAGCAACAGATATCTAACCAAGACTGTCCAGGACTGCTGTTCTTTCTGTTTAGGGGAAAGCATCAGTTTACATCCATCTGCAGTCATCTGGTTTTTTTCAGATAGCAAGAGCTATACAAACAATAGATTTACAATAATAAAATCCTTACAGCAAATTGGCCTGGAAACTAAAATCCTTTGCATTGATTTTTTTTTTTGCTTTTTCTTTTTTGCTTTTTCTTTTTTTTTTTTTTTTTTTTTTTTTTGGTTTACATAACCCCACACAGGCATGAGTACACACTAACAAGCACACCGTGAAGACCGTCAACTCTCAAAGCAGTCTCTGAAGAAAAAAGCCATCTTCAGCATCAAAGCCTCTGCAAAGAGACCTCAGCACCCTCAGAGAGCAGTTGGAGGGGATATCAGCTCCTTCAAGCATCCCCCTGCAGAAAGGGCTATCACTAGCACCAGAGCAGGCCACCCACAGCATCACCTAGCCAAGAATGAGCCAAAGCAGTTAAACTTTGCTTTCTTCATGTACCTAGCCGTGTGTGCACTATGTCTGAACTGCTATTCATTTAAGAAGAAGTCTAGAAGTGAGTCACACCAGCTTTTGCCAGGTCCACCTGCATTGCTTCCTAACCTATTAGAAATCTGGAGTAGGAAAAGACTCTTCATGTCTTTTGTTTTGCTCTTCTCTCATCTTGTTGGGTGGGAAATGTCCAAACTCTTCCCTAATTTGGCAGAAATTCAATGCACCTAGTCTTAAACTTTCAGAGCAGAGAAGAATCCATTAAGCTCATTTCCATTTGTCCTAGCAATGAAGCGTATATGGAGACATGAAGAAAATAATTTTGAAATACTTTTTCCATTATCTAGTTCTCACTTGCTGCCATTTCCCATTTGCCCGGCCTGCCTTCTTTATTCTCCTTGCATCCGGCCCATAGCAATTATCTCAATATCTAGGAAAAAGCATTAGGTTTTAAGATCTCAGGCTCCATTTTGACAAAGGTGTTGCAACCCAGAGACACTAAGGGGAGAGGATTAAACTTCCATCTGTTTGCCTTGAGGGGGCAAAGCAAAGAAATCAGAGAAAGGCTTAAAAAGATGCTTCTGATAACACTGCACACTCACTGGGCAGGAAAATCTTGACTAAGACACAACAGCTTGGGAGTCATCCCAGTCACCAACTAGAACAGGTTCTTAAAAATTCACTTTATACACAGCAGGCTGGAAAGATTCCTTCAGACCCCTTCCTCCAGAGTGTCTGATTGCCTCTCGAGACCCATGCCATCTGCAGCTAAAATTCTTCAAAAATGAGTGAAGAGATGGCCCAAAACACCAGCGCAGCATCACCCAGAGGGAGCAGAGAGACCCTGCAAAGGAGCAGTCCCATCTCTTAGTAAGGGTGAGAATCTCATAAGATAGGTGGGGCAGGAAGGATGGTGAGACCACCACCTGGTCCCCTGCAGCATCCCACCCCTGGAGCCACTGCCCTGTCTCTAAGGAGTAAGGGTGCAAGAGTTGCTGTGGAGTGGTCCCTGCATGGGCTCTGGCACTGACCTTTCTGGGGACAGAGCTGAATGCAGCCATGAGTCATCAGCCTTCACTCCCCACCAGTGGTTGGAGACTAATTGTATTTACTCTCATTCTTCATGTTTTGGGGAGAACAAACATAAACAGGCTTAGTGGTAATTGTTGCTATGTCTCTACTGTTTCCTCCTTTGGTCAAGTAAGTGTTTTCCCACACACACATATAGTTTTAGAGAAGTATTTTAAGTTGTCATTTTTCTTATTTTTAAGAAATAGTGTGAAGGTTTCTTAGTTGGTGGGAAAAAAAAGTAAAGGAACTCCAAGGAGTCATTGGAATTGAGTGCATCTTCAGCAAATCTGCTGGTGACACCGAACTGTGTGATGCAGTCAACATATTGGAGGGGAGTCCACACAAGGGCAACTTGACAGGCTTGAGAAGTGGGCCCATGCCAATATTGTGAAGTTCAACAAGGACATATCTGAGGTGCTGCACATAGGCAGAGCAATCCCAAGCACAAATATAGGCTGGGCAAAAAATGGATTGTGAACAGCAATTGTGAGGAAAAGGACTTGGGGGTGCAGGTTGATGAGCAGCTCAACATGAGCCAGCAACGTGTGCTTGTGGCCCAGAAAGCCAAAAGCCTGGGTTGCATCAAAAGAAGCATGGCCAGCAATTCAAGAGATGTTTCTGCCCCTCCACTCCACTCTCAGGAGACTCTACTTGGAGTATTGTGTCCAGTTCTGGAGCCCCCAACACAAGAAGGACATGGAGCTGTTGGAGTGAGTCCAGAGGAGGGCCATGGACTGGAGCACCTCTTCTCCAAAGACAGGCTGAGAGAGTTGGGATTGCTCAGCCTGGAGAAGAGAAGGGTGCAGGGAGACTGTATAGTGGCCTTCCAGAACCTGAAGGGCCCTACAGGAAAGCGGGGCAGACACTTTTTACAAGGGCGTGGAGTGATAGAACACGGGTAATGGTTTCAAAATGGAAGAGGGTAGGTTTAGATAAGGTATTAGGAAGAAATTCTTCACTGTGAGGGTGGTGAAACACTGGCACAGGTTGCTCAGGGAAGTTGTGGATGTCCCCTTCCTGGAAGTGTTCAAGGCCAGGTTGGATGCAGCTTTGAGCAACCCTTGATCTAGTGGGAGGTGTCCCTGCTCATGCAGGGGGTTGGAATTAGACGATCTTTAAGGTCCCTTCCAACACAAACATTCTATCATTCTATTCTTTCTGATTAATTTCTGTAACCTTCTGTAACCAGCAAGAATTTTCACAACACAACATTTCCCACTACCCTGGAGAAAGCCCCATCAGCTTTGGAAAGATCAGCCAAGAGGATGGCATCTCTAAACAAGGCCCAGGAACACAGAGCCCTTCTGGCAGGAACACCAAGCTCCTCAAAGGCTGGTCTGGAGAACCAGCTGCTGTCATGTGTCTTTGCCTGGGAGGCACTTACGTATGTACATACACACATACCTATAGTCCCTTGCACATGCTTCTCCATATGCAGGTATCATTGCACACAGATGTATTTACAGCAAATACACAGCCCATGTCTGAAATGGGCCCAAAAAGTCCTTGAGAAGTGAAGTCTTCTCCCAACTTGAAGAATATAAAGACTGGCCTGAGGAAGCAAGGAGAAGAACAAGGGATGAGCAGTCTCCTGGACAGGGCATTTAGATAACTCCGGTTCTATTGGATGTGTTCACACAGTCATAGAAAGGTAATTATATAGAAATGTTACACAGTCATAAAATAAATCACATAGTACATATATATAGATTAATGACATAATTCAGACAGAAAACTCAGGTGATTTTATTTATAACTTTTATAAACATTTTTAATGCATTTTAGAATATGACTAACACAAAGCTCAGGAGACAGGACCCTTTCCTGAGAGGTGGGAGACCTTTGCTCAAGCTTTCACTTACACAAAACCCAGAGAACTGCTTAGTGACAGTGCCCTGGCAAGGCAACCTGACTCAGATTGTCCCCAAGCACAAGCTGCCAGCTCTTCTAGGTTTATTCTCACTTCTGTGCTCTGCCTCCGAGCTGACTGGTTTAGAGAGACGAAATCTTGCCACAAGAAATGTCTCTGTGTTGGGCAGCCAGCAGATGCCATGGCTCTGGCAGTGGCTTTGTCCCTCTGTGGGAGGGGTAAGGTCCTGGGGCAAGGCTCAGACTCAGTGGGTCCCCAGTTGCTGCACACAGGCAGCAGAACATCCAGAACATCACCCCTGAGCTGCAATGGAGCTGAACTCTGGCTGCAGCTGTCTCACCTGACCCTTGCCCAGCACAGCCATTTGCAGGCTGTGGCTGAAGCTCTTCCTCCTTCCCCCTCCACACTCCCAGCCAGGGCTGGAAGCCAACTCATCCGTGCTGTATCTCAGTGCTGGGCTGGGTTCATTTGTTGCTGTCTCTCTGTTAATCTTTTATATCATCCTGGTAGTCTTGACAATGCTGTCACTCCTTACATATCACATCACAGGGGACTTGGTTACTGCTACAGCTACAGCTGTGACTAGTTTTAGTGAAGAAATTAGATTTTGCATGCTCTGATCTTCCTTCTGTGCCAAATCCACCAACTTGGGCCCAGGCAAAAATCTCCCAATGACTTTTTGTGGCAGGACTCCACTGTCCTGTTCTGAAACCTAGCATTTTATGGCAATTACTATTCAATTACTGCTATTCAGCCATAACAGCTTTCTAGAAAGCTGTTGGGAAAAAAAAAACACAACACAACACCTTAGTATCTATAAATCTAGGTAGGCAGCTTTTACTCAGAAGAGAAAAATGGCTGGTCATGGAGGAAATCGGTGGAAAGATAAAGACTCGATATATACCAGTGTATTATATTTCTGATTAATGTTCACTGTATCATATAGGTAGCAAATCCATGCAATTGTGGTGTTGGTGGACATTTCTATAAAATTGTGCTGGGACAAAAATCCACTGAGAACATTCCTAGCTGTGATTAGGCAGACACCACACTGTCTGTCCTGCAGCCTCATCTCCAGAACAGACAACACAGAAATACCACTACTGGCAACTACTTACGAAATTGTCATATGTAATGAAATACTCTGGAAACTATTTGGAAGTAAACAGTTCCCAGAGGATTTCATTAGTCATTACAAATTTGCAAATTGTTCATGAACATTCCAATATTAATAAGTAAATTGGGGTGCAGTATTAGAAGAGATCCATGATTTCAAGAAGAGTGTCATAGTTTAGCACTGTCCCGGCAATTAAACCGAATCACAGATGCTCTCTACTAATCCCCCTCTCCTCCCTGATAAAGAAAGGAGAGAGAATAAGGGAGAGAGATTTATGGGCTGGAAACTAAATTACACAGATTTAATGAAACAGTGATGATAAAAAACCAGGACAAAGAGATTAGCTGTCTCCAGTGGGCACCCACTCAGTGATGAACTTGGACTGTTCCTGTCAGGCTGATCAGCTGCCATTTACAAAGAGGAAATGTCACTGAATATTTGGCCATGTATTGATGATTACTGGGCCATTACAATCTTCTTGCTAAAATGCTGACAGGAGAAAGTCGAACACCTCCCACATGTGAGGTGACGCTCTGTGAGTACAAAGAGCTCCTGAAGCCCTCAAGGCAGCAGGCGTGCTGGCTCCAGCTCCAAGGTGGAGCAGACTCGCAGCCCCAAGGTGGAGCAGACTCTTTTTCTGATACGGTGTACATAACACTCCACCCAAGCCTCCCTGTGCAAATAGAAAATAAAGTCAAATTATGCCAGTAAAGAGTGGATTGCACTGGTCACTGGGAGTGCTTGTGTACGTTCAGCCATTATCTACGATAAGGTGTTCGCCATAAAATGCCTCCTAGAGGCAGCTCTCACGGAAGCTGCAAGATACCAACAGAAACACCAAGATTTCACTTCATCCAGTGGAGACAGCAAGCGAGAGACTGAGGAACAGGTCTGAGCCACTCGGGTCCACAGAAGTTCTTTGGGCTGAGGGGTTTCCCTCTCCCCCGCAGGAGATAGACAGAAGCATTGATTGCCACCTGCAGATAAAAGGGGACGAAGTTCGTTTCAGAGGGGTAAAGGGTGACAGCCTCTCTACAGTCAAAACTGCTGTCGCGTGGTCAGTAAAGCACAGCAGTAATCTAGACACAGATAACAGCATATCATGGAGACAGAGATTACAGAACTCCACAGCAAAGCCATCCTGATGCAAAAAGCTGCTGTTAAGCAGTTTTTTAAAGCTAGCCTGTAAACACGATTAGACATGTAATGCTTTAGTGTGGGATGCTTTTAAGAACAACAATTCATGACAAGTTTCATTTACATTATGATACATAAAAAAAAGCCTGATCAGGCCCCCAAATTTGGTACATTTCTTATAAACAAAAAGAAGAATTTGTTTCTGTCATCCATTGATGTAGAAAAAGTATTATCTGCTCCTGACATAAAAGCTCACTTCCAAGAGAGTTGGCTTTAAACTTTTTATAATCCCTGGCGTTTTGACCTGTCCCATTCTGAGATGAGGATGCTCCCTGGTAGACAATGGTAGAGATCAACTTCGCTTGGCCACCCAGGAGTCCAGTGAGGGGGGAACCACACTCCTGACTGCCTGTACACCAGTGAACAGGCAGGTGGAATTGGGTTTGAAAAAACAGAGTTTTGGTTGGCCCTTACAGTCCCCCCAGGGAAAAAAAAAAAAAAAAAAAAAAAAATCAATCAAGGGAAAGGTTATTGCAGACTGATAACAGCTAGGGAGGCTGGGCACGGTACCTGTTGCCAGGGAGAGTTTGCTCCAGGGCGGGCAGGGCCCCCTGAGCCTCCGGCCCCAGGGGGAGAGGTCGGGGAAAGGCATCCAGGGGAGGGAGGGAGCTGGAGGGAAGCACTGCTGCTAGATGAGGAACTGAGGAGAGATTGCAGCCAGCCAGACCTGGGGCCCAGCTGGTCAGGGAGTGAGGTTTGAGGAGGGGGTTCTGCTTTTGTGGGGAAAAAACATCGCATGCTTTCTAGTAATTAAAAGTTTTGTCCTCATGCATGTGGGCAAAGGGGGGGTGAATTACGTCTGAAAGTGGAGATTCGGGAACTTGATGGCTTTTGAGAGCTGCTCTTTTGCAGTTTTAGCAATCATGTTGCGATTTCTTGTGTGAAAAATAATAAAAAGCCATAGATGATAGAAACTTTTTGCAGAGGGGATGGGAAAGACCAATCTCCCCAGCAGCCAGATCACTGCAGAAGTATCCATGCTTTTGCACTTGTTCTTTTGTGTGGGTCTCGCTTGAGCCATGAGCATGCTCAGGAGAGCACACAGGGCTGGAGGTGTGGAGAGTGGAAATGCATCACCCCACCATCTGGAAATCAGTCACATAAAGACACAGCTTGGACTGGGCTCACATGTCACTGTGGTGCCCCTCAGCATAGCACAGGTATGGTGTGGATTTACTGATGGGCATTGCTTTGGGAGAGAAACCAGCTATGACTTCAAAACCTTTAAAGCCTGACCTGTCCAGAGCAGTCTCACCACGCAGAGAACCCATCCCAGCATCCCGGCCACACAACCCCCCTTTCCTTCACACTGTCAGGATGCTCCTCCCCACTCTGCCTGAGGGAATAACTACCTGCAGACCAGGACAAGGTTCCTGTGCTAGGTGAGAAGCTGCCATGCTAATTTGCACCCCAAACCTTGTCCACTGTGGGCCTTTGCTCCTCCTCCACCACCACCCCTACCAGGGCAGCCGGGCCCCCGCTGTGGGGAAAACATCAACCTGGCGGCCCACAGTAGTGTGATTGAATGCTGGCTTGACGGCATTAACTGTCAACCCCCCCACCAGGATTTGACAAAGTAAAGGCCATGGCAAGAGGGACCCCCGGTGCCTCCTCTGCCCCCCTTTTTCCCCCCAGCGATGGGCCTGCTGCGGCTGCAGATGCCCAACACGGAGCTCAGCAAAACTCCTCCAGCCACAGTGACAAAACACCCCCTCTGGGACCGGAGTGAATTATGCACATCCTTAAGTATTTGCAGGATAGAGGCCTTAGTTCACTGGGTTAAAATACCAGAACAATATAAAACACCTCTGCCTCTGGAACCCACTGCACTTCATAAAAATCCTAGAGACCCTGCTGGAGCTAAGCCATTGTTGATAGCCATAAAAAATTGGTTAATAAATCTTCTTCCTCTGATGAAATAGCTACTTCACAGCCAGAACTAAACAAATTGAGCATTTCAAAGCAACCTGCTTGACACAAGCCCTGATTTGCACACCAATGCGGGCATCCCCACGGCCCAGCCTGGGCAGGACCCTGAGCCAGCACTATTTGTCCCTCCCTGCTGTCACAGCCAAGTGCCAGGAGAAGATGTACTGCACCAATATTTTCCTCCCGAGTGTCAGGAAGGGATTTACCTCTGGAACCCGCAGGCAGTTAGGGTGAAACCATCCCAAAAGTGAGACCAGCCCGGCACATGGTGACCCCGCTGGCTACCTGCACCAGCACTGCCCAGCTGCTGGTCCCTGCCGTCTGGAGCCTGTCCCAGGCAGACACTAAGAGTGCATCACAGTGTGGACTCCACTTTTTCTGGTTACCCTCCTTTTAAAAATTAAAAAGGAAGCAAGTAATTAAAAGAAAGGCAAGTGCCTTCTTATTCTAAACTATTATGAAAGTTTAAACACATAGGTGAAAAGGTGATGAAAGAAGAGGCTCGAATTTTAAAAAGTTGTCTCAAATCAGTATTTCTTAAATACAGCTGATAGCCAAGATGAGGGAAATAACACATATCACTACCTTTTCCCAACTGCTTGCTTGTTGATACATTATAATAGTGTGGTGATGAAAAAGAGAGGTGGGGTAGGACTTGCTTCCAGACAGAAATATGAAGTGAAAAGTTGCATCTAAATATTGATGTTTCAACCAAACTCACTATTTGCTTAACTAGACATTATATATTTGCCTAGAGAATCGTATTATGGAATAAAGAGAACGTTTTCAGGCACTTTCAGCAACACTGAGTGACTTGAAAACAGTGACAAGCAAATCCTAATTTTTTCTAAGTTATTTGATTTGGGGCTCAGATAACCTGATAACTCATAAGGATTTGGCTTTGTGAGACAGGTGTTTGGCATTTTAACTCCTCCTTCAGGAGACACCAAACTGAGATTAAGCTCCTACAGCCTTGAAAGTTCAAGTCAAGGTGGTTTTTGTTTTGCATTTCCCCCCTGAAGGTCAGTTCAGGATTGAGTCCTTTTGTCAAGGTTGGCTGGAGAGCAGAAGGCTCTGTTAATGTGCAGGCGCTGTGGCTCCCTCCTGGCTTCCTTCCCTTGCAGTTTGTTTTACTTCAGGATTCCCCCCTGGGATTACAAAGGCAGCAGACAACTGCTAGAGGTGAAACAAAGAAAACGAGGTCGGTTGTTTATTTAGAGAGAGCCAGAATTCACAATGCTGGAGACACTGGGCCCCTCCCAAGAGATAACTGTAATTTTACAGCACCTCTCCACAACTTTTTTCTGCCAGAAATAAAATACAGTGACTGATCCTAAATACCATTTATCCGAGTAACTCCTAGAATCAAAACAAGAAGGAGTATTTTTTTCCTGTAACATGACCAGCCACTGGAACTAAACAAACACACTTCCATTGACCTCCACGTGGGAAACCGTCTGAAAAAAGAAATAAAGACAACTTTGCCTTCTTCAAAGACTTTCTACTTTTACTCACTCAACTTCTGCTCTATTGTGGAGGTCTTTTTTTGATCACAGATCTTTTTTCATCAGGAGATATTCTTCTTATCCTCTTTTTCAATGAGAGTGACAACTTTTTTTTTCATTTATTTGCTGTGGAACCCCACTGTTCGGGAGCTAACAGGGACGGGACGTCCCGCATAGGCAGCCCGGCAAAATATTCCCTCTGTTTGTACTTTGTTTTAAGGATGACGACAGCAGCAAAAGAAGGTGCAGATGCATCCATTACACCTAAGGAAAAACACTGCTCTTTTCCCAGGCTTTTCTGGGTGTTTGCCCTCGAGGGCAGCATCCATTTGCAAGGAGATTACTGGATTTACAACACAGCAAGTGGTTGTAGAACAACAAAAACTGGATTCCAGGATCCTGATAAGAAAAGGTAAACTGTCCTGAGACCAGAGGCTGGCCAGTCACCCAACCACTAATCCGAGGTGAATCTGCTGGCGTCAGTGGCTTTGCACTAAACACACACTGGGGTGAAAAATGAGAGTCAGAGCTCAGCTCAGGCAGCCCAGCTCCAGCATTCTGCTACCAGAAGTGGCTGCTTACTTTCAAGCTCTCCGCACAGCCTGTAATCACCCAATATTGAAACCAGATTTACAAGCTCTTTAGAGGAGAAGTTTGTGATTTCCAAAGCAGACACATTCGGTATTTCAGAGAAAGGTCAAGCCCCCTGCGGAGTAAGGGGGTTTTAATAGAATCAGTTCAGCAGGAGTTAAGAGGAGACATCCCAACCCAGTGGCTCTCAAAGCGGGGAGAAGCAGAGACATCGAAAAGCCACAACAATTTTTGTTTTGAGGAAAGAATCAGGGAGAGAGAGAGAGAGAAAGGGAAGCTAAATTACATCTTGGCCATTTTATTTCGTTTACTCCGAGCCGATAGTCTTTTCAGTTTGAAATACAGAGGGTTGTCCTTAAGCTGCAGAGCTTGGAGCAGTTCAAAGCAAGGCGAGTTTGTTATTGTCTGCAGGGAAACCTGAGTGAGCAGCACAATGACAAATCCAGGCTCCTAACTCAAACGCATTTTTAGGTGATAACCATCGCTTACTGTCTCACCTCGGCCGCCTCCAGCCTCTAGACACGTTCTTCACCTATTAACATTTGTTCCCCGCCTCGCTAGGTCACACGCCGTGGGTGTCTGTGACTGCCGTGTTCCACGTGGGTACAGTCCGGAGTCACCCTGGCCCAACTCCCAGGACTGCAGAGGAAGGCGAACAATCTCTTTTCTTCTTCAAAGCATCTCCACAGCAAGGGGGCAATTAGAGCATCCCGCTCTTACTGGACTTTCAATGGCAAGCATCAATAGGCCCTTATGTATTCAGATCAGCAGCAAATGAGTGGTGAAGGTCAAATTTGGAGGCTTAAATGACTATACAAGATGCTCCCCTCAGATTTCTGCAGAAAGCACTTGAAAGGTTTAGCCATCAGATCTTTTAGCTTCTCCAGTCATCCTAACTACTGGTGCAGCGATGTCTGACAGACAGTATTTCAGGTTTGTCTCTTTCAGCACCAAGCTTCCAGCCATTCCACAAAATAATACACTTGGCAGAGCAGACAACTGTCCTAGACTTTCAGATCAGTGCAGAGGAAGGGCAGAGCTCTTATAGGAAAGCAACACTTCGAAAGGTCAGCCAGACGACCACAAGTCAGATTCCAAAAGCAGCTGCAGCCACGTAATTTCTTAAACTTTAGCAGCAGAAAAAGGTAGAAAAAAAATTAAAAAAAAAATTAAAAAAAATTAAAAAAAATATCAGAGAACAGAGTTTGCAGCATTAAAAGCAACTTGTCAGGCACATTGAAGAAGAAGAGTCAGCAGCTTGAGGTATATAGAGGAAACTAACCTTGCTATACTACTCTCACATATTGCAAACATGGGCATGGAGGGACCTCGGCATTCCCAAGGCTCTCACTGCACTCAGCTGGTATTAAGTGCTTAACTCTATGGGCAAGTTTGCAATATCAATATCACTGTTTGCACAGGCAAGTGACCAATTTATCTCCAACAAGCCTACCACATAATTTTAAGTGTACTTTCAGGAACACTGACTTGTGACTTAAGAGGGACAGGCTTCCCTTGCATACATCCCTTTGCATTCCAGGCCGTAGATCCCAAAGCAATCTATCACAGTAAGCAGCACACAAGATCAGAGCATTGCTGCAAGCTTGCTGTAACCCTGCATGTGCCATCACCCTTCCACTGGTGGCAACAGTAGGGGCTCAACCTTAGAGCCATTTCTGAAGCTTATTTATTTAAAGCACAGATTAATAGTATCTCCCACAGCAGCATTTTAGACTTTTCACCACAATATGGCATTAAGCAAGTCCATTTAATTACTGAAACAAAGTCTAATAAAACAAATACAGTAATCTGCCTTTGACCATCTGGGTTTGGTTTTAGCAGTTAGGCACTGAATAAATGAAATGATCAAGTGAAGGTAACCAGCTGAAGGAGTGAAAAACAACTAAGTGCACAAAGACAGGCAGGGAAGAAAATCCACCTATGCACCACCACAAAGGAGAAGCTAGAGATTAGAGACTACACTGTTGACTCTTCAGTCTCCCACAAAAGTAACAGCATGTGATACTGAGGTACACAATACAGAGCAAGGCAGATGTTTTCCACTGTGCCCAGAGGGGTTATCTGCAGGAAAAAAAAAACAACAAAAAACAAAGGAAAAAAAAAAAACCATGCACACCAGAATAGGCCTTGTGGTTTCACGGTTTCCCCCTCCTAAGCCCAGAAAACTTGAGGTTGAAGAGTAAAAGGTACAAAAAGAAAAAAAGATCACAGAAAACAAGAACTGAGACAAGTGAGGAAAACCATCTACAAAGAATTGGGAGCTACTTTCCAACATGTTTTGCACAAAGAGAGGAAGCACTTCATTAACAGAAAGGAAGAAATAGTTATTGCACAAAGCTGTACACTCAAGTTATGAGCAAATTGCAATAGCCAAGAACTGAGGACGTGATTTCACTGCTATTTCAAGTATTAAACAATAAAGCTGACACCCTCTTTTTGGAACAACCACCCAGTTCCCCTCAGAATAGGAAAATACTGTTTTTATGAACAGCATTACCATACATATCTCCCTGATTCTGTTCACCCCCCCACCACAAAAAAAAAAAAAAAAAAAAAAAGTGTTTTTCAAAACAAGAAGTCACAAGCAAGTTTCAGACAAAATATATATATATTTAAAAAAATCTTTACAACAAGTCAGGAAACATAGGAGCTTGCATACAGTTTATTAGAATAATTCAGCTCTCAGCTCCCTACAGTTCAGATAACCCTGGTGACAGTGTTTACAACTTCTAATTTTTGCTTTCATAACTTTAAAGCAAACAATACATTTGAGTGTATTTTACTCTGTGCAAATAAGACAACTTTTGGAATCCTTCAGAAGAAATATCCAAGATTCTGTTTGCAGAGGTCCTTTGTTTCTCAAAGATGATTTATAAGTTTTTGTTTTAAGATAAAGTGCTCCTGTCCAGCAGAACCCAAAGGCCTTTAAGAGTTCAGAGAGTAAGTTTAGCTCAGATTAAAAAATAATTGGTCATACAAATTCCAGCTTCCCATGTCCGCTGTACATTCCCCAGTGGACTAGTGAAAGAATTTTATCATTGCTGAGGTCTGAATGTCTCATTTTATCACAGGTCATGCAGCAGTTCTCGTGACCAGTCACAGGCACCATGCATTCCAAGTCCAGTTTTGCCACCTGCCCTTTCTTCGAATGATGTCCATGAAAACTGTAGTGCAAACGGGAGAGCATTTGCTGGCGTTGATCTTGCAGTCTCTTATTTTCACTCCTGAGCATCCGCAAAGCCAGCATGATAAGAAGCACCAAGATTAGCCCACCAGCTATAGGAACAGCAATTACAGCTGCCCTGAACCATAGCTCTTTTGAAGAGGTCAATTCCTGCACCTTGGTGATGAGATTTCTGCTGCTGTCATGTTGGTATCTGCTCCCTTGTCCTGCAAAGGGGAAAGAGGAAGTTTATTTCAGTATCAAGAACTAATTCACATATAAACAAGTCCCTTAAAAGCCACACTGACAAGTTTACAGAGCCACAGCTAAACACTGCAGTATCTACAGAAATTATTCTATAATAGAGTGAAAGATGAATTTCTAAGAGTTCCTTAGAGCCTACTATCTGATTCAACTGGGACTGCAACTGCCATTGCTTCCTAGAAGAAACATCAAGTTGGCAAAGCAAACCTCTAACGTTAATGCTGACAAAAAAACCTCCTCAGCTGAGGTGTTCCCTCCACGCACCCACCCACTTTTTTTCTCTGGTGCTTCTATTCAGACAATTAAACCAATAGTCTGATTTAGACTATAAAAAAAGTCTCAGCTGTCTCCAGCTTCATGACCAGAAGAGAGATTTCATTGAAGCTTCCTTGCCCTACCTGAAGTCTCACCCCTGGAAGGAGACAAAACGTCATGTAGCCCTCTGTAATTGCACATATCTTCATGACAGCATTCCATTGTGGACACGGTAGTGGTGCCAGAGTGGTTTTGTGCTTGTTTGGCTTGGCAGATATCAGCTGTGCTTGCAATAGAGTCCAAGCAGCCATGAGTAAGTGGGGAATGTGTATTCTGAGGATCCAGCAGTCTGGAGAAGCAGGCGCTAAGCTCAGATTTGCACATATAGCCAGTTGCAACACAGTGTGCAGCATCACAGTAGCATCTGATTTCACCTAAAAAACAAATTGTGCAAGAAAGGTAAGAATTCAGCCCTTTAGGGACACCTTACTAGATGCTCTTATTAGCAAGAAGCACTGCACAACCTAACTCGGTGCCACTTTGGAGGTAATCCTCTAGACTGTCAGTCCATAAGAGGCGAGGCCCCTTCCCTTCCACCACTGTACAGCACCAACCTCCTTGTAACCTTGATCCCTGCAAAAGCCTCGGGGCACCTGTTTTAATTACTAGTACCACAGTCCTTTGAATTAAAGCAAGAACATTTCCCTAAAGCAGAGAGCGGGGGAGGGCCAGGGGAGGTCATAGTGGCTTTTTTTTCCAAAGTAAATAACTACAAGACCATTTTATAGCTACTTCCACTCACTGTCAGCGTTTGCATTAAAGCACATTTAAAATAAAATCACAATTTTTAAAGCAATATAAACCTTCAGTCCTATAAGGAAGTCACTTCTGTATTTCAAACCATTACTGCAGGAACAGCACTCTATTTTTAAAAAGGTAATGCTTTTTTAACTGGGTTGAAGCACACAACAAAAATCCTAGGTTTACATATTTGTGTGACAAAAAAAAAAAAAATCGGAACTGCTTAATTCTTTATTGCCTCTCAAAACTGTGCCAAAATTTAAAAGGTTGAACTAACACCTTATAAAGCTATTAGCTAGATCCATTACCATTTAAGTCTCCCAGTCAGGAAGGTTTTTACTGTGTGAAACCACGCAACTATTTAATTTCTCCAGAAAGAGAAATTTTTCAGGTAGCCATTCATGCAAAAAGGCTTTTTATCAATATTATAAAACAGCAACAGTGCAGTTCATAATTAATCCGAGTTCATGTCTCTCAGCTCAAATGTAAAGTTATTAAATGGGGTGAAACTGCAAGGCTAAAAGCTCCCCCTTGTCCCTCCCCAATTCTGCATGCAATCCAACATGCGGTCAAAAGGGGAAACACTTAGACTGAAAATCCTCTACTGGCTCTATGAGAAATCTCTCAGGAAACCTCAAAAATTTCTGAAGGAAGCGATAAAAAAGTTCCTTTCATAAAACTCTTCATTTTGTGCTCTCCAAACTGCTCTGGTACGAATTATACGCATCCTGTGCTGTAGCAACTTACTCTTTCTAGGCAAGTTGCAACTCAAACATAATTCAAAGTGCCATTGATTCAAGGCATAGGAAAGGAGGAAGTCAGATTTTTGGAGCCATCCTTAGGAAAGTGGAATTAAAACTACTTCTAATGTGCCAAGTATAGGTGTCACCATAGTGGCACCAAGGCTTTCCAAGTCAGATCCCTGACTGAATTGTCAGAGGTCTCCTTACAAGTCTGTACTCCAGAAATCATTCTAGAGGATTCCCAGATGCCACCCCTTCTTAGGATGCTTCCTTCCATCCCATACTTAAAAGTATTCTGAAAGATGTTAGAAATAATCCCAAGTAAGCTTCCCCTCTTTAGTCTACCTTAACGCCTCCCTGAAAATGCCACTGCAGGCTCCAGACCTTGAAGTTCCCACTGCTCTTTTAAGAGCTCTGCTTAATAGAAGCCAAATGATGGAGTGTCTCACTGTCTCCAGTTCAATTCCCTCGGGCTTCCAGACCAAGTAACCTAATTTATTGTGAATTCACACACACTGTCATCCAGCATGCTATGGAAAAAAGGCTCAATCATTTTCTTAGCATTTTATGTGAGGTCTTCCCCCTAGACTCTCTGAATAAAGTAATTTTCATAATTTTCTCACTCCATGAGTTAAAAATAAGATGCAAACGAGGAACAGCAGCAGAGCTGACAGTCCTTTCGTGAGTCTCTGCACAGCACGGAGGAAAGTAAAACAATACACACACTTCCATTTTTATTGTTTCTACTATCCTACTTTTGAAAAAAGGGTTACGTTTAGTGACCTAAGAATCTTACAAACAAAATCTGACAGGCTAGTCATCAGGTTAATTCAACTACTTATTAACTGAAGCCACGTTTTTGGTGAAACAGAATGGACTTTGTATTACTGTATTAAAAGTGTATTTCTGCCAATTCATAAAGTTTCTTCCTGTGCTATGCCAAAGGCCAGAAAGGCTATTTAGTATTTTGAAACACTGAACAATGCCCTTCTGTTCCCTCCTCTTTCTTGTTACTGTATGTAGCTATTAAAGAAAAATGTCTGCTTTTAGTCAAGATGGCTACAGGAGAGACTGCAGGCTTCTCTTAAAGCTTTTGAAGTCAACAGCAGCCAGAAGTCTCTGATCCCCTAATTATATCATTATCAGGCACATAGTTTCAGTATCTGCGACTTCACATCACTCAGTCACTCCCTGTTCTGCCGGCTTTGATGGGGCCAGCAGGCTCCCCCCTGCACGCTGCAAGGGCTGTTATTTAGGGTTAATTACAACCTTCCTTCCAAAATAAATAAATACCGACGCACATCATCACGGCGCTAACTTCTCCTTTAACCTCCTCCCCGGAGCACGGCGATTAGGGCCAGCCAGAGGGTCGCCTCTGCCCCGGGAGGGCGGCCACCCCCCAGCCCCGGTGGAGCGGCTGCCGGCCGGGCAGGACAAGGCAAGAGCCCTCCCGAGGCACCCCGGGTTCAGGTCGCCGCTCCCTCTTTGACAACCGCGGATCCCGCGCTCGGGGCTGACCGACACCGGCGGCCAGGTGGGAGGGCCGGGACCGGACGGGTCAGGACGGGAGGGCGCAGAGCTCCGGCTGCTCCCCCGCCAAACAAAGGCGCGGAGAGGGGGTCCCGAGACGCCGACGGCCCCGCCGCCACTCCCGCCGCCCTCTCCCGTGGGGCGACCGCGGCACCGGCCCCGCCGCGGTGACACCGGCGCTGCCTGAACGGCTGCCCCCACCCCCCGAGCCCTGCCTGCCTCCGGCACCAGCCCCCTCGGCCGTCCCGTTGCCTCCGGGTCCCGCGGCACCCTCAGGCTTCCCCGCTCCCTGCCGCAGCCTCACCTTTGGTGAGCAGCACGGCCATGGCGCACAGCTCCAGTTGCAGCCAGATGAAGATGTAGCTGGAATGGCGATCCATTTACCCACCCCACCGACCCGCAGCGCAGGCACAGCCGAGCCGCCGCCCGCCCCGCCGAAGCACCCAGGAGCCGCTCGCCCGGGGGCAGAGCCGGTGCGCGGCCACCTCTGCGGCGGGCAGGCGGGGGGCGGCCGCAGCCCTCTGCCTTCCCCTTCCTTCCTCCTTTCCTCCTCCGTCGGCGGCGGCGGCGGCGGCGGCCCCGTTCCCCGGAGCGGCGGCAGGCTGGGCAGAAGGGAAGCGGCGGTGGCTGCCCCGCTGCCTCGCTGCCTGTCAGGGCGGCGGCGCCTCCCGCCCGGTAAATACGTCCGGCGCCGGGCCGCGCGCCCCGCCCCCTGCCCCGCCCCGCCCATTGGCTGCACGGCTCGGAGCGCGCGGCGGGAGGGGCCCCCTCCGCCCCCGCCCCGCCCCCCGGCGCGAGGTGTGCTCCCGCCCGCGGCGCCCCCGGGCGGCGGCGGCGGCGGCGGCGGCTCCGGGCGTTCCGGCGGGGCGGGCAATTAACCCCGCTTAATTCAATGATGGGCACTAAGTGCGCGGCACCGGGCCCGGGCTGCCCCGGGGCTCTGCCGAGATAGCGATCGCTGGCGACGAGGAGCGCCCTCGGTCGCGGCAGGAGTTTCGGGTGCTCGCCGGGGGCGGGGGGCAGCGGGGGAGTGGGGAGGAACGGCGGCCGGCATCCCTCGGAGCATCCCCCGTACGGAGGCAGCGACGCCGAGTTCGTTCCATAAGCAAATGCGATGGCTCCGGCTGCCAGCTCGGCGGAGCCGTGCGTGATGAATAACCAGCAAGCCCTTTGCTTCCTGATGAAAGGCAGAGCCAAAATGAGAGGGGCTGAAGCCTCCCCGCCTCCGCTCCCTCCCGGCCCTGCCACCGGCCCCGCACCCCCAGCCCTTCCCCGGCGCCTCCGCTCCGGGCACTCCGGGCTACACCAGGATGCGAAAGTGTTGCAACACCCCGGGTGCCACAAGTTTCACTGCAGCCGGGTGGGGCTTTTTTTTTTTTTTTTTTTTTTCCCAAGGTTACAAAAAAACAATGTTTGGGCTTGATGAGGTACGGACGTACCAGCGAGCCGGCTGCAACCGGGCTGCGGCCTCCCTCCATCCCTCCATCCATCCCTCCCTCCATCCCTCCATCTGTCCATCCCTCCCTCCATCCCTCCATCCCTCCGTCCATCCCTCCATCCATCTGTCTATCCCTCCATCCCTCCCTCCATCCATCCCTCCATCCCTCCATCCCTCCATCCCTCCATCCATCCCTCCCTCCCTCCATCCCTCCCTCCATCCCTCCATCCATCCCTCCATCCATCCCTCCATCCCTCCATCCATCCATCCCTCCATCCATCCCTCTATCCATCCCTCCCTCCATCCCTCCATCCCTCCCTCCGTCCATCCCTCCGTCCATCCCTCCATCCATCCCTCCCTCCATCCCTCCCTCCATCCCTCCATCTGTCCATCCCTCCCTCCATCCCTCCGTCCATCCCTCCATCCATCTGTCCATCTGTCCATCCCTCCCTCCATCCATCTGTCCATCCCTCCATCCATCCCTCCATCCCTCCATCCCTCCATCCATCCCTCCCTCCATCCATCCATCCATCCATCCCTCCCTCCATCCCTCCATCCATCCCTCCATCCCTCCCTCCATCCCTCCATCCCTCCATCCCTCCATCCATCCCTCCATCCATCCCTCTATCCATCCCTCCATCCATCCCATCACACCCACACCACCCTCCTGCCCAGGATGCACCAAGCAGCTCGGGGGCTTCTGTGCCTCCTGCTCAGCCCCCGGGGTCTTTCACGCCGCTGTTATGTCCAGGCAGGAGCAGCAGCATCAGGCCCGTGGGGCTGAGCTGTTAGCACATGCAGCCCCTGGTAACTTCACATTTCCAGCGTTTCCTTCTGAAAAACTTGTGCTGGGAACAGAAACACGAGTTGATGTTCCACCACTGGGTTCTGACAGCTCCTGGGGGTTGGAGAGTTTTTCTTCATGTTGGTCCTGAAAACAATGTGTCCCATAGTTAAAATTTCTTTGCTAAGTTAGTTTTCTCCTTTCTTTTCCTATTATAAGCCTTGATTTCTACAGCATTTGCACGTTGTTTTCTATTTATGGGCAAAATGTTTTAAATCTTTGGTTCTGCAGCTAGTATTAAAGCTGACAGATGATGATAAGAACTGAATAGCAAAAATTACTTCAGATGTTTAATTTGAAATGTTCTGAGAATATTTAACATCGTTTTCAGTTTGGGACACAATACCTTGTGACAGACATTCCTCCCCTGAAAGAGAAAGTAGGAAATATGAAATCAGAGATTAAGATAACCCCAGTTTACTTTGGCAGAGAGGAACAGCCTGGATCTCAAACTAATTAGTGCTGATGCCATCACACATTATAATGGTTTTACTTCAAGTCTGGTTATTTGCATATGTATAAGATAGATACACGTGTGCCGCACCACAGTCTTTACACTGATGTTATACATGTTTGCACTCCACCACAAAGTAATTGTCTAATTCTTGTTTCTGTTTAGAAATTACAAAAATAGGGAGATCAGCCAAGCCGTATCTCCCACTCTGGCACCAGCTATCAGACATTCATTTGCAAACATACGAAAATATCATTCATTATAACTTAAAATCATTACAGCAACATGTGCAATTCTATTTCTTCTGTTCCTGCCACTGGTGACAAGCTCATTTAGCAGATCTCATTTGTCACATGCGATACCGACAGACTGGAAATGGCTTTTACTCGCAGAGCCACATTACTGCACTAAGTAACATGAGAGACTCCTGAATATTATAAACATCCTGGCTGAGGGAGCAGGAACAGACTAACCAGGAGGCAATGTGCTCGAGATCAGTTTTGAGCAGCAAAGTTCATTGACAGCTGTCAAGATTGAAATGTGAGCTACAATTTACTGTAAAAAAATTGCTGATTCTGCATGCTACAAGCATGCTTGAAATGCCCCAAGTGATGGAGGGGCTGCTGGGTGTCATACCCCAGCTTTGGTTCCTCACACAGCAACTAATTTGAAGACCCTTTTGGGAGCTTGTGGGTCAAGTTAGGGTGTCAGGAGAGTTTGACTGACTCACTGCATCTCCTCTCTTGCTGGTACTCTGCTCAGGGAGCAGGACTGCGTGGGGTCCTCTGGCAGACCATAACATAAACAAAATAATTCAGCTTCTGCAGCTCTAATTTGCTTTTGTTTTAGAGGCAAGAGCAAACAGGGCTAGATTGGCCTGTAAAAAAGGGACAGGAGACAGACCCAGCACAAAGCAATAATAACAACATGTTTTGCAACCAGAAGAAATGTGGGATAATGACTACAAGGAACCATCAAGGAAAGCGTCAGGAGCCTCAGGCCTCATGACGTGTCTCCAGCAGCCATGGGAGAGGAGCCTGGACTCTCCACTTGAACCGACTATGCAGCCACACAGAACACAGGACTGTTCCCTTCCACCAGGTACAGTGAAATCTTTTGAAATGAACACAAACAAAGGACTTGGTTACAAAATCAGCCTTTGGGCATCTCAGGAAATGAGACTGCTTTGGGAAGCATCTCACAGGAGCATGTTCCCCTGTGCATCAGCTCAAAACTCTGTCACAGATGCAAAATTTTATATTTAAGAAGATAAAACTCTCAGCCTAAATAATAGATTGTCCAAGAGGCTTTGCAGGTTGATCAAATGCTGGTTTGGCTCTTTTACTTCATTTCACAAGACAATAGCTGCAGTGCCAGATTTGTGCCAGAAGAACTTAGGAATTGATGAGTCCTTCCTAAAGATCAATGCAAATGAGCAACCAAGATCCTGAAATATTCCAGACTGGGGCTTCTCCTATCAGGCAAACAGCTGCTCAGTGCTGGTTTACCTACAAAGAAAAATCTTGCTCTTTTCCACCAGGAGCATGCGAGCAGTACAGCAATGAAAGTGGCTCCCTCCCCATGTCAGCTGGTGAAATCCTTCTAATGAAATCCCAAACCACTTCCACCACCTTCTCCAGAAGCCCCACGTGCTTTTGGGAGCCCCATACAGGCACAAAGAGATGACTGGCATGAGGGGCTTAGGTCTTTCCCAGATCAAGGAAGAAAATAAGACAAGCCAAGACAGAAGCTGAGCTGGCAGCACTTTCCAAGTACGTTACTTTTAATGAGAGAAAAGTTCCCTCTGACTCTGGGGAAAAATAATCAGCCTTATCCCCTTGTATTGCTTCTATCATATACTTACTCTCTTCCCCTTTTCCACATGAATCAGCATCAACACCATAACCTGCTGCTCCTGCCTACCCTGTATGTGCCACCAGAAGCAGCATGCCTGTGAAACTGACTAAATGGAGTTTAAAACTCATCCTGCAGGTGCCCCTGCTTTAAGCAACTAGGCTCGCAGTGAGAAGTAATTCCTTCATCTGGGAGCTTTGAACATCATCGTCAATTCCTCACCTTTCTATAAACTTGCCTGCCATGCTGGCAACTTGCCACCTTTTCCCCCAAATGTTTGGATGTAACCTTTCACTCTGCTTTTAACAGCAGCCCTGTTAAAGCAGTATTCTCTGCCTGTTTGAACTCTTCCACCAACCACCTCCACCCAAAAATTTAGGCAAAAAAGGATAACAACTGCAGTTTGAAAATCCGACCAAGTTCACCCCAATAGCCAGCCCTGTCCTGGGGAAACCCGCATTCCTCGGGTAGCTGAGGATTTGCATAGGGCTGGATTTGCATGCACACGCTAGAATTTGCCAGTAGTGCCACGTAAAGTGCCGATTTCACTAGCAGGGAAGAGTTAGTACTGCTACACTGCAGTGATTTCTGTCGGGTGTCAAATGCAACGTTTGTGCATGATATCCATTCTTTTTTGCACCTTGCAATTACGATTCGGCTGGGAATATCTCATTTGGAAATTACATGAAGTAAAAAGCGTTGGGACTGTTTAAAGCATCTTAAGAGCAGCATTCATCAGAGCAGTATTTTTGTTAACTGCTCAACACTAACCAACAAACAACTTTCTTTTCCCAGTTATTTTGCTAGCGTTTTGGATGTAATAAATGAAAGTTAATTCTCCTGAATTACCTTTATTTATGCTGATTATTGCCTTTAAAAAATAATTAAGGCTTAAACTAGCATAGCTATGCTTTACGCAAAGCCCAGGGGGCAGGGAACATAATATGACTCTATGCAGTTTCGTTGGCTTCCCACCTCTGGGTCTGGCTGGCCATGGATTTATTGACTCAAGTAGCCATTACAGGAGCTAAGACTATGCGGAGCCGAAGCCTGGCTCCTTCCCCAGCCGCTCCCCGGTGACAGACAGGCTGCCGAGCAGGTTCCCACAGGTAAGCAACTTCCAGGGATCTTTATCCCCCGTAACTGAGGCAGTTCAAAGTGGTGGATGGAGACCTGCACATTACACGCCTGCTCACTTTCGGCAGCAATTAGCATGTCCGCAGTGAAACTCGGTTACCTGCAAACGGGAAGAGGGACTTGTACTCCAGAGGTGCTCGGTGATACCTGTTCATGTAAAATAAATGGGAAACAAGGCTAGTGTCTGCCTAGCAAGATCCACCTCTCCATGCTCGTGAGGTGTAAGATCCAGGTGCACCAATCCGGGTGCATACCCCCAGATAAAGGACATCATAAGGAGACACCATTTAAGGCGCCCAGAAAGCGAAGCATTTCCTGCCAAGCTCATCAGTTAACTTTTTTCATTTAAAACCAATCCTCCCTCCCCCAAACGAGCTACACTCCTCCTCCTCCGAATCAATAGTACAATTTGCATTTATCCTCCTGGAGGCATCACTCCTCGGACCGGGGCCAGAGCGACCCAATCGATGGGGGGAAGATGGAGCAAGGCTGGAAAAGAAGCAGCAGAGAGATTCCCCCAGGGAGAAATGCAAAACACTGGAGAGAGGCAACAATTATTGTAATTGAAGGTAATGAGGCCGAGGCGCCAGCTCCAGCTCTGCTTAACATCATTCAATACAAAGTGAGACACACATGAAGGAGACAGCCTGAGCCCGGCTCCCTGCCTGCAGCCCACGGCCAGCCCTGCCCCTTGCCACAGCCACAGCCACAGCCTTATCTCCCGACTCCAGCCTCCTCGGCTGCAACCCCCCGTCTGCAGCACGGATGCTCCCGGGACGGGTCTGTCTCCTGGGGCGATAGCTCAGCAGCATTTGGGAGTCACTCGAGGTCTGACTGGCCTTGGGGTCAGAGAGTCCTCATTTGGCTTTCCAGATGAGATTCCTGTGTCTGTAGCATCTTTAGTGCATTTACCCTCCCCGCGCACGGAAGTCACACAGTGAGGACGAAATCATAGAATCATAGAATCATAGAATTGGCTGGGTTGGAAGGGACCTCAGAGATCATCAGGTCCAACCCTTGATCCACTACCGCTGTGGTTACCAGACCATGGCACTGAGTGCCACATCCAGTCTCTTTTTAAATATCTCCAGGGACGGAGAATCCACTACTTCCCTGGGCAGCCCATTCCAATGTCTGATCACCCTCTCCATAAAGAAATTCTTTCTAATATCCAACCTAAACTTTCCTTGGCACAACTTGAGACCATGCCTTGCTGATAGTTGCCTGGGAAAAGAGCCCAACCCCCCCTGGCTCCAGCCTCCTTTCAGGGAGTTGTAGAGAGCGATCAGGTCTCCCCTGAGCCGCCTTTTCTTCAGGCTGAACACCCCCAGCTCCCTCAGGCTCTCAAGGACACCGTGTTGTCCTGTCCCATGGCACGGCAACAAATTCATCCCCTTAGCCTTCATCGTTCCTCTGCACACCCCTTTTCCCTTTTTCTGCCATCTCAGTCCCGCTCGGGTGCGCAAGGGGAGGGTGGGGGGGGACCCATCCGGAGGGGAGCGGGTGATGGGGAGGAGCTCCTGTTGCCCTATGGATTTCCCCTGTGGCTCTGCCTGGTGCAGGTGTTGCTGTATCTCTTAACTCCGTACCTGGCCTGCACATCTGCTGATGCTAGAGCAGAACTCGCACCGGCTTTCGGCAGCGTCTTTAGAAGAGACACAGCCGCATTTTCGCCGGTGATTCCTCACGCACAGAGACCCCCTCTCAAGTCCAGGAGCTGGGGAGGGAAGAAGGGGTCAGTGAGGCGCCAGCACCGTGACGGGCTTACTGAACCCTTTTTTAGCTTAACGCGGAGGGGGCCGAACCGGTGTCTGAGGAGCCAGGAGGGGGGTGAGGCTGCAGCAGGAGCGGCAGCTCCGGGTCCGGGTCCGGCTGCGGCTCCGGGTCGGGCGGGGAGCGGGCTGATCGCGGGCACGTCTTGCCCTCTGCTGGCAAAGGCAGCCCTAGCAGGATACCCGCTCGTACAGCCAGCCTAGGAACATGCACCCTGCAAAGAAAGGGCTAAAAGGTGCGATAGCGCTGCAGCTGCTTCTTGTCGAGGAGGCTGGAGCTGCCTGCAGGCACAGCAGTGAATTATCCCATTGCCAGGGTAGGGAGCGCCGTGAAGGAGCCGGGGGTAGAGTGGGGTTCACATCAGCTCCCACCCGCGGCCGCATCCTGCACGCAGGAGTTAACGCCCAGGATTCAGCTGTCACCTCCTGAAGCATCCACATAAAGGTGTTACCTGTCAGAATTCATAAACTGTACCTAAAAAGTCAAGCACCACCTATCAGATCTGAGTTACCAGCTGTCTAGAGATAAGGTATGGCAAATATTAGGAATTTACTTTTGATCCCAAGCACGAGAAACCTTTAGTTGTGCCCTGGCACAGCATAGCATGCACACACGAGAGGAGAGGTAGCCCTGTAGTCATGACGTGGCAAAAAACCCCTGGAAATTGAATATCACTGCAACTGGACAGAACATACTGTTGAAGTAACATTTGTTACAGAAAGCTACAGTTTGACTACCAGTGAAAGTCATCTAGGCAAGTCAAATCAGGGTCTCTTTTGGAAAAAAAAAAAAAATGACCCTGTTGCCTTCCTAAGGAAGTATCTCAGGCTCATATTTGCACATGCTAGACAGACCATCCGTGGGGTCTGATCACAGATGTCAGTTTCTTGGGTGACTTACACCCAGCACACAAAACCATGGACCTCTGCAGAAGCTGGGGCTACGCAAGGCTGTTCTCTGCTCTTGCAAATAACTATTGTTAGCAACCCCTCCACAATGGCAGCTCTAAAAGCTTTTGATGCAGATAAAGAAACTCTCCAGTGACATGTTAGTCGGTATTAGTCAATATTTATTGCTCAACATCTATTTTCTGAGCTGCATATTTCAGAGCCAAATGCCCGAGACAAGGTAGTCAATGCAAGTCGGGAAAGCCTGGATACATTACAATAGACTGGAGCCTGAGCTACTTAAGTAGGCAGCACCAAGCTCCAGTTCTGACAGGCATTTGCAAATGCAATAGAAAAGGCCAAAGGCAGAGCTAAATTTCAGAACAAGAACCAGCAGCTCCGAGAAGATGGATATGTATCTTAATAAGACCTTAATTATTCATCCCCAGAAAGCTGCTCTTTGAAAAAAAAGTTAGCTGGGCAGCTATGCACAGACGTGCAATAAGAACAAAAGCTTAATTCTCACTTTACCATGAAAGCAGAAAGGACAAGAGTATTTGTGAGACAGGAAATATGAGGAGCTGTGCATCATTAAAGATGGGGACTAACTTAAATTCTAGCAGCATCTGGGCTGGCCAGGGAGGCCATGGCCATGGGAGGAGAGGGTGGGGGCTTCCCTCCTCTGGCTCTAGGGCAGGATCAGTAACTACACCAGAGACAGCTTGTAATGTTAATAACTGGCAGTCTGAAAAATTGTAAAAAGGAGAAATAAAAGGACAAAAAGAGCTGCAGCAAGCTTTGGCAAATATGCAAAAGGCTGGAGGCACTGAACGCTCCAGCTGCTGGGCAGGGCAGCTTGAGAAAAGCCAAACCTCAATTAATGGTGGGTTTAAACAGGGAGGATAAAGGTGGTCATATCCTCATCTTTCTGCCAGCCCTCCCTGAGGGTCTCCCACCCTTGTGTCAGGGACTGCAGAATGGATCACCCATCACTGCCACCCCTATTGAAGAACCCAAGGAACAGGTAGGTTTGGGTGCTGTCCTACCACCCTCCAGTGGAGAGGATAATCTCACGTGGAAGAGGATACACAGCTCCTTCCAGTAACACCTTGAGATGCCACAGGGGTTCATCTGTAGGAGCACTGCAAGATAAAAGGCAGATCAGGCAAAAGAAAGAATGGATAGAGTGAAGCAGAGTGTTGGCAGAAAGTGATACCAAGACAGAAACTCAAATTCCTCCCAGTCCAGGGCCAAGAGGCATCAAGAGGATAGAGGAGATGAGCTGAGAGAGCTGATAATCCTGGAAGGGGGAAGAAGGGTGGCCCCTGTCTTTTCATAACCACTAGATGAAAGAGTGCAAGATGTTAGAGTTACACAGGACTAAGAATTAAGAAGCCTCAGAGTAAGAAAGTAATCCTGGTTACTCTCAGAGCATCCTTTATAACACAGAGAATTATATAAAAGAGAAGGATACTATACTGAGGTCCTCCCCACACCTAGAGGTTTGCAAGGCAGGAATCAAACATGAGAGTTAAACACACTGGAGGTGGGGACCAGAAGACTGATGCCCAGAGCCAGAGCTGCCAGGAAGCCAGGACAGAGCCTTGACCTCAGCCTGCTATTTAATATCTCTGCACTGCAACACACAGCTGGCGTTTGCCTCCTCCAGGCTGGCATCACCTTCCTCTGCTATAATTCCAATGTGCTGCTTTTCCACTTTTTTGTGTTTGCTACTGTCATTTAGGGAGGAAACAGTTAAAAAGAAGGTAGTGAGAGTGGCTTTGTTGCAGTCTGAGAGCCACAGTGAGCCAGGCTGTGGTGATGGAGCTCCTACCTGCCAAAAGCAATTAGAAAATTAGAAATTTGCCTTCAGCAAATATACCAGTCTGCCATAGTCTGACCATGCTGGCCAACTGCTTTGTCTTATTTTCATTGACTTTCATTTGGTACCAGTGGCAGCACTGTGCTGCCTGTGCCTGTGCACACCCTCACCCCAGCAGACAGGACCATGTCCTCCCAGGGCCATATCTATCAACACTTTATTTTTTAATCAATTCAATCATGACCTAGTTTTCACATTCATCTTCACTGTCTGAGTCCCCATGAAAAAAAAAATTATATAAATCTCTTTAAAACACATTCAGCCCAATATTAAATGTGTCTCTTCAGCTATGCTTGGAGAGACCAGGCAGGAAGACTGATCATGCTCAGAAGAATGTCCTTTTCCTCCAAAGTGCAGGTTTTAGACTCATTCAAATCATGAGAGTAACAGAAGGGCTGGTATTAGAAGCACAGTTAAGAGAAACTGCTGCTGAACACTTAGCAACTGGCTGTTAGCATGAGGGAAACCAGACACAACAATCTGCATTAATTAGTATCTCTCTTATTAGCCCGAAAAATGTGCATTTCTAAATAAATACAGGTTATATTAATCCCAGTTACATTCCTATAAATAAACCTGGACTTAAGCTATGTGCCAAGGGAAGGGGCACTCCATGAGCTGCTGTTTTCAAAGCAGGGGTGGCAAACGGGAGTGCTGGCACCAGCTCTGTTCCCTGTGACACATCCAGCCAGCAACTTTTCGTTTGATTAAATCTCTTTGCCCTTCCTTAAAACCTCAGGTTAAAACAATATATGCTAGTTCATGACACAAATGCCAGCTGAAACATTTCTTTTTCCAGTAGCAGGAGGGGCTACTCAATCCAGCTCCAAGGAGGCTGGCAAAAGATATCTCTGCCTGTTCACCCTGCAGCTCTGCCTGTCCCCCTTGCTGTGGCAGAAATGCCACCCAGATGCCCAAAGTCACATGGCATGCACTAGATGACATTTATGTATCATTAAGGCAAAAGGGGAGCTCAATGAGAGAATGAAGGAGAGACAGAAATAGGGCAGAAGGAGAAGGGAAAGTCACTCACGAAGATGAGAACACCTCTAGCACCAGCTGAAGATGCTCAAGGGCTGTAGGTGGAAGGCTGGGTGTCCTGCCAAGTGAGCCTTCCTTCAGAGCACTGCACAATTCCTCCTCCTCCTCATCCTGCCCCTCCTGGGCAGTTAGCAGACAGTCCTACATTTCACCCCTAATGTTCAGTGATTTACTATCTAATCTATTCCTTCTCTCTTGGCCTCTGTGAGAAGTTGCTACCCTCACACCTTCTCCCCTCCCCCTCACTCTCTGTCTCTGGATAAATCTACTGAAAATGTGTACTGAGACTCCCAAATCCCAGGTGCTACACAAGGTCACCTGTCTTCCCAGCTTGAACTGTTTCCATTGCAGGCCCCGTTACAGTGGCTGCACTATCCACCCCTTCCCTGTGGTGGTGGGCTTCCAGGTAAATCTCTGTTCTTCACATATGGTCAGCACCAAAGGAGCCCAAGATCATCCCTCAAGAGCACCCTCATGCTCTTCAGGCCTCTGCCCAAAATCCTGAACTCACCTTTGCCTGTCCTCTTGCTCACACAGTTTTCTCTGTATTTACACATGAATCTAGAAAGTAGCAACAAGATGATGTAGTTGCCCAAAGTGAAGTAGGTGAAAACAGGCCAAAATGGTGAGAAGTCCAAAAAGAGAGCAGGAAGGAAGGACAAGAAATGAGCCAGCAAAGCAAAAAGCAGCAAGTGAATCTGAGTACAAACCCATGGTGAGAAAAGCTGGCCCTGGTATTGTGCTGGAGGAACAAGGTGGGACGTGCCAGGAAAAAGGGATGTGGTAATGAAAGTTGAGGACATGCTGACTGACAGACACTGGCACTGCCAAGCATTCATGTGTGAAAAATGGCCCTCTCCACTGGTTTGCAACTTGACAAGCTGATGAGCCCAGCTGGCACTGTGGAGGTGCTGAGGAGAACTGGGGATGAGAGGTAGGTACAGAGGGAGCACCAAGAGGCCCAAATGCACCTGAGGTCTGAGGAGCAAATGTTTGGCTGCTGGCAGTAGCATCATAGGGGCACCTCAAGCAGAGGACAATGCTGTCAGGATCCTTCTTCCTTGTGGAAAGGGCCCCTCTGTGTTCTTCCTGGCAATTCTGCAACAGCACACATGCTTTCATTCCCAAAATATGATACCTTGATGCAAAACCAGATCATTATTTCCAGTATGCCAAGATCAGGATTTTTCACTGTGTCCAGAAGTCTCCATATGGTGAGATACTCCATCCCTGACCATCCTGCAGGAGCACTTGGATATGGAATATCTCACTGTGGCTAATGGAGTTTTTTCCTTTCTGATTTCAATTACATAATTAGGAAAGCACCAGTGATAAGACTTTCCAGAAAGTATGCTCCTTCCCTCTTTGCTGTCACATCTGGATCAGTCCTCCACACTGCCAGAGATTTTGTCAGAGATTTAGTTCATTTGTGTTGAAGGAAGCAGTTGTCAGAAATCTGGAATAGGAAACTGTGCCAGGTCCTACTTTAATCCTTAAAACTACGCTGCTGCTGCCAACTCCCTCAGCACAGATTGCTTAACAATGCAGGGGAATGCAGCCACTTCCCACCAGCAACCAGGGGGTTGGCAGGTAATTTGTCAGGAGATACCCTCTGCTTATAAAGCATGTGTCTTCCAGAAGATCTCCAAAGCACACTACAAAAAAAAAGACAAAATGATTAATTCTTGTCTTATTCGATTAAAGGATCTCTGCCTTCTCATCTGTGGTACAGGTGACAATCCTGAATAGAAATGCACGTGCCAACTCTGAAGCAAGTGGAATAAATGGCAATTGATTCCCTATAAATTGTGAAACATGCAGTTCTGCCACCAGCCCCCACAGCTTTTATCACAATATTAAACTTCACTGGACCATAACCAAGAACCATCCTACAGCTTATTCAGAAAGCACAACTCTTTCACAAACTTCTCATTACTTCCAACCTTAACAATTTAGGCTGGGACCGTTCAGGGGAATGTAATGGTGCTAAGCTCCCATTTGCCACAGAAACACATCTGTTACCAAAGAGCAATGGCTACAAATGAGGCCTGAACATGGCAGATGTGGGAAGCAGAACAAGTCATCAGTAAGGTCCGGGCAGCACCTACAGTCAGAATGAGTTGGTGAATTTGCACGCCCAGCAGCAACACTCATGCAAGTATCCTGGTTGGAAAAATCACACTTACTTCAACAGATTATTTTCCCTCAGCAGAAAGGCAGGAGAAAAATATTATGGACAGAGTGCTATACGGCAGGAATCCAGTAGACCTCAGTACACAAGGCCTTCTTTTTTCCTGGATTTCTCTTGAACAGCACCTTTACCAGAAAAGTGTTAGGAAATATCCCTGTGGAAGTCATCAGATACCATCTTGTCTGACATCTTAAGAACAGAGGAAAGGAACAGAAATGAACTGTATTTCTCAATTCAGAAAGCATTTAATTATACAAAGTGCTGCCCTGTCCTGCCCTGGATTCCTGCTCGAGTACATAAAATAATGTGTGAGACTTGTTCAGCATCCAAAACTGAAGCCATCAAGTTCTACAGATGTTGGAAGTTCATTTATAATCATCCAGAAATGACAAGGATCTGCAGGCAGCAATAAAGTATCCCAGCATACACCGTCATTTCAGAACCAAGGAAAAAGAAAAGTGATAACTGATTAAACCAAAAAACAAAACAGAACAAAACAAAAAATAAAAACCAGGGGGAAATAGGGCTAGGAAGGACCTTAAAATTTGATTGAGGCCATTCTACTTGTACAGATCATGTCTCCCTACAGCAGAGACTTGTCCCACATGCTCTTCACTGGCAGCCAGTGCAGGGGCCCCACAGCTTTCAGCTCCATACACACTCTTCCCAGCTTTTTACTTATTGTATCTTGTTATAATAAGCAACTCAGGTCCTCCTTGGTTTAGCCTAACCTTCTTATTCCTTCTTATACCTGCCAAGGACACAGAATACATTTTTCTTCTTGCAACTATCCTCCATATATTTGAAGATTTGCATATTCCCCTCTTTCCCATTTAGGCTTCCCAGGCTAAGCTACCCCTGTTTTTTCAGGCCTCTCAGGCAGGTGGTGTTTTGGATATCATCATCCTTGTTCTCCTCCTGTGTCATTCCAAGCTACAAAACCAGACATCATTCCACACCTCAAGCCTTCATCACATGAAGGGGAGCGAGAAAACCTCTTCACCTGATTTTGTGTGTCTTTCAGACTAGAGCATGGTTTATACCTCTTGCTTGCTGCTTTTCTGACGCAGAAACACACTGGGACATACCCAGCAAACCATTCCTTGGCAAAGCTGCTAATGTCCCTGTTGTAAACATGGAGTCCACTCTAGAGGATGTCTTAGAGTTAGTCTAGCTTAGGCAGTCCAAGTCTCTTTGTAGGAGAACACTGCTCACTTGAGAGAGTTTGGGAGGACTGGCATCCGTAGCCAAGGACAGATGGCTACCAGTGGCCACCTTCAGCTCATGATCCAAAGGGCAGACTGTCAGACAACCTGCCATTTATTTTCTGCAGGCTGCTCCCACAGCAGTTGCTCTCCAGGTCCTGCAGTGTGCTCTCCTGACTGAATATGCATGTTTTTTTTCTTTTCACCGGTGGGTTTCATCCTGGTTTTTTCCAGAAACCTACTTCTCACTTTCTGTACACTCTGATCTTGTGAAAGAAGAGATCTTCTTTTTAATTTAGGCTTCCTCCCTAAAATTAGCCACTTATTCTGATTTCACTGAAAAGTTTTGTCTCTAGCTTGATCTTCTCTCACTTTGTACTCCTGAACAGTACAAACATTAGCTTTTATCTTCACACTCAACATGCTTTGCTTTACTGGTTAGACTCAAATCTAGAATTTCTTTTAAAATTATCTTCTATATATATAAAAAGGTGCAAAAAAACTTATTTTCCATCTCGTTCATAGGCAGGAATATACAATGTATGTATGAAACTCATGACAGTGAGCACTGGAATTTCTTGCCACACTGCAACCCACTCATCCTTTCTCAGAAGACATGCAGGTGACTATAGCCCTCCCTGACACCATGCTCTGTGCTTTGGGTGACATTGCTAGCTGATGAAAGGCAACCTGGTCCCCTTTTGTCAACAAGAAACCCTTTGTATCTTCTTTGGTGTAAGAGCCACAAATTGCACGGAGGTTAAAGTGTGGGGTGTTTCCTTCTGCACCAATGACATTTGGTCCTCACTGTGTTCAGGCAATGATGTAGTCAATCACAATGTTAGTCAATCACAATGTTAGTCCCTACTAAGGAGGAGGTATGACCAACACAGTGACTGCTCTCCCTTTGCAGAGCAGAGTTTCCTCTCCCACTAGCAATATAGCTGTAAACCTTCAACTTTCTTGCTTCCTCCTTTGGAGGCCTCCACATACACCCTATCTGGGTCTTTGGGATGATGGACCTGTCTCCACCTGACCTTTTCTTGCCCAGCTCTTGCAGTCTGCTTCTACATAAATTTCTCCAGCACTACTCTCTGCACTGGAGGAGGTTGTTCTCAACCTCACCAGCAGGAAGTTCAGCTTTTGGTAATCCAGGACAGGATCCAGGCTGAAGCATGGCATGTTTGTGGTGACCATGTGGACCTGGCCCTCACAGCCACACTTCAAGAAAAATCTCATGTCCAGCATCTCTATGATAGATAGTTCCTGTCTGGTATTCTGTGACCCAGCCCCAGCCACGTGAAACTCCCTGTTGATTCCCCTTATTCACTCACAGCTGCTGAGGCTGGGGGTTCACAGACACCCCCCCCCCAGTCTGGCTGCATCCCACTCTCTTATTAGATTGTGAAAAGAGGGCAGAGATGCTACCCCTCATTAAGCTCATAAAGCTGGAGAAGCAGCAGCAGATGGCTCCTAGCAGGAGGGATTATGTGGCTGTCCTGGGATTCCCTATTAACTCATATTTCAGTAAGACCAGTTTTGTTATGGTGTGGAAACACTAAAAGAGAGAGTCTTAAAGCATGTAAGGAGGAGGAGTGTTGGAGATACAACAAAACCCCTTCATCTGTTTCTGGACAAGCATATTGCTGCTGGCTGTCAGTGCAGCTTGTCTCACAACAAGAGAAATTGACCCAACTGCACCAGTTCTAGAGATCAGCTCTTTTCACTGCAAGATGCCTTTTGAGAAAGAGAGCTGAGATTCACCTCGGTAAGCTGGTCTCTCCTTTAAGTAGACACCCACATGTGGATAAGAGAAAACAAATATTTCAGAGACATTTTTCCCCAGCATGCACTCCATCACTTTTGTTAGATGTTAGTATGTGTGTCAGGCATTCAAAATATTGACATTCAAAAGGAGGAAGGTAAAAGTTTTCACCTGTGTTATTTTAGCTAGTTTTTGTACCTGTATGAACAAATATTGTCTATTTTCAATATAGCTGAAAATGCAGTGAGGTTTGTTCTTCCTGTGTTGAACATGATGGCAGAGATGGTAACTACGCTTCCCTGTTTATTTACATTCAGTTCTTCAGACAGTCCAAGTCTTGTCCTAGTTGAGGCCACCAAATTTCTCCAGTCTCAGAGGGACTGGGTTGAGATCAAGGTTATCTTTCCTCAGCCCAGTCATGGACAGGTGGCCAAGTGCCAAGCTTATTGAAACAGGGACATTTCCAAACCACATTTATCAGGTGATGCTTTGAAATAACTTTCAAAGAAGAAGAAAAAATTGACTCAAGTTTGTGTCTCACTGTCATCTCAACACTGAAAGAAGCATTCCTACCTATTTAAATCAAGAGAATTCTGTTAACTCTTCACTTTTTTGACATCTTTGGACACTTCTTTGTTTGAGACTTGAATATACCACTGAAAATATTCTGTAATGAGCATCTGCACTTCTCCATGGTACCTAAAATTGCTGGCTTTGGTACCTTTGTTACAAGACTTAGGACCTTGGAAGTGCTGAGGTCTCAGAGGGACTTGTCAGAAGGAAGTTTGTAGAAATGTCACCAATGGATAACTTAGATGAAGCTACATGGGTATGTGGGTTCAGCATGCTTGGATTAGAAACCTACCCCAAAATTTGTGACTTAGATGCATGCTTCTGCTATTTCCTTGGAGGAGCAAATGACAAACATTATAAAAGACAATTCACCTGGTGTGCATTGCAGGTGCAGACTCAAATGGAATAATAATCACGTCAAGATACCTGCTTATCACAGCAGGTTCTTCCTTCCTTTCCCAGTACTTTTAGTGGCTCTAAGTCCACCTTGTTTAATAATAGACTGGGCTATGCAACGTAAGGTCCATTTCCTAGTTTCCAGAGTGTCCCAAATCCTGTTTTTGCAGGTCAGAGGCAACTATTTCCTATTCTCAACTAAAATTATGAGGACCATTCCCATAGTTCCTCCCAAGACTAGGCGAGTTCTCTCAAACTGAGAAGTGATAACTGTTGGCACAACCCAACACCAAAGAAGACCCTTGTAACCCATTCAGCTGCCATGGCATGACTACATTTGACCCATGAATGAATAGGTGACAGACAGGATCTCCATCCGGGTCACATCCAGGGCAATGTTTTCTCAATGCTAGATGTGGGTTTATGCAGTGAGACAAGCTTGTGTCCAAGCACATTTGGGAAGTCAAACATACAGGAGCCAAGTCTCAGTTCTCACACTAAAATCAATCAATTAGACTTCTTAATCATCTCATTGCAACATTTGGGTTGTTCTGCCAAGCTAGGCTGGTCATCAGATTTTCTTTTCTCTCCAGTATACATTGAGACTAGCAATACAGGCTACAACATCCCATCTCTTGGGAGCTGCCAGGGCCACTTCCTCCATTAAAACAAATAGATGCAAAATCAGGCCAGAGACCAGAGCAAAGAGAATGGATAGTTAAAGTATTCCCCATCCTCTTGTCCAAATTTTCTCTCTCCCAAATTGCTAAAGCCTGCAATGAAATGAACTTATGCAGCCCTGTAAGAAGCAAGAGACACTTAGACAGAAACACAGAGGAGAGCAGGTGTTCTGGAGTGACAAACACTGCTAAATGGAAGGGAACATCCAAGGAAAACAGAGCTGCCAAGCGAGGTCCAAGAGAACAGTCCCACTTTATAGCCAGTACAGATACTCATCAAAAACCCTTTCAAAAGCACATATGAACCTTTCCTCAATAAATGAGGAAGTCCCACATAGCTGCTCTTCTCCATGAGTCAAAGTACCTTGTGAAAATGCCTTTTGGGGAGTCACTTAGCCTGCAGTCCCCCTTTTCCACCCATTTTGCACAGTGAAAGCACCTCCAGCAAGTGCTAGCAGCAGCCAGGGCCTCAGCCCAAGAGCAGCTGAACACTGTCACATTCTGCCACTGAAACTTCAATTTCTTACTGCAGAGAATGCATTTGGCACAAGCTTTTTACCACTGTTTAAGGTGTTATTGTGTGAGTTATCACTGCAAGCATCAATTAAAAAATAAAAAGAAATAAATAAATAGATGGCAGAAGGGAGCCTGTAGAAGAAAAAGGTAGGAGAGATTTTCTTTCTTAGGTGATGTTGCTCTGAGTAGAGCTCTTATTTTTTAAAAAATTAAAACAAAAAAAAATTTGGATAAAAGTAGCTTGGGACCCTGCAAAGTCCCAAACAGCATCACCTCTCCTCAAAGCTAAGCAACAGGCCATAGCTTTAGTATATGTCACTGTGATCAAAAAGCATTCCTCTGTCCCTAGATACCTTCAGCACCGTGCTGTATCCTCTGGTGGTCAGAAACAACAGCTTCACCTCACTGCTTTTCAGCATGGCACCTCTGTAATGAAAGAGGCTGCAGCTGTGCCCAGGCGTTGGGCTCAGCTCAGCACAGCAGAGGTGCTGGAAGCAGGGGGTTAACACATCAGAGTAACCACAACCCTTCAGCTTCCCCTTGCAGCCAAGTGCAGAACCTGCCAAGTGCTGCGTTCCAATAAAATGCAACTCACACAATCTGTGAGTGTAATAAAATAGCTGTTAACAATTCTGTAACTCTCTCTCTTTTAGCTTGTAAAAGCCTCAAGGTCAGCTGGAAGCCAAACTTCACTTCTATGGGAGGAGGGCAGGCCAGTCCTGGGTGACTGGCTCCTGTCCTTTTACCTCCTCCTCTGGGGTTTCTGATGGGCAAGCATTGCTCCTGGTGGGTTTTTTTTCTGCCTTACTCCTACTACAGAAGAGCAAGTAGACCAGAAGGGTGCATGACCAGAGGGGAGCAGATACCAAAGGACCTTTCCATTGCCGAGCTGCTCAGATCTGCCTTCAACCTGCAGTGACACTGAGCGAATGTCTCAGTTTGGTGGTTTGGGTGAAACAAGCTGATGGTTTCCCCTCTCTGAGCTTGATGCTGGAGACCCTCAAGACCCTCGAGTGAAACGAGAAGAAAATTCAACCCTGGCCCTCCAGTTAGGAACAAGTCCTACAACTGCAGGGTGATCTCCAGGCTCACTGGGGTTTAGGGCTGAGTAGACAAACCCAGGCACAGACCTCCTGCAGTCTCGTGTGTCAAAACGTAAGGCCACCAATCAAAGGAATAATGCAGCTTTGCCATATACTAAAAGTGGGGAAGCAGGATGGAGGCAGAGAGGGAGAACAAGGCATAAAAATATTCATCACCATTCTCTCATCACAAAACACTCCATTTCCAGTTTGGCAAACCAAGTGAATTTATTTGTCATCTCCAGGGTCAAAAACCTCTTCATTTAATCACTGAGATTGGGAGGGATAGAATGTGTCAACACTTACAGTAAAACCAACCAACATTAAAACAATATCTTCCCCAGTAATTTCCCAATGATGTCCCCAAGTATATCATCTTCTTGAAAGAAGAAGCATCCAGACAGAGGGCCAAGCAACACTGCCAGGGCAGCCCTGGTGAAATCAGCAGTTGCAAAATGGTGTAATCTGTTCCAGACAATTAAAAGTAGTAAGAACAAAGCCTACATAGCTGGTTCCCAATTATCATTTTAGCAAATGTTAGTGTTATTGTATTTCTGTTGTAGAATATCATAGAATGCCCTAGAATTGGGGTGTGCCCAAGCCCATGTCTGTGTACAGAATTCCTTATCTAAGGCCAATTATAAGGGACCTTACTACCGTCCGTGCACCTCTGGGATTCGTTCTCTATAGGTAAACACACCGAGTGTCCAGTAATAAGTTATGTTGGTGTGTGGTGGCTGGGGAATGGTCACAAAGAGCACTATATAAGCATTGTAACTGCACGATAAAGTTTGGAGCTCGATTATCAATCATATTGGTTGCTTGAGTCTTCCCTCGTCGTTTCACAATATATTTCTATTCTTTTTTACATTAAAACAGTTTATTTCAGCTAAAAAAGGAGTGAGTCAAAGGAGGCGGGTGGGAATCGTACTGACCTGCAAAACCAATTCAAACATAGGCTTTAAGGTCAAGCAATTTTTTCCAGGATAAGAGGATAACACAGGACTATCCAAAGCCCTGCTCCTTCCTGACAGGCTTTTGCTTTCCATTGCTTTACAGTGTCTGAGGCCTGGGTCCCTGTGGGCAGATGTGGATGAGCACTGTGAGGAGGAGAGGTGAGAATGAAGACAGGCAGGGGCAAAGCATCACCCTTCCCTCCAGCTGTTGGAGGTCCTTGTGCACAGGGGAAATTTTACAGCACAGACATACCTGGAACACTCACACAAAGTACTGACTTTTAAAAATAATTTTTACTTCTAAGCATCATCCTTTGGAAATCCCATTCCCCAAAACACCTTTCACAGAAAAGGTCCAAGAGCAGCTCATGTACAAGTAGCACAAAAACCCGTCATGAAACACTCAGTTTTTCAGCTAGCCCTATGCCTTCAGATCTGCCCTAATCGGGAAAAAGTTGGGGTTCCCTGGGGGCTTGGTTACAGGAAACCAGATGTAGCACGGGAAGAAGACGGAGCTTTTCCAGAGGGAGCTGGTGGGGTGAAGAAACTGCAGAATTTCAAACAATTGGCCTCAAAACGAGCCCCTGCGTGCTCCCGTCTGGTAAACACTAGGGAAACACGGCTGAGGTGTAGGTGGTGCAGAGGAAAAGCTGCGGTAACCCAGGAGCCGCCCCTGCGATACCCGAACAGGAGCTGCGGCCCCGCCGCCTCCGCACGCCCTGCGCGGGGGCATTCCCGGCCTCAGGAACCGGGGGGCAGCGGGGGCATTCCCGGCCTCAGGAACCGGGGGGCAGCGGGGGCGAGGGACGGGGGGCCGGAGGGGAAGGGGGTGAGGGTCGGGAGCCGGAGGGGAAAGGGGTGCGGGGCGGGGGGCTGGAGGGGAAGGGGGTGAGGGACAGGAGGCTGGAGGGGAAGGGGCTGCGGGGCGGGCGGGGCGGAGCCGCTGCCGCTATCGGGCCGGTCCCGGGGCAGCGCCCACCCCCAGGGGTAGCGGTTCTGGTGCTGCCGAAGGGGCTCGGGCGCACAGCACCAGTGCTGGGTTCTGACCCCGAGAGCCAAGCAGAGCCAGGACAAAGCTATTAACTGTCAGACTTCAGTTCACGTGAAATTTCAAGTGACACTTTTTCTGATTTTTCAGCTACTTCTCCGTGACTCCAGTAGTCAAGCATCACCTTGGCCTGTGTCCTGAAAGGCAGCAACATACCTGCTGTCTGCTGCACACTCAGCCGGGTTTCAACAAAAGGGAGAATAAGGGAATTGCCCTTAAACAACAGGACCCAAAGACCTTGGGTTTTGTAAGGCACTGACCAAAAGAGGTGAAGACCAGCAGGAAGCAAACTCCCACAAACCAGCTACCAAAAGGTTGCCTTCTGTTCAATAAACAATTTGAAATTTTTAATCCCAGATAGCTTGAAACAACTGCTGCCGTTTCAGATGAAAAAAAAATCAGTCAGAAATCTACACCTAACATATAAACTCCACTTAATCTTATGTTGCCAACGATGATCAGTACTGGGCACAAGTTCAAACATACTAACAATTGAGACAGAAAGCCATGCATGGTAGCTGGGAGAAAAATACAGAGCTTTCAGGGCTTATAACAAAGATTATTCTAGGTGGGATATCAGAGCCCCAGAATTTATAAGAAAAGGAACCCAGTTTCCAGAAGAGCAGGGGTTCAGCCAGGATTGCCAAAATTAGATCCAAATTGGCTGTAAAGAGTGCCTGATGCAGTTCAGGTGAGCATTTAACACACTGCTGGGTCTTTCCAAAACCTCATTTTGGTGATTCTCTTGCTCCCTTGTGGGTGCCAGAGAAATTCCTGCACCTTGGAGCTTCCTCAGCTATTACAGTGCTAAAATCTCCAGCTGAGTAATGAAGTGCCAGCTGAAGCAGAGGCTTTTTACCAGGCCATGCTCTGAGGTCTGGCTGAGGTCTGTCCCCGCTGAGCCCGGGCAGCGCTGAACCAGTTCAGCTACTGTGTTCTGCCCTAAGCAGCACCCAAAGAGACACAAAAGTGAGACAGATTGTGCAGAGAGAGAGAGAAACCACATGCAGAGCAAGAACCTGTGCCTCTCTGTGTAGCAGCACAGGACAGAGGTTTGCCAAGCACCCCAGCTGACCCCCAACCCACGGGAGATCGCTGGCCTGATGGGCTGCAGGGACCTGCATCAGGGACACATGCTCATTCAGAAGGGTCCTGCAGGGGAACCAGCAAAATCCTCATGGAACAAAGGAATTCAGGAAATGCTCCAAACTTGTCAAATGGCAGATAAGGACAGCTGAAGGGATTTTTTTCTCATTCTTGAGCGAGGTTTGGTATCTGAAGAAACTCTCCCGACCAAGAATAGTATCTCAGTGCTAGTTTAACAGGGAAAAATAGCTGAAGATGAATAGCTTTTCCTTGGAGACACTCCTCTATCAGTATTCCAAATCTATTACAGGTGCACTGTTTGATTTGGGACAAGTGCTTTATTTTAATTACTGAGAGCATGGTTATGATTAGATTGTTATTCGGGTTTCAGATAGGCAGCTGCACAGCAGGTAAACACTCTCAAAGATGAAATTTTCAGGTGAAAGCACCCATGCATCCAAACCTCAGAACATGCCTAACTAGGAGCAGTCTCCATGCCCCTAACACTTCTCCCTGCACACATACCTAGAATTTTAAGAGCTGGTAGTCTTTACATTTTGAGTTTACTGCTGGCCCAAGAGTTACTCTGATCTGCCCTTCAATGCCAGAAGGTGCCAGCCCTGCCCTTGCTTGGCCCTTTGGTGCAAGCCTCTTCAGCCTGTAAAGTCAGCAGGCACAGGTACCAGGCTTGTTTTCTGCTAGGGCTTTACACCCTGACCTGGCAAAAAGAACTCATAGGAGGACATCACAGGCAGGAGGTCTGTTCTTTTTCTAAAAAAAAACCAAAAAACTAATTTAAGTGAAATTCAGATACAGCCTTGTTCAAAGTAAATTCTGAGGAATTTTATCTTAAAAAACAGTATCAGGAAGTTATGTTACCTGTGCTTCTACTGGCAACAATATTGCAAACAGAAAGGCAGTTTTATTAGCAAGTGAAGTCAGCATTTCATGCTGTCAGCTGTCATGCTATCAGCATTTCCCATTTGAAAAAAAGAACCCTAACCCTAACCCAACAGGAATCCCAGTCAGACTCCATCAGCATCCCAATTACAGTGTAAAGGGATCCAGTCAGATTTTTGAACACAGATTTAAGATCCTGACAGCAAATTTGCCTGGTCAGGCAGGAGAAGGAAGCTCTTGAGAGCTCTGAAAAGCAACGCACTAAGAGACCTGCATGTGCCAACTTCAGAAGTTTGCAAGAAGAGAGGAGGAAAATGATATGAGTTGCACTATTCTAGCTATTGATGCAGTTCACTGTGTTATCCATAATTGGAAAACATTCTTGTAACAGTTAAAAGGGAAGATGATCATAACCAACCATTCACTATATTAATGCACACTTTTCAAATTCTGAGATGTCAACCTTGAGCAAAGGGACTCATCTCTGATCATGGTGCTTCACGCAGTAGATGCCATCCCTCTGTGAATGCTCTCTGGCACATGTGACTAACATTGGGTGACACAATACTGTCACATGTATTCAGTAACTGCTGGAAAAAGCAGCCATGGTTCAAGCAATGTTTGCAAACCCAGTGTGCAAAGTCTGGCATATGGAGCCATGTAGCACAGCTGCCATACAACCTACAGCTTTGGGCAGGACCTGTCCAGGATGCAATGAGACTTGCCAGGATGTTAGTAGTTCCTGTGGGAGATGAAGCCTGACCATTCTCTAGAAAGTCCTAGATCAGATGGGGTTAATGTTTTTTTTAGGGAGGAGAAGTGTGCTTCATGACTTCCAGACCCTCAGCTAGCTGGAACCCTAATTGGAAGTCCAAGTCAGTCTACATGTCTCAGACAGGATCTTCAAACAAAAAACCATGGCTGGGAAACGGAGAAATCTGCAGCAAGAAACAATTTCCAGGAACAATTCTACACAAATTAGTACAGCAGTAGCCACACAGGCATCCAAAAAGGTTACAAGAACAGAGCTGGGCACCTACAGCTGAGTCTTTCCAAACACCTGTTGAAGGAGACCAAAAAGAGGGAAGAGGAACTTTACGGATACCTGAGAAGTGTGCTGTGTAACACAGGTATCAAAAACTATCACAGCTGAAAACAATGTTTAAAAAAAAAAAAAAAAAAATCAACATACAGATCTATCTCAGTTACAAATGAAAGCTTTTGCTTCATTAACTGCAAAAGAAAACAACTGCTGAAGTTAGGCTAGGCCAAGAAACAAACTCCTTCTGCCTCAAAAGCTCTGATTCTTATAAATAAACAAACAAAAACAAAACACAGAAGAAACCCCCACATATCATTGAGTAACTATGGGCAGCAGAGCTGCTCTAATGTCAGTGAGGCAGCACTTCTGCTCAGAAACATTTCTGTGCAGAAAACTTCCAGAAGTTCCAGAAAACATCCACTGCAGCCAAACTCAGAGCAACAAAGGACTCTGCTTTGGTAAATCCTTGGAAATGTCATCATAGGCAAGGTGACATTGGAATGAAAGTGTGACAGTAAGATATGGTATTCTCTGGCCCACAGACTTAGGAGAGACATGACACAACTACCATTATATTCTCACATATCTTTGGGAATACTCCTGCAATGAGGCTGCTCCAAAAAGTAACTGAAATGTTTTTAACTCTCTTGCCTCAGTTACATACCCTTTCTGAATATATTTTTAACTGCCACACTAAAACAGCACTGGTGTCCATCAGAAGACAATATGCACCTACCAAAGGAGATACAATTAATAAAGCAAATCTGAAAAGGGGACACTACATTGCTGCAAGAGATCAGTCTAAGCAGGGGAAGCTGACCAAAACTGAGCAGTTGATCACAGTATCTTAGGATCCAGTGAAAGAAATACAAAACTTTTAAAATATCAAAAGGCCTTAACAGTTGAAAACAATAAAAAAAACCAAAAAAACCCAAAACACAAACAAAAAAACCCAGAAAACTATGGTGCAATTGTAAAAGCATCAAACACAGGAGTCCTCTGGGTCAGTTCCATTTTAAATTATATTAAGCCTCTCACATGGAAGTTCTTAAACCTGCACCAGAGATGATAAAATACTATTTCAATAGCAATGCTTGCACTATGATCATACAGGCTAAGTCAATCTCCTCAAGTAATGCTAAAGACCGTTTCTCTATTATATAAAATAGTTGCTTAGCAAATGCAGCACAGGAAAACTAAGTGCGACATCTGCAACAATTACTTCATCAGTTTCTCATCATAATTCCTTGAACACACATAAAAAATAATTAACATAGAAAACACATCCCACAACTCCAACAAACACTTTCAAAACACCTGTCTGAGAAGAAAACAAGATTTGCCCCAGAGGAAATTCATGTGAATCCAGTTTCAGGTGTAGAATGATCTGATAAAACCCCTTTCATTCACTAAACAAGATCAGTAACATTTGAAAGGGTAACAGCAGTTTCAGGATGGAGAGTAAATGATAATCTAGTAACAGGTCACAGGGCACCTGCCCATTTCTCTGTAGTCCAGCTTCAGATAGATTTGATAGGAAGGAGAAAATTCTGGGGTCCACCCTCAAGCAATATCTAGAGGGCCAGTTTCTGCATCACTGCAGACATTCTGCAGATCACACAAGGCTAAAAGGGCACTTGAATGTTAGTGAAGCCATTTTGAAACACATTAATTCAGCTCTTGCCATTTAATTAGCACCTATGTTAGAGCTGTACTGCAATCCCTCTTCCCCTACTTGCCTGATGCTAGCAAAAAATCTCAGCTAACATCATCTTTGGAAGGATGTGGAGGATGGAGGACTGAAGTCATTATATGGTGAGCAAATACAGAAGCCAACAAGCTTCCAGTATGCTCCTTGCTGCTGACAAAGAAGTAGCCTTTATTGCATCAGTTAGGGAGAACACGAAAGAGTCTTAAACCACAAGGTTTAGCCATGTGAAACTTTGTTACTGCCAAGTTATCTGCAACTGTTCATATATCAGGGAAGTTTTTGAGTAGTAAAACAAACCAGTACTCTTTAGGCTGCAAGAGAGGTTCTTCTGTAAAAAAGACTCATGAGGTCAACAGGCAGCAGTTAAGCATGTAAGAAAATTCAAACTAGAGGTTTAAAAAAAAATATTCCAAAGTAATTTTCTATAAAACAAAATTAACTTGTGAGGTTCATCGGTACAGGATGTTATAGAAGGCAATATATGAACCAAAAGGGAATGGAAAAGCCTACCATCTCTATTAAGACAGAGGCAATCTCTGTCTCATCAAGTAACTAAACTACAAACTACCGGAACTAAGGACAGCCACTGGTGAAAGATGAGCTGTATATTCATCCATTTCACATGCTACTGCACTACCCCTGGCCAGCCTCAAGACCATGAGCATTACAAGAAATGGGATGTTAGGCAAATTAGTGTCAGGAAGTCTTCCATTGCTAGGTCTTAGGTCTCTAAACCTGCAAAAACAATGCATGTTAAAATAATTAATTCAAGATTATTCTACTCCCAGTTTATGAGCAAAATCAAACACCTACATGATAGGAAAAACAACAGCACATACTGGATTAACAAGTGAGGAACAATTACAAGTTAATCTGTCCCAATTTCTGACTCTGTTGTTACTTCAAGTTGTTCAGTTGGCAATGTCTTGTTTGGACAGAGCATTCAGCTTCCACTAATTAAAAATTGATTTTAAAAACCAGTCTCAGCCCACTAAACACAAAACAAACTAAAAATCAAACAATGTTTCTGGTGCTGAAAGACAAAATTTTGTTGGAACAAAACCTGTAGCATCATGTCAACACCTTTATTATGAAGGTTTTTTTAATTCATCACCTACGGTCTTTAACTGACTACTATAACACATACACCTCCATAAACAGTAAACTAATACTGCCATCACTATTTTTGTTGTTGTTTTTTAACAAAGAAAAAGCCACATTTATTTTGTAGTAGCAATAGTTTCTTTTTTATTTTTAATATACTTTAGGAAACAATATACAAAGCTGAGCTTTGCCGCCATTTTCAAATGGTGGGTAGCTCCAATTACACAAATTCAGCGTTTTGTGATGGTTAAGAACAGCAGTCAGCACCAGACTTAAACAAGTTAGCTACAACACAAACATCCTTCCAAATGAAATGTCATAATATCAAGACAGGTAAACCAGGAATTAACATAGGACAACTGTTGGGGAGATGTCTGAAATCATTCTTGTTGAATTTTATATTTCATTAAATATTTTATACACATTTTCCTGTTTACAAGTTTTAAACAAAACCTCCCTTGAGGAATTAAGTACAAAAAATGTTCAACAAGAACAGTTCTAATAAAGAGTCCCCAAACAGATCAAATTTTAATGTGTTGACCAAAGGAAATGAAAACCAGTGTTTCTTTGTTTTAACATTTTTATTACAACAGATACAATTCACATCTGACTAGCTTTTTTTTTTTTTTTTTCCTCTTTCCCCTCCCACAACCATGTTAACATGTTCATTGGGCTATTTCCTTATATTTGAGCAAGTAATGTACTTTCAGCACACATGCCCAGCAGTACTATAAGTCCATTCTTACAGGGTGCAAATGGAAATACATTTCAATAATTTATACAAACAAGTGGGTTATGCTCAATCACTGCAATTTTAAGCTATTGTACACAGGAATGAAAAGATTATAGAAAAAGTGCCATAGCAACAGTGCCTTAAGAAAAGAGAAAATTAGAAGCATTAAAAAACTGATAAAATCAGGCTTAGGATTTCACAGGGAAATGGAACACAGAAAATGAAAAACATTTCTCTGTAAAACAGAAATGAAGAAGCACTGCTCTTGATTCGGTGCAAGTGTGGAAACAGTTGTTTCACAATATTTTGTACATTACCCAAATTGTTGCAGCCTTAGACACAGATCGCCTGGCGCTTGCATTGAATTTTAGGAAATGCAAGATTTCTGAATGATAAATTAACTAAAAAAACCCAAACAAAAACAAAACAAAAAAACAAACAAAAAACCCCCCCCAAAAACGAAACAAAAAAAAAAAAGAGCTAATTTTGCAGACAGGTTTACATGTAAAAGGCTAGGTATTTAGCCACCTCAGCATTGATTAGTTTTGGATGTCTAAGCTCTGATACACATGGCTTCCCATGGCTTCACTCTACAAAACATATTTACAACGTGAAGAATACATCTACAAGAAATCTACATTTCAAGGGTTTTACAAATCATTCTTGTATCTTTCCCCTGAATTTGACTCCCTCCTGTCCCCTTCCCCATGTCAATTTTCTGCCCAGCTCAACGGTCCAAAGTCTACTCAAATGCAGCTCAAAAGTGTTAAGACTGGGCATCAGTTTAATAGTTCCTGTACTCAAAACCATGTGCAATTGTTTATAACTTTTCACACCATGAAGGAATTCTGATTCTTTAACTTTTCAAGTTCTTTAATTTGTTGTCTCAAAAATAGTATCCTGTAAGAGAAAAGAATTACATTTGTAAAAAAATTTCCATTTCACAGGCATATTAAATAAGTAACTACACAAATATTTCTACAATTTCAGTGAACAATGTCAAGCTCCTTATCTCTATTAATACATTTTAATTGAATTCCAAATCTGTTCAATCACCTACAAACATTGTATGCAGATGCACAGACTCGCAGTACTTGATTCCTTTGTTCAGAAAATTAATTTGCTGTATTTTATTGACTGATATTGACGGTTACATTTAAACTCTTCCACCTGAATACAACTCCCACAAAAAACAGGACAATGGAAGAGTATTATGTTGTGTAACTAAATATACCAAGAATAATTTATCCTTTCAACACAACTTTCCATTACTTGGTTCTGAGGCTGGTATAAGAACCATTTATTCTAGAAGTAGTCTCTAGTTATGGTTAGCTCCAATCTCAAAATATTTCATCATTAAAAAATATCTAAGGAAAAAAAGCTGTAGCTACACAATTATATTGCTAGAAATTCCCATCTAAATTTTTCTTCTTCTACCAAACTGACACAAACGACTACTGTGATAAATGAACATTTGGTTTACATACTGTTTCCCAGATTTTTTAATGTTTTTTTGTTACAACATTTCATGACATTGAAATGTAATGCAAACATGTGAATGAATTTAAGAAATCTTCAAGGAAAGTTGAAGTTTCATATAAACATTACAGAAATTCCAAAGCAACTTGAATAGATGCAGAAAAAAACATCCATTTCAGCAGATTTTTTACAACACTTTTCAAATATGTGCCTGGTTCAGTAAAAATTACTTTTCTAGTAAAAATGATGTGAGAAACTACTACGATAGACACATTGAAAAAAAACTTCACTTAAAAAGACCTAGACATATAAAATATATCAGTCAATGGCAAGTGTCCTTTCACATGCTGTCAGAGTTAAAATAATACACTTGCTTTGCCCAGAGATTATGTTCCCGTTCAGAACAAATTTACACATTTTTTTCTGTGCTGAAGTACAGAAATAATAGCATTATTCAATTCTATTTGATAATAACATCCTTTGCAAAAGCCTTCCCCCACCAACTTGTTACTTATGCCATCTATTCCACATCTTTGGGATTGCAGCAAAAATAAAAGATACATGTTATCATAGATTCAAAGTCATAAGTCATTATTAATTGATAGTTTAATGATACAGTGTACATGAAGCAAAGTACTATTTAGTGAGCTCAACAATGACACCTGACATGTTACTTCAGATCAAATGTGCACCCAGAGACAGAAATGAAACCTTAAAAGGTCTTATTTAATCTCTAAGAAACCAAGCAGCTAATTAAATATTCTATAGAAACTGTAATTTATACAATGTAGTTACAAAATAAAATTTTGGAAAGATCAGACTTTTAGATTCTTTATTAGGATAGACTTATAAATACATTATAGTTTACTTCTGATTACAAGGATTGTTCTACTAATTGCCAAAAAGCAAGAGCTTCTAGGATAAGGCTAGCTGTTTAAACAGCATGCAACACTACTAAAGCAGCTTAAAACAGTAAATCAGAATCACTGCATAACTGTAGAGAGACTTAACAGACAGGATAACATCATTCAGTAAAGAAACTGAGTATGAAGCAGGTTAAGATCACGACTACAGAGGACAAGTTTCAGCATGTCTAGTAAGACTAAACTCTTCAATCTTAGGCAACAAACTAACACTGTGGCTGATTATTGCTTCAGTGACATTAGACACCCTCTAATACCAACCCAGGCAGCAGAAGTCTACTTGACTCTAATCAGTGTCTCCCTAAAGAATCCCAAGATGATCTTAGACACCTCCTAAGTAACAAGCTTTAAATTTTCCTTAGCTTGTGATTAGCAATGAGACCTCTTCAGACTTATTATGGTTTTAAACCTAACAAATGTCTCATGCAAAGCACAGTGTTTAAGACTAATAAAACCCATGTAAATATGTACCTATGTGATCCATGCATCGTGTATGGACACACGGTTTAGATGTACGCTGAATTACTGCAAGTTAATCAGTTTTTCCTAGTGCACTAATCCATCTGAAAAGATATTTCTTTTCTAAGTGAAAAAACATACAGAGGTTATGTATCTGGTTCTATTCACTAGAGCCTAAAAGGTATGTGTGTGAGAAGCAGGTTGAATGTACAGAGGGAAGCAACCAGTAAATAACAGCTCATGCAAACCAATGCCAAAATGGGAATTCTAAAACCACCTTGAAAATCATCACAGAGCACACACTTACCTTTGCTCACGCAAAGTTGCTTGAATTTCACATACTCGAACTAAAGACCTTAAATTCTTTAATTCAGTACAAATTTCTGACATATGGACACTCCCCATGTTATGGGCTTCCTCACGTAATCTTGATGCCTGCAATGGTTACACATAAAGGTGAGGATTTTGAATCATTAATAGGAAACAACTGACTGTAGCCACAGCACGCTGGATGGGTGTGCCTTGAGACACGAACTGCAGAGTCCAAACAGATCAGTCTGCTCTGCACTCCTGAGACTCATCCTGCAATCACTACCCAAAAGCCTCCAGTGGCTTGAGCCAGCATACAACTGCTCTTCAGAAGACCAAACTGTGCTAGGTAAGTTTAATATCCCTTACAGACCGTGTGAGACACAGTTGCCTGTGAAAGGACTTGAACTAGACTCAACCAATACGATTCCTTTGAGTAATACATTCCAAGCAGCTGACAGGCATCCCATTTCCCTGCATTACCACAACAGGACGGGTTTCATGCAGCTGGTTATAAAATATTGATGGCAATTTTACTACATTTCCCATGATGTAAAAATAACATGAATTCAGCTTCAGCCCTTTAGATCATCTTAAAGCCTGGGTACAAAGAACAAGGCAGAGTTCCTTTTTCAGTCTGTAGAGGTAAAAACTCTGACTCAAATGGAGTAGCCCCAAATAGTTCATCTCTGTCACCTAATTCATAACATTTTCCATGTAACAAAAAATATCATTATTATAAAAATTTGTCGAAATTTATGTTCTTTGTAAATTTCAATATTACTTCAGCAGTAAGAAAATAGCTATAACTATTTATGTGAGACAATTTCATAAGTACTGGTAGTCTAACCAAGACAGAAAACACTCAACTGCTAAATGGCAATCATCTGTAACACTGACAGATCTGGCCTAATTTCTCTCTCCTCACTGGCTAAGGCCAAGAAAGGAGTTTTTTTAAAAATACTTTTGATTCCTAGAAAAGGCAACCTGTGTAAGAAAACAAGACTTCAAGCTACATGTTTTGCACTCTCACAGAGAACAAAGCAGAACTGTACTCACCTGCTTTTCTGCATGATCTGCAGGCCAGCCTTGAACATGCTTTATAAGATTCTCATTGAAGTGTGCTGCTAGCGTAGGTGTTAATGAGCAAGTGGGCCGTACAGATGTATTCTGTGGTGCAGGTGTTGAATTTGATGCACTGGTGCTAGAGGTATGATTTGGACCTGGTGATGGGCTTCTTTGACTACTAGATGAAAAAAAAAAAAAAAGCAGGTGTTAAAAAAAACATGGATAGAACTACAGAGAAATAAACACTTAAAATTAATTGCTTCCAGCCACAAAAATACATAAAGCATTTAAATCACAAGTAAATACTCCTGGTAGACCAAACGTGTGCCACTTTTCCACAGATCTCCTACTTGTTTGGGAACCATTTCAGTGCTAAATATAACAGGAGGGTTTTTTGGTTCTGTTTTGTTTAACAGTGATATCTGTTCAAGAGACATAAGTGATATCTATATTTTAGTGTTGGCTAAAGAATATATACATTTATGTTCTTCCATGTATCAGATGGAGTCAAACACTTATTCAACAGAGTATCACCAAGTGTCACAGTAATCATTAAGTACAAAGCCTAATGTCCTGATTTAAAAATATAACCATGTGGGCTTTGAGGAGTATAACCATTTACTAATGTCAAAACACAAACACCTAGGTGACTTTATGATACTATCCATCTTCACTCAAAGTGTTCAAGAAAAGAGCTACCAGTTTGACTGCTTTACTGAAAAATATTACACTGCCATTTTTCTGGTTGATGTGTTAAGCTCTCGCAGAACAGATGCACAGAGACATGTTCAGATGATACATGTATTGTAAGATAAATCCAACCTACAATTTTTCCACATCTACTTTGAAACTACAGTTCTTGATCAAAACAGTTTTTACTAAAAAACTCTCATGTAACATCACTAACACCGTAACTGTGATGGTACCTGAGTTAGAATGTTCTTTGGCACTACATGTACTTAGAAATACTACTGATTATGTAAGTACCTTGCCATTATGCATAATATTAAGTTTACAATTACTCTCTCACTGGCAGCAGCTTTTCAACACAGGCCATGATTTCCATCTATTTCTTAAAACTTTCTTACTACTTGACTGCAAGTGATGTAAAGTAACATGAAGGAAAAACAAATTTGAGAGGTATCTTAATTCATCACCGAGCCTACCCCCTTAAGGACTGCAAACATCGTAGCATAATGCCACTATCATTACAGTTCAATGCCCAGCTATTTATCCTAATCACTCACACTTGCAAAGAACTGTAGCAGGTTTCCAAACAAACAGCCAAAAAAGTTACATACAGCATGCTGCTCTACAGTGAAGTCTTAAACCTCATTCCTTTCAGTTTCCCCAAACCTGTTAAAAGCTTAGATTTGAAAAAAAGAAAACAAAACCCACATATATACACAGATTTTGGCAGGCAGCTCTGTTAGAGTTGCATACATAAGTTTTCCTTGATTTCAGGCAGTAGAAGGTGCCATATATGATGGAACTGAGGGAAGAGGAGAGGATTCTTTGGATTTTAGGCTGTGTCCTCTTTGACTCAGCTACTTCCAAACCACTTACAAGTGCAAAAGATTAACATCAGAAATGCTCAGTTTTAGGAAAAAACCACCATTTCGATTTTGAAGCTGGAACTGAAACTAGCCAAAATTGTGAAGGGCAGCAAGGGTTGTACATCAGGAATAAATGAAAGGCTGGGAACAGTTGCATTGCCCCTCTTACAAGGCAGGGAAACCTAGAGGCAAAGTACATGAAACAGGCCAGGAGAGTTGTTAATTCTTTTTTTCCTGGGTTTTTACAGGTATGGTCTGTCCTCAGACTTCCCACATGCCAAAGCATTACCTACAGCAGAGGAAGGAGCAGTTATGTCACCTGGACATGTCCATGCTACCCGCTGGGATACCTGTAAGGGCAACCAGGGTATTGATATACTCCAGTGTAACTCAGATGCTGCATCATCTCGAAGCAGCATGGTGAGTATGCAAGTTTCCTGATGATGGAGGAAAAAAGCAAACATTAAAATCATCCTCAGGGTATACAAAGATGACACTCTGGGGAACTACAGGCCAGCTGATGTTAGTCTCTGGGATACTTATGAAGCAAGGTAGCAAGTTTTCCTGGAAGATGTTTCAGCTATATGAAAGGCTAAAAGGAAAAAAAACCAAAAAACTCAACACCCCCCCCCAAAACAACCAAACAAAAAGCCCCCACAAAACAAAACAAAAACCAAACAAAGAACCAGCATAGGTTCTTTCCCATAGACAGAGGAAATTATGCCTGACCAACCTCCCTGCCTTCTATGAGCTGACATGCTCAGAGGATACAGGGAAGAGCAGAAAGCAGGGATGTTGTTCACTCTGGCCTCTGACATCATCTCCCACAGTATTCTTAGAGCCAAGAGTTCACTTCATTCTTAGAGTTCACTTAACCATCCCATATTTCATGGATAAAGTGGATGGAAAAATTAATGAACTACTGGACTCAAAGGCTGCAGTCAGTTGCACAGATACTAGTATAAAGCCAGTGACTAGTGCTGTCCCTTGACTGCCAGGATATTGAGGATTATACTGTTTAGTATTTGTATTAAAAACCTAGATGGTGGCACACAGTGCATCTTGTGAGTTTGAAAATGAAGCCTACTGGGAGGAGCAGTCAACATGCTGGAGGACAGGCTGTTATTCAGAAGGACCTGAATGGGCAAAGAGAAACCAAGTTCAAAAAAGGAAAATGCAAAGTCCTGCACCTGGGGTGGAATAACCCTGTGCAAAAATACTGGAACAACCCCACAGGCACTGAGGTTGAAAGCAGCTTTGCAGAAAAGGATCTGAGGATCCTGGTGGACAAACTGAATTTCAGTCAGCAGTGTGTCCCTGTGTCAAAGCAGGCCAAGCACATACTGGGTTGGATTAGCAAGAACATAGCTTAAGAAAGAATTCCTCTCCTCTTTTCAGAGTTTATGAGATCCATGATACCTGAAGCACTGAGTAGTGGGGAGCACAAAACGAGACAAGAACTAAACTGCCACATCAAAGGAATCTGCCAGAGGACCACAGAGATGACTTGAAGGCTGAAGCACATGCCATGTCAGTAGAGTTTAAAAGTACTGGCTTTATTCAGTCTGAAAAAGAGAAGGCTGAGGGAGGGGGATTGAAGAATCTTCTTACTGGTTTTAATTACCTATGGGGAGAGCAGACAGCCAGGTTCTTTTCAGACATGCACAGTGACAGGACAAGAGGCAGAGACACAAGTGACTACAAGGGAAATTCTAGTTAGGCATTTCACTATAAGGGTAGTGAAACATTAGAAGATGATACTCAGAGATATTAAAAAAAATCACCTAAACAATGCTCATAGCAATTCAAACTTACCAGTCCTATTTTGAGTTGGGAGTTAGACTAGATGACAGTTAGAGGTCCCCTCCAACCTGAATTTTATCTATGTTTCTGTGTATTCACATAGCATCAGCATACTGATGGTACAGAGAATGGCTACATTTATGAACTATGTAGAATTGAGATATCACCTTCAATGCTAGTTTACTCCTTATTTCAAATAGGATCAAAGTTCCCCTATGAATGACCTACTCCCCATTTATCAACCTGGCTTCTCTCACTCCTATGTCATCAGTAAAAATCACTCTAACACATTAGAAACATTTCAGAAGAATAAAATCTGTGGGTTTCTCAAAAATGAAGCTGTACCTTAATAATGTATAAAATACACTGTCACAAAATATCTTAGCACTATGTTAGCAGCAGGGGGAGCTACGAATGCAGCAATGTCAGACAATTTCAAGCAATTGCTATGTTTTTAATAGCTTCTGGAAGACCTAAAAAGACTGACTACGGTCCAGGTAACAAAATGGTTACAGAAAGACAAAAACACGTGTACAAGAGCAAGAAAACTGGATGGTTTTGAGATACACTACTACGAATTACAAAATCTGTATAAAACCTATAAAAAATGGGAGGAACACCTCCTTCTGCATCTTTAAAGGTAAAGATATTCCCAGTCTTTTCTGGAAATGAAGAGAAGCTAGTAACCTAATGAAACTATTAACTATGGAAGAATTCAGTTCCATTTTTAAATCTGCAATAATTCATGCCATGTGCTTAGAATAATTTCTTACCCAAAGACTCTCTGTATGACTACACTGCAATAATTTCCTAATTCACATGACTGAAACATTCACAATATATGCTATCAACTTGACACAGATTCAACATTGAATCTGCATTTAAGGTTCAGAAAAATGCAACTTTAATTCATAGAGCCCCTTTTTTGGACGATCTGTCTACAGTTCAGGTTGCTTAACTGTTAATTCCTAAGAAAAAAGTAAAGGTAGAATCAGCCCCAAGAGAAGTCTCTAATCCAGCAGACTGATACACCTACAAAGGAAGAATCTCTTCTGTATCAATTCACAAACACTGCCTGGACATAGGAAATCTTTTACAGTTTAGTAAATCCACACCTGAGCTAGTCAGTTTTCATTCAACTCCTCTGCACTGAGCAGACGAAAACACCAGCTGTACAGTTTTCCCAAATCACCTGTTCCTTTATCTTCCATTTTTTGCAAACCAGACACTTCAGAAAGAAACTGGAACACATGATGCACAATATACCACTGTTACAAACATGTAAAAATTTGAGATACAAGATACTAAAAAATATTAATATTATCACAGTAATTTTGGTACTAGGCTGCAGTTTCTTTTCTGTTTATTCACTGCCTTTTGCACCTCCTCTCAAATATGAGACAGTGCTGCCTGCATAATCCCTCTGCTTCAGCAGAACAGGTGCTGAGGCAAACTCAGCTTCCCTTCTCCACCAAAATGTTACACCCAACAGAGCAATGGTTTGCAGATGGCAAAGCAGATCTCTGAAGGGAACTTGATGGGGTAAAGGTTATGTGAGAATAATAAATCCTATAAATCAAAGAGGGGGACACACAGAGGACAGTGTATGGATTAGCATGCCACGTGCCCACCAGTATCACTTCACAGACTCCAGACCATGGTCAATGCTTCCAAGATTTTCATCACCTTCTTTAGCAAGATTTCATATGGTTAACTGGTGATCAGCAAAGGACAAAAGAGTCTGTGATTGGGAGCTATTCCTCAAATCTCACTGCTCCTTGCAAAAAAGGTCTAGTCTCCTCATTAAAAAGGTTTAGCTGGTTGACAAGTATAACTTTTTTGTGCTGTAATTCAGAAAGATTTAAACAGCATCATCCATAATCACTGGAGACTGGATCCAGTAGTGTGTTGTTATTCTGCCCATTGAGGAAAATTATTTATAGGTTGTGCATCTACCAAAAAACCAGTATCAAGCATCTGTAATATATAAAACATTAAAGACTAAAAACCTTCTAATTTCCTTCTGTATGTACCCTCAAATTGATCTATACCACAGCTTCTCCAGTGAAGCCAATCACTGGGAGAGGACCACCAAGCAAACAAAAAACCCACCCACCTCAGCTGCCCAAAATCAAATACAAAATACCATAAGGGGGCTCTTGCCACAAAAAACCCCACAAAGCAACACAGCAAGTGAATCCAACAGTAAGTTAGGGCACCAATAACATATCCCTTTGTTATCAGTTTCATAAGGGCAGATAAAAGGACCTCCCTATTTTATGACCTGCAAAGCACCAACATGTAGTTTCAAGTAAGCTGACAAGGAAAGAATGTTAGGTTTATTTTTTTTTAATATCATACCAAATAGCTTGTTCAACCACTCTAAAAATCTAGCTTTTAAGTGCAGCACCTTGTAGATTTACTGGAATCCAACCTGATGCACTTTTTTTTTTTTTTTTTAAATGTCAATCTGCAAGCTCCTCCAGCCACAGCTCTAGCCATGACTCCATCATAGAAGGAAATTAAGAGAAATCTCTGGTTACAGTCCTTGGAAACAGTATGATTAAAACGCACAGCATCCTACACAATGAAAGATCTATCTTCCCAAGTGAAAAAATTCAGACAGACACTTTGCAAATCCATGGATAAATGTTCCTTATCATGTAGCACGTGAATAAGGTTGCAATATTGACAAAAAAGTCTGGCCAATAATAGCATTTGTGAAACTTACTTCAGATTTTTTTTTGCGTTAGAGCAGCAAAATCATCTGATACACAGAAGTTCTTACTAACTTGTAAATCAAATTAAACTAGAGGAAGACACCAAAACCAACTAATGCTAAGCAAACCACATGGAGTAAAAGCATTTAATTCTGTAACTGCACAGAAAGAAACAAAACCTTCAAATTCAGAAATCACAATGCAGGGAATCAGCTGTGAAACTGACTCCAGGGTGATGGGGTAGATATTAATTTCATTTTGCTTCTGTGAATGAAACTCTAGGGCTGGTCCTAAAATGAGGAATCTTCCACAATTAGCTCTGTCACCAAGATAATTAGCTGCAATCTTTCAGCAGCAGCGGAGTTAAATCCCATAGGATTTAGGAAAGAAGAATCCAGAAATTGCAACACATACACCACACATTGGACCCAGAGCAAAACCAGAGAACAGCAGAGGTAAGCATTTCAATGTACCTTGAGCGCTGGAGACTTCGTGGAGAGGCAGGTTCATGACCTGCCTGCTTGTCAGCTATTACTGGCTGCTGAGGTGTTGCCTGTGAAGGTGGTCCTTGCTTAACACCTGGAGTAGCAACCTGGAAAGATCAAAACTTCATTAGACTTCTTCCACAGGATGCATCAAGAGTAAGAAGCAGAGAAAAACACAGTAATTACAAGACCGGTGGGGTTTTTTGATATGAGGTCTCTTGCTGACAAGATTTTTTATACTCTTTGCAAAGTGTGCTGTGGTTTTTTTTGTTGTTGTTTGGTTATGTTTTGTTTTTTGTGGGGTCTTTTTGTTCTGTTTTGATGGGGGTTTTTTGGTTATTTCAAAAAGTCAGCTCTAGTTCCACCAGTCATAGACAGCAAGAGCAGAGTTATATAATAATGGTATCATAACATCTTTATCAGAAAAAAATTCTAGAGCACATTTATCAGTCTGCTACTTCTGCTTTTTAACTGTTCTGTCAATTCTAAAATGAGTGATTAAAAAAAAGTTACTGGTAGCTTTTTGCTCTATGTTTTTAGTACACATTTAAATTTAAGGTATTAAGACACCAGCAGTGAGATACCTTCTTTTCTTATGTGAATTTCTGAATTACAACAGGATGAAAAGACTGGGAATACACCAGAGTCTACGTTATAGTAAATGCAGTTCAAGACTTTCCTCCCCCATACTCTGCATACCCTTACTCCTTTCAAAGTATGTAAAATAGAGGAATCAGCTTCAAAAATCAAGCTAACAATTTTAAGACAGAGGGAGAGAAGAAAAATGTTTTATGGGGATCCATAAAACCAAAAAATGTAAATCAGGCATGCTGTCTGGCATTTGCAACCATCAAGTTGGTGCAGATGACTAAGCAGTGGTCATTATGGCTTAGAATTAATAACTCAGAACTTTACTACACTCAACACTTTGCTTGCAACCACATTGCATGAGCTTTCAAAATAAACCAGATGTGCAATCTTGTCTCATTATGGTGCAGTCTTAAGGAAAAATGGTTTAAAATACAACAATTTCAAAACGTGTCACCATATGCTAATAAAAATATAGATATTTCCACTTTCAGAATAGTTTCTATATATCAATAACATACACAATAATCTCATCTGAAAATACCAGAGGTGAGATTCTGCATGCCAGGTCACTAACTACAGGGAATCACAAAGCCCACCATGCAAGTGTAGATTCTCGTATCAGGTAAACCACAAAGTAACAATTTTTTTGAGGAGTGGCAGCCTTGTTGTAGTTGTAACTTACACTAAACTCTGATCAACTCTTCTCAAACCTGTATTTAGCCTTGAAGTTTTGTGTCTGCTACTGAATACCTGAGGTAAGGCATGTGGGTCCAAAAGCACAGTCAAAAATCACAGCTGGTCTACCCAGGCAGATTTGCCCTACTTACACCACTTGGCTTGCCTTCCCTTTCTCTTAAGGCATGATGTACTGCCACACCACCTAATTCACAGGTATCATGCTGGCCTTTATACTGGGTGGATGGCAGTGAGTTCAACTTCATCTGCACTGTTCTAGGAAAGCATCTGAAGCAGTGTGATAAATACTAAAGAAGCAAAGTTTCTAAAACAAGGCTAAATGTCTGGAGGGAGCAAACAGATGAGCTGTTCTTTCAAGATTTCTTTCAGAAAACACTGTAGATAAAAGAATATTCCAAAGGATATTTTGGCAAAAACAAAGGTTTTGCCATGTTTATGAGGTAGCTGATAATGAGAACTTTATAAAGTTGATGTAGATCTTTAGGTTGCAGAGACCAGAATAGATCAATTCCCAGCTACTGCGAGTAAACCATTTAAGAAGATTCTTTTTCATAACCTAGGATTTGAAAGTACCAGGCATCTCCCTTCCTTGTTTCAAGTCTGCTATTTCAGAATTTCATCACTTATCCTCCAGCTATGGGATGTGACCACATAAGATTCAGGATGCGCTCCAAGGACAGAAACAAAGACAACAAACAGGATTAGTACATGATGCTTTCACAATTCATTTACCACTGTCAGTCACATCTGACTGTCAGAATCACTTATTTTTCTTTGTACCAATGAAAAAAATCAAATGTAAGCAAATGAGGCATTTAGACTAGATTGAGGAACATAATCTGTCTTCCTCAAGATAAAAGTATTCCTTAAAGGCATTAAGATATAAAAGGTTCTCTTCCGAGCAGAAAATTGACAGAAAGATGCTAAGCTGGGGGATAAAAAAAAAGGGATTTTCAGGAAAAACAAAAAAACCAAACCAATACCAAAGAACCCCAACACAAGACTGATCTTGCATCGAAGTCCAGAGTCATGCTTACTACTCCAGTAAGATACTCCATGCACTGAGCAACATGTTGATAAGACTGGGTTAAAATCCTGAAGGTCTCTTTCTTAAGAGAGATCTGTACAATGACGAGTAAGAATAAGTTCCCATCATATGACAAAAGTACATCTACAGAAGAGGTCAAAATCTTCAGACTTCAATTTTTCACAGCCAAAACAACAGACCAAACTGCTGTTGGGTTTTTTTTCTTCCCCCCCCAGCTTGCCTCAAAGGTCCAAGAGTGCTAAGCTCTGCAGCTCTATCACTACAAAACAATCTTGAATGAAAAACGCTGCTTTCCACCAGAGGGTGCAAGTCAATAGCCGTGCCTCCAGTTCCCTTTAGTAACAAAATCCTCCTTCATAATATGGCCTTTAACCCTGTATCTCTTTCCAGACTTGAACAGCAGTATGAATCACATATCTTTAAACAAGGAAAAAGAAAAACTTAAGGAAACGTGAACTTCAGCTTGAGCATGTCTAATTACATCTACTTTTCCTTCTTTACAAGCAAGAAAGAGCCTCTGAATCAGAAAAATTCTATAAACAAATAAGCTCAACTTCAATCATACTTATTCCTCAGTATCACCACTTCTAGCATATGGAATACTGAGCTCAGATTCTGCAAAACATTTCTCCCCTGAAGTATGACCCGCTAGAGTGATCACACCACAAAAAAAGTAATGAAGACATGTTCTTGACTTTTCATGTGTTCTATTTCATCCTTAGGAAGAACCTTATGAGCTTATTTGTTAGTGTCCATTAATGTTTCCAAGTAATGAATCCAATCTAAGAATTCTCAATAAATGTGGGTAAGCGGCCACGGATGGAGAGGAACATCATATTATTTACCTTGTCCTTAAAACACTTCAGAACAAAATTTGACACTACATCAAGTCAAACTCCTTAAGAATTTCTCTTCCATCTAGCAATCTTTTACTGGCTAATGTTTAAAGAACTACATCAGCTACTGATCTCTTAGTAGCATCTCCAGACAGCTTCTGAAGTAAGCACAAGATTTCCCTCAAGAACGAAAGAAGTGTACTAGAATTCTGTTTTTTAGGTACGTACTGCAGGTATGTACTGCAAGCATGCAGACAAGTAGGTGTTTCCAGTTGTTTTTATTTCTATTAGGAAATATAACATACATTTTACCATTCTACCTACAACTGTTAGCACAGAGACATGTGACAGCAATATTTAATTTACCTGTAATGCTTACTTCCACTAGTGTAAATCAGAAAGACTTTACCTTCTGCTGTGATGATACTGGTGGTGTAGTCATCAAGGGTTTAAGCGGAACGGTGTTAGTCTGAGGCGTGCTTATTCTTGGGGATACATATGATCTTGGTGATGAGGCATCAGATGTTAAAGACATTGGAGACTGATTAGATGGTTGAGCTATAAAGAAAAAACAAAAGTTGTTTGTGTGTTTTATTTAAAACCATATCCTATATTAAATGTGAATTAGATTTTCTTTTGGTACTTTGTAGTATGCTGTATTAGAGAACATACAAACATACTTAACTTCATATAGTTGGGGAGATGTTCAACTGAACAATCAAATGTTGAATAACAATCCTAACTAAAGACTTGTGTTTTCCACAGATCATCCACTTGCAGAACTCAAGGGGAGAAGAAAAGGTAAGATGCTACTATGTAGTGGTTTTTACACACAGTTGATTTCACTGTGATTCCTATTTTAGAGTGCTCAGATCTATTTAATCTAAAGAATGCATGAACGCTACCTGTTCGCCCATTCCAGGCATGTACCCACAGTCCTCCCCTTGCCCCCATGTTTAAATTACTAGTTAAAAATTAGCAGTAGCATATTACTTCTTATCTACTTGATAACAACATGACTGCATTTCTTGTTGCTGCTAAAAGTTTCTGGCTTTAGTAAGTTACAAGCCACGAGACATATGAAGGAAGACCTGTCTGAAAGCTGAAAAATATTATTTACAGAAGACTATAAAAAAACCCACCAGACAAATTCTTAAAAGAGTTTACACTAAGGCCTCAACCAAGAGTCACAGTTGCATGGTATTACAATAAGGGTGTTCAAGGAAGAGTTGTATTTTATAATGAACATTCAATGACATCTAATTAAGGTTCAGAATAAATGGAAAGGAACTCATACATATTTCACATTATTCATAAAGAGTTAGCTAACATGCGAAGAAAATCCCAAAAGGAGACAGAGAAGCACATTTACTTAGTTGCATGTCAGCTTCCTCCTCTCCAAGTAACAGTTTCTTCTCTTTGTAAAAATAAAGACATTCAACATTCTCTACACTAGATGGCCAAAGACAAGAGAGAGCTCTAGAAATTTCAATTGTATCAGTCTTTACAAAATAAAATGTAACAATTTAACATAAGTGAAAAGTAGACTCTGGATACCTTGGGTAGACAGTTGTGCAGCTTGAGAAATTAGGGAAGTGATATTGAAAGCAGATGGTCCAGCAGTAAGAATTTTATGGAGTATAGACTGCAGAGAAGCTTGTGTCACAGCTGCTGTTAGAACTAAAAACAAACACTGCATTTTACTGGCAATTCTAGAACATCATTTTAAACTGTTCAAACTGGCTAAATACATTTAAGCCACATTTTCTTCCTGATTTTTTTCTGTATCTATAATAGACCAATGAGTCACCTAAACTATTTTTCAATTCATTAATGCTTGCTAAGTCTAACTTAAAGTCCTTAATTTAGTATTTTTCTCTTTGAGACATACACACACCCAAAAAAAACCTTTTTGAAAATAACTCTTCAACATAATCTTAATAGGTCAACATTAATTCTTGTAAACATAAAGAGAACACTTGTTCCATTTGTTATTGTAGTAAGCAGAATGTGTTTGTTGTTTTTTTTTTAACCTACAATAATTTTTAAAAAGAAAAAAAGCTGTATCATTTCAAGTAATTAAAAAGAGATGGGGTTGGGTGGGAAAAAAGAGCTTTCAAGTTAAAAATCCAGATGTTAAGTGTTTCTTCTTTAAAAGAGGAAGGGGTTTAGCTGTCTCATCCCCCACTCCTCCAGTAAAAATTTTTTTAAACCAACTGCTTTATAACTGCACTACACAGGAAGATCATCTTGCAGTATGAGCCAATAAGGACCAGCCTCTGAACTAAGCTTTTCACGAAGGTCTACAGACTCTGTGGGATACTTCCTGCACATACATTACCCATGCACAAATCTGAAAAAACTGACTTGCTAGCACAAATACAGAATTATCTCTGCATCATGTGCACAGTAAAGGTAGTCCTGCTGTGCAAGCTGAAGTCACTCTGCCCACATGGACCTACCAGCCAGACCCTCGTGCCATCAGAACAATACTGAACACTTGTTCCAAGACAGACGCAGCTGCTGCTCAGATATGGTTACATAAAATGACTGGGAACACAAACCAGCAGGTTTCGAACAAAATACTACTCCTCTATTGACTGGAACTTCCATTTTTTTAACACAAGTAACCATAATACTTCTACTTTTGTTAGTCCAGCCTAATCACTACAGATTTAATAGCTTCTCCCTGCACAGGAAAAAACATAACCTACTCACTTCCAAGTACTGATTGAAGCCATACTCTTTACCAATTAAAAGGAAGTAAAATTGACAGCTTTTTCTTAAAAATAATAGGCATGTAACAGTAAAATTTTACTTAAAATGTTACTATTTCAACTTTCATGGTTAGTACTTTCAAAGAAGTTGAAGACAATTAACTCTGGACACTACGAGCAAATGGTTCAGTCCTATTTAAACTGGTGATCACTGCACAAGAAGCAAACAAAAAACCCTGTACCACTTTCATCCATCAGTAACCTGCCACATGCAGATACCACATTAGATAGAACTACATACAAAATATAACAACTCTGTCTGTTCTCACAGCAAAAAATACTATAGCTAGTTCTAAAGTTTCTTGAAATAAACTAAGCCCATGTGACAAAAATCTAGGGGATAAAACAATTACATGTACAAAATTTATCCTGCTACCAAAATTACTGATATGCCATCTTTATTGAGAGAGGCTGGCGTGTTCTGTTAAAAAAAATTGACAGGCTGTAAGATTTAAGAATACCTGTAAGTTTCAGTATTTGCAAACATATATTACTAAAACAGCAGCACAAACTACAGAAAACAAAGAACGTTGCACAAAATAGAACAAAAAGCTGTACTAAACTAAATAAATTTTTGCAAGAGATGAATGCTGATACCAGCAATTAAGTCACCAGTCTCAACTAGACTGCTCACACATATCAGCACCTATTAGCTTAACAACCTCAAATTGGCTAATTTTAAAAAGTTTACCAAAAAAAAATCATAAAAACAATCCCCTCTTTATGAAAGGACTAATTTATTAAATTTCCTTATGCAGTTAGGCTTGCATTTACTGCATCTAAGTACCCAATAATATATTAATGTCTGTAAATAAGCGATTATATCAACTTTATAGAATCCTTACCTTCATTAATTTTGGATATATCTACACTAGAATTATTAAGCTGCAAGGTGGCTTGCAGAGCAGGCAGCAGCTGTCGAAGAAGATTTGGGTCCTGAAGTAATGGAGGAATTGGTGATTGTGGGACAGGTGAGACAGGAACTGTAGGAGCAGATGAAGCAGGCGCAGAAGTTGGATTCAGTCCAGAAGCAGAAGATGTAGAAGGAGTTGTGCAAGAATGGGATACAGACTTGTCCACAGATGCAGACTCTGAACAGAAGACAGACAGTAATTTTTATTTTGCCCAATATAAACTAACAATTTCTCACTCAATACTCATATTCAGAAGATTAAGTGCTTCATTATTGTTACAAGAAAAAAGAATACAACAAAATTCAAAGACACTTGGTATCCAGTGTAATTTGTTACTTATATCGAATATTTATTAGGAACACACACACACACACACACAGATTTTCTAATTCAAGACACTAAACAGAAAGCTGTCAGTATTATAAACAGGAATTTTTTTCCCCCCTAATTTTTAGGACAAATGTGGGCCAAATATTCCTTAGTAATTTATTCCTTTAATAGTCTACAATTTTACTTATTATTTCAGTTTTTTCTTGGAAAATATATCATAAACAAAACCCTATAGTCCATGAACTTTACAGATAGACTAACGTGTCACATTTCAGGGATGGTGTAAGCAATGCTTCATTTATTCAGAGACTAGACTACAAGAAGCTATGAAACGAAGTCCAAGTCTACAATATACAATCCAGATACATTGCTCAGGATTGTCAAGCTACTGAGCTGTACTAGAAATGTAAAACAAAAGCTGTCAATATCCCCACAGCAGCAATGAAAACACATCTCAAAATGTATCTTCGTATAATTAATTTCAAACTTGCTAGCTTCTCTTGAAGCATAAAGACCTATATTCTTTATTTTATTAATATCATTTTAGCAAATTATCAACACTTACTATTCAAGGAGATGCTTAGTACTTATATTCAATTATATTCACATGACAATTTGTTCTAATTAAAGTTAGGTATTAATTTTAAATTAGACTTTCAGTTAATATGAAGGTTTATCGTCCATTCAAGAAATGTAGAATTTGTTGCATGTATTTCTACTTACAATAGGTGTACTATTAGTCTCTTCCAACATCCCTCCTTTAAAAACCCTGGACCACTGTATTTCAATTTTAGTTTCCCCTTCTCTCATCCCCATTAAATCCATTAGAGACCCAAAGGCAGCCAAGACTAATGACCCCACAGCACCAAAAAAGATGGATGAAGGATTGGAGAGATGGGTATGAATCCAAGATCTCTCAATCTGGATGCTTGGCCATAGCAGTAAAGACCTGGATTTTAAACCCTACTCATACTGGGCAGAAAATGTCAACATGGATACTCCACATTTCAGACAAAACTCAAAAGTTAAAATCAGTGGCTGGAAACTTTTACTTTAAAGGTGTGTTTGTATTTTTTCCCTTTGGCAAGACAATCAAGGTAAGAAAAGGCTGATTCTTATTAAAAAAGAAAACTGAAAAGGTTTTTATTTTGGTATACTATATAAAAATAAAATGATAAAAAATTTGACAGTCTTAACTGCAACTTTCGAGACTAATTTGTAGAAGAACCCTAAACAAAAAAAAATTTAAAAGTTGAGTATCAGTAAACAAAGCAAACAGGATTAGAAAACTCAGTTGAAAGAAAGGGACTTCTGCTTCCACACAATTGCAATAGAAATAGGTCAAAATAGGTCACAGATTCTCCAGAAAAACCTTTTCCAGTCAAGTGGCTGAAAAAACTAAGGCAGAAAAAATGCTGAAGAATCCAAATTTGACAGCTTGCAAGGATGCAAAAGCCAAGACACACAGACATGTTTTGATGTTTCAAGCAAACATCTAGAACAGAGGCAGTTTATCTCGTTCCAAGCTCCCCAGGATAAGACGTTTGCTTTCAATCTGTAAAGTATGGTCATTTGGCCAGGACCTTTTGTATCAAAAATTTACAAAGAGACAAGAAACATTACAAAGTCTGAAGAGGAAAAGAAGCTTTTACAAAATATTTATCTGGTTTTCAGGAACATGTGACTAGAACAGTTGATTAGATATTAGTTCCCCCTTGGAACAGTAAGTCATTAGTAAAACTCTGTTACAGAACTATTACATATAAAATCTTAACATAACAGTGTTCAAAGTAAATTAAGACAACTGCAAGTCAAGACACCTCAAGCAAACAAGAATCTTGCCATACTAAACAAAAACATGTAAGGTTTAAACTCCACATAAGGACAAGATACACTAGCAAACTACAGTAAGGGAATTAAACACAATGGGGCACGTTAGTACTTACACAAACAAATCTCACACCCTGAAGTTTTGTGATTAAAAAACAAAACAAAAGAAATAAAACCCAAAGCAAATAAAAAGCAACAAAACACTCCAATTTAAAAGCGAACAAAACACATAAAAAAAAATACTAAGACACTACCAGCATTGATTTCAAGACATATTTCAAGTAGTTTCGCTTTTCCACACAGTTTAAGTAAAGAAGCAACTCAGTACTGTTAGTAATTCACATAAGGAATATCTAGGCTTCAAACACCACCACCATACCAAATAGCTGGTCGTATTTTTCATCTGTGCTGCAATTCTGAACACCAAATAAACTGAATCAAAGCCAAGCTCGAGCTAACAATGCAGTGAAGACAAACCTTAAGACCAGTTCTTGGAATTTACCAATTTTTTAAAATAAAAGGACTCAAATATGTCGTACAAAACCAAGAGGTCTGTAAAAGTACTTGAGTTTGCGTGAGCTTTTCTGCTATAAAAATGCAAACTGAATTACACCAAAGCAACTGAGTCCAGTTAATTCTTTAGTACAGTATGGAGACACTATTCTGTAGCTTTTCTATTGAAGGTGTAATGTGTTAAAATATACCCGTGAAAGATATTTTTTGTACAATTAGCCAGATTAAACACCTAGAGAAATTGATGTGAAAAAAGGATGTTGTCATAATGCTAGCACTCTGACCTTTTTCGATTATGTTACAGGACTAATAATTCAAATATTATGATAGAATAAATCTCTATGATCACAACTATCTAGATGTATATCCTATTATAACTGTGTTATTAAACATCGTAGAGGATGCAGAGTACTATGAATTCTCAGAATATCAATGCACTTCACAAATTAAGTAATATACATTATTAAAAGTGAAATCGAGGGTATAAACTTGATTCTGCCACAAAAAGTTGTAAAAAGTATTTGTGGAAATACAAGCATTTCTTGTTTGCATTAAGTAGCCTGATTGGCTATTCTCTACAAAGGGAAATTCCACTGTGATTAGAAAAACATTACAGATGTTCTGTAGAGATTAGTTCTGTAGAGTCACAACTTCATTACCTTAATTTAAATCAACCTATCTTATTTGATGGCTTCCAGACTGGACGTTTGATTTCACAGAAATAAATTCAAGAAATATCCATAAAATGAAGCCTCTAAATATTTACACATACATTTTCATATAATATAATTGCAAAGGGAAAAACTGTTTTAATTTACGATGCGGTACAGAATTTGCAAGTTTCACCATTAAAGTTAAAACAAATAGTCAAGACTCCTCAAGATGAAATGCTTGTTTAACAAAAATTCTCAGGTATCATTGTGGTGGGTGCATTTCCCCTTATTTTTCCAGAAACAGAAGCAAGAACACTCCCTCCTTTTCTGATCTGTTTTAAGAGACCTCCATTATATGTTATGCTACACTGTTTATTTTCCAACATTTATACACTATTTCCCAGTTTCTAAAACATTTGCTAGGATTTTAAAAAAATACTTAGACTTATGAAGTCCTCTAATTCTTAAATGCATTTGTAGCCTCAACTGTAATGAAACACAGTCACTATCACTACATACCCAAGTCCTTTAGTTTCACAACTCTGATACACTAATCTCTACACCTGTGTCAGTGTAAATTCATGTTCATAAACAACCTAACTACAGTATTGTTGCAAAAAAAGCACTTTTGATTAAATGGCAGCCATGTATAAGCCTAACCCAAATCATTAATATACCAGTAAGGCTAATTTTAAGCCTACAATTGAAATATTACAAACATAAAATGAGGGAGAGGGGAAGGAGAGGGGAAGGAGAGGGGAAGGAGAGGGGAAGGAGAGGGGAAGGAGAGGGGAAGGAGAGGGGAAGGAGAGGGGAAGGAGAGGGGAAGGAGAGGGGAAGGAGAGGGGAAGGAGAGGGGAAGGAGAGGGGAAGGAGAGGGGAAGGAGAGGGGAAGGAGAGGGGAAGGAGAGGGGAAGGAGAGGGGAAGGAGAGGGGAAGGAGAGGGGAAGGAGAGGGGAAGGAGAGGGGAAGGAGAGGGGAAGGAGAGGGGAAGGAGAGGGGAAGGAGAGGGGAAGGAGAGGGGAAGGAGAGGGGAAGGAGAGGGGAAGGAGAGGGGAAGGAGAGGGGAAGGAGAGGGGAAGGTGAGGGGAAGGAGAGGGGAAGGAGAGGGGAAGGAGAGGGGAAGGAGAGGGGAAGGAGAGGGGAAGGAGAGGGGAAGGAGAGGGGAAGGAGAGGGGAAGGAGAGGGGAAGGAGAGGGGAAGGAGAGGGGAAGGACAGGGGAAGGAGAGGGGAAGGAGAGGGGAAGGAGAGGGGAAGGAGAGGGGAAGGAGAGGGGAAGGAGAGGGGAAGGAGAGGGGAAGGAGAGGGGAAGGAGAGGGGAAGGAGAGGGGAAGGAGAGGGGAAGGAGAGGGGAAGGAGAGGGGAAGGAGAGGGGAAGGAGAGGGGAAGGAGAGGGGAAGGAGAGGGGAAGGAGAGGGGAAGGAGAGGGGAAGGAGAGGGGAAGGAGAGGGGAAGGAGAGGGGAAGGACAGGGGAAGGACAGGGGAAGGACAGGGGAAGGACAGGGGAAGGACAGGGGAAGGACAGGGGAAGGACAGGGGAAGGACAGGGGAAGGACAGGGGAAGGACAGGGGAAGGAGAGGGGAAAAAAAATCAAACCAAAAAGAGACCATCTCCTGCAGCAATCTTTTGAACTGCTGCAAATATCGCAAACTGAAATGTATGTTTTATCCCTCCCTCTAAATAAATAAGATTTTTTAAAAAAATGACTTTGCACCATTTTTTCCATAATAGGGTAAGCATAATGAAGTCCTATCTTCTTAAAAAAATAATTTCCTTTGTTGTGAAAACATGAAAATACAGTATCCTTCTCAACAGTCATGTAAACAAGCAATTAGATACAGCTTCCATATGGAACTATGGTATAAAAGTAAGCAAGATTCTGAACCATCACCTTTATTGATAAGGAAAAAAAAATAAGCAAGAAATTAAGATACTCAAAAAAGGAGGAAAATAGGTAATCAGGTGGCAAACCAGACCAACTAGGAATTGAGAATAACAAAGTGAAGAACCATTAATCCATTTTATATTAAAGTCAATCAGGAAAAGAAACCTTTTAATAAATGGAATTATTTTTGAATTATTTTTATCATTGGATTAGGAAAGACGTTTCTATTTAAAACCTGCTCTGCTGGAGCGTTAATTGCAATCACACCTTTTGCATAAAAAGGAAAAAAAACAAGTTATCATACAGCATAACAGTAGATGTCTCTATGACAAACATGTCTCTGTTGAAGGTTTCACAAAGAGGTATCTGGATTACTGAAGTAAACTGGTTGGTACTGCTTGTCCCAGAAACATCATGTCAAGTCAGAACTGAAACATTACATTTTGTATTTCCAAGAAGTGTGGATATTTTTAATAAAAAAAAAGTAAGCCTTTCAGAAAAAACACCATGGATCATTTTCTGCAGTTGTGCCACAACATTAACTACAACCTAGACAGTAGACTGCAAATGCTTCACTTCTCAGAGTTTGAGGAAGCAGATTAAATTGTTTTTGAATCTTGCTGTTACCAATCTCTGCCCCTTGTGACTAGTATCTTTACTCCTAAGCAAACAGCTAATCCATGAGCGCATCTCATTATGAAAGACAATTATGACAATTAGTCTGTTATGATTAAAATTAATCACTCGGGTTAACGCAGAGAGAAGAAAAACCTAAAGTCTTTTAGCTGTTCAGCTACACCATTTCAAGGAAAAACTCTTGACACCAACACTCCTTCACCCCTGTTGTGCTTCACTCTGTTCTACCTGCTTGAGTCCTTTAAGTACCAGTTCCTAGTACTCATTCCCTTCTTGCCCATGGTGTACCAAGTTATTCAGGCACATTGGTGTGACAGAGAAGTGCACAGGGAAAAGAGAAACAAAAAGAAGAATTTTTTGTGCAATAACTTCCTTCACAGTTCTCCTGACAACATACTAGTACTCCCTATACAACAAATGGCTCAAAATAGTGCTATATATAGCTTGTTCTTATTCTGCTGCATATATGAACAGATTTATTTCAAAGATCTTTTTAACGACAGGGAAATTAGCTGCTACTGTTCACTAGATAATTCCTCAATTATCAGTGTGACTCTTTGAGTGTTCCAATAGCTTTTAGTACTGATGTAATCTTTTAATACCATTTGTTAACCAAATCAACACATTCAAAGTAACTCAGATCCAAGACTACAACGTAACCCAAGCACCCTATTGTGCGCATGAGTTGTATCTTTGCTAGCAACAGTCATGCAGGGGTGCTCTCTGGGAGGAAAACTGCGCTACAAACTTCTCAGAAATACAATGCCATATTGCCCCATAAACCTCACTTTTGTTATACCAATTAAACTACCACCACCTAGAACACCAAGCTGAACTGCTTGATTTACTGATGATGATTAAGAATTATAACATATTCATCTGTGCTGAAGTACCTTAAGTTTATAGTCCACCAATTAAGTTCTCTGAGCAGTGACAGTCACATTTACTTTTTTATTTTTTACAGCTCTGATCTACTAAGGACATTAAGCCACATCAAAATATATAAATATTTAAAAGTAATGTATTTTGTAAACACATTTGGCCAAATGAAATGATGGCACCAACAGTAATGGAGTTCTTAAGTATATCAGAATTATATAAAATACAAAAAATTCCCTATTTTTTTTCTGATTTGGATTACTCCAGACTTAAAACTGTTTTATCTCTGTTGCCAAAATAAATGTAACAGCAATGCACAGCAAACAAGTATGAAGTACTGGAAGAAACCCCTAACAGTCTCGCTAGTGTTACTCTTTTCTAACCACTGTGTGAATTAAGTAACATACTTAAACTGCAATATTCAGCCAAAGAAGATGCAACAATACTAGAAGCGAGGTTAATAACTGCTAAAAACTAGCAAGCATTACAAGGAAGAATACCATAGGGTGAGAATAGGATGAGGAAGCAGCTCAGCTGTCACCAACCATTTTAATCTGTCAGCCATCATCAGGGTCACAACCCACCCAGCATTGTACTAGCCAGCTTGCCAAATTTTGTCAGAAAAATTTGAAATTATTGCTGCACTAGAAACAAAAGTGCTGCCTGTTGGGATTTGGAGTAAAGATGTGATAAGTATCCTACAGACAGACATACTGTTAAGATACGGACAATACATTTCACTCGGTACCTGAATTAGAGATAAGAAAATGTGATGTGCCCTACAGATATAGCAGCCAAAAAGTAGGAAAAGCAACCCCACACTTTACCTGCATAAAGCACTCACAGTGAGCACAAACAGAAGCAGCAGATTCTGACTGGAACATTCAAACCAAAGGGTAGAGGCCAAATAGTTCCCCAGGAACTCTCCACTACTGCCAGCCATTGAGGGCAGAGGACTACTGCTAACAGCTGAGCTATAGTTCAGCCAGGGATTTTATTCAATCTCCTTGTGGGACTACAACATACCCCTGCAGCAAAAGAGATTGAGCTGAAAAAAGCATTGTTGGGTTTTGTGGTTTGTTTTTTGTTGTTGTTGTTTTTCACAACTATTACTGCATTAAAAAATACACACTAAGAACAGAACTATTAGAACAGTGGTACATACCTGCTGGCATAATGCTGCCAGCAACATATTGACAAGAAGCAAGAACTCATTTAGGCAAGGACTACTGCACACACTATTCAGTCATTTGGATCAAGCTATTTTTTATAAGCAAAACCCACAGCTTTACCTGTTTTTAGAAAGACAGAGGGATGGTACAACTAGTGAACAGAAAAAAAGATCAAAGGCTGTTCGCTTCACTAGTGTAAAAATAGACCCCTCAAACTATTTTCCCATTTTCAAAGATAATTTTAGAAGATTGTTCAAACTGGGTGTCTCAGGACACTTTTTTTTTTTTTTCCATTTTGTAGAATACTGCACACCTATAGCACTACACATACAGTCACCTGTGGGAAAATGAGTTACAGAAGCACCCCATCTAAAACCATCCCAATGTACAGCACTGCTTCCTACTTCCTTTTATATTTAAATATATAAAATGCTTCAGAAATTATACTGGTCAACCTTCTTATTAAAAAAATTTTTCAACGTTAACAAAAACAGTAAGGCAAGATTACTGAAAATACACTTTCAATGATACCATAATATAAGCTGCACTGATTTTTTCTGGTTTTGTAAGAAGAGGCATTCAAACAACACGTAGAACTCACATCTTCCGGAATAAGTATTTAAAGCCCAACACCTATTCTAATTGTTCAAATACTTACTAACTTTCTGTAATCCACCCTGTCTGAGGCTCAGGAAGTAATTTATTTGCTCACAATGAAGTGCACTTACATCAACGATGCAAAAGTATTACAGAGTATCTATCCATTTAACCAACTTTAAAATACCTACACAGGAATACAGAAATTAAGTGATTATTTAAAATGGAGCCATCTATGGCAACATGGATTCTAACATAAGATTTATAGTGTCAAGAGCCACCCTGATTGAATATTTTGAGTAAGCATACCCAATTCTTTCTTCTCAAATGATTGTTGACTGTAAGAAACTAGAACTCCCTGTCAACACTTGTAGCAATTGTCACAGTGGGAAATTCCTTCAATTGCAGAAAGATTCAGATGCTCAATTTAAGTGGAAGCAATTAACAAAGGGATTCAGTAAACAGGGAAAGAATATATCCACTTTGAAGTCTGATGACACACTGAACAGGGATCAAGTACATGCCAGAATTAAGTAATAATAAGGTTTTTTTTTAAGGGTATTTTAAAGATAGCAATGAAAATAGAGAGGATACACTAAAGGAGAACATCTGACATGGATGTTTAGCACCGTTGTGTTTACAAGTGCATGAAACCACAATCAGAGGTTGAACTGAAGCCGGTTAACTACAGCGTTCCGCACAAGACCAACGCATAAACGAGTACACCTTACTTCTTGCTTTATGGTGTTGAACAGAAAAAGCCTTGCTGAAAATCTCCTGTTTGTCTGTAGTTTATAGTCAACAGCCATCTCCAGGTCATGTATAAACTGCAGTCTTAAGAAAAACATACAGTATTTCTTAACATGCACGATTTTCTTACATTGCAGTATTTGCCAGTGTATGCTACTCTTTGGATACTTTGGATGGCCAAGTGCAGTGCACTTATCTCTATGTAAAAGCTGAAATTCCTTAACAGTGAAAATTGGAATGCAGGAAAGAAAATGCAGAACTAACACCAATGTCAGACCCAAGTCTTTTTAGCCTTCTTTTTAGTGCTGCATTACTATCCTGTTAAAAGGTAGACTTGCAAATATCAACAGGGCAACAAGTCACCTTTCAAAAGAATTATGTATCATACTAATTAAGCACAATTTTAAATTAAAATCAGACATGTTTATAAAAAAAAAATAAAAAATTACTTTTTCCCCTTCCAAAGCCCCCAAAATAGAATTTTCCTATGAAATTTCATGTGCAATGTTACTAAGAACTCAACTATACCAGATTATCACACTATCACTAACAACACACATCTCCATTCTCTCAGTCTTCTTGAACTCTTTTACCTTAATAATGAAGTAAACTCAATTAAAATACAGCCTTTTGAAATGTCACAAACAACGCATAGTAAAGTCATTATCTTTGCTTGATGACTCTAAATGTTTCTGGTAGACATTATACAGAAATACAAACTTCCAACAGCTTTAGACCTGAAGATCCAGTATATCACAACAGAAATCAAAGAATAGCTGTTACTGTCATGTGTTGGTTTTCTGTAAGAAGTGCATTAGTGTTCACTGCAAAGTTTGACACTGGCACTCAAAATGGTAAGAGCAATTCATAAAATAAAATGGCCAAAAATAACTTTCAATACTGCAGCACCAATGTGAAGCTGTGTAAAATACAGGAAACACAGTTTATGGGAAATAAACACATCAAAAGAGCAATTGGGTTCTAAGCACACACAATCATCAAGGAAAGTATCTTTAAATTTTAGAACTAACATACTTTGAAACAGCAGAACAACTTCAATGTATCGTCTTAAATACTAGAAGGAACGTAATTAGACATACCTTTTCTCTCTGTTTTCTGTGCAGGGATGGAAGATGTGGATGTAGGCAGTTTTGATAAAGTAGATGCTCCATTAGCATCAAAGGATTTCTTTGGCTGGTGATCAGATTGTAGAGAAAATGGACTAGGAGGAACAGTGCTTGGGGTAGCAGTTGGATGAACCACTGGTTTGATGGGATGCTGTACTGGAGTAGAACTACTGTGAGTCTCTGCTCTTGGCAGTCTGTAGTCTCTGTCATTGTGCCTGCTTGTTTGAGATAAAATATTCTGTGGGAGCATACTACTGGTGTCACTGGAATGCTTGTCCTCCACTTTTTTCAGGATTCCCCAAGTAATGATGCAATAAGAAAAAAAGATAATAATTAGAAACATGTCTAAAATTACAGTGACTTTGATTAATACAGCTGCACTTTATCAATTAGAGTTGATTGAACTTCTTAGATTAAAAAAAGTCTCAAGTAGATCAGCATCAAAAAAGGGAAAATTTAATTCTACTCACTGACAAAATGCATTTTCTTTGAATTTTGCTTGATTTAGAGTTCCAGTTAAGCACAGTGTTATGATGAAAGGCTGCTTTATAACAAGCTTTACAGTCAAGCTAACTTTTAAATCTCCTAAAAAATCTAAATCGTAATCAATTATTTCCATCTTATACTTAGCATTAAAAGATAATTTGTGTGGATTTTCTTTTGTTCATTTAATATCCTGAACATGGAGTATAATTTAACATTCCAGCCTTCGAAGAATTCCACTTCAAGTCTCGAGTGCCACTACCAAGAATTTACTTTCAACTGAATTATTTTGAGAAGACTATATAATAAATGAGTGACTCATCTGCATTTGTCACATGATGACTGACTTCAAAATATGCTACACAGGGACCATACCAAGTAAACATAGAGGCATTCTTTTTATTGAATCTTAGATTTTCACCAGTCACAAAATAGTTACTGCAGTATGCATTTCTGCTATCTTTTTTGCAGCATTTGGTTTATTTCAGCACACACAGTGTGTTTTAGCATACACAAACCCCCCAGTTCTTTAAGTCTCTGCCTTGTCAGGTCCCACGCAGCAGCAGGGTGGGAAGGAAGACAAACTTTGTCTTCCACCGTTAAATCACCCTAAGAACTATGCAACAAATTCACCATATCATCAACATACAGAAAGAATCTCACAGCACAACCATTTCCCAGAAAAATTTGACAAAGATTAAAGGTAGGTATCAAGAAAAAAAATTCCAAATAACAGAAATTCAGTGTTCAGGAAAGGCTTTGCTAAAAGCATGGTAGAAATATACTTTCAATAATGTACACAAGTCTGAAAATCCTCATGATATAATTCATTAAATTAGCTCATTATTTTCAGATCTGAAATCCAAGTTTTAGACGAGGCTTCTGCAACTCTATTTTTAAGCTCAGAATAAAACATTGATAGGTCTCAGTGACCACAACAGTACAACTAAACCAAAAACTGTGCAAGTTGTTTTAGTAACTACCTATGAAGATAATCAAACTTAGGCAGTAAATGCTGCAAAAAGGAGTACCATGAAAAGCATTAAGCAAGCATTGTACTAGTAAAGGCTCAAAGTTATTTGAAGAAACAACATTATGGAGAGCTGTAAAAAGGCAAGAAAAACAGATAAGGGATGGGATTTTTTTTTTTTTTTTAGCTTGGAAAATAAAACAGTGATGCAAACAAGAAAATAACATATTATTGTAAAAAACCACATACTTCCACTGGCAAACCCACTGGCAGCTGTCGCCTGCATCACCTCTCTTCTGTAATCCCTATCTTTTGGAAAACTGTTAACTGACATTTTGCTTGCTTCTTTTTGTCTCTGCTCTCTGAAGAAAAGAAAACACAAGTTAAGTAAGAACTTATATCACCTAATAACAAAATGCTTTCTGTGGTGAAGTTACATGGGATGAATTAAACTAACCTAAGAGCTTGCTAGAGATGGAATAGGTAAACTCCAGGCATTGCTACCAGTTGAGTTAACACACATTCAAAAAAACCATAAAAACTCAACCAAGCAAACAAACAAAGAGACAAACAAACAGAAAAAATCCCAAAACAAAACAACAAACAAACAAAAAAACCCAACACCAGAAAAACTAACCCACAGCAATAAAAACCAAAAACTCAAGCCAACCATATTTTCCCCTCCTGCTCTGGATCATCAAGGGATAAAACTGATACCAGAGGTCATGGTAAAAGTAGGAACACAGAAGACTTGGACCACAATCTTTTATAGCAGTTTATCTATTAGATAAAAATAATTACTCTTAAATGATCTTAAGAATATTTGTTCCTCATCCAATGAAAACAGACACACATTTATACCTTTCCAGCCATTCTTTTGGTTTTTCCCATTGTGAAACTTCTGTTCTGCAGTTGTAGTAGTACTTTTTGCCTGAGGAGCTGATGTGTTCAGACCAATCATCTGCAGAATCGTAAGCCTTTAAAATAAATACAAATAGTGTTGAACAAAAGACTACTTGAGAATCTTAACATAGAAATTTAAAAGTCTCCACAGTTTTAAAAACTACTTGTCCTCATGCACCTTTATCACTGCTTTTCAGTTATGTTATCTCTAAACACCTGCTTCATTTGGGTAGGTTAAAGATGTGACCACTACACTCCTGTTGCATTCTGCAACAGTTTCCTGTTTTGATCCCATCAACCCTGAAACAAAAATCTAATGATGTGTTTAGTGGGATACAGTAATATTAAGATTGGTAACAGTTTTCAGCACCTTAGAACTTACAAAAATCATTGTCTTTTCAGAATTTTTCTATACTGCACAAATCTGTTTTACTGTCAGTGCAATTTTTAACAAACACCATGCTAACTGCTAAAACTTATAACTCCTTGGGATAACAAGGTCTCTGAAATTCACACTATGTAATACATCTTAAGTAAAATCATATTGTCTTCTCTACATTTACCAACAAAGTTCATACAAAATATTTTTCTATATACCTACTTTAAGTAATCTAGTATTTTAAAATTCAACCCAAGTACCTCAAGCTTTAGTGATTATCAATTAGAATAATTTTACAGCATATAACAGCTGCAGTTTGGGTTTACAGAGTGTTCATAAAATAAAGACTGATATTGGAAAACTCAATGAAGCAGATAATGTGCATGTCACCTGTTTTAGACAAAAAAATGCCATATAGTGTGTATGAATGTGTTGACAAAGGCATAAATACTAATCACAAATACTCACTGACTCAGAAGTTTTGCTTGGATTATTGCAGGGATTAGAAGAATGTGAATTTGAACTATGAAGAGCACTGTGGTTATGTGAATTTTCTTGCGGAGAGTAACTGGTCCCTAAAGGGAAGAAAAAAGACTGTTCACATTTATGTCTTCAAAGATATCAACCATCTGCATCCTAAGGAGGTGGAAAGAGAAAGGAGAGGGGAGAAGGCAAGCTGTGTACAGACTGGCCCACAGCCTAGTTCAGATGCAGAAGTATTTCAAGAGACCATACAAGGAACTCTTTTTCACACAGCATAAAGCTCACTTTGCCTTTCTAGTTACAATTATGCATTATGTCCCAATAGTCTTACTCTCAAACTTCATTCCACTACAGACAAACAAGTAGCCTTCATATTTTTTTTGTGGTTGGAGGAATCCTAACATGTCAATTTAGAAATCAAGAGACATTTTCTCTTCAACATTAGGTTGGAAATTTTAAGTGGTTTCTCAACAGCCTACACATTTAAATACACAAAGTGAGGTCTTCAGTTCACTGGAGCAATGCTGTTTTCTTACTCCTTTTGAGGCTACTAGTAACTGGTTCTAAGTAACCACTTAAGTTTATGCACAGGGATGAAATTAGTTTTCCTGCACCTCAGTCTCTGCAGCATAGCTACCAACATCTAGAGCACCAAAAGCAGCATTTCTCAAACCACCTGCTTCTGGACTCCCCAACAACCGCTTCTTGAGGTAACCCAGTTTTCTTCCTTGCCATGAAAACACAATCACAAAAGAACAGCTGGGAAAAGAGAAGGGAGATAATTCTCAACATCTCAAACCTTATTTCTAAGCACATAAAGCCTCCTCCATTGTTCTTTATATGGTTTTCTCTTCCTAAGTTTCAAATGTACATACAAGTCACACCAAAAACAACAAAAAAAAAAATCAACAAAAAACCACACATTTCGGGGAGAAACCTAGATATTTCAAAACATTACACAATTTCTTTTTTTTTTTTACTCTGACAACTGATTTCTAAATACCCAGGAATACTACATCAGGTACTACTAGCTTCATACAATGCACAGCAATATAAATGTTATCAAAGTGCTTTGCAACATGACCTAGTGGAAGATGTCCCCAACCTTGCAAAGGAGTTGGAACTAGATGGTCTTTGCAGCCCCTTCCAACCCTGTCCCTTCTATCATTCTGATTCTAAATGGCCAAGACTGTACATTACAGGCAACTACAATACAGAACAGTCCACTAAAACAGACTGACAGGGGGCAGTGAATGAAGCCATTATACAGATGCTTTTTTTAAGTCTACTGAGAGCCACAAACACAGGAGATGACTAGCTATATCATAGTGCAGAACGAGAGAATATAATGCAAATTCTAGCTTCTGAGCCTTGTGACTACACAAGCATTGCCAAAATCACTTTTTCAAACTTCTTCCTGCCTCTAACCCTGCAGGTTAGAAATAGAGCATTGAAAAAGCAAAGAGGTACACCATGACTAATTTACATACATGAGTTACTGCAACCCTGAGTCCTATTCCTATGTCATTTTGGCTAAAACCATGTCATTCTCTTTAAGGATCTGGAGGTGGGGGGAAAAAAAAAAACAAACAACAAAGGAAAAACAAAATAGTCTCATCCACACATACAGCCTTCCAAAAGCAAGATAACTAGTCCTACACAAAAAGTATCTTTCATGCTTCATGCTCAGAGCCAAGTGGAATGATTTCCCAGCTTGTCAAAACAATACTGACATCATCACATGTTTGTGATGCACATGAATAGCAAAAAAACCTGAGCTACTGCATGATGTGACTTTGCATGATATGTACATTAGAAAATTCCAGAAACTAGACATTAGTGTGTATTTATAAAAATAGACATATTTCATTCCCCAATGTAATTATAATAAATTTCTTTAATACAAGATTGTAGTCCTCAATCAGTAACACCGACAGCTGTAAAATTTTTTATATATTTTTTATATATATGTAATATATATAATTATATATTTCCAATATATATATATTTTATATTTTTTATTTATCATTCTGTTAACAGTCTTTATTAATTTACTATACCCTTTCCAAACTCTGAGATTAAATCATTACAATTGCTTCATTTATTTTTGTACTTTGCTTAAAACAGACATCATAACTCATTCCTACTATGAGGTGAAATTATCTCCCTTTTTAAAGGAAAAAAACAAAATGAAAATTTAGCAGATGGCTTGTTTGAACAGTTTGATATTAGTCACTTCAAAACTTTGAAAAACACCAAAGTAGTTAATTCACGATAATCCCATACCATGGATTCAGTAACACTACATTTTGTTCAATGTACTCAAGATGTAGTTGGTGATTTTTAAATACTGTAGTGGTCTAAATACACCACTATAGTGAATTTAATCTAACACGTGTTTTCCAAACATAAGTAAGAGACAACAATGTATTAACAAAATTATTTAAAGTTAACTGTATCCAACCCATAAACAAACCCCTTTGCTTTCAACCTCAAAGTCGTCTAACAGCTCAGCAGCATCCCCACCATTTCACACTGTTCCCTGACACCCTGGTTCCCAGCACCAGTACTGAGTCACAAAACATCTCAGAGCAAGTATCAGAGAGCTGCAGCAGTCACACCCACCTACAGCTGGCCCCGATAGTAGAAACACCTACAATGCACAGTTTCTTCCTAAGTAGCTCCCAGGTCTCTTCACATGGAGCTGTGCCTCCTCCCAGCAGAATTCCCAGACTGCACACCCACGGACTGCCCTGAATCAGGGATCTTGCCCTACCTGAGCTGGCCTCAGCTGTGTAAAAACTGATCGTGGCTGCTCCAAAATACTGACTGCCACAGATTGCTGAGACAAGCTATGTGGGGTTTTTACAAGGGCCAACTGTAACTACACACCAGTGTCTAGGACAACTAGAGTGTAATTACAGGTGCTCATTCATACCCATTCCTCCATTTTGTTTTATACCTAATACAGGTTTACGTTTGGATCCAACACTGAACTTCAAATGAATGAGCATATGAAAAAGTTGCCAAACTGATATTTTCTGCTGGGAAACTTTCAAGGTGGAAGCAGGAGATGCTTTGAAGAACAACAGTTTTAGGTCCTTCGCACAAGGGCTTGAAGATCACACGTAAACAGCCATATGACTAAATCAACCACATACTAAATCCTTGCTTCCTCAGTATAAAAAGATACATACTTGCACAGCAGTTACCTAGGAATTCACACAATCCAGGCCAGCAAGCATTGCCAGCTCAGGTTGCCAGGGGAGGTTGCTCAAGATATTTAAAAGGCCACTGAGTTAAAATGGTATGCACAGAGCAATCTGCAAATGGAGGTCTACCTCTAAAAAGAACAGGGTTCTCCTTATTTGTGTGCTAGCTTTTTCCATTAGCAAAGCCTAACCCTGAGTCATTTTAAGGTGGCTAACATCCAGTCAGCTCTATGTCTCCCAGATGCATGTCTGGTGAAGTAGATCATGAGAACAGGATCACTAAGATTAGTCCATATCCCAGAAACAGGCCTGAGAAGGTAGACAACATACTACCATCACTTAAGATACTCTTACAGCACATCTCACCAATCTCATTTTCACCAAGCACTCTGATTTTCCTCATTTTAATAATTATTTTGGAAGATTCTGTTAAACCTAGAAAGAGCTATTCCTAACTGGAAGATGGCCAAGAATTGCAGCAGCACTACAGCTGTATAAAACTCTAGTGGTTCCACTGTGTGAGCAGGCCTTCACTGGTGCTATTTCTGGTGACCAGCAGGTCAGAGGACAGGTCAGAGTTGAGGCTAAATTACTGTAACTATTTTCAAATGGAAGTCTTTCAAATGAAAACCACATCTTCCTCACTAATGCATGAAAATCAGCAGAAAGCATGAAAAGCATAATTCTGGGAACGAACTCAAAAAACAGGCTGTGACTTAATGCCTGCCTGAGAGCTGAGACTCTGCCACACCAAGACTCATAACTGTTTTTGTTAAGTAGTTTCCAGATTCACAGTGCTAAAATTCAAGACAGTTAGAACTGCAACAGGGCTCAACTCTATCCTCGACTTGGAAAACAGATATAACATAGGCTTAAATAAGAATATTCCATTTTACAAGTCAGATTTCTCTAATAATTATCACGTGTAATTCATATGCCCATTAACATGACTTCAACACTGTGAAATTAAGAAAAATTGAAATTTTGAGTTAGTTAAGGATCAGACTGCAATTGATTGCTCTCCCTTCCTCCCTTCCATCTTTCAAGAACAAGCTAAAAGTCTTTACTTTCCAAAACCTCTACACCTATACTAGAAACTACAGCATCCACTTAAATATATATTTTCTTGCTTGATTAGGAGTCAAATACATCACCTTACCCTAAATAAAACTCTCTTTAGCTGTACTAGCATAGTGTTGCACTATACAATAGTTAACTTCACGCAGCCCAACACAGAACATCTATGTTTTCTTTTCAGTCAGACCAATGCATTGTTACTCTTCTAACTCTCCTGTCCATAAAAGAAAGTGTGAGTGTGGATAATAGGAAGGAAAGTTTAAAAAAGGTTAACCAGGTGGGCAAGAAGCATGAAAAATGCCCCCAGCAGGAACGTGTGTGGAACTCAATGAGAGTCCTCCCCTTCCCTCCCTCCAGATGGAATAGGAGTTCAGGAAAAGCTCTAGCAGAGTCTTATTCTCTGTGCCCAGAAACCAAGATGTATGGAACAAAACAGGAAAAAAGCAACAAAGCTCATTCCACTTGTTTCAGTTCTATATATACTGTTTCTATGCTTTATTTTCCAGATCTGAGCTAATGTGCAATCAAATTAACCAAACCAGAACATTAGAACTTGAACTTCCTCAACAGATACTGCCCAACAGTACTGAGAGACATTAGTTATTTGTTAACAAAGAAAGTTAGTTTACGGTAGTGATATTCTAGGGGGATAACCAAAACTTGTCTAAAAAAATGTCTAAAGTGTATTTCAACTGATGTCTCTTATTTCAGTGCAGATCTTTGTACAGAATATTTTCTAAAGCTCTGCATATGGGAGGAAAAAGAGCAACACAATAGGAACAAAATACCCAATGCCTCAGCAGCAACTGAACAGACTACCAGGGCCATTTTTGTTTGCCACATGTAAAGGTATTGAGACAAAACACTATTTTTCTTCACTGTGTTTTTATGTGTCCTGCTGTGCTGAAATAAAATATGGCTGCTTTCCATGGGCAACTAAAAGCATAAAAACTTGCAATTTTTCTAGTACTGCAATGGCCTCAGAGAACACACAAACTATGCAGTAAGTTTTCAGAAATGTGTGACATACTAACTTGAATGCACAGTGCACTCTCAAAAGAGAGAAAATCTAGCCTGATGACCATACTGTTCAGCTGCTCAATTAAATACAGCCCCCAAAATAAATGTTTTATACTAGTGAACGAGTAGCTCCATGAGCAAAAGCGCTTGTAAAGCCTCATCTGCCCTGCCCTCCCCTCCTACCCCATCTCCTATCCAGGACAGCAAAGTCTTTGTTTTGTAATGTTGATTCAGAAGATACTCATCCCAATGTAAAAAAGTTTTTTTTCTCCAAGTTACCATTCCATGAAAATTTATCCAAAATGTTAGTAAAAACAGACAAAGACTCATACATACATGGAGTAGGACAAATGACCAATAGGGATAAAAAATATAGTGTAACCACACAGTATTCTTCATAATGGAATTGTACTTCTAAATTGTTAGTAAGCAAACAACACCTCAAGAAGGAAAAGCCAAGAGCACAAATCAAAGAAAGTCAAGGGCTCCATATTGTTCTACTAATGAAGTACTCAAAGAACACCAAGATATTGCTGAATACTAAAATGAAAAATATTAGCTTCAAATTTTACTTTACACATTGCATAACATCACAGTACTTTGCTGTCTTCTGCTTACTTTTTCATTTTTAATTGTATCGGTTCAATTTAATTTAGAAACTGAACTTTAGTTCTAGGGCAAACAGTACAAACTGCTCCAGAGAGAAAAGCTGTTATCTGCCCATTAAAAAGGAAGGGAAAAGGAAGTAATGAAATAGCTCAAATTAAATTCAAACTTTGCATAAAACACCTCAGCGCTTTACTACTCCAGCAGCTAACAGGCAGATCAGTTTCCTAGGGTTGTACCTCAGTCCAAATGGATGTAACAGCTTGGTTTGTCCTTGCTGGTAGAACAGATCCACACTTGTTTTTGTCCAAACATCACCTTCTAATTTGCTCCTTGCCATGTTACAGCTACAGCAAAATAATACTTAATTACTTAAATAACTTTGCAGTTGTTTTCTTCCTACCCTCAACTTATACATAACTTGGAAAATGATCCCTTGAGTTTCTGGACGATCCAATACTCAAATGTTCAAAAAAGCCTAAGGGATGAAACATGAATTTTCAATAAACTCTACACAGATCCCTATTTACCTTCCTCTGACATCTGACTTTTCTTGATATCTCAGTCATTAAAACAAAAATAAGCAAAAGACAGGACAAATAATTTTGCCATCACCTGTAAAAGTGGTTACTCTATTTCTGAATAGCAGTAAGCAGTATCATTTGAAACAGTTTGCCTGTTTCTCTTAAATTAATTCAACCAGCTTCTAAAACCTTTCTGATAAGAACATCTAAGAAAATAGCAGAATTTACTAAAGTAGATTCTTTTAAAGAATTTAAATCTACAAGTCGAACTTACATGAAATTAAGAACTGCAGGTGAACAACAAATTCTTCAGACTTACATTTGCTATTTCCTCCCTTTGGGTTCATGTTACTTCGTAAAACAATTTCCAGCAATTTCCTCAACACTGCTTAACATCTCTAAGGCATCTAACACTATTTGATACCAATCAACTCAGAAAAGCAGCTTAAGCAAGGAAAACATGAACAAGTACCATGAAATTCAGCAAGTCATACTCCTAACACTCTAGCTCACAACAGATCTCAGTATGTTAAATAAAAAACAAACTGCTGCTACAGCATCACTGACGACACTTAATTTTAGTCTTTTTTATCTTGCAACACTATCACATTTGTATTAAGTGGAGTGAGACACATTCCCAAAAAGAAACTAGAGATAGCCAAGAATAAAGCCAAACCATACCGTCCGTCCTGACAGTACCTCAAAAAACATTTAAATCTTTAATAGCGTGGAAGACAGTGCACAAGAAAGGTTCCTCTGTCCTCAAATAAAAGCTTCATACAGAAAGGGGCTTTTTAATTATTATGACATGAAAAATGAGAAATGTTGAACTGACAGCCAGTGCAGATTAGCACAGCATATGGGCAATACACTGAATTTACCCCTTCCAAGCTCTCCCTAGCAATACACCAGGAAACACAAAGGAACAGCCTCAATACAGTACGAAGAGATTAAATTTTGGAAATGGAAGTCTAGCAGCACCGCAATGATGCATTATCCTACCTGAGGCTTCCACAATCCTGATCAACTCAGAGTAAACACACAACTGCTACCAGTTCATGCCTCAGACTGCTCTAATGCCTCCACAAAAGATGGCAACTCCATTACAGAAAAAAACCAATAAACCAGCAAACAGGATTTCAGGTTATGTCAAACAAAAGCATTCTAAGTTTGTTTAACTAGTCATAAGTAGAAATAAACTTTACGTCTGAGCAACTTTTTGCCTTAATAGAAAACAGTACATGTAAAAATATATTGAGAATACACTACAAAAATAATTTCACTTCTGACAAATCCCCAGGATCTCAATTTCTGCAACCATTAATATGTCAATAGATACAATCATAAAACCATGGAATGGCTGGGGTTGAAAGGAACCTTAAAGACCCTCTAGTTCCAACCCCCCAGCTTAAGCAAGGACACAAAAATTCCAATTTTACCGTTTTTTACTCAAAACCAAGGAAAAAGCTTAACTAGATAATTCAATGCAATTAAAAACTATTAGTTATCTGGGATCTTTTAAAATTATGATAATTTTAAAAAATTCTTATTATTATCCAGAGGGACATGGACAGGCTTGAGATGGGTCCATGCCAACCTCATGAAGTTCAGCAAAGGCAAGGGCAAGGTCCTGCATATGGGTCAAGGCAATTCCAAGCACAAATACAGACCAGGCAAAGAATGGATTGAGAGCAGGCCGGAGGGAAAGGACTCAAGGGTGTTGGCTGATGAGAAGCCCAACATGAGGCAGCAACGTGAGCTTGCAACCCAGAAAGCCAAACACATTCTGAGGCTGCATCAAAAAAAGCATGCCCAGCAGGCCAAGAGATGCAATTACTTTCCTCCATTTTGTTCTCATGAGACCTCACCTGGAGTCCTGTGTCCAGTTCTGGGGCCCCCAGTACAGGAAGGACATGGAACTCTTTGAACAAGTCCAGAGAAGGGCCACAAAGATGATCAAGGGGATGGAGCACCTCTCCTACACAGACAGGCTGAGAAAGTTGGGGCTGTTCAGCCTGGAGAAGAGAAGCCTACAGAGAAACCTTATTGTGGCCTTCCAGTACCTGAAGGGCCAACAGGAAAGCTGGGGAGAGATTTTTTACAAGGACATGTAGCAATAGGTTGAGAGGTAATAGCTTTAAACTGGAAGAGGGTAGATTTACAGTAGAGATCAGTAATAAATTCTTTACTGTGAAGTGGTGAGACACTGGCACAGGTTGCCCAGGGAAGCTAGGGATGCCTCCCTCACTGGAATTGTTCCGGGCCAGGATGGATGGGGCTTTGAGCAACCTGACCTAGTGGGAGGTGTCCCTGCACATGCAGGGGGGTTGGAACGAAATGATCTTTAAGGCCCCTTCCAACCCAATCCATTCTATGGTTTTACAAATAGGCACATGCTCACATGCTTTCTGAAAATTAGGCTTAGGGGTTACTAAAACTGGATTAACAAATCCATTTGCACTGTGGAGAGTCACAATTGTTACTTTTCATTCAAGGAGCTTCCCAAGTAACATAAAACAAATACATTGGAAGAAACAACACACACATCAGTGACATAAAGCAGATACTGCTTCAATGCACTTTCTAGAAACTGCACAATCCAATGTTTTAAGATTACAAACAGGACAGTAATACTATGGAAGACTGACACACCATTAATTGTTCATCACTGACTGAAGTTTGAATGAAGTCAGGGATCATACAAAACATCTGCTTACAGTCGGAAAGGTAAAAAATAACCAAAACAAAGCAGTAGCCAGAAAACAGCTCTAGGACTACTCCATTTTCTATGCATCAACAGCACCAAATGACTACTCAAACTTAGAAGCTCCAAACAATCTTCCTGAGAAAATCCACTGAGCAAAAGCAAGATTAAATAAGAACATGGCCATAATGTTTAGCACCTCGCAATTGTCTTTTTATGCTTTGGTAGTAGTTTCTTGGGGACAAACAACTTTGAGCAGCAGGTAGTTCTGTGAATGCAATATTACTTAAAAACTAATTTGCAGGGAAGTTTCTCTTACTCAGTTCAAAATAAGAAAGATGAAGTTGCAGTGACAAATGCTTGCAACCTTCATCCCATCTTAAAAATTTACTTCCTTTCAGTTGACCACACACCATTCAAAATCAGCAACTCTTCCAAGTTCATGGTGTTGTAGAAAGACTAAATAAGAAGACTATTACAAAACACTGCCACAGTCCTGAAAAAAAGCTTAGTCCAAGATATAACTGTTCTACTTATATCCTTAGTAAAAGGCTGTGGTAGAATCAATATCTAACCACATTTTTAAAAAGGCAAGAACAAGATACTGTACATCTCTCTTCTGAAACCCGTCTTTGAAATATTGAAGTCACGTAATTTCAAATTTGTATCTCAAGATACATAAAATTTGACCTCCCTCCAAAGGCACACAGAATTTTGCCTCACTCAGTTCTATCCTATTTTTATTTTGTAGGCTAACATAAGAAAGCCTTATTCATCCTGAAGTTACTTAATAACCATTATCTGACAAGAAATACTCCAGCAAAAGATCATTGCTTAAGCGCTATTAGCATTTGCCAGTTTGAGAACTCTGCTTCTTCTCTAAGACTACAGCAATAACCACAAAAATTGTATTAACTCGTCACAAATGAGAAAAATAACTTGAAAACACTTAGTATTAGAAGCAGCAATTGCTCAGTAAACTTTTACAGGATAATCTGAAACAACTAGGCTTAGACAAACTACTCATTCTGTTCAGAACATGCTATACAACATATGTATTTATTACAGTGTAGATATATAACAAGTAAAAATATTTTAATTTTATGCTTATTTAATTTTCAACTGGAAATTGTTTTTGAAAAGAAGAGATGCTAATAACACTGAAAAAACACCAAGACAAATCCATTTGGGCTGAACAGAATTAACGAACAATGAATGTTGGCCCAGGGCCTAGGGGAGAAGGGGGGGGAGGGCAAGCAAGGATGCACCTAATAATATATAATATCATAATATATATAATATATAGTAGACATGTTATAATATTCACATTACTAAAGTTTTACTACAACAGATTAACAGCCCTAGTTTCAGGCTGGATGTCTAGCTTGGCTCAATAAAGGTATTGTGCAATACAGTTTTCAAGTGTCAAAAGCACAGCAGGTGACAATTCTTCCCTTTTTCCATTAAATAATTCTTAAATATATACTTAAAATTAAATAGGTCCTTCCTAGAATGTCCTTACTGGAAGAAAACATGCCTCTCCACAAAAGCTACAGTTATGTTTACAAACCGAAAATCTGTTTTATAAATGTCTGGTTGCTTAAGGATCTCATTTTATTTCCATAGTTAAGTAAACACTCTCAAAAGGACCACACAGAGGCTGCAATCATTAGCATAGGCAGCCTTTTGCCAGTAAAAGAGGTGACCTTTTTAGACTTCTTGAATTTGAAGAGGATCATATTAGTTCTTGTTTTAAATCAAATAGGAAGAGAGTTACTTCAAAGGAATCGAGTATTTTTGAAAATTAAGTCTGTGTTAACCTGTTAGCAGCAGGTGTGTGAACAAGCAAACTACTCAAGCTACTTCAGCAGAAGAGATCTAACATCAGTGGGAGTTCATTCAAGGGGGATGCCTGACATAAGCATCATAATTCAGTTAAATAAGCACAAAAGAAAAATAATAGGTAAAATGCATTACCTGATCTGTACAGAACTGTTTTACATAATTTATGCAGAAGAGTTTATTCACAGATGTGCAATATCTTTAGTTATATGCCTTAATTAAAAAATGCTCTTTGGGTTTTTTCCACATTTGGGAGTGAATACGTTTGAAACATAATAGATGAGATGAGCAATTCAGATCATCATTTCCTTTCCCTGTTTTTGTTTCTGATAGATATGAATAATTTACAACTCTGTTACTCTAACAAACCCATAGCAAACCTACCTATGAAAGCACAGTGGAAAACTGCTGCTTTGAAGGACATAAACCAGCATGATTTTTAAGAAATCTAGGAAACCGAAGGAGAGGAACTAATCTGTGTAACTGGGATGAAGCCGTAAATATTGCTTCCTAAACATATTTTCAGAAAATCTGACATGCCTAAATATATCCTACTTCTGTGATAATATGGTGAAGTACACTTTTCAAAGGAAAATAAGTACTAGTAAATTCACAAGCAATAATATCCCAGGTATTATTAATCCCTAATACTAGGGATTAAAGTATCTATGTAATCTCTCAAAGTAGGAAAGTGGCGAGAAAAAAGTTTCATGTTCTCAAATTAACTAGACCTACAAAAAAAAAAAAAAAACCAAAACAAAACCAATCCATGCTGATTTTACAGTGGCAACCTCTAAGCCACAAAATCATATGGCTTCAACCACTGCCTCTTAAAACCAGAGAAGGTAGGAAGTAATAAACACATGTACTTAACATTTTCTAACCAAATATATAAACATACAAAATAACATGTTTTCATAACATAGAGCTTCTTCTGCATTTTAAAAAAATATATCAGTAATATTGAAAAAAATAGTCAAAGGTAATATCTTTTAAATTTGTTTATATTTTCTTCCTGGTAAGAAGCTGTAGTAGTTCAACCATGATCAGGGTTTATTACTACCATTACTACTCTTAAATAATAATAATAGTAATAATAACAATGCTATTATTATTATTACTACTACTGCTGCAAAAAGGATCTGTGACCAACTTCAATATTGGCTTATTTAAGACTTAAATAAAACTGGTTTAATCTTCATATAAGCAGAAGTAACCTAGTTCATCCTGCTTCTCATCTCATTCTGTAGCCATCTTAGCATCTAAGACCAGATCTGCTTCTCAGATTCACAAGCAAAGCTAAAGCTGAGGACAGGAATCTGAAAAATGGATAGCAAGGAAACAGATGTCACTGTCAAGCCCTCGTCCTATGTCCAATTAGCCTCTCTGCTTCCTTTGTGGTCACAATGAATTACAACTAAAGTATGCAAATAGTTCAGCAAATTTCCTATGGATATATGAAAAAAACCCCAAACCTACTATAGTTTCATTCAGTTAATTCACTGTGCATCTTGACTTTATTATCTTATATATCTGCAAGCTGTCCTGACAAAGACTGTTGACTATAAATAGGAAAGCTTTATTTAATAAATGTTACAAATTCTTCTTGCTTATAACATGCCTCTTCAAGAAGTTGTAAAATACAAAATTGTAATTTGTTGAAAGAAAACTTCTGTATCAGAATTCGTAAGAAAATAGATTCTAAATCTTTTTTAATTCTCAGTACACAAAAACCTTAACTAGTAAAAGAAGATGGAAACAGAAACAGAATATGAGAAACTTAAACCAGCTTCATCATTCTCTAAACTCACTTCATATTATCCTGCATAAAAAACATTATCTAGAAACAAGAAGTGTAAGGAGTACAACCTTTCTCTATCCTAAAATGAAGCTTTTCATCTACAGAAGCTATCAGTTACTCTCAAACTTTCATATTATCAAATTTAACTTTGAAAGCAAGTGTTTGCTGGGAGGTGATGAGCAGGGAAGGGAAAGGCCCTAAAAATCACTAAGAAGCACGCGAGACAAGCGCATCAACCTCTCTGTAACAAGTTCTTCTGGCAAAGAAATCCAGAATTTTAAAAAGTAGTTTACATTTTGTCATATGCAAATTCTGCAAATCTACAACACCAAAGTAATTTCAAGATATTCAAGTCACTGCCAACTAAATGAAGCCATGCCGTTACGGACCAACAAACTGAAATCCAATCCAGTAAGTGTTTACGTGAGTGAAAAACATCACAAACCTGCATACCTAGTGGAAGTGTGCAACCATCTTTGAAGGAAGACACTCTACATGCTCAGTCTGGTATAAAATGTACTGAACTGCAGATAAATTATGAACAATTTAAATGGTAAATAATTCCAGAGATGAGATCATCTAGATTATAGTTAATCCTAAAAAGTTTTTAAGAAAGCTGCTCCTAAAAAAAAAATAAATGTGCTGATAAAGCATACAAATCATAAAACTGTACCAGTGCAACAGGCATCTACAAATACTGAAGCAAACTGCTAACAGATCCATTACAGTTAACCTGACCCCACAACAGCTCTCAAAACATATTCTCAGCGACCAAAAATCATACAGGGCAATACAAAACACAAAACATAATGTGCCATGGGCCAAGATCAAACACTTGGGGGGAAAAAGCAGGCATTACAGGAATATGACTTAATTAACAATATTTAATCTCTTTCAATATGAAGTCCACTAATCTACAACATTTAAATTAGAAATACTAACATTGCTGTTTTGACTATCGGTGGAACTCTTCAATGTTCTGCATAAAACAAAGCTTAGAAAACTGTCTTTTAAGTCATCCAATTTCAAAACTTCACCCCTGCAAAAATCATCACAAAAGTCATTCCAACTGTTACTAACATTAAAAATTGTGCCAAATGTCTATTTTCTTAATATTTAGGTTAAGCTAACTGAACCTTGCAGATTTGTTTGCTACATTCAGGAATATGTAAGCCATTTCTTTTCCCTGTAACTAGTAAATAGCCATTTAGTATTTTCTTTATACCAAGAGCTCTTCAAGTGTCTCCAAATGCAAGCAGTCATTTTCTTTCTTCTCTGAAAATATGCAGTTTTGCATACTTTCCTAAGAATCAAAACAGCAACTGTAGCAGTCACATTAGCACCAAGGTAATCTACTACTTGACATTCCTCAGATCATATATCCTTTCTGGCTAACACTGCACTCACTATGCTCTTAATTGTGTATCAGTTCTATGTCTGTTTTAAGAGTTACTTCTCTGCACACTATCTACTTACTGCAAAGTCTTACACTCTTCCCTGCAACTTTTTCCACAGAAAGTGGACTACTTTCACATGTTCCTGGAGATTAATTTCCTGTACTTAATTTTCCTTTTGCATAACCTAGGTAGCTCTATACTAGTGAACAGTTTTTACTACTTATAGCCCAGTCTCTTATTACTGCTAGTACATAAATGATCCTACAATTTCTTCCTTTTATAGATTAAAAAAACCCCGTTACTACAGTTACAGATAGCTGGTAAGAGAAGTGAGTTCACACATATCAGAAAATTAATGACAAAAATTTCAACAAAAAAAGGATCTACTGAAGATTCCAGTTGCTTCAAGACATTGGAAATTCAGCTCTGGGAAGTAACTGTTTATGTTTCTGACTGCCTTGCTCTTGTCACAAAGCACTTCCATACTGCATTACACCTCTATTTTGAGTGATGACAACAGCAGGTTAATAACATTTTTGCCATACCTCTGCTGTAGAAACAAAATAAGTTATGTTTTAAAATTGGGGCAAAAAAAGTTATATTAAACTTTGACATACTGCTCTTTAGCAACTCTTCTCATTACAGTAGTCAAGAGTATAGAACAGAATTATTACTCCCAGAGTACTATGGGGCCTAATCAATAAAGGCCTTTAGGCCTCTTGTTTTCCTTTCATTTCAAACATAATACAACACTGCTGCATGCACAGAGATGTAAGTCAATGCCACAAAAGCTTACTAGACATCTCTAAACCCATCTGATAAAAAGAGTGAATAGGTTTGGTCATCTGCTCAAAAATTTATCTCCCTTTCTATAACTTGGAGGACAGCTCTTCCAATTTGGCATTATTATTGAATATGCCTCCAGTCTACTCCTCATCAGCTTGCAAATACACTTTATTCTATAAAACATGCATCTTGCTTCACAAGCTTGAAATCAGGGATAAAAATTTAAAACTGCAGAAGAGGAAAAGGAGGGATGCAAAAGTGTACATAGGAGAATTTGAAGCTATTTCATTATTTGGGGATTCCTTTTCCTGTTGAAGGTCTGAGAAAAACTTCCTGTGGCCGGTAAATGAGTAAATACCAAATTCAAGAGGTGTCTTTGAAGAATTTAGAAAGAGTTTAAAACTTACAAGATAAGCAATTTATTTTAGAAACTTGCATGTCAGGAACTGACCCAGCCTTGTTTCCTATATAGTGATTACCAGACTTTTCACTTATTACAGATGACTTTCAAAACACTGTTTCACAAAGCAACACTTCCAACAAAAATGTCAATAAATAAAAATTTTAGCCTACAGAATAATTCTAAGATCACTTCCTGAGCACAGAGCTGCAGGCAAAAAGATCCAGTTTCAGAAATGGGGTAAAACATTCAGCAAAATATTGTTAAGCCACAATTGTTCTGCTTAGTATTTTTTAACAAAAAGTACTGAAGGGATACAGGTTCATACCAAAATTTAGACAAGAATTCCCTGCATTGTTAGGCTAGTACTTTCAAATGGAAAACTACATCACTTCAGTGAGAAAGCAAACCCACACAAAACCTGCAAAACAGGAATAAGAAGCTCATTCGTTTTCAACTAGCAAAATATTAGAGATGAGTGAAATTAAATGCTTTTTCTAGGGTAGTTTTATTGTTAAAATCCAGGATGTCTGTAAAAGACCTCCAAGAAAGAAAACTATCTTTTAATACTAGTTACAGCAGCAAACACCTGCAACCAAGTACCATTAAGTTCAGTGAACCCTTCATAATTCAAGAGAAAATATGAAGAGGATAATAGTCTTATTCCATCTAATTAAATCCTTCTCTCTTTTAAGTGCTACATTTCATTCCTGAAAGGATTCACTTTTATATTACTACAAACTAGTGAGAAAGCATAAACTGAGTAGCATGAGTGTTGAGAACTTTCTTTGCCAGTCCAGTTTTATTTCATTACTGAAGGACTACATAAGAAACAACTCCTCTGTACACTGACAGTATTTTTCCTGGAGAACGCCTATACAAGTGCATACACAACTGACTTCATAAACAAAAGTAATTAACACTGCAAGTTGGGTGCCAAATTAAATTACAATTTTCTACAACAAAGTTACTATAGCATCACTTCCTCTCTCAGACAAAACAGAGGCAGACTTTTTCTAAGTTCTGCATAGTTTTGATGATATTTGGCCTCATCAATATTTTATATAGAATAGGTAGACATCAGGGAAACCAAACAAACTGTCAAACAGTATGTCCCTTCTTAGAAAGCACCTGTGTCCCAAGAGGTAGTTAAGGACATATCAGGGGCCATAAAAGAAAACAGTAATCCCAGAAAAAAAAACAAACCAAACATATTCTACAAATTGCTCTCTTTACTATGTCCTGGCAGCAGTCAGCTCATCAGGAACTAACAGTTTGCATTGCTTCTTTTCACCTTCAGAAAAGCAACCCAAAAGTACAAGTGTAGTAAGCTGTACATTTCATTTCTACAAAGTCAGAGGCTAGAAGCATACATTAAGATAGCATGATGAAAATTAATTTCCTTGTGTACCAAATAAGCAAATTTTTAAAATCTTGTCTATAGTAAGTGCTTTCCCTTTTTCAAAACATAAAATAAGCTAACATACAAAAGCTTATCCAGTCTAGCTACTACACTGACTTGGACATATTACACTTAAAAGCCAAAACCTAAGCAATGGATTTTGGGAAGTTGCTAGAGCTTACACTTCATATATAGTCTCTCATTAATCTTTAATCTCACAACCTACACCAGATACTTGAACTTCAGGAACAGAAATAGAGGACTCCAGCCATCTACACGCATAAAGCTTTAGCATTGAGTATCACCATATAAAAATCACAATTCCTTCCAAGCATAAATAATCTAAAATTAGGTTTTTATATCTACCATTCTATGATTTTTAAAAGCAAGCTTCGTAGATACTTTTCACAAGCAATTGTTAATATTACCATTCTGAACATCAAAATTTAAAACGTACATGCACAAATTATATCCTTTACTGTCATTGAATTGATCACATACTTCCCAATTTATTTTCTATTAGAGATCCTCACAGCACATAACAATAACAAAAAAGCAGGGCATATACAACTAACCCAGCAAAAATTCACTACAGAAACACTACCAAATATACTGAGAAATGTAAAGCTGCTTTCTAAAATTTCTAAATTTTTAAAACAAACTTAAAATTACCTTCACAACTAGTAAGACTTGGAAGAAAGCTTTAATCAAAATTAGAAAACCACCGAAATCTACTTTTTTCTATCCTTTTTTTTTTTTTTTAATCCAGAGAAAAGCTTCTTATAGGTGAGTGGTCCCAGAAACAACTGTATTTATCATAAAAATCAAACAAACCAACTCCTGCCTCTTTTAGTCATCCAAAAAGCCAATATTCAAGTAACAGGGGTGTGAATAATCTCTTTTACACTTGGATGTTGGGGGGGTGGGGTGTTCAAAGTATGTTTCACAGGCAGCCTACTCATTTGTCATCACAGACTTCTCTCATGCCAGTTTTTACCATACAGTTACAGCGAGGAAACAGTTCTCATAGTTATGAATAATTACTCAAACATTAACCGCATTTAGTACTAACCAGATAGAATTCATTCCAGCTTCTTCCTCAACCCTTCACTATGCTTCATTAACTCTCAGACTTCTCCCTTTTCACCTACCCTGCAATTTCCTCTTCCCAGTGCACATTGCTCAAGCAGCTTCCACTCTTGTCCCTGCCCTAATGCCCTGTTTATTTCTGACTGTTGGTCAATGATCATGTTGGTTTAATCAGCAGTTAGCCTCTTGTCCTCCCTTACTGCAAAGGTTGCTAAAACAAGAAAGAAAAGCAATATATCTGTTTCCAGCTGTTTACTGTCTCTTTGCTACGAGGACTCCAAACTCCTTTAGGAATCACTGGAAACAAAGCAAGCCAACACTCTGTGACAGAAGCTCCCACCACTACTTCAATAGAAAGTCATGATTTAAAGTATTGTGTTCAGTCTCTAATAGAAGTAGGACTTTGAATTTCAGTCAGTAACACCAGTCATTGACAGTATTCTTAATTGTCAATTAAAGAAACATGCAAAAGCAACATTCACAAGTTCAGTTATAATTTGAAGTTTAAATATCACAAGATTTTATGTTGTGTTAATGAATGCCCTCCTGTTGTTTTAAACAATTGAGTAAGATTATGGCATGAAGTATACATTTTCAAAGTCTTTTAAACATAAACACAGCAAAATACTCAATTATTTCTTCACAGTAAGAAACAACTGAGGCTTAATTACATTTTTTTTGCACAAGGTTCTACTATGTCTCTTCAATGATCATTCTATGAAAGGAGAAAGAAACATGCTTTCCCTTTACTATCAAGCCTTGCATTTCGCAATTTTCACTCCTAAATATGTTCTCTCCCTTACAGCATTCTCAAATTCACCCTATTTTTCTGACCTTTGTTTTCTTTAATGTACAACAAAAGCGCCTCATTTATGCATTCAAAAAGATCTGCAAGGATCATCTATGCTCAGTCTATCTGTCCTCGAGCATGAGAACCCTCAAATCTCTGTACTTCACTTTGTTTAATGGAAACACTTTTCCATATCTACAAGGCCCTTCGTTATTCCCTGTAAACAATGCTAGCTTTAAGTCCTTGTTTGTTACTGTTAAGGAACTTCACACTTGGGTTGGTCTTATGACCCCTAATCTCTTCAAACTTCACTTGCCTCTACCAGCTGACCTAGAAATAAGAGATGCACTGAGGGGGGTAGCTGTTCATTATATTTTAAACACTTGCATACTGAGACATCCCTATGCACAAGGACTTGAAAGCAAGAACAGAGTTACTGCAGATTTTTTTATATGCTGGATATAACAAATACTCTTTGGAAACCAAGGATGTGATAAAAACTTGCAAGCACTCTACCACATTTAGTCCAAGGTAAACCTGGAAGTCTCTCTCCAGAGAGATGATCATCTGTACGTAGTCTCTTTTCCAGAGAAACCATGCAGTAAGCAACTTCTAAAAATGCTTTGCTTGCACTGTCTCTGCATGGAGGGCTTACCCATAACACATTTTAAAACCTTAATTGAAAGCAATTGAATTTCTTACCATGGATTACATTTCTACAAACACAAGAGGTTCTGCTATGAGTATTACAAAAATAAGCTGTAACAACAAATGGATACCAAATGTATTCACAGGGGGAGAGTCTACAATTTTTTGAGTTATTAATTTTCAATCAAGTTAATTATAGCTTTTACAATTTATATGTGTACACTGAAATCTGTAAATGACACACCACCAGCTGTCTTTACCACCAAAAAAGTGAACTGATCATGACTAAATGAATCCCAACTATCAGCATGCCACAACAGTCAATCTTCCTACTTCACTGCAGGAAAATAAAAAAATCTACTATGAGGCACACAGGAATGGCTTTTTAAACACTGACTTGAAAGGGAGACATTTAGTTAATTTGGCTTTATGCTCAGCATTATACTCCAGATTTTTGTTCTCATTTGTTTTCTATGAGATGAGTGAAAAAGAAAGTTTGTTTGGGACTTTAATGCAGCTTGGGGAAATAAATACTGGAGATTTTTCAGTGAGGTTGGTTAACTCTTAAGGTCAGCTATATCACAGGAAGGCAGTAACACCTTTGTAGTAGTTCCAAATCAAGTACCAATTGTTCTCTTTTCCCCATGTATCTGTAATTGTAAAACTAAGGGAAATCTGTATCAACAACAGTATCTTAGTATAATTCAATAGACAGAGAACATGATAAATTAAGACTTTCGCATATTAGCAATATGCAACTGTCCATAACACCACAGCATTTCACCTACCTTCAATTCATACTGATGGAAAAATATAGTAAATCAAAGTCGATATCTGCCTGCTCACATCTGCTCACCTTCAACTTACTATATAGAATACACAGGATTTTAACACAACTTTGGTTGGTAAGAATATATCTTTAAAAGCTGAAACTGAAGCCAAACTAACCTTAATTGCACCAAAAAAAAAAAAAAATCACTTATTTCCCCTAAACAGTACAAATATTCATGGCTTAAAATTAGTAATTTTTCCCAGGCTGTTGAAGACTACTTCCCTCTCCCAGTCTACTAACACATGATGTGCAAAAGACCTCTTTCAGATAAGAATAAAGGAAATCTTCCACTTCTCTAACAGCCTGGGGCAGGAGAATGTACAGTAGGATAGTGTTACTTCCATTTACAAAACTACAAATAATTCATTTTCCTTCATTGTTACTGAATACATCCATGCTCATGTCACTCTCCAACTATTAAAGCCAGCTGGACTCGGTGACAACTTCAAAAGGTCTTTTTTACCTTAAAAACAATTCCAACATAAAATTAAGCAAATATACTCCCAGTATAGAGCCTCATCCTCCAGATGTTTTCATACATGCATAACTCCACTAAATGTAACTCCACTGAAACAGAAAGAATTAGTGATTGTAAAAAAACTAAGCAGAATTGTGAGGATAGATAGAACAAGTATCTTTGGACAGATGAACAGGAAATACCAGAAGTCACTTCTGTGTCCTGAAAGGTAGCTGGCCTTGCACATGCATTTAATTCTGAAATTACTATACTTTTAGATACAATCAGATATAATGAAAATTAGCATGCTAACAAAAGAGGCCTGTTTTTATATTCCCTCTACACAATAATTTACATCACCCAGTGATCTACAGAGCTGTTGTATTAATCCAAAGAAGGAAAAACTAATAGGAATTGTAGAAATACTTAGGTACCATAAACATATTTGTGGTGCCAAACTAGTGTTTCCTAAAAGGTATTTGGAGGTATTTTCTTCATTTTACCTTGACTATTATAAAAATGTCACAACAGTGCTGTGCTAAATACATCTATACATCACAAGATGTTAACTTTATACAGAAAAAAGCAGCACTGATTTAAAGTTCTCTATTTCAATACCTATAAATTGAGACCAAATACAGTGCTTACTAAACAGAAAATTACTGAATTATTAAATTACTAAAAATTACTAAAACAGAAAATTACTAAACTCCAAATTGAGTGAGTAACTGAGGTTTTACAAACTGCAACTGTTACCATTTTTTAATAAAAAGAAAACCTTACTCTTTCCTTTTTCTAGGAAGAGGGGATTGAAAATAACATCAGATAAAAAATACCAGGGATATTACTACTGTCTATAATATCCTGTGAAAACACAGAATGCTGACTTGACTGTGAACATTCCTCTCTACACTTCTGTCAAGAAAGGCTCTAGTAAGTGCTAACTTTGATCATAATTTTCTGATTGGTAAATTCTACAGAGCAGCTAAGTATGAAGAGGCTTTTCTTCATTTCTTATGAGGTTCAGTCTATGAAGCATGTAACTACACAATACAGCACTATAACACAATAGGTTATTTAAATAAAGTCTCTAAAACTGCTAGTATTTATTGAAAAATCCAGAATGCTACTTCATGTTAGCAAATGTTGCAGTCTAAAGTGAGACTAGAAGTTTAAAAAAAACAAAGAGAATGATAAGTTTATTTAATCTTTGTGGTTGTAAGAAAAACTACCATAGAGAAAAGAAACTTAATAGAAGAAATTTTCTAATGAAAGAAAACTAATAGGTGTTATCATATCTAAATGACTGCTTCAAACGAAGCTTGCACTGCAGTCTTCCAAGCATGGTACAAGACACAATTATAACACTCTCATCACCAGACTGGTAATGGCTAAATTTTACTATTTTCACATTTCACTAATGAGAAATTAGTGATTGTTTAAGTAAAGGTTAAAGACAACTCACCACCATCCCTCTCTCTAACTCTGTGAGTATGCACACTTTTTGCTTTACTGTGCCCAGTGTTGTCACCATATTTGTTTTCAGGACTATCAGAGCGCCGCAACATTTTATTTGGTGGTGAAGGATCCGTGGTGTCTCGCATCTTCTCATGGCGGTGATCACCACCACCACCGGGGTGACTCTTGGATGAGTACTTAAGAGCCTGTAAAAGATCACATTATACACAAAGTTACAGAACCAATGTTAAAATGTGAATTCTACATTTTATATCTCTTTCCAAAACATTTTCTGAAGTTATTTAATTTTCATTTCCTATTTATACAATCAGCATTAGTCTTCCTAAATGTAATGACTGATATTAAAACAAGTTCTGTAATTACAACTCAAACCATTTTCTCCCAGTATTTCATCCAACGTAACAACTGCTGTTAAAAAACCTTAATTTTATGTTTTCTCTGCTGGACTACATTATTTCAACAGTGAATGGGCCAGACTACTTTTGCTTTTCAGAAGAACAAGTCTCTCTCTTTGGTATTAACAATCTAAACATAAAGTTGCAATGAACTGGTGTGAACTTTGAGTATGTTCTGCATCTTTTAGTTAAATTCACCCAGTTTCACACCACCACCTTGCATTTCTGCAGTGTTTTCTCTACTGGCAACCCTGTAGCATATGCAACTAAAAAAACAACAGAATTCTGGGAGCCCAAAATACACAGTAAAACAATTTATTCTGAATTATTTATCAAAACCAGCACGTTCTGCCTCACTTTAACCTGCTTGATTTTGCAGTGAGTTTCTCAGTGTCAAATGTTTCCATTTGAATTAACTGTCACTGACAACTGCCTTGGACTGCCAGATTACACTTCACAGTGATACAAACACACAGAAATGTAATAGAACTGTTCAATTCTATGCCCTAAGGACAGCAGTATAAAAATATACTGCATTCCCCAAACTTGCAACTCAAGAAATGTTTGGTTTTTTGCAGTAGACATAGCAGAGGAGTCCACCTGACAGAAATTTAGGTTCTTGTCAGCAGCTTAAGGATCTGATGGTTTCTGAACATGCCTAGCAGCTGGAAACTGCACATATTAAGCCTTACTGGCAACTCCAGCTATTCGGGGTCTAAAGCCCTTCCCTGCTCAGGTTACCGTCTACAGCAGCAGTTTTGGGGAGAAGAAAGGACTTTTCGAGGGGGGTGGGGGGAGAACAAGACGCTTTTTGTTTTTAGAAGGAAACCACTCACCTCCCCCTGGATCTCCACTCCACTGCAAGTGACCCCGGCTCGCTCTCCCGCCCCTCGTATCGTACCCTCCCCAACACCTAGGCCCAAGCCACACACGGGTCGCACTAGGCCTCTCCTCCTCGCCCCGGCCCCGCAGGCCTCAGAACAACGCTGAGGCCTTATTTCCTCCCCGCTCGGCCGCCGCCGCTCCCCCTTCCTCCCTCCCCGGGCCCGAAACGCCGCCGGGAGACGGGACTGAGGCCTCTGTTGCACCGCGGCCTGTAGCGGCGGCCGAAGCCTCCGCTCGAGTAGCTCCCCCCCTCCGCCTCCCCTGCTCCTCCTCCCGGGCCTGGCGGCCGGCGCCTGAGGTACCTGGTAGGGCTGCGAGTCCCCCCTGCGGTCGTGACAGCTAGAGAGAAAGCGAGAGAAAAAAAGAAACGTTAGCGAACAACCGTTACCGGCCGCCGGAAAAGGGGGGCCAAACATGGCGGAGGGGAGGGGGAGACCCCGCGGGGCCAGGGGCCAGGGGAGGAGGAGGAGGAGGGGATTTACCCATCACTGAGTCTCTGCTGTTTCCTCGCATACATTACCATCAATGCCCGTCCTGTGTATGTGAGTGTGAGGGGACCAGAAGGGGACGGCCGCGGCCGGGCCACAGGCGCCGAGGGGGGAGGAGGGGGAGGCAGCGCTCCGCCTCGCCGCCGACCGGGGGCAGGGAGGGGGGAAGGGAGGGAGGGGGCGGCTCAGGCAGCTCGGCTGGGACCAGCGCTCACGGGCCCATCTCCTCCGCGCACAGCGAGAGGGGAGACGCCAGCAACTCGGCCCCGCGTGCGCTGAGACACTCCGGGAGCAGGGACTCCGTCGTCGCCGCCACCGCCGCTGCTGCTGCCGCCGCGGCCGCCTCCTCCCCCCGCTGCGCCCGCCGCCACCGCCGCCGCTCCTCCAACTACATCCGGGAAACTCGGGCGACGCCGCGCTCGGTTAACGTCGGCTCTTTTCGGCTCTTTCCGACGGGCTCCGTCCCCTCTGTCCCCTTTGCTCTCGGGCGACTCTGCCTTCGGGAAACATCGGCTGCCTTCGCCGAGCCCAACGCCCTTCAATCTCTCCCTTCGGCAAACATCGGCTCGTTCCGTAACTCTGCTTCCTCCCTCCTCCCACCGGCCGGCCCGCCTCGTCCTCCTCTCCCGAGCTCTACCTGTCTTCGGAAAACATCGGTTATTTCCGTAGAGATGTTTTCACGCTCCCGTCAGGGTGGCGCTGTGTTCGGAAACGCTCGGGTATTTCCGTGACCCCTCACCCGGCGGCTCCGAGGCGCTGCAGGCCGGAGCAGCCGTTGGCCGGGCGCGCCCGGCTGATTGGCCGAGGAGAGGCCCCGCCGGGCCGAGAGAGAGCCGGGGTGCGGAGCGTCAGGCGGCTTTGTCCCCGGGAGCCGACAGGGCGGGAGCACCAGGCAGGTGGGGGCAATAGGGAGAATTGCGAGAGAAGCGGGGGGGCGGGGGGGAGCGGCGCCCGGCCGTGAGATAGGAAAGGGAAGGTCTCCTTTTACCTACCCCCTCCTCCCCTTCCGCCCAGGGACTTGATGTATAGGCAGGAGCCATTTTGTGTACGGCTCCTTTTCTGCGAGGAAGGGCTCGGCAGCGCAGAGGGTGTTAAAATGTCCCTGGGGAGACCTGTCCCAGGGCGGGCCCTGCCCTTGCCGCCGGGCCCCTGCGGCGGTGCCGCTGTTTCCTGGCCCGCCGTGTCGGGGCTCTGCCCCCGATCCCCGAACAAACGGCCCCGGTCTCCCGTAGCCCCGGCAGCTGAGGGAGCGAGGCTGTGACGGCGGAACGGCCCGGGAGCGGTGAAAGCGGCGCCGGGGAAGGGGCTGGCTGGGGGGCGGCGGGCGCGAACAGCCGCCCCCAGTGGGCAAGCGGCTCCTCCGCGTCGCGGCGGGCGAAACAAATCGTCATCCCGGAACCGTATGGTTCTGATGGCCCCGGGGTCGCCGAGTGAAGTGGGTGCCTGGTGCTCAGCTCGAGGGGAAGATTCCCCTTCATCTTCCGAGGCCCGAGTGGATGCAGCTGCTGCTGGTGACTGCTGAGCATTCTGGGAAAGGTTGATTTGGTTATTTCTGACCAAATTCTCCAAGTCTGAGGTACAAAGCATCATCTATTCAGAATGATATAATGTATTATAAAACATTACAGTTTTTTGGTGTCAGAGCTGAGCATAGCTATAAGGCTATCATAGGAGAGACCAGTTTTCAGTAAAGGGGTAGTGTTGCTGAATTTTGACCTGGTCCTTTCCTGAAAAGGGAAGAGATGTGGCACAACTCTTAACTGGCTGTCAGCCTTTACATAAGATCAGCTCACCCGTGGGTCTGGATGTCCTCATACAGCATCATTCATGATAAATCTCCCTACTTAATTTTTCTTTTTGCTTTTTTGTTGTTGTTGGGTTTTTTTTAGAGCAGAGAAGGCTTCTTCAGGGAGTGGAGGATGACTCAGCAGGGAGCTGCTCTTCAGGGTTACAATAATGAGCTAGTGAAATGCATTGAAGACCTGTGTATGCAAAAGGAACAGTTGAACAAACAAATCCAGCAAGCAGAAGAGGAAAAAAGCAAACTTCAGCATGAAATCCAAGCCCTGAGTGAACAACTGGAGTGTGTTTGTGAAAACCTGGCCCAAAAGGTAGCATCAAGGAATGAGCTTGACAAAATTCTAGCTGAAACTGAAGCTGCTTACATGAAGATTTTGGATAGTTCTAGAACTTTGCTTAGTGTCCTGAAGAAGGAAGTAGGAAGTTTAAAGCATTCACCAGAACTGAAAACCAACGTCACGTGAAATGTTTGAGCTCTTCAGTGCTAAAATTCCACTAGGTGAGAAACGTGGTTGGCCACAGAACTTTATGATGACAGTAAAAGCAGAGAGGGATTTTCTTCCATCCTTTCTGTATGTTTTGTTGTTATTTTTAAATGCATTAGAAAATAGATGAAATAAAGTTACTATTTTGCTGTTTAAGAAGTCCAGTTACTACAAAACTATTGCAGATGAGTGGCTGAGGCAGATGTGAGGCTTTCAGTTTTGACAAGGTGATGCTTCAAGGCTATTCTGAAGATGGAAAAAATCCATGTTTTGTTGGTTGGCTTTGGGTGGCTATGGTGAATTCCTGTTTCATTTAAAACTACTGGATTCAAGTTGATCAGATACTATTTCTTTTCACTTAAGAAATGCTTATGCTTTACTGTTAGGGACCAAATAGAAAATGACTGTTTAGCTTCTAGGAGTTTGGAGTTCTCCTGATGCATGCACAAAGACAGGCCCTGTTTACAGTCAACATTTATCTAGAATTATGGAAGGATAAGGTGAGAAAACATGACTTATGTGGGGCACGGAGGCTTAAACTGTTAGGACGAGATATATGGTTCATGTATCTTCTGAAGCTCAAAAGCCATGTTGAGGAAGGAAGTAGGCTATAGTGAAAGCCAGGTTTTGGTGTAAACGTGTGCCTCTGGTGGGCAGCACACAGTGCTGCAGGCAGCCATGCCATGTGAGCTTGGAGCAACTAACCCACTTCCAGATGAGGAAAAGATGGCTATTTCAGCAGTGTCTAGAAGTCTTGAAAGAAGTACTGGGGTTCAGTCAAAAATACTAGGTTAACTACAAGTCTGATGAAGATAATCTAAGCTCAAAGCCAATATTAGAACTTCTGGAAACTATTTTTAGTCTGCTTTAGCTCTGTACTCATTTATTAAATAATTGCATTAAGATTTTAAAGAATAGTAAACAACCTGGAACAGAGAGAAATAAATTTAAAGGAAAGATGAAAGTAGAAAATGAGATTAAAGGTAGTTTGCATCTGTCAGACATTCTTACAGTTGAGGTTAAAACAGAACCATTTAGAGTTCAAGGAGGAGGTAACAACATGTCAGAAATCTCCATTTAATCCTGTTTTCTATCTGTGGTGGTTAATAAACCTCTCTGTGTTTGTGTGTGTGTACTTATGAATGCATTTTGTCCTACTCATTCATGTGTAACAGCAGTAACTTCTATTTTTAGGCTGTCTTGTAGTCAAATTTTCATTCTATTCCAGTTAACTAAATTCAGAGAAGTGCAATTGTAATCTTCTTTAATCTTCTTACTTGATGACAGTGTATCTCTCAGGTGCAGATATGTAAAGGGTATGTAGGTGTGAACAGTTTCAGTAAAAGCTCTCCAATAAAACAAAGCCAATTTTATGTTTTCTGGTTGCCATGCTACGTCAGGGATTAGTGTGGCTGAGCTGATGGGATAGCATTTCCACTGCCTTCCCTCGAGTACTGCTGAGGTGATGATGTGAGCTGATCTCAAGGGTACTGCTATTGTTATAGTAGTTCAATAAAAACAAGCCAGTCCTGAGTACTTGAGTGAAACATAAAAATTGTTATCACTTTTGAGTAGCAAAAGTGATTTATTTGACTGGATATTTTGTGGCATTCTCTCTTCCCTTATTCTGGTGGTAGTAGTAATGAATTTGCATCAAAACAGGAAGATTTTGGAAAGGATACTGACTAAATAGCAAGGACTTCTTTTAGTTGCATATGAAAACTGCTGCTGCTTATTACCTGAAAGGAAATTTGAAATTGTCTATGTGAAAAAAAAATTTATCATAGAAAGTTCATTTATAGAGAACAGTACAGTTAATTTCTTGTAATATCTGTCTTGGACAATAACTTCAGGTTTATTTGTATTAAAACAATCATGTTATAAATAATCCTTTTTCTTGCTCCATATGGGCTGTTAAAACTAAAGTCTTAAGAGAATCGTCCTAAGTCTTTAAAGCATTCTACTTCGTGACCATTATTACATTGAAGTGTGTCTACTACAGGGTCAAAACTAAAATACTGGAGGTGTTTTAATTCTTTAAGTTACAAAACTAAGGGAAAATGTAACTGTAGGCTAGTATGTATACATGCAAGGGCCTCCCAGATTTCAAATAAAATGTTGGAAGTAGTTGTAGAATATATCCCAATCTATAATTTTTGTTTAAATTCATATTTACAAATGGAGAGCAATAATATTGTATCTCTGGGCCTTGTCAATTTGGAGAATAACTCCCAAGCATGGCAGTCATTGTGAAGTGCACCTGCAGAGTTGCTACTCAGAAATAGCCCTTACCTTTATGTTCTGTAATGTCCCGCATTAACTTATTGTGTCCTTTTATTGAAATGGTAAGCCTTTGCCACTGCTTTTTCTGGTAGTAAGAATCTTGACATAATTAGCTTTTCTTAAACAGCTTCAGTATGTTTAGAAGACAAACTAAATTAATCCATAGTACTGCTAGACCAGAAATTATAATGTGCAGATTACAGCAGTTCCATAGGGCTAGTTTGCAAAAGAGTTTTTCTCAAATAACGCAAACTTAGAACATCGTACTTATTCCTGACAATTTTAATACTGAATTTATATGACTCTGGGTTATATTCAGTAGTTGTGCTTGCAGCGTAGGAGCAGTAATCACAGAAGTTCAGTTTTTGCTAATTGTAGTGCCTAATCTGGAGAGCTGTGTTTGGTGTCTTGAAGTTTATTTGGTATGTGAGGAGAGGTGGTTTTTGAAACTCCTATCTGGTCTTGATTCAAAGTGTCAGTGAAGTGCATTTGGAACACTGGTCAAATTTCTTGAATTTATGTAATGGCACATCCATCAGCCTTCCAAATTACAGTACATAATGGGAAGAGAGAGGATGATGCCCAGCTTTTATAGCAGCATTTCTTAAATATGTACCTAGCACATACAACTCTAGTGATCAACAGGTTTTTCAGAACATTTGAGTGTTGGATTTCTGCCAGATAAACTAAGCTTATTATACATATTTGAGTGGTAGAGACTAGGTCTTGGATTGCAATTTTAGAATTAAGCATCTTAGTTCTACGTAGATCATGCAGTATAAGTGTGTCCCACTCCACAAAGTTGAAGTAGATTAAGCTAAATTGAAACATGGTACTCTTAATTTTGGAACAAGAACATTCAGAAGGTTCTTAGCAAAAGGATCTGATGTCTACAATTAATTCATCATGTAGATGAGTCCTGCACAGAATTCCAATGTCTAGTACTCCTTAGATGATTTTGTTTGTTAGGAAGAATTGAGTTGGAAAATGTAGCCCTTGGCAATTGCTGAAATGACCCTTAATTTTGAGTATATCCCAGGCTCTTGGGGTTTTTTATGTAGGCAGTAGATAAACCAGTTTATTTCTATACGGCTTTTTTGCTTCTTTACAGTAGTGCATGAAGAATTACCAATACATGTTTTAATACTGATTTGTTTGTTTGCTCATTGAGTTGTTTTGCTTTACCAGATGGACAGACATGTTTTCCTAAAATAGGAGTGCTCATGTACTGTGTTTTTTAATGTATATATATGGTTTTAAATACAGATGTAAGTTGTGGGTGGTTTTTTGTTTTTTTTCCTCTACTGACAGAAGGACAGATCAGCCTTTAGTTTAGATTGTGTACACATTGCTTTGTCAGTCTCTGTTACTGTGGCAGGGAGAAGTCAGGCACTGAAGCCACTTCTTCAATGACTATTCTTTGCCTTTTTTTAACTAAGAGTGTGGGGGGTTTGTTGTTTTGCCCTTGTTGCTTTCTAAATTGGTCTTTAATTTCCGTTATCCGAGAAAAATCCTCAATTGTTGACTTCCTCAGTCAGTTTTCAGATGAAGTTTTATTCAATAATCTAGCTGTAAAAAACAGATGTGGCTATAAAGCATGATGGAGAGATTCAGGCTTGCAGAAAAGGGAGCTATATATTATTTGGTCATTCATAACTTTAGCTGATGGGGTTTGTGTGAAAAAATACTTCAGTATTGTAGTTTGATTTTACAAAAATATGCTGAAGGGGTTTTTTTGACTGTGCAAGACTAAACTATAGATATGCTGCAGTAACCACAACAGTAAATAAGTGAATTAGTAAATTTTAGAACGAAGATGGATATCTTACTCAGCAGTGGCACTGAAAAGAATGGTGTCAAATATTTGCATCCTGATTGAAGCAAGCCTGTTGTTTGTCACATCATTCAGATGATACTAGGCTTAATTTGAATGTCATTAATGGGAAAATGTTACTCTTGAAGTAAGATTCATCTGTATCAGAGGAAAAAGTGCACCTGTAGATGGAAATCATGCTAAACAAAAGGCATTTGAGAAAAGTCAGATCCATTTCCCTCTGGGGGTGAGACTGATCATGATTTCACTGTGTGTGATGGGAGCATTGGGTTTGCTCACACCTCACCTCAAGGCATATCAAGTTAGGTGGGAGAATTTTTTTCTGTTTACTACCACCTGTGTTTTTTAGAATATATGTGCTTGCCCCAGAAGGATTTATAATGGTGTTGAGTGTTCTCATGTATCTTGTTAAGAGACATACACAGAGAGTTCTGTATTGGCCAGCCTAAATAAAAAATACAGGTATAGACTATAAAACAAAGTAAGAGGCTGAACAATATTTAACACTTAATTTTAAACATCTTTTCAAAGTACGATACTGAATAGTCTGGTCATGCAGCATTCTAAAATTAAATCTTTTAAATGGTTGTTTTGAGCTTTATATGTATAGATTCTGATCCAGTGAGAGCTCTTGGCTTGAGGTTCTCATTTTAACAGAAATTAATATATTGTAAATGGGAGCACTTTTAAAAAAATATTTCCACCATAGTCCGTAACAAATCTGTTACTGTTTTAAATCATTTCATATAGTTGATTTTGTTGAACACGATTAAAAAATAGCAAATTTATTTCCTAAAAGCTTTTATATCTCCCTGTCTAAATTCAGAATTTTATTAAATCATTACTTCTTGTTGTGTGGTTCTTAAGTTATTATAACTTAGAGACCCATTCTGATTGGGCATTTCTCTCAGTTCCAGACACAAAATTGTTTTCATACTCTGGAAGCTGTAAGTTTTTTAAGCCTTTTTTTCATATTCAGTAAGAACACCGAGTTGAAAATCAGAATGACAGGTTCTTGTGATGCATTTTTTAAATGTAGTTAGAGTTTATGCTGAATTACACTCTGTCAGGTGTTTGAAAAGATAAAAAAACCTAGCAGTAATTTGCTGTAATTGACAAACCCAAAGTACTTTTTATTAAATATAGTCCCTCCTCACAGATTTTTGCTAGCATGATGGTCTTGGATACTTTATCTCCAAAGTGGAGGTTGTGGGACAAAAGACCCTTCTAGTTGAGACAACTCACCTGTGGAAAGAGAGGACTGAGTGTCTTTGTTAGCTTAGCTCATGGTAAAGCATTTGTGAGACAATTCAAACCAAGTGGTTGTAATGGTCATAGTTCACTGTTGCAAGGCCGACTGAAGCAAGCTGAAAAAAGAAAACCAAGTCCATGCTGCCAGTGTCAAGAAAAGTGATACTGATCACAGTCAGGTTAGCAGGAGTGCAGGAGCTCAGGTACAACAGTTCTGGGCTCAGCAGTTCATTTGCCCTGGTGGAAAGCAGCCAACCATGTGGACACACTTAGGACACACTTTCATTTTTTTAATTTTATTTATTAAGTATTCCATTAAGGCCTCCACTTGCACTGTCATATGCATTCGTGTTGTACATGTGAATATATGGGGGTGTTTTGTGGATGACACAAAGAAACCAACTGTACAGCAGCAGTTTAAGTGAAACAGGATTTGCTTTTATGCCATTCTGATTTTATTTTTAAAAATGTTTTAAAAATACAAAGTATATAGATATATTTAAATGGGATATATAAACAATCAACAGATCACTTACGGGGAATGTTACTATCTTTCCCCCCCTTGACAGACAGGGAAACTTAATAGTAATCTGCCCCAAATCAGGGACAGATCTGGGAATGGAGGCTTTGTTTTTTCAGTCTCAACTGAATGCTCTGACTTGGACTGCTTCCCAGGCATTCATGTCCTGTTTGGCATTTGACATAAACCAACTGGATTATGCATTTTCAACCTGTGTGTTGGGGGAAGGGAAAGAAGTAAGTCAGTAGACACATACTTTATGCTGTTACTCACTTCACATTGCATGCATTATCATCATGATGTTCAGCAGTATTGGTTATTTCTCCACAGATAAAGCCTTTGTGGTGAAATATCGCAGCTCCAGAGCAACTGTTCTCACTTTCCAGATCTTCTTCCTCCAAGCCCCAAGCCCCTGTATTTGGGAACTGACTGCAGGAGACAGGTCACAGGAACAGGAAGAGCTTTTAATGATAGTTGCTTATTACCTTTCACAAGTTCCACTAGTGTGTCTTTACAGCCTCTGCTGTTGCATTTAATTTTTATCAGGCTTCTTATTACCTTATGCTAGTCTATATAAGAACACTGTGTATTGTACCAACAGCCTTTAAGGATTTTCTAGACATTAATCTCCTTGGTGTTGAAATACAGTGAAGGAATTGAATTCTAGTCCACCTATAATGGTATAGAGAGGATGTAACAGCATTCTGACCACATAAAACAGCAGCAGGCTGTGTGACAGCCATCTTCCACCACAGCTCTTTTTGGGTTAATGGAACTGAAGTAATATGACAAGTCAGGAATTTTAGGGATAGGGCTTGTCAGTAGGAAACATAAGAAAAGAAGCTGTCTCTATGAATTCAGATTAAAAACTACTTTAAGACAGGTAACACCTGACAGATGCATTTGCCATATCACAAGAAATAGATATACACATTTAAAAATAAGCATTTTAATGAATACAGGATGTTCTTGGTAGAGACTTGTCTAATATTCCTCTATTGTTTACCATTAGAAAGTGCAACTTAAATAACTTCTCATTGCCACCTTGCCTTAGGTTATGTACCCTCTGCTTTGAAAAGACCCCACAGTGTTTCTATTATAAAAACCCTCATTTGTAGCCCTGTCCTTTTCCTTCTGCAGAAGCTTTTGTTGCCTCTGTTTCCTAGCCCCTTACTTTACTATCTCAAGCTTTTGACCAGAAATACTGTTCTGCAATGTGGTGGGTTGGAGATACTTTCAGTGTCTTAATATTGTCTGGATATGTTCTGGCACACTTTTTTGCAAAGGGAAACAGATTTCACTCAGTTTGATAGTGCTGTGAAGGTTGTGGTTGGACAGTGTAAGAATATTATATGGTAGGGAAAAAAGATGCCTGATCTGAGAAGAGTTTCATCCTATGAAAAGCCCACCCTAAAATGGCTTTTAGGTTGAACTGATGGCTGGATGGAATTTGACATTCCTGATATTCCATGGAGATTAAAGAACAGAAGTTCATTATGTTTGTCAGTAAGAATATCCTTGCCCCAGACTTTCCTTATAGTCTTCTAAAACTAAAGGTCTAAATAGGATGCTGGAATTTAATTAGTAGTGATGCTATGTGCAGAGTGACTTGAGTTTGTTCCAGAAATGATCACAGTGTTTGAGAAAACACTAATTTGAAATTAAAATGATGAAAAATTAATATAATGCCAGAGCTTGCAGATCAATGATCTTGTTGAGGAAGCTGTTAGAGGTCAGCTATGTAGTTCTTCAAAGCTCTGAACATGACCTATATTGCAAAAGAATAAACACATGCTAAGATAGAGTATGCTTACAGTAAGGCTACTTGTGAAAAGTTATGTCAAGATGTCATATGTATTCAGCAATTTTCTTTGTAATCCTGCTCTATTTTACAAACTGATACATCCCCCAGTAAGGTGTGCTAGAGATAAACTTTCCAGATGCCTTCATCTGCAGAGAGCCAATTACAAATCTGCATGCTGTGAAATCTTTGGGTACCAACAGTGTCTGCACAGACTTTCGTCTTTGGTTGGAAAGGACAGCCAAATGGTTTAACAAGATACCAAAAATAACTTGTTTTGGCTAATAGGCCATTTCCTGGACCTCATCCAAGATACAGCTTTTGAGTGCAGTACTAGTTCAGAGCCTGAAGCCACAGCACAGCCTTTGTTTCCCAAGCCCATCATCCTCACTGCACCTGAACCAACCAGTTGGTTTTGCAAGGACCATGGGACAAGGGGCCCTCTTGTTGGTGCTGGTAGAGAGCAGGTAATTAAATAAAAGACAAAGCACACTGTACAAAAACACTCCAGGTAGGCTCATGCTGAGGCAGTCAGAAGGATTTGGGAGTCTCTTTTCTGTTTGTACTCTGTATGAAGTTTAAATAAATCTGTGTATGTGATCGTGCTGCTTGAGGTACTTGATGCTACCTTTGCTACACTGGGGTCCTGTTACACAGATTATGATGTTATGATTTAATTTGTAGTTAGAAAACTTTTATTAACATGAGCAAAACTAAAATGAACCAGACAAGTAGTTGTGCAGTGTTACTGGATTTCAAAGTGGTGAGTTCCCACAGCTGTAACTTCTGTGCTATGTCTGGTATGACAGCAAAGTGGGTAAAAAACCTAATTTTAAAATTCTGACATGAATTTTAAGAAAATGCTAAGAACTTAATAAATGGTCAAGAGGATTTTATACCACAAGGGTTACTTGAAAGTTAGCTCTGCTTGCTAGTGGTGCTCTGGACTTTAAGATTCAGGATTCCTGGTAGATTTCTCAAAGCCATAGCTCCTGAAATTAAGCCTTTTTGATTTGTTCTGCTCCCTTTCCCACCCCACCCTTGAAGTTGTATTTCTGTTCCCTGTGAAGAAAAGGTTGAAAACACAAATGCAAGTAAATTTAAAAGGCTCAGAAATAAAAGGCAAATATAAATTATATTTCTCATGACTTAACAACAGTCTCACACTTGTGCACGACCATGTCTCTGAATACTAGAAGCTGGTCATGGTCAAAATCCTATTGAAAATTTAATACCAAGTTATACTCCAATCAAAGAAGATGCAAACTACAATGACTTCAAGAAACGCAGTCTCGTAATCCATGGCTGTAGATGCTGTAGCACACAATGAGTTTTCTTTATGTGAATATTAAAGTTCCTCTCTTAGTAGCTCAAGCAACTTCCCCCTGTTTCTGCAGCTGCTGTGCATTACCGTGACGTGTCAGGGCAGCTCCTACCAGCCCAGCCCCAACGTGATTTGCAAGTGTTGAGGAACAAGGTCTTGTTTGGAGACTGATCTCTGGAGCTCCCAGGTCCAGAAGCTGGGAGCCCCATGGATAGCAGGGGAAGGGAAGGCTGCCTACTTCTGGGAGAGAGCACGTCCAGCAGTGGTCATGGCCTCTATTCTGCCAGAAGTATCAGCCTAGTACGACCCTTCCCAGAATCAGGAATGTTAGAGGAACAAGTAGTTTCAGGGCTGAAAGAGGGTCTAGAGGACGTCCTAACATCACAACATATTTACCTCATGGAAATTAATATAGGAAAGGTAAATGTGCAGATAGCTGGAGAGATGGGTTTTCTAATATTTATGGAGCGTTCTTTGGAGTCCGAAATGCCAAAAATGCGATTACAACATCCAGCTGGAGACCGAAGATGGAATTTAGAAATGGAATAATTTATCAAACTGGAGCTAAAGATAGACGTAAGTATGCCGTATAAAGGGCAAGATGAATACAATTAAGTAAAACTGACACTGAAAAAGAGAAAATAAGCTGCTGAGAACATTCAGAAGAATTTTCCTGAGAGGAAAGCATCACAAGAGCTGCCAAAATTGTATTAGTTTTAAAGTGTTTTTAATTAAAATATATAGAAGCTTAGTTTATAACATAAAGAAAAATGTATCACAATAGAAGTAATTAAATCCTCTCAAAATTAAGATTAATTTTTATACCATTCCACAATTATTCTGGACAAATGCTTTTAATTTGGCCCGAACAATAGCAAGGTTTTGTGGGTATCCTAGTATGCAATCTAGACCTGTTTCAGTCATCACAGAAAGGGGACAATAAAAGGGTACATGATGAAAATAGAGAAAACAATGAGTGGGGCTGCACAAAATTTTGGCTCTCATACTTTATAACAAATCTCATGGTATTTTGTGGTTTGCTTAAAGCTCCCAGACTTGTGTAGTAAATAAGAATTTTCAGATTTCATTACACAAAATCAAGTTTCTAATTTTGATTATTACCAGAAGACTAATACAGAACAAGAAAAGGAACCAAGCCACATCTCTTGAGAGACAAATTTGGAGACTTTTATATCAAAAACTAAAATATACCTTCTTTATTGAAAAAAAAAGTCTAAAAGCATAAAGCCAAGATTTGGCCATGCTGTTAGAGCTCAGGTCGGTATTCATAGGGTGTTAGTCACTCAGGCATTGCTGAGCCTTGTATCCCATCCTTTTCTTTCCTTAGCAACGTTCCCTTCCGGCCTTGAAAACAACATGCCTCTGCCCTCTCTTTTACTTGCTTTTTCCTTGAGCAGATGCTGAGGAGCCCAGTGTCTGATTTCAGTTCTGATCTGGAATAACTCCAGGGGTGTGCACGAAGCCATCTTGCTGCTTCCCTCCTAAGGGGGGTGGTGGGGAGCAGAGTCAGGGCTATTGTTCTGCCTCCCTCCCGCAGCAGCAGCTGCCAGCATTGTTCCCTCTTATTTACCTCCCTCTCTCTGTAAACCAGCAGGGCCCGCAGCAGAGGGATGAAGCCTCCTCATTAGGATAATTAGGCTGATTAATGAGAGCAGGACAGAGCTCTCCTGGTGCAGCACTGGGTGCTGGGCCTCTGCTCACCCTCCCGCCTCAGCCGCCCCCTCGGCCTGGAGGGCCCCGGTGCTGCAACCTTTACATCTCAGTGGAAATGTATGGATAGGTGCAAGAAAGTTGTTTGGTTTTTTCCCTTCACGTGGTGTTCTTTGCAAGTTGTATGTTCCAGGGAAACAGTGAAGGTTTAATTAAAGTAATAAAGGAAAAATTCTATGTTGGACCCTTCCTTGGCATTAGGGAAGTGGAAATTCCAGCTTAGAAAATTCTTCTTGAGCAGGTTCCCTTTCTCGTTTGGAACAGGGAGAGCTGGTGCGACTTTGTTTCTCTCCTGCACAATGGAAGTTTTGCATTTTGTGTAGGAAAGGCTTATGGTCAATGAGGATTTACGAAATTTCCTTCTTGCAGGGAAAATGTTACAAATATCCTTTGTTGACCACATTTCCTTGATATCTTAACGGCAAAATACAGTGTGTACCTGGAAGGTTCTACTGCACACTGGAAGACACATTTAAAATGTATGTAGACATATTTAAAAACACACGTAAGCTTCAAAAAACGTATTATACAAATAAGCAAGCAAACAAATGAAAAAAAAACACTGGGAATTCTGCCTTTTGTGTTTCTGCCTGGTACCAGAATCAAACACTAAGCTTGCAAAAGTTGCCAACTGCTTCCACTTACCAGTGCAATGTTTATGGCCACCGTTATGAAAGAAACCATGCCCATTGCTTGTCTTTGCTAACACTATGGTATTTGTAGTGCTTGAAAGGCAGTTAAATTATCTTGTAAGCCACCTCCCAAGTCTGAAAGAATATTTTTTGTTTGGGAGCAGATTGATGGTGCCAGAGTTTCAAGAGCAGTTGTTCCTATTCAATAGCCCTCTGCATTGCATACTCCAGGAAAAGCCTCAATTAAGCTGAGCTCACAGTATAACCAAGCCAGAGAAGTGAAATCAATAGAGGAATGAAATAAATATTACTAACTGACATGAAAAATCCTATTGCAATTGTAATGGTCTGTAACAAAGTGCTTTATACCACCCATAGGAAAAAGAAAGTCAGTATTCAACTTTTCTGCCACATTCATGTTGTCCCAATTGCTCTCAACATGTTCTCAGCTGGAACATTTGCCTCTGTCTTTTGCATACATAGGAAAGGAGTGCAAGACCCAGTTTCACCCATCCCATTCCCTCATCCCCACTGTATTTTTGGCTTAACAGATTGGCAATTCTGACTAGCACAAAGTGAATCCATGTGGAAATCTACTCTCCCTTGACAAAGTTGCATTCCAGAAATTGAGCAAGAACAATCCCCTTCATTTTGTAAAGTGGAGGAGAGAGGTGGGGAGGGTAGTCCCACAACCTGGCCACTGTGCTTTGCAGCCAGAAGAAAAAATTTTGTCCTTATTGATACCTGATTACTCCGTCTTCTCTAGGAAACAGAAAACATCTGAAAACCCATTGAAACCATGATTTTGTTGTTCAGAATTCAACGTTTTGATACATAAATACACAACCTGATTTTCTCGGACTCCAGATACAGTGAGTTCACTGATGGATATGGGGCATTCCTGTAGGAAGAGCCCAGTACTAGTGCTGCTGTGTGCAAGGGTGATCTGTGGGGGACACAGCTGTAAAATGGAAAAATGGTTAAACAATATGCAGTGTCCCTCTGATAAACAGTCATACTGTATTTTCTTTCCCTCTCTCTTCTCAAAATTGTTGCCTTGGGGAGGTAAAGAATTACCGTTGCCATAAACCATAATCAAGCTCAGATGTGTAAAGTGAAAGGCCTTGCTCAAATATCAAAGGGGCCTTAAACTGCCAAAACAGAGCAAGATAGAGCAATCCCAAAGGAATCAGAGATGTTATTTATGACTGACCTTTATTTTAACTGGGAAACATGTTCTTAAATGCCAATGCTCTTGTGAATGCATGTTTTGTTTTGTTTCAGCTTATTGGGAATTTCTGGTGCCATGGTATTGATCTAAGCTCCCAAACAATGAGCCCAGGGTGAGGAATTACATATGCATTCCAGAAACATTTTTCTTCTCTGAACTAGTCTCAAGAGTGACAGTGCCAGGCTTTGTCATCCTGTCTGCCATGGCATTGCCTTCTGGGGCTTGCCTCTTTGTGTTTACATCAACACTTGCCTAAATAACTCCACATTTTCTGCATTCTCATAACCAGTTGTCTGGATTTGAGAGAAAAATGAGATAACAGCTCTTCAAGGAGATTTCTGTTGATGTCTGGATGAGTCATTCAAAGGCCAGGCGTAACGAGAAAAAACAGGCATATTAAATCTCTGCAGCCAAATATAAAATCACAGTTTTATGGTGTGACAGTCTCCCAGGTGCTGCCTCCCTTTTTACATTTCACAGGGTGACATTTGACTGAAGAGTCTCTACATCCCAAAAAATCTTAGTTTAAAATCTGTTTCCAAACTTCTCTTTGTAATGGACCCAAACTACACGCTGAACTTTGGGCAAATTTAGATCTACATTTCCAGCTGTATTTTATGGCTCAATTCCAGAAGTCATTTTAAAGAAACATTCTTAGCTGCTGTCAGCTGAAGTCAAATGCTGTGTTCCCCGTGGCTTCACATAGCATACTCTGTACTAGAGCAAATATTAATTTCCATAATCTCAAAATTGTGTCTCAAATTTCTTCTAAACTCCAATTAAACACTTGGATGAAAAACGTTATTCTCTAAATGCTACACTACATTTAACATAAACTGAAAGAATGACATTGCTTAGTGGGTACAATGAAAAGGAGAGTTTGTCAGGAAAGCTGATAGAGTCATCCATTCTGAAAAAACCTCTTACCATGATTGCAGCTATTCATAAAATACACTTCTTGTCTGCTAAAGAGAAAAATATAATCTGTCATAAAAGTCTGAACTCCTTCACAGTTTCCGTTCTCAGCTTTGTCTGTGAACAGCTGTCAATATGTGTTTTAAACTAAAAAACAAAAAAAAAGGTTTCATATTTGGTGCAAAACAAGCTAATCTTTTAAACTGACCTTTTTCAGGTAGAAAACCCTTTGGAGTTAATTGAATGGGAGTATTTAGGTTATTTTTTGTCATTGCAACACGTTGTTTTGCAACACAAGATGTGTCCATTTACAGTAAATAGAGAGATGTCTGCAATAAATTAACTTCAGAGTTTCAGAAACACAGATGGTATTTCTTGCACTTTCCCAAAGGGCTATATTTGCTCTAGAAAAAGCTGAGATTTTTGCTGTTCTGTCATTTTTAGGAGTTCATGCATCCTCATTTCTGCTGCAGTGAGATAAAATCTGTTATGAAGTTTATCTGCAATCAAGCAAGGAGATTAAACAATTTTTTTTGTCACTTGCAATATGTTTCTGCTGCCTCCAGCATTTAACTTTTTTTAAAGTACATTTGTAAAAGAAATAATGAAGATTGTGTACTGCAAAAGGCAAGTCTTAACATTCAATAAATCTCAGATAGGAAAAAATATGCATTGGTGGTTCTGCCACTGCCTCCCACAGTGCATTGCAGGAGCATCACGGGAGCATCACCTCCTGGCAGCAGGGGCAAGTGGAAAATAGAATGAAGCTCATCTTTTTTAAAGATGTAACATATATAGAAGAATAAGCATATGTAATAGTTCAGAGCAACCTTTGTTTGAGCTTACATTCCTGAATGTCTTAAACATTTTTGGAAATTTTGTCCCTCGTTACATTGCAAGACATTTAATTCAGGACACTCCAGTGAGGGCAGAATTGCTGTGTTCTTTAAAAGAGAAAAGGTAACTGAAGCACACAGTTTACGGTAGGTCCTTCATTCATCCCACCTAATTATCTAAGCGAGAGAGCTTAGGAGCCAGCTTGTCTTTGCTTCCCTCTAGAGTCGATGGAGAGATCTGGCACCTCCAAGGAGTGATTCAGCACACAAACACTACCAAAAAAAAATGCATGCAGTTAACCCCTCACATAGGAAAAAAAAAAAGGAGGGAGGGGGGGCTTAGACACTGGGGGCAATAAAATGCAGCATATTTTTGTATGCCTGTAATTATGATGCTTAACTAATTCAAACTGAACACGGTAAGGTAAAAATCACCACTCTTTCATTTATTATGTTAAAACAAACAGAAGATGGATTGTAGATGTAACTTGACTGTGACCACCTGTTAAGAAGTGAGACAAATACTCTTGTGGCAGAACTGCCAGTGACTGACTGGCTAAACCTACAAATGAACTCAGGGAAGAATTCAGGAATTCAGACACCTCAGTTACAAGTTCTTTCTGAAAGTAGACCAAGTTCTGCCCTCCTGAATTACGCATTTCATTTAACAACATTTCTAATAAGAAAAAGGTGACTGAGGCAAATATGAGGGCAGAGTGGCAATATATGCGAAGTGCTTCTGTCTGGAAGCAGCAGCAGCACTTCCCTCTGTTTCCCTGAACATTCCTTTGCTGCCTGGCATTCCTCAACACTTTCCTTGCTGTTTCTGGGATCAGAGCACATAATTTTAGATGTTCATCTTTTACAACTCAGTTCCTGTAATAGTGCATTTGCCTTTAGGATCACTCATGGCCCTAACTCTAGAAGTATTCAGCAGCTCAATTGGTCCCAATTTCATGGGAACTTTTAAAGTCCCCCTTTTAAAGGATGCCTACCTGCATGTGCAGACACCTAAAATCCTTTCACAATCTGTTCATTGCTCTGTCCACCAGCTGCTTCATTCCTCCAGCTGATCGATGACTGTGAAAAAGCTGGATTCAAATCAGACTTTGAATCTGCAGACAGCATGCCTTCAGTATCTTGTATTGCTCAGAGGACGCTTTTTTCCACAGATCCAGCATTTTTATTTTTGCATTTGAGATTTGTCTACCTGTTATATATTGTCTCTTTTTGTTCTGCCCACAGATTTTTTAAACCCACTGAACAAATAAGGAGAACAACTTAGCTAACTTAGCTTCATCCTCGGTGACACATTCTCTCACTTCCCCAAGGAGCTGCAAGGCAACCTCAAATCCTTATCAACACCAAGTCAGAGGATGCAGTGCAGCAATTTGGGTGGATAGAAGAGAGGATGAGATCTCATCAGAGCTTCTTTCATCCAGCCAGCAGCATCTCCCACTTCCTTCCTTGTTGCTGGAAGCCATGTGGCAGCATCTGTGAGAATGACTGCAAGAACACAGCCCACAGCCTCCAGGGGCAGATCATCAGGAAGTATACACAATACTCATCTGGATCAGAAATACTGTATTCATAGAGCCTACACTGACGGTTTAGCTAGAAGCACCACTGGGAGATCCCACCAGAGGAAAGGCATTAATGGTCAAATGGCCACTGTAGAGACTCAGTCAGTCTGGACTCACATGCAAATCCGACCTGCTAGGACTTGCTGTCTGTCCTCGGAACAGCCTCTGCCTACGAGGATGGTGAGTTTAGCTTTCACATATTTACTCTCAAGGCCCACTGAGGGTTTGCACATTATCATTCTTGCAGGTTCAGGCTTTCTTTCTACAGGCCAGCACAGCTCTGGGAGAAAATGTTCCAAGATGTTCTGGTGCCAGCCTCAATTCCTTGGCACCACAGCTTGGTTGGAATGATCACTGCTTGTACAAAACTGAGCACTGCTGTCTTTGGTGGAGATGTAAATCAGAAGACATCATTCACTTGCCAGAGAGCTGTTCCTTTGTATTTCTTGTTTTCCACAGTAGACATACAAACACAATTTTCTTCCCAAGGTAACCATCAAGCAGCGCTACATCCTCATCCTATTATCATAAATTGTCCCAGTTGTATCCCATGCACATAAGACTCTGCTTTTATAGACTTTTGCAGCTAAGCTTCAAACTTCCAGCCCTGCTGTATTTCTCTTGCAAAACCAGATGGATCTTCTGATCTCTTGATCAGCAGCATGTGGTGCAGCAGGTAACAGAGCAAGCTGCTCAGCAGGCAGGGGCTGTGCCTGCTGCGGGCCCATGCTCAGGCTGCCTGGGTGGGTCACATACCTCCTAGCTGCTGCACAAAACTTCCCTGCCATGGAACCAAGTGCATCCCATGTCACTAGACCTCATATCTTGTGTCAAATTTCACTGTGTCCCACTGCAGAATAAACATGGAGCACTGTTGGTATAAACAGGAGCCCTGAGGTGGTCAGTTTCTTGTCTGACATTTACCTTCTGGTTAAGGTAAGCATGGTTGTATGCCACTAGAAGCAATCATGAGGAAAGGAAAGCAGCACTTGGGCAAAATGGCAATGGGAATTCAAAGAGGAAGTGGTGGATATTTGCTTGTAACATTTGCAGAACTTATTTTCTCTTCATTCTCTACATTAGGAAAAACTATTACAGTAGGTAGGAAGGGAGACACTTCTTTCTGCTTCTATGAATGTGAAGCAGATTCCCTGCTGGCAAAAGCTGCCCAGCACATTTTGTTCAGTGTGTGTAGAGCCTGCAATTGCACATTGCACCAGAAGCAAAACATGTTGCAATACAGGAACCTGAGTAAAGGCCAAATGCTAGCTAGGACCCATTTATGGGCCCTGCTTTGTGTAAGCCCTTTTTTTTAAAAAAAAGAGAGAATTCTGCTGATATGTAATTTCCTTTTCTACAAATGAGAAGTTTGGTGTATTGAGGATGTGGCTAGGTTCTGATGAAGAATGTTTTGATGAGTGTGACTGATAGGGAAACAACAAAGGTAGGTAGAAGGAGGAGGATGTGTCTTCTAGCAGCAGGTATGGTGTCATGCTCTGCACCTCACCAGGGAAGCAGGGGGGCCAGAGGCTGAACACTCACCAGAAACTGACTTCAGTGACCTGCTAGGACTGCCTGTCCTTCCTGGCTGAGTACAAAGACTCTTGCAGTTCAGAGTGTAGCCATGCTGGAACAGCTTCGGATGGAGTTCCAGCCTGTTCATGACAAATGAGCTCATTACTGATGTCAGTTCATGACAACTACAAGTCTTTAATTTACTTCTTAACTCTGAAGCTAGTGGAAAAGACCTTCAAGGGATATTGGCAATTACCTTGTTTTCTGTTAAGTGGTTTCCTTCTATAGCAGCATCTCTGAAGAAGCAACAACTGAAAGGAGCTTTTTTTTCCTCTTTAAATGGTCACTTCTGTGCAATGATACTGTTCTTTCAACTTGCACTGTGTAAAACATATCTGGGGGAACCAGAGGAAAGTTGCAGACATAGGCCTTGTTACAGTTGAGGTCAGAACTACCCAGTTTTGCTTGTGTGACTTTCAGGTTCACAGTCTGGAAGGCAGGACAGCCTAAGTGGGAGAGGTCCAACAAAAAACTACATGCCTGAAGAGACCCTGGGAGAATTTGTGGTACCTCATCTTAAGAGAAGAATTACAAAAAGCCTTATTTATGTGCCTGAGTTTGTGAGTACCTGAACATCATTTGTATCCAAACTTCTACTACCACGCTTGTCCAGAGATGCAGCCACCTTGCTGAACTGAGCAAGGCTCCATGTTTTTTTCTCATCTAAGACAGCAGCCACTTTGATTTCAAAACACACCAGGGAGTACCTTCTACTGTTTTCTTAACAGCCTAAAGGTTCGGGCTCTTGCTCTGGAAATAAGAAATCACTTTGTCCTCTAAGTTTAAAAAAAGAATTATCAATTGTTCCAATAAAGTTAGTAAGCTACAAAATTATGTGGGAAGGGAAGAAAGTCCATCACTCTTTTTGAAATTAGGTGAGTTCAAGACCAAGAGTGACATGGCTAGAAGGAGAGGAAAAATAGTGGTGCCAGAGTCTGTAGTCCACAAGTTAGGCACTTAGCTGAGAGTTTCATCCCAAAGCAAAAGAAGTATGGGAACTAGTCTTATAAAATACGTAAATCTCTTGGCAACCAGAGTTCACAGGCTCCTGATCTAAGTTCATTTCTCACTGTGTCCCCCTCCTGTTCCTCATGGGTTCTGCAGCTGCAGTGCTGCAGCATGTCAAGTCCTCGCAGCCCATTGTAACTCAATTCCAAGTACTCACAAATTCAAAGTTTGTGAATTAGTAAAAGCCAAGGCTGAGGCAAGATGGAAACCGAGCAAATACAGTTTCTAATTTTCCAACTCTCAAATCCTAAAAATTAAATGCCTGAGAACTTATCTCCAAAAGACTGCAATTAAGGGTGAAAAACAAACTGGCTTATTATGGGGAAAATACTTACCTTCATGGATCACTGTTGCATCTTCAAAATTTTTATGGTGTATTTATTGTAAAAAGCATACTTACTTTCTCAGTGAGAAGTTCTCTCCCAACCTGTACCTTCAAGGCAGCAGCAGCCACTCCATCAGTTCTCAGTCCTGTGCTACTGATGGAAAGGAGCAGCTACTGAAAAAAGGAGGGCATCACAGGCTCTCATCTTTTTCAGTCCCTTCATTAAACTATGAGCCTTGTCAGACGTTTTCCTTCCTGAGAGCCTCAGAGAGCTTCTGACAGACTTATCAGTCCCCTCTTTGAACTTGTGCAATAATCTATGCTTTATTTTATTTTAAAAATAGCAAGTGGGAAATGAGTTGACCTCCTGTTCTAATTTCCTCCTGTCTGTTGTTTCTGTGGGAGAAGACCCCTTTTCAGAGAGGTGCAAAGTGCCGCAAACTTCCCACTGATTCCAGTGGAGTGGAAGGGCTGTGATCCAGGAAACCCTTTGAACATGCAGAATGCTCTCTGTGGGGTTGTATTATGCAACATTCACTCTCCTACTGCTCAGAATAGCAGGTATCCTTTTCAAACAGGCTTCTGAAGTATGAGGTGCACAGGTAATGTAGTAATAACACTGCCTGCCTATTACTTCTTTTGAAATTCTCAACTGAAGTTAGCATGTGTCTTGAAAAATTAATTCTAGCTGAGTCTGGTGTGTCAGATAAGGGATATGTTGCACTGGTGCTGTGAGTCAGAGGCTCATTTATTCTTTCTCTGTGGCAGTGGGAGCACAGTCAATGAAAGCTGTATCTATGACAACTCCCTTACTGAAGTGCCAGGGTTATTGTACTGTCTGTAAAGTTACAGGAAAGAAACTCTCCAGGTTACTTTTTCCTTTTTTTCTTTCTTTTAAGTGCAGACATGTTTGAACCAAGACATTCCTGCTTCTTGTAGCTGCTAGTTACTGAGAACAAGCTTCAATGTTTTTCTTGTACTTGCTATAAAATGCCTAAGCAAAGCCTTCCCTGCTCTGTTATAGCTGTTATATTATTTATTATGGTAAAAATATGAATTACTGAACTTCAGCCTTGGCAGATAAGTGAAACAGGAATGAACTTTCAGCTCTTTGGTTTCAGAAGGTGAGTAAATCTCTGGTGGAGTCTGCACACATGGTTGGAATAGTTCCCCTCGTTTACACTGGCACAGCTCCACTGACTGCTGCTGCACTGCTCTGATTCACACTTCCAGCAGCAGGGAGTTAGGAACTCAGGGGCTTGAGACAGCTGTAACTTTTTCTTATTGCTTGTCCCACTTACCTTTTAAAACAGAAAATTTAAAATCCTGCATGAAGAAAAAAAGGAATTTTCTCCTCTGGGTTATTAAGAGGGACTTGACCAGTGAGAGGACGGAGTTGTAAGCGATGTGTTGAGGCTGACCTTGGAAGAAGGAGAGGTTAAGTAACAGTATAACTATTCATTGGCTCTTAAACCAAGTCACACATGGCATTTCTCATATAAAATTATTTAACATAATGCCTTGGCAATAAGGAGCTCATTTTTAACCTGGTTTCTCTAGGAAATGTAGCGCCTGTGTTCACACTGTCTGCCTGTCACACTTCCTCCCCAGCCCTCCTCCTGCCACTTGCTGCCATGTGATAGAGCAAGTCCAGAAGTGGATCCTGGTAGTTGTACATGGGAGAGATGAATGCCTGACCATCCCAGGGCACAGTGCAAAGACAATCAGACTGCTGGAGAGGGGGCTCTGGACACCAGAGCTGTGCCAGGGCAAGAGCAGCAGGCATCTCCGCTCTGCCAGAGGGGACGCCCAGGCACCTGGGGACACTGCAGGAAGGAGTGGTGGCACCAGCATGCAGGAAGGAACTGGGAGGGTAAGTGGGATGCAGGAGAGAAATCCGTAGGAAACAGGCATCTGTGAGCTTCAGTGCAGACAGCAGCTGAGCCTGACCTGAGACAGGCGCTGAACTGAAGAAAGTCCTTTAGAGTAACATGCATGTTCTTTCCAAAGTATCTGCTGGTAAAATACATTTAAACCAGTTAAATTAAGCTTCCATGTCAGCATCCAGCAGTAAAGCTCAGCCTGTTTTGCCAGTCTGCTTAACAGCAGCAGGCAATGTAAAACTAGTGCTTTATGATTTAGGATGGTTGATTTCAGGAGTCTTTGCCATACTGTATACTGATCTCTGCTTTTAAAAACCAATGAACACAAAGGTGTCTGCTTGCCTTTGAAAAGGAAATAAATATTAACTTATCTGTACAATGTGTGAGCGGATCTAGCCTTGTTGCAGGAAACTCATTAATCTCACGTGGAAAATAAATAAACCCAGGGAGAAAAGGATGGGTGGGATTTTAACTTCCTCTGTTTCCGTGAATCATTATTTTATATGAACAAGTGCATGCCAAAGGTTTTTAAGAGGAAAATTACTGCAAAGGAAAAATAAGTTTGTTGAATATTTTAAAAGCTTTTCAGTGGAGGGATAACTTAGGGTGGTATTGGGAAAACTCACCTGTTAAATGGTGCCTGATAATTCCCACTCTCAGGCCACTTTTTCCACTGCTGAGGCCATTGTCAGACTTGAGCCACAAAGACTCACATTTTCCATGGCAGGTGTCTGCCTAAGGCTGGATAAGTGTGATATGTGTATGCATGTATCAAGACTTGCCTCAGACTGAGTGTGTATAAAAATTTCAGCCAAAATGGTTTTGCATTTCAACAAGTATAAGAAAAAATGTGCTGTTTGCCTCACACTAAAAGGAAAGGCGGCTTCTTTTTTAGACAGTCCTGAAAGCTCCATACTTTGCTATAAAAGCATGAAATTTGGCAGGAGGAGTGCTTTAGCCATTCTGGAAAACCACCTCAGCCTGCCTGCATTATGGGCCTAAGCAAGATCATTTTGGTCTTGATAGAGCTTCACGGTTTGATATTTCAAAGATTCTGGTTTCAGTGATTCTGTGATAGTCTGGAGCTGACCAAGGTGTTTTTCTTCAACTAGTTTCCCTTTGCTCCTTCAGACTCTGCTGCTGGTCTGGAATAACTCAGAAGAGATGGTCATCCAAGGAAAGGACAGGCTGCAGATGGAGAGGTGAGAGAAGACATGAGAGTACTGTCTGAACAGAGACCATGAGATAAGGGAGGAAGGTTGAGATGAGAAGCCAAAGATGGTGACCTAGCAAAGCTGGTTGAAAACAGGGATGAAGTACAGGAGACCAGGGGAAGAAAGTCAGATCAGATGTTCTGAATCAGAATCAGATGTTCTGTGGCTGTTATATCCACAGTCAATGACATGTGTGCCTCCAGATAAGACAGCTGCAGTTTTATTTGTTGATGGGGAAAATGAAGGTGGTGACCGACAGTGATTCAGAATTACAGATTTGAGAGTGGCAATGCGTACAGTTGAAGCCCATTTTCAGCCATGGAAAAGTTGAACTTTCAATGTATGGCCATATAAAAAATAACAAGAAGAACTGGGAAATAAGTGATTGGCCATTATCCTCCATAAAAATATGACTCTGCACTTGGCAAGAGCCACTACTGGTGTTCTTGCTCTTTCTTCACAGGTGGGAGGTATCATTTCTTTGTGTCTTGAAAGTTCAAATTCTCACTGGGTTGCCTTTATATGGCTTTATACGTTAGTCTTTCCCCTAGACAGACATTTGTGACCAGAGTAGCCAGTTCTTCCACAATCGTTCACGTATTAATCAATACCTTTCCAGCATTCTATAGCTGCTCTAATGTAATTTTTTAAATTAGAAACTGAGGAGAAACACAGTGTGCACTGAGAGACTACCAGTTCTGTCTCTGAGCCCAGTGGTTTATTCTCTGATCACTAAAACAGCTTAAAACTGAGTAATTTGCATGGTGTTCACCAAGCCTACCCTGCCAGGATGTGGTTCTTTCTTCAGTTTAATCCATAATCTTTGGCAGTCTTGAATAGTTAAAGGTAGCAATTTCTAACACCAAAATATTGCTAGAAATATTCTTCCTTCAGGTTTTATGACATCCAGACCACTATATTCTATGGATCCCAAAAGCCACTAGTTCAAAGTTATATTTCTATAAAGACATAAAGCTTAGACAAGCAAGCAGTTTTAGGATATTTATGAGAAGCAGAGAACTTTTAATTTAAGGTAAGAATGCCAACTTATGGTCATAGGATGGGTGTGCACTAATTCAGAAAAATGTGTTCCTGAAAAAAATACAGACTGTAAAAGCAAATGAAAGCAAGTGTGAAAGAGACAGAGTCAGCCTTGGGTGAGTGCAGGAACACCTGCAATCAAATTAAAATACCAAATAGCATAATACCACAGGACAGCTTTTTTACAGTGTATATGAAGGAGAGCAGGCATGGGGTAGTTGAATGGCTAGTCCAGATGGCAAATGCACAAAGTTCACATCAGATTCCATAAACTTATGGTCAGGATATGTTGGGAGGCAGGAATTAAATTGCAGATGTGCAGCATGGGGAACACTGGGAGAGCACAGGACAGAAATGAAAGGAGGGCACACATCATATTTAATGGTCCATGTCTGCTTTCATACTGGATAAAGAAATTACAATAGTACAGTACTCTCTACACTGAGCATTTATACTGATTCCCTTATGTTCCATCCATACAAAATTATTACGGCAGCTTTTATGATTGTTGGGTGTTGAAAGACATTGCTCCTTTGAACACATTCCCTACTACCTAATAAAAGCTGAACTCCTGTAGCTTTTTCTTGTGGGTTGATAATTTTGATTTCTTTCCGCTATCAGTTGCCTGCTTTCACAAAATTGAACTTACCTCTGAGTGAATTCAAACTTATCTCTGAAGCCTGTGTCAGCTGTTTGAAACCTGCTAACAAATTCAAGAATTACTGTGAAGACATGGACATCTAAGCCTTGATTCTTTAGAAACTGAACAAAAAAGGGAAGAATCTAGAAAGAAAGGGAAAAGGAAATAAACCAGACATTTATATTTTGTATATACTGAGAACTGAACTGGGTTGATGCAAGCACATCAAAGGATAAAAGTCATTAGGATACCTTCAGAAGTCTCTTGCAAAATCCTCCTCCTCCACTCAGCTATTTCAAAAGCTTCAAGACAGTGGAGGTTCTGCACCTGTGGAGTGCAGCCAGTGCACATACTACAGCTCTCTGCAATAATTTTCTGCATGCTGATGGGAACAGAACAGCAAAAAGTAGTTTTGAAGCCCATAATAATGCAGCCAGCGATTCCTGGCTGCAGTGGATCTTGTGTCTGAAAACCCTTCTATCTCAGCAATTTGTAGCTGTTCCTAGTACCAATGGATCATTACTAGCTTCTAATTTGATGAAAGCTACCTACCCAAAAATACCACACCAACAGTCAGTCTAAAGTCACATACTTGGATTTTCCAAAATTGTTTGCAAAAAGGAGTCGTCTTCTTATTCCTTAAATAAATATTATCTGCATCAAGTTTAAATTAAGTGATATGGTTTTGTTGTTCCAAATATATTGAGGTAAGGGAAAGGATTTTAAAAAATGGTACTTACCTAGGCATTTTGATATGACTACACTGAAATTAAGTTTTCTGTCTTTAATTTAGAAGTTTTAAAATGAACTGAAATTAACTATATGTTTTTGATCTCTATCTTGAACATCTCTGTGAACAATACATGACAGTTGTATAGTGCTGAAACCCACAACTGAGGAACTAGAATTTCTACTCAGGGATGCATAACTCTTTGATTCAAGGCTAAGTGTTTCCTTATTCATTAAAAGTTGGCTGGGGGAAATCAAGAATTCTGGAGAAGAAAGTATACATATTTCTTGTCATGTTGATATATGTCTGAAGAAACTACTATTCCCAAAACAAAAATGAGTAATTAAAAGTTATGCTTTGTGATACCAGAATTTGAAAAAAACCAACCCATATGGCATCTAATTAATGTCAATATGATTACTTTCATGTCTTTTCTCAGGGGTAAGATATTTATAGTCACATACAAAAACAAGTAAAGGGCCTAAGGGAACACAAACAAAACCCCACCACCCAGGACGTTAACTGCAGCATCTGCAAGACAGCAATCATGGAATACTTGATGAAGTGCTTAAGGCTAGGAAGGCTGATAATGAGATTTCTTTTAAGTTCACAGTGCTGCACATTAAAGAGACTGCCAACCTGGTTCTGCAAGGAAAAACATTACATAGAACACAAGCTGGTTTTGTTTTTATAGAAGAGTCTTTTTCATCAGCATTTGCTGGTGTCTGTGAAAACAAACAGGTTTAGTAAGCAGCATACCTGGTCCACAAGTTTTCCCTCAATATTTTTGCATTTTATTTGACTGCTTCATAGGACTCCAGTTCTGGTGCTGTGCCTGGCAAGTGCCTTAGAGGGGAGAGTGGTTCTGAGCTCCTAGATGATCAGCACAGAAAGCAGAAGCTCCCCACGGTAGTACCTTAAGAGGAATATTCTAAAGGCCATCTGAACACTGTGACACTGCCTGCATGCAAAGTGCTGTCACATCTACAGCATAAACAACCTGAAACCAGCCAGTTCCACTTCTCTGATCTGATCAGTGATACAAACCACTACATTATTTGCTGCACAATCAAACCTGGCATCTCCAGAATTGCATGTGAACTATCAAGTGGAAGAAAAGTCCAGTCAACTTTAAGTCTACCTTTCAATCCTTTCTTACAAAACCAAATAATTTTTACTGGTGCAGAAGCCTTATATAGAGGGATTAGAACCTTTTCTATAAAACAGTGCACATGTCTCATACCAACATAGCTGCTTCACAGAGTTTCTTTGCAAAAATGTCAGCACTTTTTGTTGAGCTTTACTATTCTAAATGGAAGTGAAGTGGTAATGCGAGCATGTTCCAGCTGCCTGCATGGACTAGTCCAAATTAACTTTCTTGCTTTTCCTATCTTCTGAAATTTTTTCCCAACAACCTCTGGGATGAGAAAGAACATGAGCTGACAAACAGGTAGAGCACATAAATGTCTCTGTATTAAGAAAAAAATAAATTAAAAAATATTAATGTTACATAGTCAATCATTGAAACTTGCCAAAGCTAATTTTGTAATTTTAACTTTTAACATAGTTCTTACTTACAGTATTGCATATTTGTTTTCCAGTCACACTGTGGGTATGAATCAGTTTCTGTACCAAAAGCATCTCTGCCAGAGCCATATTGCCATTGTTGCTGGAACTGGAAAATCAACAGTAAATAACACAGGTGACTGCATGAGGAAACAGGATTGCTTTACTATTAAGACAAAAGAATTCTGTCCCTGGAGAACTGGAGGCTTTTCTGCTTCTGATAGAGAGTTCCAGCAGAGGGATTCTTGTGTTAGTCTTAAGAGGACTATTCTAAAGGCCATCTGAACACTGTGACACTGCCTGCATGCAAAGTGCTGTCACATCTACAGCATAAACAACCTGAAACCAGCCAGTTCCACTTCTCTGATCTGATCAGTGATACAAACCACTACATATGCCTCATTTTGGGTGCTGAATTGGCAATCTAAGATTTGATTTCCAAACACATTCAGATAGTTGTAGCTGAAGACACAAAACCTGCTTTGAACACACAAAGGGATATATAGCACTAGGTAGTACCAGGAAAAAAAGAGACTTTAAGACTAACAGGCTGAAATTAGGGGATACTTTTAATATAACTTAACTTGCAGGTTTGAAAACGTAGTAATTGCTACAGAAACTAGAAAAGAAGCATTAGCACTGACTGTCCATCTCCACACCTGTCTGATGCTGCAGGGCATGAGGTCCACAATATGGCAAAAAGCTACTGAAGACAAAGGTGCTACTTCAACAGCACTGCCCAGTGCTCTGCTGAGCTGCAGCCACCCATGCCTGGAGCCAGCTCTCCTGCCAGGAGAGGCACCATCCCTGGCCTGCCCTGGTAAGGTCTTGTGATTGACCTTTTGTCAGATTTCCTGCAGAACAAAGCATCAACACCATGACAATCACTAAGTATGATAAAAAAGACTGTCAAGAGAAGAAGTGCAACTTACTTCAGCTCAAAGTAACACCTAGAGCCATCTGATATACTAGTCCACTGATGAAGCTTAGGTCAGCCTCACTTAAGGAGTACCAATGGACACTGAAATGTTAACTATGCAGTAAACATTTTCATAGGCTGTGGGCCACAAACCCACTCCTGGAGCTCCAGAAGAGGGATTCCCAGAATATTCTGCACTAGATTGAACATATTTGTTCATGGCTTACAGAACACCACAATATAAGAGATTCTTGAATGCTAATAGTTCCTGGATGATCTTAAAAAACAGTAGACTGGCTCAACCCAAATGGTGACATGTTGCTGCAGAGGGAAATGAAGATTAGCATCAGGTATGCCAAAGGCTGTGTGGGTTAACAACCTTCTGCACACAGAAAACCTGTGTGCATACATCTGGAGTTTTTGTTAAACACAGTCTAGAGCAGGGGGATCAGCCTGACTTAGGCACTCAAAGCCATGGCCATACACATCAGTCAGAGGAGGAAGATCAGGAACTGTTTCCAAAATAAGTGCAAGAGTCTACCCAACAAGGCAGTGCCAAGTATAACCATCATTATCTGCTATTCATCTGATGAGTGCTGTGGCCTGTGATACACTTAATCCACAGCAGATTTCACCATCTTAACTTTCCATAATAATTATTATTATTGGTTATCAACTATTTAATAAACAAAAGCCATATTGTTACCTGAGACAGCCAAAACCTCTCTGCCTAACATCTGGCATCAGAATGCAGACAACTGCCTGACCACCAAGCTGTGGCGAAGTGAGAACAAGTAAAAATCACACTAAAAGATCTAGAGGATCCACCCTGAAAAAAATGAACACGTAGCAAGTGTATTCATCAACTTGGCGTGTCAGCGGGAACCACACTTCCAAGAAGAGCCGTCAGCAACCCTTCCCACCACGGCCTGACGCCTCCCTGCCCCAGCCGGTCCAGCGGGCAGAGCCCCACGGGGCGGGATGCGAGTGGGGCAGGGGTGGGTCCCGTGTGGAGGCTGGGAAGCTGCTCGTGTCCTGGGCTCCCTCTTGGCTTCTCAGGGAGAACACTTAGAGGACTTGGACAATAAGGAGATAATTTGGCAACTGTTTCGCAAACTGTTTGGCAATCTGCTGGTTTCTGGTTCCATCCTCTTTCCTGGGACTGCTTGCTCAGAACACCTTCCCACTCCTTTTCAACTTCTATCCCACTTTCTTTTTCTTGTGCCTCAGTTTTTTCAGTACTTTGTTTCTTTCCTCAGTTTCTTCAGTACTTTGTTTCTTTCCTCAGTTTCTTCAGTACTTTGTTTCTTTCACCCTACATTCACATTTGTCATCCCTTTAGCCTACAACCCTAATATCCTTGTTCTGGATTTTCAGCCTCTATCAGTTGTCTTTTCTTTTGGTGGCTTCAAAAAAGTATTCCTGTCCTGTCAGTCCTGAATATCTGCCTTCTCTGTGAGTCCTCCTTTTCACCCCATATGCATTCATTTCCAGTACAGCCCACGGGTTCTCCACAGCAATGTCTAGATCTGGCTCCTGCTCTGCCCGCCTCTGAATCAGAGAGCTGCTTTCTTCATATTGCCTACATGCCAGCAGAGAGGTCACTGAAAGTGCAGGAAAGTGTCCCAGCTCTCCATTCGTTGCTTGGCTCTGGCTTAGCGTGTAGCAGCTGGAAACAACCACTCTTGGGAAATTCTGCCTCCACTGTGTAATCCTGGGCTGCAGCATGTGTAGTGGCTTTGTAGGGAGAGTGCATGCCCAGGCTGGGAGCTGAGAGGGGATGGAGAGCCTTAGTTGAACTGTGGAAACGATGCACAAACAACAGGACTACAACTGTGAGAGGCATAAGCTTGCTCTGGGACAGTCTTAACCCTTAAGCAAGTGTTAATCAAGTGTTTCTGTTTCTGTAAACTGAATTTTAAAATGCCCTAAAATGTAGCCGAATGAGAGCAGATTTACTTTGGTGTAGTGAAAAGCATCTGACAAAGACCTTCCTTTGCTCCACCTCAAAGCAAACTTTCTCTATAAAAAGTTTAATTTTCATCTATTGATTATTTTTTCTGTTGAAAAATTATATAATCTTCCTTTATCTAATTTCAGAAATGACAAAACACTTCAGTCAATAGTTTCTCTGGGCAAGAAAAACATCCATATGATGCAGGCAATCAGTATAGACTTTTCCAGTGTGAATTGCTGTAGCCTGGCACAAACAGCTAAAAACTGAGTCTTGTGTTGGAAAGGTCAAACCCTGCATAAAAGACTGTATGGGCTCTTTAAAAACTCAGCAGAGCTGCTCACTCTACCTTATGCATGTGTTGGGAATCAGCTGAAGGGCTGATTCCCAGCAAGCAGATTTAAATAGGTTTCCAGCTTAGGGAGAGAAAAGGATGTTTGTCTCTTAGGGGAACTGCTCCTTCCTCCCATCCCTCCCTTATATGTGCACAAACATGCACAAAAAAAGAGAGCAAAACAGGGATAAAGGTAGTCTCCAGGCAGAAAAGACCATTCCTCTCTATATGGAGAAAAGCACTTTTGGCAGACCTGTGCAGTACTAGAGTTTAAAATAAAGGACTGATAATCAGATTTTGCACTAGATTGGCTGGCTTGTGCTGGCAGACAGCTAGCACAGCCAGCCTGCTTACAATTCACTCTAGATGAGCTAACCAAAAATAGAAACAGAAGAACCACAGCGCAGTATCCAGTTTAGAGAGGTAAAAATGTTGACATGAAAAGACCACCACTCAGACAAAATGACAGCTCTGAGCTGCAGCCATTTGCTTTTCTCTCAGTCATGTTAAGAAGGCATTACTCTTCCAGTTGCAGAAAAAAAAAGAGCTCCTAATTCAGCCCTGTCCAGAGCAGGCACAAGAGAATTGTGAGGAAGGAGGAGTAAGGCACTCACTAGCTCTGGTCAGATTTACATTCCCTATTTCTGCTTATCTTGAGCAGCTCATAGTCCTGTTGGGTCTATATCACCTTTTACAGGTCGGAGCACAGAGAGGAGTTCTTGGAGGCCTGCAAAGAAATGACTGCTTCACCTGGGAAGAAATAACATATTTGTCCATGGATTTACACAGAAGACACATGATCCACTTCTTCATGGATGCAAACTCTGTTACAGCCTGAGCTCAAAGCATCTCTGCTTGTACTAAGGAAGAGGTAAATCTGAGACTATCACACTGCTGCCTGCAAGGCATTTTCCTGTGCTTGAGCCATCCAGATCCAATAAATGAGCACAGACATTAAGGCATCTGGCATATGTCAGGAAGCTCTAAAGCTGGTGCTGTTGTGGCCTTTTGGTACGGATGAAGAGCAACATAGCTGAGTTCAACCCTGATATCAAGGGTAGGCTTGACCACACCTTGCTACATGTGAAAGGTGTATATCTATCTAGGTAGTGGAGGAAAATAAATATTTATTTCTGGTGTCTTTCCTGATACCAGGGAGAGTACATGGCTCTAAGTTTTTGTCAGGCAACATTAGTTTAACAATCTGATAGACAAAGACTATGCATAATAATGACTGATAAACAACTGGATTGATAATGAGCATCTTATCAGTAATAGGTGATCATTCTTCAACCTGAAAGATCCTCTACTCCTCACTAAAAATATATGTGCTGGTGGTGCTACTCAAGTATTATACCTGCTGTAATTTTGTTCAAATATGAACATATTCACAGAGCTGGTAACTTATGTCTGTTCTGGACTATCATCTCCCCATAACAATATTTGTGAATAGGGAGGGCCAGGTTCTGGGTTCAGGAAGGAGGAAATCTCTTTCTTATGGAACAGACTGTTTGCCAGAGGCACTCAGCATTAGTGATCCCATTTTCCTGTTAGCATAGTGTCACTGATTTATTATATAAGTTTTAAACTCAGAACATGCCAAAAGAGTATGCCAGTTTGTGAAAAAAATCTCTCTTTTATTTGATGATGTGCTTTTTTGAGATTCTAGCTGTATGTTTCTTGTTAATCTTAATGTTGTGTCTGTACCTGAGCTGTTGTATTCCCTGAAGTTTAAACTCTGTACTGTTAACTGTACATGGTAACTTCATACCAAAGAGCAAGTTGTTTTCCATTCTATAGGCACAGAGTGCCCAAAAGGAAAGGAGCAGTGGGGTTGTGCTCATCACCTAAGCTCAGGTTTGCACAGGTATTCAGCACTCTGCCTCCCAGCTGCAAAAGGGGATTAGGGGAGAGAATGTTGGGAAATGAGATCAGGCAATCAGATAGCAAACTAAAATGAAATGATGGCTGCTTATGCAATCAAATGCTATTCTTCTTCATACTGCTTCTGTATGCCATTTAAAAACACGTGTGTGACTGGTAGATCACACACTAGCTTCTGGTTTTGTGCATCAGGATTCTCCTTAGGCTGCGAGTAAAAAATTAAAACACACATGCAGGCTCACACTGATAAAGAGCACATTCTTGGCTTGCAGCCACATGCAAATTCAGTAATAATGGCAGTTTTCTAGTGCGAGGAAAGATAAAGGAAGCAGTGACACTTTAACTGTGTGATTCAAACAGTTCACCCTCCCAGGAGTTCAGTAAAATAAAGTGGAAGCCTAATTAGGGACAGTGCATCCTAAACTCCACCGTTCATTATGTTCCTAAGTCTTTCACAAATCCTGAAGTTGTTTTTTAAGAAACGTTAACATCAGCATTTAAGTCATAAGCACCTTTTTGTTTAGAAGTATTCCAAACATTCACGTGTTTGTTCTTAGTTTCAGCCATATGGTTTTTCCTCCTCTCCAAGCACTGTATTACAATATGGATAACAGTAAGTATGAAGGACACCTCTGTTTTTGGTTCAGTGCACTTTGTTGGTGGTGTGTTAGTTAAGCAAATCTTAACCATTAAACAATATTAAATAAGGTATCAGTAGGTGTGCCAGCAATCAATAGGTGGTAGCAAAACTCTGAGGAGAGGTTTGATTTCTGCATGGCAATAATGGAAGTGTTTTGACTGCAAACCAGAATTAATAAATCATAAATGTGTGAAATTCTAATAGAAAAAGAACAGTCAGACACTGTATAATGAGGAATTATATGAAAAACTATTGGATCATATGGTTTGAGAACTGCCACCGCTGAAGTCTGAAATAACATTAATAATTAATATAATAGCTTTTCAGAACAGGAAGATTCCAAGTCAGAGAAGCCTCCAACTGAACTTCTCAAGTTGGATGGAGTAGCATCAATGGATGTATTGAAAAGGTCAGCAAATTAGACTGTAGCCGGTTAATTGGACAAGTTTATACATATGTATCAGTAGCATGAAAGTGGATGAAAGAGCATAAAACCTACAGAACAGCTTATATGATATGGTTTGGAAGCAAGATAATGAGAGACATGTAGGAAGGAATTTAAAGTACAACAGAAGTTGAAATATCAATCGAACAGGTAAATTGTTGTGAGAAAAATAGTTGTATTTCTGTTCAATCAACTTCATTTAGTTTTGTTTATCAGCTTTATTTAGTTGTAAGTGAGAAACTGGTGTTATGAACAGCAGAAGGGATATCAACATGGTTTGCAGCAAGGAAAACTGTAAGACCAAGTAAGAAGTAAGAGATATTATGTGAAAGGACAAAAATTGAGCTTCATTGTTAAGCAAACTGTATCAGTATTCAAAGTAGCTTACGTGCAGCAAAAACAGCCATGGTAAGCATGTAGAATAAAAAGGTCAGACTTGAAGATGTTTGTCTACATCATGCATGTATCTTTATGGTAGTTAGATCCTTAGGAGAAATTCTCAGATACCAGAATACTGAGAACGCTATGGACAGCAAATGCTTACAAGTTGAAGGGGAGAAAAAACCCTAGATACTCTGATATTTTTAGATATGCAATCCTTAGAAAAAAGAAAGTTAAAATTACCCTAAGTGAAGCTAGAAAAAGTCAGAATTGTTAAGAGGGACTCACTGACATGAACATTAAAATATCATATATTATCCTCAGGAAAACAACTTAAACCAATGAAAAATAATATTTAACATATTTTAATATTTATTCATATTAATCTATTCAAGATCCAGGTGCTATTTACAAACATGACAGATTTCTACCATATCAGTCAGAAATCTGGAGTCTCTAGAGCACTCCTTTGCTTTAAGAAACAAGGATTTGACTACAGGTTGCATCTGTAATAGGAAGACCAGGCAAATAATGTGTACACATGAATGTGCATGTTCTTTCAATAAAATAATTTGCATAATCCATTTACTGTACCTAGATATATTTGAGAGCTTTGTTGAAGTTTCTGCAATTATGATAGGAAAAAGACATAAATAAAATAAAATAAAATAAAATAAAATAAAATAAAATAAAATAAAATAGCTTTTAATTAATTAATCTATTTTACATTTTTTTCCAGTATCCTCAACTCACAATGACTGAAACATTGTATTTCCCAATGTCCTCAGTCTGCAATGACTGAAACAGACTTTTTGATGGTTCCAGTTCCATTTAGGCAGTCCTTTGTGCTAACCACAAGCCTGTCTGCTGCAATACTATGAAGGTGAAACAGAAACACAAAAAATCCATCAAGCATTTACAATTCATCAGAATAAAAGTTGTCTATGACTATTTATTTCACTAGCACCAGCAATACTGGGATTTGAGACAGAAAAATTAGTAACAATGATTATATTAACGTCAGGATAAAATCAGGAAATAAAAATTTGCCTGGAGGCAGCTGTCACTTTGGGAAACATTCAAACATATGTACTTGAAAAAAAAAATCCCTGTTCTCTAGGAAATTTTCTAACTAAGCAAGTCTGGTAAACTCTTTTTATAAATGTGATACAAGTTGTGTGCCAAAATCCAGAGTGCATAGCTCAAATGCTCCAGAACAGAGTGGGAGACACCTGAAACAGCTCTTTTAAATTATGCAAGAATCTCAGCTATGCACAGCAAAAGCATCAGTGTGGGGAGGTGAAGAACACCAAAGCAGTCTCTACACACACACACACAACTAAACATATTTAAAACAGGAGTTCTCAAATTGTCCTATATGGTTGGACACATTCTTGTTGAGCAACTAGGTGTTTCACTTCCCATTAATGATCATATAACACCTTTGTGCCAGATACAGCAATTGCCTGCATTGAAAAATAATTTTAGGAAGGTATTTAATAAGTTTTAGTTGCCTTGTAACAACAATTTAGCAACTGGAAGGAGAGTTGCTAACACCTTGTGATCTGCTAGATCTTTAGGGGCAAGCAGGAAGACTGTGGCCTGCAGTGATCTAAAGATGTGATGCCACTGGAGACATCTTTCTACTGCTGCATTGCAGAGATTTCATGAGAGAGAAATGTAGGCTGCTGCTTTTGTAGAGTTCCAATTTTGTCAGCAAACCAGAAGCAAATCCTCCACCCATATCATGTCTAAAATGTTTTGGGGACTAGTGTATCACAACAGTTTCTTACGTGTCTTATTTCTTCCCATCCTTTTGAAGCAGAGAAACCCCTGGGAGGAAATTAAAGGGAGAAGGGCATCTAACCTGCCTAAGTTTAACCCCCTAGCTAACTTTTGCTACTTCAGCTCATAGACTCTCAGATTGATTTAATGGTATTGCAATGTTCAGTTCTTAAATTAAGTCATGCTGGAGAATGTCCACTGGAGATGGTTGTCTCCCTTGGGTTTGGAAAAATCACTGACGTGTGGAAAGCTCTTCATTCTGTCCTTAGTTCTATCTTGTTTGCTATCACATGGAAGTGTTCAGCTTACAGGACTTGCTGTGTTTTGGGTTTGTGGAGAGTATGCTCTTTTTCAAAACCGATGGGAGGGCTCAACTCACCCTTGCCAAACCCTACAATAGGAAAAGAAGGGTAATAGTTGGATGGGTACAATGGCAATTCATCTTTCTGGCTGGAAGCCTTGTTTTGGAGTGTTGTTGCTTAGTGTCTGTCAGCACTTTCATCCTGGGGAATTTTAGTTTCTCCTACAATAGCCTGACCTCAACTAAAAGTCTGCATATAAATTATCAAAATTTTTTTAAATTAATTTCCCAACTGAGGTTAAGTCTTAAGATATGAAAAAGTACTTGGGTGGTACTCAGCATAAAAAGAAGGAAATTATTAGCTTGGCATTTGTTTAATCTTGTGAACTATTTATTTAAAATGAAAGCGTGATCAATATTCAAAATATGATCTCAAAAAAACACAAAAATCAAGTATTAATCCAGAAGCTGGGCTGCATTTTGAAGTTTCTCTAGCACCTCTAGGCTTTGTAGCTACCCTACTAGATAAAAATTTATTCAAAAACTAACCACGTATGTTCAATGGGCTTCCTTTCAAGAATGCTTCAGTTGCTGGTGGATCACATCCCAAGTCTCTTAAGATATGGAAAAGAAGGAATGAATTGTTAATGAATTGCTGATCTAAACAAAAAATGATTGACAATATAATGAAATCACATAGTCCTGTAGTGTGCCCAAACGCTGTTACTTCAAACTGAACAGCAAAAAATGTCAGAGGAGGTTGCATAAGGTTAGTTGCATTATACACTGCACAACTATATCTCTCTCTCGACTTGCCTCAAGAAAAGACAGGAAATCTTAAGAAACTAATAGTTATCTGGAACTGTTTCTGTGTTTCAGTGAATTTTTGCCAGGATTAAATGCTTCACTCAAAATGATACTTGAAGACAACGCAGAAAAGTCCCAGCACATACATGAGAATTAAAGCAGTGCAAAACCACCTGCAGTGACATATGCTGAGATTAGCCAAGAATTAATATCAGTACAGACTGCTGTTGGCTGGAGCTGCACTTCTAAAAGGTAAATGCCGGGCTCTGGGGACACGAGGCAGTGCTGCTGGTGCAAACACACCTGTTAGTAACACCAGTGCATTCCTTCACTCAGAACAGACTGGAAGAATCTTTGATGTATTTTAATATATAAACCCCAAACCCATTAGGAATATTTACTGAATGAATAAAGTCTCACCATTTCACACACAGATAGGACTGCAGCCTGTTCAGGTGAAGCCACCTTGTGCCACCTACCAAGCCCTGTCCGTCTCTCAGCCTCCACCTGATGGCCTCATCCCTCCCTCCTTATTGCCCCCAGCCCCGCCGCTCTCCTGCTCTCGCCCTGCACAAACTTCAGAAAATGCTCCCGGTCCCCGGGTGGCTTCAGAGCTCCCGAGGCAGGAGGCCAAACGCAAACACCGGGTCGCTCTGACCGGGAATGCTCCTGCTGTCCCCGGGCTCTGTGGAGCAACACGGTGTCCCGCAGTCACAGGCAGCACCGAGAAGGTCGGGGTGGGCCCGGACCGCGGGAGAGCCCCGCGCGGGGCAGACGGCACGGCTCGGGGGAACCGGCGGGTCCCTTCCCCGTAGCTCCCGTGACGGATACCCCCCGGCCCCAGTTTTTGTCACGCTGCCAAAATTCCCCAACTCCGAACACCGAGCACGGACACAACCGCGCTGACGCCCCCAGACTCGGGCAGGGCAGCGCGGCACCCAATTCCCCGCCGGTGCCGGTGCCACCTCCGCGGCGGGGACACCGCCGCAGCCCCCGGCCCCCGAGCTCCCGGCACCGGGCGTCACGCGACCCCCGAGGGGCGGGGCCCCTTCTCCCCTCGCGGCCAATGGGCGCTCCGCTCTGCGCCGTCCTCCCTCCTCTGGCCAATGGGGCTCCAGCCCGTCCCGTGTGCGGGGGGGAGGGCGGGACCGGGCCTGGCGAGCGCCCGTTGGGCTCCGTTCGCCCGGGAACCCCGCCCCGGTAGGAGGGGCCCGCAGCGCCCGGCCCGGCCCAGCGCAGCGGCGGCGATGGGGAGCCGGGGCGTGAGGCTCGGCGAGTAGAGGGAGGCTGGGGCGCGCCCGCCGGCAGCCGAGAGGCCCCGCCGCAGGTAGGAGCTGCGGCTTCGCGGCGCGCAGGCGCCTCCTCGGGACGAGGCGGGGCGGGGCCGGGCGCGGGGGTCCGCCAGGTGGCGGGGGGGCCGGGGCGGGAGCTGAGCGCTGCCGGGGCGGGGGGCTCCGAGGGGCGCGGCGGCGACGCGGTGTGCCGGCGGGACCGCGGGGTAGAGCGGGGGGCCGGCTGGCAGGTGCTGAGGTGTGTGTGTATGTATGTGTATGTGTGCGTGTGTGTGTGTGTGTGTGTGTGTGTGTGTGTGTGTGTGTGTGTGTGTGTGTGTGTGTGTGGCGGGGGGTCCGTACCCCCTGCGCTGGGCGCTGGTTCCAAGATGGCCCCCACCACCCTGCCAGCCGCCGCCCGGCTGAGCCCCCCGGGTGTGTGCGAGGCGCCCGGGTGTTCCCGCGGGGCTGTGCCCGCCGCCCGCCCCCGGGGCTCCCTCCGGCTGAAGCGGCTCCCGCGGCCGCCGTGAGGAGAGGTCTCGGTCCCCGGCGGGCAGGCCCGGAGCGGAGACCTCCCCTCGGCACGGCGGTGAAATCCAAGCAGAAGGAGGGAGGGAGGGAGGGGGGAGAGGTGAATTTAATCCCGGGTAGTGCTGCGGCTCTGCCGCGCTTTTAAAAGCTGCCGGGCTGCCGGGAGGAGTTGAGGAGAGCTCCTTTATAGCGAGTAATGGATGTGCCCAAAGCATTCAGCGACATCGGAGTGCGCAGCCGCTCTCGGGAGATAGATAAACTTTATAGGTCATCAGTACCACGAAGTATTTTTATAAATTGGCTGAGAATAACTTAATTCACCCGTGAAACCAGCTCCTCGGTGATTTTGTTAATGCCTGCGTTTAATCTGTGCTGAGCAATAAATAGCATTACTAATTTGGCTGTTGCATGTGAAGAACGTAAATGATGATATTTGATCTCAGAGCTCAGAAGAGCAGTAGGCGGATTTGCATTCTACATTTGTGCTTTCACCTCTGAAGTTTTAGCTTTGTTTTATTTAGTCTGTAATTACATGTCTCCTTTCTACATTTCAAGAATTTTCTTTATTTGATTTCTTAAACACCTCACCACATCTTTGTCTTTCCTTCCCTCCAAATAAACTGCAGAATTACTTCAGAGCCAATAGCTTTAAGTGATTTTTGGAGTTCTTCGTTTTGAAGAAGACTGAATAGTCTGGACAGTGGTGACCAGCATCTTTAGATGTCACAAAAATCTTCAGTACTTGAGTTCAGCATTTGTATTTTAGAGTTAGATTTTTTTGGAGGGAGTTCTTATTTTAACTTTACTTGGATCAAGAGCCCCATTTTGACAAGGTGTGTTTTTTTGTTAAGCCTATCTTTTGTAGGTGTTAATTTTAAAATACAGTTAACTAGAATTTTAGTATGAGATGTTATTATCCTTCAGATCCATTTTATTGAGGGATTTTACATACCTGCCATATTTACAGAAAGATTTTACTTAATTTGCAGCTAGTTTTTTAACTTTCTGAAAGTATTTGCTCTTGTTGATGTGGATGATAAAATCTCTGATCTTAGAATTAACAGTAGGATTTTGCTAGATATCAGTGTTAGGATTGAGTAAGTTTTTTGTATTCAGAATGTGTGGTTGCATGCAGCTTCCAAAAATAAGAGGTATTTTGGGTTTTGATATTTAACCTCATATAGGAAATAAATGAATGAGGCTCATCAATTGCAACTGTCCCTGTTTATTCATCATCATGAAAAGGAGTAAAGCAGTAACCTAAATGGTGAAAAGTTGGTTTAAATTATTTCAGGCTCAGAATAACTTTGGACTTTAATATGTATGTTTTTCTATTTACATGGGTTCACTTAAAAGGGGATGGAGGAGGTCCCATAGCTGCCACTTGCTTTCAAGTGGCAGAGTACATCAGGGAAGGATTGCTGTGCCTTTATTCTTATCCTTTTCTGTAGGCATCCACTAGCAGTCCTTTCTACAGGCAGGATACTGTGTTAGGTGAACCTTGAACCAGAGCTAGTATGACATTTTTGTGTTTGTAACAAACTATTTTCTGTGTAGGAGCATGCCATTTGGAATTGAATTTTTATATTTGGCAGGTGTCGGAGCTCTTAAATTTTTAAGAGTACAGTTTAAAAGTCAATACCAGGTGTGGAGAAAGCAAGGTAATGAATGTACTATTACTTATTTGCATTTTTGTTAACAGTTATAGGACATCCCAACACCTGATAGGAAATGGTCACAAGTATGTTTTCTAAGTGGCAACTTCCAGTTTTCCTGAGTGCCCTGTGGAAGCACTGGCCTTTTCATGAAGACCTTGGTGGAATTTGCTACAGCTCTCATCTGCTCTTGTGATGCTGCAATGTTGCCTTTCACTGAAACTCCAACCTTACTTCTGTTTTCCTGCACTTTCTCTCTTTTTTTATGTGTCAAGCACCTGGGCACCTGTGAGCCTTTCATTTGTCCCTAGCATATGGAGGGGTGCAGAAGGGATCTGTAAAAAGGAGTTCTGTAGCAGCTTCCCTCCAAACTGGTTCTGCATTAAGGTTTACTGTAGAACTTGCTATGATAATAAGGAAAAACAGGAGAAAAATCCAGTCTTGCTGCTAGCAAAGTGCTTGTTAGTTGCTTCCCAGAGTATCTTTTGGAAAGCTGCAGTGAATTAAGCAAGTTTCCCTGCCACAGAACTGCATGAATTATGTGCAGGAGTTGTGAAAGCTTCCCACGTAGTAGTGCTAATGCAATTTAATACTGGCCTGTGGTGTATATACTCTTCCTGACCCCACCTCCTGAGAAGTTTTCATTCTAGTTGCTACTGTTTCTTGTTCATTAAGGAAAAGATGTGGAATATTAACTTGTCCCTTCCTAATTTTAGTCTTAAAGGTATACTAATATAACAACTCATTTATACCTTCTTTCAGTGGATCATGGCTCTTTACATCACATGTGATATTGTACTTAACTAATGCAGTCCCTTGCCCTGCATTACAGAAGTGGAGAGACAGGGAGCAGGCATTGCTTAATACTTCAAATAACTGATTACTCCTATTTCAGGTAACTTTTACAGTGCAGTATCCTTAATATCTCTTGACAATTCAGCCCACTGGTTCTCTTCCATAACATGTTGGCTGTATGGCAGGTCTGAGAACAGCTCTGTGTTAATGTGCTTTGCACAGCCATTATGAACATTACCATGAGGTATTCAGTAATATTCTTTCATAAATCAGTTATCAAAGACAGCAATAAATGACAGAGATACTTTGACACGCTTTTAATTTCAGATAGCAGCCTTGCATTTAGGGTAAAACTGTCAGAAAGCAAAAATAGTTCAATGCTGAATATGTGCAAAACTTCGGTATTCTTGAATATCTATGTTCATTATGCTTAGCTGCCAAAGAACACAACTTGAATTCCACCCTTACCCTCACTTTGAAAGGCTAACAAATTCCATGTGTGCCTAAGCAATAGCATTTAGCAGACTAGTTTTGAGGTTTTATCCTGAAAATGCTTTATCAGTCTATTTTATAAATCATGGGTAGAATCAACCTTCACTGCCAGTTGAGCTGGTAATATAAAAATGGTTTCAGTATATCTGTGATCTTGTGATTACATCTTCTTGCTGTGGCCAACATCTTGGGTTTTCTTGCTGTTCTGTTCAGCAGTGAAGGCTACTGTGACCCCACTGTTGCCATTCTTTTGTTACTTATATGAAGTAACAGATGAAGTTAAAATGCAGCTTAGGCTGTATACCTTTAAAGTCTGTAATATTTTAATAACATATTTTATTAGAAGAAAAAAAATGAGTAAAAAAACCTTGGCAATTGGTTATTAGTTTTAAAGATAAAAAATTCAGGTTTCCTTACTTCTCAAACCATTTGCAGTATATGCAGTGATGTAATAGGCCTACAACCAAAAACTCCTGAAGATTACATCCTCAGTGACATCAGTATTAACTAATTGAACCAATCTATAAATTATAACCAATCTATATATTATATACTGTACAATTATGAAAATGGAAATGTGAATACTGTAGTTTGCAATGTGCAGAAGAGATGGTGACATGAACAAAGACATAATAGTCTTGTCTTGATGTTTTATACCATGTTTTTCCTGTTAGATACTTGGCATGCATGTAACATGGTTGCTGTGTTTCTGTTCCCCACGTACATTTTCTGTTGTACTGCTCTATTTCTGTTCTGCAGTTTATTGTCAAAAGTCATATCAGGTGATTTCAGTTTGTGTATAATGCCAGGTGGGGTGTTGAGAAAGACATTTGCTGAATGTCAGTGTATGCAACTAGTAATATTTTTGAGGTTATTGGTGACATTCCAATACAGTGATTAACTGTAATGAAGCAAAGAAACGAGCAGCTTTAGGTGCTTTTAACTTCATGCTTGTAGTAAAGTGGATTCAATATGGACCTGCTAAATGTAGTGGGAGAAGGCTTACACTTAAAAGTTTTGTACCAGAACTTGATCACATGTAAAATGTGATTATATGCCTGTGAAATCTTACGGTTATTTATGTTAGATAAAGCGTATCTGTACCCCCTTTGAAATAACTGTTTTGTTTAATGACAGCTTTAAACCAAGTTATCTAGGATAAGTATGGAGGCAGAACAAATTTGCAACCCAAAATCCTATTTTTCCTAGCTTAGATTAGTCTCTTCTGACTTTTCTTGTTTCTGCAGGGCTTCATAAAGAAACAGTAGTTGGGAAGTCTACTACTTCAGACTTCTGATTTCTAACATTTAGAATAAAAACATGAAAATATGTAGTATTTCCACCAGTGACTAGAATCAATGTCATATTACTATCAGCCTTCCTGTTTTTCTTTCGGCTCCATAGTCTGGAAAAGGCATATCTGACATCCCTGTTGAAGTGTAGATGGTCATTGAGGTGGGATTACTTTATGATTATTTTCTGATACTGGAATAGACTGTTGCCTGTTTTCTGTTGTCCTGAACAATGTGTGGATTAGTGTGAGAGACCAAGAAAAATTTTATGTCATGCTTAGTATTAGTAAAGCTGTGCAACACCGCTGTACCAATTCATGGTCTAAGTATACTTAATTGTGTGTTGCCTTGTTGTCTAGTAGAGACAGACTGGATTTTGAGTCAAGAATTACTAAATTTTCTTATGTTATTTCAAGATACATGATTGTACAAGTTTTGAAAAAAATCAGAAAGTGTGTTGCTAATACAGCCAACAGTTATTGATGACTACAAAATGCATTGCACTATGACTTGTATAACAAGTTTAAGAATAGAGTAAAACTGCTTCAAAGCTACTGATTATTTCTCAGAACTTGGAAGGGTACACATCAATTTATATAAAGAGCATAAAAAATCTTTACTGTGTTCATAATGTTGTGTGTGGTAGATTGAGCTTGGCTTTAGCAAGTGAAGCTGTTGAAAAAGGAACAGTGTAGTTTCAAATATGAAATGCAGAGCTGCTGTTTCACAGACATGATGCCATGAGTGCTATCTAAAGAAAGGGACTTGACATTGCTAATTATAAATAAAAGAGAGTTGTGTATAATTATTTCACACCCGATGGGGATACACCAGAAGCTTCAACTGGCAAATGGAAATGGGGTTTTTGTGTTTTAAGAAAACACCCTGAAAGTTCAGCTGATGGAAGTCTTGCTTTTTGCTTTTTTATCACGGTCTAGAAGAGCTGAAAAAAATACTGATCTAAAGAAAGTTTTGAATTTCTTCTCAGAGATTTGACAGATACAGTAATGAAGGTTTTAAATAGCTGTTACTCTGCTGGAGTTTTTCAATGAATAGCTGTTCTTGAGCAGTTAATTATCTCATTGTAATCTGGGTCATTTGGGAAGCTGTGAATACAGATAAGTTTTGTGTTAGGATTGCACTGTAAGTGTAATGTGTGTGTTGGAGCAGGAATGCTGACACTGCATCATCTTCAGACTAGCCCTGCTAGAGAAGCAACCAAAACAAACTTCTGAAAGAGCAGCTTGCTCTCTTGTTGAGGTAAATACAGGCTAAACTTTAACGAGGGTATGAAATCTATACTCTGTAAATCCTATCTAAAAGTCCTTGCTCTTCCTCTAGCACTTTTCCTTCTACCACCGCAATGCACAGTTATTGCCAGGACAAACAGCCTCTTGTTAGCTGCCTTCCCTGGTGTATGCCCTGTCCTGGCCTTCTTGGTGCTCTCTTGCCATCTGTAGATCCCAGAGATCCTGGAAGGAGCCTTATGCTGCTTAATCTCCAAGGTTAACTGCTTCACTAAATCTGTGTTGCCTTCAGTGTATATATAACTAACATGTAACTTCAGTCATGCCAACTGAAGTTCTAGTATTTAATTTTCTGTGGGTAAAAGGACACTCAGTCTGTATCACAGAGTGAGTTTCTTATTCAAGGATTGGTTGCTTCTCCAAATATCCAAATCTGTTACTTTAATAACATCAGAATTAGATGTGCTAGAAATTTTGTCTTGGCATGACAAAGACACTGCAAGTACTACAGCCCAGCAAGTCTTAAGCCTCCCTGATCAAGCTTCAGTGAGTGGCTCCCTGCTTTGAAAGCCTGTGTGTTTGAAATATGATACAGAGAGTGACTTGGACCGTCTTCCAGCTGCCACAACCAGTCTGAGCAAGGGTATCAAAATGGCAAACAAACCTCAGGGGATAAAACTGTGAATGGCATGCTTAGAGGTAAGTGCTGAGTGGTGCTTTTGGTCCCTCATCTGACTACTGTGAGCGTCATGTGCCTGGGCCCTGAGACCTGGAACAGGATGGGTATGATACCCTGGGTGCCTCTCAGGGGAGACTATACAGCTGCAAAAAATCTTGATGGTTAAAATGGAGAACAAAAATGATGTGCAGTGGCTGAATATTGAGGCAAGATAGAAGTCAGTCGTCCAGCAAACACATTTTTGGAAGGAGTGTAGAATAGTTGGATGTTGTGGGAAGATGTGGGAAGTTCTGCTATGATAGCCCCAAAGGGAAAGATTTTTAAGGCAGTTTCAAGACGAATGAAAGTCAAAGAAACAGAATAAAAATTAGAAAAAAAGCGGAAAACTTTATTATGCAAGCTGTAAACAGCTTTTGTTTCCTAGAAGCAATGAAAACTTTTCTAATGTACTGTATTCAAGTTTAATTAACTTCTGATTTCATTATAAATATACACTTATTACTTAATAAAGATAATTAAGATTCCATCTCATTAGGGCTTTTTACTGAACTTATGCACCATGATTGATGAAGGCTCTTAAATAGCTTCATTTCCAAGGGGACAAAAATGGGGTGGGGTCAGAAGTGTGTTAAAAATCAGAACAGAAATTTGGCTAAAAGGAAGGATCTGTAACTGATGTGTCTATGGAGGAAGAGTTTACATATTTGAGATGGGAAAGGATGTTGTAGCAGAGTTGTAAAACAATTCTTTCTAGATATTTAATTTAAAAAGTGACATAAAGACATTAGTATGACAAATGTTTGAATTTCAGAAAGAAACAGATCCTCACATTCTGCACAGCACAGAAGTCTTAGATGATGCCTGTTAGGAAGGGTTTGTAAACCCAATAATCTTTTCTCACAATAGGACCTAGCTAATCTGCTCATTATATGTAATAAGTCGTAGAATACCAAAGAGCCTTCAGAAACCTTAGAAAATACTGTTTTTCATATTTGGAGAAGAGATGATGGAGAATGAGCCAAATCATTAGTGCTTGCTTATCATAACCTTTACCTGACTGAAAAAAAAGCAGAGACACATACTAACCAACATCTGTAATATGAAAACAGGTAATCTCAACCTAATAATTCTTTACCAGTGGTTCACTTCTGTCCCAACAAAGCAATGGTTGTTTGGATTTTTTGGTTTGGTTTATTGGTTTTTTCACAGTTGTTCAGAATTAACAATCCTGTCAGAAGATAGTTTTAGTTAAATACTGTTTTTACTGCTCTATGGATAGTGGCAGACAGCAGCTGTAACACCATGTTTAATTCTGTAACTTTGCTGTGTAGGTGGGCAAGTATGATTGATAATGACAGCTGAGTAAATGCCACTTCATTAATGTTGAACTTACATTTTACTCCTCAGTTTTTCAGCTTTATCACAGCATGTAATGATTTCCAACTAGCGGTTTTGGCTTCCTGTGGGTGATAGCAATTAAATTTGAAAGAAAACAGAAGGCATTCTCATTGCTTTATCCGCAGACTGAACTTGCCATTTTAAATGCTGCTAGCTTACATCAAGGAGATTAAATGTCTTACCTTATTGAAGCACATATTCTGTCTTCTTGAATATTTTCATCTCGCTTGGATAGAGCGTTAATATTTAAAACAGATATATAGGTTCAATAGACAAGTTCACTACTTATAAGACCACTGCAACTTATTCAAATAAACCTGCTGTCATCACAGGTAAAAGTCTCTGGAATGACATGTGGTACCAGCAGGTGCATTGTACATTTTCACAGACTGGTCAGTTGAGATGGTCATGGTACTTCAGGAACAAAGAACACCTTGGTTACATGAGTGGAGTATCACTAGATTCCTGAAAAGAAAACATGGCATGCACAGTCTAAGACTAACAGAATGTAGGAACAAGAAAGTATTAAATTGAGTGAGTGGACCTTCTGTGGCTGTTCGCTGTTTTTATTAACAGTTTCCAGTATGTCCAGGCAGCTACATTTGTTAATTGAGATTTCTTACATTTGTCCATATTGTGAAGATCTAAATAATAAATTGAGCTATCCTCAGTTGTGGTACTTATTGCTAAATATTTGTTTACAATATTTAAATTGGGATTTAAATTTAAATTTTAATTGGGATAAAAATAGGCACGTATCCTTCTTCCAGTGCCTGCACAGGATGTGGTCGGAGCTGCAGCCATCTGCCTGCAGGGTTCCAGCAGGGTTCCAGCAGGCTTCTGTTGCTCCTGGCTCCTGACCTACAAGGGTTGTGTCCTCACTAGAGATGCCAGATGTCTTCATCCCTTCCCATGCACGAGGCTGCTTCTAATTCATGGATGGTCACATTCAAATTTCCCTTCTCTCTCCACGTGCTTTTCAGAGGACAGTAGGCAAAGGGCTAAGCTTTCCTTTTGTGACCTGCAATTAGTGCTTGTCTATCATACATGAACTATAAGCATACCTTTACCCTCTTCCTCTTCCAGAAAGGGCTTCGTTTGGTTCTGCCTTAACAAATATTGTTTTTCTGCTGTTGCTGCCTTTAATCTTCCCCTGGGTAATGGAAATTGTGTGCCCTTCCTCTGTATCTCTTTTGCTGCCTTCAGAAAGAGATTCTTCGTAGTTCTTGTAACGCTTCTTAGAGGCCTTACATGTAATAATATATTATTCTGAATTAGTAATGATACTACCTTTTCTTCTCCAGAACCTAAGTAATGTCCTGAAATGTTGTCTCTCCACTTGAATGCTTGACTAGACTAGTTTTGATATGGACATATGTGACAGGTACACATAGCCTGCTTCCCCAGCAGAGAAGTAAGAATGTGCCACATGAATGAAAGGAGAACGAAGGCCTTGTGTTTGGTTACCTGATGCCAGATATTGTGATCTCTTTTACTATGTTATGTTTTCTTTGCTGGATGTGGACTGTGATAGGCAAGTGTTTGTACTCTGTGTTTGTACTCCAGGACAGCTCTCACTGCAGGGAGGCTGTGTTTGTGTATGTTTGTCTACAGTTGTTACTAAGGGAAACATTTGACCTCCACTTGTAGATAATTGTTGCAGCAAACCTCTCTCACTACTCAGTCTTCACCACCTCCTTTGACAATGAACCTTTCTTAGTCCAAGAAAAAAAGCAAAAAGAATGATGAAGTGAAGAGGAAAATGTCAGGTACTCACTCTTCTTCTAGTAAAATCAGCATGTTTCAGGAAAAATTGTTCCTGAACTTCTGTTGGAAGGGAATATAGTAGTGCTGTATCCAGAGAAAAGTAAAGCTAAGGGAAGACCACATGTAGTCTACTAGATTCTATGGGAATCTTGTAACTAAAAGAAGGGTGGTAAAAATTTTAAATAAAAGCCTCTTTTCCTAAGGAATCAAAGGATCAGTTATTCTGGACTCCAACTAAGGAACTGGTTTTAGCCCTATCACTGGTTAATGTCATGGTACCACTGTCTAAGGAGTTTCCAGTCAGTAGTGTTTCTGTAGGGCATAGTGCTGCTGCTGCTTTTGCTTTTCTGTGTTAGGTGACACAGAAGAGAGAATGGTATGGTCAGGCTGCCTTGGACTTCTTGTAATAATTCCTGCCTTGATGCCAAGACCTTGTCTCCATGTAGCTCAACCAGGCTGTGTTCTGGTAGTCAGTATAAGGCTGATTTCTTTTGCTGTTGCTGATGTCTGGTAAGAGGGTTGCTGAATTGAGATTTTGTCATGGAAATTTTTGGTTTATGATCTGGTGTGTGATTGTACCAGCTGCCAGAATGTCCTATGTAGTTCTACAAACTTGGAATTAAATATAAATTAAGAAAGAAAAAAAATAACTTGCTATAAAAAGTACAAGTTCGTTTGAATAGATTTGGCATAAACAACTACACTCAAGATCCAGAACTTGTGTATAGGAATCACGCTAGTCACATTTCCAAGATAGTATTTCAAGAAATAGTTTAAAAATAATATTGTAAAAACCCCTTAGGGTTCCTCTGCTGTCCTTGCAGTGGCATAGCAAAATCATTCATGCTGCTTGGAAACTGGCCAGGGCTTAGTGTAGGAGAGTAATAAGACAGGGAGTTCTGTAAATTGTCTGTGGGTGCAGCTTGAAAGAAACAGAAGACAAAAAGCAAGTGTGTTGTGAGTTAGGTGCAGTTCTGAAAGTCTGCATGTTTTCTCAGTGCTCTGAGATAGCTTTGTGTAGACAGCTTTTCCTTTGGTATGCTTCCATGCTTACTCAGAGTTCTGAGGAGTTTTTTGCCTATATTAATGCTTACCTTAAGGTAAAGACTTTTTGTGATACAAAATATTCTTTTTACCTTTAATTGCAGTTTAAGATAAGTTTGTGCATAAGTAAACTACACTCCAAGCAATTTGTCTGTTTGCTATTTTATAATATTTAGGAGAATAAAACTCAGCCCAATTAGATTTTTGTCCTACAATTTAGTTATTTTTGTGTAAGACTGCTGAATGTCAAAATATATCAGAATGCTTAAAAATTGCATTGTTATGGTTTTGTAATTTGATACCTTATCCTGTAGCAAAATAACCTTGCTTAACTGTAAACAGTTAAGACAGCTGAAATTTTTCATATTAGTATCCAATATCTCCCTTTCTGTATGTGTTAGGGAGAAATGCAGCTGAAGCTGAGATGAATAATCCCACTTGCTGGTACCAGAGATATCAGGCAGTGGATTACGAGGTGGCTGTTAGATTAACCAAGAAGCAGAAACCTGTTAGTTACTTCCAGACAAAAAGTGATCAAAAACTGGAGGTGGAGCTGCAACAAGGGCTTGAAAGTGGTCATTTGAGCTTTGCATCTGTTGCTAAGGTCCAACTTGCTGAGATTAGTAGGGTAGGTCAAGTAAAATATGTCCTCTTATGATTAGCAGGGCTAACGGGAAGTCTGTAGTATCTTCTTTCAGCATACTTTTTTTAAACTTGTCTGAATTATACAGTCATATGTCTGGAATATCCTATAAATCAGATCTGCAGGCTGTCACAGGGAGGAAAAGTGTATGCTATTTTGATGACAAGTTTAAAAAAGCATTGGTATTCTAGTATAAGCAGATGAACTAAAATGGTCGGAAAATGTTATGTCATATAAACTAACTGAAAATGGATTGTAATGCTGTCTTGCAGCTACCATGCTCTGTGCTTTGCTAAGACTCTGAAGATAAGAAAACACAGTTTGAGATAAATTTACATGAACTTTACTGCTCTGACACAAGTTTTATTGTTGTTTTGCACATCTTTCCTGTGTATTTAACCACAGTGATTTTGGAAGGATAAGGGAGAGGGGAAATCAACAGAAAAAACAATTACCTTTGGATTATAAATTTTAAATGAAATTATGTGCTGATTATGTAGTTCTTCTGATGAGAGAGCTGTTACACTTCTGCAGTAACAAACAGAGGACGTGTAGGCAAAGAGAGTAACAAACACCTGCAAAGCAGACTTTGGGTGTAGCAGCCTAGCTGTTGACAAATATTAGTATAAAAACTTCTGTGTCTGATAGGCTGTGTTTGGACCATTTGTTTGATAGAAGCCAAAGAACCTGTTCTCCAAATGTGTTATAAGTAATTATTTGACTAATAGGGTTTTGGCTATTATGATTTAACCAAGCATTGTATAGAACAAGTTTCCTATAGCTTGTTCTTTTATGCTTCCAGGTAGTTTCCTTGAGTAGTCCTGAGCTTGTGTGTTAGGAGATGTAGTGAATGGTCATGTTATGTTTTCCTTTGGTGTAGAAGTCCTCTTGAATGCTCGAAGTTTCCCCTGTTCTATGATTCACTCAGTTATTGCTTTTCAGGGGAACAACAGGATGGATGAATGATGTGATCAGTGACCTTGCAAATAAGCAGATGGAGTCAGTCAACCAAAACTGTGTTGCAGCTTGTCTTCAATTTCAGATACATGACAATAATAAAACAAAGACAGAAAAGATCCCCCTACCCAGGGCTGTAGCTGGTAGGGTAAAACACTCTACAAGCCTGAAAGACTAGGAGGTAGTATTCTTTACTAGACCAACTTGCATACTTTGTTACATGCCTCTTGACATAAGTATAAAGCAAATTAAAAATCTGTTGTGCCTGAAAGATTTCCCTTTCAAGGTATAAAGCTTAATCTAATAGACTGGTTACTTCTGTGGGCTAATCATGCCTTCCCAGTTGTCTTAGACCATGATGATTGCTGGAGTTTTCCTTGTTAATCTTATGTGAAGGAAAATGGCAATTTGAACTGTTCATCAGCAAAGCAGCTGACAGCCAGTCTTTTTATTCATCCTGCCTGAGCTGAACATAATAATGACTGTAGCAAATAAAGAGCTTGTTGAGCATGTTAGATATAATATTGTTTTGGGTAAGATAATCTGCTTCATGCATGCACAGTGCTAGGGGTGCAGGTGAGCTGCCAAGTTGTGTGGAGACCAATTAAACTGAGGTATTTCAGATTTAGGAGTGAGTACTGCATGAGGGGTGTGCTTTTTGCAGCTCTTGTTTGCTAAGGGAGCAAATTTTTTGCATGAAGTAATGAGAAGTCAGGTTATGGGTCTAAGATGTTTTATGAAAAGATACTCTGATTCTTGCAAAATTTGTCCTGGTATGTTAATGATACCTTTTTTTTCTTTCTATGGTATAATTATTCTTGGGTATTTTTTGACAGATGGTTGTATCTTAGATTTGTAGCAGAATGTTTTTTGCTTGACAATTATTGTTCTCTTAGGAACATGGGACAGGAAAGGGCCTCCCTATTCCTCAAGTTCATTTTCATGCTCCTTTAGGTTTTGTCATACTGTCTTAAAAGCAGCTTGGCCTTTTCCCCTCACTGCTTTAATCAGAAAACTGTTCCAGGGCTAAATTACCCTGCACATGAGGAAGCAGCTTGTAACATTCAGCCTAGATTTATTCATCGTTGGTTGGTTCTTGTGCCAAGACTGTCCTTTTATTCTAAATAGGTTTTTTTCTTATTATCTTAGTGTGTTCATACACAGCCATTGCTTTTCTGGTCAGCTTTAGTTTTGCTAGGCTAAGGCCGAGTCTTTGCAGCCTTCCTTCAGTTCTGTTGTTGAGATGTGGAGTGAAAATGAAGGTATGGATACTTTTCAGCTTTCACATAGCAGGTTTTTCCAGTTCCCTGACAAGGGTGTGGACTCTTCCTGATAAAAGAAATTCATAGTAGCTTCCTTGTTATTGCAGTGCACTAACAGAAACACAAAGATAGAAAATTTTGTATTTTAAACTCTGAACAAGGAACAAAAGCAGTGAGGTGTTCAGACAGTAGTGACTCATGAATATAATCTCTAATTTAGGAATGCCTAGAATCTATGAAAGTGGTGCTGAAAGGCAGGCAGGTATGTGATTGCTTTGAGTATGTGGGTTCCACTTGGTGTTTTGTTTGTGGTTTGGTGGTGTTTTGGGTTTTTTGTTTTGTTTTTGTTTTTTTTTTCCTTTAGGCTGTTAAATATTCAGAGCAGTATTCTGTGGCTCATCTGTGCACAGACAAATTCTTTGTGTGTTTTTAATGGGTTATGGCAAAAATCTATGATCCAAAGTAAGTCGGACCTATTGCATAGGAATAAAATGTGGAATTATGTTTCATTATTTTTCTGACCAATATTTATAGATATTTAGTAGTTGATAAATCAAAGTTGTCTTCAAATATTGATATTCCTAAGGTATTAATGAAAGATGTAAAAGGAAGATACATTTTGTGTAATTTAACAATGAAATTTAAAAAAAAAACAGTTTTAAAAAACTTTAGTAGGAAGACCTGACCTATTTTTTTCCCATTTAAAATCCTAAAGGCTAGTGTATTGGAAAAAATAAAACAAATGCTTATCACTTGAAAATGCAGTAGAAGGTTTTAAATCCCAGGTTTAAAACAGAACTTAAACCTTCTAATATTCAGCACTGCAGGTGATACAGATTAGGCTCCTGGCTAAGAGAGTATGGAGGCAGGCACTTCAGGAACATATGCTAATAAGATTCGGCTTTCCAGGCTAGAATTTGAAATCCATAATGTTGTGTAGGAAACCAGGGTATACCTTAGACATTCATATAATGCTAATATTAGCCAGAAAATAAATTCCATACCCCTTTCAGAAATTTTCTCTTGTGAAGATGCTTTTGATACCTAACTTTCATGAGACAGACTAGCAGTTATTTGTCCAAGAAGTCAGAGGCCTTTATTCTAGGTCCTCCTCATCCTGAGAGAGCTCAAGCCCCACATTTTTCTCTTCTTCCAAGAGCACCACAACCCAATCATTCGTACTTAAGTAAGTGACCTAACCACCAGACAGCAGATTCAGACTTCTTGCATACTGTCTTGCATCCATCAGCTTGCCTTTCTGGCTGTATTATGTGTATACAACTTCATCAGGTAGGATGAGACAGTCCTGTGAAAATCACCTGGCAGGCTGAGTTGGGTATTCTCTTGAGACATGAATTAAATTCTTATCTTTCCTTTCCATGAAAGGAAATTCTGCTACTTGTGTAATTTTCCCTCCACCCCCCCCTCCTCCAAGACAGATACTGTGATTTTGAATCCTGATACAAGAAAGCAAAAGGGGATTTATAGCAATTTCGATTTAAAGATGTTTTCTGTATGTGCAGGCTATACTGGGAGGCCCAGCTATGAATCTAGGTACATTAAAGAATTTTGTTTGTTAGTTAAAGAACTCTCATTTGAAGTTAAAGAATGTTGTTTGTTTTTCTTAAGTGATGGCATAACACTTGTGCAAAAACTTCCTTCTCTCTTCTGCTAAAAAAGGCAAGATAACAGTAAGTGTGAGATCCTGGAACAGAATGACTGAATTGAGAAGCTTGGTGGCTGTTAAACTTCCAAAGCACTGAAAAATAAAGTTGTGCTTCCACCTGGGCAAAGCAGAAAAAGAATGAAATTTAGCCAGCTTTGGCTCTTAATGTGTTATTTATGTTAAAAATTGGAAAGAAATGTGAAAGACTTTCCTCAATGAGTTGGCAGTAGTTGCCTTGATGTGTGAATGACTTCTTCAGATATACAGTTCCTGGGTGCTATAAAACAGCAATAATGAAAAACATGTTGAACACCGGTTTGTTTGCATCCTTTTGGGGGTGGCTGTAAAGCAGACTGAAAATATGTGTACACAGAGGGCTACTGTGGGACTGGGTTTTGTGTTCTGCATTGTCTGGAATAGCAGAGCACACATCTGATCTGCCAGACTTCTTACCTTAAAGTGGTTTAGTTTTCATAGCTGGCACAGGTCAATGCAAGGAGCACATGTGCAGTGTCTTAGATTCCTCAACACGTTTGCTTCTGCCAAATTTCACTCATGTTTCCAAATGTAATATTATGCTTATGTCCTATCCTGTCTTTGGCACTGAATTCAAAGAGCACCTGTTGATGTTAAGAATAAATGAAGTTACTGTAATATTGAGGATAAAAAGGTTTTGGTGAAAGAAAATTGGATATGAGATTTAGGCTTCCTGCCTAATTAAATATTTTAAGTGAAGGTATTCTACTTCAGTTTTATTTAGAAGTCAGAAACCAGTATTAGAATTTTGGCACATGACTTTTTAGTAAAATCTCACTGCATGAGCTGGTGTTTACTGATACTCAGTTCAAATGTTTTTAAGTAATGACCTGAAACACCCTGAACATGTGGGTTTTTTTCTGAGATGTGTTTTTCCAGAAGCTTGCAATTCCTCTGTGTGTTGGCTCATTTTTATTTGTGTTTAAATCATCTTTACAGACTTGTGTAGATTTAGTATTGGTATTCCTCTTCAGTTTGATAGCTGAAGAATAGCAGCTGTAAGTATGAACATTAGGCTAAGGCTTATATTATGTAGCCAACAATCATTTGTTCTAGTACTCTGCAGTAGAAAGGGAAAACAAAGATTTCTTGTGAAACACTGAAACCAGTGAACATTACTGAATTTACCGAGTTTGGTCCTTGTTTGGGTTGGTATTGAAACAACTAAAAGCAATGAGCATTTGTTCTGTGAAACAGAGCTATGGCCTGTTTAGGGTAATGCTACAGATGCATTATTATTATTATTTTTTTTTAACACCGTGGCTGTCTTCTAAGAATATTGTTTCAAAATAATGTATTTTCTTTAAGATTGAAGAGTATGTGGGGAAAAAAAACCCTGAATGTTCTGGACTTTAACTGAATTTCTCTGAAGAGTGGTAGATAAAGGACCATGATATGTTCTTTTTCTAATGGGAAGAAGGAAGTGTGGGGTGAAGGAGATGATAGGGGTTATATCTTGCACTGTTGCCTTTTTTCATCCCTTTTTGGGATGCAGATTATGAAATAACTTGTTCAAAACTATTTTTTCTACCTTACCATATTGCTTGAGATTAATTCCTCCGACATACAGTCACTAGCTAAAGCTGTGATTATATCAATTACTAAAACATAAAATAAATTTTTCATTGCTTGCCATTCCTGAATATGTATAATTAACTTAAAAAAAAAAGTTACTGTTAAATTGCAGTGGAAATTTTTTTACTAGTATTATTACTATTAGTTTCCAAGTACATTATGAGAAACTCTTAACTTGCAGTGTTAAAAGCATGTTATTTTCTTGAATATAATTCATTCCATAGTTTCATCACCATTTCTAAAATTCCTCTTTTGTCCTTTCTTGATTTTATATGAATGATGCCATTATTCTCTCTCACTTGAACTCATAAACAGGAAAATATTTTCCAAATTCAGCATTTTGTCAAGTCTTAGTAATTTCAAATTCTGTAATAATAGCTATAAGATAAATTCTTGCTAATGGATTTAAACACTACAAATATTTTGGGTCACATAATTAGTTTTGTTGATCACTGCAACAATCGTTTGTCTCACTTCTTGTATTTCATATTAACTAGTCACACTTCTCTCTGCAACAGAGTTCTGCAAAGATTTTACAAGGCTGTTGCTTGGACCATGTCATTCTTCTTCTCTTCTTTTTCAGGATTTCTCTTTTCCTATTGAGTTATATATGGGATACCAGGCCTTCTTTTGAAGTAATTTTGTTGTCTGCTATCCTGCCTGACATATGTTGATAAGTGGGGATTCACCTCCAAGCAGTCCTTAATGACTGCCTTTAAATCTTTATATGAATGCCTTTAAGCTTTCTCTTATGCTGCCCCAAGAGGTGTGTTCCAGAGATGTAAGTAAAATGATTGCATTTCTTGTGATAGTCCTTCCTGATTTTTTTTCTCTTTGTACATGTAAAAAGACTTTAATGAAGGCAGGGCTGCTACTGTTCTTACACCAGAAAGTGAGCTCATTGACAGCTTAATGGTGGTTGGGAGCTCCAGCAACATTTTGTTTATTTCACATTTCTGTGCCTCTGTAAATGTATTTGCAATGGCAAGACATTTCAGTTCAAAACAAAATAAAAATGGATACAAGTGCACATGGAGACTAAATTTGCATCATGATGTCTGTGTATTAATAGAATTCAGAAAAAAGAAGGGAAACTTAATTTGCTAATTCCAGTGAATAGTTGCATTCAGCTCCATACTGAGTAATGACAGAAGGCATTTTTCATTTTAATGAGCATTCTGAATCCTTTCTCTCTCATTTTACTTTTTTTCCATTAGATATTTGCTGTCTTAAATGTATTTTTCAACACTTTCATCTATATTGTATTTATTTCCAGATCAATTAAAAAGTGATTGTGGTGTGTAACTTGTAATGACTAGCTTAAGGAGGTGTTGAATTTGACTTGATCATGTATTGGAGAGTTGTGCTTTGATATGTGAACTTGTTAACATCATCTTCCCAGAAAGGGACAAAACTAGCAGAAACACCTTATAGAAAGTATCAAATAGTAGCTCTAGGGTTTTAAGTAATTTAGGTACTGTTTATGTCAAAACATAATTTGTTTCCAAATACCAATTTCTTTGTTATTCCATGAATAAAAAAAAAACATCTGGAAAGATATCTTTTTGTAATAAATGATCTTGGTTGTTGCATTCTAGAATGTTCAGGTGGGAATCTCACATTTGCTTTGCCAAATTCGACAGACATGCCAGAGAGAACAGACATATGCATCTATGTTTAAACATAATATCAAAGTATTATTTTATTATATTTTTTTCGTCGCTGGTAGTCGATTATGACAACCTATATGATATTATCCACAACAGTTTTTCTGATTGTGATTACTTTCACAGGTAGCTTGGAGTTAGAGCACTTACCCCTCTTATGCCAACTCTCATATCCTGCTGTAAATGGTTTTGTTTCACTTTTATCTGGGATAAGCACAGAAAAGTGTTGAGTACATGCATATATAGGCTTTACAAGCACTGTTTTATTTTAACATACATTACTACAAAAGCATATTTTAAAATTCAATTATGAAACAAAAGGTTTCTTTGGCTGTTTGGGTGATAAGAAATAGCTTGGCTTTAAAAAAAACGGAGAGTAGGAGGGGTAACTGCAGTAGGGTGGTGAGGCTGTGGGTTCTTTAATTTTCCTTAACTGAGTAAGACAAAAGAGATAACAGCATCTTTTAATGTGTCCCTGTTCATCACTCAGTGCAATTTATGTGATGTGATAGGTGTTGAATTTTGTGACCTACTTCTTGTGTATGGGAAAGGACTGAGCCCTGACTCCTCCGGACTTGCTGAGATTCTGGGAAGTTCCTGAGCTTCTGTACAGACAGAAAGGAAATGGAAAAATCCAGAGCCTGTTTCTGAAATGATGGACAAAATTATTTCACAAAAAAATTTGTTCATCCTTGACTTTTTCTTCTGTTCTAGGACTGTTGTAATTTTAAATCTGCTGGGATATTTAGGTAGTGTAATGAAAAGAGAGGTAACAGAAAATAACAGAAATGTGAAATGATGTCACCTTTAAAAAAAGTAAACTAATTTTTGTTTTCCTAAAAGGTGCTTCAAGGAAGACATAGAAGACAATCATCAGCTGTGGGAGGAAATTAATAGGAAGCTATTTATTCACTATTGCTAAGAATTTGGGTTACAAAACACAATGCATAAAAGTGCTTTGCATGTGACATAAATTACAGAATTTATTTTCAGAAGATACTGCAAAGAATCAGAACAAAAAAATCGTGGTTATCCAAAAACCTCTCAGATCTATTGGTATTGCTGTTGGTAGTCCAGAGTCAATCTGACTCAAACAGATGTTGTGCTGCTTGATTGCTAAAGGAGGAAGTAATTTTTACTTGCGTTATCTTAATTGTGTATTAGATACTCTGCCCTGCCTCTCCCGATGGTAGGATTATGTACATGTGCCTTTACTGTGACTAAAAAGATTTTAGATTTTTAGATGTTTGTATCTCATGTGAAGTGAAGAGCAGGAAGGTGGTGTCAAGCCTTTGCTAGTAGTGAAAGAATGTGGGTTAGTGGGCTTGGGTCATCAGTTACAGATTCTCAATGGCTTTCTTGGCATGTTGAGGGCATAAAGGTAAAATAGAAGCAGAGTAGTGGTGGCTTTGCAAATACATTCTGAAATGATAGAAGCCTCAAATAAGTGACCAAAAATAAGGTCTAACTATTTATAATTTTATACTGAATTAGAAGTCAGGTACTTTCCCATGTGTTTTACTTCTCTTAACCTCCTTTTCCATAAGTATCACATCAAAGTATTAAAATGATGATTGAGGTGAAGTGTTTTCTCAGTTGACATGGAATGCATGAGTCTATTATCCCTGGGTTCCTATTTGTCCTGGTGGGACAGAAGAGGTGGCTTCACAGCATGCAAACTGCTGACAAGGTTTTGATCATCATTCCTGCCATACACACCCTGTGCTGGGAACTGGGGCAGGCTAGTTGCAGTTCAGGCTTGATGGTGGCTAATGGGTGCTGCCTAAACAGACAATGTGGTTGTTTCACACTCACTAACATAATATTTTAAGTATTGTTATGAGAAAAATTTGTTTCTGTAAGTCAGTTATACCACCACTGATTTGTGGCAAAGGAACTTATCCTGAATGCCAACTGAGTCCCTCTACACAACCAAATGCACCAACATAAATGAAAGAATTTAAGAAGCATGGAGAAGTCTGATGCAATCATTGGGTGGAGGTGTACCTTTTTAAGATCTCAGCAGAATGTTTTGTGATGCTTCTATTAACTCTGAAAGCAAAGCTTGTCATGTCATTGCTTGAATTATGTGAAAGACAGAAGACTGGGGAGCTGCTTCTAGGGTACTAAGTGAAATTATAGCCTGTAAAATACTGGACAATGGCTACACATTAAATATAAATGGTGGATTAAGAACTGGCTTGAAGGCTGCACCCAAAGAGTGGCTGTCAGTGGGTCCATGTCCAAGTGGAGGCCAGTGACAGGTGGAGTCCCACAAGGATCAGTGTTCGGACTGGTCCTGTTTAACATCTTTCTCGGTGACATGGATGGTGGCATTGAGTGCACCCTCAGCAAGTTTGCTGATGACACCAAGCTGTGTGGTGCAGCTGACATGCTGGAGGGAAGGGATGCCATCCAGAGGGACCTCGACAGAGGTGGGTCCGTGCCAGCCTTATGAAGTTCAACAAGACCAAGTGCAAGGTCCTGCATCTGGGTCGAGTAAATCCCAAGCACTGATATAGGCTGGGCAGTGAGTGGCTTGAAAGCAGCCCTGAAGAAAAGTGCTCGGGAGTGCTGGTGAATGAGAAGTTCAGCATGAGCTGCCAGGGTACACTTCCAGCCCAGAAAGCCAACCAGATCCTTGGCTGCATCAAGAGAAGTGTGGCCAGCAGGTCAAGGGAGGTGATTCTCCCCCTCTACTCCACTCTTCTGAGACCCCACCTGGAGTACTGCATCCAGTTCTGGAGCACCTATTACAGGAAAGACATGGATGTGCTGGAGTGTGTCCAGAGAAGGGCCATGAGGATGATCAGAGGGCTGGAGCACCTCTCCTGTGAGGACAGCCTGAGAGAGTTGGGTTGTTCAGTCTGGACAGGAGAAGGCTCTGAGGAGACTTTATTGTAGCCTTCAGTATCTGGAGGGGGACTACAAGAAAACTGGTGAGGGACTGTTTAGATGTCAGGTAGTGAGAGGACTAGGGGGTAGAGGAGAGTAGACCATCAGTACTGAATTCGGTTCTGTTTCCATTCTGTGTTGTCAATGTGCTGGAGGGAAGGGATGCTGTTCAGAGCAGCCTAGACTGGCTTGAGAGATGGGCCCATGTCAGCTTCATGAAGTTCAGCAAGGACAAGTGCAAGGTTCTGCACATGAGTCAGGGCAATCCCAAGCACAATTACAGATTGAACGGAGAGTAGATTGAGAACAGCCCTGAAGAAAAGGACTTGTGGGTGTTGGTCGATGAGTTCAACATGAGCCCACAATGTGCACTTACAGCCCAGAAAATCAACTGTATCCTGAGCTGCATCAAAAGAAGTGTGGCCACCAGGCTGAGGGAGGTGACTCCCCCCCCCACTTTGCTCTCATGAGACCCCCTCTGGAGTTCTGGAGCCCCCAACAAAAGAAGAATGTGGACCTGTTGGAGTGTGTCCACAAAAGGACCATAAAGATGATCAGGGGACTGGAGCATATCTCCTGCAAAGACAGGCTGAGAGAGTTGGGGTTGGAGAAGCCTGGAGAAGAGGAGGCTCCAGGCAGATCTTACAGAGGCCTTCCAGAAAAAGCTGGGGAGAGACTTTATAGGGGCATGTAGCAATAGGACAAGGGGTGGTGGCTTTAAACTGGAAGAATTAGATACTAGGAAGAAATTCTTCACTATAAATGGGGTGAGACACTGGCACAGGTTGCCCTGGGAAGTTGTGGCTGCCCATTCTCTGGGAGTATTCAAGGCCAGGTTGGATAGGGCTTTGGGCAACCTGATCTAGTGGGAGGTGTCCCTGCCTATGGCAGGGGCCTTGGCACTGGATGATCTTTAAGGTCCCTTCCAACCCAAACGATTCTGTGATACTGTATGTTTAAAATGAAAAAAAAATGTAGTGGAGCATGAATGTCGTTGAAAGTAGCATCAAAAAGGTGTACAATGGATCTCCCGATGTCAGTATTTTCTGATAACTGGAAAATACTATTTTCTGGGGCAAAATGACAAAATATTTGTCCTTTTTGTGATTATTTTTGAGAATTGTATTAAACAGTGCTTAGCAAAAATACAGTAAATATTACTATTATTTTAAGAACTGTTTGTCAGTGGATTTGTTGACATTTCTGTCCAATGTGTACATAAGTAGTCTGATTGGGTCTTCAGGTTGTAAACTCTACTTAGGAAACAGAAGTAAGGCCTTTTTTTTTTTTTCTTTCTCCCACCCCTTCCTCACTGTTAAGTTTGTAAACATTTTGAGAAGGTGGTTAATTTCACTCTTTGCAGAGACTGACAATTTTTTAAAAATCTGCAATTGAACCAGTATGTTCTCAGATGCATCCTTCAAGCCTGAAGTGAACAAGTGTCTTCTCTTCCTTTTAGAGAATTAACATTTCTGCTGTCTGGTATTTATGGAAATTCTAGGTTGATTGGAAACTCTGATCAGGTCTTGTTTTTGTGTCTCCATTACATTCAGCTAAAATAAAAGTTAAGTATTTCTTGGTTAGCTTGTTTGAACTCCCTGTATACAATAAGCCATTTTTGTCCTTAAAATGTGCATGGGAGGTATTCCAAAAGCATTTGCTGATAGGGTACTTCTTAGTTTTAGTTCTTTGAAGTCTCTGTTGTGAATTCCCATCCTGTGATGGTAATGGGGATGCCAGTAGGATTCCCTGGGGAAGCTCCACTTCTTTGTATTCATCATAGCAGTTCCATATGGTGAGTTAAAGAGCTTTTGAAATAATAGCATAGAGCTCTGAAATTGATGTAGTTTCTTAACTTTTTCCTATGTGGTGTTTCCTTCAGTGTCTAAATTCAGTCTTGCTCCCTCAGGTCATCATTAACTTGTTTGTGTATTTGGATTAACTAACTTGGCAGCCTCCCAACGCCTTACTGCAGATTAATAAGACAGCAAGTTTCACCTTGTTTTTTTTATCCTTTCATAACCTTACATGTGGCTTTCTTTTTGCTGATTGTGACTTGGTTTTTTGATCTCAACTTTTAAAGAAGACATGCAGTTTCTTGAAAGTGTGGAGAACACTGTGTGCTGACAAACAGGATAGCACATTCGTGGCATATAATCAAATCTTGTTATAGGACTTCCTCTCCCTCTGGCATTAGGCTGAATTTATGTGTTCTCTCCTGGAAATAGAGTAAAAAAATGCATTTTCTCCTTCAGCTTGGAAAGGTTCTCCTTTCTACTACAAGGAGAGCTGTGGAGGCAGATGGATTTACACTGAGTTTTGGAATATCTGTATATTGTTTAGCAGTGGGACAAGAGCATTTTATATTTATATGTTTGTTTACACCATTTTTCACTCTTTCTGCTAAGCTGATTTTGTGTCCGTGAAGTACCAAATAGGTCTTTTAGGGTATGCAGCAGAGCTGGTAATGCCAGTTTTCCTGTAGTCCAAGCGTGGTGCCCTCTTGTTGCAGGTCTCTGTAGGTGCTGGCAAATGATTGCTGCCTCTGTAAGCTCCTGTGGTAAAGCTTTTGGGAAGTTTACGCTCATTCAGCTCATGAACCATGTAGGTGTTGATATTTTGTCATAAAGTTTGTATTTTGTGTATAAAGACTGCAGAAAACTGTTTCAAACAATCAAATTTGAGAGAATATCAGTAAAATTGTGCTCTAAAATTAGGTAGTTTTAAGATGGGCACTTACAGCTTAATTTAGTTCTTTAGGTTTTGATGGAGCAGTTGCCTCAATCTTGGTTACTGTCGAATTTTAAGGCTTACAGCTATTGCAAAATGTTGTGGAAATTGGAAGGTCAGATATCATCAAGGCAGTGAATAACTGGTATGGAGAATTGAATCATGTTCCTACCTCTGAAACTGAGTAGTTCTAGTGAGTTTTGTTTTGTGTTGTTTTTTTTTTTAAATTTTTATTTAATTTGTGCTTAACACTTAAATGAAGAAAAATTTCCTTTTGAAAAATTAATTTGAACTAGACAAACCCTTAGACAGTAAAAATCTTGTGTATACCTTTTATCTGACTAGAGCTAATCAAAGTTGTTAGTCCACTTGCCTAACAGCAAAGACCAACACAGTCATTGCATTCTCTGTGTTTGGTTGATTTTTTGTTTGGGTTGTTGGATGTAAGAATTTAGAGTGCACAGAAAAAGAGTTCTTACTCTGGAGCCAAAGTTCTTTTGTACTTTCATTCCCTTCCACTCCCTTGCTGATGGTGTCTGTATTACTTTCAACTGAAAGCAGTGTTTTGTTTCAAACTGGTGGGCTACATAATGAAGTATATTCTGATATCCACTTAGCTTTTAGGGAATTAACTTCTAGGTCCTGATGTTTGTTTAAACTAGTTTATAATGTTTTGAGTAACAATTACATTATTTGTGAAATGGCTTTAATCATTCTGCTATACCTGAAATGAGCTGTGACAGTGATAGTTTGGTGAATAATATACCGTGAAAAATAGTTACACTCTGATGTTTTCCACAAAGCTGAAGCCTACTGATGAGTGAGAAGAGAGTAGTTACGAAACTGTATTAAAGTTAGAATACATAATTGTATTGCTGTACTATAAAAGCCGACAGTGATGTGAGGTTTGGCATAATTTCTGCTGCTTTTGCCCTGCTCTTTATGGCTTTTTTTCCCCTCCTCCTTCACCACCCTAGTTGAAGGTCACAGCAGTTGCAATGGAAGAATTCTGAACATAGTTTTTCTCTATCATGAGGCCAAATTCCCAGATTTTGTAGAACAGACTATTACAGTCACACTGACTGTCATTGTTGACTAGATTCTGCTGTGTATCAATTCTGATAGCACAGAGCATTAGTTCAAGAATATGAAAATTGTCAAATTAGAAGTTACATAGAAAAGATGGCTACTTGGTTGCTGGAATATGATGATGCCAAGTTTTATATTTCTGATTAAGCTGAGAGTTGTGTGGGAAATGCTAATTCAGTCATAAATAAGGAGCAGAAGAAATTTTCTTTGTGAAGAAACCCACATTCTTGTCACTTCTCCTATGGGAAAACGAATCCATGTATCAAGTGCCCAGAGCACTGATGGCCTGGGAATCTGGCCAGAAAGTGGCACAAAGTGGGAAGCTGGGGTGCTTACCTGGAACGCAAATCACTGGTAATGGAAATAAATTATTCCCTGTATTCACCACAAATTGTATCCTAGGCATCCTTTCCTGCTATCTAATGAGAAGTTTTTGCAGATTAACTTCTTTAAATGAGAGTGAATTTCTTGGACATTCTTTACTAGACTGTTAAAAATAAAAGAGAGGACTGGCTCCATCTTGGACATTCTTAGTGAAAGAGAAAAACAAAGATAGTTCAGCTGCAAACCGGGCAATTCATGATGTATGCGTACTTTAAAAAAGTTACTTAGAATTTCACTGTAGTGAGATCATTTAAATATCCAATCCATTTCATTTCATGAATTTTCCCTTAACCTAGAAAATACAACTGGTACCACAGTGATGAATGTGGTATAAGGAATGTGTTCTGCTGAATCATGCTATGAAAACTTGTGTTTTGTCCCCTTGATTTAGTGTACTCTTATTTTAAGTGAATAATGTCTTTATAGTAAGGAACCAGACTGCAAAATCTGAGAAATATTTGTCATTTGTTTTAATCAGAAAAGCAGAAAAATAAGTGCTTTATTAACAAATATTCTGGATTGAGATGCTTATAAAAACACCACCTTCATAAAAAGATTAATTGATGAAATACAACTGCAGCACTTTTCTGTAGGAATATGTTGCAGGTATTTGTTTTAATTGACACTTCTCCAGTTTCCTAAGTTTCTTAAAATTATCAAAACCCAGTTCCTCATTTCTTGTAATTCTGGACAACATCTGTGTAAGATGTTGTTCAACTTACTCAACTTTAAGATAGGGAAGAAGAGCCTTTCAGTTAAGAAATTCAGTGGGTTTTCATACCTATTGTGTCATTGTTTATAAATTATTAATTTCACTTACTGAGTAGTTAGCAATTATTTCAGCTTTACATTTATGTAATGCAAAAAGTATTAATTTTACGAGGTGGGGGATGGTTTTAACTGATTTTTTAAAATCTGTATCAGTCTTTTATATTTAAAGAATGATAAATCTTAAAGTTTCTGATTAGATTCTTCCTGCGTATTTGCTCTTTAAACAACCAGATGCAGACTTGTGTATGGCATGAGATGAAAATTGCTGATTACCAAAGACAGGGTGAAATCTCTGACTTGCTTGGAAAGGGCAGGAGCTCCCTCTTCTGGCTTGGACCTCTTTAAATTGAAAGTTTATAGGAACGTTCTCAATTTATTCACTTAAAGACAGTATCTTACATGGAATATTTATACAAAGAAATGTTTTCCTGGTGTCTTGGCAGTTATGATAAAATTTGTTTCAACCCTGGGGTGCCCATTTGGGTTCTGCTACAAATAAATTATCTATGTTTCTCTAGCCTTGCTCTGTACCATCATACAGATGGTACACCAGATTTCTTCTCTGTCACTGTGGTATTGCTGGCATGGTCATGACAGTAATAATTACTGTAGGTGTAAGTTGCAATTCCAAGACAATATTTTCGTATAAGTCCTGTCTGAGCTGTTCACAACTGTTAATAGTAATGTGAGTCCTTGATGGTCACTTGGTACAAAGCCTTATAAATCATCATAATTTTTACAAAGGGGCAGTGGAATCTTTTAAGAGTGTTGAAAGGGCTTTAAAGATGATACATATGCTGTGACAATTTTTCTCCCATCCATATAGAGTAGTAGCTGTAGGAGACAGGAGGCTTCCTTTCTGGTTTTGTTTTTTCCATCATTCTACCTTCATGGCCCCTTCAGTGTTGCAAATCCTCGGAGAAATGCTACTGTTCTGTAGGTATTTAAATTTGGTAGTGCAGCACATGACTCCATCATTCCCAAGGGCAGGAACCTGACTGGAAAAGATGGCATTTGTGAGAGATTTCTTGCCTTAGCTGTTTAAAAATAAATAAATAAAGTGAATTTCCTAATTCTGAGACCACGGGGTAATAAAATATAAGTATTCAACTGACATCTGTCAGTGTTGTGCATTTAAATAATCTGTAACAAAAGGGGCCAAGAGTGCCAGATGAGTCCTTGGCACAGTTTGATTCCTTATCTCAGTATCTTGGTGCTAATGCAAAGAAACAAATCAGTTTGTACTTGTGGAGATCAGTTAGTTTGCAGTGACTATAAATTTTGTTCAATATATGTGGTTCCTCAAGTAGGTGCACTTAGCTGAATTCAGTAAACTGCAACCCCTCTGTTTTTTGCACTTCCTAGGTTTTTCAGCTTTTGAATTCAGAGGGAACTGCCTCTGGTTACACCCTCTCCTAAGAGCATCAGGGAGAACAGCAGCAGTGTGTGCTCCTGTTTAAAATTCTGCAGTGCTATAAGGGAATCTTCAAATACACATCTCAAAGAAACATTTTTACTGTACAGTATTTTTCTATTACCTCATCAAAACTTTTGTATTCACAATATTTTAATTTTCAAAGCATGAGATTTTAAGAAATGTTTCTATGCTTTCATTTAGCTACACTTGCTGGGTTGTACATACTTTGTACATACAGATTTGTTTGTATCAGCTTTGTCCTGGCTTAGTGAGCAGCAAGATACAGAAGTTGGAGAGGCCACTGTGAGCAACAAAAAATGTGAAAGGCTCTCTGCTTAGCTTTGATTTATGTAGTTTCAGACAAAATAAGAAAAAATACTTTGGTATTTGTAGCAAATGCCAAAGTAGAATCAATGCAGTATTGTTCACCTAGTTAAAATAGCAAAATCCAGGAAATGCAAACATTAAGTTTCCAACACCAACATTAACTTGGACTCTTTGCATATCCTGTGTTTTCCTGGTATACATTAAGACATAAAGTAATGTATTAAGCTCTGAGTTGAACAAGAAAAACAAAAAATTCTTCATGTATAAAAATCTGCCAAGTTATCACTGCCAAGTTAAGTTCTGTTGCCATTTGTGTTTATTGACCTTTTATAATTCTTCATAAAGATTGAATATTAATTTTTTTTTGGCCAAATGAAGAGAAATCTGAGAATTTGTCTTAACTGCACTGTGAACTTGAAATAATGTTTACCCCTTGCCTTCAATCTGACTCCTCTTCATCAGTAGCTCAGATTTTAATTGAGTGGGTTTTAAACTTGAAAATATGAATCTTAGAGGCTGGCATTCTGATTCTTGGGAGTGTTAACTCAGGCTATATTAATTGGGAAGATAGAACTTACAATGGGTTTCAATTAATCTATTTTCTGCTAATTAAAAACATACATAACTGTGCAGAGTAATTGTAGTCAAGCTTCAAGTGCTGCAGTAAAGATGATCTCTAACTGTATCTCTTTGAAGTGTTATAACATATAACTTTAAAACTATATGAGTGGTTCCAAATTTTTTAGGGAGTATTCCAGATGTTACTGAGTGGTGGTTATATGTGACTTAGAACATGGGAAAGTCCTGCTGAGAGTGGTTCCTGCCTGGAGGTGGTACAGAGCTGCAGGCAGAAAAATCTCCCCATCTGATCTGTTCCTATCTGTGACTGCTTGCATGTGTCATAAATCTGCATTTTCTTGCCTGGGTAAACTAAGCTAATGGAAAGAGCCTTAAAGGAGATATATACAAAGTAGTAAATCAAGGGCTTGCTGGTTAAGAATAGATTTGGAGAGTGAATCTAGGTTTGGAAAGCAATGGTGTGAAAAACACAGAGGGCCATTAGGGGCACAGCAGTGATGGGATAGGAGTGGAAATGGAATCAAAGCAAAAACTTTAAAGTAAATGTGAAGTATGAGGAGCTGGGGATGTTTGTAAAGAGAAGGATAAAACCACTTTTTGTTGGTGGAGGATCATGAATTCATGACGGGAATAGTGAGTACATATTAGTGTCACCCAGAAAAGGGGTAAAATAGATACAGGTGTGAAGCAAGAAAACCACAAGGTGGAATGGGGACAAGTCTGAGAGAAGGGGAGCTTCAGTCCTAGGAAAAACAACAAGGAGAAAATTAAAATAGCTGGAATGAAGGTCCTGGGTTACATATCACAGTGAGCTCGATGCCATGGTGCTCCCGGAGCTTGCCAAGGAGGGGAGGTGTGAGGCTGGAGGAGAGCTTTGTTGGTAGCATTTGGGAGAATCAATCAGAGAATTCAAGGGTGAGGAATGGCCACGAGGAACTTAGAGCGAGGAAGACTGCAAGAAGTGTCTGGTATGTTTGATGTACGAGCAGTGCAGAGGCTCTGGAATTGGTGATTGCCTGAACATTCAGCTTCTCTTTTTTTTTTTTGTCTGCAAACTTAGCATCCCAGAGAAATTTGGCTTGCAAGGCTTGTAAACTTCTGGAAATCAACCTCACATACTACCTCTCTGTCCATGTGCAGTACTTCAGTTTTATGGTGCGTATGTACCTGTAAGGAATTTTTTTGTTACTTATGCTCAAGATGCAACTAATAAATTAACACTTAATAAATCGTAACTTTTTCCAAATTGAGCTACAGACTTACACTTTTTCAGAGTGATCATACTAAATTTTAAAATGTTACATTAAAGAAAGCAACCTGAAACTGATTAAAGTGGAAATTTGTTTTGCTTTTTGGTAAAAAATACATTAAGTGAGGTTTGTTCTGCTTTTGCTCTTTGAAAAAAAAAGAATACAGATTGTTTAAATATTCATTCCTTTATTCATCCTTTTCCTTTACCCATCTTTTCCTCCACCAAAACCAAAAAATTGCCACATTTTGACTGAAGTAGATTATAGGAAGATATTCTGAACAGAGGACGGTTCAGAAGGTGTATCTGAAAGAGAAGATGTGGTCAAAACTTCTGTCTTCTCTAATAAAATATGGAAGCATTCTAAAACAGTTGAGGTCTAGAGTTGTACAAAATTTTGAATTTGAAAAATGGTATTCTAACATTGTAGGGGATGTTTCTGACTTTGAAATATTAATATTGGAATATTTCTGCATTTCTGAGGATAATTTTTGAGCTGGCTGTTCAGCAGACCCCACAACTGATACATGCATGTTTTGTTGAGCCACAAGACTATCAAGTAGATTATGCTTGTGCCACAAATTCTTGGCTAAACTATTAAATTAAATATTTATTATTTTATGAAGCATGACCTTAATCCTGCTTTTATTTCTACCATAGATTTCCTCTAAGCTTTTGTAGATGTGGGATCAAACTGCATTTTAATACTGCTTACTACTAAAATATGGAATGTATTTCTAAAATTGGAGTTGCAGAACCCTTTAGTGTAAAGCATGTGTAATTATCTGTTAGGCAGTGTTGAAATTATGGGATGACTCATTGCAGCAGGTTTTGCTGAACTTATTCATAGAATATGTTAAAGTCAATTTCTTTGTGTATTTTTTTTTTGGGGGGGGGGGGTTGGTAAGGTTTGTAATTTGCTTTAGTTACTTACATTTCTCAAACAGACTGTCAAGAAATCATGCCAAAACAAAAGTGTTTGTGCAGGTAATTGATGGAGAGGCTGTGGTACCTGCTGACAGGTATTTTCCAAGGAAAGGAATGGTTTGCAGCTAGGGAAAAGTGTTAAAAGTGTGCCCAAACCAGTAACTCAAACCAGAGTAACCTTTGATCTGGGACATAGTTTAGGTCACATTTTAATGAATAGCTTTATTAAACTAGTTTATTAAACTAATATTATTCTGGCAGTTGGTACGGTTTATTTGCAGAAAGTTGGATCTGTCTAAGGGTATATGACATTGACTACAGGGATGCTGTTTTAAACTAAACTGGTCACTGTAATGTATGTATTTAAAGGAATCTTTTAATGCATTTAAAGGAATGTGCTCAATTCTTACTGCCATTTAAAATCTGGGGCTGGAGAGAGAGCTCCTGTAGGGATTTTTATGTCAAAAGACAGGGAAGGGGCAGGTTGCAAACAGTCTTGCCACTGTTGCAATTTTATCTAATTTTGCTTATTGAATGTATTTCACTTGTAGCAAGGTGGTGTTTTAAGGCAGCAAGGATCTATCTGAAACTTTTAATGTACAGTAGATTATAATATATAAATTAATTAATGTATTAACCTACAATAAGTTTTCTAATATAGTCTATTTCTATTTTTGTTCAATTTAGATTGGCTCATTATTGAAAGAATGTACTTTAGAGCTGTATTTAAAGAGGGTTCAGACAAAGGTAGTATCTAGCTAAAGAGGTTTTGTGTAATGGTCCCCATTTGGGCAAAGTGATGTTATGGGGGAAAACAGCCTGGAAGATGAAAACTGGGGTATTGGTTTCCATGTTGCTCTTGGAGTTTATAGATAAGTGAGATTTTTCCAGTTGACACAGGATTAAGCTCTTCAGGAGAAGGAACCTACTTATTGTTGAAGCAAATCTTATGCTGTGCTCTCTTTTCCTTCTTCTGCTCATCTTCTGAGTCCTTTGTACAAATTCAGTGAAACATGACAGAAGAGAGAAGATCTCATGTGTTTGGCAATGAGTGATCAGGTAGTGATTGGAGTTGTCTCTTTTGTTAATGACCCAATGAGTGAAGGGTCTAGTGGGAGCTCATATTTTCAAAGAAAGAGAATGAAATTATAAAGGCCCAGCCTTGTAGCCCAGACACCAGAACTGAGAAGGCCATTAGAAATCATCCTTGCTTTATTCTGGTGTTGATCAAACTGCTCATTAAAGTGACATCTGAGCAGTCCCCCCCCCCCCCCCAAAAAAAGGGGACACACTAATTTTCCATATCTTAATATTTTTTAGCGCATGACTTAGTCAGTGCTCTCTTAACATTTTTCTTCTTTTTTTTTAATAGTTGTAAGCTTAATCATTTAGATCATGCTTTTTCTCCATCTGTAAAAATTTTACAGTAAGTAGAAACCAGATAGATTTCTTTTCTAATGCATATAAGGCTTCACAGTTAAATTTGAGCCATGGAAGTAAAAGGTACACTATATACACAATATACAGTGAGTTCAGATGTATGGTTTTTTGAAACTGAGTATTTGTAAAAGATGTCCCCACAAAAGTATAAATTAAAAGTCATGCAGTTATATGTTCTCAGTTGAAGTTTAAGAGTACCTAAATTCTCATCTGATATTCCCAAAGCCTTTAATAAATCAAAGTTTTTCCCAACATCCCAGTGGTGCAAGCTAGAGAAAATGGGGAACAGGGACAGAACATTACACAGAAAAATATTATGCAGAAGCCTTAAATTCTTCACATCGCTTAAGATTAATATGATGGCAGAGCTAGGAGAAAGTGAAGGCATCTGTTGTCCTTTAGAGTTTGGGGCAGTCCATGTTCTCCGTGTTGCTGTATTTGTTAGTAACATTTAGTAGTTGCCATAGATTTTTTTTGGACTCTACTCAAGAGTTTTTTGCCACTCATTTCCATTATACCTACAGCCGAGTGAGTCAGATGCAGCTTCTTGCTCCTGTGGTGCCCTTGGAATCCCATCACGTTTGTGTGCCATGTCCTCTCTGCAGTAATTCCAGCTGAAGATTTTTTGAAGGCTCCTGTTGACAAGGTGCATGTGCCGCCTTTGGAAGCCTGTCAGGAGCTGCAGGCAGGTTCCAGTGGGCTGTCGGAGACCTTGTGATTGAGGAGGTGGAAACTTCCTCAGAAGAGTTTAAGTATTCACTAGAATACTCATTACACTGCAACTTCCAAGAGAGTAGACCACCATTTTCAATTCAGATTTCGTCTACCAAAACAGATTTACTTTTCTCAGTCTAGAAAACCTCCTTTGGCAATTTCCTGTGCTGACTAGGTTTTGGAGACTTTTGTGTACATGTCCCTAGTCATTCAATTACTTGAGGCCCCTTGATGAATACAAGACTGAATGGCTGTCAAATTTCCTGTCTCCACATGAAATCTCTATCTGGCAGTTGAAATACCATTTGCAGGCATCTTGGCTTAGTTCGGGAAGTCAAGGTTACAGTTTTCGTAACTGTTGCATCTTTTAGAAAAACAGGTTGAGTGTTACTTGTATCAAAAAAACTCATTTTAAGTCATTCCCTGCTCTTCCCTCTCCCCCCTCCATAGTGTTTGTAACATCACCTAGATTAATATTTTTAATGTTTTTACCTGTTTTCAATCGGTTGAAAGTCTTTAGCCTGCTTTTTAAATGTGAAGAAAATCAATTTATCATCATTAAAGTGCCTAAAATGCAAATTAACTTATAAGGTAATATTTCAGACATGAATATGCAGTTTATTGGGGTTTGGATGGGGAGTGAAAGGTAGAACTAAGTCTTTATGTGTACTACCTCCAGATGTGTGATGCTTGCCATAGAGACATTTGAATCCATTTTCCTAACTCATCTTTCGTAGAAAACAAACAAACAGACTTGTCTAAAATAAACCATATGCATGACTATTGGAGTAATTTCCATTCAAAAGCTGTGGAGTTTTATTAGGTTCTTTTTAGTATCTAAGTGGCAGGTGGTCCACCTTGTCACTTTTCATCTGCCTCCTACCCTGTTTTATCAGACTGCCTCTGTCCTTTGCTGCTGGTCCTCCTGTATAGTCAGCATGAGTGACTGGGAACAAGACTGATCCCCTCATGCCTTGCTAAGGGGCCTCTCTGACCTGTGGGATACGCAGAAAAATTGTACCCTTGGAGATCTGTAATTCTAGAATTTTGCAGTTTTGGAAGTTGTTCCCAGAGCTGTCTGTCCCACTGATGGCTGTGTAGGACCGGGGGCTCTGGCACCCTGGTAAGTTCTGTCACCTTCATGAGGCTGGGGTGAAGCTTCCCTAGAGGTGTGTCTGTAAGTCCGGGTGTGTCTGTGCGGGTGTGTCTGTGCGGGTGTGTCTGTGCGGGTGTGTGTGCTTGTGCAGCAGTTACCGAGAGGCAGGGAATCACTCCCGCTTCTTTTACCCACATCTCGTTTCATTTTTATTTTTTTTTATATCTGTCGTTCAACCGGAGAGTCCTAGCAATAGAAACGTCTTCCGTGACGCAAGTAAATACAGGGAGAAATAATCAAAATAATTTATTATTTAGTTTACATTAGTTATTATTATTTGCCTACTTAACAGCAGAAGTCATCAAAGCGCCGCCTTAGCGCCTTCCGAGGAGCCGCTCCCCGGAGCTCTCAGGACCCGTTCAGGGGGTTCGGGAGTTGAGGCGGCCGCAGCCCCCCCGCCCCGCACCCCCCGCCCCGCGCCCCGCACCCCCCGCCCCGCCCGGGCCCGGCGCCTCCCGCGGCCGCTAGGGGGCAGGAGCCGCGCGGGAGCGGCGCGCGGAGGTTGTGAGGGGGGGCGGCGGCAGCAGCGTCCGCTGGGGTGTGAGGCGGGACCGGAGCCCCGGGGAGGGATGGGATGGGACGGGATGGGGTGGGATGGGATGGGATGGGACGGGATGGGATGGGATGGGACGGGATGGGATGGGATGGGATGGGACGGGACGGGATGGGATGGGATGGGATGGGACGGGATGGGATGGGATGGGATGGGAGATAACAGCCCCGTGGGGTGAGGAATAGGAGAGGAGAGGAGAGGAGATCCCCGGGTGAGGGTTGGGAGAGCCCCGGCGGGCACTGTAAATGCCTGAGGTGCACTTGATACCGCTGTGAGGTTCCTGGCCTCGGTTTCTCGTTTTTATGGAAAGATAGATTGGACTTCAATTTGAGAATATTCGGTAATCCCTCTCAGGACGTCCTGTAACAGCTGGTATTTCTGTGTTGCAGCAAATCGATTCCATACAGCAGTCAGCAATGCTGGGCTCTGGCAAAAAATTACAAAGCATTTTAAATAAAGGCAGCCAAAGAAAATAATGTCGTCACTGCAAAAATGTAGCTTAATTTGCAAGTTAGAAAAAAAATAAATTAAAAATCCCCATTACATTCCAGCAAAATATTAAGCGTTTTACTGGTAAGGATTTCATCAGGTCATTTATTTTTCATTGATATATGTTTAGGATCCTGGGGGGAATAACTTTATACCATATATAAGTTTCTTAAATAATAAAGAGCTTGAATGTTTTTAATATTGAATGATTTACTGTGACATAAAGAAAAATAAAGAAAATTATCGAGTTTAAATACATGACATGTATGTAGATCAACAAGACTTTTCACATTTTGCAGCAAACTTTTTTAAAGGAAGCTGTATTTCTTATTAATCTGTAATATACCTTTAATGAGAATGCCTTCTATATCTGAGTTTTTCTTTTAATAGACAAAAGCACTTTAAGCTCCATATTCATCAAAGATGTCTCATTAATAGCAAATAACTTTGTTTTAGCCAGTTTCTTACACGTATGAAAACTAAAAATGCCTCCATCCTTTGTATGGATACATGTAGTAGTATGCTCATGCTGGGGAGTGCAAGTGAGCTTAGAACATGACTTCTTTATTACACTTAGATGTGTTAGAAAGAAAACAAGCAGAATTAATGCAAGTGAATATGTTCCTCCTTAATTGGTACAGCGTGTCCTTGGCTATGATGTTTGTTTTTTTTTTTTTTCTTTTTTTTTTTTTTTTTTTTTCCCCTGCACCCTGGCTGGCTCTGCATATAGACATTTTACGACTTTGTCATTGTAAGATGACATAAGATGAGCTTTCACTCTGAAGTACTTAAAGCTTAAAAGAGATAAAGTAGTTAAGTTAATGGACTTTGTGCTGATCTGATAAATGTAAAAATATTTTTTTTTTTAACTGAAGCTTCTTTAGTTAAAACTTTAAAAATTTTCTTTACCATGAATGTTTGTACCATGAATGTTTATACCTAAAAGGCCCTCAGACCCTGAAAAAATCTTCATAGATAGCTTTTAAGTTTTATTCAGTCCATTCCACCACAGAAGTTGTTAGAGCCCTGGGTAACTTCTGCCGTGTTTGCCTGCTTAAAAAACCCGTACAGTTTCAATGAAGTTTGAAAGTTGACAGGCAAACCTCTTTCTTCTGTAAATGCTTAGGGGAGGAAAAAACTTTAAAAAATTGCCAGACTATTTAAACAATAGACTTGCACCTAGGGATGAGTTAACAATTTAGTAGCTTAAATCTACTAATTTATTTAGAACTTACTAAACAGAATCTTGTCGTTGGCCTGTAATATGGTGCAATACTTATAGCAGAGGGGGGAATATTTTTTTTTTGTGGTAAAAAACAAGATTTGGAACATCATTGTTTACGGCACCTGTATATTATTCTTCCACAAGACTATTGCCAAGTGCAAATGTGTCCAAAATATCTGCTTTTAGAGCCAAGATGACTTCAAAAGTAGTTCTGGTTAATATATATTTTTAAAAAACACAACAAAACCAAAACCCAAACAAAATCAAACGAACTAGCAGAAGCAGCAGTAAAATGCTCTTATATTTGTTTATTTTTTATGTTAAAGCAGAACTAGAGTGCTTTTTTTCTTCAATAATTTTTTTTTCTTTTTTTTTTTTTTTTTTTTTCCTGAAATCTGGCGAAAACCCTTAGTTTCTGCAAGCTTATACTTCCCCCTCTCCCTTCCTTCTCTGCAAACACATCAGCCCCTGCCCAGCTATTAGTAAACATTTCCAATCTGAACTTTGAATTTCTTTTCAAAAGTTTGTGTTCCAGTTTCATATTCTAACGTACCTGAATTTAAATAAATTTACTAACATTTGAAATTGATTTTTTACTTTTGTAACATTTGCTCTGAATTTTCCTCAAGATCTGGTTAAAAGAAACACCCAAAATTTAGTATTAGTAGCTCTGTGCAATAATTAAAAAATTTATTTACTACTAAGTATTCTTTTAATGAATTACAGGAAAATTCCTTCCGTGGTCTGCATGAAAGTGGTTCCAACAACCCCACGAATTAAAGTGCTATTTATTTAGAGAAGTTTTTGTCCCTGTCTTGCTTTTTTATACCTTTGGTCAAAATTTAGATTATATTTTGAGATTACAAATGAAAATGACATGTCAGATCTTAAATGAACTGAAAACTGTTGAAAGGATGTTAAGTAGAAATGTTGACTAAATTGATATGATAATAAGCAATATTTTTTTTCTTTCCTGGGGTAAGTAGTAGCAAAATCTGAGGGACTTAAATTATTCAAATTAATGATAATAAAATAACCTCAGACTTTATTTCCAAAATACCTGCCAAAATAGAGTTAAAGGGTATAATTTACATAAGAAAAATGTGTTAAATTATTCTTACAGCAGAATGGGATTATCAGATAGACTGAAGAAGAGAAAACTTTTTTCACCTGGGGGAAAAAAAACCCTCTTAACAGTAATATATAAATGCAAAGCACTTGGTTTTCAGAGTCTTGAATCAAATTTTATTTTATGATAAAGATGGTATTTTGCTAGCTTCAGTAATTTACAGTTTAACAGTGTTCTTAATTGTAAAATTCTGTTTCTGTTCTTTCTAGGAGAAACTTAGACTAGCATAAATCTTCGTAGACAACTTGGCTGCAAGCAGTTAAACTGAAATTAACTTCTGCCTTCTGGCTGCAGAGTGCTAGTCTGACGTTCCTGCCTGATACTGTGCAGACTAAATCATGCCAGCATTGTCAACTGGATCTGGAAGTGACACAGGTATGCAAGCCAAGGGGGACTGCATGCTTCCTCCAGATCTTATTTGTTAAGTCTGCAGTCTCTATTTCAAGAAATAATCAAATAAGATGATTAATTGTGGTCTCAACAGATGCTTAATTTAACATTTTAAATAGAACGATTCCTCCTTGAAGTTAGTTTAGATATACAAAACACTACAGGTAAAATAAATTAATTTTTAGAAGTCCCACCACCATCATCTTCCCCTCCATGCCCAAGAGAGAACAACTCCAAATAGATTTTGTATAAGGGTCTGAAGAGTTTAGATTCACCTCTGAGCATGGTTCCTATGATGTTAACTTGAAAAAGGAGGAGGGGAAAAGAGAAAGATGATATCATACATGCCTTAATATTTGCAGCAGTCTAGACTATCCCCTCTGTGGGTTACAGTTATCAGTGGAGTTATTTTTGAACACAGACTGTGTAGTTTTTGACACTTCTTTAACAAGTTAGGAGAAGAAAAATACTGTCTCAAGTTCTCTTTCTTTGCCTTTCACATCAGAGTCCAGTTCATACCACTGGCTGCAGGCAGTGGGAGTATAGACACGTAACTTTCCATAGTTTTCACCTTCTTCATTGCAATATTAGGCAATATTCAAAGGTTAAATCTCATTGTGCTATTATGCAGATATGCTCTCTGTCTGGCAACATTTTTGTTCCTGTTTTAGGAACAGCTAAAGTTAGTATTTTTGTTCAGGGGCGTTTCATAATAGGTCATCCAACTGAGGTTACACTGCTAAGACCCATTTTCTACCCCTGTGCTTGTTATTTTAGATCATATAGATTTATGCACAAGAATTAATAGCAAGATTGTGAAAACGCATAGGAAGAAGTCAATTCAGGAATCCAAAAAATATGTATAGCAGGAAGTGCATTTGTTTATTATTTTAAGTAGACTGTACAGTGAATGAAGTGTTTTTTGTTTGGTTGGTTTTGTTTGTTTGTTTTTGTTAAAATTTCTTTTCAATGAAAGGTTAATCCTTAAAGATTGTTGTGTGTGATTGCTCATTTACTTAATAATTTATTACCATGGCGTGGGAGGGTTATGTCCATTTTATTTACTTTTTTTGTCTCCCTATTCCTGCTTTTAGGAGGATTTGACTATCCTCTTGCCAAATCCTACCTCTCATTACCTTTTTCTTCCCCCAAGGGGATAAATGCAATTGAAGCTGTTTAGTGTGCTAAAACCGAATTTGTGAGGTTGTGTAAGGGTCTGCTCTGGGCTCATTTTCCACTCTGAAGTCTGAAAGACTTTGTGGAGGACTAGTAAAGAGAAATCATCTATGAATACCAAAGTTGCTAAGTCATGGCCTATTGAAAGCTCAGACACTGGTATGGAAGCATCGATTTTTAAAATTTAATTTAATTTTTTAAATAGAACCAGGCATCACAGCTCTATTAAAAGCAAGGTACTGTTCATGATGAAAGTGTTCTAGATGTTGACCTATTCATGCTAATTTTACACTTCTAAATTGTCAACAGACTTCAATAGGGATGTCATCACATATTTGCAGCTGCTTTCTTCGTGTACATGCTTTTGTGATACCATGTATTAACCTGTATATTCTTCTAAACTCAACGCTTCTTAAATCTGTCTTGAGAGCCATTTTACAGCCTTTAAACTATGATAAATCAAAAGCCTGACTACAGTATTTGCAATGTTTGTTCTTGTTTAGATTAATCAAGTGACTTTGAAATTAATCTTGTAATTTACCAACATAATCTGTTTTAACTGCAAAACAAGAGGGGAAAGGCTTATGTGTGCACAAAGTTAATTTATCTTCCACTCTCCATTAGCCAATAACCCCCCTATTTTTATATAATAATTAAAAAAAGAAAAAAAAGTACTTGTTTCTGTAACAAGTACTTTTTGTTTTTATAACATGTGCATGATCCTGGTCTTTCTTTAAGGTTTATAGCCCTGTCAGTGTCAGGTCAAAGTTATTCTGAAGCAGACATCTTAAACAGATGGCTGAGCTACTGCCTGAGGCTGTATCTGAAGCTTTAAGTATTTTCTGTGTTGCACAAGTCTCCTTGAACTTTGCCTAAGTCCATCAAATAGTTTGGAGAGAAAGAAGACTTCCACTTTTGCAGGTAAAGCAAGTCTGCAAGATGTGGCATTGACTTTTTAGGAGGAGTTAAATTTGCAGTCCTGGCTTTCATAGTAGTTGATGGCAGCTTTGTTGCTGACTTTGGTGGAGCCAGGATGACATCATTATGCTTTAAGTGTTGTTTTAGTGTGAAAAACATTGTAAAATTGCTACAGATTTGTTTCCTCTCAAGCCGGTATTGAGTTTTCTCAGCTGATGAGTTTACAAATGCTTTTCTGTTTGTCCTTAAAAACTAGAGCATGAATGTGCAAAGCAGACTTTGTGCTTTTGATTCATGCATTGTCATCTGGAAAATCACGTTTATGGGCCAAGTTTGGCCACCAACTAAAACTGTATGAGATTGCTTAAATATTGTGAAAGTCATAAGCAGTTCTTGAATTTGAATATTATAAATTATAGGAAGAAAAAGGTGCCAAGCTTACATTATTTACTTCTTGAGTACATATAGGAGCTAATGCTGTGCCAGTTAGTGGAATTTTTCCTGTATTATAAGCCTGTAAAACTGAATACATTAGTTTTTTAAATTAAACCTTGTTACTTACAAAGTTATAAGTTCATGTTATCTTAAAAATATTCACAGGATTGGTGTTTTCTTCTCTGTTTTGTAATAATTCAAAATAAAGTTATGAAATATATTTGAAATGTTGAGTATTTTTCCAAACTTCATTTGTAGTAGTGTCTTCTGTGATTCTTTAAGAACTGTCTCGACCTGTGAAACTGCATGCTGTTGATGTGGATGTAGTGAATATTGGTAGAAATATTTTGCTAGGTGATGACCCTGCTTTGATAGCTCCATAGTCCATATGGATTACCTCCCAGTGAAGTGAGACCACTGCAAACAATGTGAAGTTCAGAGGCTGTTTTGCAGTCATCTGAACAATGAAACATGGTGTCCTTGCTTTTGCTATTTTCATGTCGATGTCTTCCTTTAATATACTGTTCATGGATTTAAACCAGCCTGCTAGTAAAGATCTGGGCTTGTTGTTGTGGGATGATGAGAAAGGGAATTTAGGAGAGTGATGAAGGCAAGATTTGTGGAAGTAGCTCTTCCTTCAGAGGCTGACAGGACAAAGGCTTGCAGGGCAATGGAATCTTACTCCAAATTGCCTCTGCTTCCCCACTGGTATGCCACAGTGGAAACCAAGCAGGTGAAAACCTTTGCTCTGCTGCTTCACACTGCTGCTTACAGCTTAGGCATAAATTGTCACCACAAGCATAGGAGCTAAATGCCTTTGGCTGCATCATTATTTCAAGGCTAGTTATATTTCCCACCGTACAGAAGTTGACAGGTATGGCTAGGTTTTCATGAAAACCAGTATGCTAGCTGAGGCAAAATTTATACTGAATTAATAAATAGAGCCAATATTTTACCGTGCATTCTTGAATTCTGCCCATCTCCAGCTGCCAGAGACATTAAATGGCTTGTAGGCTAACATTAATATGAAAGAGTTGGGAAAATATGAGACATATGGCTAGCTTTAATTGCTATCAGATTTAATTTTTAAAAATATAACTTGCTGGTGTTGGAAAGGGTATTTATTTTGGTATCAACATATTTATGGTAACTGTGGGAAAACTTGTTCAAAGTAGAATGAAATTTCTCACAACTGTTCTGTTTTGGGTTAATATTTTATATTATGCTAGACAGATTCAGCAGCGTGGAATCAGAAAATGTGTGCAATTATATTTGCTGATGGTAAACTCTTTAAAACTGTTATAGTTATTGGACACAAATTTAAAATCATATGGTCTGGCAGCTGCAACAATTTCTACTTTTTTTTTTTTTTCCCTTTTTTTTTTTTTTTTTTTTTTTTTTTTTTTTTTTTCTCCATGTGAGCAATACATAGTTTTGTGGTCAATTTGAAAGTACGACAGCCTATATTGTTTCTAACCATAGGCTTGAATGTATAGCCATGTTTGCTGGACCAAAAGCTCTGATTACACTAATGGTTGACAGTTCCTAGTGATGCCAGATGTCCTTTGCCTGGAGCAGGCTCTGGTGCTGCACCACTGGAGTGCAGCTCTGCCAGCTTTTGGCACAGGCAGCAGCATGTTGTGTGGTTACTGTCTGCCTTGGATCTCAGGGCTTTTTCTTGCCTCAAGACACAATATGAGAGGTTGAGATACATTGTAATCGAATGGTGTTTCCAGCAGTTTCAGGCACAAATGAATGGAAAATAGCATCTACTGCTTCACTCAGTCTGTTAATGAGATAGTGCATCCTCATTGGCAGATACAAAGTGACACTTTTAGTATTTATTGCAACTTCTCCCCAGTGCCTTTTAACCTTGCAAACTGTTAACTAAAGAGTTAAACATGGTGAGTGCCCAGTGACATCCTAGAGCTGGAATGAGTTCTTTCCCAGCTGCCTGCCAGGTACTTGCTATTGCCTGCTTTAGTGTTGATGAAGATCTAGTTAGAAATACTAAAGCTGATGTCTGTACAAAAGACCAGTCAATTACTCAAGGTTATTCAAAGCATCGTAGCATGCAGGCTTCATTGGAGAAGACAAGTTTTTGAAGAAGATTTTCTTTCAAAGGGTTTTCTTAAAGTACATGAACGTCAGATCTTTGTATGAGCTTTCCACAAGCTGCTTATTAATTTGTGCTTGATAGGTGCCTTTAAATCAGTTTTATGTATGTGTTATTCTTGCATGTAGTCGGAGAGCCTTTGAATACTCATGAAAGTACTTTTTATGATCTTTCAAAGTGTCCATGTTGACACAGCATCAGTAACTACATTTTGAGGGGGTTTGATTTTGAAGCAGCTTTGATTAACCGTAGAATCAAGAACTCTGCAGCAACAGTTTTACACTGTATGAATGCAAATAGAGATCAACTATTTAACTTGCATCAGAACATAACACATTATGTGGTATCCTAAATCTGAAATACAAATGTTGAGTCAAATCCTAAAAGACCAGTAACTGTTTCAAACAACTTTGGATTCTTTAGCTCCGAAAGCCAAGTTTTAAAACTAAAGACTTTTCCATTTTGAAGGGAATAATATTTTTAAAAGTGGAGGGCTTAAATGATTGCTCCCTTTCAGCATTTTCTGTCATAACATTGTTTTAAGGTTGGTTAACAAATTGCTGTAGCTTGCAGGAAAAAAATTAAGTACAACTTTTAAGTTAAAAGACTGCATTGCCCTTAATGTAGGTAATCTTATTCTTTGAGGACACTTATGGCAAAATTATTGTTTTTATTACGAAAAAATAGAATGTTGACGTTTTTATTGCTGTGCCATCTGTAAGGATTTCAACAGTTTACTTTTTTTGTGAATTAACAAATAAATCAAAACAGGTATTTCTTGAAGGATGCTGATCCTTTGCATGTCATGATTATATAGTTACTCAGGATTATTTACCTTTGAAATCAGATTATTAATTTCTTTTAAAAACCCACTAAATTGCTAAAAAAACCCATGCTGGAATTAGTTAAATACCCTGCTTCTGCAAAGAAAATTGTTACTCTAACTTTTTTGTAGTGTCAGGAAGCCCATATATTTGGTGGAATTACTTAAGAGAACATAAAAAAGAACTAATTGTAGCACATAAAACTGAGCACATAGTGGTCTCTTTACATCTGGATTCTGATAGGACAGTGCAGTTTTTCTATCCTAATCCATAGGTGTATCACATATGTTTTTATTTGAATGTGTGCATAAATACTGATCTCAAATTTCCAAATGAAATAATTTTCAATATTTGGTGTTAGTGACTGATTTTATTATGCAGCAGCAACGATGTCAGAGTGAGTGTTTCTACTTCAATGCTGTTTGCTTTTGTGTAAGGCAAATGTTGTCTGAGCCTTTATAGAACTGTAAAGTGCAGTTCAAATGTGAAAAAATGTCAGCTTGTTATAAATGGCAGCAAATGGTGCTGATTATTTTACCTTTGACAAAGTGGAAAATTTAAAGGTTGGCGTGTCACATTTTATTAATACAATAAAATTTTACAGTGTTGTTCTGGGCTTAGATGTATATTCTTCAGTATTTATTATCCCTCAGTTACTGTAAAAATTTTTGATTTGAAGTCTGGCATAGGTGTTCAGAATGCTAATTCAGGAAATTAATTAACATATGAAAGTAAACGTACATCCATTTGTCTCCTTTTCTTTCCTTACATTAACCAAAACAAAGTTCATGTTTTCTTGTAGTATGCAAGAGTGATGGAACGCAGAGACCATATTTTTTATCATTTAGCACTAGTTTATAGCTTCCACAGACTTGTCCTAATAATGAAGCTATGAAGGATATGACAAGAATGGTGATATTAAATTTCTCTAGACTAACAGTAAATTTTTCCATTCTGATGTCAAGAATGTAGAGCATCTGGAATCTGCAGTGTGAGTGGTGCAGTACGGGAACACTTTCATCTTAAGCTTAGCCATTTATTCTACTCCTAGGAACAAGCAGTCTTCTGTAGAATATACCACTATGAAGGAAGTAATTTTCTAGAACTGGAAAAATTCTTTGTCCTGTTGTTTCTGATTTAAAAGCTTTCCACTGCTGCTTAGTTTTAAATCTTACTACACGTGCAAATTTAGCATGTATGTTTTTAAATTGGAATTGCCATTATTATGCACCCATTTTTTCAGACTGAATAAAGCTAAACTGTATTAATATAAGCTTAGGAAAAGCTGAAGATGCTTTGAGTCAGCAGCTACTCAAGTGTGTTAAATGAACAAATTGAAATGTATCTGTCACCTTTTTAAGGAGGGACAGTGCTGAGTTTTCAAACATAGTTGGATTTTCCCTTGAAATTATTTCCTTAGTCCAAACTGGCAGAATGCTAGAAAGCTTATTCTGCAGCCATTTTATCTTGCTCTTGCAACAAATCCAGATTTTTCAGAGTAGTTTCTCTGCCTTTTACAAGCTGTTGTAAATTGTAGTTTTAGATTATGTATGTGTATTTAGATTATCTACATGTGTGTAGTTTATATGGACTATTTCTGTAGGCAAGGTTATCTAGTAATTGGTTTTTAATTGCCTGTGTCTTCTTCCTTGGCTGAACTAAATTTAATGAGAAGCATATTGTATGTCTAATATTAATTTATTACTTTTAAATTCCTTTATTCTTTAATCAGCTAATAAGACTTAATACACTATATGAGCACCTTCAAACAAGCCCCTCCCTCTTCCACTCCTTCAAGAGTTTTCTAGTATTCCTACATGCAATGCTTTTCTCCTTTTTTGATATTTCCATACTATAGGCTTTTACTTAGTTCATGTTAAGTGTTAGTTCTACAACATGAATGTAAGGAGCAGCATGGAAGTGTCTAGAACAAGGAGCTCCCTTGTTTACCTGCAATTGACTCCTTTGGTGGAGCTGGCACTGCGAGGCTCTTGGTTGGACCCAGTTGTCTGAAAGGTCTTTTCCAACCTAAATAATTCTATGATTCTGTTACTGCCACTGGATTATGTGACCCTGTTTAATGTAGAAAGGATGCTTTTTCCTCCTCTGTTTCAATGATTTGGGAAAGTCCAGGGCTTATTGTGATCTGTTGTTTGTTTTTTTTTTCCCCCAAGTTGTAGGACTGACTAGTCCTACTTCCCCTTTTACAATTGCAAATTACTTTTGCATCTCTATGTTTGAACTTGTTAATTTTTAATGTATGCTCAAGCCTTCTGAGACCTTTGATTAAATGATCTGCTGTTAAAAATCAAAGTAAATGAATAATAGTCTTGTTTAAGTCATATTTACTGTACTGGATTTTGACACTTGAAGTATTTTGATACTAGAAAATCCCAGTGCATATGAGTTCTTTTTAAGTATAAAAGCTGCTAAAATTTAGGAAAACTGGCCTGGAAAAAAAATTACAAATAGAATAACAACAATGTATTTTAAAAAGGAATCTTTTCTGCCTTGAGACTTCACCGTGTCATCAGCACCAGGCAAATAAGAAAACCAGGAATTTTTTTTTTTTTTGGCATTTTATGGTTTTGGTTTTTTTTTTTGAACACAACTTCTAGATACTTTTATTAAAAGCATTTTTTTCATGTTTAGATTTAAATCGTGGACATTTCTCAAAAAATGTGTGCAAAATACTTTTTTTTTTTTTTTTTTTTTTTTAATAGGGGGTCCATGCATGTCATATGTGGGATGTTAGGACAAACATAGAACTGAAACCAAAAGTAGAATTGAGACCTGGCAGCTATGTTCTTACAGCACTCTGCTCTGAGGTGTTGAGATACATCTCATTCCATCACTTATGGGATGAACATGCATTTTAGTTTATAAAATAGTGCATCTGAATATAGGGGATACAGCTGTTATCTTGTTCAAAGTTAATTTTTTTTTTTTTAGAAGCAATCAGTGTTCAGTTTTTGTAGTTGCTACTGAAAACACTAACAAAAAAAATCTAACAGTCTTGCAGTACTAAAACCACTGAGAAACTTGCATTTATTTCAGAGGCCTTTGGCTGGCAGAACCACCTGAGATTCTATTTAGAAGTTCTGCAGGAGGGTTGAGGTTGGGCTGAAGCAGTCGTTGCTGTTAAGTTCAGATTTGTTCTCTGGCCACGTGGCAGCATCTCTGTACAGTTACACCTTACAGGGCTGCAGAGATTTGAGTTACTGCCCTTTGGGTGTTGAAAAGATGGATATGACAAGTTATCAGCTCTGGCAGTTTAAATTAGGCCAATGTGTGGTTGCCAATTTAGTGGTTTTGTCTTCATTACCAGTTTACAGTAACTTGACAAATTATTTTGTCCCTGTCTGTATCACAAAAGCACTTTCTTTTAATCCCATTTTCTGGGAAAGCTTTATGCCAGCCACGATTTTCCCAGTTTATTCACACTGCAATGGATAAGAAGAACACACCTTATGTAATTAAGATTGTAAAATTATGTAATTTAAAATGCGACTTTTTAGTTGAGGAGTTGGGTTTACAAGAAATACACACTGTTGTGTTTTTGTTTTTTTTTTCAAATATAAAAATGTGAATGCCCATATGAAAATTCTGGATTTCATGATACGGGGCACCATGGAAGGAAGAGCTAAAAATAAGACACTGTAAAAATAAGCCTTTGCAGGTCCGAGCACTTTCTGCTACCATTACCTTCAGTTTGGAAGGAGGCTATTGCTGAGACAGATGATCTGGAATGTCAGAATTTTGACTTTGAACTTGGACAAAAGTCATCTTGGATCTTTGAACTTGGATCTTTGTCATCTTATCCCTGACTAAATACCCTAAGTCCTCCTTCTGCCTGTTTCACATTTGCCTCCTTGACTGAGATTTTTTTTATTCCTGGCTATCTAGTGCTCAGTTTCAAGAGGAGTCTGAAGAGCAGGAGCATGGTGTTCTTCAGCACACTGCATGGCACAGTCCTCAGGTTCTGCTCTTGTGGAGAAGAGTGGGATTTTGTTTTTGTTGTGGCCAAAAGCTATGAACACTGAACTGTAGAGCCAAAGCAGAACAGAACTAGAAACATAGCTATGGTACTGGTTAAATCAGCCAGGACTTGTCTAATTTTCTCTGCTTCCCTGGGAGAATTGTATAGATAGAGTGCATTGCCATTAAAGCTATTAGTAGTGCACTGTGGACATGGACACACATTTACCTAGAAGGAACAACTGAGGGCTATGTGAACAAGTGAACCCCACAGACATTTTTTAGCTGGTTGTGAAAACCTTAATGTGTATAAGCACCCGCAGGGTTAGTCTGTCCTGTGCTGGCAGGTGGGATTTTTGTCTGGGAGTTCTGTGTATAAAAGCTGTCCCATTACAGATTCTGTCTCACCCAGTGTTACTACTGTAACAGTTAATCCATGAGGAAACATGAAGTTTCATTTTATTTTCACAGGGGATTTAATTATCAAAGTTTGAGAAGCAATAGTAACAAGGATACCGTAGTTTTATAGTTGATTTTCTGTGAATTTTAAGCAGCTGTGATAGATAAAGGACAGAAAACCCACATACTGTTACACATCTATTTGGAGGGAGTGGTTCAAGTCAATATTTTCATTCTGCTGAATGGCACATGTGAATTGTTCCTGAGAAGCTATTCCACAGTGTAAGATTACATTAAAATTTGATTCAATTTTTTAACAACCTTCAGGTTATTCTGGGGTAAATGTATTTGCAGTAATAAAAGTGGCTATGGGCAGAAACATAAATCTGAGTGTAAAGTGATTGTTTAATTTTCTAAATGAAAATGTTTTTGAAGCATAAATTGCGTGAAAAAATGACCATTTTTGCTAAGTGCTGAAGTTGTAATAGTCTGGGAAGTTAGAGCCAAGAGTCCCATTCAGACCTCTCTTCTCTGGGTGTCAGCTCAGTCCCTGTGTCTTGCTAGGCAAAGTTGTGGTGGTTTGAGTTGTATTCTCTTCTTGCAGTATTTCTGATGTATAAATAAGAGGATAGTTAAATAAAAGTAAGATTCTAAGAGAAATTAATGTCAACCACCAAAAATGCTTGGGCCATAAAAAGCACATATCTAGAAGGAATATTTTTTCCCAGAATATTTTAGTGAAAGGCAATGAAAAAGAGAAAAATGTTAAATAATCAAATACCAAAGGTGCTGTATGTAATTTTGAAAGGGTTATGTAGTGCCTGGAAAGACTGTGAAGTTATGTTTACTAATAAATATACTAAAGAATAAGTTTTGTGGAAATTATAGGCATAATAATGATAGGTAACCTATAACTTAAAACAATGTTCTTTACCAGTAGAGAATCTTGTAAATCTGTCCATATGATGAACAGCAGCACTTACTCAGACTAAAAATAATAGCAGGACCATGGATCGTGGATCCCAGGAGACTGTTGGTGTTTTCGTAGACAGCAGACAGGAGAAAAAGGCATTTTGTCCTTTTTACCCCACGTAATCCCACTGGAAAATTAAACATATGCTATGAATTGATATCAGCTCATGCCAGGTTACCTCCCCAAAGAGGGCTGCGGCAAACACCGTTGCTACATTTCTTGGACAGCAGTTTGATGGCCTGTGTGCATGATGGATATTTTATGCTGTATGCTACTGTGGAACAGTATGCTACTGTCTGCCCCTTGGAGATCACTGGTGAGGTGTGCCACAAATAACTGGCAACAGCAATTGCTTTAACCCTTTAGAGAAATTTTGAATACCTGCAAATTAAAAATGTTACTGAAATACTTCTCTATTAGTGCATGTCTGGGAAAACTGTGTTGGTTTTGGATTTTTAATCCTGCCAAACAGAGAAGTTCCTTTTGTCTTGCTGTGGATTCCTACTGCACAGGGGATAAAAAAAAATAAATTAAGCAATATATTAACAAATATTTAGAGAAACCATGAACCCATTTTTAATGGACCACCCTATCCCGTTTCTGTTCTTTTAAGGAAGTTTTTCCTATTCATGACTCATTTCACTCTTTGGCTAACATCAAGGGCAATGGAATAACGATTAAGTAAAGGAATGTATGTTTTTTTTCTGGTCTTGTCTTTTTTTTTTTTTTTTTTTTTTTACAAAACCCTTATGTATTTTCTGTATAACCTTGTGTAAGCATATATATGGATGTAGAAGTTTGACAATTGTGGCAAGCTAGAAAGTACATTGCTAGTAATTGATTCTTAAGAAAATTTTTTTAAAATATGTTCTTTCTGATTCTACAAGTTAATGTTATTCTGGATACTCCAGACTCGATGTTTAGTTAAAATGACATGCTGCAGGCAGCCAGTTACACAGAACTGTTAAGTGAAATTAATGAGATCACCTCTAGATTACACTTTGTGTTTTATTTTCATTTTATAGGTCTGTATGAGCTGCTGGCTGCATTGCCAGCCCAGCTGCAGCCACATGTGGACAGCCAGGAAGACCTGACCTTCCTCTGGGATCTGTTTGGTGAAAAAAGCCTTCATTCACTGTTGAAGGTAAACCACATTTAAGTCAGATTCTCTTTTGAGAAGAGCATATGGAAAAATATTCTGAGCGCCATCTAGTAAACCAGTGATCAAGCTGTTGCTCAGTGAAAACAAAACAGCCTTGTTTTTACTCTGTTTCTGACAGGGGTGGAAGTTGTTAAATAAGATTCTACCAAAAATACATAGATGATTTCATTTAAGAGTGATGTTTTGGCAGTGTAATGTTAATGCAGCAAGCATATGTTGTTTGCCCTTGTTTAGAAAAAAAGAGTACGAAATAGTAGCAGGAAATCTGAGACTTCTTTATGGTCAACATTCAAGACCTGGAGTTTAGCTTAAATAAATAAATGTTCACAGCAAAAATTAGAAGGAATATATTTTCTGAGGTCAACTATGGCAACAGTTCAGTAGCCACATTAATTTAAAATAATTTCCTTTAACAAAGTCAACTGAAATTCTAGTAAGCTGTTTCTTTTATTGGCTTGCCTCCATTTAAAATTGTTTTGCACATAAATATATTGGACTAAAGTTGGAAGAATACTTGAGTAAAGTGTCCTGCTATGAAAATGATCAGCAACAAGAAATCAAAGCATGTCATGGATGTATGCAGAGCAACCCCAATCATGTTAAAATTGCTTATAAAAGAAAAACAGGGCCAATCAGCTGGTTAGAAATGTTCCAGTCCTATAAAATGGTGAGTATGTCTTCAGTCTCTATTACAGAGCCAGTTCAAGCTGGAAGGAAATTATGGGGTAACCCATGCCATGGTTATATCCAGACTCAGACATAACTGAGCAGGACTGGTTATCCGTGTCAGTCATTGATATAGAGGAAATTTAAAATTGAGATTATGTCAATGTAGGTTTGAAAGAGTCACCTTCACCCATTTATTTCCGCTATCTTAGTCTGGAAAAAGATGTACTGATGTTGATACTTGGTGAACATTAATTTCAAAATAGCTGAGAATTTACCTGTAAAAGGAAACATGTCTGGTGGTTGATACACAAAAGCAATAAACAGGGGAGCAATGCTTGGCAATATTTGCTTGCCGAAAGAACTTGATCAGAGTTTCTGAAGTGCAGTGATTCCCAGGCTCTGTAGTGCTTTGCTGCAACTGTCTGAGTGACTCAGAAGATCACTGCAAGGGGAACATTGGTTATATTTCTAATACAGGCTGATAGTGGGTGTATGTAAGTGAAATGCTAGGTCTGTTGCTAGATAAGTTTTCTTTCTGAACTGTCTAGAGGCTAGTAGGCTGGCTAGAAATGGGTGTGCATCTATGAAACACTGACATATAAACATTTGCTCTAATTTTCTCTTGAAACAAAACTTAAACCTGTTCAAACTCCTTCAGTGGTTCCCTTTTGCCCCTTCCCCAAAAGAAAACAAAGATAGAAAAACAGAAATTAGTTTACTTACCATGAGTATACTCTCAGTTTGGAAGAGTTGGCTCTCCTACTTGCTCTCCTAGTTGGATGCTCTAATTACCATGTTTTTTGTTATTACAGAGCAGAATGGTCTTTCTGATTTTAACAAAGAAGAATTAATAAGAAAACTTTCTAGAGGCATATAGAAGGTTTTGGAGATCCATGATTGGTCATATTATTGCAGTTACAAGAGAAAATCATTGGAGCATTGCAATGATCTTTATTTTATCTTGTTGGTTTTAGGTCCAAGTATTAAATATGTGTGTAACTCTGTGAACAGTTCTGTGAACGTCCTATTAAGTCTCAAACTGTCTTAAAATTACTTAATTCTTGAAACTACACCATTAGTGTTCTTTAGTGTCCTTTAATAGGCCATACTAATTTCATTCAAAAGACGAAGTTTTTTTAATTATAAGAATTGAGACTAGGACCATCTGGTCTGACCTAGTGCATATAGTGCAGAACCTCACCTTTTGATTTCTGTGGTGTTAAGGTATAGAATGTAGCATATGAAGAGCTTTCAAAAGGTTATCTTCTTCATATCCCTGCCCCGAGATAGTCTTCGTGATATCTGCATGACCTTTAATACATTTTTTAGAAGGATTATTCAGAATCGTATCACGTTTTAGAGAAAATGGTCCATTGCTTTTTTGGAAGAGAGCTATAGGAGCAGAAGAAGGAATCCCAGCTGCTGTATTACAAGGCTCCGAAAGCACCAAAGCTTTTTGGGTTCTGGTGCCTTATTTGAAAAACTGTTTCTCCTGGGAATAACTTCTTAAAGTCAACTGTGCATGAAAAGACAAATGTTTTTAGTTCCCTAGGCAGAGAATGATGACAGATATCTTGTAATTAAAAAAAAAAAAAAAGAAAAAAAAAAAGAAAAAAAAAAAAGAAAAAAAAATAGCTTTGGCTTAGAGCCAGGATGTTGCAATCCTGGTATGTGTCAATTTTTTAAGAAAATGTGCATAGATATGCTGCTAATTAGGCACTAATATTTCTATATTTAAGATAGACACATTGCCCAATAAAAATTTCTAAACTCATCTTCTTACCTTACTGTCTAATAATTTAAAATATTAGAAAAGAGCATTTGTTTTTTTTACCTAATTTGTAAAGTACATTGCATGATCCAAATTGCTTGAAAAGGTTTAAGTATAAAATGAACTTTCTAATTTTCCTACATATCTTCCAAATTTTATGGGTATTTAGCTATCATAGTGTTTTTTTCATGGTTTTATACTATTGCATATGGTTTGATATTCTGGCTTGCTTCATATTGTAAAAAAAGAAAAAAAAGGGGGGTGGAAAAAAGACCAACTTTGTCTTGGAGTTCCCTTCATTCAGTATTGTTGGAGAGAAATCTCTTTGTGAACTTGGATCAGACCGAGCTGTTCTAAGAAGTCAGAAATGGAAAAGTTGTATTAGATCATCCAGTCCATTCCCCTGCACATACTGGATTGTTCTCTACAGTACATTCCTATTGTACTAAGTAAAACCAGCAAAAACTGATGCAACTGTTCTTGCTGTCCTTTTTCTCAATAAAGGAATCTGTTGATTAGATTTTAGTTTGCAAGTGTAAAGAAGAGGGAACCCACAACTGTTGTTGACAGTTTTGAAGAGAAAACTGGCTCTAAATGGTGAATGTTTAAAATTTGTCTCTGCTTCCCTCAATTTGTTACTTCCTTGTATGATTACACTGCTCTCTGAAGCTCTACCAAAAATCTTCAGCCATCTCATTACTTTTTATATAGCAGAGATCCCAGTAATTCTGTAGAGATTTATAGAAAAGAAATATGAAGACATGATCCTTCAGGGCAATTATGAGCACTGAAGTAGCTGAAACCTGAAATAGTACACGTGTACTCTGCTTGGATGTTTTCAGAGGAATAGAAGGGATAAATACAGATCTGTTCTAACTACTCTTTTAGCTTATTTTTAGAGGAGCTGCAAGAATTTCCATGTGTGTTTGCTTGCTGTTAGCACACCAGACATGTTTTACTGTTTGTCTGTTTTAGCTCCAAGATGAAGCTTTTACTTGCACTCTTAAACATTTCTGGTAGTAGATGTAATGCTCAAGAATTGAGTAAGCTTATCTGTTGGGCTGCTACTGAAGTATTTCTTAACCAATGGAATTTAACTGATATTTTCTGGCCAGTTCAGAGGATGCATAGTTTTATGGCCAGTACTGTACTTTGCATTATGAAAAAGAAGCCAAAGCAAGTGGTATTGGGGAAGAGTTTGTAAATCCAAAAAGCAGTATGTGGCACTGGGAAAGAATTTGGTGAATCTAGTCTGTTTTGGGTTTTTTTTTTTCATAACTGGATAGTATTTTTTCTGCTACCTGCTTAACCTGAATTTTTGCTAATTCTTTATTAGTTTCATCTGGATATGACTTGGCTTGAGGTTCTGAGAAATTACTTTGTATGTGTTAGTGTTTTTCTATGTTGATGGCTAACAGCTTCTTCTAAGTAATCTAATGTCTAAAAATAAAATAGCTGAATGTATCCTGGTGTAATTCCATTGACATGTAAACTGAGTCATATGATTACATACCCAAATTTTACAGTCATGATGGTACACTGGAAATTTTCAGTTTGAAGACTCAGATTTTTCAGTGTGTAGAGGAAGATGTTTTCCATTTTCTGTGGTTCTTTTGTTGTTACTGAGAAAGTAAAGATAGCATTTAAAAGAACCCAAGAGCTTACTAGATCAAACCAAAAGGAACTGTTTGGACCCATGCTTACAGTGAGGAAATCAGCAATCTGCAGATGATGTTGTTCAGTCTGGACTGGCACAAGGCTGGTTCATAGGCAAGTTTATATACACTCTTAGTTTATACCCATGAAGACAACTCTTAATCTGTAGGATGAACAACTTTGAATCTGTGGTACAGTCTCAGAGAATCTTCGTAAGTTTTCATAGCTTTTTTTTCATTATTAGAAGATAAACTCATAAGTGTCTGACCTTTTGCCAGAGAAGAACTGTGCAGGTTCTGGTCACACTCCTGGAGGGGTCACATAGTGTAGCTTCCCCTACCCTGTGATGTGTCAGACATTTTGCAGCCAACATCTAGGTGTGCACTGCACTGATCATGTGCATTCTCCTCCCATGTCATGCATCTGAATGGGAAAATGTTTGTGCCTGGGCACATGCTCAAGCATCCACACATTTGAATCTTTTCAAAAATGGACTTCAGATTATATGAGTTGTTCTGATGAGTTTTGTGGGACAACTAGTTGAACGGATTCTTCTGAACTCATTGTTCTGAACTTTTGGTGGAGGTGACTCATAGAGGGAAGGAGTGGATTCATGTATATTTGTCAGAGGACTGGGAGGGTGATGGTGGCTGAGGAGGATTTAGTAGGCAGTATAAGACTTGGGAGTGACACAAATGATACAGAATGAAGGTTGAAGATTGTACTTAGATGGAGTTGGCTTTCCTCATGGCAGTCTGATGATATTGTTGACTGTTTCTGCACTTCCAATTTTGAAGCTGATGTTGAAATATTTTTTTGACAAGCATACAAAACTTATTTTCTCATTACTTTGTTCTTCATGTTTACTTTCCCTAGAACTAGTATTTATACAATCTTCATAATTTGTTGTTGGAACTGTTTTTTTCTTGAGAACTCTTTTCCTGCTAATCATTGTTATATAGGAGATGGGGAGAGTTGTGTTTGTGAGGGGTTTTTGATGGCTACTATATTTGCACCTGTTAAGAGAATGGTGAGAGGGGTTTCTGATTTTAGGGTAGATAAAACCTAAGAAGGAGCTCAGAGGAGCAAGCCTGGAAAGTACTTGACAGTAAAGTGTGACTGGAGAGTTGTAGAACATAACAACATACAGCCTAACCTCATATCTAATGGAGGGGGGGGCTTGGTTTTGGGGGAAAGCATTGGAGAGATGTATGGACCACCGTGGAGTGGGTGGAATTACTGAAACTGATAGCTCATTAACTAAAATGTTGCTTTGATACTTAAAGAACATTAAGGTTCTTTACTGCTTGGTTTTCAACCACATTTATTTTTAAAAAGGTGTCTCCCCAGTAAAAGGAATAGTGTGCAGTTTGTAAAATCATGTGAAGGTCTGAAGTGCTGTTTGCTTTGGAGATGGGAAAAAATGAAGGAAAAGGCAGTGTGAGTAAGCATTTGGCCACATGGAGGAGGAGGTGTGAGTGTGGAGGTTGGCAGCTGGTAACAGTTCCTGGCCAATGAAAAATTGTTGTTCTTCATGCTCTAGAGGAGAATCAAGCAAGGCTGGTTCTTACAATTACATCTTTTAGTCAGAAAAAGAATTCAAAACCTCCTGATGGCAAGAGTAAAGCGATCAATGTAATGCAGGGTGTTGAAACAATGCACAGCTGCAGTCTGTTGTGCCAGTTGGAAAACTTCTCTTCCTTCTGGCAAGGGAAGAAGGAATTTACTGTAGTTTAATTCATTAATACTGATGTACTAGATAATAGGTGGCAGTTATTTTTTAAATCCAGAGCATCATAGATCAAGGACATTTTAATTTTTGTAAGGATATTCTTTTTCAATGAGTCTTGTGTTGAAAGAGGCATGGTGCTGTCTTGCCTCAAGTCCTGTTGACAAAACATGTTAATCAGTGTTTCTAGTCCTACAGAAATGTCTAGCAATAAGCTACCTCTAGATAGTATTATTATACCAAATCTGCAAAGAAATACAGAAGCTGGGTGGAAGAAACTTAAAGCTTTTCTTTTTCTGATTGTCTGGAGAGAAGGCTTGATCCATTAATTTTTAAAGCTTCCCGCTTGAGTTCTGTGTACAGAATGTGTGTGGAGGAGTGTTACAGTTTCAGTACTCTTCTCATGCAAAGTATTTGTAGGTAGTGATCTAGTTCATATACTGAAATATAAACTTACCACATGCTTTCTGCTTAGCTAAGGATGAAAATTATTCAAAGAAGAGAATACTCTAGAAGAATGCCTTTTGAAGACTTTCAATAGTTTGCAGTCACATTTTGGAGTAATTACCACTGAAGCAATGAGTCATTTTGCTTCCATCAAAATTACTGCATTCAAAAGAAGTGTAATGCAAGGCGTTATTTTATAAGAAATGCTACATAGATTTAAAGTGTTACTTTTGAAACGAAAGTGATATTTTTTGAGACTTGCTCAATAGCCAGCAAATGAAACCTACAAGTATAGAGATTACTCCTAGCTGGAGGCAGTCATCTGCCTTTAAACTTAATTTCCATGGGAGCATTGATCAGATTAATCAAAATAAGGCAATTGAAGTTTTATAGAAAATAGTACAGGATATTTACTTATTGAGGCTGATATGTTTTCCATGGAAACATTACGGAAAAGATAGCTAGCAGCCAGGCATTTAGAAATGGTTGTATCTCTTGTTGGGACTGCGGGGATTTTTGGTTGATGTGTGTCTGTTGAAACCCTTGACTGGTTTATGCTCTTACTGTAAAAAAATGCAATATATCAGGTAATAACTGGGTAAAAATAAGCAAAATAAAAATGAACTCCTGTTAAAAATTATAGCTAAACTTCCCAACTTTTTCCACATGTAAAAGCTTTACTGTTTCTTCTTTGAGTAAAGACAGAGTTGTTTTGTCATATGTGTTCACATATACATATCTGTACTTATTTGTGTCTTTAATAAATTGAAAAAATGTGCTTCCAATTTATTGAAAAAGTGTTCAGGCATAGCTTTGGATGGTGTAATCCTCTTCATAAGAAAATGCATATAATGTTAGTGTGAAATGGATGGATTAATACAGTTATGGTGAAAGATGAATCCTAAGTAATAGTTCAACTAAAAGTATTTGTAAGTGTAGCTAGTATCTAGTTTACTAGGAAATAGCAAGTGGACATAAACAGTAATTTTTCCTGAAGTCTATTGAATGGATTCTCCTATGATAAACACTTTTTTTTTTTCTTTATTTCTTTCATTTTATTTTGTACTTTTTATCCAGAAGTTTAACTGAATATCTAGTGTTAACTTCTTTGTCAGAAGTTTGGTCTTGCCAGTGTCTTGGTTTCTACACTAGAGTTGCTAATGTGTTTAGTAACAGACATTTGAAACTTTTCATCTAGATTTTTATAAGGACATTTTATATGTCCACTTCTTGACATAACTCCTCCTTTCAGCCCACTTTGTGAAAAATAACAAGAAAACAATTCAAAGATAAGTTTCTAAAAGATCAGTTAAATTGTCTTGTGGCACTTTAGTCTCATAAAAGCTGTTGAAGTTCAGTTGATATCAGAGGTCTTTACAGGTATGGTGTACCAACAAGGTTTTGAAATTAAAAATAAAGCAGATAAGCTTATTAAATCAGAGGTGTGAAGTGCTGGTCTATGAGTAGTACTTGAAACTTGTGAATAAATCATTGCTTTGGAATGTGAAAAAACTTTGGCTTAGGTTACAATCCAGACAGAGGCATTTTTTTGGATCAGTGGTAATTGATTTAAAGTTTCTGCTGGGAAACCTCCAAAGAGTAGCAGAAATCCAGCCAAAATGTACTGGACATAAAAGAAGTAAATCAATCCTTCTAAAACAAATAGTTTGCAATTTCATTGTTACCAAGGGGGCAATGTACCAACCTAGTGACAGAATTGGTGCAGCACTTCAAAGAGAAGTGGCAGAACCCAAATCTATGCTCATACCCAGATTTTTCTTGTCTTACGAAGCTTGTACAGAATTTATTTAACTGAAGTGATACATTTTTTGTCTGTCATGCTGAGGCCAATCAAAGGTCTCATAAGCTGCTCAGTAATAGTAGTCTGATAAATCCAAGACATCCAAGGATAATGTAATTTTAAACTGTTTTTCTACAGTGTTATTTTCCCTTGGGTCAAAAGTTCTGTGGCAGAACATGTGAAGGAGTGTTTAAAACAATTTTTTTTGTTACTGTCTTGGGTGATTTTTGAGAACAGAGTCATAACTACCCAAAAAGCCTCTGCAATGCAAAAACATTGTAAGAGTTAAGAAGGATGGGATGGATGGTTATAAAATCTTTATGAAAAATGGAAACTGATAAAATGAGTTTTAATAAAAATCTTATTTTTAAGATTTCGTAAAAATGCCTTCCTCTGTTTCCTACCAGTAGGTTTTGTTATTGCTCATGTTAACCTTCCTCCTTTTTTTGGTTGTATCCATTCTCCAGCTAATTCTTGTGAAATAATATGTGGTGTTCAGTAATTCGAGTTTTATTCTCACTGTCTTTCCTTCTCTGTGTAAAATAGAGACATACATACACAAAGATGGCTTCTTCAGATACGTAAGTGGTAAAAGGAGGAATAGGGAAAATGTGAGCCTAAAGCTGAATGAAATGGGAGCCCTGGTAACTGATGTCTCCATGAGCCATTTAGAGTCACACATGCATACATTGTGATCAGGTACTTTGCCATTTTGCAGCTATCTTCCTTACAGTTAATTTTTCTTCCTCACCCCATTTTTCTTACTGCAATCCAGTTTTCCTCCTTAGTTTATCCCTTCCATGTATGTGTGCAAGCTTCTGTTTCTCATTTACTAAGTAAGGATTGGACTAATTTTGTGTCTCTGCGGGAAATTAAGATGCTAAGTGTATAAAGATGAAGTAATTGTATTCCATGTTGATGTAGCCATATAAATTCCTAGGGAAAACATTACTCTCATCTAGTTTGCACGTATTTATAAAGTGAGGCAATTTCATCACATGCAAATTAGGTGAAATATTTACTCCTTTATACTCCATCAGTACTGGAGTTTGAAGGTGTTATGAGAGTTGCCAGGTGTAGCTGGCCCCAGGAGCTGAGGACTTCTCTGTCTCAGCTGCAGAAGCCCAATCCATTATACTGAGAGATGGATGCAGCTGCTGCGGATGCACATCCAACCAGTAGTGAGGCTGAGTGCCTGTGCCAGTAGCCCAAGTGGCCAGAAAGGCTACTGCAGGCAGAGCAGTGCCTTTACATATGTAAACACCAATGGAGCTCATAAAAACAAACACGCAGGCCCATTTCTCCTCTCCAGGTGATGAGAGATGAAGTTCACAAGTGAGAACACATATGCCTTTGCTGCCCAGGTGCATAAGCAGAACCATGTTTACAGATTCCTCAGATACCAGCACAGGCTCTAAGCCATCTCTAGCCACTGGTTAAGATGAGTCTTTCTAAAGCTGGGTGTCTTCTTACTTGCTGGCTAGTCTAACTTAAAGTCTTCTAGCAAAATACACACACAATTAAATTCATTAGGGAAATACAAATACACCCTGTTCTCATCAGGTTTTGGACTTGGATCCGACATGGACAAACACACACCCACCATTGTTACTGTAGCAAAGGAATAAAATAATCCAATTTTGACTTCTGAATTCTGTTTCTTATTTTATTTTTATTATCTGTACTTTCACTCACTGAACAAGATCATAGAATAATTTTGGTTGGAAAAGACCTTTAATCTCAAGTCCAACCATTAACCTAGCACTGGAAAGCCCACCACTAAATCTTGTCTCTAAGCATCACATCTACACATCTTTTAAATACCTCCAGGGATGATGCATCAATACACCTCTTCTGATGCATCTGCTGGCTTAGCAAGGGAATATTTTTGCTTCAGAACTGTTTGTTTCAGAGAATGCTATGCCAGGTAGGCATTTTGTGCTCTTCTCTTCAATTTTAGGTCCTTTTCCCTCTAATTTCCCTTGTGCTGCCTTTCTTTTTCACCCTGTTCCATAGGCTTCCAAATATGAAATAATTGCTGCCAAGAAGAGGAGTTTTTGTAGTTTGGAGCCACTGTCTCTTTTGTGTTCCACTGACTCAGGTACAGTGTGAACCTTCCTGAAGAACATATGCACCAAATGGTGGGGAAGTTGTAGGATAAACAGTCTTATTTTGTCTATTGGAAAGTAAATCAGTATTGTCTCCCTATCTCTTTTAAATTGCTCTTGTCGACTTTTTCTAGAAGTTGAAACCTACTCAAGGTCAATGCCAGTGATGTCATTCATTTACAAACAAGACTGCCTCATTTATTTAGACATTTAAGAGTTAAAAATCCCAAACCTACCAGCTATAAGTTCTAGCTAGGGATTATGTACAGGATAGTTTCAGTACTGCTTTACATTTAGTATGGATATCATCTTCATAAAGTCTCTTGAATTTTAATGTACTTTACAGATTGGGTTTCATGGAAAAAGAGCAGCTTTTGTTGAGATGTAGTGATTAAATAATCCAGTAATGACACTAGAGATACACAGGGCCTTAATCAGGATCAAACCTTAAATTGGCACAATTTTGTATTTCCAAGTTTCAAACATTCTAGGAAAAAAAGTAACCCATTATTATAATCATGTTAATCAGCTTCTGAACTACTAAGCTGGTCATGTTGAAGTTTGGAGTGTCTTTAAAAGCTAACTACAAATCATACCATAGCACATGCCAAGTAACATAGTATTTGTGGTTGTGTCTATGCTCTTTCTCTGCTCTTTCGTCTTAATATATCCAATTTCTACCAGTTTTGTACTGACTCTAAGTAATAACCTGACCAAGTTTTATTGTTGTCTTATGCAAGAGGGGAAGCAAAGTGTGCTGAGTAAGACCCATGGGTTGATCACATCTTCTGTCCTGTTTCTTTCCTCATATGTCTTTTAATTTCATAGAACTGCATTGTTTTCCTTCAATGTTTTTAATGCATGAGAGACCTGGAATTCTATTTGTGTTGTGTGCATTTGTTCTTCTTTCATTATTTCTTTTATCATTTTCATTAACATTCTGTCATGAAATTCTATTCTATTCTAAAGCACTTCAATCTTTTCCAATATTTTGCAAAAATTTTTCATACTCCTGTTTATCCTGGAGTGCACATTCCACTTCAGCATTGGTAATGCACTGTCCACTGTAGGGAAGGTTGAGAATTGGTTGTGTCAATAAATATGTTTGTAATTATCTAGTTGTACCTAACTGGGACATTTTACTCCTAACATATTTCTATCCTTTTAAATACAATTCAGATGCTGTCTTTCTATAAATTTTGTTTCTTGGTATTAATTAATTTATTAGAATCTCTTTGTTTTGATTTCCATTTAGTTTAAATTGTAGCTTGGTGCCCGGTTTCACTGTGCAGGCCTCAGCATCATCTGTTCTTACATTCTGTGACTTCTGAAGTACTCACTGCAAGCCTTTTGCTGTTGATTTTTATCACAGAATCATAGAATAATTTGTGTTGACCTCTAAAGGTCATCTAGTCCTCTCCCTCTCCAGTAAGCAGACATCCTCAATGAGATCAGGTTGCTCAGAGCCTCATCGAGCCTCACCTTGAGTATCTCCAGGCATGAGGCCTCAACTACCCCCTTGAGCAACCTGTTCCATTTTTCCACTACCCTCATGATAAAGATTTTTTTTCTAACATCCAATCTAAATCTACTCTTTTCTAATTTAAAACCGTTGCCCCTTGTCCTATGACTACAAACCCTTGCAAACAGTCCCTCTCCAGCCTTCCTGTGGGTCCCCTTCAGATAGTGGAAGGCCACTATTAGGTCTCCCCAGAACCTTCTTTTCTCCAGCCTGAACAATCCCAGCGTCTCCTCACAGGAGAGGTGTTCCAGCCCCCTGATCATTTTCGTAGCCCTCCTCTGGACCTGCCCCATCAGATCCATGTCTTCTGTGTATTGAGGGCTCCAGAGCTGGATGCAGTACTCCAGGTGAGGTCTTACCAGAGCTGTCAAGCAGCAAAATCACCTCTCTTGATCTTCTGGCCACACTTCTTTGGATACAGCCCAGGATGTGGTTGGCTTCCTGGGCTGCAAGTGTGCACCATTGGCTTATGTCAAGCTTTTCATCCACCAGCAAGTCCTTTTCTGCAGAGCTGCATTATTAAACCTCATGCCCAAGCCTGTATGGATAGTGGAGGTTCTTCTGACCCAGGTGCACTTGGTCTTGTTGAACCTCACGAGTCTTGTGGGCCATCAACATGAGAGACATGAAGATGGGGGTTGCCAGTGAAGACTGAGGCAAAGTAGTTGCTGAAAATCTCAGCCTTCTCTTTGTCTGTTATTACCACTTCACCACTGTGGCTCATCAGGGGGATGCACTTTATTTAACTTTCCTTTTTTCTGGTGTAATTACCTGTAGAAGCCCTTCCTGGTTTTCTTAACATCTCTTGCCAAGTTCAGTTCTAGCTGTACCTTGGCCCTCCTGACCTTATCCCTACACAACCAGGCAATGTCCCTATACTCATCTCAGGAGACCTCTCCCCTCTTCCATTATTAATTTATTGGCCTTCATTTTCTCCAATATCTTTACAATTTTTTCAACATTTTTCTATTTTACTGGATTTACTGTAAATCACCTACTTTTACTATTATTTTCAGAAACAAAATAAAATTTGACTTTCTTTTTTTTTTTTTTTTTTAAGTGTATGTAACCTCTTTTAAATTAATTGCTTTGTAGATTACAAAAGTATTTCATCTGGGTTTTGTTGTTTTTTTTTTACCATTTTGCATTATGATCCAGTGTTTGCAGTACTGTAACCCAGTTTTACCAAAAGTTGCATTTGCAGCAGAATTCTGCTTTGGTGACGGAAGTCATTGCATTCTTTAAATAAAAGGGTTTTAGTCATCATTTCCATGCTTCAAGGTATCTTTTTTTAAAGATAAGCAGTTTTTTTCTTGAGGTGTGTGGTGTGGAAACAGAGCAGTTCATAGAAATTATTCATTAAATGATAATTGAGTTTTTCGTATGTGTGAAAGTCTAAAAGGTTTTTTTTCATCCTGTCAATTTTCAAATGTATATACATGCTATTTCCAGTGTAGATATTTTCCTTAAAATGTTATTTTATATTGGAGTAACATAATATTAATTAAAAAGAGAGTTTGGGGGTTGGGATGCTTTTTTTTTTTTTTTTTTAAAACATCTGAATTATATTAATTACTTGACTTGTGCTTTATCATAACATGTTATACAGGATGTAGAAAATCCTGAACAGGGAGGGAGCTACATATTTCTCATATCACATACCAACCCCACTAGATGGTGCTAATTGATAAATGTATGCGTGTTTGTATATATTTATATATATTTATTTTTAGCTCAAAGGATACATGTGAATAAAGTTTGTTTTTTGAATGAGTTAATGCTGCATCATTGAGCTGTACAGAATCGATGTCTTCACTATTATTATGAACTTGGGGAACCTGAACTGAATTGGACCTTGGCTTAACTTTCATTGAATAGGGACTATAAGGATGGCATAAGGATGTACTAAGCAGGAATAAACCCGACTCTTAGAGATTTAAATTTAGTGTGCTCTGCCTGAATAGTGAAAGTGAAAATGCACAGGTCTATGCCAAAGTTTCTCAGTCTCTATCCAGTAAACACTAGGTTCTTAAATCTATTTTATTTAATTAATGTTTAATCATCATTTCTGTAAAATCATACATATGCAGAGAATGGGTTTTGTTGGAAAAAATTTGTCAGACAACAAGAAGAGTTTAGTTTTCATTCATACTGGAAATCTGTTTATTTAGTGAGCAGGTTAAGAAAGTTCTTTCCTTTGGGGAAGGAACTATGTTGTTAACAGAAGAGTGGAAATCATTTACTTTTGGAAACTTGTCTGGAAATCAGGTCCTTTAGAATGATGTAAAAACAAAGACCTTGATTCAGATTTGTGATGAGTGTTAAAAAGCAGTAGTATCAGGAGAAATGAAAATTAGAAAGCAAATTGTTAGCTAGTAAAACATACTTGTAGGCAAATGAGTGTCTTTTAATATTTATATAAGTTTTTGTGTTCTCTGTAGGAATGGACAAGGCATTTTTTAAAGAGAATTATTAAATGTAGGCACATATGTGTTTTGTTTCTAGCAGCTACATGAAATCTTGAACTCAGCCTTCAGGGAATTCTGTTAGCAGTGAATTTGAGACTACCTGCACTTACTGTGCAGTGCTTCTTTCTACACTTAGCAGACAACTCTCGTCTTTCAGTTCTGTCTCCTTTTAAACCTTCTTCAGCGTTTTTTATTTGACAAAGCAAGACTGTACAATTGTTCATTTAAAACTGTTCTTTTAATTTAATTTTTTTAAGTGCTGTCTCTACATTATTAGCAGGCTACCTCTTCAGTCCTCTAACTCAGACTGAGAATAATTTAGCATGAATGAGTATTAGTATTGGCACAGACAGTATTGTAAATTTATGTTTTAATTCACTGTATGGCTCTTTCTTTGCTAATCAACATACCAACATAAAGCAGTGGGTAATAGTGGAATATTGGTTTGTTTGTTGTTTTTGTCAATTGCTGAATTAGATAATTGCAATAATTAAATTTATTGCAAGTTATGAAATGTTCAGGATCGTACTTTTCCTTGAAGTCTCTCAGCAATAAGATGACAGTTGTTTCTGGTATATTTTGCTCTTAGAAGGACTTCAGATAATGACAGCTTCTGAAACAAATCAGTCAGCTGTTGACATGATCATTGTTTTTTACGTTCAAGTTGCATCCAGTCTGTTTTTTTCCCTTTTACACTTCCCATTTATTAGTATAATTATTTTTATCTCACTTTGAATTTTTTTTTTTAAATATTCAAATGTGATATTCAAGAGCAAGAACAATTATGTTTATCTGTGGTACAGAAAGCAGACTTTTCTAGGGAAAAAACCTCTTAGCTTCATAAAGATTTTTAAATTTGAAGTATCAGACCCTAAATAGAGAAACACTTCTGCTGTGTGCTGCTTTAAAATGCTTTGTCATAAAACTAATGGAACTTTTACATTTCTTAAAATCTGACTGATACCAAGACTGGAAGAAGTTCTTAATTTGTGACTGTTTTACATCGGTTCTTTGTTTTATATGTTACACATAATATTAATTTAAATTGGTTAGACATACATTTTCCAAGTCTTTCTTGCGTTACCTACACACAGAATCAGGTGGTAACTGCAAAGGAAATTTCAGCATATTATTTAATTGGGAAAAAAAGTGGAAGAATTCCTTAAAGAAGGAAAGAAAAAAAAAAAGGTTATTGTTGGAATGTGGGATTGAAATATTGTAGATACATATATATATATTTTTTTTTTTCTGATCAATCCAAGTTCATCACTGTCTTAAATTAAATAAGATTTTCCCCAAGAACGTTTGTAGAAATGTCAGCTGTTTGATGTTTGCCTTAAGGTTTATTTCCATCTGTATTTAATTACAGGAGTGCAGCTTCACTGAGTATGCTATCTCAAAACTGAAGGGCTTCAATGGGAGTTGCAATTCCTTTCTCATTTGTATTAAAATTCTTTAAATAATAGTACAGTTTAAAAGTAAACTTAGAAAGACACATTGTGTATAATAAAATTACAGATGGAAGTATTGCAGTTGGCTATAAGAATTTGTCAATAGTTGGAATAAAAAAAAAATCAGCTTACAATAGTTTTGTTTTTTTCTGATTAGAAGTATGGGTTTGAAAATGAAGTACTCTTTTGTACAAGGAAGTTCTTGTCTTCCTTTTAGTGATGAGGAAATGGATACTTAGTCCCTTTGGTAGTGTGCTCTGAAATCTTTGGATAAAAAATGCTCTCATAATCCTGAATAATGTAACCATTTTAAATTGCAGACTTTATACATGACCTTGACAATCAATTTGCTGTCTGCAATACTGCACAGAAGTATTTCTTGACAGTTGGATCAGGCTCTTTCATGAAAGATTTGTTATATTCTGCTGTTAATGATGGTTCCTTATCGTTGTAATGAAAGGAAGAGGGAGAAATACAGACACTTATGTGAGCCTCATTCAAGAAGTGTGTTTATTAAAGTTAATTAACTACTGGGTTTATTAATTAAATGCTGTGTTTGGGTTAGCAAAGATTACCATTGAGTCAGAGTGTGTAGATAGATGGATGAAGAACCATAAATTAGAAAGAGCAGTTTGTGACCTAGAGACCTGAGTTCAGTTCTGCTTGTTTGACATTTTGTCCTCAAACTTTTTCAAAATTTAAGATTTTTTTTTTAAATAGATGTGTGCTTTTGAGAAGAGAATTACTATACTTTTATTTTAGGAAATTCAGATTGTCACAGTTTAGACTGGTACTTGTTGAGTTTACTGCTTAGATGCATTTCTCAAGGGTAGGGATATTTCAGCATCCCATGGACTCCAGTTTGAAGACTGTTTGTTTCAAAGGAGAAAATGTTTGATGATGTTATGTATTCTTTTGCTTGAGGACCTCATGTCCTTAGCTCAAACAAGAGAGTGGTTTCATTCAGATTTGGAATTGTTCTGATGTTCCTTCCTTTGGAAATGGGGTTAAAAGTACAGAAAAACAATGTTGAGAATACTGTATACAGTAGCCATGTAGGCTGTTTGGCTCTAAAGGGGCAGTGAAATTTATTTTGGAGTAAATGCAACATGTTTGGCTTTGGTCTCAACTTCCTCTGTCTACCTAGGGACCCTCTTCCTATAAGCAAAGTCATCAAAACCTTTTCTTAGTACTGAAAAAAATACCCTGCATTTGAATGAAGTCTTGTGAATTCTCATATAATAGCAGCTTTATTTTATTGTGTGAGGAGCAATGATTTCAAAGTGAAAAGTGTTTCTTACAGAAAAATAAACATTTTATGAAACACTGCAAGGAAAACTGCGTTTGTAGCCAGTATTTAAGCTGTTCTGCTTAACATTGCAAAAATAAAATTGTTAATGCTTCAGACTTATTACCACATGCTTTTGTATTCACTCAGATCTGAATTCTCTTATTCTTGAGTCCTTTCTATTTTTGTGATATAGGCTAAATAAAATAACGTAAGAGTTATTAAAATATAATTTTTTTAAAAAAGTTTCTAAAAATTAAGGAAGAAAAAGGTCTGCATCTCACAAGGTAAGCTAAAAGGGGTTTAAAATAATAAGTAGGCATATAGGAGTACTCTGTAAAGGACAATGAATAAGGAAATTAGAATTTCCTATATGTACTATTTTAATCTTTACCCTTCTAATACTTTTAGTTTTAGGAACCTAGTTGAATAATTATCAGTTGTATGAAAATGAGATGACATATAGTGGATTATCAGTAGTTAAGGTAAAAATATATTGATCTTGTGCAGATTGCAGATAAGGCCACTAATTACGCCAAAATTCCAGAAAAGAATAGTTAGAATGATGAGAGGACTGTAAAACATGATCCATGGGGTTATACTGAAAGAGGTTGGGTTTAGCTTTAAAATTACTGGAGAAGGACCTGTTTCCATACTGAAGAGACAATCGTGAAGACAAAATGAATGATTTTTTTTTTCTCCTGGATCAGATGGGAAGTCAGGAAATGTATTTACAGCTGCATGCCAGTTCTGTGCAAGGCTGCTGTTTCTATGGCTGTAGAATCTCAAAAAGGGCTGAGAGCCAGGCCAGAAGGCACTCAGCCCCTTGCAGCTATTGTACTGCACTGTTGATTTGTTGAGCAATGGTCTAATTCTGCATGTTCTGCATCCTGTGCTCCTGCTCTGTTGAGGTGTTTGGTCCATTCTGTGCTCAGTACTTGGCTCTCCTCATGTCCTAAGGAGAACACAGTTTCATGAACAGGCCTCACCTGGAGCATTTTCTAGTATTAGAAATCTATAGAATTTACCTCTTGTTACTTGGGTATGGGCAGAAAGGGTTGGATGAGGTGTTGCCATTGTGTGTATGGCCCCTGTCATTTTCTCAGATTGTTCTGTTCAGTTTCTGTATGTGCATATAGAGAGGTTCTGCTTGTCAAATTTCCACATTAAACGAAAGCTTCAGGATACATCTGGTCCTTTCCTCCTGGTGAAAGTGTCTGGTCTTCATCAACCACCCCAACAAGTTCCACAGCACCCAAATGAATTTAAATATGTGGCACATGATTTTCAAGGTACTTACCTGGTTTTGGTTTTAACCACATTAAGCTAGCTACTTTTCCATTTTACAAATAGAGAATGGATGGAGTGTCGTTTAGGAAAGTGGTGGTGAAGCAGGAAATTGGTTGCTCACCATGTTAGTTCATACAGTATAACTTTTACTTTAAATTTACTATGTCTGGACTAAATGTTAATGCTGAACTTCTGTGCTGCTAATCCCACACTTAACTGCTTTCAGACTCTTCCTTTCTCATCTGTTCTTGTCTCCTGGTTTATGAACATAACAAAAAATTAGCAAACGCCTTCCTTGTGCTTGGGTGATGCTAGCATGAAGACATGAAATGATGAAATTAGAAATAGTATAAGACATAGATCTGCAGGCATATTCCACTGTTCATGAAGATGTTTGTTAGAAGTGTCAATAGCTAGGTACTGAATAGATAATCAAGTCCTTTTTTTCCAACTAAAAAATGGGGTGGGAAGGTGCAATTTAAGTACACAGAGCTAATAGCATATACGGCACAGAGAAGCAAGAGTAAGATCAGCAGGCTCATCATTTGCTTACTTTGTGTCTCTATTGGTTTTCTCATTACAGACTTGAATTTTTAGCAAAGCTCTTTCTTGTGCTTAACAATATCAATGCAATATTTTATTTGCGAGTTTAGAAATGCTGCCTTTTTTCCCTACAATGTTACTTTCTTTCATTTCTAGCATGCTCTGCTTTTTTATTGGCTTTAACAATTTAATGCATAATAACATATTTGCCATCACTATTAGCTGGCCATAACACTGTCACACATACAACCAAGCACTCCATAACCAAGTTCTTGCTGAACCCAAGTTGCACCAGCAAGTGCTTGTTGAAAGTGTAAGTTAAAGCTGCAGCCTCTTCAAGCAACACTGCTGATTTGCATTGATAGCACCTGGTTTAAAATAATGCTGCTCCAATAATTTGTAAGTCTGTACATAACACACCATTGTATAATTTTTGCAAAGTGTAACCTGACAAGAAAAATACCCTTAAATATGTTCTATTATAACACTATTACCGCGTTTTGTAACTTAGAAAATTACTGTAATTGTGCACGCAGTTCTGAAAAATTATTTCTGAAATTGGCAATGCAATTAGAAATTTCTGGAAGAGTTCTGTATGGAATATGGGTCATGAATGTTGTGTAAAGACAGTTCTCAAGTGTCATCCAGCACAAAAATCCTGGACTCTTAGCAACCTTATCTCTAAGGGCTGAACAGATGCTAGTGTAGATTTAGATTAGATTGGACCTAAGAATTTTTTCCTCTGAGGTGGACAGACACTGGAGCAGGTTGCCTGGAGAAGTTGTGGATTCCCCCTTCCTTGAAATGTTCCATTTCAGGGTAAGATGTACAACCTGATCTAGTGTAAGTTATGCCTACTTATGGCATAGGGGTTGGACTAGATGAGCTTTAAAGTTCTCTTTCAGTCCAAACCAGGCTAAATTCTATGCTTGGAGCCTGCTTTGAATTTTTTTAACACAACTACAAAGGTTTTGATAATCTCATAGCACTTTGTTCTCAATATGCATGTTTATATGTTGGCTTTTTTCACATAATGGACTTCAAGTATTCATATGACCTGGAAAAGAGAGCAAGCATTGGCTTTTTTAATTTTTTTTTTTAGTAGCACATTTTTTTTGCTGTAGCACAAAAATGAACTCAGCAGAAATCACATCTGTTAATTACAGCTTTAGGATCTTGATAACAGGCTTCTTTCCTCTGATACTCCCAGTGTTGACATGAGTGAGTTTAACCTTCAGAGGATGTAGTGTTTTAAGCTGACAGAATTTAACAAAATTATATCATGTTTGCTCATGGGCCTCATTTCTGTGAATGAGTTGCTTACTTAAAGGAGTGATAAATGAACTAGTTACCAAGTTCTATCAAGGCTAGAAGCTCCTCATTTTTCCACTATATTGACTTATCCAGTTATAATCCTCCATCTTTACCCCCTGAAAAAACCACCCTTTAGCAGCAGATGAAATAAGGCTCAATCTAAAGAGTCTATATTTCTGGGTGTCCATGAAAGAATTTAGATGCCTTCTTAGTTATTCCCTTGTTCTAGCTCTTTGCAGGGGCTGGAAACAAGTGGTGGAAAAAGCAGTGACTCTTCACTGGCCAACAGAAGCCCATCCAATCCCCAGGCAATGGCTGCTTTGGAAAAAAGCATGATATGTATGGTATGGAATATCCCTTGGTCAGTTGGGGTCAGCTTTCCAAGCTGTGTCCCCTCCTGGACTCTTGGCCCCCAGGCCCATCACTTGAGGTGCAGTTTGAGAACAGGGAACACCTTGGCACTGCAGAAGCACTGCTCAGCATGAGCTGGTACTGTTATCAGCACTGTTTTGGTCACAGATCTGCAACACAGCACCACAGGGGCTCCTATGAAGCAAATAGGTTTCCTCACAACCACACCCAGTACAACAGGGTCTCTCAGACAATCTGCAGGTTTTCTGGTTTTTAGAAGTATTTTCATGCTGTAGTGATACAGAAGCTTATGATTCTTTTATTATAGTGCAAGTTTTCATTTCTTTTTTTAAGGTTGCCTAACATTGCTATTCTGAATACTTTGACACTGACTCTTACCTGTTCAGGCCGGATTATTTCTAGGCCATTAGTCTGCTTTTGAATTCTTATGAACTTAATGCTTCTCTGCTCTTTGGAACAAAAGATTGAAGAGAAAATTGCTCATCTGTTGTGATGAAACTTTGCTGTGGAAAATTGGGCCAGGGTTTAGGTATCTGAATATCTGTTTTCATGCCTTCAGAGGCTTGCTTTAATACTTGTAACATTCTCTCAGAAGCTTTTCTGCACTGTGCAATCACTTAATTTATATTTAAGGCAATTTAATATTACGGTGGGGAATGAAATTATCTTTGCAAACTTTCATAGTTAGGATTTATGCATTTTTATTTTGTTTGTCTTTTCTAAAATAGATAATGATAAATTCTTAGCAATATTCTATGCCTTTATCTGCAATTCAAGTCCGTTGTCCTGAAGAGAATGTGATTTTAATGTCCGTATGTGTTCTGAGAAGTTGGTTCTCAGGATCTTGCATTGGGTATGCAAAATGAGTTGGCATTTGGTTTGCTGCTCAGTTTTCCTACACCTCATGTTCATCATGCCATGACTGCAGTTGTTCATATATTTAACTTCATTAGCCTGCCAAAGCTGCGATTGTAAGTACTATAGAAAGACTTGAGAACAAATTAATAGTTTTGCATTTTTTTCCGTATTTCTATGCTGTGTACATAGGCTTACAGGCACTCACTGAAAGATGAAAATAAAGCAAAAAATTGCCTAAGTATTCTGGTTCCTTGTATTTAATGCAGTAGGGTTCTGGGAGGAGGAAAGGAGGGAATGAGATGATCTTAATTAAAATTCTACATCAAGCAAAATATGCATGCTGGTTTAGTGATGGTATGCAATTATAGCTTGGTAATGTTTTTATGATTATTTTCATTTGTTTCATTGTAGCCTGTAAGAGGTCTTCTATTGTGAACCCATGCAAGTGGTTAAGCCAGTGTGTACAGAAGCTGTGAGGCTTTTTCAGTGCTTTTATTTTAGACAGTCTTATTGATACACTACGTAGAATATAATGAATAAAGCAGTTAGGGGAGATGTTTTGCCTGCTGTTAGGGACTTCCTATAACAATAAACTCAAAGCCTGTCTTTTAGACATGTTTTGGTACTTGCTGTGTGTGTTTATACTGGCATATAGTTCAGATCATGAGTGCATTTTAAAAACCAATTTCTCATCTTCTCAACTTGTGCTGCTTTGCTTTTGTTTGCATCAGCAAGCATCAGCAGACCAGTACATGAGATGGATTCCTTCCTGTTCAAACTAAACAAGGAGATTAGCTGGTAATGGGTGTTCAGCAGAGGACACAAGTCTAGGCTAGTCCAGAGTGAAATCCCAGAAATGTACATAGTACAACGTGGTCATTAGGTCCTCAGTGCCAATTATTCTTTGCTTTAAACAAAGATAATGTTGCATGTTTTGATGTGCATAATTAGCTAAATTTTGCAGGTAGTTTATATCCATACTGAGAGATGTATCACCCAGTAAAATCACACCCACACCAGGAAGGTTCCTTCTAACTGAAATAGTCTGTTCTGTTCTATTTTATCATCCTATTATGAAAATAGTCCATTACAGTCTTCATTTCCTAGAAACTTTATAGGTGGAAAACATTCTAAAAGATTTCTAATAAATCTTACACTATAATATTGATGCAAACTACCTTTTCTGAAGCCAGCTATGTAGTTTGCAGGTGTGTAGTCTTGTTCTGTAGAGCCTTTTGGAAAAGTTCTGCTTATGCAACTGTACTAGAGGCCACTAAATACTGATTAAATCAATACATTTTTATTTTACTGAGGAGATTCTTTCCCAGAAGGAGCTGTGGTATTGGAAACTGATGATGTTGTTATGTGTATGTGCTTTTCCCAACCCCTGTGTTGTTTTCAGCCATGTGATAACAGAACTTTATCTGGAAATTAAGAAATCTAAAAGGAGGAATTAAGCTTATTTGGTAGGATTCTTTGCTTAGATTTTTTGTTTTCTTTCTTTTGTTTTTCAGAAAGCTTCCTTTTGGTTTTAAAATAGTCCAGGCTATGAATAATAGTCCAGAAAACATATTTCTGTAATACTTTGTTATAGAAAGCTTAATTCAGTCTTTGAGAAAATCCAGATCCCATTTCCCTTGCCTATATATCTTCTAAAAATTGTATAAATTTGCAAATTAATATTTTTCCCTCCTGGGGCATACCTTCACAGTAGATTTTCAGTTTTCATGGAACCTCATAAGCCTACCCATAGTAGGACAGGTAGTCTAAAAATATAATAAAAAAAATAAAATTGAGGCAACTTCATTATCTGTTCATCAGAAGAGCTTTGCATGTTTTATTTACAATACATAACTCTTGCTTTAACATACTATCCTGTGTGATCCTGTGTGTGAGGAGATTTCAGGGTTCAAGCTTTAAACTTAAATGTCAAAAGAACTTAAAACATAACTTACACTATATTTTCTATTTTTAAAGCATGGTACAGTATTATACTCTCCATACGTTCCATACATTTCTACTAGAGAAAAGGCAATAGTATTAAAGTTACTGGACATCCCATATAGTCACAGAATATAAGATAAATTTTACTTTTGTATCAAATAGAATTCTACAGAATGGAGCACAAATAAGTAGCTGCAAATATGAAATGTTTTGTCTGGAATAGGTAAACGTGCGCTTTCTCTCTCTCTCTTCTATTATTTTATATCCATTCTCATACTTCTCTTGAGGTGTTTCAGGTTGGTTTTAAATTGTTAATTACCTTGTCTTGTTTTGCTTTCCCTCTGGTGTTTCCCAAACTTATGCTGCCTTCATTTCCATCAATGTGATAACTTAATCTCAGTACTTAGATTTCAAATTCTACTTATGTAAGAATTGAATTTCAGAAATATGATGTTAGCATCATTTACAAATTCAAGCTTTGGTATAGTTATTAGCTGGCAGAAGCATCTAGAGTTTGCCAATATGTCTGGCTATGCATGGTAGTTTTTCTAAAGGTAGCAGTCATTCCTCACCTGAAATTTAGAGGGGTGGGGAATTTAGAGGCCACCAGGTGAACTTGCAAGTGTTCTCTGTCATCTTTGAAAAGCATCAGAGATGACTGAGTCCTCTGAGTGAGTGGGGAAAGGCAAGTGCTGTACCCATCTTCAAAAAGGCCAAAAATGCAATGTGAGGAACTACAGGCCAGTCAGCCTTACTTCAATCTGTGGGAAAATAATGGACTGAGTAATCTTGGAACATGTTTCTGGATGCATGGAGATAAAAAGCTGCCTGAAAATGCATTTTTGCCTCACTGAGATCTTTGCTTTATCAGTTGAATTGCACCCATTCTTCTGTTTTACTGCATTCAGTGCTACTTATATTATGAAGATGTTAGCTATCCTGGTTAGAGATGGGTGGTAACTGTAGGAGAGCAGTAGGAAGTAGCAATTTTATGATGCATATGATAATTTTATATTGATATAAAAGGTAATCCATGTATTTTTGATTGCAGCTTTGTGCACAGACCGATGCTTCTAAAATTTTCTTAGTTAAATACTTTAAATTACAAAGAAATGGAGCACTTGCATTGTCATATAAATATCTGATTAAAAAATAGAGATTCAGCTAACAAGGCAAGATACTATCTATTAAATAGTATCTTATTAAAATAATATTTTAAAATACCTGTATTTAGTATCAGATAGTAGTGTGCTGAGGATGCAGTGTCTTGATACATAGAACATTTCGTGTTTATCCTTAGAGTGACTGTTTGAGCCAGCACAGTATAATAATAACTTGCAAAAGTTAGTGTATACTTGTCTAATAATAGTTAAATTTTCCTGCCTTATTGATTAGGTCCAGATGTGGTTAGGCAGGTCTACAGTTCTTCCATAATCAAATAAAATCTTAACGTTTTTCTTAGATGCTTAACTGGATTCCAATATCCACTGTTAGGAAAATAAAAATTTCAGCCATTTACTAGTTGTAGGCAGAGATGATAGCCTGTGAAATTTACACAGTACCTCCTCTTAATGCCGTTTTTTAACTGCATGAATTGACAATTCTGTTACATTTTAAAATGATGGGTTATTCAAGAGTGTTTCAGTGTTTTTTGTTTGGTTTTGGTTTTGTTTGTTCTGCATGTTCTGAAGATAATAGTGCTTTGCATTTTGTTTCTACATGAGGGACAAAAACTTGCTGTTCAGAACAAATAATTTTCCAACATAGCAACTGAGCAACTGTGTTGCCTTCGTGCTTCACCTTGACATTTCAGAACTTCTGTGTGCTTTTAACTAACAGTGTACAGAAATAATTCTATAAGGATTACAGAAACTATGAAGGAATCCACCAAGTGTCAGATCTTTCTATGCCACATTGCATTAGCAGAGTATGGTATGGCTCTAACTTCAAGGAACCTATAGTGTAAATGAGTAAAAACAGACATGGACTTAAAAAGTCTTACGAAGCACAGCAGAAGACAGGAAAAATTACCAGCTCAATTGTCACTGACATGACATTATCTTGTTATGGGTTTAGCTCGTGGGAGTTCAGTTTAAATTCAAAAGAAAAGGCTGAGAGCCCTGCACAGCAAGAGGAGTGAGTGCTGCCCAGGGTAAAATTAAGCAGAGCAAAGCTAATGTGGAAGAGGAGGAAAGGTTGGAGGAAACAGTCAGTGCATAAAATATCAGATCTGGTCAACTCCAAACATTTTCCATGTGCACGGTCCACTGGTTTGGTTGCTCTTTACAGCTGTCCTTGCCTGCCTGGTATTCTGTTCCTCCCCCATCAGTGTGCTGGGGAGGGATTAGGGTATCTTTGGGGTTCCTTGACCCCAAGGATGAGAAGGGCTCCCAAGCTAAGTCCTGAGCCTCATGGCCTCTACCAGACCTTGTGTTCCCCTCCTTGCCAAGCACAGAAGTCCCCAATTTAGCTCCTTCTGCAACTCCTCCAACCATCTGGAGTTCATGCCACCTCCAGAGTAGCAGAAATAAAGTAGAAATCTAAGAATGTGGTGTCTTAGCATCAGTTCAGACTACATTTGTCTTCTTTTTTAACATTTTAAAATACCTTCAGAAAAATAATGTAAATAAAGTTGAATGTTAAATAGAGTATTTTATGCCGTTATGAAATAACTTAAAAACCAACTTGTTAGAAGCTTTTGACTCTTTTAAACTTTCACACTGGAACCCTAAATTTTGAAACATGTGACTTGTGGAGGAGGGAAGAGGCTGGATATTTAAATTATGGTGCATCCTTTCCTCTTGTGAAAGAACCAAAGCACACTGTATTTTTATGTTGCTAACTCTCTATTAAACACAATAAATGCTCCTAAATGACTTAACTAGCTGAAGCAGTGCCTTCTTCTTTCACGTGTGTTAGAATTCCTATTAGCACTACTTTGCCCTTGTTTCTGAATTATTTCAATGACGACAGCTGCTCCACCAAGCTGTCTGTCAATATGTGGGTGGCAGGCTATTATTTCACTTCATAAATCATAATTTACAGGGTTTTTTATATCCATCTTGGGGATAAACACTTTATGCTTTGTGTTTTCAGCAGCAATATAAAATGTAATTGATACTTAAAACAATATGTTAGAAATATGGACGCAGAAAGCCAGGAGAGAAAAATCACAAATGTTTAATTTTTCTGTGGGCTGGTCTACATACTGAGCATTTTTTCCATCTGATTTCATATTCTTAGCACTTCAACAGAGGATGATGATGAATTACATTTATATAATTGTTGCCTGTAGGTTACTGTAAGGATGTTTCTTCAGTTACAGGCACTCAACAGATCAGTTAGCTCAACTTAGTAATTTTGTAACAATTCTTGTGCTGCTAAATAAATTTCTCTTTTGTGCTGTTGTCTTCCAGATTCATGAAAAACTGCATTATTATGAGAAACAGAACCCAGTGCCCATACTCCATGGTGCAGCAGCCTTGGCAGATGATGTAAGTGTCCCCTGCTGAGATCACTGGTACCAAGCCTACCAAAAAACTGTCTGCAAGCAGAACTCCTCTTAGTGCAAACATATGAATGTAATCCTCTGAGCTGAAATCATAAGAAGCTGCAAATGTTTCCAAAGGTGCTGTCATCACTGGGCTTGTTGCTGATATTACATTGATTTTTATTCACTTGCCTGTTATAAAAACATTGCATCTAGATAGCCTCTTGTTCTGCTTTAGTAACTACGTAATAGAAATTACAGGTTGGAACTCTACTGGGAAGGGGAAAGCTGTCAACTATTAGTGTTTTAAGAAAGTCACAGACGAGAGGAATGCTTTGGAAAAATAAAGACAAATGAGATAGCAGCACTGCTGACAGAACATGAAAAATGATAGATAGTAGTACAGAAGTGAAGCAAATAAAATATCTAAGAAGGAGGCTTGTAAAAAAAAAAACAAAACCAAACACAAAAAACTATTTAACAAAAAGTACAGTAGTGATTTATTTATATTGGAGCTTTCCAAATTACCTTCATAACCAAAAAATAAATTTTAAAAGTGGTCAGCAGTGATGGAGTAGTTAATTTCCTGTTACTATAATTTTATTTTAGAGAAAAAATTGAACTTGCTATTTCTTTCTATTTGTTTAATTCTAGCATTCAGATGAATTGTGCACACACCTGTATAAATAATGACTGAACTCTAGGTAGGCCAGGATAGAGAAATGTTCAATAAACTGTGGTTTAGGTGAAATCCAGAAATCTTTGTTGTAATTGATGATCTCAGGTTATTTTTTTGGAAAAGGCAATATGTATTAAGATTAATTTCAAAGATGGTATGTTTGAAACTTCCCATACTTTATAGATGTTTTAAAATCTTAACTATGCTTCTATGTAATTAATAGCTTTTGATTTTTTTCAGTTTTACAAATGGTTACATGTTATGAATTGAGAATGATGACATTTTAGTAAAAGCAAAAAAGCCTATTGAAAAAAGGCTATAATGTAATTTAATCATATTTCGGTAGGAGGCAAGCTATATCCTGTAACATACCAAATAGAATAATGCATTAGCTTTGACATCAGGCATATATTAGTAATATTTTTTTAACCTTCAAGTAGCTTTAATAATGTTGATAGTAATTTTGAAAATTAGAAAGCTGGTTGAAATTCTCTTCATTAAGTTCTTGGTGACATATTAATAATCCATGTTAACATTTGTGTTATGGATCTCAGGGATAGAATTCTTAATAAGAGTTATAGAGTTATTTCTTATTTTTGGATGCAAAACACAGTTCTGGATATTTTCAGAAATGCTGAGCAATCTCGTTCTTTGTTCAGCCCCATTTAAAATGTATAGTTTTGGAAATCCCAAAATTATGTGTCACTCCTCAGTTGAGAGAGGTCAGGGTTTTTAAACCTATTAATGTATTATTATGTATATATGGTAGCATTTTTAAATGTGGGTGTCTCTAGACATATGTCTACTTTTTAAGCACAGCTTCTTTTTAAAGATCCTTTTGCTGATTCTTCATTTTTACTTCTGTGTAGCTGAGCAGCTGGTTTTATGGGCACCGTCCCATGGAATCAAGATGTCCTTTGGCTGCTGTTTTTCTGCAGGATTTTCTGTTTCAACAGTTATCAGCAAACTTTGTGAAGGTTAATTTACACGCAGCAGGTTTTGTAACTCCCAAACCCATGAAGTTACAGAATTAAACTCCTGTTCAGTTTTTGACACATTTGTCTTACTATTTGTCAGCTTCAGGGATTTAAGAGCATGTTGGTGATATGAAATGCACTTTTATTTCAATAGGTTTTAAATTAACGTTTTGTTTTCCTAGTGATAGTAACTGTCATATAGTAAAAAAAGAAGGTATTAACAACTATGTATTTCCTGTTTGATTTCAAACTAATATTTGTGGTGCTGCTAATCTAAAAGTTATTTAAAGGAGTGTAGTTTTATTCTTCTGCATTTTTAAAAGCAATTACAGAGGTAGCAACTGTCGTCAGGCTTCTTTTTAAAATATTTTTATATTCCTAGCTGCCATCCTCTCCTCTCTCCACTCTCTCCTCTCTCCCTAGTGAATTTTGGGCTGAATTTCCCATCAAAGGTTGTTTGCTTCTTAGGACAGCAACATCTGATGTAGGAATCTTGATTTCACGGAAATGATCTAAACATTGCTGGCAGTATAGGTATATACAGAATCACAGAATGTTTTAGGTTGGAAGAGACCTCCAAGATGATCCAGTCCAACCTTTGACCAACACCATAATCTAACTACTAAACCATGTCCTTAAGGACCAGCTCCAAATGCCTTTTAAATACCTCTAGGGATGGTGACTCCACCGCTGTCCTGGGCCATTCCAATGCCTGAAAACCTTCTCAGTGAAAAAACTGTTTCCTAATATCCAGCCTAAACCTCCCCGGTGGCAACTGACATACATTCCATCTGGTCCTATCACAGTCCACTACGGAGAAGAGGCTGTTTCCCTGCTTGCTACAACCTCCCTTGAGGTAGCTGAAGAAATCAAGAAGGTCTCCTCTAAGCCTCCTCTTTCTCCAGACTAAATAACCCCAGTTCTCTCAGCCACTGCAAATGCCTCTAGGTTATTAAGACTGATTTGGCAAAAGGTTTCAGAACTTTCCCCAGAAAATTTAAACTTCCAGGCCCTGGTGCTTCTTGTCTCTCCAGCCTCATTCCGTATCTGCTCCTCTCCCTTGCTTTGTTTCCCCCTTTTTATAGTGGCAGCTTTTCATGAGGATCTTGGTGAAATATTGTAGTTCCCTAAACAGAGAATCATAGACTAGTTTCTCAGACAGCTTTTCTGCATTCTTTGCCATAAGAGGTGATCAGCACATATCAGGTATGTCCAGAGGATGCCATACAGCTTGAGCTGCTGTCACAAATTGGTAGCTGTCACAAATCCAGACAGTTCAACAACAGATAAGAAGTGTTCACACCATGTTTGATGTCTATAGTTGCTTCTAGAATTGTCTATTATATGTAATTACACAAAAAATACTTCTATCCATGTATCTTGAAAATTTACACAAAATGGAAGTGCAGATTTAAAATTAAGCTAGATGTATAAAATTACTTGCTGCAAATAATGTCTTTCTTTGGAACATTTTTATTATACTGATTTAATGCAAAGAAAATATGTGATTATCTGGAATCACATTTTGGATTATGAGCCATGTAGCTTCAGAGTTTTAAACTGAAGTTCTGTGTTGTGAAATATGTTGTAGCTTTTTGTTCTTCTGGAAAAACAGTTCAAGTCTGAAGTCCTGCAGTAAAATATGCCTCTTGAGTCCAAATTAGTTGAGTATGTCATGATAAGAAATACTCAAGACATGAGCCACCATGGAATTAAACATTAGACTGCTGCCCTATTGTTCACCAAACCACAAATTTGTAGTATAACCAAACATAAATAACTGATCTTGTTGTTAGGAAATAGTTTGTGCATTTTAGGGGCTTGGATTGCTGATGACCTGTTATAAACTACATTATGATTAACCCACTTCACATTTAACAAGCTCCTTCCAGTGTATGTGTAAATATAATAAAAGGTTCGGATTGCTTGAACTATAGGGGCACGTTGCTTTCTTATCCCCATCCTAAACAGCACAGCTACTGTGGGGTTTTGGAAGCAGTGTGTATTTCACCACCTCATTCAAAACTGTTTTTTATAGACAGTGTCAAAGTTTGATCCAGTCATTTTTACAAGCAGTCCTTTGTCTACAACCAAAGGGCCATTCACTTAAATGAAGTGCTGGGATTTGCCTCCATTGCTATAAATCAGAATGTGATCTGGCTGCACCCTTGCCAGAAATGATTACTTGTGTTAAACTGAGCCAAAAGGCCTGGCTTGAATCTGGTCCACTGAGGGCCAGAAAAAGAAGCGCAGTGATTGATGGTGTTTTTCTTCAAGCTGACTTCTGTTTGAACACGCTGGAAAGCAGTAAGCTTGAACAAGATAGATTCTGATTCTGGGTTGTTACTGATGCAGTGTGTAAAACACTGTTTCACTAATGATCTTTGTGTCAATTCCATCTCTCACCCAGCTGGCTGAGGAGCTGCAGAGCAAGCCACTGAGCAGCGAGATGAGAGAACTTTTGAAACTCCTCTCAAAACCCAGTCTCAAGGTGAGGATGTTTTTCATCTGCAGTGTGCTTTCTGGATGAGTGTCTGCCTCTGCTTCCTCAGGCTGTGTGGGTGTTTGTCTGCTTTAACAAGTACATGTGCTTTTAAGAAGAGATGCAATGTTAATCAGAAATACCTGTTATGAAGAAGCACACTTAATGTTGCTCTTTCCTTTAACTTATTATGCTGTTACTGGTATTTAGAAAAGGAATTAAGTGCCATCAGTTATTTACAGCAGATATTCCAAAAAGTAGATACTTGATTTATTTTCTTTTTTTTTTTTTCTTTTTTTTTTTTTCTTTTGATAATTTTCATTTAACAAATGTGCTTTTACCAAAAAGTTTTAAATCATACTATTGATGTAATGTACTATGCATAAGTAGTGCAGCCTGGTACTTGGAACAAAATTCCTGGTGGATGTTATTTTTTTTAAAAAAATCTAATTTCAAAAACTTTCTGAAAAATGCCTGGGTTTCTCTGGGGTGCTTTAAGGAAACTTGATGAATTTTATCTGACAATACACATTGTATCTGACAATAGAAGCATTGTGTTGCACAGGTTGGTAAGAGGTTGTCTTGTCCAATGTGCTGTTCAAAGCAGGGTCAGTGCTGGATTCAGAGCAATATCTGGAATAACAGATCTGTCTTTTCCAATAATGTTGCATAGGCTTCATCTAAAAACTCATACATGTCTTAATTTGGGATTGACTTAAGCTTGCTGTATATCATTCTTTGGGGGAAACTTTCCTCTCCTGACCTGGTCTATAACTGCAGTGTTAGCTGAAGCCAGCAGAACTTCTGCTGTGCTACAGCTCGTTCCTGATGTTCATGGCACAATGAAGGATGATTAGGATTCATATACTGCACCATATCACTGCTTCCACAAGTTTGGTGCTGTTAAAGGGCAGGCCTTTCAAGGTGATTTTAACTTCACTGGTCTGGTTAACATGCCAAAAAGGCTGCAAGAGGTTTCCAGCAGCTCTGATCAAATGAAGGTGTTTTCAATTTGTGTTGCAAAATTATTTTGTGTGTATGTATTTATATCTATCTCTCTATCTATATTTCTTAGTATTTGCATTTTATGAGTAAAACTTGTATAAGTTTGTGGTGTTTGTGGATTTTATCCATAGAAAAATGTTTTAAAGAAGAATTTTTTTTCTCTGAGGCAGTTATATTTATCAGACCTGAGTTTTCCAAACTAATTTAAGGCTTTTGTCAAGTGCATTTTCTTTTGGAAGAAAATTAATTTGATACTTATAGGCTTTTGAAACTAGATGCAATATCCAGTTACACTGAGGGGGAGTTTTTAACTTCTTTAAAATGTGACATCCTTTACCATAATTAAACAAACTAATAATGATTGTGGTTTATCTTTTCTGATTAAAATAGAGGTCTGGAAGTAAAAAAGCATACGTATCTTTGGGAAGTCAAGTGGATATGTGTATGTATGTGAGAAACTGCCTTTGCATTCTAGAATTAAAATATAATGTCAGAGTTCCACGGATGCCAGCCACATCTATTGGTTTTAATATCTCATACTTAATAAAGACTTCAAATTTACATTATGTAATGCTGCCATACATTATTAAATCAACAAGTGGAACAGTATTTCTATATCTTAGAACCCAAGTGGAGTTGAATGCTGTATTTGATTTTTGAGCAGACCAGGAATTAGCTCTTTAAAATTTTCTCTCATTCTGAAAGCATCATACAGCAATGTGTGTCTTCAGCTCTTCTCCATAATAACCACAAAGCATGCGATCAAATGTTTGCCAGCCAGGTGAGGAAGATAACTGTTAATAAACACTAACACTTCCAAGGTATAAATACTCAGATATAAAAGACCTGCTGAGTTGGTTGTTAAAAAACAAGAGTTTAACACATCAAAGTTAGGATGATGGTAAATAACCAGAGCTAAATGTACTGAAACATATTGCTGTGATTGTGTTTCTTAGGGCTGTGATTAGTTGGTTGGTTTTATTAAGTTTGTAATTAAATATCTAACTTAAAGGTACCTTGAATATACAAGACATAAAGTTACATAAAGTACATATAGGCCAGCCTGTGGTGGCAGTCTGAATGGTATTTGGACCTAATCAAGGACGTGTGTGGGTGGTGTGAAATGCCAGCAGATCAGGCTTGGATCTGCCTGCTGTAGCTCTCTCTGAGCCTATATTAGATTTCTGAAAATTAATTTCTGTCTTCCACTGCTGTCTGTGTTTCTTGGGTATTGTAGCAGCAGCACTCACCAACACTTCCTGCGTTGCAGGACAGGCTGCACAAAGCCTGCGTGCTGGCAGCATCTCCAGCTCTTCCCTTCTCTCACTCAGCTCTCATGGGGCAGGCAAGAGCTTGATGCACCTCTACAAAACTTGCTGAGTACAGGTGATGATGCCTTCTTCTGATGGATGTTTGGACCGTTTTTAAAACTTTCCATTTGTTCAACATAGGAGGTGGTGCTTTAAATTAATTGCATAGTAGATAATCAGTGTAGTGCTACTACTGTTTCCACTGCAAGCATTTGGTAGTTTGGCATGTCTGTCATAACCTCACGTGAACAAGGAAAGGAGGAAGGACTGTGTTGCTCTGTGGAAGGTTTTATTCTGCATAAATCATACTGCTGGGCTGCATTTGAAGGTGACCTCTGTGGCAGTTGGTCCTGCACCCACTCCTGGGTTTTCTGTCAGTTCCTGGAGTGACTTTAAGGATTTTTATAATTCCTGAGGTGTAACCACGAATAACATTATTTTTAACCCTGTTTCAAGCTTACTTTGATTATTTTATGAAGGAAGCATTTAGAAGATGGTTTGTGATTTCAGGATTCAAGTTTTGCATTTTGATTTTGTTGATGGATTTACATTGAAACTATATGATTTTATACATGTTTGATTGAAACTTGCACACTATGCTGTTTTCTGTGTGTAAAAGAAAAGAAATGCCCTTTAGCTTCCTTGTCTAATGACAACATTAAAGCTACTTAATGTATGTTATACATAAGGTATGAAGCTTGACATAGCAGTGACCATCTCACTTACAGGAGCTTAGTTGTTCTTATATTTTTTCTGACATGGAGGCTGGAATATGTACTGGGGATATACGTGAGGCAATTATGTTTCTGATTTAAGAAAGACACTCCTGCATGTGCTTTTGTAAAAAATGTAACTATTAGCATAAAGAAATAAGTATTCTTGGCTTTAGTGTTTTATAATTTGGAGAAATTTAAGAAACTTATGTTGCAGCAAATGGAACATATGTAAAGAGGGTAGTTGAACAGAATTATTAATATAATGACAAATTCTAAAAAATTATGTTGTGTTAGGCAGCAACAAAATTCAGATAGATGTCTTTATAGAGCAATTTGGGGGGTTTTATGAATCTGGAAGTATCACTATTGTCCTAGAACACTGTTTCTTGTCGTTTGAATATATAACTGGAAGACTGAAAATAAAGATCTTAACACAAAATATATCTAAAAGGGAATTTTAATCCTGGGTTCCTTTTTAATGAACATGTCACAGTTGAATAAGCAAAATGTTCTGTCAGTAGTGATACAAATGAGAAGGGAAGAAGGCAGTAGAATTACTCTGTCAGTCACAGAGCACAACCCCAGTGACAGACTCTGGAAGAAAAAAGATATAGTAAATATGACATGATCAGACTAACAATGAAAGACTTTAAAGCTTCCAAATTCTTTTCCACTTTTAACTAAAAAAAGCCCTCTTGAGTAGTGGGTCTCAGTTCCTTTTGCTAACAAGCTGGAAAAAGCTGTATTTTTTGGGAGAGAGTCATAGCACAAGTACATGATTGTTTTTTATTTTAAAAATTATTTGATATGTGAAAAACTAAAAAAAAATAACTGCAGGATTTAACATTTTAGGCACTTATTTTGTAGGTGTGGCTGTAAACAAAAGACTACAGAAAGAATGAACCATCTGTTAGTCCACTGAATGTTATCCCAGTCAAACCAAGTTTGAGATAGGCTTGAGATATATTATTCGGACCTAACTAGCTCTTAACTTCATGTTTATACCAGCAGTTGAATTCCTGATCATTACACACTGAAATAAGCAGTTTACCTTTTGAAGTGAATTCCTATTATGGTAAATTTAGTGGTTTTTAAATTCATATAAAATATGTCCTTTGTGGTCGTTGGGGTAATGTGCAGAACAACAGTTATTTTAAGTGCTTATTCCACTGTGCTAAAATTATTCTGAAGGATGTTTATACCTCTTGTGACTCAGAGGAAATTATGCTTTTTTAACCTCCTAAGAATGCCAATGATGGTTCTGCCTATTTCAGTGCAGTTTATCTTCTGTTTATGTGTGCTGAAAGGTTTGCCAGCTGCTAGTCTGAAACATAAACCAGTTACCTAGACAGGAACACAAGGCGGGACTGTGAATGACTTCAGTGCATCATGTGCAGAAGAATGTTAAGTATTTGGTTCACTGTGGGCACTGTACCTGTAGCAGTAGAGGCAACAAACAGTGGACATACTGAAAGTATTTTTCTTGGCTTCTTTTTCATTACTGAATAGACTGAATAGAATTTTGGAAGTAATTTTAAGATAATTTGCAGGCTAAGGGAAGACTGCATTTGTATGACTGCAAATATTTTTGATTTAACTTATCCATGGACAGCTCCAATGTGCTGTTCAGAGACAAATAGAGATTCTTTAAGTTGTTTTCATATTTAATCCAATTGCTTTCAAATGGCAAAGGTGCATATGCCAGAAAATTGTAAAGAGGATTTGTGCTTGCTGGTTTTATTTCCAGTTCATTTGCGGAGTACTTGACTTTCAGTTTCACAAAACAATGACCAATTTGTATTTGTGAATATTTTCATCTAATATATACCTCCTGAGCTTTTCTTCAGAATAGAACCATGAGTTCTAACTAAAACTAGGAGTGGAGATAATAAAGCCAGAGCACTTTGCCTTCATATAAATGCTTCCTATGTTTGTTTAAATTTCTTTAAAATAAGAAATAGTATTTTTTTTACCTTCAAGTCTACCTTTTATCTTGTCCTATTCTGTTTTTCTTGTTTTTACTGGGAAGTTTGTAAATTCTAGCCTTTGTTTGGTAAACAACTGGTGATACATCATCTTCACCATCAGAGATGTTCTAGATTTTGCATTAATAACATTCCCTTTTTAAGTAAACATTTAAATTTTCAGAACAGTTTAAGAAAAAGAACTTTGAATGTTTCCAGTGTCAGATATTCTTTATGTAAGTTTGTAGTGTAAAATTTCTGATTATAAACTGTGAAAAGAACAGTGATATCTTCAATATGAAAAATGCAGCACTAGTTATTAGACATTTCAGAGGTCTGATGACAGTATTCATTTCCAGCTAGATCATGTCTAAGAATTTAGCTGAACATCAATATTTATATTTAGGTCATGCAGGAGTTTGAATCATACCTGCTTTCAAGTTCTAAATATGGAGCATGTTTACATTAGTGATTCACAAGCATAGAACTTAGAGCTGAAATCTTTTTCTCCAGAGGTGCTAAAATATACATGAACCTAATCTTGGATAATATGTGCATCGTTCTGAGGAGCTGTGTATTTGAAAACAAAACCAAAATATTAAAAAACAAAACAAAAACATCACTAGCACTTCTTGCAGTTTCTCATGAAAGGCAAAAATTAGTATCATGGAGTATAACACTGGTGTGAATAAATCCATCACTTACTATTAACAGGAATAGCATTTTACTGCCTTTACATTGCCTTGTGCACTTACTGCACAATATTTTGGGTAAATCATTTTCTTGATAGGATCTAAGTTTTAATTTTTTGAACTTGTAATTTTTTTGCTTTTAAAAGAAGTCTACTTTTTATATAGAAGTGTATTCTGTAGACTTTTTGGACTAGATGTATATTACATTGATTGCATGTTGCAAAAAAGCTGGTGAAAAAATGTCCCTTTACTCTGTAAAGTCCTTTCTTTGTGTTTTCAAAACATATGGAAGTTCTCTCCAGTACAGCCTGTGATAATCTCTAGTAGATTATATTAAGTGAAACCAAAGTGGGTTTATAAGTAGTTTTGCTTGAAGATTAATTATTTACCAGTGTCTATGTTGCTGACTGTTTCTACTGCAGTAGACAGAGAATAGTGTGTTAGAAGCAATGATGAAAGTCATTCAGGAAAGAAATCTTAGTACATTTGGTGTACAACATAAACAAGTTTGTGATGACAGTTCTGAAAATTTCACTAAAAAAACCCACCTAATTTCTGGCATTCATGCTCTTGCCTAAAATATACATCTTTGCACCAAGATAAAATAATACGAAGTTTGGTTCAAAGCTCTATATTGAAAATTGTAGTACGTTGTTGTTTACTATGTTTTTTGGGAGGAGGAGGAAGGAGTTGATAAGTTCCAGTTGTGAGTTGAAAAAACCTCCAACAAGAGGTTGGTTGGTATTTGTTTATACTACTGGGGCTGCATCATTCTGCCGGCAGTGCCCAGGAGCCTGATCTGGCTGTCAGAGGAGGGAAGTTTTTTTAACCCGGGTGGCATAATTTAGTGTAGTAGTGGACAGAATCTGTTCTGCAAATTTCTTTGTCAAGGGTAGGTTCTTTCGAATGTGTTTTGAGTTGCTGCCTTTTGTTCTGGTAGTGTGCTTTAGATTTTTTTCATCTGTTTTCTCTATCAGCCTGATTGGTTTTAAACTGCAATATGGAACCTCATTAAATTGAACCAGTCCATGAATGTGCCCTAGCTTTATGTGGAAAAATGTAATTGTAGAAAACTAGTTTTAGAAGTCTTAACTGTAAGTAGCCTGAAGTAAAAGCAAATGCTACCTTTGTTTCAGTTTATCTTTGATATTTCACACACATCTTTAAGAGCTCCATGTGAGTGCATAGCTTTACATATGCAGGGCTCTATAATACATGCCTCTAGGAGGATTCATAATTGCTGGCTTGAGGTTTTTAGCTCACATTCAAAGTCAAACTAATCTTTGCTGGGAAGGAGCTGGTAATTTCTGATGGTAAACAGTACAAATTTATAACTATGTCTTGGGAAGAAATCCAAAAAGAATTAGAGTATGTTGCAATGTTTGTATCTATCAGTGCAATATACAAAGAAATCAGTAAACCAAAAGCAAATTGTCATGAAGCAGGCACGATCTTCCTCTATGTTTTGTTGAAGACAAAGCCTAGCTTCAAGGTTATCATAGATCCTTTCCTTTCTGCTGTAGAGGTGATAGCTTGTTTCATTGACTGGAAATTGTTTTCTGATCTCTCCTCCATTCAGGAAAAAAGTTCTGGAATAGCGTAACAGAGGTGTCATGCTTTGTTAAAATATTTGCATTGTCCTTGAGAGATATAATTCCTGGTCATTAATATCTGCCTTTAGTTAAGTGTTGAGTAAATTGGCATCAGAGAAATGTAGCTGTTTTCTGTTCTTCTTACAGTCTGATATCATCCATGTCAACAACACTGGTGTGTTCTGCTTTATCTTAAACTTCTCAACGTTTTTCCAAGTTGCTTTATTTTTATTGTAAGAAAGGTTATCAACTTGGAAATTACTTTGGCTATTCAGACTATGCCTTTTGTAATATTGACTCTTTGGAAAAACTATCAGGACATAATGTAAAATATTCAAGTATTTAGGAGCTCCTGCTTGAAAACAGAAGCAACTGATTGCAGTACATAGTATACCTCTATGGTTCTCTGTTAAAGCCTTAAGAGGAATGAGCTTTCTAACTTCCTTTGACTTAGAAGATTTTTAAATTTCTGCGTGTTTGTAAATTATTCTAAAATTGAACCTTTTGTCAAGCTTTGTTTGACTTTTCATTGAAAAAAATATTGTTCAAGCTATGCATGAACTGAAGAAGCAACAGGAAGAGAAGAAGCAAGACATGGAACAGGTGGTGGATAAGCACCTGCCTTAACAAAATTGTTTTCAACAGTATGTTCCTCAGTCTCAATTGTGAAATCCACAATCACTTAAAAATTCCTGAAATAATTTGGAGCCCATGTGAAAGGGAGCTAGTATGAAAAGGATCCCCTAGTCAGGTAAGTTTCCAGAGCTCCTCTGAAGGGAATGGTTGGACAACAGCTTCATGCCATGCATCTCATGTTTGAACAGCAGTACTGGAAGATGCTTATTTTGCCTATTTGTTTCATAGGACTGTTTACTGTATCAAAGAAATATCTTACCTACAACAAGTAGAATAATGTTCTTACTTTAGGAGACTTGGATTTTCTGCTGTTTGTTTAATTTCAAGCTAATGTGCATAGCACATGGTATGTTTATGTGTATGAAAAATACTGTTTTGTGTGTACAATACTAGATTTATTAGATTTTTACCAGATTTACATTAAGCATATGAAAACACATACTTTATGTGGTTGTTTCATCAGTTCATGTATATTAAAATTGTATACAAGAATTAAATTCAATCTACATGCATCACACTAGTAGACCTGGACTGTAACTAATATCCTCTGCTTTGTCTTTCATAAACTTTTCAGATGCCAAATGATATACTGACTATTAATGTTTCCAGGCTTTGCTGTCTGTACATGACACTGTTGCTCAGAAGAGCTACGATCCTGTCTTGCCCCCCATGCCTGATGATATTGATGAGGAAGAAGATTCAGTTAAAATAATCAGGCTCGTCAAGAACAGGGAACCACTAGTAAGTAGCCCTGTGTTTGGTTTTGGGGCTTTGTGTTTGTCTGCAGGGTGGGGAGAGGTCAGATTGTGAAGGTGAATGGATAACATTAACTTGAAATGTGGCTAGATAGACATTATGCATGTTTATTCATAACCTTCAATAATACACTTGTGAGTTACTATTTGTAAAATATGTTGGAATGAGTAACGAGAATGTGTGTGTTTGAGTACTGTCTATGTGGGCCAGTCTGAGCATTTAGATCAATAATATATTAATCTTGTATCTTGAATTTGAATCACGAACTTGTTTTAAAATGGGAGGGGGAGAATGAATTCCCAAAGAAATCTTGACCTTTCCTGTGAACTGTGCCTGTTAGCATTCATGTAAAGAAATGTGACCTTTTGATATACTGAAAAGAAAGCATAAAAACATATTTTAAAATACTTGAATTGAAATCTGGACAAGATGTCTGTTGTTGTACTTTGGATTATGAATACTAGAAAGTTAATATCTTCATGGGGATATCTGGAAAAATGAAAGGACTGAACCTAGGCTGCATTACAAGAATATTAAAATGTTTTACTGATTTGGATATTTTTATTTGCTGTAGAGTAGGAGTCATCTTGTATAAAATTTAACTATATTCTTTTCTTCCTGCACACCAGTGAGAGCTTTGTTTTATGTTATACTGGATGTTTTAATGAATAACAATCCTGAAGAAAGGTCTGCAAAGTCACTTTGAGAAAGCCATGATTTTGTGCTTAAGCTGACAGTGAGAGACCAATGTTAGATATACAGGGGTGGCTTATCCCACAGTAGATACTTCAGTATCATTCTTATTCTTAAGAGATTTCTGGCATCAGTAAACAAGAAACAAGTTTTTGTATTGACTGGCTGTAGTTGTCCATGGGCATAACTAAAAGTTTGACCATAAGGAAAGTTCTTACTTTGTTCCAACATATTCAACCCTTTTATTTTTCTAAATACTTAAAACACAGCATTAAGCTTTTCCCTTTTTGAACAAAGAAATTATTTAGGGATGAAAACAAACTTGCTGTAGGATTTAGTATCAAAAAGAGTATTAATTCTGGAAGGTGTGAAGAAATTTGAACACACAGTATGAAATGTGTTCTAATTGAGCAGTTTATTTTTAGTGTTAATGAAAACAATCTTACTGTTTTTTCTTGTATTGGCTAGAAAAAACTTAATCTTAATTTACATAGTTTCATGTTTCAGATATGATTTGCCATTATGGCTTTTGTGAATTAAATACTGTAAGTTAATAGTATCTTGAAGTGGATTGGACAGATCATTTGGATAGAATCAGAAGGATGAAAATGAGGAAACTTACAGGTTGATACCAAGCAGGTTTAATTGGTAAAGCAAAAGATGCATGCACAAGCAAGACAAAACAAGGAATTAATTCACTGTTTCCCATTGGCAGGTAGGTGTTTAGCCATCCCAAGAAGAGCAGGGCTCCAACACATGTAACAGTTACTTGGGAAGACAAATGCCACCATTTCAGACTTCCTGTTCTTTCCCCCAGTTTTATTGCTGAGCATGACATCTTATGTTATGGGATATCCCTCTGGCCAGCTGGGGCCAGCTCTCCCAGCTTCTGGTGCACCCCCAGTCTCCTCACTGATAGGACAGGATGAGAAGCAGAAAAGGCCTTGAAGCAGTGTAAACACTGCTCAGCAAAAGTTAAATCCCTGTATTATCAAACACTGTGATCATAACAAATCTAAGACATGGCACCATATGAGTTACCATGAAGAAAACTAACTCTATCCCAGCCAAAACCAGTTCAATCCATTGCATCCACACTTAGCACCATTCTTGGTAACAGGTGTTTTTTTAGAACTGCCTTCTACTAGACAGGGCAGTAGCCATGTAAAATATAAAAAATGAGAATTTTTTCAGTTTAAGACTGCTTAATTTATTTATCAAGATGAAAACACCCTTATGGAATCTGTTTTACATGTATTGCTAGGAAGAGGCAAAGGGTGGGAGCTAGTTGCAGCCCACAGATACTTGAGAGTGGGGAACTCAGACAGTATACAGTGAAGCTCTTCCCAGCAGTGAAAGATGCTGAAACACAGGGTGCTGTCCACAAGTTTCAGCCCTGGGAGGGTTTAGACTGAGAATATACAGAGGTATTTCATTAGGTGCCAAGTCCCACATTGGAGTGGACTCACTGGAGATTTGGAGTCTCCAGCCTATAGCATAAGGCAGTGGGTGGTGGGATCTGACATTGATGTTAGTCCTGCTCTGAGCAGGAGGTTGGCCTGAATGACTTCCAAAATCTGCACTTCAACCAACATTTCTAAAATTGCACCTTATCTTTATGGGAAAGCAGTATTTGCGGTCTTTCCAAATTCCCAGCTATCCTGATGTTTTATTTTAGCTGGAGAAGAGCTTTTGGTGCATTCTGTTTCGCACGTTACTTACTCTCCAGGAAGAGTTAGAAAAATAATGTATTGTCTCCTTCTCTTCCTCCATAACCCACCTTCATTCCATTTTAGCTGTTAAACATAAAGAAATTAATGTCAGATTTCTGGTGATTTATGACGCTATCACTGCAATTGGTAAAAACCCTATTATTTATGTCTTTGTATTCCCTAGATAATTTTTTTTCCCCTTAAGTAGGGGTGAGAAGAAACATGGATAGTAATTCAGATAAGGTCTTGCCAAAATATGGCACTGCAGAGTAAAAAAAGAGAGGTATATGCTGGATTTAATACATCTACTGTGTTTATGCTTCCTGAAGTTACTTTACTGAAGAAAGAATAAGATCAATGTTTACTAAACTATTTAAAATTCCATTTTCAGTTTATTTCCATCTCTTTAGTGTTTTTTTCTTCAGAGTCTTGAGTATTCTTAGTAAAGGTCAGACAATTTCTACTTGTTCTATCTATTCACCATTCTCCAGTCAAAAAGTCTGATTTCACCTTGCATCATTATATCCAGATTCTTGCTACTGAGCTTGAGATTGGAGGAACCAATATATTTTCTAGGATAGAAATTGTCTAATTTCTTGACTTGAAGATACTGAGATCTTTGAACTTTTCTTTCACCTCAGATATATTCTCATTCTGTGTACATAAACAGTAGAGATTGTAAAACCTACTGCTCTGCAAAAAAAAAATCAATTGCACAGCCTGAACTCTCTTGAATTGGATATCTCCTTTGGATGACTTTCAACAGTAGTCTCTGTGAAGCAAATTAGGCACTCTCCTAACTTCTTTGGAATATATCTAGTGACCACTTTAATATAAAAGAGCACCACATTTCCTCTTCTGTTTGTTCATGCTTTCCTCTGAGTTAAGCACCTCACCGGTGTTCTGAACTGGTGTTAATCACATATTAATGAAGCCTGAGTTCCCAGGAGTCATCCTCTCAAAAGAAGGGGAAACATATGGTTTGTGGGAGGGCCTTCTGTTTGCCAGATTTCATCAGTTCAGCAGTCAGTGCTGAACTTTCCTCCAGTTGTTTTGGAAGAGATGATTCAAACTTTTAGTTAATCCTTCCACAGGTTGTCTCTTTTTTGGGTTTTTTTTGTTTTTGTTTTTGGGTTTTTTTTCATAAATGTACTATTAGCAAATGCCATTCTAGCAGTGTATTGCACAGGAGAGGTGAAATTGTGGAGGTTTTATCTGAACCATGTAGTGTAGAAGAGCTTTGAAGAACTCTTATGTGAAGAGAAGTAGAAATACCTCTCTCTCGAGACAGTCCAAAATTCACCTGGCTATAATTAGGCTTTTTATCAGATAGCTTGGAGGGTTTATACACCTATGTCTTCAGGGCTTTTTAAGTCACCACCATGTTCCTGCTTAGTGTTTCTGATATTCAAGATGTAGAGCCATGCTACTAGGAGTTCAGTTCCTGGTCTCTTGCTACTTCCAGCTTTCAAATAATATTCTGGGTTTGGGACAAGCTGCCATTCAGTTATTCTGAATAGGATGTTTCTTCATGTTAAGATGGTTGATCCTTTGTCATACAAATTCATTTCACATTAGAAAACTATTCTTAGGTGCTGTCTGTATTCAAGAGAAAAATAGGGAGCTTGAGAGAATGAACCATGCCAACTATTTAAGATGCCTGCTCTAATGAAAGGATGGTTCATTCTCCAGAGCTGCCTATTTCTTTTCACTAACTATAGGAGGAGCCTAGACACCTATCTTGAATTAGATACCTGATTTCCATACCTGAACTTGGGTGAAATGAATTAAGGTGATTTAAAAGTCATTTATTACTTAGCTTATTACTGAATGAACTTGATGATTTTATAGGTAGGATTGATTTGGATGTAGTGAAAGCTTTAGTGTGCATAGTCTTACATGTATGTGGGCCTTTTAAATAACTCTTCAATATAAGGTAACCAATTTTTCTGTATTTGTATTTTCAATAGAGAATTAATTAAAATAAGGCCTTATATAGGTACTTACTTGCATTCAACATCTGCATGTACTTTTCTTTAACAGAAAGGTATGCAAAAGATGTTAAAGATGTTTTGAACTCTCATTAGTAATTCATTTTACAGGTTAGTCCTTTCTTTAAAAATAAATGTTTATAATGTTTATATTTTAGAACCAACAAATAAATGGATGAACTAATAAAACTCACAAAATCTGAATGATGCTCACCAGTGTTACTACATTAAAAATGAAAAAAAAGAAAAACAACAACCAAAAGGACAGTGAAAAAGAGCCTTGCTGAAGAAATCTGTGTTATTTTTAGTGCTTTTGCATGGTATAGCTTTACACATTTTCTCAGTCTAATCACCATATGGCTCCCAAACTCCTTAGTTTTTGATTTAGATGTATCTTAAACTGAGCTATGCTATTACATCTGTATATGTCTCATTTAGGGTAGCTTACACTTTTGGCCAGCAACACTAAAAAATATTTTCCGGCTCTCAATGTCCAGTCTAACATTCTTCCATTTTTAAAGCTCTAAATGAGGAGCTGCTCTGCACGTGTACTGGAGCTGAACATCTCGTAAGGAGAAATTCTTGCCAGATTATATATACCTCATATATATACCTCATAGTTTAAGCAGCGCTGGCAGCAGTGCAAGTGAAGCTGCTTTTTCAGAAATTTATTTCTTCAGGTTTTCAAAAAGAAATCCACTTGTGTTTGATTTTTTTTAAGTGTTCTAGATTTGGGAGGGAAGGGGAATTTAAGGAACCTCCTTTTTTCTTTGTGTACTATACATACAGCAAAATACATAAACTCGAATAGTGTTTTTTGTGGGTCTGCCCATTCACTCTGAGTTTGCCATGGAAGAGTTATTGACAGTGAGCTAACTCATGTTTAGTAATTTCCGCATAAATTTAAACTTGCTTTTGTGTAGTTTTGAATATTCCAATTTACCTCTTATTTTGTTGGAGTGCTGGCTACTGGTAAAGATTCAGCCAAACAGAATAAATGTCATGGCTGCTCCAATTTTTCTCTTATTTGCAATAAATGCAGCTTGCATAGAGTAAAAATCACATTTTGGGTTTTTTTGTTCTGCATTTCCATCTAAGAGGCAGAGGAAAGTTTGTTTATTCAGTAAAGTTGTTAACTGCAGTAAAATCCCCTTCCCCCCCCCCCCTTTATTTACTTGTACATATTTCAGCTTGACATCTATGCAACATTTAAAAATAGAAGTAGAGATAAACATTTTCATGTTTAATCTAAACAAGTACAGAAGGCTAGTCCTAAAACAATATAATTATTCAAGGAACTTCATATTCTGTACCTTACTTCAAGCACAACATTTCTCTGATGGAAGGAAATTCTAACCACTGTCTTGGGCTCAGAGGTGAAGTAATATTGTTCATTCACTAGTGAACATTATGGACATTTTCAGAAAATGTACTTATCTGCCAGAGTCCCAAACAGCTCTGTGGATAAACACAGTTAGATCTATCACAGGTAACTGACTGAACAGACATGGCAAACTAATTGTGGGCTGATAAAAAGCTGTTGGCCAAGAGGTGATTTTTGGAGGTGATTATACAGTGCAACTTACCTAGCTAAAATCCCCCTCATTATTCTATGAATTCTGTTTTCTAGAGCAGGGCCATCGTTTCCCCCTTTGCTCCTTCCCATCTGCTTGAAAGGACTGGACTGTACTTTAGGCAGTGGCTCTGCCTCCTCTTCCCTCCTCTCCTGCTGCTGCCTGCTCTTTCCCATCGCCTTGTGTCTTTCTGTCCACCCTTGCACTTCTAGTTACAAAGGCATTTTTCTCATCTAGACAGCTGTTGACTGGAAATTTAACTACATGATGTCATTTTACCTAAATGCCTCACTGCTGTGTTTGTGTAATGTATGAAAGCAATCGTGACTAATGCAGGAAATGTTCCCCTCCTCTGCATTTCTGTCCCGTGGGTATTCCAGGTGAACCCTAACATGCAGGGCCAGTTCTCAAATTTGTGTCTATTGGTAATTCTGCAAAGCAAAACTATGATTAGTAGGTACACAGGCAGTTCAGAGAATAAAGTGTGACTATTACAAACATGGGTAATCTTTTTTTACCCGCAGTATGTGGCCTGTTTAATTCAGGAAAAATAATTTATCCTTTAGTATGTGTTTAGTACAGTTTTATCTGCAGTAAGATGTGCTGCAGTTAGAATGTTGATTAAGTTGAGGAAGTAAACTAATTTTATGGTTTATCCATACTTCGTAAGTCACCTCTGAATTGAAAAGAATTCACATTTTTATAGGATGCTAATAGAGCAACATATGTATATTCTTTTCATGAGCAAATGTAATTTTTGACTTAATACAATGTCAACTTTTTTGTAATTTTATGTAGCAAATAATTGCTTTGTAGTGTAATTAATTGTGGCAAGATTAACCCCTTTTTTTTTTTTTTTAAAGGGGGCTACAATTAAAAGGGATGAACATACTGGTGCAATTGTGGTGGCCAGAATAATGCGTGGAGGAGCTGCAGATAGAAGTGGTAAGGTGTTGCTGTTTACCACTAGCCATTCAAGTTCTAGAACTCAGAAGAAGATGAGATAAAACCAGAGTGGTTTGCATGCACAAAATATATCACTATCACAAACAAGTATTTGGGGTCTAGGCAGCTTTCCAAAATGGTATTTCAATATTGGTAAAATAATTCATGTTGATTTTTTTTGTTCCCTGTTGACTTGCAACCAGGTATCTTAAAGTTGGTAGAATCAGAGTTTTTAAACATATAACATGGGTTGTTTCCAATTGAAGGGATCTACTTAGAAATGATAGAATATGCCAAGATTGCAACCTGCAGATACAGGAATTCAGGATGGCTGAATTATTTTATATTAGTAAGTTCATTTGGAGTTTCAGCTGGTAATTCTCAGAATGCCAGCACATCCTTGATTGCAATTGTTTAGTCTGGGTTGCTCAAAGTGTGGAAGAACTCAAGCAAGAGGTCCCGACTTTTACTCTAAAGTGCCTCTTTTCCTTGAAGAAAATCTAGGAGAGCTGTGTTTCAAACCTAGATGGGATAATGGAGTATATCTAGTTATATATTGTTAGATTAAGAAACATTTGTGCCACAAATTAGCAGTCACAGCCTGGGTGATCTCTGCAGTACTTGCAGCTGTGTAGCTTTAAGAAAAGAGTATGAGTAGAAAAAGTATTGTCACAGACAATTTTCAAATGTATAAAAGTCTGGAAAAGTGATAGAAAAATGTTACTAATTTTCAAGAGGAAGGAAGAGAGGTGAGTAAACCAACTATCTCAAACTTGTCTGTGAGGTCAGTAGCTGCCTCATTCACTGTATATCCCTGCTTTTAAGTTACAGCTCACATGGAATGAACAAGGGAAGAAAAAGCTGAATGCTAATGGTAGTTTTCATATAATATGTAGCTATCGTAGTAATGACTCCTTTTTTCCTTCTGTAGGTCTTATTCACGTTGGTGATGAACTGAGAGAAGTCAATGGGATTCCTGTAGATGATAAAAAACCCGAAGAAATAATACACATTTTGGTAAAGACAAAGCATTTTAAAATTAGTTTAGAGGAGTCAAGAAAAAGTAATTAGATTTAAAATTTCTTCTGTATTTCTTAGAGAAATGTATATTCTGCAACAATGCTTTTTCTTCCAGTGCTATCATTTACAAACCTCCATTTCCTTTCTTTTAAAGAATTACTTTCCATGTATTTTTTATCCCTAGGCAATTACAGATTACTTTTATAGAGTCTATAAATATGCTGCAAAATGTTGAAGACCTGAATATGCAGTTGACAGTTTTTAGTACACACCATGATCTATTGAATTCAAACTACTTCAAGTGCATTAGTTAATAAACATGAGAACTCCATGTGAAAACCAATTCATAACACATGTACTTGATAGAATAAGCTAAAGGGTGTATTAAGATTATTTAATACTGATTTGCAGTATATTGATCTATATTGTTATGTTTGCACTCCTCTGATCTACAGAATCACTAAAGCCAGCCTAATTACTCACAGAGCACTATACAGATAAAGTAGCCTAGATTTTTCAGACTTATTCATGGTTTTTACAGCGGAGAAATCAATGAAGGTCATGACAGCTCTTTGTATTCATGGCATAGGCATTTCTGTATACATAGTTACCTTGTTCTCCTGCTGAATGGAGTGACTATCTCCTAGTTTTGGTTCAACAGTCAAGCATTAGCCCACTGATAATCATATTTGCTTTGTGGTTTTGTGTTCCCCAGAGAAATATATTTCCCTGAAAAAATTAATCTTTAAAAATCCCAAGAAACACAATGGCACTAGAAAAGGTGTGAACAATTTCCCCATTTACCTCCTTGAGGTACCATATAAACACCAAAAGGTAGTTAGAGCTTGTTTCAGAAGTAACAGAATTATTGATTCCAGTCCTGTGGCTGGTGAAATAAGAACCTGGCCGGTGCTTGTCAAACAGTGAGCTCTTGGATTGCAGACATGCCAGCAGAAGTATGCCTTGATTGGTAGTGGACAGGCCTGTTTCCATTTTGCTTAAATCATTGGCTGTCTGTTTCACTCCCCTAGTTTTATGACACTTGTCAGCTGCATGCAATAGTAGCAGAGGCTCCAGCTGATTAGCACTTCCTTCAATAGCAAAATGTCAGTGCGGCAGTGGGAATATATCGTGGTTAATAAGTAAAATGCAGCCAGACACATTTGAAGTGGGATATAGGGAAAGAGGAATGGATGAGGTGGTTGATGATGGCTAACTTGTTTTAAGATTTATAGTGGAGGGCTTTTTTTCCATTTAGTAGATGTAGCCTATTCAAAAATGTGTTTCTTTTCTAGTTTCTCAAAGTTGCCAAACGAATAAATCCTCCCTATATAAATATAGTTTTATATTACAAATATGGTACAAGCCTGTTTGAATTTTTGTATAGTTTTCTTGAGGGTTTTGGTTTGTTTGTTTGTTTGTTTTTTTAAATGAAATTATAATTGGAGTTTTCTGGGGGTGCACTAACTGTGCCAGGAGTTCAAAGGTTGCTTCTAATATGCATGTATTTTAGGTGTAGCATTTGCTACTGCTTTCAGTGCAGAAGTGGGACCTCTGAAACATGCAGGTCCTGGTGTTTTAACAGTGTCTCTTCTACCAGTGAAACAAATAAAACTAAGCATTTCAAGTGGGTATTTTAATCTTTGCAGTGCAAAATGTGGTAGAGTAAAGCTGTCAAACTTGGGAGTGGATAGATTCATTATATTTGAATATTTTAAAATTATTTTAAATTTCTTTTCCTTTTATTATTTCTTCGACATGTAGAGCTTAATTCTCTGTGAATTTTCTTTTCAAATGTTCACCAGGCTCAGTCTCAAGGAGCAATTACATTTAAAATCATACCTAGTGTGAAAGAAGAAATGCCAGTGAAGGAAGGCAAGGTAGGCAAGACTATTTCAGAAGCTATTGCAGTAGTTATTGTGCTGTGGATATACATGATTTGCTTAGATTTATGTCTCTGGACTCAATTTTTCTGATGTGACAATGTGTAGTGCGTGTTCACTTACTTCACGTTCTAGGTTTACAAGTGGGTGTAACATAGTTCTTAAGCCCTAACTCTGCAGCATGAAGTTGGCATAGGTAATCTTTAGTCTTCTGCAATAACCTTTTATTCTCTTGTGCAGAGGATAGGAGACACTTGGTAGCCCACTGGTTCAAAAGTATCTTTCTCTTCTGTTCCCCAATGGGCACACAATTCACCTGCTAAGTCCTATTTGCCTTGGATCATAGAGCCTTTACTACACTAGGATTTTGATTGCTGAAGCAAAGAATTTAACTTTCTAGCTTGAACTTATGATGTTAGATGTCTATAAGGGTGTTTTATAGCAGTACATATTTATTGCCTTACATTATTTAGTTCAATGGTTTTGAGTAGTAAAAGCAAAAAAAGGGAGATACATTTAATATTTTCATTCTAAAGATAAAACATGGTTTGTTTCAGATGTTTATCAGAGCCCTATTTGACTATGATCCAAATGAAGATAAAGCAATTCCTTGTAAAGAAGCTGGACTGGCTTTCAGAAAAGGAGATATCCTTCAGATCATGAGCCAGGATGATGCAACCTGGTGGCAGGCCAGACATGAAGGTGATGCCAATCCCAGAGCAGGCTTGGTCCCTTCAAAGCATTTCCAGGAGAGGTAAGCTATTGAGAAGCATAGTGTCATTATTTTTGGTAGTTAGAAAACACTTATTTGCTGAGTTGTTTAATTAAAGTAACTGTCATATGTAATCCTCATAGATTAATTACATAAATATGATAAACCTGCATTTGCAGCAAGTCAACTGAATTTGGTAACCTGTTGCTGTAATACTTTGGATTTCTTTATTTGTCTGGCTAGAATTAATAATGACAAAAACTGATAGAATAACAGTGATCCAGATTGAAATTAAAAAACATATGGAAAACAGCACATCAGTATCTGTATTCTCATTGATGTACTATGCAGGAATAAGAACTGCACTGGGTTTTGGAGACTTTACAAAACTTTGCGGGTCAGGATTTAATTTTTTAGATTGTGAATAGATCACATTGTTTTAAATTAATTTCTTATAAAATCTTGTGGAAATTTTGCAATAGTCTCATGATGTTAAGTGTTTATTAATCCCAAACCTGCAGTGAAAACTGAGGAGTTTGTGTCTTTCCCTCACCACCTCCCATTTTATAGGAGATTTGCACTAAGAAGACCAGAAGTGCAGATTCAACCATTGAAAATTTCCAACAGAAAATCATGTAAGTCTGTTAACTTGGAACAGAAATCATACTCCAGATCTCTGACTTTATAAAATAGTTTGTTTCAGCCCTGTGAATGAAGGATGCATTTCTCCTGGGCACAATAGCATCTTGGTCACATTGTCTAAGTAGGAAAATAAATATAAGACTGAAATTAAAAGCTTCAAAAGCAGCTAACAGTTTTTCCCAACCATCTGACTTTGTTTTCGAAGCACCAGGCCAAAATAATGTTTTGATATATATAATATTTCAAAGGTTGCAGTGTGTTCTTTTCCTATTGAAATAGTACAGAATTAGCTCAACAGTTTATATAATTTGGACTACATTAATAAAGTGAATTTTTTTTCTAAAGTGAGATAAAAGGTTGGATAGTCTCCTCTCCCCCATATTGTTGATTTTTTTTGCGTCCTATGAAACAGTGCAGATTTTTAAAAGTTGGGACATTCAGTTCTTTGATAGACTTTCACAGTACCACATTTTTTTAAACAAAATTGTTTTTGATAGTCTCTTCTGTTAAATACAGTAGTTGCAGAATATAATAAAAATAAGATCTAAGAAAGCACATACATCAAAACAAATATTCTTTCCACTGGAATTTACATCAACATCTGTTTTAAGTATTATTGCATATTTCACTTGACCTGTTATTTCTTTCAGTTGTACAGTCTCAGAACAAAGTGAGTACAATGTAAGAAACTATCAAGCTTCAGTAGGATCTAAATCTTAAATACAAATACGTTTATGAGTTCAACTAGAAATGTTCAATAAGTGGTCAAAAAATTTCCGCCATCTTTCATTGTCTAACATTAAACCAAAAAGTACGTATACTATGGCAAACATTAATTGAAAAACTTAATACTTTTTTTTTTCTGTTGCAACTTTCCTAACTACTTGCTATGGCTTTTGTGTTCTGAAGTTCAACAATTACTGTTAGTTTTCTAATAATCCACATTTCCTATCTCACTCCATTTCACTATTTGATTGTGTGTCCTAATGCTATTGTTAGCTCCAAAGCCCTTGATTAGCTTTGTAATTACAGTATTTGATTTCATGGTAGTTTTTGTAAAATATGTAGATGGTAGAAACAAAGAAGCTCCTCCAGCTTGTAGTAAATATTTTTCTAGGTTCTAGGTCAAGTTGCTCTGCCCCAGTTTTGGAAAATTGTGTGATCCCAGGGTATGGCTATTGCTCTCTGTCCACTATTCTTTAATCTGATAATGCCCTCAACCAAAGCCTTCAGGTAATGTCGTGGCACTGGTGCTTTTCAAGAGGTAAAGCAACTGTTGTAGCAAAATAGCATGATTTGTTTTATAATGAACTGCATCTTTTTAATGACCTTCAAATGAAGGGTTTTACAAGATGCATCTCACCCTTCTGAAAAGGCAGCCTGGATTTGACTGGGAATTGCCAAAATTACAACTCAAAGACTCACAGTATAATGTCTACTATTGTTGTCTCTGCCATTTCCACTGACTTTGCCTTAACTAGCTTAAACGGGAAGAGTTCCTCTTGTCCTCCCCTTTCCCTTTAAACATGACAGAGCCTTAGGATCACGCAGTATGTCATAATTATCTTTTAGACTTAAAAAACAAGCAAGATCCAGCTAAATACCATCTAGAAGGCTATAGTGCATCTTAAGGGGGAGAAGACTGCAGAGTAATATGAGTTTGTCACTTTCTCTCCTCCTCGTTTCTTAGAACCAACTGCTGTCCCCTCTTCCAGATTTCCAGTGGAAGAGGGGATGTACGCTCTTCTGAGTAGAGGGTCCATCCCTTTGTCCAAACACTAAACATGTTTCTAGTGCTGGGATGGAATTCAGATCCATTATAGAGATAACATTTTAAGGACCAGAATTCAGCTATAGAAAAATATGTTGTAACTAGAATATTGCTCTCTGAAAAATCTTCCACTTTTTAAACTTCTCAAGAAGATTCTATGTAAACTGGGAATCTCCAGGCCCTTATGATCTTTATAAAGTTAGGCTGCTTTTTTCATTGTGACCAAGCACAAAAATGGAAAAGGACTACAAGATCTGACTCTTTAAGCCCTCTTCTGTACTGCGATGTATGGGCCACTGATTGTTGTCTTCTGAAGTTTTATTTAACAAATTGCCGTGTTAAAGAGGGGGGAAACTGGTATTGCCCTTCAGCTTGATACACATTTCTCCAATGTTTGGAAGGGTACTTGAGGGGATGTTCAGTGGGGAAACTGGTGTTCTGTAGATCTTTCAGAAATGGCTGTGTATTGAGAGGTTGCTTGCTGTCACAACTGATCCTGTCCAATTGTATGACCTGAATTTCCTGAGGATTTTGGAGTAAAAGGGCAATTTGTCAGCTGGTATTTTTATAGATTCCCAAATACGAAAACCTGTTGACTTCAACAGAGCTGCTAATAAAAAGCCCCTTTCCTGACAGGACTGGGAGTTGCACTAGGAAGCTTTCTTGAGGCATGGTAAGTAGCCCTGGGTATGGCCTGCTCTGTTCAGTCAACTCATCCGCAGATCCCATGTTTTGTAACAAGGAAGAAATCTGGGTATGTGCCTTTGTTTTCAGTAGGGAGACTCAAGGAGAAATGTTCTATTTTCTTGGATACCCAGAAAATGTGAGTGAGCTCTGGTTTCTTAGATGGGCTTCCAAGATGACTAGTGTCCTTCTACTTGAAAAATGAAAAACTAGTCAAAATTTTGTGACCTAGGAGATGTATCCACAACTTTTTCTCCCCGCTCTCTTCTAAAGCTGGTTCTGAAACTGTGAAGGACTGTTGTAACTTTCTACAAAAAGAATTCTCAGAAAGAGAGTGAATAACTGCATTTACAGTAACAGTAATATCCATCAGGATTTGCTTTGATATTTAAGTATGTCTCAAAACTTGCAAGGTTTACTTTTGGGAAGCCTTCTTTCTGTTTCCCATTTTTAAGTTTTTCCTATTTAGCATAGCAAGGCAAATTGTATGAAGTTGTTAATTGTGCACATACATGTATATAATAAATCTGGAATTAAAAAAAGTGGGCTTTTCAGATGATGCTTGTATTGAATACACATATTGAGGAAAGTAGAGGATGCTTTCATAGAACTTTTTCAGCAAGAATTATTTGCACTGAAAAAAACCCAGAAACCTAACCTAGTTCTAAATTATTAAAAGGATCAGTTTACAATGGAAATGCCAAGTCGTAGTTTCACTTTAATAGCCAAGTTTAGTAGGCAAAGTTAACTTTGTGAAAGATTTGTAAAGACACCTTTCCCAGCATTTAGCTGTTTTCTTGAAAGAAGAAACAGGATTTTTCTCAGATTACAACAGTAAAAATGAAAAAACTTTAACATGTCATGTGTAGACTGGAGGAGGGGGCAAAACAGTGTGCACTCCATATTGAAAGGTAAGTGATATCTGGGAGCAATATGACAAGGAACTGATAATACATAGACAGCAGATGATTTTACCTTGAGAGGAAGACACAGTAAAAATAGGAATAAAGAAATGAAAGGAAAACCAGAGACACAAATTTTCATGTTGAGGGAAAAGGAGAAAGTGTTGCAGCAAGGGCAAGGGAAAACCAGTTGCACAAAAGCTGCCCGTAGACCCCAGTAGGTAAAACCCCACCCAAGATGGGCTTTGAAATTATTCATTTAACAAATTTGACAGTACTACACAAGAACATAACTATAGTTACTCCTTGCACTTTAGTTCATTTGTTTCTTGATTCCACTTAAACACTAATGTATTCATTTTGTTAAAGATTTTGAAATGGTGAATACAATAATTAGTAATATAAATTCTAACCTCTTTCAGGTTTTTACTATTGGTATTAAGCCTCAGAAAGTTCAACATTAATATTTAATAATTTTTAGAAGTATGAGATAAGCAGCAGTTGGATGCATTGACCTGTTTATAAGGTCAAAACTGTTACTTTCCAATCTCTGAGTTAGTGCAGAAGTGATGGATAACAAATCTCAAGCATTTCCAGCATTTTTCTCAATACTTAGCAGTGACGTTTCAGCAAAAGGCAGAGCATTAGTACTATGGGAAAATTATACTGGGGGAAAAAAAAAAGAAAAAGCAGCATAGGAATGAAAGTAAAGGAATAGAGATGCACAAGTTTGTGTGAATAGGACTAACCTTCTACCTGCTGGGTCAGTGGACTGCACTTTAGCTGATGTGAAGTGTGAGTAAGGTCAGTGGGATGCAGAGGGAGGTAGAGGTGTGTCTGGCTGCATGCTGTCAGCTTCAGTGGGGCTTAGCTTGTGACCCACTGCTGATGTCACCCTGCAGAAACCTGCTCACCTTCTGGCTAATACTTAACAGCATTCTTGGCTTTAGGTCATCTTAGCTTGGGTGCAACTTTGCAGCTAGAATTGGCTCTGTGAGTTCTCCTGTAACTGCATCCCAGCTAACCAAGACTGACATGAGACAGTACAAGGAAGAATTTGTTTGTTTAATAGTTCCAAGTCTGTTAGCTTGAATGTAAGTGCTACTTGTGCTTTGACTGTAATAATCACTGCCAAAAAACCATTCTTATTCTTGCACTTGTAGCTTTCTTTAATTTGTAGGTAAAACATTGATCAACTATTTTTTGAGATTAAAAAAAGCAAATTTATTTGTATAACTACCAAATGGCTTACTGTTCTGCAGTAATTATAAACCACAATAATCAGCCAAGACATTATACTCCTTCAGCATAACTTTGCTTTCACAGCAGTTATTATGTTTATTTTTGCATTATGTTTGTTTTGTTTCTGGTATGAAAATTACTGGTAACTTTATATTTTATACTAGTGTAGCCTGTAAGTTCTCTTAACTTGTGTAGTGTATGTGTATGTATATATCCATACCCTGTGTGTATTGTTATATATAAATACGTATATGTATGTAGCATGTATGGCAGAGCTGTTCAGAGACATCTTTTCCTTGAAAATACATTTGTTCTGTTTATTTGATGCTAAATGTAAATACTGTTGTGGCAAAGTCATCATCTTACAATTTTTCTAGGGTTTAGAACCCATTTTACTTTCAATTTTGATTTACCATATGTGATTGGCGTTGTATGAGCAAGAGGAAATATTTAACTGCAGCCAAACGGTGTTCATTAAAACAAGATGTAACCCAGTTTATCTGCAGATGAATGTCCTGTGAACTGAAGATCGTGTTCTGCCAACAAAATAATTCAAACGGGCTAAAAGAATGAATGCTTTGTACCACTTGTATTTGAAGACCAAACATTTGGGATAAATGAGTAGCAGGACTCTTTTGCTTGTTACAATTGCTGCACAACCTTAGCCATGCATTTCTTCTCAGTATTTTTCTGCGTTCGTATTTGAAACTTGATTGCCCACCTGCAGGTAGTTATGAGTAAAATAAAAAATTGAACTAGTCCTGTAGAGTTAAATTAGCACATTAGCATCTTTATTCAGAAATCTTCTGTACTTACAAATACTCACTTCCTGCCATCACAGAGAAATTAAGGAAACCTGAAGCTGAATGACATTTGAGTCAAAGTCACATGAGACAAAATTGGAAAATGGTAAACTCTTGCTCTGTCTTTCACCGCAAGGCTATCCTTCATTTTCCAAATTTTCTTGGTAGAGATAGTTATGTGATGATGTTATGAGAGGACTCAATTAGATCATCTTATGTTGTCTATAGCATGCGTGTAGTTATTGTTTGATCTACAAAACCTTATAGGATAAAAACCTGCCAAACAGTATAGTTGTCAATTGCTACTTTAAGCTGTTTATCGCTAGGATATCAGGAGTGTTTAATATAGTTACTGTAATGCAGATAATTGTACATCACAATTTCTTGCTTACTGGAGTATTACAGAGTTTAAGGGATAGTATAACTTGATTGTGATAAGAAACTAAAACAGAGCTATAATTTTAGACAGCAAAACATTTAAGTAAGATTCTTTGACGGAAATACTGTTGAAAGAAAGTCAGCAAGTTAAACATTTTAATCTAGTGCTGGACTCTTCCAAAGAGTTCAAGGAAGTTCCTGCTATGACACTGGTTTTGGGCTCTGTAAATGATATAATTTAGGTGAAGCCATCAAAACCAAATATAAACATATTTGTTAAAATACATAAATAATAAAGTGTGTTTAATACTTGCATTGTTATAGCATACTGGCTACCCCAAAATCTTTCTAAAATGAATAAAAATACCTACTTCCTACGCTTCAATTGCACTTGTGTTTCCTATTTCTTTTTCTCCATTTATGTTTTGGTCATGCTTCATTGTTGTTTCAAGACCATGTTCCATTACTATTTTCTTTAAAACTTCCTCTTGCTTCTTACCACACTACATATAGTTGGTATTTCTTCTTTTCTCAGTGTTCTGTGTGCTCCATGTTGCCTTATGGTTGATTGATTGTTGGTTTTTCTTTCACTTTGTCACTGCTTTTATTTTCTTTCTTCCCATCAGATTTCCTTCTCTTTACTCTCTGTCCTCTTTTAGTGTCTTATTTGCTCCTTCCAGATAAACACCTATTTCCTTTCTCACTCTGCTTCAATTTAGTCCCTCTATATTGGCCTGAGAACATCTACCCCAATATTTTGTGTCTCCACATTTTGAAACTTTAGGCTGCATGTGTACAAATACTTCCAACACAGAGTTGTATTAGTTATGAATGAGTCATAATATGAAGTTTCCTGACAAATAATTTCTGGCTTTGTTGGGGACAGGCAATAGTCCTGGTAAAATTCCTGGTGAAACACAAATTGGGAGCTACATGTGGTTTCATAGCTGCATTAAGCTATGAAGACCTACTGATGTCCCACATCTTTTCATTATGTTCAGGGGTAGCCCAAGAAAGCCAAGAGCAGTCGTATTAAGAAAAAAGTTTTTTAAAAAACACAGAAACTTCAGAACTCCTTCACTTGTTGTCAGCATTAAACCTCAACTTGTAAACATTTTGGTTTGTGCCCTCTGGCTCACTTGGGAATACTAATGTCTTTCATTTATAGTATGGGTGGAAAACACCTTTCCCTTTCCTAGCAGGGGAAGCCCAGGAGCCTGTGGGCTGTTCTCAGCCCTGCTGCTGTGCAGCTCCATCATCTCTAAGCATACTTACAGGTCTCTCCTAAAGGACTGCAGTGGTGTGGGTTGAATGAGTGCGTGTACCTCTGTGTACATACAGACCTCTACCTCCTGTCCAGTCTATCATGTTCAGAAAGGAGGACTTGTCTGTCTCCAATGACAAAATACCACACAGAATTCTTAAAAATGCATAGTCACTAGTTAAGTTGAATAACTGTTGAATTTAGGAAGCTTTTTAGATTTATTGATGTGAACTGGCTTGATCAGTAGTGACTTTTTTTTTCAGGAGATAACATTTACAGCCTATTGAAAGTAGTGGAAATGGAAATGTAGAAAAACTCATTAAACATAAATATCAGGTCATGTAAGAAGCCTCTCAGCACAGAGGAGAAAGAAATAGAACCTGGAAGCCAGCCATTCTGTGTCCAGCTTTAGGGAGTTTGTCACTCAAAGAAGTGGAAACTTTTAAGGTCAGAAGAGTAAAAAGGATCCAGCGCTTTCACTCTCAGCTCACAAAACTGGCAGCACTTCTAAGGCACCAGTTGTGGTCAGTCAAGCAGTGCTCACCTTAGAGGACTTTCCAGTCTACTAAAACTGCATGGTAACTTTAAATAGAATTCAGAGAAGTCTTCCAAATTAATATTTTAAAGCGTAAGTCCTCTAGAAAAAAGGTGCCACGAAATGATACTCCAAAACAGTATTCTGTTGCTGGCAGAAAAAAAGCATTGGATCCATTTCCTGATTGGGAAAGCTTTTCAGTGTAACCAGATAGGCAGGAGAGTTTTGACCTCTCCTTTGTTTGGTACATCAGTTACACATGAAAGATTGTAAAATATCTCTTGAATAATTTCTTCACGTTCTGAGGAAAGGCGTGCTTCATGGAGACTCTTTGAAATATTTATGCATTAGGCATATTTGTCTGGATTCCAAGGAAATTTGAATGAGATGTAGATTGTAAAATCTCTGTATAAATCTAGGCCTAAATTTATAATATCTTTGTGAACAAAAAATCACATATATAACCTTGTTTTTCTGTAAAAGCTTACAAATTGTTGTAAAAATTTGTTTTCCACTATCAAGGAAACAGAGATTTATTGACTTCCTGTAAGTTAACGTAAAGTCTTAAGTAGATCTGTTGTATTAGCATAATGTCAGAGAAGAAGAAATTACAAGAGTACCTATAGTCTTACAGTGTCTTTTCAGCTACAATTATAGATATTAAAAAAAAGTACAAAAACTTCTTCAAAACCGAGCTCCAAGGGCATTGGCAGCTGTAACTGTAAATGCAGAAAAATACTGAGATCATGTTCGTGGTAGCAATTCTTAGAAATTCTAGGTTAAGACTGATCAAATGGAATTTAAAAACTCTGCATTTAATACCAAAGAGATCTTCCATCCAGCTTGGTAAGGTCAGTGTTAACAAATAGTGGAAGAATCTCATATAGGTAATTTAAAAGTGCATGTAATACTTCAATGTCTTTTTAGGTTCTTTTCTAACAGTGTAGTTTTCAACATGTAAGCTAAATCCTGCTGTGGTGGTGTGTGCCTCAATACAATAGGTACTGTCAAGAGAATTTTAGAGTAGCTTACATAGCTGAATTTTTTCCTACTTATGAAGTATTAAACAATAATACTTTGTTTTTTTGGCTGTTCTAAGATGAGGAAGCGGTTGAGTGTGGTAGGTGCATTTTTCTTCTTCAATTTAACTTTTCTTTCTTAAGTTATGTTTTCACTCCATTTAATTATTTCCTTTCCTATTTTTCCTTTGTGCTTCTCAGAGGAAATTGAAGGTACATGTACAAAAGTTTCCCTGCATAGCCCAATAATTTTATTTAGAGAACATATGTTTAGAATTAAAATGAATATAGTCCAATGTTTCTAAAGAGATGTTATACATACGGTGCTTTTATATTGCCACCAAACACATTGAATCATAGTTTAAAGTAGATAAAAGATACCAGAATATTCCTAGTTGCTTCATGTAAAGATCAGCAATCTGAACTGTTGTTTTAAACTGCTTTTTCTCTCTTAGACTTCTGGAAGGTGTATAGAGAGAAGTAGTATCATAAAATAATATTAGCAAAACTTGGGTGGGCTGGGACTGAAAGAGATGGTTCTGACTTAATTACATGGCCATGAGAGGTCTTGGATTTCTAATTAATACTGACAAAGTATTTCTCTGAGATGATAGAAAGTTCATCCACATAGTATCATTGTTACTGTTTTCTCTCTGAGTGTAGCTGGTTACTGTTATGCTTGCAGCATATGTTAAAGTAATAACAGCTGATCTCTAGTAATTTTTTTTTTTTAAACTTAGGAGGCCTTTGTTTATAGAGGAATTAGAAATTATAGCTCGTATTTTTGATCAAAGGGCCTCTGGCATGTAAAAATATACATTGTAGCTATTTTATATCAAATGAGAGGATGTGTTTTTGATCAAAAACCTTTCTGTCTAATCCAGTGAGCCAAAACTTAAAGCTGAAGTCTAATAATGTAAAATTTACCAAAAAAGCTTGATTTACATCAAATATGTTTTGCTTTCTTTTAAGTGGCATATTTTCTATTAACTGATAAATTGTGAATAATAGTGTTAGAATTCTTTTTAGAATGTTTGCTCTCATCACAGTTTTTGCTTGAAACAGTAAAAAGATCGGTGTGCATGCTGCAAAATTGCAGAATCTCTCCAGCTAAAATATAAAACAATAAATGTTGTTTTATGTTTTTAAGAAAATGGCTTATTGAAGGCTTTTTACTGGTGTGCTTTGTACAGTTGTTATGGTCTAAGTAATTTCTTCTGTATTTTTTGCTGGGCTTCTAACTATTCTACTTTATTTCTTGGCTCTTATTCTGTATGCTTTTACCCTTCGTCCAGAAGATGCTGAATGTGCTGGTCACAACAGTGGATCCTATCTAGGTGAGCAATTGGTTACAAAAGACAATTTCTTTCTTTCTTTCAGCTTCTTTTCCCTGGAACTACTGTGTCCACTTTGCTTTTGGGGGTAATCTGCATTCAAATGTCCTTCCTCTGCATGACAAAAGCATGAACATTGAGGTTTTAAAAATGGCTCATTGGATTTGACATAAAGGGTTTATGTAGCCTATGCTGTTATCTGGTTAAACATAAGCTTCTAAAAGACTGGTCTGCTCTTTAACTAAAAAAAAAAAAAAAAAAAAAAAAAAAAAAAAAAATTTAGGAAAAATAAAGACTTTTAAAGTATGTTAAGTAGGCTATGTGTTTAATGAGACAAAAAGGTTACTGTATTGTGAAAAGTTTGAATAAGTCTTTAAAGATGCATTTTCAAGGTTTTATTCAAGTTTTGCTTATGCTTTACTTCTTTGTATATGTCTAACTATTTGGGGATGATTCAGTGAGAGTACAGAGCAAATTTGCAGGCACCGTTTCTTTTTCCACATTACAAAATAAAATAAGTCATAATAGCTCACTAGCTTAAATTTAGCTTTAAATCTAGTGTGAGCTCAATGTATCATTGAAGGGAGGGGGGAAGAGGAGGGGAAGGAGTCCTTTGGCTTCAGCTTCAAGATTCCGAATTTCAAACAAAAGTAACATTTTAAAAAGGTGAATGTTCCATGATATGTTTCAACTTTTTAATTTGTGCCATTTTAAAAGCTATGTAAAAATATTTTAGTTGAAACTGTCCAGAATTCCTGCCAGCTGAGGGGCTGGCTGGAGCAGATTTTGTGGCAACCAGCCCTTTTCCCAAGGCTTTCATCCTCCTACCACAAGAGGAATGGGAAGAAACTTGTTAAAGTGCTTTACTACACCGAAGCCACTGGGTTCACTGAAACACCCAAGACTAGTACTGTAAATTGTAGGTGGTTTTCATATTGCACTATGCTTGTTTCAAAAGTACACAAACTACATCAGAAATGCACAAACTGGATAACTGAAAGAACTTTCTTGTCTTTGCAGAACCGTAGTGTGGTATAATTTTATCATGTATTTGTGGAACCAGTGGTCATTTAATTATGCTGTTCTTATATTTTTTAGGTAATCAACTAAATCAATTTTGAATTGTAATTGTATTGATAGATTGAAGTATGCTTGGAAAATTATGTGATTCCAGATGAACTGCATTTTTCTTATCAAATCATCTCGTTGAAACAGAAAAGACATCAGCCCACCATTTTTTCTTTCTGTCTGCAAATACAGTTTGTGTAAATTCTGAAGATGAGACTACCACTGTTTTACAATCAGTTCTTTGTGGACTTTATTTGGGAAAGGTGGCAAAACAGAATCCAAACAAAATCTTGGTTTTTTAACCCTTTCAATTAAATATTTTTGTCTATTGCTGCCAAAAAGGCTCAGTCATTCACAAAGGAGATCTCTTGTCTAGGATCTGTTGTCCTAGATGCAAAGAACAAAAAGACAAGGTGGGGGTTAGTGTACTTAGATAAAACTTAACAAAATTTATTGGAGAACTACTGTACAGTTCAGGCAATGATTTTTTAAGAGCTGCCGTGCAGTGGGGTGCTGCCATCAACCCAGAGATGGTACTTTCACTCTTCTTGTGGTGGGTCTTTGCTGTTTGGATGTGAGATGTCAAAGAGGAGTTCCAGAAGACAGAACAACAGTGAGAAAAAGACTTGTCTAAAGTTAGGGGCCAGGTTTGGGGTAAAAACAGAAGTGTATTCACTGGTTGTGAATAGTAAGCAGTTTGGTTTAGATATTAGAGGTTTCTTGGAGGTTTCTTTTTTCTCTTTCAATAGGAATCATTCATTACAAATTCTCATAGCTTAAGATCAAGCAGGTGGGCTTTTGAACATTGATGTTATTGCTCTTTTGCATATGGTAGCAGAACACAGTAATTTGTAATTCACAGTGTCTTGTGCACTCCAGTGTCTCCTTCTTTCACAAACCAGTCAGACCCCAATCCTATTCAGTCATTTACAGTTGCTTTTCTCCTAAATTATTTTTCAATTGTATTTTCTCAAGGAACAAAGTGATGTGGAATAACTTTCTGGGATGGACAAATGCCACTGGCAAAATGGTAATAATTTGAACAAAACTTGTTGACCCTCTGCAGGGAGGACACAAAACTTCTTCCTATGTGCTGCGCAAGATATAAAACTCAGTCTATAATGTAAAGGAGTCCTGAGCAAAGAGAGTTTATAAACCCTCTGCTACATACACAGGACCATACCCAACTGCTGCAGTTCACCTTCCTGCTTAGGAGAGCCACTTTCTTTTCCACTGGTCTGAGTATATATATTCCTTCAATCCCAAGGGTATTGGAGGTCTTGAAATATAATTCTTCTCCAGCCTGTTGCTTTTTGGGAGAGTGAGAAAACATGTAATGTCCCACCTGTGTTTTGCGTTACTCTTTTTTTAAGTGAATCCCGAACATCCCGATTTTTCTGAATGTGCATTTTCTTGAAAGTTGTAGACCTTTATGACATGCCTTGATTACTAAGTAACCAAGAATTCCTAGGCAATTCTCTTCGTTATGTATACATGAAGTCTTTATTAAACATACTACATTGAAAAAAAACCCAAAATATTGTCACTGGAGGCCTTGGATCACACTAAAAGGTTCGGAGTATTTTAGTAACTGAGTAACTTTCTATATGGTGTGACCTGTTACAAGACCAAGGTAGTCTGGATTAGTTTAACTGCTGATGGAGGAGGTGACCTGTATTATCTTGTATGTATTCTCACATATGGAGAGTTAGTATAAGGTAAGTTGAAGTATGATAAATTGTTTGTATGTCTAAATTCTAGAAATGGTTTTCAAAGTGTGAATGCACTGATTACTTCCTTAAAACTAAAATGACTAAGTCATCTTGCATGCCAGTTTTGACAATATGTAATGAAATCAAGTGAACTGCAACAATTCTAATATCAATTAATGAATTTTCAATTGATTTTATGGCTTGTTATGGGTTTAGGACTCTCTATTTTTTGGCATTTCAATCTGTGAACCAGTGTATTCTGTGAACAGCTAATGTCTGAAATGTGCTTCAGACACACACAAGGTGGTCATGAAGAGCAGCAGAAGAGGCAGCTTTCAGAAAGCAGAATGTCTCTACCAGTTGGGATCAGATCTTTTATGTCCAAGGTTATGTAGCAATTACACTATTAATTTGAACCCTTCCCTCTAAAATGACTCAGATAATTTAATGATGTTTCATTCATTTCTAATATTTAAGTCACAGTACAGTATTGTATGTTTCTGTGGTAATTTCCTGAGGAATTGTTGGGGGAACGTTAAGAGCTTGCCTTTGCCAGACTTAAATTCTAGTTACATTACTAGAACCTTTATGAACATACAATAAATATAGATTAATATCATCTGTTTACTATTCTCAATTTTGTCTTAAAAATCCAGACATAATCTAAATTTTTATTAACCCTGTCTAATGTGCAAGCTGGGAATCCATCCAGGAGCAAGCAGAGTAAGAAGTCTGCTGTGTGTTTGTGCAGTTCCTGTTCTAACAATAGAAATACTCAGTATATGAGCTAGTATAAAGAAAACCTCAATAATTTTTTGGGAAAAAATACCCTAAAATACCAAATAAAAATGTCATCTTCATACAAACCTCAATGATGACCATGGTACCAAACTTATTTTTGTCAGTAATATGAATACAAAAAGTACCTTTAAATGCATCTACAATTAAAAAGCTTTTGTTCACTCTAATTTAGTCTATATTAATTTAATTAATGAAAATGGATAAAAGCATTTGTAAGTGCCTCATTGCATTCTGGAACCTTACTGATGAATTTGTGAAGCATTGGTGAATTTTAGTTATAATATTTCTTCTTAGTATGACTTATCTGAATGTGAAAAAGTAACTTTCTGCTTTTGTTAATATATTTGGATTTAAATGCATAAAAACATAGTCACAATCTTTTGTTCATTTCTTTTTTAGAGTTGTCATTAAATCCGAATAACCACAGTTTTTTACATCAGCACCCATTTAGAGTACTTTAAGGGAGACAGGTTCATGTGTTGCCCATTTTCAGTTTGCATTGGTGGGTGATGTCTAAGTGGATTTCTCTGTGCAAATGTAAAGCATTGTGCTGAGATGACAAAACGTATCTTGCTAGTGTTTAAAAGAATAATGACACTCTGCTAGGGATTTTTTCATTCTTTTTCTTAGAGATGTAAGTAGTTTCTCTTTGCTTATTGGTGGGCCTTAATTAAGTTTATTAGTAGCAGCTTTTGATTTTTATATCATGTTGAGAAGTGTTATAATGTTTGGAGACATCTGTAGTCTGAGCACATTTGTTCTTCATATTTGGTTCCCAGAGGCTGTTCATATTTCACCAAATCTGTTACATTCCAGCAGTGGTTTATGAGTTTGCATGTTCCATAAGCTTCTAGTCATGTAGCTGAAACCCATGAGATGGTGCAAGCTTCTCAGTGTTCAGAATTTTGTTGTTTTAGTGACAGAATTTCCCCCTTTTATTTTATAGTCTGCATTTTTGCCAATGAGGATTAATCTCTGCTGATACCCATATTCCTCAGACAGTGGAGCCTGCAGCTTCTTTAATATTCATCACAGTTTATATTATCAAGTGTTCTGGGCAAGCAATGCTTTTTCCCTTTGTTCTTTATAGGAATCCACTTTTAAACTTGATCATTTTATAGAAGCTTTATTTTTCTATTGCATATCAGTATGGCTTTTTTTTTTTCTGTAGTGATTTTTGCTGTATTTTTAATAATGCTCTGTTGTTAATTTAAAAATACAAAGTTTCTTTTTTGCTTTTCCTAAACTGTAAAATATGCAAAACACTAGCAGGATATGTTTTTACTTATTTATAGAGGTTTTTATTCCTTGCAAGTAAAATATCATTTCAGTTCAGCTTAATCTTTTTGCACAGTCACGGCTGCCCAACATATAATACAATTATAAATGCAGAGTTCAACAGAGAACATTAATAAGTGGTTCTTTATAAAATAGCTTCTGAAGTTCACAGTAAAGTTAAGCCACATATTTGAGAACATAAAATGGCAGATGCAAGAGTGGAAGAATCATGTTTTTTCAGTAATGCAGTAACACTGTCATTAAAATGATGGATATCTTTGAAACAGTCTCATTCTTCCTCTCCGAACTATGTATTTTCCTGGGGGTTGAGAGCTGCTTAAAGCAAACTTTCTGAGGGCTTTCTATAGGACTATTGAGACAAGTTTTGAGGAACAGTTAAAACAGCTTTCAAATTGACAATAGTCTTAAAGTGGCAAAGCAATGTGCATATCACAATTTTTAAATATGCAATAGTTTCACAGCACATCTTCACTGGCACACTGCTGAGAAATGAGGCATGCTGGAAATCTGCTCTGTTATCTGGTTGAAGTGTTTGCTCTTTGTAAATAATATAGTAGCTTTTCTGTAATGTCTTAAGTCCTAGCTAAATTTGTTGTTGAGCCCTTTTAATATACAGGACAGTATTGCTACTTTCATTTACCAATGAGTTCCAGTCACAGAAATACCAAATTTTTTCATCAAGGAAACTTATGTTAGCACTGGAACTGTATCACCTCAGCAAATATGTGCAATGCTTTGTAGGGAGACTGTAAAAATTGCAAGTGACTCAACTTACAGAAAGCACTGAAAGATTTTCACCTTTTTGATTAAAAAAAAAATCTGCTTTTTTTTCCTCTTTTAATGGAATGAAGACATGAAAATTCTTAGATAAAAAACAACCTGGTAGCTTGGTAATGATGTCTGAGTAAAGTACATGGAGAAAAGGGGAACAAGTTACGAATGGTCTTACTAAAACCCAACAGCAGAGATTGAATTAATATGAAGATTTTGTAGTAATAGTAATTTACCTAAAGATTCTGCAGTTTGGCATATAAACTGAGGCTAGGAAGCTGTGGGCACAGATGCTGTGAGACAACTGCTCTGAGGCACAGAGTTCTCAATATTTCTAAGGTCGACACCAAACTGGAGTGGAGAGGATTGACTTAGCTTCATTTGATCACTATAATTGCTTTTTATCTTCTCCAGGTATGTGCATTTTGGCTTTTGTGACAAAACTCTTTGTTCTTTAAACTATTTAGTAGTGAATGGTGAAGAATTATTCTTCATTTTTTCCCCATAAATTTTACACAAAAAAAGTCAGAACAACATTCATCTTGCTTTTAGGGCAACTGATTTTTTTTTTGTTTTTTTTTTTAAATACAAAACCTTGTATATGAGGCCCCAGGAAACCTGTAAGTCATTTCAAGTGTCTGTATTGCTAATGTTTTTTTAACCTTTCTTTATATAACTTTGTATGTTTAGGTGTAGTTATATAGCAAGAGAACATCCTCATGTCATGACAGACTTCACCCTAGAACCAGAGGAATCTCCCAGGCCGCCTCCTGGGTCTGTACCAGCACATGCTCCAACAGGGCTTTTCTGACTGCAGTCACTTCAGTGTTAGTGTTCTTCTCTAAATAATAAAGTAGCATAACTCTTTATTTCACTAATTTTTCATATATCTTATTTTGGTCACTTTTCTGTACCCAGCCCATGTCCTTTGCAGTCTAGACAATACTGTAGCTCTTAAAAATGTAATCAGCCCTTTTTGTGCATGCTAACTCTTCTTCTTTTCCATAGTTTTCATTTTACTTTGAATATAAATGGATTGACATTGCTTTATTCTTAAACAATTTTCTTCCTTTCCTCTGTGTATGCATTTGTTGTAGATTTCCATAAGTATAGGAGCTCGCATCAATAAAATAACTTGGTTAACAACTTCTGTGATCCCGGTTCTGCAAAGATATAGTTAAAGTGGAACTGTGTCTGCAAAATGCTAAGCTTATAACTAAAACATGTAGGATTTTGATTCAGATCTGGTTCTGAATATTGACAGGAATGAGCACTGAATTTACCCGGTACCTTTGAAGAAAAAAATGTAATTTGATTACTTTTCAAACACCTGAACATAAATACTATTACACATTTAGGAAGGTGCATTGCTGAAAAATATGGGTTCACCAAAAGTTTACTTGTGTTTACTGTTCTATGATATGTTCTGAGCCAAAAAAAGGTGTTCGGATTCTTCCAGTATTTAAAATGTAGTTTGTATTTGAGTGTATTATCCTCAAATAATCAGCTTTTGAGTCCTACTTTGCTATCCCAGTAATTCCTTCTAGAAGTAGTGCTATAGACGTACCAGTAAAACATAATGCAATGCAATGTAAAGCACTTACTTGAAAAACTTTAGAGTAATCATAAGCAGAGGAGTAAATCAGTTATTAACATGTATTGTAGAAGGGGTTTTTTGTGCTGTTCTGCTTGAAAATCTCCTGATCTCTGGTCATCTCCTTTGAGAGTACTTAAAAGCTATGTGAAATTTTCAATTTTCTAGATAGGCACCACAGATGTCACACTGTTGATGCAATTGTAAATGCAAGTTTAATATGAATATTAGCTTTTAAATTCATGTTAATATATCCCTAATGTGGGTACTGTGTTGTCTGAGATATTTCATAGTGGTTTGGAATTTAACTTAGAGTTTGGTTTTACTTTCAAACATCTTTGTGAAAGGTTTTGTGCATTTTTTTAATACTATCAGCATGGAGCTAGACTTAAAATGTCTTAAGGAGTTAATTCTGATTAACCCTTTAAACCACCCGATGTTTTTCTACAGTATGTTGTACTTGATATCTGTGTGCTATGGTGGTTTAATAGAGATGCATTAAGTGATTTAATAGAAATCACTCCAGAGGAGTCCAGACGGCATGAATTTCCTTGTTTTATGTACTAATGTGTAAGATACTCAATTATCTGAATATCTTAACTTATTCTAATTATATTTTACAGTTTGTTGTTGCACCTGTTATGATTTTATTGTTAATTTTACCTGATACAATTTAAAATTGAAGGGAAATACTGTTCTCATGACCTGGCTTGTTTAGAATATAATACATTTTTTATTCCATGCACCAATCCTCAAATGTTTGGAAGAGATTGATTTCAAATGTTTTGACAAGACTTATTTCTTACTTTGAAAAAATCCTGTTCTTATTGCAGCTGGTTTTAGAAGAAGCTTTCGTCTTAGCAGAAAAGATAAAAAAACAAACAAATCTATGTATGAGTGCAAGAAGAGTGATCAGTATGATACTGCAGATATCCCAACATACGAAGAAGTTGCAAAATATAGACGGCAACCTAATGACAAATACAGGCTTGTAGTTTTGGTTGGTAAGTTGTTTTCTTTATTTTTGTCTTGCTGACCAAGTAAACTAGCAAAGGACTGCTGATTAACATAATGCTCACCACAAAATCATTTAGATTGGAAGGGATCTTGGGAGGTCACTTGGTCCTGCTTCCCTCTCAGCAGGACTAACGCTGAATTCAGAGCAGGCTGCCTATGACAACTTTGGGAACCTGTCTTCCCACCATCTGTATCTTGTCTTCCCACCTCACACCTCAGTAGAGAGGTGGCCTCCGTCTTCTCAGTGGGTATCAGAAGGGTGCTGGTGGGTGTCTCCGAAGACATCTCTTCTGCAAGACAGACAATCCCAATTCCCTCAGCCTCAGAGGTCATGTTCTTCATCTCCCAACTGTCTCGGAGGCCTTCTGCTTGCTCCACTTTATCAATATGTTTGCTTAGTGTAGGACCCATCATGGACAGAGTATTCCTCAAAGGGTCTTAACAAGTGCTGAGTAAAGTAAATATTTTCCCTCTTACCTACAGGCTAGGGTCTTGCAGATACAGTTAGCCTTTTGTTAGCCTTCATTGCTGTCAGCATGTGCTGTGGACTCATGCTTTGCTCACTGCCCATGTGGAGCCACAGGTCTGTTCATCCAGGCTGCTCCCCAGTCAGGCAGTCCCCAGCCTGTACTGCTATGTAATGTAGTCTATCCCAGATGCAGGACTTTTTATTTGTCTTCATCAAATTTCACAAAGTTCTGACAGCCCATGCCTGTAGCATATCAAGGTCCTTCTGAATGGAAGCCCTGGTCCTGAGCAAGTTACTTGCGTCACCAATTTTGGCATCTGGAATCTTGATAAGGGCCCATTCTGTGTCCTTCTCCAGGTCATTGATACAGGTGAGTCCCAGGGTAGACACCTGAGGAATTCCACCTGTTGTGAGCCACCTAGTAGAGCACAGAACAATAACCCTTCCCCATTGAACGTGATCATCTGTCCAGTTTTTCATCCATCTCATGGTCCACTTGTCCAGACAGGATGTCCCAGCTTCCCCATAAGGATGCTTTGGGAGGTCATGTGTAAAGCCTTGCTAAACCAACAGGACATGACATTTAAATGTAGATACCATGGCTACTAGTCTGAACTTGACAGTCAAGCTGTATTAAATCTCAAAATAATTAGGTTGGTGTTCTGCTCTTAGATATAAATCAATATACCTATGTAGAAAAAAGAAGAAAAAAAAAGAACAGAATAAATACCTGGGGTCAGCAAAGTCAGAATATATAAGTGGGAAGAAACAAAACCAACTACTGTGTTAGAATAGATGCGTAGAGAGAAAGGTGGATGAAAGGTCGACTTCCGTAGGCCAAGAACAAATATGAACATAGCTGCAGAAAACTCATGACATCTTTTCAGTTCTCTGTTCTTCTACAATCTGTCCAAACACAAAAATCTAGTCAAATACAAAATCTAGTCAAAATACATCACTTCAGTCTCCTAAAAAGATAGAATGCACATTATCTTAAATTTTCCAAAGTTAGCCATTGCAATACAAAAGAGTAATGAGTAACCATTCCTACCAATGAGTGTTGTCTCATTGCTTAGTGTTTCCATTTCAGCAGCATATAAGCTGATGCTTCATTAGTGAAGTTTTTGCATTCTGAAAGCAGCAAAGTAGAGAAATGTGAACGTCTATCAGGGCCTGTTAAGAACTGTTGAGTAGCTGTGTTTTTATATCGCTCATATCCAAGGGAACATTAAATTTAGTTTTTAATAAACAGTTTTGTCACTCTCCAGCACTAAAATTCAGCCACCTACTAGTGTGATCACTGAGAGATTGTGGACTATATACAACAAGTAATAACATGGTTGAGTTGATTTTACAGTTACATCAACAGAGTGCAGTGCGAAAGTGTGATAAGTAGACTTTTTATAACAAATTGCATATTTCTGATCTAAGGAATACCTAGAGATTTCATTTGATTTTTTTTGCTATAATAAATCAAATGAAGAAAGTGTGCTTTTTCAGTAACAAAAGCAGTTCAGAAATTTATTGCAGACTTCAGTAATTCTGATGTTTTTCTCTGGATATTGAGAGTAGCTTAAGTCTGGCCAATACCATAAAAATGTCTTGGGCAAAATGTGGAAAAAATAGCAGAGCTAAGCAATGCAGGTATAGTAAAAGCAAACATATTTAAAAAGCTTTTTGTGTGCCAGTAGCAGTATTCAATATAATCCGTCAAATATAATTTGGATATTAGTACCAGGAAATGAAGGGAGAGATAATTAATTTATAGCTGTAATTGGTGGGGGCACTAAATGTCTGTTGTGTTATGCTAGGCCTAAATGTATAATTTACTGTTGGAAGGGGTTTTTTAGCTTGTGTATAAATGTATAATTTACTGTTTGAAGGTTTTTTTATAGGTTGTATTTTGCCCTTTTTTAGGGGGAGGGAGTTTGACAACTTTGAAATGGAAATTTCTTTTGACTGCATTTTAAATGGGTCTAGTCAGATTTACAGAATGCAAATTGCACACACAGTAATTTTTAGCACCCTGTAGTGTGATGTATACTAGTCTCAGGTTCATCTGATGTATTAGCTGATGTCAAGATTTCACCTTTCCTGCAAATGTAAGTTCATGAATAAAGTCCTGCATATCCTTGGTGATTAAATAACAGGTCACCTGAAGCTGTAATGGTACAGATGGTTCTGCTGTGCTTTTACTTGTTATGAATGTGATGAGTCTGCTAAAACCAAAATTATCCAATGTTGTGTCACCAGTCATCTTCTGGTAATTCACTGTTCCCAGGCTGACAACAGATCCTTGAAAACTTCCTTCTAAATATTGCCTGCGTGCTAAGCATGATACCTTGCAGCCCTATTAGGCAGGATATTTTAATACAAAACATATTACATATATATGCAAGAATATTCATTGAGAAAAAAGTCATACTCACAAAGCCTTCTGCTTCAGCAACTGTAAGGGCCAGACAGGCACAAGTAATTTCAGCGTGCGTTGTACTGCGTACTATAACTTTACACAGCGTAGTATCAGCTAAGTCAGAGCTTTCTGAAGGGACAGTGCTAGCATAAGGCAGAGTCAGCAGTAACCAACCATGGGTGTATCACCCAGAATGTTTAAATTTATGTGCATTCATAGCTACCACCAGAACCATGCAAAGCCTTTCAGGTGCTGTGATCATCCGTGGTGATGCATCTCTCATCAGGAGGAAGTAGTGGAAGCAAGGACCAGAGGTTTGTAACCATGAAGGAGCAATTATTATTGGTGTGTTACACAATCTCTGTGTCTCTCTGTCTCTGAATGAGCCTGTTAGTACTCCCCATAGTGGTGTCCTTCTGGTCACCACTTCAAAGAAGAATAATCTGGGCCTGAAAAAGTTCTCTGTTGATACATTAATTACCTTTTTTTTTTAATCCATCAGTTTGGGGTTTTTTATGAAGGAGCTGCGTGGAGGTGCTGGTGTGAGTACAGAGAAGGGCAATGAAGCTGGTGAAGGAGAATAAATTTTACAAAGAATTCAAGGAGCTGGGATTGTTTAGTTTGAGGAAGAGGAAGCTGAGGGGTGACCTCATGGCTCTCTATAACTACCTGAAAAGACATTGTAGAGAGGTTGGTGGTGGTCTCTTCTCTCAGGTTATTAGTGATAGAAAAGAGGGAATGGCTTCAAGCTGCAACAGGGTAGGTTTAGACTGGGCATTGGGAAAAAGTTTTCACAGAAACAGCAATCATACACTGGAATAGGCTGCCCAGGGAGTTGGTCCACCATACCTGGATGTGTTTAAGGGTCATTTAAATGTGGTGTTGAGGGATATGGTTTAGGGGAGAAATTTGTAGAGTAGGGATGATGGTTGAATTCAGTGATCCCAAGGGTCTTTTACAACCTGAAAGATTGAATGAGGCCAGGTCTGTCTCAGAGCAGGAGAGGATGAAATGAAGGGGCTCTACACACCAGTGTGAACTCAGTGATCTTGCTTCAGTGAACAGCAGATATCCAAGTACACTCCCACTATTAGTTAAATTTTACTGTAGCACAGTAAATGAGGCTATATTTTCCTACTGCATATCTCACTGAGCTACAGTTGGACGTGCATATGCAGTCATTGAATAGTAGTGATCAGTTGTACTAGTAGCTGAGCCACACAACCTCTGTCAAGGCATGTTTTCTACAGGATCTTTATGATCCCAGCAGAGATCTTGTCTCCTGAGTCTCAAAATATTTTTGGAAAGGCAGCTTTTCCCCCTCCCCCCTCCCCTACTTTTATGAGCCCAGTATGTACTAATGGGTGAAGAACGGGTGGTTGGGTTAACTACCCTGAGGTGTGAACTTACATTTTTTTCAGTTTTCTTCAGACATGTCTTAATGGTACAAATTTTCATGCAAATTTTAGTGATTGGTGTTTGAATTCTGCAAGTGTCCCTTAGTAAAGGGAGATGGGCTCTACAGTGCATTTCTTCAGGATTCAACCATTACTTAGTTTATGTGACTCAACATAAACCAGCAAGCAACATAAATGTTCCTTTAAAAAAAATAAACAGAGTCTGTCCCCACAACTCTAAATATTTCTTACTGGGTTGATTTATACTAAGCCAAAAGTATGATACAGTCATGAATCCCACATGCCTGGTATATTACTACAAGAATCTATAAGAAATGTAATCTGGTGTATTACTATAATTATAAATAATTACTATTGCCCTTTTCAATACAGATGCTTTATTTTCAAGTCCAAATGGTATTCTGATTCATAAGAGAGAATGGCATCTTTCTCTGTTGCATCAAAATGAAAAGAATATTCAGAATGGAAGTGTACATTACACTTGGGAGATGTACTTAAAAATCAGCATAATGGATGGTGTTGCTAATTAGGAATCAGCCTTCAGCATCCATAAACTGAAGTTATCAGAGTTCTGCCAAGAGAGCAATGAAAAAGATTAATCTACACTTCTCAGTAGTTAAATTTAAAGATTCTTAAATGTTAATCTGGAAGGGAAGGCAGAGTAGTAGTGAGATTATAGTCTGGACACAGCTTTGATCTAAGTTTGCAAATCATCTGTCACAGAAAGCAAAGCCTGGATTCTTTATATCTAAAAAGAGCTACAGGCATAGTGTTGATTTGACAGCATGTAGACTGAAGAAAAAATATTAGTGTAGATATGATGGAAACAGATTTTTGCTTGAAGGTAATTAATAATTTTTAAAATTTGGATTCCAGTTGTTTCATTCTACATTGATAGGATATATTGAGAATTTTAATTTTCTTATAAAGTATTTATAAGTATCTATTTACCTTAAGTATCTATATTATTAGCAAAGGAAAAATGTTGGGTTTTGGTGGGGGTTTTTGGTTTATTTTTAAAAAAAGAACAAAAGTAATGCTATTGTCTACATGACACATTGCTTTCCTCTGCAGACATACACCAGTAGAGGCTGCTGTACACCATGTTAAATAAATATTTATCCTTACTGATAAATTAATTTACAGGCAGGTCAGAGATGGACCTTGAAATGCAGTTGTGTGTTTAACTTATGTAAACATATAAAAATTATAAATGCAGAAACTCTTAAGGCTTTACAGAGAGACCATAGCCTGGAACAGGAGCAAAGTCACAATCATTTGCTTTTCATCGGTATGTGTTTCTAATTTCAGGCAGGTTTGATAGTAATTTTTACAAACTGGCACCTGAAAGTCTTTGCTTCTTGACTCTCACTAGTAATTAACCAATGTATTACTACTTCATTGAAATGTTTATTAAGTTTCATACTTCTAATGTATGAAATGTCTCTGCTGAGAAAGCTCTGTATGCACGAGAGTCACTTTTACTAGAAGAGCAGGAATTTTCCTTAAAACCACACCTATTATCCCTGTATTATTTGGGGTATGGTTTCAATGACTCACTGTCTTCTGCATTCTGCTGCATTGACCTGGCTCAGTGGAAATGAAGCCACTGCATCCTCTGAAATCCATGAGCACTCAGAGCTCTGCTCCCTTCACGCACAATGTCCTGGCCTCACCACCAAAGGGACCTGCAGGCTGGAGCCCCACACAAGGGCTCCTGGAGGCACAGTCATTGCTTATGGAGCCTGGACCTCACAGGAGAGAGTGAGACCTGAAGCACCTCTGGCAAATGGCTAAGAGTTAGGGATGACCTGAAAGCCAAAAGGAAAGTCTGCTTGGTAGCATCTTGGACATCAGTAGAGGTGGAGGACATGGGTCAAAAAAATTCCATGCAGTCTCTGTTTCTTCCTGACGTTCTCTTTCCAAGAGTGGTCTCTTTTTGGCAGCCACATAGAGAAAAAAATATTGGGTCCAGTTCAGACAGGAGTCAGCAGACATGGATAGTTTAAAAGAAAATCAACAGCAAAGGAAGAGACCCAAACATCCAAACAGGAGTTCTGCCCTTTGTTCCTTTCTCCATGCAATGCTATCCTGGCCCATTCAAAAGGTGGGCAGTGGCAGATACAGCCAGGAGAAGACCTGGCAGTATTCCTGCCTGCAGTGAGGCTGGAAGGAGCACAGTAGTCCAGGGCATGAGGACAAAGTGGGAGTGATGTTCCTCAGGGAAGTCTTGTGCAGACCAGGAGTGGAGCAGCTGGAGGGAGAAGGAGAAAGCCACAATGACACATGGAGTGCAGGGACTCTGGGAGGACTTTGTGCATGCCAGCTAGGATCCTCTAGTCTGTGAGTTGGGGATGTTTTGGCAAAATGAAGAGTCACCCCAGTTTTTGTGCTGGAAAGCTAGGTTGCAGGGGTATATAGTAGGGTTGAAGATGAAGATAGCTGTGTATCGAGGGTAGTTGCTGTAGAAAAGAAAGCTTGGCTTTCACCTTTTTCACTGATATTTTCCTTGGTAATAAAGTCAGAGCAGAGTAACTGCCAACTACATCCCCTGAAATTTGTCAGTGCTGTATATTTTAAGAGAGGCCAGAACCATGGGCATTTCCAAATGACTCTGATTAAAATCCAGTATGTATTTCAGCTATATGCTGTGTAGTCTTATCTCAGAGAGTTCTTATACCTGACGACAAGAGAGAGCTGGCTGCTGGGAAACATTATGTTGGGTTTTTTTTTTTCTTTCAGGTCCTGTGGGGGTTGGACTGAATGAGCTTAAGCGGAAATTGCTGATCAGTGACACCCAGCATTACGGGGTAACGGTGCCACGTAAGTAAAAATACACTTCTATTCTTCTAATGCTAAACTTGCATTATTATCCTTTGTTATTGCATTACCTCAAGGCACTTTTAAAATTTGGGTCTCTAAATGCATGCTTGGCATCCAAATTACTTTTCTAATTTTTAAAATTGTTGCTGCAGTTTTGTTTTAAATAGCATTGATTAAACGCACAGGATGTTTTGGCTCAAAGGCGGTGCAGTAGACTTTTAGTACAAGTTTAACATGATTGATGTCAGTGAGTTTAGTAAATGAAAATCAGCTGAAGAACACCCTGGATTTGGCTGTAAAGCAGTGAAATGTACTCTGTTACCAATGCTTGCTTTCAGCAAAATTGCCTTTGTGTGTTTGACAGGCTGAAAAATTAGGACTGATAAACAGTTTAATCCTCTGAATGAATTAATAAAATCCTTTTGATTAGATTAAGAAAACCTGACTTGGCGATTTTTAACTTTTTCCACCTGTCTCACCAAGTAGTGTAACTTTGTATATTATCTTCTATGGTAGTTCATTTAGGTTTCTTCAGTGTAAGGACTAGACAATTTTAGTTAGACTTTTCATTCCTTGGTTTGCTTTCTACCTTCTTACTATTTGTGCCTTCTGTAGGCATCTTTCAAAAACAGGGTCCAACATTCTGCATTTGGGAAATACTGTCACAGGCTTTTTGCAAGTACAGGTATTCTGTAAAGTATATACTTGAATCAATTTTCTAGGCAGAAAAATTACTATATTGGTTTTGGCAGGTCATTTCATTTGCACATTACTTGCTTCAGCTGAGTATTGAAAACAACAAAATAAGCCACATGTCCCCAAATATCTAACACACTGAAATATATGCAATCATTCTATGATTTGCCCCAAAATATTTCTCTAAAAATTGCCAGTATTCATCGAGTTGCCTTCTCTCTTTTCTCTTCCAAATTTGTGGTTATAATTTAAAACAAACATATAAAGAAATCACTCCCTAAAATTCAGTAAGAGAGGATTTGGAGGGAGAACTGGGGTTTTCATCCTGGAAATGTTCCTCTTCGTGTCAACCTAAGAACAGCGTGATACCAAACAGCATTCAGGACCGATTCTGCAAGCAGGTTGTGTACATTCCTATGTGAGAGAGAATGCATGATGCTGTAACATAAAACTTGTATTAAATAGACTTTCAAATGAGTTCATTATCCATAAATGGCAATGCCATAACTAATTTTTTTTATTTATAAGTAAAACCTTTGTACATAGTACTTGAAGGAAAGTGCAAAGTGCAAGTATTAAGGAGCTACTGAAAGAAAAAGAAAATACATTTTGATCACCAGAAAAACAAAACACTAAAACATAAAACTCACACCCAATATTTTATTATCATGCTTCATATACCATAGCTACAAGTGTTGTTAATGAATGTAACATTTTATAAATAAGACTGGTGAGCTTTGTTTCACTTTATGGTCTCATATGTTAATAAGTTTAACAAGTCTCAAGTTTGGGGTAATTGTCATGGACTGCTGCTCCTTTTATTATTCAACTGTCCTCATTTTATTGGATTTTTCCATAGGTAATAAAAATGATAATCTGGTACTTGTCCAGTAGGTTTTTTCATGCTTTCCTGCACGCCTTTAAAACTCAATCCTGTCATAGGCTTGTGTGCTGCTTACCAGATCCCGAGCAGCCTTATGTCCATCAGAAGTGAGGGAACTGCTATGCCTAGTATTGCACAAGGGTTTTGTATTTTCAGTGTTTCCTGAACTGGTTTGTATCATAATGTTTTGTGCATCTTTTCCTCTCTTTTTCTTCTTTTTTATTTATTTCTTGGTTTAATGAAACTGCAGACACAACCCGACCAAGGAGAAGCCAAGAAAGTGACGGTGTTGAATACATTTTCATTTCCAAGCACTTGTTTGAGACAGACGTGCAGAATAACAAGTATGTTGAAGAGACTAACTAAAAGCACTGTGAAAACAATGGCTTTATTATAAAATGCGGCTGGTTGTAATTTTAGATAATAAGTCAAAGTGGATATAGTTTGCAGCAGTTTGAAGATGTGTTAAAGTTACGTTTTGATACATAAGCAGTTCAAAGCAGCAGGCAAAAAACAGAGAAAAAAAAGCAGTGTGTGCAAACACATACTGCTTTTTTTAAGCTTTCAAGTATTTCCAGTACTTCAGTTCATCTAGAAGACACTGAAATTGTAGATGTTCAGGATGGGGGAGCACTCATAATAGGGCATCGTCTGTCATAGCAATAAAGCATTGCAACTCGGGGGAGGCAGGGGGGGCAGGAAGTGCTGCAAACGTGCCTGAGTCAATGTTTGTGTAGTTCTGCTCTCTTTCAGGCCAGGCACTTCCTCTGCTTTTGAATTCAGAGATCTACAGTGAAGCCCCTGCCTGTAAACCCACCAGAAATTAAACTAAAATAAGGACAATGGTAGCATCGTCCTCTCCAGCAGCCTGTAAAACTCTGTAGCTTGAAATTCTTCCCCAGTGTTTCAGAGGGCAAAAGTGTATTAGACACAACACTGTGGGTTTTATTGAAACTTCAAACTGTGCTTTGCTTTTTTGGCAAATAATGCGTGTATTTTTATAGCACATAACCAGCCGCCTTGGTTCCATTAGCACCATTGTTGCTCCTTCTCCTCTTCTGAGACAGAGAATTTGGATATTCTGCAGTGTGCAATGAAATTTCAGTAGTTTCTATTGTTTAGCTTATCCACTGTTTTATTGCATTGCATTAGTTCAGAAACAGAGGTGATGGAAAACATTAGTGGGTCTTGGACTGCAGTACTTTTTTCTCTTTAGCTGTAACACAAGCAGGTGTTACTGATTTGAAAGTGGTAAAGTAGATTTCTTAAAATTGACATGCTGAAATACTTGACAGCATTTCCTTTATAAAACATGGTAAAACTCTCACATAATGTAAAATATTTTTTGCTCCTGAATTAGATCTTACAAACCAAACTGATAAGTTTTCTTTTGGAGAAAATGGAAATGATTCCAGCTGTTTTCACCTTCTGCCACAGGTTTATTGAGTACGGCGAGTATAAGAACAACTACTATGGTACAAGTTTAGACTCTGTTCGATCTGTACTAGCTAAAAACAAAGTTTGTTTGTTGGATGTGCAGCCACATGTAAGTAAACATGTCTTTTGGATCCTTGTAGTTCCCCACACTGCATATAGGGAACCCAGAAAAAAATTGTTTCTAAAAGTGTGTATTTTATTCCACACTGAATGAATGTTGAGTGGGCTTGCTGGGTACCTTTATCACAGCAAGACTCTTTGAAAGCAAGAAAGGAAGGAAATTTAAATATGTAGTGGCAAGTATTCAGCTTGGTAATTAAGTGAACTGATAGCCTGCAGCATAATACCAAAGATTTGATTTTAACATGCTTCTATATTTTCATCCATCTTTCTGCTGGTTTGGGTTAGAGATTCTCTCTGAAACTTCAGTCTCAGAATGGCCTTCAACTATCATCCAGCCCTGCAACTCTCTTAGAAGTTTAACCAGACCCTTCATGAAAGGAGTTTCCATGAAGGGTGGACACACATCAAGGAACACACTAGATGTGTTGTTGGCTGGATGATGGTTAAGAACATTCCTTTTAAACCATTTATTCTTGTGTTGACCTTGCCTTTTGGCCCCACTGAACAGCTACAATGGGAATTTTTATGCTGCTAATAACCACAGTGCTTCCAGGAGCTGGACTAGTTCATTTAAACACAGTCAAAGTGTTTCTTCTCCAAGGGTGGACAGCCTGTGACTTCTGAATCCTAGCAGCTTGTGAACAGTTCCCGGGGCAGTTTTAGATGTGAGGCTGTGCAGAGGCTCCACAGGTGGCTCTGCAAGGTTCTTGCCCTGTTTTGTGGAGTAGCACCATAATCTCTCAGGGATCCATGCTTGTAATCCTTCCTGGAATCCCACTCTGACACAGAATTTTCCTGTGGGCCCTGGCAATGTGAAGAAGACAGAAAGCTGCCAGGCATCCCATTCCTGCTTCACCCTGTGTACAATCTGAATTGTAGACCCATCTCTAACTCCTTACCTAGCATCACTCAGCTGATTCAGGAACAGTGAGGAGCAGGAGTTATGTTGTGGGGACACAGTACTGAAGCAAGCAAATCATTGATCTGTTATGACCAGGTGCCACAGATACCTTTTCTTGTTTCTTTTCATGGGTACAGAAAGTGTTATTCCTGCTAAAATATGTCAGATTGTTTCTCCCCTCCATATTCCCTCTGAAAACTCTCCAGTTTTCTTGCTATTCACGTGACACTTCTCCGTGCGTAAATCAAAGCCGGTCACCAGGGCAGGATGACAGTAAATGAGAAACAGCCTTCTAAAAATGCTTTGTGGGTTTATTTTGGTTAATGGAGAGTTTCTTTTATTACAGTAATTCTTTTGTGCAAAATAAACTAATTAATTAAAACATTTCCTCTTGCCAGACAGTGAAACACTTACGGACATATGAATTTAAACCATTTGTTATATTCATAAAGCCTCCAGCACTCGACCGTTTGAGAGAGACCAGAAAAAATGCCAAGATTATTTCAAGTAAAGATGATAAGGGAACTGCAAAACCCTTTACAGTAAGTATATTTAGACATGGTAAAACATGAGAGCTTGTTAAGAGTTTTGCTGTAGCAGCTTACCCTGAAAATACAAGTGATCACTGGATCTCATCGACAGTGCTTGTCAGGACTTACACATATATCTTGTTATTTCTCCAGTTTCTCTTCTGCTGCAAATTTACTATAGTGTTTTCATTGTTTGATTTGCTCATGGGTATTTCCATTTCTGTGGTCCTCTGATTTTATGTCAATGAAGAACCTGCACAATGCAAGTATATTTGTATGAGAAATAATGTGGATTTCCTTGAAATAATTTGCATGAGGGCTTAGATGTTTCTATCTATATAGTATAAGAATATTTTTGCTTTATCAAGTGTATTATTTGGTCTACATTTAGAGGAGAGCTCAAATATAAAGCATCAATTAAAAAAGTAAATTCCACTTTAACACAAAGGTCATATATGTGGAGAAGAGTAATTTTTGAAATTTTTATAGGGAAATGGACACAGAAAAAGAGAGAGAGAAAGAAAATGAAAGAAAGAGATAAAGAGAGAGAGAGAAAGAAAGAAAAAGAGAGGGAACAAGAAAGAAAGAGAGAAAGAAATCTCAATAAGTAACAACTGCTGCTTTTTGCCAATAATCAGAAAAAAATATTAGTTAGATTACCCAACAGTTATTTATTTACCTCCTTGAAATATAATTAAATAATATTTTAATGGAAAGTAAAGCAAAGCTGATCATAATCAACCTTTTTATATACATTTACAGTTTGTAAATTATTTTGCCTTATTCAGATGACATTTTGAAATTTTTAGCTTTTGTTTCAAACTGAGTCACAGACACAGTCACAAATATGTTTGTAGAATAACATTTGAAATAGGTTGGAAATAATGCACTGTTAAAATATGTTGTATGGTATATAAAATGTAAGGGGAGTTCATTTTTAAGAGCATCCTTCAGGCCTTTGCTTAGTTAGGATGGGTTTAATCTCTCAGAGTTCTGTAAACAATTAAATTCCTAGGATTTGTTCCCTCCCCAAATATAAAGAGAAATACGTTGAGCCAGGTGGAACCAGGCATAAGAAGCAGCTCCTACCAAGCTCTTAAAAGAATAAAGGCTATATTGCAATATAGCACATGCTAATAGCAAACTGAGACTTAAGTCATGAAACCTTAAATGTATCATCAAAATGAACAGCTAGAAACTTTCTCCACTAGTACTGCTAACAAAAAATGTCTCTGTAATTACTGTGCAGTGACTTAAGTAAAATGTGTTCATGAGAATGCTCTCAGAGATCACTTGTAATGGTAATTTCTATATAGTTTTTTATTATAAGTACAGTTTCCCTCTCTCCTGATGAGAAATAAGCAAGTAGCTTTGTGTTTACCACAGAATGAGTTTATGTGACATTGCTATGGCCTTGCACTAGGAAGAAGATTTTCAAGAAATGATTAAATCTGCCCACGTGATGGAGAGCCAGTACGGGCACCTTTTTGATAAGGTGATCGTCAACGATGACCTCGCAACAGCCTACACTGAGCTTAAAACAACTTTTGACAGGTTGGAGACTGAGACCTTCTGGGTTCCTGTCAGCTGGTTACATTCATAATGCTTTAAATGGACAAAACATCTGCTGTTTGTTGTCTCAGCATCTAAATATGGGACATGGTTAGGCATTGCTTGATGACCATTTTCTTGGTAGGCTTTCTAACTCCACCTGAGCAGCAGGTACATTCTTCATGCACTTGGAACTGGTCTTGTTTTCCTCTCTTCAATCCTCCTGCCTACAGTTTTGGGACGAACAGTCAAGATTAAACCAAAGTCTTACTGTACTCCATAAAGGGAGCTAATACTGGTGTAACAAAACTGCCAAACACCTCTATCATTATCTGTGTATTTCCAAGGTAAACTTTTTTTAATGGAGATTTTGCAGAAAATACTAATTAATACTGGATACCATTGCTTTGGGTTTTTTAAGTATAACTGTTCCCATAAAGAGCACATCAGCACTTGGAAATTATTACTCCTTAAGTACTTGAGAGAACTGAAACAGGCAAAAGTGACCAACATTTTTATGAGGAAGACATCATAGTTTTAATTATGTATTAAGATCAGTGTTTTTACTTTTCTAGATGTGAATCTTGTCTTATATGTACAGAATTATTTTAGTATTCCTTTTCACTTACATAGTCATGGAAAGAAAGATGTTTTCAGTGGCTTAATCATGAAATACAATGCTGTGAGCATGCATGGATTAAAAATATTTTCGTGCATGCTTCGTGGCACATCAGAGAAAACTCGGGATGCTTATTTAAATAGGGAAAAATATTAGTTACTATGTATATAACTTCAAAGTCTTTGGGATTAATCTTCTGTAAAATCAGTGGCAAAGCACTATGAATAGCAACGAATTAAAGGGTAACATTAGTTTTGTTTTTTTTCTTTAGAACTTTTTAGAATCCTTTAGAAGTTGTTCCATCAGAATTTAAAAAAAAAAATTAGTGAGGAAATCTTGGAGATCTGGGAAGCAGTTGCAGGAGATTAATTCTTTTTGTTGTTTAATATGTAGTGATACTTCTTAGTAGTGTAACAGTTATTTTGTCTCCACTCAAAAACAAGTTAATGCTCTAGACTTCACTGTAAAAATACCCTTGTCACTGGCCAGACACAGTTGGAAACCTCACTTTAAAATTTGATGTGGCAGTGCAAGCAAATGTATATTAGATTATGTATTTTTAATAGAGGTAAATTGGTATTTTTCTTTATTTACTACTGATATGCAGGAAATGAGCACATCTATAAAGACCAAGTAACACCTGTGTGTTGTATTGTGACTGTGTCTTGTAAGTACAGAATGTGTATAGGAACTTGCTGACTTCAGGTCATCACATCTGTGGCATTCAAACAGGAAACCGTTACTTCATGTTAATCTGTAAAGAGAATATAGCTGTCTTGTTTAAAGTAAAAAAAGAATTTAGTGAAACTTTATATATTTATGAAAGGGTTGGAAAGGGATGTTAAGTTTTTAAATTTCTTGTCAATGTGATCGTTTACTAAGGAGATTACTATGTCTGTAATTTGAAACACTGTCTCTGTAAATGGAGCTCAACATTCCATGTAAATATTTTATTTCAGTTCATATGCTGATAAAGCCATCAGTTTTGCAGTTTTATTCTAAATGTGTATTTAATATGTGGGTCATTGCATTTGGCTTAGAGTTGTATAAGGTAAATGAAATACAAGCAACAACAGCAAAATCCCTAGGAGTCTGGAAATGTTTATGCAAGGGTTACAGATGTACTGAATCCTAGTACAGATACACACTCCACTTGAACAGCTGTAATGTAACTTTTGTCAAATTTCATCATTTTCCTGGTGAAAGTACACTTTTTTTTGTAACGTAACTAGAAAAGTGTTGAGTGAATTAATTGCATGGAGATTATGTGAGCTGACAAAATATTTTCTATTTTTTTTAATTATGGAAAATCAAACCTATTATCAGAGGAGCTGGAATTCATCGGGTCTGTCTGATTTTGCCTGTGAGACCCTGAGTGCCCTCATCATCTCTTGCAAACAAACCCAAGCTGGGAGGGCACTTGGCATCTCTCAGCATCTGGCTGTTTCCAACAAAAGGGCATTTGTCATTCCTGAAGCAGACCACATGGCTTCTTACCTGGATTCTCTCAGAGCATCAGTGTACAGTAACTCTCAAATGAGGGACCTACTTTTCTCTTTAAGAAATAGATGCTGGAGTAATGGGCAAACTCCCTGTTAGAAACAGTTCTGGCTCTCCCGCAGGCTCTTTTCCTTGTCTTTTTGAAATTAATTGAACCCCCATTTCTGGGTTTCTGTGGTCTAGGAGGACCTTCTGCAACAGGTTTTTTGTGCTGGGCAGCAGTAAGCAGCACGGTGCTTTTCTGCATTTACAGACACTGACCCTCAGACCCTCGGCACAGTCCTGGCAGGAGTTTCCTAGACTGATGGCTGCCTGCCCCGTCTCCAAGCCAGGAGCTAATTCCTGAATTGTAACACCTGCAAAAGAAAGGGAATCACAAAAACATAAATCTAACCAACAAAGTAAAATGTGTGTACAGTCTTTGAGGAGTAAGAAATGGTTTCAATTAAATTACTAGACTGCTCTTGAAAATTAACATTTTTGTAGCGTTTGCTTAAAAAAAAAAAAAAAAATATCAAAGCCACTGGCCTCTGTGAGGCAGGCAGTGATAACAGTAGGTCAAGGCAGAAAAATGTCTTAATCCAACAGCGTCAACAGGACTGGAGCCTGCTTATTGTGATGGACATTGAGACCATGTGCTGAATTATTCTGTGATAACTCAAGGCAGGGAGGATGGGGGTGAGGGAATTGTTCCTTTGACTCCTAAGAATTTGGGAACGAATACAACTAAACATGTTTCCAATATTCCACATACTCAAGTTGTGCTGTGTGGGTTTTGAGAGAACTCTATGTTTTGACAGTCAAGTCCAGATGTTTTTATTGTGTTTTAGCTGTCTGCCACAGTCAAACAAATGGTTATATTTTTTACTATTGTACCAAGCTCTATACTTGAATTTGCCATCAGGTCCTTTTGTTGATGTCTTACCTGAAATCTGGTCTTACCTTCTTATGCAATACAATAAATTATTGATATATCATCAAAGGTGGTTTTTTCTTTGTTCTAAATTGCACCACAACATGTAGGTGTAATTACTTTAATCACTTAATTTACTTTTTAATTTACTTAAAAAGGTAAAATGCCTGACCAGTAAGTTATTTCATAGGTCTCTTACTGTAATGCTCCTATTACCTTTAAATGGAAAGAGAAAGTGACCACGAACAAGGACTAAAATTCTTACATTTTCATTTTGGTGGCCCTATTCTCCTGCAAAATAGACGCTTACACTTTCTTGCACCCCAAACTAAATACTTTTCTTTTTGAGGTTTTCTTTTTGAGGTTTTCTTTTTGAGGTTTTCTTTTTGAGGTTTTCTTTTTGAAAGTTTAAATCAGTGCCTCAAACCCAGACAGCAGCTCACCTGGGCTTGCTAAGTGGCTTGGATTGTTACTTGAGTTACTGACTGGGAATGTTTCATCTGTCATGTATGTTCCTAGGCCACTCACTCCAGTAGGAGGTTCTGTGCATTTGTAGGGCTCAAAGAAAGTAATGCTTAATGGTTAAAGGTTTCAGCAGAAATATACACCAAAACATTTGGAAACAGTTAAAGTCTGGTCTTTAATTTTGTCTTATGTTAAATGACAGTACAAATGAGGGAATTTGGAGTTCTAGACAGCTGGAGACTTTTTCCCTCTCAGTATCTGTGTCTGAAATACAAGCTGGATATTTGGAAGACTGTATGGAATGATTTTACATCTCTATAATAAAATACTATGGTATTTTCTGTAGTGGACATCCAACATTTTAACAAAGAGGGTAGATCCTTGTGATTATGGAGACTTTGTTTAGCTTCTATTTTAGTTCTACATGTCTGTTGAAACAGACTTGATGGCACAAAGCTTCCAGCACATTTCAATATATGGATGGAAAAAAAATATCCAATAGGATTTCCAATAGGGTTTAAATGGCACAAACAGTATTTGAAAAAAAAAAATGATAAGTAATTGGGAAAATTTGGTCTTTTGTAATTAGGTCTAGTTCTTTTCAGTAGCCATATTAATATTCACAATTTGAATATGCTAAAAACACAGAAGGCACACTGTAAGTTTCCTCAAGTGAAATCTAAATTTATAGTTTAATGAAGATGTTATAAGCTTTCTATTTGGCTATCAACAGGCTCATGGAAACTTAGTTTTAAGGGATTCAGTACATCTTTAAAAGGCAGAGGGTCTGTTGGTATGGCAGAGAGACTGGGGATGTTGCAAACATGAGTTTGGTACAGACTGTTGAACATTTTTATCAGTGACCTTGATGATGGGCCAGAGTGTCTTCTCAGCAAGTTTGCTGATGAGACAAATCTGGGAAGTCTGGCAGACACCCCAGAAGGTTTTGCTGCCATTCAGAGGGACCTGGACAGGCTGGAGAGTTGGGCAGGCAAAGATTTAATGAATTACAGCAAGGGTAAATGTGTAGAGTCTTGCATCTGGGTAGGAACAGCCTCAAGTATCAGTACAGGCTGGGGCCTGAACTGTTGGAGAGCAGGGAAGGGGAAAGGGCCCTGGGGGTGCCAATGGCATCCTGGGTGCATGAGAAGGGGGTGGTCAGTGGGGTGAGAGAGGTTCTCCTCCCTCTCTACTCTGCACTAGTGTGGCCACATCTGGAATATTGTGTCCAGTTCTGGGCCCCTCAGTTCAAGGACAGGGAACTGCTTGAGAGAGTCCAGGAAACAGAGACCAAGATGATGAAGGGAGTGGAACATCTCCCTTATGAGGAAAGACTGAGGGAGCTGGGGCTCTGCAGCTTGGGGAAGAGGAGACTGAGGGGTGACCTCAACAATGTTTATAAATATGTAAGGGGTGTGTGCCAGGAGGATGCAGCCAGGCTCTTTTCACTTATGCCCAATGATAACACAAGAGGCAATGGATATAAGCTTGAGCAAAGGAGGTTCCATATAAACATGAGAATTTTTTTACTCTGAGGGTGACAGAACACTGGAACAGGCTGCTCAGGGAGGCTGTGAAGTCTCCTTCTCTGGAGACATTTAAAACCTGCATGGATGTGTTCATCTGTGGCCTCCTGTAGGTGACCCAGCTCTGGCAGGGGGTTTGGACTTGAGAATCTTTTGAGGTCCCTTCAAATTTTCTGTGATTACAACCCTGGAAATACATCTGTATTTTTGTAAGTCACTGAACAAGGAGGTTACCAAGTTGGCTGCGACTGTTTGTGGTTTCTGGTCTCTCCTTGGTAAATATAAATAAGCACCAGTAAAACTTTACTAGTAAGCACAGCCAAAATTGTTGGAATTATGGAGAGCTGAAATGTGGTACCCAAAGGGAGTACTCTGGATCCTGGTGATTTTGTCAAAGCCACTGCTTTACTTTCTTCTGATTTTTTTAACCTTTACAGCAAGAGTACATTGATCACAGCTTTAACACAAACTTACCATGCTCTGTGTAGTCATTTCTTTTTTTTTTTCCCCTTGGCCCATACACAAGGGTTCAGTAACCTCAGTCATACAAGGGGTCCAAAAGGAATCATTAACTTGCCTTGAACAACAGTGAGACATCAAAAATTTGATACAAGGACATTTTTTACCTACTTTCTAATGAGCACTAGAGGTGGTGTGTTTCTGAAGCAAAGATGAAGAGTAAGCGTTGGATCCAGATGAAGAAGCACATGAACAGCATTGTGTCCCACCAAAACAATTGCTCTGAGAGGTCCCTGGGGCCTTTTTTGGTAGGTGAGAGCAGTACATGGTGAAGGAGACAAAAAGTAATTCTAAATTTTATGCAGTCAGTGTTGACTTCAGGGGTTAGTGTTTAAGAAAACAGCAAGTGGGGGCAGTTCTGCTTGTTTTCTGTGTGATCTCTGGAGATTTTGTGGTGTGTCCCCTCCGTTTCCTATATTTGCATTACTGGATTATTGTTAAGAAACAATGGCTCCCCAAAATTGGTCTAGGCTTCAAGAATAGTCATGTTTCATGATCAAGGTGCACATTTATGGTGGCACAGTTGCACAGAAGGAAGCATGGGTTGGGACCTCTCCATAGTGAATGTAGACCCTCTCATGTTTTACTCTGAGAGCTTCGCATACCAGGTATGGGTTCTGCTTCCCCATGAAACACTGATACAGCTGCACTGGAACAGGCTGCCCAGAGAGGTTGTGGAGTCTCCTTCTGTAGAGGCTTTCAAGACCCCTGTGGATGTGTTTCTGTGTGACCTGCCCCAGGTGATCCTGCGTTGGCAGAGGTGTTGGATTTGATCTCCAGAGGTCCTTCCCAACCCCTACTATTCTATGGTTCTATGATTCTGAAGCCCTACTCCTAAATATAGACCAGTCTGTGTTAGGCACTATGAATGTGGTAAAAAGATGTAGTACCCAGTTCAAAGCAGCTCACTTAAAAAGTCAGATAGAATGGAAAAGTGCAGACCAGCAAGAAGGTGCAAGGAGATCCAGCGAGCTCAGCTTTTCCTACTAAGTGGCACCAGAGGCTCTGCTGGCATAATGGGGCAGCTGGGTATGGGATTCAGCATCTCACAGGAGGCTCAGGTGTTTCAGGGCTTCAGCCCCTGCTGGCAGTGCTCAGAGCTGAGGGACAGCAAAAGGTTGGTCCTGGCAGCCATGAAGCCACCTTGACTGGGGGAAAGAATTTATCTGTCTATACATGAGCGGTGCTCTTGCCTCTTTTCTTCAGAGCCAGAACAGGTCTTGGCCCATTTTCCTGATGGGTGCAGATGGAGACAGAATGTTCAAAGTCCCATTTGCAGTTCTGGCTACTATTGATAATGAGGCACAAAAGAAATATTTTGTTTGGTTGTTTTTTTGTTGTTGTTGAAAACTGGCCTGAAAACTTTGTTATAAATGGTGCTATCTGGATAGTATGAAAAAGCAGTGTCAGTTATTGGCCCTGCTGTGGTATTATTCCAGATGTTTCTCTTTACACAGCTGTTAAGCAGGAAGTAGAACCAAAACCAAAGATTGATTTGAACCATTGTTTTGTCAAAAACCAGAACTGAATCTGAATTATTGTCTTCTTCTGGCTTCATTGAATTCAGATCATCATTGGTCACAGCTGGATCCAAGTCGAGCTCAAACCAAACTGGAAATAGCACAGACTCTGACCACACTTTTGAATAGGTGAGGCTTTGAAGGCCAAGAGTCTGCATCTCATAATGAGTGCAGCTGATGCTGCCCTTATGCCAAGAGCAACTTTATTTTATTGTGCATGTTTGCATATGTCTGTATGTTTATGTTTCAAGTGCTGTTGTGTATACCAGTTTATTTTGATGAAAAAAATAGGCTTACAAAAACATAGTTTATTACTTAATTGCATGATTAATGACAGACCAAAGAAACAAGTCCACTGATACAGTACCAAATTCTAGCAAATAGATGCATAGTATAATCAGGCAGGACGTTCACACATCTCAGGAAGCTTAGCATTTTACATGTAAAATATATTGGTTTGCCCCTATTTTGTCAGTGTCCAAAGAGCTTGATTGAATGCAGATTGTGAACTTGTTCACTGCAAACCTAGTTAAACATGAAATCTTGCTGGGATTATCTTAATTGTTCCTTAAATGAGAAGGCTGCTTTGTGTATAGACTGTAATTTTTTGCTTGACAGATAAAGAAATGTGAACCTGTTGGGAGACATAGGAATTTGTCTGTGTAGGAATATCACTGGGCCAACTGTCTTGCTTTTTATGTGATACTGTGGTGTAAAAACACTGCTCCACTGGTTTCGTTTTACAGAAAATAGTCTCTGTGGTGGCATCCTGTGGGAACTGAAGTATCAAATTCTATTTTCCCTTCAAAAGTCCAACTACATGTGTACCCCACTTCTGAAACTGCATTCTCCATGCCTGCCAGACAGCCCCACAGGCTGGGGGATGCTGCACATGGCAGGGGAGCTACAGGAAAGCTCTTCCAAGAAAAGCAGGAGGTGCCCCTCTTTGCCATGGTAGAGACTGACACAGGTAACACCACAGTGTTTGGAATGAGAGATGCTGTTTGTGATAACATTATACTTTGTAAAGGAAGAAAAGACTTTATTACTCTGGTTTTAATCTTCAGAATTGTGTGTTACGCTTCTGATTATCTGACACTGTTGCTCTAACTGCAGATTTTTGGCTTCCCTACTGCCTGCTTGAAAACAAGAGTTGCTGCAATTAAAGCCTTTATTCCTTATATAAATGTAACCACAAACAATGTGGAGTTCCCATCTTCCAAAACTACCAGATCAAGCAAATAAAGACAAAATCTCTGCAACTGTTCTCAAGTGACCTATTCTGTTTAATCTTGTTTCCTTTCTTCCTAACCAGTCTTCTCAAAAAAAGCCTCTCCATGTCAGGGGCCATTAGTTTAACAAGGGCAATGTGGAGCAGAAAGGAGAGGCTGGCCAGGAACTGCTGGAAGGGAGAAGCTGAGGCACTGCCAGGCTCTGAACTATCGAGAAGTCTGCAAGCCTGGCACAAAACTGAGCAACCTATGGGTGAAAACAGCATGGGAACCTGATTTAAACAGCAAGGTGTCATTTATTCCCTTTTAATGACCAGAAGGAGCAGCCTCCACACCTGTATCCGTCACTTATTATAAGCATTTAGAAGGGAGCACTGAAGTCACTCTCTGTGCCAGGTAAAGCCTCCCTATGTGCAGTTCTTAACTCCATCGTGACAGACTCTGCACTTGGTTTCCCTTCACAGGGTCATGGTCTGATCATAGCTCTTGCTTGCAGACCCCAGAAATCCTCAGTGGCAGACAAACCTCTATACTTCAAGGCTGTTCAAGTCCAACAAATCCTGGGATGTGAGTGGTTGAGGTGTATGTGTATCACTGACAGGGTAAGTGCATTCTTAAACCTGAGCCTTCCTCATTCACCTCTTTTGTACCAGAGGGAGGGTGGTGGCTGGTATTAACTCCGCTACTACTGGGAAACTGTAATGCATTTACAGACCTGGTCTTTGTCCTTGCAACCTGTCCTTGTAACCACACTGAAGTACCTCCAGTGAGACACTCATCCTCAGGTTTTCTGCAGGAATTCCTGGCTTGCTCCCAGTTACAGTAACTTGTCTGTTACAAAATCTAAGTGGAAAACACAAGAGGCCAGATGCTCTCTAAATCTGAGAGTGCTACTACTCTGCTCCCTGCAGAGCTCCAGTTATAGCAGGGGTTGCTTGGCTTGGGCTCATTAGCATCATGTAAAATCCTTATGGATCCTTATGGTTGCAGTGTTCAGGATTGATGGATCTTCCTTCTCTTTTAGCATCTTGTGAATAACTTAGAATTTTTTCATGCTCCTGCAAGTCCCTCTCTTCCTGGTAAATTGCCTCATTTTGTGCTATTGAAAAGTGCTTAGTCTGGGTTGCTTTACTCTTAGTACCTAACAGCTGCTGCTGCTTTCCATATTATGTATATGGGACAAGTATGAAATATCAGCAGAGAGCTGACACCACTTCAGCCCCTAAATAAGTGATATTTGGAACTCTTCCTGTAGCTATCCTCAAGTGACTTTCATTTGTCCCACTGAAAACATGGGATTGTTCACACAAAGAGTGGCACAGGTGAGATGGCAGTGGAGACAATGCAGTGCTAGTGAAGTTAGGAGAGAAGTTTCATGGTAACAATATCAGGGTTTTACCTCTTGCCTTTCTGTGCCTGGGAAATCATGAACACCTTTGCTCAGAAAACTTTGTAATCTAATGCCAGGTCTTGCTGACTTTTACTGTTGAGCTTTAGTGCCTCCTTCCACGTGTGGTCCCTTTGGCTTCAGTAACACTCCTCCCAATGGGGTTGGCAGCACTCACCCGGGAACCAAGCTGATGATTTCTCTGGGCTCAGGGTCTGGCTTTGAAATAAGCTGCAACCAGCAAAGATGATAAATATTTTGGTGAGTAATCAAATATGTAAGAGCTGTCTAGTTACTATCTTTGGATTAATATCCTGAAATTAGTATCTGGGAGTGAATTTCAATGCAAACTCAGCTAAGTCCTGTCAAGCACGGGATTCTAAATATGTATTTCTGATAAATTTACTGACTTCCTGTCCAAATTATTTAATGCAAATTTTAGGATTGTGTTGGAGACATGCGCCCCTTGCTGCCTAGCTGTCTATCCAAGGGTTTAATTGCTTTATACCTACAATGTGTTTCTGATAAATCTCATCACACACTTTTAAGTAATTTCACAAGTGCTCTCAGAATGGAGGCAGCAATTCATCTCTGTCACTTTAAGCAATTACTACTGAAATCTCTAAAACAGTGTTTCAGAATAATTAACCTTAATTAACCTTAAGCCTTAAAAGGTTTTCTAGTGTTGATGAGCACACCTGTAAGCTGCCAGTCACATCTGTAAACCCAGAGCTGTCAAGCAATTAGCAGACCCATGTAAAACTCTGGCTGCTTTGCTGATTTCAGCTGAAGCAAAGGCCCAGCACTATATATTTCAACTTGTAAACTACGTATCTTACTTTTTTTTTTTGTTATTATATTTCTGTCATACTTTCCAAACTCTTATTTTATTGTTTTCCACAGTTTAAAAGCCACCTGGATACTCCTTTTCTGATCCCTTTTTTTTTTTTTTTTTCTTTTTTGAACTATCTCTAAGCCTTTTTGCATGGTTTTGTAATGTGCAAGACAGACTCAGACAAAAGAGGTTTCAGAAGACTTGTGCAGCTGGTAGCTTTTTTGATGATTTCATTTCTCAGTTCTTTTGGAATAAATGTGGATAAGAGTGAAAACAATGAGTAAAACGTCAGTTGGACAAAATATAAGTCATCTGTTACAGAAAAATATTAACACTTTTGTCAGCTTGATTACACCTGTGTATCATTCTGCAATAGCAGAGTAGAAAAAGATGGAGTCTAACAGATGTAAGTACACAAATGAAGTGAACCAAGGAAATATAAATCCTTTATAGTAGAACATTTTATGAATGTTCTAAAGACTAGCAGATGAGAATATGTCCAGGTGTTCTTTGAACCCAGCGAGGTGATTAAAGTGAACAGCAAAAAGCTGAAGTGACAGCACTGAAATACAGGAAGATACAGGCACGTGATTGGGATTTACACAACAGGAACAGCAGGTCCATGGGACTGGCAAGATTGCCATGCAAGGGAATTGGGGCAGATGAATATTTACAGCATTCTCCAAGTGGGAGAACTGGTTGCGGTGAATCTCTGTAAATTTCTTCTTACACAGGAAGTAAAATTTTATTTATATATCTGAAGTAAAGCATTCCCTCCTCTGCTGAAAGAAAAATGGGATACATGACTTGAAAGAGTACAGCCAGTTATGAGCAGCACCTAAGATCTTCATGAAACAGTGAAATACTGAGTGCTATAAGAGGATAATCAGTTTTATGCATTTTTAAATTCATATGAAATGCTACTCTCCCACTTGCTGTACAGCCTGGGTTTTAGAATGTCAAGAAAGTATTTGACATTTACAAGAGACTGCAGGCACTAATACAAATAAATCATTTTAATCCATTTATCCATTTCAACCACCACGCTGAGTGAATTGTTGGCTCTGTGCAATTAGTTACTGTGCTTCTTGACAATATAACCACAGATTATCATGAATTCTATTAATAATGCAAGGTGGAAGCTCTGTTCTCTGAGTCTGTTATTTCACTTCTAGAAAAACATCTTATTACAAACCTGATATAAATAGGCCAGCTGACAAGTATCCCAAAAGAACAGAATATGCTAGAAATGGTGAGATTTGAATTGACAAATTTTTGGCAAAAAAAAAAAATAAATTATGCAGGCTGTATTTGTCTGAAAGTTTAAAAATAGGAGGCTTTGTCACATATGGTTGGAGAGGCCAGGTTGCGTCTTGATTGATGTCGCTCGAAAGAACACTTTAAGCTTAGAAAATGACATCAGAATCATCAGAATTGAGGGAGATTTAGAGCTATCTCTGAACCCCGGGTGCTGGGGATTCTAGAAGATACTTTGTGGATGATACACAGCATGCTACCAGACTTCACCTGAGTGGAAGCCAGGAGCTACAGTACTTTCAGATTATGATTCTAAATGATGGGTATAATTTGTTTTAATAACATTCATTTTTAATTAAATGCATGTTTCAAACTGTTTTCAGTTTTCTAGGCTTGGTGCAAACCCCCCTGTTATAGGCTGGAAGAATAGTCTGTCACTGCCTGACCTCTCCTCTCATTCACTTTCATGACAAGTTTCCAAGAGCAGTCAGAAGTGCTTTCCTTATTACCACCAGTCTGCAAATACAGTAGAGTCTCTTTCCATTTACTTTTCTCCAATTTTAGTGCTCAATTCCTGCTGACTTTACTACTGAGCATTTATAAGTCAGACTGTAGCAGTACATATGGATGTTAGAAGTATTTCTTTTAGCTCCCAGTCTAAAACTAAACTTTGTCTGTCTGTCTGCTACTGCTAACGTTAAAATGGAAGTAACAAAACAGAAAAGGTGCTTGGATTTCGCTTTATTAAAGATCACCAATAAATCATGCAGAGCTGGCTGTGGTCTAGGTCACGGAGAGGCTGTGCAGAGCTTTTGCTGTGCAAGATAGCAAACCTCTTTGGAATAGTTCCTTACATTTCTCTTTTGATTTTCCTCACATAGCAACTCTTTGTTTTAGAGTAAAAACGAATATATTTAACATAAATGCACAACGCTACTTTTAATTTGGTTTGATCTGTTTTGCTTTTAAATAGCGTGTAAGGAGAAAGTAAACTGCAAATAGCAATTCTACGAAGTAGATTTACAGCAATTTCAGTTAACAGCAGCATCTTTTGTTCTCAAAAATTGTAGATATTAGTGAAAAAGAGTTGTACAGTTGCTGAGCTATATGTCTTTGACAATACTTTATGCATAATCAGTTTTCATACTGAAACGAGTTCAATCCAGAAAAATAAAAAAGTCCATCACACAAGCAAGTCAGTAAAGCAGGCTTGTTAGCTAATAGCTGCTGTTATCTGCCATATAGATTTGCACATTGTGCTCTGTTTGAAGAGCCAAGTGGTGCATGAATTATTCTTGGTATTCCTGATTTTTAGTTCAAGCCAATAAACACCTGTGTGTGACTGGCCTGCCAGAGCCATTCCATGAAACATCTGGGCGTGCTCCAGCCCTGGGGCTACTGGCGTTCAAAACTGCCTTCCCTGATCCTGCTGCTCATTCCTGCTCCAATCTGGGGCCCGATTAAGCAGAGGAACTGGATCGAGAATCCTGTCACTCCCATGCACCCCACCCTCTTGGTGGTAGAAGAGGCAAACAAAGGGACAAGGACTCTGGTGGATTATGTGAGTGGTGAGGGAACTGCGTGTGGATTCTTTCGAGAGCAAAGCTTTTCGTGGGTCTCCTGTGTCATGTAGTGCTTAGAAAAAAACTTGTACTGGAGGAGGAATCATTGTATAGTCAAAGTGAGAGTGCTCTGTGGAATCTGTCTTTTTTGCAGTGTTGGAAGTGTGTAGTTAATGAAGAAGCCAACCGTAGAGAATAGAAGGTTTTCAAGATTAAACATGAGTGCAGCCCTGGGGAATTGAATGGTATCCCTGCCTTTGCCACGGATTTCCCGTGTGATAGTATTCCCTTCACACACGTGGTTGTTAATTGTGTTTTTGTTGGTGCTTGGTACAGTGAAGTGTAATTTGTAGGAGTGCTGAGCCCTTGCAACTGCAAACTGTAGGCAGCGGGAGCTGAGCTGTGACTGTGAGCACTGCTGTGCTGTGTGTGCTGAGAAATCGGGCACCATGCATCTTCATGAGACAGTCCAGAAAAGTGGAGGCAGGGATTACAAAGATAAATCTTCATGAGTTCAGTTTACAAGGCTGGAGAACAGCTTGAAGGGGCTTGTCCTTCTTAGCCTTGTCATTCCTTGTACCGAGAACTGCAAATTTCAAGCTAAATACAAATGCAGTATCTGCAAACAATTGCTGAGTTTCATACTTCTGCTAATCCAAGAATAAGCAAAGTTTAGCACTTGTCAGTCCCTCGTCTGTTTTGCTTTTTTAATCTTTTTAAGTGGAGACACTATTGTGTCACTAAGCAAATATGGACAGGAGAACCCACTAATAAAGCAATATTGTGAGTACATGTATGTTTTTACTGATTATATGCAAAGCAATCATTAGCCTCTGTGTATTTTCCCATAGTTCTAACATCGCACAGCAAAAAAAAAACCACACACACACACAAAAAACCCCAACAACAACAAAAAAAAACCAACCCACCACTTTAAAATATTACACTGTTCTATTGGTAAGAGTTGAAAAAGACATGATTCGCTTTATGGGAAGATGCTTCTTGAAGTTACTCTTTTGCTTACTCTAAAAATAAAACATCATGGTTTATATAATGTATCTCAAACCACAAATTATACAAAAATGTATAGCACAAATTCACAGCTATTAGTGAAATCGTCTAGGTCCCTCTGAATGAGGATATATTTGTAGGATGTGATTTCATTCACATGTTTAGCAAGGGAGATGGGAATTCTTCTATCAAGATGGGCAAAGCAAGAAGTAAGTAGCTTTCATATTAGAACTGGAACAATGAGAACAGGAAAGCACTTAACTTCATTATTTCTGTAGCATAAATAGCCTTCTCAGCTTAAATATACTTTGTCACTCCATGGTGCTGCATCCAATGCCAAGGAGAATTACAATTTTTTTTTTTAAGTGCCATTTATATAGCATGTTTATAATATTTTATTGGAAAACTCTTCTATTCCTTCAGTATTTGATCACAGCTTTATAAAAAATTTCATTTGGAAATGTCTGTTTTATGTAACTAGAAGAGGTACTCTCAGTTCCACCAGAGGTGTTAATTACATAGGTGACTAGAAAATTATAGGAATTTTTTTACTTCAGTAATTGCAAACACATACTAAAATGGAAAAGCAATTATTTTCTAATTTTGTTTATCTGAGATGTAGCCTATATTTTTGTTGGAACACAGAGCCATACACACAGGATGCACACAAGGCACCGAAAGCGGAATTCAGGCAATCCAAATCCACAAAAGTGATTGAGAAAACCTCTGCTTTACTGACTGTAAAATCTGAATGCACTTGGCTCCACTGTTTTGGTCCTGTCAGCCTCCTAAGTGCCAAAGCTTAGGTTTTTGTGATTACACCAAGCTCTCAACTTCCAGCTACAACTTTTAACCCTGTTAGAAGACAAGTCTGCACTTGTCTTGATCCAGGTGTATGAGCACACCAAGCACCTACTGAGCCCCCTGCCTGGAAGGATCTCACTGATACCCCGGGCTCACAGCTACCTCGCCACTGCCTGTGAAATTGTGGGGTGCCTAGTAAGGTACTGAGTTATGGAGGACTCGGGTTCCTGCATGCTTGAGTCACTGTCTTACTGTTTTCAGCCTGGTCTATGCAGAGGAATCCCATGGGGCAGGGACTGTGGCTCCATGAGGTGCCCTGGGAGAGTGCCTCAGAGCCCACATGAGCCCCCTCAGGCTACCCACAGGAGTGGGGGTCAGAAATATCCCTGTGCTCAGCATTCCTGGTCATCAGGATCAAGAGCTGGGCACAGCACATCCGCATGTGCATCGAGGTGTGTTCACAGAACTAGGACTAAAATGTTTCCAAATTCATTCCAGTATGGTCTGCTCTGGGTCTGAAGTGCAGCATATGGAGTTACCACCAGAAGTGGAAATGAAAAAGATCATCCAGATCATCCTTTACTATTAGCAGTACCACAGACAACACAGAGTATTTCTAATTGCTGTATTTTACTTCTATATAGAATAAAATCAGAAGCTATATAGAATAAAATTAAGCTGAATTTAATTGTAAAGTCTCAATACACTGAGACTGCAAGCAATTTCCCCCCTGAAGATTCTACTCAATCCTTCACCATGTGGAGTATTTAATTCCAGCTTTGTTTACTTTAAACTGAATGGAATTTTTGTACCAAATTAGGACAGCTAAATTCTTCCACGCAGAAAACTACTGAGCTCACTGGATATTTTTCTGTCGTGATGCCAAACCATACAGCAATCGTGCTGAGGATATGGATGGAAGAAAGGTTGCTCTGCACATTATTCCATATAGGAATCACAATTGATTACAGAGAGGATACTTTATGGGTAGTGGTAAATTATGAGGTTTCTCTTGTAAGTGAGAACATTGATTTACATGAATAATGCAAGGGCTCACACGTAAGCTGAACTCAAACTTCAACTGCCAGCCGTAACACATCTATTTATAGCAGAGATCTGTGCTCAGACACTTAGATTTAATTACAATCAGTTGCAGTGCCTCTATTTTTTGTGTTTACTTGGAGAATCACATTTCTGAGGTCAAATACAATGACAGTAATACTGTAGTTATTTGAATACATGCTTAGCTCTACGTTCTGCATGTATCTGAGGGCAGAATTTCTGGAGAAGAAAGGGTACAATTCGTCAGCCCTTCCTTACATGAATAAAATTTCACACACATCAATTTTAGTCAAGGCATGTCTGTGCTGCACAGCACAATGTTGTGGAGAGATAGCCAAAGCACTTCAAAATGAGCCAGCTTGGGGAACTGGAAGCAGTTTAACTACATTGCTTAGTGCTGCATACAGTCTAATTTACTCTGTTTTTTAGTGAAGTAAATTAGCTTTGGCAAAGCATTGCACAACCAGGCTGGCTGGCTTACAGTCCATGAGCTCTGGCACCAATTTCTACATTGTATTTACTGTGCAGTGTAGCCTATCTAGCAGGAGATGCAGAGGACTGCTTGCATAAAAACCGACTTGGATATTTGGATTTTATTCTGCACTTACTCATTTTAATAGAACAAGATTTTAGTTACTCCTGAATGTAACTGCTTCAAATTCAGTGGTGTTACTAAACCAAAATATCAAAAGAATAAAATACCATAAATTAATCATCAAAGCATGTAATTTTCGGATTACCGTGCTTAAGCATGCTTATATTTATTTGATACCAGTAGCAAACAGCTAATCAGTAGATTTCTTCAGAATCTTAAGCCTAATTGCTTCTGACCCCAGGCATACAAAGATTATTCTCATTTCCAGTGTGAAAAGCTTTACCAAAATCAGAACAAATCTCAAACCTTTTACATTGAAATCTCGGAAGGAAAATGGCATTAATATAACTAAACCATGTTTTAGCATATCACATGTACTAGATTTTGTTGCAGAGACTGGTAAACATTAAGTTGTCTGACAGTATTGTTGATAGACTAAATTTTTCCTCTCATGAAACTGATGACAGAAATCTATTGATGACAGATACTAAAGTTGTGCCATGTGTGATTTTCCAGTGGGGACAAAAGAGCCTTCCATCTCTGAGAAATTATTTTAAACTACCCACTAAGACAGTCTTTTGGCATCATAATCAGCAACCTGTTCCATACCAAAGCAATAGATGCTAACTCTATATTCCAGGAAAAAATTACATTCAAACTATTCAGTGTTATTCCTCCCAAATCTAAACAGAGTACATGTACAAGAATTCTGAATAAGTAGCCTGCTTCATCCCCCAGATTTTATGTTCAAGCTTGCTGGAAATAAACAGAAATATTCATTTATACATAAATTGGATGCAAAAAGAATAGAGGGTTTTAAAAAATAGATAATTTTAATCTCCATCTCTGTTTAAGCTAAAAAATAAAATGCAGATGTAACAGCTAGATGCAACTCTTTCTACAATAAAATAACAAACTACCAAAATGTGGGAGAGCTTCAGATCCTTTAGAACAACCTTAATGATTCTAAATTTCTACAAAATGCTTCATTTTCTAAAATTACAAGGGGAAGAAATGGAAAAAAATCAGAGGGAAAAATGTACCCATATGGAGGCCTCTAATATCCATGGAACTGATCTTGAGAATAATACCAGAAAATTGGCTGAATTTTCTGTATCAGAATGTACACTATGCAAGAAGATGTGTATATGTAACACGCATTGCTGCTTCTCTCAATAAAAATAATTTTGATAAAAAGGCAACTTTCCTCCTCGATTTGCAGTTCTACTATAAAAGGATTTGGAGGGGAATTGTAATCCCTATTCTCATCCACACATCTTATTTTTCCTCCAAGTTGAAGGAAGATGTCAGTATAATCAAATACATTTTATGCACTTGAAGAATAGTTATTTTATTTTGTTTTGTTTAATAGCTCACACAATACAATCACTATGAAATAGAATTTTAGATAATAGTTTTCTACCAGTCACTGGATTAATGCTCAAACTTGCAACATCCAACTGTTCCTACATATTCATTTTACAGCCAGTGCTACTCAAACCCTGTAGTGATTTGGCTTTACATTGATATCTGCTCTTCTAACTATTTCACATTTTGCCATGTAGTATTACCATACCACCATAAATGATGGAAGCAGTCTCTTCAAAACCAGCAGTTGCTCCAAGGTGCTTGAATTTCTGCCTTCCAATGACCTACAAAAAAGAAAAAAATGCCCTGATGTCAGTCTTGGCTTGCCTTGTGATTATATAACAGAGGAAAAATGATTTGGATTTTCTTATTATTTTAATGTTACTTTTCGTAAAAATTATGCAGAGAATTACCTAGAATTACTACTGGTGATTGCTTAAGTAGTGAAATGGGGCTAGCACAGTAGTGCTAGCTAATACAAGCTGAACACCTGAAAAGGATTTTAAATTCTCTTTAATTATGTAGTGTCATTTGCATGTTTGTATTAGAAATAGTGTGAGAATTTGGTCTTCACGAAACATTCAAACTCTTTCACAATTAATGCCAAAACAGTCCAAATTACTTTCCACTGATAACTCTCATTTTTCCTCTAGGAAAAGAAATCCATAAATGGAGACTACTTAGGACATTCTATTTCTAATTTTAAAAAAAATCTCCCTTTCACACTCCCACCCCAAAGCAAACAGCTCAGTTCTTTCTCCCTTTTTCCCCCTGAAAAAGAGTCAATTTTTAGAAACCACTAAGTCAAGGGCATTCACTTGTGAAGGGTTTATGTTTGAAAGCCAAATACACTATCTGCAATCACCGTGCAAGACACACTGTCTGAAGTATTACTTTTAATATCAAGTTATTTCAAATGTCTAGCACCACAGGCTAAACATATAACTAATAACCGTACCCGACATTTTTTCTTCCTAGATTTGAAAAGAATTCTCATTTTTTTTATTTTACTAGCCAAAAAGTCAAAATCGTTTCTGAACTGCAAAGGTGAAAAGAGTGGGCTGACATGGAGGAAGGCACTCTATTTGTGGGGTTCCCATTTTGTCCATTCCATTTTCAAACACACTCCTATGGATGATTGTTTTGTTGGTTTAGTCTACTACTTTGGAAAAAATATCACTGCTGAAGTTATTTTTAAAATACAAATTAGAATGCCTGATTTACATTGAAGCCTTAAAAGTATTCTGTATCTTCCTGATGGCTGTAAAGAAACTGTTCATTTTGTAGTTATAATACACCCATAAAAGTGATTTAACTAATCAATGAGCATGTTTTAGAAGACACATAGTGTAGCTTCTATGAATACCAAATTGCTATATTATTAAGGTACGAATGATGTTTTTTTGAGAAAAAAGCATTTTATATAAACATCAAAACATACATATTCTTTCTCCCTGGAAAAGATATAAGCAAATTTTTTTTTAATGCAGGGAAGAATCAACAAAAAAAATAAATAGAATCAGCCATTACTCCTTGCTATATCTATGGGATTGTATTAGTACATGAACACACTAGGTGGCTAATGGAGTCAATACTTTTGGTAATTACTCCTACCAAGCCACCATTTTAAAACAATTCAAAATTTATTCATATATTTACTATACTCCAGAATATCTTTCTCTGAAGCTTTCTCTTTCAATGTTATTATGTACACATATTTTAACAGCAGGAATTGCAAGACAAAATAGTACATGAAGAGGGTATGGAGGTTGAAGATGCAGAAAGAGAAGATAGGATTTATAAAGAAAAATCAGTGAATACCATTATCTCCCATTAAATTGTTACAAATTCAGGAAAAACAGGCTGTTTCACTGAGAAGATACTTCACCATGGTAAGGCCCCTGATAATCTGACCTGTATCTTGTTCTGATGCAGACTTGACCTTGTTCTGATGCAACAAAGAAAACATGAGGGAATTCACTATGTCTTTCAAAATCACAGCCTCTTAATCTGGTACTCCAAATATGATTATTAAATAGCCACAGTCAGCTGGCTATTACAACACACTGATTATGCCTTCCAAATTATACTCAAAAATCCTGGGTGATAAACAGAAATTAACACAAGGGAATAAACAACCATCTCCAAATAGTGGGAAGCACCAGCTAGTAATACAGTTCATATTCTGAAACATTGTATTCTTCACTGATAAAAACTTATTAAATCACACTCAATCTTGGACTGTAAACCACAATTCCCATCTGGAAGCCATTCCTAAAAAAGAACAGCAGGATCTCCATTATTGTCATTGTTCAGAAAATAACTATCCCGACATTGTTACTCCATAACTTATTAACCAAAATATTGTCTGACTTTATTTTCCTTGAATATCTTTGAAGTAACTGTCTCTATGCCAGCTGTCCATGCACAACACAGCACACCTCTTTGTTCCTTGCATTCAGTCCCATTTAAAAAGTGGTCTATTTTTTAATTTCTAGGGCCAAGACAGTGGATTGCACAATGTCTGATCTTTAAAAAACCATTACTTTAGGTTACTTGGCATTTTTTGAATAATAATTATTCAGAAAACAAGAGGTAAGTATGAGAGCCCAACACAGAAATCAGAGACTTGGTGAAAAATGAGCAGCCATTTGCTTCCTAAACATCAGGTTTTGAACACTGTTTTCCATAAAAGCATTCTTAAAGAAAAGATATCCACAGGTTCAGTGTCCTCTCCCTCTTTTTAAATTCTCATGTAGGTCACATCTCAAGCTCAGTCTCTGCCTTTCCACAAAACACTCCTCCCTAATTACAAAAGATTAAAAAACAAAAAACACAACCCCCACAACAAACTAATAACGGATTACAATAATTCAAGATTTCTTAAAACATTCATTAACTTCAGGCAGTTAAATAGTGTATTTGTACCGATACAAAATTAAACAAGTGCAATAAAATATAATTTTTTATTTCTCTAGCTAATCCCTTTGCACCACAGCAGCAGGACTTTTATTTGTTTTGTGAATGCAAAAAATATGTAAATTTTGAAAAAAAAAAAAAAAGCAAGCTAATGAACAATAAAAGGAAATCCACAATTACTATCTTGTTTTCTCCTAATTTTCAACTTGTTTGACAAAGTGCACATGAAGCTTGTCAGCCAAACTGTTATTTAACAGAAGGAATAGTTGGTATTATTTACCTTGAATAGCTTTTTTATTTAATGTAAGCTTCTACAACTGTTTTTTACAACTTGTATTACTGGTCTACTATAGCAGTAATAATTTACACCCTATTCTACAATACTGTGAGGAAAAAGATACACAGAAAATTGCTTACACATTCTGGCTCCAACTTTGATACTGTAAAAAACTATTTCCAATTGCCCTTCTCTACATGTTAACAAATTCTTCATATTCCCCATTTCTTTGTGCCAGTAACAAATGACCTCATCTTCAACTACGCTCAAACATTTTACCTACTGTTTTATAATGTTTTTTACGTTAAAAATGTAAAAATAACTTCAGAGTAAAAAGTCATCAGTATGTCAATGTATTACTAATAATTTACAGAATTAGCTAACCATGGTTCAAATGCCATCTGTGGCTGGACCCAGATCCTGAGTAAGCTGCTTTTAAGAATACATTATGATTTTATTGCCTGGAGGCTTTTGCACACTGATTTTGAGTCACCTAGAGGATACTTTCATGATTCTTTAAGTGATTACTTCTTTTATCACCTTACCTTTCAGAAAAAATTTTTAAAGATGACCATTAATACTCTCATGCTAGAAGATATTAATAGCATTGATCAATCAAATCTGGTAAAAACAAAATGTGGTAGTAAATATCCTTTGGTTTGGCTAAGTGAAGGTGTTCCTAAGTGCTTATTTGTTAGTGATAGCTGATGTAAGTAGGCGTTAGTTCCTGCCATGCAGCAAGACAATCCTGAATGCTACCAAGGAGAAAGGATGGGGACCAAAAGAGAAACTGTGTGCCACGTTTTCCTTTCAAAATGGCATTTGATTTCATAAGGTTAAACTGCAACACTATATGCTTGCATCCTGTGAAAAGCTGCAAACTCATCTGCTGAAAGTAAAAGCTATGGATTAAAAATTGGTTATAATACTCAATTTCAAGGTGAAAATAATCCCTAACATGATCTCAAAAATGAATGCAATCCTAGAATGTAGTAGCTGAGGAACTTCCAAAAGAAATGCAGACTATTAGTGCCATTGTAATGGACCCTGGTGAAATGACCTTAGAAATATTGTCAGATCTACGTAAGAAAAACAAGCCAAGACAAACACAGGCAATTAAGGGATACTAAGATGATAAGGGAAATTAAGAACTTGTAGGCTGACACTAGAGGAACTGAAATAGTTTCGCCTAGCGAAGTAAAGTCTAAGAGAAAATATTCTAATGAAAAAACTGAGTATAAAACATAAGGAGGAAAAGTAGCCATTGAAATAAGGTAAAGGACCAGTGCTGGTGCAAGAACAAATAGACACTAACACAAACACTGAGGTTAGAAATCAAATCACAGAATCACAGAATCAGGTGGTTTCTCAGCTTTAGAAGAGTCAGAGCAGTCTTTCTGTGAGTACAGCTGAGCTACAAACTTGGTATTTGCCTACCTCAAAGAAGAAAGAGGAAAACCACCTCCACTCTCTAGACCATCCATAGACCTTTAGCTTCTAATACCAGATTCCAGCAGCATTCCTTACTTCTGGATTGCCAGACACATTCTGCTTTTTCAATTTTTGACTAATCTATCCCCACAGGAAGTTCCACTGGTAACTAAGCCTAAGATAGCTAGCAAAACTTGTTCTATGGAACATCATACTCTTTAGAGATGCAAACTCTTGAGGGCAAATCATCCCATTTATCTTTGCCACTAAAATATCTTTCTTTTTCACTGTTCAGTGGAACAGAGTGATCTCACTTAGGAATTCTATTTCTTACTCCACCAACTTCTTACTTAAAATACTCAGCTGTGTGAGAAAACTCACTGTCTTCACTCCCCACCACCCATGGGAACACTTTTACTCCCTTTACTCCTTGTCACATTTTGCACCTTCTGCCCATCAGATTCAACGTTTTAATACTCATTACCTTAGCAAAAAGTAGAGATTGAATCTTTTTTGAAAATGCCTTGATACATAGTACTCCATAAAGAAATTGCACAAAGCCTTTACCCAGGCTTTTTACTGAAAATGCTCCTTCATTTTCACCTGATAGAATTACTCATTTTCTATCTTCACAAAGTCATGCAGTGACACAAGAAAAGCCAATGCTATTCTTAAGTCATTACTGTGCAGACTTCATGTACTTATCCATAGTTACTTCTTGAAAGTTTCAGTAAGTAAAATGTGTATGGACAATCATCTCCATGAAAAAATGCATGAATCCCACACTGTTATTCTTTAAGATCCATCCCACATACATTCCATGACCTTTCTCATTATTAGAGGTTTCTTACACAGCTGAGCCCTAAGTTGGTAAAATAACTCTTGGCTACGTTAACTCTATGGTGTTTGGACAGCTGGGTACTTCTGTTGGACTGGCCTTGAAAGGATAATTTTCCTATGCCTTTTGAGGAACACATATACTAGAATGGTGAACATAGTTTCCTAACTTCAGCTGGTGTGCAACAGGTAACCAACCATTCCTTCCTAGGTCAAATCTAAACTGATGTTTATCATCTGACAGGTATTTTGGCAAACCCTGGTCATGAAACTGGGGAGGATTAACAGACGAGATGGGAAAGTAGGTAAAAGCACTTTTATATACCCAATAGTACAAGAGAGGAGACAGTCAAGTGGGAGTGGAGTAGTAGTTTTGTAACTTAAAAGATTTACCCAGAGTGATAGCTCATGCACAGGCGTGGATCAGGTCTATGACTGAAGAAATACTACTAGTTCCCATTCTGCCTTTGGGGTGTTCAGTTTGAGTATTTTTAGTATTGTGCTATCTCCAGATAAAAAAGGATTTGAAATGTCCACACGTGCTTCCTTTACCTTTTTCTAGAAACACTAATTTCACATTACATTTTCTTTTAACAAAAAGAATCTGCACAATTGTAAGTGGCTAATGTTAACCTTATTAGTCAAAGCTGTTTTCTTGTAATGACTGAAAACTAGTGACAGACTGAAGCTCTACTGGCTAAAATATAAGCTGAAATGGTGGTCTTTATTTAAACTGTGGTGTGAAGTAACTCTGATCGCTACATTATTTAATTCCACAGCAAAACCACTGATCTATTATTTCGACTGTAGCTCCTTTTACCTTCTAATAACAAAGTCCTGTCCCTTTAGTACTCACCCTCACGCAGTCCACCACCGAGTGCCACCTGCCTGACACCCTCTTGGCTCTCAGCCCTTTTCCAAAGTCAGGAATCTGTGCTTCCCGCGGTGCGATCCGCATTGAGGTGCCCCCACCTCACACCAGGCTTTGGAGGCACTCTCCGGGCACCGGGGTGACACCGCGGCCGCTACCCCCCGTCTCACACTCATCCTCCTGCCCCCGGCGCTTCAACACCTCCGTTCTTCCCCTCGGGGCAGTAACTCGCCGGGGCCTGCACCCGCAGCCGCCACACCAGGGCAGGCGGTAGCCCGGGGCAGCGCACGGCCCTTTCCCGCCGCCGGCTGCCGGTTGTTTACCCGCCGCTCCCGGTAACGGCCGTCGCCATAGCAACGCCGTCGGCCTCGCCGCGGCCCGGGCGGCGATAGGACGGTCCGGTGCGGCTTACCCGAGACAAGGTATGGGGGCGAGCGAGGAGGGGCGTCCATCCGCCGAGCTTTTGAACACGGTGGAGGGTTCCACATCGCCGCCGGGCTCTGCGATCCCTCCCACAGCAGCCCCGACCCCGGCCGCTTCCCCGGGCACTCCGCGCTGTGCTGGCAGCCTCGGGTTTCGGGGGCGAAGGCTCGGCTCGGCTCGGCTCGGCACCCTGGGAGCCCTCGGCCCTTCCAGGCTTGCGGGCGGGTCTGACATCCCCTTTGCCCGACACTTATAGGAAGTGCCGGGGAGTGAGGGGTCATTGTATATGTCTTTACAGCTACCTTGTTTTATCAGTGCTATCAACTTTAGAAGGACAACCTGAGAGCCTTTTGTTAAAGCCACAACAGAGGCCTTCTGCTGTTAGCTCCTCGAGTCTCTAATCTAACGGTGTTTTCACCTGATTTCCCAACTTGTTAAAATAATTGTGTGTTGCCTTTTTCGTTTCCCCCTCCCCCGTTCTGGGTATTTAAATGAGCTAAAAGAATCTAGCTATATTTATAATAGTTATAATACCTAGATATGTTTATTTCACATTTCAGCAGCCACCACATACTGCATTTATCAGTTGAGAGCTCAGTGTGATCACTGCTTACTCGCCCAGGTGTACATCTTTGAAACGAGGAGACCATGGGAGCAGCATTAGCAAGAGCAGCTCAGTGGACTGCTGCTGGTTCTGGAACTGGCACACTCGAAATCACCCCTTTGAACGAATCTCTTTTAAATCAAATTATTAAATTTGTGGAGGACATCAGCACCAGGCATCCTCAGGAAGCAGCATTTGTCTTCAGAGAGCCCCTGGAGTGGAAAACACAACTGTCCTGTTCAGTATTTGGAGAAGATTATGAGATCAAGTAAGTTTGAATTAGTGTGTTTTATAATGTTGAAAGTGAACTGTGAAGCAAAACTGTTCTCACTCAGCATAAAGAAAGCCTTAGTGTATTTGGGAGGCTGAAACAGGCAGGATTTTACTGATGTATATTGAAAACTTTGAGTTTAACTTTGTAAGGTTTTGGAGAGGTCAAGGCTATGCTGTCTTGACTGCGATACAGATCTGTTTAGCTAGTGATTTATACGACTTACACTGTCTGTTCCTAAAACCACTAACAGTGATTCACCCTGTGGTTTCTGGTGATGTTAGGAGTGCCTCCTAGCACTCTGTATTGACCTTGGCTGGCTGGCAGGTACTCACCAAAGCTGCTCTACCTCAACTGGACAGAGGAGAAACATTTGACAAAAGGCTTGTGGGTCAAAATTAGGACAGGAAGATCCCTCACCAATAACCATCACAGGCAAACCAGGCTAAACTCACAGAAATTAATTTATTGCCAACCAAAAGTCAGAGTAGGATAACGAGAAATAAAACCAAACCTTGAAACATCTTCCCCCCAGCGCTCCCATCTTCCCAAAGTGGACATTACACCCGATTTTCTCTACTTCCTCAACCCCTAGTAGCACAGGGAATGAGAGTAGCAGTCCATTCATTATGCATTGTCTCCTCCTCACATTATTCATAAGTCCTCCCAGCAAACCTATGCCAACATAGGCTCCTCTCCTCAAGCTCATAGATCCTGCCAGGAGCCTGCTCCAGTGCAGGCTCTCCACAGGATCCCAGACTCCTTTGGGTGCATCCACCTGCTGATTTGCACTGAACAAATTGTTTTACCTCGGAAGTTTTCTGAAATACAGTTTAAAGAAATTGTATGTGCTTTATCATGTGGAACTTGAATAACATTCAAGGTTCTTCTCTAAAATTTGCTGTTTATTAGTTCTTGTTTTACAAAGTTATAATTTTATTTTTCTAGTGATGTAACTGCTCAGTCTAAAGCCAAAGATAAAGATGGCCAGCCACTGCTTCTCCTCACAGGATCAAGTATCAGAGTTCGCAGTTTTGACCAGCTGTCCCGTTTGCTTGAAGTGGCTGTGGAAAAAAAGTTAAAGGAAGTACAGGCGTGCCTTGAAGGTTTCCTTGTTTGCTTCCTTTTATATATATATATCTTTCCTCTTTCTTAAAAAGCATGTCTTCTCCAGTTCATGTTTATGAAATGTGAAGAAAGGCATGCCTCCATTTTAAGTATATGAGAGAGTGTTCGTGAAGGTGGCTAAAGGTGCTGATCCAGAGCTTAATGAAGTTTCTGTTTCTTCCCATATTTTCACAGAAATCTATAACAGAGATATCTGGAATAAAGTTAAAATAAGACTGTTGAATCTCATACACGAATTGATGTGTAGTGAGTTTTTCCCAGCTACGGCAGCAGGCAGGAGGTTTAAATTTCTGAAAAAAGAATGTCTTATTGGAGGCTAATTGCAGTTTTTCCTGTTTGTTGTTTAATCCTCTTTTAAGATGTTAATGATTGATGTTTAAAATTATTTTAAAATCATTTAGAAGTAGCTAAAGCAAAACTTATATGCTTAAGATATTCTTACCTGCACATGGTTCACAGTGAGTGCTTCCAGGTCATTCTCACAATGGCTTTTAAAATACAGTATGGGTACTTTGATTGTGTTATATTCAAGACCTAGATTTTGTAACAGACTAGAAGACCCTAGATATGCTAATCTGGACATCCTCCTCTCATTGGAGGTAGAAGAGATAGTAATATTATTTGGCAATATTAGTAGAAATGACAGCTGCAGTACTAAAATATAAATGCTCATGCTGGATCAAACTTCACATCCATAGAATCCCAGGGCCTGTCACTGAATGGACAGGGTATCATGCAGAGGCACTCACAGATGCATAGGACTTCTGCAGGAACAGAGTAAAATGTTTTTTATAACCCATTGACATGTAGTTATGTCGCTGTTTTGCAAAAAGAGCAGCTGGCATAGCTTAGGAAGTAAGGGGGCTATTGGGAATGCTGCTAGAAAACTCTGAAGATGGTCTTTAACACTAAATCATATTTCCAAAATGATCAATTTTCAGTGAGTTAAACCCATTTATTTCCTGTTTTGGTCCCTAGCCAGGCACAGTTTCTGGAAAGGTGGCTGTTTATAAAAGGAATTATTGAATATAGACCTCTAGGCTGAATGAATCTAAATCTTTGTTGTGAAAAGCAATTTTATTATGTAAAGGGTTTTTTTGTTCTTATTGTTTTCTTATTTTTAAAAGTGTATTTCAAGTTACAACACAGAAATATCAAACAATATATCATACATTAATTTTTGATTAGTAACTAGGAAAATTATTAAAATTCTTTGTGTAAAGTTATGTAACAAAAATTACTTCGCAATTGACATAAAATGTGTTTGTCTTGCCTTATAATTTTATAAAGTATCATATTATGATTCTGTTTCATGTTTGCAGCTAACAGAGATCCTATAGTGAAAATTCTTGGCCCTGCATATGGCACTGTTGAAGGAGAAGATAGGTCCATGTTGCATTTACTTGACAAAGTGAAAAGAGATGATGACCCTGAAGCAGAGATGAAGATTAAAATCTTTGTTTTTCTTCATCAGCTTGATTTGCAACTACTAAATAGTTCCTTGAAACAGATTTCACAGTAAGTGCCCTTTAAATGACAGGTAAGCATGTCAGCTTGTGCATTTTTTTGTTTTATTCTTAAATCAGATTGGTTTCAGCCCACAACGTGCACTTTTGCTGTGACGTAAATAAATTTATTGAAATAACTTTCACTGTTCACAGAATTACCAAAAAAACTTTTTCCTGAAGATTTTGCTGTAGGCGTGGGTATACAAGTGTGTGCCTACAAATTAGGGTTTTTTTATTGCATATGTTTTGCATTTTGGTAGCAAATTGAAGTCATTCGTGCAAACAACGTTACAGGTAATTATTTTCAAGGAAATGTTTATTTCTTGATGGAAGCCTATTAAATATTACATTGAGTCTTTATCTTAGTTACAAGGGCTTCATATTAGCTATAGAACTACTATTTCACTAAACAGATAAAACTAAGAAAAAAAAAACCCAGAAGATGACTCATGTCTAGATTTTTGTTGCTAATATTAAGACTTAGTGTAGAAGAAAAAAATAATGTAATATTCTTCTTTATTTCTCTGAGTGCATCCACTCGATGAAACATTTAAGACCATTTTCTCTTAATTGCAGACACGTCAGACTAAATCCAGCTGCTATAGATAACGAAGTTAATCTTCTCAAGAATTTCTCTGGGAAAGGAGAAAATACAGTATTGAAATCACTGGAATATACATCAGGTCCAGATTTGATCATACCATACATTTATATATACCCTTACTAAAGTATTTGACTTCAATGTGAAATTTGCTATATTAAGTTCGCTAATAAATTTTAAGAGTTTATATCTACTTTAAAGTTATAAAGTAAAAGAAAAAGTATTTTCAGGTATGGGATCCTATTTTTCAGCATTTACTTACAGGAGTAGTTCCTCATTGCATGGATATCTTCCGTGGAAGCAGAAATAGTGAACTGAGTCCCTGATCCTTACAAGTGCTAAGCACAGCTGCAGTTCTTGGTTTGATTGGGCCACGGGTCACAGAGCTTCACATAATTAATTCCTAACAGTATGAATTCTTAAGAGTAAGGTATAGTTTTCAGAATTTGTTTTTGTATACATGTTAAATTTTTAATCAAGTGTAAGTATTAAGAAATAATTTTAAACTGGATAAAAACAGTGATGCTAATTGGTTACAGATTACGTGTTCTTCAATGGATGCCGAGCTCCTCCCTGGAGACAAGTACATGGAGAAGTTTGTTATTTAGTCATCAAACCACATGACACTGATCCTTTGTATATCACTTGCAGCACAGCAGGAGTGTTTTTAAATGGAGTAAGTAATAATAAAGGATACCATAGACTAATGAATATTTTTGTGTTCTAAAATAAAAATCAGTCAGGTTTAGGGTAGTGGTACTGAGGCTGTAAGACCTGCAGAATGTAGAAGACAGAGTAATAAATGTATGTTAGTTTTCCCATAGGTTTTGAGTGTTTTTTCTGTAACTTTGTTACTAGAAGTGTATTCTGCACTCTTTGCTAGCAGTGTTTGTCTTTAAACATGGCCTAACATTTCTTCATACTCTATTTAAGGGTACTGGGGGACCCAATGCCTCTCTAGTGCCTCATTGCTCTTGATCTTATATGTAATATTGTATTTGGTTAATACAGCTTGCTTTTGTCTTTTTATAAAGGATAAGCAGTTATTTCTCCTTTCAGTGAAAGCTTTTTAGAAATTATTTATCTCTTCTACTTTTCATTTTGGTTGCCTCTTTCCTTACAGATAGTTTTTATTTAGACATAAAAGTCCCTTACATGTGTTAGGCAGTGACCAGAGCTCTCACATGCATTTTGAAGGGGAATGACCAGGCATAACACCACAAACTGATTTTGTGAGAGTTAAAAAATCCAGGGAAATTTTGGCTTAGTACATTTTTAATGGATGAAGCTCATATAGCTTAGGCTAGTCAGATCATATTATTTTCTGATGCTTTTAGACATCTGCTGTACTGCGCTGAAAGCTTGTATTTACTTGGCTGTTTGCCATAAGCCATAAATTTTTTTTTTAGTGGAACTATACACAATATAATTAACTGATAATAATTACATGCAGAATTGTATGTAAGATCATGATTATCTGTTGGGATCCATGGGATTGTTCCATGCATCTTTACAAAGCATTATTGAAGTTTGATGGACTGAGCCTGAGACTTCTGTACCTAATTCATTACAGTAGAACCTCTGTGCTCTTTAGTACTGTTTTATGATGTAGCTCAAGTTACCTGTGTAAAGCAATACTATTAATAGCTTTAAATTTATTCTTCTTTTAAGGGTCGAATAGAGGGTAAAGATGACATTGACTATGAAAGAAAAAGTGATGTTTATAAAGATATTGTCACACTTTTAAGGGAGAGATCGCCTAGATTTGTTGAAAATATGTCAAAACAGGTATGTGGTTGCTGACACTAGGTGTATACTCTAATTGTACAAATGTAGATTTTACATTGGTAAGACTTACATTATAGAATCATAGAATCATAGAATTGGCTGGGTTGGAAGGGACTTCAGAGATCAAGTCCAACCCTTGATCCACTACTGCTGTGGTTACTGGACCATGGTACTGAGTGCCACATCCAGTCTCTTTTTAAATATCTCCAGGGATGGAGAATCCACTACTTCCCTGGGCAGCCCATTCCAATGCCTGATCACCCACTCTGTAAAGAATTTTTTTCTAATATCTGACCTAAACCTCCCCTGGCAGAGCTTAAGTCCATGCCCTCTTGTCTTACTGGTAGCCACTTGGGAGAAGAGTCCAACCCCCCCCTGGCTCCAGCCTCCTTTCAGGGAGTTGTAGAGAGTGATGAGGTCTCCCCTGAGCCTCCTCTTCTCCAGGCTGAACACCCCCAGCTCCCTCAGCCTCTCCTCACAGGACTTGTGCTGGATCCCTTCACCAGCCTGGTTGCCCTCCTTTGGACCTGCTCCAGGACCTCAGTCTCCTTCCTGAACTGAGGGGCCCAGAACTGGACACAGGACTCGAGCTGTGGCCTCACCAGGGCTGAGTACAGGGGCAGAATCACTTCCTTGGACCTGCTGGCCACGCTGTTCCTGATGCCATTGGCCTTCTTGGCTACCTGGGCACACTGTTAGAAACCTAGCTGGACATTTATGTTCTTTATCAAAATTAAATCTGTAATTAAATGAAGAATTTTAAAGACTTTCAAATACATTTCTTATTTTTCTTTGGATTTGTTTCAGATTCTACTAAATATGTTCTTTATTAAAACAGTAAATAATGCAGTGTTTCAGGTGTTGTATATAATACTTGAATGTGAGATTTAATCCAACATGTGAGATCAACTTCTAATTTAGTATGAAATGTTTTGGTTGTTTTTGGTGTTATATTTTATGGAAAACTGGAAATGTTAAAGCAGGAAAATATATTCTTACAGGAAAGGTCAGGTTTTTATGACAATATTTTTATGTGATCAAAAGCACTTGAATTTTTATCTTCATTCTTTGTAACCCAAATATAAATAATAACCCAGCTTTTTAATGAGAACCGCCTGATTTAAATATCAGAGCTAAGAATTAAGCATCCAGCTTATACAGTAGTATGAAAGGATTTTGTCTTTTATTTAGAGCTTTATATTAGCTGGAATCACACGGTGCCACTACAATTTTAGTTATTTCATCATTTGCAATAAACCTCATGTTTATTCTCGTGTAGTTTTAACTGCTTTTAGCAACAGTAATGGAACTAATTTTCTAAGTTATTCTGTTTGAAAGTGCAATAATTTCCAACATGTATTTTATTTGTCTCACAGGCAAGTATTTTTTTAGGGTTATATCTACTTACGGGTTTGCATTTGTGACAATATATGAATGTTTTGGGGTGTAATTACTGGTTTAATTTATTTTCAAAGTGGCTTCATGGGTGGTCATGTAAGGTAAAATATGGTAATATCTTAATTATTTTTTCTTACAATTCTAATCTTAAATGTTAATATAGCTTGTTCTTAATGTTGACAATAGAAATAATGTACCTTTCTTGACTGTTTTTCCTGCTCTCATAAAGATACTGCAGCTATTAAAGAAATGTGTGCACTTTTCAAATGAGTAAATAGAATTATCCTATTTTCCTTCAATTTTGAAGGAAACTGCCATATATATATCACTTACTTCCTTAGTATTCCCTTCCTGTGTAAATAAGTTTATTCTGAAGAGTCTAAATCGTGTGATTTTAATGGTTTAGGAATACATTATATTGCCTTGCTGAAGATCTGGTTTAGTACATTCTGCATTCTAAAACTAGAACTTAATATGTAGAGCTGCAGAGCATTTGTATTTGAGGGAAAACCTTCTCCACTCCAGAACTCTGAAAAGCAGAGGAAAGCTGTATTTCCAGGGTTGCCTACATGATATAAATCATGACTGGAAATAGTCTTGATTTATTGTCTGTGGAGCTCATATTATGTACACATATACTGCAAAACCAATTAACTGTTGTAATATCTTCTTGGCCTTGTTTAAGGCCAATTGCTGTGAATTGCTGTGTTGGCATGTAATGCTGTAGGAAACATACTTTTGAACATTTGCTTAGCTGGTCAAGCTACAGCACCAATTCCCCTGTGATTTGTCTAGTTTATCATGTGTTAAATTGTCTTGTCTAGAGTACATTTTCAGAATGAGATAATTAGCATGAGTTAGTTTATGGTTAGACAGTTGGGTCAGCAAGCTTGGAACAGCCGATTCACATCAGGAGGAGTTGAAAACAGACCATATTCTGAAAGTCTCCTCAAAAGTGCCTTAAATCAGATCTATAAAGGAATGTCTTCACCTATCTGGTAGTGACAGCTGCAATAATAATAATAAGTAATAATCGTATGCTGTCTTTCCTGTAAAATTTGAATATGTTCCAATAGAGAATAAGAGATGATAAGAGTCCTTTCTGTTCTGGATACTAGACACAGACAGCTGAAGGATTGGTAGGTGCCACTCAGATCCAATCTTGTGTGTGACTCGTTCAACAATGTTTTGTCCATAGAGACAGAAGATGAAAAAACTGAAATGGAATATTAATTCTAAGCTATGTCAAATTAAATTACTTGGAACTGAAGTCTAGCAGTTTATCATAGTCTATTTTTGGTTTTATGTTCATTGTTTTTTGTAGGAATCTGTAAATCCTTTATGCAGGGAAATAGTTTTTATGTAAATGACACATTGAAAGCAGAGTAACGGACCATGCAATTCTATATTTTAAAGCTCATTTGGAATTAGGTTCTATAAAAGTGTTTGTATCACAGATTATTTAACACATTAGAAACTGACCAACACTCAATATGTTCAGGAAGTTCCAAATTTATCTAATGGCTTTATTTCAAAATTTTTAATTTGCACATAACAGCTACTTTCCATTTAGATTAATATTTCATTCTTTTAAAAGCAATCTGATTTTATGCTAATAATCTAATACTACATTTAATACATACATTTTTTAAAGCAAAGTATCCTGCAATTGTGCTTATAACTTATTGTTTTAATATGCATAATTCATATAGCAACATGACTCACAAACCATGTCTCCTGCTTTTATTAGGAATATACTTTTTTTAAAGAACCAACATATGAGAAGAAATACCAGCGTATGGAAGTAGTAGATGCTAAGGTCTCTGGCCAGTCAGAGAACCTTAATGATTTTACAAAAAAGAATGAATGTGAAAAAATGAAAAGTTCTGCAGCAAGAAAGTACACCATTGACAAGAAGAAATTAGAATCATCTATCAAGTTGAAAAGTCCTGGTCTTTTGACTGCCCGAAGATAAGTTGTTATCTTTAGAACTGAATGTTTCTATAGACCCGTCTAAACTGTGCTTATGATTGAACTGTATGTTATAGGTGTGCATTATGACCTTAGGTTAGGAGCAGTAGAACAAAATATACTACATATTAATTTCTAAGGAAAGAGTAGACTACTGAAAAGATTTCTCAGTTCTCATCTTTCATGCAACAACTCTGATGATGTTATGTCATTTCCACAGCAAGGCATGGACATATCTTGCAATCATCTGCAGTACTCGTCCTCCAGGACTGTGATATTGTATTTTGTGATGTAAAATACCCCTTAAAGCAAGACATAGTAGACAATCTGTTCTAACCACACTTTCTGAGGGAGCCAAAATCAGGATGACTCTTTTACTATAAATTTTAATGATTTCATGTTGTATGAGCCACTTGTCTAGTTCTGCTTAGCAACAGGTTTTACTAATGAAATTACCTCAAAGATTGGACACCCAAAAATAGAGTATCCATATAGTGGATATTGTTGGATTTGTCTTCTAAAATCAGAACTCTGTTCTGATTTTCTTATGTCCTAATTTTGTGTTAATGGAGTAAGAGTAGCTGATGGAAAGGCTTAGATTTCCATCCTACAAAAAAAAAAAAAAGTCAGTACCTTCTCAAGTCTGCTAATCTGACATGTTGCAAAAAAAATTTTAAAAGTTTTTATATGTCACCTACAGCCACCAGATAAAAAAATGTGGTTTGCTAGGGACAAAAGCTTATCTTTTTCCACAGTCATTGTTTCAGTCTAGGTGTAGTGAAATTGGCTGTAATCCTGAGTAGTATACTCTCTTATTGTCGTAACACTTTTTGTTTTCCTAACTTTGTAAATTTCAAACAAAAAAGCAACAGAGGTTGTGTCCAACTAGGCCTAGGAGTCTTATTGGAATATGAGGAAAGCAAGATATATTGTATTCAGCATGATCAGAGCTATTTAACAGCTCAGTGTGTGGTAAAACAAGGCAGACTAGAACTATTCTGCTTGGAAAGAAAGGTGATGGGAACACTAAAACAGATACAGAGAGGCATGACTGGAGATGGTAAATAGGGAAAAGATTGTAATTTCTAATACAAGAATAAAAGGCATTAAATGAAAATTAGCCAGTGACACCAGTTTAAAACAAAGGGAGAGACTTCTCCATGGAACACATGGCTTTAGCTCCCAAATTCTCTGCCAGAGGATGGCAGAGGCCATTTGTTCATGTGAGTTCAAAAAGTAACCAGACACATTCATGAAAGAAAAATCTATCCAAATCTGTTAATACAAGAACTACTAGAGTTTCCTGAACCACAGCTTGCTGAAGAACATTCTGGAAAAAAACAATTTCTGTGTTCTTCCGTTGTTCTATTGTTACCTAGATAGCTGCTATTGGTGGTGGTTGGAGATGGTATCCTTGGATAAGGGACCTGTGGTCTGTCTGCATATACTAATTCTTTGCTCTTTTATAACATACAGGCCAGGATAATAAATTTTTCCTAATATTCCAGTATTTTATTAAAGCAAAATTAGTTAGTTAAGACCCAGCATATTTGCTTGTTAATTAAGTTTATTGTGTAGGCTCACAAGCTAATATGTGCTTACATAACGTGTCTAATCATAGCTTTTTGGTTCTATGTATGTATGTAAAATATTTTTTTTTAAAATAAACCCAAATATTTTAGAGATGAGACTGTGAGAAAAGATACTGGAGAAGAAAGGATAACTACTACTGTGTCTCTGAAAACCAAGAAGAAAGCAATTTCTTCTGAATCTGTTAAAATACAATCTTCAAAATGGTATGGGTTACTTATAACTTATTCCTTAATTTTTTAATTTTTATTTTCACTATTGACAGTAACTGTCAATTTATTTAGTATATGGTAATGTGAATCAGATTCTTCTAATTCTGTTATTATGCAGTGTGCTCATAATTGCTTATAATGTGGTTGTTCGTATCGATTTATAGCTGTTCAAAATGGGTAATGCTGTTTGTTTATTTTTAGTACAACACCAGACATGTTTGAAGATGAAAGTTCCTCAGACACTGAAGAAGATGAAGAACAACCTGTATGTCCTCAGGAAAGAAGCACTGATTTGCCACCAGAATACTGGGGAATTCAGAAACTTGCAAAGTATTTAAAGGTAAATAATAAACCTTGATAAATTTTGTAAAAAAATCAAACTACTCTTTACCTTCTACAGCTGTGGACAGCAGACCAGCTCCTCATGCTTTCCAGCTTCTGTCTTTTGGAATAGTCCAAATATGAAGTATGCTCAAATCCTGAAACTTTGGACTTTCCTATCATACATCCATTTCTCCTGCATTTTTTTAATCTGCTTTTTTTGGCTCATGTGGAGACTTAGATTAAGCCATCTGTTCAGTGTTATTTAAAACTTAAGATGGTATAATTTCTTTATTAATTATTTGGTTTCTGTTTTGCTTTTTGGGTGAAAGTTTCCAAGATATTTCTTTATGTGAATAACAATTTTCAAGAGTTTTTATTAAAACTGAATACGTGCCTAAAGTCTTTCATCAGCTATGATTAATGCATGACTGGAGTAATTCTAATATGGTCTTTTGTCTGGATAGATGCTGTTAGTGGACAAAAAATGTGCGATAAACAGGCATCCTCTAAAACAACAAAAAAAAGGTTTTCTACACAGACTTGTTGAAAATCTTTTGGAACCTATAAATATAGACGTTTTGAAGTCTGTGTATGTCTGAAACACATTTAAAAAATGAACAACCTTCTACTATTCTGCAAAACTAAAACTATGTTTTTCCCTCAGGAGAAATTCCTTTAGAAGTTTGTACTGGAATTTATGTACTGTAAATTACTAATAAAACTGCTGGTTTATTTGTTTTTTTGATAATAGCTACAGAGTGTACACATCCGACTGATAAAATAATGGTATTGGCGTTTGGTACAGCAGGAACACTTCTGAGGAATAAATAAATCCTTGGCTCCTTCCAGGCCTTCAGCTGTTGTAGAAGTGTAACTCAGTCTCTTAAAGAGTTTCCAGTGCACTCACACTGCTTGTTCTCAGTACTTCTGTGTGCGACCTACACCAGTGACTGTAACTAAAGAGAGACAGAAAAGGATGGATACTACAAGTCAATCTACTGCTCTTTGTGCCTTAACTTTTCTAGGTTGGACTTCCATACTCTTGTCATTTTGGCTGTGCTAAAATAATGTTTGCAAGTGTGATCTAGTATAACATTCAGCATGGAACCTGCTCAGCTATCTGCTAATGCTGAACGCACAATATACATAATTTGCATGATACAATTATTTCTGCTTGCATGTGATTACAGTTCAAGGTGTTGTTTTAAAATCTTTCATTCTACTAATAGCTTGCTTTTGCCTGGCATGTGGACCAACTCTTTGTATTTTCTGAGAGCTCGGGGAAATATGCATACTACTTTTTAGTGAAGACCCAAGGTCCTCTTGGGGAAGATACTTGAAATTCGTTACTGTTGATGAACTCCCAGAAACCTTTTCATTGGCCTGTCTATGGACCACGCTCTTTACAGACCAGGCTTTTCTAAAATTCTTGGTTACGTAATTCTTAAAATACCTTTCCTCTCTATTTCCTTCATATAGTCATGTTTCGATTTTAGTATTGAACTCAATTCAACCCTAGAATATACCTACACTTGCATGAAACCATTCTGAATGAAGAGAATGACAAATAGGAAAATATATTTTTCCTGCCCCTCTGTTTTAGAAATTAGAATATTTTGTTCCAGCTGTCAACAAGCAAAATTACTGAAGGAGAGTATTTCTGATCAAATTATGAGTACCTGTTTAGAAGTGCTTATAATACAAAATCCCATCATATGAAAAAGCTTTGCTATGAAAATTCAGATGTATACTTGCTTATGTACTCATGCACACTCAAGTCTCTCAGTAGTTCTCTTAGCTTAGATATACATTTTTAAAAGTTATTAGTTTTATACTTAAAAATAGTTCTCTATTGACTTTTAGCTACATAAAGCAAGAAATCCCTAGTGTCAGATAAAGCTGAAAAGAGATGCTTCAGTGCCATACCACAGACAGTGGTTGAAATATTTTATTGATGGAGTGCTACTTCAGCTTGCACATGGAATTCATTTTAATACAAGTATAAATACTGCACTTCTGGCCAGACTTAGGAGATTTTTTGGCATACTTGTTGTTCATGTAGGCAAATGTTCATGACACATGCACACATGCAACATAAAATTAAATTTATGACTGTGATATTTAAGTATCTACAAGCATATTTATATAGAAGCACAAATTTTGGAGGGCTAGTGTGGCTAGTGTGTGTGATAGATTGTATACATTGTTTGTGCACCTTTAAATTTTAATAAAATGCCTGAAATAATAGATGTTTGAGATACCAATTTAGGAAATATAATAATTTGTGGGTATGTCCAGGTTTTGAATGTCTGTTAAAGAAAATGTGAATCACAATTCAGCAAGGAAATTTGTAAACACAAAACTTCCATAAGACCTGAAAGTCTTAGTTTTATACCAGTATTATAATGTCATTAAAGCTTAATAAGTCATTTGTTTCCTGTGGAAAACAAAGTTGCCAGATCCTGTGAATTGTGCCTGTAGTCTATGTATTTGCATACCTCTTCATGAAGAGAAAATTCCAGTGCAGGGGAAATTCCCTCCTGACTTTTTGCCCTTCTTCATTCTCCCTCCTTTCTGGGGAAGAGCAGCCATGTTGGAATTACTCCATTGGGAAGCAGCTGCTTCTGTGGTCTGGCTCCCTGTCCTTCCTTCCCAGGGCTGTGAAACAGAAGATAGAGCATGTGAGCTCTTGCCATGTCTCTCCATCAACTTAAGAATGACATGATCAGTGAGCTTGGTGATGGCATTGTGTTAGCATCTTCTGGGCTATAGTAGGTAATGAAGTGCTCTGCCAACATGTGAGATTCACTCAGGAGACCCTGCTTCAGATTTTACATAGTTCATTGAAGTAGGGCTTGTAGAATAGATTTCTAGAGGAGGCACTACGTTTTATATATGAAAAATTTTAGGAATAGGATGATATTTTACAATTATTTTTTTACTAGAAACGGGCAACATTAAGTAGAAATGCAGCATCTTTACAACAGATTTGAAGCTGTTCACTGAAAAAAAAAAAAAGGCAAAAAATTGTGAGAGTTGGGCACAATACTTTGTTCAGTCTGCTGTTGAGTACTGATTATTGCCAGTTTTAAGATAAAATGGAGATGTTGAGAGGTGAATTGGGGCTGGTGACTGTGCCAGGAATAGCTCCTGGCACAGGAGTCTCCAGATTAAGTCTTTAATACCTTAAGCCCTTGAGCTGCTTGGGTTAGATTCCCTGTAAGAGTGTGATTTATATGAACACATATGCCAGGGTGAGCTCTGGATAGAGTTCTGCGGGACCATGTCAGTTACAGACTTCTTCCTTCAGTTTCTTACCTGGCAAGTCATTCTACTTTTTTCTATATTTCAGAGATACACAAGTGAAACTGGTCGGTCTCACACTTACACAAAAGTCCACTAATTTCTGCTTCAAATTACTCGAGTTAGAAAAACCTCATTCCCAGATCAGTGTTGTGTTTCTTTTCTACTTTAGAGTCACAGGGGGACAAACTTGCTGCCTCTCCCCATCTGTTGGCATTTTGGTCCAAGTCCAGGACCTGAGGAAAGACTATGGTGCTGCACAAGTGCTAGGGGAGAATATGTCCTGAGTATGGCCTTGAACACCAGGACCCAGGTGCCCTGATGCTGCATAGCAGAAGGTGTCTGGAAAGGGAGGATGTCTGTCAAATGACTCAGTGAAATCCCGTTCACTGGACAAGGAAAAGATGGAAAGAACTGTGACATATACTGGACGCATTCAGGTCTGCTCTACAGCTGCAGAACCTTTGGAAGACTGCTGTATTCAAGCAACATTTCTGTAGCTGGCAGGAGGCTGCTCTGTATTGGGCTTACATCATTTAAAGATGGCAAATAGACCAGGAGGACAGGAATGTACAGAAATACTCCTGGTCGTGGCTCTTCCCTTTTCTTTCTCTTCTGCTCCCTCTAGAAGTCCTAACTTATTTCTAGATAATTTGGTCAAACAAATGAAAGTCTTAAGGGATCAGAGCTATTGGTCTAGTTCTTACTGTGCATGTGCTGGAGTGAGCATTGGCTGTGCAAGACCTACTGCCCATGACTTCTGCTTTCCCTTTGCAGTGAAAGCAGACCTGAGCCTGGAGGTTATAGGGTAGCTGCTTCACTGCAGGCAGGGTTTATTTCCTCTTCTCGGGAAGCTCAAATTTATCAGTTCGGGAAATGCAACTGTGTTCTTGCAGGAAGGAATATTGGATCCCCTGCTGAGCTCTTTGTCCATGGAGAGCATTGGTATTCATGGGGAAGAAAGGTACAGGTGAGAAATGCAGGAAGTTGAATAGACCATGAAATTATTTAGGGAGCCTCTGCCAGGACCTGAGATACAGTATTTGAAATGAGAGGTTCATGTAGATAGTGTTGATAAACCTTATGGCATAGTTTTAATCCACAGGGAAAGGCAAGGAGATACCTTCCAAGGAGGCTGGAATTTAGCGGCTTGAGGCAAACCAAGGTGCAGGAAATCTGTGTACACACAAAGGGGCAGAATGTGGACACAGAAGGTCCAAACTATTACAGAAACAGAGATCCTGTTTCAGAATGTTTGGGGACCAAATCTTAACTGGCAGGTGTGTGTGTGTAAGTTCTTTTCTACTCTATATGCACGATTTGCAATGTGGCATTTATCTCTTTGGATGGGAAGAAGAAGGCAGTCAACAACTGCTTGCACAATTCCCTACTATGCATTAGTATAGTCAGTCTCAGTTTATGATGGGATTTCTCAAATCCGGGTTCTAAAATTATAGATATCTGAAAAATAAATATCTTCCTCATGAATTTTTTTGATAGAGAACATCTTGCCTTTCAAAATAAAATATTACTTTCTCATGCAAATGAAAGTTGTTCAGCAGTCTAAGCCCTGTGGTGGTTTAACACAGCACTTCTTTCATCTGAGCCTATTATGAATTTACTGCTGTCACAAATACTTTGATTCAGGTTGTAGATTTTTCTCAAGATTTGTGTGAAATAGAGGATAGACACAGTATTTTTTTAAAAAGTATTTTTTTAAAGTATAGTTTTCTTAAGTAATAATGATACTGGAAATGTTCCAAATTATGACTATTGCACTAGTATTCGTTATATGAATCAGTTTCATAAGCTATTAATGGGTTATGAAATCAGTAATATTTTGGGATTAGCAGAAAAATAATTCTGTTTTACTTTAAAATGCAGAACATCAAAAAAGGCAAACATTAGTGTAAGGAATAAAATCATTCTTCAAATACCTATTAATTTAAAGTGAAACTACAAAAACAATAATTTTAAATTTGGAAAGACAAGAAGAATAGTATTAATGTTACAGTGTACCCACTAGAGTAAGAGTTTTCAGTTTAATTATTTTATGTATCATAGTAGTGCTCAAAAGCAGTCATAGAAAAAGTCTAAAATCTCTGGTGTTTATGGATATTCCTGAACAACATAGTGCATAAAGATCTGCAAATACTAATTCTAAAGAGCTGTCTTTCTTGACTCTACCTCTATTTTCCTTGAAGAATTACTGGTGGATAGAACTTTGCAATTATAATTGGATCCTTAGATGATTAACAAAGTAGTTATGAATTTGGTCAGATCCACAACCAATTGAGAAATTATTTTGTGTGCAAAATTATCAAGGAAATTTATCTGTAATCTTGAAATACAGCCCTACATTTGGTATAGATGCAAATATTAGAAAGTAATAGCGGGATTAAATGTACCTAATCTGTGTAGGAAATGCATTGTAAATTATATAATTTTTTTCCACAGTCTGTGAATAAGTTAGAATCATAGAATTTTAAGGGTTGGAAGGGACCTTTAAGATCATCTAGTTCCAATCCCCCAGCCATGGGCAGGGACACCTCCCACTAGATCAGGTTGCTCAGAGCCCTGTTCAGCCCAGCCTTAAAAACCTCCAAGGATGGGGCTTCCACCACCTCTCTGGGCAACCTGTTCCAGTATTTCACCACTCTCATGGTGAAGGATTTCTTCCTAATATCTAATCTAAATCTACCTTCCTCTAGTTTGAAACCATTCCCCCTAGTCCTATCACTACCTGACATCCTAAAAAGTCCCTCGCCAGTTTTCTTGTAGCCCCCCTTCAGATACTGAAGGCTACAATAAAGTCTCCTCAGAGCCTTCTCCTCTCCAGACTGAACAACCCAACTCTCTCAGGCTGTCCTCACAGGAGAGGTGCTCCAGCCCTCTGATCATCCTCATGGCCCTTCTCTGGACACACTCCAGCACATCCATGTCTTTCCTGTAATAGGTGCTCCAGAACTGGATGCAGTACTCCGGGTGGGGGCTCAGAAGAGCAGAGTAGAGGGGGAGAATCACCTCCCTTGACCTGCTGGCCACACTTCTCTTGATGCAGCCAAGGATCTGGTTGGCTTTCTGGGCTGGAAGTGTACCCTGGCAGCTCATGCTGAACTTCTCATTCACCAGCACTCCCAAATCCTATTCCTCGGAGGAAAGTTAATTGTTTTTCTTTCCAAGTTAACTGTTTTTTCTTCATAGTGCTGTGTTAGCAAGAGTTACATGAGATTTTGCTTTAGCTATTAGATAAAAAACTGTATATAAATGCATATAAAAAACTTTTTTCTATATAAAATGATTTTGCCATTGCGTAATGCACCTTCCCAGGACTGACGAACTTTGCAGATAATTTAGCTGACTTTATTAGTGGAGTGTCCAACAATAAAACTTTTCCTTTATGAAGGTATATAGTGGGATAATATGAAGGATCAAGATGAAAACTAGGTGGTGCTGTAGTTGGTTAAGTGGTAGACTTATTTTTCAGAAAATACCAAATATATAATAATCACATGCCACCTGCTAGTGTTTCTAGGCACATGTTTAGCTAACCTGTCAGCCTTGGCAAGCCTTTCAGCCTTCATATCACTCTCTTCTCCACTATTCATGAACATTTCTTGTTCCCATTTTCCAGTATTAGCCGTGATTATTTTTTTGGATTTCAGTAAAGAATGTGATTGCTGAAAAAAAAAAGGGAACAAAAATATAGGAATTTTTGGAGTCAAGATATGTATTTTTAGCAACCCAGCCAGTGCTGATCAAGAAAAAGAAATCTTGGTATGATAAATTTACTGGGTATAAAATATTGGCAAATGGTGAACTCTCATATTATTATTATAATTGGCAACTCTGAAGCACTTGCGTAGCTCTCTCAAAATACTGTACAAACAGTCATTCCTCATCACGAGACATATAAATTCATGATAGCCAGTTGATTTTTGATCATTACCACCAAATCTGATGAATTTCTGTGTAATGGAGGTTTAATTAAGGTTCTAAGGATCACCCATTCCTGGAGTTTCATAGCTGATGAAATGAAAGAAAGGTAGAAACAAGAAAGAAAAGAAGTAGAATTCTGCAAAAAGCAAAAGGGAAGAGATTAAGGGCTGGACAGTCAAAGGCTGGAGAAAATTTTGTAAAATAACTGACATTTGATTGTCCTCTTTCTTCAGAAATGTATTATATTGTAAAACCACGTGATTAAATTAATGAGATAAGTGTTTTGACACTGTCGTACCACTAAACTAACGGTAAATTGCCACAGCTGTCTCAATCTGACTAAAGACTTTATAATAATGAAGCAGATTACAGTAAAATCATTCGCTTTCCTAAGGAATTTAAACATGATTGTGTCTGAAAGCCAGCAGGAGTTTTAAATGAGAACAGCATTCTTCATGGGTTTTAAGTCCTCCACATTGAATCCAGGATCATTTTAATCACAGCTTACTATACACAGTTATTTCAGAAGCATGGCTGTGCTTCTGCCATGTCTTCATCTGTATTTGTTTTTCCTATGCTCTCACTAAGCTCAGATTTTAAGTTTCCTTTATTTCTCCAGAGAACATTTGTTTCGTAGCTTTTCTTGCACATCTTTTTTTTTTTGGCTGGTTTCAAATGGTGCAGCCTTTTCTGTTTGCTCAGTACTCATGAAGTTTCAACATCATGCTAGCTCTCCAGTAGTCTATACAGGCACAGGTCCTTTCTGGTTCAACCTCATTAAATTTTTTCTACAGATTCACTACCATTGTTTTCCCAAATGGTCCGGATCCATAAAAACAGAATAGCTGTAATAACATTAAGGCTCTTTTTGTCCTTGTAAGCCAACTGCTAGGCAAAATCAAAGTTTCTTAGGCAGGTCTGACACTGTCCCACAGGGTCAATACTCTGACTGTATTATAGGCAGCATATCACATCTTCAAATCTGCAGCCAAGATTTACAAGTATCAATGTTAAATTTAAAAAAAATAGTGCTGTGTGTTTAGGGTTTTTTAAAAAATGTAATCTTAGACTCTCCTTCCCATTCAGTGCTCATTTCCTGCTAATTTCTGCATGTTATTTTAAAAACATATGGATATGCTTTGTTTTCTTCAAAGGAAATGGTCAAAGATAGGGTGCGGTCTGTATCCTTGTTCTAATGCCAAGACATAATACCTAGGTTTGGATTCATCCCACCTAGCTCTGAATGTAAACAGAGTAGGTGTTTGTAGCTGAGCTGGGCATTCAAGGCTACCTTTACGATCAGTAGAAATAATAGGCACTTTAAATATGTGATTCATCTGGTATTTTAGGCATCTAATTCAGAGTGAGATGGGTCACGTTTTCAACTTCATTATTGACTTCATCTCAATTAACGTAGGATGGCTATAGATGACTCGGTCTTAATTATCAGGAATGTAGGATGAATGAATTTAGACAGATGACTCCCATCCCCACACTCTTGTGCATTTCAAATCATCAGTAACTGTAATGTGAAGTAGTCTTCTGAAGGCCTACTTTTACTCCAGTTTCTTTATGTATTTGGAAATAGGAGTTTGCATACTTTCTGGCTTTTTTTCCTTGGAGTACTTTGTAAAAATGCCTCTTTCACACTTCAAATACTGTGTTTGGTTTTGGGCCCCTCACTACAAGAAGGACATTGGGTTGATAGAACATGTTCAGAGAAGAGCAACCAAGCTAGTGGAAGGTCAGTAGCACAAGTCTTACAAAGAGCAGCTGAGGTGAGCACCCTGGAGATGTTCAAACACATGTGGACATAGCAATTGAGGACATGGTTTAGTTGGCTGGTGGTGTTGGATTGATGGTTGGACTAGATCATCTTGGAGGTCTTTTCCAGCCTTAATGATTCTATGATTTTTGGTAACAACCTTAGAAACTAATTGGCAATTAATGAGAAAATTGATTAATGGGCATCTGCTAGATGCATATGGTCTAGTTTTTCCCTAGCCAGCTCAGTGACTGTGCTAGAGCTTTGATTACATAGACAGTATGCATGCAACCAATATCCTACAGGTTTATGTTGCTTCTGGTTATTCAGAGTGGTTTCAGTAGACCAGACCTACTGGTTTTGCACAGCTCTTGACTTTCTTATCACTGTATGCTTGTGCTGTGTTTGGAAATCTTCAGGGAGTGGGCTGCAAAGTATCCTCACATTTTTGGATGGTTCTTCTTACACAGTGTTGGTGAACAAAAAGATAGGCTATCTGGATTCTGGGGAAAAGCAGGAATAAAGAAACATATGGAAGGAATTTGCAAGAATTAGTTGTCCAAGAAAACAACAGCATGTAGAGATTCTGTGACATCTAACTGCAACTGATGTTATCTGAACAATCAGAAAAGCAAAGCAAAAAATCCAGTAATTTCTGCACAGATTCAAAGAACCTTATGTGCCTTATCACTAAAACATACAAATATCTTTTCTCTGAGGAATCATATGAATCTAAGTTACTCACTGTTCTGAAAAACAGCTTTTTTGTTCTCTGCACCCAAGAATCACTTTTAAGTTTATATCTCGGCCTCCTGAGTTACTTTGGTCAATATTAGCCCAATTAGCTGTTCTCACTTATCTGTACTGTCACACAATACACCTGAGAGCTTGGTTGTTTGTTCTCTTTGTACAGAAATTCAGCCATAGTTGGCAGTTCTCCCGAAAGAACAATTTTTGTTCAGTTCAGTTGGTATCTTTTAGCTAGTCATCTTTAGGAGGAATGAGATTGCATTGGCAACATAAAAGGTATCTTTGTGAGATGGGAGGGCATAGCTCAAGAACACCATGAGCCCTAAGGGATCACTGCTCATGTCAAAGAAACATTTTGAAGGCCAGTGAAGGATTCCTGTAGGCTAAGTTTGTCTCAAGAGCTTGAGATTTATGTAGCATCACGTATGACTTCAGCCAGAGGCTGAAGGCAGAAGGGGAGGATAGACGGCTGAGAGCGACTAATGTCAAGTGGAGGTCTAAGTGTTAGCAGGGAACTTGTTTCAAACATTTAAGGAGATATCCCACTTGCAACAGCACAATACAGGACTGCAACAGTTTTAGGTAAAATACAATTAGTGAATGCCATGGCTGGATCCTATAAACTTGACAAAGGGCTCTTTACCAGCCTTGCAGAGGTTTTCAGGTTTGCAGTCACATTTGTTCAAGACACAGAGTATCCATATACTTGTACAAAATCAATAATTTCATTATTAAATGTCTGAACACAACTCTTCGGTCAGCCTGCAAGAGCAGAAGTCACTGTATTGTTTGTATAGGCACTATAGATTTCTGACAGTATAGGGTCTTCAGGTATACAGGTATCCTACCAACACTGAGGTCCTATATTCCTGAAGAAGACACACATGTCATGAACTTAGTTGGTTATGGTGCACACACTCACTGTATCTTGTCCTAGTGTCCCTGGTGATCCTTCAGGCTCTGGGTTATTACAGAGAGGCTAGTCTTTTTTATGTACACAGTTACTATCCTTTTAGAGCAAACAGCAAGATGGAAAGTCAGTATTTTCTTTAACCTCACAACTGAAGACATTCTGTTCGGGTCTGAGTGGCATTAGCCATGTTTCTGATGCTCATCAGTCAGTCAGCCTGAGTTGGATGCTGTTGCACACTGCTGTTGCAGTTACAGTGGCAATGGAGTTCCATTAAATGTATGTCTATGTCCTTCAGAGCAACCTCTTCTGAAAGTGAGGAGAAGGCAAGGTTCAGTGTGTCATCATCCAAACAAGCAAGTAGGCAATCTTCCTTCAGTTGAGGCTGAAGAAATACATGGCCCGTGACTTTGAAAAATATGTCCCAGGTAAATCACCTGTTCAGGGACTCTATCTGTGTTGGTTATAGTGGCAGCTGCAGGCTGTGTATTGCTGGGGGAATTAAGAATCCACCAAGGAGGGTGTCTTCACTAAAGAGAATGGTGGAAGGCCATGATTTGTGCATTAAAGAAAGCAATTTGCATATGCTAAAAGGGACTCTAATGGTGGGGAGAGGAAGTCTAGGATGATAGCTGAAGCTGAGTTCATTCATGCTGGAGTGTCATTGGGAGACTTTGGTGTGAGCTGGAGACAAGACAAGACTTCCTCTGTAAATGTAGTTACCTGAAGACACTCTGAGTACTCCAGAATGACTACCAAAGCTACCTCGGGTGTCCTGTGGTAACTAAGACCTAAGTGAGAACTGAAACTCAGGATTATGTCAGTCCTTGCAATTCTCTTGAATGCTGACATTTTGCAGTAACAGTAGTTTCTGATGGGTCAATTAGATTAAATCCCAAAATAACATCTGTTGCGTGATCTTATATAGAAATCACAGCAGGATCATACATTTGTTGTGCATATCACAGTATTTTTATTTTTCTCTCAGAATTTATCTAGGATTGAAAAGAGTGTGATTCATTGTCTATACAAATCGTCTGGATGCAAGTGGGGAAAAAATACACTCCTATACTGAAAATGTTACAGATGAGAAGAAGATAAACTTGTACTGTTAATGTATTTTCTATTACCTTGGCCAGGTTTTCTCTATTTTTTGGGTCAGCATTTCACTTCTCTCCAAGTTTGAGGTTTGAGAAGTTACTGGGAAAAACATTCAACTATTCCTAGTCCAAAGAAGTAGAAGTTCACATGTTTGCACATGAACTGCATTGACTCTTACCTCCTTTTTAGTAGAATCCAATTACTATGAATCACAAAAGGAAAGCTAGCAGAATGGAAATGTGTCTTGGGAGAGTTTTTAAGAGGGAATCAACAGTTGCCTAACAAAACTTTATGGTTCACTCAGAAAATAATGGACTCATTCTTTTGTTTGGAAACTAATTTCTTTTCTATTTAATAAATGTGGTGAAAATGTGAACTCGCAGCATCTGGGCCATAACATACATGTCATTTCTGACACTGTGAAGGCTCAGGGTATTAATCTGCAACTAAAACCATTCAGCTTCTGTGCATGGTTTTGGTCCAATGTGAACGTATTGTATTTTGTGATTTTGTGATGCCTGTGATTTTCCACTGGCTTTACTTACAGTAATCTGTATGGTTTACATACTGCCAGGCTGCAGCCAAAGAATGCCAGAAGATTAAGGAAACAGGGCAGGGAATTATTCCATAACTCAGTTATACTTGTCCATAACTCATCTCTTAACAAGTTGCAGCTTGTATGTTTTATAAACTCAGATGAAAAATTGGAACTAGTATTTAAACCAAAACAAAACTCAGAGTGGTTATAGGTTTACTAGCATAGAAAAGTGGCCTTGCTGAAATGTATTATACATATTATAATGTAGTTATAATGCAATACTCAGTCTTGCACTAAGCTTTCTAAAACTTTATTTGAATTTTGAAGTATTTTTCAGCAGAAAACTACAAAAAGGTCTGTAATTTGAGAAAGTCAAGTTTAACACAAAATCAAACAGTCACAAAGGTGTAAATGAAGAATTCTCTTTCATACTTTATTATTTTGATTTTCTTGTTTTATAAAAATGGCAATATTTTAATAATATTTTGGGCTGGGATTCCATTTAAACAATATTTTTGTTTTGTTTCATTACATTGATGAATTTTATTTAAATAATTTCTGGTATAACAGGAAGTATTTCTACAATTTGACCTATTTTTTTTGGATATCACGTAAAATTATTTCTTTGTTCAGTATTTCCTAAAGATATATTAACTTGGTATGCTTGGTCTTAGTTTGGTCAAGTATATTGTATATTCCATTCAGATTATGTATACTCATAATGAAAATTTGGGTGTTGTTATACATCAGAATGAGAAAATTGCCCGCAAACAGCAATTTTCTTTCCTGTTATTTAGTTGTAGGGTTACTGTTACAGACATTCATGTTAAGTTATCTATCTAGGACTTACTTTATACATTAAATAAAATGAACTTTTATTGTGGAAAAATAAATTTCAGCCATAGGTATGGACCAAAAAACAAACAGAAAAAATCATTGACATTGCCACGCCAAGTAGAATGATATTTCATTTTCTGGTTGCATTCCCTGTGAATCAAAAGATGAGCCAACAGAGAAGACCAGCCTGGCTGAACAGAGAGCTTTGGTTAGAACTCAATAAAAGAGGAATAGTTTATGGCCCTTGGAAGAGGTGGAAGGCAGTTCAGGGAAACTACAAAGATGCTGTTAGGTTATGCAGGGAGAAAATGAGATGGGCCATAGCCCAGCTAGAGTTTAATCTGGCTACTGCCAGAAAAGACAAAACTGTTTCTATAAATACACAAGCAACAAAGGGAGGGCTAAGCAGAATGTCCATCCTTTATTGGATGCAGGTAAAACGTAGTGGCAAAGGATGAGGAAAAGGCTGAAGTACCTCATGCCTTCTTAGCCTCAATCTCTAGTAGTGAGACCCGGTGTCCTCCAGGTACCCAGCCTCCTGAGCTGGAAGGCAGGGAAAGGGAGCAAAATGGAGCCCCCATAATCCATGAGGAAAAGGTTAGCAACCTCCCATGCCTTAGAGACACATAAGTCTGAGGGGCCATAGGGGATCCATCCAAGGGTGCTGAGGCAGCTGGCAGAAGTGCTCACCAAGCCACTTTTTGTCATCTGTCAGCAGTCTTGGCTAACTGGGGAAGTCCCAGTTGACTGGATGTTAGCAAAATGTGACTTGGGCCCAGAGAGTTGTGGTGAGTGGAGTTCAATCCAGTTGGTGGCTGGTGACAAGTGGTGTTGATGTTGGGCTTAGTTCTCTTGAGTATTTTTTATCAATAATCTGGACAAAGGGATTGAGTGCATCCACAGTAAGTTTGCAGATGACACTAAGTGGGATAGGAATTGTTGATCTGCTTAAGTGAGGGTAGGAAGGATCTACAGAGTGACCTGGACAGTCTGGATCAATGGACTGAGGCCAATTGTGTGAGGTTCAGTAATGCCAAATGTCTAGTCCTACAGTCACAACCACACCATGCATGAGGAAAGGTGCCTGGAAAGCCATCCCATGGAAAAGGACTTGGGAGTGCTGGTCAACACCTGGCTGAATATGAGCCAGCAGTGAATCCAGGTGGCTGAGGCTAACAGCAGCATCCTGGCTTGTATCAGAAATAGTGTGATTAGCAGGACTGGGGGAGTGATCATCCTTTTGTACTTAGCACTGGTGATACCCCACCTTGAATACTGTGTTCTGTTCTGGGCCTCTCACTACAAGAAGCACGTTGAGATGCTGGATCCTGTTCAGAGAAGGGCAGCAAAGCTGGTGAGGTGTCTGGAGCACAAGCCTTATGAAGAGTGGCTGAGGGAACTGAAGTTATTTAGGCTGGAGAAAAGGAGACTGAGAAGAGACCTCATCACTCTACAAGTACCTGAAAGGAGGTTGTAGTGAGGTGGTTGTTGGTCTCTTCTCCTGAGTAATGAGATAGAACAAGTTGTGCCAGGAGGTTTAGATTGGGTATTATGTAAAATGTCTTCACTAGAAGGATTGCAAAGCACTGGAACAGGCTGTCCAGGAAAGTGGTCAAGTCAACATCCCTGGAGGTAGCTAAAAGATGTGTAGGTGTGGTGCTTAGGGACATGGTTTAGTGATGGACTTGGCAGCTCTATATTAATAGTTGGGTTTGATGATCTTAAAGGTCTTTTCCAACTAAAAGAATTCTATGATTCTATCATCATATATTCACTCTAAATCAAATTACTAATCCTGACTCATGGATACCAATCTTAACATTGTCTAGAATACCTGTCTTTGTATATTTATATTAAAAGTTAGAACTAGATTAATCTTTGCGTTATTGTATTATAAAAGTGGTCTGTTCAACACCTCAAAAATGACAGTAAGAAAAAGACAGGCTTTGCTACACATTCTTTACAGTTCTGTAATTCTCAACTCTGAGTTCTGAATATCATAATAAAGACATTGCACAAAAATCACAAAGAAGGGTGTTGGAACTAGATAATCTTAAATGTCCCTTCCAACCTAAACCATTCTATGATATGATTATGATATCATATGTAGTGGTGATACTGTTTTATTTCAGTTTATTTGTGGATATATGTTATAACTCTATATAGGAAGAGAAAAACATATTTTAAACTAAATCTGTATTTAATTTCAAGCCTTCAAATTGATTGTTGATCTGCCAGTAGTTTATTTTGCATCCAACATATCAGATTTCAAATGGTATAACAAGATGATACAGATTTTATGTCAACTTAATGGAGAGGTAACTATTTCCATCCATGCTAGAATCGATGCTGTATGTACTGCAAGACTTGCTGTAATGATAACTTCAAGAAACAAAAAATGATTGTTGAAACCATCAGTAAAAATGTTTCTTACTTTGTAGAACTGATGCCTCAGCACATATGAAAAATATTTAATTGTGGTTTTACTTTAAAAACACATGAAGTGGTGTGTGTTTTTATATTTTTTTTATACACAGTTCTATTTTTATTTAATATAAGAGAATTAAAAGTTGTTTATTTTTTAAAATCCTGCTCCATATTAAATGTCATATGCCAAGCATTATACATGTAAGATAAGCCAATTATGAATTACTGTGTTATGTATACATGTAGTTTCATTTTAGGAGAAGCGTTCCTCAGAAGAGACTCCTTGTCAGATTAGCAATATACTTGCTACATTTATGTAAAGTAATAAAAGACAAGTTTTCTCTTTAAACACCTGTTGCAAAAATTTTGCAGTAGAAAGCAAAGTAAATCTCAAAGCTTAAACTACATGAAGAGGCTACAAACTTCATGAAAGGGCAGCTGTTACTTCTTTTGAACTGAAAAATATTCTGTGTAGTTTTGGAATAATCTTACGGAATTAAAAAAACAATAATTCAGATTGTATATGTGTGGATAAACTGATTTCTCTAGGAAAATGTTTGAAAAATTGATACAATATATTATAGCCTAGGACATATTTTCAAAACAGATGGGAATACATTCTTAAAACTTCTTCTAAAGTCAAGATAACAATGATTAAAAAAAGATCTCATAAAGAAAATTGTAGGAATCTTCCTTTGAGACTGAATCACAGAATTGTCACAGTTGGAAAAGACCGATAAGATACCATGTCCAGACACTATATGTTACAGATATTAAAGATTTACCTTCGTGTTCAACCAGCTTTGTGGGGGCAAATTCTGTTGATTTCCATCATTACAATAAATGTAAGTTAAAAATATCTATGAAACTAGCAGATGTGATTTTTCTAATGTAAGTTACTGAGATGAAACTTTATGAAGTATTTTTCTCACAGTTCTTTTGGATGTATTTTTCACTTATGATTCTCTAATATATTTAGGATATCTGTTGATGATAATGTTAAATTTAGACTTTCTTCCTGTATTTGTCTTGCTGTTTCTATTTACATTTAAGAAATATGCTACTACATTTCCTTTTCTGTTGGATCTACTTGTTTCATATTAGCAAGCATTACTCGTTTTTTCAATACTCAATATGACGTGCAAAAATTTTTCTTCCAGAAAGGGCTGGCTCAAAGTTCTTTAAATCAGAGTTTCAAAACTGGGATTTGAAAGAGAAGGGCTTGGGCAGCAGAGCTCAGATCTGAGTGGGAGCCATAGTTTCCCTGGAATTCTGAGGCATGGAGCTGGATACTGCAGTTTGATTTACTAGGTGCTCTTAAAGTGGTAACTTCCACGCTGGCGTTGCTCATGTGCTCTGGCTTCTGTTGCAGCTACATGGTGGTTCAGTCCTCCTAATTTCTGTGCAGCTGGGTTCATCCCTGATTCAATTAAGAGTAAATCTATACTATAGGTTCAAATAATCCTGTTACCTTATGGTTTAACTTTCTTCATACCATAGGGTGTGTTCTTTGATATTTTTCTTGTTTTTAGTCTAGTAGCTGTTACTGAAATAGAATTTATCTTTTAGAAAAACATCCAATCTTGACTGAAAAATTTCCACTGCTGGAAAACTTATCATCACTCTTAAATTATTTCTTCCAAAGGATAATTAACCACACAGTGGAAAATTTGCACTTCAGTCCTCATCTAACTTTTAGTACTTTTTACTGCAAATCATCAAACCTTTGTGCTAGACTGTAAAGCTCTCTGTGATCACGTTCCTATTGCTCACAGATTTATTTATTCATTCAGTATGAATAAATCATACCTTACTCTGATTTTAATAAACTAAATACTTCTTCTTGTGTCTGACTTAATGCAACTATTTTCCCAGCTTTTTATTATCTTCTTTGAATTACCTTTATATTTTCACTTTCCTTCTAGAACTGTAAAAAGGAAAATTAGGCAATGAATTGCACAGGTGCCTAAAAAGATATAATACCTATGTTCCTGTCCAAGATTTTCAATCATCCATGCCAAAATTCATCCTTTTAATCAAATGTTATACTATAATCTCAAAATCATATTCAACATTCTAAGTCTTTTTATATGCTCTGGTTTCCAGGATATTAATCACTGAGCTATACTCTATTTAATTATTTGTAAGTGCATGACCTTAAATTTAGACATAAAAGAAACTGTATTGGGTAAAGCAAAAGATGACGTATCTCAAAAACTTGATTGCAACAGGAGGGGAGATGCAATGATAGGGAGGTTTTTTGTGGTTAAACCTCATCTTTTGCCCTCCAGATGTCCTGATCTCTGATTCCACAAATGCAGGAAACTTCACTGCATGACTTACAGTAGTGTGAAACTCTGTTCATATTACACCAAGGAAAAAAAAACTCAGGACCATAAATGAGTGCACAGAGCAAAGAAGGGGACAGACAGCTTTCTAATACTTTGCAAGCTGCCACTTATTTTGCACTCAGGGAATTTAAAATTGAATGAGATATTTGTGTATTACTGAGTGCTTATTGGTACTTTTAACTTCCACAGAGTCCTGTCACAAGTAGTTCCACTATTCTGTTAGCTCATTTGAAGAACTGACTCCCTCTTTATTTTTAATGGGAATCCTACTGTACTATGCTAATAGAAGGTACTGTATCTGTATTAAAAGAGACATCAGGAAATCAAATGACAGAATAGTCATGATTGGAAAGGACCTCTGAGATCACTGAGTCCAACCTTACAAACCTCCTCCCACAAAAAAAAAACCCAAACCAAGAAAACCCCACAACCACACCTTTATTTATACTGCTCAATGCTATTCCAAACATTGTAGACCTCTGTCATTTCCCTTCAGACATCCCTCTTCTAGATCAAAAAAGCTTGGATTATCTTTGCTGCTCTTCTGTGAATGTTTTTCAGTCCAATAGTTACCTTTCTGAAACTTATGCTGCAAAACCACATGGTGTTTCTAAGGTGTTTGGGAACCATGGATTTACACTGTAGTAAAGTGACATTCTGTGTTTAGTATTTTTTCTAAATAAATGCTAGTTTCAGTATGGTTTTTTGATTTCCAGTTACCCTGACCTCAAGATACCATTTCTAATTTTTAATGGTCAGCTGAAAAACTATAATCTGTGAAGTTAGGGTTGTTTTTTTTTTCTAATGTGCATCGCATCTCATTTTCTCACTTGCTGTTTTATTACCCTCTTAGTAAGTTCTTTAGCAGTTTGTCACAACTGGCCTTGAATCACAGTATCGTCAACAAACTTTGTCACATAACTGGTCCTTTCATTTTTTATGTTTGAGTATGTTGAGCTGCATAACCTCTACACAGATCTGTGGAACTCCACTAAATCACATCCCTTTCTTGCACTGAGCATTTGTTCCTATCCTGTTTCCTATCCTGTAGTCATTCTTTTCAGTCCCTTAAAGTGACCTTTCCTCTTGCAATATAGTGGCTTAGTTTCTTTAAAAGCTATCAAAGAAGTTCTTAGGGAGTCCAGTTAGACATACCAGCTAGATCACAATTGCTGCAAACCTGTTAAGTTTTGTAGGGAAGAATGTCTCTAAGAGATTCATGGTGACTCTAAATATACAGTACACTTGGAAGAGTATCATATTTAGACAGATGTCTTCTAGTTCTGTTCTTTGTTACAGTCTACCACTTTGTTCAACACAGATATTTGACTAAAAGTCCTTGGATTACCCTTTAACTCTTTTCAAAGCTGATAACATGTTTGCTGTTTCCCAGGACATTAGTAACAGGGCCTTTTGAAGTGAGAGGATACATGCTACGTTTTCTCAGTCCTGTTTCCTTTATAACTCAGTTGAATACTGTCTAATAATGACAATTTTTTGTTATTCACAATATCAATTTTTTCAAAATAAAAACCTTTTCCACTGGTTTCAGTTTCAGAATAATCCTCTGAAATGTCCACAACTGAAGATTCCCATTGGAATCTGGTTTCTTCCAGAGTGAATACCAATGCCAATAATGCACATAGTTTCTCTGAAATGTCTGTGCCTTGACTGTGTGTACTTTTGCAGTCTACAAACACTCATACAAAACTCACAATACTTGACTGCCTAATTTACTAGTCCATTCATAGCTAGTGATATTGGTCATCTGTCACCTGCACTATTCACTCTCACTTCAGTCTTTAAGACATTTGCAGACTTCATCATCAATAATTCCATTTCTTACTCTGCTTGTATTATTTAACACCATAGAATGAAAAAAAAGTCGAATATGTTTCTTCTTTAGTAGTAGTTTTCTTAATATAAGTAGACAAGATAAAGTTTTATATTTGGTTGGCTTTAGACATTTCTTAATTGTTTGCCTTATTTTAGGGAGGTGATCCAACAGCTACTGTAATTGCACTGTGTTCTATGAGAGATTTCAATCTGGCTCAAGAAACTTGTCAGATGGCCATCAGAGACCTCGAATGTCTTGAAGTGTTAATTAACTTACTTGAGACAGAAGAAATTAGATGTCACGTAAGTAGCTTTGTTGAATAGAGGAATAAATATGCCTTTTCTAGAATATTTTCTTCAATTTTCAAAATTATATAGTATAAAGAAAATAGATATTTTTTTTGTTATTTCAGTATTTTCTAAATTTCAGGGACTTTATAGAAAAAAAACAATTTATTTGATCTTCAGCCTCCTTCTGGTTAAATTTAAAAGAGAAAAATATTTTAAATATTTTCGTTAGTGTAAATTTAAATGATTTGAACTTGTATTATCTTTCATTATCTAGATTGGATCATTAAGAATCTTGAAGGAAATAAGTCAAAACGCAGTGATCAGACATGCAATTTCAGATCTTGGGGGTTTACAGATCATGGTGAAAATACTGGACTCTCCGAGTCAAGATCTAAAGTGTTTGGCAGCTGAAACAATTGCTAATGTTGCTAAGTTCAAAGAAGCACGGAAGACAGTAAGGCAGCATGGAGGAATCAAGAGATTGGTAAGCAGTAATTCAAATTTGTCTTGTTGTATGCATATTTTGGTCCAAAAATATGTAATGGGTCATATACCATATACATATTTCTCATGGTAGTGTTTACCATCACTTAAAAGCATCTAACTTCCCTGTGGATAATTTAATTTTTTATTTTTTTTTAGGTTAGGCTGTTGGAATGTGTTTCAGTGGGATCAACCAGTCTAGCACCATACCAAGTAAAAGATACTGAAATGGCTCGTTGTGGGGCTTTGGCACTTTGGAGCTGCAGCAAAAGCACCAGAAATAAGGAAGCAATCCGTGCAGCTGGTGGCATTCCATTATTAGCTAGATGGCTCAGATGTTCTGATGTAGACATTTTAACCCCAGTAGCAGGGACACTACAAGAATGTGCCTCACAGGTCTGTAAAAACATATAGCTAAATTATTTCTAATCATTAAAACAATTGTCTATCACTCAAACCAGGCCAGTTATTCCATCAGGAAGTATATGTTTGTATGAACAGTGTTTTTAAGAAGACCATGGCTTATATTGAAGTAAAGGCCACATATTTTTTTAATTAAAAAACTGGGAGTACTTTGTGAAAGAAAATATATAGAAATTAAATTCTCAATGAGTTTAATTTTTTTTCTGAATTTTTTAATCATACTTGCTGAATATGGCAAGTTAAAATGTTACATTCTGGTTACTCAGTGCATTTAAATTCTACAAAGCTATCCTTCAGGTGTGGCAAAGAAGATCCAATGCAGTGCAAGGCAGTGTGTTTTAAGATGTCCTTGTGAGTTGTCTGTCTGCTCCACTGCAAAAAAAAGAAGAAATAAGTATGCATGACTTTTCTACAGATTTCTTTGGCAGGTTTCACAGCTTTGAGTATATACACTTTAAGAATTTGAATACAAGGGGTTTTTTTTGCCATTGCCATATATAAGATGAGTGGTTATTTCTCCATTTGTGGAATAATATTTGAAATTAATAAATCAAGGTGCATTCAATTAATTAATTAAATCAATTATGGTGCATTGCACTTAAGTTTGAAAATATACATATGTTCTTTTGGTCATTTTGAGACATGGAAGACATGATTATAAAGCACTTTGTATTTTCAAAATTAGCTTCTTGTACTACACAAGTTTATGCGTGCTCCATGAGACAGCAGACGGGCAGATTTTAGCTTCAGTAAGTCTGTGAGAAAGTGAAGTTTTTGAGGGTTTCTTATCTGGCCAAATTTGGAAATAACTAAGTGCATCTCTTACACAGATGTTTCTCTTCTCTTAAATAATGGTCCCCGGTTACAATTCCTGTGGGTTAAAATTTGGAAGAAAAGATCACCAAAAAAATGTTAATTCTAAGAACATGTTTTTCTGACTATGTTCTAGGAATAGATCTGTTGTTTTGGTTGTGGGTTCTTGATGAACTGAGTGGGTACTTCTTGAGCTCATTCTGAAAAATCTTTTTTTCCCTGTCTCTGAGCAAGGAGTCTGTAAACCTTTTAGAATATTCTTAATTCTGTTTAAGTCAGGTCACTACAAAATAGGTGTTGCAGCACCTAGTTGTGCAGGAGATTTGAAGAGCACTGAAATTTATGTATTTGATTAACTTTGGGAACATCAAGAACATTTTCAAGGCAATGCAGATGACTTGTGCTTAAAATAAAGTTCAAGACTTTTCCATATCAAAGCCTAGAATTATAGCACCGTATTATTATTTTGACTAGTATTACTGTTATATAGGATTGAAAATATGCAGTTTATCTTTTTAGCCAAGTTACAGACTTGCAATAAGGATGGAAGGAATGATTCAATACCTTGTGAAAAATCTGAATAGTGAATCTGAGGAGCTACAGATGCATTGTGCAAATGCCATATTTAAGGTAAATGTATTATTATGATCAGTAGATCAGAACCAGGATTAGCCCTTTGTTTTCATATGGTTTTCTGTTTTAATATTTTTTAGTTTAACTATTTCTCTGAAATGTAAGAAGTTATACAAGCATTGATGGATAATTCTTTCAAGAATATTTCAGCTGCATATTCAATATTGTAATTAAGTTCCTCATTGTTCTTGTGTGCAAGCCCTAAATTTCACAGTTAACCAGTGGAGGGAAGTGAGACTTACTGTGCAAGAGCTGTTTGTATTTTTGTGTTTGACCACAAGGTGACCAATGTGACAGTGTAAGGGATGCTGCATATACAGTAGTGGTTTACTGTCAAACTCCCTTATTGAGTTCTTAACATTTTCACCTACTTTAATAAAATACTTATGTTTTCTTCTCTATTAGATTTTACAAGTTACAACATAATACACTTAGCTTTTGAATACATAAGTTTAAACATCTTACATAATATATATATTTAATTTTTATCCTTGTAGTGTGGAGAAGATAAAGAAACACGTGACCTAGTTAGACAACATGGAGGTCTGCAACCCCTATCTGCTCTGCTTAGTAACTCTGAAAACAAAGAACTTCTAGCTGCTGTGACAGGAGCAATCTGGAAGTGTGCAATCAGTGGAGAAAATGTGTCAAAGTAACAATTTAATTTTATAAACATTTATTACATTATTGTATTTTGATTTTAGGAGCCTCTGTTATCAAAATTGTTATGTTATGATTCTTTAAACTCTAATTTATAATCAGTTGGGCTTTCAACTTAGGTTTTATAGAACTTAAAAAAAATTGCCATAGGACCTTATCAGGGTACAGTGTAGACAATGTTAACTTCCTAGAATCTTATGAGTCGATGAGAACATTTAGTGCCTTTAAAGAATAGTTCAGATGTAGAACATTGAGTCAGGATGTGTACAAGCACATATTAAATGTTTGATACATGGACATAACTAATAGCCCCACTCTCTGTAGCTTACAAACTGGAATTAGCCCATTTAGCTTTAATATTTTACATCAAGAGAGACAAAATCAAATTAACTTATTCTAGGGTAGGTATCTACTACACATTAGATCCACCTACTTAAAAAATATATTGGAATCTATGATAATGAGCCTGGCTGCCTCCATCCTTGACTACAGAAGGGGCTCAATTATCTGATGAGGGTCCTACCACAGGTACCTACAACCTCTCAGTTTCAGGGTCCTGCGTGAGTGACATGCAGGAGTTATCACCATCCACCTTTCAGGGAACAACACAATGACTGAGAACACTCATCTCCCTCATCTGAAATTCATTTATCAGGTTTATGTACCTTACCTCAAAACCCCCTGATCCACTGGAGTGCTAGTTTTCCTCCTGAAGTTATGCTTCTCTGTAACAGAGGAATGGAAGATACATAGTCTGGTAGGAGTAAAGAGGTAAACTGGTCCTGCAGCCCTCGTGTACTTCACTGGACAAACAGATATGATAAATAACTGCTAGATAAAATTCAGAAAGAATTTTAGTAATAAGGGTTTATGGTCTGGGTTCTTACTGTCCACAGTGAGTTCCCAAACTGTTGGTATACAGAGCCATGGTCTTTACATGCTCTACTGCTGTTCTACTGCTTTTTGCATTCCTGATTGCTCAGTAACCTGCCTTTTCAGGAGGGTGTATCTTTTTCTCTGAGCTTTGGGTACCTGTGCAGAGGCACTCTGATTCTGGATCAATAACTGATAAGGTGGACTGAATGGCTCTATCCTAGTAAACTGAACAAGGCCAAACCTGTCAGGGTTCTGGCACTGTGTTATGATTGTCCATACTACTTCAGGTGCTAGCACAGAACCTTATGAGCCTGGCTTGGGCTAGCAAGCACTCTGCCAGACAATGCCCAGACATTCCTTGAGAACAGTGCAGGCAACATATTGTTTCCATCTTCATTGTGATGAGAGATTTTAGCCATATGATACTATGTTGTGCTTTTTTTCCCTCAGGACTAGAGAGTGAGCTCTCAAGGGATTTGTTTAGTAATGTAGCTGTAGCCAGTAATTGTGTCCAAATGCAGACATTTTTCTGGGCTACTCACGTATCTTTGGCAAGTGCTTGGCAGCCTGTGAAGGTTACTTGCCAGGCGCAGCTCCAGGCTTGAGCTGAATTCAGGTTTTCTGTAGTGCTGAGTCTGAGTTGGTAAACCCTATCCAAATCAAGATGGGAAGGGACTTCAGAAGAGGGAGGGAGGGTAATACCAAAACACCTAAATAGTTCTGGAGGGATGAGCTTGAGTCTGGCATGAAGCTAGAACTAAAACTCTGCTGGTGCCTGTAGTGCCACTTAGTTGTCTTCAAACTACTCCAGTGTTTCCTATACCTGAAGAAGGTGTTGTGCTGAGTCAGCAATGAGCTGGTACAGGTGCCTGGGCCTGACTGGCTCAGATTCCAGTTTGTTGCAAGGAGCCATACTGCTTCTGGACCCAAGATGGCCTGAGCCAGCAGCTCTGTCAGAGGGGGGGCCCACCCATTACAGAGCCAGCTCATAATGTTCCATCTGTGAAGCAGCTGATATGCAACACAGATATAGTAGCTAGTAAAAATCAAGGAGTTTTTTTTTTTTTAAAAAAAAAAAAAAGTTTGCTTGTGTTATTGCTCTTTATTCATGCTGTAGATGTTTTTCTGAAGAAAAAAAGTATAGGAATACTTACAAATTATAGTGAAGAAAGAGAGGAAGATTACTCTTTAGGCAAAGTCTTGGATAAGGAAAAGTAGAAGTTCCTTATTTCTGTTACTTTATTTGTGATACTGATAAAACAGCTTGGAAAGATTAACTTTTATTGAAACAGTTGTAGTTCTGCCATAAGCATTTCAAAAATACTAATATTTTTGTATGAAAAAAAGCCACATGTATATAGTATTTCTAGCTCAAGTAGGCACTTCAGAATCTTGGAGGCATGGGGGAGGCTCAAATGAGAACTCTGCTCTCAGAGAAATCTTCTCATTATGGGAGGAACTACCCGAATTCACACAAAGGTATAAATCAATGCATAGATAATATACAGGTTATATATAGATTGCTATGTCACATAGAATTATCAAGATGCATCACAGAAAAAAATATAAAAGGAAGATAAAGTATTTGTTTTGTGTTAAAACCTCATACTTAATTATGGTCCCTGTACTGAGGAATAAAGTCCTGTTCTAAAAGATTAACTTCTGAGGTTTAGCATGCATCTCTTTGTAGGATAGGATAGGATAGGATAGGATAGGATAGGATAGGATAGGATAGGATAGGATAGGATGGGATAGGACAGGACCGGACCAGACCTCCAGGATTGTTAAAAAACATATTTTTGTTTTTCAGCACTAAAAGTGCTGTGAAGAATGAGGAAAGTATTAATATATCAGTCAATTCAAATTCATGTCAACTTAATTCTTTTTAGGAAAATGTAATCTCTCATTGTACAATAGAAGTGTACTAGAGCTATTGGTCTTACCTTAAGAAAATACAAATGTTAGACCTAAACTAAGTGTAGAACTGATCTGGGAAAATTGTTTAAGGGTTAACAGTGAAAAGTGTGCTCCTTTGTTCCAGAGAGGTGGTGGAGGGTCTGATGCACTACTACTCTAGCTGTTGTTAATATGTCAGGAAAATGTACTGGAAGTTAGGATTTCATGGTACTTGCCAGTCTTCCAGTATGTTTTCAACTATTTATAAATGTTACATCCACATGTCAAGGTTTAAAAAACCCTCAGACTGCTCTGCATATTCCTAGATAGCTAAACTAGAGATGTATTTTAAAAGGTAGAGAAATTATGCTGTGTTTCACACTATCAAGAACTGATTGAAATGGTTTACCTATATTGTAATTTCTTCAACAAGATAATTTACATAGAGAAATGAAAGATTACACTTAAATTAAAATGTTACTTTGATTATAAGATTAAACTTATAACAGTAACACACTGAAAATAACAACATTGGTTTTGTTGCTGTCTTTTAGATTTCAGGAATACAAAGCCGTAGAAACTTTGGTAGAACTGCTTCCAGATCAGCCTGAAGAAATCCTTGTAAATATTGTCGGAGCACTGGGAGAATGTTGCCAAGAGCCAGTAAATCGATCTGTTATCCGTAAATGTGGTGGAATACCACCTCTAGTGAAGTTACTTTCTGGGACTAACCAGGCACTACTTGTGAATGTCACCAAAACAGTGGGAGCTTGTGCAACGGAATCTGAAAGTATGATGTAAGCTATTCACATTCATAATGTTTTAAATACTGAAAAAAATGTAATTTTAGTAATTCTCAATCAAATATAGTAAATTATAATCTGGTTTAAAAAGATATTTTTTCTTTTTTGTTTTCCACAGAGCTGTGTGAGTTATTTACGTCCCATTGCAAAATGTGCTTTTATATAAAAAAAGTGTTAAGGAAATATATAGAAAAAAATCTGCATTTTGGGGAACATCACATAAACCTTTAGTAAATTGGTTTTTAATAAAGTTAAAATTCAGAGATACAGGACACAATTTTGAAGGGCTGTATGATGAATGCCTGTTTTGCCTTCTCCTTTTTACATCTGTTCTCAAAACAGAAGGAATGCCATAAATTAGAGAAAGTAATTATAAAAAGAAATGTGCACACATTTTTAAAGTAGGTTATTTTTTTTATTTTATCTGATTTGATACCCTCCATCTTTTCTTGTATGAACTCAAACTTCTTCTGGACCCTTTTCTCCTTTGGAAAACAAAATAATCCCACCCCGAAATATAATTTTTTATTCAGAGAGTCGCTGCTTTTTTTGGCTATGTGATATAGATTTGTACAATTTACAAAGCTTCTTGAGTTTTTTATGATTAAGTGTTCCAGTTAAATGTTGAGGTCAGTATTTACTCTACTCACTGTTCCCTTACAGGGATGTTTACTTCAAGATTCTCAGCATATTTTCCTCCTTGTACATGAGGCAGGTCAGAAAGAAAGTTTTATTAAGCTCCTCCTGTTCTGATTTGCATAATTCACTTGATATTCATATAGCAGTGCAGGGAATTCTTTTTCTGAATAGGGCTTTTGTTTTCATGCTTTGGCTGTCACCCAGTGGCAAAAGGCTAGATGGTACACAACTGTAAACATGGCTTGTATGAACTGTTAGCCACATAACATGAAAGTATAAATAAATGAAATCACTTTCACAACATATCTCTCTAAAAATGAGTCTGCAGAGTAATGTATTAACAGAATTAAAATTGTAAATCACCAGAGAGATTTAAATTCCAACAAATATAAACTGATATTTATAAAGCCTTAGACATAGCCCAGTGCTCAGGACTGTCACTGGTAGTATCCAGTAGGGATAGCTTCATATTGGAATGTGGTCAGTATAAGCATGAAAAATAACACAAATTTCTGCTAAAAATTGTGATTCAACAAAGTGCATCTTGTTTTTAGTAAGGAGAGAGTACAGGCTGTTTGGACAGAATTTTATAATTTCTAAAGACTGGACAATGGAATCAAAAGTTGAATTTGGTTCATATGAAAAAATATCTATTGGATTTTCTGAACTTTTAAAATGTTTGGTTGTTTTTGGTTTTTTTAATATTTTAAAACATTAGCAACTAAGCAATATCTTTGATCAAGAGCAGAGTATACTTTTTACTACCATAAGACAACATTAGACAAGAGTTACAGTTATTTGCAAGACTGTGACAGGTAGGTGATGTATTGCGCTAGTAAGACTTGCAGAAGAAGAGATAATGTTGCTGTCCTTTCCCAAGGTATGACTCACCCAACTGTGGATAAGTTTGTTGCCAAGCCAGCAAAATACTTTAAAAAAAATCTTAGTTAAAAGCATTTGCCCCAGTGCAACTAGTCAGATGCTTATAGGATTTACTTGGTTTAGTACTTTGCCTCTCACAGGTTTAAGAGCACCCATTTCCCCATCCCCCCAAACAAAGAGACATCCATTCCTCTCCTATCTGTACCCCCCCAAAAAAGCAACATCCATTCCTCTCCCGTTTCCTTATCTCAGACCAGTACAGCAGGAATTGAAATGGTCTGTCCTCATCTGAACCATTGTCTTCTTTCTTGGGAGACACTTGGGAGTCACTAAAGACACGAAGGGTACATGGTCTATAGCACCTCTTTGTTCCATTTACAGAATTTGGGTCTGAAACAATAAGAAACCTTGTTAGAAATTTCTGTGGAGTTCTTTTTCAGTAAACATTTTTGGAAGTTCTTAACCAAAATGACATATATTAGCAAGTAAGTGAAGATGTGCCAGGATTGTCTTCAAGGAAGAAGCAAAGCAAACCCACTTGTGCCCCGTGACAAGAACTTCCTATTGCAAGTTTTATTTTGCTGTTTCTGGGCTACCTGGTTCATCAGATGTTCCATGGAGAAAGTCTGCACTGAGAGGGAGACTAGTAGATAAGCATAGGTGAACCTACTGCTTTTATGTGACTTCTTATAAATTTTCTTTCTGCCATGTTTCCCAGTTGACACTGTTACTTCTGCAGTTACTGAGTAGAAGGTACCATAGTCTTACTTTTCTGCTGCAAGACTAAGGCAGCTTCAAGGAGTTTGGTGATTCCTATTGACTCTGTTGAGCTCTGTAAAACAAAGAACAGTAACCAGCTTCTCTCATAACAAAGGATAAGTTTGCTTATCTTAAAAAAGCGTAACAATAATTGAATCTTTACTATTATGTGGACAGAATGAAGATGTCCTCCATACTCAGTCTTCTTCATGGCCAGTGACAGAGATGCTGCTGTAGATGTTTTGTGTCCATTTGGCTTTTTGAGAACATTTAATAAGTTGGTCTTTTTCACCTACTAAAAACAGAGAACTAAAGCATGTTCTTTCACTGTTCATTTGCCCTTTTCATTTGAAAACCCATAGACTTCATCCTAGCATTCAAAACTGAGGATTTAGAATCTTGTAAATTAAAACATAAAACTATTTTAGCAAAACAGATGGAGTTTGAGTCATTGATATATAATACTATTTATCAAAGCAGTCCACAGCAACTAGTGAAAGTTTTGGGAAACATGCTAAATTGTGGTTGCAAAAAAGACAAGATTGCATTCTGCCAGAATTAAACCCTGTAATCTTAACAGTGAGCACAATACAGAGTCAGTATAACTTAGTTTATTTAAATTTGTATTTGTGGTCTAAATTGGCAGGCAATTAAACTAGACTTCTCAAAAATTCTGGCAAATGAGACTATAGCAGAAAAAAGATGATAGATATGACAAACAGATGTCTAGTTTGTGTGTATGCATGTGTGTTTAAGCAATATTCAGATTTCTAAGGTAAATGTTCAAGATTAAGTTTGAATTTGAAAGTGAAGTAATATTTCAGATTAACAGCTTTGCTAGCTTCAGATTAATAAACCAAAGTAAATTTCTAGAATTGTAAACCATGTCTTACACAGACATTTCATGATACTATGTCATGATATTAAGATTCTTAAATGAACAATGGGAGAGGTGTTTATTAATCAAATGTTAACTATAAACAGGAAACAATAGTAATTTTAAAAAACAATTGTCTTGTTAAATTATCTTCACTGGTCAAATAGCAAACACTAATTCACTGTAACCTGTGATTTCCCAGAGGCTTTCCTAGACACTCCAGTAATCTCTGAATGGGTTGAATTGCATTATATTTAATATTTAAAATATTTAATATAAAAATATTTAATATATAAAAATATTTTCCTGTAAGACATATTCAAGATACACAATATGTCAGCTGTTCTGTGGGAACACCAGGAAGGTGCTTTGCTCATACACCTTGCAGCTGTCTTTTTGCAGGACTGATGTCAGCTGCATACCCCTTCCTCTCTGCTCTAGTCACGGCTGGCCAGCACAGTTCTGCAGGTCAGGAATGCCTCTTCACTCCACTTATTTCTCACTGCCAATACAACTACGTTTTGTGTTATTTTGAGAGGCAAAGTAATTTACACATTTTTCAAAATTGTCAGATCAGAGATCAAGTAAGTAATGACAAGGTACAGAGCTTTGGCTCAGAAACTTGACTAAGGTCTATTGTGAGATGCCTGTGCTATGGTAAGGTGCAGAGAAACAATAGTTCAGAATATTCTTAACTCTCCATATTTATATATTGCTACGTACTTATAGTGGGGCACTAGATGGTAAATACCTACAAAAAAATTTACATTTCTACTTTGGGTGACTTTCGTGCCTGTTAAGATTTTGACTATTAATAGTGTTCATTAGACACATTGAATACATGTAGTTCAGCTAGTCTATAAAGTAGTTAGATACTTGAACATTCAGATATTTGATAATAAGATTTTTATGCCAACTATCATATTATTTCAGCTTTTATGAGATTGTTTTCAGCTTTGAAAGGAATTGTTCTGCATCTTTACTAAAAGAATTGTCCTTTAACAGTCCCGTGACTGGTTGTTTAATACAGGTTTAACTGTAGTTTAATTTTATGATCATAATGCCAACATTATTATAGAATAAATCATTTAACTGACTGTAACCACAGAGTGACTAATGTACTAGCTATGGATGAATACAATATTGAATGCCAACCAAAGTAAATTTTAAGGTATGTTTGCTTGTATTTATTCTGGTAAGTAGCTTTATTACAGTATCCTTCTGATAATGTTAGAATAAACTTTGTGAAAAAATTTTAATACAAAAACTACATACAAAAACAATACTATTTAGGGTAATGTCACCAGAGCTGAAATTTTCAAGATTACAGGTTAATTTTCCCATCTATTTCTTTGTTTATTTGTAAAGAAACCTAAATATTTGTTTCTGTTCACTTTAAAAAGGTATTTGCACATGAAAGGAAAATAATACCTAATCACTTTTATAGAGGAAACATTTTTCAGGGCCATTTATTTTAGCCTTCTTTTTGCTTTTACAGCAGATATGCTCATTTAACACCCACTTTCTTCATCTGCTACATTTCACAGTGAAACAATAGCAAGATAAATCCTGGAACGGAGAAGGGGTTACCTACTTGTTTAACAATGCTTTCTTTAATTAGCAAACACTGTGTTCTCCACAAGAGGAATATAAAAGGGTTTGTGCTTGTATGGTAATTACACAGTAAAAATTCTTACAGTATGAGAATTTAAGAGCATCGCTCTTCTATGTAGAGTTATTTTCATTGGAATTAATCTAGTGTAACTAGGAGAAAGCAATAATCAGTGATGAACAATGTACATTAGAGAGCTGTTTGTTTTGTCTGTACTGTTTTTATATTGTGATTTTTGATATATTGAATGGACGGAGGGCTACACTTTCAGATACTCTGAGCTGTTCTGTTGATTGTAAGACAATTGGTCTTTCCGGTGTTCTTGAAAAAGGCAAAACCCTTCTTCAGAAAAGCTACCATGGAGTGAGGCTACATTACACTGAAAAGCTCAAGAGGAGACAAGAAAACTGAGAAGAAAATTAAACTCTAAACTGAAAAGGAAGATTTAAAAAAAAATATATAGGAAAGATAAATCAGCCTAGAGGTTGTTTTTTCAAGTATGGTGGAGAAACCTGAGCTCAGTGTTTGGCATCTATCTCTTGACTTTTATATACTCGTTGGAGCTGGGTCATTTATATTTAGTGCCTCCTGGGAGGAAGTACCTCATGTTGGTAAATGGTCAGTACTCTGCTTGACTAGAAGAAAGATTCATGGGTTCTTTTATAATTAATTCCAATATAAGAAAAATTCCTTGTGCTCTATGAAATGACAGGAAAGTAATGTTAAAATTGCTTAAAAGTGTTGGAAGTTTGGAGGGATTTTAAAGTTTGTTTTACTTAAGTCATCCTTGCTGTGTTGAACATACATATGTAAATTGAGTCATGTGTGATCATGCTGGTTTATTTTGATGTTTTAAGATTTCTGAATTTGTCCTTAGAATGAAGGTTTTCTTGCAATTGATCTGGAGCTGAATATGTAAAATAAGATGTATTTAAACTAGCAGTTCTTAAATAATTTACAGTGTCTCAATGATAGCATTGTGCAAGAAAGTATTATTTTGGAAAACACTTGTTTCACCAGTGTGCATGAAAGTTATGAATTAAGCCTTGGTTATTTGATACAGAGTTCATGTCCTTAGTTATTTTTTCTGCTTCAAATAGTAGTGTGATTACACACCAAGCTGATTTTATAATTAGTTAAAAAATTTCCTGGCAAACCTGTATATTGTTAACAGAAATGAGATGCTTTATGTGATGTTTTTAAGCACAATGGGTATTTAAATTTCTCTTGTATTTAAAATTGAATTTTCTATTAAATATTATACAATTGTATAACATAAAAATAATTTTATAAAATACAGTTTTTACTTTTGAGATTAGAAAATGAAGGTATGAACTTTTCTCTGCCTTCAGCCTATCTGCTTTGGTTTTAACATATCTGTTTGGGGAAAAAAGCACTTTTGTAAAGGCTATTAAGCTTTGTGTGACCTTCCTTTCTGTTTAAAGTATTCACTGAACCCTAATATGAAGTGATGATCCCATGATCATGAGCCTGATCGATGGCATAGATACAATCCTGATGATAACTCATTTTTCAGCTAGTCACAAAGATACTTTGATTACAGTTTGTTTAAGTGATTATAACATAGTGTTCAGTGTTAGTCTTGTTGGTAAGAAACACAGGAGAAACAAGTTACACATTATTCGTGCCCAACAAGGGCACACTGTGGTGTGACCATTTTAATTTCTAATGCTAGATTAGAAACATGGTACTTTAAAATATGTCATAGAGTAAGGTAAATACATTAAGCGCAGACTGAATAAAAAGTTAAGTACATAGTTTGGGGCATAAATATTTGTTTTGGAAAGTATTTGTTGCTATATGAAAGAAGCCAGTATGTCTGAGTTCAGATTTCACTTTGCATGCAGATCATTAAAAAGTCACGTGCTTGTTTTCACATTTATATGAGTTCTGTTGTTTGTAACAGAGTTTATTTTATCTTCTATAGGCACTTTGAATGACAGTCCTGATAAAAAGTTAACGGCATTAATGAGATTTATTTAGAAAACTTATTCTGTCTTTACGTCGTTTTTTCTCACCCATCTGCTCTTTAGACTATGATGATGGTGATTAGCTGACAGTAAAACAAAAGCATAAAGCAAACATATAGCAAAACAGTACAATAAAGACAAAGCAGTACATTAAAGACAGTCATACCAATATTTATTAAAGCAGTTTTCCAAACAAGCAGATATATTTTTAAATTTTTCATTGTCTACTCCGTAATTAATTATCTCTTTTTTGGTGTGTTTCTGTAATAGAATAATTGACCGTCTAGATGGAGTTCGCTTGTTATGGTCATTACTGAAAAATCCTAATCCAGATGTTCAGGCAAGTGCAGCTTGGGCTATTTGTCCTTGCATTGAAAATGCTAAGGTAAGAAAGCACAATAATTTTGCTTTATATATACAACCATATCTAAATTTTATATTTGGATTATTTCCAGCAATACTTTCCTTTTGCTACTTACACTCTATTTAGAGTTAACTTCTGTTAACTTTTTAAAAAAATTGTATGCGTTAATTAAAAAAATGTGAATAATCTTCCATCTAGCATTCATTATAGTATTTTATTTTGCCTTTAGAGTGCTTACTGTATTTGGAAAATACATTTCAATAACTTATAAGAACTTACTGTACCCATATAAAACATGCTTAAAATCTGACAATGCTTAGAACAGAGAACTTATACTCATAGGCTATTAATAGGTAGTTATAGCTGTTCAGTATAGAGTACTTCAGCTATGTTCTCAGGAGACCATAATTTGATTTCAGAATATTTTTCAGACTCAGTGCCAGTGTAATCCTTAGAATTTCTGGTCAGACTGCCAACAAAAAGTGCCAGTTGTGAATAGTGGCTGTTGTGCAGGTCATTTGTACACAGAAGCCTGAACTATTTTATTTCATGTCATTTTCCAGATAGAGATAAGATGGTGAGTGTAAGTTATATATGAGTCATCTTCAGTGAATTCTTGCTACTGACCTGTGGTAAAATAAATGAGTTTTGTTTCCCGTTAGACGTTTCCTGGAATACTAAGTACACTTTTATGCTTAATCCTTACACAGTAATATCTTACAGTTTCAATTTACCTCCGTATTTGTTGTAGCTTTTACATCTTCTCTACTGTACCACAAATATGTATCCTTTAACATCACACTTGAGATCATGACTATGTAAAGAATCGGAATTCCTTCAAAGTACTAGGTATCTTCAGCATCATTTGCTGACAATGTTTCCTGTTTGAAACTGAGCACTGCTATTAATTTATACAGATGGATGCATGTAGATTCAGGTGTATGGATGAAAATACTGTAAGAACATTTGGTCTTGATTTTTACAACTTAAGCATTTTCTATGTCTTCACAGTGATGTCTGTAATAGCAGCTTTCTTGCCAGTTTTCAAGCATGTTGGTTATTCTGAATTATCTTTCCATCTTTTTTAAAAACTTACACATTCTAGTTTTTCTTTACCTCAGAGTGGGGTGTACACATGTCTCATTCATCAAGGTATGACTAGGCCATCCTTTCCCTTGAACAATATTGCTTTAACTGAGTTTTAAAAATATTACTTTATCTCAGAACTGAAGGGATACTTATTATGTGTAAGACTGCAACCTGCAGTGCCAGAGTAGAACTCCACATTGCTAGAGCGTCCACTAAAAGCACTTTTTCAGGAACTAAGAGGACAAAGAACAGCTACTGAAATTATAGACATGAGGTTTTTTCTTAGTTTTTCCCCACTTGGTATTTGAAGTGTAAAGCTATGTACATCCTTAGTGTAGCCATCCTCCTTTCATCTCTCTTGGCTGCCTGCCCAAATGCAAATCTGTGACCCCACAAAGAGTTCTTTGTGTGAGGCTAAGGCAGAGTGGCACACTGAAACAAACCAACCAATAATACCCTTTCCTCTGACACTGAATGGAAAGAAGTGTGTATAAAGCAGCAATTGCAGCCACACTGTTGAAGTCCAGTAACTTTTTCTGTTAAAACATAATTCTTAATTTTTTTATTTAAGGTTAGTAATATTCAACAATTTATACAAACTTTCAAGAAGTGCAGTTTGGTTGTGCAGTGCTTGATTCAAAAGCAATAATAAGTTTATTACTGTGAAAGGTTTATGTGCATTCTGGCTTTTCCAAGCCTGTGCTTGGGATTGCAAGTCATGTTTCAAATAGTAGAGAGTTTAGAATCTGGATTTGGTTTCTTTTTGTATTCTTTTTTGGAAGCTGTAGTGGTTCTATTCTGCAGTGTAGAGACTCATAGATGAAATAGAACTTGTTAATAGTATGAAAGAAATTTATATAACAATGTAGTGCAGCATCCACTTTTCTGCACAGACACTTACAGTAAATATAACATAAAGGTTATTTTATAAGATATTTATAAACCCTTAAAAGCTGGTCTGTCGTGCTGACAGGTCTGATACTGTCATAGTGTGTGACTACAGGATTATCTTCCATGCTCTCACTGTCATCATAATCAGTTTAAGATTGGAAAGTCTACCATTGCTGTTTTACTATTAGGGGGATAAGAGTCACAAAAGGCTGAGTCTTGAATTCTCAAGTTGTTTAGGTGCTAGCCAGTTCTGAGCTTTTGGTTCTAGGTGGTGTGCCTGCTGTTAGACAGGAAGGTTTTGGAAAGGGAGCAGAATCCAAGTTCCTGCACCCGTAGATGATGTATGTCAACAGTTACATTATCATAGCTGTTTCACAGCTCACATAGTACCTCACATAGAATAAAGTTTATCAGTATGATATAGCTAAGTGATATTGTTTGTTAAAGTAATATGATACAGATCAGTGATACTTGGTCCCTGATGGATGTAAGAGTTTTTACATAGAGGATAAAAATTATATGCTGTAGTATGTAAACAGCTCAGACAGCTACAACACTCATTTGGTATCAGTCTTCACTTGTATATGCCAGCATTAGTTCTAAATATTTTTTTGCCTTATGAATTTCTTGTAGAATTAAGATCTTACAGGTAGGCTGTCAGTGATATAATTTTGGTGGTAGAACTCTGAGAAATTTTGCACAGCATCTGTGAGTTCTAATTGTGAGTATTAGACCTTTCTTTAAAATATAAGCCTTAAAGATACAAGAATGTAATGTATTCAAATGATTTATCTTAAAAGAAGCAGATTCTTATTAATTATTTCCTTGCTTCCAAAAGGAAAAGTTACTACTGCAGGCACATTGGTAATGACAAAGTGTACATGCACGGTCCAAGAAACACAAATTACTATGAAAAATGACTAAGAAAAGTCTACTCAACTCTGTTGATGTTGGAACAGTGATATTTGGTTATGATGCTTCTTTGAAAAAGAAGTATAGTGTTCTCCCAATGTACATGAGCCTAAACAGAAAAATGTAGAGAAACGCTAGAAAGATGTTATTTGGGCTTTTGTAAAATTCATCCAAAGGCATTTTGCCAGTATGGGGAACACTGCCAGCTTACTTTGTATGAAAATACATATTTCCTCACAGGGTAACCTTTAAATAATATATCTTGAAATAAAAAAAGAAAAAAAAAGTCTATCCTCTTATTTAGTAGCGTTTCAAGTACAAATATAAGAAAAGGAAAGGTAATGTCAGACCTCTCAGCTTTCAACTTTCAAGGTTTCATTTTTAGCCTCTGTTATAGCTACAATTTTGTGAAGACCTTATTGAAGAACTTAAGGAAGCCATCTATGTACAGAGTCTGTCAAAATTATTTAACTAAGCCATTTGAGATGGGGAATTTGAGGAAAGAGAGAGGGAAAGTTATCCTATAGTCTTAAAATGTACTTGCAAAATGACATCTCACACACCCCCAAGGTATAGAATCATAGAATCATAGCATGGCTAGGGTTGGAAGGGACCTTAAAGATCATGTAATTTCAAGCCCTCTGCATGGGCAGGGACACCTCCCACCAGACCAGGTTGCTCAAGGCCCCATTTAACCTGGCCTTGAACACTTCCAGGGAGGGAGCAGCCACAGCTTCCTTGGGCAACCTGTGACAGTGTCTCACCACCTTCAAATTAAAGAATTTCTTCCTAATATCTAATCTGAATCTTCCCTCCTCAAGTTTTAAACCATTTACCCTTGCCCTCTCATCCACCCCAGCTTTCTTGTAGGCCCCCTTCAGATACTGGAAGGTTGCTATAAGGTCACCTCAGAGCCTCCTTTTCTCCAGGCTCAACAACTCCAATGTCTTCATAGGAGAGGTGTTCCAACCCTCTGATAATTTTATTTGCTCTCCTCTGGTAAACACTTGCTCCTCTGAAAGCACTGTAGTGCTTTCACTCTGTAGTGGAATTTCATGGGTGTGATGAAGGATGATCAGCCATCTGTGTATTTTGTAGATATGGAGAAAGAGCTTGTCAATGCTGACACAAAAATACCTCAAATCAAAACTAAATGAGGTTTAAGAAGGAAGGGTCATAAAATAGGTATGTGTGAAGGTCAAGTAGTCTTCAATCTTCCAAAGTATCATATAATGAGTGGATTCTATTGGAGCCATCAGTCTGGAGTTAACCCATGGATGGAATATATGCTGCTGATGACCTGTGCTATTTGAGATTCTTACACAGATTTTGCTTGTTATGGAAATTTTAATGTAACCATATGTATAAAACAACAGAGAACATTTCTTTACTAAAAGTACCAAAGAAAGGTAGTCGAACTTGGAAATTCTTCTGATATTTAACAGATAGCATTATTCAGTGTTTGAAATTAATTAAGATGCTGTGTTTACGCATTTTACTGATTTAAAACTGTAGTGCATGTAGATCAGTCATGTACCTAGTGCACAATGTTGTTGATTTGTTTTATACTTTAAAAAATGTACTTAAGTAGTACCAATATATTTTTGTTTACTTGCCATTTTTTCATTAAGCCTATAATGTTGAAGTTCCCTGATTGAGTATGAACATTTTTCAGTTTCTTTGTTCTCCTTGCTATGCTTCTTGCAGTTCTATACAGAAACCTCAGCAGTTCAAACTTAGTGGTGTTACTTTCCATTTCCTTTTTGTTTTTACTATATATTATATTTTTAAACATAAATCACAGCTACTTCTCTGTATTTGATCTAACTTTTACGCAGCTTTTAATCCCCAGTATCTGGATGTAGACTTTCTGACTTCTAAGCATTTGTTAGAAAGTAAACTTCAAAAGTGTACTGTAAGAGAGACACAAAAGGAAAGGCCTCCCAGAGCACTAGGGTCCTTGAATTTAGGAGGCCAAGCAAATTAGATCTGACTTGAAGCCATATATGGCTTTATGTTTGCCAGGGTACATACAGAACCAGCCTATCCAATAAATCTTGACACATATTGCAGAGAAATTCAGTGAATCAAGTCTCATGACGAGTATGGGTCTCCTGTAGATACATTATCCTTGAGATCCTGAATGGACTGCCATAAATTTCTCTGAGTTTCTTAATGTCTACAAATATAGGAGTCCAGTTTCTGTAAAACACATAACCTGAAAGCTGGGGAGCAAAGGGAAATTAACAGCATAGCTATATATCCCTCACTGGGAAGCCTCAAGTCCTGAGTTCCACACAAAACTTCTTCCTGGGAGCCTGGAGACCATAAGAAGCCAAGTAGCTTAGGAGCTCCTGGAGACCTGGCTTTCCAGCTGTTTGGCAGCCCATCAGGCAAGGAGTCAGGGATTCTTTGAAAACCAGGAGCCAAGCAGCCTGGCAGGCTACCCACCAGCCGTCTGTCTGACAAGAGAAAAGATGAAGAGGCATGCTGGTAATTCAGCCTGCCTTTCTGCCTGGTTTCTGTCAAAACTTTTCAAGAAGTTGTGTTCTTATGGAAGGTTTTGGTTCCATTCCACTAGCATTGTCTGATGGAATACTGTTCCTCTGGAAAATATTTGACCAGCTTTCCTTGTAACTTAGTTTATAAAATCTTCACATCCGAGTCAAGTGCTTGTCATGTAGCTTCTGTACTTTTAAACAAGACTTGCTAATTGGATGTGAAAAATCTATAAAAAGTTTAAACCCCATCCTTCTCACATTTTTCTTTTTCATCTCTTCTTTGCTTTTGCTTCTTGTCCATCTCACTTTTTTCCTATTTTTACCCTCTAACTTGCCATATAGGTCTTCCATAGATTTTAAGGCAAGAAAAGAGCATGGAGGTCACTGTGTCTGATTTCCTGCATAATATAAGCCAGAAATTTTCAAGCAAACATTTTATCTAGCATTTTATCTAGATAGTTTCATTGAACTATAGCATATTTTATACTTCATCTCAGTGGTCTGTAATGGTGCAGTGGTAAAATATTATATGACTGCCTTCTTCTATAGCACTCTTGTTTATTGCAGGGTTGCAAAGACACAAACAATAATTGTTATAACAATTTATTAGTTATTTATTAGTGTTGTCACTGTATTGATTGTTTACCTCAACTGTCCTCAGAACATTCCAGTATTGCTGTCTTGCATCTCTACAATATTAAACTATACATTAGTGAGGACTGTCTTATAAACATATTCATAATTATAAGAAATTTACTCAGACTCTTATTTTGATTTAATTAAATTAAAAATTGATGGAAACTATGTTTAGTTTTTTCAATTATTCAATGTTAATCTGCTTCTCACACTTCTATTATTAAATGCTTTCCAGAATAACCTAAACCAAATAATGACTTTTTCTCTGCTGTGGCCTCAAATGACTTTGATATAAGTAATTCTAGTGCTTTTGTGGGGGGGCGAAGAAGAAGAGGGGAAAAAAAAAAAAGTAGAACTTAGGCATTTACCTGGGACTGAATTTCAGTGAGATTCATGAGGAGGAGTAAGCGTAGGTGTAGTTTGCCCGACTGAAAAGTAAGGAAAACAATGGACAAAAGGACTACTAGAAATTTTATGAGTGACAATGTAGAATGTCATAACCCTCATCTTTTAGAGAAAATTATTTGCATGCTTTCTTGGCTAATCGACTTTGCTTTTGTTTCTTGAAACTATCAATAGCAATATATTTTACAAGTGTTTAACTGTGTGATGATCATGAATGTGAAGAGCCAGGAGTAAGGAATTCTGCAATTCCAAGCTACAGAGTAGCATTGGAGCCATGTTAAAGCCACCCTGCTTTGCTGCTCTGGCTTTAGCTGCTTCAGTGAAGTAAAGAGGACAGGAAAATCTATGTTGAGTGTCTGCTGTAGTTTTTCCAACACATTGCATTTTTGTGACACAGAAGACTTGTGAGGTATAGTGAAGCGGTTTCATTTTACAAGGTTTCTTCATCAGTTTTGCTACAGTGGAAGCCTCCACAGCTATATAGGCAGGAATAAAACTAATATTTAAATATGAAATAATTTGACTTACCATATCATTGAATTGTTTACCAAGAAAATTAATAGAAACCTCATTATATAAGTTGTGCATCTGCCTTTTTTGCTGAGCAGTTATAATATTAAAATTTATCTGTAGAGTTTATTTTGAATTTTAAATTGGGATTTGCTTCAGGACGATAAGTTATTCAGTAGGAAATAGAGATGGAAATAGACAGCTTCCTTCATTAAGGAAAAGGTAGCTTAAAGATGGCTTTTGATAATTAAAGTTTATTTGCCCAGCCATACCATCACTTTTTCAGGCAATAGAAGTTCAATTTGACAAATTAGCTGTGACAACTTAAGCTTTTTAAGATGTTCCTAAAGAGAAATACTACTTGTTTCTAACCTTTTAACTTTCAAGTACAGTAGTTTTAAAGATAAACAAAATTTGGTTTTGTAATTTGTTGTTTATCTTTAAAACTTTCAAATAAAGGAACCAATATTCACTCTGGAAGAAGTAAGAGAGGAATTAAGTTACAAAAGAACTCAGTAGTTCTTTTACAACTGTATGGCTCAACTAAAGGCTGATGATCTTTATTTACTTAATGAAAATAACTACCAAAAACCATATAAGATGATGACAAGAGAACTCAAAAACCCCAAATGTTCTCTTAGTATAAATACTGCAAAGATCAAGTGATTTTTCCAAATCTGTCTTTCAGCAAATATCGTAATTTTTTCTGCTCATAATTAAAAAAAATACCCACATGTGTACAGCTGGTCTATCTCACAGTATTTATGCAGAAACCAATGTAGAAATAAATAAAAAGGGAAACTTTGCTTAATTTTGTTAATGGCAGCAGTTCAACAAGAGGAAAATATGTGATTAAAGACTAGGAGGATGAGGCTTTTTTTGGCTCAGCAGGTAACTGTGCTGGCCTCAGCATCTATGCCAGATAGGTGGGGATTTTTACTACTTGAGTTTGAAAACTCCCTTTTAATCCAGTTTTGAAATCATACCTATAATACTTTCTGAGGATTAAAACTTCTGACTGGCTGCCTGCTAGTGAGAAGATGTGGTTATATGACATCATGAAAAATCCTGTTATCTCTTCTCATCTTTTGTAACTGCTTAAAATGCAATTTAACAATATATATTTCTTTATATCTGTCACCTCAGGTGCAATATTACATTAAAAGTTATAATAATGATGAAGATCTACAATTAAGATATTTCCTATTAAAACAGTAAAATATTTTTGCTTCCCTCTCCCCAATTTTTAGAACATTTTTATTGTTTGTTTAAATGTCTATGAGTTTGGCCTCTTATGGTTCAGCTCAGGAAATGTTATAGCTAAAACAGAGGCATTCAACGTATCATTAACACATACACTCAGATACATACAATAAAATTATCTATTTTATTGCTTATCAGTGGGACTGATTTTATCAGTATTTTTATATATAAAGGCTGTTTCTTAGGCTTTATTTTTAACATAACATAATTTTTTTCTTGCCTAACTGAAACTGAGTAGCCCTGTTAGGACAATAACATTTTAATTATATGAAAAAAAATGTTCTTTATATTGTTTAGCAAAAAAAAAAAAATCTTGCAAGTAGCATAACAGCTTTTAAAGCTCTAATTTCCATTCTTCTTTCTGCTCATTGTTCTCCAAATTTCTTACTTCTTTACTTTTTCTCTTTGTCTTGCACAGACCACCAGACTACACCCACAATCACATTTGGGAAACTTTCCTGACATGTGGTTTCTGCAGTTTCCCTCTGCTTTTCATCACCAGTAGAACATTTTGCCTTTGTGTTTAGCTGGTTTCACAGATGATTATTGAAACTTTTCTTTTAGTTACTGCTGGATTGTTTATGTATTATTTCATCAGTTTAATTGGACCATACTCCATTACAAAGTGTGGAAAATGCAAACTTGACAGAAGAGAAATTTAACAAGTAGGCTTGTAATTACCTAAAAATAAAACATGTACAGGAAGGATAATATAAAGTGCACATATTAATTCATTAAGATTAATTGTGAACTATGCAGAACAGCGTCCTGGGTCCCTTTCCCATCTTACACACAGTTTTGCCTGTTGAGCAGCTTTTCTTATTTGTTGAGCCAATATTTAGACACAGGGTAATGTACAATTCTATAGTAAGATTTGAGGAGATCAAGTAAATGTAAAATATTTTTCTTTCTTTCCTTCTCTGGTGTTGGCTCATTTAACTGTCTAGCTCTCATACATAGAGGTAAGAAATTTCTTCGTAGAAATCTTTCTCTGTAACCCATTATCCATTGCCTTTGGTCAAATTTGAAAATTTCAAGACAGACATAAAAACTGATAAAAAGAAATGGTTTTGTTTTTTTTTCCTCAGGTGATTGTAGATACATTTACATTGTGGTATGCATACAGTAGCAATGATGATAGAGAAACTTCTATGTTAGTGTACCCGTGGGAAACACTGTAACTCACCTCTCTTTACACACAGATCACATGATAATACAAGCAGTAGAGCACTGCTCTTCTCTGTTTCTCTCAGCAGCTTTTCTGAATCACAAGCCTTTATTTTCCATCTTCTGCATAAAAATTTAGATTCTCTTTTAATCTCCATAAGGATCTCTGATATTTGGTTATTCTGGGTTTTTTAGGACTTCAGCACAAAGTTTGTTCTTAGATACGGCTCTTTCGCCACATGCTGAGGCTTCTGGTTCTGACCCTGATACTATATGACTTTAACCTCTCCCTTCCAGTCTCAAGAACAACACTACTTGTAGCAAAAAATATTTCATTCCTGATGGCCTTACCTATTGCTTTTGCCTTCTGCCAGGACGAAACTTCACAGCTAAGAGTTCTGTTTGGCATTTTGACTCAGAATTTAAAAAGATGAACTGCAGCGTCTTCTGGAATTTTTATTTACCAAGTCCATGAACATTTCTGCATTTACCATTACTGAGCTGCATAATTTCTTCTACAAAATTTCTGCTAAAATTTTAACATTTCTTCTACTGCTGATCATTTGACCAATCACTTTTACTCTCTTTGCAGTGTAGTAACGGTTTGGCACCAGGCCATACATTGCCTCCTGCAGATGTGCCATCACAATGTCACCAAGAATCTCCTCAACTATTTTCAGTTCCGATTTTCAGTATCCTCTGTGAGGGGTATGATTTGGGCACTAATGACATACTTTTAGTGAATAGTTTCTTGGACTGCGATGAATCTTGGTGTACAACATTGCTCAGTGACTGTGCAGCTTAATCAGATAAGATTTGTGCTTAGACAAACCTTAGGTTTGTACTCTGTGAGCTTTTAAGGGTACATGACATACTGTATGCTGCATGTCACTTTATCAAATTACATCAGTTCCTCTTTGCCAGAGGCAAGCAAATGAATTCCATACCCAAGTTCAGTCTCACAGTGCCATAACTGCTGCTTTTTTCTGTTTTACACATTGACGTGTAAACATGTGCTTGATAGTTTGACAGGAATGTGTGAACAGCCAAAATGCTGTGTCAGACCAAAGCTTCACTCAAATAGTAGTCTGTTTCTCATACTAGCCCATGAAGAATGTCTAATGAAAGGTACATCAGGGCAAACTGTAACTGTGGTTCCCCTCCTCAGAATGTTCTTCCACCTTCAAGGAACTTTGTAAATCAACGGGAATATTTTGATACTGAATAACCTTTAATGGACTTTATTTTCTGTGAATTTGTCTATTTAATTTCTAATACATAGACTTCCAAGAGCCATTGCAATCCTGCTTCAAAGGAAGCCATCATCTTATCAATGCTTTGTTTGAAAAGAACATTGTTTTATTCTGAACAAGCTACTTGCTAATTTCATCTGAATGCTCCCAGGTCTTCTCCTAGAGGAGAGATACCTGTGTGCCTTTTCCATCCTACTAAAGATCTGATATTCTTCCATCATACTGCTTGTCTTTTTTATAGCCTTGAGTGTCGTAGTTGGTCACTGATTCCTCTACAGAGCAGCTCCCTATTTTTGATGATTTTTGTCATATTTTGCTAAACATTTTCTGGTTTTACTACAACTTTTTCACAATGGAAAAGATGGACCACATCTGGATACTCTATTGAAGATTAAGGCACACTTCTTTAAGTTGTGTTTGAATCTATTAGTCACATTTTACATTGATTGTTCATAGTCTGACACAGTTCTCCCACAGTCATTTTCATGACTTGTGCAATGTTTAAGTGTTCTTGAATAGTCATTTGCTTTGATACAAGAAAATAATACTACCACTGCTTTATTTTAGGGGTTAGGCTTAATGTAGGAAATAAATTATGAGAGCCTAAACAGGGATGTCTGTGGCTGTTTTATCTGCCCGAAGGTATGTGAGGAACCCACCAGGCAAATATAATAGAGCAGATAAGGGAGACTCGCACCCTTCTGGAGTGACAGCTTGAGGCTGTAAAGCATACTCTGTGTTATATAAAATAACATTAGGTACCTTTATTTAGGCATTGAATTTCTGCCTAGATAGTGATATGTAAAGCAGTCTTAACTTTCATATGTCAATCAAGAAAGCCCTGAGTACCAAATTAGCCATATTGGTGGTGAAGACAACACAGCAATAGCTATAGTTTTGAATAATTATGTCATGCCAGTCTCTTTTTTTAACAATTGCATATAAATACAGATTTAATATTTTAAAATAATATTTCTTTCAATTCTTATTTAGGATTCTGGGGAAATGGTTCGATCCTTTGTTGGTGGCTTGGAACTGATAGTCAATTTGCTAAAATCAAAGAATAAGGAAGTTTTAACAAGTGTATGTGCAGCCATTACAAATATAGCTAAAGATGAAGAAAATTTAGCTGTTATAACAGATCATGGAGTTGTCTCTCTGTTGTCCAAGCTAGCAAACACAGTAAGTAACTTCTAACATACTATACTAAGTATGAGTTTCTTATGTATAATGCATTGTAACCAATTCAAAGGTTATGACAAGAGTGGCAGATTTTGCAGGAGCTACAAGGAAGAGCTGTAGAATCCTTCCTTCATGAGATTTATATTGGACATGAAAACTCTCTGTGGCTGGTACTAAAATCGCTTTGGAAGATGAGCTTCATTTTAATAGTCGCTGTTGCTGGATATGGCTCTTTGAGAGATGCAGCTGCCATATGAAAGAAAACTCAAAAAGCGTAAAGGGTCAGGGGAGCAATATGTCTGAACCATGCAGAGAATCTTAATGGTGAGACTATATGTTACATTTTCATGCTAATATTCTTATAATTTCCAGTCAATCTAAAAGCATTGTTGAAATACTATAAAAATTCACAACGCTTCTTACAAAGAGAATAAGGGACTATTAGTTACATGCCTTACAGTCCTCTAGTTTTTAGTTGTACTGCAATTAAGCTGGGATGCTGTAAGAATGTTTGAGAATACAGTTCTGGTTTTCTGTGTAATTTTTATTGTATCAAGTTGTCTTTAATTTATTATGTTTTTACCTTCTTCAGAAAAATGACAAATTAAGACGTCACTTGGCAGAGGCCATTTCCCACTGCTGCATGTGGGGGAGCAACAGACTCACCTTCGGAGAGAACAAGGCTGTAGCTCCTTTAGTACGTTACTTGAAGTCAAGGGATCCATCAGTTCACAGAGCTACAGCTCAGGCTTTATATCAGCTTTCAGAAGATCCCAGCAACTGTATTACCATGCATGAAAACGGAGTGGTGAAGGTAAGGTGGAAGGTATTTCTTATTTGGAATTGAAATTATTGAAGAGGTTCGGTGTGGTTCAAAGAAAAGATCTTTCATTTGAAGTAGCTGCTGTGTACCTCATGTTTTTTTAACTTTATCCTAAAAATATTTGGTTAAGTATTGAGTTAGGGACAATGTTTCAGTGCTAAAGATGCTACAGTTAGATGGTTAAATAGGAATGGAAATTCGATGTGGACATCACCTCTAGAGAACTTAACTTGACTCTGACCTAGGCTGGTAGTGATATCACACCAGCATTTTGTTATTATCAGGTGACTTTGCAAAAGAAGTTGGGTTATCTTAGTGAATAGTTGCCTAGTGTGGCAGAAACTCACCTAGGAACTGAATGTAACTGTATTTGGGAACAAATTAAAATAAAACAATACAAAGGCTTAGTTTATCTGGAGCTGTTTCAGTGAATTCTGCATTTACTTATAAAAATTCTTATGTTAAAATTTAAGTATGCACACATTCTGCAAAGATTTACAAATAATTTTTCACTCAAAAATATTTTTCTAGCAAATTTTTATCTTACTAGTTGAAGCCAGTGGAGTTACTCTTATGGCACAGGTATAAGTATTATGGCTTTAGATATGAAGATCATAGGAACTCTCAATTTTCATAAGTTTCTTGAAAGATTCGCTGTTTGCAGAGTTTTCATTTTACTACATGATCAAGTAAATGTATTGAAAGTAAGAGTTGAGTTATGACATAGTGTTAGTATTAATGTTGATTTTATGCCTGAACTAATATTTGTGCACTTTTTTGTGAGTAGTTACAATTCTGGGACAATCAGTTTTAAAAGATCCACTGGTTGAAAATGTTAAAAACTCTGCTTAAATCAGGTCTAAGCTAACTTTCAGTGCTGGAAAGTAATATCTTCCCATCACAACTACATTGCCCTGGTCACACAGCACAGGGGGATATATATAATCCTGGGCTGCATCAAAAGAAGCATGGCCAGCAGACTGAGAGAGGTGGTTCTGCCCCTCTGTGGAATTTCCATCCAAGAGAATTTAGACCTGACCCGACAAAGCCATTAGCAAAATGGTTTGAATTCTGTCTTGTCCCTGCTTTGACTATGTGTTTGGACTAGATGACCTCCTGAAATACCTTCCAACCCAAATGATTCATTGATTCAGATCATCTGATTTCCTTCAGATGAGAAATAATGATCAACCTTTGCAAATCACTTCTTCTCTATCTTATGATAACTAAGCAGTATCTTCCAGACTCTCAATAGATTTATTGAGCCATACCCATGACATAGTCAATTAGGGAAAACAACCATAGTCATGATAATGAGCTTTCTTTTCCATTCAGTATCCAAAAACAGTCATCCTGTCTAATGTGTCAGAAAGCCTCTTCAGTATACTTAGTCAGATGGTAATGTCAGGGGAACAGACTTAATCACGCCATTGTTTAGCTACTTAGGGAGATGTGTATGGTAAAGTGTCTGAATTCCATTCTGAACTATTCAGAAATGGAATATTGATTCCATGAACAGAAAATACACTTGAAATCTAGGTGAGAGCCAAATTATGCATGTAACTAAGGGATGCAGTGCTGTCCTGCATACCTTGAAGTATTTCAAGATTCCATGATATTCCATGAGATTTAACTAATCTTCTCCTGTAGTTCACAATACTTTAGTATTTTGGGGAAAATCAGTCTGACTTCAAACAGAACTGGTTCAGTAATCAATATTTAAAATGCAGCCAAATCTGATCAAGAATAAAGAACTTAAAGAGTGCTATGGGAAAAATAACTGTGATTGTGCATGGATTCCATGAAGGACCTGGGATAATTTTTCATACCTAAGTATCATAATATTCAAAACTATTGGGAAGTATTTTTGGAAGCAATTTAGAGTATCAGTGAAAACTTCCCTAACCTTAAAAGGCTGCACTGTTGATTCATGCTGTAAGCATGAAGACTGGAATATCTTCATAGCCAGGAAATGGCTGTGAGCCAAATACATAGCCAGGAAAAGAAACATTATGTTTTTTTACTGTTCCTTTTTCTTAATGGCAGCAAAAAATGAAATATCCTTGGAAGACACTAATTTACCTGAAAGAATAGTTCTCACTAGTCTCCCAGTCAGTAAAGATAATGGAAGCTGGTGAAGTGTTTTCTGGTGAACTAAATCAAACTAGTCAGATGGTTGATGTCATTCATACCAGACTGTCAGCCAGTTACAGTAAAATATCCTGAATAAGTGTAAATCTTTAAGATATCTCTCCAGATCCTCAAGTAAACTGTGTTATGTTCAGAGTCTTCCTGAAGTGAATGTGTATAGCTTAGAATCTGAAATCCTAGGGTCATACAGCAAACATGTAAGAATGAGGTGTAACACTTCACAGTTGTAAATTAAACCTTATAAAGGAGTTTCATACTCCAGCTGAGGTAATTCTTTAAACACATCCCATAACTACTGCTAAGAGCTACAGATAAGTAGGTAAGCCACATGGAATCATCATATTCAACACCTACACACATTTTAATTTATCTCTGTGTTTGTTTTCAATTATATTCAAGTGAGCATTCATGGAAGTGCTTAATTACAAATGCTGCAGAAATTTAATAAGAAGAATATGAAGTAATTATATCTCAACAAACAAAAACATTCTTCACAAATGATGTTTCTGTTTTTAGTTATCCAGATATTTTAAAATACCATTTTTTTTTCTAACATAACTGTAAATGGAGCTGTTATTAAAGCTGTATTCCTTTTAAGCCTTTAAGATATCCTTAACAAAAGACAAATCAATAAAATGGACAAGTCTGAAGCAGTTCCCAGCTCTTATGTCCAAGTGCCATATCCTGGCCACACCCTGATTGCACACCAGGACTAAACCTGGACACACATATTCTGATCTGTGCCAAAAAAAAAATCCAGGTGCAGAACTGGAAGTGCAGTATATAGCCATACTGCAAAATGTGTTTGCCTTTCAACTAGGATACAGCCACAGGGAATCCAATACCAGTGTATCTATTGAAGTTAGTAAGGCTCAGATGTCCATGTTAACAAACTGAGAAAAAACCCCTTCTTAGGCCATAAAGTGACAAAAGTGCAATAAGAGGTCATCAGACCTAGTTCTCTTCAGTTATATTGAGCTTTCTTAGCTGTCTAGCTGTATTTTCTCAACAAAAGCTAAGTGACAAAAAGGTTGGAAGATACTGGTGTACTTCATCTGCCGTATGAAATTCTGAGTAGATAAATGGGGGGCTTTTGGAGGAACTTTAGAAAGATAGTTTATTAATTTCTTTTAAATTCACTTCCACACTCATATTCTTATGTCCAGCAATGAAATAATGGTTATGATCTGTGGCAGGTGAATCGATGTTTTTTTTCTACAAAACAGAAAAAAATATTTCCTCTTTCTGAAGTAAAAATTCATGGTTTTGCTGGAAAAGAGATTTTGTTTTCAAAGTGTCAGTAATGACAGGTGGGACATGAGAAAGCAGGAGAAATTTTTAGACATCAGACTAAGAAACAGGCACCCTGAATTCAAGTTTGGAGATAACTATCCACAAACCAAAGGAGAAGAGAAATCCAGGGAGCTAATGGCCCCATATAGCCAAGATAAGCAGGACTACCAAGCAATGTTTTTCTTAGCTGTGATAGCATGGAGCTGAGTATCAGGTGATTCGCCTTATCTTGTGCTGCACCTGCAGGTAGGCATTGTACATTTTTGAAAAAGTGTGTAGTTTTGTTTTGCCCCAAAACAATAGTTTTGTATTTTCTGGGGAATGGAATTCTCTCACCCAAAAGAGGAACATGCCTATGGTCCTCTGGGGTTTCTAACCCTAAATAAAGCCTTGTTAAATTAGCAATTATCCTGCTATGAGGTTTCCAACCCCTTTCTAATGCTTATATTTCGTATCATACCAAGAATAGCAAAGCATCAAAGCAAAGTGAAGCAATAAGTAGGCTTTTTTAGAAGATGTATCAGACCAGAGAGACATAGTGGTTCCTACCCAGTGAGGATGCCCATATAGTTAAGGGAAGCATGGTGGGCAAAGACAATATGTTCTGTTGGATCTGTGAGTTTCCCTAGACGTGCTACTTCCAAGTGCTTTTGTTCTGTGTTGCCAGAGCTGAGCAGACCACAAAGCAAATCAGCATGCACACCATGACAGCTCAGGGCAGAGCTGGCCAATCCATCAATGCTTATATGCAGGTACTGTTGGAATTACCATCAAGGATCAACTGCTGAAGTTTCAGAAAGGCTAAAGAGGCATTCCCAGATGGCAAGGAGAGTGGCAGGAGGAGATTTAGTTATTCAAATGTGAGGGTCAGTACAGTGCTGAATCTTGCCTGGCCTGTTCAGGTGGTCTGCCCAGCACAGGTGGGACAGTAGTTGCAGCCCTGTGTCTGTGCTGCTGGGCATCTTTCCACCATGCTTCTCAGTGATGACAGAATGTCCAGGTGTTTTCATTCTTCTAGCCTCTCCAGTGGATAGTTGACTGAAAGCATACTTTGCATTTGTGTGGAGGTTGTTATGTAGAGATTTTTCCAGGACCAATCTTATTTTTCCTTCTGGAAAACTTGCCTGTGTTCCTCTGATATTTTTTCATGCTTCTGCCAGATATCTGGTGTTTCAGTAATCGTGCCCAGTTGGATTAATGTCACAGTTGCTGCGGTTCTGACTACCTTGCAACACATGCATAATCCCAGGTGTTTTCCAGCACATGTTCATGTGCTGTGTTCACATGCACAGGAAGACTGATGCTTCAGGGAAACATTAACTCTGTGTGAATGACACAGTTGCTGAGTGCTTGAACAGTTGGTCAGAGACTTTCTCAAAGCATCAGACTCTGACCATACACTATGCAGTGTGTATATAAATGTTTTTTGACCAGGTAACCAGGAATAAAAATTCATAGGGAATATTTGAGATTTTGCCACTGCTGCAAACATGTTTGGTAATCACAGGCCAACAGGTATATGCACAGAGTTGTAAAAGAAAATAAGCATTCCAAGTTTTTGCCTATTTGTAACTGCACCCAAAATGCATTCAATTTTCTCAACAAAAGCTAAGTGACAAAAAGGTTGGAAGATACTGGTGTATTTCATCTGCCATGTGAAATTCTGATTAGATAAATTGGGGGCTTTTGGAGGAACTTTAGAAAGATAGTTTATTAATTTCTTTTAAATTCACTTCCACACTGAATGAAATGGCAATGAAACAATGGTTATGATCTGTGACAGATGAATCAATGTTTTCTTTCTACAAAACAGAAAAAAATATTTCCTCTTTCTGAAGTAAAAATTCATGGGTTTGCTTGAAAAGACATTTATATTTTCAAAGAGTCAATAATGACAGGTGGGACATGAGAAAGCAGGAGAAATTTTTAGACATCAGACTAAGAAACAGGCACCCTGAATTCAAGTTTGGAGATAACCATCCACAAACCAAAGGAGAAGAGAAATCCAGGGAGCTAATGGCCCCATATAGCCAAGATAAGCAGGACTACCAAGCAATGTTTTTCACATTTGGAGCCTGTCACAAATAGGGAAGAGAAATAAGAAAATTCCCAGACAGCTGGAAGTATCCAGCCATAACCACATTCTTCAGGGAAGTAGCAGAAAATCTCCCTTAAAATGTAGATTTTGCAGAGAAACTAAGATATCTACCTATAAATGACTGCTGCTGCTATCTTTGAATGATCAAACTTGTTCATGAAAAGATCTCCAACTGTCCACTAAAGAGTACAGCTTTTTTATAGGGATGCTCTTTTAAGATAAATTGTAGATAGATTGTTCTGCAAAGTAGAGGCAGATAAGAAAGTGCAACTGCTTTACTAGTGAAAAAAAATAGTCTAAACAAGTTTTAAAGATAAAATCAATCTTCAATACATCTGAGGATCCTGAATGAATATTTAAATCATTGACCTAGAGACCTTTATGGCATATTAACACAATGCTTCTTTATGTTACAGCCACACTGTTTCTTGGTTATGTTAGGAAGCCATAGTGGGCTATGCCACTGAAGTGAGTGAGTGAGGATGGTGGGGTGTGTAGGCACTTGTGAAACTGCTCACAATATTACTTCTAAAAGACTTGAGATTTTTGGAAAGGCTCAAAAATATATGCAAGTGAAAAACATGTTACTGTTTGTTCTTATTTTGCAAACAAGGAAAAATAAAAGGTTATCTACTACGAAAGTTAATTTCTGACTTTGTAAGTGCTATAAAGGTTTTGGTGCTGTGGGATATCATTATTATTTCTGTGTAAAGAAGGCCTAGGAAGTTTGAATGGCCTCATCACCTACTAAGTTGAGGGCAGTCTTTTATGATGAGACTAATAAGACCTCTGAGAAGATTATTAAAGTAATGAAAAAAAGAGAAAATACCCAATATCAGGCTGTGGAAGAACAAAATTTATCAAAGTCACCATTCATCTTCACTTCAGATGTTTACATCGTGGACATGCCCATCTGAAATAGTCACCCAAGTTTTTTTAATGTTCAAGGAAGAGGAACAGCTTCTTCATTGTGTTTCATGTCTCCTAATTTAGTCATTTATGCAAAGATAAAGCATCTCTGTCTGTCCTGTCAGTATTTTCTGTTTTCCTCTGGTTATAATGGGAGAGCAGGTTCAAAGTTCAGGTCTGCATATCTACACTGCAGAGGTATCTATGTTCAATGGGGTGAATCCCATCCCAAGGCAGTGAAGAACTTGTTTAAATGTCTATACAGTCCAATTCATTAGTAGATAGGAATGACAGAGTTCTCGATCGTAGTGCAATAAGGAAGAGCTATTAAAAAATAATTTATTCTCTTGCTAGAAAAATACAGATGAGGTGCATATATATGCTATGATGGTGATGAAACTCTATCTGCCCAGCAGTAACTGAAGTGCACTTTGAACATGATCTAATAAACCCAGATGTTTCAAATCATTGGATCTAACTAACTTGAGTCCAGGGATTTTGGAAAAGATTTCTGGAGTATTAAGGGTAGATTCCTTTCATCTATACTTTGTCTACTGTTAGGTATGAAGTTTAAAGTAGTCTAAACTAACACACCTTCTGTAGGCAATGGAAAGAAAGAGAGGTACCTGCATGCCTATGCTAGCTGAAAATAAATGCCCAAGATACCTGGAAGCAACAGACTCATGAAAGTGCCTAATTTTCTCCACTGAGTATAGAAAGGACCTTGGTGACTGGCTCAGACTAAACTAGCTTTCAGACAGCTGAATTTAAATTAATATCCTCTTGAATGCTGATTTTCAACAAGTTTTGCAGTACAGGGGAAGTTGCAGGGCTGGAAGTAAGGTAACGTGCCAATATTTTAAAAGCCAAAAAAATATTATAGTCCTATAAAAATGGACACTATTCTCATGTTAAGTAATCATAGGTACATATATTTTAGTACTAGAACGGATGATTTTATTGATTTAGTCTGACTAGCCTTGCTCATACAAACCAGAGACATTGCTTCAATTTATTTCTGTTTGGAATAGGGTATATCTTTTAGAAAAACACTGACTCTTTACTTAAAAAATTCAAGCAATGGAAAATCCACTAGAGCCATCAGAACTTGTTCCAGTAGTTAAATACCTTCCCCATAAAAACATTTTCACCTTATTTGTAGGCTAAGGTTTGTCTAGCTTTATCTTAGTCAGTTACATGTATGATAGTGTTGCTTGGTAAACTGAAAAGCCCTACATAACTCCTGTTCTCATAAACTTTCTTACTGAGTAAGCTAAAATGCCTTGTTACATTATCAAGTTTTAAATTAGCTAAGAATGTGTAATATATGATGTATTTTCTATATTTTTAATTAATTTAATTAATAGTTTAATTATTTACTTATATTGGTGTTTCGATTCTGAATCTTTGAACTTTTGGATTGAATTTCAGCATACTTCAGAGTTCCATATTCTCGTGGTATTTGTATAAGTACTTAAAACAGGTAAAATAACTTCCCTGTTTTTACACAAGCTCTGTTTGAACATCAGAGATTATCATTATTCTGTTTGGTCACAGTATTGCCCTCAGATTTTATATTCAGCCAATTTTCTACTTTGATTTCCATGTCTTTCTGGAAACTGTTCCCCACGTTAGATGTTGGCATGCTATAATGTTGGCCTTTGTGCACAGGAGTGAAAATTAGGTAATATTGCTAATGTAAATCACCAGTGAATTTAGACCTTGTGATACAAGTTGATTTTTTTCCAGGAGATCAAAACAGATTTGATTTGTTGTTGACACACTTTGTAAGTGTTAGATGAGTTATCTCACTTTTTTTTTAGAGTAATTCATTATTTAAAAGCAGCCACAACATTTATTCAAGCATTTTTTTGTTTTAGAGAGGAAAATTTTAAGAGACCAAGACACTGTTTCTTTTTGCAATGCATTTAAAACAAAATATTGGCTTTCCACAATGAAAGATTCCAGTCTTGACAGATATATGATTCATTAGAAAACTTCACTGCCTGAGAAAGTAGTACATACTTTTGAGTCATATAGACTCAAATTGAGTCATATAGACTCAAATGGGTTAAGGTCTATAAAAATAATACCAGTGGCTTTGATTGCAATGTATGTAGCTAAAAAATACTTGTCAGTGAAATTTTACATTTGCAAGTACCTGCTCAGATGACACCATATTCTAAAACATTTAAGGAAATGTTCCCAGTGAGGTTATTTCCTGTATATCATATGAGGAATTCTTGATGGTTTGTGCTTGAGCACCAAACTGGTGAGATAATAAATAATAAAGGTATTTGTTTTTTCTATTTATTAATTTATTTCTGTGTATTGTAATGATGCTTAAAGCTATTGATCACAGATAAACAGTTCACTTTGCTAGGCAGTACTAGTCTACTAGTCGTAGCATACAATAATATGAAGGTGAACAGATAGGAATGGAGTGGTAGGGTAAAAAAAGAAAAATATTTGTACTTATGGTAGTTCAAGCAAACCAAGATACAGTTACTGCTAATTCATAGCTGCAACTCACCGTAAGTAAAACAAATACCAAACACAGAATCACACTGATTCTAAGCTTTTTGTGAAAACTGAGGAAACAAGACCACTGGATAGTAGCCAGTCACCCAGATTTTAAGGCACTTATTCCATATGGGAACTGTAACTGGTGGTGTTGGCAGCTTTTTGCATGTCTCTGCTGACGGCTAGCTGAAGTCAAAGTAAATGAAGCTCTGCATTTAGTGAGCTGCTTTTATTATCCAAACAAGTTTATTTAAAGATAGTATTTCTGTGTAGCACGGTGAGCAAGTCCCTTTACTCCTGGTCTTATTTGATTTTACATACAAAACAATTTTTGAGCTAGAGGAACCATGAACTTAATGATTACAGTACATAGCTGAAATGCAGAAGATCAGATTTTGAACTCATATTCTGATATTTTTTAATATTGAGAGTGTCTTCCAGTGCATGAAACTGATCTTTAGCCTTACTCTGTGGTCTGGTTTATTGAATTATTTGCATAGCATGGAAGTGCTCTGTTTTCTTAATTTTACAAAATATTAATAGATGTCTTCTAGAATATTGGTTTTGTAACTTATGGGAAATTCACCAGGGGTGCTGAAAATCTAATTTCAAGTGCTTGGTGCAATAAGGCAGGCAATCAGAAACTCATGCTCCTAAGAATGGGACTTGATTTATATATACATTTGAATAATGATCTTTAAGGTCCCTTCCAACCCAAACCATTCTATGATTTGTTCCGTTTTCTCATCAGACTATAGCCTGAAGAGGTGCATGGGGCTTTACTGTTTGTTTTTGTTTGTGTTGTTTTGCAAAAAGGTATAACAGCTATAATGTATTTTCCGATTTCTGTGATAAATTAATAAGAGGCATTTCTGCTTTTTCAGATATATTCTTAATGGTAGAAAGGTTAAATATATGTGTGCTCTTCCATTGCCTTGCAATAATCTCAGATACAAGAAGAGTTGGTATGACCACGACCTATGCGAAAATGTAGATTTAATATTTGATGAGTTCTTTTATACTTTCTTATAATGACTACACTAGAAATACTTGTTGTGTATTTTATTGGGCAAAGCTTCCAGAATATTGGTGATTGTTTGCTAAAGTCATAAATCCCTACAGGAAGTTTTGGCTAACCATTTTATGTGAAAAGACTTTCATAAGACCATCTTTGTGAAATAAATAGATGTGAATTACAAAATACGGAAGACAATTACTCGTAATGTTTACTGAAAACATTTTAAAACACCAGTTTTGCTACAAATTACATATATATACATATATATATATATATATAAAAAGTTTAGAAAATGAAATAAAAAGCATTGGCACTCCTGTGGGAATATTTGGCTATGGGGTTGGTTGGGTTTTGTGGGATGCTTTTGAATATATTATTTTGAATATAGATATTGAATATATATATTGAATATATTCAGATCACTGAATGTAGAATGTAGTTTCACATTACTAAGCAAGGTTTCAGATAAGACCTTTATAAATCAACCCAAAATATTTCATATAACTTCTACCTAACAATATTTTTAGCGGTACAGTAGTATGTATGTACATATTTTATATTTTTAGTTTTCATTTAGAAGATTTCATTTAGAAGAACCACTTTTTACCTGTCATGGTTGGCTCTATTCAGGCTCCAAAGTTCAGGCTGGAGATACAGCACGTTTGGCACATACTCCAAGCTGATGTCTGTTGCTTTTTATAAATTACTTGTTACAGTTCTTGGACATCAAGAAAGAGGGCACTAGGTGGCAAAACTTCTGCATGTCTATTGACTAGAGAAAATATTCCCACTCCCCTCACCCACAAACGTGTCTATCACATCACACTTCAAAATTTCAGATAAAAGCCTTCATGAACTACATCCAATAGTGACCTTGTTGTTGGTGTTGGTGTTTTTTTGTTTGTTTTTTGTTTTTGTTTTAGAAGGATTAATAAAAACTGACAATGCTGCACCAGTGCAGTTTCTATTGTGTTGCCAGCTGCCAGGTGTGAACACTTTCCTTAGGGTTTCAGCTCCAAGGGGCAGAAACCAGTAACCCTTTAGCTTCATAACAAGCAGAATTTCACCATTCACAAAGTAAGGGTAGTTTCATGTAGAACATTTTGTGCCATTGCCAAAGGTAATGAAGTTTGGCTTCAGTATAGATCAAGCCTCAGACTTAAGATAATTTCACTACTGAAAGTTTATGATACATAGCAAGTGTTCTATTAAAATCTGACTGATCCTGGATGGGAAAAAACAGCAGCCTAGGGGAGATCAGCTTATCTTTGCCCAAATTCTGGGCTTCAGGAGACCTCTAATTTAGTAACGTTTGGATAGCAAACCTAGATCCTGGCATAAAGCTCCTCTTGGCACATTTTAAACATCTTTCAGACTTATAAAAAGGAGCTTGTCCCAATAAGCTGTAGGTTTGTTGGAGCTGTTTTACAGTAGCTGTGCCCTGCAGCTCCTTCAGTGATAAATGAGCCGCTTCAAATAAGTGCAATTGCAGCCAACTGTGCAGAAGGAATCATTAAAAAAAATTTAAATAGACATTTTTGAAGCTTAAAAATGCACAAACAAAGTATGTTAAACCAAAATATATGCTGCGCCTTTTAATGGAAAAGATTGCTACTGGCTAAGACTGCCAGCTTCAATAGGTGTGCCAAAAAGCCAAGGAATCTGGCAGAGTCCATAGATAGCTGTTCCATCTTTCATCTATATTTCTTTTCTGTATTTATCTTGCTTTAGAAAATGCAGAGAATGTCTTTTCCTTCCGATTTGGCACTAATTCCAAACCACAAAAATACACAGAACAGCTTCTTGTCATTGTTTAGCTCCCTGCACCAGTCTTATCCTTGTGACTATGTGAAATGTTCCTTTCCATTTTGTCAATAAGAAGAATATTAAAATATTTTTGTATTTATGGAATAATACCTTATCTAAATTGTCAGATATTTAAATCTGTTTTCTTAATTAAAAGATACCAAGCTTAAAGTACAAGGGCAGAATGCCAGGTAATTTATTTTGGCATTCAGCTGATCAAAAATAGTTTCCTTGTGTATAAGGAGCTATTCAAAGAAGCTGAACATTAGAAATACCAAGAACAACATATGTGTGTGTGTATATATATACATATACATATACATATATGTGTAAATAGAGGCAGAATTGTCACTCAGGAGTCCTTAATTATACACTCACTGTTGCCATCTATGAAAACTTTTTTCCTTCTTCCTGTAGAATCAATCACCCAGTTCAAATTGGCTTCAAGCCTCAGCCGTCGTCACCTCTTTTATGTTGCCATTTCAAAGACCACTCTGTGGTAACTTTTCAGTGATAATGGCATATCTTATTGCTGCCACTTTCAAAGTAAAGGTGCTAAGGAAAAGTCTATTGGAAATGTGTAGATTATGGGATGGACTTCGATGTTAATGTTGCTGGTCACCGTTCTGTACTTTGGTATAAACTCTAAAGACTTGACAGGGCATGAGGCTGGTGAGAATTCTGTCCTGATGGGAGAGCAGAGTCTGGTTATAAATCACTGAATCAGTTATGATTATGTAACAAACAACTATATATAAAAGCTAAAATGTATCTTCTCTTAGACTTTGAGTGAAAGTCCGTGCATTCTATTTTATCGAAAATTTTATTTAATTTTGCATTGATCCCCAATGGGATGATAATTCGCTATATTTACAGGCTGCTAATCAGTACAGGATTTCTTCCAACATTTAATGATAGCTTTTAATCTCTATTTTAATTAATATGGGGTTTAATCTCTAAATAATTTTACTTTTACTTTAATTTTTATTAATTTGTCTGTATTTCTAATTAATTACCAAAGGAATCTGATGCACTTTAAATTATGCGTTATCTTCAGATCTGGGGAAAACTGGAAAGATAGAAAATTAATTTAGATTGCATGTAGTCTAATGATTCCATTTGTGTTGAAGATAAAGATAGAAAAAAACCCCACCATGACATAGGATTGAGAAAGCAGGCACTCATAAGGTGTGACAGCTCTAATACTGGATTCAGGCCAAGATACACAAATTAGGGCTCTGAGGCAATACAAGAAGATTAAAAATCTCCAGAAGGTCTTTAGAACACCTAAAATCAGAATTGTCCTCTGGAGGCACTGTCCTTCACCAGTTCTTGACTGTTGCTTACCTTGACCACAGGTATGTGGGATGAGTCCAGATTTATTTGCTCTCTTTATCTGTTGACATTGTATCTGAGTAATTTCACAAATCCAACAGTCATTTAACTGGATTAGCTCCTTGGCAGAATTCCACAGAGATAATTGTTGGGCTCCCAAGGCATTATAAGCTAGAGGAGTCTGTGTGTAGAAGGGCTGTCATACTTCCCTAGTGGATTTGCTGACCATTCATTTAATATATATTTTGTTAGTCTTTTGCTTCCCAAAGCATTTTGTCTTCTCCTCAGTTGTATAGTATATCCATATGCAATAATCTTGTTGCTACTTGAAAGCACTGAATTAGCCATGGTTGGATTTTAAGACTGCATTCAACAACACGCTTCACCAAAAACTCCTAAGAAGTTAAAACTGATATGCAATGAGAAGGGAAAGTTCTAGAAAGGAGGATAAATAATAGGTTAAAAATGAGGAATCAAAATGTAGGAATTAGGATCAAGATAAAATTTGCAGTGAAATGTAAGAGTTATTTGAATTTATGTTGACTTCTGGGGATTGAGAGGGAAAAACTTACTCTCTATTCTTCAGCGAGGCAAATGCATACAAGGAAATTGTATTTGAGAGACCACTCTTTAACAAATGGCAGTAGTCTGTGTAAGTATGCTACTGTTCAGGAAAGGTAAGTTTCATAATTTTACCATGACCCAAGCCCTTGATGCAGTGTTTTCATGAAACAGTAGTTTCTTTGAGTTGGCAACTGAAAGATGAAAAAGAGAGTATATTCCCCATACAGCAGTAGTGCTTTGTCTTAAGTCAGCTTCCCCAAATTACTATAATTAGGTGGCAGTGTGCCCCAAGTATTTTCACTCATGAGTGTCCAACATGTCCAATAATATTCTTGTGATAGCTTTAATATTGTGAAATAATGTTCTAGATAGCTAACCAGCCTTTCTAGCCATTTATATAGCTACAATATAACCACCATACCAAATTTAGAGTATTAGTAGTGATTCTTTTTGTCTTCCTCAATGGCATCGTTCAGCTAGAAGGCACACATAGAATTTTTTTCCTTCTGGGTTAAAGCACTGAGATGCATGTGGTTAGGAATTTTGAAAACTTCCCACTCATGCTTTAACCAGCTTCAGCAGAGATGTAACATATGTACTATACCCTCCACTTGTTGAAGCATAACTATAACTTTGTTTTCATCAAACAAAAAAATCTAGGAATTCAATTACTTAAAAAGAAAGGCAACGAACAGACTTCTCTAATCAGAGGAAAGTTTTGACTTTAACTTTTATTAGTGAATTTTTCATTCCCTGCTTAATAGTTTTGTCTTTAGAGAGGGAAGGAAGCAGCTCAAGACCTCTTATATTTCCTGGCTGGCATACACAAATCAGTCAAGCAGGTATTATTGCTTGCTTGCAGGCTACACAATGACTTTAAAAACCTCTGATCTCACAGAACTTCCAAAATCCAGCAGCCACTCAAGCAGTCTGTGACCAGAGTGAGTCCTTGAGTGGTTTTAGGAAGATTTTTTTTTTTTTTTTTTTTAAAAAAAAGAAGTGGAGTTTTCTAGCTCCACTCCACAACACTGTATGCAAATCACAAATACTATTGAATATGACCTGAATGGGGTGCTAATTCAAGCCACTCTTAATGTTTTAATCACCAAAACCCCAAAGCATTCATCTGTCCCAGTGTGCATGGTAATATGTTTCCACAGCACAGACTTCAGGAAAGCATGCAAAATTTCCAGCACTAGTGAACACACTCTGTTCATAGAGCAATGCTCAGGTGGCTCAGAAATTTGAGTTGATTTACTACGTTGGCTCCTCAGTATAAAATAATTTCTTCTTTATGTTTGTCTCTAATAACAAAAAAGAAGCAGTTTGACAATCCTGAAAAGCAACTTTCACTCTGTGTCCATTGTTGGTTAATTTTTTTTTTGATATTGTGCATTTAATTCTCTGTTATCATACATTTAAAGCTAGAGATTGGAATGAATATGTGGACCATACATGGACCCTTGCCCATGAACAGCCCCAGCTCATTTCTTGCTTCATCACAAGCAGTGTTTTATATTTTATGAATACAGCTGAGCTGTGTTCATACCATCTATACTTTTATTAAGCTGTGTTCTAATGGAGCATTTTCTGGTACATTTACCAGTCTAAAACCAGACTGGGTTGAATAATACGCCGCATCTTCCACTTAATGTAAATGTATGCACTGTTGCCAACCACACATCTAAAAATATATGATTGCATGTCACAAAAAAGTACCTTTAAAATACTTTAAAATTTTTAAATTTAATGTTAAAGTACTTAAAATACTTTAAAGGTACCCTTAAAATTTCATTATTTGAAATAAATGTATGGCATGGATCTACAGTGAGAATATCCTTCTTTTATCCCAAGACTTTGATATGTAAGGTTTAGTAGCAAAAGCACCCAACTGGTTTTGATTATTATCAATATATGTAGGCAAAGAGACTCAGACTGTTGGACCTAAAGCTGTATTAATTTTAAAGTTCAAAATCAGTACTTGGACTTGAATACAGGAGAGAATTTGAAGTCAATTCACATATAGTAGTAGATCTAACACACTTGTAAAATACTAGTTCAGTCAGATTTTGTACCCTGTTCTCAGGATAAGATGCAGCTTGAGAGAAACATGGCAAAAATCTGTCAGTCTGGAAATTGTAGTGCCCCTTTGCTGCAGTTCAGTGTTGTCTTCAAAGACAGACTAGTTATAGTGCCCTTCAGGAATATCAAACAGTCTAGAGAAAAAACACACTGTTTTCAGGGTATTGCTGAGAAGTCAGGCAGAACCCTTCACTATGTGAGGGTTAGGGGACAGTATAAACCTCCTTTTTTTCCCTTGACTTACTACTGCTGATAGCATATTTGCAACTCTCCCAACTTCTGTATCATCTCCATAGGTCTGCTACGGATAGATAAAATTACAATATTCATACAGATAGTAATGTTAACAAATTTGGAAAAACCAAAACTAAATTAGCAATTCTTTCTCAAATGTATATTTTGTATATATCAATGATATATTGTATACATCAATACTAGCTCCCCCAGTAACGTTTGGCAAGGAAAAGTAAGGTAAAAGTCATGGTCCTGTAAAATGAAAAAGAAAGAAAAATGTGGAAAAGCAGGTAAGTGTAAAAGGAGCAGGAAAAGTTTGATGAAAGTTTGATCAGGCTGGCAGGGAACGACAGTCCCTAACATGTTGCTGAGCCAAACTGAATTATGAAAGGGAAGGAACTTTCCTGACATAAGTTTACCATTTTGAATTACCATTATGTATAGCAAGAAAGCAGGCTCCTGTTTTAATCTTAATAAAATTAATTTCCAGTGAATTGAAAAAAGCGATTTTTATAATGTCGCTCTGTTGAGATTACGAAGAAGTTCCTTATTCTCTCTATCCCACCAAAAGCCTTTTGTATGTTAGTCTTCTCTTGAAAACTACAATGAAATATAAATAAAATTGAGAAAGTAGCTCAAATAAAAATATGCTTCTTCAGTTCCGGATTATCAGATTTGCCTATTACTTTTTGTGGGATGAATGTCATATCCCATAAGACTCTTTGTACATTGGAATGTTCATGATGATTGAATTCTTTCTTAAAATTGCACCAAACATCTTACAGCTGAATGTAGATTCCAACTATCTGCTCTTAAGGACTCCAGTTGGTTACATATAATCATACCTTTTAATCAAAGATTAGAAATAATTTTTATTAGTAGTCTTTATTTCACTACATTATCTTTGCATAGCATGTTAATATTTAGTTAGACTTGCATCTGAAATTGTTGGAAATTTTCCTCTGAAGTCCTAAAAGTAACAACCTGAGATGGGAAAACCTTAAACTTAGTATATTTTACAGCGAACTTTTACATTTCACAATTTAGCATTTTGTTCATGTTTCCTTGTCAATGATATCCAGAGTTCTCTGCATTTTATTATGCCTTAGCAAAGAAGGGGAAGTATCCTTCTTTAGATAATTATGTAAGAAATGGACCCTTTATACAGATGAGGTGGAGAGAGCTGTCGGGTTTACTTGTATTTTGAAAATCCATACAAACTTGTGTAAAAAGCATGTACGTGTACTTAAGTGTGTACTGTATTGTAATTCCCTGTGTTCAGGTTATATGTATTTCTCCAAAGTGATGCAATGTGACATTTAACCTGCCTGGAGAGGATGACAGTTACATTCTTATTTTGTATTTTCTTAGTGTGTGCTCAAGTGGATTTCTTCCTAGGAGTGCTATCATCATTGTAGCAGCTGTGTTGGTGAAATACAGTCCTTGTCCCCAATACCTTCTGGTTTAGTTGTAATACAAGAGGTGACTAAACAAAGTAGGCAAAAAGGGACAGATAACAGGTTGGGGGGGCTAGGGGGGGGGGAGGGAGAAAAACAAAAGAAAAAAAAAAAAAAGGAGGAAAAAAAGGAAAAAAAAAAAGAACCAAAAAAAAAAAGAAAGAAAAAAAAAAAAAAAAAAAAAAAAAAGAAAAAAGAGAGGGGGAAAAAAAAAAAGGAAGAGAAGCTGTACCAAAAGGATCTTAAACTTCAGTTCTGTCGTGGCATAAAATCAGTTGAAGTTCACTGAAGCTGTATATTCTAAATAGTAAACTTGTCAAGGTAGGGGACCAGTAATCAGATGTCCAGAATGCTTCACTGAATCTATCAAGCCCTTCCATTCTTTCTCCCATGTTTCCCAGCATTTTCTAGGATTCATCTTACCAACAACTGTTTTGTCACAGGCAGTCACAGAGGAAAAAGTAACTGCTTCTTAGGGCCAGTCACCTGTCATAAATCCTGAGACAGGTGAAATAGTCTAACACCTGGAAGTGAACCACAAATGGCATCCAAACATGCCCTGCAACTGTTTGCAGAAAGTGTGCAGGTTTGCCTTCCCTTGAATTCTTTTGCTGGTTTTCTGAGGGAAGAAGGGGAAGATGAGAAAGAAGAGGCAGCTCTTGGCAGCTCTGTCGACTGCCACCATGCTCAGGTGTACCTTAGACCAAGCTGCATCCTTTGGGCCTCCTCATCCCACCAGCCATGTGTGAGTGGCTCCCAAAGTCTGTTATCCTCCTGCAGTGGCTGCCGGAATGGATATGTGTTTCATGGGAGAGGGAAGAGGGAAGACAGGAATAAAAGGAAGGGAGAAGCAGCCAGGTGTGATCTTCCTATGATTATTCCACCCTAGCCAGAGAGCTTCAATTCTCACCTCTTTACATATGAAGTGAGAGAACTAGGCTATACCAGGGGCTGCTCTGACTTTAGTCCCAGGGAGGAAAGAGCTTGTACAAGAGGGAATCAGCGCAGTAGGTGTCTGCTCCACCCATCTTTTGCCTTTCCTTCAATTTTTAGGTACTGGATTTTGTACATCTAATATCTCAGTGTTCCCTGGCATATGGAAATCTGAGTCCAAAATGTATTCTCTTTGAGCCACTTGAGAAAAACAAAATTAACAAAACAAAATTAAGCATCTTCTTCTTAGGAGACTGTATGTGGTACATACTGTCTTACTCTTTCACTCATCTGAAAGAGTAAATCAGGAAATCAACCCGAATTTTAGTTTAGAAACAGTGATTTAGCTTAACCTTCATTATGGTTTGATTGTAGAGTATTTTTTATTATTTATAACCTCAATTTATGAGACGTATTTTCATAGGAATATGTGTAACATAACACTCAAACTAGGTGCTTTAATATTTTCCAGTGTGCAATATGGTGTTGAAAGTTAGCAAAATGCTGGCTGGATCTAGACTGATACTTTCTTGGATAAGCTTCTACCATATGCTTTTATTTAAAGTATTTTTTTCTTTTAAGTTAGGTTTATAAAAAGCATGTGAGAAATGTCTTTTTTGGGAAGTGTTACACAATTAGAAATTCACAGTGCTAGAAATCTAGCATCCTTTAGGAAATGTTGCATGTAAAAGAAGTTAGTTACTAAATCTAAATTTACAAAAAAGGCAAGTTCAAACACCAACTGGAAATACTACACCAATCTACAAGTTTTAATCAGCAGATAGAAGCAGCAGTTGTATTGAAGTAAATGTCTTGAATTCAAGGAATATTAAGCTGTATGTGAACTCTGACTTGATTCCCACTATAGATACAAATCTCATTGAAGGAAGTTGCCCATATTTCCTTCTGATTAGAAAAAAATCTAATAATGTGTGTTTTACAGGGCAGAAAGCCTAAAGAAGCCAGGTAAAAAGACAGCATTAAACATTCAGTGGACTTGAGAGTAATGAATAGGCTGATCTTTTATCTGTTTTATATGAGCAAGGAACTTCTTTCCAGCAGTATTGTTCTATACTTTTTACTGTTTTGGAAAACTTGTAAAAATGTCACATGACTAGCCACTTATTTAAAGATGAATACATGAAAAACTGTATTCTCTCTGAAATCACCACTACCTATTTCCTGCTTCCCACCTCTGAGCTTGGAAGCTGCAATGAGTGTGACCAAACAAAATTCAACTTACAAATCATTGTTTCCAAACATGGAGCATCACTTACATGTGAAATTTTGTGAGAATCAGAATTTATTGTTATGAAACTTGTCTACACATTTTATATTTTAAAATCCCCTGGAGCTTACTGTTTTGTATAAGTGAAAAATTCTATAAAGACATAGGAAAGATAATTACTATCCCCTTTTTAAAATTATCTTACTCATCCACTGATCTGTACCCTTTTTAGAATGACACTTTCATAACTTCTTATGTTGCTTCTATTATCTTGTTGGAAATAATAAACTTTAGATTGCTTATTTTGTGATTCTAGACACAGTATTTTAAGGAAGGTGTCAGACAGTATCAGGCAGTGGAAAGTGGAATCAGTCATGATGCATGAATATCCAAGCAAGTATTATGGTTTACCCTGTAATCTCTTCCTTTTGTCCTTTGGAACAAAAGATTCCCATTTTTGTTACATGTTTGGTGTGCCAGAAAAAATAAAACCCACCAGTGAGAGTCTGTGAGGCCTGTCTGCAGAGGGACAGTTCCTCCTCCCAGTCAGGGGCACTACAGACTGGACAGCCTCAGGTTGGCATCTGGGCAAATTGTGGAGGGAGTCCCATTGGAATACATTTCTGGGCACAAGAGGGAGAAGATGAATTTGAACAGTCAGCATAGATTTCCCAAAGGTAAATGTGATTACCCTCTATGTGTTGAAGTTTGCAGATGAGAGGCGAGCAGTGGATGTCATTTACTTTGGCTTTAGCAAGGTTTTCAACGCTGTTTCCCACAGCATACTTCTGTCCAAGTTAGGATTGATGATATTCTAATGTGTGAACAACCAAATGGATTAAAAATTGTAGAATGATCCAGCTCAGAGGGTAGTAGTTAGTAGGCTGTACTCTGCCTGGAGGCTGGTGACAAGGGAAGTGCTAAAGGGCACTCCCTATTGGGAGTCCCATTGAACATGTTTGTCAGTGACCTGGGAAGGGCAATGGACTGCTTGCTCATGAAATTTTCAGTCACAGCAAATCATGAGTTGGAGGAGGGGTGACAGTTTCTGTACAGTCAAGGGAAGGATTGCTATTCAGAGGTCCCTAGGCAGGTCTGGAGCTGGCCAACAGGAGCAGTATGAAATATGACAAGGAAAAATGCAAAGTCCGGCACCTCAGAAGGACGCATGCTTGCACTTGCAGTGATACAGGTTTGGCTGAGGAGCAGTTTTACTGAAAGGGACATAATGATTTTGGTATGGAGGAAGCAGAACATTAGCCATCAGTGTGTCCTGACAGCAAGGAAGACATAAGACTGGGCTGTATGAGCAGGAGCACAGCCAGGAGGTTAAGGGAAATTATTGTTCCCCTTAGAATTCATTAGACCATGCCTAGGAAACTGAACCCAGCTTTGGCCCTGCAGTATGGGAAAGACAGGGATATAACAGGTTCAGCAGAGCACCACCAGGATGGCCAAGATCTGTAGCACTTGATTTTCAGCCTGAAGAAGAGAAAAGCTTCAAGCCCCTTCTTTAATAGCAGCTTTCCAGTACCTACAAGAAGGACAGTCATCAAAAAGATGGAGCTAGGCTGTTCACAGTGGTTCAGTTAAACAATGTATTAGGTTCCCCATAGATGTTGTGCTATCTTCATCACTGCAGGTTTTGAAGATCAGGCTGGATAAAATCCTGAGCAACATGGTCTAACCTTGCAGCTGAGATTGCTTTTGGCATGATGCCACCACACTAGACACCTACTGAGATCCCTTCCATTCTGAATTATCCTATGATTTTGCAAACCTAATACAGTATCACAATTTTGTGCTATTTTAAAGCTGAGATAATAATAGGAAAATTTTCTTAATTGTTCTGAATACTGAAATTATTTGGCTGCACATTGCTCTTGCCTTTGGAGCCCACAAATGCTACATGTGCTCTGTACATTCTCCAAACAGCTTGTATTTGTGCTTATTTGCTGGTGTGACGTGCTAACTGTGCAAAAAATTTTGGACTCTTGCCTTAGAATATAGATACCTGCCAACAGAAAATGAAGGCTACATAGTGCTGCAAACGCTTTCTTTGTTATGGAAAGTGCCTGCTATGTGCCAGAGAGAAGCATTTATACCATATGCTTTTTTACTGCTTCTCACATCTGTTAACATTTACATGTGTCAGAAAACAATACCTGAACAGCAAAGGGAAAGGATACATGAAGTCCAAGGGCATTGCATCAAGGAAAAAGACAGGTTATATTCCAGTGGTACACTGGAGTAAAAAGAATGGATTTATTGGACTTGTCAAATATTTCTAATATGTGGGTATGGTCTGTGTACACTATCTATAAATACATTTCCATACCTGAATTGCATGACCCAAATTGCCAGTAAAGTGAACTGAACCCATGGAAGGGTCAAGTAGTGGCAGTCAGGAAGTTAACTTTCTTGGTAAATAAAAAAGAATGAAACTTTACTTCATTTAAGTCAGGATTTTTATCAAAGTATTAGAAGTTTGGTTTCTAAATATGGAGTTACCTGCTTATATTCAAATATTTTGCATTTTTAATCTTCTCAGCTGCCTTCCTGTTAGCACAAAAGGAGTAGGCTCACTGACAGATGTTGCTGTATATCCTCAGTCCACAGAAGTAGCTTCTGTATAAGACTTTGTTTCCAAGAGTGTTTCTTTGAAGTCGTTGTGAAAATCTTGAGACACAGTATAGTACAGGATTTGGTATCATGTGGCAGTTCTTATGGATATTACCACTGGCAGGTCATTCAGAACAATGACTTGAAGAGGAACTGATCATTGATCTCCCAGACTCTGGAGGGAAAAAAAAATCAGTATTTGACACCTTTGTAAAAATTTGTGTTTGCACTGGTTGTATTTGCACCCCTAATTCTTCAGACCTTGGGTACCTCTAACCAGTATCATATAGTAGAGCTGTTCTTTGATACTTAATTCTGATTATCCAAAATGCACCTGCAGTATAGAACAGAGTTCCCTCCCTGTACTATTACTATTATTATTCCTTAATATTGGGCTTTGTGTGGGAAGTGACAAAACCCCATATGTTCTCCTAAGTTTTCTGAGACTAAAAAGAAGTGATGGATAAAAAAATAAATAACCTTGAACTGAGTCTTACCTACAATGTAGTCATGATAAAGGCAAAGGTCTACTTTTGCTTTTTGATATATTTCTACTATGTAAAGTATGTCCAAAACAACAGAGCAGAAGTTCATCTCTTACAAGTCATGCTGAAATTATTATGAAAATTTGAGTTCCACACACATTATGCTGAAAAAGCCTTCCACTAGGTCTGTGAAGTTTCATTCCCCCAAGTTTGAAACTTACAACTTTACCAAAGCCATCATATGAAGAGTAAGTGCATACATATTTTTGGTTTTCAGTCAGGGTTATGAAGGATCTATACCAATTTTCCTCTGTAAGTCACACAGCAAAGTTTTGAGGCACCCAAAGGAACACTTTAATCTGATAAGAAATCAGCTGGTGGAAAATAACGAGGAGGAAAGATCTTGGTGCAGCAATATTTCTGAAGAAGAAAAAGAAGTTAAGCATCTGATAAGACTTTCATTCTGGCCTTGCTGCTTTTTGTAGAGCAGCTTTATCACTTCACAGAGATACGCTGCTTGGTCTTGCTGCCAGTTGGAGTCAGTGGTGAAACCTCCCCTCAGTTCTCTGCTTGCTGCCCCTAGCCCAATGTGTGCATGCAAATAATGTGTAAGAATATGAAGCATTCTCATATCATATCTTCTCATGTCATTTTAACTCTGGCATATCCCTTTAGGAGTATGCATACTTCAAGAGTTCTTGTCTAGCTATTTGTACATAGACATCTGATTACATTAATAGAAATTATAGGAAGAATTACTAGAAAAAAATACAATTTCTTTTTAATTTACATAATACTCTTTTTAACATAGCTCGGTCCCATTACAGGCACCCTTACAAGTGGCATATTGGGGTAAAAGGGTAAAAGGTGACTGGCAAGATGCTTGTTTTGTACCTTTGGCTAACACAAATACTTCCTCAAATATAAAATGCTTTGATCTCTGTAAGCAAATGCCATGTGTGTGCAGCTGTGGCCCATGCCTCGAGATTTCTGGAAGGTTAGAAAAAGGTAGCATATGAATTCGATGTCTGCATTCAATTTCTGCTTTTATATTTAGCAGTTCATAATTTTGTGTAATATTTTAGCTGCATAAAAAACATGCACTGGAGTTGAGTGATAACAGATTTCTTTGTGGTTTGACTCAACATTGTTTGGGTGAACACCGAATCCTAAGTATTGCAGACTGAAAATATGGGTTTTAATTAGAGCTGTCTGAGCTTCAAAATACCTGAACGCCCATTAAGCTTGGCAGATTTTCAGAAATCTGAGGATTGCATGGAGCTGATTTAAACTGAGCAAGAGTCTTCTGTTTTCCAGTGTGTATTACATTTGCAGTTGTATCAGTGACTTGCAACACACTGAGGAAGAGAGATCCAAAACCATGTTTAATGGTTTTCTGATATGTAAAATGTTGTAATATGAAGGTCTGTCTTATGTCATACTTGTGTTGAACAATACCTGACACCAAGGGAATTTCCACTGAAAAAACTGAATGACTTCCAGAATAAAGGGGCTGCTCCACATGACTGAAAACCTGAATCAGTTCCAAAAGTTTGGTGCCTTTTTTGAGCTTTAATTTTTTACTTTACATGAAAATGTTTAAGAAATACATGCCCAGATCTGTATAACTCAAGCAGTTTATTGTAAGAGGTTTGCTGTGACAATAGAGAAACCTGCTGCAGTCAATATGACACAAGGGTCCCTTCACATGGATCCAGTTTCATTATCAAGAAGAAAAAAAAAAGTATGTCTTTGTTTATTGGAAATCTTGAACATGTACAAATATTTGTAAAATATACTAGTGTACCTGGGGGGAAAGCCATGATTTCAATTAAAGCATATGCAATTTTTTATTGTAATAAAAAAATCCAAGTCACAACCAATAAACGGGCATGATACAATAAATAGAAAATATCAAATTACAGGTACAAATATGATAAATATAGTGTTGTGCTCTATGTGTATATTAATCCATATAGGTATACAAAAGTATGCATATATTAGGTATACATACACATATAATAGTGTTGTTAATATGATTTTTAGTATTTATGTATGTGAGTGAATTCACACAATTGTTCTAAGTATTTGATATTGATTAAATATTTCACATTATATTTTAACATAATTTAATTTATAGCATACTTATTTGTTTTTCTTATGCTGTTTCTCATTGTATTTTTGCTAGCTCCTACTGGTTATGGTAGGCTCTACAGATGAAACTCTGCAGGAGGCAGCAGCTGGTTGCATTGCAAACATTCGCAGATTGGCTCTAGCAACAGAAAAAGCCAAGTATGGCTGATGCTTTAGCAGCTTATACCAACACACTTGTTCTGCAATACATGATTACTCCTTTTAACATCCCTGTTTCAAAGCAGAGCTCACTTATATGAGGATAATTAAGTAACACAAATAAACCTGTGAAAAAACGTATTTGTTTTTGCATTATTGGTTTACCACGCCTGGGCTTTATAACACTCATACCTACTTTTGTGTGTCTTTTTGTATTGTATCTTTCAATAGGCTATCAGTTAAGATGTGTGAAAGACTTTTTCTACAATTAATACACTTTATTTTGAAATTCATTGTAGATATAAATGGTTTTGCATATCTGTGACATTGGAATAAATTTTCCTTCACTGTGTGTGTGGTTGGGCAGTGATTTATAAATGTCTTCAACAATTCCCTGTGTGCTAACCTTGTGCAATCATCCTGTCATTATGGTTTTGCCTGTTTGATCACTTGCAATTCACAGGAGAGGACAAAATACAGATACATCAGTCTCACATCTGGTGTGATATAAGGACTGCAAACAGCTGCAGCAGTAGACATCACTCCAAATTTCCTGTTTCTACCAACATCAAACAAAATAGTGCTTGATTTTATAAGTAGCTGGTGAAAAGTGCTTTAATTAACACGTGTTTAACTCAAATTTAAATTTACCAGCTGTAAGTAAAAAGTGGAGAATCAGACTTACGTCTACACATAATCCTACTGTGTTTTTTAGTTTTTATACTGAGGACAAGATTGTATTGAGGTAGCTACTTTATTTTTCTGCATAAATTATATTCAGAATTAGAGTTGCTTTCAATAACCACAGAAACAATGATTAATATTATAGATTATAAATCCACTGTAAATACCATGCTCAAGAAATAAAAAAAAGGCATTTCCTTGAGAACAATAGTGTCTCAATAACAAGCGTAGACTGCTGCAAAAACCCCAAATGTTTAAATAATTTGTGTTTGTCAAGCACTCCCTTCTGAACGATTTTTTACTTCCCTTATAATTACAATTTTCTTGTTTTGGAAGCAGCTTGTAATTTTACTATTTTTCTTCTAACTAGCATGGCTCCTCAAGACAACTCTTTTTACAGCTAGCAGAAGCTTCTAAGGAAGATATAATGCAAATCCAACTTTTATGTGTACTTTGTCTGAACAAGATGTGAAGACTCATTTTAAATTTAATTTTAGGTTGATGTGATTCTGAAAAAGGAAGATTCCATTAGTCTGTTGGGGAAGATGTAAAGAGTATTTTAGAGGTGGTGGTGAACAGGTGCTAACAGTGTGGAGATCAAAATATTAATCCAAATAGGGTTTTTTTGATCCACACAAACAACAACATAGCCATGGGGTTGTCACAAGTTCCATCAGCAACCAGTGACCAAGAAAATATTAATGTAGCTATTTTCCAGCTTTGTCCCATAGTTCTGGTGTGTTATTTTGAATAAATATATCCTTGTATGTATACTACAGCTGCAGTAGTATCATATGCTTCGTCACTGTACCCCATAATACTTCCAAAATAAACTCTAATTGTCAAATTAATTTGGAAGAGGAAAGGCCTGATTTTATTTTTGTCTGTTCTAGGAGATGCTGTAGATACATTTTATCATTTTATCAAAGTCTTGCTTGCAAAAAATACATGAAATGGTGGCTTATTCTGTATTTTACTGACAAAGTGGAAAACCTCCCTGCCAATTACTGTTGTCTTTCACATGGCCTCCCAAGGCACTCTTGACCATTTAGTGTAGATTTCAAATGGACTAAATGCTAGAGTAAACTTTATTTTGTGACCCAGGTGTCAGTACAATAAATGTCATACTCCTGACAATGAAATGGCCTTAGCTTGCCACTCTCAATAACACTTGTAGACCTTGTGCCTCTGATCTGAAGTCTTTAGTTTAAGGCTTCAGACTGTTGATCCCAGTCTTACACTGACTTACATGTGTGGTTTTCTTTTCCCCTACTATGCCTGCAGGTTTTAAGTTCAAGACAAAGAGAAGAAATGCTGCAATCAATAAGGATTGCCACACAGGCAAAGGATCAGTGTTTTAAAAATACATTTTTCAGCCAAAACTGCTTAATTCCATGTAATTAATACAAATAGATTTAGTTGCTGGAAAACGAATAAATTAACGTGATCTCTGGCCTCCTTGAGTGGTGCAGTACAGCATGTACGTTTGAAAAGCCTCTGCTTCCTCCGCAGGGCTGTGTTGAGTTTCATAGCACTGCAGCCCTCTGAAAAGGGAACCTCACAAAGCTGGGTCCCCTCACTGCTCACTCCTCTCCTGGCAGCACCCACCAACCTATTCAAGCCCTGGCACTGACTGGAGCAGCCGCAGCTGCCCTGGCCCGGTGTTCCCACCGCGTCTGTTCGGGCACCAGCCAGCTCCCACTCCCCAGCTCCTGTGACTGGAAGGGAAATGCCTTCACTCCATTCTCTTTCCAACAGCTGCTACTTGTCCACATAAACCTGTAGCCTCTTATTTCCTAAGGTTATACTGAGTGCTGGAGCTCAGTGTTCTATTTGGTACAGGGCAATTTGATGTACACACTTAATACACAGAATTATTTTAGTTGCAAAAGTAAAGTGATTTTAAAAGGAGGATCAGCCTCTGTCCTGTTAATTTGCCAGTGTCTGCTCAGTCTGCTCTCTCTTTGTTTTCTTCATTCGATTCCTGTATTTTTACAGTCTTATGATAGTCTTTTTACATTGTATTTACATTGATGTTACAATCAACAGGGAGCATCTGTCACATTTCACAGTTTCAGGAGCCAGCTCCCCTCTCTGCATGGAGTGCCATGCTCCAACGTACAGTCAGACAGACAGACCTGCTCATCACTGGCTGCTCATTTTCAGCTTTGTTCCTCATTTTCATTAAAATGTCAGAAAGAATAGGGGCTAAGTAAGACAAGTTTTGAGTATGGAAGTACTATAGTCGGCGTGGAAAAAAAAAAAAAAAAAAAAAAAGCAAGAGAAGAAATCTTTCACCCTTTCACAATTATTTCTGGAACCTTGAAGGCCTACCACATCTTTCAGTCTACACGTCTGTCATCAGCAAGATAGCTTTTCTTCTTCCACTCCATGTCTTTATGATTTATTGCTTGGTGACAGATAACCATTATCAATAATTTAATTGTCCCAGGATGTACAAACTACACATTTGAATCTGGGATTTATGTTCATTTCCTCTTAACATTCATGCTAATGACAAGTGCCTGTGTTCTGACATGCAATATTGCCTCCACATTGTTAGGGAAATATAAACTTCATGGCCTGGGTGCAACAGATCTGCCATATATTAGGGGCTTTGTTATTCTGCTCTGTCACTGAAACTTTTCTTTGGCAAGTAAATGAGTTTGGGATTCTCGGGGCTGTCTTGAGAACTGGCTCACTAATTTGCCTTAGGCTAAGTCATTGCTTTCTGTGAAAGTGTGGAACCTCTTTCATTCTACATATCCTAAAATGAGTCAAATGAGCTGCTGATGTCAGAGGTCAGATGTAAATAGTCCAAGGGTGTTGAACTTGATAATATGTTAGTTTAAGATTTCATCTCATCATAAATTAAATGGTTGTTCCTTGCACATTTCCACCAAAATAATCTTTGTTTTACACATTACAGCAAGATATCTGCGATGGAAACACGGAACATGTTTCTTCAACAGTGATATTCACGTTTCCATGTGTCCAGAGTTAGATGCTAACTGCTACCACACTGTAAATTGTGGTTTCTTCCTTCTTTAGCCACTTACGCTTTGCCACTTCACAGTTCAGGCAACCTTGTCATCTGCCATTCAGTGACCCAACACGTGCCTGGACCAGTAGGTCAGTAGCCACAGCCATTGCAGTGGGAAGTTACATTGCACTGTTTCTAAAAGAAGTAATTTTACCTAACTCCCTCCCCTGCTGAAACAGAGTTGTTCCCCAGTGCTCAGTATTTTGCTGTTTTGGCTACTGAAGCCAGCCAAAATCATCCATTTTCACAAATCTCCTTTAGTGCTATTTTACTTTTTACTGTGTGCTTTTCATCCTATTGTCTACTTGTGAGTTCAGTAGTATCACTTGCTGATTTCCATGGACAGCATCACCATGGCTTGTGTTTATCCTCTTGACTCACTTCTGTGCTATCTGCCAAACACCTTCCACTTGGCAAGTTCTTCTTTCTTTTCCAGTTGTTGCCTTTGGCAAGTTACGTGGTTTATCCTAGTCTGCATGGAGCACAGTACCCTTCAGCTTCTTGATCTTTCTTTTACAACTGTTATCAAGTCTACAAATGCTTTTTTCCTGGAAGGTTCATAAACCCATCCATGGAAGCTTTGACTTTGGCTACAAATTATTTGATATGGCCTAATCCTATCACCTTTGCAGCACTTTAGCCACACCAAGCCATATTCACTGATTTTGCAAGATTTCCTCCATCAACTGGATATCCTGATGTGGTGACAAGGTAGTAGCTGGGCAGTCAAAACCTGTGTTTAAAGCTTCTGAGCTTCTCCACTCCTTTAGATGAGATTCTGCCTAGAACCCTGGGGGCTAGGAGAGTGGAAATTGCTCATTAAAATCTTGGTGGTAAGTTTTTGTGCAGCCATGCTGTGACACACTTCACTTATCTGAGGGGCTTGGTGAATGCAGGAGAGTTACACAAAGCACCTCTGACTCAGTGGGTGCCTCTGGCTGCAGAATTTTACTCCAATGGCCGAGCCTTGAACTGCACTTAGTAATACCGAGATTAGCTAACTAGGGATTTGTGTACTGCTTCTGAAAAAAAAAGACTTTAATAAAAACGGTAATTAAAAAGTTACAGATGCTGATAAAATTAAAAACATGTGATAGGGAATTGAAATGATTTAGTGTTGAAAAATGTTGGTTGATTCAGTAGTAGTGAAATTTCCAAATAACTTGTCTTGAACAAGCAAATAGTTTTAAGCATTTGGCTACGTGTCTTCTTTTAAAAAATGTGAACACAGATCATATTGCTGGTTCACTCTACCACAGACTGGTAAGGGCTGTGCTATAAAATTAGTGCAGTAAACCACTCATTTTTCCAGTTGCCACATTCTACATTTGACAGCCTTTTGGGGCCTCCTTGGCTCTTCAGCAAAAAGCACCAAGTGCAGTTCTGTTGAAAAAATAACAACAATGTCTGGGAAGCCATAGAATGATGCAATAACCATGCTGCTCTGCTTCCTTTAATGTGATGAAGCCTGCATATTTGCCTGGCCCCAGTGTTTTATCCCTGCCAGTATTGTACTGTAAAGAGGCTTGGCAGAACATGTTCAAAGGCTGTTCGTGGTTTTTCACTCAGTATTAAACCTTCCAATGACGGAAGGGTGGGGGAACCCATATTGGTACAAACAGACACTCAAAAAGAAAAAAAAAAAAAAGAAGAAGAGGAGAAGGAGGTTGGTGGTAGGTGGTCAACACTTCAGTAAACCCTGGTTATGGGCTTAGGGCCAAGCTAGGACCTACTGGAGGGCAATACCATGCATTCAATGAGTGGGTCTTCTCTGCCCACTTTCCAGCAGGCAACCAGGCCAAGGGAAAAGCAGTTCCTACCAATGTTATGAGAGATCAATGTTGCTTCAGTCTGATAACCAAAATCACACCATCTTTGATAACTGTTCTCTGTCACAAGGAGTGTGACAGTGCAGAGGCTTCTAGAATTGACATGTTGTGCCGTGATTGCCTGGTATGTGGAAAGTTCATGTCCCAGTGGCTGCCAGTCGTGCCCCGCAGACCTTCATTGCACTCACTTATGCCTGACTCTCTTTTTAATGACACCATTTGGAAAGCATCTTATCTATTCCATACCCCTCTGTGAGGCTAGGCAGGAAAATATTCCAAGTGGAGCTGGAGCAACTGTTGGAGAGAAATATTCCATGTACACTTGCAGATGAGAGGTGGAATATGTTTAGAAGCAGAAGTTATGGTCAGATTGATGCCTCCTTACAGTCTGTTCCACAACTGTTTGTGGTGGGATGTCATGTAAAAGGAAAAATATTTGGAAAAGTGGACATCTGTGGGCCAGCCTTGGTATGCTTCCCAGAACGTAATGACTAGGTGAATGTTTTTCAGCACAGCAAGTACGGAATATAGGTGATTGCCAAGAACTGGATCTGGTGTTGCATGAAGAGGTACAAAACAAAGAGGAGTGATTTCTCTGAGAAACTGAGTCCTAGTTCTTTCCAAACTCAGTATTAGAAAAAGAAAACAAAACCCCAAAACATAACTCTTCAGTTTCATCAACTTGCTTTTCAGATTTTTGCATATCTCTAAGATACTTCCATTGTGTAGGCATGCTTGTTTTCACCAGTCCTATGGCTCTACAAGTACCAGTGTAGACTCATTATTGTTGACATTTCTACATCAACGCAGTTACTGAGATCTGTTATGATTTTAGTTCCACTGGCAATTACTGATATCTAATTACCATTTAATCCATTCTGAACTTTGTAGGAATGTGTAATAGAAACCACTTTAATTTTTGCTAGAACTGAATTTGAATTTGAATCTCTCCTACACGACTGCCACATCCACACCCACCATCCCAAAGGACTGAAACCTATTTCAGCTTTCAGATGAAAATACCCTGTACTCTATCCAGCACATCCTTGCTCTGGGATATGAGAAGTGTTCATATGCTTGAGTGCTCCACATACCCTCAGACATTCTGGAAAGTCTCAGAGACTCTCCATCAGAGAAAGCCAACATGAGAGAGTACGCTCTTGGCCTGGGAACAGCTATTCCATATCACAGACAACCATTGCACTAGGCCCCTGTGGTGCTGGGGCCTCAGAAAACGATGGCCAAAATGCTCAACTCCAGAAGCAGCTTTAGGGCTGTGAAGTATCTCTTTGCAATCTAAAGCAAGTGTCAATATCCCTGAGAAGGCTGAGATCAAGCACAGAACTTCTTCACAGGGTTTCACAGTGCCACAGGCCCCACTGGAGATCTCTAAGCATCTCTTAGTGCTGGGCAGGGGCCTGACGAGCATCTGGGGCTCAGGGCTTCCAGTCTGCATCTGGCAGAGTGTGCACTGGATGCACAGAGGCATGTGTTTTCATAGCAAATCTAAGTGACAGTTCAGAAAGGCTCATCCAGCCAAAGAAAACCCTGGAAAACCCCGCAGAATGAAACAATAAAACCGTCTAAGAATTTAATCCAATGAGAAAGTTAGTAATTGTCAGAAGTCCACCAGATTTACATTTCTAAAATGAATAATGCCAAGAAAGTAACAAGATTGTGCTTCTATAATCCACCAGTAGCAGTTTCACAAAGCAATAAGAATGTGGAGGCAATTCAGTTGCAAAAACTGGCTGCTACCAGCAGATACCCCTTAAAAGTTTTAATCAGTAATATCTGTGGAAAAATACATGAAATCTCCTTTTGCTGGGACAGGTAAAATTTTGCATTGACCATAACGAGTGTAATTTGGGTGGAGATGTCTTGAATAACTGCAAACAAAATGATGGCAGAACTTCTGAGTGACAGTCAAAGAGGGCTTCAGGCTGCCTCTGGAGAACTCCTGACAGCTGAGGATGTGCTGCAAACCCCAGACTGCTGTGACCAGGAACGCTTCCCTTGCACAGCTGTGGGTGATGAAAACCTGCATGAAAATCCAAACATAGATTGTAGTTTCACTCCTGCCCAAAGAAAATTTTAGTGAAGGCATGGGGGAGTCCCTTCCTGCAAGTTCCATGTGTGCAGCTAGTGTGCAGGTACATCTCCAGCCCTGGGAACACCTAGGCATGACCTCTGTTTTTCTCACCTTGTTCTTTGCTTCAAGGTCCATGTGAGTGCAGCTATATCAGCTTCAGGGAGAGGTGCTGGTCAGTTGCATCCTGGTGCGGAAGGAAGTGAAGTAGAAAGGAAATTTTATTAAGGAAAAGATTTTGTTAAGAAGAAAAGACAGCTTATGTAGATTTTTAACTGATAAATGCAGATTTTCTTGGATGCTGCATGGTGGGATGGCAACCCAACTGCCAGCCAATGAGGCATATGAAACTGCTTCTGCTCAGGAAAAGGGCTTGTACCCTCTACACCACATACTAACCTCATGCTGCTCCCCTTTCCATGAAGACCTGAAAGTACCTAGCAATAGAGATTACTCTCCTCACTCTGCTATGAGAAGGGAGCTCAAAAAAACCCAGACATTTTTTCTTGTGGTGGGGATCCCAACAACATCTGTGAGTCAAATGCCATCCTCGTGTGATGGAGTTTGCCAGCCCTGGCAAGCAGTTGAGCCATGGGGGAAACAAGACGACTTGCAGAATGAAAACATGTATTGCTCTCCATGGGCTGCCTTGCCTCCAGCTCAGACAATTTCCTTCTGTCTCAGTCTGATAACTGCGCAGTATCCCAAAACCTTCTCAGATGGCTGATGTCCTGCAGATCCCAACAGAAGCAGAGTGAAAGAAAGCTTACAAAAGGCTTGATATCTCCCTGAGCAGTCTCAGTCTCTGGTAGATTAGCAATGCAAACAAATGAAGGCTTCTTGGAATGACTCAGAGACTTGGCAAACCCGTGTGTTTGTGACTGCTACCTTCACTGAGACGACTGACATGACTGTGTCCTTTCCAGGCATTTCTGAATTACCAGACACCTGGTCCAGCGCTGCGGAGTCTATCCAAGGCATGAGGACTACTTGAAGCAGCTCCATGGTTAAGAACATGGTTAAAAAGCTGGATATTTTGTGCAAGAAATCGTATTCCTTGGACGGTTTGTAAATGTTCATTGCAAACTAGTCCTGCTGCCAGACAGGATTACCTTAACTGGGACCTTATGGCTCAGTCTGTGGAGAGTTTCCCACACAAACATGAGCACGAATCACAGTGCTTTTTTTTCTCGAGAGAGAGTGCTCCAAGCAGGCCCAGGAACCTCGCTCAGCCTTTTACAGGACAGTGGCTGGGACAACATTGAAAAGGGTCTCGTGGTTGAGTGCAGTGAGCTACAGGAGGCCTAGCACCTACTGTCGATGTCTTCCCCAAGGGGTTTTTCAATAAATTCAGTAGTATGTCACTTGTGTACTGCAAAAAGCCATCTGTTCCTGCCCAGATACCTGCATCTAGCTCAGAGACAGATGTTATAGGTCCCTGGAGGAGAATCAACAAATGGTGAGATGAAGGTCGATTTTCAGCTCCACTAGTTTGTAGCCAGGTGGTTTTAGCCCTGTTGTTCTCTGGACAAAGGCAAAGAGCAAAACCCTCTACTAGGATTCAGTTGTTCTTGATGTCCTCTCCTGATGTGTGATCTTGGTGTTCATAATTCCAGGGATGGATCCACAAACCCTGAACTGCCTGGCAGTTTGTGGCTTGCCAAGCACTTATTTTCATGCTCTGCTTCACCCATCTGGAGTACGACAGCGATACCCCAACTGTCCTCAGGGAGAGTCTAGGGACAGAAGTAGAGGTATCCACTTTATGTGTAATTGTGGCTTGACCCACTCCACCCAGAACCTGATGACAGCTTTCCTAAGAAGACCACATGCTTGAGCCAGCCACCTTGTGGTGATCTGGCATTAGCAGCTAGTGAACGGATCAAACTGGGGCTTTCACTCCTGTCCTGGGCAGTCCAAAATGCTATTCACTTGCCCTCTTGTTGAAGAGTCTAGTCTATGGGCAAGATGCCTGGCTCCTCATCAGAAAATCCCTGCTGGTGACAGCAAGGTATCCCTGCAGATGCTGCATGAAGCTATTGACCATATCCCTGCTTCTTTCCTTACTGAGCTGGAAAAGAGGAAACATAGGCAAACCAGAGTTGCCCAAATCTATTAAAATAGTCTGCCTGGTTTAACCTGATGGAGAAGGTGAAGTCCAACAAGGCTCTGATGACCTCTGCTGTGCCTTGGGAAGCACCCATGGTCAGTTATCTGGAAAGCCTCACTGTGGAGAATTCCGTAACCCTGGATGATGCCACCATGACTCCAGTGCAGGTGGAGAGCCTCTCTCTAGGAGGGGCCAATGTCTGGGCAGTGGACACACTTAGACTTGCTCTGAAAGAGACACAGGAGTACTTCATGAGAGTGCCATGAGTACCAGTGGGGGCACTGCCAAGACAGGGCAGGCATAGCCCCAAGATCTGCCCTGGCCCTGCCTGAGCTGCCTGCCCTGAGGCACATCCCCAGCTGGAGGAGCACACAGGAGCAGGCTGCAGTCCTGCTTTGTGCTTGAATTTAGTCCCAGTATTTACCCTGGCAGCTGCAGCAGGTAACTTTATACCATTTTGCTACTTTATGTAAGTGCTTTGAGGTGACAGGCACCTGAATTTGTTGACAGCTTTGAAGGAAACAATTTAATTATGCAAACCTGAAACTGATTTTGCCCTTATTCCCTGAAGCACATCCCTGCTGATGGCAGCCGCAGTCCACCCTCGGGCATCTGAGGGCAGCTTCTGTCCCAGTCCAGCAAACACTTACTTGATGCTTAATATTACACAAATGAGGAATGCTTGCAAAGCCAATGGGATAGCCAACAGGACAGCCAACAATTATGTGTACAATCAAATGTGCAATTTGGGTCTGAGTGATTTGTCATATTCTTGGCCTGTGTTTAAAAAAAAAAAAAGAAAAAACATGAAAAACCCACAAATCACATTTAAGCTAGCAGAATGATTTATTAAGAAAAAACACTGATGGATTTTTGAAGTACTGAAAGGGTTGAAACGGTCTGAATAGGATGAAAATTGACACAAATTTTTACCACAATGCTGAAGGAACTTGAACTATTTAATAAGAGTTTGCTTTAATGTTTGTGCATGTCTTCACATCCTGCTTTTGGCAATGGCCAGAAAAGAACTACCGAAATACTGTGAGAAAAACTGTTCTTATGTTATTTCTGGCCCTGCTGTATTGCGTGAAATAAGGACATCTCATGAGAGAGACTGATATTCAAGATTTTCAGTCTATTTTTCAGACAAAAAAAGTCTGAATATATATCTAGACTTCTGGTTTTAGTCATGGCTAGATCTCAAAGCAACAAGAAAAGTGTCCCTGAGGTCACAAGTCAAATAGTCACAATACAGAAGAAAAGATAATAGTTATATTCAGATAATTTGGGACACAAAAGCAAATATTGACTTCACATGCCAAGGTGGATGGGTCCCTTCAAAATAACCATTAATGCCATTGGGGAATTTCTGAAGACTTTCCATAGGGTAGATGTGGTTTGTGATTAAACCTGAAGTGCTTGAAGAGACCAGTGAGTGTCATATGACTGATGCTGTGTATGTGTGTGACTCTAAGCTGTCTTGAAATCATTTTAATAAACACCTTCAGGATCCAAAGAAACGAAGGCTCTGTGAACTATATGGTTTCTGGTGCCCCTGCCAACTGTGAATAAATACACTGTGTGTGTAGCCAAGGTCTTGGAGAATGATTTCCTGAAAGCTACTTTAGAACCAGAAGGAATTAATGAAGATGTGCCAGCTACTTCCTTCAGTGGTTTGCATGCCTCAACCTCACCAATAATAAATAGTAACAGTTTGTACATGAGCTATGCTGCTACACGTCATGTTTTGCACCCTGCAGAGCCCGTCCATTCTGTACACAAGCAGGAAAGCAGAGACAGAGTATGAATTGCCTCTCCTTTGGTATTGACACTCAAGGCTGGCAATAGCTGTCAAAGCTAAACTGCATTTTGAGTCTTCGGCTCTTAGCCTCTGCTAAAATAGCATTTCTGCATTTTAAAACTATTTACAGAGCTTCAACTTCAGTTCTACTAAGAAGGAAATAGTACTGCTATCAGCACTGGTTAAGCAGATTAGTATGATCAGCCTGACTTTTTAGTCTGCTTGAATAAATGTATTTATTGTTATTGGAGGTTCTTAAGAAAAATTCTAGATCATTAGAGATTTATAATTTATCAATTATGTAAAAGCTACAGCAACTGGGGAGATGTTTGTATATGACTGCAAGCAATAAGGAAGGAGATTTCCAAACTCACACCAAAAACACTAATTGCAAGTCATCGTTAGAAAAATCTTTCTGCAACCTTATTATATCCTCAGAGTTTCTCAGGCTTCCTCTGCTGGAAACCAACCCACTACTGGGTGACTCTCCTGGAGGGACCTCTCCCTGAGCAGCACCAGTTGCTGACCCCATACAGTTTTTATAGGAACTTGGCATTAACTTGGGGTTTTCCTTCAAGACACAAAATCTCTTCAGCTAAATCCATGTTGCCTGAGCAACACATGCCGACTCTGCCTGTCCTCTCCAGGACCCGACATCTACTGAGGGAACTTCTAGACAGAAAATCATTGAAACCCTGACTCAACCACATAAGGTTTTATGCCGTGAAAGCAGCCAAGAGGCTGAGTATATTTCAGAAGGTTTTTTATGCAGTAACTGGAGGCCCATCAAACTGAAGCATGTTATGACTACTTCTCCCTCTTTAAAAGCCTAAAAGTCAGTCTGTATCTTGTATCCTCTCTGTCTTGTCTCTGGAAAATGCCTCAAATTTGGGGTTGAAAGTGAATATGCTCTGGGCTGACATGTTGGGAGCTGCTACCCTGTGCACAGCTTTGTCAGTGCAAAGGAAAGAGGAAACGTTTCTGCTGGTATTATTAACATGTCAGCAGCACTGATAGATTCCAACTGAGATCAAGTCCTCTTCTATTAGCTGTGTGCCAAAAGCAGAGTAGGAAGCAGAGAGAGGGGAGGAAGCATTATTATTCCTGTGTTACAGCTGCACAAATGTGGCACAAAGATTGTGAAATACTCAAGGTCATACAAAAGCACATGCAGCCCAAGTGAGGAACAGTCAGCCCCTCTCAGCTACCTCCTTCTGTCTTCTCAGACCACATGTGTGTCCCCACCTTTCCAGGCTCGTTCACACTTTCAAGCTGGGGACACTCAAGAGCTGGGGCTGGGAGAGTAAGTCCCAGGGGACAGGCAGATGCCATGTGGATCATGGTGTCCATATGAGTTACTGCACCACCTTTGTTCACGTACAAACATGCATATCCTCTTCTCTCCCTGCCCAGAAAAGACAGATGAGCAAAAGTTCCTCACTGTTTCAACCATTCTGCAAATTATTATTTAAAATGATGGATTGACTTCTGTGTCTGTAATACTGACTAGTAAATACTGGTAGTAAAAATACTTGACTTCATGCTTTCCAGCAGAGCTAGATGGGAAAACAGGGAAAAAATAGTAGATAATTCAGAAACACAGCATGCAGTGTTTATTTTTGCACAGGTGGCTGAAGAAAAATTATTATTGTTATCAGCTGTTCAGCATTCATCCTTAACTTTTCAAAGCAGTGATTTTTGTATGACCAGTAACCATCAATGTTAAATCCAAACAAACTCACATTCATTTATCAAGTACAGAGCAAACATCAGCTGCCTGAGATAGTATATTAAATGAAATTTAATTGTTCTCTGGCCAGTAAAGGCACCAAAGGTGTGAATTTACTCTGAGTACTAAACACAGGCTTTATAACTCAGTTAAAAGGAACATGGTTATGAAAAGAATAAAATATAACATAGCAATATTACCAATTTTGATTGGATTGATAATTTACATGTAATTTTGAAAATCAGACTCTTTTGGGTTGTTTCAACTCCTCCTTGTACAGAGACAAGGGCTCATGTACATATTTAATGCTTGAGTCTCTGGCTTTGTATTTGTTGGGGCAAAGCAAAAATGAGCAACAGATGTGGGATAGTATGGACAAAAGCAACCCACACAGCTTGACTCAAAGGAGGAGAGAACTGAATGAACCAGGGGGGCCATAAGAGACAGGAATGGAGTGTCCTGTGGAGCAGACACAGATCCCACTTGGGTCCTATTAGCAAGAAACACAGAATGGCTCAGACACATGGAATGAACCTTCATAACCAAAAAGCCAGATCTTGAACCACTCCTCCTAACCACATTTTCCCCTAACCACTGTTGTCATTCCCAGGAAAAGCATCTGGCCCCTCCTTTGAGCCCTCCTGACCACATGGCTAACAGAGCTTAGGTGAAGGGTGCTGGGAAAACATGGCTACACCTGCTAACACCATGGCCTTTCTCCTCCTCCTCCTCTGTTTCCACTGCATGCCAAGGCACAGCAGAGACCCTATGGAAGGTGCTTTGTTCTACCTGGCCCCAGGGACAGAAATCTCAAAAATGCTATGGAAAATGGAAGTGGAACAGAGTGGCAAGAAAAAGCAAAGCCCCTGAGTACCAGTCAGGGGTTTGTTTTTCTGACTCTGTGAAGGGGAGGAGGTTCACATGGAAGCAGAAAGAACTGCTTCTTAGCAGAAACAGGGAACAAGCACTCTGCTGCATAGAGACACTGGCCCCCTCCCCTTGTTTGCTAGCCCAGCTTACTGCCTCCAGATCCCCTCATGCCAGACAACCAAGTGTAAGGCTGAGTTTAAGCCACAGCTCCTCGGCTAACCTCTCCCTGCAGCTGAAGCCCCCTGGCCAGTCTCCTTGCCATATCATAGCCTCAAAATACATGGCCCATGAGGCCACCCTACAACCCATCCTGTACCCTTAGTCTACTATTCTCTAAATACAAATATCATGCAACCCTTCCTGTTTTGTTGAAGACTGGACCTTCACACAAGGTCATCTCCTGTATTTGTGCAGAGCCTGGTGTAGCTTTTGTTTTTGTCTTTCTCCTCAGGCAAGTCTGGCCCACATGTCTGCAGTATTCACCAGCCTGCAGACAGCAGGCCAGCTCCCTTCATGAACACCATTCCTGGATGTACATGTCAAGGAAATACTTGAGTTATGCGGAGTGTTAGGCTGGAGCTACAGTTTACAGTTTTGTCTAAGTCCAGTCTTGCTGGAGATGAAAGTGAAACCAGGGTCTGGTTAATGGTCACATCTGCCAAGCTTCAGGAAGTTCTCTTGACAGTGTCCCCAGTTCACCTTTTTGCTGTTGTGGTCTTCCCTGCTCCCCATAGTTTTTGGCCCTGCAGTTAGACAGTATTACCTGCCACCACACCACCAGCACCATCAGCCTCAGCACCACCAGCAAAGCTGCTTTAGGGATAGTCACACATGATGTTGGTGTCTTCCCTTCCTCCATACATGTTCAGCACACCCTCTTACCAGTTTTTCTGCTCTAAGCTAGAGGTTATTCTAGGTACTGGTCCTGCAGAATGTTCAAAGGAGACTATTCTTCTTCCTTCCTTATGATTATATTTAACAAAACTCTGTGTTATGAGATTTAACTTCACCCCTACTTCATTTCACCTCAGTGCTTGGGGCCTGCCAGACTGAGCGGAAAAAGCCCCTGCCAAGGTCAAGGCTTTGCAAGCTCTGGCTGCTAGCAGAAGCAGAGCAAACACCTTGAAGCACCATTTCATCCAGGTTGGTTAACCAGGTTCATTGTCACCTACATGTGTATTGGGACTGTGCTCGGTGCTGGCCAGGCTGCTGCCATGGATGGCAAAAGGTCTGCAGCTGCTCTGCCTGCGAGTGGAGTTATTTTGTGGTGTAGATAACACTTCATTTTGCATAATCCTAAACAATTTCTCACCTATTCGACTTCTCAGGCCCTTTGACATACATGGCCATAGTTATTTAGCCACCCAGCATGCCACAGTGCAGCGTGTACCAGGGACGTGAGGAAATTCTTCGAATTTCAAACATACATGTTTACTGTGAAAGAATCCGCAGCTGGATAAGGGAGCTGTGAGAATGCAATGCCAAAGAAATGTTTGCTGAAAGCATTTAAAAAATAACTAGGGAACAAAGCAAGAGACAAAAGCAGTATTTTGATGAGGGTGCAAACCAGAAATTAGGACTGTGTAGAGGAGCATAGATGGGACTTTATGAAAGTGATTTTGTATCACTGGGGAAGAGGGAGCAGCCAGAGCAGATTTCCAGCCTGTCCTGGCCATGTCAGCTGGGGTCTGAGGGGTGGCTGCCCATCATGGGCAGTCAGGCAGGGGCTGCAGCCCCAGTGGTGTCTGGAGCAGGGCTGACACTGGGGAGCTCCACCACTTGCAGCCCCAGGAGCAAATTCTGTCAGCCTGACAGCAATGGCTGAATTTCTCCTGACTCCTTCAATGAGACATATTAGGCCCCAGAGGACTACTTTTAGGCTCTTTCTGTACAATATCCCTTCAAAAGGTGCCTTGCTGTCACTTTCTGTTATGCCAGCCTGTCCTGCCAGCTGTCTGAGGCTGGGCACAGGAGCAAAAACTGGGAGAGGGGTGTTACAAGGACTAACAAGGAGCTGCTTGCAGCTCCAGCCCCAGCTGCCCCATCTCCCTCAGAACACCAGGCCCCTGCCTCACTATGGCATGCATGGGGGAGATAGCAACATCCCCTGCTGCACCGTCCTTGGGGGAGACAGATGCAGGCCACGGTATGCGACCAGCAGCTATTGACTTACTTTTCTGTGCATGGTTGGGTAAGTAACCTTAATTAAAAACAGTTTGTATCACATTTGCGATGTTAAACAAGCTCTAGAAATAGAAACCCTGTTTTCATTTAAGATTTTCAACTGTGATCTAAGTAATAAAATATGGAGGGGGTGGGCATGTGTGAGATTTACATGTGATGATTTGGGAGATCTTGCTGCTTTAGAGGTTTGTAAGACACCACACTGCCAACTGCTCCTGCCACTGCCTCACCTCGCTTGGCACTGCTTGCCCTGCACAGACTTTTGTTTTTTTCCAGAGCCGCTTTCCAAATGCTGATTTCTGCCCTTGGCTCCTGTTGCTGTGATCATTCTAGGTGTGGGTGCAGGATATGTCAGGCCCTCAGCAACAAGCTACCCTGGCTGGACCATGGATGTTCTTGAGGATAGACATGTAGCTTCCAAATGTTACACATCAAGCCCCTGAGCCCCTGCCCAAGCAGCACCATCATCATAAGAGACAGTGGGGGATTATCTCTGCTTTCCCAGTTCCTCCTGCAGCACCACATAGGGAAGGAGTATCCATCTCACTACCAGGCAGGAGGGGAGACTCTTCCAAGGCCCCTTGCTCTGCACACTGCCAGTTCATGAGCTGATCCTGCTTCAGAGGCTGTCTCAGACTCCAGGACCTGCAGAAACCTGCTCTTCCCCATCCATACCTCCCTCCTCTTGGGAGCTGGGAGCCAGAGACTGTGCTCGATCTGCCAGAGAGGATCACTCCTGCAGAGATCCAGAAGCTGCAGGAGGGGAACAGGGCAAATAATTGTACCAGGCTGCATGGTTGAGGTCACCTTTTGAATTTGTTGGAGTGAGCAGGAGCCCTTAGCTTTTTTTTGATGAAGCCTATCTTTCTTAGTCTCCTTCTGATGTAATATATCAATACTTCTCAGGACACCAACAGCTCAGCTGGGCATGGCAATGATTGGAGCTGCATGTTTTGCAGCAAGTCCTGAAGCACATCAGCACAGAGTACCAGTAGGTGTTCATTCCACCGCTTGTCTCCCCCCATCCCCAGCTGTCTCTGAGCACTCTGCCCAGGGAATGAACAAAGTGTGGGGGGGCCAGAGGGGGAGAGAGCCTCTAACAGGGCTTTGACCAGAGGCCCGTGGAAGCGCAGGATGCCTGGGCTGTGCACAACCACTCCTTTACCCCTGTTTGTACCCTTTGTTTTCTCTGCCGGGGACTGGCAGCAAATTGTTTGTGGGGGTTTATTCCCACCCTGGGGATTGAGATGATTCTCAGTGCATCGCCCTTCCACAGCCTGGTTCCCTTCAGCAAGCGGATAAATGCCAATCTGGCTTGTGGCGCCTGACGTCAGGGTGCCCATCTTCCCGGAGAGCCCCGTCCCCATCACATGTGGCTGTGTGACGTCGCAGAACGCGCCCGTGACGTCACGCGCCCGTGACGGAAGGGTGCGGGGTGGGGGGTAGGTGGCAGGAGGCATCCCGTGGCAGGTAGAAAGGCTACGGCAGAGCCAGGGAGAGGGATGTGCGGGCGGGCAGGGCTGCCCGGGGGCAGGAGCCGTCGCCGTGCCCCGCCGCGGACCAGAGCGGCCGCGCCCGCAGAAGGTACCAGGCCCCGCCCAGGCTCTGGGACCGGGAAGGCGGGGGACCCCCGCCCGGCTGTCCCCGCCGCTCCAGTGTCGGGGGCCACGGAGAACCGCGTAGCCCTTTGGCGGTGGCTGCTCCGGCCCAGGAGGAGGGGAGGGAACGAGGCCCGGGGTGGCGGAGAGGAAAGGGATAAACCCCTTAGCGACTCTGCGGTCTCAGGTCCTTTGGAGTCAGGCTTGCGGGGACAAGGACGTGACAGGGAGCCCACGGGGGAGCGAGATGCCGAGGAGGGTTTGGGGTACCCGCACAGGGCGTCCGCCTCGCGCACGTCCCGCCGGGCCCGCAGGCGCAGACGGCTGCTCCGCGTTCGTCCGCGGCGGTCAAATAACGTCTGAATTACATCCTTGTAAATATTGACTGTGGCCATCTTCGTTTCTGCGCACAGTAACAGAAATGTTAAGCTCGGCGGGGCCAGGGCTGGGCTGACTGTGCCTCAAGGCGGGGAGTGTGGAGCGGCAGGGGCAGGGGGGGCCGGGGCTCCCACAGATCTCGCCGGCGGCTCCGCGGGATCGCGCCAGCCGCAACAAGGATGCTAAGGAGAGCAGGCTGTTCCGCGGCTTGGGCTGCAGCCTAATTTATAAGCCTTGAAAGTGGGGAAGTAAGGGGGGGCGAGAGGAGACAGAGAAGGGTGGGGGGACGTGTTTCCTCGTCCGGCTTCATTAAACGTTGCCGTTAATGAGCGGCACAGAGCTGCGGTGCCAGCACGGCCGCCGCCGTGACGGCTGTGTCCCTTGTCCCCGACGACGATCTATCCCGTGGTCAGCGTGATCCCAGCCGGTGTCCTCAGCAAAGGCACACCGTCCCCCCTGTGCACACCGGGTACTGCCCAGCCGTGCCCTGCCGTCCCCTCGGCTGTCCCTAGCCGGGACCCTGCCGCTCCACCACGCACCGCCCCCCGACGCCCCACTGTCCGGGCGGGGCTCTGCCCTTGCCGGGGCTGCCGGGCTCCTGTCCCTGGCGGTGCCCCCCCCCCCCTCATCCCCGGGGGGATGGGAAGCGGCGGTCCTGACGGTGAGAGTGGTTGCGCGGCGTCTGTGCCTCCGGGCGCCGGCTCTGCGCATTTGGTGGTCGTTAAAAACAATTTGTTTCCCTCCCCGTTTGGGGAGGGGGAAGGGGAAAATCATTCCGGGGGAGGGGAAGGGAAAGGGGGAAAAAAAGGAGAGAGAGAGAGAGAGAGAAAGAGAAAGAGAAAGAGAGAGAGAGAGAGAGAAAGCACGCGAGAGAGGAACACCAAACCTAACAGAAGACCCGCGCTCCGAACTATTGCGACACGGAGCGAGGAGCGCGGCGGAGTCTGGCGGCGAGGTGCGAGCGGGAGTGGCGGCCCGGTCTCGGGTGGGGGTCCGTGGGAGCAGGCCGGGCCGTGGGAGGGGCGGGTGGCCCACCCCATTTCCCCTCGTGGGTGAGAAGGCGGCGCGCGGTGCCTCCGCGTTGCCCCCCCCCCCCCCCCCCCGCCGGCCACGCCGGGCGGGTCTCGGCGGTTCGGTTCGTCGCGGCTGCCCGGTGACCGCTGCCGCCTCCCCGCAGCGCAGGAAGAGCCCCCGCACCTCGGAGACGGCGGCCAGCCCGACGGCGGCCCCTAGCCCGCCACCATGAACACCATCGTCTTCAGCAAGCTCAGCGGCCAGGTGCTTTTCGAGGAGGACGCCAAGGAGCGGGAGCGGAGCGGCCGGCCCTACGTGGGGATGGTGGAGGGGCCGCACCACGCCGAGGTGCTGCTTCCCGACAGCCCGTCCATCAAGGAGAGCCTCAGCCTGCGGAACCGGCGGACGGGGTATGCCGTGCGCTCCTCTCCGCGGCTCCGCGGGGCGGCCCTGCGTGCCGCTGACGGAGCTCCGGGCCGCCGCGTAGCCGGGTTGGGGTTGCGAGATGGGTTTCGGGATGGGTTCTCCATCACGGCCCCGGGGCCGTGCTCTCTGGGACTCTCATTCCACAGCTGCGGTGGGAAATTCCGGTAATAGGTGATGCTGGAGCGTCCCGTTGGGCTGGAATGAGCCAGACAGAGCTCTCCTGTCCTGCCGCCTGTGACCTCCCCCTCTCTGCCTCCAAACAAAAACATATCAGGAAAGGGGGGCTCTCCGGTCGGGCGCTTCGTGTAATTAAAGCTCCCAGAACAGAGGCGCGGCGGAACGCGTGAAACCTGCGGGACCGGGCAGCTGCTGGGCTGTCCCCATCGGCAGTGACGGGGAAGCCGGTCCCCGAACGGGGCTGAGGCGGCCGGGCAGGGCGCAGCCCCCAGCACTTTTTCCGCCGTCTCGGTTGGTTTGCAGCGAGCTGAGCAGAGGACGGGAAGGAATGTCGGTGCATTCCCCGTGATGGGATTTGAAACAAATTAAGTCGTGCTAGTCAGGGCCTGGGCAGGGTGATGTTAGGCTCGTTTTTTCTAAAAGGGCATCAGAGGCAGAAGCGTCTGTTGCTGATTTATTTTGCACTGGAACAGGTGAAATAGGTTATCAGAGGACGTATTAGCTCTGTAACTCGAAGGGTTGAGCTGGCGAGCGCAGACCAGACATTTCGGGTCAGGTTGACAAGGTTAAGACTAAAAAGCACAGTTAGAAGCCTCCGAAACCGAGAAATCCCTAGAAGCTGTTTTTACTGACGAATTTCCACCTTAATGATTGCATCAGCTCGTACTGTTAGCGGCGGTGCTGGTCGGTAGGACGCAGGTTCTGATGTTATTTATTCGCTGCCGATCGCGGCGGAGCGGGGCTGCCGAGGGAACCCCGAACGAGGAAACAGCGCCCGCGGCCGCTCGGCCAGACACAGCTCGGCAGGGCCCAGGTCGTCATGGCCCGGCTCTGTTCGGTTCGGCCCGGCCGTATCCAAGCCGACTGGACCCGGCACAGAAGGGCCCGGCCCTGCCAGTCGCGGCCCCGTGGCGCCCCCTGGTGTCACCCGTGGGAGCCGCCGCGCACCCTGCTCCGGTCCCGCCACCGGCCTCAGGCCGCCTCGGGGGTTTTCTTCTGATGGCCCCGGTTTTTTCACTCGCTTTTTATTGTAGACAATTTTTAATAAATGAAAACTCTTTTTTTTTGTTTTTTTTGTTTTGTTTTTTGTTGTTGTTGTTTTGGTTCGGGTTTTTTTGGTGGGTTTTGTCGGTTTTCTTTTGTTTTTTTGTTTTTTTTTTTTTAACGGGAGCTGCGTTTGATCTCCCCAGGTTTCACGTTTCTCCCCCGGCAGCTGTGGGGCTTTGGGGGCTGTTTCGCTGCCGGCGAAAGGGGAGCAGCACGCTGGCTCCCCTGACAGCGCTCCTTGCTGCCAGCTCCGAGCAGGGAAGTGACCCCGGAGGTGCTCGATGCCGCGGGTGTCCCTGAGTATAGCTTACAAACAAATCCGGGCGGGGGGACAGGCTCGGTTGGTCCCTGGGCAGCCCGCAGCGCACCGGGGTGCACGGCCAGGGCTGTGGGAGTCGGGCCCTGGCTCCTCCGGGAAGCCCCACTGTAAACAGACCGACCGCAAATGCGGGGCACCGAAAACATCGGGGTACCCTAACCCCGCTGAAATCCCCGCGGGTGAGCCGCCCGGGCTCCTAGTATCAACGCCGACAGATCACAGGCAGCGAAGCCTATCCCGAGCCCTCCCTTCTAGGTCCACCTTGAGGGAGCCGAAGTCCCCTAGGTCCCGTCTGGGGGAGCCGCGGACATTGTCTTCCCCTGGGCAGCCTGGCCGGGGCGAAGTTTGCCCGAACGTCCCTCGGGGACAATGCTCTGCTGCTGCTCCCCAGCAGGACGCACCCCGGGGCTGTGGCAGCGCCCTGAGCAGGTCCCTCCGCGGGCGTGTGCGCACCCTGCGCGCCTCCTGCCGCGGCGGCCGCGCAGGTGAATTCGGGTCCGGGTGTGGGGCCGGGCAGGTGCCCACGGCTCCGGCTGCGGCCCTGAGAGCTCCTTCTCCGCGGCAGGGCGCGGCAGAGCGGCGGGAAGGTGCGGCACAAGCGGCAGGCGCTGCAGGACATGGCGCGACCGCTCAAGCAGTGGCTCTATAAACACCGCGACAACCCCTACCCCACCAAGACCGAGAAGATCCTGCTGGCCCTCGGCTCCCAGATGACCCTGGTGCAGGTAAGGGACCCTCCTACTCCCACCTCCGGCTGCTCCTTTGAGGCGTTTCGTGAACGGGAGGGGCGGGAGCGGCATCACCCAAAGCCCCTCTTGTGAGCTGCTGGGTATCAGGGAAGGCATCAGTGCAGCCAGGGTCCTGCTCGCATCCTTCCTGCTGCCCCTCCCAAGGTTCCCCCTCCCGCAGGACTGTATCCTTCAAACAGGCATTCCCACGTCTGGGCTGTCCTGGGCAGGGAAGTGCTAAAGGGAATCGGTAGAAGGTGTGTACTTTCTCTCCTAGGAAAAGATGTATTCGTCCTTCAATCTCATTTATAAATACAGTGGAAATATTTGTGCTAAGTCTTTAAAAATATTAGGTGAAAGAAAATAAGTAGTGGGAGATTTTGTCACAGAAATAGACCTTGTTGAGGAAGTTGCAGGGAGTTACTCTTTTTTTTGTAAATATGCTAGCATTGAAACAGTTACATTGTTCTGATAATGATCATCACCTGTTGCACAGACTTTTGTGCTGGCGTACACATTGTTTTCAGCAGCTCGGCATCAAGTGATTGTGCTTCACAGTCTTACAGGAATTACCATTACAGTGCAATTAGATATGGAGTGTAATTGTTTTGCTCTCAGGTAAAACTCCCCTGAAATGACTGCCAGCTGTGTTGCAGTAAGAGGTATAGAATTGTCTGCAAATGTTTATAAATCTTACTTCTTTGTTCTCTTTGCCATCTGGCACTCTGTTGGAATATGTGGTTAAATGCTGTTGGTTGCTGAGTGATGTTATCTCAGATCTGGATGCTGCAAAGACTTATCCTTTGTAAACAATCTAATTTCCTTACTGGGAGCTACTGCTAGGTGCATAAAATGAAGCAGATGTGCTTTAAAGGATTGGGTCCTTAGCATTCTACCTGACACATTGTGTGTCACTTTGCAAAGGACATGAAATTATCCAAACAACATGTAGTACTAGAGGCAAAAAGGTGATAATTCAGCTTTATTATTTTGTGTGTTTCTTAAAAAAAGCGAGTGCTATGATTTTCTGTCCTAATAACAGCAAAATGGGAAACTTTTTACACTTTAGTACCTCACTGAAAAACTATTGCACTAGAAAAAATCCTATAGTTTGACAAAAATAATATAAATGTCTCAGAATATGCCAGTTATACCTGACATTTATAATTGTTTTTTTGCTTTCAAAAATATACACAAAAGATTTACTCAGACTTTTAAAAATATGATTGCATAAACAATATCCATTCAGTGCTACAGTTCAACAAGAGTATTTTATTGGACTATGGCTTTTAGAATCTTCCTATGTTTTTACATGACTTAAAACATACATCCAGAATACATGTCAGGAGACTTTCAAATTATAGACGTCTTGAAGAGTTCTCTTGTTTTTTTATAAATGCCTCAGAACGAACAGACAAGCAAAGAAAAAGCTTGTGGGGTTTTGCTGTATTTCTCTCATGACAGCTGTGATAAATCCTGATGGGGAAATGCTGTGTTAGCCTTTATGAAAGCGTCAAATGAACCATGGCTGCTGCACCACAGAGTTTTGTGATCTATGTAAGGTGTAGAACAAAAGCAAAAAGAACCATGGAGGGCTGCATTTATCTGTGCTATACCCACATGACTCTCATGGATTTACACTGAAGCTGAATTTGACCAGCCTTAATTCTTTGAATTGTAGTATTTGGAAGAGCAATGCAAACCAGCACATCTATATTCATTTACAGAAGCACACCATCAAAAAGAACCCCCAGATGTTTCTTCCATCAGTTGGGTGCAGTGCTCTTATAGTCCAGGAATACAATAGCATCTGTAGGAGAGGTAAATACATATGTCTGGCACCAGCAGTCATTCCTGAGCCTAGAAGAACAAAACAGCACACACACCACATCCACTTTTTGGATGCCCAGAAAGAACAAGACTGTAATCCAGATCAAAATTCTTGTTCTCTGAGAGTGAGGGGGAAAGCGCCAGGCTGTGACCTCAGTCACATTGGGCACATCTGAAATAGCTTCCCCAAAGGCTGTGTGCTTTTGGCTGGGCTTGGGACAGCTTCAATATCTGTTGAAAAACTTTGATTCTGTCCCAGGAGGGGCACTTAATAGCACCCACCAGGGACTCTTGTGATTGCTTTTCTGATCTAGTAAAACCAAACATCACTGGAGAAGCAGGAATCAGTGTGTGATGTTTTCTCTGGGTTACATGCCTTCATGTTCTCTGATCTGTCTTCTGTTTCCTGCTCTTCCTTCATTTCTCTGTGCTGTCTCATGGTGTTTGCTCTTTGTGGGCACGTACATTTCCCCCCACAGCTTCCACTGGAGGCTGTTGTCCACTGACAGCTGTTACCTCTTCCCAGCATCCCTCATGTGCTGACAATGTGTAGTTGGAAGCCCTAGGGAAGGCAGATGATACTGGTGAACCTTTGAGTTTCCTCCAAAATGCCATTTAGGGAATGAATAGTGGGATATTTGTTTTTCACCTGACTATCAACCTTGGGAAAGGTCTTCAGCAGCTGCCTATGAGATTATGTTGTTCACTGTAATATTGATAATATAGCTGTAACTCTTCTTCACATGTTTTGTTGTTTGGTTTTTTTTATCTAATAAACCTTATTCCAATATCCAAGGGAGTTTTTGCAGGGCTCTGGCATGGATCAAACCAATCCTTCTGTGAGGAGGTAGACATCCAGCCCTGTTTTCTACTGTTATTTTAGGACAGTATCTATATGTCAAATCTTCCACAACTTCATTCTCATTAGTTCTGCTCTCACCCTCTTGGCTGATCTTAAAGTAATGTATTCTATTTCACCAGTACTTTGGTTTAACCCCCTGTTCTTGGGTGCAGTGGGACAGTAAAGGGACTGTTACAGCAGCGTGTCCGACAACACTACAGAAGAAAAGTCAGACTCTTTCAAAGAGCTAGGATTTGCAGGAATCATAAATTATCTTGCTTGGTAATAAGTAGCAGCAAAACTTTGGGCAAATTCCGGGCTGCTTTATTCCTGAGCAGGCCAACAAGGTCTTCAAGAGTCCTCAAGGCAAATGTTATTGCAGCTTTCAGTGCAACAGTCCAAAGTTCTCTATTTCCTCAACTGCCAAAGCAGGAAACCAAAAAAGCAATATAGTTTGAAAAGGCATTTTATGTTTTACCCTAATTAGATTCCAATTCAGAATCCAATAAGTTGTCCTTTTAATGTGCTGTTAATATGCTACATTTTCATTTGTTTTATTACCACAGTGTTTGATTTATTTTGTTTTAAATTTTGGTTTAGATGTTCTTGTGAAATAAAAAAGAAAAATGGGTGTGTATTCCTTCCAGGAAGAAACATGAATAGCTGTATTGTTGAAGAGAAGTTTTTTGCAATAGTAGGATTAATATATTGGTCACAGGCTGCTATGGATTTAATACTATTCAGATTCATAAAGGTGTATCTGGATTACTGAAGGAAGAGAATCACTTGATTTTTTTTCCCTTTCTGAAAATTTGGCCACTCCTAAGCAATGAAACAGAACAAATTACAATAAAATTTAAGAGTCTCTATCAGAGATAAAGCCAGAGGGTCAGTATTTCATGATGCTGTTATAAGTACCTGATGCTCTTTTGGAATGACTGAGCTCCTGTAAAATACGAGTGCTGGAAAGCACATCTATTGCTGTTCTGGATTTTGTCTGCTTACCTCATGAAGAACTACGTGATTGTTACTTTACAAGAACAGTGAGTTTCATCATGCAATTTTTCAAGATATGTGGTTCTTTGGGAGGTTTCTGAGACAAAGATTTTCCTACTGGCTTGTATGTGAATTACTGGTTTGGTTTTTTAAATTAGTTTTGGTGCTCATAGTAACTTGGGACCATGGTAAAACTTGGACGGGTTTTGACAACTTAGGTTTCTTTTTGTAGTAGCTGGAGTAAGTGTGGTGCAGACAGGCACTTTAGTGAGCGAGGCCTAGAGCATCAGTCATACAGGTTTTTGAAGCTGCATGGGTACACAAGGTAACATATGAGGCTGGCTGAAATTAGTGACAAAAATGCCCTTGGCTTTAAAGAACCCAGGAACAGCCTGTAATAACCCAGGCTGTGGCCAGAGTTGAGGGTGAGTATATTGTCCTGTATAGCCTGTGGCCATGCAACCTCGTCCAGACCACACACCTGGAGCCTGTCCAGGACTAAAGAGTGGGAGAGATGTTGAATCTCTTGGTATCTTAGAGATCAGGATTTTCCAGCAACATACACCATTCATACACCAGTGGTCAAGAGCAGGAAAACACCCTGAGGTCCAACACCATTGATCTAGCTTAAAATTCTCTTAAATGGACTTGGTTTCAGCTTTAACAGGCCTAGTTGTAACTGAATTTGGGATAGGAGTTCCTGAAGTTTGTTTGTGACTTTTTGCTTTAGCTGAAAGCTCCTCTTGTAAACACTGACTACAGGTTCTTTAGTTATGACCTAATACTACTGTTTTCCCTTCTCATAGTAGAAGACTTAAAATATAACTTAACTTTTTGTATTGATACGCAGAAAGCAAAGTGTTGGAATGGGGAGAATGAGCCCAAAATAAACCAACAGTGCTGTGCAAAAATCACTCCTGCTAAATGTAATTGCTTTTATGGATGAGTCATACTAATACTGCCCTATCTTTCTTTTTGTGCGTGGCACTTCACTGATGAAATTTTTCAATATATAATGAAATGGAGCATAATGAGCCTCTTTCTAGTGAGTTGTTAGAAGGCTGTCAGTTTTGTAAGATGCTTCAGTATCTGCCATAATACTCAGTGGGACCCTGGATTGAGCCATCTGTATCATTGCATACTTAATTTCAGAGTTACACTAAATCATGCAGCAGCCAGGTGACTGCTGCTTCAGCTGAGCAGCCTGCAGTGTTTGTTAACGGTGTTAGAAAGTGGATGGATTCCAGCCCACACTTTCAGGTTTACTGTAAGGATTGCTGTGTCAATATGATGAATATAAACAAGTAGCCTTGGAAAAGAATGAAGATTACTTACTGTTCTCTGCCAGCAACAGTTTTGGTCTTTTGACTTGTCAGAGTAAACTACATGATTTTTATAGTTATGTGTTTGGCATCTCAGCAATGATACAGGGGTCACTGTATTTTTGGTGGAACCCTGTCTAATGTAAATATGATTTTAAGTTCAACTGAAGTGGCAGGCTTAAGGCACCACTACGAAGTTCTGAAGCAAAGTTTTGATTTTCTTTTAAGCAGACAGTGTGTTGGTCTTTTTTGTAGTTACTCTATAAGGGATTATCAATCCAGAACAATTAGCCAAATGCTCCCGTGTGATTATACCTTACCTACAATAGACAAATGATAACACCAGGGCCAAAATCCAACACTGAGGTCTACAATCTGGCTCTCTTGTCGGTGGGGCAGCATGTATTGGTGAAGCATGTGTTAACTTGCTTTGCAGGTTAATGTAAATTAAATGGTATGATGGTTCCCAGGTCAGAATATGACTTCAGTAGTCTTGACTTTGTCTGTCTGCACTTTGACAGCAAAAAGGTGTGAGTGGGGCTGTAGGCTCTCCCAGCATTCTTTACATTCTTCTTTGCAAGTAATGCTACTCTGTCTCCTTCTTGCAGAAATCATGTCAAAATACACTTATTCCTGCAAGGAGTAGATAGCATTTTTAAGACCTGATTTATCATTAAATAAATAGTGTTAGAGTGTAGGTAGCTTGCCTGTGCTGTTGGTTGTAGTAAGGTTATGGTAAAGTCATTTCCAGTGTCAGAATTTCTTGTTTTATATGTTTTTAATGTACAGTAGAGTCAATACCAGCATTTTCTCAGGTATGCTTAATGCATAGTCACGGCAAGAGCATGCATCCCATTCTTTGGTTTAACACTGCTGGCACAGAAGACTGTGCCATGCTTTTTTGTTCCTTTGGTACCTAAAGCACTGTGAAGTCCTTGTTTGAGCTTGACTCTGGTGGCCATGTATGCTGGAAGGATACTAACTTGTATCCATTTTAACAGACACTAGAAAATGCTCTGCAGCTGAGGAGGAAGACAACCCAGTTTCTTGTTTAGTACTCTATGAGAAATCTGCATCTTCACAACTTTTTTGGATTTCCATAACAAAAAGTTCATAAAAGCTGCTATTCTGTAGAGCAAACAGTTCATTTCTGCCATGACTCAAAGCAGGTCACATGCTGCATAAGCCTTTCCTGATAGCCAATAGCTGTCAGAGTACTGATAAGGCACAAGTGAGAATATGGGCTTTTATATGGCCAAATTCAGAATGGGTTTTTCTGATCAACAGCCTTACTGTAGTCTACACAAAAGTCAAAGGCAAATAACTGAACATCAACTATTTGTTATAACTTAGGATGTTAGTAATATATCAGAGGTTCATATTGAAAGTTCAGGGCATTTTCTTAAAAAAAATATTTAAAGGAAGATGACTTTTGGGACACCTTAAAGGTGTCAAGGGTTGGACCTGATGATCTCTGAGGTCCCTTCCAACCCAGCCGATTCTATGATTCTGTGATTAAAATCTCTATAAATAATGAGGGTTTGCTAACACTTGGGAAAGGTGGAAGTTGCCATCCTGTCTGAGGCTCCTTCTCTGCTCAGTGATAGTTTCCTGGACTCCTGTCCATGTTTCCCTTGTTTTCTATTTCCTTAGAGCGTACATAAAACTCATTAAATTTCTATGGGCTAGTTTTGTTTATTTGCATTGTTTTCAGGATAAACTAATGCGTTCATTTGCATGCAGGTATCAAACTGGTTTGCCAATGCAAGACGTCGCCTGAAGAACACTGTAAGGCAGCCAGATCTTAGCTGGGCTTTACGAATAAAACTGTACAACAAATATGTTCAAGGAAATGCTGAACGGCTCAGTGTGAGCAGCGATGACTCATGTTCTGAAGGTTGGTTGTCACTCTTTTTAGCCATTTTAAACCAATTAGAATAGGTTTAGAAAAATATCACATACCCTAAGTTAGTTCTGATTTCTCATAAAACACCCCCAGTGGCTTCACCTTTACTTTTTGTGAATTAGATGCCATTTTTTGCTTCCAACTACAATGGAGGCTTGCAAAGCATGTTTGTGTAGGTTAATCAGGGTGGCAATTTTACATGTTATTTGCCTGGTTTGTATAGCATTGTTACTTGAAGGATAAATGTTAGTTCATTGAATTTTACAAGGCCGTTGCTTTAATCTGCATTAAAGGAAAAAACAGTCTTACATTTGTTGGTTTAAGAAAATGAGTAATATCTTGACTGTTTCTTTGATGGAAGGGCTATAGCAATATCACATCATTAACAAGAGAATCTGATTAACAAGTATCTGAGTATCTGATTAAATTCAGTGGGGTTTTTCTATATACTAAACTGACTAATATTGTATTTATGTTATGTATTTTACCAGCAAAAATTTTCCTTAAATGTGCACTGAAATTCTCTGTCTTACCCAAATTAAGAGATGTAGAATTTTTATTTTAATAGCATCCTGAATTTTTTAATGGAACATTTGTATGAGTTATGTCTGTGGGTGCTTTTTTAGTCAGTTGTGACATGGATTTACACTGACAGAAAAAAGTATCCCACAGACATAATTAATGCAGGACATTGTCAAAAACATGTAGGTGAGTTTTTAGGGGACTATGTTTCAATTTGTATTAAGTTTGAATTCTCTGTCTTCCAATTCCAGTTTGTAAGCCCACTTCTTTGGTTTGCACTTCCCTTTAAAAGATTCATTGTGGGACAATGAAGAGAGAACATTTTAAGCAAATACATATAACTATGTCAGCATTGTTCCAAAACCCAAAGTCAATAGTATTCAGGGGAAGCAACTTTCAAATTATTATAGTTAGAATTCAGCTTATTTACCCAGATTTTTAAACATTTGGAACTGCTTTAGGGCACTTCGCAGTTTTGGTTTTTTTTTACCTGTCTTGTGTTGTTCACGAAGAAATTAAACCCAGATACTGTTTCTACAGTTAACTAATTTGGGATAGCTGGAACATCTGAGAACCCTGGGAACCCTGGAATAATGTGTGAACAGAAGAAAATGAAAATCATTGTCTAGTGCTGAAGAGTAAAATTATTTGTCTTGTTCTAGTTCTCTCTATAGCAATTTAAAGCATGTAGAAGCTTCTTGTTAAATATTAGGCATCTGATGCATTTCTGGGTTTTTCTTCTTTTATTTTCAGATGGAGAAAATCCTCCAAGAAACCATATGAACGAAGGGGGATATAACAAACCAGTTCATCACACTGTGATTAAAACTGAAAGTTCAGTAATTAAAACAGGAGTGAGACCAGAAACAAGTGCCAATGAGGATTATGTGTCACCCCCCAAATACAAAAGCAGCTTATTGAATCGTTACTTAAATGACTCACTGAGACATGTCATGGCTACTAATGCAGCTATGATGGAAAAAACAAGGCAAAGGAATCACTCTGGCTCATTTAGTTCCAATGAATTTGAGGAGGAATTGGTGTCTCCGTCATCATCAGAGACAGAAGGAAATTTTGTTTACCGGACAGGTAAGGGATCCTTTTTGCACCATTTCTAATACAGACAGCTTTGGTGGGTGGTGTCACTTGATTGTGTCTTTTATGAAAGTGGATAACTCCTTTCCATCCTCTAATAGGGAGATGGATAACTCCTGTCCACCCTCTTGTATGAATGGATCACTCAAGTCCATCCTCTCATTAACTGGAGTTCCATCAGGAGTATTGAAGTTAAATGCTATTGTTGATTTCTAATGAAGCTTTGCTTTTTGAGTAGAACTATGAGGCTGACTTTTGGAATGACACAGGCTGTTTTGTTGGCACTAAGACACACCTAAAGAAGAAGAAAACTCTTGAGCATTCTATTACAATAGAGGAGGACTATGTACTCTGTACTCTGTGTACTCTGTGACTATGTACTCCATGTACTCTGTGTCCCCCAGTGGAAGGAAGAGGAGGGCTTTGAATTTTCAAGGTGACTGTGTGCCACGTACATGAATCATATGCCCTGTAATGGAGTAACAAACATCTTCCCCTGTTGTACAGCATCTTTTCTGTCCTCATAGTGCCTTCTGCAGTATACAGCCCTTTGGTCTTCATGCATCTCTTCTGAGTACATGGATTAGTTTATACCAATTTCTGTTTATACCAATTTCTGCATCACATTCCAGACACAGTGCACTGAACTCAGAGGCCACAGACTTGGACATTAAATATCTTGTCTTAATGGTTTTTTGAAGGGTTGTACATAATGTATTATATTAATCTTATCAATAAATATATATATGCATGACTTGTATCATCTGCTGTGTTACCAGTCAGAAGAAGGCACATGGGACTGGTTTGTGCCAGTAAATGGCTATAGATCAGGACAAGATCAGGACTTGCTCAGATGCCTCTGGGGCAGGGAGTGCTAGAAGGCTCCCCTTGAGAAATTTCTTCTGTATTTCTTTGGACACATAAGGCAAAGGCTTGTCCCCTTATCCTTGAAAAAAATGAAGTTTTGCATCCCATGCTCAGGAGGTCTCTACTAGCATCTCAGGGTTTCCACTCATTACAGCAGCCCTTTTTGTTGTCCTGCAGCCTTTACTGGGGGATTATTTGGACAGGGACCACTCTGCAGGCAGCATCAATTTTGGGGTAAATGAATATTGATGAAAAAGTACTGGAAGGCTTTGCACTAAAATGAATACAGATTTAGATGTTGTACTTGATTCCCCTTGGCTTCCCTGGCAGGCGGGTTTGAGTGCCCCATGCCTTTGCAACCTCTCAAGTTTGCAGCCTTTGCCTTCTCTTTCCTGGCACATTTTGTGTGGGTTTGGTTTTTTGGGTTTTTTTGTCCCTGTGGAGGGGCCACAAGTATTTCAAGAGGATGGGTGCTCTGGTGGGTGTAGGAGGATGCTGGTGTGTGCAGGTTGTCAGGGGATAATTGAGGTAGGAATGGTGACTCTACAAAGAAATGGGTTCTTGTGAGGAGCAAGAATAATGCTTGCCCAATGAATAAGTTTCAAAAATTAACTTTTACTGTTCATTTTAACTTTTTTTTTTAAACATACCAAGTGCATTTGGTTTGCATTATGGGCATATTGTCTGCCAAGTTTTATTTTTAAGTAAAGAGTCACTCAAGAACAGATGCAACAGCAGCTCAGATATGTAAACTTCTGTTTTTCTTTACATTTATACAATAACTTAAAAATGGACACTGTGACTTTTTAAAATTTATAATAAATTTGCTACTGAATTAAGTTCTTCCTGCCAAGTTGCTCTGAAAAGTATGGTTTTTAATCAGAAGGCTGAGATATTCACACCGTAACTGTGTGAGTTTACAAGCTGGGTTGTAATAACTAAAAGCTGATATATTTGTCCTTAAAATTTGTGAGTGACATTCCTCAAACTTCTCTTGAGATCATATTTAAGTCAATTCTTAAATATATTTTTTAATATTTTGGAGTGCTATGGCCTTTGATGAGAACACACCAGAAGCTCTCAGGGTATAGTTTTATTCTTTTTACATTTCCAAAGCAGACAAGCATTAGCCTGCTGATAGAAATAAAAAGATCATGTGCACACACTGTATTATTTTGTGTATCTTTCCTATAGATGTGTGTGCAATCAGAAAATAACAGGTACAGATAGGTTTTTTTCAGCTGCTGGATTAGAATCCTGTTAATTACTATAACATGCAGGAATTGAGCCTGTCACAAACAAAGCAGCTATTTTCAAGTTATCATCCATTAATGAAATCTATAAATCAAGAAAATAGAATAAATTATCCAAATGATTGTTAAATAGGAAGAGATAAATAAGGACTTTTAACATTTTTGTGTCTTTTGTCTGCAATTTGAATACCTGGGATGGCAGTTTCCAGTGCAGTTGTGTAGCAGACCTGTATCTGCATTGTCAAAAATAGCTGTAAACCATTTTGGTTTTACAAAATACCAAGGTATGTCTGAGTGTACCACTTACACCTTCCTGAAAACAGGAATGTATTTTTAAGTGAGGTATCACCATTCGTAAGGAGCTCCATGCTGTGATTTTTTTGTTAAATGAAACAGCTATTTTATAACACCAAGAGGTTGAAGCAGAATTGTGAAGTCCCCACTATATGTTTTAAGTTTATGATGACATTTTAAGTAGTATTTCAAAAAGCATAGTGAAAACATTTTATATTTGAGAAAAGCTTGGCAGGGTTGCTGTGCTTCTGAGAGCAGGCAGTCACTGGTGTTGAGGCAGATTCTTTATTGTGCTTTCCTGGAAAAGCAACTTGTTGTAGCATTATCATGAGAGGAAAGCTTACCACATGTGTTTTATGTTATGGGCTGGACCCTGAATTCAGGTGCATCAGCATCTCCAGAGTGACTTTGCTCAGTGCCTGGGGTCAGCATGGCCACGTGCATCTCAACTTCCCACGCCAGATTAACAGGGTATGAGTGCAGCATCCGGTGACAAAAACAATAAATTACAGGTCAAAGTTTGTAAGGAAAACGGGTGTTACAGTTTCCCACTTCAGTCATTAACATGCTTGTAAACACTGGGCTCCTCCTTCATGCAGATGGGAAATCCTGCATGCAGATCAAGGACAGGCACTGCAGCCGACTGTTAGGAGGGCAGCCTCACTTTATACCCCTGCACAATTATTTCGAGCTCTTGGGAAGCAGCTTTAGTGCTGGGGCAGGAGCACAGAGCCCCAAGCCAGGCCCCCAGCAGCCATCATAGAATCATAAAATCATAGAATTGGCTGGGTTGGAAGGGACCTCTGAGATCATCCAGTCCAACCCTTGATCCACTACCACTGTGGTTACCAGACCATGGTACTGAGTGCCACATCCAGTCTCTTTTTAAATATCTCCAGGGATGGAGAATCCACTACTTCCCTGGGCAGCCCATTCCAATGTCTGAAGCCATGGTGCCCACGCTGCTCCATCCTGGTCTGGGGAGCCAGGGAGCTGTGTGGGTGGCAGGAGCAGGGGGACGGGGCTGCTGAGGAGGGCTGCAACCACATTGGGATATGTCATGTATGTAAGCATTTCCGTTGTAAGCTGATGTGCTTATGGATATAATGTGGCATACATGAATGTGTTTACTTTAGTTAGAAAATTTTAGTTCGTATTAATCCTATTACAGGTATAATATATAAATATATAGAACAGGTCAAATATGTGTCTTAAACTGACCACTGAGAGCCTTGGTTGTGTGTTTTTGTTTAGTTAAAAATCCAGATTGGAGAAGCAGTTTTCATTCACTCCTTGGCATGCTGTTATTCGCAGCAGGCTCGCAGTGTGACAGGAATAACTAAACCCAGACTTTCCCCTCTCTAGTTGTTGTACAAATGTACACAGAATCAACAGTCTGACTGCAACAAGCACTCCAGAAATCTGTGAGGAAAAGATTTAATAATGTTTGTAGTGAGGCTGGAAACCTAAAGTGGCTTCATTCTTTGTTTTGTGGGTCACTAAAATGCTGACTTTGTCTGTAATCAGGCAGCACTGCTCTGCGAGTGCCCTGTCATCAGTCACCTGCCAGAACAAAATGTTCTGCATCATTATAACCCAAGGAAATGAAAAATCTCAATTTTCTGAGATACTGCTGTCTGGTGAGTTGTGGTTGATGAACGAAAGCAAAAATCAAAACAAGAAAGAGAGATGACATGACAGGGAGTTTTCAAACTTTTTCCTGTAGTCAGATTTTCATTATTTTCATGTAGTACTTTACTTAGCACAGAAAAAAAGCCAGAACAAACAAAAATAGTGAGGAAACTAAATACTTGCAGCCTGGGAAGGAGAGTGGCTTTAAAAAAAAAACAACTCTTGAATGACTGGTTGATTTTTGAAGATGTTTGATCTCTATTTTTAGACATTTATACTCAGAAGTGTGTTCAGTTTCTGATGTTTTCAATTCTGCTGCCTTTTTCTTTCCTTTCACCTTCCTTTCTTTTTTCCATATGAATGCTGCAAAAAGCAGCACACTGAGCACCTCTGCACACTGCAGGATCAGGCCCACATTCACACAGAGCACTTAGATGTGAGGGTATAGTTGTGCACATAAGTACTATACAGAGACATGCACAAGCTGCACAACTGTGCTGTGATTTGGTGTGGTCTTTGCCAACTTCTCGCAATTCAACATTTTTAGAAATTAACATGTAATTTAAAAATGAGCTATAAAATTTAAAAGCATAATATGAACACAATGGAACCTGTTTTCAGAAACAACTCAAGGGACCCGCAAAAACCACTGCTACTATTGACTTTTGCAAGTTTGATCTATATGGTGCTGGAGACCTTGGGGATACTTTAAAATAAATGGTAACCTGGGAGAGCTGAAGGAGGTCCTTGTTGCAGATCCTAATGTCATCCAGAAGTGAAATGGAAAAGGGGAATGTCAAGTACCGGATTAAATCCACACAGCAGCATAACTGCAATTTGAACGTTACACAGTTAAGATCATATTTCTGCAGGAATTTTATTATTACATGACCTGATTCATCAACACTGAAATAGCATGGCATTGAGAACTGAGGAGAGGATTGTGTTTAATTTGCCGTTCTGTTGTTTTTTCGAAAGAAAGATTAAAAGGAAACAGCTTTCCTATAGGGACAGTGTCAAGTTTAATATACCAGATGTGATAGCCCAAACTTGAGAATTTTAAAGATCCTGCCCATTCCCTGTTAAGTGGGTTGTTCATGTGTTGTGCTTCTTTCAGTTGGAACAGCGGAAGTCAAATGAGTTGGGTTTTTTCTTTCTAATTCATTTAGCTTCTTGATTTCTCAGTATTTTAGCTGCAAGGGATCTGGGTAAGGATTATTTCCACATGAACCTGGAGAATGGTGCTTCATCCAAACAGAATCCTTTTTGGGGAAAAGCAGCATTTTCAACCAGAAAATCTCAGATGGAGGAACAGAGGGAGGGAGTGTTGGGTGGGATGGCAACATTGGTGGCACTGAGGCAGAGCACTGTCCCAAAATCATGGGCACCCTGGGGCTGCCTGCAGGCAGGGAAGAGCTTTGCTGAGATCCTGCCCCAGCAGGAGGGGAAGCAGCAATCCTGGCAGTGTCAGCATTTCTGAGCCATTTCTCTCCGCTCCCTGTTTTTAATGGTCAGTTTTGTGGGAAATGAGAGTACTTGTTTTCTCTCAGGTGCTGTGTGCCAACATTGTGTATCCTTGTTTTAGCTGTTGATTTCAGATGCAAATGGCTGTGAATGTTATGGGCTTTGATTTGTTGGTTTGGGTTGGGTTAGGTTTTTTAACCCCAAATGTTAAAGATTTTGGAGATACAGGCTATGTGTGGGTCGGATGTGCTCCCAATAGCAGCATGTTTCTGGCTATAATTCAGATATAATTGCTGTGAATACCCCAGGGATCAGAGGAGGTCCATGTGTACCTCTGCTGCTACTTTGGTTTCAGTTGATGTCATGGCAAGTTTTCCACATACTTCAGTAAAATCTATCTCAAGCCTTTTGTTTTGCCACAAAGGATTTCCTTTGAGTCAGCTTGCTTCAGGGCAGGCCGTCTCAAGACTCCTGACAGCTTTATCATCATGGAGAATGAAATGTTCTTGCATGAATGATTTGAAATGGAAAAGGTGACAACATCTGTCCAAAAAATCAGAGATTAAAAAAAAACAGGGCTAAAGCAGCCTGCCTGTGTTTCCCCAAGACCATTAGAATTTCCCCAGTGCAAATATTTTCAGCAGTGGCCAAAAAAGCAGCAGACCCCTGTGCTTGTCCAAGACACAGCAGGAAAAATGTATGGTGCTGTCACCAATTGCTAACAACTATATATTTTAATACTGCTCTTTAGGGTTAGCCAGTGCTCTAGTGAGGCCTGTTCACTGGCAAGCCTCAGGCCTCATTCATTTAGTGAAGGTGTGTGTTCAAAGAGAAAGAAATACTTACTCCCATTTTCCTATTGTTTAAAAATGTCTTCAGAATTATGCTCAGTCTTAAAAACTGGGGCCAGCCCAAATGTGAATGTTTCAGGAAATTATGTGCAGGGAAAAGGACATGCTCATAAATCAGACTGTTTTCCAATTTTAGCTGTAGACTGCATGGCTAGTAATGAATATAATGGGCAAATTAGTAAGAAAATTAGCAGTTAATTTAAGGAGTATTTAAAGAGTGTGTGAAACTACAGCTTGGGAAAACTGATTTAGTGAAATGGATGTGATTCCACTTCCATGCCTGAGCAGGATTTTCCTCAGAAGCCAAATTTATGTGTAGTTCTTTTACACCTGAAACATCAGGCTTCCTGGCTGTCCCACAGTGGGTCAGCTGGCCTGGCTTTTGCACCAAGTCAGGGGGATCCTCAGCCTTGCAAGCAATGTCTGGCTGCTCCAGTGTCTGGCTGCAGCCATGGGGAGCAGCAACATACATTGCAGAAGTAAGCACTGCTCGAAGGAGGAGGGCAGAGGGGGTTTGGGAAGAGATAACGTGGTGGGATACCAGGGAAATGCACCAGCTGAAGAGGAGCAGCAGAAGCCCTGGGTGCTGCAGCCCCAGTGCAGCAGGTGGGGTGGGGATGCAGGGGTGCAGCATCGGTCAGGGCCCTGGTTTTGCATCCTGTGTGCTGTCCCCAGAACCTGCGTGCCCTGCACTGCTTAGACACACACGGGGCAAGGTGGCTGCTGAGGCTTTCACCTGATACGCTTCTGGGGGCACCAGGGAGCAGAGGGGTGATCTTTCCCCTACCTGGGAAGCTTGGCAGAAAAATGCAGTTATCAGCTGTTGGTGCCGAAGAGGGGAGGTGTGCAGATGAACGCTGGAAAATATGTCACAATTTTAAATGTGAAAGAGAGAAAAAGAGGGGGAAAAGAAAAGAATGTTTGCAAAGACAGAAATGCAGAGGTGTGTGCTGTCACCACATCAGGAGTGGCTTTGGAATCACACACTTAACTTTATATATCACTGATTAGAAAGTGCTTTTGAGTGCAGATCACCTCACTACTAGGTCACGAGCACAACTCCCGCAGGCTCCAGTGCCAAATTGTGCCTGTTCTGCCCCTCAGGGCTCACCTGGGTCAGCAGTGGGCTCTGCCCCCTGCACCCAACCATCAGCCTGTGTGGAGAAGAGAGACAGCAGGGACTAGAAACAGGGAGTTACTTGTACGTGTGAAATCTGTAATTTCCTTCATGAGTAACAGCTGCCTTTGGTGACTCTTATGAATACAGTAACCTAGGTACAGCAAGGTGGTGACCAGGAGGGTTTGGGGTGCAGTCAGGGCAGGTGGGATGGGGCAGTGGCAGGTGGAGGAATGGGAGCTGGACTTTTCACATTTTGGAGCAGTAAAATTAAAGGAATGGCAAGTAAAATTAAAGGAATAGCAAGCATAAAAATTTCACTTCTCGCTGGAAAAATGTCTGAATTGAAACTTCATAACTGGCATGAGGTTCCTGAATGTCCCAGCCTCCTTCCACTGCTGGGCAGAAATAGTATGACTTTGGGTAATGTCCTGGTAGATTCTGTTTATGGCACAGACTGTCCCCCATGCTGCTGTTCATGTTGCTGTAGTTAGGGCTGTATCTGTGTTTCCATTAGAACCCTTTTAATTCGCAAATCTATGACCCAGCTGTAAAAATTCAACCCAGACTGAAACTTGGCATGGGCAGTGTTCATTCTCCCATCTGTGGAAAGGATTTAAGCAGGTACATCCCAGTAATAACCATTCGAGTTAGGCTTGTAAATTTGGATACTGATGACTGCTGGATAAAACTCTGAGCTTCTGAGTAGTCCTGGAGTTTGAAATATTCTATGCCTGTGTCAAGACTAGTGTAAAGCAGCTTGCTTGTATTCAGTTGTGTAGGTATAAATAAAATGTTCTGGGGTTTTCTGCATTTTCTTACATGCACAAGCACATGCATTTTTCTTACCATGGCAATATTTTGATGTGTGTGTCAGTGCTTGAAACTCTGCCGAGTCTTGCTCCAAAGCAGTGTTTGATCACTCCCAGCTAGTGTAAGAAATTGTATTCACATTGGTGTGAACAGTAGAATTTATCTATTGACCATAATATAAAATAGTAGGGAAATAAAAAGAGCAGATTGTTTTCCTTTGAGTGGAATATTTGATTGGATTTTTCTTAAAATATCTTCAAAACTGTTTCCATATTTAACTGCAAAGTTAGTTTTATTTGCCATCACTTCCATTTTAATTTTCTTCTCTAAAAAGCTACACAATGAACGTGCCTAACCAGATAGACTAGTAATCGTGTCTGATCCAGCAAATCCTATTTCCCTTTGTAGGTTTGTGGTTTTTGAAAGTCATTCTCTAACTTAAAAAAACTCCTTTATGTGTTTAACTGAATTTTTTTTAGGTCATTTGTTCATAATGTGAATACCAGAAACATAATGATGAAAGCAGTTTAGCGAGACCAGACTTCTGATCTTCCATGTGTATTCACAGAATCTTTCGGGAGGGTTTTGGCACAATATGAGAAGTGGATTGAAGGGGGAACCTGGAATCTCTATGTGGACTAATGCTAGATTGGGGATGAGTTTATACTTGGCTACTTGTAAAACTCTGATTGTATTCGGAAAATGTGGGGAACCTATGGCTATTGTTTCTTTATGAGATTTTTGCTATCTTGATGGAGGAAGGGGAGTGCTGATAAAAACACCTGTTCTGGCAAAACATCCCTTCATCTCTAAAGTTTAGTTTTTAATTTCTGATTATCCAGAAGCAGAAAGCAGAGTTGGATTATGTTTTATTTCATTCACTTCATTACAAACTTTAAAAAATGGCTATGAGATACAACAGGTAGATCTAGAAATTGTCAGTCATTACTGAAGTCCACTTCAAATCTTCTACACTTTGTGGCATTAAACTGGCATCAGTTGACCACTTCAATTCTATTAGAGGAGAAATATGTCCTAGCAGTCAAGGCACACAGAAGGCTTGTCTAATGTAGGGGAGTTTTATGTGAGGTACCAAAAAAGGAGCTGGAGTGTAAAGTAAGAAAGTAAGCTGGAGAAGTAAACTGCCTTGTAGAAAATCTGGAAAAAAGTAGAAACAATTCAAACAAAAAGATCAGATAAACAACTAGAGCTGGAACAGCTGAAAAGAAATGCACTAAAATACGTAAAGCGAAATTCCAGCAAGCCATGAAATTTGTTTTCCTTAATTTCAGTGGCCTTGAAACCTGATGTTGGAGGCTCTATCTCTGTTCTTTCACTGATGGCCAGAAGTTGAGGTTATGATGACCAGATAGTTTGGTATGGCACTGACATTTCAAGTTAACCGGGACTGCCAAGACTCTCAGTTATGACACTAAAATATACCGCTATTTCTAGGGCCAATTTTCAGTCCCTCCCTCATGCCTCCACATTGATTCAGGCAACAGATGCATGAAAAGCAAAGCAACATTCAAAATAATCCCTTAGCTGAAGCTGGGGGAAGGCTGGCTAGTGGGCTGTAGCCAAAATTCCTTAAATGTTACAATGTTTTACATTTCTAAATGTAAAAACTTTCTTTCCAGTGTGAGGTACCAGCCAAATGTCTTGGTTATGGTATCTCTGAGTGAAAACTGGCATATGGCCTCATGGTCATTTGTGGGTATTGACAGATTTACACCGTTGAAGATCAAGTTAAATGTTGTCGGTTTCTCCATCTCCTCCCCTTTATTTTGTCAGACTTTTTTTAAATTTTATTTTTATTTTATTTTTATTGTATTTTTTTTTAATTTTTATTTCTCTCTTTTCTCAATTACTATTTGTCAACTTAAATCTAGTCTGCTGGAAAAATGAAGGCTCTTCATGACCTGGCTCTTCAGGAGCAAATTGCCTCAAATTCTTTCTGCTAGCCAAGGTATTTTGTAATGCATTGCAAAACAGCAGCAGGATTGCTTTCCTTGCACTAGATGTACTTTGTGGGCTGGACACTGCGGGCAGTTTTAATGAGATCTTGGTGTGCTGGAGAGTTTGTCTTAGCCGTTGACTTCAGGGAGACTTTCATACTGCGTCCCTGCTCTTTTAATTGCTCTTCCCATCCCAGGGAACAGGATCTGGCTTTGTCCTGCTGTGGGCTAAGCTGTGGAGAGCCTGGGTAGGCGGCTGCTCGAGGAGCAGATCCTGGAGCTGGTGTACAAATTACACATCTGCTATTTATGACAGCTTTGCACAGGAGAGGTGATGAATTGCCAGTTACAGAGACACACCAAAGTTCATTGTCCTGCTTTTCTTCCTTTCCTGCTGTTTAGCTGATGTAGCTGTTGATTACTGCATCACTAATCCAGTTTGTCTTCAATTAGGAACTTCCCCCAGCAAACAGCAGCTTTTGTGCCTTTATCAGAGAAAACTCTGGGTGGCTGTACCATTCACTGTTTTGCCTGTTCCAGCACTAAAAGCAGTGTCAGTAAGAACTCAGTGTAGCCTCTAAGTGTGGTGTCAGCTGGCTGGACAGGGGGGAGTGTGGGTGCTGGGTGATGCCTGAGGTGCTTCCCCGTATGCAAGATCAGAATTACAGTAGTTCTGGGCTTCCAGTATTGGATCCAGTAGCATCTGGCATCCAGTAGATCTGGGCATCCAGTATTGGATCTCAGTAGTACTGGATGTTTAGAGATACTTGTTGAAGAAGGGAGAACGCAAAAAAGCAGCTCTCCTGCTCTGAAGTGTTTGTGAATCTCCTGCAGTGGTGTTTGTGAATCATACAATCTTTCAAATACATACAAGCACATACATATATTTCCTCAGTGCTCTCTTATGACAATGATATCTGTGGAATTTAAGCCTGCTGCTGTGCCTCTTTGCAGTGCTTATGCCTCCAGCTCAGACCTGTGCAATAGATAACCAGGGCAGTGAACAGAAGAAAAGAGGCTCCTAACTGTATTACCCACAAATTATGAGATATCTCCCATTCATATCCCATGCCTCAGCAAATCCCAAAATCCTATTCACAGACATCAGCAGAGAAGATGAGGCTGATCTGCAGGTATTGATCCCAGCGATCCTTTGTTTTATGCAAAGGCCTTTTTTGCTGGCTAAACCAAAGAAAATAAATGCTTGCTTAAATATTTTAAATGAATAAAAAAATGTTTTAAAAATTTTAAGTGAATAAAAATGGCAGACATGTTTTTCAGCCTTTTTTTCCTTTTATTGCTGTCTCCCAGCATTCCTGCTGCTGCTGTTTTCACTCCTTTTCTAATGACAGTGTGAGGAGCGTACAAGTGCACCTAAGGTTTAATTTGTGTTTGTTACGCTTATTGTGGCTCTACATAGAGAAAAGGTCATCAGTATTTCTCAGTCCTCTGTACCTTATTCAGCTCTCAGATTCACATCCCTGAATCTCTGCTCTCTAATTTCAAAAGGAGCTAACAATTATATCTAGTGTATGGCTCGAAGTGCCTTCAGCTCCACCTGATAAGTGATGGACTCAGATGTTTTCAGACCAAGCTTTTGGAAGTTCTTTACGTTGGACAAAACAAAAGTCCACTGGGTCAAGATCTGGTCTGTTTTTTGAGTATTTTGGCCCCAAAGCACACTACATGACCATGAAGCTTTGCAAAGCTTCTCAAAGCTTCATTTGGTGAACTCCAGCTGCTTTCAGTGGGATCAAAGACTGTGACCATTGGAGAATGTAAGTGCTCATATTTGGGTATTGCTCTTCCTTCGTCTCTTGCACAGAACAGGAAAAATAAAACAGGTATTCAGTGCCATGGTACTACTGCACTTGTTGAGGTTTGATGAGCTGTGTCATCTCTCTGCGGGTGTTGTGTCTTCTTGGAGACACCTCTTCCCTGCACACAGCAGCAGCAGTGTCTAGCCTGGTGTGAACCCACCAGACTCCTCTCCTGACTCATGACCACATCCTTTCTCTGCTCCATCCCAAAAGCATCCTGGTTTTGGTCCCACACTCCCCATGGGACCAAAAATCCTGTAATGGGAGATGTGGGACATGATTCTCCTGGGGCAAACTTGGCGTGAGCCACTTGGTCTTGCCCACTCTTGCCCATGGGGAGCCTGCATCCTACCATGCAACACCTCCTACATAAAAAAACCCAGCCTGTGGCCCCATCTGAGAACAGGAGGTCTCAGCAAAAAGCCAGGTCTGGGTGAGCTGGGCCAAGGGCAGCAGAGGGAGGTTGGTGTAGGGTGTCTGAAAGAGGAAATGGGGAGAATGGGGTTTGCGCTGCTGGGGTGCAAGGGACTTGCATGCGATGGGTCATCTGGGAATGGGACTCACCTTTGTCCTTGGTAAGCTCTTCTCCACCTGAGGATTTTGCTTCTCAGCCCGTGCACATTTTTATAGCTGGATTATGGGTTTAGGAAAGTCAAATACGCTGAGATTACAGATACAGGGTAGCTGTTTATAGAGGAGAGGAGGAAGGAGAAAATCAACAAATTCCTGTGAAATATTGTATGTCATTTGTACGTGACACTTTAGCTGCTGAAACTAAAGATCTAAATATAATTTAGTTAGTAAAAATATACCTTAGTTATAATAAAATGATAATAGTGGAACTTGGCAACAGAGCAGCTAATAAATACTACACTTTTGAAATGTGCCTGGGATCCAAGCACATACTCTTTTACTGTGTAGTTAAAGCATGTGGCAAGACATGCTAGACCAAGATTTTCTTTTTGTCTTTCCAGTGGAAAACTAAAGTTCTTTGTTTAAGTGAAGCCCTTTGGGAGTTTTTCTTAAGTATAACAAGGAGCTAAAGAATTCCATTCCCTTTTGCCAACTTTTTTCCTCCAAGCCAAATTATCGATTAATGGGGCATTAAATATCAAATAACTACCTAGTTATATTCACACCCTTTCTTATTTCAGTTCCTTCAGTACTTTCTTTTTGGTGCTTTAAACACAGATGAATTAAAAGATGAGATACTCCACTGAGAAAAGATTACCCCTTCTAAACCTTTTTGACCTTATAAAAATAAAGGTCAGTAATCTGAAAGTCATGGAATTTGCAGTCTGCCCTATTTCTGATTTTTTTTAAAAGAAAAAAATACCTGTACTCCTTTAAAATCTTCTTCCTGAGCTTCATTCCTTGCCTTCTTCATTAGTTGTCTCCATTTCAGTACCCTATAGTTTTGCCAGCAGAACAGCCAAGTGAATGCTTGACCATATTTCTGTCTGGCTCTAGCGAAACAGTGATCTGACAATAGGATACTTTTCTCTGGGTTTTCCTTCTCCCTCCAGGGAACCATACTTCAAGGGCAACCTGCTTGTCCAGCACATGAACATGTGGAAAATCCACTGCTATGCACTAATGATTTTCAGATGGGCAATTGTTGCTGAAAATTATCCCAAGAGCAGCAGCTTCTCCATTGTGGCACCTAACCACTTTGGGATCACGTTGCTCGTGGCTGATCTAAAACAGCAACCCTTTGGGTTTAGAGTGGTGACATTTGCTGCATCACACATATGTAGTAACAAAATTTAGGGGAAAAGGAGGTGGAAGTTACAGTTGTGGTTCTTTTTTGGCCATTGCAATGTGCATCAAAATCTGACACTTATTTCAGCCTGAAAACATAAATGTAGGAAAAAGACAAGCTATGCCAAAGATCCATGACAGCAAGGCAGAAGCACCCGGAGTATTGTCCACAAATTAATCCCTGTCAAAAGTTTGTTTTAAATATTTGCAAGGAGACTTGTCACATGTGGGGGAGAGAAGCATGATTTTTCAATTTTAAATCACTTCTATTACTGTTATTCTCAGAATATACATTCTTTTTAAACAACTTTCACTTTTAATCTGTAATTAAAGCCAAAGTTTTCTTTTAATTTTAAAAGCTTGTCCTTGGACTAAAATAACATGGAACATTTTTAAACATTGATCCAAGCTGCTGTAGATACATTTCATTTAAACCACACAGCCTGCAGTTGGGTTCCTTGCTTTGCCAGATCGGCTGCGAACTGTGAGTGTGGCAGCAATGACTGCGGTGTCCTGGACGCTGCGCTACCAGCAAGGAAGGTTGTTTTTCTGGAGTTGTTCCTCCCTTTGGGCCCTGTTCATGAATGACTTAATCTCTGTGTATGATCAAATGTCGTGCAAGTTACTGTGCACAGAAAAATCAAGGAATGCTTCTCTTCCCTGCATTCCTTACATGGAATGGCTGTGCCTGCCCAGCAAGCAGTTGGAGTGCGGTGAGGGTGGGAAGCAAGCAGCAGCAAAAACACACACACAAAACCACCAGAAGCAATATAAAAAGAGTGAGACAAAGAAAACAGAACAGTTTGAGAGATTAAGTGTGCAAGTTGGATTGGGCCATGCGTAGGCAGCTCTAGCTTGCCCCAGGCAGCACCAACTGGAGGAGTGAGCTGGGCTTTTGACTAGGGGTGTTGCAGAGGTGATACATTGACCATGAAAAGCAAAAGCATTCCCCAGTATTTCCATGGCAGCTTTGGCCATAAAGATGATTGCTAGTGCATGTTTCTATGAGCTTGTTTCATCTTGGAAAGCAAACCATTTTCTGCTTAGATGGGCAGATATCAAGAACTTCAGGGAAGTAGTGCTTCTTACTCTTTTATCCTCTTGACTTAATTGCATCTATGGTATAATTCTAGCCTTTCACGGGATGTTAAACCACTTGAAGCCAAGACAAAGACTTTCATTAGCTGTGATATTAATTACACTGTGCATCCCATACAAGGAACTTTTCTTGTGGTGTTTGGGATTTTCTGAGGGATCCAGGATAACATAGGGGATGAAGCAGTGCATAACTGTCTCTATATTTATACAGTCCTCTTCCTTAGTCTATTAAGTTTCAACAAAGTTTTAACTTATTTTAGGTGCCATTTCAATTAAGAGTGAAAAAGGGGGTTGAGTTAACTGAGTTGTTTTTCTCATCACCAAAACTCTGTGATCACTGCAAGAAATTCTGTCTGTCTTTCCATGCCCTGGTGTGGGGACAGATTGCTATAGCAGGACTCTCACACCAGACAGTGACTGGTAGCAACGGGGAATAACTTGACTCAGGCTCTGAACTCCTCCAGCTGTCAGTGGAAGCTACACTTGTTTGTCCGGAGCAGTGACTGGAATAGTCATTAACCAATTTTTGATACACTTTCCATCTCTTTAGCACTGATAATGGACTTAAAAGGTGCAGTTTGCTTTTCAGGTAGGTTATGGCTGGAGTATCATTTTAATTCTAGGAGGCAAAAGATTGAATAAATGATAGAGAATGAAGAGAAAAGGAAAACTTACAATCAGGAAATTAACACAGGTGGGAAAATAAAGAACAGAAACTTTTGGAAGATTGGAGAGAGAGGAGAATGCTGGAAGAGGATGGGGAAAGGCAAATGCAGAACTGAAAACAAGGTGAAAAAGAAGAGGAAGGGGAGAAGCACTGGAGGGAAAGGTAGTACTGGTAGGAATCTGGAGCATAACAGGGGAAGGCTCTAGAATACATTAGAGAGCATAGGATACAGTAGCATTTTACACAGTCCAAAATGAGAAATTTGGACTGATAATTACATTTTCCTTTTCTAAGTTTTTGACAAACAAGGATAGATAAGCATTTGAGATATTGCCAGTCTTCTTGGAAGGCATCTTTGAATCTAATTATTCTGTCTTGGCATTTTTTTCCATATTACACAAGCTGAGAGCAAATACACTTCTAGACATTGCTTAGAATAGAAAGCAAATAAAATCAATCCAAACTAGCCCAGGGAAAAAAAACCCAATACTTAGTTCAAGGCTGGGAAATACTCTCGTTTTGGTGGTGGCAGCGGTAGTGGTGAGGGGGTGTTTGTTTGTATGAGAGGCCATTTTATTAATTTCTCATTTTCTTGGTACTTCCACAGTCGATGGATAAACTGGACACAAAAATGTAGAAGAGTTTTCATGCTTTGGCTTAATCATACCCAACCCAGACTCTGGTGAAATCTGTCCCCACACCAAAACCTGTTTTGAAAACTGTAACTAGTTTTCAGGCTACTGTAAGACAGCTTGTACAAGTGTGGAAGCTTCTCTGACTCTGCATTCCTGAAAGTTTGAACTTACCCCAGGTCTACTTCTTTCTGTAAATTTTGCAGATTAGATCTCCTGTTTGAAGGCAGAAACTCTTCTTAAACTATTGCATAGTTAGCTGAGGGTAACATCTGTGTGCTTCTCTGAGATGAGTATCAGTCAGCAGCATAGCAGAGACATCACTTGGGATGTACCAATAGTCTGATCCTTACAGCAGATCATGCATTCCTATATAGTTCTTGATATATACGAACCTAAAATATGTCATGCCAGATCAGATTATACATATAATTTTCAAGTTCAACAAAAGGTTTTGTTTCTTTTTCCCCCTGTAATTTTTTAGAGAAACAGAACTTATCTGAATTAAAAACATGATTGGTGATGACGAGTGGGTGGTTCTGTTTACCCTGCCACATTATATAGTACCACTTTTACTCCTTGTTTGGATAGCAGTCACAGGACCCAGATATCAAGCTGTGAAAGTATTTTCCTTGCAGCAGCCTTTCTTTTTTTGGCAGGCAGTGGCTTTGGAGATGCCTCACATTTTGTCATGTGATTGGACTGCTGATGAGGATTCTGTGCTGCCTCATTTTCTTGGATTCCATATGAATTAACTCTTCTTTGGGTCATGATTGTTAGCACACTTCTGCATGAATGGGGTTTTGCATCATAGTGTAATGAGCTCCTAACACTCAGTCTCTGTAAGAGAACAGCCTGTAAAGAAGGAATTATCTGTATTTGTTCCCGGTGACAGAAATGTGTTTTCTGTACCTCCAGCTGTCCCCATCAGAAACACATTCCTTCCTCACAGTAATATTCCTTCCTGAAACTAGGCAAAATGAGGGGAATTTACTGGTATATAATTGTTCCATCTAAAAACATTCAGCTTAGTCTTGTAAACATATAAACTAGTTCTTTGTAAACAAATGCCTCAATTTTCTTTAAACTGCATACTTAGATGTCAAAGATAGAGAAGCTGGATATGTCAAACACATATGGTTCCTATTGCATCAGAGGCTTTCTTAATTTTAGTATTCTAATTGAAAAGACATTTTTGAAAGCATGCTAACTTTACAGAAACAAATCTATCAGACCGTCTGTCTGGTCTAGGTTTTATTCTTCCATCTATCACCATACTCTGGAAACATCATCTACTTTAAATGTACAGCAGTAACAGTATCCCTCATGGATCTTGAATTGCCCTCGATACTTCCAGTGCTTGATGTGGAAGCACTGTTTGAAGTTAGTTATGTTGAGAAGCTGGCTGTGGCTTAAAGGGGAGAGAATTAGAAAAGGGGAATGAGAGTAGGGACTGTAAGTTGTTCAGAAGTTTTTACCTTTTTCTTGGATAATTTATAACACAAAATACCCCATACTAATTAATGTCTTTAACTGGACAAAATCTCTATACACATCAGAGAAATACTGCAGGTCTGCTTTAAGATACAAGCTGTTTTATACATTTTATACTACCTACCTCAGATAAGACAAAAATTCAGTTTGGCATCCAGGAGCATGAACAATAAGTATTAATTTTTCCTCATACAAGTAATGGCAGAAAACTATCAACTTTACATCTGAAATAGGTTCGTTTGAAACAAAAACTGCATTTGTATTTCAGGCACTGCCATTAAGTTTTCTGGTAGAGTTGGTTTAACTAACTCTGCAGCTCTCTCTGATGAGAGCTTCGCAGTATGTGTTGGCTTGCAGGTTTTGATAGGATGGGTTGGGATGGGATGGGATGGGATGGGATGTCTGTGGAGCTGAGTTGGAGCCCCCTCTCCAGCAGCACCCTGACCCCTTTGCTGTGCAGGCTCTGGGCTCTGATCTGCTGCAGTGAGTTCACCAGATGGCACTGGCTTTGGTCTCAATTATGTATAAATCCACCTTTCCCAAGTGTATAGAATATTTAACAATAGAATACCTTTTTTTTTTTTTTTTTTTTTTTTTTTAATCCACTAACGTGTACAATATAAAGTCCATAAAGGTCATAGAGGTCAATTTACTTATTAAATGGAAATACTTGGGTCCAAAAAACATTATGAATCATTTTGGTGTTTTAAGTTCAGGATGCAGAGTAAATTATTCCAAAAATAATGGTAGCCAAATGTCATTCCCTCCAAACGTTTGTGTAATATCTATTTATTTGTGGGCTGATGACTGCTATGTATAATCAGAGGCAGACTTTTGTCAAATTGAGACTAAGTAAACACAGCTGAACACAAGCAAGTTGGACCATAACCTTTTTAAACTTTGCCAGCACTGTTATGACCTTGAAAACGAGTGTTTCTTCAGAGCACTCTCTTTCCAGTCTCTTTCAATATGGAAAAATTTTCAGTGTTTCAAATTAACAAGTGTTGATTAGAAATTTGCTGGTTTTTTTTTTTCTTTTTTTTTTTTTTTTTTTGTCAAATTAAATGAAATGTGTTCATTGGCCCAAACGAGGAGGACATCCTTTCTGCTGCTTAGAAAATCTGCATGTTTTGTAAAGGAATGTTTCCTGCATGTATCTATGAGAAAAAGAACAGAGAAAGAAGCTGTAAACTCATCTGAATCTTCATTATATAGTCAGATAAAATTTTCTACTGTTTCATTAAAATGTAAATGTCTTTTTTTATTTTGCTGTGCAAGTAAACTTAGCATTTAGGTAGAATTTATACTGCTATATATACAGAGACTGTTTTATCATTCTTGAAAAAGTAAATCTTAGTTTTAATATGCTAATATTCTATTTTTACATTACAAATAGTTAGAACACAACACATTTTGCTCTCTTGATTTTAAAGGCCGCAGCATTTGGAGTCTCAGGGAGGCTTTGGACAGTAGTCAAATAAGAGTCTAGCTCAGAAATTTGTCTTTCAGTAATCACAGCAAGTAAGTCGTGTCTATTGCCAGTATCTCCACTTCAAGGGACTTCTTTGAAAGATTTGTTGTTTTTGTTGCAAGTGCTGTGTATAAACCAGCTTATGTACCAAATTCAGGAGCAGGACATCTGTCAAAAGCTTTGTGGCCAGGGGATCCTTTCCTAAAGCCCTTGTGCCCTTTATTCCTAAGTCATACTTTCCAATAGGCCTTTTCGGGGGGGCAGTGATTATCATGTAAATATTTCTAACAAATCCTTACCTTGACAACAGTTTGATGCCAGCAGCCAAACTTACAGAGCACCTTGTATATTTCATGGGTTGTTACAGTATGGCTTTGACGTTGCAAGACAGGAACCATCCCAGCAGCTCTAGGGTGATTTACAAAGGAACAGCAGCAGAAATCTCTTCTTGCTTCAGCTGGGTGACAGAGCACTGGAACAGGCTGCCCAGTGAGGTTGTGGAGTCTCCTTCCCTGGAGACGTTCAAAACCTACCTGGACATCTTTCTGTGGTCCAGCTCTGTCAGGGGGTTGGACTTGATCTCTCAAGGTCCCTTTCAACCCCTAACACTCTGTGATTTTTTTTTCTGGTATCATTGCAGCAAATGAAAAATGAGGATGCAGTTGGAAACGAGTAGGAGGAGGAAAAGGAGGAAGATGATAGAAATGAGGATGATATGACTGAGAAGATATGTTCTTGAGATTGCAAATAGTGGATATGCCCACACATTCCTATATTTTGCTATACTTTGCACCAAAATGCAGATTTTAGAAAACAAGGAAGAGAGGGCACTCCCAGGCCTGGCTGAGTGATGCTGCTTTTATTGTTATACCAAGATCATCAGAAAAAGGCCACAATGCCAGGGATTTTAGGCAACTTTGTTGTTTCCACTGGACAGCTCTTCTTGTAGACTAAGGGTACAGCTGCTGGTAGTATCAGTGTCCAAATTCTTATTCTGGGATTTCTCCTTCATCACAAAAATTCACAAGGCTTATAAAGGTAAATGAAAATCAGAATATGCCAGGTGTCATCTAAGCCCATGGAGCAGACCTCTGAGTGTTCAGAGGGTGCCAAGGAGGCACTAATTGCAGAGCTTAGGATCACTGGGCAGGACTTGCTTTGAGATACAACAGCTTAGGGCAGCTGACTGCATTTGAGTTGCAAGAGGAGGAGGAGAGAGTTGCTGTAGGTGGGGGGCTCTGGGTGGTCATCAACCTTCGGAGTGCATTGAGTAGCCATCAAAATATTTCTACCTGAGATAGTAGTTACCAGAGAAGAGGCATTTTCAAAAAGACATCTTTAACCTAGAGTTGCACTCAGGGTTGGTGGTGTATGTGAGTGAGCCACTCTCAGGAGTGCTCCTAGGGATGGTTTTGCCACCACCTTGCTAGTTTGTTCATCTGGAGTAAAACAGTTGGTGGCAGCCAGCTTGTGCGAGTGCTTTGCATGCCCTGAGGAACCCGTATCCTCAAGCAGAAGGTTTGGTGGTGGTGCACAGTGTGTTTGCCCACTGCTGCAGAAGGACACTGGTGAGGAGAGCAGGCGTTACCTGCACAGGGGATTTGCTGCTTCCCTGCAGGTCTCCAGCAACTTCACAAACTGATGTATAGGCTGTCACTCTACAGGAAGGCTCACAGGCAAAAGTAAAAACTCTTGCAAAATGAAAGAAAGAGCTCTTACTGTTTTAAAAATGGAGACAGAACTACTAATAATAATAGCAGCAGGATCATTAGAGAATACTCAACATTTAAGTTCACAGAGCTTAAAGTCTTCCTGTAGTAGCTGGCTGGCTTGCATGGCTGCCCAGGATCCTCCTCTCACCAACATCCAAAGGCTCAAAGCCTAGAGTTGGATTGTGTTGGAGGGATCAAAGGGATCAGTTTCTCCACCATAGTTACTCCCTAAAAAATATAAATGTTGTTTATGTTGGGAACTGTGGCTTACCATCTCATTGCTCTTCTCTATAGAAGTGGAAATTCAGCATCTGAATTCTTAAAAGAGAGATGAGGACACCAGGCTAATTTTATAAAAACATGATTGTTGCAGGTACTGTTTGCTCTTAGGGAAGAATCTAAGCAGCTCAGGGAAGACACAGAAGCAAATTACAAAAGCATGAATTACTCTGAGATTAAGGTAATTTGATTGCTTCTTGAGCAAAAAGTCCATAGTGATTTCCAGCTCTATCTGTGCAAGGAGTTACATTCTATAAATGCAGAAATTTTCCATATTTTTATGCATATATATCTAGCCCAGTTTCTCCTGATTGCAAACCCTGCTGGGTGAATAGAACACTTCTGGTTTGACTTATGGTAACAGAAGGGAAGACTGGTTAGTTATACATGCCAATAAAGTTTCTGAGTTGTTTTTGATCTACAGATCTTTCAAATTATTCAAAATTAAAATTTTTGTGAAATATGTCAGTTGATTTAACCATAAATACCATATGGGCTTACCATAACATTGTATGTGTGTTCTAAGTCTGATATAGCAAACTGTTGTAGGAGACAATTCCCTAAAAAAAATGTTCTAACTTCCAGGAAAACATGTATGAACTAATGTAAAACAAATATGTAGTAAATATGACATTATTGCCTTCTGCATCTGTCTTACATATTTTTGAAGCACCCTTTCTCTACACCAACCTGTTATTTTTAGATAAAAGATACTCACCCTGTTTTGGCAGGAAATGTTACGAGGGGCTTCTTTAGATAACGGCTTCTTTGGTGTTGGAGGCTGATAGCCAGCCATTCACTTAACTTTTATAGGACACTATTGGCTTTAGCTGCTGTTAGATCACATACAGTATTGCGACTCAGGCCACACTGGTCAAGGTAATCAATGTTTTATTGGGAGAAATATATTTAATAGTTCTGGAAAATACCTTTTTTCCCCTGTGATAATAATACATTGTGCTTCAATAATTTGTAATTAGTACAAAGACATGGATTACTTTTTATCACTTGGTATTTAAAAACCATGAGTTGTTACTGTTACAATTGTTACTACTACAGCTTTGGTGTAGTTGCTATTTAGGTATAGTTTCCAGTGGTCAGTGTTGCTTTTTCAGGTGATCACTGCAATGATCTGGGAAAGTCAGCAGCCTCACTCAGAGAAACAGCCTGGGCATTTTGCCTGTGGTTTGGGTATTTTCTATTTGAAAGCAAATCTGTTTGGCTTGAAATATTGTGGCTTAGTTTCCTCTACAGCTCAGCAATTGCATCTTTGCGAATTGCTCTTTCTGGGGGGAATGGCAGAGGGTTTGAATACCTCTCATTGTTATGCAGCATGTCCTACAGTTAGAGGAGCAGATCTCTGCAGCCTCATGGCATGAATTTTACAGAGGCCCCCAAATTCACCCAGTTGTGCTATACCAAGAACTGCAAGCAGCACGTCGAGGTCAGGACAAGTTAGTAAGCCCTGTCTCCCCACAGCAATCTTTGCTATGATACAGGTCCACTGATGTGGCTTAGGGTTGCTGTCACAGAGCAGGCACTGTGCTATGCCACGTGGATACACAATGCCCTGCTACGTGGTGTACTTTTACTCAACCCTGCCTTGGTGTCTGAGGCCCTGAGTGCTGAGAAGTCTGAATTCAGTTGTTATCAGTAACGATGCTGCCCTGCTGGTTTCTTGAAAATCACTGTCTCCAAAAGCAGCAGTGTGTGTTGAATAACAAACCCCTCCACATTCAGACTCTTCAGGTTTGGGAATGGAGCCAACATTCTTGAAGAATGATTTAGTGTCCAATAAACATCTGCAAAGTCTGTAAGACTGTCAGAAGCAGTAACGTTGAAAGTAAAGATCATATCAGTAGCAATTCCCCTGTCCTGACAAGGCATTCAGTGCAAATATTTGTTCAGTCATCCTTGCTCCCATTCCTGTTATCACAGACAGTTTCACGTGTTTTGCCAAAAGAGCAATTCCATCTTCTTCCGCAAAGCTGTTCTCATCCAAGGCCTTTGCGATGTTAAATACCGGACTACTACTGTTTCAGGACCTCCCACACATGCTCCTTTGGAGTGCAGGAGCCTCATATGTCTTACACAAAGCCTCTGGTGTGTAGGGCCCTTGTAACTTTCAATTAGTGAGCATCTGCAGTGTTAAGGTTTTGCTGTTCCTTGTGGATTCAAGCTCAGTCTGGCTGATTTATTACACTGCCCCAATCTCCATGATAGCCAGGACATTCTGTGAGCTCTTCTAAGTACAATTCTCCTGCAGAGTCACTGAAATTGCACTGCTCAAGGGTTCAAACTATTTAAAATGATGTTTGTATAAGAAGGAGGTGTTTCTCCTTCTCTAAAACCTCTTGGCAAGTAGGTACATCTTCCTGAATAATTCTGGCAGGAGATTCTTCTGTTACAAGAGCCTCCCCCCATTTTGCCTGGTTTGCTTCACTGTCTCACATATTCGGTGAATAGGAAAACTGAAAACACAGACTTTCTTGAGATACCTCCCAGTTTACTAGAATCTCTGAGGGCCTGTTCACAAGTGTCTAGGAATATTTAGGTTTGGGAAAAAATCCTGTAATGGAAATAATAACAGTGCAAGCTGAGGTGAGCAGGAGCATGAATACTGCAATAGTTTCACAAGGGAAAGCAAAGGGAGCAGAACTAAAAATTTGACTCAAAAATGATGCAATCAAACACTAAAATCTTTTTGTGCAACTGGAGGTGAGAATAATCGACAGGCAACTATTCCCCCGGTGGCTAACTCATCAATGTCTCTTTCTGCTGGTTACTCTGCATATGGTCAGGGTGGGGTGTGACTTAAGTTTTCTGTACTGGTTCCTTTAATTCCTCAGGATGCTGAAGAAAGGGTTTCCCATCACATTCTATCTAGATGAGAAAAGAGACACTTTTCTGACATATTTGAGCTGGCCCAGTAAGTAAGAAGCCTCAAAACTCATTTCACATCCTCACTGGGTGCTCTTTGCTGCTTCTCTACCAGCAAAGAACTAACATGAATGTAGCTGAGCATCTCTGAGGACAGGATGATTAATTTTATGATGTACTCTTCAGTGCCATTTCTTAAGTTCCATCTGTCCTTTGTAAACTTTAATGAAGTTGTTTTCATAAGAGGTCTGCAGGGCTTTCCATCTAGAGGACTGAGGGACCAGACAATTACAATTTTCAGTAATTTTAGGTAGCTAAGACCTTGTGGATGCTCATGATTCCATGTCTCTTGATACATTGGAAGCACAGCTCTTGTTGACCTCACTTGTACCTCTGAGTGCTCAGCACTGCCAAAGATAAGAGCCTAGGCTCTGAGTCAGAGTCGAGACTGGGGACTGTACCATGGCATCTGTGAAAAGGTTGTTTAGAACAGTTTATTGAGCCCCACCCAAACCTGTAGCACAAGGAGAGAGACTATCAGTCACTAACATAATTTACTTGGTGGTGTTAAATCCATCTGACTATTTTTTATCTTCTTGTACTCCCCTCCTGCAACAGCCTCAGAGCTGCTGTGCCATGGCTCTGAGGTTGTATAGGAAAAGTTGTTACTTACTGGGGCTTTCCGCCAGGGCTGAGCCTAGTGCAGGTCTGTCCTGTGACTTCAGGGAGGTGGTGACCACAGACAGTAAGTACCACATGATTGTACTGCTGTATCTCACAATGTGTTTAGTGCCAAGGCAGACTGCTTAGGCATCCCAGTTTTTATGCACACATAATGCAGAAGCAGATACAGATATGTATGTGTATTGCTATATCTGTATCTATCTATAGATATAAATAATTTTTAAATTTTACATGTAGTCCCTTGGTTTGTAGGATCTGTTGTGCAACACTTGTTTGGGGTTACTGCAAGGCTCTTCTGCAGCTTACACCTAGTTTTATGGTTCTTTGTCTTTTGGAGCCCTGCATGTGCTTATGCATTTCTTTACAAGCTGCTTGATTTTTTATGCTTGTGATTGCACAGAGCACAGTAAGTCTGGGACATAACCTAGGTACCTGGAGTTTAGTATTTGGACACAAGAATTGCGTACATCCCATGCAGCAGATGGAAGTAGCTATGTTTAAAAAGATCACATTTGTCAGTTGTTTTTTTTATCTTACAGGCGAGTGAAAGAAACAGTGAATTTCCTCTCCCTGACAGACTTACCCATTCTTTACTTCATTGCTGGCTAAACACACCCTGGAAATCAGTTCTGGCATTCACATAGAAGTTCCTCCACTTGCCTGAATATACAGCACCTTGTAATTTAAATTGTCTTTATGCAGCACATGCCATATCTGAGCCTGCTTGGCTCCTAGGGGCAGGAGAGGAGTTGGCTCCTGCGAGTGGGACTGTGGCAACCCGGGGGCACTTTTCTCTGAATTCTGCAGGAGGCTTCTGAAAATATCCTGTGTGCACGTATTCATATCATAACATTACACCGCATATGTAGGGTCTGCTCCCAAACCCACAGCCAACTAGCATAACAAAATCAGATTTTACTGCTGTAGTGTCAGCCTGGGGTTGAAATATGGCTTTGAAACCCTCCCTTTCACCCTGCTTTTTTAATGAAAAACAATTGGTCTGGAGTGTAATAGTGCTTACCCTGGCTGCATTTGACTTCAGCTTTTTACTTTTAAAGCCTTATTTTAGGCTTTTAAGAGCTCCCAATTAAACTTCTTAGGTCCAGAGTGAAAGCCTGAACGTGCCTGCCTGCACAACAACAAGATTCCTGGGTGGCAAAAATATATTTTTATATTAAAAATAAAGAAAATTAACACAGTGGTGCATTTTCTCCCTTCTTTGCCCTTACATTTCTTTTTCCTAATGAATCTTCATTTGCCATTTTTTAATTTCTTTTTTTTTTTAACATCCCCCCTTACCCTTTCCTTTATTTCCTTTATTTTCTTCCTCTTCTCCCTTCTCCTCATTCTTTATTTCACTCTTTCCTTTCCCTGCTGCCTGACTTGGTTTTCACTGTTAAGCCGTAATGGTTTACAATAGGAAAGCTGACTGCTGCATCCTTCCAGCCAGCACCTCATGTACTGTAAATCCCTTTCTAAATGACACCACCCACCCAAAAAAAGAAACCTGGGCCAGGTATTTGTTTATCCATTATGAAATGTGTGTGGGAGACTATCACCAAGGAATCTGGCAACATTACACTGTTAATTACCTGCCAGCTAAATGAAGAAAGATTTGATTTCAGTCAGCTTTGCAGCAACCTTGGAAAGAACATAATACCAAATAACCATCAGTGTGTTAGCAACTTGCCTCCAACACTACACAGCCCTGACTCCCATTATAAGCTCTACTAAAGTCTGGCTGAGAAAACAAGTCTTGCACAGTGCCCTGTGTCTCCCCTGGGAGAACACACTGTCACTGGTCAGGGGAAATTTAGAGCCAGCCGTGACAGCCCAAACAATGAGGTGATTTACACCAGGTTTGTATCTAGTTTGCTAAATCATAAATTCTTACTTGCAGGTGCATAGCCCAGGAGTGTAAGACCATTTGCAACATGCCTACTATTATATGGGACTTTCAGTGTTCTTATTAATACAAATGTTAATACAGACTTGCAAACTCAATTTTCATTTTATGATTTATAAAGTACACCCATCCCAGTCTCTGTGGGCATGTACACTCATTTTATAAAAATCACATGTATTAAGATGTAATTATATGCCTACTGCTGCTTCAGTAGACTCCAGGCTGCACAAGGTAAAAAAACTCTTCAAGTTCCTAGACATTCAGGAAAAAAATCTCAGGTGGTACCAGTCCCTCGCAGTTGAAGCTTATACGTGATGTTTTGGTGCAAGAAGCAAATTCCAGACAGATTTCCCTGAAAAAGCTTGGTCTGAAGTGTGATGGCAAAGGGATATTTCCAACACTGGCAAGCCCCAACCTATGGATGTTAATAGAAGAGGTCAGACCAGGGCTAAAGCTGTTTCTGGAAAAGAAACACTGGGAGAACAGGGAAAAATATCCAATGTAGCTGTCACTGTGAACATAAATTGTCATTATTCAGTTTGTTCATCTGAAAGGACGTAACAGCTGATGACAGATCAGTTATACTTGGTGTCACTGTGAAGCCAAAGAAGTGAGGTAACAGGGTTGTGGGGGTGAGTTCATTACAAGCTGTGCTATAGCCGCCTTCTGGAAGAAAAAGAAAGCAGTTGTCAATGAAAACTTTGCTGAAAAGGAGTTTTCTCTAGAGCCAGGGCCCAGAGCTCATTCCTGTAAGTTTCTGACACCTTTCTTTCTCCCACCCAACAAAAGGACATAGTAATAAATCATTGTCTGGAGAAATCTGGTACCCCCTCGAGATGGGACCAGCTGCAGTTGGTATCACGAGCACTTGGAGGTCACACTGCCTTGCCATGTCTGCAGCCACAGGTCATCTGAAACTCCAGCAAGGACTTCCATCCCTCTGACAAAAGGCTCTGCTTTGCAAGCACTGCCAACCCAAACGGGGCAGTTCACACAGACCTGCTCAGCCCAGGACTTTCTCTGGGCAGGCATGTCTTCCTGAGGGACATGGGCAGTTCCATGTGGAGGTGGCCTGGGGACTGCAGGAGGTCAGACACCAGGAACATTGGGGAACATTTCTGTAGGAGACTGCAGTTTGGAGTCTCTTCCAGCATGAGCTTTCCTGTTTGCTCTTCTCTGTAATTCAGCCTTAATATATCCAACGTCTGTGAGGAAAACTGGGAGGATGGTGCAAGAGGAAAAGGGTTTTAAAAATTTCTGTGCTGGATTGGAGCAGTCCTGTTTGTGTGTAGAAAGTCCTTGGTAGTGTGGGTCACTGTTTGAAACTCATTTGTCTCTTCACATCAGGTTTAGAATCATCAGCCCTACAAATGTAAGCATGGGAAGGTCAACTTCTGCTTCCTCCAATTCTAGCTAGAGGAGCTGAGGTTTGCTGTGCTGGGGTTTTTTGAAAGATGCTACAGTCTTTGCACGAAGGTTAAATGGCATTTCTTACATGAGTAAAAGGGCCTGGCCTGGTGTTTTGGGCTACAGTTTTCCCTCCTTTACACTGCTGAGTGACCTGGGCTAATCCACCTTCCCTCCCCAAATGTGGGTGAAAGTTAGTGTGTCGTGTTCTTTAATTTGGGAGTCTTTGGGAGGAAAGGAGCTATGTCAATGCAGAAGAGAACATAAATATTAATTCCAGCTAACTCGGTTTTGTTCTTGGAGAAGCAGAGATCTGAAAATCATCCATGTCCTGGAATAGCGGTTTGGAAAATAGTAGAGTGAAGGGGGGGGCATGACCTACAAAAATACCTCATCTCACCACTAATTTACTCACACATGTAAACCTCATTTTTCATTCAGCTGCCCCAATTTATTTCCTGTTCCTCCTTCTTTTTTCTCTTCTTGCTTGTTTTGAAAATGCTGGTCAACACGTTAAGACTGTCTCCAAAACCAACAAAAGAAAGCTCAGGAGAGGCAGTGAGAGAAACAGTTGAATAACATTGCCAATTTTAAAATGAAGATAAGTTATACAGGACCTTTTATTGAACCAACAAATATTTTATAGTGGGGTTTTTTTTTTCCTCTCCATTTTGAGCTAGGGTAGAAGGTATGTAATTCATCAGGAATCTGTACATGTTTGAGTAGCTTCAAGAAATACGATGGTATGTGGGACTGACCTACTGTGTCTTGACTTCCATGTCCATTTTTTTCCCCACTACATAATGTTCCGTACCCTCTCTTCTCTGTCTCGTTCCCTCATTCACATATTATTTCCCCTGTTGGTTTCAAGCCATCTTTGCTTTGTCAGTGTTACCTGATAACAAAAAGCAGAATTTTAAGCCAGTTGTTGAGCTGTGTATCACACTGAGTGAGAGAGCAACATGGATGCTTGTTGGTCCTACATAAGTGATTGGTCTTTGTTACTCCCATCAGGACCTTTAGCTGAAGTCAGTTTTTCACCCCACACACGTGATATTCTTAGATCAGAAAGCTTAGATCCAAATAAACTGTAATTAACATTATTAAGTGTACCCCTGAAGTCATCCAAGTATATAAAAATTATTAGCCTGGACTTGGCAAACAGTAAGAATCTGAATTGTTCTGAAATACTTGAATATGCCACAAGCATCACATAACCAGACAGCCCATATAGGCTGTAAATTGGAGTAGGCATATGTGCTGCAGCAGAGCAGGAAAGCTCTGGCTTTCCTCTCTAGTACTGGATGAGGTATGTAAAAAGGCACTGTGTATGTACTTAGATGTATATCTTCTTGTGCATTATTGGTATATTATTCTGACAACAGTCAGGTCTAATGGCAATATACTGGAGGTGAGTAATGCTATTGTCCAGTTTAAAGATGGTTTGCCTGCAAGAACCCTGAGGTTTATTTTCTTTGGGTGGGCCATTCTGATAGCAGAAGAACAAAAGAAAACATTTTCATTATAGGAGAAATCCTGGAAAATTCTGCTCTTAAATGGTTTTGAAATGGTTGGAGTAGTGCCTAGACATGTTGTCTTTGGACTTCTGGGACTCATTTCCATCTCTGCTAAAATGGGACTGCATGTTACCTTGCGAGAGAGCTGTCAGGATCAGCAGTGAATATTTATGAAGAAATTTCATGGTGAAAAAAAAATAATATATGCTACATATACTTTTAATAATTATGTGAGTCCTGAAAAATACCATACTGTATCACAAAGCTGGTATTGTCCAGTGTCTACACTTCTGGCACTGCATGCTACAGTAAACTGTATACTGAAAACTCATACCAGTGGAAAGGTATACAGGATTCCATTTGTAAGTGATTTATAGTGACTTCCTATTACAAACAAGAGGGAACAAATATCCTGCCTTGCTGGTTTCTTTGGGCAGATGGTGAGAACAGAATGAGACATTCCTGGCCAGGCAAGAGCTGATGCTCTGGATGCTTGCAGCTGGGAGCAGAAGTACCACCAATTGAGGGAGAAATTACAATCTCTAATTATAAATGACTGAGTTTCCATTTTCAAAGTGTTTAAGACTTTCCAGTTGTAGAGCAAAAACCACTGCTTTAAGTGATTTCCAGGCTTGTAAAAAGAGATGTTTCTGATGTTTAATATTAAATAGACTTAATAGGATCTTAATATATACTGAAAGCTCTACCAACATCCTGTGACAAGGAGCACATTGCTTTCTGAGACAGAAAGAAGTATCTTCAGCAGCATCTTCCTAATGCATTTAAATGAATAAATACACTGTCGAGCACAATTGTAGTTTGTTCAGAGGGCTTATTTGTGCTGGACAGTAGTATGTTGTTGATAAACTTCAATGTACATCCTATCAAGTAAGTCTTGGGAACAGTGTGGAATATAATAAAGCCTCAGCACTGGGTTTCTCTGGAGTCACTTGACACATTGATCTAAGCTTGACAGGTCTGTCAGGGATGAAATTTCTGTGACAGCCTGCCTGGATCCAACTGTTGAGAAAATCACTTTTGCAGGAGAGACCAGAGGTGGCTACCACCTGAGGTGCTTGAAGAGGGCAGCTGTGGTGCATCCTTGGCATCCTGTATGAAGTGGTGCCTCTCACGTAGTGAGAGAGGGATCATGAACTAAGTGTGAGGTCTGCCCATCAGTACTGGCTCTGTGATTAATCCTTAGCTCAAGCTACTTGGAGAGATTCAATATGCTCCATCATTTTTCCATTCCTTCTCTAGCAATGGAAATTTTCACCATTTTCAGAGATGTTACCCAGTCCCAGTGCCATTTGTCTTCCTTCTTTTATCAGTGAAGAGCCAGACAGAGCCAGACTGCTTTTCCAGGCTAAACTAAGCAATTAAGGCATCCAGTTTAATCTCCAAAAGAAAGGTATGGTCATCCATCTCACAGCATATCCACATGGATGCTAATGCTGCCCAAAAGGAAACACTGGGAGGAGATGGCAATAGAAGAAGGATTCTCCATGTGGTTTTGCAGCAGTAGTCAGAGATGTTGGACTGCCTTGTCAAACAGGTGGACTGAAACCACTTCTTGGGCAATATCTCTGTTGTTTGTGAATGGAGTCTGGACAACTGGGCTGGGTAAAGATACATGACTTAGATGGAAGGTTCATGGCAAGTGAGGTGAACATTGCAATTCCTTTTAAGTTGAATCAAGTTGGCTTGACCGGCAAGTTCACACAGAATGGAACAGAATCATTCTGGTTGGAAAAGACCTTTAAGATCATTGAGTCCAACCATTAACTGAACTCTACTGAGTTTATTAATAAAACAGGTCCCTAAGTACCATAAGATATCTAGGAGAGCATGAGGAATGGTCTTTGTCTCTCTTAATGTGGTTATCCCCATTTTAAAAAATTATAGTAATGTTTTTTTCCTTCACTAAGGGCTGTTCAGACAGATGTGAGCTGCTTGGATGCTGTGGTAGTGCAAACTGGGATTTGCTGTCAGAGGTTTGGTATAGCAGAAAAAAGATTTTTGGAAAGGAAAAAGAGTCCTGTGGTTTGAAATTATCAGACTTCATCGTACTAATGTGCTTTTACAGCAGTTATTAGCAAAAGCTTTGCAAACTATCAGTGATGGTTCTATTGTAAACCAGTTTTGAGTTTCTTTGACAGAAATTATTTGTTTGAAAAAACATAAAATCTGAACTGAATGAAAAAAAGACTTGTAATTTAGGATGAATCTTCAGCAAAGTTAAAGAAGGGGTAGCTCTTTGCTCCTTGATTTTATTTTTTAGCTTTGGTACTGCTTTTATATACCATGGGCAAGCCACTTTCTTTTAAAGTTGGCTAAACACCAGTAAAAAATATTTGCAAATACTCCTTCAAATAAATGCTGGAATTGGAATGTGTGTCACTATTCACACCTACTTTCCTCAGAAGTTTGTACAAGCAATTTTTTTGTTCATAGGAAATATTTTCCGACAGCAAAAGAAACTGACAGATGCTTGAGAGAGGTATATTTATATCCAGGTTTGGTCTGGCAATGACATTCTCTATTACTTGCCATTTCCATTTCTATGCCTACTGACCTGTTCAGTCCTAAAGCTCCTCTTTAAAATCATCTCTATTAAAGAAAAAAATGAAGCAAGGCTGAAAAAATATTTGTAGCCAAGTACAGCATGAAGAAGGAGACTTTGGGTCTCTCTGGGTCAAATGTTTGGGGTTTTTTTGGTTTTGTTTTGTTTTGGTTTGTTTTTTTTTTTGTGGTTCCCTCTCCTCTGCATGGGCTGAACTTCCCCATTTTGAATACCATTCCAGCATTTATCTAGGAGACTTTAAAAGATACTGATTTAGGATGTGCTGTTCTGGACAGTATGCAAGCCTTGGTCACTTGTGAACATTTTTTTTATAAAGCTGCTTTGGGAAAGGATGGAGGGCTGCTAAATCAAACATCTTGGCAAACATCTGACCTCTGAAATGACAGCTGGTCTCCCTGCATTCTGTGGTGAGACTGTGGTCTTCAGTGGTCACCTCCAAGTGTTGAGGAGTGTGGTTGGGCTGAGCTGTTCAATGTGGCAATGATGGGCAGTGGCAGGCGAAGTTACTCAGACGGGGAGAGTTGCCAAGGGTTGCCAGGGCTTGCAAAGGGTTTTGAGACCTGCTCCATTGGAAGCTCTGTTTAAAGAAACGAGAGACTTTTAATCATAATCTGATGGAAATCTTGCAATAAGGTTGATTTTAGTTGAGAAACTAGCCTCATAAAGAGATGCATTACTTTATGAGACTCATGCTGAGTTTAGGAGCTTTTTGGGTCTTGTAGCCATTAATGCTCATGCTGTTGCTGCTTCTTTTGTTTGACTCATCCTCTAGCTTTTGCAGCTGGGCATCAGCTCCTCGCACCTCCATAATGTGTTCTGTGTCAGGAGAGCAAGCCCACTGAATAAAGCTTACACATTTTTGCCTAGTAAATATTTCTGGCTTCTCTGCAATGTGAGGACTGAATGAATGAACAAACGTGACTCTTGATGGGAAAGTGTAGTTTATGCCTGTGATTCAGTTTCATCTTCTAAGGCTGTTAACCAGGTGTGCTTGTTACTTGAGCCCTTCTCAGCCTGCCCCTGTGACTGAGGTGCAGCCTGGGCAAGGGGCACACTAAGAACCATACACACCACGTGTGCATGGGTGAAAGTCCTATTTTTAGTGCATACAAGAAGGCATTCACTGAATGGCAATGAAGCTGAGGGTTTTTTTATGTTTTGCAATTCCTTGTGTCCTTGAGATTTACAATTTGAAAAAACATCTCTATCACCCTGCAAAATATAGGTGAAGCTCTAAGACCAGCTTTATTCTCACTATTGCCAAGATAACCTTTGCCTGGACAGGCTGGTGTGGAATGCACTGGGCAGGGTAGAGCAAAGTTGTGCCAGTGTGGTTCTGGTGAGGCTCAGTGAGGTTCTGCCTCACCACAAGCCTATTTCTGTTAGGTCGTGTCTCAGGAACCTCTCCACAGCATTTTTGCATGAAGCTGGCCCTTTATATCTGTTGAAACAAAGATTTTATTTGGAAATCTGGTATCAATTTTAGAATTTGTCTTGAATTATTTTTCCATATGCCTGTTCCATGAACTTGCTTGTTTTAAAAACTATGAAAAGAAAATATACATCTTTTTTTTCTATTTTCAGAAACTCTGGAGAATGGACAAAATAAGTGTGAAAGGTAAGGGACTTCACAGTTTTCCAAAGTTATTATTATTACAGTTTTCCTGACATAATGTAGCTATGTAAGCTGTACATGTAAATTTTTGTTGTTGCTTGAATCTAGTGCAGCTAACAGAAAAGGAACCAGCAAAGATGAAACATACTGGAAGGAGATCAACGCAGCTATGGCCCTAACGAACCTTGCCCAGGGGAAGGATAAGCTGCAGGGAACCACCAGCTGCATCATTCAGAAATCGTCACATATATCAGAAGTAAAGACTGTTAAAGTGCCATTACTTCAGCAGTTTTAAGAGATGGGTCCTTCGTCCTTCTCCTGTCAAACGGACATTTTCCTCACAGGATTGGTTTTCAGCAAAATAAGATTCACAAATACGAAGCAAATGTGGAAAATAGGCCCCCTCTTACAGTATGGTCAGTTTAAAAAAAAATTTCCTTCTGACTCAAGATGTTTTCATTGTATTAAATGAAATGTTCAATTGCTTCTATAAAAGGCATGTAAATTATAAAAGCCCTGTTTTTATCAAAACATTAACTTATTTTATGTTAATCAAAGTGTGCATAAGATGTTTGCATTGCTATTACAGTAAGTGCCTTGCTTTCAAAAAATAAGCTATAACGTGGGCATAGTACAACAGTATTATGCCTCAAAATGACAATGCCATAATGCTTAAACTTTGTATATTATTCCAAGTGGGCTTAAGCAGCCTAGGGCTAAACACATTACTGCTGGAGGCCCTGGAGAGTTGTGCTTATTTGACTTGTACAAATTGACGAGTCTTAATGAAATTGTTACATCATTTTCTGTCTTTTTTTTAATCAACAGTGTTATAAAAATTGTACAGTATGTTTTGTCAAAGTGACAATGAGGTTGTTATGCATGTTTCATACCTGTATATGCAGTATATTAAAATACCAAAATAATTCCTTTGAAAAGTGCAATACTCTAGAACACACAAATTAAGGAAATAAGTTAATTGTTCAGATTATTTTGAGTTTATACATATATTCCCAGCTGTGTTGCTCATTAAAGATTTCTAGTTGAGAAAGTTCTAGCCAGACTAGCTGTAAATTCAAGTTGAATTTCTACAATTTTAAAGCTTTGCTAGTGACTTACTGAATTTTTTATAGAAATAAAATTGATTTCTTCTTGTACAGAACTAAATCTGTAGTGCCCTTTACTGTTTGCAGCAGAGCTCAAAAAAGTTTCCATGGCAGGACTTATTATTCTAATGTGGTTTAAACAATTTTATTTTGTAGGTACTGCATAAATGAGGACAGTTGATTAACAGTTCACATTTCAGTGAGAGAAAGCTGTAATGCAAACTATCAAAGCCCAAACTAGAAACACAAATGGGAAATGAAACACTGAAAAATCTCAGCATTTCAGGTGGAAGGGTTTTGAGTAGATATTAAACCATGTATTAAATGTCATGTCTCTAAACTTCACTGCTATTGAGTGTAATAACTAGCATAAAACCAGGCTTACTGGGAGGTGTACAACTTCTTCTTAAGGCATATAACAATAGTCTAATGGGGTTTACGGTGCTTGAATAAACAGTGGCAAAGCCAAAGCCAATTTATACTGAATCAGTTACAGAAAAATGGAAAAGAACTGATTGTTGCTAGAATTTGGATTTTTTTTTTCCTGTGGGTATCCTGTCAGGTTTTTTTCCTAGTTACACTCTTCCTTGTTTCTCTTTTTGGTGAGCCATCAATGAACAAGACAAGACTTCAGTCCTGCTTCCACTGAGTTTAATGACAGAATTCCCACATTAGTGTGAGCAGGACTGTGCTAATGATGAAACTAACTTGCAAGTAGAGGCTGTTCCAGTTGCACTAGAATTATCAAGATACATTGCAAATATCAGCCTTGGTGTGACTTCTTAGGAAACTTCTTGATGTAACATAACATGTTGTTGGATTTATTTAGTGTACAATGAAAATGATTTGATATAAAAATATTTTGTACATATATATTTTTACTTTGTTTTCTAAATTGCTGATTTGCATTGACTTAAAGTGCCAAGCAAGACATGTATGTCATGACTGTATGAACAGCTGAAGTATATGTTTTACTGACTTGCATCATTGTATGTCTAGGATTCCATGACATTAATTTTTGATATTTTACTGGATTTTGACATAATAATGTGAGTTTCTAACTAATAGCAGAGCGTTAATACTTCACTTTTGTTCATACTATTATAAGTTATTCTGGTATTAAATATTTTGTGACAATAAATTGATGGTTTTGAAAAGTTTTTCTGTTAGAAATATTCACAGGGTTTTGTCTGTATAAACAAAAACAAAATTTGTCATGTGAAAAAGGTACTTTTGGAGGCTTCTTCAGAGTAAAACTGGAGAAGACATGCCATTGTATAAACAACTTGTTCATGGTTCTTTTTTTAAATTATCAAAGCACAAAGAATAATCTGTAAAACGCATCAAGTGGGTTTTAAATTTAAGAAATACTTGGCATAATTTCTTGTTACCATTTCCTTTAATTTATTTTTTTTCTACTGCTGCTTTAGAGTTTTCTGAAAACACAAATTCTAATGAATTATGTGTGTGTCTTTTTTAAATAACAAAAATCATGATCAGTGCTGAGCCAACAGCTAATGAAGACTCAATAGTTATTTATGATATTGGAAAACAAATATTATTACTATTGCTCTTCTTTGTTTCAACATATGTAACCATTTTAGTAAAATAAATAACTGCAAACAACATCTTGCTGGTTTGAATTAAATTTCATTTATCTATCCTTAGTCATTTGCATTTCTGGTTTCCTGTTATAGTCAAGGTTTCTCTGTGCTGGGATACAAGCTTGTAATAGTCAAAGACAAAACAGGACTACTACTCTTTTGATTACTACACCCTGTGGTGCACAGTCATGTGATGTAGTTTAGTGTATCCCCGACGAAAATGGCTGTTCAGCAAGTTTAGGCTGATGACTGCTAATGACAACCTGGCATGATGCTAACAAATCCTCAACACTGGAGGAGTACAGAGGCAAGCCATAGCTACTCACTGTCCTGAGTCTCTGGAGAAGCCCATGACCTGGGAAAGGCTTTAATCATTTAGGGGGTTTTATGAGTACAGGATACATTTGTCTATAGTAGCATGTATGGATATACTGACTTTGGAGCCTAGATGGGGAACGAGATGCAGGCAGCCCATCTAGATGTTCAGTGCTCACAATAGTGACAGACCAGGGCTCCTAACTTTTGTGTCTCAGCAAAGTTCCTCCAGTTGCATGGGAGGGTTGATAACGAAGGTTTTGGTGGCAACTGGCATTTACAGGTTTTATGTCCTGCTTACCTGTGATGTGTGTGTACCCCTGTAGCATCTATAGCCATCCAACATGTCAGTGGAGATTTGGATATTCAATTGATATGTAAGTTTATGAGGGAATATGTACAGTCTGACTTTTGCTGTTGGGAATGCGTAGAAACTCCCACATCCCAACGATACTGAACTTCTTGGCATCTACTTTGTACCCAAGTCTAACATAAAGAAGTCAACTCACTCTGCTCCTACCTATTTGCCCATCATTTGCAAGATCTGAGCCATTGTGAATAAGGGAAGTCCATATTTTGCCGGGTTTTTAAGTAGATATATTACACCTTGGGATCAGGATTGCAGTCTCCCAGCATCATACAATTGCTACAGCCATTGAGCTGTAGTTCTTACTTTGTGGCCTCATGTTCTCAGAGGGCCTGGTGAATAAATATGTATGCCAGGCGGAGCAGTTTCACCAGAGAGACTAAGAGTAAGTTCCAGGACAGCACATGATTGATAGTAATTCTGTAATATGTAAGGAAGTTAGGATTTAGCTTAGGCTAGAGGAAAGGCTGTGTGGCCTTAAACATGTTTGTTCATTATTGCTTACCTTAGTTTTTAATTCCATGCCATGGCTTTGATTGATTCTGTTTTTATGAACCTGAACTCTCCATCGGTGGAGATCTACAACACTGAATGTGATATCCTGTTACAGGAAACAGCCTTTATTATAAAAATGAATGGGATCTCTGATAATCATGAGCTCTTGGAAGTCACCATACTCTTTCTTCATGTTTAGAAAGTCCTTCTTTATGTGTCCTGCTTCATCACCAGAGGAGAGTGTGAAAGTGGTTTCGCATTAGTCAAAAGATGGCCTGTAGCAGGGAAAGGAGTTTGTGGCTTCCCTGGGGATGCTCTGGAGTTCCAGAGAACTGCCTTCTCTCCCTGCAAGAAATCACCCAAAGATACTCAGGGTTGTTAGGTTAGCATTCAGATGGGTTACACCATACCCTGCCTACCAAGCCACTGCCAAGAAATGGGGCTGCAGGCATAAAACTCAGACCCTGTTTCAGGAATCCTTCCAGAAGTTTTTCAGACTCCATGATGCCTCTGTTTCTTTTGGTCTTGAGGAAGTCTTGAGCCTTATTCCCCTGCATGGCTTCAAAGAGCTGGAGGAAATGGATACGTTTGCTGGTAAGAGCCCAGTGTGAAATGAAAAGTGACAGTGTCACCATTCTTCCAACTTCCCAAAGCTGCAACAAAGCTCCTATAAACTGAGCTTCACCAGGACTAGTGAATTCTTACTCATAATTCCTGCATTCAACTCGAAGCAGTCTTTTCAGAGCCAGGATCCTGATACTGACAGAAGAGAAAAGCAGTAACAACAGCAAAGCTTGTCACTGCTCTCCATGCTGGCTAATGCATCAGGTGCCCACTTGCTGTGTGGCAAAGGGAAGGGTCCAGCTGTCTCCTGTCATGGTTGACTTTCTCAAACATGCCAATATTTTTTGCTGTGAAATCTCACATTCTCCTATGGAGCCTTCAACTCAAGTTGTGCTTCCATTCAGTCCTTAGTGTAGCTACACTTGCTTCAACCCTAGCCTATTACTTACAGGTAAACAGAGCCCAGACTCAGCACAGGATGAGGACACCACGTCCCCCAGTACTCCACCATGAGCTCTAAAGTGCAGTGGGCACCAGTTCAGTGGTCACAGTGACAACTTCAAGCATGACAGACCCCTGTCTTATTTCTATGTTACTATAAACAATCTGTGAGACCTTTAGAGCATCAGAAAGAACCTCATAGGAACCCAGTCTCCCAGCTTAACAAATCCAAGTATTTCTTAAGGTCCAAGGGCCAAGGCATGTTTTCACAGCCAAGTGCAGACAGTTGACTGGGCCAGCTGGACAGAAACATGGGCTAGTGCAGAAACTGGGTAACCAAGTTTGGCATCAAGCCTGAACTGCTACATCAAGGTCCTCAGCAGAGCGTGGACTGGAGTTAGCATGGTGTGACGATGTCTGTGAAGCTTTTTGGGCCATTGTTTTTTCTATGTCTTCACTCATCCACAGCAGTGTCCTCAAATTTCTCTGTGGTTTGGTGCAAAATTTCAAAGAGAACAATAATACTCTGTATATTCTGCTCTGTATAGCTGAGCTATTCTGTGTAGGAGGACACTGGTAGTTGGGAGCTGCTCTGGTGAAATACCTACCTAGACTAGTTAGCTAGAGCAGGAAAGTGAGATGAAGCATGACACAAAGAGCTGAACTGCCTGAGAGGACTGCTTCAACACACTGGAAGGGAGACTACAGGAATCCAGCCTGGATATGAGTTCATGTTTTATGAGACAGCTTGCCAGTGTCTGGGTTTGCTTGGTTCCCATTAGCAGCAGGATTGAGACGCAAACACACGGCTTTCACGGTGCTGGGTTGCTGAGCCAGTGTTTGGTTTTGGGCCCCATCTTGAAACACCTCTTGTTTAACAAGAAGGGAGGAGGTTGGCTAAAATACAAGTACCTTGTGAAAAAGAAAAAAAAAAAAAAAAAAAAAAAAAAGAAGGAGAAAAAAAAAAAAGTGGAAAAGAGACATGAATGCCTAATGCAACAGAAGAAAAATCCCAAACCTCCTTAATGTTGCTGTTATGTCAGCTTGGGTTATTGGCAGTGGAAGTGGTTATTGGCAGCGGAAGTTAGACCTGGCTTGAGACTAATATAACTTGTGCACCTGACTTTTAAAAAGGAGACGAGATCTGGTTTCTTTATGGATGGTCTTTTTTCATTTGTGCTGTTGGTCCCTTCTTCAAATTTCCTTACCTTTCTTTCAGCCTGTTTTGGACTTGATTCTCCTTCTGTCTTCTTGCCTGAAAAAATTTCTGTTACATGCAGATAGCAATGGGGTCCTTCATGCCAAAGCTCATTCTTCTGGCTTTGCAGTTTCTAGGGCCATAAAGGCGAAGGATGTCTGATTCAACATGCTGGTGTTTGGTGACAAAGTCTGGTATCTCCCTTCCCTCAGCCCAGGGCCAGCAAACATATGCAGTCTTAGGAGTGTGCAATAGAGGCTCTTCAACCAACAAGCTCTACCATCTATCACTTCACTCCTAACTACTACTGCTTTTGGCTATCTTAGCTCCCAAAAGGACTGTCAATTTAACCATAACTACCTAAGAACTGCCAAGTCTCATTTTATGAGCTGCTGTTGAGAGTTTAGCTATTTAAGGCTGATTTTAAACAATTTTTATTGGTACTTCGTGGCATGTGCCTGATTTACAGTACTGTAAATAACCACAAATTAGGGACATTTCTTTAAGGTAAAGGCACACTACCTTGAGCATAAGACCATTTGTTGGTGAAAAATGGGAGTGCAGGCCCTTTTTTGCCACAGGCTTCCTGCGTGAGCCCAGGCAGCCTCATCGGGGTTTGGTCCACGTAGGTGAGCTGACTGTCTCCCTGGGGGATGCTGTAGACCCCAGTGAATGTGGGGATGAGGATCCCAGTTGAGATATCCCTCACCACTCACCCTGCTGATATGAGGCTCTGAAGGGAGGAGAGATTTGTGCTGTTTTGTAGGTGTCACACTCACTTCGAGGCACTGAAGGAGCTGTTGTGTGTGGTGAAGTCAACACGCGGTGGGGAAGCGATGCCATCCAGAGGGACCTTGACAGGCTTGAGAAGTGGACTCATGCAAACTGCATAAAGTTCTGCACTGGTTGAGGCAATCCCATACAGGAATACAGGTTGGGAGGAGACAGGATTGTGGACAGCCCTGAGGAGAACGACTTGGGTGTGGTGGTGGACCAGAAGCTCAACATGAGCTGTCAGTGTGTGCTTGCAGCTCAGAAAGCCAGCCATGTCCTGGGCTGAATCAAAAGCAGCATGGACAGACAGATAATCAAGGGAAGTGATTCTCCCCTTCTACACTGCTCTTGTGACACCCCACCTGAAATACTGTGTTCAGTTCTGGAGTCCCCAGCATAAGAGGACACAAAACTCCTGGAATGTATCCAGAGGAGAGACATAAAAATTATCAGAGGGCTGGAACACCTCCCCTTTGAAGACAGGCTAAAGGTGTTGGTTTGTTCAGCCTGAAGAAAAGAAGGCTGTGAGGTGACTTTATAGCAACCTTCCAGTATCTGAAGGGGGCCTACAAGAAAGTTGAGGTGAGGTTTTTTACACAGGTGTGTAGTGAGACGACAAAAGGAAATGGTTTCAAACTTGAAGAGGGGAGATTTAGTTTAGACATTAGGAAAAAATTCTTTAATTTGAGGGTGGTGAGACACAGGAATAGGTTGTCCAAGGAAGTTGTGGCTGTTGCCTCCCTGGAAGTGTTCAAGGCCAGGTTGCATGGGGCCTTGAGCAACCTGGTTCAGTGGAAGGTGTTCCTGCCCATGCAGAGGGGCTGGAACTAGATGATCTTTAAGGTCCCTTCCAGCCAAAACCGTTCTATGATTCTATGATTCTATGACATTAAGTGTAATTTAAAACTGCATCTCAGGAACGTGTCCCAGAACAGGTATTACCTTCTTCAGGTCTTTGCTGACTGGAGCAGAAGAATAAGCTAAGTGGGGCAGATGCTCACAACTAACACAGCTGAAGCCAGGGAAGTCAAACCACACTCATGAAACAAGACATTAGGTCCCACACCTTGAAGAGACCTGGTGGGCTCAGGCCACTGCTGCCTACCTTTCTGTGTAATGTTAACTAAGAAGCAAATTGAAGCACCTGGAAAACCTTATCCTAGGAAGTAGGAAATGTGTCTTTCCATCTTAAAATAGACTTCTTGCAGTCCAGAAATTTGTGGATGTAGAAGTTCAGGTGTAAAATAAATCGTTTTACTCAGCACCATCCCTGTGACTTGAGGCTGCATAGCAAAACTGTCCCATCTTCCTCATATGAACTGATATGAGGATGAGAATCTTCAGTCTAAGGCGTTTAAAGCATCTTTTCCCCACCCTTTTAAGAAACTGTCAGCCAGATCTGAAAGGAGTGGAATGTGCTCGTCACACAGAAGAAATGCCTAAGTCATGCAGCAAGACAACCCTGCCCTGTGCTGGCATGGTGAGAGGACAGCAGGCCCATGAGCACCACACTGGGGATTTCATTGCCTGTACTGCCCAAATGAGTTCCTCTTTAACAATAAATTTCCCATTCACTTTTTCTGTCTTTATACAGAGGAAAATTAATCCAGCCTTCTACTCAAAGGGAGGAGTGAAGGTGTATAACTGAAATACATGGCTAAATACTTTGGGCAGCAGTTGAAACATGAATCTAACTTTGGGGATCTTGTGAAATGGCCACAAAATATGTGGCCAGATTTTAAATTGTTCCAAGCACTCAATGGCAGCCAGTGTAGTCATGAAATGTGGTCAGCAGCATTTCAGCTAGACCTTTTTAAGTTAAATGCCAGGTCAGCAAAATGGAAACATCTTCTGGAACAGGACAATTGTGTTTAATTTCCTTGGATTTCTTTTAAGAAAGATCGGAGATAATCAAATCCCCAAATTTCTTTCAGGCTTGTTTTTTTTTTTAATGAAGTATATTTTTCCAGATTCATATATTTGTTCTTGAAATGTGGAAAAGTATACAAAAAAAGATTGAAATCAAAGCCAAAATAAAAATAATTGAAACTTTTCAAATATTGATGTTACCAAACAATGTTTATTGACTTTTTAAAAGCGTTCTATTGGTTATTCATAATAATATGTCTATATATTTATACTTTCAATTTTAAAACTAACAGGTTTTAATGACTAAAAAATTGCAACAGGATGGAAAAAATACACCCCCCAGAGCTTCATGGAAGAATTTCTTGTGCTTACTGTTTTGAAAATGAAAGTACTTTTGCATGATCAAAAGTCTATGTCCCTGTACTTCATTTTGAGAATGTTAGTTTTCACATGGAAACATTTCAGCAGGGAAAATACTGCTTGTGCTCTTGGTCACCTTCATGCTAGTGTTCTGTTGACTTAAAAAGGAAATTAGAGTTTAAAGATAACTGTGAGACTTTTACTCTGGTCTGGGGTAATGAAAAGAATTTACATTTGGTGAGAAAATGAAGACACTGAGAATAACATATGCAAGTACTCCTTATCCTTGAACAGCAGACACCTGCTGTGGTAATGGAAGAACCAACTTAAGTGGTGTTAGTTCATGCCAGTTGCTTACAAATGACTAAAAAACTAAGAAAAAGCAGGGGTGTCAGACTGAAGATGGCATCCTCATCACTTAAAAAGAGACTCCTACAGCACTAATAAATGCATTTCTCAGTGAGCAGTGTAATGGCAACCAGAAAACTGAAAGTGGTCCAAGGTTTGCTGCAACACCTCACTGGTAGTGAAACCACATGCAAAAAAAAAAAAAAATCAGTAAAAAAGACAAACAGCCAACAGTGTCCCTCCATTCTTCAGGATGAAGAGCAAAGAAAATCTTAGTAATTAAAAAAATCCTTTAAACCCCTGACTACACTTCTGAAACTGACATCTGCTGAGAGGAGTGCCTGTAGGAGTGCAACAGAAAGGTTTTCTTGAAAGCAGCGTGCCCAGGCTGGCATAGCTCCATCAAGCCAAGTCCAGGGCCAAATTGGAGGAGACTCTGACTGGGGAGTCTGGTGCTTTTGTTACTTTGAAGTGTGGAAAGTGTTATGCAGTTACAAGTGATATTTACCTACCCTTCCTCACCTTTTAAATAAAAGCTTTCATTTCCAGTCTTAGTTCCTAGAAAACTGCATTTCTGTTACTGCTATCTCAAACAAGGCTACTTGCAATAAAAGATTTTATTAGGAAAACAATTATACATGCATGTCTGTGTAATGCAGTCAATATAAAACATCTTCTAAGAAGCATCCATCAGATTCTGTTTCAGGAACAAAAATACAAGAAGCTTGCAAACTTTTTTCAGTTTCCTAATGGGCAGCTGAGGTGGGAATTCCATACCCAATATATAACATGAAATATTCCCTGTATCTGTTTCACAAGGACATGTACCAGTATGTGAGTGGGATTTGGTGGAACTTGGATTTACAACTGGAAGTTAAATACAGGCATGTGGAAACGTTATTATGTAAACTAATACTTAGCTACCTCTTGCTGCATTCCCTCAACAGCAACAAAATGGTATCATGGAAACCAAATGCCAAGTGTAATTTTTTTAACCTGTTCTAGAAGAATGAAAAGAAAAACAGTCCTATGTAGAACTAGAAGGACTCATTACTTTTTCATCTGTGAAGTCTTAAATGTCACAGCCCCTGAGGTGAATTTTTCTTTCACCAAAACCAATGGAGCTTTGACACTGGTTTCCACTTGAGCATCAAAGATCCAAGACTCCATTTTTCACCTCTTATGTAGAATCCTGGCAACATACTATGATGTCTTGCTTTCAGTACTTTGTTTTGGGGCTTCCCTTTGCTCAGGTAGGAAGTACACTTCAGAGAAGCTGTAGCTCAGAGACACACCGAGCAGGGAGTCCTTGCTTGCTGGTGATTCAGCATCTCTCTAGCCTGAGGCACAGCTGCACCAACCTGGATAGAAGGGCAAATCACAGCAAAGTGCTCTAAGATGCAGCTAAGTCCCTTGCCTATGTGTTTCACAAGCTTCTCCATTCCCTGCAGACCAGCTAGGAAACCACCAGAACAATCACCTCCATCCAGATCCTGCCCACACCTTCTGTTTGCACTTCACAAAGGTGTCAACTGCTTCTCTGAAACTTGTGCTGCCCATCCACATACGAGACAAACTGGGGAAGTCCAGATGGTTGGCTGACATCTCAGGGGACTGCAGAAACAGCCAGTCAAGCAGTGTATAACACCTAGAAGACAGCAAGGCATTAATAGTAACAGTCGGAAAGAAATTCGTATACACAAATCTAATAAACCAATCTGACTTCCTTCTGTGGCAGTAGAGCAATTTGAGTGTATGAAGATTTGCAGTAGATCAGACAACTACTGGTACTATAGTTAGGCTTTTGGTCATGTCTTACATGACATTCTCATAAATAAGCAGGGCAAATATCATGGAGCTGAAATTGCTGTGTATAAAGAGTTGAAAACTCTTACCTGGAGAAGTTATCAGGGATTCATTGTCAAAATTGAAGTACACATCAAGGAATTACACAGAGGTCTGTCCTTGGCTGTTTGTGTTCAGTTTTCACCAGTGTCTTGGCTAAAGGAATGAAAGACAGCTTCCCTAGCAGTGTGATATGTGTTATTAGTTTTATACAGGGACTGCATGCCCTGTCTGGGGCATCTAGAGCAGAAAAGGCCTCTGACTGCTGTTGCTAGGCTGTGCTCCCTTTGCCTCTGCTGTTAATGGTGGTTTCAAGCAGAAAAAAGCAGAGTTGTTGCAATAAAGAATCTCATTATATTTTTTTTCTCAGCTTCTTGCAAGGACATCAGAGGCCAGGGTTAGCATGCAAGATTATCCTGATGCACTAAAGAAGTGGCCCGAAAAATAGCAGAATTAATCAATTGAATTGCAAGGACCTGTGAACAAAAGTGACAAACTGTACAGAGCATGGGGAGGTAGCTAGGAGCTCCACAGAAGAAGATAATGTCTGATCACAAGGTGATGATCATCCAAAAGCATACTACTATTGTGAGAAAAAAGAAGTTACACACTGGGTTGTATATTTAGGTGTTTGACTAAATGACGTGTAAGTGAATGTCTGCTGCTCTGATGAGCTCTGGAGAGACTGAACTTACAGGAGATAGGGAGCAACTGGAGACACCCACAGCTATCAGATTAAGAGCAAACATGTTCAGGAAGGAAAACCTGATTGCTCTCGGATTATTCTGTGTAGAGAAGGTAAATATCTTTGGGTATATGTGGTGAGCAGAGTAGAGAAGGGAATATTCTTCTCTATGTACCATAGTAAAGTTGAATAATAATGGGTCTCATTCACAGCAAAGGAGATGATAGGTGAGTTACTGGGTAGAACACATCAGCAGATGGGGGATCAGGTGGGGAAGCACTAGAATATGTTGCCTATGCGGGTGGTAGAGCTTCACTGAAGCTTTTTTTAAGAACAAGTTAGAGGCAGATTAATCAGGAATTAAATAGGTGTAATTGATCCTATTTTGGGGCAGGATGGCTCCCTGAGGTCACCTCTCCACCCTTATTTTCCATTTCAGCAGTCTACCTTATAAACATGGCATAGAGGTCTGTTGCTCAATAGTTGTTAAAAGGCTGAATAGCAGCTGGTTTATTCCTCTTTTCTGGGAGGTGTGTTTACATTGAAGGCGTAAGAGTGGAGTGGAAGGACAGAGAGTTCTGATCCCACCAGCCAGCCAGCAGAGGAGACCGGGCAGCCATCCATCGGAGGCTGTTTAACTTTCCCAGCCTCTCAGAACCTAACATAAAGGACAAAGGTGGCTCCCAGGTGGCAGACAACAGATTGAAAAACATGGAAGCTGACAGAGAGGGATGTACATCTAACATGAAAGTTACAATTGCCAAAAAAAAGAGAGGAAATTTCCAGTTAGGTGCAATGGAACAACTCCTGAAGGATCTGTAAGTGCTTTTGGCCTCCCTAGACAATACTTAGACAGAAACCCTCCAGAAGGTATGTTTGTTTTGAGCAGAATCTGGAGTTCCTGCACTGAGCTTTCTGAAGGCCGTGTTGCAGGATTAGCCTATATTCCCTCTACTCAGCGTGATGGGAGATTGAACGTTTTCATCGTGTTCTGGAGCCTGACACAGGCAGACAGACCACAAAGACAAACAGAGGAATGGATCCTATAAGCTGCTTCAAATAACACTTGCTCCAGAGCCTCTGGTGAACACAGAGAAATTCTAATTTCAGCGAAGATGCCAGCAGGGGACGAAATTATTTCACAGTTTGTCTCAAGCTTCAAAAGGGGTTGCTGAACATGTTAACTGACATCCTTTCTGACAGGCTGGTTTGTGGTCAATGCCACTAACTAACAGGAAAACAAATGCCTGTAGTCCGAGCTGGGATTCATGCTCTGCACCACAAAGCCAAGAAAATTGCTGCAGGAGAATCCCCAGAGCTGCTGTGCCAGAGTGCACGGGCAGGAAGGACGTGTGAAAAAACATCAGGAATGTTGCATATGTGACAAGATGGATCATTCAGAAAGAATGCTCTGCTGGGAATGAAATACTTGGTATACTAACTCGAAGGCACACTTTGAATACGTTTCTAGGTATGGGCAGCTCACTTCAGAAAGAAACTAGTGGGGGAGAAAGCTGGAAATGGGGAGGCAGGAGGAGGAGGCAAAGCAAAGTCAAACTCTGTACAAAGATGGAGGCTTAGCCAGAAACAGAAAGGGGGAAAGTAAATCAGAATTTAAGAATCTTGCATACATTCATTATGATAAGATTTTGGGGGATTTTTTTGCAAGCACCAGCAATTCCATTAGCCAAAGAGATACACAATCATTTATGATATAAAAGAGACAAGAATTTTATTACCATTGTATCTGATCCAGTGACTATAGCAAATTCAATCCCCTTTTGTTGCCAGCTACATGATTCACAAGGTGTTCATTGCACAGACTGACAATCAGACTGTTTATGTGTGCCAAATGAGCTATTCTTGATGTGAAGGACTCACATAAGTGGTCAGAAATGTTCAGGAGGATGATGAAACCTGAAAATCATCCAAGTACAGCATGATAGAAATAGTCTTTGGCTCTCAAGGTAGGAAAGAGGAATATGAGAGATACTGTTAATGGGACCTGGTTATTAAACTAAACTACTGATCACTGGAGGATGGAAACCAGTCAAACGTCCTAGATCTGAAATATCTGACTAAAATGGGATATTGCCTATTATGACAGAACATGGATTCCTCCCTCTGTCTTCACATGGTGCCAGGGATTAGAGACAAGCTGATTGTGACAGCCCAATATTTTAGTGAGGCTACAACTCTGGTTCTTTATTTGGGCCAGCATCCATTTCCTTCTCTTAAGATTCTGCTCCTTTAGCAAGAAATGCAAAAACTGACTTGTGAAAACACACTCAATTATGGAAATCACAGAAATGTCTCATGAGAACCTTGTAGGAGCAATACACAGTACTGATACTGTTGTCCATCTCTTGGCACCAGCTTTTATCAAATGGCTTTTGGGAAGTCTGATTGAAAAATATATTATTAACTCCATAGCCAGAATGAAAGACTGTGAACCAGCAACAATCTATAACTGGTCTTTGAAGATATAGCAGTCTGGGCAATGGAATGACAAAGTTTCTCTCCATTTCTTGGAATTGCCAGACTACCTATTTTTCAAATTACCAGTGAAAGCAACACGGCAGTGGATGTTCCAGTTCTTGACAATAATTATTATTAGTAGTAATTGTTTAATTACTGGTTTTGAACTACTGGATCGAAGCGCAGACTTCATTCCTCAATTAATTACAGGTGGAAATTAACTCTACCCTTTAGGAAGATGTAAAGCCCTAAACCATGGTAATACATTTGTCCACAACTTTTCTTCCTTCTTCCCCTCTCTCACTTCCTACTATATCTTTGCCACCTTTAAATGAAGATTTTTCAGGGATAGATTGACTTACACAGAGGCTGGATCAACAGGGCACAGGACTAAATTATGACTTCTTTGTCATAATGTTTACTGTAAAGAAGAACAAGCTACTAAAGAAGACTAATATGGTGTTCAAGCACTCTTTGGTCTTGTTTAACAAGACACTGGCTGTGTTATACATATCCAAGGAATGGAATCTGTATTTTATGGAGGTGGGGGGAATTCAAAATCAAAAAGCTATGAACACGTGAATGAGAAGATTTGTATTTCGACTGCTGCTGCCTATTTGTGTAGACAAAAAGATAGTGCTTTTGAGGTAACACTGGAACTGCACAGAGGGCCTGAAAACATAAAACCCATCAGTGAATGAAGCCTTGAAACAAGAACACAAACCTTCAACTAATATTCATGATCCAAATGAGAGAGGCTTTTTTATTTACTTTTCCACGCCATTGAGTGCCACAATTCATTGGCTCCCGATGTCTAAATACATACACACATGACACTAAGTAATATCCTGCTGATGCAAAATGCTCCCCAGGCCTCACACTCTCCCCACCAGCCATCCCTCTCCCTCCCTCCCTCCCAGCTCTGCATCGTCGCAGCCCTGGGGTACGTAACTGAGAAATCTCTGCTTCAAACCAGGGAGAAAGCTTCATGAATCACCAAACAACACTTCTCAGGTGGGAAAAGCACATTCTTTGTTCCTCTACATGGAATTAAAAAAATATGTGTGGAAGTAAAGCCCTGAAAGCCCCGGGAGAGCAATTGCTCTCTTTCTCTTTCTTTTTCAGTTTTGTTGAGTTTGTGAGCTTTGGGGTGGTTTAATTAAAGGTCTTAAAATTCTTTAACACTAACATTCAAATGCTTCATTTTATAGTTCTGGACTTGTAGAGTTTCCATCCTCCTCCTCTCTCTCTTGTCACTTTTACTCTGCAATAAAACAATTGAATCACATGCTGGTACATAAATATTGGCAGATTTTTAGGTTTGCTGTTTTTTTCACTCAGCCTATTGGGCAAACAGCCTAGAAAGGCTAAGTTATTTGCCAGAGTTTGAATTTCTGGCAAACAGTGCAGATCCAGTACAAATCTCAAACTATATTTCAGGAATGCTGTGCTTCTACACCGCCTTTCCAACTCTTCTCTCTGTGCACTAATGACTATTATGGGGATATGCGTTCCAGAAATGTGAAAATCAATGTAGTGGGAGAGGTACCAAAACCACCTTTCCACTTACACAATCTCCGTTGTCCAAGAAACACAATTAATTAGTGTTATTGAGCTGTTTAGCTCCCCAGTAAAAGCTTTTTGAGTGATTATAAGAAGAACCAATGGTATTGGAGACTTCATACTGAAGTAATTAATGGAAGTTGATTATATTCTGACAAGTTAAACACAGGTTTGTTTGATATTGCACACACATGGAAAACACATGCACTATTGAGCTCAGTACCTAGGAGTTTAGATTAATGGTGTTGATGAATTATGTGGAGATTATATACTTTGCAGACACATAATGGACCTGATTTTGAAAAGCAGGCTCTCATTTTGCTCCTGCAATTTTGAGGGTGTGAATAATTGCAGGTGATTTTCTAGCAACTAGACATCTCACTGCCTAGTTGAATTCCTTTGGGCAGAGGTCATGCCTGGTTTTGTGCAAGGCACCAGAAGGCACTGGGAGATCACATGCAGTCAATGAAGAACAAACCTGCACTAGTGCTGCATGCTGGGACCATGGTGACCAGCAAGGACAACTGTTTCATCCTCAGCTGAGCTGGGACTTCAAGACCTTAATTCTCTAACTTCAGGAGCATATGGTGAATTCCAGGCTCAACAGCAAGAGGAGGAGGAAGCTGTCACTAGGTTTTTCTCCGACTGCCAGACAGAGGCTGGAAACAGAGCTGACACTCAGCCCTGAGCCCAGCTGCTGAAGGGATCTCTGTGGGATATTACCAGGTTCAGCCTAATATCTGAGCATACGACTTTATGTTTTTATTTTGAGGCTCTGTTTAAAGGCAACTGAATGTAAGAGCTTAAGGGGGTTGTGGGAGATAGCCAGGAGGTAGAAGGCCAGGTTCAAATGAGTGGTTTGGTTCAGGCAGGTAATGAATTCAGATTTTGGTCTTATCTGCACTAGTCTGCCACATCAAGCAGCCTGTACAGAACAGTCAAGCCCAGATTTGGTTTCTTCTCATGTTGCTTCCCTGCAGGAAGGGATAGGGGTGCCACAGTCAGCATTATAAGGTGTTTAGTGAGTGCTTCAAGGACCACCTGGGCATGCTTCCTTGGAATTTTCCTGGGAATATTCCCAGAAGGAGCTGGGACCTCAGATACCCCAGATCCAAGCTACAAAGACAGGATGACTGCAAGCTATGGGTAGCAGCCTGGCTTTCACAGCACTCCTGGGACTGCCTTCCATGAACCAGCCCAGAGCTGGATGAGCATCTTCTCCTGAGAGTAGAACCTGCTGAGCCCTGAGAACATGATTCAGTTCAAGATACCAAATCTGGGAGTTGAGATGCAGGTTTCTGTGTGAGCCAGGCACTTAAACTCCCACTGACATGATGGAGATCCCATCAAAACTGCCAGTGAAGACTGCAGAGGGATTCTGCACCCCCTAAAGCACAACTTCCTGAGTTTCCTGTACCTCCTGTCTACCTCAGACACCTGTGGACACCTGTCTGAAACTCCTGTTCAGGTGTCAGTCACCCAGTGGAAGCCTGCCTTTAGAGATGAGTAACAGCTACTGCTCAGCAGCAGCTTCCAGCACCACTGTGATCACAGCCACACGCTGGCTGCTCTGCCCAGTCCTCCACTGTCCCTTGGGTGGGACATGCCCACTATCCTGAGGAAGCAAATTAATACCCAAGGCTGGGCAGAAAGGAGCAGGCAGTCTTCCTCCTGGGACTAGCACACCTTCCTCAAAGTTCTGGTATGTTCAGAGCTAGAAAGTGTTTTCAGTTCAGCCATTTCAGGTCACCCTGGTGTCACGGTTTAACATTGGCCTGGCAATTAAACCAAATAACAGATGCTCTCTATTAATCCCCTCTCCTCCCTGACAGAGAAAGGAGAGAGAATAAGGGAGAGAGACTTATGGCTTGGAAACTAAACTACACAACTTCAATGAAACAGTAGTGATAAATAGGAAAAATCACTAAATATATACAAATATGCAGGAAAATTGATACCACGTTCCTCCCCCCTTTCCCCCAATAACTCTCACGTCACCACCGAGGCTGCAGGGCAGCCCTGGGAAAGTCCAGGCTGGAATCCTGGAGTCAGCAGCAGTCGGGAGCTGGAGGCAGGAACACACAGATTCAGGCTGGCATGGATCAGGACCACAGGCAGAGGAACGGACGGAATCTTCCCAGGATGCTGAAGCAAACAGGGACAGGCAAAGAAGGGGAAGCAGGAAGGGCAGGAAGGGCAGGACCCTTGTGATCCCTCAAATTTATACCGAGTATGACGTGTATGGGATGGAATACTCTGTTTGGTCAATTCTGGCATCCATCTTGCCTGGTCCCCCCCAAAGGAGGGGTTCAGGTGGGACCTCCTTACTCTTTCTGGAGGGTAAAATGTTCCTCAGAGCTGAGCAGTGTCCTTGGTTCTGCATACCAGTCTCTAGCTATAACTATAAACATCGAGTGTTATCAGTCCTAGAAGCAGACATTGTCTGAGAAACTTGCTGTTAATTTCAGCAAGTACAACTGCTTACGAGAGACTTAGCTGAAAGCAAAAGTACAAGATAGAAAACCACCTTTATCCTGGCCCAAACCAGGACACCTGGCTTGGAAATTAGTTAAGAAAATGCATCATACTCCATAGTCATTGGTTGTAACCAGAGACTTTCTTTAGGCTTTAGGTTGAGGTGTGTTACATAGAGAGAGAAGTTAAAAAACATGTAAACCTCTTCTGGCCTAAATTTGTACATGAGGAACAAATATGAGGCACCAGAGTGTGTCTACAGAGATACAGTAAGTGGAAAGTTTAACAGAGCCACACAGCTCTTCTCTTCTGCAGTTGTAATCTTCAAATCCAGTACTTGGCATCCTGTGCTGAACACTGCCATGGCCTACAAATATAAAATATGCATCAACCATTACAAAAATGAAATCACAAATGTCAATACCAAAAGAGACTGTGGCCTCCAGCTAGTCAAGCTCTAGGTTCCTCTGCAACAGCTCATGTTGGCATGTACCCTCAGCAATGAGACAAGCTGTGTGGCTGACACACCACCACTAGTGGGTGTCCAGTTTTCAGTGGAGATTTTAGCATCCTCTCTCCCTTGCCTAATCCTGAGGAGTCCTAGGGCATGGGTGCAATGGGGTAGGCAGGTCACAGAGGGGAAGCAAGGTATGGAGGGGAGTCAGTGAGAGTTGACAATTTACACTGCTCAGAAATGTTGAAAGGACTTGTAGTACCCCATGGATACTCTGGGCAGTGCAGATGTGATTGGAGGAACTGAGCCCCAGAGGTCCATGGGCAAGGCTTGCTCCAATTTTGTCCCTCCACATGGAAGTAGAAGACATAAAGCAACATGGTGTGGGTGCTGGCCCAGCTTATTTGGCTGTATAAATACATAACCCCTTCCTAAGTCTGCTGCTGCTATGATTGCTCACCTGGCTGCAGACCTACAAGAAAGACAGAATTAGGTCCTAATTCTGCAATTATTTGATGCCTCCAGGAAAAAGTAATCATTGTTGGTAAATGGCTTTTAACTCTTTAGGTCTCCTCCCGTGCTGGCTATCTGCTGGAGACAGTGGATAATCCCAGAAGCAAGCCCCAGCTCTTGCGGTGCAGGCGGACAGGAAGCATTTCTTTCTGGCTTCAGCCACTGCTTCTTAATTAGCCACTGCAGGTGGAGAGCTGTGCAAGTCCCTCACATTGCTTTTATAACTATCACATCTGTATGTGGCTGAACTGTTTTTTTCCACTGTAACTTGGTCCTTTTTGGAAGAGAAATATTTTGGGTCACATTATCAATTTTCCCCCCATGGAAAGCTTATTAAAATTAATCTACAAGCAAATTGATGTGAAGAAAAAATTTAGCAGAAATGTTTTCAAATGGACAACCTTCAAAGGACTGGAGCTCATTCCATCTGAATTACAAAGTTAAAACTTCGGTCTAGCCACTACTTCTCTTCCACACCCATACTGCTTTGCATCACACTTGAAAAGGACCCTAATGAGTACTTTATTCTTAATGACTGAATTTAGCATTGGCAGATGTACCCTGACAGTCTGTTCTCGAGGCTGAAGAATCCATTTGCAGAAGACACAAGAAGCCACTGAGCTGTCTTTCTGATGGCAATGTCCTAATCTGCCTCAGACCAGCCAAGGAAAGTTCTCCTTCCCCCAGATCTACACATTACTGTGACTTTCTGTTAATGGTCCCAAGAGAGTTTTCAGCTCGGGCAGTAGATAGTCTGCAAACATCAATCTAACTGGACTAGGCTAAGGCCAACGTTAAGATACCTGACTTGGTAGTAAACTTGTAAAGTTTAGTTAGTACAGAAGAAAATTAGTGACTCAGGTTAAATGGCTGATGAGAACCTATAAAAATACAACCATGCCTTTTCTTTAAAGTGATGCTCCAATTAAACAGCCAGCCGAGCTTGTCTTCAGAGGAGTCAAGAAGGACTGCAAGAGACTGCACCATCCATTTGGTATAAATAAAAGAAAGAAAAGCCTTCAAGATACTTTGTGGAACCAGAAAAACAAAGTAGCCTCTACACAGAGATATGCATTCCTGCATACATAATATAAAGAAATTAGCTCTACTTATAGGTGTCTTATATCTCACTGGTTATTGGTGTTTTTTGTGTTTATGGAAATAAGGCAGAGCAGATCAGAGAAGCGAAGGACATGGCCTAAACAAACATTAGCACTGTGGCTCCAAGAACAGAGGCAGAGCAGGGGAGGAAAGAGATTTTGTCTAAGCTGATTATAAGACAATTGTAACATGAAAAATCAGCTCCTACTTCCTCCTGGTTTGGGACACTGCATCTTGCACATTCCTTGTAGATAGAGAACCATAGTAAGAAGCCTGACTCTATCAACATCTTCATCTTCTACTCAACGTAGCCTAGAACATTCTGAATTTTGGTAAGTGTCCTGGAGGGCAAAGCATTACTGTGCATGTCAGGAACAAAAGTCAGGCTCCAGGAAGAGAAACTGAGCAGGCACAGGCTCAAGAGAGATGGGGTAATGAGATGTCACCCAAATCAACCATGGTGTAAGCAAATCTGAAACCCAAGTGGGAAGCGTGGGTCTCACAATCTAGATTTGCTCAGCAGCTGCATCCTGCAGAGCCTGCATGTAACCAAAGTCCTCGCCCTACAACCATCCCTCCTCCATCTCATTCTCAACAGGACTCGTGCCTCCTCCTCTCCCCTCAGTTCCTCTAGACTCTATGATGCCAAGTGGCAGAAGTACAGAGCTGTCCCATGTCAGTCATGTGTCTGTCAGTGTTACCTCTGTTGCTGATCTAGTGCTGGGAAAGAGCTGGGACCACTTCAGCACATTTGAGCTCTCTTAAGCCTCCTTAAGCAAAAAGGCCTCTCTCAACTTAAAGCCAGCAGCAGGAGGCATCATTAAATGATAAAGCATCAAATAAAGAGGAAGAGGCATCCAGAAGTTTCTTGATAATGGTGGAGAGATGACTTGTAGCTGGAGATGAAATTGCTTTTGGAGCAGCAGCTACACAGTGTCTAGCCAGACTGGGAAGCCCCATAGCTGGAAGCAGAGACCTGTCTGCTCTGAAAGAGGAGGATTTCCACGCAGCCAGGGAGACTCAAAGGTGTCTTGACAACCCAAAACCTGCTAATAGATGTGAGGAGCAGCAAGGAGCGACAGATCTCAGAAACTGTGTCAAGAAAGCAATGAAAGAGGCAGAAGTCAGAGCAGACCTCACTCAGCCACCTGGCTGCACAAGTGGGTTAGCCAAATGACCTCAGTAAAACTATTTTCTACTCTGTTTGTAACCCTCAGAGGCCAATCAGGGCAAGGAGAGATTATCCAGTTCAAATAATGCAGAACTTAATTTCTTCGAGGGAAAACTGCCCAACAGGCTCCTTGGCTCTGCTCAGCATCTCACCCAAGCAAGTGGCTAGGAAGAGGAATAGTAGAGGTTTCCAGCAGGCAGCTTCTGCAGGCCAGCTCTGTCTGTGCTGCAGAGCAGCCCATGGCAGACAACCGAGTGCTCCAGGTTTGCAGGAGCTGTTGAGATGTGGCGTGCAGGCAGCCATCAGGCAGAGCCAGATCAGAGAATTAGCAGCAAGGGGAAAGCTGAATCTTCTGGCTTGGCAGATAACCATATGAGACCTCTTCTTGGCATAATCTGGTGCAAACAAGGACTCCCAGGATAAATAGGCAGTGGAACAACTTATACACATTTAGCTGGACCTCAGCTTGCAGGGCCGGATCAGCAAAAAGAAATCAGACACCCCAAGTGCTTGGGGAATTTGCCCCACCATTTCAGTTTTTTCTGCAGCAGCCAACCAGGAAAGGAAGCAGCTGCTAGCAAGAAAGATGGACATTGATTGCCACGGGTCCCATAAGCACAGATATGTCAAATGGAAAAGGTGACTATAGTCTGGTCTGTAGCATTCTTGAACAATTAGAAAAAGTGATAGATTTCATTTGTAAAACAAGAGAAGTTGGCAATAATGCAAAAATTAAAGAAAGCTGTTAAGTGCTGGTACTGTGAAAAAGTTCTCTATAAAACTCTGACTTGTTATAATAGGAGGCTGGGCCAGAACAAAACATCACAAGAGCCTAGTAAAAAGCCTGTTTCACAGTCTGAGAGTTGCAAGGACACAGAGTAATGTCAGAGAAACCCAGAGCTATACAAATGAGGACCCAAGTTTTTGTTTATAACCTCTCAGCTAAACAACAGAAGGAAATCACTGGCTACAAATCACCTGCTGGTACCTGTAGAATGCATGGCAAAAGTGGACACTGCCTCAAGGATAACCATTAATAGAGCAGATATGCTAAAACCAGTAAGGATCAGACTGTCCAAAAGTGAACCTACTAATTGGTCTCAAATGGAGACAGTGACAAGGAAAAGTGCATTCATCCAACAGTTGGGAAAGTTGGGTTTGCAAATTGGACATCTGGAGTTTGAGCTAGATTTCTGGATAGCTGAGATAGTGGATGAGCTAATAAACAGTTTAGATTTCATTATGCCTAATAGCTGAGTAAGTGCCAGGAAACCATGTCTTACAGACTCTGCCTATGAAAATTCTTCATAAATATGTGGCACAGGTGAGAAAAAGGACTGGTAGACAAGAAGAGGGAACAGCACCATTATAAGTGACATGCCACAGGAACTTTCCAGCCACAGAAACCACTTCCCAGAGGCTGATACCTGTTTTGAGACCTAGGATATCAAAGGAATTTTAGCTGATCAAGTGTTGGTATACTGGAAGGAGAAATCTGTTCCCCCTTATGTGCTAGACATTTCTGATGAGGACGAAATAAAAAGGGGAAGGGGGAGGAGGGAATCAGGGCCAGAAATCATGATTAAGTGATCAGATGTAGTAAATATAAAGAAGAAAACTGTCAGGGAAAGAAGGGTAGAGATATATACATGGACCTGTGTATTTGGTGTTGTGGATAGCTTGCAAACCTTGGGTGCTGAGGTGTCTGGAGCTGTCCTCCCTCTCATTGCCAAAGCAGCACAGGATCAAAATACAGGAAGATGGCCATGGAGCAGCCATTTCACTGATCAGCTGAAGCCAAGTGCAGGAGCTCTTCTGGGCAGCTGGAAATTTCAGGAAGACTCTCATGTCACCTTGGGCTTTGCTGGTTGTTGAGAGGAAGGAAGGCAGCCCTGAATCCTGTTCAGTGATACAAGGATCACTGCACTCCAGCAACAAATAGCTGTGGACCTTGGTAGAAAGATCTATTTCTTGGTAGAAAGATCTATTCTATGATCTGCTTAGAGGTGTCAGAATGAAGCCCTTAGTGGCCACTGAATTCTGTGGTTAACCCCTCCATGGGGTTATACCTCAAGCACAGCCCTGCAGAGACAGTCAAACTGCTTTTAAGCATTTCCTTGAGACAATGGTTCACCTTTCTTGTTGATGTCCCAGAGCACCCTGGTGACATGCCCCGAGTGAGCCATTTCCTCTGGCTCCTCGGTGGGGCAGTTCTGCTGCACAAATCAAAAGCCCTGGCTCTTACCTGGTGGTTTACATATGGTCTGAGATGAGCTTATGTCTTCTAGGCTGCAATAAAACTCCAAAGAAAGAGAGTATTTCCTAATAAAATAGCAGCCTGCTTTCAGCAGATGGGGAGTGAAGGAGGAATTTCCACTGACACAAGGACAGTGGAGCTGTCCAAAACCCACTGCTTCTCCTGGGTCTGCAGGATCTGATAGGACTTTGCCTCCTAACAAGAGGCTGACTTCTAAGCCTGTAGGTACTCCATAACACCAGCTAGCTTGGGTAAGCTAAATTACGTATTACCACTGTGCCCCTGAGAACCGTGGTTTTGTGCTATAAGATGTGGCAAGTTTGTACTAAAATAAAAGGACTCTCTCTCCACGGCATATCCATTACTCTCCCCTACTGATTATCTATATCACCTGCTCTCTATGTATTCTTTATGCTTCAACAGAGAAGCAATTTCAAGCCAGCACAACTTCAGTATAGAGTCCTAGCTTCCTTGGATGTACAATCATTCACACCTGTGCAAAGTAGACGTAAACTCACTTTTCACTCATTATACACAGATGCAAATGGCTGCACAAGGTGAGCAGCAGTGGTGAATCAAGCCCATAATCACTGCAAAGTGCTTAAGCAGGGTATGATGGAGACCAGCAGAGGCACATGGGAAACAGCCAGTGATCAGGAGGCAAGTGAATGACAGCTCAGTTTGGGAGTCTGTTCTCCTTCGCTGTGCAAGCAGCATCTATTATTAGCTATAGAAGTCATAAGCGTGTGCCCAGAGGACAATAAATCAGTGTCTGTGGTTATGTGGCAGGCCTGCCTGCTCTGGCTCCTCTGGCACTGCCATCAGGGTGAGGCTGCAGCAGGAAGCCTGTGCTGCCACCAGGGCTGGAAGATGCCAGGTGGCTCTGTGGTTTTGAGATCAGTCACAGGCTAAGCCTGGGGGTCTGGCTTGGTTTAGGGCATGTTTCTTCTGAGTCAGGTTATCCAGAAGACTGGACCAATCACTGCTGAAGCAGCACAGGCACTTCTAGCATTCTGTTATATTGCCTCCTAAAAACTGCCTGAGCACTGTGGACCACAAGAGCTTTCAAAGGAAACTAGTTTTTATGAGCTGTTGAATGGGACAGTAAATAGATCTAAAATGAATCTGCTGCCTTTTGTCAGAGCTTTCCGTCTGCGAGGTTAAGGGCAGTAATTACCATAATGGGTTGACTGGGATAGGGTGGGGGAGAAGGGAGATACATTTTTTTCATGCTGAGTTTTTTAGCCTGAAGATTAGGGTTTATATAGCAACTTTGCTTGGTAAGCTGAAAAAGACCTTTTGAAATGCAGTCCTCTTAGTCTTACACCTGCCAGCTTTCTTCACTCTTCTTTCCCTAGGCTCCTAATAGCCATGGTAAATGCATCCAGAGAAATACGGTTGTTATAAAGTACTGAAGTTTCTGTGTAGCATGTCATAAAATTACTGAATTAGAAAAAGTACGTGTGTCATTTTTCCAAGGGACTTTTAAAATGTGCCTCCTGATATATGTGAAAATATAACATATGGCTCACAAAAAAAAAAAAAAAAAAAAAAGCGGAAAGCACATGCTCATGAAGGAAGACTGCTTCATTTATTACATCTATCTTTTCAAGGCAAAGCAGTAACATCGTTTGCATGGCAGGCTAGAAATCTACATATCTCCATTGATTTTTCTGTGTTTGCAGTACCTGGTGTGGGAGAGGGCTGGCCATCAGTGCAGAATTGTTTTGGCTGTGAAATTCTGCAGAGCCTACAGAGCCCAACATTCTCTCACATCCCACAGCAGTCAGGCTAAATCTGATTCAGAAGCAAAATGATGACAGCTAGGACAAGAGATCATTTTTGTCTTGTAAAACAAGCAATTTTGAGCACATGATTGTGGCAAGTAGTCCAAACAGTTTCTTCTTTAATGAAAGCACTTACTAATGACAGCATCAAAGATGCAGTGTCAAGGGAGGGAGAGTGAAATCTTGTACTGATCCACTGTGGGCTCTTATGGGCTGAGAAAATCAGACTCTAAAATGGAGAACTTTCTCAATACTTACATTAACAATAGAATGAAAGAAGTCCTTATTTTCAGTAACAGGTTTTGAGCAAATGACTTTTGCCCTCGTGCGTTCGTGTTTTGCCTGTAGTTTATGAAAGGTTTATTTACCACACATAAGGTATACCCAGTGACTTCCTCTGGAATGGGTTTTTAGGTGTCTTCAAGTGTTGCCATTTACATCTTTTTCCTTGGTTACAAACTTAGCAATCTATAGGGGAAGCATCCAGCATGCCCTTAAAGCACAGTATAGCAGACAGTATTGTTTCTGTGTCCAACTCCTGTGTAAGAAGAGATCTGCTTATTCTGGAGTCATTAGCACTGATAGCATCCAGCACACAGAAGCTACCACCTTCCTTCACTGTCTAAATGCCTGCAAAAACCAGGGGGTGCCGATCTAAGATATTGTATTGCTCTGTTGTGCCTCCTGCTCTCCTTTGGTCTGCTCTGGAGTCACTAAGCGTGAACAATCTTTTCTTTCTTGATGGCTTCTTGTGTCTATGTGCCAATGCCACATTTTCAGATTACAACCTCTGAAATGTCTTCCTAAGCCTGAAGCTGAAAAGATAGAATAGAGATCATTAAATTCTAACATGTCTCTCAGTCAAAAGAGCATCGTTTTTCACTAGTCTCTTCTCACCTTAAAATATGCTTTTACAAATGAGTGCACACAAGCACCTGTGGGTGCGAAGGCAAATACAAAGCCTGAGACAAATCCACACATCTGGGTCTTGCCTGGGCTGCCCCAGCATCTGGTTGCACTTGTACTGCCTGGTTCTGATCCTTCCTGTGGCAGATCTGAAAATGCTGCCCTTTTTTAAAAAAAAACAAAACACGAAACCACTGCTAAAGTCCAGCGATCACTGACATCCAGTGGTGGTCAAGGATAATTACAAATATTTATTTTCTGAGTCTTGTTTGTTACCTGGGGACACCCAGGCTAAGATGAAGGCTTGCGTTTGAGCTTTACAGGAGCAGGACAAGTCAATTGAAACACAGCATTGCTGTTATTAGCCAGGAAAGCACAGGTAACTGAGAACCAATATTGAAAAGTGCTTCTGTGTTCCCTGCACAGAGGCTCCAAGTCCTGGAGGAGTACCTTTCCTCTGTATAAAACTATATGGGCTATAGTGCAACTGCTGAGCTACCTGTTTTGGGTTTTTTTGTTGTTGGTATTTTTCGATGCCGTCACTCTCAACAATGTCTGACTGCATTTAGGGAATGCTTACAAATAATTGTAAGGAAAAAACGTCAGATCCTCATAGAAAGCATAGAGATAAATTCTCTAGGTGGCACAGCCTGGCCTGATTACTACAGGAAATGTTACTTCATTAGTGAAAGCATTATGAAACTAAAGATCTATTTGGGATATCCTTGATACTTTTTCACATTTGGAGGATGGGGCAGGGATATAAAAACAAAATAAAAAGGTAATCTAATTTTTATTTCTTAAATGATTTCATGAATATTGGAGCAGAAGGTGAATTTTGACAAGCATAAAATACTTCCAGTGCATCAAACTTGAATTGGTGCTGACACCACCATAATTTAAACCTTAGGCCTTTGTAAACAGTTTGCACAGAAAGCCCTGTAAGCAATCAGAGCTCATTGCAAGCGTCACAGCATTTTCAGTATGTGAGATTTCATCTGTCTCTTCCTCTTCAGCCTCCAGTCCTTTCTGTATTGTTTCCACCCTCTCTGATATGCCTTGCAGACACGTTATTCCTCCAACTTTTTTGGTAGTCACCAAAGGCACTTTCACACTGACATGCATTACAGGATTCTCTCTTGAAGTTTTAGCCATAAACAACATCCCATCAGGGATGGGATGCCAACAGGGCACTAGCTGTGTAAGAGCTGCAAAAGGGTACAGAAATGAAGGATGCACCAACTAGAAAGGGACACAAAGCTCATGCTATGACCTGGCTGGGATTTGAAGCTCCTTTAGCTCGGGTGTCCTTCTTTACATGAGATGCTGCCCCTTAGCAGCAGGGAAAACTGGAAGGAGAGGAGAAGCAGCAGCATATCTTAAAGTGACAAGTTGAAATGTAAGGAGAAGGAGGCATTTCACTTCCTTTCCTTGTGTTTCTTAGATTTTTTTTGTGTCTCTTCCTCGTGCAGTTAGGGATAGTTCTCTGTTTTGCACTGTATGGAGGGTCAGACAGAAGAGCCCTGGATGAAAAAGTAGGACAAAGGAGTGACAAGCCCTACCTTGCAGTTTACCAGACCAGCCTCCCTGGATCATCTGGACTGACTGTGCTGGGAAGTGAGCTGGGGCTCTCGTCTTCCCCAGCTCTGCCTCACTGACAATGAGAGCCATTTCATGCTCATGGAGAGCATTAGGAGAAAACAACAATGAACTAGGATGTGGTCAAGAAACTGGAGGAACTGAGCTTGCTCTGAGCTTGCTGCAAGTCTCCACGCAGCGTCACAAATGAAGGATTGCTCTGCCTATAGCTGGGGAGAAAGCCAGAATCTCTTTTCTGATGCTGAAATAAAGCAGCCCCCTTTTAGACTAGTCAGGAAAGTAATTGTTCATTCCTCAGTTTGAGCAGCACATATGCAGTCTCTTTGTTAAGTAGCTTTCTAAATTTTTTGCTCCTTGGCTCTTGCAGTCTCAGCCTGTGTGATTGCCAGCCCTGAACTCCAGCCAGGAAACCCCACTCCCAGCCCAGAAGGGGCTAAAATGCAGCACACGGCACTTACAGCACAGACAGGGCTATAAATGGGCCACTGGTTACAGTCACTGGGGAAGTGGGGGAGGGACACACTTCCTAAATACAGCATCTAAAATTCAATACAGATCCTCTGGTTATAGAGAATTTAGAAACCTTAATTATAAGAGAAGACCAGCATGTAGAAGAGGAAGGGGAGCCTTGGTGGCTACCAAGCTGGAGAACGCTTTTTCTTACAAAATAACTCTCAGCCACAACGTCAGCCTCTTTTAGGTAAACATGCCCAGGCAAAAAGCCCAGTAGTGAGAAAGAACAGGGTAACTAGTTCAGATAGATGGGAATTAAATTTGTGGCAAGCTAAAACCAAACTTAGGTCTCTTTGCAGTATTGAAATAACTTTGCTACTGCCTTGAACAGCAGCCTTCAGAGTGGAGGGAATGGAGCATGCTGTGGGGAGACTGGTAACAGATGGCTTACCTGTCCCTCTTCTATACAAACAGATCTTCATGGTGGTAGTCTGTTTCTAGGAGCTGGAAACATTGTTCAGGTAACAAAGATCTGGCTCCTGCCTAACTATCAGTTTGCAAATTCACCGTCTATCTGTGTAATTTTGATATAATCATGCCATCAAAATAGCATTTTCATCTGGTTTCTACAGGCATAAGGTCTTCACAGACTTACACTCAGAAGAAATGAAGGGTAAAAAGTCCTTCTCCCATAGCTTTACCAGAGTGTTGAGAGTCTTGGACTGAAGGCAGGCAAACAGCATTGCTCAATTCATTTCCATTAGAAAATGAATGTGCTTCCACATTCCTGGACAGCAAATGACAGGAGGCATTGGCTCGTAGGTAGCTAGTCTGCAATTTTACCATAACTGCCTGAAGGACTTGGAAATAAGAAGTGTTTTTCCACATAGGCCCTACTGAAACATGAGCTTGGAAGCTTGTCCAGCCAACAGACAGGACTCCACCTTTCTTTCTGTACCTATATTTCTTGGTACCTCCAAGGGTGGCTATTATCTCCCAGCTTTAAGGCTGGACAAGGCCTTGGCTGAGCTCAGAGGATCTGCCTGAAAGCAAACAAGGATATATCAGGGTTAAGAAACAGGCAATTTTTTTTTACAGATGCTGTATTCTGATTGCAAGAGTGATCTTGTCATTGTGTGCTGAGCATGCCAAAGCAGAGGTTAAGGTACCAGGCATCCAGCCACCACATCCTGGACTGGCAGAAGGGGCAGAGATAATTTTTCTGCACGATTCTTCTTCCTAACACACTTTATGAATGGTCCCAAACTCTGTGACCAGAGAAACTTGCTCAGGTTCCCAGCTTCTATTTCTTCAAAGAGATCTAATAATGTCCTTCTCAGACAAAAAGACAGCTACTTCACATTTTACATTGAATCAGAAAAAGTGAACATGCAAGATCCCTGATCCAGAACCTTGATTTTGAGGCTATTAACTACCTTGGAGAGGACACACATTGAAGTCCCCGTTCTTTCTCAGATGAAGGCAGCTTTGACTCCTACTGAGCAAGAGACAAGCTCCTTGTTGGCTAGTGACTGCTGTGAATGGATCCATGGACAGACATTCAGCTTGCAGTTTAGCAGTTGGATTTTAATCTTTACTCTAGTTAATCCTTACACAAAACAGAACAGCTCTGACAGATGATGAACATAAGAGTGAGCGAACCCCAGCACTTCTGGCAGCTGGGTTCTTGTTTGGGATTTGCTGCACAAGCGAGCAACTTGAACTTTCCTTCTCCATGTGTTAAACACGTATTATGTCCTGCTGGGCTCTTCTGAAGTACAGCTGCCTCTCTCTGAACAGAAATTCTGTCATGGCTCTGAGAAGGTATCCCATGCAGTCAGTATTTTCCTCTTGCTTTGATGCAGCACTGCTGGTCCAGATGAGCTGTGTTAGCACGTCAGGACTCAGTAGCTGAGAACATTCCATTACTGTTGTCAGGACCACAAAACCAGAATGATAATTACAAGAAATTGGTTTGGCTCAGACCCAGAGTTTCAATAGTTTTTGAATTTTCAGTAGAACCAGAAGCCCTGCCCCTGACTGAATGGGCCATCCTGCTCCCCTGTTTTTTTAAAGGCACCCCTGATTTGCCCAAGGATCCATGCACCCTTCACAGCATAGAGAATGGTATCTCTCCTGCACCAGCCTCCAGAGCAGAAGCCAGGGTGTTTGTATGGTGAAGGGAGGTGGGATTTCACATCCCTCTGTCTAACTCAGAACAGGGTTTCTGACCCAAGTATGTCTGTGCACAGAACACTCTAGCCACATGCCACAGGGGGTAGAGCACTTGCCAGTGTGCCTGCCTTGTATTTGACTTATTTTGTTACATATCTGTTAAAAGAAGAAGTTGCCTTTGCCATCCCCAAGCTCTTGGGTTGTTGGGTGGAACAAACCAGCACACCAGCTGGCACACCTCTAATGTCCTCATTTTGCTCCAGATGAAATTTACCTTGGAAAGGTAAAAAAGTTATTTCATCACTTCCAAAATTTTCACTTCATATTTCTAATTCTTTTAGGTTGACAAAAAATGCGGTGTTACTGTTTCTCTCTTTTTTTTTCTTCTTTTTGGCAAATAAATTAGGGAGAAATCCCCTAGCCTACTGCTTATGAGTCTATGCACAAGGCTGGGGTAAGATTTGGAGGACAAGCAGTGAGAAAGACCATTTCCACTGATGCACATTAATGGAGAGTGCGCACACGTGTGACTGATGGCAGACTTTCTGTTTTGCTATTTTCTTTCAGAACGTGCCTGGGAGGAGAGAAGGAAAGCAAAAGAATCCTCCATCTAAGGTTTGGGTTGGGAGGCAGCTTGGAGGTTCCGTGGGCTTGAGCTCCACAGGTTGGCTGGGGCAGCATTCAAGAGGTCCTGGTGGCTTGCCATGCTCAACTTCAGCACACTAACCTGTCCAGTGGCTAGTCTTTATGAAGTATTTAATTCTGTAGTTTTAGAGCTGTTGAAAAAGAAAAAGGAAGATTTATAACAATATTTGCTAACTCCAAGCCAACTGGTTTGGCACAGGAAAGAACTATGTTTTTCAGAACAGCTTTTCAACATTCCACTGTTAGCTAAAATGTATGAAAATTACAGTTTTGAAATGACCAGATGTTTTTGCTGAGAAAGAAACAGATGACCTGAAAGGGGAAGATGAGGCCTGAACTTGGGCTTCTATGATACAACTGTCAACTTTTCAGCTAATGGATGACCTACTACCATCTAAAACTACTAAATTTGTGTGATTAATGCTGCTACATTGCGGCCACAGTATATTTATAATTTTCTCTGTCAGCTTGATACCATTTGTGCAGCATCTCTATAAAAGGTGAAAGAGAGAAAAGGTAATTAATCTGGTGTTCTTGTACAGAACAATATGGTATAGCTCTCCTCAGAGCAGAAGCTTTCAAGTGAAATAAACTAATGGTTTCATCTGTTTTATTTCCAGCTCTATTATTTTTTTTTAAATCAAGAGCTGGAAATCGTTTCAGTGTTGTCTGGTTTTCTAGACGGAAACTGAGACTAGAAACTTTCTTGTTTTGAGTTTTGTCACCATCCAGTACTTTATTCATGTGACTTATCACAAGCAACTTATTTTGGCCACCCATAATATTCTAATTGGACTGGCCTGTGTTAAAAATCTGTGCTGGATTGATGGGATTCTTCAGATGCTTTTCTTATTGCTCTTGAGCAGTTACCAGTCAAATGAGATTAAGAACAAAGAGAAGGACTCAGGAAAGAGATGAGATGGTTTTGGGTTGCAATTGTTTAAGGCGTCCCCCAAAAATCCTGTAATATTTTCTCCTCATCTCCTTCAAAGCAACCATCTGTTAAGGTGGGAATTAAATGAAGCTGAAGATGGTGGAGTAGTTACTGAAACTAGAATTACTGCCATGCAATGTTGTTCCTCCAGTAAAATGGAGCCAGTAACTTTGCCAGGCCCAGCTGGCTGCCTCCATGTCCAGTTATCAGGGGTTCTTGTGTTTCCACCATTGCACCTATAGGTGACAGTAGTAGCACCCTGGAGCTCCCTGACCACCCTGCTGAGAGGTCATGATCCCACAAGAGATAGGTCACCCCACTCTAGGCAAGTGCAGGAGAAACCAGGAAAATTCGGCACCTTGAGGAATAAAGCTCAAAAAGCCATGGCTTCTGCTGCTGAAAAAGTATCATCAGCTGGCTCTGCTCCTCTTCAAGGGAGCTGACAAAAAAGCTATTTAAAAATCTGTTTAAAATTACGTATTCTCTCCTTTAGGGTTTGCTAAGCTCATTATAGAAGTGGAATGAAATTCCACAGCACGTTTAACATTTTTATTGTTCTTATATTCTGAGCTTTTCCAACCTAATAGAGAATGACTGATCCCACTGGTGATCCAAGAGGGACGAGGTGTAGGAATCGCAACAGCCTGAGCACCATAGCAATACTGTGACTACCAGTTTGGCTACTTCATTGGGCAGGCTGATCCAAGGAGGGATTAAGAGGATTTCGTTTTCCATTTTTTAAGCTGAACAGGCCGAGACGAAAGCTTTATACTGCATTTCTGAACAAGTCAGGGTATTTAGAAAATTGGTAAAAAAAGACTGCACCATTGCTAGACTTTGAGCAATATAAAAATCATTTACCATAAGAGACTGACTGGATGAAACCACCCAACTTCCCCCTCTTTCATCCTCTAGTGGTCACTGATGACCTCCTGTCTTTCTCCATTCCTTACAACCTTCTGCTAGGAGCCACCCAGCTGCTGTCTGGCAAGTAATGGGAAAAACGCAGTCCTGGAACATCTGATTGCCAGGATGCATTAAAGTCTGAGGGGTGTGTGGTGGCTCAGATCAAACGCAAATCAAACATAAGCCACAGCTTAAATTTAAGTTGACCTTTACCTACTGACAGATTTGAAAATGATTGATTGTTTTTCATTTGCTCCTCTCCCACCCCAACCCTCTGCACTCCAACCCCCGCCTCTCCCTGCAGATTCCTAATTAGGCACAAAAGCGAAGGGAACAACTAATTGTTATCATCGGTTTGGATTTCCAGACTAAGAAACTTCAGTTCAGGGAAATGTTGTCCAAATGTTATGCTAGACTGACCCACAGCCAGGAACTTTCAACACTGAGCTCATTGCTAATCTAAATGCATCAAATCATGTGCATTGTTCCCTTTTAACACCTACTACTTTTGCCTGAAGAACATTCAGCTCCTGACAAAAGCTTCTGCCGGAAAGGCGGGATTTGCCTTTTCCACCAGCAAAGGGAGTCGGGGAGGCAGAAACCCCACATGTAATGACTGATGCCTCATTTTGTATTACTGACTTGGAGTGCATCCCACCACAGCCAGTTGGAGACTTTGTTGACACTTTTGCAAAACCAAGGCCTCAGTACTTCAGAGATATTCGCTTTTGTGACCCCTTGAAGGGTACTGCTACCTTAGTTCGATAACTTCAGCTACATACCTGGTGTTGGATATATTCTTGTGTTGTGGAATTAATGCAGGGTAACTACAAAGCTCTTAATGGGGCACAGTTTTACACAAAGTGAGTGATAAGGCTGTCAGTAACAAATGGCTGGCAAGCACACCTTTGGCTAAGCAGGGGCTTAATTTGGCAGATTGCAAAGGGAAAACAAACCACTTTTTTTGATCAAGCAAAAGTGTTAAATTTGTGACTAAACATCTGCTGCAACTCCTGGAAATTTACATGGTAGCACAGGCACATGTAGCAAAGAAGGTTCATCAACTGGCTCCCAGAAGGGAGAAGGTGGTTTTGTCTCCTTTTCCTTCCTTCCCCTGTCAGAAGTCATCACAGCTGGCTTAGGTTATAGAAGACCCAGCTTCAAATCGTCCCTGTCTGACTCAGAGGGCTCCAGAGGGTTTTCCCAACTCTTAGTTTCTCTCACAAGGAATACCAAACATCCATATCAAACAATTATTTTAGATAGTTTCCCTTTTTAACATCAGGCTGCTTCTGTTTCCTCTGGCTCTCTCTTGGAATCACTGCAGTCCTATCACGTGTGGACTCTCAGCAGCCCAACACACTGAAGCAGTGCTTCTGCTTTAGGCACTAGCAGCAACAACCTGGGACAATAAATCATCTGTCCTTTACAGATGCAAACTAGTCCAGAAAAGCCTGTAAAAAAATCTCAGAGTAGGTCATCACTAGGCTGATGATCAGATGCATTAAATAGCATTCTTAAGCTTAATTGTATTAATCAGATATCTGCCGTATTAAAAGAATTGAAAGTTCTTTTTAAGCTGTAGATGAGAAAGGGGTCAGAAAGATAATAGATAATAGAAAGATAGTGCCAGCAATCACATGTAATAATTTGGAAGCACATTATACCTCTAAGTGAAGCATGTCTATTAGTACTCATACACATGAGTGTATGTGTGTTTACATATGTATGAGTGTCTGAGTTTATAATTAAAGATCATAAATCATTATGTAACCAAAGTAATAAAGTACATGCAAGCTACTAACCTAGAAACAGCATTACTATACCAGTCCTAATTGTCAGGTTTACACTTTGCAAAATTTTGGAGACAAAGGCTGTGAAAACTATCCACAAGTACTAGATGAGACAAGCACAGAGCTGAATCCCATATGTGCATTTGTGTGTGTATCCAGACATACAAACATTTACATGTCCATGTGTATATATGTATAAATGCTAAGACTAACATGGTACATCTTAATTTTGACACTTATCAAAAGCAAATTTAGATTTCTCTCTAACTGATGTAATGAATAAGAAACAAAGAACTTTAAATCATTATCAGGATAATCCATTACCGTTCAGTGTTTTGAATACTATTCATGGTTTTAAAAACATTTAGCAATTTATGACTGAAACACCACATTCAGCCTATTGTTCAGTACATCTAACACTTAGTAATACTGATATCATACAAATTAATTACAAAGGGAGACAGTGTAGACAGACTATTCTGTATGAATGAGATTATATTTATAAAAACATGTATATTATATATATAGTTAAAAGACTACATACAAAAAAATCTTGATAATTTGTGTCAAAATCTTATTCATGCTTTCTTTGGAACAATCCATACAAACATCAGCTATGACCTTGATCTGAGCCAATAGAAGAGATTTGTTGATACCCTAGGGTAGCCAATTCTCACACTTCTCATCTCCAAAGTTCTGCAAAGTAATAAATCACACTTGACAATTACTATTAATTTGTCATATTTCAAAATTACTTTGTTTAAACCGCTTTTAAGCTCATGAAGTAGTGGCAAAAATATGATTTCATTAGTTTAGATTAGCATTTTTGTGGAGGGCATTTCTAGATGGGTGTTTTGAGGATTGTTGGTTTTTAATTGTACACATGATAGGTAAAATCTTCTAGATCCACAGCTTACCATGATCCTCCTGGTAACAGAAAAGCCTGTGCAAGGTCTAGAAAATTTATGGACAGACAATGCAAAGTGAATTACAGCCTTAAAGGTAATTCATAGAATGGCTAGGGTTGTAAGGAACTTTAAAGATCATCTAGTTCTAACTCCCCTCTATGGGCAGGGACACCTTCCACTAGTTTCCACTTCACTAATTCCTTAACATGTAAATGGTTGGGTTCTGTAAAATATGCAATAAGTGTGCCCATTATCAGTATTAATTGTAATCCTTTAGAAGATTTAAATATATGTGTGTGTGTCTGCTGATTTCAGTTTCCCTTGTTTTGTATTTGAACTTATCCACTGAGATTCCCACTACCTCTTTTGTTCTTTTTTTTCAAACCAAAGGACAAAATCCTCATTTCACTCAAATCACTGAGAGTTTGAGTTCTAGACCAGAATCTTACAAGTGGTGTATTTGCTGTTAATCACTTTCTCTGGATTGCTTTGGTTCTCTGGCTGCTTTGGTTCTGGCTGTAGGCAAGAGATGGTGACAAATCTGCTGCTTTCCTGGTGCTGTCCAAGGTAATGGTGTCCTCCCACCACACCAGGGCTATGCCATGACACAATGTGACGTGACGTGACATGACACAACATAATATGTGTGTGCTATGTTGGGAGAGCATCACTTCATCAGCACCACCCTCCCAGGTTGTTGGGATTGAAGCATTAAAATGATGTCTGGATCCTATACCGCAATTCTAAAGGCAAGACTACACTCATAGATCAAAGTACCACCTTCTGAACCCCTATAAGGCTTAACAGGACCCCTCAAAAATCAAAACAAAACAAAACAAAACAAAGGTTAATATCTGTGTTTTAAAAACCTTTGCATTTTTTGCCATTACCTAATCACAGTGAGTTAAAATGCATTCTATATTATTTTAAATTTCTTTAAACTTCCCAGAAACATGGCCTTTTGCTGCCTCAGTAAATCTGACAGATTTGAAAGGAAGGTCAAAATTACAGGGACACAAAAGTTGCATTTTTAACAGAGACTGTATGCAGCCAGAGAGATATATTTGGCAGGGAGGAAGAAAAAGAGATCTGTGTGTATGCTCGCATACACCTTTCACTGTTTCAGGCAACGTATAATAATTTCCCTTGTGAATACCTATAAAGTTATTGTAGCATTAAAGCTGGATAGACCTACAGTAATGGTATTTCCTGACATTTCCAAATGTTAAAAGGTCAACAAAAACAGTACGTATGGAAACAATCTCTTGTCATTACATTCTATAGCATGAATTAAATAAACATTTCCTCTTTTTTCTCCCTTCTCCTGTCATTCAATGTAAAAAAATCTAAACTATGACACCAAATCAGCATGAAACCAGCAAGAGCTTTAATTAAAGAAGAATTTTTTAAAAAGCAATTTTTTTTGTTTCAGTCAGTTCCACTTTGTTCTTCACTTTTTGATTGAGGAACTGATGAAATCCCAGCAGTAACCACTGACAAACACGAACCTATCCCCAAAAAGTCTTCCCCAAAAGGAAGCTTCTAGTAGAAACATCCACCCATCTCTAACCAGTGCAGACTGGTGTCCCCCAGGGCAGTAAGTTTTACTGCCTTTGCTTTACCCATTTTGAAAGTGTACATCTCCCAGTGAATCTGTAAGTTCAGTCACTGCCTGGTACAGGCTGACAAGCCCAGCAGCAATAACTTTTCAATTGCTTTTGAAAGCCAACTAAAATCTTGCTCCTGTCACCAGACTTAGTTTGTATGGGTCACAACTTAACAAACAACTGAGCTCTGGGGTGCTCAGTGTAGCTGAGCATTGCCATGAGCAATGTCTCATCCTGCTTATCTGGCCCAGGGGAGACATCCAGCTGCTCTTGATACATTTTTCTGAGACTCCAGTTCTGCACTGTGGTTGCCCTTTCTCAAGAGCTTCTTGTGTTGACAGACAGCATGGATTATGTTTTCAGTATGCTAAGTTGTAAATGCTATTTCAAGTAAAATCTTGCTGGGCACAGTGATGATCTACCAGACCATGACTTGGCTAAAATAGCAGAGGTGTGACTTATGTGACCTGCCAGTGTGGTCCTCAGTCATCTGTCAGGCTGAAACAAGGAGAAGAACTAACACAACAGATTCTATGAAGAGCTGTCAATAAAGTCTGAACCATAGCATTGGCATCAATGCTTACCACAAAAGCCAAAGACCTGCAAAGCTCCTCAGCTTGGGCCACTGATACCACTATTTCCTGGGTTCACTGAAGTGTAGGGTGGAAAAGCCAGTCTTCCTCTGGGTCAGTCACTGAGCCATTTAAACTCCCTTATCCACCCACATTGAGAAACAAAACCCAACACTTTTCTGTTGTTTCAGACTTCCATTCACAACCTTTTAGTCCCCTGTTCTGGTTGTCCCTAGACCAATTTTCCATATTTCAGTCTTAATTAACCTTAATTCACCTTAAAATTGTGACAATATTTAGGAAAACATATCAGGAATGCTTACATTAAGTGTAGGTACTCAGACCCATGGATATGTCCACCAACAGCCAACCCTTGCCATTCTATGATGTTCTGTGAACAGAATTCAGAGTAGTGATTAGTGAGACCAGGGCTCTAGGATCATCAATCCCATGTTGCAATGACATCTGACAATCACAGTGATCCAGATGGATGTGACTGCCTGACACAGAGAAAGAGAGGCAACAGCAAACCAGACCTTCAGTCAGAATCATTGCTATGAAGCCTGAGGGAGCAGGGAATTCTGCCAAAGCCATCAAGTGACACTTGGAGGTGTCTTCTGCTGCCAGTTCCTGAAAGAGTTTCCTGTGCTTTCTCTGCAAACAAAGAAACTAATAAATAGATCAGACTGCACCAAAGATGCTCCTCACTCCATTACCAATTTCCTGCTCCTGCAGGGAATAACCCGGTAGAGCCCAAGTCCAAAGGTGGATTTATAAAATGTCACTGCCATCTCTGCATTGCCCAAAGCCTACCTCCCTCAGGCAGTACAAGCCCGCCAATAAGTTATATTCCCAAAATATTGTCCAGCTCTGTCTGTTGGATAACACAAGTGTTGTTGCTCAGCTTTGATTCTGTTGGGAGGTCAGTTTGCTAGGGGCACCTCAGAGCTTTGGGTGCAGCTCACCAACCATGCTGGGAGAACAGCCTATTCAATACTGAAATTTTAATTTGATCTCATGTTTTGTGTGGGTGTGAATGATCATTTCTGATGTTGCTCTCTGCTTTCACTATTAGTACTACTTCTCTTGTCTTGCATTTGCAACTGTACTCCTAAATAGAAGTTTTTTTCATAGCAGATTTGGCACTTCTTGGCCTTTTAGACATGTGTTAAGCTATCTTCAAATTGTTTTGCATACACAGAAAATGGACAGAGCCATTTAGTTTTTGCGTTGTGCAGTGTTACCTCCATCATCCTCCTCGTCCTAGGGCAAATTTTTCCTCCGGAGAACAAGATACCCTTGCAAACATCTGGAGTAAGGTATTCTTACTATGTAGACCCACTACTTTCAGCTGTACAGTAGTACATGCCTTACCTATGCACAGAGGATGACACTTCCCCACCATTCACAAGTCATGTAACTTCACACACATAGAAAAAGGCAAAAGTCTGGTAATGTAACAGCACAGAGCATAAACTGCTAGTTAGATCTTCAAACACACCCAGTATTCCTCTGTTTAGAGGAAGACACATGAGGCTCAGAGGAGAGATTAGGGTCAACTGCAGGAAGTTCCATCCCAAACGTTCTTTCCAGGACCTGGATCCAGAATGAATACGGTAGGAAAACTCTCCCTAATAAGTCAAACTCTTTCTTCTTTCACTAAATAAAACAAACATTTTTCTAACCTGTATTGTTTCTGGCTCTGCTCACCACTCAGCCCCTTACTACAGCTTACTTGAAAATTCCTTACTGGGTGTTTGGCAGAGGGAGTATGATCTATAGCGTGACCTTGCAATTCAGTGCACCGCTGTCGTTCTGTATAATGCACTGTAAAGCATAGCTTTTATTGGAAATGAAACTGCATAAATAGACACTCTTACTTTAATGGGAAGTAAAACATTTTGCATTATGAATGTGTGGATTCAGGCTGGGAGAAATTAGTTACTGGAGAGCCAGAAATCAAGCACCGATGTGCCTGTGTTATTTTGATCCTTTTAAAACATAGCCAGTGTCTAATAAACTCTGCTTCAGTTTTGTAGTCTTTCATTACCAGGAAGATTTGTCTGCAATACAGACAGATAGAGCAATACAATAGAGCAGAATAGGATTAAACCCTTGTCTGGGGCTATCTTTGTCCCCATGAGCTCCAACCCCCTGCTCCACCACAGTGGTTATGAACTCTCACTGGGTGCATGAAGTAAGAAAGAAGCATGGTGTATCCAGTTTTGCAAATCCAATAAAAGTTGAGTTGGGTTTTAACTAAGTGTAATCTATTTGTCTCTACCATGGTAGCTCTACTTTTCCTACATACACTGCCTGACAGCTTGTTGAAAAACCATCTAGCTAATGCCAGCGCTCTAACACATACTTTAATTTTGTGCTTTTCCAGTCTGCTATTAATTGAGCCATCACTGTGTATTCAGAATTCAAGGCTGACATCCTCCAGTGCTCTTAAAAAGCATACAGGCAAAATTCATAGGAATCAGACTTGAATACCATACAGCATGAGAGGTGACAGTAACAATTATGTGTCTGGAAGGACTTTCCCCAACCAGGCTACAGACAGTTAGCTAATATTATTCCAGTGTGTCATTTTGAGAGAGGGTAAACCTCTCTTGGTCATCAGCTATGTAAAAAGCTTGGATCGTTAGGCTAACTCTGGCAGTATCTTGCTGGTGGGGTTGGGTTTTTTCAGTAATATACTCACAGTTCAGTCAAATATTTGTACCAGAACTGTGACACCCAGAAACACTGCTCCTCCTTTCTGAGCACCTCAGTGCTTTGCTTAACAGGTTGCAGTGCCACCAGTGACAGCCCTTGGAGAGCCAGCACCAGGCACTCAACCTGCTTTCCGCAGCAGACCAGCCTCAGGGAGGTTGTGTGCGCCAGAAAAATACACCCCAAAACAAAAATATGAGAGAACATAATGAAAAACAGAGAGCTGCAGGAGAGCAAATACAGCTGCCTTTTCCTTCCTCCATTACTTCAAGGCCATCCCTGCAATATGGATTTCATTAATGGCTCAGAGACAACATTGCAGAATTACAAGTTCAAGATGTTATTGGAAAAGTCATCCCATGACTCTTTTTATGTTTTGGGGGATTTTTTTAAAATATCATCTTTAAAAACAACTTTTTAAAAGTGATTATTTGGTGCACTGTAGCACTGCCAGCATTTGGGCTGGAAGTGAGTATGTGCACATACACTGACAGCATAACCAACAGCAATGACTGTTTGTGCAGCTTACCCCAAAATAGAAGAAAAAAAAAGGCAAAAGTATGATACAGAAGCTGGGTTTGATCAGCAAGCAGAGTATGGCTCTTGAATCTGTTCAACTGAAAGGCCTCTGGATCAGGGTCAGTCACTTCATCTGTGCTAACGCACTGATTGATGAGGCCCCGATACTCTATTCATAGTTTTCTACTAAATAGGATTATTTCACAGTGCCATCATATTTGAAAGTCAGCTTCTATAACAATAAAAAACAATGCTGTCAGACTGCCTGCTGTTAGCAAACTATAAAAGCACAACCTTTTCTTCGAAAAATGTATAGATTTCACCACAAAGAAAGTTTTCAATTTGGCCAGTTATCAAATTTTTGAATACATAAAGGAATTACATGAAACCAGAGCGGAACCAAGACATTGCAGATCTGAAACAAGCTCTAAAACGCTAACTAGTACTTGAGGCTGCAGTACTGCCAGCGTCACCACTGACCTTTGCATCCCAAGTAACTGCTGCCCTCAGCACAGCTGAGGCTGTCTGGGGTGGGAGATGTGGGGCTCCAGCACAGCACCAGTGCCAGGCCCAACCTCTGGGGCTATCAGATCCCCATAATTGAAGTAGGTGCTTTTTTTCTTTTTCCAGGCTGGTAAAAGAAAATAATTTTATGATGCCTGTATTTTCTGATCTCAAAGAAAACTCCCTGGTGTGTAGCAGCATCCTATGTCCTCAGCTGGGCACAATCTGCCTCAGCCCACCTGCACTGACTGAGGCTCCCCAGCTCCTCTCAGCAAGCGCACAGAAAAGCACAACAGGGCTGGCTGGTACCTAACAGGCCTCTAAAGAGCTGTTCATAAAGCAAACCCTACTTGACACATTGCCTGAAACTGAGAACAAGAAGAAATGCTTCCAATTATGTATTGCACTGCTGCGGTCCAAGACAAAATATTTCTGTTTAATATCTTTATTGATGATTTAGATGAGGGGATTGAGTCCATCATCAGCAAATTTGCAGATGACACTAAGCTGGGGGGGTGTGTGGATCAGCTGGAAGGCAGGAGGGCTCTGCAGAGGGACCTGGACAGACTGGAGAGTTGGGCTGATTCCAATGGGATGAGGTTCAACACGGCCAAGTGCCGGGTCCTGCACTTTGGCCACAACAACCCCATGGGGAGCTCCAGGCTGGGCACAGAGTGGCTGAGAGAAGCCAGGCAGAGAGGGACCTGGGAGTCTGGATTGACAGGAAGCTGAACAGGAGCCAGCAGTGTGCCCAGGTGGCCAAGAAGGCCAATGGCATCCTGGCCTGGATCAGGAACAGCGTGGCCAGCAGGTCCAGGGAAGTGATTCTGCCCCTGTACTCAGCCCTGGTGAGGCCACAGCTCGAGTCCTGTGTCCAGTTCTGGGCCTCTCAGTTCAGGAAGGAGATTGAGGTCCTGGAGCAGGTCCAAAGGAGGGCAACCAGGCTGGTGAAGGGATCCAGCACAAGTCCTGTGAGGAGAGGCTGAGGGAGCTGGGGGTGTTCAGCCTGGAGAAGAGGAGGCTCAGGGGAGACCTCATCGCTCTCTACAACTCCCTGAAAGGAGGCTGGAGCCAGGGGGGGGTTGGGCTCTTTTCCCTGGCAGCTGTCAGTAGGACAAGAGGGCATAGTCTCAAGTTGTGCCAGGGGAGGTTTAGGTTGGATATTAGAAAGAATTTCTTTACGGAGAGGGTGATCAGACATTGGAATGGGCTGCCCAGGGAAGTAGTGGATTCTCTGTCCCTGGAGATATTTAAAAAGAGCCTGGATGTGGCACTCAGTGCCATGGTCTGGTAACCACAGCGGTAGTGGATCAAGGGTTGGACTTGATGATCTCTGAGGTCCCTTCCAACCCAGCCAATTCTATGATTCTATGACTCTATGATTCTATGAAAATGACAGTCCATGTTTTACCTGCTGAGACAGGAGCTGGCCTGCCCTGGCATGGTCAGCCATGCAGGCTGTCCAGTCTCTTACCTTGCCATCTAGAAAGCTACAAAAGACAATTAGGAGCTCTTCAATCTAGAATTTACATATAAATACTTTAAACTTTGTATCTTCTCTATATACAAGCCATTACAATTTCCTTGGTGGTTTGTGATGAGTTGTTCTCAGCTCTTCTGGTACTGCCTATTAAAGAAAATGCTGTCTATTTAATGTCTGCTTTGGTTTTCTCATGCAACTGGCTTAAGAATATTAAACTCATCTCTTCAGTGTTTTATTATATATCTTTTTAAAGATTCTTTTTAAATTGGTTTTGTGTATGTACACAAATCCCAAGGCATATTAAGAAATTAAGATTTCTGTTCCATGCCAGTCTGGGCACATGCCTCACTTACATGCTCATTTTAAAATGTGAGGCTTGTCACTTCAGTCTGCTACAGTAATTCAGTTCTAATGTAGAACTGGTGCCAGGGTTTTGAAGGGTTATTTTTCCTCTCATGGACAAACTGCTGTACTGGAGTGGTTACATTCCTACTTAATGGCATGAAGCCACTTAAAAGAGTTAACTTCCCCTATGCAAATGTTAGCAATTTTCTGGTAATGCCATTCTACTTAAAATAAAATTGAAAATCAATGACTGCTGTTACAGAAATATGCAGGTACTCCAAACCATGGCTTGATGGCAGAGATTGCCCTGCATCTCACATCTATGTCACAGAAGGACACTGGGCAGAAGCTCTGAAATACCAGATTACTCTGAACATATTTGTAAGTAAAAGGAGCCATAATGTTATTGTGTAATTGTGTCTCCCAGAATTCCCCATTCTTTTCCCTTTCCATATTACTACAGAGAGCAACATGGGAATCCAGCACTATCCACCATGGTACAAAAACATCAGCAGTCTGGGAGACAGGTAGACAGCTCTGAGGCCAAAGAGGAGGCCCAGAGCATAACAGAGGGTAAGAAATATGCTGGCAACTAGGTGCCACGTCTGGAAACTTTAATTCTGAGATGTATAACTTCATCTAGCAGATGCTGAGCTGAGTGGCCAGAGCAGTTGTCTTCAATTATGGTGAGAGCCAAAGGGTGGAGAGGAACAAAGAGGGTAACAAGAACTAGATGCTGTTCTGCCAGCTCCTGAAAGATTATATGTGAATTCATTTAGTTCGCTACCAAAACACCAAGCTTTTTCAAGAGAAATCTAAACTTTGTATATATATGTGTACAATACAAGTGCACAAACTAATCTGCACCCAAGATGGTAGTTAGCTACAGTGGATGGAAATGATAGTGATGTTTATTACTTATAATACCCTCTTAGACAAAATCTAGAAATCTGGCACATGTACTGAGGCATTCTGAATTTCCCCAAAATCACGAGTAACTCAGATTATTTTCTGCAGAGCTCCCAAGTATGTGCTCTGTAGCACACACTGTCCTTCTCCTAAATGCTAATACTCCAGCTTTAAATGTCACTTGTCAGGAGAGAGGACATCTGGACAGGGAAGGTTTAGGGTCAGAAGTGACAAGATTTACAGCAGAAAGATCATATTTCTGCTCAGCAGACATTGGCATCTTTTCAGGAAACATTGATTAGATGGTAAAAAGCTTAACTTTCTTCTTTGTGGAACAAGTCACTTTAGTTGGGCTCTTCACAGTGAAATACCTTGTATATGAAGCAAATGGCAGGCAGAGAACTTTGAATTTCACTCAGAGAAGACTGTTAACTCACCCATGTCTTCACCACCTCTTGCTTCCAGCATTGCCTTATGCCATACAAAACGTCCCTTCGAGGCACAGGCAGTGCAGCTGCAAATAAAAAAATTAGACTGGCTTTAGCTCTGGTCCTGTGAGTCTACACATCTGATGCCATTCACAGCTCCCCTTTCTGCACAGTCTCAGTTTTAAGCATAATTTACTCACAAGACTCTGTCTCTCCCCATTGATACATCTTCTGTCACAGGGCATCATCCCCTCCCCTCCGTCTATCACTTTGTTTGGGTCTCAGCCACCCTCCCAGAGCTGCTCTGCCACCACCTTCCTTACTGCACCAGAAGGCCACCAGCTGCCCAAGGCATACCAAGGAGTCAGAGCAGAACAAAGCTGTACCAGCCCATACCATTTGTCTTACCATGCAAGGGCAAGTTCCATTGCTGGCACCCAAGCATCCTGTGATTCATGTTTTCCCCTTTACTCTGTTGTGTCTGCTTTAAGTTGTAGATGATAATGGTTGACACTGCCCTTATACTCTAAGCCACCTTGAAAATTGGGTGGCATTAAACAAAAAAGTAAGAATTGTATGCACTATCAGGATAACATTCTTTAAATGGCTGGGATCCCAAATAAAGCATGAATAAGGAGCAGCATGACACCTTTGGAGAGAACAAATCTGAACTGTCCAGACTATGAGTTCTTGGCTTTTCAGCATGTAAGAAATGAGCAATTTTATTTGTCATAACTTAGAACAGGCTTTGAATATTTTTCTCCTCCCTTGACTAAAAGAATAAATCAGATAAATTAATGGTGTCATATGCAAATGGAGACACCGACAGTTCAAAACAGGGGGAATGCAGCCTAAGGCCTGGCTTTCAGAAATTTTAAACTTCTAAATATGAACAAAAAGGATTTGTATGATTGATTTTGCTACCAGTTCCAGCAAAAAGTGGAGGTAATAGATTACAGCAAAGAGAAATCTGTGCAGCTTGTATCTGGATATACATCAAATGGTGTAAGCAGCAGCACTGCAAACTCATTGTGCCCATGAGATCACACCCTTCTGGTGGATTGAGGATCTTTTGTTAAGCCTTCAAAGTTTCAAAACATGTTGTTCTGAAGCCTTTGGAAACAATGGTTTGTGAAAATAATTCACCAACACACACAATGGTTCAAGCATGATGGCATATAACACAGAGTACAGGCTTGCATCCCTCATATTCTTGGTGTTCAGGACATTGTGGGTTTGATATAAATTGTTTACCAAAGAGAATATTACCTAGAAAGAAAAGAGGTTACATAAATTCATTCTTCTTCCAGATCGATGAGTGCCTTATATTTGAAGGTTATCACTACCAGCAAATTGTTCACTTTGCAAGGCTATGTAATAAAAATGAGGTTCAAGAAGTAATTAAAAAGCAACAGGCAAAATCCTAGACAAAATTATATTTTTATCTTGGTAAACCCTCTATCACATTTACTGCAACTAATTTTTACTCCAGATCAAATACACAGATAATAAAAAGCAGAGCAGATGGTTCAAAAGATGGTTGTCATCAATTCTTTTCTGCAAACATAAATATAGCCTATGATTTAGCAAACAAACACAACATTTTCATGGTTAATTTTTCTATCTCTGACCATAATGAAAATACATAATTTATACCTGCTTAATGTAAGGGCTGTTTGCTAGAACTAGAACACTTAACTACAAACAGTATTTATTTCTCCCTCTAGCTCCATCCTATTCTATTTACAGTCTGATAATCTGGTTTAGAATAGTTACCTTATAAATCTGTAAGAGTCATATGTAGTGAAACAAAGAATATGGCCTTTAAAACATATATTTGAAGTATTGTCCCAAAATAATGTTATGTTTATTTACCTAAAATCTGTCTCACACATGTGAAGTATCAAGAGTCATTTGAAACTTAAAGATCCATAATAAAGTTCTGAACAAGAAAAATAAAGGCTATGAACGTGTGCTTACAACCACTCTATAATTATCAACAAGGCTTTCTTTATGGAACTCTTGTTTCTTTTAGTTGCTGCTTTAGCTAAATCGACACAGGACTACAGAAAGGGAAACATCTCAGTTCCTGTATAAAAATACAATCTTTTCCCCCGATGGCAAGAAGAAAATCATGATGCATAAAAATTCTTTAATATATTTGCCTTTAGAGTTTATTGACTTTGCCTCTACTGGTATTTTACCATGTAGGAAAAACATTTAGTTACTAAAACTGAATCTTTGCTGACTTAAAACCCCATCCATTGAAAAACATTTTTGAACGAGCTGTATTAACTTAAGCAGCATGAAGCTAGCTGGGCAGAGAGAGTGAGACCAACTAGCCATATTTTAAAGGGTTTCTTTCTTTTAGAAAAAGAAATCAAGACTGAGAATGTGTACTATAAATCAGGATTCAGTGACTGAAAGGTGGAGCAAACATCCCTCTGGGATAATAAATCAAGTTAGTACTTGAATTTGTATCATCTTAGAACATCTTTCAGATTTATTTATTAGGTAGCTGAACGATTTTATCTTATCCATGTGTAGTCTTCTCGTTCTGCTTGTATCAAGCTGTTCCAGACTGCATTCTCCATATAATATAGCCTGTGATGTGTTGGAAAGAGGCTATCCATTGATGAATATGGTTTTGATTTTGGGAAAGTGAGCTGTCTGTCTTTATCATGGATTAAGGCATCATTCAAAGGTACACAATACGCTCAGCTCAAAGCGGGCCAAGGTAGCCCCAGTCCCCCCCAGCCCTCCAGCCAGGCTCTCCATCTGGTTCTCATAATGCTCCTCAGCTACATTTCATCTCCTAAGCTGAAGAGACGATGCTAGATGAAAAGCAGGCCCAGCAGTGAGAGGATTCAGAAGTTGGGGCAGGTATTCTAATTATGTAACACGTGTAGTCATTTCTGGTACATAAATTGGCTTCTTAGCGGGACGTATTTTACCAGTACCAGTTTCTCCAAAACACAGCACTTTAAGGTAAACAACATCATCCTGTACCAACACACTGGGGTGAGGAAAACATCTCTTTGTGTTTTGCCTCTTTAGTGCACTTTTAACTACCTTAAAACACTAGCAAATAGCAAGTTGCCCGAACCCTCGCTGCCATAAAGATATCATTCCCTGGGCAGGAGATGCTGCAAAAGGACTCACGTTTTATGGACTCTCCCTTGCCACCATAGTTTCAAGCCCACAGCCTCCATACTTTGCAACGAAATTCACTCTGGTGCACATCTTCAAGCTCACATGAAGCCCCCAGAGTTCAGTGGGATGCAGGGGCTGTAAGATGGCAGATCCTATTGCAGCACTGGGGGCAATTGTGCAAAAAAAAAATCTGATTTACAGCTGACACAGGTACCATTTCAAGAGCAGCACACAAAGCCTTATAGCAAGCATTGAACTTGCTCAGTGATATCTGTGAGCATTGAAGTTACTTTCATTGGTTTTGAAATACAAATTATTTATTTAGGCCCCCATTAAGGAAAGCATTCAAGTATAAGTTTAAATAAAATAAGCTAGAGGTAGAAAAAATAAATCATTTAAAGTACACTGAAATATCTGGCATAGAAATTTTCTGATCCCTTTTTAGTCAGTTTCTGACATAGTTGAAACAGAGCAGAATTAATTAGCATCCTAATGCAAGCAATCACAGTTTCTCCACTAAATAAATCGTAAATAGCCCCTCTGAGTTGAAAACTGACCATTTTAAAACACAACCCCTCCAAAATCAGAACAAAGGCAGTTTGGTAAAAGTGGTGCAAGTCAGGGGTGACTGTGTAAGCTATTTCTCTACTCTAATGAACCAGGCATCAACCCTTTTTTGTGCCCAGCAGATAACTGAGCTTACTAAGTGAAACACTGAATTTCTATTGATTTTGCTGTAACTCCAGCCAGTACCTAGTGATAGCATCATGTCAGGATGAACAGTTACATTTGCACGAAGTGCCATCTCTGCTATATACCACTGAGGACACTATCCAGAAGCTATTCATTAGCTCCACAGTTTATTTTTTTTTCCACCTTGTCCTGTGAACATCCAGTGAAGTAGCTTGTTCTGATACACAGCAGACTTGAAAACTCTCCAAGTCACCTCCACCTACTAGGCAGATTTTAGCAGATTTCTTGGATTTCTCACTCTTACTTAAACCAGTGTGTCAATAAACAGAATACATTCTTGCTTAGTATGAATCTCATATTTCTCCTGAACTGCCCTGGAATCCTGAACTTCCACCTGTCCAACATGAAAGGAGCATTTCACAGAACTTACTGGTTTGTGGAATTTACCCTACAGGATGTCTTTTTTCTTTTTTCTTATCCCACAGGAGGATGAAGCTCCAAGACTGTTGGAAAAGTTCAGCGGGGGACAGCATTATACAACCTCTGTGCACATTGTAGCCCTATATTTAAGAAGATATTTAGTTACAATTTATTTCCATGGCCTGTTTTCTTTTTCAGCAGCCTGTATGAATTCTTTCAAGATGACATTAAATCATTCTGCTGCACCCATTGTGTATGATTCAATATAACAGCCCAAAGAACGTATAGGGCGAATGCCACTCTGTCTCTTAGGAATTATATGTTTGCTAGAAGTAAATTATGGCATATTAGAATAACAAAATATTGTCATGAGTTATTTATGGCTAAACACCAAAACAAAGTAATACGTGGCAACATCTGATACACGATTGACTGAAAGCCAATTGTGAAAGCCAACTACAGAATTAGTTACTTACCAAAATTATTGCCATTAACTTGTTCTGTAACAAAACTTTGGACAAAAGGAGGAGAGGAAAGAAAACAAAACAAAACAAAGAATGAAAGAAAAAAAAAACAAACAAGAAATACAATTCACATGGCCATGGAAAGCCCCCTTCTTACCATTCTTAGGCTAACACTCCACTAGATGTTGGGCCATCCCTCTCAGACTCATCCATTCCACTTAAACTGAATAAATCAGGCACTTTACTTTGAACTTGGTACTCCCCACCCAGGCTCCAGCTCTGTGTTCATCTGTTGCTGTGCTCACTACCACAAGCCAACTTTGCACACCCAGTGCTCCTCATAGGCTCTGAACTGCTCTCATTAACTTTTAATTTTCATTTCACACAATTTTTTTCTCCAAATCCTCTGGAGTCATCCTGCCCTGCGACTCTGTATGCTATCACAATACAAATAATTTGAGGTGAAAAAGACTCTGTTCTGAAAATGGAAGAAAGTGGACTCTTGGAAAGAATGTGAGCCTTTCTAAAATAAATAAAACATTTTAAATGTTATTCAAATAACTTGCTTTCATCTCTCTTTTTATTTCTTTAAAGTTAATTGGAAAGAAAGAAGGCACCAGGACACACATTCCAGGAGTCTCCTTGGTATAAATCAGGCAGCACACAGACTGCACACCAGAAACAATGAAGTGACCCCTTAAAATACTGTATTTCCTGCCAAGCATAACTTCTTCGAAGACTTTGAACTTCACTACTGGCCAAAATTTGAGAGATGAAAGTCCTTCAATGCCTAGCTGAAGTTGGGGTACACTATAGAGAAAGGAAAAGGGGCTAGAGCAACCCATTCCTGCAGCTGTTTTTGTAAGAACAAAAACTAGTCCAGTTGTCAAAAAAAGGTGCTCTCAACATCTAAATACCCAAATTCTCCTCTGGGATTAAAACTATCAGACTCCTGCGATCAATAATTTGGGTGTATCTCTTTCCCAGCATACCTCTGAAAACCACTCACCCTTGCTATGTTTGGCCCATTCATATCAAGATCCAGCCCTGGGATCCTCATCAAGCCAGAGGCTGAACTAGAGGACAGAGGAGCAATGTTGGACCAAGCTGGTGAGGGACCCCATTTGGGAGGTACCGTAACAGTCTATCAACACAGAAATCAGAACCACGGAAGCTGGACAGTTTAATTTAAAAATGAATGGAAGGCAAATACCACAGAATCTTATTCCTTCCACTCTGTGAGTTTACAGCTTTGTTACTGTGACTCCTGTGCACTTGATGGATTGGATATTAATGGGCCACAGGAAACAAAAACAGATGACTAACATTAGCCAGTAAGTGTAAGCACCAGGGAAAGTAAAAAATAGGCTGCTTTTAGCTCCTCCCATGTTATCCAGCTATTCAGAATAAGCATAAACACTGAGAAAATTATTAATAATTTGCACTTAAATAGAATTTTCTATTAGAGAGTATCACAGAAGTTTATGACTATTAAATGTTAGGTACTAACAGGGTAAGCATACGACACTCATCTTCAGAGAAAAATGCATCAAAGGAGACAGACTGCATAAATGTAATGCACATGCCACTGTGGGTGTTGCTGAAAATACGGAAAACATTTAGAAAGGAAAGTGAAAATAGCCAAAATATAAAATCCTTTATGTCTTAAGACTTCAGAAAATAGTTCCTCTCAAAGCAGTGCTTTCCTTACACTGCTTTCTGTTAGGCAGGAAAAAAACCCAAACTCCCCTCTTTTCACAATCTCCCTCTTCAAAAGAAAATGAGCATTTGATTCCACTGAAACAGTTCAGTGCCGTGAAACAGATCTCCATTTTTTTATGTAGAGAAAATTTGAACTGTTTTTCTACCTCTTCTACTCACAGAACTCAAGTTGCTTTGGCAGTTATTCAGTTATTAACAAAATAACCACACAAAGTTAAACACTTAAAAAATCCAAACTAGGTCAAACAACCCCGTCACTCTCCCTGCATCCTGCACACTCAACCCCTGTGAATGCAAAAGTGTCATTTGATACTAACAGCTCTCTTGTGGACTTTGCCTCTTAGTATCTGTGCCTGTATTTAGAAAAAAAAAAAAAAAAAAAAAAATTACCACTGTCCCAAACAATAGGAAATGGCTTAGCACATAAAGTAAGGTTCCCAACTGATCTACGTGTACCAAGCACATAGAGCTAAAGCCTATGAAGACTGAATGCCTATTTTGTAGGGGTTCCAGCAGATACCCTTTCACATCCGTCTCCCAGTCCATTTCACAAAATAAGCTGCTGCCATCTTATGGAAGAGACCTTGAAAAGCATTTGGTGTAAAAACACTTCCACTCTTTCTCCCTCACTGCAGTATTCGTCTCCCCTAGGTTAGTCTGTGATTAATACCTTTTTCTTAAAGAATTTTCCTCAATTTGCAAAGATGTGCCTATTGTGGGGATACTTTTTTTTTTTTTAAGTTATTTTCTCATCTATGTTTTTACATGAATTTTCAGACCATTCAGGAAGACAGATAAAGTAGTGTACAGAGAAAGGGAACACACCAGCCAGGCTGTTAATCCTGACACTGCCTCAGACAGAGGTTTCTTGTATGATACAACAAAAGCCAGCTGGAGCCATTCAGCCACTATAGGATAAAGTCATCACTTTTGCCCAGTCTTAAGGCAACCTTTCTGTGTGCTCCATCTCTGCCCTCTTCTCTATGGCCATCTTGAACCAGTTTAATTAAAGGTGTGTTTCTTAATATGCTTACTAAAATAAATGAAAATATGCCACCTTAAGCCTGAGGCCAGCATGTACAGAGGAGTTCACATTCCCCATCTGTAAGGCATAAAGGCTGCATTTGCAGCATGTCAGGCAGCTTTGCTGACAGATTTTGCCTTTGATCTGAAAAGGAAATCCCTCCACAAGCTTCTGCATTACTGCACGATACAAAAGCAAGATCTCAGGTAAGGACTGCCTTTGAAAGGAGAGTGCTCAACAAGGCTGAGACCTTTGTATGTGTGAATGCAGGTTTCCTGCAAGTTCACAGCTGTAGTTGTGACCTAGGGCACAAACAGAAAGAATGATCAGTATGAGAATCAGGATTAATGGATGAGAAGCCAAGCATCACCCACACTTCCCACGGCAGCTATTACTGACTCACTACCAGCAAGCACGAGCTCTCTGGCCCTTCTCGGGGCTTAACCAAGAGGTTAAATACAGTCACTCGTCAGCCACAGTCTGGCCTGGCCTGAACTCTTCTTTCTCCTCCTTCCCATGAGAGAGTTTCCAATCTACCAATAACTAGGCAGAATGTTAAAAAAATTCCTACTGTGAATAAACTCTTAGTACCTAGATTTTTAAGCTGCATTAACTAGATTTAGGTAACTTGCATCCAAGAATCCTGTAACAGCTGAGGTGATGTCTGGTAATTTGATAGCTATGTCTAATAAATACTGAATTCTATTGAAATTCCACGTAGTAGAGAAGTTGTGGTCCTGTATCAGTATCTGAAAAAGTAAGTAGGAAGATCTGGAGCTATACAGACACCAATCCCACACAATGCAGTAGAAAGATGATACAGGATATTGTTAGTAAAGAATGAAAATGTATTTTAATCACTGTGTCATTAGGAGGCACAGCCAAGAGAACAGAGCTAGGAAGACTGAAAGGATTGCTGGAGGCTTTTACAGCCTCCTGAACTGTAACTGCACAAAATAACTTGAGTGAAGGACAAATGGCAACATGAGATGAGGTAAGAATGTAAGTCTTTAAGTCAGATTGAACTGACATTGCTCACAACATAAATGTCAGACAGGAACTTTGTCACTGCTTGCAACAGTAAAAGAAAAACCAAACCAAACCAAAAAACAAACAAACAAAAAAACAACCAACCAACCAACCAAAAAACAGAAAGAAAGAAAAAAAACATGCAAAAAACCCCACCAAACTTTGACAGATTGTTGAGAAGTAGGTAGGGACATGTAGGGAAAGACATGTAGTGGTAAGGTGAGAGGGAACAGTTTCAAAGGGAACAGTCAAGGACAACGGATGAAAACTCAGGCACGTTAGTTCAAGCTGCAAGTTTCTGTCTCCATGTGGGATTTTGTTGGTGACATGAACAGTGGAACTGAATGCACCATCAGCAAGTTCAGTGACAACACTAAGTGGTGTGGCTGACATTCTGGAGGGATGGGATGCCATCCAGAGAGACCGGGATAGGTGGGCCCATTCCAACATCATGAAGCTCAACAAGAAAAAGTGCAAGGTCTTACACGTGGGCCAGGGCAATTACAGGCTGGATGGAGAATGGGTTGAGACCATCCCTGAGGAGAAGTACTTGGGGGTGTTTGTTGATGAGACGCTCAACATGAGCCAGCAACGTGTGATTGCAGCCCAGAAAGCCACCTGTATCCTAGACTCCAACAAAAGAAGTGTGGCCAGGAGGTTAAGGGAGGCAATTCTCCCTCTCTACATAGCTCTTGTGAGACCTCACCTAGAATACTGTGCCCTGAAATGGGAAGGACATGGACCTGTTGGAGTGAGTCCAGAGGAGGGCCATAAACACAATCAGAGGGCTGGAGCACCTCTCCAACAAAGAAGAGAGATTTGGTGTTGTTCAGCCTGGAGAAGGCTTCAGGAAGACTTTATAGTGGCCTTCCAGTACCCAAAGAGATCATACAGGAAAGCTAGGGAGGGACTATATAGAAAGACGTAGTGGTAAGGTGAGAGGAAACAGTTTCAAACTGGAGTAGATTTAGATTAGATATTAGGAAGAAATTCTTCACTGGAGGGTTACCTAGAGAAGCTGTGGATGCTCCCTCCCTGGAAGTGTTCAAGGCCAGGTGGAATGGGGCTCTGAGCAACCTGATCTAGTGGGAGGTGCCCCTGCCCATGCTGAGGGGTTGGAACTAGATGGTCTTCAAAGTCCCTTCCAGCCCAAACCATTCTATGATTCCATGATTTTACACAAATAATTTGTGCCTAAATACTCAGAGGGAGTTTGCCACCTAGATGTGACTATGGAAATCCAGACCCAGGCTGCAGTGACTCAGCCAACCTACTGCAAAGCATTGCAGAGGGACAGCAACTGGGGGCTCACATGCTATGGCAATGGAAAGCTGCAGGTGCCAAAGACATATATGCTATCATCTTTCTTTTATATCATCTTAGAAAGTCTTGTTTAGCAGTATTTCTTATTATGCCTGAAAATATCTTATTATTACCTTCACTTCAGTCTTTAAATAAAAATTCCATCACTTTCATGGCCTCTTATTAACTGAGATATAAAATTTCAGTAAGAAAAAGAAACTGGTTTCAAGGGCACCCTTAGTCTCTAATCAGAGCATAAGATTATTTATTAAAACATATATATAAGATATGAAAAACTTTTTTTTTTTTTTTTTTTTTTTTTAACTTTCCTAACAACCTGCTCTGAACAGCTTCATTTAAAATGGCCTTTCTATATGGCCTAGTGTTTTCTTTGGCAAATTTGGAGAGCCGGATTTTGGGATAAAAGTAAATTGCACCAAAAAGGGGATTAGGAGATTTGACAGAACTTCATAAAAATCATTTGTGCACAGGCAAAAGGGGAATTTTTCAATAGGTGATTTTAAAGATGAAAGCTCTGGAAGAAAGAGTTCTGCTTGGTGGCAAACACCTCTAACCCTTGCAAAGCCTACTGGAGATTCTGAGAGAGAGGCAGAGGATACAGAACATGAGAACACACACAGACTCCCTCAACTTAAAATTATTTTACATGTGATTAGGTATCATCTTGCATACAATGCACACATGCACTTGTGCAGTGGCAGTCCTAAAGAAGGACATGTATGTCAATCGGTCTTGCAAGCAGTTTGGAGCTGGGGAAGGCAGAAAGGAACAGCTTCTCTCTAACACTCACAGATCTGCTTTTTCCTTTCCCTCCTATGTGCTCCCACAATTCTCCATATAAGGTATACTGTAAAAATACCTGGGGAATCAAGTGGGATAAATATGTCCAGCTTATTTGTACAGATAGATGGAGAAGACTTTGTCTGAACTTTAAGCATAGATCAAGCTGTAGAGCATTTCTTTTCCAAACCCTCTGCTGTCACTGATACCTCCAATAGTGTTCTACTCTGGGAGAGAACAGCACACTCCTTCAACACCATGCACATTTCTAGAGTGTGATTTGAGCAGCAAAATGTTCAGAAGGCATATAATGCCTTGCTAACAGATAGCAACTTATTTGTTTAATAAGAGTTTTGCTATTAGACATATCAAAGCAATCCTTCCTGCAATAGAGACAGTGAAAGGTTGCAAGTAATTACAAAATACCAGAGTCTTTAGGATAAGCTGCCATTAAACTATATTGCTGTCTCAGCACCATGTAATTACTTCCCTTCTCATTTCAGCTATGCCTGTAAGACTGAACTTATCTAAAGTATTTCCAGTATCATATATTTACTTACTTCACATAAGACCTAGAACTTTCCACTAAGTATAAAGAAACCACACTAGTGTTAATCACTTACATGTGGTCACTAACACATTAATAGCAGCCCCTCTAAAAGATTTCAGCCACCAAGCACTGCCAGGGCTAAACACAGCAGGAAAGCACATGAAGGCATCAAGCGTAGGCCTGGGTCAAGACAGACACAGAAGCAAAGAGCAAATGAGAAAACATGAATTTAAATAACAGAAAAAATTCTCAATTATATGATTTACATATAGACAGAAAAAATGGTTAAGCAACATCTGTCAGAAAAATTAGGGGCTTGCTCTTCATCATGTTTTCCCTTAACGTGTTCTTATGCATTTCCATGTCCATCAACTTGACTCCTGCACTGCAGCAGGACACAGCTAGGGCTGATCATTCCCAAGGATTTGCCTCAGCACAGGAGCAGCTACTAAAAATTCCTCAGCATTTTGGGACTCATCTAGGAAACAAAACTCCAAGCAGACATTCTGAAATACACAGGCTGCCACAGGGTCATTGGACAAAAAATCAGGTTTCAGTGGGGGAAAAAAAGCCTTAGAGGCATTTTTCTGTATACAACATAGAGACACAGAAAAGTTGAGCTGCTTTCCTCAGAGCAACTCCAAGGACTATGCCTATTGATAGACTTAAGCTTGTTGATCTGGTTCATTTCTACAAACACTGATGCAATACAGAAAGAGATACAGGCTCGGAGACAGATTACATTACTGGTTCTGCACCGTATTACCCAAAAAGAAAAATAATTTAAAAGGCATCACTTCACAACAGACAGGGAAGTCCAGCAGGAAAAGCAACGGATTCCTTACTTTCTATGTCATAAATGAAACAATCTTCAGCTTAGTTTCACTAGGCACATAGACATCACCTGGCAAACACAGATTTTGGTGGAAGCCCCAGCTAAGGGAACATACTCATTACAACAAAGGAAATAAAGATAAAACAAAAAGGCAAGCTTTCCATGATTAAGATTCAAAAAACAGTGGGATAGGTTGTCCTTGGAAGCAATAAAATCTCCATTGCTGGGTTTCTTTAAGAATATTTTAGATACATAAATGGTTTCATCCTTTTTTAGGATAGAGAGAAAGACTACCATCCTTTCCTGCTCTATTTTCTCAGACTAAGCCTTCAAAAAAAAAGATGCATTCAATCTGTATACTTTCAAATAATTTTGACTTCTCTGGAGGACATGGCAAATGCATTTCAATGCTTTAGTGCTTCTGACTACTGCTGTGAAATACACAGCAAATTATTTTCAGTAAGCTCAGAAGATTTCTACTCATATTTTGAGGAGTGTAAGAGAAAGGGAGGATCTAATTGCAGACCTTCAAATACCACTGCTATCTATCTGCAACTTCAAGTGGAAACTCCATTGCACTTTTGCTGAATTGCTCCAGTCTCACACAGTTTGCATCTCCTTTTTCTATGCAAAAGGAAATTACAAGACCAAAAGATTACTTTTTCTTACTCTTTAAAAAAAGTAGAGAAGCAGGCAGGGTATTTGCAGGGTTAAACTCACCTGTTGGCTCTGTCCACAGAAATCTGTCAGACAGACCATTATATTTCATCACCTTTGCCTGAAAAACAGAAATTACCTCCATTCCATTTGCCAGCTAGTGTACAATCCTAGGAGAAAGAAATAGCTCAGTAGGAAAATGCTGCTGCCCCTGGAGTAAGTTCAGACAGTCAAACCTCACAGCCCACACTGGTCTGTTCCCAAATATGCTACCTGGAGCATCAAACCAAAGAAGACTCAGGATGCAGCCTGCCTCCTGGAGGGGTTGTTCAACCATAAAGCTCTGCATTTCTTCAGCCAGACTGATACCAGTACATGAACCAGGTCCCATGTCTGTGCCACGTTACCGATGGCTTTCACATCCTCCTACCTGAATTGCTACATACCTAGAAAGAGGCACAGGCATTCAGACCTGACACAAAAGGGTACTGTTTTATCTTCTGGCTCATACCAAGAAACAGCAATATGCTGTGATAATAGCATTACTGCAGCCATTTCACAGACCTGAAAAAGGGTCTCTGTGCCTTAACACTTGTCTCTTCCAACTAGATCAGCTCATCTTTTAAGTCTTCCCTATCCTACGAGCTTTGACCCAAAATGGTAAGGTATAGCAATGCCTGTGTGAACAATGCCTGCACTCTTGAAAACCAGCAATTTGTTAATCCAAACACTACTGCCAAAGCTCAAATGCTGTCAGTTCTCCAATAGATTATTAACAGTTCATTGAAAAAAAAAAAAAAAAAAAAGAAAAAAGAAAAAAGAAAAAAAAGCAAACAAGTCCTGTAGTGAGCAAGTTTGGCTCTGCAGCTTTCTGGTCTCCTCCTTATGGTTCCTATGGCTACATTTAAATTTAGCCACCTCTGAGGACATTTTAGCTCCCAGGTCCATACCACCCATCTCTCTGCCATTCCAGTTTAGAATGAAATTTGGATCTGCACCCTTGCCTCACAACAGGGGGCCCAGTGGGAGTACATCAGGCCAGACAGGAGCTGAGTACCATCCCTTTTAGCTCCTGAAAGCAGCAGCTGGTGGAGCAGGACCCCAGCACACACTGTGGGACAGACCCGCTCCACAGCTTTGAGATATAAACTCCCTCTCAGTGCACCTTAAAATGAAGGGAAAGGAAGCTGCTCTCTGTGAAAAAACATACTAGGACAGGCTATTTGCTCCTGCAAGTATTTTTTTCTCCACCTACTGGTTCCTATTCCTCCAAAAGAAAATTGTTCAAGTTTCTCTTAACCATTTCCTACGCCCCTTTCTACACTTACATAGCTCAGTTGTAGCAGCACTTCACCAACAATTCTGTCAGCAGCATTCCAAGTGCAGCCTTGCAGAGATCAAGCTTCCTAAATTTTAAAAGCAATGCAACTATTTTCAAGGAACATTTTGCTGTATTTTCTTTATCCAATGAACAAAAAAGGCTCAGGTACTAAAACAATTTCCTTCTGACAGGCAGCTAGACATAAACCAGGTACAGATTCACTAGGTGAACAGAACTCGGCTCCTGTCATGTTTCTCATATCCTTTGGTTTCCATCAACACACAAGCAGAGGCACAGTGAAAGGTTACATCTTTTCCTGCCTGTTGAGTAACCATGAAAAATACCTATGCCCGCTAGAAACTGTAACTGTCAATGCTTTCTTTGAGGCAGTACACTTACGAAACTTAAAAAACCCACAATGAATAATGAAGTTTTTATGGTGCAACTTAAGACCTGCCAAAGAGATACCTCATACTCCACCCCTAGTTCCCAGATGCAGTAAGAATTCTGCAGTCACCACCTGGGCTTTCTTTCAGTCCATGCTCTGAAGTGTACCTGTGTTTTGCTTTAATGGCATTAGCACTCACAGCCACACAGGTTTTCAGACTTCTTACAGCCAAAGGTATGAGCACAAAGAGCACATGGGTAACTCTCTAGGGCCTTTCTGTAACCTTGGGTAGAGAAAGTGCTTGTCATGACATGACCCCACGGCCTCTTCTCCTGAGTAAGGTATATGGTGAGGAATTGCTCCTCCTTCAAATCTAGAGAATCCCATCTTTCACACCCTGCAGGAGTTAAGATCATTTCTTCCCACCACCCCATCCCTCAGACTATCCTGAAAAAATAACACATTGGGCTTGTTGCAGCAATGTGCCAGCAGCATTGGTCTGTCAGTGTCCAACACACAGAACCACCACCATCAGCCTTCAACATGTAGTTAGGAATTCACCTCTCCTGAAGAAAGATGCTGTGCAGTCTCTGTGGTGCAGTCAGTGAGTGGGTTCAGCTGTCAACTGAAAGGCTGCTGGTTCAAGCCCACACAGGGATGGGATCAGTTCTCTTTCAGGGGCAAATGGGAACGTCATGAAGCCCAACAAGGGGAAGTGCCAAGCCCTGCTTATGGAGAGCTACCACCACAGGCAACAGGATATGCTGGGGGCCACCCCACTGGACACCAGCTTAGCACAGTAGGATCTGTGTGTCCTGATAGACAGCAAGGGAGCAGAAGCCAGCAAAGTGCCCTTGCAGTAAAGGCAGCCAACAGTTCCCTGGGCTGCATTAGAAACACAGTGAGCAGGTGAAAGGAGGTGATCTTCACCCTCTCCTCAGCACTGGAGAGGCCACACCTGAAATACTGTATCTAATCCTGGGCTCCTCAGTACAGAAGAGACTTAGACATACTGGAGCAAGTCCAAAGAATTGACACAAGTATGATTAAATAACTGTAGTGCATCCCCTGTGGGAAAAGGCTGCAAACCCAGTGTAGAGAAAAGAAAGCTGGAAAGGGTAATCTTCTAATGTATATTAATACCTGGAGGATGCAAAGACAGACAGGGTCTCTTCAGAGGTACCCAGAGGCAATGAGCATGCACTGATACACAGGCATTCCATCTGAACATCAGGAAACACTTTTTTTACTGTAAGGGTGACTAAGCACTGGAACAGGTTTCCCAAGGTTGTAAAGTCTCCCTCCTTGAAGACATTCACAAACTGCCTGGACATAGTCCCAGGCAGCCATCTCTAGTACCCTGGCTTGAGCAAGGAAGTGGGACCAGATGATTATGTATGGACCATCATATCTAGGCAGATGTGATCTCTGACCTCTGGAACCCTGACTATCCAATTAATCTAGAACCTTGATTTCATACCAAGCTCAGGCAGTATCAGTATATACAGCCCAACTGTTGGTTCCATAGGCATCCCTGCTTCTGTTCTTTTGCCCACAAGCTTTGTACCTCTCTGAACTACCCTACATTAAAATTATCCATTATGTTTGACACCGAAGTTCAGACATGATACATGATCTCTAAACAATACAATATTAATATATACAATATATTCCTATTTGCATTATGTATTTTTGCTGTTGGCAAGATGACCAGGAATTAACACCTTGTATTTTGCCCTCAAAGGCTCAACTAGCTCTGAAAAAGCACATAACTATTTGTCTGGCAACATGAAAAAGCCCTTCCCATGTTGCTTCTTGACACCCTTGACAAAAATGACAGCAAGACACAGGAACTACAGGAACTGTAAACAAGATGACATAAATAGGCACAATGCAGCACCCTCAATATTTGCATCAATCCTCCACTGCTAAATAGCAGTATTGATCACAACACAGGCTACCCAAGTTTTGCTTTTGAAAAAAATGCATCCAGTTCAGTCTCAAACCATAGTATTACACCAAACTATAGGGCAAAAATAAAAGGATTACTACAGTTCACTATATATCCTTCAGGTTACTGACAAACAAGGGAACTAACAGAGTACAACATAGAGAGCAATCGCTACTGAGATGTGATGGCAGCAAGAACACCACTAATTCCTGACATTCTGCCAAGGTTGATGAGACCATCATCAGTATTTTTTGAGGACTTAGTGAACTCAGGTTTTCATTTTGTTAAGACTTACTTTCAGCCAGCTGTTGAGCTCATTATTGCAGGAGAACAGGAAAAGCAATGCTGTTGTTTGGATAAAAGCCTCACTAGCAATAAGGAAAATAAAAAGTACCTTGCTATACCCACCAGGAGCCTTTTTAAAACAGTGAAAGAAAAAAATCCAAGACAAAACAATAATACCACTCTGTTATAGTCCCAAGTGTAAATTCAAGTAGATGCAACTGCTGTGCCATATTCTTCCAGGCTATTCTATAGGTTACAGAAAACCTCTGCCAGCCACAAATACTTAACTGCTAGTCAGAAGTTTTAATAGCAACTACTGGAAACAACTTCAGTTTACCTTTAATAGTCCTGTAAGATTTCTCTTGTGCTGGTTTAGTATTTTCTTACAAAGCTATCTGACACAGAAAAGGACATTCATTCATTGATGAAGGACACCCAGGAGCTATATTCATTATCCCTCAGCTACCTACTAAGACAGACTGAATGATCTCTTGTGCATAACTCGATTGTAATACTCAGTACTCCACAAAGACATCAGCTTGAAAACATATTAAATATGTTAAAATACAACAACAGTTTCAGTTATGCTTGTATTACAGCTACAACAATGCTACACTTGGAGATAATGGTGATACTGTACTGATCTGTAAAGAGGAAAAAAAAAAAAAAAAACAAAACCTTAGAAATTATGGGAACAGTCTTATTTGAAAGACAGAAGCCCCTCCTACCTCCTCCCCCACATCCAAAGATACAAAAAAGAGGATTAAAAAGAAGTAGCAGAGTAAGATTAACTGATGCTAAATTTGTTCTAACAAATATGGGAAGCACAGGAATGCACCCCTCCAGTACAAAGCTTTTTAACAAAGCAATGAGGAAAGGTGGTAAGACTCTAGTTGGTGAGACTCTAGCATAACCCATTTCTCTGTGGACATAACCAAATGTGCTTAAAAGAGGAAGACAGAAGAGCTAGTTTCAAGTCAGGTAGAAAACACCTGCTTTTAATAAAAATAATTTTAAAAGTTGTCTAATTACTCTCAGTTTCACCAAATATGCTCTTTCAGAATACTGCTCTCTCCTCAGAAAACTTTTGCAGGGAAAGAGCAAGTGATTAGATTCTTTTGCAGAACAATACCCACTATTCAGAGTACCCTGCAGTTCACCCCTTTGACATGAGCTGTCAGATATGGCAAAGGCAGAATAAAAGATGAATTCAGGCCCTGTGACAAAAGGACCTTTTGTGAGAAACTGAAAAGCAAGCTTCTTCTCAACACAGGGATTCACCCAGACTAGTGGGAAAACAGGTATGGAAATAAATTACAAGCATCTGCCAGCATTACAATACTTGCCCCATATTACTGAAATAATACTAAAATAATTGTTTGATTCAGAGTCTTAATGGTCCTAACAAGTTTCTTCTACTGCTATTCTACAAAAGCCACAAAAATCTTTTCACCTCAATGCTAGCAAACAAGATTTGCTCAGCCCATATACTCTGCATGAAACAGTAATACAAAGCTAACATTTTAATACAATATGTATGTGTATTTAACAGTAATTACATTTACAAATTTAAGTTATCCTACTACATTAACAACAGTATAGATACAATATTTGATAAAAATTAGCATGGTTAAGTTACCAAATTTTGGTATTGTGTTCTAGAATGTGTAAAACAAAATAGAAAACAAAGTTTCTATGTGAATAAAGTGTATTTAAACAGAAGCAGCCAAGACCTGCTGCAAAATACAGATCATATATGTTTACACAACCCCTTGCAGTAATAAAATGTACTGTCATCACTATTTTTACAAAAAAACTGCCTAATAGTTCAGTTATTTATTGCACTAAATTTGTGATTACTTAAAAAATAAGAAATCCAAACCCACAACATAGCACCCTTGCCTTCTCCCTCAGAAATCAGAAATCATGTCTTTAAGAAGTGACCTTATTCAAGCTGTATATGCTAGAAAATATATAACTCTACAATAGGAAGAGGTTAGAAAAGTTGAATACTGTGGAAAAAATTTATTAGTCTATACAAGTCTTCTGAAACAAACCATTGGCTTTGATACATTAAATTCAAGTGAATACTCATAGCAGTACTATTTTTCCATACAGAGATCAAGAAGCCCTATAGTTCCCATTTAGTATCTGACAGGAAGTTTTATTTCTGAACAAGTAGCTGCAAAAACAGACATGATAGATATCTTCACAGCCACGGTGAGCTACAGTTTGAAACAGTTATATTACAAACATTTAGGAAAACCAGGCATCTGTACTGAAGTGTGGCAAATTGACTGACAATGAAAGAATAAAGATGTCATCCAGACCCCCTCCCAAAAATGAAAACTGTCTACAGCAAGTCGAGAGCAGGCTGTATCATAAAAACTTAAAGAGTACAAGAGTACCACAAATTTAGTATATATAAATATAACAGGATTAAAACTCCAGTTAAGCCATCAACTGAAGTGACAATTAAAAAGAAAAGGCGTCCCCCAGCTTTGCAAAGGAAGCTTTCAAAGCATCTCTATAAGTGCTGATACCAACTATGGCCTGTGCCAATTTGTATTTCAGACAGCTCTGCTGAAAGTGAAAATTTTAGCAGATTTGTCCAAGTAGTGTATAATCTTGCAGTTTTTAATGACATAAAAAAGCATTTACTAGAAGAAATGAAATGTAACATTTATAGCTCACATGGTTTTCAAGATCTGTGCACACTATATATAGTTCTATAACTTCAAGAGTATTTTAAAATAAGACAGAACAGACAATGCAGTAATGTGTTTGTTAGATGGATTTGTTTAGAATAGTTACAGGATGCATGTATACAGTCAAACTTTTTTAGTGCGTTCATTCTTGCACATTATTTATGCTACTTATAAAAACCTGAAGATTGCAAACTGGGCATGCTTACCATAACATTTCCAAACTGGGAAAGCTGCAGAACATTTTTCCTACAGGTGTTCACTGCCATGATACAAAACAAATATGTGCAAACTGCAAGGTCCCTAAAAATAGCATTTAATGAATTTATGTACAGAAAAATGTCACTAGCTATTTAAATATTTAAAGAATAAGCTTCCCAAAGTTTATAATGTAGAACAATATCCACCACAAGCTCCTCCTCCTCCATATCCTTCTTCCTTGCTTGATAACTTGACACCTCTGTTTTGGCTCTCACTCTCCCACAGTCCAGGAGTCTGAATGATTTTTTCAACAAGTTCTTCAAAGGCACACTGTACACCATCACACGTTTTTGCACTTGCCTCTGGAGAAGGGACACAAGAAATCAAGCATTAGCACAGCTTGCAGTAACTTCAGTAGTTCTCTTTCAGTTCAGTCTCAACTACAACCCAAACTTACAAATTGCATAATACATTCTGCAATTACATAGCAGTACCAAAATTAGCAGGTATATAGATTTTTGTCACAACATAAAGCAGCACCTCAAAAGAATCTTAACATAAGAGCTTCCAAGTTGAATGGTACTAGAATATATCTAGACAGCTACATCTTAGCTTTATTTTACTATAGAAAGGGTTTTCCTGACTTAAAGATGTCTGCTAAACCTGATTGTGCTTCTGTACATTACTCAGAGCTGCAATACCACCATAAAACACAAAATAAGGATCCCAACTAGAATTTTGGGTCAGCCTCCATGATACATCTAATATAACAAAAAGCATTAAGAGATCTCATTTCTCCTGCAGCAAGCATAATTATAGGTAATTTCACTCAGGAGCCTTGCTTTGGCTAAGACCAAGAAGTTTGCTCACAGGGTATGAGAGGAATAGATACCATCTGAAATGGTCCACTCCACTACAGCTTGCCCTGTTCTACACAGCCATTCAAAAAGTTAGCATATCATAGAATCAGCTGGGTTGGAAGGGACTTCAGAGATCATCAAGTCCAACCTTTGATCCACTACAGCTGTGGTTACCAGACCATGGCACTGAGTGCCACATCCAGGCTCTTTGGAAATATCTCCAGGGACAGAGAATCCACTACTTCCCTGGGCAGCCCATTCCAAAGTCTGATCACCCTCTCCGTAAAGAAATTCTTTCTAATATCCAACCTAGACTTCCCCTGGCACAACTTGAGACCATGCCCTCTTGTCTTGTTGAAAGTTGCCTGGGAAAAGAGACCAACCCCCCCCTGGCTCCAGCCTCCTTTCAGGGAGTTGTAGAGAGTTATGAGGTCTCCCCTGAGCCTCCTCTTCTCCAGGCTGAACACCCCCAGCTCCCTCAGCCTCTCCTCACAGGACTTGTGCTGGAGTCCCTTCACCAGCCTGGTTGCCCTCCTTTGGACCTGCTCCAGGACCTCAATCTCCTTCCTGAACTGAGGGGCCCAGAACTGGACACAGGACTCGAGCTGTGGCCTCACCAGGGCTGAGTACAGGGGCAGAATCACTTCCTTGGACCTGCTGGCCACGCTGTTCCTGATCCAGGCCAGGATGCCATTGGCCTTCTTGGCCACCTGGGCACACTGCTGGCTCCTGTTCAGCTTCCTGTCAATCCAGACTCCCAGGTCCCTCTCTGCCTGGCTGCTCTCAGCCACTCTGTGCCCAGCCTGGAGCTCCCCATGGGGTTGTTGTGGCCAAAGTGCAGGACCCGGCACTTGGCCGTGTTGAACCTCATCCCATTGGAATCAGCCCAACTCTCCAGTCTGTCCAGGTCCCTCTACAGAGCCCTCCTGCCTTCCAGCTGATCCACACTCCCCCCCAGCTTAGTGTCATCTGCAAATTTGCTGATGATGGACTCAATCCCTTCATCTAAATCATCAATGAAGATATTAATCAGGACTGGGCCCAACACTGATCCCTGGGGGACACCACTGGTGACCGGCCACCAACTGGATCAGCACCGTTCACCACCACTCTCTGGGCCCAGCCCTCCAGCCAGTTCCTAACCCAGCACAGAGTGCCCCTGTCCAAGCTGTGGGCTGACAGCTTTGTCAGGAGAATGCTGTGGGAGATGGTGTCAAAGGCCTTGCTGAAGTCCAGGTAGACCACATCCACAGCCTTCCCCTCATCCACCAGACGGGTCACCTGATTATAAAAGGAGATCAGGTTGGTCAGACAGGACCTGCCCTTCCTGAACCCATGCTGGCTGGGTCTGATCCCTTGTCCATCCTGTAGGTGCTGTGTGATTGCACTGAGGATGATCTGCTCCATGACCTTGCCAGGCACTGAGGTCAGGCTGACAGGCCTGTAGTTTCCTGGGTCCTCAGTTCCCCTCAGAAGGGAATCACCAACTACAACTACCCTTCTTTTTTTCTTTGTAGCTGTAGCTGTAACCCGTCTGGTAGGCAAGCAGCAAACAGGAGACCTTCCAGACAGATCTTCCTCTTTTGTGTTTCTGCTTGATTCTCTGAGTCCAGGGCCTCATACCTGTTCTCTAAGGGCAACTGTGGGGACGGTTGGGGTTGGGAGGGGATTCTTTTACCTCTCCGATGAGGGACCTGTTTCCATTCCCCCCCATCCACCTAGTTTGCTCCAACTGCCTGATGGCAGGAGGGGCAGGGCTTCACCGTCTCCTCCTGGACTTCTTTTGGGGTCAAAAGGGTGCGACTCCACTCAATTTCCTTTTCACTGTCCCTAATACTTCTTAGTCTCTCTACCTCCTCCTTGAGCTCTGCCACCAGTCACAGCAAGTCATTCACTTGCTCACATTGCATACAGACCCCTCTCACACTGTCCTCTGGTGCTAACACCAGGCTCAAACACAGCCAGAGGCCTGAACAGCTACGTCCATCTTGCTGTCCCTCTTAAGGGGTTCCGTCTGTGTGGACACACCTTTTGTCTTAACAGCAACAGCTTTTGCTTTTTTGGAAACCATTGCTCCTTCAAGAGAACCAGGAAGTGGCTGTGCCCGCTTGCCCTGCCCTGCCTGCGCTAACTGCCGTGCCAAGTTCCTGTTTGCCTGCTCCTGTTTGCTGCACCCCTGTTGTTTGCCTGCTCCTGTTGTTTGCCTGCTCCTGTTGTTTGCCTGCTCCTGTTTGCTGCACCCCTGTTGTTTGCCTGCTCCTGTTGTTTGCCACGCTCCTCACAGCCCTTTATATCCCTCTCTGCAGTGCTGGGTGCCACCCCATTATCAGCTGATTGGCCTCACCCGAGACCTTCAGCAGAAGCATATGTAGCACAAAGGTTTAATTTTCATGCTTCTCTTCACCTTCCATGCTCTTAACAGACTGTGCCTTAACTCTTAACTTCTATTTGCACACCCAACACTGGAGCCAAAAAAAATTCAAAGTACTAGACAAAGAAATGTCATTAGTCAGAGATGGGAACACAAGTCTAACGTACCAGAAACATCAGTAAACTGCTTTGCTACTGGAGTCATCCTATAAAGCAATGACTGCTGATCCTCAAATTAAGCATACAAACCTATGCACAAACAATCATCACTTCAGCACCCACTTTATCATCACAAGGCTTTGTCTACAAGCCTCATCTTGCAGCAGGATGAGACCAAGATATTTGGTCCAGTCATAATTATGTCATTATTCAATCCTACCCACCATTTCTAGGTTTTATTCCTACCTATTTTTACAGATTTCTTTTGCTATGCTGAAAACTGGCCACTAGCACCAGTTTTCTCTTTCATACTGCTTCTGTCATTAATTTAGCAAGTAGGCTTGGAAAAGAGATAAGACAAAACCTCAAACTTAAAACAAGTTTTGTCAAACTACAGTAGAGTCTGCATTCCACTCTTAATCCTTGGACGTTTCAGTACACTCATCCACAGTTAAGATTAGATACCTGCATATATTCAAGGACAATTTTTAAAAGATGTGAATACCTAGTATCTTTGTACCTGCTGCAGCTGAGACACATAATAATTGGACTGTACATATGAAGACTATCAGACCTACAGAAGCAGTACTTCCCATTATGTGACAAAAATGAAGTAAGGTCTCTGCAAACACCTGTAACATACCTATGAACAACATGGAATGCTTCCTTGCAAATTTGAGACTTTCATTTCTGTCCACTTCACGGTTTTCCTGTAATAAGATACAGCATTAATGTGCATTATTAACAATAACACACCAACAGATTGCTTACTGCAGTTGAGTTAATTTTACCTTATCAATCTTGTTTCCAACTAGCATTTTCACTATGTCATTCCTTGTGCAGTATGTTTCCAGTTCATTTAACCAGTTATCCAGCTTGACAAAAGTATCTCTTCTTGTGACATCATAAACTGAAAGACATTAGCAATATTACTTCCACAGTATTTGATAAAGAAATACAGCTTATATTCCAAAAGGAGCAAAAATTATGGCGTTTTCAATTATAAAACTGAAGGACTACCAAGAATCCAAATTTAATTACTACAGAAGACAATAATTGAAAAAAGTTAAATATCCTTCAGCTCAAATCACCAATGATACTCATGCAGAGCAACTCTAAGATGCAGTCTACTGCAGACAACTTACACTGAGACATCCCACCTTCCAAAGTAGAGACTTTCATTCTCTAAAGAATTGTACACTTGCAGATCCCTAATGTAACACAACTATTTAGCATCACCACAAAAATGATATGCAAAGAGCATGGCATTACTGTCTGCATTTAGTTAATTAGTGATAATTAAGGCTTGTATAATACTGCAGTTAGGCTACTGGTTTAGCTAAAGAAGAGAACTGATCACCAAATACTCAAAAACACTCGTTAAATAGTGAATTTTCTGCATTTTAATATTTCAAACTATTTAGGATTTGTCTGGGATATAAGTAATAAGCCATGTGAGCAGCAGAAAGGGCAGACAAAAAGCAGACCTTGTTGAACTTGAAATCCACTACCTAGTAACCAATAGCTGCCATTCCAAGCTCTTTCCTTCATTCTCACATCCCATTTCCAGACAGGCATACACAGTTGCCCTCAAACAAATCTGCAGCTTGGCATGCATTAATAACCTTATTTTTAGGAAGTTACTTAACAAAGAAATAGCCAAGAGAAAATTATTCAATAAAACTAGAGAGCAAATCTGAACAGCAGAACTGTCTAAATTCCAAACAGTACTTGCTTACTTCTACAGCTTTCAGTAACAGTAAGTGGCAGGTTGGGCATTAGCAACTAAGTGACAAGACATGCCCTGACAGCATTCTCCTCTATCGGGAAGGTTATGCAACTCAGACTTGGGAAACAATGCACACAAAACAAAACCTACCAGGAAGTCTCATGACAAAGGTGATTCCAAGTTAAATAATTTAACTGGATACAATAAATTGCCAAGAACCATTCAAGTCAGGTACAACTTCAAAGAAATTTAAACTTGCTTCCCTGCCCTTACTTTAGTTAGCCCTTCACTTCTAGCAATGGAGACACACAACTTCAGAGCTCAGTGTCTGCTTCACAAGCTCCCATACACAAAAGACAGCAAGAAGCTTAAGAGACTTCACTGTGAAGCTGCAATTATGGGCTTTGGCCTGTGATTCTTCCATGCAGATTGATACTTTTTAAGTTCTCAGACAGTCTTTTCTATTCTGACTGTGTAACACCCCATCAGTATGGAAACAGGAATAGCAAAAAATCCCAGGCAGACTCCACAGTGTTTCAACTACTTTCATTAGGAAAGAGGAAAGAAAAAAAAACCAAAAACACACAAACCAAAAAAACCCAATTCTACATATACTGATTCAGAAGGAATACACTGAGGAAAAAACTTTTTTTTTTTTTACTTATGGTCTTAGTAAGCACAATCAAAAAAACAAACGTAAAAAATAAAAAACTCCTGGCAGCACAGAGACAGCTCCAAGCTACCCCTTCAAATAGCAGCAGCTTTTAATCTCAGGCAAAAATTACTGGTTCTCAGGCCACTGAGACTGAGTGCACAAGAAAGGGTCAAACATCAAATTAAAGATCTTTTCATGTGTGAGTTGTTCAATACAGATATAATGACTGTTAATAGAAATTAGATTTTATGGAAAGGTTACAGATTTTGCTTAACTCTTACTGTGATAAAACTACAAACTTATTCAAAATAGTATGCAAGCTATACTTACCTAGGATAACACCTTGTGCACCTCTGTAGTAACTGGGTGTTAATGTTCTGAACCGCTCCTGACCTGCAGTATCCTGAAAAGCCATTCAGAAAGTTCCATTATTTAGAATTTGAGCATAATTTAGTTTAACTCAGCTGTTCTGCTTCTAATGAACATACAAAATAAGATTCAAAGTATACACATCTACCAGATAAGCTGAGTTTATAACCTTTTCTGGTTTTTTGCTGCACATCAGCAATTTTATGTAGTTTGTCCTGGGAAACAACTTTGAAGTGTTAGGTATAATAAATAAATTAAATATTTAGCAGTAAGCCATTTCTTTGAGAACATCTGTTCTGCAGATTTTGTAAGCAGCATCAAAAACAATGCAACAAAACTAGTTCCCTCGCTTTAATCACCTTGGTACAATTAAATATGAATCAGTGCCACAGAAAATGCATTCATCACACTACAACAGAGCAGAAGCATAAATAAGTCAGTTTTTTCTGTTTTTAAGCAAAGTTGAATTTACATCTTCAAATTTAAAGCATCAAGAGCTCTGAAAAATAATCCAATACTACAATGCTGTTTTATTATCAGAAATGAAGTTTCTAGAGTACACTTGCTAAAGACCTCATGCATGGAAAATTTAAATAACTTCATCCAAGTTACCTCAGGTTAGAACTAGCACATGAAACACTGTAGATTCAAAATGGTTCACTACCAAAGAATCTGCACAACCAAACTGTACTTTCAACATTCTACAAGCCACTCAGACAATCCAACACATCACAACCTGGTTTTGTGCCATGATACACCTTTTCAAGTTTTCATTTTCCATTCTACCTCAGAATTATTTCCTCGCCTTTAATAATATGAAAGAAGATAAACCCTGAGATAGTCTTATGTAATATTTTCTATTCCATGATCACTCATCATAGCCATTAGCCTGTTTTTCCCTCACGTCTTATTTGTCTGTCAAGCCACAACAGTTATTTTCCTTGTCAAACCAATTTATTTTAGAGATTATTACTACTGCCACAATAAGACATGTGTCCTGTTTGTTAGTCCAGGTATGAAAAGTCCTTCAAGCCACAGAACTGTTGCAATTATATATTTCATGTTCTACTACTACTACCCAAGGAAGTAAGACATATTTTGCATGTATGAGAAACAAGGTTTCATTCTTGCTTGCTACAAGAGGTCACAACTAGGTTTGTATATTCAAAAGATGCTTCAAGACACATGAAGTGTGGAGAGTGGTTTGTAGAATGAAGTATGCTTAAAAAGAAAAAGTATTATTTTCTTTACTTGCCATGAATTCAGAAGTTCTACTTTTAATTAGAGTAGATGTTGAACACTGGAAGATTAAGATTATAAACACTGCCTCTGCCTCACCCTCTTCCAGCTGCACATGCTGCAAGTAACACTGACCTCAGGCCTCTGAAAGTCTTCGTATCAGGGCTACTAAGTTCGTAGGCTAAAAATAGTTTTGAGAGGTAACATTTTATCATAAATTGGGCATGAAAGACTAATCCTTAACTGGTTGATACACTACTAAATTTGCCTAGAACATCTAGGTTAAATGCACCCTTTTAAAACCTCTTAAGTACAGACAAGAATGATGTATACAGGGGAGTCTCAGATTAGCAAGGGCTGACTCTTTAGAAGTCAGCAATTATGCATTTAAAACAAACAAACAAAAACCTAAAAATGACCACATTCACAGTTTTAAAGCCTGACTGAATTAGCATAATTTTATTCCACCTTTTCTCTATTCCTAATCCTATGAGACCCAAAATGAGTGCTGCAGAAGCAGCTCACAGGCAACAGAATTTCCCCATTAACCAGCTGCCCCACAGTTCACCCCACTTTCTGAATAGATCAGTAATAACTTCCCATTTCTCCAAATCACCTCCATATTAGATAGAAGATTCTATACAAACTGTACATTATACAGGCCATCACCATTCCTAAATCAAAGTAAATGTTAAGAACTTAGAGGCTTACCCATATTGCCAATTTAGCTTTGTTTCCATCAACTGAGATAGTTTTCACCTTGAAGTCCACACCTAGAGGAAGAAAAATATTTTACTTGTTCAAACATACTACAGCTATTTTTTAAAGAGCAATTAAAGTAAATAGAAAAAAATCAAATTCAGAAAACAAGTTGTGAGAAGCAGGAAGAGTAAGTTTCATTACCTACTTATGAACCTTGCTCAAAACTGAAGCTTTTGTTTCTGAAAGGCTTTTGCAAAAGCCTAGAGGACCTTTTAAGTCATTGACTGAAAACATTTCATGAAAGCAAGGCAGATACTACACTTCCTCTATTAAACCACATATTCCAAGACAAATATTCAAGTTTATAATTCAAACAGATTAACTTTCTATTCATTATTCATATATGTACTTTCCTTATGTTTGTGGTCTTGAAGAACATACTTTGAAAATAAAGGAAGCTGCATTCTCGTAGCTATTTGCTCTGTTTCCCTATCTCAAACAATGTGACCATCACGGTAATCATGTAGAGGTAAACTGATAAAGACAGAGACTCATCTACTGTATATCACTGTGCTGTGAGAAACAATGTTAGTTGACAGTAATTTGTCTAACAAGCATATCAAACACTCTTTGGATAATTTGAACACAGATCAGAGATTTCAACAACATCAGGAACTTGCCAATCCTGGAGGGACCAAGAAAAAAAAAAAAAAAAATCCAAAACCACAATATGGTAACAGCTCTGCCATTGATAACACTCATCTACCTCAGCATCTGAAGTTCTTCCCTACTTTGTTTTAAATACACTGGAACTAGCACCCTGTCCCTGGCCCAAGAAAAAGCTGCACAAAACTCAATCCAAGGACAAGATGTTAATGACTGTGGAAATCTAAAGGTTATAGCAACACACACTGATCTGAGAGACTAGGCACAGTAATGACCCATTTTTCTGTAACTTAATCCTTAGGTTACCAAGAACAAGTAACTGGAAGTATGTTTAAACTATTCTGTGACTCTTGCTTTCCACCAGGCAGCAGCGCTGAAACGTAGTAGACAGTCTGTCAATACCTTTATATGAACAATTTCCAGGTGGAACAGCAAACATTTTATACTTTGATTTAAAATGGTAGTCATTGTACTTCCTACAAAAATAAAATTTTCATTTTAACTATACTAACACAACGTTTTAATAGGGCTTCATGATAAGTGTGCTGCAGGTACATTCCCAAGGCCATGCAGATTACAAACAACTACCAACAGCTGCCAAAACATGTTCAACTTAAAGTCACAGAGGGTATATCAGATGCTTAAGAAATTGTTCAGTAAAATCAGATCTACAGCTTCACTCCAACTATGGTTTAAAAGAATTTTATTTAAAAAAAAAATAAAAATTACATGATGTTTATTCCACTCTTTCATGGCTTCAGCTCACTATACTCACTGAAGTGCCAAGTGACTTTCAGACTGCACTGTGCACTTGAAGAAGCCCATACTCTTTTATTTCAAGCAAAATTTTGTCAAAGTACCTTAACTTTTGCAGTAACTGAATAGGACTCCATTTTTTCAGGAACTAAAATTCTTAGTCCTTAATTTAGTAGTAATGCCCCACACCACATGCAAGGATGGTATACTCTAGTTCTAGAGTTACGTTCACAAAAAAGAATAGTCACTATTAATTTTATTTTATACACCAGTTCTTAGAACTTTACCTCATTCACAGAAGACTGCTATGCTAGCAAGTTGAGTCAAACTGATCCTAAAGAACATCCTGTACTGCCAACTTTCAGTACTCAGCAGTAACGTTTAGACAGAATCTCTTCTTCCACTGTAATTGCATATTTATTTCCCTAAATTATAAAAATCACCATTCCTCCGCCAGGATATTCAACAGCTCACAGCACATTCTTTTACTGATTAATCTGACATCAAAACATGTAACTGTAGATATTACAAGTTTACCCATTCATCTTACACCAAACTTACAACTGTAGATAAGTCTACCAAATACTTAGCATAACAAAGTATGTTACAGGATCTTCAAGAAGGAAAACCCCCTTCCCTTAGAACAAGTGTATTAGGTCTATTTTGAAGACACAGTATGCTTCTCCCAGTGAACAGATACCGTATCTTTTGCCTGCAGTTCTGCAATTTTCATTTAATGGAAAGTGTATACACAGCTTTGGGTTAGCCTTGCTTAAAAGATAATGCTTTAAATTCTGCATGGACAATGCAAATAAATTAAGAAACTAAAACAGCAAATAAACCCTATGTGTTAGACTTACCACTGAAAAGCAAAAATATGAACTAATAGCACACCAAAACATTGTATGAAGACATCAAGACATGGTAAATGTAATTCTAGTAAACAAAGGGTCTCAACACATATAAAAGCCAGTTGACAAAAATTTTTACAGTAAGTAGATTGTTAGTTATCGATCTGCCAAAAAAGAGGACAAGTAGAAAAAAATACAGAGCTCAAGAAAATCTTGTTAAATTGAACAATCAGGATACTTATGTTCCCTAAACAATTCAGTGAAATACAGACACATTTGTTTGACAGGTGTCAGTTCTAAGATTGCAAGTGATGTTTCTATACCTGACGAGCAACCTGACAGAGCTTTCTACTATGCGTTGGAAGGCAGCCAGAAACAAGACAACTCTCCAAAACTAGACTGTACTCCTGAGCATTGATACCTACCACCACAGCAATACACTAACATACTGTGGACTTGCAGTTTGCAAGGAATAGCTCTGTCACCTTAATGCTGCCCTCCCATTTAGGCCAGTATGCCATGCTGTATTTACAGCTAGTGCTAAATCAGCTTCAGTGTATCATTTCTGTTGTAGGTAAATTACAACTTGGACAGCTTAGAGGTGGAGGACTCCAAGTGCAAGGAAGGCTAAAAAGTTGAGACACATCAGATACACATGATGCATTACTTACGAAATAAGGACAGCACGCAACACTTCCCTAGAATCTCTTGTATCAAGAGCAACCAAGTAAAGACAAGCACCAGCAGCAAGGAAAACAGAAAACACTGAGGTATATATAGTGATTCCTGTTGATGAAGCACAGTGAACAAGTCAGCCTCAAGGGAACACAAAGAAGACAAATGATCTGCTAGACTGAATAAAACATAGTTAACCCAAATAAAAGCTATAGAAGTTGCAGTATTTGCCCAAGGCAGCCTATTCTTTTGAGAATACCTCAGGACTTTTACAAAATTAAAAACACCCTTACAAAACAGCAGTTTAGGGTTTCATTTAAATTCCACCCAGTTGGCTTGTGCAAGCTACAAAGATAAGGAAAGGTGTGTGTCAACAGGTCATTGCAAGGGACCAGTTATACTGCAGCCAAAGCTTTCTCCAGGGCTGTGTGCAGTTGTTTTTGTCATTTTGGCTTTTTTAAACAGAAGGCATGTTCTTTCTCACCTTTCTAATCCAAATAAAAAGTTACTTTCATCAGTTCAGCACTCAGTAAGTAGATGACACTACACATAGTCAAACTATTAACTTTGGAAAAGTGTTATACTCTACAATCTCAACAGGAAAACCTTCAAATAATTTAAAAACCTCTTCCATCCGCAAATTCAAAATGAAATAGTGTTTGGCCAGTACAAAAAGAAAAATAGGTCAAAATTCACAAAGTGTTTTGGCACTTCAGCATCTTTTGAGTATCTGAATCTGGCATCTAGGGTCTTTCTTCATGCAGCAGAAAGCAGTTACCTCTGAGAACTCACTCCAAGTACTCTAGCTATGTGACCAACAAATCCTGCCCTGAATTTAAAGTTGACATGTTGCTTCTTAGCAATACGTTAACCAGAAAAATGGGAACCTAGAAGCTGAGTAGGTTGTTTTGTTTTTTAAAAAAAAGAACAAAAGAAAACAAATAAGAACAACAATAAAAAAGGAAAGATCTCCCACATGATTTACTCCACACATGGTGCTATAGGACTTCCACAGTTGGGGTCATAGTAGCTTTACTGCACAAAACTACAAGATCAGCTAGAGAGGACTAACAGCTAGGGCAATCTAGGCCAGCATTTGCTCAGTGTCTGGAAACTTCCCTTACCTGACAAATAATCATTTTCATTCTAGTACAAAACTCTGACTTTCTGCTAACCAACATCCAATAATTAGCTACCACACATGCTGTTATGTATTCTGACAAATCCAAAAGAGGAAGAATTACTTCAGGAAATAATTCTCTAGTTTCTCAAACAGTGCACTGATGTCAGTTTTCAACACTGGTAAAGAATATTATGTACAAACAGCAGAATAAAAAAAAAAATCTACAACATATTGAGTTTGAGCTATTTTATTGGTATCCAGAATGTCATGCAAGTTAAAGTAGCTATTCTGCACCAACTTCTCACCCACATGGTTGACATACCAGGAAAGTATAATTAAGTATATACAGTGCCAGAACTATTCAGATCAGAACACAAGACTGTCATAATTGCTGGAGTGTGTCCAGAGAAAGGCCACGAGGATGATCAGAGGGCTGGAGCACCTCTCCTGTGAGAACAGCCTGAGAGAGTTGAGGTTATTCAGTCTGGAGAGGAGAAGGCTCTGAGGAGACCTTATTGTAGCCTTCAGTATCTGAAGGGGGGCTACAAGAAAGCTGGTAAGGGTTTTTTTAGGATGTTAGTGATAGGAGTAGGGGGAATGGATTCTAACTAGAGGAGGGTAAATTTAGATTGGAAGTTAGGAAGAAGTTCTTCACCATGAAGGTGGTGAGACACTGGAACAGGTTGCCCAGAGAAGTGGAAGTGTCATCCCTGGAAATTTTTAAGATCAGGCTCTGAGCAACCTGATCTAGTGGGAGGCATCCCTGTCCACGGCAGGGGGATTGGAACTAGATGATCTTGTCCCTTCCAACCCTTAAAATTCTACGATTCTATGATCTTCACCACCTGGTCTGCTCTATTCTTGCCTCCTTCCACCCTGTTCTCCCTCAGGAATTCAGGCAGGACTATGTGGGACAAGTTCACTTTTTACAAGCAATGCAATCAACAGAAACAGGCTAGGTTACTCCACTCAGCTGCTCAGTGCTTTACATAAAACAACAGTCCTGTATCTTACTACCACTAATGAAAAACAGATCAATTTATTGACTTCTTAACCAGATAGAGCTGGCTTTGTTTACCAACAGCTGAACTCAAAGATTAAGAATTTTATGCAAATCCTTAACCAGAGCTCCTCCTACAGAGAAAGTAAAAAAGAAATTGAATCACATTGTCTGGAAAAGTCTTCTCTATTTTCCATTACTTCAGTTATTAATTTGGCACAGAGCTGCATCAAAAATTTAGAAGTTTCACTTTGGTCCCTTTAATGACCACCTACATACTATATCCTGCATTCTGGGTTACTGTCCCCTAGGACAACTGACTTCACCTTTGGTAGCTGTCATCCCAACATAGAATGACACATTTTATTTCCAGCAGCTCTACATTCTTGGGCCTCTTCCATTTTTCTTACAAGTGTCGCTGCCAAGGAACAGATTACTACATAAGAGAAAAGCAGCCACATTGTAATTTCATCTCTATGAAGAAAAAGCATAAGACTCGCAGAGCCCAGTATGCTCTAATACTGTCAGGAGTAACATCCAATACTAAAGAGGGTCTTAAGATAGCTACAAAGTAGTAGTACATGGAACACAAGTCCTTGCCAGCAATACTGCTATTCAAGCAAATCGATAACCTATCCTGCATAGATAAATCAGTGGCTCTTACATTTGCATTTTAGCCTGAAATGCTGGCAAACAGTGAACAGCAGGTTGTTTCATTAGAGCTTTTCACTGCCTATGACTTTCATTTTCTTGGTGATGGGTGATACTTACATCTGTTTTCCCAGCCAAGAATACATTTTTGAATACAAGGAACAACTACAGGCCAGTACAGTCAATGAATGCTCTACACCAATGAGCACATCAAGCTAAGAACGTGTCCACCTCATTCTTTCCTTAAATAGAAGCATGTCTGAACTTTACTACTGATGGGGCAAGTCTGAACAAACAACAATTTTGTACTGAATTTGGCGTGAATTTTTCTCAGGTAGCATCAGCACACACTTACCGATTGTTGCTGAAAGTTCTGGGTCAAATGTATCATCTGTGAACCTCAGCAGAAGACTGATAGGGAGGAAAGAAAAATAAGACTTACTATTATTGGAAGATATATGAAGCTTGCAGAAATACACATTGCAAACTCTGAAAGTAACGGCAAGATTACATAGCTAAATTAAAAAAAAATATCTATTTTTCCATAATTTCTCTCCTACAAAAAAACAAGGAAGGGACCATGAAAATAAAACAGTAGACACACTTTGCTAGAGAAAGCCTGGCCTCTTCTTTGCATCTATTACCACATATGTCTCTCTGAAAACAAAGTACCATACAAGGTGTCAAATCAGTTGCCTGAACAATCACATGGCCTATTTCTCAAAGTGTTTTACTTCTTATTCTAGATTGCTTCTCACAAAATTCAGTACAAAAGTAAGATCTTTTGTTTTGTTTTGTTGCATATTGCCTCAAACAGTATTTCTGTAGTATGTCATAGAGAGACCTGGACAGACTGGATAGTTGGGCTGATTCCAATGGGATGAGGTTCAACACGGCCAAGTGCCGGGTCCTGCACTTTGGCCACAACAACCCCATGGGGAGCTCCAGGCTGGGCACAGAGTGGCTGAGAGCAGCCAGGCAGAGAGGGACCTGGGAGTCTGGATTGACAGGAAGCTGAACAGGAGCCAGCAGTGTGCCCAGGTGGCCAAGAAGGCCAATGGCATCCTGGCCTGGATCAGGAACAGCGTGGCCAGCAGGTCCAAGGAAGTGATTCTGCCCCTGTACTCAGCCCTGGTGAGGCCACAGCTCGAGTCCTGTGTCCAGTTCTGGGCCCCTCAGTTCAGGAAGGAGATTGAGGTGCTGGAGCAGGTCCAAAGGAGGGCAACCAGGCTGGTGAAGGGATCCAGCACAGACCCTATGAGGAGAGGCTGAGGGAGCTGGGGGTGTTCAGCCTGGAGAAGAGGAGGCTCAGGGGAGACCTCATAACTCTCTACAACTTCCTGAAAGGAGGCTGGAGCCAGGGGGGGGTTGGGCTCTTTTCCCAGGCAACTATCAGCAAGACAAGAGGGCATGGACTTAAGTTGTGCCACAGGAAGTTTACGTTGGATATTAGTAAGAATTCCTTCACAGAGAGAGTGATCAGACGTTGGAATGGGCTGCCCAGGGAAGTAGTGGATTCTCCATCCCTGGAGATATTTAAAAAGAGACTGGATGTGGCACTCAGTGCCATGGTCTGGTAACCACAGGGGTAGTGAGTCAAGGGTTGGACTTGATGATCTCTGAGGTCCCTTCCAACCCAGCCGATTCTATCATTTTGTAAATTTGAGAAGAAAATTCCAACCCAGTTTTTGACCCCAGAAATAATTCCTTGAACTAGGCACAGTTAAGGAATACACACATGAGAAATAGAGACAGAAGTTCAAGAGCAGAATTAGCTCATCATCATTTTAAGAGTCTGTATCTTATTTGTATCTATAAGGACTTCCACACTCACCTTTTTCCCCTAGCCTGATGGATATGTTTGCTACTCAAAAGAAGCACAACTAGAGCCAAGATTAACCATCACACCACACTACTGTAGTAGCATCCCTCAAAGAAGTCCCCACAGTGCCACCCTCACTTGTGCCCAAAGTAAATTTTTTCAAGAGACAAAGACTCTCAGCACACAGTTTTAAAAATCATCACTATTAGGGAAGTGGCAAGTGTATATTACCATGGCACAAACATCTGTTTGCCATGACTGACTGCTCCTATTCATTTCCAGCCTGGAGAAACAAAACAAAACCCTATTTATATTTTGGTCTTCTCCCCATTGTTTCTCCTTTCTTCTCTTTTTGTATATGAATTTAGCAACAAAGTCCTTTTTAGCATTTGGACACAGCACTGCATTAACAAAAAAGTGACTACTAAAATTCCTTTTACTTCAGTAATGCTGGGTGAAAACCCCTCAGTTGAGACCAACTCCAAATTAAATGGTAGCTTTATTTACCAAAGAATAAATAAAATTATTTTTTAAAAATTGATAGCACCCAGGCTTTTACTGATATATTTAGACAGTTGTATCAGGATGCTATTTCAGAGCAGCTGTTATTGGCTGTAACCAAAAATATTTCCAGTCAGAACAGAAAAAATATGGAAACCTCATACTGCCACAAGAATAAAAACATCCGTTTACAAGACTGAGGGCAAAATCCAGCCAACCTCTATTTTTTCCACCTTTGTTTCATATGCAGATATAATTTTCTTGAAGTACATCATCATATTCATAGGAAGCAGTTTTAAAACAGCAATTGGTTCAAAGTCAGGACTCCAACCACTTGTTATGCCATGCTAATACAAGTTGCACATATGACCTTTGCAAGTCAAGGTACAGATTAAGTGACAAATATTCAGGAGTAATTCAATATTAAGTTCCTGTACCTGAACCACCATAGTGTTATTTCATAGCAATTTCATTTTTTCTACATAAAGCATCATTAACAACCTTTCTAATGCAAAGAAGTAAGCATATAAGTAGGTATACCAAGACACCATGCACACTATCAATCTCAGGAAAAATTCTTCCATACGGCCACATTTAAAAGAGATGACCTCGACTAAAAGAAATTTACTCAGATCATGTCTGTCACCAGAGGCCTACTGGATTATGAGTTCAGTAGCTAACTCAGCAGAGTGCCTGACAGATTTTTAACAAATAAGGCTGTGTTGTTTGGTTTTTTTCTTCTAATTAGCAACTTATACGTTACTTAGGATCATGGTAGAAAAGTAGAATTTCTACCATAAAAACATCAAATCTAACATGACTAACATTCACAGATGCCCTCCTGCATTTATATCTCATATCTTAAGATCTACAGTACTAACAAAAAGCAAAGTTTAAGAAAAATACTAAAAAACAAAAAAAAATGGTATCTTAGACAAAGGCCACAAAAAAGAGGGAGCCAACCTCAAAATACTCAATAATATAATTAGACAGCAGATGAATCACTGGTAGAACTACTTCACTGACTATCTTGTATACACCTGTCTGCCCCCTACACCCAGCTCTGGGTCATTAATAACTCTGTGTACATACTATGGACCCGATTTAACGCCAAAATGCTACGGAAATGCAGAAGCCCACCCTTCTTCACAGGACACAGAGAGGCCCAGATCTCCTAGGCCAGACCGTCAGAACTATGCTCAGTTTCCAGCTGGCTCAGACGGACACCTGGCTCTCCCCCTCCTTGCCGTGGGGCCGGCGGCTGGGGGAGGACTGCAGGAGAGGCAGTGAGCCCCGAGCAGGGCCAGCCCCTCGCCAGCAGGAGAGTTGCCGACGAGAGGCGAGGAAGCTCCCCCCGCGGGGCCCATCCCTCCTCAGGGAAGGCCGCGCCAGGCCGGGCAGCAGCCTTGGCAGAGGTGGGGCTGTCCAACGCGGCGCGGCGGGGGACTAGGCCGGGCCTGACCAGTGCCTCAAGTCCTGACAGGAAATCCCGGGAGAGGCGGGCGCCCCCTCACCTGGACTTGCCGACGCCGCTCTCGCCGATGATGAGGATCTTCAGGGTAGTCAGCACGTCCTCGTCCATTCCGCCAGCGATCCCAGCCCGGCCCCGACCCGACCCCACCCCCGGCCCCGTCCAACGCTCCCTGCGCACCCTGCGGAGGCACCGCCTGCGCCTGCGCGCCCCGACGCCCTCTTCACGCGCCCCCTCGCGGCCTGCCCGGCGCATGCGCCTGGGAAGCCTCAGAGGTGAGGGGGGGGCACAGATGAATGGCGGCGCATGCGCAGAGGGGCGGGCGCGGGGCCGCGCGGTGGTTGTTTGGCGGGGGCGGGGAAAGGGCTCCCGGGTGCGGGTTCGGTGCTGTCCGGCACCATCCGGTACCATTCGGCACCTGCTGCGTGGGGCTGTGAGGGGCCCGGGTAAAGGGGTTGCGGCCCGGCTGCGAGACGCGTGGCAGTGCTAGGCCGTGTCTTCGAGGGGCGTGGGGTCTGTCTTCGGGTTTATAGTTTGGGGGAGGGGGAGAGGGGTGTCAGGAATAGGGATCGTCAGGGAAAAAAGAGAAAAAATTGCAGAGGGGAAGGGGAAAGCTTGAGACGAACAATGGTAGTTGGCCAGCTTCCTATGCTGAAGCAGAACCATCACCTAGTCAGGAAGTCACCACCCAAAAAAAATGGGCTCATTTGGTGACAAAGTGCGCTATGTTTGGCAGTGTAGGGTAGGTGGGATGTCACGCAATATACTTCCCCTAGCAGAATCATGCATCCTGCATTAAAAAGCTCCAAATGTTCTTCTAAAACTGATTCCAGTGAGAATATAGTCAGCTAACCTCTTGTCACAGCTTGAAACATACTTCGGACCCCGGGTACAGAAGTGCAGCTCTTTTAAAATCAAACACACGTGTGCCTGATGTGCGTCTGAAATCGTCCTTGGTCTGTGCTGTTGTCCCTGGGCCAGGCAAACAGCCTCTCTTCAGCTCCAGAGACTGACTGTAGCACACATGTACGGCCTTTGGCTCTTGTGTAGTCACCCCAAATGAAAGAAACCAAGCCGTGTCAGCAGTTTGCAGAGGGCAGGCATACAGGTGAGACCAGTGGCTCTTGTCAGAATGCTGGCTGCAGAGGAAAACTCCTCTAGCAGAGCCCTGGTTTTGCTGGGCAGTTGCCATCAACTGAGTTACTGGGTCAACAATGTTCTGTTCTGTTACTGTTCTTTTGTGTCTGTGTGGTAAACACCCTGGGAGCCTTGCTCCTTCCACTTTCAGGATCTGCTTTCTTGCCTCCTTTACATCAGAAAATTAACTCCCAGAACTAGTACAATAATAATAATTATCCTGTTACATTATAGAGGCGTATTCTATAATTAAGCATGTGCAAATAGCTGGCTGTGTCTATAACAGGACTGTGCCTGCTTATTTGTAATCACCTGAGATTTGTTGAAGGTGTGACTTAATTTTCATAGTTTGGATTAGGCTTTGCAGTCATATAAGAAAGCAATATGCCTAACTCTCTGCTGCTGGAAACGTATAGGAGCTGAGTGTGGGTCTTAACATGGAACAGGGTGAGAATTTGAATTTGTAAGAACAATCTAAACAGTGAGGGATATCCTTCTACTAAGGATATTTGTATCCTGGGATTTGTTTTCCATTGTAGCCATAGAATCAAACTGTTCAATATGGATATTAATTCCAATTCAGATTACTATTATGTACCTCACTCACAATGGAGAATTGGCCAGAGTGGCATTCAGATCCTTCATAATGAGCAGATGCAAGAAAGGAGACAAAACCTGCCCTAAACAAACAGCCCCAGAGCTGTTGCTCATGTCTGTGAATGCTGGGCTTTTGACTCTCCTGATCATGGCCTTTGATAATAGGTGTTTCTCCATGTTGTCTTCCTTCAGGTGGAACTATCTATGCCTATCACCCAGAGATTGCACCTGGCTGCTGCAGGCTACCTGTTTGCTGGGTATCTATTTTAACCCTAGCAATCCAGGCCATGTTGTGCATTTTCCATCTCTATTACAGGACCCAGTGGTATTGGATAATTAAAGCATCTCAGACCTAGCTCCTTCAAAATAAGAGCACTATGTATTCACTGAAAGATGTACAAAAATCAGGGGAAAAATATGTACTTATTTCCCTATTAAGTTTTTATAGGGTTTCTTCTGTGAAGCTATCTCTGAGTTAGGAGAAACATCTAGCTGGCTGTAATTTATGGGTGTCTGCCCATTTTCCTGCCTGGTTTTCACTAGTCATCAGGAGTCCTCGGTTACCTGTGGAAACCAACCCTATCCCTCTCTTTAATAAGGCTGGAGAGCTTTTGTTTGTTAGTTTGTTTGCCATTTACTATCCTACTTGATACCAGCCTCAAATGTGGAACAGTCAAGCCATAACAGCTCGGTATCCCTCTCTGATAATCCCAGGAAGAACACTGGAGATCTTTTGACTGTGTTTTTCCTTATGCTGTGCCATTTCCTCTTGATGTCTTCTTAGTGATCCCTGAATTTCTGGCAGAACAGCATCAGGGATGCCACCTGCCTGCATATAATATTTATCAATCATTATGTGTATAGTGTCCCTATTCTTCTTACACTGCTAAAGGGAGTGGTCTGATGGTAGAAAACAAGCATAACTGGTTTCAAGACAGTTCCCTGCCACCTATTGAGATGTATCTATATTGAGAGAGAAATGAAATTTGCACTTCAGAGATTCCCCTCTTGCCTTCACTGTCTTTCATGTAGTCTGCCTGGTTCCTGGCCTGATACAAGGCTCAGAGAAGTAGAAAAGTGCCAGATGCATCTCAGATAGTGCAAATGTATGCAATCAGTGTTCTCAAGGTTTTGATTTCTTCAGGGAAAAAAGAGGCAATCATCTTAACAATGACAGTTTCCATAACTATATTTTCATCATGAAAATTCCCTGTCCACTGTGTTACAGGCTTGACGATATCCTTGACAACAAGTCACAGGGAATGAACAACTGTGGTTACCTTTCTCAAAAGCTAGGGAATTATTTACAGTCCCTCTCTTAAGGCTGGGATCTATAAAGAAAGGGCCCCTCATGACCCCTAGACCAGTTATGTAGTGCAGTGCCTTGAGAGCAGGTAAAGGTTAGAAGGACCTCCAGTTTGTTCCTGCTGATCCAGCTGCACTGTAACCTTAGCAACAGAAATGAGTGTGAGAGTGATGAGTAAGTAACACGAGAAGCTACCTGGAATAAACAACAAAGGGCTTCCTCACTCTTATTCTTGGTCTGAAAGACACCTGGGAACATTTGGTGTGTTCGTTTGAACCATCTGCATTAGCTTCCAGTGCTTAGAAATAGGATTAATGGTATTTGCCTTAGAAAACTGCAGAAACAGCAAGGGCTGATATGCCAAGGTAGTTAAGGGTTTGTGTTTTCCCTGCCAGCACTGCCTAGTTTCACATGAGCTGTGAAATTCATCATGGGAGAGTGGCTGCATAGCTGCTCCTCTATCTCCCTTCACCGATGACAGCAAAACTAAAAAGAGGCCTTGAAATGTATAGGTTCTGTTTAGGTTGTTCAGGTACACTAAAGCCTCAGGAGGATGCATGACTCCAGGTGTCAAAAGTCCTTAATTCGTTAGTACTTTCAAAAATTTTGCCAGTTATGCCAACTGTGCAGTGTCTCATCAGAAGCTGAGAAGTTCAGCCACGTCAGAGGGAAGTTGACAGCAATCTGTCAGAGGTCTCATGTTGCCAAGACTAATCCTGCTCTCCCATTTCCAGATTGCAAGGCTGAGCTGTATGTTGTCGTGGCAGTGACTCATGGGTTATGATTCACAGTGAAACAAGTGAAGCTGAACTCACCCGTCCCTCCTAGAAGTGACACACATACACATGCACATTCCTTTTTTTTTTTTCATGCAGTAATTTGCAAAGTTTGTAAAAATGACTATCAGCATGTGTGTCAGATTCAGGGAGGTTCCTTCCCGTGTGACATCCTTGAACACAGTCAGCACATCCACATGATTTCACATACAGCAAATAGGAAGGAGTGAAAATGCAGCAGTCCCAGAACTCTGGCAGGATTTCTGTGGAAACCACACTACAACGTAAATGATCCTGCTGTGGCTGGCCACTCCTTTTTGAAAGAATCCAGACTATTTTTATGAAACAACTGCATAGTAATGTTTCTCTCCCCTGCTCCAGCAGCAGACAGATCTGGGCACTCCCATCTGTTGATCTACTCATTTTCTATGGACAGTAAGGAGGATTTAAGACTATAAGCACATTAGCTCTGGGCAATTAAAATACACTGCTTATAGTCAATGCAGTGGATTACACGGACTGTTGGGGTTGTAACAGACAGGAGTCAGCTATTTGGGGAAGAACAACAAAAATGGTGTTTCAGCCATTCAAAAAGCTATGGTTATATATGAGAGTGATACACCAGTATTTTTCGGAGAAAACAAATGAATTTTGAAGATCATTAACTAAGTCTTGCATAATGATCATGAGTAGATTAATGATTTAATGCTAGAGTAATTTGCCTCCTAAAGATATTATGAAAAACTTACTTTCATTTTTTGAAATGTTATTTTCCTAGATACAACGTTTAACACTCAAGAGCCACCACAGCTTCTCTCCTGGGAAACAGCCACCTCCTATTACATTGAATTTTGTTCAGATAAATGATTAATCATTTTAATCCCAACTAATGCAAGCAGTAGTCTTAAAAATGACAGCTTATCTTTCTGCATCATGTCTTGAACCTTTAAACCAAGCTTTTAAGACTGGCTGACCTAAATACTCTTCAATGTCTCTAAAGCAACCATTTAACATGTAAACAATGATACAAAAGTAGATTCCTGTTTAGGATTCTTAGGTTCCTTACAAAACATTATTTACATTTCAAATAATAAGAAAACAGCTTTGATATTTGAAGAACATCTATCATCTGCTGCACATGAACAACAAAAAAGAAGAGACAACAATTTTCAAATGACACATTAAGAACAAAGTTTGGAAAACTCCAGCAAGGTTTCCTAAAGTTGCACTTCATGTGCACTTTATGAGCATACTGAATAGTGGGTTGTTCTGTGAATTGTTCTTTTTTTCATGGCAAGTATGTTTGTGTCCAGTGCAGCACAATATATAAGATACTTACCACTAAGATCATAGAAAAAAAAATGCACATATTTGACAAACCAGTTTCAGTGGTCAATATGAAGTGTTTCTTCTCAGTCTTAATGAAATAAAAAGTAGTCATACATTTCCAAAGCTTGCTATTTCAACATTTGTTCCTCAATTTTTCATAGGCCACTTCTGTATTTGACTTCTTATGTTGGTGGGAGAGGTAAAGATGCATTTTATGAATACAGTAAATTTACTAAAGGAGAAGCAGTAGGTATGCGTCTAGGTGCAGTAGTACCTTTCATCTTTAGCGAAACCTGTATTTCTAACAAGCAAAGCAACTCAGGCTCCTTCTCAGAAAGCAGATGTTCTGAAAGAACTCTTCCCTTTTTTTTCAGAGATTGTGTATTTTAAACAATGATTTCAAGGGGGAGGAAATATGAAATGGAGTTACTTTGTATTTTAATAAAGAACATTAATTTGTCTCTGTCCAGTTGTTTCCAATATTTAACATGGTTAATATTCGAGGAGGAAAGGAAGGAATAACCCCTTCCCTTCTGTGAGACCGTCTTATCTATAATTCCCACTGAAGGGATAACCTACCTCATCTAGCCTTACATTGCATGTGCCTGCAGGATTAGCTGGTCAAATGGGATGGAGTGGATTAAGTAAGTGCTGCCATCAGTATCTCACCCTTTGCACAACACTGTGTGAAGCAATCCTGATAAATGAGCAAAGGACAGAGACACAATATCAAGGCAGGGATTGCCAAGTAAGACAAGCAACAATCTGTATAAAATCTTTAATCGTTATTGGAAGAAATGCACACAGACATGTACATTCAAATGGGGGCAAATCAGGGGCTACCGTAGCACAGTCCATCTGTAACCAGTGACAGTGTGTGGCTTTGCCTTGACATCAGCATATGAACAAGGTGAACATGTAATGATACTTGCCCAGAATGTTACTGCAGACTTCAGCAGTTTGTGACTTAGGGCTTTTTGAGCTCATAGTGATAGCATCTTCATATATGATAGCAGCATTTTTCTTCATAGAAAAGAGTTTCTCATCCATGTATTTTGAGCACAATATAACCTATAGAGCCTCCTGTAGCAAAGAGTTTCACAAGTTAACTACATATACTTTCTGCCTGCTGCCTTCGTTTGATTTCCCTTCTCAGATTAGGCCCAACTAACTATGTACTTGCTTACTGTATGCTACACATGATTTTGTAGGTCTCTATGATGTCCTCCCATAGTTTTAATGTTCTCCGGGAAGAAGGTCCATGATCCATTTAATCATTCTTCATATAAAAGCCACTGGAAATTTAAATAGCCTATTTTCACTTTGCTATATAGTTGCTTTCCTGCTGTATCCTTTTTCAGATGAGAAGACTAGAACTGGACAAAGTACACAAAGAAATGTGTACATTTTAACCAGTATTTATGTTTGAAATCCCGCCCTGTCATTCATTCAGGAGTGGTAATAGCCAGAGCTCTTCACTACAGATTTACATTTAGAATAATTTTAAACAGTCACAGAATGGGAGAACAGACGTTTTTGCATTTCAGTTTGTGCCCATTGCTACTTGTCCTGTCACTGGGCACTGCTGAGAACAGTCTGACTCCATCTTCTTTACTCACTCCCATTAGGTATCAATACACATAGATAATATCCACCCTGAGCCTCTCCAGGCTAAAAAACCCCAGATCACTCTGTTTCTCTTCATGTGGTAGTTTTTCCCAGGCTTAATTACTTTTCACTTATATATCCTGAATTTTATCTTGCCATTTTGTCTCCTGGTGTCTCAGTAGTACAGGATCCTTTCAGCCCCTCTTCAGTCTTCATCTTGACTTTTCTGAATGATTCTGCAGCAGCCAAATCCAATTATCTCACCTCCTGTTACACTCCTCAATCTGAAAGGTACGTGGTAAATCAAAGACCTAAGCACACATTCGCCTTCTCAGATGACACTTGTGAATCCCCATGCTCTTTAACTCCTGACCTTTGCTTTCTGTCTTGTAAGCAATCACTTGTGAAGATCTCTCATTTTCCGTGGCAGCTTAGTTTCTTTATGAACTTTGATGAAGGCTCTTACTGAACACCTGCTGAATGCAAAGGAGAATGCATCATCTGGATATGGCATTGGATTCTTAATGAACACTGATGTGTTTGTTCAGAATTAAGTAACTTTACAGAAGCCATTATTGCAGCATGAATGTGGCAAAGGGAGGAAGTGGAACCGTGGCTCCAACTTTCCAAAGAAAAACAGAATCAATAATATTGAAAGAGACTTCTGGAGATCATCGAGTCTAATCTTCAAAAATGGAGTTTCTACAACATTTCTAGACAATGTGTTATAGTGTTTGACCACTCTCAGATTAAAAAATAAATTAAAAAATAAAAAAATTAAAAAAAAATTAAAAAAAATAGTGTTTGCTTTTGTCCAAATGAAATTTCATGTGTTTTAATTCATGCCTATTGCCTCTTCCTGTCACTGGGCACCACAGTGAAGAGTATGATTCCTCCTTCTCCATTGCCTCCCACCAGATATTTACACACATTCAGGAGAAGTTTCCCTTGAGCTTTCCTTGACCTGCTGGCAGTACTTTTTCTAGTACAACCCAGGAAGCTGTTTGCCTTCATTGCCACAGGGGCTGCCTTCTTAAATCTAAAATCTCCTGCATCTTGCTGTTTACCCATGTTGGCCTTTTGGATCTTTCTATAGCTGCTATTGACAGTACCACCAAGCTTCAAGTATGGTGTCTTTAAATAGTCTGCATTTTGCCTATTCTCTACCCTTTCATCTTCTTTTAAGTAGTTTGCACCTTTTGCATCTTTTTCATTCTTTTAAGGTACTGGATTTTCCTCCCTTTGTCATTTCTGCAAGGTTGAATACAATTTTTTCCAGTAAGGCTTTTTCACTCTTATATTTTGGCTGTTTTTATCATGCAGGATAATATCAATAATTGTTCTTCCTCTTGTGCTGAACCACCCATTTAGTGGAGATGCTATTTTTGAAATCCAAACCTTCATTCCTAGCACCCTGTCTAGACATAATATTTTATCTAACTTACCTTGAAGGTAACTGAAGTTATTATTATTTGAGTTGCCTTGTCTTCTCAGCCTGTCTGAGAGACTCACCATGGCTGAGAGGCTCTTCATGACATTGTCAGTGTGATTGCCTTGGTCAGGCAGTCCATTGCACACCTCCAATCCTACATTGTTGTTTGCATGTTAAGTAATCGGTTTCCAATCAGGAAAAGCCTTAATACTAACAATTATCATAAGTATGTGGCTTAAAGGCTGCCCAGACACACAAGGCAGCTGATAAGATAGGAATGTAAAAAGCCAGGTAGCAGTTCCTTAATGGTAGTATGAAGTGTGTGAGAGGCAGTGGAATGGGCACCCATATTGGGCACAGAATGGGCCACCTATCTCTGGCAGTACCTCCAGAAGATGGAGTATCTTCAAAGTTTGGGGACCACTGCAAGTGCATGAGCATTAAAAAGAAATACAGCACAAAGAATGTGAGGTCCTCCTCTTCTTCAAAAGCACAGCTTATTTCATCCACCAACATGCTCAGCAAAAGACCCTTGCTCGTGTCCAACAGAGGGTTTATGCCAAAGTTAGTGTAACTGTGCCATCTTTACTCAACTTTCTCTTAAGCATGTTCTTCTCTAGGTGGCTATGGCAGCATAATAACAAACACTGTTCATCATTAGATCTTCCCTTATAAAAACTGCAGGACATCAGGGTTTTGGAAGGATTTGCAGTGGTGTGATTCAGTAACTTTTGCACTCTCATCACATTGCTCTTGCACTTTGAATATGCTGTTATTATGAAACTTTCCATTGAGGCGTGCTGATAATCTTTTACAACTCCCATTTAAAAAGAGGTATAGGTGGTCAGTAGTTCAGGTTACCAAGTCTATCATAAAAAAATTATGATTATTCTATAACATATTTGTGTAATCCCTTTCTCCTGACTGTTGGCAAACTTTGTAGAGGCTCTTTAACAAGCACTGAAGGGCAGCTCTTTGAGGTAGAAGCCAGAATCTGTGTAACACCTCAAGCCTGAAGACCAATTTAGAAGAGAAAGCAAGGCAAAATACTATCTCCATTTGAAAATGAAGCCAAAATGTAGATGGACACAGTAAAAATGTAGTGATGCTAAAAGTACCCTTATACTGTTGCAAAAATTGCAAGGGGACTCTACAACTCGTGTTCATAATTTTTTTCCCTACTTCTTCTTATTTGATACAAAACAGTGCCAGTAAATGAGCAAACCTCCTTAATACCAAGCTGAGGTACTGATTTCCTATTATTTCTATATTTCCACTGCACAAATGCCTGGAGACTTTCATAAGAATGCAGTCCAACTATATTCATTTCTACAGAATCACAGTGTTTCTGAAATTCAAAGAGAAAACTAACCTCACTTATGCAGGCAAGAATTTTCCCTATAAGGGATTGAATTTTTCTTGGTGATATCTCCAAATAGAGATCAGGCTTTATGTCCTGGATGGCAACATTAAGTATAATCTGCTGTCATCTCCTCATGACAACATGTAAGCCAAAACACTTGCAAACAAACCAAGACATTTTCTTCTGGATCAGGAGTTTGAATTAGATGACTGAATTTTCCTGGCATGAGAGGATTATTCCCTGTCTTTCACCTAATCCTCTTCTGTTATACAATATATATAGTTACACATAGTTTTTTGTTTCCCATGGGTTTGAAAAGATTACTTTTCCACTGGGTTTCCTGCATCACTGTAATACTTCCCCTTGATTCTCTGGTTTCATCTGCTCAACTCTGTTTATAGCGTGTCCAGTAACCTGAATGAAATTACAGTTTTTAGATCTGTCATTTAGTCTTTGAATATATTACTAGAGTCCCCAAGGTCTTGTATTCAACCTGTAAGATCTTTTGTTCCATCATCCACCATCCATTGTGTCAAAGCAGTTTTTCCCACAAGCGTTTCAATTACGAATTGATATTTAGTTTTTGCTAAGGACTTGAAAGCCTTTGGTTTCCACTTGTCACTTGAGCTTTCCACCTCAGGTCCTAGAAGCACACTGAGCTTTCAAAGCACTTTTGCAGGTCTTCTATATATTTGATCCTTTGATCTTAAGTATCCTTTGCTTTCACAGTTGTTTTAACAAGATAATACAGGTTTAAATCATCTCCATAACAATTTGAGCTGGTGAGGCACAGCATGTTTACCCCTGTAAGTGGCAGGAGATTTTGAAGTCCTGCAACATGAGTCATTTCCTGTTTTCTGGGTCCTTTTAATAATCTGTGCAGCTTTGTCAAACAAAATATTTTTTCAAAGTGCAATACCTATGTCTCTGTCTTGACTAATATTTCACAATGTGTGAATACCTTTTGCTATTGCATTTTAGCAAATATGGTACTTGGCTTTTCTGTGGGCATTCAGGTGTTCTGGGCTGCTGTGGGATTTTGAGTTTGTTAGGCTGTTATTTTTTCCTGTGATTTTCAGGTACATGGTATTATTCAGTTGCTAGTATACAATACAGTGGTTCTTTTTCTTCTGAATATAAAGAACTACAATCACTTCATATTTTGGTGTTTTTTTCAGCTTCTGTTAAGATCAGTTAAATTAATGTCTTCTTGACTGAAATGTCACCACAACAAAGTTCATGTAAAGTTTTTTAATTGTAGATAATTTCTGAGGTTTACAGTCTGTTTCAATATGTTTACATGCAGTAAATGTAGTTCATGAAATTAGAGAAATTCTTCACATAGTATTAAGAAGTTATAAGGTTTTTCAAAAGGAAAAGAAAATGATGTGTGTTAAAGTGTCTTCCAGGATCCTGGCAACTTTTTTTCTAAAGCTATTTAATTGTAAACTTTTGTTGGTTTGAATCTGTATTTGTGATATCCAAATGTACACGTTGAGCATGAGAGAGTGTAAGCTGTTAGCAGTCCAGTTCCAGACCCATTGTTTTTATTCATTAGCCACTTTTATTTGGTTTGGTCCTGCTCCTGGTGAACTACAAATATATCTTACAGTGATTTCTGTGTTAGTAGAACTAACACAGAGGAGGGTAGTCAGGAAACCAGAGGAGGCTTTTCAATCAGGTAGAAAGGCCTGAACAGATCAGAAACTGCCTTGAAATCTAAGCAGCAATCTAATTTCTAGACAAATAAGCAAGCACATGTTCTAGAACTGTACACTTTCTTATATACATGTTCAAGTCAACAGCTCTTGAAATTGCCTGGACCCTGTTATTATTTTACCCTATCTGTTTAAAATAAATAATCTCTCCTTGAGCATGTCTACAGGATGTTTTTTGAGATACAGCTTCCCATGAAAACAATAGCTCTACCACTCTGGCTGAGTACAGACAGGGAAGGCCCTGTTACCTAGCAGCCAGATCACACCATGGGGATTTGGTGGCCAGGGTTCAGTTCTGAGGCAGTTGGCTCGATGACCTATAAAAATGACATCATGTATTTATGTTATTATTACTCTCCTTTCTTGATCTGTAAATTTGGAACAAGAAAATAAGCTACTTTTCAGAACATTTCTAGTGATGGAAAACATCATGAAAGAGCTAGACATTGCTATAGAGCCATACTGTGAGGCAGAAGTACTATGAAACTTTAGCTCTGTGTGCTGGATTGTGTCTTACAAACGCTACAAAAGCAGAGAAAGTTGATATCAGAAAACTTCCTTTTGACCTTTAGGGACCATAAGCTTTCTGCAGGGCAGGTGGCTGCTAGCTGGCATGTGAGAGACAGTGCCCCTGCTACAGACATAATTAATATTGGCTTCTTCTTCATAGCTTCCTTTTATTCTAAAGTTGCATTGACTGCTAAGATCATGATCTAGTCAAACTCAATCAGATCCTAATTCTTCCTCAATACAGCCTGAGGGCATGGCTGGCCCTGCTGCATTGCCTGTGATATCTGAAGAACATCAAAAGGAGATCCAGCTCTATGCTTTAGGAGCAGACAGTGCAGGGGCACACTCTGCAAGATGCTATTACTGCTAAGGAGAACAGGGCAGCCCAGATCTATCAGCCATTCCCTCACTAACTCCATGGAGATGTAGCAGATTAGCTGCACAAGCTAATGTAGCCCTGAGACTGTACTAGCAACAGAGAAATGTTTATTTTTTTCCCTATGTCTCTCATGGAAGGTCCTCCATCAGTATGAGTATTCAGACTTAGTGGAAATTCCAGTATTTACCCTTTCGAGAAATAAAATTAGAGTAGTTTTTCTTCCTTGCATAAAAATGTGCTAAATTAAGATGCATGGCTCTTAATAAAAATATCTTATCAATTCAGCAAGCATAAATAAAATAGCTTCACCCTGCTGTGTAATTCAGATATTCATATGTGTCACTTAAGGAACAGGTAAGATCTACCTAGATGTTATAGGGAACTACAGGCTTTAAAGAGTCATAGACTCCTAAGCACAAACTGTGGTTTAATTATTAACTTGTACAAGAGGTTGAATAAGTCCAGCGCAAAAGTTGAGATTAAAACCATCTATGTTTTAGGAAGCATGTCATGCTATTTTTCTATCACCTTTCAAAATGAAGGCCTCCTTCCTAATCCATTATTCCTCAGCACCACTTTTTCAAGTGCACTTTTTGAAGTTCAAGTGCTGAGACATGAAATAAAGACTTTGTGCAGCCTCTACAATCTTGTTTTGACTAAAGCTAAGGGAAGGCTTTATTGGCTGCCCAAACAGTCTTAATATATTCTCCACAGCAGAGGTGTTTGGGGAGCACTCCACAGGCTTGAAGACACCTCTCTCAGACAATCCTGCTTCCAAAAGCAGGGACTCTGTTTCCTCCTACATGCTCCCACTGCCACCACAAGTACAGTGGAAAAGCTCCAGTTCCTGATTGAAAACAAACCTTGCAGAAGGAAGTTTTCCTTTAGCTCATCAAGTCAGTCTCATTCCCCTATGGCTGCACCGTATGGGCAGAGCTGGGACAAGAGAAGTGACAAGAAAACAGAACCAAAGGGGTGAAGGTGTCCACCATTTCTCAATGGCAGCACAGTCCTAGGTCAGCTTGAGCCATTTCTGCAGCCCTCAGTATGAATTAAGAACATAACAGGTTATGCAGACAACAGCAAATCTGTAAGCTTTATGTCTACAGGAAAATAGCTTTGTTTCCACTACTATGTGGGTAGCTTGCACTTCTCCATCTTAGTTACATAAATGAAGCAGAAAAGAAGGACTTTTTATATCTACCAATTTTCTTGCATTTTTAGTTTAGCCTTATTTTTAGGAAACTTTGTGCAAAATTTTTTATGAGCACATAGTTACCACCGAGATCTGTCTTGATTCGTAAATAGAATCTCTAAGTCAGAATCTCTGTCTTGTGACAAAGAGGATAGGCATCTGCTTGGAGTGCAGTTATTATAGATTCCGCAGACAAATGATAAAAAAGAACCTCTTTTCATGGGAGAGATTAATTCAACCAACACAAAGGTAATTTCAGCCTAGGAATTCCACCCACCAAAACTATGGAAACAGGATATAAAATTGCAAACATTACATCATCAAAATGATATTGGCTAATAATACCCTGGTGTAAATGAAACAGGAACCAGCAGCTTAGGGCAGTGGATGAAATCTTCTCTAGACATCACATACACTGCTGGGCTCATTGCACTGTCCTGGGAGTTCATAACAAGCAGATCATATATTCACAGGTGATACAATCTTCCAATTTCTTTTAGTTCTTTTGGTGGTATATACAACTCCAAGCTTGTTGTCTAGTTTAATTTTTCTTCAATGATATGGAGACTGGCAAAATCCAAGTAAAACCAGGGTTGTTTAAGGAAAGAAAAAAACATTTTTATTGAGATTGTTCAAGGACTGATAAAATCTGACAACATGCTAAGAACACTGATACTTCTTACCACTGTATACTAGATCGTTAACTTTTGTTTCAGTAAGAAGAAAAATTTCACATTGATTATTTAAATATTTCCATTTTAGCAGGCATCTAGAATTTAAAAACTGAAGTAATAGCTTCTGCAAAGGATCACAGGTTATTTTCTGCTACAACAGAACTCCAAAAGTATTGAAAGTATACATATTGCTTGAACTTTTTGTACTCTTGAGGGGGTGAATTGAGGAATAAATAACAAGTAATCTAAAATTTGTCTTCTTCTGCTAGCATTTTTTTTTAATTTATTGTTTCTACAGCTTTTTTGACTTTTCATTTTCCTCCTAAAGGTTGTTAAAAATGCATTTTGATCATACCACAGAATACATCTTTGATTGGCATGGATATATTATAACTCTGTGTGTCTTAGTGAATGACAGAAAAGTGCATTGCCTAAGATGAGACAAGGTCTGTATATAAATTCTATAACAGTTCTTCTAAGTAAGCAGTCAAGGGCTGGATGGATCTCTTTTCACAGTTCTTATAGTTTCATTACAGATAAAATACAACACAAAATATTTCAGTAAGAATATAGGAGCTTTTCCTTCTCGTTCTGCAAGGTCTATGCTACTGCCTTTTATAAAAAGCATTATAATGTGTTTTTTTCTACTCTGTCTTTTAAAAACCTGAGTGCTTAGTCCTAACTCAGTAAATCTTTCAAGGTATTAAGAGGATCATCCTTGTTTCTTTCTTTTTCTACCTTATACCTTTGCACATCTGAAATCCAGATGCTTGGCACAACACTTTCCATCACAGCAAGTGGTGTGTATACGTGTGTTGGTGAAGAAACCTGACCACATACTGTCTGTGTGCTCAGCATTCAATTTAGTGAAAAACAGAACATGAGAGGTTCATAAATTGTTTCCTATGATCTAAACCTATCAGTCTAAAGTCTTCTCTTTGTGTTTCTTTTATAATAAAACTTTTTCTATTTTTTCTTTTTTCTGTCTGGAAGCTACTATCCTGGTTGCTTCTTCCTCAGCCCTGGCATGAACCCCATCTCCTGACGAGTGTCCTCCCAGCAGAGAAATACTGAAGTCTGAGTACAAAAAGTTCAAGCAATATGTATACTTTCAATACTTTTGGAGTTCTGTTGTAGCAGAAAATAACCTGTGATCCTTTGCAGAAGCTATTACTTCAGTTTTTAAATACTGAGAGGCCATGGGAGCCCTTACTTCTCCTCAGCTGTGTCCTGTCCCTGCAGTCCTCTGACTGGCTGCTGTCTGGGGAAAAACCATGGCTCTGCTGTGCATGACACACTGGTGCAAATATTGAAATGCAGTTCTGTGAATCTAATCCTGTGCCATTTAGCCCATCTTCTGTCCCTTTTGTCTGCAAATCAAGCTGGACTCCTGCAGACTCTGCGTGTTCACAGTGTAAGCAGAGATAACCTCTGGACTCAGTGGCCAGGACCTGTGCCTGGTGTCACAGTGGCAGAAGCCTTGAGTCATTTGACTGAAGATAAACAATTATTGAACAGCAGCTACAGAGGTTGCCAGGGCAGCCACAGCTCTGTGTGGAGTTTACAGTTATCTGGACTGCACTGGGGCTTACCAGACAACCTATAATACCTGAGTCCAGATGGCTAATTGTCCCCTTCTGCAATCTCAGCCTGTATTTCCATAGATCAAAAATTTTCCTTATATTAAGCATTCAGCCCTATGGGCAAAAATTCCAAAAGTTCCTTATGCATGTGCTAGGCTCTCTGCCTTATGGAAACTCATGATGCATTATGAAATAACTAGCTTAAACCATCCAGAATCAACAGGAATGACAGGTGAAACTCACAATTTCCTTTGTTTTACTGCTCTCTTATGATCTCTCCTTACTTTCATCATTAGCACTGCTATTGAGAAAACACTATTGGAGCTGGCAGTTTCTAGCAATATGCTTGACAGTCTGCCAAAAGCCTTGAAATGAAGCAAACCTACCAGGGTTTGGGTTTATAATGCTTTTTTTCAGTGGTACTAGCCCCTGTCCTATCAATGGTGGTAACAGTAGGAAAATAGTGATATGGTAATGAGTATTAGGAAAGGGCACTTTGACTAGACACTGATATGCGAATCATTTTTAGGTCAGTTGACTTTTGTGCAATCCTGCTTTTGAGGTGCTCAGCTGGTAGCAAAGGCATCTGCCACTGACCTGGTAGCAGCAGTCTGGCTGCTGGGAGAAGTCCCTGATGACAGTGACGCCATGGAGCTCAGCAGCAAGTGGGTACAGAGCTCAACTCTGCAGTACCCACTGGGTGAGCCCCCCTCACTGCCCAGATAAATCTGGTTACCAGCTAAACTTTGCCACATTCTTCCTGCAGTAAGAAGCTAACCAGCATGAGGTGTTGAAAGGCACTGACTTTCAACCCAGCTTTTCCTTCCTGCCATCCTTCTGGTAACTCAAAATGTCAAATGACAAGACGTAAGCCCTTTAGTAGGACTGGAAATTAAATAATCTGTTCCCAGAACTCTCTGTTCTCCAAATTCCATAATCTGTGTGGGAAGGAGGGACTCGTAGCACCTATACTCAGGGCCAGCTGCAAAGCGAGTGCTATGAATGCAGGAAGGTGCTGTCAGAATGTCTGCAGGCAAGGCAGTTCCCAGGACTCATGATTCCCAGGACCCAACTCAGCATCTCCAACTCCTTACTGCATTCTCTTGTGCCACACTGAGGCTCTTTGCTGGGTCAGCTCCAATATCAGGATGAAGCTTTTAGAGTCAGTTCCCTGTCATTATCCATTGAGAAGCAGGGCACTAGTCCACTATTGACCAAAGAAGCTGAAATTAGGTGCCATTGTGAAGATTCTCAGCATATTTTCAGTGTAAGATAATATTATTGAAATTGGTGCACTGAAGAGTAAGGAAATATATATGCCATTTTGTGTCCTTCAAGGCAAACTGAGAGTTAGACATGCAGATGGATGATCAAGAACTTTTGCTTAGAGCAGCAATGTCTTAAACAGCTTGTTTGCCCACAACCACTCCTGACCCACCTACCCAGGTAGCTTTTGGTGGTAAGATAGGTGGCTGATAGCTAACAGAAAGGAATGAGGAAAGGTCTGTGGAAAAGTGAGACAGCATTTTCACAACACTGCTTTTAGAATGATACCTCCCTTATACTCTTTCAACATTGAAAGAGGCTTTTTAGTGGCCGAAATCTGTCCCTAACAGCACCATCCAGCTAGCACCCCCCCAAAAAACCAAAGTTTTAACTCTAAATACCAACCATATATTATAATATTTACCATCATACATAATCATCATACCTTTTAGGAGCTTATAATTAGAAAAGTCCAGCAGCACCATAGATAACTTTTAACATCAGAAACAGGAAAAATTTTAGTAGATGTGCTCCCCCATGAGATAGAAGAGCAGTACTTACCAGAGGAGGCTTCCCTGTCAGAGTGGCCAGGTGAGGTGTTAGAGCTGCTTTTCCTCCTGCCATAGGCTTTGTATCAAAGACATTCTGGTATAGAATAAGGTCCTGCTGTTATCAGTCAGTCCTAGTGTCCTTGATAGCTTTGATAGTTTGCTGATGGCAGCTTTAAAATGTGGCTTGAGGCTGACCACATATTGTCTGGTCTGTACCACCTTTACAGGTGGCTGCAAAGCAGACAGAGTTCTGGTTTTGTCCTTGAATTTCTCATAGCACTGAGGGCGCCTTCATATGGTATTCTTCATGTGGCATGGATTTGTGTACCAAGCATGACATTCCTTACCTTTTCCTTTCACAACTTCAGTGATTCTTCACATGGACATCATGAATATCCACTTATTTTTTTCCAGAAAACACAATGTGCCAGGCTTCTGCCTTGCTGTCGGTAGAGACAAGTGTCCCAGCAGTCCTTAACAGTGTTTACTGACAGGTTAGAGTGTGCTCTAATGTGATCCTAAGAACACACCACTGCAAACAGACTGATCCTAACCATGTACCACTAGCACTTAAGTAGGGAGCTGTCATCTGGTCAGCCTCACCTCAGTGCATTATTTGGCACAAAGGGTGAACATATGGGGCTACACTTGCACAATACTGGCAGGGCAAAGCAGGAGCTGGAAATGCATCTCCTGAGCCAGGAAAGTTGCAGTGGACTTAATGTGCTTTGAAAGAGCAACAGTAAATGCCCACTGCTGTGCCAGCTCATGGCATCACAGTACTGTAGGGTCACCTCAACACAGTGAAACAGAGCTGAGTAAACCCTCTGCCACCCACACAGAGAGTGAGAAGGCAGGCTTTTAAGGTATGCCCTCTAGAAGCTCTAAAAAAAATGTATCTATGGAAGGGTAGAATGGATTTACTGGTGACCAGCCTGTCCTGCTGTACTAACAACTTGCATGAGGTTTTTATGCTATCGCAGACACTAATCAGTCCCTGTTGCAGACTCTGCAATCATCAGGTAGGAATAGCCAGCTCTGTATCATTGGTTTTCCTTAGGCAATGTATGGAATGACAACACAGAGAATGTTGCTGATAAAATATAAACCATGATCAACTTCCCACATACCATGTAAATGTTTGCAAATAGAAATGCATTAATCTGCAGCAGTCAAGCACTGCTTTGTACTGCTTTATGTTTTTTAAATAAGAATAAAAGGAGAATTGCTACAAGGAGGGAACTTGCACTCTTTCTTTTTTCTTTTTTTTTTTTTTTAAATACCATGAAAGTTAAATCTGGCTTTCCTGGTTTTGTTATTTTGTTTTGTTTTGTTTGTTTGCTTGCTTAGTTTTTAAAAAGTACTCCAGCATTTTTATCCTTTAAGTATACCTTGATACTGAACTACAGAAGACCAAGGGATCAAGCTGTTATTGCTTGGTGACTCAATTCTGTAAGGGTAGATTTTTTACTTCAGTTGAATATAATTACTTTGCTTTTCATAGAAGCTACTTATTTCTTTCCTTGTAGAGTTTATTTGGTGGTGTTTTTCAGTATTTCAGCTCCCCTATAAACCAACTTTATTTGCCCAGTATCACTGATATTCTACTAGTTTTGCAGTTGGCCACAATGTCTTTCAGGAATAGTGGAACACTGCACAACTCTATTTTAGATACAAAAGTATGAAGAAAAAGTCCAAACCAAACAAAACCTATTCATATTTTAGAGTCTGGCCATAGCTTCTATAGATACCATATATTTTTAATCTTACAAGAAACAGCTTGTGCAATCTAATCTTTCAGTTAGAAGGGTAAAATGTTGATGCAGTCTGACCCTTAGAAAAGATGTGAAAATTGTCCTGAAATTGTACACAATGTTAAAGTATTTGTTGTTTTACAAGTGTGAACCACAGTAATATGCAATAAATGTTCTTCCAGTCTCTGATGGAATTTGAATTTTGTAACTATTGAACATTTGCCTTTCATGGTGTCTACAGCAGAATAACTCAGTTTCCTGACACTGTAAGACAATACTCACAAGCCTTTGAGATACTAGGAAGAGATTAGTTTCAATCAGGACCTTTAAATCCCAGAAGTTCAGAGAGACTTGAAGTAGAAAGATCAGGGTAGAAGGCACCAGAGCAGAATTCACTCTGTCAGTACAGTCAATTAATCCAGTGCCATAAAAGCTGCTATTTCTTTCCCTTGACTTTAAGGGATGATCAGCACAAATACAGGCATCTACACCATACATGTTAAGTCACATGGATGGTGGGAACTATACTGTGCCACCACCCATGCCAACAGTTCAGAAACTGAGATTGTGACCTGAAGTGGGGCCACAGCAGCCTTGGAGTGTGGTCACAAGCCTGACAGGAATGTAGTTGTTCAGGCTGGTATTTTGTGACTCCAAACCTGACAGATGTGGAGCTACAAGTGCAAAAGTTGAGTGCTGTTATTCTGGTCCCAAAATAGGTTTTGACCATGATCAAACACAATTGCTTCAACTAGAATGGAAATTTTGTGGCTCTCTTAGGAAGCGAAGGACCCCCACTCTATTTCATTGTTGTTGTTTTATTCCTGAATACTTTTGTGGTCATATAGTAAATAGTAAGAAGAAAACAATGGCAGCAAGATGTTAAAGGAAGCTGGTGTATGAAGGAGAAGGTCTCCTCACTAAAATATTCACACCAAGAAAGGGAGGGAAGAATTTGAAACCACCCAGGATATACTGCACATAGAATAACAGGGCATAAAAGGAAGAAAGAAAAGCCAAAGCTATTGAATTATGTTTTGTCTGTGCTTCATGTTTAAAATTGATATTATTCAGCAGAGTCTAGTCCATATTTGTTTTGTTTTAATGACTGGAATACTTTGCATTTCACCCTAATAATCCATTCTGTTTTTAATGTTTATACAGCATGATTTACTACAATGTGGATGTGTAATTATAGCGATGATTAGACAAAACATCTTTGACAAGAAAGGAAAACAGTAGTTAATAATGTTTTCCATCTGTTTGGTAAAATCTCACTTGAAAAGAAAGAGCCTCTGAGCATATAGCAGGGTCCAAGGCAACACCTATGCGAGTACATGACAGCAGTATAAATGCCTAATGAATTCATTCTGATCATTGCTCACACATTTTTGAAAGCACTACCATCTGTTTTATAGATAAATATTACAGTAATTAATGTCAGCACATGTTTATACTATATAATTTCCAGAGTCTCATTTTAGACTTAGGACATTTTCTTTTCAGGGAGAATAACACCATATTTTAAGCTATTGGCAGGAAATGCAATGTTATTAGGATAAAATGAGTGAATTTCAGTAATGGCTCACTTCTTTATTGGAAAACTTTAGAGCATTTAATGCTTCTGTTCTTTATTAAAGGCCAAATACTGGGTCAGTGCCTACTCATGGAAAGCCCAAAAAAAACTTAAGCACTGCTGAATGAAGTAAAACTACAGCAGATAATATCATGAAACCTCTGAGCTCCTGAAATTGGTATTTTAAGTCCTTCTGGCACCATCCTGCTGAGCAGTCATTGAGGGTTTATTGATACCTGGCATTGGACATTATGGCTCCTGATTAGCAAAGGATCCAGGTTTAAATTAAATGTATGGGTTAGCTCTGGGAGAGTCACATCCCTCCAGGGTTCTATTGTTTGTTGCTGCTAATAAGGCCCTGGTGTTGCTCATTTTGTCACTGACAATGCATTTGCCTCACGTGCATTGCAAAAGAGCAAAATGTTTTCATTAAAATTTTGATGCTTCTCATCCAAAATGCTAGGAAAAGTGTCCACAACAGTGCAAGCCAAAAGATTTAACCTGATTCTCCTTTACGCCTTCTGCTTACATGATTTGCCAGTCAAAGCCTTGGTTGAAAACCCACTGAAGTCAATCTAAAGACATTTGTTGACTTCTTTGGTCTTAAATGAGGATCCATACCTTCTTGTGCTCCAAGAAAAATAAGTTCCAGATGCACAAAAATGTGGATGACAGTCCTGAAACATAACTGTTTTCATTGTGTTCATTATATCTGTAACTTTCTCTCCTTCTCAGTGAAATTGAGTCACAGCTGTACTTTTCTTGTTCTGTTGCCAATACTCCATGCACCTGTACAGGGACCTGCTATTTGAAAATATTTGCCTGGTGACTGACACTGGTGAAATTTGTTTCTGATGTGGTTTGAGTTACATCTCTTGTTCCCTTTCTAGATTACATGCTTCCTATCCACCTTTCATAAGAGTACTGATATTGCACTTTAGTATGGTTTATTAGTATCTTACATTTATTTAACTTCTATCTGATTTTATTTCAATTTTTATTTTATTTTTTTTAACAAGAACCGTACCACAGGCTGCAGTTGCCAAATCTATTTGAGATTTAAGCATCTCTGGAGAGACATAAATCTTCCAACACTACTCAGTACAATCTGAACCGCCAATAGATTTTCCTGGATGTCTTCCACCACGGATTCCACTTAAGCAAGGTTCCTAAGTATTCATCTAAGTTTCCAAGCAAGTAATTGCTGCTAAGATGCAAAGAAAGCTACTCCATGCTTATTTCCATTAGAAATAAAGAAATAAATGGAAAGGGCAAAGGAACTGGAGACTAAAAGGGGAATGAGAAATAAATAGCAGCCTTATCCACTTGGAGAATGAAACTCTTTTCCCCTGAATATCAGTTACCTGCTAGCTAAAACTTCACAAATTGCTGGGTGATTGGGAGAGCTTCCTGCAAGATTACGATTTCCTGGAGGACCAGGAAATGTCCAATGTCCAAAAGTTACCATAAATTGTAAAAGGCCAAGAAAGTTGGCAGCAGTCTGTCAAACTGGGACATTGCTTTCATCCCTCTCAATAAGAGAAAACAACAAGCTACCAGCTTTCTGTCCCACTCTTTCTCTTCATTTCCATAGTGGCAACAGATATTTTGAGAGATTAAACTCTAGAAAGACTGGAAAGACAGTCTAAAGTTAAGAGAGGCTTTGCTGTAGGGGTACAAAGGAAAACAAAAATGATTTTGAAGATTAGTTTAGAGTCAAGACAGTGTGATGTGGTTGCCAGTGACACCATGGGACTGGATTACTTGTGAAGAGACCAAACCACAAAACTCAGACTAATACCTAGAACTGACCTATTTTATCCTCTGAGGGAAGAGAATACATCAAAGTTTCAGGAAATTCACTTGTATCACAGCTGTGAGTATCCTGCAAAGTTCTGCTTGAGATTTAAACTCCTGCCAGCCGTGAGAGGAGTTCAGGTCTGGAGTTACAGAGCAAGCTTTTAAATAAACTTACCCTTCTGATCTTCCGTGTCTCCTTCCGTCAGAGGATGTTGAAGGATGAAAAATTAAATGTTATACAGTAGCCCTAAGAGTTAGGGACAGCCAGCCCATGAGGGAGTGCAGTAGCTGCCTAACAATGAATGATTTGGAACACGAGCTTAGAGTCAGAAGCAGAGATGGGTATCACCTATCACTGAAAGAACTGGGGACTGGGGTAGGAGGGAAGTAATGACATGTGTGGCTCTTGGCCATAGTATTGGTGTTGACACTACGAAGGTAGTTTAAGCTCTCTGATGACCACAAGCAGCAGGGGTCTCAGTTTTATGTCTTGTCTAAAATACAGTGAGAACAGGGTTTCTCAGTAGAGGCTTGGGGTGCTCATTCAGTCTGCTCTGATGGTAGAGCCTGATCTATCAAGTCACACATGACATTTCCTAAGCTTGCTCTCTAGAGATTTTGCAGCCACACAGTAACTTGGATTAATTCTGCCTATTGCAAGGGACACTTAGAGACTGCATGTAAATTTCCTTGGTTAAAAATGAAGTATATTCCCTTGCTGATATCAAACAAGTTGCATGGAAAATGTATTATAGTGGTTCACAAGAATATTATGGCCATGTTTCGTAAACAGTAGTGTGTGCAAATGGAACAACTAAAAATAATTTACTATTAATGAGCTTCAGTAGGAGTGTTTGTTGTAAAAATAGATAAACTTACTCAGTCTTCTTACTCTCTTCCCATTTGCAAAAGGATATTCAATCCTCAGAAAGCTTTAGAATGCTTATAGTATTTTAACTAGACCAAATGGCACATTCAACACCTGTCTCATAACCTACGCCTGTATATTTGTTAGCACTTTGATCCAAAGGATAAGAAAGCAAAAAAATAAATAATTAAAAAATAAAGCCTTCTTTAGAGTAGGCATAGAGCAGGCATGTCCTAGAGATTGGAACAAATGTTCCTGAGCCATTGTTCTAAGAAGGATGGATAGTAAATCATTTAGCCATCAAGGGGAGAGCTAAGCCAACTAAATCAGGCTGGATGGTAATACTCATATTAGCAAGCAGCCAAGAAACTATAGAAAACTATGATTAAGCACTTGATGAGTAATTTTGTATCCTTCATTGTAAAAACAGACTTTTGAAATTGGGCTTTTCAGAAGTTATTTTTAGAGTGTAGCCCCTAAACTTTGAGTACATTTTCAGGCTATTCCTTCTATATCAGTGGAGATATCTCATCAGCAGCACACATATTCTCTTAATTCTCCATATTAGAACATCAAACAGATTTAAATTTAGATTTTGCAGGTTTTTTTTCCTGTTATACTTTATATAAAATACTTATATTCCGCTTATACTTATATTCTGCTGGTTTTCACAAGAGCAGGTTTGTAGTCCTCTGCTTTTCCTCTACTGAGAGGACAAGATTGACGATAAAAAGGCTTAGTGTATTTTCATTTTCTGCAAATCACTTCTTTAAAAAGACTTGACTTTGACACATGACTTTAAACTGCACATAGGCACTCAAGTAATTTGTAGAAATTACAATCACAGATATACATAACCTTCAAGAGGAAAATGTGCATTATAAATATGCAGTCTTGGTTCATTGGTGTTCTGAGCATCCAGAAATAGCAGAAAGAGCTTTGTACCCTGTGAGTTATGCAAACACCATGTACCTGCTCTGACCTCAGACAAAACATACAATACCCTATTTAAAAAGCAACTAATACTATTTAAAATAAAAATACAGCTTTCAAAGAGATTAAGAGTATTAATGCTATCAACTTTTAACTAACTGGTTGCTTTGTTTGATTTTCCATTATTTTTACAGGCCTTCTGCCAACAAATCACTAGATATTTAAAAAGTACACTAGAAACCGTACTGCTATGCATCTGTTTTGCCACTGTGTAGCAAATAGGTATAATCCATCATCTCCAATACCCCTTTCAATAGTAGTCTTCATATTTCAAATAATTTAATAGTCCAAGTGACAGTCTAATTCTTTTCTTTGATAGCCAAGATGTTTTCAAAGGTGTGTTGGTTGGTTGGGTTTTTTTCCAAAAGTTTTTCCCCCAGTAGCACTTTCTGCATTCTCTACTAAAATTGTCTTTAGACGCAAAATACCTTCCCTTTTTAGGCCAACTTGAAGAATGTTGGAAAGATCTGGAAAAGACATTTTCATTTTTCATTTCTTTCCCCAGAATATTCACAATCTTCCTGTCATTTCTGTTCCTTTTCCAATTCATCTGATACTGGATCCTCATCAAATGCCTAAAAATATTTAGGAAAAATGTTTTGTCAATGGCAAGTAGTTTGTGGACTAATTGTTCTCTTCCCTCCTGTCAGGATCCATTAATGGAAAAAGAGCATTTTTACTAGCAATGGGCCACGTACAGCTTATCTGACAGTGTGGGGTACCATTATCCTTAGTGGGAAAGAGCATGAAATGATCTGAGCATACGACAGCATGTTTGAGTAGTCAGGACTTCTGTATTGCAAAGTCGTCTCCCTGCTAGTTTGTGCAAAACTAACCCCACTGCTTAGTACTAGGGAAAAAAAATTGCCAATGGAGTATAGCTTACTCATTCAACAACAGATTTTATGTCACCACTTCAGCTCTCTCTCCTAGATTAGGCCTATTATTAATTGACATACCAGAAGCCTACTGAACAGGTCTATCCCAAGGAGAAAAACCAGTCCTGAATCTATTGTTTGTAACTTCTTTTCATAGAGTAGGAAGGTTTAATCAAGTGTGTTTATAATTGTGTTAACAGTACAATTGCTTTGAAATGTTATATGCAGCTAACATTCATGGTGCAACACTGATACCCAGGGGATATATAATGCTAAATACTTGTCATTCTCTAAAGGAAAAGCAGACAAATTCAGGACAGTATGTGCTTCCCATCTGTGCCTTGGAGTAAAGTTGCTTTTCTCTATCAGTCATCAGCTTTCCTGTGCCTGATAATCCAATACATTTTGCTGTTCCTCACTCAGGCATGGTGATGATTACAGCATGCAGGAATTCAGGAAGAAAGAGAGAGATTCATATTTGCTGCTGTGGCACTGGATGTAGCTCCCCTTTATCTCTGTAGTGCTGCTGCCGAACGGGGATTTCACGTGGCAGCTCTTTCTAAATACTCTACTGGAAAAATCCTACGTATCCTATTTGTCAAGACCATTTCCCCTCTACAGCTGTGCAGCATTGGTGATCCAACCACAGCAAATGCTGTTGATACAGCAGCACAGTGTATTGTATTTATATAATATCTGTTCAGTCCAAGAATCCAGATGCTTCTCACAGAGAGACAGTGAAAGGAAAGCACTGGGAACTGGTTTTGAAGTTACATAAGTGGTCCGACAAAAACTTCACTGAATAAATAGCCCCTTTCAAGAAGGATGAGCTTCCAGTGCTTCTTGTATCAGAAAGCAAAGCATTCAGAGGGCAAGAAGTTCAGCAGCACCAGAAAAAAAACATTTGAAAAGAAAAACAGGAATGGAAAATATGGCTAGTTGCCATGTGGAATAATATTACTATGAAAACTGTCACTTTTTCACCTCTCACTTGTAAGCTAGCAGCTTTAGATTTAATCTTAGATTTTTCCAGTTTGGAAAAAAAATGCACTTTCTGTAAAGGAAAAAAAAAAAATAGCAAAAGCAAAAGAAAAGAAATAAAAACATACACACAGAGAAAAAAATACCCCTTCCCTCAAAATATAATGCTTTATAGGAACTCAGAGTTCTCATAATTCCTCCACAGTTCTTATAATATTCTTGCTAATATTTGTGTGCTATCACCCATTCAGTCATGTTATCATTACCCAAGCTATTAATTATTAAATGATAGTACACTTTAAAAAACCACAGTACACATTGCCTGAGCAAGAGCTTCACATTAGGAGCTGCACAAGGTTTTATACCACTCTTGGCAAGCAAAAAATTGTTGACCTAACCAGTCATAGGAAGGAGTTCTCCAGGGTCCAGTCGTTTCCTAAAACCACCCTCAATATCACAGGTGCCAGTGATACAGCCCTTGAAGCAGCCACTTCAGCTTTCAGAGCTGCGGCTCTCCTGAGAGGCACCGAAATGTGTTCCCAGCACCATTTTTTCCCTCAGCTTCTTTTGCATTCAGCACAGTGAGCATCCTCCCCTGTGCTCTCCCTCCTCTCCCAGCATCTCTTCAGTAGCGGTATTTTTGAGGAATTGGGAAGTGTGGATTCAGAGGAAGCAAATGGATCCCCCCCCCAGAACCAGCCTGAGCCTGGCTCTGCCTCGAGGGGTCACTGCTGGGAGGTTGGTGCCACCTTCTGTGTCTTTTTGAGATTGCACCTCTCCTGAGCAGATGCTGGTCTGCTCCAGGAGGTCCCTGCTGCAAAGGAGAGCTGGGATTCTTTTAGCAGCCAAAAACGGTTTCAGGTGATTGTTATAAGGCAATAGTCTTCCATCTTCTACACGAACAAATTTCATCACTAAGGACACTGTATAGAGGACTACACTGAACCACCCACAGACTTTTTGGAATAGATGAACATTTAAGACCTGATTTGAAATCTACTTGCCCATATACTGTCCTAGCATCACTAGCAATATTAAAAACTGTAACTGAAAATTTTGCTTTCTGACACTCATGTCTTTGTTTCGACTTTCAAACTTGTACTAATAAGTACTTGAAGTCTGCTACAAAATTGAAATTCTCACATATTCTTTGCAATTCAAGAAACTCAAGATCTTAAGGGAAAAAATTAAACTAAACCAAACTAAACCCACCAATTTAAATGGCTTGATATTTGTGACAAAAGCATGAAAAATGGCTACCTGAAGTTCTAAACTAATAGTAGTTATTACATGTGTCATATAGATACTGAGGCACATAACTTGAAAGTTAAAAAACCAGTATCAGATCTGAAAAATCCTACCACACCCTTAATGAAAACACATTTTTAGTGTTTTAAGGAAACACAAAGATTTAAACCATCATCCACCTCAATGTTTCTACTTCTTCGTTTTTCAGTGCCAGAAACAGAGCCAACAGATCCCACTCCACACTCTTCCACACCATTTCTATGATCTCCTCCCAAGTGATCCTGCTGCTAATATCATTAATGGCCACACAGAAAGCATGCGACAGCCTTGCAGAGTTGACCAAATGCTTAAAGGGAGCATGAGAAAGCAGCCGTAGGCAGAGAAGGTAACAGTGTTCAAGAGGACATCTGTGGGCACTCTGGAAAGGGAATGATTCTCTTTCACAGGAAGAAGGTAAAGGGAAAACTTTTTGGTATGTATTTCAGCTCATAGTTTAGAAAAAAACAATGCTCAAAAGGAAATCCAGTGCTAATGGTCTTGCAGCCATTTAGAAAAACATCAGCAGTTTCTGTGGGCAAACTGACTGTAATGTTGGTAGCTTTCTCTGTGAGCATATAAAAATGGGATGCAGAGCTTCCCCCTAAAATCTCATCCCAGAAAATGAATTGAAATATAGTTGGCCAATTAATTTTGCTTTCAAGTACATGTCTTCTTTCTTCTCTCCCTTTCAGCTCTACCTGCTGATTTTGAGCTCAAAAAAAGTGATAGTGATGAGGTTTAAGGTGCCAGTGTCACTGGTCTGTGCAAGTGTGAAGTCATGGCACCTTCAAAGGATGAATTAGAAAGGCAGGGTGGCAGGCTGTTGGAGATGTCTGAGGCAGAGGGAGGTCTCTATTTCAAAATTTCAGACCTTTGGATGACACTGAGAATTCTTTTTCAGCTCCCTGAAAACTGCGATATTGCAATTTAAATGCACCTTGTGATGCCTAGCTTGTAAATTTGGTGACTAGTTTAATCCCAAGAGGTTACTGAGCAGTCTAGCTAACTAGACCATGGTAGGGAAAGCTGAGAAAGAAAAAACTTTTTGAGTTTGAGAGGAGGCACAAATCATAAGGGAGAGCCAAGAAATTATGAGGGGAATAGGGAGAAGATTGGTTACAACAGAAATACTGCATACAGGTAATTGAAGAAGAAACTACCATCTAATGTCACAGTAAGACTTTGCCATGGAGGAAGGTGAATCCAGGGTATGGAGCAGTGGACTTGCTGGCTGAAGGGAAGGAAGTCATCTGGAAAGATAGCTGGGAAGCTCAGGGAAGCACCCACCACAGGCAATGCTTGCACCATTCAGCCTCCTGCTGATTCCTCTTCAAACAGGGACTCTTCTGTTTGATTTAGAGAAATTTTCTGTAATATAGTTGCCAAAGTAGGCATTAGCCTCAAGTGGGTTAGCTAGTTCGAGTCGAATTTAGAAATTCACAAACAGCAAATCAGGGAAAATGATGGAAAGAGATGAAGTGGGAATGGGCAGTTTGCTGCTTCCAGATCCTGGTGCTTTGCTAAATTATACAACATTTATAAGATGTCATGTGTTTCTCTGTAAGTATTGTAACTCTGCAGTTGAAGACATCAGCCAAAGAAATTTCCATATAAAGTATAGCAATAAGTTATATTTTCACAAGGGTTAAAGTGAAGAGCCACCTTTCCATTTTCCTGTCGTCTCACTGCCTCCATTGTGTATTATTGCTAATTACTCTTATCAGTGCATAGACTTGAGAGTGACTATGACAGAAATTAATATTCAGATAATTTGCTTGCTGCTTTTCTACCAGATACCCTAAGGAGCAGGCATTTCAAAAAGGCTTGCATTTCTGTATGCACTCATAACAGCAATTTATAAAGGCAGGATTTGTTGGTACAGATCACAAATCTATTTACGTGATGTCACAGGATCAAACGTTAATATCTGCTGGTATAAATTCATATTTAGAGGTCTTTTCCAACCATGAGAATTCTGTGATTATGTGACCTAGGCATATATGACACGTGATGTTTTTTAAATTCTAGCCAGAGGAAGGTGGCCTTCCAGCCTTCTCTTTCTTTTCTTGGGAGCTCAGAAAAGAAAAATTCCTGATGGTTGTTTGGTAAATATTAGTTGCCACATTGCTCCACGATTTTTGCTGTCTTTAGGGAAGCCTATGTATGGCATACCATGCTTTTTGATTAAGAGTAGCACTGTCTTTGTTTCTGTGTAGAAGAATGAGCAGTCAATAGGCCGAGAAATGACAGCTCTGTTTGTACAGAAGTAGCTAGCAGAGAATGCACAGAACCTTACTTGATGGATTCTTACAGGCACTTTGTAAGCATCACCAATTTGACTTTTATAATTATTTTTTTATGAACTTTTATGCAAGAAGCCAGGCATTGCCGTGACCTCTGCTCAAACTGTGAGTTCTCCCTGACCTCAGCAAGCACTCATGTGGATTTGGGCCAAGTTCTGCAATGGGATTTGTGCCTAAAGTTAAATAAGCTATTTTCTATTTTAATCACAGGCTATGGCAAGCTGTTTATGGATTCTGTCGTCCAACCATGCTGCTGTGGCTTAAGCCTTGAAGTGCTTCGTTGCGACTGCTGACAAGAAATATATTGCAAAATCCTCAGATAATGGGGTCCCAGGAGCGTTTCCACAGCACACATGCTGGAACTGAATTGACTGCACCTGGTCTAATTCACACTTGCAGAAATGCTGGTACAATGCTACATAAGGACAAAATTAAGAAGCTTGACTTAATTTAAGCAGGTTTATTTTTTCTAAGTAAGTTAATTAAGTCAAGCTAGGAAATTCTTACTCCAAAGTGAGTGTTCGCACATAAACTTATACTGAAGTCTGTGCATCTGTGAAGGAAAACAGATTCAATTGCTCTTAGAAAATAGCTTGAGACAGTGTCAGAAGCCTGCTTCTTGCATTGTTGCTAAAAACCCCAATGCACCTTGCTTTCCCAAGGGAGGAGCACCTTGAGGGGACTTTAGGCAGCATGGTGTGAACCGGGTGGAGACATTTGAAGACAACGAAACTTGAGCCCTTCCTCCAGCTGCTGGAAGGATGGAGACAGGCTGGTCTCAGCATCCACCACCACCCAGCTGAACCTCTCTGTTTTGACCCTGGGGCTCTCACAGGCACCACCTCTGGGCCATAGACTCACACTGTGGCAGCCATGGATCCAGATTGCTGTGTCCCAGCTACCCCCTGGAGCTCCATCAAGTTTCTGCACCAAATTATCTGGGGTGCTTTTGGGAAACATCTTTTGAGACACAGTGTACTGAGAAATATTCATGAAAAAGTATTTCTCTGAGAAATATCTCCTTAATTGGCAGGACAGTGTGTATATTTCATCAGCTTAGTGCGATCAGAATTTGTCAGCTTTGGGAGATTTGCTTTGTAAATAAATGACTTAGGCACCAGGCATTAAGAGAGGATAAGACAGAAGTCATTGTCCCAAAACATCTCCCAAAGAATTAAATGCTTCTGTGCAGGGAAGACGGATGTGTTTGTATTTCTAACATTACTCTTGCAGCTTGACTACCACCATGCATACAAAGTAACTCAACAGCAGTAAAAGAAGGATGAACTGAAAGGTTTGCAGGGATGTCTCCATGTCTCTTGCCCTTTGGCATGTAAAAGTACAGACACTGAGTAAGGCTGAATGAAGTAAGCTATAAATGCTTTTTTTCAATACAAACATGTATCTCTAAGTCAATTCTGGCTTAGGGGCCCAAGTCTGGCATGACTGAAAATATTACTCAAAGATTTACACTGCCTTTGGAAAGCTGAGGGGTGTGAAGCTTTTGAGCAGTATTGGCACAGTGCTTAATACAGAGGAGCCCTTAGCTGTGATGTGGTCCCTTAACAATATGGCAGGATTAGTACTGACAGTAACAAGAAACAGAAAGAACAGGCAGCCCAGAGGCTTACGTGCTGAAAATTTTAAGTAGCAAGTGGTCACAAATGTTGCTTACAAAGTCACTGCAAAGCCTGGAGGATGATAAAAATGGATGTTTCCTCTCTGTGCCTGACCTACAAGGAGCAGCAGCCTGTAGGAGATAGCAGCACATCCATTCGTTGCGCAAATTGATGTGAAAAGTTCTGTGATTTCTTTTTAAGTTGGCAGGGGTTTAGGTCCTTTCCTCTAAAGCAGAAGCATCGAAGCTACTTACTGCACACATAAAGTCACGATGCAGTCCTCTTCTTATCTGAAACTAAGGCTCTCATCCTCACCACAAACAACTTCTAGGTATTTCCAGGTCCATCAGAAAGCAGGATGTTTATAAATTTTCCATTATTATCTTCTGTTTTGCTTTTGTGAGTTGACTGCAGGGAACAGAACCAGCATTTGTTTTTCTCATGCAATGCCAGAGGGAGTGGTGGTGTTCTGCTTTTCAGAAAAAAAAATTCTAAAAATTTCCATTAACAATTGGGGGAAAGAAGACATGTCCTCTCCCACCTCATAGTGTTTGTATTTGGTTTTTGTTTTTTTTTTTTCCTATCCACAGTACAGCAAAAATTATTTTATTTCTGTTACTTTTGCTCATTGTGAAGTAACTGTATTTGCTACTTCTTTGAAACATCAGGATGAACATCTGGTTTGGGTGCTCACCAGTCTGCCAAGTCAGGAAGCTTTGAATATTTTGCCAAACCATTAACCCAGCCCTGAATTTATAACTAGTATCAGGAAAATCACTAGGCGATAATGTAAGCAACTGTGGATTGTGTAACAGCCAAGGTCAGTTCTTAAAGGACAATTTTTACCGCATTAGTTTTATCAGTGTGGTTCACAGACAGACGCCTCTGGTTCACAGTGTCGAATTCATACCAATGAGCTGCTTTAAAAACATGCAACCCAAATAGTTTCATAATGAATGCACATTAGTGAAATAATTTTGGGAAATAAAAATGGGGTTTGGAACTGAGTCATCAGCAAGTGATGAATATGAAACAAAACAAGTTGCCTTAGTGTTTTAAGAGACCAAATATAGATCTTCAGACCTTCAGTAGAGCCACACAAATAAATAACATTATTCAATGAAAACAGACAGAATTACAGCAAAGAGGGAAGCATCACTAATCAGTGCAACACATTAGGAAAAGCTTTCTTAAAATTAAATGTAATGAAGTGCTGAAGCAGGTTCCTTAAGGGTTCTGTGGAATTGCCAGAATTTTTCAAATGGTCATGCTAGACAAGCATCTGCTAGGAAAAGTTTCAGGAGGATACATCCTGCTTTGGATTATCTCTTTGGATCTTTTCTTTGATTTTCTTCAATATGGTAAACAGAAGAGAAAACCCTGGAACAAATAAATCTCCCTGACCTTCCCACACAGTCCAGAGCTAACTGTGCTTTTACTTAGAGGTTTTATGGTTGCTTCTCTTGTTAGCCCGCGCCAGCCTCCCATCTTGTTTTTGCTTCCTGGTTTTGACGTTTCTTCATTCCAGGCAGCCTTTTCACTATTTACTTTCCATCTGGCGCGTCTGCTCATGGCACTCCCCTCAAACTAGAGCCATCAGATAATGTGCTGCCAAGGCTCTGGTGGCGAACTAACATCAGAATGTGAATTAAAAACAGAAAATGAGCCTTATGAAAAAAAAAAAAAAAAAGAAGAAAAGAAAAAGAAAACCAAGCGAGCTCCTGAGAGGTAGAGTGTTTCCAGGAACTGTGTTTGCTGCAGCCACCTCCTCACCTCCCTTGCGCCCACCCCGGGGCTCCCGCCCGCTGCCACCTGAGGGCGCGCACAGCCCCTGACTGGGCGGGAAAACCCCGCCTGCCGCCCGGCCCGGCCCGGCCCGCCCTGCACAGACCGCCCTCTGGTGGCCGCGCTGCGGAACTGTCACTGCTGGGGGAGGGGGCGACTGGGAGGGGTCCCGGGAACCGGCCTGGGGAGAGGGGGAGAGGAAGAGAGGGGAGAGGGGGAGAGGGAGAGATGGGGATATGGGCAGAAGGGGAGAAAGGGGGAGAGGGATGGGAGGGGGAGAAAGGGGGAGAGGGATAGGAGGGAGAGGGGAAAGAAAGAGGGAGAGAGAGGGGGAGAGGAGGAGGGAGAGGGGAAAGGGGAGGGAAAGGCATCTTGGAATAAAAAAGAAGTGAGAGATAACACGGAGTAAAGAAGGAAGACGTGGGCTCCTGGCTTTGCAGCTGAAACATCTGCCCATAGATCTTTCTTGGCAAGTGGGCTGGAAGTGGGAGATGGCTGGAACCTTGTTTAACATGGCGCACAATACAAGATGGTCTGTTCATCTGTCTCTCTCCTCTCTCTCTCTCTCTCAAAAACCTACTTTTTTATTTCATTTTGAATGTTTCATTCAGTGGGGTTTGTCCTTTACAAAGGAAAGTAGCCAAATACCTTTTAGACAGGCTATCAACATATTAAGGCTCAAATGCAAAACAGGTTTTAAGAATTTGCCTTTCCTTGCAAGACAGTCCAGAACCATGCAGGAATTAAAATCGTGCAGTGCCACAGGGAATATGGGGATTCCAGGGCTGCCAGAGTAATTTTCCTTGAGGTTTCTGAGCAGTTCTACTGAGGACAGCTCACCAGAAAGTAGTTCACCAGGTGGTGTCCAGGAGAACAGCGGAATTGTCTGGGACATCCCCAAGGAAGGAGGTAATCTTCACAGGTGGGAGGGAAGACGTGCATGGCTGAGCACATCACTTTATGCTTCTTTTATATTTAGAGTAGGAGGGAAACAAGAGTTAGTTTCAACCTCTCTTCCTATTTTCCATATGTGGAGTTTATTTGTGGTTAGTTGCCACAGAAGTTCCTATCTCTCCATAGAGATGAAGTAGTTCTGGAAACTTGTTTCAAATGCAGACACCGGTGTTCTTAGCCAAAGGAACTGATCAGGCCCAAGCAAAGCTTACTCAAGGCTGAGACCCAGATTGATACCCAGCATTTAAGCAGCTTTAGTATACACTAGTTATGCTTCACCTGGTCTCAGTTTACCCTTCAGCCCTCACTGCCTGGCTTTCACAACTCCCTGTGTGTTCCCATGCCCACAGGCTCAGCTTTGGTGTTCCACCTGCTGGTGGCCTGGGAAGAAAGGCACAAGGGCCAGTGCTGCTCGTGGGATTTGTCCTTGCTAGCATGCACCTCAGCTCAGAGGGTGCATGTTTTTGCTACCTGAGCTCACCATTGTGTTTCAAATAGTTTGCTCCAAAAAGAAAAGGAATATTTCCTTGAAAATTGGAAGGCTGCATCCTCTGGAAGCACTGCTGGTGACAAGCATATCTAAGACAAAACCACACTCCAGAAGACAGGAACAGAATAGCTGAAGAAAATCTGAAAGGCTGTGTCTGCAAATACAGACACCCCTAAAGGCCACCTGGGGCCTTGCAAGAGAAAGACATGGCACCTGTCTGCACTGCAGTCACACCACAAAGCCAGCATGGGAAGCCTGTCTTCCAAAACCTCCTTGAGCCTCACCAGTTTCATCCAGATCTGAAGAAGGATCTACTGGCAATAGTCAACATTACCACAGGGAAGTGAGGAGGCAAATGAGGGGAGAGGAGTGAATGGCACCCCCTCTTTGGTCCAGGAACCTGCAAGACAAGCAGTATAGAAGAGCTGCTGACTCTGGTCACATCCTGGGCTATAAAGTAGCCCACCATTCCCTGTCTGCCCCTGGAGGCCTTGGACTTCTTTATTATTTGTGACCAAGTACTGAGTTAAGAATGAACGTGCATGACTAAATATGTTTTCTCTGAGGGGGTTTTCAGCCTCCTCTGTCCCTATTTTTTGAGAAATGGCTCTGTTACTGGGATCTCTCACTGAAACGAATGGGGAAGCTTGTTGTCTTTAGAGTAAAAACAAAACCCACTTCTTTGTCCCAGACTTCCATAAAAATGTTTCAAATACAAGGAAAGATGCAGCCCACACCTCGGTACTGACTGGAAGAGTCTGCTGCTTTCAGATTTGCTCCTGAACACAGTTTCATGCCCCACCTGGTGTAGATGTGACCCTGGAGTTTCACATTGCAGACCCTAGCACCCCAACCTAACCCTTGGCCTAATACATCTTGGTTTGCTTTTTGTCAGCACTTGTTCACACTGCCATGTCCATCTCATCAAGCTGCACTGCACTGTGAACACTGCAAAAATTGCAGTGGGAAATAAAATTTTCACTAGATGGATGCAGACAACACTACTATTACTGGCAGGAGTCACTATTTTCATGTTTCCATTCTGTTCCATAAAAGCATGCCTAACTGTTTGACAAGTTTTATTTTAATGCTTGTGTGTCCTACACCTGTTCTTTCTCTTGATTTGGTAAGTTAGCAAAGGAATTTAATTTGAGAAAAATGCCAGATTTTTCTTTAGCTTTTGTATTTTTGCAGCTGCAACCTCTGCCTTTGAATTCCAGAGCTAGCAATGAAAGAGCCTTTGACAGTTCAAGAGCCAGTACTTCTGAGCAGCTGAAATGTCCAGGCAGGCCACAAGTTTTTGTGATCAAATGGGTATTGTGGAACTGCCACTGGGACATCTCATACAGGATTCAGGTAGAGAGAAAATCATGCACAGATGGGCAGACAGTCAGAACTACATAACAGGTCAACAGACTTGTGATATTCAGTGTTACTTTGCAAGTAGGAGCAATCCTCCTTTTCCAACATGTCTATTTGTCTATTACATATCAATTGGCTTTAACGACGTGTTTCTACAAACTCTTATTTTTCCTCCTATTTGTATGCTATTGATTTTCTGTAATCAGCAAAGTCTCAAGTTTTTCGTGCATTGCTCTGTGACCTCCTTTGATGAAGGAGCCATCCCAGGCAGTATTGAATCCACTTCTGTTGGTTTCAATTCCATCTATTTTTCTCCATGGTTTGCAGTACTGGATTCAAGGTGTGGAACACAACTGGGTTGTTTAAAAGATGAAGACAGACATTTTTCTGCAGAGTGCTAAAAACAATTATTTCTGAAAAGCACTAGCAAACTTGGCATTTCTACAGGCAAGTAACTTGGCAAGTCCAGAGAGAAATTTACTTCATGCATGCAGCTGCTCAGCTGTGTTTCTTATTGTCTATTTGAGGTATTAATTTCAAAAGTAGAAAGGATACATAATTGTACAGAGAGGAACAGCTTGTATTTGCATAAATCATTTGAGCCCTTGTTTCTCCTAAATCTCTCCATCTCATCCCCATACTGTCCCAAACTCACCAGCTTCTTCTCATCTGCACAGAGATGATGAAAGTACAAGGTTCCAGTTCTTTGTAACTGCCACACAGTTATTTAAGGAAGGCAAATATTGAACAGTCTCTTCTCTGAGAGAGACACATCCTTAGAAGCAAATTTAATTAACCCCAGTTGATTTTTAACAAAGTCTTCAGAGTAAACACTTGTGATGATTGCTCAACTGATAAATGGCCAACTTGATAAATAGAGCAGGAGTTTTCTTATTTGAAACTGAGCTGAGCTTGCAACTATAGTATGGACCATCTGTTCTGATTTGCCAGGCTGGTATTTATAATACAAGCTGTAAAATATAACCATAATAGCAATTCAGAAAGGTCAATGATGATTATCAAAGCTGTTCCTACCGTGGTGGCTTTAATTCTAGTGTTCAACAACTCTAGTGTTTTCACAAATTTTAATTCTCTGTATCTGAGGGATATGTGCTTCAAGTTGTAAAAAATCTCTGTCTCTCACCCTGAGACTACTGAATTTATAACCCAAAAAAACTTTGGGTCTGTATTTTCAGTCTCCAAAGAACAAATTCTAAATGTCTTACTGACGCATTTATGAAAAATACAAGAGTTTTACGGTATTGTCTTCCCACCAGAGAGTGCCCTGGGAATTGCTGTATATTCATTTGTAGTCTACCACCAGATAATGAGGGAAAAAAAAAAAAAAAGAAAAAAAAAAAAAAAAAAAAAAAAAAAAAAAAAAAAAAAAAAAAGAAAAAAAACAACAAACCAAAAAAACAAACAAAACTTGTTGCTAATCATAGGCCAGTATTGAAAATTGCTAATCATAATGCAATATGAAAAAGAACCTCACCACCTGGATGAAATCTTCCTTTACTTTTATGGGAGAAATTTAAGGGTGTCCTATTAACCAGTGCTGTTACTCAAGTGGTTTCATCAGTTGTCATTAATGTCACAAGCAAACGAAGCTCCTCTTCTGCTGAGGATACATGTAGACTTGACATGAGTAACACCATAATGACTTCTATCTGATATTTCCCATAGTCAGCCCCCTGTCCAGTCCCTCCATCATGCCAACAGCCTCAGGTGTCTGAAGAACTATGCTGTAGCTCTGCAACAACCCTGCACAATGGTATATCTTGTTTTGTTACTAATGACACCATTTGTTATAACTGTCCCTGAGGTCACAGGTGCAAACACTATTGGAGTCAGGACTACATCTCACCAGCATTACAGGAACAGCCTGTTGAATAAGATGCATCTTAATCTGCTGACTACATTGGTTAAAACATTTACATAGATCCATCTAGGATACAGCCTGAGGAAAATCATTAACAGTCATTATCTGCAATATTGCCCAGATTGCCACTATCAACTGACTACCTGCCTCTCTGGGATGTTACCTGAAGAGGAAAACACAGGTTGGCTTCAAAACCTGGTGTCTGGTCACTTGGGGTCAGGGCCAAGGTTGCTTACCTGGGGCCATAGTGAGAGTGTCTCAGAAGAACCGGGGGGAGGCCATGGCCACAGCCAGCTCTGCTCTTGTGGAACTGCTTATAATCTGAGGTTCCATTACCTGAGCCCTGCCAGAGATGTGGCCACTGCTGTGTCACTGTCCTGTCACAGCCTGGCTGTGGCCCTGATCTGGTATAGACCACAGCCAAGGACAACAGGCATGTTACCAGGCATTACGTGATCCAGGCAAAACAAGAAACAGACACCAATTTGCTTGCAGGAAAATGAAGTTGTTAGTTCAGCCTGAAAGCTCCTTTTATGCAACAGGGATGATTTGTCGAATTGCCTGTGGCAGAAAGCAAAAAGTGCATCCATGAGGACATTTTCCAAAGAAACACTGGGGCTCTTTTTGCCATTAATTCTGTACTTGTGTTGTTGCTATTTGGAACATAGGTGACTAATTGCATTTATGATTGTACTCAGAGAAGGGGAGATAGATATTTTAGCGGTTTGGCTAAATGCTGTATCACTTCAGGCTCTGACTGGAAAAATTAATAGTTTTCCAAGTACTGTTCCAGAGCCATGATTACCTTATTACTGAATATGCATCCTGCTAATGGGATTCTTCCTCTGATAATAGCACTGAGAGTCTGGAGACTGAGAGCACAGAATCTTTGAAAATACACCTGATGTAGTTAGCTCTATATGAGGTTAATTGCAAAGACCAAACAACATTGTCACTAAAAGCCTTCTGTTAAACACAGATACAGGATTTTTTTCACAACTAATTTATCTAATTGCAATTCAGATTTTGAGCAGAACATAGTTTTTCAGGAGGAAATGACAGATACAGCTGTCTTCAAACAATCACATTTTACAGCAGCTGATGAAAACAAAAAATCCAAAACCAACAAAAAACTACCAAAAACCCCAGCCCTCTTAAACTAATTCAGAGGCGTAAGCAAGAATTGCAAGGTCTTGTTTATGTGTTCCAGATATGATGTTTGGTAATACAGAACAGCACTCAGGACTTTGTCACTGCTTCTGCAGCACAGCAGGTTGGTGTAGTTCTGTTTCTTCTGTCCATTCAGTTGCTTGTGGGCAACTTTTCCTTCTCCTCCAACTGGCTGCTGCTTTCAGGACATCAAATATATCTCTGACCTAGTGTGTCATCTGTGTGGATTTTCCAGGCTATTTTTCTGGTTGTGCATCCCACATATTTGTCAGACACAAATGAAAGCAGTGAGTGCTGTGCCATTGCTGCGTTACCCTGCAGTACAACTGCTGCTGTCAGAACAGTCAATCCTGATTGCCCTGGCTGCAGCTGAAACTTGCTTTGCCAGTGCATTTTGCAAGATCAGGTTTCTCACTATACTTTTGGGGGATGGTACTGATATTGTTTTTATTCAAATATTCTGGCCTTTGGGACATTTATGGCAAATCAACAGAAGTAGTCAAAACCCAAACAGATAGAAGATACCAGCTCCTTCAACAGTACCTCAGAATAAAAGCACTATCAGTAGATTATGAAAAAAAAGATTTTATGGAGCTAGCAGAACACTGACTGCTTTGGCAAGAGAAAGCCAAAGAGCAGCACAGGCTGCAGTCAGCCAGAGTTCCTGCTTCAGTCTCACAGAATCAAACCTGTCTTTATCGAGACTAAAATCAGCAGGTTCAGTTACAGCTGCACAATGTGGAGATGCAAGACAGATTCTCACATCTATTTCACAACACAACTCGTCTTCCTACATTTGTCAACATGTATACCAGCCTCAGGAGCAGGGGATGCAAGCTTTGGAGTCATCCTGCTTTGTAGGATGCTGTCAAACTCTGGCTACCTTCCTTCTCACTTCTCCGTTTTTCCTATACTTTCAAAAATTCATCTCCATTTCTGCTTCCATCAGCATAGTGCAATAGTGTCTTACAAAACACAGGGTGAAAGACTGTTTTGGAGTGACAGCAGATTGCTCTTTCAAATGTAGGGCACCATCAAACAGCATGTTCAGCACTTTAAAGCATAAGATCATCTATATAAAAACTTTCAATGTGCTTCATGTGGGTATGGATTAATTCTCAAACTACCAAAGAAAATATCTTGGCAGAGTACAACAAATACAATGCAGAAGCTTACCCAGAAAATAAAAGCATGTCTAGAAAAATACATCTAAGCATTTCAAATATAAAAGTTTGCCTTTAAAAAGTCTAAACAAAAGATTCAAAATCTGGACACTAATAGTTAACTGGCCTGAACATATGTATTTTTTCAAGCTACATAATAATGTTTCTCCCGATGTAGTACAGTCATCAGTATTCAGCTGCTCTCCACACAAGGGGCATTTCTGTGTGCCTTGACCTGAAATCCAGCAGGCAGGAAAACCCATCTCCTCCTGATCCTTTTCCCATGTCCAATGTCAGCGGCTCATGGGTCCCCAAGACCTACTGGGACTCTTCCTCATCCCCTGCCTACCCTGTGGACCCCTGCCTGCACCATTCACACCAAGCCTCTTGCATGGACATCTGCTGTGTTTTCACTAGGACTCCCCATCCTGCACCCATGAGATGTCCCATGGCCAAGCAACAGCCCAGAACTGCTGCTGCTTCTCCATGCAGGTGCATCAGCATTGAGCAGTCTGGCAAATGCCAAACAGGTGCTGGTGAGATGTGGGCAGGTGCATCAGCATTGAGCAGTCTGGCAAATGCCAAACAGGTGCTGGTGAGATGTGGGCAAGCCATCAGCAGACATCATGGCTCACCATTTGGGTTTCTGCATTGTGGACTATGCCTGCTCACTTGAGGTGATCCTTGGGCTGATGAGTTTGACTCTGGAGCAGGGGCTTTTGGGAGCTTAGCTTGAACTGCTTCTTTTCCCAAACCACAGGCCAACTTGGGTAAAGGCTGCTTTGTATGGCTTTCATTTTACGAGATCAAAGGGGATTCTCTCTCTTTGCAGTCCCTCCTCCAGCCACTGACTATTTGTCACATTCTGCCACACATGAACCACTGTGTGGCTTTCCATATACACATGTGTGTATACATATACATACAGAGTTACTTGATTCTCATTACCATGCTTTACTCAAAACGTTTAGGTGAAGTGACAGGGATTTCTGTCCATACAGAACCATAAGCTCAGAATGATGCAGACCATTAGGAACATGAATGAAGGATGGATTTTCCAATGGCAAATGGTGCCTGAGCAGTCTGATTCACCTTTAAGAATAAAAAGACTATCCCTGTGGATGAATCATAGAATCATAGAATTGGCTGGGTTGGAAGGGACCTCAGAGACCAAGTCCAACCCTTGATCCACTACCGCTGCGGTTACCAGACCATGGCACTGAGTGCCACATCCAGTCTCTTTTTAAATATCTCCAGGGATGGAGAATCCACTACTTCCCTGGGCAGCCCATTCCAATTTCTGATCACCCTCTCCATAAAGAAATTCTTTCTAATATCTAACCTAAACCTTCCCTGGCACAACTGGAGACTATGCCCTCTTGTCCTACTGACAGCTGCCAGGGAAAAAAGACCAACCCCCCCCTGGCTCCAGCCTCCTTTCAGGGAGTTGTAGAGAGTGATGAGGTCTCCCCTGAGCCTCCTCTTCTCCAGGCTGAACACCCCCAGCTCCCTCAGCCTCTCCTCACAGGACTTGTGCTGGAGTCCCTTCACCAGCCTGGTTGCCCTCCTTTGGACCTGCTCCAGGACCTCAATCTCCTTCCTGAACTGAGGGGCCCAGAACTGGACACAGGACTCGAGCTGTGGCCTCACCAGGGCTGAGTACAGGGGCAGAATCCCTTCCCTGGACCTGCTGGCCACGCTGTTCCTGATCCAGGCCAGGATGCCATTGGCCTTCTTGGCCACCTGGGCACACTGCTGGCTCCTGTTCAGCTTCCTGTTAACCACTTTGACTGCAGCAAGGTTTTCAGCAGAGTCCCCCAGTGCATCTTTGCAGCCAAACTGATGTGAGAGAGATTGAAAAAGAGGACTATAAGATGGATGGAGTATTCACTGGACTGCCAGGCCTAAATGGTGATGTCAGCAGTGCAAATTCCTTCTTGCACTGAGTTACTAGCAGCATCCTACAAGCTCTTTACTAAAAGCCTAGCCAACAGGACAGAGTCCAAGGGCAGCAAATTCATGGATAACAAGTTACATGAGAGCATTTGGTACATAGCTTAACAGAATGTTTATTAAATTCAACCATGGTGAATACAGAGCCTTGAACCTGGGATGGGATAGCCCCTGCACCAGTTTTGCACTTGAGACAGGCTAAGCCCCACAGTGTTACAGGCTGGGGACTGACTGGCTGAGGAGCAGCTTGTGAAATGGAGCAGAGGGTCCTGATGGGCAGTGAACTAAGCAGGAATCCACCACACACACTGGCAGCAATTAGGACTAAGAGTTGACTGCATTGACAGGAACACAGCCCCTAGATGGAGGGGAATGATTCTTCACCTTTACTCATGACATCTTACCACAACACACTTTACTCATTACACCACATCTGGAACCTGGGTCCAGTTCTGGGCCCAGCACTATAAGAAATATAAGTTCAGCAGCAGGCCCATGGATGCTTGGGGACTGAAGCACCAGAGCTATGAGGAGAAGTTAAGGGAAGTGGACTTGTTCGGCCTGGGGAATAGACACTTTCAAGAGGACCTCATAGTCCATGAATACTCCATGCACTTTGTTTCCTTGAGTGTTTTGGGGGGAAAGTATGCATTTCATCACTGGAGTAAAATAAGGGTGAGTGCTAAGATAAGGAAAACTTAAACTTTGAAAGAAAATGAGCAACAAAAAAATTAAAGTAAGACAAGGATACACTTTACGTTTTGCTTTTTAAAATTTTTTACTATTCTTGTTTATTTGGGCTTTCATAAAAGATGGTTAATAATAAAAACATTTTCTTTGCTATATGCTTTGCAATCATTATTAAGGAAAAAATTCAGTGTACTTTTTGGAAAAGAAAACTGAAATTCACAGCATCTAGAAGTTTTTCAAAAATATGCCCATATTTGTACACATTTAATAATACTCAAAAAAGGATAAAACATTATTAATATAAAAATGATAAAAATATGGGCAATCCTATGCTGCTTTACATATGCATTCATCATTTTGAAGTGCAAATGCACTATTTTCATTAAAACTTTAACATGGTTTGAAAAATGCAATGTGCATTGTTGAACATAAAAATTTAGCAAATGAAAATGCATATATACTAACCTACCTATTTCCAATTTAAATTTTGAAAAATGAAGCTAAAAATACTGAAAGTGACAAGTGAAACTGATATTAATACAGCAAGTGCAATGACAGAAGAACCTTGTGCAGGTTGTTCTGGGTCAGTGCCCAGTCTGCAATGACATATTCTGAGATACTGCAAAGGATCCAGGTATCATCAGTTCCTGAGTGAAAAGACTCCTATAGCCAGCTCCCATTTTCTGCACTATCAAGCATATAATTTTTTTCCTCAGCTATTCCATTTTCCTTGCCTCTTTCTTCTAAAACTACAGATAAACGTGACAGAGTTGTGTGAGGATCAAGAATTTTCAGAAGAGGAATGTCCACATTTCTCTCTTGAAAGACACGGTTCTGAATTGTCATAGCTAACATAGAGTCCATGCCCAGTGATGAAAGTGGCGTATTCATAGTTAGTTCCTCTGGGCTCCGTCCAGTGAGGTCAGCCATCAGTGAGATGATATAGTCTTCAGATTTGATTAAGGCAGTATCCTGGACTTGAGTTTCCTCAGAGATTTCAAGCTTGTTCCTGAATTCCTCTAACATTAGTGATTTGAAGCGACTTTTGAGTGAAATAATCCGAGAAAAGACATGATGCAGTAAAACTTGGAAGTTTAATTTGATGACAGCTTGCTGTGAGTTATTCATAAGTAAGGTCTTCCTGAGATACTCATGAATTTCATGCACTTGCAAAATGTCTATGCCCTTGGATCCCAGAATGTTCTGAATATCCTTTTTATTGTGCAGTATGCCAAGGTTCAATGCACCCCAGTTAATTGATTGGCCTGAAAGCCCACGGTTCCTCCTGTAGAGGCAAAAGACGTCCAAGAAAGAGTTTGCAGCTGCATAGTTTGCCTGTGTGGAATTTCCCAGAAAGGAAGTAACAGAGGAGTAGCACACAAAGTAGTCAAGCTCCTGGCCTCTGGTAGCCCAATGAAGATTTAGGGTCCCTGCTACTTTTGGGCTCAGCACTTTCTGAAAGTCAGCCAAGTTCAGAACTTCAAGATGGCCATCATGCAAAACAACAGCACTCTGAAATACACCTTTGATTGGACTCCCTACAAAAAGTTTCGCGATGGACCGGAAAGCATTCTCAACATCCCTGGCTGATGTAACATCACACTGCACAAACACCACTTTGCTCCCTTTGTACTGATGCTGCAAACCCTTAATCTCTTCTTGCTTCTCATTGCTTGGAATTGTCCTGGAGAGTATTGCAATGCACCCTCCTCCATTCCCAGCTATGAATTTCACTGTTTCAAAGCCAAGTCCTGTGAGCCCCCCAACTACTATGTAAACAGCATTCTGCTTAAACAGCTTCTTCTGAGCTTCATACAGTGGTATATCTGAAAGCATGGTGAAGTCCTTCTGCCTTCTTAGTACAGCCAGTGGGACAGATTTACAGGTAAAATAAGATATTACAGAGTTCATTTGTTCAAAGTTCCCAGTCTGCTGAAAAACAGAACCTGATAGACATCTAAACTGTTTAATATCCATAGAAGTGATCCAGGCACGCACAGTCTTTTGCAGTTCCTTTAAAGATGCTTTCTGGAAAATGCTGGTTAGTGTAAGGACATGGAAGCTGATATTTTCATCATCAATTCCGCTGAAATTATGGATACATTCAGACTGTCGATTGCCACACACTATCACCACATCTTTAAGAAAGCGCATGTGGGCCAGGTCGTCCTGAGAAAGCCTGTTGACTGGAGGAAGAACAACCAGGGCATTGCACAAGTTTATATTCTGGAACTTATCTGGAGTGGGCTTTGCAAGTACTGTTCTCCAACCCATCTCTTCTGCTGCCACAGAAAGAACACAGCACAAAACCGATGATGGCTCTGTAGAAATAATACCTAATGTTCTGCCATGTTTCCCCTTGGGTAGCCTCTGATTGAGGATTTCCCATGCAATAATAAAATATGACACACAAGGGACAGCCTGAAAACACGGGAATTTCTTTATACTGAAACAAACTGTTCCTGGAATCCGAACCCTGGATGATGCAGCAGCTGGATAACATGCAACCACATGATCTCCTACTTTAACTTTCTTCACGTCAACACCTATTGCTGTTACTGTGCCACTGAAATCAAGAGCTAAAAGTCTGTGTTTGTCTAGTGCTTGTGAATTCCAATACAGTGTATCACCAAAGTTACGACTAGAAACACTAATTGGAAAATAATCTTCTGAGTGGAGACATATTTTATCCACTTGAATTTCAACACTCTGTTTTTCAAGCTGAGTAGTAATGCTGGTGGATAACTCAGCAGACAGGTCTCTTGCTGTGTACGGATCAGAAGTGTACAGAGTGAATGTTTCTGTGTTCTGCAGACCTCTTGTGTGTTGGCTGTCATCTGCATCTACAAAAGGTGTGCGTCTGATTTCAGCCACATAAATTCGTCCTTGGTTAATGCAAACTTCTGGATAGTCCACACCTTTGTATTTTACAAGAACATCTGCTAGCACAGAGATGTCCAGGGAACTGGGAGAGCTGAGGTCAATTATCTGAAATGTGACTTCTGGAACCTCAACAACACAAGTTCTTGTCATGCCGTGCAGCACAGACCCACAATTTATATTGTCTACATTTTTTCCTGTTGTTCTGTATGTGATAACTCTGACTGAGCAGTGGGACCCTTTCTCTCTTAATGCCACAATAACTTGGCGATAGCCTTCACAACACTTTGCCAGCTGGTCTACTGCTTTGCTTGGGCAATCTTCATTTACTTTTTTAATTCCCCACAGGAAAAGAATTTCATCATAATCCTCTACCTCTGCTCTCATTGTATTCTGTGTGTGGCCTTCCAAGAGGGCTTCCCAGTCTTTATACATAACATATCTTGAATCAGGATGCAAATATTTTTTGAGCTGCTCAGCTATCCCAAATTCATCAGCAAACACTAGGACTCTGGGCAAAGCTCCCAGATGTCCAATTGTCTGTGAAGGAGAGACTTCTTTCCATTTGTTTTCAAACATGAACTCATTGTCTCTGGAAGATGCTTGCTTCACGAACGTGATGGCAACACGCTTGAGTTCAGCCAAAACAGAGCCACGTTTGCTCATAAAGCATCCACAAACCTCTAGACAATTCCCAATGGATTTGCTTGTTCTCATATATATCATCATTTCTTCCTCCAGAGGTTGGAGCACCATCAGGCTGCCTATCCCTGAGGGAAAGCCTGTTCCGGACTGGAACATCATTGAGGACATGACAGTGGTCATCTGCAGAAAGCAGTCAAGCACCACTGGATGGATACAATAGTCATACATCTCTTTCATGATCTCCTTATTCACCTTGATGCTTGTTATAGCTTCCTTTAGTTCCTGGCAGTAATGCACATCACTGAGCTGTCTGTATATGCGACCATACTGAAAACCAACCTGAGACAGTGTTTCATAAATCTCCTCTCTGCTAACTACTGACCTGCATCTTTGATAGATGTCTTGGAAGGAGATGGTGGTTTCTTCCACCACAGCTTCGGGCTCCTTCGTAACTTGGCCTGAAGCATAAACTGTGTTGGAGGAAGAGAGTATCTCAAAGGCTGTCACTGCTTTCTGTGGACTCAGATTGATACTCAAAACTTGGGAGCTCTGTGTGAGAACACATGGCGCAGAAAAACTGATACTCATCTGGCAAGTACTCAGAGGCACTCTAGGTTTTGAGCCGCTCATCACAGAGGCCAGACCAAGCTCCACATAAAAAGCACCAGGGACTAAAGCCACACCATTGTTCTTGTGCTCATGTAAGTATGGTGTCGTGTCCTGCGAAAGCAGGCAGCCAAACTCTAAATTTTCACTATTTATGGCATAAATTAAAGGATGACTGGAGGTGACTCCTCTTTGGTTTGCTTGTTGATGTATATCTATGCATGCCATGAGTTTTTTGCGATCGAATTGATATTGCGGAATGGCCACTGGAATGCTTTGATACCCATCATAAAAGTGCTTCCAGTTGGGATTATATCCAAGTTCAAACAGACTTCCAACCAGGGTAAAAAGTGTCTGATACTCTGCATCTGTTTGCAAAGAAGAGAGCACCTTGGTGCCTTTTCCTAGAGTTTCCTTTATGTTTCGCTGTAACGCTCGGTGAGGGCTTATTTCCACAAACACCACATTTTCCCTGTCTCTAGCTGCAGTTTCGATGGCTTGAGTGAAAGCAACAGGCTCACGAGTATGCTGGGCCCAGAATTTGCCCTGGGAAAACTCATTTCCAGAAGCAGGCATCCCAGTCAGAGTTGAAATAACTTCAATTTCCCCCTCCCGTTTTTCTAAAGACTGTATATTTTCTTCCAACTCCCCAAGTATCGTATCCATGCTGGGGCTGTGATATGCAACAGGGACCTTTAAAGCGTGAAGGAAGATGTTTCTCTGGCTGAAAGATTGAGCTAAATCTCTCTGGACAGCATCCACAGAGTCTGAGTTCCCAGACAAGGTGCAGGAAACTGGGCTGTTGAAACCTGCAACACACACCTTTCCTGAGTAGTGATGCAGATGCCCAACAATCTCTTGAACAGGGATGTTTCCAACCACCAACATTCTGCCTCTGGCAGTCTTTGCCTGCAGCCGGCTCCGGTGATAAATCACTTTGACTGCATCTTCCAGGGAAAGGTACCCAGCAAAATGTGCAGCAGCAACTTCCCCTACAGAGGGACCAACAGCAGCGACTGGTTTAATGCCCCAATATTTCAGAAGGGAAGCTAAGGCAACCTGCAGGGTAAAAAGCAAGGGCTGGGAAATCTCTGGATTAAATAGATCCTCTGGGCTATGGCCTCTTGCTGTCTGGAGGCTGGTGGGTGCGTGTTTTTGAAAAAGTGCTTCTATTTCCTTGCACTTATCTCTGAACACTGGCTCAGAGTACAGCAGTGACTCACTGAACTCCTTCAGTGTTACACCATTGCCACAGAAGACAAACACCAGCTGTGGCTCCCCCTTTGCAAGGGCAGGTTCAATGCTCACTGCTGACATAACCTCTTGCTGCAAATGTTGAAGTGAATTTGTGACAAATGCTTTTCGGTACCTGTAGTTGGCATGGCTTCTTCTGCAGGCAGACGTATAGGCCAGGCTTGGGAGAGTTATGGAGGTTCTTGTGCTCAGCTGCTCAGCTGTATCGGCCATTGTCATCTGAAAGGACTTACTTGATGCTGCTGATAGCAGAACTAATTCAACTGGCCTCTTAAAGGCAGGAAGAGGCTGTAGCTGCTTAGCCTGCCTGACTACAACGTGAGCGTTGGTTCCTCCAAATCCAAAGCAATTAATGCCAGCTACTCTTCCATACTCACTGGATTCTTCCCATGGTTCTACAGTTGTGGGAATTGCCAAGTTTAATCTATCTGTATCAATACTGCTCATCTCCTTCGAGTAATGCAAGGATGGAACAATCTTTCCATGGTGCATCATCAGAAGCACTTTGATTAACCCTGCTGCCCCAGCAGCTGATTCACTATGTCCAATATTTCCTTTCACTGAACCAATTCTCAGAACAGAAACTTTTGAAGACCTGTTTTTACAAATTACATTAGCTATGCTTTCAGCTTCAGTAGGATCTCCAGCAGCAGTTCCTGTACCATGTGCTTCAACATACTGCAAGACTGAGGGATCAACATGAGTTCCATAAATGCTGCGCAGTAACTTCTCTTGCTCTATTTGAGATGGTCTTGTGATTGGGGTCATGGACCTACCATTCTGATTTACTGCACTGATGTTTATAACACCCCAGATTTTGCTGCAGTCTTCCTTTGCCTGTTTTATAAAAAGGTAACATTGCCTTTAATAATCTCATGCTTTCTCTGTCTGGGAAAAAAAAACAACACAAAACAACAAAGCCAAGAACAGTATACAAACAGGCAAGAGAATAACACTTTCATAGCTTTCTCATGATAGGAGAAGTGCATAAATGCTTAATGATAAATAAGTGGTTCATTCATCATAAGCTTGAATTGGAAAGTCTTTTCTGGAGAAGTAATTATTACAACTGGAATTAGAAAATTCAGATAGGTCTTATTTTAGGATGCTTCACAAGTAATCTTACCTTTTTCAGTGGTTTGAGGAAAACAACACCACAGCCTTCTCCCCTTCCATAACCATCTGCCTTTTTGGAGAAGGGTTTGCTTATTCCCTCTGGAGAGATCATTTTTGCTTTACTGAGAGATACAAAGGTGCGGGGATCTATTATGCAGTTCACTCCACCACAGATTGCTGCCTCACAGTCTCCTACAGTAAAATAGAAACATATTCATGTTGAGATGTCCAGGATGATAGACAGAAACAGGAGCAATTTTAATTTCTTTGTCCGTCATCTCTTCAGTCCCATTACCTGTTTTAATTGCTCTCAAGGCATAATGCAGAGCAAAAAGAAAAGATGAACATGCTGTGTCAATAGCCAGTGATGGTCCAGTCAGATTAAATGTGAACGAGACCCTGTTAGCAGCAATGCTCATTGCTGTTCCAGTACCATCATAATGATTTATTTCATTCACTGCTCGGCTTGCTACAATCTCATAGTCTCGATTCATAAGACCTGTAAATATATCAAATACATGTCATGATAACCTAAGCAAACAAAAGGTATTTGCAGCTCTAAACATGATAGTGTGTTCTGTATTTCTGTTTTAATACTAAATTTCATAGCACAAGTGCTCCAATGGTGAAAATTTGCTTCAATGCAAATCAAAGGCAAAACTCCCAGCAATTCCCCTGGACCCAACTTACACAAACCTACCTAAGACTGGACGTTTCTACTTGCACAGTAAATGAAAGGCCTTCCACAGAACATTAGAATGGCTTGGATAGGAAGGGACATTAAAGATTATCTAGTTCTATCTCCCCCTGCAGGAACACCTCCCACTAGACCAGGTTGCCCAAAGCCCCATCCAACCTGCCTTGAATACCTCTGGGGAGGGGACATCCACAATTTCCCTGGGCACCCTGTGCCAGTGTCTTACCACCCTCACAGTGAAGAATTTCTTCCTAATGTCTAACTTAAATCTACCCTCTTCCAGCTTAATGCGATTACTCCTAATCTTATCACTACATGCCCTTGTAAAAAGTCCCTTCCCAGCTTTCTTGTAGGCCCCTTTCAGGTACTGGAAGGCTGCTGTAAGGTCTTGCCAGAGCCTTCTCTTCTCCAGGCTGTACACCCCAACTCTCTGAGCCTGTCTTCATTGGACAGGTGCTCCAGCACTCTGATCATCTTCATAGCCCTCCTCTGGATTTGTTCCAACAGGTCCATGTCTTTCCTGCACTGAGGACTTCAGAGGTGAACATAATATTCTAGGTGGGATCTCACAAGAGTAGAGTGGAAGTAAAGAGTCACCTCCCTTAACCTGTTGGCCACGCTTCTTTTGATGCAGCCCAAGATACAGTTAGTTGGCTTTCTGAGTTGCAAGCACACACTGCCAGCTCATGTTTTGCTTCTTATCAACCAGCATCCCCAAGTCCTTCTCCTCAGGGCTGCTCTCAATCCATTGTCCACCCACCATGCATAGCATAGCTCATTTCCTGATGGCTTAGCTCACTATATGATGCAGTTTAGCTCTGTGTAGACCCCTGTATCTCAGTTTGAGAGTGGCTGAAGATGTCCTTGCTCCCCACAGGGGGATCAGACTATATAACTTTTAACAGTCCCTTCCAACGCCTTCTGTGGTTCTATGATAAAAATATTAAAAAGAACTGGCCCTAGAACTGAACCCTGAGGAATACTGCTAGTGACTAGCAACCAGCCAGATGCAGCCCCATTCACCACAGCCCTTTGAACCCTGCCATTCAGCCAGTTCTCCACCTAGCACACTGTGTACCTGGACATCTCACAGCTGGACTTGACAAGAAAGATGCTGCGAGGGACAATATCAAAAGCCTTACTAAAATCCAGAAAAACTTAAATCCACCCGCTCCCCTTCTACCCACGAGGTGGGTGACCTTATTGTAGAACTTTCCTATTGTGAACCAATGTTGATTGTGCCTGATGACTGCATTGTCCTTTAAATGTCTTTCAGCAGCACCCAGTATAATCTTCTCCATAACTTTTCAAGGCACTGAGGTAAGCAGATGGACAAGAGCAACTTGGTAGCATACTAAAAACTACATGAGAATTTCTGCTTGTTTAAAAGGATCTTGCCCACTACAGCAGCTTAACCTATGTTATACTGCAAAGAAGTGTCAGCCTGGCTTGAGAGCATTATTCCTGAGAAGGACTGGGTTGGATAGACAGTTCCCTGCTTCAACTTCAGTGCCTAAAGACACCATGAGGAGCACATACATTAGATATGTGAAGTCTATAATGAACTCCTAGTGCAGCCTAGTAATCATTAGCAAAAATAACCAATAGTGTCATAGCACAGGAACCTTAAATTCTCCAGTTCTAGGTACATGTAAAGGTAAATGTAAAAGGCAAATGTAGGTAAATGTAAAGTTTATGAAGGAGTGTTTCAATCTTTCTGAAGTTCAAACGGGCATTTTTCACCATGAAATTTACATCTTACCAATGAAAACACCTGTTTTGGTGCCACTGACAGCTTCCACAGGGAGTCCTGCATCCTCCAAGGCCTTGTATGTGCATTCTAGCAATAACTTCTGTTGTGGATCCATGCGTTCAGCTTCCATATTATTAATCCCAAACAGGTGGTTGTCAAATGAATTAAATCTAAAATAAAATTAATGTAAACAATAAAAAATAATAATTAATAAATAATATTTTAAATAATAAAATTTATATACAATATACATTTACTTCAAGCCTCAAATTATGCATTTTTTTGTAATTTTATGAAAAGCAAAGTAGTAAGAGGTCACAGTTGCCATTTATGCTATTCAGAGCAAAGTGTTTTAAATCACACCATAAAATACGTTTTTATCAATGACTCTGCATTTCAGAGTGATGAGCCCACTTGCAGAACTCTTACTCATAATAGTTATCCTGCTAGTATCAGCAGGATTCCTCAGATTATAAACATTTGCAAAAACGAGACTGCTCTGCTGTAATGTGGTCTTAGGCAATAAGTTTTAAAAAAATATTGCCTTCTAAATTATTTTAAGGCAATATGGGCCAATGGCTTTACAAATTAAAACCACTAAGTAGAGGATCAGCTCAGATGTTTCAAAGAGATGCCCATGTTTTTCCAATAGTAACTTTAAAATGTTTTAGGTATGGATGTGTGTGTATCCTTGAAAAACTTTCAAAGTAGGCTCACACTTACAAAAGACCAAGCCCACGCTTAATCTTGTATCCCAAGATTAGCCTTGAATGGCCTTCTATCATTTTTTGATTGGAGTCAAAATCTAACATGGGACTAATCACTAAAGTAATTCTAGGTCTACAATTCTACAATTTCAACCTGTTAGGTATTGCTCTCAGGAGGCAATAAGATTGCTTCTGTGCATGTGAACTTCTTGACTGAATAAAGGTTCACAGCCTGAGTATTTAAGGTGAATGTGGATTTAAAATAAAACACTTATGTTGCTCTTACTGTAATTTGCTATTCTTCATGTTACTCATAGCCCCCAAACGGCTATACCCATCTCTCTGGGGTAATTTGACATGAACCATGAGGACACAAGTGAAGGGATGCACATTGTAGGTTGCTCCGCCAGGATTTATCTTTACACTAATATCTCTACTTGATACTTTTGCATACATAATTCCTTAGTATTATAGGAGAGTGACTTAGAATTAAAAAAGTTGGTTTTTGCGTTTTAAGCCATGACAGTATGAGCCCAGAGAAAAGCAAGATAATGAAATTGTGAGTAGTTCAGAATTACATGTAAGCATAACACTCAAATTAAGTAAAAAATCCCCTTCTTGACTGTCTAGCAGAACAAGACTTCCTTCCTTTGCCTCTAAACAGTCACATCTGCACATGAATTAGAGCTGCTTGTCCCCACAAGCACAGCATTAGGTCCTGAGGTCCAGCAAAGTTGGCTAACCTTCAGGCTGAAACTGGAGGAAACTTAACATGGAGTTCATACAGCTGAGAGTCCATACTCTGACACCTTCCACCACAGTACAAATTATTTGGAAGGCTGGAGCCCACCTCAGATCCAGTGTATACCCTTCATGTATAATCCATGTGTACTGCTGTATACCAAAAATGCAGACACCCCTGTCAAATGACAGGTGACATCTCAACACATGGTGGATGTGAACATACATGTTTGATTGTGTAATCAAAAGTTATATGTGTTTCCAGCTGTGGACATATGGGTTTACCAGGGGCTGCAACTACATTTGCACATTGATGTCATACACCAGGAATTCCTGCGCTCCAATAACTGCATGTTCATTGTGTGAGATAAAAGAAAGCCAATTCCCAGGTCCCAAACGTAAGCTCTTCCTGTGTCTTGCACTCTCTGAAAGACTGGACATGTTAGTCTAGGTACAAAAAACCTCAGTGGCATCACAGACTCACTCATTAAGAAGAGCAGCTCGTGTTGTACATATTTTTCCTGGCTTGTTATCATCTGGGTCATACCAGTCTTTGGCATTAAATCTCTCAGGGGGGATTTCTGCTGTACAGTTCTTGCCTTCCTCCAGGACTTTCCAGAAATTGTCAATTCCATCACCTGTTATACAAAGGTTTTAAAGTAGATTAAATGATGTGTTCCCTTTCTCCACCAAAGAGGAACGTTCAAAACAAATACTGTAATAAAGCAGGAAGCCTTCTTTCAATAAAACCTGACCTATTTATATTACAGGCAGAGCTGGTAGTATTGCCAGGCCCTCAATATGTCCCATCCCTAGGGATGCACAGTCCTGCAACAATGCACAATCACTTGGCAAATGCACATGGAAGAAGATCATCCCAGAACCATCCAGTTCATTTGTATGATTTTCACCTGTGCAAGCCTGCCTGCCCATGCCCAGCACTGCAGATCTCTCTGTCAGCAGATGAATTTGAACCAGTCAGTTTCCACCACAGAGTGACCTTTTAGAAAATACCCTAAAACTAGCAAAGTAGCAAATTCTCCAGAGTATGGGAGGAACACATTGTTTTCCTCACCTCAACATTAATGGGTGACTGTGCTTTACAACATTCACGCAGCAGCCTGCTTTGCTTTCACCCAAAACTTACCTCCAGGAAAGTTGCATCCTATCCCCACAATAGCAATTTCATCTCCAGTCTCGATCTCCATGTCCTGGGCTGCACAATACAGGTATAAGTGTCAGACAGCTCAAACAATTAGGCACTTATCATTAAATAAGTATTAGGCTAAAAAAATTAACTTCTCACAAACATATATGCTCGCTCAAAGCTTGATTACTCTTGACTGATCTTTTTCTGGTTGTCATGAGAAATTACACTCCCCACATGTGACCAGAGATGCAAGTTTCTGTTTTCTTTTGTTGTCTCTACTGTTAGAGGAAAATCCCTGACTAATTCCCCAGTCTCCTGCCATCAGCTTATCTGCTCGTGAGCCTCTACCTAGATAAGTCCGGCTTCACTTCCTGTGTACGGAAATGAATTTTGCATTGATCCAGACGGACTTTCAGCTCTATCATCTCAATCCTATTCACAGTTCAGTTCTCCCAAAAAGACTCTGGAAATTACTAAGTTAAAATCAGACCACGTAACCAGGAAACAGACAATCAAGTACCTGAAGGAACACAGGATACGTCTTTCACATACTAGAAAAGCGTCTGGAAAGAAAAAGGTTATTCAGAGCTCTGTTTTGCTGGATCCCAAGTTGGTCTAGCTTTTGTCTAAACCATCTTCGTCTGTAGTCAGAAGTTAACACCCTCAGACCATGCTCAAAGCCACCAGCAGCTACAAGATATCTCTCTTCCTAACAGTGTGCAGTCTCCAGGTAGCCCCACTACAGCCATAGGAAAAACTGCCCTTTGCAGCTTCACAGGGAAAACAACTCTTGTCGTCAAGCAACTCAAAATAAAACATGCATTTTTTCAACAAATTTGACAGCAAAGAAAAAAAAAATTTTAGGATGAAATCAAGTACTTCAGTATAGAATTTAAAGCTCATTTTCTCCCCTTAATTCTCAGAAAGGATCTTGTGAAATGAAAATCAGTCAAATAAATTAGAACTCAGTAAGATACTCACCTCAGAATCCTTCAGTCCTCCTGGATTTGCTTCAATGAACAAAGAGACAATTCATGTTGAAAGAGATTTTGAGGGATTCTTGGCAGTGGTGATGGATTCTTATTTCAGTGACACCACAGGAGGTCGCAAAGAGCCCTTCTCCTTTATTGACTGATGGCAGTGAAGCAAAGATGAGGATGTTTTACAGCCCCACACATATTTACCATTTCTTGGAGGTGTGCTTTGAAACATGAAAATAAAAATGACTGCTCAGATGCACACTGAAAATCTCAGTTCCACTAAGACAGTTAGACCACCTAGCAAAAATAAGGAGACCAGAACCTGTCTTTATAGCTTCTTTTCTATTTTCTGTTTTCTTTTATATTTTTATTTTTTTATTTAACAAATAATACATATTCTAAAGTTCTATAAAAATGGTTTTTAGTTCTTTCCAAATTATCTGATTTCTATGCTTTTTTCTGTTTTATAATTTTAACTTCATTGTTAACCTAAAGCTACAAAGCCCATCAGAGTTACTCTTATCACACAGGTACTTTTAAGTGTTGTTCCTAAAGAAGCACTTAAATAGCACATAATAGAAAAACAAGGACCTTCTAATTATAACAGAAAATATATCTGTGGCATCTCTACAGTTATCCAGTGAGCTACATAACTCTTACCTTATATCATCCCAGTAGGGTGTACTAATAAGCTGAGTCTGGGGAGGTTGTTTATATAGGGTTCGCTGTGGTTTTTTATTCAAATATGGAATGCTAAAATGTGGTGAACATGTTAACGCCTTCCAAAGAAAAAAAAAGCAAATGAGTCATGTGGTTAGTCAGATTAGTCAGTGCCTCTGACTAAAGTTCAATACTACTTCCCTGAAGTAGTATTCTTGATAAAATCAGGTTTTACACCAGAACAAGAGTAAAGTCTCTGTCTTATCAAACTTCTTATAGTTAGCAAAACAATAAATTTGAGATGTCTTACCATGAAACAGCCCATAAAATTTACAGTCTTACAAATATGATTTAATAGATTCTGTTTTTGATTAACAACTCAGTTTGGTTTGATCTTACTATCAACTGAACTGAAGATTAAAGTCTCTCTATGTATTGAAATAACCATTTGTGAAAACTAATCTCAAACTCTATAAACTTAAAACCCGAGTTTCATGTTTGATTACACAGTTGCAATATTTAACTGAGCAGGACCACTTAAATGTACAAGAAAAAACCCCATGTCAAATGGCAAATAGTCCCAAAATATTTGAGTCTACCAGATCTTTAAATGCAATATTGAGCTTTCTTTCTAAAAATTGTCATCTTCTTAAAAGCAAAACTGAGAGCAGACTATCTAGAAGTATTCCCCAGAGGGACCAAGTCCAGTCTCTGCTAAATGTCTTCCTATCACAGAATCATAGAATATTTTGGGTTGGAAGGGACCTTAAGGATCATCTAGTTCCAAGCTTTCTACATGGGAAGGGACACCTAGACCAGGTTGCTTAAAGTCCCATTCAACTTGAACACTCTCAAAGAGGGGCATCCATAACTTCCCCAAAGAGCCTGTGCCAGTGTCTCACCAGAGTTGTCTCCCTCAACCCTTCCCATCTCACCTTTCATTCCAGCCACCCAAACTCATCCTTCTCCTCATCTGACTTTTTAACAGAAACACCATGCTCAATGATCTAGGGTAGTTCATATATGGTTATTGTTTTCCCTGGTTATAAGACCCATCTCTTTACAAAAGGACAGGAAAAAAACAAAACAAAACAAAACAAAACAAACAAACAAACAAAAAAAACCAACTGTGCTGAGAAGAAACAGTTTCTTCTTCCAGTGAGTAGCTTTGTAACCTTCTCTGAAAAGCTCAAATTCTGTACTCCATTTCATAGCTGTAAATCTCAGTAACTTACTTTTCTGATTTATGATGTTGTTTGAAGTTATTTAATGATTTCTTTAACTAAATTAACCCACTTCCCTGATGGCATTACTAGGATGATGAAGACCTGAGAATCCCCGTTTCACATGAGGCTAAAGAGTACTCTTGTCAGTGCTGGCAGAGCAGGGACACCAGTGCAGTACTAAAAAAATGCTGTTGCTATAATTGGTTCAAAACATAACACTGGTTTACACTTTTCTGTTGCCTGAGTGTTGATGACTTGCACTGCTCTCATCACAGTTGAAGTATATTCATAAACCCAGTATATTCATAAAACACGATTGCTCAGTCCTTCCTAGCAATGCCAGTAACAGAAATTAAGAACTAAGTATGGAAGCACTTGTAGCAATAACAGATTGGGATTACTGTTACTGACATAGGCACCCTACTTATAACCAAATTATAAGAAGCTGGTTTGTCATCAAGTCTATTATGCATTGCATCTAAATTTGAAAGTTAAAAGTTCAAAATGGAAACAACAAAGACCTGTCATATGGGAGGCACTACAGTTGCTTTGTCTTCTGTGTCACTATAAAGTGCCTACCTCTGAGCAAAACTATTGCTTTTTCTAACCAGATCTATGTCTGATAATTCCAAAAGGACAAATAAAAATATGTGTGTATTTCCCCAGGTTTTCAAACCAACAATTCCATCCTGCCAAGACTCAGATATAAAAAAACCAACTATTTTTTTGCCTAGAATTTATTATTTCATTAAGCTTCTCCTGTCTTCTGGTGGGAAAACATACATGACTGATGTTGCTGTGGGACTGGATTTCAGAGACAACACAGAGAAAAAGCCCAAAACCCCCCTCTTTTGAAAGGTTTTTAGTTCCAAACACTTATTAGGACAACAATATTGGTAGGATTCTTGCTTCCATCAGGACACAAGAAAGATTATTATGCAAATCACTAGAAGCTGCTTCTTCACCAAAGCAGTACTCTGACCATCTAGGAGGTGGCAACACAAATGTGTCATTCTGCATTATTGTGACCTAGAGAGAAAAGGCTCTGGTTCTTGGGCATATAATTTCTTAATAGGTCAAATGTAAAAAAATTATCTTCCTACATAGCAATAACAGATATTTATGTGTCACTGAATGAGGGAATAGTGTTTACTTTTTTCAGTCTACATCTATAAAGTTTTACAGTACATTGTTGTTATCACTGTTATCTTTATAGTGTTGATAGAACACCAAGAACAAGTGTGTGCCAGGAGCCACACTAAATCCATAGGGTCAAAAAGGGACTCACCACAAAGAGTGGTTTGTGACAAACCCTAAGTCTTTTTATTAGTTTCCAGTGCTCTGCACCATGGAGCAAATCAGGAAGAATAGAAGGAAGAGGAGAAGTAATTTATGTCCTCTAAATTATTTGTCTTGGATTTTATTTTCCACTTTTGTGGGAAAATAATAGAAGATTGGTGAAGAGGATTGTAGATACATTCAAGTCACTTGCAGCTGGGGTGTGGAAAAATACATACACCATTCTAATTGTTGTCTGTCCTTGTGTGTTTGACAAGTATAACATCTGTGTTCAGATAACATAGATCTGTGATAAGTTTAGAGACACCCTATCAAATATGCTTGAGGTTCCTGCTCTGCTGGGGGAAAGATCAAGGCATAGCACTAAACTGCATTTGCATGAATCCCTGGAAACCAGATACAAACAGCAGGTTCCTCAATTCTCTGGCAAGCACAAAGTTCCATGGTGCCTCTGTTGCTGCTCATGTGCCCCTGAGCAGGGGCTGCTCCGGGGATCCCCCAGTTGGACAAATAACAAAAATAAATATACTTTTTGCATTTATCCGTGGGTGTGTGGTCATTCCTGAACCCTGCCACTGCTAACTCACACAATATTAATAGTAACCTCCTCTATGATTGCAAAATTGAGCCTTCTGTATTACAGTAAGTGATTCAAAGTTGTCCTCATGAACTTGCTGAGAGCCTGGGAAAAATAGTCTCCAGGCTCTGCACCTTTCAATGTAACTAAGGAGGGTCCAGTGCCAGTGCTGATGGTTTGGACAAAAGCTACTATTTTCCTCATGATGAACAGGTAGAAGAGAGGATGTCAGGTCTTAGTATGAAGATATTTGCTTAATTTTCCTAAAACATGGATGATAAGGAAAGAATGAAGCACAAGAGGATTCCTCTTCATTTCCTAGAGATGGAATCTGGAAGCTATATACATGGCATAAACCCTGAATCTCTTAAGGTTATTAGGTTACATTACAGAAGCAGTCACTCTAGAACAAAAATGGCCCTTAAATTAACACAGTTTTTGTGCATCAAATTAACTCTATTGCTCCATGTCACATTAACAGTCCTTCTAGATATACTTTCTCCAACCATCTGAAAACAACACTAGTAGAACAGTGATATTTATAGGCAATGGGAATAGTAAGCATTAGAAACTGAGCTTAGGAAGCTTTTACCATATGGATCCAATGTTCTCCCAAGCCCTGAAAGAGCGGGATCAGCATCTGCCCTGAACAGAATACTGAAACTGAAGATGTTATTCCAAGACTTGGAAAGAACCTCTGGAGATCCTCTGGTCCAATCCCCTTGCTCAAGAAAGGGCACCGAGGGCTCCTCTACCATAATCACATCTAGGTGGCTTTTTAATATTCCTGAGGAGAGAGACTCCATGACCTTCCTTCAGGTACTCATATGCATTGATATGATGCCCCCTGAGCCTTCTCTTCTCCAGGCAGGAGATTCCCATAGCTCTCTCAGCTCTCTCCCCTTTATGAGATGCACCAATCTCTTAATCATATTCATTGCCCTTCACCAGACTCTCTTCAATATGTCCATGTCTCTCTTGTACTGGGAAGCCAGAATTGGACACAACACTCCAGGTATGGCCTCACTAGTGCTGAGAAGAGGAGAAGGATTACTATCCTTGACCTGATAGTAATATTTTGTCTAATGCAGCCCAGGACACCACTGAGCTTCTTTGCCAATTCCTCTCATTTAACCTGAGATACCCAAATATTAGGCACATAGTCTGTGTCAGCCATCTGGCTGTCTTCTTCAAAGACAACAGACAAAAATCCTGCACTGGGAAAATCAGATTAATCTAAATGGTTAAAGTTAGATAAATCAGCTTTCACTAATGAATGAAGTAGAAGAAAAATTTCCCTATATCTACTTAGTATTTTTTATAGTTGAAGGAATTACATTAATTCTTTTTACCATACACTTAATCTGACATCTGAAATAAGTTGGTTATGCAATGAGACTACCAGCTTCCTCTTCAGAATATCAGCTTCTTGGAAAAAAAATACCACATCTTGTTGAAACACCCAACGTCATTCCTGATTCATGATGTTGCACTAAGCTATTTCAAGATATTTTCTTGACAATTCTGCTATTTAGTAATAGCATCTGGTATCAAGGCTTAAACTGAGGTGTTTAAATTCATTTAAAAAAAAAAAAAAAGAATGTAACTATACATAAATATGTATACTTTTAAAAATATTGCCTTGAAACACTGAGAGAAGCCATGTGTAAACTTTACAGTAAATACAAACAAGCATCTTAATATCATCATAGAATACCAAATTGGAAGGGACCTTAAAGATCATTGGGTCCAACCTTTCTTGGGAAAGGCATGGGTTAGACAAGATGGCCCAGAATCCTCTATAGAAGAATCCTGAAAATTTCTGGTGTTGGAGAATCCACCACATCCTTGGGGAGATTATTCCAATGGCTGATCTCACTATGAAAAATTTTCTTATGTTCAACTGGAATCTCTACTAGAGTAACTTGTAGCCATGATCCCTCATCTTTTCCATGTGACTCCTTGTAAAATAGTTCTTCTTTGTAACCACTCTTTAAGTACTAGAACTTGGTGATGAGGTCTCCCCTTAGCCTTCTTTTCTCAAGGCTGAACACACACAGTTCTCTCAGCTATTCCTCACATGGCAGGCTTCTCTTTGATTATCTTTGTGGTCCTTCTCTGGACACTCTCCAGCCCGTGTCTACCTTTTTTGCACAGCAAGGACCAAAACTGAACTAAGTATTCCAGCTCCACTCCAACTGTGGCCTAAAAAGTGTGGAGTAGAGTAGGATAATGACGTCTTTATCTCCACTGGTGATCCCTCCATCTCCACAGCTTCTCAAAGATGATGGAAAGGATAACATCTCTTGGGAGGATAATGTCAGAGCCCACTGAATTTTAGGGTTCAAGGTCCTATAATAGGTCATATACCGACTCTTCTTTCACTGTTGGTGGATCTGTGTTTGCATCAACCTGGATTTTTGGTCAAAATACCTGTGGCACAACAGTCCTGATAAAGACAGAGGTGAAGCATGTGTTGAGATCCTCTGCCTTTCCAGCACTGCTGGTGGCTAATTCACCTCTCCTATTCAACAGCAGGCCAATATTTCCTTCTGTTTCTGCTTGTTGTTTACATAACTGAAGAACCCTTTACCCTTTCTGGTGGTTTTTTACATCTCCGGAAAACTTCCATTCCATCTGAGATTTTGCTTTTCTAACTGTACCCCTGCACACTGGCAACACTCTTGAAATTCTTAATGGGTATTTTTTCACTTTGCCATCCCTGGTATGCTTCTCTTTTCATTTTGAGCAGATTCAGAGGCTCACAGGTAAGATAAGGAAGTCTCTTCCCCTGCCTATTTCCCTGACTTGTAAAGGGGATGACCTAGTTTTGTGTTTCCAGGGACTCATTCTTTTAAAACTCCTAGCACTTACTAGTTACTGTATCCAGCTTAGAAGCTTCACAGAGCATCCCTCCCCATTGAGCTCTGACCAAGCTTAACTTTGCTCTTCTAAAATCTGAAACCTTTGTCTTAGTACTAAATTTCAGCGTGCTCAGCAGTACCCCAAACTACACAATATTATCATCACTGCAGCCTAGCCTATCACCAACCAAGATCACATAAAGCAGGTTTTCTTGGTTTCCAAGCAGCAAGTCCAGCATAACTCATCCCTGGTAGGCACATCCAACATTTGTATGAATAAGCAGCCCACTACACAGTCCAGGAACTTGACATGTAAGCTGCTGTATTGTTGTCCCACCATGTTCCACTTATTCCTGTGATATAGCAACTGGGCACAGAGCTCCAGTTCCCCTGGTTTGTTCTCCAGGCTGCCTGCATTGGTACACATACACTTGAGGTAGATGGTCTTCTGGTTCTTATCTTGAGAGGCAGCTACAGCACATTTGTAGCTGCTCTGATTAGCCTGGCTTATTCCCCAGTCAGTTGCAACACCATGAGCTTTGCCACCTTGGACCCTGCCCCCCACGTCCTTCAGTTCAAAGCCTGCCTCACCAAATGGGCCATCCTGCCCAAGATTCCCTTGCCTCATCTATACAGGTGGATCCCATCCCTTCCTAAGAGGTTATAGTCATCAATGAATGTCCTGTTGTGATAAAAGCCAAACCCTCCATGACAGCACCAGCCATGAAGTCTGAAGTTGATTGGTACTATATGTCTATCTCTGGCTGCTTCCCTTTCTACTAACTGGTAAAATGAAAGAAAAGGTAGCTTGGGAACCAATATTTTTTGCTTGCACCCCCAGAGCTTTGTTGTATTCCTTGATTCTGCCCAGATTCATGCTTGCAGGGCCATTTGTGTCCACATAAAAGAGTAGGAATGTAGAGTAGTCTGTGCTCTTGAGAACTTGTGGCAGGCACCTTCTTGGCAACATCTCAGACTCCACCTCCCAGAAGGCAGCATACCTCTTGTCAGAGGCAGCTTTCCCCTTGGAAGATGGGCTCCTCAGTGCCCCTTAACACAGAGTCACCCACTATGACCATTCATTATTTGTTTTGCAGTATCCACTGTGTGCTGCTGGTACCCTTTATCCTTTTAGACCTTGATCACAGGTGTCTACAGCTGCTGAAGTTTCATATCTGGTTTTGGTTGTAATGCTGAAGGATAGGGACTGAAGCAGGTTCCAGCTCTGGTGGGTCACCAGGGTCTAAGGTGCCTCATTCTTTGTGGTGTCTGCCACAGAAGCAGTGTTCTGAAACCACTTATCCATCTCTTTTCCTGCCCTTCTAGCTTCTGCCTCTTAACTCTTTCCTGCAATTTGGCCACCTGATTCAACACATCATCAGCCTGTGTGCATCTTTTGCAGGTGCTTATCCTTTGTCCAGGATAAGGGTCTGGAAACCCATTTGCAACCTACCATCTGTACTGAAGCCTCCTTCCTTACCAGTTCCATCTGGATGGAAGCATGAGATAACTCAGACTTTCTCTGCACATACACTGGTTTTAACTCTGAGGCAAGTGCCCACCTTTATGGCAGAGATTTAGAACACTTCTCTGAGCTGTGGGCCTGCAAGCAGGGTGCTCAGAAGAGCTGGGGGACCTCTCTGCTCTCTCTTAGGTTCCCTGGGTCTGGGAGCTCACTTGTGCACCTTAACCTGGCACTCAGACACAGAACTGACTGCTGCTCAGCTATATGCCTCACCAATTTTCCTTAATATTCAAAAGTAGATAATTTATACTTTTCACCAGCATTAAATTATTGAACAATTAAGATTTTTAATGGAAAAATAAATTATGTAAGTTGAAAACTAGCCTGTAACCAAGACAGTAATAATGTCAGTACAATAGAAGCTCTCTGTTTGACAGTTTACAGGTTGTACCCTAAGGCCTCAACTAGCAGCTCAATCAACTCAAAACTGTTCTTTTAAGAAAAACTGGGGTTTTTCTCTGTTCCTATAGATCTGTTAACACTCCTCAGCTCAAGAGCACGTATCAGCCTTGGGCAGCTGTTACAGGATTACTGACAGCAAACAAGCTCTCACAGAAATTGCATCTTGTGGTAATTCGTAAGGGTCTTACACAAGTGGTGAGACAACCATATAACTCTGTTTAAATATATGCATATATATTAGCAAAGGGAGGTTCTAACTGGGCAAATGTATAGGTTGCTTTGCCAGTCTTGTAGGCAGCAAAATAATATTTCACTATTTTAAGAAATTTCACGTATATTCACACACAAGACATGAACACACCCCCCAAACCTTCACCAGCTTGTGACATGCAAATGGCTAATGTTGGACAACAGAGAGAGAACTAAAGTAAAAGGAATTAAACAATCCACTTGCAGGCTCTCAGATACACCAAATACACACATTCATATTTACAGTTTAAAAAAGCAGTCAGTGAACATAGAACTAGATGTGCAGATGAACACTCATTCTAAAGATACCTCTGAGACTAAGAAGCAGGCAGACCAAGAGATCAAGCTTCTCACTAATACAAAAATTCTTAAATTGTATAACGTGTTACAGGCTCCTAGCAAAGTAAACTATGATCCATCTCAGACTTTTGCAGTTCAAGGTGCATATCCAGCATTTGTTTATAATTCCTAACAGCACTATCTACAACATAAGGGACAAACATGTGAAGAAGAAAGCCCAGAAGAAAGACTGCTAACAACTCTTCTGCTCACCTGTGGGCTTGCCTCCCTGATTTCTTGCTTCCCAGCAGGCATGACTAAGCAACATGTCAACAGAAGGCATAGGAAACACAAGTTTTCATGGAATCACAGAATGGTTCAGGTTGGAAGGGACCTCTGAAGACCATCTGGTTAAAGTCCTCTGCTCAAGAAGGGACACCTAAAGTTAAAGCCAGTCAACGGAATTTTGTGAAAATAGGAAAGTTGAAGTGAGGTTCCAAAACACATTAATAGTGGGAGTAGAACAAATCTAACTTACCTAAAAAAGGCATTCCGTGGTGTAGCTGACTGTATGCAATGACCCTCTAATTTTCCATATTCCATGCTGAAACTTCAACAAAGATTATTTTTGTTTTCTGATTAAAAATGTTTTACAAATTATGTGTTCATCTACCACTGTTAACAGGAAGACAAAGGCTGAATCCAAATGAGATTTCAAAAGCTACCTCAGGATTTCAGTGAATGTTAAGCATTAAAAAGACAAATTTCATTAAAAACAAAAAGCAAGAGCAAATAAACAAAAAAGCCACAAACCAAACATGCTCACCCAGCAGTCATCTAATCCAGGAGGTGAACTGACAGGATTCCTCTATCTCCGGCTTAAAGATGTTTTTGCCATCCTCTTCACACCCAAAAGTGTTGTGGGCTGAAAAAGTAAGCAACATGTTCTAGACAAGCCAATGAAGTTCTAAGCTGACACAGTAGACACTCCTATGAATTCAATCTGGTTTAGCAGGTCCTGAGCACACATCTCAAGCAACATGAGTGTGTCATTTCAAAACAGCAATGATGACCTTAATTTAGCTTTGTTATTTGCATTGTGGTTGGCATTACAGATGGTGACACATATTTTCAGCCAGTAGCCAGAGTTAATAAATTGATCATCATAAGGAGGTTTCAAGTCATCCATCCTACAATGCTCCTCTAGGCACCAGGGAATCACTAGGGAGGTTTGGACCTTGTGCTCTGAATTATTTACCATTTAAGTCAGTAACTATTTCAGATAAAACACTTGGGAATTGGGATTGGGAACCAGAATCAATAATTTCCACCTCTCAAATGAACATCCAACTGCAAAGTCAAGCTCCTTTGTGCTTGACCTCTTGGAATCCTCTTCATTCTCACTATGTGGCTCCCGAGCTAGAGTGACTCATACCCATACCCTACCCATCCTGGATAGGGGCTGTAACCTATAAGATATTATTGAAGAAGTTAGCACCTCTTCACTTGGTTGGTGTTCACTTCCTTTGAACTCCAAGTATACAGAAATACCCATCTGCAACCTGAAGTTAGGTATGCAAAACATGAGATGATGGGTGCCACCCGGAGTTGTCATTTCCTCTTGCTCACTGGTACATAGGACTTCTTGCCATTCCCTAATCTCTGTATTTGTTGTTGTTCAGACTTCTGAGGCTTCTGTCTCTGCATCCTACTGGGGGAATACAGCCACCTACTTTCACCCTCTGGATTCACTGCTAAAGGTGAATGTCTACCATCCAAGTCTTAAAGTAGACCTACCCACCAAAGGACAGTTTATCCCTTTTTCTGGCTATGGTGTTCCTTACAAGTCCACAGTTGTCTTCAGCAAGCAAAGTCAAAGTGACACAGGTCCCAAAGGTTCTGATTTAACATTCCCTTGTCCCAGCAGAATTGGGGCAGTTGTACCCCAACAGAATTCAGAGAGTGGAAATTTCTGCTGGAGTAAAACTATTTCTGCGGTGCTGGGGCCCAAAGTTCAAGGCATGATTATGTTTTTCTACCCCATACACTGATAAGCTTTATGCAAATTGTAGAGGGTTCTGATCAGATACAGATAGGGAGCAATTCCTTTGAAAATTCCCAGTTCACTGTACTGGTTTTGGACTTGTGCTGAAAGTAGTGCTGATAACCCAGGGACACTCTAGTCAGCAATGATAAGTGCTTACACAGCATCAAGGTGTTTTCTGCTTCACCAGCAAGTAGGCTGAGGGTGGGTGCACAGGAAGATGGGAGAGGGCACAGCTGGAACAGCAGACCCCAGCTGACCATAGGATTATTCCATACCATATGATGCCATGCTCAGCAATAAAACCGGGGGGAGGGAGGGGCACTGCTCAGCTACTTGCTGGGCATTGGTCAGTTGATGGTGAGAGCAATTTTTTTACATTTGCATGGCTTGTTTTTTTCTTGGGTTTTATTTTCCTCTTTCTTTGCCTTTTGTTTTAGTTTTGTTGTGTTGATGTTTGTTTGGGGTTTTGGGGTTTTTTTGCTTTTCAACATTTTTACATTACAATTTTAAATGTCTTTTTAATTACTATGCTGGGTTTATCTCAGCCCACAAGTTTCTAATTTTTACCTTCCAGTTCTCTCTGCTATCTCCACTGGGAGAGGCTGAGTAAGCCGCTGTGCGGTGCTGTTTCCAACCAGGATTAAACTACAACATTCACCCAGAAGAGAATCCAAAAGAGAAGTGTCCATCTCTGTCACTGAAGTTTTTAAGAAAAGGCTTCTGGTAGTAACTTCCAATTTCTTCAGGAAAGGTATGGGCACAGTTCATCCTACCTGGTGGTAGAGGACTGGACTACTGACCAAATTCCCTTCTAATGCTATGATGGTCTGACAGTGGTCAAACTTTTCAATCCTGCTACCAAAACCTTGCCAGCCATGAGGGTGGAAAATAACAATGAAGGCAGTCAAACACTGGAACAGGTTTCCCAGAGGCTCTGAAGGCCCATCCTTGAAGGTTCTCCAAAGTAAGCTGAACAAAGTCCTGAGCAACCAGGCCTGACACCCATGCCAGACCTCTGTGAGGATGAGATGTGTGACAGAGGGGCTTTCCAAGCCAAGTTATTCTGTGATTCTGCAAAACTCTTTGAATCACTTTGTGTCTCAGCAAATGTTTAGAAGACACAGGAATACAGACACAGATCAGAACATGCTTGTCCCTGCAAAGTTGTCCCTGGTTTGTCCCCAGCAATTCTTTTACTTCAAAATAATTACTGGAAAAAAAAAAAAAAAAAGACAGGAAGGCACAGCTAAAGTAGGAGATGGCTTCTGTTCTGAGTAGAGGGAGACAGAGTCTGAGGAGGCACACTGAAAAAGATCTTTCAAACACAAAACGTTGTGAAATGGGGAGTACTACCAGCACACATACATTGTTTCTTAATTGCAAAGCACTGTGCATAAAGTCCCACACCCTAGAAACTGCACTTGCTCTCCCTACCTTGCTGTCTCTACAGCCCTGAAGCCATCGTGACATTCAAGCCATGGCCAAAGTCTGCTTTGCATCTGTGAGCCTTCCTGTGCTGACCCTGAGGGAGATCTGAGCTGAATTCTCTTTCTTTCTCCTTGCTTCTTGCAGGGTACAAATGCCCCAGTGCTAGTCAGTGGCTCCTGCTGTTGAAGAGAAGGTTCTGGCACCTCATTTTGAGGGCAGGGTTGAACCCAGGAGTACATGTCCTGACCATAGGTGCTGGTGCAACAGGCAGGCAACTCAGTCACCTGAACAGGACCTGCTTGTTTGTTAGGTTCTTACAGCTTCTCTTGACTAGTTTCTGTGAGCCTGAAGTCACTGATGTACCTGTGTTAGGCACATTCTGACACCATCTAAAGATGAGGCCATTGGGGATATTAGAAATTCATTGATTATATTTCTGGGTACCCACAGGTCTTGCAGAGATGCAGGTACAAGACGCTTAAATGTGAAGCACCAGCTGTCACTCTCATCTCTTTTCTAGTCATGTCAGGTATATGCCTGCTTTGGCTGTCACCATTTCATTAGCACTGAGAAACACAAAGAAATGTGTTATGGTGAATATTTACCTATGTGGCAATATTTGCAAACTCATTCACTGGAACCTCATTTTGAGACTTCCAGCAAATAGTGTTAAATGTCAGGACAGAGGTTGTGTCTTCATCCAAAAATACAGGAAAGCTTGATTTGCTCGAAGTCCTGTAGCTTGTTCCTGTCTCTGCCCCAAGAATTATTTCAGATTTTATACTACTAGAAGTTTGTTATGAGGTTATTTACTATTATAAATAGGTATTAGCTATTTATTATTTTCTACTATTAGAAGTTAATAAAAAATACATTAATAGGCTAGGGAACAGAGAAAAGAATTCAAATTCCTGAAGACTGGCATTTACCTCCTGCTTGAAGATGTCTTCTGCAATTTGAGAGAAGCATTCACAATCTGGTCCACTGCCACGTTGTCTGTAAGTTTTCTTGGTGTCTGGGTATGGGAATAGGTGTTTCTCTGGTGTTTGTTCTCAAGCATAAGTCTATTTTTCTCCAGAATTAACTCTACATAAGAGAGGATATATTTTCCAGTTGGATAAATATGAAAAAAACTCATGTAGTGTTCATGTGAAATCAAATATGTTACTCCTTGTTTCTGATGACAGATTTATCCTGTGTGAAGAGCTCTTACTCTAACATATGCAAATCTGTTCAAGGAAATGAAGAACAGAACATGAGGAAGAAATTGTTGTGTTGGTTGAAAAACTTGGGTTAAAAAAACTTCCATTTCAACAAGTTGGGAGCTAAAGGAAATAGCTTCTAAGGGCCTGCTTCCACAGAGAAACTCAGAACTGACATACCTTCCTCACAACACCTGTGCACAGAAAAGGAAATCACCAGGATCCAACTTGAGCTAAATGTTGGGCACAGTGGGAGATGTGCAACACTGCTCAGAGCCTCTCTGGCAGTTTCATGACCACAAGCATATAACAAGTGGCAAGCTTCCCTCCTGAGGATGAAGCAGAATACATACAGTTTTCTTTGCAAGCACTGGCAGGAGAGGATGAAGTTGCTTCTTTGAAAGGTCAAGAAGAAATGCTTGTGACATACTAGCTGAAGGGCTAAAATGTGTCTCCATAAATCTCACATCTGAAGTTAACATTCTCCTCAGCCAGAGGGCACTCACACCACTGTCATGAACAACACGCTGCAGGGTAGATTTTGGACTTTAGAAAGATGTTATCATTGCTATTTCACAAAGCTCTGCACTACCACACCAGAGATTTTTCTGGCTTTGCCCGCTGCAATCACTAACCTTGTTTCAAAGCCCTTTATTTCTTCAGCTGTCACTCCTCTGATTTGTTAATCTGTTTGCCAAGAGAGGAAACACAGCAAGATGCAGTACATCACCACTTTCTATGTTTTGCTTCCAGGCAAAAGAGTAATACCAGTGGTGAAGTAATGACAGCATCGGATCCGGGGAAAACAGTAAAGATGACAGACGGTGCAGCCTGAAGGAGGAAGTGTAGAGCAGGGCCTGCAGCCCGCCCCGCCGGAGCCGGTCCGTACAACCGGGCTGCAGGCAGTGCTTGGCACGACGGGCGCTGTCGCGTCACCGGGGTCCCGGCGGGACCGCTCTCACCGGGCCGGGAGAACCTCGGCGGCGGCCCACTGGGCCAAAACTGTCTTCCCCCCCCCCCAACGGGAGGAGGCGGTGGGAGGAGGTGCCCGCCTCTCCCGAACCGCGGCCGCAACCTGGTGTCTCCGCCCGCCAGCCCCGAGGTGGAGGAAGGGAGGGAGCGTCCGCCTGTCCCGCCGGCACAGTCCTCGCCGCGCCGCTGCAGGACGCTGACTCGCCGGGACGGGGCGGCTCTGCTCCTCTGCAAGTAGAGCTGGTTAAAAACCCTGCCCCCGGCTCCCCCATGGCGGGGCCGCGGAGCCCCGAGGAGAACTGTTCCTGCCGCAACACGAACTGCTTGGAGCGGCCTCTGCGGCGGTTCTTCGAGGGGCTGGGGAGCAGCGTAGCCGCCTGCCCCTGGCCCTTCTTGCTGCTGCCGCTGCTGCTGTCGAGCGGGCTGGGCACCGGCTTCCTCTTCCTGCCCCAGCGGCAGGCGAACGACATCGAGGGGCAGTTCACGCCTACGACGGGGCCCGCCAAGGCCGAGCGTGACTTGGTGCTGCAGCACTTCCCCACCGATGACTCCCAGCGCTTCTCCGCCGCTCGGCTGCCCACCGAGGGCGCTTACACCGCCCTCATCGCCGTGGCGGCGGGGGTGGGCTCGGTGCTGTCCCCGGCGGCCTGGTCAGACGTGCTGAAGCTGGACAGGGCTGTGCGCGACCTTGGCTACGAGCGGCTCTGCGCCCGCAGCCACGGCGTGTGCCACAGCCCTAACCCGCTGCTGCTGGACGGGGCGGGGGAGGCCGCCCTGGGGAACCTCACCTTCCCCTCCAGCGACGGCATCTTCCTGGGAGCAGCTTTGGGCGGCGTGCAGACGGCTGCCGGAGGGCGGGTGGTGTCGGCCCGGGCCCTGAAGCTGGTGTATTACCTGCAGGAGGACAGCCCCGCCGAGGCGGCCATGAGCCGGCAGTGGCTGGAAAGATTCCTGCAGGACATCCCGGCGGCGTTGAATTTCTCCTCCATTCAGGTAACGCAGGTGTGGGCTTGGGGTCAGGACTGGAGTCACTGCGTGGCTTTTCCACGCCGGCAGCGGCACAGATTGCCCTCAGCCACCTGCAGGGAGCAGCACCCCAGCACACGGACGGTCCGTAAACACGGCTGAAACCGAGCTCAGCACAACATGGGGGTGCTGCAGGTCTTCCAGGGCAACTAAATCCAAAGAGGGCCAAGGTTCATTCACCAACTTCTCCACTCTAATGTAGAGATGACGATCATCCCCAGATGGCCTAGAATCAGAGCTTTTGTTCAAGGCTCACCGTGAGACTGAACAGGTTGTCCAGGGAGGTAGCTGAGTCCTCATCCCTGGAGGTTTTCAAGGTGAGGCTTGCCAAGGCTTTGAACTGCCTGATCTAGTTGAGGGTGTCCCTGCTTACTGCAAGGGGGTTAGACTAGATGACCTTTAGAAGTCCCTTCCAATCCAAATAGTTCTATGATTCTTTGGCTCCTGTAGGTGTGCACCCAAACCCAAACTTGCTTGGTACAGCAGGTCCCAAGTGGTACCGAGGTACACCAGGGACTGCCCTGTCCTCAAGAACATGTCCCCTGCACCCCAAAACCTCTTGCACTTACTGCAAACAGGTTGTGTAGGCTAGCTGCCCACAGCCTTTCAGGGTGGATGGGACAGCCTCACTGAGGAGCTTCCCAGAGCTCTGAGGTTCAGTCCTGGGATCAGGTTGGCTAATTGTTGGCAAAGCAAAAAATACAGAGAAACGTGTAAAAGGCAGGGTAGGGTTTTGGGGCTTCTTACAACATAGTGTGGACTTGATGGTTGAGGGTCAACCCTTGCCGTAACAGTTTGACACCCCCCTCTCAGGTTTCTTGTGGCCAGCTCAGAAGCGGCTCTGAAGCAGAGGCATCCTAGTCGGAAGGGCTGGGAGCTTTCATTGACAGCCACTATGTCGTTCTCATGGGCCTCTCACAAATTCCTCATGATCTCCACTTCAGCACTGGAGCACACCTGTGTGCTGCTTTTCACTGTGGTGGTCGACTCCAGGTTAAAAGTGGTTAATAATGCAAACTATCCTACAGGTAAATCCAGATTTTCATGAGGTTGCGGCCCTCCTTGCCAGTCCACCTCCTCACCAGGCTGTTGGGTTGTCCCAGTTTCAGCCAGGATAGAACTAAATGTCTTTCTAGTAATTTACTTTCAGTTAAGGCTCTTGTACTTGCTGAAATTAACAGAATGTTTTGCAGTCAGTGTCTTCTTCTAGGACTGATAATGCTCAGTGCTGTAGTTACTGCTAGAAAATGGTACACAGAACCACGGCCACTCCTCAGATCTGAGAATCATTTTACGCTCCAGAAAGAAAAAAGGAAGTAAAGGGGTCATGCCTGCAGCTCTCCTGTTAATAGAGAACATCTGTCAGTTGTTCAATAGCTGGGCCAGTGTAAAACCATGACGTGTGCTAAAATTTTCAGGGAAATGTCTTCTGCTCTATAATAAATTACAAAATAAAATTTAAAGGTCCATCTGTCAGAAAAGCAATTTCCAGCAACAGGCACTACAGATGTGATAGGAGCAGAAGAGCCACCACTGTGTCCCACCACTGTGTCTCCTTAGTTACTGGGGAATATGAACTCGGGGACTTCCTAAACCCAGTGTCACATCTGTCTTTCATGGGGTTTTGGTCTCCAGGTGAGCCTGTGCGCTCCTTGGACCCACCTGAGTTTCTGGTGGACAGCATTGTCAGTCTTGGGAGGCCCAAAATGCCCAGGCTACCTTGTTGCTAGAAGGGAGGTGACGGAGGGAGAAGGCAGGGGTCATGCTTGGCTGCAGCACTCTGAGGGATGCTTCCAGTGTCACCCACTCCCTGCTGCTGATGCAGTACACTGTCCTTGGCCTCTGCTCACTGCAGGCAGCACTTTGTGGGGTTGCAAGAAATGCAAAAATGCATTAGTTTTAGCATTGCCTGTGTGTTTTTAAAAGACCAAGAAAAGGAGTATTCACCAAGTAGAATACTTGAGGTGAGCTTGATCTTTTCTTTCCTTGTTTTAACAACAGGTGACTTACTTCACCTCACTGTCCAGACAACAAGAGTTTGAAGGAAATACCAAGAGCGTGATCCCCTTCTTCTCTGTAACCTATTTCTTGACAATAACCTTTTCAATCGTCTCTTGCCTAAGGTAAAATGTCTATGGATCAATGTGGAGAGACCTCCACTCTTTATATTGCCTAAATTGGTTTCTGCTCATGTAAAGCAAGGTCATTCTTGAAGCTGCAGATTTCATAGGCAACATGTATTTCTTTGCTGATTCTTTCCTACTTGTATGTATTTGCCAACTGCTTCAGTGGGGCTCATGGTAAGTATCAGACCAATACCTGAACAGGCGTTCAGTTCAGCCATGCACAGATTGAATCCTGTTATCCCTTCATCTATCCTCTGATGCCATTTGTTATTTCTGTAGTCATCCTTTTAGTAGCTGATGGTTTCAGAACTATTTAGACAATGGAAACAATTCTCTACTCTTCCTCTTTCGAAAAGGTCTGTGGTGCTATGGCTTTGGAAATGAAAAATACTACACCAAATTAAATGTTTTTAATTATGAAAGGGTTCTACTTAACCCTATGGAGGAAGGGGGCCAGAAGCATGAGCTAGCCAGCCTGGCAGTGGCATAATTCTGCACAAGCACTTTTGAATAAAACTTACCAACTCAACTTGGCATATTCAGTGCAGACATTCACCAAAAAGATGTGTAAAAGTCACACAGGAAAGCTGTCATTTGAGGGGAGGGAAGGAATAAGTGGTGCTATTGCTGAAGTTATTTGCCTACTTTCTTGTTTCATTTGTAGCATCTAGACTTGTTCTGCTGATAAGATAGTAATTCTTTGTAAAGATCAGATTAAAAGGGGAAGGAAGGTGTGGAGGGAGGAGGAAGTATACATTTTAAATATCTGTTTGCACCTTTTTTCTGCCACCTGCTTAATCAAGGTACAGATGAATGAGTACCAGCTTCATAGGTTACTGTAAGTCTTTGTATGTCTTCAGGCATTCTTAGGCATTTAGGCTTGCTAGTAGAGTTTGAGCCTTACCTGGTGCCCACAAAGAACTTAGCCTGCCCTTCCTTTTTTGCTGATAGAAGGTGAACCATTGTACATTTAAAAGTCTATGGCAGTGATTGTGTGCTGTTTGAGAGAGAAAGATCTGCTTGGAGGGTGAGCTTACTGGTGTAGTGTTTGCATCAAGCATCATGACCAGTAAGTTACACAGTTTCTCTCCATAAGGTCTCTCATGTCCAGTCATTTGTGAGCACAGAGCAAGGGCACTTCCACTAATACACACTTCTTGCCTGGGAAGTGAGAGGTTCTCTTAAAGTTCAGAAAAGGTCTACATCCTGGAAAATATTAGTGATTCAGCAAGGATTAACTGCCTCCTTGGTCATGGTTCAGAGTCTCACACTGAGAGCATTTAATGGGGAATCCTTGAGCCAGCCCTCAGAGGCATCTTAGCAAATGAATAGTAGCAAATCTGTCTGCTGAGAAGGCTTCTATAAAAAGCACTGAGTTCCAGGAAGATGTTTCTGTAGCAGAGTGAGGCTACACTTAAGAATCTGTGTAAAAGTAAAGCCCTTCTAAAAATTCATAATTTTTTTTTTGCTCAAAGCCTACCTTCTCACTGGGAGAGCTTATGTATCTTCATTTTGCCATCTCTCTTGTCATCGATGCAAGGGTCTCCAAACATCTTTACTGTAATTACCTAACTGGCAGTAATAATGTATTTAGCACCTCCTATAGAAATGAATCTTGTCCAGTGTTGACACCTGGTAGCTCTTGCAGCAAAGAGCAGCTTTCACCAAGAGTCCTCTTCACAGACAGCATAGTGTCAGTATCTGTGCATCACTTATGACAAATGCTTTGGTGAAATATTTCGCATGTATCTAAGATGATTCCTAAAAATAAATATTAAATAATAATTAAAATTATTAAATAAGTATTAAATATTTTAATGTTTTCAGACTGAACTGTATAAGAAATAATGTGTGGCTTGCATGCTGTGGAGTACTATCTGCTGGTTTAGCTGTACTAAGCAGCTTTGGACTGATGCTCTTCTGTGGAGTGCCATTTGTGGTCACTGTAGCAAACGCACCATTTCTCATTCTAGGTAAGTAGAAAAAGTGAGTCGGATACAGATACAAAACCTAAAGTGGAGTTAAAACAACCTGATGGTGTTGTTACCCTTTTATGGTGTGAGCATCAGATCATTTACAGTTCCATCCTGCACTGAGGGGAGGAGACACTTGGGGTTGCATCCTCTGAGGTCCTGCAGGCAGAGGAGCTGCTCAGAGCAGCAGCTGGGAGTGGAGCTGGGCTCTGGCAGGAGGGCAGCTTTTCCCAAAAACAGTGCCTGATCCAGTTCCAGGGCTGTGGCATGAGAACTATAAATGCAAATGTGGTACACTTAGCACTTCTGGCATTGTTTGAATATCCCTGGTAATTTAGCCATGCTGATTAGTAATTTATTTAACTACTGCTAATACTTGAGGTGAGCTCAAAAGTTTTCTGTCATCACATTCCTCTGTACAATCCCCTGTTGCTTTTTGTATGTGTACTGTAAGCATTTACCTGTACCTTTAGCACTGAATAAGTTTCTCTATGCCAGAACAGTTTGTTCTTACTACTGTTGGATGGGACTGCTGAATTTGTCATCAATGTAAGCAAGTTGCAGAGGTCTTCCCCAAATCATCCACTGCATGACCACCTCTTTTTGAGAGTACAGTGAGAGCTCCCTACTTCTCTGCTCTTAGTCAGCTTCAGGGTAGCCCAACAGCAGCACCATGGAATATGTCAGAGTGCAGCTCGTGCTGTGCTAGTGCTGACTTAATCCAGTACCTGTATGATAAGCTGAAAATGGGAAGTAAGTAACAGTAAGTTTTTGCATCCCATTTTCAGAGTGTAGTCTTTGGGCTTGAATACAACCTAAGCAATCAGTAGGACTGTCTGTAATTTAAATAAGAAACAGATCTCTTTTTGTTAGGATGTGAAATTTCCTCTGCCGTATAATGATGATCTACTAAACAGTCTCACTTAACTATGAAACTGAAGTAATGCACCATTTTCACAGCCAGCTTCTCACAGAAAAGCAAGGAAGTTAGTGTTGTTGCATCACAATTGCACAGTCTGTCCAACTCAGTGCTTAACTTAGCAAATACCACTGGGTAGTGTTGCTACAAATAAATTACTGCTTTTAAAATCTGTATGTCTCCTGTATGTTAAATTTATGTCATATTTTCATAAGGTTGATAGAAGCTCTGCAAATACTCCTTAGAATATACGTAGTTTCTTTGTTTCCTCCATAATTCACATGCATTTTGTATTTACTTTTGTTTGCTTATCAATTGGAGAGGCTCTAAATTTCAGAATTACGGGCTTAAGCCGGTCTCTTCAGATCTTTATAAATAACATGCAGGCTTTTATCTTCCTTGTATTAAGACAAGGAAGTTACCAGTACATTAGATAAATTGCTTTCAAAGGCAGCTTGCTTTCTGGAGGCAGCCTGGCTTGCTGACATGGAGTATTACCTTTTGACATGATGCTTAATTCATCTTTGCATTTCTACTCTCATTGCCTGTTCAGGCAGCAGTGATTTCATCTTTCCTCTAATGCTTACCTATATAATCTACACTTGCTCCTCTATTCATACAGCCCTGCTTTCCTTTTTGGATGATTTTCAGGGAATGGAAGAGCCCTTGATACAGTAGCGTGATTAATATCTCAAGAGTAAGCAGAGCTGAGAAGTGCACTGGCTCTTCCTTTTCAAACTTTGGCTTGATTACTCTTTTGTCTTGGGAAAAACTCTAGCTCAGAATCCAGGCTTCCTGGCAGGGTTTCCCAGGACTCTGTGCAGGCACATCAGTATAAATGTCAAGATAAATGAATAATAAATCATGACTAAATGCTCAAAGATAAACTGGAGAAAAGGTTTCTTTATGCAAAAGTAGTTTGCATAAAAAAGCAAACTACTGGAGAAATGGGACCACTGTTCTCACACGTGATAACAACTGTTCTCCTGTCTCCTGAAGGCAGAGCAAGAAATTATTGGTCTTCTCCCTTGTAGTGATTGCAGAGGTAACGAGGACTCTCCTAACAGTAAGGATAATAGCACATTAGAGTAAGCCATGTGGTTAAATCTATGTACTCTAGCTCACTGAACAGCTGGACAGCACGTTTTTCCGAGATGCTGTAGTAGTGCTGTAGTAGGAATGCTCAGTCGTTCAGCAGAGCAGTCTGAGGGATGAACAACTCACCAGATCACCAGGAGTTTCTGAAATGTAATCAATTCTGCTACGCACAAACGATATGGTTTTGTGTATCTGTTTAACTTGAATCACCACTGAAGCAATGCTAAAAGCCTATCTTTCTTTCTCAAAATTGTATGCTGACTTAAATGTGATTAATGTTTTTTCGTTGGGTGTTAGTGGAAGCTGCTGCTTGCAATGCAGTGTTAACTTTTTCTCCCCCTGCAGGAGTTGGTGTTGATGACATGTTCATAATGATCGCTTCCTGGGAGCAAAGTTCAAGAAATAAAAGGGAACCCGATGTTAAAGCTTTGCTGGCTGAGACGTACACAGAAGCAGCTCTTTCTGTGACCATCACCACGCTCACAGATGTTTTGGCTTTCTTCATTGGCACCTGGACTGCTTTTCCATCTGTGAGATCATTTTGCCTCTATACAGGCACTGCTTTTGTCTTCTGCTATATATATACCATGACCTTCTTTGGGGCAGTTATTGTATTAAATCATAAAAGGGAGCAAGGAAACCGACACTGGCTAACTTGTATGCCTGTAAGAGCAGATAATGATCAGGCTGAGAAGTCCTGCTTGTACAATGCTTGCTGTATAGGCAACTGTTCTAGTCAGTCATCTCAGCTAGAAAGTGAACATCCAATGAGCATATTCTTTGAAAAGTATTATGGTCCTTTTTTGACAAATAAGTGGGTCAAGCTACTTGTGGTGGTGGTGTACGGAGCATATTTGGGTGGCAGCATTTATGGATGCACTCAGGTCAGGGAAGGCATTGATCTTCGAAATCTGGCGAGTGATGACTCTTATGTTATTCCATACTACGATGATGATGACAAATACTTCTCATCTTATGGACCCAGGGTGATGGTTGTCATTCCTGATAGTGTAGATTACTGGAATAAGACTGTTAGCCTTGTGATTGAGAACTGCACACAAAATTTAGAGGCTATTTCCTATGTAGACAAGAACCTCTCAGAGTCATGGCTGAGAGTATACACAGAACTTGGCAACAGTGGTTTGATAAATATAAATGATAAGACTCTCTTCATTAATAACTTACCTACACTGTTCCAAATTGTTCCCAGTTTTGAGTGGGACATCAACATGACTCAGAATAAAATAGAAGCTTCACGCTTCTTTATTCAGACAGTGAATGTGACCTCCGCTATTAATGAGAAAAATCTTCTAAATCAGTTAAGAGAGACAGCCAAGCAGTGCAGTATTCCATTAATGGTGTACCATCCGGCCTTCATCTACTACGATCAGTACCTTGTAATAGTGCAGAACACCATTCAGAATGTTGTCATTGCTGCTGGGGCAATGCTTATCATCTCCCTTTTGCTTATTCCCAACCCGCTGTGCTGCTTGTGGGTGACTTTTGCCATAGCTTCTGTAATAGTTGGCGTTGCTGGTTTTATGACATTTTGGGATGTCAATCTCGATTCCATATCCATGATCAACCTAGTCATTTGTATAGGGTTTTCTGTAGATTTTTCTGCTCATATTTCTTATGCCTTTGTTACAAGTAGAGAGTCATCAGCCAACGGAAAGGCCATCAAAGCTCTGTCCCTGTTAGGCTACCCAGTGTTACAAGGTGCAGTTTCTACTATACTGGGAGTAGTTGTCCTGGCTGCAGCAAAAACCTACATCTTCAGGACATTCTTCAAGATCATGTTCCTTGTTATTTTGTTTGGGGCTCTTCATGGTCTTGTTTTTATTCCCGTGTTCTTAACCATTTTCGGAAGCTTTGGCAGGTCACTCTACAGTACCAAATCTAAAGAGAGCTTAGAAGATTAGGAGTGAGCTACATGTAAGATACTAGGTAGTTATTATATGTAGAATAAAATGCAGTGACTTTCAGGGAATATAAGAAATTGAGAACCCGAAGGACAGAAAAATAAACATCCTGGTTTTGAAAGGCTTCAGAAAGGCCAGGCAAGAAAAGTAACAGAAGAAATGAAAACGCACAGAATCTATTTGTATTTCTCTTTTTTGTGTGCTTGTGTATAACCCCTTAATGTCGTTAAATTATTTTTTGTTGTGATTTGTGTACTCAATGTATTGGGGCAGCGGTCAGTGTCTGTAGATTCTAATACATTTGCCCCAGCTTGATGGGATTACCCTACAGGTTTCTCAGGAAACGTGCACAGGAGGAAGAACAGCTCCCACTGGTTTGCATTTCCTGCCTGTTGAACTTGGTACTGTAACTCAGCCCAGCAGAGCCTGAAGACAATTTCTCTGAGGAGGCTCAAACCTGGAGGTTTAACAGCAAGATTACAGAGGGTCAGAACTGCCTTGGATTGCAATGATTCATAACCCTACAGACGACTTAGGCTCCTAATGCAGCACAAGAATCCCTTAAGGGAGACAAATGGACTCACATTTTATATTTGAATCCATCTTTTGTAGGTGTCCTGCTTTCTTTCAAAGATTAAACATGATGTAGCTTTAAGATGATTGTGGATAGTTTCTGTTGGCTGCAGTTTATGAAGGGATATGCTGTAGGTGATTGAACCTGTGTGGACTTCTGTGTAACCCCCATAGAAGATGCTGTGCCATGTCATCACAGGGTAAATAAGGATGCACTAGGGAGAATGACACCCTGATCCAGGACAAAGCAAAAAGCAACTGGGGTTTAAGCTGGTCAGTCCTAAAACTACAAACCCATAAAATCTATTGTGTTAGTCAGTTATTTCCCCCTTCTTGCCTATGCTACCCCAGAGGCACTACAACAGATGGGCTCAGCCTTGGCCAGCAGTAGCCCCACCTTGGAGCCAGCTGGCATTGCCTCTGTAGGACACAAGGGAAACTTCTGGCAGCTCCTCGCAGAAGCCATTCCTGTAACCTCCCCCACAACCAAAACCTTGCTGTGCAAACCTAATACAGTGGTCTCCTACCTCTGACCAATGATGACACAAGGGGAAATTTCAGGTCCTAGATACAGCCAAAAATGTAAGAGGTGAAACCCAATGCCTAAACAGACAAGTGTTTTGGAAATGCCAGATACCACATGCACCCAGCCGTCGAGGTATGACAAAACTCTCCAGTAACACCTCTGCTGTTAAACTGGCCAGAAGGAAAAAGCACCTTTTACATTTGATGGCTAATCTCTGACAATCTTCTTTCACGACCCAATGAGATAATAACACCTTGGTTTGTTTTTGTTTTTTTTTTTTCTCAGACTGCACTCATTTCTTGATTACAGCAAGAGTTTTGTATGAGCAAAGTTAGATCTCAAGGACTTACCCTTCAAACCACTTCAAATAAAACATTTACCAACTTTAAAAATGAATTATTTTTTTTTTTGCTTCCATTTCTAAAGGCAGATTTACATCATTTAGCTGGAAAAGTTCCCAGAAGGAGAAGTGAAAAAGAGGTCTAAATTTCTAGAATGTTCCATAGAGATCCAATTAGAGAAAAGTAAAATTTTGCCATAATTCTTAAATTTATTTACAAGTTTAAATGTTTTATACATCTCAATTTACATTGCAGGGAACTTGGTGCTACATTTTATAGCAATTTACAGTGAATAAAAAGAAAAACAATGTGTAATTAAAATTAACCTTTATTACTCCAGAAACAGGTGCCAAATATGCAGTATATTTCTGTTGGCATATTCCTAATGTACATGTACAACTGTAACTAGTCAGCCTAGACATTTGGTATACTGTTTCATAACACTTGGAAGTTCTCCCACACTGCGCTGGGATGTCTCTATAAGTAAGCTGACAAAAATAGGCAAATAGAAAGTTATCCTGGTTTTGAAAGAAAAAAACGCATGTGCTCTTACTAAAAAATGAGGTTATAATCAAGCATTACACTCGGAAAATGCTAAAATACTATGTTACTTCTAGTTTTAAGTATAGATACTGATTTCCATTCATTTATTGGCACCACCCCAACTATTTTCATATCCAAGTATTCAACATTCAACAAGGTGTCCAACCTCTAACATTAATAGGCTAATAAAGGCGCTCTCTGCAACACAAGTCCACAGTCTCACAAGTCTATAATTAATTGTGCAGAAAGATTGTATTTATGTGTTGTACCTAAAAAACAGTTCCATAAGATTAAAAGAATGCTGGTGTGCAATTGAAGCAATCACTTCCACTTGATTGGAAACTGCTTTTGTTTTCAAAAACTTTCTTACTATCTTAGAATTTCCAGAGGTTTCTATAAGGGTTGAAAATAGAGGTTTTACTTCCCTACTTCTACTGTAGAAAAGATCTATGAATGTTATTTGAAGCAATATGTGCTTCAAACATTTTCTGATCTAAAGTGAGCAATTTTGCCCTCTTTGAAGAAACTGTCTGATTATCAAACGCCCATATATAGTGTCAGGAGAAACTAGTTCTGTAGAATCTCCAGCAGTATAAAAGCACTGTCATCAAAGCACTGTCATCCATCTACTGCAGTAATAATAAAAAAAAATTACCCTAGGAGTCCTGTCAGCAGCACATCAGAGGTCACAGGTACTTCTCTTATCCTTGCCATGGTTCTGCCCCAAACATGGTCCAAAAAGGCTTACACATGTTTAGCCTATTGGTTCTGCATTAAAATTTCTCTCCCAGCCACGTGTGCATTTTAACCCCAAGAGCACTGAAAACACCAGCACAAATGCTTTTGTCTAACATGTAGCTCCCACAATTCCCTTTAGTAAGGATGCACTGTGTTGCCACTTCATTAAGAGATGTTTTGTTACATTTCTAAATAAGTCTTCTTTAGAAGTCATCTCTAGCTTCAGAGTATTAGCATTAGTTAGATTACATACTAGTTTTTTACAAATCAATCTGTCATTACCCATACTATGGGGTGCACATAGCATATCAAAAACACAGGTAGCAGCATGACCCAGCTTTGTTTTGGCAGCTATGCCCAATCAGTACATCTGTATGGTTTCCTTCTCAGATGCAACACACCTGAATGAATCAAAATGTTGAATTCAACCCTGAGATTTATCCTTCTGAATAACTTCTTGTGGAAGAACATAGGGAGCAGATGATGAGGAACTTGCTTTATTTTGTGTCTTATTCTGATGAGACACAACAAATAGATGAGTAACAGAAGCTCACAAGAGACAGCATAATATTAAGTGTCACTAATACCATACACGCATCAGGAAGGGAAAAAAGGCTATGCTGCGCAAGACTACTGCATTGCTAGATGTACATTCTTCAAATTCTGTTACTATTTCCCAGAGTTTATCATCTTACTTCTAGTTTTTTTCCCTCTAAAACAATTTGGATTTCTTTGGCATCCAAAGTTTCGTATTTCAATAAAGCTTCTGCTAAATTCTTGTGTTCTTTTGCATGAGTCTTCAGGATGTTCTTGGCTCGCTCGTACGAGTCCTAATATTAAAAAGGGTGGAAGAAGACTTTAAGACATTTGACCACAAATAACAGCAAGATTCCACTTGAAAAATTGTTTCCAGGTAAAGACAGCTTGAAACAAATACTGAAAGTTGTGCCTCACATTTCATAGCTAGCACAGTTCCTGCCTTGTGGAGATTTAAAATCTAGCTGGCATAACTAAAGCAAACAACTTTATGCTACCTTTGAATTTTTCCAAAGTAGTACTAAAAATAAAATTCTGAGAAAAACCTTAGTAATTTTACACAACTTATGTAAATGAAATAAATTTCATTTTACATTATGAACATTTCAGGAATGCTCCTCAAAGAATTAAGTTTTTACAAGTTTATAAAACTCTAAATATTAGTTAACTTTTAAAAGTTGAAGGCTACCCAACAAGTTACCAGTTGGTGCAAGCAGATGCACATTACCAGTACTATAAACTTTAACTTCTGGTTCAACATACATAGTTGTTACATGACCAAGTCAGATCAAAAACACCAGAGTTAATTGTTTAAAATTTGTGATATAAATAATTCTCCTGCCTGCACCAAGCTAACTCAGATTACCAGAGCAGTGATCTGAAGTTCTGTGATGACAGAAAGCTACCAATTTCTCTAAGCATCCAATACTGATCACTGTGAAGAATAAGATAATGGAAAAGGCAACTCTGATCTGGGACAGCCATTCACTGGGACAGTGATTCTGTATAAAATTATTTAACTGCAAGTTATGAAATGAGGGAGTATCACAAAATACTTACATCCATTCTAAAACAATTCACAATTGTACTTTTTTTCCTATGAATTGAATAAGCAAAACACAAGTCCTGGCCAAACATAAGAAGAAGTATTAAAGCATTTATTAAAGAACCTAACACCACCAATGTGTTTCTTACTTCTTGTGCATGTCAATCACCAAAAAGTTTAAATATGCAGAGATTCAAAGTTGCAGCTACTCTTGGGAATCCTTCCATCTACCCGTGTATTTTCACCAATCTACATGATCAAACTTAACAGTCAAGTAATGTGATGCTCATCTCATCTCAAAATAACTGTGTAAGAGCAAAAGAGGAGAGAACCTTACCCGCAGAAGTGTTCTGACTTCCTGTTCAATTGCAGACTGAGTTTCAGGACTAACTTTCCCAGTATCAGTATAAGTCATAACACCAAGCTAAACAACAAAACCAAAATCTTTATCTTACTACTGTTGCAGGAATACATGTAAAATACTTTAAGAGCTTCATTGCTGACTGCTTCAATGTGCACACAAATAAAATATTTTATAAAACACTTTTTGGAGTGCTTTCAATACAAGCAAACCAAGAAGCCTACTAAATAACAATGTAGTTACTACAGAGTTCTGTTTCAGGTCACAGCACAGATCCTGACTGTTTTCTTATTTAGAAAACAAAGCAAAGTCCCCAAGCTAGTAACACATGATCAATAATAAAGATGACTAAAAAAGTTTCTTTAGAATTCTAGAAAACTCAATGCTGTTGTCCCCAGCCCCAAAACATGACATTTTCCTCAATTCCAAAATGTCAAGTTTTATTATGAACATTTTCAGCAGACATTAGTAACTTTCAACATAATTTGGAAGTTAATAACTAGCAAGTTAATTTTTAAAACAATATACTGGTTTTCTACTTGAGTTCTCTCTAGCAAGACCAGTCATAAGGCTTTCTTTCTTGACAGAACTACTTAGTCTCTGTGATCACTGACAAATAGGTATTTATTTTCACAACAGAATATTTCTTTGTATCATATAAATATTTAAGGATTGATGATACTACCTTCTCGCTCATTCCAAATCTAGTCACCATCAGTTTTGCAATTTTAGTAGCATTGTCAAAATCACTGGAAGCACCTAGATAACAAACGGATGTAATTATGTTAAGGAAAACGAGTCAAACATGCCAGTCCACAAGCTTTGGTCAAAAACACTGCTAACTACCAGTCAGCTGACCTGTTGTGATGTGATCGCTTCCAAATATGAGCTCTTCTGCTACTCTTCCTCCCATACAGACATCCATCTGTGCAAGCAACTGGGATCTAGTTTCACTCCATCTGTCATTTTCAGGGAGCAAAGATACCTGTAAGATACAGAACTGTGGTCAGGTAACAATAAACAGAAGAAATACTAAAATAATCTGAAAATATTCTTGTTTATATCCAAAGACAATATAAAATCTTTTATGCACCCATCTGAATGCTTCAGGATTTCTCCTAATCCATGCACTCACCATGTTTGCTTGGAGGTGCTTAGTCTGCCCCCTGAAATAGCCTCCTACAAGCCACAAGCACCATATAAAATTAAGCAACTTAAATCTGCCACTAGAAGAGTCAGAACAAAGTATTCTCTCCATTTCTTCTTATTCCCTACGCTTGTACTGAGCAAAAATCAAATTGTCTGGAGAACTGAGGCCAATGATTTTCTTAACTGAACATATTAACTTGCATAGAGTTCAACAGAAGCAGACATAATAGAGATATTTTTCTGTTCAAATGCTTGGCAGGTCAAGGCAGAAAGAAAAACTTCAGGATATCTATTCTAGAAACAAGGTAGTTAACTGATTAGGTTTAGGAAAGTCACACAGGACAAAGAACAACTTGATAATGATGTTAGTGTTAGAAGTACAACTGAGCAGTGCTTCTGCTTTGCAGTCCTTAAGACATTCTTCGAAGTTTCACTGTTGGGTGCTGTTTTAGCTGCAGCAGAATCAAATGTACATTTCTTTCATTGTATGAACCATTATATTAGCATATGCTATTTTATTTCAAAATGAAGCAAGCTTTCTATCACACAAAAAAGATTACCAGTAAATTTTCCAAGAGACCGCTTGTAACTGAGTATTTCAACATATTACAATATGCCATAATGTAACCACAACAGAGCATTGCTGGCAAACTCCTCCACATCACTAGACCAACATAAAATTCTAGAAATACTCACGTGTCCAAGTGTTGTTCCTCGAGTCATGATTGTAGCCTTGTTAATTGGCATTGCATCCTTAGTATAATATGCAATGATAGCATGTCCAGATTCATGGTAAGCAGTGATGGTTTTGTTTTTCTCATCAATTTCTACACTTCTACGCTCAGGTCCTTAAATAGAGAAACATTAAGTAAACTTCTTTGTACATCTGACTGCCATAACCCACACATTACATATAATCTAACAGACCACAACATGAACAGCATGCAAACAAAAAAAATATTAAGCGCAAAAAGTTCACAAGTAGAATTTTAACATCTAAAATGGACCTCAATAAACTACAGACAGGCTGCTTTTAAAGGAATAGATTTAAAATGCAGACTGAGCATCTGAGAAAATCCATTTCTTCTCTGAAGTATGAACAGACCAGATTTTTAGTGTATATGTGTCAGGTGTTCAAATTTAGTGCTTTCCTGTGACAAATTAGTTAACAGAAGTTCCATGTTTCTGGTCATTTATTCTCTCCTTTTAAGACAGGAGGAGGAGAGGAGTAGGGGAAGGGTAAGAAACCAAGACTGTGATTTCCTGTAGGCTCAACAACATACATTTTTTAATTAAAACATAAACATTTTTTATCTTAAAAGTACGCATACAGCATTTTTTGATTTAAAAAAGTATCAAGTCTTAAAGAATGTATTCCATACTAGATTTTACATACTACTCTCTGGTCTCCAAAGGTCCCATTCAGAATAAACTAATAGAAGACTTATTTTCTTAAAAAACAAAACAAAAAACAGCATAAAAATTTCTCCTCTCTAAAAGTATTTATCACACAAGAAAACCCCTGTGTACTGTAATATAAATGGTATGACTTTTGCATAAAATCCTACCCATTAGAATTTTGTCCTTGGAGAATTCTAGTTCTTTCATGGTTACCATTTCTTTTCCATCAACAGCTGCCTTTAATGCAGCTTGATTTACAAGATTCTCAAGCTCTGCTCCAGAAAATCCTACTGTGCCTCTTGCAATTATTTCTGCATCAACAGCTATGAGAAAAAAAACAAATTTGTCATTAGACTCCATATTGCTCCTGAAAAGGCTTGTACTATGCAGAAATATCAAGAAAGGGTCAAATTAAAAGCAAGAATCATGTTCTAAAAACAAGGTGTTAAAAAATTTCAGCTTTATAAGAAATGAAGCCTAATTCTTAAGTCACTATGGACTGTTTAGGACCAGAAACAAACATGCCTCAGAAGAGAGTTTTAACACTATATATCAGACTATCTGTGTTCTTTACTGAGACACATGGTAAAGCCACAACTGATGATGGAATAAAGAGCTAATACATGAGTGGGCTTATCCAGTATCAAAGCTGTTACATACAAAGATATTAAGTAAAGTATTTACTTACATGGATCATACTTTATTTTATTAAGGTACCACTTGAGAATTTCTGTACGGCCTCTTACATCAGGCTTGGGAACAGTAACTTGCATATCAAAGCGACCAGGCCGTATTAAAGCACTGAGGGAAAACACAATGTAATACATTGACTTCAAAACACTGCTATAAACTGTTACTCATGTATACAAGGAACAAAAATGCACTGGTTATTTCCAAACACATCTACATAGACTATGTCTGCTGCATAGATGCAAAGAATATGTTTTCCTTATCTGTAAAAAGACAGATGGAAAATGTTTATTATGAAACCATTTTTAAGGCTTTTCTGTATTTGAAAATTTTGCATTGTGAAAAAGAATGCAGCTTGTCAGCTGAATTAGAAAAACTTTAGATTTTTAGAAAATCTAATTATGAGATTTTTAAAATTTTAAAATCTAATTATTAGATTATTAGAATTAGAAAAACTTTAAATTTTAGATTCTCAGAAGCATGTTATTATTTCTCCATATTCAACTCAACATGCTTTTAAATACCAAAAAATAGCCAACACACATCCTTTTAAAGAAGGAAAAAACTTGTCTATAAAACTTGAAGATTATAGCACGCAACTTTGGTTTTTTGGGTTTTTTTGTTAGGTTGTTTTTTTAATACATGTTCTGTAGAAATGATCAATACATTATACTCACTTATCCAACGCTTCAGGGAAATTTGTTGCACCGATAATAACAACACCTTCATTAGGTTTAAACCTGTATGAAAAAAAGGATGAGAATGTTGAGGGGTTTTTTGATACAGAATTTACACCTCTCTGTCAATAACTATTTCTATTTCTAGTTTTAGATTACCTCAACTGGCCAGTCAAAAACACTCTGTCAAACCATAGCATGTGATCCAAGAATGGTCATGTTTAACTCAGCAACTGCTTAAAACCAAGCCTTGATCTCAGAGTTGAATTTCCTACCCTACATACAGAGACAGCTTAAAAAACTATGAAATTATTTACAATAACTGCAGTTAGTGTACTATAACTCACAAGCTTCTATATTCTTTAAAGCAAGACCTGTCAGCTGAACTATATGTAGTCATAAAGGCATCTTAAGTTAATATCCTAAAAAGAATTACAAAAAAATAACAAAACACATTAAAGCTATCAAAGAATTCACCCAAATATTCAAAATACCAGTCCTATGCCCTCAGAATCCATATATTTACCCATCCATTTCAGCAAGAAGTTGATTTATTGTCTGTCTTGAATAGGGATGCATTGGAGATTCAATTCTCTTCCCACCAACTGAGTCCAACTCATCAATAAATATAACACATGGTGCATTTGCCTTGGCTTCCCCTGACAAAAGAAAGCAGCAATTCAACCACACAGAAGAACTGACAGTGTATCATGTAATTTAGGACTCCACTGGTTCTATTGTTCTTGGTTTCTATTAGGCACCACCAGGACTGTCTAAATTTTAGCATTAAAAAAAGTATATTTTTGAAATTAAGCAATACAAAGAGAAGCAAGGTTCTTCCACATCATCTTATTTGTACTATGCTACAAGAAATTACTAGTAAACAGATTAAGAAATTAATTGTATTTTGTATCAACTCCCTACAGCAGTTTATTTCATAGGCTTGTGTAGAGAACAAACACTGACCTATTAAATAAAAGTAAGAAACTTGATAGGACTAAATACCAACTTCTTTTAATAGAACCTGCTTGTTATTTAACAGTGAACATCACATGCTCATGTTTACAGGTATTAAAAACACATAATAAAAATGCAATAATCTTCAAGACCATTACACACACCAGGATGCAACCCATCTTACACAGCTAGATACATCTGTAATATTAATATTAGTGTACTAGCTGGTCATCTCAACTTCTGTAGTCAACAGAAAGAAATGCAGATTAAGGTACAACATTTTACACTTTGTGCCCCTTCCACATGAAGCAAGTCGCATTTCTCTTACAAATACCAACTACTTTCTACATTGTATAAGCCTGATACTACCCATCTTACATTTAAGAAAGAAGTTGGATTCCCCTCCTCCCCTGATAATATTTATTTGCATAATTAAAATAGAAAGCCTCTCAAGTGAAAGTCATCAATCTAAACACTAATTTTAAAAGTTTCATTATAATGCCCTCTATTCTGGGCCTGTGGATGGGCATAAGAGAGGAAACCTCAGCTCACTACGATACTGTCATCCTGTAAAGCTCTAATTCAGTGAAAGGAAAAAAAAAAACTATAAAAATGAGGGAAGTAGTTGAGAAGGGTAACACTATTTTTTATCTTAAGTTTACACTTTGGTTCAAATTTACAATAATTCACGTATGACAGTAATACAATTTTAAATACTTCATTTAGTAGAGTATTACATTTCTAATTAAATTACTTCTGTTCTCTCTGGGAGTGTTGTAACATCAGTTATAGATTTTGCTATAATTTCCTCTGACAACTAACAACGATTCTACGATTGTTATTCACAGAATTCTGAGATTTGATTTACCTACACAATAAAGTTTTATTAGTCTTATATTTAAGTGCTTCCCAGTAACAAGACCTGTACCTAACAAAACCTTGTGAACAACACTGAATACTTAATATCACATTTTAAAATATTTCAAAACGATAAATATTTAACTTACTGAACAGGCTTCGGATGCGACTAGCTCCTACACCAACAAACATCTCATCAAACTCAGATCCAGATGCATAATAAAATGGAACATCAGCTTCACCAGCTACAGCTCGTGCAAGAAGAGTTTTACCAGTACCAGGAGGTCCAACTAACAGAATACCTAAAATGAAAAAAATAACCTAATACCTAGAAAGAAATGATAACAACAAAAACACCAAACCCACACGGTCTTACTATACAGGTACTGTTTCTTCCATGAATTAGAAGAAATAATGAAATTAGAAAAAGCTATTATCATCCCATTTCAGATACTGCTCATTACTTGCAGTCTGAAGAAGTTCCTGCAAGAGGTGTAGAAGCACTCCGTTCCATGTTGATACAACAAAGACTTGCCAGACTATAAATAAAAACAAATGCTTAAAGTATTCTACAAAGTTGAAGTTTTCAGGAATAAACTTGTGTGTATTTCTTTTTGGGACTTCAAAGAAATTCCAGTTCTTAACCCTGTAAAGAAGGTTGCTACCAATAACAAACACAGGTTTGACTTTTGAAAAGCTTTGAAAAGCTTTGCATTGTATTAACTTATTACTCCTAATGTCATTGTATTTTGACCAAATGCAAGATGTATCCAGACATCTTTGCTTCTTTTATCTGAGTATCTCAGGTACCTCAAATTCTCTGTGGGGGAGGCAGTAATGACCAATTTTTACAGACAGGGAACTGAAGACAAGACAGGAAGCAAGCAGCATCACTACCTTAACCTCCACTCCCAAGCATCTTATTTAAGGTTATCTAATACAGAAGCCTTCACAACTCTCTTTGAAGATTCATTTCCTCCTCAAATATTTTAAACAAACAAGGAAATCCACTACCTGTGCCTAACATTATTTCACTGTTTGTCCAAAATACAAGCTAAATGCAACAGTAGAATTGAGGCCCATTTTGGATAGCCACAGCTGCATGAGATTTTCCTTCTGCTGAGCAATGTTTCTTACCTTTTGGAAGTTTACCTCCTAGAACAGTAAATTTATGTGGGTTTTTCAGGAATTCCACAACTTCTTGCAATTCCTGTTTAGCTTCTTCAACCTACACATTAAAAACATGCCACAAAAGATAACTAAGCATTTATAAAATTGTACATCTGTCTTATAAGACAAATACAAGTTTTGAATTGTGTATTGATCAAAAATACACAACAGAAAAAGGAAATAAAAGTGTACAACAGAACTCGTGTGGTTACTGAGTGTCCATGAACTGTTCATAGGAATAATCACTAAAGTTAAAAATTCTGAAGGAATAACCAAGTAGTTCAATACCGGATCTGAACAAAGAGATAAATAATGAATACAAAATTCTACATCAAATTATTAGTCTTACTACTTAAAAAGAGATTAATTTGCCACTGACAGGTTGAATAGAAAAAATAAAGCTATCACATCATTGGTGACATGGCTACTTCTTTCCAAGAATCTATCTCCTGTCCTAATAAAAGGTATCTGAAACAAATAGTACTAAGACAGAAATGATCTAGTAGTATTACCACCTTCCTGTACTGGTCAACTTATAAAAAATAATAAATAAAATGGATATCTATGGTCTGTCTTTTGCTAGTCTAGATTTTAAAAATATTATTCACCAAGTTCAAGAGAGCACCTTTTATATGGTGCTGAATGCTACAGAGATATCAAACAGATCAAGAGTGGTTAAAACCCTCCTTAATCTTGTAGCAGTCACTGTATATATGGCTTCAGTTCACACAAAAAAATTCTTGAATAAAGCAAGATACTCTTTCAAGAGCTTGCACATGCCTTACTTTTGAACTTACCCCTTTTACATGTTCAAAGGTGACATTTTTCAGCTGGATTGGATCAACTGCGGCATCAAAGATACTCGATGTTCGAAAGCGTACTAACAGCAAATGATCAACAACAAATTTACACATTAAATCATGTCATTCCAAGACTGAGCTTTGCACTTGAATGCATACCATAAAGCCACTAGCTTTACACATGTCCTTCTATAAGGCCATGTTTCCATTTAGAAGTGTCCAGGAAGAGTAAAAATAAATAACTAAACAGATAGACAGATAAATAAAAGTCTTTAAGATATTTGCAGCTAATTCAATTATGTGCTTTTTAGTCATTTGTAGCACAGAAAACCCTGCATCCATAAGGTACTCAAAGCCAGAAATTTTCCTTCAGTGTTCCTGCACATGCCCTAACTTTGTTGTAGCCAGGTGACAACTTAGCATGAAGTTGAAATTCTTCATTTACATTAGCTCAGCCTTTGACTGCTATGCTATTTTCAACAGACCTCTCAAAATGACAATTAGGCCCTGCAAGTACAGGTTGCTATAAACTAGGCTGTGATTACAAATAAAAATCAAAACATTTTGCCTACTGTTAACCTAGATAACCCATCATCTAAATTCAAAGACAAATACATAATCAGTGAACAGCCTGACTTCTTCTCTGCTTGGTTCCATGTAGTTGTTTCACCACAAGAACTGAAATAATTAACAGACAACTTTTGTTGTCTCTATAAGCACTTTGTCACACTACTGTCTGAAAGACTGTATCCAAAAGCAGTAAACAACTTGTCTCTTACATTAGTACATTGAAATGTTATCCTAAACTACAATGTCAAAACACAAAATTTAACTTGCTCAAGGAAACAACAAAAGTGACACCAGGGGGGAAAAAAAAGTTCACTAACCAGCATCAGAAAAGGAGCCTTTCCCAGGTAAAAATGATGAATATATAGCAAGATAAAAACAAAGAACAAAGAGAAAGAAAGAAAGCAAACGTGATCTTCTTAAGGAATCTGTAAAACAAAACAAAAAAATAGTTTTTAAATGGGTTGAAATAAAATACTTTCTGAATGCAACGACCGGATACCTGAAGAGAACAACTTACCAAGTGTTTTTTGCAGGAATACTTGTGCTTTCAAAAAGCCTTCTGCAAAACCAGTTTTAAAAGCATCCTGGTGTGCCTCTGGGATGTTTTTTGTTTTCATGAGTGTATCCAAGTTTTCAATGTCAATTCGTCGCTTTCTCAGGATAAAGCCCTAAAATATTTTCCACCACAGCATTAGTATCCAGTAAGTTTTGACACATTATTAACTTACTACCTGGCTAGAACTGGTGAGGGGGAAAAAAAATTTAAAAAAAAAAAATCAGCATTTAATTTAAGTGCTATGGGGTTAAATGACACAAGGGAGGGTTGTGTGTGGAATCAACAGCCTCAAGCAGGGGCACTCAGGGATTTTTTTGCTGAACAGGACAGGTTCAGAACCCTCCTGGACCACAGTTCAAAACAGAAAACACAGAGCAGATTTGTACACAGCTAGTTTTGTACACTAGATTCAGAGGGAGTTATTAGCTTAAGCTTCTTGCTTCATGAAATCAACTTAAGTTATATCCAAATGTGAAGTATCTTCATAAGTATAGTGTTGATAGAGCTTGATTAAATACATCTCCTATGTATGCCTTGCCATATTTAAAAGCATCACTGCATGGAGCTAGCCCTGGATTATCTTCATCCATGGTATACCTAGTCCACAGATGAAACAGATTACATATGCCTAGAAGCAAAGGAGATTTCAAAGCTAATTTACACACACAATAAGATCAAATGCTTTCATTAGTCGACTTCTCTACAACCATTCAGAAGCAAAGAGTACTCAGGCTAACTTGGTTTTGTTGAATGTGTGGCTAACCGAAGCCTGGCTCATCTGCTGCATTAAAAGTAGGTAAGTGACTCTGTAACCTATGAAGACACAGAGTCTAAAATTTTTTTATCTTAACAATACACTAGCCACAAGTAAGTCTATTCTTAAAGCATTAATTGCACGCTGAACTGATTAAAATAAAATATCCTTGTATGTTAAGCTAGCTGTGTTTCTGTTTAAGTAAGTATTTCATTTGACTTCAAGCTATTTTTTAAAAAGCCACCAAACCAGAATACAAATAATTTTATCTCTATAGAGTTTAAAACTCTGAAATTACTATCCTAAAAAAAAAAACAACACAAAAACCAAAAAATCTTTATATTAATGATACCCAAATCTGTGTATTAGTATGAACAACGTATGCTGTCATTAGCTCAAGTTTCAGAAGAAATTTTTTCACATTAGTCAAACAAAACAATCATGGTAAAATGTGAAGTTTGATTCAAGAGAGCGATGGTGTGAATAAGCCAAAACCAAGTTCATATGGCTACTTGTTTTTACCTTCAGAAGGGAAGAAAGTGAATTTTTTGTTTCTGGGAATTGTTCAGATGTTGACTGCAGACGTCTTGCTCTTGATCTCAAAGTCTTAAAGGTCCGTGATTGTATGTAAACTAAGAACAGTAATAAGAAAAGTGAAAAACTATCCTAATTACTACTAAAAAAATAAACAAACCTACAAACAAAAACCTACCAAACAAAAAACCCACAACTACAAGAAAACCGAACCGAACCATAACAACAAATCAAGAGATTTCAGAAACTATTATATGAAAAAGACTATCATGATTGAACTGGACATAATCTTCCCAAAATATCCACAGTAGAAACTGAAAAGAAGTGCAAAGAGCAATTTGTTTAAGATGAATGACCAAAAAAGTAAAAACCAGAGCACTGTATGAAAAACACTTCTGGATCTAATAGTAATAAACTGGATAAATAAACAAACAAAAAAAATTTAGTACTGTAAATGAACTATGTTTGTATATCTAAACTTGCAACTTAACTGCTTACTGTTTCATGATGTATTTTTCCCATTAAAATTTTTTACAGAATGAGGAGTTTATGTAGTGTATTATAAGTAAGTGGTCAACGCTATCCCAGTCTCAAGGAACACAAGAGACATAGTGCCAAACTATATCCAGGCAGGCTGACAATGTGAAACATTCAGAAGATAATCCAGAAGGAACAGAACGAAGCTTCATGCTATAAAATAAGCTTTGTCTAAAAGTTCATCTGACAGGGTGCCCTGAAGAGACTTAAAATAGCCTAGGTAAACTGTTAAATTAGAAACTGACATAAGATAATGGGACCATTTAAACAGTCTTTGGCACTATGCATATAGAACTGTATGTTATCTTCCATCATCTCAGAAATGTTGCAATGGCGATTTTACCATATAAATCACAAAATACAAGAATATTTCTCTTCTTCCACTACTATGTTTTAAAATAATCATCAATACCAGTCAATTATACAGTTTTAACGAAGCCTTCTGTTATCATAGAATACCACTAGAAAAGGGTAACTTCTTAAGGTGACCTAATCAATCCCTTGCTCAGAAAAGGCATAGCTTCAATATCAGATCAGCTAGCTCTGGACCTCATCCACCCCAGTTTTGAAAATTTCCAAGGATTAAGATAGCACAACTTCTCCAGACAATCCATTTCAGAACTTAGCCATTCTCATTATGACTTTTTCCAACAGGAATTGCCTTTATTTTCACTTGTAATTGTTGTCTCTTCTTTGAGGTGTACAAGAGAAGGGTAATTAATATGGCTCCAATAGCAATTAGGTCATTCCTTGCCTTCTCTTCTGCTAACTGTAAAGCCTCAGAACCTTAAGCTTCCCCTACACATTAAATGCTTGAAATTTTGCACCCTTTCTTGTGGCTGATCACTGGGCTATCTCCATTTTACTAGTACCTCTCTTTAACTATGAGACAAAAAAAATCAGGCACAATATCCAGATGAAGCAACAGAAGAACTGAATTGAGGACAATACCTGCACTGCCTGAGCTCCTTATTATGTTCTTGCTAATGCAGCCCTGTTGCTACCCATCTTATATCCAAAGAGTAGTTTAAATCTGTCACCAAGCAACTTAGAGAGTCCATCTGGATAAATACCAGATAAAATATATTTATCAATTCAGAAGTAGTCAGCTTATCTATCAACCTTTAAGAATATGACTCACGAATACTGACAACTTTGAACAAGACTCTATAGTTACACCATGTTTACACTTTTACATGTTTACCTGGCCAACACTGAACACCTGAACAGAAGTTTTGGAGGGGATTAGGATGCTGTCTGTACAAACAAGGCGAACGTAAAGCACTGAAAATATCCACGAAACCTGTGAAAAGATACAGCAAAGTGTAAATACACCCCTACATTAAATGGCAACTAAACAATACTAAACATAACAGTTTTTTTCTTTCTTAGATATTTGTTCTATTTTACTACAGTCCTTCAGGCATCTGTAATGACACAAACAAACCATGACCAGTACACAGATAGCTCACTTATTTGTTCATATTGACTAATCTCATGCAGAATTACAAATATGTTAGTTTAAAAAAACATACTGTCCTCTATTTATGCACAAGTATATGCACAACATACACATCAACACTAACAGTCATCCACAGCATGCATTGTCACCTCTTGAAGATTGAGAATCTCCCTTGCCTGTGGGACTTTGCCAACTATAATCTTGTCTTTTCACATATGAATGAAACAACCTGTCTGGTGATCTTGCATGTTAATCTATCAAAGCCCTGAAGCCTTTTAAATTTTCTTCCTCCACATTCAGCAAGCCACCTCTGGGGTAGTATTTTATATCACACCATAATGCAATTTAATACTTTTCCTGTAATAGTAGCCCTGAGGTATTATTTTCACACTCTTCTTCCCAACTGCAATACTATGTAGGCAGCATCTCAAATGTCAGCTATAAGCTTCTTTTCCTAACACATTACTGAGCATCTACAATGGCCTTACTTCCTGTATTTTAGACTCATTCAAACAAAACATCTTTAAATGTAAGGAAGTACTCGTTTATTTCAGCAATTAAGTAACTCTATATGGACTGTTAACAGTTTGTCACATGGAATTCTTTTCTAATTAATATCCTCACGCAATGTTGCTTCAAACAAAACAGGAATAACTTAATCTAAGATGGAGATGTTAATGATTGATAATTGAACAAATTAGCAAAATCTAATTTCTTCTATTTGGTGAAACAGAACTGTGTGAAAGACATCATTGCTCAGGCTCATCACTAAGAGACAGTGCACTACAGCCAAGTCCAGACAACTTTAAGAGCAGCCAACTTCAAATCTGTATTCGAAGAAACAATCCCAAGATCTAGGCTGAATTTTCTAAAACTCCTAAAATTCAAAAGCACCACTCTTAGAGACAACCTGTACACAAAAAACCCCACATTAACTATTTTAACTAAAGTATTTTTTAAACTGTGAATTATCTACAGCACAAGAGATCAAACCAAAGAATGTGTTCACCTTTATAATCTAATTCTTATTAATTCTCATAGGCACTGTACTCTGAAACATACCATGCTTATTTTCAAAGAAGGACTCAGCAGAGATGTGTGATGTATGCCACTGTGAATAGACTTTGTTTTCTGCACCATAGCCAGGAAGCAATCTGTTCATCAGTTCTTTAAAATGATTAGCTTTCAAATCAGACAAGCCCAGATCTCGTAAAGTAAGTAGAGACTGCAAAATAGAAATAAATGCTTAAAGTTTACTTTAGAGTACCTTAGGGAAAAAAATTAAAGAGTAACTGAGTTAACTTTGGTTTGCTATAACATCTATACCTCACAGTTCAGACAAACAAAAGATTTCTAAAAGAAGATAAATGAATATGATTAAAGAAAGAATATTTGCTATTGTCAATGCAGAGTAACTTTTTCATTTGCACACATCAATATCTTAATTGTCACCATATATTTATGACATGTATATTTTCTTCCCAATTCAGTCTTTTAATACCCTCCTGCTCCCTGATTGAAGCAGGCACACAAAAAAAGTTTTTCCTACTCTACTCTTTATGATGGAGCAAATTGAGAGTGTGAGGAGGAAGGATGTACAGCAATAGCCACCCATTATATTTTATCCAAGTGAGGATATCCAAGAGCAAAAACCCCTCAAACTTTTTTTTTGCTAACCTTTTTGCAGATAGCAGAGATTATGTAGAGGTAAAACACACATATTTGAGTTACTAAAGAAGTAACCTTGATCAAAGTAATGTTAATCTTGTATTTCAGATAAGAAAAAAGAATCATCCTATGGAAGGGGATGTTTAAAAAATGTGTATTGGTTTGCACCCTTTAAAATATGTTAGCCTTTCAATGTTGCTTCTGAAATAACCTTTTTTTAATTGTGAAGTAAATATTCCATCCTAAATGCATTTGCACAACTATTGAACTTTTGATTGGTAGAACAATACGGCTATTTTTATTTTCAAAAATTGCTTTTATGTAAGCTTTATGTTACTCTATTTTCAAAGTAAAACTGGACTTCTAATAAATATACATGAAAAATACTAGAATTAAGAATCAAAAGAAGTTTTTAAATGGATCAGAAGCCATCTACCTTCACCTTCAAAATATAATAATATACTCCCAAACATCTTCTAGTTAAAAAACTTATTGTAAGAAATTATTTGAAAGATTAGTGGCAAGATGCAACAGTACTTTGTAGTTTCAGTATTTTGATTTTCATTGTGAAGAACAAAAAAACAATGATAATGGAAGCTATTTTAATAGAAAAATAAGAAAACATGCCAACATACCATTTAATCTCTCAAAACCACACAACACAATTTAAGTTACAGTCCATTTTCTCAGAAGCAATAATGCAACATCTTTGCTAGCATTCAAAGTGAAAAGACAGTAAGGGGGGCTACTAATAGGTAAGTTATTGTGACTTTACAGCAATAAAGATTAAATTGAAAGTGAAAACTAACCCTCTCCTTATCTGAAAATTACTACTGAGACAAGTACTAGCCTCTTTCCTTGTTAATGAAATACTGTTTATTCACAGAATCCTTGCTGCCAAAAGCACTGACTTACATGTTACATTCTATGTGTTAACATTCTGTTTTGTTTAGTCACATTACATTAATTATATGAGACAAATATTAAAGTAACTAAACCTGGTATTATTCAAATTTAATTCAGTTAAATGCAAACCACAACTTTTTCCAAAGGTTTTTAGTACCTCACTCTTATGAGGATCATTCTCTGGGGAAGTGTCCCTCTGGGCAGGCTGTACAGATGTTGTGCTGGCAGCAGTAGTGGAGCTTTTTGGTGAATGAAAGGCATTGATAAGGTGACTCAGAGGAACAGTAGCCTGGAGGGAAGGAAAAAAAAAAGAGATCATGATTTAAGCTTGTTTAAACTATTTAAACATATCTCCAATCCAAACCCAGGCTTATAGCTGCAGGGTTATAACTGACAACTTTGTAATACACTACATTAAGTTAGATTCATCATCACAGTGCTAGCCAATACCTATTTAAGGACAAATAAGTTTAAGTATGCATGACAGATTAGAAGCTCACAAAGCCTGGAAGAAGTAAGACAGAAAGAAAAAAAAAAACAGTTACATTTCCCAGTTTTCACACATAAGAATGGCTCAAAGAAAATTATCACTAGATTTGCAAATACAGAAGCAGATACAGATCATCAATACTTAGAGAAAACGCAAGTACTGCCCACAACTCACACTTAAGATAATGTTTAGTTACAAAAAGAAAACAGCCATCTTCTTACAAAGTGTTCTCATCTCAAACAGCAGGAAACAAAATCCCTACTACACTTCATACTTCCTTAAGGTAATTTTTTTCAATTTTTTTTAATGTATCACTTGTTTGCTGTTTTAGACAAACATTACAAACTTAACCTTTCCATGCAAATAAAATATAAAACCTTGTGAAACTGAATGTTTTTCAATTGTAATCACCAAACACCCATCCCTGTCAATTCTTACATTCCATACCAGTCGTTTTTCCACACACAGCAAGAAAAGACAAAAAGGAAACCATCAATATGGGGAGAAAAAGAGGAAAACAACAACAGCTGCTACAATCAAAAGACTGCAAATTGTCCTCGTCTCTTGAAATGTTTAAACCTCTTCATAGTTACTCTTGTTCAGGAACTTTCTCCTCGTTAGACGAGCTGTTTACTAATTACCTCCATTTAATGGTAGGCTTTGCTTTCCGAGTTTAATAGGAACTATTATAACATAGGAAATTCTAGAGTACCCCTGGACAGTTATGCAAGTAACAGGTCTCAGCAGGCTTGACCCAACTTCAACAAAAAGCTCAGTGACTGCTTTTGAATAGCACTGATGCATGAGGATTTATAAACCTCTTACTAATTCAGAGATCACAGTTCTTAAGCACTACTGCCTCCTATATTATTTTTCAAACATCACTTACTTTCATCTACATTATAAAGGTAATAACTTTATAGTTTGAATTATCTGTATTTTTCCTGCCCTATACAAAGTATTTACAAAAGTTTATGCTGAAAAAACGCATTAGAAAACATACCTAAGTATCCAACTAACCTAAACCAAATCACATACACACATCCCAACCACTTCTGAAGTTCAGCAGCACGCAGCTCAGTGACACCAGCTCAGGACTCAGTACAGAAGCCCTGATGCACCACGTATCAGGGCTCCTCTTCTAAGACATGACAATGTGCATTGTGCTTTTACAGTACAAATAATTCCAACGCTTCCAAAACACCTCAGGCTCATTACATGTCACTGGGAAAGTCAGTCGGGCTGCAACTCTTGCTACTGAAGCAATACCTGATTTATCTTCTGCTTATTAATGTCGTTCCCCCAAGAACTTCCATCTGTGTGACCAGGCAGAAGATTAAGTGCAGAAGATTAAGTGAAACAATGCTGTGAGACAAGAAAACTTCCTCAGAATTAATTGCCCGAAGTTATACTTACAACTCGGGGAGTTTATTTAATTGTTCAAAGCTATAATTAAACTCTAGAGTTTGTAGTAAAACCATAAAACCTCCACAGATCAAAGCTAGCATCCTAACCACTAATCAAGTCCTTCTCATGCATTTCCCACTACAGAAAAGTGGAATGACACATTCCTAAAAATACCATCACAGTAACAAAAGCAATTAACACATTCTCCACATCCGGAAAGAACAACCAAATCCCACTGCAGAATGAGATCACATACCAATCCATCTAACAGAAAACAAAAAAAATCTGTCCACAAAGGTAATCAAAGGGCTGGAGCACCTCTCCTCTGAAAACAGGCTGAGAAAGTTGGGGTTGTTCAGCCTTGGAGAAAAGAAGGCTCCGAGGAGACCTTAGAGCATCCTTCCAGTACCTGAAGGAGCCGACAAGAAAGCTAGGGAAGGTCCTTTTACACGGTCCCCTACCCCCCGGGGGAAGGAGGCAGGGGAACGGTTTCAAACTGCGTGAGAGTAGATTTAGATGAGCTATGAGGAAAAACTTTACTGTGAGGGTGATGCAACACTGAAACAGGTTGCCTAGAGGGGTTACGGATGCCCCATCCCTGGAAGCGATCAAGGCCAGGTTGGACTGGGCTTTGAGCAGCCTGATCTAGTAGGAGATTCCAGATTACTTTTCATTTGAGATTCCCGAAACTTTCAACATATATTCCTCTGTCTTCCATCAGAACCCGGGCCCTCTGCAGCCCCCACCCCGCTGTGATGCGTTCTTCCACACCCCGTCGGCACAGACCCGGCCGCCACTCTCCAAATCCCAGAAACGTGGCAGATCTCGGCTCCTACACCCTAGGCCCGCAACCTCCGGCCCTCCCGAGCGCCTCCGCCCAGCCCCGCTGCCTCTCCCAAGACTCGACATGAGTCCCTGGCTGCAGCCGGGTGGAGAGAGGGCCCCAACCGCGGCAAACTGCGCACCGCAAAGGGCCGGGACGGCCTCCGGTGCGCTCCGCCAGCCCCCTCACCTGAGGCTGCACGGTTGAGAAGGAAAACATTTTCCCGGCGGGGACGCCGACGGCGGCGGCGGCGGAAACAGGCGCCTCTTCCGCTTGTCAGCCCAGACGCAGACGCCGTGCCGCCTGTCAGCCCCCGCCGCCGCCGCCGCCAGCAGGAGGACCCCAAGGCTGCACTCTGCGGGAAAATGGCCGCCCCCGCAGGCCGGCAGGGACCAGGCCGGAAGCTGTCCCGGAAGCGGCCGGAGATGGTAGAGCTTCCGGGTCGGCTCTCCCTTCCCCCCCGCCCAGCCTCCGCCTCACAATCAGCCCCCCCGCCTCTCCGGGCTGTGCCGCCGGCACGACCAAACCATCGGCTGCGGGGGGAGGAGGAGGAGGGTGAGGGGCAAACCCTCCTCAGACGGGCGGCACGGGTTCTGCGGATGGGATCCCGTCCCTCTGGGGTGTCAGCAGCACCGCGCAGCTTAGCATGACCTGCAAAGTGCTGATGGTGCAGGCGATCCCGGGGTGTGTCACTGGTGCAGGTATCACAGTGATCCCAGTACAGACAACAGAGAGACGCCACAGCTCACCAGTCTCCATCTGCACCTGGAGCCGTTGCCCACTGCCCTCTGGATGTGACCACCTAACCGGTTCCTCATCCACTGAGCAGCCCACCCACCAAATCTCTCATCTCTCCGATTCAGAGAGGAGGCTGTGGGGCACCGTGTTACAGAGGCCCAGGTAGCTGACATCCATCGCTTTTGCCTCGCCACTGATGCAGTCACTCCCTCATAGTGTTGGGATAGAAAGAAAGTAAAAGAAATATATTCCAAATCTGATTATTTTAGGATTGATTATTTTAGAATTAGAGGTAGAAATAGAAGTGTGGAAACATGTAAAAGTTTTACCTTGTAAAGAATGGTATAGAAAACCATGTATTCAAGATTTATTGGTACCTCGTTAGGTAGCAAGATAAGGATGGGACTGTGCATACCAGAGTGAGCTGAGATAAGAGAAAGTTGGCAGTAAAATTCACGTTAATCACCTTGGAAGTTGCCCAACACCAGATGGACATTATCCAAGAGAAAGAGGTGAAAAGGGCACAGTAAGGAAGACTATTTACTTCATCAGAGGAAGACTATTTACTTCATCCTGACGACCACCTAACGACCACCAGAGGGAACCACGCAAGCACAAAGGGACTGATGCCGTAATCCATCGATGAAGTAATCTACACATGAATATGTATTAAGAAATGTTGTAACCTGTTGAATATGTAATTAGACTGTGAAATTTTCAGGGATAAATTACGGCTGCATTGTATGGTTTTTGGGAATCAGATTTGGGTGCGTACCCCTGGTTCCTGGGGCCTCAAATAAAGCACCACATATAACCTCTCCCGAGTGGTTATGTCTTTGTCTTAATGTTAACAATAGGAGGTGACCAGGTTGGTCAGGCAGTTCCTGGTGAATCCATGCAGACTCTTCAATCACCTCCCTGTCCTCCGTGTGCCTTGGCATAGCTCCTAGGAGGATCTGTTCCCTGAGCTTCCCAGGCAGGGAGGTGAGGATGACAGGATGGTAGTTTCCAGGCTCATCCTTCTCACCCTTTTTAAAAATCGGTGTATTCTTGCCCATTTTCCACTTGACAACCATGACTTTTCAAATACCATGGAGAATTGCTTGGAAACCACACCAGCCAGTTCCCTTGGGAGTCTGGGATGCATCTCACCAGGCCCCATAGACTTACACATATTCAGGTGGTCATGACCCTCATTTTCTCTCACAGTGGGAGGGATATATGCCTTTTTTTTTTTCCCCTTGTGCTCTCCAACTTTTTTGGGTTTTGTTAGCAATTTCATAATAAGGCCCTATCACAGGTGATTTGACAATCAGTTTATGCTCCGGGAACAGGAGGATCACAGCAAATCAGCCATCCCTGTCCTCACTGTCACAGCAGGCAGGCAGAATGTACTCATGAAAATATCCAAAATAAAGACATCAGGGAGCAACCCCACTGAAGATTGGTGAAGGCTTAAGTAGTCAAGAATTGGAGGGAAGGAACAGATCACATTATTCTAACTCCTGTTCATGAAAGATCAGCTCAGAAAGAAGTTTGTCCTCACCAGTCCAGAAGATGCCAAGAGACAGCAAGGGCTCAGCAGTCATAGCAAGTGATGGATAGGTAAGAGTCTCGCACACAAGCCATCCTGGCTGCCCCCTCTGGGGAGCACCCTTGGAACTACTGAGCATGCAAGTGTGAGAAAATGAGTGAAGCATGAAAAAAACATGATGTGGGATCAAAATCAGTTGTTGCTTTCTAAGTTTATTATTATAGTCTAGTTCCTTAATGTCTCTCACCAAGCTCTGTTGAATTATTACACTTTCAAGCATCCCATGGAAATGAGAATACAGTCTAGGTGCTCGTAGCTATCAGCAACCTACTGCCAAATTAGAAACATAGGTGTCAAACTGAGTACCTATTGGTCAGATCGACAGCTCTGACAGTTTGTCTTAATGTTCTAATAAATAAGCAAAAGAGCAAATCCACTTCAGATTGGATTGTGGGTTTTCTTCTTTTGGTTTCAGTTTGGGTTTTTTTGTTCATTTGGTTGTTTTTTTAATTGCTCTATACAATAAAGAGAACGAGGAAATTTTTTGAGTCCTGCTCAATATGGGAAGGCTGTGGTGAGGCAATACAGTCTAGCTGGAGTGACAAGCGCCTATGAGAGGTACTTTTGCAACTCGAACATTGCAACCAACTTTACTCGGCATGCTTATGTCAGTAATAAATATTTAACAACTTCTAGACGTGAGAAAACTGAGCACACACACTGCTCACCAGTCACCACCCGGAACAATGGCGGAAGGCGGGTAGAGCGGCACTCGCTACTACGCAAAGGCCTGCGCAAGCGGCAGTCATGGCGTCTCTCATGGCCTCCAGGAGGCGCAAGGAGCGCCCCAGCGTTACTGGAACGCGTGACGGAGGGGTCAGCGTGGCCCTGTGCAGCGGGACACAGGGGAAGGCGGCGGGACGCAGGGGAAGGCGGCGGGACACAGGGGAAAGCAGCGGGACACAGGGGAAGGCAGCGGGACACAGGGGAAGGCAGCGGGACACAGGGGAAGGCAGCGGGACACAGGGGGAGGCGGCGGGACACAGGGGAAGGCAGCGGGACACAGGGGAAGGCAGCGGGACACAGGGGAAGGCAGCGGGACACAGGGGGAGGCCACATCCCGCCCCAGGCCCACAGCCGCCATCACAACCGCCTCAGAAGAGCCGCAACGGTCGCCGCGCGAGGAGTGTCGCAAGAGCACGAGGCCCCGCCCCCCCGCCCGGCCGTTGGCCCGTGCCCCCGCGGGCGGGGCTCGCGCCGCTTTGAATCCGCGCGGGGCAGCGGGGCCGGGGTGCGACATGGGGGTGGGGGAGCCGGCGGCTGAGGCGCGGCCGCGGGAGCCACCGGAGGAAGAGCCGGAGCCGGCGACTAGCACCGCCGCGACAGCCGGCCCGAGGCGCATCGAGGTTCCCCGCCCTCCCTCCATCGAGGAGTTCACCATCGTGAAGCCCATCAGCCGCGGCGCCTTCGGGAAGGTGTACCTGGGCCGCAAGGCGGGGAGGCTCTATGCCGTGAAGGTGAGGGGCTGCACCTGCCCGCCCTCAGGGACCCCCCTCTGCCTGGCGGCGCCACCGCCCCCTCCTGGCGCTTAACCCCGTGTGTGACAGGGGTGTCCCGCGGGCACAGGGAGACGCCCCGCAGGGGCCTGCCCGGGCCGGCCCGTGGGTTGTCCCGACAGGAGCCCCCTGCGTCCCGGCACTGGGGCTTCTGGGGAGCCCTTCTGGCAGAGGGCTGCGGAGAGGGGGCTGCGTTATCCGTATGGCTATGTTAGCTTCCTCATCATCATCCTGTTCTCCTTGTCTAGGAAGCAGCTGGTAATGACAGCTGCTTCTAGAAGCCCCTGAAATGTTGAGGGAACTACGGAAAAGCCTTCCAAAGCTTTAGTGCGCTCTTTGTTCCTTGCCTGTAAAGACTTTGTTATAACTGAATCTGTTCAGCTGCTGTGCCTCTGGGAGGGAGTGCTCACACCGGTTTGTGGATGACAAGTCTGCATCTGAGATGTGTAAAGAGCAAGTTATAAACAGGGGTTTTGCTGTGCACACGTTGTAAAAATCAAGCTGTTGCGGTTTTTATACACGAAGGACTAAAGGCTAGGCTCATCAATAACAAAGGCCTTACTGATGGTCTGTCTGACCTTGACTTTGCAATTAAAAGGGTAGCCAGCTGCATAGTATACAACTAAAAGGAAATGTAAAAAGTTATGCAAAATAGATAGTGCTGCTCAGAGCTATATGTGTTTGTTTACATGATTTTATTGTAAGCGTTTTGAGATGTAGGCTTTTGTGAAAATCCTCTATCACTATTGCAGTGAAGCTCATGGATTGTTCACAGCTACAAAATTAACACATGCTAAATGTCTGTCCTGTTAAAGTCAGTGCTTATTAAAGTGTAGTTCTATGCCTTCTGTCTATGTCTTGGTATTTTTTCCAATTAGCTTTGGTAATAGTGTTGGTATCTTTGGAGATTAATTTCCTGCAATTAGGTGCTGCATATAGAGTGGATCAATGGGGTTACTTTAGGATCTTACACAAGGTCATTGTGATCTAACAGGTGTTGTGTAAATCCTTTATTTCTGTTGCAGAGAGTCTTAAGAATTATCCAAGATACCGAATTAACACGTTACATATTTTTATTGCTAAGGTCAATACTTGGACAGAAACTATTAAATTACACCTCCTATGTCTTACTATTTTTTTATTATGTTATTGAGTGGTGGTGATAGCTATAGACACACTTTTTACAGTTGTGTTGCATAGTAAATGGATAAATTAAACTTGCTTTAATATCCTCATATGTGTATGGACCAAAGATGTTGAAAGTTGGCAAACTTCCAACAACTTCCAACACATAGGTAATGCTTGCCTAAATAACTACCAGCTGTGTTTATTATACATCTTTTACTGAAGATTAATAATGGGTGGGTGTGGGTGTCAGCATATAGTGGAGTAATTCAATACAGGATTCAGAGCTTAGTTCACAGTTAAGCTTGTTATTTTTTTTACTGTGAGTTGCATGCTTTAAGGCTTCTTCCCAAGGAAACAAGTAGTTGTTAGGTGGCTTAATTGTAAATTTTAAATTAAGCAAATGTTTAGTTGCTCTCTCTGTGAAGAATTAGAGGCTGAAATAATTGCAGTCTTGCACCTGAGGGTACCAAGATGGGATGGTTGGCTGTTGCACTCTAATTTTCAAGCCTCAGGCCATATATCTCAGTATCTGAAAAGATAGACTTGGTCAGCCAGGGTCTATGTAGGTATTGAACACTTTTTTTCTGGTTCTAAAGATAAGAGAATTAACCTGGAGAAACTTGAGATACAGTCTAAACACCTGTTTTTCAATATGTGCAATTGCAATAAATATTGGTAGTGTGGTTTCCCTTCAGGACTGAATTATAAGAACAATGGAAAAGGTTCTCTATTAACCTGTGAGTTAAAGTTCTGCCTATATAGGAAGTTATAGCTCTGTTTTATATGCCAGTTTGAAATACATATAAATTAATTTGCTAAAAAACTGCAGCTTGAGCAAAACAAAGAAAGTTTATCTCCTTGATTTTGTTTTGTTTTTCAGGTGATGAAAAAAGCAGACATGATCAACAAAAACATGGTTCATCAGGTCCAGGCAGAGAGGGATGCCCTGGCTCTCAGTAAAAGTCCTTTCATTGTGCACTTATATTACTCGCTTCAATCAGCTAATAACATCTATTTAGTGAGTAAATAACTGGCTTTGCTGTTTTATGAAAGTGTTGAAAGCATAGTGCAGAACTGTATGTCTGAAAACATTTTTGTGGTAGTGAGTGGGTATTCCTTGGTAATTTTTTTCCTGAATATGTGAAATGTTTCTTTTCCCCTGGTACGTCTGAGATCTTTCCACCTGTGTTCTTCTTTTAACAGAGGAGACTTATCTAGTAGCTATTCTGTTTTAGGAATATGTAGAAATCCTAGGGAAAACAACAAGAAACCATTCTGTTCAAGCAGAATCCGAGTGTCTGAAAGATATCCTCTGGCTTACTTAAAGAAATTTCGTTTTGCTTGTTGCGGGTGCTCAAAATTATGATAGTTGGCCTAGATGACAAGAAGGTAACTGTTTGGGGAAACCAATTGCTAGTCTATATCAAGGAGTATGGATTGTAGTATGACTTGAATATGTTCTTGTATACTGCCTGCACATAAAGGTAGTATGGCTTTAGACTGTCTATAGAGGGTCTAGAATAATATGTCTGCTTTGCTGTAAGCACACACAGTGAACATCTGGATTAAATTCTGAGGCAAGGCTGCTATGCACTCCTACAATGCATTTTAAGTGTAAATGAAGGTCTCTTTTCCTGGGATATCTGTTAATTGCTGTGTGGAGTAGAGGAGTTCAGGATGAAGGATTTGTAAAGCAGATGCTAGTGTCATGTGTGGATTCTAAGTACTAGTGAGATTTCTTGACTAAAACACTGTAAATTTATTTTTGTAATTGAAGAGAGTTTCTGAAACCCTGCTGACCTTTCTGGTTTTCTTGAATGTGACATGGACTATAGAATATGTGACTCGGTGGGGTTTGTTTTGGGGTTTTTTTTTTTGGGGGGGAGGGGAATATGTATATTTAAAAAATAATTTTTGGTTTCTTAAATGCACAATCTCCTACTATATATGCTTCTGGAAATCTGGACTTCAGAGCTCAGGTCTGAATTTAATATTGTGTATGAACACTAGTAAAATAAAATGGTGAGATACCTGTTCTATACAAATCAGAATATCAGTGGTCTTCTGCTTCAGGTTTCAAAGAAGTGGTTTGGAATATATTTTCTATAGTATAAAAATCTTTCATAAGTTAATTAGAAAGCTTATGTCAGTAGGCCAGGCAAATAAGATAAAATAAGTAAACAACCTATTAGAAAACAATTTTTTCTCCTTTGTCATCTGGAGATTTAATTATTTTATGCGAGAGAAAAGTACTATATCGGAAATGAAGGTTGAACAGGGAATCTTGAACAGGAAGTAAAAGGAGTGAAAACAGGAAGGTTGAACAGGAGTGAAAGCTATTTTATATTTTACTTAGGAATTTGAAATGTTTTAAAATTCTAAATTTAAAACACTTGAATGGCAGGTAATGGAGTACCTTATCGGTGGAGATGTTAAATCTCTTCTCCATATTTATGGATATTTTGATGAAGAAATGGCTGTTAAGTACATTTCTGAAGCAGCATTGGCTCTTGATTATCTTCACAGGCATGGGATAATTCACAGGTAAAACCTACTTTTTTTTTTTTTGTTTCAGAAATAATTATTTGGTAGTTTGCCTTCCTAATATTTCACTCAAACACGTAACCAGTCACAATTTCATAGTAACAGCTACCTTGTTTGCTAGAACTCGTGAAAGCTCCTTGTACACTACAACAGCATCATGAAACAACACCTAAGATAAAATCTCTCCACATATGTTAAGCAGATAAACGTACACTGCTTTCCCCTGCCTGCATGCTCCCCCTTGGCACCGTGGTGTTTGGTGAATTATTAACGCACACTCTGGAGCGCGAGTTCTTTGATTTCAGGAGAGCTACAGAGAAGAAACGTACTGGAGGTTTGCTTGTCATGTGTGCTGGTTGTATTTATGAAGAACACATGCTAAGCATGCTGAAACACAAAATGTGCAACTCCTGTGACAGTATTTAGTGTTAGATCCGTTTAATTATTTTGGTGTATTCCTCTAGTTGGAATCTTCTGCTGGCTTAGAGATGTTACTGAGGAACAGCTATAATCCCTGTTTTGTATTGAGGGTTTCTGGTCAGTTAACTTCCTTAATATGACTCAGTTTTCTTTTTGCTGACTTCAACTATATTCCTGTCTTCAGGGATCTGAAGCCAGACAATATGCTAATTTCTAATCAGGGCCATATAAAGTTGACAGACTTTGGACTTTCAAGAGTTACGCTGAACAGAGGTAAGAGTTGTCTGTATCCTTCTTGGTACCCTGAAATGTATTTTGGTGTCACATTCTCATTCTTAAATGCTTTACATCTCTAGAAGGCAGCTTTCAATTAAATAAGCCAAAGTGTTACACTAATACCTGATTTCTAGTTGGTAAGTACTGGTAAAGTGCATGCTAGTCAAGGTTCAGCATTGCACTTCAGAAGCTAAAATATCTATTCTGTGGGACAAGTATGTATGAAAGACAATCTAGAGTCATTTCTCTTGAAGAGTACAGAATTCATAGTTTTCCGTGAAGTCCCTGAAGAGAATTCAAATTTTGGCTTTTTCTTGGTATTTCTCTGGCTACTTTTGTCCTTCAGTTCATGTTTTTCTCTCCTTGTATATCATAACTTCCATCCTGAGCTGGGACATTTGAGACATTAATATGAGGGACTGGGAGAGGTAGTGAGTCCCTAAAAAAAGATGATAAATCAGTGCTTTTGTATAGGAGTATACTTTTTTCAACTAGCAGAAAACATAGATGAATAGTCAGATGATTCTGACACAGGCAATAGGCTACAGCTCTAAAAGTGAATAGTCAGTTCCTGAAGCAGTTTGCACCTCTGACCCCTTGCCCATATCAGCCAAACTAATGCTGAGCTGCACCACTTTAGTTTTTTGACACAGCTGCTGGCAGGCACTGTAGAAATTCAGAGGTGTCTTGAGTGTAATTCATAGTTTTATTAGTATATAGAGGAGAATACTAAGTATACTATATTTTCTATAAAATGCCACATCAATTGATAACTTCTAATGGGACAGATTGTGTGAAGTGTAACATAATAATGCAAGCTATAAGCTTACTTACCTCTCATAAACAACAACAAAAAAAAAAAAAATTGCATCTAGGGCTTTCACCTGTGAAGAGCTCAGCTATAGCTTTTTTGAGATGTCTTAGAGAAGGAAGGATCTGAATCTTAGCCCACAAGCCATAGGCTGGAATTACTACCTAAAAACCCAAAGCTGCTATCTAGTTAGAAAACTTAATACTCTCAACACAGCATGTTGGAAAAGAAATTGGAGTTTTATAGGGTCTTGGTTTATAACTTTTAATTTTATGATGGATGTACAGGAAAAAGCTTGTGTTGAATAAGAATGTATGGATATGGCTTCACTTAGATTATAGCTTCTTTTGTGGATTTATTTAGCATGTGACTAAATTTTTTTTCCCCTCTTAATGCTTGTAATTTTGCTTATTTAAGATCAAAAGAAGAACCTGACCTGCTTAATATTTTTTGTCTGTATGTAGAAATAAATATGATAGATATTCTTACTACACCATCAATGGCAAAACCAAAACAAGACTATTCACGTACTCCAGGACAATTATTGTCTCTCATCAGTTCTCTGGGTTTTGTAAGTAATTTTCACTGTCTTTGAAGTATTTACTTGTATTAATTTACTGAGTATCATAAATGTAATAATAGGGGTGATAAGTTTATTCTTGCAAATCTTCTTCCAGGGGATAGCATGACTTACTGTGTTTCTAGTACCTTGAAGTTCTTAAATTATTACCTTGTCCTGTATTTCAAACTGCTGACTAAAAGTTGTTCTTTAAGAACTTTAGTAAGTGGGCATGGCTAAGCTTCAAGGCAAACATAATGAAGAATGTGTGAAATTATACTCTCCATCCTGGAAGTTTTGTTCAGGCTCCATTAACTTTTATCTGTCCTTCCTGCTTGATAGTATACTCCTGTTGGCATGAAAATGTCAGGGCACAATTCAAGTCAATCATCTGACAGTCAGCATGGATTGGTTTCTCCCTTACCCTTGGTCCAAAAGGAAAATACTCCTCTTCCAACTAAATTATTTAAACCACGTGAGTATACCAAGCCTTATAATAATACTTGGGCTGTAAGGCTGTAGTCTTTTAATTTTGTTAGTAGCTTGGACCCACTTGATAAAAGGTGTGGTTCCATTGATGTCTTCCTGTCTTACCATTTCTCCAGTGTTCAAGATCTGATGTTTACCTATGCTACTGATGTTATCTTTTTTTTTTTCAAATGCACAACCACTGAATTAAAAAAATGACACTTTCAGATTTTGCTAAGAATGTGTTAGTTCTTGGCATAGTTTAATTTAAAATTATTCAATATAGTTATGTGTGCTTTTATTTAAATGGTCTTACCTTGCTGCTTTCTAATTTGTAACCTGAAATGATAAAGAAGGCTATTACGGTGTTAATGTTCATGTTCTAAATTCTTGGCAAGTCCCTACCTCAAAAAATGAAGTACTTGACTACACAGGAAAGATGACAAGAGACATTATGATGTCACACATAGCTTTCCTTAAATTCCATGACAGTGTGAAGCTGGTGAATATGTGCTGCCTAATTGTATCAATATTTGAATTACTTTTTTTTTTTTTTTTTTTCCTCTTAAGATCTTGAGACTTCTGAATTAACTCCTGTGATGCCAGTGAGAAGTTTAACTCCTACTATACTTCAATCAAGAAAAAGGTTTGATACCCTAAATGCCAGTAGTCAGTCACACACATACCTGTCCAGTACGGAATCAGAATGCTGCAGCAGCCCCAGGTGGGACAAAGATGTAGAGGTCAGGACTGTTTCATCTTCCCATTATAGATTAAAATTGGCTTGTACTTGTCTATGCATTTCTTCACATGTTCTCTACTTACTTGCCCCTATTCTTTCAAGTGTAGAGCAGCCTTCCTACAGGAATGAAAGCAGGGGTTGTAATCCTACTGTAATCCTAGCTAAGTAGGTTTTTTGGACCAAGCTAGTATATTTTTTCTTAAAACAAACAGCAGTCCTATGCAATATAATAAGAAAAGCAAATGCCACTTAGCCTGCAGCAAGGGAGTGAAAGTGAAGGCTTCTCCTGGAATGGCACTAATGTAGCCCTGTTCTTCACAAAGTGGGAAATGCTGGGAGCACTGGTTCTTTGGAAGCTGGCCTTGTCCCTATAGTTTCATTAACTCAGCATGCAGATAGCAGAATTTATTTAAAAGATGGAGGTTGGGAAAAATAGTAAACAAAATACACATAAAACTTTTACTAGCTAATAAAACCTGGAGAAGTTTAAGGTTTATGTTACTAAATTTTTTGTATCAACTAACATAATACCAGTAATTATAGCTGATACAAAATACTTTCTCCTCTAAATGTTAATGAAATCCTCTATAAATACAGACCTAAAAAAGAATAGGGCTCTGCTTAGTCCCTTGCCACAGTTCCTAATTGCATTCCACACAAAAATTGTTTAAAATTATTTATAATTCTTTGGTTTATCTGGCCATTTCCTGAGACCTTGTTTTTGGTGTTCTGTTACCAAATGGTAGTAATAGCAGATTTTCTTTTTTCATCTTTGAAGTGTAATATGATAAAGGATAGTATGATGGGGTTCTTTGGTTTGGAGTTTCTTGGAAACTGAGAACTTCTCTAGTTTAACTCATTGTCATGGAATCACAAATACAACTTTAATTATTGTATTTCTTCACCCTACAGCATTTTCTGTTATATTCCAGCAAGCTTATTTTATGTTCTTAAAACATCAAATTACCTCTAATTAGGTTTTAATTTTTTAATGTATTAGCTCATTTTTTGTCATTGCTAGTAGTTACAAAGAATAAGTAGTGCTTGCTGATTTGCAGTTCTTAAAGTAGAAATAAGGTATTTTAAAGGATGTGTTTCTGTAATGGTGTAATTCTGTTTTTCTTGATACTCAAAACTTAATGTGCTTATTTGCAGCAAAATGAAGACAAACTAGGTTCTGTAACCAGCAAAACAGCTAACAGTGGGTCAGCTCTCCTTTCGAATGTAGAATTACTGAGTGGCAAAGGTGTTAAAATTCTGAAGAAAAAAGAACTGGAGTCTGCCATTTCTCCCATCAGCAGCAATGATTCTGGCAGTAGGCAGAAGATGGGAAATGAACATTTGGATATAACAGATACTCCTGTGACCACACTGGATGTGAAAAGCATAGTCAGAAAATGTCTTTGTGAAAAAAATTTTTGGGAAGAAAACCTCCTAGTAAATAAAAGAGAAATGACAAATGAAACAGCAGAAACTTCCAGCCAACACCAGTCACATTCAAGGCAGAATGAGCCTGTCAAGCCTATTAAAGAGGAAGAAACTTTTGAAAAGCCAGGTGTAAAAAGAAGCTTTGAATTAGTCGACACTAGTCCTTGTCAGGAACTTAAGCATGTTAAAAAAACCAATGCAGAATATAAGCGTGGCTGTCAGATCTTGGAATTTCCAGTAAAGAAAAGAACAGGTTTGACAACAGAAATTCAGTCCTTAATGCTTTGTGATGATGGATGCTTACGTGACACCTGCAAAAGCACAGAAAAGAGTTTTATTGGTAACCAGCAAACAGAAAAATCACTTACTCCAGTAAAAAATCTTATGTGTGATCTGGATGCAGACTGTGAGAAGGATGACAAAAAGGAGTACGTGAACTCCAGTTTTTTAGGCACTGATGATGAAAAACCTTTAGGAATCCTCACTGCAGATTCTGACTTATCAGTTTCTGAAATGTCTGTTACAGAAGGCCATTTAGAAAAGCGGCTTTTAGACTTGGACAAAAGTGTTAAAGACCTCTCCTTTGAGGAACCTAAAACAGAAGGCATGCCAGTAACATCACCAGAGTCACGAGATGCTGCACAAAATGGAGAGGAAGTGCATACTGTTCAGGACTGCAAGCTGTTACATCATGAAAAGGATGACATCCAAAAACACATGAAAGAAACTTGTCTTGACACAGTACCTTCCCCTTCAGAAAAGATGATGGAAGCACTGAATCTCATAAAAAAAAATGCTGTTGTTTTTCGAAGTTACAATAGTCCAATTAATGTATCCAACATATCTGAGCCATGTAGCATGGCTTCCTTAGATATAATGGATCTTTCACCTGCTTGTAGTGGTTCCTACCCAACAGCTATTACCCCGTTACAGAAAGGAAGACCCTATAGGGTATATCAGGTATGTTTGGGGACCTGCAGAAACTTTGTGTGCATTGGATGTGAGTGATCTGAAATTACTTTTGTTGTTAATTTGGGGAAAATTGAAGTGGTTTGAGGTAGTCTGTTGAGGTGGTATGGGCTGACAGACTTTTACTTACTGCATCTGTGTGGCCAAAATTATAATTTCTGGAAGAGCTTGGCAGTAACTGTATGTCCACCAGTTTGCCTCTGGCTCAGCATGCATTGTCTGTCCACCTCTCCAAGAAATCCTTCATTCTTACAGTGACCTGATAAAGCCTGTGCAATTTTGTCTTATCCTACTTCTAGTGCAGTGTGGCTCTTCCTGTGTGTAATTATGGCTTTCCTGATGTAAGGGGAAGTCTTTGATTATATGCATATATACTTGCTTTTCCTTGGATAGTATTAAGAACCCAGTGCTGAAATTGAAGGCTATTTTGACATTTTGTTTAGTAGGTTATCTTCAGGTTTGAATTTGAGAGAGAGAATTAAGGTTGCTTGTGGTGGGTTTTTTCTGGAGACATTACTTGTGGATTTGACACTGGAAGAAGAACTTGAGGAAAATTTTCTTGAAGAATAGGCTTTTTTTTTTTTTTTTTTTCTTCAAGATGGTTGAGATAAAGAAATGGAAGCATGTTTCACATGTGCTTTTACAGGGAACATACAGTTTGTGACATGTTAGTGAACTTAAGTAACACCTGTTATACCCATTGCTGAACCTTGAGATAGGAGTTTTTCAGCTGGTTTTGTTTGACATCTGAAATCTTGCATCTTTTAAGACTCCTCATCAGGGAGATGCTGGCACTCCATACAGGACTCCAAAGAGTGTAAGAAGAGGAGCTGCCCCAGTGGAAGGTGAACGCATCCTAGGGACCCCAGACTACCTGGCACCTGAGCTGCTTTTGACAAAGCCTCATGGTAAGACAAACCATGAAGTTTGTAAATACTTGGTGACATATTTACATTTTTTAATGCCTTTAGAGCTCTAAATCCCTCAAGTAACATGACAGTGAATTATTTAAAAATAACTAGTGCTTAGCATTTACCAGTGTGGATGACCACGTGTGCTTCAGGTGCTACTTCCATTCACTTTTTTCACATTATCAGAAGTTCTGACTGTCAAGCATACTCTTGTCTGCTGCTAATCTAGTGCAGTGGAAGCTGTGTGTAGTCATTCTGTGGCTTGGATGTGACTTAGGAATCACAACTTGATCATCCTGTGTGTACTTAAAGATTCTTTGGGATGGGGCAGGGGAAACTTACTGAAATTTAGAATGAAAGAGTTAAGCATCAAATTGTTCTTAGAATGCATTAGATTTTTATTGATATTACAGTATTATGTGTTAAGTTTATAAAGCTGCATTAAAATTAGTTACTGATTTGAGTGACCTCATGAAAAACTGAAGATTTCTGGCAGGCTCTTGTGGACAGACCCTCTGGTAGTAAGTGGACAGTAGTAGCCATCAGGTTTTTTTGTTTTGTTTGTTGTTTCTTTTTTTTCAAAATATTGTAAGAAGATAGCAGGACATTGAAGTGCTTAAATTCCTTTGGTCAAATGCTGAGCACCACTGAAATCAACAAAGTCTGAAATACTTTCCTGATAACTTGCAAGAACCACTAACAAAAAATAAATGCAATGTATTTCTGATATATTTGTATATTTTATTACATTATATTTCCATCTCAAAAGTGTAATTACTTTTATTTTGTGTAGAGCTCATAGTATTTGGAAAATTATATGAAATATTAGATTAGAAATCACTATTTCTTAATTATAGAACAATAAAATTCTGCTCTATGAAGCCAATATACATTGGCTAAAACTACATAAAGAGGTTTAACAATGGCAGTTAAAACTACTAGACATATGTAGTTGCTATTTTGTGCTTCTATTAGGAATCCTGGTAATGGAGATGTAATCTATGCTACTTAGATGATGTGAAAATTGATTTCAAGTTGACTTCTGTGCAACAATTGAGTGTTTCCAGTTCAGTGTTAACTTGTGAAGAGTGGGTTTTGTATTGGGAAACAACAAATCTCTCATTACCTTCAGTGAGGTCAGGGTTTTCTGAGTTTACTCAAAACTTTTCCTTGCTAAATACTTCTGTTGTTTGAGTTTCTTGTAAATGTATTTGTAATCCTAAACTATAAGCATGTTACAAAACTATTGTATTTCTGTTGTTAATTTAATTTTAACATTACTATCTTTATTGTAGAGATACTGCTGTAGGTAAAAAAAAAATCTGCATTCCTTTCCCTTCAGAGGATCATGCTTGAGATTTGAGGTTTCTGTTTTGTTAGGGGTTTTTTGCAATAATTGTAATATTCTTGCTTCATTGTCTTTTCACATGCAGGGAGTCTGATCTCTGGTGAGTTTGCTATATGCTGTGTAGAAATGGAACATCCAGTATAACTGAACAGTCAAAGTATAACTAGATCACAGCTTCTAAGAAATTGTTTGTGTGGACAATGTTTCTCTAAATAAAGATACTTACGTGGATTGCAGATGGGATGTTTGAGGTGCTTCCACAAAAGATTCAGGAAATATCAGGATCACTGTGACTAGGCTGTCAGAAATCACTCACTTGAACCTTTATTTCTGAAGTAAAGTCATAATTCTTAAAGATACTGTGTAATAGGAAATAAACTAGGGACACTTTTTCTCATTGCTCCTTTTCACTTCATGCAGTTTGATTTACATTCAGTATGGGTACAGAAGACTCAGATGCTCAAGATGTGGTGTTTGTTTCTTGCTTCAGGTATCAATAGATCTGATTTAGCAGGGATAGGATAGGAGTTGTTTTAGTCTTCAGTTAAACTTTGGGTGGGGAAAAACTGCTGCTGAATCTTTACTATATTGTTCAAAGCTGTGATCTTATTAGCCTTTGACTGAAGCTGAGAATATTTTACCAGAACATCCAAGTACCTCTAACAACAATGGATGCAATCTCACTGCTTTGATATGCTTAGCTTGGTGGGTCACTCTTAGTCATTAAAAGTTGCTACAAGTACATTAGGTTACTAACTGTTTGTTTTCAGCATTTCTAAATTTAGTCAGTAGTCCTTCAGAATGGCTCAAAGCACTTGTTTTCTCAACTTGAAGGTATCTTTGATATGGGGGGGAAAAAACCAACCAACCAACCAAAAAAAAAAACACCAAACCCCAGAAAGACTTTTACTCTTGATTTACACTTACTGTCTTTTTGCTTTTAGCAGAAAGGGTGGCATCTATTCTTGACACAGTGGATTGAGTTCCAGGTTCTTGCATGCTGGCTCATCTCTGCAAGCTGCCTTCAGTATTTTGATATAAATTTAGACAAATGAAAATTAAGTTCAGCAGTTGGAATTCTTTGAGTCTTCTCAAAGAACTGAGAAAAAGATACAGGATACAACATGGAGTACTCCTCTAGGCTCTAGAGCAGTTGTTAAAGACAACTGTTTCTTATCACAAAAACATTTCTTGAAGTCAGCTCCTGGATTTTCTGTGATGCAAATTGATAATTAGATTGCTCCTAAGAGCCCCCTTGCTTTTATCAATAAACCCTGTATTATCTGTAATGAATTAAGGAGCAGGCTGGTTTTAAAAAGGCCTTTAATATATTTTTTTTTAGTCTTCTGCATAACTATTAAGTACAACTTTTTCTCTTCCTCAATTTCCAAGAAATTTTGCAGGATTTAAACACTATTCAATTTCTTCTGTGGCTAATCTCCAAATCTTTGCACATGTCATTTGTGTTAGTGTAGTGACTTGGTTTTCTTTTTTCAGGCTCTGCGGTAGACTGGTGGGCCCTTGGAGTTTGTCTGTTTGAGTTTCTGACTGGAATTCCACCTTTTAATGATGAAACACCAACACAAGTCTTTCAAAATATTTTGAAAAGAGGTAATATTTCAGTAACTGGGGAAAGTATGCATTTCCAACATTTTGGTTTTTGGTTTGACTTACCTTATCTTTGTAGATATTCCCTGGCCTGAAGGTGAAGAGCAGCTGTCTGATAATGCCCAAAATGCAATCGATATTCTTCTAACAATTGACATTACTAAGAGAGCTGGACTGAAGGGTTAGTACTAAAATTGTGTTCTTTGCAACTAATTAAAATTTTCAAATTATGATTTTCTTCTCCTGAAACTTAAACTAATAAACTTTAGTGTCTATTTAAACTTGTGTGTATATATGTATATATATGCACACTTGTATAATGTCAGAATATTTAATAGCTTGTTGTATTCACTGCTTCTTGTGGTATTTTGCTTTTTTGAATTAGGAAATTTTGGGGATGTGTTTTTGGTTTTTTTATATTGAACTTATGTTTTGTTTTAATGCTGTTTTGCAATGAATGTTTATTGTTTAATATCTGACATACCAAAGTTCACTTACTTAACTCATGAAAGGAACAAAGTGATTATGGGGCTTGGAGAAAAAAATATAATAACTCTATGAACTTCTGTTTCAGAACTGAAGCATCACCCCCTCTTTCATGGTGTGGACTGGGATAATTTACAGAATCAAACTATGCCATTCATACCTCAGCCGGATGATGAAACTGATACCTCTTACTTTGAAGCCAGGAATAATGCTCAACACCTGACTGTCTCTGGATTTAGCTTATAGCATCAAGATAAATGAACTTCCTCCATGCTTTTGCACACTTACACATTGCCCTATAACACTAGTTTGGAGTTTGGTCTTAACTAAATTTCCTCAATGTGTTTTAAGTTATCAGTCTGTTTTTATTATTATATCTCTTTTCTAAAGTGCAAGTACTGTATAAGGCTTAGCTGGTATCAAGTGCCTTCATGCTACTTCCTATCTCATTTACTGCACATTACCAAGAGGTCAGAGTGTTGTAACACTTGGCAATGAAGGGTCTTCCTTTCATAGCAATGAGTTAACTCCTGTTAGGTAGTGTGAAGTTATTTACCTGTTAAACATAATAAGGGAAGGACATAAATACCTGCTATATATCTAATTATAACTTAACAATTGGTGGTAGAGTTTAACAACAGCCTTACTTGGGAGTTGTCCTTTCTGAACAGATGTGCAAAACTGATGTTTCTATTCAAGGTGGAAAATAGAAAACTTAAGGCACCATTGAGGAGTCTTACTTCTGTTTATCTGATCCCAGGAAGGGTTAAAAGAGACAGTGTTGTTCAAAGGTAACTTGACTACATGTGGCACATGCCTTAGCATTTCCACTGGTGGTTATCATTTAGTAGACAAATGGGGTAGGGAAAGGACACTTGGGGCATGTCTGTTAAACATGCTCTGTTTATATTGTTGCATTGTACCCACTCAGACTTAGGAAGATGAACTGAACAACATAACATTTTCTATTCAAAACAATTGCTAAAATGTGTGTGCGTGCTCACGCATTTCAGATGACAAAACATCACACCTGAGTGCTGGCAAACAGGCATTATTCATACTGAAGCTGCTATATTTTAAGGACTATAATGTATTTCAAATCAACAGACTGCTGTTCTCTAAACTTACAGCCAGATTGTAGATTTTACTAGATCTTAAGTTCCAAATGAAAATATTATTTATGAGTTAGATATACATGTATTTTTAAATGCAACACAACTTGCATCTGCTAGATTTTAGAGGTGTATTTTTAGGCAATTCTGTTAAATTATCTTAAATGTTTTTCTTGCATTGGTATCTTTCTCAGTTGTCTTACTGCAGGTCTTCATGGTTCAGGTTTGTACCTGTAAGATGTACATCACTTGTGTAAGATGGTGCTGCCAGCCAGTGGCTATGTGCCAAGCATTTTATTAGTGATTTTTGTTAAATGGCTTGAGTCTCATAGACTGACACTTCTTGCAGGAGTGAGTTGTCCTGCCTTCTGGAAAACAAGATTTATTGCTGGAAATCTGAGAAAACAGTGTTATAAAACGGAGTTAGGCTTCCTGCTGTGTCCCCTCAGGTAGTTGGGAAAGGAATTAAAATGGTGGGGAAAGTGCAAATTTCCTAAAAAGGATAGCTCAGAATAGCAAATCCCAGCTCTAGGCATGGTACCTCAAACACAGTGAAAAAGAATTTTGGAAAGTTGGAAAACATAGCTAAGGGAGTGAGAGTCACTAAGGACTTGAGTTTCAGGAAACTTATAAATTGCTGAATCTTACTGAAATTAATATTGGATGAAAAAGGTGCAAAAATCAAATGTAATACATGACTGAAGGAGCATCTATAGACATTCAGAATGTGGTAGGTTCTTAGCATTATTCCTCAAAGCGGGGTAGGAGGAGTACCTTAATTTAAGTGATCACTGGTATTTTATGCAATTTTTTTCTTCTATTTCTAGTAATCTGGTTTAAGAAAAATAGACTTATGTGGATGAATCTCAGTTTCACGCCCCAAGAAAAATAACCTAGAAATGTGTTAAGAAAATAATGTAAACTGAACATGACGAGCTCTGTCTTCAGTACTTTACAAATGGTTACAACCTATTCCCATTTTAGAGTAGAATACATTCCCCTCAAAGTGGGGAAAAAAGGAATAGTGGTATGACATTTTCAAGATAATCTCCAACCCCTGAAATAATTCTTAATCATTTCCCAGGGTCAAGTAAGCTGCTATCTATACTTTTTAACCAATCATAATGAGCTGCCTAGAAGTTTTTCAGGTTATCTAATGCTAGTATATACAAAAATAAAGATGGTAGTACACCAAAGCATTGGGCATAACAAGAAAATCTTTAGCTTACTGCTTTGTTCTTAAAAAACCCTCAGGCATTCTTATAAAAACCTCATTCCAAAAGAAAATTATGGTTCTCCTACTATATATCTAATACAATACAAAATCATTAAGTTCATCAGAGCAACAAACTGATAAATTGGTGTTTAATGTAACAGTTAGTACTATGCTGCCCCATTCTCTTCAACATTATGTGTTTATCCTGATCAGAGCCAACATGCAGTTAAATTTCACATGTTAACTAATGTTTGTGGCATGGTTTTGTTAGCTGTTATTTGCTGCTTTTGTTGTTGTTAAAAAAAGGAAATCTTAGCTGTATTCTTTAACATGAAATTCCTTGTCAATTCCTGATCCCATTGTTTTTGCCCCACTTAATGCTTGACTTGAAATATTACTGGGAGAAGTATAAAAAGCTATAATCTAGTAGTTGAAAGAGATTTAAAGTTTATTCTCATTATCAACTACAAATATTTCTGTATGCTGGCAAAAAAACTTCTGGTCCCTAGCAGCAAGAGTACTTGCTACGTAGTATACCACAGCTTCTATGGGGTGTTTCTTGAAGGCCTAAACTTTACATGCAAAAGCTACATTAAACTCCATAGCTTCCAGGCTACCTTAGGAGACAGTTTTTCTGCTATTAGCTGGACCCAAGTGTGCTAAAAACTGCAGAGATCAGCAACTGTCAGATTCTTCTACAGAAAGAGCAGTCTTGGACAAATATTGCTACCTATGACTTGCTGTAAGGCTCACCTAAATGCTGCAAAAGGTTTGAAGGCCAAGGTACTAAAACACTGCCATGTGTTCTTGAGCAGGCAGGTCCCAGTTTCAGTATGACTATATGGCTACTCTTATAGCAAGCTGTATTTTCCTCACTACTTTGTTCTCAAAAAAAATTTACTTTGCACACTTTTGTGTAAATATATAAAATAAAATACTGCGGTCTTGCTGTTGCTTGCCTTTGCATTTTATTTTCTTTGAAGTGTCTTGTACTTTTGGCTCTGCTTTTTAGGGTCTGGGAGGTGGACTTTTACTTGAAGAAACCCTGACTCTTTCTCCCTACTCCAGAAAAGTCAGTGATTACAAATAGGAAAAGGCCAGATACATTCTAGTACAGGCTTGTATGCCCGTATCGCCTCCTGCAGCCTCATACAGAATACGCTTCTGTAGGTGGTGTCAGGAATACAACATAGTCCTTAGGAGGGTCTGTGGGGTGTGCTGGGAGTCTGTTCCTCTGTGGTCATCAGAGCCAAAGCCAGGCAGGGAGTGGCTCCATCTCCATCAGCACTTCCTCTGCTGCCACAGGAACAAGAGCAGGAGAGAAACTGAGGGCAGAGAGGACAGAGCAGCTGCCCCACACCCACACTTAGACTTGGGCCTGTGCTTATTTCTTCAGTTGAACGCCTAGCAGGAGGTAGAATGTCTTCCACCTGGTTACAATCAGAGCAAACTTTTCAGATGAAGCTTCACTCACTACAGGAAACCAACCCACTCTGCTTCCAAGGTGCAGCTTATGCCCAGTTGTGAATTATACTCAAATGTTTTGTATTATAGCTTCAAAATTGAGACTGCTTGACAAAGTACCCAGCAGGCTCTTCTATACAGCTGAAGCATCCAATCTCCAGCAGCTGATAAATGTTAACAAAGTTCAAGATAAAATGCATAATATTAAGGGACTGATTTACTGAAATAAATACTGAATAAATAACAGGGATGGCACATGCCTACAGTTATTTCATGGGATGTTAAGTATCTCTAAGAATGTATCCTCTCTAAAAGCAGACACCTACAGGTAACACTTATGAACTGGGGTGAGGCACCTGAGGGTGCTTCTTCCTGCCAGATGTGCTGATTCAGAGTTGTTGGTTTGTTTTTTTTTTTAAAGGTAGGATAGCCTTCCTGCATAGTAATTTCTATCATTTTATGATAAAAAGTCAATCACTCTAGGAACTTCAAGCTACAGCTGTAATGGTGTCAGGTCACAGCAGACTTTCCCTTCCAGCATAACTTTTGTTCATAATCTGAGTTTTCAATATGTCTCATGCCTGAAACTCAGTTCTGGCACATGAAATCTGGTTGTTACAGCAATCTTCAAAAGGTTCCGACAATTTTTAATTTAGCTTTAGAATAAGAAAATCAGAAAGGGGGAAGATAACTTTAAACTCCACAATTAATTAAAAGGCAAGATTAAAATTGCTCTGGTAAATCAAACACTTAATTTTGTGATTACATTTGTATATGGTATAGCTTGCATGAAAAGTGTTTTCCAAACTACAAACAATTTTCAGGAAGGACAAAAAATTAACTTCTGTCAAGAAATATTTGTAATGTGTAGTCCAGTTAGAGAATGAAAGCACATCGAATAATACAGTAAAATTTCTGAAGATCCAGATCTTAAAGGCAGGTCATGTTGTGATATAATTCTTTATAGCAAATTAACAACTTTACCTTTGACAGAAAATTAATTTCAGCATATTTTCCTTTTTCAGATTTAGACAACTTGCATATTAACTTAATATTTTGTGTAAAGAATGCTTTAATAAAGCAAACTTCACCAGGCTCTAACTCTGTGTATAGTGGTTAATACATGATGGGGAAAAAAATAACAGCATCAAAATTAGCTGTGAAGTTTTGCTTTGAAAGAAAGTAGGACAACAGAAAAAGAAACGCTACAACTTATATTTTTCCTAATGTGAGTTGGAAAAGTCCACAATAGAAAAGGGCTAGATTAAATCTTATTTTAATTTTACATAAACTGACAACAGAAAATATACAGTGCACTGAGCTTTTTAAAATCTCAGAGAAATACTTACAAAGCTAATTTTCATCTCATTTTTAAAGCACCTTGTGCCTAAACTATGTATATCAGTTAAAACAAGCTGTTGTCAACAAGAGTACAGTTATCAAAGTTAAAAACATAAGGTGCAGCCTCTTTAGATGGATCCTCTTCACCACAGACTTTTCAGATTTTTATTTCACAGTCCCTCAGTTATTAATGGCTCTAACTTGCACGACGTATCAAATTCCAAATATCTTTTACAATCTTAAAAGGTAAGTGAAGCATTTCAACTTCAGCAGTGACCAATTAGAAGGAAATTTGCCCAAAACTGGTTTAGCAGCAAAAATAACCAGCTGAATTCTTCAAAGCTATATTGTGTTTTTCCAACAGCTTATAATGTATTGAATTCATACTTTATTAGTGTTTTCATATGATAATATGTAACCCTCTGGAAAAACAGGCAGGGATGTTTTAAGTATAGAATTATTTCTATATTAAAGTGACAGTTTGACATATTTCTCACTTATTATTTTATAAAGATGATACTCTCCATCACCTGGCATCAGCAAGACCAGTTGTTGCTGAAGGCCCATCCACAAGCACATTACAAAATAATTAATGTTCATATGGTTTGCAGGATGGAATTACTAAATTGATTTTATTTTTCACCTAGGAGCTGTGAATCATTCAAGTTTCAGTAATATTAGTCCTTAAATGTTTAGCTCAAAGGTAGTACAAAATATTACTATAATTGCAGGAACATCATCCCAGATCCTGAGATTCTATGAGAATTCAGAATTCCTTTGCTTTCCCAGGCCATCTTCTAGCACTCTTTAAGCAAAAGTCAAGAATTCTCAGTTCAGTTTTCTAGAAGAGAAAACAAATAAATTAGTTTATTGTACCTTCGCATATCAGATGATCATTCATTTGTCTAAATAAATATATCAATTAAGGTTACAGGTCAATTATTTCCATCCCAGTAAATTACAGCACTCCTTCAAAATACCTAAAAATTTGCCCTCTGAAGTTACAAAACAATCTGCAAGTTTACAGGACTGCCACAACTTACACTGAGGAGCACAAGACATCACTAAGAATTCTGAACTACAGATGAAATTCTTTAGAACAGTCCCTGAACACACCAGTCAGTGCTTTGCTGGCCCACAGCAGAGCAACACTGAGGAGCTGGTTTTCCAGGGATCACAGAATACATACAATCAGAAGGTTCTAAAATAATGAGTGATTCTAAACAGCTCTCAATTACTAGTATTAAAAATATAGTTCTATCTGTGATCTGGTTTTAAAGCTCTTATGATTCAGGCTTTCAAGCTTTCTTCAGTGAAGGCTTCAATATGAGTACCCACATACTCAGCATTACGTTCCCTATAAATGAATGAGACAGGTTAAGAGGCTCATAGGAAGCCCTGCACCAGCCAGAACACCATACAGAAGGGTGTTGAGAGGAGCTAAACACACAGCTGTTGTTTACAGAAGGCTGCCAATTCTGTGCAATTTGTTTGTTCCTCTGTGCAAGAGTTCAGGAGTCCTGGCTCCACAGCTTGCTGATGAGAAAACCCCACATAGTAGCACAGGCTCCTGGTTTCTGCCCCAGGACAGTTTATGTATTTTAAAACCAAAAGGACATAGATATGGTCAATATATACACTGTGTACAGCTGTTGCCCAAAAGCTTACACAAGTGAGTACAAGCTGAAACCAGCAGGAGCAACAGAGAAAGACTCCTGTTTTGCAATTCTGTTTTATCATCTCTGATTATCCATTATCAACTTCCCACCCATTGCTAAAGGTCTTGGAACTCCAGATGGGAAGGTGATGCAAAAGAAAATAGTCCTGGTTGTGGGCAGACTTCTTCAGAAACTAAGTGGAAAGCTGAAGAACACAGAAAATTCTTCAGTTGTTTCTGTTCTTGAAGTTCAGCTCATTTTAATACAATCAATGAATGAGTAAAATACCAAGGACAGTCTGGGGCTACAATACCTCTGTGTCTTACAGATGTACTGGTACTACTGTTAGTAAACTGTGGTACAATTCCCAGTGGCCAGAACTTAAAAAGAATGTTGATATACTGTGGAGCATTTGGGAGAGAGCCACCAGAACCATCTCAAGATTGGAAAACAACTTTAAAATGAGATTTCAGTTGCTCCATCTGTTTTGTTTAAGCAAGATGACCTGGTGATAGCAATAAAGTACACATGAAAAGCACATCACAGGCTCTTTGTCAAGTAGATAAAGATCTGGAAAAATCCGAAGGCTGAAGCTGAACTAATCCAGACTAACAATAAGGTACCATTTCTTTATTCATTTAAGCACTGAATCACTAGATGACATATTAGAAAAACTGCCTGAAAGGGTGCTTTTCTAAAAACTGATTTCTGACTGAACCCATGAATTCACTGAGGACACAACATAGTTCTGAAGAGATGATAAAAGCTTTACAAGAATAGCATACTGCTCAGAGAGAGAGGGAGAACATGGCCGTTTGAGAGATATTACAGAAACAACACTAGATTTCAAAGGAGCCTCACATAAGATACTAAAAAAAACTGTATTGCTTTTAAAAAAACGTCTTTGCTGATGAAATGGAAATCTCCATTTACCAGTGCAGAAAAGAAGGAAAATGTGTATAACTGCCTAAAAGCCCTAGTAGTAAAACCTTTCCTATCATCAGCCCCTGTTAGTCACATCAATACTGCTAATGACAGCTTTGAGACAGGGTTAATCCCTGGCAGACTTGAAGCCTTTGTGGGTATTGTGTTGTTTACATACCATGGGCAGGGCCCAGAGGGTGGTGATTAGTGGCAGAAGTCTACTCTGAGGCCAGTAATTAGAGGTGCATGCCAGGGGTTGGTACTGGGTCCAGTCCTGTTTAGCATCTTTATTAATATTGTGGGTGATGGAGCTGAGTACACCCTCAGCAGCTCTGCAGAAAACACAAAACTGGAGGGAGTGGCTGATATACCAGAGGGTGCTGCTGCCATCCAGAGGGAGATTAACAGGATGGAAAACTGAGCTGACAGCAACCTCAGCAAGTACAAGGGGAAGTGCAAAGTCCAGCACCTGGGGAGGACCAACCCCAGCCACCAATACATGCTTAGGCCTGGTGGACACCAAGATGACCATGACTGAGCATTGTGCCCTTGGTAGCAAAGATGACCAGTGGTGACACAGGCTGCATTGTCCCTCCCAGAGGTAAAAGGAGGGGGTCCTTTCCCTCTGCTCAGCACTGGAGTGGCCACAACCAGAGCGCTGAATCTGGTTCTGGGCTCCTCAGTACCAGACAGACATGGAATACCACAAAGAGCTATGAAGACAGATGAAGCATCAAAGTGGAGATAAGCACTGGCACAGTTTGCTCAGAGAAGTTGTGGAGTCTCCCTTCCTGGAGATACTAAAAAACCACCTGGACATGGTCCTGGGCAACTGAGTCTTGATGTTCTACTTGTGCAGAAGGGTTAGAACAGGTTATCTCCAGAGGTACCTTCCAACCTTAACCATTCTGTATTTCTCTGATTTACTATATCAGAGCAAACTACACTATGAAAAGTTTCAAACATTAAAAAGCTGGAACAATTCAAGCTAATTTTAGTACAGTCTACACATACTAGGGTAACGAAGTCAGGTGTGTGGTTGAAGTAAGAAGTAAGTAGAGCATATTCACTTGATCTTCTGATGTTTGGACAGTTGAGAAAAGGTAAGGTGAGAGTACAACTGTCCTTCAGCTGACATTACAAAAATACTGTAGTAAGGTGATCATAAATGTTAAATAAATAGGTGACAGATGGGACTCTGCAGCGGATTTGATAGGAAACAATTTTCTGTTTACACATGAGGACTAAAGGAGTCTAGAATTAGGGAAAATGGCTCATGAAGATATTGGGAGAGGGCCAAAGAAAGTCAGGGAGACATCTCCAAGCTACCCACCCTCAATCACTTGTGTATGATCACCGAAATTATTTATTCTTCATCACTTTGTAGATTTAAACTAAATTGCTGCATATATGGGATATACATGTCTAGCATGTAGCAAAATGGAACAATAAGCAAGACATGTCCTGAAACAAAAAACTCAAGGAAACAGGAAATTAGTCCCAAGCTTCCCATTTTGATACTAAACTGATGTTTTAAATAAATGGTTAAAACCTTAGTAAGCAAACCCTTGCATTCTTCTTATATCTGAAGGTGTTACTTAATGTCCTGTCTAAATACCACACTATGACACACACTGGCTTAAGCAGATGAAATACAGTTTGTGTGCCCTATTGAATGCATGTCTTTACCTTCGCTTTCTTTGAAGATACACATGTACCAACCACTGGGCAATAAATGGCCATACAATAGCAAAAGCTAAAACACCAGGAGAAATTTCAAAGGGCCACCATGATGGTTTCTAAGGAAAACAGAAAAAAATTCCAGTCAGCAATCTGTGCACGTACTGAATACCACATGTGTACTTAACAAACACTTCAAGTTTTATGGTATCAGAGCAGAAAATACTATTAAGACCAGAAAAAAAAGACTGAGCTATCAAATATTTTTTTATCTCCTAGTCAAGGGAGAGACAACAGGAAAAGCACATACTAGGAGCAAGATATAAAAAATTCATCTTGTATTTTTTCACCATTCACACTGCTTTTTACAAATACAGAACCCCAATATTTTACCTTGACAGAGGAATCAGGCTGATAATTTGACTGTAGCGTTGCAGATCTTGCCTTTAAACACAAACAGAAGCTGGTAAGTATCAAATAGGAAACAACTAAAATTCTTCTGTTTCACAAAAAAAGAATATGAAGTTTTTAATCTTTTGAAGACTTTGCAAACTGTACATATGACAGTTCAAGGAACAGTACTTACTGCCCTTCACCTCACCCCTATCAAGGAAGATTTTATTTTGTTAAAAGACTAGAACCCCCCAATCCAGTTACCCTTTCACTACTTGGTTCCCAAGTCACCTCTGGTGCTTCTATTACCCTTCAAAGCATTTTTATCACACTTTTGTGCGTTGAAAAATGAATCAGTGTCACTTACTGGACCTCTGTACAGTTTATCAAGGCCCCCTGCACAACTTGTCATCACAATTTCCTCAACTTGGGTTCAGTCCCAGAAGTTGCAACCCAGGGTATAAGTCCCAGCAGATTAATTTACATAATTGTTCGTCAAGATTAGTCTATACAAAGGCAGAAAGCACCGTTTTAGTGTGCCCTGAGCTTCAGCTACATGCATGTCTAACACCATTTCTTCGTATGCTGCTCAAGTTAAAAAAAAGAAACGTAATAAATTTTTTAAAAAAAAAATCTATCTGTATCCAAACAGCAGACTTTTTAATCAAGGGTTTTAATCAACCCTTTTCCCTGGCTGCCTTATCATTTGCAGTATGTGCAACCCGTGGGATATTGCTTGCAAAGATCTCTTGTTCTCATGTAGATTAAAATATATCTGCAAGTGTAACACACCCAAACATTTTAGCTTGTTGGTTCTATACTCCTGAATATGAAAAGTTTTTCCATTGAAACAGAAGGAAAAAACTCACTATATCTATAAGTATCTATACTTGCTTAAAACTTCTTTTGCCTATCATGTATACAGGATGTGACACTCCAGGAAAGTTGGATTGCTTTGCAGGGAAAGAATGTTCTGTCTGCAAACACTTACAAATCTGCAAGATTAAGGTAATTTCTTACTTCCTTTGAGATCTGCTGGTGAAGATACTATATGGGATCATGTGTGACCAACATTAACTATGGAATCTTCATATAGTGACTGCATAATGTGTATCAACAACTATAGCTAAGTTTTACTGATCAGAAATATGTAAAATAATATATGATTAATTTCTATGTAGAAATTCATGGTTTTGCTAGCATTTACAAGAGTCATGAATTGTGTTTCTGAAAGTAGGTACCAATAAGACATTTCAAGTTGGAAAAAACTACAGAATATAGCTGGAATGTCTTTACAGGTTAAGAAAGTATTGTCTGAATTTTTAATCTGAAAAAGCATTAAAAATGTTCAAGGAAATTTAAAGTAATCAGATAACTGGAATGGACAATACCTGTGATGCTGTAACTGCCTCCAGCATATGCAGCCTCTGGAGAACATTCTGCATGTCTTCCTGCAGCCGCATCAGCACCACCGCGATCTGCTCGTTGAGGCTGCCCCTGGGTCCTCTCTCTGATCCCCAGCGCTCTCCATCCCCTCCACTGCCCATCTGTCCACCTTGTGAACCATCTCCCAGAGGCTGAAGCCTATGCCCTATGGTGAAGGGGAAAAACCAGACACACAGAACACAGAACAGCCTGTTACCTTTATTGAAAACGTTTGGTTTTAACAGTTAATTTTCTCCCTCCCCACCTGAGTGTGGTACCCCTAATCACAGGCTGTATTCAGGCAGTTCAAAAGCACTGGGAGTTTACTGCAACATCATTTGAGATGTTTCCCTACACCCTCACTGTACCATTCAAGGTTCTAGAATTGCATAAACATTTAGCAAAAAATTAGTCATTCACATCCAGTGAAGGTCAGCAGTAAATTCTGCCTTAGAGAAACGGAAGTGGGATCTCTTATTATCAAGGGTGTTTTAAATTTGACACAGTCCCCAGCTGGAAAATGAAGAACACTGGAACAGAGTAATGAGAAAAGGTAATTTTTTGAAACCTACAATACTCCTTTAAGCTATATACAGCCAGTCTAAGCTGTTTCCACCTGCAAGTAGCAAAAAAAAAAATCAGGAGGAAGAAGGCTGGAAATAATGTGCAGTCTTATACTGTGTGCTTTGTAACAGTTTCAACATAAAAGCTGTATTTAGATATTTTTGTTTTTTAATTTTGCTTCTGATTACACATAGGTGTTATACAAAAAACATACTATAACAAATAAAACTACTTCTGTCTTCTTTTTTTTTAGTACAAGTAAACGTCATTCTTGACTTTACAGATCATACCATTGGAACATGGCAGCCAAGAGAGCAGGTAACAGAAAAGCAGCATGCACAGTACCTCTCCCTCTTCTGACATTGTAGAAATCTGCTTTTTCTCCGCCTTTCTTTTCCTTGTGAGGGCCTCCATTACTGGCTTTGCCATCTTCTCCTCCACACTTGACTTCACCTTGTTCTTGAGCTGCTCCCTCAACAGTATTTCCAGACTGGAGATGCCCAGAAGTCATGCAAGCATGCCTTGGAAAATCCGTATTTTCTAATGGAAGACTGTGATCTACATCCAAGAAATGGGATGAATGCTTTAAAGATCCTTTAGCTGATGTGATGATCTCCAAGGGCTACAAATTAACATTAGCAAGCAATTAAATTCTGCAAAATGTGACAGTTAACCAATAAAAAGGAAGATGCATCATCTCTACTTTAAGAAAATTTGCTCAGAATTAAGACTTTTTAAGAGTAGTTGTTTTCTTGTAGAATGTGCTGCCTATTATCTAAATGTCCATTTCAGATTCAAAAGGTTAGATGCTCATTTAAGGCAAATATTCTCAAAACAGTGATACCACTTGGAGCTACTGTAGACATTTCTAATACACAGTAATAATTAGTAAACAAATAGAACACTAAGGTCTGAAAATGTCCACTTTTCCCTTGTAAAACTGGTTTTGCTTCCTAGACAGTGAAGGGGTATCCTAACTCGGATTCTTGTGCCAGGCACCCAAGTGGGCAGTGTTTACACTCATGTCAGAGATCATGTTGCTTGTTATCAACCTGTTCAAACAGCTTGGCTGCACACTGTACCTCTCACCAAACAAAAAGAAAGCAATGGTATTCTATCAACCTCTCACTCAAAATCTGTGGTACTGTTGGAAGACACGAAAAATGGGTGGTGTATGTGTTGATCAGGTCACAATTACATGTTCTGCAACAGGGCTGCCTTGATGTGGTTCAAGCAACCCTCTGTCCAGTGCAAGGACAGGCACTTTCACAAATACATGCTGAAGCAGAGTGGGGACCTCAGCTAGCTGTAAGATAACCCCTGAAAAAGCCAAAATAACCAGAAGGAGGGGCAAAGAAATGGAAACTGCTGCCAAATTCCCACTTGTCAGTCAGCTATTTAGAAACCTGTAGCATCACAACTGAAGGACAGCGTATGGTGTATCATTTCCAATAAAAAGCTGTATTGAATTATTTACATGAACCTCTCCTAGCTTGAACCAATCCATCTATAGTTCTGCTTGTGTATTTAATTTCATATAACAACATTTGTTATTTCATTCAAAACTAGAACCATTCTAATGCAGGTTTGGAAATTCTGACAAATTACTCACCTAGTTCAATTAAAGAATCTCAAACATGTTTCAATGATACACAAAATAATTGGGAAATCACCTAGACAAAAGAATTTTCAGCACTTCTACCCAATCACCTTTCCCAATGTGCTTTATTGGTGAAATTTTGATTTGCTGAAAGGAATTCTCTAGATTCTCAGAAACAGCTAGACATGAGAATTATGCAGTATTAGAGCACTCACTCATCTTTCTGATCCCCTACATTCCTTCCCAGAATCTGAAAACCAGGTGTTTGAGTGCTATCTACAAATTCCACACTTTAAACTGGGGCTCTGATGGAGGTCCAACACACTCAACTAAGACTCTAGTTAATAAACTAAGCCAGCACAATTGTGATGTCCAGCTTTTATACCAAAGTCAGAGATGTACATTATAGTTGAAGAAAGTACAAGAGAACCCAGAAATCATTATCATCTCCCACTTCTTTAGACCTGGGTCATTTCAGGCACTGGTTTGCAGGCCACTTTCTAAGGCTTACTCTTTATTTATTCTAAAAAACAAATGCAGAATTTATCAGGCCAGAAAAAAGGGCATGCAAAAAGCTCATTGTTACACAGACACTCCTTGATTGTTGGAGACAGCTGGATTATGGTCCCTGGATATGGTCCCTAAGTTTCATTGTATTACTGTTTTTGACAGTTGTTTCTTTGTACTGTTGTTTTTTATACCTTCCTCTCACATAAATTCTCTGAGGTCAAAAATTTCAAGGTTTGTAAAATCAGTAGTAACCAAGTTGTAGAAGACTGATGATAAAAAGAACAAAACCCAATAGTCCAAACAGGAGAAAGGTATGCATGAACTCATTCACCTCCACATGTCCAGGTTCACCTGATGAATAGGATCAGTTTCAAAATACACCGAGGAATACTAAACCCCTACCTCTTCTAGTCCAAGTTGCTCCATAGAGTCACAAAAAACTTCACTGTCTGAATCACTGGTTAAGTGCTGAGTTGCTGAAACTTCTTCAGTATTCTCTTCATTTGCACCTGTATGGAAAGAACATGTGCTTTGCAAAGGTGAATCAACCCTGGCAAAGAGTGAAGCAAAGAGTTGAAATGTCTCTGTGAGCTTCAACTCATGCCCCTTTTACTGACTATTGTCATCCTAAAGTTAGATTCAGAATAAAGAGGTTATATTCATATAGATATTATATAAGACTTTAACTAGTGGGAAACATACCTCATATTGGCATTTCTGCATTGTAAGTTGATAATTTTAATTTTACCTTGCTCATTCCACTCTCCTTCCTAAGCCGAGTATAAACGAGTTTTGCCTAAAGTTAACAATTTAAAAAATTATATATTTAGTTGTTTCAACAAACTGGCACTTCTAATATGTTCAGCCTTTGAGAATGAGAAATAAGGAATTAGTGACTTTCATTTCATTATAAATGAGCTTTCAAAAGCAAGCAGTATTTGCATAGGTACTTTAATCATTTTAAAATATACCAATTCTACTTCTGCGGGTTGGGCCTCTCTGTCTCTGCATTCATCTCTCCACCTTAGGAGATCTTAACAGAAAGCCTTATTTTAAACTGGCATTAATTATTTTTTTTTTTTAATATTCTTATATTTCTACAACTGAAAGACACCATTGCTACTATCGGAAGCCGAGGATTAAGCTCTCAAGAAAACATTCTCCATTAAAAACATGTGCAGATGGAAACATTGTCTTGGAAGGACAATACCTTGGTGAGCACAGTTACTGGCTTTTTCTAGGCTTGGCTCTGTTTTCTTTATTTCTTCCTCTGTGTTCAAGCCATTCAGGGCAGATTTGGTCTGGATGCCGTTCTGCATATCTGGGATAAAGCTGTCCTCGTAACAGCCATTTGTAACAATATTTTCCAAATCCTTAGCAGCTGTTAATTCTGGTTTCTCATCCTTATAGTCTGTAAAAGAACAAGAAGCCTTACAACTAGAAAGCTAAAGACCCAATAGCAAAAAACTTATTTCTTCAAGTGGTTAACTTTTTAACAGACTGTATATAAAACGCATCTGCAGAACAAAATATATAAATGCTCCTAGATTCACATTCACAGGGATTGTTTTGTTCTTGTAAAAAATGTAAATATAAAATTTAATTTGCCTAAAGAGCAGATTATATATAAAGCATTAGTAAGCAAATGCAAAGTTGGTCTCTCAAATTAAATAACAATTACGGTTAATGGAGGAAAAACCTGTATAGAATCCTAAATATGTAATTTTGATTTGTTCTCATTGATGCTGGCATTTCTCAAAAGTCTTTATGGACTCCCTAAAAAATGTCAAAGGAAGTTTCCAAAGGAAAAAAAAAGTTATTTTCAATGGAAGTGTTGTGGTCATTCACAGCTCTTAAAAAGCAGCACCAGCAACAAAAAAAGACAAAATACAGGATATAGACTATTATCTAATCTACTGACAGAACTTTCTAGACAAATCAAAAATTGTATGACAAATTTGTACTAATTCTAAATATGATAACCCAGGCTGAGACTGCCATTTTTATCACACATCCACATGTATTTACACCTAATTCTACTGAAGAAGTACAGCGTTTAAAATCCTTTGAGACTTTCTGCCACTTAGGTAGTTAGTAATAACTTGAGAAGAGATAATGGTTCAAGTGCAGAATGCATACCCTTTCCATTTAGCTGTAGTTCTTTTTCTTCCTCCTCACGAAGGCCTTCTTCTTCTGATTCTGCTCCACTATCACTACTTTCAGCTTTTCCATTCACAGCCTTTATATTTGCAGTAGAATTCATGACATTACTAAGGTCTAAGAAAAAATTCAAAGAGGAAAACAAGATGTATTTTAAAAGAAACATACATCACCACTCCCACACTATTAGTGAGAGTTCTACAGAGATATTCCTACAGTAGAAGATGCACCAAATAACGCCAACTTTATTTCTGTAATCTCTTCCTTAACTGATTTACAGTTTCTCTTTTGTGGTTCACCAGAGTGCCTGACTCTGTGAAGAGATTCTCAATGACTGAGAAGAAGCCTAATGGAAAGGGACAGCAAGCCACTTTCCCTACTGAGTCTCAGACCAAGTCTATTACCCATATTTATGGTATAGCTGCAGTAACATTTTATCTAGGACCAATGCATCCATGTACTTTTAAACCCTGAATTCAGCATTTTAATATAAGTTCCCTTTTGGGTTGAAATGCTTCAACAAAGGCAAATTTTAAAACATTCTATTCAATTATAGCAACAAGATTATCACACAAGAAGGTAAATACAATATTCTGTGCATCTTTTGCAGTAATCTAAGCAGATACAAAAAACAGTAAGAAGACTCAAGTTTATACAGATCTTTATCTAGCAGAGGGCACATGGAAATAAATTCTCTGATTTCAGAAAAAAAGATGAGAAAATAAACACCCTAAGCATTTACTTGCATGTCTAATTACATATATTTTCAAAAAATATCTTGAAATAGGGAAAGGAACTCCTAAATCCTTGTTTTCCACATTTTTGTTCACTCTGAGGATCACAAAACATTCACTCTGAGTGTACTAAGAATAGCAAGATAAAGATTCCTAAAAAATATGGAGAATTTATGGGACAATTGCACCACCTTGTGTAAAAAAAAAAAGACATAGTTAAAGGGTTATTTAAGCCTTTTTTATTATAACAGAGTGGCTAAGGTACAAAGAGGGGACTGCAAGACACTTGTGCATTTCACATGTTGACTCGAGGCTGAAGTCTGTTTTAATTGTTAGCACAGCATTATATTTGCATAATTTCTACATTACCTTGTCAGACACTGGAAAGATTAATTCTTACATATAGGCTTAATATTTAACAGCAAAATAATATCCAATCATACTGGATATAGCTGCCAAACCAGCTTCACTACTTCTTTCACTTTTTTCTTGCTGCATGGTAATTTAGAGCCAAGAGTTTCCTGCTTTAACCTTGCAATGAAGAGCCTTCCAACATCCTCTTGTTTCAAAGCTTATCCATAGTGCTTTACAAAAAAGCAAAACAACTAAACTTCTTGTATAGAGAATCCTATTCATCTTAGTTTTACTGCAAGGTAAAGTTTCTGTGGGCATCCTGCATCACTGTTTTGGATTGATGTAATTCAACTTTATATTTAAAAAGAGAGCCTGAAAAGCTGTTGTCTGTTTTGTAGACTGCAAGAATATAAGTGATCACATGCTCACTTTCTCCTCCCTAAAGAACACTTGTTATTTGCAAGGAAATTTTTTTCACAGAAGAAAAGCCCCAACATATTCCCAGTTCACTTCTCATAAAGGTTTCATTTATTGTGAAACCAAATTCTCTAAATGTTTTTCTGAGAAGGAGCAGTGTGAGGAGAGTAAGGTAGCAGTTAAATCCTCACAGCACGATCATGAAGCACAGGCATAGCTCCCTTGGCATGGTAAGGCAGGCATCACCCTTCCCTTTGGAATAGAATGGGGGTGGTGGTTCAATTATCCATGTGTCCTACCCTGTCGTGGGAGTAAACAGGAAAGACAAGACTAGGAGGAACATGTAGCTGTGAAGAGAGGTGAATAAGAACTGTAAAACTCCTCAACTTACCAAAGAAATTGTAAAAAGCTACAGCTATACCATAAGCTTTAATTTTTTTTATTTTTTTTTTTTTCCAAAGGTCTTTGAATATTCCACCATATTCTTTCTTCACTCAATTTAAGTAAGCAGATTATGCATTTGGGGAAATATCTAAGTGATGCAGCACATATATTTAAATAAAGAGGTGCAATTGAGAGAAAGTATCAACAATAAACAGCTTTATGGTACCTTGCCATGGGATACCTGAGTAACTGAAACCCATCAGGATCATGTTTCTTCTTAGCAACAGTGCTTCTAAAGATCATAAAGAGTTACTGATTGATGCCCACTCTGAAGAACACAACATTGTACAGCATTTTGGCCGCACTTCATTGCGCATTCTCCTCAGACCCCTTACACTGCTTTTCTCAGCAAGTCCATCTCCAGTTGCTTTTACTAAAACTGGTTTGCTGCAGTCCCCCTTGTTACTCTGAGTATCTGCTAAAAAGCCAGCCAATGACTACCAGTACTGGGGGTGCTAGAATTAAAAGATTGAACAGAGCTAGTAGTGACTTCTACAGTCCCTGTTGGTAGGTTAATGGCTACTTCCTAAGGGATTTATCTTTTAATATGAATGATTAAAGTAAAACAAACCTTATCTGCTTTGTGTTAATTTCCCCAACCCAGTTTTCTTTCTGTTTACCCCTTCAACTACAAACAGAATGTTAGCAGATTTCTCTGTTGCCCCATTTAGATATCATAGAAAACCTTTTGGTTTATTATTTTCATCTTGCTGCCTAAAGCACCAAACTATGAGATCTGTGACAGCCTTCCAAATCAAATCTTTACTGCTCTGTGTAGCTGTGCAAGGGGTTATATTCTACTGCAAAAGCCTGGATTGTATTGATTTTTTTTTTAATTCTCTATAGTAAGAGCTGTGTAACACTAACAACATGCAAATAGATGAACAATTTAAGAAAACAAAAATATGGAAATGATGTGAAGAACACACAGAGCCTCTCTACAAGCTTTCAGTAGATGTTTATTTTCTTGTGTCAACTGTATTAAGAGATTTCCTAAAAGCAATTCTAAGTAAGAATCTTTAAAAGCAGTACTACAATTCTTCTCAATAACCCATCTAACAGAGCCACACTTCTCAAAAATATGTATTTCATTTCTAATTCCCCACATATTTCAAGCCATTTTTTTTACCCAGACAGAAGTTAAGAGCCTAAATGCCTCTGTGGATCTGCCTCACCTCAAGGGCCATTTTACAGAGAAAACCTGCCCTAGCAGGTTTTTCTCAAATGCCTTGTATTTTTTGTTTTCTTAACAGGCACACAGTTTTTATACAAAATGAGCACACACTACCAGGTCTGTACTGATGGTTAGCTTAGCACAACACAGTATCCTCACACCAGTCTTACAGCCTCTCACTCTCTGTAAATACCAATGATCACGAAACAGCATCCACGTGAAACACATCATCAGACATTTAACTAGCTCTGCACACCCTCATAATTTAATAAAAATTATGTCCTTCAGTAAAATATTATAACTTTACTATCTGCTCAACAGCAGCAAGATCTTGACCACTAAGGATTACTTCCATGACCTACATCTAGCATCACCTTTTACGTCTTGTATCTAAGAAGCCACTAGCTCTGCCAAAAATGTTAAATCTTAGAGAGGTCTATATTGTCTACAAAAATAGTTTTGATATTCAGGTAACTACAGCTGTTTTCTTGACATCACAACATGATGTTCATGCTTGTTACTGATCGAGGCAGGCTCGCTGCTTTGATTCCAAGTTTATGCAACCACAGTCTGACATTTCCAATACAATTAGTTGCACAAATCTCCATCTCCTTTTTCAAACTTGACACACCCCAATACTGCAAGGATTTCACTGCAAGGAGTGATCACAATCAGAAAGGAGGGAGACATGCAAGCATCTGGGAGCAATAAGCCCTTCAGCTAGAAGAACAAGACTTGCTGTACCTTCATTTCCTTCCATTCTTTTTAATACAGCACATTACAAAGGAAGTTTCCAGGGGCCCAATGTGCTTTGTAACATCTGTCCTACTGTACTCCAACAAGCTGCCATCACAAATAAAAAGAGATATTAGAAAGGAAATCTGTCACAAACAGAAACAAAAAAAAGTAAACTTCCTTAACTACCACTGGTTTATCACCTTTAATCAAATGCACTAAATGTAACTTCTCTGAAAAAAAAAAATTTATTCCTTAAGCCAGATCTTCCTCTACAGTTTTCCTTTTTGTTTAGTGTTCCTAAACTTTACTATAACAAAGAAAGAGCAGACTCTCCTCCTTATTACTTTTGTTTTAATGTACTCCAAAAGACTACAGTCTTGTTTTCTAATTATTCCCCTCTGCTCATCTGCTTTTCAAGCTGTTACACACACAGAGATGCTACTGTATTTAATAACAAAACAAACAAACCCCCCCAAAACCCCAAAATCCATGTCTTTATTTTCCATTTATAAACATCAAAACAATACTTTGTGAATAAGAACAAACATAGACAACAGCAGCTCCTCAGACATTTTTATTAACTTGCAAGTGTAGTATTTAGGATTACTGTTTATTCATCCTGGACCTTAACACTTTTCAATATCTATACTTTCTATCTCCATCCATATAATCAATACCTGTTCCCTGGAATTTTCAGAATACTTTCCATATAAAAAAAAGGTTACTATGTTTTTGGACTGACTTGGAAACATCTCCTTCCTCCCTTTCATTCCTGAGCCTTCTGCCAATGGAGATGACCTGAGCGGGAATTCCTGACAGAGAGCAGCCCAGGGAGAGCAGCAGCTGTCCCACAGGCATTCCCAGCACTGGCATTCCCAGCACTGGCATGCAGTTCCCCTGGACACCAGGAATATGGGGCCACCCAGCAGAGGCAGTGCAGTTCCATGGTGTGTTTGCAGTGAGACTGATGGACCCAGACTTTGCCAACTTACTGTCAACAGCCAATGATCACATGTGAGAATGAACACAAAGAATAGTTGCTTCTTAGGTATTTACAGTAAGTTGCAAGAATAGTAAGATCATTTCAGGATCCAGGATGTCCCCTTGTCTGGTACTAGTTCCCTCTGGGAGAATGAGCAAGACTTGCTAAGCTTTCTTCTGTGTGGAAGAGATAACAGTCAACATTCGGAACTTTGACTAGGCATGGCAAGTCGAGAGAGGAACATTATACTCTTAAGTTTTGCCCCAGAAAATACAAAACACAAACATAACGAGCACTGACCTACATAAAAATAACAATTATGCTTGACAGCAACAGAAAAAAATATTGCTGAGTCACCTGTAACTCAGAAACTCTGATCCATATTATTGTATTTATTGTAGCCTCAAAAAAAAATTGTTTTGCCCTGTACAAGGAAAACAAACAACAGCCATCAGTAATTAAGATCACATTCTACTCTCCTGCCACCTGCTCCAAGCTTGCCAGCTGAACAGCCTTTTACAATGTCTGTATTTATTAGACACAGTATCACAGATAACAAGAGATGGCTTTGCCATCCATCTTAGAGGCTATGATTAAAGTAATTATTTTTGCTATAAGGATGTTATGCACGAAACACCGGACCATTAACATTGGGCAATTCTCTGAGAGCAGTCAAGATATGACTGCCTACATCTGTTTTCTTCCAGCATCCCATACCTCTGTCTACTGCTTCTTTGTAGCTTGTCTTTGTAGAACAGAACTGTGAGAAAGCTGGATTTCAGTTCTCTCATCACAAGATCTTAGCTACAAACGAGACCTCTAAAATGTAAGACACCAACTTTTTATAGCAAGTGGGAACGTCTGCTAAGGACCCCAAAACCTGAAGAGCTTTTGACAAGTTACTTTCTCTTTTGCAGGGAACAGGGTTTTGGTGGAAGCAAAAAAAGTTCAGGTCCAATGACCAATTAGGCACAAAAAAAACTACCACTGACTCAGTCTTACATGAGACAGACAACTGGAAAACGTCCATTTTCATGGGAGAGAGCTTCTCTCAGCTGCCTGCATTTTGAAAGAAACAATTTCTATTATTACATTTTCACATCTGGACACTCTGCTGCTCACCCTGTGAGGATGTATTCTCCATTGCCATGTATGAGACAGGAGGTGTTGATATCCTCAGGATTGAGCTATATGGATGCTTTGCCCTGATTTCCAGCACTGGCATAAAAACATCAGTCTGAAGACAAAACACAAAGTAGGCTCAAATTTGAATTGGAAAGACTAAAGCAGGTATGTATTGCAAAACAACAAGCCACAGCTTGTTGAGACAGATTCACATCTCATTGAGATTCTCCACTTAGGCACTTGCTGGCCCAGCCCTTAATCCTATAATAATCCCATCCTACAGCAAACATTGCAGATAATGTTCTAGATGCTTCTGAAGGTGAGCTAATAAACTACCGAGATATTTTAAAAATATTTGTATGGTAAGATTCACACTAGCCTCCATGAATATAATAGGTAACCTTGAGTATAGCTGCCACCTTATCACTGGAAACCAGAAGAGGAGTAAAAGTTTAAAGGGTGGAATTTTAAAAACCTCTTTCACCCATCCACTAACTCCTCCTGTCCCATGCTTGCCCTGCAGCTCCATTTTATGGTGCTGCCACCCATTGAACATAATCTACTAAGGCACAAAAATTTCAGAGTAACAGGGATTTCAGCTCTGTTTCTCTCTGTTACAAAACATAAAGAAGATTCACAAACAATGTGTTCCTCAAAATCCTAATGAGGAAAAGACAAAGGAGAAGGAAGGAAACTAGTTTAGCAAGTACATTTGAAGTCAAACAAATGAAAAAGTGAGTTTATGAAGCAAACAGAGGGTGTTTCACAGAAGAGGCCTCCCCACAAGCAGGAAGAGTGTGCCCCCAAATGCTCCATTGCAAAGCAAAGATGTTGAAAATAATGAGAATCTCTTTGAGAAATTAAAACTATCTGAAAAGAGAAACTATACATGAAGTCAACAGAAGCACAGTTGGAGAACATTGAATTTTAAGAACAAGAGTGTTTCTACCTGGAAACTAAAAATTAACAACAGATTAATTTTTTTTCAAAGGCAATTCTCCCCTCCAAGCTTACTTAAGTCCTGTACCAAGTATTGCCTTTAAAATAGAACTGTTTACATGTATTTGCTCATTCTAAAAGCACACAGACCTCAAGATCATATTTTAAACCTAGCTCCCATAGCCAATGCAGGAAGACACAGAGCAAATTCTGCCATTCACACAAGCTACTACTGAAGCAGTGCCCAGTCTGGCTGCCTGGCACAAACCTGCCACACCACCAGCAGTGCTGCCCAAGGCTGCATCCGCAGCAATGAGTCGCCTGCATCTCACACAACTGCAACACAGCTGGAGCAAAGTTTTCAGGAGGGAAACACTCGTTAGGATGACAAAGTTCCAGATTATTATAATACTGAAACTTTCTACAGCCTCTGCAGTACACAGCTTCTCATTACTGGAGGCAACTTTAGAAAGACTTACAAAGAGTACTGCTATTCAGCATAAAGGCAAAGGGTCATCTCTGTTTCACAGGATTTTAAAAGAGATTAAATGCCTCAACACAAAGCGTACACAGGAAAATTCTACTGAAGAACTTGCGAACAATTCCCAGATAGCTGAGTTCTTGAGACAATTTAGGGATTTTCTTGTCTCCCTTTGTATTTCTGCATACTCAGAAAACATCGACAGTCTTGCAGATACATTCAGAAGGATGAATTAGCTCTTAAATTCCTTATTTTCCACCCAATATCACAACAGCACGGTGCTAATTCTAGCCCATTTGTGGCTTCTTCAGGTATATAACATCACAAGAAAGCTTGAATGCCCATTCTGCAAATTTAATTCACCAAGCAGTGGTATTTTGAAGCTTTATCTTTTTAGCACTGGCTTATACATCAGATTTCTTGTGCATTTATCAGCAAGTGCAACAAATTAAAAGGCTGCTCTTCTAAACCAGCCCACATCTTACCCAACAGCCCTCCCTCTACTCTCCTAGCAGCTGAAAACAAAAGGGTCCTTCTGTAATATTTCAACAGTTATCTGTTCTCTTCTGTGGCACTATGATGGCTAAGAGCCCACTTTCTTCTCCTGATGTCTGGTATTTTATGTACCTGGAAATAATCTGTCAATAATTTTACTACTTCATACCTGCCAGACAGAGAATACTGTCTGAACTTTTCAGAGAATCTAAACTTCTCACATGGTTGCAAGATGAGGTTTCAGAACACTACCCAGGTTACACACTTTCAAAATATCCCTCAGATTTGCTTAGCCCATTGGAGGGAATTCTCTATTTTCCTTTCTTTACCAACACATCCGAATCTAGGTATTTGTAACCTATGGATCTGGCAAGTTTGTCCTAGTTGCCTAGTAGCTGTTACAAGTCATTTCAACGTGGGCATGTCAGGTTTCACTGTTTTTCATTAAGGAGAGCCACAAACTCTACTGTAGAGTCAGAAAGACAGTATTTAAATGGTTTAAATACATCTTCATTGAAACCACAAGTAGAAAATCAGTTTTGAAAGGCTACACTCTTCTCTTGAGGCCACTCTGATAGAGACAATACACCAGCCATAGCTGATGTACACTAAACTTCCAGACAAACTCTTCAACTAATTAAAGAATAGTGTTGATTTTGAGGAAGTTGCATGCAATTTTAGAACAGTTAGATAATGGTCTTTGTAGAGCTTTAAATCTAATGGAAGAAGAATGGTAGGCAAACTCAAGACAGAATGAAACAGAAGATGGAGAGAGTACAGTATGCAGGTAAGAGACTCATGAGAAGGGTCCCTTTTTCCCAGAACATACCAGTTGTTGGTCCATGAAAAAACACCTTCTGCAACAGAAGCTACAAAAAGCAGGGGCCTGGGGGCAGGGGAAGAAAAAGGGCTGGAGGAACCAACACAATAAAAACAAAATGGTGACAATTTTAACAGTATTGTCACCAATGACAATTGGTGTCTACACCATCTCAAACAGACTTGAGCAGATTGGTATGGTTCTTTAGCATTTATCTGGAAGACTGAAGTCACTCATGCTTCCATACTTCTGTGAAATATTTTGAGACCTGTACTGTAAATAATAACAATGATTTCCAGTGTCGTGTTTAATTGGGAAAGTGGTAAAAGTACTGAAGAAAGGGTTTCTAGGTCTCGAATGCAAAATTCTGTCTTAATTCATTGTGGCATAATTAAATGTTGCAACTTTAAACAATATGAATGATGACATATCACCAGATTTATTGCAACACTGCCAGAGCAAGATAAAGCTGAAATGTGCTATTCTGCTTTACTTATACTGCCTTATGTGTAAACTTCTTTTTTAAAAACAAGTATGCTAAATTTATTAAACAGGTATAGTTTAATTTCCTTGATTTTGTTTGCCTAGATAAGTCACTTTTTAAAGAAGTGGCTTTTGGCACTGTGTCATAAGCACCAAGTCCTAGTAAATACTTATTAAACAGATCGCTGACTTGAATTTACTGATATCCATCAATCCAGCTGTCAGGCAAGCTCATTAAATCCCAGATATGAAGCATATATAATTTTAGTTGAGGAAAAAGTCACACAGCTTTCAAAATGGACATTTAAAAACTCCCACCATTATATTTCCCCAAAAGCAATGAAAAAAATATTTCAGTTTCTCTGAGACTTGATACCAAAAGCAAAATCCAAACTATGTTCTTTTAACATGGGAGAAAAAACACACACAAAAGGCAACTTAACCATGTGACTGTTACTTCTTAAACACAAACGGATTAATTTATGCAATGTTTTTTAAAAGCTTTAAAACGTTTTGAAAATTGAAATGCAACATGGCAAAACTTGACTGTTATCCTAAGCCATAAGGCTTATGTTACAAACTTATGAACACATTTTCTATAATATAATAACTTTTTAGAAAAACATGATCATGTTGGTATTGCTAAAGAAAAATCATCACATTGATTTTTATGACACTAAGACACTACTAGGTTTGCCACTTGTTTTAAATTTAAAATGTTTAAATAGGTGTTCCCTTCATGAACCTGAGCCTCAGAAAACTTAACTTGAAACTTAAAATAAAAAACAATCTTAGATTCTGTATGCATTCAAGAAACCATTATTAAGAAAGCATGGTTTTGATCATGTTTGGGTTTTTTTATTCATTTTTTTTAGATCAGATGATAATGCAGCGTGATAATACACAACTACATTAGGATGTAGCAGTACACATTTCAAGTACTTGTTCCCTGCATTAATGAAAGGAAGAAATCAGATTTGGTTTCAGGATTTGATTGTTTTAAATACTCTCCTTTTTTTCAGGAACAGGCTTCCTTCAGCAGCTCACAAAGCCTGTAGACAAGGACTAGAACTGCAGCTTCCTGGGTCTAACTTTGCTTTGTACTTCAAAAGCAGAATAAAATAAAATTCAGCCTAATGAGGTGGCAAGCCCAGAAGTCAAAAGTGTTAGCAGGAAGTTACTACAGCACCAAAACAATGGAAAAGATGGACTTACACATAATTTATTATTCATACCTTCCAAATACTTAGAGACTTTCTCCATTCGAACTGCCATATGGTAAAGAGAATGAACAGAAAAACGCACCATTTAGATTTAAAATAATTTATAGAAAACAAGCCCAAAAAATCTGGAATTGTGATTATTAGTAGTACAAAGGAAGTTATTTGTCCGAACCTGAGGTTAGGTCAGATCCTCTGTTCTTTTTATCTTCTACTATTTCATAGAATGGGCCTATTACGTGTAGTAATTCTTCAACTTTGTCCGTCATTGGCATACTCTCAAGAATCTGCACAAGTCCAAAATATGAAGCATCTTATGAAACAGCATTTCAATGATTCATTCATTTCAACTGATTTTAGAAACTACTCGTCATTGTAAAACTTGGCAACATTTCACTAAATCACCTGACACAGTCTTCTGATTTTTATTCTTTCATTAAAGGAAAACAACATAAACCTAATTTATCAAGCAAGATGCATAATTAAATGCATTAACTTTTTTTTTTAGGTGAAGAGAAGATGGGAGAGCTTGTGTGTTTGCTACTGCTCAAGGACTGCTTTAGCACAGTATTAGTAGATCCAGGAACCCATTATTTCAGCAATTTCAAAGCAAACCAACAGAAAATGGAACAAGATGTTGTTACCTGATGCAATTTATTTTACAAACAAGTCTACCCTGATCACAGAGAAATCAAAACTGAAAGACCATTTTTCTTAGAGGATTCTGTGTATTTGTCAACCCTGACATAGTCTATGGAATATAAGATCAAAAACACCCTATGGGGTCCATCTAAACCCAAACAAATAAATTAACGGAATTTAGCAAAGCAGTGCAAAGACATACTTAGCAAACTAGAAACAAATTCTGCTTTTGAAGTCATTTGGGGCTCTTCCTTTGATAAAAATGTTTTCACTTTAAATTACCAAACCAGTACCTTTAAACATGCCTATCAGATGGTCAATCTTAAAACAGATTAAACAGAAGAGATTCAATAACTATTATTTTTAAAGCATATTATTGTCCCATTCTAGTTTAAGTCCCTTCAACCAAACCTTTTGCTAATAGTTTTATTCCTCTTTCATCCTCTGCTCTTTTATTATTATTTTTTTAAAGAGGCAATAGCTATGGGAAAAGACTGGGGAAGAAGCAAACTAACAGGTACAGCATACCTCCTCCAGAAGCAGCACCAAGAATGCAACACATGGAGGTACAAGTTGCCACACAATATGCTGCTTAAAAGTACAAAGCACATCACAAAGTAGTAGAAGCAAAAGCTACAGCATTAACTTCATAAAGCAGGAGCTCCAGGCAGGCTAGCAGGTAACAAGTCAGTCCTTGAAAACCCAATCAGGATACCAAAGAGACAGTGATCCTGTCAAACTGCAGGTTCACTGTCACTTTTTTGATTTATTCAGTATGTGTAATCCACTCTGTATTTGTTAGAAAGAAATGTTTAGTGCTCAAATACAGACCTGGATACGAACCAGAGATGGGACAGTTTCATGATTCTTTTTTTTTTAAACTTCAATAGCATTTTGAGAAACAAGAAACCAATTCCATCATAACACTTTTATTTGCTATGTATATACATTTCTAGGATGTCTGCACACAACTGCTCTTCACCTATTCTAAAGAAGCCCTCACCTAAAGACTAAAATATACTCTCTGCAATTTGGAGTAATTTTTAAAATCCTACCATACAGTTTCTGTTAAAGTATGAGTTTTGTAACTGCTAGACTTTGGGTAAGCAACAGAAGAGCAAATACTTCCACAAACAAAATAAATTGTTTACTGATTTAGCAGTAGACAGAATATGCAATCTTAAAATTTTAAAGTGGAAAATAAGTTATTATGTATCCTGAACTACTGTTTTCTCTGAATGTCAGACAATTCATATATGAAGACTTGTTTTCATTTAGAAACACCATATAGTATTAACACTTCCTTATGCTAAGATATCACTCATTTCTCATGTATAACAAGACAGTATATCTGCAGCACAAAGAAATTAAACAGTATTGCAATATAAAATTTCAAAAATGCTACCTGGAAGATATATTAACCTTAACCAAACTGCACTTGAGCTCGGATTCATCTTAAGTTCAAGACATGTTTGGACATCTCCCACCAGCACCTCAAAACCTCAACCACACACATTCCTCAACAGCTACAATTTTCAAGGCTACTCCACAAAGGGCAAAAGAACACTAAATAAGTTTACAAAAAAAAGTATCACAGTGCTGTGATACCAGTATATACAAGTGATTTTTGCCCCCTGGGACAGAGGACAGTGAAGCAACAGCAGTACCCACAGTAACACCACAAGGATTAGTGCAGTATGTGCTGATGGAACAACCCAGTGGATCCATTTGAACTGCACTTCCATTGACATTTCAAGTAGAATCAATCGGGTTGGAAAAGCTGAATCTGGTATTTCAAATAAGAGAGCTGATACAGCACCAAAGGAGGGCAAACAGATTCCCCAGTTTCAAAGCTGAGCATGGCAAGAAGTCATTTGTCCTCCAATGTAATCTGCATGGAAGCAGAATATTTGTGCTTTATTAGGGTTCAGTAAGTAGACTGAACTGCCTCATAGAATGCTTACTAAGGTCTTTTAAGAACAAATGCTGCAGTTTCACTTAGTTTTACTGTCCTGACCAAACCAATTACAGCACTGATAAAATATAAGGTACTGTATCTACTTAAGTATTAACACATTTTGAATCAGAGATTTGAAATGTCACATTTGTTCTAGAAGATCCCTTCCACTCATTAGTAAACTTACCTTTTTCATTTCATCAACATAGGCTATCATGGCTTCTTCTTTGGACATGTCTCCCAAGGCACTCCAAGCATCCCTAAGAAAGAAGGGCACATACATCTTCAGTATCTTCAGGGCTTATGGGATTTTTTTCAGCCTGGTCTTAAGTAGGTCAGTTATGTAATGCCTGAAGTCTCTCTGATACAAATAAAATGCAACAACAATTCACATCTTAGATAGTTAAGTCCAAATATAGAATTCATTCAGATAATCACTTACCGGTTTATTAACAAAGAAGAAACAAACTGAAAAGCCTGAAGACTAAAGAGTTCCTCATTGACCAGGTGTGCTTTTGTACTCAGTAAGTCATTAACAAGCCCAGATATGAGACATATATATCTTCCCTTTTGATTAAGGTTTTTTTTGTTTGTTTGTTTTCCTTTTTTTATTTAAAGACCCTCTGCTGCAGAGAACAAGTAGGCACAGCTGCTTCAGACAGCACTTACAAACAGTTGCCAGCAAGTTAGAAGAGGCTGTAAGAAAAAAACCCCATCCTTTCCAAGTTTAGCAACTGGGGAGCACCACATCAGTCTAATAAGGCAAATAGATTAACCATTGCCCTGTTACCACGACAGCTACTTTTGACCTAAAGGAAATCTCCCTCTATCCAACTCTGCAAGACAGAAACTCCAGTAAAATTTATTAATAGTGCAAAAGGAGCCTGTCAGAACACAGACTGGAATAAAAAATTTATTTACTCAATCTTGCACTTGATTTGACACTCCCTTCCTCTTGACAGAGTATTTGTCCCACTTAAGAACAAAACCCCAAGGCTGGTGGCTCACGTTGGTTGGCTCACAACCAGCTAGGTGGGTGGAAGCTTTCTGCCTTAGTCCTCTGCAAAGATACCCCCCTTCAACCTCACTTGGGGAGACTGGGAAGGAAAGAAGGAAGGAGGGGGGAAAAAAAATGTCAAGGAATACTTTCACAAATCCCAGTAAGACTGCGACTGTAAAGACAGCAATACTACTTGTTCTATAGGACAGAATATTATTAAAATATAATAAGCAAAGCATTCACATGGCTTTTCAAACAGATCTTAGCAGTATGGTGAATCAGAAGTCTTCCCAGCACAAGGAAAACAGAGACAGTGAGAAGTCCTTCCACTGAGCAGACAAACCAGAAAGACACATAAACCAGACCTCTCTCCAGGACATTGAAGCTATACCAGTGTCTGTTAAGGAGCACTTAACTTACTTCAGGCTCACATCACGTTAAAACTTGAGAAGCAAGGATTCTAAACACTCATTCACATCACTCATTCTGTAGAGCACCTACAATTTTATTCTACAATATGGGACACAAACTGCAGAAGTATCACGATGGTGCTTGCTCAAGAAAAACCTGACCACCTGCAGAACCTGAGGGAATTTTTTCACCTGCAACTCTGACGAGTTACAAATTATCTGAGCTATAAAGTTGGGACAAAAGACTGAAAATGAATTCAAGCAAAGACTGTAAATGTTTTAAAGGCTTTAAAAAGAGAAACAAACTCCCTAACCTCTCCAAGTGACACTCTTCTAAACATTTCCACTTCAAGCATTAAAAAAAAAACCAAAACAAAACCCAAACAAAAACCCACAAACCAAAAGACAACAAAACAAAACAACAATTGATAAAAAGTTACCATTTATATCTACCAATTGGATCCCAAAATCCAGGTCGTGGAATGTTACAGGGTCCTTGGGTTGCTTGCTTATAAAAGCTATAGAACTTGAGCATCATTTCATTCGTTGGCTGAAATGAACCTAGTGAAAGCATTTTAAAATACAATTATATTGTAATCAAGAATATTAACATGTATTTTACAAACTTAGTACTTCTGTACCAAAAGAGCCTGCAGTTGTTACAGCCCAATTCACAGCAGTACAATTTAAGTCAGCAGAGAACATAGCATCTTCTTCTACTATGTAACAGCAGCAATGACAATATTTACTTTACAAACAGAAAGTTTGAGACTGAGTTTAATGGACTATAACCTTTACCACTCCTAAGGTCAGACTCTAGAGTTAGGAAAAAAAAAAAAAAAAAATAGTAACGAAGCGAGTGTCCTTTCACTTAGTTTAAAGGGACTGTATTAATTCCCAGTAAACAAAGCGTCTTGCAAGTCACTTTACTGTTGTAAAACTGCTGTTTCTTGTTGTAAAACTGCTGTAACCTACTGAAAGACTACAGAAAAAAGAAGAAAACCGCAAACCCAAAGCACCTTCCTCAGTGTTTTTATTTACTTTGGGTATTAGACAACACTTTTAGTAATAGTTTCACTGTTTCTCCTGTTTTTATTTTCTCTTCTTTGCTGTGGAACACTGATGTAAGAAGTTGAAAATTTGAATACAAAGCTGTAACAGCTGTTAGGGAAGAGTAACAACCAGTTTACTAAATCAAATAGTTCAAGGTTTGATGTCGAGTCATTACAAGCATAACTGATTTTTTATCTCAGTATCTCAACAAACCTCATTTTACTTATATCAGAATTAATAAAGTATGTAGCAACCAACTTTGTTTTTAACTACTAGGCTTTTTTTATTACCCTTCTCAAAAATATTTATTCTGATTTTTTTGCTTTTCAGCTCTTTTTCATCAGAGGGAACTCACGGCAAGAGCTCCGAAGCTGTCAAACCAGCTCCAGGATTTCAGGGAGGCAGAGGCGGTGCCTCCCACCGCACGGCGGCCCAGAGGAGCTGAGAGGGCCCCTCCTACAAGCGCCTGACTGAGGCACTGCTGTCCTGCACTCAGAAGCCCCCGAACCGCCGATTCAGAACCTCTGAACCTCAGGAGAGGCGGACAGCGGCACCAAGACCGAGATTTCCGGGCTTTCCTCCGGCCGCCGCCTGCTGACAGGAGCCCAAGCCGGGGCGGCTGAGGGCGGGCGGCCTTACTGCCCGGGCCTGAGGCACCCGGCGGGCCGCGCCACCGCCCCTGCTCGGGGACCCCTGCCCCGGAGGACGGGGCTGCCGGCAGGAGAGGGGTCCCGCCTCCCCCCGACCTCCGGGCCCTGCCCGCCCCGCAGGTGCCAGCCAGGCGGCCGGGCCCTGTGCCGATGCCACCGGAGCTCCTTCCCTCCCGCCGTACCCCAGGCCGCACTTACCATTCTTGGGCAAGCTCTGGATCACCTTCACGGCCGCCTCGAATCTAGTGGCGTGCACGGAGCCGGTCTCCGCCATGTCCCCGTCCCCTCACCGCCCACCGCCTCCTGCTCAGCCGCCGGGCCGCGTCAGACGGGGCGGTCTCAGCTCAGCTTCCCAAGTCGCGGCACTCGCAGCCAACTGCACGGGAGAGGCGCTGAGAGGCGCAGGGCCGTGGGCACCCAACCCCCGGCGGCAGCGGGGCGGGGTGCCCGGCCCCGGCCACGATCCCCCAGCCCTCCCCCTCCAGCGGGGCAACGTGTGCCCGCCCAACACCGGCCTTGCCTCACCTTCCCACCTCCCCATCTGAGCAGCGCCCGCAGCGACCCCATCCCAGCCAACAAACCACCCCTACCTCCGCCCCACTTTCAGGCGCCCATGTTGTGGCTCCGTCAGCAGCACCAGCACCCTCCTCCTCCCCTCACGCCGCCCGGGGCACGCCGGGAAGTGTAGTCCTCTGGCCGCGCCCCGCGGCACGGGTGGGCCCCACGCAGGTGTCTCCGTCGCCCGTCCCCCCTCAGCGCTTTCCCTTCCTCCCGCCGCTATCGCAGGCCGCTCCCTCTCCGGCAGCTTCTCACAGAGAAAGGCGAGAGCTGCGCGGGGGCGGCCGGCTGGCCTCACGGGCCGGGCTGGGGCTGGGGCTGAGGCCGAGGAGGAGCCGCTGGGTCAGCCCGTGCCCAGGGGACTCCCAGAGCCGCTCCCGGTGATGTCGAGTTCAGTCCTGGGGTCTGAAGTGCTGATCCCGGGGAGTGTCTGCCTTGTGGACTAAGGAAACAGTTTTCTTATTTTGTTTTTTCCTTGTTTCTTTCTCTCTGCCTCCTTCCTACCTTATCTCATCCCTGCTTCTGTATCCACCATTGCATGATACTTAGCATGTCAAAACATGCTATATTCTACCCATTTTATGGAGCTCTGTTATCCTTAGGATGTCTCCACTTCCCTCGCAGTCAGCTTTGCTGCTTCCTCCCCTTCTTGCAGTCATCCTCCTACCCACACCGAGTTCTATATAATTCACCTAAATTACCACTGCAGCCACTCATTTTTGTAATCTGTTTAACAACTTGTCTTTACATTAAAATTTCAGGCATGAGATTTTAAAAGCCTAAAACCTGTGGAGTAATTATTTCCATGGTATTTGGCAAGGAAGGTGAATACCAGTAGGGCACCACCAGCTTAGCTCAATAGCTAAATAAATGAATGGCTTTATTCAAAAGCACTGTGCATCCAGCACTCTACAAAGTCAAACAAAAGTATGCCAAACCCACTGCTTTTGTAGCAAGTGGAGTAATTTACCCAGTGAGCAACAGGATGAATTAATAGCCCCTTTGAATAAAATTGAGTACAAAATCTTGGCATTCGAGTCAGGTTCATTTATCTAGCATATATTTATTTTAAATTCCTTTCAAGGCAGGTGTGTGCTCACAGTGTATGCCCTCTGGTGGGAAAGAAAAGTGCTGGAGAGAGGGAATTAGAGCAGATCAGTTCCTGCTCTGCTGAGTGAGTACATTTCACAAGGTCAGCAGCCAGCTGGCCAGGGGAGAGCTTTGCTGGAGAGGAGCTGACACTTCCAGAGGTGTTCAAATAGGATTCCCTGCACTGGACAAAAAATGAATCTGTGTTATGAACAACACTTCACAACTCATGAATGTGACAGATGAATTTCTCTGAATTTTTGTGTTTGGAGTGCTAGAACTCAAAAGCTCTAAAGCTGTTGTGAGCTACATACTAAGATCTATCATCTTTCTTATCCATGAAGGTAGGAATGACAGAAGCTCAGATCAAAGAGAAGCATTTGTTTGAAGATGTGGCTCTCTGTATAAATATGTATTCTTTGAGTATGCAAGGAATTAATTGCAAGAAAATAATATAAAAATTAAGGGCCTCTTGTGAGGCCAGCTGACTCTTTACTTGAGAAAATCTATAATAACATTTAGCATTTTAATTGATTTAAGAGAAATGCAGTTTGCATTTTTATAGTGAATGTTCCCAGACTTTCACTGAAAGTAGGCTTTATATGAGATGCAAATGACAACCTATTTAATAGCTGTGCACTGGAAGAGAAGCTGCCCTCTTTGCACTGAAGATGTGCGAGAGTGTGAGATCGGCAGATCCAAAATAAGGCACTTAAAGTAACCCAAAATATTCAGTACCATCCTGTCCTCAGACAAGGATAAAATAGTAATGAGAGGCAAATTTTGAGCACTAGTGAGCCTGTGAGAATGTAATACAAATGACTAATTAATTTAAAGGCTCATATATAATACTAAGTGGCATTGCTATTAGCTGTACCTGTGTATGCATTTTACATTCTCATTGCAGTTACTTTCTTGTAGAGTTAGCAATAATCAAATGTGATATACAGGTAATAAAGGAAACACTCATCTGCTGCACACATCCAGGAATGGACGTGCAGCTTTATCTTAAGGTGGAGATCTAGACTCCATTTTTTAGGGAAAAAAACCTGCATGACATTTCTCTGTCGTCTGCTGAGTACCCACTGGGAATGACCACATGCTTGTAAAATCTAATTATAATCTATGTGTTGAACTGGGCTGTATTTCTATTGCTCCACAAAAGCAGTCTCCAAAGCAATCATAAGTACAACCAGCTCTTACTCTTTTTTTGATCCCATGTATGAGAAACTGAACATTGGGGTCTGTGATAGAAAACCTGACCAGTGATGTCCATCAGTTAGGGTGTGAAAAAGGAGAGGCCATGGCAGTCTGCTACCAGTGTGATTTGGCTGTGAGTGCAATGAGTGATGTTTAACATGTGTGCTTTGGTGTCTCTTCTCTTGGTGTTTCACAAACTACTTATGGAGAGCCTGTGAATTGCTTATATGAGGCCCTCCTGGCTATACTGAGACACATAATATCTTGTATGGAAGCATGCAGTTGTAGTGCCTGAAGGAGTATGCTTAGGGGGTGTCTGGAGAAAAGGCAAACAAGTCTGATCCTGAGTGTAACCTTGGACCTTTCCTGCACAGATGGATTATGGCTGGTTATTGAGCCAGTGGTGTTACAGCACAGAATCAAAGTCTGATGTGTTGAGCTACCATATGGACCTCATTTTGTGCTGTGTGTAAGCTGCCATTGTCCCTTCATGGTCTAATTCATATACCAGGTCTGCCTTAGTTTTCTAGCAGTTGCTTCCATTGCCAACCTACACCCCAGTTCAGCTTGAAAAGCACCTTCATTTTACTCGAGGGACAAAGGACTCAGTTACATTATGCAAGTGGAAAGCAGAAACTAGAATCAATTATGCCTGTTGCTCCCTCAGGGGTCTGAATCATGGCAGAGTATTTTACAGAAATATTTTTAAATGGCTCTTAAGAAAGTAGACCATAGTCTCATATGCATTATGAGGAAGTTCTGTAAGCTACCAGATTCAATAGCATGTAATTTTAGCAAAGCTTACTTTTTGAAGTATGTAATCCAGCGGGGAAGGAGAATGAATTATTTAAAACCTAATAGTCATAATTACGAAGAACTAAATTAGCATTACAGTTTTGAAGTAAAATCTGCATGCTGATGACAAATGGAAATCAGTTGTGTGAGGACAGAGCTTTTTAGAAGGAGTAGTTTTCTACATTGTTTACAGTAGAAAGGCTAATATATCAAATTACATTTACTTACAGGATTTTTTTTAGTGAAATCATGAAGGGTATTTGTGTCAAAATCAACTGCTCTGGAGAAAGAAAACTATTTGCCTTGCGTGAATATGGCAAAAATAGCAGCTGAAGTTTGTCTGTCTATGTAGACCAATCCCTGTTCTTCAAGAAAAGCCCTTTGGGCAAAGGACTAGCTTGACAAGCAGGAATGCTTTTGGGGATGGAAGTTTCCTTGTGAAGTTCAGATACACCCCTTAATAATTCATCTGGAAATACCAATTCATTTCACAGTTGGGGATTAAGTAATGGAATTACTTTTAACCATTATTCATAGCAGCTGCTTTGCCTAAGAATTAGGATCCATGTTGTCAAAGGTGTTAAAGGCAATATATCTCATTCAGATCTCTCCAGTTATTCAATTCAGGTATCTCAAGTCCTTCAATAATCAATATTTTGAGCTGCATTTTTGCTTCCCCACACTTGCCCACTTCTCATGCATTTCAAAAAAGAGGATGCAATAACAAAATTATAAGCTTAGATTAACTTCATGAAATGCTCTTTGAAGAACAAAGTATGTTCATACTTCCAAAGATGTTCAGCAAAATTTGACTTTGCATTGAACTATACAGTACTTATGAAGTCAAAGCCTTTTACAGGTTTATGTCTTTGCAGGTATAGAGTATAATGCAGTGCCATATTGTGTCTTAAGCTCCTCTTTTTTGCTCCAAGCTTACTATTAATTTCCTTTATGAATTTTTTAATAAAGTTCTGTTTTCCTTATTTTCTCAAGGTGTTATTCTTGTAGAGCCAGAAGATTGTTATAAAAGAATCGTTCAGATTTCACATATTCTAGAAAGATCATTTCAAAAATCCTGTTCCCTTTTACAGCCATGAACCGAGCTTTGAAAAGTATGCAGTTTCATCTTGCAGCAATGACAAACTGTGCCTTGTTATAAACAACTGCAGCAGACAGCTCATAACAAATACTTACTCTTTTCTGTCCAGTAAAAACTACAGTATCTGGAGGCCAAATCCTGCAGTCATTTACAGTGATATATATTTGGACTTCAGAGATTTTGGGATATTTATGCTGTTACACATTTTCATAATGCAAATGAATAGAATTTGACTCTGAAAAATATAACTGTCTGGCATATTTTTTCTGTTTTGACATCTGTGCTTCTTATCTCCACAACTACTGCTGCTAAAGTTTTAGAAGCCTATCCTTGTGTAATTTGCCTAGTGGGAATAGCAAACAAAATACTGTGACTGTATCATATTAATGTGCTTATGCAATGGCGTATTTATAGCCAGACAGCTCTTACGATATTTTTTTTTTCAATATCTGGAAAGGAAAAAAAATCTAAAAACCACCTTTAATTTATTTTTCTTCAAAAATTCTGGCAAAGGAAGGTTATTATTCTTTCTAGCAAATCTGAAAAATGACTTAGTGGAAATGTTTTCATGACACAAATTTACCAGTGTAAATATGACAGGTATATAATTTGGAAAGATAACTGAAGTCAGGTGTCTTCTGCCCTGTGCCTATCATTTGGGATATTTATTCAGGCAGAAAATATACCACCATTGGTTAATTGGATTCAACAACCTAATCTAACAGATTAGAGGTGATTTTCTGGAGTGAGTCCTCCAAGAAACAAACTCTAAGAAGGATTTAAGACAGAGTTTAAATGGCTATATAAGCACCCTGCTGTGTTGCTGTACAGGTCCTCACAGACTTCCTTGGAAGTCAGTGCCAGATAGATGCTTTTTCCAGCTATAAGCCACAGCTTTTTCACTCTTTTATAAAAAAGTCAGGTCTGGGACTGGACATTATCCAAAGAAGTTTATCTGGGAAGCTTTATTGTGAAAGAAATTTGACATTCAGGAACTGTTTCAGTTTATACTGTTAGATCAGACTGAAATAAAGGAGTCATCTTTTACTTTTCTTTGCATTAAAATGTTCTTGCTATAACATATGTTCCTCATGAGAAGCTTGTTATCAAAGCTTCTATAAATGCCAGAAAGGTTAATGAGGAGGAAGCTGTCAACTCATGTTCCTCAAAGCATAGAAAAAAAATAATCAAAGAACCTGCTAGTAGTTTTCAAAGTAAATTATCATTGGTTTCTAAAAGTACCCCAATAAAAAAGAGGTAATTGGGCTGTATCAAATAAAAATTATTGAATCCATAAGTCTTTGAATGAACCTAAACAGTGACGTTTCCAGGTAAAGTCCCTCTGCTGCAGATAAAGACAGAAGTGCAGGGAGAGCTGGCAGCCACGTCACTGTGACAACAGTTCCACTGGAGTCTGTCACAATGAGTAATCTAACAGAGAGCAGAGGGCAGTTTTGGGAGGCATCACCTGTCTGTAACCAAAGATATACTCATTAAAGAGCCCAAGTCTTCAGTGTCATATAGACCACTTGAAAACATCCTGAAATCAAAAGTTAGTACTTCAAATCTTCAATACAAAAGAAACAAGACAATGAAATATGCTCTGTTTCTTCTAGCTATTTGTATAGCCTTTATTGACAGTTTTAATCTTCCTGCAGGTTTGTTTGCTGGATTAGAGAACTCACTAAATCCTCCTGAAGGGTTCTCCAACAATCCTACAAATCCTTAAAAATAAAAGTCAAGTGACATCTTGATTTCTTTTATTGAGAATTCAATTCACTGTTGCTTTCAGTCCAGGGAATTAATTCTTTTGGGATTCTTAAGCCTTTCCAGTATTTTAAGATCTTTCTTAAATCATAGCTAGCTTGGTACAATGGTGGCTGCAGTAATACTTGTAATAATGTCATGGGTCATAGAGGACTGAGGTATTTGCCTTCTCCAAACTCAACATTCTCAATCATAGCCAGAATTCATTGACCCTTTTGGATATAGAGGTGGATGAAGGCCTTCATACCCCACTTGAAGCTGAGGACCCCTGTTAGAAATGTGTACTCTTAAAACTTCTATTTGGAGTGATGGAATGATATTTGGTTATATTCAGTTATGCTGGTTTTACAACTTGCTTATCATATTACTGTGTCATGTCAGTCTCTTTTTATTATTTGTCACTTTCCTAATCACTGTGCTCTCTGCAAGTACCAGTGATTTTAGTGTTTTCTTGTAGGTTATTCAAACTAAGTTGAAGAAGAATTCAAGGTCAGTACATCAGCCATTTTTTATTTAATATGCACCATAATGATTTGCTATTGCAGTAATTATTTTTTAAAATTTATTGTTGTTTCTCAATCAAAGTTTTTTGCAGTCCTACATTTTACCGACATATAAATAAAATTATTCTATAGCACTGTTACATTTATCTCTCAAACTTGTATTCTTAGAGAAGAGGACATTGAATTCTCCTGAATATATGCGTACTTCTCTGGACATCCATCTTGATATACATTAATTAAATTATCCTTCTTTATTTCTTTCTTAATGGAATCTCGTATCAGTCATTTTGTTGCATTGTTGCACCTGGTGTTGGTATTAAGTTGATAGGACTGTAATATCTATGTATCTTTTTTCAATATTGGCACAACCTTTGCTTTCTTTCAGTGCACTGGAATTTCTCTAGTGTTTGAAAACTAAGTATGAATATTAACAGTCCATAATGCTCTTTTCTGCCTCATTTAAAACTCCTGGATGTGATTAATCTGCACATGCTGATTTCAGATCTAAATTTAGAACCTACAGATAATTAGATGTCCCTTGATTTTCCCTTTACTGTAAATAAAAAAATGTAGTTTTAAACACTGTGATTAAAGATCTCTTTTTGTTGCTCTGTTCATTCTCCTGGTATTTTACCATTTCACCGTCTGTTCAAAATCCTTCAAGTGGGAGGGCCTCTGAATTGCTAAATATTTTTTTAAAAAAGGTAGTGACATTTTGTTGCAGATTACTTTTGACTTGCATGAACCCTTGGGATAAAGGCCTGCCAGCTACCTTAGCAAATCATGCATTATAAGCAGCTCAGTCCTGTTTCAAACCTTTGTAGGAGGGGGTTCTTGTTAATTTTTCAGTTATTAGCATTCTCATTCTTTTGCATGGGAGTTCTAAAAAAAAAAGTCTTTAAAATAAAACTTTTGATTAGTAGGGTTGTCTATCCCAAAGTCTAAATTTCTATGTCATGATAACTATACTGGGGATACCATTTGCTGTCTTCCTTTTTCAAAAAGTTTTCAAAATACTTCAAACATTGGCAAAAAGGTACACTAAATACACAAATCCAAAACTGGGAGGGGAGGTGGGGGCAGAGGAAGGACTGAGAGGCATTCACAAAACAGATTAAACCACTGTAACCACAGCCCAAACAGGTGCTGGAGACATAATAGCATTTGTGCTGACTAAGTCTGTAATTATGCACATGTTCAAGATCAACATCCTGAACACCCCATGGATTTCACAATAGTAAAATATAAGTCCTGTGTACGTTTACAAGGTGGAGTCCAATTTTAGTGCACTGCAAAGGCCAGGGGATTTTCTCTGCATTTCTTCTTTTTGAATACATTGTGATGGATAATGGTACAGAGGGATCATTGTATCCCCTGGCACCTGTAATTTAACAGTAGGATGAATTCTAGGATGAGAAAGTAGAGAGGTTTGCAGGACCCAGAAATAGGGAGCAAGTGGATCTGAGGAGAGTACTATAGGCCAAGTGAGGGAAAACTGAGTTCTTTCATTATTTTGAAGTTTTCCAACACAAGTTTTCCTACACAAAGATAAATTATATGAGAGATCTGCTTAGGCAGGGGCAAACACACAAAATCAGCCTGCTATTGTGAGATTGCTGACATAATTTAAGGCATGAACTAATATAATTGGTTTAGCATTACCCCTGCATGGGAAAAAAACCTTATTTCACAATGAATAAGCCTTTTTGCTTATTTTATCTTTTGTAGCTTGTGAGCTACTTTGAGACAAAATACTTCCTTGTATTTGATCAAAAACTTTCACACAAAAATGGTTATGCATTGGAAAGCATAAGTAATACAATCTGTTATGTGAATAAGCACCAGCAACGGATTAAATATGAATTAAATGTTACATTGTTGCTGTGACCCTTATTCCTGGGCACTGATAAATAAATACACTCCCCTGTGGCTTCACTAAACCTTTGAAAAGTACATTTGTATGCAAATCTGTGAAAAGGCGTATGACAATGTCACCTTTAGCACTGCACAAGTTGTGCAATACCACATCAGCCCATGGAACAGTCTGAGAGCTGATGTACTGAAAGATCCAGACTGTTTTCAGTGGGAACATTTAAAATCTGAGAGCATAAAAAGCTGAACTGTGAAGTACAGAGGACATTTTGCCATATGGAAGTGATGAGCTGGGCAACCTGCTAGGCTTTCCTATTAATATCTTCTATTGATAAACGCAATATTCTCATAGACATTTGCCAACTGTTCCTAATAATTCCTAAGCATTAAAATAAGTGATACTCTGATCCAGAAAATGCAGGTGTCTGCCATGTGCTAAGGGAATGGTTAGTAGGTACCAGCCTCATGCTGGTGTGTCATGGCTAATGGTGACCATACTGGAAGGCAGCAGAGTTGTGTCTGACTCACTGATAGTTCAACCAACACTACCAACTACCAGTTGAGCTGCCACAACAACAAAATAGCTTACACCATAGGCTGATCTTATAGACTGATGTAGTTTATAGGCACTATAGAACTGTAACAGAATATCACTCTAGAGCAATTTTATTGCTCTAAGAGAGTATTATAGCATGAGGCTATTGTAAATAACATTAACAGTTCACAATTTTCTGTGAATTGACTGCAGTCCACAGTTTCCTGTGAATTTTGTAGCTATTGTGAGAAAATGAGACAAACTAAATTCCTGAGTCCAAGTGTATGTCCTGTGTGGGAAGTGCCTCTATTTTTTAGGACTCTCCTCAGATCCACCTGCTCCTTATTTCTGGATCCTGCAAACCTCCCACTCTCTCGTCCTAGAATTCATCCTACTGTTAAATTACAGGTGCCAGGGGATACAATCCCTCTGTACCATTATCCATCACAATGTTAATGTGTATTCAAAAAGAACAAATGCAGAGAAAATCCCCTGGCCTTTGCAGTGCACAATGAAACATCATTAGCATAGCCTGATTCCTCAGTGGATGCATTTTAACTCTTAAAAACTCTACTAAAAGCATGCAAAGATACTGCTTTTAGAACCTTTGGAATTAATCAAAAGTTGTCAGGCTTCCTTAGGAAGAACAGGAGATATGTCCCTGAATATGACCTTCTGCAAGTTTTGGAAGTCTTCATACAGAGGGGCTTTAACCTCATGGCTGAAATATTTGTAAAGGATTCAAGAGAACACATTTCTCCTGTTTACTTCTCAAAAATTCTCTGAAGGAGAAATAAAAAAAGTCTGAAATCAAAAGGTGCACTATTAGGGCTAAATTAAGACTGACATAGATATAAGCAATTGAAAGTAAAGCATTGCAAGGGGAAACATACCTACAAATTTCACATCCTGTACAGTGAGGTGTCTATATTTCCTATGTAAAACAGCATCTTCATGTCTTTTGCATTCAGAACAATATTAAATAAATATTTTCTTTTTTTCCTTAGTGTATTAAAAAAAAACAAAAAAAACCTAGTTGTAAGTTGTCTTCCAATTGATGTGAAAACCTAGACAGGCTCCACTTGATACAGCAAAAAAAAATTTGAGAAGTACAAACATGTCAGATACAGAGTGAAGAGTCGGATGTTTGTAAAGAAGTGATAGCAAGCATAATTAACCCACTTCACACTCAGAATTATATTAAAGAATGATAGAAACATTTTTAATACTGAGTAAGTATGCATTTATTACATAACAGTGTTTAAAAGTTCCCAACCCTTTAGGAAGCACACTGGCCAGAAAAATACTGTGAGATTATTGTGGTCATGACCAAATAAATTGAAGCATTCACAGCTAATGTTGACATCAAATAGTTTAGAACAGCAGGGAGCTGTCTTTGGTAATTTAACTGTTCACTTCTAATTGTGCCGGTGCATCATAAATATTGTTCATATTTGCATTTGCTGCCCTCTGACCCAAGTAATTTTCCAGTGGCATATATTCACATTCACTGCAGGTAACTTTCATTAGTGGTGATTAAAGGACAATTTTTACAGTGTTATGCTACAGGAAACACTAAGTGGTTGCTGAGATTGATTAATGTATAAACTAAGTTTGAGACATGTAATCAATCTTACAGGCACAAGAGATTGTTCCTGTAATGCAATGAAAAGTAACAGGAAAGTCAAACCCAGGTTATTCTGAATAGCCAATGCTTACCCTTTAAATTCTCTAGGGTTGCACTAAATGGCCTGATTTATTTCTAAATGTTCTCAACAGAGAATAGCCTTAGTCTATATGTAATAACTTTTTACCCTCATTATCTGCACAGTCTGTTCGGGCTCTGACTGGGAAACTACTGAGGATGTCAATGTAATCTTAGCATGGAAATTATTTTCTAGTAGACAAACTGCATGTGAGAGTTGCTGTGCATCCAATCCCATTCCTTTTGCCTTCAATACCTATAGAAGATACTCCTTTTCAAATATTGCTGAACCCCAGAGACCCAAGACTGCTTCCAGTTGAAGCTTTACTGTTTCACTGGAGGCTGGAACAGACTCAGTAACTGTAATGTGTTTTCATTTGGTGAAAAAAATACTATTATACTATGCTTATTTTGTCACCCAAATACTGTGCTGAGAAATGTTATCACTGCAGAGTTTCTGTCAAATACTTATTTTTATGGGGAAAATAGCACTCTTTCTGTAGTAGCCTGATGTTATCATTTAATTATTTTTTCTTTTCTGCTTTGATGGAAAGCTGCAATTCAATTAAGTATATATTTAAATGCAAAAAAGGCGTATCAGTTAATCAGAACAGAGTATGAATGCTTTTAATCTGCATCAAAAAACCTGCAAGGCTTAAAAAAAAAATTAAATAGAAAGTATACAGAAGTAATTCCTATCCATGCTCCTGTTTCCTCAAATATAATGAAAAACTCCAATTGTGCAATTAGATTATCTTCACATTAAGGTATTCTTTTAATGGCTTTGCATTATACCAAGATGAGTGTTTGATTTCTTTAAATTTAGCATAAAAATGGACATACATAAATAATTTCAATTGGTAAAAAAATATTAAAAATCCATAGAGTTAGGTCAGATGTTAGCTCTGAAACACAGAGAAATGAAACACAGATGTTTACTGCTTTCTAGCCTTTATCCATCCAGTTAATGTACATAAACTTAGTACTGAAGATAGGAAATAAATTAGGCTAGAGACTGCAGTTAGGCATAGCCATAAGCACAGACTAACCAATTTTGAGGTGCATATAAACTAGATGATGGCACTATTATTGTCAGTTCTTCATTATTTAGGTTCATGAGAGATCAGTAACTGATGAAGAATAGAAAAACCTGATGAAGAATAGAAAAATAGAAAAAACTGATGAAGAATAGAAAAAAAATTAGAGATTACCCAAACAACACCAGAGACATCTCAATTCTGTATGTAGTCAGCATAGCCCGGAAGAGCTTTTTAACTCTACGTTCAGCACTAGCCAGTGGTCTCAAGACATGATTTGCAGTGTTGCATTAATTTGCAAAGCCATCTTAGGATCTGCATCTCAAGGAAGCAATTATATTCCTGATGACCCTGCAAATAATGTCTGAGCCAATAAGCCCCACTAAGCCTGGGGTGACTACAGATGTGTGCAGGTGACTCTACAGGAAAGTGTATTCACTTTCTGTATTTTTCTGTTATCCACATAGACTTTATCAAGTGGTGCAAAACAGCAGAGATGGGGCTAGTGGTGTTTCAGACTTCAAAACATTTCTCAAGACCTTAAGCAGTGTTTTTTCCTGCCAGGGACACTTATTCCAAGGCAGCTAAGCAAACAGGACACTGCTGACATGGGGCATCCACCATTCAGTGTTTGGTTTCAGGTCAGGGGCACAGGAAACTTGCCTTTGGATCTGCTACATTCCCTTTTACTCCACATTATCCAAATATTACTTTTTCCTGGACAAAGCGTCTCTCTCTCTCTGCTTTTGACCAGAACCTCTATGTAGGGTGCAAAACCTTTCCCAGGGAAGGTTTTACTTCATATGTATCAAAGAAAGTCTTCCATTTTAAAAGACTGACATCCTCCAACAAACAGCTATTTCATCAGGAAATTCCAACCCATCGTCTAAAAAGTAAACCAAACCTGCATGGGTTTATTCAGAAAGCTGACTTTCACTTAGTGCCTAAGCCTTGCAATGTGATTGATTCTTTTCATATTTAAAATACCCCCCAAGGCTAGTAAATAAAAGAAGGCCCCAAAAAATTGCTAATAAAAAGAACTACTGCCAGAAATCTACCTACTCCTTAAAGTGGTTACTTTAAAGCCAGCAGCACTTCCTCAAAATGTTTTTATAAGAAAGTAGTTTAGCCTCGATTGTTACTAGTGTAAGAAGCAAGCCATCTTGTTGCCTGTCACACAATAAGAAAGAAAGAAATGGGCTTTCTTGAGATTCTGCATATGTATGTCTGCATCACCAGAGTCTGGATCATTTACTTTTTGCAAGCTCTTAGGGCAGTGGATGCCCCTTCTGCCTTGACCGTATTTTGAGTGCTTAAGAAGTTAAGTCTACCTTGTGATGGGCAGCTGGAAGAGATGGCATCAGAAGGGACCTAAATCAGGACCTGGGAGCAGAAGATGTGGGAGGAATCCTTTGATTCAGTGAAAATGAAAAGGCAACATCAGGTGACAACCTGGTAGATGGAGGCTGTGATAAGAACGACAAAAGAATGGAGACCAAAATGAAAGAGGCCAAAGGAACAGGGGATCCAGTGGAACATGGTGGGGGGAACAACCAAGATGACAGATTGAGGAAAGGGTAGTGGAAATGAGAGAAAAGGAAGGACCAATGACACCAAAGCACTGCTGAGGAGCAAAGATAAGCACAGAGGAGGGATTAAGAGGAAGGAGTTTTATGAAAAATGAGGTTGAGACAGAAGGATTATTATGCTAGTGAAAATATATTAGAGGAGAAAGGTCATGTAAAAATACAGTAAAACTATTTTCGTACTGCTCTTATCTTGTGTATTCTCAAAGCTGCAATTTTGAATCTTATTTTTTGTGCTCTTCAGCATCTCATGCTGCCTAGCAATGCCTTGCTGGCATGTGCTGCCTCTGCTGTGCAGAGCTCACTGGCTGCCTAGCAACTGGCAAGGGGGTGCAACGGGGTCCCTGGACCAGGCTCAGGGATGCAGCCCTGCCCCAAAACCCCATGCTCCCCAGGTGAGGCAGGAGGGAGTGAGCATATCCAACTGTTACAGCTGTAAGGAAAACCTTAAAAATATAAATTGGGAAAGGGGGCAAACAGAGATGCCCACAAAAGTGTAGCAAGCTTGAAAAACAGTCTCTGAGAAGTGGGAACAACTGCATTCATCTCTGCAATACTCAGACACCCCATGATGGTAACTGGAGTATCAATAAGGATAATTATTCTGGTTCTTAAGTAAGGCTCTGTAGGCTAGATCTAAAGCACAGGAAGACAACACAGCTATGCAGCTTCTTGGCTGACTACCTCTGATTTAGTGTAGGAAATACCAAACAGGTTACTTTTGCTCACAGAAAAAAAAAAATTAAAACCAAACCCAAAGTATTCACATAACTTTGTCCCAGTACAGCCACATTGTAGTAAATACATCACTGAACTCACCAAAAATTTTCTTACAAGAACATGAGACTTGGTATTTGGCAGTACAGTTGATGGGGCTCTACTGAAAAGCTTCTGTGTCCTCTGTGCTTCCAGCTTGCCTCCTCAGACCCCTCTCCCTTGCTATTGCACTGCCAAAAGTCCTCGTGCATCTTAACAACGGAATCAGGAATTGATCCTGCTGAGAAACAGTTCAACAAACAGTAAAGGGTTATTTGGCAGTCAACACTACCAAAACAAGTAATGTTCCCAAGTGAAAAAACAAAGACACTTGCCAATCTGTGCCTAGAAAAGAGAATAGACAGTTACAGAGCTACACAAATTACAGTGCAGGAGAAGTTGCTTTGATGCTGCTACTTCAATGCTGGTTTTAAGAGGCACATTTAGAATACAGTCACATTTTTCACTTCCAGTCAAAAGTGAGCCATGTCCCAGAAGGGCAGTGTTGCCCCTGGAGACCATCATACCCCACTGAAGAGGAGCAAATCTCAGACAGATAGTTGAGACGCTGAGAGGTATATATGCATATTTTACTCTGGATGGTATCTCATTAAGGTGATTGTTTGGGTAGAGCTTGAAGAGAATCATTACATTTTTTTCCTCTACCAGTCCAGCTACTTCAGCCAGTGAAATTGTTGTTCCAGTCTCTCTTGTACACCTGAAGTATCTTGAGTAAGTTAGATAACTTTGATGCTTGTGTGTAGCAATGGGAAAATTAACAAAACAAAACACAACAAAACAAAATAACAGAATAATTTCTAAAGAAAAACCCAGCAGATGCACACAAGAGTCTTCAGCAAAGGTGTCAGCTCACATCCAAAGTTTATTTCCTCTGGTTCTGCTAGATTTGGCTAGCACTTCCAGAGCTACCCAAAAGTGTCTGTGCTTCCAGGTGCGTTGGAATCACTTGGTCATGAAGCTAGTTTGGGTCTATTGTAGCTGAGTTAACAGACCCTCCAAGAACCTCAGGCACGAGGAACACACTACAAAGACATTCCAGCGACCCTGCAGGGAGTCATTGGGAAAGCAGGACGAGCATGGGGCAGGAGCTAATTAGGCTTGCTGCTCTAATCAATTGATTATGTCCACACCGCAATTCCCACTGCATCTTGTTCTGTGTGGCCCTCGCAGCACTACTGCGGTGGTTGTATGGCACTAAATTAAAACGCCCTGCTGGAGCTGACGCAGCTCAGTGTGGAGGTAGTTTGGGTGTTTCTGTACCTAGCAGAGGTCTGCCCGCAGAGCTGGGGTGCCAGAGCCGGGGTGCCGGAGCCGGGGTGTCGGAGCCGGGGTGTCGGAGCCGGGGTGCCGGACCTGGGGTGTCAGAGCCGGGGTGCCGGACCTGGGGTGTCAGAGCTGGGGTGTCAGAGCTGGGGTGCCGGACCTGGGGTGCCGGACCTGGGGTGCCGGACCTGGGGTGTCAGAGCCGGGGTGCCAGAGCCGGGGTGTCAGAGCTGGGGTGCCGGAACCGGGGTGCCGGAACCGGGGTGCTAGAGCCGGGGTGTCAGAGCTGGGGTGTCAGAGCTGGGGTGCCGGAGCCGGGGTGCCGGAGCCGGGGTGCCGGAGCCGGGGTGTCAGAGCCGGGGTGCCGGACCTGGGGTGTCAGAGCCGGGGTGCCGGAGCCGGGGTGCCGGAGCCGGGGTGTCGGAGCCGGGGTGCCGGAGCCGGGGTGCCGGAGCCGGGGTGCCGGAGGAAGCTGAAGGTCTCAGTGCAGATGTCACCAGGTGGCGCCCTGTGACACGGCCTGCCAAGGTCTTCTCCAGCGCACATCCTGACGTGGAGCTGGCAATGGGTTTTTTGTTTGTGCAAGGCCTTTTGGGTCGAGACCCCTTGTTGGGCAAGGGGCTGTAAACCCTCCCGGAGCCTCCGATCCAGGAGATGAGCGTTTTGAGTGATTGAGATGACAGTTTTCTGGAAGCCAGCACTGCTCAGCTTCTCTCCTGTCATCTGCCTGTAAGACAAGGCTGTCCCCAGAAGCAAAGCACAATCTATTTAGCAAAACACACACCACTGTTTTTTCTCACACTGAAAAAGCAGACTTGCAAGACCCAACGTAGCTGCTGTCTCTTGATACAGGGGCAGCAATAGCATTTTAAGACAAGTCAACAGCAGTTACACTACATTTGAGGATGTTAACAGCTTCCCTGAAGTCAGTCTTTGATCTGTAAGCAATTACAGACTCATCCAAGCCAATGGGTTTTAAGCAATTTGCAGCCAGACTGAATAGAGGAATCGAATTTGTCTTTGTATCATGATAGCTGGAAACAAGGAGAAGCCAGCACACAAGGTGGTTTCTGATCACACTTGTTCTGGGACCCATTAAAAGTCTGTCTGTCTGTCAAAACTGTTACAGATTAAATGCAATTATTTTACATTAAAAGGGTGCTTGGAATCCAAAATAAAATGTTGTATTGGAAATTACATGATGTCCTAAAGAGAGTTATTGAAGATACTTTGGAAACAATTTTGCTAAGCTGACAAATGAATTAACCATGAGAAGACAGAAATGTGGATGCATTTCTATCGACAGCAAGTGCTGCAAATGTACCAGCTCCTTCCTCTACTACCCCAGACAGTACTCAAATATCTCAGCACCTATCTACCTGCCAGAGTGTGCTTTTTGTAACTCCAGCTGCACAGAATTTTCCAGGTCCACCATTCTTTCCCAGCTCTCTGCCATTCATCCTCACTTCCATGGTTCTAGACCAAGATGCTGGACTTTGCTGACCTCAGACAGGAAGGGAGATCTATTTTTCCTCTCTCCAACTTGACTTAAGACTCATCAGCAGGTACACCAAAAGATCCTGACCATAATGGTTTTTAGTGCTGCAAACCAAAGCTAGGCTCCAGAGTACATGCAAAATACCATGCAATTACACAGAGATGAGGCACTCTGCTCTTACTCCCATGTGTTTCAGAATACTTTTTTCTGAAATGTGTTGACTTCAGTGCTGTGTGGGTTTCTCTGCACATTCTAAAATGCAAGAACTGTTACCAGTTGCGTTTGTAACTGAGTACAAGCAGCACACAATGCCAAGGCATGAATAACTGGACTTGGAAACAGCTTCTTCTGGTCCCGTTACTCATGGCAAAGGCAGGCTTGGACATCCCAGCATATAAGCCACCTGCTGCTATTGGCTTTTCTTCTGGTATGATCATAGAAACAGGAATTTGTTTACAAAAAGCCAAAACTGAAACAACAAAAAAAATTCCAACCAACCCAAACGCATGCAAGAAAGATTGCACTAAATAATCACCAAACCCTTATCTTCCATACCTTTGCAACAACCAGAGCAGGCCCTGAACAATGATTAACAACTGAGGTAAAAGAGCAGCAGGAATAATCCATTTACCTCAGCCAAACATTTAAGTCCTTCTTATGAAACTAAACCAGAAAAACGCTGTGACAATTATTACTTCAGGGGTGGGTTTCACGAAGACCTAAACAGCTTAGGTTTTTTAATTTCCCCCTCCCGCTTGGGATAACCCCCAGAGGAGACTCACTACCCCTAGTCGCGATGCTCCTACCGTTTTACCAGTTGTGCTGCTATAGAAATGTCTATGCTATAGAAATGTCTATGCTATAGAAATGTCTATGCTACAGAAATGTCTATGCTACAGAAATGTCTATCCTGACGGAAGGCTGGGAGCCTGGATAGCCAGGACCGCCCTTCCCTCCTAGAGCCTTTTGGCTTCTCCAGAAGAGAGGCGCTGCCTCAGGGCAGCAGTCCTGGGGCTTTTTTTGAGGGGACGGAAAGGAGGACACAATTCTCTCCCCTCGTCTCCCTGTACCCAGAAGGACAGTCGAACAGCCCTGCTGCCGCCCCTCCTAGCAGACGGGCGGGGCACGGGGCCGCTCGGTGCCGCCGTCTCCTTGAGGCAGCCGTGGGCGGTGGCCATGAGCAGTGCCCGCCCTGCCTCACACCCCGCGCATGCGCCCTGGGCAGCACAGCGCTGCCTACAGCTCCCGACTTGCTTTGCAGAGGGGCTGGGTTGTTCTTTTTTTTTTTTCTTTTTTCTTTCTTTTTTTTTTTTTTTTTTTTTTTTTAAGGGTTTTTTTTTTTTTTTTTTTTTTTTTTTTTCCCCTCCTCTCAGAGGGGGAAGGATGGGTGGGGAAAGCGAGAGCTCACGAAAGCGAGGCGAGGAGGAATCCCACAATACCAGGCGGTTTGCAAGCCCGGTGGTGCCGCTGTCTCTTTAATACAAGAGGAAGCGATGCGGAGGGGTGGAAAATGGCAGAGTTGCAGATGTTGCTAGAGGAGGAAATCCCTTCTGGCAAGCGGGCTCTGCTCGAGAGCTACCAGAACCTTACTCGAGTCGCCGACTACTGCGAAAACAACTACATCCAGGTGAGGGGCGCGGGGCAGCGCACCGGGGCCGGCGGTGGAGCGGGGAGGCTCAGCTGGGCTCGGCTCTCCGGTGCGGCCGGCGGGGCCGGAGCCGCCTGAGGGGCAGCGCGGCGCTCGGCTGCTCCCGCCGTAGCTTCCCACCCCACAGCCGTTCCCCTGGGTTTGCCTTTTCTTTCAACTTTTCCAACCGAACGCCCGGGCTTCCCTCCCCCCTGCTCCGGAGGGGAAGGGAGGGGGTTATTATGTCAGTCCGGCTCGGTGGGTGTGTCTTTTTTTTTTTTTTTTTTTTTCTCTCTCTCTTTTTTTTTTTTTTTCTCTGGATTTATTTATTATGAGTCACATCCCGGAGACCTTCCTGGTCCGGGGTGGGGGGTGAGCGGGGTGTGAGGGCCGGCGAGCCTCCCCGTGTGGCCGGCTCAGACCCGGTCTCTCAGGTTTCCCCCTGGCTTCCCGGCGGCGCGGCTCCCTGCGGGGGAAGCCGGCGGGCCCCGGGGCGGCGGTTGGTGACGGTTGCTGAGGCTCCGCGCCGAGCGCCTCACGTGGAGCCGGGCGGCCCCTCCGCCAGAGCCGCGCCGGCAGCGCGGGGCCGCCATCCGCAGCGGCTCGGGGGGCGGAAGGGGCCCCGCACCCGGGTGACATCACGTAGTTCGGTCATCCCAGGGGATCCGCCGTGGGAGACGTGCGATGGGTCCTCCCCATCGGCGTGCGGCTCCCGGCGAGGCCGAGGGAACCGCGTTCTTGGCGGGTCCTGCGTCGCCGCGATGAGCCGTGTGCGGGGGCAGGAAGCTGCCGGCACTGCTGTGCGAGGCAGGGATGGAGCTTCAAAATGGCAATCTGTGCCTCTCGTAGGCTTCGCGATTCCAGCACCCTACAGTAATGATTTCACACCGGGTCTCCGGTGCTGGCGGAGGCTCCGTTGCTTGTAGCTTGTCTGCACCAGTCGGGGTGGATTTTTTTTCCCCAGTGCTTCTTGGCCTTGCTTCAGTCTGCTTTGTAAATCTACTTCAAGCACAATTGAGTTTAATTATATTTGCATCACATAAATCTGTAAGTCTGTATATGTAGTCATAATGGTGTGGATGCAGAGCCATTCAGAGATCCACAAATTCCAAGTATTATCTTCTTTTTAGTAAAAAAATTGAAAGGGAAAAGCAAATAAGCTCCACTTTTTTTACTAGACAGCTTTTAAAGCGAACTTGTTGAACCTAATGCTAGACTACCTCTGATGAGTGCTTAGCATATGTTAATAAATTCTCTGGCATCCGTAGTTGTTGGTAGACTTACTGTTTTTAGCAATGAAGTAGCAAATTTGAAAACACAGCTTAAGAAATATGAATCTCCTTGGATGAAAACTGCTCTAGCAAGCCATATTTTTAAGACTTTTTTTTTTTTTTTTTTTTTTTTTTTTTTTGGTGTGGTATCTGAGGTAGTATGAGTTAATGGCTATTTACTCTTCCGAGCTGTTGGCTCCACCCAAAAAAAGCTGCTGATAGAAATGCTTCAGAGAGGCGAGGTTCATTTGGTTTTTACTCATGGGAAATATGACAAATACATGAGCATGGTAATTGCTACACAAGTTTTGACCTGTCTCCTGCTTCTGACTTTTTCCCTATGTCAGAGAGTTACAGATTCTTCAGTTATATAATTTTCTTCAGAGTCTGAAAACTTGTCTTTTCTTCAAGCAAACAAACAAAAAAAACCCAGTACTTGAGGTATCTCCCATCTGGTCATGTGAGATAGTGTTTAATATTTTTTTGTTTTTTCTTTTTTTTTTTTTGGTAGCTCATTTTCACCTCAAGTATCAAGGTCATCTGGATGTGGGATTGGTACAGTCTGTTTTATCTGCGTACAGCTGTGTTTACCTATTTTAAAAGGAAGCTGGAGTTGTAGAATTCCTAATGAGGACTTCTGCAGTAGCTTTGAAAAAAGTATACTTTGTTTATATTGTACACACATTGTACATTTACTCAGTAAAAATGTCAAATATATTGATAAAATTGCATGGGTTTTTAATACGTGATGGAGTGGGGTTTTTTAATCAGCACTTTATCCAAAGCCATCTGCTCTCCAGTTGGACTACTGAACAGATTATAGTCCAGTGCCTGTGGTGGGGCCAGTGCAGGATTAGGCAGTATGAGATAGGGCACTGGGTTATGAGATGTGGGAAGGAAGAAAAAGAGAGGAAGAGGCTTAGCCATCACGTAATATGAAGTTTGTATTTCACGTAATCGAGCATTTTATAAAAAAGGCAGGACAGAACAGACAACCTGGCCATGAAGTGAGTACTAAAATAGTTGAGAAGTGGCGATGCATTGTAACTCATTCTGCAGCATGTAACTTTCAGTCTGGCATCTTAGAGTTTGGATGAGCTTGAATTTGGAGTTTTCTCTCTTTCTGTGGGAAAGGCTATGTCCTTCTTAGTAAGAAAACTTTACTGTGTGCTGTCACCCACTTTTCTGTGTGGCACTGAGATGGAACTTCTGAACACTGGTGCTGGTAACTTAGCTGTATTTGTAATAGCACTCAGATTATTCAGAACTCCTGATGTTCTCAGTGTTATGTTTTATATTTTTTACTTACTTCAACAGGAAAGTAATTCCCCATCCTCAATATTGGTATATTCAAGCTATAGGTATGTTGTTTCATCTGGAAACATAAAAATCTTGTCTCTTACTCAGGGAATAGTTCTGATTTTAGCTGTGCTGATTTTTTCTTTTTTTTTTCAAGAGAATTTGTCTTCAATAGATTTTGGTTTTCCTTTTTTTAAAAAAAAAAAAAGGGAGTGGGGGGGTGAAGGAGGGAACTCACCTGAATGGAATTTGGCTCCTTAGTTGTGAATGTAGCTCTGTTGACAGTAATCATCTTTGTACTGTAGCATTTAGGAAAGATGACAGCATTTGGGACTCTCAAATTGAAAAGCACTGTTCAGAGAAAGCTGGGAAGCAGTTTCTTCCTAAGACAAACTGTGAATAAATTGGAATGTGAGGTACTAATGCAGTTTGCCCTGCATTACTCTGGTTATCTAGAAGGTTTATCTGATAGGAAGAGAATTTGAGAGAAGCAGAAAAATAAGTTTCAAAGGAATATTTGTAGTGTCAGTAGTGCTGTACAGAGAATAGAGTTTGGTGGCAGTGTTGGGGGGATAGGAGGGAGAGAGAGAGACAGTAAAAAGGTAAAGGAAACCAAATGCAGAACTTCCAGAGAGATTGTCTGATCAGTTTCCTGGCTGAATCTAATAATTTTCAGTTTTAATGAACTTGCTTACAATAACTACTAGCTTATGAAGTATTAGAAATGACACCAGAACCCCACATCTCCAGTGTTACTGGGCCTATGGCTTTGTTTTGAACACGTTGAGTTGACTGGTGTAGTGCAGAGATGCCTCTCTGGTGCTATGAAACACTGCTTACAACTCTCCCCTACTGTTTTATGGATCTGTAGGCAGATACATAGTTTTTGTCAGTCACCCTCCTTCTAGGCCACTTGGGAAGATTTTTTTTTTTTTAGCTTAAATATTTTTTTAATACAACTATGAGAACCTGTAAATGACTAGCTTGGAATACGTACTACTTACATAAATTCTGATCTTCATGGTCTCTAGTGGGTTAATCTAGCAGCTTTAGGAAATAAGTTAAGTGAAAGACCTTTTAAGGAAGTAAGCTCTGTGTCGCCTAAATATGTGGTGTTTTTGTTGTCATGTTATTTCCTTCTGTAGCCTCCAACTGGTATGTGGAAACTGAACGGTGAGTTAATAAACTGTTATGGTTAAAAGAGGCAAAAGCAGAGAAAGATTTCAGTTTAATTCCTTCTACAGAAAACTTAGTCTCTTACCAGCAGGTAGAAAAATAATCTTACGAGGTTCAGCAGAAATGTTCCATTCAAGAAGTTCTACAAATGGTTATCTTCCAGTATGCATTAAGTAATCCTGTCTGTTTAATAGGAAGCCCAGAACATGCAGCCTGTGCAGTAGATAGTATGTATTGGAAAGGAAATAACTTTTTTCATGGTGTTTATTTTTCCTTAAATGTTAGTAACTGATCTGAGATTTGGTTTAGTTGCCTGGTACTGGAAAGTGGCTTTGCTTAGTTCGGTACAAAGAAGTTCACATATAATGCCTAATTCAGGAAATAACCTGCTTTAAAAGGATAAACTTTAATTGTCACTAATACACTGTGAGAACTTGCATGATTTTGTGTTCATAGTTTAATTATTTTGTATTTCAAGTAAATATACTGATTTTCATTGCTAAATTTGGCAGAATTTACAAAAACAAAAATTTAAGCCAGTTCACTTTCTGTAACATCAAAATAGCTTGAGAGAGCTTCAGAGCATTGCGATAAAATATAGATGTACCATCCACTATCCTGTGTAGATTTAAATTATATTTTTTAAGGAAAGATGTTAGCTAACATTTAAACACTGGGGTTTTTTTAAGGCAATTTTTAAGGTAATGCATAAGGCCTTAGTACAAAAGGCACTGCCTGTTCTGTGTGCCTGGCTTAAAAAATAATAATTTGGGTCTAGGTGTGGTAGATTAGACTTGTAGCATAGGTCTTCTGTGCCAGTGTGTTGTCTGTGTTCTGGAAGATACAGATGGATGTTTAGCTTGAAAGCAGCAGTAAGGCAATAGTGCAACTTCACTGAATCAGCAAGTGTGTACCCTGTGTGTACAGGAAACAGATCCTGTATGTCTGCTTTGTGTGCAAAGGAGGCAGATGTTACAAGACAACCTTTTCCAAATTAGAAATATTTCTTTTAATTTTAGTATATTTGGTTTAAGAAGCCAGCAAATTGTCAGCTGCTCTTCCTGATCTGTTTCCATTAGCATTTCAGCAGATGATTGTGTCTGCACTGTGCCGCACCTTAACAGATTGAAGTGGATTTGGGATAAGCTTTTACAGGTGTGTACTGCTACTTCCACAGAAGGAGTGCTGCCTGCTCCTTTCTGTGCTGTGCTCTTTGTGCTGAGCCCTGTGGAGTTGGAGGGAAGCAAGACATGAATAAGAAGGGAAAGTATCTAATACTTACCTCCCTCCAGTTCTCTGGGAGCTTGTTGCATTACGTAGCTCTTACAGTATACGAGAAAAGAGATGGGCTTTGAGGAGGGTTCATAAAGTGGATCACATTGTAATGAAGGTAGGAGTACAGGAGCAGGCTGTGTAAACCAGGAAGCATTGTACCTCAGGACAAAGTTCATGTTAGTATCTGTGCTACTCATCTAAGTTTAACTACTAAAACCCCTGAACTCTAAAAAAGAAAAAAAAAAAGGTGCAACTTTTCAATATCTTTGTTTAGTATTTTGAACTGTCCTCATATTACAGAAACATAAATGGAGGCACAGAATTTATAACTGACTTGTGGAAGTTCATATAGGGACATGTTGTCAGATTTGGGAACAGAACCTGATTGTTTGGACTTCTAGTACTGTGCACAAGGGTTTCTTCCCTACAGCCCTCTCCCTCCTTTCTTAAATGCCTCTCTTATACTACCATACAGCAAGAAGTACATATTTGCAGAAATGCACAGACAGTGTTCACAGAGACTGCCATTAATCCCTTGGGAAAACATGCACCTGCAATTTTTGGCTTTCCAAACTTCTGGAGTTACATAAAGCTCACAGTACCCTATGTCTGCATGTTGATGGATGCAGAGGCACAAGAAGATACCAGTCTCATTCCTGGTAGTGAAAGCAGTCTGTGTTTTGACAGTTGTGGTAACTGAAATCTTACTTATCTGCAGAACAACTGTGTTTACAAAGAGTCAGGTCTGATACAGCAAGACATCCTTGAGGGATAAGAGGGTATCTTTCTCTGCCTGTGTTCAGGCCTTGATTAGTAACTTGGAGTTGATAAGAGGATGGTTTGGTTTTTATTTGTTGTTAGTTGGTAGGAGATGAGTTGTGGGCCCTCAGTTACTCAGTGTCCCGGCTTGTTCATAATTAGCTGAGCATTCTTGCTTACTTAACTATTTGTGCTACCCAGGATGGTGTTCTTCTGATGTTGCTCCTTCATTCTCTATCTTGCCTCCCCCAAATCTGAGCACTGATGACAGAGGTGGATGGGCAGACGGGTGGGCTTGGTCACAGGGATCCTCCCTTTCCTCCACCCCTAACTAAAGGGAAGTGTCTTCTGCATTTGTAGTAGTAGAAGACGACGGTGTCTGTAGGTGCCCTTCCTCCTTCATCTCCAGCCTGTCATCATGCCCTTTGGACTGTGCTGGAGGGGCTCAGTCGAGCTGAGGTCCAGGCTGTGAAACACAAGATACTGCACTTCTAACAGGTAGAATCCATATATGGTACAGCAAATAAAAAGCAGAAGACATAAACTCCTCCTCTTAGTATTAGACAGAATGCCTTTTGTTTCCTTGGGTTAATTAATAAGAATGTAGATGCCACCTTTGTTTGAAACTATGCAAATAGTGTTATTCGTTATTTAAGCAAGTTCTTCATGCTGATAACAGGAGCCATTTACACTACCGTAGAGTGCAGATTTGTTACTGTGATGGCAGTATTTTGAAGAATAGCAGTCAGGGGCCCTGCAAGAGAATTTCAGCTTGGAGTGAAACACAAGTGCAGCTTTTTCAGGTACAACTTGTTAACAGAGATTGAATTTTACATGAGATAAAACTGGTAGCCAGACTGCTGGCTAAGCTGGCAAAACAAGGTAGCTTTACTCTGAAAAAGATTGCTTACAAGGTGAGTTTGTATCAGTAATATTCTTGTCGAGGATTCTGGATCAAATATGTCTAGTTAGTAAGTGTTGAGTCGTCTGAAATTCAAAACTTGTCTTGGTTTGGGCCTGTCCTGATATTAAATATCTTCAAAACAGCCACAGATGATGCATGCTGTGCTGTATCTTCTGCCATGGTGGAATATTCTAAAAGTAAAGGTTCTCTTCTCTTCAAAGTGGCAGAGCTTCAGTATGTTCCTTGTGTTAAGATAGCAGATATATTTGTGACAGTGTCTTCCCTCTCTCTTGCTTCCTCCCTCCATCTCTCTCCAAAGAGACCAAAATAATCAACTCTGTGAACTCTTTCTACAGCAGAAGTTAAGAGTGAGCATGCTGCTCAGTGTGTGAGAAGGCTCTGATACTATAGTAACCAGCAGATAAAGAACTCATGAGGAAAAAGCATCCGAATTGTATTGTAACCTGAAGGCAAATAGGAGTCAAATGTGGTGCTGTTCCTGCTTCTGTAAAGAGAGCAGAGAGATCACTCAGAATCTGGGCAAAGGAGGCTTACTGAAACAAATGCTCATTTGACAGCTTTAGAGTTGGATGTAATGTTCTTACTGGGTGGTCTTAAGAGTATGAATAGTTAATTTTTTTGTTGTTGTTTACTACTTGAAGCATAATAATTCTTTGATATCCTTGGAAAAAATTAAAGTGTAAACTCTTCTAGCTGCTTTCACACTAGTGTTTCACAAGATAATGTTTTCTGTTAGCTGTTGGCAAGTGTGGTGTGTGTGTGTTTCTTTTAATTTCTTTTTTTTTTTTTTCCCCACTTGATCTTCCATCAGATGCATATTTTCACCTTCATCCGCTGACCTCTTTGTCTGGGCTCAGCAAATTCATCAACTAGTATTTGTCTTGAGACATTTTTTACCAGTTGAGCATCTTATTTGACTTTATTGTAGTAGAGGTGCTAAAAATTAGTACTTGAACTGTAGTCTTCATGCAATAATTCTGTGTTTTCTGGAGCCTAAAACAAGAAAAAAGGAACATGTCTGTACAGTGCAAATAGATGAGAAGAACAAGATGTCCAGGCAGTTGCATCAGACTACTGCAGTAACATCTAAGCTGCAGAATGTCATACCATGGCTTGTCTTTTCACATTTGTACACCTAATAATGTTAGTTGTTATTATTATGTCACTGAATGTCACTAGTGACACTTCTCTTTCCAGGTCCTTCTCCTAACCTGTGATCTTAATGTGAACGTGCTGATTTCTTTCTGATTGTGGAAGTCTCCTGTCTGCTTCCTGTAGGCAGTTCCCCAGACCTGTTATCTCCCTCTGCTGCTGCCAGATACCGTGGGCTTCCTCTTTCACTGCCATTGATTCAAGAATGCTCTCATCACAGCTTCTGCCTCTGAAATACTCACAGGCTTGCTCTTTAACTCATTGACTTTGTCTCATTTCATATATCATATAAAAACCTCTTCTCCCTTGCCCATTTATCTTAATTAATCTTTGTTATTTAACTGCATATTTTGTTGCCTTGCAGTTTGTACAGGTGCTTTTCATGATGCCTTTCAGACAATCTGCTTCTCCTAGCATGGGTTTTAATAATTTTAAACCTGCAGCTACTGAAGGCATTTATATACAATTCTTTTTTAGATTATCTTTAAGGCCTTGGCTCTGAAGTGGTCTGTAGCTGTAGCCACCTGGGGAAGCCGTGGTGAGTGGGATACACAGGAAACAGATGGCAAGTGGGGAGACATGGTGTGCAATGGGACTGATACCATCCTGTCTACTAGTAAAGTTCTTAGGAAGCATTTCTGGTATCTGTCTTTGGGCCTTTCCTTTGTAAGAAATCTCTCTTGCTCAGGAAGATAGTCCTTTTGTTACTCTAAGACCAAGGAGTGGAAAGGGCTTAATGGAACTTTTATGCTTGAAGGGCTTTGGATTTTTATCAGTGAGAAATAGGTGGATGTGTCAGGGGAAATGAGGTTCTGTTGACATACGTTGGTCAGTATGTATCCACAAAGCATAGTTGGACCTGATACTGAAGGGTTTTTATAAAATGCTGTTATAGCCTCCAGTGTTTCCACTGTGAGACCTTGTGGCAGGTGGTTTGGATGATGCTTCAGCCAAGGTCCAGAGAGTATCAGACTAACAAATAGAGATATGATAGATAATACACTTATGCTGGCAAGATCCTTGGAGACCTGGCTGGGGATTGTTTGTCTTTTGCTTTGCTGGCTGAGTTGCAGGATTTCTAAATCTGGGAGGAGCTATTGTTTCTGTGATGCAAACTCCTGACTTTAGCTATGTTCTATAAAATACGTGTCTGGTTTGGAAGTTCTTGGCTCCACAAGAACTCTCTTCAAATACCGTGGGTGTGTTTCCTGCTGCAGTGTACCATATGTTCTCCCACCAGTGAGATGATCAGGTTGCTGCAGTAGTCCTGAGACTTGTCTGGGAGCATTGCAAATACATGTTGTCTTAAATGGCAACAGATTTTGTCTGATTCCTAAGGTGTCTTAAGCTTTGAATGTTAGAGAAAATTGTTGTTGCCAAAGATGTAGCTGAAGCTTGGGCTCATACCATGCTACTTACTTTGTAAGAACTCTTGTATCTCTTGAGCAGTGGCTGTGTTATGTCTAGATGTGTATTTCATTTCTTTTTAACAGTCCATCTTTTGGACCAATGGAGAAGGGTAACAGCCAATGGACAGCTTTTGAAACCTGGATCCATGAATAAGAACTCTAAAATCAGCTCTAGACAGTACTCTGCAGTGAATAGTCCATTCTGAGACTAGTGGAGGTATTTGTTTTAATTATGAGAGAGGCTCGTTAGCTGGGGATAGGAGCCAGGCATGCAGGGATATGGGACCTGTGGACTGCTGCTGCTGCTCTGCTGAGGAGAGAAAAGTTTCTGGTTTTGGTCCTGGATGTGGGCTGTGGTTTGAGCATGTCCCTTGGCTTAAGAGTTGATAAAGGGTGATCTGTGTTGCATAACTTTCTGCCTTGTTGACAGAAAATGGGAAAGGTTTGAAGGATGGTGGGAAAGCAAGTTGAGGGTCTTGAGCAACTCTGAGATTCTGGTAGGAGTAAAAGCACAGAAGGAATGAGGGAGAGAATGTGATCTCTCTTCAGCCGTTCTCTCTTGCTACCTGTGACATGATAGGAAAACATTAAAAGCAAATACTGTTTGCATCCTACCTATAGCAGACAGCTGGAGAGGTAGCTTTACTTTTTTCCCAGATTGCTGTGAGGGTGCTGGGAGTGGGGGAGTATGAACTGGAGCAGGTACTTATTGGCTGTATAACATCCCACGAGGCCTGGGGGACTGAACGTGGGGAATACTGTGAGTCATGCTTGTCAGTCTCAAAGCAGGAGGCTTTTTAAAATTGGCATTGGAAGGGAAGAGGTGTTTAAAGGAGCAGTTGTGAAGGAGTTATGGAAGGAGAACATAAATAATGAGCAAAAGATACTAATTTAGGCTTCTTGCCTTCTCAGAAAATGATTAAATGCAAACTAACCACTGTGAAGATTAAGAAAAATGCATCATCGTTAAGTGTAATGGGTGTGAAAATGTGACCATTCATGATGATAAGAAAATTCTCTTTTGTGACTAGGAAAATGGATTTCTGCAGTTATTGAACATAACAGTTTTTTTTTTTTCCCTTTCCAATTTTGTTTTAAGAAGTTACAAGGTGGGAAGCTGAAAAGCAGTTCCTCTTGTAGGAGCTGGGAGGTTGCAGAAATCCAGTTTTCAGTTTTGCTTTGGACATACATAAAGTGTTTAGGCGGTTCTTGTGTAAAAAGTCTTTCCTTTTCTATCCCCGTGTGCATGCAGGATTTTATTTACATGTTTTTACGGTATAATTTCTTCTTGCAACTGACTCGGCTACTTCCTACTATTTTGAAGAGTTTTGAACAGAGCTTGTGAAATGTAATTGTTCAGTCTTGGGCTTGCTCACATCTACTGACATTGTAGTAGATGTGGAGGATGTAGATGTGGATGTTTTATCTCTGGTAGCTAAGTCTTGCCAGCAGACATAATTGGCATATAATCTGCTTGGACTACTTTTGCCTCTCTTGCAGTGTAGAGAGGCCATCCCAATCTTTGGCATTGGATATGCCAGATAGTATCCCACACACTGCTCCCTGGTTGTGAATGTCCTTCTTTGTCATTCCCTGTGTTTTAACTTAGGGGCAACTTTCTTTGGGAAACATGGATGTGCAGATTGGTACAGTGTGGGTATGGGGGATGTTCAGCTGTGGCTGATGTGTTTCTATTATGGAAGGACTTTTTCTCTGGACATGGCTCCTCCATGGCTCTCATAAAGCCATTCATCTGTCAAGCTGGTACAGACAAGATAGTAGCAAGGTGTTCTGGTGGCCTTACTACAAATGCTGAAATAGAATAGTTCAAGGGTAGAGTTACTATTGGAGAGGGATATGATGTGATGTGGATGTCACTATTCTCATGTGTCTCATCTTATGGAAGCGCTGCTGTCACCTGTATGACTCTTTGTACCTCTTGCATCTGCCTAAAGCTCCCTTCCTCTACTTGTTACATGAAGGGAAGGCAGTCTTTAAAATCAAAAAGGAGCAGCATCAAAACACCAAGGGAACTTTCAACATGGATTAGAAATCTTTGCTCTAATTGTGTCTGGCAGAGGCACTGCAGCTGTGTTTCTAGGAAGAGTTACTCACTTGAATACTGCTAACACTACAGCAACTGACTCTCTTAGGCCTTTGCCTAAAAAAACCAAAACAACAAATGAAAACAAAACGAACCCCCTTACTCCTGAAGTTGACACTTTCCTATTGGAGAACTTGCTGTCTGTCTTCTGTTGGTTTCTGAAAGTTTTTTATTATCTGTTGTTGGATGTGGAGGTTACCATATTTCTTAACTTTTTTTTTTTTTTTACCTGCTGTCCTGTTTGTGTTTTCTGTGGAGAAGAAACAATAGTATTTTATTGACTTACCATTCCTCTCTCCCCTCCTCTCCATTCTCATGAGCCATCTGTTTTGTTCTGTTGTGTTTGTTTTTCAAGTGATCTTTGAAATACTGTTGCTAACCATAGGCTCAAATTTTAATTTAACAGAAAGCAGTTCTTCAAAAAGAAACTGTATTTAGTGTGCTTACAACCACTATCAGATGAAAACTGTACAGTGAGGTATATGAGTATGTAAAAGTCTAAGCAATATTAACAGCTGCCTATGTGAGTGGGTAGAAACAGAAACTAGGTTGATTTTCTCCACTGACATGGAAGTTACTGTAAAAACAATCTGTCTTTATATTGCAGTCCATTATTTTATTACCATGAGATTGCTGTGTAGCCTCTGTGCTATGTGAGAGTCTGCCTTGTTGTGAAAGGAAGCTACTACAAAACTGTGGTTTCTGATGTAAGCATGTTGTGCTAGGATGTGCAAGCCTTTGGATAGCTTCCTGCTGGAGTGAGTATATTGATTGTCATGACACTAAATAGTCTGCAGCATAGTGCTACAAAAGGTGAGAAGAGAATTTGCCCCCTTCTCTGTTTTAAAGATACTGTGATGTTTGGGATTTGCCTGAACTGTAAAATCTGGGCAGCATCCGCATTTTGAAAGTGACTTTCTTAAACATGAGAACCCTTCTTGGAATCTGCTGGTTGTTAAAAGGTCTGTGTAACTCCTGGTTCTACATTCTAGTGCCTTGAGGTGCTCCTTGGAGCTGGACAGGGCTGCTAATAATTTTCCAGCTGCCCATGATTTTCTGTGCTTTCCTTCCCTGCTTCCCTCTTTGCTTGTTCTGTGACATCTCCATCTGGAAAAACCTTTTTGTGGTGTAGCTTACAGCCTGCTTGCTTTTGGTCTGCCCCTTTGCAGATGCAGGCATTCAGTATGTAGCTCTCTTGCAAACAGTGGTTTGAGGCTACCCTGTTGTATGGGTTTGGAGCACTATTGACATGTATCTAATCTGTGATAGCAGGACATGCTGAGGTGACACTGTAATTTGATTCTTTATGCTCAATCTTGTTGTTTTAAACTTGCTTTGTCCAATCCCTGTCTGGTATAATTCCAGGCCTGCCTAGAGAAAGTGAGGATCTGGAAATAAGGTAGTCTTGGAAGCTTGTCTCCAAAAGATCATTGAATTTTAGCATATTGCTTGTCTTCAGCTAAGGATTTATTGTAGTATTCTGGTCTTATTCCTTCAGTTTGATTCTTCAAAATTAAAAAAAAATACAAAAACAAAAGCCTCTTGGCTGTGTAAGCACTTGCCAGTCCTTGAGAGTAAATAAAATATGTAGAAGGAACCACTGTTACCAATAGTATGAAAATTAACTTTTTCACACAGTGTGAACTGAAGAGTTTTGCCCCAAAACAGGTACTGTGCACTGCCTTGATTCAAAGGCTTGCGTGGGATGAAAATCTGAATTTCAATTTTGCAGTTGGGCTCTGTGTTGCTGCCATTTTATTATGAAGGTAAATGCTAAAGTATCTCCTTCCTGTTTCCACAAAAAAGGTGAAAAATAAATCACTGATTACCAGTGAGCATGTACTAGCTAGATGGAGCTAAAATTTGTGGTTTGGTGTTGGCACTTAAAGTAAATCAAAAGCCATTTTAATTTCAAGCCTCATTACAAACAGAAAGCAAAAGATGAGTATTTTAGAGACAATATGTAAAGAAACAAATGGAACATAAGTTCTCTAATTCCCTATTATATGCTGTTGAGCATGCAGAAATAATCAAACTCTCCAAAGCCTTGGATAGCTTTCTTAGTGTCAAAGAAGAAAGACTGCTATAGATGTGCCAAGGGTTTATTTTCTTGGCTGGTAGTCTGAAGGTGTCATAAATCCATATTTGTAGCTCTGGATGATGTTTATGGTGTCACAGCCTGCTTTGTGTCAGCTCTGAAGAAAGTTTTCTGTTTGATGTCATAAAGTAAATCATAAGCACTGCAAGGAAGTTGAAAGTGTCATTTTGAAGCAATTGTACTTGCTAATGGAAGCTTTTGTTTCTGTTCTGGAGCTTATGTTGTCAAAATCATGTAAAACAGAAAATAAAACTCAGACCAAATTTTTTAAGCTTGCTGCATATGTAGTCTTGAAGTCTTACTAATTCAGTGTGCAAGGGTCATGCAAAAATGACACATGGGCATGTCTGTTTCTGTCATTTTAGTTGTGTTGTGTATTTTGGTTGTACACAGTCTAACAGTCTAACAACTGACATTAGCAATGTATTGTGTCAACATATATGTTTATTATGACATCTCTAATGGATTTGATAGGAGAATTGAAAATTGTGCTTTTGACAACATAAATATATATAGATTTTTTTTTTTTTTTTTTTTTTAAGAGGAGAGGTTTAGTCCAGAGTCAACATGAGCTCTGTTTGCTGCACTGGGCAGAAAATGCTGCTAACAGAGCAGCTGGCATGTATCTTCCCAGGCTCCATCTGTCAGAGTCAGCATTGCTTTGTAAATCACACTCCTATTGGATAGATTCATGTCTTGCAAATAACATTTGCAGCCTAGATTAAAATGGAATTCCTAAGTTGATTTTTTTTTTTTCCCCCAAGTTACTTACAGTTAAAAAATAAAGTTTTTGTAGGCTATTTCTGCCCTTCGTTACAGACTTATTAAAGTCTGCATCAGAGTGTTGTGAATGCTGCATTATGGGGACTTGGTGTAAGTAAATAACATATATGAGGATAGGGTAGTTATTGAAAGCTTAATCTCAAAAACATGATTCTCTGCCATGTACATGCAGGTCAGGTTGGTCTGGAGTCTGACCAATGTATCAACCTGTATCAATTTATCTGGGAAAGTGAACCACAATTTTATTTTTGGGGGGAAGGTACATTAAAATACATATTTATTTTGCATGTGTTGTTGTCAGTACTGGTACACTTTTATCACTGTGGGGGGTGTGTGGATGTATCTATGTGTGTACATATACAAGATATGTCAATTCAACTCTAAGTTGGAATGAACTTCTCCCCTTAATGAAGAAACTTCTCACTCTCTACCTTTGAAAAAGAGAAAATAATTAGGAAAATTGACTTTTATTTGTACAGTTAAATCAACAGAATGAAAAGCGACTTCCAAGTAAAAGAAATCAGTAAGAGCATGGGCAGACTGGCCAAATTGGTCTCAGCCCATAGAAATGCTAATTTGCTATCAAGGCTATTCAGGACTGGTCAGGGGAATATTATTGATGGAAGTGAAGGATTTGTTTCTAGCTGATCATCTAGCATGTACAGGATTTGGGGGAAGGGCCTGTCTGAAACAGAGCTTGTGAATTATAGACAGTGCTTGTTAAATATCAAACTACAATAAATTGGTATGTGTCTTCAACCCTTGAGGTGGAGTATGTGACTAGTAAATATTTTTTTACAAGGTAGTGTTTCTACAAAGAAACAGACTGAAATCTTGCTTGTGGGCTGCAGTGTAGGTTGCTACTGTAGTGGTGATCACCTTATCCTCTGGTGCCTTGAATGAATGCTGGCTTTATTGTGCAAGGTCTTTACCTGGGGGGAAGATATTTCAAGTTCTGCCTGTTCCTCTGTGTTTGTTATAGCTGAATTCCTGCATCTTATCTTGGAGAAATTCAACAGACACAGCATCAGTTCATACCACTAGACGTTTTTGTTGTGGATGCTTGAAGGAAGTTCACATGAGTTGTAGATACTAGTCTGGCTGTGTTTACTGAGGATTTCTGCCTCAGTAGATGAGAAAAATTGCTGTTTACTGTATGAACTTGAAAGAATTTGTCATCCTGGTTTTAATTCTGGGGTTACTGTAGAGAGAGGGACCTTGGGCTCTAGAACTGTTTTGAATGGTTTGGTGTTCTTCTGTGCCTCCTCTGTCTATAAATTTCTCCATACTACTGAAACAATCAGTTATTTGAGTGGTTGAGAGCTTTGATTCTTTTATTTGACACCACTTCTCACTATGTGTTAGGAGAGGTGTGTTGGATAGTCTGTTCTGTTTCTTGTTTTCATTGTCAGGGCAGGATTGACTGGCAGTCTCCCTGGAGAAAAGGTCTTGGACAGTAGGTGGATATGTTCAGTGATTGCAATATGCTGTTACTAACAGCTTGAATGCTACACGGTAGTGAAAAGCTTGAGCTTTCAACACCCCATTCCCCTGTCCTCCTTGAATTCCTCCCAAATTTAGGAATGGCAGAAAAGTAGCACAAAATGAGAGGTTGTGGCAAGTCGCTTCAGTAAAGCACTTGAACCTATTTCTACTGCACACATTATTGTCCTGATTCTCCTGATACAGGATTTAAGATTTCCCTGTGTTCTAGGACGTGAGCTTTTGGCTTTAGTTCTCCTGCTCATAAGTGCTGTGTTTGCCCTGTTGTTTATCAGCCCGTGCTTGTACCAAGTCCCTTCCTGTTCCTTCTCACCACATAAGTGCTTTCTTTTAAAATTTCCTACAGTTCTTTTTTACTGATTTTTGTAACAAAACAAATGGCAAAGCAGGTGGTTCCAGTAACAAGAATACTGATGGTGTTTGATCTCGGACTGATTACACTGAAGACAGCAGTGTATTGGTATTGTGTACTGGTGTATTGTATAAGTGTATTGGTGACTCTCTGAAGTCTGATCTGTGGCGCTATAGGAGGATGTCTCTTGGCTAGTATGTTGGACAAAGGCTGAGCTTAAACTTCTGAACTGGCTCTCTGGATTACTTTGCTTTCCAATGCAGACATGGAGATGCTGGTCAGTGGGGAACAGTCTGTAACTTGTAGGCAGGTAAATACTATGCTTGGTGTAGCTCTTTGGATATAGAGAAGGACTCCATGTATTATCCCCTTGAAGTAAATGCTAGAATAATACTTTGCAGATAGATTTTTTTCAGTGAGATTGCTGTATGGCATACGCGCAGTAAATCTGTTCCAGAAGGCAGTTGACACATCTGATTCATACTCTGTCCTTATCTGGATGGCATACATGTAAGCCAACATGTATTTGTAAATTTTGAAGCCTTAGTTTTCCCTGTCATGCTGGAATAAGATATAGCCCTTAAGGCTATACCTGTGGTGAGAGAAACCCTGAATGCTCCCTGCTGAGCACCTGCTAGTAATAACCACAGTCTGTTTAGATCTCCTTGGATAGCTTCCAGGTAGGTAGTTGGCTCCTGAAAGTTCTTTAGATTATAAAAGCTTGTGGCATTTGCTTCTGTGACTTGCTAGTTTGACTTTCTTCATTTATATCTGATATTGATATAATAACTATCGGTAATTGCCAAAATGTCTACCACGTTTCAGCATGGGCAACCTGTACTCATGGGCTACCTAGTTATTTTGGTAGATACTCCTCAGTTATTTACAGTGATCTTTGGATTTTCTGTCCTTGATAGTTGATGTAAATTGACTTTTGGCTCAGTATGTAAACCTGTTCTAGTGTGTGTCTGTGTTACATTTTTAAATCTTAGAAACACTTTGCAGCTTGGATGTGGAATACTTAGTTTAAGCTGAATATACATCACTGATAGTTTAGAAACGCTGAAGCCTTTTGCTAGTATTGGCGGTCAGAAATAGCAAACTCTTTGACACCAGCTTTGTGAGTTATTAAAAACTTATCACATCAGTGAAGCAGCAACTTCAAACACAAAAAGTATCCTGAAGTTCCACATAGTGTTACAAACTCCTGCTCACCTTTCTATAAAAGTATTTCCAATTGATTGAAAAGTAAGGTGATGTAGATTGTAGCTAACTTAAGCTAAAAGTTTTGTCTGGGTGTGTTTTCAGTTTTTATTGTTTTTTGTTTAGCTAAACATTTCATTTCTGACTTTGGTCCAGATATCTGAGCTAAAATGGCAAGAGCTTAGTGAAGGAAGAAGAACTTGAAACCTCCGCTGTCTTATCAGAAAGTATGCATCCTGTAAATGTAAAAAATCTATGACATCATGAACAAAAGAGCACATAAATGGGTATATTGATGACTTTGAATGGCGTGGATTTATTTTATGGATGTCAGTATATGATGGAGATTGCTAAAATCATGTGGCAACTAACTGTAGTAATCTTAATTTTCTCTTTACTCTGAAATCAATTAATGAAAAGTAGAAGTCTTTTTTAAAAAGACAACCAAGATGTAGAACTAAACAATTATCTTGTATCTACTTGTAAAGTAAACACAAATGTTCTGCGTTTGTTGAATTTATTAAATGTACATGAGCAGTAACAACAAAGGCATGTAAAAATTGAGTGTAAAGCTTTTTCTCTAGCTTGACTGCCAAATGTGGTCAAGACCTTCAGTAGAAAAGCCCTCAGTTATTTGTCCTGGATGGGTTTTCCTGTGTTTGAGTTTGCACGTATTCCAACAGCTGAAGTTGAAAAACGTAGAACAACACATGGTAGGTACTGAGGAAGCAAATTAATTTGTTTCTGCTAGGGCAGCCAGTCTTGGTGTGATCTAATGAGCTACTTTCTGACCTTTGTCAAATGGAACCAGTTCTTCTAGTGTGGTGTGTTATCTTACAGAGAGTTTCAAGCGCAGTTAATGGGACTGGAGTAGAAAGAGGAAAAAGTGAGGTCAGAAAATAGAAAGTGAGGGTATAGGCTGGTGTGCTTGCAACAGAAAATTTGGCTTCCAAAGACTCTTTACAGTGTGAACTGATTTTTGGAGGAAACTTTTACATGTAGTTCCATGCTGTGAGAATTAGAAGATGATAGGAATTAGTTGAGAGAGAGAAAGCTGGCTTGGCAGATGGTTTGAACACTCACAGACCCAGTTGTGGGGATGTGCCTGCATGGGTAGCATTTTTTAGAGGAAAGAAAAAGTTGAATGGCTATGCAGCTTGTAAAGATCAGCTGTCAAGTGATTATCAGGCTCCTCATAATTTGACCTTGATGTGTTAGTGAACTGAGGAACCAGTAAATAAGCTCTAATTCTCTTTTTTACTGTGGCAATTGGTTGGGTGCAGAATCAGTTTTGACTTGATTATAGTAGTTATATAAACTTTTTAAGAAGGCTTTTTGATACAAGTTTGTATTTGGGAAAAATATGTGGTATGCAGTGTGGAATGCCATGGTAGTTTAGCTGTTTCTTAGTATATCCACTTCAATTATAGTCTAAGTTGTTTTTTGGTGGTTTTTTTTTTCCCAGTATTAAATCTAGTTATGTGAAAGCAATTTCAAAGTGCATTTTTGCCATAGTAACGCTATTGTTAAAGGTGAGCTGAGGATACAAGTGGGAGCTTGGCTTAAGAGGTAAACTTGAAAAGCTGTGATGTTCCAGTTTTAAAGAATGAGACCATCTAATAATTCCAAACTCTTAGGAAGCAAGTCCTTGACAGCCTTTGTACTGTGTGGTCCTTTAAATCTGAATAGTTAACTGGTACTCAAGTATCATACTAAAGTATCTGCAGACATGTAAATGTGTATTATCTTCTATACTGCATTTAGTTTTGGCTTAAAGTGAAGAGATGAAAATAACAGTTGAATGTTTGAAATCCCTGCTTCATCCTGGTGCTGCCACGTAGCTCTTGGATTCTTCCTTTCCGCTCCCCATTTTTTTCCTATGAAGATTCTAGCTTATCTCCTGTGGAAGCCAGTGGTCCTAATTAAAAAAATGCAAAAGACTCTATAGAACAGCTAGGGTTGGAAGGGACTCTAAATATCATCTAATTCCTACCCCCCTGCCATGGGCAGGGACACCTTCCACTAGATCAGGTTGCTCAAGGCCCCATCCAACCTGGCCTTGAATGTCAATGTCAAGTTGTTTCTAAGCTAAACTCTTAAACTGTAAACTGCAAAGTGAAATTGCCTGAATCATTGTCAAAGCTTGAGAAGCTTCTAACCTAATTGTTCTAGAACATGACAACTAGAAATGCCAATATTCTTTTCAGGTGAAAGGTAGCTTTGTTTATATCTGGAAATACTAAAAAATTGGATTTTGTGTAATGTGGCAATTGCTGTTTTGCATCTTGACAACAGATTGCATTAAACTGTTTTTGCTGCTTTGCACTGTAGAAGGCATCTGTATATGAATCTGTATGAAGGATGGCATTAACCAAGTGTTGCAATAGGTATTAAAACACTGCTAGGTATGTTAAACATTAATATGTACAAATTCTGTGGACTGGGGGGAATTCACCCTGTTTAAAAAGCTTTTAATTAAAGCTATCATAGCATAGCTCATGTTACAATATTTAGATCATTATGCAAGTATAATCTATATGAATGGCTTGCCTTCTGGTTTTTTCTCTTAAAGCAAGAGAGATGAGTTCCTTACTAGCTGTTACATCTTTTTATACTTTAACTTGGGGACAGATTTAATATTTGTGGATGTTAAGCTAAAATATTGAGGTGAAGAAATAAGAGGCAGGATTTAAGAATGAATGAGTGCATGGAAACTGGAAAACACGGGGCTCAGTTGAACACAAATGAAATTTTTGTTTCCTGACTTTGTCCTTAATATTATAACTGTTGCATACAATGTGTATTGAGTGTTATTCAAATAAATTAACAATAAAAATAGATATAAGTCTAGTTGGAAGGGACTATTAATATGAACCTTTCCTTTTGGTTACTGAGATAACTGACTATTTCATGAATAAAATGCAGAAGAAGCTATGCTAGGTCTGAGTCATCTTGATACTGGAAAATCTGTTTTATGTAGAGCACCTTTCCTACAAAGGGAAGAAAAGAGAATTCTGCATTGCTGTATTTTGCTAGTTGGGTGACAGGTGAAGTATGTGGTCTCCACTTACAGCTTCCATGCTGTCAACCAGGGAGGACTTTCACAATGGCTTTTGTATTTTTTGAGTAGACATGGTGTTAGTACCTCCTATGCTGACATTGAGAAGGTACTTACCTTGGGTATGCAATTCAAGTCATGGAAGTATTGCCTGATGCTGAACAGTAACCTGCTCGAGTGATGTCTCAGTGACAGATTTGAGGACTTTACCTTAGCAATGTGTGATTTCAATGGAAAGTGATCCTTATATTCTTATTGTGAGGAAGCTGTCCTAGTTTCTGATACTTCAAAATATGTGTGTTTTCCCAGTCACTTTTTCAGCTGTCAAGGAAACTTTATTAAGCTTTTGTACAAGGAGGGATAAATTCACAAATACTCCTGCATTCAGGACCACTATGTGCATGTCAGCTTGGTGCTCTGCCTGTCCTTTTCCTGGGCTGTAGGAGTAGTAGTCAGCACCCAACCATGGGAAAACACTTTTGTCTTTAGCTGGCTTCGGCTACGTGGCCTCATAGGAGATAGCAAAAACTGCATTTCAGGGTTCTTGGGGAATTGGAAGCTTTTCAAGAAATGAAGGATTGGGCAGGCTTTAGAAACTCTACTCCCAACAAATTATGATAGTGTTGGTTTTTCTACTGAATAAATTTTCTTGGCATGTACTATTGTTATTTTTTATTTTTCAAATTCTTTCTCTGGTCCTTATTGAGATTTTTAAAAATATAGATGCAGATAGTGTACTTTGACTGCAGTCAGATCTTCTGGACTGCAGATCCTTCTAAATATAGGTTGTATTTTTTTGTTCCTGACTTTCCCCCTCACCCCCCACCCTTTTCCTGGTCTTACGCAAACATCTTGTTCTTTTGCTTTACAGGCTCCAGATAAAAGGAAAGCGTTAGAAGAGACCAAAGCCTACACAACTCAGTCTCTAGCCAGTGTTGCTTATCAGATCAATGCACTGGCCAACAATGTATTACAACTGCTGGACATCCAAGCATCCCAGCTACGGAGGATGGAGTCCTCCATCAACCATATCTCCCAGGTAATCTTCTTGTTTTTAATAGAGGACAGGCAGCAATGGAGAAGGCATTGTCTCCTGTTGAGCTAGATAGTTTATGTTGACTTGCTTAAATTCTCTGAGTAACATGACAGAAAGTGGTAAGGCTTTTTTAATATTTATGAAGGCCACTTCTCTTTGTGATGGAGATAATGACTGAAATAAAATGTTTCCTTTATCGAGAAGTGCTGTAATACATTTGCTCTAAAGCAAGAGTTAATTATTAAGATTCCAAGATTGGATGCTGCAGTTGAGGAAGGAGTAGAGACAAGTATTCTGTATCTGAAGAAAATCCAAATAAAAGTACCACATGAGCAGGGATATTTTGTTTAATATTGAAACATAGGCAATAATCTCATTTGTTTTCATCCCTTGCAGGATGTAATTTCATGAGCTGTGTGGAGAGGAGCTCACATGCTGCCTCCACCTGCTCAAGCCAAACTCCATCCAAGCCAAGGCAGTTGGATGGGAGAGCTGACTGGTACTGTGACTGCAGTATTGCTAGTGTCAGTGCAGGGAGGACATGGAAATAGATGGTGGAAAAGAAGAGGCCTGTCCCTGCCAGTGGCAGCCTCATCTTCCCTTGGCTGGATCATCACCCTGTCTGGCTGCTGCTGAGGGGGGAGACAGTTGCTGCTGCTGTCTGCCTTGTATCTAATCTGACACTGGTCTGATTGTGTGGTAATTCTGACAAAAAATGCCTGCTGTGTTCAACCTGGAAATGGTTTATGGCATAAGTAGGTGAGTAGCATTCTGGTGCCAAGGAAGGGAGCAACAGGATCCATGGAGTTGTTTCATTCTTACACTGCTATTCTGAAGTGGCTTGAGTGAGTTGCTCCTACTGAAATTCAGTCTGATCTATGCTAGGCTTTATATTCTAAGCCTGAGATACTTAATAAACAAATATCAGAGGATTCAACCTAAAATGTTCCTCAATGCAGCCAGTGAATTCAAAACTTTTGTTGGTCAACCAGTACACTGTTAGTGGTATACCTTACACCAAATATTTGAAAGACAGCACTTCTTATGGCCTTTGCTGTCTGTCTCTCCACAATCCCTGCTAACCTTTGTTTACTGTTCTTTTAGAGTAATTGTAGTTTCTAAAAACCTTTCTTTTAAATGGCAGCACGATGGTTCACTGAAAGCATGTCAGCAGGGAGAAGATTCCAGTGCATGTGGCAGGACCACTTTTAGTAACAAACTTTTCCAGAAAGCTTTTCAAGTTAGTATGTGCTAAGAACTACACAGTTTTAAAAGCTGTATCAAGTATTTAAAAATTACATGCCAGTGAAACAGCAAAGTATGCAGAAGTACAATTGATGGAGATAAGTTACTTGTTATGTCAAGTATTTTGAGGTTTCTTGATGCTGAAATTATGACTACCTGTGACAAAATGGCTGGATAAAAAACTGAACTTACAGGCTTCCCCAGGCATTGGGTTCCCTTTTATACTAAGCACATATTTTCTTACATGTGTAAGAAGAGGGCTGCACTGTGTATGATTATTGTTAAATTCTCATTGGTCCACTGGTATGACTAACCATGGAAAAAGCCAAAATGTTTGATACTAGCACAAAAGGTGTTAACCCTCTGTACTGTTTGCTGCTTGAATTGAAGGCTATGCTGAAAGCTATTGAGTCACCTGATACATGAACTGATTGCTAAAGACTATGAACAATCACTGCTTTGTAGAGCTTTGAGGAGTGTTTAGCAAGGTCACTTGATTGTAGTTTCTGTCCTTGTTGGTGTTTCCTGAAACTACTCCTTGCTTATAAATCAACCCCTTCTGACTAACTAGTTTTATAGAATTAAAATAGATATGATGCACACATACCAGCTCAGCTACTTGCTTTGAAAAGTTACTGCTCAAATGTTTCAACTGCGTATATTAGATCTGCTGTGCAGTTTCTCTGATAAACTGTTTCTAAAGTTCAGAGGTCTCCAGAGTGTCCTTTCCCATGTTTGTATCTGTTCTAAATATTTTCATGTCACTAAATCCTGATGAACCTATTCTCAAAATGGAATTCTTCTCCATGAAAGGAGTATTGCCTAGAAACACAGACCTGAGGCATTACCAGTCAATTACTCACTTCTGGGTTTTGCAACATAGAGCAGATACCTGTGAGATAAGGTAGAATTTGATAGTGCTTCTGGTTATAATACCTTTCTTCTTTCTGTGGAAGAAAACCCCATTGCTCTTCTGAACTGCAAGTAGTTTCTGTTCCCCTACTGTATTCCAGTTCCTTTTGCATTTTTTCCAACTTGACTCTAGACTAAATGGCTGAGTAGCTAATCTATAGCCACTCTATTTTTCCTAGTATGTACCTTCTTTATTGGAAAAAGCACTCATTAAAAGTTAGGTGATGGACCATTGTGTTCTGTTCTGGTTGCTGGAGTTTTATTTTACAGATGGAAAGTTAAGTTGTTTCAATAGGGAAAAATTAATTCAGCTTTGGTTTCTTGTGAGGAAAGAGAGGAGCTTCATGTGAGTAATGACATTGTGGTGAGGGAGCAGTGCTCTAAGCACACAGAGGCAGTGAACAGCTACAGAAATGGCTTTATGTGGCCAGAGCAGAACCCTGCCCATCTGCATCTGTATTTTTTGTACTTGCAGTTGTCTTTCAGCTGTAACATCTGGGTCTGGAGTCACCTGCCATGTTATTATTTACTACATCCAGTATGCAGAGCTGTGCACATAAAGCTCAGGTCTTTGGCTTAAACCCTTGATATTAACTTTGAGCTTGACTAAGCTGACTTGACCTTTCCAAGCTGCTTTGATATGACAGCAGAGATTTGATCACTGTTCTGGAGAAAACTGCAAATAGTTTGAGTGTAGGAGATCCTACTCATCCTATGAGGTAAGAATTGGGGGAAAAAGATAAGTCTCTACTTTGGACCAACGTAAGCATCAAGGCTTCACCAAAGGCACTAGGGCATATCTACTTCTAGACTCTCTAGTGCAAGCTTTCTGTTGCAGTCACAGTTAAATTGCATATTTCTGTCAGTTCCTGTTTGGTGCTTCAGTTTATTTTTATTTGCCTTGAGAAAGGACATACTGAGAAGGGAATTTTCAGGTGGGGTTTGAGCTAGTTTTGATCTAAGATGTGAAAGCAGAGCCAGATTGAGTGCTCTAGTGTTTGTTTTGTGCCATCTCCACTTTCTCTATGGGACACTGATGTAAAAATGCCATGGAGGAAGGACTTGGGCCCCATGTGTTTCCTAGCAACCACTGCTGACTTGTCCCTCCACAAATGCCTGCTAGAAGCAGAGCAGCAGTTATGCTATTGTATAGATTGCCTTCAGTTGCAGTGACCAAAAGGAAATTTTCCTTGAACAGCAATATCCATGTGTTTTGCTCTCTTTGTAGCATATGAAGTAGAAAGTGTCTGTATTAGGTAGTATTTTCTTTTGTAGCAGTTTTAGACAAAACGAGTGAATACATGGACTGGACAGGGAAAAGGGAAAGGAATTTTGTCAGCTTGCAGTGGGAGACACCAGAAAGGAACTTGGATATTGAGGTAGGGAAGGAATGAAGACCTTAGCATGCAGCATATGATGTTTCTTAAGGTGTGCTGCATCTAAATAAACCCCTTTTTTTTTTTTTTTTTTTAATACCCATGTACCATGATTAGGAATCACACTGTGTATTTGCATTTTGAATGCAGCGTAAGCTTCATTGTTTATTTCCTCTATGTATTAAATGAAATTATAGTTTGCTGTTTAAACTCATGATGTTAATTTCTGCCATTCTTGCATATGTTCTTGAGTCAAAGAATTAATTAATAAAAAAAAATGCTTTTGTATCCCTTTGTGTTGAAAATTTTTGCAGCTTCATTTCCACAGACTTCAAGAGAACAAAGATGGGACAGCCAGATTCATCAGTAGAGAGAGAGGTTTGACAGGGACATTGTTGTTTACTGTGTCAAAACCAAAAAACCAACAGATCAGCACACACATTTATATCGGAGCAGCTGCAGTACTGGGTGTAGCGACTATTCCTTTTTTTGTTGTTGGTTTTTTTTTTTTTCCTGGACATGAACAGTTTTTAAATAGTGCAGTATTTAAATTCATGTCTCTTGAAGCATGAAGGAAGGAACAGACTCCTTTTTAAGAAATGCTGATTTACACCAGGGAATGAACACTGCACCCCTTAAAGATTCAGTGTTAGAATTTTCTTCTTTTTCTGAAGCTCTCTTCTGATCTGAAATAGGGACTATTACAAAACAATATGTTTGGAAGGCATACCTCTGAAAAAAAAAAAGCTTTTGTCACCATTAAAATTTAGAGGCTTTTAGAGCTAAATAAAAACAAATTAAATCCCTGAATTAGTTTAGAAGAATCTTGCCTGCCCCTGTCCATGTCTAATTCATTGCATGTGTAATTCAAATGCTTCATGCAAGCACAACACCAAATGCCTTCAGTTTCAGTGGCTGTGTAGCTTAAGTCAGGGGCAATAATGAAATACACAGATGTTGTCTTTTCTTGTACAACTTCTTAAACTTACGGCTGTAGCCTGTGTAGAATTGCACATACACACTGCTCTCAGCCTGAAATTCTAAGGCTTTTTGCATTAGGAGAGCAATCACTCAGGACTGACATGGATTAGGTTTCAGAGAAGCTCTGCTGAAAATGTTTTGGGGTTTGAAGGGGTGAACTCATAAGTAGCCCAGAACCCAAAACCTGATGTTTGATGCCAGGGAAAAAAAAGCACAAGAGTTTTTATGTGCTTAGCAGGTCGGTGATGTTTGAAGAGGCATAAAGCAGTGCATGTAAAGTGGGGACTCTCTGTCCCCCACATACTATTGAAGTATGCCTGTCTGTCCTTTGGATTAATGTGATATTGCATTCATGGGTTGTGGTATATGATGAAAACACACAAATTTGTGTTTGAAAGCCAAGAAATAGAAAGAGGGTAGAAAATGTGAACGTGGGTGGTTATGCCTACGAACAAGTAACTATGTAAAGTACTTTAATATACTTGCGCATAGGAGAAAAACACCTCACCAGATCCCTCTTAGTGGTGATCCTACTTCCAAAGGACATCTGTCCAGGTACTTTTACACTGAAGTTGCCTCTTTAAAAAAAAAAGGGATTCTTATAACTCTGATCTTATTCTCTGGCATGAAGAACAAATAGGTTAGACAGGAGTCCTAATTGGAAAGAAAATTAGCCAGAAATAGCAACATGTTGATGTCTGCTAACAAGCAGGGTCAATGCTGGTCAAAATATTCTTTGGAGACCATTGAGAACATAAGGCATATTCTCAGGAAATCTGGGGATAACTGTAAATTGATTTGTATCTGATTATGATTCGTATGTTAAGTGATTATTTGTATGCTGAATGGCAGAGCTTCAATGCAGAGGAACCCTGAGAACCTTGAGGATTGAGACAGTGAAATCCTTGTGTAATGGGGCAAGGTGCAAGAACTTACACCTGAGGTGGAATAACCCCATGCATTTGTATGTCTGGGAGGTGACTATGTGAATAGCTGTCCTGCTGAAAAAGAGTTGGTATGCTGGTAGATGTGCTGCTGGTGAGCCAACAACACAAACCCATCAGAATAAGTGAAGGCCATGGAAGGGTTGCATTGAGAAGAGTGTGGCTGGTGGATAAAGGGCAGTGATTATCATCTGCTCTGAAGTGATGTGGCTTCATGTGCAGTACTGTGTCCATTTCCCCCTGCCCCCCCCTGCCTTTTTCAAGTGTTTTAGGAAAACTGGAGATAGCCCAGCAGAGGGGGACTCTGGGATGAAGTATGCAGCCTACAAGGAGAGGTTAAAGAATTTTTACTTGTTTAGTCTGACAAAGAGGAAGCAAAGCAGTGACATCATGGTAGCCTACAAACACTTAAGTCTGGCTCTGTCATCTTTGCAGTTAGTCTTTCCCTTGGTAGTGACAGTGTAATGTTGAACAGTTAGCCACAAGTTGAAGCTCAGCCAGCTCGTACATGAAGTTGGGAAAATCCTTTTTACTTTGGAGGGTGGTGGAGTGTAGTGAAATGAGGCAACAACCAGGTGCCACTAATTACCAGGTGGTGGGCATGAGCCTGTATTCAGTCCACCTGGGCCTGGTTAGGGCTGGCCCCAACTGCGCCTGAGCAGGATTAGGAGGCCAATAAAAGGGGTGGCCCCCAGCACAGGGGGGGCTCATTTGCAGAGCAGGCCAGAGGAGAGGTTGGGTCGAGTCTGGAGCAGTAGCACCGATCCAGGCTAATTAATCCTGAAGGCAACAGCTTCTGCTAGAGCACCTGTTTGGCCTCAGAGCATCATACCCCAAGAGTGGTTCATCTTGCAACAGTGGAGCACTGGAACAGGTTACCCTTTGTTGTGACTTTTCTCATTGTTACACTTCCATGGCTGGATATATCCTTGGTTGCTTATCGTAAGGGAGACAATTACAAAGTCGGGAGAAACTGCTGCTCTGTGTCTACAAATCCTTGTAATCTCCATTTCCGTACAAACTTTCCTTTTTGCACATTTAAGTGTATGAAAAGACCAAGTGTTTCTGCAGGAACTAGCCCATCATCCAATGTTGTATGCATTAGAAAGATAGTGTCTTCTCTTGGACTGCACTTGCTTGTCAGCAAATGCAAATATTCCAAATACGCTGAAAAAACTTGCACTTTTTGTTTAGATTAACCTTGCCATGGGTGACATTCCCCCTCCTACAAAAGTGCTGACAGTTATCTCTGTGGCCTTTGCATCACATCCTGCTCTTCCTGTACTTTCTGTGATAGAGGCCAAGGCTCCAAGAAATTCTACTGTGCTTGCTCTGTTTTTCTGCCTGCTTATGAAAATAGTTAACTTTGTGTATATCAGCTTCTACACGATACACAGAAATTGCTCGGAATCTGGTATGATGTGCAAGGGTTGCCTTGTCAGCTGTTTTGTTGAGAAATTCCCTTCATGACTACAAATGGAATACACATAGGACCTGGCTGTAAAGCCTGTACAGTACAGTTCAGCTGATGCAGTCAAAAAAGCCCAACATATGACCAACAAAAAAAAAATCAAAACAAACAAAATGAAGCCCCATGATAGTTATGTACACCTATGGGACATCAACTGTAAGCCCTTCGGTGATATGGAAGGGCAGTTGCTTTGATGGTAAATAAGAAAGTAAGCCAGAAACTTGTTTCCTGTAATTCCTTAGTCTGTCTTTTTTACATTTCTTTGGAGAATGGAAGAAGTTGCTAAGTTCAGTAGCTATTGACTATGGTTGATTCCTTCATATGCTGATTCCCATTTGAAAGTCTTATAGAAGGCCAAGTCTGAATGCATAGTTGTCTGTGTTCTAGACCATGAAAACTTTTCTGCTGAAAGAATATTTGGCTGGAAGCTCTTGATACCTCATTAAATACTAAATTAAGAGGCCTGATGCAGTGTCTTGTTTTCTGAAGTCAAAGCCAGGACTGTGAACCTTAGTCTGAAAGGGGTTTTGATAATTTTGTACAGTCTTTCTTTTTTAGTGAAAACTCCTCTTACGTGCAAGGTATACCACTTTTGTGAAATGCATGTCTAACCTGCTGTAAAGTCACATACTGAACTTTTTCAAGGAGTCTTTTTTTTTTTTTTTTTTTTCAGATGCATCTAGTTAGATTGTTTTCTTCTATTCGAAGTCTCGGTTAAACTAGACGGCTTCATATGTGAATAGGTTCTGTTTTACATCAAACTAGGGTTTTCTTTCTGTTGATGTTTTTGTGGCATAAGGGCAAAGCAAAAGATGTATGTATGAGGTTGCTGATTACAATGTCTAAAGGTGTCTATTACCAGCTACCAAAGCATTACATTGGTTGCTACATCTGTGCCATCCAGTGCAGTTATTTGGGACATCGTTTTTCATGGTAGCTGGGTGGTGTTATGTAGTGTTATGCTTGAGTTGACTGCATTTGGGGAAAAAGGAGGGGAAAAGCAAGTACAGTAGTCTTGCTGTGGAGCAGATATCTCACTTGCACTGCATCACTGGAGGTACCCTTCATAATCTGCCACTCAACACATGAACATATATTGCTGGGTCCAGAATTCAGAAGGGAATTGCTTAGTGCTTTCTAATACCTGGTTTTACTGGGAGGCATGAAAATGCGAGGTTAATGTTGACCTACAGATAGAAAACCGAGTAATGGTTCACTTGAGTGTTTTGTTACACCAGCAGTCACATTTTGCCACTCCTTATATTGCTGCCAGTCTGACTTTGTACCAGCAGTCTTTTGGGACCCATTGACGTCTGTTACACATCTTGTAAGAGCCTTCTTGCAGGTTACATATATGTAGCAAACAAACACTTTTATTAGTACATGGGAGGTATATGAATGACTTGTCCCAGCTTTAGAAGAGCTCCTGGTAACTTCTGTTGTTTTACTGTAACTTTGAAAAAATGTGTATGAAAGGTGAAAATTCACCCAGCTGTGTTAATCTCATTGAGTGCTTGTGGCTGCTGTGCTCTGGCATGTATCCCTTCCCCAGCATCCCTGTAGCTGCATCACTGGGGAAGCTAAAGGGCACAAAGTGAAAATTTTCCTTTTACTGTATTAGGAAAAAAAGTCTGTGTGAAATTTTATTAATTCGTTATAATTCATGGTTAAATACTTAAATAGAAACAAGTTACTATTAATATTATTTTTTTCAAAACTATTTATTCCACTGGCAAATATTGTTGATTTGTAACTGACCCTGCTGCTAGTGCCATGACAGAATGGGCATCATGGTGGCAGTGGAAATAAAATTAATTATTTAATAATTTTGCCTAATATTGAGGCTAAATACATTTTTGTACCCATAAGTACTACGTGTCTGTAGGATTGCAGATCTTATAGCTGTTTAGCAGATTCTCAAAGAAGAGGCAAAATACAACCTTTTTCTCAATGTGCCCTTGTATGACTGCTAATATGTGGTGGCTTTGTAGCTTCACTTATTCATTCCTAAAAGCACTTGCTTTTAGGGTATTTACAATGGATCCATCAGTACAGTTCAGTGTGGTGTCACATGGGGACTGAAGCATAGCTTGCTGTATCTTTAATTGGCTTCTCTGTTCCTTGCATGCAAGAGAAAACTCTTGTCAACATGATCTTGTCATGCTATCTCAAATTCCTGTATGTGGCAAAACCAGGAGCAACAAGGATGTGATTAAAAGCTATTGGGCTTCTATACAAAGTGAGAACAAGTAGAATGGGAACCTTAGATCTAAGAGGAGTCATGATGGTAATAATAAATCATTGCTTCAAGAAAGGTCAGCAGGGCCATCTTTTGAAAATACAGGAACAATAAAATATTGAATAATGATTGAAGGTCTTGATTTGATTGTAGGAAATTCTGCTTTCTTGTTGAACTCCGTCTTACAGAAATGTTTTTTCTACTTCTTAAGTTATATTTTTGAACTGAGTTCAAAACAGGACTATATAAGGTTGCAGGATAAGCCTCCACAAATCAACCTTTATCTGACTGGAAAGGGGATAAATGTCATCTTTAGGAAGCTGATCCTTCTTTGTCTGCTTATAGGATTTTTTTACGTGTGTTGTTAAGTATTGGACAAGATGCAGAAATGGCCAGATGTAGTACAGGGCTAGGAGATGAGTTGTACCGTGGATAAGACTTGTCCTCTACATTAGGCTGAAAAAGGTATTACTGTGGTTTTTCAATGGTGTATGTAATTTTGCTGATACACAAAATGTATGGTAAGTTAATAAAATGCCAGCTCATGTAGGCTAGAAAGTTGTTCATTTCTCTTTAAGTAGGAGAAATTCAAGTACTATGTAAGTACTATGTAGTTACATAGTAATACGTAAGTACTATGTGTATATATAGTACTATGTAAGTACTGTGTTACATAGTTACATAGTACTATGTAAACTTAGCTTGATCCTTATGTGTCCTAGCAGATGAAACATGGCATTTGAGAGTGGATGAGCAGTAGAAATATTGTATTATTGAGTGTTCCAACTTCTCATTTGCTGTGCTGAAAAGTGAGACATTGAAGTAACTCAGAACAATCTCCATTTGGGAGGTGTAACTTGTAAGTCATACCAGAAATATGCCATCTTTGTGTAATTATGGGTCATTAAGTTGAAAAGAGAAGTCCAATCAGGTGACCACTGTGTTTAGTGCTATCCTGGCATCTGGATACTAAAACTTGAAAGGAGAAAACTTTGTGGTGTGTTAATGGTATTTTGGTCAAAATACTGTGCTTTCCCTTAGTACAGGCCGTGGCATGTTAACAAAAAAAAAAAAAAAAAAACCACTTCAGGAAGTGGGGGATGGTTTCCATAAGCTCTTCCTGTGAGAAATTCAAGTTAAATCACTTGGGACTTTCCTGCTTTGAGCATTCCTCCTGCGTTGCAGCATGCCTCTCAGCTGGCAGATAAAATACTGAACTTCAGTCACAGTTAGCTTGCTTCTTACTTCTAGGCCTCTAGACTGGGGAGCAAAAGAAGCTTAATGAGACCACAACTCCAAGTTATTTGCATCTTATTTTCAACTCAGCATCTTTATGAAACTAAGCTGCATTAAGTGTGTATACAGTCCTTCAGTTAATGCAGAAACTCTGGATGAAATACTCGGAATATATATGTCTAACACTTTTATTATTTTGGAAATGATTTAATAGGGTTTTTAAAGACTGTTTTTGATCTGAAACATTTATAAGAATATAAGATATAAGAAGATTTAAAGCATGCTGCTGGCTGATCATTAGTAGATACTGACAAGTCACCTAGTTTGGTATTTTTAAAAAGCATAATCTAATCAGTAGGAAGAGAAGAAAGAAAACATGATGTATTTCCAAATGGATTTTTAGGAGGCAAACAATTATGTGACCAAAGCAGACATCCTGGTAAGAGCAGATTGTAAGCTTTTCCTGCATACTCTTCCCCTCCTGACCATTTGCCATGGTGGTAGTTCAACCAACAACTATACATTTTTTTTATACTTCTGGGAGTAAACACTGTCTATATTGCTGGTTGGATATACACAAACTAAATACAAAAAGTACATTGACCTCACTTAGGAAAACTAGACCTTACTAATGCAGTGGGGAGAAGGCCAGCCACAGAATTTTACACAGATGCATTTTTGTAGACCATTAAAGTCCTAACATACCCCTTTATCTCTTTGGGAAATATTTTACTCCTCACCAACACCTTCCTCCCTGATTAAGATAACTGTAGCAGTCTGTTGATCTCAGTCACTTACCCATGCAGTTAGGTTTCTTGCAGAAATTCAGTAACTCTTCATCTTGTGTTAGATGCTAGTGGCCAGGCATGTACAAGTATGTGGTGCTTGTTGCTGTGGAGCTTTAAGGCCTTCTCTTTAAATGCTGCAGTGCAGATCAGGGGCTTGTAACACACTACAGTTTTTGGAGCACCTTTACCAGGGCAGTAGTGTACCTTCCTCAGCTTTAAACACTCTGGTGGCCAGTAACACATGTCTGACTTTTGCCTGAAGTGACACTAAGAGATGGTCAGTCTTGTTTTTCCTGCTTTTCTCTTGTGCCAGACAGTGTTTTGTTCTCTGCCTCTCCCTTCCCCTAAACTGGTAGAACAATTATCCTGGAGACAAGGTCTTGAAAACTGCAGACTTCTGGCTGCTTCTTTTGATGGAGTTCTTTCTGTGGATCATTCCCAGTGGCAGACGCTCCTCCCCAAGAGTTTGTAGTCAGGTTTAATCATTACACTAGTAACTGCATAGTGGAAATGTCTAATTTCTGAACACATAGGCTGACTAATGAGTTTACTGTAGCAGTAGTGGGATGATGCATTCAGTGGGGAGGGACATAGCAATGTCCTCCTCTGCCTGCACATAGGAATTCTCTTCAAGTCTTGCTGCTGAGTATGTTCATCTACCAGTCTGTGGTCCTGGAGGAGGCATTGACTGGTGGTATGGCTTCTTCTTGGGCCAACGTCCTCTGCCTATTAGTCTGGAAAAATTTGGGTTGGAGAATGTTGTGGCTCAGTATGGGCTAAGTGCTGCTAGCACTGTTGAGGCCATGTGGATGTTTTCAGCAGATATAATTGCAGATTTTCAGTTGTGGCCAGGAGTAGGAGGCTAAGGGAAATGTATTTACAGAAACATTGAACAACTTCCTGTTCCAGTTGTGTGTGGAAGTTAAAATGGCAATGGAGAAGTAGAGCAGCCTTAGCAGTTTCGTCTCTGCCCTCTGTCTTCCTCCCCAGCCAATTGAACTGGTAAATGTCATAGATGCTTGTGATTTGGTTGTCTGTCTTCTGCTTTTACTTAATACAGACTTCTTGAAATTTGGTATATATCACTGGGTCCAAAGTAGTAACACAATGTTAGAAAACGTGAGAGAATTTTTGTTAACTCTCCTTTTTTGCTAGAATATCTTGGTAGGCTTCCATATGCAGTGCTGTGGAAACTGGGATTTCACTAGAAGTTTCAGCTGAGTGAAATTTGTAATGCTTTTGAGCTTTTCCTCTGTTGATGTACCTTCAGAAGGGATAGCTTGTTACTGGAGGGGGTTTGAGAAAGTGGAGACTGGGCCAGAGTTGATCTGTCTTGTCTAGCTTTGTCTTTCAAAACAAATGTGAGGAGCTTGTAAGATCCTAATTGTTTTGATGTTAAAGTGACATGGAAGAGCTTTTTGCTACAGTAATGTGCTGGAGATAGTATGGGTAGCAAGTTAACTGCAGAATGGAAAAAGTACACTGAAAACTTAGGTAGGATTTATAGTGGGTAAAGTTTGTTGCTGGCATTATTTCACTGATAAGACTCATCAACAAAGGGGGAAAAGAGGAAAAAAATGGTTGTTGGTTACCCTCCCATTGGAGTAGCCCTTCACAGTATTGCAACAGAGTTGCTCACCATGGTGACTTGCTTGCTTTCTACAAAATTTTGTGAGGGGTGGGAGTGGGAATAAAAAAATCCAGAACTTCAGCAGATCTCTTATGGAGAAAATGCAGTCTTGAGCATTTAGGAAATGAAGAGAAAAAGAAACTTCATGTGTGGTAAGCTGTGTCTGTGGCACTAAGCCAAAAGTGTGTGTGATGGAGCTGATAAAACCTTTAGCGAGGTGATGGCTGTTTAAATAATACTCATGAATTACTCAGTGCAGTGCTGAGCCTTCTGAAAACCAGCAGATTTCCCACTGTTGTCAAATGAGATGATCAAAGAAGTATAGAAATAACATTGTCCCTTCGATGGTGTACAAAATTATGTTGGCAGTTGTCTAAAAGTATCATTTTCACCTGTACTGTCCCCATTTTATGTCTTAGGCAAACAGTCTGTCCCAGGACTATCAGTCTTAAGACACCTCATAAGCTGTGAATTCATGCGGAGAAGGGGGGTTGCTTGAGAGAGGAATTTTTGTTTGTGCCTGTGTAGTTTTTTGCTTGTTTTTTGTTGGGTTTGGATTGCTTGCTTGTTTGTTTGTTTGCTTGGGTTGGTTGGTGTGTTCATTAAGAAAAGTATGAGGCTAAAAATTAGTTCAGAAAACTTTCAAGTATGTCTATGTACAAAAGCAGAATAGGTTTTACATGAGACTTCTTTGTTCTGTAGTATAAAGGTTATTCTGAGATACACAATAAACCTGTTCTCCCAACAATGTAACCTATCTAACTGGAATTTTTTTGCTACTAGAGATGATCAACTGTATCACTGAAGAGATGACAAGTTAAAGTGAAGGCCCCCCATAATTTGTTGTTGTTGTTCAAGCACAAGCATTTTGGCCTGTTGTTTTTCCAGTTCATCAGCTCCTTACCTCAAACAAACTTTCAGAAAGTTCAAACTTGTTCTGTTGTGTTTATTTTGTTATAGGCTTTTTTTAGATGGTTTCATTTTCAGCCACCTGCAGTGCTCTTTGCAATTGCACATGTTCATCTCCTATGAAGTTGCTTTTTTTGGCACACAAAATGCTTTTCCTTTGACATACAATTTTGCTCTACTCCCATGGTGGTTCTTTAGTGAGTACAAACTACTGAAGAAGCCTTTTAATTTTTCCTTTCTGTCCTTGTGCATTCCTTCAATCAAGTTTATATTTAGATTTGTATTTTTTGTTTAATTCTAGACAAGTGCATTGCTTCCAGTAAAGAAAAGAGGGACTCATCTGGCCACTTTAAAATGCTGAATGTCTCATGTGGGAGCTTGCATAAGCATTTTTTTTTTTTTGAGCCTACCGATATGCCATATCTTGAGGAATACTCAGCAAAAAACCTCTTGGAATTACTAAGATCTGATTTCAGGTACTGAAATACACTTACTTAACAATTGAGATTTTGACCTTGCATAATCAAAAGCATTTATCTGCTTTTTGTGCTTTTTAAGACTGAATACAAACCTAACATGTTATGACTGCATGTCCCAACTGCTGTCTGTCAAACCAATCAGTAGGTTTGTACATCTGAAGCACTTTTCTTTTGAAGTGTCTTCACTTTTAAATACTGTTTTCAATCAGCAGATATTTTGCATTTCTATCTTGTGTTCAAATATAATTAATAAGTGTTTGATTCCATTTAGATAGTTTTTCCTCCTGCAAATTTATATTAGCAATGTGACTAGTGTTAGTTACTGAATTGTCTGTTCAGTTGACTCTGTAGAACATCTGTAGCTCATTAGAAGAGAAGGGATGTACCTTGGTATTTCCCTTATCAGAATCCTGTCTTGGTGAAGGGAAGATGAGTGCAGAGAGAGGACTGAGTAAGAGAACTGTCCTTTAAAAAGGTGTTTGGCATACAGCATGAAACTCACGAGGACAGTTAGCAGTGATTAACTTGACAAGCATTGTGGTTTTGAACTGTTGCAGAGCTGGGTCTGTCCTTCTTGTGCTCTGGTGGGTGTGAAGTGGTGGTGTGTGGTGCTCAGCCACACAGGAATTTCCAGCAAATACTGTAAAGTGCATTCTAGTAACTGGCGACTTTGTGTTAGAACAGGGAATAACAGCATAGAAGCTGCTTCTCTTTCTCCACTCCTGGCTTTTGATACTGAAAAGCCACAGACATTAAGAGATGGGTGAAAAAGATAATTGTAAATAATCTCTGCTTCTCTGTGCCCTCCTGCAGAGATCTACATTAGTGATGCTTTTTCCCTGGTTGTTTATGATAGTCAGACTCTTGAAAAGGGAATTGAACCAGCAGCTGTACTTGAAAGGCCAAAAAAAGGTATCTTGAATGCAAAAATACATGTTGTACTCCCTGTGAGCATGTATCAGAGGTCATTGGGAGGCTTTCCTCCCCCCCCCCCCCCTTAAATGAGTAACAATTAACAATCCACTTCATGTTGAAGGGTATGTACGTTTAGTTTGCTCATATTGGTAAAGTCAGCAGTAGGGCTTGCCAAAGCACAGGAAGTATGATCTGTAGCTCAATTTGGCATTTTCAGTAGCAATTAGAAACATCAGTGGAAGCTGTTTTACAGAGAAATCTTGGGTATCTTTGTTGCTCTGGGTCACTGTGCTCAGAGCAGAGAGCTGTGGCAGCACTGCCCGTTCCTGGGTGCCCACCTGTGCTCTGTGTCTGTTCATGAGGCTGCTGGGGGTGGGCAGCTCCAAGAAGATGGCCCAGGCAGCCGAGTGACTTGCTTGGCATAGCACAGGAAGTCTGGCAGAGACAGGAATAGATCTTCAATCTGCTGTTTTCCAGGCTCTTGCTCCTAGCCACAGACCCATCCCACCTCTTCACTCAACTGATGTCCTGGCAGACAGCCGCCTCCTGTGTGCAGGGCCAGCTGCTTCTGCAGCAGTGTCTGACCTCCATACTCCAGATGTTTGAAGTTCCATTTCCCCTGTGCTTGTGTGAACTTTTGCAAAGTGCTTCTGGCATTTCACCAATGCAATGGGGAGGAGGGAGGACTGTTGTCTTAACTATTTTCTTTCCATAATGAGAAGGCCTCTGAAGAGCTGCTAAAAATCTTCCCCTCTGTAGCTTTTAAACTCCATTTGCCTTCAGTTGCCATCTGCTAGTCTTCTTTCCCACATCACTTTCCCTCTTCCAAAGATAGTCCTGCAGACCTCCCTTCCTTATACTCTCTGCTGATATCATCTTTCTTTCAGGTGGGGGCCAGGGGATGATGTTGTGATGGTCTCTCCATAGATACTCATCATCTGTAGAGCCTAATTCTGACAGGTGGCATTTTACAGGTTAGCCTTACTGGTTTCCTTCAGGTGTCCCATTTTACATTCTTAGTATCTTGCATGTATGTGCTCTGAAGTAGCCATTAGAGAATAATGCAAGAAGCTTCTTTCCTTCTGTCCTGTCTGAAGGATGTGTATATATGCTTCCTAGCAGTCCTTCCATTTCCAGTTGGCACAAGGAGAGAAAAATCAGGCATGAACTCAGGTCTGGCTCTTGGTTGAGTGCTCTGGTTTCTTTGCTCTGATTCTTGTCTTAGAATGTTATGCACCTGGCCACTCTGGTCTGTCCTTGCCCTGTGTCCTCTTTCTGCATGTCCCCTTTCTGTTCAGTTTCTAGAGTGTGTGACTAGATTTGCCAATAGAGTACTCTGAAAAGCATATAGATAAATAATCCTTCAGCTGAACAGACCTCTCTTCCCTCTCCTTTTCAGTGCCTTTGTACAGATGTATGGGCCACTACACAGATTGTGTTTTGGAAATCAGTGTCTACAAGTTCAGTTCTCAGTAAATCTTAGTTTCCTTTTGGAAGAAAGGCTTCCAGTTTCGTAACAGCAAGAGGGCTAAAGGAGAGGTGCTTTGCCTGTGGCTAGAGAGCTTTAAGCCTGTTTTTCTAGCTCTTGTTTTCAGCTTCTTGATTTTTAATGAGGCTTACCAAGGCCTTCACTCTTTCCCTCCCCCTACCATGTAGGGGTTTTTTTGGTTTTTTTTTTTTTTGGTTTTGTTTTTTTAGGTTTTTTTTGTGTGTATGTGTGTGTTAATATGTTAACATTTGCAGGCACATATTCTGTTGGTCAGAAATCATATTTGAGTTAGGTATGCCTTGCATGAAAGTTGGTACAGCTTAAGAAACAATTCTGGAGCAGGATAGGCTATGAAGTATGTGCATTATATTTTTACATTCTTTGGAATTCTAAAACCATACAGCAAGCCTGGGTAAATGATGCACTTCCCTCCCTGACACCCTCCCCCTTTCAACTATCTTGGTATCCCAGGAAAAATATTGATGGAAAGGTAGAAAATATAATTAAAACTTTTGCTGAAATCTGGTCAAATCTGGTCTGCTTTATGCCAGTGGTGATTGCTAGGAGAATCTGAGAAAATCTGCTAGTGCATATACAGAGAAGATTTAATTTTTTAAATCAAAGGCTAGCTCCATAGGATTAAACTGGCATAAAATCTGTATTCAGATATAATTGAAGAAATCCAGTGATAAACTGTCGAAATAAAACCACAACCACCATTTTTCAACCCGTGCCAATGTTGGAGGACATTATTAAAATGCTTTGTTAGCATTGTGTTTTTATAAACATATTAAAAACATATATTATGTAGATAAATAAACTAAAAACTTGTGCATTTACATATGTGTTAGCTCTGGGAATAGGACCTAACACTTCATGTGTTTATTTTAATTTGTTCTTTGTAGCGCCCTTCCCCTCTGATGATGGCGAATGTTTTTTATGTAGATTGTGCAAGTGTTACTGTATAGGTGTTAAGGACCTTAGTTCATGATGTTAATCTGTAAAAGCTCTTGATTGTGAACCCTCTTTGAAGGAAAAAGAAGGTGACATGTCTCATGTAATCCGATATGGTTTATCTGGCTCCTGTAGCCTTTTACCTTAAGAGACCTGGGTTTACCAGGACTTCAGCTGATGAAGCTTTCTGGAGAGCCTGTCCTACTATTTTAACTTGTCTGTATGCTGAAGGGAATGTGTGAGAAACTTCTCTCTATAAACCTAAAAGAAAACATTGCTGTATTTGCATCTCTGGAAATAAAACTTAAATCTATTTCAGTTGCCTCCTACATTGTCAGCACCACATTTGAAGCAAACACACAAGGTGAAACTTAAATGTCAAAATGCTTCAGAGGTGACAGGAGACCTGTCTTTCGTGGTGGAACCATGAAAATATCTTGCCAGAAGTCATGGCAGGATATTCTGAGGATTTTCAGATGCCATTAGGCACTAGTGTTCATGCAGTTGACTTTAAGCATTAGTGAAAATTGAAGTGGAGGATTATATATGTGAAACAATAAAACCTTGAAATCCTTATATTCTTAAAACAATTTGTGGAACTGAAAAAAAAAACAAACAACCACTCCTCTAGTAACTGTGGATTGACAAATTTACAGTACTTCAGCCCTAGGAGCTACTAAAGATAACATAAATTAATCTCATGAAGCCAAGCCAGGGTGGAGTGGTCAGGAGGACCTTTCCCCTTTTTACTGTGAAAGTGAAAGATAACCAGCATAAAGCTTCCAGTCAAAGCTAATTAGGGACTTGATTTTCACACAACAGATGACTAGCAGGGCATGATAAAAGGCTGCATAATTCTTCTACCTTAGAGATAGGATTGGCACCACCAGTCACTGATAACAGGACAATACTTCCGTCAAAATTTCATGTATTTTATATTCCTCTCAGATGGTGGTTAAATTCACTCCATGTCTGTACTGAAGAACTTGGAAGAGTTAGATGTCCATCAAGCTGTCTGGTTTGATCTATAGCTGAGTTGGTGCAGACACAGCTAGGGCATTCAACCTATTCATGGTCAATGGAATTTTAAATTGTAGTTCCCTTTGCCAGCAGAGCATACCTTGGAGAAGATTCCTGTGAGATAAATAAGTGTGAACATGGAAGTAAAGGAGAGTGAGCTCTGTCAATTGCTCTGTGCTGTCTGTATCACCAAGGCTTGCTTAGCACTTAGAGTCTCCTGGTTAAGAGTTAGAAATAATTTATTTCTGTAGAAAAATTCTTGAGTTTCTTGAACACTATCAGACAATATAAAGATTTCATCAAGAGTCAGTGAAAAATGTAATTTATAACATTGTGTAGACATCTGATTGAACATGATGTCTTAAAAAGCCCAAAGTATTCATACTTTCTGATGTCCAGTGTGTCTTGAAACCATAATTGATCTTTTCTATGGAATATTTCTCTTGCAGTGTAAATACATTCCCATTTCTCCATGTTGATATACCAAATTTTAAATTTCCTTCACAAAATAATAGCATAAAATGATGCTTTCCTTGAAGAAGTTAGTTGTCTAGCTGAGCTCATTAAAGATGGAGATTTTATTGTCCTTTTCATAGGTCAGACTTACTTCCTACAAGTAGCCTGTGCAATCTGCTTTGTCCAGGATCTCTTCAGTGCTATTATTCAAATAACCATATTATTTAAAGAGCCTTAAGTAATATGCATTTATGGAAGCAGCAGTGGGATAAATCTGTATTTCTAAAACAGTACAGGTTCACGTACTTGGTTTCATCAGATATTTTTTTCACTTCAGGAAGTGTATTGTGTAAACTATATAGAAAGACAATGAAATCTGCAGTTTTGCAGAATGACGGTAAGGGCTAATATTACAGCTGGGTCTAGAAACAAATTGGAAAGAGTGAGGGTTTGTTTTTTTGCTTTGTTAAGGCATGCTGAAAGCACCCTAGTGCATGTTTCATGTTTCCTTTTGTTAACACCACAGTTTATGGTCTTGGGTGTGTGAGCTTGTAGTACTTAAGAGAAAATGTGCATTTATTAGAAAATGTTTGGGTTTCTTCTACTATTTGTAACATTCAGCTACATGTATTTTATTGCTATGAATAAATAAAATGAAACTGTGGCTCATTTTTACAGGTTGTAGAGAAGATAACTACCTATCATATTCAAACATTAAACAAGCTTGGAATCCATACGGTTGTCTCAGAGGTCGAGGAAGGAATATAACTTTCTTTGCAACTCTCACCATCCCACATATTGCAGTTGTATCGACTAGATTCAATCTGAAACCTGTGTCTTTCCCTATATTTTGTGTAATCGGGCACAATTTCTGCTGAAAGGAGCTACCATTTTTGACAGATTGCTAGCCTGACTTAATATGTCAAATGTAGTGCCCAAAGTGACTTGTCTTTGACTAGAAACAAGGTTCTTTTTCCCTTATGCTTCTCCTTTTATACACTGCCAGTAGTGCCCTTTGGTTAACGGAATTTCACTGTTCTCAACACAGAATGAATAAAATACTGTTTTCTTTATTAACTCGCTTTACTAAAATTCTGTCTTTAGCATAGAATCATCTCAACTTGGAAGGGATTTGTAAAGATCATAGAGTCCAACTCCCTGCTCTTTGCAGGACTCCATGTGACTAAAAGTGTCATCCAGATGCTTCTTGAAGTTTGCCAGGTTTGGTGCCCTGACCACTTCCCTGAGGAGCCTGTTCCAGTGACTGACCACCCCTTCAGTGATGAACCATTTCCTCATGTCTAGAGCTTCCCCTTATGCAGCTTCATTCCATTTTCTCGTGTCCTGTTGCTGGTCACGTGGAAGAGGAGATCAGCTTCTCCCCCTTTGCTGCCCTCCTCGAGGAAGGTGTAGACTGTGATGAGGGCACCCACCCCTCAGCCTTCTCCAAGCTGAGCAAATGTGGAGTGTTCCTGCACAACATTTCCAGAGCGTGAGTTCATTTAACACAAATATAAAGGTTATTTGCTTGGTGTGGTTTTAGTGGAGCAAGTTGTCTTGTCCTTCATGGCAGCCTGAAGTTGGCAGGGCCTGGTTAGCTGAGTTGATTTGACAGCATTTTTTTTTTTTCCCCCCCATCCTGCTCTTCACCAGCTGTGCATGCATTTAGGGAAAGGATCTGTGGCTGTGTATCTGTCTCATAAACTTGCTGTGTATCTCTCTCATAAACTTGAGTTGCAGTGGTTCAGAATGTAAAAAGATGGCAAAAGCTTGAAGTTGTTTTTTGTTTTTGAATATCCCTATATACAAGCTTTATTAAAATATTTAGATATCCTCAAGTTAGCTTGGCCAAATGTTCTGCAGTCTCTTTCTTACAAAGTGTTTGATCTGGGATTGCACACTGTAGCACATGTGTGGAGTGATATCTGCAATAAATTTAAATGAATAAAAAAAAAGAACTATTTGCTTTATCACTGCTGTGCTGCACTTGGTCTTGAGACTACTTCTGAGGGAGGAGACAGTTAAAATTTAACTACATCGGCTGATCAACTATGTTAGATTGGGGTTATTTGTTATGTTTTTCCCATATGAGTTGAAGCAGACAGATAGTGGGGGCAGCTAATCATTAACAGCTTCTTCAGCCTTCCAAGGAAAAGTTTGCTTCAGGGATTAGCTGGCATGGTCCCTAGCACCCACTTATAATGGGGGTTTGTTTGGTGGTTTAGCTAAAATTTGCTTCCCAAAGGAAGCACGTGCCTTTGGAAGGTCTGTCTTCCTCTTTTCCAAATCAGTTCAATGCTTAACTTTTTCCTGTTGCATTATGTTTTCTCAGAGTGAGAATCTTATCCATATTTCCCAAATTTTGATTTATGCCATCTATTTGTTTCAGTATAAGCCAAGCATATTTGAAGCTGCTCTGTTTGCTGGTGATTATTAACCTGTGTTAGTCCAAGCTAGTTTGCCATATTTTGCTCCTCTCCATCTTTCATGTTTTTAAGTAGATTTTGTGCATAAATTAACAGGACAGATAAACATTAGTAAGTTTGTGATAATTTTGGAACAGTCACTCATACCTACAGGTGCCAAGTCTAGAGCTTTGAGTGTGGTCTAGCTTGGCTGGTACCTGGTATATGTATCTTGTCTGTCTTGGGGATTAACTGTTGTCTGGCTGGATAGTTATGCTGTCCTGCTGAAAATTGTTTGTGTTTAGGGTTTTTCCTCTTTCGGAAGTGAAAAATATTGCCTACCACTAAACAGTAAGTTTCCACATCAGCAACAAGCAAATACATATTAACAAAAAATAACTATTAACAACTGTTACATACTTTGTATTGCATAAAGATCACATTAAAATAGCATGCAGTCTTTAGAAATCTAGAGAAAGTAATTTCTTCTTGAGGCAAGATGCTGTCTAGTAGCTGCTGGGCAGCACATTGCTTTGAGCAAAGTGTGTGCTGGGAGCCTCTGCTTTGCATAGGGCCTTGCTCTTCCAGTGTGTACCAGTTGTGGTAAGAGTTGCAGTCTCATTTGCTTTGAATTAGTAAATTAGTCTCTTACAAAGCCATATGTGGATGCCTTTCAAGATTTACATATGTGGCCTAAGTTGCTGACCCTGCACTTTGCTTGGTTTATGTTCTCTGGAATCCATGGAAACACTTTACAAATCACTTTGCTATTTTTAGTTTTTTATAAGCTCTCTGATAGAATTAATATATGCTCTTTTCCTGTTCCAAGTTACTCCTTTCTGTTAACAAGAGTTTGTTGCAAAATTACCTAAGTTATTTTCCAAAGCATCTGTTCCTGGAAAATCTTATCCTCGGCTCTAGTAATTTATGGAATTTTCATTGTTCGTTGCAGGGAGGAAGTTGGTCTTCATGGACTGTCTGCTAGGAGAAGATACATCTCTTTGTACAGTGAAGGGCTTTGTTTTATTTTACTTATTTTTTCCCATCAACATTAAGAGAACTCTTAGTAAAAAGATGCATTTTTGTCCATCTGCTGAACAAAAATTGAATTTATTAACAACAGAGACTGCTCATGAGAATGAAGTAGAAGCATAGATTTATTTCAAGGGGCATATAGTGTTTTCAAGTACCTTCTTTTAAGACATTGTAGTATGTACCTTAAATTGATAATCTCCTCAGCCTCATATTGCTGTGTTGTTTAGGTCACTCAAAATAAAGGTTTTTTTAAGTTATGCAGTGCTTATGTATTACAAAATATGAAGAGCTGTGTATTGTTAAAGTGTTCTGTAAGATCATTTGAGACCTGCTTTTGCCATTGAGCAAAAGGGCTCATGCAGATGATCTTGGAACATGTAGCACAGCACTCAGATAATGTTTTGGGATCTCTCTATAAGCAAACGGAAAGGCAGAACTAATGTGTATCTTAGTTTCTAAAAGGAAAAGAACAAATTGTATCTGGAGTTAAAGAAATACATTCAGTCTTTTTCTTAAGTCTTTGCTCTGTCATCTGTGAAATTGGCTGCCAGGGTGTGAAGTGTCTGATACCTGTAGTAGTAAATGCTTGATGTATAGGACTCTTTCATTTGGAAAGGTGCTTTTTATTCCTGACTATGGGATTTTTCTGACCAGGAGTAGAGCAATAAGGTTTGCTCTGAAGCTTTATTGGTATATTGAATTATTACAAATGAGCTACTGCAGACATATATGCTTAATGTCTTACATTGCTCTGAAAAATCACAACTCTTAATAGAAATAATATTCCTTGTGTTTCCAAAGTAAAAGAACTGCAATGTTAACAAGTTGTCTGTTACTTAGCTTTAAGATGTGAAAGCAAGCTTGCTTGGTATCACTGCTTTTAAGGTACTTCTTGTGTTTCCAGTTTTAATCTGCAATGCCATGTATCAAAACTGTGTAGGAGGATTTAGTTTCTTTCTGTACTTAAGGGAATTTTAGATAATTTGAGCGTATGCACCAGTTACTGAAAAAACAGTTTAATTGAAGTAATTTCGTAGTTAACTTTGAACACTGAATTCTGGCTTTCCTAGAAGTAGTCATTTCCTGGATGCTTAACTTTCTTTTTTCATTTTGCCTAATACAGAAGTAGAATGAAATACAAACTAATTTTTTGCTATATTTTTGGCTCTGCTTCTCTAAACAGAATCTTGTGCATCACAATATCCATTTTAGATTATGTACTTTCTAGAGATGTACCCAAATGTGTACTGATGGACAAGAATTTTTCTTTCTTTCTAAACCTTCTTTGTTCTGTGACAATCTTTCCAGGAGGAAACTATGCTTAGAGATTTAGAATTATTTCCTTCAGTGGAAAAAGTGTTGTATTGATAGGTTTTGTTCATAGTCAGAATAGGTTTTTTTGTCAGATACCATCGCCTGCAATGAGAACCTAAGGTTCTAGTAGGTACTTAAACCAGTAAAATCAGTCCCTGAACCTTCAAATAAGTTTCCTGGAGATGGAACTCGCTGTGGCATCTGATGTTTGATTTTTACTTGTTCTCCCTAAGCTAGGGTTTAGGTGGTGGTTATATTGCATGAAGAAGCATGTGTCTGTCATATGAATCTTAGTTTGAGCCTTCACAGACTGCTGGTCTGACCTTTCATTGCCTGTTTAGGTATTTTCTAATAAAATGATGGAGCAGCATATTCTATACATGCATCTTTAAGGTTCTTTTAGTAAAACTGACATAAACAGTATGACAGAAACTAACCTCAGTGATGAAATTAGTCCTTCTCTATGCAGACTTTAACTTTGATATGCACTGATGGCTTTGCTGAAATAAATTACTGCACAGACTTTGCAAGCTTAGTCCCCTTCTGGGACTGCAGGCAAATTGCTTAGCTTCTCTGTCCTGGTTTCCTGGCTGTGAAGTTGGAGTAATTTATTACTAGTGCCAGTCATAAGAACATTGAGAGTTAATCTTCAAGAACTGTATCTGCATAGTGTCTTCAGCATTCAAAACAATAATGTATAATTGTAATTTTATTATTAATATTGGTTATTTCATTAAAGTATCATTTTGAAACAATGTCCATGTAGGTTAAACTCATTTTATCAATAAACTGGTGTCCTTCCTGCAGTGTTAAATCTGTTCAGATTCTTTGTCTAATAGTGAAGTCTAAAAGTGTGGATAGCTCTGTAAAGAAAATAGCAAATGCCTAAAGAAACCCATATTTTCTTGTTTTTAATCTAGACTGTGGACATCCATAAAGAAAAGGTTGCTCGCAGAGAGATTGGCATTTTGACAACCAATAAGAACACATCGAGAACTCACAAAATCATAGCACCAGCAAACATGGAGCGTCCTGTAAGGTATATTCGAAAACCTATAGACTACACAGTGCTGGATGATGTTGGCCATGGTGTAAAGGTAAGAATGCCTGACACATGAAGTTCCCAAATACCAGACCAGGAAATAGGGTTGGTGCAGAACGTTACTGATGTTAAAAATGTTTTAAAATGGGTAGTTACTTTATGGTAGGAAGGTTATGGGTTTGTTATGCTCTCAGATACAACCAATTTAGTAACAAAATGTGTTGTTTTACAGTGATGTGTTCTGAGCAACATTTGCCTCAACCTTGTGACTGTCAGTTGTAATCACAGTGTCTGGAAATAATGGCTCATGATCTTAGGCTAATGAATTGTTAAAAGGCATGATTAACTTAAAATTATCACTCCTTCCTTCTGAGAAAGTTGTCTCTGCCACTTGTTTTATTCCTGTTGTTACTGAGAAAAATTAAGTAATCTCTTATGGGGAAACTGGCTGGTGGGGTGGGTTGTTTTTTGTGGGGTTTTGTGTTTTGTGTTTTTTGTCTGTTTTTTTGTTTTGGTTTGTTTTTTTTTTTGGGTTGGTAATCCAGTAGAAAAAGGGTAAGATAGTTGGAACTGAAATCTCGGTGGCATTTGATGTCTCGCTTCCATTAGTGCCTCATTTCCTTTTTCTCTGAATAAAAACCTTCATGATTTAATGTCCATGTCCCTTGAAACTGTCATAGTTGAAGTGTATTAATGTAACATCTTTTGCTCCCTGTATGTCTTTATAAAAAATAGCTTCGTATTACCCTAGAGCAGACATTCCAGGTATATTCACTTCATAACAGTCCTTCTTTGAATGGCATTAAAAAACTTTTATTCAGTACCCATGTATCTTCTAAGGCTTAATATGCTCTGGTCAGTCAGTTTTGCTATACCAGCTCATCATGTGCACTTCGAATTGCTGAGCTCTTGAGGAACAAATCTTTCAGAATTACCTAACACAAGAGTTTTAAAGTACCTTCTGCTTCCTAGGTTCCCTCTGAATGTCCAGAGGAGTCGAATTCCAACATGTTAAAAGGTAGCTCTATACCATGACACCTCTAGGTTATGAATGGTGACTTTGGACTATGTGAATTTTTATTTTCAGCTAAGCCTGTTGTAAACCTGTAATGCTTAGAGCTGTTTTACACTAATAATTTAAACCAGACTAGGTGAAGCACAATCCTGTGTAGATGCATGAAAAAACATGCCCTGAATTGCTGTAAAATAGAAACACTGGGGGCCGAAATTGTTACTTTTTCAGTACAGTCTCTGCATTCAAGAGAGAGCTCTATGAATAGAGAATACAGGAATCCACAAATTCTATGTCAGGATGTTGGTTTCTGCATTTAAGTGCTCCAGGGATCAAGTGCTGTGGAAGACTTGTATAATAATTACTGTTAGACTCTGAAGTTGATGCTTTGCTGAAGTGCTTGTATTGTGCAGGCTCAATGCAAGTTGCTTGATCCATAACCACTGAAGTTGTTAAGGTGCAGCAGTTGTATTTTCCAGTATCACTAATTGCTTTTAGGAGTACTGGTGTCTGTTTTTATTAATGAGACCCTATTTGCTCAGAGGATGGAAATGAGGTGCTGTTGACCTATATTTAGGCAGCTCTTATGAAACATTTTTAGTAAAGGTTTTTTGACTGTTACTGATCTAATTCTGTATTAGCAACTTGGTCTGTTCAAAGGTAAAATAGTTTCCAGGAAATAATCAAATTAGGAACATTACAAGTCAGCTAGAAATTATATTTTGCAATTGTTTCTTTATTGAGTGATTGACCTAAGTCTGTTTCATGTCTGTGGAAGGCATGAAACGGTAGAAAAATGTCGGTATTTTCTATGTAGACTTGTTACACAAATGAGAGAATCCTTTTGGCCAGGCCCTCAAGTATGTAGCTCAAGATGGCTGCCAAGCACTTGATGCCTTCACCAGTGCTGGTATTTACTGGACACAATATTGAGTACAGTGGGGTGAGGTAGTGATAAACTAATTACATATGTTTAGTGTGACACTGATCATAGCACTAAAGGAAGTAGCTTGCTTTGTCTGCAAACTCAATGTAGCTAATGCTTTTATAAGAGAAGCAAACTGAAACAACTTGAGAAACTAGATCAGGTCCTGTTGGAAAAGAGCACAAATAATAGATGATGTTGGTAATCTTGGATTGCCTCTTGGACATACAGGTTAGGAGAAGCATACAATAAACTGAATTACAAACTCTTGGCTTGTCACAGAACAGTGATCTTAGAAAATGCTCCAGACTCTTAAGACTTATTTTCTTGACCCAAGATTTCACCCCAAGTTGGACAGCAGCATGTTTGATAAGACCTTGCTAACCATGTTTTTCTAGAGGAAAGGAAGTTTGAGTTGTGCCTAGGGCCACTATTTGACTAACTTGCAGTTCTTTGTCATCTGCTGTGGCAACTGTCAATAAAATACAGTATAACATATAATTGACACTTAAGTATTAAGTGAAAATAATGAAACACTGAGATCTGTAGATGATAGTTTACTGCTGTTAATGGGTTTATCTGTGTTTTTTTCCAGAAAGGAAAAATAGAAGGAAGAGAAAGCAAAACAAAACAAAAAAACCCTGGCTGTATTGTAGCCTGTTTCTGCTTTAATTAATTTAATGAAATTCTGATCCTTAGAAAAATATAATTAAAATATACAGTATATTTTAAGAGATAATCCTGAATTGTTTTCTATAAAAAGTGTAAATAAAAATACTGTCTCATAGAATTAAAAAAAAAATATTTAAAAATAAATTGGGTAATCCTCACAGTAAATACTGTCTTCCCTTATTCATCTTCTATCTGAGCAAATGCAGAAACACCTATGTGTACTCACAGTTCATTTTGTTTGTGTGTCACTAATGTTTCTTAGGGCTGTGTGGAGGGCATGAAAAAGCTGATGCCTATGCACAGGGCATACAGAAGGGCTCTACATGCCCCTCCTCTGTCTCATGTGTATGCAGTAATTTTTGTTGGGCTGGTGATGGAGGGGAGGGCAATTAGTGATGGTAAGGAGCAGGTTTTCTCCCTGATGGGAGACACCTTTCTTGAAAGTCAGTGCAGTTTTCATCCTCCTGCAGCTTCTTGGTAGGAAAGCTTTTGTAGAGCATCCTAGGATTGCAGAAGTTCCTTTTCCTTCAACCTCAAAGCTCTGTGGCATCCACAAGTTGCCACAGCTGCTCCCCTCCATGCCCCTTCTCTCTGCAGGGGCAGATACAGATGAAATGTCCAAAATGAGTGAAGTTAATGTTTTTTTTTAATCCAAGTACCTATGAAGCCAAGGTTAGCATCAGTCAAAATTAGGAGGGCTTTTAAAATTGATTTGCTAGTGAGAAGGCTTTCTCTTCCAACAAATATTATGTGTACATGGCTCCAAGAAACACAGAGGCAAGCATTTTTGCCGCTCTGTTAAGCTGTGGCTCAGCTGTCACCCTCTGGGGATAGGGGAATGTAGCTGAAGTCATTCTTGGTAAATAACTGTCAAGATGTGAGAGACTACCTTCCTGTGTACAGCTTGGTTTAAAATTATTAGGCAGAGGCTACTTTAACATTTCCTTCCTTCTCTTCCCCTTCTTTTGTGAAAGGAAAAAAAAAAAAGTAGTGTGCCAGCAAATAAATAGGTCAAATACAATTACTCATACAGAAAATCCTCAGTTTAAGAGGGGGGAGAAGGAGGAGGAAGCTTGGAAGCTGCTTTAAAAGCTGTGAAGTTGGCCTTTGAATTTATTATAATCTTTCTTTTTTAATAGGAGGCAAGTGGAATTGCAGCAATTAGTAAAATGGCAGCTAAGTGGGAAATTTAAATGATGCCTTATGGTAAAGGCAGATAAAATGTTGAATACATGCTAAATTGAAATGCCTAATAGCTGTAATTGGTTTGAGTTTATTTTATGGAACTAATAGTTCTTTTAAAAAATATTTAAATTGTATATGAAGATTGATCACTTTTCAGCTTTGTTTCAAGAAGAAAATTTTGAATTTCATCACTGCAGAGCACTTGCATTTCAGTGCATTAAAACTGTAAGAGGCTTTCTAGCCCGGGAAGTCTAACAGGAGTTGAGCATTCAGAGATCTTTCTCAAACAAATGGAAGCTGGAATGACTCCCTTAAAGTAGGGATTGAGTCAAAATTTACCCAATACTGAGGTTAGGACAGGAGCCTTGCACTCACTCTTGTTAGGCTTCCCAGCCTGCCCTCCTCACCTGCAGTCCTTATGCTGTGAGGTTTATCATCCTCCTTTCTGTCTTCATCTGTGTTGGTGCAGATGAGGTGCTGATGTGAGGGTTGAAGGCTCCCTAATCATGCCTGCCTCCCCGTTAGGATAATACTCAAGGTAGCCACTTGAGTATTAACTTTAAATAATTCACAGGAATAAAACCAAAATGAGACGGGAAGCCTGAACCTGAGCCTCTGCTGCCTTTGTCCCTGTGTGAGTCTCTGTCAGACACTCACGCTTCAAAGGATGTCATGTTGCCAATTTTATTAATGTCACATCATCTCTCCGGGGTCATGGCCAAACAGTAAATATTGCTGTAGGGTAAAGAATGCTTTTCTGGGGGAAAAAGTAACTCTGCCAACTGTAATGACTGTGTTGTGAGTGTTGACACTGTGCTTTTCATAAGGCACTTGCTACTGAAGTTCAGAAGCATGCACAGTGTCATCTGATACAATGTAGGTTTTGAGCATGTCTGCTTGCAGAGAAAACTTAAAACTATGAGGTCTCTTTTATTTTTTAATTTTGAAAATAATTTTTGCATTAACCATAGTTTATTGTAGATTCAAAGTTACCAACTCAGAGAATCAAAAAACTTTAAGTATTTAAAGGCAGGAATCTAGTCATCCTCCTCTGAACACGATTGAGTGCTGAGGGAAAAATGCAGTTTTTCTATTATCCGTAAACAGGTTTTTGTATATTAATGTCAGTTTAATATCTTAAAATATTTTAGGGTCAAGTGTGATTTTTGCTGGCGATAAAGGAGAGAAGCAATATTGGCAATCTACATCTGGTTGCTATTAATGGAAGACTGATTACTAGGTTATAAATAGTACTGGGAGATGTTATAGTTAAAAGATAAATGTAAAATTTCACTGGTGAGAGACTTACCATGTTTAATTCTGAAAGAAATACTGATTTGAAACCTAAATTTTCTCAAAATGATCTGTCTCACAGTATACTATAAGTAAAGAACAGATAAAGACTTCCGACCTACTCTGATATGGAAATTGAGACACAGGAATAATTTCTTTAAAACTGCACAGAAGTAGTAGTATAAGTGTGTCACCCTGAGTGTCTGCCCATGTACAGTCTGCCTTCTCAAAAACACCTGTGATTACATATCCTGTGGAAGTCCTCATTTTCATTACCGTATGGAAATGCTGTTTGAGACCTTGTTGCTTTACCGGGTCCTTTCCTCAAGCATTCCTTATCTTTATGTACAAGTATTCTTCTAATTGCTTTTTTAGCTCTGACTGCGTAGTCTTGTGGTACTCCAAAACTGTGCTACTAATGAGACATGAGACAATCCTATATAAAAAATCTAAAAGGATTGTCTGTATGGCAATTGAATTGCCTAACTGCAGGTACATAATAGTGATTCAGAAGATCTTTCTGTAGGGGTGTTTTACACAGTTCTTCCTGGATTAATAATAGAGGAAATACCTTTTCAAGTAAAAGGGGAGGTTGCCTAAAGAATCATCAAGAGCAATCATGTTTTTTTTCCTGTTGTAGTTTGACTGTGATTAACTGGTCAAAGGTAATGGATCTTAAGGCTGGTTATTGCTTTTACAGCATAAATAGTAAAGTTTGATCAGCATTTATATCAGTCTTTACTGACAGCTTTCAGTGATTCTGGGTATGGTAGGATATAGAGTAAAACTGGCTCTAAATTTAGGAGTTAGGAAGACAGTGAGCAACATACTGCATGGGAAGTACCAGCCTGCATAGAGATTTGGAGTTTCTGCAGTCTGAAATTGGAGAGTTCATGCTAAAATGTGCAGGAGAAACTTGCTGATGTCAGTGTGGTATAAGGGTTCTGCTCCTGTGTCCAAGTGGCCTTTTGCATTTCTATGCTTATAGAGAGATTTGCTCAAATAAATGAGTTGTCTACAATGTCCCTAGCCCTAGTTTTTGAAACAGTTTCTGACTCAAATAATAGCTTTCTGGTTCCCTGAATCATGACTAATGTTCCCCTGTGACTTGTAGCTTGGCATGGAAACTATTAAAAACAGCTAGATGGCTGCCTCCTGAGGCTGGCCAGCAGAGTCCCCCAAATGTCCGAGCATCAGACTATGAGTAGATAACCTCTGACTGCCTCACACTCTACCCTTTCATACTGTTCTTGGTCTTTCCCTTTGGCCTCAGCTACAGAAACCTTGCAGGACTGCCTCTGTCACCAGGTATTTTTGTGCCATTTTAGACTACTAGGAGTGAGCATGCAGAAATTGCCAAAATAGTTGCCTTAAACAAGTAAGTCTCTGCCTTGATACTTACACTCAATGCTAGACTGCTCCAAAACATAGCTTCTCCTGTCCAAAACCACAGCTGAAATTAACAGTCCAGGTGCTCTGAAATCCTAGCATCTGATACAGAAGTAGCCACATTTTTGTCTTTGATAAACACCTTCCATAGGTGTTGCAAATACCTGTTTTGCTTTAATTGCATTGCTCCTTTCCAATCCACTGCTGGTTCTCAGTCCCTGGCCAGCCTGCTCTCCCATGGTATCAAAATCCTGTGAATGTGCCATTGCCCTCACTGTGATCTTTCTGAAATGCAGCAAAGTCAACTCTGGTTCATGAGCCTGAGACTATGGTTTCTTTCTCTTATTTTTGTGACAGCCCTTAAAACTTTATCCAGGACTGCCACATGCTTGGGAGGTTTCCCCTGGAAAGGCACAATTGTTCTGCTTCATTCTTCAAAACATCTCCTTTGCTATGATGCTTTCAAGAAAACCCAACCAATGCTGCTGCTTACCATGCTGTCTTGTTTCTGGGAACATTCTGATCTCCCTAGTTCTCTGCCTTGGCATCACAAGCATCCCCAACAAGCCTACACACTGTGTTTTTGTTCTGATGTGTATGGTGTCCAGGATGCTGGTACTGGGCTGCAATCTGTCTCCTGTGTGTATGGGAATACAGCTAGCAGGAGAAGGGAGCCTGTCTTCTGTCTGAGTTTTCAGACCTGCTCTTCCTTTGACTAAGCATTTTTCCTTTTGCACCTCCTAGCTGTTATTTTATAGACCCTTCTCAGAACAGCTTCTTTCTTCTTAGAGCTATGAACCTTATGCATGCTGCTGCTTCTCTGTGCTCTGCATTGACTTCCTGACAGACCTCAGTACTGCTCAAGCAGTTGGTGATGGTCATGTTTTGCCAATTGGATGCCTGTCCTAGAGGCATTTGTAGAGAGATGCTTGTACCTACATTAAACAACTACCTCCTTTTGCTTTTGGTTTTCTGCTGGGTTTTTTTTTTTTGGCCAGTTTTCTTAAAGTTCTAATGAATCTAAACCCTCTTATCTAAACTGTTCCCAGTTCCAAGCAATTTTTAAAATTGCTTAGAAAGCACTACATTTAATTTTCATACTAAGAAATGCAGCATGGTTGACCTCATAAACTTAACCAGTAAGTACAACAAAATCTCTCCTTCTAATTAATTAGCTTATTAACCATGGTTAAATAGCCATGTGGTTCATCTCACTTCTATATATTTGCTTTTCTCCCTTATTTGTCTTTTAGAAGAGTTCCTTTTCCATAAGAAACCCTGTTCACTCTGTGTTCCTTCCTTCTGTGTTTTTCTGCCTGTATGACTTATATTGACATCAACAGAGAGGACATGTAAAGAGCTTTTTACATATAGAAAGCAGTATGACAGCACTCACGAAGTCTTCTGCACAATAAAGAGATTTTGTCTGTATATTGTTTAACTGGTAGCAAGAGAGATGAAGCTCATCTGATGAAGGGGTAGAGACATGAGTAAAGGTCAAGAGCTGTTGAACTTCAGCTGTATGTTTAGTATGTTAAACAGTCCTTAGCAGTAGAAAAGTTTGAATTAAAGTGAAAATTCCAGAATGATTGCTAGCTGTTGATATACATATTGTCTACTGCAGTGGAGACAGACTCTCCATAAGTGCTGAGTGACACTTCATAAGGGAAGCAAAGACAGAGCTTTTTTGTGTTTTTGAGGCAGGCAAATTTGGTAATAGAGGCTAGGTAGGATGCCATGTCACCCTTCCTTTTACATCATTAAAAGGTTTCTGTGGCCTCTGAGGAGGCATGGGACCAGAAGTTTCAATGTTTGGTCTCTCTTAATAAATTGCTTTTGTTGTGCCCTTGCCTTTGGCAGCTGGTGAAGTAAGGGGAAGGGTCACATATTCCTATGAGAGGAGAAAACAAATTTCATTGCTAAAAATCAGTTTTAAAAATACAGTATTTGGGAGACTAACCTGACACCCTGGAAACTGAGCCTTTGTGATTGTCCATGAAATAACTATGTAGGGTCAGAAGTGGTTTAAATGCCTTCATTCTGCCACTCTGCTCATGAACCTCTGCCCACACTGAGAGTGAATGGGATGACCTTAAGATTTACTTACCACAACTAAGCATTTTCATTTGAATTTTGAAGTAGGTTTTGTGTTTCTTTTCTTGTAATATGAATAACTTAAAGGCAGTGACTTTAAACCTCTCGATTTGTAACCACATCTATTTTTCAGTGGTTTTGCAGACTCTGTCAGAAATCTCATATAGCCTTTGCTATATAGCATGTTTAAAATATTTTTTCTGAGTTCGTGGATGCTTTTAAACTTGTCTGTGTTTCGTAGAGGATGAGAAGGAGGAGGAGAAGGAGGTGCAAACCACAGTTTGAAAACCTGTACATTAGGAGGCTTGTTCTGAAAGTGATAGTTTATTTCCAAACAACTTAAAAATAAAGTATTAGTATTTTTTTGTTTTGTGGATTTGTGTTTACTTGTGTTTTGTTGTTTTTTTTTCTATTGGAAAACATAAATCCTTTTTCCTGGCCCCTTCCCTAAAATTGGAGAACTCAACTTGAATTTATATAAAATTTTACATTCATTTTCCTTATGAAGCCAAGTCTTCACAAATTTTTTTCCTTCTGCAATCAGAAAAGTGTAAAAATGGTACAGTGGGGTTCTATAATGACTTGATTCAAAGAGGTAAAATTTCAGAACAACAGTCATTAGAGCACTGCCAACGCACTTTGGGCAGCTCTGCGCTGGCTTGAGTCAGATTTCAATCAATAAACCAGAGGTGAAAGGCACTGCTGCTCATCCTGTTGGAGAACTTCCATTCCTTTATTTACTATTCAATGCAGCAGCTAGGATTTCTTCAAAACAATGTGAAGGTTAAGTATCAAAGCAACAGGCAAAGTCTGTTCTGCACCATGTAGCTGAAACTGGTCTTGTGAATGAATTTTTAAGTGCATGTTACCATCGAAATAGCATTGATCTGGGTTGGATCTTGAGTGGTGAGCAAGGGGCTTCTCAAACTTTTACTGCCTATGAGGAGCTGGAGAAACAAATCTGGTGAAGCTTAGGTAAATTTAGTTTTGACACAAACATTTTTCCTGTGGTCACTTAGGCTCAGAACTTTCAATGACAAAAAAATGACATTAAAATCTCTGTTAGAGTACTGGGATGTAGCTAATTATCAGTAGATGCAAATGATGCATGTCATTATGATGTCATTATCTCTAGTTTAACCTGTCCTATCAGTTGTGATGGATCTGCCATTAATTTCTACCTTTTCCCCCCTTTTTTTGCCAACGTTAAGTGGCTAAAAGCCAAGGTAAGAAGTGTTATTTCTCCTTTGACCCACAGTGCCTCATGTGACTGATAGTAGAGGCTGCAGAGCCATTAAAACTGAAAACTAGCGCTCTCTTATGCTCTTCTCTGCTTTCCATAGGATATTTAGATTAAACATGCTATACTTGATTTTTTTTGTTTACAGCGTTTAGTGTGTCAATGTATCTGCGATACATTGACATTTGCATTTATACATAGATATATTAATTTCTCTAACACGTGTAGTGCTTTGCTCTGAATTCAGTAGATGCCTTGTTTCCCTTCACTTACATTTTTTTTGCAGGAGACTTCCCAGACAACCTGAATGACTCTGGTAGTCAAATAGCAGGGAAAACTGAGAAATTCTAGTTCCATGCTGACAATTGTTGTGCTGTCAGTGTTGAAGTCTGATTTAAATTATTAACACCCAAACAGAGGTGAACACAAATGTGGCTTTCCTTTAAAGAAAACAGGGTATAAAAGATTTGTGAATGAACCTGTTGACCTCTTTGTGCCGACCTTTTCGATGTCTGTTGTAAATGAATAGCAAAAATAACATTAAGCTTGTATTTAGTCTCTGTTTTTACTGGTGTCTCGTGTGTAGCTGAAAACTTGCTGTTTGACAGCTGTCTGGGAATTCTCACTCCATATTCTTACACTTTAAAAAAAAAAAAAAAAAAAGCTGTCAATAATAGAGCTGCTCTGTTTTAAAAATAAAGCCATGTTTTCCCTTATTTCAGCATGGAAATAACCAGCCTGCAAGAACTGGCACCTTGTCAAGAACAAATCCGCCTACACAAAAACCACCAAGTCCTCCCATGTCAGGCCGGGGAACTCTGGGGTAAGAATGAAATCTGCTTGGGTTCCTCCTGTGTAATAGAAAGTTCTAATTGTGCTGGTGCCAGTTTCTTAAATGTGTGGATAGATGGCAATTCTGACAGTCTTTAGCAAAAAACCTTATTACCTTTTCTGTATAAACACTTTCAGCTACATTGACTCTTATTTTCATTATGACCTTTTGAAAGTATGTTTTTTCACAGGTGAAGATTTATTGCAGATAGAGGAAAATGAGGAGGCCATTGTTAATCCTGATTTTTAGGGGAAGTTTTTAGTGACTCAAAAGTCACAGTAAGGTTTTAACTTCAGTGCGGGAAAAAATCACTGAAGTTCTTGACTATTCATTTTTTTAATATTATAAGAGGTATGAAATGGCTGTTGATACCATATTTGTTGCATTATGAAGACTTGGGCAACATAGATTCTCTTGGGCTCATGCATTTTTATTTTTATGATGTTTAAATGAGGAAGGATTTTGTTACTCCCAAGTCCCACTGTGCTCAGAGTTCCTTGCCGTAGCATCTATTTTGCTGCTGTGGATCTGTAGGGAGTGAAATCTGCTTATCTTGGTGTGCCAGCAAGTAGTTGTTGCTAGGGACCAAAACATTAATGCTTGAGAGGCTCAGAGCACGTGCCATATGGTTTTGTCTCTCCAACAGTGCTGCTGCTTCCAAAAGGCATCCTGAACAAGACCTTCTACGTATTTATCAGTCTCAGTCTTTCCTTTGTGCTCTGGGGGACTGAGGCACTGTAGGGCTGGCTGGCACGGTTGTGTTGGCTTCAGGTATGTTGTCTGTGATAGATGGGGAGCTGGAAAGATCAGGAATAATGAGACGGAACAAGATGAGGATCAGGAGCAACGGTCAAGGAAAATTAGAAGCTGTAATTCCTTTTGTCAAAGACTTAGTGATTTTTAATCCTCATTTGATGCTTTGCTGCTTCACGCTTGCCGTGTTTGTTGTATATTCGGTAGAGAAATTACCCTAGAGGTTTCCTCAGGATGTTTTGTGAAGATTCCCATTGCTCGAGGGCATGCAATCAGTATTCCAGTTGTCTCTCATCCCAGCTGAGAGAGAGTTGTTTATCAGCCCCGGGAAGCTGGGTAGTGCTTTCATGTCCTTTTGGAGGGTTTCTAGTGAAACAGCAGCATTGATGTACTGGTGAGCTGTCTCCTTTCAAATGCTCCCCCCCTGAGCAAGCCAGAGCTGGTCGGTTTCCTTGGCTGATGCCTGATAAGGATTAATCAGCTGCGAGTCATTTCCAGATGAGCTTGACAAGAGGCAGCAGTTGGCTGAGGGGGTGGAATAATGTGGGTTCATAACAGAGATTTCTATCTGCCCTTCTTGTTCGGGAAGTACAGCTCTTGTCTTGAGCACATATGTTCTGCCAAAGCATGAAATATCATAGGCTTAACTGTTTCCCTATTATATGAAGAAAAAAATTGCTGGAAGCTGCAAGGGTACTCATCCTCTCTCTTTGATCAAGAAAAATTATAAGCGTTTAAAATCTGAGCGAGCTTGGTGTGTTACACTGCCCTTAAAGTAGGTGCTGCCTGTTGTGAAGCTTGTCCCTTCAAGGCAGGACTATCTAAAGGAAGGTGGTGGGGAGGGAGTCCTGCACAGAAGTTGCTCAGGTGGAAAAGGAAATAGCTGCAGGAAATAGAGGTCTCTTCACTGGACCAGGGAGAGGCTGGAAAACCTTGGATGCTGTTTGGTAGTATTACAGAGGAAAGAGTGAACTGCAGGAGATGGATGGAGGCAGCAGTTGCAGTCATGTGTTGAAGGTCCTGGGGCAGAGCAAGGCCTTGGACTTCTTGTAGCTCTCCCTGATGGCAATGGGCATCAGCACTGCTCTGGAGTTCTGGGCAACATGGAGGTAGGGCACCTAGGCAATGTCAGGAAAGTGTGTTTTCCTCATCTGTTTAAGGCTGGCAGAAAAGCAAAGGGAAAGATGAGACTGAGTGTTGGGAAGAAACAGGCTTCTTTTCTGATGCTCAGGAGTTTGAGATCTTCAGTGGAGCTGAGAAGAGCAAAGGAGAAACTGAGGCATGGTTAAACCTGAGGATGTGGTTGGGGTTTGCTTTTGACACTATATTTACACTGTACAGGCAAAATAAATAGTATTAGAGAGCTGAGTGATAGTTTCTATTGCCAGTGTATTCCAAGGCAGAATACTTTAAAGCATGAGTTTTCAAGATTATTTCTGTTGGAAGTATATTTTAAATCTTCCTTGCTTGTAATTTTATTTGGTGGTTTTTAGAGCTCTCTTACAACTGGAATACAAAGTTTATCTATTTTTCCCACAACTATTTGCTTTTGGCAGGTTTATAGGTGGTAGCAGTCTGTAGAGTAAAAGTTCTTTATATAGGCAAACTAATTTACAAACACTACAGTGCATACAAACAATTATGGTATTTCCACTTTTCACTTCAAGAAGTTTTAATAATAAAATGTTGAAGTTAAAACTTAGTACTATTGTGTTCTGTATTGTAAAAAGGAAGTCAATAGATTTCTTAAAGTACGAGGAAGCTGTATAACTTAGCAACTCAGTTATAACCAGTAATTGAACAAATTATTAAATGCCTGTAGTTCAGTATTTTTGTATTTGCTTAGCTGGTGCATTGCCAAATTCCGTGTCTTGCAAGGGATCTCTTAGTTACTGGTGAGAACTGAAGACCTCTGCAATTCAGTCCAAAAAATGCACTGTTCTTAAGGGAGAATGGGTCTGGTAAATAGATCTCAGAAGATCTGTTTTGAATTTCTGACTTGATGCAGTCTGCTAGGTGAGCTTGGAAGACTCCTCACTTCATTTTCTTGGGCTGCAAAATGGAGACAATGAAACTTATTTGTGAAACACTAAGATAAGAGGTTGCTTGATTACTTCATGAAACAATGCCACTAGGTAGGAAACACACTGGTGATTGCAAAAGTAACTTGTTCTGTGAATCTTTCAGGCTTACTCCTGTCATAATGTGTTGAATACCTTTAGCCAAGAATGCTTTTGGAAAGCATTTGAAGGGGAGGGGAAGAGGGGGAAAGAGGAAATTGTTACAGTAGAACAGTCTGTCATGTGCAATGTACTGAAAGGTAACCACAGAATATTATATGGATGTAACTCTTGTATGTTATGTAATTCAAAGAATATATTTTGGGTAATAAGCTTAGGTTGGGCTTTTAAAATCAATTTATGTACTGTAGGCCAACTTGTATGGATCTGTCTACACAAGAGCAATTTAAGGAGCTGAATGTAACCTGTCTACCCTGTCTAGTGGAATTTGTTTAATATGCTGTACAGTGGGTCACTGTGCACTGATCTGTCATGGCAACTTAAGAACACAAATGGCTGCACTACCTCATTCATTTTTCCTTTGGATCCTCTGATCCTTTATCTTTCTTTCTTCGAATCTTTTTCCTTGACCAGACGAAATACTCCTTACAAAACCCTGGAGCCAGTCAAACCACCAACAGTCCCCAATGATTACATGACCAGTCCTGCCAGACTGGGCAGTCAGCACAGTCCAGGAAGGACAGCTTCCTTGAACCAGAGACCACGAACACACAGGTAGAGCATTTTCTCACTGTAACTCTTTCCCTGCTTCATATTCTGAATGCTTACTCAAGTCACAGAAAAGCTTTGAAGCTTTGTGCCTACTCGCTTTTTGTTGAAAAGCAAAAACTGAGTTACTCTGCCACTCTTCATTAACAGAACTTAACTGTGTTGTTGGCTTCTCCAACACACAGAAATGTGTTCATAATGTAGAAGCATCATTGTGTCTAGATTCCATAATCCACAGGCCTCATTTTATATACTAAGTTTATTTTGCTCTTTGGCTTTTGTTTCCCAAGAAAAAGCAAACTTCCAAATTTCTGTAATTGCAAGGCAGGATAGTGGTAGATCCTTATGTTTTTAAAGCTGCATTATTGACCTTAGCCTAAATACACTTCAGCTTTTTGTTGTTGTTTTCAAGATCACTAATTGCAAAGGAAAATTTCTGTTGATTAGAAACACTGTGATGAAGGTAGTCTGAAAGAGATGATTGCTTTCTTTTGGCTAAGACTTAATGCTCATAATCAGTGTTAGCCTGATAGAAGTCGAAAATAAAACCTATTCACAGAGCAGATATTGCCATCAGCCAGTTGATTCCACTTGTTTAAGGACTTTGATGAAAGAATAGTGTGTGTTTTAGGTGAGAAGATTGTTCCAATTGTACCTTTTTTAAAAATGTTATTTTTGTCTAATATTGGAAGGCTAGCTCTTTCTCTGAGCCTCTTGAGTGAGTTTGGGCTTTTCAGTTTAATTTTCATAGGCTGCAAGGAAAATACAGACTAGAGAATTCAGTGTAGCTAGAAGAAAGAGGTTAGATGATTGTTCAGAGACAAGAATTTTTTTTATTTTAACTTCCAGGAGACAGTTAAACACAGTAGGTCACTAATAAGGGCTGAGAGAGTAATTTGGACTGCTAGATCAATTGATCATGAAATACTGTCAGAATTAAGTAACTTCTAAATCTGTCTGCAGTGAAGATCTTGTTAATCTGTTTAGCTGGCTACTGTGAAGGCTCCCTACTCCTGCCTTGCAAAGTCTTCTGTGTAGAATGCAGTTAAAAATTCAGCTGCAACCATGGTGACAAGATGAAGGTCTTCAGCAGACAGAACACTAATTTTGAAGGAATTATCTTGGCTTCCATTTCAGGTCACTGAGTTGGTTTTGGGTTTTTTTTGGAACAGTGTTATTTTCTTAAAATATATTTGATTTGTATTTGACTCTTGACAGCACTGCTTTGTAGCTACCCCGTAATGGTGAATAAACTGTAGCATCACTGAGTACTCTTTAATTAGCATGGATGTGTTAAAGTGGTATTTTGGCTTCAAAAAATCTTTAGTACTTAGTTCCCTTTATATTACCAATTTAATCTATGTTAATTCAAGCCTTGGCCTAAGGGAGTGCTTATGGATAAGTATAAAGACAGATTCCACCTGAATATAGGTTCTTTATCTCCCTCAGTGAAGTGTTACGGCCTCCAATAGCCTGTGTAGAAATGTATGTTCTATTAAAATCCATGTCTCTGGCATCTAATTTTTATATTATATAATGGTACATTGGCAGATTTTGACCTGGATATGTATAGTTACCTTTCAGACCATCTTAGCAATAAATTTCTAGTACATAGAAAGTGTGTGCATGGGCAGTGGGAAGTGTTAGATATACAGAAAATTATCCACATGAGGCCCCAACTGGCTGGTCTGTTAAAAAGTTCTCAATATAAACTATTCTGAGTGGAGGAAATGTTCCTTTAGCCAGGAGCATAAATAATTTTTTGTTGTTCAGGCATGAGCTCTTCCAGCTTATTACTTTAAAATATTACAAGGCCTTTAAACTGCTCCTGCAGTTGTGACTCCATTGCCTAGAACTGGTATGGTTGCTTACCTTTTCGGTTTTTAAAGCATTTAATTAGACATTTTATGTGTAGTGATGTTTATCAGCTTCACTAATTCCGTTTATTAGGAGTGTAATGCATCAAGACTCAATTAACTGTTTGCAACGGTAGGTGGAGATGGAGGCGTTTTACAGGGAATTCTTCAACAGTCTCTAATAGAGTTAGGCTAGCAGAGCTCTCACAAGAAGTGTGACAGCCCTTGCAGGAAATACTGTGCTAATACTTGTGTTTTTGTTTTACAGTGGTAGTAGTGGAGGAAGTGGCAGTCGAGAGAACAGTGGCAGCAGCAGTATTGGCATTCCCATTGCCGTGCCTACACCTTCACCACCAACCATTGGACCAGGTAGGTGGGACTCTTCCCAAGTTACCTTAGGGACATAGTGTCAGTCACTTGTGTTTGCAGGGGGATTTTAGCAGAATATGAAAGGGTAGAAACTGCCCTGAGGCACAGTCAGAGTCAGAAAATCTCTGTCCTGTGGGACATCTAGCGTTATATTTCTTTACCAAACGTACTTGCAGAACAATCACTTCTAGCAGATGGTTAAAATACCATTGTTGGTTCATGTTTTTAGAAGATAATCAAAGGGAAGAGAAGATAGAAGGAGAGAGGTATGTCTTTTTAAAGCTTAAGTATATTTTAAAATTCTTATCTACAATCTGGCATTTGTGGACTTCCTGAATAGCAGCAGTGAGTACATATATGTTTGATAGGAAACGTTGCCTTCTGAAATAGCCTGCTAACATTACCATCTGCCAGAGATGATATGTACATGTTCTTCTTCTAATTAAATAAAGGTCTTCAGATAAAACACAGAAGATGACCCATGAAAACACAGCTAGGAGTAGAATTCAGGCTTATCCACCAGTGTTGTTTATGCTACAGTTACAGTCTGAGGTTGCTAGCCTATGCTGGGGATCATTGAGAGAGGAGGGAGAACTGGTGTGTCTGTGATGGCACAGCAATAAGAGAATCATGCAGGATGTCTTGGATTGAAAGCATAACTCCTTTGTCTTTAAGAAGAATGAATGGTGAGAACATATAGGATCCTTCTTCATTACAAGCCAACAGACTCGGTCACTTAGATACTTTCTGTGTATTTTGTAAGCACAAAAAGCTAATTTGCACAAGAAGAGTAGAGTTTTGGTGTTGTGTAATTTTGATACTGCATCTCTTACAACTCTGTTCCTACAGTGCTACAAATAGGCATGAAGTCTTACCTTAAAAGTCAATGGGAATTAAATTCTGCAGATTCAGAACCTGTATAGGATCAGGGCCTGAGTTTGTATCAGCTGACCAAAGCTGAATTTCTCTAGTTATTTGGTAAGCCTTTCAAGTGCCCATGCTTTATAACTTTTTTTTTTATATAATACATGGTCTAATTGGGAATATAAACTATTTTATTAGCACATATTTCTGTTCCTCCTCCTCCTGGACCCCCGCCAGCACCACCACTGCCACCACCCCTCCTGATGGGCAGTCTGATAGGTGAGACCTGTGTCGATGCTGAAGTGATTGCAGTCATGCTGCATAATCAATAATCATCTCTTCCTAATGGACTTAGTGAAGCTTTTTTTTTCTTCTGTAGTGGGGTCAACATGATTTTTAGTGTATGTCCTGGTTTGGATCAGGTCTGGGATTTTAAATTTTGTTTGATTTTAAACAAATCTAATTCCACTAATTTCCTGTGGTTAAAGCCTCTGAAGGTAAAAGCACAAGGCATGGAGAAAAGGCTGTCAGTTGCTTGAAATCTCTGTTCCCAATAAAGTTAAGATGCAATTAGTCTGATCTGTAAGAACTCAAAATCAGTTTGAATTATTGCTATTCTGTTGTATCACTCCTGCAGCTGAAACAAAGCCTACAACAGTTGCACTCTGGCTTAATCTGTAGCAGATAGGTAGGGTGATGTATGTATTCTGTCCTGTGGGCACTGAAAGGCTGAAGTGTCTGTCACAGGGACTTGGGTTTCAGTCTATAATGCTGCAGCTGGGTGTCAAACTGGAAGACTTGAGAATATGAATGATAACAGTTCTAGAAAACTGTAAAGCATTTCATATAGCTGTTAGGATGGAGATCTAAAAGTTGTACTTCTCAAAACAAGCAGGAAAAAACACCCCACCCTTTTCTGTCTCAGGATTGTGACAGAATTCATTGATTGTGTTATGAAACTAGCTTTGGAGGCTTTGATCCACATAACCCCTTGCACTTTCTCTTGCTAAAGTGGTAAGTGAAAGTGACTTTGGATAGCTTTACAGGACTGCAAACTTCTGATCACACACTGTGTTTTAATGAGTGTATGCATTTTTGTATATAGTTACTGTTTATACATATATATGAAAGCATAAAAAAATTTATTGCAAAACAGTTTTTGCATTTAAAAATTGTTTTTGTAAATGCCACATCAACGTGTGAGATTCATTAGTTTGCACGGTGTGATTCTTTTCTTTATCTGTCAGAGATTAATCCAAAAGAGAACTTAAATTATTTTATTAACCTTGAAGTCTATACAGCAAGCATGTGGAAAGTAAAAGAATGGGTGTTCATCTTAAAGAATGAATGACATGTCTTTCTGTCAGTTGGCATTGCTGGTTCTGATTTGTTAGTTCCAATTCCATCAATATAAAAGCAAAACTAGCAAATATGATTGATAAATGTGCCAAGTGTTTGAAGCTCATGACATTTGGTTTACTGGTTTTTTAGTGTCTTTTTATATTAGATTGGAGACACGTTCTGGTTCACAGTGGAAAACATTTGCTTCAAGCCTATTGTGGATTTTTTTTTCCTGAGTGCTTTTTAATAAAGGGTATTGCATGTAGAATAATTGAGATATGCTTAGGAATTGGCAGCTGATTAATTTTTCCAGTCTGATCCAGTCTTTCAAAGTAGTTTTACGTCCTGTATGTTTTTTCTCATTGATTATAACACGGATGTTTGTTTTCTGGTGATTTCCTGTTAGTGGCCTTAAATTACTGGAGACCTGTAATCAAGTATTTCTCATGTTCTGGGCTTTTTTTCTGTTTTCTGCATTCTGTCCCAAGTAATGCTCTGCTTAAGTCTTCTCCTTGGTTCCTCTGGCTAATGCTTTTCAGCTGCTCCGGGTTCAGCTCCTGATTCCCAGTATGGCACAATGACCAGGCAAATCTCGAGACACAACTCTACCACTTCTTCAGCATCTTCTGGTGGATACAGACGGAACACTTCTGTGACTGCCCCATTTTCTGCTCAACCTCATGTTAATGGCGGGCCTCTTTATTCTCAAAATTCAAGTAAGCTGCTGAGCTCTGAAATCACAAACTGTCTTGAGCAAAATGATTGTGAAAGCATGCATGGCATTTTAATTAATTTATGAAAAAGCATCAATCTGATAACTGCTTTCTTCCCTAAAACAGAAGGAAAAACAAACAAGAAAAACCACATTGAAGTTGTACAATGATTGCAGTATATGCAATTATACTGCTTGCCCCTCTGACTTGTTTGCTGTTACTCATGACAAAAAATTATTTTGGTTACCTGTCTAATTAGAGGCATGTCATACTTAGCATTTCAGGTGTGCTCAGAGAACAAATTAAAAACAGGTGGGTTTTTTTTTTGCAGGAGACCTAATATGGTTGTAGTACAGGCCCTCCAGGGCTAGTGGCCGTAGAATGCTGTCAGAGCACAGTGCTTGTGCAACAGACTTTTCCCTTTTCACACTTCCTCTCTCTTTCCTAAATCCTTTCTTGATTCCAAGTTTGTGCTTTGTTCTTAGTTTTAAGCTTGACTGTTAAAGAAGAGCTCAGCCTCTGTCTTTTTAGCAGACTTCTGCTCTCTACTTCCACACTAGTAGTATATAGCTGGAGATGAATGAGGGAAGATATGACTAGCATGGAGAAGCAAACAGATTTTTGCCAGCAGCATCCTGCCTGGTGCCCAGCAGGGCAAACAAGGTTGAATGAGAAAAATCTATAAAATAAGGGTATACTGAAGTGTTGGTATAAAGCTGTTTCTGTCAAGAAACTTAATCCTTTCTATGTCTACAAATTTTGACTAGATACACAGAGAGGAATGAGAGTCTTCTAATGGTTTCTGGTGGTGTTCTTCAGCATGCCAACTCTATTTTAACTTTAGGGTTATATTTCTTTTAAAAAGAAATGCTGGTGATTGGGCTGAAGATCACTTTGGATCAGTGTTTCTGTACTTTTAAGGAAAAAAAAAAACCTATGTACAACATTTGAGACACTGAGGTGAAGAGTTTTCTTAGTAGCTTACTACTATTAGATTTATCAGACAGGATTTTTTATATTCAGATACAGTATGTATCTATTTTTTTCCAGTCCTGATTTTCCTCCCAGTCTCTCACTCATACTGGCCTTTCATATTCCTTTTTTTCCAGTCCTGGTTTTCTTCCCACTCTCTCACTCATGCTGGCCTTTCATATTCCTCCACACTCTTGTATCTTCAAATTAGTTCACCAAAACAACACAAGCTCCTTCATGTTTGAGCAGTTGTGCTTTGTTGAATAAACAGGGCTTTACTTCTGGAAACAGTTCAGTTGTCTTAAATGCTGTGCACACCACTGTTTCTGAACATTTACATTTGTCCCAAGCAATTTTTTTCTCAAATGCAGGTGTTGTTCCTAACTGTAGCCTCTCTGGTGTTTTCAAAATACTGATTGTCAACATTTTAAAACAGTATTTTGATGGGTGTGGTTCTCTGCTTTAAACTGTTTCCTCTGTTTCTGTAACTGGTGGTTTAAAATTTTTTTAATGCTGCTGTCTCGACATTAAATCCAAGTCCCATGTTTCCTTAAGGTTTTACTTTTCGTGCTAACAAATGCTCTGTTTTTTCTTAGATGTTTACTTCAGTTTTGTGAGAAGCCTGTTTGTTACCCCATTTTTGTTGATAATTTATCCCATACAGTTTATTTGATTTATTGATTTTGTAATGAACTCAAATGATCCATTTTTATTTGTCAAACATTAATCTCAGTTATGGCTTTGTTTAAAATTGTTGCTTACTCAGAAGTACAGAACCTCTTTCAAATTTGGTTCCAACTAGATTACCCTGCTGAATTCCCATCTTCACAGGAATTTCTCTGCTTCAGTGCAAGATAATTTCCCCTAAGAAGGGGGATGGTATAAACAAATGAGTTATTGTTATGTTAGGGATTTTTTTTATTTCCCCTGCTTCATGGGTAGGTGTCCTGCCACGGCTGATGCTTGGAACCGTGTGCCCTGCTGCTACCATGCCTCTCTCCTACCAGTGTCTCTGAGCACTTGATGCCACGTGTCTTGTATATTACTCACCACATAGGTACATACTTAAGAGAAAACGAGCTTGGAAGTGCTTCCTTGGAAGTTTGGCATGCTAGTGTAGCCAGTGGTAGCTGCTGAAGCCTTCATGAGCATTCTAGGTTGCCCAGTGCCTCTAACCACAGAAGACATCATTTGAAATGAAGTTCCATTCTCCTCCGAACCACCCAGTGATGTCCCTTTTTCTGTGTAAAACAAAAGCACAGTAAGCCAACCCACTGGCTCTTACCCCAAAAGAATAAAGTTTCAGGAGGTACCCTATGAATATTAAGTTGCAGCACTATTTCCCTTGTTAAGTATTTGTCTTAGCGTCAGTGCTGCTTTGCTGCACTTGATGTAGTGCTCTACTCCTATTTTAGAGGAGTTCAAAATCATGCAAAACATCACCTCTACTTCTAGTAGTGTAGTTTTAAAAGATTAGTAACTTCCAGTAATCCTAATTTGGCTGCAAGAGGAAGAGCTCAGGTTTTGTGTGCTTGCCAGGTGAAGCAGAGCAAGTCCCTTCACACACGCACCCTGTGAGCTTCCAGACACGCAGCCTGCGCTCGGCTTTTTGTTCAGCTAAACACGGGGCACGCTTTGCTTTTTGATCCTCGATTGGCTGACCACGAATTCAGCCCTGTTGGGAACACAAGCTTGAAGAAGGTTCTTCTGTGTGTGTTCTTGTTGTTCTTTACATACTTTGTTTTGTGGTCCTTGTTACTGACGGATGCTTTTGTTTCCCTTTTTTTTTTTTTCTTTTTTTCTTTTTTTTTTTTTTTCTTCTTTTTCTCCCGTGTCTGACTTTCCCCGGTATGGTGTGTGTGTTGCTACCAGTTTCTATCGCTCCACCCCCTCCCCCTATGCCTCAGTTGACTCCACAGATACCTCTCACAGGCTTCGTGGCCAGGGTGCAGGAAAACAGTAAGTTTGGACGAGCTGAGCTGTTAAAGGGTAGAGCCTACTTTCTTCTAGCATGCATGGCTGGCAAGTCAGACTCTATTATGTTTCCTTTTCCAGAAGCTAATACCATCTTGCATTCTAGTGTCAATATGCTATTGGAGCTGAAGGGCACACTCTTCAATATTTTATAACATATGCATGATTATTACTGATGCATTTAAGTCTTGACCTGCAAATTTTTTTGTGACTATAGAAATGTTTTATTAAAAAATATTAATTTTGTGTTGAATCATCCTCCCCGGGGCTTTTTCACTGGGAATAACTGATTAGTTTTTATTAGAAAGGCTTATATAGGCTGTCAAAATATGTACTGTGTACTCATTGACGCTGATACTGTGGTAGTTTCCAGGAAGCTGTACAGTCAATTGAAAATGTGCAGTCTTGTGATCTAATGCCATTACAAAGAAGCTTGCAAGATATTTCTCCTCTTTGCAGCCTTTCATTTTCTGTTTCTTTGTATTCTCTAGTCATATTTCCCTACTGAGCTTCTTGCAGCAAAGCTCTGCTTGTTAGATTTGCGAGTTGTGTGCTCCCTGGCTAAGATATGTGCTATAAGGTATTCTATACTGGTAACTCTGCTTTTACCATTACTTCTTGATTCATTTTGGGTGTGTGTTACTGTCCCAAATGCTAGTGCAGGTGTAATTGTGTTCCTGATCTGGGAACATCTTTCCTTTAGGAGTACATTGCAGTTCTGTAAACAACAGAATGAATGCAATATACACAGGGCATGAAGTAAGTATAAAATATTTTAAAAGTGTTTGGGAGCCATAGCAAAATTTGCTAGCATCTCAGAGACTACTTCTACCTAGAAGCTATATAGCTCCAGCATACATTTAGGGACCCCCCCAGCTCTAATTTGTGCTGCTGCTCAGCTTCCCCATTAGAGCTTTTACATGGTCGTGTTCTGAACGTTCCCCTACAGTTAAGAGTCTCTCTGATTCTCATTCAAAAAGAAGGTGTTTTGTTATTGTGCTGGGTGAATAGTAAGAATTGTGTTGATGTAGAATAGTATGTCATAAAATTGTATTGACAAACCTTTCCAAAATTCAAGGTGTAGTGTTAAACCTACTGAAGATGAAGGTTATGGAATGTCTTCATTTGCAGATAAACTTGAGAAAATTGACACCTGCTTCTGAACTGTTCCAAGTATTTTCCTCCTGAAGATAACACAGCTCTTGGGAGAGCAGAGGTGAAAGGGCCAGACTTTCTCATGTGTGCAACAACAAAATGCAAGCTGATTTGTAAATGAGATGGCAGCAAAAATAGCTGGAGCTTGAAATCCAGTCTTAGGAACCGTTCTTTTTATTTCTTTCTTTTAGCAGTACCTTGGGTTTAAGAGTTATAACAAGTATGGCTTTGAGCTGTTGCTGCCTCGCAAGGAGGCAGGGGTGCGTGGGGCAGTCTGTGCATACGCTCAGCAAACTGGCTGTAAAGGCTGTGGAGTTTTGGCATTGTGTGCTAGACTTTCATCTGCCCCATTTTCTGCAACAAGTCTACAGGGGAGTGGAGTTAAGGAGATGTGTGCGTAGGCTTACCTTCTCCTCATCATAAAGATCTGTGGCTTTGGAAAGTGACATCCCCTGCTCTGTGGACTTCTTTCAGAGAACAAGGACAGAGGGCTTAGAAACTCTGCAGCGCCTTTTTTTCCTGCGCCCTGTGCCCAAACTGTGGGTATCTCCTTCAAAGAGATTTTTCAGTGTGCCCAGTGCCCAGGGATGACAGATTGGATGTAAACTGCTGTATTGTCACCCCCCGCCCTTTCAAAGGGAGTCTGCTGGTCCCCACTTAAAAGAATAGAGATGTGAATACATAAAAGAAAAGATGTCTCAAGTTGGAGCTGTATAAATACTGGTCCTCTTACCCTTTCTCATTTAGTGTGTTTTTCTGTATGCTTTGTTTTTGCTCCCCCAGGAAAAGTAATGCTATTCTAGAGTCTGCCTGCTTTAACACCAGAAAAAAGGAAAATTGTAGGCTAAGATTCAAGAGGAGGGGGGATGCTTCATGGGGTGGCAGTTGTCTAATTTTTTGTTTCATTTTCTCCTCTTGTTTAAAGGCGAATTTGAATTGTTCCCATAAAGCATGCAGTGTGTGCACTGCATCTCAGTTAGGGTATGTGTTGGCACTTTCACACTTGCATTTCCTGCCTTCTTTTCTTCTTTTCAAATAAGCAACTTCATTGTTGAATAAATGAAACTTTTTACATTTCTTAAGGTAAGGATTTCTCAAGATCTCAAAAGATTGTTGTCCTAATACTGGTTTTTTATACTGTGTTGATGAAAAGGGGAGAAATACATTTTGTGAAAGATGTGCTGAAACTACTGCACTAAACCAATCCATTCATGAACAGTGTTGTCATGTGTCAGTGGTGGATTAATGAAGCCTGCCTGTGAGTTCTATTCAGTAATACAGGCAAGACATAGCATTCACTTGGCCAAAGACTTTGTTAGTCTCCAAGTGACATAAATGGGCTTCTGTATGGGAGAGGAATCACTAATACAGTGGCAGCAATTCTTGCTGATGAAGAGAGCTGTGGGGTATACAGCTCAGCTGGTCAAGCTGAAGAGGAGCTAGGCTTGCACATGAAATATATAGCATTAGGTCTTCAAGGGACAGAGAGCAGGCTGCATGCCAGACTGAGGCAGCCTCTGCCCCAGCAGCTCCTGAAGGCTTCTCTCCCCTCATAGCAGGAGATTTGGCTTCCCTTATACCAGTGCAGATGAGCTGGCCCAGCTAGGATGTGGGGTCTATGCTCAAGACCCTTTTCAGGGGCATGTGGCTGAAGAGCAAAGGTCAGTCACTGATGGTGTACTGGCCAGGTAAAAGGAAAGAGCATCAGAGCAAATGGAAACCCTGTTTCTAATCTGCAGTACCACTGGAACTCACAGTTCTTGGCAGTTACTCAGCGTTGCTCATCTGTTGCCCTACAGGTTGGCTTTCTTAAAATTAGTGAAGTGTGCTGGAGCTCCATGTTCTGGAGCACATGCCCAGCCTGATGGCTTCTTCCAGTCTAACGCTTTCTACAGCCGCGGTTTTCAGATTGTTCTTAATGTACAGATTTCCAAATCTCTTGTAATTAAATCTGTATTGCTATATAATATAGTTGAGTTTGGTGACAGTAGCATCCTTTCAGTAACTGGGCTTCATAGTGCTTACACCTAGGTCTGTGTGTAGTGGACCACAGTTTCCAAGGAATAGGATAAGTGACTTGATGTCTTGCATCTGAGCATGTTCTCTGCCTCCTTTGCTGTCAGCTGCTGTGAACATTACTGAAAACTAATTTGATGAAGTGATTTTAAGAGTGATTTGTACCATAATGCCTTTCTCTTTTTCCCTTTCCCAAAGCAACTTTTAATTGTGCTGATTGGAGAATCTCAGGGCAGGCACTTGATATTTCGGATTATATACTTAATTTCTTGAGCACTTTTTCCCCAAGAGCAGCAGCTGCCTGTTGTAGCTTTCCAGTACATTGAATCCTGGATGTGTGCACACAAGCTAGTCTGTAAGATAAGGTTTTCTCCTGTAGAAGGCTTATGTGGCTTTATCTTACCTGGTCAAATCTTTAAACACCCATCTCTTCCCTTTTTTTTTTAAATGATGCACACCAGATCTTTTTGTCCGCTTAATGCTCGCTCTGAGAGAGAAGGAATCCAAGGAAGCAGTGTTGAGAAATAAATTGACTGTTACAGATAAAGGATTTGTTAAAAAATAATCAAGTTGCTGGTCCAGTCCAGAGGCCTGTTGCTGCCTGGCTCAGAGGGTGCCACTCGGAGTCCTCCCATAGCTATGGCTGCAGCTGCCCCAGCGCATGGGCGTCGGAGCAGGGACCTTTCCTCTCTGCTGGTGTTCGGCTTACGCCCTGCAGCATGTGCTTTGACTCCAGTAGCATTTATACATAGATTTGACCACTAATAACAGATGTAGCTGTATGTTGTAGATGTTAATACAATGCCTCTGTTTCTAATCAGTGCATGGTATCATAGTGCATGCTTATGTGTGTTGTCCCCTTACTCCTTCTGTTTACAGTCTACAGCCTCAGGTTTGTTTGCATCTCCACATTGTTTTGATGTAAGAAAAAAAATAATCTCCAAACATTTCTAGTTGCTGATAGCCCGACTCCTCCCCCACCACCGCCTCCTGATGAGATGCCCATGTTCGATGACTCTCCTCCTCCTCCACCCCCACCCCCCGTGGATTATGAGGATGAGGAGGCTGCTGTTGTGCAGTACAGTGATCCCTATGCAGATGGAGATCCTGCTTGGGCACCTAAAAACTATATAGAGAAAGGTAAGAGAAGTGTTGCAAATCTGTGTTACTGCAGTATCAGAGGATTAATGGTATCTAAAGGGGTGAAGAACTTAGCTTGGGTCTGATGAAAACAACCATTGTCCCTGCTAACTTGGAACTATTCTTTCCTTGGTTTGTCTGTGGCTATGCTTAATGTGATAAAATATAATCCTTCTCTAGGATTATAAAATACCTTCAGGCATTCTAAAATGGATTAAAAAAAATTTCTTTGTTATGAGAAGCAGATGTAAATGAGATGGCTTTCATCTTTGCTGACCTGCTGGACTCTGTAGCTACCTGAGGATTGCTGGGCAATCATGTAGAAATAGTGTTGCAGAAAGGCCAGAAAGACAAAGCTCTATTTATCCCATCCAACTAGATAGCTAGGGCAGCTCATTAGACTTACAACTATAAAATGTAGTGAGATTTCCTTGGAGACTTATTAGTGACTCTAAATCAGGAGACTTTAAACTGTACTTAGGTATGAATTCATATAGCAAATGCCTTTTCCCATGAATAATTGAGATGCTGATTTCCTGCCTGTAGAGGTGGCTCTGTTCTGACAAATGACCACTTTGTCAACAGCAGTGTTGCTGTTTTCTCATGATCTAAGACCATCCATATCTGTGCAGTGGCTTTAAGCAACTATGATTACAAGATAATACACTGAAGTACGTGCACTATATAGGTACATGGACCATAGTGTAGAATTGTTTTTCTGCTGGTTTGTTTTTACAGAATAATTTTTTATGGCTTTCTCTTTTTTTCAAGAGATCCCTTCACAGGGATCTATTATGTTTTTGAGGTAATCAGACCAGAAATGACTGCCATACTCATTAAGCCAGTTATTTCCTATACTTCAGCTTTTAAGTATCCATGTGCTCTGCTTTACTCTGTCACAGTCAAGTGTGCCCTCTCTGTCAATAGTTTAACTGAGCATTCAGTGTAGTCACCACTTCTTACCGGTATCTGATGTTGCAAGGAAAGTGAAATTTAATTTTCTGGACTTTAATGTTCAAAAAGGAAAAGATGTGAATTCATCATAGAACATCCCAGGATAGCAAACTAGTCTTTCAAAAAATAACTGCACTTCAAGAAATGCTAATACTGATGCTATTAATAAAACGCTAAACTTGTCCCTGTTCAATCCACAGTTGTTGCTATATATGACTATACAAAGGACAAAGATGATGAGCTGTCATTTATGGAGGGTGCAATCATTTATGTGATAAAGAAGAACGATGACGGCTGGTATGAAGGAGTTTGCAATCGAGTAACTGGCTTGTTTCCTGGGAATTATGTTGAATCCATCATGCACTATGCCGATTAAAATCCTTTGCTTTTTGAAGTTGGGTCTTGTATTCAGTCATACCATGGTTATTTACAAGGGGAAACTAAAAGCTAACAGAGTTGTCTTAATATACTTTCAAAACAATGTGCCCATTTCTTCAGGCCATACTGTTTTAATGGTATGATTGAATGTCATCTAAGTCTCTGGAGACATTATGTCTTACCTGATGGCAATTTGTAAAAGAAGCAACTGTCTATAACTGGTTATACTTATTTACTTATGCATTGTTAATTTTATGACCAGCCTAAATATTCTGGGGAAGTAGGGTATAATATTTAATGAACCATGATTCAGATTGTGCCATTACATTTTTCAGTACAGCATGGTAACTAACACTATGTTAGACTAACATATTAAAATCTGGATGATAAGTTTAATGTTAGTGCTGGTCATATTACTTTTTGTTTAGACTCTTTGCTCATTCTTGAACTATATTGTTTAAAGCATGCATACAAACTTATGTATTGAAATATACTTTTTTAAAAATCCAAGATGCTTCCAATTGTTGTAATATTTACCTGGAGTATTCTCACTAAAGTCTATTACAATGAGTTGTTTGGGTCTAAGGTGTCCATGTGATTCAAAAAATGGGTGGTCTTATGTATGTGTAATTTGTACCCGAGTTTTTTTAATGAGTAAATTTACATTATGACTTTTTCCATTCATAAATATATAAGTGAACCAAAGGTCTTGTCCATTACTTTGTTGGCTGGCTTGGCAAAGAAATTTGGAATGCTAACGTAGCAAAATCACAGCTGTGTTATCCCAGGCAATGTACTAAAAAAGCAAATGTTTGTAATGTGACTTTATCACTGACAGAGGGCAAATAAATTAGATATGAAACCTGAATTCCACATTTATACATACTCTTAAAATTTCTTTTCTTCCAAAATTAATTTTAGTAAGGCTTATTGATTGAATTTAGTTATCTATATGCTCTAAGTTGAACACCATCTGTAACTCAATTTTTCAGTGGCATTTTTATCTGTCTTGGTGATGTGCCCAACTGAAGAGAGATGGCAGCCTGTCCTCAAGGTATGACAAAGGGGGAACAAACATGACAGGAACTTACTTAGCCATTGTGTTCAGGGATCACAGGCAGAGATAGAGATATTATGTACCTCCCTGTTCTACAAATCCTGTGGCTTAAATATCCTGAAAAGAAATGTGGACATACTGGGTAATTATTGTAAGAGGAATGTGTCTGGAACTTCAAAGCAGACTTCTAGGAGGGTTCTGAATATGCTTTTTAAATGAGTGAGTAATGGAAAGCGATGGAGTTGAAGCTTTGACGGGCTGCTGAATCATTCATTCTTGGTGCGAGTTAAAAATACTGAGCCTTTCATTTTCTTAACTGTACCCATCTCAAATTCTGCATCTTGTTAACTGCTAGCAAGAAGCAACCACTACCACACCTATATTTCATTATTAATTGAAAAACTTACTTATGTATATAACCAGTTAAAGTCTGCATATAGTCTTTTATAATAAACCAGTTCATGCACATGCAAGTCCAGATACTTCCATAGTTTAACAGCCAGAAAAGCATTTAAACCACCTCTCTTCACAGTTTATCAGATAGTAATACGCATGCTTTGTTTATTAGTGTGAACAAGTGAACTATGGAGCAACTTGAGTTCTCTGACACTGATTTATGTTTATTTTCATTGAGGCCTTTGTGCATCAACATGTAAACATCTCTCCCACACACACACACTTAATAGCCGCCACTAAAACAACTGTACAGCACAATTTGATTTGCTCTGAATTGCATGGCTTCCCACAATAAAACACTAAATTTAAACTTCCGTTTTTTTTAAAAAAAGTAGAACTCCTCCCCCCCCCCCCAAAAAAAAAGTTTCTTAAAAAAATAATTTTTGGTAGCCTATGTCGGAAGCAAATAACTTTTGAAGTAAATTTAGGCACAGTCTGGTAAGTAGCTGCCAGAGTGAGTGGAAGGGTTTCTCTCACTTGTCTCTCGTGAGAACCATTTCCGTCAGCTGAATGAGGGCTTCTCTTTCCGGGGATGGCCGCAGTTTCCTGATCTCTCTCGTAGCCGCGTGGCAGTAGCGCTGGGCGAGGTAGGTTGTTTGCTGCACACCATCACTCTTATGTAAGAAGATGTTAGATGTTAAAGGTAATGGACAACTCATCAGCCTCCCTCTGACATTTTACCTTTCCCAGTTACAAGGGGAAGTTTTAAGGTCAGTAAGTACCCTCAACAGTTACATTCTGAAGGGGAAAGGAAGGCTGCTCATTCTGTAGTCAGTGAATCTTGCATCTCTTCTCCAAGGCTTTTTAGTGCTTGTCAGCACTAAACTTAAGTATACTTAAAAACACAGCAGTGGTACTAACTTACTCTTCAATAGGATCAAAACATTATGGTGAAAGTAAATAGAGAAGAACCAAAAAAGTGTACAGCTACACTGAAAGAAATAGGCATTAATTCTGCACAGACAGTTATTCAGTCTTTTCAGAACCAGAGTCAATTGAGACTGATACGGAATGTGCTCTGCAGTTTTGAGACTGACTGGTAATTAGATGTTGCTTATAGGATACAGCTCCTCTTCAGCTGAAGGAACTAAATTCATGCATGAGCTTTTTGCTTTTATTATGCTATTTTTATGCTATTGGGAGGAAAAAAAAAAAAAGCTCTTCAGTACCTGGCATTTCTTATAAAACACAGTGCCATCTGGCAGCTGAATACTAACTGGGCACTGTACATAGCGTGTTACTTAACAGGTATTTGAAAATGTTGTTTCAGTTCAGAGGCAAGGAATTTCAGAGTTACTTCAGTAGGTATGGCACTTCAGGAATGAAACATTCAGTATCAGTCCTACCTGCAACACGTATTTCCGAGCACGTTCAACATCTCCTGGCTTACTGAATCGTCTCATTATCATAGCATTCATTTCTGGAAACTAAACACATAGGGAGAAGGTTTTGTAGTGCTTATGAGTAGTTTTCTGTGTAGCTGCCTGCCCTGCCAAGGTCAAAAAGAAATCAAAGTACAGACTTCTTCCCCTGCCACTGTTGTCACTACAGCAACTGCCTGTATTAATACCTGTGATCTGTATGCCTGGAGCATAGCCAAACCCATGCATTTAAAACTTGAACTGGCTGGCTCTGGTGGATGAAGCCAGTTGGTGGCAAAAGTTTGCACCATCACAATGAACAGATGATCCAGTGTGGTAATTTCTGATCTGGCTACTCCAGGTGTATCCATATTTATATTCCAGGTGTGGGATCTGGTTCAGGTATTCTTATATCACACATAGTGGTCAGTGTTGGCCCCTTGAGAAGACTCACCTCTTCCCCAATAGGTAAAACAGAGAACCCCAGAGGCTACTTATATTACACAGTTCAGCATGTAAAACCTTTCATGACTGTTATATGTGCTTATGCCCTCTCTTGCTCTGGTATTTTATATACATAGGCTTTGCCTGTAGAAAGCTCAGAACAGATTTTTTTATAAGTGAAAAAAAACAACTATAATGTATTTTGTATTAAATCAATTGTGCAGAATTTGTAATTAGTATTGCACTCTCAATTCCCTACAAATCAAGCAGGTAACTAAAGTAGTTTTTCTGAGAAACTCTCTTCATCACTTATCAAACAGGCAAGCACTTTCTTCAGACAGTCCAGAAACAGAAAAGCCTGGTGTTTAACAAAAAACAACAAATATCACAACTCAAGGTAGCTATTCTGCATAAGAATTGTTTTTAAAGGAAAGAGGCATTTGTTCATCTAGGCTGAAAGGGTTATTGTCAAACAAAGATTATTTTATTGCCATAGACTTGTAAACAATAATATGCTTTCCTTGCACAACTTTGGTCCTGAAACTGTATACCTACAAGCTTGTTAAGGAACAAACAAGTATCATTCCTCATTGTTGTGACACTTCCCTGTTACTCATAGGTAGTCTTGGAAGATACATCAAAAGTTTATTGGTGACTCATACTTGTCCTTCTCTAGATTCTAGCTTTTTTCCCATGTAATGACAATTTAATTGCAATGTTCATATAATCCATTTTTCTGTTATTCATATTTACAACTATTTGGGATGCATATGCTTTCACTTCTTATATTTAAGCACTAAAGAGTATAAAAATCCCCAAACCTGTAATACAAAGCTCTTATTAGCAGTTCAGCAGATGCAACAGGCAGTACATAAGCATTTGACAGGAATGCATATATTAAAAGTATTATAATAAAACAGCTTATAATAAAAAACCCTCAGTCTTCCACTGTACTAGTTTAAGGGTGTCTTTAGACTTAGCATATACTAATGTATTTTTAAAAATGTTTGGGTTTTCTTGTTTTTTTATTTACACACTGAACTAACTTTAGATACTGACTAAATAGGCCTTGCATCAAGCTAAACATTTTTATATAGAGCCCTCTCCTTAGTATTCTAATGCACAAAGATACATCTCAGGGGGAGGGAAGAGGACAAGAAATAGCAGTCACTGAACATCTAGACAATATTTAGAACTAAAGCATGTTTGTCCAGAAGACAAAGTGAGGATTACCAGATCTCTTAAAGGGTATGCAGAATAGCAGTAATACAAATTTCATGTAAAAAGAGAGCCCATATCTAACAATTACATTTTGAACTATGTTAAAGTCCTGGCTCAAGAGTTTTTCTTTTCAAATACAAGTAGATGAAACATCTTTTATAGCAGCATAGTTAAGTATCTGTTGAAGCTCCAAATTTTTTAGCACTTACACTTTGTCTATATATCACTTAAGTCTGTAGTGCTGTTCTTCCAGTTTCTTGAAAGGAGCAGGGCATTTTCAGCAAAGAAGCCTACTGGTTAATGCAGAAAACTTTGCAAGATGGTCATGTTATCTTTCAGTGCAAAAACATACACTTCCCTTCTATCAAAGGTATAAACAAGGAAAAGTGTTTAAAAGTGACCTACAGAAGACAAGACTTGAAAATAGAACTGACAGATTTCCTTTTCTTGTGTTTCTGTATTATGGACTTCTCATGTGGGCTTCTATAAAGCCAATTAAATGATAGATTAAGTTGAAAGTCAGAGATAGCCAACCCAAACAAGTAAATAAGACTTTTAATTTTAAAAATTGGAACATTCAACACCCATCAAACAATCAGCATCACCCATTCTCTGCCAAAATCAGAGTATTTGCAACATGTCCTTGTATCTAAAAGTAGCTTCAACACACAAATAACTAAGCAAACCATTTCACAACAGCATCTGCTTTCTGTACCCGAGTTCTTTTCATAATTCCAGTTGCTGCTGACTAACAGGATCCTGGTGCTTATCAACAATTTCTGAAACAGTGATTCAAGAACAGGTGTCCCCCAGATGAGTCTACAGGGAAGAATGCATTCTTCTGCTTTCTTAAGTGGCTGACCCTCTTTGCTTTCCTGTCTTTTTCTGATACACATCTCTGTAACGTGTATGTTCCACCTCCTCCACCTTGGGCTCTCTAAGAATGAGGGGGAAGTAAATGTCATGAAGCTGTTTAAGCAAGGTTTCTTCTCCTGTTATGGGTTACCACCAGTATTAATATTTCTTCTGGTAGCTGGCACTTCAGTTTTCCTTCAACCATTTTTCAAAATACTAAATATCCTGATCTATTTTAAGCTTATTTATTTATGATACTCCTTTTTCTCTTATCCAAACTACTGTTACATGGGAAAGCTTTCCATGTTTGTAAATGCGAAAGGCTCAAGGAATAAGATGGAGATCAAATCCAACAAATAGAGGTGCCCATCTAGAAGCTACAGTAATTAAAATTCTTGGCCTCAGGATAGACACAAAGCCCAGAACTTAGCAAAAATCCCACCTACGTAGTCTGGGGAGAACAAGATGTCTCAGGAAAGAACATAAGCAAGAAGCTACTTTGCAAAGGTTAAACCTAGTGCTGCTTTTGATACAAATGGTAGTAAGAGGCCTTAAGTAGGAAGGTGTTTCTCAGCCTGAGAGAAGATGCATGTGCACACTAAATCCAGCTAATCTGGAACATGCTGGTTTTTCACAGGTACCCAAGCCATGCTCGTCACTCACACTGGGCACTTGATGTATTTGAGCTGGATCTCTGTGTGTGTGCAGTGAGGAGCAGTGCACACTTTTTGATTTGGGGAACTGGATTCCTGTTGACTCACCTGTTGACAAGCAAACAAGACAGGGCCTGTGGCCAATCCAAGCTTGAGATCTGCTGCTGTTGGTTTCCCCAGACGGTCAGCACACGATGTAAAATCCAGCACATCATCTATTAGCTGTAAAGAGATAAACACAGAGATTACTTAAAAACTTTTTTTTTCTCAAAACAAGAACTAGATGCAGACTAATTGTTAATTAAGAAAAGATTTACAGAAGGATTAAGACAGTCCACTTTGACTTCTAAGGCAGCAGGAAAAGTTTAAATTTTTAATTCCCTTTAGTTCAACAAAAGCACTACCTGAAAAGCTATGCCAACATTTTTTCCATACTGGTATGCAATTTCATGAACTTTGGGATCGGGGCAGCCTAGAATTGAAACCTGAAAAAAAAAACACAAAACAAAACAACAACCGAGGTAAATATAAAGCTTTAGTTAGCATCCCCTTTTAGTCTCCAACTGTAGGTGTGACAAAGCAAGCAGAGACAGTAGAGATCTAGGAAAGGAAAGAAAGCTGACTCAGTAGCACATTCTTGCTTAGCTCAGTCCATGTATGCACACAAATAGCCAAGCTTATTAGAAAACAAAGCTGAACAGCAGTGCAGCATTAAAAATATATTCCAGTCTGGAAAAATACTCGCTTTATTAAATATTTATCAGAAATTATAATGCAAGAGAGAAGAACTGTGGATACACTGCACATGCTGGCTAGTAGTCATACATAGTGCAGTGACTGGGCACTAATCTACATCTCTACATCAGCCAGGAGATAATTGGGAGATAGAGAACAGACAAATGGACATTACACACCTCATAAAAGACCCACAAAACTGGATGCGTTGCACCCAGTATCAGAGGGACAGCTGAGATAAGGAAGATTATTTTCAAGGGTAATCTTAGATATAACTGAATTGCTCAGGTAGATGAGCTGATTAGCTTGCAGACAAAGGTATCAAGGATTAATTAGTGACCCCCCCCCCAAAAAAAATAGAGAAACGCTAGGCTAGACAAAAGTATCACCAAACTGAAATAATCAAATAACCTTTTTAACTGAGTATAGATAAAGGAATCAGCTATTTCAAAGACACAAATTTTGCTAAACTCCACAAAGCTAAAATACTGGACACAAACTAAGATTTGAGAATTAATACTTTGCTTCAAAGTAAAGGCACTTCTGCAATGTTGTAGTGATTACACACTCTGCAAAATGAGGTTGATTATATTTAAATACTCAGATTTATCTCAGCCTTCGATAAAGCAATTGGGAACAGGGACAAAAATCCATCCTGGTTGCTGCAGACTTTACAAATCTGCTGTGACTAATGGAAGAAGTGAAGATACATTTTACTTAACGTAAGACTAAAAATACATGCTAGGAAAACCACACAACATAAAAACACATAAATATAAAAGTGTGTATATACATATATATATATGTAAATTCCCTAAAGATTATGTAAGGTAGGCTCATTAAAAAAAAAATCCCCAAACCAAACCTGAACTGAAAGTTGAGTCCAATAGTAGCTTTGAAGGTAACATGAAGATGGAAATAATAAAAAAACACCATGTACTGAGAAATGTGATGCAACTCAATATTATACTCTTATTTTGTTCATCAGTGCCTTTTGTAACTGAACACTTCCCAGTCAAACCCTGCACACATGGATAGTACTTAAAACCCAGGGGAATTTGGATGCCTGAGGCATTAACAATATCTCATATTTCCCAGTTTTAGTTAGAAAAGGAGGACAGTACAGCAGGAAAATAATGGTACATCATAGAAAATCCTGAGGACTATTAAAACAGAGTGGACTGCAAATACGAGATATTTAAATAGACATTGCCAAGGTCTATCAAACTAGAATATTTTGCTCTTTTATCCTCCTTTTGATGCTTGTCTCTTCAACAGCAATACTTGCACAAGAAAGCTGACATATGCCACTGTACCATGCCTAGCAAACTTTTGGTTTCTTCTCTAATGTAAATCAAATAATATTAGCAAGGCTAAAGGACTGCATCTACCCTGTTTCAATGAAATCTTTACCTACAATCACATTTCACGTGAAGAATTAAAATATGGAATTCAGTAAAACAGTGACAAAATCCTGGTTAATGGCAAAGGGACAGAGTGAACACAAATGGGTTGATGGAGAAAGGAAGTTCCATGTAAAGAGAGGAGCATTCTCATTTAACTGGAAATGTCATAGCAGAGCTATTCAACTGGGTGGGGCAGTTTTCTGGGGACACAGACATGACATACAAAGAATCACTGCAGTATGTGTCCATTTAAAAAAAGTGAGTTGCAGAATGAAAACCCAACAAAATTAATAAACTCAAAATTAATTCTTGCATCTTTGCAAGAGAACTTCATTGCTCTGTTTATCAACATTTCTGAAGACAAAAAAACAAAACCAACAAAAAACCCAGGAGCTTGATATGCCTATCACACCTCAAGTAAGCAACTCTCTGACTAGGACCACATAACAAACCTGCAGCATGACTGGGTAGTGCATACCAGACTTCTCTCGGGAGCCAATTTCTCAAATTGTGCTTGTGGATTATTGCCACCACCTGGACACTCACTGGGATGCAGGCAGCCAGCCTTGTCCCAGCCAGTCACTCAGAGTAATGAAGTTTAAATGAAGCCATACTGGGATAATAGCATGCATTTACAGACACAACTTAGGATTACAATGTCAATATAATAATTATGTTTAAATTATAAAGCTCACCCTTTGAAACCATCCTATAACTCCCCTGATATAACTGGTTGATTACAAATTTAATCTTGCAATAATTCAGACCTGTCTTCCACTAAATCCCTGAAAAACTCTAATACCAAGTGGAACGAATTCTTTAGAAGGGTTCTTTGAGTTCAGTAAAGGAGTTCAATCTGCTTGGCATTATTTAAAACACACTTTAAATTTTTTTTTGTTTCTAGTACTTTATGTTACATGAGAAACTATAAACCTCTTTACTGAATTTCAAATCCATAAAATATATTCTGTCATCATCTTTAGGTAGATGCTCTGTTATTCATAACGTGACAATATGGCAGCTGTAGTTGAAAGCTCTTGCTCATCTGTACCAGTGCCCTGTCAGTCAAAGAGGAAAACCTGCTGCTGGGCAGGATATGCTTGAATAAACAGTACAAGAGATGTTTTCTCTCACACCCCAATGTTTGTGCCCACCATGAAATGGAAAGGGCCCTAAAATCTTTCCCTTTTCCAGCCCTTCTCTGTGACCATCTCTTGAAGCAGTCAGGATCCTGCCTTCTCATTCATGGCTCATCCATGGCTGTTTTTCCAGACAGGAGCAGTGTTCCTCTTCCCAGTGGAATCACAGAATAGTTTAGGTTGGAAGGGAATTCTGAAGGTTACTTAGTCTGGTCATCTGCTCGAAGCACAGCTCAGAGCTGTGTTGAATTGAGTACTGAGCAACAAGTATAAATATCCCATATTCTGTCTAGGCAATCTGTTCCAGTATTTGACCACCATTGTGGAGAATTTTTTCCTAATAGCTAACTGAATTTTTCCATGGTATAGCTTCCTCATTCATTGCTTATCTCTCCATCCTTTCTACACCCTGGAGACAGCAGAAGGATTCTTCCTTAGCCTCCTCTGCTCCAGACAAAAGCCAGCTCATCACTGTGGCCCCTCACTTGAATGACTCCACACTGGGAATGCCTGTCTAGTGTCAGGGAGCCCAGCCTTGAGGTCTCACGTGTGCTGCACAGAGGCAAACCACTCACTCCCCTTGATGTGCTGGCTATGCTGGCAGCCACGCACCTCAGTGTGTGCTTATCCTTCATGGCTCCAAGGCAAGCCACTGACTTTTCCTCCAGGCTCTTAACATCTTTGTGGTAACTCCCCTTGGACAGGGACTCTTCCTACCCAGGAGAGGAAAATGTCTACCCAGCAGAAGACTGGGTACATACAGCAGACAACTATCTTGTTCTGAGTCTGCACTTCCATGCATCTGACATCTCAATGTGTTAACAAGTAAACCAAGTACTTGTTTAGGAAAACATTATGCTTTTACATAAGTGAAGATTATCTCTCTGAAAACCTGTGATATATTTATGATGAACTTTCTCATAATAGAATCATAGAATCATAGAATAGGCGGGGTTGGAAGGGACCTCAGAGATCATCGAGTCCAACCCTTGATCAATTACCACCACAGTCACTAGACCACGGCACTGAGTGCCATATCGAGTCTCTTTTTAAATATCTCCAGGGACGAAGAGTCCACCACCTCCCCAGGCAGCCCGTTCCAATGTCTGATCACCCTTTCTGTGAAAAAATTCTTTCTAATATCCAGTCTGAACTTACCCCGGAAGAAGTATTCCCAAAAGAGTTACTGTATTTTAAACAATAAATGAGGAAATCTACTGGCAGGCCACAATTCCTGATGGTACTGATGCTATTGCTCTACACCTGTCAGTGGACTTCATGCAGTCTGCATGACCAGTTGAGCATACTTGGGGAGAGCATATTTGCTGGTGGGGGTCAAAGGTCTTATTTTCCTAGACACCAGTTCCACACACTGGTAAGTATTTCTGATGGAGCTCTGTGCACACACCAAACTGCAATCTGTTCCAGCAGGAGTTCACAGATAGATCCAGAGCTGCAGTCTATTCCTTTTTTTCAGTCCCCAAGGCAGACCTTCCACACACAGCCTGGCCTTACAAAAGACTGCATGCTTTCTCCTAATGCAGTAATCAAGAATTGTCCAGAGCAACTTTAGTCTCATCTCAAAACATGCATGACTTAATTCCCCTTCAGAAAGCATGCTGGGCAAAATGCAAACAGCTTTATGAGGGTTAGCAATTGACATTACAGCAAGATAAAAACAGACAGAAAGAGAACCTGCTCAGCTTATTTTGCCATCTCCAGCTTGCATGATGACAAATAGAAATTCCATTTCAGCTTTATTGTTTCTGAATTCTTGAACCAAAGTCACCTCTCTTGTTTCTCTGAAAAATGCCTTTCAGTAACTAAGGCCTCAGCGACCCTCTGGGCCATCTGCCAGCATTTCCTTCTGCAATGTATTACTTTAACTGCAACTTGGGTAATATTCCCTCATGCAGAACTATTGTAGAAACAAACTGGAGACTGGGATGGTTCCAACATCTTAAACAGACTGTTCTGTCCATAAAAAAGCTATTTTGCTAACTTAAAGGACTTTTGATTCAAATGCAGTAATGCTTTGGTGATGCAGAAGGAATCTAATACAGTGACTTGACCTGTGTTGAGAGACTGTTACATTGTTTAAACATTTTTAAGGGGGACACTCTTCCATTTCTAAGGTATGACACTGCAGAATTCTAAGATGTCACCTGAACTCCTTTGACATCTTCTTTCCAGTTAATACGTTTATCTTATTTTCCTATCATTAATAGAAATTGAATTGCTTCTCATTACAAGCTAGCCTGGTTGTAACTAATGTTCTGAAAACCAACAATCTTTCTCCTTAGCTTTATCCCCGAAACCAAGTTTGTGAATACACTGAATTCCCCAACTGATTATCCTTTCAAACTAGAACAAATGATCCTGTTCATGATTTTTACTACAGAAAAATCTCCCTTCTGATTCCAACCTTTTCATTAGTAGCCAAAACCATCTAAGCAACAATGAAAAGAAAACCAAACCCAAAACCAAGCCCTCCTGCAAAAAAACCCAACCCAAATTTCAAACAGAACAAATCCCTTTTCAATAGAATTCTAATCCATGCAAGAAAGTAACTGAGGGAGACATGTATGCCATTGCTGCTGCATGCAGTAAGTATATTTTTATATAAAGACAGACCTGTCTCTCATATTTCCTTTATAACACAAATTTTACTGCACATAAAATGCCAGCAAGTCAGCAATAGCACAACTCAGAGCAACCACTAAGAAAAACAGCTAAGCACCCACCCCTTCCACCAGCATCACAGCCACAACCTTGAGGAAACTGATTAAATCTGTAACTCCTGCAAGTTATGAAAAGGCAGAAAATCTCAAAGCTGCACATTTGCAAGCAGAATCCACAGTGGGAAGGTGATTTCTTTTTCTAACTATAAAAGTTCTTATAGAAGACCATCACAGTGAATATAAAAATTTGTATGTTTTTGTGGAGGCAGCAGAGTAGTGTGATGCTCCTTACTAGTCCTCTTGCCCACTAATACTAATGAAGACTTGGAAAGTGAAATTCTTCTCAGGGTCACATTGCTATCAACATGAGCAATCCAGAAGATGTAATTTACCTCTAACTAGAAGGAAAGATGTTTTCCCCCTGCACAAAGTCTGCATCTCTCATTCTAAATCATCCTTTTGATGTAAGCATTTTTCAACTGCTGTCTATTGCACAAATGTACCCTTTCTCTGAGAACAAAGGAGGATGACTAACACTAGCACAGATTTTTAGTCTAATTCTATTAGAACTCCCTCATACTTTAGCATACACCAGCTATCCTGCCTTTAATAAAACAAAATTCAAAAAACAGAAACTTCCTTTTTGGGTGAGATTATTGCCCAGTGTTTCCATTTACTGCACTAATTCTAAACATGTTTTTTGAATAAAAGTATCATACTGAAACAGATCTTTCTGTAATGAACTAAGAGAACTGAGTGACAGATAGGGTTGGATATAGCAACTGATCATTAAAAAAACCAAATAAATCAAGTACATGCTGCTGTTCTTTTACAGTGAAATGTGGAGTATGCACAGAGATTTCCACCCACTGTTATCCTTTAAGGTCCCATTCTCCACCAATGAGCAGGGCCAGATGTCAAAGGCGGCTTAGAATAAAATTACAGATTCAAGAATTATCAACTGAGATTAAAAACAGTTTCAAAGTTGCAGAATTTCATAAAGGCTGCCACTGTGGACCTTATTTTGATTCAAGTGAGGATAAAAATGTTTGAATTAATAGAAATCAAAAGAAAAAGAGAAAACCAATACTGGAGGCTACTGTGGTAAAACTGAACTGTGGTAAAACGCACAAACTCAAAACCTATTATCTGGTTATCTGTTATCTGTTTAAGGGTTTGCTTTGGAGACTCTCCATAGAAAACAGTAATTACTAGGAGATTAGCTGTGAAGCTTATAGTGTGGTATGTTAACTTTAGAAGAGACAGACGTACATACTGCTTTACAACTGTTTGCTATAAGACTTGCAGTCTTCTTAAAGGTCTTCTCGAGGTAGTGAGCAAATCTCTCGTTCTCATTTTCCTTGGAACCCAGTTGGAGGAATTCACCTAAAAAGTTGCACAGATGGCAGTTTTTATTTGTGGGTTTACTGCTTAGGCAAGCAAATCTGAAGATAAGAACAGAAAAAGACCTTACCACGCACCAGATCTTCAATCACCTGAGTTAGAACAGAGATTATAGTAGTGTTTCCAATTCGTGCTAAAGCTACAGAAGCAGCTGAGAGGATGAAGTCACCAGCTAGAACAGCCTAGGAATTAAAACCAAATATTTTTTAAGTCTTTTCCTGTACAATTTCCTGACAATTTCCATTATTTAGCAGATGTACTCACAATGAATGATTTTCCTACATACAGTACATGTATCTTGTTGTAACAGAGAGGAGACAGAAAATTACCAAACATAAAAATTTGAACCATTTTTCTATATAAGCACTATTCCTGTATGCAGTTTGCCTATAAAGTTTTTTAAATGTTACTTGTGTATCTGACCATTCTGTTGTGACTGTTATGCCATGTTAGCTCTGAATTGCCATAGGTACTATGTGTCAGCAATGACCTTCTTTCCTTTAATTTTCTGATTAAGACTTTCCTTTTAATGCTCTATAAAGGAACACCTCTCAAAAAATCAAAAAAATTCATGCAAACTGAAAAACTTTTTGCCTTTACTATTGAATAAGAATAAGAGATATAGTAGTCTGGATGAGGTACAAGTTCGAAGTATTCCAACAGCACTGCAGAGAATGGCATGTAAATGGGAATGTAAAATCAGTAAGAATCACACTACAATCATACATTATGTAATGCTTCCAAGGGCTCAGAAAAGGAACATACATTTTTTGGACACAATGTGTACACACCATCACACTTTTTCTGGCATATCCCAAGAATGTGCCTAGGGATAGTAATGTAACAAAAACCCTAGGTATTTGTGTTCTGCTGAAACTCAAAGGCAAATCTTGCACACAATAGCAAACTCACCTTCCTCTCTCCCCAGATTTGATTGACTGTCATTTTTCCTCTGCGGGAATTTGCATCATCAATAACATCATCATGAACCAGGCTAGCTGTGTGGATCATCTCAGCAATTATGGCTACAGAGCGTTGGCTTGCTTGCACCTCCCTAAAATAAAGAACAAGAACGGTGAAAAAATTAAATCAATTATATGTGCTTCAATACACAATAAATTTCTTCCAAAACCAAACAAAAATTTTTCTCTGAAAACAGCTGTTGCAGTTTTTCTGTGGTCTGAATACCATCTTTCAAACCTGGAATTAGGAAGACAAGAGAAAGTGAGATCACATGAGTACAGTCAGTGCAATGGGAGGTCTGCATCATTAATCGGACGGTTTCTGCCTTGCTGCATTCACAGTACTGAAAAATTCCAGGGTTATTGACTCTAATCCTTCTAAAGCCAGATTGCAAATAGAATGGCATCAAGAATGCTTGGTCCAAGGAGATGGAAATCTGGAAGACGGCATAGAAAAAGAATGCCAGGTAGGTTTATACATTAGTTTTATATTTTCATGATCTCTGTGTTGCTCCATCTACAAGATGCAGCATCTCTAGCTCTCCAGTGCTGACCAACTCTGCTAACCAGTAAACTGGAGAGATGAGCAAAGAAACCTGCATTCTACATCTGAAAGACACAACTCATTGATCATATCCTTTATGTTAGCCGATTACTTTAACACCTCAGAAGGTCCTTAAAAGTCTGAGGAATTTTCTGGAAGCACACTGCAATCATTTTAGGACTGTTAACACTACCTACCTAACACCTACTGAAATTCAGACTTGGGAAGATCTAACAATGAAGGTTCAACTCTCAGTAGGTCACACCTACTTTACTTTTCTTTTAAACTAGCTGAAAAGAAGTTAATAGAAGAATACAGAAGCAATTACCCAGGGAATAAGTTTGGCAAAATGAACATAAAAGAGTCAGTCTCACATGAAGGACCACCTATACCCTAGTATCCACCTGCCACTGTCTTGTTCCGTTACCTATCTTTTTCTCTTTTTCTCCCCGTTTTCATCAAGGGTAACATGCAGGATACCAGAAAAAGAAATCCCCAAAATCCCTTGCCATATGGCTGTAAAAAGCCCATATGGATATGAAAAAAAAGACAAATCCCACAAAAGAAAAACATCCAAAAACAGTAACAACAACAAAAAAAACACAAACAAAAGAAAAAAATTACTTCTCATATACACATAACAAAGCAAATCACAGTATTTCCCAGCAGAAAAGAACTGAGAAGAACAGAAGAATATAATTTCTGCTCAGATGAAGAGAATTAAAAGTCTTCTTGCATTGTCTATTAAAATCTAGTGATTAATCACAAAACGAAAGAACATCTTGCAGTCTGCTAACATAACATTGTGTTCTGACACCTACCCCTGCAGAACTCTGCATTGCTGTCAGTGGGAGTTCTACATCCTGACAATAGCAGGATGTGTGGTTCATAGGCTGTGAAAATATGGCTTTTAAACAACAAAAAATAAGAGCTGGAAACCTTCATGGTTGTTTGAAGGAAGTTTTTCTGTGGACTAGTAATTTAGCCAAATGCTAGTTTAGTGTAAGTAGTTTTCCAAACTATTGCTACTAAGTTAGAGAACTTACCTTCAAAAACCTGTAAAGGTCTCCAGGCTTTTTCATGCACTGGTCTCCTTTTGGGGATTCCCTTTTTCATTAATTATATCAGCAGACTGGACTTCCTGCTGGGAAGTAGCAGTAAATGGTAACACTCACTGACACACCAAAATCCTTCAGGAGTAGGAACACAGCACAAGGACAGACATTTCAAAAGCAGGTTTTGAAAAGTTCTGCATTTTAGTGCATTTTATTTCTAAAAATGACTAAAAATGGCATAGGAATGCACGTGGTTCATGTGTCTGGCTCACCAAATGTTATATCAAGCACAGTAATTTAACTTGAAGAGGTGTTTTTTTAACTACTACTTCTGCAAGATCTCAAGCAAGGTTCTTCCCATTGCTGGCAAAAAATTTTGCAATAGTTTCCTACAAACATCTTATGTAATTCTGAGAGTAATTCTGAAACAGAGCATGCCTATTTAGGGAAAACGCACAAGATACAGGATCCTCCTCATTCCCTGCCATTTTGCATTCTGCTTCGCCTGCAAAACAAAAGCAAAAAGTAGCAGTAACTCATGTCAATATATAAGTGGGTCCCCACATGTCTAGTTAGTGGAAAGCTGCCTTTCTTAAGTCATTCTCAAAGTAAAGGCACTGCAAGATGTATGTACATACATAAAATTTCTATACAACTGGAACCTTATCTTTTTACACATGCAACATACTATTTTTTAAGTCCTTGGTCATACTCTGTGTTTCAGTAGAATCCTCTGCTTGATTCTGTGTTAGAATTTTATAGACCTACAGTACTCTTAAGTCTTTTCCATTACAGAACTTGTTTCATGTACACTGAACAAGTCCAAGGCTAACCTTACAAGTTAAAAAAACCAAACCAACCAACCAAACAACAACAACCAAATACACTTGTCCCTCCAAATACCTCTTTTAAAAAACCAATCAAACAAAAAAATCTCACCTCAAAACAGTATTTAAAATCTGTAGCAAAAAGCTTTGAAACTTCTGAATGCAAACACAGCCCAGAAGTAAAGACTGCCAGTATAAAAACAGGAAACATGCAGAATAACTTGCAAAATTTTGGTGTTATGACCACACTCCTCAAAGTAAATTTTTGCTGCTAAGTCCCTGTGGCTGAACCTGTGACACAGAAGGGCACTTTATACTAGGGGTAGCATAGAAAACTTTTAACATAGTTAACACATGAGCAATATACAGCTGAAAACCAGCATACAATACAGGCACCTGACAACCATGGTTTGGAGGAGTGAAAGAAAAGAGGACTAAGGTTGCTAGCAACTTGTTGTATCTTCAGGAAGTACTACTCTACTGATTTTAACCAGGTCATTATATTTTTCACACTATTCTGATGGATTTATTTCCCTTTTTCCCCCCTAAAGCTTTTGTGCTCACCGTTTTCTTTATTAGGATGTCTCAGTACTTCTTTGTCTTTCTCTTGTTTCTTTGTCTCTCACATTTTGGTTGCAGAAGTAGAAATAAAAACTCCTATTTGCAAACACCTCTGGAGAACTCACCCTTACCAGAAGCAAGCTAAGTGATAATTCTATGAAATTCTGCACACAGCTATGTGAAGAAATGCCCAAGGATGTGTGAAATTATGGGTTTGTGTGACCTCAGCTTAAACTCCTCACAACAATTCTCACTCTTGCACAAAGCTAAGTTGCTATCGTTAAGCAAAAAGGCAAGGGATCCAAGTCCCAGGGGACCTAAGGACTCATGGCTGGACTTCTGACACTTGGATCTTCAAGGAGAAAAACCAACATAATGGTGCAGAACAATATGAATGCTTCAGAAGCTCATCTTTCCAGAAATAGCTCAGATTCTTTAAAGAAGTCTAATTCATATTATGACTAAGATACAGTGTCTCTATAAAGACAGTTAATCTGCTGAGGGCATCTTAATACCTAGCCTTCCTCAAATCTTACATAAATTATTGTATCGCCTAATCTGTAAGCAGAGCTGCCTGGGTGTTCCCTTCTATTCACTTGAGAAGTTTCAGCTATCCTGGCACATCTCGTTGAAGACAAAAGGGCATCTGGGGACTGCCTTGCAAGATTTGGAGATTTGGCCGTATAGCCTCACATAGTTGTATCCTGTTATTCTAACAACCAAACATTACCTCTTCTACTAGTACTGCACAAAAGAAGAAATAAAAAAAACAACAGATGAAAGAGAGCAAAAGTATGCTGTGTCCAGCAAGTTATATGACATTTGAGAATGGCAGAAAGATGAAGCAGAAACTCAACATCAGTAACACAAACTCTAGGGACAGCATAAAAAAATGCTAGGGATGAACAGCACAGGATATTGGCTTAACCCACAAGTTTACAGATGTTGTGACCACTATCTTTGAGAACATGTGTCAAAACCTGAGCTTCAATAAAAAAATCAACCAAGCAAGTTGTCTGGAAAAAAACCTAACCAACATAAAGAATGACAAAATGTTTTATGTGAAATGACAAGCTGGAAGAGAAAAAATATCTTTAAAAAGCCCAAACAAATGAAAAAAACACATCAGAAGCATCAGAATGGAAAGCAAGTATTTTTTTCTCTCTCAGGTCTATAGCAGAGTAGGAGAGTTACAAATAGACAGTGTTTCCTTCTCTACATACATAACTTGCCTCACAAACAGCAAAAACTTGGAAGAACAGTTTGTCACCTGGAGGCAATGCTGCTTAAAAAGCAACAATAATGGAACTAGTATCAGTGTGTACTGGAAGTATATGGGTATAGAAAGCAGATGTAACACAGCCTGCTTCAAGAAACTTAAAAGCAAAGGAGAAGGAAATGCCCATGAAATTTAATCAGCTCACAGTAAGTGAGTATCCACATTATGAAAGTATATTCTTTTGGCATGACCTACCCAGCCCTCAAAAGACACTGGTCATGCACGAACCAAAAAGCAGCCCACTGAAGATTTGTATAAACATATGTGAATTTGAAATATGTTAAAATACAATTTAATTACAAGTGGCATGAAACAAATAAAAGGAAGGTAAATACACTGGGATTTAATTCTTCTCATTTGCTGAAACATTTCTGTTCTGTTCAGAATTTCAGTCTAAAAACATGACAGAGATAGTGACAGACTGTCCTAATACAAGGAACATTCAGATTAGAAAGGAGACTTTTCAACATGAAACACAGTTTGGAGACGCTGACAAAAAACTGCAACAGATGGACAAAATCTGCCAAGTAACACAGGCATCTATAAATGAGAGCACTTATGCTGACAATTGGCTACTGTGAAGAAAATACTTGCTTCAGGCATAGGTGGCACCTGATTTTTGAGACCACACTTTTTCACTGGCATAAGGAAGATCTTGAAACTGCTCCTGGTGGTTTCAGGATAGCTTAATGCATGGACAAGAGTATGTCCATGAGCACATATATATGCCAAAGGACAGCAAATATGCTTTGGGCATATAAACACAAATTAAAATTTTCTACAACTACCTCGCCTTTGATTCACCTCCTACACTATACGACATCAGTTCTAGCCTTCTTGGTTTTACGTGTACACTACATAATTTCATTCATAAATTTCTCATGCTACACACTTGAGTAAGATAATTCATTCTTCCTGGTTATCTTTGCAGTCCATCCCAAGAGCAAGCTCGAATTTTTATTATTTTTTTTTAATACGAGGTTCAGACATGCTGATGGTGAGATAAAAAGGTAGCAGCACTCCTGTAGCAATGATATAGCAATGATATATTATCATTGATGCATGCTAGAATTACTCTAGCAGGACACACATGTGATTCCAAGCTCAAGCATAAATTTTTGTTTTATTGTGCTCCCATTCATTCTACCATGGATTACCAGTCATCAAAAAGTGCCCTCATCATGCTCCTGTTTTTCATGTCAAGATCACTAATGAAAATATTAAGCCAATCAGTGCTATGACAAAGGACATCCTCGGAGAGTTTCACAAGCATTATTTTCCCCTTTGCTACCTTTAAGACAGTGACAAAGAGGAGTATTGAACAGAGAACAGAAATAGCCTGGATTGAAGCCCATTAATCCTGGACAATGTTTTCCTAAAATAAGAGGAACTGGCACACACAGGACAGGATGCTGCCAACTAGGTTTTTCTTTCTCCTAAGGAATCATATTCACTGGTAGGAACATGCAGTGGTGCCTTTGGAATCAGCCAGAGTAGGGAGTGATAGAGATGTTCTGCTTTGTTAAAACCACTTCCAAAAGAAATGTAACTTGAAAAACATGAGGATTACACCAGCTCTAAACTTAGAATCGTATATTAAAGTGTTGGAACTTTCTCCTAGTGAGAGAAAAAAAATAAATCTCTGACTTATTTGAATGTCTTACTGCTTGGAGTATAATCATACCACCTGCTTAGTGGCTTTTCTGCCTAATGAAAAAAAAAAAACAAGCTATGAGAGTCTCTTCTTGCAGCTAAATTCTTGCCCATGACAAGAGTTTAATAGCTACAGAAGTGGTTACAAATGAAAAATACTTCTAATTAATTTCACATAGTTTCAAGGAGTATTACAGGTCCTAACAAAGCATTTATTTAAGAAGCTAAAATTGACTAAAAGACTTAAAAGTATCAGAATTTCACAACATTATTTATCCATCACCAGTTACAATTACACTATTTTACATATGGAAGCATGTAATAAACACAGTAGTTCCTTTTGGATTGCTAACTAAAAAATACAGCAGCTTCATGATGGAACTTATACGCAGGATTTACTGGGGAGCATTTTATTTTTATGGAGTTACTAGATTTTTTTTTGGAGATGCAAGAATTATAAATTTCAAGTACAACATATGTCCATATATCTAAATATTACTAACTCACCTGGAATTATTATGGTGAATGTTGCAAGCCCTTGCCATTAGCACCACAATCATTGGTCGAAAGGCCTTTCCTTTCCCATCAAAGTAATAATCACACATTTCTTTAAGTTCTGCAGCAGATACAAGTAATTCCTATAAAAAGGAGAACAACATATCAGCATAAAAGGCAGATTTTTTTAGTGGAATCAAAACAGTATTAATGTACAAAGTTATTGCCTGAATTCATTCTACGCAATTACTATGAATAATCTGAAACATAAACTATGAATTTCAGCAGTGTAAGTCAGGAGAAAAAAAAAATTCCTTCTCCTTCTATAAGATATGTATATATGCTCTTTGCCTTCAGTCAAAGTTTCAGATTGCTGTTCAGAAACATATATTCTTTCAACAACTATCCTGCAAAACATAATTCACAGCATCCCAGAATAATCACCAAAATCTCTAACCTTTTTTATATCTTCATAAAGATTCTTCAAGTCTTTTCTACCAAGTTGAAAAGGGTCTTGGTATTTTTCATCAGTAATTGTCTTACTGCAGCTGCACAAGTGTGATGTACTTGTATGGTGAAACCTGGTAACAGTGATTTTCAAGAGAGTATCACTGTTAAAAGCAAACTTTCCCCAATTCTCCAAAGAGACACATTTCAAAACATCTCCTCCCCTTCCTGGTTCTTTTTTCCTCTCACACAAAATTTAACCAAATGGCTAAAATATAAACAGAAGTTTACAGACAGATAATAAGGTACAAGGACAGCACAGCTACATATTGATAACTTTGGGAGTTATTGAGAGTATTGAGCTATTGAAAGTATTGAGACTTTTAGGAGCTAGCAAAGTGTAGCATTTGGGAAACAGTAACACACTGTCACTCTTAACAGATTACAGAAGTCTGTGGAGACACATAAAACTACATTGCTCTCGACGTGTTCTTTTAGCCTATTGATGGTATAGCATGCATTTAGAGATGAAGCTTTCATCTTCCTTTAATACTGATACAGTTCTGCTACTTTCTTCCCACTCCTGTATACTCCTAGAAAAATATATCTGACTCGTATTTGAAAAACCTCCTTTGCCTACCCAGCCACTTTATAAATTATATCAGTTCTTCCAGGCAATGTGACAATGCTATGGAAGTTCAGCAGTACAAGGCAGAAGCTCCACCTGGGTGCATTAAGATGCATTTGGCAGAGGTCTGACTTCATGTTCCCTGGAGCTCAACTTCATGCCTCTTAATTAGGTTTCCATTTTAAAAGCAAACTATTTGGGTTTTAGTGAGGCATTCTGACTTTGCCCATTGCTCTCCAGGATGGAGGACTTACATTCAGACTCAGCACCACAGTAGCAGTCTACACAGAATTATCCAATTATGGACAAAGAGTGAATAACCTTATTTTCAAAGTTTACAGTAACTACCCAGTTCACCCAATAACTATGTATCTGCCCATTCTACCACCAAATGACTCTCCAACTTACCGCCAAAATATATTACATATTTTTGGAAACAGTAAAGTTGAACTTCTTTGGGTAAAGTGACAGATCTGCACAAAGAAAAATCAGGGTTAATTTAACAGAACTTTAAACTGTCAGAAAACATTCGACTACAAAAAAACCACAAGTGTCTGTTCATCAGCAATGCTCTATTTCTCCATTTTAACAACTCAGCAGCAATGGAAGTCTCATCATCTCCTGTATCACATGACACAAACTCCCAACATGTACATTACCTTCTCACTTGAACTGCCTCTCCCCTCAGGAGTGTTGGACTTTCTACCCTCACAGAACCAGCTCAGAAGGCATTATCAGTTCACTCCCCAGAAATGCTTAAATGAAACCTTGTTTTTGCACTCCTGGAAAGTGCAATTTTCAAACATTCCTTCTTGCAGATAAATCTGGATTGCAACAGTCAAGGCACAGAGAAAAACACAACAGCTGTTTCTGTAAGCTACTACATTAACAGAAGAAGAACATCTCCTTGATTTCCTCTGAAGCCACTTTAATTCAGCTTGCTTCTTATGGTAATTTACACCTGCACATCTTCCCTGCTAAATGTCAAGACCTGAGCCTCCAAATCTAGACATCTCTCCAATGATCACTCCCTGCACATGGAGCCCAGGAGTCTGGGGGAAGGCCCAGTCCAAGGTACACAATTCCAGCAGGCTGAGAAAGGAAATGTGCCTTCTGCTCTGCTCCTGGCATGACTGCCAAGAACTACCCAGCCCTGCTCTGGAGTGCACACTGCCTCGGGGGCCCAGCCAGGCTGACCCAGACCAAAATCATTGCAATCCACACGTTCACCAAACAGCCTCTCCTATACCCTGCAAAGAAACACTCAAGGAAACCTAGATCTGGAGAATCATAGAATCATAGAATTGTCTGGGTTGGAAGGGACCTAGAGGAAGAATTTTCCTGACTTGCTCCTTGATGCCTCAGTGTCTCTTTGTAAGTAGCCTGAAGTCTTTCCTTGGACACCAGGAGAAACAAGAGCACTGCAATGGCTCCAGGGCACCCTTCCATTTTGCCTGTGTACAGGAAGAAAAAAGGCCAGGCAAGGAGACAAGGAAAGGAGAGGAACCCTAACTTACCATAGACTTGCAACTCACTGACTTTAGTGCCCAGCCCTATAGCTGAGACCTTCATAAGTTCACCTCCTCATGCCTGTTTTGTTAAAAATATCTTATTTCTTTTATTCTTCCTCGGAGAGGGTACAGACAGACAGTTTGACAGACACTCCTTTGCAGTGCTGCTCAGCACTCTGAGTCACGTATGACGCTGGACACATCACTGCCACAAGACTTTGCTGCATGTCAGAACAGTACCTTGGCCTTGTGACAAACCTGTAACCGAATGCAGCGAGAGAACTGCCCCCCATTACAGCTCATACTGTACAAACACATTGAAATCACACACTGACGAGAAACGCTTTCCCCGCTCCCACCTCGCAAAGACTCCGAGCGGTTCTTCCCCACAACACTTAACTAAGTGTTGAAAACCCTCAAGCACTATTTAACCTTGCACCGAGAGCGTTCCTGCCCCCTACAAGGCCTCCCCCGCCCCGGACAAGGAGCTGCCCGCCCGCCGCGGGCTACCGCGCACCGGAACCGCCTTCGGGCCTTCGCGCCTCCCGGGCGGGAGGGCAGACGTGGGCTGAGAAAGGCCGAAGCAGCGGCAGCCCCGAGGCGGGTTGGCTGTGACGGCCCAAACCTTGCGTCCCGCCCGCTCCCCCCCTCAGCCGCCCCATTCATTCCCGGTGACCTCCAAGCGCCCGCCGCCGCCCCGCACTCACCGCCGCGCTGACGACCGGAGGCGGCGGAGTGTGAGAGCCGGGTCCCGGCGGCCGGAGGCGGGGCAGGGAGCCGAGCGGCGGCGCCCGGCGGGAGGAGGCTCCGCACCGCCACCACCACCACCACCGCAAGGCCATGGTGTCCCTGAGCCCCGCGGCGCCGGCACCGCCTTCCGCCACCGCCGCGACCCGGAGGCGGAAGCCCGGTGCCGCTACCACTCTGGGGCAGAGGTGTCGGGAGGACATCCGGGCAGGGTCGGGAGCGTTTTGGTCTCATCGTTCCGTGTCTTCCATCCTGCCGCTCCCCCGGGGCGCCGAGCGTAGCTGCGGGCCGGGCGGGGGAAAGGCTTCACCGGGGGGAAAGTTGTTGTACCCGGCTGCGGACACAGGGCTTGGGCCTCCGCAGCCCGGCCCTGGGGATGCTCCCTGCCCGGCCCATTCAATGCGACAGCGACAGCCGCCGTGTCCTTTCTCGGAGAAGGCACCAGCTCTCCTCTGAAATATCCGTGAAGGGATAGGGAGGGAGGGAGGGAGGGATTTTTCTGAGGGGAAGGAGACTTCAAGCGTTTTTCTGACGTGATTTGGCCAGGGCCACGTCTGGGGGGCATGTGGTGGCCCCCTTTGCTGGCCGCCTGCCTGGCCTGGGCCGGTGAGGCCGGGGCTGGGCAGCCGGAACCGCTCTGCTCCTCCCGCGGGCTCTGCCGGGCTCCCGCCCGCCCCAACGCCTCGCTGCCTCAGCCGGGTCAGTGCCCGCCGCGGCGGGAGGCGGAGATCTGCGCATGGCCCCTCTCCTCCCACAGCCTCCGAGGTACAGGCACCACGCTGGGCTGCGGCTCTTCTGCACCGTCTGGGCCTTTTACAGTGAAATCTAGAACTAAGTGGGCCATAAGGAGTAGTTTTGGGGTTTTTTTTTGTATTATCGATTTATCATAACGGAGAGACATGTGAGACCCAGTTATGTGTTAACGTGTAATTGATAACCTGATACCTCATTTGAAACGTGCAAAGCAGTATAGCTCTCAGGCATACGGAATTGCCTGTAATAATAATTTATGTGTTAACATTACAGAAATTATTTTTTCAGGCAGTGCAATTACTTGTGAGCATTAAGAAGTAATAATCAATGCTAGATCATGTGGCAGCTGGCTGTAACAGGATTTGTCACTAGGTGTTGAGAAACATGGCTAAAAGCATGTCTTCAGAGATACTAACTCTGCAGAGATGCTAAATTTTTGCAAAACTGACTGTAGTACTGGGATTTTATTGTTAACAAGGAATTGCAAGTTTATTGCATGCAAAAATCCACAGTGTTTTAAAAAATATTTATCCTCAGTTACCATGGATCAGAGTGTAGAGTTGCTCTGAAGGAAGAGTGAAACACACCTTTTCAGTACATATGTTATGCTCCAGCAGGAAATGCATCTTCTGATCCTTTTGTTGTCTGTTTACATTAATCAGAGAAGACTTCAAGCTGTATGGTAGGTTACTTAGTGATCAGCACTGCATATGGACTATATGCCACAGTTACTGGTACATGGTGACTTCATCAAAGTGACATCAAAGTAAAGTTGCATATAATTGAGTGCAATATAATATCACTCTGGGAGTGTTAGTTGCAGTTAGTTGAAACTATGCTTAAATCGGTTATAGATCTTAAGGCTGGAATGCTCTACCACTCTTCAGCTACAGAATTCAGTCCTTTTCCAGAATCCCGCACAGAATAAAGCCCTGCTTTTGGTCTTGCTTTTCATGCAAGTTTATCACAGTATGAAAGAGTGGGGTTTTGATTATTTCTGAAGTATTTTGATTTGATTAAAAAGGAAAGGTATTAAGAATGGTTGATTGATTTATTTAAAAACAAAACATTTCCTGTGTATTTCTGTTTTGTAGATCCCTTTCCAATTGATGTTATTCAAGAAAATTATGTCCGTAATGTGAGAAACTGCATTTTTTCAGTTGTCTATCCTACACCTTTTAAATCTAGAGTTCGTCTTGTAGCTGTTTCAAAGGTTGGCTATTATTCCTTTGTTCTGAATTAGCAGAGATTATTAATGCATCCACTAAAGTACATTTTAATATTTGCATGCTATTTATTGTTAAAGCATCCCAGTGATGTATACTTTAAGCAAATAGAAGATGTAAAATATCCTGTTAGTTGTCTTTTAATAACAAAACAAGGAGAGAAAACACATTAATTACCACAGAAAATCTGATCATATTCTTGTAACATCTGTATCTTTTTTTTCTCCAGGAAGTTCTTGAAAATATTTTGGATCTTGATGTATCTGTCAAAGGAACATCTGATTTTCTTCAGTTTGTCAGTGGTAGGGAAGTGATTCTTGGGTCTGTTCCACTGGCCCACAGATATGGGGGTCATCAGGTAACTGTAACACTCATTCTTCCCAGTGGAATTGTGTAGGTCTTTTCATGTGAATTATGCTTTCATAATATGTGTAAGTTTATGAGTATATAGCTATAAGTATATGAACACTTAGGAACATTTTGGCTGTAGATTTGTTCTTCCTAAGGGGCTGCAGAGAGAAGAGAGGAATAATATTCTTTAATGGTACTATATCTGCTTTCTCTGTTTCTGTCAGAAGGAAACTATTTTAACTTTTGTTAGCTACAGAGTGTACTTAGCACCCCTGCAGTATGACAAGCTCTTATTCATCACAGGTATTACCATCTCAGGGGACTAAAGAAGGACAGAGCCTCACCAATTTCATCAGTACCATGATCAAGGAAATGAGTAAGACTTCATGGAAAGGAATAGTAGAATTTGATTTGTAATTAGCAATAAAAAAATAAATTACAATCTGTGTTAAAGGTTCATTAAACAAAAGAGGCTGGTCTGTAGTTGTACATCTTATCTGGAAGGCAGAGAAAATATGGGGATTACTGAAAATTTTTTTAATGTGGTTTTTCTGATTCATATTTGTCTAAGTGAAAATACAGCTTTAAGGATCAATAGCTTAATGACAACAGCAAATTTGTCATTATATTGTGTAGATCACAGAGAATCTACATGTAATTTGTACTATTTCAAATATAACTGCTATAAAAGGTACAAGAAAATAACTTGATTTTCATTTTTGTCAGTTTGGTAGCTGGGCAGGTCAGCTGGGTGATGGAAGAGCCCACTTGATTGGAGTATATACAAACAGGTGTGACACTTTTTTAAGTGACCAATTTAAGTGACTGTTTAATCTGGCTTCCTGCATAGTCCAAGGTGCAGTGTTAGAAATACTAATGGTATTTTTGCAGGAATGGTGAGAGGTGGGAACTTCAGCTAAAGGGGTCAGGAAAGACCCCGTACTCCAGGTCAGTTGCAGTTCATCTACGTCCACCAAAACGGGATGTTTTCATTTCAGAATTCACTTAGATTTTATGACCTATTCCTTATTTCTCTGTTCTCCGTAGGGATGGTGATGGAAGAGCTGTGCTTCGCTCTTCTGTGCGAGAATTTTTATGTAGTGAAGCTATGCACTACCTTGGAATTCCTACAAGCAGAGCTGCTAGGTACTTTTCTTTTATTTTTCCCAGCACCCATTCTTACAGGTAATCTCATGTTCACCAGATGTCACTAAATGTATGCAATTAGAACAAAATACATCCCTACAGTTTCATATATTCTTGGATAAAACTTTCCAGTAATAGTGAGTTCTAACAATTGGTTGTGTTTTGCTTTTTGTATGCTTTAAAGTGCTACTTTAACTACCATACTTTTCTGTGTCTTGCAGTGAACAGCTGTATTTCACTTGTGAGACTGTCTTAACTGAATTACCTTAATTTGAAATCTGGTTCATTTTGTAAAGAAAGTAACAAGTGTAACTCGGATTGAGTGATTTTACCTGATGCTAACTCTTCTCTCCAGTTTTATGGTACTCCAATTAAGAATTTCTTTTCTTAAAATAAAATAAATTGTTCTCTGTCTTTCTGCTCACGAAAAGGCTTGCAAAACCAGCAGGACTGGATTCCTGCCTTGTAAATACTAGTAATGCCTTTAGTGTTTGTGGATAATCAGTGGTCTATTGATACGTTTTACATGGTTAATAAATGAGTCTTTTATTCCATTAAAGTTAAGCGTTTGTATTATTTTTTATAGAATGAGGCCAAGTAGGAAAACATTGAAAGTCGATATTTCTGTGTTGGCACGGTCACCTAGTTGCAGTTTCTAAGACTAGTAGGAAAAGTCGTCAGATAAATAGATATTTATATTACAGGTAGTACTGAATGTAGGTAATTGCTCTCAATTCCTTATTTGTACAAACACCTCTTGAGCAGAGAGGGAGATTTTATTAAAAAATAATTTAAAACTTATTCTGTTTTAAATTCTAGTTTTAAAACTAATACTTTCACTCATTTGAGTGATTTTCTCAGAATAAGGTAAACTTTTTTGCTGATGCTTGTGTTTAAAATGTCAAGTTCATTCTGTGTTCTAAGTGGTCTCATGTCTCTACTCTGGTATTTCAGGCTTTAAAGAAAGTAGATGTTCTGCAGAAAAGGCTTGTACTTAGCTGCACATGGCTAGGTGTCTATTTGCAAAGTGTCTGCAAATCTATCTAGTATTAATTCTAAAACAGGTGCTCTTTGAAACGCAGTAAGTGACATTTTTGGTGGTTTATTCACGGACTTCGCCTTTAGACCCTTTGCTCTTGGCTGTTAATGCAAAGCCTGAGTTCTGTCTGAATATCAGTAAGAAAGCATCTGGCAAGGTTATAGCTTTTCTTTGCTGCCATCTCAACAAATTGTTCAGTGTGAAAAACAATATAAAATTACTCCTTAACTGTGTACAAATTCTATTGAGTACACAGTGTGCTTTAGCTCTCTGCTGGCAAATTGTTTGAGTGCCTGCCTCTCTTAACTGCTGTACAAGCTTTCCAGACTGCTTGCAAGATTTGATTTGAAAAAACGCAGCTGATACCCATATTCTTCTCAATGGGGAGCTGTTGCACTGAGGCTGGTGGGATGCACTTACAGAGGTTATGTCAAGTCTTGGCAGAAGTGTGGGAAAAAAAGCCTTGGATCTTATCCCAGAACACCCAGCAGGTTGGTGTGCTCTATTAGTTTTAAGTACTGTGTTCCCAATGGGGTGCTGCAGTTTATGGCTGTACTGCCAGATAAAGAACACTTCATTATATGGTACCATTTAATCACCTCCTGGGTCCACCAGTCAGCAGTGTTATGTTATGCTAGGTCAAAAAAGTGAGTCAGTATGCATAGTTTTCACAGAGGTCCTTACTTGAAAAGGGTTTGATGTTGGTGCAGAATGGGAAGCTGAGCACTCTGGAGTGTCAAGTCCAGCCCATAAGCTTGAGGCAGGGGTAGGAAGGGATAAAACTCATCCATCCTACTGTGAGTACTGTTAGCTTCTCTGGTGTAAGCAATTTCAGTACTCTGTTTCCTGGGGTTGAGTAAACATATGGTCTCCTGATGCCTTCTCTCAAGTAATGGTAATTCCCAACTGCAGGGACCATTTAAAGCTATTTGTGTAGTAGGAATGTAGGTATCTTTATTTGGCTGCTCCACTGTCTGGCCAGCTTGTAAGTGGTGTCCATTAACTTGTGTTAGTAACTAACCAAATGTTGATGCCCCCATTGATTTTGTCAGTAATGAGAAAAGCTGGTATGCTGCAGGATTTTGCAGAGGGCCTCCTAAGAGTTACATAGACAAAATGAAACCACCCTTCTGGAAGAGGTCTGTTCAAAACAGTAAAATTTAATGGCATTATTATTGTGTCTACTTTCTCCCAGTGATCTGAAGAACACTCTATTTCATTAATGTCTGGGTTTATTCCCTGGTTTTGAATCTTTTTATTTTTCTTGAAGGATTAAGAATTTCTTCTTCTATACATTTATGTCAGCACTTTTTGTGCTTTACAGACATACGAATCATATAGAATTATTTCCAAAAGAGTCTTTTTTTTGAAAAAATTTCCTAATGTTGCTCATTACAGCCCCACTAACAGAAGCAGATTGATTTCCAGCTACTTTTTCCCTCTTTCTGGAACAATTCACTGCCTGTTCTTTGCAGACAACAGGGAGCTCTGAGTTTGGATAGCTATTAGATGCCATCAAAAATACAGAATATTGTACTAATAATTATGTTTAAAACATGCAGACACTGTTGAAAGCAACTGCAGTGTGTAAGAATTCAGACAAATCCTTTTCATGATTTTTTGGTATGCATTTATGTTTATAAGCATACCCCACATTTTTAGTCCAACTAAATTTTTTCTAAAATTTTGATGCCAAAGTATGCATACCCAGAATCTAATGTACTCTGAAAAGTTAACACTCAGGGGTTGTTTTAACTCTGTGAATGTCTGCAATCATATTTATGAATGGAATATTATGTTTGCCTCTTATGCTTTTCTGTGTATCTCCAAGGAAAGTTTGGTTGTCTTCTGCATAGTCTTCAACTACCTAACAGTTCCTAGCTGTAAGTAGCTGTATCAGATTTCAGAAACTATGTCACCTGTTTTGAATACAATACTGTTTTCCAGTTATCAGCAGGCAGAGATAAAGAAGAATTGTTAAAAATGAGCTAAATTTTCCTGCTACTAGGCTTGAAGGTACTGCTACTTGCTTCTAGGTGCCAAGAAGCCTTCAGTGGTACCTGCTGAAGCAGTAACACTTATTAGCACCAAGCATTGCTTCTGCTTGATTGTCTGTGTGGTTCCAATTGCTTTGGAGAGAAAACTTCCTACATGTTAGCCTCAGAGAAATATGATGCTCTTACATAGTTTATGTGGTTTTATTAATTTTTTCTCCTGATATAACATAAAAGTACAGTGAAATCACACATTTTATTTTGTAAAATTAATGTAGGTTGTGAAATAAGCAAAGTTGTTCTATGCACTTTCAAATCTCAGGATAAACATGCAGATTTATAGGATGTGTGGAATTCTAAGTCAAATGAAAGGAAGAGATTGTTTTTAAAAATCCAAGCACAAGCAGCGTTGCTGAAGAAAGGGATAATTATAATGTGTCATCAATTGTGTTCTGATACTATTTGAGGAGTTCCTGATTGGCAGGGATCCCAGAGCTGTCCTGAAAGTTCCTGAGACAACAGTTTTGGCTCACATAAAGGGCAGCCTCCATCTGATGTAACAATTTTGTTTCTAATTTCCCTGTCCTTCTAAATTCAATGTTGTCCTCAGGGAAATTGTGACTTACTAAATGTTATCATTGCATTTATCAAGTTCCAAATGAATACAGTACTTTTAAAAAATGCAACCCCCTCCCCAAGAACAATGTAATTTGTTAGAACAACTGTTCTTCCCTGTTGGTACAATTGGACAACATTGTATAAATACAAAATAAATGCAATTTGCTAATGAAACTTGATAAACTTCGGCTTAACTTTTTGCCTGTGTCATTTGAACATACAAAGCTGTGCTAGTGAAAAGATCTTCATGAAAGAAATAAAAGTTACATAAAATATGACTTGATATTAATTGTAAATCATTTGTCCTGATATAACTTTTTAATATTAATTTCTTGCTTCCTACAGCTTAGTTGTAAGTGATGATGATGTGTGGAGAGACCAGTTTTACAATGGAAATATTAAGAGAGAAAGAGGTAATGAGCACATTTCAAAATATGTTGCAGCACTGTAACTTAATTCTCCATTGCAAAAAATAATTCTAACATGTCATGTGTAATGAAAAGTAATAAATTGGCTTGATTTCATTCATTAATATATGAAACCTTTCCTGAGAAAATAAGTCAGGAACATATCTTAAAGAAGTGGTGTTGTATGAACAGGTATGCTATGACTGTGGTATATGTGTTGTAGGGGTGTAATTTTTATTTTCACACACCTTTACAAAAGTTATGTTGAAAAATAAGGAATTTTTCCATTGTTCCAATAGCAGTACTAGGACAGTGGAATGCTACAGTGGCTGTGCCATTGCTACATGCTCTATGCCTGCTCTGAAAAAGAGTGAGATGGCACAATATGGGGCAAAATGTATTTATGCTGGTTCCTTCTTTGTTGCTAGTATCCTTGAAGTAATTCTAATATTAATGCAGTACTGGAACTTAGCCTGTGTTTCCTTGTGTAGCAAATTAAGCTTTATCAATAAAATATATGTATGTTAAATTAATACTTGAGCATACTTATACTCGTTCAACTATGCATATATAAATTCTGTGTTTATAGAAACAACACAATGGCTTTTACAATGGGACTATTTTACTTTGATGATACTCTGTTTGCTTTTTAACATATGTATGTATTTCAGGTGCAATAGTGCTACGTCTTGCCAAATCATGGTTTCGTATAGGATCCTTAGAAATCTTAGCTCATTCTGGGGAACTGGACTTAGAAAGGTTTGAATTTAATCTTCTTAATAATTATAATAATTTTCTTAACAATCAAATCATAATGCATATATACAGTTAGAATTTAGACATAGATTGTTTAGAAAGAAAGATCGCATAATTTAGAAATGAAACGTATTTTTCTAAAAGCATACAAAAGATTTTGCCTCATAAGATAAATTTTTTGAAGCTCAAATAGTTTTTTATAGCTCAAATAGTTCTGGTAGTGAAGAACTAGGGAGGAGTTTTTTGTTTTGGAAATATTTGTAAATTTAGAGCATAAGTGCCTGCATTTCTCATACTTGTCTGTGAAGCCAAGTTAACAGAAATATGAAAGAAGTCACTACCCTGAGTATATGGTATTAAGTATCCTCTCCAGAATTATGCAGAACCAGGCAAATATACTAGGTCAGAAATCATTGCAGAGTTTTAAGCTACTGAGCAGTATTGTTTTGTGTGGTTTATTCTACTTCAAGCAGTTAACATGGCAAATAGTTCTACCATAAATTTTTAAAAGTTGGCCATTTCTCCTCAGGAGAAATGTAGTGGTTGATAATGTACCGGATAATTCAGTTTAGCTTCCCTCATAACTCAACGCTTTCTTTCCTTTTTGTTTGAAATTTCACTGCAGATTTTTGTTGTAAATCTGAAAGATTGAATTAAGAAACTGATTCTAAGTTCTTTGGTTGTGTTTTGGTTTGGTTTTCTTGTGTGTTTTTTTTGTTTGTTTGTTTGATTGATTGATTTTGGGGTTTTTTTTCTTCAGTTAAAGTATTTGTGACCCATTGGCTTTAAGGAGCACATAAAAGATTACTTCTACTCATGCAAAATAGACAATTCCTTCCTGCCTGTTTTGGAGGAGCCCTCAGAAAGAGGGGCCAAGAGCAGGCCAAGGCTAGTGTGACTGTCTGTGCTTCCTTCTCAGAGCAGGTCCTCCTGAAACAGGGTGTCCTGTGGCAACCAGCTGAAATTCAGAGGGCAGTAGGGTGGACACCCTTCTAAGGTTGCTGGGTACTCTGATCAAATTGTCACAGTTTGAGGAAAGTTCAGTGATTTGCTCCAACAACCCGATTAGAAGTTAAAATCCAGGTATTTGTGTGTGTAGCTGCACAAGCTACATATTATCCACAAAAAGGGCTGGAAGGAGGACCCGGGAAACTACAGCCTTGTCAGCCTGACCTCAGTGCCTGGCAAGGTCATGGAGCAGATCATCCTCAGTGTGGGGTCCTGCACTTTGGCCACAACAACCCCATGGGGAGCTCCAGGCTGGGCACAGAGTGGCTGAGAGCAGCCAGGCAGAGAGGGACCTGGGAGTCTGGATTGACAGGAAGCTGAACAGGAGCCAGCAGTGTGCCCAGGTGGCCAAGAAGGCCAATGGCATCCTGGCCTGGATCAGGAACAGCGTGGCCAGCAGGTCCAAGGAAGTGATTCTGCCCCTGTACTCAGCCCTGGTGAGGCCACAGCTCGAGTCCTGTGTCCAGTTCTGGGCCCCTCAGTTCAGGAAGGAGATTGAGGTCCTGGAGCAGGTCCAAAGGAGGGCAACCAGGCTGGTGAAGGGATCCAGCACAAGTCCTGTGAGGAGAGGCTGAGGGAGCTGGGGGTGTTCAGCCTGGAGAAGAGGAGGCTCAGGGGAGACCTCATCGCTCTCTACAACTCCCTGAAAGGAGGCTGGAGCCAGGGGGGGTTGGGCTCTTTTCCCAGGCAGCTATCAGCAAGACAAGAGGGCATGGTCTCAAGTTGTGCCAGGGGAGGTTTAGGTTGGATATTAGAAAGAATTTCTTCACAGAGAGAGTGATCAGGCATTGGAATGAGCTGCCCAGGGAAGTAGTGGATTCTCTGTCCCTAGAGATATTTAAAAAGAGACTGGATGTGGCACTCAGTGCCATGGTCTGGTAACCACAGTGGTAGTGGATCAAAGGTTGGACTTGATGATCTCTGAGGTCCCTTCCAACCCAGCTGATTCTATGATTCTAAGCCTTGCCCAAGTCCATCCCTTGCCCAGGCTGCGTACCCCAGGTGTAGATAGTGTGTACAGCTTCCTGTGCCAGTGGCATTGGCTAGCTCTGGCCACAAGGAAGGTTCTGCAGGGAGCTCCTAAATGTACTCAGTGCCAGCAACTCTACTTTGAAGCTTTAGATCTGTGAAGAAATAGACCTGAAAGGCATTGCAACTTTTAATGCATGTGTTCCAATATCCTGAACCTGTCTTGTAGTACTATGCAGCACTGTTTTAGGAATGGCTGGTTACCATGGCAGGGAATTCAGCCATAAAACTTTGTGAGAATTCTGTTGTAGAACTACTCCATGTAGTCTTTTTTTTTTTTTCTTTTGAGATGTAAACTCTTTTTCCCTAAAAAATTGTTCTTACTGCATGTGAAACCAGATTCTGGTGTGCCCTGTAACTTAAAAATGTGGAAGTAGTTTTAACTTGTGACTAGTTTTAATTTAATTTAATTAGTTTTAATTTGTGACTGGAACCTTAGGTTTTATCTCTAAGCATTTGGAAGGTCTTAATCCAAGACTCATTGGAATAAATAGCTTGAGTTCTCTAAGTGTTTGCAGCAAGCTGTAGATCAGCATTTAGCTGTTTGATAACAAGAATTTTGAATAATCAGTTCTAAAATACCAGTTTTGTTGAAAAAATTCTGCCTTTCATGTTACAGAAAATTGTTAGACTTTATCATCCAGGAACATTTTCCATCAATAGCCATGAATGATTCAAATAAATATCTGGTAAGTCTTTTTCAAAGTTTTGGGGGGGGTTTCCCACAAACCTGTAAACAAAAATTATACAAAGCTTTTCAAAGTTTCAAGTTTTAAAAATTGAAATAAGTTTCCAGATTTTATTAACTTTTAGTTTGTTAATTCTCTTTAGTAAAAAACTGCTATTTGAAGTTTTTTTCTCCAAGTAAAATATGAACATTCTTCACTACTTTTAATTATGGAAATGATTATTGGGAAATTTCCATTTTCTGTTATACTTTGTTCTCTCACTGCTTAAGTGAGCAGTGGTCGAGAAATGGTGAGTTATACTTTTTATAGTAGAAATGTAGTATATATAGTATATATTAGTATATATAGTCGTTGTTTCTATTTTTTTTACTTTTTAATTGCTTCTAGGGCATCTGTATGTATTTAAGTATAGTCTTTGCTGGATAAGGTTATTGTATGGTCACATAATTTATAATGTAAATGAGAAGTCCTGACAGATACACTCAAAAATAGAATGTATGACATATTTCTAATGTGAATCAAATGTTAATGTCATTTATTGTATTCCGTACTGCTACTTGAGGGGACTTGAAGTAAAAGATGTATTTGATTTTAGGAATTTTTCTCTAGAGTTGTATCAGAGACTGCAAATCTGATCGCATTGTGGATGTCTGTGGGGTTTGCACATGGTAAGCAGCAGTAGATGGCACTGGCTTCTGAGGAATGACTTTTTAGTCACTTAGAGATGGCTTTATTTGTCACTTGGTTCTTCAATTCTTCTGATGTCTTTGCCTACAGCATCTCTGTTAAGCATTAATATACAAGTCTTTTCATAAGAGAGGTAGGAGCACTTTCTGATCTGCTGAAGTATGACTGTTTCTGACAGAAGCAAGACTATGAGACCTAAAGTAGGAGAGCAAGAATTCTAAGAATTGTAGTAGTACAAATGCCATGTATTGATGTCATATATGTTTAATTGCTTTGAATTTGATGAATCTACATAAAACCCTGACCTTTCAAAGTGTATAGAATATAGACCTGTCCACCTTTGTTTCAGATTTATATTATAAAAAATAAAATAGCAATGTCCCCAGTCAGGTTGCAAGGAAGCAGCTAATGTCCTTGCAGATTGCCAGTTGCTGTTTCAGTTTTGGGCAGGAAAAGGAAACAGTGCCACCTAGGTACAGAAACCAGGTGCAAGACAGCGTAGCAAACATTTTCTCAGTTTCACACTTAGAATGCATGCCAGGTCAAAAATGAGAGAGAAAAGTCTATTTTCCAGAATCTGAAAATTCTTTAGACTCAGTGAATCTGTTCCACAGAAAATTTCCTAGAAACTGCAGGTTTCAAGTGGAACTTTAACTTTTGTTTCTCCTGTTTAACTGTAGGTGTGTGCAATACAGATAACTTCAGTTTACTATCCATAACAATAGATTATGGTCCATTTGGATTTATGGAGTCCTATGACCCAAGTGAGTATAACACCTTTTTAAAAATATAATTTTTTACTTAAATTATTTATTCATGTAATTTCTCTGTGTGTGAAAACTCTTCATAATTAGCAGAAAAAAATCCCAAATCTGTATTGTTTGAAGAGTTTTAGAGAAAAATCTATCAGAGTCCAGTTTTACGATACATTGTACAGGTTGCAGTTCAATTGCTAAAAGTTTTGCTAATGCAATATTACTATTAAACCCATTTTCAGGAGAATGTTTCCAGTTGAATTTCATCAATTTCATAGATGCTAAAAAAGAAACCCAGAAAACTAAAAATTGCATATTACTATAAGCAGCCAAAATCAAAAGTGGTATGGAGTAACTTTGCATGCATCATGCTCTAGCATTATAATCACAGCAGCTAATTACAGAACCAGCACTGGTTATCTCACTGTCTGTTTTCATGAGACTGCAGCTTCAAATTTAGGAAATCTTACGAGAATAAATATCATACTGTTTCTATTACATTAAAAAAATAGGGCTTTTCTGCTTTTAGATCATTCTTTGTATGGTGGGGTTGACCCCAGCCAGCAATTAAGACACGTCAGCCATTGTTCACTCCCCCATGCTCTGGACTGGGGGAGAGAATTGGAAGAGCAAAGATGAGATAAAACTTAATGAGTCAAGATAAAAACAGTTGAATAAGTGAAGGAAAAAAAAAAGACAAAACTTGAGGGACACAATCAGATGATTGCAAACTCAATCACTCAGCACCTCTCACTAGCAGACAGATATCCAGTCAGTCCCCAAGCAACAGCTGCATTGACAAAAGTGCCCTCAGTTTTTATTGCTGAGCATGATGTTAAATAGCATGGAATATCCCTTTGGTCAGCTGGGGACAGCTATCACAGCTGTGCCCCCTCCCAACTTGCTGGGGTTGCAGAGTGAGAACAGAGAAGGTATTGATGCTGTGCAGGCACTGCTGAGCAATAACCAAAGGTTTGTTGTGGTATCAGCACTGTTTTAGCCACAGTCTAAAACACAACACTCCACAGTCTGCTATGAAGAAAGTTGACTCCATCCCAGCCAGAGCCAGTGTTAACTCCATCCTACACCCTAGAACCAGGTGAATTGCTTTAAAATTAAATTCAGATTTGAACCAATGACCAAATGTCACAGATAGGTCACAGGTCTCCTCCTAAGTGCTCTGTTTGTTACTGAGGTTCTCTGAGGGCTCAGGCCATGCTGTGTCCATTGATGAGATTTTATTTGAGCAAGGGGTTGATGCTGCATCTGTTCAGAGACTGCTGCTCTAGATATGCATCAATTTTACTTCTAGTTACCTGTAATTATATGGCAGATATTTATTATCTCCTGAATAAGGGGCTTTCATACCGGAGCATGTTAGCCCTAATTTTTATGTGGATACATAAAGCTTGCTTGTAAAAATGAAACAAATCTTGCCCAGATGAGCTATTTGTTTAAGTACATGTTTATACATGCTACTTTTCAAAAATTACTTACAAAACCTGAATCTGGTTGTACAGTTGTTGTTAAACAGCATTGTTGTTTGCTTAATCTGTAAACCAAATAGTAGCGCTACATTGAATAAGATGTTGCTTTTAGTGTAAAAATTCTTTTTTATTTTTAAATATCTGAATTAATTTTGGATCTTCAAGTAGGAAAATGTCACTTGTGACCTATGGGAACTTGTCTGTGAAGGGTGCATTCCTTAGATTTGCAAATAATAGAGTTAAGGCAAAGTAAATAGACATCCTTGTAATCTGATTTTAAATATTTATTGACTTTAGGGCTTCATTAGTTTGCTGTGTAAATATAAAGCTGTGCACTTCATTATTTTAACATTGCTTATATTAATTATTTAGTTGTGGAAAAGTAATGTTTTGTTTGAAACAGATTTTATTCCAAACACATCTGATGATGAAGGAAGGTATAAAATAGGAAACCAGGCAAATGCTGGGCTGTTTAATCTGAATAAGCTGTTACAAGCTCTAAAACCTTTATTGGATCTCAGGCAAAAGCAGCTGTAAGTAATCTTTAAAATATCTTAACATTTAAAAGAACTAGTGGTGGAAGACTCTCTAATCAGCATATGCATAGGAAATTAAGGGATTAGCTTTAAAAAGCTTTTCTAGGTGGAAATTGATTCTAGATTAATTGTTTGCCAGAATAAGGTGGAGGGAGGGGATGAAGGTTTTATTTGGTCATAATTAATAGCAAAATATGCTTGGAAAAGGGTCCTAGATGTGTGGTCCATTCTCCTTTCCTTAAGGTTGTATTTTGGCCTGTAATTTTCTCTAAGTTTGCCTAGTTTGTTCTGTAAGATGTTTACTTACATACCATACATCCTCCTGAAGTAAAGAGGGTAGTATTTTAACACCCAATTTTAAAGATTCCTATTATCAGTCGTCTTCTTTGTGGTTTAAATTTGTGACTTCTTACTCAATATGAAAAGCAAGAATATATTCTTCTTCTTTGCAGCAGCTATTTGTGTATTTGAAGACTTATAAAACGTTTCCTGTCAGTCTTTTCCCCGCTACTGATCTCAGTTTAATCAGAATTTCAGTGTTTGTGAGACAGCATATAGAAGTTTTCATTGGTTAGTGTACAGTAGGATTGTATAGGATTGTACCCACAGTAGTATTATAGTTTCATAGACTTTGACATTTCTTTCTCTCTCTTTTTTTTTTTTCAGAGCTTCCCAGATTTTGGAGGGTTATGGGGAGGGCTATTACATCCGGTATGCAGTTCCAGGACTCAGACCTTGTAGTCACAATACTACAGTTACTTATGTGGCAATTTCCTTACTTTGTTGCTATTTTCAGTTTCACAGAACTATTCAAAACAAAATTGGGTCTTCTTGGGGAGAGTGAGGATGACAGCTATTTGATTGCTTTCCTCTTAAAAGTGAGTTTGCTTTACTTACTTTGTTGGCAAACATCTGGACTCAAACTCCATACTTGAGAAACTCTAATAGGAGTAACTTTTTTCACTAGCTTATGGAAGATACAAAGGCTGACTTTACAATGACATTTCGACAGCTCAGTGAAATTACTGAAGACCAGTTAAAGCAGCTCCGTATTCCTGAGGTATTACTTAATATAAGCACTCAATTTTAGGAATACTTAATATAAAATGAGTAAATCAGGTTGAACATGACCTTGATGTAATAGAGAATGTCTCAAACAATGGTTTGCTTGGGATATATGTTACTGTAGCATTATTAAGGGACTCATATATGTGTGTTGTCATGCTACCACTCCATGTTAAGTCTGTATTTAGTAATGAAGGATGAATTAACAAATAGAAAGATAGTGAAATTATCTAATGAAAGATACATTAATAAAGAGTGCTGAAGTAAAATTTTCAGCTTCTGGTACAAGTACAATATGAGTACTCATTAATATTCATACAGAGGTAGGAATGTGACTTTCTTCACATCTAAGATAGGTTTGCTATGAAGAACTTTACTGCTTTCCCCCATCACCACCCCCTTTTTTTTTTTTAACATAGCAATGCCTTCCTATAGTATTTAATAAGACAAAAATTAAGCTGGATAGGGCTCATAAGGAAAATTGAAACCTCAGAGTACTCTTAGCATGGCTTTACCAGGTGATGTAAACATCTGCTCTCAGGCTCATCAGCTTGTCTCAGTATGTAGTGACACTTGAGATCCCATCTCATCATAACCTCTTGGTAGAATCTCAGCCCATAATGGCCTCTGCCTTTCCTTGGACACAATATTGGTTCTAACTTTAGCTTCAAGCACAGGAATACATTTTGTCATTGTCCTGCTCATCCTGCTATCCCATGCTGTGCTACTGCTAACCCAGCCTAAACTGATTCTTCAGGACCAAGTATAATCCTACGTGAGATGAGAATATTAAAATAAAAGAGATAAGCTCTGTACCTGGATATAATAAAATCTTTAGAAGTGGAAATATGGATGAAATGTTTGACCTGGAGTAAGATGCTAGGCAAATAATAATTGGATAAAACTTAAAGAGAAAAAACTGAAAGGAAAAAAGGAAGCCTTATTGCAAGAACCATAAGATTTTTTTTCTTTAATACAGCGCCTTTTCCATGTGCAGAATATTGTTCACTTTGCCTGCCAAACTTCATTGTCTTTCTGCAGTTTCTAACTTATTTATGTTTGTGTTTGTATTTGAATCTAATTAAAAATGAGAGCAGGGGGACTTAGCCTCAGGAGGCTGTTTTAGGGAGCATAATGATTGTGTGTAAAACAAAGAATGAAAATGAGGAGTTACTGTGTCTTTTTTCTGGTTGTGTCCTAGATAATTGTTTGGACCAAACTGTCTAGTTTTTCTTGTTTTCTTTTATTAATTAAGAGGTCTAACCTGACCTTTTCCATGAGCTTGAAGCCATTAATACTTAAAAAGTTGAGATTTTATAGTAGTTAGTGACAAAAATACACAGAGCTGCAGCTGTGTAATTAACAATTTGCACAGAGGGGGTAATAAGAGGATAGGTGTGTTTGTAAGAAAAGGTATTTTTGTCATAGAATACAAGGGATTTTTCCATTTCTTAATGGTCTACATGTGACAGGAAGAAAGGAAGCCACCCTCATGCAGTATGGAGCCACTCCCAGACTACTGCAGTGATGGCATTTCTGGCAGCTCCATCTCCCCTTCTTTAAGGGTTCAGGCCAAGGAACTAACAGTTGTGGTGTAGTTGTAATCCCAGTGCTACACCAAGGGTCATTTTCAGCCTTCACTTGGTGGCAGCTGACCTTTTTTTCACACAATGAAACTAGCCCACAAGTTCTGAGTCACAAAACTGACATGGTAAAGCAGGTAAACTTTTATGCTGGTAAAAACCTTTCTTTTTTTAAAGATTTTAAAAAATATTAAAGAAATTTCACCTGCTGTTTATTCACACTCTAATACTTTGTCCACAGAAAAGCAAATTCTTGTGTTGGTTTGTAGATCAATATATTTTTTTCATCTAGACACCATAACTAAGCTAAAAAATCTAGAAACCTTTGTGAACAGTGCAGGAATCCTTATGTTTAGTATTAGATGGAAATACACTGAAATCCCTCTGAAAGCAGCCTAACGCTGCATGTCTTTGGACAAATGCTTGACTCCCACACTCACCTCTTATCCACCTGCTTGATCCTCAGCTTTTAGTCACTTCTGTATTTTTAATGCATTTTCATACTCAAGTATGTTTTTCATTATATTTTTTTACTCCCACTCCTTTAAAAAACAACAAATATGATCAAAAAATCATCTTTTTCATGCTCTTAATTTCCCCTCTTTGTTTTTTACCCATTTTTTTTTGCATACCTGCTGTTCAGTTCCTTTTATCTATGTCTTCTTCTGTCTAATCTGCTTTTTCTGAAGTTTTTTTTTTTGTCTGTGAGCTTTGGCTACGTTCTCTCAACTTTCTCTCAATATGGAGCATGTGTTAGCTCAGTGTAGACAGCCTGGGAAGCCTGCTTTGTGGTTTCTGACCACCACTGGAGGCAGTAACTGCAAACTCTGGTTTATCTCTTTGCCAAGCTTTGTCTCTTCCTTTCTTACTCTCCTACTGTCTCCATTATTCTCCTCAGTCTTCTCCTGTCCCTGTAGACTTAAGTTGCCCTTTTTCTCTACAGCTTGCCCTCTTCTTCAATCTATTATCTTTATTCCACAATTTTGGAAAAAAAAAAAAAAGTATGTACAAATAGATTTGATCCATGTACAACACTCAGAATAAAACCCATAGGTTTGTAACCTAAAAAATAAAATAGATTAGACATTAAACCACAGGTGGAGTAATATGGATGTATCATGCTAGCAAAAAGAAATAATTTAAATACAGAGGAAAATGTATTAATAATTTTGGGGAGAAAATTCCTTGAAGGGTTAAGGGTCATAATATATTTCCCTCTTATATTCTTTTGATACTTATTTGCTCACTTTGGTTTCTGTTCATTAAACAGGAGCAAAATTCTGATTGCCTGCCATTAACTGTATTTTTCTCTTCAGGAGTTCTGGGCTCTCCAGGATCTGGGCAAACATGAGTTATTTTCAGAATGGGTTACTATGTACCTCTTGAGGTTAAATCGGTAAGTTTGGTACAGTTTCAGGTGTAAAAATAACACCAGAATCTGCAGTAATTTTTCCATCATTATCAGTGGGTCTGGTAAACTGGCCCAAACATGGTTTGATATGCCTTTTCTGTCTTCATGGCTTTAGATTGTGCTAGAGGCCATAATAATGACTATTGTAGTTATGCTTGGAGACACATAATATATATGGTACATAAAAATGATGTGGGAAGAGTGATCTGGTTTTGTGTCCTTCACTGAGCAGTGGATGAGATTTCTTTAGTTAATAATTTTTGTTACAATACCAGTCCTACTGATTCAGTCCAAAAGTTGTGCTTTGCAAATGCATAGGCAAAACCAGTGTTTCATTACTGGTAATACATAGGGTTTTTACAATGTAATACTATCCCTTTAGGATGATGGGGTGGAAGTTGATCAGTTGTGAATACACAAACTGTGTTTAGAAACAAGTGGTGTTGCAGAGGTAGGGACATGCAAGTTAGAATTTTCTGCCAATTCTTTAGTCTTAAATCAATAAAGATTGTAATGTGCTTTTCTTAGGCATATATGGTATTCATGGCCAGCAGCAGTCAAAAGAAGTATGTATCAGGTACCTGGAAATGTAATAAATACAATTCTTTGGGAAAAAAAAATATCAATAAAAGATACAAAGCCTACAAGAAAGTGTGCACATTTCCCATGTCTAATCATTCTTAGATATTCACATCTGCTTCCACTAAACACAAAAGCAGTACTCTTAATTATTTTAATGAGAGTCAAAATATTTCTAAAAATAAACAAACATAACCCTCATTAGCCTCTTTTTCTTCTTTTGTTTTTCCATTTATAGTAACAAGGGTGATTGTGACAGCAAGAGAAGAAAAAGAATGACAAGTGAGTAAAACAATCCAAAGGAATTCATGTTCTTGGACATAGTAACTGTCTATATATATAGGCTTATTTACTGTTAGTTCTGTTTCCTTTTGAGGGTAACTAAAATGTAGTACATTTTCTGAAGAGGGGAAGCTCTTATTACACTGCTGCAAATCTTGTAATACTGTACATTCACCATGTCTATCTCTGCTTTCACCCACTCTTGTGATTAGAAGCTAGCCAAGTGTGTATGGCTGGACCTGTGATATGTAATTATGGCATATGCCACATGATCATGTTCCTTGGCTAAAATGAGGCTTGCTTCCTCCTTAGGGATCCTCCCTTTCCTCTCCTTAAAAGAAAAATAATTATCCTTATTTTAATTGTCTGCATTTATAAATAAATTGGTCTGGCCCAAACTCCTTCTATTGTAAATACCAGCCTAAGACTGTGAGATCATGAAATGCACAGCAACTATGAGTCCAAGTTGCTTTTCTCTAGATTCTGATGGTTTTGAGTTCCAGAGCACATCTTGGTTTGTATTTTGGGTGACTGAAATCACAAGGGATGAAGACCTCCTGAAGGCAGCTTTTCCTATCAGTACCCACTGGTACATTATATTGCCATTATCATCTCAGTATTCATCACTTTTCCGTTGTCATTAGTAAGTCTACTAAAATATCACACTCTCACAGTATGTTACCTTGAAGCATGTCATAGAATCACAGACTCATAGAATGGTTTCAGTTGGAAGGGACCTTACATATTATCTAGTTCCAGTCTCCCTGTATGACCTGTCACTAGACCAGGATGCTCAAGCTGATAACTTCTTTATTTTTTAACTCTTCATTTAGTTTTCAGTTGTTATTAGCACTACTGCCTAAACATAGTAACTTAGAAATTGATTTAAAAGTTTTGAAAATCCAAATCCTTATACAAGTCTATAATTGTATTTCTTCATAAAAGAAACATGTAAAAAAAATTGTAGACCAGGTTGTAAAATGTTCATAAGGCACAAAATCTCTCCTTTGCCCTTTTCTTACCTGTCATGTCTTAATCTTTTATAATTATGTTGTCAGTTGTGTTAATTGTGGATATTTTTAACACCACTGTGAAACTTGTCAATTTGCAGTTGTTAATAATGTATTTCTGGTACAAATATTCTCCTGCTAATATGAGTCATGGTTTTAATATGAATTACTATTTTTTTGTATGATTCATATGTTAACTTCTCCACTTTTTAAAGTTTCTTTTTATAGTGTTACCATACTTCATAATTGAAAACCAGTTTATTGGATATTTCATACACTTGGCCATATCAAATTTCTTTGCTGAGAAGGAAAGCACTGTTGTTTTTAACAATTAGGGCAGGGTGTTGTCATGACTGTGTAGAGGTTATCAAGGTACCATCTATCTGGTCATATTTATTGGCTTTTGTTTCATATATATCAGTACATGTGGAACAGCAATAATGTGAAAAAGAAGACTGTCTTTGGATGAATTGCATCTTAGTCTTTGCCCTCGCATAAGTCAGCACCTGGACATTGTGTCAGAATGTTTTCTTTTATCTGGGCAGGAGGGAGTGGCAGTGCCATGCGAGATGCTTTTGGTTCAGCCCATGATCAGATTTTTAAGAGTTTCACTTTCTCTCTTCTGCCAGGAACATGGGTGGTCAGAGGTCAGCACTTGGAGAAGAGTGTTATTTCTTTTTTTCTTGGCCTTTTCTAAATAGCACAAAGAACCTCTGTGTAATGCTGCTGTGTGTCAAATCTAGGTAGCTTAAAATGGCTATCATTCAGTTCCAAACATAAAGAATTTCATTGATTTGTTTTATATAAAATAATAGTGCAAATGTTGTCTTGCTGTTAACATAGCTTCAGTGAATTCTAGTTCGTTAGCTGGTTAAATGGTGCTTTTTAGAAGCAGTGCTTATTACAGAGAAGTCTGTTCACTGCACTAGGCACAAATGCTGTATGGGGTGCTCTTAAATTTGATTAAAGTCCTGCAATTGTCTGTCTACAAAACCTGAGGAGGAGCCAGTCATAGCTCTTCTCAAAGACATCAGTTGTCTTGGTAGTCAGCTATGACAAACAAGTTATGTTTGCAATCAAAGCAGCACTACAAGGAGATGCGAGAACACAGTGACTGAGAAAATAGATTGTTTAATCCTTTTATCTAAAATATTGTTTTTAATAATTCCCTTCCTAATGTAAATAAAATAACATCATAACTCATTGATCAGAGGAATTTGATTAATTAATGTCATCATGTAATAATCAGCTACTGAATTTGGGAAAATATGCATACAGGTGTCAGATGAAGACTTACCATGCAAGCTTGAAATGTTTGTTACAATTAATCTGTAACATTTTTTTGATAATTAATAAATGGGAAAGCTTTCTGAAGCAGAATCCTAGGCCTGAATTGGAGAATTGTGTTGATGCTACCTGCTACAAAAATTGATCATAAAAACCAAGTATGCTTATGAGAATTCTTCTTGGCATGCAGTTTGACATAACTGCTATGAATTGTTAGTGGCTGTCCTGGAAGGGTAAATCCTGGGTTACTAATTCAGCAGCTTCATTTTCTTTTACCACTAGTGAAAGACAATCAGCCTGGAACATGCCAGGGAAGCAGTGCAGCTGTCATGGGTGTTTCCAGGAAGATAAAACAGAGAGTTGTGGAAAAAAACTGTGGAACCTCCCTTCCAGAAAACTAAGAGGATTTATGAAGCTGAAAAAGCAATTTCTAAAAAATAGAGCTGGAATCCAACATTAAAGGATTTTATGGCCAATTTTAAAATGTATTATATAGGAGAAGGAATATCTAAGTACATATACTTTAATGAATATATTACTAACTCCTTTTTTACATTATCTATTATAATACTAATTTTTATGATATCCAGGACTTTTTGACAATACTGAAATATGCTTTCTAATGGTGAAGCAGGAACCTAGGTCATGGTAAACTCATCTCATTTGAAAAGTCTGATAGTGTTCATAACAGGAAATCCTTTTCGTATCAGTGTCAGGGTCTGTGTTATTCTAGTTTTTGTTTGGTGTTACTAATTGTGCAGGTTTAAAAAAAACCTTTTAGCAGATCATAAAAATAGATCTTGATTCATTCCTGTTCCTTTTTATCCAATTTTTCCTGATCTACAAATTAAAACCTTGAAGATTTCAATGACATGTTTCAATGAGTATAATTTGCTTTTGTTGAATATGTCTAAATTTAACACAATTAACTTTTGTTTTCAGCTGTTAATCCTAGATACATACTTAGAAACTGGATGGCAGAATCAGCAGTGCAAAAAGCTAATTTAAATGATTTCTCAGAGGTAAAATTATTTCTTTTTTTTTCTTGACGTATGTATTAATAATTGGCATAGTTTTTCATGAAAGAGTTGTTTTATTTATGCTTTGCACGTATGTTACTTTCACTGACATTGTACTCTCTAATCCCTATTACTATTATAAATACTAACAAGGCTATTAATAACATCAATTATAATAGCAGTGACTATATAAATAGCATTACCAGTGAAATGAAAGTGAATTGAAAGAAGTGTTTTCTTATTTGCAGGAAAACATTTTATAAAAAAAACTTACCATTTTAATTGCTTCCAGGTTCATCTCTTACAGCAGATTTTACAGCATCCCTTCCAGAGGCAGCAGGCTGCAGAAAAAGAAGGCTACTCCCTGCGCCCTCCAGCTTGGGCCAAGGATCTTAAAGTAAGCTGTTCATCCTGAGAGGAATCTAACAAGCAGGATAAATGATCAAGGTCAAAGCTCAGGCCTTCAAATACCTTCAAAATCTTCAAAAAAATCAAGCCACAGGAGCTTCTCTCCCTTCTGTTTTGTGGACTGGAATTTGCTATTCTGCTAGGCAAGACCTTAACCAACTTTATCAAGTCTGAAGATTAAAAAAACGCATCACTATGTATGGTTACCTCAGCAATTGAATTGGCATTTTTAACTCTGCCCTTCATATTCAGTTGTGTGTTAATTGGAGTCCTGCTATTTATGTTCTGCCAAACTGTCACACTTCTCCTCTGAGAATTCATGGTTCATCAGGTGGGTCTCAGTAACTTTTAGTGGCTTTTAATGGTCAATTTAAAATCCATCTAAGCTAGTTTTAAAGATGGAGTACTTTGATGGGTGTTCTCCTTGTTGTTACACACTGTCCAAATATAATTGTATTTTGGAGATACAGATGTTCTTAGTTCTTTTGCAGCATTGTAAGAGGATAGTCTTACATTTAGACTGTGCCAGTTTTTCTCTTTTTGACCTTGTGGTGTCCCACTAAACTGTCAACAGAGACTTAAAAGGAAATTCAGTTGAACAATGAGCAAAGATGGCCATTTTTGGAGTGACTTCCCCAAATAAATCTGGTGTCAGGTGCCTATCAAGCTTGGCCCACTGCTCTTTGGAAGTGTATTTCTTGATAATAGTAGAAAGATTATTGGTGCTTGGATATAATGCCTTGGGGAATTTTCACTGGTTGGACATGGAAAAGGACTTTCCTGGCAGTATCTCACTGCCTATGTAATTAGGTCAGTATACCTCTTGTAACCAGCCACCTGATGCTGTAAGGGACTAACAAAAACTTTGTAGGGAAAGTATTTAAAATTCAACTGAAGCCGTTACACACAAGTCCTTTGAGTAACAGAGAGTGTCTACTCTTTGAGTCCTGGGTCCTGTTTATCCTTATTTGATACTCCCACATCACAAAACCTGGTGTGTAATTAAGGCAAAATTAATATGTAAGAAATCAGGTGCAATGTTAGGCTAGAAAATGTACAGGGGCTTTGTTACTTCTTGATGTTACCTCATCTCTTCCCAAATCCAAAACTGATTGGTTTAGAATCTCCAGATTTCTTGTTTGCCTCTTGAGTCTGAAATAGAGGCTATTGAGTGGTATAATTAGCATTTCCCAATTCTATTTCTAGAAAGATAGCATGAAAAAAATATATTATTAGAAATCTTTCAGTGACTAAAAAATATTTGAGTGCTTTTACTTCTTAACTATAATCAACACAATTACTCAGGATTATTTCCCCTCAGATATTCAGCTGTTGAAATATAAACACAGTTGTTCAAATGTAATAGTATTATAATGTGAGGTCCAATATAGATATTTAAAGAAGTTTTTTGAAAGTCCATTCTGAATTATGAACAACTTTCATGATTACAGCCTGGGTTGACATTCCTTGTGCAGGTGGTAAATGATCTTCCATTTGGACCATTTGTTGACCATTGGACAACACCTCCAGGTAAGAGCAGTGGGCTGCATTCCCAACCCATCAAAACATGGGTAGTGGTGTTTCTTCTCAAATAACAAGGAAAATAGCATGTCGTGGTGAAACCTGTGAAGGTCACCTGTACTGAATTACCTCCTGCACTGGAGTGAGCTACGTGATGATTTGAAGATGAACGTATTTGTGCCTACAGAGTAGATTCAGCAGCCCTGCACCTTGGGTTCTGGCTTCCAAATAGATGAAAGGAAAGAACTCTAATTTATGTTGAACCAAACATCCAGTGAATTTCTTTTGTATGTGGGCTAAACATGGCTACTTGAACATCTTTACCTCGTGGAGTAATTGCATAAATGCAAAACATTTTTTACTGCTTTTTCTTTGAAGTGTTTTGTAAATGTTAAATCCTGTTAGTAGCAGTAGGCTTCTCCTACACCCATATATACAGGTAAATAAAGCCTCCAGCATCACAGTACAACAACAGAACATCCCAAAAGGGAGCTATTTTACAGACAATGGTATGTACTGCCCACTTTGCTCATTATGGGGCTTTTCTCAGGTTCTTGAAAAAGATCTGAAAGAGAAGCAAGCCATGAAAATTGGTTTCACATATTCTTCTGTCTGCAGAGAGCAGTTCAGCTACTTCTCCAGGAGTTTATTCATGGACTCAGTCATGTCTTCTTTCCTTGATTTATGTGAAAGCAAATCTCCATTATTTTTTCCCCTAAAAAAACCTTTGCCTGTTTTTAGCAATGATTCTGATTTCATAATAGTCAGAACTGACAGTTAATGGTGATTAAACTGCATTAGCATATTCTGCAAGCCCATGAGAATTCATGTCTTAATGATACTGAATCTCTTCTGCCTCAAACAGAATATGTATGTTTCCCATTTGCTATGACACTGTCAATAACTCCTATCTTCTGTCCAGTAAGTTTTGCCACATGATGCATTTAAATTTCTACTTTTCCACTCAAAGTACATGACAAAGAGGTTGTGAAAAGAGCAGGTGAGGAGTAAAACCACTGTGGCTGGTAAGCAAGCAGGTGGTGTTTTGTACTGCTGTCCTCTTTCTAAAGCAGAGCACTACTGCACAGGGGCAGTAGTGTTGATCCCCCCCCCACGTGGACTTTTCCACATGGCTCTAATCTTTCTAACCCCAAGGACTGGTGGAAAAGTGATGCTTGAAGTAGGTCCTTCTTCCATACCAGTGATGAAGACAACAGCTGCTAAGACTGCCTCCACCTGAGGCATGGAGAAAGGTTAAAAATAATATGCTGCAATTTCAGATCTTTCCAGGCTCAAATACTGTAATCTGTAGTAGTGTACATACTACTGCAATCTACAGGAACAAAACGATTTCCTAGCAGTGGGTTAGATAGAAGTGGAAGGATTGATTTTTATTTTTTTACAAATGTGTTGAGTTACAGTCTTTGGAAAGGAAAAGAATCTCTTCTTATTTTGCAGCATCTCTTTTGTACCAACTAAAGCCAGATAATTGTGTATCATTAAGACAGCAGCTCTGTTCTTTCAGTGGAGAGTTTAAGCACTTATATTTCAGAAATTCAATGTAACCATGTACATACACACAATAGTTGATAGAAGTCTAATCATCACAGCATTTTAATTGATTTTGGGGTTTTCTGTAGGCTTTGATTCTTTTTGTTTCAAAGAAAGCTCGACTTTTTCTTTTGTGGATGATTAAGTGCATGGGTTATGATTGACTGCAGATGTAAAATGTACAAAATTGAGTTTCTTGTGCTGTAACAAAAGAGAAGGGAGGAAATGGGGTAGGAGGCTGTGTGTTCTGGTGAGAAGAGTGAATCCTAGGACAGCCATGTAGAAGTCTTAGTGCTTTGCTAATTTGGATAAACTAGCTTTTTGTGCACCATTTTTCTAAGGCCATGTTCTGCTTTGTTTTGATGTTGGGTATATTTCTTGAAATAAAATTAATTTGATTTAAAACCAGTTGGATAGGAGACAGCTGTTATCACCAAAGTATGTTGAAGATGTACACTCCTAATTCTTAGTCAGAAAATGATACCCAGCTCTTTAGGATTCAGTGATTTTACATAATGCTCACCTCAGTTACATATGCAAAGCAATAGTGAACCATTAATTATTTTTATTTTTAACCCTCCTACTTTTAGCTAGTAACTATTTTTCTGTCCTGCACTCAGAACTAAAGCTTGTGAGCCTTGTGTTGGTCACTGGTCTCAAGAGAATTTCTGAGTTTGGCTGGTTGGAGATGATGAGATACCTTTTGAATGTTCTAGCATGTCAGAACTTGTCAGTAACATTTGTGTTTGTGGTCAAAACAGTTCCCTTGGTGAGAGCTTTTACCTCATTTCAGTAAAAGCAGGGGAACTAGAAGACCAGTACGCACTGTGTGAACTGTATGTTGATAAGTAAAGGGTCAGAACTAGTCCCTTGGTCCATGAACTGGTGCCCTAACTGGCCATATCCACACTATGGGAGATTTCTGTATCAGGAGTGAAACCTGCTTTAGACTTGTCCCTGTTGTCCTTGGGCAATGGTGCCTGGCCTGGGCAGTTTCTTGAACTGCCCCTGGGACTGTGCTTTGTTCCACATTGCCAGGAGGGGTGAGCTGGGGGTCAGCATTCAAGCCTGCAACCTTGTCCTCTTTTATTTATCAGTAGACACAGGTGTACAAGCTGTAGCACCTTGCTAGGACTGGTAGATCCTACATTGTAGGGTGCAGAGAAAAGAAATGGTTAACAGCAGTCATACGACATTCCCCCATCCCCATCCCCTTGGTGTGAGCTTTACTTACCCTTCCAGTGCTTATACTGCTGACAGTATGTGGTGATTTCAACAGGAATGCACTTTATGAAGATACAGTTATAGCATTCATATTTCTGCTGTGCTGTTATGCAAAGTACACGGGTATTGACAAACCAACCTTAAGCCAAAAGTAAGACTAGAGATGACCCTAAACCTTCCCAGGCTGTGGCACTGCCATCAGCTTGTCATTCCCTTGCCTCCCATCACCACTTCTGGACCTTGGACTCCATTTTGACAAACAGCAAAGTTCTCACCCTCTGCTCTTTCACTGCTTTTATGTATGTATATATTTATTTATTTATTTCTACCTCACACTTTGCAATACAAAACAAAACAAAAAACAAACAAAAAAAGCCAAATACAGAAATGTATTACTTATATCTTAGAAGATCATGTGCATAAGAAGAGGCAAAGACTGAAAGAAATAAAAATAAAGACTAGATGGTATAAGCAAAAACTTAAAATATCCGAAATGGTACCAATTGCCAGTAAAATGCCTGTTCATTAACAATGACACTTTGGGCAGATAGAAGCTAATTTTATTTGAGAGCTAATAATGAATGCTGCCTAAATGAACAATGGAGAAATAAAGTGGGAGAACAAATGAAAAAAAATGTAGGAGGAGACATTCATATCAGGTACAAGATAATTACAAAGTTTTTTAGAAGACAGACTATTTCTAGGTACAGTTTGAAGACAACTGTTAGCCAACTGGAAAAAAAATCCCAAGGGAAGTATACAAGATTTTTCAATAAAATTTTTTCTTCATATAAGATTAGCCAAATAAAAGAGCTAAAGGTAGCAACAGTGAGTGCTGACAGGTGTGACTGCAGTTGCATGTGGAAGTAGTTGTGTATAACTTTTGGGGTGATGCTGTCTGGAAATGGTCCTAATCCTGCCTTACATCGCAGAATTACCTAACTGAGCTTTCACTTTCAAGATTAGGCTATTTTTTTGGGGAAAAAAATGGGTCTTTATTGAAGAAAAACCCACAATAGGGGGATTCCTGATAAAGAACCTTTAAGGGGAATTTGATGAAAGGGATCTTCCCACTTCTCAAAATTGAGATGAGAACCCTGCTGTATTTTTATTTTCACTCTGATTTTACTAGAGAGACATCCACAGAGGATGCATATCAGTTGTGGACTGGCTCTGCATGTGCTGCTTCACCATCCCTGGCTATCCTGACAGAGTGGAGCTAGACAGCAAGTTCTTACCTCAGCCTGATGCTGGAATGGTAATTAATAGTGAGGGGACAAGGTGGGAGGGAAAGGAGCAGGTTATAGTGACAGAGGGCACCCCACCTTACTTTTGAGACCTCCAGAAGGAACTCTGAAGGAGAATTCCTCCAGGAGGAGTCTGATCCAGCACAACCTTCCATGATAACCTCACAAAACCAGCTATAGCTTGAAGTCCACCTGCTCCCAGAGGTCAGGAGCTGCTGCCCCTTTTCTTCTCAAGAGCTCTCATTAGGTCAGACATGAAATCTGCTTGCTTGCCTCCAGCCCCAGGCAGAGGTGGCCCAGCTGCCTCTCCAGCCTGTCCTGTGTTTTCAGGCCTTTTTGAATGAAGCAGCACAGGTTTCTTTGTTGGAGGTGGGGGCTTACTGAAGACAGGGGGAGGAGGAGGGGGCAATGGGAGGTCTCCATTACCACTGCTGGGGACTGGTGGTGGTGGTGGAGGCACAAAATCTGGAGGAGGTTCGCAGAAATCTGATGGTGGTGGAGGGGGTGGAAAATCGATCTTCATTGTAGGTGGTGGTGCTGGAAAGCTCTCTGGATCTGATAGGAAAATGCCACTGTCTCGTTTGACTTTGGAGGGTAGAATTGGTGAAACAGAAATAGCAGATGACCGCCTTTCAGGTGGAGGAGGGGGCTGCAGTGAGTTCTTCTTAGTCTGATATTTCTGTGGCCTCATCACTGGCTGTGCCAGACCAGGTGCACTGACATTATTTGACTTAGCCTTTAATAATAAGAAGAAATAAAATTACAAGACACATTCAGTCAGTGAAAGGATGTGAAAACACATGAGAAGACTGCAGTAGCCAGACAGAGGAATGGAATAGACTACGTTTTGCCTGAAGAATGCAAACAGTGTTTTTTCTGTCTGGAGCTGCCCACAGAGCTTTGACAGTGGAGCCCTCCATTGTTGGCAGTATTCATAGTGCTTTGAATGCTGTCCTCAGAAAATGAGTGCTTTTAAAATTTCAAAGAATTGCAGCTAGTCAGTAAAATGTATAAAGATACTTTTTTGATGCTCCACCCTGCTGTTCATTCCCTGAGACCATGAAGACTTAAAAAAATATATCTATGCTGTATTTTTACATCAAAAATACTGATCAAGACTTGAGAACATACAGAGCAGGTGTAGTTTTTGCTTTTCTCCCCACTGTATCTCTATCTTCATTTCTAGCTGTGACTGCTGGATCTCTGGATAAAGCTAAAACAATAAAGTCACCTATTTTCTAATGAAGTCACCAAACTCATCAGACACAGCATCAGTGAACTGGGAAGAAGGTGGAGATATTTGGGAATTTAAAGTTTACTTGTTTGGTTTCAATGTCCTCAGAACTTGCAGCACGGTGTGACACACATGCACCCATAGGGTGCTGCACTTGGTCCCCTGTGCTGGAGGGAGAATGCTGCAAGGCACCGTGGAGAGAGGCACTTGGGACACAATTGTCACCACTCTGTCACTGTTCTGGGTGCTGCACAGCAGGGGCAAGGGCTCTGATCAGTTTGGGGAAGGGTGTCTTCTGCCTTCTGGGCAAGACAAATTCACATTCCTCCTCCACTTTTGAAGCAATAGTGTTACAAAGAAGTCCCTGAAGCCACTAAGTTCTAGACATATTTGCAAGTTCACAAGATGTTCAAACCCTCTGGCAACTTCTTTGAAGGAGAAATGAATCAAAGCATCCATCATACAAGTAAAAAAAAAAAACAAAAACCAGGATAACAATAGATTATGGAGATGCTTGTTTTGAAAAAATTTTAGGCGGGTTTCTTTTAAAATCAGTTTGCTAGCTGATATTGAAGATAAACAAACCTGTTTGGTGGTATCATGATATAATTTGGTCTTTTCTTTTAATGTAGCAACTGGTGGCTGTTGACAGTCACTACACAAACATGCTATCTATTCTTGTCAGCCTGTGGAGAAGTTTGCTGTCCTGAAAACAGCTTTGTAATACACTCAGTTCTAGCTATCCTAATTTATCAGTTTAGATCCAGCCAGTGCAGTGCTCTAATGGCAGTACTGTGCACCCTGAAAGACTTCAGCTTGATTCTTTGGCCTCAGGCTTCTAAGAACCTGCTAGATGAAGAAGGCAACATTTGCTTCTGCTAGAGAAAAATGGTCTGCAGCCCTGCAGTCATCAGAACTAATTCTGGCATTAGCTAATTATAACATGTTCGTCTTCTCTTCCTCACCCTCCTTGCCTAAAAGATAGAAGTAAATGAGACACAGAAGGAGAGAACCACTGACTGAGTTCTGAGAACATGATCTATTCCAGAGGAAGTGAGGCTCAGAACAGAGAAACAGTTCTTTTGAAAGGAGGAACTCAAAGACAGAAAAAAGCACATGTAATGCAGGTGACAGAAAAAACCTAGGAATTTCATTTCACTTGTCCTATGCACTTTTTGCATGACGGAGTAAATAACAAACTCCAAATGCAAGATTTCTTTTTCTCTAGGATGTTTTTGAAGTATCCTATTGGTATTTTTACATCCAGAGTAAACAGTTCAAGTGAACAAAATTGGATCTTAACCAAAGAATGCATTTAGAGCCTAAGGAAAACCTGTAATTTTTTCCCTTATTTCTTCACACTTTCTCCTTTCTTACACACTCATCTTCAGCTGCACAGTGTTTGCTGCTGAAAATACTACTTGATCCTTTGTGTTACTAAGGCAAGACCTGTTTTCTGGCTGAGAGAAAATAGCACCAAAGTTCTGGCAGCAGAGTTTTTGGGGACATTTAGGACATGTGCCCATGTCCTACTTCTGCTCATGAAGTCACCTGGGATGGCTGTGGCAGATGGACTGTACCCTCACTGCCCACCAGCAGCTCCTTGCTTCTATGCAAGGGGCACATTTCAGTGTGTAAATCATGAGAAGGTGTAGGTAACAAGAATATGCTGGGACTTTGAGAGGGGGAGACAGTGGGTGAAAAAAAACCCCAAACTTGGAGATCTGGTGACATTTAACTAGTGCATCGCTATTAACTGCTGAACTGTACCTCTGATGTATCCACTTTCTTCTGAGTTTCTGAAAATTCTGCACTGGAACGACAAACAATTTGGGGAATCTGTCCATTTGACTGAACACCACCTGTGACAAGGGAGGACACAAAGGGAAGAGTGTTACATTTTTGTAATATTATCTAGATCAGGGAGTAAGTAAACTAAGACAAAAGCTATAGAAACATCTTTCCAACTTCCACGAAGGGGTCTGTTTTCTACTTCAGGCTTACTTTGTGACTTTTCATATTCAGCTCATTGCTGAAGGAAAATAAACAAGATACCTTAGATTAAAGCTAACAACTGTCCACATGGACCCATAGTTGTAGCTGACATTACTATAGGTAGTACAAGTGGCAAAGTTATGAAGACATATGGCAGAAATTATCAGAGTGTGTAAAGCTATTGAAAAGGAAGAGCTTTTCCTTCTGCCTATTGTAAATGATGACTACAGAAAGTGACTGTTAAGGCTGATACAATAATAGAGATGGGGAGCTGGCTTTGGTAACAGCATTATGAAGTTTGCATTGTGCTGCAGTATTACTATATTCTCAGTTTTTATTGAATGTTTTTTTCCTATACTTTAATGGAGGCTAAAGTAAAAAAAAGCACCATAAACACTAAAAGCACCATAGTTTCATATCAATAAGAGTCAAGAGAGCTGAAGGTTTGAAACCATACAGAGAAGTTGATCCATTTTCTTCAGTAAATTAATTAAGAGCTTTGAAACTTCTGCCCTATTTGGAATCTTGGAAGACTGTGAACCTCACTCTATTTTCAGATTAGTGAAAATCTGCCAACTGGCTAAGTTAAAACTCTGCAAAATATCTGCCCACCATTCCTGTGTTTGAAAGGGATATGCATAAATAACCCAGTACTGTCAACTAGACCAAGCAAGAGAGAGACCACAGGATGAATTTGTGGATTTAATTATGAAAAAATCCCCAGCACCTGTATAGTTTGATAAGGATTAAACAAACTCTCTAGTCTAGTCTATGATTTTTGGAAGCTGTCCATGTCAAAGTAGTAAATAGTGTTTGTTTGGTGCCTAAATACATAGGTTTGTAAACCTTAATGACTCCCTTAGCTCTATTCTAATTTACAGTTCTGAGATCCAGTAAAGTTCCACTCATACACTTGGATGCTAGTGAACTCATAGCTGTCTACAATGTAAGTTAAAGCACAATGATGCTTTTAATCTTAACATGTACTTTTCTGATCAGCAAATAGGCTCCACAAATATGCTAAGAAATATAACAAATTATTTTTATTGCCATTCCTTCAAATCACATGATTTTCAGAGAAGACAAACTCTGCAGTATACTGGATTTACTGTCAAGGGATGACAGAAGATGTCCTGAAACTCCTGTCTTTTATGTCTGTGCCTGCATGTTGTTCAGCATATTTAATCCAAAGCACCATTTTGATAATTCAAACTAGTCTGTGTTTGTTAAAGCACTAACATAGAAGTTTAATAAAGAGAGAAAACCAACCACATGGCTCTAAGTGCTCAGAAGAGAGAGATCAGTTCTGGGACTGTCCTCAGGTGGAGCAAGTTACTGTCTCCTCACTTTGCCATAACAGAGCTGGGCTTCACACTGCTCAGACATTGCTGCCCTCAGTCATGCTGAGATTTAACTGAATGAAAGAGAGCAGAGAGATCCACTCTATATAGTGTAAGGTATAGTGTTCTACTTGGCAAATATGATAAAGCAAAAAGCTAGGACATGATTAGTGGTATTTTGTTTCTTCTTCTGTTCATGGATTTTTCATGAACTATGGCAGACTTGGAAGCAACATCCTGGCACATACATGCACATATGCTGTGCACAAAGTCATCCAGCTAAAGGACACCAAGTTAATCCATTGAGTTAAATGAGTTCATGCCTTATATTGTCAAGATTTATTTTTCATTTAAATGTTATAGAACTTTCTGCAAGTCAATTTCTCAAAAATTTTATGTCGAATTAATATTTTATTAAACAAACAAAAAAAGTAGTCCAAATATGATGAAAAATATAGACACCCAAAATATACAATGCAAAATATTGAACTTGGTAGTGATATGGAACACCTGAATAAAGCAAAATCCCTCATCTTTCATACATCATGATATTGTGCTAACACATAACATAGTGAGTTTTTAGTGTCCAAAGATACACATAGTGAGGCAGAGAGGTTAACAGTTTTGCCACTTTGTGACACTTCAGAACAGCAGACTAAGCACAATTGGGTATGTGAAAACACAAATACTGAATCCAGCAGCATGTCCAGGGAATACAGGCTACATGAGATGTGAGAACAGAAGTACCCCCTGTCTTCCTGAGCATTGCTTCTGCCTGCCATTGAAGTTAACATGGAACAGCCTCCTGCTAAACTTACACAGGATTGAAATTATATATATATCAGATTTTAGCCTATACTACAATTAGACCATATAAATGGACTAGACAGCCATTTGAAAACAGAAAGAAGAAAATATGCTTTGTTCCACTTCCAAAACATGAGCCAACAAATGCTCATAGTCAGGCAAGTTCTGGTCATAATATTATAGCTGGGTCTCAGGTTTCACATAGGGCAGTAATGGCAACTGTAAGCTGTAAGCAAGGAACACAGCAATGTGCCTCAATTAGAACACTAATAAACCTTTAGAGACATTTCCATAGAGACAACATACATGACAAAAATGTTTCCAGGCTACTATGCCATTTAATAGGATCCATTATTTAAGATTAACAGTACATTTTAAGATCACATGCAATGTTCCTGGATCCTAGTCAGAAACTGATGTTACACAGATATATAATATACATTATAAGGCCTTGATCCTGCCCATACCCAGTACAGACTGCAGCACCAGCATAGAGCCCCACTGGCCAGCCATGTCTATTAGCATCAACTCCAGAACACAAATTGCTCAATGACTGTCCCATCCACCCCTCCTAAACTACTCCCATGCATAAACTTCCCCTCCCCCCCAGTCTCACAGGAGTTTGTTACTGGGGCTTCCTACTCCAAATGTGCATTTACTATCATAATGTCACTCCAAGGAACAGTAGAAAGGCCACCCACTTCTCAAATGTACTGAGAAAAAGCAAACTAAAGCCTTGGAAAAAACTTTGGAGGAGTCTGAATTGTCTGCATGAGAAGTCAGAACATTAACTGCTGACTTTGCCTGTCTTAGGACAGTTAGTACTTGGCCAGAATATCCTTCCTAATAAATAAAGCATATCTTAAGAATGTAAACTAAAAACATTCATGCATCTTACAGCCAGTATCATGCACTGTTGTATCTGTACACTGATAAAAAAGATAACAGCCAGAGGATGAAGCTACTAGAAAAGTAGTGTTAAGAGAACAATTCAAGCCTTCCTTCCTCTGTATCCTTCTCCTTAACACCTACCTTGTTATCATGCAAATGAGTGAAGGGTAGGAAAGGAGGTGGCTGACCTTATAATAATCTTCATATTAAATTATTCTCAGAATATCCCACTCATCCCTTTTATTCATTGGAAGAAAAGCTCCAATACAGACAGTGGAGAGATGGGCAAACAGAAAACTTTGAGACATGGACCACTGGTCTGCAAAATGTAGAAGGAGGATAAAGGATTTGTATTCAGATGCCAACATTAAAATACCTTATTTGATTATGCAGGTTTAAACTGACCTTTTGTGGTCTGTCTTTGTAATACTCAAGTTTTAACTTTAAAGTCAGAGCTCTGCTGCTGGCTTAGTTACAGAACAGAGCTACACTGGGCTGCCTAGAACAAGATGCTGTCTTGCTGAATCCATGTGACAGTTTTCTGAGTGATGACAAAGAGCAACACTGATAACTTCAGAGGAGGACAATAAATGTTATTTCAGTTGCTGTAACAGTGTCAGTACCTGCTGATAAAGATCCTGCAAGTGCAGCTGGTTCCACTGTCTCTTGATTTGTCCACCGAGAAGACAAGCCAGCTTTCTTCACTGCACACTTGTAATTATCATATAGCATTTTGCCATACTGCAAAACAACAGAAACAATACAATAAGGATGGTATTAAGCTTGATATAAAACAAGCATTCATTTTGCTCTTGTAAAACTTTTCTGATCCCGTTCCTTCCCTCCCTGCTTTGTTTAAAAGTAGCTTTCCACAAGTGCTGTGCCTACTTCTGTATAGGACCAGGTGGAAAACATCTCTGTAATAGCACAGTAAAACATGAATCTCTGTCACCAAACACAGTCCTACTGATATCATTCTCACATTTTATGTTCATTTCACTATCTATAAACACCTCGAAGCATGGCTTTAAAACCAACTATTCTCAATAAATATCTTTTTCCAATGTTTTCCAAGACTGGAGACTTGGGACATTGAATCCTGGGCTGCAAACAACTCCATCAGTGTAGGACACAAAATTGATTCACCCTATACTTTTATTGGGTAGCATCCTGAAACAGGACTGGCAGAATATAATATATTCTATATAATATAACACTCGTGGGTCTGTATAGCCATGCATAAACAGTATACTAGACTATGTATAAATCCATCTCCCTAAATATATTGTGCCAACTAAAATGGTCCCTGAATACAGATCTTTTTGAAAAGGGTACAGCAGGCAATTTGGGCAGAACTGTCTGAAAAATGTCACAGCTGGACTGACCAGAGCTTGCCCGTCTTTTATCACAGTATAATATTATTGTGGAAGATAACTGTGGAGTAATTTTAAAATTAGAGAGTTTTATAGCTATGGAATTCACCCTCATGTAATGAGAAAAACACACTGACAACTACTGTATGGGAACATTCAGCAAATCTGTCTTGGTCATGACCCCCTGCTCTTTCTTTCTATGATAAAATTAGCATGAATGTTCATTCTGCACACAATATTTCCAGTTGAGATGATGGCAGTCAGTAGCCTGAAGAAGACAGGTTTTTAAACAAAAAATGCATTTAACGAGATTTACTTTTAACCTCACCTTGGCAATTCTTATTCCTGTTACCCACTGATGCAGGGTTGCTTGATTATCACAGCATAAGTATTTGATATATTGTGACTCCTTTTGAATCTGAGGATGCTGAAAGATATAGATGCATAAAATAATACAAAAACAGAGATTAAGTCACTGTACAAACGTTTGAAGGCACTGCACTGTGACATCAGTGAGAACACTGCCTAGAGGCATCATGTTAACCTGAAAATGATTTGGAAAAAAAAGAAGCATCAGAAATAGAATATAAGAAAACAGTAAAAAGATGGTGATTATGAACTGCACATGAGTTGCCACTGGCAGCATTTCTTGAAATAACTTTAAGGAATTGTATTGTGAATTCAAAGGATACAGAAATCTAATAGTAATCTAGAGTTCAATGAAGTCTACATATGCCATGATTTGAGGTCTAACACTCAGTGTATAAACACTGGAAGGAAGTCTGTTTCTCATTGTGGTTTGTCATCTGTAAGGCATCCAGACTGAATATTGAACATATTAAGTTTTCAAAGAGAATGTTAGATTTGTTTAAGCATAAACCCTCACTTGAAACAGATTTTTCCTTCTAACTGACTGCCTTTCTTTGGGCTTAGTGCTAGCTTTCTTCCTTTAAATTTCTTAGTCTTCTTTACTCTTGTTTGCCAACAGTTTGTAATGCTGCCATATGTTTTAGATAGAGGACTATTCAAAATGTAATGCCATTGGAAGTAAAATTTTTTGTTTGTTTGTACAGAAATATTTAATTTTTTTCTTCTTCTGGACACAATCTAAGATCTCTTCCTCTTACTCCTCAATGTAATAGTGGTATGTGTTGATACACCATTGCAACCCAAAGAAAACAAAAATGACAGTCTGCCTACTTGCCTGAGACTGACCATCCTCTCTAAATCTCTGCAGGCATTTGGTCCATTGCTATAGCATAGAAGGGCCTGAGCCTTTAGTACTTTGGATGGAATAATATACTGCCATCTCTGGATATGCAAGGAAAATAAGGAAACCAAAGGAAAGGGCTTCATTATCCCTCATTTATATGTTAATTTCTATTTACATTTTTATACAGCTAGTGAAATCTGTGAACACACAATTACAGAGCAAGAGCAAACACACCAGGGACCTAACTGAAGAGGAAAAAAATCAAAGGATTATTACTCTTGATGGGACTCACAGTGACATATGTGTCCCAAGACAGTGCTGTGAGTAACTACATTACATATCTCTGCGTGTTTGAGCTCAGCTGCTTGGGACATGTCACCATTGCAAGTCCTGAGGTGCCAGCTCACTGTCACCAGGTGCCTTAACTGCAGAGCAGGCACCATGCCCATCACACAGACCTGTGCATCACCCAGCTGGTATGCTCACATGCCATCCCTTCACACAGCTTAATGCACAGGGATGTATCTTGCTGCTACACACCTGTACCAGGTACCAAACAGAGGCAGTAATCAGGGCCCCTGGACAGCCAGCCTTCTCCAAAGTCTCCCTGTCCCTGTCTCCAGCAGCCTCAGAGAGTCTGAACACTGCTCAGAGTGGGCCTTGCTACTGCAGTACATGGCCAGGACATAAGAGCTGACAAACCTCATTTCCTTCCACCGTTTCTCCATTATGTTACCAAACGCAGTGAAAACCATTAGAGTTCATTCTGAATGGTATCTTTAAAAGGGAACTGTGAGCAGGCACTTCTCTGTGTGGCAGAGGACATCCCATACACCTGGGTCACCAGTGGAGTTAAAAGAACCGGGACGTGCAAACGAAGGCACTGCAACCTTGAGTAAATAAATTCTTCAAGCACCTTTTTAACAAGCAACTATCAATTTCGCTCCTGTGTGTAAGGTCCTATTTAGCCCACCAGATGGCACCCAAAGCTTTCAAAAATGGAAAAACCAAGGATTTTTGTTTTCCTCCTTTTTCATGACAACCAGCTCCAGTGGGTCTACACATCTCCCCTCATTCTCAAACACCTTACTTACAGTGTAACAGTTCTAACAGTTTTTATATACAACCCACCCCAATCAAACAAACAAGCAAAAAAACCCAAACCACTTCTATAATTTAAGAGATAATTCACACTAACATCTGGAAGAAAATGCATACTGCATAAAAATAAGGCTGAGAAGGACATGGCATAGAGCAAGCACAGGTAATGGTGCTGTACGTCGACACAGCCCTGCCATGGGAATCTGCTGCTGGAGAGCTCAGAGGGACTGCTGCAGACCTCTCTTCTGGGGCACCCTACAGAAATACCAGTTTCACAGGAACACCCATGCTATGTCAGATCACAGGTCCTTGAACTCAGCATCTGAACTTCAACAGTGGCCAAAACGGACACTGAGGGAAGAGAAAGAACAAGACAAGCATGTGTGATACTTCCTGCTCTGCACTCTCCCTGTCTGCAACTATTTTCAGGTCAGGGGATTTTCTGAGCTGGATGGAATTTCTCTAATTAAGTTCTTCAGTGGATTTCTCCTCTGGATATTTCAGCTTTTTCTTAAGCCCAGAGAGAGTTCTTGCATCTACAACATCTTCCAGCAAATTTTTTCCCAAATCTGCTACAGATTCTTTGAAGAACTACCTCCTTTTGCTCTGAACCTGACTGCTACTGACTACCTTTGTGAAACGTTCTTAATTTTGGAAGAGATACTAAATGGCTGACCCCCACCCACACCTCTCCATGCCACTCCTGAGCCTAGAGATCAGCATCATATTCCTGGCAAGCTGTCTCTTTTTCAGCCAAGAGGCTTTTCATCTCTGCAGTAATTCCTCAAGTCAAAGTTGTTCCTTATCACCTTTGCTTGTCCTTGTTGCTCCTCCTTGATTCTTTTCCAAGTTTATTATATCCTCTGAGATGGGAGGAGCAGAACTGCACAAGTGAGGAGAAATGATGGACTTCTGCCACAATATGGCAATGTTTGCTGTTTTATCACCTATATGCTTAATTTACACATCTGACCACCACTGAGCACTGAAACAAAGCACTCATCAAGACAGCAGCATCTTGTTCCTGAATGGTACAGGTCAGCTGAAAGTTAGTGTTTCACAAGCAGAGTTCTGATCACTTTTTTCCTTATGCATATTACTGTATCTATATCTAGACTGTATGTTATTCATGATTTTGTTGTCCAGAACCTCAGCCTCATAATCACCTTCCATAATTCTTTAGTCTGCCCTTCTCTCAGTAATCTGACTGATGTAGGATCATCATCAAGCTTCCTCACCTTTCTGCTTACTTTTCTATGAATATTTTGAGACTGGGGGGGGGGGGGGGGGTTCTCACCATCCTTGAAAAATTGGGAGGGAACTGTCAGTGAACAAAGTTAGAGTGTCCCATGCCAGAAAACATGGGAGCTATTTACTGCCTGCCCTCTGCCACATTTTACCAGCTATTGTCTCCATGGGGCAATCCATCTTAACTACTGACATCCACCAGTGGGGCCTTTTCCAAATTACCCCAATCAGTTCCTTGATTAAATTACTCCAATCAGCAACCATGATTACATGCAAAGTCACAAGTATATTCTGTCAATTAGGGATCAAGCTAGCAAGCTGCTGAACACACAGCTATCATAAGGAAGGCTGAACACCCCAAAGCCATGCTGGCAGTTAAGAACTGTATTGTCTTTCACTTTCCAAGAAGCAGCTGCAGCACTGGCTCTCTTTTTCTGTGTAACATTACTAATGACAGATAAAACATAACTTTGTCTGGACACAGCCCACTGAGGTTGACTGGAAACATCCCCATTACCTTTCCTTGGCTTTGGATCAGGTCTAAGGAGGACTGTTGCATGCTGCTGGTGCAGAGGTTGCCTACTGCTGCTGTGTGCAAGGCCAGACCACTGAACCAAACACCAGAAGCACCAAGCTTAATCCCGACGGTTTAAACCTGTAAGAGATTATTACAAAGTGTCTCAGATGGAGGCAATTGCCTTCCTCTGGTTTTCAGATGCAGGAGGCATGCTATTTTGGATAGGAAGGTATGACACTTCAGCTAAGAGCTGTCACACCAAACCCCAGCAGCTTGCTTACTTGGCAAGAACTGTAGCATACCAAAAGTATTCTGGCAGTACAGTTAGCAGAAGTCCCTGCTGTTGACACTGACCCTTACAAGCTCAACTCTTCACTGAGTACTTCAGGTCACATGAAAAATCTATTAGACAATATCTAAAAATGATAACTCTGGATAACCAGTTCAGGTAAAGTAACAACTAACTTCAGTGTGCCACAATTTGCACATCTCACACATACAGACAGAAGAGTTACTGTGTTACATGGTATATATACTATGTCCTGAAAAGGTCATTAAAAAATCTGGCCACAATGTGAAAACATCTTCTCTGGAGAGGTTTATCAACTTTGCCTCTGAAACATGCAGCACCAAAATGAACTACCAAAGACAACTTTAAAAATCAGCCAGCTCAAAAGCCACAGTTTGAATGAAAACTGGTAATATGCAAGTAGAAAGGGACTCTGGAATTCTTGCCACATTAAAAATGGAATAGCGCTTCAAAATAATATGGTGTATTAAAATGCAATATAATTGACTATGGTGGATTTTTTTCCCCTGTTGATGTCAAAACTCTTAATAATGATGAATTAGTCACGTCATTGGGTCTGATTTTTGGACACATTGAACACTTGTCCAGTCACTTATTAAGGCCTGAGCACCTCAAACTTCAGGCTGCAAAAAGATGTGCTGTGTTCCACTCACTAAAGCACTGAAAAGGTTTGGAACAGAATCTAATGTTCTGACCCACTGTCTCCTCTGAAAGTAGAAGCACCTGAATATAGAGACCTTATTTTCTGGAAAGGTTTAAAAAATATTTGTGTGCAGATTATATTTTCAGATATAAAGCAAGCTCTTTTCTAAGGAAAAAAAAGACCACATTGAAAACCTTAGGAAACGGGAACTGAACGATGCGGTTTCTGTGGTTTGTGCCAAAAAAAGAGGCTAAAGGCCATATGTGCATGAAATTAGAGATTATCCCAATAAATGTTCTTTTGCTTTTCCTTCTTCCAACACCGAAGATGAAAAGTAAACTGAAGTTATTCAGGCATCTCATTGGATTCCTTGCCCCAAACTACATGGATCATTGCTCAGTCTCTGAGGCAGAAACAATAGCCAGAAGTATAAAGAGTGACTAACTTTGAATCAAAAGCTTTGGCTTCAGGCCAGATTTTCACAAGATGGTCAATGTTTTTGGATATCTTATCTTCTACCAATGAACTTCTGCTATGTTGAGCTAACATCTCAGAAAAGCTGAGACTCTTCTGGCTCCCATGACTGCAAGAAGAATTAACACTCAGCACCTTTCAGAATCACACTGAAGTGGTTCAAATTTGCCATCTGCTATAAAGTGTTGTCAGATTCCAATCCTATGCACTCTTTGCATTAAGATGACCAGGCTTAACTCATCTTTTCAAGATGTGTGTGAACTGAACAGATAATATAGTAACTGTCTTATTATAAGGAAATAATTATTTTGACCTACTTTTCTTTGTTGACTGAGATAAAATTCTTTTTGTCAATAAAATATATGTTTAATAGCTATTGTAACCAAAGAGGACTGCTTTATGCAGGAAACAAGTTTCCAAAGCTATTACATTGTTCCTCTATCCATTCTCTGTCCTTATTCTGCCCACTGTTTATGTATTAATCTTGAAAAATTGTCCACATACTGTGACTGTAATGCAATATATCTGAAAGTGTTTTGTAATAGAGTATTTCTGCTTTTGCTTTTTCAGTTTATTTAGAAATTAATTTTTCTCTGAAATATTTATCTGAAAAACTCATGCTAGCACTACAATTTTCAAATATTTCACTTAAAGAAACAGAAAATCTCTTGTTTTCTACCCTTTTTTCCAGCACAAGCCATTTGCTCTACATCTTTTCCCAACATTTTCTATCTCAAACACTGCTAATTCTCACCTTCTATCTGAACTGTCATTGTGTTGAAAGCATTATGTACCTGACTCAGTCTGCAACAGAGCATACTGGGTGTGAGGAGGGAACCAGGAGTTGAGTGACTAAATACCAAACTACCTGCTAGAATGACACCACTGTTGCAAATAGAAGCTATTCTTCTTGAAAATTTAATTCTGAAATTATTTGGATCCTAAGAAATTTGTTTTAAAAAATCATAGTTTCCTAATTATGCCAGGAAAACGTAGCTGTTTAGACTAGACAGGAAAATGTACCCTGTTGTGGAAACAGAGGATGATTTGCCTTTGTCTCAGTTTATCCCCAGGAAACCAATTTTTTTTCATCCTAGATTAATTCAGCATTATGCACCATTACCTCCAGATTACTCAAGCACAACCAGCACCAATAAACTATAATTAAATCCACTCTTTGTCACAGGCACATCAGGCTGCCTAAACCAGCCAATTTGCATATAGATTACCTTGCTATTTGTCGGCTTTGAAAGATTTTTCACCATGGTGTGACAAAACCAGCTTCTGGACTAGCGTGAGCACGCACCCACCCACCCACACCCACACAGACACCCCTAATGCACAAGATAAACATCACTTTCACAGTTCCTGCTCAGTGCAATGGATGCTGTCACCAGCACGATGAACAGATCCCTTCCTTCATGGTGGAATCTCTTGGTTTTGAGAGCTTTCAGCTTCAGGATATGAAATAAATCACAGAAAGTCTCACCCATTTCCAGAGCATTTCCTATGTAACGTAGTAGACAGTGAAAGAGATGATCTACAGAGAATCTAGGCATAACAATTCACATTTGTAAATGCAAAGGTGACTGTCTGGAACCAAGCCACTCCAACTTGTGTACTTGCTGGGTACTGTGTGTGAAATCACTTTTTCCATGAAGGAGAGAGATTTTTGTTCCCTTGCCATTTCTCTCCCGGGAGCAGCCAGCACTCTCCACAGGGTGGCGAGGAGAACTGTGCTGCTCCCCTCTCCTGCCTCGTCTCCCTGCAAGAGGGGTAGATCTGACCTTGACAGATGCAGCTTTGAGTCAGAGCCTTCTTTCACACTTGGCTGCCATTTCCTTTCCTCTTTTCTGCACATGGAGGTATCTATTAAGAAAAGACTCACTTCATGTGATGTCAAAGTGAAGGGTGGGATCTTGAAATTTTTGTAAGCATTAGCTTTAGGCTGAGTAGCAAATAGGAAAGATTTGTGTGTATACAGGTGTAGATAATCCAAAAGTATTTATTTTATTCAGAGGCTTTGTTTTTAATATGCTGAGGGTTCTTTGTCTTGTTTTTTGTTTTTTAAACATGGGACATCTTTTGAGAGAGGAAGGCTTGTTTAGCAGTGGTATAGAACGATTCCGTTTAAGAAGGTTATAACTCAACACAGAAAAAGTAGCTACTGGGAAATAACACAGTTCTTCAAGCTTTATAGTTGCCCAAAGCCTAAAGATTCCTGAAAGCCAACTCCATCAGAGCCTCTGTGTCAGGCTGTACTTACATCTTCAGGACCAGCCACATCAGTTCTTGTTTGCTGAGCAGGGACAGCTAAAAGTGTCCTGACACCAACCAGCCAGCTGTGCTCTTTTTGATTGGTCCCAGATGGGCTCTCTGCTGCTTGAGAGGGGCTGATAAGAGGAAGCAAGTCCTGCATTCAGTTACTGCAGTTGTGTCCTGAATCATCCTGAAAGGAAACTCCTAAATAAGCTCAGCAAAGTGTTTTCTTTTATGCTGGTGGACACTGTGATGTGCTTTTGAATTGTTTCTAGCACACCACCTATTTTCCCATTACCTCCTCAGTGTCTTGCCAGTTAACAAATAAGCAAAATATTCCCCATTTTTTTCTGACCTGTGGTATATACAATGGGATGCTGATGTAATGGGAAGAAATGATAGGAAAGAAGCACTCATAACACATCTTGCTGTTCTAGCTGTAAGAGGAACATCTTACAGGATGGATTTGCAGACAAGAACATTTATATTTGAGGTAGTTTAAAATAGCTAGTCTAAGTGCAGAGCTCCAACACAAGAGGCTGCAAAACCTACCCCAGATTCTGGCTTAGTATCAAAACAACCTGCCCATGATGTGCACAATCTTGTTGCTATGCCAACACTGATAGGCCAGCCAACATCAGCTAAGTAACCCAGGTATGATGACTGCTGTTCAAATTAAATAGCTGGATTTAAAAAGAAACAGGACAGAGGGAGCTACTGGCTCCAGGTGATTGGACCCATGTTACTTCATGGCTCATTGTCTCTATGAGCCCTTAACTTGACTGTAGTCTAACAGAAGAAAATGAAGAAAAAGGTCACGTTCCATTCAGAGATCAAGGTGAAGCAACATTCAAAGAAATGTCATGAAGACTTTGAGGCAGAAGCCCATATAGTTCACGGCAGTGTCAAACAACCTGAGAAATCTCATTGTTCTAGGTAGAACCAAGTCACTAGGATTGTGATTAACTTTAGTTACAGTGTTCCTCTCACCCATAAATTCTTGGTGAAGCCTGGCACATAGATGCGAAAATGGCAGGAATGCTCTGCTCATTCTTGTATCTCCTGAGGGCTCTTCCTTTCCTAAAGACACCCAATGAAGATGAGAAAGGATGGAGGAAAGCAAAAAGAAATGTTTATATTTTCTCTTAGCTAATATAAGACAAGACCTTTGCAGGCATATACAAATGTTACAGGCTTTAGCCTGATTATTTGTTTAGAAGGCTCATCATTCAAAGGGGGACTGGAGGAAAGGATGAGATGCTTCCTTCAAGCAGGAGGCCATACTGAACCCCAAATCAGAGAACCTCCCTGGCCATTTGCAGCCATTTGAATGAACAAAGGCCATTTCCTCTGTTCTTGGAGGAAGGATGTCAGTCAGCTTACCAGTCAGAAATAAATAGAGTATTTTTTCAACTCAAATGCTCAAAGGTGGGAAATTATGGTTCTGACTTCAGCAGTGGAATTTTCAGCACAGAAGAAAGACATTGCTTAAGCTTCTAAGTCCTTGTATTTCTCCTGTCCTGTAACATAAAAGCTTGTCTCTTGCCTCTGATTTTTCCATCAGCCATGAGATCTTAAGGTACACTACATCCTCAGCTCCAAACTCCAAAGGTAAGAGAAGGATATGACAGAACTCATCATGCATTCAAAAAGGTAGATACAGAATTCCAATTAATGTAGAGAAATTGTAACAAATATGGATGTCCCTATTGCATCACTCTCAGAAAGCCACCTAAGTGAAAGGCTTCTTTCTACTTTTGAAACAACAGAAGATTTGAAGATGTGAGTGCTTGCCCATGCGTGCTGACCCAACTCCAGCCCCTGCAAGAGACAGCTGTCTAAAGAAGCCAAATCTGAAGCTGAACCAGTCAGGAATCTACCAAATGCTGATGTGTGGCAATTCAAAGGAAGAACAATCACTGTAACATGCTCTATTCGTCACTAAGTAGCGCTGGATATAACAATCTTATCAATATGATGTTTATTCTAGTGTATCACAAACACATTTTAGAAGCATTGCAGAAAACAGTTTTGTTAAGTAGGTTTCATAAATTTATAAGCCTATTATGCATAAAGCTTTCCCTGTTGAGCTCTTGGTCTTATTCTTCACATTTCCCTTCATGTTGAGGGTACTGTGCTAACATCACACATCCAGGAAAGCAAGGGTTGTGTAAAGTTGAGTTGTGACTTTTTTTTTTTTATGTAAGTTCTTATTTATAGCATACCTCTTTCAACAAAAGATGGCAGTAAGTCCAGAAAATTTTCCTAATAATTATTAACAGTTAAACACATTGTTGCATATACTTCAAAATCATGGTTCTATTTGTATATGAACACAATGTGAATAACTGACATTAAATTAGTCAGATACTTCTTAGACCAGTCACCTGTTCAGAAAATTAATTTCCACTTATTTTTTATATCAAGTCCCCTTTTCCCTTTTTTTTATCAGACGTTGTATAGATGAAGAACGATTATTATTGAATGAAATTAAGAATGCTTACCTGTTAACTTCAGAAAACTCACCTGTGTTTTACAAGAATAGGGTTTTTTTCTGCAAAGCATTTTGCAGAGAACTATAGTATTAAAACTGCTCATCTGTGTTAATTAGATACATCTGCTTCAGAAAATCAGTCTGGGTCTATAAACCACTTCTGCTTGGCCATGTGCAAATTAGGCTAACAGACATTTTCAAACTAAATAAAAACAAGTTCTAAGTGTGCAGCTACAGCCAGAAATGTGGTATTTTAAGTAAACTCTGTTGTGAATGTTTACTGTATTTTTTTCTGGGATGGCAAGATACTGTGTTTTCTAATATCTTGTTTGCACTGTAGGCCTTCAAATAGAAAAAAGCAAGAAGATTACCTTCTGTTTTATGCACAGTAATCCCACTGTGTTCTAAAATCTGTATTAATGACAGATATGAAGCAAGGCCTAATTACTGCATCCTCAAAGCTTCATTTTTGTTATCTGAACTATGTGAAAAGCATGGGCTTCTTTTCCTTTCCTGAGAGGAATGGAGAACTCCCAGCCAATTTGTAGTCCTATTACCTGGAGAGGCAGGAATGAGATACATACTTCAACAGCAAGCACTGGTTTTCCTGAGTGAGTGAACAATGTCTTTTGCTCTTCTGCCACAAACAGTTTTGTAATAAAACATCCCATCTGAGATATCTCTTTGTGCAAGATTTTGCATCTCACTTCAACAAACTACTCAGCAGGTATGACTACAATGCAAATAAAAAGTAGTCATACCTTGTAGTATATAGTCCCTAGTGATCATAAAGTCAACATTAGCTGCTGCCAGTCTTCACATCATACATCTGCTTTGTGTGTCATGTGTCTGTATGTGTCCAGCCACTTGAACAGTCAGCCAATGGAAGGATATTCAGCCTTGTTTTGAGGACAAATTTATAGATGCAGTGTAGACATGTATCACAGACCTACCAGTTAAGGTTCTAAAGATGGACTGCTTATCAGCAATGAAGATGATGTATGGATGCTGGAACTTGAAAATTAAACATATTTATATATAAAACATTTGCATATCTGACATTTGCAGAACTGATTTTTCATGTAGATTACCTTTAAGACAAAGCAGTGATCTGTGGGTGCCTTGTATTTCACTTTGTGTTGGTAGCCATAATAAACATTCATATTCTCAAACTGGATGAAGCATGCCAGATCCCGCGATGTCTACAAATGAAAACCAGGCACATAATTGTTAGAAAAAATTGAATTTTGATGTGGAACTCATTAATAGGACTTTTTTTCAGGTGCACGAAGGCCAATGCTTTTTATTTTTTAGCTGTAATTATGCTGACTGAAGATTAATTTTTAGAGTGTACACTCTTAAGCCAGCAATTGGAAGAGGCCTCACACATATTAGGAATAAAATATAACTCAGTGCAACATTTTACTATTGTTCTGGTTTTGATGTGCTTTATTGTTTTGTGTGGAGATTATGGCTTATGGCTAGTAAAACCAAATTAAACACTGAAAGAAGAAATAACTGTGGTAAAACAGATACAGGCTTTGCAACCACGCCTTTACAATTTGGAGTGGAAAAAGAAGGCTGGGGGTTCTAAATTGCTTTGCAAGCTTGCTTGAGGGTTTTTCTGTGTGTATGTGTATGCAACAGACAAACTCTCATTAGGAAATAAACTAATTTCATCAGTTTAGCTTTGAATTTTCACCAATTTCATGGCATCATTCCTGTTCTGAATATCACTGTATTTGCTTGGCCAAAATATGTTGCTAAAGTAACAAGGTTTCTGTTGCTGGAACACTTCTCATTGCAGTAATTGCATTTGAAGCATAACTTTTGCAATCCTGTAGGTGGAAATGGCTGTGTCACGTTGTCACTGTTAGCTAAACTGAAAAATTGAGAAACTGAGAAAGTAAGAAAAATCAAACCACAAACCCTCTCTAACACTAAGAATGGGTTGCACTCTTGCATCTGATGGTTCTTTAATTCTGTTCTTAGTCTTCTTGATATTTTCATTGCAATCTGCCCTTGAATTTGGTTTATTGACAAAATGAGTTTTCAAGTAAGATTTGTGGGGTGAGAAAACACTCCATACAGTGTGCAGACAGGGCTTCTCTCTCTCCCTTGTCTCTCCTGAAGCTGATGTTGGGGATTTTGTCATTGACTGCATGGATGAAGGATTTTCCAACACTGTGATTTTCTAAATGTGCTCAAATCTGTGCCATATAATGACTCATTCCTTTCTTTTATGAACCAGGTAATGACAATTAGGACTAACATGAATGCAGTTGTTATTTTCTTTGAAGTAAGGAACAAATTTTTATGCAACGGACAAAAGCTCTTATTGCTAGTATTTCTGCAATGTTAACATGACAAAGCAACATAATTAACAGAAATTAGTTTTTAAATTGTATATGCAATTCTGATTCTGTTGTTTCGTGACCTTGTTTTTGAAAGGGGTATAAGTAGAGTAATGCTGAAGAAATAATGACAGCAGTGCTGAATGTTGCCTGTCTTGTTAAAAAAACACAACCAAACAACAACAACCAAAACAAACCAAAAAACACCAAAGGCACATGTGTAAAGTAATCTGCATGTGGCCCTGTATTTTCATGTTTACAAATGTATTTTAGAGCCAACATAAAGTGCCAATGGTATGCCAGACTTCTTTGCTTTTTTATAAGAAGTGAAACATGATTGCACAATGAATTTCAAAACAGCTGCAGTAGCTGAAGATACCAGTGTCTGCCACTGTTTATTTCTGTATATCAGTGGAAAATCACTCTATCCTCAAGTAAAGGACTGCAGCAAGGTGTATGGGCACTCTTCATACCATCCTGACATGGAATGAACTCTCATAATTTAAGGGTTTTGACTGAAGAGCTCTGCTGAATTTTGCTGCAGTGGTTTAAGATGTTTAGCACCCTCACTGCAACCTGCTCACCAACCAGAGATTAATGTCAGTACTTAATACATGCGTACTGAGCCTCAGCTGTTCCAATACAGACTCAATGAAATAACTTAAATGACCATTAAACACAGATTTGAGCTCAGACTTGACTTTGTCTGGAATGGATGAGGCATGGACATGTGTGTCCTTTTGCTGAAAGCTGTTAGAGAAGCAGAAGCAAACAACTAACACTGCAGTACCATTTTAAAGAGTTGTGACTATTACCTAAAGAACTATCTTCTAGGTCCTCAGTCCCTCTAAACAGCTGAATTGGAAATGTGTGTTTGAAGCACTCACACAGTTCCTTAAAAAGGAACCAGTTACAGGCAGGTGGTACACAGGCTGTAATGATTAACAGGCAATAAAGTGTTAAATTAAAACAGCTGTGACATGGTAACTGTATGACTCCATTCTGAGCCTATGGTTGCAGACTATCACCTCAAAAAAAGAAAGCACATTCCCCATTTGCATTATGATGTTAAGACTGAAATGGGTAACACTGGATGATAAAGGAATGCTGGATACCTGTCAGTACATGATTTCCCTGCTTTGGTACTGTACTACTGGCCATCATTGGAGGCAGGCTACAAGGAAATGTCCCAGATGGACTTTTCATTTGACTATTCTTATTCTCATTCCACCTTAAATGCCTTCCAAATAGCATTCTAGCTCCTAATTGATAGGATGTTCTGTGTATACAATACAATTTAAGGGCTGAAAGCCATTCTCTCAGGGTCAGGTGAAGTCAAAATAAATTCCTGTGAAAACAGGTAGGTCTATGTTTCACTGAGATTTGGTTATAAACACAGGTCACTGGCATAGCATCATAGCAATCCTTTACAAGGTACTGGCTTTGGGCTTTTTGCTTTGTAATTTACTAAGGGAATGTCAGGACATTTAAGTTTCACAGTACAAATCATAACAGAGTATCTCCAATAGCACCACCAGAATTTTCAGATATGAAGCACTATGAGAGCTGGATGTGGTAACAGAAGGGGTTTTCACTATACAAAAAGCAAAAAGGAAACACCACCACCTCCAGAACCCACCATTCTACCCCATCACTGTGAAAATGAGAAGCCAGCTGCCCTAATGTGCAACATGTCCAGGACCTCTTTTTTATTCCAGTTCTGGCAATTCAAACTCTTTAAATACTTTGCGTTAATAAATATCAGTGCATTTGTTTTGGTCAGGCAGATGCTTCTGTCTCATTTCTGTCTAAACAAAGGGCAGTCTTAAAAAGCCTTAAACAGTACAAGGTATTATTTAGGTAAAGATCACTGCAGGAAAAAAATGTAGAGCATTTCTTCATGCTGGTTACCAGTGCAGAAAGTCACCATCAAACAAAGTAAAATTCCACCATTTTGTGATAAGTAGTTTACTTGAGAACTTAAAAATATTCTTCCACAGGGAACCCATGTAACAGTGAAGCATTTTGGCAGGATAACACCAGCTGAAGAATGCTTTTATCTATCCACAGAAATCAGAAAGAGATAAACGTGACAGGATTCAGTGACTATTTTCTAATATTTGTACAAGTGGTGTAGTCAGAGTTGAACCAAAAAACCACCAACCCTCCCAGATGCATCAGATAGTACTCTTAAAATGTCACCTTGGGAGTTCTTCACTTTCACCTCTATGAATTGTTTTATTGCAAAAAGGATCATGTAGCTTCCTGACCTTGGTTTTTCCCTTGGGAACATAATAAATTCCAGAAGCTCGTAGAAGAAAATAACGTCTCTTCCAGGACTTTTTTCCATCTTCTTTTAAATAAAGGGCCCCTTCAAGCTCTGGCACAATGACAGATGTCCCACAGAAGCTTTCCTGTGCAATAATAATACACAAAATATATTGATTTAAGCACGACTGTATTAATAAACACCAGAAAAAGACTCCCTTGAAAAATAATTTCCTGTGGCAGCGAAAATGGGGAGTGCAGATACCAGGAAGATGAACACCTTAGACAGGGAAAGGAAATTTTCCAACCTAATGTGGTAACTTGGCTATGCAATGTGGCTGCTCAAACTGGAAGACTCACAAAACCTCCTCCAAAGGATCAAATAAAAATTTACAAAAAGTTTTAATTCTACACTGACATGTTTAGTGAAGGCAATGAAACAGAATGGTTGGTGCTGCTGCTGTTGATTTTTTTTAAGTTGCTGTATCTGTATGTTCTGTAGAGAAATACTTCTGTTGATAAACTTCTGAGATAGCTTAGAGATCTAAAAACAGCTAAAGAAAAAAGCCTGTCTCAATCTCTACTTTCACTTTGAAATACATTCTGGCATTTAAAACACTGTTCAAATAAATATACTTAATTGCTTGAAGGACCTGCTGTGGGGTCATTTTTCATGCCAACACTTACCAGCTACTGTTTTCATTTAGAATTCACCAGGAATTCTGCTGGTTGACATCTGGAGCCTTCATAAGATGCACTCATTTTGAAATGGGAATACTGTCACCTGAGAACAGCATTTCCTTTGTCAATTTTTATCAAAGCCAAAATTCTTGCCAGCAGAACGGTGATAGTATTTTCTTTCATACAGTGCTGAAGTTTTCTCTCTCAAACATATAACTGAAATAAAACTTCAGCAGGAAAGGCAAGAGGCTAAACAGCTGACTTGCCAAAAAACATTGTTCCTTTTTCTGTTGTAGTACCAATAACTTGAAGAAGAGAGAAATACATCTTCTAATCCAAAAGATAACTGTTTACTACTGCTCAACCTTACTAACAATATAGGGTTGGCCTAAGGGTGTGGCACAGCTGTTTATTTTAGTCTTACTGGTTTAACACTGTTTCTATTGTTATCATGGCATTACTATTCATAGAAACACAAAGTAAAAACATTTCATGGCATTGGGGTCTATTACAACAAAGTAATACTCTATCCTTTAATTAATCCGGTAAGGGATATAATCTACATTTTTAATGAAGAGCAGCAGAAGCAGAGGAAAATTCAAATATTAAACCTTAGACACAAAGACACTAACAATCACAGAACTTTCTGTTACACATTTGCCCACAAAGAACTAAATGCTGTTGTACAACAGATGCAGGTGATGGCAGAGTTCTGGTAACATTTGCATCTTCATCCTAGAAAGTTGGCTTACCTCCAGTAAAGCCTCTTTGTTTTTATCATTCATTTCTTTGCTTTCATTCTTCCCTTTGCTTGCCAGGTAAAAATTCTGATGAAGACACAAAAGAAATTGATGTTCACTATAAAGACAGCAATACAAGCATCCAGATCCCTACAAGCCCACCAACAGTTACTCAGTCTTTCAATATTGACTACCCAAGCCAGGTGATGCAAGAGGCAGATGCTTATGGACTCTTCTTACAGAAAACATTAATCACACCTGCCTGATCATGAGTTTTTTCGTATATATCAAAAGGAATACAAAATTGATTTTGCCTGTGTATATACAACCTCCCAAAGTTTACAAACACTGGTTTATGTTTTTCGCTGTTTTTCTGGATCAATGGGTTTGATTTTATCATTCCAATTTTCACCACTTCCTATATTATTACATGCTGCAGAGAACATAAATTTTTATTGCATGCTGATATACAATTAATATAATTCAGTATCAAAAGCCTAGAAAGCATTTTTCCTAACAGCCTACTTTGCATGCTTCATATCTGCCACTCTGGATATAGCTCTTAATTTTAAATAAAAAAAAGAATGAAAAATAACAAAAGTGCTTCTGTACCAATGCCTTTATTGAAGGTTACTGTTTTCTACTTTTAAACCATTGCTTATGCTGTGCAAAGCACTGTGATGCAATGGAGAAGGTATTCAATAAACCAGAAGAACTCAGAAGACAGGATCACCATGGTATCTTGGCACAGGTGCTCCAGTCTACTGAAATAAAAGTCTACATTTTGAAATGACCCTCCTCTTCTGTGACAGAGGTCTATGGATCTGCAGCTGCCCTTGAAGGACTCAGTGCCTGCCTACCCCTGCAAACAAGGATGCACAGCACCTCATGCACACTGTTACCTGTAAAAATAAACTCACCCACTGGTAAACAGCAAAACCAATTCTGCATCCAGCTACATTGTACAGATGGACAGAAGGGAAGCACTTAGACATATGTGCAAAACCAGGCAGTTGAAGGTAGCTCTGGAGCTCAGACTTGTGTGCTGGAGCCTGTGCAGCAGCTTTGCTCAGCAGCAAGCACAGCCAGGCAGCAGAGCCTGGCTGCCTGCAGACAGCAAGACAGGAATCTGGGCATGAAGGAAGCAGGTAAGACAAGGAGCTATGCCATGCATCAAGTAGCATTTGGAGCCATGGCTTGAGGACAGAACGGTGATGACACTCAAAGTTCTTGTGTTTTACAATTTTCTAAACAAAAGTACATATGACTAGATTGGGCTTGGAAAATACATGATGCATGGGAAAGACTTACTGATTTCCTTAGAATTACTCAAAAAACTAAGTTTGTAGAACAGAAGGATGTAAACCAAACACCATTTTCTAGGAAATAGACAAATATCTTTAAAATCTGACAAATTTTGAAAGCTAGCCACTTAAAAATTACTCTTAATTCTTCAGCAATTCTGTGGTTTATCTGACTTTTCATCCCTCTCAATTTTTCCATATCCCAAGACTGTGAGAATGTGTCAGCTTACATGTCTAGAACTCCACAACAAAACTGCAACACAAACACTACCAAAAGAAAAGTTAAGTGTAAATGAAGGAACATGCTCACGCTACAGTATAAGAAAGAGAGAAATAACCAGTCCTGCCAGCATGCCATGTTTACAGCACTGAGGCTTGTCTGAAGCGGAACCCTGTTCCTCCACACAACCACATCTCTTTTTCAATTGGGGTTGTGAAAAGCTGTCTCCCAGAACACAAGCCTCCTAGCAGACGGTTTTTGGAGGGGCACCAGGAGAGGAAGGGGAAGAGGTGTGGATGATCTCAAACCCAGTTCTTTGAAAAACTGCTTTCTTAGAAGTTCACATCAAGTCAGTCAGGGGATAGAGGAAACACAGCCACCTGCAATTTGGCCTATACTGATGCCATTTCTGTGGTATGAACATAAGAAAAGAAACATGAGCATTCAATACAATAGACAGTTAAGCTAGGAAATACAGCAATGTTCTTCTCCAGGATATGCAGTAACATATAGCTGGCCCAGACTGCCTGGACACATTTTCAGTCCATGGATGAAGCTAAGCTACGGACCACAGCTCTGAGGCTACATCTGAAGACAGTATTCATAGAGAAAAAACCCCAAAGTGAGTCAAAATAAAACCTGCTTAAAAATACGTCCTCAGAACAACCTGCACAATGATTCCTGCCTATGCAGCCCAAAACTATTATGTCTGGCTGTATGACAATACTCCACTCAACACAGTGGGAAAAAACCCCACAACTGTTCTGAGCTGTGGCAGCCACGTCCTCTGTACATGTGCAACAGCTCTTTACAGGGAGCACTATCACAGCATTGCTGGCTTGATGTTGGCACATTCACTTTTGCACTAATGAAGGTATGAAAAGAAATCTCAGAAGGTGCTGTTAGGTTGGGTTGGGCCTCTGGTCTTTGGGATGGATTTGGAAAGCAGAGGGACATGCAAGCTTTAAGTCTTTTTCTTCTTTAGTTCATTATAAAGACAGAGTATAACCTCTAAAATACACAACAGAGATTTATCAAGGTAAATACACCTTATCATTGTCTCAACAAAGCTTGGCTCATCAGCTGATGGGGAGAGTATTCATCTGGCTCAGTCAGCAGTCAAGCGAACTGATAATAAGAAAACAAAGTTCCTCTGATTATAAGTGATTCCCATCCAGGCATCTGGCATCTATTTAGCAGAAACACAGACCACCCCATACTGACATAATCAATGATAAAGAAAGTAAGTTTGAAATTATATCCATGTTGGGTCTCTAGCAACACAGCTTTCTTGACAGGGAAACAGGGCTCTGTCACCTAAACCAATGATACACAGATGTACGTGGTCATCTTTCACCTGCTAACACATGGTTCAGTTATCACAGATTCCCTGCTTTACGTCTCTGCCCTCAGATCTAGATGTACATGATACTTACTGACAGGGGCTAAAAACCTGGGAAGCATACTGTACACTGTACTTGTTTTATCACTGTGTGGTCCCCTATTTTTTATCTGAAACACATTTATCCTACAGGAGGCAAACCACATGTGTCCACAAGAGGTCATTCCAAGTCCAGTAGCCAAAGGTCATGAAAAAGCCAAGCTCTTTCCTGTCTGAGGACACCACTGGGAAAAGCATGTTTGGTCTATTATATCAGGTCATTAGTGGGACAACATGGCTACAGGGCAACTCTCTGCATATGCCTACAGATTTGAGAATTAACTATTTTTTACATTCAAAAGACAATGTCTTTCTCTTGATAGAGAGAATCCCCAGTGGGATAGGTTCAACCTCTTAGGCTGGTACCATAAGAAAGCAAAGAGAGGGTTATTGTAACAAACAAAACAAAGTATGCTGGTACAATTTGTCACTAGGTTTGCTTTGTTTGCACTGTTTGGGTCATTTGCTGCAGAGAGGAGCAGTCAAGTGATTTTGCTGAATTATTCCATGCTAACACATCCTAGACCAGCTGAAGCTGACACAATGCCAGTCACTCTCCTATCATTCTGCCTGACTCAGACTAATGTAGAGCCAGTATCAGTTTCAACACGTACTGCTACCCAGGGATGACATTCTGAAGAGACATTCTGCCAGTATTTTCCACTGTGCTTATGCAAGACAGCAGTGAAACTAGCTGAAGACCCATCTATGGATTTACATTAGCAGGAAAGTTCATATAGACAGGAAAAAAAATCCTGTTAAGACTTTCTGCAGGCTTAAATTAATTTTGTGCTTTGTAAAGTACTACTAGTCTATGTATGCAACCTTTCCACTAAGGGATAGAGGCATCTCCGTTTGTATGTAAAGGCAGGTAAAAAAATTGTGGCTGCATCTGTCTCCCATGTATAGCCCTCATTTTCAATAGTTTCAAAGAACACCTTCCCAAGTAAACACACCAAACTTGGATCATGGCATAAACAGCAGTCTTAACTACTGCACTGCTAAACTCTCTGATCAGTGTTCCATTTCTTTGAAATTTAAAAGACAGAATTTTCTAAATGAAGCAGCATCTCCCTCATAGCTTTCTTTTTTTCATCCATAGCCCCATCCAAGCTGGAATGCAGTAGCTACTTAGTACACACACAGAATACAGGTGTTCAAGGTAGAATCCTACCTCTGCTTTGCCTTCTAAGTAGGTTGCATTTTTGCTTTAAAGCTATCATAGAATCATAGAATCATAGAATCATAGAATCATAGAATCCTAGGGGTTGGAAGGGACCTCGAAAGATCATCTAGTCCAACCCCCCCTGCCAGAGCAGGGCCACCTAGAGTACATCGCCCAGGAACGTGTCCAGGCGGGTTTTGAATGTCTCCAGTGAAGGAGACTCCACAACCCCCCTGGGCAGCCTGTTCCAGGGCTCTGTCACCCTTACAGTAAAAAAATTTTTTCTGATATTCAACTTGAACCTCCTATGCTTCAATTTACACCCATTATCCCTTGTCCTATCGCTGGTCACTACTGAGAAAAGCCTAACTCCATCTCCCTGGCACTCACCCCTTACATATTTGAAAACATTGATGAGGTCACCCCTCAGTCTCCTTTTCTCCAAACTAAAGAGACCCAGCTCCCTCAGCCTATCCTCATAAGGGAGATGCTCCACTCCCTTAATCATCTTAGTAGCCCTGCGCTGGACTCTTTCAAGCACTTCCCTGTCCTTCTTGAACTGAGGGGCCCAGAACTGGACACAATACTCCAGGTGCGGCCTCACCAATGCAGAATAGAGGGGGAGGAGAACCTCTCTTGACCTACTGACCACACCCTTTCTAATGCACCCCAGGATGCCATTGGCCTTCTTGGCCACAAGGGCACATTGCTGGCTCATGGTCATCTTCTTGTCTACCAGGACCCCCAGGTCTCTTTCACCTACACTGCTCTCCAGCAGGTCAGCCCCCAACCTATACTGGGACATAGTGTTGTTCTTCCCCAAATGCAAAACTCTACACTTTCCCTTGTTAAATTTCATCTTGTTTCTCCCTGCCCAACTCTCCAGCCTGTCTAAGTCTCTCTGGATGGCAGCACAGCCTTCTGGTGTGTCAGCCACTCCTCCCAGCTTAGTGTCATCAGCAAACTTGCTGAGGGTACATTCTATACCCTCATCCAAGTCGTTGATGAAGATATTGAACAAGTAAAGATATTGAACAAGTAAAGCTATTGAAACTGATTTTGCAGAACATCTACATGGTTTGCAACTGCAAAGATCAGACTGCATGCAGCAAACAAGGCAGATACTCCACACTCATGACCATCTTATTTGTGCAATGAGCTGCCTGTTTATCCTCATCCAGACTGCACCTGGAATAAAGCAATACCTGGGCAGCTCACATCTCATCTCAGTCCATTGCAACTGCATGCTGAATGCAGCATAGTTTGTGCAGAAAAAATAAAACAGAACATGGGCATAACCACAATTTGTATCATGATGTGTCATCTAAGCAATGCCCATTAAAAATATTAAAAGATATCTACAGTTGCTCTGTAGATTGCATAAGTATATAAATATATGAAGCTCAAGGCAAAGCTCTTCTGAAGGCTTGAAAATCTGATTTTCAACTCTGTTTACTTGAGTCTATAGGTTGAAGAAATTACTACAGCTGACTTTTCATGCCTTGAAGATTATGAATTATGAACAATTTATCATAAATTTTCATTGAAACTTTCCAAAATCATATTAGGACACCAATAATAATAAAAACAACAATAATAATAACATTACTACTACTACTAATAATAATAACAACCACATGCATGTGGTGTCACCTGCACTATTTTAATTTATCCTGTCTGCTTTTATCAGCAGAAGAGAAACACAGGAAATCAAAATCTGTGTAAGCAAAGATCAGATAGTGTTCTAAGACCATTCCCAGCATTTACAGTCAGAAGTTTTGATCTACCTGCCCCTTACAGATAATCCTGACAGATAATCTGTGACAATGAACCAAAGCATTTTCTACAATTTCCCTTTTTCTAGAGTCTCTTTTAGCTGAGAGTTATTTTTTGAGATTTTTGAAAAGAAGTGTTGAGATCTGACAACCTTTCAAGTATCAAGCACAGCATCACTCAACTGCATGACAAAGCATCACCTTTCCTATGCTGTAAAGGTTTTCTTTATTTGCACATTACCAATATGTATTTTCATTTCACTCTGCAGTCAGAGACTTGTGATGCTCTATCTCTGTACATGAATCACTGGTGCCATTGATGGAACAGTCATTCACTGTGAATTCCCAACAGGCTCAATTATGTTATATTGAGGAAAGGGCAAAAGTGTGCCCATCATCTTGAAGAGGGGAACACCTGAGGATTTTGCAGATGCTTTTTCTAAAATGTATTTCAAATACTTTAAAAAATTGTTTTGAAAAGAAAAAAAGATGAATACCAAATACCAAAAGAGTACTGCATGACAAGAATGACAAACTATCATTAGATGAGCAGCATGTTAATAGGACACAAATAGAAGATAAATCTTCCATTTCAAAACTTCAGTTCCTCCTTAGAAAAAGAAACACATTTCATTAATTGTTGTTTAATCTATACCATGTTCATAACTTGTTCACTGAAAGAAACAATTAACATTGACACAGCTTACAGACTTTCTCTAGAGGTCCACTTGTTTTAGAGATACATAACTAAGATTTTTAATAAGACATAATAAGGACATAATAAGATATAATAGGACATAATACGATTTTTTAAAGCATTTAATTGCTTCAAATCTCTGTAGTGAAAATTTTGTATCACTAATTTGTCTAAAAATACCTTGTAGACACCTGGCCACCTTTGGAATTTGCCTTTTTGTTTTTCCAGAAAAAATCTGCAAGGTAGAAAACTCTGAGATCTCAGAGAGACTCAAGCTCAAGGGCTGCAGACATGTCCAGATCAAGGCATGTCCCAAGACACAGCTACACTCATATTCTGGTTTTGGTTTAGGTCATGTTTAGTTCTGAAGTGCAATCAATCAATCAATGAAAGTGCCCACAATCTTCATCAAAAATTTACTTCCCATGGGAGCTTCACAGTCCTGCCCTAAGCCATTTTCCCAAATAACACTTACTAGTGTAGAAATTAAATGTATGATTGAACCTCTATAGCTAGGTATACTTATATGCCTTGGAAAGTATGACATCCTGAGTCATCATGCATGTTTTACTTCCAAACATGGCTTCACTGTTTAATTTTAAAATCAACATCAATCTATGTATACCGCAGGGTATATTTCCTTTTCCTGACTGTGGATATTTGTTGTGTCAATGAAGAAACTTTCTCCACAGATTTTATTTGAAACACTGGCTCATTAAAAAAAAATCAGACAGACAAACAAAAAAATCAAGACACATCAAACTTCCTAGTGAGCACGTTGGTGAGATTTGCTGCCAAATTACATATATGACTCATTTTTTTTCAGCAAAGCTGAATTGCTCAGTTTTTCTGTTGCTGCTCTCAGGAACAAACCAGATGCTCGGAAAGCTAACAAGCCACAAGGGGAAAAATCTAGTGCCCCAGAATCCAGTGAATGTATGTGTGCAGGTGGTTTTAATAGGGTTTTGACCACATATCACTACAGTCATTTGTATTTACACCTATCCTGAATATTTTGATGCAGTTCAGTGTGTAGACCCTACAGAGTTAGTGTGTTTAAATTACTGTTCACCTATTTCTTCTCCAAAGTTTAAATGGAATTCAGATAAACTCTCTGCATTACTCAGCGTATTTTCTATGAAGTTCCACATACAGCTGGAAAAAACTGGACCTTCAAGGAAATGTTGATTTTCATCAGTAGAAACAGTGTCTTACTGTAGTAATGACACAGGCCAAGTTTTGTTAGCTGTGCCATCTCAGTTCTGAGAGCTATGCCTAAGCAACAGCTTTTACCAGTGGAGAACTAGATGCTTCATTTTTTACCACTGTAGATGGGACTTTAGTATCAGAAAAGAACAAAAAGCACTAATTTTCAAATCCTTGCATTCAATATTCCAGAAATTTTTTTGGTTGAAAGCACAAGTTTTCTTTTCTCTAATTCTGAACTAACAGAGCTGAAAGCAAATTATTAAGGCATCATACAGACTAAATGACATGATTTTAGATTCTTTTCCAACTAACATGTTAACTTACCTGGGGGTTTTTAAATAAAGCATATTTTTCACTTTTTTCCAAAAACAGAATCTTATTCTCAGTGTCTCGAGTCCAGTCTGATAAAACTTTAACAACATTTTCATGGTCTTCAAAAAACCTTTCTGGAGAGATAGAAAAGGTAATATAAGACACTGAAATTCTCTCTCCCCTCCCCTGAGGCTGCAAAAAATTCCTGTGTAAGAACGTAATTATCTGGTGTTCACTCAGAGCCAGACAGCTCAGAACTCTTTTCCATGGCACAGAAGAGAGCAGAACCACAATGTGTCATATGGAAGGGCAAATCAACTACAGAAGATGCCTCATGTAGCTCTGGCATGCTCCTGGATTTCTGCAAATCTGTGCTTTTGCACAAAGACTGCAAAGGATGGAAACAGTGGCTCACTACGAGTAGATGGTTTCACCCATGTCTTACAACAGATTTCTGATTTTGTTTGTTTATGCTCCAAGGTTTGCAGTATGACTGGGGGAGTCATATATTCACTTTGGCTATTGAGCTGAAAAAAGTAGCAAAACCTTATTTTTTTGTCTTTTTACTTATGTCAGCAAGAAGAATTCTATGTACGGAAAATAAAATGTTTTGTTTCAAACAACCCTATTTAAATAGAGAAAGAGCAAAACAGAGGAAACAGGAAGATGGACAGAGAACTGATGTGAAGATACACTGCTTTGCCCAGCATCTCTGTAGTTATAAACCTCACCCAGAGATGTGGGAGACCTAAGTGTAAGTTCTCTCCTCTTCTGAGCTTTTTGGAACCCAGATCCTCCCCCCAGGAAAGCCACAGGATATGCTGAGGTTAGGTAACTCTGATCTCCTGTGGTTTTACTAGGATGGAGTAGCTGAGCATCAACCCCCTTTAGAATGAAAAGAATTTGAGTATAATTTGACAGGTAATTTTGGAAGGATCCAAATGGCATTATTCTACAAGTTCAATGTTGGGGCAGGGAATTTACCCATCTCCAGTTTTCAGTATGATTTTGGCAGTTTCCCAGGAACACCTTGACTTCCATTTCAGTGGTGATCACATCTTTCAATGGCCTAAATTGGCCTAGTATAAAGGAGATAACAGAGCACACATTTTATAGGCTTTCCTTAACACACCTTGTTATTTTTTACAAGGGTTCAGTATGTCCCATCAAAACTAAATTTTGTGAATTAATCGAATTCCCCAAATGAGGTTAGTTTCAGGGCCTGTTTACGTGTACACAGTGACTTTTAAAACAAAGGCAACACAACACTTTTCAGTTAGCAATGGATACTTGTGCTATGGGCTAGAATGATAAAGCACTATATAAAATCCAAGTAATGGTTTAAAGGTTGAAAAGTATCTCATAGTCTGTGATAGTTGTAAAATAATTCTCAAGTCCTTAACATTAGTTAGTTAGCATTAATTCTTGCCACATACAATTTTGTTTGTCTGTTTCCACTACCAGGTTTTTCTTTTATGAAAGGTATGATCTCACAATATTCTGGAAGTTTTATAACTATTGTTACAAAAAATGTCAAATAAGACAATGTACTCTTTATTGCAAAATACATTCTGGTACATACAGCCCAGTGTTATATCACCATCTCACTACTGAGATTATTTGTGATATTTAACATGCATTAATCTAAAACTACAACTTATTTCATTTTATATTATTTTATTTCAAAATAACATTATGTATAATGTTATATATATATAAAAATTCTATATACAATATAGAATACTCTGTCAAGGATCTTTTCATCTAAAACTAGCTTGGACTTTCAGTTCAGCCTGAAATATTTGCTGCTTGGATTTTCTTTTTAAAGTAAAAGTAATTTTATTCTTTTGAATATCAAGAGGCAGAAAGGGAAAGGTCAAGAAAACCTGCCTTATAGGCATGTTGATAGTAATAGAGATATCTAGAACTGCCAATAAGCATACTGACAAGATTGGAAGGAAAAAAAAAAAAGAGTATCTACCATTCCATCCATATAAAAATTCCTTTCTGCAAAAAAAAGCTCAATTCCCGGCTGATTTGGACTGAGTGATGGACCTCTGCATCAGTTCATAGACTTTTCTTTTTTTCCTGAACCAGCTTTTGATGTATTTTCTTTCCAACTCTTCTGTCCTGGCTTTTAAAATAATTTTTATTCATTGTGACAGAAATGTCTTGCTATACTAATACTCTAACCCAAAGCATTAGCTGGAACTAAAATAACAAAAGTCTTCACGGAACAAGTTGTTAGGACATGGCACAGGCTGTCCAGGAGAGTGGCTGAACTGCATTCCCTGGATATATTTAAAAGCTGTGTAGATGTGGTGCTGAGGGACACGATTTATTAGTGTACTCAGTAGAGCTGGGTTGATGGTTGGACTCAATGATCTTGAAGGTTTTTTTCAATCAAAATGGTTCTGTGATACTGTGAAATAATTTTTAGTTTAAAAATATAGAACAAACAATCCAACCATTAACCTCAATGTTTGTTTCATATGATCTCCCTGATGTCTTCAGTTTTAATTTTGTGATGGAGAATTCAAAATGTCTATCCAGATTATGAAGAAATGCAAGTACATTTTTAAAATTGTTACGGAGTTTGAGAAAACAATTTGTTTATATGCTATCACTCAGAAATGTTTGTTGAAGTAAAACTAAATCAGAAGGAGCAACTTTCCAGGACACAAAAACACTTTAATATTATTAAAAGTGACACTTGTGACACTTACGGGGCTTAATGGCATTTCCAGTCTTAGTTAAGTGGGTGCAAAAGAATGTAGCAATGTTGCTTCACATACCATCTTACTGAACAGAAAGAGCAGACTGGCAGTTAACATCTCTGCCATTTTTATAATCCAATGATGAGTACCTCCTTGCTCATGAGCAGGTAGGCTTTTTCAGACATTTTTACATTTCTTTGTTTTAGTTTATCAGGATGATTATTCCTGGAGCTTTTTAAAAGAGTAAAATTTCCTTATGCATTTTTACATCTCTGCTGGGAGTCTGTAAACGGAGAATGCTAAAGGCCGACAGTTTCACATTTTTCTAGGTCAAATGTGATCCTGGAAGAAAGTTGTGGCAATTTTCCTTTTCCTTTTGATGTGAACACCTTTGCAGCCTGGACAATAAAAAGATCTCAAAATAACTCACAATTAGACTCCATTCTTATTCAGGCTTTGATGCCTTTTTGAAACAAAACTCATTAAGTTGCACCAAACAATACGTAAGTTTTGTGCAGCTGTCTCTTAGGGACCTGAAGGCCAAGTTAGTTACTTCCTAAAACATAAGGTACCACCAGCAGAGCTGTAGCCTCATTAGAGATCAATATCCTGCTCACAATTACACTGAAGAAAATTACTGTCACAAGTGAAAAGCATTAAAAATTATTGAAATGCTTCTCAGACAGCCTTGTTTAATGACAACATTTGGCCAATATGTCGCTGACAGCACTTCAGCACTGCATCCTCTCTTCAAAGAGCAGAATTGAGCACTGGAGTGCCTTGGCAAACACAATGAAATTCACATGGCCCCTTCATTTTGTGTAAAACAGAATAATGGAAATGGCATTGGGCAAGGATCTCTCTGCAGCTCACAGTATAGATGAATGAAAGGCTCATTTCTACAGCAAGAAAGGCCCAAGAACATTCCCACAGCATCCCTCAGCTTAGAGACTGCAGTGTTCCAGCTCTGGTGAACACATGGGCAGGAGAAATGTTATTAATTAGCTTTTCAAGGTTACCAGTACTATAGGCACACTATATCTATTTGCTATAGGTTCTCTCACTATGCCACTTACCAATTTGCAGTTCTGGATACATTTCATATAGGCACCAGTCAACACTGCAGTTGCAATGAGTTTTCTCACAGAGATTGTTTATAACATCCCGTGTCACCTGACGCTCATCCACCATCAGTGACTTTGTGCTGTTATCGTACATGTGCACCTTGACAACAAGCTGAGTACAGAGTCACAGAGGAGTCAATTAATTTCAGAAGCAAGTAAAAGCTCTGAATCTGCTAATACAGATAAGAAAGATTAAGGCTGAAGGTCATTTCTGATTCAAAGGTACCCTTGTCCCACACTGAGCTGAGGGAATAAACCAGCTTGGAAGCTCTCACATTATATTGCCACCAAAATAAAGACCTTTTCTCAAAAAAGGAAACTGAACCTTGATCAATTTCCTAAGTGCTTGAGTTACAAAAGATGAAATTGCTATGGAGAAAGCTCAGAAGTTAATCTCTTCTCCACATCTACTAGATGTGCAATTAAGGAAAATGCTTGATAGGGAAACCAAGTACAAAAGGACAGAGCATCCTAAATGCAATCTAGAAATGTGGAAAGAATCTTGCCATGATAACACACAAACCCAAAATCAGATTGGACTAAGATGGGCAGTAGTACAAGAGCCATAAGTAGTACAAGAGCATGCAGGTGAGTTACTTATGTGGAGTTAATTAACCTAAGAGACTATTTTTTCATATTGTGAGGTATTTGTTAAATGAGAAACAGTATGCACTTTTTCAAAGAGGAATAATGCAAGACAATGCTGACATACATAAAATGTGATAAAGAACTGCAAATCCATTATAAGAAAAGTACTTAAAATGTTCCATTAATATTGAGAACAGAAGAAATATTGTCTACAGGATCTGTATGAGGGAACCGGAAGTAAACTAGTGACTTGGGAGGACTTCTCCAAATAGACTTGTTTATACAGCTCCTTATTTTAAAATGTATGCATAATAAGCTGCCTCTGCCTTTCCTCATAGGCGAGATGTTCCAGTAGCTTAAACATCTTTGTGTCCCTTCATTAACTGGGATGGGACTGTCTTGAGCTTGGAGGAGGTGATCCTTGAATATTAACCAGCTTTCTTAGGCCCATCTTTCCTCCAGTGCCTTATCCCATGAGACTCTTTAAAGCAGATCTTTGAAGCCAAAGTCTGCTCTCCTGATGTCCAGGGCTCCGAATTTGCTTTTCATTGTCCTCCCTGGCTTCTTCCCTTTGCTTTCAGTAAAAGAGAGAAGACCAGTTTTCTTGACTATTATTTAGCCAATTTAGAATTAAAAAATGACATAGTAATTTTATTTTAGTGACATAGCCACAAAAAGATTAAAACTTACTTCTACCCCATAGTTCAAAATATTCAGAGTAGGGGGAAAAGTAGAAAAAAAAGTCTTGAAAGGAAATTTTCCCTCCCAAATAAGAATTGCTAACATTTAGAGGAAAAAAGGGTGAACAAAGAGCAGTCATAAGTCTAAGTTATAGAGCTTTACAAACACTACACTGACGAAATCCTACCAACACACTCTCTCAGAAGTAGCATTTTTACACAGACATTCATTAAGTGTTCCATGGGAACCATCTCAAGTATAGGCTACCCCAAGTTTACTGTAAGCTCCAATTCTTCTTGGAAGCCCAGCAGTCTCCAATCTCCAGCACTTCCTCTCTCCTGTCTGAGTTAAGACTGAAAGGTCATGATTGTATTTCATTCCCATCCATTTTTTCAGAGTTACTGAACATCTGCAGCTTCTGTTGAGTTCTGCTAGAATACTCTCTTAGGGTCAGTGGACATAATTACATGACACTGCAGCACTGTGCAGACACTGGAGAGACACAGAGAGCTTTCCCCTAACACTGGAAAAAAATAGAGGCAGAGCCTTCCAAGTCCTCCTAAAAATAAATTCCTCAGAGGTACCATTTTCCCAGAGACTTCTCTTCAGCCAGACAGTTATCTCAAGTTACAGACCAAATATGAAAAAAACCTAGTGATTTTAGTAAGAACTTTAATACTGACAAGAATGATAATAATTACTTAGCCGGTAGCTCTTATAGTAGCATTTCATTATTTTAAGGCTCACCTTTTTAATTTTTGCTTCCTTCAGTTTCTCCAATGCAAGTCTAATCTTGTCAGCTTTAGCCCGTGCCTCTTGCTCTTCCTGAAAAGACAAAAGACACTTGGTATACTTCTGGTTAAGTAAGGCCAACAACTTATGTTTACTTGACAGATATTTATATCTTATTATTTCTATCCAGAGCATAAGGCTTGTCATGGGAAACTTCATTGTTGCAGGGAATCCTCAGGTTTCCTTGACTAAATATGCTCCAGCAAAAGCTCTAATTTACAAGTCAAGCACTTCCTTTTGTTGCCCAGTCATGCAGCTCTTCCATGATCTCAAATACTACAGGAATGCTAGAAAACTGGACTCCTCTATATTTCCATATATAGGATTTTTTGCTACAGTATTCACAGGCATGCCCAAATTCAGTCAGTGACTGTGAGAGAAAGCTACTGCTCTGCTTCCACACAAAATTTTTCTATTATCCTCAGCCTCTATTTTCTACCCCAAAGTCATAATTTTAGTAGTCTTTAAACTAAGAAATCCAAGATTTTTCATGGGAGATGCACTTGCAAGAAACTAGGCCTAACTAAGCATTGCCACCACTTCCTTCTAAGAGAGATGTCATAGAATCCTAGGAAAAAACGAGCTAAAAAAGTTATCTTATTCATCCCAAGCTTTGAGGCATGTTCCACAATAACTTAAGTACTCCTGCCTGACATTCATCTGCCTGAAGTGAACATCTTTTCTTTTATCACTACTTCCCCTAGATACTAGGATCCTCTAGGATGTCTGACATAGAAATGAGGTGTGCAGCATGAAAGAGATGCCTTCAAGCATGTTTGCTGTTGTTGAATTCTCCACTATACATACCAAGAAATCAGTTGAAATATGTCATCTTTTTTCTTTTTTTTTTTTTTTTTTTTTTTTTTCCCTCCACATGCATGGAAGTTCACGTTACTACAGCTAAGAGATGTTTAACTTTAAGAATACAAAAATAGCTTCAGTAGTTGAACAGGAGCTGCTGAACAAAGTGGCTTTTGCAGTAAGGCTGATTGTTCTACAGAGGGAAGAGCACAGCTTCTCACACTACAGCCCTCTTCTTACTCTCTCAAAACACCTCTCTCCAGGAGGCAGGGAAAGCATCCTAATCGAAGCAGATGATTGTGGTGCAGGCAGGCCTTCTGCTGAGAGTTTTAGGCAGACATAACTCAGGCTTCACCTGCATGGTACCCATATTGAACAGTTCATACACTGTACAGTAGAGTCCTCACCCGAGACCCTTCATGTTTTTGTAACCTTCACCTGTCTTAATTTAGAAAAAGCAAATTATGCAAAATAAATAAGCTATCAGAGGCAAAATTTTAGCACTGTTAAAGAAATGCTTTGACATACTAAAAGATTTGTTTTCCTACCACAGAATCGTCACCACATTTTCTGGATCTTCAAATAGAAGCGTGTAAGTCATCCAGATAATGTCATAGAAAATGCAGCAGCCTTGAACCCAGTCTCCTAACCAATGTTGACTTTTATACAAGTGAGCAGCTTTTCTTGTTGCAAGAGATCAGTTAGGCCAGGGGTAAAACATACACAGCTCATCATAGCACATGCTGCAATGATGAAGCATAGTGACATCTTCACAAAATGGTCAGATTTTTGGCAATGCTTTTCACGGATGCCAAGGCCAGGTTTTCTATGAGAAGGTATTAACTGATCAGAGCTTAATAAAAAAATTCAGTGACAAGTTTTCTGTTCCAGTAAACTGCTTGCGATGATTTATGCCTGTCTCAGGATATCAAAATGATGATTAGAAAGGTGAAGGAATGGGCAATAGGTTAAGGAACAGGCAGAAATTGCTGAGCCCAAAATCAAAGAAAACTCTCATTCTGTAATTCATGCGTTTCATCATTGCAGAAACTTCTCAAGATGTTTCCACACGGGTTATCCATCGTTGTTCCAATGCCAAATACCACATGTAAAATTATAAGAACTTAGAATGCTTAGAACAATATTCCAACCAGGCTTACCTGGGTGAGTGGCTCAGGAGGAGGAGGTGGTGGTGGTGGTGGTGGAAGATCTGAATCAGGGTTTGGAGGTGGAGCAGGCAAGTCATCCACAAATGGTCTGGTAATGGTAACATAAGGACTTGCTTTAGAATAAATGCCACTATCCAAGCCTGTTGAAGGCTGAGTGACTGTACTTTGCTGGTTGCCAGAACTCTTCTGGGCCTGTAAAGTTCTCTGTTCAACATCATTTATGTCTGCTACAAGATCAGCCATTAAAGCATCCAAGTCTTTGTCCTCTAGGGCACTTAGGGATTCTGTAAAGAAAACCACAAAATGTGTCAGAGTGGATGTAATGCAAAACAATATGTTCCCAGGTCAAAGGAGATTAAGTTACAGAAGGCATGGTTACTGTAAGATAGAAGGGTTATGGGAAAGGAAACAACATTTTAAATGGGTTAAAGAAATTAAATGTGTTTTAGGAATATCAATTAATCTGGTCATACTGAAGATCAGAGCACAAGGAACTCTATGAATAAAAATAAACAGGACAGAGAACTTCACTTTCAGTTATACAGCCTGAGGCCCTCACGATGTTATGAAACCTGGCCTCGATCCAGCTAGGTTTCTGGGCACATGCTTACTGATATGGATGCAGGAAATTCCATTAACTCCTATTAGTCTATTTATACTAAGTGCATACATAAATGCTTAGCAAATTCTGATATAGCACACAACAAACAGTGTAACTGAGGCTGAGATCAGGACTCCCTTCATATAGTACTACTATTCTACGCCTCTAAAATTAGCATGAAGCACAATTTTAAAATTAAAACAAAGTTTTAAGACACACAAAATTGTATGCTATCATTTATATTCCATCAGTAATTGTGTGACCAACATCTGTAATATACCTCCCACAACATGCAAGGCTTTGAGGATCCTTTAATCAAAGAAAGAAGACAGTCTCATTTTCAAAAGCATCTTATCAACCAGATAGAAATGCTGTAACTTACTTTGTGTCTTCTACTCTATCACAGTATAAGATAAAATCCTTTGCTGGATCTTTATATACAATTTCTTTTTTGGTTGTTTGAACTAGCCATAGTATAAGAGATACTGTGGAATAACACCCTGTAGGCTGATTTAGCATTCTAGAAGAGAAGGGCTCTTTAAGAAACAACAGATTCAGTGGTTTAAATATCTTTGAAGAGACTAGTTTAAAAAAATAATCACAAATGGGAAGAGCTTTCAGTAGGATTTTGGAAAGGGATGGAGAATGCTGAACTAGATACTAATACAGTTCAACAAAGAGCTGATCATTCATCATACTATGTGTGAACACAGCACTACAGTGTCACAGTTTACTCTGCTTTATCTGTTATGTTAGGAGTATTTTCATAAGCTTTTCTTTTCAGTGGGAAAGTTGGCTTATGATCCTTTCTATTTATGTACCTCTACCCACTTTGCTGGTAGAGACATTAGGCAGCTTAACAGTGAACTGATCCTGGGACAAAATCACAGCCCTAACAAGCAACTGCACATGCAAAAGTGACAGTAAAGCCAGAATGAGAATAATCAATTCAAAGCAGAAGCTGTTGAAACTGGTACTTCCGCTGGACAAAAATGCTTATGCAGGTCTGACCTCATGCTGAGGAACTTTGTCTTCTGATAAATTAAACCCTAATGTAAACAGGTTGCATTTTAGAAAGCAATCTGGGGAGAGTTCTCAGTGTTGTTTTCCACTACACTCAGACTTATTAAAAGGTCTGGCTCTTATATAAGGCTGAGCAATATCCCTTTAAAAATATGTTGTCCCCTTTGAAGTTTACTAAATTGAGACACACAAATATACCTCCCTCTCCAGAAAAACAAGTTTGGGGGCTTTCCGGTTTGTTTTATTATCAAGGGTGTTTGAAGCTTTTCTTCTCATTTGTTGCTGCGAGGTTTTTAAAATAAAAGTTACTTACCATTTAAATCTTTAAAACCAACCGTAAAGCTAAATTCACTGTTGGACACTTTGGGGGATGGAGGTTGTACCATCTCCACTCCTAGACTCTGTTAAGGTAGAAGAAAAAAAAAAAAAAAGAGGTATCTGATGACATAATTATTATTACAGACATTAGGACTGGTAAAACAGTTACCTGAATTTGTCTAATGAAATACTCTTCAAGAAACAGAATGACACACACTAGTTTCTGAGATTGTACCTGGTAAGACTGGTAAATTAACAGAGCCAGGACAAGGGTTGAAGCAATGCTCTCTTGACACTGTTCACCTGTTGAGGTCTTACAAATGCTGAGCAGAATGGAAGGATTACTTCTTATATCCTACAAGCTGTATCCCTGTTTATATGTGCCTGTGAGATGTTTGTCCACTGGTGCTCATACCCAATATGTACCAGTGGTATTACATTTCTTAAAGCTGCCTGAAAGTGACAGACATCTTCTATTAAAAATAATGCAAATGTTTTTCTTGGCAGCCCTTTTCACCTACTTCCCATCCAGAACATGTTGGTTTCTTCTGAAGTTATACAGGGCTGGAAACCAAAGCAGTGAACACTGCTTCTATGTTAATACTCTGATAAAAACAGACATGGCATAAATAGGGGAAGAGGAAGAAATGAAGCATGGGAGATTTTAGTGTCCAAGAAAAAAAAAAGAGAGAAAAAGGGAGGGCACAAAATGTAGTGGTGAAATGGACTGTAAGAGCATAAAGGAAATGCTTTCATTACTAACCTCATAGAGGCCAGAAAAGTGCAGGAAAAGAAAAGAAGTTGTTGGCCAGTTTTTTTAAATCTCAAGCAGATTAATTTAATGGAAGTTTTTTTAAAACATGTCTGTATTTATTCAGAGTTTAGGAGAAATGTAGGAAAGTTTCATGTTTTCACTAAATGATAGCTATTTTTCTAATCTTGATGGAAAAAAATAATTATTTACCTGGGTTAGCATATCCATCTCCCCAAGTAAATGGCTGAACATTTCATCTATGTCATCACATGTAGTCTCCATCTGGAAAAATAAATCCACAGACGAGGAATCATCACAAGTTATTTCAAACCCAGCAATGGCCAAAACAAGGATATGCAACATTCTTTTATACTGCATTCCCAATTAACTTTAAAACAACTGTTCATGACTTGCAAAAACCTCTTTCATGGTTTAAAAATAACTACAAATCAGAATCTCAATCCTGTATATGCTTAAACACAAATTTGGTCTCCACAGACACTAGGAGTTCCAACATCCTCTTTGTATTATGTACATTTCATAGGAAGTCAACAAACCATGGTTTTATCTTAAGCACCAAAGAAATACAAGTGGTGAGAGACAAAGATGGAAACAAAGTCTGAGGTTAAGAAGTTCCTGAATACTTCATGTTGAAAGCTTTCTCTCTTTGGCTTAGATGCCTAATTTAACAAGAGTTTATTAGGTGTTATCTAGAGCAAGAAGTCAGAATTGTAATGCGGAAAAGGAAAACCAAACGGAGCTGCAGTTCATATTGACAAATATCTCATAATTGCTTAAATAATACCGAATAATTTTATGTTTTCCTGTTTTCTGATTTAGGAGAACAAAATATCTGTTGGAGGAATCTTAAGAACTCAAGCCGTTTGTATGGTTTTGAATTTTTTTTAAAGTAATGACTAGATCTACTTTGAGGAAAAAGTCTTCATATTGGTCCTCTGATAAACTGCAGTCCTGTTTTTCTGTATTTCTCCAGAACTAAAAAAATTACTCTTGGTTTATAACCAGAAGACTCTCAAGAGGAAGAGTAAGCACTGTCTAAAAGGGAAAAAATCCAAACCAAAGAAACCTCTTAAAGTACTTAGAAAAAAAAGGGTATGAAAACTGAGTTTGGGATTATACAATATTTTCATCAAATTGTGGGATTTTTAGAGGTTGTAGTAAATTTAGAGCTTCTTTCTTTGTGATTATATGATTTTCTGAATCTTCAGGAACATTTGGTTCCTCTGAAAAAATAGTGTGCAAAGAATTCAGTAAAAATTTCCAAAGTAAAATGGAGCTGAGATAGTCACTGATGACTTTTTCTTGTCAATTCAAATAAATGACATTTAATAGTAGGGGATTATTTGACCTTAGTCAGGTGGGAGGAGAAGACCTCAACATATATTTTGAGAAGGAAATATGTCAGTGTCCCTTTCAAGTGTCGCTTTCACTGAACAGACATTCATCATGATCACCAGGCTGTTAAAGCCATCTTGTCACAAAGCCATTGCCCCTATTAATATATTTTTATTTCTCTTGAATTTCTACTGCTTTGGCTTAGGGAGACAAAATTAACCTCATAATTACCAGGTACCCTGATAATATTTTATGCTAAAACACACTTAATGTTGTCTTTAACTGATGTGAGAACTCCCAGAAAAGCAAAAGATAATATTAGCAAGTCCCCAAACCAGGGAACTGCAAAAGAATGTCCATGCACTGTCCTCCTCTTTGATTCCACAACCATTTCCATTTCTTTCATATGATTGCCACAGCAGAAACAAACACACAAAACAATATACACATTGGGAACTATTCCATTCAAGGAAGATGTTGCTTAATTTTGGATAAGCAAATTCTTTCAACTTCTATAAAAAAACTTGAATTTATTCAAGCCAGAAATTCTAAGTGAAACCTGCAGATGTGTATGACCTATTATTAACAAAAAGGGGAGAAGATTTACCAAAGTCTCCAGAACAACATTGAGTCTCATACTCAGTCCTCCTCTATACACTAAACAGTAACTTTCTTTCTATCAGGTTTTTCTATATATAGTACTAATATTGGTACCTCTTAAAATGACAATTAACTACTTGAAAAGGAAAAAAAGGGCAGTACTTTTACACAAAGTTTCTCATGATGTAAGATTTTAGGCAGAGAAAAAAATCAGAATTAAAATAAAAAGAGGAAATTGTGGTTGTCAAGATCAAACATACTAAAGAGGGGCTTATGGGTAGGTGTATCTTAGAAACCTAACCTATTTTTAAAGTGATTGATTTAAAAATTTATGCCTTCTAGATCACTTCTTGAAGTTACACCAAGCATATACCAGGTCTTTTTATTTCCCCCCAGATTTCACATTTGGTCTCTGTATATTTGTTCCTATTATATTATATAATTATATTATATTTCTCCTCACCTGTTACTGTCTGACTTTTATAATGCCAGTCTCTTCTCCATTTCACTCCTCAAGGCCATTTCCAAAGACCTACTTGCATCCACTCAGATGCCCCTACGAGGGGGCCTTCAGCCATTTATTTCCTTTTCCTAAGAACCACTCCTGCTGCCCTGGATGACAACACAAAGCTGTGTACTGTATTTCTAAACCTGGCAACATATCCACACGAAACTTCTTCCATTTTCTAAGTATGCGCTCCATACTTACCCTTATTTTGAAACTGAGACGCAAATTTCTACATTTTTTTAGCTATGGGCTAGAAGTTGGAAATAAGTTCTCTCACTTCTAACACCAGAGAAATTTGGCAAACGCACAGAAAGCAAGCCAGCCTACAAGGACAGATGGAAAATATTCCCTAGTCTAACTTGTGCTAGTAAGAGTAATACTTTGATGATAGTGAGCAGTTTTCCCATGGGGATGGTTCAGTATTCGAGGGCACCAAACGAAAACAAAGAGTGAGAATGTTTAGATGGAAGAATGGCAAGGAGGCCCTTGCACTCAGTCTCAAGGTGCACACCTTTAGCGTTATGGACTGACAGATGGAGTGGGTGCTGCCTTTCCTGGTCTATAATAGGAACTAATGAATTCAAATCAGGATAGGATTTCTGCATGGTTGCATACATTTTCATGTGTTAAAATACTAGAGAGAATAATTAAAAAGCTCTACTTTTTAAAGAATATTAAAAAAACCTGTTCTTTGCACAAAATGGAACTGTTTGACAGAATCATCATCATTTGGCAGGAAGCTAACAGAATGAAGAGCAAAACAATGACACAAAATTCACCCTTCTTGAAAAAGAACATATTAGAAAATATCATGAAAGCTGACAAGGTGATCCTAAGGTGCTGCTCAAAAAAAAAAAAACAAACTCCAAACCCCAGACAATGTAATATACTAAGGAGAGTTTAAACTGTTAGCATCTGATAGCTCTGAGAATTGCCAAAAGCCAGTTCCTTTCAACAGGAAGCGTGGTTTAAGTCACGTGGTGACAATGCTTCTGCGCTTGCAATCTGAAAACAAGCTCAAACCACTTGTGCAATACAGAACAGGAAACACCAACTGCATCGCACAGGAGATTACCAGCTCTGCAAATCCTTCTCAGTAGGGCTGATGCAGTTCAATCAACCTAAGGGCTACAGACAAAAAAGGAATGAGGAACAGCATGGTATCAGTAGAACAAAGGCATATAGCAGATTCATGCTACAAACAGCATTAGGAACCAGTCTGCTTAGTGATCTGGTAAACAGTTATGGAAACATTCATTAACTTCAAAGCATTGTTCTTATCCTTGAAGTGTTACATATGCAAATAGCAAGGATAAAAATACATTATATTTTTACAAGTCATATGGAAAGATGAAAAGTACACCTTCACCTCGTAGTCCCTGCACTACAGTGTGTGTCAGAGTACCAAGTCAATCAAAATGACCACCGATTGTTCAACTACCCAGATGCCTACTACCAGCACTGTAACTTCCTTAAATACTTTCTGGTGTGGAATTAAAAAAATCTTTAAAGTTTCGAGAGACCTGACAGTAGCTCTGTGATTAAATAATGCAAATCAGATATTCACCCTTAGCTATGGCAGTAGATCATCCCATATCAATGAAAAAACAAAAAAAATGATGAAAGTTACAGAAGCCCCAGCAAAAAATGCAAAGCTGAAAAGAGGATAACTGCCTGTCATAGGAAACAGGTGTGCAAGCATTATGATAAAAAAAAATATGCATTGAAACCTAGAAAAAAGCTATTGAGGCATCATTTCTTCCTGGCTTATAACACAAAATCAATGGGAGAGTAAATGAAACTGGAAGCCTATACAACTGCTCCAGGAAAATGTGCACAGTGTAATTGTGAAATTCATCATCAAAAGTGGCGAGTTAGTAACTGAGGAGCTGGTTTTCTCTACAAGCAGTCACAGCCAGAAGTGCTATTTTTTCACACAGTTTCAGGCATAGATGTTGAACCTCATATTTCAAGACCCAAAACAAAATCTCCACCTATTTAGAATCAGAGTAAAGCTTTCATGATAGACAGGTCACACCATACCTTCCGGCACAGGATTTCTTGTACCTCTTTCTGGATCATGTGAGATGCTAGTCACTGCTGGAGACAACTTGCTGGTCAAACTGACCACAGGTTTGTAAAGGATCTAACTAGGTTTTTTACAATGATTTTACAGTTAGGTGTCAAAAAGACCTCTGACTACTCATATGTCTCTTACATAATTTAGGCAGGTTGTATGGACTTTCCTTAATCAGCTATTGCATTGTACCTAGTAAAATGTCCCTAACAGATATTTAGGTCAATTTTAATGAAGTAGCACAAAAGAGAACATCTATCTCTGCAGAATTCATCCTACAAGAATAATTCAATTATTTACTAATTCTAGGAGATACTAAGTTAAGAAATTAAAGTTTTGAAGTAATGAAGTAGAAATGGTAGCTGTCCCCAAGCTTTCAAAGTAACAATCAGATTTGGCAGTCAGCACACTGACTTGTCTCTTTCTTATCTATGTAACATGACTCTGTGACTCTCTCCTGTTATAATTAACAGAACCTCTGTGGGTCCTGTTCTCTGTGGCAGCTGTGGGTCCTGTTCTTAGGGTGAGGTGGGACTGCAAGACTACTGAATGGTCCCAGAGGTTCAGTTAGTAATATTAACTCATATTGTGAAAAGGATGGATCAAAAGCAGTTAGCCTGCTTCCAACACTACACTTACTTCGAATTTATAAGTATGTCATTTTCCAAGAAAAAACTTGTGCATGTAGATAACTTTGAAAGCAGTTTCTTATATCACTCATTCTTCTGGGAAATCTGATATGTCAGTGACTATAGGTTTATCCCCAGCTGCAATTCCATTGCATATTTGTCTCAGGGATGGGTGTGACGTGATAATGTTGCTCATGATGGAATAAGAGCAAGACAATAAAACAATAGGAGCTTCAGGAAGACTGATACAATTGTAAAGTGTCCTTCCTAGTTTAAAAGTAAGTGACATTTGGCTTTGGATTAAAATTATAACAGCAGATAAATATAACTGTATGAGAGAATCCTTTTCTAATGTCAACCTAGGGCACTAGAGCATCTTCAGGTGACTATGTGACATAAACCACAGCACTGATTGCTCCAGAGGTATTTTTACAAACACTGTGGAACTGCTTGACTCCAGTTGCCTTGGTATCTTGGATCAAGTGGCTCACAATGACTCAAGACTCTAGAAAGACTAAAGGCACTTTAGCTAACTCCAGAATCATCCACCCAGATGTAGGCACAAACCCATTTAGATAAGAGCAGCCCAAACTTTCAGATGTTACTTCTATTTCACAGAAACTGTACCTATGCCATTTATACAACTAAACCTCTAGCAAGCTTGTTCTCTTTCTTGCCGGTCTGGAAATCGAGAGAAGTCACTCCTATTACAGAAAAAAATCTGTAGTTAGGAATTAATTTGGAAGATTTTTTAGTCTAAAAGACTTGAAAGATACACTGCTTCACTATAAACTGCTTCACTTTAACAATGACAGCAGTTGTATTTTACCCTTGTTTTGCCAAAATTATAATAATAATTTAACCATCACAGCAACTCCCACACATGAGTATACCAACTGAGCACATGTATATCACCATCTCTTTCAATTAAATACATTTAAGCACTTCATTTTCCATTGGTGAGAGAAAGAGTGTAACAACATGGGGCACTGTCCTTCAGATGCCATTGTCTCAACATCCATCACCTCTATGCTCCCCAAACTCCCCTTCTCCTTCCCCATCCATTGTTCCAAACACATGCTCTTCTTTATTCCACTTGCTGGGAGTGGTGTTTGGGAGAAGCAGCTGTGGGTCCTGTTGTTAGGGTAAGGTGGGACTGTAAGATTACTGAATGGTCCCAGAGGTTCCGTTAAGAAAGCCTGCAAAGAACAAGAGACTACCTAAAAGCTTATCCATGGTATGTCAGGAAGAAGTTACTCAAGGCTAGAAGAGAGGGTAGCAAAAGGTTCTCATGCTAAGATGAAGGAGGACAGGAAGAACATTTAACCCGTGACAGGCAGCATATGCTATTGCTATAGAACAGGAGTGTAGAGGGATACAGCATGCAGGCTGGGTACACCACAGAATCACTCTCATCCACAGACAGAGTTTGGATCCTGGGGCTCCAGAAAATATATGACAAGTGTACTTGAGCAGCTGGGGACTCTGAGTTAAAAACACCTTATGCAAGGGAAAAAATAAATCAGTGTAAAAGCACAAACTCAGGGAGGAGAAAGCTGGGAATCAATTTGTATGTAACAGAATTTCACTTTTTAGCCTCCTGTCAGCTCCTGAAGGGGACTGCCTTTCTCAGCTTTACTAAAGAGTAAATTACTGAAGATAATTTTTGCCTGACTAAACAATCAGGTAGAATTTCTAGGTCCATTATTAACTTTCCAGCTAGAAAAGCTGGTATTTTTCAGTCTATATAATGCAGTGATCACAAACAGCTATAAGCAGTAGGTTTCAGATGAAGATTTGTAAGTAATGGGAAAGAGTAGAAGTCACCATAAATGGGATGTTTTAATGGCACGGCTGTGGCTGCTTTACCACAGCCCAGCAAACCCTGAACAGCACAAAGGAAGCAGTTATGGGAAGAAAACATAGCAAGAGGAAAAAAATCTTGTGACATTTCCAATACAATTTTTCCCTTTCTGTAAGCTTTTCCATGAGAAGGAAATGCCACTGCTTCCTTCTCTTTTTTTCCTTAACAAGTGGAGGAGGGATGGAACAACTGATCTGGTCAGAGATAGCAAATTCCTCAAGACACAAGGGAGACAAAGGAGGTCAATCTGCTGACAGATATGAAAGGCTTTGCGGAATTTCATGGAAAAACATGCCTCCCATGGGACAAAACTGCAGTCAAATTTGTGCTGTATCCCTTCCTTGGACTGGTACCCACTGCCTCATTTCTATTTGCTCTCTCAAACACTATGTCTGCTGGCTTCCTCTCAGTCATGAAGATGGGGTCACCATAGCACAAAACTAAGCTGTAACTGCAGCAAGTATTTGGGAATGTTATCTGTGTTTGTGTTTTCAGTGTGCATTCTCACTTGCTCAAGGGTTACCTCAGCAAGTTAGACCCTCCAAGCAACATGTACTGACCTTTGAAAAAAAAGATTTCATCAAAAACACAAAGACCAGCAATGTAAACTTGTCTGATATGTATGATTATGTTTTAAACTGCAATATTTTTTTTTGGCTGATATATCATTCCTATTTCTGTGCTTCAATGAGATTCCCATAACAAGTGAGAGAGTGAGAGCTTCTAGTACTGTTAGAAAATACTAGAGAATTTTCAAAAGCACATAAAAGTCCTGCTCTCAAGGAGAAGAAAAGTAATCACGTGTCTGCTACCTGCAGATGCAATGAGAGTACCAAACCTGATCAACTAAGGCCACCAAGCAGCAAGTTTTCTCTTGCTTCATATATGGACTTGATGCTAGCAGGTAAATGATGATTCTGTGAGCTTGTTCACTCTCTTGGTGAGCTGCCTTCAAGACAGACACATTATTTTGCTAGAACTGAGGAAATGGAAAGTAATTTGTAATTTTTGTCAGCAAAAGCATCCAGATGAGTGCCTCTATGACTTTGGCTCCTATGTGTTGTCTCTATGCCTGATGGACTTCCAATGTTGCTAGAAGCAGATTTGCTCTCAGTACATCCCCACTGTCCCTGATAGGTGTTGGGTATAATGACAAGATTTTCACTGAAATTTTTGTTATATCAGTTGAATTGCCTGAGGATAACTGAGAACTTCCTGTTGCTAGTGGTATTAGCTACACAGGGTCTGCCCATCACTGATAGAAGACACACAAGGAGTTTCTTTCTTTATTATGTGACATATCACACTTTTACACACACTTCTTTAGATTACAAGCAAGTACAGAGTGAAAACAAAAATGGAAATACACTGAAGATAAGCATCCAGTGCAAAACGTCTCGCAGAAATGTGTCTGTATGCATTTCTAAACAGAGTATCATAGAAAAATTTGGTTCATATATACTGAACTTGCTTTTTCTTCTAGGATTCCTAATGTATCTACTCCTCAAAATACTAATACTCCTAGTAACTGTTGCCCTAATTTATTTGAGCCTAAACTCATGGCATGCTGGATCAGTGTTCAACAAGAAGAAAATTGCTGTGTGCAGACTGAAGTCACTTCTGGCCTAATTATGAGAGCAGTTAGCTAGTCACAGATCTAAAGGATGGCTTTACTGGAAAAAAGGCTTTGAAACTAATGACAGAATTAAACTTTTTAAACACTCGTTATCAAACTAGTTTGTGAATTCCCACATGGAAGTTTTAAGTCAGATAAAAGTAATTTGTGTTTCCTTTTCATTCACAGCCCAAGAACAATGCTATAAATTAATACTGAGCTGTGGTGAGGAACACGTGTTCACTTATGTTCATGTAGATGCTCAAAAGTCTCCCACAGAAACTTCAAAAGAACGCAGCACCCCAGGCTCTTTCCTTCACAGTGAGTGCCACATACTATCAGAGTGGCAGCTATATTGTTACTACCTGGAGTAGCCATGAATCCATAGGCTGGATGCTAAGGGAAGCTGCCTAAAATGCCTGCTTTTCCAAGAGCAATTTTGCTGTAACATGGATCACTCTTCATCATGAAATGGCATATGGTGGAGTTTCTATGACATATGCATCTGATCTGGTCATTCCAGGCTCTTGTTAGTCAATAAAGGGAAAGAAAGGCAATTTTACAGGGGATGAATTACGTCTAAACAGGGCAGCTGAACCAAGTTTTAGCAGTCTCTCTCTCTCTCCATGGACTGCAAAGGTAACTCAGAACCCCAGCTGACTAAAATGCTAAACTCTAAAGCTGGGTTAAGAGGGTCCTGCCTATTAAGTCCAAGAAAAGCTTTGGAAGGCCTGTTTGGCTGTAAGTTACCATTGTCACCAGAGACCTTCCAAAACAAACAAGCTAAGACTTCTACATTGTTGCAGGCAAGTAAGAAAGCTCATTTTCACTTTCACCCCACACCTGCACCTGACTACATGAAGTCAGATGGGCTTACAGCAAAACATGTCAAGACACACTAAAATGAAAGATTAAAAAAACGTCTGTGGGAGAGAAAAACACATGTAGTTTAGAGAGAGAGCAGGAAAGGACAGGGTTATCTGAATGATGTGCAGGGAAACCAAACTAAAACAGTCTTTCAAGAAAAGCCATATTCCAAGATCTTCTCAAAGGACATATGTTCATGAATCTGCAAGTGAAAGTTTGTAACTTTGTAAAGTTAGTGAAGACAAATGAATAGGAGCAGGTCACCTAATATAGCCCTCTGGCACTGGGCCAGGACTATTTTTCTCTGATGAAACAGATAATAGTATATCAACACTGGAAACACTAAATTTGCACCACTGCAAGGTAATTAAGTAACAGAGACACCAACAGAGCCATATGTGAAATAAATATTTTTTAGAAGCAAGTCAGGAACAGATGACAAAACATACATGTCATGTAGTTAAGGGGAACTGGAACCAAAGAGGAAAATTGACTGCCAAAAGAGTCAAGCTGAAGCCATGCTAGTCATAGAATCAGAGTAATGTAGGGTAGGAAAGGACCTCAGAAAGCCACTCTGCCTGTCCCAGTTTGGTGGTACTTTGCACACCTTGCTTACTGGCTGCTTTGCCATAACCACACCACCTTCTTACACGATTAGCTTTAGACTGATAGATTAGCACATTGACACCGTGCACTTTTTGGCCACTCGTGCCAGGCCTCTGGGTCTGCAGTTTTTCCAAGGCAGGCACCTGACACAGGGCACTGTGAGTTCCCCAGGATCCCACTTGCCTTCCGAGACTGCAAGGGAACCACTGCAATCCTGCCTTAAAAACGATCCATGCCCTACCCACCCCCTCAGGGTCTGGGCACACTTCAGGTCCGACTCAAACGAACCCAACCCAAGGGAACATACCAATACCGGGACCAAGCACCGCAGCACTAAACCCCGTTATCCCATTTCAGCCCATTTCACGTGTGCCGTCGGAAGGCTCCCTGTGCCGAGGGGGGAGGCCCGTCTGTGAGAGCCGTCTCTCTCCACAGGCTTCCCGAGCGGCGAGGCGGCATGCCGGGGGACAAGCGGTGCCGCTAAACTGAGGGGTTTATCACAACTTCCCACCCCGAGCACCGGAATCCTGCCGGCATGATTTCTCACCACAGCGCATGGGACACCTCGTGTCCCCGCCACGCCACAGCCGGGCTCCTCACGCTTCCCTCCCGCCCCGTCGGGGTCCCGGGCTGGCCCTGGTTAATTCCGGTTAATCCCTCTTACCTTGGCGGGGGGGGCCGGGGGCCACCAGCTCCAGGAGGCTCCAGGGGTGGCGAAGCGGTTCTGCTCAACCCCTGCCTGCTCAGAGTTCGACCTCCCAGCGCCTGTGGGGAACTGAGGCGGCTCCCCGGGCTGCCGGGAGCCCCGGGGCGGCCACCTCTGGGGGAGCCGCCCCGCTGCAGGCAGCACCACCCCCCGCCTGGGACCCGGGGTCCGCAGCGCCTGGGCGGGCCGGGCCGCTCGCTTCCCGGGACGCTAACCCCGAGCTGGGGGTCAGGAGGAACCGGGGCCGCTCCATGCTGCTCGATGCCGACCCGAGAGCTGCCAGCAGCCGGGTCGAAGGTGTCTCCTCCGCGCTGTGGAGAGGCTTCCTTCTCCCTGGAGCCTTAGGGGCACCCGGGCTGGCTGCAAAATGGAGCCCAAGGCTCGCCCTGCCAAGGCTTGCGATTCTGTAAGCCCAGGGGGAGAGCTCCGGGGTCACCTCAGGCGGGCCGTGTGGCTTTTGGCTAGTGCTGTCAGACAGGTTTTTTGACAGAAATGCGTTTCTTTCCCCACTCTGTTCAGTGACTTTACATATCTTTAAATAATACATCTGCAAGTCAGAAAATCGCTTCCATGGTATTTTTACATCATTTTGTAGCATCACAAAGCGCTTTGAAGTGCGCTTAGACGTTATTTACCAAGTAACATGGGCAGTTCCGTAAAGGTGGGGAGAAAAAAAAAGAGGTTTCCATCTGAAGTTAAAAAGGAAAATGTCAGAAAATTCGGTGCAGCTTTCATGGGGTTAATGCCAAGTGAAAAATATGAGATTCCAAGTGTGGCAGGTGGCGTACAAATAGACCCCTCTCTTGATTTAAAATGCTATTCTCATTGTGTGTAACTGCCAAATCAATGTTTCAGCTGAATTTTTCTTATGTATATCTAAGACACTGTGGACTGTCTTAAGACAAAGTAGAGTGACTAAGGTGAAGATGTCACCATCTCTGACTTCTGCTACTTCAGTTTATAAAAGTCATCAAGTAGTTCAGCTTAATCTTGTGTTTACAGGCAATTTATATTAAAGCACCAGATTTTGCTCCAAAGCAGCCAAGAAATCCTATGTTATGGTCTTTCAGCGCTGCTGGAGATAAAATAATTATAGCAGAAGGAGGGTAACATTTTAAATTACCACCATGTTTTGCACAGCAAATACGTTTCAATGCTTTAAAGGGCAATTGCTTTGAAAAATTCCAGCTGGGACAGCTCAGACATATTTTAGAATGCATTTAAGGAATAGTACATTGTTCTGTTCATGTTATTTAAAAACAAACAAACAAACAAAAAAAACCCCCACAAATAATTTCACTGAGAAGCTGACTAAAATTTACCAGAGTTGCTGAGGTCAAAACTGTGTTTGGCCAAGCACGTGAAAATTCATCTAAATTTGGCAAACTTCTTAGCTGTTGAACAATCATGCACATAATTAATAAACAGTTATTAGTTCATCAGCTTGGGAGTCTGAGATCCCATGGATACTGCATATTCTTTTTGTTGACTTTCTTTGCAGTTGCTTCTTTTGGCTTTTTGGATCATTACGGTTTCAAGAAAAGAGGTAGTTTCAAAAGAACAATTGGCAATTTTTTCTTTTCACATTATCCAGAAGTCTATTTTGAAATTAACACTTTGTAGTGAACACCCTGCATATATTAAGGTAATAATATTAGATGATGGATTTTGTTGTCAAATTGTGGTTTTTTTCACTTCTACACGTGACCTACCAGTTATATGGCCACACCCTGATCACACTAGTGGTTTCACATTTATTTGGCTGTTGCTGAAATGCATGACCAAGATATTTGTTATGATACTGTAGAAAACATCTGTTCTGCTTGTACAAATGAGCCTTTGTTTTCTCTTTCTCTCTCTAGATTTATTCCTGTCCTCTTCAAGTATCCTGAAGTAATCCAGAGAAAGTTGAATGGCAGTATTTTCCATCTCTTCTTATACCTAGCTTTAACAGACTGGTATCATGCTTTCTAAGAGGAGCAGTGAAGATGCGAAGGGCACATCTCTAGAAAGCAAGGAGGAAATTATAGAAATCTCAGAAAATCTTGAATATTATCTGAGGAGGTTTTGGGCTGTAATCAGGAGCATGAGCATTGTATTCCAGTGGGATGGGTGGAGGCCACCATGTATTCATAAGAAAGAAATGTGGTGGGGAAACACTGCTTCAGATATGGGCTTGATTCAGAGTGTTAAAGAGGCAAAATCTGTGACAAGAGCAGGTGGAAATATATAATGCTTCATAAATTATTTTCTCTTGGCTAAAGTGAACATGAAGGAGAATCATTGCTCTGGATTCTGGCCTTCCATTTTGCTCTTCTCCAAAAGCTTTCCATTTTCTAATGGAAAGAAGAGACATGCACCCCACCCACATCACAATTGCGTGTTTCACAGCAGTTGCATGACTCAAGACCTAACACATGCAATTACAAATCATTCTTTTCCTTTTCTTATCATGGGGGAGTAGACCACGGGTTAGATATGCTGTCAGTGTACACCCTCAGTTTGGGTCAGCTTTACTAACTTCCACAGTCCTTTTGGCTTGCATTTCATTGTAATGTAAGTTTCTATAAAGCAGCAGGTAATACAGACTTGAAGCAAAACATCTGTTTTTGAAAAGGAACGAATAGATGCATTTCTAGTGTCAGGAAACCAATGCTTCATTGGCAAAAAAGCAATACTTTACCACATATGACTTCCCTTAAGTTTTATTGACATCATGTTATAGGCTGATAATGATTCTAGAGATGGAACTTCATTATTTCCACTGGGTGAATGTGACACTATGGTGACTAGTATCTTACCTTCCCAGAGTAATGCATAGGCCTCAGTGTCATGAATGGAACGGCTGCAGATATGTAAAATATTTCCAAGTCATTGTGCCACTGGCCAACAGTAAAAAAAGAAAAATATTAATCTGTAAATTAATTATATCTTTTGTCATAGCAATACACATAAAACACAACTGAAAGTTTGTTTGTTTGTTGTCATTTAAACAAAGCTTTACAATGATAAAGGATCTAATATCCTCTTTTCAAAAAGTCCTCCACAGAAACTGTAAAAGTCTTTGGTACAGTGGCTGGATGATCCTCTGGGGGACACCAGATAATTTCTTTAACTAATGAATAATTTTTTTCTGAAACCTTAATGAGGTTGCAATTTGTGTGAAATGAATCACAGCACAGCATCAGTCTGCATTCTGGAAAGATTAGTATCTCTGGAATCTTCCCAAAAGATAAGGCTAAGAGCAGAAAGTATAGGGATAAACAAATAGCAGCTATATGTCTTATGTTCTTCCAATAAGAATTAATTCTACTTGAGACTGTGTTTTTTTTAATATTCCTTTGGGGTTGTGCAATACCATAGAAGACCTGTAAAGCATAAAAATTACTATAAGAGAGATGGGAAGTTCTCATGTAAGAGTTTCTGTGGAAGAAACAACCAAAAATAGCTTTTGAAAAATTACAGAAAACCAAATTTAAGTGCAACTGTATTGAATACAGAAGCTAATTAATTCTTTAAAATTAGAACAATGAAGAATTTAAACTGATTGTGCTAGAGAACAGGTATTTGGCCAGACCAAATTCTTTCTGCCTACCTTTCCTTCCATCCTTCCATCCTTAGCAATTCAAAACTAATAATATGATTCTTTTTCCATAACTATTCATAGGAAGGATTGTTTGCATTGATTCTTACAGTGGAAAACAAAACCCAACCAAAACCTCTACCAGGATGAAAGAAACCATCAGCAGTGAAGTTAGCAATTTCACACTTAACTCCAGGAAATTAGGACAGAAGTACTTCTGGAAAGTTTGTGGTCAAACCTTGGTTACTGGAATTCTGCTCACTATGATGATTTGAAGGCAGATTTCCACTTTTTCTTTAGGTTAGTTGATGGCTTACATTTCTGTGTATAGAATATGTTCAGACAACTATTTATGTATCCAGGATTAACACAGTTAAAATTTCAAAAGCCAGAGATGCCTGAGTGAGCTTTTTCCCCTGGTTCAATTAGTTTTAGATCAGAGCCTAAGTTTTCCAGCTTTTAAATATAAATACCACTCTGTATATATCAATATTTCTTGTAACTGTTATATAGAGTGGATACATACCCCTTTCTGTTCTTAAAAAAACTCTGTTCAAGTCAGCCCACTTCTTCACTGTCAGTGCTCAGCATCTAACACAAATTGCAGCTGAGGTACGAAAATCCTGACAATCATTTCTTGTTTATTAGCTTTATTAATCTTATGAAGAAATGAAATTGTCTGCAATACTAAAAGGAAACCTGTAGACATTGTGAAATGGAATATTAAAATCTCATCTAATTTATTCAGAATGCTATTTGTTATTAACCAAAAGAACTGTAACCTGAGGGTCTTCATTTGAAAATGTCAGCATTTATCATTAACATTATTTCTTTGTCTTTAGAAGATAGGATTTTAGCTATTGCTCAGAGCAATGTATACAAACTCTAGCTTAATGAGAAGCATAATTTTAAACTGAACATTTGATTTTATTAATGCCATGTGTTAGATTTTACATGTGGGACAAACTAAGTGTGATATCAGGAAGGTTTGAAAGTTCTTACTGAAGTGAATATAAAAGATTTTTGAATACAAAGGAAGAAGGAATTAACTGGCACCATTAATAGAAATAAATTAATGATGTATTTTACTTATTCCAAGCAGTTCATCCTTTTTCCTTACTCACTCCTTTCCTGTTATTTATTTCCCTATGCACTTCTTTTCCTGATTTTGAAAATGTTGTAAGAGTGATTTACACAGATAGAATATTCATTTGCATTTTCTTGTATCCAAAGGTCAACCTGTGTCAACTTATGTGAGAACCACTCTGAAGTTGGTTCTCTGATCACACCAGTGGTAAACTTTCTCCTTTACTTCTTCTATGTTGACCGTTCAGTTACACTCACATGAATTTTAAAATCTTCCCCATTGCCTGAATGTGTATAGAAAGCCTTTGAAATACTTGTCAGTCTTATTTTGGCTATATAACAGTAATTGAAAACAGCTTCCTAATTTTATGTTGAGATTTTTTTTCTGTTATTTAGGGTTCAAAATTAACCTCTATCATGGTGACTTTCTTTTCAGTTGCTTCTTTTGGCTTTCTGGATCTTTATGGTGTCAAGAAAAGAAGTAGTTTCAAAAGATCAATTGGCAATTTTTTCTTTTCAGATTGTCCAGAAGTCTATTTTGAAATCAACACTTTGCAGTGATCACCCTGCATGTATTAGGATAATAATGTTTGATGATGGATTTTGTTGTCAAATTGTGTTGTTTTCACTTCTACATGTGACCTATGAGTTACATGGCCACACCCTGATCACACTAGTGGTTTTCACACTCACACCCTATAACTTTCACAGTATTTTGCAGAAAGCTTTAGGGAAATACTGGTCAGTATTTTTGCTTGCCAGAAAGTATCCTCAAAATCTGAGCATGTATTCACTCATATTTCCATCTCAGTGGGTACTTTTCAAGTCCAAATTCTGGGTTACATGTTTTTTACATGCATTTGATTATCTGTAGTTGCATGTCAATATTAGGCTGCAAAGTTCTCTGCTAACTGTAGTAAATATGTCTCTTTCGCAGAGCACGTGTATAGTGTACAGTATTTCGCCAGTCTTAAATAGATGTATTTTGTTTACTGATGTGAAGTGAGAAGTGGAGGTTTTGTACAATCACTTGTTTCCCATTAGTTTCCCATTAGTGTAAGCACTAACAGCAAGAACTAATGGAAACTTTTCCACTGAAGTCCAGTTGGAGACCACTGACAAGTGGCATCCTTCAGGGGTTCGTACTGGGACCTGTACTGTTTAATATTTTTATTAATGATATAGACAATGGGATCAAGTGCACCACTGGAAAGTTTGCAGATGACACCAAGCTGAGTGGTGCTGCCAATAAGCCAGAGGGATGGGATGTCATCCAGAAGGACCTGGAGAAACTGGAGAGTTGAACCTCCTCGGATTCAACAAGACCAAGTATAGGATCCTGCACCTGGCTTTGGAACAATCCACACTGTAGGTACAGGTTTGAGGATGAAGTTTTAGAAAGCAGCCCTGCATTAAAGGACTTGGGGGTGCTGGTGGATGAAAAGCTGGACATGAGCCAACAATGTGCACTCACAGCCCAGAAGGCTCTTCATGGCCTGTAGTTGGTGCTGTGAACAAAGCAAGAGTCAACATGAGACTGTCCTTCCATTATGCAAAGAAATTACATTACCCTGCCTGTGGCCAGTTGCATCACTTTTACTGAAAACTGGGATCTCCCATGATTCACAGGAGTATAAGACTTGATGATTTATTGAGATAAATGCAGTAAGCTAACAGAGTTCTCCAGACAATGATGACAATATAGTTTCCATAAAATGCAAGTCAAATATGAGCTCTATTTGAATGTAATAGAATCAATAATATGTAAAAGAGGAACTTGACAATAGCATTGTGCTTCCTGTGATAGCTTTTAAAAAATATTTTAGTAGGAGGAAGTGAATTCTCACTTCCTTTTTCATTTAGTAACTCAAGTTTTTACACTGCTCAGTTGCAATATACTTTTTGTATTATTTTTAGACTATGGTTATAAACAATATTCTAAATACTGTCATATTTTCCTCAAATGATCGTTTTGAGTTTCCAAGTATTAAGTATTTGTATTCTTGCCTAGTGACACAGCCATCTGCTAACCACAACAGAGGTTTCTATAAGAATAGGAAAAGTAATCTTTGACCTGGCAACAGTAGTTAAAATCTTTACACAGCTAAAGTGTTCCAGACAGAATCATACGCCTTACTAGTTTTCCATGTTCCTGGGGATGGGAGTTCCTATGTACTAGCTATGTCAATGGAAATTATAAAAGTTTTTTGCAGGACACATTAAAGAAGGATGTGGCTTTGGTTTGGGTGTAAAATTGTTGCAGAAGGTATTTGAAATAATGTAGCTTGTCTTTGAGAAAACTGTTCCTTATTCTCCAAAAATATGATAAGCATGAAAGAACTTTTGGCTGATAATCTTGCCCTGAAAGTAAGCAGATTTTTGCTCATTTTCAGACGAAAACCCTTTGCAGCAGCATTTAGGTTATCCCCAGCTGTCAGAGGCCTTTCTAAGTGCTGGTAGCAGAAGCAGAGTAGCAAGTATATGTAATAAATTGTCCCTGAAGAATAAAATGTGAAGGCTCTTGTAAATTTTAATAAATGGGCACTAGAGAGATGAGAGTTGATGAGTCTGTAGTGAGAGGTTGTGTGAAAAGTCCAAAGAGAGACTTGAAAATGAAGATCAGAAACTTGTCTTTGATGTAAGTGGGAAGCCAGTGGCAGCTCAGGAATGCAAGGATTAGATGATATAATAAAAGCATTTGCCCAAGAAATAATTGCCAGAGAAATAAAGAATAAATGAGAAAAGAAAGACTGTGTCTGGAGGACAAAAATAAGGATATGAAATGCCAGTCTTGCTTCAAGCTTTGACATATGGAAAAAGGGTACCTATTTAAGTGCTGCAAAGAAATAACCAGCTATCTCTAGACACAACTGATCTGGGAGGATCTGGATATATGTCTGAGTCAAAGGTGATGCTTAAACAAATATTTTCTTAAATCTCTTCATTTGCTCAACTTGAGCCTGAGTTGACATCTGGATGAACAGAAAAGTTGAAAAGTATACATTGTAAGTAAACCTGGACAATGCAAACATGCATTCCAACTAAATTCTGCAACTGGCATGCTCTGATTTTTTAAGCAGTCAGTATTGTCGTTTACATGGCACGCACTTGATTTGTTACTTGTAAGGACTGTGAAAAGTGAGCTCTATACTTTGCTCTGGTGGTAGAGTGTTGCAATGGTACTAGGCCTTTCAGAGAACAATGCCTCATTTTTCAATGTATTTTTCTGTATCCACTTCTCCTATGAAAAAAGAATTCCTTGCCTTATGATACAGCCATACAAAAGGAAGGTGTCATTTATGTGAATATAATCCAGAAAAAGTCTTAAACTTTGCAACTTTGCAAATACATTCTTGTCCTATAAAGTGAAGGTAGTCTTGCTTGATGATACTATATACCACTTTGTATGAAATGAAATGTGTAATCCTCTTAAACCAAAAGTGAACATTTCCATAGGTTTAATCTCTCTTACAGGCTTCTTATAGGACTCTGGGCCTTACATTCCCCAATGTATCTTCCTCAAACATTTCTAGAGGGTAAGGAAGCCTGGTTTTTCCCTTAAAACACAGAAGACTCATAATAAAGCAATGGAGAGTGAGAAGGAGCTAAACAAGGGTTTGGAATACCTGAGCTGATTTTCTGAGACTGGCACTGGAAATTTTAAACCAGGTTACTAAAGGCACTTAAAAACGTCAAAAGAGCTAAATGTTGCCTTGGATTAAAAAAACCCAACTATCTCATTAGCTAAATGCCTAGAAATCTGCATCGTAACAGTCTAAATTAAATTCTTATGGATGAAAAATGGTGAGGAAACACTTTAGGTCCAGATGTATGCTGTGCATACCTGCATTGTATTCTTCTCACAAACTCAAAGAGATGGATAGGTGATTTAACCACAGCACAGAAACTCCAGCACAGCTCCTGAAAATACTGAGCAAACACAGGATGTAAGTAAAACTAGTGGAGTACACAAGAAGAAAGACAGATATTTAGCCTGCTGAACAGCCTCTTTCTTTATAGAAACAATGTTTTTGCCAGATCAGTATTATTTCTAGAAACAGAGGCCAAAAAACCCACTCTTCTTGGATTCTCTGATGAAAATTTATCTTGAGTAGAATAAACTCAGCTGGGTTTTGATCAGTCAGTGTTTGAAACATTTCCAGTTTGACTGCTAATGTGTGGGGTTTTTGCCAAGACCTTAGGCTCTAAATTTATTTTAGATCTACATTGTTGAGGAAGTCTTTGTAATTGATCCTAGCCTATTTTTAGGATTACCAAAATAAGGTCTTGGGTCTTGATGGTCGGCAAATAGCCATACTGAAAAAAAGATCCATGAACATCTCACAGCTTGAAGCAAAGATCAATATAAACTGTTTACAAAGGGTGTTTGAGAGACCACCAGACACTGGACCATTATTGAGGAGAACCTTGTGAGTTACTGTGCAGAATTCTGCACTAAGATCCAAGGGAGATAATTTGCTTTAGTTGCTTTCCTAAGAAGAAAACTGAATTATTCTCATTGATAGAAAAACACTAAGAAATAAGCTAACATGCAATTTGGTTGCGAGAGGTTTCATAATAGGTTGGAAAACACACAGAGCACCTGATTCACATCTGTAGTAAAGCTCCTTCACATGGGGTAATTGAGGATCAAGTCTACAGTATTTAGTAGCTTAAAAAGTCTTAATTTAGTAATCTTTGCAAGACTAACCCCATTTTTATTTATTATAATTCTAAGCTTGCATACAGAAATGCACGTCTAAATTATCAGCTACTAAAATGCTGCCCATCTTTGCAGAAGACATTTGCGGCTATGCCCTTTCCTTAGGTATGTCTGGAAAACTTTCCTGTGTATGAAAAACCTCAATTGTTATTGGATAAATTAAGGTAAACAACTGGAAACCTATAAATGCTTCATGGTATAACACCTGTGTTATTTCTCCCCTTGTTAGTCTGGAAAAAGCGAACAACTCATTAATTAAAAATAAGGAAAAAAGTGGCTGTCACAATATTACTACTGGAGTTTTCTTCTCATTTTCATCTTGAACACAAAAGGCACAAAGATGTGTTTCCACTTTTCTTTTAACTCCGGCTTTTTTGAGTAAGTTGCCTGCATAAAAATTATCTGGGACCTAGCTGTCTTCTTTTTTTGTTCACTTTGGCAGCCTTTTCTTTGGTGATATTTTTCAGCACTACTGATATACAGACAACACTCAAGATTTTGTCATTTTCAGTTCCAGGTTCAAGCCCCCATTTTAACAGTTATTGTACCTTTGTCTAAAACTAAGTAGAAATATTATCAGATTTATACCTAAGGTGTCTCTAGTTTGTAGTGCTCTCTGGAAGATTTCATAGCTAACACTGTCCTTGGTTAGATTAAATTTCTTCATTGTTGGCCAGTGCTTGACTAGTCATTATTTCTGAGCATTAGACATGAACTGATATGAGGGAACATTGCCAAAACCTTTTCAAAACATGAAATATCTAATTTTAAAAATAGTTTGTTTTTTTTTTAATGTTTGTTTTTATTTAAGTTTCAAGAAGATTAATCTTAGCAGTATCCAGCAACTGAAGTAGAACAGAAAAATTACCATCTTGTCCTATTTCCATATTGGTAAGTCCTGGTTAAAAAGTTTTGGAAGTGAATGTTAGATCTCTTAGCCTATTCTTTATAACACAGATCAAAAAGACTCTGTGCTAAGACAAATAATTTTTGTTTTGGAAAAACATTGTTTTCTGATTTGAGGACTTTTAAAGATAAAGGATTTTAAAGGTCCAAGTCTTGCACCCAGCAAGCACCAGATTTTCTAGGGTTAGGGCTTGTTGTTTTTCTTCTGTGTTGATTTTCTGCATGAGATCCCAGCACCATTTATATACATTTGATTTTAGTAGATGCGGGATATTTTCCCCATTTTTCACTGGTATAACCTTTAAAAAATATTTTACTTAACCACCACCTCTTTTCTCTCAGGGCTCTTTGATGTTCCAGGAGTAGCTGGTACATTTTTTAGCCCAACCTATACCATACTAAGATATGTTTACTTTTATATGGGCCATGGAGTTTCATGGGTGGTGACCTGCTAGTGATTTGTTTCATACCAAATATTTAATACATAAGCATATACAAAATCAAAGCTTTAATTAAGGCTGCAAAATAAAATTGTCATGACTTAGGAAATGCCAGAATTAAGGCTGCTGGTGTAAATTCGTGTCTGACATATTCTTTGCATAAAATATGTAAGTTTTCGTATGGCCTCTGCCCTTTTTTCCTTAGACTACTGCCAGAGGCAAAAACCTACCTGAGTATTTATTGGTCTAAACACCTGAAAACTGACAAAAGTATAAAAAAATCAAACCAAATTTTATAATAAAAAAATCTGGGACAGTTTTACTAGTGAGTGTTAGTTTCCAATACTCTCGTGATAAAAAACAAAGCAGGTTAGATTTGAAGTTAGCCATTATAAACAATATACAGAAGGAAATAGAGTAGTTAATATGAAACAGTTAAGTATCTCTTGCACTAGATAACATTTATTTAAAAACACTGTTTATGTCCAGCAGGGGACCCTGCTCCACAGTTTACATTAGCCCAAATGTACATTATTGTGATGTACCTCAAACATACCTTCTTCTCTTAGTAGAAGACCCATATGAAGGCTTGTGAAAATGATAGGGTCTTCCAAAACTTATTTCTGAAGTTATTTGAGACAAATCTTTTCTCACCATTTGCATGCTGTTCCAGCTAGCATGGAACAGGGATCCTATGGAAAAAAGACAAGCTCCTTGTTAAGGTGGCTTGATCAGGAGAATTTCTGGGCAACCTGGTAACCTGTGTTTGAATGCAAGCCTTCAAATTAGAATACAAAAATATCTGTCCTACAGATTCTCTCTAAGTATAAACACATGGACATTCTGTGCTGCACTACTGGTGCTTACACGTGGCACTATTAAAGGAGTACAGTCACCACTTAGGAGAAGACAACCCTAAGATTGTTAATTCAGGAGAGAGACTGAGACTTGTAATACCAAACAAATGCTGATGAGCTCATGTAGCCAAGACTCAGATGCTTTTATCACTGTGTCATCCAGCTATGAATGCATCTTGTTGGAAACACCATTCTGCTGGAATATTTTCTGTCAAAAGTTGCTGGTTCATTGAGAGTGAAACATTTTCCAAAAGCTTATCTCAGTGAGACTTATAACGGAATACAGATAAATCTTGATAGTTCTCTGCTAGGTGGGTCAGCTGCCAGTTTTTCTTTCAGTCAATTCTAGTCCTGTATGATGGCCTCCTCCTTGTCTCAGGGATCCAGGGAATACAAGGACCTCATGGGATTCAGGGGCCTAGAAGAAATTGCTGCTTTTTGGAGATGCTGTGAATCTTTGTTTGCCAATTAAGTTCTGTTTTCTAGAAAATATTTAAGAGTTTTCATTCTAAATTGGAGCAAATTAAGTTTTCACAGTGGTGAGATTTCTCAGAAATCTGTGACATTTTCTAATACCTCTAAGTATCTGTAGTATGTTCCAGATACAAAATCTTACAATAGGCAGTCTGTGAGGCTGAAGACTTATCCATAGGGCAGATACAGCTCACTTGAAGGAAGCAGTTACAACAGAGAGCACAGAGCACATCTGCAGAGCTACAGGCAGCCCTGTGAGCCAGTGTGGAGCAAATTATCACATCGATACGACACACTGGGCTCTGCTGTGCAGAGAAAATACACTGGGTTGCAGAAAAATTTAAGTGGTATCAGTAACTTTTCAAGCTGTGGTGTGTGCATTCTCCTGTTCAGCTACAGTACAATTAAGAACTATATTGTGAAAAGGAGCTAGTTTTCTATCAGAAAAACATTTGTATTGCCTTTTTTTTTTACTGTTTTAACCATAGAGGTATAACTTACAAGGAATAAACTTGTAGTATCAGCCTTTTTTCCAACTCTCAGTACCCGTATGCCAAGGTAGGTTGACTTCTTGTGTGCAACTTAGCAACAGTAAAATATATCCTTTGAACTACATTATGTCCCTGTTTTACTGTTTGCATAAAAACCTAGTATCTCTGTGGAGCTATTGTTTTGTTATTGTCATTATTCAGTGTGGCTTCTTTATCTTCTCTGTTTGGTCCACTGTGAGTTTACATTTCTTTCTCAAGTAGATGCCAAACTGTTACCTGTACAGGGAGGACAGTCTAGACATCCAGGGGAGGTTGGCTATCTCACAAGAATTATTGTCAGTCTTTATGGAGGACATGGCAGAGGGAAGTACTACTTCAGTGACACGGCACTCTCTCTCTGTTTATCTAGTTGTTCAGTCCTCTAAGGTATGGCTACAGACAAATTAATCATCATGGATATCATTACATGCCATTTTGCATGACATAAAATCATTCAAGGAAAGAAAGAATAAAGGTTTGAATAAAAATCCACTATGTATCAGCAGCTGTAGGTGATGGTTCTTTTAGGAGATACTTGTCAGTCCCTAAGCAAGTATCAGCTCATCTGTACTTCAATCTGTAATCTTTTTTAACATGTACAGAATAAATTGCTTGAAAGCCAGTCAAGAAATAAAGACTGAAGTTTAGTAGACATTAAAAATAATTTGTAAATAGGAAACTTAGCGATCGAAAATACTAAAACCACCTTTTAATTTAAATTTGATTGTGATTTGAAAAGCGGTGAAGGATATAAGGCACTGAACAAAATTAGGATGTTGCAAATGCTGTCTGATAATGAGTTAGATATAACAGGAGTTGTTCCTCCTTATTTTATTTTTCTTTCTTAGCTAACAATCATGCAAAAATATCAATAGCTTTAATGGAAAAACTCTAAACTATTCCCATGGTTTTAATCTGGTTCATAATTATTTCTTTACTTAACTATCAATCTTTTTTGGAAATAATTTACTAAAAATGACACTAATATGGGGTATTTTAACTTTTAAAAAAAGACTTGTGAAAAAGAAATAATTGAAAACAACCAGACAAAATTACTTTTTTTTTTTTCTGGTTTCTATTTTGAGTAAAGATAAATTCGTATCTTGAAAAGTATGCACTGTAAGCAATCCTGCTGGTTGTAATAATACTTCAGATTGCTAAGTTAAGCATGTTTGTAAAGCCTGTAGGATCAAATAATTGTAGTATATTGCTATTGAAAAAGATTTTAAAAAGCAGGAAAACAAAAAGGGATTTAGATTGCACTTGGCATGGAATTTTTTTAAAACTGCTGCCTGGTTAAACCATTAGAAAAGCTAATTATATGGAACAATTTTTAAAAAAAATTTATTTTTATTTTTTATTACTGCTTTGGATATTTTTTGTTATCCATATTTCAAAATATCATCCACCTTCAAACATGCTCCAGATTTTCACAGAATACTAGCTCTTGGAGAGAGAACACAAAAAGCAGGGTTGGGCAGCATCCAGCTGTCTCTGTTCATTGGAAACAAGGAAACTATCAGGAAAAACAAGCCGCCCCCGTTTTAACAAAGCAAATGGCCTTTGAGGAATGGGAGCCTCCACCCTGGGGTCCCCAGGTCAGGAACCCAGTCCCTGTATGGTGGAGATCCCCGTAAGGGCCCGCTACTGGAGTCTGGGTCTCACTATGCGGCCTCTAGAGACTTCAAGCCACCAGCTACGGGGTGAAAAATCGGAGGGGAAAGTCAGGGAAGTGCAGAGGAAGCGATTTCCTCCCTCGGGACGGGCGCAGGAGGGGAAGGGACGGGACGGGACGGGACGGGACGGGACGGGACGGGGTGGGCGGGCAGGCGCAGGGTCCTGCCGCCATCTGCTGGCTTGCTGGCCCGGCCTCGCCCCACCAACCCCCAACCCAAGAGGAATAAGGGCCCCTCGGGCACCCCAAATTCCCGACGTACTCGGGCAGTCCTTAAGGAGGTGCCTTTGGTCTTGTTGAGATGTACTTTGAGGCGATCAAAGCCCACTTCCCGCTGTACGGGATGTGCTGGAGCTGCTGTGCCTACCTGAGGATTGTGTTAAGCAAGATGATTTTGTGTTCTTTCTGGGCTTGTGTGCTGGTTTAGAGCAGCAGGGTGATTTTGAAGCAGTTATCCCAGTCTTCCTCACCTATCATATTCAGTTTGGGTGCTTGCAGAAAGGATCCCTTTTAGAGGAACATGACACATAAGCTATTTGCTGGACAAAGACCAAATGGACACCAGTGCCTGATAGGGAACATAGGGGTCCAGACCAATTCTGTATGAATTTAATCATTGCAAAGGCTGAAATACTTTCCCCAAGTCCTTCATATAGCGTAGAGGCCTCCTTACCCACTTTGATCTGAGCCACTCCAGTTGTGCTAGAGAACACAGCCAATCTAAAAAATGCCATGAACTAAAATAATTTAAAAAAAAAATCCTCAAACCAACCATCCTGCAAACATGTGAAGTATGGGCTCTCCTTGCTTATGCAGAGCTCATGCAGGGAAGCAAAGCAAGATTAGGATAGTTGCTGCTTTGTGAATATTTATGCACAAGTCACTGACTTCAGTTTGGACCTTTGGCTGGTTTGCTGGGTGACTCTGTGGCACCCATGCACCTATGCACAAATACCTGTGAACAGTGTCATATAGCTTATATGCCATATACTAGACATCAGCAGAAAATATGTATTTTTTAATTATCTTCCTCTCCCCCTTTTAATTGTAGTTTTTCAGACATAAAGGATGGCACACTCACGTTTATGCTGCTTGTCAGCATTTTGTACTGCTGCATTCTGCAGTATAGGCAATTCCCAGGTCAAAACGCATGCATGAGTACTCTTGTTTGCATTATGATATTTGCCTATAAGAAGGCTTTTGATATTTTTCTACAAAAATATTTTCCCCAGAAGTATATAAACACACAGTTTCAGTAGAGTTGTTCTCAATTTGTGGTGTGACTGAGAACATCACATATCTCATGTAATTTCATGAATTATTAGCCTCTAAGTCTAGGTATCATCCCAAATTTTGTAGCATTTCTATGTCATTTCTGAGGATGATCTGAAGATGATCCAAAGATGAGCCTACATTTTAGGTTAGCTTTATATGCACTGGCATGTATCTCTAAAATAATACAGCTGTGGTAGCAATGTATTTGCTGCAAAACCTATCAAGGAACCTGACAAAACAGAGGTTTTGTTCAGAGGAAATATCAGGTCATGCTGACTTCCATACTACAAGAAGCAGGCTGTGGATTCCCTAGGAAGACAGATCTTGGAGGTTTATCCCCATTTATTCCTTGTCTTATTGTGGCAGAGATATTGGAAACCACAGGAAAACTTAGAATCTCTCAGGAGTATTTGACCCCAGACTTAAATTGAAGATCAGAGCAGAGAGTGTTTCATGCAGGACTTGGTCTTGAATGACTTCCAGATTTCCCTGTCCTGTGAGAGGACACCTACACCCGGCAGGTTACCAGCCCCACAGAATTCAGCTGGGGGTTTCTCCCATCTGAGTCTGGAGCTGCTGCTGCACAACATTTCAGTTTTCACAAGATGATGTATTCAAAAGAGGTAATGCTAATTAAAAAAAAAAAAAAAAAAAGGCCAGACAGTTGTAAATTATGTATATGGTATACTTGTCCTGTAGCAATGAGAAACAGTAGATCCTCAAGTCTGGATCAAAAAAATGGAGATTTCCAACAAGTTTCAAATATAATTTGGGGGCAGGAGGGAAGAACAATGCGCTGTCTCTCATCTTTTCTGTGTAATTAATAGCAAAGTGTGAGAGCATTGCCAAAATACTCTGAGAAGGATCTTACATGTGTGTAAGCCTGCGTCTGGAAAGAAGACAAAATCGATAAACAGTATTTTCTGTAATTGTTCTTTTGTCCATAGCTATTTTATCTGTGCTGGCCAACTTCTCACAGACAAAACGCAGCACCGCAATTAGTGCTGAAGTGGACACATATTTGGTGTCTCTTTCCCCCAGCCGCATGTGGAAGAGATTAGATAAGTGAGGTGGCTCCTGCTGCGGGGCGTTATTCACGCTTCGGAACACTTGAAAGGTATTCTGCTTCTCACACAGCGCTGCCAGAAAGGGTCTAGGAACTTGCTTTATCAAAAAGCAGTAAGTATCACCACGGCCGCACGGCTGATAAAATGTCAAAATCAGTCCCCTGCCTCTGCTTATGCTACATCTATCGGTAGCTTCAGAAAAACCGGCAGGTGCCGACCGTGGTTACCTTTGATGTAGGCTCCTGACGACCGCAGTGAGAAACAAGAAATCCAAACTACCAGTAACTTTTTTTCAGCCGCGTGAAATTTTCTTTATTGAAAACTGTGGTGCGCGTGTACTTTATTCATGTTGTTTTGGTACTGTTGTTATATTATTATTATTATTATCCACTGGAAATAGTAAAAAACCAACACTGGATATGAAAACCCAGTGTATGTAAAGGTGTATGTATCCTCGTCTGCCGCCTTGGGATAACACCGCGAAGGAAATGCCGGAGGCCCCGCAGGAGAGCGGGATCCCGAGGGATGCGGCGGGGCATCCGGGAGGGGCTGGAGGAGCGAAGGAGTTAAAGGGAGGCGCTTGGGAAATTTGATGCTAACGAAGCCCCAGGAATGTTGCACATTTCCATTCCCCTCCAGCTTTGGGACGAGGTCAGTCTCGGTGCCCGCTGCCAGCAGCTGCTCCGAGGAGCGCAGCCCCGAGGCCGCACTTGCTCCGGGCTCTGTCCCGCACCTTCCCGCAGGTTACTCCGGGAGACGCCGGGAAGGGACGGTAGTGGGCGGGGGGCGGGGGATGAGTGAGTGGTGTAAAAAGTTTTTCCCGGATTTGGGACGCTCTGTTGCGACCTGTAAAAACGAGGGCGAGAGGGATGGGGGCACCGCGGCTCTGGGCACCCCGGGCCGGGGCGGAGGGAGCGGCGGGCTTGGGCCACCCCGCAGAGAGGGGCAGCTCTCCTGACCCGCCGCGGCCTCTCCTCTCTTGCAGGCGCGGCTGGAGATGCCGGGGAGACGTCTGTGGTGGGCACGCTGCTGGCTCGGCGTCTGCCTCTCGCTGCTGGGCGCGGGCGGCGGCAGCGCCGAGCCCTGCCGCGGCCCCCCCTGCGGCGGCGAGGCTGATCCGCCGCCTTGCCGCGGGGCCCGCTGCGGCGGCAGGGTGGGCCGCCCGCCCCGCTCCTTCCTCCACACCGCCACGCCGCTGAGGCCGCCGCAGGGCAAGGCTCCGCCCGCCGCCCCTCAGGCCGACCCGCCGACCCGCCCGCCGGCCGGCAGGGAGGGCGCCCCGGAGGGCTGCCCCGGCGGAGACTGCGCCGCCAACGGCACCCGCCGCGAATGCCAGGGCCTGGAGTGCCGGCTGCCGGCCCGCCTGCGCCCCCGGCCCCGCGGCCCGGGCTGCACCGCCCCCGGTGAGGGCTGCCCCGAGCCCGTCCTGCTGCGTGCCGCCGAGAGAGCTGCCCAGTTCGCGGGGGACGACTTCGCCTACGCTGGCCCCGAGCTGGGCGGCGGCGCCCTGGGGGTGCAGCTCACCTGCGACGTCAAGCCAGGTGCGGGGCTCCTTGAAGAGGGCGGGAGGGACCCCCGGGATGGAGGGCATCGAGGGCCGCGGCCGGGTCTCTCCGGGGTTCCCATGGGCCGAGGGGGCCCAGCGGAGCTTGGCGAAAGACGCAGCCACGGGGGTGCGGAGTCTCCTCACACCCGGAGGGAGTGTCCCCCGAGCCGAGGGGCTCGGACACCTCTGGAAGCCTGGGCACAAGGGCGCCTGCACGGGTACATCAGATGCCCTCGTGTCGGGGGAATGAGGGTGCAAATCTGCTACTGGCCGGTGTGACACCTGGGTGAATTGCTGCCCTGGCTCTTCTCCCCTTCATCTCCCCTCCACTCGCACATGTGTGCATAGGAGACCCACAGCAGATGAAACATGGCAAAAATCTTTTTTAGTTCTATTTTAAAAACTAGTGTAAGACTATCGGTCTCTCTTTTCACGGTCTGGTATTTCTGGGGTTTAAAATTTATAGCAACATTATACAAGGCTTCAGTGGGGTGTCTGTATGTTCCACACCCAGGATGAACAAACTGATACCTTTGGTAAGAAACTGTACGCTGCTGACAAATTGTCATGCTGTAATAGCAAGGAAAACCTCACAACCATGGATATTCTCTTACTGCACACTACTGAAAGCACTTGACTGTCAGCTGAGGAGAGCACAGCTCTGATCATTGCAGTATTCCTGTAGGAAGCCAGGTATGTTCATGGTTATACTCACAGGTCAGCAGAAGTTGTTTGCAATTGCCAAGGGTATATGGGTTTTCCCACATGAAAAGCACCAGCAGATCCTTAATGACCACAGTGCAGTTTTGTTTCTGGTTTAATTCTGTATCTGAAATATACGAAATGGATGAGGAAGGGTAATTATATTATTCCCCACTGATGTTAAAAGCTAATGGAAAGCTTGAAGAAGGTAGTTTAAACTTTGTCACATCCATGGGGCTAATCTGAGGACTGGGGCTGCTTCAGACACCAGAGCACATGCCAGGCATTGTTGCTTATGTCTACTTGGTGAAGTGCTACCTTCTCCAAAGCAGACTCCAGAACTTGGTGGCAGTTCCAGTCCTAGTGCTGAAATTTAACCTGCCCCATGCCCAGTGCAGTGACATTGCCTGCCTTTGTCTTGCCTGATACTGCTTCCAGATGTCTTAGAGAACTTTGGTATGCTCCATGACAAAAGGTGGACCAAAACCAGAGAAGTCACTGTGGTTAGTCTCCATTTTCTCTGCTTCTGTGCATACTTTTGGTGCCATTATTGTCATTGCCATGCCTCCCTTTTGTAAAAGGACCCAGGATATTTGCATTTTCTTTGTCCTTACCAAATCCATCTTAATGTAATACAAGCCCTAGCAAATAGTAAGGGCATTTTGCATAGACAGAATGGAGTAATCCACTGCTTGGATGGTGCTGAAAGCAGACATGCTGTATCACTGTGAAGGTCTTACAAAGAGCATCCAGCTAAACATGACCTATTTCTCCAAACATCTTATTCTTTGGCCATCTTTAGAGGACCCGGATCAGTCTGTGCTGCCCAGTCTTCCAGTACCATTGTCACTTCCAGCTAACATGGTGAGTTACACACACCCTTATCTCCTAGGCCTTAGGGTTACATCCTCTGTCCCTTTTGATGTGGGTCAGAGGAAAGCAGAATAAAGGAATTTAAAACAAAAGCATCAGAGAGTGAAGATGCTGGGCATTTTGGAGACTTGACACAGAGTTCACAGTATTCTTTCAATTTATGCTCCTTTCAGGCCTAGTGTTGGGTGAAGTCTTGGAGGAAGAGAAGTGTGGGTCAAAGTTTCCCTTTACAAAGTCCTCAAATATATCAAGAATGAACGTTACCTTATGGGCAGTGACAGTCACAGATCTGTGTATTCAGCATCCTACATGTTGGAGGGAAAACAGTACACAGCACTTAACTGAATAATCTCATGAAGAGCACTGTCAGCATGTGAACAAACCCATGATAACACATGAGCTTCTATGTATGAGAGTTTTCAGATGAAGACAACTGCTCTGTCAGAAGTTCTTCCCTCTCACTCCTTTTGCAGTGGCCAGCTTACACCTTAGGCCCACTTCAGCAATCATGGTGTGGATGAGACTTGCTGTAGACATGCTTCTGCTCAAACTGCAAAGAGCATATATTCATGTTCTGCCCATTCCAAAGACTGGACCCAGGCCTTCGTCATCCAACTTTCTCTCCTCAGAGTGGAAGAATAGTGTGATGGAGTCACCAACATCTATCAGAAATTCCATGTGGTTGGCATCAGGAAAAAAAAACCCAAAACAAGCCAGTGTAAGATATTAGTCTCCACCATGAGGGTAGTAAGATACTGGAATATGTTGCTTCAGGAGGTTGTTGATGCTCCTTCCCTTGAAGTGTTTATGTCCAGGATGGGTGAGACCTTGTGCAGCTTTGTCTAGTGGGAGATATCCCTGCCCATGCAGTGGAGTTGGATCTGGATGATCTTTAAGGTCCGTTCCAACCCGAACCATTCTATGATTCTATAATCCTTCAGTCACTGAGAGACACCTCCTCTACTGTTTACCTGACAAAAACCTCTGTTTTGGTGAGCAGAATAATCTGTTGTTCAGTCTGTTATGCAGTTCCATTTATGTGAGGTGCAGTCTACTTGAATGCTGCTGAAAACCATGGCTGGAATCAGTCTTCCAAGGTACAGACACATGTCAGGGGCTCTAGCTGATTCCCAGCACTGTGTCTGTGTTTGCAGGCTCATCTGCATGAGGCAGATGATAGTTACTGCCCACCAGCTGCCTGTGAGAACCAGCACAGCCCTTCTGTGGGACTCACACAAACATCATCATCAACTTTTCAGACAGTATCACCAGCATGACAGCTACTGTCTGGGAAGCTCCTGCCAGCTGCAGCTGAAGCATTGCTTCTCTTGTCCCGGTGAAGATGCTGGAATGCAGACTTGTACTCCCTTTTCCAAGCAGATGAGCCCATACCTCTGCCAGCTTTTCACTGCTGTTTATCAGCAGCACCGTGAGTACTTCTGTCAGATGCAAGACTGGCATCCCAAAAGAAGAAATACATAGGACCTGTTTTGTCTTATTTTGTATTCCTCTGTGTTTCTCTTCTTCCTAATTAATTGACATTAAATCCTTAATTATTCCTATCATACCCATCTTTCTGTTGTTTTCTTTTAAGCACACTCCTTTGCAGCTGCAAACATCTGCATTTGGGCAAAATAATGTGCAGCTGCCATATCTCATACCTCCCAAATCTGGTGAATGAGTTGTATGTGCTCATGCTGTTGCTATATGTGCCTGCAGCCCACTTCTCTCATCTCCTGTGGTTACCAGGAGTGACTGGCACTGTCAGATGGCCCTGTGCTCTTGTGTACCCATCCAGATCACACTTTCCCTTCCTCACAGTAGGACAATTTCCTGATTTTAGCCTCTGCACCTTGTGTAGCTGCAGATTGTGCCTGAGGACTGCCTTGTCCTTGGAGTATGCCCTGAGGATGATGTGTCCTTTCCAGGCATACTAGGGAAATGCAGCAGAGGTTTGTATGTGGTATGTTTGCACCATGGATTAATCCTGGAAGCATGGAGTAGGTGTGTGCAATGCTGATCTTGCCACCTCTGCGTGTGGCACGTGAATGCAAGGAAAGTAATATTGCATCTTACGGGAATATCTGAGTGTTGCTAGTGGGTATTCCTTGCCTGGGCAAAGGTTCTTGATTGCTGGTATCTACTAATGTGTACTTATTCACTTGCAGTGTAATTCTTATAATTTTAGAGATCTTTAATAGAGGCATCTCCATCTGACATGTTCACTGTGCCTTGCCTTTATATAGTTAATAGAAACCAGTCCACGTTTAGGGCACGTTGCATATGATCTATTTTGGACTTCTACTTCAGAATTCTTTTGGCAAACAAGATATGTAGTGAAATGAGGCAACAACCAGGTGCTGCTAATCAGCAGGCAGTGGGTGTGAGCCTGCATTCAGCCCACCTGTGCCTGGTTAGGGCTGGGCCCAACTGCGCAGGGACAGGATCAGGAGGCCAATAAAAGGCCTGGCCTCCAGCACAAGCTCAGCTCACTTGCAGAGCAGGCCAGAGGAGAGGTTGGTCGAGTTGGGAACACTAACACGCTAACACACTAACACGCTAACACGCTAACACGCTAACACGCTAACACACTAACACACTAACACACTAACACACTAACACTAGCACCGACCCAGACTGACTGAGCCTGAAGGCGTCAGCTTCTGCCAGAGCACCGGTCTGACTTTAGAGAGTCAAACCCCAAGAAAGGTTCGTCAAGAGCACAGGCTAGACCAAGGTCTATGCCCGCATTCTCCACCAGATGTAGCAAGACGAACCTTTCTTCCGAAAGTATTGTGAAAAGGAATTTGTTAATGTCTTTGCAGCCTCAAGCTTAAATGGAGCCCATGTAGATTGGTGAAAAATCTTGATAGGTAATCACAGTATGCTTGTAACTGTCTTGCTGCCTGGTATCTGTCAAACCTATGGGCTGATTTCAGGAAAATTTGACAACGGACAGGGGTATTAAAAGTATAAACTTAGTAAGAAGTACTTAACAAGAGGAGAGGTGGAGTACTAGCATTTAAACTTAGCATCCTGTACCCCACAAATTACCTTAATATATCAGTGAATACTAAAAAATAAAAATTGATGTCTGCCTTGTGTTGTGAATAAAAGTAAATAAAGAGCAAAATATTTTAGGGACTGTAAACAGGAACTGGCTATGGTCTTTTTCCTTGTTTCATCCTTGATGTCCTGCACTTAAAAGAAGAAAATTCAGTGCTGCATAAGAACAGATGAATGGCCATGCTGGATTCAGAAGTCTCTCTCAGGCAGCTTCCAGCAGTGGATGGTGGAAAGTCCACTGTGCACCATGAACTGTGGAAAGTATAGCATCATGTATGCCTAGGTCATTTTCCCAGCTCCAACAGTTGTTCAGATTTCATGAACCCAATTGATGTCTGTGTATCTTTTAGCCCCAAACTGTTTTGATTTTATATATGAGGCAGCAGCTTGCTGGACCTGATTCAACTTCTAGCATGCGTTGCAACCGGTGCCTTTAGTTAGTGGCCCCTAATTCTCATACTGGAAGAAAGAGCAAAGAGTCTTTCCATATCCATTTGCTTTAGGACACCTGTAATACAGCACAGTTTTTTGGGTTCTTTTTTTTTCTCCAAGGCTGAAAAGTCCTACTTACTTTCTCATATTGTAACAGTATCATACATAAGATTTCCTTAATGCCCTTTTGTGAACTAATTGAGTTCTTACTTGCCCTTTTTTGAGGTGGAGAACCAGAACTGCATGCTGTAAAGATGCTCTACTGATTAATATAATGTCATAATGCTACATTATCTTCTGTTGTGTACTTCTGATTAGTCATTGCATTTTATTTGCCATTTTGACCTCTGTGGGCATTGAACTGATGTTTATATGGCTCTATAGACCAATATCTATATCTAGAACTACTACCTCAACATTGTTTTCAAATAGTAATGGTAATCTACAAGTAAAACATTTGATACAAAAAACTCCAGATTTTTTTTTCAGTGGATGCTTTGTTTCACCTTTGAGTTTCTTTTTGCCATTTTATTGCTACTACTCATTATCATAGACTCCTTTTGCAGCTCTTTGCAATTGACCCTTACTTTTACAACCCTTAATAGCTTAGTGTTCTCAGAAAATTTTAGTACTTTGTTTTATCACCTCTATGGTGGAAATTGGTCATTTACTCTTTACTGTATTTGAACATGTACATAAGAATGATTAATCTGTTATTGAACCCCAGCGATGATTAATCTATGCCCTGAAACATGGGACTTGATTACAATTTTTGTAATGTCTACAACTACAAATCTTGTTTCTTATAAAATTGAAAACCTTGTGGCCCCACGAAGGGACTACAATGATAGTAGAAGAACTGGCTTTCTAACCATTACTTGAATTTACTGAATCTTCTCATTAGCTTATTAAAATATGAATGCCTTTTCAGAGATCACACAGCAAACTCAAAAATTACTTTTCTTGGACAATAACTGATCATTTCTATTTCAGGAGAAAATGAAGTTCCATCTGAAGATGCTCTAATACTACAATTGCACCTTGCCAAAGGGCACGAAAAATTTACTGAAATGCTAAAAAGCCAACAGCAGATCATTGTTGATTTGCAGCAAAAACTTGCTGAACAGCAGCACATATTGGTTAGCCAGCAACGGGAGATTCTTGAGCAGCAAAGAAAAATGTATGAGCAAATGGATCTGATCAAAGTCCAGTATGGCATGCTTTTTGATACAGTGAAACAAATGTCATTTCAGAGTTTGCAAGAAGATATTCAAAATTATATTGAAAGTCATCTTCAAGGACTTCAGAACCAGGTCAGAAATCATCTCCAGAAGTCATACTCAGTGCATAAAATAGAAGTGGATGCAAAAGTGATAAGTGCTGGGGAGTCTTTGCTGGACTGTGGCCTTTGTGAAAGTGATGAATTTTGCAATTTCCAAAAGACCCCATCACAATGTGAAAAATGCACATTGTGTCCTGCTGGTTTTTTTCAAATGGCTGAGTGTTCTGCAAACTCTGATCGGATTTGCCAGGTGAAATATAATTCTATATCTTTCAGTTAATGCTTATGAACTATTTTGTTGTACATATGGGGATAGCATTCTGGAAATAACTATTTGGAGAGCTGGAAAGATCCAGTTTGAAGCATGTGTTTTACTGAATGGATCTATGGCACTTCAAAGTCTGCCTCAAGTTTTTTGTGGGTTTCTCTTTACAATTTCCTGCTTCTCATGGGGTATTAGTTTGTTCCTGTTGGGTGTGACGCTTTCCCAAACCTCACAGCTGGCAGAATTTTGTATTTTTTTATTGAGGTACAAAAAGACATCCTAAAGCATGTATACTTATGCATGCTGGATTTTTAAAATTTAATCTTAGTCCACTCTGCAGGAATTCTAGGCATTTCTGAAAAGCAGAGGAAAACTTTACTGGCCAAACCTAGAGGTCAGATACTTATTTATAAGTTTGAAAACAAAAGCTGTCAGTTAAAACAAACATTTAAATGCAGATGTAGCCTGTTACTATTTCCCCTCTGCCTTCTGTAGGGTGAAAGGAGGGCTCATTGACAGGAAGTACTACTTTATCACTTATCTTTCTTGTGTTTTTCAGTTAGCACCTTCCTCGTAGACTGAATATCTTTAAGAGCCTTTCCTAAAAAACATCCTTAAGAAGAATGGAATGATGCATCACTCTCAGGGCTGTGGTAGTGTCTTACAGATGATGCATTGTAATGAGATTTAGTTGTAGAATCAATCCTTTTAGCTCATCATCTGCACACTACTTGTTTTCTGTGGACACCACACAGTCTTTTTGAATAACTTGTTAAAACAGGTGACAAATGCAAACCATGTTGTCTTGCTCCAACGTCTTGCTCTTGCTTATGAGATCAGTCCCCTCTCTGTCCCCACACATGCCTTTTACTGGGAGATGGGTATCACAGAGCCTAAAGAAGTGCCTGTTTCAATTTTAAGTTGTTGCATTAAAGTGTTACAATATGGTCTTTGTGATTTACAGGACAGAGATGAATGCACTGAATCTCCAAGCATTTGTGGTGAGAGGATAAAGTGCTTGAATACTCCGGGTAAGTTAATATTCTCTGGTAATTAAAGAATGAAAATAATTAGATCTTCAGGAGCAGGCCACAGAGATAGAAAAGGACTCAGGCCTCAATGTTTTGCCCAGCTTGCTGGAATCAGAGGGGCTGAAAAACACTCAGCTGTAAGTTGATAGCAGTTCTTGTGGATAATGGGTTATTTAGGATGTAATATCCTCTAGGAGCATTGGATGGTCCATTTTACTTTATTTTTGTAGGTTTTTATATGCTTTGGTTTTAATTTTCACTTATGACCTGCCTTTTCATGCTAGTGCAAATGGGGTCAAAATCCACATTATTCGTAATGGAGAAAAATAGTTGTAATTTTCCTTCTGCTGTACTAGGGTAGATGCTTGGTATGATCTAATGAAAGTGCTTATAAGGCCTCCCCCCATCTGTCTTATTCTCCTTTAACTAGATAGTTCTATTCAGCAACAATATTGTCAGATACTGAGAAAATACTGAACAGTTTATACCCTTTGGGGGTGGGGGCGGAATTTTTCAGACATTTAAGAACAGAGTTGACAGGAATTGTGCACTGCAGACTTCGCCTTTGTTAATTCTCATGGAAGACACAAAAAACCAAAACTGAGACATACTGAGCAAATTGTATCCACGTACCGGGTTTCTTTCTACTTGTCTGATTTTTATTTGGCAAAAAAACCTTGAAAGGAACTCTGTGATCAAATAGAGCACTTAGCTAGTTGTGACCTCTGCCTGAAGGCTCCCAGTCAAATAACCAAGGGAGGGCTTCATTAGGTCTTACATTTTTCCTGTAAATGCTTACATTTCCTCCTGTAAAAAGAAGGTGGCCTCTCTGAGGGGCAGGGGCTTTTTTTCAGGTGATTCTGAGTGATTTTATAGTATTTCTGCCCTTCCACTGGGGGAGTCAAAGGGAACTGCTCCGAGGAAAGCATTAAAAGGGCACATAGGCTCACTTATAGTGTCCTTACTTCCTCTGGGCTGGAATTGTGGTGAGTGGGATAGTATTACTACAAATACTACTGTAAGCTGGAAATTACTAGAGGAAGTGTTGCTTTATGAGGGAAGTGCTGTAAAGGAGGTGCCATGAGTCTTACAAAAGAGGAGGCAAAACACTTTTAGACAACCTAAGTGGTTGGCAGTTAGAGACAAGACAGCTTAGGGCACAGAATTTGAGACAGAGCATTGGAAAGGTGTAGGACATTGTCTCCTCTTAAGTCAGAGACTGGGTTTGTTTGAGTCAGTGGTTTTGTGGAAGAAAGCCCACAAGGCCCCAGCTCTAAGAAAGAAGAGGCACCAATGTGATAATCACTTGGTGTTCCTCTAGTTTGTGGCTTGGAAAAGGGAAGGTTGTAAGGAATTTGTCCAGTGGATTCTGCTGTGGGGGGGACCCAGACTGAGAGTGGTCTACAAAACTGCTGGATAGTAAATGAGGGCAAAATGCTGCCAAGAAAATAGATGGATAGTGGGGGTGTGTCAGACCATAGAAAGGCAGTAGCAATGTCTTTGGAAGGAAAGGACTCTTCTCTTGATTCCTCCTATCCTGGTTTTAATGGTGGCTTGTAAAGACGTGAAAGCAAACTACTTCCCATCACCTGGATCAGGAATCAACATCCTGTCAAAGCTGTCCCTGTCTGTCACAAGAGAGAGAGTGATCTTTTTATTTTTATTGGAGAGGACTGCAACTTTAAGCCTGTCTGTTCATTATAGCTCATTATCTTATAGAAGTGCAATTAACTTGTCAAAAGGGAGGCTGAAACTCAATGTCTGTTTTGGGTAATGTAGGGGAGATGAGGATTTGATCTGACATATGAGTTCCAGATGTTGTATGTGGTTTCTTGAGCTGCACGCAAAGGTTGTTGCATCTCTAGCATCTCATGTTCACTGTGCAGTCTGAAGGGAGACAGAACAAACAACAATAAAGAAACATGCAACTCTGAGTCTCTCTTTCTTCACCCTTCTACTTTCCTCTACATCATACCTTCTTCCTCTGATGCTTTTCCTTGCTTTCATCTAGGAAAGCAAGGAAAGTATTTGGTTAAAGGCTAGTCATCTGGTAGCAATGATGGTTGGAGGTACTTAGTAAAAGTAGAATCTAGTGCATTGTTTCCTTCTTAGACAGTAATGGGAGGGTGGTCTGACTGTTGTCTCTGATGTGGACTGATTCATAATTAGCTGTGTGTGTGATTTGTAATGATCCAAATGTAGAGAATCTAACAAGAAATGGATCAATTGCTTGAATGTCACCTTTCCCTCAGGTGGTTGTGAGTCTGGTTATGAGTACATAAATACATGGTGTGGTATACTCTTAATTGCCTTGCAATTTCCTGGCCTCTATGAATGGTGAGGGCTGGTGAATGTGCTGCAGAGATGCTCAGTGTCACAAATCCAGCTTGAGTACAGCTGGGGTGCTCGCTGTTAAAGCAGGTGCAGAGCAGGAGCCTGGAAGAAGTGGGAGAAGTGGTCAGGCAGCAAAAGAGCAGTAAGAAGCAGTCACAACATGCTCCTGTGCTAGCTTTCTGATACCTGGCTGTCATTTGCTGCTTGACCTCTTCTGGGCAGAGGATAGGATGCTGCTCTTGCTGCTGTGTCTATGGTATAGAGCAGCCTGTGTGCTGCTTTGAAGTCACCTGTTTGAAGTACATGCAGGGAGAAGACCTGCTGCAGATCTAACCAGTGAGGGACTGGACAGCAAATTGGTGAGAGTAGTCAGTGCAAGTGTTTGCAAAACTTGGTAAATATTTAAAAATCCTTAAATATACATTAAAATATTTTAAAGAAGCAAATAATATAAAAAGTATTTCTAGGCACTACTGCAAATCTTGTCTGCTGTGCGAATCAGCTGCATTTTTGTACTCAATAGCAGCTCATCAAGTATTTCTTAGTAATGGGGAGCCACTGAAGTGAGAAGTTTCAAAAGCAGAATGAGTTAAAAAGTGTCATGAGAACAGGTATAATTAACAAAAGGGAAGTTCATCTGGGATTTTTTTTATTCCCCCTAGAACGTTCTTAGTTGAAAAAAAATGAGATCTTACTTACTTGGCTTCTGTTTCTTATTAAAAAAAGCCAGACACTTTCAGGGGAAACAAATTGTTAAGTTTCTCTTGACTTTAAATAGACAAATCATTCTGCTCTGCTATGAGCTCTTTTGGGAAAATGATACCTGGTCTTAGAAAGAATCTTCTCACATCATAAATCATATAGTCCTACATATCAGTAGTGAATAAAACATAAATAGACAAAGAGATATGAGGGTGAATATATGAAGCCTGTATAAATTAACAATGTCTGGTGTTCTCTGCTGAACAGTGTAGTATCAGAAGTGGATTTTAGCTGATATTCTAACCTCCCTTGTGGACCAGGTGTGTGTATACTGCTCTGTCTTGCAGTTTGTGATATCTGTGGTGTGCATATATGCCCACCTCAGCAGCCTGCATAGCCAGCTCCACACTGGAATTAGTAATGGAGAAAAAGGGCTTGCTGAGGTCTACATCAAATGCTTTTAGTCTCAGACTCAGATTAATCCTGTCTTAAATTTAGCAACTTTCCAGCTGAGTAATAAAGTAAATGCATGACACAGGTTTTGGGTAGTAAAGGTTATTTAAGAAGGGCTGTAAGAAAGATGATTACTGACATTACTGCAGGTAAAAAAGCAGAAGTGGGTGCTTTAGTCACCAAGCTTTGAGGCACAAAGTGGAAGTGTTATTCTTTAGGGTGCTTCAAGTCGTGTGTGTTGATTTAAATCGTGAAGGCTCTGTGCACAAAGATTTTGGGCACCAGTCACTGCAGATGGAGGCATAGGCAGCTTGCTTTTGGGAAATTGCCATAGAAAATTACAGGCTATTTTAAAAACTTGCTCTTTGGGTGTATATTCTTTGATCCACTGAGGTCACAATGTACCATTCATTTAACAGCATAAAATTGCTTTATGTCACATAGAGTAATTTCAAATGGCACCTCTTGATGTTACTTCAGTTTTTTGTTTGTTTTTTTTTTAATTGATTTTTTTTTAAATGAATGCTGCAGTGTCCTAGCACAGTGTTTTTCCACTTTTTAAATTTGTGGACTTTGCATTATTTTAAGCTTGCTGTTTACAGTTTTGTTTTTCCTACTTGTCTCTTTCAGGTTCTTAAAAAACTACCAGAATGCCTACAGTCTATGTCTCTTGGATTGAAAAGCACTGCTACAGCCATGCTACCCCATAACACGGCTGAGCAGACAATGCACATTTCTCCTTGCATAGGGCAATTCTCCATTAGCTGAAAATATTTTTCTTGCCCAGTGCACCGGTTAGTTACCATGCCTTTCACCTAGGGAAAGGGAGAGAGTGTCCTTCCAGCAATATCATTGTATCTGATCCATTACAGGATTTGGTTAGAATTGCCCCTATGCCACCCTATCTTGCTGCTTTCCCACTCCAAACCACAGGATTTGACTTGGGCAAGATGAGTTACCCCTAGTAGTTCCTGTGTTTGCTATTAGTTATCCTTAATAGAGCAAAGTGATCCAACACCATAATTGTCTTCAGTTTTCTCTCTGATGATAAGATGCATTATCGGAGATACTTGATATATGAATTATAGAGTTCTTATTGTTTTAAAGATATGGCAATAAAAATTATCTGTTTCCTGTGTATAGGTGGTTTCCGATGCCTTGGAATTACTGAGAAAGATGCAGCTTTGGGACTGTGTGGTGAGGAGTATTTCTTTAATAAGGAAATGCAAGAATGCCAAGCATGTTTAAACTGTGAAGATGGAATGGTCGCCACCCCATGCTCCACTGTCAGTGATACGGTTTGTTCAGCAACCAGTGAAAACAAACTCTCAGAATCTTGGTCTGCAAACATCATTCTACCGTCTGTAAAGTCTGGCATCTCTCAGGTCTACTCTGGCTTGACCTTGAAGATAAAGGGAAAGCTTCCCTGTGAAATTCTGTCCATTGAAGATAACAGCCTGGTATTCAGGCAACATGGTTTGTTGTGGACTGACCTAAATTTTGCAGTAAAGCACAACTGTAGGAATTTTTTGCAACTTTCCTTAAAGCTAAATGGCAGTGAGGAAGGCCGTGAACTGAGTGGTGTTCGCATTGAACAGCCAGAGGGGAAGTATTTCCAGAGCACTAGTTTAAGCAGTGCTGCTGAAGTGGAGCCCAGCCAAACTCTTTCTGTGTATTTGAGGAGCCCAAATCAATTCTGCAATCAAAGCAAAGACTTAAATATTTATGATCTTAATACCCCACTCAGTTTGTTCTGGTTGTCACATGACACAGGTGCTGTGGCACTCAGTGCACAGATGTCAACAGCAATGCATTACCAAACCAACTATCGACCTGCCTTTAAAATAATATCCGTTTCTGACCCTTACATGCTAAGCTTATCTCATGATAGCAGAGCTATAAAGTTCACTGAAACTGGTGTTGTGAAATTTGTGTTCCACCAAGCACTGTATTCCATGGGTCATACATGTGTCCGGGAGGGCTTCTCCTTAATTGCTTACATCAATAGGAATGGTACCAATAGAGAAATAATGAATGTATTTAAATCTGGGGTAAATTACAGAGATACCTCAATATCTGCTTCTGGGGCCACGAGAGTTGATGCTGGAGATTTGATTAGCTTTGAGATACTTTCTCCTGCACAGTGTAATGTTCGGTACTTTGGAGATAGTTCTGGAATTAGTATGTTCAGCCTCATCTGGATCCCTTCAGCAGTTTCTAGTGCCCTATCAGCCACAGTTTCTGTTACAGGTCTGCCTACTGGAGCTGTGAGGAATAAATTACTGGATTTCACCCAGGTCTCACCCAATGAGAAACAGATACAGTTGGTTTCTTCAGGACAGCTTGCTCAGAAGTATTTCATTTTTACTGAAAAGGGTGTTGCCAGTCTTGCATTTAACTTAAAGCTCATCCACTCGTGCAATGTGCTCAAAATGACACTCAATCAGTTGACCATGAATCACATGCAGCCCACAGCAATTGCTCAGCAGATTGGAGGTCAGATGCCAGAGGGAAGCACATGGACCAGTGTGTCCCTCCGTGCATCTTTTGAAGTACGTAACGGGACACTCATATCAGTTTCTCTTGACTGTGTGCGTGGAAGGATTAATCAGATCACTCATGAACATGGAACAAGTATATCTATTTTATGGATTTCTTCCTAATTTCTGTACAGCAAAGTTAGCACAGAACTGAGGTCACACATGACCTCACTCATGAACATGGAACAAGTATATCTATTTTATGGATTTCTTTTTAATTTCTGTACAGCAAAGTTAGCACAGAACTGGGGTTTAAATTGCATTTGGATTGTACTCTGATTCTATACATATTTGACAAATTATACTGTGTTGACATGAGCATGTCCCACTTAAAATACTCTCTATTTTTAGGGGTATTTAAATAAATCCTAACTCAATCATTGGTATTTAAAGAGAAGAGAGCTCCCAGTGTTATGAGGTTTTATTTCTGTTAATGTCTTCAGGCAGGGAACTTTGAATTAAGATCAAACTTTTTTTTTTTAATAAAGCAGTCTTCTGGACCACAAGAAATTACAGGTGAGGGTAAGTGCATACCTTTTATTACTGCAGCTGAAAGCATCACAGGCAAATAATAGAAACCTTTCAGTTACTTCACTGCAGCTAACAGCAAGACTAAAAGCACTTTGTGGCTAATTTGTCTACATCTCATAAAATGTTGTGTTTTCTATAAATGGAGAGAACATGCCTCAAACTAGAGGTTATACCATGGTGACACTAGAGTATACATGCTTTATATTATAGAAATTGACCTAGGTCAGAAATGGAACATTGTTTTAAAACAATGTAGTAATTGCTCTAACCAAACACTTCAGAACTAATGACTATTCTAGTTTCCTTTGGAAATAATTTAAATATTTGGAGTAAGCTCCTTCCTATTTTTGCCATTAAAAAGATGCAATATGAGAATGAAGGAATTCTATTCTAAAAACTAAGAGTATATAGGAGAAAATAAATGAGTATTACAAGAGTGTCTTGAAAATTAAAATTTTCAAAATTAAATACTTTTTTTTCAGTTTCTTATAAATAGCAAAATATTTTTTTCTGACCAAAAAGGAAAACCATTCACAAACATACAGGTCTGATGAACAGGTACTTAATTTTAAAAAGGTGGGGATTGGGGGCTTTTAAACCCAAACTCAGTTAATTCAAAAAGGAAATTATGTATTCAGTGGCACTAATTTTTGTCTACTTCTAGGTCTTCCATCAAACTATTTTTTCTTTTTCTAATATGTCATGTGTTTCCTCTTCTTTTCTCCTTTCTCCTCTACAAATGTTCCCTCACTCTCCTTTCTCATTTCTGTTGTTAGGACTAAATGGCATTGCCCTGTCAAGTAGCTCAACTCTTTCCAGCCTTGTTTTGCTTATTTCTGCTGAAGCATAGATGTACATATGTCATGTACTTCTATGTACATCATGTACATAATGTCAAAGGGACATTAATGAGGCACTTAAAGGCTGCCTTACTTTGCAGCCTTACTATCAACTAACTGCCTTACTATCAACCTTGCTGAAGAAGGAATGCTGTGCATGATATATATGATCACTTTAATGTTGATGTCTGCTTGAATATGTTAATCTAAAATATATGCACCTTCCTGTGCTCTTCACCTATTTTGGAGTTTGTCACGCTGTTTTTGCTGTATAGTCTCCTCTTATAATTTTCTGTGGAAAGATGAACCCTAATGCAATATATATCTGGTGGCTCTGTTTTTACTTGTAACTTTTTAACTGTGTCCTTAACACTTGCAGTTAGTTGTCTCTCCTTTTTTTTTTTTTATGAGTTTATATTCAAAGGTCTGTGAGATCTCAGTGCCTTCATGTAGCCAAGCTCATTCAATCTTTCAAGAACATAAGGAAAGGTAGAATAAAGCTAATGTTAAGGTGCTCAATATTTGCAAAATATAGTTATTATTACAGAGGATATTTTTTTGTGGTAGAGGAAGACTTGTGAAATGAGAGCAGATGTTTTTATTATATACAGAAGATCTGCAATACCTGTGAGCAGTGCAGTTTTTCTAAGTACTTCAGTCTGGAAATCTACTGCGACTGTGAAAAGACAGAATCCCACAGGATGTAAAACTTCTCTGACATATCCATCTGCTAGGATGGCAGACTAGTGAAATGATTCTTAGGTGATACCAAGGCCATCATACCTTCTCAAAAAAACTCCTCTCTACAAAGAGGTGATTTTGTGAGGAGGGGGCTAAAGGTCTTCTTTCTCACACAAGCAGATACCTCATTTCTGTGGAAGGATGCATATGATGTAAGAGGAGCTCTACAGAGAGCAGTTCTGGGTTATTTATAAGGCACATATTCAGGGAAAGGCAATGTTGAAATGATGCACTTACAGTTTTCTTTTAGAGGAAGTTAGGAAAGACACTTTCTCACAGAAAAACACCCTTATTTTTCTGTGTGAAATTGTGTTAAAGGCTGCCATCTCCAGTATGGTGACAACTTAAGAGCTGTTCTAGATTTAAACCTGGGTAGCAGATACCAGAATCTGATGTTAGACATAAGCTGATGCATCTTAAGCAAGGTGCAGATGTTACTTTATAGTCAGCACTTGCCTATATATAGCATGTAGAAAATCTAATTACATTATTTGTATGAATATGCTTTATTTGAGTAAGATTGTGGTGTTGGTGGAATTGCTTGAACACAGAAGAAACTGAAGCTCAAATCCTGCATTATGCTCATGTTGGTTGTTGGTACCCATCTGGTGGTGATAATGCAGCTAATACTGTATCTATGGAAAAGTACTCACACGATGGGGAAAAGAGTCTGATTAAACACATAGTACCAGTTGCAGCTTATGGCAAACTTAGCCTTATTTCAAGCAAGAAAAAGCTCATAATTTGAGCCCCTTTTGCATATTTTCCTTTTGAAAAAAAATTTTAAAAGCCTGAATCCATAGTTCAGGACACTCACTGACCTTGGTTATAGTAACATGGAGTAATATAATGGAATCCCAACATTTGTAATGTTAGAATCAGTGTGTATTTATGATAGTCTATATCCTTTGCATCTATGAAAACTATATATATTGCCTCATACCATGGAGGATTAAGTGGTACTATGGCACTATGATCCTAAATAAGATTAATTTCAAGAGGAATCATATAGTATACCATGAATGCTAAGTATATGGCACATCCCATTTTCTGTAACAAATTGCATGTTTTATTGACAGGTATATCTTATTTATACTTACAGCTTCTGAACTTTTTATATTCATTTTTTGTACAGAAAACATGACCATTATGGCTGTATAGTGCTGCTCATACAAGAGGAAAAAGAATTTGTCTTGCAAAAATCTGCATACTTTTGTATTGTGAAACATTTTGCAAATTCAAAGACTTCACCTGAATATATTTTATTACCTATACAGTTTTTAATGCTTTCTATGAAGTCAAAACTGGGCAGAATGTGTTAAATCGATTTTAATATTGTGGATGCTTCTGTTCTGTGGTCTCTGCAGATTACAGTACACTGTGAAAACTACTCTGGTTTCAAGTGGTGCTTTTTAATGGAATTTCTCCTTTGAAATATTACCTTGTTTTAAAAATACTGTTTAGACACCTTCCTCTGTTAATATTGTATTGTAATATGTTTTAAGAGAACTTTACTGAAATAAATACATCAATAAGGCTTCACTTGTGTTTATTTTCTGTCCTGAGGCAGGCTAATTGCAGCTATTACAATTTGTGCCACTGACTCTTTTGGGAGCAGAATTTTACGGTTGTTATCTGAATTAATAACCTGTGTTTGGTCAAGTGTGACTGAACATGCACAGCAATAGTACACATTTCTAGCAATCACCTAGTCTACTTCTTTTCCATTTTCACACAGTCGTACCTGTAGATCTGAGAAGATGAAAATGGCATTTGGTGCTGCTACACCAATAAATGGTTGTGTCAAAAGAGCAGTACAGTTTATTTTGGTCACTGCTACCACCCTGTTAATACAGAAGAGAAAAATGAGAATGCATTTTTAAAAAGAAGTGTGTCCTGCCTTGGTGCTTCATGGGCTGTTTGTCAGATGTGGAAGCTTTGACAGTGTTGAGGGAGGTTATCCTGATCAGACCTTTGCAGTGGCACAGCTATTCTTTTGTCAGGGTCTGTGCTAGTGAGGGTCTGTGCTCATGTGTTCTCAGTAGAGAGTCTTTCTGATTAATTTAAATTATACAATTGTTTCTATGTTTGAGATGTTACTCTATTAGATCTGAATGAAGAAGAGGTTCTGTCAGATTACCTCTGTTCAGAAATAGTTTTGAAATGGATTGAAAAAACAATTTGAGACCAAACTGGTATTTATTATTCCACTAAAAGCAAAACTGGGAAATTTTACATAACGTATTTTTCAGTGATTGCATTTGTACTGATTTGAAGGGCTCAAAGAAATAATTCCTATAAGAAGGGGATTACAGTCATCATAGACATAGCCTAAATTAGCTAGGGAGCAGGAAAGAGAAAAGAAGTATTTGCGAAATACCAGTGAAAAGAAAACCATCCTCCTTCAGGCTGGATAAAATTGCCTCTTTTCATCTGTCCTTCAGCAGCTGATACAGGTTATGCCCTTTCCATAACAGCCAAAAAACCTCTTGATCTCTGATTGCTGCATACAATGACTTTCTCAGATTCACCTCGTGTTTCTCTTCAGGGATCTGATACTCACTTGTACAACATCCATGTCTAGAAGCATGCTGTGCAACCAAGGCTTGTGCTCCTTCCTCTGCATGGAGGGTTTGCATTAAAATGAGGCTCAGAAGATACTGACTGTGATAGTGCCAGTGCCTCTGCCACTGCTAATGATACCTGACAAAAACAGGTAGTGAGTGGGCCTCCAAATAGCTATCTTGTCAATATGCTGACTTCAGCATCTCTCTAGCTACATGCAAATACATGTCTTTCACACTCTGGCTCTCGCTTTATGAAAGGGAAATGATTTGCAAAAGGAGAATTCAGGAAATTCTTGTTTGCATTAAATAATTGAGTCATTATTGCTAAAACAGATCTTGCCCAGCTGCAGTTTCTGTAGCTTCCTTCAGTCCTTCTTTGGAGCTCTGCAGGATTTCATTTATTGATTGTAGGCTCTTCAAAAGAGAAACTAGCTGCTCTCCAAGCAGTCTAGTGGAATCCTGTTAAATAGCATATCTTGAAAGTAGCCTTAAAAGGCTGTATGAAATTTCCTCACTAGAAGGGTGTTAATGCTTGTCTTTAGCAGAAACTTGAAAAGCCTTTCCTGTCAAAATACATATATATCCTTGGCATATATAGCATTTTCTCTAGAAGAAGAACTGTGGATAAAGGATTTGCAGTAGTTGCTGCATCTGTTTATGAAAAAAATTTATCCAGCTTCTAATTCCAGCTGGCTCCAAGGTGGACCCACCACTGGCCAAGGCTGAGCCCATTAATGACAATGGTGGTGCCTCTGGGATAGCATAGGTAAGAAGGGCAAAAAAACTTTGCAACATCTGCAGCTGGAGAGAGGCGTGAGAATATATGAGAGAAACAACTCTGCAGGCACCCAGGTCAGTGAGGAAGGAAGGGGAGGAGAGGCTCCAGGTGCCAGAGCAGAGGTTCCCCTGCAGGCCATGGTGAAGTCCATGTGAGGCAGGATGAACCCCTGGAGGTCAGTGTGGTTCATGGTAGAGAGCCACCTGCAGCTCGTGTAGGAGCCAATATGAAAGCAGTGGATGCACCCAAAGGATGCTCTGACTTCATGGGAAGCCCACACTGGAGCAGGCTCCTTTCAGGACCTGTGGACCTCAGTAGAGGTGTATAGTCCCAGTAAAGAGAGGACCAGAAGACAGAGCATGTTTTCTTGCAGGACTTGTAACCATATGAGGGACCAATGCTTTAGCAGTCAATTCCTGAAGTTCTGTGCCTCGTGGGAAGTACCCACACTGGAGCAGTTAATTAGGAACTGCAACCTGCAGGAAGGACTCACTTTGGAGAAGTTTGTGGAGGACTGTCTCCTGTGGGAGGGACCCCACACTGGACCAGGGGAAGAGTGTAAGCAGTCCCTATCCTGAGGAGGAAGGAACAGCAGAGAGATTAGTGAATCCTGAATAAGCTTAAATGTTTTGTCCAGTTACAACATCAGTTGGGTAATAGAGTTTATTAAGTGCCAATTTATATTGGGAAAACTGGATATACTTGTGGGTTTTGGCATGCAAACCTCAGTTTTCATCATTACCTCAACTATGTTTATATTGGGAACTGCTTCTCATCAGATAACTGAGACTTTGCAATTATACATTGCAGTATAATAGACTGCAGTCAACAATGTAGACAGGTAGTAAGTGTCTTCAGGACCTTTGTACATGTGTGATGTTGATGGAATGTTCTTGTCACAGTATTTTCTGACTTGGTTTTGTTTTAAATAATAATTTGAAATTGGTTCAGGAGTCCATATGATAGATTTGGGAATTCAAAGCAAATGTGACCTGGTGAGTGATTTAGACTGGTAGTCACATCTGAGTTGCATGATTACAGCCTTCTCTTGCAGAGTATAAAAAACTTCTGAGTATATCCATAGATTAAATGCAGGTGTCTCAAGTAAAGAGCTGGAGATGCTTTGCATCAAACTCAAATGAAAGCCTCATACTGTACTCAGAAGATAAAAAAAATTTAGAAAGATTTAGTATATACTGTAAAATATGCTGTTTGTTGAAGGAGAAGTAAATTTGTTTGATTTATTAGGAAAGGAGAATGAAAATGTGAGCTTTATGCCGTCAGATAAGACAAATAGAATCACAGAATGGCTAGGGTTAGAAAAGACCTTAAAGATCATCTAGTTCCAATCCCCTGCTATGGGCAGAGACACTTTCCACTAGATCAGGTTGCTCAAGTCCCTGCCCGACCTGACCTTGGACACTTCCAAGGACAGGGCATCCATAACTTGCCTGGCAAACCCATTCTAATGCCTCACCGCCCTCACAGGAAAGAATTTTTCCTAATGTCTGACCTAAATCTCCTCTCTTCAAGTTTTAAATCCTTGTTCTTTGTCCTTTCGCTACACACCCATGCAAAAAGTCCTACCCCAGCTTTCTTACAGGCCCTCTTCAGATATTGGAAAGTCACTATAAGGTCACCTCAGAGCCTCTTCTCTAGGATTAACAACCCAAATTTCCTCAGCTTGTCTTCATAGAGAAAGAGAAGATAGCTTAAGATGCCTTTATGCCTGAAAATACTCTGTACTTCACTTTTTTTGTGAACACACATCTAGATTTGTTTAACTCTTTGCTGTATCAATCACTTAATACAGGCTTGATTCATACTATTTGAGCATGTTCTTCCCTCCTGTGCTCTGCAGACAATACATTTGCTAATTCCTATACATCTAATCAAGTTCTTGGAAAACAGTGTCTGATAATGCAGGTGTACTGAGAGATGCAAGCCCACTAATTCTGTCTGCTAAATGCAGCCATTCTCCTCAGCTGCTTCACTTATGCAACTTTGGAAACAAGGGATAATGAATCAGGTAAGCTCTGGACATAGTATTGAAATCACAATGCAGGTATCTAAGTCTTTGAAATTTTCTTTCTGACCAGAGTGGGCTCGGGCACAGTAATTTTTGACCAGAAACAAGTCAGAGAGCACTTGGAAACACTGAATAAAGAGGTGAAGATGGCTTTGTGAGAGGGACTCCTTGCTGAACCTCAGGAGCTGGTGTTGATTGAGGGTCTCACTGCAGTCTGTCCCTCACAGGAGCAGGAGTACATGAGACCCAACCAAGCACCAATATTTTCTCCGCCTCAGCAGCCTCAGCCCATGGGCAGGAACATCCCTCTATAGATCAACTCCTTGCAGCCTTCCAGGTGGAGCAGAAAGCCAAGCCTGGCTCTGCCCATGGCATGCAGCCAAGCACTGCAGTTCTCCCTTGCTCAGGGAAGGCTGGGGATGAGGGCCTCTTGAGAAACAGAGCCAGGAAAGAAAGGTTCTGATTAGAAGAAAGGCTGAAGAAAGGCTGTTAAGGTGTTGCTTTTGCATTGCCCCAGAGGTGTTTCTGTGCCCATCAAGGCTGCCAGCATCAGGTTTGACTCCTAGAGAGTCAATATTTTTTCCTTCCTGTAAAGAGCTCTGAGCAGGGGAAGTCTTATTTATCACTGCTTCAGCTTTGCAGTCATAAAAGTGGCAGTAGTAGTTAGCTGATAAGAGCAATAAAAAGGCAGGTCTCTAACCCTGAGGAAGGTTTTGACAAATGTCTGCTCACCATATTGGAGCTGCTGCTGGCTGGGAGACAGATGGGATCATCAGATGAATGTAGTTAATGCTACAGGTAAATGATAGAGGAATTACTGTAGGCATAGTTGCATTTGTTACAACAATCTCCTAATCTACTGTTGGCAGCTTTCATAGCTAGCTCATTTTTCTTTTAAAGAGACCTTCAGAGACCGGGGTTAAGTGATGTCCTTGGGCACAAACAAAAGGATGTATTTTGATTTTGGTGCCATGAATTGAGGAGCTGTGTTTGAGACAATCTTTGCCCCAGATTATTTTGTTTCAAGTTACATTAGCTTTGGACTTGCAGTCCAAATAGATAGGTTCTCTCTGTAATCCTTGCCCTTACAAATTTTTGTCCTTTCTGCGTATCACAGTATGAATCAGCTGATATTCACTGTAACAATTTGTTAAATACTTCTATACAGAATTAGATGAGTGGTAATTGAATGTCAAACCCTTGCACACATAGTTTCAAAACAAAAGGAATACATAGTCTGCAGTTTGCCTTGTACAATGTTTTGAGCCATACAGATCTTGTTATATTTCTCCAGAATATTTTGAAATGACCAATAATTGTAAAACAGATACTATGTGTCGGGTATTTTTTATTTTTGCTTAAGTTCTGAACATTCATATTGTCTTACCTTAGGTCCCCTGAGGGGGTGACCTTTAACACTAAGGTTTTCAAAGACTGGCTTTATCTGATATAAGGAAATACTGCAGACAGAGAGGATGTCACAATGGAAATGGAGATGGTCACCATCACTCTGTTCCCTCAGTTTCTGTTGATTCCAGCTAACATCTTAACCTTGTATGATGCAATAGGATGTGTTGGTCTGCTTTATTAGAAAGAAAGAGTGTGGGGGAGGAGGAAATCTAGAAATTTCTACATCACAGGCCTTGAAAAGGTTGTGGGACTTAAACTTTCATGTCAGAATTATTTAAGAGTGTTTCTCATGGCAAATTAGAGGGATTTTGTACCCTTGACAATTATTTATTTTTATTTGTCTTTTTGTATCTGTTCATATTTTAAGTGAGAAATATTTTTCTCATGGGAAGATTAAGAAGCTTCTTAACAGAAGTAGACAGTAGACTTCATTAAAGATGATTTGAGTGCACTGACCTCAACAGCACCTATCATACATCCTGAAATCACTATGGAGTACTCTATTCACTGGACCATTATTTAGCTTTTTCAGGTGCTCTTGCTAGTTATCTCCATATTTCTTAAAAGGGACTGAAAGACAATTACCTGTGCTTTCAGTGTACTACCTGTTATCCACAACTTACTCTGAGAGCCTTGCACTGTTTCTTCACTAGGAATTTAAAACCTGTATGTCTCAGCAGAGTAATTTCTACTACATGAATGAGAAATTATTTTTAATTGGTTTTGTTGTTTAATTGTTTTTAAGTGTTTCTGTGTTCTGTTGAGAACAAAGTTTGCTTGGGATATGATAGACTAGAAAATAAAATTAAAATAAAGGGCAACAAAATGCAGCCCAAGCATTAGGTAGCATATCAAGTGGTGTATTTGTCTATGATTGGGCCATTCCTTCATATTCCCTGAAAAGAAAAAACTTCTCTTCCATGCTTGTGGGCAGTTGTTCTGCTTTGAAGGTAGAAGGGAATGGAACATGATAAAAAGCTGGGTTTTAATGGGCAATGTCTGCGTGTTTCCTTACCTCTATCTTTCCACTGTATTTTTAATCAAATTACCAGTATGCTTAGGATAAGAGATTTTTCCAACATATTTATTTGCTTCTGAGCTACAGAGCCCCAAACCACATCAATGTTTCCCTGCTATGCTCAGGGAAGAAAGTGTCACATATCCTTGGAAATGAGCCTGGCACCATTTCCTGGCATTGGTCCACTGGCCAGTATCAGGAGCTGGAGTTTTGCTGTCTTTGCACTTTTCCCTAATAGTTTATTGTTGACCCATATCAAATTCACAACACTGGCTGGACAATGGGTGCAACTGCTGCGTTCTTGTTTAGATTTCAGGGGTCTGATGACAGAGTGCTGGTATGGCTGGGCAGGTGGCTACATCTGTTTGCTTTTGCTCCATTAAAAATGGGACAAAGTGCTGCTACACTGTAAGGGTGTTTTGAGGATAGAATTCATCATTAGTGACTGTGAGATATTCAGATGCAGTGATAATGAGGATATATGGATGTCTGCAGTATGTGCTCCACTGCACTTCTGAAGCAAAACATGTCTGTTTCCTTGACAACCCCTCCACATCTCTGCCTTTATAGCTGCTCTCTACTGTACGCAGAAATATCAAAAGTCATTACTGAACTTGCTCACATTTTGCTCCATTCATATTCTGCTATTGAAAAAGTTCTGTTGTTGCACTGACTGTGTGCTGCTCTGAGTGGTGCAGGCCTATTCCGGCCTGATCCTTCCTCTTTTCTTCCCCCCCTCCTCTTCTCTGTCATCAGGATCTGTGCTGATCCTTCAGGAGGCCAGTTCAGATCACTTGACTGGTAGCTAAATAACCTCCCTCAAAAAATGAAACAGAGGACTAGTTTTCTGCAGAGGTTCGTCTCAGAGAGGTCAGATCAGCTTTTGGTGCTGTGGAGATAGGAGGGAGAGAGAGAACAAAGAGAGGCAGTAAAGAGGAGCCATGGAGAGGGAGCTCAGCTTAGCCCTCTTTCCTGCCTACAGCAAAAGCCTCAGGGTCACCCCACCAAAAGTAGGAAGCAGCAGCACTTCTCTGAGCAGTGCACAAATGTGGTGATATAGAAATACATCATGTCCATGTCCAAACATTGCCCTTGAGAAAAATGAAAACAACATGAACTTTCTGAACAACAATTAGTGCTGCCATCTGTTACTGTCAGCAGATGTATGTGATAACCTTGTGTACATTTCCCTGGAAAGAGCTCTGTGTGTTTCACTTATGATGTCCATAAATGTTTTCCTTTAAGAGATGTAGAGAGATGTAATATTATCTAACAATTTTTTCTTGACATGTCATGCTTGTATGAATGACTTTACAAAAAACAAAAAGCAAAGAGACCTTCTGCAGTTCTGAGCCACATCCGATCAGTGCTTCTAGACGGGGCAGAGTTTATGGCCCATGGAAGCTCATGTAAGACAGTGTTCATCACAGCATGTAAATTTAGTGCAGCCTCATCCTCCTAATGCAGCCAGTGTCAGTGTCCTCCTTTTCACTCCTGCATGTTGAAATGATTTGTGACTGCTGAATATCCAGTCCTATGTATGGAGAAAAGAAAATATATCACACTTAAACAGTTTCTACCAATTTTAAACTAACAAACAAAAAACTTTCACATTTCAATAAGTCAGTTCTCACTGTTAGTCTATCTACATAAGTTATAAGGGCAAACACGGGCAAAAAGTGGTGGGATGTGACCTGAATTCAAATTCCAAAGCTCCACTCATTCCCAGGACCTGTATCTCTGCAGCTTTTTTCCCTAGGTGTTTGCTGCACCAGTTAGTGTGTCACTTGCTTACACCTCTGTTCACAAACAGGTTTGCAGCTCTGTGCATCTGCACTGAGTGATGCCCCAGGAAAAAGTGCCAAAGAGGCGTGTTAAGGTGTTGCAAAACTGAACATGAAAAAATCAATTTCAGGTGAAGAAATGTTTTATGATTAAAAGGAAAAGGATGCACAGGTTTTGGGCTACAAAGTCTATCCTGTAAATCTGCCCATTTGTTCAGTGTTTATGTGAGCACGATATTACCACAATTATATGTCTAGTGCCAGTCAGTGACTTGACTTGACTCAAGCTTGTGTGCTGTTTCCAGTGGGAAGCTGGTTTAAGAAGCTCCTTCCTTTCTTCATAACAGCCATGAAGAAGAGTTTCAGTGTTGCTATGGTGAAGTTTACTGACTGTAAGCTGTGCAGTTATGGCTGGGTTTGAGGCCATGCTGTAAACCAGGTCACTGAAAATAGTCACCAAAGGCTCCAGAGGAGATACTTCTGGAGCTACCTTTGTCATCACAGCCAGCACTGCATAACTAACTGCACAATAAATGTCATAGCTGAGTGCAATTCCATGAAAGAAACATGGAAATCCATGAAAGAACATGAAGAATGAAGAATGCAGCCTACCTGTTCCTTCCAGCTATATAATAAACAGCTACTGGCTACAGCTGCAGAGGAAACAGAACAGCATCCTGACCTCATTTTAGTTACTTACAGCACATCTGGTCACACCACGTTACTGCCAGCTACAGATTTGTTAGCAACCTGCAGCTGTTTCACAGTTTCATCTTGACTTTTAGAACTGTTGTGGGTAAAAATCCTACGTAATTATCCTCAGGGTGCTCTTTTTCAGTTGTTCATGAATGAAATGTTTCCATTTTATTAGATGGCTTATTCCAATTTATTTAAAATTAAGAAGAACCAGCAACCTTAAAATGCCCTTACATTTAAAAAGGTGTTTAATTTCATCCCAGCTTATTGCCACCCTTCTGCTGATAGACTTTGGCAACTACTTAGATAAGGAGAGGCTAAAAAACAGATGTAAAATCTCTCGTATGGAGATCATTGATCCTGCAAGCAGCTCTGACATGCTCCTAGAAATGAACACTGAAAGTAGCTCTGGGACACTCTCAGTTGAGTTCTTGCCCTTACAAGCAGATCTGGAGGGGCACAGAAGTAAAAAATCTCTATAATCTTTCAGAGCAGGAATCACTTAGGACAAACTCAGTGGGGGTATGCTATAAGACATAATAACCTACAGTCTCTGGATATGGACATTACCTTGGACCAAAATGGGCTGCTTGATGGCAAGAACATGGGTACTCCATGTTGCTTGCTAGCAGTCTGCAATACTCTGCATCTCAGAGAACTCTTGATCTGCTTTAAATTAAATGACCTATACAGTCCATAACAGATCAGTATTAGAAGGCTGCAAATGTGACTTAAAGCTCATATATATGTGGTGCTTTGTAGTATTTTCCCCTCTTCTTGCCTGCTGTGCTTGACGGCTAATCATTAAATTATTTTTAATGGATACAATCATGCAGTGGTAACTCAAGTCCTTTGCTGCTGCTGGGGCTGCAAAAAGCTTCATGTCTCAAGGGGATTTTAGTGGGTATGATTGAGGCAAGGTATGGCCTGTTTACATGACTCTTTGTGAGTGTGCCCTTATACAATGTAGGGCATATTAAGAATGGAAATTTAATCATATACCAAGAGGTGTTGCCTTGTGGATACATTTTCCTTAAATTCCTGTTCTTTTAAGGTGGCTGTCAAGGGCTATAATCCATCACTTTGCAAAAATATTACTCCTTTGATACTATTCTTAAAGACAACTCATCCATTCCAGTGGGCTGAAAGAGTTTAACATCATGAGCTGCTCTATTCCTGGATCACCATGTGTGTAATAATTGTCTGAAATCTCAGGCTTTCCCATCTGCTTTCACTAAAGAATGGTACTTCTCTGCCTTAAAGAGATTTAAAACAGATCTTGTATGTTTTTTTTTACTATGTTGATCAGTCATCAGAGGGAGAAGACACTAAAATTTTTTTTGAAACAAATGAAGTGTAGCAGGAGCTTTTTTGGGGAGAGTTGCAGTGTTTGTGTGTATTTAACACATCAATAATGCCTTATGCTTCACTAAAGTCAAACCCCCAAAATATCAATTTGCATTGTTTGAAAGAGTTTTTGGTTACCCTCAAAACTTGATCATGGGGGGTGGGAAAGAGATGGTAAATCTTTGTTTTCTAAGTTAAGCATAAAGAAAGTTTTCCTGGGGACAAGTCTCCATAGTCATGGAGAATTTCTGTTAGTCTGTTTCTTCAATTCAGTTATCTAAAACTGGCACAGAGCAATAAAGAGGCTAAACATCAACTCAGGTAGAGTCCTTACCAATACAGGAAATTATGTTTCATAGATGCACACGGAGCTCTGGAGTAGCAACAAGAGAGAAAACAAACCACACATAACAATTATTAGCTTCACTGCTTGATGTACCACTGGAAGATGTTCATATTCTGTGATATTATATGAATGCACAGAAAACAGCATATGATTTAACTGGAGCATAGGCAGTTCTGTATAAATATTAGGAAGAATTTTTTCACTGTGAGGGTGACAGGGCACTGGCACAGGCTGCCCAGGGTGGCTGTGGAGTCTCCTTCCCTGGAGACATTCAAAGCCCCCCTGTGTGACCTGCTATAGGTGATCCTGCTTTGGCAGAGGGGTTGAAATAGATGATCTTTCAAGGTCCCTTCCAACCCCCAACTTTCTGTGATTCTATGATTTTAACTCTTCTGAATTTTATCACTAAATTTACATTTTTTATCTGTGGGTTTGAATTGCCCTCTATAATCTAATTTTTCTTGACTTCACACAGAGGCTTGTTTACTTGTCCATAGGGCAACTGCATTAGGATACAAATGGTACATAGATGAATAATTGAAATCTCTGAGTCAAAAGACTTTTATTGAAGTCTTGATTATACATTTCTATCTATTTTTGCTTCTGACCAGTCCTTTTCAGTCAAATCTCCAGGAGATACACATGCCTCAGAGACATGGCTGTGTGTTTGCCTAGCAGTGTCCTTGCATTTGCCTTTTCTGCTACCTAATATTGCCTTGGGGTACCTTTGTAAAACAGTGGTGGTATTCATGGTGGTGATATTTATGTAGGCTTTTAAGATATTGCTATGAAAGACCATTTTTTATATATATATATAAAAATGTTGTCTTCAGTAATCTTTGAAAGAGGAGCTAAAACAACCCTATAATTTAGTAATTCACAAACAAGATAGTGCAACACGTAAAAGCTCTGCTTCCAACCATCAGTGGCAAGGTGTCCTTTAACCCTACTGGGATAGAATCTGGCTTTGTCTTCTTGTGTCTTCTAAAGGCAAAAATTATGAATTTATTGAAAGTATGAATAGCTGCTAGAATAGCTATGCAATATTTAGGAACTCAGAAACTCAGTACTCCTTGTACTTAAAAAACAACAAGAAAAATAATTACATGTCATTTGGTCTGCTCAGAATAGAACCAGATTTCATAACATTTTCTTAAAGTTGTTTGGAAATCAAGATTTAAATATCAATACTCGATGGATTTTAAAACTATTTCAGTGTTGTACATCTAATGCAACATTTTGGCCTTCCCCAGGAAAACACCTGCCCTGCAACAGGTCTGGAATGTTGCCAGAACACTGCTGATAGCACAGTGTAGCAGCCACTTCTGGTTAACACTGTTCATGGTGTAACAGGTTTGTACCAGTTAGACTCAGGCAGGCAGTACTCTGGGCAATCAATGTTACCTTTTCTATTTGTTCTTCTCCATAGGGTGAGATGAGAAAGCAAATTTTGAAAGTCTGTGAATACATTTATATATTAAACACAGTGCAAGCTCTGTGTGCAGGTGTGTGTAGATACAGAAAGCTTAGTGCATATATATTAAAATTACTTGTGAATGAAAAGATGATGTTTTAGTTTTATATTTATAATGTGTTAATTATTATTGGGAAATATGCACAGTCATACTCTGAGCTAAAAGAAATCATATCTTCCTCCATATAAATAAACTTTTCTGGAGTGAGGTTCACTTACCAACTTTTACTCAAAACGGGGAAAAAACCAGGCAGTAACAAGAACCTGAAAAAAAAATACAGTGCAAGATACTTCTATTTGAGCTAAAAATTTAAATCTGTTGAAGCAGATAGAGAATGAAATGTCATTCCCCTTCTCTGCCCACAGATGCCTGAGAAAAGGACAGATCAGCATCTCCATAGGTATGTGATGAACCCTGACTGGTTTTAGTACATTAAGGAAATCTATGGGACAAGTCTATGGAATGAGATTATGACAAATCCAGTCTGTAGTCCAGAAAGGTCTGTGTTAATCTAAACATTAACTGGATTAACTACACCAATACGTAGGTCTTTTAAAGCATGACCAGGACACTATCTAATAGGCTCCAACAGTAGTGAGCACAGGTGTGCCTTAAAATGTTACAAGATGGGGATGCAGATTTTGAAGTTTTATTGGTGATTAGATCCAGTTGCTTTTGTTCCATGTTTCAGAACAAAATAAACCTCTAGCTTGTAGTGCTACATTGTCCACAGAGGTATTTTCTGATAACTCATCTACAAAGTAGGGATCATGGATTTCAAATGCCAATTTTTGTTAAAACCATTAAGTGTACAAATATCACTTGCTTCTTCTCCAAAAATATCATATCTTACCATAAATACCTGGGTGTGAGAGGTTTTGCTTTATAACCAGAAGGAACAATATGGCTCTGCACTGATGAACCAGGCAGGATGTCTTCATGAAGGAAAGCACTGGCCAACGATTGTGCCTACCTTGTAGACAGGAAGAATCCTGGAGTGGGTAGCTTAATACTGCCTTTGGTGAGACAGTAGAGTTTTTTGTATTGCCCTTTCTCATAACATTTTCTTCCCCTACATTCTTTTCACAGATGAGAATTTCTTGGTGCCCCTCTGACACCAAGAAGCACAAGAATATGAGCAATGTCCTCCTAAAATGCGCCAACAGCAACTCACAAGAGGAAAAATCTCAGGCCTGCATATAAATTTCATAATGGTATAATTAAGTTTGCAGAGAAAAAAATCTCCTTGCTTTTTGTAAAGTTTTTGATTGATTTTTTTTTTTTTAAATTAAGCAACTGCTTGCAGATTGCTTTAAATGAAGCAATTACTTGCAAAATTTTCTAATACAAAATGTATCATTTTTTTTCCTCCTAGTTCTCCTTGTTGGTAGAAATGTATCATTTCCTTTGTCAGAGTCTGAGTGTGTTCACACTTACCTTTGCACAGCTATTTGAGCTTCTTGCAGCAGTAGCACGTAAGATGAGGGTCAATAACCAGAAATTGGGGTCAGTTTTTCAGGTATCACATTACATATCTCAATCATGAGTTCTTTCTGTAATGTTTCATTTAAAGACATTAAAGTTTAGCTGCCTTTTAGAACAAGGTCAGTCAGTTCTCTCCATTTGATCTTCATCCTATGGCTTTTTACACAAAGACCCAAATAAGATTTGCTCACAGGTGTTTCTCAGCACATGAAGGGGCTTATTTTGCTGGGAGGTGATTTAACTATGGACAGAAAGCTGAAACAATGCTGAGTTAGTGCTCTGGTCCAGTGCCTTCTTAATTTAAAGCAGAGGGAATTAAGCCTGAAAAAAACCTACAACATCACAGCACTATTTCTACTGTTAGAATTTTGCATACAAGTTGCACGAAATTTGTGCAATTTGGAAAGCATCATTTCCTGCTGCCGGATGGGAGGGATCGGCAGATGTAGTAATTGGATTATGGCAAGAGCAGTAGCAATCAAACACTCATTCACAGCATGATGGAGTATGGGGAAAACAGAACTTTCCCTATTCTGCTGTAATGTTTGGATTTCCCCTGAGGAAATCCTGAGCCCTGGCCCTTCATTCCCGTTGAGGAGCACAGAAGGCCCCATGGGGAAACCTCTGTACAGGGAGCTGTTGCAGACAGCCAGGAATGAAGGGCACGGGCAAAGGCACGGCTGAAACATCTGTCTGATGTGGCTCAGATGAGACCCATGTAGCCAGGTCCTGTTTATTTGCATGCTAGACCTCAAGCTAGTCGATATTTCCCAAAAAAGTTGTATGTTGAAAAAGCATTGAAATATAGTTGTTTGGTGACATCAGAGTAGTGAGATAAGGCTCCTTGCCATTGCTGTCCAGATGATTTGTGCTTTTCATTACAGCAATATGATAATAAAATCAGAGTCCGAAGAAGGAAAATGACAGACAAAAGCAGACACTTGCCAGTTGTGTGATAAAACAAAGCCCCTTCCTCTGTCTGGAAATACAAGCCTTTTACATCAGTAGAAAGCTATTTAGTTCATTCTCATTAAATTTATTGGTAGAGTGACTTTATATAGGTTAGACACAATGATTTGGTAAAGCTGGTTACTGCATTTTTCTGAGTGTCTTTTTTTCAAACACTGAAATGGCTCATCAGGCAGTAAACCTGGCTCTAGTGGTCAACTTCAGCAATCAGTGGGAGAAAATAGTCAGAGGCTGCTGAGCTCTGCAAAGCAATTCCTTTGTCTATTTTTAATCACACTTTTCTGTAGAGACACTGAACATCTGAGAACATGCTACCACGAAATTCAAGCTCCAGCACTTTTCTCTGTATATGTAAGGATCTATACCATAGAAAAAGGAAACAGAAGTAATAAATGTTGCATGGTTAAATGGTTTGGGTAGAGAGGAGAGGCTTAACCTCACTTAAAGCAGAATATTAAAAACGTGATGTCTAAAAAGGGTCATTTTTTCCCAGTTAAAATAAGCTGATCTCCAGCTCCCAGGAATTTGTCACATTAATTTGCAGGAAAGATAAGAGGGTGACAGTAGAGGTAAAGGTGCAGAAGGGTCAGGCAGTACTTCGGAGAGATGTTTAATGCAGGCGATTAACTTCAGAAGAAGAAACAGAAGATAAGTTCTTTGGGTAAAAATTTGTAATGCACTAATGTAATATCCAGGGATCAGCAGCCTGCTGATCCAGGGGCAGAATGCTCATGGTTTTATTTTGCACATGATGGAAACGCACCTTAGGATGGCATGAGTTATGGAGGGTAAAGCTGTCTGAGACGAATCTCCTGTAGGTTTTTAAATGAACAGTAGAAGTTTCTCCTTCCACAAAGGATGGGGACCCAAACACTTGGAACAGAGGATAATACAAGACCACATTTTATCTACAGCACAGCTGGGCAAACAGACCTTCCATAACCCCCCTGTGCTCCGGGAAACAGTGCTTGCAAGCTCCTTGCTCCAGCCCTTGCTCTTCTTGCTCACCAGTCCCTGTCTGTGCCCCAGTCCTCAGGGGACTGAGCCTGTAATACATAACCTCTCAGTAGGGCCTGACTATTCAAAAATTTTTCAAACTGGTATTTTTAGTTCTACATCTGTCACTACACTGTATTTTAGCTGACCTGGCATTTTCCAGGCGGATTTCAGTAGCGGCCTGGTAGCTTTGAAATTATCAACATTTGTTCCCAGAGGAAAGCCTGTACTTGAGAGAAGAAATAGCTTTTCTGATTGGTATCATGAAAAGAGCCACAGTGCTGACAGCGATGCCAGCTGAGAGAGGAAACACACACCTGAGAGTGAAACACAGCAAGATCTTCTAGAGATCATAGAGATACTGCAGCAGTACCCAGAGGAATATCCAGGATACTCAGAAGCATAAGTGAGCTGTGTCAATGCTGAGAAGTTTCCTGTGGAATGCTAAACTGTCCCACATACAGTCATGTTCCGTGTGGTCTTGGTTTAGGGCTTGACAAAGGAAAGCTGGGAAAAGCAACAATAGTGTTTTGCTGCAAGGTGTGGCATGTGACTGATTTCATTTAAGCAGCCATTTGTCCCTCAAGGAAAGCAGAGATTACAGAGATTACCTCCTTCCTATTAAAGTCTGTGAAGCACCAGATAGAAAATGAGCACTGGTGATAGCTCCTAACATGTTAAACATTATAGAGGAAATTACTATATATAGTGTGTCTGCACATATACTGTGGGTGCCAGATACATGTTTAAGGTATCTATTATCTTTAGATAATTGTGGTTAATAAGAGTCCATCTGAATGCCACATGATTACTCAAGTGTTGAGTTTTGCAAGAAGATTTTGTTTCCAGCTCTTTATCCAAATAAGGAAGGAGGAAAAAAATTACTGTAGACTTTTGTTGCAAAATAGAGGATGCTCTAAAAAGAAATATTTCTCATGCATCATTTCTCAATAGTTTAGTTTACGAAGCAGATTAAACAACCTGAAGTCTATTTAAAAATAAAGAATGTCTGAGAAAATAATTTCCTATACTAAAATCAGACTAACACAATGGTGTCCATTTGCAACTACACATGCAACCAAATCCTGATGATTTTCTTACAATTCTGCAAATTAGCAAATGACAACTTTAGAAGTACCCTTGTCTTCACTGGGTGTACAGGTGGCTAATGAGTTTAAATCCACCATTTAAAAACTGAACCACATGTTTTTTCATAATTTTAGAACTGGATGGTTGTTAAAACTGCAGCTCAATTACAGTTCTTTTAAATTTTTTTTCATTGCATCTCAATATATTAAGGCTTCTCACTCACTAAACATTACAAATAAATGAAGCTGTGTTAATTTCTTTTTTTAAACTACAACTCTCACAGTAGCAGCTAGACTAATCACATATAAAATTATTTCATTAGACAAAAAAATAATTTTTCCCTATTAATTCACACTTAGACAATGTAGTAATTTCTTTGTGGTCTTAGCAGCTCATAAAATGGACGAAATGTCTAACGTACTTCTGAGTATTTTCCAAGTTATTTCTATAAAGATATAGGAAAAATAGCAGATTAATGACTAACCATGAAATGCAAGCTGACTTCATGGAGTTTGTGCAAATGCTAATAATCATTAATGGTTGTTGAATAGTGGGGTGTACAAGTATAATCCATCTTTTTGTACAGAAAGGCACAGGCTAACACAGCAGAGGCTAATGTGTACTTCAAGGTTTTCATCATCCTCCTCAGTTTTGTTTGGATCCCTCTTCTTCTGCTTAAAAGGTCCCAGGCACATTCCACCTAAAACTCTTCTCATTGAAACCATCAGCTTGGGATAGTGAATGAAAGACAATGTTCATTAACACTGGTAGAGTTACTTCACTTTCATTTTTCAGTAAATACTTAATTTACATATATATTTTGAATATATATAGCTGAGACTTGGAGCATATACCCATTCATGATACATTTCCAAACCACTTCTGTAATCATGTGATTTTTCAGAAAATAAACCATAATGCAGAATTTTCAGAGAGTGTAATCCCTGCTACAGAAATCTGTAGGAAGCTTCAAAAAACACAGTTAGAACTTTGCACTCTTCCTTGAATGTTCCAGTTTCTATTTATTTGTACAGCAGTGCAGTGCTTCTTTATATTGTATTCACTAAATTTTCCAAATACTAGTTTGAAAACTGGAGAGTAATTGTTTAATAAGTATTTTTAAGGCCATCGAATGCATTTTTCTCTTATTCAGATGAAATAGAAAGTCCTTGCTTAATTTTTCAAATAATTTTTTTGTCATGTGAGTCCACCCAGAATAAGGGGTAATGACTTCCTGTGTTATCTGGGAGCTGATCAAATTTATACAGTTTGACTTCTTTCTCTTTGGCTTCCTTGGGGAATAAATCAGCATTCATATTTTTCGAGGGTGACTGGCAACCCTGTCATACCCCTAGCCCAGGATGATGGACCTCCCAGTGTACCCACCTCTGTCCTAGACTGCAGCCTTCTGCCCATCGCTCTGTCTGGAAGCAGCAGGTTAGAAGCATGTGATTTTACATCCTCAGGTCCTTTCCATTCTCTGTGCATGTCCAGGGTGGCTTTACAGTTTATCTCTAAGTAGTGCCACTTGAGCTACTGCACTGCTCAAAGGTGTTGCAGCCCATCCCTGGTACTTGCAGCAGAAGACTTGGCTGGAGGTAGTAATTCTGTGAGCAGACATCAGCTCCTCATCACAACATAGTGTCCTCACATCTGCTTGCCTTGACTTTTTAAAAACCTTCACAGGCTTCACTTATATTGGAGCAGGATTGAAAAATACAAGCACTAGGAGGGGAGGCTCTGTGGTCTTTGCTAGTGCCCACCAGAATTAACCTTCCTCAATGCTTCAGCTGTTCCTTCTTAGCAGGCAATTAATGCCTGAAATGTTGACTTCATGCCCTGCCATAGTCTCTCTGACTCACACTTCTCCAAAGCAGTCCAGGTACCCCAGCTTTGAGATTTCCTTTTTTTAAGTTACATTACACAAAATATCCTCTACAGAAAAGTAAACATTTTGAGGCAGAAGTTAACTACAAAGTACAATCAAGGCTTCTTTTATTCAGAGCTTAGTAATTTTAATTCCATGTTTCTATTCATCTCTTATGTGTGCCTCATTGATAAAAATATTATCTTTATAGACATATGGCAGTAAAAATTGGATGAAGACAAAATACGACAGATACAAACATGTGAGGGAAAAGAAATAGAAGAATGTGAGGAACTGAAGAGAAACACCAATTCTTGTACTATAAAAGTAAGAAAATTTGAGGAATGGAAGTATTTAATTTATTAATTAATTTATAGATGCTACTTATTAGAATGCTTAGATGAAAATATGTGACTAGGAATAAAATAGGAATCATTGTAATTGTATCTACATGATCTTTAATTTTGTCAACACTTTTCTCCAGCTACCTAGGATAGATACATCCCAAACTTCTACTAATGTAGTATTAGTCTACTTACAAATGTAACAATATAATTGCACAGTTCTGGGTCAGCTTTGTTCTTTTTAGAAGTAGTGACACCCATGGTGAGAATGAAACAAAATATTGCAGGTTGTTAAATCAGACAAAAGGGGGAAAATTATAAGGTCCCCTGAATACAGCTGAAGTACAGAGAAATTACAGGAAAAACTAACAAAGAAGCTCATCTTCTAAATGATGGCAGTAATTTTCACATTTAGTGGCCTCGCATGAGGACCAGTGTATCAGGTAAATCCTTCCATTCTGCTAGGTCAGTGTAGCTCTGTGTTACTGATGTCCAATTTTACATCAGCTTTCTGTTCCTTTTCTGGTCAAAATTAGGTTTCTTTTAAGCAGTCAAACCTGTCACTCACTGGAGGTCTCATTCTTGTGAGAACAACCAGACCACAACTGTGTGATGTAGAAAATAACTACCCATTCTGGAAACACCACCCTTTTCACAGAGAAAACATAACCAAGTTCAGAATGCTGCAAGGGTATCTGGGAAATCCTGCAATACTTACAGTGAATTTTACTGCAGACTGCTGCAAGCCTGGGATTTCATCTAGCAGATGGACTGCAAAATTCCTTCCTATAGCCAGAATGCCACATGGCAAAAAAACATTAATTTCTTATGTAAAAGACAGTCTTAACTTCATATTCTTATTCCTGCTTCTAAATTGAAATTCTTTTACTTAAGAAAAATTGATCATTTTCTATGTCATAGGCCAGCAATTGATCTATAGATTTAAAATATCCAGCCTACGGTATGGGCACACTTCCACTCTTTCTGTACAAATAAAAGTTACCCTGGGCTTCAAGAAAGCCAAAGATTTACATTTATATTTATATTAAGTAACTTGATATGTACTTAACTCTTCTCAGCCCCTCTAATTTGACTCCCAGTATGAATCAAGGGGATCTTTTCTCAGGCCCTACCTTTCCCCGTGGGCTCTAAAAGGAACCTGGGCATTTAAACAGCTAAATTTTAAAAGCTGGAATTGTCACATTAGGCTGGTCAAAAAAACTAGTTTAACTTGTTACTTGTCTGTTTTGCCCCAAAAATACTGCTTGCAGGTAGAAGACTTTTGGAAATCATTACATGTGAAGTTGAGATAGGGCATCTGGCTCGAAACCAATGACCCCGTGGTCTCTCATGCTGCCCAGAAACACCTTCATGCTCATTCCTTTGCTACTTTGGAGCACTGCGAGAGAGGGAAAACATGGCCAAAAAATGCACGTGGTGGTTGTATCAGCCAGATGAAGAGACTATTGCAAGCCCCAGTATGATGTGAAAAACAGGCCAGCTCTAAAATGAGGGCAAGTGGAAGATACAGAAAATACATCTCACTGGAAGACATAAAAAATCAGACATCACACCAACTTTGATCACCTGGTTATGCTGGACAGAACTGCAGTTATAATCTGAACACATTTGAGAAACATAATTTCTGCATTTTTAAAGCTGAAGATTTATTTTGAAATTGCAGTTTTTGTTGAAAACTGTACCAAAGTAAAAAAAACAAAACACAAAACAGGTTTAAAAGGCTAAATAATCCCAAAAGAATACACAAAAGAATATACATTAGTTCTGGCACAATAATTTGGATGACCAGAAATTAAATTGTGGGGAGACCTATGTTTTTTTCTTCTTGCAATAGAAGTTCATTTCATGTCAACTTGAAGGTGAATATGCTTTCTGAGTTGAACTGCCAGGGTATAGCAGCTACTATCCAGTGTCTGGTGACTACTTTAATCCCCTGATTCATGCAAACTGAGTATTTACTTCCCAAGGTATGTGCAGGTCAGGAACCAGGTTGGGGTTTTTTTTCATCCTGTAGACCTTTTTAATCATTTGACAACATTTTACCTGTCTAGAAAGCAGACCTATGTCTATTACCAGCCACTGACTGCCACCAGGAGTGAGGGGGTGAGGACCCAGTGGGGCAATGGGGTGATAAACTTCTTCCTCCCACTCCAGCTGTCCTTAAAGGCACCCCCAGTGCTCAGGTACCCACTTGGCTGGGTGGTGAAAAGCAATCACAAAAGTGCTGCTCAGCAGATGGTCTCTGAGAAATGGCCATGTCTGAAAAGCTTCTTTGCAGCAGCAGTGACAGTCCAGATTTCTGTTTGGTGTTTGCCTCTCAGGCCCTGCCTATCCCCTGGGCTCAACCCATTTGTTAGGCGTCATAAATGGCATTGAAACAGATGGGCATTAGTTCAGGCAGACAAGACATCCTGTAAATTATGTGGCTCATAAACTTGGTCCAAGTCCATTTGCAGTCAGGGCGAATTTTGCTACAAAGTTGGGCAGGGGCTGTATCAAACTGAATTTGTGCAGGTGTAGAGGAGCAGGATTTACAGCTACCTTCCTCCAACACGTTATCTGTCAGTAACTAAGACTACAGGGATATTTTATTACCTACTCACCACTGCACTAGGTTAATTTTCAAGGAGAGTCAGGGTGAGAGACCATCCAAGATCACACAGCTGGAAAGATGAATTAAAGAGGAGCATCAGCCGCTGAATCTGATTTCTGTTTTTCATCTGGGACTAGACCAGGATTGTTGTGCAATGTGCATCACCAACACTGGTGCCTCTCCTCCCTCTCCAGCCCCCAGGCAACTGACAACCTTGGCCAGCCACCTTGCTCCACTGTTGCAGGTTGTACTGTTTTAGATTGCTAACAATTATAGTTACTGCTGTCTTAATGTTTTCCTGGAATCGTGATGTCCAAAACTGATGCCTAAAACTACATCCCATTTGAGGCTGTACCAGTCATTGCTGGTGACCAGATCAAAGGGATGACTCAGGCTGTAGTACAAACCATTTTCCCATTCATATATTCCAGGATGACTACATCTTTTTTTTTTTCACTCTCTTTTTTTTTTTTTCTCTGATGGAACATCGTTCACTAATAATTGAGCCCCCTGGGAGCAATTTGGCTGGGCTAGAAAGCAGGGAAGCATGGAGAAATGAGGTGTTTATGGTGTGGCTCCATAAAGCTGTCCCTTCCTTTCTACACATTCATGTGAAAGCCACCCCTGAGGAACACCTTAAGCAGCAGTCTTGCAGTGTCACAGATCACAAGATCAAGGAACTGTCAGATTTGGAAGGGATCTCTAGAGATCATCTAGTCCAACTCTCCCACTAAAGCAGGATCAACGAGAGGTGATGGGTTGTTGGTGAGAACCCCACAGAGAGGCCACTGCTGTCCATGAGGGACAAGTCATTCCCCATTTCTGAGGATCTTCCTGTCAGCACTAAGACAGACAAATAAGATGAAACCACTCACCACCTTACAGTGGTGTCTCATTAGATACATTTGAAAAAAGGTATCCTCGCGTGTACTAATCTCTGCTAAGGTTTTTTCTGTAGCAGGAGGGCTCTCAGATTAAATTTAATGCATCACTCCAGCCACTGTGTTTGTTGTACCTTGGTGGACTGACCTGAAAGACACCCTGGCCCAGCTGGATGGTCTATTCACCCTGCTGAGGGCCAGCATGTTGCCCACATCCATACTGCATAGCACTTCCACCAGGTCGCTTTGCGGTACCCTGGGGTATTCCTGAGGCATACTTATTACTTTTTCAACACTTCTTTGTTCAAAGTGCAGGAGATATGAGAGATCTCTGTTACAGCCTGCAGAGTGATGTCTTTATGAATGGTACCAGGCTGTTTTTCATGTACCTGAAGGAGAGAAGGAGTATTTTTGAAGCTGCAAGGTTCCCTAAGATGCAGAAGGCAAACTTGGTGCAATGTGTATCTATGATGTTTGCTTGGATCAGACTCTCTGGTGACCTGTCCTGTCAAATTCTCTAAAAACAAGCCTGGGAGCAAATGAGGCTTCCTTTAATTTGGAGAAAGAGACAGAGTTTCTTTGTGGGAAATGTGAAGGCTAGTGATCAATAGCTACAATTTATTAGAGATTCCTACCAGAGTTACTGCAAGAAAATTGCCTCCAAGAACTGTAATACATCAGTAATTTCAGCTGCATTGCAATTGAGCAATCTACAATCAGACCAAATCACAGGCAGGTTTTTTGAGTTTGATTATTTTATCTCATTTTTCATAATAACTGTAGCTGAACTAGCTGAAGAAAAGGAGAAAAGCAATTGCAAATTGTCATCTGTAGAAGACAAAATCTGTCAGTGTGGTAAATAAAAAGAAAGCTATTTAAGAAGCTATGGAAAAGTAGTGAGATGATCTGTGCATACCTCTTGGGTTGCCAGTGTCATATCAATAATATGTGCTTTGCTTGTAGATTTTCTAGCAGCTCCAGCTCATAAAAATGTGACACTGTGAATTAAGAGAAATGACAAAGGGAGAAATGAATCAAGGCAAATCGAACTGTATTATGCACAAATAAGGCACCAAGTAAAGTGCATCAACTGACATTTTTGAGCACCATTGTGAATTGTACATATTTTGTATTTCACTTTAATGTGATCATTTCTTTCAACTACTGACATCTACTGAAATTTTAGTAAACATATTGAAGGTAAAAGGGCAGAGCAAGATTCAGAGGCACTTGCAGTATTTCATAACCTTGCCGTTTATCATCTGCCTGTTGGATACTAATTCCTGGGGCAGATTATTGAGTCTGTAGACTGCAAACAGGAAATTATTATATTTTTATTCCAAGTTATTACAGTACTCAACCCAGTTATGACCTTGCAGTTTAAGAATTTCTACTGAAGCTTCTGTTCAGAACTGTCATGAATATCACTCAGTAGTAAGCGCTTAAAGCATTCTACATTTTATTAATATCACCCTCATCAACTCTTATCAGCATAACTATTAATAATATTTAATTCTTATTCTCCTAAATTTAATATAGACATACTTGTCTGGAGTAGCTGCTCAAACTATGCGAGAGCCAAAGCCATAGAATAAGACATGGGGAATGCATGTGGAAATAAATCTGTTGCAGGAGATTCATAGCTCACCTAGATCTGTTCTGCTCCCAGGTGGGATCTAAGTGTCCACTGTAGAAGTGCACTATCCCACCTTCCCCAGGAAGGACAGCTTTGTTGCACCAGTCTGCAGGAATCCTCTTTGCAGGCACTGTGCAGAGGTGGTGTCCTGGTTTAGAAGCACAGAATGGTTTGGGTTGGAAGCGTCATCCAGCTCCATCTTCCTAGCCATGGGCAGGGACTGATTGTTTTCTTTGAGCTTTCTGCAGTGGCAGAATCACAGGAAGATTTATCAAAGATTTATCAGCCAGGAAGGTTTATCAAACATGCTGGTGAAGGTCATGTATCTGGAAAGGAAATAGAGTAGCTCTGAATTTCTTGTGTCACAAAGTCAAGTTCCTCAAAAGATGAATACAAACAGAATTGCCTGAAAGTTTCATATTTTATTTCCACAGTCCTTCCTGATCAGAAGGAAAAATTGGTGAAAAGGAAAAATCATCATGTGAGACAAAGTCCTGAGAAAAGCTTTCTATATCAAGTCTCTTCCAGGCTTTCAGATCTCAAGCTGGCAGTAATATGGCTTTTACTACCACAAGGCTTGGCCTTCATCTGGTTGCCAATGCCATATGAACAGCAGTGGTTCATCTGCATGGGGGACCGAGATGGATTAACTTTAGCAGAGCAAGCTGTTCGGCAAGGTCTGTTGTGGAGTCGCTTCCCATGGTGGTCATTGCCCCTCAGCACCTGGGGAGCTCTGCCAGGCCACCCTGGCATGTGTGCAGTCCTCTACTACACTGCCTCATCACTCTTTATAGGCTGTCTTTAATAAGCTGCAGTCTGCAGCTAACTATATTAATGCAAGCCATTTCCTTTTTGTTTCTCAGAGCAGCAAAAGCATGCTTATATCAAGTCCCAGACATCTGTACTTTCTTCCAGAACCACTTTCATTACCAGGACAGAGGGTGATGGGTAGGAAAACAGAAATCCCTCATGCAGGCAGTGCAGAAGTGTGAGAAAATGCAAACTAACTGATAGAGGATTATATAAAATATTGAATGTATCTAGGTCAAAGTGGCAAATTATGTATACCTATTGTCATACGCCATGTCCTGTGTGTTAGTTTAACATTTGTTGTGCAGAGCACAACTTTTATCTGCCATATAATGAAAATCTTGCATGATTGCAGTGCCCAGTGCAGGTCAGATGCCAGCAGTATGCTAGGCCCATTTCTTGTATTGCAAAATGAAGTATTTTAGAAAGAAAGATTGCCCAGTTGTGTGGTTTTCAAGCTCTTTTGAGACCTGAGCCTCTAATTTTTTTCCATGGAAGGTGATGACCCCTTCAGAAATTTCACATACTGCAAAGCAGTACATGAACTTTTTCTTTCCAGTTATCAGTCACAGACCTCTGGAAAATCATCAGTAGGTCAACAGAAAGAAAGTGAGTAGTCCAGAGGACTGGGATTAAGCAATCTGGGTTCACATCATGGAAGTTAAGAATCTGCATATCATTGGAAGCCTTAGCTCCAAGCATAAGGTGGAATGAGAACATGCACAAGGGCAGCAGTTACAGAGGAGTGGAAGAAGTGGAGGTTTCCATCCTTGCTTGATGTGTAAATTTTCTGTGCCCTGAGAAAATAGCCTTTGCTCTGTTCATGCAATGTGAATTTAGAGAACAGATTTTTTTCATATTTATTTGTAATTCAAGAATTTCAGTAACAGCATACATAGGCTTATATTCTAATACAAAAGGAGGTTATGTGTTCCTTTTTCTCTGACTCTAATCTCAGACCCAATTTCTTGCTTCAAGGTGCAGTTTAAAATCTATTCACCTGCATCCTTCAGTGCTGTAATGAGCAGTGCCATGACCTGAAGCCATGCTGTCTTCTCACTGAAGAGCAAAGTCAGGTCTCTAATTCTTCCAGCTGCAGCACTTGGCTTTCCCTTAATGGCTGAATTACTCCCTTTAGTTAGGCTGGTCAGGTAGAAAGCTGATAGTACAGACATTATAAGTCTAAGGCATTAGCACATTGAAGACAGAATCTAGTGGCTTTCTACAGGACTTGTGTTCTACCTAGAATAATTTTCTACTTGGCAGTTAGCCTGGCCGAGTCAGGTAAGAGATTTACATTCCCTTGAGCTCTGGCTCAGTGTGTTCTTTCCTTAGCCATGCTGCAACATGAGTTTACTACAACTAATGGTACTTAAACTTACCCTCTTTGGAACCATGGGCTGTGGGGTAGTTGAGGGCTTCAGCTTGGGTCTCTCCTAGAGACTGAAGAGCATGCAGCATTCACAAGCTGCCAAAATTGCTGAGACCCAACCACCTCATCAGCCACATCCCTGGGTAGTCCATCTTGTGTTGTCAGACCACCTGGGCTGAGCAGCTCCCCTACCTCTCATCTGCTCAGCCTCTCTTGTACTCTGACCAACACGGCCCCAGGGCCAAGGGTTTTCAAGAGCTGCAGGAGAGCCCAGCTGCACTGTTGTTTTCTCACTAACACCCCCACCCCCACAGTAATTAATTACTGCATTTTGAGCCAAACATCATGTCAAGATACTGCTTCTACATATGGTCATGCTGTTCTTTATAGCTATGGACTTCAAAATCATGTGTCAGTGTTTATGCGCCTTCCCCTGTGCACCTCCCTCTGCAAATAAGCACCACCACTACCACCAAAAAAACCCAAACCCATGGGGTTTATGTAATTTGAGCTGTGGCTTTCTTTGCTGCAGCCACAGTTCTTGGTCTGCTGTTCTGTTGGCACTGGATGGTGCTATAATAACTGTTTAAATAGCTGAATTTGTTTCCTAGTTCCTCACAGCACATAGGCATCATCAGTGAAATATTCTGGTGTATTTTATTGACATGATGCACCTTTGTACTCTGTCCATTTCCCAAAGCTGCATCCATTTAGGCAAGATGAGCTATGGGGAGAGTGTCTCTCTGGATAAAATGATGCACCAGAGTGAAACCCCAGAAATTAACCATATGCCAGTATGTCAAAATTGCATGCTTGTATTGGCACCACAAGGTTTGCTTGTTCTCTGTTTCCTGGAACCTGATCTGAGCTTTTTATCAAACTCAGGCTTAAGAAATGAATGACAAAAAAGAGCACTAAATGCTGTCTGTGGACTGAGGTTGCAAGTCAATTGGGATGCCTTCAGGCAGGTTTTGAGGCCACCCTGAGATCTGCAGGGCTCTTCCTTGGTACTTTGCCTCTTTCCACAGCAACCCAGCTTCTGAATGGGGTACTCATTGATAGTGAGCTTCTTGTGGAGTTTGCTCAGACCAGATCCACCCTCCCCAAAGGAAAGATGAGCTGCTTCTTGGATTGAGGATCCCAGCCTCATTGTAGTGCAATTTTAATTAAATTAATGGACTACATTTTAAAAAACACATTTAAAAGAAAAAGGTTGTGACACTTTATGAAGATGTTTAAGATGGCTATATACATGAGACAGGGACAAAAGAGAGGCACGAAAAGGTGGTGTAAAGGACTGGTGCAGAGGAAGAGGCAGGACAGTGGGGTGGTGGTGGGAAGGCAGAGTGTCCTGTGGTGACAATGGCTCCTGGGAGCTGCACATGACTGCACAGCCGCACAGAAACCTGCCAGCTGCAAGCAGAAAAATAGCAAGCCAGAGTTTTAGTTCTAGCACACCAAAGGAACCAGTCTTTGTAAAGAACAGGCACTCAGGCTGCCACCAAAATTCCCTCTTGCTTGGTGATGTTGTTATTCTTTCCTTGAGCACAGCTGGGACTCTCTGCTTGGCTCAGTGACGATCCTTTCCAGCTTCTCGTCTCTCAGGGAGACTCCATGCAGCTCTGGATCCAACAAATTTACAGCAAAGCCCAAACTTCAGGCACTCTGGTGGGAGCAGTATTCAAACCCACCAGACCAGAGCTCCCTCTCCCAGTGCCAAATGAAGAGCTTCATCCAGATAAGGAAGGAAACTTACCCCCACATCTTCTCCCACCCTCCATTTCCTTAAATGCTCCTACCTGGGCTCTGCCCAGGTGCTTAGCACAGACATTTCCATCAAATCCTGCTGCAGGCTTAGAAATGATACAGAAAATCTCATTTCAGGCATAAGCTTTCTGACCATTGCTGCTTTCATGGTACTGTTCCAGGCATCAGGCTGGGCAGCACTCCAGAGAGTGGAAGGAAAACAGAACAGGCAGGCAGCAGATTTTGGAGGAAGGAAGCCACACAATTAAAATCTGTTTTTGTACCTGTTGTTTCTTATTTTCACTGATGTGCCAGAGGCTGATTACTCTATAGTTAATTTGGAGTAAATGCTTTTGGAATACAAGGAAATTAAGCAAAATATTGTCAAGCCTGTTTGAGGAAAGGCCCTCTGAAGACAAGGTAAACAAATACCAAATGGCAGATACACTTGTATGCTGGTGCTGTGTATTGCCTCAAAAGGGGTCTGGTGATGGAATTGGGCTTTTTATGTTACAATAATTACACAGAATGCATCTCATAATGAAAAAATCCAGCAACAGACAAAGAAAGTTACAGTTAAACATTCTCTTTATTGGGGCCTTGTTCCGAAATGGCACAAGTGATAAATGCTCACAGTGCCATCAGTGCTGCTAATGAAAAGATCCACAGACACGTTTTACACTTTTATTTGGATTTAGATCAACATCACAGATAAGATACTTTGGTCAAACACAGGAACAGTATGTTATGCTGCTCTTTCCTGGCTGCAGTAAGTACAGTAATGTGGAAAAAAAAATGCTGGTTCTTCTGGAACACTAACTGTAAATCTTGGATTGGCACATACAGCTAATAAATACGTTGTTTGCACTTAGTACTTTAAAACAGAGTTGCACATGCAAGATGTAACCAGGCTACTGATCACCTTCATTTTTGTCCCCATACTATTTTTACTTTTTAATCTCTCTGCTTGCCTTTTTGCCAGCAAGAAAGAAGGCTACAATTTACTGCTCTACTCAGCTTTTCAGTGATTAGTCTGCTGATTTTGACTTGTTTGGCAAAGGTCACTTAAAGTCCTTCCTGACAGAAATGGCATCTCCTCTATAGCTTGACTGGCAACACTACGCATTGTAGGTAGCAATGGAAATCCACTGAAGGGAGGTGAGAGGTCTGCCCAAAAGCTGACCAGGAGAGGTCAATACCAAGCAAAGATATATAGTAGAGGGACTGGTGTGAATGCAGTTCTTACAATATCAAGAGTTACTACTACTACCACACAAATAATGACATATCAATAATATATTGTACAAGCTTATACAGCAACACATGTTGATTTGCAACATTTTACAGTTTAAATCTAAAGTGCACAGCCTCAATCTGAGGTGACAAAACAGTACTATCAATATAATAAAGGCAACACAATTACAGACACAATTTATTTTCCTCTTACTTCATGTCCTCATGATACTACATTAAATCAATATTCCATTTATCTATTTTAGATTAAATTAAAATCACATTGCACTTTTTATCTCTTCAAGTATTTTAGAGACAGCAAAACAATACTGCTTTACAAATAAAAGTTAGCTGTTTAGGCAAAGTTAAAACCAAAACTTTAGTAGGGTTATAAATAGACAGGCCCGAGCTGCAGAACTCCTATCAGCACTTCCATGTTGGAGGAAGAGATGATAAATTTCAGTTTCCATGCCAGAGTCACCTCTAATGTTAAAGAATGATGCAGCACATGAATTCTGCAAGAGCTGTACCCGCAGTTTCTAAAAAGGCCTGAGAGGCTCTACATGGACTGTTTTATCCAGATGTAGTCTTATCTTAGTTTTTTCTGCAATTTCAAAAGCTGCTGCAGACAAGGATAGAGTTCAGCACTGGGAGAAACCCTTGACAAAGCCGTTTGTTACTTGGACCCCATTCTAGTCACTCAGACTACAGTCGTGTGTAATTTAGACATTGTCTTGCAAACCTGTACTTCTGTAGGAAGTCTTTATCCTCTTAATGTAGCTGTGAGGAGTTTTCATGCTATTTCTTTAGTAAGAATTGCACTAAGTTTTAATTTGCACTGTAGTTTTGGACTGCAGTTTTGGACTGGTCATAGAAGAAATGGTTATGAGGCAAGCATTTAGTCAGACATGTGACTTTTTTTAATAGGCTTTTTTACCACAGAAAAAATCCAAATCCAGCCTTATTTCAGTCTTGGTTAGCACTATATATTGATTGTGCGTCTGCTTTGTTAGACCAAGTGGGAAACATAATTAGGAATAATAGTATCCTATTGTTGTACTGTAATTGAGCTTATTAATTGGTTTTAAGAGCTGCAGTACCCTTGAGGTTTTTCAGTATTCAACCCTGGAGATGTACAATCCATATGACATGGAGAAATGAGGTAATGGTACCTCTTAAGAATGTGGTATATGGGCTCATATTTTAAAATAAGCAGTAATAAATATTTGAGGCACCTCCATCAAAAGAAAAAGAATCTTAGTTAATTTTCAGCTTCTGTCCTTGCAGTTTTATAACCCATATAAAATAAAAATATATAGTTTACAAAATAGGATTTTTTATATATATATATATATTTCCTTTTGTAAAACTATACCTATTTAAATACATTTGAAATGTTGATACAGGTAATTAGAAATTCTGTTCTAATCCTAGGAAAAAGTAAAATACTTTCACATTTAAACATACAGCTTGTATACTCTGCTTCTCACCTCCCCCTCCCACTTCCCCAGTTTGATTTTGTCACCATTTTGGGTAAATTTACCATCATTCAGTCTGATTGCTTTTAATTTAAAGTAGGTGCTGTGTTAAAATTGGGGAGAAATTTTTAAGTGTCTTCTGTTCCTTATTTTTTTCAATGCAGCTTTTTATGCAGTTAATTATTAAAGATCTATTCTAGAACTCAGGAAAGGACTTTGAAGGAGCCATGTTTCTTGATTTTAAACGTTACTCTACTCCAACGCCACAATATAGAAATATATTTACTTTGGAACAAACTACAAATACATTCGCACAGTTTGTGACAACTTAATTGTCTACTTAGAGGTCCAGGAACAGACTTGCACACCCATTTATTATAAATCTTGTCCCAGGCGTTCTATTTCATCAATCAGGAAATCAATGTCTTGGTGAGTTGCTGCAGGGTTTGAGATCACCATCCGGAAGAAGTTCACTTTGTCTCCCAGGGGTTGGTAGCTCACCATGGTTGTTCCATATTCCATCATCCTGGCTTTTATGACTGGTGCCACCTGCAGTGTAAAAAAAAGCAGGGAATAATTATAATATTTTAACATTATTTTTATAATTATTTTCATTAGTCTCACCATCCTTATTATTGTAATAATGAAACACAAAGTATGTTTTCCTTTTTTAAAAAAAAAAAATAAAACCATGAAGAGCTAGAAGAAGCAGTTAAAATGAAAGTACACCTGGTGTTGATAAAAAAAGTAACCTCCATTAAGGAATAAATGGCTCACTAAATAGACACTGGGTTTATCTTGTTTCTTTGTCCAACTCTTAAAATCACTGAGGAATTTTTCAATACTGCTGACTTTCTCAATACTGCTGACAGCCACACAGTGGTTATTTTTTGTAGTGCTCCATATTCTTTTTGTATACCAGAATGCCATGGTATTATCAAGCTATTTTTGCACTTGCTGGGTCTAGCAAATGCAGACTACAGTAACTTCAGTAAAAATACACAGAGTTCAAGTAAGTACTCCAGAAACCAGGCAAACCCTGGGAATACCAAACTTGGAGACCAGAGGAAGGTGGTGCCAGCTTAACCTGTGGTAATATGACCACAGAGGTATAATTTGCCCAAATATCATGAAGTGACCTTGTCCAGTGCCCTGGAGACCATTTATGGAACTGCCTGCATGCCAAGATTTCACTGTTCATTACATGAAGTCCTGGAGGATGCTCCTCACCTTCATAAGGCGGCTCGTTCTTTCTTCATTGTCTTCCATGCCACGCAAGCTGGGAGGTATGTACCAGAAGCAGACATTTGTGTGCTGTGGCTAAACACAGAATAATAATGGTTTACACTGTAAGAGATGCTCATAATATCTCACTTGCACTTAATATCATGCCTTTCCCCCCCCTTCCATACATCATACTGTGACAGCAGTTGATGGTTTTCATTATTGTGGTCCACTGAGAGTCCTCATAATTATGAATGCAGAAAAGATAATTTTAGGCAATTTATTCCCAGGGTGTCAGATGTAGAAACGCAAATTCATTTATCCCCTATTGAGAGGCATCTAGATTTTGTAGGTGCTGTCCCCTCCAGAGGCTGAAGGGATTGTGTGGCTAAGACAAGTATCTATTACAGGTAATTTAGAGGTGAGGATGATATAATTTACTTCTATTACATGACAGAATAATATAAAATCTGGTTCTGTAAATAGGAGTCACAGGTGGTTCATTAGTTTAAGACTTTTCTCATTTTAATGAAATTTATTAATTCTCCGTTTGATTCAGCTAGCTGCCACATTAATATGCATGCAGCAGAGCATCTTAGCAAGTTTAGCTTATATACAAGTACCAAATAGAAAGGCTTTAAGTAAAAACCAGCTGACATTTTGTGTATTTTTGCAGTTCCCCAACAGTTGCCTGCCTTGCTATGTTCCTCTTTGCTGGATGCTAAATGTGTGAGTTACAGCAACTCTTCCTCCTGCTGCCAGTTCCTTTATTCATTATCAGACCCACTGGCCCAAATTCAGTGATGATGTGTGAGGTGCAGGAAATAAATCACACAGTGCCACATGGGTAGGAGCCTGTGATCACTGTTTGAAGAAACACAGTAATATTTATCCTTGTGCTGCAGAGCATTTAGGCACATAAGTGGGGAGCACACGCTCCCAGGGAGCAACATTCTGAGAGATGGACCTTCCAAGGCAAGTACAGAAATAAAAAAGTATCACAAGTACTAGGAAAAAAGCTAGATTGGGACTTTTTTCTCCCTACTCTTTTACAGGAAAACACTAGTTAATATTGTAATAGACATCTCTAGCAAGCCTGACCCTGGCTATCACAACTGGAGAGGGTTGCCCTCAAAATGATGGCCGAACACAGGAGAGTCTGGTGCAGTTCAGAGGTACAGCCACACAACCCAAGCTGCACTGCCTTGACCTGAGCACTGTGTTCCAGCTGAGACTTGGCACCCAGGGATGCCATCTCAACTGGACTCCCTCAACAGAAACAACATTCCCATAAATATCTGAACCCCACATGGTTGTGTCACCACTGCCACATGATCCATCTGGGCTCCTGTCCACCTGACAATACTGAGGAAAGTGCTTTGCACAATCATCCTTTCAGAGTTGCATGGGGCACTGTAACCACCCACCCTCTATACCAGACCCTGCTATTAGGAAACTGGCCCTTGTTTATACTACTTAAAAGCTGGTTCTCACTGTGTTTGGGTTGTGCTAGCCTGAGATGCCAGTGTTCAGTTTCAGTGAGGTGAAAATGTGCAAACTGGTGTCTTGTGCACGGCTGCCTCATCTCCCTAGTCCCTGGATCCCACGAGGAAGACATATTAGCAAAACAGGTTTTGTTTAAAGGGACACTGCTTTCTGTCACATGCTGTTTGGCTTGACCTGTTCGTAGCATCCCAACAGGTGACTAAGAAAAGTGCTTTTGACCAACTGGGAAAAAGAAGCTGCAGTACATACCTTTCCATCAAACACCATTTCATACCCTTCTCTGTTCTTTATTTTGTTGTATAGGTACTCTGCAAGTTCCAAGCATTTATCAATTTGTGCTTCAAATCCTGTGGTTCCCTTTAGAGACCAAGGGAGAAAAAACAGTTACAGGACTCTCTGTTCTGTGAAGCAAAACAGTGAAAAAACAATGCCCCACTTGCCAGAACACCCAGCACCCAGCCTTTGTGGGAGAAATTAAGGATCTTATTCTGTGAGATGAAGGACACTTTGCTTAGCATCTGTCTCTAGCACTTGCCACTGACTCCCCTGTAGCCGCCTCTGCAAAATAAGCACAGATTCTAGGCTCAGTTCTCAGCAAAATATTACCAACACCTCTGATGAAGGGTGTCCTCATTGGTAGACTTTGCAGAGAGGCTGAGCACAGTTTCACAGCCTGGACTGGCACACAGGCTGGTGGTCACTGGAGGGTGTGGGGTTCCAGACATGTGAAGTCTCCTGATATTTTTAGAATAGGGGATTTTGATTTTTCAGGTGCTGGGGGCTTTTCTGAGAATAATTTTTCTGTTGTAGTTAAACACAGAACAGGCAGAAACTTTTTAAACCATATTGATTTGTGTGAAATTGCACATTTTGCCTAGATACTGCTCTGCTGCTGTGATTTTTTTCTCTCCTCTTTTCTAATTGACACCACATAAACTCAGAAGCTGTGTTTTAAGAGCTGCAGCAAATCCTGCTTCTTCTTGTCTAGCAAAAGTCATATTCCTCTCTCTGTGACATCATACTTGTTCCTGTAATCACCAGCTGTGATGCCACAGACAAAGGATCCAGCTTTATAAGGGAAGAAGGGGAATAAACAGCTGGAGTAGATAAACTGTTTAAGAAACACACATCCTGTTTTGCAATTTTAATATTACAAGTGGGGTGTGAGAAGAGAAAAGGCAGTATAAGGCATATTGAAAAAATGGGTTTTAGAAGAAAAAATGTCTTTGAGTATTGGGCACACGTCCCTGCAAAATCTTTTCTGGCAGCGCAGAACTGACTTGAAAGCCCATGTCATTATCCTTCTGTGTATAGCGATTTCTAAATGGGGTAGAGGTAGCACAGCCCTGGGAGAAAGACTGGAGCTGAAGACAGACATGTGGCTAAAATTGCCTGCCCCAGCCAGCCCAGCAGCTATTGTGACCTCAGAAACTTACATCCTCCTTTATAGACTCCCACACCTCATTTGTTGTCTGTCTCAGAATTGTTTTCAGACTTCTAATGAAGCACATGAGGATTTTTAAGGCTTTGTGGAAATTAAAACAGTGATGTCATCTCCTCTGAACAGAACAGAGGCCACTTGACATACTAGACTGGATAAGTATCTGGAAGAATTTATTTAACAGCATCTTACAAATACAGATAAATTAATAATTAGAGATGGTGCTTTCAGATTTCCCAGAGAACAGATTTTTCTGAGTTTTCCCCTGCTCCTTCAAATAATTGCTTCTTATCTACTGCATGCAATGAAACAAGGTATTGCATTCTTGATCTGCCATGTTTAGTTTCTAAATGTCATTAGAACACTATTTCCAGAAATCTCACTAACGACATTCCTAGGCATATGATTTATGCTGTTAGGCTCCTATAGTTACACAAAACAAACTTTATGCAAAGACATGGAGTTTAAGTTTCAAAATCATGTGTGCTGCTTTGAAGCCAAATTGTTAGAAGTATAAAAAAAACAGAAAATAATGTTCTTTCTTTCATGTTGTAAATGGGAAATTCAGGTCAAAAATTATGATTACAAAAAAAAACCCCAAACCCACTGTATCTGGTGTGCATTATTTTAATGGAAACAAACATATTGCAGGCAGTCCTACCTTTGCCCTCCACATCAGCCATAGCTTGAAGACATCAACATGCCTCCCACATTGCAAAGCCTTGTCTCCTGTGTCGTAAGACAGGTCATAGTGCTTGTCTTGTTGGAAGAGGTAGGAAGCATGCATTTGATTGCAACTCTGCATCAATCCCTTATAGAAACAGACAGAAAAAAAAGTGACATTGGCACAGATAGGACTACTGATTTGAGTTTTGCTTTGGGCGAGAAAATTACAAACATCCATGTTAACTGTCCAAGTGCAATAATCAAAAAAAATGGGACAAAACCAGATTTAGTTGCTGAGTGGACTAAAGTCTTCATATCCCATTCAGTACCCAGGACATCTTGGTACCTGACTGGGCAATGTGTAATCCATTTCCAGAGCCAAGGTATTTTTAAAAAAAGAAGCTGGGCATTTTGCTTCCTAGGATCATTATGCGTACATTGATTTTTTTTTATCTCATTTCTTATTCCTTATTCTGGTTCCTTTTCCTTTTCTTCTGGTTGAGTCAGACTTTGACAATGTGGTGACTAATCTAAGTAGTACCACACCACTTTTCTGATTCCTCTGGTCTTAAAAATTCTGATTTTCATTATTTTCTTTCTTTGCAGGCACAGTTCTCCTCTGCAAATCCCTCAGCTGCAGATTAGATGCTTAAGTGGTATGGAAAGCTCTGAACAGGCAGAACAGCACATGGCCTTTAAACAGCCAGCTAGAGCTATTTCTGAGTTGCAAAATACCAGTTTGAGAGGCAGCTTTGTGGGAGGGCCAGAAAAGAACAAGGTGAAGAAACCTGGCTCATGAAGGCGTTAGATTTCCTTTTTATCTTGAGTGAAATGCCAAGAGTCATGTTCTGGCTCTAGATAAGTTCTCAACCCAGTTTAAGGCATACCTATGGGTTGTTATCTACAACTGTAATTTCCAGTCCAAGAAGAATCAAAACTTGGCTGTTTGTCATCAAGTCTAATCATCATGTGTAACTCAAAACTGAGATACCAAAACGAGAGGTGAAAAAACTGGCTTTCTCCTAATCCAAGCCATCTGTTCTCACTAGAGGTCAAGGAAGGTACTGACTTTAACCAGGCAGGATTTGTATCAGGGAACTGGCCCAGAGGGCGAATAAAAGCCAGATTCTCTCTTCCTAAATGCAATCACTTTGTATACAATCTGTTGTACAGCTGTTAGCAAAACAGCAACCAGCTTCTTGATAGCTGGTTTAGTTAGTGGTGGTTACATTTAGCTGTCCCAGTGACTAATGGTCATAGAAAACTGCAGGATTGAAGGGTAAATCAAATTCTAGTACTAAACAAAATATCTACTATTTATTCTATGTCAACTTAAGTCTTCCCTCTTTTATTTCCAAGGTGGATCAGAGCTGGGCAGAAATATCACAGAAGTCTAGAAAGAGTGATTACGCCTAGATTCTGGCCCAGGTGTCATACTGCATATACACCATACTATTCATCCTAGAGGGACTGCAGTTTGCCTACAGTTACATTCTATGCTACTCAGAAAGTAGTGGAGTTATACTGTTATGCACCCACAATTTAACTATAGATACAAAATTTTGTAAAGACATTGTCATTAATTGGATCTATCATTTCTGCTAGAGAGCTACTCTAATTCCTTTTGCAGACACAGCCTGAGCGTGTGACTAGAGATCTATTTCTCTGTATATTTTCTAGTCCCCATCACATTAGCAAATATTAAATATGATGCAGTTATGAAGAAAACATCCAGGATTTTTGTAAGCAAAATGTCAGAAAGGATGAGAGAGCCAAATGTAGTGAAACATACCTCTTCTCTCACTAGCAGGGCTGAACACTGCAGCGGGACACCCATCATCTTGTGAGGGTTCCAGGTCACCGAATTGGCCCTGGGACAGGAAACCACATGGAGGTTAGACATTCTACTGTGGTGGTGAAAACATGGAGTCATTTACTAATAAGAGTCATAATGAAGTCATAGCAATATTTATCTTTTTCTGAGCAAGCAAAGATAAAAATTATCATGCCTGATGTTAGGAAAGTAATGCCTTCATAAGGGACATAATCCACTCTAGTTGGTTTTTGGATGACAGGATGTAGGATTTGGAGACAGCACTAAAGGTCAATGAATGTCCTTATCATTCCCTGCACAATTGCTTCCACTCCTTCGAAGTAAGCAACTCCAAAATTCACAAGGACACCATGCAGCACTTGTGTGCTTTCTTCTTCGCCATTTAAATTGGACTGTGCAAGTGCCTGATGCAAAATCTGTAGAGAACAGATTAGGCAACATCTGGCCACTTGGCTTGGCTTTTTGAGTATTTGGCAGCTTTTAATCAGCTCAGAGTCAGTCATCTGATTGCAACACCAAAGCAAATGACTCTGAACATGCATTCAAGTCTCTGAGTTTCCTTTGATATGATACTTTTAAGTTTTTATCTGTGCTTAAGCAGATTCAGGCAAAAATTCTCTAAGAGATTTCTAGGTAATAATAGCAGAATGGGTTTTCTCAAACAAAAGGATTATTTACTGACAACAGCCAAATGTTAACTATCTGCCTAAAACATTTAATTTACCCTTAGGTCATTTATTTCCCCAGTTACATCCCAGCTGCACAGAGAAAAAAAATAGCTATGTAAAATAAAAAAACACCATTTTTCATTTCTTATCTGTTATTCTGGGCTTCAGCCATCAGTGTGTGCTTGAAGAAAATGCTGACTGAGACAATAGTGAAGGGGAAAACTACATGGATCCACAGATATTTTTTTAAAGCATCTCATGTTTGCCCAAATAGCTAAGCACCAAGCCCCTATGTGATTTTGCCTGTGCGTCACAGGCAGGAAAAAACCAAAAAAAATTTGAAAGTTTTCTTTTTGGATATGTCAAATATACGACAGGAGATATTGGAAGAGTGGCAGAATTTGGTTCTTAGCCATCATTAAAAACACTGAGGTGTCTTCACTAACCAGCAGCAGCTCCAGGAAAAGTGTCCAGACTCTGTATGGGAGCACACATTCAGCTGCACAAATGTGCTTTTCTCACATAGCCTTCACGTAACGCTCAGGCCTCTGGAAGAGGGACCCCAGACTGAAACTCCTGATGATGGCCAGACCCATCAGCCTCAGAGACCCTCAGAGACACCAGAGGACAGGCATACTTCAGGGTGCCTTGCACAACCTTGAAATCTGCCATGTGGAGGGCACAGTAAGGATGGTCCTGTGACTCCTCCTGCCTTTGACAGGACTATTTTTTTTGGAGTGCCTGTTACCAGAGGGATGGGAGTACTCAGAGCACAAAGTACTCCACTGAATGATCCTACTCTGTAACTTTCTTCCTATTAAACCTGAATATCAGCTCCAGTTCTCTTCTATCCAGACCTGTGATGACTGGGTTGTGCTTAAATATCTATCTAAAACAGGAATGTCCATATAGGTTTGGTCTTCTAAGTCTACTCTAAAGGTACATACATTTGACATCTGAACAAACTGTAATGAGCTGCTGTGTCCATCAAAGGAGCAGAACAGAAACACCAGAGAGGACAGATTTCATTAATTCCCTGTCAAACATACAGAGATGGTGCTTACCAAAGTACTATATAAAATCCAGTGGAGTTCTGGGTCACATTATTTTGAAAAATTTCCAATATAGATTCAAGCTGAACTTCTCATTCCAGCAGAACTGGGACAATAATTTGGGAGGCCAAATATTTTTTTCATACCCCGTCCTTACAGGCAACTGTGTAGATTTTTCTAACTTGCTGGATATCTGGAATCATGTCCTTTTAATGCGTGATATGTAAGTTTGGAGTGCTAGAGGCAATTGAATTCATAGTTATTGGCTGCTTTCCAAATTTTGCATGTGAGACATATGAGAAAGGTATCCTCCTAATCTTCAGGAACAGGATGAGGAAGTTGTTTGTCATTTTAATTGGCAAGGAACAGCAATTCAATTTAGAGATAAAAAAGGCGGAAGGGAGCAATAATTTACTCTCTAACAGGATGAGCTTCAGAGAATTCACAAATCCGAGTGACTCCATCTATCCCAGCACACTGATTGTAGCCAGTGACCTAAATAAGTGCCTGGTAAGTATCCAAAACATGGCCAAGGATGTAAGACCTTCCTCCAAATATTCTGAGCCCCCCATCATTTGTGGCTCACAGAAGTTGCAAATGGTTTAGGGTTTTTTTTTTTTCCCTTCCCTTGTACTTGGGTAAATCTTAACATCCCATGCCAAGATTAAGAGTCAGGAGTTCCACAGCTTAACTAAAGGTTTCTAAGTAAGCACCTGTTTGTAAGCTTAAGTTCACTCCTTCCAGACTCTGAATTGGACCGGAATAGATTCACTGAGAAGTCATTGACACAGCTTGGAGATGGATATTCTCTTAGAAGTGACAGAGCAGTTATCAGTGACTGCCAGAAGACCTGTCCAAACTGCAAGTGCATCCACATTTTAGACTTAAGACTTAAGCATGCAAGATCTCCAGGATTATTTTCAGCGAAATGCAATTGCTAATTCATGTTTGACTCTGTAACAAAGGATGCTGCAGAAACCACTCTGGAGCTGTTAATGTATACTAGAAGGAATGAAAATGCAGACTAGAAGTGTCTGGTGTTTGTACTACAAAAATTCAGTGCAGCACTACTGTAGGACTGAAGAAAGGCACCTAGCAAAGCTATTTCACCTGGAAGGACACTTTGCATAATTTGTTCATATTGTATCTTGGGGATAACATTGATTTATATTCCTATTCATAGACACTGCTATAGTAATAAAAAACGTGTTAAAATGCATTTAGTAAATGTGTTTAATTAACATCAATAATTCATACCTTTCAACACCATTTAACTTCCACTTGTGTTTTCTTGACATCAGGAGCCCTCCACCCCATGCTCCCTGGAAGGGAAGACACATTATCTTAATGAGAAGAGAACTCTGCATTTCTCTGCGATGACATCCATGTGTTCACATCAGTTTGGGGCCTTTCTTCCGTCTTGCTGATGTGGCATGTTTCAAAATGAGCAGGCAGATGAGGTTGAAGGCACTAGATATTCTAACAATTTTCTTCTGGTAGCTTGGAAGCAGCAGTTTATAGCCCACAATCTGAGTATCAGCCCTTAGTGTCTGCTCACCCCTCCCTCCCCACCTCCTCTGACATTGACATATTCGGCTGCCCCATGCTGTAATTAATGACTTGCAGAGCTGCTCCTGGGTAAGCTGCCATTTCTCTTTTAGTGCCCAAGTGATGATAACAAACCAGACTGGATCTCAGCTGCTCGGGTGAGTTTTCATCACATTTCAGTTCACTACTGATTTCCCTCACAGAGATCTGGGACAGGCAGGAATTTCATATGTCTGAGAAGTAGTTTAAAGTAAATATGTATTCTTTCTTTGATTTGGAGAGATTTTTGCTGGCAGAAAAATCCAAAAGTAAGATACTCATCCTTATGGAAATTCAACTACCAAGAGAGAGAAAGGATTTTTGGAGAAAGGATTTGCAAATATGACACAAAGCCATTCAAAGATAATCCTTAAGAAATACTTATTGGCTAGAGCCCAGATAAAGTTAAGTAGCCAATCTGATAAATTTCTCTAGCATTTGCATTAATCTGTTTAGCAATTTGGGGTACCTTACTCCAAACAAATGTAGCCTTTTCCTTATGTATTTATTTTGCAGCTGCTGCAGAGGCTGAGCCAGTGCTCAGTATAGTTCTTATGTATTTCTTGTGCTAGTGGTGCTTAAAGATAAAGCTGAAGGCAAAAAGTATTCAAACTCGGTCTTCTTAAGTGTCTCAGCTGCTGAAAGTACCACACAGTCACAGCTCCTAAAATGTCCCCTTTGGCCTGAGCTTTTCAGAGGAACGGGAACTCTGCACTTGAATGTTAGACTGAATTACAAGAAACAAATACAACAGGTTTTGTACAGGATTACACTGTCTAAAATCAATAAATTAACGCTAATATACCTTGCAATCCAACCCCTCCCACCCTCCTAAGATGATACTTACATCCACGTGCATCCAGATTTTGTATTTCTTGCAGATGTCTGCAATAGCTATGAGGGGATCAAACGCCCCGTACACTGTTGTCCCAGCTGTGGCACTCACCAGGAAAGGTACAAATCCCTGCAAGAAAGGACGGAGGTATTTGGCAAGCTCAGAGTGCTGCAGCCCCCTCAGCCTGCAGCAGCCCCCACGCCTCGTGTGCTGCCTCCACACTGAGCCCACAGGTGTCTCCTAGAGGAGGTCCCGGCTACATCACACCGCTTTTCTCTTCGTTTAGATGTTAGTGATATTACAGTTTCTACCTTAAGGTGGCAGCAAAATTCCAAACCAGCATCCTCCATTTATTAGGATTCATGAGACAGGCAAGGGCTCAGAAGAAGAATTCTGTTCCGTGACACCTCTCTGAAACACAAAGCTCTGCTCTTCGTGACATCTACCTCAACAAACCTCACCCAGGCACTACACTGCAATACCTGTCTCTGGGGGACTGTCCCCTGGACTGTATTATTATCCCAGTGAGTGAACATGTGGTGGCCCAGTCCTGTCAGTGGCAGCATCTAAGGGTTGGACTTGATGATCTCTGAGGTCCCTTCCAACCCGGCTAATTCTATGATTCTATGATCTTGTCTGGGGATGTTTCCCAGGGGCAATGCCCAGGGGAGGTGGGGGTCTCACCTCCAGCCCCATCCCTCATGCAGAGCAAGGGGACAGCAATCCCCACGGAGGACGAGGACCATGTCTGGGATTGTAGCTGCTAAATGCTGGGCCTCACAGAGGAGCACATGCCATACTTTATACCAGTGTTTCATTTCAAATTCAAATGTAGTTCTGTTGATTTCATAAGCAGTACTCACAGCAGCAAAGGTAAAGAAGGAACACATTTTTTTGGAATTTAAGCTATCAAAAAGATCTGAACTTTCCCTCTGAAAAGGGAAATACATTGTCGCGTTTGGGTGCTGCTCTATTGCCATGTTGCCTTTCATTTTCATCTGTTATATTGCTTTTCTCAGACAAAGTAAGCTGTTAAGATTTGTGTTATTAATGAGCTTTAATGCTGTTTCTAATCATTATTTACATAAATGTTGAAGGCACAGGGCTAAGCTCATTGCACACTTTAATATGTTGTTTTCATTCTAGCTTCTAATAATGAGCATATATGAAAGTAGGGCATTTTTAGAGATGTATGGATTTTAGTTTATCTTCCATTTTTTTGATGACTATGATGAATACTTTCAACATGTCAAAATATAACAAATAATACTGTTTTCACCAACACTCAGCTGATGAACTGCACCATAGACTGATAGTAGAAAAAATGAGGATGTTATGCAGAGGAACACATTTTAAAAAAGCCAAATAGCTAGTGGAATTTATAAAGCAGCTCAAAACCTATTTTTACAGCAACTCTTGCTTCACTAATTGCCAGGCTGCATTTCTGAAAAATAAATCAAAAGTTAATGGGCAACCCTGTGTATTTTTACCAAGGAAAGTAAAAATGTAACTAGCTGTACCATGCTTGTGGTTTGTTTCTTTGTTTTGTTGTGCCTTGTTTGGTTGGGGGTTTCTTCCCTTTTTTTTTTTTTTTTAGTAGAAAAGATAGTAAACTTACTTTCTGTTTGGCTTCAAGAATTCTTCTTTCAAGGTCTGATGGAATCATTTTCCCTCTGGAGCAACAGAGAATTATATTAGAAACTTGATCTTAAAATTAGCTCTTACTGTTACTTCTTCACTTAAAAGGAAACTCAAATGAAGAGAAAGTGACTTTTTTTTCCCCATGGTTTATGTGGCATTAAAAAGCGCAGAAAGATTCTGGCCATTAGTTTGAGTTTTTACTCAAATTGTTTTGTCAACCAATCTGCATCATCACAGTGAAAGTAATTGAGAGAAGTTATCTCATGTTCATCCTCATTAAAGACTGATGCTGCTCCATGGAGCCTCCTGGTCCTATTTGGTGCTTCATCCCTGGCAATATGTCCCAGGCATCCAGGGAGATGCTCAGCCCAGGGTCCTGCAAAGCTTGTGGGTAAAAAAATTCCATGGTCTCCTTTCAGCAGGCACAAAAAATGAGTGCAAAAAATGCCAGCTGATCTGCACAGCCTGAAGCAGCACAAGTCATTTTGGGTGTAAGCAGTTGTCTCTGTTCCTATCCAAGAGATGAACTCATTTTGGGGTGACTATTCCACAGTTGGGTGCATTATATGCTTGTATTTGCCTGAGGCAGGATAAAAAAAGAAACAACCAATCTGGACTCATGAAATGCACTGTTAGGTCCTTTATATTGACTATATTCTGTATTTGTAACACCTTTAGTATGAACTATTTACTTGAAATTCAGACTAAGGGGTATAAAGCCTGGAGGCTAGTTTAGAAAGTCCTGTAAATGAGTTAGGTGTAAGGTTAAACAACGCCAATGCAGAACATTGAGGTTAAGGTTTTCTTTGCTTTAGCTACAAACAATATTATCTAAGAAAAGACAGAACACATAACACCTCCCCACATTACAAGAATCAAGTCTTCACTGGCTTTTAACATTTCCTATTTAGATTAATATTATTTTTTTAAGACTTTTAAAGTTCTCTGTACAGTTGGACACATTTTTTCCTTTCACTAATCACTGATTTCCTCTTGCTATTGAGAATAACCTTAACTAAAGCCCAAAACAGTATCTTCAGGGAAAGAAAAAACCCTATTAGTTTTAGTTTTGAGTTTGCATTAAAAAAACAAACCTGAAGTATTTCAGGATTGTGCACAGCATGTTCATGTCATCATCTCAGATGACCTGCAACACTCAAAATGTAGTGCTTGCCCTTGGACACATCTCACCCAAGTGTGTGTGTGAGGGTGTTACTGCTGGGCAGCACCAGAGGCAGGAGGGATACAGGGGGAGGCAAAAGTGACTCAGCTCCGAAAGGACACCGGGGATGCAAAGGCGTATGGTGACAGGACAAGGGGGAACAGTTTTAAGCTGAAAGAGGGTAGATTTTGGTGAGATAGTAGGGAGAACTTCTTTATTGTGAGGATGGTGAGACACTGGAACACGCTGCACAGAGGAGTTGTTGACAGACTATCCCTGGAAGTGTTTAAGACCAGGCTGGATGGGGCTTTGAGAAACCTGGTCTAGTGGAAGATGTCCCTGCGCAAGGGGCTTGAAATGAGATGATTTTTAAGGTTCCTTCCAACCTAAATGATTCTATGGTTCTATGATAGAATGAGTGTCAGTGTCAAAGTCATCTCATTATTGCCCTCACCTGTACATGGTCTTCACTGCTGCCATACCAGACTGAAGTGTTACAACCTCAGACCTGCAGGCAATACACTCTTGCAACCAATATATCTGTGTGATAGTAAAAGAGGCAACAGAAATGCATTGTTGCCCAGTCTCCAGCATGAGCAAGAACAAGATTTTCTATGTGTTTTCCTGGCATGAAATTCAACATACATGTACCTAGTTCTATGACACAGGCAAACTTTGCAGGTCTGGGTCAGGATGGGGAAGAGAGAAGCCACCAAGATGTATGCTTCATCATGTTGGAAACACTAAAAAGATCTCATGGTGCTTCCTCACCCTCTCACAGGTCCACATTCACAGAGGGTCCTCTCTACCACACCAGCCCACATCCTGTGCAGATAACCTGCCTTGTACTGGTGGCATACACTGAGATTTGGTGAGACAAGCAATAATTCTGCTGTTTACTTCAGGGTTGGCAGGCTAAGCATTATGGTCTCCACAGAAAATTAGCATGCTGAATTTGCACAAGAAGAAAAGGAAGACGTTACTTCATTGATCCACATCTGCCTTTAGTAAACAGAAACAACTGGAGGTTTCTTTCATGTGTGTTGATTGTGTCAATGTTGTCATTAAGTGCTCCTGAGCACTTCAAGGAGTGCTCAGTCTTTTGTTAATAAAGAGATAATAAATCCATAAGTCAATATGCAGACACTGTGATTAGCACTGTAAATTGCTTAGTTGGTGCTGTTCTTTTAATGTGGGAGCAGAGTACTCTAATAGTAGTAAAACCTTCCATTTGTTCCAGAGCCATAAATAATTCCTTATTACAGTCAGCTATTTGGGACTAGTAAGAGCACATCCTATTTCCAAGATTCTCAGTAGAATCAGTAAGGACTGTTCTATTAATTTTTGTCCCATAGTAAGTTGTTTTCCCCTAAAGCTGAAAATCTTCATCAGAACATGCTGATTTTGTTCACATGCCTTTGTTTTCTCAAAATTGGTTTACATAGACAATCAAAGCCTTTCAGTTGAATGAGTAAAACAAGGAGTTATCTACCAGTGGTTTTGTCGTGCTTATGGACCTGTAGGTTAGGTGCCTTCTGTGGTCCTCCTCTCCATGAACCCTGGCCTACACCAAGACCACCTCTACACATCCTATTGTGCATCAAGGGCACTGTTGGAATGTAGTCCAGCTAAGAAAGGTTGTGGGAGCATGAAGTAATAGAATTGCATTAGCAAATATGTCTCAATATTTTAACCTTTTAAATGGCACACTATAGCTCATTTTACACAATCAAAATGTGCCTAAATACTCCATTTTTGATGGAAACAAGCTTCTTCATTTCCCAGAAAAATGTGTGAAGAATCATTGTTAGTTTGGCTCTTTATTTGACTTCAAGATGGAAGAAAAAGAAATATCAGAAATCCTTGAGGAAGGGAAATTTAAGGTTTTTGATGGCTCCAAAAACTGACTCATAAAGAAGCCACTGATAGAGCCAGTTCCTCAAGTACGATAAGTTAGGGTAAGGTTGCTGAAGATGATAGTGCTAACAAAGAACTATAGAAACTGTTGGCTGTATCCTGTATGCTATTTGTGAGCTGAGAATTCAGTGACCTTCTAGGTGCCCACAAAAAGAGCTGCATTTGTCATCTTTACTTACCTTTCATCACATCTAATCAGAATCACACTATCTGTACCAATACCCAAGGCCGCAGCTCCTTTCTTCACAGAAAAGTGACTCTGGAAAAATACATTAATTATTAATTACTACTTATTATTTTTATTACTACTTCTTATCCAGTTTAATATAAAACACTACACTCTTGCAAGCCCTTCAGCAAGTAGTCCCACACAAGCAGTAATTCTTCAACTGTTTGAGGCTTTGTACCAGGTCACTACAGTTAATTAGAGAAACATCACCTGAATCTAGATTTACTCCTAGAATATTAAATACACAACTGTGGCTGATGATGGACCCAAATTCTGTCCTTACATACCTACAGATTCTATTTCTTGTACAGATTCAGCTATGAACTTGATTCACTGAAACAAAAAATTATCCCTTACAGAATTCATTTAGTTCGTGGCATACAGAGCTATATAACTTCTGGTCATATAATATACTGAGAGAAATTAAGATAGGAAGCTTAATTGTGATCTCATGCCAGTGAAAGATAGTAATAACTCCCACTGATAGATAGAGCTACTGCAGTTTAAAATGAGAACTGGGCTATTAGTAAGACTATTAGTTAATCTGTACATATCGAATAAAAGCAGAAGTTATATACTGGGGTGCAAGAGGCCTAATTTTCTCTAGCTCCTACAACCTAACTCCTGAGTCAGTGTTGGTTTATAATTCTAATTTAAATCCTAGTGATTATGATAATGAAATAGTTTTATATTATAGCACCCAGAATCTGATTTTTATTAACTCAAACACAGCTGTAACAATACTGTCCAAAGTCATTTTAAGTACAGATTACTAAACTTCAAAAAAATGGAAATTCTTTGCATATACTACAGTATGATTAGCTCAGGATGTAACACTATAAAAAAGATCAAGGACATAAAAACCCAATGAGGCTCTTTAGGTGTCTAAGATGCTAAAGAATAAAGGAAGACATACAGTCTGGGGGACTAGAGAAGTTAACCACAAAGTAGAGAAATAATCACTATTGCTTTGTCAAGTGAGCATTTGGCTTCAATTGTAATGACAGTAGTAGAAAGATATATAGGGGAAGAGATGGAGAGGACAGGTATACACAGCTGCTTCACCAAAAGGCTGGGAAGTCAGTGGGATTTCATCACATACTTAAGGGCTCCCTTCATAATGAATACTTTGAGAAATGAAAACCAATTCTACATCAACTTTATGAAACAGAGGAAGAAGAGTAGAATTAAAGCATGAACCAGCAGTATAGTAAGTTTAAAAACTCCTTTGCTTTAAAAATCACTCAGAGGGGTAATTACAGTTAACAGTTGTGAATGTTATGGTGGAAGTTGCATAAGAGGCTCCACACCAAAATTCTTTTTTCAAATGTCTGTATCTCACTGTTTTGGATGAAATGTCTGAAGTTTTCATGATGCCTATAGTTTTTCAGTATTGAGACATTTTGAAGAAGTTCAATTGTTCTTGAGTCATGATTCAATGACTATACATGACAATTTGAAAATACTTCTTCAGGGGAATTATATTTTTCATACTGTGTTAATTTTTTTTTAATGCAATGGGTTGGTACAGCTTTCTCTCAAGGGGTATGGCTGCAGTATACGAAAAATGTGTATTGAGCTGCCATTGACCATCTTGTCTAGACCTAAAATCGATTTATAAGGCCCTGGTAAAACAAACCATCCCAGCCCCTGAATTAAGCACATTCTGAAATGTAAACATACACGTCAGACTGACTTTTGCACAAGCCAATGATCAAATGAAACACATACCCACGTGCTTAGCTGATCAGCATGGGATTTGTGTCTGTGCTTAACTGTTTTGCTGAATTAGACTGGGTTCACTGCAGCCTCATCGGGCTGAAGTCACTGCTCATTCTGCAGCCTGAGGGGCAAACAGGCACCTCCAGCATGATTCAGGATTCATCTGGCATGAGGGTTGCTGGTTAAGAGTGGATGCTGAATGACTTCAGGTGAGATTTCTACCTATGGTCATTCTCTATGGACCAAGCCCTGTCTGTGAGAGTGGAAAGGGTACAGCACCAGTGCTCTGGAAACTGCTAGATATTTTGGTTTAGTACACTGCTACTGCTTAGCCTATTAAAATCACAGGCTAGTAGTGTGCTCAGAATAGATGCGGAATTTGCACTGATGTCTTTCTAGCTGGAGTCACAAAGTGTTAGGACATATTTATACAGTGAACATCACAGGCCTGCTCAGCATCACATTGTTATTTTTCATGGTACATTCTTCATTTCATTAAATGAGCTGTTTGAACAAACACATTTCCACGAGCTTCATCAGCTTTGCTACAATCAGTGGACTCTTCCCAAGTTCAAATGCATTGCAGACTAAGGCTTTGACTGTGACCAATCAACAAACTTATATCCATGGAAGATAGGGAACTCTCTTTCCAGCCTTGTGGGTCTCCCAGAGCCCCATGGTGCAGCAGAGCAACTCCATGAGAGCAAGGAGGATGAGAGGCCATGAGGAGGCTACTAGCAACAGCAGGCTTATAAAAATTTCCAAAGTTTAGGAAGATATCTTTGAACTTTGCAAGAACCGAAACAAAGCTAGAATATTGCCAGCATAATTGCAGGTAATTTTTATTCCATGTGAAGCTATTAGTGAATTTATGACCTTAAAAAATTGATCTGTTCTTTATTCGTGTATTATATAAACTCATGTGCACATACTGGATAGTGTAATATATAAATACCAGTCAAGATGTAGTAGTGAGAAGCCAGATACATATGGTATTTGGTTTTGAATCAATGACATTACAATGATGAATTTTTCTCCTTATTCCATACTAGTTAAAATAGATTTATTATTGCACAATTTGTTTTTCTAATAGACTACAGAACTACTCAAAGTGCCCTATAAAAGAAAATACAGATTTGAAAGGTTTACTATGAGGAAGAAAATTAAACCCATGTGCTCAAAGGCATCCTCTGGAATATTTCCAAGCCGAGCTGCTTCACTGAGAAGTTTCATGGCACTGCTAAAACAGCACTGGGGAAAAAAAGGAACGCAGAGCTGATTGCTCAGTTGCCTGAAGGCTTTTTACAGACTGAAGGGAACTCAGTGGTCAGGAACCAAAGCAGGCTTAGGGACAAATTGGTAAGAAATACAGAAGTCTGTCCACAGGCAGACAAATGCAATTACAATTTCTAAACAAACTTGGCATATGAAAGTGCTCAGTCTGTGTATATACTCATTGATATATCACTGCTGTTCTATTTCTGTGTCTCAGGGTAACCATCAGAGGACTTACTTCAAATGCCTGAGAGACTCTGAAAGAGCCAAGATAAAAGTGAAAATGAAAAAATATAGTTTTAAGAGGAAAGAAAACTTTCCTAATGATTATGAATATTAGATTTGTTTTAATATTCTTGGGATGGTGCTGAGAATTTGTATGCCTGTGGAATATAATAATAATCATAGAAAAATGTAAAGGTCAAAGAGAGGGGAAGGTTTACAGAAATAAGCCTGGTTAGACAGAACTCTTGACAGATTTGACTGAGCTAACAGAGAAGGACATCAACTATGATCCTTTTGGAAATATGGGGGCTACAGATTGTTTGGCCACACAAGGATATAAGCTTGAACACTGTCTTTCATGACACAGCCATACAGGATCTACACAGATCTGAAGTCTTAGTGGTGGAGTCTCTTGGTCAGAGAACCAGGGCCAGAAAGGGAGGATAGGGCAGTCTATCCAATGCCAGTCCTGAAGGAAAAAACACGCTAGGAGAAGCTGGCAGGACCACAGTTCTATCACCAGAGACATCAGTGGGAGTGGACTGTCACTGTAGCTTTCTCCTTCCCTCCCTTCATGTGGTGCTGCACTGCACAAGGGTGCCTGCAAGACTACAAATGCATCCACACAAGAGGAAGCTCAAGTTATCTCTGAAAGAAATGTGGTTAAAATTCAATGGTGAAGGAGAAGGCACAGAGTATTTCAATCAATATTAGTGACAAAAGCATATTATTAGGAGCAAAAAATGGTAATCTTGAGCCAAGGGACTCTTCCCCTCCTCTAAAATTTCAAATGCTGTTAGGAGTAAGTTTGTTTGCCTGATAGTAATTTCTTCAGTTAGCTTAGTAAAGTAAAAACACATTTCAAATTTACTACAGATGCAATAATTAATTGGCCTTTTGGGAAAAGAAAGAATTAAAATAGTTTAAAATGTTATGATGCTGAAAAGTATGGCATTGTTATCTTAAATGAACGGTGCTTCAATTTACAGATGCTTCTATTTTTATAGCTCACTAAATTAATTGCTTGTAATCTGGCATGGCTGAAGCGGTCAGAAAGAACCATCCTAATGCAGTGAGACTCAAAGGCCATGGCTGTTTTTCCAGATTGCAATTTCCCTCTGCTCATATAAATCCAGAGTGGCACAAGCTTTGTGGAAGAGCTTGTCAGGACTGAGTTCTCAAATGCTGAGCAAGCTGAGGCATCCGGGAGCTGAAACCCCTCTGAGGGCTGCAGCTTTGGTTGCCGGCACCCCGGTGCTATGCAGACCTGAACCCCCAGCCTCACCCTGTCAGAAACACACCAGCAAAGGAGCTGTACACACTTTCCTCTCCATCTTCCCTGGGCTTTAAACAACGTAGGATCCCTGGGTGTTTAGGCTGGGCTATCTCTCTCTTAATTTTAATAATGTAAATTATGCAGTCTGGACTTGCTATCCAGGTTCTGTCAGCAGTGGGGAGGAAAAGGTACCTCCAGAAGGTACCTCATCCCTGATGCTTTGAAATCCATTTTAGACTAGGATGAGTTTTCTTCTGCAGATCTCACTCTCTTTTTATTGGCTATAAAAGGTGCATAGACCAACTCAGATTAAATGTTTATGCTTTAGGTGATTAAAGTTGAATGTGATAGGAATCCTACCTTTAATGTCTCATTGTAAGCTGTATCTTTTCCTTCAATTATCTACAAAAGTATTATGCTGTGTTCCATCATATTTTTAAACACACTGTATGTTTGCTATTGTTTCCTATAGCTACTGCTATTCAGTTTTTAAAGTTATTTGTCAAGACCAGGGCAGAAATGAATATATTGTTTTTGAATACTATAGTAGTATTTCCCTCTTGTGTGGTTTTGAATTATGTAACTTCATACTGCTTTTCTAATCCAACAAGACTCACAGCTTGTTTTTTTCCAGTGCAGACAGTTTTACAGCATTGGACAAGAAATGTTGCACTGAGTTCAGAAGGATCTTGTGGAACTGTTATTGACCAGATTGAAGGATTAGACTCAAAAAATGAATGCCTCCTTTGAGACAGGCAGCCCTAGAGCATTGCTTTTCTGGAAAATGGCTTTGCTTTGCTTTGAATGGAGTTACTTGAATTAAGTTGCTGCATAAATTAGACCCTTCTTCACTGTTCCACTCTGGTTTCAAATACCACCAAGTAATACTTTCCTGGTTATTATACATTAGGTAATGTAAAGAAAGAATGTGTGAGTCCACGAGTTTAATTTTTAGTCTCCTTAGGTGGAAACAAAAACGCTGCCTACTGTATGCTTAGAAGTGTAACTTACAGATTCATAATTTATGCCACCAAATGGAAAGCATGGTGTTTGGGTTCCTCAAATCTTTCCTTGGGAGCCCCACCACACAGGTCACCCTTGGACTGCTTCTTCCAGGTGCCTGTCTGAAAAGTGCCTCCTCCTAAGCAGCCTGGCTAGAGGGCAATGGTGTTCTGAAATGGTGGGACTAGAGATCAGCTTTTCACTCTGCACAGAAACCAAACCAAATCTTCCACAGGCTGTGTGAAATGGAGCTCTACTGAGCGGTCTGCTTTGAGACAGAAGTAACTTTTTAAATTTCCTCCTGTCTCAGAGCCAAGAACCTCTATTTTAGAGTTCAGAAACTGTTAGCTAAAAACTTCACCCAACCCACTCCGCTCTCACAGATACTGGTGTAGTTTGCTATATTCTCTGCAAGTAATGGGGCTTGTCCATGAGGAAATCAATATGCAAGAAGCTGAAGCAAACTGCTTCCTCTGATATACTGGATGTATGGATAGGGATGGTGTGTGTGCTCTGGTTGTGAGGGTGCTCCCCTACCACTACAGGCAATCCACCTTTCACAGGCACTTCTAGTGCTACTCCAGAGGAGGTCCCTTGGAGTATGCCTGTCTGTCTACAATGCTGACAACTTACACCCAAGATGCCAACAGATCCTCCATTCACAGGCAGTGGCTGATGGAGCAGAACCCTTTGGCAGAAGCTGCTTCACCCCAAGAGCTGTGCAAATGGGGAGATACCAGAAGCAGAGATGCCCTCTCCAGGCTCCTCTGGATCTTTAACTGGGAGAATTGACAGTTTGTATTCTGTGGTTCCTCTTTTAAAATCTGGGCAGGAGTTCTATTGCTATTTCCCTGGTGAGCACCTGACAAGTCATTCCTCCTTGCCGTAGCTACTAGAGGGGGTGGGGAAACTCAGAAATCTGATTTGCACTACATGGCCACAATCTTGATGGGCTGGAGAAGAGCAGAGATGAAGAAATCTCTTCATCTTTCCAGTTATGCACAGGTTTTTCATTCCCTGAGCTGCAGACTGATTCTGTATAGCTCCCAGTATATATTCTACATCGCTCCCAGTTAAACATTGAGTCCATGTAAAAGCTGCAAGTCTCTCATATATTTCATACTATCAAATAAAAAAGTCAAGGAATGTTTTGTAACCAGAACTCAACTAGTTCTCTACAGCTAAACTCTTCCTCCTCCTGAGAGTCCAATCACCTTTTCCTTTTCCCTGGCCAGGGGTGATTCCTACTCCATGCTATTTCCAGCTATTGCTGGATGCTGTCTAAGAGAGTGCTAGTTAGCCACATCAAAATTACAACAGAGAATGGGTTAAAATTCAGTAAGACTTGCCTTATAGACAAAAGGATTAATGTAAATTTTGTGAGAAGGCACTTCTCCCTTTCAGCTGTTTTCTCCACTGAAAAAGGGATGCGCTCAGCTGAACACCCACAGCAGCCAAAAGCTGATGCACTGGGACACAGGAGGAGGATTTCAATCTTACAATTTTTCATTGTGTTTGAAATGATAGACTAAAGTGGGTTTTACAAACTGGCATCCATCACTATTACCCCTCTGAATCAAGGTCTCCTATGTCATGTGCAGTCCAGAACAGCTGCCCTGAAGGACATCACTCTGCTCCTGCATCACTGCAGATGAAAGAATCACTGATGATGCACTGGTGAATACAGTGGACTGAGTTAAGTACTGAGCAAGCACATGTCAGAAATTATACCAGGGTAAAGACCAATCTAAGCAGTCATATTCTAACCCACCATCACTGGTGAAACAGAAATAAACACAGACAGATGTAAGTCACAGTCCTACTGAACAGCTTGGGGAAGATCTGCTTACTGGGAACATGCAGAGTTGGAATACTGACATAACCTATTTTAGGGACCTAATATAGGTTGTGTATGTCAGGAGGCTGATCTCTGCTTATGGTCAATGCCCAGAAGTAGGTGAAGCCCTCCCAAAGGTGATTTAGAACATCTAAATTGAGGAATATTTAGGTTCCTAATTTGGATGCTATTGAGTTTCGCTCCAGAGGTGTCTCTCTTCACTGATTATGCATAGAGGCTCCCAATTTAGGAACATGATGCACTCCTAAATTAGAAAGGGAATTACTTAGAGCTGTGAATGACTTCTTCCTTCCCTTCTTCCCCATTGGCAGCTGAATCTATCATGGCATCAGACTGAGTCCAGATTCTGATTACAGCAATACTGGTAGCAACTGTGGAGCAACATTTATTGTATTGGAAGCTCTAGAGTGGAGGAGATTAAAATAGAGGCTGGTCTGTGATGTTGAAATTCTTGTTTGACAACTGCTGTTACTGGAAAATGTGCTTCTGACTTAAAAATTTTGAGACAAAAATCTCTGAAGTTTCTAAACATGGAAAATAACTAAGCTTTGTTTACTTTCATGCCACATGTGCAGAGTAAGGGGAAATGATAGAATCTCATTAATAGACTGTTCCATAGCCACTGTCTTAGGAGAGCATCCAACTGTGGCAGAAAGAAACCAGAATCAGACTGGGGAGTCTAAAAGTAGATCAGCATGAAGTAATAGATGAGACAAACAACATTCATGTATCTTGGGGGTCTATTCATGTTCTGCATTACATTTCCTGTCTAAAAAAGGATTGTACTTCCAGGCCTCTGCAAATCCTGTAACAGCTTCTGCTATTTTGAGGATTAAACCCTGATCCCATACCCTTTGGGCAATTCAGGATTAGTAGCATAGTTTCCTGACTGCCCTAGAAGATGTGCCATTACATACTTTATAAAAAACTTGATTCAACTTCAAATTGATGCAACTTCAAGATATTTTTTAAATGTAACAGATTTCAGATGCTGTTCTATGGATTTGCTAGTATATTTAATTTAGGAATGTTTAATTTGCTTAAAACTGCATCTTCCCTGGCATGAAAAGACAATTATTACAGATAATTTCATTATTTTGAGAATGATAGCACACTTTGGTTCATGGTTTAACATTTCTTTGCTATAAATTCAATGAAATTCTCAAATGATTAATAGGATTTACTATTTTAAATAATCATACTGAACCTTATTTGCAAGACTTATTTGGTCTGTAACTTCCATATGAACAATGCATTTCTATCTGCACAGCCAATTTTGGAGAGTTGCTACACATTTGTACAATATCTTTTTCTCCGACTGCTTTGGGGAAAATTATTTTGCAACATGGAGCCTGCAATTGTGTATCAGATCTCATCCTATTGCCACCAAAAGTGTCCTTGGAAGGATTTCCTCCCAGACATTTCTGATCAGTTTTAGGACAACTTGCTCTTCATGTTTGCACAGAACGGGAATATGGTCTCTGGTAAGTCAAAAAAGGCAGCGAGGAGGATACTGTTATCTAAGATCAAGAGCATCTTGCTGAGCCCCAGTCACAAAAGAGTCCTTTCTGGCCCAGCCCACGAAGATGGAAAGAAACCAGGAATGGGAAGAGAGGTCACAGCCCCTGCTGGGTACATCCCTTCCTTTCCCCCTTCTTTCTGCATATGCATCCTCCTTTATAAACTCTGAGGAGGTTTAAATGGCCATAAACCCAATAGAACCCTGCAGTACAGATGCAGACATGACCTCTGTATGGCTGCTTGAAGTGCAAAACACTGCATTTCTCCCCTGAGGACCACTCTGGTTTTGTTGTGCACCTTCCCTCACCTCTTGCACTGCCATATCCCATTGGTGCCTGTGGCCAACCCTGGGGTGCTGAAGCCTCTGGTCACAGACAGAAACCCACAGCAAAGCCCCGTTTCCCACCATACAGCTGCTCTGCTGTGCACATACAGCATTTCCATACAACTTTCTGCATGTATATTATCACCCTCTCATTAATAGCAGAAGTAACTCCAGCTAGAAAACATCTTGATTCCCAGTGATTTTCTATACTACCAGAGTGATCCCAACACAAGAGACTACTGGCAGAATATGAGAAGCCCGATGCTAAGCTCCCACCATTTGATGTGGTGCTTACCATTCACATCGACACTTAGACATAAGTGAGAGCAAAAAAATGGCAGTGGTTTGCAGATCCCTGGGTTTCAGCCACAGAAAAAGCTGTTTTTCAGCACAGCTAATCCCTATATTTATAAAAAAGCCATCCCCTTCTCTTTTTTTTTTTTTTTTTTTTATTCCTAGTGAAGGAATAACAAAAATGAAGACAGCTGACTACAAATTCCCATTTGCTTATTTTCTTCAAATTCCCATTTGCTTATTTTCTTCATCATACAATTATAGAAGCAGAAGTAACAGATAGGAAAAAACAGAAACACATACATGTTCTGATGTGAAGGCAACCAGTCTGGGAATAGCTGCCATTCCTTTTTCTTTAACTTCTGGGAACATCTTGAAACGTGCAATCAACATAGCATACATGTTAGATATGGCACCACCTGGAGTCCACAGTAATATACTGTTACTTTTTCTATGCATTGTAATATTACAGCAGAACAAATGACAAGTCTTGCTACAGCTTTTCTAACTCCAATGTAAATGTGTCTGCCTAAGGGCAGGTTCTTCTTCCTGCTGCTCCTCACAGCTGGGTTGTATAATAACAGTATCTACTACACCCAAATACCAATTTATACAGAAAGTACTGCTGTAAAAAATTATTTGGGTTTCCTTTCATCCTCATTTTTGTTATAATTTCTCCTTTAGTCCCCAGTCTTCTCTTTTTACATGCCATCAACACATAATCCCCATTCTACTTCACCTCCCAAGCAGACACCACCACAAGGTTTCCACGTGAAGCCTCATGTGTGGTCTGCCCTCCCAAATCAGGGTGGCATTTCATGAACTGGCTCTGTGGAAACCCACACAGTGAGTCCCAACAGACACCACTTTCAGGATAAGTGGAGTGTGGGAAGGAAGAGAAAGGAAAAATGGTTATTTCAATAAATATTTTTCTTTTCATTTGTCCTCTGATGGGAGTGAGAGGAGACGGTCAGATGTCCCTAACACTAGTCTTAAAATCACTGGCATGTCTTGACTTAAAATACCCATTTCAAGACTTTGCCCACTTCAAGATCAGTATCAGATGACAGCTCTACAGTATTGTTCCCATATTTCAACTGTCAATGCATAAATTAAAAAAGGCACTTTGTTTTTTTCCTTTTTAAGTTTTTACAAATTACACCTATGTCTGCAGTTTCTTTATATGTGTTTCATTATATATTCATGCTGCATGAGCACTATGGGAATATAATGCAGAACCTGAGGCAGAGACTATTTTACATATGTAGGCACAAGAATGCACACACATACATGCATACATAAAATCCATCAGTTTTATCCTGTATATATTATATACATATACACATAAAAAGATTGATGATATATTGATGTTTATGCACATATATTTATATAAAGGAAAAGCAGAGGTGTATACTGATTATCATTTTAGGCTCTTAAAGGAACAAGTCAGAAAGCAGCTGAAGTACAGTTCAACTAACCCAGCTTTCACCCATCTAAAAAATGTAGAAGAGCACAAGACAGGCACTTTCAGAAGATGGTTCAGCTAATCCTAAGGTAGCTGCTTGTGGTGAGCAAGATGACATGCCCTGCAAATGCATCCTCTCCTCTTCCTTGAATATGTAAGAGCTGCTGTAACTAGCCCAGGGTAAACACCCAATGTTTGGACAGCCAAAGTGAGATAAGATAAAATCCACCCTTTAAGCAGATCAAGGTAGCTCTGCTGAAAGCAGCAACATTACAACATGTTACTCCAGCAGGGTTTAATTGCTGGCAAATTTAAAAATGTTTTGACTTTAGTAAGATTTTTACTTGTCCCACTGGAGATATATATACACACCATTCCTCAGTCCATAGAAACAGTGCCTTTCACATCTAATCAGTGTCCTAGCTCCACTCCTGCAGTCAGGCTGTCCCTGCTCTGGGATTCCCCTGACCTCACTGGCCTTCCTGTGAATCCAAGGGAAAATGTTAGAGAGGCATGGCATCACTGGCATGGAGGTCAGTACAGATTGGGCTTTTTTCTTCCCCTTTCAACTGTCCGAGAAGTATGAACATACTGCTATGCCTCTTTTCACAAATGACAAAACAATAAATGGAATGACTGAAAAGAAAATTTTGAGTACCTGTCCCTAAAAAATGCAGATGTCATATAATGGCTGCTGTTGATGATATAGGTGACTGAACTAAGGGGTCCAGCTTGAAGGAATATGGCCTATCTTGCCCATAGTCACTGGCTTGGTGTCAAAAGAATCAAGACTGAAATTATAAGTTTCTTCAATACCAGGCTTTCCTATTAGTATGTATTGCCTAGCCATTTAACCTTAAGCCTGCACTCTGCCTTTAATTTTGCAGCTGTGTTTTCACTCAAAGGTAACTGCAGTCAACAAAACACACCTATTGGATTTAGAGAACCTAATCAGGCCTTTTATGTTTTGCATATATTGATATTGTAGATTTCATTCCAGAAGATGCAGAGACTGAGAACCTTTTCTTTGCAATGTTTTCAGCTGAAGCTGCAACAGTTTGAAATGAGAAAAACAGCACAGAGATTACTTCGGTTATTGCCTAAGACAGCAGAACTTGCACACCAGGTATTGGTGTCTTAAGAGAATGAATTAGAAAGATGCCTTTTGCACAGACCAGAAATCTCAAGAGAAAGAAAGAAAGAAAGGATGAGAGGGGCAGCACTGCAAATGGCCAGCACAGGCACACACCTGCCAGAGAGCCCGTCCTCATGCAGGGTTCACCTAGATGAAGTGAGCTCCAGCATCTGACACACCTGCAGAACTCTAGCCCTCAGCTCAGCCAGGGACCTCTGGCTGACCCAGGTGGGATGGAAGTTCCCCCTGAGGCATTCATCTCTCCTGATACACAGCCTGACAGACTTGTGCAGACCTGGTACCTGCAGCAAACCTTTCAACCTCGCCTGCTGCCTTGGCCCCCAAGCTCTGGCTGAGCAACACTGTAATTGCTCTTCTCTATCCTCTTATATCCCTGATCAGCCTGATGGGGCCACTGAGGTTACTGCCTGCAAGGTGAGGAACAGAGAACCAGCTGTACTGAGTCAGACCAGGGACTGAACAGTAACCAGCTATGATCCAGTTAAAAAAAAAAATTGGCTTTGGTCCTGGGCTCATGATACACATACAGATGCTGTCCTGTGTAATGGAGGCCACAGTTTTGGTGAAGACCTCTAAGCACTACAGTAAAAGCTCTCAGATATTTTTAAAATAAGAACTTAATAAGAAGTAATGTAAATGAATCTTATTCTTCACTTCTGCGGAAAGTCCCAGGACAAAACTCCTGTATCATTTCCCACATGTGCATTCAGATGTGAGAAGTTGAAGATCACACTTCCTTGATCTGCACAACATGAGCTTCACCACCGATGCCCTCGGAGAGGTAACCATCCTAGGATGCTATCAGTGAGGCATTCCCTTGCTTCATAGTCCAAACATTCTCTTTTCCTCTCCATTAGGCCAATTAACTTTCTTTCCAGCAGGGTTCCTTTGCCACCAATCAGTTTATTCTCTTTTGACAAGCTAAGATGCTTACGCCCAATGGAAACACGTTCAATTTTTTGCAACTTGGTGACATAGATAGGCCAATATATTTAGCAATGAAATTCCAGAACAAGATAGGAGATGACAAAAAGTTAAACCAAAATACTAAGTGGAATGCTTAAAAACAAACAAAACCAAACAATAAAAACCTTTTAACAACACTGTGTTTGTCAGAGTCGATGATTTTTCTGCAGTTAATCACATTAGTTTCTTGCCTTATTGACTTTCCCTGAAGGTGCCATGAACCTGGTACCATGAACCTGCCTTAAATGTTTCTGAACATTTAAGCACTCAGATTAAGTAGACACCCAAGTGCCCCCACTTCACCCAACAGGCCAGCTCCCACATGGAAAGCTAACTGCATACTGTGGTGTTGACAGGATCTTACTGACTCACTAAAGACCACTTCAAGGGATGCTGTCTTTCCCTTTTAGCTCCAGTTTCCCCTGCAGCAAAACTGTGTTTCTTCCTTCCATTATTAATACAACAGCCTTTCTATTTTATGTAAAAAATGGGGGCAAAGTGAAACTGCAAGGCAAATGTCTCTTCTGATTATGTTTCCCATGTGCCATTACAGTTGCTCATAATGCAGTGCAATTTGCTCAAACAGACTCTCATAATCACATCCATGAAATTCATAAAACATGCCATATACTTTATGTCAAAGATCCACTGGTAGTTATTAACAAGTGTCCTCTCAAACATGCATATTTAATTATGTTTACTCTTAAACTACAGGGGATGTTACATAGCATAGTCTGAAAAATAAAGAAAGCTTGAAATATCATGTACCAGGTGAAAATATCCCATCGCCACAGCCCCCTGGCCAGCCAATCATCTCTCTCATTTTCCTTAGTGTGACATATTCCAAAAGTACAAACACTGGAGCAATTTCATAGGTGAACCTGAAATGTAGTAATGTCCATATTTAATGCTTTCATCTACGACACTAACACATCTATTTTTAATATTACATTACATCATAGCCACAATATACTCTACTATTTTGCACTGGGCAGAGTTCTGTTTTACAACACTTTTTATTATCTTCCTTTTAATTTATAATTAATAGTCATACGTCTAGAAGGAGAAATGCTAAGAGCCCCTAAGACTCTACTTCCACTTATTTCAGTGAAACAAATCTTTACCACCTTCTCCAGGCTCAAAGCTTTGCCCTGTGTTTAAGAGCTGCTGGGCAGAGCCAGACCTTCACCTTGCAAAAACCTGTGTTCATGTTAGAAGCATACACATCAGCAGTCCTAGTCATGATAACGAGAGATGGTACTTGAAGTGCAAGTGCACAAAAATGCTTCCTAGTCCCAAAGTGAAGAAAAAAAATCCCCCACACTTTCAGTCCTGCATATCTTGTTTACAGAAAGCTATGGCTCTAACTGCTTTATGGATTGCACGAAATCCCTCCACATGAATGCAATTGTTCACTTAGCACACCTTTCATTTGATATATTTACACATAAAATATTTTTCTGTCAATTTTGGGCGGAAGTAGCATTATAGCAGCATGAAAAAAATTTACAGAACTCAGACTATAGGATGATGTTGAAAGTCATCAAGTAAATAGCTGTAGCAACCATTCAAAAAGCTGATGATTGTTCTTCCAGCAACCCTAACATAGTAAGTATTTGTTCTTTCATTCAGGTACAGCAGGTAATATTTCAAGACTATAACTGTAAAATTATATTAAATATTATTACAGAAAAAAATCTGCTACTTACATATTAGTATTTGCTGCTGATGTCAGCCAGTCTGCTGCCAGTCCAACCATATCCAATCCAGTTGAAAGTTGATTAAAATATCTAGGGTGCCCTGCATAAGACAGAAAATTTTACCAAAAGGCTGATGACTCTGAATTAAACTATTCAGTGCTGAACGGCTTATTTACTTTTGGATTTCTATAGAGAAGGAAGTGCTTTCAAGGTACAAAACAAAGCAAACAGCGATAAATACATTTCTGGGAAAAGGCAGGATTTCTTTCTCATTCCAACTCAGTAAAATCAGAGTAATTACACTGAACGCTGAATAATGAATTCCAGAATTCCCTATTATCCTCTCAATATGCCTTGAAAATTAGCACATCGTTGCCTCACAGAAATAGCTTCTTGCTCCTGTTATGTGTCACATGTTGTCACTGGATGTGTTTTTGCCTGGCTAGGTTTGAAAGGCACACACGAGACACCATCTGAAAAGCTTGCCAGTACATACAACATCAGTGATGAATGGCTAATGATTATAATAGATGCGGGGGGAAATGAGAAAATGGACCATTTTGGTGACTACTATGCACATGACTCAAAGGCTGATGATTGTACAATGATGGCAGGGAAGGTGGCTCTCCTTGTCATTTCTTCCTGTCAGCCTGCAATTACAAATAGCCTGTCTGGATGCAGAGGGATGCTGCTGGATGTGATTTTAAACAAACCTCATGAAAACTAGCACTGCTGCACCAGCAGAATTTTGCACAAGAGCATATGCAATGAGCTGACAGTAGACTTACCTGGTTAATCTAATTGGGTCCTGACTTTTTTTCTAAAATCCTGATAGTGGTTTTTCTTAAAAAATATGCCTACAGCCATTAAACCCAGGAACTGTTAAAAATCAGCTTTTACTAGTTGCTCCCTGCAAGGCTGTGGCAAGTGGCATAATTACTGGTACAAATTACAGATGGTTCACAATTACTTAAATGCCATCCAACTCAAAGAACAGCAGCCTCTGCTTTGAAAACACCTCTCCTGACCAGCAGACAATGTACTGGTTTTGCCATCATGGAAAACGAAAGATAGAGCAAGATGATTGAGGGAATACAGAACCAACACCAAGAGAAAACTTATCTTCAGTCCCCAGGGGTCTCTTATCAGGCACGGACACATGGCTGGCAGAAGAAAATGGGGAATTGCTCCCCGTCTCCTGTCTTACAGCCCACAAAGGCAGAGTAATCTGGTGCAGGCAGACCAGAGGCAGGGAAAAGGGGTGGAGGGAAGGGGGGGGACACACATACACATGCAAAATCTATCTCTGTATGCCCTTCGATCGAGACGAGCACCGTGCTGCTGCCCTCCAGCCCATGTTTTGCACTGAGCCCTCCCCACTAGAGATAGGAACTGCCACCTTCCCCTGGCACACGCTGCCCAGGACAGGTGGCCAAACACCCTCAAGCACCAAGGGCTGCTGCTGAGAACCAGCCAGCCAAAGATGATCTGGCCCACACCCGCATGCTTTTCAGTGCTATAGGTGGGCCTGGGGCACACCTGTGCCCTGCCAGCACTGCCAATGCACCGGGGCCACTGCCTGCAGAGGACTGCATGTCCTTGACAATGGGATTACAGAGAGATTTGGGTATTTACAAGTTCGGGTTCCATCTCACAGCCAGGCTCCAAGTGGGTCTCCAGAATATGGTGGAAAGCAACACAAAATTAGGATCTGAAAGCCTCTGTTGAATGTGGGCCACAAGAAGGATCAAACAAAGGCTCAAAAGTATACCAGAAAAACTCTCGCTTTGCAAATAAATCCCCCTTGAAAAGATGGAGAATAGCAGAATTCGGATTTGCAGTCGTGGTGTCTCAGCAGCTCTACATCAGCCCCCTGCCCAGCCCCGGGCTACAGCTCTCTTGTCACTGCCTGTTTCTTTAAGGAAACCCGACAGCACACCTCCTGCTTTGGGAACCACTGTCAGACCGAGACAGCTGCACCCAGGGGTGGCGGCACCCCTACCCGGGAGCAAGTGAGGAGGAGGGACCAGCGTTGTGTCCCCCAGAGATGTCACTACGCGGAGAGCAGAAGCCGCTGCGTGGCTGCTGGCAGTGGCCACATCTGTAACACGGCCACATCTGTAACGCGGCCACATCTGTAACGCGGCCACATCTGCAACACGGCCACATCTGCAACACGGCCCCTCCGCACCAGGCCCCGCCTGCTGCGAGGTGGCTTTAACACGCAGTACCAGGGAATGTAATGCCCCAATCTGATCTCAACCGCAGCGGCAAGGGTGACACCTGAGCTCTTTTCCCACAGCTAGATGGTCGTGTAAAACGTGGCTTTGCTTAAAACAGAGTCTCCACCGCACAGAAGAGTTTGGAAGAGATGCTCAAAAATCACTATCCGGGTGCCATCTGCCTGAAACACACATCCTTTGACATGGCTGTCACTGAACAAAGAGGTGACTGGAAAAGAGACTGACAGGGAGTGGGGAGGCGAGAGAGTGAAGATAGCAGATTATTGCTTACTGGTTGTTTAGTGACATACAACATATTTATGCATATCCCACAGTAAATCAGGAGATGATGGGCAAGAGCTAGGGCTAGGGCACTGAGATGGCCAGTCCTCTGAGGACGTGCCTTCACCACACACACCCTCCTCTCAAACACAATCCTGCTTGCACTTGCTCTTGGGCACAGACACTTGTATTAACATGCAGCCTCTGCAGCCTTGACACGGAAGAAACGAACATGGCCAGGGAAAGCCAGACAGCATGAATAAATGCACGGCTAGAAGCACTCACTGGTGTTGGCCTTGCTCACAGACCCACCACAAGCACCGACTGCTGCTGGCATCAGGGCCTGCCAGGGAGCAAGACTGGATGAATGCCAGCTCTTTGCACCCCTCCTGGGATTTCCAAGTCCTTTTAAAATGCTCACACTTCAATTTCCCTGACAAATATGGCACTGGGACTGAATTTTGCATCCACCTTTCCCTGCATTTTCAGATCTTGCCTTTTACATTCTCTCAGACAAAATCCTCCCCAGGGATGGATGCCAGTAGATGGTAAGGGGGCAGAAATCCACATGCAGTACCCCAGACAACCAAGGCACACAGCTAACACTTCAGGGCATCCCACACCTGCCCCTCGGCTGAAAAATCAGCCATTCAGCTTCTCAAATCCCAACCCGGGATAAATGCTGGGACTTGGGGATCCAGCAGTGAGGCTAATCTAAGCAATACAATTTATTTTCCAATCAGCCTCCCAGGCCCCTGCAGCCAAACACAGCCCAGAATCCCCACAGGCCAGGCGGGAGGCTATGTCCAAAGGGATGAGCATCAGGAGCAAAAACCTCACATGCGCTGTCCTTCCTTGAGGATAATTCAAGCCGTTTACTCTGAAGCACATGCTGAAGGGCTAAGAGTGTGATTCCTGTGCATTCATTACATGAGCCCCCCAGGCTGGAAAGAGCCCCACAGAATCTCGAGGAGAGGTTGCAGCTGAGTGAGGTGGCTCCTTACCCCCCAGTCAAACCCCACTGTGCCTCATATCACACACGCACAGCACTGGTCTTCAGACCTTGAAAACATTTTTCTCCTTAAAACAAATAAAAAATTCCAAGAAAGGAAATTGTCACATATTCACGAGGAGGAAGAGAAGTAGTAACATTGTTCTAAAGGGTCTTTTTTTGGATGCACAAAATAAAGTAGGTCTATTATGTGAAACAGGCTATAACAAAAACAGATTAACGAAAATCGCTTAAGAAACCCTATTCTTTGAGTTCCCAGATTCACAGATCCTGTGTTCCATGGCATTCTCTGAAAATATGTTTCCTACGCCCTATGCAGACACATCACACGGATCACTGGACTGATCGACTTTGTTCTTGTGGACACCATTTATCTAACTATTAATGCCAATATTTTACAGACATCTTGACAGCACCCAACCCATGCACCTAGATATTTCCACCTCTAAACGGGGACTATTACACAGATGCCTCGCAAATCTTTACAGGGATCAGTCTGTTCTCTTTCCAAAAGGTGCAAAACCCCATTTCTTTCTTTTCTGTTCAACCTCTTGTCACAAATCACCCTTTTGTTTCTTCCAGTAATTGCTTCGAATTTATTTTTAAGCAATTTGTAATTCACATTCCCACTAAGACCTCCCTGCTTTCCACACTATTTCCCAATCATGACCGTAATTGCAGCCCCATTTTTTTGTCTGCTCCGACGCAGTTTATTGAAGGCAGCCCCGGTCGCAAAGCCCCACGCCTGGCTGAGCCCCTCCACCAAGCACGACTCACGGGGGGGAGGTGTTCTGGGCAGGCAGGATTCAACGCATCCCTGTCCTTCCCAGTAAAAAAAAAGGCTAATAAACCAATTCGGGCTTTGCTTTTACTGCTTGAGCCTGAAATTGAAAAACAAAACCAAAGAAAACCCTCAACGCTTCTGAGCACGGTTCTGCCAATTTTTCCTATTTTTCCATCCCTCAGGTAAGAAGCCAGACACAGGAAATGGCTGCTCAGAGCTCCCATTTACAAGATGTTTATTGCGATTTTGGCTGTTAAATGGGGTGGTCCCTGCCGCCCCCCTGCAGGCACACCCTTCCTCCTTCCACCCCTGAGCCCCCGAGCTCCATGCCCGACGCACCCCTCGTCTGCAAGGGAGAAAGGGGCACTGCCCGGGCCGTCACAGGTAAAATGGACGGGAAGGAATCGAGGGAAGACGCAAAGGTAGTGAAAAGGCTGTTGAATGGCACGCTCGGCAAGTCCGACACCTAGAATCATTAATTTTAAATCGGAAAAGGCGTGCGATGCTGCACTGACAGCTACAGAGACGGGGCTGCTGAAGTGCTTTATCATTTAGGAAAACGATTTCTGTCTCTGCTAGAAATTGCTTCAAACTGACAAAATAGAGTCACCGACTTAAGCTTTAACGTTTCAAGATAAAAAGAAATGACACCTTTAATCAATGGATGAGACAGTATAAGGTAGAAAACGAGCGTGACTATTACCTGTTTTAATTGCGTACTTCAGAGTTGTTCTGCAGTTCAATAAAATTTCTTCCAAGGTTTGTGGCTGGTCTGCCAGTTCCCAGTTATATTCCTGGAGCAGCTCATTTGGGTAATGGAAATCAATAACTTTCGTTGACCTATCAAAACTTTTTGCAACATACTGAAGTAAAATGTCCACAACGTCTTGCAGGAAAGACATAGTTGTTACTTCTCCGTTGCATGCCGGCAGAAGATCTGTGAATGTAGAAATGAAAAGTTAAATTTCATTTTATGACCACAGGCACCGATTTGGGACAAAGGCTTCTCTCATTTCTGTTTAGGAAATCTGTTAACTGCGTTCAATACAAGCCAACTTTGTTTCCATTTTAATAAGTCAATTGATAAGACTATATTTCAAGGAGTATTGTGAAAGAGAATACTTTACATATAATATCTTACCTAAAACAGCAAATTTTGCCCAAAGTGTATTTCAGGCCGATTTTAAGACACAGAGAGCAGGGAAGCAATAAACAAAAAGCAAACAAACAAAAACCAAAAACAAAACAAAAAAAAAAAACCACAAAAAACCAAAACACCAACCAACCAAAAACGAATCTCAGGAAAAATAAAGATTGTGAAACGAAGGCTACAAGAAGCACTCTAAAACCTGCCATTTGCCTTGCAATAAAATACCTTCGCGACGACTCTCCCATGCAAATAACTTGTTGATAATTTAATGCCTTTTTCCGAGGAGATGCTGCACGGTCTCAGTGCACAGACCTTTCCTTTCAGCTGAAGTGAGATGGTTCAGAGAGAGACATCGAGAGAGAGCCGACCTGTAGCGGAACCCTCAAATCCGGGGTGACCGGGGAGAGTTGGGACAGGCAGCAGCAGAAGTGCAGGGAGCCCGCAGCCTCTCCGCCACGGCGGGGCCGGGAGGGCAGAGCTTGCCCCGCTCTGCCCCGCAAACGGGAGAGCCTCTGGCCGGCGCATTTCTGGGGGGAGCTGGGGGCTATGTAGTAGCGAAGGCACTACCTCCAAGGTCAGAAAAGATGTAGTGCAAAAACACCCTGGATTAAAATAAATCGGGAAGAGCGCGCTCTTTGTCCCTCCTCCCCTCAAACCTCAATTATATCTCAGAGGCTCTAACGAGAAGGTCTTGGCTGCCCGTATTCCTTAGAAAGAGCAACCAGCAGCCTCCAGCACGCCGGGATTTTATTGTTGGGGTTGTTTGTGTAGTTTTTTTGTTTTGTTCTGTTTTTCCTGGGTTATTTCTGTGTTTTGTGGGTTTTTTTTCCCGCCCATTTGAGAAATGCCGAGCACCGGCGGGTGCCGGGTGGGCGCAGCAGCGGGACGGGGCTGGGGGCGCGGAGCTCACCGGAGCCACCGCGCACCTTCGCGCACCTTCGAGCCCCTCCGGCCTCCGCGCACCGCCGGGGGAGATACTGTTTCCCGACGGAACCGCTCTTGTTAGTTGGGAGAGATGTGGCCCAGGACCGCCGTTACCTGTTGAGTGCAGGAAGGCGTAATTCACCTCCGCTTTCTGGCAGCCGCAGGGCTTTTTGTCGCAGGTACAGGTCGGCCGCGGCTCCGCTGCCCCCGGGGCTGCCCTGGCACCAGTTTCCACGGGCTTCTCGGCATCTCCGTAGATGAGGGCTTGACAGCGACACAGACACACGGCCTCAGCACCGCGGCCTCAGCTCCCTCCCCCCGCCCACCCGCCCCAGGGCAGGGCCCGCGGCGCTCCGCGGGCGCGCAGCCTTGCCTCCGCCGCGGGCCGCCGGGGCATCCTTACTCTCTACCCTTACCGCAGAGTTTGTTTCCGATCCCTCCCGTGAACTTCTGGGCAACCTGGCACCACGCTCTGGCTGCAAGACAAAATGGAGCGGAGGGTCCGTGGGGACGGACGGGGGCCGGGAGCGCCTCGTCTGACACCCGGCACTGCTCCCCAGGAACCCCCAGCCCAGACAAGCGCGGACGGGCCGGGCTAGAGCCGCCGTCGGTCCCCGCCGCTCCGTCCCGCCGGTCGAGCTGCCACAAAGGGGTCTCCGGCGACCGGGCAGCGCTGCCGCGGCGGCTCTGCGGGTCCGTCGGGCCGGATGCTCAGCGCTCGCCTACCTGTGCCGGGGCTCTCGGCGGCCGCGGAGCCCTCCTCGGCCCCGAAGGACCAGAAGCCGGAGCTGGGGCTTGCCATAGCGAAGGGTAACAGGCGGGGCGGGCGAGGAGCGGCTAGCTGCAGCCCAGGCGACCTGAGCCGGTGTGCGTGAGTGCGAGTGTGCGGACTGTAAGTGCGCGAGTCTGCGCCAGGCGGCGGCAGGCGAAGGGGCGGGGGAGCCCCGGGCCCGCCTGGGTGGGAGAGTCCCCCGTGGGCGCCCCCGGGCTGCGCTCCGCCGAGCTGCCGCCGCCGCTGTGTCCTGCCTGTGACGGGGTGGGAGGGGCCGGGGGTCTGAGGGAGGTGACCCCGCCGTGGCAGGCAGCGGTGGCAGCCGTAGAGGGTCTCCCCACGCAGCCGGCACCGAAGGGACTTGGAGGGGTGGCCCCGGGGCAGAGCCCAGACCTAGTGGCAGCTTTGGGATGCAGACAGCCCCGGAGGTAAAGGCGAGTGAAGTGCCCAGTGTGACCTTCACCTCACCGCCGACTCTGCGGCCCCTGCGGTCGCATCCCGAAGGGGCGGGCAGAGGGTCGAGACTCCCTGCTGGGGATCGGCGCCGGCGAGTTCTGAGCAGAGACTGAGGGTGATTTCCTGGACCTTGGCACGGGCGAAGACGACAGTCCAGTCTGGTGCCCCGAGGAGAGGACTGGGACACCGGTCCCTGAGGCTACGGGGAAGAGTTCCCAGACCTGTCCTTCACCTCCTTCTCCGGGGCACCCCCGCGGCTGCGAGCAGAGGCATCCCGGGAGGTGCCGCCGAAGCCAGTACAGCCCGTGCGGCTGGTGGCGAGAGCGGGGGAGACGGAGAGAAGGGAAGGGACAGCCTTCCACAGACCCCAGCGTCCCCAGGCCTGGCCCTACCCCCAGCAACCAGCGGGGGCCCCGTCGGGCCGTGAGAGCGCCGAAAAGTCGCTGGCGGGGAGTCCCGTGCAGGAGTGGTGCGGGAGCAGGTACCGCTCCCCCCTGGACACGCGGGTCCCTGCTGCTCTCCTGCCCAGGTGTTGGGGGAGTCCTGCACGACACCACGGCTGCGGCCCCTGTGTCCCGCTCCTGCCTTCCCCAGCATCTCTCCTGGCAGTCCTCGGCCCTTCTCCCCCCTCCAGCCCCGTGGGAGGTAGCAGGGCCCGGAGGCGAGACAGGAGGAGGAAAAAGAGCCCCTCCCCGACGTTGTTTTGGAAGGTAACCAAACCTCCCTCTTCCCCCAGCCATCCCATTCCCCTCGTGGAAACGTTCTTCTTGCCGTGGCTGCCTCTCTTTCAGCACAGAAGGGATTTCAAACCTTCCTAGGCGGGAGGCAGGCAAGGTCATTCCAGGGCAGGATTTGGCTTGCCAGGCACACGCTGCTTCTCACAGCCAGGCCCAGGGGACTCCCAGGCTGTGCCCTGTTGAGGCCATCTCTCTGCACTTCCTACGTGAACCCACATGGTTACTAGGATTGCCCCTCCCTGAAATCTCAGGACAATGTTTTGACGTTTTCCAGCATTGCCGTGACTGGGAAAGTGAAATAAAACCATCCCCATCATCTCTAAAATGACAGGTCTCTTCCAGGTTACAGATAGCATCAGCTCCGAGGAAACTTGCATACCTCAGGCTTTCAGTTGTGAGAGGCTGCAATGAGCTCTTCCCTGCCTTTTTCACTCCTACCCCAGTCCATATTGTTTTGTCAGTTCTGGCTGGAATTCAGGTGCAACCAACCATATCATTGCTTCGTGCATTTTTACATTACCGTTTTAATAATATAATACACAAGAAAGCAACTTTAAACAGGTTTCAAAGTTTAAACAGTTGCAAATTTTACAATGAAGCATTTTCATCTGGTGCACGGCCTTATCGTTAGTTACAGATCAGGAAGCAATGGTTACCTGTCTCTGGGGGAAGGGCCAAGTGTCTGGGGGGAACAGACAAAAACCCAACTCCTGTGGCTCGCTGCTGCCGCCAATGGCAGTATCTGTGGGAGCTAAGCAAGGGAGCAGGATCAGGCCTTTGTACTGGCATACTGAAATCGGCCTTCACTTGCTTTGCAGCTGGGAACATGCAATTATGAATCCTGAAAGGAAGCACAGCAATTATCTCTGCTGTTCCTGTGAAATAAGGTCTTTTGAATAAAGAATCAGGGGAAAAACTGAACGCAGTGGCTTTTGCTTTTGTTTCCACTTAATTTCTAGTGGAACTGATTAAGAATGATCATTACATCTGGGCAGCAATTGACCAGGGAGCATATTTCTCTTCCTTTCTTGGCACCCCAGAGATTAAGATTCCTAAGAATCTAATGCAAAGGAGAACAAAGCAAACACGATTTAGAAGTTCATCACTTAGTCACAAAGCTCAGAGGTAGAGGGCTGGATATACTTCCCATAAATTAACATCTTCAACATAAAGATTATACATGTAATATTGACCTTTAGAACTGGCTGCTAGCTTTACAGTAAAGTCAATAATAAAATCAACTGCCACAGTATGCTATCCAATTAATAATTTATGTTTGTTTTCATTATAGGGACACTTGCCACAAACAATTCATCACAAAATTTAGGCATTATACACCTAAAATGATCAGAAATTCCCCTATACTGTTCTTGTTGTGTTTTTTTTTTATCCTGAAAAAAAATTAATTAGAAACAATAACTAAAGTTTTCTGAAGGTGCATATGGGGATTTGAAAGCTTAGAGAAGGAACTATGAATGAAATGATCTATTTTAATTGGATGAGACTGATGAAATGCAAAAAAGGAATATGCACTGAAGAAAGTAAACTAGATTTAAGATGCTTAATGTCTAATCATTTCAAGATGTAGCAGTGGTAGCCAAAAAGAAAGCTATATTAGGTTTTATATATTATTATATTATTTTTTTAAAAATTATACGATATGCAACTGACAGTGTCCCTTTGCAACGGTGTCGGGCTGTAAACCACCGTAATTCACACGAATACATACATTATAAACTCGAAACATTAGAGATTTAACAAAAAAAGAGGAAGCACATGGTACAAAATGATAAAAAAGATTATGCTAATAAGAGCCAAATAGCAGGAGGAACAGCAGGACAGCTAGAACTGCTGGATAAGGCGCCGGCGCTGTGAGGTCTTCCGCAGCAGTCGTCTGTAGTCATAGGGATTATCTTCGGTTTTACTCTCTTCCAGGGGTCTTTCTGCTAACCTGGGCCTAAGGATTAAGCACAGAAGTGTTTTAGAAATTAAAGCAAAAACATTTACCTTGGCAAACATTCCTAATCGACTGCTTAACCGCCACCCTCTGGGGGGTGTGTGTGTGTGTGTGTGTAATAAAAGGAGAATGAAAAAAATACCAACTGACCTTGCTAGGCCTCTTCCTGTGCTGCATAAAGCAGGCACCTCGGAACAAACACATTATATACTAGAAGCAGATGAACAACATGTTCTTCTATGAAGGGGACATAATAAAAAGACATAAAAGCATTGAGAACACAGGGGTGCTTTGCAGTAGCGTTTTCCTGATGGTTACTGAACCAGGTTTTCAGTTGGCATAAATTTGTTTGCTCTGTTTTTAACCTGCCTCTGGGGCTCACTGTAAATGTTCATCTCATTTTTTATTTTTTATTTTTTCAGATGGCAAGATGCAATTTGGAGGCCGCTTCGGACAGGCTGAAATGGTGACCTAGCACTAGTTGTTTCCTGGGAGTAAGATTAAAAATAAAACTTAGTTATTTAAAAGGTATATTACTCTGAAATAATAAAAAAATATCTGCAGTGTTCTACACTAAAGGTGTTCCCTACCACGGGTTCTATACCAGTGTCCAAGATAAACAGCCAAATAAAAAATACTCAGTACTTCACTGTGGACTGAAATAACTCTATAGTCTTCATATCCAGGTGACCCCATTTGAGAGATACTGAAGTGCAGAAATATTTAATAATTGCATTCATCTGCCCTCAGAGGTAACTGTAAATTTAAAAGTTACACAGATTTTTTTCACTGTGGTTAATTAGGATGCAATCAGAGCAGCAGACAGTAAAAGTTAAATTCCTTTTAGTATGGTCACATGTGACAAAATTCTCATTTAACTAAGTCAGATCTCATTCCATGTCTTCACAACACCTTTCTAAAACTATTTCATATCTTACCTGAAAAATGAAAAAAAAAAAAAGTATGGGGTACAAAATGTTCTACAAACATTTTCCCTATTATTATGGATACATTTTCAAATTCAGTCATCATCCCAAGCTTAGTGTTTCCCTTAAGCCTTTGACCTAGATGTTTGCTATGTTTTTCTTACATACATGAAAACACAAGAAGATGCAAATCATATATATATAGATATAAATATGTGTCTGCACATACAATGTATATGAGTGCATTGAGAAGAAGGAGAATAATTATTTCCTTATCCCAGAAGAGGCCAACTTCTATGAAGTCTGTGTGGGAAGAGAGGAGGTTGAGCAAACCTTATCTTTTGTTATTTTCTCCTGGCTGTCCAGCTTGGTGGAATCCACCACAGGCTATAAGCATATGCTGACACAAGAGATCAGGAAAAGAAGGCTGTCAAGCTGGCATCTCATCTGCAGAAAGCAGACTGAAAGTTTTCAGGAACCCAAGTTGTGTTTAGTTGTTCTAGTTTAATTTTATTTTAGATCAGAGATTTACAGTAGTTTTCTGTCTATCTCATCTGGCACTAGGGAAGGAAAAAACTAGCAGGTAGGCTGGACAGCAGTCATACTAGCATGTGTCCCTGCTGCATAAAGATGGCAAATTTTTGCTATGCATTTTACAAGTTAATTTATCAAGATTTCCATGAGTAAAAAAAATAGACTTATGTCTAATTTCAGAGTGTATCTTTCTTTTCATGAATCTTTCTAGTATCTCATCAAGGGTATACAACTTTTCCCCTCCTTGTTATTTTGCATAAATTACCGCTCAGTAGATCTTAAAATTGAAGTCCGGCGCTCAATTGGGTATCTCTTCTTTCTTGTGGTAGAACCGCTGTCCTTTGAGTTGGAATCAGTAGATGAAATTTCATGGTAGTAGATATCTAAATCTAGCACTTTGCTCAGACTGTCAATAAAAAGTACACCAAGTTAACAGTTTCACTTTTCATAATTCAACATTCAAAAGCAAGGCAGATAAATATAATTATTAGTTGGATTTATGTATGTATAAGCACAAGAAATCAGCATCTGAAATGTCACTGCTGTAGGATGCAGGTACTGAAATTCTGAAATGCTAAATACTTTTAGGTGTTCATAATGCAGACATATATGACTGAAATTGTTTGGGTTTGCCATTATACTCAGTGGAGAGGCATTATTATTGTGTAATTCATCTAACCTAATAGATACCTCTTGAAGAGATGAATCATTTTCCTAAAGATTATTATTTTTTCTGAATAGAAGTCTAAAGCAACTAGTTCAGACATTGGTGTCAATAATAGAGATGTCTTATTTTGTTAGATAAATGCTATCCAGAGCATCATATGTAGAGAAAACCCCTCAAACCTAACATCTAGTTTAGAATGGCTAGGAAAAAATTATATGAAAGACATGGAACTGTTTACCTAGACTTTAGATGAGCAGAACCTAACTGGTACTAATTATTTTTTTTTGGCAAAATAGAAGACAACAATTTTTTTCAGGATCCAAACAAGGACATGGACATTAAGTGAGCCACCTGAAGCAGTGGCATTATCAAGTTCAATTTAAACTGTCGTTGAATGAAGATAGATGCTGTGAGCACATATTATGTGCATATAATGTAATGTAAATTCTTCTTAGATACATATTTTAGATACAGAGTTTGTATTCTGCAACCTCAGACAATGATAGTACTAAAAGCCTATTCATCATGCATCACTGACCAGGCTACAGTAGCACACATGCTATAGTATCAAAGCAATGTCACTGTGGATCAGCAAAAATAGCTGAAGTATAGAAAAACAAATAAAATAAAGCTATGATATATGTCAGGAGCTGTGAACCAGGTCTACAGCACACATAAGGATCTAAGATACAGAAGGGCAGAATATACCTATTGTTTCCCTTACTTCTGCAGAGATCCATCAAAATAGGTTAATGAAAAAAAGAAGTCTGGTTGAAATTTCAATTGCTAATCTTCTTTACCTATTGTTAATTATTATTGTTTTATTTTTTTATTATCTATTTCCAAACAGTCATGTCTTTTTAGAAGATAATTTAAGCAGTCTTTATATTTTCCCTAGCAAAAAAGAACTGTTTGCTCATTCGTTTTGACTGGAATTTTAAGGACTTTCAATTATTTTCTGTGTCAAAACTATCTTTCTTGTGGACCTTATCTTAACTTAGTATTGTGTTTATGTTGCCATGGTAAAGGGCCATGCTGTAGTGACTGACTCGATTCTAGAATGGATTTTTGTTGTTGAAAATTGCATATGTTAACTTTGTATATTATGCTCTTCCTGTTAATCACCAAATTACAATGCATTTTTAGTGGTTTATTCTCCTGTTTGAAGTACAGCTAAGAACTGTTCCTACTGTACTAAAATGACAATAGTGAGATAATGAAAAAGAATACCTTTCTTTTCTTGGTCTCCGTTTTTCGTCTTGTATTGATTTCTAGGAAAAAACAAAGTAAATTAAAATATATTAAAAGGAACACTTATGCAAAGATACAGTTCATCAACATGATAGTTAGGAGAGTGTCATGTATTCTTCATTGAAAGAAAATACAGAGAATCTACTCTCTGAGCAAAGTGCTCCTGAGAAATCTCGTTTCAGAATCTTTGAGACTAAGCATTAGCATTGTTACTGCCACATTTCAGTTGCTATACTGTGAAGAAAAAGGCTAAAGTAATTGTGATCATAAAAAAAAAAAAAAAGTAAACCTTTCAAATATCTCACTGAGGTAAATTTACGGTGATGCCCTGAGAATTTCCATGAGTACAGGCAATGCTGTGGGAGCAGGCATAATCCTCTTCTCATTAATGTCAATGCAGTCTTATCACAGGTTTTAGTAGAACAAAATGGACATTTGTGAAGCAGTATAGTAGGTGGGGAAAGCACCTTTAGGATACAAAACAACCAGAAATGCAGAGGAGAGACATGTATAGGGAATGTGAATAATTTTGTATCTCTAATGGATTTCTACAGCCAAAACAATGCTATGCTGCAGCATCTAAAGCATCACACTTCAAAACCAGTATTTTTAAGTGCAGATGGTCTTGATTTTGGTCCAAACTCTGTTTCTTGAAATGAGTTAAAACTTTATACTGGAATCCGTGAATTGTACAATTACAAAGTCACTGAGAAATAGAAATCCTGATGAACAGACACTTCTTATGCAGGTAAATGCACAAGACATACAATTTCAAATGGCATGTTTTATGTGAAGAAACAAACTCCAAAATAAACTCTAAGTGCTTTGTAAGAATGATAGGCTATTGTGAGACTTTGTTTATATCTGTGCACCACCTTAATTCATTTGATAAGAAAGGAGATGAGTGAGAAGGGAAAGTGTCTAATTAATATTTGTAACACATAAGAGAAATATGGTTGGTTTTTTTTTGCAGAAGAATGGGGAAATTAAAAACAACAAAACCCAAAAACCAGACAAACAAAAACCATAACAAAACAAACAAAAAAACTCACCAAAATACTGGTAGTATATGCCTTCACTTTCAGGTGATGTGGGCTTGATAATTATCTGTGAATACATCTTCAGGTCACAGATTTACTAACTTCTGGTAAGAGCTCACTGAGTTGCTCAGGGTCTAAGAATTTAGGAACTAGTAGGTCTTTCTCAGTTCCAGTATAAAGATATTTATACTGAAACTTTCCCTTACCAGTATTAAGAAGACAGGCTTCTTATTTTTCAAAGCTCATTGAAAATTACAACTAATTGAAGATAATAATAATAATACCTTGAAAAGTTGCTGCTAAAAATTTGTTTAAATATTTCCCAGCATTACTGCAGTTTTTATTTGCACTGATGCGATGGCTGTTTTCTGATACAGAGCTGGCCAGGTAACAAACTGGCTTTCAAAAAAATACAATCTTCCTAACTCTACGGTCTTGGCTTTCCAGATATGCATTTACTTCAGAATTATGCTTTGCCTCAGAAATTTCCTAATACAGAATTCAATGTCATGCCTTTCATTTCAGTCCTTTATCTCACCAGTCTTGCTTTCACACACAAAAAATCTTATTCTTAACACCAATTTATTTTTAAGAATATAATTTCTCTGCAGAACAGCACTGTTCCGAAGCTGTGTTATTTCAAAGTCCCCATTATAAAACATAACTGTATTTCTCTTTTTTGATATGCCAGACACAACTCTCCCTAAAGGCTCCAGTGACACCTTCTGTTGAAAGGAGAAGCAATTGCTATGGTTAGTTTATTACTGGGCTCTCACCGGCTGTTAAAATAGGTCACTAAAATACAGGCACCTCGAGCAAATGAGATTAATTGCTTTTTTATTGGAATTGCTTTCTGAGCTGCTTTTGCATTTTCTCTCTTTCTGCTTACTTTATTGCGTTTTTTCTATATTTAAGGGCACTGAAGGCAAGAGTGGAAAGCAGCCCTCAGTATCTGAACTTGGACTTAAGGCTATATATAGAGACACTCAAAGCCATTAGTCTCCTGAGCTGTTGGTATTTGCCAATTCCTTCATAATCACAATCTGACACATTTATAAAGGAAGTTACAGTATGCATACCAATACAGCCTATTTTAATATTTGCTCTCTCTGCAAGATCAAACACCAATTTAGACACTCAAAATAGCTCTCTGAATGAACCTGTATCTCTCTTTTGACTTACAAAGAAACTAGAGACATGGGGCACTTAATTTGTGTATTTTAAGTGCAAAGATTGCTTAAGCATATAATGAATGTATGTATGTATAGGTACAAAGCTAAAAATTGGTGTGACCTAGGGCCCTATTCAGGGTAACTCTAAATATTAATAATTTCAAATCTAGTTTGAGATGTGAAGTCTGTGGCCTGCTTCCTTTCATCAGGACACAGCTTTTATACTGTATCAAAAAGGAATACAAGAAATTGAGTAATCAGTAAGGAAGTTTAGGTAGGAATTATCTGGCAGTCTTGGCCCACAAAAACTTGCTAAACTCACATGTATTAGAGTGTAGTAAGTAGAGTCTTCTGGATTGTTCAATGTCTTAGGCTTTCGTGGCCTCCTTGGAGGTCTCTGCTTTGGGCGAGAGTCTTCTTCTTTGGCTGCAACTGTAAAGCAACAGAAGATAGCAGTGCTTATCCTGCACAGAACAGGAAGCTTTTACAAAAACAGGAGATAATTTAAACAACGAGCACAAAAAAATACACATAGCCACTTTTAGTGCTTGCAGTAACTCAAGAGAGCAACTGTTTGGGGCATTTCCACATCCAAAATGGAAAGGGGAATAAGGTTTATTTGTTGCAGTCCTTACTAAGACACAAGCACGTGCCAAATAACTAGTGTCAGGCTGGAACAGCCCAGCAGTCTGCCTGACACAGGCTTCTTCTGAAAAGGGCTGATGCTCCATAGTCAGAAAAGGACTGAAGGGTACAGGCTACCGTCTTGTAGAAGGGTCCTAGGTAGAGTGGAGGTTATTTTTTCAGCTGCAATTCTATCATCAAGGTGAGGAATAAGGAAACTAGCATCAGAACTCTGATTTGCAGGTTTGTCCTCTACATTATCATGGTGTAGATGCTCCCCAAGCTCTCCTCCTAAGGCTGTTCCATTTCAAAACAAATCAGATACCACTGGGCAACACAGCGTGACCATGTCCATCATATCCAGTGTAATCTTAGTTTCTGGTCTAGTTCTACAAATATTTTCTGCAAACATGCAAAACCTTTTTTGTTTCTATTGGAGACAAAATCAAGATTTTAACATAAAATGGAACTGCTGTCCTCTAACAGTCTCCAAACTCAGACACTTGTTGGTTACATTGGCTGGCACACAGGGAACTAGATAAATGTCTTGGGTATTTAACCATAAAAAACCTATATGCAGTTCCAACAGTGCTAAGATATAGGGCTGCTAAGGGTTCATAGGCTTAGGTTCTGGGACCACAGAACTGACTCTTGGGGGCTTGACTCTTCAACTTCAAAAGTTAAGCAATTCCTTCATTATGAAGGACGTGGGGGTTGCAGGGCAGCAGAACACAAGGATAGAGATGGACCACAGGGACACACACAGAGCGATGAAAAAAGTCACAGCACAAGGTCTAGGTGCAGTGAACCACATTTCCAGGTATACTGCATTATCCAGTGAAGTTCTAGATTGTCCTTGTCCCATCACAAAAATATTCAGAGGACAATCCCTAAGAAAAAACCTCTCCTTACTCATAACTGCATATAGTGTGAGGGTGGACTGAAGATCCAGCTCCCAGTGAATTACTGAATAGCATTCTGCTGATCTTACTTCACATGAAGAGACTAACTCCATAACTCCTGTGTGCTAACTACATGTGACTGAGTCTTACAAGGAAGAATGTATTTTGTTCTTTCATGACCACCAGAAACCCTTCTACATGATAAAAATAAAAACTGCCCTGTGTACATAATCTTTTTAATTAAGGAGGTGGCAAAATCATTTAAAGTGAGAAACGATCAGTTATACATCAGTGTTGACTCCTGCAAAATTAGCTGTGTATGTTTTTTTGTTATGTGTGATAAATAAAGGCTTGTAAAGGTCACGGATATACAGAGGAGGCAAGATGAATAATGTTAATTTAAATTGTTGTTAGATAATTACATTTATTGTTTTAGTTTCTTATCTGAAATGCAGACTGCTTCTCATGTAATGAATGAGCAAGTATCTTTTAACATTTTGCACTTAAGAGAACAATGGTGTTTTTCTAAGCCAGGTTACAGCTAACTCATGCTAAACTATACAATTTAGATGCAATAAATTAATTTCAGCAACCCGTATTAAATATAAAATATATTCTTTGTTTTGAATAGGTATAGCAGACCTGACTGTGCTCTTATGTGGGCTGTTGTTATCCTGCTGCATTTGAAATCAGCCACCTGGAGTTTTCATTTGTGACAGAGTAGAGGTGTATGTTCTGTTATTTTATTTTTAAACACAACGGGAACCTGAATTGGAAACAATATCTTAAAAATAACCCTTTAAATTCAGTGTAGTTGAATAGAAACAACTATTGTCTGTAGGACATTTTCAAAAATTGTGTTAGAGACTATGACTACATGAAAATCTGGAAAAAGAAAATTAAGCCAATTTTGAGGCTTTAGGAAAATACCAAGGAAAAGGCTCTCATAACACCTAGACACTTTTTATTGTCCTGGAAGAATTCATCACTATGTATGTTGTTGCATTATTTAATTCATCACTGTCAAAACCATAAAGCATTACCATATTCTAGATTACAATTTTTTCCAACTGAAATTACTTGTATACTTTATTTGTATATGCTTTGCAAAGAAGGCTCCTCTTACATTAAAAAATCATCATTTTGACAATGATAAGAGTTTCACTGACAAATAGCTTTTCATTCCTGCTTGTGCTCTGTATGCATCTACGAGCTATGGCAAAGAAGCCAGGGGACAGAAACACCATGTTGGGGCAGTAAACCCTCTAAGCTTGGACCTCCATCATTCCTTTTTAAAATTTCATAGAAGTTTGAAAAGGCAGTTCTGAGTTTTGCCTTCAAATTACACAGTAAGTGAAAAACTAGTTTGATGGATTTAGATTTCTTTGTTTCACCAGGAAGAGAACCTGATTTTTCCTTCAGCACTTTGATTCATGGATGCTAATGTAAATTAACATAGGACTTACAACAGATCTTATACTGAAGACTGGAGAAAGAGTGTGGTTACAGATGAGATAAGTATTTAAGTGATGAAAGGTCTCTATTTATTAAGCTACCTGGACAGATAAACCTGTCTTCAGGTCATTTAAATGAAATGTTACATGTTTGATTCAGTACTATTCTACATCTCACCAGGGCAGGAAGTATAAAGCCAGGCTCACAATAAAGCCAAAAGCAAACAAGAGCAATAGCAGTAATTGTATATGTTTTGTAGAGGACCTTGGAAGTAATCAGGAAAATGCAAATTTAGTAACTGGAATTCCAGGACTTGATCATGAGAAGTGAAAAGCTATTACTGCTTACAACATTTATGTGCATACCTTTTTACAGTCCTGATTGTACTCAAGCAAGGAATTTGCATGAAGAAAACCACTGCTTTTTAACATTGTGGTTAGTAATTTTTAGGCATAGTTTATTCATGGAACACTTACCACAGCCAGATTTTGAAATTAGATTTGATGAGTGCAAATGCTTAGCAATCTGGAGAAAAAAAGAGGGATGATTCTGACACAAACCTAGAACCAGAAACTGCAAGATATCAAGTTGCCTCCAGGAGCTGGAGGTTCCCTTTTTTTATGAAAAGAGCTGCCCACAAAACCCAGGCAAACAGTGCTGCAGCATCCTACAGCAGGAGGAATCCTGGATGAAAACGCTGCCTGCCTTGCTGCAGGACTGGAACTCGAGTTCCTTCAATCACGTGAGTCTCATTCTAAATATAGAAAAATATAGAAAATTCTCTTCCTGAGATTGTAATTTAATATTTACAAGGATGGGTGCCATTTTACCTTGGGAGAAAAAAAGAAAAATAATTGCTCTCATAATGACTCCCTTCACTTCAGGCTTGGAACTCCAAAAACTTGACAGTGGTATTTGTGCCTCTATTTTGACACCACTTTCACAAGGCTCACTAGCAGTCTAAAGGTGCAGTGCTGGGATACAGCCATTTTTTTTAGCTGAATGCATTTAGCAAGTAAATATAACCTACTCAGAAATTCAAGCCACAGGGTATATTGTTTATTCCAGGAACCATGTGCAGCTGGTAGGATTGTGGATATAGGATTCATTTAACTTTTTTGCTCCTATCTTCTTTAAACAGCAGACTTTGCATTTTTATTAAAATAAACAGTTTGAAAACCTGAATGTTTCTCACAATTCACCATCCAGCTGCTCTACAGCTCCCCTTCTGTGGGGATTTAAATATTCTATCAAAGATGCTGGTAAATTCTCAAACTGAACAACAGCCATGTACCCATAGATGAAGCAAGACAAGTATTCCTATCTGGCATACAGTTATGAAGTACAGTTCACAAGTATATATATTATTATATACAGTGCAACCTAAATGAAATGAGCACAGGCCTTCTTTTACTTAAATATTCTCAACACCTGGTTAGATCATGTTTGTTCTAATAAACATCTAATTAAGACAACACAGCTTTGTGACTGAGCTCTATAAGGCTCAGGTTCCAACTGTCTCACAGGCAAACTGGGGAATTATTGTAGTGTTTTCTCTTTCTTCAGTCCCCTGTGCACTGGTCACTGCTGCAAAGGAAACTGTTTTCCTGCCATGTGAATTACATTTGAATGTAGAAGAAGAAAGATATTCCCCTGGACTAGTTAGTTGCTATAAAAATGGCTAAAGGGACGTGAGAATTCAGGGCTCAGGTTCCCGCTGCCATCACTCAGTATCTTAGGTGGTGCCCAGTGTCCAACTGTGTTGCAGAGAGTGAAACTTCTCATCATGGCCAGGAAGGCTGGCAGAACAGTGTCTGACTAGAGCCCATCTGGCCTTCCTTCTTGCTTTTTAAAAGTTCAATGTCTGGAAAAAGTCACCTTCCTTACATTTATCACAAGTAGCCACAGTAGTTGTACAAGGCACTTGGGTCAACAATAGAACACAGCAAACACCAACTATTGCTGCCCAGCTCAGACCAGCTGGGCAAGAAGGGCCAAGGAAGCAGAACCAGTCCCAGACCCAGTGCTACTTACTGCCTGTTGTAGAAAGGGAATGTTGTCTATGCAAAGATTTGGAACATGAGTTCTAACGAGAACAGGAGGAAGGCTGATTTTGGGGTCATTTGACATAGTGGAGCAGAGCATTCAACTGGGAATTGAATCTACCCCTAGTAAATTCACAGATTACACCAAACTGGTGGGAAGTGTCGATCTGCCAGAGGGTAGGAAGATGCTGCAGAGGGACCTGGACAGGCTGGGTCAATGGGCCAAGATCAACAGCATGAAGTTCAGTAAGACCAAGAACAGGGTCCTACACTTTGGCCACAATAATCCCATGCAGTGCTACAGACTGGGGAAAGAGTAGCTGGAGAGCAGTCAGGCAGAGAGGGACCTGGGAGCACTGGCTGACAATTGGTTGAACATGAGCCAGCAGTGTGCCCAGGTGGCCTGGAAGGCCAATGGCATCCTGGCCTGCATCAGGAATAGTGTGGCCAGCAGGACTAGGTATGTAACTCTTCCCTTGTACTCAGCACTGGTGAGGCCTCACCTCAAATACTGTGTACAGTTCTGGACCCCTCACTTCAAGAAGGATATTACGGTGCTGGAGCAGGTCCAGAGAAGGGCAGCAAGGCTGATGAAGGGACAAGGGGAAAAGTCTTATAAGGAGAGGCTGAGGCAGCTGGGGTTGTTCAGTCTGGAGGAGACTCAGGGGGGGACCTTATCAATCCCTTAAACTACCTGAAGTGAGGTTGTAGCCAGGGGGGTTGGGCACTCCCAGGCAGCGAGTGACATGAAGAGAAGGCATGGCCTGAAGCTGCACCAGGGGAGGTTTAGTTTGGATGTCAGAAAGCACTTCCTCACAGAGAGGGTGCTCAGGCATTGGAAGTCCTGGCTTCTTAGTCTAATAGCACCCACTATTCCATTTAAAATGCAGAAAAGAGTAACTCCTGAGCTTCATATTCACCTTGTCTACATGCCAACTTGCTGCAGCTTAATAAAAAACCAAAGCATGTGTCCACCATATTTCTTTTGGGGAAAAAAAAAAATTGCAAAAAGTTCTGCATGAGCCATCTTGAAATGTTCATGCCTTGACTACAAAGTCTGTTTTTATCTATTTGAACATGCACATTCAAGTCTGTCTTTTTGATGCTTCTTACTGTTTAAAGTTATGATTACTATTTCTGACACTTTCTGCAAAAGGCAGGATAGCAAACATTCAATTTTTGTATCCATAAGAGGAAAAAAGGGACTTGTAATTTGTCTTTCCATAAAGATCATGCCTGCTGCACAAAAGAGCTAAGTGCTGTCGCATTGCACATACAGACTGTTGTTGGGACAAAACAAAGAAAATAAATCTCCCTTTTGTTAAGACCACACAACATGAGCTTGTAAAGAAAATAATCTTATTTCCTTCTATTCATTAAAATGAGGCAAAGACCCCATCACCTATGCAGCTCAACAATGTTTCCGGTTTGTATTACAAAGCGTTTTGACTTAGTTCAAAGAAATGTATGACATCTTTCATGTTTGTGTTCAAAAGGATACAATGCAGCACTTTCACACCTGTCACTATTGGAAAAACACTATAGTATGACATGACAGAGGTTTAGAGCAGCAGGACATTTTCAGTGGTAAAGAGAAGTGAAGTGGCTGGCTGGTCACCACTTTAAGAAGGATTGCATGCACAGATGACAACCTCTGGCATCCTATTACCTCCTGTAGAGCTCCTTAAATTTATAGCAATGTGAATGACTTTGCTCCAATTTTCACATGGCATGAATATACTGATACATTTTCACTTGGTTCACTTAGATAAGTGATGAGATCTTTAACTAATTAAAACACGGTTTTCAGTATTCCCTTCCCCCTCTGTCTCCAGCTGGTCTCTAGCTTCTGTAGGACAATACATAAGAACCAAGATTTACTATCCAAAGCATGATTTTTAATGCCTCAGGTTTATCTTGTCAAAAATCAGCAATATTTAACAGAGAACTCAGTATAAACCCATTAGTGACAATCACAAGCATTTCTCTGTCTTTCATGAAAGATTACGGCATTTAGTTTTCCGTTTCACATCTGTCTTCTCCTGCAGCCTTTGGTTCTGAAATCAGATTGAACTACACAGATTAACTCCTAGCAGCCAGTATACACTTAGAGACTGAAATTTTGTGAACACCGAGCCCTTATTTTAGCAGTTTGCTCATTTGAGAGGACTGCAAAGGAGAAGTGCTTTTAGGATCTCTTCAACGTACCTATGGGAATGTAAAGAAGTTTCAGCATATAACAACTAACCCACAACGCTACAACGAAAATAGTAACATCAGCTCTGGGTGGTGATCCCAGCTGTGCAGAAATGTGCAGAGATCTTCCCCAGAGGCAGTACAAAGGCATGGCCTGGCTCTACAGCCCCTGCAGAAAGAGAGACCCACCCCGTCATCTGCCATATTTGCACCCATCTTTTTCCACACCTTTGGCCCAAGACACAGGCTGAGGAAATCTTCTTTTACATCTATTCCAACTGAAGAGGCTTGAATAGCTCAGTTAGATCTTTGTGGACCTCGCTGCAGAGTGTAGGTCTAAATCATCTGCATGCTTTGAATCCCATATTTTCAACCTTTATTCTCTCAGTACTCCTCACTGTCACCTAATCTGCTTTAACTGTGCTTGCTTACTTTTGGGAAGCCCCGCCACCCATATTAGCTGGAACACAAATAACTTTGGAGTGTATTGTAAGAGGTAATGTACTCTTAAGTGTGCAAGTTAAATGGATGCCAGTTATTAATAAAAAATTACATGTAATTTTGAGGACATATCCACCGTCATGGATACATGTTTTGGTAGCCTCAGATGCATTTCTGGATAGGTTAAACTTTACTCAGCATAAATGTGACAAACTTTGATAAAATGTTCAGTATAGCTGTTGATTCATTCAACAATCTTAAGAAGCACTTAAAATACCAAGTAAAATGATGAAAAAAAATACCAAGAAAAATGATAGCTACATAAATCCCAAGCAGGTTTCAGTATTTCTCTAGAAATTAGGTTTAAGACATGTATTGATACAAGGCTTAGTAAAAAAATGAACAGTCTCTTATACAAGAAGCCAGAGCTAACTCAGTCTACATGAGATTAGATTAGGTACTGGCAGACCTGTTTAAAAAATGTAATTCTGCTAATAGGAAGGTTCATTATTACCTGACTGACAAACATGAGGAGCAAGTTGGCCATTAGCTTGCTTATCTTTGGAGAGGGATACGGGTCTCAGCTGATGTGACAATATCATCTCATTCAATTTTTGCTGCAAAGCTAAGTAATCTTCAGATAATTTTGATATCTGAAAAATATAAAATAGCATTTTACATGGTTATATAATAAGTATCAATGTTCCAAGGTAATAAAATGTGAAATAGTGGACTAGAGAATGAATTGAAAAGGTATTGCATCACCTATTGCAGTGTAGGTCCCTACAATGCTAACCTTCTTATCCCCTCTAAAAAAAGGAAAAGAAATTAAAGACACATAGGAAACTCCACATTGCAGCTCAGTCCTGCAGCTGCTTCATATTGGTTCACACATGTGAGTGGATGGGTGCCCTGCTGATGTGAAATAGCTTCTACAGCTTCAGTCACAGTGACATTGTCACAGCAACTTTTAGTTTCATTTGCAGAGACATTTCACAAGTTTACTGAGTTAAGGGCCTTGCTTGGTAAATGTATATTTCAACAAACTCAAAGCCTCTGCATTTAAACTACACCAGGTTAAAAGTAACATACACTTTTTGCCAGTGTTCTGACCTATCTTTCCCTCTGTTCTGAAATGTTTTCTCTTGCAGCTCAAAGCATGCATTTTTATAGAACACTCAAATTACAAAATCTTAGTCTCAGTTTAGACAGTAAAACCTTGGTGCCACTGAAGACAGTAAAATAGCTGCTATTCTGTCATTTCTGAGTATTATGCTCAACATATGCAGTTTATAAGCTTCTTACCTGCCTCGAAAAGGCTGCCAAATCACAAGCCTCTTTCTCTGAATCTCCCTTAAGTGTCTTAGAGCCTTCAGCCTCCCCACTGGTGCTTTTCTTATCTTTTGTTACTTCAGGATCATAATTTTGAACATGTGCTGCTCCTGTTGGATCCTTTATAGTTTTCTCTTCAGTTTTGCAAGTTAGTTTCCCTTCTTTTCTGAGCTGACCCCTCCTTCTATAACCCCGGTAACTGCTTTGAATAATCACTGCTGCCTTCTCTTTGTCTTCTGAACCTTCTTTTTCTGCCTCAACTTGCTTCCATGAGCCTCTTATTGACTCCTTTCTTACAGTTCCTTTGTATCCTGTAGGCATCACTGTTTTATGTTTCAGGTGGTTTCTTTCCACATCCCTGTCAGTCCTGGGCTGCACCATGGCAGATTCTTGATTTTGTCCATATGCACTGAGCATGTCTTGATTATCTTGCTCTTGATGGGGACCACATTCAGCTGTGATTTTGAGAGATTTCCTAGGCAGGTCTTCCAAAGAGTCTTGTTCTTCATCTTCACCAATGTCTTCTACTGCAGAGTTCTGCTTCACAGAAATTCCCTCTCCTTCACCAGATGTTTTCTGTTGTTTCTGTACATTCCCTGTATCACTGTCCTCAGAGCACTCACTGCCAGCAATAGCATTATCTTCATCTTGAGTCTCCTCATCTGATGCTTCTTCCAGTGTATCATATTGAGCTGGTTGCAGTTGTGCTTCAAGGAATTCCACAGCATGTAATTCTTCCTCTGATATTTTTTCATGCTGTTCCTTTATTTTTTTACGGACTCTGTAGCCTCTGTAATGGCTCTGAACAATGACAGCTGCTTTTTCTTCTGTTCTAGGAAGAGCACTCATCACTCCAGCTGGACTTTCCTCATTATCTTGAGGTTCTTCATCCTTTTCCTTTCTGCTAATGGATGCTGCATTTTCAGTTTGTTTCCTTCTAAGTGATTCCCTGAATGGAATAGAGTTTTGGACAAAAATTATAGCTGAAAGAGATGAAGGATAGTGACAACTTTACAGCTACAGTTGGGGTTTTTTGCACACTAAATAGCAATTTGATACATTGCAGTATGGGCAAGATTTAGTGCATATCGCTGGAATTAAGGACATAAAGCAAATCTCTGCCTTTCTGATGATTCTTTCTTAAAGTGAAGAGGGACATCCCTTTTTGACTCTTCATGGAGAATTGATACGGGGACAAACTAGACTGCATAGAGGCTGATAGAAAATTAAATAATTAATTTAAATGTTAACAAAAACCTAAGACAAAAACATTCTAGCACCTCAAATATGTATACATACACACAAATCTAAATGAATTAATGAAAGAAAACTGCTTCAAGTCACACTAGGAATGTGAAAACAATGATTTTGGGCATAGGTCCAGGTCAGTTTTAAAAGATCTAGGCCCTAAACTGCCTTTGTATCCATGAATAAAAACTCCAGTGCCAGGTGAAATCTGCCAACCTGTTCCTTTCCTCTGAAAGACTCTGGGTTCCTTCACAGGTGTTTTCCACCTCTCTGGACTAGTCTCCACCTACTTAAATGCTATCACAGAAAAGAAGAATGATGATGAGCAAACTGCTACTAGCTCCATTTCACAGATTGGGACCACAGCCATGTTGCAGAGATATTTAGAATGTTGTTCATCTCACCTGACTTTTAGCTGTTTGATCTGAGCAAGACATCTCTGTTCCCACTGTCACCACCTACACTTACCTCTTATTAGATATATAATATATACATATATCATACAATAGTGGCTTAAGATGACATCTCTGCAAAGGCCTATTTCTCACTCTTGTCTGAGCATTTTTTATGATGAGATAGTTCCTAAAAAGCAACTAATCTACAGGTAACATTAACATTACAAGTGAACACAATATTGTTGATCTTTCCCCTAAATATGTTTTTATTCCCTGGTCTTAAAAATTTGAGAAAATTAGATACTGACAGTAAATATCTCCACATAAACATACACACCTCTGCATACATATATAGAATAATCCTAATTTGCTCCACTTGTATATTACATTGCTCTTTCTCAGAAATATAGTTACTGAAAATGGACACATTTGAGTGACAGAAGAGAGAGAAAATACTACCTCCTTCTTTTGAAGATCTTCCTCTCCTTATAACCCCTGTAGTGAGACTGAATTGTTAGTGCTGCTTTGTTTCTTGTCTCAGTTAGTTCTTTTCTCTTTTTCCTGAGTAAGTATCCTCTGGCAACTGGTACAAATTATAATATAAAACAGCCTTAGGCAACAAGCAGTGGGTGTCCCAAACATTTCATAGAGTCAAATTACAATAGCATTAAACAAAAACCAATAAAGAAATACAGACCGAGGTGGTTATTATGGCTACATTTCATCTGAATTTACTCTGTTCCAGAAAGCTTTTTGAGATTTCAGAAAGCTGCACTCATTCTACATAAGGCTACAAACAAGCTCTTTCTTTGTATGTTATTGGGTAGAGAAAATACAGGAAGATGCAGAACAAAGCAGAAACACAGTGGTACAGAAGTGCTTCTAGAACACAATGCTCTCAGCTTCATGTACCTGCTTTGCCTGATTCAGGCAATTGATTTGATTTTCATTTCCCTGGGAAATGCCTGATTATCAGGCTATGGAGATTATCAGGCTCTCTTCTGGAACAGGCTTGGAATTAGCTGAACATTTACTAGATCAGAAAGAAACTGAAAATTTTATACCTCAGCAGTTACAGCAGACTTAGCTCATGCTCCTTTTGCAAAGACTCATTATTCAAAACGAGCTTTTGCTCAGCATGAAAGATGTGCTAAGCTCCACAGTAACCAGGTTCACTGTGGCTGTGGTACTTGCTATTTGTGCTTTGTGGGAGGCAGAAGTTCAAGTTTCTGGTCTGAACTAGGATGAATAAGGACGCAAACATGGGTCTTTCCTGACCTTAAAGGCTCCCCTAAAGGCTTGATGCAATTGCCAGCATATAGGCATCTAGTGCCATCTGAAGTGGTCCAGGATAGCAAATGCATCTAGCTGGCAGAAAGAACAAGGAAGAGGCAACTTTCTAGAGAGAGAAAGTTGGGTATGCTGCATGAAATCATGCTGTAAGCCAGGCAAGAAAACCTAGGGTATTTTGAATGACAATAGAGATGTCATTTGGGGGCAAATGAACTGAGCATTCGGTGGTTTTGAATAACATGAATCAAGCTTTAGGCTCTGCAGACTATAAGAGGAGTTTAGACACCTAGGTCACTTTTAGGCATCTGCAGTGAAGTGTCTTAATCAGAAACTGAATTGCATTCTGGATGTTGCTTCAAAAATTTCTAAACTTGCAAATAATTTCCTAATGGGAACTAGCACAGTCTCCACAGTGCTGTGACTTGGACAAGTCTGCAGTTCCAGGGATTCAGCACAAATATGCTAATCCCAGGCAAAATAAAAGTAATGTAGTGTTTTGACAAAATAGTTGTGTTGCAGTCTAATTCCAAATGTAGTAGCAAATCTATGAGGATATGGGATTCAGTTGATTATATACTTTGGGGATATGGTAGATATGGGAGCTCTTACTCCAAAATTGCTGAGTGCTCTGCATCCTAGGGAAAGGTCAAGCTCACTGAAGAAAGGGAAGGGAGTAAGCAGTCTATTCTAATACACTCATACAGTTTGGTACTAGATTGTATTTGCTTCAGCGTTCTGTACTCATAATTTAGACCAACCTAAGCTCCACTAGACGCAGTTGTTCAGTGTTAGAAGCACTGTACAGAAAGAACATAAATTGCATCCTGATAGTAGGGTAAAGGAACACAAATACTCTTGGAAGAGGCACAATTTTTTTTTTTCTACTGCAGTCTTGACACGACCTTAGAAATGTGCAAACTGTAAAGCACTTGAAATACTTCTATAGATTCTTGGACTTCTAAGCCAATCTTCATTCCATTTTCATACAAAACCAATTCAGGATGAGTTATTTTGAAATAAATCCCATTACATTGTCAATGGACAAGTCAATATAAGCAAAGTCTGATCTTTTTAGACTTATTCTTGTTCATCATTGAAGTTTCATGAGAACTTTATTATGAGAAGGTAGCTGAGCATTGTTTTCAAACTGGAAGAGTTTGTATTGCTTTAAACATAAACGGGGGAAAAAAACTGAGAGATCTAAGCAAAAAATTGACTTGCATTTTGTTCTGGCTTCCTGTACACTGAAAAAAGTTTTAATGTAATTGTGCATAGGACTGAGAATGTAGACAAGGAGAAACATTGGGGAGATCAACCAACAAAGCAAAAGGGTAAATTCTCAGTTTAGCATTTGCTAAATAAAATAATTGTCACCGTTCAGCTGTATCATAATTTTTGGCACATCACTGGATTTTATTCTTGGTATAGATTGTTTTCTATACCAACTGCATTGAAGGGCTCTTTGATATAGGGAGGTAAAAATTATGTCACATAGCATACATCCGGGCCTAAGGTGATTATTGCTGCACAGTTTTCCCATGTTGGATTAAGTGATGCCAAAAAAGGAATCCAAGACATGAGTGAAATTACAAGTTGAGTTGTCTCAGACAAAACTTTTAATGAAACATTTAAAAAAATGTTCCTAATAGAACAGAACTAAAACGCACCTTATATGCAGATAGTATCACAGGAAGCTTCAACAAGAAGAGCTGTAACACTTGAACATACCAGACTAGAAGTGAAAAGGCTTGCTATGGTATTTAACCATCCCACTTCACAGCTGTGGAAAGTGGCCCACACCACAGTACAGGCAATGGAATATATTGACCAGTTTAACCACTATATATAGATAAATAATAGATAAACTATACTTCAGAATGTGAAAATGAGCATGCTCAATCAGTGTAGCTAGATAACAGCAAAGAATCTGAATCAACAAATATATGACTAGTATATTAAAAGCCATGAAAGCAAACAATTCTCACCTGCTTGAAGTCTAGTAATATATTCTTCCACTTTTTTATTACGTTTTGCATTTTTGTATTCTTTACGAGCAACAAAACCCCTGTAAGCTGAAAAGATGTCAAAATTAAGTAATCCACGGGGTACACAGAAGGCTGTAAGAAAAAAAATTATCTGGAAAGAACTATAGACCCATATTAAAATATTAATATTTTCTAGGCTTTATCTTTCAAAAACATGGCAAACGAGTAGAAGCAGTAAATCTACATTAAAACTATGTTTTCTGTCGAGTAAAGATATTATGAATAAAATTAATACAAGCCACATGAAAGTCAGAATGTAGAATAAGATGATATTTGAAATGTATTAGAATTTCAGCTGATTGCCCCAACAACAGACTAATTGGTTTTATTATTTAGAACAGTTAACGCATTTTATTTTTATTATATTATACAACCTTGTCACAGCATGCCAGAGTAATATTAATAATACCTATACAATATCATCTGTGCAATCACATCCTTCCATTGTTAAAATTGCCTTTTAATGTAACATTGATCAATGTAGCTTCACAAAAGAGATTGTCATAACCTGGTTAAAAGAAACTGCTTCATAAGAACAGATATCACCAAGTATAAGGTATTTTGTCAAATGCAACAGCAGGAAAATAAATAAAAACCCCACATCCAGCATGCACATCCATCTATCAACTGTACACATCTACTAGCTTTAAGCAAATTTTAAAGCTATTACCTGACTGTATTTTAATAGCACTTTGCTCCCTTTGTTCCTTTATCTTTTTGTATCTCCTTGAACCCAGCCATCCTCTGACACAAGCTTGAATCAAAATAATCATGTCAACTGTCTCCTTTCGCATTAAATTTAGCTGCTCCACATGATAGTATTTGAGGAATACCTTAGAAAGAGTAGTCAAACAAATGCAAGTTTTAGTTTCCTTTCCAGGCCCTGTATTCACTCAATTCATTTAACATAAACAGGACTTACAGCTTGTTTCAAATGATGAAGTCTCTTTAGCTGCAGTATATGAAGGTTAATTCTTATTGAATATAGCATTCTAATTGTTTAGCTTACCTTAGTCTCCATTTCAACATCTTTTGTCAGTCCCTGCTTATTCATGCTTTCACAGGAAGATGTTTTAAAGTCCCAGTATAAAACTTCAGTCTGTAACTATAAATCTGTTTTCACAACTATGACGTTGAAAATTTTGCTAACCTCACAAATCTGATGTATGTTACACAAACGTGATACAAATATGAAACCTGCAGCCTCTCTGCTTTCCAATTTTAAATCTAAGGCATTGCTTATTTAGTAAATTGTTTATATCAAGTATAAACCTCATATAATCCCTGAAAAATTAGTCCAGCAGAAGGGATACAAACACATTAGAATCATAGAATCTTATAATTTTCAGGGTTGGAAGGAACTTTTAAGATCCTCTAGTTCTAACCCCCCTGCCATGGGCAGGGACACCTCCCACTAGACCAGGTTGCTCAGAGCCCTGTCCATCCTGGCCTGAAAAACTTCCAGGGATGGGGCTTCCACCACCTCTCTGTGCAACCTGTTCCAGTGTCTCACCACCCTCATGATGAACTTCCTAACTTCCAATCTAAATCTAGCCTCCTCTACATTCCTGCTGTGTATTAGGAAAAAATATGTAAAAAGAGCTTGTGCAATTAAGACAATAATAATGCTAATGTCGCAGATTTCACCTGATCTTAGGTTAACCCTAATTAAAGTAAACGTAAGCTATAGACCTCACATCTCAAGATATGCTTCCTTTTGCTGCATGTTGTCTGTTAGCCTCACTAAGACAGCAAAGAAAAACAAAGGTTGAGGAGGAAGTAACATGTTTTAGCACAACAGTTGTTTTTTCTCCAATGAAGTGATTTCAAAAGTTTAAGACCCATCTCTCTCTCCATATTCTTCCTGGGTACTTCTGCTACATTACCAAATAGTCTGTGCAGTACTTGTCTGATGCTTTCTGGCAGACCTCCTGAGCTCTGTCAGGTGGGGGTGGGTGAGTGTCCCCCTCTGACACTCTAGGAAGACTAGTGAGCTAGAAACAAAAGCAAGAGCATGGGACCAGACATGCTTTTCTCACTAACAGTCTTCTCCCACTTCACATATAGGGGACCATCCTGCTATCTCTTCCTCCAGTGTTCAACAAGGTCTGCCACAGAGACCTCTGGCTGGAAAGCCAAACCCTTTTCCACTCCCTTTGTGAGTCTGATTGCTCCAGAGAAGAAGTACAACTTCCTTTCCTTAAGAAAGCTTGAACTAAGCTCACTGGGGTCCTTACTACCACATGTTGAAGTGAAATGCAAGCAGTCCTTTTGTCCCATAATGCTTTGCACTGTGGCCCCACTGGAACTGATCAGAATTTTAACACTTACAGGGTCAGCATTTCAGCAGATGTCACAGAATCAGAATCACAGACCAGTCATCATCTCAGCCACGAGAGCATGCCCTGGAGTGCATCTACATGTTTCTTAAATACCTCCAGGGATGGTCACTCCACCACCTCCCTGGGCAGCCCATTCCAGTGCCTGACTACTCTTTCAGTAAAGAAACTCTTCCTAATATCTCAATTTAAACCTCCCCTGGTGCAATTGGAAACCATTTCCTCTGGTGCTGTCAACACTCCCCTCCCTACAACCTCCTTTCAAGTAGTTGTAGAGGACAATGAGGTCTCCCCTCAGCCTCCTGTTCTCCAAACTAAACATGCCCAGTTCCCTCAGCCTCTCATATGACTTGTTCTCTAGGCCCCTCAGCCAGCTTAGTAGCCTCCTCTTGACATGTTCCAGCACCTCAGTGTCCTTGTAGTGAGGGACCCAGAACTGAACACAATATTCCTGACACTGTCAGGGAACAGTACTTGGCAAAGTTGTTTTTTTTTAAACCAATAGAGACCAAGAGCTACTTCAACCAAATGGGTGAGAAAACAAATTGCTTAGTAAGTTAACAACAACATACTGCAATATATAATTATAAATTATAATTAATTGTAAACTTACTTTAGTTTTTCCAAGAACCCAATTGTCAAGATGTGCTTTTTCCAAGATAGCAGCACAGGTCTCTGGGCTGACTGGAGGATCATCATTTGTTTTGTAACAGATGAGGTAATACCTAAAGACAAATATATGAGTCTTTATTCCATTAATGTTGAGCAATAGATGCAAGTACATTTAAACCATTGATTTAAATAATAAAAACAGTTGCATGACAGAAAATAAAGCACTGGAAAAAAAAAGCACCCTAAGAAAGAAATTGATGCAATATATATTTAGTACTGAGAAACTCAATCAAAAGTGGATAAGTAACATATTGCACACCCTGGGGCATTGATTTATTCTATATCAACACCAGTAGGCTTTTAAGAAGTGAGCAACCGAAGCAGAGATGCATATCAGTTCTTTGCTGCTTTGGCTCTCTGCATTCTGTGAAAGTGATTTCAGTAGTGAAAGAACAATATTCTAGAAGTTTTTTTTTTCCTAAATCAGGTTATTTAATATCTAGTAATGTCATGAAAATTTCATTTCTTGTCTCAGGTGCTAGACCAGCCACCTTTAGGATAGTTAACATGATGCATCCTAGCTCTTGTTACTGCCTTGGATTCAGTTTTGCAGATACTTCTGGAATACAGACATGTTGTCATGACATATGATGAGTATTTAATCTGGTAAATTCATTATTCAGAATTAATTCTGAGTAGGAAATAAAGTCAGGATGCTCATTAATAAAAATTACTTGTAACATACCAGTTCATCTGCTGGGTAGAAAAGTTCTTTTGCATTCCAGGATTTTCCAAAATGTTCCGTAACAAAATTAACCATACCTATCTTGTCTTTTTTAATTTGGGAAAACTACATTTATTACGTCTGTTTCCTGACAGTTCATTCTGCTTTTTTTTTTTCTTATTATTCAGACATTATACATAAAGCTTGGGTTGTACCAACTTTAAATAATGATAATGATTTCCTCATGACATAATAAAAATAATCAACAATGTTGATTTCTGCATTAGCACCAATTCCTACAGGTCCTTTACTTTTTTCTTTTTATGACAAAATGAATTGTTTTTTTTAAATTCTATAATTATGCCATTATCCCAGGTGTACCTGTGACTCTCAACTATTAAAAAAAAAAAAATCAAGACAGGGATATAGATACTTAATTAAAAAATCCATTTTTGTTTGAGGGCTATATCCTGAGTGCAGAAGATTTGCATAGCCTCACCACCATCAGAGGCATCTCCTCTCTGGAGAGCTACCCTGTTATGTTTGCTGCTTTCTTCCCTTTACCTGAGCAGTACATTTTTTTTAAAAAAGGAGTAACCAAAAGCCACAGCACATCTTGTTGCAGTGACAACCACCTTTTCCCATGCTGTTCCAAAATGGCATTAGTCTCAGGATTATTCTTTCCATAAACAGTACTATAAAATCAGTTTGTCCTCCCTCTTTCTCCCTGTGCACTTTCAGCACTCTTCTGCTAGCTCTCTGTTTCTAGTGCACTATTACTTTTAAGTGCTTCTGTCTGACTGGGAGTTACTTGCTTCTTCCCAGTTTTGATCTCTATTCCATAAATCTCGGTTCTGTTTCAGCAGAATACTCAAGGTCTTACATGTAAAATAGAAGTACAGATTAAGTGCTTGGGATTAATTTTTTTGGGTGGAGAAAGAACAGATAGTTAAAAAATTATAAAATCATAGTGGGCTAATCACTCTTCTTAACAGATTACTACTACTTTGAAATATTATTATGACAAAATTATGACAAAATTAACTCCTCAGCCCTACAATAGCTGATACCTAGATGATACCAAACTGTCATCCACCCTGCACAAGCAGATGATGCAGTGCTGAACATCAGGAGCCAGAGAAACTGGTGCTCAGTGGATGCCATTGCTCCAATTTTTTTGCTTTAATTTGAAGAATGACATCTCTAAATATCAAGCCTTTGAAGAAAACTTGCAGATTACAAGCAAGACATTTTTTACCCAAATGCACAGGGAGCCTGAAATAACCATCTTGAGATGCATCATCTTCCCATACCAGACCAAAATTGGTCACTAATCGAATGCCTGAATGACTCTTTGTCACTCAGTCTGTAATCATCTGTCACAGGAAATATTTTTTCTTTAAAGACCATACCAAAGACACTGCTGATTCTCGTCAAACATTGGGCAGCAATGATAGGAAACAAAAAACTTCTTCATGTCAATATTACCGTTTTATGAAGTTAGCGAAGAGTATACGGTGTGAATAACCCTGTCTGCGAATCCTTGCTGTCTCCAGAATTCCTGTGTAACGCAGCTGAACCAACACTTTTTCTTTATCAAATTTGTTTGCCTGCCGGTCATTGTTTGGCTTGATGCACCTGACAAAATGAGGCTGGCCGACGACCATTTTGGATAATAAATCCATCAGAGAATACTGCAAGAAAATAACAAGATATCTGCCACCAGGATATTGATAAAACTTGTATATAGGTCCTTGTATAGCTGAAATTTTATTTCATGTGATCAGATTTATGTTGAAACCCATTTACATTCAGTACTTTAATACAGATGAAATAAACAACCCAACAATTCTAGCTTTGATAAGATTTCTAAGTTACTAGCATATCCTGCTTGAGAGAAACACTGATTCCAAGAAGATGTACCAAATTCTACCCAGAACATTCTCTTGAACTGCCATAATGTCTAACATATGACAGAAACTCCTTATATATATTTGCTTATCTTGGAGCTTTCTTAGGTAATTACAGCCCACTTTTTCGTTTTCCTGTTGTCACCTATTTGAAGATTCTTATTCACCCAGAGAGTAAATCATCTGTCTACAGATGGGGAATGGAAGAGCAACAACCTGGTAAATATTGCCATCCCTTCACTAGACTGGAGGAAACTAAGGTCATCCCAAAAGAGGAGCTTCTTGAACTGCTCTGAGGTAGCACATTGTTGTATGGGCTGATGGTGATGCTATAGCTCTCCTACCAAGAGGAAAGTTTTGACAAGGGCAAAATTACACAAAATCACAATTCCAAGCTGCACTTTTCATACCTTGCAGTAAGATGCTTTCCAGGAATATACAAGAATTAAAGAAACAGAGTTGATGAAGAAAAAATATGGTTTGCAGATGAAGACTTTGGAGTCTACTTTCATAGTGAGCAATGTAAAAAAAAAATAAATTCTTAATCATTTAGAGCTACATTTACATTTCCAAATCACTTGGGAAATTTGACTAGCAGAGTTTGTAGCTCCTCATGCCAACTGAGGCGAGTCTGGCTGTAAACAACCATGACTGGCACTTTGTAAAATTGCTTCATGGCAGGATCTTATTAAAACACAAATGAAGAGACTCATTCCTCAAGATTGACCCTGATTCATCAGAAAGAAGGTAATGCACTTCAGCAGTAGTTTGGATACATGAAACTAGTGTAGGACATCAAGAGCCATATGTTTCCTATTAAAATGTGCAATTCCATTCTGGGGAGACGCTGCACCATGCAGCAAAGTGCTTAATTAACTTCATCACTAGTGTGCCAATTGAACACAAACAAGTAGGACAGGCTAATGGATAATTTTTTTTTTCCACACAGTCTGAGGTGGCAGATGCTTTTCTCAATCACCCATGGATTTCTGCATATGAGTAAACCAGTGGGGCTGAAGCTGAATCTTCATTTAAGAGCATTAGCTAGCACGAACTGAGCAGAGATTTCCACTACAGAATATAACAATGGAAAAGTGTAAATATAATTAATTCATTTGCAGCCTCTGATGCTTGATGTGCTGGTAATGCACTGAATCACAGACATAAGATTTGAGTGAGATTCAATAGAGTTTTCTATCTAGAGTTTTAAAACACCATCCAGATTTGGACTAGCATGTCCAAGGTAAGATTATCCTTTATAGTCTGCAAAGCTGTGGAATGGCATCAGCTAAACAGAGATCTTGCCTTTTACTATTCTCTGTCATAGATGTGAACACATGCTTACAGGTCATGAACATCACCTCAGCTATCTCCATGTTTTTGCTGGGAGGTACAACTAAGTGCTAATTGGAAATTCAGAGCTGAAACCAAGCAAACTAATATTGTGCACTACTTTGAAGGAGAGAATGCTCTTCACATCTGTTTTCTGTTGCAGGACCAGCATCACCAGCCAGTGTTCGGAAAGATCAAGAATAATGCTGAAGGAACCCCAAGGATGGACTCAAGACAGCCTCTGAGCAGCAATTACTAAATCTTTCCTTGAAGCACCTGCTCCAAATTAACTTTGCCCTCTTGCTTTCAAACTCTTAAAGAAATTCTATACCACTAATGTCCAACCTCTCTTTATCTCCTTTGATGGAAAAACAAGCAAGTGATAGATCAATACTGATCATCATACATCATTATAACAGAAATCTGTCTGTACAATCAAGTACAATTAAAGATGAAACATCATAGTCTCTTCTAGATACTTGTACTGCACAGTGTTGCACCATATATACAGTTAACAAACTCTGCATTTCAAACGGTGAAAGAATAAACATTCGTTTTACTCTAAAAAAAAAAAAAAAGATCTGATATCTTACTCTAAAATAAGAAGAAACTGTCTGTGTTTTCATGCTGGTTGTCTCTCTTGGATGATGCCCACTATCTCCTGCTTCAGTCTATAAAGATGAAGACAGAAAATTACACTTTTACCTCTGTTGAGCCTGTAGTGTGTTTTCCAATGTGACAACAAAGCACCCCTCAGAGATCATTGTTAATTTAAAAAGTATTAAACAGAAAAAATTACAGCATGACCACTAGCACAAATTATTTACACCAGTATGTTACATTACTTTGCTACACAATACACAGATACTCACACAAACACACACAACACCGTTTGACAACAGAGCATCTAAATAACTGCCACAAATAACCAGACAATGTCTGAGGTCCTGTCTGTTATTTCATCACTGTTATTTTGGTAGTTCTCTAAGGAACTTGACTATGCTCCACACCACTTGCACTTTTTGCTACAACACAGCAAGGAAATTTTTTTCCTCTGAAGTTGTCACTAAACTATAGCCAGAAATAAGGGAAATGTTAGGTTATTACCTCACGGAAGGAATATGAATTGCAAAACACAAAGATATCCAGCTAAACAGAAAAAGAAAACAGGAGAGGGAGAAAAACCAAGGAAGGGGTTACTTGCTTACTTTTCACACCAATAACAGTATTGCCTTTCTAGTTTAAATTAGAATTCAATGCAGAATCACTAAATCAGTTTTCTTACCTTTGTATGACTGATTGATTTCTGGGGGGTCCACATTTGGTAATTGATTGTAGTTTTGCTTTTAGTGTGTGCCAGGTTACCTATGGGAAGATGAAAGAAACCCAAATGTTTGTATTGGATCCAAACTATAGGCTATTCTGGACACCTAGGACATGCTGCCAATGTAACAACATGATTATAAGGGTCATTGACTTTTTCAAAGTATGTCCTTATTTGCCCTTTCAACCTTGGGATCAAACAAGTTCTGAAGAAGTTGTATGAAGATGGAACATGGACTGAATTTTCCTCCTCAGCCTTTATGTTACGTACTAGAGAAAAAAATAAAGAAAACAGACTTCTGCAGTAGGTAAGAATGATTCACCTTAGAGCATCCATTGGATTCATCTAGTCTTCCTGTAAGGATGCTATTGTACCATTCTAGTTCTAAAGCTACATACAGATTAGCTAAAAAAAAAAAAAATAAAATAAAAATAAAATGCTAAGACCCTTGTCTGTCCCTGGGGAAAAGTGACATGGCATGACTCAAGTCTACACAGCTAAACTGTATACTTCATTACTCTTTTGACTTTCTGGTAAAAACAATGTTTTATCTTTCCACAAAGCTTGTTGGAAACCACTACGGGTCTGTGCTTTCTCTTGAATTTTGATTATTTCTTGGAGACTGCTAGCTGACATAGTCCAAAACTGTCTAGGGGTGGATGCTTACAATTAACCAGAATGGGAGATTCTGTGGGAGCATTTCAGCTACTGTTCACTGTCCCTGCTTGGTCTACATTAAGACTCTGACCTTGGAATTCTTAATATAAATAAAACTTTTACTATGATGACTCAAAGGAATAGGTGCATTGGAATGATTTACATAGACAATGGTCTTCTAAAGGAGTAATGAAAATTCTGCTGAGTTTCCCTTCATGTCACTCTATGTTAATAGATCCCAACCATTGTTGCATGCTGCAATTGCTTCTGCCAATAATATAACACCTCTGGAATCTCATTCTCCACTGGGAGAGCCTGTAATCCCTCTGTGACCAGTTACCAACAGTAAGAGGTAGGTAAGACTTGGATAAACATCTACAAATATAGGATATGTTGAGCTAATCATCATGTATTATGTGATGATATCAAGTGCTAAACCTCCCTTGGGCTTAGCTGAATATCACACCTAACTTGAGTTATCTGAAAGTGAGGTGTCTATCTGAAAGATTGCTGTTGTATTCAGGGGAGAAGTACCTTAAGAGGATATTTATTGCATCCTAAGAGAAACACCTGAGATAGGCAAGATAGGTCGGACTCTAGGTAAACCTCTACATTTCCACTGACTCTAGGTGAATAACTTGGATCAGAAATCTAACTTCTAGTTGGCTACAGCTGGATGGTTTGGGTCTGTTTCAAAAGGCTACACACAGAGTTTCATAATATTTAACAAGACGACTAAAACAACCTCCAGATTTATCTTGCAAAACATTATATAAGACATGGGATTACTTCTTTGGGCCCTGACTTCATCTCTACAGAAATTATAGTTTAGCATCTTAGCAGATATCAACAAGTCAATAAATTCAGGCAAGGACATCGAGCTCAGTGTCTTCTCAGGAAAACTAGGCCTTCAGGACCAAATTCTGCATTCCACCCTTTACAAAGTTCCCTTTGTAAAATAGGGAGTCTTGTTAAAACCTCAGTTTCTGTAGGCTATGGTAACATTTTAGAGAAATTTCCATTTGGCTCTTCTAATTTAACTTTTCTGTTCTACTACAAGTATATCTCCCTTGTAGTTGTACAAGACAGTATTGTCATAAAGTACTTACTGTATGATATCACTGCCATCACACACAGAGTAATACAACACAACCAGTCTGCTAACAGCCTGTATGGAGACATATGCATCATCCTAAAATGGCAGGTAGGGCACTGCGCAAGCACCTGGTTCAACTAAGGTGCAATTTAGGAGTAATTTCTGTAAAGCCAATCATATTCCTTCACCTCAACTTATGAACTTCCAGAGGAATTGGTCACTCCATCAGTTACAGATTGTAGAGGAATAAAAGACTGAGGAAATAAAGGTGTGTCTCCTCACACTTTGTAGAAAATGCTAGGAGGTCTCTCCTACCTTAAAGAAAAATTGCACTGAGACAAAGCAGGTAATTTTTATATGCCCTGTACAAAAAAGGCCAGTGACTTACCTGATCCTTTCTGCTCAGACCTCAGCTCGAAGGATGCACTCCACTCCCTGTCTTGCTCCCCTACCCTGAAGAAGGGACCCTGAAAGAAGCCTCTATGACTTCCTTGGCATTTGACCAGACCAATCTCTCCCCTGCAGCTTGAGATGGCTGGGGCTCCATTCTGTATAGATTCTAAGGTTGGATAGTTAGGCCACAGAGCATATAATGTCATCAACAAATGGTCACAGGAAAGCTAGAAGTGGTCATCAGAAAAGCTACAGAAGAATAAGATGATTACTACAATAGCAATACCTGTTTTTGTAAGAGGGTGGGTTACCAGCTGCCGCGTCAGGTTGTTTTCAGACGATCGCAGTAGCAGCACAATATCAGCTGGCAGTGTATCTCTATTTTTGGCAAGGAATCCACTTGCATTATATAGAACCTGTTTAAAAAGTGCAGTTATGCATCTTTTGGCACTTTGAAAAATAATTGTAAACTTAAGCACTCTGGCATATGGCTTTAATATAGCAAGATATTAGACATCAGGCTCACTCTTGTTCACAGTCTTTCTTTTCATCATTGAATATTCTAACTCTTCACTATGGAGAGCCATTATGATGCAGAATACTAAAAGTAAATCCATCATACCAAAGTAGCTTGAGACATTTAATTTCTCTAATGCAGGTATGTTAATATTAGTTTTAGCCAGTGTGAATTTATGACTAGGAGAAGTGCATTGTAGCCCTCCTTTACACCAGTGTATGTGTAAATGCACTATTAACAGTGCACTTCATTTCAACCACATCACACAATTACCCACATGATTGTACAATATTTTTCTCATTCATATCTTGCTGTACTGGACCCAGGACTTACCACTATTTCTAGAGATCTCGGTATTGATTATAGAAGAAGTTTCCAAAATCATGAAGTCTATATTGGCAATTTAAATCTCTCTAAAAATTCTGGTAATGGTGCACCTAACTCAAAATGTACCTGACTATTTCAATTATGCTACAAAGGACCCACAAGATAACCTGGCCTGTGAAGAAGAGAAGATACTGACATACTTAATTTAGAAAGAACCCTCACAGAACAACCCACTAGCAGTCTTAAATTACAAAACAGGCTTGTAAAGGAAAAGGAAATAAATTGTTCTTCAGTTCCACGGCGAACAAGATGAAGAGTAAGGAACCTGCATAATAGCAATGGAGATATAAGTTAGACAGTAGGAGAAACTTTCTAGTGAAAAATCTGGTTGAACACTGGAACCAGCTAATCAACCCATCTGGCCTCTTCTATTTCCTAATCCACAACTAATATTATTAGGTCTCTTACCTTTCCTGCATAATGATAAATCCCAAAAGTCAGATCTACTCTTTTGGGTCTCCAAAAATATTTTGACTTCAAATTATCTTCAAATTTTTCTGAAAAGAAACACATAGCTTATCTTACTGGAGTTAGCGTACAATAATTGTCTCTGTTGACGCTGTATTCCCTTAAGGATATTGTATGACTTCTCAGACAACTCAAAGGCACAAAACAGCCTCTGACATTTCTAAGGACAAAGATACCATAATGGTCTTGTAACAGAAGGCTAGAGAAGAATATGGAGGCTGTTGGATCAGTTACCTACTTTGCACCATTTTTTTTTCTATCTGACCTCAGAAATTCACTTGCCTTTTTATCTTCATATAGGAAACAATATAATATTCCTTCCTAAAAAATTTATCAGTTGACTGAGGGCCTCTGTACTGTAGACTAGAAAGTATGATGATAGGAACACAACAAGCTCATATACTTGCTTTAGCTTGGGCATCATTACTGGATATACTCAAGTTTTGTGATTGGTTAAAACTCATCTGACAATTTGCACATTCAAAAATGAGTAAACCAAGGATTTATCTGCACAGAAGCCCTGCTGAAACAACAAAATTGACTGTATCTGCAACTACTCAGGATAACGGAAGTATTCAGGATCTGACAACATGTTTAAGTGTTTTAATTTTAATTTCTGAAGAGAAAAAAACAGGAAGCATAATTTGCTGAAAGGCACTGAGGCAGGTTTGCAGTCATTCCTCTCAAAAAGTACTAAAATTCGTGTTCAGATACAGCTCACCAAAAATCTCAGCTGAACATGACTCAACTTTGGAAACAGCGTTCTTGGCATCCAAACCTAGAGTTTTAACTCAGTTTGATCTTTAACTTTCAAACCTTGCAGCTAAAAAATCCTGAAGGCAGGAGAATTCAAAACCTGGTTTAGCAACTTGGGTTCATTTGTACTTTTCACCTTTATTTGTCAATTTGAGAGACATATCCATCCTTACATGCATCGCTCAAACATACTGTGACACTGGAAATTGGGCTTACTAAAAATGTAGCTAGCATATCACATAAACTGGACATGCCAAACAAACACCTAACAGAGTGATATCCTGAAAAACTGTGAAATAAATCATATACTTACCTACAAGTGTCTGATCTGTTGCTTGTGGGAATCGACTCTCCTCATCCAGCAGGGATAATAAACCCATTGGTTTCTGCAGAAACATATCTAGGAGGGGCCTGTTGTCCTCATATTCTATAACTCTTGCATCAACACCTTCATATAGGTACTCATTCTGTAACAAGAAACAAAGGCATGTTTTGTCCATGTATAGAGAACCACTTCAGAAAGTAATTTGTAAACTGTTAATTGTAGCAAATTAAAACCACACTGAAAAAGTACACCCCAGAGACTAAAGACATCAGGGTTTTACAGGAACAAATGTCCATTGGGATGTATCACACTATGAGGCTATAGATTTTAATTTGCCTTTGGATATGGAAGTGCTTCCTATGGCATACTCAGTAAAGTAAGATGCTTTGCAGGAATAAGCAAGAATTAAAGAAATGGCGTTGACAAAGATAAAGCATAGAGTTTGCAGATGAAGACCTCAGTGTCTATTTACTTTCCTAGTGTGCAATGTAAAAAATATTTCTTAATCATTTGGAGCTACGTTTACATTCCCAAGTCATTGCTCAGGCCAAGATTTGCAAAAATCAGTTACAGAGGCCTCACTTGTTGATTCCCCTCCTCAAACACCTGGTAAAGTTCTTAGGTGGAGAATGGTGCACACACTTTTTAATTGTTAAAGAACGGCATGCATACTTTCTAAAAATTAAATAAATTTTCTCAGGTTGGTCTCTACATTTTCACTTCTTTTAAAGAAGTGATTATAGAAGGTATTCAACAAGATTAAAAAACAATAGAAAAGCTGGTAGGGGTTTTGTGAATTTTTGTTTGTTTTGTTTTGTTTTTTTCCCCCGAAGACTTCAAGTATGTTTGGATTCTTGTCAGATTGAGAAAAACCCAATAACAAATGCTGTGTCTGTAGTGTGTTGAGATGTTTTTATCTTGAAAATAATTTAAATTATAGCTAAATTATATGCTCTAGGGACTGCCACACTCCATCAGGTTTGCCTGCATTATGTAATGCACTAGCAGCTCCCACTGCACAGAGCTCTTGTATATACTGGGACTGCCCTCAATCCTATGCAGGCTATACTGTCAAACACATAATTTAGCCTTTTGATCTACTTTAAAAAAAAAAATTCTCTTCCAAATGATAGGACTTTATAAAAGTGTTGTATTAATGTATGGTGTAAACATCACCATTGTGCTATCCTGAATTCATTGTAAGAAAAGTGTCATAAACATGAGTGATGGCTAATATGAATGAGTTCACAGACCTCTGACCCTGGAAGACCTCTGCTTATGTGTCATTAACTTGAGTCTGAATGAATGAACAAGGCAATATATTCAGCATTTTGAAAAGGAGTTAACTGTCATATACAACAGAAAAAAGCACATATTTTTAGACTTCATACCTTTGAATGTAAGCCAGAGAGAAACAGCAAAATTAATAAAATCATTAACACTGTTCTGGAAGCAGAGGCCTAAATAAAGAAATCTGCTCATCCTTTTGAAAGAGAGGACAGAACATATACTTAAACGCATCCAGTATCCAGACTGATCTAATTTCTCAGTACACTCTTCACTTTCAATATAGCTTATGGCTCAGTTTATATGGCACTACAAGGGCGTAAGCAGTAAGAATCTCTTCCACGTCTCAGACACATAGTCCTAATTTCATTCTTGTCTTCCCTTGAGCAAAGGACAGGTGGGGTTTTGCTTCTTATTTTAATCAATGGCCTGACTAGCTGGACAAGGCAGGAGAGTAATAAATATATCACTGATACAGGCAAGAAGTTAATTATATACCTGTAGGAGCCAGTGGCAGGAAGGTAATGAATCTGTGTGTTATCTCCCAAAGATAACACCAGAGTAGGGGCTGCTTAACCCAGGGCTACAGCTGTACAGACACACAGATGTTATGTTCATGAAACCATCTGTAACTATTTTGGATTATCAAGAGTACATTTATCAAGGGGGGAAAGGGAAGAGACTGCTCAGGATGAATCTGTCAGAGAAGATTGTTTCTGTGACATTGGCACATGATTCTCGGGTATCTTCAAACAAGCTCTCACAGACAACATATCTAATGATCAACTTTTTTCAACTTCAGATGCTTGTGAGAGAGCCTGGTTTAGAGAGCTGCTAAAAGAGTTCTGGAAACTGAAAGGAGTTCTGCATTAGATGTGCTGCTACACCACAGCAGCAGCATCTGCTGCACTCCCTGCCCACCAGTGCATGAGGCTTGTCCTCCCAGCCTACAGCCTATGTGAGCATCCTATCTTTTGTGTCTGCACCTCAACAACTGGATGGGTGTCAGTGCTGACAGTTTTGGTAATGCTGACTGCCGGGCTTCCATAGCTCCATCACTTCCATAGGCTCCCAGAGGATGACTTATAGCCAAGTCTCCAGGTACCAGTGTGACAGATGGCTCAGAAATAAGATACCATAATACATTTTCTTATGTAACATTGGTCTTTAACCGTATTATTAGGACACAAGCAGCAAGGATAAAAGCCTTATCAATGCACATCATAAATGTGTAATGAAATAGATCTTATTTGAATTAATAAGCTGAAACAGCTACAAGATTCCGTAATCGTCCATGATGTTTTATGACAAGAAAGCTCCTAAAAATAGCAGCTGCTCACTGAAATTCTAAAGCATAATCCATGAGAAGGTATTCCTACAGATGAGATTTCAAGAGGAATGACTGTGTGTCACCGTTTGAGCATGAGGAATTAAAGGAGGAGGCTTTCAGCCTCTGAGAGGGGCAGAACACAGAGGAGCCTATTCCCTCCCATTTCCTGCCCATACTCTATCAAGGTCAGGCAGTCAATTGACACATGTATGTACATACCTGCATACATAGATACATTGCAAACCTGCATATGTCTCGTCCTTAAAGCGAGCAGAGATTAAAACTAAGAAAATACCCTTTTTCCACTAATAATTAAAATTAGAATTCAGGAGAATTTTTGTTTATGTACCATCAAACCAAATAATTTCACCAAACCAGAGAAAGTATTATTTCACATAAAATTTGAATGACTGTTCTGCTATTAGAGAATTCTGGAATATTTCTATTTCCAGCAAGATTAATATTTTGTCCCCAGATATTTTATTTTTTCAAACAGCAATAATGAACAATCATTTAAAGAAGGTTAATTTAGTTCTCATGGAATGATGATCTTTTTTGAGATTTTTCACTCTCCACTTCAATATCAAACTTTTATAATTACAATTTTATTCCTTTTCTCACTTTTACATCAGATTATTTAGATTAAATCCATCGTTATTTACCTTAGATGATCTAGTTCCTGAATAAAAACAAAATAATTTCAAGATTTTAAGTTTTTAATAATGGAATTTCAGTGTTCATTAGGCTTATTAGAAAGCTATTATGAACTCTGCACTTTAAAAATTACATTACCACTCATTTATTTTATTATTGTATACTTGTACATTACACCCCTCATGTTATTTTTAAGGAAACAATATTACATTTGTATCAAACCTATTATCACTGTGTTATGTTGCTTGGATACTGTAAATTTCAAATTTATTTTACATAGGCATTTTACTTGCAAATACCAAGCAGTGCTTCACATAATACATACTCAGAACACACTTGTTATAATTCGCAATTTACAAGACATTATGGAGAAGAAACAGTGTATTTTCTTGAGATGAGTTTTCATATATTCAGCAATATTAAAGCTTTATCAAAATAATCAACACATACCTGTTCCCAGGCAAAGACATGCTGATTGAAGTAGAACTGAATTTGTTCATTGGCAATGTTGATACAAAGTTGTTCAAAAGAATTTTTTTTGAAGTTCTCAAAACCAAAAATATCAAGAATTCCAATGTTCAAACCATCATCACTTCCACTGCAAAGATTAGAAAAAATTTCTATTGTTCTAACTTTATTTTACAGTGGTTAGCTTCATTATTACTTAACAGAAGAAATAAAGGGCCAAGGCCATATGCTAGTTAAATAGGATATTTCTTGCTAAACCAACTAGCTCTTAATCTAATCAAATTTTTTTTCGAAATACAATGAATGAACATAAATTGAAAGATGATTGTATTGCAGACTGAATTACATAACGACCAAATCAATTCAAAAGTGTATAGAGGATTTAAAATTTTATTTTAAAACTAATATTTGCTAGTAATTATTCTATTGTAAAGAACTGACTACAGTACAGGAACAACATAGAATTCATTTGTTTTCACTTCTAAGAAATCAGGCTTTACTCATCAGCATCTTGAAATTAAAGATTGTTGTTGTTAAATATAATTCCTTAGTATTATTTATTAATAAATTCAAAGCTCCTTATTTTAACACGCAAATCAAAAGAACTAAGAACTAGGCCTTTTATGCTTCTAAATAACTACCTCAATATTGGAGTGTGTCATGAATTTAAATTACCAATGAAGCTCCAAAGAAGCACTACCAGTAAAAATTTCAGTTTGAAATTTTAGCTAAGGCATTCTGAGAAATACATGCTCATTTCTGTAACTGGAGAATAGCTCTAAAATTTGTATTTATTTGCTGAAACAAAAAATTAAGAGGATACAATGATATATAAAACTGTAGTTGACACTAGCATTTCCTTCATAGCTAAGTTTAAAAGAATTAATCAATTCTAGATAGAAAACCCTTTTGAGGGGCTATCAGGGTGTACTACTAGAGTGTAGTATCAGCACGTTTACTGACGACACAAAGCTGGGAGGAGTGGCTGACACCCCAGAAGGTTGTGCTGCCATTCAAGAGGGACCTGGACAGGCTGGAGAGCTGAACAGAAAGAAATTTTATGAATTACAGCAAGAGCAAGTGTAAAATCTTGCATCTGGGAAAGAACCACCCCAGAACGATGGGCTGGGGACTGACCTGTTAGAGAGCAGCATTGAGGAAAGGGAGCTGGGGGTGCTGGTGGATGGAAGGGTGACCATGAGCCAGCAATGTCCCTTGTGGCCAAGGCCAATGGCATCCTGGGTGCATTAGAAGGGGGTGGTTAGTGGGGTGAGAGAGGTTCTCTTCCCCCTCTACTCTGCACTAGTGTGGCCACATCTGGAATATTGTGTCCAGTTCTGGGCTCCTCAGTTCAAGGACAGGGAACTGCTTGAGAGAGTCCAGGAAACAGAGACCAAGATGATGAAGGGAGTGGAACATCTCCCTTATGAGGAAAGACTGAGGGAGCTGGGGCTCTGCAGCTTGGGGAAGAGGAGACTGAGGGGTGACCTCAACAATGTTTATAAATATGTAAGGGGTGAGTACCAGGAGGGTGGAGTCAAGCTTTTCTCAGGGGTGACTAACAACAGGACAGTAAATAGGTTATAAAAAAACCCCAAATAAATAGGTCATAAACTGGAGCATAGGTGGTTCTGTACAAATATTAGGAAGCATTTTTTCACTGTGAGGGTGACAGGGCACTGGCACAGGCTGCCCAGGGAGGCTGTGGAGTCTCCTTCCCTGGAGACATTCAAAGCTCCCCTGGACGTGTTCTTATGTGACCTTCAGTAGGTGACCCTGCTCTGGCAGGGAGGGGTTGGATCTTTTGAGGTCCCTTCCAACCCCTAAATTTCTATGATTCTATCTGTAGTAATTTTTTTTTTTCCCCTCCCTACAAAAGGTATAGGCAATCAGATTTGAAGAGCCAGCCTCAAGATACTGATGAATAGTACTTAAAGCTCTTTACAAGTCTGTCTCAGAAATGGCACCATGTCATGATGGAGGGGTCAGAGGTATTTATTGATTTTGACTTGAATTTGGTGACTATTCTATCTGTCTGGAACACATTTTTTTGTGAATAGACGGCTAAAATTTGTCTGCCTCTTTCCTTCCCAGAGCTAGTTACAAAAATGTAGCAAATGCAAATTATTTTACCACCATCAAAACAAAGCAGACTTCTGGGTTGTTGCTTTTTCTGTAGTGAACATTTCAGGTCAAACTTTCTAGCTCCTCACCAGCACAATAAGAATTCAGTTTCAATAGGGTTCTGTAACAAGCAGTGCTGCATGCACTTTATCCTAGCAATTACTGAGTAAAGTTAGTTTATTGCTGCTCTGCTGTAACCAAATATTTGAAGACAAAATTTAGGATTGCAGCCTTGGCTTTTCTCTGATGTTTAAAAAAAATATTTCAGAAAATCCAGATTTACAGTCCAAAGCTATTATTGATACTGTATTTCAGGTCATTGTGTTTCCCACTTTTCACTCCTATTACCATGTACAGATGGCCCTGACCTATAGTATTTACAATGTAAGACAACCCATTTCTTCTTTGATTAATTTTCAAAGTGTGTTCTATCCTCATTTCCAACATCTTTCTTTTCTGTGTGTTCAAAATGTCACGCTGTAAGGGTAAGATGGACATTTACCTCAGTAAATGTGTTTGGAAGCTTCTCTCATATATGTATATATATGAAACCATTCTCGCAGCAAGAGCAACACAAGCAACAACAGGGGTGCAAATAAGAGCAGAATTTGACCAGGAGAAACAGTACACTGGAAAAAGCAGTCAATATGTAATTTACAAACAGTTAAATGAGCAAAGGTCAAATGGGAAAACACAAGACACCTGTGTTATCCATATCTACTGCATTTTCACTGTATACTATGAATAGGATAAAATCTTTTTAACATGGTAGTGTCACAAAACAGTAAGGTAGCAAATAAAAAGAAGATGAGAACACTAGTAGACAACAATATTTGCAGAAAAAAAATCTTTACTCCAGAAAAGCTTTTTTTACCTTAAATTCTTGTCAGGTTTGAGTAAGGTGTTGATGCGATTGACTATCCAGCTGAAAAGGCGCCCATATAGTGCTTTGGCCATGGCATCTCTGACATCAGTGGCTTTTTCTACACTGTTGGGACGAATAATTGTTTCTCCTCGAGTCACTACACAGTGAGAGGTGAGGGCCTCTTGGAGTTCATCTGCCTGAATACACAGCAAGGATGCACCTAGGAAGGAAAGTCGCAGGCACAGCTCAGATGTAACAAGACGAACCTCTCTTAGGGCATGATGCTCTGAGGTCAAACAGGTGTTCCAGCAGAGGAACAGAGTTCCTGTTGCCTTCAGGATTAGTTAGCACTACTGCTCCAAACTCTCCTCTGACTTGCCCTGCAATGAAGCCAGCCTGTGCTGGGGGCCACCCCTTTTATTGGCCTCCTAATCCTGCTCATGCGCAGTTGGGGCCAGCCCAAACCAGGCCCAGGTGGGCTGAATACAGGCTGATGCCCACCACCTGGTAATTAGTGGCACCTGGTTGCCTTATTTCACTACACTCAGAGGCAGATTTTGTAATGAAAAGTAAGCGTTTTTGCAATCAAGGCTGCAAGTGCAACATATTATGAATAAGGGGCAAATCAAAGTCTTGAACTATGACTAGGGTGTTCATCTGTCAGTACCCAGTTTTGTCACCAGCCTTCCTAGCTTCCACTGCAGTCAACAAGGAAATGATTCAATGCAAAAGCCTTTATCAAGGAAGCTTTTTCCCCAAACTCTCTATAGAGAAATGTGAGGGAATCTAGGTGATTATGTCAGGAGTATGTGAACTCTGAGTATCCTTCTCAGTTACAATCCATTCATATAAGTAATTGTTATCCTATTTTTACACCAAAATGGTGCTTCTTTCCCAGTTGCACAACATTTCTCTAAGGCAGGAAAATGTGTAGGAAGATATAAATGAAGACTTCATTATCTTCCCAGCTGTAATTATTAAGAAAAAGCAGTAAATGCCTTGAGAATCTTTGCCCCTTTCCCTCCTCTGTCTCCCTGCAGCCCCTAATGTAAGGTATTCCTTCCAGTGAATCAGTGAGATGTATTTCAACAGGCACATATGGGGAGCAAGTAATGAGTATTGGAGAAAGAAACTGGGGGAAAACCTATTCAAAGTGTTAATGAGGTTCCCCATCAAATGTTAAAAAAACCTTAGAAAAGCTTTTGTTTTTAGGCATCTGCAGTATTAGTCATGCTATCTGAATGCCAGTCAACTGGTTAGTCAAATTAGGTGCATAACGTGGTTTTTTTCCGTTTTGCCTTTGAAACCAGGTGGGCCCAGAAATAATCTATCTTTAGCATTTAATTAGTCTTGCAAAATTTCTATGTGAATACAGTTTTAGTTGATAATTCTCTTACAATAAAAGAAATTTGCTGTCAAAGCACTAAAAGAAAATCTTAAATCAAGAAAAAACACTCACAATTCTCAAGGGCTACTGGATTGGAAATGTTGCTTTTGTCAATCATATGCTCAGATACCACTGCAGAAAATTCAATGTTACCCACATTTAAAATGGCAGCCAGGACACTGTACACACTTCCAAGTTCCTGCAAAGTACAACAGAAAAGATACAACACTTAATAGCCAGACAGATGATTTGGTTTGTGCAGTGGGCAGGCACATGTGCTGCTTCCTAAACTTGGAACAATCAGTGTCTCCCTATAGTCTGCAATATGCCCACGACTTTTAGGAATACTTTTTTTCAGAATAGTCTTGCAAGTGTATTATGTTTTACATCCAAAGTGGGCAAGATAAACTGCATCCTAATCTCTTTGCTATACTTGTCTACCAGGACAGGATTGACATGTAGCAGGAGAACAACTAAACACTGGTGAGAATAATCCTCTTACATGGAAGGAATTCAGAGATTATTTATATCCATCCTTCAGTGTATCTGCAGGCATAACTGTATCCAAAAATGTAATAACTAGATCAACAAAAACAGGAAAAAAATCTGCATCTACATTTCTTGGATCATGGAAACAAAAGTACTCCAAATAATAGATAACAGCTCCTGCCAACCTCATCGGAGAAAGTTTCACTGGGAGAAGAATGAGGTCTCATATCTCTGATTTGGCAAATATTTCACCCTTCAAAATGTCACACAGAAACTGAGTATTCACCAAAGCACTTTGGAATAGATTTTACTTAAATGCATTTAAAATTCAAATTATTTAGTAGTTCTGAAGAGGGATTCTGCCTTGAAAAAGGGCTCATATTAGTCTTGACAGTCAAGGGATATATATAGCAAGTACTTATATATAACAAATAAAATCACATTTGCAATTTAATGAAATAATGCTTTTCTACCAGGTTTGACTTAGATTTGAACTATGAATTTTCATCTGAACTGTGAATGTTTGTCAGCCTACTTCACCACATCTGAGTATTTTCTACTCAGAAATGCTGAGATGCTCCTGTAAAGCAGACTAGGTTTTAACCTAGGATTCTCTGCTACGATATATTCGAGGCACATAGTAACAGTATATTTTGCGAGTAGCAGTTTTGTAAGTTTTATAGTAGTTTTATAAGAAGCAGTTTTGTAAATCTGTTTGGTATTTTATAATGATGGACTTTTCACAATTGCACAGAATTTTATCCCTACTATTCAATAGCTGCTGGTGCAATGTCAGGCATCATTTACTCAGATAAAGTCCTTAATTGCTCTAGAATACTTGATCTTGTTTTCATCTCTTTCAGAAGTTAATCTAGCAGTTAATAAATTAATTATTCCAGTGACAGCAAGACAAACTAGATAAGCTTAATCTAAAAAATTATGCTCAGGATAATCAGTGCACAGTTTATCTGTGTTTCAAGCAATCATTTTAAGATTAGGGACACAGATGAAATGCAAAAAAATGGACAGCTTAACTTCTTCCATTATGCTGTACAGTATGTATTGCTGTTGATATTTTTGTGCCCTTTTCCAGTATATTTGAAATCTGGATTAACTTATTTTATACAGAATGGTTGTTCTTTACCTCAGGCAGTCCTTTCCTATTAATTTTGCCATGCAGCCTGAAACAAAACAGTGTGATTTTAAGACACTACTGACCTGAGCTAATTTTAAAGCCTGCCAGTCAGTTTAAAACAAATTTCAGAGAAATAAGTTTATTTTGGTCTCAGTTTTTATTGCAGTGGAGCAGATATTCTGTCCAAGGTTTTCTGCTAATAAAAGATAGAACATGCTTATATAGAACCTTCTCTGTGCGCTGGGTTGAATGTCAAAACTTAAGGCTGCATTACCCAAAGGTGAACTTATCATAGGTACTCATTGTCTTACGGTATCTTTTTCTCACTGAAAATAAATTGTCTCTGCACATAGTCCCTATATCCAAACCCCAGTGGGAAGAAGACCTCTCTGTTTTTTCAATCTGGCAAACACAGGCTGCAACCGGCTAACTTATCCTGTGAAGAATGTAAGACAGGCTAACATGGATGGGGCTCACTGTGTTAGGCTGCCTATGGTACCCGAACTGTCTCTGAAACTGTGGGGGTTCTACAGGTAGATAATTCTTCACAGATTCAGCTCACAGTGACTTGCTGAGTTAATCAAGTGAAGATACATGCTAGAACTGCGTAAAGCAGCCAGTGACCTAGTTCTGAATGGATCTTCAATATGTAAGGAAGCTCTTCTCTTTTGGACGATAAGGATTATTATTTCCCTCCATCCAAGTGAACAAAAGAATTGTGAACAAAAACAGACTTGCTGCTTTCTATGGTACAAATTAGGACTTTTCAAGGTCTCTGGTTCTGTGATAAAAGTGCTACCAGTGCCAAACTGTGCATATACTTCAACCCTGCTTCTGCAAAGGTGAAGGTACAGGTGTGAAAGGATGTGTAATATAACTGGTGTGATATTATAAAGTACAGTTTTGAATTAGCATGTAGGGGAGTAAAAGACTGAACTCCACTGCTACTACCACTAAATAGAAAAAGAGTATGAGGAACAGAATAGGTGAATAAATCTGTTCCGCCAGCTATTCAAATATTGACATTGAGGGAAGCCAGAAATATTCAGCTAAAGTAATTTTCTTCGAAACAACCCTTAGAACATGCTGTTTTGTCAAAGAAATTAAAATATAATAGCCATTCCACAGCATTAGTGCTGTATTTAACAGAGACTGTATGGATCACACTACTACTATAATTTGTGATGGGTTTATTGGCCAGCAGAGCAATCATAAGAGATCATAATGAAAGAATGGGTTCAGTAAAAGTTTAGTGGTGAGATTCACTCCATAGAGATGTAAAAACTTCATTCAACTTTGCCCCCAGAGTTGTGGCAATGTACTGAGTTCATCAAAACTCAGATCACCTCCATGAATTTTTAATACTCTCACTAAGGACTTCACCTTAAACCAGAGATGAGACTCATATTCACGGACCTAAAATTATAAGTTAATGAATACTTACAATACCACATTCTATGCATTTACTTTGCAAAGGCCTTTTTTTTCCCCAGTTACTTAACTGTGCTAATTTCAAAGTCTTGCTGACTGATACCATTTTATTAGTTTATCAATGCCTTGAAACATAAAAAACTAAAACTTAAACTTAAAACTTAATATAACAGTAAGTTGACCATGCAATATCCTAAAACATAAAAGCACTGCTGCTAAAGCAAGAAAGTAACAAGGGAGATTATTTGAATGCTTTATGTAAGTTTTTTTCTGATTAAGGTATCTATTAAAGTTCACAAAAAAGTGATTATCAGCACTCACCTCCAGTGTAAAACCTATGACTTTGAAGCACTGTTCAATTAATTCAAACTGAGACTTGTAAAAGCTATTGTTCATGAAATCTTGCACTATTCTGAAATGATCATTTTGCAGATATCTGAAAGAGTTTATGGGTACAGAGTTAGAATGTCAATGAAGTTAAGACTTCAACAACATTGCATTTCTTAGTGATCAGTTAATGTAAAAATAATCTGCATTACCTGGGAGGTCTATATTCTGGCAGCTTATAATGTCCCAGTTTTTTCTTTTCTGCCAGACCAGCATAAATATAATAAAAAATATGGAAATTTTTCTCTCCCCTAAAACAACAGAAATAACAAAATGGCTTAGTGATGGAACTATGCTACATTTACTGATGACACACATACTATTACTAAATGTTATTTTAGTAACAGGCAAGTCTCATTCAAACTGACAGAAGACTCTAAAAGAAGCTCTATTGCACTAGTTTCTCTGAACAACCTTTTTGTGCCACTATGTGTTTGCTCTGAAGCTGTCAGGAAATCTACTCCATGCTACAAATGCCTGAATGCTGCTTTTCATTTGATGCAATTGGTAGATGCAAGGTGAGATCTTGTAACATTGCTCAACCACTACACTGAATGGGCTGCTTAACCTCCAGTTATTCTAAAAGATCTTCTGACCATAGAAGACCTATACACTCCTGACTCACGGAATCCAGTATATCTGCTGTGTCTTGTAGCCCTGAAACAAGAAAGCATTTCAGCTGACATTAAGCTAAGAGCTTTATGACTTGGCATATTATGTACCTACAAGTTAGGTGCCCAAGCCCAGGAGAGAAGGCACATCCAAAGTTCCTGTGCACCTTGCAAGGAAGAACTGAATGATTAGGTGGAAATTTGCAACCACCACTGAACTGTGAGATGGTCAAGTCAGTCATGATGAAATGGCAATAAGGAATAGTCTTCATATTCCTGTTTCTGCAGGAGTCGAGGTGTGTGTCTCAGGAGCACTACTCCATGGTTCATCAGGGCACAGTGAACACCTCTCTGCATGGAGGAGCCTAGATCAGAGTCCAGTGAGACAACTTAGTTTGCTTGTATTACTGTGGAAAGTCAGTAGCAGAAAACAAGTTCAGTTTAAGAAGTAGATGCAGATCCCTTATCTTCTCTCTCAGTGTCTTAACCACTTAGTTGCATAGTCATGCTTTGCGTGTTCTCTGAAACCTTGCTGCCCTGATGATTTATGTATTCTCTTGGAAAGGTAAGGAAACCTGTAAGTTCAAAATCTCTTGGTTTGATGTGGGTCTGGAACTTGGGTCTCTCCTGTTCTGGTTAATTAGTCACTGGTTTTCTGCAAAAAGTCATTCCTAGCTCTCCTGGTTAGTTTGGGAGTCATGCTCTCCCAGAAAAGTAGAACAAAACTATGCTTGCAGTGCAGGCACCTCAGTTCCATTCCAGTTCCCTGCCCTGGCAGAGCCATACAGACCAGACACAGAGTGGGCTCAGTGAAGAAGTGAGCACTTTGACATAAACAGCTTTGGGTGTCCTTGGAAGTCCATGCCTCAGAATTTAGCCTCTGAGGTGATTTTAACACTAAACTCTTTGATGACATTTTCTTGTGAATGGAGATGTCTAGACAGCTACCTAAATAACATTTGAGGTACATAAATGTTTTGCTAACTTCCTCTCTCAGCAGGTAGCTGAATAGAAATACAAACTGACAGCCATGAACAAACTCACAAAAAGTTATGAAAAAGTGGTATTTTAAACAAAAAGCTGTTTTGATTCTTTAAAAAAGTAGTGTATTATGTTAAATTTGGGATAAAAAGATTATTTAATTAAATTGCCTCTAAGTTTGAACTGTTTATTGAAACATTCCAAGTGATAGTTGTGTGTTATCCATGTTACTACTCTACAGCAGGCAACAAGTTCATGCAGAACTACAAAAAGCGTAAGAGATGAGGGAGGGAAAAATATAAATTTAAACAAAACACTATTTCTTGTCTTAAACTCTGTTTTTTCCCATTGTTATTATGTTAGAAACATAAATACTGCCTAAATACTTTTTATCTGGATGTGTTACATGTTTTAAGATAGAAAATGCACTTCAATAAATTAATTAGAACTGTCATTTAAATTTTCTGTCATTTTATATTATGAGATACACACATAAGAGAGATCTGTACTGCATTTGGTCCATAAACCTTTACAACCAAGTCCTACTAGAAACTCCAAAGTTCAAAATGAGCACTTTGCAAATAGAAGCTATAATGCTAGAGGAAACATAGAGGAATTAAATTGAACTGATATACTTAACACAATACAAAAAACGTACTTCAAAATTCTATGAAGAAATTAATAATGGAACTAATTCTTAATTCTTTATGATTTCTTATACACTTACATGTATTACATACTCATTTTATGCGATCTGTTTCACTAATACAGGAGTCAATGAAAAAAAGACCAAGAGTAGTTTCCTGCTAACTTACAGATTTATAAGCTATTCCTATATAATTCACAAGAAAAGAACCCAGTAGTTTATTCATCTTTATGTTTTGTCACAAGATAATTTCCTGTATTTTAGGCCTGCTCTGTAAATCTGAAGTTAGGTCAAGTATAATCTTTATACTTACACTGCCTGGTGGACAACTCTGGATTTTTCAAGGAGATACTCTGAAATCTGAGCTCCTACTACAGTGCCACCACAAGTGAATTTCATTTCCAAATATTTTCCAAATCTGCTTGAGTTATCATTGATGATTGTGCCAGCATTTCCAAATGCTTCTACAAGGTTATTTACTTGGAGGATCTTCTCCTGTAGAGTCCTGTTATTAGCCTAGATATGGAAAAGATTTTTCTTTAAATTATCACACATTTATTCTTAGGTTCTTACAGCCCTCTTCTAGTCGGCATTGGGAAGTGTGAAATCCTCACGGCAGACATTCCCATGTGAATCATATTGGAAGAAAGGCATGTATATACCATGAAACCCGTCAGAATAGCAATATAGCAATCTGCCAAACCAATAGCTGGCTGGAAGAGATAACACACAGAATGATAATGACAGCACCAGAACAAATCAATCTCTGTAGCCCAGCACTCTGAGATGGCCATCCTACTTTTAGGATCCCTGACGGCACAGGCTTACTGCTGCACTGCACCACATCAGGAGATCAATTTGCTTGCATCTCGCTTGGGACATGCAAAAGTGGCATTTTATTTAGACAATTACAGAATGACCATGCCCCACTGGCATCAATCTGGTTGTGGAAGCAGGTGAAAATCTAGAAGAGGATTTTATTTAGTGCAGTTTGGATGTTTTGAAGACACTCCATTACACAAAGGAAGGACTGAAGAAGTCATAGCCTTTACATCAGTGGGTAATTCCCTGCAGAATCCCCAAAATATTTCCAGCCATCAGTATCATGTTGCAATCTGACCTTATGTAATTCTTTGGAAAATATGTCTTATCTCCCTACCAAAGCCAGGTTCCTAGGTAGAGTCAATTAGGCCTACGAGAGCAGAGCCCTTCTGAGGCATTGCCTTTGAAACATACCTTGCCCAGGACAGTGAGCTGCTGAACCAGCAGATGGGCACTTTGTGTCTTCCCAGCTCCACTTTCTCCAGAAATAACGATACACTGCAGAGAACGAGAGCATGGTTTGAGCTCATTACATGTGCCTCAGCCTAGCAAAGGATACATTTAAGACATCTCGTCTTTACCTGATCAGAGTTGTATGTCACCATGGACTGATAACCTATGTCAGCAACAGCAAAAATATGAGGAGGGTTGGCAGTCCGTTTGGCTCCAATATAGAGTTTGGAATGCTAAATTTAAGAGAAAAGGAAATTAAAATTTTTTTTGGTACTACCTTAGCGGTTTTATTTTCAGATTAGTATACAACATTCTGAGGCTACCAGTAGTGATGTTTGCTGAGGGAACTGTTACTGCACTCACTATACCATGAATCTATATGTAGTTAGAACTAGCTGCTAAAAAAGATGAAGCATGATTTTGTAGGTCAGCCAATATTATGCTATGAAGTTCAAGTTATTAGAAGAAAAATCAATGTTACCACACATCGAGGACCTATTTCTGATTTTATTTTATTTGTACTCACATCCTCTTAGTATTTCTGCACAATATTGATGTCAAAACTTAAGATCCTTTCTGCACTTGAAACATGTGATAATAATGCCAAACTGTTTTGACTGGGCTTCTATTTATGTCCCCTTTGGTATAAAAAAGGAGATAAATTTTGCAAACTATCTGATCAATTAAATAACCATGGCTTCCCCAGCTCTCTTGGGAGGAAATACCCCCAGCTCCTACCTCCAGCCATTCACAGAAGTTCTCCATGGGAAGTGGAGGAGAAGGAATACTCCTCCCCACAAAGAGGGGTAAGATTCACCAGAATAAATGCACATATCTGCACAGACACTACTTCTGAAATAGCTGCTACAAGCAGCAACTGCCTTTACACTCAGTGGGATTCTAGCCAACAAATCTCATGAAGTTGAACAAAATTCATCTCATCCTACAATGAATTAAGAAAGTCACTAGAAGAACCACCTCAAAAATCCTATTTCTATTCATAGATTAAAATAGATGACTTGCTCAGATATAGCTGTTGGACAATGGTATTGGTAATCCTGTTTTTCAGAGCACACTAAAGTAAATCTCAAGAATGGCCTTACTTTAAGCTTAACACAAATATGAATATTTTAATGAAAATCAGTGCTAATTTAAGATAACCAAACTTAGATTTTCACACCTGTGAAGAATAAATATCTATATTTCGAAATGGGTTGACAGCGATGAGAATGTCCCCAACATACGTGTAGATCTGATCCTTGGCATAACCCTTCTGCAACTGCTCAGTTACTGTATTCTGATGGATAAAGAATAGGAATATTGAGTCACATGGGGAAAAAGAATATTAGGAAAATGCATAATATATTTATATAGTTCAAATGAGTGAGGATAGAGAGCTAAGGAATTAATAGTTAGGAATGCAACTGAACATGATCAAAAGAGACTAATACTTTCAAACACACTGGGGATACTGATCACTTGTCTCCACATACACTTAGAACAATATATACTTACAGATCCCCAAGTGGTTGTAGAAAAAAAAAGTTAATAAGTACTGCTTTAATTCAGATAATCAAAGATTTCCATGAGATAGTCCTGTCTTATTTTCTAACACTACAGAAAGGCTCACTAGCGACATACTCCAATTTCTTGACATAATTTCCCTCAAATTATTCTTCATATAGAGGTAGGTATGCAAAGTGCTCACTTACGTTTCAAATCAAAACAGGACACAGATCTGGCTGAAGAAATGCAAACCAGCTTTGAGACTATTCTGAGGTACATGTGAATATATTTAGGCCCTATTCCCACTGAAACAAAATGAGAGGCGGCAGAGGACTACAGGAAGAATTGCTTTCCCTCCCCATCCATCTGTTCACAGTTTTGTGCATTGTCTTCTGCTTAGCACACTTAAAAACTGAATTCTCAACAGCTGAAGAGGCTATATTTCCTTCGCAAGAAAGCATAGAGAGAAAATCTTGATTTTCCATTGTCATAATAAGTTCTTCCCTTTCTGGTTTTGAATGGTACTTTACTTCTGGCCATAACCAGAGTTCCATTACAGAATTTTTTAGGGGAAGTTCTGCCCTTTTTGAAAATATTTCTTGCACTGATAGCCAAAATCCTAGAAAGTCTCCAGTTTTGCCTTTTGATGGGCCTTCCTAAACTGGAAGAGAAATTTGAACTAAAAAAGGAGACAGTCCTGAGAAGCTGCCGTTCCTATGTGAAAGAGGTTTTAAACTGGGTTAGATTTAATAAAATATCATAGTGTAGTGATATCTTTTGGTGGAGGCTTTGTGAAGGCTCTTCTGAGAATAATCCACCTCTGAGGAGACAGAATACACTTCCTGCTTGTCTGGTTTACCTTCTCTTCAGCTCAGATTGTTTATATGCTTCATGTCAAAATATAAAACCCAGTCTTGCTGGCATATGGCTATCCCATATTAAAAAAATGTCTTCATCTGAGCTTTGTGCAGTCAATGAAGTCTGGATTAGTATCGACTAAACATTAGGATACTCTGACTAAGTTATTGGATGATTGAAGATGTTCTGTGGGCTGCTAGCATTAGGTAGTGTACCATCTTGAGGAACATTTAGTATCCTAGACTGATGAAGATACAGTATATCAGAGAAGTTTTAAAGACAGGAGAATGTGAATTGTAGTCTATGCAGAGCCTGATAGGTAGAGGAAGAATGACTGTTTACAACCACTGATGGTCTCTAATACCTGCAGATAATGCCTTATTCTTTCTGGTTTTAAAGCTTAAAGCATAAACAGAACAGACTTCCCTCTGGTGAGATTTTTATCTAGAATTTTGTCAAAATTTCACCAGACCACATGGTTAGGTCAGACCTTCAGCTGACATAAATTTATCTCAATGTAGCTCCACACCAAAATAAGCCAATGAGAACCCAGCCTAGAAGAGCACGATAAGCAAGTCTAAGATAACTAAAAATGTCCAAGCAGCAGGGGAATTTGTTCTTGGACCTAGACCAATTTCAGGTTAACACATCATTACAAACTACTAATTTAGCTGCAATAAAATCTAGCCATATAAATTGTTTTAAGCAAATGATGCTACAATAATCAGTCTGAGGCTTTAACTGCAGAGGGTGTTTTAGCACTGAGTTGGAACCGTTCTTTATGCAGAAAATTTAATCGAAATTATTTGGCATAAACTGGTAAAATGTTGTTGTATACTTACACAATCAAAATGTGATATTATAGTTGAACTTGGAAATCAGCACCACACTGTTGGATTTTTATGTGATTAACTCTCTTCAGGAAGAAGTGAAAAAGTAGATTCTTACCTCATCCAGTACCTCCAAGGTTGCTAGATCATCCACCTCTTCCTGGTTTGAAACTAGTGACTTACTGTAATTCCCTTTCTTTGTGTGAATACGTTCAAATCTAGAAAAGAAACACATGCAATGTCCTGATGTAAGAAAACACAGAACACAACTTGTATCTCTACCCACCTTGACGGCAATTCAGCCAGAACAGTTCAGCTTGTCATTGTTCTGAATTCAAATATACAAATGTTTGAATAAGAGGACATGATATAATTTTTTATTGCAGCACAGTTAAAAATCTGTGGTTTGATCCTGCAACTGATACCATGAAGAACTTTTTCACTGTGCAGATCCCTGCTTGATCACAGCCCTACACCAGCTGCAGGGCTGGAGCTACGCAGTACAGTGAAAAAAGGAACATATTTATAAAACATGTACCAGTCAAAATCTGTTGCCTATCTGTAAAAAAGGAAAAATGAGCCAGATAGTTAAAAATTAGGGTGGATCAAAACCAGAAATGTATGATGAAACTGTATGGCAAGGGTTATGCAAACAAAGCATTCAGGATGGAAATATATCTAACCTAGTAATGATAGCATTCTAAAACCTGGCTGAGGTGGTCACAATGTAGAGCAAAGTGCTACAGAACCACTGGGATATGGGAAAATCCATTCTGACCAAGAATTTTTTTGGACACTACAGGGAAAAAAAAACAACAACAAAATGGGGAAAGAAAACTTCACATCTTTTTCTTAACAGGGTTAAACTTGAGTTAAGTTTGCCTTAAAGTGAAATTTCCTTTCTGTTTTAATGAAATGAGAAAAATGTATGCGGTCTTATAGAAATGAGCAAGAATATTCCCAGAGACTTTGATCATTCTCCATCCAAGAGTAAAAGCATTGCTAAACAAAGCAAAAAGCAGAAGAAAATGCAAAGTTGCAATTCACATTAGTTATACTAGCTTTATGAGATGGGGGGAATGAGGGAAAGAGAAACTAGATAAGTAATAGCAGGGTTTACAAACTAGATCAAGCTCAGATATGCAACATGGCACAAGCACAGAAAGACTACCAAGTAAATCAGATCTCCTGATATGACTTCACTCCTGATACTACTGGTAGGAAGGCACCTCTCAGACACATGGAAGATACACCTTGGTTAAACTGAGTCAGCATGGAAACACACTCTTTACCTTGATTCCAGACAAGACCAGGGAAGCCCTTTATTTAATTTTGATGCTTGGATATATGGCATGAGTAAAAGCAGATGGGTATTTTCTACCCAGGCAAAAACTTCAATATACAGTGAAGAAAGGACAAGCAAAAGAGGGCAGTTACACCAAGAAGGAAAGTTAGAATGAATGAATGAATGAACTTGATGCTGATGGGACCAGCTGAGTCTTCTGAACTCCCACAGTAAGATTTACGGCAGAGTTTAATGGGTTCTACCCACTCTATAAATATCACTTACTTCATGGGTGATACCAGGTCATGCAGGCTGTGCACTGACATGGGATATGGGATGCAGGTGCAGAAAGTCAAGCGGGCACCCACTTGGCATCAGTTAGTGGTTGCCAGGCTTGAAAAAAAACTGGAAGAAATGGGCAAATAATGCCCACACAAACCACGAATGCAGTCAAGATCTGAATGATATAAGTACAGGCATGAGTGCACTTCACCTAACAGTTTTTTCAGTTTCTCTTGCCACTAATGACTGTTCCCTGAGGGTAACAGAATGGCCTATCCTCACCCAGATGCCAGTAATGGAGCAATTTCTCCCTCCCTTATGCAGGTGCCAGCTACCACTGGAGTCTTTAGTCCATAGTGTTAAGGCAGGAGTTTCACACTAATTCTGCAACTTTAATCTCAAGACACAAGAATGTAAGACTTCATAGCAAGAGTCAGTATAGTTTTACAGTCTCGGTGCCAATATTGCAGGCCAGTACCCAGTGTGGAAGCCAAGTGGGCAGGAAGCATAATGAGCAGCGTGGATCAATAGATTCTATATTGTCCTGATGGAAGAAAGGGACCACATCTTCCAATTCTTCACATGGATATTTTGCAAATGACTGTCAAACTGTAATTAGGACTCTGAGACTGTATGGGAAAGCAATCCACTTCCAAAGGTTTTCTGTCCTTTGGTATTTACTACAGGCCAAAGAAGACTGCTTGTACCCACAGTTTTAAGTATGGGGGTGAGGATGAACTGCACATGTGATAAGCAACCTGAATACTACACAGGCCAGTACCAAAGCCTTAATACTGCCATGCAACACAGAGCATGCAGCACATGGGCTTATTCCAGCATGAGCAGTGCAAACAGACAAAAAGATGCAGGAGGAGAGCATGCCGGTGTGGGGGAACAAAGGAAGCTTCTTCTGCAATAAATCTGTAACTGGGCTGTAGTTTGGTGTGTGTTTAAATATGCTGAAGCAGAAAACACAGATAGCAAGCAAGCAGCATCAAAAGAGATTGGCCTCCTGTAAGGTAATTACATACCTCTAATCTCGTACGTCCAATTTCTTCAACCCTTTTTTTTGGAACTTATTCATACAGTGAGAGCTGTCCTGGTAATACTGGCTTTGCAATAACACTGAAACAATTTTTGATCGTATGTACTCCAAGGCTGTATTAAAAAGGATATGGTAATATTGATTCAAATTAACTCTTCCGACTTGCATGGTCTGCTGCTGCTTGATTTGCATTTACCAGCTAAAGGATATTACTACACTCAAAGACTGAAATTCAAGAAAATCCTACCCCTTCCACAGAAATCTCTTCCCTCTATACCCAACACTCCTATTTATAGCTCTTTTTCACAGTTTCAGTTGAAAATTTATTTGGACCATTGAAACAATTTTTCCTTTGCTCCAGCATGAAAGTCATTTTGCATCCAGAGGATGAATCCAATATCAGGATGACTTTGGGAAAGACCTAGCAACAAACATGCACATGAGGGAAAGATGTGGGAACTGCAGGACTATGTCAAGCTCTGCTGTTCTATTTTTTCCACTGCCAAAAGAAGACCCAAAACAGGGCATCTGTTGAGTTATGCTTTCCACTTTTCTGGTCCTTTCCCTTTTCCTTTCCCTTTTCCTTTTCCTTTCCCTTTCCCTTTCCCTTTCCCTTTCCCTTTCCCTTTCCCTTTCCTTTCCTTTCCTTTCCTTTCCTTTCCTTTCCTTTTCTTTCCTTTCCTTTTTGTTTCTTCTACTGCTTATCAGAGAGAGTGGTATTTTCCAAAATTTCTTTCAATTACTTTTTTTTTCATTTAATGTAGCCAGCTAACAAGTGCCTTGGAAGAAGGAAGAGGAATGCTCCGGTCATGAACTTTTCTTTTTCAATTATTTTTTTTTTTCTTTTAAAAAAATACCTCTATTTATGCCAGGGAAGTCTAATTAAATAAAATTGATTCTTCTGTAATCCTCTTCAGATGACATTACGAGAACCCTAGCACTTGTTCAACCAGATTATATTCTCCATTCTCAAGAGTACTGCAGGGCTGCAGATTTGCAGAGCACAATATTTTCTGCTTTGCTGTCAAAGGGCACAGGCCCCTCAAGGGCAGTTATACTGCTTCACTTGCTAATACTCTAGCCACTTAAAAACCCCACATCAGTGCTGTTGACATCAATGCTGAAATTTCATTATCAGCAGGCAGATAGACATTGTGAGTTAAAATAAACATGTTTCTCTGTTCTGTTCAGAAATTATTTTTTTGAGGCATTAGATCTTAGACTCATATTCAACAAGCAATTCAAGCAGCTAAAGGCCAGAAACATCAGCCCAGCAGGGACAAGAAAATGAGTCAAGGCAGCATTGTTTCTGTGCATGCTCCTTCACACCCACCCATCCCCACCTCCTCCCCCCTGCTTATCTTTCAAGATTCAGTTAAATCAAAATGAGGCAACTGCAGCTTTTTCTTCTTCAAACTGTCAGAATGTATTTAAAAGATTTCTTATAGTTCCAAAAATACCATGAAAAGGGAAGTGTGACTCATAATGCCCTGATGAACTTTGCCTAAACTGGTTGGAGAATCATCTACAGACTAAGAAGTGACAGGAAAAGGGATAGCCTTAGTCTGAATGTAAAGAAGAAATAAAAATAATCAAGTTTTCTGTTAGGTGAAGGTGGGAACAGCTGTACACCTGCCAGCAGTTACAAACAGCACTGAAAGTGACAAAGGGAAAAGAAGCAACATGGAGAAACTCGTACAAGTTCTGTTATTGCTAGTGATTCTATTTCTCTGGAGGCTTCACAGAGCAGTATTAATTCACACTTAGAATCAAAATTTTTTCGTCAACAGATTCATCTGGTGAAACACACTTAATTTAAACTCTAGTCTTATATCTATGCAAAATCTGTGCCTGAGTTTAGAAAAGCCTATTGATGGACTCCAGCTGTATCTGCACAATGTTTTGCAGACAAATCTGTCCTCCTCCTGTGTTGGAATGATTGCACAGCACCAGCTGCAGACTCAGGGACCTGTGCTTAAGCTTCTGCAATGTTGCTGAGAGCAGGGTGCCCAGCAGAACTACAGGGCTTTTGATTCAGAGGTGGTCCATGTCCAGCCAGCTGAGTCATGCCTGCTCTGCACAATCTGTTTGCCAAATCTGTGCTGGTTTATCATGCCCTGCAAAAAACTGCACGCCCTTCAAGGGCCCTGAAGGTTATTGGTCCTTCATAAGAGGCTCATGGCCTGGCTGTGTCTTCTAACAAATTTCAGGGAAAAACATGTTTTCTTAACTGAGCAAATAAGAGGACCTTTTGGGCTTAGTTCTTTATTGCCCTCATGTCAGGCAGATGCTCTGTGGTGAGAACAGTACTGAGAAGACGAAGGTCAAGCTCCATGCGTGAGCGATGCCTGGTAAGGTATCTTATCTTCAGGAGAAAGAAGTAGACTGACAATAAATAAGCAGTTGCAGTGCACTTCTCCCTCGGAGTCCCAAATACAGAAGGATACAGAGGTTTTTTTTCCTGTTTTGCTTCAGGAGGTAAACTATTCTCTGTTCAGGCATTGCTGTTGCCCATTGTATTGTATGGAAGGAGACTGGAACCATATCCTCAGTCTGCTATAAAGATATGTATTATCTTGAAGCATATAGGAATGAAAATTGTATTCTAAGGCCTCAGATGTCAGAAACTCTTTACTCCTTCTACAACCTCAGAGCAATTTGCAGCAAGCATAGCCATTCCATAGGGGAAAGTCCTTAATGCAGAAATGAATATGCACTCCTTGTTGGTACAGCAAAGACCACACTGAATTACAAGAAAGGAAGAAATGGACTGAAGTGCTCAAGAATTAGTCTGGAACTCCAAAGTTTCAGGTATAAGCTCCTACTCTGGTACAGATTTCATCTGCAGACGTTGACTTAGTCAGCAGTACCCTCTGTGAGAGCTTTTTTATCCTGCTCTTTGTACTGCCTTTTCAAACTAATGTGGTGATCTCCTGCCTTCTGCTACAGCCTATCCTGCAGCGCTGAGTTTAAAGCATTGCTGTCAGCTGCTTTCCACTGGCAGGATGACTCAGAGAGAAACAGAGAGAGAGGGAACACCCAGAAAGTAAGTGACACAAATCTGCACCATCAAGGAAAGTCACAGAAGGAAACTATGTGGTACTCCTTTCCTTCAATAGGGGTGAATAAAATGGCAACCACCTTTGTGCATGTTGCATGTGAACTTCTACGAACTAACCTCCCTGAACTTTCCAAGCAGTTAAATAGTGCAGTCCTTTAGCACCCTGTCCCAAACAGCTAAATTGGGCAACTCTTTAGCATCCTCTCACTGGATTTCAGTGCTATCCTTACATGGCCAATACAGAAGGACAAATTCTTGGGAAAGTAATTTCAGTTCACCCCAAATCCTTGCTCTGAATCACTCTGCAGTAGAATGGTTTTTTTTCCCCATATTTATTTAGAGGGCATATAAAGATGAGGCTCTTAAATTTGAGACTAAAATCTAGCTCCAGTGAATATTCCTTGTTCACGCAACTCATACTGGAATGAGTCATAATTCCCAGGAAATAATTGTTGTACTAATCATTGCATTTTTCTGCAGAGATTATTGTAAAAGCAGGCAAGACTTAAACAGCCAAACAACTGAAGATAAGAGTCTTACAAGTCTGACTGTCAGGTGTAGATATGACAGTTCTGAAGGCCATTTCAAAGACAGCTATTTCTGTGGCAAAGCAAAACTCTTTACAATGCAGTTTTTCCCCTCTTCTGGTCTGGCAAGAAGCATATTTTTAGAACAGTTTTTGGTTGTATGCTGCAGCACTCATTTCTAATAATTGTTTTCATCACTAATGAAAAACTTTAACAGCTATAATATGACTTACAGGAATGTAAGTGTGTGATTAAGGGACTGGCTAAAAATTAGGGGAAACTTAAGCAGAGTCCAAAGGTGAATGATTAGGCTCAAATGGGGTTATTGTGTCTTCCTTAGAATTTTTTTCTTATTTTGATTAAAGACTGTGCAATAAATTCCATTACTATGTTTTTTGTGTGACTATCACCACAGAAAAGAAATACAGTATTTAAAGAGCTAGCTGGTGCTAAGACTGGAGTAACTGATATAGGATGAAGTATAAAACCTCAAGATCATTCTATGGGAATGTAATAGAATTATTTCCACTAATTTAAAGTTCATCAATTTGAAAAGACTGAGGTAAAGGAAGTATCAGGATGACTGAGAATCATGAACACCTCCAAAAAGAGGCAAATATCACCTTATGAAGTTACAAAATTCAATAGGCTTTTAGTTGCAGAAATGATACTGTCAGCTCCTGCAGAAGCCCAAGACCTGTGTCCTGAAAGTATGTCCATGCACCAGGAATTCACAGTTCAGTAAGAAACCTAATGCTAAACAACAAAGTAAAAAATTAAATACACTTAGTATGCAACTTGGCTATCTTCACTTCTTCCTTAACATGACTTTATCTGCCATAGCTTACCTCATCATTCTAAAAAAATTATTTCAGAGATGTTTCACTCAAGATGTTTTGGGAAAATATTAATCTATCAAGGCTATTTTCTCATGCTCATTCCGTCATAATTTCTCCATTGTGAGAGCTGAGCTAGGAAAGGTTAAATTGCAAACTGATTTTTTTAGCATAGAGAAGTGATGACTTTAAAAAAAAACGTATTGTAGTTGTTCAGAGTCAAAAAGTGGAGTCTAACGAAGCTCATTGCTAGGATGAGCTTTTTTAAGCTTTGAGTAGCATAAAACATGTTTGTGCTACAATACTGTTCAGAGGCTACTGAAAACCAAGTACAGTCTTCACCACTTTAAGTCCGGAGCAGACCTATTGCATATTGCTGCTTAAAGTTCTATCAGCATAATTTGAGATTTCTCTGGTTAATTAGGAGGCTGAGGGCCTCTGTTTCCCTTATTAGGTATTTGAAAAGGATGCAGCACAATGACCTAAAGCTACAGTTCTTCTTCTCTAGAATAGCAATGATTGGAAGCTTCAGAGAGCTCACTGCAATGTCCTAATGACTCAGTAATTTGTAAATGTTGGGAAATACCTCAGGAACAATGGTGTTAATAGGACTGTAGGGTGGCTCCACTTTGTGCCTAGAGATCACACACCCTTCCTGAGTAGATACCGTACACAAAGATTAGATCTGAAGGCTTGGCCTTCTGCAAAAATATCCGAGAATGTGACATAAACTAATATGATCTCTTCTTTCTGAAGTTTGCTGCATACTCAGCAAACAAGAAGACAGGATCACAACTGCAACAAAACAACCACTGCAGAAGGCAGTCATAGCCAAACATTACACATCACAGAGAGTGATTTGATGTTGCCTGAACACAAGAACAGTGCAAACATGAAGACCCAGTGGCCAGATCTTAGCCATTAACTTCCAGACATTTTACTTTTTTTTCATTTGAAATACAAAATATTTATTAATAATGTATAACTTCAAGAGGAGAGGAAACACATACTGAGAAAATACCTGGATTCCTTACTTTCTTTAAGTCAATGTTACCAAGTTTCTTATTACATGGCATGCCCATTTATACAACACAGGTGAGAGGTTTTCTTCCCTTGATGTAACAAATACAACACAGGTGAGAGGTTTTCTTCCCTTGATGTAACAAAGACTTCTTGAATCCCTTAAACTACCTGCCTCCCAGTGACAGCATGCAGGAGAAATTAGGGACCGAGAGGGTGTGAGATGGAGATGAGGAGGGAGTTTTGCAAGGAATGACAGCAATTTCTGGAAGTTAAGGGATTCCACAGGAGGACCCTAATACACCGCTGTAAGAACAGTCCCAAGAAAAGAAAGTAAGGAGATTTTAGAGTTTAGACTTTTCCAGGTAACTTTTCAGTAAACATCTTATGTCTTGACTCTGGATCAGATTAACATGGTAGTTTGTTACAGATTTTTTTTTACACCATTTGCTCTGTGAAGATAGAAGGTCAAAATGTACATGTTATTAGCATTTAAAGACTTCTAAAAAAGTATGACTGCTGAATTCAAAGTTCTACCTATAATCTTTTTCTCATTCAACAGAAGAGAAAATAAATGTTATTCTGTAGTAATATTCTTTACAGGCCTGGAATTATCATTTCTTCTGAAGTGAAATGATGTACATGCTTTACTACAATCTCTGCTACTGGAAAAAAACCTCTGCTTTCCTTGTGTTTACAGAGATAGCGGTAGATATTAAGATTGCTATTTTTGAGGTTTCCAGGAGGATGCTAATCTTTTTATGCATTCACTGCTATGAAATACAATCTTCCATCAAATGTAGTAAATAAACATGTTAAAGCTGAAGTAATTATATGTACAGTGACTGTGAAATGTGATTTTCACTTGCATTCTTTCATACGTAATTTTGGGGCACAGATTCAGATAATAAATTATTTTTTTCAGAGAAGATATTCCATCTTCCTTTCGGAAAACATGTAGAAACTACATTTGACCTACTGCAAAAGCATAGGTAATGGCATCACATAACGGTACATTCTCTTGAACTCTGGTTTATATGGAGAGTGATCAATTAATAAAAAACTGTCTAAACAGGACAGAGAAACTGCCAAAATATTGTCCTGTTCCTGGAATGTGTGCTCTATGCACCTGCAAATCGTACCACTTTATATTTGTACTATACAGAAAAATCAAGTTTCATGTACTTTGATTTTTGCAGCATTTACATTTACATGAAAAAATTAAAGTTTTTGAAAAAATTAAAGAATAGGACTTCAGAGAGAAAAAGCATGGGATCTATCAAATGCATAAAAAAGCTCACGATATTTAATTACTTAGAAGCTTGATTTTCAAAAATTATTTAGGTTTTGAAAGGAGCAGTGTTACAAGTGTTACCATATTATGTAGTGTTTTGACTTATTTTACCACATATAATTTCCCTAGTTTTATAAAAAAATAAATACTTTCAAAAGTATTGCTTTTGAATGCTCAAAATCGACATTCAGCAACTGACACCCAATAAACTTATTTCAGTTCCATAATCTTTCTGAACTCAGTCTGTGTCTGTGCCAAGTCTGCACCATATATAACATACAACTCCATCCTTGAGGCTTAAATTTAAACCCAGCACATAGGTTTTTACTGAAATGCTAAATAATAGAGACTAATACTCATCACTGTATATTTGTTACTGTAAGTATGTGCAAAATGAAAAGTGACAAATTTTAGTAAGTTTTTTCCATACCTATGATCATGCTAGAATGTCTTTTGAATGATATATTCCATTAAAGAAATAAGTTGTCATTCTTTATCTTCAAGCACAGGAAAAGTCACACCAGTAGTACAGAAATTTTAATTTTTTACTACATTTCATGTCTGATACATTACCTCAGTATACTCAGCGTTGGGTTTTTTTAATTGTAAAATTGAGTCAAGCCATTTTCAGTTGCTTTAAATAAAATCCCTTGGGTGCTAAGTGACTTATGAAGAATCTGTATTACGAAATATTACTAAATACAGTACACAAAGTTTGCAAAAAAAGGTGTGGTACAAAACAAGGTGTGGTACCACTATTGTTTCAGTTGTACCATCCAATTCTTGCTGGAACCTGACTAGTTATTTTTAGCATACTTACTTTAACATTAGGTAACTATGCAAATGTAAGAAAATGCTAAAAACTAATTTCACCTACCCGTAGGTTTCTAAAAGCTTAGATCTCAATCTGCATCTTGAGTCACACGGGGATCTAAAGGCTGTTTCATCCTGTGTGTGAATCATGATTCCCCTCACTTTCCTTTGGCTCCATAGGGGGCCTGAAAGACTAAACTCTCCATTTTTTTGCCATCTAAAATTGTAACAGGTTAATCTTTCTCTGAGCCCTAGCCATTCAGAAACAGTGAAACCAAAATTATCCCATCCGTTCTACATTTTAGCTACTTTTACCTTGCCTTTTCAGTGACTCCCATTTGTTGATGAACATCAATAAATTCCATGAGTTGCCTTTGTAGCACGTTTTCTTTTCCCTCAATTTGCTTAATAAAACCATGCTGCAAAAGACTAGATACTGTTGGACGCTTCTCATAATCTTTAGTCAAGCACCTGTGCTGGCAGAAAAAGCATATGATCACTGAGGAATCAATGCTACGTTTTGAAATTGTTATCAGTAGCTCATTCATACTTCCATAACAAAAACATCGATCGTAATCACAACAGCTCTATTCTGAAAATTATTAAGAACTGATGAGTCAAAAAATTAAATTATTGCATTTTAAAACTAAATATTATTTAAATTAAGAAAAATAGATATACCAAGTGTGTTAAAATGTTATTTCATTTTCTAAATCTGAAGCCTCACTTGGAAGTCAAACTGGATTTACAAACTAGACTTTTAAGGAAAAACATTAGTAGCAACAGATTTCCACAGTGAGTACAAATATATTTTACACATGCCATATACATGTTTCATATTCAGCTATAGTGGTCTCAGTTGTTACTCACTTGTTAATGAAGTCATTGAATTCAGGTGACCACAGTTCAGGCTGCTGTAACGTTGGAGGAGGATTCCTGCAAAGGTCAGTGTGGTAAGTTAATAGGCTAGTCCACAAAAACAGTGTGTGAAGGCAGGCTGAGTAATAAGTTTTAGAAGGCCACTGAAAAAAGATATTGATTTCCACTGATAAAAGGAGCATGGGCATGCTTCTACTTTGCATAACTAACAAGGAGAAATAGCATGGGGATGATCTACCAAGCATTGCTAAGAGTCACTATAGTTTTTTCAATCAAGTCAATAATCGGAAATTACTTTTAACAGCCCATTATTCACTGTTCACTTGTAATGGCAAGTTTCTCTTTTCAAGACTGAAACAATATACTTTCTTAAGAGAATTTTAAAAATGAAATTCTATTTTCATTTTTTTCCCAGAAGGACCAAATCAATCAACTTGCTGAACAAATTGTCAGAAGGTACTAGCTCTTTATTGATTATTTCTCATTCATCAGGAGATAATCAGAAGTCAAGTGAAGGACTAAATACAGAACTACTGTGAATAAATACTACTACTGCTGTTTTTTCTATTGAGCTTAAGATATTTATTTTAGGTGTTAATTTAGTTCAAATGGTTTTAACAGTCCTCTTCCATTCAGAGGTGACATTTTCACCAAGTGTAGCCATAAAGACAGAAGGCATCACCTATGATGAGGTGACTTTTCTATCTATTTTCAGTCAATCATCATAACTACTTTTCTTTAAGGGCTGCTTAATGTTTACTTTATCACTTTCAGGTTTTACCTAATGTAATGAAAGAGTATTGATCTTATATTTACTCCAGGGTAGAAAGGTGCACAGTATTTGTAAGGGTTTAAGTCAGAATTTTTTTTTAAGACCTAACTTAATTGACCACAGCAGTTTGTAACTGCTTTTCCAAGAGCAAGTAAAGGTGAGAAGTATTCATGTTCTGTGTCAGTGCCAAGTGAGCCAAGATTTCTTAAACAAAAGGTAATTTAAACTAATTTGGGTGACTTGGCTGAAAAAGACTTGAAGCTCTCACATATACTATGTGGTCTCAACTGTTGTGGTCCTGCTCCAACTCTTAGAGTGAAATTCACAAACTGCTGTATGATCACGCCCTAAAGATTATGAGATTGGTGGTTTTTGAAAACACTGTAGGTAGCACTTTTGGTTCTTTCATCTCCATCTTCAAGCAAAACACGAAAGAAGTTGCTACTTGCACTGCCAGAGGACTGCAACACTGAAAATGTCAGGAGCAGCACAAGCTAATGAAAGGTGGCAACCGAAATGTATGTCACTCGTGGAACAATATCTTGCTACTAAGGGCATGAGGTAACTCTTGAGGACAGTTACAGGGCCTGTTGACCACAATGGCATACTCAGAATCTATTTCTATCCTAGGTCATTCCCTGCAGAGTATACGGGACTCCACTAAGTCTGATGCCCATCTACATTGGGCAGCAGTCCTCTCAGGGAAGGCCTGATGGCTTTTTCTCAGTGTAGGCACAGTCAGATCTGAACTTCTCAATATGTGCACATACTCGAAGCAGAGCCTGGAGAAAATAAAGCTAATAAAGCCAATGGCACACTGGCTTCTAACAAAAAAGTTATAGCCAGCAGGACCAGGGAGGTGATCACCCCCATCTGTACACGGCACTGGTAAGGCCACACCTCAAACAATGTATTTGGATTTAAGCCATTCATTACAAGAAGGACACTGAAGTGCTCGAGCATGTCCAAAGAAGGACAACAAGGCTGGTGGAAGGCCTAGAGAACAAATGGTATGTGTAACAGCTAAGGGAACTGGGGTTGTCTAGTCTGGAGAAAAGGAGGCTCAGGGGAGACCTTATCACTCTCTACAACTACCTAAAAGGAGGTTGTAGCAAGGGAGTTGTTGGTCTCTTTGCCCAACTTGTGCCAGGGGAGGTTTAGATTGGATGCTAGGAAAAATTTCTTCACTGAAATGGTTGTCAAGCACTGGAACAGCTTGCTCAGGGAGGTGGTTGAGTCACCAACCCTGGAGATATTTAAAAGGCATGTAGATGTGGCACTCGAAGATATGGTTTAGTGGTGGAATTGACAGTGTTAAGTTTATGGTTGGACTTGATGATATTAAAGGTCTTTTCTAACCTAAACAATTCTATGATTCTATGATTTCTAACCTCCTCCTAGTATAAGTAATACCAGAAACTCCATATATTTACACTGTCTAAATTTGAGTAACAGTAAAGGAAAAACTTCAATCTTACCCACAAAGAAATAAGCACATCAAGATATTACCTTGGTATTTTGAAGAGTGCCCTCATCGGGTGCAAATCAGCAAGGGGTGGATCTCCATCTCCCAACTCTATTGCAGTAATACCCAGTGACCATGCATCACACCTGGCATCATAGGAGCTATCTAACTGCTGCTCACAGGCAATCACCTGTTGGAGTAAAAGATGGTCATTGGATCGTCAAATGTCTGAATTTAAGAGTACACTCAAAGCTGGGGTAATCTCTTACAGGATGGAGATACTGGGTGAAATAAACACACATTAGGAAGCCAAAGCATCCTCTTACTGAAAAAAAAATTAATGCTACAACTAGAGAAAGCAAGTGCCCATGAACACCAGGTTCTCTGACCAGATGTTCACTGATCTGGCAAAAACAGTACAAATCCTTGCCTTATTTAGCTGAAGGTGGTAAACTGCTGAGTGAATTAGAAGGAAACTCAGCAACTCTAAACCTCTTTCCTATGGATTATTCCAGCAAAGTATCTAATGGAGCTATACACTCTCTGTGAAGTGAAACAATAAGAGAAGCAGTTGAATTCACTGTCTCCGGCTGGGTCCGTATTCAACTAAATCAGCCAATTTCAAAACCAAGCTAATCTTGCAACCATGTGTTTTCTAGTGGATTACAGCAAAAGTATTTAATTTAATATACATTTCAGCTTATCCACAATGCTGGATGAATCTAGAATTTTTTATCTCATTAGCTACAGGTCTAAACCAAAGTGTGTCCCATTAGCTACTTAGCTAGAGCACTTTGTATAAACAGAGCAGTTTCATGTGCTATAAACAGATGTATGTGCCTGGGTTTGTGTGCGCACAAATATTTTAAGTACGCAGGATTATTAATAATGAAATATTTTTCCTGCTTCAAGTTAAAATATATCAATATATGCTTCAACTTCAGGCCAGAAAAATTTCCAAAGATACAAAATACATCTTATTTATTCACAATAACTTCTTTGAATTCCTGCTGTCAGCTATAGATACACAGTATTAAAAACCTTCCTGGTACAGAACTCCATAAATAAAAGCTGTAATGTATCACAGTACCATTCTGGGCTCCTTCCATAGATCGGGAGAAGAGATACCTGAAGGTTCAAAGCTTCTACAGCTTGAAAGTGTCAATGGTACTACTCTTTCCTCCTTGACATTTTAGGAAGCAATTCAACACCTTGCTCTCTGGCTCTAGACATTTTAAGTTAAACCTTGCAAACATGTAAGAAAGAGGTTAAATCACTTTTTTAAAGGACATGGCTCTCTCATTTGGTGAAAGGTCCAGTGGACAGGAGAAAAGATAAAGAAAGAGCAGAAATGCAAAATGCAGCAGCTGAATACCATTGAGAAAATGTTTCAAAACATTAATCTAACCTCTGGAGCCATCCAGAACGGGGTGCCCACGGAGGTATTCCGACGGAGACGAGTGCTGGTTAGCTGAGCAGACACACCTGGAAGAACGAAGGGAAGATATCAGAGTTACTGCTATTTCCACGCAACGCAGTCCTTCTGAATGGTTCCATCCTTGTCTTGTCATGCTCCAACTTCCTCTGAAGGCAAATCTCAAATACATCTTTCCAGTTCTCTGGAAAGAGCGTCCCAGTACTCAAAAATATTCAGGACTTCAGCTGAGGTTCTCTGCATCCTTTGTTTCCAGTGACTTCAGTAGGACCAGGATTAGTCCCCAGTGAGAATTTTATAGCAATCTGACTCCATATATTTTGACTGTCTAATTACAGTTTTTCTGTATCCTGATTTAGGAGAACAGTAAAGCACCTCTAGGTTGGAGGGGAAGAAGTACTGAACCTTCCACAGATTCCTTTCTTTTCTTTTAATGCTCAGTACTGACACTAGACCTCTGTTTCATTATTTATGTATTTCAGGTTGAACATTATAAGAGATAGTTATCCTCATGTCTTAACTGCTCTGACATAAAAAGGAAACAACAAAAAAAAGTGAAACTTAAAAAATTCTTACAAAACCAGAAGACTCTCCATGCTCAAAACGCATTCTCAAAGCAACACCACATGCCTGTAAATCAGCTTTGTAACAGGAGCTGCAGTTTAAGGAATTAACTATTTCAGGCTAAGAGTTGGAAAGTGAACTCTTAAAATCTAAAGATTCCTTACAGTTTTAAATTAAAGGACACTGACAAAATAGGAGACTGACAGGTCTGAAGCACACTTCTGACCAGCCTGACACCAATTCACTGCCTTACAGAACAAGGGTGCATTGGTTGGAAATATGTATGTGTAAGGGGAAAACACAATACATGGAGAAAACCAGCCCCTTGGCTAGTTTGAACTGTTATGGATTTATGAGTCCTAGCCCACTGTGAGGTCCTCCAGAGGCACATTCTGTAGTGCCAATATCATGGATGGCAATAAAGGTGCCCTGTTCTACTCTTGTTCCAGCCTCATTCTGACTGACATTGAAGCCCATTTATTTTGCCTTCATACATACATATACCTTTTTTCAGTTTAAAAAAAGTAAAAGACTCAGTTTCACTCTGTGAGTGCCACTTAATTATTCTGAAATACATGATGCTCCAGTCATCACCACTGCCCAGTTTCAACCCTGGTTGTGTTGTCTGCTTTGAAAAAATTTGATATTACCTTCCTGAAAACTCTGCAGATGATTCATAATTCAAATTAACTGCCTGGTGGAAATGCATTTGATTGTTTTGTGGTTGTTTTTGGTTTTGTTTTTGTTTTTTTCAGTGGAGGTCAAGGAATAATAGAAGGCTTGATCTGTTATTTGTACACAAAATCTTAGATCAAAAAGTATCTGAATTTGTCCATCCCAAAAATGTATGCAACTGATAAAATTAAGGCAGCAAGAAAGATCTTGTCTGAGACACATACCCCCACTGCTTTTGTGGCTGCTTCTCTCTAGTCTATCCCAGGTTTGAGAAAGCTGAGTTTCACCTCTTTCTGTGCCTGCAGAAAGTTCAATACCCAGTGTTGGCACCATGGAAAGCAGGACAAAGCAAGGCTTAGCACAAAGTCCATCAAACCTGCTTGGGCTCAGCTAAGCAGAGGCTTTGTTTTTGCTACCTCAAGGAGTTGTCTGAGGTCCAGCTTCCAGCTCACAGAGTGTGAGGTTGTTCACAGCCCTCAGCAAAACACAACATTCAGGCAGCAAGGAGGAAGCACACATCACCATGGGCCTCTCATGTTGCAGTGGTGCAATTGGGCATCCTTAAGTGATCCTCAGTTTTGGAAAGAGAGGAAGCTACTCTCCCCTCTCCCTTTCCATGTGTCATAGGATTCCCTTCTGCTAAGCTCTTTTTTTAGCTTTGGAAGAGGAAACGGGATTCAAATCTGCAGGCAAAGAGAGGCACTAACTAAATTTTTACAATTCCAGCATCAGATTTTATAAATAATCATAATTCTCTGTAGACATAAGGAACAAAATATAAAAGGAACATTAATGTGCGCAATCTTCTCTGTTTATGCACTATTGGTTTTTTTTTCTCTTTGAGCTGTAATTATTAAATAATGATTTTTCCTCCTCCCTTTTTTACTTCAGTAAAAATCTGATTTAATTGGAATTGCTCACAATCACTTTCTTTAGGCTCTTGGGGTTTCTTGTGTACTTTTTGCTTGTTTGTTTTTTTATTCTTTTCCTCTTAGCAGTAAAGTGGCATTTCAGATTATGGAGTGTAGGTCTTATGACAAATGATATTTCCTTAGGCTTTTTCTGTGTCTAGAGGAAAGATGATGTAATTCCACACTTAGTAACATTTCTTCCAGCATTTCAGTAATCAGTCAAGCATATAGCTGGCCAGCTTTTTTTAACCTGTGTATTTTCCAACAAAAACATCTTGCTCCTCCCCCTTCCCCTTTACTACTGCTTTGTTGCAAAGTCAGTCAAATATTCTCCTAAGAAACTCTAAAAATAAAACAGTCTTATTACACAGAAAATTTAAATCTTATGGAAGTTAAGAGCTTAAGAAATAAGTGATTAAGAGTACCAATGCACACCCAAAAGAAAATATTGTGCATTTAGTTGGAAAAAGGCTGGTGCAAATTTTATTTTGGGGGGGAGCGGGGAGAGGATGTTTAGTTGGGTTTGATTTTGTTTTGTTCTGGTTTTCTTCCTTTTTTTTTTTTTTTTCTTTTTTCTTTTTTCTTTTTTTCAGGCATTGGTTTTCTAATAAAAAATGGAAATTACACCATGAGTATTATTCAAGATTTTCATAGCAAAAACTGGCAAGTTGGAGTAACAATGAAAGTAAAGCTGTCTACTTATGACCTTAACACTCAATAGAAGAGACAAAGAGGAGAAATGAGCTCCTTATTATTAGGACAGATTAGTCTCATAGTAGCACCCAATCTGAGCAGGCATTGCTCTGACCTAAACTGGGAGGATGTTCAACATTGTTTTATGTTTATGTCCTGTGACAGAAGTATTCCTGTTGTACTGGTTGATCCACATGGCTAGACCTAGCAAATTCTACCAAATTCTCATTCGGCACACAGCAGGGTGACTGCATTTCCAGCATGCTTGTCACTGTCTTCAGACATAAAACATGGGCCCTACCCCAAAGGGCTTACACTCTAGCTCTCACACTGCCCTTAGCTACTTCTTCCAAAACCATTCTTCATTTATGCCTTCAGTGTTCACTTCGCCACCAAAGCATCCTCTCTGTGACCTTGTGACTAAGTTCTAACCAAATAAGATGGAAACAAAGAAACAGGAAACAAAGCTGAAATGAGAAGCCAAAAATTTAGATTTTTCAGCAGCATTTTATAGTGAGAGGTCTTACATTATGCTATGATGAAACGTGACTTCCTTTTCATAAATATGTGCAGCCTACTTCTGATCACCTTCTTCTTCTTCTTGTGTTTGGAAATTATTTCCAGCATTATTTGCTTCATCATCTTCCCAGGGATCAGAGTGAGGCTGACAAGCCTATAGCTTTCTGAATCCTCCTTTTTGCCCTTCTTGAAGATATTAGGTTACAATAGACTTCTTACAGTCCTCAGGAACCTTCCTCAGGCTCCAAGACCTTTCAAAGATTATCAGCATTGGCCTTGTAATGACATCAGCCAGCTCCCTCAGCCTCCCTCATCCTCTTGGATGCATCCCATCAGGTCCCAGGGACTTGTGTGTGTCCAGTTCATTTAAATGCTTCCTAATCCAATCCTTCCCTATGAAGCTCCTTGCTCTGGACCTTCCCCGTGGTCTCAGGGATCTAATATTACTGCAGAATAGCCTTACAAGTAAAGATGGTGGCAAAGATAACACTGAGTGTCACAGCCTTTTCCTTGTCCTTTGTTACCACATAACCCATCTTTATGTATCATTTTAATGCATAGTGTTTTAATGATGAAAACTAGAATTTCCCAAACACTCAGGAAAATACACACAGCAGATGCAAATCTTTAACTGAAATAGGGCCTGTAAATGGCCGTTTACAACTTCAGAAAGACCAGAAGCTTAGTATCCAAGAAGACCAAGTATATGAACTGCCTGGGACATGAAAAATCCACAGTGTTTACTACAAAACTAAGAGGCATGGAGTAAAAAGGGATAAAAGAGTTAATCGGTACTTTAAAATACAGAGTGATATAAATGGAAACTAAAGGAATCAAAGTCCAGTGGCTTTCACAGAAAATTCACAAGAATTACAGACAAAGAAAAGGCATGCTTAGGTATATAAGGAACAATATGAAAATTCTAAATCAGATATAGAATCATTGCTAGGCATATATTGTAAAAATATAGCAAACAATGACCAAAAAAAAAAAAAAAAAGCAGAATGTTCACTACATTCACTACATTTGTGAGAATTTTACATTTAAAAACCAAGATTTTAATACAGCTTCTTTCTTTAAGAAATCTGAGAATCTGAGGACTTTTTTATTACAGAGATTGGGCAGGATGGTGTAGCAGTGTGATCTAGCTTCCCTTAGTCTCCAATTCTGATTGCACCCTTTCTCCATGGCCTCCAGTGGAGCAGGTGACCTCCACATGCTCATGACAGTTCAGTGCAGCAGGAGGCAATGATTCTAATCAAATCTCATGCTTCCAGGCTTCAGCTGGTTTCCTGAAAGGGATGCACAGGAACATTTGTTTTCCTGATGCACAATTGGCCTGATGTATTTAGATAGGAGAACGAGTCTTCTCTGAAGCCTCAGGGATTTGGGCAGCTATGCTCAATCTGGTGCCGTATGCTGGTGAGAAAAGTCCTTCTTACATGCTTGCCTTACGTATACATTAGATCAGAAACTGACTGCCACCTTTGAGACCTAAAAAGGATTTTTCCCCTGTGTGTCTAGGAAAACCCCGTAGATTTTTCTCCTTGGTATAGGACTTTGTTTTCCCATGAAGATCATCTGGGTTACTGGCAACACCTATGCTGATGGGGCATAATATTTAAAATACCTAAGGACTGGAACACTTCAGTAGAAATGAGACACTGGGTTCAACTTTCAGGTAAAAGGGAATGGGATGTAGTATACTCAGGGGAAACTAGAGTATTTCTGATAATGTCAAGAGATTACTATTTTATGATCCATGAAAAAACAAGAGGAAGTATTTGCTGGCCAGAAAGGGCTATTTTCTTACTTCATGTGTCTCTGGCATACACCACCAGCTCTCTGTGTCAAGATCCTTTAATGTTTAAGCCACCAATGACATCTCTGTTTGTTAGGAGAAGAAAATATTTGAAAGACCAAGTGAACAGCTTATCCTGGATACAGCATTTAGCCACATGATTTTTTTTTTTTTTTTTTTTGTTACTGGTCAGAACAAAGGTTTTCATTCACACATGGTGCACAAAATAGGTTTTTAAGGACTAAGCCTTCAACAAAGAATTAAACATTCAACAACAAAAATGCTCCACAGCTCAGGTCAATGCAATCCATCTTATCCCAAATAACCCTGGTTTGAAAAATCTGGAATTAATTTGATTGGGTTCAAAGCAGTTTGATAAGCTGCTCATGAAGAAAACTGTCTTCAGTGTTTTTTACTGGTATTGGCTTCTGCCACTGTTCCCTAGTAAATGCTTTTTAGAAACAACATATGAATGTCATGCTATATGGTATGCAGAAATAACAACATAGTAACAGTCTGGTTTTGATCTGAATCGGTGAAGCAGACAGCTTTATTATGGATGCATGCTAGAATGACTTAGGCAAATGAAAGTCTTGCTATGATTCATTGCTTAAAGTAAGCTGAGGGCAGAAAGAAAATTATTATATTTTTGAACACTTTCAAGTTAAATTATTATAATTAATTGTTTCATTTTTGCAGAATGATTCAGACGGCATTTATAGCTAATAAAAGGCAAGAAGAAAGAGTTGCAATAGGATATTCTAACTACTCCAGAATAAATAATCAACACAAATTTGGAAAACTACTGAAGGTCATGCTGAGCTTCTCTCCAATGTCAGCAGCACACGCAAGGCTGGGAACCATGACTTATATTAAAAGAGACAGAGATTAAAATGTCCTTTCCCAAAATGTCCTTTTACTCAGGCCTGGACCACTTGCATTTGACTTCTCAACTTAGTCACTGAGCACAAGGTGGCTCTCGACTCCCAATCCACTGCAGCCTGACTTGTACTGCCTGCACTTGCAGCCCAGTCCTGGGAGCCTTCTCTCCCTCTGCAATCCCATGTGCCACACACAGCTTGTTAGACTGATCTGTGATAAATCAGATGTGATTATCAAGAGTGTGGTAGGTAGGGAGCACAGCAGCAAGGGAATATGAGAGTTGGTGAGGTGTCACAAGGAAAGGATGAAGCTCAGCTCTGTCATTCCCTTCCCAATCTCTGACCCAAGATTTCAGATGCTGTCCCTGTAAAACCATCAGAAAGCTCAGATGAAAACTAGGAGAGGTGAGCAATTAAGCAGATGGAACTATTAAGATGGAGCCTTACCATAGAATCATAGAATAATTTGGGTTGGAAGGGACCTCCAAAGGTCATCTTGTCCAACCCCCCTGCAAGAATAGACTTATTAATTATGCTCCATTACATTGCAAACACAAAAGCTTACCTGCAATTTCCAAACTGCATGGAAGAAATAGTTCAAGTATTAAACAAAGCAATGTCAGTTTTCAGTATGTATAAAGAGCAATACAGTATTATCTCCCCAAACTGTTTTTTCACCAATGAGTCATACTCAGGTTAGATCTCTAATTGTCTCAGGCTACTGTACATCCACAATAAAACTGTGCTAGCTACATGCAAAGTGTGATATCTGAAACTGCACAAGAAATGCCAAGATGGTATTTACACACAACTTCTAAGTCCAACAGATCTCACAAAAGCAAAAAATGCAAACTAAGCATGTCTGAAGTACAAAAAATCACTCTACCCTCACTATATATTCCATGAATGTAACAATACATTAATAATGTAATAATACATTTAAATAATGCAGTCTTTTTATCCACAGTACTAAAGGAACCCTTGAAGTCAACTATTCTAACTACATGCAGAACAGCTTGTAATTTTCCATCACCTGCCAGCAGCAGTGAGATTGCATTACTTCCTTTCCATGTCTTCCACTGGAACCTGCTTCACCTATAAAAACCCCTTAGATCTTTCCAATGTATTGTTTTACAGAGACTCCTAATGATGGAGAGTTTTAGATACTACTAATGATTCTATGATTCTATGATTCAATGAAATGCCTAAAAAGAAACTGAAAATGGACAGTACCAATCCTTTTCAATTTTCCCACAGTGACAGTACTAAGCAAAGTGGAGGGGAATCATAGGATCTTGTGGTTAGAAGTAGGCTTGTATTCCAAACATTCAGTGAGTCTTCCAACATGTTATTTTTATTATGGAAATTTGAATTTGTAAGATCCATCTAGATGTCTGTCTTTTTTTCTCCAGTGACCTTACATGGCAATATTGTCAACAGTCTAATTACATGTGGTATAAAAGTATTTTTTCATTTGATGCAGAGGAGGACATGGCCTTCAGCAAGGAATTGTGCTGCTGTAAAACAATGCACTTGCCTAAATCATGGAGCACAATTTATACTTACATTTTTTCTCGACATTTTCAAGGCAACAGCTGCTTATCCTGGGATATTTCTAGTCTGTGACAGCAGGCTTCAGCAGTCTCATAGAAGTATGAGTTACCTGTGCTCTTGTTCAAGACTATCAGCCTACAAGGTCAATTCTAAAAAAACAGCTGAAGAGGAATTTTCCATCAGCATTACACTCTCCTCTTTTTAGCTAAAAGAATCACATGACTGGAGATGTTTCCAAACTTTCAATGGAAAAATGGTTCATTTCCTCCATGACTCCCCACATGTCAGCAACCTGTCTTGTTTGCTGATAGCGAATTGTGTCCTCTTCTTTCAATAATTTTTAAGTGTGAAAAGCTCTGCCTTTCAAGCTCCTAGACTTACTGCAATGGCAAGGGATTTCAGAAACACATCATATCTTTCAAAATGAAATGTCACTTGGACTTTTTCAGACCAAAGTTAAAATAATAACAGTAATAATAAAGCTAAGTTTCTTTACTCCCATTTTGGAACAGAACATTATTTGACATTTCAGAATTTATATAAAGGAACTGTGACTTAGACTAACATTATTTAATACACAAAAGGCCCCACGCAGCACCCTGATTTAAAGAAAAGAAATTGAATTGAGAATGTCTATTTGAAAAAGCAAGTGTTTGTCAGCATAAGCAGATGTTATACACTCAGCTTCCTATGAAATTGGTTACACATTGTAAGATTCAGACGAATATATGAATTTTTATTAGAGATGAGGTGTTCTATGTGTACAAGCGACTTCAGGCCAGTTTATTAACTGAGGAAACAAGGTCAGACACTGAAACATATATAGGCAATAAAGGCTGCAGATAAATTAGATCTAAGACTTTCAAAAGATGTCTAGCACTAAATTAATTTGGACTTAGATGCTAGAAGTTTTCTGAAAATTTTATTAGATGCTTTCTTGTCACCTTCAATAGCTAAAAATTCTTTTGAAATCTGGCTCTTAAATATCAATCCACTCCATACAATCAGAAATCTGAAAAACAGATTTACTTCCCAGGACACTAATAAGCAGCTATGCATATAATTATGAATATTTATTAAAAGGGAACTTGTTTCATACCTTGCTTTCTTCCTACTTTTTTATACAATATATTATGTAATTTTCACTCTTCAAAGTGTTGCAGGGAATTTAATGTAAATTAATCTTTTTATATCAAATCTATTTTGTGCTGGAAACATAGCAGCTACACTTGAATATAGTGCAGCTGTTTATCTGTATTGATGTAGTAGAGGATGCTCCTTGCTCGGAGCATGATTAGTGTGATTCTCAGGCATTAAATCCTTCCCCAAACATTTTTTACCAGCAAAGCTTAAAAGCTAATTCCCATAAATGTTCAGGTAGTAAAACTGCCTTCAGTCAACTCTCTTCTTTTAAAAGGAAAATGGGGACTTTTAATGTGTATGGATGTTTAAAAAAATTCAGAGACTGAATCTGTGATCACAGGATGTGCTTAGAGTAGATCCCCTTGGCTGATACTCACTGTCTGTAGTAAAAAATAATTGTTTTGTTTATCTCTGCTAAAGTAAATTACCATACTGGATGGATGTGAGATGAAAGCATGCTTCCCTGGTAACAGGATTTCAAAATTCTTGTGACTTAGACAATTCAAAGTAAAACTTCTATCTGCCAGCTACTTGATAAGAAATTGAGCTCTGGAGGCATTGGTGTGGAGATGTTATAAACGCATTTAATTGATTTGATCATTAATCTATCAACTGGGATTGGCTGTTAGATACAATAATGTTGCTGGGATGATTAAACAAAATTACAGCACCTTTTTATAAGAAAGTAAAAATTTTACTCTTTAAAGCAATCTGAGTGAGACACTGCCACACTGTTTGTTCAAAGTCTTTCTCCTTTCTTTAATTATCAATACCTCTACAAAAGGGAAACAGTTCAGACTGTTAGCCTGGATTTTGAGATTTTTCCACACACTTTCTGTGCTACCTCAAGCCACTCAGCCTCTCAAAATTTCAGATCCTCAGTTGTTAAGTGGGAATTATAGTAATTTATGTCATCATAAGAGTGTTGTGAAGGTCATCCATTAGATTGCAATGCCTATGACACAACCACAAGGCAATGTCTATAAATTGTGTCCCAAAATGAAGCTTCTGGAAAGTCAATACTGCTGTGAAACAAAAGATTCACAGTGGTGTTACACTGAACACCAAGTTCTAAGAGTGCAAAAAGAACAAAGGAAAGAAAAGGTGATTTAATTCACTGAAAGTTAACTGTTTTTTCACTTACAAGTCTTAAAAAGTTCCTAAGTGTACATTAAAACAAAAACAAAATAAAAAAGTTTTAAAATGTCAGAAGTTCAAGTTATATGATCACAGAACACAAACAGACTGAGAATAGGTCCTTTTGTAATATTATTTACTAAAAGGCACTTCACAGGTTCATCATTCAGATACAGGTTTTGTGCACTTGTTCACATGAAAACAACCAGAAAATGTATCAGTGAGAAGAGAAAAGGGCTCTTCAGGAACAAATCATCATCCAGCATCCAGGAGAATCAAATAGGCAAAATTATCTTGGCAAGGGCTCACTTCCTCTGTCAAGTGTGAAAAAGTCCTTGATAAGCTGTCTCTGCTCCTCTCTCCACAATGGAAAAGCTGTGTGCATGCTAGAAAGGGCTGTGTGATTATTTGGGTCATTTTAATTTGCTTGTATGGTCCCATGTAATAATTGGTTCAACCTAAAACAAAAATTTTGCTTCCCTTGAGTACATGCAGAAAAAAAAAAGTGAATCTGCATTTCTACCTCATTCTATAGCCTTCATATGCACAGGCTCATATAACAAAAGATGGCTACATGTTTCAGTCCTTGATCCTGTAAATGTTTATGTGCAGCAGTCTATGGCAGTGCCAAAATGAGACATTTTGATCAACTCCCATTCCTGGCTAAAAAATCCTCTTGGAATCTGATTAACGTGGGTTTAAATCCTCTTAAGTAGAAGACATAAATCCTTCAAATCCCAGCTGAATATCTTAAACATCAGCCTGAAACGTGAATAGTATGTCTTCCATGATGATTTTATGAAGACTGTATAAAATTTTCCCATTTGAAACTACAAATTCTTGCTTTCAGATTGGTTTGGGGGAGGAAAAAAAAGCCAGAAAAAAAAATGAATCTATTCTTATGTTCATGTGCAGTTCCTACATTCCTTTGAAAGGACTGCAGGTATTACAGACCTCTCTTCAACCCACAAAGAAGTCTGTGTATGTACCTTTGTTTCTTGCACATGTTCTTATCTGTGCTTCGGCATCACATTTTTTCCCCCAAGATTTTTAAGATTATTTTTCAATTACAGCCTTGGAAGTAGATCATAGTAGCTGAGGAATAAAGAATGCAGGTCCTCATCCCTATAGCTTTGTATGTTTTGACACCAGCATAAGTGAATTAATTTTCAGGAACATTGATCCTCCATGGCTTTAATTGCCTTCAGGACCTTAAAAAAATTAGCATCCCCAACACATTAAAAAACTGTGGGCAAAAATATTGATTTTGTATCACATTAAACTTCCAGAGCACCAGAGAATACTAGTAAATGTATGGCCGATCATTTAGGAAGTCTGAAGGCTTTTCAATGGAAGTTTTAATCTGAGGAATAAAACAATGAACAAAAATACATGAATTCTCAGAAGAATTAGCAACCCTAGTAGTTGCAGGGGGTTTGTGTGTGGAGTAGTACCAGTTGAATTAATACAGTCTACTGGCAGGAAGACACTACACTAAGAGAGTTAAAACCCCCTGATTAATTTAAGCATTTTTATGTATTAATTGAATAAATCTCAGTACAAGATAAAAGGGTAAAGGAAAAATAAAGATTTTCCATCTGCCATGGAATCATGATATTTACAATTGTATGCTATGCTGTGAACTAGTGACCAATTAATTGAATTTAAATATTAGAAGACTGTGTGCTATGAGAGGGTAATAGTTAAGAACAACCATTGCAAATTTTTATTCCCTCCTTATATAAAACATCAGACAATACATTTTGAAGGAAAAGCACTGTGGTATGGCTGATAAATAACATTTTGCATCCACTTACCTCTGTCTCAGCTTTTCCCTTTTGGTTGTGAAACCAGATGGCAGAGTTCAAGAATCACCTTAGGTCTAACAGACTTCAACAGCCCTCTTTCACTTAATGGCAGTCCTTGGATTTAGACTTAGCAGAAGTAATGTTAGTCTTCCCAGACTTTGAAAAGTGGGGATTTCCTATAAAATATCTACTACTCTACTGCCTTGAGGTAGTATCTCTTGTTTCAAATGAAACTAATCAAGGTCATGTGACTGAGCTGGAGCTCTACCACTCTTTACAACACTTAGTAAATCTTAAGTCCTTTCATACACAACATGAAGCTTTTGTCTATTGGCTCGTAATTTCACTGAACCAGAACGTAGTTCTAGAGGAAGTAAACACTCACATTATTTGGAACCCTATTAAATCTCTTCAACACTTCACTTACTATGTCTGCCCCAAAGCATTTGGCACTTAGACATATTATAACTTCTATTTCTAAGCCATGCTATCAAAAGAGCATTAGTAAAGCTGCTGGTAAACCCAAATTTGTAGAAAAGCTGAGTTAGTGAATATTTTATTTCTACCAAGTTAAAAAAACAACTTGGGCTATCCAAATCTTTTTAAATAAAGAACTCAAAAAACTAATAAAAAGTAATATCATTAATCTTTTCTGATTTGTTTACTGTTTTATTTTCTGTACTTCAGATGTAAAACATCAGGTTTAGGTGTAAGTAAACATAACATACCAAAATCCACAAGCTTGACTCCTCCTTCAGTGGTCAAAAGTATATTATTTCCCTTAATATCACGGTGGATAGTTTTGTTCTCATGCAAATGCTGAAGTCCCTGGAAGGTGAGATGGAAACATGAACTTTTTACTAACTGCTCTGTCCTCCTTACATTTGCAGAACAAAAAGGTAGCAGAAAAGTATGAAAAAACTTAAAACAGATTATTTTTTAAATCCAAAAACATAGAAATGTAATTCTCACTACAAAAGCACTTGGCACACCATAAGGAATATTTATTTTTTAACTTTGTTTCAAACAGAAATTTTAAAATACAAGTAGGGAAAAAGCCCACTATAAATTTACATTAAATATTACACCTTTAGAGTAGAAATTCAAAGGAAACTAAACTGCTGGGGCCTAAATTCCACCACAGAAAGTCACATTCTGGTTAAAAGAAAATGAAAAATAAAGACAATTGTTCCTGATTAAAAAAAAAAAAAAAAAAAAAAAAAATTTAAAAAAAGCTTGCAGCAGTGTTTGAATTAAGTAGATCTGTTGATCATTTTGCTATAAAAATATTTTGGATCTAGACATAAGTAGTCGAACAATATTTTGACAATACATCCTCTCACCCAAAAAAAAGCTATTTTGATGCAGAACTGTATTTAATAAGAAAATTAATCAGTGGTGAGAAATCAATTTCCATTATCTTAATAATGAAACAAACAGATTAATTGTTCTTTACCTTGCTTACTTAAAAAGAACCCTCTGAATTACGTATTACCTAAATTTCATTAATCACAGCAATAACACAAGATAGTGAGCTGTGTTAGTGGGGATATGCTCTTCACTCAAAGAAAAAAAATGAGCTGAATATTGGCTGTCCTTTCACTGAGAGTTTATCTTACCATCAGAGCTTCATGTAAAATGTAAGCGATTATAAGTTCATTCATCCGTTCACCTCTCTTCAGAAATCCTTTCACAAGATCAGTCACAGATCCACCGTTGCACAGCTGTAAAATACCAGGAGAATATAAAAAGGAATTAAGAAGTAAGAGCATAGCCATCTGGTTTAAGTTTTCAATAGTTTTTGTATTTGTACTCAAATAAGCTTCTATCAAGACAGCAAACCACAAATTTGTCCTATGCCTACCATGTATACAAACATACAAAGCAACTTTTGCCAATTTTTCTTTCACTGCTTTCTACATTTAATAATTCTCAAACATAAGCACAGCAGTGGTTCTTTGCTTTCCTATGGACATGGTTGCTTTTCACTGAAACAGAAGTAGCTTATAGTGCAATAAATTTGCTGTGAAGGTATGTTCTGTGGGGCACAAAAATAGCTTCTGACATTTATCATGTGCAACTCACCAGCGATGCAGAGTATTAAGGCATCAATTTTCAGGTGCAAAAGCTACATACAACATAAAATGGATTTAAGGCATCAGAACACAGAGAAATTCCCCCAAGAAGAAAATCTTCCAAGGGGAAAGCTGCCCTCTTTGCTAAGCAACATTTAATTCCTAGTGCAGAAGGATGTTATAGTTAGGGGAACAGCACAATGGGACGTGATAAAAGTACTGTGGAAAGAATGGTTTCATCTCCCACTGAAACTGGTGGACCATGGATGTAAGATGAATTCCAGCCCTTGTAGCATCAACATTGTCAGCTTCTTGTTTGAGATGCATAGACACAGTCTACCCTGTACAATCCCTTCTCCAGTCTAAGATCCAGTTAGACTCCAACAACCCTCTGTCCTGTCCCATATACATAGGAAGCAGATGTTTGGCTTTGCTCTCTGAAAAATTTAGTGAGCACACATTACCAGCAGCTTAATTCAGACCTGCAGTATTTTATATGTTCATTTTTATCACTAGGCCTTTTTTCTGCAGGAGGAAGCAACATTGTAAAGTTAAGTGATACCTCTGTAGCAGTTTCATTCATACAAAGACAAAATCGGTATTTGAGCCCTTAATGATCCATAATGTACCTAATAATACTCTGATTGAAGAGCCAATGCTTCTGTAGAGGTATAGCTGCTTCCAAGAAAACAGTGTGAAAAAATTCTAAGTTTTACACTGTATCATCCCATAGATTTTCATATGAAAATAACATATGGCATTTCACAATGTAGCACAAAATGGTAATTCCTTTTTGCTACAAATTTGAAGTCCATTCTAATCCAGGGCATAATTTATCAACAAAACCTTTCAATTATGGAACTCCAGACACCAGATACTTTTGTATATGATTTTTAAAATCAGTTCTTTTACAGCTCTAATTTTTTTCTGTGCTGCAATTACAAAAAGACTTCCACCTTACAGTATAAAACATTTTATAGCCCTTTGTATCCAAACACAACAATAATTTTCTAACTACCTCCAGAAGCCCTGGGCTGAGTTGAATTTGCACCACATGAATGTCTACAAAAATATCATTCAGCATCTAAGTTTTGTTGCAAGATTCTTGTTGTATGTTCTTCATCAGGTCAATGAAGGCTCTGTTCTGATAGATGCTGAGCTCTACAGCAACAATCTTTGAACTCACAATCTCTTCAGTGGGAGAACATGCATCTTTAGAGAGGGAAGAACTGATATTCTTAAATTATGAGATTAAGAGCTTTGCTGGATCAGGGTCAGATTCTGAAGTAGGATTTAGTTTATTCACTTCAGCTGATGTACGGTCTACACAGATTTTTTGGGGTGGGTTTTTTTTGTTTGGTTGGTTGGTTTTGGTGGGGTTTTTGGTTGGTTTTTACTTGTTTTTTTCTTGTTTTTTGGGTTTTTTTTACAATGAGATTATCTTTCCAGGGTCTCCATTGTTTTAACTTTGCCACATCACCAACATGTTTGATCAAGCCGAGTGGCACTGAAGCTGTCTGATTAGTGACAAACGAATTGTGAAAGAAATTACACATATGATATTCTTCAAAATACTTTTCTTCATTGTCAAGCATACAATTTTGCTTCTTATAAAAAGAACTACTACTATTTTCTTTACAGAACTGGATATCTGTTAGTCTTTCTATTTAGAGAAAACTAACCCAAAAAATGAATATATTCTTTTTTGTTGGTGGGAGAAGGAAGAAACTATACCTCAGAAATCACCTTCCTCAAAGTTTAGGTCATAGAACCAAAACTGAACTTATTAGCAATGTTAATTTTTACATTCTAAACATGTTGCTTTAACTAATTTTTCTACCTCTCATAAGGTATAGATTCCTATTTTGAGATAAATCTCTGTATTGTAAGAGAAAACTTATCTAAAATATAAGGTAAAGTAAGATACTAAAACTGTGATTATTTTGGACCAAACCAAAACTGAAGCTAAGTATGTAAAAGGCCATATGAGCAGGTCTTGAAGAAAAAAAGCAGAAGGCACCCACACCACCATGGAAATTCTCCATGGATTCCCAAGGCAGGGTGGCTGCTTAGGCAGAGTTCAGCTGAGGATGTCATCGACACAGGCTCTTCCATGCACTGGGCAACTTTTCTTTTACTGCTTCTGTCTCAAAGAGTTGTACTTTCACTTACATCAGACGATTTTTATTTTCCTGAGACCACTAGCATAGGAGGGAGAGGAGGGAAAAGGCTAGGTATTAGGATGCAAACAGCAATAAGGACAAAAAGGGATTATTGGAATACAACTACAATTAGAAAAGGAGATTATGGCAGATACTGTATGTGTGTGTTCTGAGCTGTGCAGGGCACGAGGGGAGAAACAATGACGACAAGGATGACACAGGTTAGTATTAAGCTTGTTCTATTTTTCTACATGCTAAACAAGTCCTCATGGGTAAAATGTTGCATCTGGTCTCATTCCCTATTTCTATTGTCTACTTTTTGCAAGTGAAGCTGCCATATGTCCTTAGAAGCATGCACATAACTATAGTTCCAACTTTCTTTCTTTGTTATGACTCAAGCTGTCACATTGCATGTGTGTTCAATGCAAGCTTATAGTGAACACCTCAGAGAGTCCCTATCCTAAGCCATCAAGTTTTTCTCATCCCTTGTAAAAGAAGAAGCTACAGAAAACTACAATCCTTATGCCCTGAGTAGTGTTGAACCATGCCTGCTTGAGAATATGGGTAGACAGGGAGATAAATTATCCTTGGGGATGTTCATGTGGAACATTCACAACATAAAAAATTAAAGGGGAAACAAATAACCCAAACATCATATATATATATATATCAGATTTCCTTAAGTCATAAAGTCCTTCAATGGGAGATATTAAAGATTACAGTACAAACTTTATTCAGCAGTACTTCCATACTGGAAGTTTCCTGAGTATTGCTATATCTTGCAGTTTACAATTATATATAATAGATAACTGCTCCTGCTTCTCTAGTGGCATGCTGTCCACAGTAAAAAAAACTATGTAGCCTCTTACCAAAGCTACTGTGTTTGAGTTAAACTAACTGTAATGCTTCAATGACAATAAATCATGAAGTCAACAGATATAACTTTTTTTAAAAAGACTTTTCTAGTTTACAGTGAAGCATCTAAAGAGAGTTGCTGGTAGCTATTATTTTGTTGAAAGCACTGTGAACTCATATGGCCAAATAGCTCTTTAGTCTATTTCAGTACTCCACATAATTTGGTAAAATCACCTCAGAATACTTTGATGAAAGGCACTATAAGCAGAAAACAAGAAACACATGGAGAACTTGGGACACAAACCTACTACAGAAGCCAAGCTGTGCCACAGGGCTGCTTCCTACCCTAAAGGCCAAAGTAACTCACCAAATACAAATGTCCTATCTGTTATGAGCCATGGGGTCTAATGGGAGGAGAGAGTAATAATTCAATTTCTCTTTCCTACACTCACAGAAAACACATTCACGCATTCTCTCTTCCATGCACAGATGCATTTATTGCAGTTTGTATCACTTCTATAATACTCATTTTAAGCAATTAGTAATCCTAGGAGGAAAACAGAGTATGGGAGAAGGGGAGGTGTTTGTTAGCTCAAGTTTGGCAGCAGAAGTAGTAGATATTAACTGAAGGGATTTTCTCAGTTTGGTTCTCAGATAACACATACTCTGCTATCTGAAATGCATGCAAAACCAAACCCTTCAGTCTGAACTGTTTTTAAGAAGTCTCCAAAGGCTGCATTTATCCAACGATGGATAGAAATCCTCTTTTATGCTTTGAACAAACTTAATTTAAGTTTGTTAATTAAATTTAATTTAATTCTTATAAATGTCCAGCCTATGAGACACAGTAAGGGAAGATATTAGTGATCCTCCTACAAGGATGTTATTTAGAAATGTCATCTTGATAACTTTGTACATGAGCAATTTTCAGCAATTTAATGTTAGTCACTTCTTTTGTCATTCTCTTGTGATTTACAAGTTATTTTCTTAACTGGCAGTATTTTCACTGCCTGCACTGTTAGAATGCAAACATTACTTGCAAACATAAGCAAGTTAAAGGGGGTCAACTGAACATGGGATACATAAAAGGGAGTGGAGAAGGTAGAGACAGATGCTTCCCATAGGCACACAGGAAAAGATAAAAGTCAACAATCCCCAACTGCAAGATAGTAGATTTCTAGGGGACATAAAGGAAAAATTTTCCTATACAGAGTGGTTAAGCACTGGAACAGATTACTCAGTCTGTGTTAGCTCCATTCTTGGGAGATATTCAAAAGTTGAATGGAAAAGGCCCTGTACAATCTATAAATTTAAGTTAAAAATCTTTGAGCAGGAGCTGAACGAAATAATCTCCAAAGGCCTCTTCCAAGCAAGCATTTCTATGATTCATAATATTTCAATTTAAAAATACTCAGTCCTTAGTTTGGATATTTAGATAGTAGAAACAGGGGAAAAGGACTAAAGAAAACTTGCATACTCAGACCACAGGAAAGAACAATGTGATATAAAACTTGAAACATGTGAAAACCTGCATGAAAGGTCTCTAGGTCTGATGGCCACACAAAGCTGTATCAGAAGATGTGTTTGTGACGGGTAACGAAGGGCTCCTCCCTTATGATTTTCTGTCACTCAAAAAGCAAAGACTCATACTGGGATGATACACAGTCCTCCACCCACCCATCTGCCACAACCCTGTGCTACTGTAGTTGAACTATTAGTATGCAAAGCTATCTTCAGCAATAGATGTATAAAATAGCATGATCCTAACACATGAAAGATTAGAATTGCCATCACATCACAGTCGTGCAGGCATTCTTTGTAGGTCTTAGTCGCTCCTTCCCTGACCTGGCTGATACATTTCTCTCTATTCAGCTCTTCTGGATTCTGATGTCCATTGAATAAGGTTTCAGTATCAGCTTTGCTTTTAAGAAAACTACCAGTTGCACTTTTGTTAGGGCGATCAAAGCCTTTAATCATCCAACTGCTCCTGATATATGCATCTGCACTAAGCTGCCAGGTAACATTTGCTTGCATCCAGCAGTTTTCAAGGTGCTTTCATCTTATTTCAGTAGCTTGGATGAGAATAGCAGGGCAATTGCAATTACTATCTTCCCTCTCTTTACCAGCTGCACAGACATAAATGACTTGGTGGTAAATCATCTATGCACAACTTACAGCATGCATGGATGATAGTTATGAAATAAGTCATATTGTCCAACCTTTCTTTAATTTTATTACACATAAGAATGCTAAAAGCATCTCAGGCACAAATCTCCATTTTTTTTCTGTTCTTAGTATAGATCAATAATCTGACCTGTTCCACTGAGCATGCTGAACAGCCCTTGAGCTGACTGGACCTTCCTTTTAGTACTGACCGCAGTAAGACTAGAAGATTTTGATTTGTTGCTGTTCTGTTGTCATAAAACTACAGAAATATAGGAGGTAAAAGGGAGCTGAAGAAATAATTTAGTCCACCATGTCTGCACTGTGTTGAGATCTCCTGCAGTCCTTGAAAAGACATTTGTCTAACCTGCTCCTAAAAAACCTCCCACTGCTGGAGACTTCAGTCGTTCGAAGTAGCCTATTTCTGTGTTTCTCTAGCCTGGTAGAGCACTTTTCCTACCCTCCAACCTGAATCTTTTTTGCTCTGATAATAAATTATCATTTGCAGAGGTCCAAAGCAACAGATGTCATCTACCTGGACCTCTGCAAAACATTCAACACTGTCTCTCATGACTTCTGATCTCTAACCTGGAATGATACAGATTTGATGGAGGGACCACTTATTGGATAAGGAACTGTACAGATGGTCACACCCAAAGAGTTGTGATCAATAGCTCAGTGTCCAAATGGAGATGTGTGATGAGTGGTGTTCCTCAAGGGCTCGTACTCAGACCAGTGCTATTTAACAAGTTTGTTGGTGACATGGACAGTGGAATCAAATGCACTCTCAGCGAGTTTGCTGATGACTCCAAACTGGGTGGTGAAGTCAACACACTGGAGGGAAGGGATGCCATCCAGAGGGACCTTCACAGGATCGAGAACTAGGCTTGTGTAAAGTGCAGGAATTTCAAAAAGGCCAACTGTAAGGTTCTTCACCTGGGATCGAGGCAATCCCAAGAATGAATACAGGTTGAGAGGAGACAGGATTGTGGACAGCCCTGAAGAGAAGGACTTGCAGATAGTGGTGGACCAGAAGTTCAACATGAGCTGTCAGTGTGTGCTTGCAGTGCAGAAAGGCAACCATGTCCTGGGCTGCATCAACAGAAGCACAGACAGCCTGTCAAGGGAGGTGATGCTCCCCCTCTACTCTGCCCTTGTGAGACCCCCACCTGGGGAGTATCCAGTTCTGGAGTCCCTGACATAAGGACACAGAGCTCCTGGAACACATCCAGAGGAGAGCCACAAAAATAATCACAGGGCTGGAGCACCTCCCTTATGAAGACAGGCTGAGGAAGTTGGGGTTGTTCAGCCTAGAGGAGAGAAGGCTCCAAGGTGACCTCGTAGTGGCTTTCCAGTATCTGAAGAGGGCCTACAAGAAAGCTGGGGTAGGGTTTTTTAAACAGGTGTGTAGCAAGAGGGCAAGGGGAAATGGTTTAAAACTGGAAGAGGGGAGATTTAGCTTAGACATTAGGAAAAACTTCTTTCCTGTGAGGGTGGTGAGACACTGGTACAGATTGCCCAAGGAAGCTGTGGCTGCCCCCTCCCTGGACGTGTTGAAGGCCAGGTTGGATGGGGTCTTGAGCAACATGGTCCAGTGGGAGGTGTCCCTGCCCATGCAGGGAGGTTGGAACTAGATCTTTAAGGTCCCTTCCAACCCTAGCCACTTTTTCATTCTGTGATTCTATGATTATCTATTTAGCATAATCTTTGCCAGATTACTGTCATGATAGGATACTTTTCTTTTTTCAGGCTGTACAAAGTTAGTTGCTGTAACCTTTCGAAAGCATCAACGTTTTCTAAATTTAGGCTGCCTGCAATTTGCCAGTGATGTTTGTGATATATTCTGCTCCAAACTGCATACTCTGTTTATGACACCACATTAGCCTTCCTGAGTTTATCCTTAAATGCCTGTACTTTGGCTGTGCATTTTTGTTTCTCCTAATTGAAAGCATTCTAAAATATTAACAGAAGCACACTCTTCTCTGCATCAGCTAATTTGATATTGTGTGTTTAATGTCTTTCAGTAACTGCCAGCTACACCGATTTCCTTAATTTTTATGCTATTTTTCCCACACATGTACCTCCTAGTTCCCAAAGCTGGGTGAAACACACTTTCCTACAGCCCATTATCTTGTTCCTGCTGCTCAACCATCCTTCCTTTCCTCAGGAAACTGAACACAATTATGCTGGGGTCTTTTTCACTCAAATTTCTTTCCATCTTCAACTTTTCAAACCAGATCTTCTTTAATACAACAAAATCAATATGACACAACCACTTCCAGAGTAATTTTCTTTGCCTTCTGTCCCTAAGGCAGAACTTGATGGACCGTCTGTCTCACAGTCCTGGTTGTCACACAGGGTCAGTTGTGACCAGTTTAACTCCTATGCCCTGCCTACAGTGTGACATGTCTTCCCAACTCTTACCACCCAAGAGCAGATTCCACTAACAGCATTTAAAGCTAAGCACAAATTCTTGAAGGTCACAGAATCAGAATGGTTTGTGTTGGAAGGGACCTTAAAGATCATGAAGTTCCAACCTCCCTGCATGGGCAGGGACACCTCCCACTGGACCATGTTGCTCAAGACCCCATCCAACCTGGCCTTCAACACGTCCAGGGAGGGGGCAGCCACAGCTTCCTTGGGCAACCTGTGCCAGTGTCTCACCACCCTCACAGGAAAGAAGTTTTTCCTAATGTCTAAGCTAAATCTCCCCTCTTCCAGTTTTAAACCATTTCCCCTTGCCCTCTTGCTACACACCTGTTTAAAAAACCCTACCCCAGCTTTCTTGTAGGCCCTCTTCAGATACTGGAAAGCCACCATGAGGTCACCTTGGAGCCTTCTCTTCTCTAGGCTGAACAACCCCAACTTCCTCAGCCTGTCTTCATAAGGGAGGTGCTCCAGCCAGGTCCTTATGAAGACTTTCAGGGAACTAAATCAGTGCCTTCAACAGGCTGAGGTTCAATACACAGCTGTGTGGTTTTAATTTCAGCTCAAATGGAAGAAAGTTGTGCACTGTGACTCCTATTTTTCCTAACAAAAGTACAAGATAGCCCATAAGCAAAAGAAACCATAGCAATGTTCTATGCTTTTAAGTAAACTTGATTGCTTTCAATTTAGTGTGAATGAAATGTATCAGTGAAACAGATATCTTTCCTGAGTTATTTAGCTTCACTGCTCACAAACCACATGGTATTGATAACTGTGCTTTCTTAGATGATCTAGCACCTCCAGGTCTGTGTTAGTCACAGCCTTCTGGGTGTTTGTTATTTTTGATTTCTTCACTTTCAGTTTGGCTGTTTACTTCTTACTTTCTTTGTCACAAGCATACCCTGACAAGACAGCCAGCTAGAGGAAAAATCTGCCTATTCTATCTTATGTAATGCATAAGTATCTTATCTTCCTCACTCAGGATATAGACATCTGTACCTCACACCAGGGCCAAAATAGAAACAGCCATGTCTGTGTCAATATTATGTTTGCCTATATACAAAATCTTGAGGCTTTAAAAATGCAGCATTTTATAATACCACTTTCCAGATGTAGAAAGAGCAAAAAGTGAAATCTCTTACTGTACTTTTGGACCACATCAACTCATCCACACACAACATTATGACTACCACATTTCCAATATTCAAAATATGCTCTACTCTTGAATGTTCTGATTTCAGATTCAGCATAAATGAAGCCATCAGCCTTTACATTCACAAGACAAAAAAATAAATAACCCCCTCAATGAGGATTTTATCTTTTAAAATGCATTTGTAATAGCATTTTGTCTCTAACAGAATAAAAAAAGGCAAGTAAGTGACACCGCTGTATTAACAGTTTACTGTCCCAGGTATGTTCTGCTGCTAGCTCTTCCTGACAAAAGCTTCATATTGCATCATACCATAATTTGCATTCTTTCTTTATGTTACAGTACATTTGCAGACCAATGAAACTGCTAATGAGGAAAGTAAAACTACTCACATCTCCTTCCCCAAAAGAGTATATAGCTGAAGTAGTATAAAGCTATGACTTAGAAGAAAAAACTGAAAGACACTGGTCAGTAAAGAGACAGGACTTTGAGCAAACATAAGAGGCACCTGTCCAGCACGGAAGATTTTGATACAGTAACCTTAGTGCAATTAATTTTACTATACACAAGAAGCAGTAGTAAAAGAACATTTGAAGTGCAAAGCTTTTCACTTGGCTAGGGAGAAAAAATAGAGCCTAAGTTTGGGATCAATAGAGACTAATAATGCCAATAGAGGTATTTCTACTGACTGCTACAAACATAGCTGAGCCTCTGGGAAACACAAAATAAGAAAATAGGGCAGCCCACAGTAATAGCAAGCACTTCACAGCTTACACTGCCTGCTCAGAACCATGTTCACTCTTCAGCGACTGGGAAATGTTTCATAGCATCTTCCTCTTTTGTACCAGCATTTCTATGTGATTCAGGATCCAGACAATAGTCCAAGTACTATCATAGTCACTCTAAACAGAATTCATTTTATGTCTGTGTGCCTAGATGAAGACAATAATTTAGTATAATTCACTGTAATTTAAATGACTGCAATAGAAATCTTCCCTATTGAGTTTGAAAGCATGGCTGGGGAAACACAGATCCAAACAATGAGTCTTGTCTAAAGTCTCCTTTTACAAAAGTTATGAAGCTGAAACAGGCTCAGCTAAAAGGCAATTCCTCTCCCCTCAGGACTGTGCAGAACAGGTCATCCTAAACACTCTTAAGAGTTGTTTGCTTCTCTCTGATGACTACAAAAGGAGCTATGGCCAGTCAGTAACTATCTTGGAACCCTAAAGCAGCAAGAACATCCTGAAAGACATACCAAGACATTATTACTGAGAATGTTGTATGAACCAAAATTATGTTAAACACAAAAGAGCTTTTTTAACATTTTTTCTTTTTAAAATCAACCACTAGAATGATTAATCCAGAGAAACCAGAACAAACAAAACTGAAATGAAAGTGCTCTATAAACCAACCTCTTTCTGCTCACTCCATCTGTGCAAGGCAGTTCCTCACTTCCATGGTTTGGTGCCAGCAAAGTCAAGAGCTTTCTGAATGGAACAAATGCTGACATCCTTTTTGGAGACCAGGATACCTTTCTTTTTGTCACCACTGACACCGGGCTGTCTGCTTTCTCCACATCCTGACTCCTCATTCCTTGCTATATAGTACTCTTCTCCCACAGTCTCTAGGCCTGTCTGCCCAACAAAGAACAAGGAAACCTTTCTCTGCACAGAGAAGTTCATTTGCTGCAGTAACTCCTTTTTACAAAGGGACCTAACATGTAAACTCAGAACAAATGCAGGAAGATTATATTGTCTATCATACTTGAATTGAAGTGTTTAACACTCAGGTGTCTGAGGCAAAAAGAAACAAGCCTTATCCCAAGCATTCTTATGACGATGGGTGCAACCGTTCACTAAAACTAAAGGAGGTTTGGTAATGTGAGATATAACCAAAAGCTGTGCAGATATGGGGTTTGGTTTTGGTGGGGTTTTTTGTTTTGTTTTTTTGTTTTTAAATAAACTTAAATCTTCAGTAAAGACGTGATCAAAATACAATGTGCAGAAAGCAAAGTGCTGTTAAATATTAGAATGTGAGAAGCGTAGTCTTCACATGTTGTTTAATTACATGATGGAATGGTAAAACTCAGGGGAATTTTTCTGAGCTTTTGGATTATTCCATAGTGGCAAAAGTTGTTAGAGGTTACTCAGGACCAGCTTTTTTTATGTGCAATATCCTTCAGCAAGGTGATGCGAACTGCGCAAATCACAGTGTAATATGAAATACTCATTACACAGAAAAATTACAAGTATTTAGTAAAACCTCCAAGCATCAAATCTTAGTTGTAGCCATACATCTTTAATCTTGAGAAAATAGGATATAATTCAAGACTGAAAAATTGCTATAATTGGGAAGCAAAGAGAGACACATTAGAAATGGAGAAATCAAGGCTGATTCAGACATGTAATGGATCAAAATATCCAGTGCTGGGCTGAATGGAGCAATAATAACCAAAGATATCACTTAAAAATTACTCACATTGAGAAATACAAGAAAGCAATTTTCAGTTGTTTAATTTTTCTTCTATACCTGTAATTTGTCTAATTTAGACAAATGACAACTCCCGTTCCCTCACCCCCCCATAAAAACTAAATGGACAAGTTATTTTCCACTGTGCTAACTTCCTGAAAGTTTATTCTTTTATAGTAAATATTTTATATTAAAAAAAAAAAAAGTAAAGAAAAAAAGAAAAAAAGAAAAAAAGTTGCATATCCACTTTCTTATTATAACTGTAGTAATGGCTGCATCTAACAGAAGCATATTGTAAACATTCCAAAGGAAAAGCCTAAATAAATTATTTTTATGTAGATACCACACAGTCTTCTATTTCATGTACAAGAGAAGTGACACATATAGCCATGTCTCTAGTTTATCTCAGGTGGGCTCCTCTTTGACAGTCAAAATGAGACCACAGGGTCCTGCCTCTTGGCATTCTGACAGATTCCTGTGAGACTCACTCCAGCCTGCACTTGTTGGTCAGAAGCCTCAGAAAAAATGCTTGTTACTGAATCTGGATTTTCCCACTTTGTCCAAAACTATCACAATACAAAACACAATTCTAATTTCCATACTCAAAATGACTGTATTATTTCTTTAGGACAAAGTCTTAATTTGAATGGAGTTCAACAATTTAGGTTCCAACAGCTTCAATGACATCAAATCGTCCACTAGTCTAAGTCACTCCTACCATGCACCATCCCAAAAGGAGATTGCATAATCAGAGTCTGCCCAGGATCTGAGCCTTCCTCAGGCTGCAGAATCCGAGCCTTTCTGCAGATTTTTGCAGCCAAACATCTCTCTGCATCAAGAAGAAGCATTTGCTGCTTTGCAACACTGACAGCAGCTCCTCTCTCCCTCTTCCACACACTGAGAGTTGCTGTGAAGAGTGACAATGCCATTAGCCAAGAATGAGATGAAGCTAATGGAGAGAAAAATGCTTCACTGACAGCCATCAGGACTCTTACATGGTGCTGGAGCACAGCAAGAGACAAGAACAGAACTGCCCAACTTGCTCTGACCTTTTCTATGTCTGGATGCAGACAAGGAGCAGTGTCATGTGAAGAGTCTCACTGTGTTTTCAATGTGGGGGTGATAGCACATTCTCACTTCAAGAACCATACTCGTCTCCTGCCCCACAAGTGTTGCAGAACTCCTTGCCCTTTTAGACTGTGATACACGACTGAGGTAAAAGCATTGCATGTCAAAAAAGCAACATGATCAGAAACTCTTCCGTGTATAGTAGGTCAGTGAAAGATCCAAAACTATTAACCACAAAAAATTTGGGTATTAATTACACTAATTTCTCTCTAGCTGATTAATATTTAAATTGTGCTGTCAGTGCTCATTTATAATTTTGTCACAAAACCTGATACATATTTCATTAATTTTAGGGCTCTGTGACCACAGTTAACATTTGCTAGCATCGAAAAGAATATGATTTTCTAAACTTCTCTTTCCAAACACCAGATACAACAGTGCAACTGCACATCAGACCCACTCCAGGCCAGATGCAGCAGGGGAGATGTATGGTTCAGCATTCTTTATTTTACACAGGATTTCCTGCAACAGGATTTCCTTCTCTTCTCATGCCCTTGGTGAGTTCTTATCCCTAACCAGCAGCTACCTCTTACCATACCACTCTTCTCTTGAACCCTCATGCTGGCTGCCCCTTTTCAATCACATCAGGTATCAGATAATAGCTTTTCCTGTCAGGACCTCTAGCTGTCCAAATATCTTTTCTTAGGCAGCAACAGATCTATTCCTATCCCTGATGAATTCAGGGTGCTGGCATCCATCACCACCTAAGTGTAGGCACATGTTTTCCTTTCTGCTTTGAAGGAGCAGCCAAAACAAACAGCAAACCACATCATCATCCTCCTTCAAATCCTCCTAAATAACTCCCCTGTGCTTCAATGCTGAAAAATGCTTGCATCTGCTTGAGATCACAACTGTCTTCTGTTATCTCTTTACTTCTCCAGTTCCAAATCCATTTGTTCTATTTGGCTTAAAGCTTTGATGTAAGCTTCCTGCCATAAGGGCTTATTTTCAGGATTGAAAAGGAGTAACTGATGCTCTGTATGTTGCACTGAGCTCTCCATCTCTGGCAAATTCAAGAATGGAAATTCTTCTAAAGGATCTGCACAAAACCAGGAAGGATTTCTGTTGGGGGATTTCATCTTGTTACAGATGCAATATATGTATGTGACTCACTAGACAATTGCAACTGCTCTTGCACAACAGTCTGTGTCAGATAGGTTCTCTCAGAGTTCTTACCCTTTTACAAACATTTTTGGTAGATGTGCAAGCTTTCCCCACTGGAAGCAATCTGATGGCAATGGGCTGCCATAACCCTGGCACAGCAGGTTGTCATATTGGCAATTTATTCCTCTTTCCCATATAGGGCTCCACTGTCCTCCCAGAATTAAATGGAATCCACACCATGGTTTTCGACTTAGTCTATGCTTGTGTAAAGAGGACCAGGTGAACTGAAACACAACAATTTTCTGTATTCTAGTTCAATTCGAAATCCTGAGAGCCTCTATTCTCTGGGTTTAATGGTTTTCTTTTTTCTAAAAAAAGTAACACAAATAGAAGTGTCTTAAGTATTAAAAAAGATCATTTAGATATTTTTATGTTCAAAATTTTTCCTCCTGATGTTGAATTTAAGAGATGTACTTAATTAACAAATCTGAATCACTTCAGGCATATTTTAAATTAGCAAACATAGCTGCCAACCTGATCACAATAAGCCTTCAGGATAATCTTTCTATAAGTCTTTTGAGTTACCAGTGTCTATTTAGCAGGTTCAATTAATATAAAGAAACATCTAAAATACTGAATTTAAAGTATACATCTTTGTCTGCAACAATGTAGAATGATACAAGCTAGCAATTTATTCAATGCATTTATTTTCACATTCTAAGGTTGAGAGAATGGGAAATGCTAACATGGCACTTCTTCAGAAAAGCAGGTTCCAACCACATTCTGCACTTTCATATGATCTGTCCAATGAGTATTACACTAGGACAAGAAAGGCTCTACATGAGAATAAAGATGAATAAGGTTCAGTCCTGACTGTGCATGACCAGCATCTGTACAGGCTGCACTAAATACTCAAATATTTGTGAAGGTACTGTTTAAAAAACAGAGATTGTAGTCTACTGCAAATTGCAATGCATTCCTCCTTTTCAAATGAATGGGATTCTAAATTTCTATGACATATTGAAAAGTATTTTGCTTTGGAAATATTTTCATAATGTTGAAAGCATTATATTATAGTATGTGGAATATTATACGTAATAATAAGAAATAAGGACACAAAACCTAAAGTTGCATACATATAGAAATGAGACTGTATAGCATAACAGTATTAGCACCAGGCTTACTGTGTCTATAAGTGGATACTTAATAGAACAGCTTGATACATCTTTCAAACAACAGTCATGGTTGATGGAGAGCATGAGGGAAAAAGATTGCAAAAATTGGACAGGCTTTTTGCAAAAAACATCTTCTAGTGCCACCACAGGAGACAGGATGCTGTGCTACATGGACCATTGGTGTAACTCAGCAAGGCATTGCAAATGTTCTTGAAACTTGCATGTACACACTAGGAGAACTGAACACCTAAAAAGAATGCTTTTACAGTCCTCCTGACATTCAGCACAAAAGAATTTATTTCTATAACTTTCTGGTGATTCCCTCCATCTCTCCAGAAGTGGACATATACCTCCCCCAAAATGGAGAGGTTTCTACAACATGCTTTGATAATACAAAACTGTATTTTTAGGTGGGAAGTCACCCCACCTTAACCGTTTTCCCCTACCAAGCTAAGTTTCAAGTCATAAAAACATTTTTTTTTACTATGGAAGCAATGGAAGTTCCCTCTAATTACCAAGCATAAAAATATTTTAAGAATGATAAAATATACTAGGTTACTTATGTGACTCACAAACCCAAATCCATCTCAAATACAGCATGCATAACTATTGGTCTTTTAAAAATGGACTGAGATGCATCTTGAAGTTCTATCTGATCTGTTTATAGGAGTGAACTAAAGAAACACCTTGCATTATAATTCTTTGCTTCTGGCTTACAATAGCAAGTATAAGCTCTCTAAGACCTACCATTTGCCTTGCTGCAGTATTTTCAGCCTTCATTCAGTCTTGGGGAGGTTGTTCTTTGCACCAAATCTCAAGCAAGGACTGTGACACTTTTTCTCCCCACCTGCCCTTGACCTATGTAAGTCAGTGATGACTGCAGCAGGGTGGCCAAAGAAGCTGTGGATGTCCCATCCCTTGCAGTGTTCAAGGACGGGCTGTACAGGACTTAGAACAACCTAGAGATTGTTCCTGCCCATGCAGGGGGGATAGGAAATAGATGATTTTTAAGGTCCCTTCCAACCCAAACCATTCTATGATTCTGCATGGTCACTTTTAAGGCTTGATGTGATCTACAACCACGCTCCAAGTTCCACCAGCTGATTTCCAACTATCTCAGATTTATTTCCTTCTAAACTAACATCCAGATTAGAAAACAGCAGGAAGAAATGGGCTATAGCACATTCTGCCTTAGCTGTGTCATCATGCTGATGTCTGCTGACATGAAATGGCTGAGCTGATTCATCTCTAGTATAATACTCAAGTGGCTTCTTTTCAGCACAGACTCAATAGGCCAATTTTTTCTGCCTGAATCTCTGGACACATGTGACAAGTCTTAATACACCTGGCAAGAATCCTCCCTCCAGCAATATTCTTTATTATAAACGTCACTAGAACAGCATCCACACAGGGATAGAAGTTCAGCCTGAGTGGAGCCTACAGAAAGACAGACATTTCTGAACTGAAAGTTGAGTACTGTTATTCCATACAGCTGTATTCTTGTTTTATATTAATTTCTGCAGAAGGTTTCCTTAAAAATGATGAACTGGAGAAAGTTATTTTATTACAAGAAAAAAAGCTAATGGTGCAAAAAGTTCTCATATTACTACCTTTCCTCTATCAACCTGGACTGTGAATGTCCAGTGCCTCACAGTCGACATATGCTTTAGAGAGAGCAGTAAATGAAAATGTCAATTTTAGCTAAAACCAGAATGTCCACCTATCTTGTCCAAGAATTTGAGAGTACAGGTTCAACAGGTAGCAAATCATGTAAGAATAGATTCATTTTAGAAAACAGAGAGGAAAGGTTGAGCAGATTATTTCATACCAAGACTTCAATAAGCAGTCTCATCATAAGCCCATCCAAGGTCTTCTTCAGGATTGAGAATGGATGGCAAATTATGAGGTCTGACAATATGATAATTCTAGTACTTGAGACTAAAATCTTTCAAGAACTCTTTACAGTATCATAGGATAGTCTTTTTAGCTAATTGATCAGTTCAGTCAAAACTCAAAAACTGTACCTAAGGCCACTTGTCTTAGCCTAGATCAAACTTGATATTAGCCTTTTTTCCCCAAAACCCAAACATGGTCAAGTGAAATAAGAAACAGCTACTGAAAACTATTGGATACCCCCAAAATCATCATACTGAATGTACTAAATATTGAATAGTGCAGTTCATATAAACAATGCTGAAGACTGAAATGGGAGAGAAGAAACCTTGCAGCAACTTTTCTTTCCAGATTGGTTAACTATTGATATCTTGAATGGGACAAATCTTAAAGAGCTGATAATTCTTTTCCTCTAGGAAAAGATTATTTAAGATGCACACCACGGACTAAATGCTGAGTTTTGCCATCTATTACAATCCATTTCTAGTGGAATTTTAGAGAATTTTGCTCTAAAACCTCCTGTCCATCACAGACCACACAAACAGAACAGAGCAACAAACTCTTCTTTTAATGACCCCATTGGTCCTGTAAACACCTCCTGGCAATTACAGCTCTGCAGGAATCCAAAATACTACAGTGCACAATACTCTGCATTTGATTCTCTACTTTTCATCCCTGACACCATTTTACATGCAGATGCTATCAAAGCTGCTTCAGATCATGCAAGCTGCAGTGGTATACACTGTTTGTCCTTCCAGTCTTTGGGAACATTTCTACAGGAGCATTGCTGACTGCAAAAAGTCCATTCTCATTTCAGAGTATTGCACAGAATTTGCAGGCATCAGTTAATAGTTTGTTTGAGAGGAGATGAGAAAGACCTCCTTGGAATCAAACTCCGCAAATGTAAATGTCAAGACTGGGTACCTCTCTTAAGGGGAAGCAACAGTTCTAAAGTGAAAATGCTCTTTTATGATTAAATAAATAAAATTAAAATAAACAAACCCAAAGCAATGGAAAGAGAGGTCTCTGTAAGCTAAAGTAGAATGTAGTGACAGAAAGCATCCAAGGCTATTTCACATACTTCATACTAGCACCTGCACATGTATAGCTTGTGATGCAAAAAGTAAATATCAAACTTACACTCCAGATGTAAGCTTCTGTTTTTCATATTAAGACAATAAGTTCATGTGAAATATAAAAGTTAAAATATAAACACTTGACTGTTCCCTCACAGTCCTTTCCATCCTGGCTGTTTGGCATCCATCCTTTATAGGCCAGAAGTTTCACAGATGGAGATTCAAATCCCCAGCAGACACAACAGAAACTAAATTTTCAAAGATGTGCACTGCAAAAAAAGCTGACATCTTTTGATGTCAGTCTAACCTAACCACTTATTATGATTTCCAATGCAACTGTTCTTAAAAACATCTTTCCGATGCAAGTCAGAACTTGGAAAAGCTTTCAGAACTTAAGCACTTTTTAGAGCTTGTTTCCAGGATTAGATAGCATTGTATCACTGAGATATTTGGAAGGAGAATTCTTCAATCTCAACATTATCAAACACCAGGGAAAACCCTGGTTGTTATGAAAGGCACAGTATTCCTGTAAAAGACATTCTTCTTCATTTTTCTCTGGGATAGCTTATCATGAATCTATGAAAATAGTAACAATCAAGTTCTTTGCTCCTAGACCAGTCAAAACTAAAGACTGAAACACACAAAATTACAGGCCTTACCTTGTTCTGATTCCATTTGAGTAAATACTGCTGCTTGCAATAGTATCTGGGCAATAACCTGTTTCTATTGGTTTATTTATTTAGTTGTGCATTTACTTGCACAAAAAATCAATTAAAATAAAACATTTTAAATACTAAAATAAAATTAAAATATTTTCCATAATTTCAGTAAGGAAAAAGAAAATCATTACATCTGTTTTTTTAACTGTTATGTTATATTTTAGTCATATATAAGGAAATGTTTACAGAGGAAAATTCCCATGACAAGGCTTTCACCAAAGAAAGACTATGTAGCAAATAAATGCTATCAAGCTCTATTAAAATTTATATCCTAACTCTGAAGGCACTGCACTGTCACAATGATATCAAAATAAGTACACTGATTTCAAAGCAGACCATTAATTTAGAACACTGAAAAGACTAAACAGTAACCTTTATCACTTCCCACACAACCGCGCTAAAGAAGAACATCAAACAAATTACTTGCATTTCATTCATTGAGTTTATACTTAACATAGGAATGCCATCTGGAAGAACACACTTATTTTTCTGAACTATTTACCTCAAGAACTAGCCAAAGTTGATCTCCATTTTTCACATCTTTCTTATAGTACATGCCGTAGAATTTGACTACATTGGGATGATCAGAGAGAGCTTTCAAAATGTTGTATTCAGCTTCAATTTCTTCATCAATGTCCTAGTGCCACAAATGAGAAATACATACCTATTAATAAATACATAACAATAAACACTGAAAAAATGCAACACACATAATTTTCTAGCTATTCAAATGTAGTTGGAAATAATGCAAATGAAAACAACAAAACATGAATGTACCATTTGCAGGGCTATAAAGCTTGGTTCTGTTTACTCAACCCAAAATAGTAATTTTTTTTATTTGGTTATCATCAATTTCAACTAATAAGCACACCAGGTGTGACAAAGCAGCCCTCAGGAGAATGGGGAACGAGCATTTCAAGGTAAAGCCAGTGAAATCCACAAGTGGGCAGGTAAAGACTGGTGAGTTTTTGGGAGGGGATGCAGATGACTTGGAAGTCACATTACTTTTCTAGTCTCAAGGGTATGCCCAGCTAGAGACAGTGCAGCTAGAACTACATCTCTGCCCCTCTATGCACAAACAAGTGTGACTGCAGCCACACCTAACTCATTGGTCACCCCACTTTCTAAATTCATCTGGAAACTTTTCAGTTGGTCTTTTTCTTTTAAAAATCACAGAAGATGGCAACATCCATCAGTTCTCCAGCTTCTCCCACTGCTATGTAAGACTTCCACCTTTTGTCAGTCTTTCATTATATGGTTTCTTACACAGTGGAGGAAATCCATTTGGAGGTGAGAAACAAGGACAAATTTTGCCTACTTCCTAGTTTTGCACTAGGAAGTGCAAGCCATTTCAGACCAATGGATGCTAGCAATGCTGGACACTCTGATAACCACTTCCACCTATGTACTGGGATTGTTCTTTGAAGGACACTATCAGGCTGTGTTTCAGTCACACTGAGAAAACATCCAAACCATCCTGGCCAGAGGCAGAATAGCTGCAGACATTTCCCCCATAGTTTAGATTTCAAAAAATGATAATATCTCATTTCCAGATTGAAAACATTTTAAATGTGATTTGTCATTTACACCCACCAAAAAAACAAAACAAAACAAAACAAAACCAAACCCAAAAGACATAAGAAATCAGTTCTAGAGGAAAGCTGCCTATGAACATTTCACATCAATGAAAGCCACGTACTCCATGCCAAAAACTCATCTCACCACTGCCAAAGAGAAGTGACCATGGCAGAGCAAAAGGATAGGATAGTGCATTCACTGCAGTCCCAGTGAATGACACACCATTCTGTTCACCACCAAAGACATCTGTCCCTATGATGCATCTGCCTTTAAGAGGTCTTTGCTCACTTGTTTCTTATAGAGGTCTCTCTGATGTTAAATTCAACTTGATTTCCTCATATTAGCCTTTGGCTGTTTCTTGACTGATCTGAAAGAACTTTGCCTTGCCACCTTCAGGACTTGGGCTGTTAAACTTCCATGTTGAGATTACAAGAATCAGTCAATCAGTCTTCATACAGAGAGGAAATTTTAAAGTTTTTTAATTGGAGCAGCCAAGGGAAAGAGTGGAAGAGAAGATGAAGAGAGAGAATGCATCTTGTAAAAACAAAAGGAAAGTTCATACAGAAAAAACCCAACACACAAATAAAGGAAAAAAAAACCCATACCAAAATCCTGAGAATTGAAATAAAAAAAAAAACAAAACAACATGTAAAATATACAATAGCCATAGTTGCCTTGGGAAAATTGGAAGAGAATTAGCCCTCTGTTCTACTGTGATAGAATAGATGTTTCTGCTTCCTGAGGGGTACTCAGATTTTTACAAGATTTTTAGTACTATGACAGGAAATTAAGAGAGAGAATTAAAGGAATGGGACATGAAATCTGTACATGCTAGAAAGAAAAATCTTCCTCTGCATTTTTTTAAGGAAGAGAACTTGAAATATTTGTTGAATGTAATGTATTTACCTATGTAAAACATAGCCAAAGGGAATACCTCTTTTAGAAACAGTACAGGGAATATTTTCCTGTGAACTTAGCTGTAGGATAAATTGGCTAAGAGCCCTAAAGTACAGTGGTATTTACTTACAGCCCTGAGGACAAGACTAAGAGCGTTCTCAGTTCTATCTTCATATATTCTCATTTCAACACTTTCCTATTTCAGTTTCAAAAATCTGTGCTGTTACTCAACACTAAGATTTTAAGAGCTCTAAGGATTAAACATGAAATATGTATTTCAGTCTCACATCACCCATGATAATGTAGTTTCCCATTTAAATTTTGAAATACCAATTAAACCAAGTGATATAAAACCATATTTCTTCTGCTCTTTTCTCAGTCCACCTCTCGTATGGCACAATACTTCAACCACTTTCAATGAAAATAATTGTAAAATTTGAAGAAAATACAGAAAGTACTTTTTTTCTTCATTGCAATGGCTCCCTCTGCAGCCATTAATAATACTTTCAGTTTAAACAGAAGGAACTAGTTTATTCCTTTCACCCTATTTCAATATTGGATTGACATTTTATTAGTAACATGGAGGTACACCAGCTACTCCAGACCTCTGTAATAGGAAAAGTAGAATAATATTCTTAGAATATAAAGGAGAATATATATTGTGTTTAAAAATTCAAGTCATGCAGAATGACGTTGACTTTACTTATTTCAATTTTTTTCATTAAAATAAAGAATCAGTTTTCATCAGTTATACCTCTTCCTTCCTGCAATTTCTTATGTTGCATCTTTACCCACTGTATTTCTTCTCGGATACTTCACCTTCTAATTTCCTACTTAATCTACTTCTCCTTCCCCTAACATCAGATTTACTTCCTCCTCCTCCTTCCTATTTTCATCCTTTACCCTTTTCTTACACCCGAAGTTTCTCCCATGCCTTCAGTAGTCCCTGCCATGGTAAATCACCACTTAAGAATCACTCCTGAATACTTTGGAAGTAGATGAAAGCAGAGGCATTTCCTGCTATACCAACATTTGGAGGAATACCAACTGCAAGCAAGTCCTGCCTGCTCACTGTAAGCACAGGAACCTTGTTGTTTATAGAGCAACAGAATCAAATGTATTTGGATTCATCAAGATCCATATCATTTGGCTTGGAATTGGTTTTATTCTGGGAAAGGTAGGTGATGCTGACTTGAGATGAGACTCTTTTGTTCCTTTGAAAGCATGCTACAATGAAAAGCAAAACAACAAGAAACACAGCAAAGATAATGCAAGTGTGTTGTCACAAACAGTTTTCACAGACTTATGGGTCACGGGACCATGTTCTGATGCTGTGTGACCTGCAGAGGTAGTGAGAGCCCTGTGTGGCTGTGCAGCTCCAGACCCAGCCTTTCAGCTGGCATGATCTGCTCTTCCCCTCCTGTGCAACAGAAGCATGTGCCTTATAACCCCATGCAGGGAGTGCAGAAGATGAGCTCAAAGGGGTCACTTGGAACAGGAACAGCCCCTTGTCCTTGTTTTGCGTGTTACTATTATCCAGAAAAACCCCAAGCCACATGCAGCACCACTTAAGTTAATGGGATATGTCTCTCCAAACAAGACTAATGTCCTTCCTTACTCTTTAAGCATTAATCTGCCACCCAACGAATGTCAGTTTTTGAGAACAAAAACATACTCTACAACACAGTAATTGCACTTCTCAGTCAGCTGGTACTCTGTGTGTAGAAGCTTTTGCCTTTGTATTTTCTATTTGAAAAGATGGATCCCTCTGTGATATCTATGTATTCTGGCACATTCTGAAAATGCAGCAACAATTAAAAAATTAATTATTTTAAAATGTTCAGTCATAGCATGTAACAGCTAAAAGGTTGTACTTAAAATAGATTCTCGAAGGTACATCTAAAGCACTTAAAAGTGTGTAACCTTCTTACTGGCTAGTATGTAAAACAAAAGAAAACAACAGGAAATGGGACAACAGTAAAAATAGAATCAGCTAGGACTCCTGGTACAAAAAAGGAAAATAATCAGCTCTGCTTCTGAAAAAAAGAGATAAACAAGGGTGAACCAAAATTGAAAGTAACAAAGTTTAGGTATACTTCTGACTTCTACCATATGCAACCACTTCCAGGATCAAAGAATCACAGAAAGGAATCCTAAAGATCATCTGGTTCCAGCCCCCTTGCATGGGCAGGGAGACCTGCCACTAGAACAGGGTGATCAAAGCCCCAAAGGATCACTTATGATAAGAAAAATAAATTGATAGCTAGCCTGATACTTTGCATATTGAAGCAGTTTATCTCCCTGTCACTTCTAAGGCAAATGATCTACCAGAAATAAAAGAAAAAGAAAAAAAAAGACTACATACATCCACTCACAATTAAATAAGCATAGAGTAGGTAATTTAAGTATCTTAAATGTAGCTTACGTGAACAGGATCCAAAATTTTGACTGCTGCTTTGCTGCCATTTTTCTTATTTAATACCTTGAAAACTTTTCCATATGTTCCTTTTCCAATAGTTTCAATTATTTCCCATGTATCTGAAGGATCAGGAAAGCTATCAAATATTATTGTTTTCCCAGTCAGTGGAAGCATCTCAAATGATGGTTCCTAAGAAAAAGAGAGTGCAGTGTTCACTAAAAAGTTAATAGCAACTGTCAATTGTCACAAATACTAGAAATGTTTCTGCATGTAGTGTGCATGCACTGAAAGCATAATGAACAAGAAATGCTGCACTTAATACAGGTACATGCAGTCAACAAAAAATAAAAGGAAATTATAATAATAACTTGAACTAATTTCAGACTTGAGTTAATTCAGTAGCAGTTTACCAATGTGCTTCAATTAAACTATAATGTCACACATAATGTCACACTTTGCTTACAACAGTCAATTTTATAATCCTACTCTTACCATTTGAACTTTTACATAGATCTCACAAGGCCAAGCTGATCAATGTGGCAGGAGTTTTCACAATAGTATAATCTTCTGACAACCATTCATAGTAATGGAAAACAAGTTTACTGATGTGCATTCATTAACAACTATTTTACATACAGTGAAGGAAACACCTTTTACAATGATGAAATTGTATCCATCACTGACCATGTTACACCTATGGCCTGGTCCATGGAAGATACAATTCACTTATAAATCCCTTCATAGTGACTGAACTGTCTGGCAGCTACAGTGGTAAAATCAAAGCACCGCACTACCACCACAGAAACAACTGCAAAAAAGAAACCCCACCCTTACCCACTGTTGAGAACAGCCAAAATCTAAGTAAAAATGTGTTTAAAAATTACATTCCTATATTTTAAATTGTAGAGCCAAAACTGAAAAAGAGAAGAGGCAAGGAAAAGGACAAGCTCAAGCCCCTACTAAGCAAGAAATAAAATAAATTAGACAGCTGCTGAGTGCTTAAATTCTTCCTGAGTGCAATTGCACTAAATAAGAAAGGTTGGAGATTAATTTATTTCTGTAATACTTAATAAGCATGCTACAGTGTATTATTCTTGGACTTTTTTATGTCAACAGCAAAAATCTACAAACACAAAGCATTTTAAATTGTATTATTACATGTAAAAAAATTATAAAGGGGTATCATACAACTTTTTTGATAATACAGAATGGCTTTAATTTCAGTTTCATCCATGGCTTCCAGCATACTAGACATTCTTCTTTTATTAATCTGCTTATTCCTACAACCATGTATATCCCACTACACATGGAGCATATATACCCACTACCTACAGTAGATATACCAGCTAGAAGCAAGTGCAATGGACTGCTATACAAACTGACATTGTACCAGCTCCTTTAGTTATCTGATATACTCACTAGCACGTCACGTGTGTTCAGACTAATTTTCTGCTGAATAATACAAGCTCACCTGGGGAACACAGGGCTGAGGATTCTTCCCATCATTTTGCTACTGGTCCAGCAACCTACTTCCAACACTCCCCCTGGGAATCATATAGGCACAAATCCTGCAGGACTGCAGTTTCTTGCTGAGGTCCCTTCACCTTTCTGCCTTATTCCTAGTATTTACCTATGCCCTGGTAGCTTCACCACTTCCAGGCAAAGCTATCTCTTCCCCAGAAAATGAACACATATGAGCTCCAACATTTTTTTGGAACTTTTTCTTTTGCCTATAAACTAGTGCTTAAATACAATTATTCTGGGAATACAGAAATCACTTTATATGTGATTATATTACATACAATTACACTATATGTGCATATAATCACATAAAAATAACATGTAGTTAGTTCGTAGTTGGGTTGACACAAAAATTTGTGATATTGAAGGGATTAGGATACATAATCCGAAATTCTTGCCTCGAATCTCCAAACACACCTTTAAGCCAAGGTCCACCCATGTGCTCAGAGGTGCAAGTACAACATTCTAAAAAAAAAAAACATGTACATCAAAACCTGCAGCTTCAAACAGCTTCCCAGGCTTCATTAACTTCCTATACACTAACATAATGCAGATGAAATTAATTGGTTCCCAGTATCAATGGCTTATTTTTCTATCAAGACTGGTTACAATTGGAACTGTTAAAAGGCACCCACAGGTGCTCTGTGGGTACCAGAGAAGAGTGCTGGAAACACTGCCATAAGCCTGCATTTTCCTCTGCACTTCACACCAATTGCACATCATTCTAAGAAAAGTCACCATATACTGAAGAATAATACAGGCAACAGCTGTCATACTTAGTTCAGTAATTCGAGTCCTATTCCAGAAAGAATTTTTCAGTCTAATTCTTTGTCTTTTGATTTACAGCTTCGTGATCATAACTTGAACAAGTTATATTGTTCATCATATTTTCTCACTTCCACCATGCTTAAGAACAGACCCCTGCAGATAGATTGTTTAACTTCCACCTCTATTATTAAAATATATATTTAAAAGAATTATTTTATGTGTTCTGTTCTGGATGATGAATACTGTTTTATTACACATCAGAGAAGATGAGAAAGCTGATAATGATTTAACCTCATATTTCAGCAATAAATTGGACTGTCTCTGGAATATGTCTGAATGACCAAACAAAAGAGTAATTTATCATACCGCTCACCATTACAAATTTGCTTTAAAAAAAACAACTTGCAACTCAATCCAAACTTCTGGGCTCAGAATATACCCTTGAATCTCCGTAATACCCCTTTAAAATAGTTGTGGTATGCTCAATGTGACTGTTTGCTCAACTTCTGCTCAGATTTTGGCTATCCCAGTTCCTACTAAGGCCTGATGCATGTGGGACCAGCACCTTAGGGTCAAAGCAGGAGCACCAGGTAGGCAGGACAGGTGTCCAGAAAGCACTAAAGGGCTCTATGCACCATGATCACCTGCAAATCACTGCCTCCTGCAGCCCATATCTTTTGTCTGGCAGTTTCCTCAGAAATAGCTGACTTCAGAAAATGGCTCAAAACCAGAAAAAACGCCAACCTGGAAGGTATACAATATCTTACCCAAACAGCTTTTGAATCAGGGCTTTTCTGCTTCCCAGCATGATACAGGGGATGCCCACACCTTGACAGAGAAGGAAGGATGAGCACAATTAAGAGTTACACATTATAAATTATGAAACCTTGTTACTGGAATGGTGAATAAGTTAATTCATGTGACAGACCAGTGTGGGTGAAAGAGGACTGAGCCCCTGTTTGTTTGTTGGGTTTCTTAATGAGCTCAAGAAATAAAGCTTGTAATCGAGTAGTAAATTTGAGAGATCCAAACGGACTGTAACAATTAAAGTGATTAAATTCAGAGTATTTGAGAGGAAAAAATAATCTTGGAGTTCAAAGACAACAAGCCAATGTGTCTGGGTTTTTGGTTTGTGGGTTTTTTTCCTCTAAGAGGGAGATCTGGTGTCAGTGATCTGTCTGTCACAGTTACAATAAACTGGCTGAGAATTCCTATGAGCCAGACCTACATAATTTTTCACTTCGTAGGCCACTTCAGACACACACACCTTATATGCAGCAGACTTTAGGTCACATGCTAGAGATATCCAGAGATGCCCTGCTCAGAATTAATGGTGGCAAATCACTGCATTCTCCATCATTTTCAGAATCTGGCTCATTTGGAGAGGGAAGGGAAGGGGCAGCCTCATGACGATCATAGTGTATCTCTTGTGGACTATTTGATTGCTGCAAGGGCAATTCAATGAAACACATTCATCACACCCAAAACTCAGGACACATACCAATTGCACTGCTGAGGTCTTTATGGTCAAGACCACAGAGCACTACAGACAATATAGTCAAGTGGAAACAATCAACAGGATTTGCTTCTGCTGGGTATGTTGCACACACAATTAAGCCTGAATTTCACATAGACTATTACATATTAATCCAGTATTTTTACTGCTGTTTCATACCTTTAAACTGCTTTCGAAACCTTCTGCTTCTCCAACAGTTTCTGCATGGACCTCCATCTCACTTGGATGAAAGGATGTCCAGTTCTCTCCATAAGGAGCTAATAAAGCAAGAGAGTCATCTTGCCTCATGTCATGGATAAAGGATAATGGATAGTGGATAAGGGGAGCTTACATGATTCTACATTATTAGAAAGCAGATACCTATTCATACAGGACTAAAATGAACCCAGCATTTATGTTCCCATTAACATCTTGTCTTCTGCCTACCACAATCTTCTGGTCCTGAAAATTAGAACCAGGACCTCATTGATTCAGTTCAAAACACACCTACTGAGGTCTTCTTTGTTCTATCTTGTTTTATTTGTCCACATCAGTCTCCCCTTCTCATTGCAAACACTGTTTGTGTTCAACCTGGCAGTTCCTGAACATATCCTAGTAATTTGCCATACATCTTCACATGTGTCATGGGAGCTGGATGTCAGGAGCCAGCAACACTACATTGTCTATTGGGTCTGTTACCTCTGTGCAGGTGACACTTGTACTCCTTCAAATTCTCAAACTGAAACTTCTTGCCTAACAGATGCCAGAAAAACAATAACCCTAAAACAAACAAAAGAAGAAAAAAAGAAAGGCAAGGAAAAGAAATTGCTGGCAGTGTTCAGGTAGGGACTACTGAGGGTTGTTATATCAAAGAAAATAACCCTTCTAGTCTCATTTTTTCCCTACCTGATTCCTTTTTCTGATACCTAATCTATAAACTCTCTGATCTGGTACTGATCACAAGACACAGTGGAACCTAGAAATACTTAATGCAGTAGCACAATAAAGTCCCACAACCCTTTTCCTCTTAATTCAAGAGTTCATGCCACACCAACAGTACTTACAAAGCTAAAGGATGCTGCATGGAATTTTTAAGGCAAGCCAAAAACATGAGGCTATAGTATCCAACTCATCACACCAAAACCTAGTACTTTCTGGATACATGTAATCCATGTCCAAATAATTTGATTGCTCAACCATGAACGTGAGTTGCAGCTCAGATCCTGAGCTAGTATGAGTATAAATGTTATGGAGAATATTGTCTCATCCATCATTCAAGGTTTTGCTCTGGAAATTCCAATACCAGCCTCACCTAATTCTGGGGGATATTTGGCCTCTGATTTTGATGATGAAACAATTTATATCTTCCCTGAAGTTTTTAAGGCCAGGCTGAACAGGGCTCTGAGCAACCTGATCTAGTGGGAGGTGTCCCTGCCCATGGCTGGGGGTTTGGAACTAGATGATCTTAAAGGTCCCTTCCATCCCTGAAAATTTTATGATTCTATGATATCTAAATATGAACTTCAGCCGAAACAAAGCTCAGTGTGAGCAGATTATCTAGTTTGGTAATTAGTTAAAAACAAGTGTTTAGAACAAAACTGTGTTTTTTACTTCATTTGTCAAAAGCTGAATACACTTAACGTTAGAATTTGCTCCTAAAACAACAAAAATAAATAGCCTTGCATTTTTACTTAATTTTTGTCTGTCTTTGACTGTATACACTGCTTTGCTTGCTACTTTCAACTTTATACATCCGTCAGTATTTTCCCAGAACTGAACAACTGTCTTTCCCATCTTTCCCATCTGCAATAAACTTTCCAGAGGAAAAATACCACAAACCTCTTTAGCCCCAGCTGTGGTAGATGAAGAATAAAAATAACAAGTCTCTAACAGTCAGTCCACTTCTTTCACTATCAGTGTAAGCTCTGTGCTTACGCTAATAAGACACAAGAGCTGGGATTCACCAAACTTGACATATGTACAATACACCTACTGGAACCTAAGCTAAACAATACAATCCCATTTTAGTCAGTCAAAGAAATAAAACATTGATTTACCTGGCCAGGTTAGCATCTACCTTAGCATTAGAAGACTTGCTATCCAGGCTACTGAGTATATCTTATCAATGTTTACAAGTATCTGTGGGGTGGGTGTCAAGAAGAAGGAGTCAGTCTCCTTTTAGTGGTGCCCTGTGATAGGACAAAGCACAACAGACACAAACTGGAACATAGGAAGTCTCACCTCAACATGAGTGACAGAACACTGGAATAAGTTGCACAGAGAGGTTGTATAGTCTCCTTCTCTAGATACTTTCAAGACCCGTCTGGATGTGTTTTTGTGTGACGTGCCCTAGATGATCCTGCTTTGGCAGATGGCTTGGGCTTGATGCTCTCAATTTCCAATACCTACCATTCCATAATTTCTATGGTTCTATGAATAATTGACTGATTATTGACTGGCTACATTAATTTCCATTGACTACAAGAGGAACCCACTTACGCACTTCCGATGCAGACATATTAAGTGAAATTAATCTTACCTTACTTAGCTGCTGGAAACAAAGAATAATAGCTTGGCAACTGACAAAATGAGTATCAGCTCGATGCAAGCCTGCTGTATCTCGTCACCTGAAAACACGCAGGCAATTTGGACATTGACAGTGCACTAAAAAAGGCAAGAACCATGCAAGGACATTGCTGAGAAACTTTGAACCCAACAACTGAACCCTAACTTAATGTAAATGCAAAAATAAATTGTTATTTTAAAGCATCTGGAGGCAAGAAGTGGTGAAATTTAACTTAATCTCAGATAATGTATGTCCTGGGCAAAACTCAAAGTATATACCTTAATCTTCAAAGAGAAAACAGAGCCATTTTTAAGGGCACTTTTCAGTGTTGATTCTCTGAAGGGCTGGGTAACTGCTTCCTCGGTTTCTAAAAAACACTTAAGTCTTTGCTGACTGCTATCTAGCAACAACTTTCCCAACAAAGAAAGACAGCTTTCAGAGAAACTTGATGCCTCTGGACTCCTTGACCTTTGTAGAACTTCTGCACACAGTAGAGAAACAGTACTGTGCGGTATCAGTACCTGATCTCCTTCTATTGATAAATGCATATTGGGTGTCCACACTGACATTTCATCTGCTGATTATTATTCAGTTGATCTTGACATTTTGACTTGCTGCAGACTGAACTGGCCAGCCCCACTCATGGGTGTCTCCAGCTCAGCACTGTCTCAGTGTTCTCAGAGGGCACTGCTGGAAGAGATCTACATCAGTGTTAAGTTCCACCTTGGTTTTCTTCCATTCCTCCCCATGCCCTGCAACAGTAGAAGTCCTACAGCATGCTGAGGTTTACAGTTCTCAGGAAACTTCATCCAAGGAGACTTTTTTTAAAGCAACAGGTTAAAGAATTACCAAGAGCTGTAAACCTACAATCTAATCTCATGCATAGGAACTGGCCACTGGATGACAGTCTTTCAGAGCTCAAACATGACATCAGTGGAGGATCACTATTTTTTTAAGCCAAACTTTTGTTATAGGAAGAGGGTGTGAAAAGAACATGGAAACAAAACACTGTATCTCATTACTGTAGTAAATTATAATAGCTCTGATATTTTGAAAACAAATGAGAGCTAAAGATTTTTGTGGCAAGTGTCATTCAGCAGAAAATATTTATACAGGGACATTACAATCATGAAAACAAGATTAATAACAGAAGGGAGAATGGTGTCATTATCAAATTTTATTTGGACCTCGTGCTACCAGAAGTAATGAACTGACATTACCAGTCCATGAACTGAACTGTATCCAGCTCATTTAGTGGCTCCCAGAAGAGAGGCGTTTCAAGTGATGAGAATAATTTTTCAATGACTACACACTAGATCAATATATTAGAAAAGAACTTAGCTCTCAAAGCAAAAGTGTCGCTTAATTTTCCTATTTTAACACAGTAAAACTTTATAAGGCCATAAAATCAATATGGTGTGATCCCACTCACAATTTCTCAGTACTTCTAACAGCAACGAAGTGGCAACTCAAAACTCATTTAGCAGCTGTATCAACAAGCTTTGGCAGGGCTTGAAATTAAGGTGATAGAGTAATTTGATAGCAAGATAAGGCATTCCAGAAGACAAGCCAATTTGCTAGCATTTAACACTAGCAGGCAAGAAGTTCCGCGTGTGAGTGTGCACCGGGGCGCTGTGGGCATGGTAAGATTTCACGCGTGTCTTGCCGAGGTTCATGGTGATGCTCCAGGCCCGAGTGTCAGCGCCGGCTCTGCTATGCCAGTGCCAGCCTCACCAGAAGAACGAAGCCGTCCAGACACCTCTCATGAAACCTCTACACGCTTTCGTTATTCAAAAACTCAAAAAAAAAACCCCAAAACCAACCAAACAAAACAACAAGAAACGAAAAGGATTCACCCAGGACCGCGAATGAGAGAGCACAGGGGACAGTGCCAGCCCGCGCCCTCCATACGCCCCCGGGTTCGCCACCTCCCCGGGCCCAAGCAGCCCCGCTCCCAGGCTGCGCACCCCGGACACGCCTGCCCGCCCCGCACGGCAGCCACGGCCGGCGGCGGGATGCACCCTCCCGGCCCCTCCGGGCCGCCGCACCACCCCCCGTCCGCCATGTCGGGTGGGAGGGAGGGGTCTGTGCCGCCCACCTCTGCCCACGAAGACCCGGGGCGGGGAGAGGCTCTCTGCGCAGTGGGTTTACACTGCGACGGCTGCGCTGCTCCTGTAGGCACCGTCTCCTGGACCCCTCCCTTCCTGCGCTGCCCACCGCCCCCGGGACGGGCATTACCCGTAGTGAGACCTCCGCTCCCCACAGAGCCGGCCCCGCCGAGGGGGCTGGGGCCACGCCAGCTTCGGTGACCGTGCCTCGGATTCGCCTTCTCCTTCCTCCGGAGGGCCCCGGCCGCAGTCCCGCCTCGGGTCAGCGGCGGATGAGCGGTTTGCCCCGCTAATCTTCCGCAAGCGACGGCAAAGCCGAGCGGGCTCGGCCCGCCCCGGGCAGGGCGCGGCGGGGGCGCCGGGGAAGCCGGGTCTGTCCTCCCCTCCTGGCGGGAAAACGCCCGGCTGCGGAACATGCGGCCGAGCCGCCCCGGGCCCAGTGGGACGAATTCCCCGGGGACCGCGAACCGACCCCGTACCGAGTCAGGTCACGGCCTCCGGGGCCGCATCCACGCCACGGGGGATTGCCGCACACCCGGCCGCCACGGAGCATCCATCCACAGGAAGGCTGCGGAGTTGGTATCGGGGAGATGCGAATCGTGACCCTGAGGCTGCCCGTGGCCACGATGCCCTGTGTGGAGTTAATGGACTTACCTTGGCCGCTAAAAATAATACAGATCTGGTGTGTGCACGGAGCTCACGTTATTACCCATGATAGAGGTCACTGCACAGTGGCAGCACAACATGAGTATAATGCATGATAACAGGATGAAGTTGGAAGACAAAATACTCAACAATTGGGAGATGGATGGATTTTACCAGTAGAGATCCTATAAAATACACAAGACAATCTTTAGTTATGCTTCTTAGCATAATTAAAGCCTTGACACATCCACGGCAAAGAAGCAACAAGGCTGCATCAGCACCAGGGAAGGTAGTAAGACATTGGAGACTTAGGCTGTCACATGGAGTTAATCTCCTTCCATTTTTTAATAATATTTGAAACTTTTTTGTTTTCAGATAGATCTGACAATAAGAGTTACTTCAGAGCTGTGTTTTACAATTGTCACCAGAGCAGAGAACAGGTAATTCGTGGATGCCGTTTCCATATGAATATATCAGTGATGGGAAAGGCTGCTTATCTCAACCCGGACCACAAAGAAACCACATGGGCAAGAAGCCTTATAAAATTCCTTACTGTGGAAAAACCATCAATGGAAACTTATATATTCTTAAACCCCAAAGCTAAAGAGCCACAAGCCAAGTATTTATAAGGACAAGATGCCTCCTTAGTTCCCTTTATCAAAGCACTACTTTACTGCATAAAATTTGTAAACATTTAAAAGATGGAAACACTTGTAAACTGTGCAGCATTATGTACATAAGAATTTATGAGGGAAATTTTAAGATGACATACAGTCTTTATTAACTTTCATTGCTAGCTGCTCTGTCACTTCATAACCTTTCCCCCTCCCCTGGCTGAGAACCTGGAAGAAAATGAAATGAGCTTGCTATTTTTATAATTGTGTTTTATTAACTGATGTTTGAAGCACTATCAGAATAGGGTCTCAGTGGTAAAAACAGCCATGTATTTAGGCTTGATTTATTACATGAGTGGCATTTGTGAAAGCTTCCCCCTCCCCGAGCAAAAGTCCTGTTGATTTTAATTGTGCTTATGTGTAGCTGGTACCCATTACCTTGAGGCTGTTTCTGTCTGGATGGCAAGTCACATGCAGAAGCATGATAGTCTAGTCCTTTGATCATGCAGAAGATTGACCAGAGTACACAAAAAAAGATGAAAAGCCTCTTGGTGGAAACCCAGTTACAAAAAGGGGACAGTGGGGATTTGCACCACTCCTCTCAGACAGCTCTGACATGCATTCGAGGCCTTTAGCAAGGAGCTGAGGAGTGCTTAGACACAGCCATAGGAGCCAGAAAACAGAATTACTTCAGTTACTGGTTCATATGTCCCATTCCACTCCTAACGGTGCTGTCTGAAAACAAATCCAGAGCAGCCCACCTTGTCAGCTTCTTGGTATCTGTACTGAAGCCACTGTCCCTGAGGTCAGAAGACCTGAAATTGCCTGTGAGCACTCCCTCTTTTGCCCTCAAAGGCAAAAATCCATGATAGGACTCAGCTGAGTCCACTTGGTCTGAAGTGTTGTACACACTTTGGTCTTCTGCATTAATTAATTGTTCAGGTGAACTGATCTGTGAAACTCCCCCAAACTAGTATCTGTTTCATTTAGATGAATCTGAATGACAGTCTGTTGCTGCAGAAAAGATCCTAGTTTAAACCAGTAAAAGTCACAACCAACCTGAGGCCTAAAAAGGTAAGCACTGCTCAAACAAACAGGGAATTTGAGCACTTAGTGAATGACAGTCTACATGTCAATAGTCACTGATTGTGCCAGAAACCTTAGGCATCTCCAGCTATACCTGGTATAAGGTTAAGATGTGCATAATGGCACAGAACAGTGTCTACACTATCTTCTTAATAGATTGCAATTATATTGGTTTCATATTCTCTTCATGTTTTTCAACATACTTTTAAACTCCATTAGAAATACTGTGGCTGTACATCTGAAAACTATTTTAACTTATGTAAGAAATGTGAAAACAGTGTGAAATGACAACCTTTCATCTTCAACATTAAATCACACTAGACAATTAGACAGTTGCTTATAAGGTAAGTCTTATTCTTCGTTGTAATATAATGGACCAGAAGCATACATAAGTAGAATAGACTCTTTTACTTCAGAACTGATCAACTCGCCTTTAGATTCCTAGAAGCTTCTAATAACTAAAAGAAAAAAGATGCTCCTGTGATTAAGGCACCACATTAAAACTATAATTTATTTAATACATTATTTCCTGTATTGTGAAATTGTCCTTAATAAACTGAAATAAAGTTAGGATCCTGCTGTGCCAGACACTGTGGACTCCCCTACAAAAGAGGGTCCTTTTGCTGTTGGGCAGAGCTCAGCCATGGAGGGCTTGTGGGACCTAAAGCACATGTTCCCTCCTTTGTCTATTGACTTTTCTTTGTAATTGAGCTTTTAATACTATTCTATCCATGACAAGGTCTTTTGATGGGTAATTATGTACATATGCAAATAACAAGTGATGCACAAAAAGATCAACAGATACGGAAATGACAACTTAAGAAAATAAACAAATATGTTTAACTAGCAGAAGAGAGACCACGACTATAAGAATTAAAGAACTTACCTCTCTGGGGGACTGCTTTTTGACCTCTCTGGCTGCTTAACTGAGCACAGCCTGGAGCAAATATGAGGAACTCCTCCCCTTTTGGTGTTTGTTACAGAGAAACAATACTTCCTGAGACACCTGAATAAATATCCTCTAGGAAAACCACCACATAGTTTGTCCACAGCTAGCGTATTATTCCTTTGATCATAAATACCATCCACCATAATGAATTACCAAGCATGTCTGAAAGCATGGGGTAATTATCGAATTCATGTATTTCCCTGAAGCAACCCCGAGTTTTGCCAGATATTTTCTTAGTTGATCAAAAGAGCTCCGTAACCCCTTTTGAATGTCTTAGATGCGTGATCCTTGTAATCACATTTAAGGGGTTGGTTAGCTCAGGAGATTGTTAATAGGATACGAAACCTTTCACATCCAACCCAGATCACTGCAGATGAAAAGTTGTGACAATTTAACAGCTTTCATATCTTGTGACATAACCCAGTTCCTGAAGAGAAAAGGTTTCTATTACTCTAAATTTACAGAATGTGGGTTTTAGGGTCTTTGGGCTGAGCATGTAACAAACATAGACATTTGACAAACATGAAAATAATTAAAGAGCTCCGTGGTAATTGATGAATCCAATTAAAACTGCAATCAAAAGAATTTTCACAGTTCCAACTCCAAAACTATCTCAGCAAGCCCATAAATTCAGGTGAGAGTTATAGTAATCAAAAAGCAGGAATTGCTGGAAAGTAGAAGCCATTTAGAAAACTGACAGTTCTTCACTAAAATTCCATTGTATCAGCCCCTGTCATTACACCCAGGAACTGTGCAGCTAGCACAGAAGTATTGCCTTTGAATGGTGATAGCCTAACTCACTGATTTATATCCTGTAGGGAAAAAAATACAAGCAAATATATACAAGGCATTGTGTTGAAATTTCACAGTTGTTTCTACTTTGCAGGGTTTTAGGTAGCAAAGTTTTAAGGTTTTGCAGGTATTGTTTTCTATCCAAATCTTAAGTCAGACCTAATTCTAACTCATGTTTCAAACTCAATTTAAAAAATGTTCTTAGTTTTAAAATAAAATATCAGGAAAAAAGTATTGAAAATTTGGAATATAAAACCTTCCACAATTCTAGAAAAAATCACAGGAGAGAAGGGGAAGTGATAACTCCAGAGAAGATTTATTCTACAAAATGGCTTCTAGTATCATCAGTTACTTAAAGAATACACTTATCCCTTCTTTGGAAAGCACTGATGACCAAAATAACCTTAAAGGATTTTGCTTACGTGCAGTGTTGTGGACTAGTAAGAAGGCAGCAGGACATCTGAGCATTGCTGCTTTCTGCATATGTGGGTATATTGTGAAATTCCAATCATGAAAACATGCAGGTGAAGACTTGGGGTTGTAGTACTGCCATTTCCAAGTGTGCACAGCAGACCCCTTAGAGTCATTAAACTGGCTTGAAAACTGTAGGATTAAAAAACAAAGCTAAGCAATAAACACCAGTCATGTGCGTTATGACCTAAAAGTCATGGTAATCAGGAGTCAGGCATTAAGAAAAATACCCATTAAACAAATATCACCATTAAAATTGATAAATACAAATCTGCTTTGCTATATAAATAGGACTGTGAACTAATGAAATGTAAGCATCACGACTGTACTGATAATTCAAGCAGTTAAATTGATGTTTGGTATATACATCTAATTATCATCTGTGCTGTTCTGGTATGTAATTACAGGAGGGTTGAAAAGACCTTTAACTGAAAAAAATACAACCAGCAGAATCTTTCTGTAAGATTTTTTGTACTTTTTTTTCCCCACCCTGAATTAAAATAGGATCGAAAACCCAGAAGCTGTTCAGTTCAGAGGCTCCTGCATAATATATACCTGTACAGCATCCAGCATCCAGTCTCTTGAGTCCATTGCATTCCAGGTGCTGCCATTTACCATGTTTATTAAAGAGGCAAATATAGGTCTTTTCAAATCACGTGATAAAAGAAGGCTCAGTATTGAGCAAGCATGTCTTTTCCTCTGCCTCAGAAGGGGTCACAGTGCACAAATGGAAGTCTCATCCAAGAATGATGGATGGCATTTGGTATAGTGAAAACAAGAAGGAACCAGTTTTGTTCAGCAGCCAAAGCACGTACATTTTTTTACAGAAGGTTGCACATGGAATCAGACTGACAAGTAGGTTTCCATATCACTTGTGTGCTTTTCTTCTATCTGACATGACTTTTTCTATCAGCCTTTGCTAGTGACAGAAGATTCTCCATGTTCATTTTCCACAAACACCCATCACAATTCTTAGAAGTTAAATTTCAGGCACTAAGGACACTGATGTTTACATAAGACCAGTTTTTCTCAATACTGAATTAGTTCCAGTAGCCTTGGCAAAAGTCACCAGCTCCCTAATCTGTGGATTAACTGGATGTTGAGGTTACCATTTGGAAAAATTAAGCTTCTAATCCTCGTAATATGTAAGGTACTGTAGAATTTTATCTAAATATTCAGGAACATGATGGAAAAGAACAATAACCTAAGAAATTTCATGAGCTTCATTTTGCTCTGCCTTCCTTTCAGTACCATATATTTTAAAGCCAATACCTCTGATTTTGACAGGATGGGACCTGTGAGGTTTGCAAATTTGAGGTTGGAAATACTCAAATTACTATTCTTGGACAATTTCAAGTTTGGAATATTGCATAATATGCAGACCACTTCCAATGGCTATAAACAGAATATCTCAACCATTCTTTGTTCTGCTAATTTTTTTCCCATTTTACACTGGTTTACATATACCAAGAACCTGCTGTCAGGATAGATCTTCCCTTGGAGCCAGAGGTAGCAAGAACATTATCAGGCTTCACGCACTTCACAAATCCATGCTTCATTAATTCCAAGCAGATGCACAATCACAAACAAATAAATAAACCCTAGAATTTTTTTTTTCTTTCAGGCACAATAAGAAAGAGACAAGTTTGTATCACACTAGCCCCAAATAAAGAATGACAGGGTAATCTGAGCATAACCAGAAAAGTTTGAAGTTTTTCTCTATTATTTTGCTGGTACTATTACAAATTCCTCAGCCTCCTAATCCAGAGGCACACCACAAATGAGTCTTGTAAACAGTTTCCTATTTGTGAACATGTCATTAATCTCTGAAGATGTTCCAAAGATAGCCCTTGGAGGATTTGGATTTGTCTTCTTGTTCTTTCTAATCCAGTTAGGGAGTATAGCAAACAGTGACACACACAGGATTACATTTTGAAGGGGCCCATGCCTTGTTATGTGAGCAGCACACAGAGATGCTCAGCTCCAGTTTCCTGCTCTGCAGTTTGCTCTCTTCCTGACTGCTCCTTCTCCTTCTTTCTGGTTCACTGTAAACACAATAATAAAAAAATACTTGGTTTGGATAAATTATGATTTAATAAGAAACAGAAAGAAGGAGGCAATCTATGTGACATTGTGATTTTTAGCCACTTTTCTGTCTTTATTACCATATTTGTGTCCAAGTGCTCTACCAGCACTTGGTAGCATATATAGCATTTCCAACACTTCATTCCCCAGAATGATGGGGACAGCCTTGTCATCTCAGCTGCTAGCTGGAACAAAGGAAATGTGTCTCTGCTCCTGCAAAGTACTTCCAGCATTTCTACAGTCATGGTTCCTTTAGGGTCAAATTATCACTAGGACTTTCCAGGTAACGAGCACTCTTTGAAATAAAACCACTCATTTTTAAACACTGAGGGTAATTTATCACTGAAGTGAAGTATGAAAAGCACCAGTAAATTATCCATTTCAGAATACCTTCAAATCAAGGCAAATAATTTAAAACAATGACAAGCTGTTAAAACATTGAGAATTGTGTGTTCCTTGAAGTATTAATTACATATTTCTTATGGTAGTGGGTGTGCTAAATTGTCCCAGTCACTCTGTCCTTGACTAACTCTCTCCATTGTTTGCAAGTCCTCTAATTTCTCCCATCATCTGCAAAATTTATTGGAAAATATTTTTCTTCCAAGTTATTTTCAGGGAAAAAATTCTTTATTACTGAGTGATTGATACAGACTTCCATTAGAAGCATACCTTGTTCAGGATGGTTTTTCATTTCAAATTTGATTTTGAGACCTACAGGTAGCCAGTTTCTTATCTAGCTAATGCTTATGGACTGAATTTGTGGATTCTTAGGACTAATATAAATTATCTACAATGAACGACTTTGGTATTACATGTAAGCTGCTATAGTTAGCAATGGTTCACATTTAAAAAGGTGCCTGATAATATACTCTCTCAAAACCACTCATAAGGTAAGCAAGATAAAATACCCTCCCCTCCATGCTTTTCCAGCTAGGATCCCAGTTGTCAAATTCATCTTATCTGTGCTATGCTATGGTTGGAATTATTAAAAAAAAAAACATAACGTCACAGAATAAAAATAAATGTCACAGAATGCATTTCATAAGTTTATATATAATTCTTAGTACTGGTTTTGTTGCTCATGTAGACTTATGCCTGAGATGGTATCTGACATGGTTCAATATGATCTATAAGTCACCTCAGCATGGCAATGTAAATTGTCTGGAATACAGAGAATTAATGAATAAGCTCTGAAGGTTTCAGTAAACAAGGTTTAAATCAAATCAGAAAGCCAACATTCAAAACCCCAAAGTCCACAATCAGAATCAACTTTTATTTCTACATTAGTTTATCTAGATAGCAAAGAAGACTATATATTGTTTGTTAAATAATATACCTTTGCAAAGCTAAGGTAAACTTCTCTGTCTGTTCTTTAAACATCTAAGTTGCAATTAGTGTAATGGTCCAGCAGTTACTGTCTTTAGCTGCTCTTCGGTGCCAGAATTAGATTTTTTGTTTCCTTCTTAAAATTGCTTTTTGAAAAGTATTGCTAACCAAAACTAAGCAAAACTGCCATAATGTTGCTAGCTATGCACAAGTTTCCAGTCCTGGAGATGAAAATGTTCTTTATGAAGGTGCTCTAAGGCACAGGTTGAGTGGCATAACCTTTTCTCCTCAAACTCAGCAGCCTTTGCAGCTGCCAATACTGAACTGTCTCTGAAGAACAGATTATGCAAAGTGAAATTTAATTTCAGTCCACCCTAAATTATAAGCATTATGTAGGTGGCAGGTGTTCTCTTAAAGAGTCCTGTGAACTGGACTTTGTGCTCTAGGATGAAACCTAGTTCAGAATCTAAAGGGATAAAAGACTGGGGGTGGAAATGTGTTGCTGGAAGTAGAACTAGTACTGTTTCACCCACTTCTCCAAAGCTATGCACTGAGAACAGCTTTTTCCAAGGTGTGATCTGGCCTTGCTTCTGGGCAGTCTCAAGCACAGCCTGTCCTAATAATCATTCTTCACTTTGCAACCATAGTAAATTTCTCTTCATCTAAGCAACGTGTACTATATGTAATAACTTATAAAAACTAATGCTGTTTCCACCTCCCTCACCTATCCTTACACAGCTGTGAACCCACAAGCACAGTGTTTAGAGAGACCAGACAAATTCCCGTGTCAGATGTCAAGCCAGTCACACATTAAGAATTAGGGCGAGGTATTTTAGATGGGGTAGACTTATCCCATTCTCATGACCTACATTGCTTCCTGTACCTCTCTTTGATGAAGCTGAAATCACTCACTGCTGGAGACCCAGTGATGGACTGGGTAGCCCACAGGTTTGGTTCACAGCTCTGGCAACCTGGTGTTCCCACTGCAGCCACTTGGCCTCAGGATCAGAGTGTTTTCCCACCTTGTTGTTGCCTTCCACAGTCTCCTGTGGAGAACATCCTCAGCATTGCTTTCACACACACTTGAGGCAACAGTGCAATTTTTGATTGTTTTGCTAAGCCGTTCAGAGGTCAGGGCTGCTGCTGCTATCCTGTGTGCCCTGCCATCCTCAATCAGCTTGTCTAGTACAGAAGGGGTTGTTTTTCCTGCAGATGGTTTTGTGTTCCTGCAGAGGTTCCAGCTTTGATTGTGGCAACTGCCGTCCTTAGCAGGCAGGGCAGGACACAGGGGGAGAGAAACTCAGAGAGCATCAGGGGGAGGCGAGAGCTGCCCGCACAGACACAGCGGAGAGCGGGGCCTCCCCCCCCCCCCGGCTGCATCTGATAATTGAGCTCAGATTTCTGCCTTCAGTTCCGCTTGAATCCAAAGAAAGAAGCTGTGTGCAGCAAGCAGAAAATTGCCTACAAACTTACCACAAATACAAACTTTTTTTTTTTTTTTTTTTTTTTTTTTTTTTTTTTTTTTTTTTTTTTTTTTTTTTTTTTTTTTTTTTTTTCCAAAGAGATTGCAGCTTGGGAGAGATTCAAAATCTTATCCCTGTTATCTTGCCATGCAACTCAAAGCTCCTGACTGCTCAGTTTGTAAGTGCTCAAAGGACAGTGAGCCTGCTTCTCTGCTACTCGTTCCTGTCTGTCTTGAGAGGGAACTCCCATATTTTTTACATGAAACGTACCACAGCTGGCTTAATCTCCAGAACACTACTGCATGAAAGTATCAAACAGCTAGTTGCTGTATTTGTATGAGGTAGTTTGATATGGCACTATTTGCTAGTTGGGAGACAATGTGAGTTTCTGATTATCAGATGCATCTATTGAGACTACATTTGTAAGCCTGACCTCATTCAAGGTAACAGTAAAACTTGGGTTGGTTGGGAATGGGCTAGGGGCTGGCCCTTGACACGCAAGATTTTTAAATTAAATCGTTGTTTCCCTTACGGCCTTTTTAAATAGATGACAACAATAAGGAGCAATACTTTACATTTTTCTGGCACCTTTTATTCCCAAGATTTCTCAATATGTCACAGTCTAAACACATATCATCCCACTGCCAAATGTGTTGCAGCAGACAGCAGAGATCTCCATCCTCACAGAAAGATTTCGAATTTTGAAATCAAATACAGAATATCCGCTGCACAGAAAGAGACTGGGCACCTCACATGGCTGTCTCAGAAAGAGCAAGGTGCAGGATATGATGTGTTTTGCACCTGTTATGCAACTGAGAACAATTTGCCAATTAATTCAGATAGTGTTAGAGAGAAGAGATAACATGTCTTGGATTTCCTGCTCTTAATTTATTGAACAGCTAGGCCCTTGGGACCATCAGCCTGTAGGAGGTCTACAGTTTCTGATATAATAGAAAAATACCATATTTCAAAATTACAAAGTATTGTTTACTGATGCAGGCCTTGCATAAAGAGCATCTTTAATGGACTATTCAAATGAATATTCTACCTTACCTTTAAACTCTACTCCATGATGGGCAAAATGATCAACAACAAGGTACATGGGTTACTATTTACTCATTTCTTACCCCTTTGTTTCTCTACAGTGACCAGTCATGAGAAAACAAGGTAGGGAATAACTTTTGCACCACTTCCTGCTGGCACATAGGTGACAGGAGACTTTAATTTCCTAGACACTTCTTATATGGGACTATGTCCTAGTGACAACCCGAAGTGACTTAGTCTCTAAACCACTACTGAACGAATATAAGTATAGAGGGCTCCAATTACTTTGTATGTTTAGTTAGGAAATAACTGAGAAATCAACTAGTAAAAGACTAATTCACTTGTTAGTTTCTCTCTCCCTGCAGCTTCAGTAGTACAAATTGGAAGAACGGGTAATACAATAGAAAGGCTTCCAGCTTGACAGCAAATTGCCAGAATCTTCTCACTTTCAAACTAATAAATAAATCAAATGTTCCTTATTCATGAGGATGGCAGTACCATCTTACAATGCTTGCTCTGATGCCAGGTGTAGTTTAACTGAGACGGGGTTTTGGGTTTTTTTTTCACTTAGAGGCAGAGGGCTTGCTGAAGTACTGACTGCTATAAAAGTGATAACGTTTTTCTGCAAAGGGCATTAAAAAAGGAATCAATGTCGAATTTATATTCTTCAAAGAACTGTTTTCTTTTAACAAAGTCTAGCTTAAACCATATTTATAGAGCCTGTCAGTTGGAAGGTCTGCACCTAAGCTTGGGTGATTATGTGTCTCCTGATCTGTAGTCTTGTGCAGTTATGCTAAGGTGGCTTTAGGATGCAACTTGTGGTGATATGATGATGTCCTTTCTCTTCTTAATAGATGCATTATCTGTCTTGTTCTCTTTTGCATATAAGCAGTTCTGTCTTCACTAGTTTAAGAACCTATCCACAGTCTATGAAATTGTTCCACAAAGTGCTGAGATTCAATCTCAATTTTATCATGAGATTCAGGAATGAAAGCTTCAAATCAAACTGCAGCTATGCTGCCTGTTTTCTAGTGGAAGTAGTCATGCTTTCATCCACGGAGAGGAGGATGTCCTCTGAGATGTGCAATTTATCCTACAGAAATTGAAAACTTAGCAAAACCTGTTTAGTTTGCAAAGATGATGATGTGGCAGTCTGTGAAAACCTTCAGTGCAGAAGCACCTAGTGGTGAAGCCCCCTCAACGCAGACTGTAGTGGTTGAAGTAAAAGACACAATAACAAATTAGAATTGTATCTGACCTCCAGACTTCAAACATCTTTTAGGAAGTCAGTGCAATTCATGTGGCTTCCAGGCAACCCACATCAACAATAGCTTTTTTAAAATACAGGCTCAAAAAATTTGTTCCATCTTCTGTCAGCCTCCTCTGAGTCTCCTTCAGATTTGTCACCCTGGTGACACTCACAAGTTTGTTGCAGTCCTTGTTGTTTGCTTTAGATTTCCTCACCATCACTTCATAGGCTGCTAACAGGATCAGGGCCTGTGCTTTTGTTCTCTAGATAGCTCAAAATCCTTTTTCTTCTCATGTATCATATCTTCTTCAGTGCGTAAATCCAACTATATAAATTGGGATGATCAGTGACTTATTTTAGTTTATAACTTTGCCTCTACAATTTACCTTGAGCAGCTTCTTATTTAATAAGAGAAACAAGGAAATTGTATTAGATCGGTGGCAGAAACCTTTGTCCAGTTACCACACTGAGAAGCTTTTTCTTTTTTGCTGTCTCTTTGTGTTCTGTGAAATTTTTCTTAAAGGAGAAAGTGTCACCGAAGTGTTAATGGAACTTTATTGTTTACTATTTTCTCCTTATTTACTATTATCTGCTTATCATTTTAGAGAACTTTCCTCAATGCCAAGACAGATTCACTCGCTGTTCTTCAGGAGGGTGGCTTGCAATGAATGCAACACATTACACTGAGTCCACACCACCATTTTGATTCATTTCACATAGTTCTGTTGACATCGTGCAGCTGCCTCCAGAGCAGCATTGCTGTTGAGTGACCTGGCTCAGAGGTGGCAAGAGATTTTTGCAAGTAGCTTCTCTTACTGCTAATGGGAATGTGATAAATTAATCTCTCATGTACAGATGAGAGAAAAATCCATTCAGGTTCAGAATAAAAGTACTGTCAATATCTGGTGAACTGCAGAAACCTGAAGCATGTGACAAGAACCACCATGAATAGAATAACGCTTTTGGCTTTTCAGTACTATGCAGTCTAAAATCAGCATAAGTACAAAGCAGTATATGCCTACACTCTTCCACGTCTACTGGGATTTTTCTGTGTAATTGGTAAGTTGAAACAGCACAATTTCAGCTATGAAAACCAGGGAATGAGTAACATAAACATTTAGTGTGAAGTCCTCATTGTAAGGGCAAAACTGAAAATAAGTTAATATTTAAAAATCTAAAAGAAAAAATCTAAAGGGAAAAAAGCATGGGTTACATTTACTTTGGTAAAACAAATAGATTTTGTAATAATTTGTTTACTCTTTATTTAAAGCATAAGCAGATAATTCCTATCATAAACACATGCACGCTTATTTGTAATACACAGCGAGTTGCTTTTTAGCCATTTTCTGTGTTTAAAGTGTGATCTCATAGGTTCTCCCCAATGAATATAATTTGTTTACAGTTGCAGTTTTTCAGTCCCAATAAGGGAAAGGTGCTTTAGTGTTACAATGAAATCCTGAACATTTTCTGCTTTCTGGGAACCACTATTCCTACCAGTACATCTTTCTTGCTCCACTGCTTTAAAAGTGGAAACACTAAAAGGGAACATCATAGGGACAACTGTGGGAAAGATTTAAATTTACTAACCAGTTAGTACAGAACACTTAGGCACCTAAAATAGGAAAAAGACCATAAAAGCATATGTTGGCAGACATCTGAACATGCTGCAAAGATAGATGAGATTTTGGGTCATGGTTATTAAATGTTTCATATCTTCCCTTAAGATGCAAAAGGTTTATTGTCCTGTTCTGCCACTTGCACATCCATGAGGAAATTGCCATATTTTGGGAGTGCATCTGGAGCGCAACAGGAGCCAGCCCAAACCTTCATAAGTTGTGGCACGTGTGGTGGTGTTCAATGCTTCAGGAAGGCCATCTTCTCCTGGATGTATCTGCCCAGCAAAGGGGAGCAGAGTGTCCTGCCAGGAGTGTCCTTGGCAATGCTTTGCTGTTTATGGGTGGGATGTGGAGCTGAATAGGCTCCCAGAGAGGCCAGATTGGCTAAGGACACTGCAGGGAACAGCTGCTCCTCAGGTTTCTCCCTAGCAGTATAGTGTCAGTGGTTATAAGACATCCCAGAGGCAGCCTCATTAACTGAAGAGCAGGACTTGGGAATGCCCTTGGAGGGCCCTATTTGGATCACTCTGTCAGGGCAGCCTCCCTTGAGCCATAGGTCTCCCATTGGACACACAGCCTTGCCCAATGGACATAATGAAATGGGAAGGTAATCAGCTCAGTTAATTATACTGCATACAATTAAATGTAAAAAATAGTGCTGGTGCAAGAACATTTGCTAAATATACCATAAACAACTTAGTGCTTTAACCTAGCAAAGCCACCCCTGAGGCAATCAGTGGGTGCCCTGGAGGTCTGCTTTGATGCTTGTGTGGTGTTGATTCATGAAGCTTGTTGAAGAGTTCTGTCCTGCTGTCTGGACTAAGAATGATGCCAATGGTGATGAGGCTCAGAGTGGCTCCTCTGTGTTGGAGGACCCGCAGTCTGTAGATGTCTTGGAGGTCTTTTAAAATGTTGAGGACCACAGACAGCAAAATCAAGGGATTTCTTGGGGAAATGAAAATAAAGATAGTGAAGAAAGGAAAGCCTGGACAACCACACTTGAAGAAGCTCTTCAGCCACTCAAAATAAGCCATCAATAATCCATTCCTTGTCACTGCTACAGCTGCACAAAATTTATTTCTGTTTAAACATTTTTACATACAAGCCCCAAGAAGTTCAGGATAGCCCCAGTGAAGGAACTATAAACACCTGTAAATTTTTTTTAAAAAAGAGTTTCAAAATCAGAGTTCACCTGTCAGCTTACCTACATCCAGTTCTTTTGCTATAGTTTAGAAGCCATTAAAATATATTTTTCTTGTGATTTATACTGAACTTTTCATTTTACTCCAGTTTGATTTCCCCAATTAGTCTTATGTACAGCAATTCAAGCAGCATTCATCATGTATTTTTGCTTGACCTTTATTTTTCTCCTTCTGGCAAGGTACAATCTTAATGTTCTGGGAGTTCTGTGCTTTACCATGATCCTGCTGTGCTCTCCCATACTATAGCCAAAAGCAGGGCAGCTACTGTGGCTAAACTCATGGGCCACCTTCTTGGTTTGAAAGATCCAAACCAAGATTTATAAATTTTGTCTACATAGGGCTATCCACGAGCTGCCTCCTGTCTTGCTGGAGATAAAATTATATGCCACAGTGAGTTTTTTCACTATAAAATGACTGGTCCTGAACATTAATTCACGGAACTGCAGATAGCTAGATGCTGCAGGTAGGCAATTCATCTGTCATTCAGGCTTAAAGGTCAGTAATCTCTTTTCTTCCACTTTAATCTATGTCCTGCAGGTCTAGATCATCAGCACAACCTAGGTAGGAAACTTAATTTTCTCACTTTTGCCTTGGACTTGCAGTCTGTCAGAATGAGCTGGTAGTATCATTTTTCAAACTACAGAAAGAGGAAGGGAACTTTGTAATCTTCTCAGTTAGATCTATTTTGTTGCATTAGCCTTGGGTTTAATCTTCATCTGAGACCAACCTCCCAACTTGTCCTGCTGCTCCAGTTTTTGGACTCCATCTTGAGTCTGAAGTGAGCCAGGTAAGTCAAGAAAGAGCAAAGCATAGGAAGATGCCCTTGGCTGAAGCTTAGCTCCTGTCATGACAAATGCCATGGCCATAACCATCTTCAATGTGCTGTGAAGAACTCCAGTCAACACTAGACTAAAAGGAAGTAAAAACTTATCCATTTAAACCCACCGAAATTAAATTAATGGTGATATCCTGGGTGAAAAATGTTGCATTTGGGAATCCCCAGAGCAGAGCAGCATTGCAGCCAGACAGCTGGCCCAGAAGAGTCTGGATCATTCATGGTGTTTGTGTCACCAGGTAAGAAATGTAGCTGCTGGAGGTTGAGATATCAATGAATGAAATATGGAGGAAATTCAGAAGGTAAAGTGTGTAAGAACTGTCCCAGCATACCTACATTTCTGGTTGGATTACCAGAAACTTCTCCTGAGATGAGATTATCTGAGCACATAGTTTTGGACAGTCACCGCAGGCCATCAGTGCCAGGATGGAGCTTGAACCACAGCGTGCTCACTCAGCACAGCTTTCCAGGTCAATGAACAGATCATGACAGCCACTGCTCCTTGTTACAACTTCCTTTGCTACATCAGCTGAAAACGTATATCTAAGACTGCCTGTGTGCAGTGGTACAGGATTGTAGAAGGTCAAAACCAAGGGGATAAAGTGTGTTTGACAATTAAGGCAGAACAACAGAAATTAGAGATCCATATATTGTACAATAGCAGAAATATATGAAGCAATTTTAAAATAAAATAATTGGCAACGGGCCAGAATTTCACGTGCTTTTTCAGTGGGAGATGATAGGCCCTGGAGTAGTTAAAAAAACAGCCATGACGTGTCAGGAGACTGAGGCAGCAAGGATTGCTAAAACACTGTCTAATAGACGTCCTGCTGAAAATGGGAAAGAAAATGGGACTATGGAGAGAAGCTGGAGCACCAAAGCTACAAACAGGAGAGAGCACTGGGCCTGCAGGAGAAACAGAAAATAGCTGCTTGATCCTGTCTGGCAATGCTTGCATCCTAACAGGAGCAGTGCAGGCTCACCCATCCAGTCTGCCACTGTGAAACAGAGTTAACAGGGTCTGTGTGGGGAATGAGCACTTGGCTCTTTCTGTTTTGTGAATAAAAGCAAGCATTTAAAATTGAACTTGAGACCCAGTGTTAGTACCTAATATGATCAGGGTCCTCTCCTTTACTCTGTGCTGTTGTATTCCTGGATGATCGAATAACTGATTTTCAGACAAGTTACTTTCACCAGACTTTCTAAATTTTGATGAGTTGTGTTAATGAGTCACAAGTCAATTAGTGGTCAGGCTACTAATGAACAATAAAAATACAGAACAGTCTTCCACCCATCAAGGATAAAGCCATCTGCCTATGGTCTCCATAGCCACAGCCCTCCAACTAACTAACTAGGAAACAGAACTTGGGAGTTTACCAGCATTTGTGTGTACATGGTGCTTTCTCTGCAGGCAGCGTTCCAAATATTATTTATTTTAACATTCCAAGCATAGCAATACAGCTTTTTTTTAAAACCAAACTTTACATTTAAATGCACGTGCATGTATATGTAATGGATGTCCTAGGAGGCGGTTTATAACTCTGGATGGCATCAACCAAAACAGTAGATTATGTCCAGGAGAAATCATACATAGTGGACCACAAGAAGTACACCAGATCAACAGCGTACTGCAGAGTGCTTTGAGCAAGCCAAGGCTTTCTGATACCAAAGGACAAAAAAGCTAAATATCAGCTATTCAGCAATTAATTAATATGTTGTCAAAGGCCTGACCAGTGCTAACATGTCTTTTTATCCAAGGGGAACCACAAAATCTTTTCTTTCACTCCTGTCTTGCTGAATCATCTTTTCTGCCTACATTAAACATCCACTGAACTAATCTAAACCTTCTGTAAATGTCTCTCTTCCGTAAAAGAATGAGGTTTTTTATATTAGTCCTGGATGTATTTTTATGGGCCAAGATAAATGTGAGTTGTTAACACATTCTAAAATCACTTATTCAGGTTTCCAAGCCTGAAAAATCAAGCTAAGTACAGGAGTAAGAAGTCTGCATACCGCACACACAGAATCTATATCACCTCATTCTAATTCCTCCACCCTGGGATTAAATGCCCAATAAACCTTGTCCTGCAAGTCTCGCAGAAAGTAAATAATGAAGAGAGGCTTTATGAAAGGGTATCGTAATTCAGCATTAGGATGAAAGACTGCATTTGAGGGACCAATATGTCTCTTGATTCCGGTCATACTTAGCTTGTAATTATTTGCTTAAGTGTTAAAATAAAAAAGGAAAAAGTCCAGTGCGTCTGTTAGCTCTGACTTTTTCTAAGAATCCAATTAAGCCATTGTGTCAGTCTGCTTGAATCCCATCCTGAAATCAAAAATCCACAACTTCTTTTCAACTACTGCTCATAAAGAAAATAATAATTTTGTTACGAGTAAGACATGCACTTTCCCAAATTATACCTGCATATAAAAATAAAGATGTTTTCTGATTTGCATGTAGATAGTACCTCAAAATCAGAACAGTCACTGGGTTGGTTTGGACATGGCTTGGCTACCTGAAGCTTCATGGTTAATATCTGGAGCGGTCTACACACTTGTTCAGTCTTTTTTTTTTCCCATATTAATGCTCAACTTGAAATTCCAATAAATAACAAAATAAAGCAGAACTGCAAACACTCTGATCAACTTTACTAGATTATCCACAGCACAAACATTTGAGGAGACTATCCCAAGGGACTTCACTGTGAAGCTCAATGCAGTAAACTGCTCCAGTAAAATGCTCTCCATTAGAGGCAGGTTACAGCTAACACCTGGCAAATGATTTGAAACAGGCTGGGAAACTGCAATAATCCTATGGCAGCATGTGTCTTGCATTTCAATAAATTACTTCTAGCCACCCATTCTTTTATATAGAATACTAAATGAGCCTATAGTTCAATAGACTTATGTGAAATACTTTCTAACAGTCTAAACATTCCAGATGAGGCAAGGATAATAGCAAGCTACAATACACATTGGTGCATGAGAAATCACTTTAACACATCTGAAATAGAGTTCACTAGTGTAATTCCTGGAAGCTCATAAGTAATGCATTCCCTATCTTACATTTCACCTTGAGGTACACAGAGGGTTATCACAACCAGCTGAAATTGCAGGGGGCATTTCATTACAGTAGGCATAAGTATGCAAAGAAAAAACAGGAAGTTGAACCAAATGATTCTTTCTTAAGCCAAATGTATATGTGGTGGAAAATGAGAGACAGATAGAACTTCCCTGTACTCCTCCAGGTGCCCGGAGAGTGCTCAGATACCTCTCATTGTTTTATAAAACTAAAGGAACAGTAACATAATGTCCCTAAATCATTTTTCTGAGGCGCCACACCAGACAGGAAGGATGAACACTACCTGATTCCTCTCTGCAGGATCCAGATGTCCTTCACTCAGTAACTAACCCAGCCTGGCTATATTTATGATAGAACTGATACAGACATAACTTCTACAGGCAGGTCTGGAGATCCAGTATGAGCAGCACAGCCAATGCCACTGTTCATAAATAATAATAATAGTATTATTATTTCTATAGAGTCCCTGAAGGCACCTTTTCCTTACACACACTTAACAAGTTGCTACGACCATTTAGGTTTTATGGTTACCAGGGGCATGTAATTTTCTCTGTATATCTACCACACATAGAGGTATGTCACAATGTATACAGCATAATTTCTAGAAACTAATTTCTTCCACATTGTTTTCAGGTCACTTTTCACTTTCTGTTTCTTGCAGGTTACACCCCATTATGTTCACCCACGGTGACAGGAAGGAAGGAGTTTATGTGTTTAGGACATGAGTTATCAAGCTAAGCATCTGAGCGCTTAAACTGGAAGCATCAGACTGCACTTGTCTTAGCTCTCCATTGTGGAGGAAGCTTTCCTAAGTCTAAGTCTGACTGATAGCAACTCCCTCTACATCTAACACCCCTTCAGTGGCTTTCTGCAGAGCAGCAAATGCTACATAAGCCCGTTTGTATCTGAAACCTACTTTTCACAGTACTCAACTTCCTCATAGGACTTTTGCATCTCTTCAGCTTTTGCATTTCTCTTCAGCCATGCCCTGCCTTTCAGACACTTCCATTGCCCGAGGGGGCTCTGTGGCTCCCAGGAATGGCATGGTCTCCTCTCCACTGGAGGGTTTCCATTCAACAGAAGAACTGCCAGGAAGAGGCCGAAGAGCAGCCATCCGCCCTGCTGCCCTCTCTCTCACACCCTTTTGCAGGAACATACTAACACCGGGTAACCACCGAAGCATTCTAAAGTGTCCCTCCCACTGCCTCAATTAAGATGGAGTTTCTAGACTCTAGAAGGAGTTCTAGACACTGCCATCTCAAAGGGCTGTTGTGACTAATTACTACCAGAAGACCCGAGGGGCTGAATCAGTAGCATTTCCAGACCTGGGAGAGATGGGTGCAGTTTCAACCTGCAGCTTCTAAATGAAGAGGGCAAAACTTGGCAGGGGACATGGCAAGCTGCAAAGTGACTGAGCTTCCTCTACATCAAACCCTCTCTCTGCTCTTTTCACAGTGTCTGGGAGAGCCAAGACCTAAAGAGCTTTTTCCACATAGCAGTGCAGCTCTCCTTTGGAAACCACTGATGCCATTAAACAGTTTTAAGGCAGGGACCGTCAAGACAGCGAGGGAAGTAATGGTCAGCAGTGAGTAGGGAGCAGTAATTTCATCTGCTCCTTGATGCCTGCCCTGATGGCAGCAGTGCAATGGGAACCCAGCTTGCCCCAGCCCAGCAGGTGGCAATCCCAGCAAATAGCTCAGAAAATCACTGCTGGTGCTAGGGTTTCATTCTTCTGCAAAAGGGAAATGTTTAAAAAGTAATAGTGCTGCAGCCACCCTCCTGCTTGCACCTTCCCATGACCCCTGCTCCTGTGCCAGCCCTGTGGGTGAAGGGGGGAGCTGGGAGCAAGGGTCATAGGGGGATTGCTCTTTCTGCCTCCTTTGGGTCAGGCTGTCACAGCTGGAGCTCTGCCTCTTTCAAAGGGGTTATAAGGGTCAATGGGATCAAGCCCCACTGGAAGGAAGTATCCTGGAAAGCTGCCAGATTCTGCAGACTTGGGTACATGGAAAGACTAAGGCTGGGAGGACAGTAAGTTAAACCTTGTTAATATCTCTCTTTTTTTGCCACACCTCATTTGTACAGCTTCAAATGTTTTTAAGGCCTGTCTGGAATAATCTTTGTGAGTAAAGGAAAATCAGAGCAGCATAGTAGGCAGAGAAATGATGGGCGCATATTTCATCTCCTAAATGAAGTAACTCACTTCTAAGCTTCCAAGTACACTGAGTGTACGTTTGCTGTGCGCTCTGGTAACAGCAACATTTTTACCATCACATTAGCTGATTATAAGGTCTTTTTTGTCTATAATTCAATGGAATGCATGCAAAGCCCTGCTCATGTATATAGGCATTAGCTTGTTATTCTAGGAAGCTGACTAGCATTGAAAGGCAGAGATAGCACAGAAGTCATGCAATATGAAATCTTGCTATATCACTTATCTATGTAGAAGAGAACTTAATTGTTCTTAGAATAAATATACACGACAAATCACTGAAAAGAAACATACCTATTTGAGGTAATATTGCAAGAAGGCATTTGATGTTCCCTCCAGCAGCACTGCTCAGCAGACAACTTAAAATAGTTGCACTACAGTAGACAACCCTGGCAGAGACAGAGTCATGGGTGAATGCTGTAAAGTCTGCAGCCTCTTGGCCAGCCAAAAGTGATTAACAGCAACACAGACTTGTGTACTGCTCCTTAAGAGCTGCTACAGAAAGGCAGGCTGGACAGGGCAGAGATGATTCCAGGAAGCGCTGTTAAGTGTGGAGCTATGGCATTAGGACTGGGCTCTGCTTTAGTGGCATCACTTGTTCCATGCAGGAATGAAGCAGTTGCCTGCAATACCTTGTCATTGTCACACAGGCCACCACTTATCCCACAGCACCAGTGAGTTAACGAAAGAAATATTCAGTGTTATCTGAGGTACATCTTCTGATATTTTATCTCTGATACACAATGACAGGATAGGATCCACAAGAATCCTTAAGGAAGTTGTGCAATTGCTTAATTATTTGATCATGCAAGTGTTCAAGTAACTCCAACCCTCCTGCAAATATGTATGTACATATATTTTTTAATTATATAAATAAATATATGAGTTTGATACTATTTCCCTAGGCATTCTGGTGCATATGTCATACCTCTGTTAATGGGACTAAGAACTGCTTAAAAATGAGTTCATGGTTAGGTACTTTTCTGACTAAGAACTGCTTAAAAATGAGTTAATGGTTAAGTACTTTTCTGGCTCATTCGGCAGTATTCTCTCATTTCTCAGTCAGCCTAATTTGTGGTAGAAAGTCACATCAGCTCATCAAGCCTACTTCATGAACCCTGCAAGAAGGGCTTACAAAGAAGGAAAAAATCTCCCCCTAGAGAATGTATTTCATATCAGTCAGTTATTGAATTAATTAGTTAAACAAGAAAGAGGAACACACATTTCTAATAGAAATAACAAAAATTGTTAATACCACTAATATACAGGAAGTTTAGGTTTACAGGCTCTTGTGCTTTAATTTTTATTCCAAGAAATAACTATTAAACATTTGAAAATTTCCTCACAATACTGAAGAAAATATTTTTGCTTCATGTCACAGTGTGTCATTACTTGGCTTTCTCCTAGTTAGGAAAAGAGACAAAGAAAAGTCTGATGTTGCCAACATTACAAGAACTGCATTGTTTTGAAATATAAATATAATACAAAAGTGCTGTTTCAACCCCTTTGTAGTTTTGCTCTGTGTAAACCATTTTGAAAGCCTTTCTCCTTAGATCGTTGAATGTCCTCTCCTTCTGCAGACTTTGGTTGTTACCCTCTGTTTTGTCCTCTGTCTCTGAAGTGGCTAATTGCCTTCAACCAAAGGAACATCTCAGATGCTTCTCTCTGGCCCTTGAGATGATGCAGCCAGTCATATCTAGGGCAGAACATATCAGTCCCAGCACTTCTGTCCTCCTCTGTGGGTTTTCTGTGGACAATCTTAAAGCTTTGTCCATCTTAATGGGGTGTCTTCTGGGGTGCTTACTGATGCTGAGACAGTGATCATTACACTTTATTTCCAAGTATGACTTCCTTTGGTAGACACATCTCAAAATTTAGGCAGATCAGGTCCTCTACACATTGCATCCCATCCAATGGGGAGCATAAGCACTTCCTCTACATGGACTAGGTCTGCCTTCAGGACAGTCCCTGGCTGAGCAAGACTCATGCCACAGGTCAGGATAATCTACACCAGAACAGAGGTGTAGACTAGAAAGGTCCAAACCTGGTGAAAGAGGGCTGTGTAGTGCCTACTCAGAAAGGATAATGCAGACAGCCAGGAATGGTGAGCTTGGACCATTGCAGGGAGAAAGGAGAGAAAGAAAAGGTAAGTGGAAACATGGGTGAAAACACCAGTTTTCCCATGTGGTGCAGAACAATGTTATCTGAACCAAATAAAAGTTAGAAAATATTTTTTTAAAATTGTTTTGACAGCTTTGAGCAGACCAAATGGTTCAGTGCTTTGAATCATGTGGTGATGTTGCTTTTGTTACAGTACCACCTCCCTTGAACTGGAAAGTAAAATGAATTTCTCTTTATTGGCAGGAAACACACAGGGTATTTCATACTGCCACTTAGCCTGGGAACACTTATTGTAGCACACGGGACCAAGCACAGAAAATTTTTGGCAGAAACCTTAGTTTAAGTCTCTTCTAGAACCTGTCTGTCTCCCAGTTTTCACACAAGACCTCCCCACATGCAGTGAATCAGGCTCAGTGTGTTGTGGTTGCATTCTACCTCTGAACTCAGTAATACCTCATCTCTTAATCTCCTTTACTGTAGGAACTGGCAGCCTTCCTGGCTTTAGGCAGAAGCAATGCCAATGATTTTGGGATTGGTTTTTTTTGTTTGGTTTTGGTTTTCTAATTTTTAGGGCACTACTCAATCTTGAATTTCACCCAGGTGCAATGACAGAAACAGAGAAGAAAATTCTACAGTCAATCCAGTCTGTCTCACAATATGGGAAGCAATTATTCCTCAGAGTCCTGTGAATCCCAAGATTTCATTGACTGTCATTTGGGGAAAAAAAGCACTGACAGCTGTATATCACAGCTGGTCCCTAGCATCAGTCCTCTGAGTAGACATTGCGCTCTGCTTTCTCCTGTGTAGACATGGCAGGCACAGCAGTCTTCCTGTCTGTGTCAATTTACCTCCAGGTCAGATACAGTCAACTCACATTTGGGCTTGTTCCATGTTACTGCTTAGGTTTTCAGTGGCATGTATTAAAGTGTATGTTTTGAACACAGGAGAACACAGGAGAAAATCTGGAACGCCCGAGAGTTCAATAAGCATTGAGATCTTCCTTCCTGAAACCATAGGTGTTTGAACATTAAAAATGGGAACTTTATCATGAGAGTTGATTTATTTTCCCTTACTCTTTGAGCTTCAGTATACTTTCCCAACACCATTAAAAAAAAGAGGAATAAATCTTTTCTCATTCTTCCTAAATTGGCCTTTGAAGGGCTTTTGCACATTGCTCCTAGGTCAAATCTCTCTCTGCTTCCTGACACACATCCTGACACTGACGTAATTCCCAACTCCATGCATCCATCCATCAGACCATCAGACCATCCATCCATCCATCCATCCAGTAAGGCACCTGATCTTCTTCTGTTCAGTGCAGGGCAGTTTTTTCAAGGGTATGAAGAACATCTTTGTCACTCTTGCAGCATCATACAGTACATCCTTACCAGAAATACTGTGAATGAAGATAACATGACAAGAGTACTGTTGACCTTGAGATTTACTTTCCTATTCTTTAATGTTCCTTCTCTTTTAGAGTGATAAATACTATACACATTCTTTTACTATTTTATTTGTTCCTTTTTTAAAAATAAAATCAGCCACATCTCAGCCTCACAGAAACTGGAACACCAGCCTCATGGGAAATTCATTTACTGTTAACTCTTCATTATAAGTGATATTAATCAACAGCTAGGGCCTGGGGGAGTACAATGGAGAGATACTGAAGTTGCTCAGCAAGAACTAGGTTGAATCTGGAAGGTCTGTTAGCTATGAACATGCTTTCCCCGTGACAGATAGAACCTGCTTGTGTGATAAAATAATTGCTGTCTTAACTCTCCGGGCAACAGAAGTTCAGAACAGACAGATCTGAGTTTGCCAGTGTATATCAGTGCATGCAGATCACATGGAAAATTAGCCACATTTTCTCTAGTCCTACAAGCAGGTCTGCCCCACCATGTCTGGCACAGGTCCATAAGGGGAATGGAATTACCAGTGATGGGATGGGTAGGGCCTGGCTGATACTGCCCTACTTCCTCAGAGACATGCATGTATTGGGACATAAGAGGTGCCCTGCTGGGTCACAGCATCACAACCATCTCTCTGTCAGTGTCAGAGCTGCTGTCTGGGGAGCACATGTGTGCCTGGCCACATTCTGCAACCCCATCCTCTCACACCTCCCCAGCATCCATGATGGTTGGTTTAAGGGATGTTAGAAGGACTGTCCTAGCCCAAATGTCCCAGTCCAAATCTTTTACAAACTCCACATCAACTTGTCCAAAAATTGGCCTGAGTGCTTTTGAACCTGCTGACACTGTTTGCCTCTGAAACCCTGCAAGGCAGCAGGTTCCTGCAGCTGGTCACTACCTGCTGTGTAAGGAAGTGCTTGCTTTCATCTGTTTTAAACTCACCTCCTCCTAATTTCATGAAGCCTCATTGTCCTTGGATTGTGGGATTTTGTGAATAACAGGACTGCATTAATGTTTCCCATGACCTTCACAATTCTGTAAATTAGAAGATAATGGCATGTAGAGGCAGTTAGAAAAGCAGCTGTCATCACTGGCTAGTGATCAAAGTCTTGGTACTAAATAGTCAGCTGTAAGGTTTGGGAGATGTCTATTTGGCTTCCCTGACATTTTCTGAGGAAGCCATAAACACCAGTAGGTCAGCAGAATATAAATGCAACAAGGATTTGTGTGCTCAGTAATAAACAGTTATTTAGATATTTTTCCCACTTAAATTTTCCAGTGTTGCATCAGCTCTGATGAGACATCACTTCACCTTCAGTTTGAGACATATTCTACCAAAAAAACCAAACAATCCTCAAAATGCTAGATTGTAGGGGGTTTTGGATGCACTAATTGCTGCCCACATGAAGGAAGGGATCAGTGAGAGGCAGCCTGAGTATTGCATGTCTGAAAGGGACAGAGATCCAGACCAATAGAGTAATCTTTGGGAAAGAAACAGATGTAAAATGATGCTGACATTGATGAGTCTTTATTACACATATCTGCATGCATCATAAAATATGAAAAATGGTGAAAAAATAAGTCAAAGGCAAAACTCTATGGGAATCATTAATCAATGATAAGGAACAGAAGAATATAAGACACTCAGCACAGAATAATGACTTTGACACTTTATCACATAAGACTGCTATATTACTTAATGGAAAAAAGGGAAAAAAGTAAAAAAACCTCAAAACCAACAGAGTGAAAAACAAAGAAAGACAAAGTAAAAGTTCATATTAGCACAGTTGACACCCACTGTCATAAATTGTGAGGAGTGAACAAGGACTGTTCTCGCAGCAGGAAAATGGGGCTGGTACAGCTGTCTGGGTGGGCAACAGTGGGAAGCTCTTGGCACATGCAGATTTTATCAGTGGTGTAATACCCATGACAGATGGTGTTATAGAAATCCATAATAGTAACTATTGTTCAATATATTCCATAGTGTAACAATTTCTAGCCTAGAGATCAAACTGAAATGATGTATGGCTCAAAAGATTAGTGTTCAAAGTAAAAATATTAGTCAAGGCTTTGCAACATTGTGCAAAGGAATGAAAATAAACCCAAGGTGTATGTCAGAATCCCTTGACACCTGGGAGGAAGTTTCCCTCAAATAGATACTTCTATCTAGATAGCAGATTGCTAATAAAACTGTGCATTTCAAAGGCAGAAATGGATCACTGTCTTCCCTTGGTTAAGATTTCCTATATCATATAGCTGCAAACTTTCATCCAAGAGAATTTTTTTTTAGAAAAACATGCAGTCTCAAGACTTCAGATAATGGAGAAACCACTACTCTCCTAACACATGAATGTGAATCATTAGCTGCCATATACCGTGAAGGTCACATACCTTATCAAGCTGATAATGTAATTTTAATTTCTCATTATTCAATTGCATTGTATCTCTGTAACAGGACATTTTGATTATTTATCTTTATTTCCTTAAAAAAATAACCTTAGAGTGTGAGAAATCTCCATCCCCTCTAGATGTTTATACATGACAGTCAAATAACAGTCAGTGGTCTATGAAAGGTAATAAAATATATTTCTAATACATCACTGTTCCACAGTGTTGTATTTGATAACTTTTTTGACAGTGTTAAATTCCCAGAGATAAAATAGCTTTTCTCTTATTTCTTCAGCAAACATTGAAAATTTCCTCTTGTCAAGAAGTTTCTGAGTGATATTTCTCTCTCAGTCTGTAACAGTGCAGTAACAAAGCCTTCTTACCTAGCACGTGTTATGAGAACAATTGCTATGCAGAGAGGGCTAAAGGAGGGGGATGTCTTTATAAAGTGAAGTAAATTATTATGCTCTCTAATACTCTAGAAACATCCTCTTCTCCCCACCTTGTTGCATCCATTAGAGACAAAACCACACAAGCCAGCAACCATTTTTGCTCCCTGATTACCTTGTTCTTAAATAATTTTTGAAACAGCTTCTCTGTCTCCTTAAAAGCATCAACCACAGAAACCTGTGTAATTACATTATACAGGAATACCCTATGCCAACTTCTCCTGCAAGCCCTGTCTCACACAGGCCTCTAAAATATACCTGCTGTGCCATCCCTCTGGCACCTGGGTGCTGAAACATCCTTTCCTTCACAGCCAGCACCATCTTTCTCCTTCCCAATGTCTTGCCCACCAGCACCCAGCCCTGGCCCCAGCCCCTGCAATAGCACAGGCTGCTTCCCAGCCACTGGCTACTGCAATCTCTCTTGGAATTACTGGTTCTGCATCCAAAAGGATTTTGGCTGATAAATAATATGTACAAACATAACTAGGTTAATTCAAGTAATATCTTCTCCCTACTGATTTTTTCTTATGTAAGTTTGGAAAATACCTAGACTGATCAGGAAAGAAAACCAGCCAGTGATATACCCTTAGCTGGTAAGGCTGCCCCTCTCTGTATCCTCAGGGATAGAACGCAACACCATAGAGGAGTTCAGACAGTTCCTATCCTTCAAACCTGAGTTAACTTGAAGGTCTAAAGACCAAATATATTTCTTTAGAAGATGGTCTCACACTGAATCTCAAAACACCCAAGGATGACCTTTTAAAAAGTGTATGAGAAACCAAACATCTGCACTTATATTACTACTTAAGGATGCAGTTTATTCCTCAGGATAATTTAATTGCTTTATTACTAGGGGACACCCAGTCATACAAATTCCATAAAGGACTCTTTACAGGAGGAAAGCAGTAAATATGAACATGCAGCTGAACTTAATCCATTTGCCACTGGATTCCCAGAAAGAAGAAAAGTTAACAGCAAACCCCTATGTAACACATAAGCCCCTTTCAGTAAAGGAGAGCCCTTGTTTATGTAAATACTCATTTCTAGCAATTTAGAAGCAGCTGCTAACCACAAGTGTTTTAATTGCCACTGCACTATTTCAATTACTAATCTCTGCTTTGTTCCTGCCTCTCTATGGACATGCTGTGAATTATTATAATTTGTCTGATAGACAGCACTAAAATGGCATCTATTAGCACTTCTATAGTCAAGTGACCCTCATAATGTCTATTAGCAACCCTTGCAGGTGATGGCAATGATGGAGGAGAGGGACACTATCATATGTCTTCTGTGAGCAGAAATTCAGGCAACTGAGTTCTGAATAATTACTCTTTGTTGTTGTGTTGGGGTTTTTTTTTCTTCTTTTCTTTTCTTTTTTTTTTCTCCCTTTTCTTTGTGTCTCTTCCAGGCATCTATGTTAAAATATGTAAGTAACTCAGTCATGGTAAAACCCCTACAATAAGGCTCTGCAATATTTTGATAAATTTAAATTATTTAAAAACATTGCGTTTTACAGACAATTAGTTCCTTATATGTTTAATGCTGATTTTTGGTGCTTTCAAATATTTAGAGTATGATAGTATTTCACAAGATAGCAGAAGGGTTATTATACAGTGGGTGGCAACACAGAGTGAGCTAAGATGAGACATCTCTGTAACCTTGCTGACCTCTGCAAGCTACAAAAATCAGTAAGAGAATCACACCAATTAAGGGGTACAAAGAAGTTTACAGAGGCTGAAAATTGAACTAAGGGACACAGCCATTGATTTATTGTCATGGAGTGATCCGAAATAATAGATTTATAATTCCGTTGTTTGCCACTGGATTATCTTTTTTCTTTAAAGCACTCAAACACAAAACCCTCTTCTGCTTCAGGTGCATTAGATAATTATCATTATGAAGGGTGCTTTTGTTCTCCTTGTTCTTTGGAATATGTGGAAGACTCTCTGACAAACCCCAAATGGCTGAAGATGGTTCATGGGTCAGTAGGTGAGAGCCTCATTCTCATTCTAGTTCTGTGCAGACAGCAAGAAATGTAAATGTTAAACAAACAAACAAACAAAACCTGCAAGAAATGTGCTTCCTGCTACCACTCCTTTCCTAGTGATAAACACCCTAGAGAGCAGTCTCCTGAGATGTGTCCTCATCTTGAATCCATGCAGAGGAGAGCACCAAAGCTTGCTCATCATTGCCCCATGTCTGTTCCCTTAACAACCCAGCTGGGTGTCACACCTCTTCTCTCAAATGCTCTGTGCTGTTCCCCTTAAGAAGGCTCCTTTGTACCCAAGCAAGATGGTTTAATTCTGAACCAAAATTAACATTTTGCAGCAAAGCAGGTGCAAGGTTTCCAGGACTCTCTAGTAAAAACAGCTCAGGTGGACTGGTCCGGGGCGCTGCCTCTCTGATGGTCGGTTCAATAGCACTGGTACAGGGTGGTTCCCTTCTCTTCATGTTGGAATTGGCTTCACAGTGCAAGAATTTAATCTCTTGAATTTTGGTGTTAAATAAATACACTCCTGAGTAAAAAGGTCCTTTCCTTTTTGTCCTAGGTAGGAGTGCTAGCTGCTTACAGAGATGGTATAATAACCATTACATAAGGCAGCTGCCTCAATTTGCTTTGTAATATCTTCATATTTGGGGAAAATTGCCCAGAATTATCTCATGTTTCAGCCTCCCTAGCATACTATCTGGGTAATGCACTGGCTGCCCTTTCTTATTTCTTGGAAAACATAAAGCTCCAACCCAGAGCAAGTACCCTCCCTAGATGTGAGCTGCTCGTGTTTAATTCTCCTTGGGCCCCCAAACTTGGAGCCACTGTGTGATAAATCTGAGCAATTCAGGAGGACTTGGGTCTGAAATGGCTGCATCTTTTGCAAAATGCCCTTTCTTAACTTTAGATTACATTAAAGGTGTATAGTTCTACCAAAGTGGTAGAACTTATCACACAAATATGCAATTAATTTCTCACTGCCCTCATTGCTCCAGTATATGACCAGGTGACTCTGTACCTGGAGTCCTAAACCAAAATGCAATTTCTTCAAACAGCTTTTTCTGTTCTCCATTCTTTCTGCTGCCCTACCAGTGTCCTTTTTCTTCCTAAACAAGATCTATTTGTGATATGCAAGTTCTCTGTCTTTTTAACACAAGAATATATATAAGTATAGAATAAAATACAGCATAGATGAAAAATCACAGTACAGGCAAGTTTAATTAGCCTCTGAGGGAGAGGAGCTAGTGAGGGTGTTGGAGAAGCATCTGAATTAGGGTAAGGTATGTCTGGGTTTGGGAATGATGAAAGAGGAGTTAATGCAATTGCTCTGCTGATGATGCTATGTGAAAGCAGGTATTAGATGCTTTTGCAAAAATGTTTCAAAACTATTTTGAAAGTAATTGCTTCTCAGTCAGTCTTCACATCTTCCAGTGCCAGCAGTTACCAAAGTGGGTCCCAAGGCTCTGCACAGGCATAGCAGGCATCACTGGCTGACAGCCCCACAGAGACCCATGCAATCACTTAGCTTGTCTTTGGAGGTCCTGGAAGTTAGTCCTAAGGATACAGACAGTTGCCAATATCAAACTATAACTTGTGTGTACAGAGAAATACCTTGTCTTAATACAGTTTTTTTCTAAAAATCCATTTGAGCTGCTTGCTGATACCCTGAAATCTTGCCAGAATAAATGAAAATTGTCTTTAAGGTCTACAAAACAATTTAAATTACTTTGGCTACTCATGGTGGGAAGTTCTAAAGATTATTTATTTAATCTTTGCAAATGCTTTAAATATAAACAGTGTCAATTACATATTATTAGTAGCAATAGTTGTACTCCTTTGTTGCTCTTTCCAGTAGAGAAACAGGTATTTCACTTAGAGCTGAGAAAGAGAGAGAAAGTAAGCATGGATGGACAGATTGCTATTGATCACAGCCCACCTCATATCCACAGTCAGACAAGATTATTTTTTTTTCTCACAGGTTTGGTCATTTAAATATGTGATCCCTCAAAGCCAGGAATGGTTACAATATAATTTCTGTTCATTTCCCCGACAAACTTAATCTTGGATAATTTCTTTTAACATTTACTAAAATACAACCATGCATAAAGAGTCAATTCATTGATCCCAGTGACACTCTGCAGCTTCAGCCTTGCTAGCAGCTAAGTGGCATTCATGTTATACTGGATTTGGGAAGCACTTACACGCATGGAAGAGCCTGGTTGCTCAGATGTATTCTGCAGGCTGTGGAAATCAAGCAGCAGCTATTGGATGTAGAGACCTATGAACTTTCTTTGTAAGGCTTTTGCCCAGAACGTGCTTGGGCAATATAAGGGCTAAATGCCCTATACCAAGTGGTTTCCCAGAGCCCTTGTGTAGCAGTTGTCATCATCCTGCTTAATAAATAGACAAATATATTTGGTCTTACATAACAGACAATTGAACTAAAGAAAGTAAAATCTCTCACATTCTCCCAAACACAGAAAAAGGATTAAAACCACTTCTTGAAAATAATTAACTTACAAAAATGGTGTTATGTCTTGTTAGAACAGTTCAGTTACAACTTCAATTCAGTGATAGTATACAAAATCAATAGGCATAGTGCATTCCTGGTGATGAACCATTTACAGTTTTCTGCTAGATACTAATAATGATTTGCATTTTCTTCTAATTAAAATGAAAATAGCTAATATTGGCTAATAATATTCCTCCATTTGTTTCTCACCCATTTATATGCTACCACTTAGTGTTAGTGAAGCATGACACTGCCAGATGTCCCCGCAGAACAGAAATGAGGGCACACAAGCAGTGAAAGCCTTGCAAGCCTTTCAACTAATTGATGTTATTTTGTCCAGGAGGATGGAGGGGCAACAGAATCACAGTTTTTTTCTTGTCCAGGCTTCCACTGCAAAGCCACAGCCACATACGCTGTTGAACTTAAGGGCCTTTATCAGGAGACATTCCCTCTGGTTTAGTGTGGTTTTTCAAAGATTCAAATTCTTTATTGACAGCAGGATTTTAATCTTGGCTGTATTTACATGTTTTTCTAGAATCCAAGTAATTATCCTGTGTGAGATTATTAAATTTTATTGTATCTGGATACAAGCTTTTTTGCAAGAGAGAGCAGAAGAAATACATTCTCCCCCCTTCACACACCCCCCCCTCATCCAAACTCTACCTTATGGGAGAAAACGCCAAATAAGACACACTTTTCTAAAACTAGTATAACACAAAATTGTATAACTTCTGGGGCTTCTTTTCTTTCTTTTTAATTCTTAAATACACAGCTACTATCTGCTTTATATTAGAAATATGTGTGGGCGCTGATGCTGACATCCAAAGGGATTATTTGCATTAGCCAGCAGCTCCTCACATGTGCTCCAAGGCTGAGGGATGGGTCTGCATCTACAACCATGTATCAGAGCATGATGGTTGCATCTGGAAAGCCCCTTTCTTAACTACACATATTGCTTTGCTCTGGGCATCTAGCCAGACAATGCCACAAGGATGCCCCGCTGGCAAACCAACAGGGAAACCATCTAGTCCCCTACAGAGATAAAACACACTGCCTTTGCTCTTACTGTGGTGCTCAGGTAAAGGAGATGACTCCTCAGACTACTTCTATCCTCCCCAGAAACTTCATGTGTTGTCTGTGACAAGGTGACAAGGATGGCAAAGGCAGGGAGTGCAGGGATGGCCTGTGTGTGAGCAGTACAGACCCAGCTGGATGGGGCAACAGTGGGACTTGAATGGGGCATCATCACCAAGATGCCTCCCTCCAGTACTAGCTGGTTGCTACAGGGATCCAAAGGTGAGCAGCTGAAGCTCAGCAAACAGAAGGGATTTGAAATTAGGCAGAGTAAAAAGTCATGGGAACAACCTGTTAAAAACAAAGTGTCCTTGGAAATGTAATCAAATCTCAGGTTTCTTTTTGAAATATTTGCCCTTCTTCCACTGACTATCGGAGGGGTTATGATGATGTAGTGCAGATATTAATGGCACAGAGCATCTTTCTCCTTTGCAACATCCACAGTCCTACAACAGTGAGCACAGCAGCCAATTTCTGTCCTTACAATAGCCTGATCTGTCAGTCCTATGACATCCCTCAGTTACAAGTCACATCTCAAACAAACCTGTCAGTTGCTCATCTGACATTATTTTTCCTGACATGAGGAGTGGTTGGATAACTGCTGTCCAAGTTGGTAGAAAGAGTGGCATGGCAGTGGCAGAGCTGTTGGGGTAAAACAGTTGGTGCTGAAGGCCAGATGTCCACTGGCCATCCATCTGATGTCCACAGATGTCCATTGCCTAGAACTGGGGACCAGCCACCTCCAAACACCCAGGAGTGGCTGAAGCACCTGAGCTGTATCTGCAGAGCCCAGTTTCTGCTTGGCTTTGCCAAAAAGGGAGACTAGAAACTCTCAGGTTACATCACATGATAGGTGGTGATGGTTTGCTTAAATAGCAGTCTCCTAATCAGAACTACTGTGGTGATGGGGACACACAGCCACTAACATAGCAGAGAAATGCCACAGTCAAGGAGGAGCCCTGTGTATGACAATAATCAGCTCTGGGTCCTCAAGAAGCAGGAAAAATGACATCTTATGATTCAAAAATCCAGTAGTGTAACACTTAAGTATGGACTTGGGCTTAATTAGCCTTGAAATGATAGCAGGAGCTGGCTACCTGAATGAGGGACATTTGTCTTTTTGCATTTTTAGCACATCCGGTTTAAGTCAGTTATGTAAAAATAAATATATTTACATCAGCGAAACTGGGAATGCTGAAACATATGGAATGTTATTTCTAACAGCCTGGGAGAAAATATTGCCTAATAGCAGTTGTCTTCTCTTTACAAAAGCTAATCTTAGCTTTCATTTGTTTTCCAAATGACAGTATTATTCAGTAAATAGAATATGAAACTGAGGAGCAGAAATTGCTCAGTTACTGGCAAACTTCTCATCTTGCTCAATAATCATTATTATAATAATTTTATTCATAAATCACATTAAGTTTTTCCCTGTGGTAAAATTAAATGCAATGTAAAGTGAATGATCTGTTCCCTAAATGCAAAACGAAAAGCAATACATCTTGCTTCTACATAAAGCAATCATATTTATGCTCTAGATAGTCAATGACTGAATCAGAAATAACTATTCTGATGAACACTGGTATTCAACCCTTCCTTTTCTTTTTGTTTAATAGCAGAACAAAATGTCAGTCCAATAAATTAAAATATCAAGATATCTGTCTATGGAGACCCCAGAATGTCAGAAAGATTGATACTAAATTTCTGGATTCAGGGTGTTCAGTGTCATCTTAGAGATCAGGATCCAAGAGTGAAGCCCAACACTGAACAGAGAGCTTTGTGCTCTGTTGTATTCTAAAAAATGGGGCCATCAGCTTTTTGCAGTTCCACCAGACTGAAGGGGACCAGCTTTAGGACTGAAAAGATATGTTGATGTGAACATTTTCCTGAATTGGGCTGTGCTTTAGAAGCAGAGGCTGGACATAATTTGCTGGGATTTTGTTTTAGTGGAAAGATCTTACAATGGGAAAGAATACTCTGAAAACCAGACACCCATGGAAAGTACCGGGGCTCTGAGGTTAGCAAGCAAAATGTAAAAAAATGCACCCTCTTAGCTGACTATTTTCTAGTGTCATGAGTTAGTGTGGTGGTGTTTTGGAAGGGGGGGGACATAGCAGCAGCTCCTGTGAGAAGTTGTTGGGACCTCTACAGGTTCCAATTCTATCCCTGTTCTTGTTTTGATGAACCAGCCTTTAGGTGCAGTTTTTCCTCCCTAACCCACAGTGGGAGTGAGAAGTGACCAAGCAGAGGTGTGGTTGATACCATGTTGAGCCTAAACCATGACACCTAATGAAGGTATCTTGGGCTGCAGCAGGACACCCTCTCAGGGAAGCAGGATAATCATACTAAAGCCAAATAATCTTTTCCCTTTGGAAATGAACCACCTGATTTTTGGAGGAGGATGACAATCAATAGCATGCTCGCTCAGGCCTTGACACAAACCTGAACCCAACAGAAGAGACAGAGAACAAAAAGTAAGAAAGGCTGCAATGACTCAGATCAAAAATTAGCAGCCTTGGGAGGTGAGTGATTGATGTGCTGAGAGATGAGTGACTGATGTGTTTGTAAAAGGTACTGCAGATGTTTTATATTTGCTTGGCATTTGTGGAGGGTCAATCTTCTGGGTTTATGCCTGTCACCTACAGCAGACTGAGGAGATTTGAGGGAAGAAAACTTAATAAATTTGCTAAGACTGAATGAGTATAAAAGGTTCTGCAATAACAATGGCAGCATTCACCTGAAGTATCTGCATTATTTTGGATAAATGTTGGCATACAGTTCATGGTTGTGATGCCCATCAACTCACCAAACTTAAACCATGTTTGATTATGTTTGAATAATATATATTGTGTTAATCAAGGCTATGTCATGTCCATGACACAACTCTTGGAGAATGAATGTCCCCACCAGTATTTTAAAGGCAAAATTACTTGAATACATGAGAATGTTAAGAATAAGGAGGACGTGTAGTCCCATTCAAGTTACCATAACACCCTAATAAAGAAGTCTACTGGAGAGCAAAGCAGTACAGCTAGGCATGCTACACTGTCTGTCTCACCAAGCATGTTTTCAGTAGTATGCTGAATTTTCCTTAAGTTTTACCAGTGAGGTCCTTTTTACGTTTATTTTTTGTTAGTGTGGAAAAAAAGATGGTAATTCCCTGGGGTAGTGTGAGACAGAGAGATTTGTGATGACAGCTCAGGAGCATACCACCAGGTCACCCTACCCTATTTTTTAGTGGACACAGTACGCAAAAGCAGATCTGAAGAAGTAGATGTGGGCTACCCAGATCTGAAACACATGGAGCTAGGAAGCCATGCTTAGCCCCTGAGGGCTGAAATGCCTTAGGTAGTCAAAAGGAAATTAGAAACCAAAGCCATCAAAACCATGCTGGGCCCCAAGCAGTACCACAAAAATGATTGCTTACCCTGCTCAGGACTCTTGAGAATAAACCTAAGCTAATAATTACATCCATTTCTTTAGTCATTTCTCTGTCTTGTTTCCAGAAGAATGGAGATCAGGAATCTATGTCTGTCTTATTTATGATGAATTATTTAATTTCATATGGTGGATGAAGGAAAATGTTATCAGTGTTGAAGCCACATTCCCCCAGATAAAGCAGTTACTTGCTTCCAGAAGTTCAGCATAGAGCACCATGGAAAAAAACATGTTTAAAAGAAATAAAAGATTTTCAATAACTTACTTTCATGTGTATGTATGTATACACGTGTGTAGTAAGTGCAAGATTTTATATTTATTTATGTGGTATGCCTATGGTGTACAACACAGTCCCTTGAAGGAATGAATCTGTCCTCTTTTTGTGACATGAATTTACCTCTTGAACTACACATTGAAGAACATTAAGATTTACAAAGCTATTATAACTGACAGATTAAATTTCATGGGGAAATATATTTTGATAGCCATAAAGGCAGTGCAGTAAAGGTTATCCTGCAACTATATTTGGAAATCGCTTTCATAACTTCCCTTAATTCCTCTAGAAGTTATCTTTAATCAAATTAATTATTTCCTGATGTTATTACATATTTTTTACCTGAAAGTGACCCTTTTTGGTCTTGCTGTGACCTTATCTTATGTCTGATCCAGCAAGAATGGAAACTCATTTACTTCCCACAGATCCTTTTACTCCATAGATCTTGTGGAGATTTTCTAACCCCAAATAGACTAACAAGGATCTAACCACTTGCTATGATACACATTTTGCAGGGGGAATGTATGATGTCAGAAAACCAAAATAATATTGTGGTGTCACTTACTACGTAGAACACAGACTTGTTTTCATCATGGTGCTACACCACTACCCCTATAGCCTCTCTATGGCCCCCTGCATGTCATGGTGACAAAAATCTTTCTAGGGAGAAAAAGACAAGTGCTGGGTGTTTAGAGCAGCAGTAGATATTGCAAGTACAGAGGGACTGAGCAAAAAAAAAAAAAAAATAGGGAATGTGGCTGAATACAAATAAATGTAAAGCACAATGAAAAAACTTTGAACTCACTTCTGCAAAAACTTGAGCTATAAGTGTCCCGTGAAAACTATCAGCTCAAAGTTCAACAGCAGTCAAAGAAATGAACTAAGCATGAGGAGTTACAGGAAAGCAACAGAGGACATAGGAGAGAACAGAGTTGTGTCTCTGTTTGCATCTTGAGTTGTTTATGTAGTTCTGGTCTTTGGAGTCCAGCCCACAGGGGCCATACTGGAACTGGAAGAAGTTCAGAGGGGGAGACGAGGAAAGTTATTGATACAGCACAACTTCCATTTAAGCACTGATTAAGCACACTCGGATGCTTTTGCTTGAAGTATTAACAAAAGCATACTCTATAAAAGCAAGAGTGACCTGGACAGGGTAAATGAGGAAAAAGCAGATGGACTTCAGATGAAAAATATCATAGGCTCAAAGCAAATCAAATGAGGTTTTTTTCCCCCTGATGTACTGTAAAACTGTCACTCCATGCTACAGAGCGGTGACTACTAAATGTTGCTTCCATAGGACCAAGGAGAAAACTTCCAGGAAGAAAAAAACCACTGACAGGTATTTAACATAAGTTTGTTTCTGTTTCAGTAAGTGTCTCATGTAAATTTCTAAAGGCTGGGATGGTAGAGCCAGGATGCCTCATTCCAAGCTTGCCCTATGGTTTTACTGCACTCTATCTGCTGGACACTGCTCAAGGCAAAGCCCTGGGCTGCCTGTGCTTGTGGTCTGGCCACTATTCCCACTCTTGTGAGAAAAACTATCAAACATTTTCACATTTTACCGCCATTATTTAAATACAAATACAAGAAAAGAATTTAGAAAGTGCCATACTGACTGTTTTATATTGCAGTAATAGATCCTGTGTTAGGTGCTGCCTATGTGTCTATCTAGGAGACACACTTCTGTGCCTTTCTATATGATTTGTACATTTATGGTAGGCTGGAACATTTTCACCAACGATCAAATGGAAAAAACAGGAACTTCCTAGGTATTAAACCATCACTGTTCAGCCTGTCAAAGGAGTCAAAACTGGTGTTTTGTATCTGACTCAGGTTCACAGCCCTGCTCTGCTGGTAGAGAACTAATCAGAGGACCAGAGGACCACTGTGCTCATATTAATTTACTAGCTAGGATAAAAAAAAAAAAAAATTTTGCTTATATAAGATTACCAAATAAAATCATTGCTGGCCTTTATGCTACTGTTTGCAGAAAATACACTGGGGCTCCTCCATTCTTCTGTTATTTCTTAGGATTGACTCAGATTAATCAGAAAGCTCCTGAAACCTTTACATAGTATTAGAGAGATTATGCCACTTCATTAGCATCTTCAGTCCCAGTGTTTTGACTACATAACAAATACATATCTTTTCCCTTTCCCCTCTGGGAACTGCACTTTGAGTGAATTAAACACATGGAGACTGAAACATTCAGAAAAGTAGAGATCTATTAAGTGAAAAAAGAAAACAAACAAAAAAGAGTGCCTGGTAAGAGACTTCAGAAGTATATAACCTCCCCTTGGTCCCTAGTTAAAGACCAGGCAGTCTTGGTTAAATCACATCTGACTTGGACAAAGAAACTGCACATGGAGAAAAATCATTGTAAAGAGAAAAAGGAGGTGTTGCAACATGCCATTTTGGGGAAAAAAGTGTGGTTTAGAGACAATAGATATTTAGTGCTTTCTTGAGGCTGATATCTTTACTCAACTTTTGATACCACATGTGATATATTTAGCATATATCTTATCTCACAATTGTTGTGGGTTCAAAACCCCTACAGAAACACATCCTACTAAATTCTGAAGATGTCTTCCATAAAATAAATATTTTCCTTTCCTAGTTGTTTTCTTTAAAGGTTTGTGTTTGACTAAAGCTTTCTCCTTCAAAACCAGGCATTAGCAAACAGCACTGCCAAGAAATCCTAATCAAGATTTAGGAGAGCCTGTTGCTATGGAAATAGCTGTGGCATCACATGTTCAATACAACTTCTACTGCATTAAAAAGTAGGCTAAAAAATCCCCACTCTGTCCTGAGTTATATCAACTGAGTAAACCAATAGAGTGAATTATATCAATGATACATTAATGGTGAAAATTTAGCCTTTGTTAGTTATTCTTTCATTGGCTTATTTTGGCTCTGACCTGCAGGTAGAGAGACTGCTTCCCCCCAGGCAGAGGGATTGCAACCAAAAGGACTTGAACCCAAGAACCCCAAAAATGAGTTTGCTAGTTTGCAAACTAGTATGCTAGTGTGCATAGAGTATATGTTTAGTAGGGGGGGTTGTATCTGCTCTCAGTCAGCAGGGCTGACACCAAGGACTGAGAAATCATAACTTAACTCTTCAAAAATTAAGTAGTTTTTTGAGAGCAAAGTTATCTTGCTCCAGGACAACATATGGCAGCTTGTGGGCTGCAGTCAGGGCTGACTGTTATTCTCACAAACTGGCAGGGCTCCACAAAAATCTCAGCCCTACAGAATCTCAGCCCCACAGAAACCCTACAGCAATTTATTCTACATCACAAAACAACTCAGATGCACTGACCAGGGATCATTTCTATCCCATCAAAGAGCAAGACATAGTAGCCTGCATCTCCAGCCTGACTTTCTGGCAAGTTCTCTGCAAGAGTTTTGTCCTTCCAGCTCCCCCACATCTCACCCATTCACTTAATTTTGGCCTTCTAATAATCAATTGCTGTTATACTTAAATTGAAGCAAGATCATCATGCTGTACTGCAAAAGCTGACCACAAATTTAGGTGCAGCAGGGTCCAATCATAATCGTAACATAAATTCTTGAGACAATAATAGCCTCCCTTTTGTTTAGTTTGAACCCTAGTTAAAAGCTTACTGAAGTTGAAGATATAAATCATCATCTATGCCTGGAGAGTTAATGGTCTTGGAGGTGAATCAGGATGATTGGCACCTCTCTCTTTCTGCTCCTGGCTCAGGGTGTTTTCAATTATGGGTAGATTTCATCACTTCAGCAATGCTCAAGAATGTGGAGTCAATTTAAAGATAAAATCTCAGGTTGTGGAACAGGAGCCAAGCAAGATGAGTAGATGCACATCCATTTTGGGCTGCTTATGGACACTGTGAGTACAATGGTCACTGAGTTCTTCACAGAAGTGGCTTTACAGCACTCCCACATGCAATACAGCATTGTCCAGTGCATGTTTAGCTAAACTGTATGTAAATTGTGCAAGCATTGAAATTCTAGGTATCCTGCAACTGAATACCTGTTTACAGATCTGGACAACCATCTGACTGTTGCAAAACAAAAATTTTGGAGACAGATGGGATATTTGATGTACAACATGGGGAAGCTTGTGTAATACAGGACACTTAAACCTAGTGTTGGCAGATGGATCTTAAAAGTCTTTGCCCTGTGTGCTATGAATCCACATCTTAACACCAAGCTGATCCAGTGCAGTTCCTCGTAAGCCACTTCATTACAGTGATGACTGCAGTGAAACTACTTTTGAAAATAAGAACAAAATTCTCTAGTTTCCTCAATTGAAACTCTGCACCTTTTAATTTAACCTGATATGGCCTCAGGAGGAAAAAAGAGATAGGAAGAGTTAAGTCCAGTGTTGGTAGAAGGACATGCTCTAAAAGCCTGATTATTCAGATGGAACAGATAAATCTGTTACTCTTTCTCTAAATATCAACACTGTATAATTAGCAGCTGCTAAAATAATGGAAGCCAATTGAAGAAAAATATGGTATGCTCTACATTTATTTATTAAATACCTTATGTTTCCAAACAGAGCTTTCCATATTTGCTGCAAAACTATGTAGCTTCACACTTTGCAGAACTGAGCAAAGATGACAGAACTGAAATAAGCTATTACTATTTCCATCAAGAAGGTATGGGGAACTAGTGTGTGTCTTTGAGGCAAAAATATATATTCATCAAATGGAAAAGATTTAAAAAGCAGCATTATCTAGGATATCAGCATCCTGTCTCCCTTGGAGACAGCTAAACCCCACAAATTTATCTAAATTATCTTGGTAATATGACAGAGTGATTGCTCACTAATGGTCAGTAACAGTTTTCTTTGTCATTTTCCTAGTCATTACCTCCTCAGAATGAACTCCAGAATAAACTGCTGATGCATCGTGACTAGAATATAAAGCACAGTGTTACAACAGAGACCATTCCTATTAAACTCACAAACTCAAACAATGAACTTCTGGTATTTTCATTTATGAAATATAATCCTCATCTATAACAAACCTTGATGAGCTTAGAGATGTTTTATGCTTAAAACAGAAGCAAAGCAATATTTATTTTGCACAGCTGTCTTCTATTTTCTTCCTTTTCTCTCTACAGCTACTCATACACAGCAGCTGCATTCTCTGAAAGCTAAGAGCACCATTCAAAGAAGGCTAGTTTTGTAGATACTGTATTTCAAGGCCCATTCAGCTGCATTTTTTAATTTGGATGTTTAAGTCTATTTGTCCTTTTTCAGGAGGGAGAGAATCACTGATTACACAGTCTGCTTGTATCTCATTTCCCCTGCTGAGTCTGAGAAAAGCCCTCACAGAAGGCTTGTGCATGTGGCAGCTGCTTATTGACTCCTTCTTCTCCTCTCAAAAGTGGAAACTTTCAGTGCTGAGATCCATTGTCTGTATTTCAAATTAAATTGAGGTGATCTGTTAAGCTGCAAAGACACAGGAAACAAAAAACTCGAGAAGAAGTAGTACAGGAGCCAAAGTGCTGCCCTGTAAAGCTGCATGAATTTGAAATACTATGAAAATATATGAAATCATATGTCCCCCAGTGTCACACCAAACAGGTGCATACTGATTCTTCAGAGAGTCCTGAGGGGCAATGTATTGGGTAAATACTGTAAAGCTTCTATATAGCATCATCTGACCTTTTCTACAAGAGAGGATCCTGCCCCTTTGCTGTGCATTGTGCTAATGGACATTGAAAACATGGGCAGACAGACATGGGTGCTTCATCCTGTGAGCTGACAAATGCTCTTGCAACCCTGCAAAAAACACATGCATAAATAAACTATACTTACAAAAAGCTATCAAAACTTTTGTTTCTATCTTGGTTTTAATTAGGAGGGAGGAGATGATCACAGCTCACTTTGACTCCAAAAAGGCCACCTGGAAAAAATAATATTTCTAAATTATTAGGGCACAAGGACCCGAAGAGTTAGATCACGTTTCTCTTTCCCTTAAAACAGGACAAAAAAACACGTAATATCTCTGGTTTTACAGAAAATGGCATGTATCTTTGCAAGCCTAATTAGACCATGGAATTCAGGTCAGGACCATGGAGTTCATGGCCATGGACATATCAAAGAACTAGAGAGTCACAGAACATGCTGTGCTGGAAGGGACCATCCAGTCCAACCCCTCTGCAGTGAGTGGGAACACCTTTAACTAGATCAGGTTGTCCAGAGTCCCATCAAGCCTGACCTTCAATGTCTCCAGGGATGGGGCCTCCATCACCTCGTTGTGTAATGTGTTCCAATGTTTCACCACCCTCACAGTAAAGAACTTCTGCCTAATATATAATCTAAAGCTACTCTGCTCTCAGTTAAGAGATATAGTACCTAGGGTCATGGTCTAGTGGTGGACTTGGCAGCGTTAATAGTTGGATTTGATGATCTTAAAGGTCTTTTCCAACCAAAATAAGTCTTTGATACTATGGAATTCAGGTCAGGCCCTCAGATTAGCTAATCCAGAGGTAGACAGTTTACAAAAGAAAAACAAGGCACAGGTTTGTAAAGCAGTGCAGAGCCTAGTGAGGTGCTTTTCAAAGCTGATCCCCAAGAATTGGCAGTTGTTATTTAAATGCATTCAAGTTCTTCTGAGAAATTCCATCTGGCAGCATCAGAACCCCCCATATCCTCTCATATAGGAGAGAGTTCGGGGAGGAGCAGCTCCAAACTGGGCTTCTGTGCTGAGCCATGTCCCAGGGATGCACGAAGCTCCCTTGCCAAAGTTTTGGCTCGCTTGTGGCAGTGAGTGATACAAAAAGCTTGTTACCAGAACCTTCAGGCACAACGTTCCAAGCAATATAGACACATTCCTTCTCTTTTCATGGGAGACAAAAAGACATGGAGCTGAAGATCCATGATCTCCTTGGCAGGCAGGGTGTTTACCTGAGAGAACAATGCAGGACTGGCACAGAAAGACAACACTGTCCCTTGCCAAAGTGCCAGTGCCTCATGGCTTGTCATGTCTATTCAAATTCTCTTTTCTTATTTTCAAAAAGCCATCTACCATCTGAATGTGATTAATCTCCTTGAGGGCTAAGAAACAAAAGGGTGCATCTGTTCCACATGGGCCATAAGGCTACAGCTGGGAAGTGATCCTGAACCACAGAACTCCTGCCCCGCAGGGTGAGGGAGGAATGCTTCAGTGTATACAGTGAGAATTTCCTCTACATCCGTGGGTTAGCATGGACTTATTTGTTATCTAATATTCTGAAATTAGATTAATTTCTAAATTTTCTAGATGCAGGGTAGGAAACACAAGAACCCAAGAGAGTAAGACCCAGCAGGTCTTACTGAGCTAGAAAAAAGCTCAGGTCAGCTCATTATCGAGTCTTTGGTGTCCAGCATTGCACAGGTATCCACAGTAGACATTTTGTGGCAGCAATGGAATTCTGCAGTTTAATTATGCATTCTGTCTTAAACTGCTTAATATTTTGAGACTTGCTGTAAATGGCATTTAATGCCCTTTAATAGCTGCATGTAAAAAACAGTCACTAATTTTTTGCTTTCTCTATACTTCTATATCCTCTCTCTCTCACAAGTCAATTTTCTTTCAGCTGATCTTATATGGGTCACATTCCCATACACAAGATTTGAATGTTAAATGACTCATTTGCAAATCTAGTAACCTAATGAAATGTTTTTAAATAAGGCTAATATGTCTAAGAATAACTATTTGAAGATGGAGATCAGTTTGGATAGCACTGAGATGGGTAAGATTATTATTACTGTTTAGTCCTCTGTTCTTGGAACAAATTCAAACTCTTGAAGATTTGAAAATATACATTGCAGTAAAGAAGCAGTAAAAATAGCAGGAACCACCTAAGTATGCCTGGGAGATGTGAGAGGAGTCAGGAGGAAAGGGAGAAGGATTTTAAGATGGCATAGAAAATTCCCTCCCCAAAATTATTTGAACTCAATAAGAAATTAATCTGTTCTATATATTACCCACTATAATGAGTTATTTTTGCCTCAGGCTGCCAATCAGTTCTGCTGACAAAGGCCCTAAACCTTCAAATGTCTTGCATCACACTCTTACATAAACTCAAAATTTGCACTTAGATCTAACAGTGGGATAGGAAGAGATATTGTAAAATGTTACTAAATTTATCAGCTAGAAAAGTGTCAATGGCTAATTTATAAAAAAATAATTTTATTACCCGAGGTGATTTATACTCTCTGCCTTCCACCACCGTGTCTAAGAACTTAGCAAGTTATGCAAGCAAAATAACACTTCTCAAAAAGTGCAGACAGATGTTTTGACCCTTAATGATTTTAATCCCTGTTTGTGCAGTCCTGAATCCAAGCATCATATTGTCCTTGCCTGAAGGGAAAAATGAAGAGAATAGCAACACTACAAAGAAACACCGCTGATCCAATACTGCAAAAGGAGAAATCTAGTGAGAAACCAGTGCCATGCCTGGGGTGTGCCCTACTGGTGTTAGACCTGGGCGCCAAAGAGGATTTTCACTCATGAGCCAAGGGCTGGAGCTACCTCAGGACATCCCCTCTGGAAGGAGAGCACAGAGTAACCTCTGCTGAATCCATGTGGGGTGCTTCTCTTACCATACTGGCCTCTGAAGTAAAGAAAAGGTATCTTAATTTTCAGCATTACACGTAAGATTGTATTTGCAGGGAAACTGATTTTTTAGGAAGAAAAGAAGTTTTAGTATTTTGAAAATAAATGGTACACCTTTTTGACCTTAAATGACATGCACAATTCTCTAATCCTCTCAGAAGCACCCTTGTCACGCCACATGAATGATTTAGAGGAACTCCAGACCACTCTAAAATCGGGGGCATATGATTAGCATTAAACCAAAAAACATTTTAATCCTGCTGCAAGATTAAAAGGGTGCTGAAAAACAAAGTGGTGTTCCTGTTTGCCTTTTAATAAAACACTTAATTTAACAACAAGAAGCTCTAAAGAAGAAATGCCTGCAAATTGGGGTGGATGAGAATGTGACTGGAGGGCTTCTCAAGTTCTATACAACCAGCTATCAGCTTCAGGGATGTTGTTCCAAACCTGCATCAGTGTCACTGAGAGCAGACCCTGGACTGCAGCCCTCAGGCTTTAACTCAGTTCATGAATGGCTTACCTGTAGCTCCCTATTAGAGAGGCTTACAAATAAGTGGCTCAGCTTGGTAAAAGCTACTTTATAAGCTGCCTGGTACACTACAAAGCTTCCTTCTTTGATTAAAAGGTACATGATTTATAGGAAGACAGCAACAGTAGGGCTTCCTATTGCTTAATGAGAGCAAGTTGTTTCATGAGAGCAGAGAAGTAAATAAAAATGTATAGGTTGAGTCAAAAATACTTTGATAGAGCTGAAAAATATGATTTTAGGTTTTTGCAAATGCTGAACTGCATCCTGGGCCTAGAGACACAAACTGAGCACTTTAAAAAATGTCTCCATACTCACAAACTGTGAATGTGGGGCTGCAGTTATCCTGTTTAATGTTAACTGTCTGACCATCATCAGCCTGGGCTCTCTCTTGGAGCAACTGGATCAAAAGTGCTCTGAAAGTGAGTTTCGACAGGAACAAGGGATCCTGGGTGATGAGTCTTCTAACTTTTGCAACAAGAAAAGTACCTGAAGATCCGAAATCCAGACCAGAGGCTGAAAACAGGAGAAAGCATTAGTGCCATCCTGCCATTACTTCATTATTTTATCTGTTTTATTGGGTCTGTAACCAAGACTTGACATCTATCTAGTTGTGCAGTATCTATAACACATGATGATAATAAACAAAATCCAGAGTGCTCTGCTGAGACAGAGTACCCACATTTATTCTCCCATTCATTTTCCATAGTTTATGGTAAATTTCCATTCCAGCTAATGGACATTATTCTATATTGATAGGAGAAGATAATTCAACATAATTAATAATGTTCAACATCTTGCAAAAGAGTTGACAGAAAAATCTTGCTGTTTCAGAGTCCTTATTACAATATAATAAAAGCAAAGCATATCTTTTAATGAGATTTCATTACTTGTTACTTGCCTTCAGTTCTTGGATTTAAGAAAAAAAATATTAACCAGCAGTTGATGGGAACTGTGTTGCAAGAGGAGCCCTGATGCTATGGTAACAGAACTGCATGCCTGTGTGAGCTGCACTGATGTAAGAGCCATGAAACACTGTCTTGGCTCCCATCAAGTTCAACAGGAAGAGACTCCATGATTTTAAGTGTCATGAAATCACTCCTTTTGTTTTTCTGTCAATGCAGGATAGCCTTTCTCCAGATTATTTCCCGTTCCTCTGAAATTTTTAAGGGAGGATGCATGCAAATTCTGTATGTTGTATTAACTTCTTTGAAAAGACCTCCTTTATTTGGGATTGAGCATCCAGACACCTCCTTTTCCTTCAGCTGCACCCTAGATTTACTCATGTTCCTATTACCTTACTTTCCATGTAGCCCATGAAATGTAAGGAACTAAACATATGTATATATATTTATGTATGTGTGCCAAAGATCTGAAAAGGCCATACACACTTCCCCCATATTTACCAAAAAGCCACCAGCCTCCCCAGTCTGCATATTTGAGGTCTGATTTCAGACACCATCATAGGCATATACCAGGCAGATAGCAATTCCTTCACACTAAGCTTCAGTCATTTCTGAAAATGCAATCCACTGACTGTGTGTGGAAGTGTTGGTGAGGTCAGGGTCCAGTGGTGACTGACAACAGATACCTTCTGAACAGACCCTGAATCCTTAAGGATTTCCTAACCTGAACTACAAATAACTTCAACTATTTCTCCATCTGCACGTACTTTCAGAGCTTGGGATAGTTTTGCTGAAATCAAAGAAATTAATAAACCAAAGTTACTGATTTTAAGGCAATTGCAAATGCAGCAGTAAAACTAATTATGCCTAATGTCATAATTCAATAAATGGATCAGGGCAGAGAAGGGGAACCATACTGGCAGCTCAGTGTTTCTAGGTAAATGTGAGGTAGATTTAGCTGGTAATTTAGGAGTTTATTTCGGGCACTGCATTCCCAGAATTTTCAGGAAAGAATTGCTGACTCTTCCTGACTACTGTATACCCATGGTAAAAAGGTACTGTAGCTAGAGATCCAGACCACCTCAAGGTCCCACACAGGCTAGGGAGCTGTGACCAGAAGCCCAGGAAAGGTGAGCAGGGATAAAGTATAACTTTATCCTTGCTTTAACACATATTGTTAAAGAGAACGTTACAGCCTTGTGATTTTAAAATTTCTCTAGAGCTGGCCCTCTTTCTTCTTTTGCCAGACAAGGTAATGGTTGTGGTGCTTATTTTTTCCTTTTAAAGAAAGACAACAAATGGAGAATGTGCAAATAAAACTATGGTCCCTAAAATTGAAGACATAAATATTGAACAGATGTAACAACAATTCAGTAAACATCTCCAGCCATATGAAAACCTAACCTAGTTTGGAGATAGTAAAGAAACAAGATTAGTCTTTTTCACATAAGTTCTTTGAAGGAAATGAACCCTCTTGTTGTTTGCAGATTGGTACTTGGAAAGTTTTGAGTAGGCCTGTGAGAAGCAGTAGTACTCAGGTTATAAGCAGTGTTGTCCTCATAAGTGAAATATAGTTCAAAAGCACAATCAGACTTCAACACAGCACATATCAATGTTTGCATGCTAATTTGGACTCCAAGAGTCTGGTGTGACTTTCCATTTTTTAAAAGTGAAACAAGTGCAAGAAGTGTAGCACGAAATGTAAAGTGTATTATAGAGCATCTTAAAGGTATTTTCAATGACTTTCAACAATCCCATGTTTATGGCTAGGTCCTACCCTTTCTGTCTTTATCCCCCCTCCTGCACCTCCCTCATTTCCCTTCTTTCCTTCTGCAGTGCTCAGGCAGCCATTCCCCTCTGCCTCTCAGGGGTCAGAAGCCTGGATCAGGTGCTGTAGGGAGGAATGCTGAGCTACTTCAAAAAGTCACTTAGAGAAGGAGCAGCTGAGAGCAAGTTCCCATCATTCAAATGTGTGTCTGACGTACTGATCTAAAAATAACCCCATGCAGCCTCTGAGATGTGACAATCCATTACAGCCTCCTCCTTGCCTTTGCTCACTGTGTCCTCACAAGGTATGGAACAGCATTTCAGATGAGCTGATCAAACTAAACTCACCTATGCCCCAACAAGTAAAACAAGTAGCCACTGAAAAATTAAGGCAGATTTTAATGTGTGTGTGTGATGTTTCAATGCAAACAGTTGTCTAGACAGCAGCCTAAGACAAATCAATACCTGTAATAAGCCTCATCATGCTCCACTAACTGCAGCAATCTGCATGAAAAGACTTACACTGGACAAAAGGGAAAAACCTGTGCTCATGAGGGAGAAGGCAATTAAGAGTAAATTCGCATTATGTGAAAATTATTTGCTGATGAAAGATTAAGCCAGTTGGCAACTGGACAAAAGATGAGTATATGGCAGAGAAAGAGCACATAATGTTTTCTAATAGATGCAGCTGGGTTAGTGGTGATGTTGTTCAATGTAAGCAGCAGCAAACACTGCAGCTTTGCTTGTTCCTGTCAAGCACAGGTACATTTTAATTTCTTTTTATGCTTGCCCATGCTTTTTATGCTTATTCTTCTTACAGAAGAAATGAAAGACAGATCTAGCAGAAAATAATGGGAAAGATTGTTTTTCTATCTTTAATTAAATATTATTAAAAAGTGCATTTCTGAGAAAAAAATGTGTTCATATTATAGTGTAGCATTTTTTTCCCAAAATGTGTGGTTAGGCTATTAGAGATAAGAGCATTGATGATTCTCTATATAGATCTTGTGGAATAGCTTTTTCATTTACATTTCAAAGAAGGAACTGGATATGCAAATCATGCAAGAAAAGCAAATAAGGCAGAAGAAAAAGAAAGAAACCAAAGGAAGCTACAGCTACAAATAGCTCCTGGAGTTACCCAGGAAAGAAGAGTGTTAACAACTCAGTGTAGCTTCAGGTCTGACAAATAGCAATTAAAATGCAACAATTTTTGACCATTTTACTGCAGGAACAAAAGTGTGCATCATATGTATGTGGAATAAGGAGAGTGTTTTCAAATGCTTTAATTACTGAGTGTTGTCTTCACACTTCCAGTTAATGCCTCTACTTGTGCCCCTGGCAAACATCTCTTCCTTGACAAACCCAGGGAGTAGTAGACCCATGCCAGATGGAGCTCAGCTCCTGTCGAAGTCCATTCATGACCTTGGGAAACTGGGCTTGACATCCCCTGGGACCACACAGAGCCCATCACCTCTGGAACTGTGCTTCCACATCCAGAGAGCCCTGATTGCTAGAGAGCTGGCTCAGAGGAAAGATTCACATCCCCTCTGCTTGCTCTTGCTACAACTAATTAAGTGAAACCCACAGTGGGGAGGGTGTCTGTCTTCAATGCTCTGCCTCCTGCCACCTGATCACCCAGCCATTCAATCCCTTTCCAGACAGCATCAGGCGAGAGCCTGCAAGCTCCAGCCGGAGAGAGAGCAGCCTGGCTGAGACAGAGTGAGTATGGTGATTACAGCAGAGAAAGTCAGACAGTTGCCAATGGAAAGGAAAAGAACTGGAATCTAAACCTAACTGAAAGAAGCTACCCAGATTACCGAAACTGTCAATTGGATTAAAATTAAATCCTGCAGGAAAAATCAATTGAAAGCAATAAGGAAGTCAAAATGACAGTAGAATGAGACAGGTGCTTTGTGAGAGCTTATTCAAGAGAACCGGTCAGAAGTAGTAAAAAAAATTTAATTGAGCCAATCCAAATCTAAATCAGGGAAAAAAATAAAGGGAAATTGGAAGGGATTAGAGAGAAATCCCAAGGAAAATATTTTTAAGAAAGTTATAAATCAGTGTGAAAAACTGAAAATGGGGGTGGGAAATAAAACAAAAGAAAGAGGCAATTTTATTTATGTCTTAAAGCAAGTGAAACTAAGTGCCTGGGAATATTTTTTTATACCATGCATTTGTTTACATAGAAGTAGGCACTGACTGCCATGCAGATGTTGTTTTTCAGAAAACAGACTGATTGCTTTTTGCACTATATGTGCAATCACAAAACCTCTGAAATGCATGCGTTCTCACTTCATCCTCTGACAAACGCTTTCCCCCTGCCCTTTCTTCTCTTTTACAGGTTGATCCATTGCAGAAGTGCTGCCCTAGGTTGTGGGCAGCTGGAGCTGCCTGCATCCTGCCCATCTCCTCCAAGGGGACAGGATGCAGGAGCATCCCCAAGCGAGGGATCCTGTCCCAAGGAAGGCTTTACCTTTCCTCGGCTACACCTGCAGTACCACTGGATGTCACTGTTGTTTCATGAAAGACAAAATCTTACTGATACCTTTTTGACAGATAAAATCTTTAGTAAATAAACACGTATGTATTTATATTCATTTCCCCGCAACTGTTCTGCAGAAGGATCGAAATTACAGAATGATGGTGCAGCCCCCTGGCTCTCACTCACGTTTTTGATGAATATTTTACAGCGACTGTATTTTTGGGTCCTTTTGCGGCACTCTAAAAAGCATCTTTTCCATAAAAGGGTTGCTTTATGCTGTGGTTGATGTTGAGTGTAGCTGAGCTGCCATAATGGATTTCAACGTGATTTTTTTATTTTTATGCTTCCATTTATATAATTTCCCAGGTGATATTTTAACTCACCTCAGCTGGACTGCTCACAGCTGTGCTGGGGAGGTGGGAGGTGCCTGGGGGAGCAGCAGCATCCCCACTGGTGTCTGCCTGCAGCCCTGGAGAGAGGCATTGCCAGTGGGCAGTGCTGCCCCTACAGCAGGGTTACCCTAGAGGTGCTTGCTACTCCCCACCTCTACAAGAGGAACTTGCAGAGACTCTGCCCCTGAATCAAGCAGCTCCTCTACTATGAGGCAGAGAAAAACCCAGACCCCGTTTCTTGGCAAAAGGGAAAGCTTATTTTTTTTCCCCTGCTGGTTGCCAGAGGTGGTATTCAGCCAGCCAAATGAAGACATATAACTCTCTTTAAAGTCAGTGGAGAGGAACAGGCAATTCCAGGAATGTGATTCATCCCAGCTGAAAGAGCTCTTCTACTACATAGGTCAGATAGGGAAAGGCTTACTGCCTCTAAGCCTTTGACACTGCAGGGCACTGCAGCTGACTGACACTGCAGGAGCCCCCAGTGAAGGGTAGACAGTCAGACAAGGAGAGTTCTGCCCATTTTACCTCATACAGGCACCCGTACAGCAGGGTTTTTTGAAGGTTTCCTACATAAACTTCAGTCTGCTCTTAATGATATTTGAGCCAACCTTCTACGTGTTATCCTAATGCTGCACATGCCAGAAAAGGCACACAGTGCAGCGTGTCCTACCCCAAACTGACCACTGGGAACAGCTCTGGCCTATGCTATATCCCCCAGGACTGATGGTTATTTAAAACACCCATCTTTTGCCCTATTTCAAAACAAACCAGGAGCTGATCTGACAGTCTGGCAGTATGGACAAGTGGCATTCCCATGATGAGCACAGCTCCCAGCACTAATTCATTACCTGCTGGTGGCAAGTACATAAAACCCGGTTTCGGCACAGTCCTCAGCTCCCAAAGGCTTATCTGATATACTGAGGACAACAAAACTGTTTTTACCTACAACATAACATGAAATTTGATGCTAAGGAAGTGGTCCTCCGTTTGCATGAATTGACTGTCTCTGTTACCTACTGTCCATCTCACACCTGTAAAAATGTTAAGCAACACCACTATAGACTTTCTTAGGATGTCAGTGACCTCACCCAGCATGGATGAGATACACAATGAGATAGCAGCTATGGACCTCTGTACAGAAGCAGAGTATCAGAATCCAGCTCCTCTTAAGAGGTGAGTCAAGTCTGAATAGCAGGACTAAGGAGAAAAATTCTGATGGTTTCCTGAGTCCCTTCATGGGAGTGAACTAAAAAAGAGGCAGAGCTTGAGAATTAAACCTTAGCTATTCCAGCAAAAAGGCAACAAATTTGAGGCTAAATGTCACAAACACAGGCTGACTTAAGAGATTTGCCAATTTATTTTAAAATGTAGCAAAAAACACTAGGTGGAATAATGCTAGCTGAGAAAATTGAATAGGAGCACTCCTCAGTCGCTGCTGGTTTTAGCAGAGCTATTTTCATTCTGTATCCATAAAGAATTGTGAATGACTGCCATCTTCTAATACGGCACAGAAAATGTGTGAATCATACAAAGTTAGTTTCAGGAAATCAAAATGACTAAGACATTTCCAAAAATGAGGCTTCCAGGAGGCTTGGAGTAGAGTGTCACAGTCAATTTCCCCATTTCTTCATAGCACAGACCTCTGCCATCACTTGCATCTTTTGGCTAGTAGTACCTGCAGAGCCAGAGAAAAGAAATTTAGTATTTCCAGTGCATGCACAGACGCCGTATTCACATCTTCTGGGTACTATTTGGATTTCCATCAATAGGCTTGTATTTACTAGGCAGCCTGGGGCACTCCTTCTAGGTGTGGTGTGCTTCAGGGCTCCAGCCCGTGTTCCCCCAGCAGATGACAACTGAGCAAACCCTGCTCACCCCATGTGTGCATTGCCATTTGCCATCAGCCCAAACTACTGCCCTGCCTGCCCCGCCGTGGCTCACATGCCTCGTGGGCAGAACTGCATATAAATTATGTATATACAATTAAGCAGCATGCAGAGTGCTCGAAGAGATGCTCTGAGGAGTGGGTCAGCAGGCGATTACAGCTTTCTGCCTCCTCCAGTGCTGTTGTGGTTGCAAAAGATCCCAGTGGTTCAGGGAGCTGAGTGACATCCCTGCACCCTCATGTCTTCCCCAAGTCTGGGGCTCCTCAGCGCAGAAAACAAGTCTAAAAATGTCAGCTTTTCCATATGCATCTTTATATGAATTTCCCTCTAATTTTCAGCCACTGTTCCCATCATGCAAAACGTGAGCAGGGATAGGATAAGATGGAGCGAGCTTTGATCCTGCCCACTAGAGCTTGCATGTGTTTGCTTTCCGAGCTGTTCCATGGTACGTGTCCCTGCCTGTGAAGGGCTGTGGAGATCTGATTCGCTTCATGGCTGTAGCTCGGGAGATTGTCATGGGCAGGGAGCTGAGAAACGTTGTTCCTTCGCCCTTCACAGCACAGTGAGCCTTGGAGACAGACACAGCCCTCCCCGGAGCAAGGAGCCAGGCCGACGTGAGAGCTTCTTGCAGCTCTGGGCATGCCAAGAGCTTCGTATCAGAGAGCCCTGGCTGCACGGGAAGTGACACCCCAAGAGGGAGCGGGAAGCCAACAGCACCACTGACAATACCCTTTCTGAAAGCTTTTTGCATTTGCTTGTTATCCACAAGCTAAATATATGCAAATTAAACATGGCTGGTAACTACTAAATAGGTATTTCTTGCCAAAATTATCTCCTCTCTGGGGTCTCCACCTCTCTTGCGTTTGCAGACTACCTCAAATGCCACGTAAGTCATTCTCCAAAATGTGCTGACACCGATATCAGTATCAAGCAAGAAGTTCCCAGCCCTCCCTGCATTTTCCCTTTAATCTTTCCCTGCATTTTCCCTTTAATTTTTTTTTTCATTATTTTAGGCTTTTGCTTTTATATTTCTAAGCAATTAATTTTTTGGCTCCCACATAGGATCAACAGGTGTGGAATGATTGACACAGCCCTGATACGCTCCATCTGGTTGCTGCTGATAAGGTAATCCTGCAGGCTGGGGAGCGATAGCTCCAGTAAGCTTAAGAGGCAGCCGCCTAATCTATTTGTGAGAGAACAAGCTCTGCAGCCAACATTGTTATTCCATGGGAACAACTGGGCACAGACAGCACTTTCAGAGGCCCGGTGGGAAGGATTTCACCCATCTGCTTTTCCCCTGGGAGTGATGATTCACCCAATGCAGTTGTACTCCCCTCAGGAGAAGAAAAACTTTTGCTCTGTAACTTGCCCCACCCCCACCTCCTGCCCCAATCACGATTTCTGAATCGAAACTATTATTGATTTGCTTCTTTACCTCCATAAGCTATCGGGTCCCTGTTTAATCTTCTCCTAAGCAATGTGAAAAGATGAGTCTTGGCTTTGTGTTGTTAATAATTGTATTTATTTATTTTCTGTAAGATCTGTGAAACTATTGCAGCTGTCGGGATCTGAACACGTGGGGTGTGATGAGAGCAGTCGGGGTGTGCTCAGGGTGCCTTCTGCAGGGGAAGGGCTCTTTTGTCTCCTCCGTGCAGGTTTGGGTCCGTGGTCACAGCCAGGAAAGTTGTCCACCACCTTCCCTCTCCTCCCTGTGTTGTCCTGGCTCCTGGTACAAGCCACAGAGTGCCATACCAAGAGCATCCCAAACCTACATGTGTGCCTTGCACAGTGCCCATTTTGTGGGATTTCAGCCAACAGCTTTGGGGTTTATTTTATTGATTATTTCAGTTCTCAGTTTTCACTGTGTGCTTGCTCTGTTCAAATGCACCTTATAGCTTCCCCACATCAAGGCATGTGAAGGTGCTGAGGATTCAGCAGACGAGCTGCTCCACCGAAGGCACCCAGGCAGCTGGCCCTGATGCACAGCTTTGAGGAGCCACAATAATCAACAGCCTGTACCCTCTCCTCTGGGCTGGCAAAAGCAGAGAGCGCATTTATAATTTCATCTCCATCTAGGAAAACAAGTGGCCAGTGCTCTGTCAGACCCATTTCCCTGTGGGCAGGACCAGGTTATCCCACTGCCGTCACAGCAGGGCACTGGCACCATGGAGGCACCTGGCAGCAGTGCTGCTATCCTGGACTTTATGCCCCAGTAATGAGCTCAGGCAGCGTCACTGGCAAACAGCACTGCCAGCAGTGACAGGACTTACACTGCATCACACCCTCTACCTTTGCTTCTGTCAGACACGGTCATTTCTGCTGACTGCCTGCACAACAAACACGCGTGGCTGTGTCCCGCAGGGTAGCAGCAGCACTTCAGTGGGAGGGCGGAGCAGGGAGCATACGGACACTCTAGCAGGGTTAAGCTTTTCCTATTTTATACTTTGACAAACTGCTGGTCTTAGAGACTACACCATCTGCTGGTGAGCTAAGCAAAGCAGCTCACAGCAGCGAGGCAGGATGTCTGCCTTCATAGTTCCTCCTGCGAGAAGGAGGGGCTGCAAGGGTGTTTCGGCCATTTCTTGTGCCCCGGGGGTACTGGGAGCCCCTTGCCCTGCCCACCCACTGCGAGCCATCCATGTGCCTCTGCCTACTGCGATGGAGAGGGGCTAAATGTACCCCAGATATCCTGAGGGGACCACTGCTGTCCCATGTAATGAAGGAACTGTGATGCCAAGGTGGTGGCCTGGCTTCAAGATCCTGAGGTTGAAGAGTTGGGGAAGACACCACAGGAGTAGGGTGGGCAGGTGATCCTCATGGGGAGTGCATGGTGGGAGATGAGGCTGCTCTTCGTGGGGTGTTTACTGGTGAATTTTGCTACAGCTGGTGCTCACCCCTGGGCTATGAGGGGGATGAGGCCAGGATCTTCACTTTTAACCACATACACTTTTCCTGTCCTCATGGTTTGTGGCAATCATGGATTTACCGGGTGAAAAACTAAGATTGTCAGATTGAGTATAAATAGTTGATTCTCCACTTGGAGAGAGCTTTATTTCTGGTGTCTCCCTTCTAAATCTCTGAAGGATGCCTGCAGTTTGAGACAAGACTTCTAGCTCCCAGTTAAGAAACATGTAGTGCCTCTGCCAGCACTTTTAAAACTGACAACACATAGATGAAAAGTGGCTCTTTCCCCTCCTAGCTCTCCTCCTGCCCAGCCCCAAAGAGAGGGGCTCCAGCTGCACCTGCCCCAGCAAGCCAGACCCTCTGCTGCCACTGAGCCTGTGCTCATGCTGAACTCAGCTGAAGTTCTCCCATTTGCACCAGAGACAGCAAATGAGGAGGGAGTGAGCATCAGGGTTTACACAGAACAGTTTATGCAAGGCTCGTGTATGTGCTTTTTGGGACATGCACAGGTCACAGAGGTGATGGGAGAGGTCTGTGTGCTGTCATCCCATCTCAGACAGAATGGATATTGCTTTTTTTCTGGTTTTACTTTATTCTGATTGCTTTTTTCACTGGTGTTAATTAACTGGTAGAAATGAAGGATTCATGTAAGCAAAATTTAGATCAGACACTAGTATTTAGCTCTGCTTCAGGTCTTCTCTATGGGGTTGCTTCTGTCAAAGTGAACGATGAAACAAAGAGCAAAAAATCCTAAATAGTGATTAATAAGGAACTGTCCATATTTAATCACAGCTTTCAATCCAGACTTTATAATTTAAACTTCAATAATTGTCTTCACGATTTTGGCATCTGCTTGTCCCAGCCTACACAATATCTTTGAACTAATAGTGTGGTTTATCTTTGCAATTAGGCATTCAGTGTAGCAACAAATCTTCAATTTTGTGTGAGTCACTCAGCTGCTAAATCAAACAATGTGTCACTAAACAAACCAGTTTCCTCCTGACCTCATGTGATGATAATAATGACTTGTGAAACTATCTTGAGGTTTCTTTTGTATAATTTGCTAGTACTTTCTGACATACTCATTTTTGTAAATATAATTGGGTCCGGTGTTATAAATGGGATACAGTGGTACACAGACAATTGATGGTAGTTGTTATCGTGGAAATGCAGGCAACCCACCTCAAAATCGGTTGCTAAGAAAGCAAAATAACTTCCTAAAAGTAAGAACTTTATGTACTGGGCGAGTCAAAGCTGCAACTGCATGAGCTCCAATGAGTGGATGTGGATCTGGACTTGGACTCTGGGGATGGGCAGTGCTGGGGTGGGTGCTCCCCTGTGCCCTCATGTGCCAGCTGCATGCCTGCTGTTTGACATCACAAGTGCCTGCATGCACAGTCAGTGTTACATGTAATCTGTAATCTTCATCTTAAGTGTAGACAAGGTGACATGTGGTACCCATAGGTTACATTGCCTAGAAATTCCATTTCTGCATTCAGAGAAGAGCAGTTCCAGTTCCAGGGTGCAGATGTGATGTGGATCCCTGGGGTATCCTGGGCTCCCAAAACAAACAGCACTATTTCACACAGCTGAAGTTTCTCAGATGCTGGATTTGGAGTCTTGTTGGATACAGGTGGTTGCTTCTGCTGACAGCTCTGCCTCTCTGCAACCTCACATCCCTGTGAGGACACTACCACCTTCTATGTGGGTTTTGCTGTTAGCTGCTGACACAACCTGGCTGGTGGTCATCTTCATTTCAGGCAGCAGCACAGGCTGCAGCATCGAGCTGACACTGCTGCCTGCCAGCTGCATCTGTGTCCTCAGGGCTTTCTGCACCTCATAGAGGCTTATCTAGAAGATATTCTATTGCAATGCCTTTAGTGGCATACTCTTCCTTTAGCTGAAGAGATCCAGGTAGAAAGTCACTCACCACCTGTTCCATTCCTACCTCTGATACAGCTCTTTGTTGGTATAATCTTGCTCCCCTCCTGCAGTGAACCTAACTCATGCAGGCAAGTTCTCATGTCCATGTGTCAGCTGGCGTCAGAAGAATTTTGCACCTTCTGCACAGCACAAAATGAGGATGGCAATTTGAAAAATGTGGCCCAGAAGCTCTGCAGCAGTCAAAATGTCATAGTCAGAGTGGTCTGCATTCAGGTGAACATGTTAATATAATCATAGTATTTGATTAGCTTATTTGGAGTTTTCATTGTAGTGCATCACTTTGCTTCAGTTCTCAAAATGGTTCCAAAGGGTAAAAATCCTCCTTTTGCCAACGGAGGAGCTTGTATGAAACAACAGGGATTCAGCATTAGATATGGGCTATTGCCTGCCGAATGAACAAATGAACCCTGGTAAACAGGCAAGACAGAGCCAATTACCCATACAATTTCACATTTCAATCAATGCAACTAAGGTGAAATAAAATAAAGTCACTCAATTTTTACAGCACTGCTAAGAGAAATAGGCTTCCTGTGCTGTGTTCTCGTTCATTATTGTCTTTGTCTGGATCAGAAATTACATGAGGTACCATGAATGCTATTACCTACTGCAGAGCTGCTGATCTGTAAACAAAGAAATATCATCAGATGCCATCAGGGAAAATGTAAGAGTTAAAAAATATGTTGTTCTTTTATAGAAAGAAATCCAAGTTCAGGATAGATTACATTCACTACAGAAAAGGCAATCACTTAGACACCAAAGGGCTGGCATCTCACTCATTTTGATTATATACATGTTTGAAGTTTGATTTTCCAAACCTTTGCTTTCATCTGAACCACTGAGTTTGCCAACAGCAACCCTCCAGCATCCCAGGTTTTTCAGGAAGACAACTCCCTCCTCGTCATTCCAAACCTGGAAACGAGGCTACTTCCAAACCTTTTCATTACCAGTCAAAAATGAAAATTAACTGATTCACTGCCTTTACAATGGAAGCATGATAGATATTCTCAGTTCTGCACAGACAGCTCTTGCATCGTACCACGTTTTCTTCACAACTGTAGTCCTTTCTCAGAAGGTGAAAGCTGTTTGTAGATGCTGCTTAAAAATCAGGAGATCTGTGTAAGGACAGGAGGTTCATGAGCTTTGCAATTTTATTACTAATTTCCCCTGCTCAGGAATCCAGACACACACATATAATCTGCCAAAGCGCTGACGTGTTTGTTGTGTTTTATCTTCAGCTAAAGAGTAAATGGGTAAACAATATCAGATTACTGAGAGGGCAGCCAGCAAGGGCAGCACTTATACACCTGGGTGGTGTAATACAGAAAGGAAACACAAATGCATCATAAATCTATACCTCAGAGCTGTAAAGTACCCATACTCACAGCTGACACACTTCATCTTATATTGAGTACCCATGAGGATCAGTAAATTGGTGATTGCAGCATCTGATTTATACTGTCATCAGGCCACATATCCTAGAACAGTTAGTCACCTACTTTATACTTGTATGGAGTTACAACATTTTTAGGACCACACATTTAAGGTGGAGGGTTTTTAATTATTACTTTCATACAAGGCACAGCAGACTGTGTTTTTGTTTTAATCATTGGAGAAAATGGCATGGACTGTCAAAAGGAAAAGCCCTCCAGGCCGATTCCATCTTACTGGTAGCAAAGCAAATATTTAAGATATGAGATAGAAGTGAAAATCTCTGGGGGCTAGTTTAAAATGAAGACTTAACAGCTAGTACAATCCTCTTGTGAAGTCAAAGTACATCAGCCCTGAGGACTTCCCCTATATCCTATTAGCCCTGTGCAGCTCTTCAGAATCCAGCTTGATTGTTTGTTGAGTATTTCATGCCACAGGATATTTTGCAGCTGGGATCACTTACACTCGCCTGGCAACTGTGTTCTGGTGATGCTGGCATCTCCTCAGGCTGGCAGCCTGCCTTGGTTTCCTTTTTTTGCTGCAGCCCTTCAATGAGGAAACTGATTGCAGTTTTGCTATATGAGTGTAGGAGCATTGCCCAGGTCAGCCAAGGAGAAGGGCTCATCCTGTTGTCTTCTGACAGTCAGGCACCATCTGGAAGTGGGTTAGTATGCACTGTGTGCCTGGTATCCCAGCGACAGATGAAGCAATCACGATTGGGCTTATCCTGTGCAAGGGAGAGTGCACGTGGCAGAATCATCTGGGAGATGTCCTCAGTGCAGGAAGAAACTGCTTTTATTTATGGCAAAATAAAGGAGCCTTACAGCTCTAAGAGCTTCCCCAGCCTTTAGCATGGTGCTACGTTGAGCTGTTTCAGTTATCCCCCCTTACATGCAGCCTTATAGTGAAGCTGGAGGTCAGTGGGTTTTGACTATGTGGGCCTTTTGGGGTGTGGGATTCAGCATGAAATTAATGCAGGTGCAAACCTAGATATTTATGTACACATTTCTGTGTCAGCTAAGCATGTAAACTTCATTACAGTGGACGGAGTCAGTGAAGCTGGTGAAGGGTAGGGTTTGACTGAAGCTGTCACAGGGTCTGTTTCCCTGGTAGAGTTGGCTGTGTCACACTCTGACTCCAGCAGCTGTACTGCCCACAACCAAGCTTGCTATGTGGGACTGTGGAGGGCCTGTGGCAGGTATCTTATGCCATGCTCAGCCTGATGCAGCTGAAGTTAATTGGCCTCAGAGCTTGCTGGCATCCACACTTAGATATTTCAGACCTAAGCTGAATCCCACCCTGGATGGTATCTACAGCTGTCCCTCTTCTGGAAGCCTTGTGCCTGGCTATCAGGAACATGGAACTGTAGTGCCTTTACCTGAAGCTGTAAGTGACCAGAACCCCTGAGGACCAAGGCATTCCTGGGCATCCCTGCTAACTCTCTGGGTCACACTGCCATCGCAGATAGTGAGCCCTTCTGTCTCTGCACTGGTTGAGTGAAGGCTTTGTACTTCTAGGAGGCTGCATCTGAGCCATAAGCACAGTTATCTTTGTAGTGTGTACACGTATGTAATAAAGTGGATAGCTTTCATATTTAGCAAACAACATCTTTTTCTTAGAATAAATGGTAAAATGGAACGAACATGCTGCATAAGAAAAATAATATAATTTTCAGTCTTGTAATGACCTTAGCCATCTTACACTGGTGCTTTCTCAGGGAGTTACCCCCCTGCCTCATGGCTTTTCTAGAATATTATGTTTTATTAGGAGCCCTAAACATCTGGGTGATTAACATTATTTTCTCTTCTGTTTCCCTGATGTTTTTTTAGCTCTTTTGTCAGTAACCAACTGACACTGAAATGACCTGGGCTCAACTTCTAAATACTCCAACTGAATACACTTGATTGACACCAGTTCAAGCCTCCATCTGTCACCCTGGGACACTCCCAATGTGCTGCTGGCTTGCTCACAGCAGAGCAGTGCTGCTCACTGGCTGGCCAAGGCTTCTGTTCCAAACCCAGCTGGATTAGGAGTGTGTTTGCTGAACTGTCTCCTGCTCACTGCTCCTCAACCCAAGGACTGCAGCCATTGCCTGCCACTGGTTACCAGTGGTGGAGATGTGACTATGATGGCATAAATCCCTACCAGGCTCTGAGAGGAGATGTTAAGTGAATTTTGTCTCCAAAAACTCTTTATGAATTGTATTTGGTGTCAGGCAGCTTCAACTATGCATGACCTTGTGCTGCCTCTGCTTACCCTACTGCCAGACCAGGCTAAATGCCTCCTAGCTGGTTTCTTTTATTCTATCAGTAAAATGGCCTACTATTCTGAGGAAGTAATGCTGTGATGGCCAGAGTGGCTTTTTGCACACCAAATCCAGACCCATATGCTGCTTCTTCACTCATGACCCTTCAGAAAAGCCACTGTGGGAAGATGTGGTTTTATTAGGTTCTCAATGTCCATGCTAAATATTCCGAGGAAGCACAATGTCTATTAATATCATCATCAACTAAATGCCAGTTTTTGAAGAGGGAGCAACCAATGGAGCAATCACATAGCTTGTCTGTTACACAAAGCCTCGGGAGTACAACTTCAGGATGTGAAGGACCACTTTAATAATTTGTGCTGGGTGAAGGCAGTATCAGTGTTTTGTGAATGTTCATCCATAAGTGGGCACTGCAGGCATCATAGATATTCCCTCTGTGTGTGCTGGTTTTGACTGGGATGTAGTTAATTTTTTTCATAACAGCCAAAATGGTGCTTTTGGATGTCTTCTGGATTTGTGACCAAAACAGTGCTGATAACACAAATTTTTAGCTTTTTTGGCTGTTGCTGAGCAGTGCATCTCTTTTTCTCACTCTCCCTGCAAGTAAGCTGAAGGTGGTCAAAGAGCTGGGAGGGGGCAGAGTTGGGAGAGCTGACTGTCCTCTGAGCAGACTTAATGACATGGTGCTCAGCAGTAAAAGCTGGAGAGAAAAAGGGGAGAAGGGGGACATTTGGAGTGATGGCATTTATCTTCCAAAGTAATCATTACAGGTGATGCATCTCTGCTTTTCTGGAGCAGGCTGGACACCTGCCTGCTGATGGGACATAGTGAAAGACTTCCTTGTTTTGCTTTGCTTGAATGCACAGCTTTCACTATACTCGTTAAGCTGTCTTTATCCCAACCCACAAGTTTCCTCACTTTTAACCTCTGATTCTCTCCCCCAGTCCTGCTGGGTGGGACTGAACTACTTGCCAGGGCCAGCTCTCAACACCATGCCACATGCCATCTCAGATGATCCAATTTCCCTGCAATGTAGGAGCCATAATGGAAATCATGTATTCAGACAGGGCCTGCCCTGGACATGATTGCATCAACAGAGAGAGGTTGCAGTGTATCCCTCTGGAAGCAACTAGAGAGCAAAGATTTTGGCCATCACCAGGAATCCTACCTGATTCTCCTACATATTATGAAATAAGGGGTGCATGGTTAGACCACAGGGTGCTACAGATATCCAGGGTGTCAGGGTACTGACACAGAGAAATGTGTGCATGTCCCACACATAACCAGTCAGGCATCCCTACCTGAACAAACTGGTTTGGCCACCAAAATCCAAAAAATTGCTGGAATAGAAGATGACAATAAAGAGAGGACTCCAAAGGAAGCAACCTGAAGCTAGCAGGAAGCTGGGAGACACAAACTGTGCCAAAATTTGTTTTTTGTTTTTTCAACAGAACTCTTCCAGAGATAACTTTTAAAAGTTACCTTTTCTGGCTTTCCTAACTAATCTGTTGCCTTTTTTCTTCCCTAAACAAGACCACATCAACCCTACTAGCTCCAGGAGCTTTCCACTTGTGCTTGTCCAAAGATGCCCTTGATTGTTGGGATGTACCATAGCAACCCACATTACTGAGAGCAGCCTTCAGGAGGGCATGGAGGCTATGTCTGTTTTGCTGTGCATTTCAGATGAACAGTCATGTCAATTTTCAGCAGAAAGGAGAGTAATTTCTGATCTTGTTTACTCCACAGGGAAATTTGAGTAATTTTTACCAGTCATTTTGCCTGTCTCCTTGAAGATTTTTAATATTTAATGATAGATTTTTGGCTCTGAGATCTAGGTCTCAGGTGTAGAAATTGCTAGACTGATAAAAAGAAAAGAAACAAACAAATAATCAGGAGTGACATGATAAGTATTTGCAGAGGAGATGTAGCAGACCCCTCACTATTGAGGTTTAATGTTTTGTGGACTGGCATCAGGTGAGATGCTGCTCACTGTTCAAATGAGGTTCACCCTCCCCTCCACAACTTGTTCTGCTAACCCAGTCATGAGAACAACATTCTCTCCCTGCAAAAAAGAGGAAACCAGAGAGTGCAGTTGCACCTGAAATTTAATTCTTTAGGAGCAGCTCTAGGAAGGGAAGGGGGGGAGGCAGGGGCTCACCAGTCCCTCTTGGATGCTGGGACATCTGTGACCTTGTGCCACCTTGGAACAGTGATCCCAGAGTCACAGCGTAGCCTGGGGGCCTGCACAGCAACCCTGTCATTTAAACAGTTTAATTCAAAGCAGCAGGACACAAATTTAATGTTCTCCTGGGGAGAAAGAAAGTGACGGATGTGCTACCACAGCTCATTGCCTTGTGAGGATGACGTCCACTCCTGTGCTAGCAGGAGTGAATGATGTAAGTCCACATGTTACTATGGCAAAACCATGACAGATTTGGCTGGTCTTCACCTTATAAAGTAAAACTTCTTGTAATTTGACTTCTGTCTTTCTTCACCACTGACCTTGAATAGGGTAGAAGATTGGCACATCACTGTGGGGGGCATAATTTTCCCAGATCCAGAGCAAAGACCATTCAAGTGACAAATGCAAAGTAAAGGGGGAATGGGGAGAGGCAGCAGCTGCCACAGCAGAGCCTGCCCTGGCATCTGCACTCCTTCCCCATGGAGAACACCATGGGATGCTCTCCTGTGCCTGGGGAGAGAGGAAATCTACACCAGGCACCCCAGCCAATCTTTGCTCTTTGGCTTCTGTTTCAGAACACAACTTGTTTTTCTCACCTCTTGCCTGTGGACTGATGGAGACTGGCTTTAGGAAAACACCTCATGCCTCCCTAGGAATTTACACACATTTCCAGTGCTTGCCCTGTCGCATGACTGCTTTTCTCTGTGGCTACTCAAAACCTGGATTTTCAGTGTTTTTTTTTTAAACTTCTTTCTCCCCAGTATTCTAATTTGGTGTAAGAATTTATAAGGGTAAGAGATGAAGACCAGAAATTGTTATTCTCACTCTGGCCTTTTGCTGAACTTCTCAGCTGAACATCTTGTAGAAAAAAAAATCTTTATTTAACTTAATTAAAGATGCTGCATTCTTCCTTGGCAACATCTTATGACAATGCCAGGAACAAGATAGAAACAGTTAAGGTAAACAGCCATGTTAAAATCTCCTGTGCAGTAAGTATATAACACTGGCTCACTCCAGCCCTTCTGCCTCTGGAGCTCCTTTCCAGCCCAGCTGGGGATCTGATTTTGCAGCTCCTCTAGCACAGGCTTTTATACACAGCTCTGCAGCATGAACTGAGTTACATGTAATGAAGGCATTTTTTAAACAGCATATCCTTTTGAGGTATCTTGATGCTTTTAGCTTTCTCTTCATAGATGTTTCTTTGAATAAAATATTCCACAACCTTAGTTCTATCACATAAAAGATTTATGCTTGTCTTTTTCTGAGATGAGAGAAGAGGGATTCTGTATGGAAAAAGGAAGAGCAATGCTTAATATGATTTCTCTTATGTATATTGAAATTCTATCTGAAAAGTATTTTCTATGTCATTTATCACCATATTACCTTCTAAACTTAGAGTCCTCCTTATCCCTCTTATTGTCTTCCTTCCTCTCTTCCTAGAAACAAACATATCTCAGGCATTTCCACTGCTCTTTCCCCAATAAATGAAAATAATTGATGTACCTTTAAGAACATTTTTTCATTATTTGTCTCTTTTTCATTATTTGGTTTACACCAAATCTGGTGGGGAATTTTCCTCTCAGAGGCACTTCTACTGGAGGAAGCAAGCTCCAGCAAATGCCTGCTTCCTAAAGGAACAGTTCACACATTTGTAGATATAACAACAATTCATCATGACTAATTTGCTGTCCTCAGCCACTGTGGTACCTGGTGGGAGTGATGTGGGTGGCAGCCCCTGCCCTGCCAAGCAGCCAGCCCCAGAGTGTGCCAGAACTCCACGTCCCCAGAGACAAAGTGCTGACACCACGTGCTCTTGGGTCAATTTAACAAGTAAAGATATTTTAATTCAGAAATTTGATTTCAGTAGCAAAAGGTGACCTGTAGGTTATTCAACATATATGCTGGAAAAAAAGATGTTAAAAAAACTTGTTGTTGTGGGAAAACTGTACCAAATTTTTCTCACTTCTAAAAACACTGGAGAGCAGATTTGTGGCATTTTCCAAACATTAGTCCTTCAATGAAGAAAGACAACAACCTCCATGAAGAACTAATACCTACATGCTGGATGGTAGTCTGCAGGAGTCCATGGCCTCTTGAAGCAGAGTAGGGAACCTGGTGGCTCTGGCTGGTCCAAGCATCTCCTGAAGGTACAGGTTTCTCTTAGAGGATGGACTCTGCAGAAAATATGCTCCAGCACTATCTATTGCCTTCCTGCTTCCTCCTCTGAGTTGTGGGAGAGGAAATGAGGCTGACCCCATGTCTCCATCCCACCATCACATAGTGACGGAGAGTTCCTAGAGTAAATACCAGCCTTTGCACAGCCATGACTATTTAAAACTATCATACTGTTTAGGCTTTACTGGTAAAGAAAGAAGTTTTGCAAAATGAGAATACATTTTTAAACCTGTTCTTAAAAAGGAATAGAAAGAAACATACTATTATTTGCAGGCCATAATAATTTAAACACTTAGGGATATTGAACAAAAACCCTACTGCAAATGCTATTCAGTAAACCACAGACACAGAAGTAAATCAAGCAAACTGGAGCTGTTAATAAATTTAGAGTTGAAAATTTTAAAAAGTAGGACAGTGTCACAGAACAACTAGCTCTTTGCAAGCATTTGGTTGAGAATAAACATTTTTTTATTCATAGTGCAGGGCAGTTCTTGCTGTGCTAGCATTAAATAATAGTCTTTCCTTGGTGACCCCACTGAGAAAGGAGAATTGATCTGCTGAGAACATTTTGCTTTGCAGTGAAGAAGATTTGGAATATGAATTCGAGGGCAGACTGAGGGAAAGTGAATATTCCCTATGAATTTTCTGTGGAAACACAATGTTTGAGGTAACTAGATGTGCTTGTCTAAGCCCATGTCTCTCTCAAAATGTGAACAAAGTGCACATGGTCTCATGCCCTTTGCTCAAAGACAAAACCTTGAATTCTAAAGCAGTGTCTCTAAATCATTTGAGATGTCACTGACCCCGCTGGCTCCCTCGGGGGACTGAAACCCACACTTCCAGGGCTATGAGCTTCCTCCTCACCTCCCTCACACATTCCCCTTCCCAGCCACACTTTTCAGTTACTCCTTTTGCACAGCTCAGTGTCCAGTGTCCCTTTGGCTCTGCCAGGTTCAGGTCAGCTGCCCAAACCTGCATTCCTCTTTGTTGCTAATTTCCTATAATGTGAAAGTTTTCAAGAACTAATACAGGAAGGGGATGTATTAGCTATGAGAGTAACAGGAGCTACTGTGGAAGACGCAGCACTGAATTAATGCTTACATTTTGTCTGCTGCTATTTTTCCTTTCCTGATGTACAGGTAGGATTACGTGGAGCTCTGCCAGGTCTGGCACCTCAATGCTATCTGGGCCATCATAAGCATTCTACTTTCACATTGCAAGTTAAGCTACTTTTTGAAAATTAACTCCTCCATTTTTCAATCCCATGTTTGCCCTCACTGATTTTTAGGCTAAACACCCTCTGGTTGTAAGTGGTGAACATGTCACTGAAGTCATGAGGAGTCAAGTGTTCCAGGTTTGACATCCCACTTGCTTTACTGCCATCTCTGCTTTATTTTTCACTCCTTTATCCTGAGAGTTTTGCCAAAGGCCAGCTGTCATAATGAGACCCCCAGAGACATTCATGATGCACAGACAGATGCTTTTCCTTCTCTTGCTTCATCCACCCTTGTTTGGGAAGATAGGGGTGGGAAATGTGGTCCTTATTAGCCCATACCTTAGGCAGGCATTGTTAAATCACCATTTCCCCCCACTGCCTACAACCAGTGTGACTTTATGACTGTTTGCAAACATGTTATCATGGATTTTTTGCTAGCATTCTTTACTTACAGGGACTCAAAACGCACTGGGGTATGAGAGGTAGATGCTGACATTTTTCTCTGTGTGATGAGCTCCCTCAAACCTCACGTGCCTTGAACCCAAGCAGGACCTGGGAAATCAATGGCCTTGCACACAGAAGCAAAAGGAGCAGCAAGCAGTGCCTGCAGCAAAGCACACTGATGGTAATAAGAGTGTTCAGGGTCCCACCTTAATTTTCCCCTGTTCTTCATCCTTTGGTCTTCAGTGCTTACAAACCCAGGAGGATGCAGTGGTGATTCCATCTTCCCCTCCCCTGCCTGCTTGGAGGTGGCTGACACGGGTGTGACCAAGTGCAGTGCTTGGCTCTTGGTGCCTGTGCCTGCCTGGTGCAGCCAGGGCCAAGGGGCAGCCCCCCTGTGCAGCATGTTTCCATGGCATGCTCCTAAAACTGAGCTGTAAAACACCTTGCTGGAAACACAGGCAGCTCTTTTTATTCTGGTTACCAAAGTGCTACATGGAAATCGGCAGTCTAATAAAAAAGAGGCATGAATACTGCACAGCATCCATATATATTAATTCACTTACCTTGCATATCTCTTTTCTATTATTTTGTAGCCATCCTGTAGATAAAGGCATTTTTTCTTCCGCAGTTTTCCACATCTTTTACTTTACATTGCAATGGGCTTAGAAACCACTTGGGGGAACTTTTTCCATTGCAGTTTATTATCTATAAAGAAATTGTGTTGTCACAAATACCTACTGATCTGACTCAGCTGCTTTTATGAGCACTGAATATGATAGAAATCCAGCTTATTTCATCAAAGAATGACAAATGATGACAAATTCTTAGGTTACTTGCTAATAAAGAAGTCTTCAGGTTCCCTATTCTGATAATATAGTTTGAGAAGGTTTGTGTTTGAGTGAGTTCTTAACTAAGCATCAAATTTGCACTGAAAGATTTTTTTTATTTTTTTTTTATGTTTTTATTTTAATCTTTAGCTGTATCCTAACCTAGAGAAATGGGGAAAGTTTGTTTAGATGCTGAACAGGATTTTGTAGTGCTGTAAGGGAATTATTGGGGAAAAGTTTTTGGGATGTCATGCTAGAAGTGGTTCAGCATACACCATTGAAAATCTTGTGGGGCCTTTGTCTCTTAGTACTTTCTTTAAAATATTGTTTGGACCCTCATAATCAGAAAGTGAGTGTAGAGTGAAATGAGCAGCAAATCCAGGAAAAAGCTGCAGAACGGTTTCCTAGTGTCACCCAGGCGTGGTAGAGAGGCAGCAGCATCACCAGGTGGAGCTCTGGCCCTCTGTTCGCCTCGAAAATCCTCCCTGTAAATGTGTTCAAAGGCGTCCTCCATATGGATGGACATATATTTTACAGAAGACAGATTTTAAGGAATGTCCTTTGAATGCAGTTTTGAATGGTCGGTAGCTGCAGGCTGCTGTGCCCCCACACGGGATGTGCAGCCAGTGGCACTGGACCCACCAGAGGGAGGATTTGAAGGGGGAGTCATGGGTGGGAGGCATGGGAACACCTCTGATGGGCACCGGTGAGCTGCAGGTGGGTCTCCCACTCGCTGAAGGAGCCGGAGATTTCAATAAGACACTTTCATACCTGGAGGGGATGTTTCCAGAGGGCTGGTCCAGCAGCCCAGGCCGGGTGCAGGCAGGCAGAGCCCCAGCCACGGGGGAGCCCTACACGGGTGGATTCCTGGACACAGCACCACATGCAGACAGCTCCCAGAGGAGATGAGGCCGCAGAGGGTCCTGGACCCTCTCACAGTGACTCTTCCTACTGCTCCAGGTTTCACCACTGAAGTTGTTTCCAGCCCAGCTGCCAGACACTGCCTCATGCTGCCCTGATGCCTTCTTCCCATGGATCAGTGTTTCCCCTTGGATGCCCTCATCTCTCCTGCCTGCCCGGACTGTCTGCGAAGCCTTCTCCAGCCAGGCTGCCCAGTGCACTTCAGATATCAGGACTACAAGATTTCTCATGCTGTGATTTTTCACAAAACACCAACCCAGAAATCCAATATGCTTCTAAGGATGGCAGGAATGAGTAATTACCCAGTATGGGGCTCAGTCACATCTCTTAATGTCTCACACCATGTTTAACTCTAGGAGCAGATTTACTTAAAACAAATGGACTATTAAGGCCTTAGTTTATATATTTTAACTAATACCCAAAACCCTTTGCCTGCAGCAAATCATGGAAACATCCTCATACATTCCAGTGAAGTCAGTGGAGCTAAGGTCCACTGGCTGAGGTCCAGCCGGTGACTGGCTGCTGGCCAGGGCTGGGGCAGTGAACACTGCCCTGGGCCTTCCACCTCCTCCTCCTCTTGATCTTGGTCTTCCACCTCACTCAGCAGGGCCAAGGGGAAATGCTCTGAGCAGAAACCATTTGTAGTTGTGAGGCTGTTGAATTTTGTGATGTCAGTCCCTAGGGCCAGTGTGTGAAGTTGCTGGAAGAAACCAATGTGCTGCTGTGAGAAAGGAAGGAGAAAAGAGAGGATGAGAAGGGGAAGAGGATGGGGAAGGGAAAGGGTTAGAGGAAGGGTCCTGCTCTTCCAGGATCCTGAGAAAGTCCTCATAGAACACTGTCAGAGGAAGCCAGAGGGACCATCAAAGCTGAGGTGTTTGCTGCTCTCTGCCGCTGCAGCCTCTAAGGAGGGAACAAAGCAGCGGATACATGTGAGCAGCTATAGTCTCAGAGGATTTTTTCAGAAGTATCTGCCATAAGGTAAACTCTCTAGCTGGAAAACAGAAGAGTAAATGAAACACCTACATGTAAAGGTAATTCATAAAATCATAGAATGGTTTGGCTTGGAAGGAACCTTAATGATCATCTAGTTCCAGCCCCCCATAAGCAGGGACACCTCCCACTGGGCTGGATTGCTTAAAGCCCCAACCAACCTGGGGTTGTTCACAGCTTCTCTAGGGCAACCTGTTCTAGTATAATTTTTCTTCCTAGTTAAACACCAGGAAGTCCTGATATTAGCCTGAAGAAATCATCTTTCCCTTGGAAACTGTGTACCCCCGATGTATGTAGCTGACACCTTCAGAGTCTTCTGTGTAATTGAATCTCAGGCACCTCATGGTGGCTGAATGTTGCTGAATACACTGGGGGCATCATTTGAACTTCTTAAAGGCAGGAGAGCAACCCTTTGAACTGTGATCAGAGCCTCCAAACCACAGGCAGTGATGGAAGAGAGACTGGCTAGCTCACAGGTCACCCACTAACAACCACAAGTGGTGCAAAAGCTCCACAAAGTGAGCAGGGAGGAACCTGAGCATCAGCAAATGGGCATGTCCTTTAAGAGAGGGGAAGATCAGAGAGCTCAGAGGAGGAATATCTATCTGAGCAGTCTTCACACAGAAGCCAAGCAACCAAATTAATTGGGACAGGGAGGTGAAGACCAAAACTGCTACCTCTGTGGAAAGGTGATTTTATCGGTGTATCTCAATTGCCTAGCTGCAGGAGGTGCCTACATCTGAGGGATGTAGAGAAGGACAAGCACATAAACACCATGGAAGACTTGGCCCTCCACTGTGCTGCTTTCGTTGCAGAAGCCATGGCAGAACTCCTCCTCAGCACAGTCCAAAACAAAGGATTTCACTCCCCAAGCCAGGGGAGCACCACAAGACATCACCTGACCCCCATTTTAGCCACCCCCCAAATCATGACCGGTGCTGATGGCCCTTTCTTATGGCTATAATTTTTTTTCCATCACTGACTTTTTATGTTCAGTTTCTCACCTTTACCCTTTTACATAGTAGTTTAGACATGCATTATGCCTAACAACATTTTATCTATTTTCTGTCTGCCATGCATTGTCATGGGACCTGTGCTTTTGGAAAACTGTGGAACAGATACAATGCCAGGGAAAGATGGCTTTGTCTGAAGCCCACAGGATAATTTGTCATTGCCTGAAAGCAGATGTATTTCTAGCTCAACTACAGAGGAACCCCAGTTTGGTCTGGCCTGGAAGGGGAAGAGTTTGTGGATTAATGCACTTAATGATTGTTGAAAATATTATTCAGTAAGCTGAGAAAAGGACAAGATGTGACAAATATGGGATGGATGACAATTTGATTTTTGAGATTATGGAGAGCACTTGGTAGTCCAAGGTATGTGTATAGATAGGTGTTTGTAAGATTGTTTTTCAGTAATAAATACAATTTTGTGGTCTTTGACAGGTGATTGGGTAAACCTCAAAGACTCAAAGCACAGCTGGGCTTGCACAGCTGCCTTTGGTGGAAAGTCATCATTGGGATTTGCAGGAATTGCACTATAAAGGCTTGGCTTTGACCAGCCCATCAGGGGATGAAAAACAAGAGATTGGCATTTGATATCTTCCTGGTATGACTTCACACAGGTAACAGGAATTAAAAGGCATTACCACATGAGAGCTCAGAGGCCCAGTGCTGCCCAGCCACCTCTTGCCAGAGCTCTGGTCTGCCCAGCACTGGGAGAACCAGCAAGAAACCCCTCTGCTTCTGGCTGGGACATCTTGGGAGCCTGAGGATTTATATTACCCTTTAAAATGTTTGAGTCATGGCAAACACTATACCTATTATGACAAACTTTTGAATAGAGATTGACATGATCATTTTTCTTCTTATTGTAGCAGTGCATGTTTTTCTTTGCCTCCCAGTCTAGAGGCTTAGGGTTGCCTGGTTACTCTGACTCAGAAGTTCTGTGAGGTGTCTCTTGATGAAGCAGCAGATACAATTTGGCAATTAGAGAAGCTTTATTTGTCATCTAAATGTAGAAATCCTTAGGAAAAAAATAACTATTTGAAGAGCAGTTGTACAGAAACTGCAGCAAGAAAAGTCTCAGAATGTGCACTGGTACTGAACATTGCTCTTTTGCTTATTGTAGAGGCATGAAGGTCATTAATAATATATACAATAATTAGGATTATTTTTTTCAGTGTTCAATTAATAGAATCCTGTTCATAGAGTATATGAATTGCAAATGTGATCAGAAAAGCATTTTTGTTGAAAAATTTCCCTGGGGAATAGAGCTATAAAAAGACTCAATTCAGATGGCAATTTATTCATCTCAGGCTGGAGTTAGAGGAACATGATGTATTCATCTGAGGGCCACAGTACAGCCATCACAGCAAGCTAAAGTCTTACCTGATTACTGTGCCTGTGTGCAGGTACATATCTGTATATGTATTATATGTGTGTGTGCAGATGTTCTTTATGAGTACTCAGCTGTGCTGATTTGGGAAATCCAGGACTGCAGAAATGTTTTTTCCTTGTGAAGTATTTTCTTAAGAACTGAAGCCATGTTATTTTATCATTTGCTTCATAGATGTCCTTTCATTGTTTGCATTTTGTTGAATGGCACCTAACACTCTAAGAACACCTTAAGGAATTTGTAATGGTCATGAAGATGGGGAATATTAGTGGAAAAGTGAGATCAGTGGACTGAAAATTCAGTTTGGAGGTACAGGAAGCAGAAAGGCTCAGGCAGTGTGAAATCTAAAAGGTCAGAAATATATTTAATTAACTTAACCTTCAAGAAAATGAGCTTTCTTTTTGTAGGGTATTCCTTAGGCTCGCTTCATTCAACTATCAATAAATGCAGAACAAAAAGAATGATGAAAAAGTCCCATTTTGTAAATCTTGCGATGTTTTCAGGTGCAGCCAACTCATTTTATTCAGTCTAAGGATAATTTTGGCTACCTAATACTATATCCAGTATGATAGTTCCTTTATACCCTTGTGTTATGCACACTACTGTAACCTGTATCACCAGTGCCTGAATATCTGTAACCTGCTCCAAATATGCTCTCAGAGATTGACTTTGGCTACTGCTCAGTAGCAATGGGCTATTGGCTTAGATCCCTCCATGCTGTTAGGATTTCCTATTTCTCACCATCTGCATTTTTCAGCTCTTCAAATGCCATGTCTGTAAGAGGGAAACAGAAAGCCATAGGTGTTGGTCCTCTTGCTATTAAAAGATAGGAATAACTCAGCAATAAATAGGAAAAACATACATCACCCAGGATTATTTTCAGTAGTATTTCACAGGCTGTAATAATAATATCAAACATGAAATGTTGAAACTGCTAGGTAGTCATGATATTACGAAGTTCTTGCCAGAAATCTGCCAAATTAAAAGTGTGTCTCAGTAATCTCTTACCTAAGTTTATTGTTGAGGGTTTTTTTTTTCCAGAATCAACTGCAGTTAATGAAGCAAACAATTAGAATAAATATGTTTTCAGCATGGTGTGAGGTGAGCCTATAAGGAATGATATGTAATCTGCTTACTAATTACTGTGGAAAAAGTCCAGCAAAATAAGATAATTTGCAGCTAACCTCCCTACATTGGCATTAAAATATGAGAAATGGAAAAGAGTTCAGGGAGACTTATTACTGCAAAGCTAGGTGAGCAGTGAGGTGGAAGGTGCATGCAGTGTTGGCAAGAATAGTTAGAGATAATGGTCTAAATTAGTACTGCCAGTTAGAAAATAGGTATGCAGTTCAGATGCCCATGGTGGATGGTCAGTGCTCTGTGTTTAGGTCACCTCCTACAGGCTCTAAGCAGCCCTCAGAGCTCTGCAACCTTCCAGGACCAGCAGGACCCCAACCCTGGTGATGGTGAGTTGAACTGCTACCCACACCCTCTCCATCACTCAGCATACATCAGCAGCAGGGAAAGGAGCAGAGACAGTAAGATTATGAAGAAATGGCATAAGAGATTACACTGAGAGTTCACTGCTGCATACCATAAATCAGCAATCTGTGACCAGAAAATGGACTTAAAATCTAGTCGCCAAAACAGAACAGGATTTAACAACAGGAGAGTGAACATCAGTTATAGTTATTCTGCATGAGTGGGCTACCTCCCAATAGGTTGCTTAGTCTGTACTGACCTATTAAAACAATATTTACATCCTCCTGTGTGGATCCTCTACTTGCTTCTTTATTGAACCAGTCTACTGGGTGAAAGACACATGAGAGCCAGAGATATATGGGAGCCAGTATGACAGTCCTTGTGCTTCTACATTAATATTCACTCACATGTTTAACATCATCATTCCAACCACTGTTATAGATTTGACAGTTATATATGTCTTATGCTCTATTATATGAAGATAACATCCATGTAAAGTCTTAGGTAAGCATAAAAAAGAAAGAACTTCACCAGCCTGTTTTGTGTCTTTTTGCTGACCTCATGTATGCACTACACGTTGTCTAGACTGATAGTTTATTTATGAGGGCTTAAAGAGAAAATAGCAGAGATGCACTGTCTTTGTATTCCTGCCCATAAGGCCTTTTAGTTATTAAGAATTATATTACCCTTTAGTAAGAAATACGGTCTCTCAAATCTTTTGTCTTACAGAAGTTGCCACAGTAAAGAGATACTTTGCATTTCCAGCTTGTGTTTCTCCAGAAATTGCCCTGAAAATGATATGCACAGGATTTCCATGCTCTATACTGTAATGGGAGGAAGGATCCAAGAACACCAAAGCAGAAAGCCCAAGGATTAAAGGATCTGCTTTTACCAAATTTCTCACAGCACACTTCTTTGTAATGATGCAATACCATGGTACTCCAAAAAAGACTCATTTAACAAAAACATCTCATGAAATATAAACAACACAGAGATAGAAAAAACTTTCAGGTCCAAAATTTACAGGGGAAAAAAGAACTAACTTCCTGCCTGCCTGCCTGCCTGCCTCCCTCCCTCCCTTCCTCCCTTCCCCTCCCCTCCTCCTTTTCTTCACCTGTCCCTGTTTGCTTTGGCATCCTGGGTGGATCCCATCCATTCCTCTGCTTGTGGTCCTGATCCCTGCCAGCCTGAATCCTTGTGTTCCTGCCTCCAGCTCCCGACTGCTGCTGACCCCAGGATTCCAGCCTGGACTTTCCCAGGGCTGCCCTGCAGCCTCGGTGGTGACGTGAGAGTTATTGGGGGGAAGGGGGGAGGAACATGGTATCAATTTTCCTGTATATTTGTATATATTTAGTAATTTTTCCTTTTATCATTACTGTTTCATTAAAGCTGTGTAGTTTAGTTTCCAACCCATAAGTCTTTCTCCCTTATTTTCTCTCCTTTCTTTATCAGGGAGGGGAGGGGGTTAATAGAGAGCATCTGTCATTCAGTTTAATTGCTGGGCCAGTGTTAAACCATGACAGAGAATTTACTCAAAGTGCTTACTGTGTTTGTGTTTTTTTCCTGAAGCAATATTTTAAAAAAGAGTATCTTAGGGATTATGGAAACTCAACAGCCAACACCAGCAATGCCTCAGCTGTGTGGTAAAGTAAGGGACCACGCAATTTCCTATCATTAGGTGGCCTAGACACTCACCCAGGTATATCCAGCTCTGGATACTGCGATGATTACCTGGATCCTTAGTCCCCAGAGAACACTGCTGCTGGGAAAGGTGGAAAATTAACTCACCTGCCCAGTGAAGGGCTCTATGAAGCCTGCAGTGAGGTGGGTAGAGATTTACAAGATTTCCAAAATAAAGAGTGTAGCAAAGTCCAGGATGGGTTTCCCAGGCTCCTCTGAAGGGTTAAGTGCACATTGCAGTGGATTTTCTTGTGACTGAAGCTGTGACTGCAGGGTGATAGTATTCACACAGGACCCCTGGGGACCCATGAATCCATTCCTGACAAAAGTAGGATGCATGTATGTGTTGCTGCATGTAGGAGTTAGCTTCTCCTCTGCCATGAAAGTATCCTCCTCAAAGTTATTTTTGTATAGCTGCTCTTCCTCTCAGTATGTGCAATGCCTCAAGTTTTAATTGCCTTCTGATGTTCAAACCCTTAGGATTCATGTTTTTATCATCATCTTTGCAGCTATTTTGTTCTTATAAATTCATGTAATTGAGAGCCGATTTTCTTCTACCTAATGAAGTCCAATTAAAGTGCAATTAAGTAAGGAAACTAAAGACACATATTTCTATCAAAGAACTAACTATTTCAAATCTTTCCCTGCTTTATTATTTGAGGTTGTAGGAGGAGGGAGAGAGGCAAGAAATGCTATTCTCTCTGATTCAACCAGAGGTGCAAACCATGAGTGAAGCTGTTCCTACAGTTCCCTTCCAAGCAAACAATAGTTCTTGGACACTGCTTAAGATCACTTTTTCATCTTATTGTTGACTTTCTTAGCATTAACTTTGAGAAGAGAAGTAATGCCATTGAGTGCTCTGGCTTATTGGGAAATACCAGCAATAGCTACAGGAAGCTTTTTTAAGCCTTTCTGAAAGCAATATATCAAAGGGCAAGAGCTAAGCTACACAGAAGGCATATTGTGCCAGGACAATAGCACAGATACTCTCAGTGGAGTTGGTTAAGATTTTTTTTCATGAGGCCTTTTATATTGCTGTCAGAAAATGACAGTCCAATGAAACTTTTCATGGCAATATACTGATGTTCCTTTCTTCAGTAAGATCTTTAATTCAAAATGTACACCTGGTCAAACAAAGAGAATATAAATGTCCCCAATGCACCAACATTGCCATGATCTCCAAGCTACACTCTTTCTAGATTTTTTAATTAAATTTGCAAAGAACAACATAAGCAAGCAATACCACTCACACCACAGACCAGGGTTTTTATTTTTCCAGCACTATTTAGTCCTACCCTAGTGACAAAACACTGTGTGTCAGCTCAAAGAATGTCTCAGACAAGCTCTGAAGCAAGTTGAATTGCTGTTTGAGGGGCAAAGCTGAGATTTCCAAAAGATTTTAGCTATATGTTGCTTTCCTTTCAAAAATGATCATATTTCTTCTAGATTGAAAATTGAGGCTGAATTCATAAGATGCTACAGGTTTTCTCATAACATAATTTTAGTTTTCTTTACGCTGCTGCCATGTTTGATGAACCTGATCCATGAGATCTTAAAAATATAGTATATTGCCAGCATCAATCAAAATTACAACTGCAACTTCACAGTCATCTATAATACTCATACAGAAGGCAGAAGAATTTTGTACACTGGAAACAAATGAATGGGAATATTAACATCACCCAAGCATTCCTTTACTCAGTGAAAAACCCTGCCAGAGAGTAAACCCCAATAAAAAGAGACAGAAGAAGACTTGCATTCACATCTTCTGTCAGGGTAGGTTGGAGCAGACTGGATTTTTACAGAAAAGGATTTCTAGAACAAGGCTGATGTTTCAGAGCTTCTTGATGTTTCAATCTCTTGTCTAAAGGTCTGCCTGCAAAAAGCAGCAGTTCACTCCACAGTGACTCACTTCAGTAGACAGAACACAGAAAACCTCCCCAGCGGCTCGTTATTCTGAGTCACATTTCTCCAAAGAAGCATCTGCTCAATGTACATGGACTGACTGTCACCTTACTTGGTCAATTAAAATCTGGAGCACTGCATAAACATTACATGGATGAAAGGTATAGCCTAATGGAGTTGCAGCTACAGTGGTGATGGAATACATCTGCATAAAAATAAAGGTAACATAGTACTAGCTTCTGATTGTAGAGCTTTTCTTTTTTTTTTTCTAGGCAGAACCTAGGAGATAATTAGGGATAGCTGGGTATGGTTGTGTGTGTGTGCCTGTGTGTATTTAAATGCGTTACAATATATATTTGCAAGGTATATATATATGTGTATACACCCACACCCACTAACACAGAGTAGATACATATACATACACATACATAATTACTTCTCTAAATAAATTACTTTGGTTGGCTATTCATGAGATCTTGGAACAGAAACTCAAAGACTTGCAGGAGAGCTGGGGTGTGCTGCTGGCTGTGCACCATTGGTGCTGCCAGAGAGAGTCCAGATGAAGTCAAAGCAGCCTTCGTGGGGCAAAAGAACACACTGCAGAAAGGAACCCAGGTCATCCAGAAGGCAAGTGGTCCAAGCACTGTAGACACACGGGAGAGTTAAAAATTAAGATTTCACTTGCCTATTAACAGCAAACTAATTGGGCTGGGGCAAAGTTGAGACTTCCCCAAACTCCATGGAGTGTTTCAAGCTTATTCAAGATAAGAAGATTTAAAAGGATAATTATAATTATGAAATATTAAGGGGAAGAATTACAGTATACCCATAAGGTTAAATGAAAGTGTAACAACTACAGCTATTTGCAAACCTGACATACACAGGTTTTGTTACCCATAATTAAGTAGTCATCCTGCTTAACAGCATTATGTGAAGGAGTACATTTAACCAGGAGTACAGTCCTTACACACTTAACCCAGGTTAAATAAAGGGTTTAACTAACAAAGCATCTGGAAGCACATCAGGTCTCACCTGCACGTGGGCCTTGGTATCTGTTTCTTGGGTTAATGAGGCTGTCAAGGGGGATATGGAGTCATGGTGGTTATTGATGCATACAACTTACTACACTGACGGCTGCTATGGACTGCAGAGTCATAATGCAGGGCAAAATAGAACATGCATGTGTAGAGGAATATATGGTTATTCATTTCTCAAAGCAAAAGCATGTTATTTAGCTGAGTGGTGTAAAAGCTTGGCTTCAGCAGCAGGCAGGCCAGCTATGTATCTCAGGAGGTGTGATCACACTGCATATATCACACCTGCACTATGGCATATAACAGTTTTTGAGGAAGAGAAAGAACTTAAATGGATAAGTGGATGTGCTGATTTAGCTCAGTGATAAGCGACATTTTGGGGGCAGAAAGAAGGGGTGATTTCTGAGTGGGTTGAAGTGAGATCTATCATTTGTACTCTCACCACTGATGGGGCGAATCACAGCTCCTCCCCACAGCTACCCAGTAACTGCCCAGCTCACTGCACTTACTTCTGTATGGAGCATCTTTTAAAACTCATTTAATACTAAATATGACCTGCCACAGCATTAGCATTATGATCTGTACATTTAATGGATATACATTTTCACTATCATACAGATTTTCAAATTTGGCACATTATGGACCCCAAATCATTATATCCATATTTAATAGCTTCCAGTGCTGGAATTCTTCTGCACTACTTAGTACTTAATAACTATGATTAACAACAGCCTTAACATTCACCTCACTATACACACGTATTTTACCTGGTACTGACACTATACTGCCACCCTTAGTTTCGGTAATTTAAAGTATTCTTTCAGTGTTTAAAAACTAGATCATTTTCGAGTGAAATAGCAATCCATATATTATTTAAGTAATTTTAAGCTTCAAGTCACTTTATATGACATCATTTCAATTACATCCTTTCTTAATATATACAGCACTTACTCATAAAACAGAATGAGTTAATCAGATATACAGAGTTTTCAAGGTCACTATACTGTTAATAAAACTTGTTAACTGACACAGGCATTAGTCATGAAGCTGAGTAAATGTAATGATTAAGCCACTCACAGTTCCTCACCATTCTGTTACATCCTGCCTTCTAAAGAGAGAATTTTTATTTCAAATCCTGATTTAAACCTACTTAAGTCAGTGGAAAAACTCCTGTGTCTTCAGTGGGCTTCCTATCAGATTGCCACAAAATAACAGAACCACACTCATGAAAGGAGCAGACAACAGGTTGATAACTCAGGGAGACTCCTACATATCAGCTCCTGGCACAGCTCAGAGCTGTAGCATTCATCTTGGCAAAACAGATGGAGTTTGACCAAGCTCTGGGTGGAACTGTAATTACATTATAGTTCTTCAGACATCTCTTACTGCAGAAAGCACATAATTTCACTGCTGCAGAAAGTGTGGAAGAATTAATGCTTGGACCTGAAGGGGTTTTGTTGGGCCCCCAATGGTGGACTGTACTTCCTTTGCTGGGTGCAAGGGACCACATCCACATAAGAGTAAACAGTAAACATGCAACCATACACTGTGTGCAATAAATGGAGTGATCCATACCCAAAGGGAGACACTTCCATTTAACAAAATCTCCACTCAGCTCCTGGGAGAGATCAGAACAGATCAGCTCCCTTATAGTGATAAGGAGTACATTGCTTCTGCATACACTACCATTCTATAGTGAATACTAATGAGTACTCTGTATCAGTTTAAAAGTGAAGGATTTTATCTGGCCTGTGTCTCCTCTGCCTTCCTCAGAGTCACCTATGCTGTATGATGAGGTACTTGAATAATCTGCACCAAATGAAAAGTTGGGAGGCTGGAAAGGAGACTAAGGCATTGCCAGTGCCAACATGTACAATACAGCATGAATCACATCCTATGTGGGATCCCACATCTCACCTAGAATGAGATATCTTGGATACTTCTAAATCTTAGTCATCCCTATCTCCCTTGGAAAATGGAAATATAGCACCTTTCGGATGTCATTGAAATGACCTCCTGTAGGCATTGCCTTTAGTGTGAGATGAATTATGCCATCTCCTCCAGTGAGTATACTGAATAAACCTCCATTGATCATACAGGGGTCCAAAGAAGACTCATTCACCTGTAGGTTTTCACATTTTGAGATTCATTCATGATAGTCTCACCCAAAGCATCTGCTGCTGGGTACAAGGCAATGCAAAGACCAAGGTGCCAGTACATATTGCCACCAAAATAGGCAAAATCCCTCCCTGGTAATGCCAGATACACCTTAGGAAGCAGAGTCTCCACTGAGACTAAGGGGGCACAGAAATCCTCCACACAGAGAATGTCCCACATATTAAAAAGGGACTGTATACAGGATAAAATGTCCAGGTAAATGAGCAACTTGCTAAACAAAAACATACTTACATGAAATGTGTATAAGATGTCTACAGAGTCCAGAGAGTGAGGCATTAAATATACTGCAAAGTCGTGGGGAACAAGTGGCACCTCAGCCAGAAAGCTGGTCTGGGAAGGATTAGCAAGGCAGTGAAGTCTTTGTCATTAGGTACAGCTGGAAAAAAAGAGTGTATGAACAATGTCATTGGATTGTCACACAGCAGAGGGACAGCAGCAACAAGGTGGACTCCTCCTCCTGGTAGTGATAAAGGGAGCATTTAATTAAAAATCTAAGACACTTGAAAGATGTATCCAAAAGCTACAGCAGAACTGCCATAAACCAGTGTCCTTTAGTGCAATTCATTTATTAGCACTACAGCCCCAGCTACTGAAACTGCTTTTTCTAAACAAAGCAAATCCTAATCCAGCATGGTCTTAAGTAAGAATGAACAAGGTCTTGAGAGATGGACCAGAAAAAAGCAGCAGTCTATGACCATGGTTAGATTGGCTTTGGTAAAGCAGCTAGAAAATGGAGATATAAAATTATCTTAAGAATTTGCTGTTTATGTAAATAAGCATGGACTCTTCCTTGGTTATTGTAGAGCGTGCAGTTCATGAAAGAGTAGATACATTCAGACGTTAATTCAGTCAAGAGAATTATTTTAATCTCTCATTTTGATCTCTATAATCTCTTATTTTTGCCTGAAAATACTCATAACAAATCTTAAACTAATATATCAATAGGCAAATACAGTTGAAATAGTGGTGAATAATATTTTTATTGCCAGGGATGTGTTTATTATACTCACATTACAGCCACCCCTCTTCCTCTTTTGCTTTTTTTTTCATCTTCCCGTAATCCTAGGCTCTAAGGATTAAAAAAAAAAATTAAATCAGTACTTAATTTATGTATGTGCATTTTTTTACAGTGCCTGGCATAACCTACACTGATTCAACGCTACTGCCACTCCTGCCTTGTGCTGCTCAGAGAATCCAGAAGGGCTGTGGGGGTGATGCTGAGGGGGCAGTTCAGGACAGTGGGCAGCAGTGTCTGGAGCAAAACACATGTGATAGTAGGGAGAGGAAAATTTAGAGCAGAACTCAAGGTGAGGAGTGACAAAGATTTAGGATGTGAGGGTGGAGCACATGGCCTCTGCTCAGTGAAGTAACTTTGAAGCTGCAAGAACAGAAAAAACAATAGGGTTTAACAAAGGCACAAGCACAGGCCTAGTGGAAAAAGCAGAGGATAACTAACACAAAGTTTCCATGTCTGAGACGAAGATGGAGAAGTTTAGAATCACAGACAAGGAAACGTAGGAGAAACAGGGTAAACAGGATTTTTGAAAACACCTACATTCTTTCAGCATCGTACTCAGAAGCAACCGACAGAGCTGAAAAATCCCACTAGAGAAGAGGAGCTCTCATCAGGCTGAGCAACAGCTGGACATGAGGCCTGGAAAAAGGGTTTTTAAGAAATCTGTGGCCCTGTGTTACAGGTATAAAGTGGCAAGTCCAGGAAACCTCTCTGCATCTGAACCTATGCTTAAAAATGAGCTCATTTTGATCACTCTTTGTAAAAGAAGAGAGTGGGAGAATATGCAACCCTTGAAGGTGATCAGTAGAGAATGCTAGATGGATCAGGAAATGCACTCATGGCTTCCTTTAAATACTGGGTTTGATTTGCATGAATGTTGTGACAGTGACATTAAATAGAAATAAACTAGATGCTCATGACAGATTTGATCTTCACATTGTGCCAAAACTTACCTTTCTCCTGAGAAGAGTCAGCTCTGTTTACAGAGCTCAGCTATTTTAGTTAAGGATGTAAAGAGGAACAGACTTTGACATTATTTCTTTGAATTTATCAGGCTCCATGGAACTGAACAGAGATGAAGAGCTGCTGAAATTAAACAGACATACAAAAGTGTACCAGATGTACCAGAGGTGCAAATACTCAAGACTGTCTCTGTGACATTTGGACAGTATTTGGAGAAGCAAGGAGGATTTTTAAATTGCTCCTCATGTGTACACAGGAATGCTGTGATAGCACCAGCAAGCTGTGCAGGTGTGCAAAGGAAATTCTGGGGGAGTCCTGATGCCAGTGCTAAAAACCAGCAGATGTTTATTTCCTATGTTTGAACAGCTCGGGAGACAACACGAACTTTAATGCAGAAAAAGTTCAGGTCATTTCAGCTTCACGTTTGTCTGGGCTTTGCCTGTTTTGCTGAGAAAATCTGAAAATTATAAATCAGTCAAGGGGCAATTTCACGCAGTGTAAAAATGCTTCTGGTCCCCAAGGTTCTGTAACTTCCAAGCTGATAATCACCTCCTTTGTGAACCAAGATGCATTTTACTGGCATTCAACACTACACAATCCATTGTCATAAAAAGGTGAACAGTATCACACTATTGTTTCTCGGTGCTATGAGGAGTATGTGAATACACTAAGATTTGACAGCATCCTTCTTCCTAACATCTTTTGAAAGCAGCCAGGTCACACCCACACTGATGATGGAAATGATGGATAATTAAGGTACAGGGAGACAGGGAAGCAGGCCAATATCTAGGTAAAAACTCTGCCTCTAAATTATTAGCCAAATACTACACTGGCAGTTTACAGCTAGGCAGAAAATTGAATGAGTCTGACTTTTTCCCAGCTACTTCTGTGTGGGGGCAGGGAGGAGGTATAGTACCAAGGTGGCTCTGGCCAGTATGGCAGCATGTGATTTAAAAGCTAGGATTAGGACAATAGGGCTGCCATCTGCCCAGGACTTGAGCTGGGGAAAGCAACTCCAGGGGATCAAAGGGGCTGGACAGCCAAGAGAAAAAGCTGAAAAGTGCTTTAGTTTGCAACACAATGCCCCTAGCTGAAAAGAGAGCAAAACCAAGCAAAAGCCACTGACATTTCCAGTGAAAAGACAAACCTTTTGTACTACCTGAGGGGTAGCAAAGGGCATTAAGCACCTGGTGGGACCACCAGCTGGAAAGCAGGGATGTGAACAGCCCAATGGCAGCTCTTGGGATGATGAATGCTTTTTTGTTCCTTGAGGGTTTTGTATCAGGTGGATTGCTGACAGCAGGTTTCTGTTTCCCTGGTACGAGTGTGAACCATATCCTGACTTAACATAGGCCAGCTCATTTGGAGGCCTAGCTTAAATGAGCTTGTGTTCCCTTCATCCCAGTTTTGGTGAAAAGGTGTCTGTGCTATCAAACATGTTCATCACACCATCAAAAAAAATAACATAGTCTTTCAGACTGAAGCTTTCAAAGAAGTCATTGATTTAAAATAGAACTGGGGAATAAGCCCCGTTCTTGTGGCTTTGAAAATTATTTAATTCTATGTTAAGGATTAACCAACTAACAGTTTGTCTCCCTTCTGATAACGTGATACCTGCTGTCCTCTAAGTCTTCTTTTGGATCTTAAGCATTTATACTATTAAATGTATTTCACATGAGACAGGAGACAAAAAACAGGCAAAGGAAAGCAGGAACTTTGCATGAATATCCTCTAAAAGCTGCACTGTTTGTTTTGTGTAAATGTATCTCTGTTTGTTACAAAAGGAAAATGTTTGATACTGTAAACATGCACACATTTTTGAAGTACCAATATCCAAATAATTTACCCCTGCAGGAAGGGAATTTACTGTGAGGTAAAAGTAGAATAGCATAAAATGATACCTTAATATTAACACAATCAGACACAAGCATGGACCTCTAATATGTTGAGACACAGTTTTACACCTTCTGTTGACCTCAGTGGGTCACATGCACCCCCAGTAAAAATTTAATCTGGGGCAAGAACTACAAGGTACACACTTTTTTCAGCTGAAATCATGAAAAAAGCCTAAACAGACAGAATGTATATGGCAGAATCAGAAATGTACTAAGGTTTCCTCTAGACTCCTTAAAACTAAAAATAATAAGTTCTGAATGAGAAAGTAATAAACAAAATCCTCATTGCTTTGTTTCATTTTCTTCCCCAGAAATGCCAGGGTAATACAAGGTAATGCATAAACCATCAAAGGAAGTGGTTTAGTGAGCAGTATAGCTTATGTGTAAAAATTCTTGTCATATACTGACAACCTGGCAAATCCAAAACCCCAGACCCTACCTAGGCACTGTATTTTTGTCCTTTGACTGCAGTTCTACTTGTAATGTAATCAACGATCAGTTGAAAGCAAAGGTCATGCTGTGCACAATTGCAACCTACAATAAATAGTAAATCCTAGAAGCAAAAATATACCTAAATAACACTTAAAAAGTAAAAAAATAAAACAAAATTAACAATTCTAGCATTTTGCAAGAAGCTTTTTTCTTACTGTAATTTTTTTGTTATAACACAATATAGAATTAGAATAAAAATTGTCAAAGTTGTATTTAAAAATATTTAACAAGTTCTGAAGGAAAAACTCATAAATTGTGAAACCATTGCCCTCTCACTTAAAACACACACAAAAATTGGAAGGATAATACTGGTCTTGCAGTGGGGCATCTGAGACACAACTCAAAGTTTTGTAGCAGATCTTGTAGAACAATTAAAAAAAAAAGAGAGATATAACAAAACTGCTGTCAATAAATTGAAATATTATAAACCAAAATCATTAAAATGAGTAGAAACCTAATATTGAAATATATTGCATACATAGCAGCACGAGCTAATTTTGCTAGCTTATACAAATTATGGGCATTTGCCAAGTACCTCATAGAACGTGAAGGGGCAATAGAGCTGGACAGGTGTCTTCTCCAGTGCTGTTGTCATTTTCCCTTCGTGGATTCTCCAAGATGACTGCTTGGAACCTACATGGTCCTTACCTGAAGCTTTAAAAAAATCCTTATGGAACAAAGACTTCAGTATATGATATTATTTTTAGCACTGAAGGATGTCAACTCAACCTGTTCTTCATCTGTAGTACTGCATCCAGTCCAAACTCCCTGCCAGCATCATCTGTCAAGCAGTATAGGTAACAGTGCTCAACTCCAAACAGACCCAGGAAGCCTCCAAGAGACTCCCCTGGCCCTGCAACCCTGGAACATCCCAACCCACCTCATCACCACTGCTCTCGTCAACTTCTGTGCAGCTGCAGGGTAAAAGGTATGACAGAAAGCCACCTTTATGGGTGCTTGCCAAGCAGACAATCCAAATACAGGTTTTTAGGTTTACTCCATGATTCCCCACCATGAAGTAAGAGCAGTGCTTTGAATTCCATGATAAGACTTCACTTAAGCAGGCTGAGCAATCTTATCTTTTAAAAGCTGCTATATGTCTACTGGAAAACCTTGTTTTCTGCAGCTACAAAGATGTAATAATGATTCCATGCACCTGGATAAAAAAAAGTATATCTATTTTATACAGAAGAGCATACATTTGAAAAATATATGGCTATTTTGCGTACAATGTAATGTTTTTCCATATTTTGACACAATGAAAAATTGGACCCAACTCATATATCCAGAAATTTGAAATCCAGTAATTTGATGGTAAAATTCCCAGTGTTTGATTTGTTTGTACACTTTCAGTGATTAAAAGACCTAACGCATAAGTAAATGGGGGTAAAAAGAAAAATCATGTGCATAAATGGAGAGATACTGTTCAATTTTCCAAGTGCTCAAGAACCAGAACACTTATATTGCATGTGAATATTGCAACATGATGGCAGCCTGCCAAACCAAGTGAAGCAATCAGTATCTTTTACTAAATTTCTAGCATTGGTAAACTTAATTTTCGAGTTGATGAAAAAAACTCCTTTCGAATTGGAAAAAGTTAGTTCCAACTTCCATCTTATTAAGAAAAAAAAGCGTTCAGCTTAAAATAACTTTTTTGCAGGCAAGCATGTAGCCCTGTAATCCTGAGCCAAATAAATTGCCATTTTGAAGAACTGAATTCACACACATATTCTCCTACAATTTAGAATTTTCTTAACGGTTCCTACAGAATCCATTACTGATTTAAAAAATCCTCAGTGTTATAGAAAAAACACTATCCTTTTTTTTAGGATTTGTGCGGTTTTTTGGTGGAAGACATTCTTTCAGTTGTACACCAGCTTATACACTCACTCAACACAAGAAGCTAAAACTATTCCTCCCAATCAGCTCTGAACAAAAGAATTCCCTTTATCACTTTGTCACAGTGATCACGCTGGGCTGTGGGAATCAGAAGAAAAGGAAATGCCTTTCTGTTAGAGCACCTGGTCTTTGTTAAGGGGCTTTGTCCCCATTATGTATTGTATAAATGATGACATCCTCTACTCTTGGGCAGGAGTCAAAGCTGCCAGCAATACCCAATAGTAGGCTTTCAAAAAGATGATGTAAAGAGCATGGTCTAATAGTAAACACTGTTCATAGGATGACTGTATCACTGAGACAGGACCTTGGGAGGTCTCCTGTTCAACCTGCTGCTCAAAGTAAGGTTAGCTACAAGATCATGGCTTTATCCATACGGTACAGGAGAAATTCCAAGAATGGGAACTGCATGACCCCTGGGTAACCTTCTTCAGCACTTGACTTCCCATGGTGAAAAAGTTTTCTGATATTTGATCTGAACCTCTCTTGTTAGAATTTAAGCTCAGTGTCTCTCTTCCTCCCACCACCCGCCACTGTGGCGATCCTGACTCATGGAGAGCCATGTGTGCCAGCAGGCTGCTGGTGGGACCTCCCTCAGCTTCTCATAGCATTGGGCAGGTACAGCCACAGTTTCTTCCCAAATAAAATACATTTTTTAATAGAAGAAGGAAGAGATCTATAAAAAATACAGCTGTGGATGGTTTCCATAGCCACAAACCTTTTGAAATAATTCTCTCACTTCTTAAAAGATGTGAAAATGTACGAAGTGGAGAAGTGAAGCTCAGATTATCAGTTGTGCCCAAGAGAGCAAAGCTGCCCCATAAAGTGGTTCTGTGAAAAAATCTCCAAATCTTATTTTTTTTTTAATATCTGGACTTCTTGCTAGGAAAGGACTTGAATGTATCATGTACTTAGCGTAAGTTATTTCCCTCTCCCTGCCTCATGCCCCCATCACTCCTGATCCCATGATGCAGACTGGTTACCCAAATGGCAGAATTTCAACCTGGGAGGCACTGAGAAAGTTACAAGTGAATATATGTATGTCTGTGTATGAACCTACCAGAAATAAATACAAGGAAAATCCATAAAATGCTAGTAATGTGATCAGATCATATACACTATAAACCTCATTGTTAGTTATTTTGCAGGTTTGATGAGCAATGTGTTTAGTTTGGATAAGTAATGACTCCAGAAAATTACAACACAAAAGCCCAAACACAGATTTCATATAAATTTGCTTTATTGCAGAGAAGTTACATTATTTACATGCTGCAACACATTACAACATAAATCTATCAAGTATTTCATGGTGGATGCTGTTGGTTGCCAGATAACATTGTTTTAAGAACCACATTATAAAGTGACTTACATCTTTATATACTCTACAACCTGGAGTAGCTAAAATGTTAAAAGTCAAAAGGCAGTGTTTTCTCAGGCCTGCCTGTTGTCATATGCATGCAAAAGCCTAAGGAGAGCAAATACAAAAGTATTGTCCAGTTTCAGGTCTATGATGCCACCAAAGCTGATGATAGGTGTGTACTGTTTTATATTTTAAAGCGTATAATTTTGCATAAATTATACAAGTCTAATAAGATTGGTATAAATCTAGTTATTTATAAACCATGGCTCAAAAATAAAGAAGAAATGCAGCTTGCACATGCATTTAAAAGGACAACCTAGCAAATGTTTGTGACCTTAGTGTGTATTATCTTTCCTCTTAACAGATCTGCTAAAAACATCTGAATTCTAGAGCTGCACTTCTCTTGGCTGAATAACGACAATGAAACTCCAGAAAAAGACAGCTAAGCAATCTAGCCAATATATGCTGGTGGAGAAAAAATCTACGAAATACAGAACATTATTTATGCCTAACTTAGTATGTCTTCATTAAGCAATGTTTCTAGCAACATCATAGTGAAATAGAACAGTTCAGTGAAGTTTGGCCCCTCTTTTTCTGAAGCGTGAAATAATTTGAAATCCCAATTGAATCTGCAGCCCAATAATCAGTTCCTAAATAAACTGGGAAAAGCTTTCCTGCTTTTCTAAAGGAAAATTGTCCAGCTGTGTCAGTTGCAGGAGATGTAACTACAACAAGCCTGAAGAACTATATCAGACATTTTTTAAGAAGTGAGGGAAAGGGTCAGGATGAAAGAAGGCAAAACCAAACAGGAATATCCAAGCCAGTGCCTTCCCTGGTAAATTAGCCATTGTTTTTTTGCTGGCCATGTGGCCGTGCTGTTTTACACCCGCCAAGGAATGAGCTTTGTTTCTGCATTTCCAATGAAGTTATCTTCAAAAAAGAAAGGAAAAATAAAATGAGCAAGGAATTGTAGATAGACAGCAGTGGCACAGATACAGTCATGCATGAAGGGCTCAATCCTGCCAGTGCTGGAAGGGGCAGTGGTACTGTCTGGAGGTTCCCTCGCCCTTGGTGCACACTGCAACCCGACCTGGCGGCCACAGAGCAGGAGCAGAGCATCCTTGCTCAGCCATGAGGTAAAGGAGGGAGGGCAGGATGAGTGAGGGTGCCAGGCCTGGTGCCTGCTCCTTGTGATTGCCTGTCTCCAGGAGGCAGTGAGTATGGACAAACATCTCCTTTCATGACTCATCTATGGATGCCTACTTCTGACCTCAGCACCTGGCTCTGACAAAGTGCTGACTTAGTGTGCCAGGGCAACCTGCCACAAGTGTTCCACCCTCTCTGTTCACACAAACCACTGCTGAGATGAGCTGCAGAACCTCTCTTCAGAGGCAGGAAGGGCACAAGGTAGAGACTATACCAAACAGGTCTAAAGTTGTGCATCTCTCTGCACACAGGGTCAGTGTGCTCCTGGAGGACTCCTAGAAAGCTGTGTTCTCGGAATTTACTTCTTCCCATGCAAGGAAATTCAGGGTTACTTTGTCTCTGAAAAGCTGATCAAATGCCACTGAAGCTGATGGAAAAGTTACTGCCAAACCCCACGAGTGTCTGGAACCAGGAAGGTAGAATCTGGGGACATCACCTCTAACCTCAGCTCTTTTCCACACTATGTGGAGAGCTGGATTTGGGCTGCAGGCGGGATGCAACTGGCACTGTGTGTGCAAAGTGGGTGCAGAGATGTCCAAAGAATGCCAGCATCAGATGCCTGGATCCCTTTCAAAGGTGAACAGGGACTCTGGGTTGCAAGGGTCCCAGTCAGATGTGTGTTGAAGGAAAAGAATAGATCTCCTAGGCTATAACTACACCCTACAAGAGGGGTGAGACAGTCAGACAAGCTCAGGGTAGCTAAGACCTACGTCAGGATGAGCCATGGTAGAATCAAACACCATCCAACCTAACCTGGTTGGTTGGAGCAGTTTGGCCACTTTAATCTGGAGCTAATGAGCAGAATTTATGAGTTAGGCCCATGTATTTAGACAGCACTAGGGCCTGAGCCAATTTGTCCCCAGCTGTCTCAGGTGTCAGCACGTCCCAGATTTGGGCTTAGCAGAGGCACTAGGAAGGTTAGATCCATCTTGATCTGTCAGTGTAGATGTGCCCATAAACTCCTGTCCTTCTTAAAGGACAACAAATTCCTCCTCATGCCCAGCTTGTCTAAGTCCCTCTGTTCATTGCATTTTATCTTAAGCCACTTTTGCTATGATGCCACAAAAATCAAGTTTATACTACATACGTGTATGTGCATGTGTGCATTAGATATGACATTTTATATATTAAACATATATAAATATCTATTTTTATATATATGATATATATATTAAACAACACATTCTATTCAATCATCCTCTTTTAATGTTCTTCCACTAAATCCCACCACTTCTCTCAAATTGCACAAGTTCTTTAGGACTGAGCTGTCTTTTTTCTGGTGTACGGTATGCATAGCCAATTCTAGTGAATAGCACTTTACTGTCACTGCATTTGAATAGCTGAGGGTTTTTTATTATTAGTGATACTTCTCAGAATTTACAATACATCCTCAGGCCCTGATGGTGTACCATAGTAGTGAATGGGCCACCTATGAATTAAGCTAATATGCATGATAAGAATTGTGGTTCTTATTGAAAAAAACCACTAACTTTTACTGTAAATGTACGTATAAATAAATAAATAAAAAAATAATCAAAGCATTTTGGAGTGTGGGAGGGAGATGCCATCATTTCCATTCCCACTGTCTCTTACAACTGCATATATTGGGGAAGCGTAATATCTTGGGCTTCTCTCCTAATTCCAAAGGCCAGTTTTTGGATGTTTGTCAACAGGGACAGAAAGTACACTGTTGTTCTAGATGAGATAGCTAATATATTTCCCAGGATTGTCTGGGTTTAGTAAAACAGGTGATCATTATTGGGGTATATTGGTTGTCATTCCTGCTTGTCTTACCTAAGAGGACATGCTCAGTACAAAATACTGAACAAGATCAAAATTACTGACGTTTAAAGTAAGAATTGTGGTTTGTTAGATGATATTTTCCAATTAGTAACAAACAACAGATAAGTTGTCCTACGAATAACCAGAATAAGCAGCTAAGACGACTGAATTTCCACTATTAGCAGAGTCCATGAGCATTAACAGAGAAGTGCATGATGAGTAACTTTACGGCTTATAAAGCCCCTGAATAATACAGTATCAAACTATAAATTGAAATAACAGAGAGTAAAGAAAAAAAATTCACTATATAAATCACAGGAAAGAAAAAGAAAATAAAAATCTCCAAAGCCCAAAGGAATTTCCCAATATGAATTATAGCGTCCATAGCCAGTGAAAAATTACTGCAATGCTATATAGAAACAGAAAAGTCTACAGCAGGTATTTTAACTTGCAATTAGAAGGAAGTATCTGCAGACTGCATAAATGTGTTGTTGTGTCACATAATATCAAAGTTATTTGCAAAAATTATGCAATCTGGAATGCTCTAGTATGAGACACAACAATGTACTTAAGCACAATAATAAGAAAATGAGAGCTATCCTTATACAAAATGTATTTTTAGGATGCATTGAGTTAGCAGTGCTATCTAGATTAAACACATAAAGTGACAAGTCGTCGTTTTAATAAGCTGCTCATTGATACCACTTTCTGCCATCAGGACATTTTCTGTGCCCTACTTCTGCTGGATCTTTAAAGTCCCAAGGGCAAGTTACAGCCAGGTGCGGCACTCAGAAACAATTCAGTTAAGATCTACACTGTGTGTTTGTTACAACCATGTATTTTTTCTTTTGAAGGAAAAGTGATTTCACAAAGGCAGGTTTCTTTCATTGACACAGTAAAATCCTTGGAGCAGGGACCATGTTCTGGGCACTGCTATTCACATTGTTGGCACTCAATAAATAAATAATAACAACATGAATGATAATTTACTCTGCTTAACTCCTACTTATTTGTAGTGCTGATTCCTTTAAGTGATGCTCCTTAGGAATTTTCAGATCCTTTTGGCCTAAGTCCCCTCTGGTTTTCCTGTTGTCTTTCTTCTCAATGTTGCTACTCTCCTCAGTCCAAAAGCCTCTTATTTTCGAGGTGTTGCTGTTTTATTTGCACTTATAGCAGAGGTGTTCGATAAAGCTACACTTCTTTCTGCATTTGGTAAATCTGGTGTAACATACTCCCAAGGGCAGACTTCAGCTCGAGATGCTAAAGGTTGCTGTAAGGAACTTCTTGGTTTATGGGAGTCAGATGAAAGCGTATTTCCCCCGTAAGAGGCATTGTTTTTCTGTTCTGCCAATTTATTAAGGTTTTCCTTTTCTTGTGCTTTCTGGGGTAGCTCCTCCCACTCCCCACCACAGGTATTAGGTACATATCTATTAGCATTCTCACACTTCAGGCCAGGGGAGACCTGAGACTTGGAATTTGACTGTTTTTTCTCATGCTGCTCTTGTGTCTCCCGAGTGGCTGCCTCCACCTTTTCTGAGGTCTTTTGATTTGGCTGTTGATACCCTTCAGGTGTCTTCACCTTATGATGAGCCTTCCCCTTTGGCTGGGAAGGGTGGTTTTTCTCTTGCTCTGAGGAAGCAATAGACACGTGTTTTTGAAATTTAGAGTCAGAAGGCACAGGACCAGGAATTTGGTCATATATCTCCCAAGGACAAACTTCTCCTATGTCAAAATTGTCCTTGTGTAGAGACTTACCTGGGCCTGTGTCTGGATTTGCAGGTGTTTGACAAACCTTTTGCTGTTTCATAATTCCAGATTTATGGATTTTCTTTGTTTCCTCAGAGGGGGTAGAGTTCTTCCGGTGGGAATCCTTATGTTCCCCTTTATCAGAAGCTGAGTGCTTTCTGCTGACCTCCTTATCCTTCTGCTGAGACCTAGGAGTTTTAGTGCTCTCTTCTAGACTTTGTGTTTTACCTGTTAGTCCCAGAGTCTTTTCCTTGGCACTAGCAATAACACTGAGGGATTTTTGTAATACAGATGTTCTTGGATGCAGAGGCTTCTTATCGGCACTTAAGTTGTGTGCACTTACTGATTTGCACACCAAAGGAACCGATTCAGTGGAGACAGCTTCAACTTTTTCTGGAGCATTTTTGGTTAATTTGTTACCACTCAAGGAATCCAGAAGTGAATTCTCATCAGCTATAACTTCTGCACTTTCTGTAGTTAAGCTATTTGGTTCTTCTGTTTGATCCCTAACATGATCATAAGTGCTGTGGGACTTTTTTAATGAAAACACTCTGTTTTTCACAGTCTCTTCTTTTGGTTTTGCAGAATTCGTGGAATCCTGTGTGTTTTTTCTCAGTGTACCTGTGTTCTTCGCAGAGCTGTGTTCCATCAGGTCCTTCTCATCTCTAGAGCACTGTCTGGTCACCGTCTCAGGAATTTCTGTAATGCGTCGCATTATTGAGCGCCCCAAGCCCTTTTTAGAGCACCTTTTTTTCTGGAGATGTGGGTTATTAGCAATCATCTTTTTCCTTTTATAGATCTCAAGCTGGGCATATAGTTTCTTCAACTCATCCTGCAAAGCATAGTGAATGTTAAAACTAGTATGTACAGAGCAAGTCTAGTCAAACAAGCAGCCTGATGAATGCATTACTAATTCTTCCAAAAATGGCATTAAACTTATTTCACTGCTTTTATAATTCTTAAATATGCCATATTTCCATCAAGGTGAATCCCATTTTTTTCCATGGTAAAAATAAGTGCGATCCACATGCACAAACATGCTACCTTCCACATCTGTGCATCCTACAGAACGCACAATTCATACCCATTCACACTGTTTCAGATTTCACAGTGCTGTGGTATATGGTTTCCTCCTGAAATCTAAAGCCATTCTTCATTCTGGGAACATAAGCCCTTTTATCATGTAGGATGGAAATAAAGCATTTTTTTCTATTATTTGTGTTTTGAAGAATTTATGCTATATGGTTATGTATATGTTTCATACAAATGACTAATCACACTAACACCAAATCCTATTTGCACTTTGAGATAATTCAAAGAGCCTATGTAAAGTGATAAACAGCCCTTGCTGTGGATGGCTCCTCCTCCTTAGCCTCCACTGTGACTTTCACTGCAACTAGTAATGCAGCTTCTTGTCATACTAGTGAATATTTTTCACGAGATTTTACATGACTTGACACCAAAATCATTGAGAGACCTAAGCAGGCCTGCTTCGGCTGCCAGCTGCAAAAAAAGGTCAAATGGATGCAACTCAGATTTTACTTGCAGGGAAAAAGTGTTGTTCTTGAAAATTAATGCTATTTAGGTGAGTTATATATACCCGAATATCTTCAGGATCCAAACTATGTTCACTCCATGCTGAATTGATACTGCTGTTCAGATAGGAACCAGATCGACCCATATCAAGCTCATCTTCATAAGCTTCTGTAGCTATATCATCTCTTGGGTTATTGCTTGAATGTGAGAACTGCAATCAGTATGCATAAAAAAGATGATACCATCAGTGCAAGTTTATTTCAATGTCACAACAATAATACTTATGGCACAATGATCCTGCTATGGATTTCATGTGATTTCCTCAACTCAAAACACTAGTTATGGGCATCATTGGCATGAGTTGTATCCTACAGAATATCAATACTGTAGGGAAGGAACACTTATTAATGATGGCTTAATTTGATAAATCTCAAGACATTTCCATAAAGAAAAAAACCCTCCACTTATTTTGATGCTTAATTTAACCTCTTCACATTGCATTTAAATTGAGATACCATGGAAATAGACTTTCAGCCAGTATTTCAACTAGGCTGCTAAAACCTGTACTTTACATTATATACTGTTGAATAATCCAGAAGAAAGCAACTCTTCCATCCTAACCATGGAAAGGAAGAAATGAGGTGGCTTAAAAAAAGAGGAAAAAAAAAAGAAGGAAACAAATAAAAGCAGACAGAAGTTAATCTGTCTCTTCTAAGCTTTAGTAAACACTCAGATCAGGAGATGAAGAGAGGTTGTCAGCTATTTATTTATTCATATTGATTCAATTATGTGTAAGTTGCTATTGTCCCCACAGTCATCCCCACAGAACTTTATGAATAAAACTTAACCTTGTGAATCTTAATTCTCTGAATTCTTCGTTGTGCTGGAAGAAAAGCTGCTGTAGCTTTTCACAGATAATACACTTAAAATGGAAAAATTGATCAGTAGTTATGAGTCTTCAGAAAGGTTGACAAATTGTCTCGGTTAGTCTAGAAAGACATCTTTGAAGATATGCGATAAAGTATATGAATGTAAAATTTAAAATAGCAATATAATTGCCAAATGTCAGAAAAGTAATTTAAAATAAATCAAGCTTATTCAGTATTAAAGCTGCATCGATGCTTTCCCCTGCTATGACTGTTTAATGTACGCATATTTGAAAGTTATGAGCATACCCTATTGTGACACACAGGCAAAAGTCAGGAACAGCAGCTTCATTAACCTGGAAGTTGCATCAGCTTGACCTGCTTAATGTCTTGCCTTCACATGTAGCTTTCACCTTTACTGTTTTCTTTAACTCTTGACTTCTCGATTAATATTACCCATAATTTCAAAAACCACAGTAAGATCATTCACTTTGCTATGGTTCTGTCTAAGAAGAGAGCTCCATTCTAGTCCTGTGGACTGGTGCTAGAGACAAGTGGAGCTGCCTGCAGTTCTGACCACTGAGACTGACATAATGTCCCTTTGCTCCCAGAGCCTGCTGGGAGGTGTGCTGCAGTGTTCAGAAAAGTTCTCTCTGCCTCCTGTCATCCTCCATCTTCTTGGGTCCTCCCCACACAATGGTCTTGGCTCCATATCATAGTCCATATCTGTCTCAGTATGCAGCATCCTGGGCTCTGACTCAGAAAGGGGTCTCCTTTTTCAGTCTGTAGCAACTGCCTGGTTTAGATCCCAACTAGATCAGGTAGCTAATCCAAGATTCTCATTCCAGTTTTATTGAGGTCATCCTCATCTTTCCTTCATCATCCAAACTCTTTATCTACTCTCAGCAGCAGCATGGGCACCCAAATACCTGAAATAAGAATCATCAGGCAGGATTCCTTCCTTCTTGTATTCACCACATGAACATTTTAAGTACTTGAAACCCTAAGAATTTTTAAAGCAGCGAGAAAGAATCTTTGAAAGGTATAACAGTTTTTAAAATAAAAAAAATTACAGATTTTTAGGTAACACAGACAAATTTTACATCTTCCTTTTCTATTGGCTGCTTGCTAATTTCATACAGCACTGCTTCTGCACTAAAGTATTTCTCTTCCTCAGTCTTGGCAAAAGAAAAGAGACAGGAGGCAGGAGTACCTTAGGGATCAGAAGTAGCCCAACAGTGACTGTCACAGTCAAGTGTGTGTGTGCAAAGAACAGCATCAGCATCCAGTCAGACTGAAGTCTTGAAGCAAGAATGAATCTGAAAATAGAATTGAGGGTTGCAATTCACAGCCTTTTCTCCAGTGTATTAGATTCAACATAATAAATATTCCTATGATTCTTTTCATTGAAAGGCCAAAGACAATGGGTTTTGTTCTGAAATGTTTCCATACATACTAAAAATTACATCCACATGCTTTACTTATATACCACAACTTCAAAACAACACAGAAAAATAAAAGATAAAACAAACCAAACCAACAGAACAAGCCAAAACACAATATACAAAGAAACAAGAGACTTTAAAGGATATTGCTTACTCCAAAGGATATTGCTTATTCCATCATTCTCACTCTATTTAGCTCAGGTTTTGGATGGTTTATGTTGTCACAGCTTTTTTAACCTAAACTGAGTTATGGCAGTTTACATACATTAAGGATCTGAACAGATGATTTTAGGTTAAGTAAGCACATGTACTATGATAAATTGCAGTGCACTTCATAAACAGATGATGTCCAATAGATCACAGATACAGAGTGTGGCTCATAAGTCACCAAAGAGGGAACTGAACTGAAATGCATTTTCACCGGGTGCAGAGAAATGGTGTTGATTATAGGACCACCCAGCTCAATACTGCTGGGCCCAGAAGCCTTGCATATTCTAAGAAATGAGTGGCTGACCCTCCCAGATGAAGCAATTCCTTACTGAGCTTTTTAAGAGTGGTAGAACAAGCACTGCAGTTAAAGCTGGATGGGGCATGCTTGGCTTATCTGCTTTAGTGAGCTCCCAAGGACAGAAATGGTAAGCAATGCAATAGATGAATGGATGTACCACTAGCTTGTAATTTCCAGGTTTACAGAAATCATTTGGATAGAAATGACATTTGCAACTTGTCACAGTCCAGATGCACATTTTCCAGAAGCTTTTATTAAGAGAAATAGTCTGGAATGAAACTCTTGATTATATGCCATCATAATAAATCATTATTTTTTTAATACTTTGCAAATTGAATGTTTCGTGAACACAATTAAATATTATAATTATTTATTACAGAGATGTTGTTGGGGTGTGCATGGAAACAAGGAAGCTCAGACCTGAGGTTTAGCTAACTGTACACACATGAAATCTATTGAAAATGACATGAGAAACTATTAGGTGTAACAAATAACAGAGCAAAAAGTGAAGAGCAGAGCTGTGGGGGATGGCAAGATTTCACAGGTGGCTAACAGGGAGATGGCCAAACTTCAGAGGGAAGGAAGCACTGGGGGCTGTGGGGAGTAGAACTTGCAAGGTCAGCAATACCAATGTAACTGTACCACAATCAGGACATAGGATTGTGATTACGTAGCTAATGGCATTAGAAGTACCAAATGGAGTACAGATGTAGCAAAACTGGGGCCAATAGGAAAAAAGTTATGGGGGGTGGGGTTTTTATTTGGGAGAAGACAAAAACAGCCAGAGAGGAGCAAAGGTAGATAAGGGAAGAAAAGAAGATATAAAAGGGGCTAGTAACATGTAAACAAACATCTTTTCACTGACTGAACCCTGTACCTCATCGCTGTAGTATCTCTTATCTTCTCATTAAATCCTCTCCTAATGTTCATACGATCTCACTCTCTATCCTGAGCATGGATCTATGTGCAATTCCTGAGCAAACTACAGGCTGGACTAACCAGCATGTGGAAGACCTGCATCTGGAAAGACCCAAACCCAAACATAGTATTAGATTGGCTTAAAGATTGTGCTCCTATTTGAAGGACCACTGAATACAGTGTGCTTGTGAACCTATATAGGCTGCATGTTCCATTAGAGAACTTGATCAGCTGCAGAGAAGGAGCAGGACAAGGAAGGAGCAGGACATGTTGGACCTGTACTGGTCCGTGTGGCCAGCCATGTATGGTGTGTGACTGTACAAAGAGTGTCTGTGCTCAGCCTCATTAGGCCTGCAAATGGAAACAGGAGTGGCCACATCCATTAGACAGAAGGCTCCCAGGTTTTAATGCCTACAAGGATTGGCTAACTATTAACAGCTCCAGTCCTCAAATTACATGAAAGCTTTTTGCATGTTTTATGTGTGAAACTTTGACTGATTAAGGTATCCACACTGTATGCCTGAAAGCAAAATAGCATCTGTGGTAGCCATTCACACCTAACAGAGATAGGGTTTCTCTCTGAAAGATTTCTTTTTTCATAAAAATTTTGTTTTTCTCAGTAGTGTGAGAGAGAAAGAACAATGCAAGAATTTAATGGCATGCTGATTTGAAGATAAAGAATCCTGTGTTTCCAAAATGGGAATAATAGTTTAAAAATAAAACAAAAAGCAAAGCATTCAAGGTTTTATTTAGTGCTCACATCAATCTTATATGAACTTCAGGAGGTTTCAGGCTAGATGGCTGCCTTGTAACAGTAGGTGTCCTTAAAGGCTCCAGTGATTTCAACTTCATGACAACTCAGATATGTCATACAAATCTGAGTCCTACATTTCTGCTCTTCCAGTTACATGCAGAACTTGGTGGGGAAAACCGATGGAAAAAAAAACAAAGTAAGGAAAAGTGACCTTTAAAGAGATGGGATTAAGACTTGTATATAGAGAAATTGACATAATCTCAGGAGGGAGCATGTACTTTCTGTGCATTTTATTAACTCCTATCCATAAACAGTACACGGTATTCCTTTGATAGAATCGCATGCATTGGGCAAAGAAACAAGACATAATGTAGTTTTCTTTTAAAAAAGAAGGAAGAACAAAATCAGCAGAATGTAGCTTGATGGAACAGGACCCTCACCAGGATAAACTGAAAGACTTTATCTTGTTGTGTCTCCTTCATTAGCCGTGCATTAAAAGGTCACATCTCCCCCTTCTCTCTTTAATCCAAGATGACTTTCATCTTGTCTCATTGTTGAAAGGAACCTGCAGCCCACAAAGTAGCTCTCCTAATACACTGAACTATATCTCCCAACATGGAGCAAAACATGGTTAAGGAACATTAATTAACAGGGGGAAATTTTGACTGGAAAACTGTCATATTGATTATAATCACTTAGAAAGTACTATAGTTGATTTTTATGTCTATCAGGAATGGAAAGAAAAATGCTTCCATCAAAACCAGATTTTAAACATTATTGGAAGGTATTGTGTTAGGGAGTAAAGAAGATGATTCTGAGAGGATATGGATGTTGAGATACGGGGTTAGGAGAAGAAAACAACAAACTGTAAGCCTGAAAAGTGTAGAAAACTTTCTAAGAATGATAGGGGAAAAGAGCAGCTGGAAGGAGCAGAGATGAAAGACTTCCTCTGCTGATGTTTACTCAGAAAAATGATGCTTCATGGAAGCAAGCATTAAGAAGGCAGACAGAAATGTGAGTTCCAAGACAGAACAAGGAACAGCAAAAAAGAAACCGAAGACTGTCAGTGGAGTGATGTAAAAAAAAATTTAAATCTTAGTAGATAAGGTCTGTCAGGAGGCTAAAGAAGGCATGAGAATGTCATAAGAAAGTCAGAAGAACCTCTTGCAGCATAAATTTAAATGAAATTAAAGCTATCTTTCTATTTTGAATTTATCAGGACCAATTCATTTTTACAGGGTAGTCTGTAGGAAAGACATATACAGTAATCTTCATGTAAGTCTGGCAAAGACATTTATTTACTTACTACTTCTTTAATACTTTACAACTACGAAATGTAGTGCTCACTGTAAACTTCTTAAGAAACATGTGCTTTGTGTTACTGTTCCAGCATCATATGAATAGCAATTTTTTATGTCAGCATATAAAACACTATGCTTCATGCACAAACCAATTATCTTAACATACAGCTGCACCTTGCCAATCTGTTACACACTAGGAAAAGTTCATATAAACCAACATTCTTACCTGATGTTTTTCTAAAGATACAAACCAGTGAGCAGTATGCAGATGACTGAAGACAGACAGTAGTTTTGCTGTATCTAATTCATCATACATACTTAACTTTGACCCAAGAACAGCTACCTATACTGAAAAAAATCCTAATTATACAACTAACCAGTTGATTGTACATATCTTCATTCCTATGGGAACAGTTTTAAGTTTAGTAATCACTTAATTTGCAGAATTTATGAGACCTTCCATTATTCATCCTATCCCATTCACCCATTTTAAGTTGCACCATATGAAACCTGAAAGATAAATAGTTAATTACTAGATCTACAGATCACTTGCCTAATTGTATGGAATATAGCAGAGATAATGAGCTCATTGTGAACTGCAACAGCCATATAACGTGGCTCATGAAATGCTGATGGGACTGTCCGCACTGCATAGCAGAGATAAACACCCCACAAGAGGAATAAAAATTCAGCTGTGAGAAGAACAAAAAGAAATAATTTGCAATTAGTTTTATATATAAAAAGGAAGATATTTTGAAGTACTATAGTAGCTTCTGTATGAGTCTCTATACAAAGACAGCGTATGCTCATATACGTATACACATACAAATTGCTACTGCACATGATAGATTTAATTTTCATTTTACACACTTCTTTTTTCAAGATAAGGAAATTCACATTGGTTCCATTTTTCAATAGGTAAACTTTAAGACAATGTCTAATAATGTCTCACTTGTTTATTGAATTGGTACTGCAGAAGTTTTACATCACTTAACAATTTTTTTGTAGCCCTGGTTCATGTTACAGAGGCACATACAGCTGCTACTACTAGACTACAAACTTTTTAAGACAACAGTTTCATTTCAAAGGTTTATAACTCAGATATAGCAATATATTTTGGTTTAAAAAAATCTGCTCATGCTAGCTAATTTTGCTGGTGCACATAGTATGATGACTCACTTCTGAGAGTTTAATGTAATTATAACAAATGACGTGTTTCTCTCCATTAGGAGAGAAATGAGTAAAAAAAAAAAAAGGAATAAAGGGTCAGGCTCATCTTCAACTATCCCGTTAGAACTAACTTATCTGTACCCAGCAGCACTCTGATTTGTTTCCAGTAAACAGTCTGCTGTGACATCATTTTGCTTTTGATAGAAACAAAATAATTTCATACTCATCTTGAAAAACCTCTCCCTCAAGGAAAAAAAGAAAAAAGAAAAAGAAAAAAGAAAAAAGAAAAAAAAAAAAAAAGGAAAAAAAAAAAAGGAAAAAAAAAGAAAAGACCAACACATGCAGCTGAGTAGAGCTGGCACCTGTGCTTCTTGCCTTGCAGTCTGGGTTGACAATGGCTGGAAGTGGTTGAGCCTACACAACAATGTGCAATTCCATGACAGACCCCTCCAATGCCATCTCTGTTCCACTGATCATTGTATCCCTTTACTTACTGACTATTACATTAGTGACACCACTGTACATCCAACTCTGCTCAAAGCCAGTTCATATATTTGAGAGAAGAAAGTAAAATGGGAGGGATGGGATTTAGCTCACCTATGGCCAGACAGTGAAAAATGAGTTTCCTAACTCAGCCCCTGATCCTCCTAGTGTCTATGAACAGAGTTAGTTCTACAGTGCAAACCATCACATCCTGACACAAGAGTAGGTGCCATGCCTCTCCTTGAATACTGAGAGGACACTGATGAGTACCCTAATGTAGGCATTCAGTATTAAATGTTCTGGCAGGTGAGCTGAACCTTATCACAGCTCCTCCTCATCTCTGAAAGCATTGGCTCTTTGATATAAAGGAAACTCCCTCATTAATCTTTTTCTCTGTTTTGTGAATTTTTGTACTTTGTCATTGCATCTTAAATTATTACTGATTACACCTCAAGATGGGAAAAAATGACATTTACAGTAAAGAAATACATTCAAAATATACAGTAAAACTACAGTATAATAGAAACTCATTTCTTTCTCATACTTCTTTTTGCCAATACATGTTATTCTACTGTAACTAGAACAGGTGATGAGTGATAGCAAATAATTACTGGTCTGGTTTGCATAACGACTCAAATATTTGTAAAACCACATTAGCAACAGATTGAATACTGTTAACAGTATGTAACTGCTGTAGAAGAGTTACAGAATTTTGAAACTTCTAATTTTGCTACTAATTTCAGATAAAATCAGTAAGAAACAAGTTTTGATAAAATTATTTCAGCCACACACAGATCTGTCTGTGCTTTGATAAGAGTTCAGTTTGAACAACACTGCTGTTTCTTATTTTTATCAAAAACATATGGTCTAGTTTTACACTCATCCTTTTACTAGAACATACACTATGTAAATCCAGCAGTTTTACCACTTACATATAACCAAACATCTGAAAGGTCGTAGTCCACACATGCTGCTATCTTTTTTTCTTCCTCAACAAAATACCAACAACAATAAGTCTCTTGACTTTAACTGTTTGATGTGGGACCTTACTGAGTGTCAGTATGAAAAAAGCATAGTATAAATCCTCTGAGACTATGTGTACCAGCCTGGTTTTGAGCTTTACAAACACACATACAGAGGTATGTCTTACCACATCCTCCCTAAATTTGTCACTTGGGCAAACTGTCTGCTACTTCCATTTCATTCATAATTAGCTATGCTACCGGTGAAGTCAATTACTCTGCTTTCTAAAAACACCTATGCAGGAATGACCTACCAAGCCATTTTGCTCCTGAAGTCTTCTCTGAACCAGTGGAATACAAATTTTATTTCAGTGAAACAAGATCAAAGGATCCCTCACAAATGTTAGCAGAGATGAATAGATGAACTCATTGTGAAACAACAGGCATACTGCACAAAACTACTCATGGTCCATTCTTCTTTCTCCTCCTCAGATGAAGTGATATGAGCCTTGAGTCTCTTGCTGATTGAAAAGATCAGTTATAATTGCTAACAGAGACTGAAAATTTGAGAAAGTCTGGCTTTTAAAGGGATGAAAATACAAGTATAAAACTCCATGTACTGGAAGTATTCCTACTGAAACTAGACTGTGGGCTAAATTTAGCTTATTTTTACAAGAAAAAAAAAAAGATCTGTTCTAAGTTTGAAGATTTAAAATAATTAATTTTTAAAATATTTTTTCTGATCTGTATACAGGTATCCCAGAAAGCAAATGAAAGTGAAAAAGCCATGTTTACAAAAAAAAATCCATTCCAATGAGCTGGGTTAAGTAGCAATGAAGACAGCATTTGCTCTCCAGATATTATTAATTCTGAAAATGTCACAGTTTTCAATTGCACATTCATAATTTCAAGGACCTCCTAAGACAAGTAGTAGTATTAATCTACGTAACAGCAGTTTGCACTATTCAATGCATAATGTTTTTATAAAAGCTTTACATTTAGAGGAGAGCTGGCATTTCTGTCTACAGATAATAATTAGTGTGACATCTCATATGCAACACAAATAGGGAATAGGTTTTAAAACACAAGGTAAAATAACAGAGTTCCTGTACTTGCTAAGCCAAATGTTACAGTAACTTCATTAGCAATAACAAACACCACAGACTGATAGAAAACCAATTATCTAAACCACTAATTACACAGCTTAAATGTATCATAGAGAAGCTGTGCTTGAGGGGGGAAATCAAGCTCATATAATGAGCTGCACATCAGCAGTGCAATTTTTAACTAAAAATTTAAGGTTTTATAAAAATTTGCTGTATGAATAAATGGCCTTTTCAGTTTCTTAATATAAAATAGGATGATGCATTAATGTATTTATTACACTGATGAAAAACACAGACATAACTACAAATACATAGATAGACAGACAGAGATAGACAAGTAGAAAATGGAGGACATCTGGGCACCATGCAACACAGTTTTAACATGCCACTCATCTCTGAGACTTATTTAGTTCTGCCTATGGCACACTAGTGACTGTTTAGCACCAAATATCTTAAAAGAATAATAAAAATCTATGAGATACGAAATTTTTGTTTGGGTTGGTGAATAATTTTGCATTAAAAGCTTGGTGTAGAAGAGTGACCACTAAAGGACTGGCTTAGCATATCGCAAACCTGCAAACCCAAGTCAAAGCTCAAAACATGATCTTGTTCCTTTGCGTATGCTTTATTATAAGGCTTATAAATTAACCCCTTTTACTTATCCAGCACAAGAAAAACATGAAATGTCTTTTTTCCACTCTGAAAAATGATGGAAATTCCTCGGAGAGATTTCTGACAAACAGCTCTCTGGACAGAACATGTCAAGACAAAAAAATCAAGCATAAAAGAGCTCTGAAGGAAACTTGGCAATAGCTAAACTCCAGACCATACATTCAGGTATCAGGTGCTAATCTGATAGATAAGAGAATAAGAAAATTGACAATTGCTTTAAAGGCATAAATGGATGTATATATGAATGGAAGGTAAGAGATGCAAAAAAATGTTGCCCTGTGCACAAAATAAATTACCATTTAAATAGCTCTCTTGCAAGTCATAATGCATTTCTTATCCACGTAGCATTATTTCTGGTCTTTGCACAACCTAATCAACATGCTTAGTTATATCCCTTGGTGTTTTAAAATCATTATTACTTTTGCTTGCCTGTCATGTTTTTAGAAAATAGAGTATTTTGGAACACTGAGTTTGGTCATACAACACACTGGGCCAGACACATGCCCCATGGCACTGAACTGTTATAACTAAGAGTGTCCCATGCCTGCTCACCTGGGTTTTTTTAGGCCATTGTTCATATTCTGCAGCTTCTGATAATGAAGGCAAAAATATGTTCACAGTACGTGACACTCATCTGCTTTACAGAGAAGGATGGACTCAAGGTTAGCATTATTGCCCTAATGAAACTTCCTCTGAAGATCTGGGTTAATATACTTACCAGGTTTTGATAAACATGCAGTTCTCTGTGTTGCAATTTTATTTTTTTTTTTCACATTTAAAGCCAATACAAGGCAAAGCCTTGTCCAGAGACAGTCTCTGTTTCTCTCAGTGTTTATTAGCCAAGTTGTGTCATGCCTTGCCCAGCATGGCAAATACAGACTGACCCACTCTCACCTGACCAGCCCTTAGAACAAGTTAATTCTTGTGTTAATCCATATGCTCTCTCATTGCCTGCTCTGCAGGTGTCTGTACTTTGCCCGAATGCACAGAACTACAGAGCAAGTTACGATGACCTGAAAGCAGTGATCAAAGTCACCTTCCTCTCTTCCAGGATTGGGAAAAGCCACTGAGAGCCTCCTAAGACTCAAGTAGGAATGGGAAGAGAACACCCAAAGGAAGACAAATGGACCAAAGACAGTAAGGGCATGACTTCAGGGGAGATAAGAAAAAAAGGCTTCAGAAAAGCAAAGATCATATATGGAAACGTGGAAAATCAAGAAATACAATGCAGAATTTTTGAACAGGGGTCACACATCAACTCTTCTTAGAGGCCTTTGTGAAGTACTTCATCCTAACTTCTCCAGCTTTGCTGTCTCTAAGAATCAGACAGCACTAAAATAAAACTTACTTTTGCATACATCACCTTCAGTTAACTGTATAATTTCTTAAGAAACCAGACTCATTTAATGCATGTGACAGAGCAATTCCAGAGATAAATCAAGACTGGATAATGAAGAAAGCTCTGTAATTTGTTGCAAATGACATTTGGATAACTAGTGAGTGAGAGAAAAGACTGCAAGGGGGAAAAAAAGTAGTTTTGTGCACAAGCACAACTGAATTCCAATTGTCTGTACCTCAAGCTCCTGTGCATATGAAAACAAACATTCAAGCCCAGCTTTGCAAAGGTGATCACAGAGAGCATTCATCTCGCTATTGGGTGCCAACCTAGGCATTTTTGATGAAATTTGCAGCAGAACTAAGCACACAGGGCTCTATCTGTAGCCTATGAGACCATACATAGCACGTTATATATAGACTAAGCTCTGTAACTGAGCCAAATGCATTGCAAAATGAGCAGCCAGATTAAATGGACTATGTAACCCTAATGCTATTGTGCCTCAGCTCTGATTGTGCAAAATGTGGATAAGGCCACACTGGCACTGCAAGATGACAGCGGAAATAAATTTACTGCTATTTATAAACAGCTTAAATCCTAACCGATGAGTTTCCTTCCCACCATGGTTAGCAAAGGAACAGGTTGCCCCAGTGGCTCCTCAGCCCTCCCCCCCTGTCAGAAATGCCTTTCTCTTGTCCTTCTTCAGGACAGCCTCTAAGTGGAGATGACTGAGGGCTAAAGCTGCTGAAAGGAGCTCTATGGAGCCAGTTTCATTACATTAATAAGGGAAAGCCCATCACAGCTGCGACCTGAAAAAGTTCATTTGGTATGCTGAACTTCGTACTGTTGGCAAAACAGTGCTGTTCCATCAGTTACATTTTTTCCTCAGCTTTTGAACACAAATTACTTATTATGACTCCACTTATATCCATAACACAGCTACAACAACTCATCAGCTTCTCCATCACACTTCATTTCATCAGACTAATGTCTACATTTTTAATCCACTTTACTGAAATGAAGGAGCTATGGTTCAGGACACATGGATCTTCCATCCATCCATTCACTCAGGGTGCTGACTGGAGCCAAGTGCACACTTTTAAATTAGGAAAAAAATTGTGTCCCCAATTGCTCCAGTGTTGCCATCCAGTGCAGCTTCATTCTGCCTCACTGAGTCTAATCTCCCACCTGGAAAGCTGCACCGTGTCACAGGACAAGTCTTGTTCTTCAATAGGAACAATTTCAGGTATCTCAATGAGCTATGACTACATATGTAAGTCTTTAGTGTTGAATTATTCCTAGCAAATTATAAATTACCCAAGGTTTATCTGTCTCTCTCACCATATCTCAACATAATTTTAATTAGCTAGGCACAACAATACAGAGACCTATGTGTGAAGTAAGAATTAATGGTGCTGAATCCTGATTTTTTTTTTCCTATCAGAACTTCCATGGTCTGTGGCTGTGCAAGGCTGAAAGAAGAGCAGAGGTCCATGGGCTGGTGGAGGACACAGCACACACCATCCTCCACACAGCCACAAGCCTGCTTTGCAGGTGCACTCCAAGTATTGCAAGGAACACACTGACCCATGGTCTACAGGTCCTATGGCTTGAGGGTGAACTGGAAACAGCTTTTGCTGGAAACTGAGGCATATCTGCTGACTTGAGTATAAGCAGAAAGTGTTGAAGTCTCCTTGTGTGAAACATATGCCACCAGTGAGGTCTACAATCTCTAGGAACTCCCCTCACTTCTGCACTTCTCTTAGCCCTTGTACTCATGCATTTTATTCCTTACTCTACACAAATGTATTGTCCTGTTTCATTCCTTCCATAGTTCACTGTTATTAAAGCCAGCTGACCACTCCTCTGCCTCTGTGCCCCACATCATTCTCTTCACTTGTGTGTGGATGAAAAGGAAGAATCGGGGAGCACTACCATTACCAGATGTAAGCAAGTTGAGTGTGGACCTCTCTTCACATTTTGATAAAGACACAAGTAAATGCCAATGGTATCCAAAATACTTGAAGGGCTGGAAAGGCCTGGAGAAATACAAGAAGTGGATTCAAACAGGGTGGTGCAAAGGTAAGAAGTCGGAACACCTAACAGCCTTTCTCAAAGCCACCTCCTCCTGCAGGTAGCTTGCAGAAGAATCTGAATATGGAATTTATAAGCACACAGTTAAGGTAACCCAAATATGGTTTCCGTAGCAGAAATATTTATAGAAATTGTACCTAAATAAAGGCTATGGGATTTCACCTGTGATGCAGGAAATACCAAGAAAAAGAAACATTAATGCAGGAGGTAACGCAACCCAAATTGCTCAGCCTGGGGGTTCTAGACCTTTTTGAGAAAGGAAAAGAAAAATGTTGGCTCTGGTCATCACACAAAAAAAACCCCCGAAAACAAACAAACCAAAACAATACCTGTTTTTTTTGTTTTTTGGTTGGTTTGGTAGTTTTTTACAGTTCCATTCTTCATCACCCTGTACCATGTTTTATTTCAAAATAAATTGGAAGAAGCAGTTAATCTGTGATGAGTGAACTGTCCCACTTGATTTAGTCTCTTTTCATAGAGGAGACATTCTGTACCTCTCATGATCTCTGTTGCTCTTCCCTGTATCTTTTCCTGTCTTACCATACCCTAGAAACAAAGGACATAAACTGCAGACAGGGCTGGTAATGCAGACTATGAAAGAGATGTACATGGCAGCAGGAAGAGCAGGTTGCAAGTAGGAAGAGGACACAGGTCCTTTGTAAAACAGGATTATTCTTCTATTTCTGCTGCTTATAATTTAGACTAAGATTTTCACAAGTGATCACTATTTTCCCATTATACGTTTTCTGAATATCATGTGAGAACTGAAGCCAGATCCTCATCAGTGCCCAATTCTGACAAGTACCTCCTGGCTGTGCTTTCCACATAGAGGAGGCTATAAACAGTACACTGACAAACCAGTCCCTGGATGTCTCAAAGCAGACACTCAAAATGGATAGCTACTGTTGTCAATTTTGGCTTTAATCTTTGTAAATGGATTCTAAGGAGAACAAGGCATTAAAATGCCCATTTGGAAAAGAATAGTTCTTTGTTCATTTTATGCTCTGAACAACATCCTCCAAATATGGCAAAGGGCCACATGAACTGGGGATAACAACAACAACAAAAAAAAGAATAATCACTCATCTGCTGAATGCAGCAGAGGGCCTGTAGAAAATTTAATAAAGGGCCTCATAAGGCTGTATTACAATGCCCTTGCTCAAACCTGTACAGACATTCTTAATGTCCAATCTGTCAGAGCCTGTCCTGGCAACTCACACCCTTTTTAGTTGCAAAAATTATATATATTAAACATCAACATATGACTGGTGGGAGGGAATTCTTTTGGGATTAGCCTGAAATAATTTGTTCTTTTTCCTGGCTGAGGGCATGCAGTAATCATGATGCAGTCTGATGTCTGAAATCCTCTTGATGCCCAGGACCCAAAGCATAACCCACCAATTAGCGGGTTATGGCAGAAAGCAGCTCAGGCCAGCTGCACAGGAGCAGCCCAGCTCCTGCCAGATGGGAACAAACCAGGTGCTGGGGAAAAATACCTGGCATTCACTTCTGTTTTAAAAAAGGCACCGAAACACACATAGAATGCATGGGAGAATTTTTTTTTTTAAAAGACAGCTCACATCATACCCATGCAAGGAGAAATCCTGACTCTGATGAAGTCAGGAACATCCACCTGCCAAGATTTCACTTCTGCTTCTTTTTTGTTTGTGCACATGATTATATCTGCCTGCCTTTCTATACTGCCTGGGTCATTGTTCATTAAACATTATTTTGCTTTTTTCCCAGTATCTGGAAAGTTCTTTTAAATCCTGTGCTGATACCTCTTTCACTTACAGGATTCCTTCCTGAGGATAAGGAACAATAGATTGATTTGTGACACTTTAATCCCTTATGTACCAAAAGTTTGTATCTTGTTTTTTTTTTGTTCTAACTTGCAATCTAGCTGTGACAGGGAAATGTATAGAATATATTCAGGCCACAGAAGAAAGCTTTGTGGGTGAATATTTTCAAGCCCACAGGTCTTCCTCTAAAATCTTCAGTTGTCAACCATGCCATGGCTTGTCAGTGAGACAGATGCCCCATCCTTTTAAGTCATGCAGAAACGAACACAAATGAAACAAAAGAAGCTATGAAAGTGAAAAATCAGCTCTCAACAAGTATCCAGCCTCAAGGAAAATGCATGCTAGCTTACATTACATTATGTAGGTAAAATACCATGTTCTGAATGCTAATTTTTCTCATCAGCATACCACAGAGTACTGAGGCAATGCTGGAAATTGTGACAACCTTTGTGTCTAAGTCCCTACCACTCTAACTGAGAGCATCCTTTTAAACTTAATGGAAATGTAAATACAAAACATTCACTGCAATAAAAGTCTCCAGAGATAGAGTCTAAGTAGCATGATTAGTATGGAAAACACTTCATAAATCGTAACTTCAATAATCTCTGGTAGCATGAAGGATTCATCTCATTAAGACTTGCTAACAGAGCCTTGTTAATTCTCACTTCACTAATCTGTGACCTTGACAATTCCCTCTCCACATTTCAGCAAAGTGTTGACAGCCGAGTGAAATAGGGAGCTATTCCAGCAAGGGCTGCAGGTGACAGAATGCATTCCAAAACACTTCCTAGTTTTATATAAAATAATGTCTGTGACTGACTAAATTAAATGAAATAACACGTCTTTCATAAATTATCATCCAGCGCTTTTATTTTAGCATTTTAAATCAAATATCATTACTTCTCAACTAATTTATCACATAGACTCTTTTGCAAGGCTGGTCCAAGTAATTATAGGAATAAAAGAGGGTTCTTCATTATGGGTATTTTTTCTGACATGTCACTGAGATGAAGTATCTAATTTTGGAACTAGTTCCTACTGTAAGCTTTCAGGCTGTAAGCTTTTAAGACTGCTATTAACAATAAAAATCTTAAGGTGCATATTCACACACATACACACACATATATACAAGCATATATATACACACACGTTAGTCCAGACTTGTAGGTACACATCTTCTGGTACCTGGTACAAACTGCATAGAAGAATTGCATAAAAATAAGTGTTTATAAGATAGTTTAGGTAAGATGACAAAATGACAGAACACAGGAAATTCTGCCCAATTTTGTTGAGGTTTGAGAGATGGCTTTGGCTCTGCTGTGCTTGAATGTATCTTTAAATCATTAAAACATTTAAATCCCCTCTAAATGTAAATATAAGATTAAAAATCAGCCTTGTTTTTTCTAGTACTAAGCACAAAGCAACACTAAGCACACTTCTGATCAAAAAGAGACTACTGATTATAATTACCTATTACGATCTGAGTTGTTGATCAGCTGATCACTCCAGTACCATAGCTATAAAATCCGGAGAACAAAAACATTTGTTGCCCTTTATGCAACAACCACTACTATCAAAGTTTTAATAACTCTACACTGTATTACTGGCTGTAAAATGCTGTAAAATTTTGATGCAAAATGAGTTAGTGCAAATGACATAATCAAGTTTCACATTCAGTTCTCTTTTTTCACTGATTTTACATCATCACTGGTGATAGTGCTGTTTCATTACTGGAAAGTATAGGGTTTTTTTATCAATACACCGCACAAAAAGGGCTCAAATCCAAGCACATTTCAAAATCTTCTCCTTTATTCTCCTCTCTGTGTGGTTTACTAGCAAGCAAATTGCCACATGGACTAGTATGCCTCTGACATTTTACACAAAGAACATGGGAGCTGAACACAGCAACAGCTTAAGAGCCAGCGATAGTCCTTGGTGAAGCTGGCAGCAGTGCTTTGCCCTTTAAAACTGCTGTGCATTAATATGCACTGGCTTTTGTACACCACTCTCAGAGGAAACACTCCTCATACCCCCAGGCTGCTTCTCCCCATCTCGTCAGGACTCTCCTGTGAAGGAGCCACCAACTCTCATGTGGAGCTCACCAACACTCAGCGACGGAGCTGTCAGTGGCAACATGGGGAAAGGGCAGAAAGGTAAGAATTTATTTTAGATTTCAAACCACTGCTATATTTGAGATAGTGGGTGCCACACCTGAGCTGTACCAGAAAAAATAAATCCAGGTGCAGAAGCACTGAAGCTTGTAGGCCATCAGGAGGAAGCACATTATATATGTAACAGCCCTGGCACAGGGAATCCACCCTTTGTTAAAATTTTGTTTGATACAAAAATAAATCATTATTCACCTCAATATGAGTTCTGCAGGGTGACATTTTTTAAGTCCTGCCTACCCCATGCACTGAGAGAATCTACATTTCCTCTTCCCATTACTTTTTATAATAATTTCTGTAACGTTATGAAAGAATGGTCTTCCTAGTTCTTGCTCTCTTCACACACAAGTGCTTTGCCAAATTCTGTGGTGCAGCAGCAAAAAGTTTCTGTTATTCTAGCTACAATCTTTTTCATTTTGATAGTATAGAAGAGCATATATTCTTTCTTCAAAGACAAAATTTCTTGAGCACCTATCACTTTGATACTACAATCTAAGTTACAAACCTTTGAAAGTCATAAAATTCTCACTATATTTTAAATATGTTTTACTTCTCAGCCCATTTAAAAACATATATGCCAATATTTCACTTCCCTATAAGCTAATCACATGACGTTATGCAGTCTGACAAAACTTAAACATATTCTAAAGGAAGAAAAATGAAAAGGCAACCAAGCTTTATTGTAGAAATTAAAAATAAGATAGAAAATGAACATACCAACAGCCATCATGTAATCCCAGCGGTCTATGAGGCACATATTGAAGATCAGGTGGTCAGATGTTTGCCCTTGGCCAATGAGTGGAATGTTTCTCTCCAGATTTTGGGTTATTGCCAAAGTCCACCCAACAAGAAACCAAAAGACTATCAGGAGTATAACTGCCAGCATCCTCATCACTCGCCCACCTGTCATGTATGGAATACGCTGAGCAGTTCGGGACAGAAATACCTTCAAAACCCTGAAAAATTCAGACAGTGTAAAATTAAAAAGAGCATTAGCGTTGTCACAGGAATTAGTCTTTCATTTTACTTCACTATAAGATTATTGGAAAAAATTATCAACACTCTTTCTCCTAACAGTATGCACAAAAGTGAAATTCAAAACATTACTTTCATAAAATTCATATTTAAATGGTACTGATTGCTGCCCAGAGAGTGATACACAGCAATAATAGAAAATATTAGCTACGCTTATGTTAGAGACAGGCATTCACACACTGTGCTGTCAAGCTGTTTTGTACCTTCCAGCTCCCTGTGGAACACTTCATTATGTGGAAAAGGGAAGGTCATTTCCATAGACTAGCAACAACATCTGTGAGATTTCATTTTGTTTTGATGCCGTCTGTCTGCTCACCCCAAATCATACTATTTCCAGGGAAAGAAACAGCACTTGAGTATTTTTCCCATTGAGGTTGATGCTTCTGAGATGGCACTTTACTCTTCCTAGAAATAACCATGGAAAGCACTTTGCTAATTACATGTATTCTCACCTTATTCAGCTGGGACAGAACCTTCATAAGAAAAACACATCATATGTCAGGTACACACACCATTTACCTCCCACTGAACATGTAGCATTCTCTTTAGAAGCATTTGCACTTACTATTAGGATAGGTTTATTCCTGGCAAGAACTGTTCAAGGAAATATCACCTGCATTCTCTCCCTATCACCACCTGCTAAAGCAGAGAATGTTCCTGCTGGGAGCATGAGGGCAAACAAAATTTGAGAAAATTGGCTCAGGAAGAGAGAGTAGTTTGACAAAGAACATCTCTTTGTGTGGCCTGCAGCAAAGAACCTGACAGAAGCATCTAACCTTCTCCTGGTGTCTTCATAGGAGAAAAAGAGCCTGCAAGTTACAAAGGCTGGGAAAAGTGAGGAAAGGCTATCACATAAGTTTTCATGCACCCAAACTTTTAGAAGTGGATGGGATAAAGTTTAAATATTTTTCTAGAGATGGGGGTTAGAAGCTTTTCAAAGTGATGAAGGGAGCTGTTTCAGTGATTCTGTCCTCAAAACCAGTGGTTCTTGATTCCTGAAAGTGAGCACGTCCCATGAATACTTGATAACCATGAAGAGACAAATTATCACTGAGGTTTAGGCCACCTGATCTTTTCATAAAGTCGAGTTTCTAAATGCTCTTGTCAGTTCTCAGTTCTTTTTAGTGTACCAAACACCAGGACACTTCCCAAGCCAGTTCCATGGGTCCAGCTCCACTTTTTCAGCAAAAAAAAAATTAAAAAATCACATTCCAGATGAATATTTATGCTTATATTTGTCTAAAAGAAGGAAAAAACAGCTGGCATTGCCTCTAAAACAAAGAGTAGAGCAGTGTCTTTTAAGTCAGATGCACAAAAGCTTTTCCACATCCATAAAATGAATCATCATTTGACTACAAACACAGCCTGCACAGTGTGCATTAGGTGAAGTCAGAGATTTGAATATGTTCAACATTATTCAGCTGTTTCCCTCCCAATAGTTGCTCCACAGGGAGTCACAGTTCTTGGTCTTCCCGTGTTTGATAGATGTTTTGCTCTTTCTTTACAGATGCTGAGCTGATTAGGTCAGAAGCAGCTTCCCAAAGACTTCAGGCAGGATGGACAGACAACTCCACAGCGATGAGGCAGGACACCCCCTCCTCTCAGGTGCACCACTACTGCTCCTGGGAAGCACTGGTAAATTCTCCTTTTTAGAACACTAAAAATCAGTAAACAAAGGTTTTCCTCCTGTTGTGAATACCAATCAATACTTAGCATCTTTGAAGGGAAGGAGAAGTTATTCCTTTTGTAACGAACTGGAAAATATCTTTTTGCAGATAGCTTTTGCCATCTGTGCCATCACACATGTTTATGAAGTGCTGTGAACTGGAAGAAATCATACAAACCAGCTGAGAACTTCTAGAAACTTTGCTTTTCCTTGTATTTTGGTTCTCCACAGTCAACTTTTCATGATAGTACTGAAAACCAACATGTGAGCCTATTCTGGACATAACAAGGCAGGACCTGTTACATTGTTTCTGTCAGTAGCTCATTAACTACTCATTATGAGACAGCGTTCTAATGGAGATGCTGTTAATTTCTAAGGATAATGCTGTTACATTATTGATTGAAGCACAGTGAAACAAGTAATATTTAGTAGCACACCACTCAAAAATTGTCCAATTTGGATTATTTTTTTAAAAATTCTTCTTCTGAGAAGCTGTAAGAAAAGCTGGGTTAGATTTGTAGCGTTGAAACTCTCCACCCCCTCTCATCTCCTAGGTATTATTGAACATGTATCAAAGCAGAGACAAGTGCCCTGGAATTTCCCCTCCAAAGAGCATGCTTGCTCAGCAGGCTGGATCGTCATTCTCTTTCCTGTGCCCCTGACTATGTCATATACTACTGAAGTTCACCATGAAATAGTCAAACTGCTGCAGCTTGAGACCAAATTTCCTCAGCAAATGCACATTTTATGTTGACTGGTACTCTTCATCAGAAAAACAGGGGAGTTCTTTATCCAAATGCATACCATGACTTCTGGGTAGACAATATTCAGTCCTCTTTTTATTGCACTATTCCAGGTCTATATATGGGGTTCAAAGAGCTGTAGAGTAAATGAGACACAGTCTGTCTCAGGGAGGTAAGAACTGGAGTTGGTGGGCTACATCTATACTAGGAAAATAAAAATGCCCAGGGTTTATGGTACTGATGCCAACCAGCAGAGAACTGCCAGCATCCACCACCATTGCCCTCTGACACAGGGTGGCTGCACACAAACTGCTGTGGTGACAGCTCCTGAACCACCCTCAGAAACCACCTGGGAGCATTCAGGTTAGCACAGGCCATGGGCAGAGCAGGGACCACTGGAATAATTGAGAAGGACAGATGGAGTTCCAGTGCCCTGGAATGTTCCACGATGCTACTTAATTTATGAATATAGATGTAGCTCTGAATTTAAATCTCTGAGCAAATTAATGTTTAATTATGAATATCAAGCAAGGCAATACCAACTGGGAAGACTATTCCTCCTGTCCTATGTAAGCCAAAATGCCTGATAGTGTCAGGCAGTGCCCTGGCAGAAGCTTATGGCACTGTTTGAAATGTATAGCCTCTGATCTAAGGCAGAAGAGGAAACTTAATAATCTTCCTCAGCATGTTCTAGCTCTTCTCCCAACTAAAACAATTTAGCTTACACAATGCATTTTTATGTGCTGCTGTTGGACAATCAAATCATCATTTTCAGTGACATATTATCAGCTCTTTTTACAGGCAGATCAGACAGAACACTGCAATCTGCTTTACCTGCTTTGTTGTAAGACACAGCTTCCTTCAAGATAAGCTTTGACGTACAGGCAGCATTGAAGATGATATGTAATAGCCACCCTATTTCCACCAAATAAACAGAAGGCAGAGTTTTGGCTGAATGAACGGCCTGGAGACCGTGGCAGGTAACTCCCAGCTCTGCTGGCTGCACCACCAAGTCTGGGGAGAATTAAACTATGTGGTCTGAGGGATTTTTATGGGGGCCTGGCTCCATATAAAAAGATAAGAGGAAGGCTTGGTTGCACACACTAAGGGCCAAGGCAAGCCAAACAGATGGGAAGAGAAGTGATGCTGCAAGTGGATATGAAGCAGAAGGACAAAGCATGCTGGTTCACAGGACTGGCTGGGATCACCAGCTTGGAAACAGCAAGCAGCAAGTGTACCTGCTGCTGTAGAAATTATATCCTGAGATGTAATGCTTAATCCTAGAAAATAAATAAAACCATACTAAATTTTCACATCAAATCAATAATTTGTCCTGTGAACAGAAAACATGGCCAAGCTGACTAGGTAAGTAGCAGGAACTACCACTGATGGATCTTGCTTTGACAGCAATGACCTGGCATGGTTTGTTTATTTTTCATTCCTAGCATCTGTCATTTCACAGCTCTATTGAGTCATCCTGTCAAACTGTTCTGTTCCAGACTGATGATTTTTATTCTGATATGAAAGCTCCATCAGAAAGATAACAGGTCAAGCTCCTATAAAGTATATTGCCCTCCTAGGGTGCAGGAATTATGTCTTATCTGCTTCTTGTGGAGTAACATTTAACATGCCACAAGTTACTTCAGTTAGTAAACTGATGTGATTCTACTTAAAACAGTGAAAAGGTACTGATTGCATATGCATGGCACCACATCAACACAGAAGAGCCTACACTTCACACCTGACACACAGGCACACTCTCAGACACAAATACTGAGTGCAACTTTTATTTCCATATCAGGAAGGATTACTGAAGAAGGAACATCAACACTTAAGGCCCAGTGCCTCTCAATGCAGTCATACCACGTGTTACCAGCTCTCAGCTGGAAAGGATAAAACCCAACTGAGAGAAATGAACAGCTATTTCAACCAGCTGAAAGTCTCCAGGTCAGCCATTGTCTGGTTCCCAAGTGATTTCTCAAGACCTCAGCATAGAATGGATATGAAGTCCAGCAATAAAGAAGATACTTACTGAAATCATGATGATCTATTGCTTTATTGAGTCTGATCATCTTGAACCTGAGCAAACCCTGGCTACTAGCCATGTCATGTCAACAGCATGACAATGGCATGCCAAGACCTGTATCGTACACATCATGTCGTATCTAGTGAAAAAATAAAGAAGTTCTAGCACTTATTTGTGTGTATTAATACTGAGAGTCCTCATCCTGCGTGTATCCAGCAAACTTGGCCATGTATCACTGACTTTTATCAAAATATCTCAACTCCTTCAAACTGCACTTGCAATAAATCATGGGGTAGATAAAAGTGCATCTCCCACATTTTCCATTTCATGAAATAATTTTGTAGTAGTAAATGAACTGTCAAGAAGACCATTGCTGTGAAAGGCAACAAATTCTTAGAAGAAATTAATAATCCTTCCAAATGCACTGGATTTTGTCATCAGTAACAAAGCAGAAGCTAGCAGAAGGTTAGTCTGCACAGTGAGACAATTAACAGCATCATAAGCTTGATTTATAGCTGGAAGGTGTACTCTAGGTACTGATGGTACTGGACACATGGAGGGGGATACTGTGCTGCAGGATTGTTTGCTCTCTACTCAAAGTGTGCCTGGGTTCAAATTCTCAGCTGGGGGTTTGTAGGTAGTAACAGGCAATATACTTATCAGAGTATAATAACAGTACATTAACAAGTTACCAATCATATAATCTTATGTAGTAAGTGATCAGGGAAGCAGTGGCATTCTTTTTCCTTAACAAATTATACTCACTTTCAAAAATGCAGTTTTGAAAATGTAGTTTCCTTGATATATTCTCTAGAGTTTTAAAGTGATTTCTTATTGCAGAAAATTAATGTTATACAATTTTATCAGATGCATGGCCAGCAAAGTAAGCTGTGAAGTTAAAGAAATGTATTTTATCTCAGTGCCTGGTAAAAACTACCATTAGTAAAGCAAAGACACACTGGTCGTGAGTTAATGCTAACCTATTCCATATAGTAGTTTCCTAGAGTAGCTTTAATATGACATGTATAAAGGTAATTCTACAGTGCTTCATTGGAAGTTCCCCTTCTCAATCAATCTATGAGATAAACTGTGTTGCCATAATTTCCAAGAGGTTGAGTGAGGCTGGTGGGAGTGAAATCCCATGCCATTCAAGGGAAGGCTCCAGGTCTGGGGAGACAACAGGAGTCTAACCACGACACTCACCACAATCAGAATCACTCACTCTTTCCCCCATGAGCAGCACTGGACTCTCAGTCTCATGCATATGTAATAACATGGAAAGAAACTAAAAATGTGTCTTGCTTCGATGAAAATGTATTGATTTGAAGTAGCTTTTGTCTGTAGGTAAGCCTGGAATGCGCAAATGAAATGATTTGTTATTTCTTTAAATGTAGTCTAGATTCTGTCATTTTTCATGCCTCGCATATGCTTTATTTTCTCATTTCACCGGCAAGTCTAAATTCCCACCTGAAAAAAGCTCAATTTCCTGGTGGACTGTAGATCAAAACACTTTCTCTGCCTGCAACCAATTTCAAGGACAGTAGCTGGAGTCTTTTGACAGTTCAGCTGAGGTTTGATTTTCCGCAGTGCCTCCTCAGTCCCCAGCTTACTGCCCTGCTGCCTGATGGCTCCTGTTGAAGGAGACATTGACACTGCATCTGTGTTGATTTCTGAAGTACTGTGGTTCATCTCAACATATTGTCCAGGAAATAACTGTTCCTCAACTGGATTTGCTCATCCTGGGTGTCCTGATGGATGTACCATCCATCCCCAGAACTGGGGAGCTGAGGTAAGAAGGCTCAACAAGGGGACTTGCTATGTCACATAACTAGGCTGCAGTGATGCAGACCAAGGCTCCTTATTTATGAAATCCTCATCTGCTTTGTGGTAATTATCTGTTCTCATAAACCACTTACTGCACTAATACCCCATGAATCCTACTGAGATTAGCAGAACTACACAGAGCCTCAGTGAAACATCTGACCCTCTGCTGTCAAACTCTGACGAGGCAGAGTTTGATAAAGTACAGTTAAACTATGTAAACCTTTAAATAAAAAGACCATCACCCTGTCCTCAGGCTACTAGCAGTAACATGTTTCCTGTCTGTCAGCTGGTCAGGTTCAAGGTTACGTCACACATTTGCTTCTGTGGCATCCAAAATCAAGAGATCGCTACCACAGAATCCTATGTGAGTTTCATAAAATTCTGAAAATCCCAGAAACAGGGATTTTGCCTTCTTGAGATAGGCACAATGCCATTTCCTTATGAGTCTGCAACCAAATGGTTAACATGGCCATTTCAGTCATTTCCTCCTGATACGTTTAAATAACCACATCTCTTACTCAGTAAAAACGAGGTCAGCTCTTCAGACATTTTTCTCCATAAGCAAACTAATCTTGTTGAGCTCTTAATTAAAATTTGAGGTGATTTTGTGGCAGTAACCTTATTTCATAGCTCTTCAAGATTCCTGCTGCTAGTAGTTTAGACTAAGATTATAAATCCTTCAGCCCATACAAACTCTGACTAAGCTAATTATTTGCTTCTCAAAAATCATCAGGTGATTATTATCTTTTTGTAACCCTACAGCCATTCAATTATTTACCCTTATCAAAGCCTTTCAGAACAGGCAGTACAAAAGATCTCAAGGTCACTATTTATCAGGAAGCTTACACTGTGAAAATAGATGCAAGAACTTCCCCCTGGTAATCCTTTCCTACAACAGGTCAAGAACACTTCCAACGTTTTCATTACAAAATCTGTTTCACAGAGTGCTGTGGAGTTGAATGTACAAAAGCCGACTCCCAAACCCAGCTCACAATGTTTTATTTAACAAAAGCTGATGAGTAAAGCCAGCAGGGACAACATATATTCCCTTCCTTGTTAGTGCTACTTCATACAGGCATTTTCTCCCCCTGAATCCATTCACAGAAAATTTCAACAACCTTTTTGAAAGTCAGAGGCTTTTTCTAGTGATTAGCAATCAGGTAGCTGGTCAAAACCTAATGCCAAAGTGTGTATTTCTGTTCCTAAACCAGTCACACTACAGATAGGAAAAGTCTTGCCACAGAAATTCAAGCCAAAGTAAATTTGGGGGTGGTAATATATCTTGATGCAGAAAGATTTTCTCTTCTTTCTGCTCCTTCATAGTACACTGGCAAACATTGTATTTCTGATCAAGAGAATTACAAACCACTCTTAAAAAAGAATGGTACCTTTTCAGCATGATTAATGTGGCCACAGAAACAAAATAACTCCCACATTTTAAACTGAAACAGATGTTCTGATCCACTTGCATGATATAAATAGTAGCAGCTTTAAGAAGAAAAATATCCATTTTAAGAAAAATATCCATAGCATATTTACAGATCATTAGAATTTGCTTTTTGAGAAATGCACTAAACAGTGGACAAAAACTGAAGAGAACCAACATAATCATAATTTCATAGATCTGTATCTTAATGTTGAGAAGTTGATGCATCATTTTTTTCCCCTTTTCACATCTGGTTGATATCATATTGTAACTGTTAGTTCATATGTAATACACTGTGGATGGGACAAGATAAAATTATTTCAATTAAAAATAGAATTAATTTAGTTATTAATTTAGTAATTATTTTATTTCTCACAACATAACAATTTTCCATACTAAAGCACCATAAAATGAAATGCGTTTTTCTGTGATCTTTTTTGTCTCATTAGTTGCTTTAACAACATTAAAAACTATAAATTGTCCTCTCATAATTTCATACAATTCTGCTACTGTATTTTCTAGAGCAGGATCTGAGATCTTACAGCTTGAAGTCCAGCTCTACAGAAAACAAAGCTCTTTATCAGCATTGTGTTCTCCTTCCACTTGTGGAATAAATATTAACTTTATCTCATGGTTGTGCATGCAGGTATCATGGCTAAGACCTTTGTGTGTATTTGAAAGGAAAGTTTATTCTTCAGCTTGTCTGCAAAAGATAAGATTCAAACCATTCATACAACAGATAAAATCAGGAACATCTCCACCTGTCACAAGATACAGCAGTATAACCACCAATAGAAAATGAAAGCATAAACAATGCTAGCTTCTTAGGATAAAATTTCCAAGTGATAAAATACTGTTATTATTAACAACGTTCTTCTGCAAATGTGTGCCTGGAGTAGATTACACTGGAGGGAATGAAAATCCTGGCATGGGTGTTAAAGCTCATTAGACATCTGGGGAGTTATTGTGGCTCTGGTCAATTAATTCACAGAATGCCAGAATAGCCACGGTTGGAAGGAAGAGATTAAGAGATCACCTAATCCATCTCTCCTGATCAAAGTTGGATCAATGAGAGCAATTATTAATCTACACAAAGCATCTCCCACAGTGGGGAAGAGGGCAGTTGCTATCTTTGAGGGGCAGTGATCCTCTCATAGAATAAAAAGCTCAACATGCAACTTTAATACCAAAGACTTCCACAGCATCTTTATGTTCTTCAGAGCAACTTCTAGGCTCACAAGAGATACTCAAGATGCAGGAAAAAACATTGCATATAAACACTCCTCTATTTTATCAATACAGAGGTGCAGATATGGCTATCAAAGGTTCCATCACTACCTTCAGATTTCTCTTAGTCTTCTTATTTTACATTTTAAAATTCTTCATTTTCAAAAACAACGACAAAAGATTCCAAGCTTTCCTTATTTTGAACTCCTGTTCTTTTCTTCTGAATGAAGAGGATACAGAGGACAAACAGACATTAGTTGGTAACCAACCTGCTACCCACATAAATTCCCTGACATACTGCCCAACTTATTTATGTTTCTCTCTCAGCATTCACTAAGAACTTTAGAAAAATGAAAAATCTACAGCAAAGCTAAACAGAACAAAACAGATTTTTTTAGGTTCATACTTACTCACACTCCAGTATGTTAAACACCCTTCCTGACAGAAGACCAAAGAGAGAAATGATAGTGTAAGAAAATGAACATTGGTATGTGCATAGCAGTTTCTCAGCTAAAGAAGAAAACAAATTCTGGCCAAAGTCAAATACAGAAGAATGAGAAGAATGCATCTCTTCTGTTTGTAATACTACAGTAAGGGAACATATAACTTAAAAATCCAGCAATTAGAAAGCCTCTTAGAAAGAAATTAGAAAGATTCTTCTACTCCCATTAGCCTCAGCCAGGGTCATGCAAGCAGCACGGCAGACAGCAGTACAGCCCAGCCCAGCATCTTTCTGCATGCTATTTCTGCATGAATCTTGCATGCTGCTGAACCATTGTTATTGAAACAGAACAGTTACATTTCTGCTCTGAAGGAGATAAATTGCATTCTGTATGTTCTTTCTCCATTTTTTCATTAAAAAACCAACATACAGTTGCAGAAAATTAAAAGTAGCATAAAGTTCAGACTGATTCTTTAGTGTCAGCAATATCTGAATAAAATTAATCCTTTCACAAGCTTCCATGTTCTATTGCCAGGTAAATGCTCATTCAACTAAGTTAACTCTCAGTATCTGTAAGTATGTTTAGCAATCAGAAAAAAATGCTAAGTAGGTTAATTTAGATTTTGTGAAAATAATTAAAGTTGCATGTCTTGACAAATACTTGCTATTCCCTCTCCCCTCCCCCTGCACTGCAGAATACCACACTGCTTGAGATGTGCCTCAACATCTAGGAGTACCCCTGATGCCACAGCATTCCTTGTGTCCTCACAAATAACTGCTGATCACAGGACTGGGTACCAGCACTTTGGGGAGGACAGGCTGGAAGGGCAAGTTGCCCTGTTTGTGAAAGGGCAGCTGGGATGCATGAAGCTCTGTCCCTGGACACCAGCTGAGAGATTATAGTGCATCATGATGTGTATCTACTACACTGGTCAGGATCTCAAAGACAGGAGGTCCTGAGGCAGGTTTTCCAAAGACAACTGGTAGATGTCTTGTGTTTCCATGTTGTGCTCCTTGTTAAGGTTTTCAGCAACCCCAACATCTGCTGGAAGTGCAACACAGCAGGGCACAGACCATCCAAGAGGTTTCTGGAACAGAATGATGGTAACTTCTTGATGCAGAAGACTGAGCAGCCAAGAAAGGCAGATGCTCTGCTGGAAGGTCAGGGACAATCTTGGCTGCACTGACAATGAATGATGGAGTTCAGGATCCTAAGAGAAAAGAAAAAAGTTTCAAGCTCCTCCTAGCTCAGGAACGGAGCATGCCTGTGAGCAGAAAATCAAGCAAAGGCGGCAGGAGGTGTACATGGATGAACAAGGAGCTCCTGACAAAACTCAGTCATAAAAAGGAAGCATACAAGAAGTAGAAGAAGGATCCAAGGCACCTAGGAGGGTTATAGAGATCATAGAGCAATGGATTTCAGGAAGCCAAAATCCACCTGGAGTTCAGTCTTGGCTGGTAACAAGAAAGACTTTTTTATTTTTGCTTTTGCCTGTATAACCCCATGCACTACTACCTGCTGGGGGCTGACTGGCTGACAAGCAGCTTTTCAGAAGATGACCTGATGATACTGGTGGACACCAAACTGACCATGAACCAGCATTGTACCCTTGTGGCAAAGAAGACCAATAGCCTCTTGGGCTGTATGAGCATGTCCAGCAAGTTGAGGGAGGTGGTCCTGTCCCTCTACTAAGCATTGCTGAGCCCACACCTGGGGTTCTGTGTCCAGTTCTGAGCTCTCTGTTACAAGAGAGGGAAGGACATACTGGAGCTGAGCCACAAAGATGATTAAAGAACTTGAATATCCTGCATAAAGGGAGAGACTGAGCAGACCGGCATTGCTCAGCCTGGAGAGGTGAAAGCTCAGGGGGAATCTTATCAGTGTAAATAAAAATCTAATGGGTGAAAGAAGAGGGAGCCAGACTCTTCTCAGTGTTGTGCTGTCACAAGATAGGGGGCTGTGGGCATAAACTGAAATTCCATTTACACAAAAGAAAAAAAAATATTGCTATGGATGTGGTCAGACAGTAGAATAGGTTTCCAAGAGAGGTTGTGGATCTCCATCCTCTCAGAAATTCAGAACCTGACTGTACATGACTATGAGTATCCTGTTCTGTCTGTGTGTGCTCTGACCAGATGTGTTGGACTACATGATCTCCAGAGGTCTTTGTCAGTCCCAACTCTTCTGTGATTCTCTATCTTTGTGTAGTCAGTATGCATATGTATAGGCAAATGAAAGAAACTCAAACTCAGTCACAAGTTGTTTTTTTTTACTATACTTTTCAAAACAAGCTTCAGACCTAATACTCTTTAGATATGTACTAGCATTAGAAGCACAATTAGCACTGGAAGCTCTTTTGTATAACTTCTTCTATGAATATCTTCAGAACTTTGACAGAATATTCCAAAAAGTATCACAAATTCTGTTCTCAGAAGCCCACTAAAGTACACCTTTTGACTTTTATTTTCCCAATTTATTACTAGACAACACTGTCGCTCATTCTAATGAAGAGGGTAATGTAATACACATACTTCCAAGGTTCTATATCAATGCAACATACAACTTCAATAAATAAATGAAACATTCTGTTCATTTGTCATTCTGCAATGAAAGATTCAAGTTAAAAAGTCAACTGCAAGAAACACTAACGCATCTTCTGTGTTTCCTCTCAGATGCACAGGAAGAAATAGTATAATCTGAGAGGCTGCATTCTGAAAAGTATTGCATTGTGTTCACCATAAAATAATGAAAAAACTGACTAGTTAAATTATGGCCAAAGGTTTAGTTGTCAAGGGTTCTCAGACAATCTAGAAAAACAAGAATAATGTATCTAGAGATGAACTGAAGTAAAACTATTCTGCCAAACTGAAGGAGCATTAAGCAAGCATACAGGAGAGCTGATCTAAATTCCACATTTTTCAGGAAGAAAAGGGAAAGGTTTGTTGCTATGAGATAGGTAATACACTCAAGAGATTCTCACTAAAATAAAATATAAAAGATGTAAAAGATGCAGATCCAGGCAATCTACAAGCATACAGCAATAAGACCCTACTGTAAACAGAATGAATTGAACAGAATGAGAGGAAAATGCAAAAAGCTCAAAGCTCCATAAAATCTGCAAAAATGAAGTAAGGAAGAAGAGTCCCAGCTCCCCTCTGAGGATACACACACATTTAGAAAAGTGTTGACAACCATGATTTTTTCTTTTTTTAAAGAGTAGTTGTTTAATAAAAGTAGAAATATTCCAATCAGAGAGACATCAAGTAGTGCTAAGAAAAGCAGTGGCAATGACCTTCCTTCACAACCAAATAATCCAAAGAAACAAAGAGGGGGAAAACAGGGAACTAATAAGACTCCTTTCTTATTAATAGTTAGACATTGACCCAAACTCAGACTTGGTGACATCCACACAACAAAAGCTAATCACACAAGAAACAGATTTGGACTCTTGAATATAGCAAGCAGCTTCAATGGTGGTGTTTCATACCACATGAAAATGAAAATAGAACAAATCAGCCCAGTCTAATTGAACAGAGAGACAAAAAGAAATAGCAAATATAGTTTATTTTTATGGAAAGAGTCTTCAGATGCATCATTTGGTTTCTGTATTCTACCTGACAAGTCTTGCAAATGACACTGATGTCTCAGACATTGTATGCTAACGCAGACAGATGATGACAAACCTGAGGCTTTACAGGGCAGGGCGTGCTGCCAGCCCTTCATGAAGCTGAGTCTGCTAGGGCTGCAGCAAAGCTAGGAAACACCTAACCTTAAATGCTCATTGCCTTCTGAGAAGATAAATACAACACCAGTTTCCCTAGTTGTGATTGTGAATATCTTTCAGGTCACTCAGTTTTGATATTCCTCACAGTCTTATGTTCATTCCACAGGAGATGGGGAAATACTTTTGGGATTTGGAGTAAGTAGGAGTGTCTGGGTTGACAGGAAGATATCTGTAAGTGGCTTGAATACAATCACTATGCTATTACGAAAAAGGTTCAGAAAACAAATACAAAGTTCACTGACTTGGTTTATAAATATTTTTTTTTCTTTCAAAAAGTCTCACAGCTGAAGTCTAAAGGGCTTTGGGTTGGGTTTTTTGCTTGTTTCTTTGTTCCAGAAAGCACTCTGTCTGGGCTGCAGGTCTAAGAGACACATTGCATGCTGGGCCCTGCATGGCTCCATACAGGAAGGTGCTTGCCAGCTGGGGGGAACTGCACCTTTAGGAAGATCTGGCAGAAAGCCACCGCAGCTGGTGGCCATACCCCTCCTGTCCTGCAAGGCTGACTGGGTTGTGCCCATTGCATAAAGCAGACTTTGGCTCTGCATGATTTCTGAACACTGCAGAAGAAAAACAAACAAAATACAGACAACTCTTAGTTTTCTATGGTCAACCTATCTCTCTCAGGTCCGCAAACAGTTTAGGTGTTTCATGGTGCTGGAACGGGTACTGGCAAACCCTTCAAACGCAGGCAAGCTCCATGTGCAACCAGGAGTAAGCAGCAGGTAGAGACAGTGACAGCTAGTTACAAAAATGCTACACTGGAATTTGAAAGTGTAGGACTTCCTTCATAAAAGTGGTATTTAAAACAGATATCCAGAAGAAGGCAGGAACAAGCGAGTTTGTAACATATCTGTGGTGAAGAATTTGTCTTGTCTTTTGAGGTGGAGCAGCTGAGTAACAGATCTGGTTATGGCTGACATCTAATTGAAAATGAGAAAGGAATTACTGGAATTCCAGAATTAGCCTTCTAAAAAGCCACTTGAATTTGTCTAGCAAATAAATTACCCAAACTGAATTTGGTATCAGAAGATCTGTGGGGCAAAAAGGCATCTGAAGCAAGCAGCAATAAAGATGGTATTACACCTGATGGCACTAGACAAGACACCATGCTCTGTCCATGTTTGAAGAAAGGCTGAGGAATGGCACACGAGTGCCCACTCCAGCAAAGCACACCTGCACACGGGTAAACCAGCAGCCCTGCTGGCTCCGTATCAGTGATGAATGAATCAACAAAGTATCCTGTCATGAACCACAAGGAGGTCCAAGGCAGACAAGCCAAAATGGCACCTCAAACAATGCCTAGGGCACAGATAATGAAAATTGGTGCAGTTTAGGAGTTCAGTGGTAAACAAACACCCTGTGAACCTGAGAAGCTAAAAATTAATGACTACGTAACTGGGAAGGAGCTTGTTTATAGTTTTACCTACAGAAATGCATAGGAATTAAGAGGATAAAAGCATAATTCTTGGTCTCACTCAGCAATACCTTTCTTTGAAGAGGTGAGGAATCAGGCAACTGAGAAACATCCTGGCAGAACACAGCAGCCTCATACAAGTCCAAATGGCCTATAGTTCTACGACTTGAGCGATTTATTTCAGCTGCTTACTACACAGTGACAGCTCAAATGGAGCAAGAGTCACTTGCTGCTCCGAAAAACAAGCAATGGAGCAGGCAGTTCTGGTTCTCCAAAATGGAAACAAAGATTAGCTCAAGGTGCAACCCTGCCCATGTAAGTGTGCTATATAAATGAGAACGTCAGACAAACATTTGGATGTGTTAACCAGGGAAGTCCTGGAGAACATGGACTAGGCAAAACACTGAGGCAGTTATACAACACTCTCATCTTTGGGAAACACTATGGGACGTGGTACCGAGATACTATATTAGTACAGTGCACACCAGTATTGGGGTCAGAAGCACCATGACAGTGTTAGTGAGGTGCACGCCTCAGCCACTTGTTCAGAGTTTGTTTCTTTGCTCATGTTTGGCACAAACATTGTTGCAAGGCTCTACTGATTTCAGGTATCTGCATGACAGTGTATCTTGCAAGAGAAAAATAGCATGTTAGCACCTGTTTGGTACTCCTGGACAATGCTTCAATGCATGGCACAAGTTCACTGTCTCCTCTGGGTCAGATATAGGTTAGCTTGGGCGTGCCTAAAATTTTATTCAAAACCACAAAAGTAGGTTGTTACCACTAAGACCACATTTAAGTCTCATGTCCTTTTGATAAAGGAAGAACTGAAGACCATCTGTCTGAAGCTCTAAGTATCTCTGATGGTACTATGGGTTCTGGGCAAAGATAAATGAATACCAGAATGTCACATGAGAGAAACAGCAAGCATAAGAACAAAGTTCAAAGAGGAGTTTAACCAGAACAGTGGCCATCACCACCACATTTATCTCTAAATGAGAAAAGGATATATAAACACATAGCATGGTAAATAAGGATTTTGTGCTGTACTGCTGACATGAGTGCAAATCCCACCAAGTAATGTGAAAAACAGTATAAATTCATTCATGGGGTTTCCAGCCCTGACAGGTTATCACAGGAATCAAAGAAACTGAACTGAGGACCAGACAGTATTTCTGCAGAGGAACACTGACAAAGTTTCCTTACAAGTGAGTCACAGGCAATACTGTACATGACATAATATGTCGTTGCAAATCCTTACATTTTAATACAACCAAATGGTAAAACAGTCAATGTCTCTTTTTCACGGGTATAATAGGTTTTTATTCATCAGAGGTCAATTGCTGCTCATACTCAGAAGAATCCGTCAACTGCTAATTCTAAAAGTATTTGAGAGTCACCACCTATATAGTTCCCAGAGCAATACACAGGCTATTGTCTTAACTAGCAAAGTATGCTTTTCCAAGTGAATAAAAACTTAGTAGAGATTTGGCCACTGCAGCCACATTCCCAAAGCCTTTGAAAAAGTACAGAAGAGCAAAGTCCAGAGCTGGATTATCTTAATACGATTTAGAAAAAAAAAAAAAAAAAAAAAAAAAAAAAGCCTGTCCAGTCTAAGATTGAAGGAAGACTTATTTCTGAGGAAAGGTCCTGCATAAAGTAATTAAGGCTGTTGTTAAGGGATGGCTGGGACAGTGCAATTCCAGCCCTTTTCTAAGTTTCAAGGCTCTCAGCACTATGTAAGAGTTTTGTTCAAAGCCAACAAGAGAGTGATTTCTGAGGTGCTAGAGAACCATGTCAGAAGGAATATATGACAGTCATTTAGGGACTGAGGGAAAGCATAGAAGAGCTGGAAAATATGTAGTTTAATAAAAAAAAACCCCAAACTATAAAGTTCAATACAGAACTTCATGAACAAATACAAACACTAGCATGAAAACAGTTCTAAAGGCCTGTCACATATACACAAAATAGAAAGACAAGACAAGCAGGACAGAAGATTACCTGCAAAAATGTGGGCACAAGTTTGTTTTCAGCATCTGAAAAAAAACCCACTGATTTTTAGCCTTACCGCAGTCAGGTATCGGTACCAAATAACTCCAGCCTTAATACATATTATCTCTCCTTTCACTAGTCTTGGTGAACCTCCTACTGTATCTTCTGACACTGGCTCTTGATCAGAGACCATGAATTTGCACAGTTTGAACTGAAGCGTGATTTTGGACAGGTTCAATTTGCATTATTTCAACAATTTGCATTATTCAAAACCAAGCAGTAGGAAACAATGTCAAAGTTATGCTGAAAAGCACATCAAAGAGAGACCCTGGTATGCACATAGTAACAAGGCAGTACCAATAAATCCACGATTTCCTACTATGTAGAAGAGAAAGCTGAAAACAAGAATGCCTGCACTGGTGAAAACTGATGTCAGAGTCACAGAGGCCTAATGCAAATATAAAAAGATAGTCAAAGAGAAACAAACATCTTAGGAAGATTTGTGGTCACAAGAGTGGCTGTCGCTTCCCCTACAACTCAGTGCAAGCCAATGCTTGTGACACAGGCTGTCAACAGCACAGGCTTCAGCACCAGTAGCCCTGCACTCAGGATAAGTTGTAAACTCCACTTTGTACACCCAGGAGGAACAAATGGCATCTCCCAAAAATCCCAACAAGGGGAAGAGAGATAGTTTTGCTCGAGATCATTTTGCAAAAATAAAAGACACCGCTGTTGCAGGGTCCAAGCGTAGAACATGGATCCACCAGAATGACTGAGCTGCTATTAACTGCCCCAGCACAGCAGAGGTAATGGCTGGGAAGAGACAGAGAGGCCCTTGAGTAACTCGGTGCTGCTAGCTATCTTCATTCATGCATTAGAAATAGGCACTCAAAACTCTACACTGATTATTAATCGTTGATATTTTTATATTTACGCAGGGCTCCAGTTTGAACTGCGTACAACTAACTGCAGTTATGTACAGAATCTCACATTGTGGACATAAAAGAGGTCAGACTCAAGTCAAGAGAATCCAAACTCAGCTGCATGTAAAACCTCCCAGTGCCCTGTACTGTAATACTGTGCAATAGTAAAAGAGTTTTAATTTTTAATACAACTTGTTATAGTAATTTTTAATTGTAAATATTACAGATCAGCTCTAGAAGGAGTAGCTTGATAACTGAATTAACAAACACTGAAGCTTTCTTCAGGATCTACTGTCTATGTATTCCAGAACTTCAGCAGCCAAGACAGGGAAACTAGGAAACTGGATGAGGTACCAGTTTTCCCAGTGCTAAAGATCTGTATCACAGTGAGTGATCAGGACTAAATTCAAATCATCTGTTGTGTCCCATTAAACAGAACCACTATAAATATGTAATTTCAGTCGATAAATGTGCTTAACTTTTCAGGAGACCCATACTAACATAAATGCTATAATTTCTATTTCATGTTAGTAAAATCAAGTCCAAATATAGGACTAACCACTAAATTATACAGCTTGATCAATTGTGTACCACAGACCACTGTGTTTTTCTATACAAACTCCTGTAATTTGTAGTAGTATTTAACTATGGACTATCTTGCAAGGAGGGATTCAGTCTTGATCTAAAAGCAGCACTAAATTTTCCTCATTTTGCATTCAGTTTTTTCAATTGCTAAGTACCCTTCTGAGAAGTATTTGTGCCAGATTGCTCATTTGAATTTTTCTGGCTTTGGCTTCCAGCTATTAAATCTCAGTCCAATAGATTAAAGAGTCTTTTGTGACTACTTTTTCTCTCCTTGCTTGTTAATAGACCACACAAGAAGTCATCCCTTAGTTTTCTTGCTGATCTAAAAAAAAAGATTAGGTTTCATAGTATCAAGCACTTTTCCCAGCTTGCAAATACTTTCTGAACCACATCTATCTACTGCACATCTCTTTTAAAAATGCATCTCAGGAACAGGACATAATGCATTTGTACTCAAAGGTGCTACCTCCCACTGCAAAATCAATTCTCTCCTGATAACATTTAAAATACCTCTTCTCCTGAATTTTGTGTCTTCAACTAGTCCCTACCTGTAATTTGCCTTTTGTCTGCATTCACCTGTATCTCTTTGACTAAGTCCAAGTTACCAAGCAATAAAGATTTCTTTTCATTACTATCCCTTCTGAAACAAAATCTACAATTTCACCAAGCGTTGTGTTATCAACAAACTGTATGAGCAATCATTTTGTGCTTGGCTCATCATTGCAACTGAAAATGCTAAATGGTATCGGGCTTACTCCTGCTCCTCCACAGAAGCCCACCAGAAGCCTGCCCTCCAGCCATAATTTTTCACTGACAATCAGCATATGTGATCTGCAAATCCACTTAACTGCTATCAGTGGAGTGTGAGTCACATACTTAAATCCCTCTTCACACTCCTCCACAAATAGCCTGTAACTCATGTGTTGCAGTGCAATGCTTACCTTCTCTTCCATGCCATAATCCCACCCAACAGATAGTTGGGCAGCAGATACTGTGCTCCACCAACCAATTCTGTCCTTCACATGGAATGAGAAAAAACCAAATCCCTGTCTGTAAAGCTACATTACTGATACCACAAATGCTTGCACAAATGCAGGCCTACCTGGAAGGAAGATGCTCCTCTATTGTACCATAACATTTTAGTCTGGAGAAGAGGAGGCTGAGAAGAAACCTTACAGCTCTCTACAACTACCTCAAGGGAGGTTGGAGTGAGGAGGGAAACAGCCTCTTCTCCTTAGTGTGATAGGACCAGAATGGATGGAATCTGTGCCACGGGAGGTTTAGGCTGGATGTTAGGAAATATTTTTTCACTGAGAGGGTTGTCAGGCATTGGAATGTCCTGCTCAGGACAGTGGTGGAGTCACCATCCCCGGAGGCATTTAAAAAGCATTTGGACCTGGTACTTTAGGACATAGTTTAGTAGTTGACTGTGATGTTAGTCACAGGTTGGACTAGATGGTCTTGGAGTTCTCTTCCAACCTAAACATTCTGTGATTCTGTGATAAAGTTGTGTCATCTGAGGGGATCCTGGACTTGAAGAAAGTCTATGAGAGGACATCTTCCAGCTCTGCTTCTGAAGCCCTTCTGCTATCATGTCATTGGATTGTAAAACCAGTCCTTTCTCCCATTATCTGCCATGGTGTTCTTGCATGCAAACACAAGACATCTGAAAGGTCTGTGAAAGCTGTGGATCACTGCAGAGGGCCTTCCAACCCAATGCTTGTTTTTTTCTAATCATGATAGTAATCAGATATTAAAACACCCCGTACTTTCTTTATCTTTTATTTGAACTTTCTTAGCCAAACTTGGTTGACTATGATAAAGCAGAATGTGTGATGTATTAAAGTGATTTAAAAAGACAGGTGATGGAACTGTATAGTTGTATCTACAAGATCTTTATATAAATTAAATACTAATAGTAATATGGATTATAATATTTTCATGATCACAATGCTCTTATAATGTTACATTCTTTATATGCTACCAATTTTTTTGCTTAAAGATAATGTTTTTTAGTCCCACTCCTACAATGTGTTCCATCAAGAGTAATGCTGCACTGGGTGCCTTTGTAACAGTTATGCTACATTTTATTAGTTTAGATATATGAAACTAGATATTTTATTCGGAAATATAAAACAGAACCATTATGCTGTCTACTTAAGGATAGTTATTGCTTGAGAATACCAAGGATACAAAAGAGCTAAATAGGATTTTAATAATGCAGATTTTATTGGGAAAAAAAGCCATAATAAAAGATTGTGACACTGTTATTTAATCTAGAAGAACTACCAAAACGTGAATTTCATCTTGACTGTGCATCATGCAGGATTCATAGAATCACAACAAGTTAGGGGTTGGAAGGGACCTCCAAAGATCATCTAGTCCAATCCCCCCTGCCAGAGCAGGATCACCTAGAGCAGCTCACACAGGAATGTCTCCAGGGAAGGAGACTCCACAGCCTCCCTTGGCAGCCTGTGCCAGTGCCCTGTCACCCTCACAGTGAAATGCTATGTGGAATGCTATATGAATATTATATGGAATTTACTAAACCCTCTAAGATGTTGTCTGAGGCCCATAAAAATGAACAAACTAGCAAAGGTTTGCAACAGGCAACAGAAATTAATTATACTCAGGAAAGGAATGAATTTTACTCAGGAAATGAATGAATGGTTAAGACAATGCTAACAAAAGAACAGATTTTTTCCATGGTAAGCCTAATTAGTGAAACTGTTCCTTATGAACTCCTACTGTATGTGCATACATTTTTGCTGCAAGCCCAACTCACTTCCTCCCTAACCTGTATCTCCCCACCTTTCACTTTCCCCCAGCCCCTGTTTCTCTGCTGCTCCCCGCAGCAGCCAGGCAGGAGGCAGAGGCTGGGAAGAGCTGCTGCCTGCCCAGGCTATGTCAGGCAGAGAGGGACCTGCCTGGTGATCCTGCAGATTTCAGCTTTGCTCTACATGAACATTCATCAGGTTGGCTTCTGGCCCCAACACTGTTTCTCACACGGCTTTGTAAAACTTCAAGTGTGCAACTTTTTCTTCAGTACTACCTTTGAACTAGCTGTTAAGTGTAGTGGTGTTTTGGAAGGGGGGAGAGGTACAAGGAGGGCTCCTGGGAGAAGCTCCCCAGGTTCCAATCCTTGCCCTGCCTCTGCCCAAGCCAAGCAGATATGGGATGCTAGATGCACCTCTGTGAGTAATCTATTCAAGAAAGGGAAAATGAACTGCAAAAATATAAGAAAAGGAGGAGGGTGAGCGAGCAGAGGCCTGGTTGATACCAGATAACAGGGTTTTTCTACCCTGGTCCTCTCAAACCAGGACACTAACTTTTTCATAAAAAAGAAGCATGAGTAATGTGAGCCTCAAATGATCCAAAAAACGTAAGAATCCAGTTTTTCATGTGCTGTTTTACTTGTTTAAACAAGATGGGTAAAAATGTGGAGAAAGCAAGTAGAAGAAGAGGACAGGGATGCCCCGCTCTCACAGAAGATTTGCTTTTCCTAATTAAATTAAATTCATAATATATACGTGAGCTACACGATCCCTTTCTTTTTTCCCTGTGTTTCTCTTTTAGCCAAAACTAGGTACCTCCCTCTCATCTGAGTCATTGCTACAAGAAAATGAAACTGAGAGTGAGGTGACAGTAATACAGGATGGCTCTTTTTAAATCCTTATGGTTTTCATACTGCCTCTGGCTCTGATATTCAAATCAGAACTGTGAAGTTCTTGCATGAACACAAGTTAAAGATAAGAGGCAGAAGAGAGAGCTATGGCTGCAAGAACATCAGAGAGGTGTGGAACTCAAGCAGCCCACTACTTCTGGCAACTACTTCTGCCAAGCACTGGCAAGTTTTGGAAGCCTCTTGAGTTAATTTTCCTTGTAAAAGAGTAACTGGAAGTATAAAACAATTATCTTCTCTGTGCAGGATGTTTTTTTTCAAAAGTCCAGCTGCTCTTCTTTCTGAAGCTGGAACAATAACAAGCAGAGCTCGGGCAACTCTGTTCAGCCAAATCTTCAGACAGGGTATCTCTCCTCTCTCCAGAAAAATGTCTTCATCTCTCTCTCTCCAGAAATCTGCATAGGCTTGTGTGCCAGATGCAACACTTACTGCATCTCTGCAGGAATGACTGATGGCCAGCTTCTTGTCTGATGCCACACTCCCTCTTTTCTCCTGCTTAGGACAATGCAGTCAGAGACCAGAGAAACTGCACACTGAAATCCCTTCCGTGAGAGTGTGTGGAAGATACAGAAACATGGTGTCACTGAGCTTTGCTTACATTATCAGGAGTTAAAGTTAAAAAAGAAACTTGCTATTATGTAACTGCAGAGAACTAATATGAGCACTTACCTGCTTTAATCCAAACATCATTACTACAAAAAACTACCTCACTGAGTAGAGGACTACTTTGAAGTTTATGAATCTTGGGATCAAATCTAACTGTGGTTACAGCTTGCCTGTTTTCAGGAGGAAAAAGGGGAAAATCACTCATTTATGGACAGTTCCACAGATCTCTCAGGAGAGGCAGGCAGATTCTCCTGCCAGGGCCTACGGGGGACTCAGAGCAAAATTCTGTGCAAAGAGCTGTGGACTATATCCTATAATGCACACCTATTGTGTTAACAGCAATTTTTTCTCAGGATGGTTGGTCTTTAGAGGGGAGTTCAAAGTGACAGGTCACTTGGCCCTCATACAGCTGATGCTGTGATTTATTTCATGGGACTATAATAAGCAGGAATAGGTGCCCCTGAGCATTTACCATAAGATCACAGAAACTGGATTTACAAAATAAACAGAGCTGCATAAATGTAATAAAGATCAAACTTCTCAGGTGCTAAAATACACTACTTCCTGGGAAGAGAATGAGAAATTGTATGAATGGTTATAGTAAGCCCCTGTGGTGCAACCAGTTCTACCGCTTGACTAAACCATCTCTTCTCCTATCTTGGAAACAGACTCCAACACCTATTCCTGCCAGTCAAGTTAAAGCAGTAAAACCAATTCAAAACAGCCATATCACACCAGAGCTCAGGACACTGCATTTCTGCAACAGCAACATCTGTCTCCAGAAAAATTTTCCCCGTCTTGTATCCCATGGGATAACAACCACTACAGACCACATCCAGTGGCAAAATCCAAGAGTGTTATACATCATCTGAAGTCTGTTCTCACTTGCCTTTCATAAGACAAATCATTTGATAGGAATCATAAGGAAATCATTTGATAGAAATTAAATCTCCCACTTTTCTGGAGTGTTCAACCAAAAAGACGATGAGGGCCTGACTCATTTCAAAAACAAAGGGTAAGTCCCCACTACAGCCAACACTCATCTCACTTTCCTTGCCCAGCTGAACTGAGGCTATACAGTAACCAGTACTCCAAGACAAAACTTTTCTCTGTGGTGCCCATCACTAGTGCCCCTTCTTGTGGAAATACCAGACAGTTGCATATTGGCACTATAGAACTATGATCTGGCACAACGAACTGTGAAATATTGGCCTAGGGACCTCCAGCTGTACAGGCTTCAGCTATTGAGTTACCTTCTGTACCTTTCTGCTCCACATTCCCACATCTAGTTACTTCTAAATGTGATCACCTATATGTTCTTTTCCTCCCCTACCTACAAAAGGTGACGACACCATGTACTCCTTTTTCCAGTTCTAACAATCAATGCACACCTCCTCCTTAGTGTCAGCAAACTGACATCTTCTTTACTTGGAACATTACCTTCACTATATCCTCTGTCATACTTTGAGGAACTGAAAGATGGAGCATTTTCAGACTCTAAGAGGGGTGGAACACAGAAAGGTCTATTCCCTCCCATTTCCTGCCCATACTCTATGAAGGTCAAGCAGATCAGAAGCTTCACTCTCTCTTGCCCGCTCCTTTACCCGCTTGGCACCTGCTCTTCAGAATCCACATCATCCGTGCTGGGAAGAGCTGTGGAGCCCTCTCCTGAGTCTGCCCTGCTGCAAGGGGCCCCCAGGCACCTTTGCTGCTGCTATTGAGATCAGGTTGCCAATATATTTATATTTATTTGTATATTTGATCCTTATCCCACGTGTTGCAGTTTTAATTTCCAACTCCAAGTCTCTTGTCCTTATTACTCCTTTAACCTCCCCTTGGGAGGGAGGTGTTGGAGGAGTGGGGGTAATAGAGAACAATTCTGTCCTCTGGTTTTTGGTCCCCCAAACTGCTAAACCCTGACACCCTCTCACCCTCCACACTCTCACACTTTCTTTTCTCTTAGTAATATAAGAAACAGAGGCTGCCATGAACTGGAGACCTCATTCCTGGATTTCATTCTCCTAAAATATCTGTAAGCTATGATACGCATACATGCTCAAACACACAGATCTTTCTGTATATATATATTAATAGCTTCTTCCATTCTTATGTTTAACTAATAATCCTGCATTAATCCTGACAACAAAATGGCAGAAGTTCAGAAAATATAAAAAAAATGAGATAATCTCTTCATAAAACACAGGCTTTAAAAATGACACAAGAGTCTTCAGTCACAAAAATCTACTGAAAGATGCAACATCATCAGCTCTTTTAAGACTGAAAGGTCAAATCTGAAACATCCTTATTTATTGAGATAATTATTTTGAAGAATTAATTGTGTAGGAATGTACTGAGTTTTATGTTCACAGCTCTACAGGTAGATTTCTTAAATTAAGACTATTTCCTTATCCTTATCTTCCCACCCCCCTAAAGAGCTCATTGTTTAAAAATGCACAATGCGTAAGGAAGAAGCAATTTAACATGAGGCAGTACAGAAATTGACTGTGATGGGTGTTCAAAGAATGAATCAGTAGCTGACTTCCCTGCTCTTTTAGTCCCATTAAGTATCTGCTTTTGGCTACTGTTCTGATTTCTCCTTGATACCTGACCCTAATGAAACCTAAAAGACCCCCTGAGGAAGTGGGGAGCTACAGCCACAAAGGAAACAAGTGTTTCCAGTGCCTCCTACCTGTCTGTGGATAACCTTCATGCTCCAGTGCTACTCAAAGCATCTAATTTGTTGAGAAATACAGCAGAAAAACAGACTTTCTGGTTACTATTAGTAATCTGCTTTCATACAACATTGGCTTTACTATTAAACTCAGAAAAAACACAGGTTTCTTCTTAGCAGTGTGTTCTTCCCAAGGCAAGAAACAGGCTACCTGCTTGTTACAGGTATTTGTGGTGTCTGCAGTAAGCCAGTCTTCAACCCTGCAATGACTATGGATTAAATTAGATTAGCCAAAAATTTCCACAGAATTTCTACTAACATCATCTTTTCCCTAATTGGCATAACTGTCGCAAATGTTTTGCTCTCTAAAACTACCTGAAAGGAAGTTGTAGGGAATGGGCGTTGACCCCTTCTCCCAAGTAAATAAAAATAGGACTAGAGGAAACAGCCTGAAGTTGCACCAGGAGAGATTTACACTAGATATTAGGAAGATTTTCTTTACTGAGGCAGTAGTCAGGAACTGGAAGGGCTGCCCAGGGAGGTGGTGAAGTCACCATCCCTGGAGGCATTTAAGAGCCACATAGATGAACACTTATGGACATGCTCTAGTGGGCATGGTGATATCATATTTTTTTATTCTTATTTTTGGGGGGGAGGTTTGATGGTTGGTCTCAGTGATCTAAGGTGTCTTTTCCAACCATGATAATTCTGTGATTCTGTGAAATGTGTATAATAAAATGTGTATCGAGTTTGACTCAGTTCTGCAAGGCATGCTCCCTTGACTGAAATATTCAGTACTAAAAAAACAAAGACCTCAATATCATGAATGTAGGACATGAGGTAAGGTACCTGGGTGGAAAACAAAGATATATTCCTAAAGAAAGAAATTCTGGATAAATATATGAAATATATTTTGGGTTTTGTCTGTTCATGTAGCACAGAGAATTACAGAGCTATTCAGATTAGAATTACCTCTGGAGGCCAGCCAATGTTCAAAGCAGACTTAATACTGAATCCAGACCAGGTTGCTTAGGGCTTTATCTAGTTGAGTCTTGAAAGTCTTTTAAGTATGAAAACTCTCAACCTCATGTGCAACCACCTCCCTTGTTAAATTACCCTGATAGTGAAAATGTTTTTACTTGTATAACATTGAGCATTTTGCTAGTCTATATTGTATAAAGTTGAAACCTCCTACTTCAATTTGTTATTGTCTTTGTTTGCCCAATACTCATCTGTAAAAAGCATGGCTCCATTTTTTCAGTAACCTTGCAGGTTTCAGCAAGTTGTGCCTAGGTCCCTCCAACACCATCTCTTCTCCAGGCTGAACCAGCCCTGTTCCCTCAACTGCTCCTTGCAGGGAAAGTGCTCCAAGCCCTGACAATCTTGATGGTCTTTTACTGAATTCATTCATGTTAACTGATGTCTTGGAAGAGTCCAAAACTGCACACAGCATTGCAGATATGGCCTAAGGCATGCTGAATAAAGGAGAATAGTAACTTCGCTGCAGCTTCTGGCTGCTGTCTATTGATACAGTCCTGTCTGCTGCTAATCTTTGTGGTTTTCTGCTGATCAAGGATGAGGATGTAGTGGTTTCTTATTCAGCCTTTGTCCCATTTGCTGACCCTGTCAGCACAGGTGCCAAGTAACACCAAACAGTTGAATGAGCAAAGCAGAAGTGTAAGATTTGCTGCCGGATTTTGCAGCCTGTCCTCACTTCATATAAACAGAAGATCAACTGTCCTGTCAGGATATTGCCTCCTCATATCGTGTAAAATCATCTAAACAACCTGTTAAGAGTAGCAGAACTGCAATGACAATGTTAGTCTTCCATAGTTTTAGCTACAGATATCTTTTCTTTAGTAGTTTAGTTGTTACTCATTTTGCATCAGAAATTTCTCATCCCAGAAAGTATCATGAGGGCGTGGGATTTTCTGTATGAATTTCAATACAAAGATGTGTCCAGACGTAGCATTTATACAGTCAGAGTTTACCAGCCAAAGTATACACTTGTAACAAGGGACACAAGTTAAAGGGAGCTGCGAGAAGAGGCTCTATTCCAAAGGAAAAGCAGGTTTTTCCACTGAGAATGTGACAAACCAATAGTACAACATGAAACACGACATATTCCTAGTCCTTATTCGGTTTATGAGCAAAACTTCAATAATGCCAACTTCTCTAACATGCCAAGACAGTAATGAAACTAAGACAAAAAATGAGGAAGCCTACTTCATCCGACATGTCTGAGTACCAACATATACATACTGAATATCTCTTTGCTTCAATAAAAACACTTGCAAAATGTATCTAATTTTTTTCACAAAAGATGGAAGAGGAAAAAGCACTGGGAATCTAGCATACCCAGAAAAGGCTTCAGGTCTTCAGGGGAATAAAGAAATGGGATCTGAAGTTGGGTCTCTGAATAATAATCTCTGAGTAGCATGTGAATGCACTGCCAACCCTGTATAACCCAGAATTTCAGACACATCTCTGCTGGCAGGCACTAATACTTGTGAGCATGTAGCCTGTCTGCTGACATTGCCTGAAGAAAGCAGCCTTTGACTTACAAGCAGTAAGCAAACATAGTAAATATATATGCCACAATGTATTGTTTTAGCCGCCATTGCTGTATCTAAACACTTGGAAAGCATTTATCTCTCTATAAATACTTCACTGGGAAACTTTTGAACATTCTGTGTTTTCTCATATTCAAGAAAAAATATAATCACCTCTGTGAAAAGGGGTTCTGCAAAATTTTACAGCTGATGTATGTCGTTTTCATCAAATCCTGCCTGCATCTGTAGTTCTCCACTGGGATTAATAGCATAGAGTTTGAGCAGGAACAGCAAGGGGAAATAGACAATGTTTTTAGAAATCAGAATTGGTGCTTGATTATATTTGCAGCTCTTCCACCTAAGTACCCACACAGATTGCACATACTCCCACAGAGATGGAAATTAATAATATGTGAAATACCTGTGCAGCTTGAGCGTCACAGTTCCATAAACAGTAGCAAAGCCCAGAAGACGAACCCATCTTAGGAGAACACAGCGAAATACACTTGGCTCAAAATACAAAATGATAACCTATAGAACAGAAAGATAGAGAGAGCTTCAGTACTGCTTTAATGCAAGAGTTCTTCATTCAAATGCAGAGTAATTGCAAAACAGGACAGCAGACATATTTCAGTTTGTACTGCTGTATATTTAGATTTTCTAGTAAAGGGATGTGATGATCAGACCAACCAGCTGGCACAGTTCTAGGCATCGACTCCTTTTGAAGAGAGCTGGCAAAAACCCTGTGACAGACTGAGAAGTGACAACACTTTTAAATGCAATTGCACTGACTTTTCTTATCCGAGTGAAAACATGTACCCAGAGAAGAAGGTAGAACACACAAGGAGATTTTTCTTGCACTATTACAGTAATATACAGCTAGTCTAATTCTGATTTGATGGGCTGTATTTACTAGGTTGAACTTCAAAATCACTCCTTCTAATAAGCCTAGCAAAATGATAGCTACTCATTTTTCTCTGCCAACTATTCTGCCACACTAAAAATGATTGTACTAGCCTCTTTCTGTCCAAAAATCCAAAATCTTTACATCATATTTGACTCTTCCTTATTCTTCCCCATGTTTTCCTTAAGCTACACAAAATCTCCCTTTGCATCACCACTTAACATAAATAACCATTTTGTTTGCTTATGGATTTTTTGAATCACAGGAATAGAAAGGTCCGTCTGGCCTTTTGCTCTTTCTACCAAGTTCCATCCATGAGGACAACACTCAGTAAATAGTAACATAAAGCTACTTCTGCAGGTATAGTGCATATGAAAGTATCATTGCCAAGTCAAATGCCACCCTTATCTAAAATGATGCTGCTCAAATGGTGCACTGTCATCTCCTGAACCAGGAATCCATTTCTTCTTGTTCCAGTGGACATTGTCCCTGGTGTCCCAAAGGGATGATCACATATCCCTTCCAACTCATGTAGCCTCACCGGGACCCTGCTGTCCCAGGGTTTCATCTGTATACCTGCAGACCCTGTTGGATTCAGCAAAGCTAGGTCCAGTGCATCCCATCCAGAACCTGGTAAACTGACACAATGCACTGTACTACAAATTAATTGGGTAATCCTGATCTAGAGAAAGAAAGCAGTGAAACATTTCAGGCCATCTGCCACAGCTTCGTTTAGACAGTACATTCTGGCAGCAGAGGTAGTATTGTGCCTACCGGCTGCCACATTATATTATTTTCCTAAGTAAATGCTCTTCTATGTGGGAATTCAAGCCCATATATTGGCCAAAAGCCCAGGACTACATCCTCTGGGTGACAAAGACAAATTTAGGAGAGTTGGGGTAAAAATGGCAGACGTGAGCTGAGAGAGCAAGAAAAGGCTGCTGTGCTTTGCTTGGCATGCTTTCTCTACAGCAGAATCAAGCTATTTCTTTGAAAAGTACTGTTTGTTGAATCAATTTACATTTAATGTGGGTTTTTCACCATTATTAGACAGATGTGTTTCAAGGTAGACATTTTCTGGGAATCTGACAAATTCTGCATGTAGAGAGGATAACAGTGCATCAAAGGGCCCACTTCTCCATTGTAATCAGCTGGAAAATCAAAATCCATTCACATATGCATAAATACCCTTATGTAAATGGCACAGCCACCAAGTTTCTCAGAAAGACATGAATGATAGTCATGACCTATTTTCCTAATATGCAGTTATACACAGTAGGACAGTTGCAGAACCAGAACACAGTCTTAGCAGCAACCTGTCTCCTGAGGTTTGCTAGGAGGTAGAAAACACCCTGTTTCATCTTTGATTCGTCTAAACTAGAAAAACTACATAAAAAAAAAAAAAAAAAAAAAAAAGATTGGCATGCAGAGACTGTGGACATTTCAAAGATATCTGAAAGCAAAATTCTTCAGATGACTAAAAAGGAGAGGTCTGAAAACCTCACAGGCACAGTATTTTTTGAACAAGGGCAACAGCCATTTGCCATACAATCTGACACAAGAATTTTATCTGCAGTTGCTTGTTGAAATACTAACTGCTTGTATCTAGAAAATCTCACTGATTTGCACTGAACCATTTCTATGAGCAGCTGAGGCATTTGGCTAGCTATGTACCAAGAAAATACCACTTCAAATGTACCATGCTTTGAGCTGGCAACTGGCAACTCACTATGAAGGCTACAGAGGCAAGGTGAAAATTGCTCTCATTTTGCAATTTGAATGTAGACACATTGCAACTACTCCTTTGCCAAGTGGTCAAGTACATTGTGAAAGTAAGACTTGATCCCAGTTTGGTTCCCTTTTGGGCCTTCCTGCATTTCTATGATGATGAAAAGTTTCAATACCCTCCAAAAAGCCAACATCCATTTCTAACTACTCTTCCATAACCTGCATGTGGTCTGGCATGGACCAAGGTTTTGAACAGCAAGAATCGCTATACTTATGTTTTGCTGTCATCTTAGGCTTTCCAGAAGGTTATTCTAAAAATATGTTATTCCCTTTCCCATCAGATCTCACTAGCATGTTTAGTTGACTGTTACTTCAGTAATCTTTAATGGATTGGAGCCAAGGAGCTACAGAAACACTGCCCTGGAAGCTCATTACACCAAAAACCACGCCCAAGTTTTTCATCTTAGTGTAATCTTGCAAAGAATATGTACCTGGTGAAAAGGATGGCTGTTGCCCTCCATCCCTCTACCTAAAAGACACACCCCTCACCCCCCACCAAAAAAACAAACAAAAAAAAAAACCAAAAAAAAGTATATATATCACACAGAAGCCTTGGTTTTCATATCAGCCTCTTCTACCTCCTGGCTGCCAAAACTGCTATTCCCAACTGTCTTCCCAGAGATAAGCCTTCCTTAAAATGACAAACAATATACAGAAATGGGCCGCTGAGCTCCAAGCTAGGAGCGTAGGATGAGCACAGGATTCACCCACATACCCAGGCTGTTCTCAAGAGAACAAGGGAATCTCTCTGCAGTTCTAAAAGGCAACTCTGCCCACGAAAATCTGACAGTAATTCATTTTCCCTTCTTGCTTTTACAATACATTAGACCACGAGAACAGCATAAATCTCATTAAAAATGCTTAGTGGTTTTGCTGATGAATGTCATAAAATCTATTTGCTGTATATAAGGAAATGTGATCTCTTCTGTTGTGTCAGTTCCTGAAATCCCTTGAAATACTACATGTCAGTTTCTGTTCCTTAAAATCAAAGGCCCGGGAAAGGATATTTGGAAACCAGAATAAGAGAAGTCAGACAGTGCTTGTTCATATACCAGTTATTGCAGCTGTGAGTGAGACTTCATAAACTGCAGCTCATCTTTGTCATTGGGACAAATGCATTTAGATGTTTGCTTTTAACCTCAGTGTGTTTTACGCTATTAATACCCTTGCCAAAACGTTATCCCAGTAGTCACACTACAACTTGTGGAGATGGAGGTGAAAAGACTTTCTAAGGTCACCAGCTAACTGTCAAGTATGGTTAGAACTGGAGAATTACAGACATGGAAGAGAGACTTTGTTTCCTGACACGGCAATCATGCAGTTCAGTGATTCAGCTGACACTTTGACACACACACTCTCTGAAGACAGTATCTGAAGTTGAGCTTCCTCACCCACTATGCAAATTCTTCTTATCAGGACAGATGGGACAATAAAAGTGGAAAACGAACTCACATTGAACAATTTATTATTCAAAGGCATAACACTGTCCTAAAAAAAAAAAAAAAAAAAAAAAAAAAAAAAAAAGAGCAAAAAAAAGTTTCATAGTCTCAGTGCCACTGTTTGTTAAAAGAAGCACAGGATTTAGAAAGTTTCCTTAGAAGAAAACAAAACACATACCCAAACCTGATCAGATCTCTATAATGTTAATAGTGAGCAATACTTACATGCAACATAAAATCCTCTTTTGCTCTTCAGGTTAACTTTACTATGAGCATTATAAGATGATGAATTTTGCTCTTCATCCCAGGCACCACATTCAAGTGAAACTATCTTGATTAATACTGTGTAGTTACCAAGGCTGCAGTTCCTGATATTCAGTCTGCCTAAATGAGGCTTTTAATTTCTGCCTAAATTGTAGGGGTCTAGTAAATCAGCCTTACTAATGCAAGTTTCACAGACAACCCATGGATAAAAGCAGGTACCTTGGAGACCCTTAAAAAAATTCAGGACTTCAGCTACTTGGAAAGAATCTTGTCCTAAAGGCTTGAAATCCACACCTCCAGTGACTAGAAATGTATTGAAGCATTTGCTTTATTCACTGTGTGTCAAATAATAAGCAACATTAGGAGGACTAAGTCAAACACCATAGCCAGCTCTAACAAATTTGTAATGTATTTAAGACAAGTTGATATTTACTTTGATTCTTAAACAATAAAAATCACATTAAGAGATAAAAAAAAGTATTTTCCTGCTCAGCCATCAAATTTCTATTCAAACATGCTGAGGTAGAAGGGGCAACACTATAATGGCTCAAAAGATCAGAAGTCAAAGAACAAGTATTTTCTAAAATAGATGGAATTGGCAGTGCTACAAAACCTAATTTTGAGCAGGATCTCAACTCAAAAAACCCCAAAATGTTCACCTTCAAAGTCATGCTTATTTTTGCCTGAAGCTACAGAATCTTAGAACTGTTTGGGAGAGAAAGGACTTTTGAAGATCATCTAGTTCCCAGTGTTGTGGGTAGAGACGTTATCCATGTTAAGATACATGGAAATGAGATACAGAACTCAGAATATGAACATTAGTTTGATTTGGTTATGGATCCAAAGTTACCCACTTAACATAAAAGCAATACAAAAGTATTATTTTTTTTTCTCATTAAAATTGTAACCAGTAAACCCAAAAAGCTTTATGGGAAAACTAACTACTGTTTTATTTAACTTCTGAATTTGCTGCAGGTATTCTCTACAGTTCAATGCAGGACACGACACAGTCATTTAAGATAATTCCTTTTGGGCTAATTCCATTAACAAACACCTAGGAGACATTGTGAAAGATCCATCTGATCTGTTCCACTGTCCAACACCATCTGCCCTTGCCTGACTGCAATAGCTGTCTCTAGGCAATTCTGCTACAAAAGAAGCCATCAGATGCTTCCTCCCAGTATCCTGCTGAGCCTGGAGATGGGCACGCATCTTCAGGCATGTTTCAGGTGTTTCTTTCAACACACAAAATATCCTCCAGAGTAACCTAGTACCTCAAGTCATCTATTAATACTTTAGTCCTAATACTGAGAAGGGATTTCCTGCAACAGAGATGCTGTTTGCAGTGTTAGATGAGCTTGCCATCCAAACTCATAACAGTCTGGCACTATGCTTTCTAGAAAAGGGACTTTTATGTGGGCACGCTGCCATGGTAACATATGGGGATGAATGAAGGCATTCATGAGCCCATGTACACTACGGGCAACACATACCACTGTTCAAAACATGATTCACAGCTCACAGCATCTGTTTAAATATTAGTGATTGCACAGCTCATTATCCAGTCCTGGACTACCAACAAATATTTCCGGTTCAACTACACAAAACATTTTAGAGGTATGATAACATCTGAATATATCCTTAGGCTAATTACCTAAGAACACTTCCTTCCACCTCCATCCCATTTTTTAAAACTACATGTGCTTTCCAAGCCATAACATTTTATTCTAATAGGCCTACAGATAGACAGTACCATCAAGACCTGTTATCCTTGCAAATCTCTCCATTTTAAAGTAGAGTTGTGCTGGATCATTAGCTCAGAGCCTCCATAAAGCACACAGTTCCTTCAGGAACCCAGAGTAGGTGTTATTCTTGCCTTTAAATTGGAACTGAAACAACTCCCCAGTACCCAGTGTGGGAGGCACTCTGCTGCTGGGGGCAATGCATTTCAGATAAGATGTGTGACAAAGTCAAACTCATGGCCATTTAAGATCTTTTGGGCTTCTTCACAGAAGAAGACAATTTTTTCCAAGCTGCCCACACAAAGTCCAGCCTGAAATTTTGCCTACTGAAATCCTCTTTTTCCTCCCACTATACTTTCAACTGTAGAAAGGTTTTCTCCATTGCCTGTCTTAAAATATATATCAAGCCTCTGGCTGTGTTTCAGCAAAGATGTGTCCTGTCTGTAAAGTTTTTGGAAGCCCATGACACAGTACCAGCTCCCTGTCTTCAAAAAGAGCTGCAAGTGTTAAGGCAGTGTAGATCAGATTGATGCTCCATACTCTTTAATTTGATGTTTCTGTTTTCTAAACTTATATATAAGGTTATGTTTTAAGACAGATTTTAAGGAGCTAAAACATCTCTAAATAAAAGGACAGACATCTGTGCAGCCCAGTCATTTGCTAAATACTTGACACATTTAACAACAGGGTTAAGACATGCTAGCTTCATTTTATGATTAAAGAAGTACACTATGCAATACAATGTTTGATAAAAACCAAGGAAAATCTAACAATTCATTTTATGACCACATCTGCATTATTAAGAAAAAGGGACCTTTAAAAACATAATGGTAAAGTATTCCATATTAATATAAATCTTGCAAGAGCTGCAGCTAAGTCAAGACATAATAGAATAAATTATTCAGAGCAGCTTGCCAAATATACTTAATGCAAGACACAGGTCATAAAAAACTCACAGAAACTTTTGCATTTCATTACAATATGGCTGAAACCTCCACAAATACACAGTGTCAAGAGGGGTTTTTATGTGAGTACTTTCAAATAGTGACTTCCACCTGGAAAATAGAAAACATGCAGTCATTTAGAATTCCAAAAATACCTTACCTCTTGGTCTAAATCTAATGGAGTCAGCAAAGTGCTCACAACCAAAGTTGTGAGAAAAACCTACCCCCTGGTTTAGGGCATTCAGGAATACCTCCTTCCTGGCTGCATCCTCTCTCTGAACTACCCATTACACAGGTTCATGAACCAAGGTAGGAATTTTATTTACACCAGCTTTTAAGATGGTTACTTGGAAAAGACAATAGGTACAGAGCAGGCCTTTGAAACATCCTGTTAAACCACAGCAAAAAGCAGGAAACAGAACTGTCTGTTACCCTCTGCAGGAAAGTTTCTGTCAATATTTATTTTGACAACCCACAACTTAGAAAACCTCCTCCACAAAATAACATCCAGACTTCCAAAGCCAGCCAGTGCTGATTAGTTTACTGCAGACATCACAGCTGGAACTTTTCATTTGGACTTTTCATTTTCAGCTTATCTACCTGTACAACAGTGGGCACAAGCCAAAGGCCATGGTATGATAAGCCTCCAGAGGAAGAAGTGGGAACACTCCACCTCTTATAAGAACAGGTACCTGTCTGGGAAATCTGCTTTAGGTAAACTGAAGCTATTGGCTTCAGAAGAGAGGCAACTGGATAAATTGTAAAATGAATGACATACTCTGATTACATGATCTGTGATCCCACTGGTCTTAAAATCGTATTAGCTATACTAAAAGTCATTGATATAATTAATTATGAGTAATTAACAAAGTCGTGAAGAAGCCAGGCACAACTGCAAACTCAGCATTCACTGCCTAATATAAACCATATGAATACGAGAAACACTGTATCTCTTCCTACTGACATTCTTACAGTTCTCCTATCACACAGATATGAACATTGCTCCCTTCCAAAAGACTGTGAACAGTCTTCTTGGCTAAGAGGGCCAGAGTACTCATACTCTTTTGTTCTAGTCACAGGAAAATTCTTTCATTTTGGTTCTTGAGCATGGGCAGAAAAGGAAAAAAAAAATCACCTCTATATTTAGAGAACAGCTGAGATTACTAGAAGGAATACAAACAGAGCATTTTCAAGGAAACATTCTGCTGCTTTCCTCACTGCATTCAGGTTACAAGGTGCAGGTGAATGAATACTACAGCATAATTCCCATCTTCCTATTTCCATTGACAGTGAGCCACAAAAAACATATTTGAAGTAAATTCTGCTGTGGCCCATTTGTTATTATAAGGGCTGCTATTTGTCTAGGTTTGTGTAGCATCCAGCACACTTCTAAACATTGGTCTTGCTACCTAAGAAGTGCTGGGATTTGAAGACTCTTTAGAAAAGCTTCTTTTGGGTAAAATCTCCAGCTCCTGGCATCTGGATTTGAATTCAGAGGTAGCTGAGCCCTTACAGCCCTTGGCATGCATGTGCAAAACACTGCCAGATCAATTAATCAGTAACACTTCTACTCTTTTAGAGATACGATTCCCTACCTCTCATGAAGTTTAACAGCACACCTTACCTCTAACTGGGAAAGTCTGACCCAACAGCCTTTCAGAAGGTCTTGTGTTAAGCTGAACAACTAGAAACATTTTCTACCTCTCCTGTCACAGAGATACAGAGAAGGAAAAGATCCCTAATTAAAATAAAATTAATTTTAAAAGCAGAACAGAATAGACACTTGGATGGCACAAAAAATAACACTTTCACAAATTCAAGATCCTATGGATCACAGATATATTTTGTTACTATGGCACTGCAGAATTTGATACTGTGTTCATTGGTGCGCATGTGCATATGAGAGCACAGTTTTAAATAAAACATCATACCTTTTATTTTTTGTTGTTTTTTTTTTTTTTAGTGTAAGTTCTACATACACAGACATTTCGTATTCCTTTCTCCAGCTGATATGCATGGATGTTTGTGTTTGCACATATATAATTGACTGCATGCCATTACGAATCTTTACATGCAGAAATATTTTTGTATTTTTGGTGCTTTCCTCGTGATTTCATTTTTATTTCCAAGACCATTATTCTAAAAAGAGCTATTTTACTCTTAACTCTTGAGCAATGTATCAGCAACATAGCTGGATGAACTCAGAGAAGCCCAAGAAGAATTCTTTGTCAGACCTCAGGAGGTATATTAGTTTAATAGTACAACAACTTACTCAGCTGTGAAAGAGCAGTTTTCAAAAGCTTCAGCACATGTGTCAACCAACTAAGCAGAACAGCAAATCAGAACAGAAATCTCCTCCTGGAAATGCTGCACAGAAATGGAAAGTAGGAGAGAGACCTTGGAACAGATCTTCAGGAAAATGAGTGTGGACTTGAAAAACTGAATCTGTGGAGGGCACTGAGGAGTTGGTGAGAAGAATGAAGTACAGTGGTGCAGGAAATAGAGAAGCCAGATGACAGAGGAGTTGTAAAATATGAAATTATTGACTGGGATATACTAAGGGTGATGAATTCCTCTCCTCTGAAAACAAAGTTTCACGGCATCTCAGTGATTTATATTGCTGCTCATCACCTGAAAGATCAGCAACAGTAAAATCCCTAAGGGATAACAGGCACATCTCATCTTCCAAATATTGTATTTCCTAACCTTTGCATACATTCTGGCTTTCTATAAAACTGCATTGGCAAATGTACAAGTAAACATATTGATGAATTCTTAATTGTCTGACACAGGCAATGTCTTTTCTCAAAAAGAAACTGATAAACCACAAACACATTTGAAATGTAAGGCTGTATTTAATAGGCATGTGTTTGATCTTAAGTGTCTTTTTCAGTTGTCATTAAAAATTTCAATCCTATCTCTCACGTGATTTGAAATCTTTTCAGGTCCAAAAGATCAGAACTCAAACAGTCAGAACAGCATTAGGACTTGCAGCTTGTTTTGCTGAACTGCGCTTTCTCTGTAACTTAGGGTTTGGGCTTTGATGATTAACACTGCTTTTTATTTACAACATGCAAAATAACTGTAAAGAAATAAAAATGGATAAGAAAAAGAAACTCAGAGGAGCTCATTTATTATTTTGAAAACTTAATAGCATTAGACAAACTAACACACAGTGCAACAATTAGCAGGTTTCTGAGGAAAGTGCTTGACAACTTGGAAAACAACCAACTTCAGGCTGTTTTTCCAGTTATAACAGTTGAGGTCCATATGCTACTCACCACTCATACCTAAAAATAAGCATTCACTGATTCACTGCAGCAGGTATTAAAAGCCAGGTCTCCCCCTTCTGAACAATAGGTAACAGGTAAAATACCTTCCCTAATGCATTTTAGAGTAAGATGGGACATTGGATAAAAAGCCTCTCAATATAGCTTGGGTTTTTACCACCATAGGTCTTGGTAAGAAAGTAAGGCTTGCATGGTGCACTTCAAGAGAGGGTTGAAATTTGCAGACATTTGTGAAGGAAGACATTTTCCCACACACAAAAACTAGGCAGATCATAAAACCACAAGTCCCTCTCTCTTCAGCATGTCCAACTGTCTAATCTAGCCAAAGTAATCTGGTTGCCTTCTGTGTCTCTGGGTGTACACCGCCCTCTAAAGTAAAATGTAATTTACCTGAGCTCAAGGCATCAAAATTAGGCACTGTAATCTAGAGGTGAAATGTCCAACCCTGTGGACAGTGTAGTAGTTTCTAAAGAGTTGCCATGATAAAAAATGATGCTATATTAGAAAACACATTCCCTGATAAAAGCCTAACTGTTCAACCATTTTTGCAGAGATAATGACCAAAATAGCTATAACCAGTACCTACTGGTTCCCTCCCATCACTGCAGCTGTAAAAATAAAGCATTAGAAATACCAGTCTTTAAGAACTCTGATTTGCATTCCTGACACATCTCACTTTCATGGTCCACAAAGCACTTTCATTAAGCAATCAACAAAACAGCAGAAGGAAGCTTTCTTCAAATGTTCCACTCCTTTCTAAGCACAGGGGGAGTCCTCCAAACATTTCATTGATTTATTATTAGAGAAAAGGCCTACCCTCTACCACAAGAGACATATTCTGCTGCATTTTGTTGCTAGGCAGTCCTCTGCACTGAAGAACAATTATTCATTTATATGAACTTCCTTCTCCATCCTCCCTACGAAGGTGCTTGGGGTGTTAGATAAACAACTGTATGATAAAAATGGTGCAAAAGCAGAAAGACAAATTAAGAGCAAAATGAACAGATGTCATCAGAACTAGGAATGAGATGGTAAACAGAAACAAAAATAACCAAACTCCAGGGGGACAGAGAGAAACACAGCATTTTTTAAAGAGAGAAGTCATCCTGGTAAGATAGGAAGAAAAGCAGATAGCAATGAGATAAAACACCTCAGTGGTCACAGCCCATATCTGAGAACAGACAAAACAAACACTTCAAGACACACATTTAGATGAGGAGTTGAGAGTACTCAGAAGGCCATGACCTTCTTTTTCTTCAAGGTTCTTGAACACTTACTATATATATATCACAACTATTTATGACTTAAACCCATTCAGGCAAATTTTGACAGGATTACTTGTGACATATCTGAGAAAAATGCATTACTTTAGATGGTCTAAGGAAATGAACCCAGCTGATTCAATGTATCATGCTACAAAATTTCATCTACATTGTAAGAGACATAAATGGAGGGCAAAACCCCATTTCTTTGAGCTTGCCTAAATAATCACAACATTTCAGTAATGTCAGCCATGTTCTCTAGACCAACAAAAGTACTCAGTGTTTAGCAACAGGGACTTCTCCATCCTCTATTTCTTTTTCTCTGTTTCACTCTGAGTGGTCTCTAATTCTTTTCTTTTCCTGTCCTCTAGAATTTGATAAAGGTTCCTTTTTGGTTTTTTATTTGTTGAAAATAACAGAGTGATTGCCTGACTTTACTATCTTCTTAACATACATTCTCTGTAAACTTGCTTTTTGTTTCATCTGATCTCTATCTGGGGCCTTGCCATTAATATAAACAATAACACATGCTAATTATGGATAAAAATATGATTATCAATTATGTAATTAGTTCCTTCTCTACAAATTCTTGATCACCTCTGATGTGTGCTATACACAATGGACAGTTAAAACAGAAATTAATGCCTTCCACAATTGCCTCATTTGCTATTAAAAGCTTTTGATGTTACTGGGCTAGCCCAGTTTATAGACACCTAAGGAAAGCCTAACATTAATAGAGGTTTCGTTTCCAAATGTAGTAAGCACTGAAGGCACTTACTCTAACCGGAGCAGATACCCTTTCTGAGAAAAGAACTGCTCCTTATTATTTGCCTACTTTTACAACCAAAAGCAGTAACTATAGTCCACAGAAAGTCATCTCAGCTTAGGGTCAAAACACATGGAGTTTCTCTTCCTGGAAACCTAGTAGTGTGGCTGGTGTTTTTTTAGCTTTTTAAATATTCTTGTTGATCTGTAAAATTGGCAGATTGGTAACCTTACTGTTACCAATATAACTGGATGTCTTTGTATTACCAAGTCTTGCTTAAGACTTACATTGTAGTATTTAGGGTATGTTCTGAATCAACTATCTTCCAAAATTCCTGGGTCTTCATGAAATAGAGGATACGATTGTCTAACAGAGACATATATTAAAATAATGGCTAATACAGATCTTCCTTAGGGTTTTAAAGGACTTGTGACAGCATTTTGCCTTCTTGTAGCAATGACTGGTGATTACTTGAATGTGTGTAGAGTGCATGCTATTCTGGAAGTAACTTGTCTGGATTATGATTTCAAAGATGAAAATATGCTAGGAAAGTAGCTACAAGTTTAATAACTATGGATATAAATAGCTGACTAAATAACCCAGTGATCAAATTTTTACAGATGAGTTCTTCACAGATTTCACAACAAGTCAAAAAAAACAGTAAAAATGATGAGCTGGCTTCATGGGCCAGGAAGCTATTATAGAGTTTCAAAGCAACATTTCTGTGGTTCAGCATGCTGGTGATTTGGGATTAGGAGTTTAAGAGAGTGATCTAAACACTGAGAATACTTGCTCTGTACCCCAATAAATGCTACATTTGAGAGGATTAGGCTAGTCAACAAAATTAACAAGATTAGTAGATTTAAAAACATATTACTGGAATATACAAAATTATTTTGGACTCTGACTAATGTGACAATGGATTGACATAGAAAAAGAGATCCAAAGATTAAATGAATGTGCTGAGGTTTTTTTAAAGTGGTCATTTGAACTATTTCCTATAGAAAATTTACTAATTTAAAAGGAAGATAAAACTGTGAACCAGAACACAATACTTGAAGGAAAAGTGGAAAGAACTTCCTTATGACAACATAACTCCATTACTTTTCCTCCTGAGCATCACTATAGTGTGCATGAGTACTAGCATGTGTTATAAAAAATATACCTGTTGGATATACATGTAACAGTATTAAACATTCCTTTCTGCAAAGTTTTGATCATACAGGAAAAAAAGTATTAATATGCATTTAATAGAAAAAAAGTTAATCAAAGAACTTCTAAGGTTTCCCTTTATCCAAAAATGTTTCTTCACCAACTTTGTACCCACATCACAAAGTAGAACCAAACCTCTTTATAATACTCTTCCAGGAAATGCTCACAGTGGTCATGTGCTGCTGCCTGGATGAAGCCCAGCCCCAGCAGCAGCAGAGGGCATGTTTTCCAACAAGAAATTCATAGCACAACTTTATTCCATCACAAAGCAATGAGACTTCAGCACACATACACAAGATGTGGTCTGTCCATGCACACAAGTCCAACGCATCCAGATTATGTTGGAATTTGTGCATACACACACTATGATTGTGGTTTGCATTTTCAAGTGGATTTGTTCCTTCAGATTACTTTTAAAACTAACCTGGTATTCCAGGTATTCCAAATGATTGGTTAGGCTTACTTGTACCTGCTTTGTGGCTTACTGCATTTCTCATGCTGCCTTTGAATCAATCTCCCAGAAAGAAAGGACTTTCTATTGTCTGCAATATGTAAGAGGAAAAGATGACAAGTAACTGGTGTCCTTACTTGCCAAGGGGGCAAAGGGATCTAAGGGATTAAAATGAACTTCCAGAATCACTCATTGCTGTTAGTCACCAATACTTCACCTAATCTGGTATGCATCTGAAAACCTCCAGCACTACCACCCCACACAAACCAACCCACCTAACTCATGCCAGAGCCAAATTATGCGACGTGTAGCTCCCTTCTGAGCCCTCCTCAGGGGTCATCATGTAAGAGCCAGCCCTGCTGGCAAGGTCAGACCAGGAGAATGAGGAACCTCACTTAAGTCATGGACAAGCAGATCTAAATTGAGTGGTTTGAGATGGTTCACAGTCCCTTTTCTGTAATAGCATCCCAGCCATGAGGCAGCTCGCCGAGCTGAAGCCAGCCTGTTCTCAGCCCACCTCCAGTTTTCATGGGATTTTTGCATGCATTCAGCAAGACAGTCTCTGCCTCATAAACTCTATTCAGTCCCCTAAAAATGGAAAAATCTGAGTTACAAATTCAGGGTTATGTGACTGTTCAGTAGAAGGATGAAATACTGATTTGAGTAGAATTGGCACCTCTTCTTGCTCTTGCCCCTTGACATTGCAGGCATTCCCATTGTTCCCACTTTATCCTAAATCCGGTAGACTGAGGTTTTCTAGCTGAAGTGATGGATTTTCTGTTCCCCACTGGTCTATTCATCGTCTAATGTCCTGGCATGCTAGTTGGATACAGCTCCATAGAAATTAGTAGAGTACTTCTGAAATACAGCCCATGTGGGAAAAGCATCAGGGATTTTTCTGCTAGTATTTTTATGGCTTGCTATTTTCAAGCCTTATTAAAATATCCTCAGATCCTTCTCACAGAGTGCCTATCATCTCTAGCAGTTTAAAAACAGCTGCATGCTACAAGACCTTTGAGAAAATGAAAAATTCACCACAAAATGTGTCCTTGCTCATACCTTCAATAAAATATTTTTAAACACCCGCATCGTTATCAATAGTAACAGCCATTTGTAATGCGACCCTGATGTGCATGGCACAGCTATGCCAAACATCCCTGTACCAGAGAGTTCATAATTTAAGCATGAGATGAGAAACCACATGTCAATATGGAGGAAGCACAAGGAAAGAATAAAAGATTTATCTTCTACAATTATGTAAGTGGTGGTTTAGGAAAGACGAAAGCTTGCAAGGAGTACTGTGAAATACCTATATGCAAGCAAAGAACAAGCACTGAATGTACAATCTGTGGTTTTACAGATTTCTTTTGTAACATAGAATTGTGACAATGAGAAAAAAGATCTGTATCAAGCTACAAGACATCACTTCTCTCTTGTATTCATTTCTTTACTGTTCGGTTGCTCAAAATAATTTTGGATTATTTTTCTTGTTCTATTATACTTTGTCCTGTGTTTTAATTCTCATGGACATTTATGTATTATTTTTTCTCAGTATCATCCTTTCCTTTTTCTCTTTACATTGCTTTTACTAACTAAGGAATATGCACTAATGCTTTAGCACACCAGATTATTCAGAACATTAAAATAATAATTAAAATTACAGATAATAAAAAAATTTAAGACAGTATTGATAAACTATACACTGTAAGAGAACTGTGTAAAAATGTAATTTTCTTCCACACACAACTTTTTGTGTGATGAAAGAGTCTTTTTTTATCTTCTTATTTTCTGTGGTTTCTGTTGATACATATTACCTTGGAATTTTTTTTAGCTTTGAAATCCTCCCATCCCTTTCTAATAAGAGTTTTGATACAGTTGTCATATCCCTTTGGGTTTTTTTCCCAACAATGAACAGATTTTCTGAACTCTATGTATCATGCCACTATAAGAAATCTACTTTGTATTCAGATTTCAAAGAGAGATCCTTTTCTTATCGCTTTTCTTAGGGTTATCTTCAAAAACCATCAACATTTCTCTTTCTCCACTGTAATGCATTGAATTTCTCATCTTTCTTAATCATTAACCATTAATCATCCTCCATGGTGTCCCACTTGAACTCTAAGTAGATGCTTAGGTATGCATTCAAGCATAAACAAAAAGAGGGACTAAGAAGAAAATCCCAGTGAGGAAAACAATGTATTTCAACTCCTGTGTTATTCACAGTGAGCAAGCTCTAAGGTAGAAATTCCACCTATCACTTCTCCTCGATGTTGACAGAGAGTGACATGGAAGTTGGTAAGTAAGATATCATGTTTTATCACTCAGCTGTACATATTATACCAGTGGTCATCTTGCCTTTCTTATCTCAACTTCTTATTTCAAGGCATGATGAGTTATCGTACCACCGGAGTAGGAAAACTACTCTGACCAGGCATCACTCTGACACTCTGACATTGGTTTACAATTGCACTCAATTTCATATCAGAAACATCCTGGTAGTATCAGGTTATCAAAGTAAACTCTTCCTTAGGCATGAACTGCTGCTGCTTTCATGTTGCTTCAGATTGTTGTTCATGCAGATCACAACCACCCTGCCCCAAGGAAAGAGGCAACAGCTGTGTCAGGCAAGTTCAGCAAGATTTAACACCAGGCAGGCCTTTCACGTGACAACTTTTGTTCCTCCTTGGTCTCGGGTATGAAAGCATGAATAATCAATGAGAAAAGACATTTGGTGGAAAAACATGAACATGCCCCTAGCTTCCTGTGAAAGACACATGAGTTAGTGGGAAAAGAATTACTGAAATTTATCTCCCACCAAGATGTAGTCTCTCAGGTGCTAAACTAATTAATGAAGGTAAATCATTGACGTCAGGACTATGCCCTACTGAGAATATGTCAAGTGTTGACTACATTTTTTAATATTTTCCTTTCTGTCAGTGTTCATTCCCAGCTCATCTGTACTATCAAAACCTCTTGCATTTAGCTTTACAGTTTAATAAAAATGCGATATACAATTTTTCATTATCTTCCTGTAAAAGTTCTATCACATTTATATTTTTAACTATGATATGAGAGAGTAATAGTTGTTTCATGTTGTTTCATCTGTTGATTTTTTTTTTTTTTAAATCTAATCAGTACAGTCAAAATTGAACATATTCTAAAACATCCTTCATATCAACTCAATTCACTTGCCCAGGTGGTCAGTATGATAATAAGAACATGTTTGTCTGGGAAAAATATTCCTGTTTTCTAGCTCCTATGCCACCAAAATCCAGTAAGAGTTACAAAATAAAGTACATAATCATTTAATAAGATTTATTTGCAGTTTTGTTACTCTAACTCAGCAAAAATGGGGAGTCAAGTGAAAACTTCTACTAATTTGATTTTATTTTTACCAGGTGCACCTAGGAAATTCTTTGGCTTGCCTATGTCACTGCTGTAGTCTCCCACTCAAGTCTAGCCAAGCCCCTAATGGTTTAGCTTTAGAGTGCAGAGCAAAGAGGATGAATTCTCGTACCACAGTTCTAGGTGTTAGCAAGGAGCATACCATATGTATTTCCAGCACTAACTTCCGTAAGAATTTACCCACACTTCATCCTTTGATAATTTTTGTGCGTCAGTGCTTTCTGTGATCAGAAATGAACTCTGTGCTGCTTTTTTTTTTTTTTTTTAAACTTGTGCACACATTATTGCTCACAATGAATCAAAAAACAAAGTTACCAAAAAGCCCTGGCTAAATATTGTGCCTTTTTTTCAGGATTGTAGTCTGTTTTCATAATACTGCTTTGAAGAGAAGACTCACAGTCTTTATCTACAAATTGTTATATATGCAAGTAAGTGTATTCATGTGAAGTTACTTTGGTGGAATTATGAGTAAAGAGGAAAGACCGCGAGACCCTGCTCCACTCAACACAAGATTAATTTCACTGAATATAAACCTGACAAGACTGTACCACATAAGTCTTTGAAAACCAGCCATGCAAGACAGTCATTTAAAACAAAAAGGTCAATGAAAACCCTGTGTGGCAGTTGGTTCAGGTCACTGACTGCTGTCCTTTTCTCTCCAGCTCTCAAGCCCTCCACACACACATATACTCAGCTGTGAACCAAGAATGACAAATGTTCTCCAAAAAGCTTTCAGAGTAGCAAAATTAACACTGCTCTCCTACAATCCTTTAGTGCACCTTTGGATCCATGGAAGGAAGAGAGAGGATTTGTCTTGGTATGACAACTAGTGTCAGAAGCATGAGTGTGGGAGGCAAAGACATGAAAGAATAGTAACATAAGAACCTTCACCTTCACTGACCTATATACAGCCAGTCATTTATAAACCCCAATGTATGTTCCAACAACATTACTTATCACATTACAATATTAAAAAACTACAACTATGTGACTTTATTATGTGCCTGAACACTGTCTGACTGAATAGTCACTATACATGGAAGTTTTTATGACCTATCTGGATAAAGCTCATGGTAATATTTTCTTATAGCTGGTCTTACAGCTGACCTTACTTTGAGCAGGAGGTTGGGCTAGAGTACTCCTGAGGTTCCCTGCAAACAGAGCACACAAACATACACAAACACACTGAACAATCTCTTCACCAAATTCCACTTTTATAATTTCTTAGAATTTATTATGTCATAGCTCTACTGAGTTTCCAAGATGTTAAACATCTGTCATCTACACAGAGTTATCAGTAGCTAAGGTCATGAGACATATAGCTATGATGAATCACAGTTCTAGATGTGGATAATTACATATAGAAAAGCTTCTAGTTATCTCCTTGATAGTAGCTACTAGATTTTTAGGAGAGCTATTAGTGATAACAGAAGCATGAAAAACTATGAATGTTTTCTTGGTTTTCTTGTATCTTGTTTTTCTGCTATCTCAAACACATTTATTTAAAAAGCAGAAATTCTTCAGTGTCTGCTTCTGTTAACAAAAGCAGTCAGAAACATTTTTCTTACTGAGGTTCAGGACAAAGACACAAGTGTTCCCAATGCTCATGAGGTTCCTGTACTTTGAAGCACAAGCTTGTAATGCGTCACCTACACTAGCTGTGTTTTGACCTTTGCATTCAAATGAAGCTGGCTCTCAAAAAAAAAAAGAGGTATTTTCTTTACTGATTGCATGTTAATTTCAAAAAGTATGTTTCTCTAACAAGGACATTGACTGAGACACAAACTATTGCATGAACCTCTGCCCTCTCTTCTCTGCCCAAGCAAGACAAAATACATGGAAAATCCAGGAAACATGGATTTAAAATATACCTTTTCCAGTTTTCAGTTAAAATAGGAAGATGCTTTTTTGGAGTACTTGGAAAACCTGTAGTGATCATCTCAGAGTAGATAGTTGCACTCTGGTTATGTATTTCAGTGACAAGAACACTTTACTGAAGACAGGCATGTTCCTTAGTTACTGTGAAACAAGAAACTGATGAGTGCCATTTAAAAAGCTTTAAATGACACTTTCTGAAGGAAGAAGATGTAGCTATACACTGACAAACAATCAAGTAGGTAGGGTATCAGAGCAGGCTTGCAGTGCTAAATGCAGAATATTTCAGTTGATCTCAATGAACATCAACATGTAAGGAATAAACACTGACTGAGCTCTTGTAATGCATCCCTTCAGGGAGACATGCATAAAAGTATTATATACTTTTCAACTTTCACATTCATTCATGCCAAACACAAGCCTTCCATTGACCTTCTTGCCCTGCTTAGGGCTGTGGCTAATGGAGCCATCACAGCCTTACCATCCCAACACTCATGGCTCATTCTTCCCACCCTAAGATACATACAGATTGAGGAAAAAAGCTCATATCCACATTTAAGCTCCACTACTGCCCTCTTTCTACTCCTTCTCATGACACAAGGAGGTAGGTCATTCTAGCCTGAGTGTGAAACAGGAAATAACAGTCCCAGAAACAGATCCTAACACCTACTATATGCAACATGATGTCTGAACACAAAGGTTATTCCAGCTTCACCACTGAATTGCTTCATGAGTGTTAGGAATTCAATGCACAGGTTCCTGGCAGCTCCATTTCTCTAAAACTGATAGCAATATTGCCTCACTATGATTAGAAGTTTGGAAAAACAAGGGATAGCAGTAAAGACAAATTATTTGGATTCTTTAGCCAAAAGAAGATAAGGTAAATTCCTAGAAGTCTTTAAAAGGATTCTGCAGCCTTCTGAACTACTTCATCTTACAGTCTTAGCTGACCTCACTGTTACTGGAATACAAAACCAGTACTTCTTATCTGCAATAACAAGAACATGGAGAAGAAATTATTCCCTTCCACTATGCATCACAGTACTCACTAACTTTCAGCACTGGCTGTAGAAATTGTCTCACAATCTTGTGTGGAATTTAGCAGCCATTTTTGAATTTCAGTTAAAACAGATGAGCAGTATGGAAAATGTTTAATATATCAGAAAACCCATAGCTGCCTAGAGTGGAATACATCACCATTTGAAGCCTGTACCCCACGATTCCTTTGTAGTCAACGAAGCCTTGGCCATGATCCACCTCATCTTCAAGTTAAAGTCTAAAATTAGTCATAAAAGGCCCAGTTTCTCTTCACTGAAAGAAGTAATTGTGCCTACTTATTTGGTAAGCACAAGATGATTGTCTCTGCTATGGATACACATATAAGAAACACAAACTCAGTAATATAATATTGCTTGCAAGGGAGCTCCAGAGGTCATCTTGTCCAGCCCCCTACACAAAGCAGGTCTGATCAGGTCGGGCCACCCAGAGCTGTGTCCAGTCAAGTTCTGATACCTCCAAGGATGGGTACTGCACAACCTCTCTGGGAACCTGTTCTATATCTAACCACCTTTATGATAAAAAATATTTCCTGGTATCTAACCAGAATTTCCTATTTTACAACCTATATCCTTTACAGATGTCTAAAATTAGCTGAGATCTGACCCCCTATGCAATTAACAGGCTACTATAGCATTGTGTTTGTGCTTGCTTTATTTGAAAGTCTTTGCCAAATGCAAAGAGTTTTCAAACCTGTGTTTATGCCAGATGTGTTCCAAGCTTTAGCAAGATAGGGAGTTCAAGAAAGTCTAAAAGCTCCACTACAGCCAGGATTTCTGGAAAAGCAAAGTAATGAGAATCATCTCCTCAGATGCCAAGTACAAAAGTTAAGATACTCCTTCATAAGACAATCAGGCTTTGGCCCTCTCTTCCAATTCTAAGAGCAAGGAAATATAAGAAAAGTCAATTAGAAAGACAAATGGTCATTTGGAGGAGGTCCATCGATAACTGGAAAGACAAAGTAGAAAAATCAGATATGTTACTGCGAGAACTAAAGAAAATGTAAGAAATGAGAGCTGCCCAGCAAGTATTGGGTAAAATCCATGCATTTTTAGTAGACAAAGCTCATCTGCCTGTTTATCATTCAGGAAAGATCAGTGTGTTGTTATCAATATAACAACTTGAATAATAGATTTTGGTGGAGACCATCATTTGCACTTCCTGTTTGGTTAGAAGGGCATCGTAACAGCTGTTTTTCTCACCAAAAGCAGCTGGCTGGTGATATTATTTTTCAATTAATGATGCTATACTACAAATAGATTACTACATGTAGACATAAAAACAATGGCAATTAGTGAAAGAAATTAAGCAATGTAACAAAGCAGGTTTTGGTTTCCATTTAATTGGAGGGTAGGGGATGTCAGAGATGAAATAAAGCCCTTCTGAACACAGCAGAATTTGTATGCTGAAGGCTTTCAAAACAATCCAAAACAGACTGTCTAAATGGATCTAGAAAAAGTGAGAATTAGGGAAATGCAGAGGATCTGAGAGTGAAAATGCAAAAGACTTAAAGCAGTGCTGAGAAAAATCTAAGAGGATTTTGATTTTTAGATCAGAATATAATTTTGCACTGTATTGGACAGAGATTTCAATTACTTAGAACTGAAATAGTGTAATTTCATCTCTTTACATCGTACATGCACTAAGGCAAGTTGGGTAATCCTGCACTTAGTTGAGCATGAAAGTAAAACTTTTTGGTTTAACCTTCCAAATCACAAGAGGAGAATCAATGATACAAAAAGGATAACAGCCTTATGTTAAAGGAGAACACCTTAGAGCAATGATGCTTGTCTGGCCCAAACTGGTGAATTCCATTCTGTATTTTAAATTGCATTTCATGCCAGCTGCAGAAAACATAGCCTAATTCAGGTGTATAAGAAGTAGGATCTGTATTAAGTAGTATAATGCACTACTCTATCATAAAACAAGGATGAAATCACATAGTTGAAACAACTCCATCTCTGTGCACACATTACTAAGTCTTTAACCACATCACAGACTTACAGAACATTTCCAGTTCTTCTCAGAAACAAATAAAACCACCGATTAACAGGAAGTAAATAAAGAATGGATACAATGCAGGAAAAATCAGATCTGCTTTGCATGTGAGTTACTTATAACCAATATGTAATTGACAATCTGTGCTCTACACCTTGCTATGAAGAAATGTGTTGTGAATGTCAGCTGGTGCAAACGAGACTCTCAGTTTAGAGCTCTGCTTTTGCTACTTTCTCATGCCATCCTGCTCTGTTTTGTGCTCCTTTTCCAGAAAAGAAGCAGGTGAGCATGAATAGATAATGTCTATGGACAGCAACGTGTCAAGAATTCACATTCAAGAACTCACACCTCATAATTCACACCCTACAGAAACACAGGCTTTTCTTTCTTAAAGACTGTATAATAGATCTGTCTGTCTATGCTCTATATCTTTCACATATTTATTGTTCCACTGTCTTGTCCTGGATCAGAATTTTATGAAATCTTCATCGCAGTGAATTAAAAGATAGGGATACTGAAATCCTGATGTTTCTTTATCTGTTCCAATCTTCCTCAATTTTTTACAAAACTATGTTCTTCCTGTTGGTGAAATCAGGATTCATTTCTCTCTCTGAACATTAGTATGTCCTTCCCACTACCACACTCTCTACATCACTAGACTAATACTTGGAAAATAGAAATGATAGAATTTCTCTGCTTCTTGTTTCATCCTGTAGGAGTAACAGCCTCATTAGTAATCACCTGTTTAAGAAAGAAAGAGAGTCCCAGCAAAGAGTGTGGGAGCATAAAACAGACGTAAGAGAGAAGTCAGATGTACACTTTGCATATTAGCTTCTAACAGACTGCATTCTCAGTGGACCATTTTATACAGTATGAGAACTAGATGTGCAGAGAAGGACAAGCTCTGTATGCTTTCTATCAGCTTTGTTTGATTTACACTTTCATGTCAGGCTTTATCTAGTCAAAGAATTATAGAATCATAGAATGGTTTGGGTTGGAAGGGACCTTAAAGATCATTTAGTTACAGCCCCCCTACATGGGCAGGGACACCTCCCACTAGATCAGGTTGCTCAAGGCCCCATCCAACCTGGCCCCATAGTATTGGGTTATGTAGCAATTGAGAAGTTTTCTGGGACTTTTGAAAAGAGAAAGAACCAATATTTCTATGAGTTTTGTGATGATTCCTCATGGAACTGTGAAATTATTTTTTGTTTTTCACTTACAGCATAGGGATAATACCATCTCATTTTCCTAAATACAGGGTATTGCAAATGCCACATAGCTTCACAAACATAAAAATGCATGCCAGTAACAGAATGAAATAATTACTCTCCTTTTACAACATTCCAGATAAATACTTGGTATCATCAGTATCCCTTTTTACATACCTGGCATTTTTCCCATAGCATAGTTTAGAGCGGTATTTTCTTTCAAAGCAAAAATTCAGCTTAACCCAGAACACCTAAAAAATTCCATGTAAAAAACACTGGAAAGTTTCCTAAACTGAAAATGGAGAATTATTACCTATACAGTAAAACATCCAAGTATTCTTGGATATTATATTTACAGAACACAGCACCGTTTAGCCAAATTAAACTAAAAATTACATAAATAATTTTGACATTTATATTTTCATCAAGGTGATTTATACAATACTTCAGAAGTATTGGCATGCATGAATTTTTTCTACAAAAATTAGAATTTGACTTACCGGGAAGTACAGAAGTAGTGATCCAAAAAGAATGGTTTCCAGCAGCACCAGCCCTGAAGCCCTGATACTCTGGAAGACAAAAAACAATACAAAAATATTTTAAAATTTTCCCTGTGTGCCACTTGATGATGGTTTCTTTGCAGAAGGTACCTTCACTTTTGTCAGTATAATGCTGCCACAGTAATGCTTATTGAAGCACAGCCTCAAGCTGTCTGCCATATTGCCATGCTTGATATTCTTCAATTTACAGGCCCATTACAAAGGTTGTGTTTTACAAAATCCAATTTTTAAAAAATCACTCTTTTTTATGTTAAATGCTATTCAGCACACATTACCAGATGTACTGGTACACTGTACCAGGTTTAAAGATACACTACAACCAAAGAACTATTTTTGCATAGCTGTAGAGAAAATAATTAGAGAAAAAAAAAAAAAAAAGGATGGAAATGGAAGCACCAGAATTCTCCTCAACTATGTATTTGAAACTCTACACTTCAGTTTTCTGAAGTGCAAAGAAAAAGAGATATTTTAATAACAACAAAAAAAGTAACATTAAGGTTTTTGTTTAGAAAACACCACATATATTAATTTTAAAAATGTGTATTACTTTTTTCTTCCAATAACCCCATTACAGCCCAAGAGTTAAAGTCCAGGAAATAAAGTCTTCATGCAGCACTGGAGCTTTAATAACAGGCAATAGCTAAAGACAATAACTAAATTATCTAAACCAGGATGTTTTTACATCATTTATTAGGGAAATATAATCTACAATAAATAGTATTTTTACCAGTCCCTGAGCACCAGTTTCTCCACCAAAAGCTGAGTCTCTCACTGCATAGACTTTGCAAAATACAGGCCCCTGAGGCAAGGCTGTGGGCAGCATCACAAATGTTTGCCTTAATGAGAAATCGGAAACATTCACAGCAGTGAATATGCCCACATACCGCAGGAAAAAAGCCTTCGCTCTCTTATGAAAACAAATTAAATAATGGAAACAAATTAAATGCTGAAGCCTCCACCAACTGGTGTCTACCTATACTGTCTGCACAATTAAAGATCTCTGATGGAATTCACAAAAATCCAAAAATCGGGGAATTTTAGAAAATAGCCCTGAAATGCCATGCAGTGGGATTTTCTTTCGCTTGCATCTAACATTTGTGCTTTTTCTCTCTCTTAAGAGCTGCTTGGTTTTTTTGTTTGGTTTGGTTGGATGGGTTTTGGTTTGGTTTTTTTTTTTTTTGGTTTTTGTTTATTTCTCTGTCTGTTCATCTCATGTAGGGTTTGTTTATTGTCACTTCATCTGTGTGCAGTGTGCTCATTTCCCTTTCAGGGATATATTTCTGGGTTTACTTATTTGTGTCAATAAAACTGTCCTGTCTGGTTTTCCTTGTCTCACTTAATAGTCACACATTGCTGACACCTAAGTGATACAGCAGTTTCTGTTGTTTCTAGCTTCATACCACCTTTCATACTTAGCTTAGCTACCTCTAGCATACACTATCCACATTCTGTGCATTTGGTTTTTAATTGAGATCGTGGTTTTACACTTATTATGATTATGAGTAAGTCAAAGGAGGAAAAATAATTATTGAACGAGATATTAGCTTCAATCCAGCCTCTATCCAGAAATACTGGAATCAACCTAAAGGAAGTAATTAAAATAGCATGGCATGTATTATACTAATGGTCAAGACAAGGTATGTACTTGTCTCTACCATCTTTATCCGAATCCAGAGTTTTTTAGATAGTTATCTACCATCTTTCAATCTGAAGTGGGCAATAATGTCAGCTAAGACAATTCCAGCAAATCTGAAGCAAGTTGTCAGACATGAAAAAAGTCAGGTGAATAGAAATCAAGTATTTCACTGGAAGCTACCAGAAGGGCCAGCTAGCAAAACTGAGAAAAAGTTTAGGTACATGGTAGCAAATAAAAATAATTAAGTATTATGAGGACACAGGACTTAAAGACCCCTGTTTGGTGGGCTGTGTAATTTCTGAATAACTAGGTATGTACAGAAAAATACACAGAATACACATCTGAAAAAAAAAAAAATCATTCCATTTTCAGTCAGTCAAGCAAGATGTGGTGATGGAGACAGATCTTTGGGGTGGAGAACATTTATTTGCTTAGGCCTGAAAAGAACATTGAGTTTGAAGGGCTGCTTTCTGCCTTCAGATGTGCTCAGTCTTCAGTTTACCCATTCTGCCTAGACCACATCAGTAGCATCTGAGGTAAACAGTCACCCCTTATCCCTGGTTCTGGGAAAGTAACACCATTTCTGTGGCAAATCACACTAGGGAAGGCAAGTCTTACATGCTTCTTGGGCACTGCTAAAGAGTCATAAATAAATGCCTAACAATTATTTGTGTAAGGGAAATAAATAAAAAAAAAAAAAAAAAAAAAGATGAAGAGTAATTCAAACCAGCACAGAAGATACTGTGTTTCAATTCTCTGTGCTCTTAAGCAATCCAGGAAATACAACAGCATTAATTAGCATTTAATTTCTTAATGTCATCACACAAAGTCAGTAATATGAGTGCCAAAGTATTTTCAGAGAGGAGAAAAAAGAAGAAATTAAAAGGCCAAATAAAATTAATTCTGTATCTGCTACATTGCATATTACTGAATTAACAGAACCACACACTTCTAGTGCCAGTCCAGGAAGGCTGCAGATTTCTCCAGGACCACACATCACGGTGTGTTACATGAGCATGGTACCATGGAAACCTCGTGAGGGTAAAGGTTGGCCTTTTTTTTTTTTTTATATAAAGAATGACTGAGTATGGCTGTCATTTAAAGAAAATTCCTTTTTGCAAAGGTGGCACACCACCAGAATGTGAGCTTGCCTTACAGATAAACAGCATAAACAAGAAACTGTTAGGAAAAAGTGAAGACATTTTTTCTTTTACCTTTTATCTTTTAATAAAAAACATTCATACTTAGTAAACTGTAAAGGGTCATCTACAATTCAATATACAGCTGGAAAGTACGTATGGATGCATGACAGAATTCTACAGAAGTAAGGAAACATAGACTACAGATACAGGTTTGCTTGGCTCTGAGAAGCTCTTGTATTTGAAGTAACTAGATAAATTATGCAAAACTGTCTCAAAACAAGTAAAACAAAAAAGCTTAGCTAAAGGTATGTGTCATGAGAGTGCACTCCCCCTCTGTGCTCCCAGGAGAAGCAGCTCTGGAATGAACCTCACGGTACAGGTCAGGAAGATACATTCTACTCTACACATGAGAACACAGAAGATGTGATGAGAAATTACTGGATTGTATTCCCAAATCTGTCTCTTATTATATCTCTGAAAACTTCTCCTGTTCAAATTCTTGTTTCCTGGAATAGGCAGTTGTTTACTTTTCTCAAATGACAGAATGAAAAAGAGATTTTTGTCGACTTGAAAATATTTGGTCTGAAATGAAACTGCTTGAAATGTTTCATTACCATTTCCTTTTCTTACTAAAATATGCCATCCCAATCATCTTTTTCAGTATGACTTGATTTTTCCTTTGAGTTTCATGTGCTGTTTTTCTAAAGCTCCCTGAACCTTTTTCCTGCCTCTTACCCTATATCACTTCTCCTACTTAAAAACACATTGTGATCTTTTTCAGTGAAGAAGTTGTGTGGAAAAACCAAAGTGCCAATTTTCAGCAATTTTTTTTTTCACTTGAATTGTACCTTTAAAGAATAGAATATGGAGATCCTTCTTTCTGTTCATGAGGCTGAGCAACAGCGAGCAAGATGTTTGACTCCACTGTCAAGTGACAAAACCTGGACCTGGTAGTTCCCAGAAAGCTGCCAGCATTAAGAGCAGAAAAGACTGGGAACTCCATTTCATTGCAGTGGTTATCTTAATACTGTTTCACTGGGAAAGGAACTAATAATGAGTAAAGAATGGGCACAAAAGCATCTGGGTGGTGGCCCCTGAAACCTCAGTTAGGTACCCTGGAATGGTGCTGTCATAATTTTTTTATTTTCTCAATAATAAATTCAGGGATTGATTAGGAAAAGGGAATAAGGACATTTCAAATGCCATGACAGGGCTGTTTTCATTTTATTATTGTTGATGTACAAAATTCAACCAACTTATTCCCAACTAACTGCAGGGAACCATTTTCAGTGGTGAAATGGCTGTGCCTCTTGTGAACTTGTCTTCGTAAATTATTCAAGATTAAATTCTGTGTCCTGTTCAACATCTTAACACACTGACAATTGTCCTATTGTCACCATAATTGTCCTGTTTTAATTATAGCCTCCTACTAGAATATTGACTGCAAATACAGTAAATTTTATAGCAAAGGCCAAATTTTCTAAAGGCAGGCCTACAGATATGTGCTGCTTCTTAAGCTATATCAGCAAATTGTCAGAATTTTCTGGCATTTGCAGGTTTTGTGCAATATTCCTAAATCAAATAAATATAATCCTCATGTTTTTTCATTTTCCCTTAAAGAATACTTGCACAAAGGTCAATTTTTTTTCTATTATTAGCTATAGCTGAGCTCAAATAGAATATAATTATTAAATTTACTTTTTACTTTAAAATAATCAGGAAAAGCAAAGGTCAAGCAGCCATCAATCATAAATCAATTTCATTAAAAGTGTACAAGATGTCAGGGATCTAAGAAACTCCCAAATACTTTTTTTCAATTCATGTGGCCCTTGATTCTTTCTGTTACACAAATAACAAAACTAATTTCAATATAGTATAGAATCATTGAATAGTTTGGGTTGGAAGAGATATTAAAGACAACTGATTCCAAAGCCTTGCCATGTGCAGGAACACCTTCCACTAGACTAGGTGGTCCCCCATGAGGCTTGTGAATGTGAGGCTACTGCTGTCTGTCTATTAGGAGCCTTATCTCCCTGGTTGGGTGGCCTGTAGCAGACTCCACCTATAATGTCCCCTGTCCCTGCCCTCCATTTAATCTTGAGCCATCCCCTGGCGGAGTTCCAGAAAATCCAGCTGATCACTGATGTAGAAGGTAACACTCCCTCATCTCCCCTGCCTGTCCTTCATAACGAGCCTCTCTCCTTCCATTCCAACACTCCAATCACAAGAGGAATCCCACCATGTCTCCATGATGCCAGGAAGATCACAGCCCTGCAGATGCACACCCATCTCCAGCTCCTCGTGGTTATTCTCCACCCTACATGCCTTTCCACAGAGACATTTAAGTTGCCCCCTCCTCCTGCTCCACCCTGATGAAGCTGCCTTACTGAATGGAGTGGCTGGAATATCTTTGAGGTATTTCACCAGTGCTTCCCTATTGGCCCCTATTACCTCAGGAGCCCCTGTAAGACTTTAAGTGTGCTGCCATGTATCCAACCCATCTCCAAGCAAAAGGCTGAGGCCCCTTGCTAGCACCCTGTCCCTCCAACCTTGGGGTGTCATCCCTTAGCTTGTCACATTCCTCCTCTCCCTTCAAACTTATGGTAAAGATAAGATGTTCTGCATTTTCAGCCATGGGTCCTCCTGCATATAATTTGCACTACACCACCTACGATACAGATACTTCAAAAAAACAGTATTTGTCAGTGAAGAACTCTCACAGTATTCATGTCCAGGGTCATGTTTCTTTTAAGAGTAGAAATTCATTCCCTGGTGACATAACCTTTAGGTAAAGATGGTTCTGACCAAACGGTGATAAATATGTAGATAAAGGAAAAGGAATAATAAGGTGAATATGTCTAAGTTGAGTTTCAGTCTATTCATATCCTTATGGTTAATTTAAAAGCTGAATATGTAAAATGATAATCATCAAAATTCTGGATCACCTAAAGTGCCTATTTCACAAGGCTATCCAGTCAACTAATGCAGAAATTAAAAGAAGGGAAGATACAAAGGCATTATGGTCTTCAAAAATAATCTTTAATATCAATTGTTGTTTAATCGGCAAGAGATAAAATGGAAAATACAAAAAGTCTGATGGAATGCAAAACCCCATTTCAGGAGCAGAAGAGGGGGGCTCAGTTACCATGTTCTCTTGATTTAGCTTACAAATAGCTTCAGAACATCTGAATCAAATTTCAGCTAATTCCAGATGGCATCACCTATTTCAGAAGATAATATGCCAGCTCACTAAAACAGTCTGTATAAATTGCAGTTCAATCATGTAGAATGAAATATTTTGCACTAAATTACAGGAGAAAAAACAACCTGACTGCAAAGCCTGAGGTTCACAATATCTTGGATAAAACAGACTCGGAATGATGTAATAAAAAAGGGTTAGAATAAATCTGATAACAAAACCACCTCGCTATTCGCATGACTGAGAAGGTAAATGAACTATACTTGAAGATCATTCTAGTAATTTCAAATGAAATAAAAATTCATAATTCTGAGGATTTTCAATCCAACTCCAGTTTCTTTTTTTTACTTTTACTTTACAAGAGACAGATGCCAAAACCACTCCAAATTAATAGCTTATGATTAGATCTGAGAAATGCCGATCCCAAAAATGGTAAGATATTTCAGCTCTTCGGAATTTATTACACTGAGTGACCTCTTGTTTACAGGTTTAATTCATGTTTTATCTGAAATTTGCCTTTGAAGGTAATATAGTTTGATTATTCTTCCCTCCACTGTGTTGCTGACAACCTCAGCCCCAAGTCAGCCTCAAGTTAGTGAGGATCCAGCTCAAGGAGAAAGTTAAAAAGACTGTCCTTCCTCCACAGAGTTAGGAGTTTAAAATAAAGTCAACAGGAACAGATGTGAAAAACAATGAAACCACAGGGCAATATCACAAGAAATCAGCAGACTCAGCCTATCACTATCCCACCTGGAGCCACATACTTGGTCAGCACCTGCATCTGAAGACATGATACGGAGAGCAGGTAATGCTCTCAAAAGCATGAGGAAAGTAAGAAGGGAACAAGGGTCTTTTCTTTTGCTCTTACCCTGTTCAAGTCCATGTTGGATGGGGCTTTGAGCAACCTGGTCTATGGGAAGGTGTCCCTGCCCATGCAAGGGGGTTGGAACTAGATGGTCATTAAGGTCCCTTCCAACCTAAACCATTCTATGGGTTTGTCATTTTGAATAGATAAGAGCAGACCATGATCACATTTGCTGAGGCCAGCTGAAAGGACATTGTGGTAGTCAAGATGCAAGATAACAAGCTGAGACAAGAATTGCAGATCTGTGCACTGGCAGAAAGCATGTATTAAAAGGGAACTCAGAAGGAGTTCAGTAACGCTTAGGAGTAGCTGGAGGCAAAGTGAGCTCCAGAGTCCCAAATTATGTTAGGTAACAAGCATGTTGCTACAGTAACTAAGAACACAGTAGCTGGGCTATCTTAGAGGGAAGCAGGAGAAGAGAAAGGTTTCTTTTCAGCTATATTATACTGATGAGAAGATGTCACAGAAAAACGTCAGGATTTTATTTCAGACAGAGGGGGGGATGGCTGGGAGAGGGAAGGCAGAAAGCAATCTGACTGTGTTCACAGCACAGCGTCCTAAAGAGAAGCTGACAGCATAAGGCTGCAGCTTGTGAGCTATAAACCTGCAAGTTTCACCCAAAGAAATGAAGAATAGAATGAACAGGCATCTGTTTAAGCCTGAATGATCCAAGTTCAGCTTCCACCACATGGTATAGCCAAAACCCACATAAAAAGCAGCACATAAAGTTTCTCTGAGGATGCTAGCATTGAATACAGATTTTTGCAATAAAAATATCTAGTAAAAAATGCAAGACTTCCTATAATAAAGTATCCGATACAGTTCTGTCTCTGTTGTTTGAAAGTTCTTATACTACATTTTGTCTGCTTTTTATTCTCCCGATTTCTTTATTTAAGCTATTTCTTTCTTCTCTTTGAGTGAAACATTTAAAAAGATATTTTTTTCCACCTTCAAAAGCACCTCTTCTAAGTTATACCGGTTTTCAATGTCAGAATAGGGTCCAGACGTTGGCCCATGGGAATGCAAATCCCAGCTGCTTCAAAACCCACATTGCAATCTACAAACCTTGGCCCTCTATACTGCCAAATACTTTTCTCAGAGACAAAGAGCTCATCAAGAGCAAATGACTGTCACTAGGAAATTCTGCAAGCCTTCCTGGTTGGCAAGTCCCTCCACTATAAATGGAGCTCAAGCTTGAAAAATTTCCTATGAATCTACACTTAGACCCTTAAAACAAGAAGAAAAACTTACTTCAGACAGAAATCTGCTCTTGGAAAGGAAGGCATGCCAGAGACCTGCAAGCCACCAGAGACTTCGCTATTGCTATTGATCGTACAAGGAAAGCTCACAGCAGCATGCAACTCCAAGACAAATAGCAGGATAAATAAATAATGTTGCTGTTATTCTGCTGACATAATAGGAAGTTATCTTGAAGTAAATCTGTAAATGCCCATTCAAAAACTCAAATGAAACTTCAGGTAAATACAACTTTTCTGAAGTTGTTGCATTAAAGAGTCAGTGGAAAAAGCTTATTATCATGTGACAGACCATTCTGTCTACCCAGCTTCACTACAACAGGCACAAATACAAAATTAATCAAGAAACAAAATCAGAAAGTAAAAGTCAACCAAAAATCTTAGCAGTTTGCTCAGTTTAATTGCTAATTCTGAAACAGTTTTGAAAATACAATTCTATGACGTAATAGTTCTTGTTGTGAAATGTATGCTAAAATGCAAAGACTTGGTTACCTTTGTTTAACATATTTTAAAAGAGAAGTCACAGTGCAATTCAACTAAAGTTATGTATGCATTCAAGACTACTGCAGCCTTGTTTCTGGTGACAGCCATACTCCTGACCAGCACCCTACACTGAAAGTGCACGTATCACAGCTCCATTAATTTGAACACTGGGTCTAGGTGGTAGAGCTTTGTGGAGTATTCAGAAGTATATATACAGAATTCATAGGCTGTATACAGAATTCATAGACTGCAAGATCTTAAATAGCAAGACATTAAGGTTAAGAAACAGTCTGAATGCCAAAATGGAAAATGTGTCATAGTTCATGGCTGATACACATCACTCCAAAGGCTATATGCACCCCAATAAACCACCCCTCTTCCAGATGGACCCTAAGAGGCTGTGTAATTCAACTTTGTGGAGACAAATGTTGGCTTAATATAAAGATATACACAGAAAAGAATGTAGCTTTTGGATTCTTAAAGCTACTGTTGAATATTGATGAAAAGGAAGTTTTAAGACTTTGACCATGAGGGAATATTCTATATATCTTCTTTTGTTTCCTACTACTGCCCCACTCTTCTCATTCTCTCTTCTTGATGAGATTGAACTGAAATCAAACAGCCTGCTTTTTATCTAAATTTTCTTCACACTTCAGTTTATTATAAAATAGTTTGAGCAACTCCATCTAGTTTTAAGGGACCTTAAAGATCATCTAGTTCCATCCTGCTGCATGGGCAGAGATACCTTCCTGTAGACCAGGTTGCTCAAAGCCCCATCCAACTGGACTTGAACACTTCCAGGGTGAGGGCATCCACAACTTCCCTGGGCAACTTGTGCCAGCATCTCACTAGCCTCACGTGGAAGAATTTCTTCCTAATATCTAATATGTATGAGCTCTCTTTCAGTTTTCAGCTGTACCCCCTGATCCCTTGCAAAATGTCTCTCCTTGTAGGCCCTCTTCAGACCCCTCTGGATGTCATTCCTTCCCTCCTGTGTGTCGGCCACACCCCACCACTTGGTGTTGTCACTACACTCGCTGAAGGTGCATTCCATCACACTGTCCATATTGCTGACAAAGATGTTAAACAACACTGGGCCCAATACTCACCCTTGAGTAAGGCCACTTGCCACTGGTCTCCATTTGGACACTGAGCTGTTGTCCACCACTCTTTCCAGTGCAAACCATCCAGCATATTCCTTATCCACTGAGGGATACAACCATCAAGTCCACATCTTTCCAGTTTAAAGACAAAGATGCCACGCAGGACAGTGTTAAATGCCTTGCACAAATGCAGACAGATGCCATCAGTTGCTCTTCCCTTACCCACCAATGCTGTCACCCCATCGTAGAGAGCCACCAAATGTGTCAGGCATGATTTGTCCTCAGTGAAGCTAAGATTTATTTTTCTATTCACAAGCATTTAATTCCTCTAAGACATGTATTAAAATGCAACTATATACAGATATGAAACCTTTGGTCTTTTTAAGTGAATTGAATCTTTTGAACACTCTGCACAAAGACAAGGTAATAACAGCATTGCAGCCATGCCTACCAATGCCTGCTGAATTGGGAACTCCAGCAGCCATCATGTCATTTCCACTTCTCAACTGCTGCTGCAGGCTAAGAGCCCCTGCACTTTTTATCTTTTCAATATGGCACTCTGCAATTATTTGAGAGTTAAAGTAGTACAGCATCCTTAAGGGCATATCTTACCTATGTAAAAAAATGTGTTAGGATGTTTTATGAGTTCTGTTTTATGAATAAAGAAAATGAGAATTCCACTATAAACAACAATAGTTTTGAAAAAAACATCACCAATGTCTTTAAAGCTGCACATCTTAAGACTACATATAAGCCTTGGAAATCACAAGAAACTAGGTTTTCACTCCAGGATATGATGGAGAAAGGGTGTATAAAGCACAGCACAGAATTTGTGTGTGCTGAGTGAACTGTCAGGTATGCCCACCAGCACAGCACGTAAAAGCAGCTGCTCCATCTGCACAAGATCTCTTCCCTCTATCAAGTTTCCACTTCAGCTGAAATGTCAGAAATTGGTGTCTAGGGAGAAAAAAGCAGAATGTGCACCAAAGATGAAAGGCATCCAGGCGTAAGCACATCAAGATGCCATGGTAGAATAAAAAAGAGAAAGGATTGACTGATTTACATTAGCAAAAAAGGTATGTTTGCAAAGCCAGCATGTATCACACATCAATAGCCTGTGATCATCTCACTCTGAATTACTGCATCCTATCATGGATGCGGTAAGGGAGAAAAGAAATTCTTAATTTCTCAGTTTTAGAAAAAGGAACTACAGAATTCATTTTTATGATGCCTTCCCACCTCTGTGCAGTTTTGTCCTGTGTTTAAAACTGCATTGCTTAGGTACTGTCTTTACAGTTTTGAAATTATATTTAGCAGAACACTTAAAAGTATTTATACTAAATGGAAAAATGGGAAAGTGGTACTATGAAATACCTAGACATCCTGAATCCCAGTCGCTGGAAATCTGCATTCATCTCAGAGCAAAACCCATGTAAAAAAAGTCAGACACTACTATTTGCCAAAGCTCCCTCAAGGGAGGTGAAATGATTTATTCTTGTTGACGATGAGCCACATGGTCTTTTTAGCTGTGAGTTTTTTCCTTGATTGGTGTTCCAGGTATGTATTTTTCTCCTTTCATTTAAAGAATTATGATTTCTATATTTCCAACAGTTCTTGGGTGATCATAAAGGGAAGGAAAAAAGACAAGTACAATAAAAGACTGTTAAGCTATACAATTACAATATTTGGGAGTGAAAATGGTCTTGCATGGGGCAAAGTTCTTAATTTCAATGGGTTCTAGAGCAGTCCTTCATAATTGTTAATGAGAAAAATGTATAACACTGCTGCTCTGAACTGCTGTTTTGAAGACTCTTTTCTAAGCACTTTTTACATCATTTTTAAGAGTTGAAATCAATCTTTTCCAAGGGTGATAGCTGCTGTCAATTTTACTTTGATATGCTGGATTTACATCTATGAGATTCTGTCCACAGATACATTAGGAAGACAAAAATACCAGAACCCCCCAAAATTTTCCTTCAGTGTGCCTGTGGTTCCCCTACCTGCTGAGAACATGGCTGTGCTGCAGAGCTCATCAAGGAAAGATGATGGGAAAGTAGCTTGGCTTTAGTGTAACTCCTCTAAAGCCTTAAGTGTTGACCTGAATGAGAATTCACAGCAAACAAGGCCTTTCTGAATAGGTGTAGTGTGAGTCAAGGCTGATGTTACATTCTCATCTCTCCTTCAAGTAGGAATTAGTCTCTTCCACGTGACAGCTGAGATGAGCTTCTCTGGTCTCTTTGCCAGTAGTGCTTCTTAACATGTTTTAAGGGCACTTACAATTCCTCATTGCAGTTGCATGCTACCCGATAGCTATGTTTCAGCTGATATGCTGCTATGCAAAGGTTAGTTATTTTCAGCTTTGCTTTCTGATTCATTTGACAAGGCAGCCTGGTAACTGATGAGCTCTTTAGGTTCTTTGCAGGTGATGTCCTTCCACAGTCTGGTCCTTCTATAGGAACTTGTTTACAGAGCATCTGTTTTTCTCTCTAAGGTTCTGGTAGAACTCTAGCACTTGAAATCCTATCTTAACTTTGAATTTTGTTTGTTTTTTTAAAATCTGGTTCGCATTTATGATTATTTAACATTTTTTTCTGGTACCATATAGCTTTGCTACCCTTGCACTGCATGTAAACAATACTACAGATGGTTACTCCCCTGTCTAAGCTCTCCATTGGGTCATGTAACACTTACATGAATTCTCCTATTTTGTTTGTGATTTTTCTTTACAAATTACTGTTGAGCAAATCAACACAGTCTACATTTTTAAGAGTATTTGTTTTTAGCATGAGTGATTTCTGCCCTTGCCTAGACAGCTACTTTTGTTAGCTTAGCCTCAGACTTTTGGACGTGTTTTTAGTAGTGATGTCCACATTATTCGATCAATAATAACAACACAGTACATAAGGATGTTTGCAACTGTTCACCTTGAGCTAATTAATTTTTTAGTTTTCAACTTAGTGAATGTATTGCATTTCTGTACAGTGCCATGAAGTTCTGGAGTTGTTCTGCAAGATCCTCTCATAGTCTATCAAAGTCTTTTGAAAACCAAAGAAAAAAGAGGAGCCTGTTTCTCTATACATTCCTCTATGACCACTAGGACACATAACTAGTCCACCCAAGGTGCTGAAAGCCTGATGACCCTGTTCCTTGTTTGCCATCTGGTGTCCCTTTACCTCACTTACTGTCAGCACAGCAGGAGCCTCAACATCTCAGCTGCAGCATTCACCATTCACCAAGATCGTCCCATCAGGGCAGTCTAATAAAACTCCAATGTTTCCACTGTTGAGGAAAAAATCTTTTTTTTTCCAGGCTTCATTGCACAACTCCCTCAGTGTCAATAACCTGGTACTGTCAGGTGCCATCAGCTTTTGTGATGGAATTTCATCCATTTCCATCTCCCAGGAGTTTTTCAGCCTCTTGCAGCTTGTGCTAATGCTAGGCTCAGGCTTTCCAGCTTTCACTACTGCTTGGCATGAGGATTGTCTAGAATAATTAAAGATTTCTTTAAAGCAATCTGCACATCTGTTTTCCCTCCTGTATTAGCTGTGAATATATTTTTCCTTTTTTTCTACATTTGGCACATTTTCTCCATTTACTCTCCTGCTGAAATGTCTTTTCCTATTATAGCAGCAGCATCTGCTTTATCTGTTACATTTTTCATCTTTTTCTGTCCTTCCCTACAAAGCTTTTCGCTAGTGGTTTAGCTTCTTCTACTCTTCCTGTGCCGCCTTCCGAATTGTTTTAGTCATTCCTCTTTGGAATTCTCCCTTCTCTCAACAAAGGGCCACATGTTCTGCCTGTGATTTTCTCCAGTTATGACTCTTGCAGTTTAATACCATCACTGCTGAGCTAATCTCAGGGCTGCTGACTCACTTTCACCTGTCTTTGACAAAGCCTCCAGTGAATTCCTCAGCACTGATCTGAGCTTTCTTACAGTATCTTTCTGTAGTGCCATTTTGTACCATTTGCCAATGCTGACTCCTGCTTGAAGTCACTAATTTGCAGCTGCATTTGCAGGTTGGCAATGCCAAGATTTTGGTCAGAGGTACCCATAATACTTTGGGTTAACTGTATCTTGGACAAATTAGTTGATTTTTGTTATGTTCCCTACAAAATGTCCAAGTCTGTATGAGTAACTACAATGCTTTCAAGAAATCTAATGTAATGACTGCCAAGAGAAAAACAGAATGGCTGTCTGATTCAGAGTCTAGTGTCCTACCTCAGGTCTTGGCCTGTGCTGCATTATTAAAGGAGAATTATTAAAGATCCTTCTTGGTCCATCATCCAGTTTCCAATAACAAAAATTTTGGACTTCCTGAACCAGAACCATTGTGTTTAAATAGCCAGTAATGGAACTATCCTTCACAATTCCTTCTAAACTCTACTTGAATTGATTTATACTTTGGGATCCGTTATAATTTTTGCCAATGAGTTACATAAAACAATTAAAAGCTGTGTAAAACACCTACTTCATTTTTTTTAACTTGAGAGATCCTTTGAACACTCTCTAGTTCCATTTTAAAAGGAACCATGAATATTTCACACATCGACATCTTACATTATTTTACACCATATTTCCTGCACTGCCTTTTCCTCTGTCATCTCTAGGTTACCTACAAGAAGTGTAGCTCACATAACCCCTTGAAATCATCATTTTTAAGAGCTTTTGATGGTGGGCCTTGGAAGAAGTCCTCTCGTAGCCACATGCTCATAACCCACCTTCACAGAGCTATAAATACGTTTGCAGGGCATCACACTCTCACAAAAGCCCACTTCCCACACTTATCCACAAACCCACAGATTCTATTTTTCGTTACCATTTCTATGAATTTGCAAGCATGTAAGTTCGACCTACTGACCCTTAGTTCTTTTCACCAGTAAGTATAAACACAGATGTCACATTTCCTGTCTGCCATTCTCCTTCTACTGCTATTAATGTAAGCAGTTGCTTACTTCACAGTAAGTAATTCAGCAGTTTTATAATGAAATTCTTTGAGAAGTCAGAAGAGGACTCTATAGACAAACCTTTAGAAACTCTAAAAGAAGTGACTTAAAACTTCAGAGACTTCTAAAAGTTCCAATAAAGAGAAGCCTGGCTTTTAGAAGCCAGTCATCTAGCTTTGCTCTAGGCTTAGCCATTTTATTACCACTTATTTTGTCAAGTTCTTTCAAACATGGAACCACTTTGGTTGATATTTGATATAATGAAACTAAGCTGATGAGCAATTCTTCCATTGCAGTTTCCATTCTAAGTACTGACCCGCCATCACATATGTAACACTATGATGTGAGATAGATCTTCTCTTCTCTAAACTCTTTTTGATTTCTATCTGCTCCTAATGACACACTGATTTTTTTCAGACCAAAGCTGTTACCTCCATCTCAATCTACAGAGTCCTTATGGACCTTTATCATTCCTCGTCTGAATTACTACACTTGCAATATGACAGTGAAGGTGCCACCGGTGTTTCTTCCCAAGATGATTTCTGTTTGGAGATCTAAACTTTTCAGGACCCTAGATCTCTCTGAAGTGAAGCTCTTTTCTACCAGGAGTCTCCATAATGTACAAGCAGTCCCAACAGAAATCGGTCGCTTTTACTAGAGTGGTAAAACTTCATTCAGATTTCCTTCCCATTTACTGAGCTCATTTTACTGATCAACAGCTACTAGAATGCCAAGTATCTGCCCTTCATTCTTCTCAGCAGTAGGGCCTTAATTTAGCATTTTTAAATTCTTAACCTCTACCATTTGCTCTTTTAGAGACCTGGAAGATTGCTTTTTGATACCACTGCAGCACTTGGATCATTCTCTTAAAATTCTGTATTAAAAATTACTTTTTGTAACTATTTGAATATTGTAGTGCCATAGATGGGACAGAATCCAAAAAATACTCTTCTCCGACACCCACCCAGCACAGAAGAAATGAGCAGTTTAACAGAGTAACTTTAATCACAGACAGATATACTAATCTAATTGAGGTTGGTTTGACTAACAGTTGGAAACCCTCAAAATGCAGATATTTTGAATATATTTCACTAGCTGCTCCTTCATTTTCATGCCTTTCCTCCCTGGGCAAAGCATACACAGTCAGTGACTAGTTTTCTTCATTCACTCCAAATTTCTGTCAGAAATATCTTAATGCAACCATCAGTTTTCTTATGCCAATACTTATTGTTCTCAGTATGCTTCCCCTTCATAAAGCTTCTCGTTTCATGGCAATCGATCACACAAGATCTTTTGCTTGTTAAAAGCATGCTGTACCAACAAGATAAAGAACATAAAAGAAATCCCAGAAAAAACTCAGCTGAATGACATGAAAAGCAGTGGAACTTCTATTTATCATTTTCTATTTCTGGAAAACATTAGCCATACAGGAAAGGACTGTCTACTTCTTTGTTTCATTTTTCCTCCCCTTTTCTTTGTGGCACATACTATAAGAGAAAAGTCGACTCTCTTCCAAGGTAGCAAAACTGTAATTGAATCCATCTCTGTCCAACTGGATTAAATGCAATATCTCAAAAGCATTACTTTTATTTTAAGTCTAGTTCTCACTAGAGTTCAGATATCAGGATGAATCTCTAATGGTAAGAGGTAACCTGTGAAAAACTGAGGTCAATTTTTTTTATAAATACCATATAGCTCTTTAGAAAGAAGGAAAAGTGTGTATGAGCCTCTTTGCTATTGTTTTGGTATTAAATCCTGTCTGGTTATTTATTTGTGGCCTATTTTGGAGAAATGGCTAATCATCACAAAAATAAAAATGCATCTTTCATTAATAGCAGGCTTTTTGAAACACAGTATTTCTGTAGTATGTTTAATAAAGATGTATCTTTTTTTTACTGTAGTGGGTGTGTGTGTATGATCTTAAACTATTTATGAGAAAATACAGAAATATTTTATCCAACCATCAATATTCCAGTGTGGGAAAAAAAAGTCAAGCCAAACTTGCAAACATGAAATAATCTATTCTGTTCACTTTGTAGCTCTAGAAAGACTTTTTGCTCACAAGGAATGATATTTTCATGATGTCTCTTCTGCTAGCTTAATGTTAGGCAACTACAGATGCCTGCAACAGACTTTTCATAATGAAAAACTTGATAAATATAATTAAGCGTGTAATTTGAATAATTTTATGCAATATAATTAAATACAAAGATTCTGTCAGAAACCAAAGAGGAAAAAAGGAACGTTACTGCTCCTTCTGTTATTTCCTGCCAGGATATTAAAATCTTTCAAACTGAGCCATGCATTTGTAACACAGACACCATAGGATTAGGAAGACTGTGGGATCAAGTGTTCCAAAAACCAAAATGGAAATGCTTATCATGTTACTGAAGGTGGGTGAAGCTATTAATTTCAACTGTGTGCACACCTACCTCTTCAGATGTAGGTATTGAATATGTGTCAACTTCATTTCTTTTCAGTAAATTGGAAGTTTCAGAGAATATTCTACATCTACTGGGGCAACAGTGAGATTCCATGAGATATTACATGTTAAAAGATTTTGAGTGAGGTAAAAGCAGAAAGTTCAGTAGGTAATAACTGCCTTTCATCAGCAATTTACAGGCGGTCTTCTAATATATTCATACTACAGAGAAAATAAAATCTTTAACCACAGAATCAAGCTTAAATTCTCTATGAATTAGAATTATTTAGAATTACTTCTCTTTGATATATTTGTTTTCCAGCTAGTCTCTCAAATATATTGGAAAGAAACATCATTCCCAGCCATGGTAAAACAGAGACTTTCAAGAATAAAAATGCCCACATGCCTCCCTAGCTACCTGTAATTGGTGTGATTGTTTTCAAAATTATTTCAGACATCAAAGGCTTCCTTGATTTTTGCTGACTATCTATACATATAAGCAGATTTCACTGGGTGACATAAATTGCTCTACATTTTTTTTTAAAAATTACACAAACAACTTAGGTATCTCCACACTTAAAAAAAAAAAAGCCTTCCTGTTTGGAAATCCCATCCAGTCCTTTGGTTGAGAAGTTTAGAACCTGAGAAGTTGACTGTCAAAAGGAGAAGCTATACACCTGCAATGAAAGAGTCTGTACCACACAATGAGCAGGAATAGCAAAGTAAAAAAAGTCTGCTTACCTTTGCCTTGCGAAAATGGTAGACAACCAGCATGCTTATGAAGTCCAGCAGCATACAGAGTGTTTGGAATGAGATGATAGCCAGCCGTAAATACTTGTCCTCCTGTGCATAGCAGGGAGTATCATCTGTACAGTAAGAACATCCTTCCCTGCAGGGTAGGCAAGTGTACACTTCCTCTGACAATTCACCACCAGAAAACCGATTTTCTGCATCCTTTTCTGAAAGTGACAGAAGGGTAAGGGGAGACACCTTTAGTTGTGCAGTATGGGCAGTTCATCCACACAGGAGCAAACTATTCCTCTGTTGACTCTCCCTCTCTCTTTGGCCTCCTTCATTAAGTTCCAAAATGGCTTGCCAGGGCTGCTTTTGTCATTTCACCTTCTTTTCTCATGTTCAGAGAATGCAAACCAATTTAGACATGAGGGGAAGAGAGCTTATTAAATGCCAAATGCTTTCCCATTGAATGTAAAGTGAGATAAATCTGTGCCAGAAATTCTTTGGAGAAGCCTTTTGAATGGGGAAAAAAATTACATCAAATATTTGAGAATAAGGAAAGGATTTTACGCAGACACACGAAGAGCAGACCTATTAACTACTTCATATACTCAATATAAGCTCTGACCCTCTTTTGCATTGTTCCTCAATTTCATAAAGATGTTATCTAGTCAATTAATTTGCTTCAAATTAGATAAAACCCTTATTAATTAACGTGTTCAGCATGCGCTTGCATGTATGCATTCTTCTGTCCCCAAAATCAGTGCACTTACACTAAATATAATTTTCGATTGTCCACACAAGCACACCAGAAAATCTGGAAAACCTATTGCCAAGTTAGTATTCTGTCTACAGAGATCAATGATTCCTGAGCTGACCTCTCATCCATCAAATGGACCCACCAACAAAGCACCCAAGAGGATTCCTGCTTTTACTGATCCATAAACACTTGCCTGTTAACACCCTGCAAAATCACTTACCCTACAGGCAATTTGTGGAGTAAAAAGGTGAAAGAAAAAGGAGGCAAAAAAGAATATTTTTAAGTAAGAAGGAAAACTGAATTTGCTGAAGATGTTTAATATAAGTAAGACAGGTTTAGCAGTTTCCAGAAACAAGAGAATGTGGCTGAAGCCAAATCAACAGTGTGTTAAAATGTGTGATAACTTCTTTTACTTCTTACAAGACTACATAGTTGCTCCTCTATCTCTGATCAAAATTCTCCTCCTCTGCCAGTGAAAGTAGGAAATCAGACATTGCTTGGTCTTACTTCAAGAGACAGCTTATTCCATATTGGCTATTCAATATTGGCTTATGAAACTCACTTCAGAATTTTACTTGGAATCATTTGAAGCTGTAGGTTATCTACAAAGGTAATTGTTTCCTGCTTTCTGAAATCTATGGATGAATGCAAGGAGCACACACCTGCTGACAGGCAAAGCCTGGAGAAGTGACAAAAAGCCTGCATACCCAGGTGTGTTCATTTGGCAGGCTGTTCCAGCAGGCCTGCACTCCTTGTCCTCAGTGTGGGATGCTTCAGTCCCACATCCCGCAGCAAGCAGAGAACAGGCTGGTATTTCTCGTGAAGGCTATGGATTTCTCTTAGGAGCTTTAATCTAAACGAAGATGTTGTAAACCTCAATTTAGCAGAGTAGTGCTGACTCATGGTGGTAGCCAGATTTTCTTAGCTACAAGCAACAGTAAGAAGAGATCTTGTGTCTCTTTCACCCAGACTGTGTGGGCAAGAATGGAAACATTGAAAAATAACTGTGCTTGGGCATCCCAAGAGACTATGGACACTAATTCTGAAGACAGTATAGAACTGGAACTTCTTTTCAGAGCAAACACTCTTGGACCTTGGTCTGCTATCATTCCAAGAGCTTTGCCAGAAATCAGCTTCTCCATATATAACATTTTATCTTTGTTTTCTGAATTGGAGTTAGAGCAACAGACCCACACTGTCCTCTATCAGAGACAGAAGTCATTCTCCTACCTCCCATCTCTGTATCCGTATCAAAAGTGGACTACCTACTGTCAGAGTTTTCCACTTCATTTTGTCAACATCTCCACTCATATCAACCTGCCTTTCCATCACCTACGATTTCACTGTGCTGTGCTTCCTACTATCTCAGCAGCTCTTTGGGATTACACATGCCTCCTACAGTGAAGGAAACCATTTTTTCCTCCCCAGAATATGGCAAGAGATTTTAAACACTGGTGATGTATATGAGTAAGAAGCCAATTCTTCATGCAAGGCAGCAGTGGTTCTAGCATCAATACAAATGAGATGGAAGCAAACACAGAAAGACTGACTGTTGCAAGAGTTCAATCTGAGCATGAGGAAGGTATAAAAAATGCTTCCCTCTAGGAAAAAAAAATGAAAACAATGCTATAGTAAAAAGGGGATAAAATAGAGGGAGCGATGAACAAATAATTGGTTGAAAGTAGGAATAGAGACATAAACTAATATGAAGTATAATAAGAAAAATTCTTGAGTACTGGAATAACAAAGCAAAATGCTTAAATGATTCAACTATGTCCCCTCTACTATTTTATTTTTCTTTTAATTCTTCCCTCTTCTACTCCTGACTTATCATTTGTGTCTGATCAGCCCATCTGTTTTGCAATGGTCTCCTGAGGGTAACTTCATCATCTTCCATTCTCTTAAGCACACTCTGCTATGCAAGGAGTGTCTCAGCAGCTGTGATATTGCCAGCTGAGATCATCCAGCAAAGAACAGCACCACAGACTAAGTGCCAGGGCAGAGTTTGCTACCATCCCAAAGAAAATCATCCTGCACCCTAGAGTGCAGCACAGCACATGCTGAGTTCTGAGCAGAACAAAAGACTGATTTTGCTCCTCTCCTATTACAGCATTAGGAAGAACACCAGCAGTGTCAGCAATGCTGCAGTAACTCAGAGTGTGTCCACGTAGCTGGACCTGCTAGCATCAACACCTGGTAATCAGCCACAGGCATAATCCTCACTCCAGTAAGGGATCCCTGAAATCAGTCACAGCCTTCATACATGCGAAGATCTGCTCATGTGAGTTATATTGAAGAACCAAAACCAAAGGACAGGTGTGAAAAACAGGAATTCCCGTTCAACTGGAAACCCATCTTGGGACTTTTTGTGACTATAGCACTGCAGAGACAGTAAAGTCCAATATTCAAGCAAAACACACCTCTCGTGCTCACATGTTTTGAACAGGGCACATTCCACATTTGAACAGCAAGAGCAGAGCAGAATCCCTGCAATATATGGATGATGCATTGCTAAAGAAATAACTTCTAGGCTGAACAAAGCGTTGCTGTTCAACTAAGGATCTTCCAATGCAAACCTGATCACCCTGTGACACGGGGAAGGTAAATGTTTACGAGAAGAGTGTTACCAAAATGTTAAAATGACTGTAGTCAGTGGTTTATCTCTTCTACCTACAATAAAATGCTACCTAAAAATGCTACATTAGGAAAAAGTGCATAGTCATTTACTCAAACATTTAAAGCCTAATGCAACTTACATATATGAAATACATCTTTTTCTAAAATCAGCTTTTGTCCTCAGAAGAGATTCTGGATATATGGCAATAACTCTGTGCCCCACCAGTACCCAGGGCCCTAATGCAGCAAAAGTCAGAAGGTTTTACAGATTTTGGCATGGTCACTTCTGGTCAGAACAAACTCAGACTTGGGAGGGAAACTATCTTTTTTCTCCACGGTAGGATACCTCTCCAGATGGTATCCTACCTCCAGGTCTCCTACCTGGCTTCCTATTCAGAGTCTAAATGTCATCCATGCCTCGGTCCCACTCCCGCTCCGGCCGCCTGCGACAGGAGCAGCGCAGCCTCCTGAGGGCACCACGGATCAGAGTCACCTGCGGGGTCTGTCCCAGCAGAGCCATTGCTGCACTCAGCACCCTGGCACTCAGTGCAGTGAAATGAGGATGAGGCAGCAACCAGGTGCTGCTAATCAGCAGGCAGTGGGTGTGAGCCTGCATTCAGCCCACCTGTGCCTGGTTAGGGCTGGGCCCAACTGCGCAGGGGCAGGATCAGGAGGCCAATAAAAGGCCTGGCCTCCAGCACAAGCTCAGCTCACTTGCAGAGCAGGCCAGAGGAGAGGTTGGTCGAGTTGGGAGCACGAGCACGAGCACGAGCACGAGCACGAGCACGAGCACGAGCACGAGCACGAGCACGAGCACGAGCACGAGCACGAGCACGAGCACGAGCACGAGCACGAGCACGAGCACGAGCCCAGACTAACTGACCCTGAAGGCATCAGCTTCTGCCAGAGCACCGGTCTGACTTTAGAGAGTCATACCCCAAGAAAGGTTTGTCTTGCAACAACTCAGCACCCCTGGCACTCAGCTCCTCAGGCACCTGGCACCCCAGCACTCAGCTCCTCAGGCACTCAGCGCCCCAGGCACTCAGCACCCCGGCACTCAGCACCCCAGGCACTCAGCGCCCCAGGCACCCAGCTCCTCAGGCACCCAGCACCCCGGCACTCAGCACCCCGGGCACTCAGCACCCCGGCTGAGCTGGCACAGGAGGTCTCCAAGAGATCTGATATGAGCACCAGGGTAAAAATTGCCTCGGGGTAAACTGATCCTAGCCCTCCTGGGCTCCAGCGGTTTTTGCCGCACCGTGACCGTGACCGCGGCAGTGACAGTGACAGTGGGAGCAGCAGCGGCGGCTGTGGAGAGGTGAGGGTGGGTCAGGTGACCCACAGTGACCAATCGCAGCGCTCCTGCCCGTGGGGCTCAGTATAAAATGGCTCCCGACAGAGCCCTCTGGGGCCGGTGTGAGGTTTCCTTGCCGGAGAAGAGCTTTGTTCATCAGACAGGTCCCTCTCCCTTGCCTCCCGAGCAGGAGTGGCTCGGATGCTCCACGGTTTTTGTGGACTCTTCCCACATCCCTGGACTCGGACACCTCCATCTGCTGCTGAGTCCAGTTCGGGACTTTTCTGGTCAGGAAGCAGTTACTGAGGAGCACGGGTTCTATATTTACATATTTGTAAATACATCTATGTAATTCACCATAGTCATCATTATTATTACTATTTATTATTTAATTAAACCTATTCTATGTTGTTTTTTTTTTTCCCCCAACCTTAAAATCTTTCTCCTGTATCGCTCCCTGGGAGGGTACTGGGGAGATAGCAGAGAGCATCTGTCACTTGGTTATTGGCTAAAACCAGGTAACTGGTGACAATAAGCAATCGTTTAAGCCTTCCCACTAGCAAACTGGGCAGTGTCTAACATCCCTACACAGACACTTTACTGCTCAGACTCAAGTCAAAACATACATCTGGACCTTGCCTTCACTTAAGATTGACACTTCAGGTGCAGTGTGCTGCCGAAGTTAATCATATTTTGCTGTGGTGTACAATCCCAGTGCCATTGAGAAATGCATCAATTTCAAGATGATCAAAATTTTCAGTCCACAGAATACTGATCCATTTTCCTATCTCTCTACATCTCTATCTATCCATACACACATTTGTAATTTATCTTGAGACCTGCAAACCTTTCCTGTCTCTATTTTCTTCCTTGAGGAATCCTTTCTAAAGGATTTAACATTTCTACAAAGTTTCATCTCTTTCATCATCAGACTTCACCAGCCTATCTCCACAAAGAGATCTTTAGGTCACACAGTTTCTGTCAAAACTGCTTGCAGGATTCATGTCTAGAATTCCTGTAAAATCATAATTTCGAACCTCCAAATATGTACTAGAGCTGTTTCAACTGTGTCATCTTTTCCTTTTTTTTTTTTTACAGAATGCAGCTGGGTGACAAGGTCTCCCAGTTAGCTGTCCCACTGTTCACTTTTTAAAATCACCTATAGAGCTTGGCAGATTGAGCTGCATCTGGATAAATTAAAGCAACTCTTTATTTCTGATTGTTTCAAAACTCATGTTTCTGTTAGCTCACAGTAACACCTGCTCAAATCAAAGTGGTCCTGGATCAGGTAATTACATCCCATAAAATATCAACATATGCAAACAGTTTCATGAAACAATGTCATTCTGGTACCTACTTAGAAACTAAATCTATCTAAACCCAATCTAAGGTAGCTATAAAGTCTGCTCCTTCCATAGTAAATGGAGAAAAGAGGTTATTTGCCTGAAGAGTTACTTTTCCCACCTAGAGACATTCTGCCTTTCTAAAGCAACAGAATTACTCTCCAGGGGAGCCACGCTCTCACTGCTGACTGCAGCTGAAACCTAGGTGACTAATTCATACCATGAATATACATTTTAGACAGATGATAGGAAGTAAAATCTCATTGCTAATGATGCCTAGTGTTCTTATGATTTCTAGCCACAATTTTTTGTGTGTTCTGTGGAATTTGGTATGACAAAAATCTAAGAATGATTTTTTTTCATACGTGCATTCAAGGAGTTAAAATTCCAATTCTAACTCACTACACTGCATCCAAATATCATCCTTACTTTATGAAAAGATTCACACAGCCCAGAGAACAAGCACTATCACAAGGCATTTCTACAGTTCATACAGGGCAGGAGATTAATAGAGTCCTGGACCAAAGCTGGTGAAAGTTACTCATGGCCATTCCCTGGGCTTCTCATACAAATTATTCCTACAGCAGAGAGCTGATAACATGAACTTTTGGCTAAAGGATGGTGCAAAGAAGCTGGGGATGGTATTCACTCAAAAGCAGAAGGCAGAGAAGGATGCCTGCTACACCTTCAGGCAACACCCTCACACCTGTGACTGCAGCATGAGCTCTAATAGTGTAACTGCAACAAAATCTGTGCAGAGATTACGCTTTGGTCTAATGATAAAAATTATAAACCTCAACTTCGGATGTGGAGATCTTATATTTTCCCTGCTAAGTATCAGCTGAATTCTGTCTCCCTTACTGTGGGCAAGTCAGTTGAAGTACCCTAAAAATGTGAGTCCTGGGCAAGAGAAGGCTATATACATCATCTGTATCATACAGCCAAGACCCTCAGGCCTGACCCAGCTGTAATGCTCCATGAATATGTGTTAGGAGTTTGGATGCTTGTTTGGATTCTCCTTTGCCAATGAAGTAAAAGGAAAAACAATTAAAGCCTGCACAAAGCTAGAGGTTAGGAAATTATAGTATACCCCAATCAAAGAGAAAATTGCAAGATTAATTTCCTCAATACTTGTGCTTGAGCATAAATGCGAGAATCTGTTTCCCCACAGCAAGACTTCTTTTCATGTTTTTAAATTTATTTACAAATCAAATATTCTTCAAGTGGGTATATTTTACAGTATCCTCAGGAGTATCATGAATGACAAACCAAAGGGCTGTAGCTCCTCAAGTGATTATATAATCCAAGAGCTGCAAGCCACTGGGATTTTACTGCATAACTCTGATGAGGATAAAAAGAAGGCCTGCATTATTAATGCTAGCTGTTTTCTTTTTTTAATTTTTTTTTTTTTTAACTCAAGCAAAGGCACTTACTCTGAAAGCTGTTCACTGAGAAGATGTTTGGATGATAGAATCCAGCCTTGCAAATACATTTGTAGGCTCCAAGCACAAATCCAAGGCCTTTAATTGGCATGCACTGTGAGAGAGGAAAAAAAGAAAAGTCATGCAGATGATAATACAACAATATACTCAGATGTATATCCAAGCATAAAAACACTACCAGACACTGCAAACAGACTTCTAAGAATAAACAGGCACCCCTTCCAGTTTGATGGTATTTTCTCAGTGACTTTTCCCATAGTTGTATATTACTCCAATTCTTTTTCTAGTTCGTTGCCTAAGTGCAAAGACAGCTAAATAAACCACTGATAAACCAAAGAAGTGTCAAATTTGACTCTTGTACTTTGGCTCTAGGTGGGATGTCAGAACAGATAAGCTTTTTTCTAGAAAGTTTTCAGCACTTTTCCCCAGAAGAGCAGGTGGGGTTCAGATAGCTGGAGCTAATGCAATGTGTTGAAGAATGTGGGCAATTGCAACCAAGTCACCAGCCTTCTGCAGGCAGCATGTGCTGGTGACCCTGCCTCAATGGCAACCATCCCAGAGTGGAGACTGACCCCATCAAAACAAAGTGGTTACAGAAAATGGATGCAGATCTAAATCCAATCTAGGTGAAAGAACACAAATCCAACAGGAGCCCTATTCTTCTAACCTCTCTTTATTACATGAAACAAACTCAAATTTTTAACTTAAGTACACTCTTGTTTAATTTTGACATTAGAACAATCACAGCAAATGTATCACAGGGATGGAACATCTGATAGTGGCATTCCAGTACCTGAAGAGGGCCTACAAAAAGCTGGGAAAAGGGCTTTTTACAAGGACATGGAGTGACAGGACAAAGGCTAATGGCTTTAAATTGGGAGAGGGTAGATTTAGATCAGACATTAATAAGAAATTCAGTGCTGAGACACTGGCAGTTTGCCCAGGGAAGTTGTGAATGCCCCCACCCTGCAAATGTTCAAGGCCAGGTTGGATGGGGCCTTGAGCAACCTGATCCACAGGAACGTGTCCCTGCCCATGCAGGAGGGTTGGAACTAGATGATCTTTAAGATTCCTTCCAACCCAAACCATTCTATGATCCTAAAGAAGTAAAAAGAAATTTTCTGGGGATAATTTTGTTTGCCTTTCTGGCTTCTTGCTTTGTAATGGGAAGGTACACACTGCTATAGTGACTGGCAAGGAAGAAAAGAAGTAGCTTCTATTGAATGCTGCAAGCACCACAACACCCCTAGTTCCATACCCATAATCTATTCATACTGCAAAAATTCTTCATATAAAATGTCCCAGGCTCATGAATCTGTTCTGCATTAAAATACTTTACTGATGATCATTTCACATACATCCAGTATTCACACTGAATAAAATTCTAAGTTCTGTTGTTGCTGACCATTCTAGAACTTAAAAATGAATTAAATATTTCAAACACTGTTATCTTTCCTTGGTCTAGGATATTGTCCTTGTTTCCAGTCTTTGACAGCTGTAATGCACAATTTTAAAACCATTATTTAAATTCTGTTTCTTCTAGTCTGTAATAATTCCATGCAAATGTGTAGCAAGGATCAGAATATAAGATTGTTCAGAGAAGGCAAACTTTGATCTCTCTAGCTGCAGTTTCAAACTCTGAAACTGTGCTCAACACTGTATAGAAACAGAACTATTTACAGCCTCATCTTTTTTAAGAAATTGCAGCAGTGAGGCTGGGAAGTATACTAAATATCATGTGGCCAAATATGGGGAAAATATTTTTCCTGAACAGGAAAAATTCCCCTCTTTTTACAAAAAAAATTAACAGTTAATATATTAAGCAATAGCAGCAAACATTATGGTGATAAGGGCTATAGGTAAACTGAGTACGTGGTTTGTTGATGCACGGAAGGGGTTTAGTAAGCAAAGTCTAGATTCTCTTAATCAGAGTTCAGATACAGAGGCTTTTCCTGGCTGTCTGTGGGGGTGTCTGCACAAAACACAGCAGACACATGCCAGCAACTTCTGTCCTTGCCCTGGCAAGCGTCACCCTGGCTCCCAGCACCCCAGAGCCTGTGTCCTGCAAAGCTTTGTGAGCTCAGCCACAGCAGCATCCATCAAAGCAGCATCCACCACATCAGTCAGGGGCTTCAGATCACCAAAAGCACTGAGACTCAGCAGCCCACAAGAGACTGTGTAGGCACAGCCAGGAAAATATTAAGCTGCTACTAAGTTACTTCAGATTTGATCCTATAATTGAATCATAAAACCATAGAATATGCCGAGAACTTCCCACCAAAACAAGCAGATGTACAAAAAATATCAGCCTTCACATAAGCAAAAAAAAGAAGCATAAAACTGACCTGGTTTCAGATTTCATTATAAATGAGAAAGCAAAGCTCTCAGAATAAAACCACTGTAAATATTCTGGATTAATTTTTTTCCTTCATAAGTGTCCATCAGCTTTTTAAAAATCATGCTTTATTTAGTTCATAGGAGCAGTGACCTTAGCTTAGAACAGAAGCTCCATTTATGCTCCATTTATGCTTGTGTTACATCTCTTATGAGCCCAGCAATAAGTATGAAGGCAAATAGTGAAAGATGCAGGGTGACTATTAAGGGAGCCTTCATCCCATACACCCTCCTTCAGGACATCACACTGATAATTTGGATTTGTATTGCTTTAGCTTCCAGGCATTAGTAATTATAGATGGCTTGGTTACAACTCAGAACAACTTTATCATAATCTTTGCTAAAAAGATAATAGGAATCTGCACAATCCACAAACTACATTTATTCTATCTGTCTGTTACCTGGCTTGCAAGTTTATACTTTCAGCTTTACAGTATTTGTATAATGTAACTACTCCCAAGTTTAACTTAGCATGCTTTCAATTATACAGTCAGCTCAATAAGATATTCAATTAATATCTACCTTGAAATTATCGATAAATAAACAGGCCCTGAATAAATACAGACATATCATTTAAACTAGTTTGAAAGGGTTGTATTAATTTCATTTTTATGCTGCTTTTTGTAAAAAGACAAATTTGGAAAAATCCATTATGACAAAGATTATTGTCTGGCAGAACAAAAATAAATCCATCTAAAAACATGTGCTATTGCTTTGCAGGTCTGAGCCAAGTCTTCTGGCATAAGAGGCAAAGTTCCTCATTAGATCTAACTGGCCAGAAATCAAGTGACAAAGACTTCAGCAGGTTTTGTATACACACCAGAAAACAAAAAGAAAGAACAAGGCAAAAATAACTAGTAGTTTGAAGGACACAACCTGTGGCATCATGTCCCACGTATAATTTAGAAACTTAGATAAGCTGCCAAATAAATCTGACCATGGCATTCTGGAGCAGAGGGTTTAAAACAATACTTTCAGAAATTGAATGAAAAAGACTGAAAATGCAGCAAGCTTTGACTAGGGTATTTCTACATGCATACAGCAAAGGGATTGTCTCCCTTTTCTAAGTTCAACTCCGTGTTCAAAGACTGTAGTATGATCAAAGTCACGACAAATAAAAATAATACAAATAATACAAATAAGCCCACATTTCTTTTCTCTGGTTTGTGTCACCACATAAGGAATTTCTAGAAAATACTATGTACAGAAGAGTAATTTTGTGCCTGGCACATGATGGCAGTTGGAGCAGATTGTTGTCCTGTGAGACCCTGAGAGATCCTTTCTGATCCTGTTTACCATCTTGTCAAGCACACTCATTTACAAAAATAAATGAAAGAAAAGTCAGACTGACATTCTGCCTGATGAAGTCAATGACAGCTCTGCCACTGAAGCATATTTGCACTTTTTTTTTTTTTTTTTTTTTTTTTTTTCCTTTTTTTCCCCCACAGTGGCAGCCTGCTCAGAAGTGAACAGTGAGCACATCCATACATCCAAGTGCCTGGTGCATCCATCACCTGAGGGTCCACCACTTGCCTCCATACAGCTCGGGAGGCAGCCAGCCTCTCAATGACATTATTCTTAAGCTTTTTCTCTTCAAATACAACAGCTTGTCTATTATAAGGCACAGTTGGCCACTTCACGATTTACACCAAAGGGTTACTTGGTGGGACCCTGTAGTTTTCTCTTATCTTGTGAATGCATCAGTGGAGTTAATTCTGTTTCACAACAATGGACTTACAATTACAGTAAACTGTTTAAAACCTAAGAATTATTGTTTAAATAAGAGAAAGTACAGCAATGTCTGCTCTGATTCAGCTCAGAGAAAATGTAGCCACAAGGACAATATTTGTTGCAAGAGTTTGAAGTTTCACTAAAAATTCCTTGCGACTTTTTGATGTGAGTTTTCATTATTCTGGTATTGTTAAGCCATGGGGTCAGACTAAAAACTAATGGTGAGAGGTCTTACCTCAGTCACATAGACAATTATAAATTACAGGTGATCATTAAATTTATGATGTCTGATTTTTTATTATTCTTAGCTGTCATTCAGAGCACTCAAAAAATGAAATGCATTGCTTATGTTGCCTCATTTTCTTAGGATACTTCAGTTACTACTGACAGCTTACAACCAGAAAAGTCAAATCATACACAATCCAAGAAGGAAACCACTAAATTTAAGAAACTATGGAGTCTTTACCTTCTATTTAACCCTTTCTGCTATGTGAATCAATTTGGTGACGAGGCTGTATGTCTGAGGACATATAGGATCCCCTGCCAGTTCTCATCTCCATCACTCTCAAGGTACAAACTTAGTCAGCCCACTGGTGGACAAACATAACAAAAATTCAAGTGCTAACAGGGAAAAAAAGTGGTGGAAATGGAGCACTTTGCAAAGAAACGGAAGAGAGGAGATAAGAAATTTATACAGCTTGTGTACTTGCTTAAAAGACTGGGAGTACAAGAAAGGTGATTTTGGTACTATTCAAAAGTGCAGGGTGCAATTAGGGTACTTCAAAAAAAAGGAAAAAATAAAAACCATATTTTTATAGGATAGATTGAAATTGTTATTGGTAACCTGAATATCATTTTAAAACACATCAACCTTGTCTTCTGATTAGCATGCTAAACCACTAAATTACAATTTGTCCTCTCCTTGAAAATCCCACAGCAATTACAGGGGAACCTGCTAACAGACACCAAAGGGATAGATAATTTTATGGCCATTAAGTAATGCAGAGTGATTAATTTGATGGCACTTTCTCATGGCCAGGTTTCCTTGGCTTTGAGAATAAATTAATACATATTTTTACAATTGGCACAGGTTAAACGGTATTAAGAGCAAAGTCTAATTCACTTGATTAGTGTCTTACCTGCACTGAAGAAAGTTCTCTTCATAGTGAATCTCTACCTCACACAACAGCAAGACATACATGGTCACACTGTTAAAGGTGTGTAAAGTTTTGTGCCTGTTACCATATACCAAATATATGGCAACTTTTTCGACCTACTGCCTGATTCAAGGCAGCGCAGTAAGGGTGAGAAAATTCCTGTGTAAGGAATGTTCTTGTATAAGGAGCAGTGTGACTAGAAGGGCCAAGCAGGTGATCTTACCCTTGTACTCAGCCTTGGTGAGGCCACACTTCAAGTACTGTGTGCAGTTTTGGGCACCACAGTATAGGAAGGACATCAAAGTGATGGAGAAGGTACAAAGAAGGGCAACCAAGATGATTAGGGGTCTACGGAACAGGTCTTACAAGGAGAGGCAGAAGGAGCTGGGGTTGTTCAGCCTGGAAAAGAGAAGGTTGAGGGCAGACCTTATTGCCCTCTACAAATACCTGACAGGAGGTTGTAGTGAGGCGGGTGTTGGCCTCTTCTCCCTAGTGACCAGTGACAGGACAAGAGGCAATGGGTTCAAGTTGTGCTAGGGAGGTTCAGATTAAGTATTACAAAAATTTTCTTCACCAAAAGTGTGATGAAGCATTGTAACCAGTTGCCCAGGGAGGTGGTGGAGTTGCCATCCATGGGGGTATTCAAATAAATGAGGAGATGTAGCCCTTTTGCAGATGATTTAGTGGTTAAGGTGGTGTAGGACTGATGGTTGGATGATGATCTTGAAGGCCTTTTCCAACTACGATGATTCTGTGATTCTATTCTATGATTCTATATGATGAGGACATACCTCTTACTAGACACTAGAGAATGCTCTTTGAAATGCCAGTCATAAGAAAAGCTTTAGCTGGGACTGCTACCTCCTTAAACACCAGGTAACAGTATAAGAAAATGCATTAGGAAACCAGGCTATAATAATATGATGTTCCTGTTCCTTGGCATTCACTCCACTTTTAGGACAGAATTGGCCCATTTTTTCAAAGGTTTTTACTACTTAGGACTGCCAGGAGTCTTGAGTTGAGTCCAACTATGTGAAGTTGGATAAATGATGCTCCTAGTCACAAAATAATTTCTTACTGAAATTCTATTTGAGTGTGTGAAACATGACTGAGAAGACAGCTGCATAAAGGATCTGAATTTTAATATCCTTACTCAATTTTGCAGCATTCTTCCCCTTTTTTTATTAGTGCAGCAGTAGATAGCAATTGAAAACACCTATCTCACTGGTACTTAAATGAAGACACGGGATTTTTAAATCAGAAAATGGGGTATGACATGGTCTGTTAAATGAAACTGATTACTTGTTGGTCATCAGTAAAACAAAACACTTATCTAGGTTCTGTCCATCAGTGAGATACATTTTAGAAGTATAGTTCTTTCATGTAAGAAGACAGTCAAGTCCTGCAGCAGTGTCCAAAACTTGATCAATATCCTTTTATTAAGTTTGCTTTATTCTGGATTGTAGCCTCTACAATTTGACAATATGTTAACTCATCAAGAAAGTTAATCTTCCTTACAAGATAGTATCAGAATTTGAGTTTGCCTGCTTGTCAAACATATTTCCACTTTCCAGTCACAAATCTCCCATCCTTAAGGTGGGAGTGTCTCTCAGAACTGAAGTTCAGAGCAGTTTCTAGGTTTAACCTATGATATAAGATCTGTTAAACAACAAATTCCTATTGAGAGCTTTCAATCCCATCCCCTGGCTTCTTTCACAATTTAATCTATCAAAGAAAACAGTGATTTCTTGACAAAGCCATCATGATCATTCCTCTTCTTGCCCAGGAACACTGCAGACCTTTGTCAGACTGCTGGTGTTCAAGCACTATCACAGTTGTATCACAGTCAGAAGTAGCAGCATATTATTGCCATCAGAAAAAATTACCCCCAGTCTCCCATTACTTGGCAGTACCAGACTCACATTGATCTTCACAGTTGGACTCAATGATCTTGAAGGCCTTTTCAAACCAAGGTGATTCTGTGATTCACAGCTTGGAGCTGCACATTTACACATTACAAGATGCAAGTCCCACAGAGGTGCTGTATGTCCCACTAGCACCATGAAAATAGATCACCCACTATATTCCAGCTATTTGGTAGCTCATTCATCCTCTTCTTTAGCACTAGGCAAGCACAAGGGTTTAAAACAATGTGCTTGAGCGAGACACATAGTTATACTTTTGGGGTAACAAATATGAAACAAAAAGTTGTAACTAAATGGAATATGAAGGAGCACTATACTTAATAACTGTCTAGTTGCTCACTGCTTCTTATTCAGGACACAAATGAGAGATCAGCTATGAGGGTAGGCCATGAAATCCTGTTTTCTTGCTCTAACACCTGCTTTCTTCTTGCAACCTTTATGAGATTTGAGAGAAAATACCCTAATTTTCAGCAGTAACTATCCTATAGTCAAACCCTCAATTCTAGGTCTAAAGCTAGGCAGAAGGCTTATGCTCCAGCTCTCTGTAGAGAGCCACTATATTCAAGACAGACACCTTGAAATCTTCTGTCCCCCCTTATGCTAAAACTAGATTCTTACTTTTTATCCAAAGCCAGTGAACTTTTGATGACTTACATGTGCTCTGCTATTGCCTTCTGGGGCTGGAGGGTTTGGCCATGAATATAAATTCCTTGGAAGTCTCTCTCTGAATTACCACTTTTGATATTTAATGATACTTCTATCTGCCCATTATTATTTTTCCCTCAGGTATCCACTCAGTCCAACAAGGCTATTCCTGTGCCCTGATGAGTAAAATCCACTTTTATCTGTTCTGCTCAACTCCTATTTCCTTCTGAAGCTGAACTTCTTTATATAGGAAAGTCTCCATTTAACATTACAAAATCCACCCATTATATAAAGATGTTCTCTGAATCTCATGGTATAACACCATCTTTGATATGGACCTACAAAAAACATTCTCATTTAAAAGACTGAGAATAAATTATTGTGTCTAGACATGTATATGAAGCAAATTTACCCTTGTCCTGCCTCAAACAGGAAACCCTTGTGTTACAGAGACCCTCTGTATCCACAGAGATTTTAGATGGGTGTCTGCTGGAGCAGCCTAGACTTACAGGTGTGCCACAGTGGCATAAAAATGTCAGTGGCAGCCCTCCTCCATTGTGAGATCTTCAGCAGGACAGCTTGCTTCTTGTACAGATTTGAAGCATAACTAACCTTTAGCACAAAGTATAGACACATTTAATCCTCAAAGACATAAAACAGTGTATGCATCAAAATGAAGATTAATTTCAAATCTAAGATGGAAGTATTAAATAAACTAAAACTTTGATTTTTAATTTGTCCAGCACTCTGGTTTCCCTCAGTTCAGCAACACACCATTTTTTAACCAAGGTGCCAAACTGGCAGATGGCTTAACCAACTCAAAAATTAGTTCCCTGCTAACCCCAATGGCAGATGGCAACACCACAGAGATACAGGAAAGATAAAGTTCTTCCAGCTTGCGGAAGGAAGCAAAAGCAAAGCATCAAGCAATCTCTGGAGCCAGAAACTCTGGAATTTTATATTCCTTCCCCTGGCAGAGTAACTACTGATAACACTATTTGAAAAGTATGTAACTGCAGGTTTGGAAGCCAATTTCCTATGGACCATTAAGGCTCTCAGAAAATTTAGCAAGTTTGTCTGCAATGCAATTATTTCTTCCTGAACTACTTCCAAATATACAGGGGCAGAAGGGTAACACTAGAACACAGGAATCAAAGTGGCCTTCAGGCAGAAAGTTACATATTACCCACCAATTCTATTTAATGATCTTGCATGAAAACAGGGGCCAATGAGTAACAACGTGGTATATCCATTGGAGAGAAAGCAAGCTATTACACAGCAGCTGCCAGGAGCTGGTTCACAGAGCATGACGGATTGAATCTTTTCTGACACTGTTAAAAATAAAAGGAAAATTTTTTTCTATTATTAATTATAGAAGTGTCCTCCTACCTCTTGTAGGAGGACACCATAGATATGTAAACCACAGCAGGCAGTAAGATGCTTGAGAGATTTTGCCTCAGACTCAACCAAATGTTTACTTTGCATCTGACAGATTAAACCCATTTGATTGGAAGCCACTATAGAATGGCACCGAAGACCTGCCAGCTGTAATGTGGTACACACACACACACACAAAAGCCCATCCTCACTCCACATCATCTCACTTTTTAGCTCTCACTTCAAAATCACATAAAGAGGCTGCAACACAATTATTGTTTCTATGAAGTGGCAAGTCCTTGACCAGTGAAGCTAAAGCCAGGAGAAGTGAAGGCAGAAAAAGGTCCTGTCCAGAATCACAGGTTTTAGTTGGCAAATCATAGGTACTACAAAGTTGACAGCAGAAAAAAAAAAATAAACCAACTCTCACATTAAGAGAGAAAATGTTTGGTTAGTAACTTGCAGTTCATAGAATCATAGAATGGTTTGGGTTGGAAGGGACCTTAAAGATCATCTAGTTCCAGCCCCCCTGCATGGGCAGGGACACCTCCCACCAGACCAGGCTGCTCAAGACCCCATCCAACCTGGCCTTGAACACTTCCAGGGAGGGGGCAGCCACAACTTCCTTAGGCAACCTGTGCCAGCGTCTCACCACCCTCACAGGAAAGAATTTTTTCCTAATGTCTAAACAGAATCTCCCCTCTTCAAGTCTTAAACCATTTCCCTTTGTCCTCTCACTACACACCTGTGTAAAAAGCCCCACCCCAGCTTTCTTGTAGGCCCCCTTCAGATATTGGAAAGTTTCTATAAGGTCACCTTGGAGCCTCCTTTTCTCCAGGCTGAACAATACCAACTTCTTCAGCCTGTCTTCATAGGGCAGGTGCTCCATCCCTCTGATCATTTTTGAGGCCCTCCTCTGTGGCCTTCCGGGAGCTCTGTGTCCTTCTTTTGCTGGGGTCTCACAAGAGCAGAGTAGAAGGGAAGAATCACCTCCCTTGACAGGCTGGCTGTGCTTCTGTTGATGTAGCTCAGGACATGGTTGCCTTTCTGAGCTGCAAGCACACACTGACAGCTCATGCTGAGCTTCTGGTCCACCACCACACCCAACTCCAGCTGACCACCATCCTTTCTCCTCCCAACCTGTATTCATGCACGGGATTCCCTCAACCTTGCATTTGGCCTTGTTGAATTTCGTGCAGTTTGCACTAGTACACTTCTCAACCCTGTCAAGGTCCCTCTGGATGGCATCCCTTCCCTACAGTGTGTTTACTTCACCACATAATTTGGTGTCATCAGCAAACTTGCTGAAGGTGCACTCGATTCCACTGCCCATGTCACCAGCAAAGATGTTAAACAGCACTGGTCTGAGTACCAACCCTTGAGGAACAGCACTCATCACACATCTCCATTTGAACACTGAGTCACTGGTCACACCTCTTTGGGTGCACCCAGACAGCCAGTTCCTTATCCAATGAGTGGTCCATCCATCAAATCCATACCATTGGCAGTTAATGCCAGTTGTTAGCTAATGCCAGTTAATGGCATCAGGCTTTGTTTTGTGTTTATAAATAAATAACCCCCCCGACTTCTTGGGTTGACAATTCCATAAAAACAACAACATTATAGCACACAGGCTTGTAAAATCAACTTCCTGTTTTATTTCCTGTTACCACTCTCCCCTCTCTGTCCTGTCTGACCTTTTCCTGTTGTACCATGCAACACACCACCCAGTTCATGGGATATGTGACGCACCTCCCCAGAAAAGTCTCCCACCTCACTTTCAGGAACAGCACAGACTGTCCATTTGCCTAGCTCCAACAGATTCTTATTCCTAACACAAAGCAAGAGGCAAATCCAGGCACCAGCCTAATCAGTAGTCTGAACAGCCTTCCCAGTTCAACTATATTGATCCGTACTTTCCCAACTTTTCTAACAGCACAAATGGGACAATAAATTTCTACTCTGAGACTTCTTAAATTAGTATAATTTGTATAAAAATTAGTATATTTTATTATCCCCAAGGACCCCACCCACTATCACCCTCCCTCACACTCCTTCCCCAACCTCATAATGTCTAAATCTTCTGGATAAATCCATTTATCCTCAAAGACAGTTGTGCCATTGAACCTCAAACTACAGCTGAGGAAACCCATTTGAAAGGCAAACCAGCTTTTAGAGATCTAATGTCAAAAGGAGCTGAAAATACACAGCAGTTTATAAAAAGAACAGTTCTTCAGGAAATGATTAGTGGTTATTTTCAGAATCACAATAGCATGCTCAGAGCTGCACAGAACAAGAGATGTATATTATAACAGACACTTGAAAGACAAAATGAGAAGTATTCAAAACTGTTGTCATGTACCTTTGTTTTAAATAAAACAAAATTCTAGCAACTCCAGTGCTTCCAGTCACGTCACTGAAATTACTGGCTGGTGATGCTAGAATCAAATGTACTTTGCTTCATTATGCTTTTATACTTGAATATGACCTCAATTCCTTTAATATAAAATAACTTGTTACTGCAAAGATGTTGTTATTAACTTGTTATTGCAAAGATGTCATAAAACCTAAGGAATGAAGACCACCTGTAGCATCAAGAGACACCTGCAATGCCAGTTTCCAGCAGATTCAAGAAAAATCAGAAAGTAGGGCAGCCTTCTTGCTATTGCCCATAAGCATCAGTGTTTCAGTTATCACCCAGACTTCTCTATATAGACAGCATCTTCTCTATCTACCTCCCACCATACTTTTCATCTCCTAACTTACCTTTCATGTCAACTGCCCACCAGTTTGGAAAGGCCATCTCATTCCATGCACAAGCTGGATTTGCTTTTTCCCCCTCCAGCCTGCAGCCCTGTTTGCTTCCTTGGGAGGTCTCTCTACCTGTACAACCTGGAACAGTGCCAATTAAAGCTCCCTCTTTGCTGGCCTACTTCACATACTCTTTTATTCCACTTCTCTTTCTGGCCTAGGACACTTCTTAATTTACAGAAAAATTGGAGGAATGTTACTAAATGCTTTTAGGCCAGCATCTTGGCATTCACGCTCATTATACACGTATCCTTAACTGAACATGCCAGCAGCTCCTTAGAAATTAAAATTGCTCGAATATTATTAAAAACATACACATTTCAACCAGGATGTTTATTACAAAATTTCATCCTTTAAAACAATTTTTCAGAATTATAGTAAATATTGTCCAAACAAATTGCCTCTTTTACAGAAGACACTACCGTCAGGATTATTTTCTTCTCATTTGCTCTCAGAAAGTGAGCATTTGTCTTACAGCTACAACAGAAATGCCTTCTCTCCATGGGAGATTCTGTCACCTTCTCTTGTTTGCTTCTTAATTTGAAACAGCCCCTTGGATTTTCATGGTTGCTTTGATAGAGTAAGAAACTGCCAAAATGAGCAAACGACAATCAAAATATAGCCCTAAAATAAGGTGCATAACAAAACTGCTATCCTGTTATCTTTGGAGATGTCAAGCACTCCTCGGCTTTTGGAAGACTCATTTATACAAATATTTAAGCCCTCAAAGCCAACACATTTACCAATCATTTAGACATAATCATCTTGTCACTTACATACAGCTCAACAAACATGTCATTGGGAAAGCCCTACAGTGTAATTAACATCGGATTGAATGACAACTGAAGAAAAACATTCGAAGCATTTTCATTCAAATCTGAAAGGCAATATCTAGTATGTCAAGACTCACTTCACCAGGAAGATTGACTTTCCCCATTATTATTCTTAATTGTATACGTGTAGCTTTCAATTTAATTAAACTGAGGATTTTAATCACTGCTTGGCTTTAAGGTTTTCTGTTTATCAGTGCAATCCAAAGTTTTATGCTCAGGAACACACGAGATCAACTTACATCATCTGATGGTGAAGTTAACAGAGCCAATGGTCAGAGAGGAGGGAAAAGAAAAACTTACTGTAACGTTCATGAACATTCAATATCAGAAGGTAAAATTTTTAAAAGAAACAGCAAATAGCAGTTCTACTCCAATAATTGTATTTTCCCAGATGTTGTCTAGTCTTACGAAGGAACTGTGGCCTCAAAATGTTTTATTTTCCTGTCAGTGTTGTAAAATTTCATAGAGTGAAACAACTTGCAGTCATGATTACTTATGTCATAATACATTTCCTCTACACTGACTGCAGAGATGTAAGCAGAGCTATCTCTCAGTGTATCATTTTAAAATGCACACACAACCATTCTCTAAGCAGCACAAGAGCCCAAAGCTCTGAGATGCAGCAAGGTCTCACCAGAAAAGCTGAATTCTCCATTAAGTGCTATTAGTATCCCGATTAAATATTCATTACAAGAATGTAGTTGTACAGCATTTAACTGGGGAAAGGCCATTACTGAATCACAATTTTTCTGCCAAAAAATACCTAACACAGATCAATGTTACTTTCTGTCCTGTTTATTATGGATCACAAGAAGGCAGTAAGGGGACTGATAGCAACAATCCTACCCAATGGCAAAGACTCTGATCCACTGTACTCCCCACTTTTAAGCAGACAACTTCCTGGCTAAGAATCATGCCTGGGAGACATGAGTACTACTTGTTTCAACAGGAGCAAGAGGAAAATACTCAGTTTCAAAGAGAAGCCAAAACTGTATGCAGGGAGCCAAGGCCACAGGTGCTCCCACCCCCCCCATCCTCTCCTGCCCTCAGGCCCCAGTGTCTGGCTGTGGCAGGGGCCCCCACTAACCACATGTAGACCACAGCCATCCTTCTCCAAGAGGGAAAGACCATTTCCAGCTATCCACATGTGGGGTTTTTTGCAGTCATCTTAACCAGCAGATCAAACTGAGGACCCTTCCTATACCTCTTCCCTTGCTTGGCTGCTGTCTGCCTGTTCCAGGGCACTGCACTAGCTCTGCCCATGGGTGTTGCCAGAAGCCATGCAGTTCTGACAATGCTTTTCCCCCTAACAAACTTACATAATGTGACAGATATATCACAAAGACTTGGTTTCTACCAACTGAGTGGAGCAGGTCTAGTGGCTCTGTTGAAAAACTGGGTTCGTTCCTATGTTGATAACTTAACTGTGATAAGATAGAGGCTGGAGGAAAGCTCTTGAAACACTTTTCAATTATTATTTGCAAAATAAGAATTGTTTGGGTCATATTTAAAATACTTAACCATCTGAACCCACTCCAGTGATAAATACTGGTGAGAGGGAGAGCCTAAATTCTGTATGATTAAAGCATGGGTCGCATAATGGCTGCAGAGACAGTCGTTTCTGGGCACTGAAAAACCACAAGTGGTTAAAACCTACTGTAGTGCAATTGGCAACACAGGTCTAGCTCCTTCCTTTGTACTGAAGGACCCAAACTTTCATCTCAAATTCCCCAAGAGAGCTCTCTAGCACTCAAAATTTTTCTGGGAATGGTTTCTCTCAGACTCCACCAGAATCACTGCAAGACACCGATCTCTGGTCATTTTAGTTCAAGTCTCTGAATGTGCCTAAGAAAAAGCCTCTCATTTCCCAGATGCACCCTTTGGCTACCAGACTACTGATACATTCACACTTCCTCAGTGCTTCCATGCCTTCCTGATGGCAGCACTTTACTTAAATGATTTATTAAGTGACACTAGTGGGGTAGAGACAAAGTGTAAAATTTACTTTACCCTTCCCACATTATTTCACAAGCTTCTCTCCTGTTCAAGGTGCCCTCTAGGTTTTCAGGTGTTTCACTGGAGCAATTTTGTAACACTCATGAGAGTGAGGGATGGTGGAGACACATGATCCTTGCCCAAGGAACTCCAGAGATGGAGGCAAGGGCAAGGCAGTTTGGTGTCCCAGTTATTGAGCTCTGGGTGATGCCCTTCCTGGGCTTTCCCACATAGCACTGGCTCCTCTTCTGTCTGCCCTCCACAGCCCTCGCCTTTCAGGAGGCATCCTCACAGCCTTGACCTATGCCTGCAGGAACTGCTCTGCTGTTCTTCCCACTCCTCCCCTTTTTTATTTTAAATTTCTTTCATTGTCTTTTTCTGATCATCGCTTTTCTCTCCTTTTCCACTCCTTTGTTAGCTCAGTTTGCTGTGACTAAAATCAAACCTATTAACACTTTTGATACAAGAGACAAACCAAATAGCAGTATTCTTCCTTGTAATACAGGACACATGCAGTGCTTGGGAATTAAGAAGTCATCAAGTACGTCGCTGTGAGTCAACCATTTTCCCAGAGAAATCTATGCAATCAAAAAAGGACACTAACTTAGAAGTACCTCTAGGGTGGCTGGAGAAGCTCGTATCCTCAGTCAGGATGAACCAGCTCCCTACAGCCCTGTACCACTTCTGTCAGCTTCCCAAGGCACTTCATCTCAAGTGATCTGTATGACCACATTTTCAGTACTTTTTGTGCCTCCTGAGAGGTTGCTAATGGAAAGCTGGTAACCTCCAAGAGGATTAGAAATGAGGAAAGCAACCTGGTAGAGCACCATCACATTACGAGCTCCCAAGAGCTCTGTGGGAAGTGCTTCTCCCACCTGGGGCCCATGAGAAGCAGTGCTGCAAATAGCACCACGTGCAGAAGTATAAAACTACACCTGGGGACAGAATTTGAGAACATTTTTTCCCTCCGCTCATTCTTTGCCTGCAGCTGCCTTAAACACATGTGAAATTGTTCCATGTGTTCCAACCTCCTCAGTTGGGTTTTAAAGTAACAGAACAAGCTGAGCTTCTCATTTTTTGCCTTAGTTGTTGCCTCTGTATCGAATAGGTGATGCTGAATGCTAAAGGAGAATGAAGAAAAACGATTTCTTCTTTTAAGTACTGTTAGTGTAGGATTAGCCTACTAGGAGGTGAATGCCAAGCAACTGGGCAGCCTGGATTCAGGTACACACAAGCTGCAGACACCCTGGGAGAGCACAGGCTTTTATTTGCAGATCTACTTGATCCAAGCTTACACTTGTACTTATTTTTCACTGCTCATCTGCACAGAAATGAAAGGATTTGCATATTTTTCAAGAACTAGTTCAGAATAACAGGTAAGAGTTTGATGAATGCAATTAAAAGCATTCAGTCTGTTATCTAAAAAGCTGCTACAGCAGAGAAACAAACCACAATTATTCCCTCTTCTTTTACTAATCATCTTTTACTAATGCATTTTCATGTTCTGCATAGCTAGATATTTAGCTATACACTTTTAAAAATCACAAAGGTAGAGCTGCAAGCACTATTTGAACATTGCATCTAGAATTACTGTGCCATTTCCCAGGAGTCACAGCAAAGAGTTTGAATATGCTTTTTTTTTCTGTATTTTTCCCTTCCTTTGTTTTTCAACTCTCTACTGCAGTACTGGAAAGCAAAATTTACCAAGAAAGCCTAGCAGTTAATTCCAGAAGCAGTGACTGCAACAAAAAGTTGGAGTTAATAGTTTTAAAATAGGTGAGTGCTCAAACATCCCAAACATCCCTTCCTTCCACAGTCAAAAGTCATAAATCCTAACATGTTCTTTGAAATCAGAAGCAGGTTGCTGATGCAGGCAGTTCCAGTTTCACCTGGGAGGTAATGAGGTGAAGTCATTGCATGGGAGAGAAGGAAAATAGAGCCAGCTGACTATGCACCATTTAACTCAAGCGCTCCCTGGTGGGAAGCATCAGCAGCAGGGGTGCAGCTGATAAGTGAGATGTTTCTTTGTAGAACACTTTACTGGTCATTTGTGTGCTATTGGAATAACAAGTAGTTAAAAAGGCCACAGTGGAATAGAGCTCCATCAAAGCAATCTGCAGAGATACCCTCTGTAATTAGAAGGCAAGAATTCAGCAAGCTGATGGGCTGGCACAAGGCTTTGTTCCTCTAATTTTGTTAGAAATTAGGGTTTTTTAAAATGCTTGCCTATACTGCTTACTTAATAGTACTGAGTGAATATATGGTCCTTGCTTTTAAACATTATACTAAATAAGGGGTGGGTGACAATAGGATTTAACATCTCTTTTGCTACTCTGGATGCCTTTGTTACCATCTATAAAAATATTCTCTAGAGACTGCAATGAAGGAAGTCTGGTTTCTTAAGAGATCTGCCTCCTATTTTACAGTGAGCTCTACTTAAAACATCTCACACGGATTGAACACTTAAACCACGTCCTACAATCATGCAACTTCTCCTGTCTGAAACAGATGAAGTCACCCTACATCTTTCAACTTATGGAGAGCTCCTCTGTTCCTTTCACCTCGCAGAGCATGTAAGACCATAACATATTTGTGACATCCATCCCAATGTCATATTGACAAATTGTCTCAACATTTTCTGGGAGACAACCTGACAGTCACACAACATGGTCACAAATGAATCTTTTCCATAGGAACCCAGGCTAAAAGTACATTAGAAACATATCCAGCAGTAACACAGTTTCCCTCATTCCAGTTGCAGACCCTAATTTCTGTGCTCATTACTCAGAGAGCTGCAAGACTATCCTTGCTTAACCTGGATGGCAAGGCTCCAAAACACACAGAAGCAGAGTCCCCTTTAGAAATATTGGGGTCTTGGAGTTTGCCCACAAGTTTGCCAAGATCTGATTCTGCTTATCCCAGGGCAGGACTAAACACTTCAAAATTGCTCCATTTCAGCACTTTTCTGCTGTTGAACTTAAGTATCTTTGCAGTCACAACTCCAGCTGTATGACCTGGGCAGAGATATGAACAGAAACATAGGAGTTTCCAATATGGATTTGACACTTTACCAATCAAAAGCAGAATCATCAGAAAAACACATACTTTTCCTCAGAATAATTTCTCTTTACCATAGCTTCCATGTTTCTACAAGCCCTGACAAAGCTGCAGATCGGTTAATCTTGCTGTCTCTACTTGAGACAACTACAACAAATAAAAGCCATGACAATATCATGCTGATTGCCTCTCTAACCATCTAACAGCAGAAAGAAGATGGGCTTCTACTAATTGACAGTGTCTTGAGAAAGAGATCTGCCTAGCATCATTTCCAACCAGTCTCAGACACTTCTTAGTCTGCCACAGGGAGCCAACAGCACCAGTCAGCCACTGATCCCAAGCAGCCAACAGCAGCATCTCCTTTTTTTGACAACACTCTGAGGCACTTGTACTCAACACTACTGCCATGACTTGGTTATTTCCAGTATGGCTCCTGCCCTTTTCAAAGCAGCAACTAAGCAAGGATATGATTGTTTATTGATCAAATATTAACTTGATTATCACCAGCAAAAACCAGCTTCCTAAGCAAAATGTACCGAGTGGCCTCACAATTTGTTACTTTATCCTTCCATTCTAAAAAAAGAACTAATAATAACTATAAACATAACAGTTTCATCATGGACCTTTCCCAACCAGGGAGATCACTCATCTGCACCCTAGAAGAATGTGCTCTAAAATCCAAAAGTTGCCTAACAATTTCATGAGCACCGCTGACCTTCACCCAGCCAGAAAAGACACCAGGATTTGATCCATCATCTGCCAAATTTGCAGCCTTGATAGCAAGCTGGGCAGACTCAACTAGCATAATTTCAGTTTGAGAATTACTGGAAATTTCCTCCCAGCTGGGAGGCTGCTGCAACTCATTGAGACAGACATCATTAATCAGACTGTCCCCAACCTTAACCAAGGCTGCAGTTGCAACTTTACAGATACTAATACAAGGATGGACTACAGAGACCTGCTTATGAAAAAAAAAAATGGACTTTCTAATCTTGTTTTCCTGTTGGACTCAATTCAAGACATTCTTTTCCAAATTTGATTTTTTTAAAAGCAAGCACATAGTAAGAAGCCCATGTTCTTTCCCCATATACCAGGAATATGTCTTTGCTGCCTCTGAAGCAGTGCAACAATGGTTGGAAAAGAATTCTAGGAGAAATGGGAACCACAGTCTAGGACATAGGCAAAATCTATTTTCTTTTTATTCTTAACAAGTCTCCCAAGTTTTAATAATCACTATATGACTTCCCTGAGAAGAAGCTTCAGTGTCAGAAAAGAAACATATAAATAGCAAGAATATGCAGAAATTGAAGTATCACTGATTCACTGAGGCTGCTTTTTCATTTTAAAAAATAAAAACAAGTTTAAAGTCCAGTAAATCACTATTGCATTTTTCCATTATTGTTAAAGACAGATAAAAATGTATTTGATTTGTGTGCTGCTATTTTTTCCAGTGAAGATATAGATACACATTTGCATTTGTGCTTAGCCTTCTGTTTGAATTTAAGATTTGCTTTTTGGTGTATTGGGAAATTCTAATAAAATTTTAAATTAACAGATATGTATTTAGACTTTCAGCTAAATTAAGAACAGGGTTTTTTGTCTTGGAATTACATGATTTTTCATTTAATTTCTCAGTGTCTGTGTCCTGAAAGCATGCAAGGCTGATACATCTCTCAAAATTACTTTCCTTAAAAAGATTTATATTTTATATTCCTTCTTCATTTGCAGTTGCTCAGTGCAAAAAAGCACTTATCTAGAAACTAATGAATTGTTTATATTAAGATCATTATAGTGCTTTCATAAATAAGAAATCATGCTTTCTTTAACACCACAAATAGCTGTCATTCTAAATATGCATTACCTTTATCTTTCACAAGAATGGATTTAAATGTTAAATGCACATTCTTATATCTTATATTCATCTTTTTCACACAATAGTCTGGAATGATTAAAAGTTTAAATTTATTTTTCTGATTTTGAATGTTGAATTTCTCCCACATATCATCAGCCAAGCAGTTTACCACCAGAAGTAATGGTATAAACAATAAAAACCATATTACAAGTTCCTGGTAGCTAGACATTTGTGACATAAATAAGCATACAGAACATTTTTTGCAAGCATGTTGTAAGAAAATCAAAAGAGATGGCTTGAACATGGAATATTAAATTGCAGAGAAAAGCTAAGATAAACCAAGAATTAGTCAACAAAATGTTTTGTGAATATCTTAGAAAAAAGCATACCAACCAAGTCAGTTTCTAAACCAACTTGTGCATTTTCCATTTTTCTCAGCTCTTACTAGTATATATATGAAAGGAAAGGAAAAAACAAAAAGTTTTGCAAAAAAAAAATATGTCAAACACGATCAAAGTCAGAGGAAAAATTCCTCTTGCCTTATTATGGTGTTTGAACTAAGCTTTAAATAAATGTCAACATGAAGACACTACAAAGATTTCTGAAGAAATATAGTCCATAGTATGCTGTGTTTTCTTTTTTCTTTAGTAGGTTGTTGTACATCATCTTTGCTGTTTTTCACTTACTCTTTCCCCATTCCATCATTCCTTTACACCACTAGGCTAAGGTTATTCAAGTAGTGGTAGTTTCCTTCTTTTATTTTTAATTTCTCCTTCCATCCCAAGACTAATTGTACGTTCCTGTATTACCACAAATCTTTCCCAGATCATATAGGAATAACTTCAGTCTGCTCCAGAATAATTTCTGTCATTATCATTATTCACTCCCATTAGAAGCCATTACTCATTCCACTATTCGACATAAAAATGAAATCCTGTATTGTCTGTTCCCTGGATCACAGCGATGCTGGAGTTTACCTCCTGCCAGTTGAGCAGTTTGTGGCAGAGAGAAGACCATCACTCTTACAAAGGCTGCAGAAGCAGCTCTTCTCCTCATTCAACAGATGGTGTAAACCAAGAAATCTCACTCATAGATGTAACGCTCATAATTCTACCAACTATAATTCTGTATTATGAGGCTATCAGGAGCGACATTCTCACATTCATAAACTATTCCATATTTGACAGCCAAGACCTGGTTGAGAAGAGGTCAGTGGTTACAACTCCAAGATCTGAAACAAACAATAAAAGCAGGTTTTTTAAGTTTCATTGCTACAAACACGTAAGTGCTCAGCACAGTGAAACCCAGCAATGACATTTCTTCCCATCAACTGACTAATCCTGGAGGGGGGAAACCTGAATTACTTTCTGCAGGAAAAAGAAATCTGACTTTCTCTCCAGAGAACACTCAATAACTTTTACGCAGAGCACTTTGAGGAAACAGAGGCTTTAGTGAGAGATCCACTGCTCTGAACTTGTAGACAGTAGTAGGAGAGGACCATGGAAGGACAAGTGGTCAGTGGTCACTATGCCCCTACTTCTAAAGATCTTCTTCCCTTCTTTGCTCACACTTGCAGAAGACATGAATCTTATATATAATACAATATATACCTAATAGGTTGTGTTTCAAAGAACTACAGCATAGGCTGTGAATTATCTGCATCAAGTTCTGACCAGCTCTGCTGCATCTTCTGACTGATGGGAAGGAGCAATGATTCAGCTTCAGTCCTGTGCTGTTCCATGACTCCTAGACACCCGCCTGTTCAGTCACAGCTTCTTCCTACCAGGCACATCAGTCGGAAAGGTTGATTCAGAACAAACTGCAGCCTTGCTCCCCTTTTGTGGTTCCCTTGGCTTTGTGACTTTTCCAGCACAGCTCACCAAGGCTGACATTTCTGAATGCTCAACTCTGGCTCCTTTCTCTACCATTTTCTCAAGCCATGAACCATAATATAGCACATCAACTTGCACCTGATCTGATGTGACTGTTCCATTTAACAAATCACATCCAGCTCTATCCTGATGACATTTCTAGCTAAAACACTTGGCCTTTTCATCTATTTTTAAACATAGCAATAGACTTTCTGGGATGATTTGTCTGACCTTGTCTTTTACCTCCACCCCATCGTCCTGAAATTCCTATTTCTATGACCCTCACAGCACTGCTTTATATGACACCAGAAGCAAGGAGAGGAAGTTAAGATGGCCCAGCAAACACCGAGACAAAGAAAAGAATTACAGGATCCTACCTGTAATTGCACAGTCCGGGGCTGCCGCCCCTTCTTCATTCAGTACACAGGCTAGATCTGGTCTTAAGACAAATCCCAGTGCTTACTGACAGTGCCTGCTGCCTGAATAACCCTTGCTTTATTTGTTGCAGTGGTTAAGCCATGCACTGAAAAGAGACAAAGCATTAGAGGACTTGCAAGATGATTTCATAATTCAGATAACTACCAACTTCCCTGAAGAACCTGTTTCTACCCTTGTCCAGGGTGCAAAGGCTGTAGTCAATCTGCCAAACTTTTGCTCACTCTGCCCTTTCTCTGAGTCATGGTGAATTCACTCTGCTGGTGAGCTGATTCAACACCATGTGCACCCATAGCACAAACCCCATGGTACAAACGCCAGGCTCATTGCCCTGCTTGAGAAGTCAGACATTCAGATGTATGTAAGGTGAAGTCAGTAGAGTGAAGTATTTACTAAGGAAGAGAAACAAGAATGTCATATTTTCTACTGAGGTCCATTTGGTTGCACCCCATCATATCCATAGGCAGCTCATGTCCTGTCTCAACAGCTGCCATGAGGAAGGTGTGCTGCTCGTGACAGCAATACTATCAAGACAGGATGCAAAAATGAGTTTTACAAGAAGCAGAGATATGCTAGCCTGGGCACAATAAACTTTTATTCTTCAACCAAAATCAAGAAAAGCAAGGCAGCAGAGATCAGAAGAAACAAGCATAATACAGATGACATTGGAGAGCGTGTTTTTGCTGCTGGGAAGGGAAGCCAACTGAAGCAGAATGATAACCACACGTGTCACAGCCAGCATCTTCAGTAGCTACTCACATGGGAGCAGGAAATAAAAAAGATAGCATAGAAACAAAGCCAGTGAGTAAACAACTGAAAAGAATTCCAGCACGTGCTGCCTTAACAGTGCCTCTTAACCTCTGTGTAAATAGATCCTCCAAGGCCACCTCACAAGAAATCTGAAATAAATGCTAGTCAGAGTAGACAACAGCCTGTGCCTTCCTGCAGGTTGGAAGCACCCTGCATGCTGAGCACTGGGGCTTATGGACCTGCAGGGTGCTTGTTCACCCTCCTGGATGCACAGCAAGAGGCACAGATCCTGACCCAGCTCAGCTCCACAGCAGGTGCAAGCTCTGCTGGCTTCACTGCACACATCCCATCACCTACGTCCTGCTTGGAGGTCACCTCTGCCCCTGGCTGCAATGTTTGGCAATGGGTAATAACTCCTGCAGTTCTTCCTATTTATTTGTGTGCAATAATACTACTCCACATATTTTGCATGGCCTGGCAAACACAAGGTGTGTTGCACGCTTAGTTTTCCTTGCATAATGCTACTTCTAAACTAGTATTCCCAACCGTGCTTTACAGTTGAATTAGCCTGTAAATATTCTAAGAGTCAAAACACTAAAAGGATGCAGACTGCGCTGTTTTATTTTTAAACAGGAAACAATTGCACTTTATTTTAGCAAATATTTCTCTTCATTCTCATTAAAGGGAGAAGCTGTTTTCACAAGGATTGACAGAAACTGAGTAAAAGATGCTATATGTCTTATGAATCTGATATAATTCCCAGCTTGCACAGGTCTTCAGAGTTAACAAAAAACAGAAACCACCCAGACGTTTCATATAATTTAGCCCTAAAAATCATAAACAACTGCTGGGGGTTAATATGCTCTGAATGACTCCAATAATAAATATAGAATAAAGCACTGAACAGAGTCTGATGATCAAATGGCATGTACCAAGGTGACAAGAAGTGTCCTCAGAGACCACAATTCATTGTTTTCCTCCCACTTCCTATGATCTCTGACCCTGCTCTGCAGTGATCATACACTAAAGGTTTTCTTTTATCTTAAAAAAAAAATCCTTGAGAAGGTTACAATAGGCAAAGTGATAACACTGTAGACATAGCCTACTTCTCCTTTTGTGTGGCAGTTCTCTGAAATGCTCATAAAATATGCATGGTTTAAGTTTCTTCCTATCCCTGACTACTGTGCTAGTTAGCTTGATGAAAGCAGCACAAGTGCTGCTTTAAAGTGACATTGCTGACTGGTTTGAAGCCTTAAAAATTGTTTGACTCAAATACAGCATCTGTGTTTGGAGCTGTTGGATGTTAAATAAGTCTAATAACTACAGAAATGCATGTTACAACAAATGTCTTGCAGTTTAAATCAGAATAATTTTAATTCTTTGAAATTATATTCCATTAAGTTATGAAGCCCCTTCCAAAACATCACTGTGCCAAAATAAGAGTATAAGAGAAAGAACTCTGCCAACTCTGTAACATGATCAAAATAATGTCATTTCAGTAAATTACTTTGTTTATTTTTGCACAAACATCTCCAATTAAACATCTTTGTCCATTGCACTGTTGCCATCTTCCAAAAAGATGAGCTCTAAAGTAAAAACAATACTGTAGGGATCTTCCAGCATCTTGATTAGGTCTGAAAACTTTTCAGTCTTGACAAAACCTTCAGAGAATGTAACTCTACCCTTCACCTCTGAGTAATCATTATCTCAGTCCACGTAGGAATGCATCCAAAAACTGCAGGTGGATTTCAGCTTTAACACTTCTTCCATTACTAACCTCAATAACCCATCCACCCCATCCTCTACAAAAAGAGTGCAGAATTTGGGTCATACAGTACTGAAAACAGTGTCACCTAATAAAATTTATCACTTTTACATTCTTTAAACAGATCCTGACATTGGAGGTAGGTGGAGAAGCTAAATACTCCTGACCTTACTGCCCCTTTACTACTGACCTGCCCTCATAGCTGGTGTGTAGCCTGAGAGGTGAGTGAACACTGACAGAAGTAGGATCCCTGCAGAAAGCAGCTGCTGCAGTTAACTAGAGAGCATTTGCCCTTCTTCCCTATTTTTCTCAGTTTTGGGGTTTCAGCAGTTGCATGGAACATGCAAAGACATAGTTTTAGGTCCCTCTTGTCTGAACAAGACTCATATCCATGCCCTGCAAATGACATGGAAGAGCATTAGCCACCAGACTCTATTCTGTGCATACAAAGGGAGACAAAAGGCAGGAGGCAGGGAGCACTCCTCAGACATGCAGCTGAAGCATTATCAAACAGAATTAAAGATTCATTGTACAAAACAAAGAAATTATATATGAAGCAGGAAGAAGGCAAGTCTCCTCCCTATCTAGTGAGGTCCCTGACTAGCTGGCTAAGGAACAGTGATTTCCTCAAGCCTTTTCTTCTGGCCAATACATCTTGGATCCTTGGCTACAGTGGTATCAAGTAAACAAGTAGAGAGGTGAGTGCCCCAGCCAACAACAGCATTAACCGGGTGGCATGTTACTCCTCTGATCTGAGTGGTTTTGTATTCAATCAAAAAGAAGACTATTGGAACCTGATCTCTTTCATCCTGGGTGAGAGCTTTAATTTCTGAGCCATTGCATAATGAGGATACTTGCAGCAGCTCCTCCAGCTGCGTTTTAAACTAGAAGAGACATGGTGGTTCCACAGGAAAAAGTAAAAAAAGCTTCCTGTAACAAAGGTGTGTGTATGTGTGAGCACGCACAGCTCAGCAGTGTGTAGAGAAACCTTCCTGCCACCTCAGGTGACTTGCCAGAAGTCACACAGTGGGTCAGCAGCAGAGCGAGGAACAGCATCTAAATCTGCCTCCTAACCCACTGCCCTCTCTGCTGCATATTCTACGTTTTCAGTGTTGAAGCAGAGCTCTGCCACCTGAGATTCCCCAGCTTTACATGAGCTTGCAGGGTGCTGAAGCACTTCACATTTCCTTTTGGATAAATCCCAGAAGACACACACACTATTCTAGCCCAGCTGGTTTTATGTCTAGGTGCTATTCTGCTACTTTGAAGGAAAGGACAAAGCAGAGAAAAAGCCAGATGAGGAAAGATTCAGTGAGACAACTTGCCCAGCCTCTGGGGAGCCTTCTCAGCATGCATGTCTACTGTCAAATGATAAAAGAAAAAACACTTTTACCACTCTTCTCTGGGTCCTTTGAAGAAAAGAAATAACTGCTTGTTTTAAAAGTACACATTTACTCTTGCAGTTTACATGGATGTGATTTCTATCCAGTTTCTTCTCCTTTGGTACAGCTACTGATGTGCTTCCTACAGCTATTGGAAGGGCAAAAGTTTATTCTCAAACATCAGCTATTTCAGACTCTTAAGGACTCTTTCATTCTTGCAGTTAACCAGCAAAACATCTCTCTTTAACATTGTTGCTAGAATTGCTACCCATGGAACTTGGCAGTCAAAGGAATAACATCTGCTACTGTCACCAAAATAATCTATACCTTATCACGGTCACCTTCTTGCACCTTCCTCTCTGCCCCAAAAGGAAAAATCAAGCTAACCATCACTTGCTTAAAGATGTTCTCTCTTTTGCTACCCCTCTCTAATATCTGCTTACAACTGTGTGGCTCAGAAGATTGCTGAGCGTACGGCAGATAACACACTGATAGGCAGTAGGACAGTCTCAATGCCAGAAAATACGGAGTGACTCATCTTCATGAAAGCAAACTATGTGAGTCACAACCGTGATGAGTCAGAAGCCTGAGGAGAAGGCACCTTTATGGGAGGAAGAATTAAAATTGTCCTACTTTTCCAAATATATAACCTAGAGAGGAGCTTCCCATAAGGGTGGATGGAGGATGTGTGCAAGGAGAGAGGGGGAATTACATCATCAAAAGGTAAAGGGACAACGTGTGTATTAAAAGAACAAAATAAAATCACCAGTTACTTTGTGACTCACCGTATTTTCATTATTAGACCTCCTATTTAATAAATTACATCCTTCTTTCCTTGTTATGGCAAACTAAATTGTGTTAAGCTTTTTGTTGAAGTGCTTGATTGCCTGACTTCATTGGCCATTGAATAATGATTTCATGAGTGACCACAGGGAAAATAAAACTTAGAAGACCTACAGTTTATTAAAGTTGTCAGCAGGAGTGAATAACCATGACACACTGAACAAATTATATTGTTTCTAGATGTAGATGTCGTAAGGCATTTATCCATTATGCTTCACTTGATGGTAAAAGAAATATCAGATTGGATCATCTGAAATTAATAGTATGAACTTAGAACTTAAGTTCTAATTAAATTATCATAATTTAAATTATAAAATTAGATAATACCATAATTTAAATTATAAATTATAACTCTGCTCATTAGAAATTATGAAAATACCTAAATTAGCAAGCACCCAAATGTCTGGTGGCAGAAGCCATGCCAATTTCAGTCTGTGGGACCACATGTGGTCCAGGCTGTGTGAGCCACAGGGCAAAACAGTCCTTGTCTACAGAGGTTTCAGGCTTTTCTTTCAGAGTGTTACACAGACCTACGGCAGGGGAAAATTTAATGAATAGAAAAATTCGGTCACTACAGAGACAGGTAAGTTAGAAAACTCCATCAAATTACTTGGTTTGATCCATGACAATTCAGCTGACCTACCCACCTGGTGCTGAGGCAGGTGCCTCAAAATGGTGTCTCACAGCCAGGACCTCACAGCCAGGACAGACAGCTCTGTGCCAAAGCTGAGGGAACACTAAACTGCATCACACAGCTGTTCATTGCTCATTTTGCTATCCAGTGAATGCATTCCACTCCCTCATGCTATTTATCTGTCTTTTTTGTCTGTCTTTTCTTCCTTCTGTAAAACCTTACAAAACTCTCTAGGTAGTCTGTGATCTCATCTTCCAGGATTTTTGTTTCCTTTTTTAAACTCTGGGAAGTTAGTATCTTTTTTTTTTTTTTTTTCACTGCTGCCAATAGGATGTGCACTACAGTGGAGTAAACTGTCTTTTGAGTGCTTCCAGTGTTTGAATGACTTTATTCTTCAAGTTTCAACCCTTGCTGCTAGATTTGGCTTTAGAAACCTGATTTTTCTTTCTTCATATTGACCAGCCTACCTGTGGCTGTTCTGGCCATATCCTTAAAGTACACTGTTACGTGGACTAGACTAACCAATGGCTGTTTCTAAATACCTTCTCCAACCTGCTTTCCATTCCCTTGAATTTCTTTTTAAATTTTGATTCCCCATACTTGTCTTCGAGTTAAAAAGTAATGCAGCTTCACTTTAAAAAGATTGAGAACATTGAAATGAACTCCTGAGGTCCCTTCCAACCTGTGCTGCTCTGTAAGTCTATCAGATTGATAGTTAAAGTGTCTTAAAGAGCAGCAGTCTATTACCCCATCACAACTTAGCTCTTTGTCCAAAACTGCGTCGCCGCTTGAAGGCACAGCTCAGAGCACACACCTATCACTCAGACAGTCACACAAAGAGCTGCTTTAAAAGGCTCTCAGTGTTCAGATACTTCATAAAGAGAGAAAGCACATAAGCATGCAAACCAGACAGGTGTGCAGATGTCCCTCAGAGATCCCACCTGTTGTGAATTATTTTGAATGTTTTGCCTGATAGCCAGCAGGGATGGCTCTAGCCACTGCTGCTGAGGACATTGCTGACCTGGGTGTTTATGCCCATGGCAGGGAGGTTAGGGTAGATGATCTCTAAGGTCTAAACTGTTTAATGATTCTGCCCCAGCTCACACTCTGGCCTTTATCATCATCATCTGATAAATGTGGATTTGCATTAAAGATCAGGATGTAAAACTGGTGCAGGCAATGTACCTGCCCATAATCCCCTGTTGGCATGAGTGCAGGTCTCTGACAGCAGAGACAGAGGGCTGAGGGCAGCAGAGTTTAAATCTACCACATGTAGGGTTGCCAGCAAACATCTGACAGAGCCTGGAATTCCCCTGAACTTATGTTCAGACAATTATTTGTCTTCCTATGGATGCAGGCAGAAAGACACTCCCCCCACACACATTCTATTACTATCTCAAAAGGGTTTTTTATAGATCTTGGCAACTTATCCACAGCAGACAGCTCTTGTACACATTCTGATTTCAGGATGCCACAGATCAGTTCACCTGAAAGGGCCCAGTTACCAAACTTGCCAGGTGCCAGCTCTCTCCAGAAGCTGGGCATGTTGAGGAGGCTTGAGCTCCCTGGTCCCTCTGCACAGTCAAAACACTTGATCCACCTCCCTCACTCTTCCTCTCCATAAGGCAGAAGCCATGAATCAGCAAAATTCCTGCTGGCTCACAGGAATTTTAGAACCACCCTTCTCACAGATTTTCTACTTCAGTTGTCAGACATATTGCCCTTCAATTTCCTCTCAGTCTACCATATTTTTTGTCACCTCTTAGAAACAGACTTGAGGTCATACAACAGAGCACTTATCCTGAAGCAGCAAGTAAAAGCAGCTTAGAAGAAATAGCATAAAACAGAGGTATAAACCAAGTCAAATTAACTTGCTGATCTGTGTGTATATCTGGCATTATACGGTAGTGCTACATTTTCCACATATGCTAATACAGTCATTGGTTTGGGGTCCACCTTCAGATAGAAAAGCAATTGATCAGAGATCCGAAAATGCCTCTGTCACAATTGTGTTTTTTATAGAAGTCCTACTTCCCTGAGGACAGGAGGGGTCAAACAGCAGGAGACAGCAGGTGTGTTGATGCAGCAGGACGCAGTGCAGAGCAGAGATACCATCTTTAAGGAGGCTGCCTTGCTGCAGCAGCCCAGAGCTCTGCTATGCACCAGCACATCAGCCTGGGTTTGCACATTTAACTCCTCAACACCTTTCTTTTCTTTGGTCCCTGGCTCCCTGACTGTAGTGTTAAAAGTCAAAGAAAACGTGATGGGAGCAGGCTGAAGGAGGTAGCCATGGTGTTGTTCTCAGCCCTGTGGAGCAACTGGAGAGAGTCTGAGCAGTGGCAGGGGCAGGGAGCCACTTGCCCAGCTCTGCAGGGCAGCCTGGCAGCACACCCAGGACTGAAGTCCAAGTGACTCCAAGAAAGCACAGCAGCTTCCCAAACCAGACTGTTTCCTAAATCTGGTGCCCTTACAGTTAAGTTTCCCCAGTACCACTGCATGTCTTGCTGCTATTACTCCTACTCGCCCATAATGATTTACATGAGAATTCAGGAGTTACAGCAGTAGGAGGCCAGAAGTGGGAACAACATGGTAACTGTTGCTTATTTACAAAAAAAAACCATATTTACACCTTAGACAAGTACACATATCCCCTTAAAGAGGCCTGATAAAGGGGACCTTCAGCAGCTACAGAGTTAAAATCTGAGTTAGGCTCAGGCTTGTCCATACTCTTGTCTCAGTCTGTGAGTACACTGTCTTCCAGTGCCCAAGCAACTTTGCTCTTTCTTTAGGTCTTGTCTTTCCCTCTGGGAAAAATCACTCAGAGATCCTGAATGAACAGTGAGGACACTTATTATCCCCTGCATCACACCTCACCTTTGCAAGCTGCTTCTGCAGGCAGTTGATAAGAGCCTAAATTATATCAACAACAAAAATAGGCGTTGATGCACAGCAGTGTTAATTCCTATATTAATTCAAAACCTCCATGAAACCAAGGCCAAAATTCACAGTCATCACTTACAGGAGACTCCAGGCATAGCCCAAATCAGACGTAATTAGCAGACCCTATGCCTAATGATAAGGTATCAGAACTATTTGACATTGAAATTACTTCAGAACTTCAAGTGACAACGGCTATATATTTTCATTATAAAGTTATTTATAGCCATGATAAGAGGATAAAACTAAGTCCCTTCTGCCTATCCCTGGTTGCTGAGCACATGGATGTTAAAGATCCCCCATGCATTCAGAGATCATGATAACACATCTTACTTCTCCAAAGTAACTGCTGCCAAGACTAATTTTACAAGTGTTGACTTTGTGCTTGTCATATTTGAATATAAATTAACAAATACTACTAAGGACAAGTGCCTAGACCTTAAGATACCACAACAAAATAACGTTAAATTGGAAATAAAAGTAAATTGTTCAGTTTTCATTTGTTAAGGATAAAGCTCAGAATACAGCAGTTGTAAAACAGTTGTATACATAATATATACATAATCTTAGGCACCTGAAGAAAACAAAAAGTAGTACTACAAAAAGCACTTTTTAGTTCAGTATACAGAAATTGTAACCACTTGTTCCAAAGGGTTACCAAACAGATAAAAACTAGAGAGAGGACAAAATACTTAGCACAGCCTAAAAGGAAGAATCTTGCTAGACACAAAGTAAGAAATGTTCCTGTCAAAATCCAGCCTTGCTAAGCCTTCCTGATACTAACAGAAAAGGTAAGCTACATACCTTCCTATCACGTTTTCCATATTTCCCAATTCAAAGTATAGGTTGCTTATGAAGTCTTAAATTCCCACTTAGTCTGCAAGAACTAACTGCTTCCTTCCTATCCAAGGAAATTTTGCAAATAGAGCTTCAAGAAATACCCTACACAATGAGAAGAAGTTCCAGAACATTTGGACAGGGCTGCTCAAATAAATATTAGGACATCTGTTCCAAAAAAATAAACCAATCTTTGTGGTTATATATGAGTAATATGCTAAAAATGGATTATAAGTGGCCAAATTGTGTTCTCAAACTTCAATAATTTCTACAATTCAGCACTACTACCCTAATTATCTTGGTTGATATGCATGATTTCTTCCTGTTGGCAAAGAAGCTCCAATATTCACTGTACTACAAGACAAGGTGCTTCCCATAGTTGAAATTCTCTTCTTTCATTGTCTCTTCACTGGTAATTTTATTTCCCACTAGTCTTCCATCTACTATAATTTAGTCATTTCATTTGGTACATATTTCATCAAGTAGAGAATTTTCATCAAGTAGAGAACAAAAAAGTGCAGTCGGAAGGAGAAAGGCAGAAATGGAGGAAGGCTCACATTAGTGTACATCATCCACTCAACTCACACCTCTGTTCAGTCCAACAGCAGAGTATGAGCTCGTCACAGCCATAGGCAACACCGTGGGATCGATGACCAAAGGAACCAATAAATTTCTCAATGACCAGAGTCTTTAATTTCAGATTGTACTCTTCTCTCAAAGACATACCTGAGTTCAGTTACAACTTATCAGACTTGGCAGCTTTTACTTACATCTCAGCAAGATGAATTTCCTCCACACCAGGAATTACCGAGTGACATTTTGTGCTTTGGATTATGCAGATGATCATACCAGTTATTCTCATCTATTCTATGTGGTCTTGGAATCAATGAGTCATGGCTGAGGATACAATATCTGATTTCATATGGTCTAGACTTTTCAAATGAATGTTTGACTTTACAGACTTGTTTCTGACCAAAAAAATTGTAAGGTGGCACAGTTCATCAAGTTACCAGTTTCTGGCTAATTCCAGCTCTTAGTATTTTTGAATAGGAACATGTTTCTCAGCTTTGGCTTAATCCAAGCCCAAAATAAGGAAACATTTCATGTATGTACAAGTGATAGCTCTGAAGTAAAATAAGTTTTAGGTTATATGGGGAAAATAAAACAAAACCCACCACTATTTTCTTTCAAAAACATTAATACGTTAATTCTTACCACTGCTAACTTGCAGTAATTTTGAGATACATGAGTATTAAATTATTTCATAATCTTTACTGTATTCTTTTTTATGTATTTGGAGAACTCAAAGAATAAAAATTACACCAGTGAAAGACTCAGTGAATTCAAATTCTGCCCCAAAGAAACTTGCTCTGAGAAAGTTAGTTTCTCATGGGCTTCCTTCAGAAGAACATCCCATGCACTAATGGAAGACGGCAATTCTCAATTACCAAATGGCAGAAAGCATTTTATTCTATTCCTGGCAAGTGGTACAATATCAGACATTAAATTCACATCATTTCATTTTTATAACATTTTTCCTTTCCCTTCATTTCAATTTCAATGTGACATTAGCAACCAACAATTCAAGAGCAGCCAGAAATAGAAACCAGATCCTTGTACTATCCAAGAATAGCTTAAAAACATTTCAAAGGCTATGAAGCATTAAGCTTCTCCTTAAACTTTTTTTTTTTTTTAAGTATTATATATTGGATCCTTAAGTCATGTTTGAAATGGGAGTAGGCAAGATTAGAAGCAGATAGCAGAGGGTTATATCTCACAATTTGCAGTATATAAATACTTTGGCAAAGACATAAATAATACAAGGTTACATAAGAGCTTCCAAGCATTATTTGTACCCTGTAACCAGGGTAGCAGCACCATAAAGCACCTAGCAACTGACTGCAATGTATTCCTCATCTCATTGCTTTTTATACTGCAGGAACCAGTGAAATGGAAAAAATATCATTAAGGCTAAATTTGACCAGGGGAAGTAAACAGAGACCAATCTTAGCCCTTGTGTGAGTATCACACTCCAGTGGCAGCAAAAGAGTATAAATGCTCTGTTTTAAAAAAATGTTAGACATTTTTAAATTCTATACTTTCAATTGAAAAAAACAGAAGTTTTATAAAAGTGCTGGTGATATCAGTAAATATAAAATTTTAAGTCTCTAATAGTTCAGTATCTACACAGAGCTTTAAAAATAAAAAAAGACAATTTTTCATTTATCATCTTGACTTTCATAGACTCATTTTGTTCCACCAGTGGTCTAGAATGATATTCTTAATTTTGTCGTGCTACTGTCCAATTCAAGCTACCATGAGAACACATGTTCAAGTCTCTCTTCAAACACAACACAAGCCCAACACCACAGGACAACCAAGAGCATCTCTCCATAGCAAAGAAAGGATTTGTCACCACTTTTACATTAATGCAAGAACTATGAAAGGTCTTACTATCTTTTGACTATTTTCACCAAAAGAAACCACTTTAAATGATTGGGGGATGGTGCCAGGTGAAAATATGGGTATCAAGCAGTAGGATTTTTGGCTGTACTATTTGACAGTTCAGCAAGATCTCAGATACCTTGATATTACATGCATTAGAATATACAGTACGTCTGCCAACAAGCAAAACCACCTTACACTGAAAAGGGAATAAGCTAATTGCACAAATCTATACCTGAGAGTTAAATACTAGTAACTACTATCCAAGTAGTACTGACAGGGATGAGAAAGCTGATAGAACTAACAAAGCTATCAGAGATGAGGATACTTTTAATGAAATTGGCTTTGCTATATTTGTGGTTTTTAACTGAAGATAACTACATCCTGAATCAGGCTACAGATTATTTTATATAATAATTTGAAGAAGCTAGAGAGCTGTGTACTTTAGGTATACAAAAGCATAAAGGACTAAAAGGAGCAAATTTTACATTTTTGGCACTGTGCACAGATATGTATGTAGTATATTAAATCCTAGTAAAAAAATCAGTAAATGCATGATTCAATACCCTAGGATGTGTATTGGGCAAAAGGAGGGCTATAAATTGATCTGCTGGGCAGATAAGTTGAACCTGCATGGGCTGTCTGAAGGGCTGTGGGTGTGAGCAGAAATTCTGCTGCCAAACCAGTTAAGGGCTTGAACTCTACCAGTGACAGTCCTGGAACTGTAGAGGCTATAATATAAAAGCAAGCTCACACCTCACAATGGAATGCCACACAGTGCAGAGCTGCTGCTCAGCTCCAGACAAAGAGCATCAGCACGTACTGAGCAGTGCAGACATGGGAGGCAGCTACTGGCTCAGCCAAGCTGGCTTGGCTAATTGTTACAAACCACACATTTAACAAAAATGCAAAGGGAAGCAAGAAACTGTCATCTCCTTTGTTCACCCTACAAAACCAGGGCTGTATGAAAGAGCCTGTATCGCCCGTGGCACAGCCCCAGCCCCAGGAGCCCAATGGGCCATGCAAGCACTAGGAACTAATCTAGGGATGCACAAATTGTCTGCAGCTGAACTGAAGAAGCTCTCAGCCATCCCCAAACAGAAGATAATCACATAGAAAGTAGACTTAGCAGAGAAAAATGTAACCACGCTCAGCAGTGGGTTAAGATTTTTAGTCTGTGTGTTTTTCCTATTTTAACACAGATCTTTATAATTCTTCAGCTTCTAGATCACTGTACAGAATCACAGAATGTCTCTGGTTGGAAAAGACCTTCAAGATCATACAGTCCAGCCTTTGACCAACGCTGTAAGTTCACCACTAAACCCTAAGGACCAAGTCCACATGCCGTTTAAATACCTCCAGAGTAAAAATTCTGAATTTAAGAGATATTCACCTATTTTAAACAGAAAGCTCCACTTTGATTCTGCTACATGCAATACTTCAAGTTTTAGTGCTTTTGCCATTTATTATTTGGTTACTAAATGTCCTTTTCTTTTAACATTTTTTTGAACAACTGCTTCTCAAAAATAAAATCCAAATCTTCATCAGCTATATTGTGTATACATTTACACACACACATACCCATGCCTTTCACACCCACTGTTTTCAATAAAGACAGCCCTCAGGCAAAATTAGCTACTTTTCCAGGCTGATTTTCAACACTGTATCCATTTAATGAAAAACCAGGCCATTTTCATTAATACAAACAAGAACAGATATATTTACTATGCAATCCAAGATCTCTTTCTCTTGTGTACCATCTCACTTGGCTATTAATCACACTATTTACTTTATCAATATGAAATTCAATTTCATACTTAAATAAGAAAAAAAAATACAAAGTATAACAATTTCATATTATTCATTCTGGTTTTTTTTTCCATTTCATTTAGTTCCAATTACTAACTGTTTACTATTTTAGTAGTTGATTGAATTTGGCAATGTCGATGACTGACAAACTGTACATCCTGATTTTAAATATTACCCAGGAGGTTCTGTTGCTGTTTACCCATACCAGATATGGGTGTTCCAAGCAGTATTTTCATTGATTTCTTTTTAAACTAGAAAGACGACTATCTGAAAAATTTATTTTTAAAATAAAGTTAAAGTACTGGCCTTTAAATTTTAAGTACATTTAGAGATTAATTTAAAAACAAACAAATGAGTCAGTATACTGGCTGCCATAGTGAACTAGGATGTAAGTGTCAAAGTGGACTTCCAATGCCATCCAGCCACGACCACACCATCTGGTGCTGAGCACACCTACCTCTCCAGGAAACGTTTGTGAGGAGGCAAGGAGTGGAGGCTACAACCCTTCTAATCTCAGTTCTCACATCCATCCATGGTCTGCTACTTGGGTAAGGTGGTGAACATCCACTCTAAAATTATATACACTTTATAGCTCAGATTATATTTTTAAAGTTAAAACGATGGGATAGCTACCTTAATCAAAACAATAAGCTGCCATAAGCATTGGCCTTGCTTCTCTATGCTGTAGTCCATATTTTTACAGTGTATTGATGTATATACAGTGCATAACAAACAACAGAGGCACCAAGGAAACCACTGCCAATTGCAGCAGAACCTCTGAAGTTCTTGGCCTCCATAAACACAGAGAAAGCACTCCACAGAAACCAAGTGGTCAGCACAGATTTCCATTATCTTCTTAGGTGAGGCACAACCATGCATTTGAGTCCAAAGAAAGGAATGGAAACACCTAGGTCCTGTGGCCCTATTACCTCTAAAACACTGCTCCTGATGGAGGAAGCTGAGAGTTCTTCTGACCTGTGATTCTCACGGGAGCTTCAGCTGACAGCTCCCCTGCACCCAAAGCAATGCTGACCAAGCAAAAATGAAATTAAGGACAAAATGTCTATGAGTGTGAAGAACTGAACAGAGTGGGACTCTCCAGTCTGGAAAGGACATGCTTCACTAGAGGTATGATTTAAGTTTATAAAATGAGAGCCACAAAGAAAGTGAAAAGGGAAGGACAATTTGAGATGTTTTGTAACAGATAGAGGCAGAAGAAAACTACCTTTGCCCACAAAATGTGCTATACTAAGCAGGGACAGAGAGCAGGGGCATTTTACCTCAGATGAGTCAGCATTTAATTCTGACCAGCCTTGTACAGTTTTGTAAGCATTGTCTCTCACAGGGAAATCACTGACAGAAATCATAATAAATAAAGTTAGTGTGTTTGTTGTTTCCAAGATAGTAGAATATCAGTTCCAGGAAGACTTCTCCAGACGAGCAGAAGCAAAACTTCACAAGACTAAAGGGCTTTCATTTGGTCTGTAGAATTATCTTCCTTCTGTCAAGTAGGTAGTATTTTGCTTTCCTGAAACTTTGACATGTATCTATCAAAATCCCATTACAGTAGCAGCAATTTCTACTGTAAGTCATTAGCCAGCAGGAAATAGCAAAACTGTTCAGACACAAGCAAGAAAAAGAGCAAAAATTACAAATATGCTAAGAGAAGAACAGACTAAAAACAGCAGTGAGCAAGTTTTCAGATAGACCTGAAATACAGTCATAGGAAACACATCCAGCTCCCAACAAATGCTGATGCTTGCTCTACATGGGCAACCAAGTCACTGACTTGAAGCACAATATTATACTATATATTATCATAATAAATTCTCAGAACTTGGTTGAAAAAGCTTTGATTACTTATGAAGCTCATAAATCCAATCTTCATGTGCTGATCAAGATCTGCTTCTTGCAGGCCAATAGTCACATCAGCAAAGAGAACTGCCCTAACTGTATGAACTGAAAAGCATTCACCATTTTTCATGAAGTCTTCCCTTAAATTTATTGCAGGATTTATTCTGACCCACAAAGTTATCCCTCTGATAATATAAAACTGTATCACAGAGAAGAGAGGGAAGCATTTTAACTTTTAGTGGGATGACAACAACAGCTGGGGGCAGAAGGAGCTCAGCATCTTCAATGTAATGGAGATCCAAGTACTTCACCTGGTGTGTACTGGCCCACAACACCTAGCAAAGTCATTGGGAAAAATGTAGTTCCAACCACACTGTGAATTATTCCCACTGCCTATCACAAGCTGTCCAAGCTGATGGGATTTTTAACCACTTAATGTGATCTCCACTCTTCAAAATGCTGACTGGAGAAAAATGCAGGCACTGGGCAGCAGTGACTATGTGTGTATTTGATAGAGAAGTAAAGGGTTTGTAAGACATGCTGCAAAGCAGACAGAAGAGCAAGGCAGCTCAGCCTTCCTGGGATGCTGCAGCTCTGTAACTGATCACCCATTTAGCTGGGCCTTACTGATTCATAAGTCTTCAAAAATCAAATGGTGTCAATGTAAAAAGGCTACAGAACATAGGATAATCAGTTTTATCAATAAAGATTTATCATGAAGAGTAACAGCTAATACTTAGAAGCAATTAAAGTCTTCAATAAATAACCTCAGGAATTTGCAATAGAAATACAAAGATATTTCTTCTATTTCTAAAAACATGCACGCTTTCTGTTTGGGACTTCTGTAGATTTTTTTATATGTATTCTTTATGGCCACATAGTGCATATGACAGGGACCTACTCTATGTCACGTTCCATAATACAACACAGTGATCACAATTCATGGCCAAGATTCAGATTAATTGCTACAGAAGCATCTGTGGGGAGGGAGAGAAAGGGATCTGTAGAAAGAAAACCTCATGCCCTGAGAAAACATCAGAACAAAACCATCCTGACTATTTCTATCAAGGTGCCAGGACATACTGTTTTCAGAATTGTCCCAGCCAGTCAGGGATGTCTAGACACATTATGTAGCAACTACAAACTAGAAGCTTCATTTTGTACCCCAGTTGCTTGTGATGCCAAGCTACTGCAGAAACTGCAAAGGAAAGAGCATGTGTCCAATAGGCTACACCAGCCCTCCGCTACAAAAATATCCACAAAAATTTCTTGTTTGAGCAGAAAAAATTGATGATGCAAAATGCTTCAGCTCTGGATGACAGAAACCATTAATTCTCAGTAACAAGAAATCCAGGGCAGTTTGGTTACTTACGTCTTCTTTATATCTAAACTAAAAACTGGGTTGGGCAGGTAACTCAGACAGTATGGCAAAGATACCTAATTTAAATTACTAAATTCAATTATCTTCTTCACCCAGTGTCAAGTACATAAGTAGTTAATGTCCAAAAGCATTCAATCTGAAAGAGCACCAGAGACATTTTCTTCCTTTTCAACACATGGGGAACTGCTCATGATGTCCTGGGGAATGGAAAACCAAATTTGGAAAAACACTGCTTAAAAGGAAGATGTAATCAAGAACAAGTGCTATTAAGATTACATAGGAAAAACTGGGATTTCACAGCCAGTTAAGGAGATTCACAGAAAATGCAATTTAATGTAGCTCTACCTGAAATTTTATACCTAAAGGAGCTAAGGTAGATGAAATATAGTGTTAGGGAAAGCATTTACGCAGAACATGACCAAAGTTGAGACCATCGGAAAATACTCAGGAGTCTGATAACTACTGCACTTGAAAGCAGGGAAAGGAAACTCTTAAGGATGTCTGAATGTTTAAAAATTATTGATCAAAATTCATCAATAATTACTCTTCTAAGAGAGAAGAGTTGATCCTGGCATATAGGAGGGGGGGCATAAAGCAAGAGTGAAGAGGTAAATTTAAATTTAATAGCATACTATGGCATTCATGAGGTAATAATTAAAAGGCAGTACCCTATCTTATTGTCCAAATTTTAGAAAAGATATGGATGAATAAAAGGAAAAACTGAAAATCTATACAAACATAAAATAATAATCAGTTTCAGAAATACTTCCCTATCAGACAAACTTATAGTACTGGTTGCCTCTTTATCCAACAAAATGGGCTGACTCATTCCAGTTACTAGAAACTGTAATGTTTCTAGTAACTGCAGTTACTAGAAACTGAAGTTACATAACCTCAAAATGGAAATATATTTATTATTATTGCCATATAAAATCACAACTTTTGGAATAGCTTGTCATGTTATGTGGTTTGTTATAGATCACTGGAAGAAATTCAACCAAGATCAAATACCTTTATAGAAACATTGCTGAAACTGAATGAGTAATTACAAACATGCTGTAGGGACAAATAAAATTTTTTAGCCAGTTATACAAAGAAAGTGGTTTCACTCATCCCTAGTTGACAAAGCTATTTAAAAAGTTTCATATTTCAGTGCATCAGGAAAACTCAATTGATTTCAGATAATTTATCCAAGACTCACTTCAATACAGCTGACATTAAACACTGGCACAGTGACTCTCAGTAATGCACCGATTCCAACATCTTGTTCAAACTGCAATAAATGTAGATAGGTTTTAAAGAAAGCTGATATCTGGGCATGCTATATTGTTGAATATTACTTCCAAAGGGTGTTCGCTATTAATTAAAGCCATTTGGTATTATGTCATCTGCTATTTTCAGTGGTATGTTTTACCACTGAATAGACGTACCAGTGACAGGCCAACCAAAAAAATAATCATGGTTGCTTCAAGTAAATAAGTAGCTCAGGGAAGCATCCTAGGTAAATAACAAAGCATCACAGATCTGCAAGCACAGTTTCACTTCACATTTTCAATTCTTCATCTTTTTCATATCAGTTACACATAAACACACAATACTTGAATATATTTCAGATTTCAAAATCTCAACAGCAGCAAAAAACCTGGGTAAAGACATCAATGCATACAAAATTTATGCAAATCACTTCCTATTTCACTAAAGGCCACATTAAGTCTACAGGTTGTATAAAAAAAGATACCAACCAATATTTTTTCTCAAAAATTTTGATCCACTCAGATGCCTAAACAAAAATAAATATTATAGTCACCTAAGGCCAGAAAAAAAAACAATCTTTTAATATAATATCTGGGAAAATATCAAATAGTTAAGTAGGGAGATTACATAATCTCTGAATTCAGCAATGGCAAAAGCACAATCTGGAATGTGTGGTCACACCTGGTTTTATATTTTCTGAAGGATCAATGGTACAATGGAGTAAACTCAAAAAATGTTCCATAAAAATCAGCTGAACAACAGCAAATGGGCTTTACAGGAAGGCTTCATGATAAGCATGATTGAGTTGTTTATCATCCAAGGATCTATAATGAAGGAAGTTAATCAACAGTAAAGGAGATCTTTAGATATGTGGGGTATGATGAGGCTGATATTAACATATTATCTCTGAATCTGTATGTGACATCTATGATGAAGGACAGAAACTAAACAAATGCAAATACAGAATAAGAGACTTCTTTTCACCAGAAAACCTATCGTGCTACCAAATAGATTATTTACCTTCTGAAATGTAAAAACAGGAGGAAATCTCCCACTTCAAGTCATCACCTTGTGATCTACCAATTTCATGCAGAAAATTGTAGGTCTAAGTAACCTGTGTTGCATAAGGGCTTGGGCTTTTGATTTCTTTTCTCAGGAAATTACTGTGCAGAATTGTTTCATAAAAGATTTAACAAAGGAAGTCTGGAGTATTCTCTTTGAGTAGTAACCAAACACTAGAAGGCTTCCTGTTCAGGTCCCTGTGCCTCCTAACACTACCACTGCATGATTCTTAACTCTTACCATTTAGTAATTCAGCTGATGCCTTTGTTTTTTGTTTGCTTCACCTTGAAATATTTACAATCTTGGCATTCTACAAAGATAGAGAGGACTGTGAAAGAGCAGCTGCAGTCTGTTGCAATGGTAATATAGTGAAGACAACCATGAAGACATTCCTGAAAACAAGAGAAAAATGGTCTGAAATAAAAGTAGCAGCAGTCTGATGGAATGTGGCTGTACCTTCTGTAAAAATGGTTGACAGGATCCTTTAGCTTTTTTTAAGTGAAAACCATGGCTCTGCTTTTAACATCCATGGTAAGTAGGGCTAGTTGGGACTGGGGTGACAGCAAGAATTATTCTTCCTAAGCAATACAGAATTATTCAGCATCCCTAGTCATTAAAAATAAGAAAAAAAAAAAAAAAAAAAAAAAAAAGAAAAAAAAAAGTAATAAATTATTTTAGATGCTAAAAAGACACACATAAAATGATGCGCTTTTTTTGCTTTTATTTTTGCCTTAATGAAACATGCATCTTTATGCAGCAACAAGCCAACTGATCTTAATCAGATCATGCCATGGATACAGAAGCTGATGGCTCTTATCTGTATTAACCACCTCTTAAACATTCCTCTTCCCCTTTTGAGCAATCACCTGGAATAAGAGAATACCAGACTCTGCAAAAATGACTGTCCAGACTAAAATGTTTATACATTGTAAAAATATATAAACCAGCAACCAGGAGACTGCTGAAATGAAGACTGAAGGTGGAAGGACAAATGAAAAAAATGCTTGAAAACAGCTTTTAGTAATTTCTGATTAAATAAAAACAGATGTTTTAGAATCTGCTTTAAAGCAAGTGACAAAGAAATGAGGATTCCTAGCTTCTGTGACTCTTACAATAAAAAAACATTTTTTTTCTAACATCAATTCACTATACCCAGTAGAGTTGTGAATTGAGGGATAAATGGAGAGGGTAATAAGCAACTTTCTCAGATAATGCAATGGGAATGGTCCTGTATTTCATTAAAGTTATATTAGTCATATCTCTAACAACTGAGAAATTATACAGTATGCACATCAGTTCATCCTTCCACTGACGTAAAAAGATTTCCCTATTTCTACTAACCACTGCTAGGGACCTACACAGCAGTCCACATCAACAAGAAAAATCTAGGATTTCTTTCTGGTCTATTAAAACTAGTAATTGGTTCTACTGCTATAACACTGCTGACAAGTTAAAAAAAAAAAAAACTTGAACTTTACTCAGTAGGGAAATTATGGTTTTTTCAAGACAACTGAGACTGAAGAGAGTCTCAGTAAATGAGATCCACAGAGCTCAACCCATCTGTTCAACTTCCCCATATCTCTGGTTTTGTCCCTCCATACCAGGAAACAGACCCCATACACACACTGGTTTTTTGCCTGTGGAGTCTCACTGAGCTCACTAGATGATGTGTAAGCACTCTTAGAATACTTTGTGTGCTTTTATCAGTCTTCAAATAAAAATGGCTTTCTTTATGTCTGTCAGACCAGAGAGATTTCTTGAGTTCAATTACTTGGACAAATGCTGAAATACTTTTGATTACCGCGGGCCATTGATCATAGCATCCATCACAGAGTTCTCAGTTTTTTCTCTCCTCATATAGTTTGGGGATTTTTTGACACTCTTTATGAGGTAAGGTGTCCCATACATATTTATACAACACTTGGCAAATTGTCTTCACCACAAAAAGAAACAACTCAGCTGCCTGTACTTAACCAAGCAACATACATACATGTGTAACTTGATGTAATCTATCCCAAAATCTGCTACTTCCTTCTTCACTCCTGCTGCTACTTGGGCTAGGTAGATGGAAGTTGTCTCATGTACCAACTTCTGTCACTTTTATCTTATTTAAGTGTGAAAATACTTCAGCCAGAAAAGAGTGACAGAAGATGGACCTATCAAACAATCCTGTTCAGTATTACAAGATTCCTACCAGGAGCACATAAAAAAAATTAACTACAAAGACAGTTAGCCTAGACATCCAGAGAGTGTTCTTGTACTCTTTTCTGATGGAAGACAAGTTTTACAATGTACTGGCCTCATTTTTTCACTCTTTTCCCAAGCCAGACTTCCTATCAGGAAGCTTGTGCTGAAAATTAAGATGGCATTTCAGTATCAGCAAGGTTTAAAAGTCCTCCTGTCCTCTTCCTGATGTTTTCCTGATCTAGGACCTTGAACCAATATGAAAATAAATTCAAGGTCAGAGCCTTTGAGTTTAAAAGACTTTAGTCTTTATTGTTGGCTCCTTTATTGCTTGGTCTTTTACTGCTGTTTGTAGTGTTATACAGAAACAAGACTCTCAAGTCTTTCTTCATAACATTGTTTGGTTTTTGTTTTATTTTTTTAATAAGGTCATTCAGGTCTCAGGACTCTATACCAAATAAAGACAACACAGATGTCATTACATTCTTAAGAAATATAATTCCACAAATTTTCCCTGCATTCTTAGAAAAAAACCCTGCAATAGTGCGCATCACCTATCAGTCACAAGAGAACTGAGCTTTTTTAAGTCTCCAAGAGCTGAGCTCTGCTTCCAAAAACAGCTTGTGTGTTTACAGTCATGCTTTTTGACCTACTTTTTTTATTTTCCAGTGGGAATACACAACCTAAAAAAAAAAAAAAAAAAGGAATTTAATTATAGTAACGGTTCATTTCTTCTTGGTACAGTCAACTATACAGGATAAGCCCTGGAAGTCTTTTCACAGACAACACGTGCATACTGGTTTGCCTGCCTTTCATTACCAGCGCTGCTACCTACAGATTGTTTGACATAAGTAGACAAAGTACATACAAATACTTTGGAAAAGGAAGGTCAAAACAACATATAAACCTGAAACATTAAAACACTGAACTAGAAATTGTTTAGAGACATAATTTGCATTTAAAATTCAGTGTTAGACACAATACCAAATTGCTCAAACTATTTGTTTGTCTCTGCTATAGACCTTCACAGGAAGAGAGATGGTACTTCCTTATCCACTATTTTTTTGCCCCAGTTTTAGCAGTGACACACAACCACAACTTTAGAGAAAGGTGATCCTCAAGTACCTTAAGGACCAAGTAACTTAAGTCTCAAATGGATAAATTAATTCCACTTTTATTTCTGAATTCAATCATTGGTATCTAAATGATACACTGAGATGGTCACACAAACATGAATCTGATTTTGTCTCATGTAAAGAAGTGAGAGCAAATATTAATTTTGAGATTTCAAATTGAGTTTGTAGGGGTGGAAGTTAAAGTGAAAAAATCTGGAAAAAATCATGGCTACAGAAGTCAGGTAGTAGCCACAAATATAAAACAAATGAAGGGAAAGTATAGTAATTTTAAAAAACCTCTAAACCATGTTGTCGGACTTTGGGGGGAAATAAAACACCTTTCATGTGACAGCTGGTAAAGCAATGCCTCAGATTGAAATTGCTCAGAAAAACAAGGCTCAGGGATGATCTGACAGCCCAACTTGGAAGCAGTTTGTTGGAGTCTAGACAATCCCATTCAAGTAAACCCTGTGTAAGCAAGAGGACAAAGTAACCCTTTATTAATCTGTCCATATCAATCTTCAATAATCTTCAAGTATTCTATTTCCTCCTTTCAGGGTAAGAGAGAGTTGCAAATCAAGAAGCAAGATACACTCTCTACTACACTGTATTCCAGTTGGTCTCTTTCTTAAATACCTAGTTCTCAAATCAGAAATTCGTCTCATTCTGTCCAGGGACACAGTTAGGCAAAAGTAAACTCAGTTGCCAACTGTAGCAGTAAAACATTTTCAACAACTATGTCAACTGCAGGAGTTTCCCATCCTAAAACTAGCTCCAGCCTTTCCACTTTGGGTAGACCAGACACCCTGACCTGGCCCCATGCAAGTCAGTACCAGCAAGAACATTGTTAAAATAAATAAATAAGAGAAGAACTACTGAATACAGGATCAAGGGGTTTTTAGCTTCTTCATTAAATGGAAGGAAATAGATTTTATACAAAATGCATGAACTGGGAGCGACAGGGATGAATAATGTATCCATGACTTGTTTGCATAATGGAGTCATTTGATCTACTTGGACTTCTTAGGCAGAGCAAAAATAAAAAATAATGCATTTCCTACCATCTTCCAGGAAGTCCTCAGTAACTCATTTCCCCCCCTGAAGGCCATGGGATTCTATAGAACACTAATTAAGTTCCAGATATTTGGGGGATACTTGCAAAACAGCACAGCAGATTTTAGCACCTGCATCAGGAAGCTACCAACTAATGGGCATCTATCTTGTTTAGTGAAAGAAGCTCAAGAATTAATGCAGAAGGTGGCAGAAAAATGTCCATGTGCGCTTAGATGGCAAAAAAAAAGAGAACTTGCACTGGAGGAGCAAACAAGAAAAGTTTTTCAAAAAGGTTATTTGAAAGGATTTAGGGTCCTTTTACCCATAAACAACACACACTCTTCTGACCTTTTAGTACAGTCTTTTCTCCCCAGATAAGCATTTGCAACTGCTTTCAAAGCCTTAGTCATTACTTTCTGAGTTCAAAGGCTGTTTGACAACATCGTCAGCAGTGTCCAATGAGAACCAAAGCTGAACATCTCTGAAGACCTACACAAGATCAGCTTCTGTTGACTTGACTTGTAGCAGTCAAACTTGTGCAGGTACACGTGGTATGGTTGACCATGGTCTTAGAGAAACTTTGACACAATTGCAGTGATTTGAAAGCTACAAGCCTTGCAGCTCCCGCAATTAGATGTCTCCAAACACTTTTTCACTCCAGCATCCAAACCAAAGTATTTTGCTTGGACTGATTTGAAATCTTCTTTGGGCTGCAAAGGGATAGAAGAGGATGGAGAATACATTTCTTGCTGCTTAAGAAGAAAGCATTCTCAGTTTCCACCACCACCTTCAGATAAATAAAATGTGTTACTTTGTTTGAAATACCAAAAATTAAAGCAAAACACTAACAACAAAAATAATCAGGAAGATTATTATGCCTGGGCTATTTTGTTTGGTTTATGTTTTGTGGTTTGTTGTTTGGTTTTTTTTTTAAATCTTTAAACTACTCTTGAAAGGAGGACGTTAATCTCAAAACCAAAAGGCACACTTTCTCTGTGGCTCTTCTGCAGTGATATTATGCTAGGACATTCAGCAGAGGGGAGGGGATTTTCAGCTCCTAAAGTAAATCTGCGTTCATTCAACATAACGTCACATCTCTGCATAAGTACATCAGGAATAGAAAGGTACATCTGAATACAGAAAAACCCTTTCTGGTGAGAGGGATTTCTTCAGAAATTGCAGCCATCTTTTCTACCCACGCTCATTTCTTTCAGTATCATTTTCATTTCATTTATCCCGTAACACAATACTTGTTACGGGAACTACTTCCCCTATTTTTATTTTTTGTTTAGACTGTTGTTCAAAGCAATGCACAGATATAGAATCATAGAATCATCAAGGTTGGAAAAGACCTCTAAGATCATCAAGTCCAACCATTTTCCCTACAACCCATAACCACTAAACAATCCACTGTATCACTTCATCTACCCATCGTTTGAAAACCTTCAGGGATGGTGCCTCTACCACTTCCCTGGGCAGCCTGTTCCAATGTTTAACCACTCCTTCTGTGAAGCATTTTTTTCTAATATCCAACCTGAACCTCTGCTGGTAGAGCTTGACCCCATTTCCTCTTGTCCTTTCACTGGTCACCAGGGAGAAGAGGCCAACATATGTCTCACTACAATCTCTTACAATGGGTTAAAAATGTCTTATTACAGAAGAGCCTTGGCATTCCTTTCTCTCTGAATAATCTGAAATTAACATTAAAACCAGAGATCTTCCCATTTAAAAATTCCCTGATAGAAACTTAGATAAAGAGAAGCCTAAATTTCAAGTCTAAAATATAGGTTAGTTTTCACTTATGTTACAACAGTTTCCTTGATAGTGCTATACTGAATACAAATGGTTCACTTACCTTGAAAACAATTAAATTAGTAGGACTGCCTTTTTCTCAGTGTTTCCATATCTTAAATTAAACAAAATACCTTTTTCCCCATCTGATTTGTTTATCTAATATCCTCACTGTGCTCTCTCAAATAATTACACCCCCAAGTACGAGGCTCCTGTTACTTATCTTTCATTACACTTATTTATTTTTTAGCTAAAAAGTCTGCTTTTCCTCATTACTTCTCATGCCTGGAAGCACCTGTTGTTTTATCAACAGACTATTTTTGTAATTTTTAATCTCTAGGAGAAAAATAATATCTAAGCAAGGAACTTACTGTGGTCAAGAAGATGCTGAGCTGCATTTTACAAAGCAGTAGCACAGAGTAAGGTGCACTGGCAGTATGGCAATAGCACATGGCTCCTCTGTCAGAATTAGCTTGGGTGCCCTGACAAACAGGGAATTAATGCTTAATTACTTCAGACATGATTTTATACAGCCTAATACAACCCTGCTTTTAAATTATTGTCCTTGCACAACAACTAACTTAATGGCATGACTTTCATTGCCAGCGGTTCACAAAGTAGTTCAGCAAATGTTATCCTTAGTCATTATAAGTATTTTCAGTGCAAGTAATAAAGAAAGAGCAATTTGTTTCCAAGCTTTCTAACCAGCATGAGATAAGGGGATCATCCAATGATGAGGAGAGGGATCATCCAAAATTTCCTAGTTAGGTCTAAATCCACCCCAGCATTATTAATTACTGCTTTTAAAACTTGCTTTGCTGCTCATTCATTACAAAGCATAAAAAAAATGCTTGGCAGGAAGAAAAACAGGAAAACCATGGGCCATTCCCAACAAGTGGCATGTTTTCCCTATCTTCCTATCCCTTTTGCTTGGCTTGAATAGTCTACTCAACTGCACTCTTCAAGTCTTCATTTGCATTTGCTTTCATTATAATTACTTATATGACAATAAACATGTCTGTACTCCTTACGATGAAGAACCCATCACACATTTGCCTAGTACAAGTGGGCTTTTTTGGGGAAAAGTTCTTAGTATTTGTTTCCACAAGAACCAGAGCAACTGTGGTATGTGGCATCAGATTACAGAACCCATCCTCGTCATCATCTCTCCTGAAGAAGCTGTATCAGGGGCCCTCCTGGGACGATCAGATGGAGGGCTGCCAACATTCAGGACCATCAGATCTGAAATGTCAGCTAATGGCATTTTGGCAGACAAGAAAAAGCAATTCTTTGTGAGAAAGGGGAATAGATAAAAACACGATTTTAAAAGAGTTCTGGAAAAAATACTTGGTTTTGAATCTATATTTTCAATACCTATAGATGTTTCCACAACTCACCATCCTTTCCAATATGTAATCTTTACTTTCCAGTCAGAGCATGTTTTCTTGAACCAGCTCTAAGAGGATCAGTGTTAGCAGTGGTTTAAGGGAGAACCTACTTTATACAAGTAGGGAGAAAAAGTAAAAAAGACCAAGTCAAAGAAGTCTAATGTCCCCTGATCTGAACCTGGACTTATTTTTGCCAACCATATCCTAGGATGCATCAAGAGAAGCGTGGCCAGCAGATCAAGAGAGGTGATTCTCCCCCTCTGCTTTTGTGAGAACTCACCTCGTATACCACATCCAGTTCTGGTGTCCCTACCATAGGAAGGACATAGATCTGTTGGAACGAGCCCAGAGGAAGGCCACAAGGATGATCCAGGGGCTGAAGCGCCTCTACTACAAGGATAGGCTGAGAGAGCTCAGATGGTTCAGCCTGGAGAAGAGAAGACTCCAGGGGGACCTTACAGCTGCTTTACAGTACCTGAAGGGAACCCAGAGGAAAGCTGGAGAGGGACTTTTTTCACAAGAGTGTTCAGCAAAAGGACAAGGGGAAATGGTTTTAAACTGAAGAACAGGTTTAGACTGGATCTCAGGAAGAAGCTCTTCAGTATGAGGGTGGCAAGGCTCTGAAACAGACTGCCCAGAGAAGATGTCTAGCACCGCAGTGATGGGTCAAGGGTTGGACTTGATGATCTCTGAGGTCCCTTCCAACCCAGCCGATTCTATGATTCTATGATGTGGATACCTCCTCCTCCCTTGAGTTGCTCAAGGCCTGGCTGGATGAGGCTTTGAGCCTCATCTAGTCTAGTTGAGAGGCAGGTCTGCCCATGGCAGGGAGTTTGGAGTAAATTATCTCTAACGTCCCTTCCAACCTAAGCCATTCTAAGATTATATGATTATTCCTTACAGATGTCTGCCCACAGTGTTTTGAGGTGAGTGCACAAACTGTGCAAGCTGCTTTAAAAAAACAATGTGCTCTTTCTTTAAAAGCCTGTTGTCTTCTTCATAAAGATTGACTAAGACTGTTACTATGAGGCTCCACATTTCTTGTATCTATCCTGAACAAGATTCATTCAGTTCACGCCTGTAGCTTTGCTCTCCAAAAACCAAACTGGCAGTCTCAGGCAAGCATCCAAAATCTATTTGCTTATTTTCTTCTTACAGACTATTTTCAGAGAGAGAGATGTGACCAGTCCAGTGGTCCTCCCCACAAGGTTCTCAGGCTGCCACAGCACACCAATATGTGCCTCATCACATCTCAATAAGGTGCAACATAGCTAGCAAATAAGACTAATTCTGTAATCAAAACGTAGCAGGGATATTTAAAGGAAGGTACAAAGAAATCTGTCGGAGGTCTACTGGATGTATTTCCTTGATTTTCATTTGAGAGCCAAGCTTAGCAAGAATTAGGCTCTTAGCTGTCCATCGCTAACAAGTCTGAAGATCCATGTAGGAAAAGAAAAAAGTTTCTTAGCTAAGAGTTTTCATATGTATGAGCAAAACTGGTTCAAAATAGAGATAAACTGCTAATCTGGCACACCAGACACTGCCAGTTCTGCATTTTCACCTCCCACAGGAGGGTCAGTGACCTTCATGCTACCCACCTGCAGTCACTCCATCCTGCACAGCCCTGGGAATGCAGCAGCCTTTGCTCCACAGTCCAGCAACCAGCACTTTACAGAAAATATTAACTCCTATCTTCTTGAAATTCTTTACAGAGTAACAGCATTTTGAAGTTTTAAAGAAATTTTGGGCTTGGTTTGTTTTTTTTTTTCACATGCATTAGGTTGCTAATGGTAAAAACTTCACAAATGTGAGCAGTTGAAGCAAAAAGAAAACCAGCTCTGAGGTCAAAAGCTCTCTAATGGAGTTACACTAAACAAAATTGCACTGGACTGTTGTATAATTGTCTCAGCCAATTTAGTTTAGAAAAGACATCAAAGGCAGGAAGACATTTACTACAAAAGCTCAGGACCAAAGGTACGTATTATGAAATGATTCAGCACTTCTGTGACTTTATTGAATACATTTTTAACCAAAGGGAAGAATTTGATAATATAATCTTATTATATTATATTGATAATATAATTTGCTAATATAATGAACTGTAGCATCAATCACACCACACTGCTTCAAAAAAAACCACCTCTGCCAGTGGTTGAGGCAACAGCATGTGAATGGCTGATAAGGGTCTTCCAGAAAGGTACCTGGCCTGCATTTGAAAACTAGAGAGAGAAGCATTTGAATTTGATTTTCCTGGTTAACAGTACAAGTATCACCAGCCTACAATGCATTTGCGTTTGCTGTCATCAGGTCAAAAAAACCAATATAAACAAATGCATAATTATAACTTCAAACACACACACACACAGTGGCACAGTGACCAGACAACAGAAGAAATTTCAGGTAGAAAAAGAAAGAAGGAAGGCAGAGGCCCAAGGGAGGCTGCAGCATGCCTCAATGCCCTCACATTCACACAACACACGAGTTTCTGCTGGTTACAAAACTCACTTCAGCCCAACGCGCACCAGCATATTTACAAGAGGTGCTACACAAGCTGGTAAGAAAACAAAAACACATTTAACATCAAGCTGCAGACTCAAGAGCACAAATACATACAGTAATGGTAATGTGGTGTAGATTTTATTCCACAAAGACAAAGTGTAGCGCTGGATTTTGTGGGGGGGAGAAAGTAAAAGGGAAAGGGCCTAATTGTATTGCATCAAAATGTTACTGTATAAAAAGGCAAAAATAATTATTGATAACAGCCAAGAAGGCCAAACAGCTCCAGGATCCCATTGTACCAGGCAAATTTCAACTCCACTAAAATAAAATATCAGTGAAAGAAAGCATTAAGAACACATCACTACAGTGATGCTGTGTCATCAATACAAAATTTCTTCTGAAATAGGTAAAATACGACCTCTATGATGTCTGCAGTCATTCCAAAAATTAAGGGAAATGCCACTAGTAAGGTAAGTGGTTATTTTATTTCAGAAAATAGAAGGGTTCTCCTTTCCAAAAGAGGAAGCATAAAGATTTTTTTTAACTTGCAGAGGTACTCCAGAAGTCAGAACAAATCCCTGCCAGAAAACTGGTCTGACCTCAACGACTTGGACCACAGCCACAAAATTATACTTACTAAGAGTATGTTGCTTGTACTGATGGCTAAATTGAATGCAAAGATCAATAGTACCTGAGAAGGTGATAAAGGCAGAATGATGCTCTGAATGGTGAGGTGATCAGCTGTTCGCAAGAGCAAAGACCATCTCCCATTTGCTCTCACTCTCCCTCCAAGATCTAAAATACCCTGCTGCAGATGTTACTCAGAGGTGGTCATAGAGCAAGGCACAACAGGGGCTCTGAGGGCCAGTGCAACAGGTCAGCAGCTCCACTCATCTTTGTGGAGATCACAGATCTCTGTTCTTCAGGATCATACAAGGATTAAAAACATATTTCTGAGAACGGTCTGCATGCTCCAGACTGAAACACCAATTCCTAATGTAAAAGTATTATTATGAAATCATAATAAGCTCTGGAACATCTGAATGGACAGCTATGAACATATTCACACTTCCAATCCCAAAGTTACTTGGGACATAATCAAGGCAAAAAGTTAGGCGAGGGAAGAGGAAGGAACCAAGGACTGTGCTTTGTACCAGTGTGTATATATTTGGACAAAACAAACAGAGTGGAATAAGAGCACAAAGTCAAATGTTTGATGCTTGCAGTCAACATATGCTATTTCACTGTAAACAGGAGTTAATGTTAACAGTGTGAAAAATGTTATTCTTGTTGTGCAACTCTTACTAAGAAGGTACAGCTGGAGTACAGAATTTATCCTTTTCAATCCCTCCTCTTCTTCCATCACTCTTTCTTTAGAACAGTAAAGCTTATAGGTCTAGCTTAAGGGGAGCCTTCTGCAGCCACAGGATCCCACTGGCATACATGGTGCTTACATACACACCAAAATAATTTTCTTTCATATATCACACACATATGTGTGGTATGATCGACACACCAGAGGGGAAGGAGGCCATCCAGAGGGATGCTGACAGGGCCCATACCAACCTCATGAACTTCAACAAGGCCAAGTGCAAGGTTCTGCACCCGAGTCAGTGCAATCCCGAGCACAAATACAGGATGGATGGAGAATGGACCGAGAACATCCCTGAGGAAAAGGACTTGGAGGATGCTGATGAGAAGCTCAACATGAGCCAACAATGTGTGCTTGCATCCCAGAAAGCCAACCATATCCTGGACTGCATCAAAAGAAGTGTGAGCAGTGGGTCAAGGGAGGTGATTCTCCTCCCCTCTACTCTGATCTTGATATCCCACCTAGAGTACAATGCCCAGTCCTGGGCACCACAACACAAGGAGGACATGGGGCTATTGGAGCAAGCCCAGAGCAGGGCCACAAAGATGAGCAAGAGGGCCAAAGCACTTCTCTTGCAAAGACAGGCTGAGAGAGTTGGATTGTTCAGCCTGGAGAATAGAAAGCTCTGGGGAAACCTTACAGCAGCCTTCCTATACCTGAAGGGGCCTACAGGAAAGCTGGAGAGGGACTTCCTATAAGTGCACATAGTAATAGGACAAGAAATACTGGCTTTGAACTGGAGAAGGGCAGATTTAGATTAGATATTAGGAAAAAAAAATTTACTGTGAGGGTGGTGAGACACTGTCACAGGTTGCCCAGGGAAGCTTTGGATGCTCCATCTCTGGAAGTGTTCAAGGCCAGGTTGAATGGGGCTTTTAGCAACCTGATCTAGTAGGAGGTATCCCTCATGCAGGGGGGTTGGAACTACATCATCTTTAAGATCCCCTCCAACTCAAACCATTCTGTGATTCTATGATCTCAGAGATGTGTCACCCATTTCTTGTGTAACATTATATGTTTTAAAACACTGAATTATCCATAGCCCTTGAGTTAATTCAGTGAGAAATGAAGAATTCAAAATCAAGGCAACTCAGTGCAACTCAGAGGTGTTCCAACATTTTCACCATTTACCTTTGTAATAAAAAAGATACAAAAAAAGAGAAAATGCTTTTACATGCAGCACAGTACAATACAATGATAAAGAAGTAAAATGTGACTCCTTACAATCACGTATTCACTAAAGAAAATATTTTTAGCTTACACTTGTAACAAAAATGAATTATAATGTATAATTTTGTTAAGCAATGTTAGAAAACAGCTAGAATGCACAATGCATAATTTAAAAGCAGCTCTCAAACGCATATGGAAATGAAGCATAACTGAAATACACATTAAAACTATAAAAATAATTGTTAAGTGGCTTCATGAGTTATACTTCAAAAAAATAACTTTTTATAATAACACAAACTGTGTAGCAATAAGGCAGTTCTTTAGAAAGCAATCATTATTATGGAGCCCTGTCCTGCAAGAAAACTCAAACTACAACATTAAACTTCATTCCATTATCAAGTAAAAAAAAAAAAACCACCAAAACAAAACAAAAACCCAGCAGTCTTGGAGTTTTTTTACAAGAGTGTTCCAGAAGATTTGTATCAGAATGATTGAAGCATTGTATTTAGATATTTATTTCAAACTTTCATCTTATTAGTTATCCATAGAAATATTCTGTATAGTTGAGCTACCAAGAAATGCCTGCTTTAGCTACTGTAATGCAGTATTCACATTGAAGGGCTCAGAACAATATGAATTCAAAGTTTGAGCCCTACAGGACAAATATTTGCTCTCATGTACTTAAAAACAGTTTGTGCTTTGTACATATTGGAATATAAAGAAGTTTCATCATTTCTTGTAAAAGTTTACAAATTCTGGAGTGCTGCTTTATTTGATTTCCTTTCTTGGAAGAGAGACAAGCAGGTCTGGCTGACCTGAAAACCACAATGACTGTCCAATGACGTAAGATAGATAAGATTAGCAGTAGAACTGGACAAATGGTATTGAAAGTTTCTAAACCTTTCAAAAGGAAAAAAGGGCATGTTTTCAGTGGGGCTTTGACTAGTAGATGAGTTTCTTCTAGAAAATTGCTCAAAATGTTATCACCAAACAGTTTTCCACTACCATTCAACAGGACTTTCTCAAAATGTCTGTTTCTTATTTCATCCCCATACGAAAGGATTAAAACTAATGCACATTTTAAATCAAGTTTTATCAGTCTTTCAAATCATATAATTTCATAGATCAGCTCTCTAAAATACATGTTTTGACATTACCAAATCAATACTTTTTAAAATGTTGATTCAGACTTCACCGGAAGAACTGAGTGAAGAGGAAAGACCATCTCCCTTAACCACCTGGCCATGGGCCACCTTTGCCCCAAGGGCATACTCTGGCTCATGGTCAACTTGATATCTACCCAAGACTCCCTAAGCCTTTTCTGCCAAGCTGCTTTCCAACCATCCAGCCCCACAGCCTGTACTGGTGCATGGGCTTAGGTGCAAGACAAGAAGTAGTATTTCCCCAGCCTCTACAACACCGCTACTAACAGTTCTGAAAACACTTCTAGCAGAATGCAAGCCACCAAGTCATTCACAGTTCCCCATATATGCATATATGACTCCATGTGCTTTTATATGTCTATAGACACAAATACACAGATTAGCTGTAATATATATATATAAAAAACATACACAGAAAAAAAATGAGTATTGGAAATACTTTATTGGCTCTAAAGAAAGCTCAGTTTATTTCGAGTGTAAGGCCAACCTAGTTAGCTTTAATTTCAAATGGAAGAGTTACACCATAACTGGGTTGAATGAACACTGCAGGACTCTGCCTAAATTATAATGCACAGTTATACTGTTCCATGAGTATTTTTATCCCTAGAAAATCATATTTGAAAGATGAAAAGATTAACAGCATTATGAGATGGAACTGATGGTGTAAATGTGTATCTGCAATATTCTGAAAGAAAGAATGGAGCTCAGTAAGAAAAGTCTACTATGTTATACAAGTAAATGGAAACTGATAGCCCTGTGAACAATAGTTATGGTAAATTTAGGAACCAAAATTAACTGAGGAATTCTGATCCTACTGCGAGAAGAAAACAGTGCAGTATTCCAAATAGAAAATTGTCTTATTTGTCTTTACAGTAACACTTACTTTTCCTCACCATCTTTTCCAAGTAAAAGAGGAATCAAATAGCATATTTAATAGGTTTACATACATAAGAGGTTGAGGAGAAGTATTTTTTCTTTCACTACTTATACAATGACAGAAAGAAGAGTAAAACCTTTAAAGAAGATTAATAAGAAAAGCAGTAATACAATGAAGCTCAGTAATGGCTTATAAACTAGCCAAAACACACAAAAAGAGAATAAATACTCAAAAACATAAAGATTAAAAACCAAATGTTCTGCATTCACATGTTACTACTGATGCTTAATATATTCATGCTCTAAAACAGTATAAGGCAATAAAACAACAAAGAAACACAAGAGAAAATAATTATATTAGTAAAGACCGGGAAATTTCTAGATCAGCTGCTCAGCAGTGAATGAATGGCCTGAGAACCATTAGCTTACAGTACTAGCAAATGCATATTAGAAGAACAAATCATATGAATTACTGGGATCTAAAGAACACAGGTAAATCTCAAAAGCAGTTTGTTGTTTGTTTTTGTTAGCAAAAAAAATTCACCTCAACCAGAAGCCACCAACAAAAATGATGGTATTTGAATGTCTAGTGCTATAAAATTGTGCTCCAAACATAAAACTAAATGAGTTTGTTTCCATTAAGGCTATTACTATGGCTCAGTACATTGCTCTCAGTATGAAGACTCATCAGCTATTCTCCCTCGTTTTTCATCTTGGGATCTTTAATATGTTTTCAATCTAATTTTAATTTGTTATAGAAAATGAGAAATGAATTTTCTTCTCAAGGATAAATTAAAATAGCCTCTTGTGCAGGTATGATGAAATACAAAAAAAGCAAGTGAAACAGTCACTACACCTTTAATAGAAGCTTTTTTTTTTTTTTAATAAGGCAAACAACAAGTTTTTCCATTGGTTTAATGCTTCTCAAGTCTGTATTTTTTCAATAAAAATATACATGCATGAGCAGAGTTTAAAACCTTTTTTAAAAAAATTTTTAATTATTTTTTTTTTAACAACCAACAAACCCTCTGCGGTGTATTGCTTGAGTAAGGAAATAGCTAAGTATGCAAGTCAGGAACAGTCTGCATAGTTCACAGGAAAGTGATGCCCTTCACAACAGCAGCAAATGCAGCAACAGTGTCTTTAGCTAAGAGGACCTTTCATGCCTCCATTTCAATAATAATGCTGTCACAAATGAAGATCACTAAGAAACCTAAGAAGCTGTTCAGAGACAGTTTCAAAAATCTACCATGATGCTTAACTCTTTCTGGAAGTATCCAAAATGTGGGGTGGATGCATGCTGTAATGCAGCCCAAAATTCCACTCTGAAAATGACCAAGCCTGGGCTTTGGCTGAAGCACATCAGGACTCCCTTTCAGCTCACATGCTCAAGTTCCCTTTCTGAAGAAATCAAACTGTGGAAATAGCAATATGCACGCCTGGAGATCACACCTCAATTTAAGTCAGGGTGTCTGTCAGTTTAGAAATAATTTTGCCTCTGCATCCCAGATGCAAGCTGAGGGTAATAATCTATTATCTCACCAAATATGGTAGCACTTGCATAGCTTCCAAGATAAGAGTATCAAATTTCACATAGGATGGACTAGATACTTTGATACCAAAATGCTGCATATGTATCTAATTGCATATATCTAATTGTGCTTGATGCTACTACAGACATTTCTCAGATATTGTAAAGTCATCTGAATGTAGTGATAACAAATGAGAGCCCTAAATTAAGCTGTCCTCTCATTATGTCTAGACCTGACACAGCTACTGCCCACTTCATATCCAGGATAGGTAACTCACAACCAGCCCACCAAAGGAGAACAGCCCAGTCTGGCTACAGTCCCCAGTCTTTGCTTCCAGGTTTTCTGTGGCTCTCACTAGACCTGAATCAACTGTCTCTTGCCACATATGGCTTTTCAGTCCCTTCTTCCACCATCTTCCCATTTGCTACCAACAGGTATATTTTGTCTTTGTCCTCCAGCTAAGTAAACTTCTGGCCCCTCACCTCTTTCCTTCCTAAAAATGATGGGGCGAGCCAGCAGCTGAGCTCACTTGCATTGCCCAACAGGATGCCCTGCCCAGCAGAGAGAACTGACAACTGTAGCAACAGATTTGGAAGAACTGGGCACTGATGCAATGTTATCATTGCCTGTCAGCTGCAAAAGAAACCAAATATTTCTCTGCTATTTTCATTTTTGTCACACAGCATCATTGACCCAATCATTTATTGCTTTTTACTATTTACCTCTGGGGGAAAGAAAACAGCAGCAAACAGAACTAACCTGGATGAATTTAAATGCTCAAGTTAACAGTGCTAACTAGAATGAAAGCAATTATTGCAAAGGCTTTCTTTTTCTGAGAAAACATGGAGAAGTGAGACTAGCTCCTGAAAAACACAGCATCATTTGAGATTTTTTTTTCTAAAAAGGCAAAAATGCTGCTGCTAAGCAACCTGGCTCATCCTTAAAATGAAAGTTGGGTTACACAGCACCTTGTTTATCACTGAAAGCTCTGACAAACCTCCACTTTATTTTATGTAATCATGTCTGGGGGAGTGCCAGATTATATCTGGTATGCTGTTATAAAGGGACTTTTCCCATGAATGCAGATGATGCAAAGTTATTTTTAAAATAGCATCCAAGAGGGGTTTTTGTGTCTACTGCATTCTCTTCCAATACAGAGTTATGTGAGCACCCATCAACTCGAAAGAAGAGATAATGCTCTTCTGCTTTAGGACCCGAATGCTGGATAGGTTTTCTTTACCTGTGTACTGAACAAGAGCTTCTCCCCATTGCCTTACATTGCCCCTTAGGATCAGGATTTGATGCAGAATTTGGTAATTGTATTCTACCACTAAAGATCTTCTTTCCTTCTAAGAGAAAATACATTCTGACATATGGTTTTCACCCTGGTGTGGGTATTTTTCTTGCCCTGTTTTGGATGAAATCTGTAGGTCTAATGACGATTATTATTTCAAAATCAGAAGGTAACTACATTCAGTAAGCCCTGCTCACTCAGACTGAATCACCAGTTTTCTTTTCAAATTCTTCTCATTCTGACTGCATTTTTCCTAATGAACAGAACAGAAAATAGATATAAGCAATAAACAAAACCAATGGTACTGGATCTGACCTACTGGGTTATGACTTTGGATGCTAATCTCTTGTCATGCTTCCACTCCTACACAGTATGTGCATTAATAGGCTTTTCCCAGTTTGATGAGGATACTGGAAAGCATCTGTTTTAAAAACCTGGAAAGCACTGGATTTTTTTTTCCTCCATCCTAACTCAGTCCCCTTTCCATTTGTAATCAGCTGTTGTCTCCTCCGTTTTCAGTTGGTTGTCTGTAACACTATGCACAGTGTAATAAAATGTGATGGTCCCAAATGTTTTGCTAAACAACAGAAAAAAGATTTTGGCTGTACTACTCATTTGTTTTTCTTCCTCAATTGGTTTTGTGTTTGTTCAGAATAAATACACACACGGTAGTGTATGCATCTTTCTGCAACCACAGATATACACACACTATATAGAGACAGCAATGCAGCTTTTTTGTTTACTCTGCCTCTCTCATTCCCTCTAGATATTTTTGCACACTGTCATTTGTGGAATACTGCTGAAACCCAAAGGAATGTCAGCTGAGCCTGCCTCACGCTGCGAGCTGTTGGCAGTTTCATTAAGGATGGGAGAACAGCATGGAGCCTGCTGCTGTCTTTCAGATGGATGCTCCTGGTTGGAAGTGTTTGGCCAAGCTCAACAGGCTGTGCCAGATGATCTCTTCAGATGCTCCTCAGCCTTGGTTTTGTTGTTGGTGTCTCATCAAGGACTCTAAAGGTGTTACTAAAAGTGCCAGCAGCTGCTGCCAGAAGGTATGGGGAAAGAATCTTATATCAAAAGCAAAATTTTCAAGGGTTTCAAACAGGGTAGAAATGCATGTTTTCTTACTTCTTATTGTACAGCCTTGCCTGTACAATAAAATTACTTTGGATTTGGGGGTTTTTTGTCTGCTAATACCAGAATTATCTGCACCATTTTGTTCTCTATCCAACTAATTTTAATTATTTCTAATCCTGCAGATATTGCTTGCCTCATCCATCGAAGTCCCAAAGAATCCATATCTCTTGCATGTATAGGTTTTCAGGGAAACTGTTCCCTATTTCAGTGTCAAGGTAGAGGGCAGAAAGGAAAACTTAGCTCTCTGCTTTACCATGAGTTGTCCCTTCTTCCCCCAGGTCAATAAGAACACCTGGCTGTAGCCACCTTCCTTTCTTGCTCATACAATTTAAATAAATAAATAAATAGGCAATTGAAATAGAATTTAGCCACTACTTCAGGATGGCTGCTCTGTTTAAAGCCTCATCTGACTTCCTTCCTCATCAGGCCAGGCAGTTTCCAGTCATTCTGAGGTTGAGGAAGGGCACCTTTGGTCTCCCAGTTCATCTAGGCTATGAAGTCAGGGATATAAATCCTGCACACAAAAGAGGAAAAAATATTTCTATATATTAGGAATTTAGAAGTGGGGGATCTAAGTTTTCCCAGAGCTTGCTTTTGTTTTGCATTCAAGGGCACCATACATAACGCAAGATATTCCAGAGTCAATAATCTACCTCCCGAGAAACACCTAAATCTAAGGACAGATGGCAGTCAAAGAAAGCATAGGATGTAAAAGCATTTTGTGTATTTGAATCATAATTTTAATTCCCCAACCACGTGCTTTTTTTCTTTCAAACATGGACTAGTACTACAACTATTCCAGCACATAAATCAGGTTACTCTTGATGACCTCCCAAAGTCAAATCCCAATGTAATACACAGGTTAGCATCATATCCTAGGGGTGAGCATGTGACAGCAATACTGTACTTTCAACACCAATATCTATTTTCCAGCAGAAGTTGGGTCCCATCCATGCCTTCCTTTTTTTGGCTAGCACATACAGACCACTAGTTTAACACATTTTTACATTCACTGTAATGTATCTCCATCTCCCTCCTTTCAACCTATTTTTACTTAGAAAATAAACACTTCGAGATAGCACAGAAAGTAGAAAAACTTCTGTGACATACATGTCTAGTAGATTTTAGCCACTACAAAACTAACTGAAGTATAAGATGAAGTACTTTAGTACCCTATAAGTTGATGATTTTTCCTCCTTTTTGTAAGTCAGTCTCTTCCCCCCTCTGTCACTTGCTATATTTTCATATGGTAGGGAAGAGGAGGAATATCTTTGAAATATCAAACCTTATGCATTAGATTTAATGGCACTGGTACCCTGGCCAAGTACTATGGGCTATACTGTAAACAGACTTTTGGAGCTAAGTAAGAAATTCACTATGGTAAAGGCTTAGCAAACAGTCTGTGGAAAGACACCTAAAAAACCTAAAGTGAGGAAGGAGGGTTTAACCTAAGCAGAACTTGAAATCTAGAGATCTCCATTCTCTTCCTTACTCTTCTGCAGACTGACTTTGTAATCTGGCACAAAGCTTTCCAGTGTTAGCAGGAATTTCTGTATCTGCCTATGAGATAAGAGAGAGTGGCAAGTATAATTTCATCAGCATTTGTAAGGCAAACCGTATGGAAAGCATTGCTGCACAAGTATGTCATTTACCCTATTCTACTGGGTGTACTCCAATGAAACAAAATGTGGAAAGCAGCATATGGGACCTGCTTGAAAAGAGCGAGCAGAAGTCCCCGTCAGGCTGAACTCTCCTAAAGAGGTGATCATAGGGTAAAAAGACAGAAAGCCTCTCTATAGATTGTTCCCAGCAACTCCCCATCTCTACAGTCACTGTTATTAAGCACGTGTTATTAAGGAGTCTCATCCTCCTCAGGTGTGTCAAGGAAAAGCACTCCCTGCTGGAGTTTCATTTGGAGGGAGGTTTGTATTACTTATATATCCTTCCCTTGGCCACTAGACCCCTGTTGATTTAACACTCTAGTAAGTGCAATGGAGAAGAAAGAATAGCTGTATGACTGGAAGGTTTCCGTTTTGCATACAAGCTGAAAAGCCATTAATGCAGTGGCATGTTACTAACATCTTCAGGTATGAACATGATCCCCTTTCACATATAAGGCATCACCCGGTAAAAATCTTCTACCCTAGAATGCATATTTTAAATCTTTTTTGAATTACAGGAACTTATTATGGATTATATTACCACAACAGGCTCACTAAAACAAAAACATGCAACTGTCCAGCATGAAAAACAAAACATCAGCAAAGTTAGTGCTACCTATTCTCTAAAACAGCACACAGCTTCCTATTTTCTGAAAAAAAAAAAAAAAAACAGCTCTGGGTTTGTACTGATATATCAGGTTGGACTCAACAGTAGCAGAAGCACTGTATGAAAAAAAAGATTTTTTTTAAAGTGATGTACAGTAGCCTTTGTTAGATCTCAAGAACAAGGAAAAATAGTATGCAGAATACAGACAGGCACAGCAAAAAAAGTATTAAATACAACACTATGAGCAAGTAAATAAGAGCTGTGCAAAAAAACTTACTTGAGCACCACACACTTCATAAGAATACACCCCCAAAATCAGAACTGATCTGTAGTATATATTTTACATTTGAAGTAAATAAAATGCTCTTCTCTCCTTCAGCAGATAGCAAATGCCAAGCAATCTCTCAGCAGGAGAGTGAAGCACAGAATGCCAAAAACCCACTCCTGGCTCAAAGCCATTTGTGGTAACATCTCTGCATCAGCAACCCATGGCAGCCACCTCAGTTTCTTATATACAGTAAGAGACCAAATCATATAGACAATATTTTCCAGTTTGTCCACTGAGATACTAAAGATTGTAGAATTAAAATGGTTTGGGCCAGTCACAGGAAACCTTCTGTAACCTTTAAGGTCATGTAGAATTTCATTCTGCACTCTGCTGCTTGTCATGTGCAATAACAAAGTGGAAGACAGATTTTCCTTCATGTGGTATTCATGAAAAAAAGTCCCTTTTCATAATCAGAGTGAATTCTACAAAGAAATAAAAACTATATTTTGCTCCCACAAAAATGAATTATGAGGAGTAAAAAAGCAAATTCTTCTATTTAACCCCCTTCTCCAACATTCTTCCAGACAGAATAACTTTGTACATTGTTCTCTTCAGGACACACTCTTAAGGGCTTATATTTGTAAAGAAGGCATAATATACCCAGTTTGGTTTGACTCAGATTCTGTTTTCCTATATATTAAGAACATGGAACATGATTCAAAGCCCATTACAGCAAACAGTGGACTTTGAATCTGACTAAAGGTGTGTTAAATCTCAGCACTGATCTTTCTTTTCATTTTTCTTTCTTCAGGTTTTTCTTAGTCTTCTCGTAAGCTTTGTGATTTGGTTTTTTCCCCCCTTCTTGGTTGCAGGGAAAGATGCAATTTAGAATCCCACCCCTCAGCTAACATTTCTGCTTATAATACGTTAGGAAAAGGTAAAGCACTTGTCAAAACACAGTCACCTTCTGGATAGCTACTATATATGAGAAAACAAGGTATACCAAATGTTACAGGAAACAGTATTTTCTTACAGAAAGAAATGAGGTATTTAAAAAGTGTTCCCTTGAATTCAGAAGCCAAAAAGTACTTTATAAAGAATTTTTTTCTCATTTGCAAAAATATTTAAAGTTAGTCTCTCTTTACCAAAGACTACTTTATTTCTTATTTCATTTTATTTTCAAATTTCAAGTGAAAAATATGAAGAGGATGTTTAGAAACATTGAGTTTTTCTAGCTTTAAAAATGTTAGTAGATTATTTCAAAACCACCTGTTTTCCTGAACTTAAATTTGGCTTTGATAAATTGGCATTTTACAACAAATATCTTCTGTTAGAAAACTGTCAACTTTCCCTATATTTTAATTGTCCTTTCAGAAAGAATGCAAACACATGACTTACCTACTCTCACTGAAAATAAACAGGTGCCTTTGAAAACCACATCATATGCCATAATAAAAAGAAAAATTATAGAACGTGTTTTGTTTTAAAGTCTCATTTAACATACGAGTGGCCAGGCTGAATGATCTACAATACACTGACAGACAGAGCCATACACAGACCTTCAGGAGAAAGGGGAAGCAGGTAGGAACCGAACAGAAACATTTAGTCAGCTCTGTCAAAATGTTGGCATTTTTATTAGGAAAAGAATTACAGCATCCAATTCTGCCTGTTATCCTGTATCATTCTAACAAAAGGCCATGTTTTTCTGAATACTTATCAGCATCTGAGCCACTTCACTGTATTTTGCAAAGCTTGTCCAGTCAGAAGTGACACTTATTAAAAGCCTATTTTCACTTTAAGTGTAAAAATAATTGTTTGACTTGCAAGCAGAACTTCATAAATTATTTCACTGGTAATATTTTTCCCCTGTAGCTGCTATTTCTGCACAATAAAACTTAGATTCTGTTTTATTTTATGACAGTATTCTTGAATTGCAGGCACTCCCAAAACTCACCTTCAACACCTTGTGCCAAATGACCTTTTCAGCCTAGAAGCTACATTCAAAGTCTATAAAATGGGTAACATTTATACTGCATAAAATTATTCATAGTGGAAAGACTTGTTATTGAAGTGCAGCTCAGTCCCTTAGGGACAGACATACCTCAGAATTGTTGAGATGACACCTGTGTGTCCCCGAGAACCACCCCTCACTAGAACACTGGTCAATGTCCACCTTCTGCAGATTGATGTCGACTTTGACAACACCTCTGGAAAAAAAAACAAAAAAAAAAGAAAAAGAACAGCCTTCAACATAGCGACTACAGGAACAAGTGAAATTTCTTTACAATGCTGTAGCATGTGAAGCAGAACTGTATCTTTCTTTGAAATAAGTTTTGTTCCCCTAGCCACAATCACAGGATGTGGTCTTGTCATAATACATGTCAATTAGGTCTAATGTTAAGAGCTCAGTAAATCTAAGTGTGAGGTGTTAGGTAAGAGTAAGTTATACACTAAAATAATTTAAGGCCCTTCACATTTTACAGCACAGTGAAGAATTAAAATAAATACAATGAAGAACCTGCACGACTTTTTCCAAAGCCATCAACTTTCCAAGTACAGCACCAGGCACCACACCTCACCTTCATGTCCAGTGACAACTGCATCCTCCCCTTTGCTCCAGAGAATGCTATTCACCAAAACAACTGGGCAAAAACCTTTTTTAATACTATCTCTAAACACAGCCCAACCTCCAATGACTTCAGGCCTCACCTCCAGCAAGCACCCAAACTCCTCTCACCTCATCTCTGCCAGCCAGTGCTGGTGGAACACCGGATAGAAGAGTAGCATGATCCAGAAGTACACCAGATTTCCTACACACAGGTTCTCAAGGACTGTCTAAGCTGTATTAGTGATACTCCAAGAACACTTATCAACAGTTTATCACCAACAGTATCCCTCAGAAACTTTTTTTTTATGAAAAGCTAAAAACTATTTCAAAGTCAGTGCTCTATTTTATAAACAACTAAAATCACGAGAAGAAAAAACTGCAAGACTGTAGATGCAGATCTTAAAAATAATCCTTCAGAAATTTCCTTATTCTCTCTATAATAGCCTCCAGAATTACTTTAGACATAGATAATTTGAAGCAGCATCTGGTGAGCGCACTTCTCTGTGACTGCTTCACTGCTGTCTGGACTTAGCAAAAAAATCAGTATGCAGCTTCTGGTCTTCTGGGAGTTAGACCATTGTACAGACTCATTCAAAACCAATTAATGCTCTGTACCAATTTCTTAAATCTAGAAGCAAAGATAAATAGAATGGTTGGAGTTAGAAGGGATCTTCTATACCTAGATAGAACTCCCCTGCATGGGGGCAGGGACACCTCCCACTAGATCAGGTTGCTCAAAGTCCCATCCAAACTGGCTTTGAACACTTCCAGAGAAGGGGCACCCACAACTTCCCAGGGCAATCTGTTCCAGTGTCTCATCACTCTCACAGTGAATAATTTTTTCTGGGGCACAACTTCCTTTAAATAAACCATTTTAGCCAGTTCAGACAAAGTTTTGATTTCCATACTCTGAACTTCCATAATGACAGACACCGCCATCCCTCCTTTCAAGCTGTGGACTATCAAGGACATGACCCAACCTCAAGATCATTTTGCTCAAAGTATGTTGCCTCTTTTAGCTAAAGTTCAGTTCCTACTGAAGTGTTGAACCATACTAGCACTAATAATAATAAAGGAGCTACAGAACAATATATTTGAGAGTCTACTAATGAACAAAATCCAAGCAGGCATAAGAGACAATCTTGATCCAAACCAGGACAATACTGCTACCTCATACCTGTCCCCAGTACAGCTGAGTAAAAAGTGGCCAGAACAGCTGTATCTGGACATTCATCTTCAGATATGTTCTGACTGGAGGAAAAAACCAAGCACATTATTTAAGTGAACTGAAGAAGAATGCATTAGGAAATTATGTAGGATAGCCAGAGGAAATTAGATAGTGTACTTCATTCTCTTCTGTCTCTTGTCTAGAGTCTAAACAGTACGATACTAAGCAGACTTAGAAATTACCCAAAATATTTAAATGCTAGCTTTAGCAACTTCAAATTAGCACACACTACAATATTCAGAAATATTCTTAGTTTACATCTTTGTAAACTTTCCACTCATTTTGGACATCAGCTTCTCCAGGAACTCCTAAAATAACACTTCCACCCCAATCAACTGCTTCGTTCCTGTTCCAGGTGACCAAAAACCTCAAGGGAAAAACTGCCATACTACACAGAGTAGCTATGTGACAGTGGATTACAAGAATATCTTAATCTGATAACATGGCATCTGTCTCAGTTGCTCATAAAACAGAGGTAACTAACTCCTCATCTGCTCACATGCAGATCTTACCAAATGTGTTTCTAACATATTATGGACCTTTCTAAATATTAGTGCATGGGCTGGGTTCAGGACCTTCTTCTGCTCAATAACCTCACTGTGGCTGCACAAGGAATGAAGCAGGTAGCAGGAACAACACTACTTGCACTCCTAGTTCATGCTATACACCAGGCCCTTTGGCAAGGGTCTCTCAAGCATTAGTATCATTCTCACTACTCTAAAGATATCAGTTTATGCAGTAGGAAAAACAGTGATGATTCATCATTATTAGGACAGCAACAGATTCACCAGGGAGACTCTCTAAGCACCTTAGGGAAGTAAGTCTTTATTTCCTTTACATGGAAAGCTTTTCCCTTGTGTACACTTTGTTTTTAACTCATAGGAGAGGAAAATTCCCTTTCCCACTACAAACACTTCTGCAGAGAGAGAGAGATACAGATTGAAAATGAAGGGAAAGATAATCACTGCTAGGAAAGGAGAAACACCTACTGACTTTTCTGTGTAGTATCACAAACAGGTCTTGCAGAAGCAGAGTCAGTGCAAAGGTCTAAAAAAATTTCCAAAAGAAAACTTACCTAGAAGTTACTTGTGAGAAATAGAACACATACAAAACAGGGGCAGTAAGCACACTGAGCAAGCATTTGAGTACAGCCTTGTACCAGATGTGCTGCAACTCGATGAATTGGTGACATGTTCTAGTAGACCAGCAGGCAGAAAGCAGGATAACATCCTAATGCTCAGAGACACATACTGGAAAGAAAGGAAATGTACTTCCAGATTTTTCACATCAGAATTAAGTAATTGTATTGAGTTTTCCAAGGGTACAAGTTATTTTGTTCACAACAGCTGTCAAAATCATAGATTCACATAGCAGCTGCCACTGGGAGACCTCAGGTGCCTAGGCCTTTCCCATGTCCTCAGTCACAAAGTCCACTGCCTCATTCAGCAGCATGCCCACACTCTCCTTAGCCTCAGTTTTACTGCCAGTGTACTTGTTGCCCTTCATGTCCCTCACCAGATTCACTCTCATATGAGTTTCAGTTACCGTAACCCCATTCATACATAAAATAATAGAATGATTTAGGTTGGAAAGGCCCATAAGATCATTGAGTCCAGCCATAAACTAGCACTGTGAAGTCCACCATTAAACCACATCTGAGTGCCCCATCTACACACCTTCTAAATACCTCCAGGGATGGTGACTTGCCCACTTCCCTGGGCAGCCTGTCCCAGTGACAACCCTTTCAGTGAAGACATTTTTCCTAATACCCAATCTAAACCTCCCCTGGCACAACTCGAGGTCATTTTCTCCTGTTTTATCACTTGTTACTTCAGACAAGAGACCAACACTCGCCTCACGACAACCTAGTTTTAGAGAGCAATAAGGTCTCCCTTCAGCCTCATTTTCTCCAGACTAAACAACTGCAGTTCCCTCAGTCACTTCTCATAAGACTTGTGCTCTAGACCCTTCACCAGATTCATTGCTTTCTTTGGACACACCCCAGCAGTGTGTGTCTTGCATCCAGGGCCCAACACTGAACATAGTGTCTGAGGTGAAGCCCCACCAGTGCCAAGTTCAGGGGGACAATCACTTCCCCAGTCCTGCTGGCCAAAGCACTGCTGATACAAGACAATCATGTTCACAGTCGTGCTCAGACTGTCTCTCCATATTTCTCCCAAATTATGTGGCTTCTCCACCTCTTGCACACTTTCATTTTATACTTGAGTTTTGTCAGGAGTTACCCATTACAACATGCATCCCTGAGAATTATTTAATTTCAATATATTTTCACAATACTTCCAGAAACACTACAAAATTCTTCCATTTGAAACCAACTGCATTTTTGCTTTGTTTCCCTTGTGTTAAAACTTTCCTTACAAGAATGTCTGCCTTTCAGAAAAGTCTTAATTTCTAAAAAAAAAAAAAAAAAAAATCACAAACATTTCTGCCTACAGCTCTTCTGTATCACATACTGAACTTCTCATATGATTAAGTTGTTCTGCTTTTTCCTTTTCTCAGAGCTTTAGGAATTTCTGGAGTGATAATCTATGGGAAGGAAAAACAGCAATCCAGAAGCAGACACATGAAAACAATCTCTCCTGTCAGTTACAATTTAGTAACACCTATTAACATCACAGTTGTGCTAAGGTAGCAACAGGGTCTGCAACTACTTGAGGATATAATGCTTTCAAAAGAGAAGTTTATTTAAGCAAGTATGTAGCATTTACAGAAAACATCACCATGGTACTTTCACTGTACTCACTGGGATACTTTGCTATTTTAAAACACCATCGCAGACTTGTACCCTACTGAAATTACACAGAGTACACAGATATGTACATGATGATATATTTCTGAAATTAATCTGTGACTAATACAGTAGCTGGCACGGCCTGTTTAGCCACCCACATTTTCAGTTATTTTTGACTCAGCATTCAGAAAATGGAACATATGGAAGCATATATCCTCCTAGAGTGTATATGGGCCAACTACATGGAAGTGTTGTATTTACTTAACTACCTGAGAATAAGTGCAGCTCTACTAACTTGACAGAAGAGACCAAGACAAATAGCAATGGTATGAGGAGATTCAGCTTGCCAGCATAAACACAATCACAGCACCGACACTCCTGTCTGGCTGAACCCAAGCCACAGTGGTAAGTTAATAACAATATTACTGGTAATTGTGGACCATCTGGCAAGTAAGTATATTTTGTTAATCTCCTTATAACAATAAATATTTGTTTTCTGCCACAATTTTCTAGTCCTTACACACACAAATACTTAAGGATTATGCATTCGTGTTTAACATGTAGTTAAGAAAGAATTAGTTGAATTGTACATATTAGATTTAACATTGAAGAATGATGTCATCAAGGATTTTCTCTCAGGTCAGAGGTTTGATTTAAGAGGCTTTCATGTCTATCTTAATTTCCAGTACCACTGTTCGTTGGCATGCTGTTCACCTTGAAATCTATGCCAGAAATTGATTTAAGCTTATTTCCCCAACCTAATAGCTATCTTGATAGTTTCAGTAGTTATAATATTTCACTGTAACAACATGTGGTAAAACTTGTATCTGCAGAATTTTTTTGTCTGTACTGTTTCATCATAAAAGCAGAAGGAACATGTCCTCTTTCTCCCAGCCAGCTTAAATCAGAGCTGCACAGAATAATACCCTGCCAACATTTAAATGGTAATAAATAATATTTTTATCCTCTAGATCCTCAGAAGCTTTTTGGCACAGAGATCAGCACAACTCAGCTAAAAGGGCATTCTAAGTTTGTCTTTAAGTATTTAATTAATTTTTGTACCTGTAAGCATTGTGAGCAGACACAATAAAGGTATAAGGCATGGTCATCACACACTGATTAGATAATATCCCCCAAATCTAAATGTCTGCCTACATTCTTTCACTCCTGCATGCTGTCCTTCAAAGTTCCCCTTACCACAAAATAAGGAAACAAGAAAAAACGTTCTACAGCTGTCCCAAATCTGCAAATGCCCATACTTTTAGATAAATGCATACCGTAATTACTACAGCAAATGTTTTCAGGGCAGATACCTCTTCTGACCACTCTTATTTTGGAGATAGACACTTTCAAGAGCATTAATTTTCACACAGTACATACTACCTGACACCTGAGGCTGCTTCAATGTACCACAAACTGGGCATCCAAAAACAGTCCCAGTATCAAATTCACAAGTGACATTAGGCCATAACTCTTACTGGTAATCAGGAGTTTCTGTAGGTTCAAGTTGTTTTTGAAAGTTAAGATTTAGGATTCTGCATCAGTTAGACATTTTTTAAATTATTATATTTGCATATCCCACTACATTCACAAAGGCTACTAGCACATTACATACAAGACGAGTTTGATCACACAATTAACACTTCTTTCTTACTAATAGGACCAAGACAGACTTACCTAATTCCTCTGCCACAGCACAACTGCTGCTTTTCAGCACATATCTTCACAGGAGAATCAGCTTTCACTAAAAATAAACTTAACTGAAGAGTAATCTATAGCAATGTGGGCACATGAATTAGGATTCACCTGCAAAGAAAATCCCTCTAGGCCACTTGGAACAGTACTACAGGAATGGAATACTTAAAACTGAATCCTCTGCTGTATGAATTATTTTGGATTTAAATCAGGCTTCAGTTTTATGGCATCCACTGCTCTCTCTCCAGGGATTTCCCTGCAGTTTAGTCAGAGAGCTTTCTAGCTACTTCAAGGGCTACTGATACCTTTTTTTTTTTTTTTTTTTGATTGAGAAAGTTCAAGTTGCTGCTAGCATCTTAATTCTGTCATAAAGAATCACCTTGTGTAGGAACACTAAGATCTCAGTGGCTGGGAGGTACCACTTACATTAGATTCTCCCTATGAAAAAAGGTCTTTGAGACAAATTCAAGCTACTTAGTAAGAAACAAACTTTTATTTCTTTTAATGTTCCCATTAATAAAGGGGACAAAGAGACAGGTAGGAAGGGCCTCAAGGAAAGTGATGTAAGAAACAAAAAATAGAGATTAAGAACAAGAAAAGCTTTTGAACTAGAAGGATGCTACACAGAAGATACAGCTTCAGTCCAACTACAGCAGAACTTCGGACACTTATGATTTATTTGAAGGTAACAAGGTAGCTTTAAAACCAAAAAGTAAAAGTTGAAGCCAATATTAGGGAAAAAAAAAAAAAAAAAAAAAAGAGAGAGAGAGAAGAAAAATGGAGAGGCATAAACCTAGGAGAGGAGCATACTAATTAAAAACTTTTCAAATACCTCAGAAAAAAAGGCAAACTTGTATAGAATCTGTAAGGCCAACACATAACCAAGATATAAAAATCACTCAGAGTAGAAGCAGCCTTTACAGAAAACTATTTTCATCACTGCACACTTCAGAGCCAGGAAGCTCCAGCCTCTGAGCAAGTCTTGATAGCATCAGTGTGACAGAAGTCAGCTGTCACATGCAGGGATGTTAACAAGATGGGCACCACAACTGTCCCTGCATTGTTCAACACACAAAGAGATGACTGCAAATTGGTGACCACTGACAGTGTTTGCAGGTGATAAAAATACTTAGTATAGCTCACAACTAAATCTGATTGACATAGAGAAGATGAATGAACACCTTCTGAAGTGTTTTTGCAACACAAGAATCTGCGATTTCCTGATGAAAGAATTTAGATTCATGGAGGAAATTTAAAAACAAATTATTTTTTTCTCTGAACAGTTCATTAATTATGAACCAACTGATAAAAAGCCTTACAGAAGAAAAATTTGGTTTAAAAGTGAATTAGAATCATGGAGTTGAGTTTAATCCATAATTACTGTCAACATTCATTCAGATGGAATCTGAAAAACTTTTCTTTATAGGTTATTATATGCAAACAGGATATAATAAAGATAGGAAAACCTGGCACTTCCATTTTTATTTAAGTACCTGCCAGCAGTTGCTTCTGGAGAGTGAGGTAGGTAAGCCTTTCATCTGACCTAACGCAGCAAAACTTCTGTTCTTAACTTTAGGAACACTTCTCTATCTCAGATCAGGTTCATGAACACACAGAATAGGCAGTGACAGTCCTGGAGATGAATATTAAGATATTAAGGAGTGTCACATGTCCATTCCCTTTAGAAAAGCTTTTAACCTCCTGGGCTGGAAGCCTTGCCCAAAAGGGATGGGGGCAGGGAACTAAGGAGAGGAAACAGTTTGACCCAAGAAGTCAGTAGCTTTTTTTGCACCATCCCAGATGCTGCATGCTTGAGGACATAAATGCAGTTATGTATTTCAATTCCCACCTGGCCGTATTTAACTGCTTTCTTCAAAGACCCACTTCTGTTTCTTCAGTAGTGAAAACAGCTGAGTTGTGTTTCAAAGAAAGAAATCCCTATTTATTTTTCCTTTTATGTTATCAACACCTAGTTTTCTATCATAAAAAAAAAAAAAAAAAAAAAAAAAAAAAAAAGCAGAGACATGATTGAGTATCTAGAGAATACTTAAAATATACTGGCATTTTCTATACACATGCATCAGAAGACTTCTTAGTTCTCATCTCTGTTCATGAATATAACCCCAAAATTTTCTGAATTTCTAGGAAATAAATTATTCCTTTTAATTTTTAAAAACTGTTCTATTATAGTTCAATTATATGGATCAGAGCTTAGTACAGAAAAAAATGTCAGCCTCACCGTTTTAAAGTATTTTCATTATTACGACTAATGTATCATGTCACTAAAAAATAGAAAGCCTCCTTAAACAGTTAAAATTAATTTCATTCTTAGTTCAGTACTAAGACTAAAGAGAGGTTGGGGAGAGAACTTAGAGAGGTGGCTACACACCTGAAGAAATTCAAGTATATTCAAAAGAAAAAAGGTAGTGATTTTTACAATTTCTTCTCTTTTATGTCCACATTTATGGTTATTTCACAAAAAAATGTAAAACCTGTGAAATACTTGGCAAAAGAGAAAAATCACATACATTCTCTAAGAAACTATATTTCATAAATACTCCTATCTTTATGATTTAATTTGCCTTGAATGACGCTTCCTCAACAAGCACCCTATATTAGCCTAACACTGGAGTGGATCAAGTCATTGTTATATTTATAATATGTCATTAATAGTATGTCATTGTCATATTAATATGGTGGAAATCACATTACACTGCATTTAGGGAATAAACTGTTAAAATTTAATGTGCAATAAAGATTAATCTTTGCACCACAGAGTATCTTTCTAATAATTGAGAAGTAGCAAGCATCATTAGGAAGACAAAAAAAAAAAATACTCAGCAGGAATACTTGATTCAGCCAGAATTCAGAATGAAGTTACCTGCAAATGCTCCAGAAGAAATAAAAATACAAAACTTGCAAAGTTTGTTAATTGTATACCTTTCTGCCAAAACAACCATTATTCCATTGCATTCCCACAACAGTCCTTTAAAAAAAAGATAAATACAAACACTTGTCTGGGTTTGGTAAAAAACAAACAAAAAAACCCCTACCTGGACTTGCAGGAACATGATGGGAGAGAAAAAAAATGTCAATGTATCCTGAAGATATTTTGACCTCCTAGATCAAACACTGTGGCAGAGTAATGACCAGTTCCCAAAAGGCTGACATAGTACAACACATTAAAGAAAACGAGAACAGCACACAAGAGAACATTTTGAGCTGCAAAAGCAGCAGTTCATTCATCAGTTTGGGAATAATTGATGTCACTGCACAAGGCTGAAACATTGCACATGAATCTGACTAAACACATTCAAGAAGCACTGGAACCAGACTTGAAAGAGGGACCATAGCAACAGAGAGCTTATAATGGGAGACTAAAGTTTGTGTTGTCTAGAGAACAAAGATGGAGAAGGGACTGCTGCCTATAAATAGGTCAGGGCAGTAAACATCAGTGAAGTGTCCTATTTCAGATAGGAGGCACTTCTGGAACAGGAATAAATGGATGAGAATTGACTGTGAATAAATTTAGATCAGAAATCAGAAGATGCTATCCAACCATTATGCCTGGCATTCCAGTGGGCTAGAAATTCAAGTGATCAACTTTAAGACAGTGCTTGGTCAGCTGGTGACATGAAGGGTGCCTGTGACAGCAGGAGGCTGGACCCAGGAGGGCTTTTGTCTTAGGAAAAAATCAGACAGACAAACAAAAAGCCACTTCATAGCTTCTATTATATGACCTCCTACTAGCTGACTTCTTAGGAGCACACCATTCTTCAAGGTTAAGGAATAATCCTCCCCACTAGGTCACCAAACCATTAACATGAAAACCTCCAGCTTCCTCTCCAGAGGCCAAGCAAGTACCTTTAGAGAAGGAAACATAAGATGCAACTTCTCACACCATTCTACTTCCATGGTAGGGCTTAAAAAACACTGAGTGAATCAACATGTGCCTTGGAATGTGGCTCCATGTACTTGTGCAGCAGGAAGTAGCAGATGAGGATGTGTAAGATTAGGGACTAGGGCTACCATACTCTACACTTTGCAGTACTACCTGAAGAGTGATTAGACATATTACGGTAAATTAGCTGGCAATTTCCAGCTGCAAACTCCTTTTCAAGAAAAGAGAAGGGAACAGCTAGTATCACCAAGAGATAAGATCTAGTCTTTGATGATCCCAGAATCACAGAATTAGTGAGGCTGGAAAAGACCCCCAGGAACATCAGGTCCAGCCTATGACCTAACACTACCACATCAGCTAAACCATGGGACTAAGTGCCACATCCAGCCTTTCCTTAAATACCTCTAGGGATAGCAACTCAACTTCCCTGGGCAGTCCATTCCAGTGCCTGATCACCCTCTCCCTGAGGAAGTGCTTCCTGACATCCAATCTAAGCCTCCCCTGGCACAGCTTCAGGCCATGCCCTCTCTTCCTGTCACTCGCTGAGCCCAACGCCCCCTGACTACAATCTCCCTTTAGGTAGTTGTAGATAGTGATAAGGTGTCACCCCAGAGTCTCTTTCTCTAGGCTGAACAACCCCAGCTCCCTCAGCCATGATCTTCCTTTCTCAGTGAGAGGTTATGCTGCATTCTGTAAGCAGAGGGGAACATTTGTTCCCTGCACTTGGGCAGACCAAAGGCTGGTGAATTCAGACACCCTCACAAGCAAGCACTGCTATGAAGCTGCAGGCAGTCAGTGACCCTAACTTAGCATTGCACAGGCTAATGTGGTCCCAGCAGCTTTAGACAAGTTCTGGCAAATGTATTCAGTACAGTGAAGTGGTCTTGGTTTCTCCACTGAATCTCAGTATTGGCCTACAGTGTCAGCCTTGGCAAGGCAACTCTCTCACCATCCTTGGTCTTCACTTTGGCTGTCACCTCTCAGGGACAGGGAAGAAGGGTAGAAGATGAAATTAAAGACAGATAGCAAGTTGCTTATAACAGCAGCCCACCTCTAATGCTTCCCCTGGCAGAAGACACCATAGCTCTTCAGCTAAAGAAGGAAAGTTTTTTTGGCAAGTTGTTTTGGTTTTTTTTTGACTAATACTGAAAGTGCCTGAAATTACCAGTGACCTCATGTCAGACTATTAAATGGAGAGAGCATGTAAAATGACCCACTAACATGTTCTTAACAGATGGTTCAGAGATACTTTGTCAGGAGAACCAACACAGCTGTCTCAAAACATGGAGGTCAATACATACTGCTTTTCACTATATAGGCCTTAAGCAGGAATTTATTGTGTCACTCAAAGACAGATAGTGAGGTGAATTAAAGTTTCTTTCAAGAGGCACCTTATAGTAATTAATACTAATGTTCTAATAACTACATTGGATTTTACATTTTTATATTACATGCTTATACTTTAAACCATTTCATCTCTTGAGAACTCATACTGAGCCTGTTTGCCTATTAAGTATAGAAAACACTGTGTCAATCTTAAGACATCCCAAAAAGCTTGGGAGAAGTGCATTTTTTTTTCTACAGTTTTTCCTATGTAGCTCAAGAGTTACTTTTTCAATATCCCAAATAGTAAGCTTCAATTAGAAGCCCATCTTTCAGATAACATACCTCAAAGTAGAAACATGGGAACCATCATGCATCCTTGCCAGAATATAAATATACATGTGTGTATGTACTTCTTCCACTTAGTTCCTCATGTAGTTACCAAAAAACACAGAACCATTTCCATTTTCTTACATAAGCTTAACAACTCATCTCTGATTTTGACACAACAGAACTTTTTAGTTTTGTCCCAACTGTTCAGTGCAACAGTAATACAACACTTTAGATTTGCACAGCATAGCCCATCGCAAGATCTTCTAAATAGGAAGAGGTTCTCCAAGCTTAGATGTGCTTAATGGATGCCAGTTTAAGTCTCAGAGTTACAACAGGTTACTCCGTTTCTTCAACTAAAGTGATTCCCCTCCATGGTAAGCAGAGGCTGAGAGAAGAGGAAGTGAAGGCAGTGCTTTGTGCTGCACCCAGGATGACCTCTACTGGTTGCCTTGGTTGGCCAGGGTTAGTCCAAAAGGGACCTGGTGTGTTCTGCACACCAGAGCAACCAGAGCAGAAAACTACATCACTGAGATGCTTCCTGGCATTACAGCATCTTGACACAGAGCTGAGGTTGAAGCTTTAGACTCTGTTGTTTAATAATTTGTTTTTCTCTTAACTGATGTCAAGATCGAGGGTTCTTTGAATTGAGCTTTCTATCAAGAACTAGAGTTCTCAGATATCTGGTTAGTAGCTGCCACCCCACCCCCAGCCTGGTGGTTCTTTAGGATACAGGAACCTCTCTCCACAACAAAAGAATCTCAGACTAACTAGCTTTCATATGCATCCTGAAATTCATCAAGTGTGAAACACTGCATTTCAATAAAATACAGGAGTTTCCTGAACTCTTCTGGACACACAAATATCCCTGCTGGGGTCTGGTAGAGCTCCAGAGTAGAGCTAGTCTTGGGTTTTGGTCTTGAGAGGAATTCAGCAACAAGCAGTCTTCAGGTGAGCTCTCTTAAAATAAAAAAATAAATCAGACAGTCTCTATGCAGACCTTTTTTTTTTTTTTCCCCCAAGGATATACAACTGCATTCGCACTTGTGTTCAATCCCACTGGATTCAGACAGACAAAAAACCAAGTTATCACATATACAACTGCCCGGCCACATAGGTGTGGCAAAAGAGCTCCAGTGTCTGCTGTGTTATCTTTACCTACTACTGAATTGCAACAGAAATCAAATTCTGTGCTGCTCTCTCACCTCCTGACAAATACCAGCTGCTTCTGGGCAGTGGGCATTCCTTGAGGGACAGCTACCCACAAGCCTCACCACAGCAGTGCCAGTGGGAAAAGTCTGCCCTGCCATGCCTCACAGGTTGCTGTCATTCCTTGGACACATCCCTCTTTGCTGTCAGCATATGAAGACATGAGAATGGGCCTTTTTGTACCCTCCTCTCTGCTAGTCACTGCCCAGTTGCAAAGTCCTTGGGGTAACAGCAATAAATAAAGTAAGCAATTCTCTACATATAGTGCATATAAGATAGGCAGCTATGTAACAGAGGGGTGACCTAAGAAAAGCTTACCTACTGCCAGGTCAGGTTGTAGACACATGCATTATGACAAAACTTCCATCACAAACACCTACTGACATCCTGACCACTTACCAGGTTTCAGCACCCCACAGTGGGTGTGCTCTGGAGACCAGAAATAGCAGTTTACCAGCATAACACCGCTCCCCAGATGTTTAAAATCACAGCTGGGGTCGAGCTAGTTTTAATTAATGCAGCATTATAATGGCTCAATAAACACCTTCCTCTTACAGCCAGAAATAAACTACAACTGGCAGCTGCTGCCCTCTTCCCCCACCCCCAAGAAGGACACCAGGAACACACCTGTTTCAACAGGAGCAGGTAAAGCAAACGTTGTCTTATAGACTGAGATGAAAGTGGTTCTTTTACTGAGCAACAGCTTCGGTGTTATGAAGGTAGAGCTCGACAGGAAGGCCCAAAGGTTGCTCTGCAGTGTGACTGAGCAGCTCGGCTGGTCAGGGTTGACCAGGTCACCCCAGAGACACCGCATGCCCTTACCGAAGAGAGGGGCAGAACCAAAACCCCAACTTACACCTTCCCAAAACAAAAAGCAAGCAGAGGAACACCCCTCTTACCTGAACTCGGGAAGGAGGTTTGGCCGTAGCCCATAGAAAGCTGCTGAGAGTGTCACTAGCCAGCCGGGTTTGTAATTCCCATTCTCACACTCCAGGTAAGGCGACGACCACCTGATGTGGTTCTTGTCAGCAGTGAAGCTCTCCCGCCTCTTCCAGCTGTTCTCCAAAGTCTTGGGGGCCGTGTTTAAGACTTTCCTGTGCAAATGTGGCCTCCATTTGCGCTTCAAGCTGTGGAACCACTCTGTTTCTACAGAGGCATTGGCCAGGTGGTGAGCTGAGGACAGGTTCTGCAGGAGGACCTGGCTCTCATGCCTGCTGGCCTGGAGGAACACCTGGGGGGTGGAGGAGAAAGGTTCCGTGCTGAAAGTGATAGCAGCTCTGGAGATGTTGGGGTCCCCCTCCAGGAGGCTCCTGATCAAGGCGCGGTACCACTCCAGGTCCTCCTGCAAGTTCTGCTCCCGCGACTTATTGCTCTGGAGGATCACGTTGAGGAAGTTGGTGGTGTGGGTGAGGGTGTCTAGGGCCCCGTGCAGGGAGGGGTGAGAGGTGAAGCGGGACTTGCCGGCGAGGCTGGCCAGCTCGTACCGCCCGGAGCAGTTTGCGCGCCGCAGCTCCCGCGAGTCGCCCGTGTAGAGGAACGAGGCCACGTCCTGGGGCACCTCCTCGGCGAGCCGCTGCGCCAAGATGGTGCTCTCCGTAGAGCGGCTCCGCGGGGCTGGCGCAGGCTCCCGGCTCTTGATGTGGTTGTAAAAGGGCTGCCTCCCTCTAAGCGCCCGCTCCGGACCGCGCACTGCCTGCCCTTGGCCGGCAGCAGCCCCGAGACCCCTCTGGGCCAGGAGCAAGAGAAGAAGGAACCGGAGCAAAGCCATGTCCCCCGGCGCTCCCGGTCGGCGCAGGCACGGCGAAGTGGCTGAAGAGAGGCTTCGCGCAGGCGGCCGCGGCGCAGGGGCACGAACGCGCAGGGGCGGCAGAGCGGCAGCGGGACGGAAAAGGGTCCCCGGCGAGTCACCTGTGGCGGCGCCGCCCGCGCCTTCCACAGCGCGGGGCTCCGCGCAGCCCCACCACCGGCGCGGAGCGGCGGGCAGCCCCTCCGGCGACGGCACCGGCTGCAGCGAGCCCGGCTGTGCCTCCTCCCGCCGCGGCCACCGCGCTCACTGAGCTGCTGCCCAGCGCAGCGCGCAGGAGCGGCGGCGCCCGCGCCCGGTAGAGCGGCGGGTTCCCCCGCGGCGCCCCGCCACTGCCGCCCGCGCTCCTCCGCTCCGCATCCTTCGGACGCCGCTGCCGGAGAGGGGCGGCCCGCGGCACCGGGACTGCCACTTGCTGCGGGGATCAGCGGGGCTGGGCTGGAGGGGCTGCTGCCGGGGAGCCGGCGGGCGGGCGGACCCCCGCCTCCGCTGGGCTCTCCAAGCGAGGGCCTCTTGCGTGCCCGCCTGCGGGAGGCTGCTCGCCGGGCACCTCCGCCACGGGCGGTACCCTCACCACCCGAGCTCCCTTCCCCGCCGGCCCTTATAGGTGTAGCCCAGGCAGCTGCCGCCCCAAGTGGCCGCCTCGCCTGTCAGTCAGCCGGCAGCCATTCATGGGGCAAGGAGGACGGTGCCGTGCGGCACTGATGGGGAGCCGGTGCCGCCACCGCGGAGGGGCGTGCCGTCGAGGCACCTCGCTTCACCTGCCGCCGGCTGAGCTCGGGGCGGAGGCGGGGAAGCGGCAGCCGCTCCGCTTTCCCCTCGGCCACGGGGCGGGAGTCCCGGGTGGGAACGGTCCCGCGGGGGCTCCTCCGCTCCACGCTCGGGCCGGGGTTCGCGGGGCTGCCCATGGAGTGCGGCAGCGACACCTGCCGGCCGGGCGGGGAGCGGCGCCGCTGCGCTCTGCTCCTACGCGCTGGGGGCGATCGTGCGGGAAGCGCTGGGCGGGGGGCGGGGTGCGGGGTGCCGAAAACGCCTTCGCCTCACCCCGCCGGGGGGCACGGGAGAAGGCCGTCGCTCGGTGTGAAGTCGGCTGCGCAGGGTGTGGGCTGGTGCCTGTCGGGGCCGTGTGGCTGGCTGGAGGTGGGTGGCAAGGGGGGGGGGGGCACAGGTATCGGCATCCCTCGGGAGGCGTGGGGCCGGCCGGGGGTCTCGGGAGGAAGGAAGGAGGCGTTTGGCAGAGAGCACGATGTTTGGGTGGGAATGGGTAACTTTGGCTTCTGAGGCCTCCGGGTGTACAGCCAAGATGCCCCCGTCGTCTGCAGGGGTTGCTGCGCACCTCGCGTGGGCAGCCCCACCCGTGCCCCTCGCCTCACGCGTGCTCCAGATCGGCCTGGGCACGGCGTGCATCCCGCCGGAATGGGAACTGAGACGTTTCCCCCTCTTCAACTACAGCGGCTGGCTGATTTTATTTCTGTATCCATAATCTTTCCTCCTTTTTTTCCTTTGGCGTTTTGACTCCAAGATGCTAATTCCTACTGCTGTCTTCAAAACTAAGCCCTTAATCCAGTGGCTTTCAGCCCTGACCTGCAGAGCACCTGCGTGGAGCCGAAGCAGCACTGGCTGATCACACAGCTTTCCTCTTGCTTTGCTGAAACTGCCCTGGGAAAAACACAAATTCATTGAAGATGTACTTAGGATTTTCCAGATAAGCCATCAGTTACAGGGCCTCCATTATCAGTAATAAGGATCTAGCTTGGCAAATTAAACAATAAATAAAATATGTTTATATTTATTAATAAATAAAACATGTTTAACTGTGCATTTTGTTTGGCAGAAGTATTCACCTACTCAGTATCTTAGTGTTGGATGAGGGGCTCATGGCAGGAGACTGTTAGCAAAGGGTGAATTTTAGACAAGACGGTCCACAGCAAAATTGCTTAACTACAATTAATTCCATTCTGGTTTAATTTATCACTTCACTTTGGAATTCAGAAGTGCAGATGAAAAGAGTAGTAAAAAGAGTTTGTCCCATTAGTTTGGTTTTTTTCCACATGCACATGTGCATGCACATGCAAATCCTACAGGGAGCAGTTTTCAGTCATGTAGAATCTATATTCTTATTCTAAAACACCACCAAGATACTTGTACTCCTTAAAGCATACACTTATTTTATAATTTTATGAAACTCTACATTAAAAAATAGGTATTCTGTTATAGGTAAGCATAAACTACATTTACAGTCCATGTATTCTGGTGATGTAATATACTTCATCTTTGCCTTTGGTCACCTCTAGTAATTATAGCATGTAAGCATAAGAGAGGAAGTTATAAATACTTTTTTTTTTTTTCCTCATTGCATGCAGTTGAAGATGCTAATCACTGCTTAAGAATAATCTGCTTGTACTGAACTTTCCCTCAAGTGAATAGCTTGTGAGATTATTTAGAAACTGCATATATTGAACAACTCTGAAGCTGGTATTTACAGTTTAGCACAGCACCGGGAGTCTGTGCTTTCCAGGCTGCCTGAACAAATACCTAAAGATGCATCATTTGCAGTGGATAAGGGAGAATCAGAGCTTTTGACAGGCACAGTTGGCAGAACAGGGCTAAGCTAACATGGGATCAGTTACAAGGGGAGACAGCAATGGCAACATAAATAAACAAGCATTTTTTTGTAATGGTGTGCCTGTACTGATTCTCTTCACTGGCTTTCTCAGTAAAGGAAAGGTCAGTTCCCTGATGGGAATTAGCTTCCTCTACTGTAGCCTGACTTAATATCTCTCAAAATTGCACTAGGTCTGCTAAATGGCCACATTGACACATTCTCAGGTTAATCAAATATCCTTTTAATGTACTCACATAGTAAGTTCCTTTTATTTCCTGATCTCATAGTCCTTCCAAATATCCTTCAATAGACCCACTGCTCCTCCACCCCCTTGTTCTTTACTCAGTCATTTGAGTCTTAACCCAAAACATTGCCAGGAGCGATTCACAGGCACAACTCAGCTGCTGTCTTCCTTATCTCAGAGTTAGAAAGTTCTAGTTTTCCTATCTTATCATTTTGCCCTGGGTTTGTGCTCCCTGCACCCCCAAGTCAGAGGGAGAGGATGAGAGGTTAGCTGAAGGCTTTTCTCATTAAGAGTGGTGTCTCATTAAGGGTGTCAACTTCGTTGTTCAGTCTTGGACTGCTGAGTCAAAGAGGGTTCAAAGAGCCTTTCTTTATCCTCAGGCTTCCTCCTGCAGTCAATTCAGACCTTCTCCCAAGCAGCTATTGTGTACAGCCAGGTCCAAAATGAGACACAGATCTTAAGCTGTTGCAAATGTGGATCTCCTTACAGCCTTGTGTAAACTGATGCAGAACTCAAAGCTTTGCCATTCATTTCCTGGATCCAGGGAACTGGCAATATGGAAAGCTAGTGTCCTCTTAAATTTAGGAAATCTACCAAATGTTTTCTTTACATGAGTTCACTAAGGATTAGAAGAAATGCAGGGACCTTTGATTACTGTATTTTAATATTACACTGAATTGATGACTCTGGTTTGTAATTTCTGATCATTTGAATGTGTCAGAAATCCGTTCAGCTGTGACCAGTACAATGTGAAAATGGACTGGGAGTCCCTGAGATGCACAATTACTGTGATCAAATAATGTTTATTCAGCTTCTGCCTCTGTTCTGCCAGGGGTGCTGCTTCAAGCCATCCAACAGCTACAAATCAGGAGGCATCTGGCCAGTGGCCTGCATATTTCTGAGTTGTTACAACTCTCACAGTTGCTGCATGCAAAGTACCTCTAAATAGAATCACAGAATGTTAGGGGTTGGAAAGGACCTTTGGAGATCTTTCAGTCCAACCCCCCTGCCAGAGCAGGTTCACCTGGAACAGGTGGCACAGGATGGCATCCAGGCACATTTTGAATGTCCAGAGGCAGAGGCTCCACTGCCCCTCTGAGCAGCCTGGTCCCATCCTCTGCTACTCTTACAGTAAAGAAGTTCCTCCTTATGTTTTTGTTGAACCTCCTGTGTTGCAGCTTGTGATCATTGTCCCTTGTCCTGTCACTGAGGACACCTAAAAAGACCCTGGTCCCATTTTCCTGATGCCTGTCCTTTAGATATTTGTAAGCATACAATGTCTCAACCCACTGTATCGCCTATCAGGCTAGAAGTCTTCATTTAGTTGTTGCATGAGCTCAACCTGAGTCTAATTACAGTATAGAAAAAATAGCAGTGTGAGATGTTAGCAGTTTTTAACAGACTACAGTAACTGTAACCTACTTTCTCCAAATATGGCCTATACAAAAAGACTTTGGTTTATCTGAACTACTTGAAATGCTAGAAGCATCAGAATACTTGCTTTGCTGAAAATAAATGGAATGAAGGAAAGACTGTTGTAGCTATGAAATGTATTTAAAGACTCAGTTTATTAAATATTTGACCTAAAGTATACTCACTGCTTAAACTTTGAGAATAATGCATTGTATTTTTCTCATAAAATAGAAACAAAATGGTTATCAAAGCCATTGCTTGTGGTATTTAAAAAGACATTTAAAGGAAAGTGGTTTTAAAATAAAAGTACTCATAGCTTGATTACCTAAAGAAATACTGTTCTTGCAGTCATATTTTTTGTCTGTCTGATGAGTCACTTCTGTCAATAACTTCTGATCCTATTAGTTCATTTCAGCTAAGTTTGACAGCAGTTCAAAGGTCTCAAAGTTTCTGCAAGCTTCTGTGAATGTCAATCTCACATGTAGATCAAAGAAAATAACCCATGTTCATTTTCATGCTGAAGGAAACGCTCCAGAGTGAGTTCAGCAGTGACATGGTCTCTTTGGTCTTTCATTTGGCCACTCATTTTGGCCAAAATGCATAAATATACCCCAAAACAACCAGAGCAGCCTCCCTGCCCAATTTATGGGAAACAGCCAAGGAGGCTGATGAGGAGGAACTCAAGAAGATGAGCAAGAGCTGGAGGCACTGTTGATGCTGGGTCCCAGTCTCATGAGGCACAATGCAAAGGGCAGACAGGGCCACCCACAATCCACTGGCAACTAGGTTTTGTTAGTTCTCTTGTTTCCTCTTTTAAATGAAATAAAGCCACCACCTAAATAGTTCAGAGAAGAAAAAAAATTTAAAAAAAGAAATATATGAAAGAGCCAAAATGCAGAATACAAAAGTTCTTCCTTTGAAGCTGGTGGGAAAATCAGCAGTATCTTACCTGTCAATTGATGTTCACTTGCAGTGAGGTGTTCAAAACCACTGGATATTTTCGTAGAAACATTGTGACACATGGAATCTCACAGAGATTATCTAGTACAGCACTCCTGCAGTGTGGCATGATTACATACAACACAACCATCTCTGGCAGGAGTTTATCTACCTCCTTTCAGAGAATTTACTGTCGGTAGACTCCACAGCCACCCTGATTACCGTGTTCAAAGTTTCATCACCTTAGCACCAAATCACCTAAAATACTGAAAGTCTGCTTCATTTTACTTCTTTGCTTATTCCCCATAGCATGATCACCATATTCTAGTATTAGCTTATTACTTTTTTGTATTTTCTTTTGGCTAAATTAATCAAATTTTTTAACAGGCTATGCTTTTTGAAACTGTTACTGGCACTGCTGTTCTCTTCTCGCCTGTCCATTCTGTTAACTCGTTTCTGTTTCCCTACGTGTCCCAGGCCAGCTCTCCTCTTGTGTCTTCTGCCGGCTGTGGAGAATTCTCTGTTAATACATCTCACATTGAGGTTTGCCTCCTTTTTCACCTTCACCACAGTATTGATCACTACTCAAAGCCGTAACGCTATGTAATCCTCATAACCTTTCAAAACATATTGCTTTCTGGTTATCCACTATCTATTTTTATTTGAGCTCTGCTTCCTCTGGGTAATACTTTGCACTTGTCTGTGTTGAATTTTACCTTACTGAATTTAGTCCATCTCTCTGATTTTTCAAGATTATCTTTAATTCTCATTCTGTTCTGCAACATGCTTTTAACTATCTCCATTTTTCTTGTAGTCATTTCTTAATTTTATGACCTTTCTTTATCCAATTTATTCATTAAACTATCTAATATAATGTGTCAGAGATCAGAACACCTCAGGAACCTACTTGAAACATCCTCTTGGTTTGATAGCACACAACTGACATTTTTTGAGAATGATTTCAGAGGCAATTGCTTGCCCACTCATGACCCACCTACAAAATATTTCCTTCGCTTACTGAGGAGAACCTCACGATAATTATTTAATGAATATCCCTGATACAGACATATAGCACATCTACTGCTTTGTCACTATCCAAGAAGTCAGTTATGAGTCAAAAAAAGAAATTTCAGCTTGTTTTATATGGAGTTTTCTTGACAATCTCACACTAGCTAGTTTTCGTTAATTTATTATTTTCCAGCTGATTACTAAACAGTAGTTTAATAGTTGGGATTTTTTTATCTTTCTGGTGATGTTTGCTTAATGAGGCTCCTTATACTCTCATCTCTTTTTCAGAAAATAGAACATAATTTTTTTCTAACTTTAGAATTTTCCACCAAAACACTTCAAATGGCAAGCAGTAGTACACATTTGAAAGCTCACATCTTATCTCCAACAGAAAATGCTATTCTAGATTAGGAGAAATTTGTCTATCAGACATATTGATGGCTTTGACTCACATTTGTTGATGGAGAGCTTACATCTGATGTGCAGATGCATGTAATATGCAGATGCAGACTTTGCATTTTAAATAAACACTATTTAAAAACTTTGTAAACTTATTCATAGGTGGGAAAAGATAAGGGGATGTTGAAGGGGATGTTCAGGTTGCAAACACAGTTCATTCTGCTGGTAATTACAAACATAATTTGAATGCTGGGAAATACTGAGCATAAATACTGAGAGCTGTTGGTGCCTTCAGCCTCTGCTGCCAGGACATAGAGTGCAATGCACTGACACTGAGGAGAGCAAAACCACGACTCACAACCCATTCCAAATGCAGTCAGATCCCTGAGGCAGTTTCTATTGATTTCTTCATTTTAAATTAAAACAAAGGTAAAACAGAAACATCCATGGCAATAAAGGCAGAGTCCAGCAGATAGGATAAATGACTAGTGTAACATTTGGGCTTCCTTTGTAGAGTGAATCCTGTTTCCCCATAATATCCAGTATAAATGTTGTGCTAAATAAAAACATTAAATGGGTAACACCTCTAATGATGATAGAAGATGGGTCAATGTATCCAAAAGGACATATTAGTGTTTAGGGCCCTATGTTATGACATCTAGAAGCTATCTTAAATCCCCAGCCCCTGCAGCAGAATGAACAGCTGAGACCCACAGCCATCCCTGGGAAAGCAGTAACAGGTATGGAGGAGGAGTGCTCACCCCCCTGTAAACCTGTTTTGGCTGCAGTGAGAGCAGCATTTAACTGCAGCTACTCATTCAGAGGGTAAAAATACTTCATGTGCTTGGCCACTTAGGTCATGTGTTTGGCTACAGATTAATGGATGTCTGCTAAAGTGCAGCCAAAGGTGGTGGTATTGCTGCCCTTCAGTTTAATAGCCAGTGACTAGAACATTTCTGGGGCAAGTGAGAAATGGAGACCTTTCTGAAGAACAGCTTTAAAACCACAACTTCGAGAAGATATCCCATCAGCAGACAGGCAGCTTATTGGAGGCAGAATGGAGTGGGCAAGAGGGAAATAAAAGTAAATGAAGTAAGGCAAAAGGAAGAATCACCCCAAAAGCAAAGTTTTTTTAAAAAAAGATAAATTACAAGCATCATCAAAACTAAATCTCAAATAGGATGTATTATGTTTAGTAGCTAAGGTTCCTATGAGCACCTTGCCTTCAATAATGAACCACTTTATTACAGTAAGCATCCTAATCAATACTTTGCTTTATAACAGCTTAATATACATCCTTCAGAATTATCAGGGAAGAATAATCTGCTGGATAAGAGCACAGGCAAGGCTGGTTTCTTTGTTCTCTCATGACAGGAATAACGTTCATTGTATTTCAAAAAATATCTTAACAAAGCTAATTATTTTATCAAGCAGTAAATCAGGAATGCACACTAACCTGACAAAGTCCTACCTTCCTATCCTAATAAAGTCTGCAAAGCAGTGTAATGCTATCTCTTGTTTTCTTTCTTGCTTTCTCTCTGCTTGATTTAGACCATTGGAAACTTTTTTGAACTTTCAAAGGTTTACCCCACAATATTGTGGCATGGTAACTCCTTCAGATTTAACTATATATCTCACAGTGACATCTTTTCAAGCACATTTCAAAACTAAAATAATCTTGAATTTTCTTTCAGTTACATAAAGTAGAACAAGTTGTCATCTGATATAGATTAGCATATCTTTACCAAAGCCAATGAAATTGTATTAATTTATATAGATAAGTATTTGCCCACTCACCTTATATACAGAAGGCAAGATCCAGAATTCCTATTAAAATATTTCAAAAACCTACATCCTGTTACATTTTGTTCTGAGAATCTGCAGATGTCAGCTAATAAAAATAAACTTCAAAGGGAGGAATCATTTGAATTAATTGGGATCTTAATCACAATCTCAATGGAAGTTGTTTGGAAATGGCTGCTTTATACTCTGTTGCTAAGTGGGTATTAGCCTCTTAACAGCTCTTCTGTTTGCTGCTGAGCTGTCTGCTTGAAATAAAAACTAAGTAGTAGAAACTACTGAGAGTGGACATTGGGGTCTGAGGCAGCCTTTGCTTCCATGGTGATAAAGTATTCAAAATAGACTCTCAGTTAAGATGCTGCTTTGTATTTCACCTCTTGATAAAAACAAAATTTCCCCAAGAAAATCAGATTTTGCTCTCTCTGCACCTGTTCCTTTGCCCCGTGACACGTTCTGCAGTGAAGAAAGAGGTGATATGTGGTAAATACTTAAGTTCCTATTACCAGTGAATAAGAGGGAAATACCAACAATGTCAAAGAGGGAAGGAGGAAGAAGAGCCAAAGAAATTTCTTTTTCTGACTTTTTTTTTGTAAATTGTAAAAGGAGAGGCTCTGCTTAACTATATGTCAGCCTGACTACACTCTGAAGGACAAAGGCAATGTGCTAGAGTCTGTATAGTGAAAAAAAAAAATAATTATACAGTCATATAATTATACATGTCTTATGTTCATGTGAAACACCCATCTTTTTGATTTACAAAAGCAGTATTAATGGACAAAAGGGCACATGGCTGAATAACTCTAGGGCAAAGTCTTTGATAGTTATACAAACCCTATAAAGCAAGGGTTTGCTTTATAGCAAACAGCAAGCAAGCAAGAGCACACAGCCATTTGCCACAGCAGTGCTGGGGTGGAATCTCTGTAGGGCTTATCCAGACCTGATCAGACATCCTCTGGCACTGAAGAGGGAGACATGACATGAAGAACAAAGGCAGACAACGGATAGAAGAAGACTGGAAAAGACACTTTCAGGTCTCCATTGAAACTCCACTAATGCCCTTCATTTGCAGCTGTGGTGTTCCTATTTCCTGACATGGATCACTGCTCACTGGGACCTGTAGTGAACAACACACAGAGCTACCTCCTTCAACCTTACAGATGGTAAAGAGGTTTTGTGTCAATAATAGCATTGTCTTTGAACTTGGAAAAAAATCCCCGTGGCTGAAGAAATCTCTTCAGCCAATACAGTGTTCCCCGAGAGTCCTCTTCAAAATTAATGTCAGCTCAAGAGCAGAAGAGAATTTCTGTACATTTCTATAAGAATGGAGACACTCAAATCTATAGTTCAACTGAGCAAGAATGTGACTCAGGGAAAAGTGCTTGCAACCCACTCATTCTTCAAAATAACTGGCTTCCAAAAAGTTTGGAAGCTAATAAGAATGACATAGAGGGAGGATTCAACCATTATGGTCAAGAAGAAAGATATTTCAGAGGAACATTTCAATTTACCTTCTCTAGAAAGAGTGATGATTTCCTGTGAGAATAAAAAGGAACTACTTCAAGGAAATAGAAAAGGATAACTTGTTTTTTACACCTCACCTCATTCTGCTGTTCTTTCTCTAAGACATAATGGTCAGCAGTTCTGGTTTTGTATTTATTATATCAATTCCTTTTTTTAACACAATTCAAATAATCAAGTCAAAACAAAGGCCAGTGGGTTACATGTTAAATTAATACTTTAAGGACACTTTTTCTCATCTACAGCTTTCAGCTACCAGACTGTTGATATTTACTTATTACAAAACATAATTTGTGAAGGGTTCCTATTTTCCAGAGCTCCTGTCCAGCATCGTGGGATGGATGCACCCAAGCTGCTACAGTCTTATCCAGCTGCTGTTTCAATCTATATAACATGCACCAAGGGTGAAAAGAGGATAGGGCTTTAGACTTAAAGTTTTGGGAGTGTTGTTCACACCTTCCATTCTCTTTAATTAAATGTTTGCATTGAACATCAGTCCTGCACAGAATTTGGTGGTCTGTCTCTTCTACCACTGTATGTTCACATACCAACTCCCCTAGGAATCCGTATGCCTATGGATCCCTACTGTGCTCCAGAAAGAGAATTATGAGCTATGTCACTTGTTAAACTGTGGCCTCTCCTGACTTACCTGCAGCAAATTACTAAATGGAATGAAGCCATATCAGTGTTCCTTTTCCGAGAGGATATGTTATGGGCCCCTGCAATTGTAGCAAAATATAGGTAACTGGACTAGCAAGAGGACTTGAAAAACTTGCTCTACCTGATGTGAAAGGCAGTCTGCCACCTCTCATAGATATACAGTATTTTTGCCAAGTGTAAGTTTCCTTTTTCTTTACTGAAATAGAGTAAATTTAATTATTTTGGGCAACCTACATAAGGACATATAATTCACATAAACTACATTTTCATTAGCTATAAGAGAAACCAGCCATCTCTAGATTATTCACTCATATACAATTACCAGCTTTCAGAGAGGTAAAAATACAATGACTGGTAGTAACAAGGTAATCTGTGGACCTATTTTTGCAAGTTCAGTGTTCTTAGTGCTGCTTCCCTGTTCAAAATCTACTTTTTTTGAGTCAATCTGACTAAATTCCATCTTCATGTTCAAGCAGATGCAAAGCTTAAAATTTACCTACACTGTAACTGATCAGTGGTAAATCACCCAAAGCTTTTGCTAGAGCTGTTATTTTAGAATACGTTGACAAAAGAGACACACCATCAAGCTCTGCACTGGACTGATGTTGTCCCCTGCAAATAAATAATGAAAGGAAGTGGAAAGACAGGGATAATGTAGTTCTTGACACTGTAAGCCACGAGTCGCCCATTCTGTCCACCCTTGGTGCATGTGAGTAAGACTGAACCAGCAGCAGGATAATACTGTGAAGTCACCTCAAGTACATCCATCCCATGCTGCAGGACAGGATCTGTGGAAAGTAGGAACCCTTCACATAAAACTACACCAAGCACAATTCAGGCCCATGTATTTTTTTAATTTACTTGTAAGAGAAGGTCGTCTAGTTTTGACCTGTTGTGATTGGAAGATACATAACCTTCAGCTTTACTGTCAGCATCAATCATTTGCAGCTAGTATTTTCATCAAGTGTAAGCAGCCTGTGCAGTACTGATTCTTTTGAATCATGTTTTAGATAAAAATCATTTTGGGAAGTGAGACATGGACTCTAGATTTGGGCAATTCACAACACCTTACTTTTTTCCCTCACAGATCTCCAAGTTATATTAAAAGATATGTAAAGCATCTCTTCTCTTCCACAAACAGGGAAGCATCTTCTGTTTGATAAGCCAAAACTTATCAGCCATCTCATCTCAGATCTGCTGTTTATACTGCCCTTCTGCAAATGTGTTATCACTGCCCTGCATGTTGTTCAAAGGCATTTTCCACTAAACCTACAGATTTACACATCCAAAATGAGCACAACCCAGATCAAATTTATACAGAAGCTGGAACTCAGTCTTCACTTTGCATGGCTGTGTGTGGGAGTGTGTGAGTGTATCTGTGTTTGTGTGGGTGTAGCAGCATTCATTTCTTAAACTTTGCTCCTGCTGTACAAATGACTCCTATAGAGGTTTATTTTAATACCAAATTGCAAGGTTAGTTTTACAAGATGTCAGTTTAACACATTAGGAGAAAGAGGGAGAATAAATTTTTTGTAAGATCTGCAGTGTCTGTGATGCTCTGTAGCAAACAGAGCAGACCTTAAATTCTGGTGACCATTTTGATGAAAAAGTGAATGTGCTCAGTGAGCCAACGAGAAGCAGTCAGGGAAATCACATATGAGACTTGATAATTTTTTTCCTCTTTCAGCCATTCCATCCAAATTTTACAATTTTATTTAAGGCAGAAATATTGTACTTAAGGGGCTTTAATGCTTTTTTAAATTAAATATGTTCAATTAGTTTGTGAAGAAACATTTCTCTATAAAAATCAGCTATGGTACTTGGTGAGTTCATTCTTTCCCTAAAGCTAAAATCAGCTGTAATAGCTTTCCTCCTAACTCTAGAAAAAACATTCTGTAACTTTGGCACTTTAATCTCCACAAATGCCTTATAGAAACAATCACAACAAATGAAAATTGAAGAATTAAGGCAAGCTGGCTTTAGGGCTCCATTACATTAAAAATGGGAAGAGAAAGGTTGTCTCCAGAGCCTGCATGATGCTGTAGCTTATGCTGCACAAAAATTAAAAACTCAGTTGCCTGCAGTTGGCACAGGTCCCACTTTCTCAGCAGTGCAAGGCAGTAGGAGTCTCCTTTCTCTACCTGTGTCCCCATGAAAACTTCACTTGTCATTTTTGTGTGCCTGTTGGGTAAAATTCGTATCATCTGTTTAAAGCTCATCATACCTGCTCTCTGTAGGCTGCCAGTGTCCCATTGCTAGGGTTACCTTTCAATCTCCCATGGGCTCAGGAAGCAGTAACCCATCTTTTAGGAGCATTTATACAAGCAGCCCTGCCCAGACCCAAGCATAGGGTTTGTGTACTCTTTGTACTCTTGGCTGGGGCTCACCAAGGTCTGCCTGAAACCCAGGCACTGGTGAAGGAGGAGGCAACACCATACACATGCTTAGCGGCTGAGTGCCATGCTGCAGATCTATCTCCTGCTATTTTCTTTGCTATGGATGACCTTCCATTTGTGTCATTCTGTGACTTTTGTGCCAGTACTAGTATTTTGTACTAGTGAAATGCCACGTACCAAACACACCAAGTACCTCCATTAAAATCAAATGCTGCAAAAATAATCCAATACTGAAAGGAAAAAAAAAAATCCCATTCCTTCCTTTATCTTCATATTCTATGTAATAGCTCTTATCCCATTACACTAATGAAGTTCTTTCTCGTCTCTTCTGATGTACTTTTATATATTTATCTATTTGCATGTGCACACACACAATTCACACACTTTGAACTCTTGTGACCCTACCCTAACCATGTTCCTTCTTTACTCCAACCCCCTTATCTCACATTTTTAACCCTGAGATACTCCACTGCTCAGCTCAGGCGATGTCACAGAAACCATTTGCAAGGAGGAAGGTGCAGCTGGCTCACACAGCTGGGAAGGGGCAGGGGACAAGACATATGGAAGAGCTCTTTCAGCATTCCCATTATGCCCAGGACTTGTGACCATGGCTATAACAAAGACAGCAGAGGTAAGGGTTAATTCAGTTGAGGTCCAGGGCACATATTCAGACTGAACTTTGCAGTACTTTTATTTTTTCTGCACCCAGTGAGCTCCACAAAGGTGTGTAGCTGCTAGCCAGCTCTGCTATGCTTTCCACCACCATTCACAGTGCTAGAGATGTTCACCTGTCACTTTGCTCTAAGCCATCAGACTCAACAAATTCCTATTGCAAACAAAAGATGAGTTCCATGTTTAGCAAAGTGGAATGGTACCAAGTCTATTTTCATTTCTGCTACCCTAGGAATATATATCACACGTGTATTTTATATTTATGCCAGTTGGACTCAATTCTGCATCTTCCTGTAAGCTGAAATGATTACCTTTGCTTTTGGCAGCAGTGCAATGATGCTATATTTACCTGAACAGGATTTTAACTCATGAGCCCACTCAGCAGCTTAATGTCTTCTGCTGAAAGCCACCTTATTTTGCATGACAATGCAGAAGTTGGCTAGGTCCAACCAGTATAGCACCCTCCATAGTTCTTTAGTCTTTCCCCTCCTGTGGAGGTTTGGCTGCTGTGGGGGCCCTCTGTGAGAGGAGGGGCAAGGGCAGAGTCCTGAGCAGCAGCACCCAGCCTGCACAGGTAGTGCTGACACTGCCTTGCCCAGCACCACTTACATGGCAGTGTTTGGATCATTAATGCCAACCTAGGACCATTCCCAACAACCTTTTTGATCATGGCCACCCTGTTCAGTGATCTGAAAACATTTAGCCCTATAGGTGCAAAATGCACTGGGCCAGTCATCCTCTGAGATGTCCCTGGGCTGTTTCAAAGCATGCAGACGTAGCCTACAACTCTTGTCTGACTTTGCTCCTGCCTTTACTATTTTCACTCCATAGATTCAGCCTTTTCAAGCTCAGTTGTACCCCTCTAGGCTGGCATGCTCCCTCTCTACATCATTACATTCTCATTTGCAGCCAGCTCTTGGATGTTGCCTCATTGATCCCTTTCATGCATTGTTTTGCCAGCTCCTCTTACTGTCTTCCATTTCCTGTCATCTGAACACTCCCTCATATCTTCTTTAAATTCCTGGTGCTCTTCCATCTTTGGTCTCTCTTTTCTTCTGTTGATTCTGGTGGCAGCACCCTGGTAATAGTACTTTTTATTGGGAAGCAATAACATAATATTAAAGGTTTTTAATCCCAGAGCTCTTCCTGTTCTCATTCCTTTTCCAGCTGGTTATCTTCTCCACTGACTTTCTTGCCATGTAATTTCATATTCATTTCCCACATCTTTAGAATTCACCACCACCCTACTAGTGCCTCTGCAGCTTTGCAAGCCTTTCTTTTTTCTCTTTTTTCCCTTTTTCTTTCTTATAGACAGTGGCCACTCTAATCTTCACAGGAACTCTTCATCTCTGTGCAACACCTGTCATCTTTCATGCTCCAGCTTCTCATTTTACATCTGGTCTGCATTTACATAGTCTAAGCCTCAGCTGGGCTTCCTGATGCCTTTCATAGCTTTCCCCACAGCATTCTGAAATTTTTCTGTACTTCTTCTCCTTTCCTTTTTATCTTAGAGGCAGGAGGGCCCTGTTAGCTAGTTCTGTTTCATAGGAAATTTTCTTTCAACATCAAAGAATACCAGATTGCAAATACTGTTAAAATTAGTGCACAGCTCTCTAAATCTTGTTGAGTTGTAGCACTGGAAAAAGATTTATGCCCCAAGATTTCTTATTCATTCTTGGGTTTAGTGCCAAAGAATTTTGTCTAGCACCGGGGGTCTGGCACTCGATTCCTCTCTTCCATGTATTTACCTCTATATCAGTTTTGAAAATCATCACTTCCCTTGGCCTGCTGTTCTCAGTCACTCCCTTTTGCCACTAAAGTGCACTGACAAAATACATTCTTTCTCAAAATACATAATTTCTCAAAAACTGTGGTGGAGCTGCCCCACAAGCCTTGCTCCCCATCCTTGCTTATCCCAGTTGTGTCAGCTTATTTTTCTTGTGCTGACACAGCAGACATGGTGAAATCCTTCCTCTTTGAGGTACCATTTAGATTTCACACATATTAATTTTCAGCCTTCTATTGTCTAGACTGAGCTACCACAGGGATTTCAGTCTTTTTTTCTTGATTCATATTTTCTAGAACTCTGACCATTCTTATGTTGTCTCCTCAGGTCCCTCAGGATCTCTCTCCTTACCAGACTGCTGATGTTAATGTAATTCACTAACTCTCCTTTACTGAAAAGAAACATTTACTTCTCCATTAGTCTGCTCGTTCCCCAGTAAATTTTATGCTTACACTCTTCAATACTGGAGAGGAAGTTTCAGTGCTCAGGTTTGTGTTTTATATATGATCTAACCAAAAGCATGCTTGCTTCACTCCTCTGTCATTCTTGCACCACAGGGTACAAGACTTTTTCCTAATAATTCTTCTTTTAATTTCCTTAGTAGTATCTTTATGTTGAGGGTACTCTTGGTTTCACTGGCAATTCCTTTTGTCTACAAGATTTTGCTTCTAAGTAGTTAATTTAATTTTTACTAGCAGTTTTCTTTCTTCCTAAAACAGAAAAAGGTTAATTACAGGATTTGTATTATCCATCAGTATTTCATTTCTAGATTTTATTGAAGACATATAAAGGGCTAAGCAGACAAAGTTCAGTGCTCTATTTCTATTTGAAATAACAGAAGGATATAAAGCCACCTACAACCAGTGACCTTTCAGGATCTGCAGCATCAGAGAACATTGAAAAAACTCTGATGGATGAAAAATATAAATGTTAGAGAAAAAGTAATATCTGGGATCCCTGGTGTAATGTTTGCAAGACAAGATTTTATAGGAGTTATTTTACCCTTTGATTTATTCACACCTTTTGCATCTCTCCTCAGACCAAAGTGTTCAAACTTCATAAAAAATTCACATTTGGCCAGATTTTTCTGTAACCACCTGCTGACAGCAAGTGGTATGTTTTTGTGGGTTTTTTTTGGAGAGACCTGTTTAAGCTTTTCCTTTGACAAAGGTTGCAGCTAATGTTAAACTTGTAATTTCCTTGCAATAACTTCATAGCTCCTGACAGTATTGCAGATGAGGATGCCCAAAGGGCAACACAGTAAAATGAATTGTGTGAATTTGCTCTGAGTGCTACCAAAGACCCTTCAGAGGTGGCTGTGCAGGCAAACACAGGCACACAGTGTGTTAAGGTCAGAATGTGAACTTTTGGCCTTATGTTTATTACAAATCTCACCAAAGAGTCTTTTCTACTTTTTAAAACTATCTTAGACATTAATCTGAAAGAACTATGAATGCCAAAATACCACCTTTTGTAATAGATTAGTCCAAGAAAACAAGCAACACCAGTTCTTTCACACAAGATTCTGTCATCTCTAGCTTTGGTTCAGATTTTACTCCCAAACAAGTTTTTCTAAAACTTGCCTGATACCCTTCTTTCAGTGGTTCAAATAGCCTCATATTTACTCAAGCCATTGATGTTTTCTATAGCTGTGAATGCTTTGTCCTGGCAAGTGGATTGCATTAAATGGGCCTGACATCCCATCTCAGCTGTGTATTGTCCTGCTGTGGCCAGCTGAACCTGTAAACCTGCAGTTCCCAGGCAGCATTACATGCTGTACCTGTCCTGTCTACATTTTTTTGAGGGTATTGAGGTGTGTTGCCAAGGTCAGAACTCAGAGGGAATTTTTTTATCCATGTATTCCAGCTACCATCAGACCAGCTACTGGTCTGGTGTAGTAGTGACACTAGTCTGGTATATAGTGCTCCTCTCCTGAGCCATTTCTTTGGGACTTTTCTTAAAGCTTCAGCAATACTTCTTGCCACATGACAATATTTCAGATCAAGCTCTGCCAGCAGGCAGCATAACTCAGGTAATTTATCTAACTCACACTCAAACCTGGCCCAAGATACACTAATTTCTTGAACACAGTTGTACCATTTATAGCTTACAGACTTTTGCAGGCTTCTAGACCTCCAAAGGGAAGCAGGAATATTCTTTATGATAACCTCTACCTAATGATGTTTCATAAGATAATCTCTACCTGTAAAAGGCTTGTGCACTTCAGAGTTCCTCATTGGCCTTTAGAAATTAGATGCTTGAGTATGTATAATATAAGATAGATTTTACTCTTCTTAAACAACAGCTTTGTAATTTCTTCTTATAGAAGCAAGTTTGGGACCTGCAGTCCCCTGTCATGTCAGTGAGTGGAATTTGCCTTTAATCCTTAAAGGTAGAAAATCAGCTTTCATTTTGTCCTTACTTTAGAGTTAGCAGCCTGAGTAGCCAGGAAGAGCTTTTTCTAGGAGTCTTAACAGCAGGAGCAGTCATTAAACTTTTTAATGGCCCTTAAGTCTTAAGAATGGAAGCAGCTAACCCCTTGGGGAGGGCTGACTGCGGCTCCTCATCCAGGTATGGTCCCCTGAGCATCCGTCCCTGGAGAGGAGGGAGCTCTGCGGGACAGTCTGTGGGCAAGGGGACAGTCTGTGGGCAAGGACACGGGGCACTCGTGGCAGTGCCGAGCTCGCCACGCTGGCCGGGGCCACCCAGGTCCGGTCTGGGCCTCTTCAGCCAGGGCAGCAGGGGATGTAGGACAGAGAAACAACATTAGGGGGAGCTCCATTACCTACTCCAGTTTTTAAAAAGAGCGCGTTGGTCTCAGTGGCAGAGCGGTGACTCCGGTCCCAGGGGAAATAAATCCCTGATTTTCCTCTTCAGGCTCAGGCAGCTGTGCCAGGGTAAAGGGTGCTGGCGAGTAATAATAGGGTCAGGTTGATTACAAGTATTTTCTTATTACAAAAGCCCGCAGCCAGCTAATCCTGCTCTTCAACGTGGCCAGTTATCAACAATCCTTTTATAATTGTTGTCAGAAAGTCAGAAATGCCACAGTTTTACTTTTAACTCTAGTCCTTGCACACACAGATTGATTATTAGCTAATGAGATCAATAATTAGCCATGGGGACTTCATGCTGCCAGTTTCCCTGCTTTTTTTTAGGGCTTGTAACCCAGATAGTTTACTTCATTAATTAACCCAGAACACTTATTATTTTCATACAAGGCCTACTGTGCATAATTTAACTCTTAAATAATCATCAGAGAAGAAATGGAGAAACACTAAAATCGAAGTTCTGTATCAAAGGAGATGGAAGGAATTTGAGTTACAGAGAATAAATGTGGGCAGATCATGGCATAGCAGCTTTGGGGAAGGGAAAAGGTGGGTTCTCTAGAGGGGTGCAGGAGAGCAGGGGAAACTGGAAGAGGAAACAGGAAAAATAAAGTGTTTTGTACTAAATGTTCTCTTATTCTTAAAACGCTTTCTACCCTAAATAGTCCTCTGAAAGCAGTGGCAGTGGTACTTTTTGTTAGCTAAAAGCAACACACACATGAACCACAGCATCACCCTCCGTGGGAATGCAACACTACAACACCACGGACTTTCAATTTTCATGTCAATATCTTCTAAAGAAAATCGTGAGCTGCGTCAAGGTTGTTGGAGTACCTGTTTCTCTCTTGCCTCTTATTTTTAAAGCCTGCAAGTAATCAAGTTATTGTTATTAGAGGAAATTCCAGAGTATCAGCTATTGTCTGGTAATTGCTCATCTGAATGCCCTTCCTTGCAGGACAGGTGAGGTCATTTTCCCCTCTTTCTCTCACTGATAAGCAGCCTCAGTCCCTTGATCTGGAGAGGTAGTCCCAAAGCGTACCTTTCATTTTGTCAGCCTCCTAAGAATCTGTTCCTGTGACAATACCAGGTCAGGAAAGAAACTTTGCACTTACACTGACATGAACTCCTAATTTCAGATTCTTAATCTGTCCTGGCTCTTAGTTCCATCTGCTGCTTTGCATCTTTCATAAAAGAGTGTAATCTTTTATTCAGATCTTCTTGTTGTATGAACTATATAAGAGGTTTCACTGTACAACTTCAAGTATTAATTACCAGGTTTAAGTCAAATGATTCAAAGGTTTGTGGCTTGCAAAAAAAAAGGACAGACAAATGGATGAAACTGTTCTTAAAGAGACCATGGTAAAAATATTCATAGCATCAGCTGTATCCTTTCTACAAATATTAAGGTCAATAATTTTATTGTGCATATTCTCTGTCACCTCAGTAATTTTGCGTAAAATTAATGATATGCATAAACATTTACAGAATCTTTGACAGAGGTCGTTTCACATCACTCAGCTTTTCAACTCATCTTTTTCTTTGGTGATACATATTATTCACATGTCAAGAAGCTATATTTTACTGTTTTAAAAATCCTTTGTCTCAAACCAAAGGACTATTTCCTTCCCAGAAGGATGTTTGATTTCAAGAAGTTTTGGCTTAGTCTCTCATCAAAAAAAAATGTAAAAAAATGTCATATCTTCTTGTTTCCTTCTGAGACCAAGAAATAATGTAAGCAAGACTACATAGGACATTTGTGACCATTAATTTACTGGCAATACCAATAGCTTGTCCAATGAAGTAGGAAGGAAGTATATCTGATTTCAATGGCAATTGCTATTATAAGAAATGTTTCACACGCTAAAATGTTCCTTATGGCCATGCAAATGCATCTTCATGCTACTAAAAACAGACTAGGAAAATATTACATACAGAAACATAAAAAAAAAATCCCCAAAATAGCATAAAAGAATGAAGAAACAATTAAGTTAAGGAAATTCCAAATGAAGGTGGTAACTACATCAGGCAGTGGCATAACAAATATAGCACACATAAATAAAGAGAAACATAATAAAAGGTAGATTTACTGAAGTGCATTCTGCACAACTCATATCCTGCTGCATTATTTCCTGTCATTAATTACCCCATCTACATTCAAATAATATCAACCAGCCAACTGGAAGCACAAGTTAATGAGCAAAATTTCATACTCCAGGGTCAAGTTCCTTTTCCTTCATTTGTCTTCATTAGCAGCACCTCTCAAGACTTTCCCAAAATAGAAGCCAGTAAATTAGTCAGAGACTTTGAAAGTTGTACTCAAGAATGCTTAGAAATAAAACAGCAGGATTAGCCTCAGAGTTCTTAGGATGAAATGGAGGGCATTATTGTTATTAAATAAGATTACCAAACTATGTATCTTGCCTTCTTACTTGTTTTCACCATCTGTACTCTTGACTGGGTGTCATACTGAGACTCCTCTTTAGATTCCAGATCCCTTAAAGAAGTGGTCATGGGCAAGAGCTGGGGAGGCAAACTGCAAAGTGGGGTGTTCCTGAATTCAGTCTCCCAGGAAATTTCTTCAGCTTATGTAATTTCTGCTTATGAATTGCTGGGTGAAACAAGAGGGCAGGGTCTCAGAGAACTCTTTCTTATCAGTATCCAGACTCATCTTGAAACCTTTGCCCTTGGGAAAATATAAAAATCTTATAGTCCTAGGGGTTTTTTTTTTGGTCACCAGAGAAATGCACCAACACAGGGTGGAGACACAGCAGTTATTTAACAGCTCTGGCAACTTGCACACACACTTTGATATCAGAGGCATCACTGAGAGGCAGCACTAGGTGGAAGCCTTTGGAGATAAAATGTGCACATATCACATTTCTGCACTGGGGCAGAGGCTCCTGGGTTTTCCTTCAACCATGTATAGAGGCAATTTAGGCTTATCTCTCATGAGAATACATGTTTCATCTGTGTTCTCTTTAGCACTAAACCTGTTTATAAACAGAGTCTGTTTATAAAACATCAAGGTGATAAATGGAGAAAATCTGCTCTTCCCTTGGAGCAGAGAATTATTTTACTTGAAGGATATAAACTTTCCCAGGATCAAATGTTGTCACAAAAGCACAATCAAAACCACCCTTTAGTGTTGTGCTGCCTACACAGAAATGAACAGGAAAAGGAAAAAAGGTCTCATCAGTTAGAGTTAAGATGCACTGGTGGAGGGAAGGTTCATTGTGTCTGTGAAATTCAAACAGTTGGTGTACTCTGAGGTCTCCTGGCCTGTGAAGGCACAGGGCACTTGTAGGGATCAGACCAAGGTGGTGAGGCACAATTCCACAATCCGGTCCTCTCTCAGAGTGCTTTTAAATCATCAAAGTAAAGAACTGCAATATCATAGTGTAAAAGAGCCTTTTCAAACAATTTTAATTTCCTTTTTGTTTTATTTTTAAAGTAGAATTTAATTTATAACAATTTCTCCCAATACATAGTTTCCTTATTTGGTTTTGTTATCTCCTTGTCTCCAGACAAAACCTTTCAGCTCCTTGATTCAGATCAGCTTTCAGGTCTGGGTCAGGTCCATGAAGTGATGGTAAGTAAAGCCATGGCAGATCAGTCCTGCACACAACGGGCCCCATTACTGAGACCTCTCAGCACACCACTGAAATTACACATTGGTCTAATCCTGCCTTAAGAGCAGCTGTTGGTGAGAGAAGGTGATATTGAGATGGTGCAGGTACTGCATGCTGAAACCACATAAACAGAATCACAGAATAATCCGGGTTGGAAGGGACCTCTGAGATCATCAAGTCCAACCCTTAATCCACTACCACTATGGTTACCAGACCATGGCACTGAGTGCCAAATTCAGTCTCTTCTTAAAAACCTCCAGGGATGGAGAATCTACCACTTCCCTGGGCAGCCCATTCCAATGTCTGATCACCTGCTCTGTAAAGAATTTTTTTCCTAATATCTAGCCTAAAACTCCCCTGACAGAGCTTTAGTCCATGCCCTGCAAAACAAGGTTCTCCAAGGGTGGACACTGTGGACCAGGGCAAAGGAGATGGTGAGGGAGGTCAGTGGGAGGACATGGAGGGAATCAATCCTCTTTTGAGGAACAGGAATGCCTGAGAAGTTCAGGGTACAGTTCAGTTCTACCTGAATGTTTCCCTGCCTGACCAAGTGGGGCAGAGAAAAGAAAGGTTTGGTTTGGTCTCTTTTAATTTATGAGAATCCTTAGCTAATGGGGCTGAGTGGATATTTAATAGATGATATAGGAAATTATTTTACTTAATTTTGTCATCAATTTCCTTGAAAAAGCTCAAGAGAATTGCAATGCCAGACTCTAGACAGAAGAAAACAGATGCTGAGCTGTAAAATTATGCCCTGGAAGATTAGCCTGGGTCCTCACAAAGCAGGCTGGGACTTCTTTTTCAGAAATCTTCCAAATGTAATTTGAAAAGTCATCTCATCTCTGGTATTTCTAGATCCCTAGACAGTCCCTGTGAAAGAAAAAAAAAAAGCCAGCCAGTATTTTTGGCCCTACAAAAAAGCCATGTTACTGACACCGTGATGGCTGCTGATGAGACAGCTATTATTGTTATTGGTTTTCTGTTGAAAATTGACAGAATTGTATAGCCAAGCCTGATAAAAGGGATATAATAGAAAAGATTGATTTTTATATGAACTGATTATGCACTTTGGTCAGTCATTTATACTGGAAGATTGATTGTAAGTGAAATAAGGATTGTTTTGGAAATCTGCCTATCATCAATTTATAAATTCCAATTAAGAACTTCTATTACAAACTCTTGGTATGCAATAGCAACTACATATTAAATTGCAAACTTCATTTTGAGGGGTGAATTTGCCTTTCTTGTCCATGTCTTTCCAGTTCTCCTGAGGATTATCTGACACATTTGACAAAAGACAAATTTCAAGACTTGCTAAAGTTTATGTGCCTCTTCCTCAAATGAAACTTTCAGCAGAGGAGGTGACCAGGCAAAGAGAACTGGCTGGTGGCTACTCCACAGATCCCTCACTGGAAAGACTTTAAACATGTGGTGATGTTGATCTAGGGTTACACGACAGATAAAACCCAGTAAGCTAAGGCCCTAAAAGTGTGAAGCTTTATTATTATATCTGCACAAATAAAGTAGTGTGTGACACTTGAGTGTGTGACAGGTAAGCCAGTAGACATTATGCCTGACTGTGACCCCTCAAAGAGCTGACAAAGGTTGAGGTGAGGCAACAGTGGTAGTGCCTTGAGCAGGACATGCAGACCAGGGGGTGACTTCATCTGGCACCAAAAGACAAGCAGCATGACCTCAACATACTGTTCTATAAACTTATTGAATAATTTTAGTTATTCACTGTATTCTAATATCCACTATTATTGTGGGCCTTGGTATGTCAAATAGTGTAATTTAGAAGTGATTTAAAATTAGAAGCAATTTAAAGCAAGGGAGGCAGAAGAATGTGACTGAATCTTACCACAAGCCCCAGCTTGACTTCAATCATGCTAATTTAGGTTAATATGAAATAAAGTAACAGGAAAGCATTAGAGGCAGAGTGTCAGGCATGAGTGATAAGCTGTGATGTCCTATCTGCTGGATTAATATAAAGAAGCTGCAGCAAGGAGTTATATCTGCTGGCCTTAAAAAGACAGAAATCATTTCATATTAGAGATAACCTATTAAAAAAAGAGCTCAGCCCTTATATGAGCTCATGTTCAAGGAAAGATTCCTATCTGAAATGGCTTGGGAGCTTCCTTAGAGCTTAGGCAAGTGAAGGGAAGGTTTCTATCCTACCAGACAACTGGTCCCCTTACCAGTGAGTGTTCTTTAAGGCAGAGCTTAGGAAGCCCTAAGTTTCAGGAAGCCCTAAAATAAAACTTCTTTAATAAATGAAACCCCCCTCTTCCATGACATCTGGAAGTGTCTCATTCATGTCTACTGAGCTAGCAGCTTCCCCTTCAGCCTCCTTGCACAGCAGTCTGTTCACTGTCATGTTCAGAAAATATTCAAAAAGAGTGACAGAGATTTGTCATGCACTGATTACCTGCCCCAAGAGAAAGCAATAACCTAGTCTTGATAGAATAAAAAAATTATTTTACAGTGGAAACATCAATTCACTGGGACAACCTTCCCAGGGATGTGATAGAATCCTTATCATTGGAGGTTCTCAAGATGGGCCACTACCAAGGTGCTAGCTAATGGGTTCCCTTTTCCACAAAAGGTTGGACCCACAAAAGATTGAGGTTTCTTCCAACCTGGGCTGTTCTATGATTCTGTAATAAAAGAGAATGAGAGCATCTGGAAGTATAAAGTAGGTGATCACAGTCTACAGGTCTCTATTTCTCTATTGGCTTTCACCCATCTGTATCTTGGAACCCACTGCAGCCTGGTAAAGGGGGCAAGGGCAACCTTGGAGCCCCCTCAGCTGCATGTCTCCCTCCCAGACAGCAGCAGCAGCAGCAGCCCAGGCTTTGCAGGAGCTGACAGTTCTGCAGGAAACCTGCACCTCATCCCCATGCACAGCAAGGTCAGTAGCAGAGACAGGGGTGACACCTCCAAGGCACAAGTTCTCTTCTCTTCCCTTATTGTCAGATTAAATACAGGTATTTTGGCATATTTCCGTACACAGAGAAATCTAATTGGATTTCTTATAGCAGTATTTGCATATATTAGCATCATCACTGACACAGAGAGGAGTTACTGTGTAACTGTGCCCATTTGGAAGGGGCCACCAGTGAGCCACTCACGGCCCTGGCAGGAGGCACTGGTGCATAGAGTGCTGCAGCCAGGTCTCCATCCTATTTGTTTGATAAACAGTATTGTATCAGCCTGGAGACTTAGCTATCTGTCACCATGATGATACATTTTAAAGGCAGCCTCTCTAAATGTATATGCATAAAAATTAAAAAGGTAATGTAGCTTCTTACCCTAACTTAATTCTGAGAAAAGCAAATATAAATTTTCCACTATAATTTTTGTCCTGTTTTGCAAAACATAGCAGAAATTGGGACCCCCGTTATAAATGACTTTGACTAGAAGAATATGCTGAAGCAAAATTTCTTTCATCAGTTATTCACAACTTTTTGTAACGTATAGAAAATAAGCTCTGTAGCACAATCAACACACAGTTGGTATATTCTTAATTAGAAGACTTTTCATAGAATCATTTAGGTTGGAAAAGATCTTTAAGAACATCAAGCCCAACCATTAACCTAACACTGCCAAGCCCCACTAAACCACGTCCCTAAGATCTTCACATCCAGGGATGGTGACTTGACCACTTCCCTGGGCAGCCTGTGCCTGACAACCCTTTCAGCAAAGAAATTTTTCCTAATATCCAATATAAACCTCCCCTGGCATAACTTCAGGCCATTTCCTCTCATCTCATCAATTACTTGGAAGAAGAGACCAATCCCCACTTTGCTACAGCCTCCTTTCAGGTAGCTGTAGAGCAATAAGATCTCCCCTCAGCTTCCTTTTCTCCTGACTAAACAACCCCAGTTCCCCCAGCTGCTCCTCGTAAGTCTTGTGCTCAGGATCCCTCACCAACTTCATTGCCCCTCTTTGGACACACTCCAGCATCTCAATGTCCTTCTAATAATGAGGTGCTTGATAGGATTGAAGTAAATATATTCTGATTTCTGAAGGTTTTAATGCACTTTTTGCTGGTTTTCTTTGCCTGAAAAAACAACATTCAGGATGACAGCCCTAAGAACTTGATGTTAATCTCAGCCCCTGACAATGACATCATGCCCTCTGTGTAGCCCTGGGAGGTTGGCTGTGTTGATGGAAGAAGTAGCAGGGAATTTCTGAAACAGAAATTGTAATTACTTTTTTATGCAGAATTTTCCTGGAATATTTTACAAAAAATACGTATCTTACATTTTAAATTATTTTTATTTTTGGAAGTAATACTATGTATTTGCTATGTACATAAATGTCTCATGAAATTAAATAAAATAAAGGGGGGAAAAAGGAAAAAAAAAAAAAAGAAAAAAAAAAAATAAAAGAAACATTATCAGCCTGGGAGGTGCAGTCTTTTATCACACAAATGTCTCAACAAACAAGACTGAAGATCACAGATAAGGAGCAAAACCTGAGCCATTAACACCTGCGTGTCTGCCACAGCTAATGAAAATAACAGAGCAGCTCTTCAGCCTGCAGAAGCCAGAGATGCACCTTCCTGCTGCCCAGGGGGACTTTGCTGATGAGTCCCCCTGCCCTAGAGACACTAATCAGTGCCAGCCACATATAATGGGTGCTGATGAGTCCTTCCACTAAGCTGAGGCTAAGTATATTTGTGACACTCTCTTTGATAAGTGCAAAGCAGCCCCTATTCTTAGCCTCATTACGGATAAAACTTGTGATGGGGGAATAATGGGAAAGGTGGTGAGATACTGTCAAAATGCCTGTCAAGGCAAAAGACAATTGTCATTTCCTGGACAATGCAATTGTGTCAAACAGGCACTGTAACAGGGGGCATTATGCAAATGAAGGACAAGATGGACAGTTTGGCAGCAGCTGAGCTCCTCTGGACAGGCAGATCAGTGCCAGTTTTTCTGGGGGACAAATATTCTGCTAATTGATAGGAAATGCCAATGAAAGAATGTATGAACCACAGACCAAACTCAAAACTTTGTTTGATTGAAGAGATCTGCCAATTGCACTGAAATACAGGATGACATGATACTGTTTTTTCTTAGAGCTCTGGAGCAAGGCTGTGTTCTTTATGGACATATAGGAAGATTAAAAATAGAAGGCACAGTGTTACTCTCACATACCCATTTGGGACACCTCTTCCAACGAGACTGGTTTGGTACAGCCCTAGCCATTCCCAACAGTGGATTACTCTTCTTTGCAACATACAGTGTGTTCAACATGCTCTCTAGATACCTCCTCATCAACACAGAAAAGGAGCCATAACACACTCAGGCTTGGAAATAAAGTGAGAAGCCATATTAAAACCTGACAGGAAGTGCTTCAGTGGCAAAATGCAGTTACCAAAGCAAATTCGACCATCACATTCCTCAAAATGTGTTCTGGGCTCTGTCATGCCCATAAATAGTGAGGACTACACTTCTGCAGAGCAAGGATATCCCCTGCCAGATATTCAGTCTGCTGCAAAGCGCTCTCAGACACCGAGCCAGATCATGCATCAGGGGCAACATGGAGCTCTATTTATTTAAAAAAAAAAAAAAAAAAAAAAAAAAAAAAGTGTCAGACATCATTAGGAAAGTACAGTGGAGGTTATTAGTCACACCTTGTCAGAAATAAATACCTTTTAAAAACAAAATCATGATTTGGAGAGTTTAGAGTCAGCCCTTTAGAAACAAACTCTTCTGCCCTTTGGTCTCCTTGAAGGAAGGTGGATGGCAGCCACCCACCACAGTGTCCCCACAGTCTCCTCTCTGGAGAACATGGTGCTGCAGAGATAAAGAAGCTGTTAGAGCAGCTGAAGCTTCCCTCCCAGATAAGGATGACTAATAACTCACTCAGCAGGCCCCTGTTTTTTGGAAGAGCCATTCTGAAAGGCTTGCAATTATTCAAGTCTGACTGAGCCAAATAACATTTCCCGGGGTGCGGTAACCACTTGAGAGAGCTGGTGGCCCAAGATGAATCAATTAATCCTCATAAGTCAGTCCCCAGAGCAGTAAATCAATGGAGGTTCTGCAGGTTCTTCTGAAAGCCTGCTTCTACCAGAGCTTGAACCACCATGCACTGGTACCCTGGGCATTTGAAGAGGATGGATCCCCATCCATTCACCAGCCTACTGTTAGATGGTTTTGATGGGTGCCTCAGACACATTTTCACTGCAAGCTAAACTTGCCACCCACTGGGCCCAACCAGAGGAATGTTGGCTGTTGCAGTGGGAGCCAGCATGCTCTTGGCAGAAGGGAGGGCAAAAGCATCTTCACTCCAGGTCCCACTGCCTGCAGCCTGACACTAAAGAGAAGCAGCATCTCTGCTGCTGTCACTGACGTTTCCCAAAATGTATGCTCCATAAAGCAACAAAGCTGTGCTTTTTAACCCCTTGATGCCTTCAGCTGCAGTCCCCCAGTGCTGCTGCTAATGCACATCATAGAGGAGGTTCAAGCAGCTGCAGAAATCTCAGCAGCAAAGGTTAGGTTTGGAAATGCCTGTCAGGAGGAAAGCAGTGCTTTCCCAGTCACTGTGGAGAGCTCTTGCTGCAAGCGAATTCCTCAGGGGAGTGATGCCAAAATCTAAAGGCAGGGAAGCAAAGAGGATCTGTGTAGCCATGAGGCAGTGTCAGATGCGTCTGATAGAGAAAGGGGGATGGTACAGCTGCAGGCTTCCTCCCGAGGGGCCTCAGGACCCCCACTGCAGTGATCCAGGCACAACCACTGCCGAGCAGGAAGAGACAGGAGCAGAACACCCTCCCTTGCCTGTCAGCAACGGGAAACAACACTCGGATCAAACCCTGCAGGCATCAGTCAGCAACCACTGCTCACACAGAGAATTTCAGGCTGCAGACAGAGGTCGTGTAGATGTTTACAGACAGCATTTTAAATCAGTTCCTGTGACTCATCATTATACAAATATTTTCCCCATGGAATCTGGCATATAAAGATTACCTGCAGAACTGCAGCCACTTTTAACTACTCCTGTGTTGTAAGTATCAATAATTAAACAGTAACCATTCTGAAGATCACAGGAGGAAACAACAGGCTAAATTTATGCTGTGAAAGAAAGAATATTTTCATGTAATAACTCTGAAGTTTTAAAAAGTCACCTCACAAGACTGTGTGTTTTCCATAATCTATCAAGCAACTCTTCAGCTTTTGAGCGAAAGCAATATAAAGGATTAAACCAACTGTAATAATTGTAATTGTAATAAAAATTCAATTAATATAAAAAGCCTCACAACGTGGCACTTTCATTCTGCAACTACACACTCTCTCTTGCTTTACCCAGCCACATTTTCGACCCGCAAAAAATTGATTTGTCAGCCTCACAGAAGCAACAGCACAAAAGGAGAGCAGCAGAATCTGTCTGCCCTCTGCATCACCAAGCAATGGACTGCTGCCTTCTGCCTTTCAGCTACCACCGTGCACACACTACACAACACCAGCCTGGCTTTCCAGCACGCAGGTTATGTTGGCAAGGACTGGGATGAAAAAATGTCAGGTGTAAGCCAAGCAAATACTCTATGGTGTTTATTAAAAAGATAATTGGCCACACCACAATTGATAGCTTCATTTATGGAAATAATACTGTTTGTTCTACAGGACAGGAGGAGGACAGGACAATGGTCCTGAAACACAAAACGGGGCAGGCCACCATTTCAGGCTGGGTTAGATAGGTACCTAATGATCTGTATGAAATGAGCTGGTAATATTACCCCACTTTTGGAGGAAGTAGATATTCCCATTAGAAAAACCATCATCAAAGCTATCATCTTTCTTACTGGAGACAGGCAATTCTGTCCCTGGGCCTTCGTCTGTTCCCAGAAACAATCCTCTGCAAGTGTCCTCATCAGGCAGGGACATGGATGCCCAGTCCAGGCTCCTTGGGTACCATCCCTGTGCCAGGTGTTTGCCTCCTTGGGGTCTCAGGGCAGCACTTGTACCCATGCAGCAGTTCCTGTAGGTGGAAGACCTGTACCAGCACTTGCTAACCTGGCACTGCAAACTCTTAGGGCCATGCCAGTAAAATTCCACCAGATGTAGCGTTATTCCAGGATCAAGGTATTTTTTCTTAACTTACTGTTAAGAAACTTTATGTTTTTTTTTTAACTTTAACACTGTAGTGTGGCAATCAAAACCTTCCCATTATTCCAGAGGTGGATTTTCCTCATGGGGATTTATACCTCTGCATCATAATGGTTTACATATAGTAGAAGAAACACACTGGTAATTGGTAAATATCCCTGAGATGTTTTGAAGTATCATGGAGATGGAGACAAAAAAGCTTGGGGGAAGGAGGAAAAAGGAGCAGAAGTCAAAGGTCTGGTCTGTTTAACTGCTCTCCAAACTTGGTGCTGTGTCTTTAAAATAAGATTTTCAGAGGAAGCAGGCATCCCTTTCATATGTGCTATATCAATTCTGGGAAAGCTGATGAGACTCTCTTTCTGAGAAAGCAGGTGGCTCTGCTCCATCCATCTCTTTGAAATCACCTAATGAGATCGTTTCATCCCAAAGACAACTGAAGAGCCCATGCTGCACAGCAGCCGCCGGCCAGCAGAGCCGTCTGAGAGTGAAGGGCGTTCAAGGTTTCAAAACCACATCCTCCTTCATCTCGACGTGATCAAATCAGTGATGAGACGGTGCCTGGAACAGCACTTGACAGCTATGAAGACAGAGGGACCTGTCTGTGGGTCAGTGATCAGTAGGTGAAACAGAGAGCAGCTCCTGCAGATCTGGGGAGAAAGTAATGAACCTTCATTTTCCCTGCTGTCTGCTCAGTGTCAGGTAAAAACTAGATTTTGCTGCTGAGTTTGTCAGGTGATAAATTCAGGTTAGTTTAAGGCAGGTAACCTGGAAAATGCTTATGATTTCTGTCAGCTGTCAGTGCACAATGGGAACCCAGGCAATGTCCCTCCTGTCCAGCTGGTGTGACCTGAGCTATGTCCATGCTGAAGAAGTATAAAAGACAATCAGAGACCTCACACTTAATTATGTTAAAGTTCACATAATGTCATACAGTAAATGTTGTCCCTATAGTGTTAGGAGATCTGTGCTTTCAGCCACTGACCTTTTTTTGCCTTTAAAGTAACATCCCATCTGTCTCCTCAGCCTGGCAGGGTTTCTCTACAGCAAGTAGCTCCAGCACATCCATCTCCCAGGCTCACAGGAAACCAGCCAGAGTTCAAACCCTTTTCCTAGTTCTTCACTTCCTACTAAGACAAGAGTACTGTCACTGGGAAAATAAACCCAAAATTCAGGTGCTGGATATACAGGCCTTCCTTGGGGGTCAATCTTTGTCTCCTTCTGCTGTTCCTGTGTTCTTGAGAGAGCCCTCTTTTCTCCTCTCAGTTCTACAACAGGACTTTGGGGTTTAGAGAGGTGATTTCTCTCCTCAATTACCACTTTTTCTCACTGCCCACAAGTGAACATCCAGGGCATGGAGGAGGTTGAGGTGGGAAGCCTTTCCTTGAGGGACCACCAAGCATTTTCAATGCACAAGATCCTGGGATGGATAGAAGCAACTTAATACAGTAGCTGTTCCCTACTGAGCTACAAAACATCAAGAACATGTAACATCAAGAAAATGTAAATAACAACTAAGTACAAATTTAGGTTGCTGTGCTGCAGTACAATACTAATTTATTTGGTTTTGATCAGGACAGTGCATCTGTTTTTTTTACAGATAGTGAAGGTTTTACACACACTTGAGGATAAGCAATTTTACTACTATTTGAAAATGCTCTGCTGGATAGGTGAGGGGTTGGCAGCAGAGAAGGAAGCTCTGCTTGAAGGCAGAAAAGAACAGAGACCTGGAGCAGACAGCCAGGTCACAGAGTCCCATCACCTGCTGTCACACAGCCCAGACCATGTCATCAGTTCCAGATGCTGGCTGCTTTTCTTTGACAAAATAGCAAAGCATTTGCTCTGTGAATAGCTTGAAGGGCTTATCATAAAACTTTAGCCTATAAGTTTGTAGAAACTTTCTGATTTAGTTATACTCTGGGTTCTCTCTGCATACTGATTTGTGGGCTGATACAACCCTTACAACAGATGGGTCTCTTCTTCTCTGATGTTTCCCCCTTGATGTATCATCAGGCAAGGACAATGGATTGCTGGACTCATCCTGGCAACCCCTGAGCAGGCTGGACATGTGCCTGAGATCACTGACAGAGCTCTGCTAGGGGCCCATGTGGTCATCTATTAAATGTCAGAGCATCCTTCTCTCCAGCCCATGCCAATGGGACAAATTTTCCTGGGACTTCCTGATGAAATTGACCTGATGTAAAAGGGAAGAAAGCAGGAGTCAAAAGAAGGTCAAGATGGAGCATGTGAGCCTGCACAGCAACTAAGGCAGCCTTTCCTTCCGCCCATCACTACCCTTAACTCTGAGAAAAGAGTGTTTTCTAGCATGTTTTTCTCCTTGTTGCCACTGTCCTCAACAAAATGTGCTGTTTAAAGGAGTCTCATGCAAATATTTAGGCAACATGCTTCAAACATCATTGCGTATTTATTATTGCAAATATTTAGGTAGCATGCTTCAAACATCATATTGCTTCTGGTATGAAGAAATAATGTCAGGGCTCTGACATTATTTCTGTCCTTATGGTACACCTTCTATTGTTTGTTTAGACACTCCTAGGTAGAAACCATCCCAACTAAAACCACACTGCAGAGTTTTGTGGCTATTCCTTTCCTTTTGAATACAGCCCCAAGGTAAAAGGTTTGTGCTATCTCTGAAGGGATGCAGTGAATCCATTCCTGTAACTGTCCTCATCGGGAATACACCAACAGTTGGCACCAGTTTTTGTTGTTCCTGTTCTGCAAATCTCCCCAAAGAGCTCAAAGACATTCTTTAAATTCCTTTCTCCCAGCCCATGTTTTGATAACCCTTAAATAGCTCCTTTTCAAACACAATGCTGAAAGACTCAAGAAACCAGCCAAGATTGAAAATGTTTCAGTGTTTAAGCACTTTACTGTATTTGTGGAGGCTAAAAGCATCAATGCTCTGCCCAGCTTTATATTTAAAAAAAAAAAAAAAAAAAAAAAAAAGAAAGAGAAACAAAACCAAAATGCATTCAAGAAAACCTCTCTCATTCCTGAGATTCCCATAAAATAGGACAGTTTTCCTCCAATCATAAGAAATATGTGGCTAGGCTGTGAAAATAGCAAGGATGAGCTGAGCTTCAGCAGCTCTGTGTGCTTTCATGAAGTTGGCTGGAAGATCATGGCCAGGGTTTTCACGTTCAGATACCTAAATATAGAGCTGTTCATATTCACCATGGCTGAATTGCCAGAAGCCATTATGTTCAAACCTGGAACATGATCAACAATTTCTAAAAAATTTCTCTGTGATACCTATTTTTGCTAACCAAAAAAGCAAATCTATTTCAGAACACAAGTTATTTATGAAAATATTGAGATTTATTTTTCTTCATGTGTGATTCATGGGATTCCTTTGCTCCACAGCTGTGAAGGCAAGACCAGGGAGCAGTGATCTGAGCTTTCTTAGTACTATTACTAGATTACTTTATAAATATCATGTCAATACATATAAATAATAACCTCATTGCCCTATCCTGTTCATTTATCTTCTCCTCATAGCAACATGAAATAAATTTTCTGGCTCTAAGGCGAAGCAGTAATTTTGGAGAAAGGACTTTCCAAAGTGAAAGAAAAATGTTTTGCCTTCCTGAAGACTTTTACCTGTGCCAGTGTGTGTTGTGCTAACTTTTTAACAAAAGTCCTGCAGCAGTTACTGGGTGCTGGGGTGCACTTCAACTGTTCATGCATGCACAGTGCAGCATTCATGAACTATGTGCCACTAGTTAGCATTAGTTAGGAGTTGTCTGATGTCATTAGATGATAATCCATGGATTATAAGAGAGTAAAATATCTATTATCAACTTACCTCTGGGATCTAGAAATGCTAGCTTGTCTTTTTTATCTTGTCAAATCTGATCGCTGTAACACAATTAATATTTCACATTAAATGGACCTTAGTGTCAGAGATGCTTTTTCAGCCCCTAATCTGGCCTTGCGCTGGAGTGTTTACATTTTCACCCAGGGTTATTGCTTTTAAATTGTATGACCTGTGTGATTAGTTACAGTAAATGCTCAGCAGACTAGGATCTCCAGGAGAAACACCCTTCCCTGCCTGGCTTCACTGCTGAAGACCTCTGCATCCCATTCATCCTGGATCAGAGTAAGAGACTGAAGACATACTCCACTCATTTTGGTGAGAGCTGCTATAAATGTTAGGTAGACTATGAGTTTGGGAATATTCTGCAGAAAGCAACCCGAATAGTAAGCCACAATAAAATTACTAGAAATGCCTCACAGTCTGTCAGCTAATGTACCTTTGCAGACAAAAAAAGCACAAGGAGCAGAAAACTCACCTCCAGCCTGGTGACTCTCACACAACTTTCTTGCATTGAGAGGAAGCAGCTGAAGGTGTTGTTAGGACTCATTGGCTCCAGCTCCATGGACCTGGTACTAACCTCTGCAGTCTGCTGAGATGCAGCCCCGGAATTCAGAGGTGGTATGCTTCCCTCCCCATGTTGCAGAAAAAAACACCATCTGCTGACCCTGCTAAGGACCACGATGCTGCCATCACTCTTATTCCCAGCCATGAAGAGACTTGCTCTTCCCTGAGGTCTTTGCTTCCACATGCCTGGCAGAGCTGCATGGTTATGGAACAACACATGAAGGAGATTGTCTCCTGGACTGGCTCTGTCTCCTGGTTCTCCCCTGAAAAATTGACCTTGGTTTAAGATGAAGATGTCTCTCAAGTCTAGGAAATTAGAGGATTTGTTTTTCAACTTGATCTTTAACGCTGACAGTTTGACCTGTTGCTCCATCAAATACAAAACCAAATATTATGTTTTTCTTCTTTCTGGAGAATGTAGATTCAACTTTTTCCAAACATCTTGCTACTTTTATCTAATCGTTCATTTACACATCATTTAAGATGTAAAAATGGGCAGGAGCTGTGAAAGATGTGTCTCCTAAAGCTTTGATTAAGACTTTCAGCTGGTTCAAATGGCATTTCTCCAGATGGACAGTGGAGTGCTGTAGCTGTAGAGCAGCCAAACCTCATGGTGTCTGGACTGCCAGGACCTGGCATGGTGCATATCACAGTGACCAGGCTGGGGAGAAAGGCAGTGGAGGCATCTGCATCCAAGGGAATCCAGGATCATCATGGCAAACCCAGGCTCACCCCCCTTGCCAAGAACAACCCTACCACTCAGAAATAGAATCATAGAATCATAGAATTAGCCGGGTTGGAAGGGACCTCAGAGATCATCAAGTCCAACCCATGGTACATCCTGATGCACTTTGCAGCATTAGGCCCATAAAAATGAGAAAACTCCTGGTCCTTTTATAAGCAAGAGGACAGACAAGTTTCATAAAGACTACCAGGTTCTTCCCTGCTGCTGAACTGGTTACTCAGGAGATGATCTTTAGATCTTTAGATGATCTTTAGATATCTTTACTTTAGGGATCTGTCAAGTAGCTGGCTGTGGTTTCACATGTTCCTAAGCAATGCAAAGGACATTGGTTAAACATGAATAACTGCTTTTCCCTCCTGCTCCCAAACTCTATCTGGTGATGCCTAGATGTAAGGTTTCAGGTTCATTTGTTAGAATGATATTAAGGACTCAAAGAAAAAAGATGTATTTTCCCCTCTTTTGGGAGAAAACCTATCATAAGATAGTCTCATCTTCGAAGTATGATTGTTCTAGTATAGCAGTCAAAAGTAGATCAGGCTTCCAGACATGAAGCCCCATCTGTACAGAATGAAGGAAGTGATGCTGGCAGCTATTTGACTATTAGTTCAGGAAACGGAATTCCCTCCAGGGCAGTGTGGAAATTATGGGTGAAGAGAGAGTATATTTGCTGTGGTGATATTAATAGCTCATTTACAAATTTTTACCCAAATCTATTCCTTTCAAGAGCTCAGCTTGGGGACTGAGAGATATATTTTTCAACAAAACATTAGTCTCAATTAACTAAATGTAACTAAGATAAATGAGCTGGGGAAACAAAAAAATAAAATAAAAGGAGATAAAACTGGTGAAGCCATTAAATCCATAAAAATAAAAGGAAGATGCTGAAACTTGGAAGAATCCTGAATACAATCCTGAAGATTCCAAGGCAGGGTCAGAAAGGGATAACAGGGTCCTCCCAGGCCAGAGATGCTGAGTGGCCAGACAGTATTGACATACAGTCAAAAAACAGTGGAAATCACAGCAAACACGGTGCACTAAGGTGGGAAAGGATTTTAATGATCAAATTCAGTCTCATGTTCACTCACAAATGACAGTGCCCCCCAGATCAGAGACTATATTGCATTGCAGCAGCCTAAAGGAAGAATGAAAAGAGACAGCAGTAGAGTTTCTTTCTCCATCTTTTTGATCCTGATATACTAATGCTAATAATGTGCATAAGAGCTATCTGAGAGCAAAAAGGTAAAAAAAAAAAACAATAACAATACAACATAATATAGCAATACAGAATAGAGTAGAGTACAACAGAGTAGAGTAGAGTAGAGTAGAGTAGAGTAGAATAGAATAGAATAGAATAGAATAGAATAGAATAGAATAGAATAGAAACACAACAACATTAACTCGTTTTAAGGCATTAATTCAAACCAATATGGATCCTTCAAAGGACTATTTTCTGATGTCTTCAGAAGGAATAACATCCTAATTGTGTCAGTTGAGGCAGGTGCACAACAATGAGCAATGTCTTGTGGGATGATAGGTTCTGCCCTCAAAAACAGTCGAGGAACAGGCCTGTACAGTGAAGGCAAGAGCAACAACATGTTCTTCAGGCATCAGGGGGCATGAAAAAGCTCAGCTGTCTTCTGCAAAATAGCTGCAATATGTTATTAGCCCAGGGTAAATGAGTCAGATGCTTCCCCCAGGAGCCATTATACCCCATCCGGGCCAGTGGCTGGGGGCTGGCAGATGGCTGCTGGGGATGTCTTTCTGTCCGGAAAAATGGGAATTAAAAAATTATGCCCTGAGCACAGCTGATCTCTTAATGACAGACTCATTGCCTCTTCTTCCCCAAGCACAGTGTGCCCCAGTGGCTCAGTAGTAGGGGTCCTTGCTCTCCTGAGCAGAACACAGGCTGCCATGGTGTTTCTGTGGACTTGATCCTGCTTTAGGCTCAAAAAGTATGATATGATGGCAGTACAATTCCTGAAATAGTCTATGAATACTATTATAAGGCTGAAAGAGAATTGTGCGTATTATTTGCTCAGCTCTGCACCATGATGTGCCATGCAAGCCCTCCAAGAAAGCAGCATTTCTTGTTTTGTGAGTAGTTGTGCTGTCCTGCAATTGCAGGCTGAGCCCCTCAGGAGAGTGATTTCCCAGCCAAGCTTCAGAGCCAGGGAAGGTCTGTTTGCTTCATCTCTGACTGCCATTACCTGTTAAAAGATTAGAGCCTCTCACTGCCATGCCATTAATTTCTATTTGATCCTGTTCCTTATTTCTAAACAGCTTTTTATAAATCAGTGTCCTCTAAGAAGCCTCAAAATTGATCACATAAATATGTATGGTGCTTATATGGAGATGAAGTATAGTGGTTAAACTGCAGACAGCTCCACGTGATGCTGAATGTGCAACCCTCCTGCTAATGGCATGGCTTCAAAAGGAGGTCTCTGGAAATCCTGAGCCAACACACAGAGCCAGGACCATTCTGAGTGTCACCTGGATGTTGGATAGACAGAGTCATCTCTTCAGACTTTCCCTTTGAAATAATTGGGAACTAGAACACTTTAAAGCAATCATGTTTGAAAGGAGAGATATGCAAACTCTTTGTTCCCCCACAAGCTTCTGACATTTTTCTGCCTATCTGGAGAGGTTATCATTACTTTTGAAAACACATTTGTGGGTAGAGCCAAAAATCTCCAGTGCTTTCTACATTAGTGGCTTCCCTCATGTTTTTCACCTGAGTCAAAAAGATACAGTTTTGCCTCGGTAGATTATTTCTGCTATTTGTACATTTTCCTGTAAACAAGACTGACTGCTTAATGCCAAGTCATCTCCTGTGTTTCTCAAATAAGAGAGTAGCTGCTGTCCCAGAGGCAGACATGAGTAATTGCCTGGTTAACAACCAGTGCAGAGCTTTGCTTTTCACCATGAACCTATTCCCTCTGCAGTGCCTAATGAGCTACTGCCAAAAGGAAAAGGGAGTCTCATGGACCTGCTCTTGTTCCTAGCAATTTGCAAGGTGCTGCTTCTACACCTCCTACCAGCCAAGACCCAAATCTGACCCTCTCCTTGGTGTTTTTGGCCACCTGCTCTGAACCCTTCTGTGACAGGGTTCAAAACCACAGTGCATTTTTCCTGTCTCTGAAGCAAAATAGTCCTCAATGCCCAGCTAGTAAGGATGAGCTCTTCTAGGCAGGGAAGGAGCTTTCAGTTAATTAGCAAGTGGTGAGGTGGTATTTCTGGAGATGCACTGGACCATCACTTTGGTGACTCTAGTTCCAGCAAAATATAAGGGATATGTGGATGACAGACAACAGACAAGACACGTGGCTCCATTCTCTCCTTTGTGGATCCCCCATGGCAATCCTCACCCTGCGCTGTCACACCAGATTGACTTTGCCTTTGAAACTTCAGGAAATCAAGAGTTTTGATCAAATCTTTCACTGCTGGGTTCTAGTACAATACATGCAAGACATGAAGATGATGACCCAGCTTGTAGAACTACGTAAGTATGTGTATGCTCAGAGTAGGTATTTGGCAGAAATTTCAGGTGTAAATTATCTATGATTATGTCATCAAATATATGATGTTGTAAGGGTTATATATAGGAAAACTGAGCTAAGGCTACCTGGAAAGTTATGACTTGGTTATTTCTTAGCAGCTGAATGTTTGACCTTGGAACTAGCATTTCTTTACCCAAGTTTTCACATGTCATATTAATAGGGAACTTCAGCAGCTTCAGTCACAGACTTGACAAGTATCTCCAGTGACCACGTCCCTTGTTGTCTTTCAGCTTCATTACACACGACAAACTTGAGGGAGATGGGAAGAGTGAATAAGAATTTTAATTGCCTTGGAAAGAATGATGTTCTGCTCATGTTCGAATTTATATGGAATCACTTGTTGAGGTAGCTGGCATTTAGTCTGTATAAAACAATAATAAAAGGTTAAGAGGGAATGTGGTGGATAAATATTTAAAAGTTAATAAATATATAATTAATTTCCAGTCTGCATTTTTCAATAGTCCAGTCTTGTTCCCACTGAGCTCTATTGTAGCTTTGTGATTCACTTCAAATGAATCAGTTTGCAGAGTTATCATAAAGTAAAATACAGCACTTAAATAAAGACTTAATTATGAAATTCCAGGGTCTTCATCAAAGATGCATAGTACAGTTACTCCCATTATACAGGTATAGATGCTGATGTTGCACAGTCATTCAGATGCTCAGCTGGTGGACAAGAAAAGAGTAACTCATAGCTGGCTTAAATAAATGAGCTTCAGTGAAGCTAGAGACTGTATTTCTAATGGATAATTTATCATTTTTATTCTTGACAACAGAAGTTCATCTTCTTGAACCCCATTTTTAAATGCCATTTATCCCCAGTATTTATTCAAAACCATTTCCTTATCTATTAACTGTTAAGGTATTTGTTATCCCCTTCCCTAAATACTCAAGTTGGCTCAAGGGCTCCCAGCAGTGCAGGTAGAACCAGTCCTTGCAGGGAAGGAGAGTGGTGCCAGGCAGCTGAGGTACCACAGCAAGGGGAGGTGGCAAAGGGGGCCAGGACAAGGTTGGGCAGCTGGCACTGGTAGTGCTGGGAAGCAGAACCCAGCCCCATACTCGCTCCAGGCATGACTCCAAATTCCTACATGGGAGAAATTCTTGATGAAAATCAGGAACAAATCTTCCCAGTCTTCTCCAAAAGTGCCTGGCAAACACAGAAAGTGCATTCACAGTTGCACCTACCAACATAGCCTCCAGCCTACTCTTCCTTGGTCCTTTTTTCCCAGCAGGACACCGATACCATACCCAATACCAGCAGTTTGGGTTTAGGCATCTTGCCAGCCCTCTAATACCTCTATTCCCCTTGGACAGGATGTATAAAATAATGGGCATTTTGCATCATTATTCTGGGTTCTGGTTGCTAGCTGAACATTGTTTGGACTTCTTGTGTCATAAAGGCAGCTGGACTCCTTCCAAGAGCAAGATGCAGATTTCTGGTAATTAGTCCATAGTAGGGACTGCTGATTTTGTCTCAGAACAATGAGTTATTTCTCCTCTGTCTGATAACTTGAAGTTTTTCTCTGGCAATTATGTATTAAAAAGACTGAGCAAACTGAAAATTAGCAGTGATTTTATTTATTTATTTATTATTAATAAAAGCAACCAGCATTTCCAAAAATACTCTTCTTATTTTTGTATCAATTATAAGGCAAAAGCTGTTCTTGAATTATCATTGCTTGTAGGAAACTGCCTTAACTTTACAGTTATCAGAACAAAGTCCTTTTTTTTTTATATTATAAAAGAAAAACTCATACATCCTTCATCCTGCATATATTTCAAAGCCCATCTGAAGCAGAGCAGCAGGTGTACCAGTTTAGCAGTTTCTCCAAGTCAGTTGAAAATACTGATGATGAATTGCATATATGCCCCAGAATCTCTGCCCCTCCTCCAAAATCCAATCTCCTGGACAAGGAGAAACACAAGCAACAGGGCTGCACAGGACCACCTGCTCTCCCTTCTGCTACACAATATGTTTTCCAAACCCCAATGCAGCTGGAAATTTAGGGAATCCAAGATCAGATGAGGCAACTAAGGATGGTGGGGTATAACAGAGTGAGCTTCAGAAGAGAGTAATTTATTTTCCAGTTGCTAGACTGCTGCAAGTGTCTCTCCAAAATGTGCCTTTTGCCTGTTCAGAAATGCCCAGAAGTAAATGCTGTTTTGTGCTTTGGAGACCACTCATGATTATCTTTTCTCACTGTTAACTTTGCAGTTAACATTCATGGAGTTTTTGTTGTATCACTACAGAGGGAAAATCATCTGAGCACAAAGTTAGAAGGCCAAATCAAGGTCACATTTTTGTAATAAACAGTCTTTCAACATGACTGCCTAATTTCTTCCCACCTACCTTTTGTTTCCTGATTTTTGCTCAGTTACCAACCTTATGAGCCAACTTTCCACTTACTTTATTACTCTTATCACATAGTACAGTATTTATGAAATTCTCAAGTTCTGAAATTTTGAACTTGAAAATCCGAAATTTTGCCAAATGCTCTGAAAAGCTATTGCACCCCCCTTATAGCACTTGTAATATCTTCAGAAGATTCCACTACACTAACGAGTTACGACCTTTCTTACTAACACTACAATCACCTTCCCAACTTCTCCCCCTGCTTCTAGAATGGTTTCCCACCACTTGTTTAGCAAACCATCTTCAGTTAAGAATATGCTGAAGGAATTTCAAGTACAAAGTCATACTTCTAATTTCTCTGAATTATTCTATTTTCCAACCTTCAAGGTTTTTCTTTCAATACCAGTTGGCAAGTAGCAAGCAGTGTCCATGCATTTGAAGTTACAGCTGAAGTTCAAACAATGTCATTATATGCCCTGATAAAAATGTATTGATTGGTCTGGTTGAAACTAGTGAATCAAATGTAACTTTCACTGTGTGCCAAAATGGGCACTCCAAGCTTAATCAGAGACAAATTCAATTTCAAAACTAGACCTCAGAACAGACATATCAATGGCAGCTAAAATGCCAACCATTTTGTATTTGCATCTTCATAAAATAAACCCAACACAAACAAACAGCAAAACGAACCACACAAAAAACAAAACAAAACCCACAAAGAAACAAAACCAGAAAACAAAAATGGATGGAACAACGCATACTTGCAGTCCAGCTTAAATTATCCAGGTATTCCCTTTTCCCTTTGCTTCATCACTTGGCTTGAGAAGTGAGATGAAGAGATTGACAACAAGAAATAGGATACTGGCAGTAATGAGCCTGTTACAAAAGACATGCAGAGACAGGGAGACACAACATCTCCAGTCAGGTTTTGGGAGCTGCAGAGCACGTGTCAGGTGATACACACATTTGTTCCACATCCAAACCAGGTGAATACCAACACAGGTACAATAAGGCTTTGCTACATCTGAATGCCACGTACTTATATGCTTAACACATCCATGCACCAAGCCAATAGAGGCTACTGGACACTCCCAAAATTAGATCATTTCTTTAATCAGAGGGACCCAAAGGCAGATGTGAGTCTTCTTCTGCCATATAAGAAACTTAAGGTGCTCCTGGAGACAGCCTCTGGCTTTGGCTGTGGCTGCAAGGGGAGACCCACCCCGCAGCCCAGTGATCCCTCTGTCCAGAAAACACTTAATTTAGGCATCTGTGTAAGTAATAGCAGAGTGTCTCTTTTGCCCTTAATCCTGGGAATGTTGTTGCTCCTCCAGGCCTCATACAAAGGTGCATGCCTGCATGGGTGGCCAGAGGGCTGGCTAGTCATGGCAGTGCTCCAGGGCCACCACACTGCTGTCATGGACAGTGGGGTCAAGAGCAGTGAGATCACAGTGCCAAATGCCAAGGGGGCCTTGGGGGTTATATGACTCAAGTGATTTTGCTGGGTGAAACAAGAGCAAAGCAGTAAAGGGTATCAAGAGGTACTTTTGACCAGGAGCTGACTGGAGAAGCATTGGTCAGACAGGCCAGGAGGGATTAGACAAGAGGAAATGAGGAATACTGCAGAACAAATGTGGAAAAGGAAAAGGGAAGAGAAGAAAGAAGAGAAAAGCATATGAGTTGGTTTCTATTGCTTTTTATCACTGTTGCAGACTTTATATTTCATGAGAAAAGTATCTCAGTCATGTTAAAATACCCTAATAAATCTGTACATGTCCACACAGTCGCAGAGATGCCTTCTTTTAAGTCTGTGCTTTCTCCCTCAGGTTTTATATTCCATACTGGTATTTTGTCCCCAATGCCTAAGACACAGCACTTCCAGTTCTGCCTGGTTTTGCTCTTCTTATCTTACACGGTTTCAGTTTACACACTCTCACAGCTCAGTGACAGCTTCCTTAGTGACAGTGAAGGTCAGGCATCGATGCTGCACAAAAACAGCCAAGGGCCAAGGCCAACCTGAGACCTGGGCCACAAACCACACTGTGTTCCTGAGCCTGACTGCACAGCTCAAGAAGGTCATGTAGTCCCTCAGCAACATCTCACATACACTGTATAGGATAGACACCTGCACAGGCCGGATCCCACCTGGACTGATGCAGCAGACTGGTACCCATAGGGATGCATATCTCTTTTTACACACGATCTGACATGCATCATTCATGACTTGCACAACGAATCCTCTGAGCGTGATAGTCTGTGCACACAATAAACTGAAATGCATCTATTGTCTCTATGCGTGTAGTTTATATACACATGTGCATATATGGAAATTCTCTCACATTTTCTGTCTGTCAAAACATACAGTAAACTGAACAAGATGCCCCGGGAACCTTCATAATCAGGAAGAAGTCATACAACTTCAATTAAACAGACTGATGAAGTATAAATTCTTACCTCATGTTAAACACAGGTTTTGAGGTTTAAAATTCCCCAGCTTTCTTCTGCCTTTACCTCATAACTATTGCCAGAGAAAGTATCTAGCCTCACTGCAGCAGGAATTTACACACATTTCTCAGGAAAACCACACCTCCAATTTTTAAGCAAGACTTTAAGGCTAGAGATAGTCTGTTATAGTCATGACCATGCTTAAACTGATTGAATAAGGGGCCAGAATTTCATTCTTGGGCATTAATTCACAGACATTTGGCAGAACTGTGTCAAGCTTCTGACTATTCACTGGATCTGATTTTTCCTTCTGTTTCCCTCCCTTTTTTAAATATTTCCATATTGACATCTGATTTAAAAAATAGCTCTTCACTTTTTCTGTCATTCACTTATGAATCTGGGAGCAGAAAGGCAGGAAAGGAATAAAACATCCCCTAATCAATTTTAACAAAAAGCAATGTTGCAAAAATTAACATTTGCAAGCTTTCTGATAAAGATACCAGCTTCTCAAATACCAGCATACTCATGCATATACAACTCTTCTCTTCTTAGGTCCAGTTTCAATAACAAAACAATATCTTTCAGGTTTCCTCTCCACTGGAAACTGTTGCATACATACACCTTTCCTTACATTCAGAACTGGTGGTAATCTGCAAAATCTTGCTCTCTAATAGCAATCAGAAGTAGAGCTAGTGGCAACACAGTTCTCAGAGCTTAAGTGAGCATTTCAAAAGGTACCTGATTTCAGAAGGGAAATAAAAGTCTTCATTTGCACTCCAAACATCAGACTGAAATGAACTTAGCTACATTAACTACAAAATATTATTACAAGACTTATTTTTATTTTCTTTTAATTTTATAATTCTGGTATCTTGAGCTGTAATATAGTTAAATTTACTCTACAAAGACTGATTTTAAATTTTCCTGTGAAAAGAATGAAAAAATTAAAATACAGTTATGCTAAAAGTATTGTATAATAATGGGTGATGGTGAAGAATTTGAGTGCACTACACAGATATCTGCTTTGCAAATACTAAGGTGCTCTCAATTATGCTACAAATGTTAGTGTTATGTGGCTTATTTCTTCTGTAAAAATAGATCTAGAAATCAAATTATGCCTACTAATGTCTATTGCAGCTGTCAAAAAGGGAAGGCAAAGGAAACAGAATTTAGGAACACGTGATTGGGCAACTGTTTCTGGGAAATTGGAAACAATCACATAATTCAATCACATAAACAATCACTTGCTTTCACAAGTTGATCAAAAATATCTAAAATTAAGGTGACAGGAAACACATTAGGGGAGAGTTAAGGGACACTGGAGGTTACAGAGACCAATTATTGCCTTTTTGATCCTTACCCACATAGCCTCAGTAGCCATAAGGCACAGTAACTCATCAGCTTCTCAGCTGCACAATTACTTTTAAGCTGTTCCATTTATATGTAATTTGATTTCTGAAGCAGATCATGCAATTAATACAAGGAACAAAACCTCATCAGTAAAGAAGATGATGCTTCTGCTGCTCTTGAACTCACTGAACAGCCATCACTGTGGGAGGTGAGAGACCCACTCTTCACCCCATAGGCTTAGCACAACAAGATAAGTGCTCACAGAAAGCAATTTTTTTTCCTTATAGATTTATAAAACCAAACCAAACCAAACCAAAACCCAAAACAACAACAACAAAGAAAACACAGTAGTTTTTATTCTTCATTTTCCCACTGTCAGCCATGCCTTATGGAAATGAGTAACAATTTGTGATATTGGGTACTACAGAAATCCTAGTAGCTTGTGAAGCAGTTTTTCTCTAGCTTTTATGCTAGCTTTATACCGTGCTGGAAAGTTCACTTTACACTCAATATCTTCCAACTCATCTTTGTCACTCTGCATTTTGAAAAGGCATTGACTGTGTATTAGGTCTGATCTGGTTTTAGTAAAGTAATTCTAGTGTCAGGCAAAACTAATAGCAGATAATTGCATCTGGTTTTTACTTAGACACCTTTGAGAAGGAAGGGACCTATACTTACAGCTGTATCTTTTCACAATAACATAAATGAAATAGAAAGTAAGAGCTCTGATATCAGTGACCCAGGAGCACAAGGAACGGAAATGTTGGCAATTGAGTTGCTGCACACTTCCTGGAATCCAGAACTAAAAGCTAATTTTAATGGTTTAGAAATGGAACATATTTTGGGGGTTTTGTAAAGAATCCAAGACTGGTTTTCTGTTTTCAGTGATTATCAGTGTATCAGCATCCAGTACAAATTCAGAGAATTGAGCATATTGTTTTGATCACAGATGAAGTAAAATACAATTTGGAAGTACATTAAAGTATTTGATAATTTTCTAAAATGTGTCTTTTTGTATTTCTGAGACTGAGGAATTGAAAGGGAGAGAGTGAAAGAGATAACATCACTAACCTGGGGAAGTAAATCTTCATGTTGCATAATGAAGTATCTCGTATCTCACGTATTTAAAAATCTCAGGGAAGTGCTTTATAAATCTCACTTCTTTTACACAAGCAAACCTGGCCATCTATTCAAGGTAAACAACCCATTTCCTTTGGAGTACAGTTATTCCAGAAAAATCTTTCATCAAAAACATAATCCAGAGTAATAAATCATTTAGAACAATAAAATCACTTGCATGAACAAACACAGCTTCTGTCGGTAATTGTGCTTGCTTGCCTTAGGCATAAGTTTGTTACATATGGGAAGTGTTAATACTTGTGGTTACAGTTCCCAGTACCACATTTTCCTTTCCCAGTTCACACTCACAGCAATGCTAATCCAGCAGCAGTTACATAAAATTTAATTCCAACCATTTATACTCCACCTCTTGCAAACAATAAGCTGCATCAAATTAGCCCCTGATGTGCTTTGTACTAGCAAAGCAATTTGCAGATCCCTCATGTAGTATCAGTACTATTATTTGTAAGCAGTCACTTGTGGCCATTTTTTCTGTTACCTGCAAGGGCTTGGTTACATGAACTTACAGTGGCTGTCATGTAACTGAGGAACATTCAGGCAAAAGGAAAAATTCAGTGTCATTTATTCCCCCCATTTCTGGGACTTGGAGTACATAACCATTTGATTCTACTTCAGGAGATGTCCCAGAAGCAACACCAGCAATGGCTAAGACCATTGATTTCCACTGGTGGTGTCTATTGCACTCTATTCATTAAAGCATTTTTGGGGATGCTGAACTCTGCTTATTGCCTTGACTGATCTTTTTCACTTGGTTGGCTCTGTATATTCCTACGTACACACTATGCTTCAGGATAAGCTCTCCCAGAGGCCAGCCTTCAGCACTTGAGAGCAGACAGTATTTCTTTCCTCAGTACATTTGGTTTTCATTTTTTTAACCTCCTCCATGGGACAGGCTTCTTGCTCTTCTCAGTGGAATCAAGTCCCCATCTACTCACCTAGCGTTATGTCTAATTACTACAAAGAAAATTCAGTGTGTAACTTAACCTGAAAGGTAACAGCAAAAAATCATTTACTTTTCTTCCGCAACAAGTGAGAGATGTTCAGGCTCTCAGATTTTACTGGTAGTCAACATGAGATACTATTAACTTCAAAGGTTTGCCTCTGCAGTCCTTGTGTCACATTGAACCAGAAGGTACATTCCAACAACCTGATCAATCAGAAAGTGATTTTTTGACTGTCAATTGTTTTCAACAAACAAAAAATCATATTCTGTTTTGCCTAACCAACTTTGAGAGATAAAAGACATATAACAGAATGTGAGGAAAAAGGAGATTAAGATGGTGAATAAAACCCCTACTTTGTCCTCTCAGCTGTGCTTTATGACAGGAATCAAAATGAGAGGGCTGAGGCAGCAGCAGAGAGTGTCACATGGAGTAGAAGGATTAGCAGGAAATGTACACACACATTAGAAGAGATGTCATGGAAAAATTTCACTACCAGAAAACTATTTAAAAAAAAAGAAAAGAAAAGAAGGAAAAAGAAATGTCAGTCTTTATGTCGACTTGAAATAGACTTGAAAAAAATTTAACAACTTACATTGCACAAACTATGATTTTTTTATCTTTTTACAAATTATTACTTAGCTCAGCTCTGATCTTAGAGAGTCAACAAAATAAGCAAATTAACAAGGTCAGTACCTTAATGACAGGGAAAAACACCCCACACAATTATAACATGTATGTCTCTGTTCCATAAAATCTAGTAAACATGTATTGGTTTAGTAGGTTGTATTATGCTCCCTTCCTGTTTGCATTTAAGTAAAAAGAGTAACAAGGTATTTGATTTTAGCATGCAAAGATTACAAGAACTTGAAAAAGATATAAAGCCTAAAAGAAAGCAGAGCCTTGCTATCTACCTGGATGATAGTCATTTGAAAAAGTGTTGCTTGCTCATTTTTTAACATTAAGCTTTGAAAATCCTCTTCTGCACAAGACGTACTATTTATATTGTTCTTTTCCTGCAAATAGTTATCTTCTCTTCTTTGTTCCAAAATTCACTACAAGCTCCATATGATGCATCATATTCAAAACCCCATACACTTGGGTTTTATATATAAGACCATGGTATTATTTGTGTTCTTGATTTAAATATGAAAGAATTGAGCTTTGAAACTTCAGATTCCTATATTAAAGAAAAATTGATTCAAGATTTAGAGCTGGAAAGTCTCTAGCAGCATATAATGCCATCAATTAATGCAGTGTTTCACTTACCTAGAAGCATCCCATATTTCTGGGTACTCCACATAGCAATAAGTATTAACATAATTAAAATTATGGTTTCTTACTTAAATTTCTGTTAGTTACATTTTATAAAAATTAAAATAAACTCATATACCATTACAAATGCTTATGACATTTTTTCATTTAAAGCCCCTCAAAAACTGCAAGAAATTATCATGTCTAGAAAACTTCTGTTAGGAATGCCATCTTGTGGTTAAAAGCTGTACATAACAACGTTTCAAGGTAATTTTAACTAATTTTTTACTTGCAAAATATTGTTTTACAAAAATGAGCTATTCATGTGTTTTACCCTTCAGAACTGAATAGCATTCTTTTTTTAACTATTCTGAACAAAAGCAGCTCTGAATATGACTTATCCATCCTCATCTGTATACCATGCTAATTAATTATGCAGGGAGCAATAGTTTCATTAGATGGAATGCATTTATTAGCATTTTAAAGAGAACCTGATTGCCACATGTACTTAGTAAAAAAGTCCACTAAATGCCTACCATATTTAGATACAATTTAGTGAATTAATCTAAAATGTATAGAAAATACATTTTTCTCAAAATATGTTGCAGAGCAGAACACTATGTGCACACTTTACCTTCTCTCAGTTTCATGGAGCATCTTTGGTTGGTGTATCAAAGGTCAAGTTTATCTATAAAAAGGAAACATCGTATTTTTTCAGCTAGTGTTAGAAGGATCTTAGGAGCCAAAAAATTACTTGAAAACAGTCATTGGATTGCAACTTGTCCATGAAAGCAGGAAAAAAACGCCAGGTAAACAAATGGAAAGAAAAGGTCCTAAGGCAGCTAATAAGCTTTAGAAGATCTCTGTGTTTTAGAAGCTTAGAAAAACGAGTTAGCTACATTCAGTACAGCTGACATTTGCATAGGCACTTTCCAACTGTGCGTGTTCACCTCATTTTCATAATGAAAGTATATATTGCCCAAACCATTACAACACATATTGTATAATGAAATTTAAAACTAATGAGCCATACCCTAATGGCCATGAGTCAAGCCAGGGTGTGCATTAGTAGTCCATTTGCAATCCTCTAGAGACAGAAATAACAGGGCTGAACATATCCAGTAGCCTATTTAGTTCTGTGTACTGATAACACTACTGCAGAACCAAAATAAGTTCACAACCTCTAGCACTCAGACTTGTGAAATACTGTTCATACTTTGGTTACCATGCAAGTTGCTCCTGGGGCAGCCAAACAGGGACTGCTATGATTGTTTAGGTAGACCTCTTGTATAACACAGATCTCACTCACCTGAGTTCTTTCTGCCACATCACATCGTATCACATCTATTCAGGAAATCATCTAACACATCCAGATTAGAGAAAACCTTTCCACTCTGTTATTTGCCTTTCTCTCTTGTAACATGTTTGACTTCTACTTAGAAGTTGAACAAGTGCTGGGTCATTCTCTGCTGCATGGAACAGAATTTTATTTTATCAAATTTTTGCTCCAAAGCCTAGCTCTCCTTTTACTAAACTAAGTAGATTCTGCTTATTGAGACCCTCATATCATAACTTCTTTTTAATGATTTTCTTGCTGTCATGACTTTTCTGTCGTCCAATTTACCAGCATTAATGGAAATTGTGACTATTGGAGCTGGGTATAGTATTCTTCCATACAGTTACACCAAAGTCAAAGATAGGCAGGAATATTACTTTCCTAAACCTGATGACCTCACTGATCTTGACAAAAGACATGCCAAAAATTTATGTTCTGTTGAAGACACACATCATCTTAACCTCTGTTCAAAATAGCATTTCTACAGCAAATTGTTCTACCTGGTATGTCATCCAACCTCTGCACCTAGAGACTCAGGTCTACTTTAGGCCACAGTGAAATGCAGATTGCTTACAGCTCACAACCAAGTAATTAATTCTATTTGGTTAAGTGGCATTCATGGATTTGAGCAGTCATTATTACATTTCCTTCTGTGTTCTCACCAAACTCATGGTTAAGAGCCAAATCATGTGTGAACTCATGTAACAAATCTCTTCAGTCACACCATCCTTTCAGATTTACAATTTGAGAGCTTTCAGGTTTGGACTCAATTAGCATCATGACGAACTTTAAGGGTGATATAATGCATGTCTTTATAGCAATCACTTAAATTAAACTATAAAATCTAAGGGCATTTCAAATACCTATGATGAAGTATCTAAAAAAATGCAAGAGCAACAATGCCCATGCAATATAACTGACTTTGTGAAGTTTGAGATGAACTTTTAACTGAAAAAAGTGTTCCTGTGTTGCACAGGGAAACCACTGTGGTTTCTCTGCTTGGTTAAATTTTATAAGATGTTGTATGTAAGCAAATCCATCAGGTGTTTCCTTAATTCTGATTAACAATTTTTATGTTAACCATTTTATTTCTTGTGCTGTTAATGAAGTAGCCAGAAGCCACCTTAAACAGTTACCAAGGAATCATGTCTTCTTGAGTAAATGGCACAAACAACTTACATCTACTTCCATGCTGGGAGATCTTCAAAAGTTATACCTAACTTGGAAAGCAAGACCAAAATGGATGTCTTAAATTGCTGCAATCTGAAAAATTGATGAAGTAAAAGCTTTCTGTTTCTGGTAAGTGTGCTGAGCACATTTATGATTACTGCGAAAAAAAAAAAAAAAAAGTAATGTTTAAATCCACCTCAAGCCCCTAATATATGTACAGAACTAACTGCTTGTTCACATTAAATCACTTAAATTAACTACTTATTTATTGTCATTGTTTCAGCCTTTTAAGTAATTTTTAAGCCCGTGATCCTGAAATTGTATTTCAAATGAACCAAAGTTGCTCCACGACTGTTAACAGACCACTGGTACACCCCTCCACTGAATTAAGCATAAAAAGATGAAACTCTGAGGCTTCCTTTTCCATATTAACTCCCGAGGATACAGACTGCCCATACAAATCCCTGGTACAACATGAACAGAGTGTATACACATTTGCTGGTTTTGATGTGGCTTTATTTGTTTATGCATACTTTCCTTTCAGGATGATACAAACTGTCTCACTAACATCAATTAATCTCAGCAAAGTCAATTACTAGATCATTTACTATACATCTAACTTTCAAGTAAACACAGGATGGAACATGTCTTTTAAGATTTATGAGTATCAAATTTTGAAACAAGTTCTTTGACTGTATTTTCTTTATATCACATTAGGAAGGATTTACAAGCATATTTACACATAATGTGTTACAGAGTGGATCCCGCAGTATTTATTTAGAAAAAATACAGTGGATACAAGTGACTAATTAATATTTCAGACATGCCAAACATGATACCCTTAATAACATGTGTGTTCTCAGTGCCCGTCAAGAGCAAAATTGACTTCTTAAAAACCAAGAATCTTCCCTTTAGAGTTCTGCTAAAATAGTCCATCATGTCAAAAACATGAATTGCAATTCTTTCTAAATTGTAAGATACTATAAAAACATAATTACCTTCTGAAGTCATCCCTATCTGCTTTATTCCCTATTAAGCTCAAATCACTCGCTGTCATCCTAAGAAGCAGGATTGTGACTAATGGCAATTACTGAGCAGTTGCTTAAGGCTGTAAGCAAAATAAAGTTTTTTCCATATAAATATTCCTATAATAAAAAGTGTAACTATAGACAAATTACATTTGTTCTTACATTTGTCACATTTGACCTTAAGGTTCTTCACGTAGCATCAGTGTCCAGCAAAGTTTTATCTATGCAGAAGAATAACAGCTTAATTAAAGATTATGCTATTACTCCAGGTCAACAAAGCTTGTGGGATTGTGCATATATGCATGCTCACACACTCTGTAAGTCTGACTTGATATAGAAGGCAACATTCCATCTTTAGATAGACAAGAGTAAACTGTGTATACACCAAACCTAAATGGCACTTGTGTCCATTTTGGATCATTAATGACTTTCATAATACTGATAGTGGGGGGAAAAAAGTGCAATTGCAGTAACACAACATTTGCTAAACCACAGTGTTTTGCTGACTGACATTTAGGAAAGCTGGGCTGGGAGGGCAGAGGAACTGCTTTCCTCACTACCTTATCCACCTTCAACAAGCTGTAGCATCAAGCATGCTGGAAATTAAGATCTCTTTCATCCCTCCAAACCCAGCAGGAGAAGGCAAGGCAGAAGATTGTGTATTGTGGCTACCACGACAGAGCTTCAGAGTTTGGTCACAAATACTGTGTACATACAAGAACATGACACTGATGCAGCATTTTAGAGTGCACATTACTAGAATCCACACCCAGATATAGTGCACATAAACAGTCCACTGAAGTTCTGAAAGTCCAAAAATTATTTTAAAAAATGAGTAAACAATGTATGGCAAAATCCTTTAGACATTCTGAGAAATGTACTAATATTGTAAGTGCTTTTTAACCACTGCCTTCATACACCTTAAGTACACATTAAAAGATAATATCAAAGTATGGGCTCATTTTTTTTTACTTATCCAATTCATATCAACTGCTATAATTGTTCATGTGATATCAAAATAGCAACTAGAAATTTTACTAATACTTCCTCCTTCAAACCAAGCTTCAGTTATATTGTCTGAGTCACGCCCAAATAAATCATCTGTTCGTTTAGTTCTGACTGTTACCTAATGATCAGCTAACTGAAAGTAGCATGGTGTCTTATAATCTGATCTTCTTGGGAATCTCATCTTTTATCTTTTAGGTACTTTCTGTGAAAAAAAGCTGGGCTTTTTGTAGACCTTTATATAAAGCATATGTGTGTGACATTTGTCCTACAATGTCCAATGGCATTAAGCTCCATGGAACCAGGCACTGCAGCATTTTCATAGTCTTTATGCTGGGACCTGTTCTTTTTCTAGTATTTCAGCCCAGGAACAGTGAGGCTTTATTTGGGGTTTTTTGTTTTGTTTCATTTTGAAAATTTATTATTCTGACTTTGTACTGAGCACATCCAGTGACAGGACTACAATTTTTACTGTGAGGATCAGACTGGAATATACAGAAATACAGGATGGATGTGCATTTACCACCTACAAAGGCAACGCTTTTTCTTGGCAATATTCTTACATAACTTTTTCTTAAAGAACTTGAATAATTGTTTTTTATTATTACAAGTCTATAATCTTTCTCATGTTGTGTCTGGAAAATGAGGAGAATTCCTCTGTCCTATGAGGAAAGACTGAATGAGTTAGGTCTTTTCACTCTAGAAAATAGAAGGCCTAGGGGGGGCATCTCATTGCAGTTTTCTAGTACTTACAAGGTGTACTAGAAAGAGGACAGAGGCTCTCTCTTCACATGGAGATGACAAGAGAAAATGGGTACAAGCTGTCCCAGGAAAAGTTTCATCTTGATATACAAATTTTTTCACAGTGAAAACAATCACTGGAACAACCTCCTCAGTGACATGGCACCTCCCACCATGGGAGGTTTTTAAGATGTGAATAGGCAGCACTCTAGATAATCTCATCTGGTCTTTCCTCCCCATGAAACCTTGGACCAGATGATGTTTTAAGGCCTCTTCCAACTAGAGCTGTATTATGATGCTGTGAAAACAAAAATAAAAATTTATTTTCCAAACTTACTGTTGAAAAAGTCAACAAGGATTGAGCAGGGAAAGGAACTACAAAAGGTCTTAAAAAGGCATCCAAGAATGTCAGAATCTAAAAAGCTTGTGTCACGCTTTTGTTATCAGCCACATTTAATGTGGTTGTATAATGTATTCATTGTGACAAATGCACACTGTCAATTTGTTAAAATAGGTTGGTAGATGGTGTCGTCTTCATCTCTAACGGGCAAAAGTACACGCAGACACCCAGAGGCAGCTGAGAGATATGGCAACAGTACAAAGCTCCAAATGAGTCCTGACATCTAGGAGATATTGCCTCTCAGAGGCAAAAAATGTTATCAATTACCACCTCTCTTGCCAAAACTTTTCCTATTTGAATCTTGATGGCAACCACAACCTCTACTAACTACACATCCTCACATCTGATGAGTCATAGCTCTTTACCTGTAGCCACATGCCATTCAAAGCTTGCAAATACAACATTTTATCATTACTCTTAGTGTGAACTGGAGTTATATTTTATACCTTGCCAAATACAATCTACAGTTAGCACAGTATCTTTGTCCATAACCACATGATGTCCTAGAGAAACGTACTCTATTTTTTCTGTTGGAAAAAAAAAAAATACAGAGCCTGTCATTACTAAAGCCAGACAGGTAACATAGATCTGAGGTTACACAATTAATATTTCTGATATTATCACACTTTCCAGACATTAGAATTCATCCTTCATTTTCTTTGAAGAGATGCCAAGCACTTTAGGAAGATACTGTCTTATACCAAATCACACAGAGTATGAACAGAATAGAATGCTAAAGAAATTAAGAAAAACATGAAAACAGAAGTAATTAGAACAAGAAAGCTATATGACTTCTAAAGTAAAACTTGCATTCTAAAATCTTAGAATGCAAGAAATTCATGTAAATAAATGGTGAAGACTGGTGGTTATTTAAGGAGACCTCTACTAGTACTAGCTAATTCTTCTATGTTATTAACAAGGGATTCTAAATTGAATGTTCAAGTAAAAAAGATCTATGAAAGAGACTAAAACACACAGGAGGGAGAGTCACATTTCAAAATTTCTTAAAAATATAGAATTAAGGATTCTATTTTACACAGGAAAATACCCAGGAGGAAAAAGAAGTCCTAAAAAACAAAATAACCAGATTTTTTTTTTACAGAAATGCTGGCCAAACATTATACAAGAAGAAAACATACCACCATACTGAATGGTTGAAGGACTAATAATACAAGCATACTTGAATCTTTGTAGTGAAATCAACCCTCATTATTAACATACAAGCATCATTACACTACCTGATTATGTTTCAGTGCTTTAAGTGAAGTGAGTGAAAAGTTTAACTAATCACCCACAGACCAAATGATGGCCTCATTCTTGCAACAAAGGAAGAGCCTAGCAGTTTCAGAAAGGTCAGACTTCATTATCTTCCTCCTTCCACAGAGAGCACTTCAGGCTTACATAGGAGAAGGCACTGCCAAGGTACTACTGCTGGCTCTGCTATGTACAGCCTGCAAAAAAGTATTCTACTCTTTTATACTATTGGTTCACCACCTTCCACCACTACTAGTCATGCATTACTTACAAATACTGTTGAAAACCTGACAACTTGAGTATAAAATTGCCTATGTTATTCTGTGGACTGAACACAACCTGGTTTATGACTTTCATAAAACATGCAGATAGTTAGGAAGATATCACAATTGACACAGTGGATGTTTGATCAGCTGCTCAGAAAACTTTCATAAAATGATTTTGAATTAAAGTTTCTATATGGGACATCAGCGCACTCATATCAGCAGCGCAGACTTGGTGATCCTCATTCCCCTTCTTTTTCAGGGTCTCTAAAAGGCCCCAGTGCACTGGAGGCAGAGGACTGTAAGAACTCAGCAAGTGAAGCTGACTTAATGGATTCTGGTTTATTTCTGCAATCCTCAAGGCCTTCAAGATAGCAGGTGCAAACTTAGAATAATGAGCTGTAGATGAAATAATAATTGGGCAAGTTCTATCTTGTAATCGATCTGCAACTACTTTAGCAACAGCTGTGTGTGTATCCAAAATATATCCTGTAGTACTGTACACAGAGTGAATGGCAGACAGACAGTCCTCCTCAGAGCACCATCCAGCCACCAAGTCCTGCTGAAGCTTTTCAAGTAGATCATTCTGTAGCTGGAAGTGGCCCTGATTTTCCAGCTGGCTATAAAGTTGTGTTACCAGTTGTCCATCCTCATTAGCAATCAGGTGCAAGTATCGCTCAAGATTGGAGGACTTCAAAATATCTACTGCTGGTGAAAAAGTAGGAATTAATTTCCTTCCCCTCAAATCATAAACACCTGTCCTTATGAAGTCAGTCAAAACATTGTTTTCATTGGAAGCACAAATACATTTTCTAATAGGAATTCCCATCATTTTAGCATACAAAGCAGCTAACATGTTGCCAAAGTTTCCTGTAGGAATGCAAACATCTACAGGGCTTCCAAAAGGAATAATACCTTGATGAACAAGATCCAGGTATGCAGAGGCATGATAAACTATCTGAGGTAGCAGTCGTGCCCAGTTTATGGAGTTTGCTGCGGCTAAAGCTGTTCCATATTCTACTGTAAGAAAGCCAGTATAATCAGAATTAGTAAAGATTTGCTTTATAGCTGTCTGGCAAAAATCAAAATCAGATTTGACACCTACTGACCAGGCATTTTCTTTCTGACAGCAAATCATCTGTGATTTTTGAATTGGGCTTACTCCATCCTCAGGAAAAAAATTAATCACAGCAATTCTCTGTTTGTCAGCATCATGGAGACGACTAAAGCCATCTAGGACAGCACTTCCTGTGTCACCAGAAGTAGCTACCAGAACCAAGTAGTTGCAGCTTCTGGGAATGCAGTATGCAAATATATGTGGCACCATCTGTAAAGCAAAATCCTTAAATGATGCTGTTGGTCCATGAAATAACTCCAGGAGAAACTGATTGCCTACCAGATGCCTCACTGGGGCAATTTTTGAACAAGTAAAGTTATCCCCATAAGCAGTTCCAATAATTTCTGCCAGCTTAGAAGCAGGAATATCTGCAGGATGTATGCATTTTTCTAGTATCACCTGGGCTCTTTCAATGTAAGTTGCTTCTATTAGCAACTGCCATTCTCCAGCAGTGAATTTTGGAAGGCCTCTCTCAGGAACAAAGAGTCCTCCATCAGGGGCTAAGCCCTCAGTAACAACATCACTGAAATATTTATGAGAGATTTTTCCCATACTCCTTCCACACCTGCTAGACCTAGTTGAAATGAAAGTTTCTAGTTCTGAGTTTTGGTATCTCTTCACAGCATCAAGTACTTTTTCTGCTACAACCTCTGCTGCAATATCCCCTCCACAAAGAACACGGATGTCATACCACCTTTTGTAGAACTGCTTCCTGAACTGAAGTATGTCCTTGAGAGACAGACCAGGAGCCTGCCCCACAATGCGATCCACTTTCATTGATTTCAGCCTGCTCATAATGACTGCTGTGGGCACATCCAGATACACAACTATTCCATTTTTCTTCATATGCTGCATGCCAGCAGCGTGCATTGGATTGGACCCAGTAAGGGAAATGACACTTCCAGATGCTGAAAACCTCAACAGGGCTTTTCCTTCCTCCTCTAAAAATTGCTCATTACCAACATCCTGCAGTTTTCCTGACACACTCATATTCCAGGTTGTTTCAAGGACATCATTATCTATGTCTATGACAGGGCAACCAAGTTTCTGACCTACTATTCTCCCAACTGTTGTTTTCCCAGCACCAGGAGGTCCCATCAGGATAATATTTTTGCTTCCAACAAGAGAACAGCTTGAAAGCCATGATTTCCATATCTGTGCAAATGCAACAGGTTTTGAAAGCGTGAGTTTTAAACACATGATAGGAAGAATGTTTTGGGTTACGAGTCTCAAAGGTCGATACTGAACAAAATAAAACATCTTCTGCTGGGTTGTTCTTGTCTTTTTCCAAGCCACCTTGACACTTCACTTAACTGCTTCAAGAAAAAAAAAAACAAAAACAAACAACATAAAGGGGTAATTAGTCCTTGAGCAAACATTGAGGGAAAAAACCCCAACAACCTAAAGCATATGAAATTCAGAACAAGAAGAATTCAAACATAAATCTAGTTATGCCTTCATCATTTCCAGGTAGGTTTTTTTCAGAAAAACACAAATACCCCTTTCCTGTATAGTTCCAGTTTGCTTCCATGGACAAATCCTACTTGAAATGGTCCATGTCCTCAGGAACACAAAATCATCGAAATCTAACACAATAAAACCATTTGCAAATAATATTGTTTATAGGAATTCAAAACTAATTAGTTTGTCCTGTAGTAGATTTAAAGTACATGTTTACAAATAATGAAGATTACTTTCTTGAATTCAAATATTCAAAATATTAATGAAATATGCTTTTTTTCCTACCTCTCAGAATGCTGTATTCTTACATTTTCTACCTAAAAATCCCAAATGTAAGACCTATTTAAATACACAGAAAACTCACAAACTTGTGCAACAGCAAGGCTGGAAGAATTGCATCCAGTTCTCTTCTGAAGGGATGGCAAACCAAGAACTCCTATAACAGAATTGTATTGAGTGTAGTTTCTGTAAAATAAGAGAGACAGAGCACATCACAAAGATACTCTAGACAGCAAAAAAACAAACAAACAAACAAAAACCCAAAAAACAGTACAAAAGCTGGATCTCCAAATATGAAGCTAGAAGCTCCCAACACAGTATTTTGTTTGCTTAAAGAAATCAACACCAGTATCAGCATACATTGCAGCACTTGGTTTGTGCAGAGCTGCTGGACATAACATCTGGATTACTTTATGAATCTAAGTAGGCCACAGGGACTTATATCACTCCGAATTACAGATGCAGACAAGAAAGGAATTAAATCATTATTTCTGTAGTTATAAGCTTACCATGTTCACATGAAGTCATAAGCAGTAAATGGTATTGTTTGAAATCAACTGGTTAATCTAGTGTAAAAATTTGTAGGGAATTTTTATATTCGGTTGGTCAATTGCTTTAATCTATTCCAGTTTAATTTCGTTTTGCACCTTGCGTAGAAGCTTGCAACCACTAAATACAACTAAAAAATTCAATCACTTTTTACTCAATTGGCTAAACATCACTGTATGAACAGTTCAAATTATAGTTTACATCCTGCGGACTTTAACAGTCTATTTCATCCAGACTTAGATATAGCTAACTTAACTAAAAGACGGTTTGGGTTGGGGTTTTTTTGGAAGCAGAGCTTGCACCCATACATCCCCTGAAATCTTTTGGCAATTCACCCCGACCCTTCAGTTGGACAGCACCTACGTATCACCAGCAAATACCCACAGCTTTGACAGCCACTGTTGGTGGTGAGAATTACTGCACAAATTGAACGTTGCTCCTGGTACAGACACAGAAGTGCAACACTAAAACACGAGTGAAATTCAGTCATCAAGCAAGCCAGCAGCACTTCGCAGCTGTCAAACACCTGAGCGCACGTCAGGACTGATCATTGTATTTCCAAACTGTTCGCACAGGGCAGCTTCCATCTGACTTTTCTCATAGTTTTTACTCAGAAATTTAAAAATAAAATCCCAACCATTCTACTTCAACCCCAACTTCTTTGCGATCACCCCACAGCCCACGACCCCGTGCAGCTTCCCACCTCACGGCGGCGCTACCGCCTAAAGGTCCCGGAGGGCCGGGGGGAGGAGGGAGGAGGCCGGGTCGGGCCGTACCGAGTACACGGTACCGCCTCATTCGCGCCTGCCCACCCGGCCGGCACAACCCAGACTCCTCTCTCCCCTCCGTAGCACCCACAGCCCCTCGCTGCCTTGTCCCCGGGGCTCGGCTCGGCTCAGCTCGGCTCGGCTCAGTTCGGCTCGGTCCGGTCCGGTTCGGTCCGGTCCTGCCCGGTCCGGTCCGCCTCTCCTCCCCTCTCCCGCCGCCGCCCTCAGCGCGGCACGCGCGCACGTACTGGGGGGGGAGGGGCGCGGGACCAACTGCCGCCGGTTAGCGCGCGCGCCCCGCCCCGCCCCCTCGCGGCTCCGCCCACAGCGGCCACGCACGCGCAGCCCCGCGCCCGGCACCACCCCCGAGCCGGCCCGGGAGGGGAGGGGCTACGGATCCACCAACTGCGCATGCGCATCCCTGGCGTGCTCCGCGGCCGTCGGGGGGAGGCGGAAGTCGGGTGGCGGCGGTTCCGCCCCCCCTCGGGTCTGTTACCCAGCAACGCGTTTCCATAGTGACCGTGGGGACAACAGGGAGAGGCTGAGCGGGCGGGAGGGAGGCGTTCGCTGGAGTGGGCCGAGGGCGAGGAGGGGTGGGAGCAGGAGCTGCGAAGAGGTAGGAAAGGCAAGGTCCCCTCAGCCCTGTGGGTGCTTTGCTGCATCCGGGGTGCATGAGGGAGGAGGGCGCTTCCCGGGCCCCTCGGCTAGAGGATGGCGACGCAGTGCGCTCCGGACAACGTGTATGCCCTCCTGCCCCCCCTGGAGCAAAAGCCTGTCAAACCTCCCAGGTACGTGGGTGTGACAGTGAGCCTTGCAGACACGGTCACTGATTCTGGCAAGGCAATACATCTTGAGAGTAACAGGACACACACAGAAAAAATAAAAATTAAAAAAAAAAAATCCTTACTCCTCCTGTGTCACAAGCTGACATCTGAGGGGCTACAGCCTGCTCCATGAGATGATGACACATTTTGATATCTTCAATACCGTCTTGTTCATTGACAAAGAACTTACCAAGCATGCTTTCCACACAGAGGAATTACACTCTGCGTTTGTTATTTGCACTTATAATCAGTTTTTAGTGAGCAGCTGAAAAGTTAATGGTTCTTAAATTTTTTCTCAGCTACACTTCCATTCTTCTCATGTCAGGTGTGGCTTCTGACATTTTTTTCATTTGCTTTTCTTTCTCAACCCTTACTTTCAAAATATGAAAAATGCGTTTTGGTCCCCTAGTATATATTCCTCTGACTTTTTTTTAAAGTTCATATTTTATAATTATGCAGATATATACATGTTGCTTTTCAGGTTCCTATTATGGTATATGCACAAAAGCTATTACAGTTAGCACTTGCAGTGAAAGGTTAATGTAGGTCGTCACTCAATAGCTTTAAAATTAGTAGAAATATCAGTGATACTCTTTAGAAGAAAGTTATTTCTTTTTAGGTAAAAGGGTTCAGAGTTAGGAGAGTCCTATTTCTGAACCTTTTGCATGTAAAAAGAGATGATACATCTTTTTTTGTTTCCAGTGTGGATGAGAGATACCTTTGGCAGACAGAAGAAAGTGAAATGACAGTATGGCAAGGCATGCAGCACACTAAATCCATTCCTGGCTTAATACCACTCAGTGATTTGGATAATTCATGACCATCAGGTTCAGTTTAGGCAAGGAATTCCTTAGGTTAGATGCAATCAGATAAATACCTTTCTGATCTCATTACTTCTGTTGTCACCCCACTTCCTGGTTTGATTCACAATATGCCAAATATCCACCTGGTAACAACTGTGTCGAACCTGGCTTATAGCATGATCTGACCAGTTTTAATTAATACATACAAAATCTAGGGTCCTTTTATTATTATTTTTTTCACTCTTAACTGAGGTTTAGTGCTGGGCTGGCATTAAAAGACTGACAGATGCTCTCTGTTAACCCTTCTGCTTTCTCAGGAAGGGAAAGAGAAGAGAATTAGGGAAAGGGACTTACTGATTGGAAACTAAACTACACAGCTTTAATGAAACAGTAATGATGAAAAATATGTACAAATATATTCAAATATATACAAAGTCAATATCATGCCCCACTCAATTCTTATGCCACCACTGAGGCTGCAGGGCAGGCCCTGGAAAAGGCCCAGACTGGAAGGTCACAGCTGTGATCCCTTTCCTCCTGTTTGTTTCTGGAGCGTATAACATTTTTCAGAACGAAGCAGTGGCCTTGGTTCTGCATACTGTTCTCCAGCATTGACTATAAATATCAAATGTTATCAGTCCCAGAAGCAGACCCTGACTGAAAAACATGCTGTTAATGTCAGCAGGTGCTGTTACTTAGATGAGACTTAGCTGAAAAGTAAAATTACTAAAACTTGTTTCCATCCTGACTCAAATCAGGACAACTGACCAGGTACTATCCATGAAGCCAAGGCAAACAATCTCATTTTCCCCACCTTTGATGTCCCATGATGACATCTAAGGAATAATGTCTTCTGACGTTGTCCTTATTTTTGCCTTGCCAAATGGTGAATGAATTAAGATTCTGAAGTCCCACAAAGCCATGTTTTCTTCCTTGCAGCCATCCCTAATCCTGTGGTATTCATGTGTGACGGCATTGAGCCGCTATCTTGGTCTGAAAAGTCACTGAAAAGATAAAACAGCTGCATCTCTTTGTCCAAAGGAATGCCTATGCTGTCTAAATATGTCAAAATACGTTTTTACCTTATGCCAATATGTAACAAACTCAATACCTTCTCATTCACTTTGTCATTCCAAGATATGTGAACCCTACTAGGTCATAGTCCACATAAAGTCACTGCATTTCTCTCCTGTGTGGCTACACTACCACTCCTAGTAAATGGTGAGGAGTGCAGTAACTTCTGAATGTGGTGGGTTTGTGCCACGTCTATGTCTGTTTGCTATGGACATAGCTGGAAAAAACAAAAAACAAACAAAAAAAAAACAAACAAAACCTCAACATTCTTTATAATTAGAGATATTTCTGTAATTATATATAATCTTATCTACATAATCCTCGTTTTGATTTTGGAGACCAAATGTCCAGAAGGCAGAATAACTCCATGTTTTTAATAAAGTCCTCTTGCATTTTCTAATGTTAAGATCACCTACAAATACATGTATTGGACGTTTGCAGCTCATATCCAAAAGTTTTTATCAGTGTTGCTACTATGACTCCCATTCCCTGGCCCAGCTTTACATCCTGCCTTTCATCCTATTTCAGTATTACCATAAAATAGATTGCACCGTATGTAATATTTTGCTCTTCTTTTCCTTACCTGAAAACATGGTATAGTGTTTCCATAAACACTACTTTTCTGTGAAAGAAAAGCACAACTCTTGTTCATTTTTTGTCTGTCATGAATTACCATGACACATTTCCTAAAGGTGGACAGATTTTAAAAGGTACCATGAGATAGCCTTAGCTTCAGGAGTGGGGAGTTCTACTCCTTCAGGAAAACATCTGTGACACCTCAGTCCTTCAGATAGAAGCAAGATGCTGTTAGCCAGCTAATGGACAGTAAGTAATTGGCTTCTTTTGGAGAACAAAATTCCTTCTGATTAATCACAGAACTCCAGGTTGGAAGGGACCTCAAGGATCATCTGGTCCAACCTTTCTAGTTAAAAATATAGTTTAAATGAGGTGGCCCAGCACCATGTCAAGATGAGTCTTAAAACTGTCCAATGTGGGACAGAAAAAAAGTGCAGAAATTACAGTACCATATGCAGCTTTATTCTAAAACAACAATGTGTGCATACTGTGTGCATACAGCTTTTAGTGTCTGAGCCCTTACTGATTTTCACAGTAGACTTTTCAGTTAGTGCCAACTACCACTTATTAAAATAATTCAGGATCATAGTTTGGATCCGTGTCAGACAAGAACTACACAGTTTGCTGTGCTATTTTGGAGCAGTCATCCATCTCATCTAATCTCTTACAACAGTCTATAACAGATGGATCAAGAGGAACACTGAGACAGTGATACAGTGGACAGTAATAAGATAAACTGATGATCAAAGACATTATGTCTGACTCTCAACTATGTTTGACGTGTTTTCTGAAGCATGAGGTTTTACATACCTCTAAAATATGGTCCACAGAATGAATCAGTGAATGTTCTCATTATCAATACAGATCTCATATTTTTTGAAGCCAGTTAAGCTTTTCCTTAGATGTGTTTGATTGATATGTAAGGCCCTGTAATATACTGCAGCTGCAGCTTCTGAAACAGACAAGTTGTGTTAGCATTTGCATCTTTCCCATACTACAAAATTCCAAATATGGAAAATCTACCAAAGTAGGTTCATTATTACGATCTTCCTACAGATACACAGCAGCTGCATATTTTGGATGCCTTTTTAAAAGGAACAAGTAGCCATGTTAAAAAAAAAACACAACCTTTTTTAAATGTAGATAATAAAAAAGAAATACTAAATTGTGTAATGCACAAGCTCATAAAAATAGTGAATTCATGCAAACAGTTGAGTTTCAAAATACAAGTTTTGTTAATTTTCAAAGTATCTGTGTTCATCATTTATATGAACAGTGCATTTAGGAACTGTTTCCCAAACTTTGATAATACTGATGTTGGAGACAAAAGAGAAAAAGGAAAGAACAAGCTAACTTCAGAATCAGAAATACAACTTGTCAGTGCAGAGCTGGGCTTAGCCTTAGGACATAGGTTGTATCTATGTTGGTCTTTATTTGGAGAGTGTACAAAGCAAAATAATTGAGGCTTTTGGCATTAACTACTGCAAAAATACGTATTATCTAAAGAAGTACTCTTAACTTTCTGACTTGTAACTTCCTTATGGCTATTTTTTTATGTCTAAGGTATATATCCATATATAGACCATCTGTAAAACGTGAAGCACAGCAAAATAAAGCTCAGTGGAAAACTATGGGACCAGCAAAAGTTGCAGTGCCATCTCCAAAAAACTTTCTGCAGAAACATTCAAAGGAACCAAAGCTACAAGAAAGTAAGTGTAGACATGAAATACATGAAATGCAATGTAGTTTTTAAAATTTTAAAGTTGATAATATTACTGTTGAAAGTAAGTTAGAATAATTTTTTTTGGACCACCTCAAGCATAAAGGAAAATTATATCTTTTTTGGTTGCAGATATTCATATGTTGAAGTTTTGTTGGTGGTATATTGTGTCCTGTTGATACTTCAGTTTGTAATTATGCAGTTTAGATTTCTACGTAATTCTTTTCTGCAGCTAATCATTAATATTAGTGTAAATAATAAGTTCTTGTACCTTTGTTGGATGGAATTTCATACCTACCTCAGAAAAGCTACACTGGCTTATTACCCCTTTGAAAGCATGGCACTTTCATCAGTTGGAATGTAGCCAGTTAGCAGTTGTCTAAATGGGATTATGGCATTGTGTTTATGGTAGTTTTGCCACCTTCAAAGTGAGGTGTTAAAGAGTTTAACACCTCACTGGGTGTTAAACTAGTTAAAAAATAGATCACAATGACAGGAGGATTATTTTTTTTTCCCCTAAAGTTTGGGATAGTGTAATTTTTTTAGAGTCTGTTTACTGACCACTTCTTTACTCAAGGTATGTTTCCTGTCAACTGAGTTTTTTGTTGTCTTAGTGGGCTCTGGCATTCATTTTAGCCAAACTTTTTTGCTACCTTTCAAAGTGCAGGCTCCCTAAATATCAAGTGAGCACCAGTGAACTGCAGATAAGGATGAGACAGTGCTCACTGAGAAACTTCAGAGGTCTTTCCAAGAGAATATCCTAAGAGAAATAGGGATTTGAATAGCCTGTGTGTTCTACAATACTAAGTTATGGCAAGCTATCAGATTGTAAAAACAAAACCCAGGAAAACATTGGTTCATGGGGTCAGTATCAGGAAACCAGCTGTGGCAGGAATGAGCTCTGTCACATGTGACATTACAATAATTTTCTTCCGAAGAAGATCATGAACTCAGACAACCCAAATTAAATCATTGTCTCTGGTAATGTGACTTAGACTTACATCTAGTGGGAAATGCAATGAAAAATGAGTTGTCTGTTCTCACTCACCTGAAGAGAGACTATTCAGGAAACTACTGACTTTCTTCTTTTTTGGTGATTTGCAGAAAAGATTACACTAAAATGAAGAGTTTATTGAATCTATAGAGAAAGGATTGTGAGAACTTGTTTTTAAGTGTTAAGAGAGCAGCAAGAGCAGTAGTTACCCCTCAGAGGAGGTGAGCCAGAAAGTGAGGCCCTCCATGACCTCACCAACTTGTGCAGTCCCACCACACCAGAGGAAGACAAGCAGAGTGGGGTGTGTGTGATGAAAATATGTCCCATCAGTGGCCTCCTAACCATCAGGCAAGATGGGGTAATGAGCTAGGGCCATCCACTGATTCCACATTGCTCTTCAAGAATAGGTCTAGGTGCAGGCAGAGCTGACAGAGCTCACCCAGGCACTGACAGCACAGGGCTGAGCTGAAATAGGTTCCTGAGCCCTAGGGTGTGGGGTGGGTGCCCCAGGTGAGACTAGGCTGGGCCATTAATGCCTAAGGGCCCTGAAAACTGGCATGTCTAGTAAAAGACCTTTTAATTACATTAGAAAAATGTCCCACACTACTGCAGTTAAGAGGAAGTGAGAGGCATATTATAAGGAAAAGCCATCTAAACCAGTGCAGGATTTCCTAGGTTCTGAAACATTGTTAATACTCATTGTCATCATAGTACATTCCCAGTCAATTCTTTCGTTGTGGATACAGCTGGTTTCTGGTTTTATGTAACTTTTTACATATTTTTTTCCCTTTTGAAAAATGTATTAACATTACATTGCAAGCTCTTAATGGTTATTGATGCGTATGTTTACATGCTCAATTCACAGGAAAAATAGAACAGGATAGTAAGAAATTGCCTGCATTATCAGTGCCACGGAGGACAGATCACCCAGTTATGGGAATTCAGAGTAAAAGGAATTTTATAAATACAAATGCAGTTGCTGCTATCACGAGATTGCCTAAAAAGCCTCAACCTATTTATGTTGATAGCAGACAGGGAGATAAATATCTGCTTGAAACTTCAGGACTTGTTCCAAAATACATTAAAAAAAAGGTAAGTTTTATTAAATTACAATGGAAGTACTAGGAGTAATGCTATTCTAGATTCTCTATTGCATTCTCCTATGAAATGTTTATGATTCTTTTTGAGAGGTTTAGATCCCACTGCTCTTTGTGGTAAACCTTTGATATTCATCAAGGAGAAATTGCTGGCATTGAAGTTGTGCCATGCCTTTGCTCTGTATTCACATGCTTATGCTGTCAGCAAAAAAAAATTGGCAGAATGATGCTGCTACAGCAATAACATATGTATTGCATTGGGAACCCTGGGAATATCTAATGAGACAAATAGAGTTCTGTGAAGAATGCATGCTGGTTCTTGAGGAAAGACAAACAGGGGATCCCTTTGGATGAAGGAGCTGTTCAAATATATGGAGCTGTTCAGTGAACTTTGCAACAGCCTGGTTGAGCTTGTGGGCCAGCATCAGAGGCAAGGCCATTAAGTGTGAAAATGGTGTTTGCTGTGGACTATCCAATCAGGTGAGGAAAATTATGAAATCTCTTTAAGCAACTTGAGGCAATATTCAGATCACAGTGCAGCTTCTTACAGAAGACTTCACCCTCCTTCATATCTGCTGAAAGGGCAAGACAATGGGAGGAGAGCAATCCAAAAAGTTTCCTGAAGCATGTCAGCAATGGCTTCTTAACACAGATGGTGGATGAGCCTTACAAATGAGGAAGAACTGATAATAAGGTGTGATAATCAATAGCAGTCCTGATTGCACAGGCCATAAGGTAGTTCAAGATCTCCTTCTCCTCCAGGAGGCAGGTGGTAATCATAGAATCATAGAATCATAGAATAGGCGGGGTTGGAAGGGACCTCAGAGATCATCGAGTCCAACCCTTGATCAATTACCACCACAGTCACTAGACCACGGCACTCAGTGCCGTATCGAGTCTCTTTTTAAATATCTCCAGGGACGAAGAGTCCACCACCTCCCCAGGCAGCCCGTTCCAATGTCTGATCACCCTTTCTGTGAAAAAATTCTTTCTAATATCCAGTCTGAACTTACCCCGGCACAATTTAAGACCATGCCCTCTTGTCTTACTGAGAGTTGCCTGGGAAAAGAGACCAACCCCCGCCTGGCTCCATCCTCCTTTCAGGTAGTTGTAGAGGGCAATGAGGTCTCCCCTGAGCCTCCTCTTCTCCAGGCTGAACAGCCCCAGCTCCCTCAGCCTCTCCTCGTAGGATCTGTGTTCGAGTCCCTTCACCAGCTTGGTTGCCCTCCTCTGGACCTGTTCGAGGACCTCAATATCCTTCTTGAACTGAGGGGCCCAGAACTGAACACAGTACTCGAGGTGTGGCCTCACCAGGGCTGAGTACAGGGGCAGAATCACCTCCTTGGACCTGCTGGTGACACTGTTTCTGATACAGGCCAGGATGCCATTGGCCTTCTTGGCCACCTGGGCACACTGCTGGCTCATGTTCAGCTTCCTGTCAATCCATACTCCCAGGTCCCTTTCTGCCTGGCTGCTCTCCAACCACTCTGTCCCCAGTCTGTAGCGCTGCATGGGGTTGCTGTGGCCAAAGTGCAGGACCCGGCACTTGGCCTTGTTGAAGCTCATCCCATTGGAGTCAGCCCATCTCTCCAGTCTGTCTAGGTCTTTCTGCAGAGTCCTCCTGCCTTCCAGCTGATCAACACTTCTCCCCAGCTTGGTGTCATCAGCAAACTTGCTGATGATAGACTCAATCCCCTCATCCAAGTCATCGATGAAGATATTGAACAGGACTGGGCCCAGCACTGATCCCTGGGGGACTCCGCTCGTGACCGGCCGCCAACCGGACGCAGCCCCATTCAGCACCACTCTCTGGGCCCGACCCTCCAGCCATTTCTTAACCCAGTGCAGAGTAGGCTTGTCCAAGCTGTGGGCAGCCAGCTTTCTCAGGAGGATGCTGTGGGAGACGGTGTCGAAAGCCTTGCTGAAGTCCAGATAGACCACATCCACAGCCTTCCCCTCATCCACCAGGCGGGTCACCTGATCATAAAAGGAGATCAGGTTGGTCAGACAGGACCTGCCCTTCCTAAACCCGTGCTGGCTGGGTCTGATCCCCTGTCCATCCTGCAGGTGCTGTGTGATTGCTCCCAGGACGATCTGTTCCATAACCCTGCCAGGCACCGAGGTCAGGCTGACAGGCCTGTAGTTTCCCGGGTCTTCCTTCCGGCCCTTCTTGTGGATTGGCGTGACATTCGCCAACTTCCAGTCATTTGGGATGTCCCCGGTGAGCCAGGACTTCTGGTAGATGATAGAGAGAGGCTTGGCGAGCTCTTCTGCCAGCTCTCTCATCACCCTTGGATGGAGTTCATCCGGTCCCATAGACTTGTGGGGATCCAAGCAGCCCAGTAGATCACTGACAGTTTCCTTCTGGATTGCAGGGGGGGTGTTTAGATTCTTGTCTCCTATAGGCTCCAGAAGCCAGCTGTCCTCAGGATTGCCCGTTTTACTGTTAAAAACTGAGGCAAAGAAGGCGTTAAATACCTCAGCCTTTTCTTCATCTTTGACAATTACATTCCCGTCCATGTCCATTAAAGAATGAATGTTTTCCTTGCCCCTCCTTTTGCCACTGATGTATCTGTAGAAGGACTTCTTGTTATCCTTCACAGAGGTGGCGAGATTTAGTTCAAGTTGTGCCTTTGTGTCTCTAATTTTTTTCCTACATAACTTAACTGTATTCCTGAATTCCTCTTGAGTAGATAGCCCTTTTTTCCATAACCGGTAGGCCCTCTTCTTGATCCTAATTTCCTTCAAAGTCTCTCTGTTGAGCCAGAGTGGTCGTCTTCCCCGCCGGCTCGCCTTTCGGCACACCGGGACAGCCTGTTCCTGAGCTTTCAAAACTTGCTCTTTGAAGAATGTCCATCCCTCCTGGACTCCTTTGTTTTCAAGGGCTGTTTCCCAGGGTATGCTCTGGACTAGTCTTCTGAACAGGCCAAAATCTGCCCTCCGGAAGTCTAATGTAGAGGTTTTATTGACAGCCCTCCTTGCATCCCTGATTATTGAGAACTCTATTATTTCGTGATCACTAAGTCCCAGACGCCCACCGACCACCACATCCCTCACCAGCCCCTCTCTGTTTGTAAAGAGTAGGTCAAGTGGGGCTCCATCCCTGGTAGGCTCATTTACCAGCTGCATCAGGAAATTATCCTCAATACACTCTAGGAATCTCCTAGACTGCCTCCTTTCTGCTGTGTGAAATTCCCAGCAGATGTCCGGCAGGTTAAAGTCACCCACGAGAATAAGGGACGACGATTTTGAAACATGTGCCAGCTGCTTGTAGAAGAGTTCATCACCCTCATCCTCCTGGTTGGGTGGTCTGTAACAGACTCCCATCACAGTATCAGCCTTGTTGGCCTTTCCCCTGATTCTGACCCACAGGCACTCAACCTTATTATCACCTACTTCAATTTCTATGGAGTCAAGAGAGTCTCTAACATACAGGGCTACCCCTCCACCTCTCCTACCCTGTCTGTCCTTTCTGAAGAGCCTGTAGCCACCCATTGCAGCACTCCAGTCATGGGAGTCATCCCACCACGTTTCCGTGATAGCGACTACATCATATCTTTCCTGCTGCACGGTGGCTTCCAGCTCCTCCTGTTTGTTGCCCATGCTGCGTGCATTGGTGTACATGCACTTCAGCTGGGCTGCTGGTTTGTCCCTTAACTTGCACCGTCCACCCTTGGGCTCCTTTCCGGAGAATCTTGTTTCAACCCCTTCCCCCTTCGAGCCTAGTTTAATGTACCAACCTTGTAATTCAGGAGAGGAAAAATAAGGTTATGCATGAAGCTAGTAGGTAGGACCTTGTAGGGAGATAGCTCTGAAAAGCAAAGGAGCTTGAGAGAGCTGGCATGCTTTCTAAGGACAGCCTTCTCCAAGCACAAGGACAATTCATTCCACTATCTGGGAAAATTATATCAGGCATCTGGCTTATCTAAACAGGTAGCTCATGACAGAGAACTATGCAAAAAGAGGTATGACATATAACATTGCTGATGACAGAGAAAATGTGACCTGCATCAAAAAATAAAAAAATGTGACCTGCATCCCTTGCAGTAACTTTGTGTGTCTAAACATATATGTAAGCAATGCTAGTCATAGTGCTACTCAACACTAAACATTTGAAAATCATTTAGCATTTGATAGGAGGAAGACTCTGGTAGCTTCTGGCAGAGCTAGGTAGTATTCATTTTACAAAGGATAAGACAAAATAGATGTGTTCTCCAAGTACATGTGAGATATTAAGAAATTATTTTTCCTTCCAGAAGCACAAATCTGCCACATCCAGGATGGGATAGTTTAGCATGCCTATGTAACCTAATTTTCATGCACTGTTCACTCTCTTCTGTGGCACAAAATGTTCAGCAAAAATCAGAATACAAGAAGACCTTTCAAAGAAAGTATCTAAGGAGTGTATTTCAAAACGTAGAATCTGATACCATATAAACATGTAAAATAGCTTTCTGTCATTAATGGGTTCCAAACTCCTCACTCAACTATCAGTTATTATTAATAGATGTATTGCTTTCTGGATTCTGTTCTCTTCCAAGGTTGCAAAAATAAATTGAAGGGAATTGTTTATATGTTTTGCTCAGGCTACGAAGAAAATTATGTTTGATACTTCTAATAACACTGTGATTTAAGATTTTATTGTTCAGTGGCACAAAATTATGTTTCAAGATACCTTTGTAAGTGTAATTTATTATAGATGACAGGTATGTCTTTGTTTTCTCCTTAAAAGCACATATAAGAAACTTATTCCTTACTCGTATAGGATTATGGTGTTACACCAAAATATTTAACAGAGAGAAAGGAAGAATTGAAGAAAGCTCAGAAAGAACATGAGGCCAGTATCTTGGAGCATCTCAAGAAAAGAGCCATGAAAGTGCTATCTGATGAAGAAAGGAAACGTCTTCTGCAGGTGCATATTTTGATTTCGTGTAATTAGTAACATTACCTTCTGTAATTATGTACAGAAGGTACATAATAAGGTAATGTAAGTCGATAGAAATAATACAGGTATACTACGTTTTTTAGTAAGATAAAAATTATTTAGGTACTTTTTCACTAGGTGGAGCTGTAGAACAGTTGTAAACTCTGATTTGCTCTAGCTAGTTTTAGCCCAGTTTTACAAGTATTTCAATTCTGCTAGATTCCTATCTCCCTTTATTTCAGTGAAAATTCATTGAAATTTCAGTGAAACTTCATAGGAACGTGGAAAATCACATATATGGATTTAGTGAGAGTTCTGACTCCCTACTTGTGAATCGTGGAAAAATATAATTTTTTTTCTGTGTGCATAACATTGCCACTTTCATTGGCAGTTTCTGTCTTCACAATTGTGACCTCATGTTCTAACGCATAAGGTCATACTATAAAATGTGGAAAAAACAGGAAACAGCAATAAATTGCAATATATTTGTAGAACTATGACTGGAAAAATTGTATTTTACGAGGCCATTTTGGATGCTATCTTTTGTAGTGTTTTTATTGCACAAGAGTTTCTAAGGAGAAGTAAGATAATGCCATTAAAAGTAGAGCAGAACAAAGACAATTTAAAATTATATCCTGTCCTTGAACTGGAATTTCATATTGACCACATTTTAGTTATATTTCCTATCAAGATGAGGCTTACATTACTGTGAATAGTAATAGATTGGTCTTAGTAGCCAGCTGAAACAAATTAGCAGATGGATGGGCATGTCCAAGATGGTAATTTCCCACAAAAAGCCAGCAGAATATCTAGACAGAAAATGTGTTGTCTGACTCACTTGCAAAGATTAATTGGTTAATCAGAAATTCCAAAATAAGTAGCACAGTGGTTATGCAGCAAGCAGCAAAAGTTAGGAAGGAGTGAAGGAGAGAGGTGAGGGTATTGCATTGACAGCAATATAAAGAACATAACAGCAAGGATGATGAATATTATTGTGGGAAAGGCATGGGAGAAGATGATGGCCCAGCAAGTTAACTGCAACAAAAATATATGTGCAAAAAGTCATGTGAATCCAGCTCCTCACAGTTTTCCATTTAATTTGATTAAAATTGTGTTCTATGTTTTTAAAAGGTCAATTTTTTTTTTAAGTTTACGCTTTCATGGACTGTATTAATTATATACTATCAGGAGAAATTAGTGCCTCTAGGATATGTGGCTTCTACCCAGTGCTCAGCTGTACACATATGGGAATTCTTGTCTTATAAAATAATTCACATTGCCAGTGAACACATATGTAGTATCTGATCTGAAAGAATACATGGCAATAGAAGTCTGAGAACAAAATCAAACCACATGAACTTTCAAAACAAGGGGAAATAATTTGTGCCAACATTTTTGAACTCTCTGTTATGCTTACTTTGCATGGGATTCTATGAGAATAGAAGAGAATGTTGATAAATGCAGTATATATTTGATCCAGCATGTATTAGAATTCCTTATATAGAGTTAGCTATTCAGTTTGTGATCTAGCCCATAGCATAACTGGTCAGCAAATTATATGGCTGTTGGAGGAGCTGAGAGGGAGGTTTTTATGGAGGGAGTCATGATCTGCTTCCAATCTCTGCCCTCTGTAGGAATAGAGTAAATTGCATACTCCAAAATTCACTGTTTTTCATGATTTCCAAACCAGTTGTGTACTAATGTGCACAAAGAAGAATTATTAAACAAAAGCTATGAGTGACTTTTCTATGACATTTTTGGAAATCCTATATTTATTTTCATTACTATGTATTTGTAAACTATACCTGACTCCTAGTAGACTGGGAGCTTTATTTAAGTTCTTTACAGTCTTGGATTGTACAGACAAATAGCACTACAACACAGTAAACAAATATCCTTGTTGCTCTAAGTTTCACATGTTGAATTAGAGTTTTTAATTTATGTAGATATTTGTATACAAAGATTGTTGGAATAACCCTTATGGACTGTTCTTAGATGCTTACTAGGAATATGCAAAAAGGACAAATTTCTATGCAATAAATACACAGCTTTGAATCAGTAAAATATTAGTTAATATCAAAAGTATGGTTCTCTTAGTTAGATGTTATTGTAAGTGTAGATTAGAGGGAAAATAATTAACTAGAATTTTTTCAAAGGAGTTCATAGAAGTTAAAATGTTGTGGGATCTGTGAGTTTGGAGTCAGCTTTTATAAATTCTAGTAGTTCCTCAGTGAGCATTGCAGCATTAGATGGAGTGGAGCAGTCAAAGTTGCTGCCTGTAGAACATTAAAAGCACAGAAAATATCATATGGAATAAGGAAGAGTCATTCATCATTTACCTTGTGCAATTTTTCTTGAAGATACTGAGGACTGGAAATGAAGTGTACAGTTTTCCTTGAGTTCCTGGTAGGCTAGAGAACTAACACACTGACATACTTTTTTTTAGATTAGCCTTTTTGTAGCTCGTCCTTCATTGGCTGGTTTAATTATCATGTTGTTGCCTCTTAAAAACTGTACATTTTTCTCTCCAAGGCACAATTTTGTAAAGACCACTTATATTGCATCAGAATACATCAAAATTATTTTATTACTTTGAAGCATTTAATTCATTTGCTCCAATTGAGATGATTAAACATTATGCAATATTTATTATTTTAACATTGCAATGACATCAAATGCCATAGTAGCAAAACCACCTAAGTACTTTATGTGAATATTATTCTTCGTGAAGCAAGGTTTTCTCATATGTTTCCTTTTCATGTAATGGCACTAGGGGCTGAAAAAGAACTGGGAGGAAGTGTATCGTGAATTTCAGTGTCTTCCAGTGAAAATAGACACCATACCCAAGAGGCTACATAAAGAAAAGCTGGAGACACAAATGCAACAACTGGAGCATGACATACAAACAATTGAGAAGCACAAAGTTATCTACATTGCAAATGAGTAAGGACTGTTTTCCAGATACTTCCTCTTTCCTCCTTTTCTTTTTCTTTATCCCTACATCTCCAAAAGCACCTCTCTAAGTTCTCAGAAGAAACTGACACTGTCAACTATTCAGAAGGAAATATTCAACTAATATGAGTTTGTAGCTTCTTAGAAAAGGTGTTACATAGGGCTCTCACCTGTATAATTCAGAAAATGTTTTGAAATAAAAATCTTAATAAAATTTTGAGAATTAAAACATGAATTTAATTAATTATTCTTTGTAATTTTTGTTAACTGCTACATTGTACAAAAAGAAGCATTAAAAAATACTTTTTCATGTATTTGGAGCAAATCTTTCCTTGCACAGCCAAAACAAAGTGAAACAATTGTCTGCTGAAGACAGTTTGGTAAATATAACTTCAGCGTGGGATGGCTTCTGGACTAGTTATTAAAGAGCTGTTGCACTTTATTTAAAAGCTTGAGCACTTGTATTTCTAGAAAGCTTGGCTTCTGCATAACATTTTGTGTACTCATTTTTGTTAGCAAAACAAATTTTTATAGTAGAAGCCAGCTTCTCTGGGCTTTTGGCTTCCACTGTGGAAATATGGTCCTGAATTACCCTGAGATGAAGCTTTAGCTGTGCATTTCACTAAATTGCTTGAGTAATTGAGATACAATACAGATACCACACACATCTTGCTGTGTGTTTTATGTGTAAGTAATTTTCAAATACTATTGTAAATCTACAAGTAGAAAAATGTGTTTTGATGTGTGTAATGTTAGAATAAAAGCAATATACTAGCATGTGAGCACAAGACCTAGGCAGAAATTTTATCATCAGACTATACTTTGATTATTTGCATAAAAAGAAAAATTGCTTTTCTTTCCTACTACTTTTGCACACAACTTTTTCTGTATGGTATCAATCATTACCAACAGTAGTTGCTGGGACATCATCTGACATCAACAGACGATGAAGCAAAAAATTTCAGATGACCTATTATTAAAAGCCTAATTTTCACATACACTAAGTTCCTTTCATAAATCTGTGATGGAATGGCTTTGAAGACCTCACAGGGATTCTAGGCATTTCTTACACATCTTAAGCTTGTCTGTGGCATGCACTAGGAAAGTATGGGTGAGTAGGAATGTGTTTTTTGTTCTTTTTAACTTATTAAGCAGTCATGTTTATTTTTGAAAGACACAAGTTAGAAGAAAGCTGTGGTTTTGTTAAATATGAATTTCATATACTGTTTACTCAAAAGAATGACTTCTACTGTGTATTTTAACAAAACCACAGCAATGATAAGCACTTAATAACACATCACATTATCTCCTAGTGAAGAACAAGATGCCTTTCTTAAGAAATGCAATATAATCAGACATGGCTGTTTCTTGTGGCTTAAAATAAAAAACTGGATTTGACCCCAATACAGCTTGTGTTCCCACTGCCTCAGTCTTAGCTTTTAGTTACTCATAGACCATTTGGCTGTGTTAGGTTGAGGATCTATATTTGTTTCTTCTATTTACTGTAAGTGCTAACTTTATAGAAATACAGAGTAACTGATGGCCTATCCCAACATTCGTGAGAAGCAAGTAGGTTGCACTTGGAAACATTCCTCCTTCATCAGTAATAATACTTGCTTTTAAAAATTGTCAGAAGGATATTAGTATATAATTGGGGAATTAGGAGGTTAACAGGATGGCATGAAAAAAGTATTCCTGCTTAACAGAAGAGGGAGAGACTAATGCTGGAGCACTCCTGTAGCAGATTGGGCTGTCACTAGTGTCTTTCAAGAGTACTGTAGGGTTTTGTGCATAAACCTCATATAGTGCTTTGCAGGTAGCTCTGCTGCCACATGAGAGGTTCACCTTTTGACACATGTGAATAGTTTCTGTCACCTCGTGGGGAGGTTATAACTTGTTTCTTCTATTTTGATCTGTATTCCATGTGACCTAGCAACACTTCTGATTCTGGAAATAACACATTATAATTAACATCATTGCAAAGGCACACGTGAGGATAACATGCTTACTTTTTAACTCTCTCTGGGAAGAATTCCCAACAAAATAAATTTACAGAATCCAAGTAATGTAACTCTGTACTTATATGTTCAGGAAATGCTTGTAATAGGAGGTGTAATGTTCATGATTCAACTAATATGTACCGCCAGCCCAACTAAAGCAAAAAAGTGAGTAATCTCAATCATTATGATAGAATTGTATCCTTTATAACAGATAATAAATATTAACAGAAACAAGTCTGCCCACAGGCTAAGAAGTAGTATTACAATTTGAAACATTCTCTGAATTCACTAGTCAGTTACTGATAATGAAATAATGAGAAAGAAAATCGTCAAAATGCTTCTAGTCCTTCATAGTTATCAATCTAGCATTTTTTAATGGTCCATATTAAATTGAATAGCTCTCAAAAAAAGCCACATGCTGAATGGAGATGAATGTTCTATTGGTCAGTAAAGAGTTTCATAGCTACAACATGGAAATATTTCCTGTTGGAAGATGTGCATGACAAAACTGTGTATATATTTTTTAAAAATAGCAACATAGAATTATGATAAATATCTCACTGGCTGTTCCTCAGAATGAAACTATTTATATCCAGGAAGGAAGGGATCAGATATGGCATCATCACAAACAGGGAGTTTCTGATTGTTTGCCTCTGATAGAACTGCCCTGAGCAAGCATCAGATCTGATGGGAGCATATGGGCTCCATGTGGCTGGTCCCAAAGCTTCTTGGGCTCTGCATGCATTCCTGGGGACTAAGTCTGGGACACTTGCTCAAAGTCTTTCTTGAAAAAGGGTAGTCTGATTTCCCTCATGAAACAGTAAGGGCACAATTCTGTGTGAGAAATATTATATGGGAAATTCCTTACCGATTTTGTTTGCCCTAGTCTCCACAGGTGGCTTTTATAATAAGAGGGCATGATATGGCCCTTTGCATATTTTTGTGAAAATCTGCATCATAAACTGCTGCTGGGATCACTGTGGCGCAAATCTAAACTCTAGCCCTTTCACTGGCATGTGTTTCAGGGAAAACAACATGCCTAACAATTTCAGCCCTAATGAAGTTAAACATCTTTCAGATAAGAGAAATTCACATATATGCAGATTAATGGGAGTCCTAGATAAATGCTAGTCCTAGTCAACACTTTCATCCTCAGCTTTATGATGCTTATACTATTAATAATATAATTAGGAGAGATAGTGGCAAAACCTACTATTAAGGTTCCCTGACATTTCCCATAGTCAAGGAAGCCAGCTGATGAGCCCCACAGCTGATTGGGATCGTCCACCCCAGTAACTAGAGGTGTACTAAGCCTGACCAAGCTGAGGAGGATCACCCATTTTACCCCATGAGTGGACATCTGAGGTAGTCATGCATATTTGACTGCTGAGTGCCTATATTGTATTTTTTATTCTATATTTTTTTTATTCTGCGTTGATCTTGTTCCATCTCCTTTCTGTTATGTCATGTTATATAAATAAATTTGAGTAAATTCAGGGCTAAGCTGTGGCATTATGGTGAGAATCCAAGGTGAGATGTGTTTCTTTACTATTTACAGGATGCTAAGGTAAATGTGAATTCCATTTCACAAAGTTATAAAAAACATACCTTTTTTTCTAGACTAGACAAACTAGACAAACTAGACAAATAGTTGTAGATGAGCAGGCAGGGTGAAATAGTAGATTATATTTCTGTCAGCTGGTCTTGTGGATGTTGCTGTGAGGATGAATTTCTGTTCAGTCACAGAAGTAGCTTGTGTTGTTAATGTGTTATTCCATGGTTCCCCACACAAATTCACACAAATGTGCAAGTACTGGAAAAGATTTTGTATTCCAATCCTTCTTCAAATGTTCTTTGCAGTAGTGCCCACCAAAAATTTAACAACAGCTGAGCTGCTGGCGAGCTGAGATTAGTATTTATCTCGCCAACCTGTAGTTTCCTTGAACTCCCCTGGCACTGTTGCCAGTTGTTAGATTGTAAATTATCTGCGGGTGGATCATCTTTTTTTCTCTTTGTTTAGAGTCTGACATATAAAATCATTGTCTGTAAGTAGAGCTCCTATGTGTTTATCATAATAATAATAAATATGATATGTATAAATATGATCATATGGGGGTGAATTAAGACCATGCAATAAAAGGAACAGATTCAAGTTGTTTACTAAGAGGAGCTGTTTTCCAAGAACTCTCATTTGTTTCATCAGCTGGAAGGAGGACTTGAAGGGAGAGAAATGAGATTTAAAGCACTTAACATATTCCCTGAAGCAGTATGATTTATTCATGTCTTTGTCATAAAAGGTTTTTGAAATGCAATGGTAAATTACTTCTACCTGGCTTTTCCACTGGTAGCCTTTAATACTGGATTTCTCATTTTTGGGGTTCCTGACTTTTGCAATTTGAGCCCATATGTTTTTAATACAGAATATGTGTGCCTAAAGTCAGAAGCTATACTTTGAACTGGTGACTTAAACTTAATTAAATTAATGGTTAATTTAGACTTGCTAGGTGAGAGCCGCTCTACGGACAATTCAGGTGACTCGATCCTCTTAATTCCCAGAGCTGCTGTAAAGCCAGACAAGTACTTCTAGAAGTTTTCCCTTGATGCTTTAAGGGCCGTATTAAGGCTAAGGAAGCAATGTAATAATTCTCTCTTCAGAGGAAAAAAATTCAGTAGTGTTCAGCATGTGGCCCCAAGCGCTGCCCAATGAAGAAACACCACATTTTACTGTTTGCTCAGGAGAATGATGCATCTTTTATACAAACAATACAATTAGCAAATGGTCCAAATCCAGCATTCCAGCACCCTCAGGGACCAGGTCATTCTATGCAGCAAGAGACCTCACAGGTTGGTGGGCCATGAACATTTAGCATGCCTGCCTACAGGAGAACTTGCTGGACCAGATTCTGCTTTTCAGTATACTTTTTGTTACTGCACTGTTTATTCTAGGCAAGCTGTGAATTACACATAATTGCACCAAAGATGACAGAGCTATTTTTGGAAAAAAAAGTCCTTAAGCTGTTTTTTGTTTACTCTTAAAAGACTCAGAGCTCTTTTTGTTTGCAGATTTTCCCAAATTTTGCTGTGTTTATTAAAAAGAAAAAGTAAAAAGAGGAATGAAGCCAAGTGAACAACCTCCTCTGAAAAGAAAACAGAAGTCTAACAGTTAAATTCATTACATTGGGTGTGACCCACTATATATATATATATATGTACAATTTCCTGACTAATTTTCATGGCCGTGCATGATCTATTTGTCATAGGATATGATGTGAGCAGCATTTCTTGAAAATAATCATTTTATCATTCGTTGTCATTCAAAAGTCAGTATTTTTCAAAAGCTGGTTAGGAGAAATATTTCCATATTATGAGGGAAATAAAGTTTATTCTAGTATTAAAGGACAAGAGGAAATTTTTGTTTGCATTTATTTCAGTAATAAAGAACTCTATATTAATAGCATGAACCTGAAAAGCAGGAAGAGTATCTTCAGGAGCCAGGAAATTGCAGAGTGAAGTGCTCCCTGCTCTAGTCTGGCACAGTGAGATTAATAACAAACAAAAATGTAGCTTTGGATTAAAGATATTTATCATAGACTGAATAAGTCAAAGCCCAAAATTTTGTCAATTCTATTAGTACCTACCACTGATTCAAAGGTCAAAAAAATTTTAAAAAACAGACTTAACATCTTAAATGGCAGTTTTTAGCCATTTTCTTGATAGTCAAGTTACTGTAGGTAATTTTCAAAGCCGAAGTCAGTCTTGTAGAGTCGGTCTTGTAGATTCTTGTAAACTGCAACAGCTAAATTTTCTGAGCTTCCATTGTGGATCTTAAGTGATCCACATTGAATGATGCACTTGCTTTAAAACTGAATATTCGCTTTGTCAGGGTGCTAATTCTGCTGAAATTGAAGGTGGACAAGCGAGATGCCAGCTTGCAGTGCTGCTCCATCTCCTGTGATGGTACAGTAGTCACAAAGGAGGAGGATAGCTCCTCCACTACAGTACATTGTAGGATACTACCTTGCTCTGCCTAGTTGCACAGCTTTTCCTATGATGTCCCTGGGTTCTTGAATGTTAGGGAATGGTTTGAAATACTGCTTCAAGTTTTCCCAGATGTCTGTAACACTGTCTGGCAAATATGTTCTGTTGCTCTCAGGGTTTTCAACAACCGCCCTATGGACTGGGAAACTGCCTCAGGTAATGCAAAAGAATTCAAAATTCTGGAATATGTTAAAACTGGATATGAAAATAATCTAAAATTGCTTTCAACATGCCCTACAGTAGTGCATATGGTAGACTTCTGTTTTCATTATTCTCTTCTGTCACCATTTTACTCCAAAATTTCTTTCCCTGCAACAACTTGGGAGGAAGGAGGAGGGGGATTGTCACTTGCCTTGTAACCACTAAAAAATGTAGGTTTGTGCTTGATAAGGTTGTTTACAGTTCTGCTGTTCACATAACAGCTGCAGCAGCAGGCAGAAGCAGAATAAGAGCTCTTACTTCAACCTCTAATTGGCAAGCCTTTACCTATATAAGCCGTAACTCTTGAAATATTCTGTATTTTCATGCTTTTCTTGTCTATTCTGGTTGTTTGGATATTAAACTGAGTTGTCAAATGGTTGTTATAGCTGCTTGAGAGGAGAAAACATAATAGTGTCACAAAACTAACAGGTAACTCCATGATAATATTTACTTTGGACTGCTTTCTTGATATTTTCCTGCCCCTAACCTTCTATATTCAGTATTTCTTTACATTAGAGTTGAGAAAGGCTGTTCTATATGTCCTGCTTGTATCACTAACAGGATAAGAAAGGAAAAGATGTGTAACTGAACTTATAAAGTTCAAACTCTAAAGGCCCAAGATAGAAATACATTCACAAGGGATTTACATGGAAGTCTTAAATCTGCTTCGTTTCTCTGTGTGTCGCTTCTTCCATCTGCTCCTTTATGTCTTTTGGCTATGTGTCCAGACCTACTTGTTAGTATGATCTACCCTATTTTCTTTGTTGTTTCCCTCTTTGATCATTTCCCATGGTTGTATATCTAAAAGTGTTTATTCTTTTCCTCCTATTTTTAGTTTATAAACAAACAACTGGACCAGGATAGCAGGAACATTCTTTACGCACTTTTTCACAGTTAAGGCCCTAATATCTTGTTTTAAATAATTGTATTTTGGACCCAATTGAAAAAGGGTTTGAAAATCTGCTGTAAATTAATTCTACACCATGTAGAACACTGTAAACATTCAGTAAGTACCTATAGGTCCATAGCGAAATCCCTAGCAGCTGCATTTCCATAATGCACAAAGAACCTCATTAATTCTGTTTTCTATTATTTCAGTGTGTTTACAGAAGCGTGAATTTGTCTCATTTGCAACAAAAGTAATAAGAAAAATATTAAATCTTATGCCAATGAAAAAACCTTATGCAGAGAAGGCAAATTTATGGGCTGATAGCAGCACTACCCTTCAAACTGTATTCCAGCAAAATCTCTAGTTTTTCATTTCCGTACTCTTATTTGTTGTTATTAACAAGAAATGACACTTCTTTATACTTCTTAAGTGAGCCTTGTAAAATTGTTGGAAGAGAATACCAAAAGAAAGGCTTGACAAAGCACAGTCATCCAACTTTGATGGGAAGAACAAACATTTCCTGCTTAAGTTTTTCAGCACAATGACAGAGGAATTTATTTTTTAGTAACTTGTTCCTGTTAATCTTTTGCAAACCGTTAAGCTTTTGCCTATGATGTAGTTAGAACAATCTCTTGTATTGCAGTCCTCTGATAAAGAATGCAGTTTAAAATTACTGAAAACTCTCTAATAGTAACACTATTAGAGTGTTTTGGACCAGTAACACTGGTCCAAAAAGTAGAAGAAACCTGTACTCATAGAGTGGCAACATTTATCTGAGTTTCTAGCTGCAATTCAAGTGTCTTCAGAACAGAGCCCAGTTCTGTGATGTTTATGCAACAACAGCCTTACCTGTAAGATGGGCAATAAGTGAATCAGATTACACTAGCTTTAGTGCCAATGTGGATTCTAGAAGGGGCTCTTGCCCACCTCTAAATAAGAAGAATCTTCAGATCTTGAAAACTGATTGTGGGTACAAATCTGTAGCATTTAAGCCCAAAGTTTAGATGAAACATTAAACTTTTTTTCTCAATAGTTTTATGAAATGTTGATATGCAAATGAAATGGAGACATATTTAGAGATTTGGCCCATTATGAAAATCTCCTATATATTTTACAGAAATAATTTTACTTTACATAGGTTTGTACAAGTTTGTATGTGCTGTTTATCAAAATCAACACTTTTTCTTAAGTTCATTTTAAAGCGCTGTGAACAGGAGCTATTTTTTTTTCAGCATACCTCAGCCTTCATTTAAAGCCATCACTATGCAGTAGGCCTCTTACTTTGTAAACCTGGTCTTCTTTCAGAGACTGTCAATTGTGGCAATTACTCTTGGAAGTGTAGTTCCTTAATGCCCAATAAAGTGAACAGATCTGGCTTCATGTAAGAAACAAAGCATTTATCACAAGATAATTTTCAATTGCTTTAGTACTTCACCAGGCTTGAATTGGTGATGTAATTGCACTAAGGAGACACACCGAAAAAAACAGCCTGTGTTGGACACCAAACTCCTACTGCAGACAAACCCGTGGTGTTCTCTGGATTCATCTGTTAGGACTTGTGACCTGCAAGTCTCAATGATGGCACTCCAGAAACAAAACTGAAATGTCTTCTTGCTGGTTGCTATGAGCCCCTCAGGCATCACTGAAATATATAAAAAATAATGCAAGTCCAAGTTTGAACTTCTTACACAGGAATGTAAACGATGAGAGCAACCCAAAAGAAACCAGCTCCTTCTCATCTGGGAGGCTGGGAGAGCAAAGTATTAATAATTTTAACAGAATTGGAAGGGGAACAGCAGGAGGCTGTGTGGTTCCTTGTCTGTTCTATTAGACAGGCAGTGTGAGTAACACGGTGGTGGGCTGAAGGTGCTGGACATAGCAAGACATAGCTTGCTCCAGCATGTACACAGCAGCTGAGAAGAAGGCTCGCCAGTTCATAAGTCATCAAGGATAGGAAGCAAGATGAATGAACTTTTGGAAGCTTGCTTGGTGGCATCCTTTTTTCTCCCAAGAGTATAATGAAAAACTTGTCAGTTTAAACCACACCAGCATAACTATCCAGCAACCTGCTCAGCCCAGCCTCAACCCTCCTCGGCCGCAGCCCGGCCCTCGCCGCGGCTCCAGACCCGCTCCCCCGGCCCGGGCGGCCCCGCCCCGCCGCAGCCCCTCGGGCGGGCGGGCGGGCAGGAAGATGGCTGAGCAAGGCGGCGGCAGCGGGGCGGTGCGAAGCGGTGGAGGCCGCGGCGTTGTGGTAAATGCAAAGCGTTGCCGGGTCTCGGCCTCCGGCCCCACGCGGTGCGCGGTCTCCCCTCCCCCGTTTCCCCGCCGCTTCTTCCCGGCCTCCACCGCCGTGCGCTGCCGCAGGTCCTGCACCGCCCGCCCGCTGCGTGGCTGCCCCGCGGCCGTCGCTCCCACAGCGCTTTGTGCTTGACACCCCGCGCCTGCTCCGTTCTTGGCAGCCAGGCCGGTACCGCTCTTCTCTGCCGCTCTTTTCTGCCTGGCCTCAGCCTTAAGGTCGCTGCCGGCCCCGGCCGGTCTCCTCACGCCCTTCCCGTCCGCGGAGCCGCCCGCTGAGGGTCCCCGCTTGCTCCGGGCTCCTTCGGCCGGTATTCGGGCCGCGTCCCCTCACCCATCTTTCATCCCCGCGCTTGCGGTGCCTCCTGCCGGGGCTGCCGGAGCGGAGCGGAGCGGGCCGGGCCGGGCTGCGGCGGGAAGGTGCGTGTTGGGGTCCCCGGCCCAGAGGCAGGCTGGCCGGTCGGCTCCCCAGACTTCCCCGGGCTTTTGGCGTCCTCCCTGGAAATGCGGTCCTGAATTACCCCGAGGGGCGGCTGCGGCTGTGGCTGCGGCTGTGCGTTTCATTAGGCTGAGGAACTTAGGTCGGGATCCCCCGGCATTCCCCAGGGATCTCGGCGTACCCGACTCCCACAGGATATTTGGGATCTGGGTGGGCTGTGAGAACACGCCGTTGGGCTGCTTCTTATTCTTCTGTGGTAGGAAAAAGCCCAAACTTTGGCAGTGGGTTTGGAGTACCTGTGGGCTTGAATAAATTATACAAAAATGAGCGAATATGCTCCTCATTCTGACGGAACCCCCTCCAGATTTTTCTGTGAAGCGAATATCATCACTGCCACCACCTTCGGTATGTTCATAAGAACATATTTTAAATATATTTATTGCGGTGTTGGAATTTTAACCGAGTTGCAGAACAGCTGCACAGGTGGTGGACCAGAGCTGAGAGCTCTGTGGGCAGCGGTTTCATCCCTTCCACCCCCCTGCCAGAGACCCCCACCCACCGCGGTGTGTTCCAGCTCTCTGCAACCACCCTGCATCAATCACCTCACCTGACACAGGTGTAGTAAATGGCATTTTAAAAAAGGGTGACCATGCTCAGAGCCAAAGAAGTGTGAGGATCTTGCAAAGGAGGAGATGAGTGCTCACAAGGTTCTGCTGTACTGATGTAATTTCTTCTTCTTGGTACACACTGGTAGGTGCATACATTCTCCAGTGCCTTCCGTCCCCCTTAAAACAACCAAAAGTAAGGCCACTGCACTATGATTTAAGTTTCCAAAAGGTGGACTTTGCTTGATGTTCACTTTTTTATACCAAAGCAGGATCCAGATTGTTGTTGTTTTGATGCAAGTACTGTGCTCAAACGTGTACCCACCTTGCCAGGCAAAAAACCTAGCAATGTTCTTCCAAGGTGTTGCAGTTGAATGTCTCCATCTTACTACTGATGCCTCAAGGGAATGCTTTCTGATATTGCCATGTATTTGTGTTTCTTTTTTTATACATTGACATGAGCTTTCTGAAGACATACTGAAGAATTTCTGTTGGGATGCTTTGACAAGCCAATCCCAAACTTTAAAAATAACTCTTTCACTGTAGGACTTTCTTTTTCACAGTTATATATCAATGCACCTAATACATATATTTATTAATCCAGTTGAATACTGTGTTTTATTGAAACTATCACAAATATTTCCTTCATATTTTTAAAGCCTAAAGCTAGGAGTAAATAGAAGTAAAAGAAGTTGTCATTTATTTGGGGCAAATATTTTTTTGATGCTTAGCTACTAGACTGAGGATAATCACACTATCTTGGTTTTTAAGTTCATAAAAATTTACAGTTACTTGGAAGTGGTCTTGCAGCATAACACTGCTAATAGCTTTAGGGTAAGTGAGAGTTTCTAGGCTTTATAATTGGAAATGGCCTGCTCAAAGTAAAGAATATGAAGTGGCCTTATAATAGAAAAATTATTAATTAGAGCATGTGAATTTAACTTATGTGTCAAATGCTAGTGGTCACTTGTAAATTAGAACTTCTGTATTATTTAAGGTGATGGAGTTTATGTTCTTTTATTGAAGAGAACTACAAGGATTGATAGGAGAATAAAAATTTAATCCTGATCATGTTTCATAAACAGGTTATTGTAACCTAAGTAAAAGATATTGGTTTGTATGAGTTCTGAATCAGTTTTCATCCATTTAGTTTGATTTTCTGCATCACACTGAAAACATGCAATTTGATGAGAATGCAGAAGTAAGGAATACTGACAGATTCTTAGTGGGTGTTTATAGTACTTATGTGATTTAAAGCACTATCTGAAATTGTTTTATGTTAAAATGCTTTTAAACAAAACCATACCAGACAGTTCATTGCTACAAAATGTTTAAAAAGTGTCAGTCACCCTTATGTTCTGAAAATGAAGATGGGAAAACAGGCTTCCCAGGACTCCTACAGCAGTGGTTTTGGAGCAAGGTTTGCCTCTAATTAAAAAGCTCACCAGGGAGGATATTTATAATCTGTTTCTGTAAGAATGAGGGACATATCTGAGTAACTTTTTTCTCTGTGTAGTTTCAAGACTTGTGTAAGTCAAGGGAAAAGCTTTCAGTAATTTCAGTGATCGTATCATGCTTTTTATGGGCAAATGTTCAGTAGCAGTTACCAACAAATACATTTTTTAATACAGAAACTATTGGGCAGGTAAGAAAACATGACAGTCAGTGTGTCTGTAGCTGTCAATGCAGAAAAAAAAAAAAATCCATGACTCAGAACTCTGCTTTGGTACAGCATGAGGCAGGGCTATGATCAAGTTCAAAAAGACTGGATGTGAAGCAACAGCTTAACATGAAATATGCCATGTGAGCCTGGATATTTGTGAGACACAGGTTATTGCTCTTCTACAGGAAAGCGTAAGCTGGGCTTAGTTTCACTGATGGTCCTCTCTAGGCTATATTTAGCAGAAATGCCATTAAGATGTTCACTACACAAAGGCAAGCTTCTCAACATTTATTCTTCAACTCAAGGTTCACGGGGGCTAGCTGCAAAAAGAAGAAAGACATTATGTGACTTGAGAAACATATTTGTAAAAGAAACCTGTTAGGTGTCACTTTTTATCCTGAACCAATATTGAAACAAAGTTTCACAATGATTCTGAGATACCTCACGAACCTGCAGATCTTGTCTTGCATAAGGGATTGTGAAAATTGTTAGTTTGGAGTTTGTTTACTTCTTCTGCTGGTGACTTTGTATCCTCATAGCTTGCTGAAGCCTTTATCTGTTGGCTGTTTTTTGCCTTACTTCATCTCTACTGCAATTATATGCTGTGGCATTTCCTACTTGTATTCTTACACTTAGGAAAAAAATGCATATTAAACATGTGAAACATTTTACTCTAAACTTATGGATTTAGAGACTAGCTGACAGTGAGGTGGGATGTGAATATATTGTAATAATTTATCTTTGATTTCTTAATGAAGAACCTCACTTTTGATAAGAAGTACAATCTTCCACTGATTTATACAGATACCACCCATGAACCACATAATTTCTTCTCCCTATGTGCTGGTTCTTATGTAGAAGTTTCTTTGCTGTTTCTTATGTGCAACATCAAAACACCTCTAAACAAGTAATGTACAGTTTTAACATGATTTTATGACTTTTAATTTCACTGTCTGAATCTCCTACTGGAGGGTCCCTTTTTACTGGTAATCTTGTATTTTCATTTTGAGTTTGAAAGAAATATGAATGTTAGACTACTTGCTAGTTTAATATTAAACTTTCTCTGTAATTGCTTATAATTTCAGGTGAAATCTGACATGGTCTGTGGGGAAAAAACTGTAACCTTTGATTTCTGAGATATACTGAGAAGCAAAATAATTAATAGAAAAAGTGAAATTATAAATTATAACTGGAAGAGGGTATGATGTACTATTAATTCAGCCAGTAGAGTGTACAGGAACACTGATTTTGTACCAGTTGCATATTGTCAAACACCATGAAGTATTCTGAGCAGTACTATTTGATATTCAGATTTCAGACAGTTGGCCTGGATACAGCCTGGATTTGTTCACTTATCCTCAGCACTACTATGGAGATCTGGAATATGTGCTCATACCTCACGGAATTATTGTTGACAGGTATGTGTAGTTTGAATTTTACTAAATAAATTCTTTGGTCAGTGGTTGTATTCTTTTTTATAAGGCCTGTCATCTACAGACAGTATGTGTATAACATTTGTCCTAAAATACTATATTAGCAATTATAAAAATACTTTATTAATTTGAAAAGTAAAAAACGCTTGAAGTTTAGGAAATGATAGACTTGGAGTTGCTTTTGCAAATACCTATTTTTTTCACCTATTTTCTGTTTTGAGCATTGAATGAGACAGGGGCCCCACAAAAACAATAAATTGGCATTGGCAGATAAAAACAACCTGCATTCATTTACATATAACTTTTGCAACTCCCCAGTAGAAATAATTAATGCCAGTTGACCCAGCTGCACCAATGACTTCTGCCATTCAGCACAACCAAAAGTGTGTCATGGACTGTGTGGGTCCAGATGGAAGGTTTGGAGGGTGGCAGTGGGAAAGCCTGGTTATTCCTTTTTCCCAGGTGCCCTAAGTGTAGGCATTTAATGATGCTTTGGTACTTGTGGTATTCCAGCTCTGTGTTCATGTTCAGTTACTATCTTGACAATCTCGTGACAAAGTTACAAATTGGAAATGGTAATCTTCACCGTTGTATTTATTTGGAATATCTGAATGCAATTCCATGGGACATTTTCTGCCTGCAGCTTTCCACCTACCACGTTTAAGCAGCCAGTTGCAAGTCCTGAAATTGCTGGAACTCTTTGAAAGAAGATTGTAAACATGCATCATAAGGAAGACTTATGACTCCTGTATTTGTTTTTAAACATTAGCTTTCTTTTGTTGGCCTTTCAGTTACCATTGTGTTGAATTTTTTATCTCCTTTGGTTATGTTCAACTGACTTTTAATATCTCTTTTTAAAATAAATACTTTACAATTTCATTTCTCAAAGAAAATTAATATAAATTTTTTTGAAGCAAGCATTGAACTCCGTTGTTTTTGGACTCCAGAAGAATTAATGTCACTGTTTCTTATACTCCAGCAGAAAGCACTGATTCTGTTCTAAAGAAAAAGGACACAGATGTGATCATGCAAAATTTTCATATAGGAAGAAGGCTCAGAAAATTCTCGTCAGTTGGTAGCAATTAAGTTTATACTAAAAATTTTATTTTATTTTAAAATTGAAATTAGTTTATTTTGTCTATGCTGGAGTTCATACTCTTCTAAAATCCAAAGAGGTCTTTGCTATTTTTTGAAATTTCGGCTCCTCAAACAATCTGAAGAAGATGATAAAAAAATTAAAATCACCAGACAATGTTTCTTCTTAATGAGAGGTTTTCACAATTAATCTCAGACTTAATAAAAGTCTATTTTACTAAACTTAAGTAAAGTAAGTTAGTCTTTTACTGATCTTCATTCTTACATCAGTGAGAGGAATTAAATATTTGAAGATAAACAAGACGATCTAATGATATATTCTATTTTCAGTTCTAAAAAATACTAATTACTGCTATATGAATTTAGTTGAGCACTACAGATACAAAATGTGAAAATGCAGTGACAGCTCTTACTCATAACTAGTTTACTCATAACTAGTCTATTATCTTTATTTTAGAGTTTATTCTTCTCCAGTACATGCACACATACAGGTTTCACTGAAGTCCAGTGTATTTATGAAGTGGCAAAGGGATTCTATTATTACAGTGGGTAGAGAAAAAAAAATACAAAAAATGTAATCTTTAAAGACATGGAATAATCTATAGGATTATTTAATACATTGCATTCTGTCAAGAAGCCCACTCTGACAGAAATTGCTGATTGAATTCAAAGAGCTATCAAAGAATTTTCTAGAGAAAGTGTTTACAGTAACACTTCACATTCAGCTGTTTCCTCAGAACATCAAATTACATTGTTCAATTTTCTGCTGATACCTGCTTTACACCTAGAAATGACTGATACCCCATTTTAGATTTAGAAATGCCATCTACCTTGTTCTTTAAAACACAGAGCTACTTACAGTAAGCATTCATATTATTTTTACCTTGAAAACTTAAGTGTTACTTTGTGGCATTCAAGGTTAATCAATTTGATTCTCATGCTTTGTGTCTTGCATCCATCACTCTATCTGCCTACTGTGAACTTGATCCAAACTCAGCCAAGTCAAGTCAAGTCAAGTCAAGACACTTAAAACAGACTTTTCAGTCAAGCTGTGTGCTCACCATTGTGATTCTTTGTAACCACATGGAAAGTATACCATGAACTTAGAGAATCTGCATCTAATGTTATTTTATCCTTAATTTTGTTTTGCCCCAGGACAGAACGATTGGCCAAAGATATTGTGCAAGACATTGGAGACAATGATATTGTGGTTCTGTGTGTCCTCAAAGGAGGCTACAAGTTCTGTGCTGACCTTGTGGAGCACATTAAAAATCTCAGCAGAAATTCAGAAAGGTTTATCTCCATGAAAGTCGATTTTGTTAGGCTGAAAAGTTACCACGTAAGTCAACAACTTATTTATGTAGATTTGGATTGTATGTTCATAATAAACATTGGGGTTTTGTAAATGGGAATTCACCCCCAAAATTATATAAAACAGCATGAAAAATACTTTTGTTTGAAAAAACTGAGGTTTTCTTTCAAAATACCAGCTCATGTTCCTCTATACTTTATGGATAGTATGAATTAATATGTGAAGCATCCTCAAGCTGTAGGTTTTTTGGTAGTCTGTCTTCTCTTTTGGACAGACAAATATTCAAGGTTCCGTCATGCAAAATGTTGGCGTGTTGTTTGTTCCCAAAATCCTCAACAGTTCTGTCAAGCTTGTTTGATGTTACTTCCTTTTCCACCCCCACATAGTTTGGCATAACTGCAAGATGATAAATCTGTCTTATTCTAAATGTTTAATGCTAAGTAAATGAAATGCTTTCATCTGCATAACATGCAGTTTATATAGTAGCAAAATATACTGCTAGATGATGATAGCATTTTATAAGAAAATGAAATAAGCCATTGAAGCAAATCCAGTGTTGAAGTAAGGATCAAGACTTCCTGTTTTTTTCAGAGGAAGTTATGCAATAATGATTCATTTGTTTCAGTGAGGCAATGATAGTGAGATGAATTGCCTTTTTTAGGATGCACAATTACAATTTCTATCTGCATAAGCTCTACATTTATATTTCACCTTGTAGTTCTCATGCCATAAGGAGAGATAATTTCTGGAAGTAAATTGTCCTAGATATATCTGAAGTAAGCACAGTATATAAATGGAGTGATAATACAGTTTGTCTCTGAGCACAAATGCAATTTGCAGAGTCCAGTTTCCACAGTAATGCTACATCCTTTCCCCAGGCAGAGGCTGTTTGGTTGGCATGTTGTTCTGACCCCAGTGACCATAACCCTTTCTTAACTTTCACAAATCCAGTCAGAATTTTTTCCATCACAAAAGAGAAGTGGATGAGAGCCTTTTGCAGCCATTCGGTTAGGATTTGGAACTTTTGAGAATTAGATCTGTGAAGGACGTGCAATACTAGTATTACACAATTTCTAGCTATTTAGTAGACTACAAATCCAATTAATAAAGTTAATATAATGTTTTTTTCACATAAAGGCACATGGAAATTACACTCAATTTTTTTTCTGTGTAGTAATGATAGCACTTCAGTAATACTGTTGGTGTATAGTGGAATTATTTAAATTGTTTTTTCTTTTGTCCTTGGCATGTAGTTAGTGCACATGCTTTTCCTATTGGGTTATCTCTTATCCAGTATGAAGATACCCTGGTTCTAAAACTACTTTCCTCGGTGGCAGGTCAACTCTAATTAGCCATACTAACTCATAATTAATGAGTGGCAGGAGATGCATACTGCAGAGCTATGGAAATGTTCACAGCGTTTCTTAGGAAATAAAATAAAAGCATGTTACACCAGCCTGATACTGCAATACAGATGTTGTTATGCAATTATCAAGACTAAGACTTAGATGATCCTGGCATTTAGTGGCTGTGCATGTTTTGGATCTTAGCCTCATGCTTTAGTAGGAAGGTAATGCCTTCCCTAGAGCTAGCACTTGTATCTAGTTTTTAGAAAGTAAATCCTTTCTTTTTTCTTGTAAGTGCTTCCAAATACTTACAAAGTATTTAGAACGTGAAGCTGTCCTTGATTTAGTGCATGGAACAGTGCATGAGCTCTACCTGGCCTTGAGAAGCTGAATGACTTTGCAGCTTAAGTTAGAAGATATATTAATATTGGTAGATTCATTCCGTGAGATATGCATTAATGCAATGCTGACTGAAGTACCAGTACCAGTCCTGGCCATCCTTTGCATTTTGAGTTATTGTTGTGTCCTGTCCAATTGAAGGTATTAGAGAATGTACTTGTCAACAGTCGTGGTCAGAACACTTGAGCAACTCTCTGCTACTAATTTAAATTATTACTCTTTATCCCAGCCTTAAACGAGATCTCCCCCCACCCCCTATGTCAGTTTAATCTGTAATAAAATACCTCTCACAGTGTTTTACACTTTAATTAGAGGCAAATTATTACATTTTTAGAGATAAGACTCTACATGAAGCCTTGGAGCATCACTGGTTCCACTCCTTTGCTTTTCTTTGCCTTTTCTGTTGCACTGTCTAGTAAGACTTATTACTGCTCTCTTTTTATCCCCTTTTCATTGTATAGACACTGTTCTTCTCACATTATTTATCCTCCTTCTTTTTACTAACTGTTCTCTATTTCTCTCTTAAAGGGAGTCCTGCTGGTCTCAATACTCTTCCTTCAGATATGTCTCCCTTTCCCCTCCAGCTGATTAAATCCAACAACTAATTTCAGCTCAGACACGTGGGATTTTATAATTGTCTCATTCCACCTTCAATACTGAAAGGTTAGTTGATTTGCAGAGGTTGTAATTGGAAGTGGAATTTCTTGGTTTAATCATGTAGCAAAAATGGGATGTAATTGTGACCCAAAGCCAGATGTTGGCATCAGCAGAAGTACATCTTAACTGCAAAGTATTAGTGGAAAATGTTGTACTTTGATGCCTGGCATGCAGAGATAATTACAGATTGCAAATATTGCAAAAAGTCTCTACATGCCTTTGTGTTTTTCAAAAGCTGTCATCATATTTCAGAATTTAGACGATCAGTATGCTAAGATCTGCTTTCATATTAAGTAGCTATCTTGATTCATGTTGGCATGTAAAGTTTGGCATGTAAATTTTTTTAGACTTCATACAAATTAATTGATTTTTTTTAAAAAAAAGCACAGTACTTTCAGATTCTCTGTATATTAATGAGGATGGTTTTATCTGGTTTGCAAAGTATTGACATATGTTCCTAAGCTTGGATATTTTTATGAGAAATTTTCCTATGTTCTACAAGTATTGTCTTGTTTCATTATTTCTAATTGGCATGTTAGATTACTGAATTTACAAGATATACAGGTAATGTAAGAAAGTGTCATTTGATTATTATTTTTAGAGGAAACAAAGTGGAATCCAACTGTGTTGATCAATAAAGAAAAAAATAGATGTGCTTGATTGTGAACAAAGTTTATATATATAAATTGAGAAGTATACCATTTACAGAGAGACACTTGGTAACATTGTTATAACTCAGATTTTAAAGGCTTCCTAATCAGTAAGACTGATATTAAAATAATTATGACATGGAAGAGAATTATGACTGGAAGATACATGAGTAGTTTTCCTCCATAGATGTACAATTTTTGGACAATGCCATTTTTTGTAGACTTAGAGGTGGTACAATGTATTTGTTCTTATTTTAATTTTGCATATTTAAATGAGAAGAAAATAAGGACATTATTTAAGTTGGTATTTGATTATAGGCTGTATGATGACTTTGTATGCATCTAGCATAGTGGGCAAATTAAAAGAGAGCACCAAGGTGAGAGTTAGAAAATGCCATGTTAGAAACAGACAGACATGGAAGTATCATGTAGACTAAAGGGTAAGAGTCAGCAAATAGGTTGAGAGGAAAATAAAATCCAGTGATGGAAATCTGTATGAGAAGCAGCAGATCTGAGTTTTAGGAGGCAGAAAAGAGAAAACATACTCCTAATTAAATGAAATTTAATAGTGAGGAAGTAAGTACAGGGGACTGTCAAGGCAACATTAAAGTCATCCTCATATGAAATATGATTCAGGTATGGAAATCTGCATGACAAGTTTTAGGGGAAGACAATGACTTCTCTAAACACTGACCTAAGAGACTTTGTAATTTAGCAGCTTCTTAGATATTAAGTTCTAAGACGCTGGATTTTAATAGAACATAAATTAGAAATAGTTGAATTGACTGCAGAGATTTTTGAGTTTAAAACTGGATTAATAAAATTTAATATATTAAATTGTCACCATACTCAATTTTTTCCTGAGTAATTTATCATCCATGGGGAATCAGAGCTCTGAAGAAGCAAGATTTTCATATTGATAGCGTAATTAAAAATTATTTTCAGAAATATGGTAAGCCAAAGCCAAGTATGAAAAGTAATGGAGAAAGAAGTTGGGGTTGTGTAAATCATCTAAGGAGAAGATGACACCATTAGGAGAGGTCAGAAATTAATCCAAAAATTCTTCAATATGTTTGTTACATTGGTAACTGTAGCAGGAAGCAGGAGGGTGTTCTACTAGAGTGCTTACAAATTAATGGATACATCAGAAAGAAAGTTTGAGGAACAACCAAAAGAGAGAGTAAACAAAAGAATAGAAGGATGTGGATATCATGAAGAAAAGGACCAAATGGGATATTTTTGGTAAAAATACATACTGTGAGAAGCATAGCAGAAGTCTAGTCACAAACAATAATTATAGCTTCTCTTTGTTCAGTGTGGAAAAGACAATTTAGGACAGGCTGGCTGATAAGGGAAAGGGTTCGATTAGCGCTTGAGATAGAAGAGGATGTTCTGCCTTACAAATCTTATCTCCTACTAAAAGATCACCTAACCCCAGTCCATGGGTATGTCAAATGTCATTTTTAAACCAAAAATTCAAATTAGAAATTTCAATTGGCAAAATTAATTGAAGAAGTAAGGGGGAGTATGCAAAGTCTGTAGATTTACCTTGGAAGTTCTCAGTAACCTGTCAGCAGAAGAGAAAGTAAATGTATGTGAATTAAGATTTCTTCAGCATAATGATGATTGAAGCTAAAAATTGAAAGAATCATACTAAGAGTCATTGTTGAAATGGTAGGGGTAGGTGGAAGTGAGAAAAGATACTTTTATGAGGCAGACCAGTGTACTTTCTACATATATTGCTACCTGTTCTTCCAACCCACACCATTCTATGATTCTGTGAAATTGTGAAGTACACTTCTGAAAGAGGATAGTACATGAATTGTTGATATCATATTACACATCACAGCTGTTAATTCCATTTTGAACACAGATTATTACAGAATATTGATCTGCTTCCTTATTCTAGAAATGCATTTTTTATCTTCTGATGTCAAGAAGATACTGTTGAAAATCATCCTGAAAAATATGAATCAACTTCAAAGGAATGTTGCTTGCTAGTTGCTTGGGGAAATCTTCTAGAAGATTATGTGGATCTGGTCAATTAATGTCATTAATTAAGAGGAATACATTATTTATGGTTTCCAGAACATAACTAATAAAAAAATGTGACCATGTACAGTGGTTTCACTAGCCTGTTCACACATTTAATGATATGATCTGTTTCCTCTTCAGCATCCAGTTGTTTGAAATATATTTACAACTGTTGGTTATTACTCTTGGCATAAACAAGACCACCAGTGCTGCAACATTCTCAAAACAAGCAACAAAACAAGCATTGTTTACTAGAAATCTGAATGTTTTGGCTATATAAAGCCACCTCAATAAATAGTTTTGCTAAATATTCTGTAGGAATAAAGGAACAGGGATTTTATAATGAGTACATTGAAAGTCTGTTGGTAAATGTAGTAAATAATTTGTTTCTCTGCTGTGTAGGTTTACTTCTCATATGCTATTACTAAATACCTAAATCTTAAAAAAACACAACAGCATGAGGCATCAGACTGTAATCAGAGCAGAGAACAGTGCAAAGTATACATTCCTACTATGCATAATAACTATTCTCAGTATAATTTTACTGCATGCAACTTGTTTTTTTAACATCAGCATGAACTTTATAACAGTATGTTGTAATCCTGATCCAAACAAGCAAGGAGCTTTAAAGTGGCTTTATTCATTTAACAGCATAAAAGAAACAACTCCACGCGTTTCGTGCATTTAATGATTCATATCTATACCCTGACTCTACACCAGTGTTACAATGATCGTTTATCTCTTTGCCTATGTGTCATGAAAACATAGCATATGATCTCCTGAGATAAATATGCATCCTGAGATGAAAGAGGATCCACATTAGATTTTGTGTTTATAGGTTTTCTGTTGGGCAGTTTGTGTGTTACCTTTGTTTTGCTTCATGCACCCAGTTTAGCTGTTGACCATGTCATTTTCTGGATGCTGAGTAGCCTTGGAAATATTACAGATTGCAGCCTTCATGGTAGAATGAATTCCTATCAACTTTAAGGCCAAATTCTGCAATAATTTCACAGGGTTTAATTCCAGATTATCTGTGAATTATCAATTTGACATGCAACTAAATATTTCCAGTGTAGGCAAAATGTAGTCTATGCATTTATTTTGGATAGAGGTTGTGCCTGTTCTAGGCATTCAAAAACTGAACTGTACTCTTCTTTTTCAGAGGTATGGCTTACAGTCAGCACTGTAGACAGTGCACACCTGTACAGAGAATTTTTCAGTGTGATACACTTTCAGAAGCTAACAAGCAACAAAAATATGACACTTAGTCCACAGAAACTATCAGTGTCAAGGATGTAGACCTTAAAGTTATTGCTGTTCTAAGAGATGTATTCTAGAGATTTTAAACAGTGCTACCAAATAGATGTCTTAAGGGCAAGCTGAGAATGAGAGGTTTGGGACTAGAAATCTACCACTAGAATTGTCACAGGGATTTTATCTCCATGCGATATTTCATGGGTAAAATGACCTTTGCATGCTAAAATGGTAGTGGCTTTTTGAGTGAAAACTCTGTGAAATGCTCAGCCATGCTAAAATGAGTGAAAGATCCTTTACTGTTCCAATGCAAAGAAACTCCCAAGTCTTAAGCAGCCAGTGATGCTATCCCTGTATCTGATGCTCCAGTTATTTCTTGAAACTTAATAAGGCCTGAGATAGTTAAGGTTAGGAGAAGTGGTAACATCATATTTTGTGTGGGCAGAATGTTTGGAGATGCTACAATTCACAGTCCTTCTAACTGTTCATTTTCTAAGCATTTAGACCTTTTAAAAAATAGATTATTTTTTTTTTTTCATTAAAGAAACAAAAAACACTTCCATGTGCAGTAATGTCTTACTGCAAAATGTCAGCCTCATAGACACTAAAGCTTTTCAGAGAAACAGCTGAATATGTTCTAGGAGCAGAAGTTGTCCCAGAAGCTTATTCTTGCAACTAGCTGGTTGGTCTTTTGAAGAAATTTACAAGAATGTAACGGGAAGAATGTCAGGCTTATTGGTTAAACTGTGGCTGGTGGTATGAGGCTGTACCTTCATCTACAGCATGATTCAGGCAACTTTGAGAATAAACTCTCCTGCCAGATTCCTCTGTGCATTAGATAAAAATAGTGGTTTGGTCTGAAAACTCCTGACATTCTTACTGGCCAGCACAGCTGCTTCTGAGTACTTCCTAAACTTGAGATAGAGACCAATTGCATGACATTTTCTATTTGAACAGCTTCATCTTGCTGGATTACTTTTTACTAACCTGGTGCACACACACATCTCATCCTGCTAGTAGCCTTTACCAGAGTAAGAGTTACAAGCAGCTGAGGAGAGCTTGTGTAATCTATGTACTCAGCACAGCTCTTGCTGGAAAAAGAAGTCTGCCCATAGTCAAGATCCTCATTACCAAGCCTCAAACTCCCCTCTTACTTGTCAGAGAGATGCTCCTCAGAGGTACCAAAGGGAGCATGGATATTTCAAGCCTAATTATTTTTGTGAACCAACCTATTTTTTGTGGTGTTCTAAGGCAAACTGTAGAAGGCTGTACAATGTGTGATAAAATGTAACCTTAAAATTCAGTGTTGTGAAACTTCTTGGGTCTGGAGGCAGATGCTCTCCTTTCCAGACATCTACAGCTTCCATTTAACATGATGGCAGAGCTGTGGAATACAAGATCTTAAACTTGTCACTTGCTCAAGGTTGGCTTGAGTGCAAGAAGTAAGAAAATGCTTCTGATTTAAGTAATTTTAATTAAAACAGTATTTTCCCGTTGGACAGCACTTAGGGGCTTGAAGTGTTAGTAATAATATAAGTAGGCATTAACTTGTAGGCATAGTTCAGGAAAGGTCATAAAAAGCCTATCATACAGACAGTTTATCAAGTTTATCTGTAATGTAAAACTTACTCATAGAGGGATAATCTCTGTAACTGGATGCATCAGATAACACACCTACACACCACTTAAATATGTTAGCACCATCTGAATTCTTAGTGATTTGTTTTAAGTATGAGTAAGTGTTTCAGTGACTCACATATGAAAGATTTGGGGGAACCAAACAGCTCAGCCGGGGGAGAATTGAGTAGGAAGTGGCCTGATTGCCATGGGGACAGAATGAGAACAGCTGTGGCAGAGAAGGCAGAGTGGTACTGAGCTGTGCTACAGCTCTCCAGCAATATCAGGATGTTGTTTTAAGGCATTTATGGGGGATATTAAAGCAAGTAATTACTTGTCTTGTCAAGATGCTTTTAATTTTCATCTACAGTTCCCTGCTTAGGTATACCTTCTTTTATACTGATTTGTGATTTTCAGCTCTGGAATTCTTCGTTCTGAGAAAATTTTACAATTTTCCTGTATTGTGGGTTGATACTCTGTTATTCTGGATTTCAGGTTTAATGCAAAGTCCACAAGAAGTATTTTCTAATCTTTCTGAAGGAATTTGTCTCCTTAAGGGTTACATTTTTTAAACAAGTTGTAATGTTTTCTTTTGGAAAATGCTTTCCCATTTGAAAAATATTTTTTCATTGGCAGTATGTTATGGAGGGTGCAGTTAATATGTATAAATGGAGTTTTAGATCTCAAGTTCATTTTTCTTAAGATTTTTTAATAAGCTTTTTTCATGAGTTTAAATCTTTGGCATTTTTAAGCAATCCAGGTTTCTGGAACATCTCAACATTTGAGACATTGTGAGTGTTTTTAAAATTGATCAGCTTTAGAACAAGTTCAGAGAATCAAGAGATTTCATTAAAAGCATTCGAGAGGTCATCTTTTCAAAGAGTCAGATTCTAAAGTTCTGCCGGATATAATATTTGTTGTAAAGCAGTGGTTTGTTACAAAGCCTAAAAAAGTTAATCTTCGTAAAATATTTTATTTCATATTCTGACAAAAATACAGCAAGCTACTACTAAATTATGGCATTTGCAGCAATACTGTATGTCATCATTACAAGAGACTGTATTTTCAGCCTGCTTCACAGACTTTTGTAGTGACATGGATATAGGTTCCTACGTGTAAGAACGGTCCAGAACATAACGGTTGCTAATCCTGTTGTACCATGTAAGATCTGCTGAGTTTGAAAGTACTGTGACATGTTTATGCATTGGAAAAATATCACCTTGACTTCTTATTTGGATGCTAATAATAACATTTAGTGTGTTTTGTTTTTTGGTTGTTTTTTTTAATTAAGACCTAAAATGGGGACAAATTAACTAGAAGCTGGAGGCTTCTAATTTTCCCAGGAATTCTATGGCACCTCCTAGATAGTGTTCATAGCATGCATGATGTTCATGCAGTGCCACACCCCAAAGGTGCTGTAAGGCATAAAACAAAAAAAATTACTTTAAAGGAATATAGCAACAAGAAGCAATACTCTATTATTGCAGTGCTTCCTCGTGTGACCAAAGTAGTATTCTTTTGACTCATTTCTTAGACAGAAGTTAGAATATTTAAATAGAGGAGGGATAGTATAAAATAACCTTGCAAGAAAACTCTCATGAATATGTTTGTTATCAAAACTTTCCCAGTTGTGACTAGCTAAGGGACTGAACGCTGTGGTATTAAAGGGAGCACTACCGAGTTGTGAGGGTCAGTGATAAAATAGACTTCAGATTGCTGGAAGGGGCTGGAGTGTTTGAGGTTTTTATCAGTCTCATCTTTTGTGAACTTGCCTACACCTGTCTTATCTGTTTTCATCAGCCTGTGGCTATTTGACAAATGTGAAGGTTCTTCTCCTTCTTCCTTTTATCACCAAGTCCTAGGAACTGCTGATAGTCAGGGTCAGGTTAGTACTTTGTTCTTAGTCTAGGGAAAGCCATTTTCTCTTGTTTGTGCAGAACCCCTCAAGGGACAGGAGTTTTTATATATTATATATAAATATACATATATTAGGTATATATATATGTATATTACATTTCTTATGTATATATGATGCAAAACATTGGTATCACACATTCTTTATTTCAGTTCTTGCACATCTTAAGTGTACAGGTGCTGTTTGTGCCATATGATTACATGTGGTGCTGCAATCTTACTGCCTCATTCTTAAACAAAGTAACACATTGAATCAATACGACTTAAATATATAAAACTTAATTGTTAAACCAGAAAGAAAAATTTGAAACAATTTATTGGCTATAATCCTTGCTAACCAAGCCAACTGGTTTAAGTTCTACTGCAGTTTACAAGTTTGGCCTTTTTCCTGTAGAGTTGCTTCATGTTTATGCCAATAAAACTGAAATCATATTTGTTTTGATATTTTAAGGAGAGGTTTAGCCACAATAAAACTACAGGGGTAGATCATATTTGCAGTCATGTTGCTAGAAAATTTTCTTTATTTAGAAATTTTTGAAATATCTGTATTCTGTATATCTACAGAACTTAGGTAGAAATAGTGTGGTACACATGCTTTCAGCAGAATAAAAGTGTCAAGAATTTACAGCTGCTAATAGTTGCCTTAGCAAGTATGGTCTTAGTTGCAGGTATAATCTGTATTTACCAGTGTTAATTGCATTAACATTACATGTTCACCTTTGTTGATGCCTGAGAATACACACAAGAGAGATCAATTCCAAATGCCTTCACCAAGAAGGGGAAATCTTCAATGGCAATTTATGCTTCATTTGATACCAGAGCATCTCTGTTGAAGCAACTCTCACAGGGGAAGAATTTTCTAGTATCTCTTTCAAGATACCTTATCTTCTTTGGATTAAACACAGAGAAGGCATGAATGATTCCTAGTACATAAGAAATCACTGTATGTGTGAGCAATCCTATTTATTAAGTCTAATAACTGACTGTTACCCTGAGAGTTGTTTAAGCTGAATGATCTGCCTTGCTTTTATAGCAGGAGAGAAACATACACATGTTTAGCACAGGCCAGCTGATGAGGAGTACCTTGCTCTCAGTGAGTTCATTGTCTGTGTTTCTCTGTCCAAAGCCAACTTCCTCATTGCAGAACTCTGGCCTTCCCTGGAACTGGATGAACTAGCTTGAATTTGAAGCACTTCCAGACCTGCATGATGGAATTTTTTTGTTAAAGAATAAGAAGGAAGTAAAAGAATAAAAAAGAAGTGAAATCTTCAAATTAGGTATACTGTAGATCTAATCACAGAGATATAAAACATGTCTTAAGCTGTAGTAACTGGGGCTCAGATAGGTATACCTGTACCAGTTTAAAATTTACTATCTCAGGTTATGCTGGCAATAGCAATGAGACAAATTTTGGCCTATTATAGTCAGGGGTGTTGTTAGGAAGCAGCTCAGGAAGGCATTGTAGCCTCAGCTCTAAAGGTAACAGAGGTACATGAAACCATGAGGACTTCAGTGCAAATGTACCTTTATTGTCCCTGAAGGATAGGTGCTGTCCTGATAGTGGGTGTATGCCAGTTTACATTTGATTTTCAGTTAGTTCAGCATTGTTGGCTTGTTTGCAAGGTTTTCAAAGTATGCCCTACAAATATATCAGTGACCTGGCGCTTGGCTGTTTTAAATGTGGGTGTGCCCCAGAGGTTGTAGTCTGCCCTTTGGTGGTTGGTATACATTTGTTTCTGAGGAGGGAAAGGCATGCTTTGCAGTCTTTACAGGGAAGTGATCTGTATCATTCCTGCTCATTTGCACAGATTTCCAGTTTAACAGTACTTACTAGTTGTCCTCTGAATGGATAGTCCTTCTTCTTCCCTGCTCTGAAAACCATGACAGCTTGACCTACAGTCTTGGGGTCCTTTGTTCTTAGCTGTTGTTATACAGAGATTAAAAAAATTGTGTCAGCTCAAGTGTATGTTGCTTGTAAGTATGGCACTTTATCTATCACCACTTCATGGACTTTCTTACTCATATACTGGGGACAATTTCATAGCCTATACTTTATATGTCAATTTGGCTTGACCTAGTAGTCAAAATAGGTTAATAGATGATATGGATGCCATACTGACACTTCCTCAACCATCATATTCATATATTGAAATACTTCTCAGGAAGCAGGTTGCAAAGCAATTAGGTTTCATAGGAAGTTGTCAGCATCCAAACTGGAATATAAAAATTTTCATTTTAATTATGTTCATGACTGAGATGGTAAAGTGTGGTCATGTAGCAAAAGATATTATAATTATTGAACAGTATATATTTTCAAAGCAGAAGTCTTTGAAATTGCAGATACACATATCTAAGCTCTGCCAGTACCTGCAGTTATTTTCTGTAATGCTATTTTTTTTTAATTCAGAAAGCTTGGCTACATTATGAATCAGTTTGCCACAGCTAAGTCACAAAGAAGTATTGATTTTCTGTTTAAAAGTGTGTACAAGACATTGCTTCTGTGGTTTCATTTTTGAAAGGTATTAACTGGAAAGCAATGTCTTATCGGCTCTGCTTTCATCTTCTCATTATGTTTTTTCTCAACTGCAAAATGCATCTCTGTTAATTTGTATGCTGCAGTGTACAGCTCTGCTTAGGTTTTCTGTGATTTTCAGTTTCTTTTGCAGCAGTGGATTGTAGCCATGTATCATAAAAACATAACCATTTCATAAGTTAGTTTTGTTTGTGTGACGTCCTGAAGTCTTAGCTTTTCTTCATAGTATAAACTACTAAGAATTCTGTTCAAATACTCATAATTCATTATCTTGGAACTTGTCTGTCATGTCTTTGGCTTTTAATACCATTAACCTTGTCCCTTCAGTGCCATTCAAAATATATCTGTTAAGATCTCCTTCAAAGTTACTATTAGTATAGCTCACCCAGTCACTATTCTTCCTCCAGTATCAAATGCAAGTTCTTGTTTTATTTAGGCTCATTAAGACTCCATCTCCCCTGAAATCCAGTTGTTTTCATTATTCAGTAGTTAAACCCTATAGATAAATCTGTATTTCTGCATCAAGAAGTTGAGGGTGTAGAGGCCTATTAATCCTTCAGTGTAAGGCTTTTTGCAAAAACTCTGCAAAGGTTGATTGGTAATATTTTTTTCATTACACAAATCAGAAGAAATATTAGATTGGTTGTATCTTTTGAAATCTCTCCTCAAGTATATTTCACCCAGATTAAAATGAAACTTTTGAGAAAACATGCAAGCAAATTATTCTGGAGTGGCAGAGAAGAGAATTGTGCTAAATGTTTCTGTGAGATGGAGCCTAATTGGATAGCTCAGGATGTTACTAGTGGAAAATAGCTAACTCATTGCTTCTTATATGTCTGTGGTAAATGATATTGAAATTAATTTCTTTCTGCATGCTCAGTGAGGTTTTTTAGGAAGAAAATCTTGGTCTCATCTCTTAATCTGGGATTCATTTTACCTTATTTCAGACTTCTCATAGTTAGATGTCTAGGTGTAAGTTATTTCTGTACATTTTTCATATGGTGAAGCAGGTGATGAATGTGATCTATCTTGTTTTCCCCACTGATAATGAAGGAAGCCCAGGATGCATAGATTTAGATGTCTTAATGTTCAGATTATTAAATTAGGAACCGAATTGTCGTGTCTTTAGTGAAGATATTTCAAGGTCATGGGTCACCCTCTGAGAAGAGAAGCAGCATAAATCACATGCAGTTAATGGAAAATAAAAAGGTGAGGCCAAAGTAAATGTGGAGACTGAACTATCCTCTGCTTTAGTGGATATGTTGCACCAAGCCTCCTGCTGAAGTGGTGCTGGACTCTTGCTTTTCAGATTATGTCAATTTTGGGTATAAGTCAGAAACCTCACAAGCAGTAGTTCTATCCTAACCATTTTAGTTGGCCGTGGTAGGGAAGGATAAAGGAAGCCTTACAGATGCTCTGTATTCAACAACTTGATGTTCCAAGGGACAACTGAGAGTGATCATCCGTCAGGTGCTTCTTGTTGGTCAGAATATTCCTGGAAAACCCAGTTGTAGGAGATAGGATGATGGTGCAAAGTGAGAGAGCTGTCTATATGGGAATCCTAAGGCTGGCAGATCTGCTGTATCACCCAAGCAGCAGAAAGAAAAATAGTAGAGGTCTGATGGTCACATCATTCTTTGTTAAGAGTTTCCTTGATGAATTTTGGGAGAAAAAGGCAGTTATTTTTTTTCCCAATAAATTCCACATAAACTAGGCAACCTATAGTAAATAAATGTGTGGTAATAACCTAGTGTCCATAGTTCACAGTTTAGTTATGAATTTAAACTGTAATGTTAGAGCTACTTTTTTTGCCATGATTAAACAATCTTTGTTTCAGTGAGCACAGTATTAATGTACTCCAGATTCTGTTTCTTTTGAAGAGTAACAGATGTTCACAGTTTGGTGTAATTTACAGATGAGCAATGCTGTTTATAGTAATTTTTTTCTGAGACCACCCAACTCATTTCACTTGTAACTTGAGCTATGTCCAAGTGTTGATCTCAGGAGATGTAAGAGACATAATAAATCTTTGCCCCACCCAGTTCAAATAACATGACTTAGTATAGATGGAATTTAAATATCTATACTTACAATCAATATAGAAAGTCAAAATTTTATCTTGCATGCCATGAAGAATAGAGGTGGAAATAACAACGTTCTTGCTTTCATTCATCAGTTATTCATAGGATCTGAAGATGTTTCTTGACAAAGTCTGAATGCACTAAGTTTATAAAATAAAGATGAACAGCTGAAAAAGCACAGCATAACAAGTAAAATAAAAAGAAACTGAGATTTATCCTGCAAAATGCAGATTGATTAAACAGAAAAAAATTCAGAAATGTAGTATTAAATATAGCTTGGGATGCAACAAAACACATCATGTCTTGTTAAAAACAGCTTCAATAAATTTTATGTTGCATTGAAAACATAGTGGGATTTTTATGAGTCTCTATCTGCAACATTACATTTGGTGTCAATCATTTAACAGCAAAAATAGTGTTTATAGGTTTTAAGGATGTTAGAAAACAAACATTGAGAAACCCTGGGAGACAGAAAGTGAACATTTAATTCATGTTTTTGCATTTAAATAAGTCCTAGGGATTCAACTGTATCAGTTTTGTGAAGGTACGGAGCAACTCCCACAGGGATAAAAGAAGCTCTGAATGGCTCAAAACAATGAAAATTCAACTAAAAGTTCTGAATTGACAGTAACTGGTATTGAATGAAACAGTATTATGGTTTTTTCTTTCATGACACTTATTGTACTTTATACTTAACATTTAGTGCAGTGTTATTTTGAGATTATAAATGGAGAACTCAGAAAAAAAGATTAAAGTTCCTATGGCAACCATAATGAACATTATGATTGTGGTAATGTGACATTGTGGTGTTGTGTCTTGCTGTTTGGCAGATATGTATTTTACAATGACTTAATTGGTAAATGTAGACACAGTTATAAAAGGCATTAAAATCAATGATCTGATTTTTTTTTTGAGATGGAATTGCATGATACAAGTAATTTTTTTTTTTTAATTTATTGAAAGCAACTTTGCTGGTGGGTTCTGAGATGCATTTTTCTATATGTTTTTTAGGCACAGCTAATACCTGTCTCTGTCTTCTGACAGTGATTGTTTTCCAGTCAGAACACAAGGATTTTCATAACTGTGTGCAGTTGTGTCACCAGAGCAGTGTGTGAATGCACAGATTGATGGGATGCTCTGATCCCCCAGCTCTCAATGCCATTTGTTTGCTTAACTTTGTGCCAGCAATGAAGATGCTATTTCAGTATCTTCCTTTCAGCTGGAGCCAGAAATACCAAATGCAGATGAAACAGTGCTGCTGTGAAGACTGCTAAAAGAGATTTATTCATTTACTGTTAGCTAAAAATAAAGAAATTCATTAATCATTGCACCTCATTGTTATCTTTTATTTTTTTCCCCCCTCTGTTTTTCTTCTGGCAACTAAGTGCAAACTGCCCCTTCAGTAATTCCTGTATTGTTGTTGAAATTCCAGTCTTTCTCACTTGGAAATTAAAAAATATTTTGTCACTGCCTTGGTTACACACACCATGATAGATACTAACAACTATCTGCTTTTTGTAGTCACGTCCTGAATATTTTCCTGATTTTTAAGAATGATCTGTCTTGCTTTACAACAAAAGGCTTGTGCTTTTAAGCCTGAACTTAAAATCTTCTCTATCTCTACTGTTTTTTAAGTTTTAAATCAATGGGCTGAGAAATCAGTCACTTGCTTTGGGTCTGTTTTGTGGTTTGTTTTTTTGGTGGTGGGTTTTTTGTTTGTTTGTTTGCTTTGTTGGTTTTTTTTAGGGGGTGTGTGTGTGTTTTTTGTTTGGTTTTGGTTGTTTGGTGTTGTGGACTTTTTATTTTCTGTTTTTCTCTAGCAAAATAAGAGAAATGTTGAAACTTACATTAGAAAACATATGGGATGTAACCTTCATTCCTGCTCTAGCTCTGTTTCCCAGGAAACAAATCAGAGCAGCATGAAAAGGATCTAAAGCTCCTAAATCCAGTGCAGAAAAAGTGGAGGCAAGTCTAAAACCTGTCTTTTAAAAAACAATATCTGCCGAGGACCTCTGACAAAGCTGTGGTGTGAGTGGAGTCTGATAAAAAGGGAGGTTTCTGGGGAGTCTGCAGAAGGCAAACCTGAGAAATTGTCATCCGGGCAACTCTGCAACCTTTACTTACAGTTACTCAGGAAGGCTGTATTGAGTTAGACAATCCATTCCCACAGGGGCCACGAATAGTTCCTGAGGTTGTCAGCTTGCTTGTGATGAAGTGGCTGCAAAGGTGCCTTGGAAGTCCCTGGAACTCTGCCACCTGGGTTGTGAGCGTGGGCAGCTGCGGTTTCCATCCGCGCAGACGTGCAGCTGCAGCCGTGCTGCATGGCAGGGCGTGTGTGCTACCTCTGCTGGTGCTGCTCCTGGAGGGGAACCCCTTAGCCCAGTAAATCCTCATCTACTGTATTACCCCACGTGTCCCATTATTCATTTATTGCAAGGCAAAATAATTACTTCAGAGTGCTGATTTATCAACTAAAAGCAAAGCATTCAAGTATTGCATTTTTGCCGGTTGGTTGTAATCACAAAGCTTCCTGATGTTATTAGTAAACTACAGTGTCACAGTGTGGTTCTGAAGCTGTTATTGAAGTTGGACTAACACTGTCTTCCTGTGGAAGACAAAAAACTACTATACGTAGTTTTTTTCTCTTACTTTCTCTGGAAAGTTCATGCAGCCTGGCTACGACTGTATTTTTTAATTTGCTAACTTCTTGTCTTCCCTTAGAAGTAGGGCTTCTGTATTTCTCCCTTATGTGATCTTAACTTTGTGTGCTCCTGATAAATTTGAACTAGAGCTGGTTGAGAATTTTCCATTGGAATGAATTCCCACTAGAAATGTTGGTAAAACAAATTTATCAAAAAAGAACTTTTCTAATACTAAGTTTAAAGCATACTATTGTGTGCTGTTTAGTTTGACCTGATGGGCAGTATGTTATGTTATGGAATTGACCACAAGAATTTTCTCTTTGCATTAGCTGAAAAAGCAAAACTAAACTCTTAAAACTTTGTGGTGCACTAAAAAGATGCTTGATAACAAGTGATAATTTTTGCAAAAAACTTCTTTCTTCTGAAAAAAACACAAAAATAGCAGAGCTCTCTGTTAGAGTGACAGATGTCAGTGTAAGCACTTTTCACTTGTGTTTCTAGTCTGTTCCAAAAAATGAATGTGTTTACAGGTGTTTGGTCAAGTGTTGAGATGCTCCTGTCTTCCTGTTGTGAAAGGAACAAATACATAACACCTGTCATATTAAGAAACAGCAAGCAGGGGAACATTTTTCATTTTAAAAAGAAAGAGGAAACTCCAGTCCAGTAAAGCCTGGAGTTTGACGTTAACTTAAATACAACCAGGAGAGCACAGAAGCCACAAGAAAAAGTCAGAGTGTGGTTTTGTCAAGACACCAGTACTAATGAGCATTAGAAAATGCTGGTAATGAAAATTGTGAAATATCAAGAAAAGTTAACATGTTTATACTTCTATTTTATACACTTATATCAAAATTCAAAGTTTTGTCTTTCTTTTTTCAGAATGATCAGTCAATGCAAGATATGCAGATAATGGGAGGAGATGATCTTTCAAAGCTCACTGGGAAGGTTTGTTAATTTTAAATTTTAGAAAGAAAATACATCCACTGAAGACACTTAGGAAAAGCTTTATAATTTTGCACATGGGCAGTCAGATACTAATACTGGAATAAAATAAAGTTATTAATCTGTTAAATTACCATAATGCCATTGCTTTCACATTTCCAAAAAGGTCAAAATGTATCTCCTTCATCATAGTGTAAGGATTTTCCAGTAGTTATAATATCAGTGAGATTGTGGGCAACATTGGTGCTGGAATGCTTTCCCTGAGGTTGTTTAAGTCTTAGAGCCTTACTTTTTCTGCCCTCACTGGATGTGTGCAAGCAAATTGCAGATTAAGTATGCCTGCTGAATTCGGCATATGAAGAGATTCATACAATTTTCCTCCCTGTTCAAAATTTAGTTTAGTTTAGTTCAAAATTTAGTTTAGGAACATTCCAATCAGATAATCAAATAGGATTATTTTTTTATAATTTCAATATCAGGCTGGCTGTATGGCTAAATTTGCTTTGCACTATACTTGAACATTGTGGTAATGAAAGAGAGTGGTTTGAGTCAGTGAAAAGGTAATTTTCATCCAACCATGGTAATACAAAGCAATGCTTTAAAGAGGAAGGCAGTCTGATTTCATTAGACAAATGGTCTATGTGGAAAATGGTCAGAAAATTATTCTTTACTTATGCATTAAGGCAACAGAATTCTTATTTTGTTATTAGTACTGTATGTGCAGTTACTTTCTATTAGCTGGCACTTAATAATACCAGTTTCTTCAAAGGTAGCTCTAGCAAACTAATCTGTTTTGTTTTCCTGTAGCACGGAAGACAAAGAAGAGAAACACTTAAAGTATTTCATTAATATTAAAAGGGTTCTGATGGAGCTAAAACTTAAATGAAAAATTGCTGGTCTACTCAGAATATTTTAGTGATACATTTGTCCTCAATTTGCACTCCTAAATATTCCTGCTGGATGTTTGTTGCCAAGTTATCACTAGAGCATTAATCATGTTCTTGGAAAATATTCAGTTGCTCTCCTTTCTTATATTCCAACACTGGTGTTACCTGTTCTTCTCTGATGATTTTGCATGTTTCTTTACCTCACAGGCAGAACTGGCAGTGCACCTATTCATCTTACCTAACATGTCTCCTTCCCAGATAATCCAAATGCTTCCTAAGCTTCCAAACCCAGCTCAATTTTCCCAACTTCCAATCCCTGATTTTCTCCAGGAATGGTTTTAGTTATTAATATATTTTCCAGATATGGAAATCACTTGAATTCATTGGGGCAAAACTTTATTTTCTTTTGCAGGACTTTTGTCTATTTGTGTGCATCCACAGGTGTATGGGAGGGAAGGAAAATTTCACCCCAAGTAGTTCTGCTCTTTCCAAAAATGAAGTAAATTGTTTTTGTATACAAAATTGTTTTTTGTATACTGAAGATCCAGTGAGCTTTTCTCGCTGGCACAGGCCTCCTGTTTCCAGGTATGGAACAGGACATAAAGTTTGGCTGTTGGGAGATTAGGAGATACTTGGGGAGAAGGCTGGACAGCACTATAGTTAAAGATTGCTGGGTAAGGAGGTTGGGATCATGGTTAGGCTTGAAGGGGATGGTTTTGGGAACAAAGGGAGATGCTGGTCAGGAAGGGAGCCAGTGCTGGAAGCTGGGTGTGGAGAGGCTGCAGCAGATCAGGAGGGGAGGGCTGGGACTGCCAGGGGAGCAGACATGCTGAAAGGGCAAATTTGGTGGCTGTCTGTATGTGTGGTTCTCTGTGACACAGCTGATATATGAATAAGTAAATAGCATTTTCACTACAACATGTGAATTGGGGTTTCCTTAAGACTTATTTTACTGGTTGAAAAAATGGGACACAAATTCCTACTTACACACCTAAAGCTGAATATACGAAGGAGTGGCCTTATGTCCACAGATGCTATCTCCTTCATCTGTTGTTCACTTAAGCAATCAGTGTCAGTATTCAGCACATTTTGCTAATCAGCCTTTGCAGACTGATTCAGAGCCTCCTACAGTCAATGTAAATCTTTCCTTGACATGTTTTTTAGCACCTTAGTTTGGCTGCTGGCTTTTAGAGCTGCTGCCTTTAGTAACCATTCTAAGTCACTCAGTGGATTTGTGGAAGACTTCCTGATAGAATTCAACTTCCCTGATTTTGAGTGAGTGGGATGCTTCTGCCTGCTTGGAGCACATATGAAGAACAGTCATAATTATATTGAAAAATTAGTATGCCATGTTAAGTCCCATTAACTTAGTGATCATGGAAGTTGTTCTCAATGGAAAATGCTAGCATAGGTTCAGAATCTAAGTTCCAGAAAGTTTCTATAAAGTTCAAAACCATCAACAACGTAAACTCTTTTGAAACCTGCAGACAAAAGATTCTGAAATGCTGATCCTAAAGTTCTCTAAGTAATAATACCTGGAACCTTGATAAGGCTAGAATCTGAGTGAATAACTAAGTAATTTCCATGTGTTTCTTATCACTGGGAAAAAAAAAGATTACTGAGTATATTCATGAACATGGTCCTCTATAACATTTTTTTGTGTGTGAGAAAGCTTAAAGAAAGAAAAAAAAATTAAAAGCTAATTAAAAACAGGCTGTTAAGGATAATATGTATTGAGAAGGAGTAAAAATATTATAGGCCTGGGAAAGTGTAAAAGGATGCAAACTATTAAGAAGATAAAATTCTGAGAGACGACAGTTAGCTTACAGACCCAAGCTGCTAACATAAGAAAATAATTCATAATTTGAAAATCTTCATCTGTGAAAAAGGTCACAGAGGCAAGAATCAAGATTTTGATTGCATGAATCATTAATAAAGGTACTTGAAGAATGAGTCCTGGTATAGCTTAAGACTAATGCTTTGTAACCATTCATTTCTATGCAGAAAAAAAATTATTTCAAAAATCTCTCCTCTAGTAATGCAAGTGGTGAATACAAGATTTCTCATTCCATAGTTAAGCAGCTACTTAATTTTCAATTACTTCAAATCTGAAATGCTCATTCATTTAAAAATGAATGTAACAGTTATAATTAATATTTGTAAAGGGGAATGAATTTTGAAAATGGAGAGATAATAACTGTCCAGAAAATGAGGTAGTGTTTCAAAGCAACATAACTATGAGAATTTATGTAGATGAGGTGAAAGAACAATAATATAACCCTGTTTAGTTAATAATACTGTAATCATACTGCATAACACTAAAAATTCATAACATTTTAAAGTATTTTTTGGCATTTAAACAAAGTAAATTTTTAAACATCTGGAAACTTCAGTAGAGTTATCTGTACCACAGTTGTGAGTTACCACTGCCATTTACCCCTTATACTTTAATTTGTGAATATTTTGTTCAGGAGCTTTGGAGCTCATTACATAGTCCAGTGTCCTGGACTATGTAAGGAATCATTCTTTATATCACCCCATATGCAGTATATCCTGCTCTTAAACCACATTGACTTGCCTCCTTGCAAATGAGCCAAGTTAGTCAAAACCATAAACTGAGAGTTTATATAATTCTGGAATGAAATACTTAGTACAATTTTATAATATATTTGATATCAAAATTAGCTCCATGTATTTTTGTCACAATCAATATTACTACAAAACACAGAATATGAACAAAATTATTTATTGTTATTTGTTAAGCTGTAAGAGCTTCTAATTAAAACAAAGCAGTTGTGTAGTTATTGTGATACAGTTATGGAGCCAGTGAATTTCTGATATTCCATCTGTCTGAAGTATGGATCAGTGCTTATGTTCATTATGAAGGACAATTCTGCTTGCTCATATTGAGCGTATCTTGTTGACAATCAGTGGTTTTGGCTTTTCTGAAGAAGTGTGGAAAGTAATGAATAGTAATCAAGAAAAAAGAAAGTTAATGTCTTGTGTTCTCTCTGCACTTCCTTGCAGTTTGAGCACTCTGGCAATACTCTGATGCTCTCCTGAAAAAGTGATCAGCTCATACCATAAAAAGATCCCACTCAGAGGAAGATATCCATCATGCAGCACTCCTCACTTCTGTCTGGCAGGATTTGTGCAATAACATCTCCAAACTTCCCTTGTATGTCTCACCTAAATAAATTTATTCAGTATCTGTCATTTTCTTGTCCCACTTGCAATAAGGGAAAATATTCCAGGAGCAAAATGCAATCTCATTTTCCTCACGCCTTTCATTTCTTCTCTTGCTTTGCTGAAGCATTTTTTATGCATGTCATTGGTTCTAGCAACAGTTCTAAGAGCTGTTTCTCTATCATTCTCCTGAATCTGTTAATGTTTCAGTATTTAATAAATGATACAGGAGGCAGCTGTGTAACATAAAGTTTTATTCTCTAGATTTAAGATTCGTTAAGATAAGTTAACCTCTGCTTCACAGTTCCGAGTTTGTTTCCCAGAATTCTGTTGGTTCTGTATTTATTATGTTTTCTCCCTCAGTATTCACTGGCTTCACTGATGTTGTGCTTTATCTCCCTGTGTGCATTCCTTTCTGGAATAATGCCCATAAATTGGCAGAAAAAAATAACAGCATTTCCCTCAGAACATTATGTAGTTCATATGATGGTAACGGTATTCAAAATCCACTATACATTTCTGCAACAGTCATACCACCCACTCATCTCTACATCTCACTGTATTCCTATCAGACAGGGAACTTAGCCTTTTTCATCTTTTCAAAAGTTGACTTTATGTGTCTTGAAGCATTCCATATCTTCAGTACCTCTACTTAACTGCCATCTTTAGTCACTTCTGTTGTTCTGCATTTTTTTTCTTATTTAGAATATGGTCTCTACTCTTCTGACAGTTGCCATCCTTAACTGCATTTTCCACAGCGCCCAGAGTCAATCACTTTTCTTTGCACTTCCTGATTAGGTAATCTTTTCTACTCTTAATCATCAATTTCTTTTTTAACTGTTGTTCTGGAGGAAGGAAAATACAAAGAAAACTTCTCAGCCTTTCCATCCTGTTTTTCACATGGGCTCTTCTCACCCACTGTCTACCTGCTCCTCCATCATGCATACTTGCCTTTGTCCTGAAAAGCCTCTTCCAATTCCAGATCATCAGAAGATTATACTTCTTCCTTTAAGTAGGAGAAGAGAGAAAGTGAATTCATAAAATGAATCATAGAATCATGAAATATCAGTTTGGAAGGGACCTCAAGGATCATCTGATCCAGCCCTCCTAAAATTATTGTTTATATGATATGTCTCAGCATCCCATCAATCTGAAACTGAAAAATTTCCTAAGTTTGGGAATCCACCACTTAATGCATTCCTGCATTACCATTAGATCAATTATAGTAATTTACTTTGCATGTACAACAGAAGCATGCTGTAAGGATGGCTGCAAGCTGAACATGTACATACAGCATTCAACACAATGCTTCCTGAGAACAAAATGTCAGTAAGAGCATATCAACACACCCTCCACTTTGTCCCCACTCTATTAACTCTTGGAGATACTGAACTAATTTTACTGCCTTTAATTAGCTGAAGTCTGCAATTTTTAATACATGCAGTGGTAGAACTGTTATCCACATCTGTGTCATCTCTTTGTAATACCTCTTTGTAGTGCCAGTTATACCTCTAGTCCCACAATATGCTATAGTAAGGAATGTCATCTTTAAGTTACCTGTGAAAAAGTTGTTTCTTTTAAGCTTACTACCTGGTTCCCTTCAATGACCTTTGCAAGCTTTATAAAGGTAAATCTGCCTTTTTGAATTGCTTCCTTAAAATTTTCTGCAAATATGGCTACATTGCTTAATTTTCTTGGGGTTTTTTGTTTGTTGTTGTTGTTTTGTGGAGGTTTGTTTTTCTTTTTTGTTGGTTGGTTTTGGGTTTTTTGTGGCTTTTTCATGTGTTGTTTGGTTGTTTTTTATAGTACAGTTATTTGGCCTGATCAGAAATAGAGCTTTGCTTAGAGATTCCTATATTTGAAGGTCCAAAAGCACCATTATATTCTTTTCTGAACTTCTGAGTAATTAGATTGAAGTGTTCCAAATGATAATTTCTTCACTGTTCCTCCAGTTTCTCTCTTGTGCTATCAACTATTTTGACTTAAAGACTCGATGGAGAAGCCTTTATACTTCAAGCATATTTCATCAACAGCCAACTGTCATTGCTGCTAAAATGGTGAACCGAGTGTTCTCTTCTGAATTTGGATAGCTTTTTGCCTTTTGCTGTTACCTTTTCTAATACTTTTGCCTACTAAAGAGCAGCTTGCCATTATCAAATTTATATTGCCATATGGCTGCATATTTGCTAATCATCCAGTCATTACTTAAGCTTATTTTAGATAAAATGATACATTGGGAGCCAGCTGTAAAGTACTTGCATACTATAGGCTGTAAATTAGACAAGGTTTGAAAATAGTATTAATAACAGGAAATTAATACAAGGCAATTGATTTAGTTGAGAGAAACAGAGCTTCAAGCATGCAGATCTTTCTGTTGGTCTGAACAGAATCAGCAAAGTTCAAGCTAAGTGCAGACTAGGAGAAACTTAATTTTAACCTAATGTGGTAATCAGAGAATTTGGGAGGAAAAAGTGATTGCCTTACATGATCACCTACCCTGTGACCAAAGAGGCAGATAAAAATGTTAAGAATTCCTCTGAGCTAAAATAAGAGAGCAAGTTATCAGCTGTGGAACACTGATAAATGAGTTGAAGGTCAGCTGCAGTGGAAGATTATAAGGTGCCATAAAGCCAGTATTTTATTGAGTCCATGATTTCTGGTGCATAGAGCAGTTCTGAATTTTTGTTCCCAGGCTCAGTTGTTGAAGGTACTTTGTGGTCTCTTTGAGGCTGGGGCCTGAAAGGTCAAAGTTCTTTTGTGAAAAATGTTCTCCCACTGGGAACTGGGCTGTTAATTAAATAAAAACTATTACCTCCTGCTACAGACTTTACTACTCTTTTTTTTCCAGGTCTCAAATCATTCTTAATTTCTCAGTCTTAGGTTCTTCCTGTTTAACAGCTTTATTTTTTTATTTTTTTTTTTAATGTGCATGCTTGTTATTCTACTGATTCTGTGCTGAAATATTTAAGAAGATATCCCCTTTATGTACCTACCTGATTTTCTTGCTATGCATGCAAGGGCTGTGTTTATCCTTTTAGCTGTAGTATTAAATATGTTTTTTAATTTGATTACCTAAGTAAAATTCTAAGTAGAATTTCTGCTTTCCAGGAAATACTTTCCCTTCATAAATTTGCACTATAGCATTTTACCTTGTTATAATTCTACATTTTATGTGAATTCAAAGACAGCCTTTCCTTCAAACTCTTATTCAGTTCTAATTTCAAAGCACTGCTGTTTCATAGGAGCTCTTCCTTTGAAATCAAGCTTCTAAGTGATAAGTGAAACATAACACCAAAATATAGAAAAAATTATTATTCTTCTCCAGGAGGGTGAAAAATTGTTTCCATAACACTTACTACTGTCAGGCAGGAAGCATACATGATCTCAATACTTTGCTTCGTCTTGTTAGCTGACATTGTTCCATTTATTACTGACTTGTGGGAAGGTAAGCAAGAGAAATATATTGACACAGTGCCAGAGTATTTTTCAGCTTATTACAAGTCAGGATTTTTCTTGCATGTATTATTATAACAACCTACATTCTTGCTATGCATAAGATCATGTGGCTTTGAAAAGCAGCAAATTACAAATTTGAAACTTTTGCATGTTTCCAGGCCCTTATTAAAATTTTTGAAATTCACAGATTCATTGAAGTTTATTATCAAAGTGAAAATGTGTCTCTGTAACATGACAGAAAAATAGAATGCAGGGATTAGAAATTATTTCTTCCTGGTTTTACATAGTACTAATATTGTAAAAAATTGCCATCTTTTTCCTAATATCCTAAGACATGCTGCTGTGAACCATTTCTACTGCTATTTAAAAAAGGATATGAGAACGGTTTTTTTTGTGCAGATGCATTTCACACTGCAGGTATTATTTCTGCTCAGTGTAAACATCCATGTGCAGAGTCACAAGTTGTATGCACCCTGATCACTTAAAACTGGAGAGTTTTAAACTTCGCAGAATCCCTTTGCATTTAAAAACACAGAGTGCAATTTTAGGGGCAGCACTCTTTAATATTTTTCTAAATTATCTGGATGAAGAAATCAAATGTGCATTATTAAGTTTGCCAGAGACATTAAGCCAGGAGGAGCTGTGTACTCCCCGGAGGGTAGAGAGGCCTTACAGAGAGATCTGGATAGACTTGAGAGCTGGGCAATCACCAACTGTATGAAATTTAACAAGAGCCAGTGCCAAGTTCTCCTCCTGGGACAGGGTAATTCCAGTAAAACTGGGGGATAAGAGACTGGAGAGCATCCCTGCAGAGAGAGATTTACGGGGTTTGGTTGATGGTAAACCGAGTATGAAGAAACAGTGTGTCCTGGCAGCCAAAAAGTCCAGCTGTGTTCTGGGATGCATCAAGCACAGCATAGCTGGTCAAGGGGGGTGACTGTCCCACTCTGCACTGCACTGGTGCAGCCCCACCTTGAGTGCTGTGTGCAGTTTTGGGAGACTCAGTGCAAGAATGACATCAAATGATTACTGTGTCCAGAGGAGGGTGACCAAGATGGTGAAAGGTCTCGAGGACAAGACTTATGAAGAGCAGCTGATGTCACTTGTTTTGTTAATCTTGGAGGACAGAAGGCTGAGGGGTGCCCTCATCACTGTCTACAGCTTCCTCAAGGATGGCAGCAGAAGGGGAGGTGCTGATCTCTCTCTGGTGACCAGCAATAGGACACAAGGGAATGGAATAAAGCTGAATTAGGGGAAGTTCAGATTTAACATTAGGAAAAGGTTCTTCACTGAGAAGGTGTCTGGTTATTGGAACAGGCTCCCCATTAAAGTGGTCAGGGCACCAGAGTTCAAGGAGTGTCTGGATGATGCTCTTAGTCATATGTTTTAGTTTTAGGTAATGCTTTGAGGTGCAGGGAGTTGGATTTGATGATCCTTATGGGTGTCTTCCAACTTCAGATATTCTGTGGTTCTATATTGCACCAGCCTGCTTCCTGCCAGCTACCTGGTAGAAACAGCTGTAAACAGGATGAATCACAGTCATAGCATCTATGAGCTCTCAACAATCCCTCTAATCCATCAGCAATGAAAGATTATTCTCTTGCAACAACTCTATAAAAATGTGTTTCAATCTCTTGACAGCTAAGCCACCGTCTCTTTATTTTGACTGTATAAGAAATTTTTTTAGGACATATTTTAAAATGCTAACTGTTTTCTGTGTCTCCCTGAAAGATATATTAGTACCATTATTAGATTTCTGAATGTACTTCATGGATTGTATTCATGATTGCTCTACTCAGAAATTAAGGCATCTTCAATCTAGTAAGATGTCGGTAAATATTCCTATTTCCTGTTCCCCAGGCTCCAAAAATAAACAGAAAATACCAAACACATGCCAGAAGGCTGTATTACTTTTCCTCCTCTGCAATTGCCTCAGATATATCTGAATGGACAAAACAGTCTTCATCTATGTTATACAGGAGCTTCAAACTCATATACTTGAAAAGAGGTCTTTTCTTCAGTGTCCTTTAGCTTCCTATCATTTGTCCACCTATCAGTCACTGCTGTAGGACCACAAACGGATGAGTTTCACCAGTCTGCTGACCACCAGATCACAGGTGGATTTCCTGGTGAAGCTGAATTAGGTCTTGGAGGTAACTGTGATCTTTCCCAAGACATGATGGATGCAGCAAGCTGTGCATTTAGGATGATGTTAACTTTACTGATAGTGTACCAATTTGTTGTATCCATTGCATCTTCTTTTATCATCTTCTACTCATTTGCTCAAGGATAAGCTAATTTATTTCAAACAGTTTTAGTTACACATCTCCACTACCTAGTTTGGGTACTGTGTATTAATACACTACTTGGAAGTTTTTTCCCTGGTACCCTGCAATGCCATCCCTTTTCTATCAGTAGCCTGCTTCAACAGGAGAAAAGTAGAGGACAGGCAGCATTAAAATCAGTTTCCCAGCACATCATGCAGTTTTTTGGGAGATGGTTTCTGGTACCAGAGGATGGCAAATCATTTTGAATGCTTTGTCATAAGCAAAAGTTAATTATGATGAGTCACAGTAACCCTACCTAATCAAAAAAGGGATTAATGTATCACTCTAAATGATCAGGATGCCTGCCTCCTTATTTGTACAATATGTTCTCATATCTAAGTATTTCATAGTGGCTTTTCCACTACACGTCCATATATACAGGATTTCTCCACAACACAGAAAATCCTGTTCAATGTTTTGGAAATACTAAGAATTTACATAATTCAGAACAGAGAATCTGTGTTTCCTGACCTAGACAAATGCCTCATTTCAAAGAACCAAATGTCCCAATGCATATAATTTGCAGCTATTGGACTCTGAGAAGAGACAAGAATGGCAGAATAGTGGTCAAATGATTTCAGGGTCCACCAGTATCCTTCCTTCTCAAATTAGTTAATAGATATGAAATCTTAGACTTCATCTGAAGTCATGCACAGGTGACTATCACTCTTGTGGCCAGACAAACCCTTCAGGCATGTCTGGATCCATGTTAATCTTTCCTTCATATGAGTCATCTGAGATAAGGAAACGGAGACAAGATTAAATGTCTGTTCGATGGATGTGTAACTGGTTGGAAAACTGTTCTCAAGAAACAGTTAATTATGCTTCATTGTCAGACTGGGTGCATTAAAACACGTTCTCCAGGGACTGCACAATATTTAACTCATGATTCAAAAGATGGAATTAGCATTTAATGGTAGCGATACTACCCAGAAAAATACTATAAGAAAGCATTAAGATTTTATGAAATTATTTTAATAATTGGGTCCCAAGAATTAGAAGTCACAGCAATAAAGAAGAATACTAACTTCTGTGTTTATACAGAAGCAGTCTTTTGCATAAATCCAAGTGTGGAAGAACTGACTAAGCAACAGATCTGAACTGGAGATAGGTGGAATGCAGCTGCACATGAGACATCAGCATACCTTTACAAAAGATATAATGTACTGGAACACATAGAATGAAGGATTTCTTTTAAAGTATACAAAGTGTTTCTTTTATTCTTCTCAGCACTGGAAAAGGCTTCTCTTTGGTTTGGGGCACAACATATGTAGAAGGATTCTGACCAACCAGACAGGTTCCAGAGGAGAACAAAAGATCAGAAAGCTGGAAAATATAGCATCTGAGAAAATGTTGAATAAATAGTTGTTTAATCTGATGAAGAGGAAACTGAGGAAATATATCTCTCTTCAAACACAGAAGAAATTTAAAAGAGAAGTAAAGCTTTTGTCTATATCCATTGAAAAATAGGCTTAGGTCAAATAGCAACATAAGTTTTTTAACTGTATTTTTGCTCTTAGATAGTGAGGCACTGAGAAACATTGCCTGGGGAAACTCTGAAGTCCTCATCATGTTCAAGAACAGGTAAATCAGATGTCTGTGAGGGATAGTTTTAAGTTCATTCTTTGGGCCAACAGTTTAGTTGTGATGACCTTTCATGGTCTCCTCAGCCCAATTTTCTATTAATATCCATTCTTTTTTTCTCACAAGTTAAATAGTAAGGTCTGCTTCACTCTATTAGTTTAATCCCAATTCCATGGCCAGGGAGTCTGCTGTCCCTTCATTCTGACTGATTTTATGATTTTCACTTCTAAGTAAGCAAGACAGTCCCTATTGTTGCTCATGATTGGATAGATGAAGCAGCTCTGCTAGCGAAGACCTGTACTTGTCTGTCAAGAAAATGTCCCAGGACTATGATTATGCATTTCTCTCAATCTGTCACAGCCCTGTCTGCACTAATAGGCTTTAAGGGCCATGACCCATGTCACCTGGGGCCCTACCCAGCTTGTGGGCACAGGAACCTCACTCAGCTCAACCCTAGGCTTTTAGTCCATGCCTGAGCTATGCTGTATGGTAGTGATCTTCAGCTCAGCTACAGCCATGCCTGCACATTACTACAGATGCTGATCCAGACCCTGTCTGACCGACTGATTTCCCAGTTTAATCTCAGACCTGTCTAGTCACTGTGGACCTGCCTGGAGATCAGTGGGCTGTGTCTGGTCATGTTTACTCTCACTGGACCCAATCCCAACATGTGGACTGACATCCCAGCTTGACCTCAGATATGCCACATCACCATGAACTCACCCGATAATGTGCACTCGTGATTTAACAAGTCTCGGGTCTTCTCTTTCCCCTTGCTGGGGTACTGTGGGGCTGAGCTCTGGCTGGTGAGGCCTCTGCACTGCTGGCCATGTTACTGCACTCACCTCCTTTGCTCAGGGAGCACCTGGCTTGTGCTCCACGCTCACACAGTCTGCTAATGCAGGACTTTGCAGCTCTACTGTCATGTCAGTTTTGGTATATTGCATCTCATTCCATGGTTGCTGGAGAGGTCTGGTCTCTAGAAGATCTGAGCATTTCCTTTGGTAGGAAAGTTCTTGTCAACAATATGAAGAGCAGCAAGAGATACATGAAACTGACCAAATGGGTGAGGATGTCAAGCTGATGTTTTCAGGTCAGCCTCTCCTACCAGGTGCAACTTGCAGTCATCCTTGACTGTTTGCTGATACTAAAGGAGTTCAACTCCATCTTCTTTAGTTCTGGTGAGGTTCTTTCCTTGTCAGCTCTTCTGCTCTCTCCCTACTCCATGTATGTACATGTGTATGTATACACATATAAATATTTACATACTTACATTGGCTGTGCAAGTTCCCTGGAGGATGGTTAAACTATACTCCTGTATGTAATCTTCAGGTGTCCACTGACTGAACCAAGTGATTTCTTTATGCCTCAGCCCCAGGTGTCCTGGGTTAGTCTTTGGAAGTGTTTTTCTGAGTTATGACTTCATCCAGGAATCCTGATAAAAGCCAAACCCTTTTTGGGTCCAAGTAGCTTCCTTGAAGACAATGGGTCACTGTCATATCTAAAGGATTGACATGCATTATTTCTTGAGAAAAGAATTGTCTAGAGGCAAGGTGTCTTTGGACTTCTGTTGCAAAGAGGTCTTTGACTTTTTACCTCCACAAGACCAGGTTTTTTAGATCCAGAGCTGTTTGTGTCAGCAGCTGAGAGGTTGAAAGTCAGGAGTGGCAAGCAGGATAACCACCAGCGAAACCTGTTATGAAAACACTAAAATGGAGCCACCCTCCAAGATTAATTCACATTCTGTCTGAGCTCAGTCTAAATTAGTGGTTTTCTGGAGTGATATCTCCATTGCTGACATCTGCTGAATTAGTACCGGGAGTTCCCTCCATACCTTTAGCAAAGTGTTTTGCCATTTCAGAATCATTGAGGTATAATACAGTGTGTGGTAACATGTTTCTGGAGTGGTTAATGCATGAAGCATGCTGTGTCTCCCTACCAAGCACTGTGATCATTGGAAGGAACTTCAGTATAAATATAAATATGGATAATCTATAGTAATAATTTCTGTTTTGAAGATTAAAAACTATTTACATACCAATTAATGAAACTGCCAAAGGTGTGCTGTTTATGAGCACACTCCCTTCATGTGCTCCTTCTCCATGGTGTTTGAGTTTTTCTCAGAACTCTCAGCCTTGGGATTCTGTGATGGGAAAGGAAGTTAGACAGTCTCTACATTATGCATGTAACAAAGCCAACAAACCTGGCTTACCATACCAACAGAAAGGACATGGAATGTAAGCTAGTCTGGTGAATATTGCATGAATGTGAAACTATCTGTCTCCAGGTTTTGCAGGTCATACAGTATGCAAATACTTATGGATGGCTAGATAGATAGATATATAGAGGTATTTATGAAATAACTTTCCCCTTGCTATTGCAGGTCTCACCTGAGAAAGTAGATCTTAATGCATGATTCTAAGAACCCATTCTTTTAAATAATCATGATAATGCCCACTAATAAATAGATTTTTGTTTCTTCTAGAAGGAACAATACATCTTACTATTACTTTTAATAGAAAAACAGAAGTCACCTTAGATATTGTGATTCCTTGAACAGCGATGAACCATTTCAGCAAAAAAGGTTAGCCCATATGATCATGCTGTCCTAAGCCTTGACATCACTGCTTTTGACTGGATGCCTGCCATTCTCTTCAAGTAACACTACTGATTTCAGGAGCAGTACTTGAAGAAAAAGAGGGTGCTTCACCATATGACAAAGAGTGGTACAACTTGGCCTCCTGTGAGGCTTCTGGGTGGCAAGGGCAGGGGCAAGAGCATTTATTTCAGCGTAACATTGCCACAGTCTCATATTAACATTGGAAACAGTATTTTAGTGAACTACAGGGTACACTGTAGTACACAGCTAGATACACTGGAATGAAGTGAAGCTCATCCCATTTGGATTTTTTCCATCTAATTTTATTTTCTGAAGCTACATCCATTCTTGCACAAAGAGGATAATCCAGGCAGGGCTGAACAAAGTCGTAGCCCCTGACTACAAGTATTGCTTTTAAGGCTGGCTCTTTTTCAGGGCAGAATAATGAACCAGGAAACTCCTCGTGTCCTGTCGTGTTGTATGTAACACACATAGGCCTATTCATCTTAATTTCATTTTTTCATATGTTTTTTAAAGCTTGTGAATATTGTGTAATTGTGCTTCTTTTTGTTTGTTTCTTTCAGAATGTTCTAATTGTGGAGGTAAGTCAGGTGTTTATGTCATGTAGTACTTAGATAAAGCCACATAATCAAGTTGTGATGGTGTGTTTAGTTTCTAAAACCTGTCTGTGTTTACACTTCTTTAATTGGGAGGTGGTGAAGAGGGAGAGGGGCTGATATGCTTCATGACTTCTGTCTTCTTACAATTGCATGATGGATCAAACTACATTGTGGCCACGATTGTCTTGTGATACCCAGGAGTTTATTTCTGCGTCATTTGATTTGTTCTTTGTATGGTTTCATGAACTCCTGTTCTTCAAGTCGTTCTGTTCCTTGGAGGACAATGAATCAACTGTAATGAATCATAGAATCACTTTGGTTGGAAAAAAGCTTTAAGATCATCTAGTCTAACCGTTAACTAGTACTGCCAAATCCACCACTAAACCATGTCACTAAGCACCACATCTGCACATCTCTTAATAACGCCAGGGATGGTGACTCAACTGTTTCCCAGGGCAGCCTGTCCCAGTTCATGACAACCCTTTTAGTGAAGAAATTTTTCCTGATACACAATCTAAACCTCCACTGGCACAACTTGAGGCCATTTTCTCCCATATTATCACTTTTACTTGGAACAAGAGACTGACACCCACAACACTACAAACTCCTTTCAGGTAGTTGTAGAGAGTGATAAGATCTCTCCTCATCTTTCTTTTCTCCAGGCTAAACCCTCAGCTGCTTCTCATAAGACCTGTGCTTTGCTTGATTTTGGAATAATAGAATAACTCTGCACATCCTTTACAGCGTCAGGGTTGCTCACACAGTGATTGAAAATGTCAGTCATTCTCTCAAGTCCCCATGACTCCTGCTCATCAGTGCTGCATCCTGCAGCGTGCCCTGGGGAGGGCCTGTCACAGATATGTTGCTGGTGTAAGTCAACAGTGTTCAGCTGTAGAAGAAGAGAATATGTCACCGTACTTGTGCTGCAAATTCTATCTTAATTAATGGGGGTGATTCTTTTAAAATCTTGGGAAAGCAACTGGGATGGTTAAAGAGCACACCAGGACCTGACTGGCATTTCAGGCCCAGTCTACTTGTGTGGGAAGTAAGCTGGAGAGTGTAGAGAAGGAAATTTATAAATAATAGAATGTCGTCTTGGGAAGGGAAAAGTCATCAGCCACAGAGATGGCTGGTTACCTGAATAACTGCTAGGAGCTCCATATTTGCTAATGCTAATGTTTCTGCTGTAACAGAAAGAACCATCTGCAGCAAAGTCTGTTATTGCTATTAGATAGCTTGGGTGCAAAGACAGTGTTACAGCTAAGGAAAAAATCCATGACCAGAGTTCAGGATCAACAGCTGCTCTCCATGTCTTGGTCAGTTTTGTAGCCAGGCACCTACTGATCTCAATAAGATCAGGTTGAGTACAGTAGCTCTGGAGAATACACATTTGTGCTGGACTAGAAAAGCAATAAATAAGGCAGATTTAGCCCTGACATGAAGAGGTGTTGCCATACACCTGATCCCTGCATCCTTGCAGTGGCCAGTAATCTCCAGTCCTGTGTTGCATCCCAAGTACTAGTAACATAACTGTCTTCAAGAGGAACTGGACATTTAACTGATGATCTTATGAGTAGCAAGTATGTGCTGCAAAGAGTGTAAGCTCATTTATAACCTTTATTGGATGTGGCTCACAGTACACTGGAAAAAAATACATCATTTCCACAAAATAAGAAGGTGGAACTGCTCAATCTTTGTCCAGAGTTCCTCTTTTCAGCTTGCCTTTGTTTTTGCTTATTCTGTTTTTTCATGTTTTGTAAGGATATTGTTGGAACTGGAAGGACTATGAAGGTTCTGCTTAATAATATAGAAAAATACAAGCCAAAAATGATTAAAGTGGCAAGGTGAGTAAATGATTACAAAACTTAGTCTTAGTAATTAGTCTAGCCCAACATATCCCCCAGCAATGGTTCTCATCCTGACATCCTGCTTTAATTTGATGCTGTGGGATAGCAAAAGGGAGCTCTACAGAGGAGCTGCCTGAGTCATGAAGAGGAGGGTGGAAGAAAGGAGAGGAAATGCTGTTGTATTATTCTGCAGTGGCAATGACCCTGAAGCCATTTCAAGACTGGCACTGATGCACTTTGAAGGGGAACACACCCACCTCTCCCCTTCCATCAGGACATTGTTGGGAGTAGAAGCAGAATAAGAACTGTGATTCACGTGGCTTGGAAGTTTTTTGACAAAGGCAATAGTTTTTATGCATGTATTCAGTTAACTACCTCGATTTACATGGGGCTTATTTTGTTTTAATTACAGCTTGTTGGTGAAAAGAACATCTCAGCCTGATGGGTACAGACCAGATTGTAAGTGTTGTTGTGAAAATCTGTACTTTACAATACAAGAAGTTACCATTATTCTACCACTTGCCTTACATATCTTTCTATGGACTTCTACAAACTTAAAATACCCGTGGTCCATAGGACTATAGGATGCAATCGAAGGATTTGTGTAATTGTGGTTTGGAAAGCTTAGCTTCCTTATAGTCTGATATTTTCATCAGCATACTAGCTTTATTAGGAGGAATGAAAGTGTTTAATTTTATTCATGAAAGATGAGCATTTTTTTCCTGTCTCTGACAAACTATGTAAAAGGGAAAGTCAATTTGTTCCTTTTTCTTTCTCATTGCATCTCACTGGAGAAGCTGCAGGATTTCATCTGAACATCAAAGGTGTTTTCTGACCTAGTTAGTAACAAGTTTTGCATTTTTTATCAGAGTAACATTTCTTATTATTCTTTTAAAATTATTATTGGTTAAAGGGTAAACAATGATATTATAATTAAATCCCATCCTCAAAAAACGTAAGTTAAATTGGTCTTTCTAAACTCCATCCTGCTGTTCTGTTTGTGCCACACCAGCACCATTTATCTCTGAATTATTGGTACTTATGATGAAGCTGTAAATAGAGCTGTAGCAAGCTATTTGCAATGAAGAAACCTCTGATCAGCTGAGCAGGGTACAAGGGTAGAAGGACAGTAGGGAGGTGAGTGCCAGGAGGTAGCATGAGGGATCTTGATTTGGAATGTGGGAGACTATGAAATTTCATGGACATGGCCCTGAAATTTTATCTTAATAATCTGAACTATGGCCGAAACAGCTTGTTGTAAAACTTCTTACACAGTGGTATTTTTAACATACATAATTTAATCTAGTAAATTAAAGTATACATTCTACTGCATTCACTAGTGTCGAACACAGAAAAAATACAATAAAATTACTTAATGAAGGATACCTTCATATATTCATGTAACAACTTGTAAATTGAAACAGGTTTTATCCTTGTTCATTCATAGTGTGATTAATTTTATAAAACATCTGAGATCACTCCAGTACATCATTGACCGTGCGGTGTCATTTCTGTTTTACCTAGGCCTGATGATGCACAAAACTTCACACTCAAAGATACCTGCCAGGGCTTAGTGTGAAGTGTGAATTGTGTGATTCAACTACAATACATGCATTTACTTTGTTAAGCATGGGAATGAGTCTTCATAAGGTTGGGACTTTAATTTAAGAAGCTTTTGCCGTGTTTTGGTAGCATAATATGTTAAACAGTTTTTGTTCTTCTCAGAAGGAAATATATAAACCTCTGAAAGTTACTTCTGAACTAAAATTTTACTTTTTTTCCACCATTAGTGTGATACTAGACAGTTGCTATCATACCCATATACCAATGGACCTTCCACAAAGGGGCAATTGTTCAACTCTGATTTTTATCTTCCTTCCACAATGTACCTGTTGTACACTGATAACTGTACTCAACTCCTACTCTCTGCTATTTACATCCCTGTCACAAATAACCTCTGGGAACTGGGCTACTGCTGCCCTTGACTTCTCATGGTCAAATGTAACATAATCTGAACTGAATACATATTATCTGTAGCTTGATTGTCAGAAAACAAACCCATGAATTTAAGGGCTCTATAACTGCCATTGATCTTGTACTAATGGTTTGTTATTTGTTTCAATACAGATTATGGATTTGAAATTCCAGATTTATTTGTGGTAGGTTATGCCTTGGACTACAATGAGCACTTCAGAGATCTAAATGTAAGTGTCTTTAAAAAATAGTTTCAAAAAATCACTGGTTTACTTTCTAGAATGTCTTAAATACCCCATAATTTGCGTTCTCCCTGGGGCCTTAATGTCATGGTTGGAACCCTTTCACTGAGTGTAGAACTCCCCGCAAAACTTCAAGTAATCCAAAGGAGTCACTGCTCAGTGCTCTCAGTGCTGTGAACAGTTCCTTTCCATCTCTTCCCCTTAAGAGCAGAAAGTCATACCTCTACCATCCTCTGTCAGCCTGGGACTTCACAGGCCCACCACTCCTACTATGTGCAGAGACAGCAGTAAAAAGTGAGACACAGCTGAAGTTCAGACAGGTTGGGAATTTACTGCTGTGTTGCCTGCCCCTTTTCTCAGTGAGATAATGATGGGAAAAAGGTGCAAGCCTTGCCTTTGCTTCCTGTGGTACTCCCAGGGGTGGATGTCAAAGCTGGGAATTCCAAGTAGAAAAACTTGCTGTAGCTAAAAAGTGAGATCAAAATTCAGTTCTAGGTCTCTGTAAAGGAAGGGGTAATTACAAGATCACCAGATTGGTCAAGCCAAAGTATTTCTAAACAACTAATTAATAATTAATAATGTCATCAACTATACTGTTGAAATGAGTGTTCCTTTTTTTTCAGCACATATGCGTTATCAATGATCATGGCAAAGCAAAATACAGAGTCTGAAGCAGTAACATCCTCACCTGAAGATTCGTAATTCGGTGAAGGAGAAATTTTCTGTGCTCCCTCAAGCATCTCCCAGAAGAGCAGTTCAACTGACTTGTGTTTTTTTCAACTTGGTATAATAAGGGGTTTACTTTAGAGATACCGATTAATATTTACAGAAGTGAGAGCTCTTATAAAAAATATGAAGTAGAGGGCTTTAAAAGTTATTACATTTTTTTAAAGTACTAAAATTACTGCACAAGATGCCTTCTGAATTATAATTTGTCTGCCTCAGTTCTCACTGTGAGTGCTTTTTTACTTTGCACACTCAGTCATTCTACCCAATGCAATTCATGTACTTCACTGTGTTGCACGAGATCATTCAGAAGTGTCATTCTGTGCATGAAGATTATTTTACAGAATTTTATTGACTTCAGTATCCCTTTAGTCTTGGTCAGATATGCTGCTGCCCCCAAAGTGAAAACATTATTTTAATTTCACAGTTCAAAAGTTCCAGCTGAAGCTGGATATTCTAGGATAACAGATCTTGAGCATTCCATTACTGCCTCTTCCAGACAGAAGTTTTAGCTCTCAGAATGGACTGAACTGGAGTGCTGGTACAAAATGAACCTTAGCAAGACACTGTTGATCTGAAATTAGAAGATGTCGTGGGTTTGGTATTTCATGAAGCCATAGTTCTAACCTGTTTAATGTGACAATTTTAAATCAAGACAAAACAATGCCAGTTAGGTTTCCATTTCTGTATAATATCCTTTTACTTACATAGGAGATGAGCAAATAAAAAAATTAACAGTTTTCTCCTGTGTATATATTCTTAATTAAACCTCATTAAGAACAAAATTTTAATGCTAGTCAGGCATTTATTCAGTTATAATTCGATTTTTCTAGAATGTTTGAGTTGAGATGTTTTGTAACTATTTGTAGTCCTGTAAGAATACAAAGTAACAAGTGAATTAGTGTGAAATTAATGTGAAAATATGAAGCACTGTAGAAGCACATAAATCAGACTGTTAAATATGTGTCATTGGAGGATTCACGTTATTTAAATCTAGAGACCTAACAGAAAAGTCCTGAGTTTCAGAAAAGAACTAGAATATTTCTTCAAATTAATCTTATTCCCTCCTGCTATCATATTTTTAATGTGTGAAAAAGTATACAGATTTCAATAAGTGAATTTATATGTACAATTATACTGTGAATAAGAGGTATTTTTCTCTTCTAATGTCATATTTGAATTTTGCACATATAAATATATCTTAGCAGGTCCTGATGTCTCAGTCACTATTCCCTGTCACTCTTTGCTTCCACATGAAAAATTTGCTTTCAGTTACTTAATTAATCTGATTCCAAAATACCATTAGTGTAATTGAGAGAACAGGTAATTCTGCATATATGTCATTAATATTGGGCCTAGTTCCTAAAGGGTGTTTGGAAGCATTTTTAAAAATCACGATTTTTCTGCAGCTGTCTCCTGGTTCAACAATAGTGAGATTCTGTGTTACTATGTACTTTAACTAAAAACCCACTAAACATTTTTTTTCAGTTGCAGTTGCATCCTGTGGCCCACAAAGCAATGCAATTTTATTTTATTTTTTTAAATCAGTTCAGCAAAATCTGTTACTGAAGAAGTTTATGATCTGTTATTTTTTTGGACATGCAGTTTATGTATTTGGTGGGCATCCATTCTTATCTCAGTTTTTCTTCACCTGCATTCTTAACAGCATCATCATTTCCCTACCTGTTGAATATAAATTAAAATGGACAGAAATTTGGTTTAAAGTTACATAAATGTTTAGCAGCCATCAGGTTTTATACTTTATTTAGTTCATTCATGCATGCATCTGGTCCCATTCCAAAATATCTGAAAGTGATTTTCTGGGGAGAAAGCCAAAGTAGGAAAAATCATTCCTGCAACTTGGTTGTTAAGGATATCATGTTACAAGCTATAGATATGGTCTGAATATCTAGTAGTTTCTGCTTAAAAAACAGAATTTAAATAGTCTAAAGGGTCTCTAATTAAAATATTTTTTCAATTAACCTAGCTGCTGCATTCTTGTATTTATAGTTGAAGAAAACAGAAAGAGTGTCTGCTTTTTGATTGTTTACTATTAGCCTTACATTTCCTGACCACATTATGTTACTCAAAGTTTTATTACTGAATTTCTATAATGTAAAATTCCAATATTTCCCTCCAAAATGTAGTACTAACTATATGTGATATTCAGCTATAGTTTCATCACAGTTTATACACAGTAAAATGCTTAACTTGCAGATTTACTTGAATCATGAAGCATCATTATTGTGCTGTGGTGAGAATAACAATAATTTTAATAAACATATTGGTGTTTTAGATTTTAATATTTCCTTAGACTGAAGAAGAGAAAGGCAAAATCAGCTTCACTGCATATATTTGCATTTTGCTTTTCCCCAGATAAATGGCAGTGAAAACCTCTGTTGCAATCAAACTTACACACACACAGACTGTAACTGAATCTACCTACCTAAAAGAGTTTAAATGTCAGTTTTGTTTAAAAAATAAGAAAAAAAAATTACATAGCAAGAGATTGAGGGATCCTTTCCCCTTTGTAAAACCATCACATTTGGGAATGTTTTTCCCATCACATTTGGGAATGTTTTTCCCTTCTTTTATATTTTTTAATGTTTTCCAAAAATAGTCTATGTTTAAAGAGTAGAGATGAATGAAATATCTAAGTGTACTGTGAAAGGTAGCTTAAATTCTCTTCCTCCTCATGCTGTAGGAGAAATTTACACATACAGGTTTCTGTAGGTGTGTGTTATCTCAGCTTAGTCTTCCAAAAGTTGGTTCTGGCTGTACTCACCAGAGCTCACAAGATAACCAAAGAGGATCAGTCAGTCTCCTCTGCTTATTTCAGCAGTCCCCATTGGAAACCTTGAGAGCAGCAGGGTGTTGGATATTTTGCTCATCCTTCCCAAAATATGAGAATAAAGTGGAGGAAAAAGCAAAGCTGGATCCTCAATTTCGTACACCTTTCACAATTATCCATTTAATCTATATGCCTTCCTCTGGGAAGTCAGCCAAATACAGCTATCTCAGTACCTGAACTAACAGTGTTCATACCATGAGGGAAGGACTGCTCTGTTTGCCAGGGACATTCAGAGGAGTGAGAACACTGCAACAACATGTGGGCAGCTAGAAGCTAGAAGAGATTGGTCACAAGAATAAACTACAGGCGGGATTCTTCCATGGTGTTGAAAGAAGAATATTCTGCACTTATCATAAATGATGAGAGGAAAAAGATAACCAAAAGAGGAGAGTGCTAAAGTATCAGAGAAAGGTTGTGACTTATTTTGCAGAATACTTGGAGAAGACCATGTATTTTTAGAAGGGCAAAAAGGGACCATCAGTTCTGTGTGAGGCTCTCTAAGCCCCTGGAAGTCAGCTGCAGCTCAGATTTGTGCTGAAGCACTGGCTGACACTGCCTTCCTAGCTGTGGATAAACTAGTGTTTGGTTTCTTTGTACCTTCACAGGAACACATGTATCCGCAGCTGAACTTTTCACTGTTGCCAGTGGTTGTTTTGGAACATGAAGGGGGTTCCAAATCTGCAAAAACTTAGACTCTGTTAAGTACTTTGCTGTCATGGCTTGTTCCATCTGCCGCTGCACGGAGCAACAAACTAATGACAAACTACTGCAGTTTGCAGTACAGCAAATTATTTGTAATACTAAGAGAGAAAAAGGTTTGGATACCATTCAAAGGCTGACCTTTACTGTGTTTCAGGAGTGGCATGAAAGGTTTCCCCCTTTTTTTTTCCATACCAGAAAGACACAAAAAATTACTTGCACTTGACTGTGATCTAGCAGTTTTTCTTAGACCTGCATGATTTAGCCTCTGATAATGGCAAGAAAATATTGTTTGTAATCATGATGCAAAATTTCATTACATTAAATCATTACTACACGTTCCAAAATTAATTGGTCTTACTGTTAGTAAAGCTTTGTGCACTTGTCAGTAGTGTTAAGTCATGAGGTTATACAAGGGACAACTCTTGTTGGAAGATATATCTGATGCCTTAATAGCTATTGGATTTGCATAGAAAAACATTGGAATTTAGCTAAGATGTTTTGGAAGCAATACCAGAAAACAGGGTTTTCTTGAAGTCCCTTTTCTTGGTAATTTTCCATTTTCCTAAACTATTATAAGTATTAATCTCTTTTCTTCAGTTTTTTGCCAGTTATACCTTATTTTTATCTTGTGTTCTATCCTGATGTCTTTTAACCAAATTCTTGGTAGTCCTACAGTTTTTTGTAACTTTTTTTTGTAGGTTTTTTGTAGGAAAGGTAAGCCCTTGTTCTGAAACATTCAGGGGCAGATTTAGAAGGTGCCTAGGCATCCAAGAAAATTTTATGGGATTTCACCTGCTTGGGTTGTTGCCTGTCTGCCTCCTTCATTGATTATATAACTTTTCAAATGTTTCTTACCTAATCTGGGTAGACTAGAAAAACATGCAATAATATAACTTGGAATGCAAACATGAGGTACCAGAATGAAAAAGAGAGTCATGTACAATTGTGTCATTCTTTGATGTGGGCATGACTGTATCTTTGTCTTTCTGAATCATGCAAGTGTTGTTTAATTGGTTTATTTGTTTGGGTTTTCATGAGAATTGTTATAGTTGCACTTCTGCTTTTTCTTAGGAAATTTGGAATGAGGTGAGATTGCTCCAAATTTAGCTTTTGGAAATAATAGCTTGGCATAAACACCAGCACTTAGAGACACAGAACAGACCAAATGTAAGGGAATATTAAAAAATAGCACAAACAGCAGAAAGTCAGGAAGGGTAAAAAAATGAAGCGTCATTAAAAACTTTAACTGTAGAGTGTTGATTGGAATGGATGCACTATTGTGTACAGGAAGGGTACTGAAATTGGTAAATATGAACTGCTGAATGACTGCAGAGATGGAAGGCTTTCTGCTGAGAGCTTGTTTGGTCCTGGGCCCATTTGTGCCATATGGGAAAGAAATCCATGCTAAGATAAATTGTTTATTTTCCCCCAGAAGGCATTTTGCATAAAAACAGGTTGCTAATAACAGCATTCAAGCTTTTAATTACAAACACCCAATTTAAGCTTCCAGTACTATATTGCCTAAGATGTGTATAAGGCGGTCTCAGCTCTCTGAAGTCACTCTGAATCTGTCTGTGCATTAAATTTAAACAACCACATTGAACACCTATGTTACTCCATTTGACCAGATACCAGTTACTAACGGACTCTTTGTCTTATTTTCCAAGGGTTTTAGGTCTTTCATTTCAGGCTCTACCCTCTTCCTTATATCTTTATTTCCATTTCTCCTGATTCCTCTTAGTTGGGCAGAAACAAATTTAGAAGTTCAACAAGTGCTGGAGCAAGGTGAAGAAGGATGATCTGGAGACATGGCAAACATTGGTGAGTTCTCAATCCTTAGAGAAATCCCATGAATCACTGAAACACTGTGCTGGGTGGCAGTTACTGGTCTTTCAGGAGAGATTTTAAGGAAAGTAGCAATTACTTTTAAGGGGGAGGAGGGGGCGGAGAATTTCTGTTTTGTGTTCAGCAGTATCATAGTGCAGAAGCTGGCTGGCTTACAAAGCAAGGAGAGAGGGCTCTGTCTGCCACTGAAATTGCCCAAACGTGGTTTTGTTTGCTCCTGGAGCAGCAGCTGCCCTGGAGGAGGAATCTGGCAACTGAGACACAAACCAGCACGACAACCATCCTGCTTTGCTGCAGTCTTTCTAGGTCCAGTAATCAGACAAGCACAGGAGAGGGTTCCTCCAGGTCCGATCTGGCATGGTTGATTCTGTGAGGCCCCAGCCATATCTTGCAGCAGCCTAGCCAAAATATGCCTCAAAGTATTTTGATATTTTCCCCAGACAGGTCACAAGCTGGAGTCCAAACTAGTGAGTATTTTCCTAATTATGTTCCATTTATTTATAGAAAAAAGTCAAATTTAAGAACACATTTCCTGTGCAGAAGGGAAGAAGGAAGTCAAGGCATGTCATGGCCCTGCCTAGGGCTGATCTGAAGTCTTTGGTTGGGCACAGACTTACTGGAGCTATTTTCCATCCCCTGGACTTTGTTTAGACTGTCTCAACTTCAGCAGTCTCAGAAACATGTAAATTATTTTATGCAGGAGGACAATAACATTCTCTGAAGTCAAAATAGGTTGTGGAAAATGTGTAAAGCTGCTGGAGTGCATGTTCTCTGTATTTGAATAGCAAAATAATGCCATAGCCTATGGGCTCCATTCCTAGAGAGAAATACAGACCAACTGAATACCACTACTGAGTCTTAGCAAGACTGGAGCCACAGTTTTTAGTTAATATAGGCGTAAGCATGAAAACAGTATGATTTGTCTATGTTATTCCACACAGTCCATTATTTAGCTTCCTTTAGTTGAACGGCATTGGTGTAAAAATAGAAATGCTTGTACTATTGTCAAATACAAGAAGTTGAACCTTTTCTGTAACATTCAATTCATTACTAAATAGCATGGAAACACGTTTGTGCAGTTTGTAGTAAGGCTCACCAAACATCTATTCCCAATGTGGAGTCACAGCTGCTGAGGTAAATCTTCATTACCTGAGGAGAGAAAGGCACATCACAGCTGTTCTCAGCCCTCATTACACAGACTTTCTGAAGTTCATAATAAAAACTTACAAGTCCGATTACTAGTATGGAAAAAAAAAAGTGGAATATAAAATCTTGTTTATGAATCATAACAATCAACATGGAGCACATCTGCTTTTTTCTGCTTTGTAGTTCATCTGCTCATAAATGCCAAAGCATCCTTCCTTGAGGCTCTTCGAGGCCTGGCTAAAGCCATAGTTTCATCCACCCCTGAATACAAGCAATTAGCCTGAGAAAACAGACAGAACCTCTACATCTTCCACCTTAATTTGTGAATAGAAACCCTTCCCCAACCTAAACTCTAAACCATGTAAAAGCACGGTACTCAGCACTTGGAGGCTCTTGTGGCAGAGAAGACACGGTAACAGCTACCGGTGTCAGCTCCAGCATCCTGACAATGTCTCCTGGTATTTTCAGAGCTGAGTTCTCAGTTTGAGAGCAGATGGGACCATAGTCTATAACTGTAAAGATGTAGGAGTTAGCTTTTCACTGAGAACAAGCTCTAAATAAAAAATGCCATCAAGTTAACTTCTTTAAACATCCCTGCCCTTATCCTAAGGGTTTGTTATCCTGACTGCCAGTGCTACCTTTATTCAGCTTCTTTCCAGAACCAGTTTTTCTCATTCTCTGCTGGCTTTCATTCTTACCCCAGATGGCTCCATAAATGTGTATTTTACTGTCCAAAAATACTCTTCCTGACTTACCATTCCCTTGCCAGACCATGGCTTCAACTAAAATAATTGGGTGGGTGAGAAATATTTTGAAAATCAACCAGTATGTTTTAAAGGTGTCATCCAGCTTGTTCATTCAATTTTTTTTTCCCCCCTTCCTTGTGCTTTCTGCAGCAGGTCTACTCACCGTGTTTCTTCTGATGCATCTTTTGTGTGCACATCACAGTGCTCCATTTAAATGCTGAACTATTTCAGCAACCAGGAAATTGCTTACTCTTGCTCCAGTGACATTTTATGGCACAATACGGCAGTCTTAAAGTGCGGACAGCTGGCTTCACAGAAATATCCTCCATCTTTTGAGCTCTTCTAGGCATGACAGTAGTGTGCCTCATCTTAGTTCCTGGCCCAGATTCCTGTGGCAGTGCCAGCACAAGCAGAACTGCAGCTCTGCTCTGCTTTTCCCAGTGCCCTGTGATCAACAGTTCCATCAGCAACCCTGAGTTTGCTTCCCCTGACTCTGAACTGGGCAGGCTCCTGCTCAGGCCTTGCCTGGTGCCAAGATGCTGTAAACCCCACCTCACTCCCACCCTCTCTACTTGTTCACACACAGGCACAACGTAATGCAGGATTAGTCTGATGCCTTGTGCCTCTCCTACTATTTTAAATTATTTGCAACACCTGGAGAAAGTACTAGAAGTCTTGCTTCTGGTTTTAGTCTTTTTCACCTGTGTCTCTAGAGATCTGTCAGTCTTTTGAAAAACAAAATCTTTTTTTTTCCTGACAAAGCCAGATTCTTGGCACATTCTTCCAGCATTCCTTTGAACAGCCAGTCAGCAAACAACAGCACAAACACTGGCCTGCCCTCTCATTGTTTCCTGACCCTGATTTACAAGAGGTCAGCATGATAGATGTTTAAACTAACCAAAGGCTTGGTTTATGCCTGGACGCTCCATCTGAGCTTTCATATCAGATGAATTACAATTCCTTTAAATTCCTTTGCAATCAAATTCGAAAGCAGCAGTTGAATGTTTTCAGCACCTCCCATCCAAATATTGCATATCATTCAAGGCCAGATTCTACCCTCCCCCCCTGCTTCTTTCTGGATATCACCTTTCCTTCTATTATTTATATTTTCAAATCATTCTTGAACAGCATGGAAGTTCATCTAATCAAATGGACAGCCAAGGGTAGTGACATCAAAGAGCAAAGTGCTTCTCCAGATAAGTGTGTTACAAGCTATCCCTTTGCAGATATTACTAGGCTGGCTTTCACAGCACAAATATGTGATGTGGGCAAGCACAGTCTTAGATTTTCTGTTTTGAAAATGGAGCAATTACAGCCCCTGATTTTAGACATATGTATCAGCTTTATTTTCAAGCTATAAGGGATTGTGCCACAACAAATGAAAACGAACTGCTGCAGGAGGCATAGTATTTGTGCTTTTTCATATCCAGCTGTGGCACTGCACATGGCAGTGTCCTGTTCAGCAGCATCATCTTGAGGGAACACCCTTGTCACAGCACTGGCCAGCTGTACTGCTTGACCCCCTGGCCAGTAGATCAACTGCTAGGTCATGCACTGCTTGCTGCACTGTGGCCTCTTCCTAATACCACCCCCGTTTTCCCTGGCTGCGTTTCTTTTACTGTCTTCCTTCACCTTTTCTTGTATTTTTAATTCTGCTTTGTTTTAATTTCACTGGAACTATCAGCCTTTTGCTGGGCTCTCAGACTCTGAAGGATCAGCTGTACTTCCTTTCTGGTCTCACAGGACTGCTGCTGAAGGTTCTGGCAAAATTTATTTCTTGTAGCTTTTTTTCCCCCAGACTCTACTGAAATATCTGTCTGACTTTCCAATAAGAGATGCTGCATTACTACCAGGAGCAGGTGGTTCTCATTTGAGAAACTGCAGTCAAGAAACTAAAGCATGTGACATCTTGTGAATCACTGATTCTTGCTTTTGGTCCTGACATTTCTCTTATCTTTTTGAGTTGAAGGCTGATCCTTAAAATGGCTAACTAAGTGAAACTTCATTCCACATCACTACAGCCCAGCAAAATTATATCTAGACAAATGGCTTAGGTGGAGTCACTGCAAAATGCAGAATTAAAAAAGAACACTAGATTTTGGGCTGTACAATATTTCTGTATTTGTACTCTTGTTTTCCAGATGAAATAAAAATTACATAGCCCAGCAACTCCTACGGCAATGCTTAAAATCTCCCTGTCTATCAGCATAACCCTCTATTAATTTTCTTTATCAGAAAGTTAAACCTGAGATCTTATTTGACAATTTGCAATCTTTCTTCACTCCTGCCTGGAGTGCTGGCAATGCCAGCCAGCCACCAGTCCCCTCAGCTTGTTTCACACTGTATAAAGTCAAACTGAAAACATACCATGCTTCGCTTTATGATCACCCAAATGAGTAAAAGGGATAAGGAAAAAAAGCATTAGACCATAGAGAAATTTTCTTTTTAAACATATATTACAAAAGTTTATTTACAGCAAAAGAGAATATCAGATTTAAACATCTAAAATTCAGAACCTGGATGTATTAAGACGTTTTAAAATACAGCTCTGGGCTTTAATGTCTTTGGCTAGGGCCAATCTCTCTATTTGGTGTTATCTGGATTGAGCTAGCTGAAAGGAGATTCTGCTGTCTCCAGACGAGTTCATCCAGTTTCTATCGCCAGCCCATCACATAACAACAATAACTTTACACTTAGCTCATGAAGATATGCCAGAGAATCCTCTTCTGCACCTCGCTGCAGTCCAGATGGGCTGGAAGGCAATGCAGTGTCCCAGAGTAGTTGTTTTTTTGTCCTCCTTAGTATCTGAATATTTTTTATGTTTTTGGTTGTGCATGAAGAACAAGAACTTGGAGCTTGTGCACATGTGATTTGAGCGGCCCTTGATAATGTCAGTGCCACAGTCATCATAGTCATTACCCCTGATAAAAGTGTTCTCTCACAGCCTCCTCAGTGGTTTCACTGTGAAAAAGGAAATAGCATATATCAAGTGCAAGGAGAAATGTTCCCCAAGGATACATTAGTCTCTCCTGCCATAAAAAAACCTGTCCTTGACTCCAATTGCCCATCCAGGTGCTCTCTCCTCCTTGCTGTGTGTCTTACAACCATTGCTCATAGTTTTCTTCTTCAGTTCTGCCCTAGATCTTCTATTTGGTTTCTGCCATGTGCTACACTGAATCAGGGTACTTAGCTCATGACTTCCATGAAGAACTGGAGGTAAAACGAGTATATCATTCTAATTCTAAATTGTCATTTTAAATTGTTAGTTGTAAAACTCAGTTATTTTAAAGACAAGACCTTGTGAGGGAAGCAGTAGGCACAGTGCATCTATCTCGGCAGCTTCCTTATGATGAAGGCTAACAAGGAACAGACTGTTCCACTTATGCTGCGTGTCAGCCCAAGCTTCTGGAAGGCCCATTTATCTCCTAGGGGTCCCACAAAAGCTTCTGTTGATTTCTTTCTAGATAATACTACTGCTCTCTCCTCTGATCTGCCTCCTACTTTCAAGAGATTTTTTCAGGTTACTCTTGATTCTTTCATTTTGCTTCCACAGTTCTATTTCAGCTTCTGCATCTTTAATCTTTCTTCCAAGGTGTTAAGGGATCCACATTCTCTTTTCAGCATTTTCTGCAAAGTCAAGAAATAGCTGTGGTCAATAACCCTTTCTTTCCTCTCTGTAGTTTGCTTCTAAAAGATCCTACCATAAATACCATTTCAGCAGCTTTCTCCATGCTTATGATTCACCAGCCTTTCTACTTCAGAGCTGTCATATTCTTTCCAAGTGAAAATTTTGTCTTGTCTCCCTGGCATTAATTGCCATGCTACTGTCTGGTATTTCCTAAGCTGAGCTAGTGCAGCACCCACATTGAGATATTTTTGGTAATCTTTTTTAATGCCACTATTCTGAACACATTTTCTTGCAACTCTTTAGCTTCTGTCCTCTTAATATAGAACCATGATATTAGTTTTCCCCATCTGTTATTCCCACCTTGCATAACTTGTGTTCCCATAGGTCTAATACAGGTAGGAAAGAGGCAATAGGTTTGTGTGGGGTCACCAGTCACTGTTTCCTAAAAAAAACCTGAGCAAGTTTCAATAAGGTTTGGTGAACAGAAGTAGATTACACCTTGGAAACATCCTTTAAGATGAACTTGTACTATCCTTTCCTTGTATTTTTTTAATCTCTGCATTTGCAAATGTGAATATATAATGAAGCCTACCAGATTTTTCTGAAAACAAATGTGAAAGTGTAAACACAAAAGAGAGGGGCCGAGTGCTTAGCACTGACCGATGGGGAATAACTGGGAGTAATGAGATTAAACTGAACAAAGAAAAACCACTGAAGGTTGAACATCAGGAAAATATCCTGGCCGTGTCTATCAGACCATGGACTAATTTCCCACGGGAAGTGGTGGAAACTCCATCTCAAGTAATTTAAAATAGACCAGATAAATCGCAAAAAAACAGAGGGCTGGGAACAACCCATTTGGAATTGGAAAGGGACGAACTAGATGGCTTCAAAAGATGATTTTAGTCTCGGTTTCTCTTATTCTGAAATTACATAACATGCCTTGTTTAGGGTCTGTTAAGGCAGGACTGCCAAACCTGCAGCTGCACTGCGTTCTCATTACAGTCAGGTTGAAATGCAAATGTGGCTCCAACTGATCATTTTTCTGTGTTGTGGTAATGTTACAGCTCCAACCCTCTAGCATAACCACAGCAGTCCCCCATGGGCCCTCCTCCTCCCCACACTACAGACCCGGCTGGGGACTGTGCTAGGATCCTTCTGCCAAAACGCTCCTTTGTTTTTGACCGATTCCTCATTATTTCCTCTACCACATACCCTGTTGGGCCGAGCTCCCCTAGATGGCAGAGCTGAAGCAATTTAAAATGCAAAATGCTTTATGCAGCCTCGCTGTAACAAGGACTGCCATAGATAGCCCGCTGATTTCTTGAGCTACTTGCTAGAAACAGCTTCTGTTGTCACGGGTCACTCTGCTGCTCGTGAAACACGGTCCAACTCCACGTACAGTTAATGCAGCTAGGATCTGGCCCCAAAAGGATATTGTTTCACATGAGCAATTCAAGTTTCCAGTTCTCAAAAACAGCAGGCCAAGAAAACAACTCATTTATGGTTGTGTATTTAGCAAATCCCCATGGTCCAGCTGCACTGACTTTTCAAAAAACATCAGCCTTGATACAGTTGTGAAAACGCTGTAAAAAAAAGCAGTGAACATGATGAGGCAAGTTCAGAGAAGCTGCAAGTGACCTACCTTCCACTTACACTTTTCAAGCCTTCTGTTACATAACACCACAGGTCATCCCATTAGCAGCATTAGTCCACATGGTTTTCCTTTCTGTCCACACACAGATGTTTTCACTACTAATTGAATTCTACTGCAATGCTTAAGTCGAAGTGCTGAAGAAAGGTGAACCCAAACTGGGTCACATTGTGAGGATTTCATTGGAAATCACACACACAACTTTCTGTAAGTTTAGGGCTCTGATAAGTATTTCAATTATGTTACTTCCAGAATTGTTTCCATTTTCTACAGTTTGCAGAAGAGGACAACGGGTCAGGGGCTTTTTTTGTGTGTCATTTCTTTTTCAGCTCAGCAGCTCCCTGTGGTGTGTTGCATTTCTCAGCTGGCAAAAGAGTTCATTTTTTTTGAACTGTTGTTGGATTGGTATGAGATGCCTGAGAAGTTCCCATCTTCAAGTCAGAGACAAAGTAAATAAACTGATAGTGGCTGTAGTAGATATACAGAGGGGAAAAAGGAAATTATTTGGGAAGCAAGAAGATTGATCTGAATTACTTTGAGTCCCTTTTTCTTACATGTCTGAATATGTAAATTTAGGTAACTAATACAATTCAAATCAAGAGCTGTGAGTATAGCATAGCAAAGAGAAATAAATATTTTGCCTTGGTTGATAAGTCATCAGTTCAGAATCAGGCTAGCCTTCTTAACTCTGAATTTGTACAGCTTTACAGTTTCTTCCTGAAGAATTTTCTTCTTATGTAATGGTTATTCTGCATGCACCCAGTCTTTTATTGATGATTTCCTTATTACTTCTTCTATTTGTTATGGTTTCTATTATTTTAATCTCTTTTTTTGATAGTAGTTTTCCCTTTTTTAATTTGTTACTCATCTTTGATTGTCTCCAGAACATTTCATATTTACCTATTTTGTGAGCTTTTGCTTCCTTGCTTTATCTTTCTAATCACTGTACATCTTTCTTGATTTTCCACAGTATGGCTTCACAGTATCAAATACTCATGTTGCAAAATTTCCCCTCATATAAAGATCAACAATAAGTTAGCTGGGAGTCATACGTATTTCATTACATTTGGCACTGAGAAGTGCAGCTTTTAAAGAGCCTCCACCCTACAGCTGCATCTCATCACTGATCCATTTAAATGCACTAATCTAGTCAAAAAGCAAATGTTTCCCATTACAACCTGTCTCTAAGTGACATCTATGTGCTAGTTTAGGAATAGAACTTCATGAGAGAACTACTCTGGAGGTAAAACAGGAAAAGATATTCTCTGGTTCAGTGCTAAACACTGCATGCTTTTAGTCTGAAATAAGTATGGAGCCATGTACTTCCATCCAGTTACACAGACGGGAAAATAAATATTGTGTCAGTCACTGAATACAGATTCTGTAATTATGGGTTATATGTATGACCAGTTAGATGACTAGAAATTGGCTCCTAGGGATTTCTTCACAGAAAATGAAAATTATAAAAAACCTCTGAAGTTCATAAAGAACATAGGGTAGGATATCTAACACATTACTAATACCCCAAAGGCCCTCAGGTCTTTATAGGGGAGATCATATCACTATAGCTTTGTGAAAGCAGTAATGAAGCCTGATGTGCCCATGGGCTAGTACAAGAGTGTTTGAGATGGCTTGCTTGTTTGACTTCCTTGTCATAGTTATACTACTAGAAATCCTGTTTATCAGGATGTAGTGTCTTTAAAAAAAGAAATTGTGGGGTTTGCAGGTCCTGTGACACAGGAACATTTTCATGCCAACCTCACAGAAAGATGCAAAAGGGGATTCTAACAATCAAGAAGGAAAATACCTAGTGTATTCAACAGTATATTATCCAGTACAGATTACCTTTCAGTCCTCATGCTGCCTTCATGCATGTTGGCTGTCAGCAGGCTGCAGGACTCTTGCCCACCAGTGCTCCATTCCAGTGGCTGTCACAGAAGAACTAGAGGGGTTTATAATGAGAGAATGTGCAGCTGTAATTTTGGTACCCAAGAACCCATGGGAGTCTGTTTCTTCACACCAAAAGCAAGTAAGTAAAGGATAACATACAGTCAGAGATGCACAGGCTTTGGAGCTCTTAGCAAGAGCTGCTACCAAGTGCTCCACAGAGGCTGCACCCAGCTGCTTACACGTTCTGGCAACTTTTGAAATATTACGGTTTCTCCTAAAGGCATTTTTCAGTACCAAATTGTTTTCACATGTATTAAATAGGTCCCTGAGTCCTAGTTTCTGCAATGCTAACACTCCCAAAACTAAGTCTACTTTTGATTATAGTGGCATCTGCTTTCCAAAAATCCTTTTCTTAGTCTAGTCCACAACAGTGGTCAATGGCACTTGAGACCTCTGGTGTACCTTACCATATACTCAACCTTAAGGACATACTGGTAACACCCTAAATTGCATTTGCTCTCTGGATTAACACCCCAGATGTGATAAATGTGGCAGTTATTGGATAACAAAATTATTGTTTCATGCTGCTTGCTGGCAACATCAGGAGAGTAATTGCAGTGGTCCTAGTTCAGTCATGCACCAAAGGCCATCTTTACACCAACAAGGACTGAAAAATAAACTGCTGAAGGGTCTCTCAGTTACATGAAATGGACACATCTCCAACTACTACCTTGTCCAGCAGTGAACAGGGTGATTTAGTCACTCCTTGCTAGAGAATCATTTAGTGAATACCTGTATTGAAAAACTTTCTGTGATGTTGACATTGAGAACTGATCTCCAGTGAACGAAAAAACTAATCTAATCTAATCCTGTTAGTGTATACTGTGAAAAGGCAACATTTGAGTTAAGTTTCAATGCATTTGGTACAGAGTACATAATGCTTAACTCTTCATCTCGAGAGGTCAATTATATAGTGTCAATATTTTACCTTTCTCCAGACTTACACACAAGCCAGTTGTGAAAGATCTTCTAATAATTTTTTATGGCAGTAGACATGACTGCTCAATTCTTTATTTTCTTTATTACTATTAAATGGATCAAACTTCTATGTCAGTAAAAATTAAATGCAGTAGGCGCATTGTTTCTGGAGTCACAACCATTCCTGGTATACTCCATGACAGACTACTAAGTTTTGTAACACGATAAATGAAACCAAACTGAAAAATGAAGCATTTTCTTTAAAAGAAGCTTTCAAAATACAAGTCCTGGTCCGATGCTCAGAGTAGAAAATACTTCCTTACTAATAGCAAATATCCAGTAATACAGATCGTGTAGCACAGTCATACTGTTGCTCTCACCCTGCAAAATGGCATGGCAATATATAAAATGATAAGCCAAAGTAATGGGAAATAACAAATTAACATAATTGAAATGTCTCAGTTGATATACTCAGTTCTAACAGCAATGCTACCAGGAGAAAAATCCCCCTACACACTTGGATGAGAGCCTTACTGTTAATTCATGTCATACTTATTTCTTAATACAGAAATAATTAATATTTGTATATGTGGGGTTATCTATAGCAGAATTACAGAGCTGCCCCCCTGCTTGTCATCAAAGGGATGCTGGTTTATATACAGGGACAAAGTGTTCTGTTTATTGTACTTCTCACAATATAAGGCTGTACAAAAAGGAAATGGACTAATAATACATCGCTGCAATTACAGTAGTCTGGGCTCTCCCAGAAGTCAGTGAAGTAATAAACCTAAGAAACTGATGCAAGCCATCTTAAAGAGTGGTATGAGCACATCTGGTCAGGTTCTCCGTATCTTCATTGACTACTGAGAGAGCCTAGCTAATTAGCTTAATCAAATTAATAATTCATAGATGGGTAAAATCAGATGTCACGAATGCCATCCTCAGTGCCTAGTTCTCTTGGAGAGCACAAGCCAGGCAGAAAATTTCCTTTGCCTCAGGGTGTTAGGGGGTTGTATTATTAGATTCCCTGTTTGCTCAGAAAGAGTCTTACTGCAGACAGATTTGTAAGGATTTGCTTGCACCTGCAGTTAGCTACAGTGGCCATGGTGGACCACCTTTATTTGCAGCAAGAGCCCCTTAATCTTATCTTCACACTGAGCTAAATGAAATGTGAATCAGATATTCATACTTTCAAAAGAGAGTACCCAGCATACACTATGCTAATCCATTAATGTTTTCAATATTTCAGCAGTGCTCTTGCTCTGAATTGGAACCAAAAGAAAGCCTTTTCATTAAAAGCCAGAAAGAGAAAGGGAGTATGAGATACATTTAATTAAAACACTTTCAGCCAATACGCTAAGGAACGTTTAGATTCTGCACCTTATGCATAGTCAATAGAAAGCAGAGCAGAGGCTGAAAAAGCTTGGAGGAAGCTAATGTAAAATGAGTAAAGACTCCAAGCCTAGACCATAAATGACAAGACTAAGATTTTGCTCTTCATGAGAGAAGAACAAAATTATTTAGCCACTAAGTGGACCCCTTGTCTGTCTAAGAATGTCAAGAAGGCTGGAGCAGCCCTCTTACAAAGACTGAGATGTTGAGGTTGTTCAGTCTAGAGAAAAGAAGGCTCTGGAGACACCTTAGAGTATCTTCCAGTATCTGAAGGGGCCCTACAAGAAATCTGGCAAGGGACTTCTTGCAAGGACATGAGGTGATAGAACCAGGGGTAATGGCTTTAAATTGGAAGAGGGTGGATTTAGATTAGATATTAGGAAGAAATTCTTCACTACGAGGGAGGTGAGACACTGGCACAGGTTGCCCAGGGAAGCTGTGGATGCCCCCTCCCTGGAAGAGTTCAAGGACAGGTTGGATGGGGCTTTGAGCGGATGGGGCTCTCTTGTGGGAGATCTAGGGGCCCATGTAGGGGGGTTGGAACTAGACAATTTTTAAGGTCCATTCCAACCCAAACCATTCTATGACTTTATGATTCTAAGTGAGCCCTGACACAGTTTAAGAGCAGCCTGCCAGTCTGTTCTGCCTCAAGTGCCACATTTGACAGCACTCAGGTGTTCCAGCAACACAGCTGCAGAGGATGCTGTGAGGAGTATCACAGACCAGCAAAATCACCTTGCCCAGAGGTGCCAGTGTCCATAAAACCGTTTGGGCTGTAAAAGACCTTTAAGATCATGAAGTCCAACAAGTCCCAGTAGCAGGTATAACCTCAAGCTAGGTCAGTTGTTTCTCCACCTTCCCTCAATGCAGAGTAGCATAAAAGCAGGGCAGTCCATCAGTCTATGAAATAACCATTTGGCTCCACATGTAGCTAAAGGTATTTGAGGTAGCTCTCTTCAAGAGACACTAATGGAGACACTCCTTTCCCAGTGATCCAAGCAGCATGCCTCACTCTCTGCCCTCATCCCTGTTTTTGTAAGAACAGTATTGTCATGATCAAAAAGAGCACAATCCACCAAGCTGGAGTCAGAAAACATCCTGCAGGAATTAAAAACAGAAGATGACTGCTGCAGTGTTTCCACTTGCTTCATCCTCTTTGTTAAATCAACCAACAACTGGAAGGGGACTTGAGCTCTACACAGCTGTTATTTACCTCTGTTTTGAAATACAGAAAGTTGTGGTAATCTGTTTATTTTTCTTTAACTCTTTCGTGCTTGGGAAGTATCACACAGTCCAAAAGGCAATATGACTACATTTTGAGAAAATTATTGTGCTGTCACTGTTTTAACAACTATTTCTTTGTAAAAGAAAAGCAATAGACATGGGAGAGCAGATTAGATGAACAAAAAGTCTTAGTAAATAGAAAAGTTGGACAAACTATGACTGCTGGAAAACTTTGCTTTTTCTCTGGCTTTCATCAAGGTTTGTCTAAAACTTAAGGATGTCTCAAAAAAAGGAGCTTGATGCATCACACCTAGAACAGAACCTGGTTCTCCTGCATCTGGTTCTGAAGTTCTGGGAATGAGAAGAGCAAAGAGGAATACAGCATATCAATGAGGAAAGTGTTCCTTTTAGAGTTCTTTTTTATATTAATCAGTTGCAGTTATTAAGGCACCTTTATAAAAGGTGTATAATACTTGTGGCCCTCACCTCAGGCAGTTGCATAGTCCCATCTGATCAAAGGGAATGATTACTCTTTACTGTATCAAAAAAGATTAATCCCTATCCTTTGACTTTGGGGAAAAATGCTTTGCGTTACTGTGCTCAGAGTTTGTTCTGTATTTTGCTTAGGGCTTAAGGACTGCCTTGAGAATTAAATTAACTTGGACTATTTTCTCCTGCCTCCCATGTAAAGCTTTGGTCTAACCCTGCAAATGACCTTTTTGTGGACATGCTTTGCATCCACATGGAGCCATTTGGAGTTTGGTGCCTGTGAAACAGCACAATACTGCAGCAAAAAGTTCAAGTATATCTCATGAGTTAAAATATTTGGCTGCTGCTTTCTTCTGGGAAAGCAGTTCTGAAATCAACATCTGAGGATGTCTCAGCAGAAGACTGGACTGAAAATATTCTGTAAACGTGGCTTTGTTCCTCATCTCATTACTTTCATTTTGACTTCTCCCAGCATTAAGATATTGCTGATCTGATTTCTGGTTTGATTTTTGTCTAGATTTGCAATTCTTAGTCCGCTGTTGAACAGAGACAAACTAGTGGAGGGTGCTAACAATTAATTTAATCACACTAGAAATATGTTATATTCAAAGCTTTATTCAGTCTGTTCAAAAGCATGTTTCTTTTTTATATACTACCATTTGCATAGTCAGACAACATAGCCTGTTTACAGAAAATTAATGAGCATTTATGTTTGTTATTAGTAGTAATTTATATGGCTGGATTTCTACATATTTTTTTTTTTGTACTGGCAGATGAACCACTGTGAACCTGATCCAACTGCACATATCCCGAATTTCCACAGTTGTCTCTCTCAGTCCCTAAAACTGGAGCAGAATCACTCTTTAGATAGTATCTCTAACTTTGATCAGCCAGCATCTTCTGTAGCATTTGAAATTTGTTCAAAGGGTTTGTAAAGCACTGAAAAAGAATGTATTCAATATTTTATTCTCCTGGAAAGAAGCATTCATATACAATCCTTTCTCTGGAAGCAGTATTGTAGCTTGCTATGGAATTTATAATACTTCTACTATAATATCACTCCAGGAAGCTATGGTGACAGTTCAGCTCTTAAAACACCGCACATAATCCTAATCCAACCTCTTCTGGAAAACTCATACCATACAGACATAAATAGAAAGCAGCTTGCCTCACAGGGTTTTTTTGAGGGGGTCATATTTTCCTGGATAGTGTCTCCCCATTTTTTATCTCACTTTTTAAAAGCCACAGCAGGAAGATGGGTGGAGGGAAAGCAGTGGGGAGGAAAGAAAAAAAAAAAAATGAAAAGGGAAAGGACAGAACAGTGTAATATCACTTTCAGAGCCTAGTCCCCATAAACACTAATCAGCTTACTGGTTTAGAGACCTTCTGGCCTTTAGATGGCTCCTGCTGTCCCAGAGAGCATCTCTTGTGTCTCTTCAGTGAAAAGAGAGCTGAGCAGCAGTCAGTCAGCATAAGTAGCAGCACATGGAATCAGGTTTAGAAGCCAGCAAGAGCCGAGCACCTGGTTTCTACAGGGTATCTGGTAGGGAGGCTCTCAAAGTGAAGTAAAAGCTCTTTGGCTGTGGTAGGCAAAATAAGAAAGCAGCAATTGATGCACTGCCTTTGGGTGGAGTATGTCATTGTTGGAAGGAGGGAGGGTTCCAAAATCAGTACATTCATATGACATAAATACATCATTTTTACCCCTGAGCTTTTCCTTAATGCCTGAAAGCTACCTTGATTCAGCTCCAGCTATAGAGGAAGATCTCTTAAATGGCAGGGCTCAGGAGAAAGGTGTCACACTTGTCCATCTAGAAGGAAGCTATGGATAATTAAAAGAAATTCAGGATGGGTAGCCTGAATTTTGGAGATGACTGTTAGCACCTCTGTGCTGCTGAAACACCATTTTACTAAGCAGTGGATGAAGCTGCTGACTATGTGATAAAGCAAGGAAAGAGTGATAACACTGTTGTCAATTCATCACCAGCTACTTTCACCTAAATTTTCTGTTCAGTAATCAAACTAAACATTTTGCAAAATAGGTCTGATTTATCACCTCCCAGTTGACAACACAGAACCAAACACAGAACTTTTGTTTCAGTAGAGGAGCTAAACTAACCCAAATAGTAATTTCACTTTTCTCTGCCATTCAAGCACTTAAACTTTTCTGTTATGGCCAGTTTTAAATAGATTGGATATTTATTGTGTTGAATTATTTTAAAGTCTGTGTGTGCAGGACAAGAGGGTTTCTGAGGGAAAATGCTGCGCATCTAATGGTCCTTGCTGACTTTCTAAAACAAGTTAACATCGTTTGACCTAAAGTGAATAAACCCTCAGCAGATCTGAGGCTGATGACTTTAGCTGTTAGACTCTGACTTCTCTAATTTAAAGCAAATGAAAGAGTGTATATAATTTAAATGAATGCAGAAGAGGTGGGAGTGATGCTCTTTTTCCTCTAGACCTTTACAAAATTAGGAAATCTTGCTGTAAACAGACATGACATTTTCAGAAACAAGTTGTTATTCCACAGTGATAGTTTCCAACAGCAAAACATGCAAAACAGAGTTTTGATTTCCTTATGGTGTCAGGGTGTTTCAGAGGCCTTTCATTGAGAATAATACAATTTAAAAGTAAAGTGAGTTCTGCTGGGCTCCTCCTAGCTACTATAATCCTACTTGCTTAAATGTTACAGTGCAACTCATTCCTCTGGGCTCACTGAATTATTCTTGAAATCGTTTTTGTCTTTGGCTAGATGATGGTAAATTCCTGCAAGCATGAACAATTTCATATTTCTTTACGGAGTACCAAGTTTGCTGTTAGAGTTGATATACTAATACCCCAAACACATCAAAATATATCAAAACCCAGCCTCAGAATATCAGGGATGGTTGGTGTGAACCACTGAGATTGAATGCTGTGAAAGTAGTGAATCAGCCTCACACAAACATGCCCATGTTTTTCTTACGGAGACTATAAGCAGACACACAGAGAAGCATTAATAATCACCACAGTAGCCTGAGAATTCACAAAACATCCGCAATACCTCTGTTTTGGACACTTTTCTCATGGAAGAACAACCAACTGCTCTACTTGGTCATCCTTGCTCTGAGGAAAAAGGGCCTCCCACCCAAACACATCTGCCTTGCTGGCAATGGATCAGTGATTCTGTTCGGGAGGAACAGCCATCTCACTGTCAACTCCTGGTTTCTCTTTGCATTTTGGACATTGTCACCTTGAGTGCGTGAGGAGCGACATACTTACAGACACAGCTCTCCCATCACACCTCAGCTTTATCTGAGAAGACTACACTGAAGAGTGGCCATCAGACATTAGTTTTCATATGGTAGCAAGCTAGTTTGAAAAGCAGATGACTGCCAGAAGACAAATGGCCCATTTCTGCCTAAAACACAGCAGGATAAGAACTAGATGTGCTGAAGTTCACCCAAGCTATAATGTTAATCTTTGTTAGTACCCTCAAATCCACAAAGTATTTTGAGAGTATGCAGTTCATTGTCTCCTATTCCAAACCACTGGCTTCAGTGTGTGCACAGATGTACTCCTCTGGTGTGATGGTCATGTAACACCCCTTCTTTGCAAAGACACTGCAGGCATACGTATGCAAACGCATGGACACAGGCACACACACACACAGTTTTCCTCTGTCTCTAAGGAGAACAACAGCAACACACATTCTGGATTAAAAATAAATCTCTCCCAGGTAGCACTGAAAGGCAAGACCCAGTTTCCAACCTCAGAGAAAGCTGACCCAAAATCCCCTGCTCCCCTCGTCTACAATCTCCATCCTGCAGCTGGTACGGGGCAGCCTGATTACTTCTACACACATTTCAGGTCAGGACACTAGGGCCATTACTCACCTTGTGGGATAAGTTTTGTGGTCTCGTGATGCTACTGGAAAGATGCTGAGGTGTCCTCAAAGCAGGGGGTGGTGAAGCTGTCCTGGCACAGGGTAGGACAGACATTCTAGAAGCTCCCACATGGGAGGAAAAGTTATCTTCCCATGCACATCCCTACTCAATGGCAAGTCTCAGGAGGGCATAGGAAGAAATCCTCACAGCCTCATTGAGCACACCCAGTAGTATCTTCACCTCATGGTCCTGGACCTGTCAGGCATCAATGCAATGTCACACTCAAACTGTCTCACTGCCTCAAGTAATTTACAGCTATGGCAAGAAGGAAGATCACAGCAGCAAGAGGCTGTTTTGCCCAGCTAAGTGCTGGAGGACATACTAGTAAGCAGTGACACAATTCTGGTCCTACAGAAAATCTTTCTGTCCATCTCATCTCTATTCAGGGAGCCTGATGATGCTGGCTCTGGTCTGCCCTCAGTGCCCAAGCACTCACAGGAGACTCTACTTCCCCTTTGCTCAAACCCAGTACTTGCCTGCAGCCTTGCCCTGTACCTGTTCTGCACATCTTGTTATCCAGAGGCACTAATGACAATATCTCATATCTCAGATTGCAGCCTCTGCTATATATTTTTCCATGCCTGCAATACATTCTTCTTTTTGTAGCATATCCATTTTCTTCTTCATCTAAATTTTGCTCCAAATGATTAATCCTCCTCTGGATGTCTGAAATGTAGTCCTCTTGTGTTCTCTTTTATTTCTTGTGCCTTGATGGACAAGTTTTGCAAAGTCTTCTACTTTCTGTTGCTACCTCTCTGTTTCCAGGATCTCTGGACATCTCTGATCCTTGATCCTAAGCTGGCCACTGTTCCCAGCTCATAAATGACACACTAATGCTCTCAAGATGTACACCTCACCACAGTGTCTACTAGATGTAATATCTTGGAAATAGCAATTAATGAAAAATATGTGTGTCATCCACTTCTAGATCTTCCATTCTGGAGAGAACCTAATGAACTGTTCTCATGCAGGGCACCTGCCAACTTCTTTGGGAGCAGAGAAGCTGTTAGACTGATGCCAATTGGTTCTCTGGCCACACACTGAAAAGTTTGTGCGCACAGGGTGCTCGCAGACACTTTCAGGGAGCACATAGCATTCACTACCTCCAAAACAGAGGAGAGTCCAGAGGTGTTTGTGTTCAGCCTGAACCTCTCAAAGCAGGCCCTGATGGTGAGATCTGCGTGCTGGGGTCTGTGGTAGGAAGTGTTACCAGAATGATAATTGCCTCAACAGCTTCTACAAGTGACAATTTCTGAGGGCCAACAACAGTGTAAACATCTACTTGCTTGAAGGCATACTTTCTCCCACTCACTCTTCCTTTTTCCCCCAAACTTGGGTCCTGTTAAAGTTGCACCTTCTCCTACTTTGCAGACTTTCTGGTTTTCTCTTTATCCCAGCACAAAATACCCAAGATTACTGCTCATTTCCAATACTGGCTATCTAATCCACCGTACTCAGATACTCCACACTAATCTAAGGCAAAAAGCCCTGTAAGAAATCTGCTCTCACTTTAACTTCCATTTCTCTCCATTCATGTTCTCTCACAGGTAGAGCACTTAGGACTGATGCTGAGAGAGCCTCATCACTGCTTGTGGCACCTCAGGTCTGACATAGCATGGTGGGATGCAGGTGGTGAGGACAGGGCCTTCAAGACAGTAGGGACAATATAACTGCTTGTGGAGGGAGTTACTTCACAGGGGGATAGGTGCAGGCGAGATGTCTAAACACACATGCACGTGAGAGAAAGGCATGCCCACAGGTCAAGCTAAAGGAAGATGCTGAGGATCATGTGGGAAAGAGGAATGTATCTAAAACATATTTACTATGATAAATTTCAGTCCTCCAGTCTACCCGGCCAAATGAATTTTGAAACTAATGATTAAGCACACCTCAGCCCCTGGACTGCAAGTGCAGGCTTAGTTTTACCTACCTCAGCAATTTAAATTCAGCTGCTAGACTTCACACTAAAGTGGCTGAGATGTGCTCAAAGATGTCTGCAATAGCTCTCCTGTGGGAATGATACTCTTTAGGACAGAGTGATAATAAACAGTAGGATGGTGCTAACACTTTAAGCTGCTGCAGCTGTCTGCTAAGTGAATATGTGTCAACACCTTCAGGCTGGAAGGTGAGAAAATGAAATTATAGTTTTGTTACCCTAATTCTGATTTTGCAACCTCTTTTATTAAATCACTTTCAAGAGTGGTTAAGGCACTCTGAGTTTTTGCTTGCATCTTAAAAATCCAAGATAACAACATATTTCTGAAAGTTTGCCTTCTCCTTTAACTTTTTCTGTTGTAACTATGACACTACGTTGAGAATGAAAAATTACAGCAGCATAGCCTTACACACGGAAGTCCTAAAAACACCCCAGGGTCTCAAACAAAAATAACTGCTACAACAAAATAGAACACTGTAAGAGGAAGAAAACGAAGTACACAGTTTAATAAAGATTTGCTAGTGTAAATATTCTTTCTCTAATTACATAAAAGCTTCTCAGAGTTAACAGTAAGATCTATTTCCTCAGTCACGCTATGAAGTAATTTGTGACTCTACGATCACATTTTCCTCTGTGATATTTTCAGACCGTAACAGGGAGATGCAAGATGAAGCTACTGTAATAGTTTGACAATATAAGTAAAAATGGAAGATTTGTCATTCTGCTGATGTAGCTGTGCTGATATAAATAGAGACGTGATAGATACTTAATGATCACTTGGAGGCTACTTGTGGTTTAATCTCTCTTAGATATTGTAAAAATGTGACAGTTTTCTACAAGGATATTAGTTATGATGCTAATTTAAATTTTGAGTCAGTACTGTGGCTCTTAATTATCATTATCAATATATGAAACTGATTTTAAAGACATCATAGATTTTTGACAGATTGACATGATGACTACATTACAGTGACCAGTATGCAGCTGAGCACACAACTACATTTCTTGGTTATGTTTGATAACAGCTTCCAAACAGGAAAGGTGACCAGACTATTCCTCTTCTCCACCCTTCAAAAATCTCAAGTGATTTTAATTCTGGTCTTTTAAATTTCTTGACAAACACAGACCAGACAACATTAAAACTCAGGGATTGGATGGCAAATAAATCTTTAACTGTTGTATAACAGTGAGAAACAACTAGGAAGCTGGACTGAACCATCTTGTAGATTGCCAGATGGAGAGCAGTATGCTTATTCAAAACATGCATACATAACCTCTGATCCAGGTCAGGTGCAGTCACAAAGTAGTCTTTCACATTAAAAATTTATGAAGAATACAATTTTTTCAGAAACTAATACAGGTTTTCAACTACACATGCCTACTGAAAGCCATGACAGCAAACAGAATTGTTAGGTAAGCACCTAAATCAGTATTACAAGCCTCAAGTTTTAAGACCGTCTTAAACTTGCTGGTGTGACCTTTGTTGATAAGGATCAGCATTTGGACCTCAAGACTTCTCCAGCTGCTGTAGGTAAGCTTTTTCCCTGTTTTCTCTGGATATGAATCATAGAATCATAGTATTGCTCAGACTGGAAAAGACTTTCAAGATCATTGAGTCCAGCCTTGTTCTAACCCAACTATATATTGAATATTCAGTCCTGCTGCTGATGTATAGTAGCTGATGAATAACCAGGCCGGTCATCTCTTTTCACAAACCACTTAGAGTAGCATAGTAAAAAACCCACAACCAATAACATCATCGTTTTGAGAGCACAAACAAGCTATGACCTCTCATGTCACACAAGAACTCTACCATTTCTTACAAATGCTTTCTCCTCCTTTCCTTTTAGATAAATGTTAATTGTCCAGCTTCTATATTGAAAATAACCACCCTAGAAAAGGGAAAAAAAACTAAATTGCACATTCCAGTAATTAATGATGAAGTACAGAAAAATATTTCCGTTTACCACCTTCACTGAGACAACAAAACTAACCTACCCACATGCCGAGGTGGGGCCTCAGGATTTCAGCCTGGCCCCGTCCCAGAGCCTTCCACGGCCTCATGAGGCCAGGTGGTGCAGGTGAAAGACAGGAGCAGTAAATCTTGAGTTTGAGCGGGAAGTGAGATTATTTCTCCGTGGCCCCCACACCCTTCCCCCCCGCCTCCCAATCCCGAAAAGGCCAACGCCTGCCGCCTCAGGGCGTGCTGCCGGGCGGAGGCCTGTGGCGGGGTACGGGCCCCGCGGGGCTCCTCGGCCGAAGGGCGGGTGCCCTGGAAAGCAGCCGGGAGCCAGTTCCTGCCCTCGTGGTGTCGTCTGAAGAGGTGGGTGGATTTTTGGAGGGAACAGAAACCGCCAGCCTGGAAGCGGGGGAAGGGGACTGGGACAGATTCCCCACCGGCCCCAGCACTGGGAGTGCCAGGAAGGTTTCATCGCAGCCACGGGACTGAGCGGCCCGAGCCCCGCGGGACGCCGAGTAAGAGCGGGGCAACAGCACCAGGGCCCGCCGCGGTCTCGGACGGGCTGGAGGGGGTGGCCTCCTCCGCTCCTGGAGGGGCGGGGACCGCCGTGAAGCGCTGGTGCGGACGGTCGGGCCTTCTCGGGGCGGGGGGGCTAACAGGACGGGGGAAAAGAGGGGCCGTGCTCAGGCGCGGAGACCGCGGAGAAGGAGGTCTAGCACTGGGCCGGTTACGGATCGCGGTCGCCGGCGCGGGGGAAGCGGTTAAACCGCGCAGAACCCCGAGCCTTCAGGAGCGCGCTGGCTGAAGCTCCGCCGGCGCGCCCGCAGCTCCTCCTCACGCCAAGGCCGGCCTGGAGCGCAGCGAGAGACCCCCGCCCGCGGCGGTGGGCGAGGCCGGTGCCCAGGTGGCCGGGAAGTGCGACGGGCGCATCTGGCGCGGCGCGATGGCCCCCAGCGCCGAGACAACCTAATTGGGGACGGCGGAGGTGGCGGCGGGGGGTACGGTTGCCCCGGAGCAGCCGCCTGCTTGCCGCTGTCGGGGCGAAACGGCGCGTCTGTGCGGAGGGAGGGGCGGCGGGCGGGGCGCGGTGGTCTGATCGCGAACGGCTTCGGCTACGTCGACGGAGGGGGGGGGGGGGGAAGAGAGAGAAAGGAGGAGGGAAGGGAGTAGCCTGGAAGCGGTGTAGGTTCTCGTTATAGACAAAAGCCCGGCTCAGCCGAGCGAGGGGGTCCGGCTCTCTGCTGCCCGGGAGCTCTTTTGTTGCTGTTAACTAAGAGGAATTTGTGCGTTTCTCGCCGCCCAGTCACGGAGCTGGTTACGGCCGGGGCGAGGACCGCGAACAGGCGGCGGTTTCCGCCCGGCCCAGTGAAGGGGTTGCCCCGCGGCTCCCTGCTCCGTTCCTCCACCAGTTGATTGAAGTTCGGTTGGGACCGGGCGAGGAGCAGCCGGCCTACCGCCGCCTTCAGCCGGGACCCCCTTCCCTCCCTCCGCCGCCCGGGGCAGCGTTCCCTCGTCCCCAGTGCCTCCCACCACACGAACGCCTGAGCGTAGCGAAGTAGGAGGGAGTGGGCGACTCCCGTCTCCCTCCGCCTTCCCTCTCCTCCCCGTGGCTGGGGCTTAGGATAGGAGGAGCTGGAGGAAGAGGAAGATGACGAGCGGGTGCAATTAGCCTAACAAGGGTCGGGTGGCGGAGGAGGCGGCAGCGGCGGCCCCGCGCCGCGGACTGACACATCTGCTCTCTCTCCTCCTCCAGCCATGAAGACAGAAACCGGGGAGCGCAGCTGAAGCCCAGGGCCGTCCCGGCGCGCTTCCCTATGGCAGCTGCGTGAAGGGGCCAAGCCCCACTCCCCGTCGGCGGGGCTGGCCTCGTCGCGTCGGGTGTGCTCGAGTCGCTCTGGCGCTGGTTCCTCCCTCCCTTCTCTTCCCCGATGTGGGCTCCAGAGGATTTGCGCCTCCTTTGTAACCGGGAATGAAATAATGGCTACCCAGTGGGCAGTGGGGCCACCCGGAGGAGATGGAGACAACGAGCCCCCTCCGGGCGGAGGCAACGGCGCCGGTGGCCAGGTAGGAGCGGCGGGGGCGGGTGGGGCGCGGGTCGCGCGTACGCAGCGGCGGGCAGGGCGGCTGCCTCCCGCCGCGGGGAACGGCTTGGCTGGAGCGGGCTTAATGGCCGCCCCCTCTCTCCCTCCCTCCCTTCCTCCCTCTCTCTTCCTGCCCGCCCGCCCCGGAGTTGCTGGGAGTTGGACGCTGGGAGCAGTGCGGGCGTGCAGCTCCCCGGCGGCGGGAGGGGAGGCCGTCGCCCCGACCGGGGCTGGTTTCGCGGTCGGGGCACCGCGGTTGGGCCGGGAGGCGGGAGCGCCTTCGCTGCTTGACGGGCCGGGCGGTGGCTCCGCTTCCCGCCCCGCGGAGCGGCCGCTGGCCTCGCCCTCGGCGCGGCGGTTTCCGTGGGATCCCTTCGTGTCCCCCCCGGTGCCGCCGTCAGCTGGCGCCCTGTCGCTCCCACCTTCAGCCTCTCCGCGTCGTGCCCACTGCCTTTTGCCCCGTCCTTGAGGGACAGGAGCACTGGGGTACGTCTTCGTCGTTCCCCTTTCTCTCCTCCGTCACACTTAATCCCTGGTGCTTTTTAATAAAAAAATATGGGCCAGGTCTTGGCCTTGTAGGCAGAACTTGTCAGCCTCCTGTCAGTATTCAGTGGCTTATCTTGAAAGTTTCTATCATAGCATTTGTTGCTGTAACGATCCTCTGTGTTCAGTTAAAAAACTTCATTGCGTACCCTGTGGTGGCACCATTGCGTGTTTGGACTCGCAACACTGAGTTTTTAATGCAGAACCGTGTCTGGTGCTTCCTTATGTACTCCCAGTTACTAGAAATAGAAGTCCATAGAGCAACTGTGACTTCAGATGCAACAGAATACATGTACAGCTTCACTGGAGCTGTTCCAAAATCTGTATTCAACTTTGTTTATGAAGACAAATGTGCTTTTATGTTTATTAAAAGTTAGAACATGTTGTGCCAAAGGTAGCAAGCTGACTTTAACCTACGTAGGACTGTGAAATGTTTGCCTTTAAAATAGATATTCCCACTTTATTTGGTGAAATTGAAATATAGTAAAGTGGCTTTACACCTACAGAACTACCCACGTTTAGTGTGGATGGTTTTTGTGGTAGTGGTGGGTTTTTTGGGGTTTGCTTTATTTTGTAGACAGTTTTTTAGCTTACTGCTATCCTGAATTCACCCATTTGCTTTGTTTAAAAGCGGCACATATGGAATACTAACATTTTTCTTACTGCTGTAACCTCAATTAAGGGCCTCACATAGTTTCTTAAAAGAAGCGAGTTAGGTGAGGACAAAATATGAGTCTTAAGGAAACAGAAGATACTAAGATTTAATGCTTTGTAATAAGTTAAGATTCCTAATTTTTATGTAGATTTAATCATGCTCTATTCTTACTGATGTCCTTCTAAAAATGTAACTGAAAGCAAGACCATTTTTGCAGAGAATTTCCTTTTAAATACTTCTAAAACAGTGTGAGAAAAGGGGGGGAAAGCAGATGTCCAAGTTTAAAAATTAAAATCTGCCTTTAAATTCTATTGTTTGGACACTACTTGTCTTTTTGGCACTGGTACTTGTCATAATCAACCTATTGCTACTGTTGTAAGCCTTAACGAGGCCTGTGGCACTTTTGAAGCTGTTAATATTAAAGCTGTTGTTTTTTGTCCACTGATAGGCATGGAATTGCAAAATGGACCTCTCTGACTGTTGTTTTGCCTGATACGTGTATGTTGCAGTTCAAATGTAACTGCTAGAAAACATAGACACTAATGATTGCCTTAATCACAGCAGACCTGACATAATCTTTGCTTGAATGTAGATAGCTCTCATGAATATCTAATCAAGGTTACAATGCTTTTGAAGTTACTTTAATCTATGAAGCAATATGTATACTAAAGTACAACTTATTTTCTTATGGCTTTTTTTATAGATCGATGTAAAATGCTGGAAGAGTGAGAATTTGTGGCTTGAGGTGTGCTATCTCAGTTCAGTTGATGGAACATTTACTGTGTACAGTGCTTGATGTGCTGCATGTGAACAAATCACTAACTGAAGTCTTACTAGGATTGAACAGTAAAAAACACTTTTCTGTTGCAAAGAAGCAGAAAATACTCTTAATGAAACACGATTACTATAAAAAAGAGGAATTCTAGCTTTTGATGAAGTTGCTGCAGTTGCAGGGTTTTATAGTGTGCTAATACTGTCAAGCAAGGTGTTAGCAGTTTTGGGAAACAATTTATGGTTTTGGGACACTGTATCCCATATGGTGCTTGCATTGTAATGCAATGTTCTCATCTACATTTAATGTTCAGCTGTAGACCTATACACAGAGCAGGCTGTCACGAGGGATACTCCAAGCATCGCCTCTGTTCATCATGAACAAGGGGGTTGCAACAGAAATTAGGATTTTCAGCCAGTTTAAGGTTTTGAAAATGTACAGCTAATTATATAATCATCAAGATTTGATCAAGAACAGAAAAACTTGTCCCCTGGCTTCAAGATCAGTGATCAGACAAAGGAGGGGAGTGTCTGACTGAAGCTAGAGCTTCTGTGTTTCTTTGCATACAGAGGTGGCAGAATTGAGGACATGATTTGACTCCCTTAGGTAATGCATATGATGGTTGTTAATTGCTTTTTGGCTTGGATACCTGTTTACTCTTGTGTTCCAGTTGGTCATGCCTTGCCATGACTTCTATTTTTTATTTTTGCTTCATGTTTTTGTTTCACCTTTGATACTGTACCTGGTGGTCTGTCTTCCTTTAGAGCCCCTTCACTGAAACAATTCTTGAGAACAAAGATTGCACGTTGAGGCTGCACACGGGCTCCTGTCTGAGCATACAGCACCATTTCAAAGGGATGGATCATATATTCTGGGCTCCTGGGGGAGCTGGCAGAGAGGGCCAGGGACTCTCAGGGCTGTTTGCCATTCTGTTTGAAATCTGACGCACATTTGCAAATTGGTGCAAGAATTGCTGAGCTTATGCTCATAAAGACAGATAAGTGAGAGCATGTTCTTTCTGGCTTTTAGATTAATAGGCATATACTATTTCTGTTTTGCCAGGTTGTAGCAGTGTTTTGCTGGAGTGATTAAGCCCTGCCTGAGGTACAAGCAGTACTACTTCAGTCACAACATCCCATCTACCGGCCTGGCCAGATTTGAGGCTGGAACTAGCTTCTTCATTAATGTAAATTTAATCTCCTTTCCTCGGCCTAGAAAGGAACAACAAGAAGTGCTTTATCTATTCTACTACTTTAGAAAGAGTTGCTAAATCTGTTTGCTTGCATTACAGTTTTCTGTTAATCTGTATTAAAGTTAAATTCAAAATTTTAAGTGTAGGGTGAAAAAAATAACCTCAGCATCTGTGGCTTTAAAAGCCAAATTTTTATTGTAAGCAACACTGTTTTCTCAGTTTATGAATACCAAGTCTGGTATTTTTCTATCAAAACTGATTAGAGCACACATACTTTCAGATGTGTATTGCAAATTTCTAAAACTTTACTGCAAATTGCATTAAGAATGTGGGGTTTGGGGGGAAAGGGGGCTGCTTTGTTTCTTTGTTTTTCCTAAGCTGAGAGTTTGTGTATTGGGCTATAGCTAGGAATATGTTTCCAAAGACTTCTATAAAAACCCCAGTTTATTTAGTATTTGCTTTGTAACCATGAATATTCAACTTCAGAAAGGGGGAGAAAACCCTACAATATTCTCAGTCCTTACACCTTATCAGAGAGCACAACTGCATAAACTGGAGAAAAACCTGTGCTGGAAAGGGTCAAGAAACAGAGAAGGGCAATGATGATGCTAAAAATAGAAAATGATTGACATTCTCACACTAATTAGTAGATCGTTTACTATTTTAACAGCGGGGCTGAGATGACATTGGTAAATTTTAGGTGGTGACTTCCAGCTGTTCTGTCTCTCTGCTATACAGACACAGGCACCAAAGAGCTGTATTTTGATCCTGCATTTCGGTCTTTATGTAGTTATGCCTGCAAATATAAACTGCTTTGGAACTTGGCCATGTTGGAGATCAGTGCTTTTTCTATGCCTGATGCTTAAAGGCTGGAAGGTTTAACCATAATGTTAAAATCAGAACTTGAGAAATGCAGTTGTAAGAGTTCACATGTCAAATCATGCACAATACCAAAACTTGTAGTGTATATTACTCATGGTGATAGAGAATTCTGCACAAATTTTGCATCAAGGGACAATAAATTCAGTATAAATACTGGTATTACCAGGAGTTGTGGCTGCTGCTATCCAAAACTGTGAGTCAAATCCTGTTTAATCATGCAAGCATAACTCTGACTTCTGCACTCATTTATGTCAAGAGTAAGCCTAAGATAACTTGACAGAACAGGGACCTCTTGGATGGGGAAATGTTACATATTTGATAAGCAGCAATCTAAAGCAGCAAGTGTTTGCTCCAAGAAAAGGAAGGGATATGCTTTCAAATGTAGCTGCATCTGATGTTTTCTGGAGTGACTTGTTGCTTCTCAAAAATACTGTTGTTGAGTGCAGGACTTCAATAAATGACTGGAATTTTTTTTTTTTCCCTCCAAAAGAAGCTTGGTGGACTGTAAAGTATCTTGAACTCTGTCAGTAGAAGATAATAGCATTTATTGCATGCAATGTATACATTGTAAGAATGAGCTTTTTCTTTAACAGGTGTAACAGATATCAAAGCATTGAGTTAACTTTTGTGAAAATATCATCTGCTATTTCAGACTCATTATTTCTTCCTGTTGTATTTACTTGCATACAAAATAGAGAGAAAGTTGGGGAAGAGAAGGTATTTAATCTTGGGCACTGTGTTAATTTGTGATCTTGTCCCTCTTGAATTGTACACATGTATCTCCCTGTATGTGTATGACCACATGGTAACTCAACAGAACAGTATGGGCTCTGAAAAGAGTAAAAAAGCTGGTCTTAAAAAAATTATTCAAGTATTGGTGAATAAGTACATATGAATAGAATATGAACATGGGCAACCTCTGAGTCTTCCAGAAAGAAAATCTTTCTGTATCTCTGCTTAAGGAAGTATGTGTAGCAGTGTTAGACAAACCTGTTAAAATATATATAATAATGCTTTTTAGCTGGTGGGTTTGTGTTTTTTTGTTTTTTTTTTTTCCTGTGGTAACAACTATAAGGAAAACCAAGGTTTTTTCTCATTCAGAGGTTGTGTTACATGCTTCCTTGCAGTTGTTTTGTATATTAAATTGCACAGGATAGGAAGCAGATACAAAAAATTAGAAATTATGTGAAATGAAAACAGATTGACCCCTTCTAATGACAGGAAGTAATTGTTTTCTTTAAAGCATTGGCTAGCCCTAGTATAATTGGTGAGGCTTCTACATTGGTGTTGAAACAGTATGAATTGGTAGTACTGCAGAAGTCAGTATGAGCTATAAGGTATAGCTCCATGGTTAGAGAAGGCATCAGAGCCTGTTATCTCATCAAGTCCTTGAATTTAGGACCTTGCTACAGAGGGAGTGTCTGCCTACTGTAATATATGTATATATACTGAATAATATGTTGTGCCAAGCATACTAGATACACAGTGGATGGGAGTTATGTGGTCTGGTCAGATTGGTGGATGAATGGGAATATGCAGGTCACACTTAGCCTGTTTATTATGCAGCATGTAGATTAATGTAAATACTGTGTGTTTCTCCTGTCCAAATCCTTCTTAAGTCTTGTAATTTTTAATATTTTTGGAAAGACACTTTGTGGTATTTTTTCCCTGTCACCTAGCAGTAGGTACATGCAGTAAAAGTGTAATTGCAGTGGATGAGTGGGAATGGGGACATTAAATAGGCTTTGACTGTGCTCTCATCAGGGTCTCAATGCATCTTGTAAACCTGGAAGTGCCTTATCTTACTGTTGCAATGTGGAATAGGCTGTTTTATGTGTACAGATTTTAAGTACATAAAGATCTTTTAATGGAAAGGCTTCCTCTATTGCACTTTTTTTTTTTTTTTTTTTTAACAAAGGTGAAACGTTTTTCTTTTAATCAAGTTACATGGGAACTCTAGCTTCTCCGTGAACTGTTGTTTACTATCTTTGGCTAGTAATGATGAAGCAGTTTAATAAATTTACTGTTTTATCAATGCTGTTAGATTTGAACTCCTCTGGAGACATGGTACCAGAGTTTAGATATGGGATCTCAAAAGTTGGAAAGTAAAAGCCAGGCACAGCTGTATGCTTTGTTCTCTGCATCTCTTTAGCTGTGCTGGGGAGCCAGAACTATTGCATCTTTCTGAATTGGTGTACCCTGTTATCATTCTGTATGTCACCAGGGAATTGTGTTCCACAGGAAATGTTGCTTTTTCATGTCTTCTGTTCTTGATTTTTGCACTGAAAACTTGTAGTTCAGAAAGTATTTGGGTGAGGCGTAGGGAGCTGTTTCTGCAGCTCTCTGAACAGCATGGTGTTTGAGAGAGCCTGACATGAATCATGATAGTAAATATTTGGTGCTGGCATGAGAGGTTCTGTGTGGGCAGTACGGAAAAATACAAACAGCTGTTTAGATTTTGACTCTGGATAGTGACCTGAAGCATATATACCTTTGGGTGTGTAGGTAGTGGGCTTATTTTTGTTCTAAATTTCTTTATGTCCATCTGCCAGCAGCTGCTGCTTTGCTGAGAGTGAATGAGGTGCCTCCTTGGAGGACATGGCTAATTACAGATTGGCTGTTGGTGGAGGGGTGCACTTTGAGATAGACATTTTCCTTTATATGTGTGTCATTTGCATAATGTGTTAGGACACACAGTATGGGCTGCATTAAGCTCTAGCAAATGCACTGTAGGGAATAATCTCACACTGGCATCACTGGGCTGGCTGGCTGGCATAATCTTCCTTACTTTTAATGTTGAGGTTTGTGGTTATTGTTTGGAGGGCCATGGAGGAGAAACCAAACAGAAACCTTTAACATCTTCCTGAGGAAAGAGATGCTAAACACTTCTGAGTAATGGTGGTTGTTGGTACAAATCAGTTGAAAAGAGAAACCTGAAGGTTTTTGTCTTGTATTTTTACTGATAGAAAAATGATAGTGTGCCTTCTTGCTTTTGTTTATGTATACTTCTTTGTGTACTTTAATGGAGTAGTGTTTATTACTGAAATTCAATTGCAGACCACTCTTTTAAAGACTGTATTCTCTTCTATTTTACTTTTTCATCTAAGTATACAGGCCTTTTCATGTTAAGAAGTTGGTGAGAACATAAGAGAATGAACACTTGTGTAATAAAAAATACTGAGCCCCTGAGCTTCTTCAGATGCTTTAGAGGTTAGTGTTGAGAATGCAGGCATTCTCTACTTCAAATATCTTAGTACTTTTTTTATTGTAAGTGTGAAGGCAGAAAAAGCTAAAATAAATGCAGTTAAACACTTATAAATTGGTGTTTTAGATGATACCTGTTCTGACTGTAGGATGAACTGAAAGAGAATATTTAAATTCTCAGAAATCCCTTCCAGATCACTAGGCTTGTGACAGAGGCACTCTATCCAGTGACATGTGGCATCGGGGCAGATGTTTTGAGCACTGAAACCAAGCTAAATCTACAACTTAAGTGTATTCTTGCATAGGAAAACTTAACATCGAGAGATGTTCAAAAACTAGGTTATAGAGCTAAAGTTATGTGACTTTCAAAACTGTAAGACAACACCAGTCATTTAAAATTGTCCAAGGACTGCCCTGTTGTAATGCAATATGGAAGCGGTTGATTTCCTAAGAAACTTGACTCGTATTTAAATCTAATTATTTAATTAAATTTAAAGTCTATTATAGGTTAGACATGTTTGAACACACATGTCCTGAGTTTTACAATATTAAAAAAGGCTAGAGTTCAGTCAGAGCTTGTAGGGGTATGCAAAACTGTGAAAATTTTTGTTGTGATGCAAGAACTGAGAACCAAAATATTTTGTTGGTGGTGTTTTGGCCAGCAAAAGAAGCAGCAGATCTAGTATGTGCACCTCAAGCAGGTGGCTCTTACTGCCTGTAGGTTCTGGCCTGTTTTTGTATGATAAAGATCTGGTAAGAGTTATCTCCAGGAGGACTGCTGCAGTTTTCATGTAACAAGCTGTCCCTTTGCAATTCTTGCTTTGTTGTCATTGCTGTGTGTTTCTTCTCAGGTCTCCAATTTTTATTCAGCTTTAACAGGGAACCTGTGACTGCTGAAAAGTTCCCATGTGTAGCCACAAACATTTCTTATTTATCAATGGTTATAAAATCATACTAACTCCTTCTTATATGCATTTTAAAATTTTATTATCCTCAATCACCACGGTAAAAGGTGAGTAAGTAAACTTTACCCAGTGTAATCAATTTTCATGGCAATTTTACAGGCTCTATTCTGTGTACGTAGCCTGTTTTTGCATGTGGCTTTCTGAATATAGTCTTGCATTTTCTGCTTGCTGTAGTTTTGTTTTTTTTATTAATTTCAAAACCTGTTCTCTGTTGGAGAAGTTGCTTTGGAGCTGCCCGTGAGGTGGGATTTGAACATGATCTCCATTCTTGCCTTAAGGAAGTGAGTATGAATGGCTTGTATACTGCTCTTGGGGTATTCAAGTATCCCATCTTGCCAAATTAGCATTAATATGGAGGTTAGGAGAGTGAAATAAGTTTACATGGTTAGTTTTCAAGGTTTCTCACGATCTGTGCATCTGGATGAGATGCTGGAGTACTTCAGTAGCCATAATTGTTTTGGCAAGCTGGTATTCTGATCCTGAAAGTAATCTTAAAAGCCCATTGAGAAAATGTTTTATTAGCATTATAATTAAAAAAACTTTAAAATACTGTTACAGCTTTTCAAACATACTACATATCTGACTGAAACGATCCTTACAGCTAAGTTGGTAGAACAAAGGATTTTTCTGTATCCAGGTGTTATGAAACATGATGTCATATAATGAATGTGTGCCAATACTGGTAGCATTTCATAGCCCAAGCTAGTTAGGTGTGTTTTTTCATGATTGCTTTATAGATGGTTTTGAGTAATTTTCTTTCAGTTTTTATCCTGTGACTGAACATGATTGTTGTCTATTTAAATAAGCCTGATAGCTGACTGCTCTTTTCATGACTTAAATAATAGTAGACAGGTAAATTCCTTTTTTTTTTTTTCTATTGTCCAGATGTTTTTCAGGTTACTGAATTGTCTGTGAAGAAATGTAGAGAGACCTTTTGATGTTCAGCAGGAGCTGATAAAAAATAAAATATAAACTCAGTGTGATTAAATAGGAAGGAATAAGCCACTGATAAAATATTGAGAGGTAATCATTAATGAGGAACTCATGGGTGAGGTCTTAAAGTTGTGATAGGTGACTAAGTATTAAACAGCAACTTTATGCTTGGTGGTGGTCAAAAAGGAAAACTGTCATCCATTTCCTAACAATTTTCAACCACTGATTTTCTCTGCCGTGCCTCAATGTATAAATCCATAGTGCACTTGGAGCTGGTGTGTCTAGTTCTAGTTTCATTTTTCCCAGTCTTGGTAAAAATATAGTAGAGACAGAAAAGTCTCAGAGAAGGGGCAGATATGTTAATTGAATATTTGGAGTTGTTGCTGTACCAAAAACAACTAAGGAAGCTAGGACTTGGGAAGGAGGAGACTGTGGAGATAGATGGTTTTGGTTTTTACTAGGTACTTCAAGAAAATGGTGGTGTCAAATGAGCACGGTGGAGCCAGAAGAGGCAGAAGGAGATGCTCCTTGCACAAAAGTTAATTGAGTTTGTTACTCTGTGCAGTAATATTTAGGAAGCTAAAAGTGTGTGTGTAAGCTGAAGGATAAGCTAGATGCGTTTTTGGAAGAGTTGCAAAATACCTTTGAGGTGGAATAAATTACGGTTTTGCAAATAATTGAAGCTGGGAGGATATTCTAGTGATACTTGCTTTTGTGTTCTTTCCCAATTATCTGCAACTTTCTGTGCTTGGTAACTGCTGGAGATGGGACAGGTGGACCTTTGATCTGATTTACAAGCTTTACAGTGCTGATTCCATGATAGCTTGTAGGGATTCCTCCTGCTTTAAGGAAGTTCTGTACTAAAGTAGCTGACACCAGGCAGCTGTTTGTGATCAGCAACAGGAAATGCAGTTTTTCAGATGTTCACAACTAGGACCCATTTTAGCTTCTTGACGGGCTCAGGCCAGATATCAGACTTAGGGTTGGTGGTTTTGTTTGTCTGTTCCTGTTTTGCATGATTTTTGAAAAGTTGCTGTTAGTTCCTGTTGCATCATTTTACCTATATGTTTTCCAGTTTTGATAAGTGAAAATGAAATGCACCATTACCTGCTTCTGTTTTCACCTGGTCTCTTCCTCCATCTTGCCTCTGATTTGAAGAAGGCAGCAAGGTGATTGTGTGGCTTATATGAAGAATTTAAATATTCTGTTGTAGTTCTCATTTCTTTTCTGCTTGTTTGCAATCAGGGAGGTGTTTGGGGGTTGGTTGTTTTTTTTTTCTGTAACATTTTTCTGGTTTGCTTCTAGTAGACTGGGTTACATTACAAGACTTAATTCTTGTTTCAAGTCTTGCAAATACTGCAGCAGCAAAACCAGTAAATCCCAAAGATCCAGTGGAAAAAATCCCCTCTTGTTTTGTGGTGAATGATGCTGCTGAGTCTTTTGTTCCTGTGGAGTAGTTGGTTGGTTTCTCCTTACTCCTCTTCCACTCCAGTTCTCTCCTACTAGCTTAGGGAAAGAAAATGGCACTTTGAGGGGCTGCACAGCAAGCTACACAGCTTCAAATGCTGCTTCATGAGACTGAGTGGTGTACAGGTAGGGAAAGATCCAGGAAGAGAAGGTCTATGTGGCAAAAAGGAATTTTCCCCCTTCACCAGTCCTGTAAATCACTCCTTAAGAAGGTAAAAGAACAAAAGGTAAATGTTTACCCAAAGGGCTATGGAGTGAGATGGCCACAAGATAGTTCTGCTGAGTTGGGATTTTTTCATTTTTGAGTGGGTAGACCAACAATCCTCACATCCCAAACCCTTCCTGTCCTACTTTGCACTATTTTTAACGCTGTCTAAAATGTTAAAAAGAATCTGTGGCTATGATGGTTTCTGGTCTTGTAATCAGTGATTCATGACTTTGAGAAACTAAATTCTTTAAAGTAAATGAGTAGAGATAGTGGTAATAATAGTTACTCAGCAAGGCATATGCCCAGTAAACAGTTCTCACTGGTAAGTTTGTGTGTAGAGAGTATTTTTTTCTTCATTTAATTTAGTCTCAGGAGTTGTAGAATCATTTGGAAAAAAACCTTGTGCTCGTTTTAGAACTTGCTTCTTAGAATTAAGTGATGCCTGTTTTTCATACTATCTGCTGTGAGTTTATTTGGGAAGAAGATTCTTTCTACTCCAGCTCCCTCAGCATGTTAACCTTTATTCATTTCATGGGCAGTTGTCAGTATTTTAAATATTGAATGATGAAACATTAGTAAGTGGTGTAATAGTTGTCTGTAGGCTTCCTTGCTGCTCACAATGGGAACCTGAAGTCTGGAAATGGAATTTTATCTATGTGTCTATTATGTTTTGTGTCTTCTGTGAGGGAAGTGAAGCACAAACACCACAATCATCTCTGTCTTGTTTTGTAAGGATGAATCATGTTTTAGTGCAGAGGTTTTTTGTTGTTTTTTGACTGTGGGATTGGGTCTTGGATATGTGTTGTGTGGGGTGTTGGTTGGTGTTTTTTTCTTTTTTTAAATTCAAGCCATTAATGCCACCAGATGAATTGAGGGGGAAGGCATTATATGTGTGATTAGGAACAGGATTTGTGGGAGTGACTTGACCTTCAGTTAATACTGTGGTCACTTCCCCACTTAGATAATCTGGTCCGACAGATTTCTCTTTGCTTCTTAGGACCCAAGATACCATGAGCTTTCATTCCTTGGAAGGCTGATGTAGTCTTCCCTACTTTTGTAAGTGAGAAAGCTGGGATTACAAGAGTATGTCCTCAACTGAGTATTTTGGCTTTTTCAATCGATGAGGAGTGGTGGTGGTTCTGCATCTATATACTGTATCCTATGGTTCATTTTTTTATTGAGGAATTTGGTTTCTTCCTTATAGTAAATCTTCTCACTAGGGAAAGGAAGAGGACTAATTGCATTTTAGAATAACTCATTACAGAAGGATCTACCAATTAGGCTTTATTAAGGGGTAAGAATTTTCTGGGATAGCTGTACTTTCTTTTACAAAGCTGTTTTTCACTGTTACTTATTTTACATGTTACATATTATTGCTGTTTCAAAGTGGTAGTAGAGGCTTTACTGTTCCATTACTCTATTTTGCATTCCATCCAGTTGTCGGAAATTGATAAAATGATTGTGGTCCATACAACTTTTTAAAATCCTTTTTAATCCTTTTCAGATTCAGAAAAAAAGATTTTAGAAATTGTTTAAAATATACATGTAGGAAAGAATTCTGTGGTGGCTTATGTTAATAAAAGGTGTTTTTTTTTTTAATAATTGAGGAAAAAAGTATTCAGTTAAGTTTTTAAATTTAAAATACTCAAATAGGGAAAAATGACATTGTTCCTACTTATTAAAATAACCTGTGTAAATCATTTCAGCTGAAGATTCTGGTGGACTTGAAAAACTTTGGATCAGCAGCTATAATAAGTGAGATTTTGAAAAAAGCCTTTAATTCTTGTGAAAAACAGTTGTGCCTATTCCCTTTTTTAAAAATGAAGTTGACTGCTTTTTCTATTATGTTCTTGAATATAAGTAAACTTGTATCGTGTTCTCTATGGAAACTGTGTTTTGGAGGATTCAGTGCTGGGTTTAAAATACAACAACCAACTAACTCACCCCTTCAAGTAAAAGGCTACACATACAAGTTCTGTTTCTTTTTATGATTCAAACTATTAAAATTATAAAACCTGCAGTACTTTATATATAAAGTCACAAAATGAAAATATAAAAAGTATTGTAAAGGTAACAGTATATTGAAATTAATTAAACATACAGTGGAAGTAGATACATTTGCTTTAGGAATGAAAAGCTGATATTTTTGTATAACTTCCCTATTCTTACTCAAAATTAGGGTGGGGGAAAGCTTGCCTAATGAAAGGATACCTGGGAAGAATTTTTTTTTTTAACATCTGCATGGTGAAAGAGTTGAAGGTACTTCTTCAAAACCAGGCAAATAAGAATACTAGCTTTAAACATAGTGGAAATTGTGAATTTATAAACTGTAAATTTAATCTTTAAATAAATTCTTGAGCATTCTTCCTTTGTGAGTCATGAAGTAATGTAGAATTGTACTTCATCTGCTGACTCCTTCCAGCAGGAAAAAAGTCTGCCTGTTTTAAGAGAATTATTTTTTGTGCTTGTTTTTTGGTGGGTTTTTTTTCATCGTTTATGAGCTGGGAAAGTAGTAAGAACATGCTAATGATCTGTTAAGAGACACCACTCTTAAAGGATTTTACTGCAACCAAATTTTATCTGTACTTCTGCTATGCGATCCTTTGGCATCTCTAAGTCAGCTGTGAATATTTGAAGCAATTTTTCCAGCCTGCTGCTGGGCTTTGGATAATGATTACTGTGCAAATACACCTTATTAAAGAACATAGTTATGAATTTGTTAAGTAGAATTTTGCATGGTGTGAACTTGAAGTAGGAGGTAGTGGGAAGACAGTGTCCACAATGGCAAAATACAGGGATCAGCTGGTATGTGATAAGTAGCTGTGGTACAAAAAAAGGCTTTTCTGTAGTATTCACAGGATTTGACACAGAGCTTGGAAGCCACTGCTATAGGTGCTGCAGTTAATCTGTTAATAGATCCATGTTTCAATAGTTTCTGCCTCTCTAAGGTCAATATCAAGGTGAATTTGTTCTTCTGTTTCCACCTCCCTTCCCTAGATGCACATGATTGTGTATTGTAGTTGTCAATCCTGGCATTGCTGAAACTAGAAGTTTGAGAAAAGGATGCCAGTTGCATGAATAACATAGTTCTAGTAAAATTTGATGAAGATAATGGAGAAGGAATGCATGCATCTGTACCCTCACCTTTAAAGGCCATGTTAGCAGAGAACTCTGCCAACCTATATTGGATGTGAACAGTTGAGAATGTTTGGGATTTCAGCTACTATGTAATGCTGTGCCAAAACCCAGTTTGAACCTGATTTGTCTGCAGATACCATTTGTGTAGCTGCTGCATAATGCATTCTCACCATGGAAGATAATGCATGGAGTGAAAAATAGTTTTCACAGAATCAGAGAATTGTTCAGGTTGGAAGGTGGTTCTGGGGATGACTTTGTTCAACTCTTCGCAAAGCAAGTTCCACTGGAGCAGGATGCCAGAGACTATGTTTTGACTGCCTTGGATGAAGATTCCAGTGTCTCTGGGCAAAACCCGTCCCAGTATTTGATCATGCTTATAGTAGAAGGGTTTTCTTAATGTTTAAATGATATTTCCTTTATTTCAGTTTATCTGCTGTCTCTTGTTATTTCTGTTTTGGCACCACTGAGAGTCTTGGACCTTATTTTTCACCTCCTCCCTTGCTCTTCTCCGTTGGGTATTTATACATGGGGATAAGTTTCTGCCCTGCTCACTGTGCTTACTTCAGTATGTCCATGTCTGTCGTATAATGGGGATCCCCCAAAGAACTGGACACACCAATCCTGTTGGGAATCTCACCAGTTCTGAGTGGAAGTGAAGGTTTCCTTCCCTCAGCCTGCTGGCTGTACTCTGCTTAATGAGGTCCAGGAGGCTGTTGGCTTTTCTTGCTGCAAGGACACTTGATGGAACATGTTAATTGTCCATATAGGTGCAGTAGGACCTTTTATGCAAAGCTGCTAGCCAGATGGTTGGCTTAAGGCCTGTTATGATGTTTGAGGTTATTCTCTGCAGGTGCAGGATTTGACATGTCACTTTTAATTTTTATGAGGTTCTGGTTTGTCCATTTCTCAAGCCTGTCAGCATCTCCCTGAATGGTAGCGTGCCCACCTGGTATATCAACCATTTCTCCTACTTTTGTAACTGCAAACTCGTTGAGGGTCTACTCTGCCCAGTGGTGTAGGACATCAGTGAAGTTGGTTAGTCTTGTGGGACATCCCACTGGCCTCCAGGTGCATCTCATGCTGTTTTTCACAACCTTTTCAGCCTGCCAATTCATCCAGTTTCCAGTTGAGTTCACTGTCTGTTTATCTAGCCCATACCTTGTCACCTTGTCCATAAGGATGTTATGGGAGACAGTGTCACAAGCCTCTTGAAATCAAGATAAACTTTCCTTTTTACATTTGTGTTCGGTCACAAGCTTCTTTAGCCAAGCAGGCCTTCTACCCCCTTTGATTTTCTGCACACTGGTATGGATAATTCTTGAGCTTGGAGGAGGAGATTCTTGAAAATCAGTTATCTCTCCTGTGACCCCTTTTGTCTCCAGGACAGTCTCCTGTGAGATTCTTCCAAGCTGAACACTCCTGGTCTTCTGAAGTCCAGGGCTGTAATACTGCCATTTGGCTTTGCTCCCAGGATCATGAGCTCCACTTGTCATGGTCATTGTGTCCAGTGTTGCCCCTCACCTTAGCACCCCAAAGAGTTTTTCCACATCTGTGATATCCAGCAGTTAGCCTCTTAGGTTTTTGGATCCTTAGTCATCTACGTCAGGAAGTAATAGCACATTCTAAAACCATACTGAATTGCCTGTGTACTACTGTATGTTAATAAAATTATTAAAAACAATATTTTTATCACATTTTTTGGGAATAGCCTCTGAACTTTTTTTGTACAGGAACTACAGCTGCTACCCTCACAGGCTGTTGGCCAGGAATTTTTACAGGGGAGTTAAATGCAAAGAGGAAGTTTCATTAGAGGATTAATCTATTTCATCGTAAAACAAAATTTGAATGCCAGGATACAAAATTGGTAAGAAAACTAGTGAAGAGGTTTGATAAAGTACTGTTAAATAAAACTAAAACAACAGTGACTGAAGTAACTAGTTAATAAACTTAGTAATTAGTAATTAACCTAAAAATAGTGAAGTAACTTTTATTTCTTGTTTTATGTCTGTTGCATATTCAAAATGTGGTTGAAAATAATTTGGTAAGTTCTGCCACCTTCATCTCCTGCTGCATGTTAGTGGTGTGCAGTCTTGCATTATTGTTCTGCATAGGATGTTTTGTGCAAACACAGAGTGTTGTTAGAACCTGGAACATCAGCCATTTGATTTGAAGTTGCAGTGTGGTGATTTTTAAAAATAATTTCTTACTTGAAAGATAAGGTTAGAAAACACCTTGTCCTTTTTTAGATGTAGTTAAAAATGAAAACAAAATCCTTGAAGAGAGCCACTCCTCTAGTAGTATTAATACTTGTGAGCAGTCCTGGTACTGTTGCTTATGTAATGCAGAGGAGTTTGGTGACTGATATTCATATTCACACTTAGGTCAGGACTGGTAAAAGGCATTCCTAAGATATATGGTGAAGTGAATATGACACTAAGTAAATTTTTTGTTAAGGATCAAGACCTGTTGTTGACTGAAAGAAGGCTGTGGTGATCCAAAACAGACTTCATGCTGAAATATAGGACACTGAATTTAATTCATGTGACTTGCTGCATGTTAGGTAATCAGCCTGTAGTCTTGAATTAGTAAACCTCTTGTTTTTTGGTTTCCTTTAGTTTGTTTCAATTTTTTGCGCTTATGTTCCACATTGAGCTGTGCTTTTTTTTTTTTTTTAAATATTTTTGAATATTGGAGTTTAACTTGTTTTGTAGGATTTTGGGCTGTAATATTAACGTTCCCCTGAGAATTGACAGAAGTCTGATATCTGATAGGCCATGATTGATGTAGGACTTGCTTATAAAAATGGTATGGTTTTCTTGAAACTGTAATTTCACTAGGTTTCACTGACACATTAATTTCAGGCTTTGCATATAGCTCTCATAGACTGTCCAGAGCTTTTTGATAGTATTTTGTGTGGTGTATTCCTTCACATAGAGAAAATTGTTGATGAGTGAAAAGCTTTTTTGTTTGCTGGAGTGTATTAGCTCAGGTGGTTTTGTGTGCTGTTTTATGGGTTTGTGCACCTGGATTTCTGGTCTAGGTGGTTTATTCAGTCTTTCATTACTAGGAGTTTCACATTTTAAATGCTCATTTATCTTTTTCATGTTTGCTTGGAGCCTTTAAGGATGGGATTTTCTTGACTTTTTTGTTCATTTTGTGTTGTTGCCCTGAGCTTTTCAGCTAAAAAATAAAAAAATATTTAAATATTTGACCCTTAATCTTTATCCAGATTTCACAGAAAAGGATTCTGTTACTAATGTGATATTGTCTTGTATTTAGTACAGACGGAGAGTTTTCAGCCATTGACAAATACATTTCTTGAGCTGTGCAACCTAATAATGAGGACCCCATAACTAAAACCTTTCTTCCAACTTGTCCTCTTTCTGTTGAACCATTACCTCCTCCATTGTTGTTCCTTTCCATTATGTAGTGTGTGTCAAACTCTTTCTCTTATAATGGGTAAAATACATGAGAAAGGCCTAAAATTACATGCTAGTTTTGCAGGTCTGGATGTTATGGCTCAAGTCAATAAAGAAAAAATTAGTAGTTAATACTACTTTGAGTAATGCTGGTGGTGTAATTACTGTTGCAATACCTCTGTAGTATAGTAATATAGTTGAACATACTGTTCACAGCATTTGTGCCTTGTCATCTTCAAAACATCTATTTGAGGAGCTATTGTCCCTCCCAGAAGACTGTGCCTAGCTTTAGGCCCTCCTTGCAAGACAGGACAAAAACTGGAGAGAGGGGAAATGCTGAGGGGCTGAAGCACCTGGCTGGAGAGGAGGCTGGTGGCACCAACTTTGTGCAGCCTGGAGCAGGGAAGGCTGAGGAAGCAGCTGGCTGGTGTCTTCAGGAGCTTGAAGGTGCAGGGACAGTGAAAGGACAAGAAGGAACAGTAGCAGGAAGGGAAAGTCCAGCTGAATACAAGGAGAAAAAATTCTCTGTGAGGATGGTTAAGCACTGGAACAAGAACAGGTTGTGAGAAATCCTGAAACCTTTCTTTTTGGGGACTTTCAGGACTTAAAACTAGGAAAGAGCTCAACAGCCTGTTTTCTCCAGTGACAGTGATGGGTTCTTTCTCCAAGTAACTTCAATTCTGTTACATTGTAAACCCCATGTATTTTCAGTATGAATGAAGTATTTCTCAATATATTTATTGCCAGGAAGCAATACCTATCTGATCCTGTAGATTTTTTTAAAAAAATTGTGAAGATGGAGTAAGCTTCATTGCCAAAACACCAAGTTATCTGTTGCTTTTATGATTCAATTCTTAAAATTATTTTTCCCACCAGAAGATGAAGTCTTGGATACAATCTAAAGCTCAGTGGATGTGACATTTTGGACTGGTGGAGGTGGCGTCTATTTTAAAAATGAAGGTGTTTAAGGGGTAAGAAAAAAAGTAACACATGATTCATTGTTATCTTAAGTCTGTCTTGAGAACTTCAGTGTGATGACTGAAGAGGAGGTGGCTTTTCAGCATGTATCATGCGTGTTGACTGTGGTGATGGTTGTGTAAAATTTGTAGTTCCTCTTTATTACCTAATGCTAGAGGATGAAGTTTTGGTAAGGAAGTTTATAAGAAAATCAGAATCAAGTTGACTTTCTCAGGAGCTGTCTTGTCTATGTGACTCCTGTAGCATCTACCTTTTTGCAGGATCAGTAGTCAAATAAAGTGAAGGTACAAGTTTGCTTTCTAGAGGTTTATTTGTTAGCTTGTTTTTATGTTTGGGAACTCCAGAAACTGTATTTTAACATAAATTTTTGAATGCCCTTTTTGTTCCTCTCACTGTGTTTTAAATTTTTAGTGTGCATCATTTTCTTCTGTCAAGATCTCAGGAGTAAGGAGTAGGAAAAATGGATCTGGATCAGCATGTTTCTGTGTGAAAAATCTTGATGGTAATGGTGGAGTTATGATTTAGGCTGTGGTAGCATAGATACCATGCTTGTCCTTCATTTAACAGGGAGATTACTTCAATGAATGCTATCGCTTTTTTCAAAATAATGTTAAAGCTACATGTGTGCTTGTGTGCAGGGCTGGAGGGTTGGCTCATGTGAGTATCTCTCAGTTTGGTTGGAACCCTGTTGTCCAGAGGTTTGGTATGACACTGTTTATACCCTGTCATAATAAAAAGCACCTCAAAATATTTTTAAGCTAAGAAAAGTGACATTTTGCACAGTTTTCTCCTGTAGAGAAAGTTAATAGGAAAACAGAATTTTTAGATTGAGTTAGAAGTTATAGGGTTGTAGCTCCATTCACTTCAGACTAGAACAGGATGAGTCCTTGCTTCTAGAAGTAATTCCAGATGAAGCTTTTTATTTATTTATTTTTATGAGTTGACCAAAGATCACTACCACTCAGGTTGGGATATTTTTTGGCGGGGAGGGTTTGAGGGAGGGCTTAGGGTGTTTTTTTGGGGTTTTTTGGTTGTTTTGGGGGTGGGGTTTGGTTGTTTTTGGGGGGTTTTGAGAGGGTGGTGGGGTTTGGGGTTTTGTGGGTTTTTTGGTGTGTGGTTTTGGTTTTTTTTTTGTTTTTGTTTTTTTCTCTGAAAAGTACACTGGAGTGTGTTTTGTGCTTTCTCTGCAAGAGAGTGCTTGGATGTTTCTTCCAAGAGAGCTCCATCTTTTGCAGGGCTGAAATGGTTCACTGAAATGTCAAGTATCAAGCTGTTAGGCTGGCCAAGCCCATCACTTCTGGTGATATCACATTAGGATTTTCACACAGATTTGAGAGATCATTGGGAAAGTGCAAGATAAATTTATCACTAAATATTTTTTTATATTCCTGAACTTGTAACTAGCAGGCTAGTATGAGCAAACTTCTGTTTTTTTTTAAGATGCAGCCTACTTTGATACTTCCTGAGCTGAGGGAAGGTGCCACATTCTTTTTGTCTTACCTTTCAGAGGATGCCCTTTTTTTTTTTTTAATTTTGGAAGGTTGAATTGTGCCACCAGCAAAGTGAGGTTTAGAAGTGTAATTCTAAGTGACACATTATTACTAAGATCTCCTCAGATAACACCCCTTAGTTAGGAGTGTAGTGAGTTGAGTCTGTGGTTTTTTGCAATCAGTGTATTTCCCGTTAGTGGTAACCACTGAAAATTACCCTGAGTTGACATTGTATTTGAAATTCTGAGGCCAGAGGGTGAAGCTATTGACTTCCTCTGTACATGTAATAGGGCAGTGCTTCTAGTTGAGGAAAAACGGGTCTTTACCAGTGCTGCATTAGTATTTTGCATACTGTTTGGTTTTGTTATAAAGTTTTTTTATCCTGTGGTTAGGAAATAAAAAGGTTTTAAATACCAGTGTTTGAATGAATTAAATATCATGTCAAATCTTTTTCATGCCACAAGTAATTGCCTGTTATATACAAATTCAAGACACCTGGCTGTTGTGCTTTTGATCATTTAGACATGCATTACAGTAATACTTAATTTTACATAGAGCTTTTCACGTTCTGTCTAAAAATATATTCAGTTATCTGAACTGTAGAAGTAAGTGGGATTTTGGATGTACTTCTTTCTTCAGCATAACATTGGGCTGTTTTGAATTTCTTTACTAGAAACTGAGATCTTGCTTTGCTGGTAGGAACCTGAGTTGTTCACATTGTAAAAACCACTCCAGGAGCTACACCCCATAAAGTGAAGTGCAACATCACTTTTCCTGTGCCTGTGTTTTGTAAATTCGAGCTTTTTCTCTCTAGAAAAGTATACTTTGTTCAGCTCTTTTGTAGTTCTTCCTTACATATAGAAAATGGGAAAAGTACAATTTAACTTACTGGAAAATTAATACTGGTCAGAAGAAAAAATGATGCATTGTTTCACCTGTGCTCATAATTTTTTTGAGAGTATGTAGGCCTTTTCTGACTTCAGAACAATCTGTTTTTGTTCTTTCCTAAAGAAGTCACAAGAGCATTATAGGACTGAAATGTATTAAAAGCATTTGTAAGTTTACAATCTGCATTTCCATAGGAAAAATTAAAAATGGTAATACAATTATAGAAAACGTATGAATTGAGTAGAGAATTGGTTTATTGAAGAATAAAAGTTATGTAATGTAGCTCATGCACCAGTAACTGCGTGCTGAAGGAGAGGAAGGCAATACGGTTGAAAATGCAGGGCCTGTGGTCTTCAGGCAAAGGATGTGGTAGGAAGCAGGTTATGTAATGGAGCAAAGAATTAAAATTACTGAATCTGGCTTTTTTGTGCATGCCATTAGTCTGCCTGGCTGGTAGTTTTTCCATATTTGCTCTTGAGCTCATTGGCTGTGTTCAGTTGAATTTCAAGGCAGGATAAGGTCTCGGAGAAAATGAAATGTCGAGTTGGGAGCAAATTGATTAAAAAAAAAAAAAAAAAAAAGGGATGTAAAAATCCTGAACGACAGTAGCTAAGATGGAAAAAAACCTCAGGTTAATGCTTCAGGCTAGTGGTGAGCTGGAGGAGCTCTGGTGGCCAGTCAGCATGTGTGTGACTGCTGTCTTGCTGAAAAACTCATTCTTTCCTTTATAGGGGATCTGATGGGAGGAAAGATTAGGGGAAGATACAAGATACAATATGTATGAGACTGAAGTCAGTTCTACCACTCATGTAGCAACTTGACATGTTTAATTTGTTTCCAAAATAAACCTTTTAAGCCTTATAATTCCAAAGCTCGATGGAAGATATGTTAGTGTCTTTTAAAGTGCCTTTTGTTCCCAGTCAGTCCACCTTTGAATGAATGAAGGCTTTAGTGAAAGGCAGGAAACTTGCACAATGGTGGAGAAGAACTTTGAAGCCCTTGAAGTGCATGTATTTTATATAACAAAAATAATGGAAGGGATTACAGTTATTTTCAGAATATGTCAGATGACTGATCTGGTAACACTGCAAAACTGAGCTTGATGTACATGGAAAAAAATGGAGGAATGAAAGAAAAATTTGGGATTTAAAAAAATTTATTCCCACTGCCTGAAATGCTTGTAGAGATTACTAGATAGGTAGAGTTTATAGAGTTTAATATTAGATTTGTTTTGTCAGAAGTGAAGACTAAGATTTAAACTTCTGAAAATGCAGCATATGGAAGCAAGGTTACAGGGCTTAAACTAAAACCAGGCATACAGGGGTGTGATTTTCTTTTGTTTTGGCTTAGGTTGGTTTTTTTTTCTTTTCCCCTTTTCCTGTTTGAGGTACATCAGCTTGATCTGGAGGGGTTTATGATAATAAATTCTGTTCAAAATTACTAGACAAGCCTCTATGCAACTTAGTACAATTTGAGCAGTCTGAAGGGAGAGCAAGATGCTATGTTACCCAGCTGTATTATTTAATAAGCTGGTTTTATTTAACTCTTCATTCAGGAGTGAAAAGTGGTGATGCTTCTTTCTCTGCAGGGTCCTGTAGAGATGGGACTTGTCTCTGCTGCGTTATGTTGACTGTAATCAATCCAATAAATTGTCTGACAGGTTTGAAAAACCTAGCCTATAGTGACTTTATTTGGTAGCATATATTAGCTGCTATGTTTACACTTTATCTGCAGAACTGCAGATGTGAAGAATGTTGCTCATTAATAATCTAGAATCTGTGTCCCCTGTCTGTATATCTTCAGGAAAAAACAATGTGCAAATGAATGACTCTTGTTTCCTCCTTGGCAAGCTACAGGTCTCCACTCAATGGTGTTCTCAAGCACCCTCTTTTTATATATTCCCTTTGTAGGGACAGTGATAATTTCTAAATGTGATCTTTTTAAAATTTGCTTGAAAGTAAGAGGTACTGCTGTAATATTTAACATGAGTGAGAGTTCAAACTGCAGTGAGTAATTCAGTGCTAGTGTTTCCAAGTGGCACCTTTCATTGGAGCATTTGTCTAACACTAAAAATGTGCTAGTTGTACTAAAACCTTAAATTTATCAGACTACAGGTGGGAACAGGAGAAAGGCATTTGGAAAGGTTCCTGTGAAGAATACTTTCAGATCTCTCATGGTGTGGAGGTGAAGTGGCCAAGGAAGGGCTTTCACCATGCCTGGGTCTCGCTGGCTGGGGCACGTCGGCCTTCACCTGGAGCTCTGGCTGCTGAGGGAAACCTCCAGTGAGGTGCTAAGGAATGTGCCTGCCAACTGTGGGTCATGTTCTCTTACAGCTTTTTTTTTTTTTCTGGTGTTTTTAGGACATGTGTACCATGACTCTGAGCATTAACTGATATTCAGGAGACCTATTCTAAAACTTAAATTTCCATTCTGAAATTTTAACACCTTGAGGAACTAGTACTCAGTGTGAAGTTGTACACCATGTTTAAGTCTTTGTGGTGGTGTTCTTTGTTGGAATGTCTTCAGGGGAACTCAGCGACTCTGATAGCCTACTAAGTGAGGATTTCTTAACATGAAAGTCTGTACTTCGTGTTGAAGGACTATCTTCTGTTATTCTCTATGGAACGTCAAGGTTGTATTTTGAAGTAAACCCATCTAGTGAAGTCTTGAGAACCCACTGTACTAACTTAAATATTAATATTTAATTGAAAATATCTTGGTGTTGAATAGTTATTGTATTTACCAATAGTAATATTTATGTTTTTCTTCTTACAGTCCTAATTCAGAGAAAGCAGAGAGAGACCTTTGCTCTGATCACGCTGGTGTTGTCTTTGTATGCAGTGTAGCATAGGTGTTGCTTTCATGGATTGTCTAGCAAGAAACTCGGGCAGTTCTCAGTACATAGTTCAACCTTCTGAGCATCCCCTGGTCTCACTAAGGGAATATTGGGCTGTAAATTAAGGTGATTCGGTGTGGTCACACTTGGTGATTACTTTTAGCCAAATCTTGTACCTGGAGTTTTCTAGATTATTGAGAAGGCTTAACTGTATTATAATAAATACACTGTGTAAATGTCCCAGTACATTGAAAGGATTTTCTGTATATTCACCAGAGCTAGCACTATATTTTCCTGTGGTTTTCTATTTTCATTAATGTATATTCAAATTTTAAAATGGAGATTTTAAGATTTGGAAGTCATATCTTGGGCAGGAGAGTAACTCAGTTCTGTCTTGGATCAGAAAACAGCAGAGCTGATCACATGGCATTGCAGCACAGTGAAGAATGAAGACAGCTGGAAATAGCTATTAAAATTGCCTCTCTGGTGGGGCTCAGGCCATTTGTGAACCTTTTAAATATTGGAAATATAAAACCTTTTTTGGAAGAAAATGTGTGTGGTCTGTACCAAAGTTCTGAACAGCATCTTTTTTAGGACATGCTTCAGTGTCTGGTATCATGCTTGGTGATCTGGTTGACCTCTGTGTGTGGCTTGCATGTTTGTTCACATGCAAAAAGTGCCTGGAGTTGTGAAGAGACAGAAGCTCTTCTTTCTATGTCTGTGAGCTGTTCTCTGATTCAAAAAGCTCACTGCAGTTTTTAGGCAGAAGTCTAGTTACTTGAGGGGTGTATTTTTCAGGAAAATCTTGCCTCTTCTCTACTGTTCCTTTTTAACCTTCCAGATTTTGCATACAAGACTGACATACTCTGAGAAATAATGAGTAGAAGAAGTTATATAACTGATCTGTTTCCAGCTTAGTTACCTCAAAATATTGTAATCCTAAACCTGTGGTTTTTATCATCAGGAGGAAACATTAGACTTTGTGATAGGCAGTCTCTGAGAGGACATGATACTTTGGACAGGCTCTTACTTTTTCAGTTAATGTATTTCATAACTGAGCTTCAACTTCATTGTATTGTTGGAATTCTACGTAGACTCTTCATTATTTTAGGGGCAGGAAAACTGACCAGCAGTTGAATTTCAAAACCTGGAAGTCAGACTCATCTTTTTGTCAGTCAAGGCTCAGTGTATGATGAGGAACTCAACTGAACATTTATGTGTGTTCTCTGTCATGCTCTAGTTATGTAATGAGTGCATCTTCAAGTGCTCCGTTGGCCTTTTGTACTCCAAATTAGAAATTCAGACTGGTAGTCTTGATTCTAAATTCTGCGAAAACTTCACAAATTCTAAAAAAGTTTAAAATATTTAAACCAGAAATTATTTTGGTTTTGGTTTTGCAGTAAACTTCCTGTAATACGGAAAGGCGTTAGTAAATTGAGTGTTGAAGGTAAAAAAAAGAAGGCTTCTGTTTAGTATGGGACTACTTTAAGGAGGTTCTATTAGTTCTCATGCACTTGCACAAGAATCTCCCAAGCAGGCTCTCTTAAGCTTAGTTAAACATGCTCAGGAGAAATAAATAAGGTATCCCAAGAAACGTTAACATCAAAGATAGTAAGGTTAGAATACAGGAGTGCTAAAGCCAGTGGGATTTGATTTAACCTTGTGCCAGGAAGGGGAGTGCAGTTGTCAGGCTAGCTTAAGATTTTCAGGAACGGTTTTCAGTAATGGCAGATTAAATTTACAAGTACACAGTCTGACTTTGAGGAAAATGTTTAGAAAGAGTCAGCTTGAAGCAATAACTGCAACTTGCTGTTGAAGGTGCTGCTCTCGTAGCAGTTTCCAAGTGCCTCCTTTTTTGTAAGGGACTTCAGTAAAGACTCAAGCTTGCAAAAACCTTGGCCCTCACCTCATTCTATGCCTGCCAGAATTTACAGGCATTTTGATACTGAATTTTGGTGGCAGCAGTCAAGCCAAACCAATTGTTTCTGGAAATGTTATCCTGCTGCTCTATAATGCTTTTATCTGCAGTATTTAGACACTTTAGTGTGAGTTGCAATAGTACATACGTACTGGCTAGATAGGAAAAGAATAAAATTTTTATAATCAAAACAGATTTGAAAAATGAGTACGAAAAAGTAACAGGTTAATAATGCCTGCTGATCTTATTGAAGACTTGCAGTAATTTGTTTCTGAGGTTTAACTGACTGAGTTACTGTTTTGTCTTACATAATACTGTGCAGCAGGAGACTTAATATACTATTTTGAATACTTTATTAGCAGTTTGATTACTTTATAGGAATAAAACTTGAGTAATACTTTGTGTATCTTGAAGTAGATAATCAGCAATGAAACAGATCACTGCAGAATTGTAATAAAGAACTGTTCAAGAAGAGCCTGGTTGATGATGATATTAGTACCAAACAGCAGTTTTTTCATTTTCCAGATCTCCTTTCTCTCCTTCCCTCTGCATTATTTAGTTGATGATAGCATTTTTCCACAGTGCAGCTCATGTGCAGCAGGCCAGTTCTCCAGCTATGTGTAGGCTGCCCCACACTTTCTGCCAGCATCCCTGCTGCCCTGTCCTGCAGGGTGCTGGATTCTTCCTCATTCCAGCATTCCTGTCCTGGAGACTTTGCTGCTTCATTCTAATCTAGCAGCTCTGCAGTAACCCCCTGCTCCATAAAACCTTCCCAAACATCCTCTCTTTCCAAGATTTCTCAAGCTTGGGTAGTTACGATATCTGTTGTGAGGAAGTGTATCTGTTCCACCTAGTAATAGTTGCTAAGCAGGACATTTCTTCTATCCCCTGTCAGACAGGCTGCCTGTATGAAATTTTGTTTCAATAACTTGAGTGCTTTAGTCCTCTTTCTAAGGGCTTTTGCTGAGGCCATGTTAATTTTGTACCATGTTACACTGACGCTACTGTTCTCCCTGTTTTGAATTAGATGTTGTAAGGATAATAGAGAATTAACCAGAATAGATCTGTTGTACACAACTGTGCTTTGGAAGTTTTCAGACTCTTATGTTGGTTGGAAGGAAGGAGGCTGCGTTAGTTCCCAGGGCCCTTGGGATAAGAAATTAGAGCAAGTTTTTTTATTTGGTTTTGCTAAAACAAATGAGGCCTTATTGATATCACTGTTTCAAAGTTACAAGCTGCTATTTGGCCACACCATTTATTTGGCCCTCACATACAAGTTTGTTTTCTTTCCAGCCCATTTTTTTAACACATATTTGAGGTACTTTTCAGTCATATGGGCCTTACTGAACCAAAGAGTGAACAGGCCACCTCTTCCTGTAGCTGTTCCTCCGTACTTTCTCAAGAGAGAAAAACAGATGCTCTTCTTTGAGGCAGAACATAAGTGCTGATGGAAAACACTGACTTTCTCCTCTGAGTTCCTTATCCTTCTCTTTTTGAAGGAGTGGCTGATCCTGGGAATGGGGGGAACCCCTGAGGTCCCACTTTCTGTGGGACTCTGCTCCTTCCTTGGCTTCAGGTCCAAATGTATGACTGTCATCTCATGTCGCTGGAGAGATGTCCAGCTCTCTTAACACCTTCAGCAAATTATGCCAGCCTAGTTTTAAATTGTGAGCTACAGCTGGTAGATAAAACCATTCCTGTAACTTTCTGAGATGTTTGTTAGTTAATTGTGGTGTATAAACTTAAGATTATTGTGACTAGTCTAATAGTTTATTTAGTCATCTGATAAAATGTTTCTGTGGAAGCAGATTTCCTGTATCTCTAAGTAGCACTTATGAAGGAGAAGGGGCAATACAAAGCAGACAGTCAAGACATAGAAGGTGAGATGCATGCTGAAATGGGACAATTGATCTCAGCTTGCAAAAAACCAAATACTTAGAGAAACTTTTCCAGTATTTCTGCGATTTCTCAGGATCCCACTAATCTGTTTCCCTATCAGTAGGGCAGTCATCATCCTTCCTTGCAAATAGCATTTCAGAGCAATATAAATGGTGCTCTTATATGTTTAAGGGGGAACCTGCCTTTTAAAAACCTGAAGTAGAGAAATCTGTATAATTTTTATGAAAACTGAAGTTCTCCCTCCTTTGAATAATTGCTCTTATTGTGTTGTGTTTAAAAGAGGAGCCATAAGCTTTCTGACCTTGTGAAAACATAGGAGCCATCATCACTACTGTGCCTAAGCAAGTTTAAGATTCATATGAATAATCCCACTAAATTACTGATACTCAGTTCAGCAGTAGCAGAAATGCTGAAGGGAGAGAAATAAAAAAGGCAGCATAGCTTGAAAGTGCCTTTCTGTGTTTCCCTTAGTAAGTATTTCTTAGCTTGTTCTTATTACCCATATTTTTTCCAGGAATGCATAGTTTGGCAGCTTTGGCAGTATTATTTTGAAGAATGTTATGCAGTTCTGTCAGTTTATCTTCTGGAGTTGACACATGGTTGGGGTGGGAAGGGAGGCTGAGCAGGAAGGAAGGTCCTTGTTCCTGAATGTCATTACTGCACAGAGCTCATATCCTTGAGGATCACCCGGACAAAAGCTGAGTCAGAGCACAGCAGCAGTTTGTGCTACAGCAAGACATGTCCCAGTTCAGGATTTTGGACTGCGTGATCAATCACAACTGGAGTTTTATATGTAACCTCTATTGTGCGTGGAGTGGTCAGGTTTGTTGTTTGCTTATCCTTACATATTGTAATATGAGAACATAGTATAAGGTGGGGAAGAAGAAAAAAAAGGGCTCAGGTTGATCTCCCCACCCCCAATCCTACGGAGGATGGAGTATTAGAAAGGTTACTATTTATTAAGGAGTTCTCTTGAGTTAAAAAGCATAGAGAGCATGCTTTGAGTACATAATTGTTTTTTTAACACTTTGAGTAGTTTTTAAGATTGTTCTGATAGAGTCTTGAATTTTGAGGGAATTTTACTTGATGAATTGCACAAGAAGATAAGTATCACATACAGGAAAGAGGAGATATGCCAAGATAAACTGCATTGTTAGTAAATTCAAAGCTGATTCGTTTTCCTGCTTTGAAAGGACTTAAATATCTTGGCTATTTCAAAATACTTGATTGTGAGTATGATTTAAAAAAAAAAAAGTGTCATGGGAGGTTGTTACATATTTTTTTAACATACAAGAGAAAATAAATTTCCACAGGATGTTACTGTTCTTAATATGGACAGATAGAAGTCTAATTCACTGACTTACTGTGAAGAAAAAAAAACAAAACAACTGCCTACATTTTGAATGGAAATCTTTTAAAATAGAATTCACTCATTAAAAGATTTGAAATAGTACACAGATGTAACATTACTTTCAGTATATTCTAGATATTACCTATATTTCTTATATAGCATTCAGACAGTCACTGAATAAAACTAATTTTATTCTTCTATGATGTAAAGAGCAGGTAAGCACCTAAAAAGATGCAGTTTTGTAACTGTAATTAGAGACAAGGGATTCAAAAATATTCCCTCCATGCACAGAAGTCCTTTGAAACAATATACCATTTAAAATACAAACAATCCCTGTGTGTCATGTCTGTACTGTAACTTCGTGAGGAAAATCTATTACTGTGTGTTACTTTTTGTTTTTTAAATGATGCAGAGCTGATTCAGTGTCTGGATTTTTTTGAGTCATCTCATTAACGTATGTTAAAGAAGTTTGTTCTAGTTTGCTTACACATATATAAGAATTGTTATTTATAGGCAGATTTAATATGAAAATTATTTCACAAACTTAGGAGAAATCAAGAAATAGAATGCTCATACGGGCAGTCCTGTGAAGTTTTAAAATGGGTTTGATACTACTAGAGGGAAGGGAAAGGGGGATTTTATTTTATTTTTTTTAACCATTTTGAAATGAAAGGTTTAAAAGAAAACACCCAAATCCAGCACAAAGTAAAAACCAAAAACACAAAGCAGCAAACAAACAAAAACAAAAAAAAGAAGAGAGTTCATAAAACATAAAAACTGTTTATTACCAAACTGGAAAGAAAAGCCAAGTCTTGGATTGATATACTTCAAATTACTTTCATGCTTGAGGCAGAAATGCTGCTGAGCTGTTTGATCTTGTTAGATTTGATTATTTATGTAAAATCTGCAATGCTGTGTTTGGGGGTTTCTTTTTTGGTTTTCATTTGGCTTTTTTTATTGAAGTGCCTGTAAACTGTAATGTTAGTGAGTTGCTGCTGATACTGTTCTTTGAAATGAAGCTGAAAGGTCTTTTTTGGGATAGTACAGTGCAACAACTCTGTTCTTACTGCACTGAAATGCCATGGCAGAACTGGAAGCTGTAAGGCCTGGTGAGAGATGCTTGCAGCTTTGCATGGCAGAGTTTCTCTCCACATTCTCTTCCCAGCAGTACCCAAGAAGGCAGCTGGTGAGAAAGCAGATGGGTGACCTGTGAATTCTGAAGACTTAACAGCTCTTTCTCAAGTGTAACCTTGATCTAGCAGAAGTTACGCAGCTTTTTTGGCAATTTCTGTCCATCCTGACCCCAGTAAGATGTCACATAATGAATTACTGCTTGTGATTTGAGAGTTGAGGGGAAGGCTAGGTGAAAAGTTTTCTTCTAAAGAGTCATCAGAAATATATATTTAGTAAGAAAATGGAAGGAAGTAAGAAAATGGAAGAATTGTCCTTATTGTTTACTAGTAATTTCTCAAATCAGGAAAAACTACTATTTTTATCTTAATGCTGCATCCTAACCCCTAAACTAACAATGATGTTCTTTCAGCTGTCTAAGTACCTAAATTTCTAGATGTTAAGCCAGAAGTATTTATTCTGCAAATTTTTATAAACTTAAAGTTGGTCAAATTTCATTGCACAGGGTGGGCTTGACCACTGAAGTTGTTGGGCTGGAAGGAACCTCTTCTCATTGAAGACTCTGTTCATGTACATCAAAGTATGTTAGGATGTTCTGACATTACAGAAGCCAAGATCTCTTAATTTGGTATTTTGTTGTTTTTTTTTTTTTTAAGTTTATTATTGCAGGCAACATTTTCTGTGCGGCAGTATGTGAGAATGAGATGTTGCAGTGCAAGCCCAGCTCTCAGGTTACCTTCAAGCCTCAGAATGCAGCAGTGCTGCAGCAGTTGCTGCACTGCAGCTATTTCCCTTCCTTCAGAGAATCACCCAATAATATTAAAAAGCTTTTCAGCCTTCCACATGTGTCACCCAGAGGATGAAATAACAAAGGTGACTGCAATCTTCCTCAGATATTTGCAGCTGGTAACAGTTTTGAAATGTGACATTTTTGTTATCTTACTCTGGTCTTATTTCTATTTATCTGCTGCCTTGGGGAGGGAGAGAATAAGAGAAAAATCTTGTCTCATAGCAGTGCAGGGTGTGAAGGTGTCAGTTTTATTGAGTAAAAGGTATAAAATCATTGCAGGGAAGTAGTTAGCCATGTTACTCATTGTGGGAATTCATTGCTGGAGAAACATTTTGTTATGACCAGAAATACAGGGAAGTAATTCAGCAACAGTGAGCAATTCAAGCCATAGTAATAGGCATGCAAAGACAATAGTTCTTAGGTCATAGAATGGTTTGTGTTGAAAAGACCTTAAAGAATGTCTAGTTCCAATCCCTCTGCATGGGCAGGGATGCTTCCCACTGGACCAAGTTGCTCAAAGCCCAGCCAGCCTGGTCTTTTACATTTCCAGGGAGGAAATGAATCCCTGTGCAGCCTGTTCAGTGTTTCACCACCCTCACAATGAAGAATTTCTTCCTAATATCTAATCTAAATCTATCTTCTTCCAACTTAAAGTCATCGTAAGCAAATAGATTTGTATAAGAATAGATTTCTCCTCCCTTACAAACTCCAGACAGAGATGCAAATGTAGATTGTTATCTATACCAATTTGTTCAATGCAAACTGTGAGGAAATACACAGGTCATGTATGGAGATATCGTAAGTCAGTGTTCAAAAGCTTCTGGATTTGCAGCTACACTGAAAATCCCATGGACAGCTCTTTCCTCTCTATTGTCTTAGTGATATTTCATCTCTGGGCATAAAGATTTAAGTTGGTTTGTTTGTTTTTCAAGTTAATGACTTCTTTTTTAAAGCATCATCTTGTCTATTATATATCTTTGTAAATTCAGTTGTTCACTGGAAAAGCTGTTTTTCTTCCTCTGTTGTATATGCACAATAGACAACAAATGGAGGGCCTTGAAATATTTTAACTTATGCCTTTGGTTATATGGCTTTGCATCTTTGTATGCTAATTTAAAAAATTTTTTTTGGTACAAATTCCAAACCTTTTCATTCTGAATTTAAGGCTTTTAAAACCTAGAGTGCATTGATCTGCACATTATATCATTATATAGTATGCTCAAATTAGATACCTTGAAACATGAGATGAGGACTGTATTTAAGTAGTGAGTTTGTCTGCAGGGGTTTATTAATAGGCTTTTTATTAGAAAGCTGTAACAATGAGTAGCTCAAGCTGTATATTTAGAGGTTATTTTGGAGGAGGGAAGCTGTGTGGGTGGACATGTAAAGAATTTTGACCCATTTGTCTTAAAGTTTTGTGGTTTTTTGAGCCATGTTCTCTGTGTTAAACTTTCTAAGATAGAAACAGTTCTTTTCTCAGGTAACAAGCTCTTAAAACTCTCTGCATTTGTCTAGATAAATCTTGTGCAAACAGAGTCAGACTCTGGTATAACAACTCACTTGCAATAGCTTTTTTTGAGCATGACAGTTTGGATTTTGACATTGAGGGTCAATTCCCTGATCTTCCAAGTACTTCCTTCCGGTCTTAGGCAGGTCAGAGACATTTCTGTTGTACATGAAATAAAATCTTAAATAGAGTTGCCATATTGCAAACTTGAATTATATTAACAGCTTGAATTATCAGCAGGTACGATGATATATTTGTGCAGGTGAAGTGGTGTGTCTAGTCTCTACATTTATTTCATTTTCTTGTTTTTGAAACAAGAATGAGTGTATTTTGTTGAAGTTGAAAAATTCAGTAGCTTCAGTAAGAGGAGATCAACCTCATACTTACACACTCACTAGAGAGCAGGTGTAATGTATATTTCTCTCCCACTGCTAAGCCCACAACATAAAACCCTTGATCACCATTGTAGCTGCATCATGGAATAGTGTAGTCCCAAGGACATAGGTTCAGAGTGGAAAAGTAGGTGTTCCCCTGGGTGGTTGATAATTTTGAACCAAGATACAGCCTCTGGCTATGGTGAAGATAAACAGTGTAAACTGAAGGAAAGGTGTAGGTAGTTTCAGAGCTGATGATTTAAAGTGCTGGTGCACCTGGTTATTGCAATGGGGCTTGTGCAGGTCCGGTTTTACACTGTGTGGTGATTTTGTTTTTCTTATTGGCTTCAAGGTTGGACTTGATGATCTCTGAGGTCCCTTCCAATCCAGCCAATTCTATGATTCTATGTTTCTATGATCCTATGATCCTATTCTATGATTCAGCAAAACTATTTCACCTATGCAAATATGTTAAAGCAGTCTGGTGAATGTGTACTGGAAATTACCTGGTATGTTTGTTCTTGAGGAAATCTATGTTATTCTAGAGAGCAATTACAGACATCATTGAAAGTTACTCTTATTTTTGCAGTAGTGTACTTAGCTGAGGATATTGGCAGTTTCTTATTGTTCTCTCCCCATTTGTAGGAACCAGTATGGGTTATGAAGTTGCTTGTGTTCTTCAGTCCACCAAAAAGTTCCCATAGGCTCAAAGAAGGGATGCAAGATGGCCCTTGACAGGCAGTGACTCTGTGCAAACCACTCTTAAAATTTGTCAGGTTGTGAAGGTTCTTTTATAATTCTTGGAGTAACTCAAGCATTGCTGCAGTGCTGAGGGGTAGGTGCATGCATTCTGCATCTCCTCTCTGCTATTTCAGATCAGACTATAAGGTGAGGACAAAGTATTTCCTATTCTTAACAAGCAACAACAGAACAAGCAGAGAAGGAAAAGCTTTAGTTTAGCTAAGTTAAGATCACATGGTGTTTTGCTGTTATGCTGCCACCCCTGCAGATGTTTCCTTTCTTTCCAGTTTAAGGATGTAGCTGTTAAGAGGAGAGGCTTTTGCTAATGATCCCATAAGAAAACAAAGCAGCTCTCAATTTGTTAGTTTTTAATGTTTTTCTGGCTAAATTTAATACTGTGGGTAAATTTAAAACTGTGTGGGTTTTGTTGTAAATACTAAATGCAAGATACAAAAAACAAAAACGAAAACAAACCATGGTGAAAATAGTTTGCTTCTCTTTCCTATGAAGTCTCTGTACTTTTTACTCTGTTTCATGATGCTGTTGCTTGAAATCAAGTGTTACTATGTGGAAGTATAAGGTGTGATCTAAATTGAAGTGAACTTAATTAGGTTTGAAAAGAATTTTGGTAAACAGTACAGGTTTTGGCTGTGGACAAGGTCCTGCAAATATTATGGTATGTATACATAATATATAAAATATACATAATACCTAAAGGTCATACAAGTATACTTTGTAAAAATGTAATAGATATTTATATGGTAGATTCAGATAATTTTAATGAATGAAAATACTCTAAACCTGATAGTAGCTGGTGTTTGAGTGTATATTTTTATAAGTGAGTTTATGTTGAAGTGAGTGTATATTTTACATGTGGCTAGTCCAGGGATTATGTGCTAACTATGGATGAGTCCTGTTTCAGCTGTATTACAGACATGATCACGCGAGACTTGCTTTTGGTGAACTTAAGAGCATAGTGAAAAAAGTCCAGGCATCAGACCTACAGTATAGAAAACCAGAGTTTACTCTGTTTAAAAAGCTATTTCAAGTGTAGCCAGACTTAACAGGTTGGGATTCTTCCTGCTTCAAGGTAGAAAAACTCTTTCTGGATCTCCCCTGGCCTGAGAAGCTCCACACTCCTTTATTCAACAAGTATGTCCAGCTAGGCTAAGTTTATAGAGCAAATTGGAGCAATGAGAGAGTGCTCAATCCAGAGCCAGGTAATCTGAACAATTTTCAGTTGAGCAGACACATGGAATCAACGCTTTTGAGATAATCATTTTTCAGACTGTCATGTCACTAAATCTTTTAGAGTGGTTTGTTACTGTAAAGGTAGGTATCTGTGTTAAGGAGGAACTTGATTCCAAATGAAAATGATTGTAGAAATCAAGATTTCTTTTCAGGTTTTGGCTTCTTCTCACCCTTCTTGCTTTTCTGTATTTGAGTGTGTGTAGAAAAATTAATATAAGCATGTGAGGTGGCATTTTAAGGTGAAGTGGGCAAGTAAGGTTCCTGTAGATAGCCCCAGCTTTGCTTTTCGGGTCATGGAGTAATGATGAGACTGACAAGAGCACCAGCTGCTGTGCTTTACAAAGCTTTTGCCCTGAACAGGAAAGTTCAGCAATGAAAGTTTTAAGGTGTGTAATTACCTGTGTGTGTGGAGGTCTTTACTGTTCATTTTCTATATGCACTTTGACCTTTTTGCCAAGTGAAATCCTCTGTCTTGAAAATACGATTACTTACTCCCTTTGAATGATTGTGTTTACTGCAATAGTAGTTACAAAAGTACACAGAAACACGGGTCCCTCTGTCCTCCTTCCTCCCTAAACCAGCTCTGTAGCCTTCACGTCTGCATGGCAGCAGTCATGTCTCCTCGGTGTGCCTCACAGCCATCTGCTTGTGCTGGCACAGATACTTTGGTTTTGAAAAGCTGCAGATTTCCCACTTACTTCATACATTTGGATTAGTCCTGTATCACTTTGTTAACAACCTTTTGCTTTCCTGGGCTAGGTTTGAGGATATAGTCTATCTGTGGGTGGGTTGTTTTGTTTGGTTTTATTTGTTTGTTGTTGCTTTTTTAATTGGGTTATTCAGTTCTAAGCTGCATTTCAAAATCTGAATTAGTGTCCTTACTGATCTCTGATGCAGGCAGGCTGCCACTGCCTTCATTATTGAATTGAAAGAATATTCCAGGCTTGTACTCCATCTTGGTGGGATTCACACTTAAAAAAGAGGCAGGTTTGCTACCAGGGCTGCCTCCTCACAAATATCTGGATTAACTCTGGTCCCTTAAAAAGGACCTATTGCTGTGGCCACCTGGTCTTAGTGCCATAACAGTACATTAAAATGATAAAAAGTGGGTTCCTGTGAGGGAGATGCCTAAACTTACTGTCAGTACATCAAATAATGTTCATGTCTTTCTTACCTTGCCCTTGCTCTGAAATGTCTCTGCTTGTTATGGCTATGAGCAAGACCCATTAGAGGGCTGGGTGGGGGAGCAGTTCTTACAGTGCCCACTGCATCACTGCCAGTGCCTGCTCAGGGCCCACCTGCACAACCAAGGTGAGAAATGGCAGTGCCCGTCTTTTTCCTTAGGATCATATTTTGTTTCTGTTTTCCTGTTGTTTGATATTGAAAACATTCATTGTAGTAACTGTCTCTCCATCTGTAGTCAAAAGGCTTTGAATTTTGCTCTGGAGAGCTAGTTGAGATCTTCAGTTTGTTTGCCTTTATGATCCTTCCCAGCTACCGCATCGCCCTCAGCTGCAACTCAAGAAAAATGTTAGTTTTGGGGAGTCTCAGCAGATATCCTGCACTTGACATGTACGTACCACCCATCCCCTAAGAGATGAATGGGACTCCCTGGTGACTCTGAGAGCTGGCACTTTCCCTGAACTGAAGAGTTGGGGAAGTCCTCCACTGAAGACTGAGATGTTTGGGGTTTGTTGCTGTTGTTTGGTTTTTTTACTGACCAGGTTTTTTTGTTGCTGCCCTTTCCCCCCCTGCCTTCCTGAAGAGCTGCTGCATAGAAGAGCTGTGCCTCCCAATTCCAGAAGTAGACTGTCTTCTCTGTTAGTAGTGGCCTCAGAGAGATGGCTCTGCCTGTGCAGTTTGATCTCCCTGACTGCCATCTACTGATTGTTGTATGTGTGAGAACTCATCTACATTTATCTCCACATCTTGGCTTTTTTCTGTGGTGAGAGCAGGTATGCATCTGCTTGATCTTTTGGGTTTTGAGAGCTTGTTTACATCTTTGTTTCCAGTTTCAGGTTCTCTGTGGCAAGGCACCCTCCTCTTGAAACCAGCTGAAAATAGGCTCAGCAGTTACTAGCGTTGGGCAGCCAACTCCTTCACACATATTTCTTAAATATATATCACAGAAGTAGACAGGATGGAGACGTACGTCTTGTCTCATGATCTAAGGGTCTTGTCACCAGGTCCAGGTCAGTTGGGTACAATTCATTTCCCTGTCACCCATTCTGCAACAGAATGGAGGAATAATTAGGCATGTTCTGGGGTAGAAGACGCTTTCCATTGTTGTGCTTCAGTACCACTCCATGTCTGAAAATGACTGATTTTTAGTGCATTAGCCTTCTCATCCTGAACTATGTTCATTCCAGTCTGCTATGTTGTGGTCATGTCTAGTTTTAGTGAAATGCTGTTAATAAAAAGTACATGTCAGTACATAGTAAAAACTAGCAATCATGTTAATATATATATTGTTGTGTTGTATATATTGTATTGAATTTGAATTGCATCTAAATTGTATATTGAACTCATTATTGGCTAGAAGGAAGCTTTTAAAAACATATTTAGCAAAGTTTGGTTTCACATACAAAAAGAAAGATATTACACTTAGCTATGCCCAAATAATATTTGCATTTCTAAAAGGTAGACAAGAAATGATGAAATTAGAAATCATAGGAATGCTTAATGGCAGGGTTTGAACATGATGAGAATTTAGAGAAGAAAATGTATCCAAGACAGTCAAAGATTGCATTGGCAGACTCTCAGACTTATTTTTTGAAAGTGGAATTTAAGGCAGACTCTTTGAATGCAGATGTCTTTACAGCATTAGTGATGTATAATGCCTTGTTACCAAGAGAAGGCCTATGGAGCTACCAAACTATGCAGGTGGATGAAACTAATGCACATTTATTATGTATAAATTAAACAGCAATTAAATTAAACAATAATTTTTTAACTTTGTTGCTTGTTTAGTATGAAGGGTGACTTTGGGGTAGCATGCAAAAACAAATGCTCCAGTTTGACATTCGAAATACTGAAATGGTTGGGATGATTTGTTAGCAAACTTTGCAGGCTAACTTTGGTCTCAGTAAAGAAGGGGCAGATTTGGATCACTGGTGTACTGTACATCCACTGCTGCAGATACTCAAGATAAATTCCAAAGGTGCCTTAACAAGTCTAGTAATACAGCTATTAAATATTTAATTGGAGCTTTTCTTGGTTATTTTGCCTCTCTTCCTGTTTGCAAATTCTAGATACCTTTTATTTTTATGGTGTCAGCTAGCATCCAAAGTTCATATATCTGTGTTTTTCATGTTCCCTTTTATCCTAAAAACTTCTTGGGCTGCTTTCTGATGATCCGGATGAATTTTGAGATACTAATGTTTACACCTTCTAGCTACCTTGTGACAACAGAAAGCATTAGAAGACTCCTTTGAGGGAAGAACATTGTCAGTTAATGTCCTCCCCTACGTCCTTCCTACCTGTTTCAGGGAAATCTACAGGATTTTGTCCAACCATAAATGTCAGTCAGAAGTTTGAACCAGTGGGCATTTGATGTGGAGGTCTGTAATTGTGTAGGTTTCAGGTTTTCTGCATTCCAGTTTTCCTGTAGGTTTCTTTGCAGGATTTTTTTGTATTGATGAGAGATGTAATATGTTACTGAGGTTGGAAGTCATGGAACTAATTTGTTTTTTTTCAAAGACAAAACTGTGTCCTGGATACCTGGAGGATGGATTTGCTTAAGATGTCATCTTTGTGTCAGTAATTATTTTTTGTCAACTGGGAATTCCTTCCCTTTGTGTAAGATGATATTTCTACATTCCAGTCTGGTTTAAAGACGTTAGAAATGTCTTGTCTTATCATGACTTGAGACCATTTCAGCGTGTGATCATTGTTTCTGTCTTCAGAAATGTGGTCTATCTCTTTGCAATCTTTGATTTATGAGCTTGAGGAGAACCGAAAGGAAAGGCCAGGCCTAATTCTGCACCTTGTGATAATGATGCTGCTTTTGAGGTGCTGCTGAGATAAAACATTGGCTAGCTTTCTCTGGGTATTGGATAAGCCTCACGGTGCTGCAAATGATGATGGAGAAAATGCATCTCAATGAAAAGTTGAATAACCTTTTCTTTGGCTGTCTTAAATGTCTGTCTTTCTCAGATCTTTCTTACAGGAAGTGTTACATGTGTTCAGAACACAGTGGAGCTGTGTGTTTTGGAGGGTTCTGGTTGCTTTTTATTGTATTAGAGGACCAGGGAATCATGGATTGAACTTTTACTCTTGAGTTCACGTGTTCATGTGCAGGAGTCCAAGTCTGTGACCACAGGAGCAAATGATAAGGGTCAAGGGGACATAGTGTCCTCTAAGCATGGTACCTTTCTTTGCTTCGTCATTTCTGATCAGATAGGTATTTTTAAAAAGTGTTTTTTGAGGGATATATCATTGCTTCATTTGACTTTTCATCAGCTTCTAGGAAAGTGATTTGAAGCTGTCAGTATGGTTTAGACTAAATGTCTCAGTGGCTTATTACAACTTTATTTAAAAATCATCAGTGAAAGAACTTGATTATTAAAGAAATAAAGTCTCTTACCCATCTAGGCAGGTGTTTTTTTGGGGTTTGCTTTGTTCTTTTTCCTCTCCTTCTGTAGCCTTAGCCAGAAAAGACCCAGGTTTTTTTCTGTTACCTTTTTAAAGGACCTTGTACTTGTCACATAAAATAAGCCTTTTTTCTCTAATATTGTACATTTAATGAGGCAGTTAACTAAGTGGTTGGATACTTGGATACAGAAACTAGGGAAAATAAATGACCTGATAAAAAATATTTCACTGTTTTCAAGTAAACAGCATTTATGGTAGCACATGGAAACATCCTGCCTTGGGATAATTTTAAGGAGTAATAAAATTATATTCAGGATCAGTTTTGCTCCGGTTTATGGCAGTACTGACTAAAAAAAATAATAGTATGATGGCTGTTGAATTTGTGAAATTAGGTGACATCTGTCCACTTTTTGTTCAGCACTTATCCATAAAGCTGAATTGCTATTCCAGGCATGAGATTTCTTGATGGGGAAGCTAAAAGCTGAACATTGCTAAATGCAGCTGAAGCAGGCCCTGCTTAGCACAAGCTGTCTCCATGATATATGTTTTTGTTTGGTTGTGGGTTTTTTTGGTCTGGTTTATTATTTTTTTAATAAATACAGATTTAGGCTGCAGAAAATGTAGTTTCTATAACACTTGAAATGAGGCTTTGATTTACTTATTTGTTGAAGTGTTCTATATGGCAAAAAAACAAACCAAAGAAATTTAAAAATGCTTCAGAGCAAAATGTCAGTCTGCAGTGTTTTTTAAAAGTATTTTTAGAAGTAATGTTGAACTAGTGCACTGAACACAAAGATGAAATACAGATGTAAGTTGATTATTTGCACCAACTTCAAAATAGCTTTAATGATTTTGCTTTTCAAGGCGCGATAGTGCAATATATCAGTTATTTTGGTCACTGTCATTTATCTCTGAAGACAGTATTTAGAAGTCAGAGTATACTTATTTGTGTTAGTCATGAAGACAATTATTTATTGATTGTGTTGCAGTTATCCATGACTGCCACAAGGATTTCTGGCATGCTCAGTGTAGGTCTGTCTAAATTGTCTGTTATAAATTGAAAGAGGGGCTTTGGAGAGAATGCAAGTTGGTATGTTTACCTTTTTTTTTTTTTTTTTTTTTTTTTACTGATAACATTGGAAATTATTCATTGGAGATTCACTTTTAACTGGATATAGTATAATTTATGAACATCAATGCTTTTTACTGATTTTACATAATTCTGCTACTGTGTGTTAAACTCAGCAATTTGTTTAGTTCTGTAAGGTGCCATCTGATTTTTCATGGGTGTTTTTATTACTCAGAAAAAAAGGTTACATACAATATTAAAAACAAAGTATGAATTTTACAGTGCATGTAAGCATCTATTATATGTGCTTGTAATTGCATATAAAAGGAAATGATGCTTTTAGATACTTTGTTCAGAAACCTTGAATGAAGAAATCCTGAGGGAAATGGTGCTCGAATGATTTTTAGTAGCCTGTGATTCTTCAGTCACTGAACTTGATTGCGTGCATTCTGACTTTGATTTAGAGCACTGAATCGACACAGACATATTCAGTAAGGAATATGGCAGAATAATATTTTTGTTAGATTTTATTTGGAATGAAAATAAAACATTCATTTTTAGTTCTCTTGAAATTTAGATGATATATGTATATATATGAATTTGGTTTGCAAGAACCATGTAGCAGCTCTGCCTTCAGTAACATTCTTGCCTATGATAAAGATGCTTTGTTTCTTGCTGTCTTGCATCCTTGTTTTGTTTATGTTTCTGGAAACTTTTCTTGTTCCTTTTGAATGCTTTCTCTGGCAAGGGATATTCTGGTGGGTGTGATGTGGTTGGACGTGTCACAGGATGACTCAACGAATGTTGACTCTTTTCTTTATAATTCAGATCCTTGTTCATCATGGTGACTAAAAGTTGCTGTTGGTGATCATGTCTCACATTTATTAATAATATTGGCTTTTTATGTTGCCCTGTTGACAGACCTTATCAGAGGTTCCAAGGATGGTGTGGAGATAATCTTCCACTTTTCAAAGGCTCTTTAAAGAGACAATGATTTGACTGGGGTCTACTGCTGATTACGAATAGCTGTTAGTTCAGCAACTTCCACCAATGCTAGAAGTTCATACAAAATTACAAGGAAATTAAAGGTTCTCTTCCTAATAAAGTCAAATGCTGCACCTCTCATTTCTCAGACCTGGTGAAATTCTCTGTATAGCTGTATTTTAAACTCAGGGTACAGTATTCTTACATGTAAACCTCTGCGATCAGTTGTTATACATACTAAAATTACCTTTAGGCTCATTATAGAGGATTTTGTCAGAAAAAAAGATGAAACTGTATTGTAGATTTTGGTTTTTCAGTGCTACTTTTAATCTTACTGTTTACATGCCCATAAAAATAGGTATTTGCTTATTAATTTTTTTTACCTTCTGTCATACCTGCAGTTGCTTACGGTTGTTAAAAGACTTGCATCAAGTGTTGTCTAAAAAAATTTGAGAGACAAAAGATAGCAGGACAGTGTTAAATCAGTGGATTAGTGCCTGTCACTTAGTGGGAAGAAATCACTCATTTTTTAGATGCCAATTGCAATTTTTAATTAGCAGTTATTTCTTTTGCCAGTTTACTAGGATCAAAATGTTCTTACTGGCTCTGGTTTTTGTGCATATCATGAGACTGAAAGACTGAGGAGAGCCCTTTATTTGTGCAGAACCAAAAAATGTTGTAATGTTCAGAAGCTGAATAGACAAACTCCATCCTTAGGCTAAAGGATTATGCAGCTTCAAGTTAACCTTTACATTGCTTGAACTTTAAATCCATTCACCTTTGCAGTTCTGCAGTCCTCACTCATTTTTCATTTGTTAGTTGCTTAATTGCAGTCTTTTTGGTTTCACACCAACACTTTAAAATGTGGATGAAGATGCTAGATGAAGGCAGACTAGACTTGGTATTTGTTATTGTTCTTCCCAAAAGCTGCTGATAATCCTTGCAGGCTTTTCAGAGGAACAGTCCCTTTGGGCTGCTCTGGGCTCTGCTTTTTCTGGTGCTGGAAGTGCCTCCATTTCTTGTCCTGGCTCTCACACCAAGACCCCTTCCTGTTTGTGTGTTCTTTCCCCCTAAAGGAACAGGGTTGTTGGAGGTGGAGTTTCTGACAACAAACTGTAGCATCTGTATAGAGATGTGTCCTGTTTCATACCTGAATGCAAAATGTTGTTCTGGTGGTTTAACTATCTGACCAAGCAGCTGCAGCATTTCCCTTACAGTGGTGTGTGTTGCTGTCATTGTGACTGGAGTGGAAATGCTTTGTCTTCTCTGGAAACTGGGATTGGAGTTGGCTGTGCCCACCTCGTCCCTACGAGCTGCAGTTTGAGATCCCAGCTGTCAGGCTGAATCAAAAGGGATTATTTTGGAGCAGCCCAGGAAGAAAACCAAGCAGTAAATTCTGACACGTATCAGCCAGTTTCTGAGCCACAGCAGCAGAGCTACAGAAGGACAAGAAGACTATTATTTGTGTTTGAATACCCTTTGAATAGGCTATAGGCTCTGGTATCTAAATTTGTTTCACGCATCGCTGAACTAGAATATTAAGAGGAGGGTCATAGGGTTCTGCATGCTTTCTTTGTATGTCTTTTGCCTTTGATTTGAAATGTTGTGTGTGGTGTGGTACTCACTTTGAAAACTGAAATGGAAGATTTCATATAAGGCTGAGAGGATAAATATAATAATGTTTCTTGAGTCAGAAGCATATAAAATTACCCTTAAGAAAAAAACCCAACATGCCTTATTTCTTTGTGAGAGGATGGATTGCAGTCAGATTCTAAAAGGAAACTAGATGTTTTGACTTCTGTATTTAGAGTATGCATACTGAAGTGCTCAGATAAAGTAACTAAGGGTAGAAAGAACAAAGGTAAAGTCAAAGATGCAACTAAAGGAAAAGTGTTTTGCTAAAGAAGCCAAACCAATTGGGTGTTCTTCAGTTGTTTTTACTGTTTTTAAGTGATGAGATACTAGTCAAGAAAAACATGTCTGTATTTTAAGTGAGGAAAAGAGGAGTCTATGAGTATGCATGTGAACTATGTGCATTCAGAAATAGGGCTCCAGAAGACACACATTTGTATCTAAATAGAATGTAAATTAAACATGTGAGCTGTAAACATTTGTTATTCTTTTGAATAACATGTTGCTACATGTTGACTTTCTTAATATCTAACTTCATATAAAATTTCAGAGTAGTTTTGTGTGTGATATATGAGCTGCAAGGCTGAAAGTGATGCTGTTTTACAATAGACATGTTTCTTTTGAAAATACTAGTGGTCTTCACGCTACTTTGGTTGTTTGGGATTTTCAGGTGCCCAGGAGTTTTTGTTTGGGGTCTTAGGGGTTGTATAATTAACCAAATTATTACTTCTGTGTGTGTCTTTTTTTATTTTAGGCATCAAAAAATAAAGATGGAAAAGAGCAGAGTGAAGCTATATCACCATCAGAGGAAGAAGAAGCATTTTCTTGGCCTGGTCCCAAAACTGTTGTACTGAGGAGGACATCTCAGGGTTTTGGCTTCACCTTAAGACACTTCATAGTTTATCCTCCAGAATCTGCAGTTCAGTTTTCTTTTAAAGTAAGTGAAATTAATAATAAAGCTCTTTTTATATAGCTTTATTATAGTTTTATCATTAAGAGTCCAGCTTGCTTGAAAGTAAATGTATTTATACATCTTATACAGATGAATGATCCCTTGTGTGGAGGGTATGTGGATTGCTTGTTGCACTCATCTGTGACCATACACTGACCTGTCCAAGGAAAATGGAATTGACTGGATACAAACTCACCCAAGTTAAAATATTTGTTAGCATGAGTAAGACCAGTGCAGAATATGGAAATATTTCTCTAGACAGATTTTTTTTTATCCAAAGGCAGTGTGATGAGTCAGTATACCCTTTGAAGTGCAGACTTCAAGGGTGGAAGGCTAAGGTTTTTTCTTTATTGTTATGTTTTTTTGGTTTGGTCCCCCTGCTGCCCCAGCTGAAATTTTCCACACCATCATAAGAAGAGAATAGCCTGGACAAACATCTATTGAGTGTTCTTTCTAAATCAGTAGCCTAAAATCTATGTGCACTAGGAAGGTGGGTTGAGTTTATGTATTACATTCTTTTTGCTAAAAAGAATCTGCAGTTCCCTGTTAGTCAAGGGATAAATGTGTGCAAAATATATACATGGTCCGTTAAAGGACAACTTTCTTAAATAAAAAACTGTAAAATATTTTAAGTTAAAACAAATAGTTCTAAATGTTAAGTAGCTAATCAGTCTGCGTTCCTCAGCATGTGACTGAACCTCTTGAAAGTTGCTGTTGTACCTGATCTGAGAAAAAGTGTATGTAGTAGTGATAGAAATTTGAATATTGAGAGGTTTTTTCTAGTGAGTTTAAATAACATTTGCTTATTTTAAAGTCATCAAGCATGCAAGTTCTCATAATCTATGCCATTTCTCATTTTTGCTTTTGCTTTTCCAGTTAAGCAGAAGGATATTCTTACCAGGATGGGAAATGGGTATTGAAGCTTCACATTCTTTCCAGATAGATAATTAGCTTATATGTCTCTTCTGTGTCTCTTTAAGAGTCTTTTGTTAAAGTTGTCTTTTTTGCCTGTGCCTAGGTGTCTTTAAGATTTCTTCTGAAACAGAAAAAGCTTTACAGGTGAAACTTCACATATTTTTCAAGTTAACTTCAGCTATGCAGCCTGCAGTTGAGTGCCCCAGTTTTTTCCCCTTGACAAGGGGTCATTGAAGCTAACTGCAAGTGAGACTGCTAGCAGTATCAGGTGATTCTAACATTTCTGTGCTTCAGGACAGGTTATTAGAGAGTCAGCCAAGAGCAATATTTGGTTGAATTCAAATATGAAACACAGAAAGGAGAGTGGGGAAGCCTTAGCTAGAGCAGGACATACTACAGACTCTTGTTAACATCCTCTCACAACAATCCCTTTTCACTTGGAGGGTGAAAAGGTAAACAGCATGAGGAGGATGAGTCTTGTTAAATGACTGGATATGTTTTTGTGAATGTATGACTATGTCCATTTGAGGAGGACATGCCTTTTTCACATGCAGAAGGAGGTAGGCACAAGGAGGGGCAAGTAGAAGAAAAAAGAAATGGCAGCTCTTTCCCTTTCATTCACATGGGATGGTTTCTGAGGGAAACCCGATCAGTACATAGTGACCCTGATACCTGTAAATCTTGAAACATGTCTTGCAGTTCTATTTTTATTTATTTTTTTTTCTTCTTCAGTCTGGTTAATTCATTCCTATTTCTTTTTTCTGTAAAGAAAATTAGATTGATCCTTTATTCAGGATTTCAGTTGCATGTAAAGATCATAAGGTTCATTTGGACAGAGCCCTGGTCAGTAATTCTCTAAGTTAACCTGAAGTGTCCTTTCTTCTTCCTTTTAATGTCTATGAGATGGCAGAAGAAATGATCTTCAAAATTATTACACCTGGGTCTTCATAAGATGGCTTTTATAGCAGTCTGAGTACCTAAGTTATAGTACTAAAGAATTAAATTCACCTGTTCCAGCTGTATCCTAATATGATTTCTCTGCCATTTTTAATCAAAGATAGTATTGGTTACCACCGTAATGCTCCTAGACTAGAGCATGTAGTAAAGGTCACATCACAGCTGGATATTCCATGGGAATGAGAAAAGCTGCTTACAGGCCAGAGAAGGCTGCAATTTGGAAAGCCACTGAAGTGAATTTTCTTGGAAGCATTGAATTCTACCCCACAGGATGCATTGTGTGGAAAAGTGTGGGTGTTATTTTATAAAAATCTTTAATAATCTATTCTTTGCCTAAGTGCATTTGAGGAGGTGTAGGCTCTCTATTTGTATTTTAAGAAGTTCAGTGTTCTAGTTGTAAGTCTAATAAAATTAAGTTCAAAAACCTTTTTCAGTTTCAGTTCAGTTAAAAAACCTTCTTAAAATTGTTTTTGGGAGCTTGCTACGAGGAAGAGGTCTAGACAGATCTGTCTCAAAGCTCTGACTGAGTGGGAGTCCCAAAACACACTTGTCTTTTAATTTATTAGCTAATAGTTCTCTGCCTTGAATTATCTTCCGTTCTTCAGTTGAGATGGTGGGGTGTTTTGGGTGACACATTCTATTAATATTTCACAGGATTGGAGGCACACCTTAGCCTTGTTATTTAACAGATAGCTTAGAAGCTTCTTCACTCTGTTCAGAAGTGCAGAGCAGAATATATATATTATATGTATTTTTTTATATATATAGAATATATATATTTATCCTATAATGGAATAAGGGCTACTTACGTAGAATCAGAGTCCAGATTGCTGTCAAGCACATGAAATTCTCTCTCTCTGGTCCATCTCATGAACATTTCTAAAACACTTCTTTTTTGGTGTAGAAGCATCATACGCTAGCATCTTGGAATGTTCAAGAAGTAAATGTAGGAGAGAGAGCTAATTCCAAAACATTTCCTTGTAAAACATTCCATTTTTAAAGACGTGAACTCATTGGCTTGATATAATGACAAACTAATGTTTTTAACACAGCTTTGCATACTGGGCCAGGCATAGAGAGTTGTAGTGAGCAGAGTTCAATCCAGTTGGCAGCTGGTCACCAGTGCTGTCCCTAGGGCTCAATTTTGGGGCTGGTCTGTACCTTTATCAATGTTCTACATGAAGAAATTGAGTGCTTCTTCAGCAGATGACACCAACTTCAGTGGGACTCTTTATCTTCTTGAGGGTAGGAAGGCTCTCCAGAGGGATCTGGACAGGTTGGATACATACAATGAGGCTTAACAAGTCCAAGTGCCAGGTCCTGCAGTTTGGTCTCAACAACTCCGTGCAATGCTACAGGCTTGTGGAGGAATGGCTGGAAAGCTGCCAGGCAGGAAAGGACCTGGGGGTGCTGAATAGGAGCCATCACTGTGACCAGGTGGCCAAGAAGGCCATCAGCATCCTGGCTTGCATCAGGAATAGTGTGGCCAGCAGAAGAGAAGTGATGGTGCCCCTGTGATGAGGCAGTGGTGAGGCTGCACCTTGAGTGCTGCTGGAGCCAAGTCCAGAGAAGGGCAACCAAGCTGGTGAAGGGTCTGGAGAACAAGTCCTGTGAGGAGGGGCTGAGGTAATTGGGAATGTTTAGTTTGGGGAACAGGAGGCTGAAAGGAGATGGTATCAGTCCCTACAACTATCTGAAAAGAGGTTGCAGTGAGTTGGGTGTCGGCTCTTCTCTCACAAAAATAATGACAGGACTAGAGGAAATGGCCTGAAGTTGTGCCAGAGAGAGGTTTAGACTAGGCAGGAGGTAGAATTTCTTTACTTAGTGAGTAGTTAGGCACTGGAATGGGCTGCCCAGGGAGGTGGTGGAGTCCATTTAAAAACCACATAGATGTGGCACTTCAGGACATGCATCTGGGGGCATGGTGTTTTTTTTTTCCTGGATTGGTGGTTGGACCTGATGGCTTTAGAAGTTTTTTCCAACTATGACTGTTCTTTGACTGCATGTTGCCCAGTGACAAACTGACAAACCCACAGCAGTAGTTCATAAATTATGGCAATTCTATATTAAGTTAACTTCTTGGGGGGGGGGGGGGTTTGTTAGTTTGTTTGTTTTTTGGTGTATGTGTATTTCTTATTTTTTCTTCCTTAAAGTTACATTTCTGCAGTATCTTACAGGGCTTCAGCAGAAATTCTGTATATCTCATGAAAAATACATTGCACCTAGGAGAGACTTCATGACATAATGTTCATATCCCAGTCTTAGTTCTCTCGTCACCTCTTCTATACTTGAATGGTGTGCTCAGATCAGTGTACAATTACTCTGAAAATACTTAATATGAAAAAGATATTTATCTTCAAATGCAAAAGACCTAGAAATTTGGAATTAATCCATTTAAAAGTTTTAGCAAATAAATATACAGTTAGAAATTATATGTGTTACCTTGCTCCTTCTTTCCTTCAGGAGGAAGCTGTTTTAATTAGATGAGATGCATTGTTAGAGATACTTCCCACACAGTACAAAGTAATGTGAAAATTTGTTTTCAGAGTGGAAGTTTATAAAGAAGCAGTTGGAAAAGAAAGCAGGTATTTCCCTTTGTAAACAATCATGCTTTTCAAGTAGTAGAATTTCATGGCAGACATTAGCTAGGATCTTTCAGAAGCCTTTCATTTGTGTTTAAAAAAACTGAGAAGCAAGGAACAAATAAGTAATAATTTTATATTTTAAGCATACCATTCTCCCTCAGTACAATGCAATTGTGTGGGGTGGTTTTTGTTGTTGGTTTGAGTTTTTTTCCTTTTTTGTTTTGTTTGCTAGGTTTTTTTTAAGAACTGTCAGTGATATCTGTTAGTTAAAATTGTGTGCATATCGTGCAGTGAGCAGAAGGAGAATCTTTCATGTTCTTACTAAATACTTTTTGGGGTAGCTATTTTTCTCTTAGCAGTAGTACTGAAGACAAAACAAACTTGATACTACAAATTTCAGGAAGTATATTCAGAGCTTACTTAGGAAGTATTTTGTATCTCTTGCGTATTATTTAGCTTTGAATCCTTAGATAATGAAAGTGTAAGCTCTCTTGCCTTTCTTGCCTTTCAGGGTGGAAACATGCTTGCAGCAACAGACTGTAGTATAAGGTTACATGTCAGTGTTTCTGGGGTTTTGGTACATTTGTTTTCAGATAATGCTGTTCATGTTGTTCCTGTGGGGATGTTTCATGGAACTGTGGTTAGTTGGCTGGGTGCTTAGGTGTGTTTGTGGTTTGTTTTATTTTCTTTTAAGTAAGTATTAAACTAATTTCTCATAGTGAAAGACTTAATTGTCTGAAGTTGAATATTTGGGAAAAAGTACAGGGTACCAGGATGCAAACTTAATCTCATGTGTTCACTTGAAGTCTCCATAGCTTATAGATTCCTATGCAATTATTCAATTTCCTAAGTTTTTAATATGCACTCTTTCTTTTTCCTTAGGATGAAGAGAATGGGAATAGACAAGGTATGTCTTGTTTTTATTCTTTCACAGATCAAATATGTTGAACATTTCTCTTCAGCTGTATAACACTTCAATAGCTACCTAGGAGTTTGAAATGTAGGATCGCTTCATTGACCATCCAGCTCTCTGAATTTCATGACATTGGAGCAAAACAAAGAAAATATCTTTTAGCTTCACTTACTTAATGTAGGTGTTTATATTGCCACTAGGTTAACTGAAATATTCAGACTCTTAATTTTATCTGCATGAAGACCTAGTTATCTGAACAAAGCACTACTGTAATGGATTTAAGTATCGTGGACATGTTTATGTATATGCATTTTTTAAAAAGTGCTGTACAGTGTGTCTATAATCAGCCAGCATGAAATTTGAATTTTGTTGCAACTTATTCTAATAAAAGCAACACATAAGTATATAAACCTGTAGTGTTTGTTAACAATGGTAAAAATAATTCTCAAAAGTGGTATACAGCTGATACAAAAACAGAATATAAAAAAGATTATTCCTATTAGCTTTATGATACATTATTCAGTAATTAATAGAATCACAAAATGGTAGGTTGGAAGGGACCTCAAGAATCATCTGGTCTGACCTTTCTAGGTAGGAACAGATGCAGTGGATCCAGCACCTTGTAAAGCTGAATCTTAAGTCTCCAGTGTTGGGGAATCCATCACTTACCTGGGGGCATCATTCCAAAGTCCAACTGTTCTCATAATGAAAAATTTTCTTCTGTTGTCCAGTCAGGATCTCCCCAGGAGTAACTTGCACCCGTTACCCCTCTTCTTTTCTATGTGATTGCCTGTCATTTAATCAGTTTTGCTTCTGGCATGGTTTAAGAGATCCCTGAAACCTGCTTCAGTGTTGTCAGATAAGATGTGTGAATAAAGTTCTCACACTTGATTTAGGGGGGATGAAAAAAATCACTAATTTCTGTGTTAGGCCTGTTAGTTACACTACATTTTCATAGCTTTCTTCTGCTCATGTTGCCTGTGTCTGCTCTCTTTCTTAATTCACAAGTTAATATATTTTTTATTAATCGGTGCTATACTCACTCCCACTTAATTTACATTTCTCTTCATTATTTAGGTATTTTCACATCCACACTCCACTTTTTGGTGATACCTTACTGTTTCTCTAGAAGGGTGAAAAATGTCTTGATTTAGGTAAGGACATTGGGTTTTGAGGTTGAGAGTCCAGTTCCACCTTTGCTTTTTCCCAGCCTGTCAGTTAGATAGGCAGAGGAGGTGGGATTAGCTGCACTGCAAATGTGAAGTGCAGTCATTGAGTCTGTGCTTACTCTGGCAATGCAAATGCAGGTGGTTGGGGACAGGCCTGTTCAAAGGTACCTTTGCTCAGAGGCAGCACAGGGTGAACTTGTTTTACTGGTGGGTTACAGTATGCTTTACACAGTAGCAGAGAATGGTACCCAGTTCCAGTGTACTTTTTAAAACCTCATTTAGTTGGAAGACACCATGTCTGAAGTTGTTCCAGGGGGGTTTTTTGTGAGTTGTTTTTTGGGTTTTTTGGTGTAACTGATCTGTCAGAAGCATTCTGGGAAATAAGAATTTACTCGAACTTTTACTTTTCTCTTGGGAGCAGATTAATTAATCCATTTCATTCTTTCAGTCTTACTCAGCTGTTGTCACCTGCTTGTTAAACAGCGAAAAGTCAGTCTCTTATTCCTCATCCACCCCTGCTTCCAATATTCAAGCTTTTGACCTTCTTTATCCATTTTATTATACAAAAAGGAAAAGCCTTTAGGAAGAGGAAAAGAGTCATTCCTCTGTGCCAAACCAAGATGGAAAATAGCAGTTGTGGTCTAGAGAAAGAAGTTCTCCAGTATTATTTTTCTCATAGGGAGAACCGGATCAGCTGAAGATGCAAATATGGGTCAGTTTATCTAAAATGTTATCTGAGATCTGTTTTTCAGTAGAGGAACAGCAGTAAACAAACATTTATTTGGTTCACTGTGAGACCTGTCCAGGTGGGAGCAAGATTGCTTTCTGGAAATTTTTGTGTAGCTACTTGAACTATGAATCATAGCTCAACTATTTCTTATTTATAGCAACATAGTACATTTGTATGCCTTGAAATACAGATCAAAGGGCACAAAGTGCTCTGGAAGGATAACAACATTCCCATTAGCAGAAGAGGTTGGACTTGTTCCTTCTGGAAAAGGGATGACTGAGGTGGAGGCTGTAGGTGTTGGTAGAAATTAATCTGCTATTTTTGTATATTATACTTTATAACACAACAGAATAGGACAAAGTGTCCCAAAGGACAGTACATTTTCCTCCAGCATATAGTGTCATCTTGGGAGGCAATAGGGATGAAACATTCTTATTTACATCACTAGAAATTGTTCCTGTTCCCAGGTGAGTTCAATAGGTAGCTTGTGAGGAGCGAGCAAGCAATCAGGCAAAGTATGTAATTTTTCGTGTTCACAAAAGATCATGTTAATTTGCCAAAAGCAAGGATGCCAGAAATTCTGTGAAAGTTTATCACAAGGATTCTTAAAGTAATTAATACTGGAAAATCAGGCTGGGCTTCTTTGGAGGGTCAAGCAGCTGCGTGTTGGGCTGCTGGCTGTGGGGGTCCCTGGCTTGTTCCAACAGCTTGAGGAGGAGCACATTGCTGAGCAGGGTGCGTTGTGTCGAACAGAGGAGCCATCTAGTGGCAAATGTCATCTATCTTCCTTCAAACTTCATTGGTAGACTTGCCTCTGAGAAGAGGCCTGTGTTATAATTGACCATGAAAAAAGTGATCATTCACTTGAGGTTTCCTCCCTCAGAGCCTAAGATTAGGGGATTAAAGCTTCTCTTTTTTGTGAAACTGTGTGTGCCAGTGCAAAATTATCTTTTTTTAAAATTGATTTTCAGTGAAGATTTCTAATGACCTTAACTTTTTTGCTTTACCCTTTTCACAGGTTAAGCCTGCCTTTTAAATGCTGAGATTTTTGTCAGGTTCATCAATTACAGATTTGATTAGATGAGTGTAAAGCATCTCTATTACTATTACATTTTTTTGAAAGCATTTGAATGTTTCTTTCAAGGGAGCTGAGTATCTAGTTAAGTCTGGAGGGCAGAACATAAAAGCATGTACCAGGTTTGATGTGTTCTGATGATGAATGAAATATTTTTATACAGCTTTATGTTCTGGTATGGAATTCTAGTGCAACTTTTTTAGTACTTATTTCGATCATGTTCCTGGCTTGCATTAATCTTGCTTTTGGTAAGACTAAGACTTCAAGGCAGTTAGAATAAAAAGTAATGCAAATTTTTCCAGGAGAGTGTACACTCTAAACTAAGAGTGACATAGGAGAGAGATGATGGCCAAGAAGCACTTCATGAAGTGGTGGATCAGGCTGTCAAGTAAAAGGTTTAGGATGCTGTGGACAGTAGATACCTTATTGTCAACAGTTGGGACACAAGGGGACCACCTCAAATGTATTTGTATAAGTGAGAGAATGCCTACAGGAGCATATGATGGGGAGAGTCCTTATGCCTCTTTTGAGGGCTTCTGAAGCCTCTGTGGGCTCAGTCATGCAGCATGAGGAATGAGCAGAAGGAACTGGAGGTGTGTGAGCAGTTTATGTGCTGCAGTTTGGTTAAGGTCACAGAGACATGGGATAGCTCTGAGAAGTGGGCTAGACTGCTGCAGCAGATGTGTATGTGCACTTTAGGAAAATGCTAGGATTCTGTAACAGGATGGGGTGGCATAGAGGTCAAGTCATGTTTGTTGTTAAATTGTAAGTTAGCAGGAGGATGCATGAAGTTCTGGCTTGGGATAGATGGGAAGCTAGTTTAGAGTTTAGGATCTGTAAGCAGACCCATGTTTTAGTGGGTGTCTGTTACAGACACACAGCCTAGAAGTAGTAGATGAGTAGATGAAGCTTTCTTCACTCAACTGATGGAAGCCTCACATGTGAGGGTTCTGGCCCTTATGGTGGACTTAAGCACCCTGTTGTGTGCTGGAAGGGCATCACAGCAGACTTACCCTAAATGTTCTGTAGTTATTATTTAAAAGATTCCTGTTCTTTCCTACTTCTATTGCTCCAGATTGTGACCTAAAGCTAAGCTATTAAAATGCTTTTCTAACAGATATGCTCTATCAGAAGATGCAGATATTTCTCAGTGGATTCTGTGGTGGAAACTTGTATCAGCTTCTGCTGTTTCCTTGAGAATTTGTTAGACTAACCAGCCTCTGTAATATGGAGAATTTCTTTCCTGTGGTTTGAATTCAGTATACCATCAGTATTCTTCATGCTTCCTACAGTTGAGTTATTTCAAAATTCTATTTAAGAGGTTTCTCAAAGGCAAAATTCTCCCAGAAGAGTACTGTAGGAATATTTGGAGACAAGCTGAAAAGTACCTATACCTATTAAAAATAGTAATAAGTAATAGTAATAAGTAGTCCTGGAGAAAAACATCTCCATTGCCATGCTGTCCCCATATTAGTTAATAGTTCACTTAATATGATGAGTATGTTGCTGTCCTCCAAAGACTCCTTGGAGTTTAGTTGTTAAAATACAAGTTTAGCATATATTAAAATGGCTATTTCTTACATCCAGCCCTAAAGCTTGTTATTTATAAAAAAACATGTGGTTTGTGGATCGTGATTAAAAAGAACAATAACAATCTGGAAGTAGACTGAAAGGAATTTTGACTTTCATATAGAAACTAAAGTATTTTATGTTTACCACAGTGCCTTGGAAATCTAGTATCATTTAATCCAGTATCACTTTTTAAATAGTATGTTCTCTCTTTCCTACTTTATCTCCTATTTCTACATAGAAGTATCTATAGCAACTAGCAGCTTATCTTCACTTAAAAATCAAAGGCGTGTTAGGTATATTGTTCTGTGTCCTTTTCTTTAGAGGCTGAATATGTGCTTGTTAATGAGACTTTAGACATCTGTTTTGATTCATATTTCAAGATTGGTAAATCATGATCACCAGGCTATTTTTTTAAAATGTGGCTAACTGTGGATTAAAGTTTCTACCATTCTATTACCTAAGCTAAATAGTTACAATTTATTATCTGAGCTGCTATAGTTCTCTGCAAGTCTGGTTTGATGTTGTGTAGGGCCTTTGGGGGAAAGGTGGAAAAAATGCAGGAAAAGGTTTTTATTCCTTACTGCAGCTTACATAATGCCTGAACTTTTTGATGTTTTTGTTCTTAAAACAGACCTGATTTCCTGTAATGAGTTTTGCATTCTGCCAGGATTTAATTTAATCCTATGTTTTCCAGCATTGTCTATCAGCTCAGTCTGTTATGAAAGAAGCAGATTGTCCCTGTGATGGTGGGAACAAGGCAGAGAAAGGAACATGAGAATGAACGTGAAAGCAAATATTTTTAAAGGCCATATATTACTGGGATGATAAGAGTCTTAAGGTACATGATAGTGCAGTAAGAGACGAGGAATATAACACTAATGCTATAGGATAGCATCACAGTAAATTTTTCTTTTTGGTGGATTTTTAAACCAACTTTATTTTAATAATAGAAGTTGAGAATTATAAAAGAGGACTCATTTAAATTATAAAAGAGGACTAATTTGTTTTTGATTCAGTAACCATTTAGAAGCACTTGTCCCACTGTAGCAGTACATGCTTCTCGAAACTCCCTTTGCCAGAAAGGCATCCCAAGAATCAGTGCCACTCAGCACTGCTGAATCAACAGAGTCCAAATGCCTTCAATATCAGAAAGCATACCTGTAGATTTCAGGGAGGAATGTTCCGCCCTTTTGAGTCCAAGAAAGGTGTCCATAAGAACCTATCTTAATGTAATAATTAGAGGTGTTTCCTGTGGCTGGTGAATCTTTATAATTACAAGGTATGATAAGCATAGGGCCAGACTGAAAAAACATAAGGTTAAGAAAACTCTAAAGCCTTTATTCAGTTCCTGTGTTATGAGGATTTCTGAGCATAGTTCAGCTAATCTGAGCAAGTTTTGGGGTTTTTTTTTTCTCTCAGAAGAGTAGAAATTGCATGGTTTTAAGCAATGAATTCTTAGGAAAGGCTCTGTAGAAAAGTATGTATTTTACTCTGTCCCAAAACACTTGCAGGTTTTTTTGCTCTGCAGGTCAAAAAGAAAGGAAGAGCTATGTCAGAGATAGTGCTTTGGTGAGTTTTTTTTGTTTTGTTTGTTTCCCCTCCTTCAAAATGTATAGGTTCTTTTTTACCCCCAGTGTAAGTCAGTTCTTAACGGTAGTTAATTCTACTGGTCTGTTTAAAAGTAATTTGTTTTTTTTTTTTAATATCCAGGAGGTGCAGATCAGTATTTATTTTGCAAATCATATGGCTTCTCTATTGCAATGCACTCCCCTCTGCCAGTTTTGCAATCTTGAAACATTTGTCAGGAAAGCTTCTTTGTAGCTTTACGATGGGAAACTTATTTTACCCTGTCAGACTGTCAAGGCTAGCTATAGTCTCTGCTAGTAGATCCAGGTAGTTACTTTTTAAAAGGTTAGATCATAAATCATGATAAATATATATATTAGGAAGAAAGTTTTAAATTTTATTTGATACTGGTTTGAAAAACAGTTGAAACAATCTACTCCTCCCTCAGTTCTCGAGATTCTGCTTTGATCTCACTGGTTACTGAAATGAGCAATTAGCATTTTTTAGTTGAAAATTGCTCATTAGAAGATTTGCATACAGTTATAAAAAAATGTATATTTTTACCGGGAAAATTTTTTTGCAATAAGCTTCTTCTCTTTATTTGTGTTGTGTTTGATTGTAAGTGTTTGTGCTTCATCAAACTGCTTAACTTTGGTTGTTTAAAGACCTCATTATGAAGAATCTCCTGATTCCTTACTACCATTGTTTAAGCCAGTGAATTTTTGTCTTGAGCCTTATATATACTTGGTGATTTGTTTTTATTTCCTTATTTCTGCGTGTGTGGAAATTCCGAAGTAGAAGTTCAGACACCACTTTGCCTGCTCTGAAGTTCCATTTTTACTTGAGGGATGTGGTTGCATTGTGAGAAATATCTTATTTGCTCTATTAGTAAAACTACTGCTTGGACAATAATTGAGTTTTCATTTATCCTGACTAGTGAATGATTTTTGTGTGCTTGCAAGACTGATAAAGGAAAGGAGAACTGTATTTCTATGTAACGTGTGAACTTAGCAACTTCATATGCCTCTATTTCTTTTGTTGCCCTTACGTAAGTCTGCATCTCTGTTTATAGCTACACTTGTGAAGAAATGAAGTAAATATGATTTTTTTTCACAGAAGTGCTTTTCATCTGCACTGCTTCCATGCACCTGTTAGTGTTGCTGGCAGCTGTCACTTCTGCCTGTTGTGTGTGCATGATGTCTTGTTTTTCACTTGTAGTTGAAGATTTGGGAGAAATCTTATTTACTGGTAGCCTGCATTGTAATGCTTAATTATAAAATTGTTCATGGAAGTATGGAGAAGCAAGGAGGAGGCAAAGCCGTATGCAGTAATGAGCACTGGAAAATCACTGGCAAATAGAATAAAACTGTTTCAGTGGAAGGGACCTACAGTGATTATCTAATCCAACTGCCTGACCAATTTGGGACTGAGTAAAAGTTGAAGCATGTTAATAAGGACATTGTCCAAATGTCTCATACATACTTGACAGGCTTGGGGCATCCACCACATCTCTAGGAGGGGTCCCAGGGTTTGATGATCCTCGGTAAAGAAATGCTTCCTAACCATAGGACATTCCTTACATCCCTCTCACTAGCTCTGTTGCCCTCCTCTGTGCGCATGCAAGTACCTTTGCAGCCGCCTTAAATTGTGGGGCCTAGAACTTCACACAGCATTCCAGGTGAGGCTGGACTAATGCTGAATACAGTGGGATAATCACCTCTTTTGACTGTCCTGTTCATGCTCTGGTTGATGCACTCCAGGGATGCAATTTGCCCTCCTGTCTGCCAGGGCACATGGATGGCTCACATTGAGCTTCCTGTCAACCTGCAACCCCGGATCCCTTTCTGTAAGGCATCTTTTCAGTCACCCTCTCCAATTTGTACCTGTGCCTGGCAAGGGTATGATAAGGCTACATGTCAGTAAGGTGAGCTGCTTTACTATTTTTTTTCTGTATTGCATTGTAAGGAATTGCTGGTATGCTCAAAAAATCTAGGTCTTTTGAAAATATCAAAATTGTGATTCTGATCTGACACTTTGAACTGCAGAGCTAGAGAACTTAGTGTAAAAGTTCCACTGTGATAATCTGTGCTAGCTGGTGGACTTGGGATGAAGGGAAGCTTAGGGTCATGTTTTGAACAGCATCTTTTGTCTGATTGGGTGCAGACAAAGCAAACGAACATTTAGGTGCAATTAAATTGTAGTGTAGCGATTGTTAAATTTTGAGACACGAGGCAAGTTACTAGATTATCCATTTTATTTGGCATTTATTTCTGTAATGATTGAGCACACATCTAAAAGATCTGTACCTCCTCAGAGGGTCTGAAGAAAGTATTGCCAGCATGTAGTGTCAGTAAATACTGCTTAGCTGTGCTTGAGTTTCAAACTCAAAATAAAAGGTTTGAGGCAATGTATTCCAGGAAATTAATATATATATTACTGATGGAAATAAGTTTGTGTTTATTTGCAAATGTGTGAAAGACCATGGAGAAATAACAAGCATGCATTCATCGACCACATGAGTCATGGTTTTCTTTTCATCTTTGCTTGTATTTGGATATTACTGAGCTGTAAAATGAGCCTTCAAGTGAAAGCAGTGATTTAAACCTTTTTTGCCCCTAAATTGATCTTTAGAGCAATGGTTAACTTTTTTAGGAAGAAGAATCATCTTTCAATATAGCTTCCTTCTACATGTAGGACAGAGAACCAAGTTTAATGTATAAAAGCCGTGGTGAATTTGCCTATAAAATAGCTGTGAAAATTGCAAGTGGGTGCAGGTAGTGTTGGAGAACCTCTAGGTGTAAGCTTAACATGAGCTCTCAGCGTGTGCTTGCAGTCTGGAAAGCAAGTCAGGTCCTGGGCTGCATCAAAAGAAGCACAGACAGCCAGTTAAGGGAGGTGATTCTCCCCCTCTACTCTGCCCTTGTAAGACCCCACCTTAAGTAGTGGGTTCAGTTCTGGAGTCCCCAGCATAAGAAGAACACAGAGCTCCTTGAACGTGTCCAAAGGAGAGCCACAAAAATGATCATAGGGCTGGAGCACCTCCCCTGTGAAGACAGGCTGAGGAAGTTGGGGTTGTTGAGCCTGGAGAAAAGGAGGCTCTGAGATGACCTTATAGAAACCTCCAATATCTGAAGGGGGCTTACAAGAAAGCTGGGGTGGGGCTTTTTACATGGGTGTGTAGTGAGAGGACAAAAGGAAATGGTTTAAAACTTGAATGGGGGAGATTTAATTTAGACATTAGGAGTAAACTCTTCAGTTTGAGGGTGGTGGGACACTGGCACAGGCTGTCCAAGGAAGCTGTGGCTGCCCCCTCCTGGAAAGTGTTCAAGGCCAGGTTGGATGGGGCCTTGAGCAACCTGGTCTGGTGGGAGGTGTCCCTGCCCATGCAGGGGGGTTGGAACTAGATGATCTTTAAGGTCTCTTCCAACCCAAACCATTCTATGATTCTGTGATTCAATCAGAAATTACATGTTCAGGAAAGCCTTTCAATCTCTGGTCTCCATAAATTGGTACAGTTTTCTCCACTGACTCAGAAGTGGAAAGAGTATTAAAGGTATTCTGTGTTGGGTATTGAATGGAAGAAACCTTATCTCTTGCTTTGTGTGTTCAGGTGTGGACAAGGAATAAAGTAGCCTTTCAGTGTTACGCAAAGTACCAGTTAGGCCACTAACATTTTTAGGTGAGGGTTTTATAAAGAAAGTTGAGCAAGGCCTTTGGTTTTAGATTATAAGTATGAGATGTTAAGTATTATAAATCAAATGTGCCATAGAGAACTATTATTTTTGTTTTTGTTTTGACTTCTGGGCTTGTAATTGTCTTGGTAAAAGATTAACTGACATACTTTAACTTCACCTTTGTAAGTGATTGAGGCAACCTTTTGTTCATTGCATCTGGGTGAATTATTCTTGGAGCTTTTCTAAACTTACTGAAATGTTACAGCCTTATAAAGGACAGGACCCATTGTGTGTTCAGTGTCTATTTAAATCGGCATATTTAAAATGACAGATACTGGCTTTGGTTCACAAAGAGTGTTTTGTATGTCTTGTAGCTCTGTCCTTCTAATCAAATTTTAAAGTATTTAGGGACTGAGCTACCAGCTGGAGTTTCTTGATTTATAATTCAGTTGCTTTGTATATAGGAGCTATCTGATTCTATCAAATCAACTTTTTCTTATTTTCTACCAACTGGAGTTATTTTGAGAAGGCCATTTAAAGCCATATGAGTAAGCCGTTTTGTTAAATTGTTTTGTCGTAAAATGGCAGGAGACCGAGGTCTGCAGAATGAAAGCATTAGGATAAAACTTGTAGTTGAAAAATGTGAACTGGAGTCAGAGGGAAGTCTGGTTTTCTACCATTTATTTAAGTTCTTCAAATAATGAACTTTTCCCATATGGAAACTGAACCAAAAAAGGGGTAAGAGAGTCACCTTATATTCAATAAGTAGTGCTGTGGCTTAGTAAACATGGCCAGGTGGGATATTGAAAGCTCTAAGGAAGTTCTTCCAGAAGCACCATTGGTGCCTAAGTCAAAGATGAGCCATTGAAGAAGTGCTTACAACCTAATGCTGCAGTTTCAAGGACTGTTTCTTCCATCAGCAGTGCCAGTTTTAGCCATTTCCTTTATTCTGTCCTGCTGTTCCTGCTTCTTTTCTGCTATTTATACCACCCTCTCCACCATGCCAGGGTTGTGGAGTTTTTTTTCAGTTCAGGTCAGTTCCCTGGACTCTGACTCATTGTGTAGCCTCCAATGGGTGATATTTGCCCAGATGAGAGGGTGGTTGCTACAAGAGCAGTAACTGGTGATAGGAGTTGGGAGCAGTGGCTACTTCTGCTAAGAATTACTTAGATGTCATGTCATGCATGTAAAAGTACAAGGTACCTAGAAATTAAGTGTACACTGAAAAACCAAGAAGAAGCAAGTGTTACAGTTTCTACCTACCATAGGTTAACTTCTACATTTATATTGTGTGTGTATGGATACGTACAGCACATGCAGACGTATTTTACTTTTAATTATACATTGCTTTTTAAATTTTGAAAAGCTTAAGAAAACTTGGGACTTCATCTTTGAGCATCGGAAAGACATTGTTAGAAATTCAGTGTTACAGTTCTGTGAGGACTATGAATCAGTGGAATTTTTTCTTCTAAGGAAAATTTTTTAAAAATATGTTTTTCAGTTTGCATTAATTCTTACTTAGTTTGTCTGGCTTTGTCTCTTATGCCAGATAGCAATCTAGAAGAGGAAGAGAGAGTTCTTACTAAATAGTTCAGGCATCAGCATGAGGATGAAATAGCAATAATATGGTGAGATGAACATGAAAAATACCACTTAATGGGACATATTTGCAAGTTTAAGTTTGAGATAGATCTCTCAACTCTCCTCCCCTTTCCTTTTTCCCCAGACAGCTAACAGCAGCCAAGCGAAACGCTGTCTTTAGGACTGCTCGTCTGTCTTCCTTCCCTCACCTCAACTTGAACTTTGCTGTTTGATTTAATGATGAACAAGGAAGGATTACATTTCTAAAGAATTCTTAAAGTAAAAACATTGTAATGCAGTATGATTAAATGATTTTAAGAAATATTCTCTCTTTGTCAGGAAAGCAAAGAAATAGACTGGAGCCAATGGATACCATATTTGTTAAACAAGTGAAAGAGGGTGGACCTGCTTTTGAAGCTGGACTGTGCACAGGTACTGTTCTTCTGTAACACTGATAGCATGTTTGTGTAAGTGATGTAATATATATATGATTTAAGCATTTGTTTATAGTTCTACCATTTACAACTCGCTCTTCTGAAGTTGGGAAACACTTGAATTTTCCTGTGGTGTTTTTAATCTCAAAAGCATCATTGTATTCTTTCAGAAGGTGCTATATAAGATATGTTAAGGCATTAAATTTTTCTGTATTATTAAATAAGTATAATCTTAAGAAAAAGTATATCTATTTATAGAACAACTATATGTATATATTAAGAACAAGTATGTAATATGTGAGAAGAAAGAGAAAAGGAAGGTAAATTACATTTGTAAGCTCCTATTTCTTATGCTTTGTGGCAAATTTCTAACTTTAATAAAATCAGTTTTATTGTCCTTTAAATTATTCCACCTCCCTTAAATTAAATTGGAACAATTGAAGTTGGTCTTAAGAAATTTCATTCTGTTTGATTTAATCAAATTGGAGACGAGAAAGCATGGTTTTTGTGAAAGGCCAAGTACTTTGTCACATCTCTACTTGAGTGTTGAAGGAAAAAAACCTGATAGAATGAGAGGTCTTCCAAGTGTTAAAAGCGTAAGTTACGTAGATGGATACCAGTACAAACACAGCTTTCTGTTCTTAAAAATATGGCTATGCATATGTTCTATTGAAGTATTATCTTTGTCTTGATAATGAAGTGATATTTCCTTTTGAAAACGGTGATCAACTTGCATTTAACCAGAATAGAATAATTTTTGTATGTATATTCCAAAGGAAATACAAAGATTCTAGGATCAAAATTTAAAAACAGTATTTGGTCCTACTTACATAGCATAAGGCATTTTTCTTTCTAATTCCTCAAGTAGTTATTTTTAAAAGGGGCTACTTTGGCATTATTTTAATGCTACTATATAAAGAAATCTATTATCTTGATATACAGTATTTTGTGTTGAAAATGTAAGGAGGAGCCATGTTAATTTCTACTCTGTTCAAGGTCTTCCAAATTGAAAGATAAAATCTGTAGAGAATATTTTCTTTTTAGGCATAGAAGACATTTTTAGTAGCCCAGAATAAAGAACAGAAAATAAATGAGAAAATGCATTTTAAATTACCAGAATATTATTCTTAAACACACTGCGGACAGCAATTATAGCTAATTAGGTCATGCAGCTATTTTTTGTTTAAAAGTTTAGGGTGAAATGTGTTGTTATATCTCTGTCTTGAAGTTACATTATAAAAGACTCAGGGAGTGATCAGTAAGGTAGTTTGCTTATTTAACCTCTGATACCAACACTGTATACATTTCTTATTTTGTAGAATTAATAGCTTTTTTTTTTTTTTAAATTCAACTTAAGGCTTTTTAAATTCAAATTCAGGCTTTGCTCTGTGGTCACACTAATGGAAAGGGATACTTGAAAATGAGTTTAGGTAGTTATGTTTGTCAATTCTTACTTAACTTCTACAGGGTCCTTTGTAATACAGTCTGAGGCCAAGCTTTGTTATCCAGAATCAATGAGCTCTATTTCAGGAACCTACCTGGCTGCTACTTAACAGAAAGCTTGCAATGCTCTTGAAAATTTAAGAAATAGATGACAGTATCTTAAATGTAAGACAGTTTATTCCAAGTATTTTTTAATAATCTTGTAAAATTCTCTTTGTTAGATTTAGAAAGATGCTTCCTATATTTAACCTCCAAGGTGTTTCATTGAAAAAGAAAGTGACATAGCAGGACAAGGCTCAGAGCATATACATACAGATGTTTTTGGCATCAGTTATAACATTTCTTTTCTCTGCAACTTTCTGAATTGATTTATTTTGGTCTGATACTGAGCATTTAAAATATAACTTTGTTTTCATGAAGGTCCCATTTCTCAACATAATTATGTAAGGTGTCTGTGTACAAGAGAGTGATAGGGTTTGCCATCCATCACAGCTGCCTATCATGGAGATTATTACTAGTAGTCATTAAATATTACCACCAATTTTCCCTTCATTACTTAGGAAGCAAGAGGCAAAACTCTTAAGAGTTCTTCCAGGTGAAGAAAAGGATAACAATCTGAAAATGGGCGTATATAAACTTATAAAGTTGAATATTGCACCAATTTAGTTGCATGTTATGTCATGTGGACAGACCAAATTAGAAACAATGAGTAGATCTTTGGTGTTGGTAAGTCTGAAAATCCTTAGAATCTGTATAGGGAACCTTCACAGAGCACAAGCATTTGGAGTGTTATTGCCACCAGATCAGGCTGAATATTCAGAGTAAACAGCTTTTTCCCTGCTTTGATTCCTTCACACCAGAAACACAAAAAGGGCTTCAGTTTCTAAAGTGGTGTTGAAAAAGCCCTTCCCGTTGGCTCACTTTGCATGGGTCCTTTAAATTCTTCAACAGCTTTCTAAAGCTCCCTAGTTATAATCCTTTAGGCCATTTTCTCCTCATTAGTAGGAGAAAGCTACCTTTCAAGCTACCTTTCTTCTCTTCTGCTTGAAATGATGAAAAGAAGGAATGAGTTGCGTTTTTTATCAGCCAGCTGAAAATAGCTCTACCCAATGTATTTGCCACTTGATGAGTGTATATGAAGCTCTTAATAAGGAACTGGCAACAAATTATTTGGAGAAATCTGATACATGGGATGGGAGGTCTAAAGATTGATCTATATGGGTAGGAAATAATCCATTACACTGTCAAAGATGCATTGAAGAGACGATGTCTTGGAAACAACTCCCATTATTCTGTGGAAGGAGGAAGCTAGTGCCTTTCAAAATACTGATTTTTCATTTCTCCAAAGAAAATAAAAACCTGCAGTATATGCTGCTACTAAAGGAGCTGTGTACACCTGGCAATATTCTGAATTAAATTTTTGTTTTGTTTTGAGTTTAAGTGCTGGAGTGAAATGTCTACTTAAAATTCACTTCAGAATTGGGCAGTTTTCCATAGTACCATACATCTAAAGCTTTATTTTGACAATGGGAAACCTCTCATGCAGCTTACACCTGATTGTGATTCTGTTTATATGAGTTTCCAGGTGATTCTTTTGGAAGCTTAGAAGATACCACATCTGAAAATGCTCTCAGAAAAAAGTGGAAAATTGGCATCCTGTAGATGGTTACATGTATTGTACATCTTTATTTTTATTTTTTTTTATTAAGGACAGCTAATCTTGAATCTGACATTCATCTTGATGGTTGTGAGGTACAGAAGTATAAAAATTAAAATTATCAAAAAAAATCTAGAAAATTTAAGCTATAACTTCTCCCTTTACAGGTGACAGAATTATAAAAGTCAATGGAGAAAGTGTTATAGGGAAGACATATTCTCAAGTCATTGCTTTAATACAGAACAGGTAAGACTAGTATTTAATTATGTGCCACACTTGATTTTTTTTATACTAATCAGGAAATGACCATTTATGTTGGTTCTGAAAAAGTCATTGTATTTTAAAATTTTCCTTAAAACACACTTAGTTTTATTATTTCTGTTCTCATGTATTTCCTGAATTCCAAGAATGGTTTCAGAGTGGGTGTACTTGTCAGTACTTGTCCCTTGTTAGCAAATCACACATAGTTCTATAGAGGAAGGTTATCTGAACTTAAAATACATACCAATTTTAAAAGAAAATCAGAAAAATCTACCTTGCTTATGGAATCTGATAACTAGGTTTCAGCAGTTTGTGCAAAGGAGAAGTGTTATGCCATCACACATCTGCAAGGCAACTGCAGTATGTCTTGGCTTTCCTCTTGCTTTGCAGCAAATTATGAACTTTTCACAGAGGTGAGAAAACAGTAATGTTTACCACTCCTGCAACTCACAAGGACTTGTTAAAACATGTCCATACATGAATCTAGGTACTCATTTTCATGTCTCCTTTCTGCCTCCTTTTTTACAGTTTTCTTGATGTCAGTTTCTGTTCTCTAGCAAAAAGTTTCCAATATAATAATGAGTTATGTGTAAAAAAATGTGTTATGATCAGCTTGGGAAAATGTTGTCTAAATACGTCTTGCATACCACCTTCTATTTCTAGTGAATCTTCATGCACTAAGGCTTAGTTATGCTTACAGTTAGAAGTAGGAAAAACAAGGTCTTGGTCTTCCTGTTTCATTGGAGTTGTTATTCAAGATTCAAAATACAAACATGCCAGCTGCCTTTTTTTAAAAACCAATGAAACTGTTCAAAGGTATGACAGGCAAGGCAGACTGAAATGCATTTTATGTCATTAATATTTTCTGTACAAGAGCTGGAAAGATGGACTTTTTTTTTTTTAATATAACCTTTACTGGATGTAACACTAGCCGTGGATTGTTTTTTCATTTTGCATTTGTATAGGCAGTAATAGTGCAATAGTGTACAACCAAAGCAAAGGACATTTCATGCCTAACAGGTATATCAGTCAATGAAAACTGATAGTCCAAAAAAGAGAGGAAACAGTCACATCTCCCAGAGGCCCACATGGTCAGAGTTTCTTACCTGTAGGTGTGCCTTGTCTGTTAGGAATCAGACTGTCCTAGAGGAAAGCAGCCCCTCCCCTCTGTGGATAAATCAGGGACACCTGAAGAAGGCCTTAGTAGTGATGATGTAGTGCAGCCAGGAGCTGTGTAGCACACTGCTTCGTCTGTCCCCCTGATTTCCATGAGTACACAGAAGATGAAAGAATGCTATTGTTAGTTAGGAGAAGAGAACAATTTGTTGTCTTGAGCCAGATGTGTGCATCAGAGAAGATTGTAACAAAAGGTTGAGTGTTTTATACAGAAAATATAGCCATCAGGAAGTCTTCAGCTGAACTGAAGCAGATAAATATTAATTCCTATCCATGGAGACAACTCAGACTCCAGCTTCCTTGTACCTTACAGGCAGTGCTTCTAGGATGACTGAAGAATGACCCTTTTGAATTCTTTACTTGAAAGCATAATTTTTGAGCTCGGAATGGTTTGTTTTGCATGTAAAATATTTTATTTCTTAAACTGCCATTTCAAGGAAAGTAAAATTATGTTATGGTGTACACTTCTTGGTTTAGCATACTGTTCTTCTATCAGCATAGGCATCCGGGTCTGATGATCCTTTTATATTAGTTTGCTCTCTGATAGTGGACACTAGTAGATTTTTAGGAGAAGACTATGAAAACACTGCAAGTATAGAGTACTGTTGGGTGAGATACTACTAGCTTATTTTCCAGAAATCTCTGGTTTGAGATCTTGCTGAACTAAAGATTTTTATCTTCATCACTTGATTTAATATTTTCTTATAGTTTGGTCTTGCTTGAGCTCATTTTTTAAAACCTGAGGAATATAAATTTGACTCTCAAAATGTGTAATGAAAGTGATTTGCATGATTGATATCTCTGAGAATTTACAGTATTGTGTCTAATATTTTTGTGTAAGCTGCCACTTTGTGTGGTGATTCTTATTAACACTTTCTAGCTGATAATATGTATTCACACGATACAGTGTAATACACCAAAAGTGTATTCTTTAATGCTTTTTGTTTCTGATATGAGAATTGAAAAAAGTTCTTAGAGCACATGAGAAAATACAAAGCAGGAAGATCTAAATTGTCTACAGAAGAGTCTGCAGGCAAACTTGAACAGAAAAGTTAAGTCATTATTTGAACTACGTGTAAAACTATGTTCCTGAATGGGAACCCTTTCTCCTTTTGGAAGGCTGCTAACAATGTTATTGAACAGTGCAAATGGTTTTGATGCACACCCACCACCACCTTTCAGAGTTTTGTTTTGTTTTGTGTGTGTGTGTTTTGGATTTTTGTTTCAGTTTTTGTTTGGAGTTTTTTGTATTTGTTTTTATTTAAAAGTACTTAAATAGAAACATTCAGTCAAAATAGGAAATGCTAGTGTAAATGTGTATTAAAAAGTCAATACCTAAGTGTTTCTTAAATATTCTGCAAAATCTTTCTGAAGATGATTTTTTTTTTTTCCCTGACTATTCATAGACTTAAAAGGAAAACCTAAATCTCTCATTGCTTATTCCTGGGTTTTGAAGCTCAAGTAATTTATGCTGTTTGGAGAACACTTTTTTCCAGGATGAATAATAGTTTAAGAAGATTGTGAAACCAAATACCCTTACTCTTCTATTTTGGAATGCAGCCTTATGTCTCTTAAGAAATAGAAAAGGAACCACAGAATAAAAACATTTTTCCTATAAAAGAGCACTAAAAAAATCACGTTAAATTTTTAAGAAGATGGGTTTCCTTTCTGCAGAAATGAGAAACTAAAGTTCTTATCAGTGCTTTCATAAGCTGCTCACTGTGCCCTGAAGTTCTTGGCCTGAGTGCTAGTTTTGTCATTGTACTGACCACTATAGATAACCTAATTACTAGCTTGATACAGCCAATTAGATTAGGTTTTGTTTTGTTTTGTTTTTTTTTTAATTGTGCTGGTATTCATCCATTTTTTAAAATACCCTATCTTCTTGTAACATACAATGTGAGATTTCTAAAGTAACAGTCATAATCTCTTTTCTATTTTGTGAGCCTAGTTAAAATAGTCTATAGAAGCAATCTCTTTTTAGCCAGTTTTTCTCTACCTGTTCCAGTTTACATTTAATGAATATCAACAGAGTAGTCCTCTATCTCTGAGTTAATTATTTCAGCCATTCTGTATCCAGTGTTACAAGCTTATACCTCTCTCTTGCTTGTGAAAATACTTTCTTCTGTTTGGTACTAGCGTGGTTTCAGTAGTTTACAATATTTCACTCTGGATAACCAATACACTGTACATTTGGAGTCCTGATTTTGCCTGCATTTAAAGTATATTGACTGAACTATCTGGATTCCTGGATCTTTCTGCTGCTGCTACTTTTGGTTTCAACAGTTCAGAATAACAGACTCTGCACTTGAAGCATGTGTTTTTCATCTATATTTCAGATGTAGTTTGATTGACTAAATATGTTTATGTTGATTTTGCCGGGAGATGATTGGAGCAGAAAGATTGTCAGTGCTTGCTTTGCCATTGCCCTGCTTTTCAGATGATGTGATGATTCCTTAGCAATTTTAAAGAGTATTAACAGACTTTAGTTTTAAATGGAAGACAGTCAGAAGTTCTAATTTGTGTTCAGATTTGCTACCTTGTTTTTTTTCTGAGAAGCTTCAAACAATGGAGGTACCTTTGGACTGAAGAAGAATTAAAAAAAAAATCAACAAAACTGTCAAAGACAACAGGTTGGCTTGACAGACTGGTTTTGCTGGAAGCACAGATGTATTCTTCAGTCATAATTCTGTGCTGCTCTTATTTGTGAAGGCTCTAATGGATATCAGTATTTATTTCTGTTGTATAAAGTAACCTGACATTGTTGCGCATGGGAGCTCTTGAATGATTTCAGCCCATGGAAGTTAATGAATCATCTTTGCAACAAGAAATGAAATTTTTTTTCCCAGAAGTTCATGTGTAGTGGTTTTTTTGTTTCTTTCTTTCAGTGACAGCATATTGGAGCTAAGTGTTATGCCAAAAGATGAGGACATCCTTCAACTGGTATGTTTATGATGCTCATATTCAGACAGTACATTGACTAAAAGAAAAATGTCTTGCTGTTGGTTACAAAGTCTTTGAACTGTGCTGCCAGCAAATAATCAAAGAGTTAGCATTTATCTGTCTGTCACTGCTTGGATATTTTCTTTTATTCTTGCCATCCTTGAAATGTCAAGGGAATCCAATTACAGGGGGAATACCTTCTCTACGTGATATTTCTAGCACATTGTTTAGAAAAAAATATTGGAAGTATGTTTGTATTTTTGTCAGATTTTCTGTTAGTTTTCTTATGTTAGAATTTATGAATTGGATTGCTTTCTTTACTAGGTCATCTAATTCTAAAGAAGTTTAGAATCATTACTAAATTGGAATTTTAAAATTAGTATGTGGTGATTACAGTTAGCTTTTGTTAAAAACTCAGTAAATTACAGTGGATCTTCAGGAAAGAAGCAAGATGATCAATGTCCTGAAGGTTATTACCAAATTTTTAAATGGTAACTGCTGTAAATATTTTGTTGCTCTAGTGCATACATTTTCCTCAGTCTGAGAGAGAACTTACCAACCATTTAATGTCTCCAAGTCCAAAAGAGCTATGAGTAAAGTAAGTCATGTAAGCACATATTGTGGAGAATGAGAAAAATACCTAATGCATTGATATGCTCTGGCTGATTTTTAATTGGAAGTAGAGGAAAGCAGAATGACAGCGTAGAATTTCTGATTGGTAGTTGAAAAACTGTTTTCTAATGCACACAGAAATAGTAAGACTTGGCTTCAAATAGCAGTTACGAAAAACCTGTGGGTATCAATAGCTTTTTTCCAGTATTACAAAGAAACTTGTTTCGTGCTGAGGATGGATAGAGGCTAGTATAGGAACTCAGGCCAATAAGCCAGGATTATTAGAAGTAATATTTTGAGGCCATCTGATAAGTAAATATTTCAGTAATCCACTACAGCAAATGTTGGGAGCACAGAGTGAGTTTTGGTTAAATGAATTAGTGGGAGGTAAAAGCCGGGTTGATTCCTTCCCTCTCTCCCTTCTCTTTTTATATTTGTGATTAGTGTGATATTAGCTTTTGTGGAAATCTTATGTCTTAAATAAAGTATGAACCTCAGAGCAAATTCGTGTTCCTGAATGAGGTCCAACTCATGTAAGTACATTGTAACAATAGTCTCTGTAATAGTAGTGTCAGTTTAAATGCAAAGTGAAAAATAGATTGCAAGGTACAATGCCATTATTAATAAAGGAAAAACTTAGGTTTTTAAAAATGAAGTTGTTGTATTAAGAATTTAATTGGTTGTAATGCATCATAAATTTTACTCTATCTTCAGATGGTATCACTCAAAGTAAACTTGATATTAAATACTGGTATGCTGTAAAAGCTGACTCAGCTGGATATTGTAGTAGGAGCTAATGAAAGGTTTATCTAGTGTATTGAAGATGAAATAGTTTCATGATATTTAGGGAAGAGGCTGGTTGTGTTTAAGATTTATGGTACTTGGGAGTCTACTCCATGGTAGTGATGACTGTTTGCTAGGTTAACTTTATGAAGAGCATAGCTGGTTGTTTCTGTTCTTAGTTTGCTATTTATAAACCTTGAGTAAAGTCTTCAGAAAAATACATGTAACCTTTTGATATACTGAATTGACTGAAAACGGGGATTTAAATGCATTCATCAATAGTGGCAATGAAGTTGGTCCATTCCAGGAATCACTGACCTATGTGATGTGTGCACACTCCTTACTTAGGGAATAACATGACATGAGTGATGTTTGTGTCAATTGTGTTCATTTACTAGTGTGATCTCAGAAATGTCATTTTGGGGATGGGGGAAAAGGACATTTAAAACAACCTGATTCATGACAAAAACTTGAATTCTTGAATGTGTGTCAGCCTTATTATGACTTTTGTCAGTAAACAATGTAGTGCCTAGCATGCACGTGCTAGGGTGTCCTTAGTATGCAGGATTGTAGGACCATTTCTTCCAAGGTATTTTTTTGGAATTTGCTTGTTTGTGAATCATTCCTTGTGCATGTAAAGAGGCATATAGCTTGAATGTATCTGAGTTTTTAAATGTCAGGCACTTGAAATTATCACTCTTAAAATGGCATCTTCATTATGATCTAAATTGGATGTGCTGATTTGGAAGATTATTTGTAATTAGCATATTTATGTTTATATATGTGGTCTATTATATGTAAATATATGTAGTTCCTAATTAGTAAATATGTGTATCTAGTTTGTATATGTGTATATAAACACACATGCTATAGGTAAATACTAATTTTTCATCTTTCGTGTTCTGGCACAACGCCTGCTACCCTCTCAAAAGTTCATTTTTCCTGACTTTTGTCCTACCTTCAACAATTTAATTTAAAATAAGTTTTAAAAAAATCATTTCCTCATAGGGATAGCCCCAAAATGTAGCAGTTACTTCTAATTCTGGGTGTTGCCACCATTAAATTTAAGTAGTGTAAAATCTGCTGAAAGATGCCTTAGCGTTCCAGAAACAATTTTGTAGCTTCATTTACAAAAAGATTTTATCAGGCATTTTGTGAATAATAGTAATTGTGGAAATAAAAGGAGGGTGTATGTGGTTTATATGTTTAGTTCCCTCTTGCATATCTTTTTAATTTACATCCTAATCATTCCTTTAAAGTACAGAAGATTGAAACTGTGGATTGGTAGCAAAGCTGGCATGTTTGAACAGAAATGTTTCTCTTATCTCATAGTAAGGGAATATAAAAATCCTAGGTGGGAACAATGAGGTAAGAAACTGAAAGTCAACTGAACCATAGGGTTTTTTTTTCCCCTCTCTCTGGTCAGGTAATATGGACATTTTGAGTTTATTGGGAGATCTAGGCAGAAGAGTTTTCTGGTTTGTCATTTCTAACACTAAAAATTTATGTGGAATTTGGCAGTTCTCAAGACCCTTTAGTACCATGAAATTGCCAATGGTGTATTAAAAAGAATAAGAAAAATGAAAAATAATGTACATAAGGAAACTTTAAGTGGTTTATATGCTCCAGTAACCTTATGTCTCCGATTACAGCTCTGAACATAGTTAGCTTTAGCAGGTTTTTTTGGGTTGTTTTGTTTTTTTTTTCCAATCCTGACACCATCCAGTTGCATCAGACCTAGGGGAGCACCATGGCTGTTTCATTGGCAAACCTTGAAATATTTTCATTTGCTTTAATTTTATTTAATAGAGATGTTTTCATAAGTAGTTGTATTTAGTCCAGGGTTATGGAGCCTTTGTTTATTTTCACATTTTGTACTGATGCAGTTAGTAATGTGCTCAGGGGTTAATATTGTAGCTCTGGCAGCTAGTAGAATGGAAGAGGGGGGGGGGGGGGGTGTTGTGGAGACATAGTGACCTAGAAGAAGAATATCACAAAAGAGATTTAACCATTGTTATTTAACATAGTATGTTAAAAAATAGTGTTCGCATCAACTTGCCTCAATTTATGCTAATATTTTCAAGAAATTCTCTTACAGAGCTTGTATTTGGAAACTAAATTTATTGGGCTCAAGGCAGTGAATTTTATATACTAAAATTTCACTGCCACTGGGAAGAAAGGGTATGTGAGGTTATAATATTTGAAATGATGTTATCTGACTATAGTGTTTGCTGAGTGTCTCATAGTAACATGAAACTACTTGAGCTATATACTACTAGCATTCTTAAAAGAGCAATCTATTACTGGAAAATATTTCCTCTTAAGACAGCTAAAAACTGGTGTGCATTTCCCATACTCATGCTAAATGTAAATTAGGACGTGGGAAGTGAAGAATGTGGTGGTAAAGGAAGATAATCTTAAGCAAAACTGGTTGGAAAATGGCTGAAGAATACCTCAAGCTCAGTCTTGCAAAGTGCTGGCCAGGCACATTAGCTTCTGATCCATCAAAATGCTTATCCAATTTTGCAAGTAGTTTGCTTGAATTCAGTGTTGTTATTCATCCTGTAATGAAGCATACACGTCTTCATGGCATATATGCTTTTATAGGTTTGGAATATGGGTGTAGGATATATTTTGCTCAAGCTTGAGCAAAGTATGGGGTTTCACAATGATTCCTACTAAGAATATTTGTACATTGGCTGTCATTATTCTAACATCAGGTGGCATAAAATCAAGTGGGATAAAAATGCTAGCAAAACCCTTTGTCTGAATTTGAGGTTTAATGAAATACCTTGTAGAATGCTTTAGCTGCTTTACTTTCATTTAACATACCACACCTGATGAATATATTCTTTTGCCAGTTAAACCCTTAATGTGCTAATGTTTATATAAATTTGCAGTAGGAAGTTAATTCCTTGCCACAGGAGTTTGCAAACTTGATGCAAACAAAACCAGATTGCAAGGTGGGGAAGAAATTGTACCCAGTAACTGGAAACATGCAGAGTTCTTACTGTAAGTGCTGCAGTTTTCTTCTAGTAATTGCTGTAAAGCTGTTGTCCATCAAAGCTCTTAATGTCACTCTAAATTGTTGATTTGTGTGTTAGGCTTTCCATAGCTGCTATGTTTTGAGAAGGTGGGAAAGAGCTCATAAAACACTACAGCTGGTTTGGGTGTTTTTTGGTTTGGTTTGGGTTTTTTTGTTGGTGTTGCTTTGGTGGGTTTTTTGGGGTGTGGGGTTGGGTTGGGTTTTGTTACTTTTTTTTTTTTTTTTTAATCATGTTGGAATTTTGGAAAAACTGAATACCTGGGTCTTGGGTATTCAAGGAATCCAAGGGGCTTGGTATCTGAGTCAGGAACATCACTGATCCAGATATTTTAAAAGAATTAATTTTTAAGGTCGAAGGCTTTTTTATTTTTAAGGTTATTTTAAAGACTTAAGTTAAACCCTAATGACTTTTTAATGTGTATGTTGCAGCCACTTAGAGATTAAGGTGTTCTTTCCATATACTATATAATTTGAGGAACTATAGGGAGAAGGGAGTAATATTCAAACTCTTTTATATGTAGTAGAAAAATATGTATTAAAATAGTGTATGAATGCTAATAAGTATATTGGTGTACTTCACATTTCTTAGTCTGTAGTCTCCTCTAAAAATTTAATCATTACCATCTGGTTAAAGCAATTAAAATCTTTCCTAGAAAAAAGGCTGATAATGTGTCATTCAACATGGCATTATTTAGAACAGATTCATACATTTAACTGTAAGTCATTTCTGTGTAGGCCCATAATCAGAACTATGAAACAAAGATATTTAATATCCCTTTGTGGAAATGTCACAGCCTCTGTTTATAAACTGTTTCTTGGAAGGAAGGTTTCAGGTTCATTACAGTGACTTCTTGGGAAGCAGGTAGGATAAGATTGAAAAGAGAACTAGATTTTCCATCATCAAAACCTTTTTTGCAGTAGCTCTGTGTTACTGAGAACTGACAGTCCAGGTATACCTGCAGTCAGGGGGCCTGAGGCAGGGGGGAAGCCTAGCTGACTCATTTTGGACCCTGGCTTTTGAAGAAGACATTTTAATATCTGTAGTAAATTTTGTCAAGAGCTGAGAACTGATTTTTTAATACTAATTTATAGCTTTTAGCTGTGGTCAGATCACACCAGTTTTTAAATGAAGCCTTTCTGCTGTCAAAGGCAATAGTGTTGTTACAGGCATGTTTTACACAAACATAAGTGCAGTGTATTTTATATTGGTGTAACTTCTATCCCAGGTGTTAGTGTTTTATCTATTATATAAAGTATAATATATAAGTTGTTTTTTGATTGACGGGCAGGGAGGGGGGATTTTTTTTTCCTGTTTATCTTACATGCAACAATCTCTTGCTTTGTTTTCTGTGTCTTCAGCATAATTTTCAGGGTTTTTTTTTAATTTTTTATTTTAAATAACTCTTAGGGCTTATCAAGATCTTAAACAGCTATTTAGCTAAGTATTTAGAAATATTTATCTTTCTATGTTCCTTTCCTCCATTAAATGTGCCAGTAGAAACCTGGCTATATTTTTTACTACGAGTGGAGGAGAAAAAAAACCACAGATCACATGAGCAGAGTGTTTCTGCAGCATCATTCCTCTAATTTCAGATGTACGGCATGAAAGCAGCTGCAGTCAGCTGACAGCTTGTGGTCGTGTTCAGATATATGTGGGGAAGGGGTGTGCTGTTTTAAATGCATAATAAATCCGTTGTTTCGTCACCAGGAAGCAGGGATGGTAGCAGCCCAGGGGAAAGGAGAGACAGTAGAAGGGAACCCTTGTTGAACGGAGTCAGAGCTCTCTGCAGGCAGCTGTAGGGATGCACCAAGACAAAATGGCACAAATGTATTTCTCTCTCTGTAAGGGCAGAGGATAAATGCAAGGAATAGATAAAAGCCTGAGATGGACGTGCTCACAAGGAGAGTGAAGTTATTTTTTATGCTCTGCTGCCCGTTGCTTCTTTGGTACCTTCCAGTGAAATCGGTGTAGTTGTATTTTTAGCTTGCTGTATCCAACATCAATATGACAACATAATTCTGTCTTTACATCTGTAAGCAGCTTTTACTATGTTTTCCTGTTTTCTGCCAGCTGCAGTTTACAAAGGATGTCACAGCACTGGTAAGAAATGTACAGTAGCCATTTCTCTGGTTTTGTAAGGCATGTTTTTCTTCATGATTCGTGAGAAGCAAGAATATGAAACGGCGAGTTTGCTTGGAAATAAGATAGACAGGCTGAGCAGAATTTTCTCCATAATGTTAATTTCTTAATTTGTTGTTTATGCCTGTGTTATTTGGTCAGTTTTCTTGCAGTGTGTGTTAATATTTTGCACTTTACTAACGCTCGATGTAACATTGCAGCAATATTGTAAATGCCTCGCCCTCCTCTGTACTTTGGTCTGTATTAATTTTATGGCTGCAGTTGGGCTTTTATAACCTGTCTAGTGTTAAAGCAGGGCACATTGATATTCTGGAACTGAGCATGTTATGATTTGGACATAGAATGCTGTGATATGATACCGTGCTTAAATGTATTAAAGCCCTGAGAAATCATTATAGTCTTCTGTTGCATTGGCAAGCTCTACGTTGTCTCATTATTTCATTATGTTTAAATTGAACAAAGTCATGCTAAAGTTTTTCAATAACAGGATATTATTTAAGTGTGCTGTGTGCTTTCTCACTGATTTGTTTGAATGTTCTCTTGATTTCACAATGATAAATGCTACTTTTCTGAAAGGCTATAGAAACACTAAATGTAACAGTTTTTTTCTCAGGAGTCAGGTTTTTAAACATAAAGATGCAGATAAGGATATTAATTAGAGAATTTAGTTGATGTTTTAACAGTGTATGGACAGTCGTGGATATATATGACTTTTCATACTGTTTGTACCTCAAAGTTGAGATTTTACATATTATTAATACTTTTTGCAGTAAGATTTATGTTCCATATACTTGCTGGCTGTAAAATATAAGACTTAGAGGGTGTTGGCTCACAACAAAGATGTTACTGCTTCAGTTTATTCATTTTATGTTTTGGAACAGTAGCTTTTATGTAGAAGACATCTTAGAGGAGTGTGTGTATGTGTATTTGTGTGTCCTTTTCATATATACTATATTAAGTGAACAGAGTTTAGAGAATAAAGAATTTTCTAGTACTAGTTCGATTTACTATGCAGCATTTTGATCTGTCAGTCACCATGGAATTCTGGTTTCCAGCAACATGAAGCTTGAACAGGAAGAATGTGTGAAGCGTCATAATAGAAATCAAAATTAAGGGGGAGAAAAGTACTGTGTTTTATGCTTGTGGATTTTGGGAAATCTACCTCTGTGTCCACCTGCAGCATTTCCTAGAAATGGTCATCAGTTAAGTTTTGTTGAGGAAGAGAATATATGTAGTGGTTTTGCTTGTTGTCTTTCTGTTCACTAAGGGGATAGAATGCTATTTTTATCTTTCTAAGTAACATTTTACCTATAACAATGGATAATGTGTATTTCATACTTGTGTTTCCCTCTCTTTAAGCCTTATAGTGCAAATGCTTGATGGTGAACTTTTCCATCTCCCTCACTACTGAATACTCAATCTTCTGTTCACAGGCGTATTCCCAAGATGCCTACCTGAAAGGCAATGAAGCCTACAGTGGCAATGCCCACAACATACCCGAACCACCACCAATATGTTACCCACGCCTGACATCCACAGCTTCTGTTATGGCACAAGCTGGTGACAAGCTATCTTCTGACTTCTCACTAGGGAAACAGCAAGTCAGTAGACCTGTACGGGCATTGGCACAGCCAGAGAGGGCCTACAGAATGGAAATACAAGTGCCTCCATCACCAACAGACATTGCAAAATCAAATACAGCTGTGTGTGTTTGCAATGAAACTGTAAGGACTGTTATTGTGCCTTCTGAGAAGGCTGTAGATTTGCCATCATGTAGAAATAATCATGCTGGTCCATCACACAGGACAGAGGAAGTAAGATACAGCTTAAAAGATCAAACCAGTCTAAAAGCACGGACTACATCGCCGTCTTCTTCGGTGTCCACTGCCATTGTACTCCCCCAGACTCCAATAACAAGGCCAGTTGATCCAACTGGAACACTAAGTAAAGCTTCAAATTATGTAGTATGTCCAGAAGGAATCCCCAACACTAGATCTCCTGCTCAAGTCACAGAGTCACCCTCAGTCTCCACTAATCATTACAGTTCTCCAACGTCCCACCAGCATATAGACTGGAAGACCTACAAAACGTACAAAGAGTACATTGATAATAGGCGCATGCACATGTATGGCTCCCGAACAATACAGGAAAGATTGGATAGTTTGAGAGCAGCTTCTCAGAATACAACTGATTATAACCAGGTGGTGCCAAATCGCACTGCTCCACAGGTACGCCGCAGGAGCACCTCTCACGACAGGGTTCCACAGTCTGTTCAGATCCGGCAGAGAAGTGTCTCCCAGGAGAGACTTGAAGATCCCGTGCTGATGAAAGAGTGGCCACGAAGTGCTTCACAAGATACTTTAACTTCATCTTCAGTTAATGCTAAGAATCACAGGGCTCGGTCATGGGATTATCTCAGCAAACAGGGTGAAGTGCTAGAAAATTTCCATTCTGATAATCTGATTGCAGATACTAATGGAGACAGGAGAAAGACTTACAAGTGGACAGGGTTTACTGAACAAGATGATCGGCGAGGTATTTATGAGAGATCTAGACAGCATGCATTTCATATGTCCCTTCGAGGTCAAAATTTTTCAATGGCACCAAGTGCTTATATTTCAGACAACAGGAGAACAGGTAGTAGAGCTTCTCTGCCTGGTTCTCATTTTCAGAAAGTTCCACCAGATATAAAAATGTTGCAGTCTTCTCGAGATTTGCAGTCTCCTGGGGGAGTTTTAAAACCTACAGGTGTTTCACAAGAGAGATTGTCTCTCACACCAGCCAGAAGTTCTAAAAGTAGCTCTTTGAAGAACTCTGCTCCCTATGCAGCAAAACCATCTTTTCCCCTCAACCAGGGACTAGATGCTGTTGCCAGCAAAGACCAAAGAACGGTAAATCACTTGCATCAGTGTGGTCTGTTAAACCAACAGTCAAGTATCCGAGCAGAAGGTGCTCTGGATCACAAAACAGTAACTGGCAAAACCATCCAACCCTCCTCTCTGTCTCCAGCTTCCACCAAACTTGTTCACCCAATGAGTGAGAGCTTAACTACCTCTGAAAATGTAGATAGTTCCATCAGACAAAAGATTCATGATTTTGAAAGGGAAGATGTCCATGATCCTGAAATTCTGCAAATGGATGGTCAGGAAAATGACAAAGACAGAGTGGTCATGCGAGACAAATCACCTTCTGGCCACCAAACTCCACAGCCCTTGAGGCATCATTCCTACATTCTTGCTGTCAATGACCAAGAAGCAGCCTCAGATACCACCTGTTGGTTACCTAATGATGCTCGGAGAGAAGTCCACATAAAAAGAATAGAAGAAAGGAAAGCATCAGGTTCCAGCCCACCTGGTGACTCCTTGGCTTCTATTCCATTTATTGGTGAGTTAAACTATTGCAGTTTACATCAAATGCTTTTCTCTGCTAAAGATGATGGAGAGCACCATGCCAAATATATGACTGCTGTTTCTGTAAACCCTGAGGGCAAGGAGCACGGGGGCTGTTTTCTCATGTAGAGTAATACTAGCCTGGTGAAACAGGGTTTTTTTGCTGTTGGTTTGGGTTTTTTGTTTGTTTTGTTGTTGTTGTTTTGGTTTTCTTTTGGTTTTTGTCATGGATTATCAGTGTAAAAAAAGACAAGTGATGTAGTATTTTTCTAGACTTTTTCTTAACCCCCTGGAGAGAAGGCTACATGATATAACCACATCTGGTTATCACTCCATATAATGCTCTGATACTGTGTGTGTGACTAATAGCATTTGCATCACCTTTCAAAATATTTTTACCTTTCTGGTATAAACTATATTTGGAATCCAGTAAAGGAAGACTACGGATGCAAATCAAGTAAGGGTAGTTTCTTTAAAACTAAAAAGCTTGTCATCAGAATAGGTTAAGTGAAAGCTTTCTGAGAGGGATATGGGAGAGAGAAAAGCAGTTTCAGGTGAAAGGACAGCAATAAAATGAAGTGAATTTGCAAGTAAAGGTGCTAATGTGGATATGAATTTAAAGGGTTTGTAGGACCAGAGTGTGAGAAGACATGTTCTCCTGTGGGCTGGAATTAATTACAGGGAGCTTATAAAGGAGACTGAACATTTTTTGACATAATTTGGAAGAAAAGACAAACAAATGGAAGGATTGTAAGTAGTAGAAAAATAATTAAAAATCTAGTTTTGGATACATGGGGAAATGGAGTCATCTGCTGAAGAGAGAGCTTCAGTAGCAGAGCATTTCTGTTCTACTCAAGTGGTCAATGTCTGTGTTGTCCTTGCCCCGCTGTTGTTGAGTTGAATTGCCTTCAGTTCTGGATGGAGTCTGGATATCTGCAGGCCTTTTTCCACATGGACTGATTTATACCTGACTGTGTGTACTTCAATAAGTATTCAGAAAATACTGAATTTTGATTTTCAGTCATGTATGTGAAAAACAACACTTAATATCTTTCATTTTTTCTACAGATTATGTTAAGGACTTACTGATATGTTGTCTTAACACAGTTGTCTGCTATTGTGGATCTGCAGAAGTGATTTTTTCCTCCTAGAATTATCTGTGAGGTTTGCTAGTTTAAATAAGGTCTGCTAGTTAGTTTAAATAAACAAGAATAGTGAAGGAAACTTCGTGTGCATCGAAGAATGGGAATCATACAAAAGATATAATTTTTTTTGACAGACCTGAAGATGTAACAAAGATGGTTTCTTAGGTAGCAGATGGCATTTATATTTGTTTTTTCTTTTTGAATGGGAATTGTATAGAATTTTTGGTTACTAAATGCACCCCTTTCACTGTAATTTTGGAATCCTATTTAGACCCTGCTGGTCTTTCTTTAAGGATTTCTTTAAACCACAAGTTTGTAAGGCATGTAACCCATTTTGGTGAAAGGTTATTTTTAATACTATGCCTAAAATCAATGTTGGGCCTTTGACTGAAGTTACGTGCAGTATTTGTGTTGTTTAGAACTGCTTGCAGTGAGTTTTCTAATCCAATACAATTTAAATATATAAAAGTCAGATTAAAAGTTTGTGTAAAATCAAGCCCAATCTTTTTTGTGCAGTCTCTTGTCTGGATTTTGACAAAGATTTCCCATGAACTCTTACTTATCTGGCGTGCTTCCACATTTTAGAGAAACGTGATGATTCAAGTTCAGACAAGCCTTAAACATGGCAATTGTACTGTACTCTGGTAGCAGCTGAACAGGTCAGAAGAAACAAAGTTGGAACCCTCCATTGCAGCCTCTTGGTATAACAGTCCATGGGATTGTGTGAGTTCTTAGGAGCTCCTTAGCCTCATGGTTAGAGCAAGGGTATGGTCTGAGCCAATACATTATTTTTGGCTTCCTTCCTAGCAAGGAATTTTTGTCCTCGTACAAGTGCTGTGGAGAATTTCCACCACAGCTCCAAAACACTGAAGATTTTAAAAAATCCTTTCTAATCAGGAAGAATGTCAAATGGCATCAAGAGTGGGCATCTTCTGAAGTTAGAATTAACATGCATGGTTCTAACTTTGCTTGTTCCACTATCATTATGCCTAATTACAGATTTACTTGTTAAAAGCCATATTTAATCAGGCAGATAAAACCCTAGATCTGCTTTGAAATTCGGCTAAAGACTGTTTAATTCTTCTGAAGAAAAACAACTTGGATTTTTCTGTTTTCTGTTCTGGATTGGGTTTCTAGTTTTTTCTCACTTCCCTTCCTTCTTTCTGATGATTGAGAAGGATGATACTTTGAATAAAAGACATATCTGGGCAACCTCTCTGCTTCCTTTATGTTTACATCAACATAATTCGTTTTTTTGCAGTATTAAGTTTTCTTGTATATAATTAATTTCATAAAAGCATTTACTGAAGTTATTTGTACAGTGGATTCTTGGAGCAAATATCTTCAAAGATCATGTATTATTGCCATTTTAAATACTTTGTGTTTATTTTTGTTATCACTTTGTGCTCATTAGAAGTAGGAGATACGGCCAGACCTGATTTTGGTAGAAATGCAGCCAGCAACAGTTGGCTCCTGCCACAGTATTTTGTAACTAAGCTACTCTTGAGAATAACACAACATCAGGATATTAGAGTATTTCTTTATAAAAGCACAGTGACTTGCACCACAAACAGAAGTCAAAGCAGAGTGGCCATTGAGCTTGCTTTCAGTAGATTCTTGCAGGAGTTTATAATGGATTGCTGTAGAACTTCTTTTAACAGTAGGAGTTTCATAAAAGGCTGTTTGAAGCTGAGAGATCAGATTTTGATTTGCTTTTGCTGATAAAAATGAGAGTTCTGTTCAGAGCAAAACTAGTAGTTATTTGTTGCATCTTTTGTAAGAAACACTGATCTATTTGAAAAAAATCAGGCAAAATATTGTGTACTCAAAGTCTTCTGGTTAGCAGATGTTCTGGGGGATGAGGAAACTGCCAGTTTTACAGAAAGCTGTACCCTGGTATTGCAGGCTTTCCATGTGCTACTAAGTGCAGGCTATTGTGATTAGCTTGGAAAGTTGCAGTTTCTATTTCAGATCCAAATTAAAACTGTTCTTGAAATACTTGAAATCATTTCAGACTATACCAGTTAGTCTAATAAAAGGTTATTCCTTTTGCCTAGAAGTGGTCTCATGTTCTCCAGAGTAGTAAAAATACCCTTTTCTCTATCTGTAATGGTGTTAGCAATTGTGGTGCTCAATGTATGTTTTTTCAAACTTGTAATTTTTACACAGTTTCTCTGATAGAGAGCAGCAAATGATAAATTCTAACCTACTGGGTAATTTTAGGTGTGTTAACCTGTACTGGGGATGCAAATTAGAATGGTGCTTAACATTCTGTTGAAAAAAGGTTGATTCAAAATATAGTTATTATAATACATTTCTTAAACAGTTGTCTTGTGTGCATGTCTGAGATTTTCAGGTAACTCAGGACTGTTTTTGTGTTCTTTCATCATTTATTATAGGATAGAAGCAACAAAAAAATAAAGGATAGTCCAACTCTCAGATTAAGTTCAGTAACTTACCCGTATGAGTGAAATTAGAGCAATTGCTTCAATCCTTAACCTAATTGTAGTGTGTGTAGCTGTCAGTGCAGTTTACATTACTACATGGTGAATGTTCTTTCCAACTTGCAAGTGTGTTGTCACATGAAAATTATTTGTAAATGGATAGGTTCTAAAATACTCAGCCCAAGTATATACTCAGCCCTTAAACTTGAAGTTTAAGGTGTTTTGTTTTGTTTCTTCAAATCAAACAAGGTTATAGTCATCCTATGACAGTTTTTCTTGTAGGCATGAGGCAGTGTCAGAGAAGTATGAGGACATTTCCTCAGAGGTGTAATCCCAGTTTTGAAAATATCTAGTATATCCTTACCCCAGAAAAATGTCAGGTCACTTCATTCCATTATTATTTTTTTAATAATTCAGAGAATATTAACCAGATAAAAATATTGAGCTAGTTTTTGGTAACATCCCAGTGTTGTAAACATTAGGTAAGAATCTTCTCTGTGGCTAAAATGGATACCTCAGGAAAGGTGTAAGAACAGGACAAGGATATATGATACTTAATGTTGGTACTTTTTATTCTCCAATCATTTTCACTCTACAGCATTGCTAAGCCAAATGTGATTTTAAGTGCTTCATAAATTTCCCCATTCTCTTTTGTACTACAGTAAAATTTTGGTCCAGTACCCTACATTGATTTAGATAAAGATTTGCCAGGAGTTTCACAGCTTTAACTCCATGGTATTTATTCTGCTTTTTTGTGTATATGAGGTTTTTAAAAACCTCTCTCCTGCTGGCTGAATTTCTGATCCAAGTCTAAGAGTGACCATCAAACTGATACTCTTGATTCTTCCTTTTCATGCCACTCAGTTTTCTCTCTCTTTCTTTGACATTTAGTGCAGGCAATGAACCATAGTGATTTCTGTGCTGGTAAGCAGGCACTTTACCATTAAGAGCTGATCTTCCTGCTGGTTTTCAAAAAGAAAAAGATTTTTTTTCTTTGTTCCTATATATATCTTTTTTCTACTTTCTGTGATAATAAAAGTATTTGGATACTGATTAACAGGATAAATTTTGCTGCCTTCTAGTGAATTCTACGCAACCTTCTTTTTTAGTTGTTTTTTTTTGTTTCCAAATACTTTTTTCTGAAAGTAAATTAACTAAGGAATTAGAAGGTGAAATATTCTAAAACACTCAGCATTATTAAAAATTTTCAGGCACCTTTATTGCATTCTTCTGTAGTGCTGGAAGTAGAGATGTATAGGTTTTACCTTATCAGCACCTACCTTTGAATAAGTCCTGTACATAACTCCCAAGTACTAGTTTTAAAACGTTACTGCCTTTTTTCAAGTGAAATACATATCATACCTTTTCTCTTCTTCCTCTACATCTTTATGCCTTGCTCTGCAGGCTGTTTAGACTCCAGTGCAGAAGATGAGAATGTGAACACACACACACACACTGCATGCATGTGTTCATGCATACTGCAAGAATGTAACACGTTATATTCTTGAAACTAGAAAATTGATAAGCTTCCACGCTCCTCTGTGAAAGAAGGGGTTATGATGGTAGCAATAGAGAAGGGCTAGGAGAAACAGTACAGTAAAGAAGTAATTTGAGGCTTTATTTATTCTTTCTTCTTGTGAGAAGAGAGAAATATCCTGCAGAGAGAAAGTCAAAACCTCAAAGTTCTTCAGCAGAGTTCATGGCTCGTCAACCCAAAGCATGTGGATATCTTAAGGGCAAATGGTGGGTAAATACAGATGGCTGATACAGCACATTTTAAGGAAATTTTAATTTTAGCAAAACCTGTTAGAAGTCAAGATGAATATGAAAATCTTCAGCCCCTGTGATATTTTTTCCTGCAGGTTACTGCCTAGATTTTCCAAACTATGAAAATATAAATGTAAATGCAACAGAAATTATAGATGACAGATGTTTGGTTTTGAGGGACTATTGTTCCCATTATTGAATGATAGCATTGGCACAGCTTTTAACCCATCATCAGAGTGATAAGCATCAGTCTTCTGTTTTTTTCACAGTTTTACAGTGGCCTGCCAAATCACTATTGCTTCAGGCTGAACATTTCAGTGTTTCTTATCCAAAGAACAATTTTTAAGTCATGGTGGTATTCTGAAGTATAGGAGCCAAAGCACAGAATTACAAATTAGCATTTTAAATACTGTTCAAATGCCTCTGTAACTCAAAACTCCTTTTTTAAACTAAAACCTAAAATTTGAAGTTGTTAATTCTTAGCATCTAGAAGAATTTTAATTGAGAAGAAGCTGATTTGCTGGGTAATGGGTCGTATGTTCAAAACATAAGTCATCCTTAGTATATCATTCTAATTTAATAATGACAAGGAATGCCATCAGGGTTCTTGGCCCCCAAAAACGTATATTGAGGATTTTGCTTTTTTTATGTGCTGGGGTAATACAGTGAAGAGAAACAGTTAGAATTGCTTTATATAGAAAGATGGTTACACATTTAATCAACACTGAAATAAGCAAAAGGCTGTCACAGATAAGATTTTAAGAACAGTCTTGCATGAAAAATAGCCTTGGGAAGCCTTCTGTGTGTGTGTGAAACTGTCAGTATAACCAACATATTATTTACATGGGTGTGTTAGCAGAGGAGTGGGTTTGATGATTCAGGAGGCTTGTTCCAGTCCTGTGTTTCTGTGGCTTACAGAAATGAATGTGCTCAGCATGCTGACATGTTTCCATTATATTCTTTTGGCTACAGGAGGATAATTATGTAAAGTAGATATATGAAGAAGTTCTTTGTAAAGGCAGTCGGTGCTGGAAGAACTTAAAAACTAACAAAAACCTTTTTAAAGGTTCTCTTTTGAAAAATGATGTAACAAGTCATGATGAATCAGTAGTGTTTCTTCTTTCAAAATTGTGTTTTACGCTTGGAAGTCCTTAATTATTAGAGCTTTTACCTATGCAAGTTGAACTGTAAGATGCAGCAGCTTGTTCCTCAAGATCTGTGTAGAAAAAATTTGCTTCTTTGGGGTATTTATTAGTCCTTTGCACAATCCTGTGTGATAGCAGGCTGCAGGTTTTATTTATTTTCAGTTAGGGTTTTGTTTTGTTTTTTTTTTTTGGTTGGTTGGTTTTTTGTTTTTTTTTTTTAATTACAATTTTTGTTTTATTGGTTATTTCTTGCCTTCTCACTACACACCTGAAGTTGTATATGTGGTTGTTTTGTTTTATTGTCTTTCTGGCAGGTTTTTAAATGTAGCTTGATGGTTTTGTGTGTTGTTTCTGCTATAAGCAAATGAACTTGCTATGTAAGATTAATTTTTAAGGTACATCTCAAATTCTCAAAATTGTTTGAGAACATTATGGAAGAAATAGAGGCAGTGGTTAAAATACTTAATGTGTAATGGCTGTCAGGTAGATACCATCTCAGTAGACAGAAAACTTTACAGCTGTGCCTCTGTTGAATGAAGATGTTTTTAATTACTCTTTTAGCCCTTTGCTTTGGAGACAGAAAACTGTGATTTATCTCCCAGTAGCCTTCTGCAGATGGCTGAGGTTTTTTCCAAAGCGTAATCACTGTTAGAATTCCCCAGGGTTTATGAGTAATCAAAATTACATTAAGTTCTATGAGGCATCTTTAAGCACATATCTAATCCAAGAACTGGATATGGTTTTCAGAAAGTCAATAATATTAAATTACAGTAATCCTCTTCAATGTATGTAGTTTGGCAGTCTGTGTCTTGAGTAGTTTTTGTGTCTAGGGGTACATGCTGTCTCAGTATTCTTCACATGAAAAGCAATTTAAAGCTGTTTCAAGTGTGTGTTACTGCACACCCCTAATTTTTATGATTTGAATTTTGAATTGGGTATCACATAGTCTTTGATAAAATACATGCTTGTTGAATTAACGTTTATAGCCACATATTCACCTTGTCTGTTTTAACTGAAATTCCTAATTAGTATTTTAAATGGTAACATGTTTTTTTTCACTTATTAAATAATACAGTTTCTTCTTAGAGTCTTTTGAGGTGCTGAGATAGTTTCAGGACTGACATGTCCAAAGGGGAATAAATATAAAAGATTACTTTAGCCTTGGGAAGCTAGGGTTTTTTCAGTCACTTTTTATTGCCAGTGAAGAAGGATTTAGCAATCTGTATCCCCAGGGGTTGGTGGGAGAAATCACCTTTCTCTGCTAATGCTAGCCCAAGCATCCCTGATGGTTAGCATCTCTGGACTAAAGTTAGTCAGTTTGCTCTTGTTATGAGTTAGTTAACTAAACCATTCCTGTAATAACAACAAAAACCCAAAACCCACATTCATAACCAGCTTGGGTAAACAAGTAGCTCTCGAGTTGGCTCTAGTGCAGCACAACCCATACATGTACATCTGACCCAATGAAATGCATTTGAATGTGCCAAGAGAGTTGGCTGATGTCATGGCAGAGATACTATCAACTTTGGAGGATCATGAGGACTGGGAGAGGTTCCTATTAACTGGAAAAAAGTAAGTTGTGCATGCAGAAGAGAATCATACCCTTCCGTTTTCCACTTGCTGGGCAAGAGCTCTGAATTCAGTGCTAACCTTGCTTAGAGGAGGAAGCTTGGCTCAGGAACTTTCCAAGGTTTGCTCCCACCTGAATGATTCAGTGATTCATTTAAGTTATATTTAAGGTTCTGTAGATGTGCCCTGTTTTGCATTCAAGCATTCAGGTTGTTAATTTCAAACTTCATGTGTAATCCTGAAGAAATATTCTAGGAGATTCGGGTATAAAAAAAGGCATTAAATATTGTATTAATCATTATGAAGTTGTATTTTAGTAGCATCGTGTAGGGTATGATACACATCTGTACTTCAGTTATTTTTTGGTGTTCAGTCCTTTTGATCTTTGGAAAATTGGTTAACTCTTCTTCCTTAGTTCCTCATCCACAGAATGGGGTTAGTACATCTGCTTTGTCATGCTTTCTCACCCATGTAATCCTCATTTTTGAAATCACTCTCATTCTGCCTCTGAGCCTATTCAGTGTAAATTTGTGTCTTTTCAGAGTCAGAAAGTTAGTATTTTTCCAGGTCACTTAACATCAAGTACAGATGCTGCCTCTCTTTGTGGGTCCCTGGGTCTCCAGCTGCACTGGAAGACAACTGTGTTGATACATGAATTCCTCTCTGCTTTAGCTAGCAAAACAGTTAATGGAAGTTACCTGTGTTTAAAGTGGTGTTGCCTGTTTTAAGTTTTCGGTGTCTTACTCCCAGAAGTGGTTTTGCATTGAAAGGCTTTTCCTGAAAATGACCAGATTCAGCTGTTGACCAGTTGCTTGTGTTCAAACAGAGGTGACAAGCGGCATTCCCCTTTGCCAGAAATGGTCTTGTCACCACACTGGCTCATTTTCCAGTGGCTAGCCTTTTAGGTCACTTCATAGGCAGTAGTACAGAACAGATTTATTAGTGCCCTTTTCTCAAATGAAAAGTTAGATTGTAAGTAGTCCCAGAGTCTTTAACATTTTGTTACAGGGAACATCGGCAATCCCTGAGATGACAAACTGAAAGAAATTCTTCCGCGTGGCTTCTCTGGCTTGTTTGTTCTGAACACTTCACTGTGTTCTGGGCAGTTTTCATTGATTGGTGAGCTGGATGCATTCTTTTGCATGCTGTGTGAAGGACTGAGGAATTTTGAGGTGCAAATATGCCAATTAAGGGACCAGGGAAGAGAAATACTACAAGCATTAAAAGGAAAATCAAAATACAAGTGATATATGTAGTTGGTTAGGTTTTGGTGTTTATTGGTCAGCAGCAGTGGAGTTTGCCAGTGTATTAAATTAGTAGGCAGCAATTCGTATGGTTTATGTCATGGTTTGTTCTATAATGACTTTTTATTATGTAAAAACTTACTATTAGCTGACCCTCAACCTCTTGAGGGACTGAAAAATTAAATTCTTGGATTTAAGAGTTGTTAGAAATTGTATACTGGTGCCTAATGCTTTCAGGTTCCCAGCTTGTGCACATTTATTCCAAGCACTAGCAGTTTTGCAACTTTGGGAGTAGAAACTGTGACATTCGGAGATTAGTCTGTAACATAAGTAACTTAAGGCTGAGCACTTCCAGTTAGCATGCTGTAAATTAAAGAAGTGCTTAGTGCGTTTGTTCAGGGCTTGCTGCAGGGAAGCTGTCCAATGATAAAAGGCAATAGGACAGTGAACTATTGTAGTTCTGATATCAAGTGTAACTGAGGTTCTTTTCTGTCTCCTGGTTGCTGTAGAGAAGAGGTCTGTGAATGTTTCTGTTTTATCTTGCATCTGAGGATGCAAGTAAAATGTTAAGATGTTTTAAATTGTATCACGCTTCTGCTGTGAATTCATTTGCTTTCCCTTTTTATGACAGTTTCTAGCTTGCAGTGATGTTTTCTTGTGGCAGGCTTTTTTGGCCTATAATTAAAAAAATTAAGAGGTTTTCCACTCCATACAGTTCATGGCTGTTCTTACTAACCTGTCCTGTACTGTAATTTTTTTATTGCCTTGGTTTAAATCTACATTCAAAATTTGGCAATGTACAAGTGCTGCCTTAAGAGAACGATTAGTGGCTGTTGGAAAAGCACAATGCAGCACATGCAGTTGTGTTTGCACAAAGCAAAGAATAAACCTCTGTCTGTGAGTGTTCATTGATTTCAATAGGCTTTTCAGTAGCTCTGCATATTACAATTCTTAGCACCTAGAATACACTCATATTCATTATGGCAGTACGGTTCAGCCCCTGCTCGTGACTTGATTTTTTTTCTTTTTTTTTTTTTTTTTTTTTTTTTTCCTTCACCATCTCCTCTTCTGCTGGAGCATGAAGTAGAATTATTTTTCTAGTCCTAGTGATGTGCTCTAGAAGGTGCTATGGCTTTTCTCAGAACTATTGCAAATGCATCTTTGCAATTCGTTATTGTAAAACACAAGTTAAATACTAGAGATACTTCAAGCTTTCTGGAATCGTTCATGATGACCCTTGTGGCTATTGAGACTGGGAAGTGCTGGGTGTGTATGGCATGCAATTGTTTGTATGAACAATTAGTGGAAGAACTAATTGGTATGTAGTAGTACCATCTTTCAAAAGTATGAATATTTGCTTCTTTATTTGATTGGATGGAGGATGGGGGGATTGGTTCTTTGGGTGCTGGAAAACTGTGCAAAATGCTTTGTTTGCTTGTAATTTGCCTTTCTTATTTGAACACTTTAAGCAGTTTAAATCAAACTGTTTTCAGTAGTCTGAATGCCCATGTTTTATTGTAGGAAATAGTACTTACCTGCCTCTTGTGTTTAGACTTACTGATATGTTTTTTCACTTATGAACGTAAAAATTGTCTACTTGAAGATAATACAGGTGTTCAGCAAATCATTCTTCTTTCATTCACTCACAGCAAAATCTGTAATCAGATGCGAAGTTCTGTGCTCTTTTCTCTAATGTGCAATTAATTAGCTTAGAAAATGAAATGGGCTTCTCTTTCTTAAAAAAGAAAAAAAATTACATTTGATAATGTGAATGAATTGAACCCTTATGTTTGTTTGAAAGACTTTGTGCTGAAGATACTTAACCTGGTATCCCTATACTGAGAAGTACAGACAGGTATTCAGTTGGAGCACTTGATTAATATATTTAATATTAATTTAATATGTGACATATTACCTTTGTAGATGAACCGACTAGTCCTAGTATTGACCATGATATTGCACACATTCCTGCTTCTGCTGTTATTTCTGCATCTGCTTCTCAAACACCAGCTGTAACAACTGTTCCTCCCAGTCCCACATCTCCAATCCCTTTAATTCGACGACAGCTTTCACATGATCATGGTGAGTGTTGATTTCATTATGTTTCTCATTCAGCTTTATCCTTTTACTCTGGAAAAGAGAATTTAGAGTTATAAACACTTTATTGCTTCCCAAAAATGGGATTCAAATTCTTAATACTAAAAAAAATTTTGTAGAATCTATCCGGCCTAGTGTCCTGGACAGCCAGCCTGCTGCCAAAACTGAGAGATCAAAGTCATATGATGAAGGACTGGATGACTACAGAGAAGACGTGAAACCGTAAGTTTGTGAAAAATATCCATTAATTTGGAGATCTGTTTCTTAAAGTACATAAAATCTCATTTTAATGTTTGTTTTTCTCCCAACAGATCCATTAAGCATGTATCTAGTTTAAAGGGGATTAAGGTAGGTCTATATGTACTTAACAACTTGTAAGATTTACACCTACTATTGTGACAAGTTTTATGGATTATGCAACTCAGTTATGCAAAGTGATGTGTTAAACACGGACAAAGTTTATTGGAATGGCTGCTCATTAAATGGTTCTTAATTGTGACTGATATTTGTATTTAGTGTATTTTCCCTAGCTAGTGGTGTAAGTATTGCATAAGCAAACATTATCTCTTTTTTTCTAGACTCCTTGGTCCTTGATTTTTAAATTTTCCTCAGATTCTGTAAAGAAAGCATACCTATGGCATGCTTTTATGAAACTTGCTAATGAGAGTCTAAGACTACTGTAGCTTCTCAAAAGTGTTCTTGGGATATGTAAGGTCACTACTGTTGTATGGAAACTAGAAATTTAATTTTCCCAGAGGAATATTCTTACAGGCTTTTTGTTGAACTAGTTATCAGCTTTTAAAGAGAAAAACATCTTGAATGTAGGGATTACAGAGAAATTTATTGGGAAGTACACTGTGGGGTTCTTTCTGTGATGTTTTCTTCAGGTCCCAGACAGCCAGAAATCTTCAGAAGACTCTGGTTCCCGAAAAGATTCTTCCTCAGAGGTCTTTGTTGATGCCTCCAAAGAAGGATGGCTCCATTTTCGTCAGCTTGTTACAGACAAGGGAAAGGTATCTGTCATGTTGTTGGGGTTTTATATTCTAGCACAAATATTAGGCTGGTGGAAATGTAAGATAAGAAACCTAAAACCATTCTGTTTTGCTTTTTTTAATTAAAATTTGGGGGACTTGAGAATTAATAAGGCTGACAAAATTTTAGGTTTTGACCTTGACATTAGTGAATTCCTCATCTTCTTTTACACCTTGCTTTCTGAATTGTCTTGAACTCCTGAACTGATAGGACTGGATGAAAGGGCCTCAGGTTATGCCAGGCGAGGCTTAGGTTGGATATTAGGAAAAATGTCTTCACTGAAAGGGTTGTCAGGAACTGGAACAGGCTGCCCAGGGGAGTATTTGAGTTACCATCACTGGAAGTATGTGAAAGATGTGTAGATGTGGTGCTCAGGGAAATAGTTTAGTGATGGAGTTAGTTGGCAGTGCTAGGATAACTCTTAGAAGCTTGGACTCCATGATCTTGAGGGTGTTTTCCAATCTCATTAATTCTGCCATTCTAACTTTACATTTCAAAGCTAAACTAATTTTTAATGACTAATTAGGTTATAAGAATCAATCTCTTTCTAATTGTAGTTTGAAAAGAGCTGTAGTTAATGTGAATGTTGTGAAGATGAGTTCAGATTAACGTTCTGCACAAGTACAGTGTAAGAGGGCAAATTGGGAGATTGGAATTACAGTGGTATGTAAATACAAGTCTGACTGGAATTAAGTTTAAAAGGCATGGGCAGGAGTCAAGTAAATATTTTTTAATATACTTGTGTTAATGCCTCTGTGAAATGTAGAGGAAGCAATTGGGTGAGCAATTTGCTCATCTAATAGAGAGCAGAAAGGCTACTTTTATATGGTCTTTCCACAGGTCATTTTTAAAAACAGTGTAGGTAGGTGGTTAGTCTTTCTTTTTAAAACCTCTTCAGGTAGTTTTTTTTTTTTTTAATCTAGAAACATTAATTTTAACAAATAAACAAACTGACATATCATTTGATGTGTTTCAGCGAGTTGGTGGGAGCATTCGACCATGGAAGCAATTGTATGTTGTTCTTCGAGGTCATTCACTTTATTTGTACAAAGATAAAAAGGAACAAGTGACCCCATCTGAAGAAGAACAACCTATAAGCATCAATGCTTGTTTGATAGACATCTCTTACTGTGAAACCAAGAGGAAAAATGTATTTAGGCTCACCACATCAGACTGCGAGTATCTGTTTCAAGCTGAGGACAGAGATAACATGCTAGCATGGATTAAAGCAATACAAGACAACAGCAACTTAAATGATGAGGTAATTGAATAATATAATATGTAAGAGCCATAGTTCTTGTCTTTAAATTATAAAATAATTATATTTTCTTGTAATTAATACCTGAACAAAATAAAATACTTGCCATTAAGCAATAGGCCAAAATATGCACAGGAAAGTACATGAAAATGAGGTGAAAAGCAAAGTAACTCAGTAAAGGAGGTAAAAACAGTCTTCTGAACAGTTTTCAGTCTTCTGAAGCAAATGACAATATCATTGCCAACTTGACTAAATATACCATTTGTGTTAAAATTATCTTTCAAAAATCATTTTAAAAGATAATTTCAGTGTTAGAAACTGTGTTGTGTCTTCAGACTTGAATTTTAAAGTAATGTGTGCAGTGGTACGGTGTGAGTTTCTCAGTTGTTAAATGTTAAACTTTGAAGGATTCCTTTTCCTCTGATTAAATGTTGATGTTTCTGTGAATTAAATGTTTATGCTAATTACAAAGGGCAAACATACACTATTGTACATAACACATCTCTCTGTCCCAGTGTAGCCCTCAGTGCATTTTCATTTTGGTGAGAAGCAGCAGAGGAGTATTTTCATTTCTAGGGTTATGCAGATCCACTTAGACTTGAAATAATTACTGAAAGGTAAATGGATTAATAAATAGCATTAGACAGATGGATAAAATCACATGAACCCATGGCTGTTTCAGGTGCATGTGTAGTAGTAGTTGGTTATATCAGTACTTACGTGTACATATGATTGGATTTTTCATAGTAGTAGGGTGTTTTTAAAACTTACTTTCAATTCAACAGGATTTCATCAGACTGTATTGCTTTGGAAAAAAAAAAGAGGCTTAATAGCAGCATTTAGTTTGTAATTACTTTTGGTTTTCTCATGGTTTTTGAATGTTGTATCTTGTTCTCAAGGACTGCTTCTTAGATTTTTCTTTTTTTTAAACGGTATTGAAATGTTAATTTTTCATGTGCAGTTGATTGACAGGAAGAGCTAGTTGTATTCTTAAAGTAAAAAAAAAAATTGTATTTTTTAAGATTGTAAATTAGATCTTAATTTGTTTTGTAGGATACTGGTGTCACTAGTAGAGATCTCATTAGTCGAAGGATTAAAGAATACAATACAATGATGAGGTAGGTGAATTATATGCCACCAGGAGTTTTTGTACATTACTTAATCTGATGTCTTCTTACTGAAGTAATGTATCTTGTTGTAGTTCTTCAAGCAGCAAAACAGAACCATCTCCCAAAACACCTCGCCAGAGTCTAAGTATCAGACAGACTCTGCTTGGAACTAAAGCAGAGCAGAGGACCCAAAGTCCACATTCTCCTAAGGATGAGTCTGAAAGGAAACTTCTCACTAAAGGTCTGTATGTTTTGTGTATTTCTTCAGTTCATTATGGCCCTAGGGTGAGGCTATTGAGGTGCCTTTCTCAGGTTTTTTGAACTCACCCATATACAGGTGCAAACCAGGTATTAACCAGTTTATTTTTTTTCAAGCTATAACTAATTTCTTTTAATTACTTCAATTAGATGTACCTTAGATATAATTTAGGTCTTCTCAGATCCCTGAAGCTTTGTATTCCAGTCCTCTATCATATATAGTGTTACCAGTAGTAAAACTGTAGGTGTTACGCTTCTTGCAACGGAAATTTTGTCAAGCTTTGGAAATAATTCTGGCTGAAATTCATACTTTTGTCTCCAGCTGACTTGGATGTGACAAGGTAAATTTGTCTTTTAAATATGCTGTTAAAAAACCAAAGTTTTCCACGGAAGTGTTTTAGAAGTAGAGAAGTCCTTTTTTTTTCTTCCTTAATCTTAAAATGCAGGATTTGAACTGTAGTATTTTTTCTAGAACAATGTAATCTTTACTGACCTGTAAAAAAAAAGTCTTTCCATGAGCTGACACTGTTATTGAACTCCATCAAATGTTCGAAAATACTTCTTGTTTCTTTTTTCAGAATGTGTAAATGTATGGTATTTCTGATCAGCCTGCTTATAAGGATGTTGCTTACAAATCCAGGCAACTGGTTGAGCAATAACTTTTGATCAATCACTTTTGAACAATTCTGCCTTGAATTTAAGCTGAGTTAGGGAACTCTGGTTTAGATTACTGTTCCTTTGCTCCTGCTGTGCTACAGATCATGTAACAAAACTGCAAATGCTAAGTAGATCTCAAATCTGCTGCAAGATTATTTCTAGAAATACTTGGATAAGATGGAAGCGCTATTGTAATTTGCTGTTGTATAGAAGAGAAACACAGAAACTGAACTGTTAATCCGATTTTTTGATAGATAATACTTTGAGCCATGTTTGGAATTATTTATGACTAAAATAGGGTAATTTTTGATAGGATGAGCAGATCTGCACAAGTGTAAGCATGGCTAAAATACCTAATTTCATAGGTATTTTATGAAACACTGTTGAATAGAGACTTAATGTTGTTTTAATAAATACAGCTTTTAATTTTTTTAAAGTGCAGTTTATGTATCTGTAGTCTGAATGATGGAATTCCATAGTAACATTCGGTACTTGCTTTTGTAAATTTGCAGTGTGAGTATGTTCAAATGTATCTTCTCAGTCACAGAAGAGTTAAGGTATGTTTTAACAGACTAATGTTTAGTGAGTTAGTGTGGGTAGAGGGGTGAGTAAAAGAGGTAAAAATGTAGGAGGTGTCACTTGATAAATCTATTACCTGTATTAACAGTTTTTATGACTTAAATGCTTCTGGTTTTCTTCTCTTTTTCCTTGTTTGCATTAATGCTAACAACAAAAAGATGAGACAAGCCCACCAAAAGACAAAGGGACATGGAGAAAAGGCATTCCAAGCATTATGAGGAAGACTTTTGAAAAGAAGCCATCTGCTGTAGGAACATTTGGTGTTAGACTGGATGACTGCCCTCCAGCTCATACCAACAAAGTACGGAGGGACAATTTTTTTTTTATCCATTGTGATTTAAAAAGACTTTTAGTATTACTTACTTTAAAATGTATCTGTAACTTTTCTTTTTCTTCAGTATATCCCGCTGATTGTTGATATATGCTGCAAACTAGTTGAAGAAAGGGGTCTTGAGTACACAGGTATTTACAGAGTTCCTGGAAACAATGCTGCTATCTCAAGTATGCAAGAAGAGCTCAACAAAGGAATGACTGATATTGATGTTCATGATGATGTAAGTCTTTGATCACGCTTTTTTCGAAGTTGAACTCCCCAAAATTTCTGGCTGTGTCGTGATTATGGAAATATAAAGCATGTCTGTCCTTTTTTTTTTAAATGTGTAGAAATGGCGAGACTTGAATGTGATAAGCAGTTTGCTGAAATCCTTCTTCAGAAAGCTTCCAGAACCTCTTTTTACCAATGGTAAGTTGTTTATATTACAATTTTGTTGCAAGAATGACTCTTGAGCAGTAGTCTTGCATCTTACAGGTTATTTGAGAGAAAATCCAGTGGAATCACTTTAAGGCAATAAATCCCTTCATTTTTCCTAAAGATCAGGGAATCATGGCGATCATAGAGCTTAAGAATGAGAGCTGTAAACAGAATCACTCTGGCGAAAGAATTACGAATTAAGAAAAAAAAGTAAAATTTTCAATTTTACTGTTGCAATATTCTATGAAAAAAATTTTCCCCCCACTGCCATCTTATTCTATTATATACAATATAAGGGGCTAAGTTATCACTTCCAGTGATTTTATATATATATAAAAAAAAATAAAATCATATTTATATGAGTAATTTCTGCTTTTTTTAAACAGATAAATATGCAGATTTCATAGATGCCAATAGAAAAGAAGACCCTGTTGAACGTCTGAAAACACTGAAGAGATTGGTAAGCGGAAATCAGGTGTTTTATAGGTGCACTGTAAAGGAAGCATGAAATGTTTAATGTTCTGAATCACAACTGTTTGTTTCAGATTCATGATTTACCTGAACATCACTATGAGACTCTCAAGTTTCTTTCTGCACATCTGAAGACAGTGGCAGAGAACTCAGAAAAGAACAAGGTACCAGAAAAAAAGTATATGTTTGAATTAATTTTATTCATTAAGTACAGTTTTTATAAAGGATTAGCTTATATTAAGGTGATAATTTATTGTGGATAAAATTCAGACCTTTTGTATGTTGAGAAGGTTCGTGGATTAGAGTGAAGACTCCTGCAAAATATGCACCTCCTAATCCGAATTAAGTTTGTTCAAACTAGTATTAATTATTATGGTAATAATTTCTTATATTCTTAATTTGTCCCAAGTCTGTAAATTTCATATCATCCCACCTAGACACCAACAAATGCGTGGCTGAGCAGGGTCCAGGTGAATATCTATGGTCAGAATGAACCTGCTGGCAGAGGCTGTTGCACCAGCTTTGCATGAAGCCTGTCTTTCTGGATACTTGAGTAATATTTAAGACTAGGATTTGCTGTAATTGGATGTCTGAGTACCCCATAGATGCTGGTTTGACTGATTTTTAAGAAAGAAAATTCATGATGTAAAGGGTGGTAGTTCACCACTACAGGGTCTTAGTCCAGCACTTAGACCAGCTTTTTTGTCATTTCCTTGGGGTGGGTAAGAGTTACTCTGCATATACTGCTCTTGTGCATGCAGTAATCCTCTAGTAAATGCAAATAATAGTATCCTCCTTTTTTACCTCTCGGAGGGGTAGCTGAATGCAAAGCTGTGCACCATAAATATGCTTACAGATGCTTACCTCAGGGCCTTGTTTCTTGGCTACCAGTGTGCAGGGTACAGGGAAAAAATTAGTGTGATTGTTATATAGAGGAATCTGTGGCCAATCTTAAGTCATTTAAAAGATCAGAAAATTACTCAGTTCAAATAAATATGTTAGGTTTCAATATCACTTCTGCAGGTAGTACCTTTTAGCTAAATATGGTAGAAAAATATGTTTGTGAATATATAAAAATATTTAATTATAACCTTTAATGGAATTACACTGATGTTATAAAGAAATTATAGTGCAATGCCTCAAGTAAATATTTCTCACTTTATGGTTTCGGTTTGCTGCATAGATGTTTAAGTAATGTTAACATCATAGAATATATAAGGCTAGAGGAGAGTGTGATGTTAAAATTGCATGACTTGTTCAAGTCAAACAGAACGTTAGGGGCCTGTATCATGTTCGCAACTTCCTTTTGGTAAGCACAAGGACTTTGCCTCCTATATATTATTGGTCTATTCTATGTCACTACAGTAAAATATCAGCCAGGAAAGTAAGCAAAAATAGAAGGTAAGTATTCTGCTTTTTTAGAATTATTTGTAAGAGTTGTAACATTAAAAGTAAATTAAGTGGATGAATAATGTTGACACGACCTGATAACTGTGTCTTACGAATATGTGTTGGGTCTATGGTGTTCATTGCTTCTGCCTTCTCCAAAGCAGTTGCAAATAGAGTTCTTTTCAGTAGACATAATACAGTATTTGATAACCAGATTGATTTTTTCATGTGTCACATAAATGTTTTCAGGGGGAAAAAAACAAAAAAACCAAAAAAAACCCCAAAACCCAAACAAGTAGGGAAGTACCAATGCCTTTTTACATACATTTTTAAAAATTCTTAAAACAGTGTTTCTAAACAAAAAACCTGGTGTTTATGGAAAGAGAAAAAAATTATCCCCAAACTGTAAAGAATATACCTGTTTGTGCATTTTCTGTGCTCGTAGAGCTATTTACTTGCCAATGGGTTAAGGCAGGCTGAATTCTGAATTGCAGAAATGTTGGATGCATTTATTGTGGGTGTGTAGAGGAGGGTTTAAGTTTAGTGTAACATCCTGCCTGAGTCAGTAATGTGATACCTTCTCAGATATAATAGTGTTAAATTAATGCACATAGCCCTTATTAACTGTATTTTTTCATTATAAATGTATGATGTGGAAATATTTCGTTTCTTAGATGGAACCAAGAAACCTGGCAATAGTATTTGGTCCAACACTCGTGAGGACATCAGATGATAACATGACACACATGGTTACGCACATGCCAGACCAGTATAAAATTGTAGAAACACTCATCCAAAAAGTAAGTGCATGCATTTCGATATTTAAGAAGTAGGATTTTACACAGGTCAACAGCTTTTCTCTTACTGGGCCAGTTTGGATCTGGTATTTATGCTTCAAACTCTCCAGGATATCAATTTTAATTATGTCCATGTTTGATTGTTCCACATTTGGCTTTTGTGTTTCCTGTGGGGTTTTCACTTTTTTTATTTTAAATTGTAGCATGACTGGTTTTTCACAGAAGATGATGCAGAAGAACCTCTTGTAAGTATTGTGTCCTAAATATTTGTGTTCTAATTATCTTAGTTTAGAATTTGCTTCTGCTGCCTCTAGAATGCCTGTATATTTCTTATTACATCACTGTATGGTTTGCACTTCAGCAGCACCTTTTTAGCTCTCCAGTTCTTGCAGTAATGATTTAAAAAATAAAAAATGTCACGCATTTGTTTTAAAAGCATAAAGCAAAATGGAAAAATAAGAGCACATGAGGAGTGTCCTCAGGTGAATAATGCAATTTTCTATATGCTGTTGAATCGTAATGAACTAATTGTGAAACGATGATGAAGAGATCTTTGTTTATTAACTGTAGACAGCAGTTCAGGAGGAAAACACTGTAGAATCTCAGCCAGTGCCAAACATAGATCATTTACTCACCAACATTGGAAGAACGGGAGTATCCCCTGGAGACGTATCAGGTAACTCTTGCCTGGACAGTGTTTAGTCCATAGGCTAGAATAACCTACTCTGTTAACCCACTGTAACTCTCTTCTTATTTTCTTTTACTAATAAACTGGTTTTCTCCTTTCCAAACGATTGTTAACAGTTCTTAAAGACTTGAATTGTTGATAATCATGCATGATATAATTGGAAAACTTTGTTGTCAAACAGGAATATAATCATTAAAAGATGAGGCTTGCACATACTATTTTATTTATTCACAGTAACCCATGCATTCATCATCGTGAGGTGAAGCAGATATGGTGCTGTAAAGTGGTTTGTTGTGACGGCAGAAAGACTGAACTTCAGTGCTGTTCTAATACTGATCCTTCCCAGCCTTAGGAATGCAAAACATTGACTTATGTTTTCTTGTTAAGTGATGGACACTTTAAGTATGTTGCAGTATGTCTATACTAAAGCTGATTTCCTTCTGTTTATAATTGCCATCCTCTTTTGTGGCTAAGGACGAGCATTGCAGGCTCTTTTTTGGTGACTTTTTTCCCCTCTTCCTTCACTATACTATTGCACTAACCCAGCATGTTGTATCCCACAAATGTTATCCCTTCATCTATAGCTCATGTTTGAGTTTTCAAAGGGTTGTTCAGCACTTACTGAAACAGTCACTTTATACTGATGTTGTAACAGGCGAAGTGGGAGGAGTCTATCACACGGTGATGTCATTAGTGGATTCTGTGATGTCACTGATGGACAGCTGGAACTGTAGGAAGAAGGAGGACTGTTGCCCACACTGTAGCTGCCTTGTCTGCAGAAATCCCCGTTTCTTGTAAATGGAAAAAAAAAAGTTGATCTGTGCTGTAAATTTTCTTTTAAGAGTATTTTAAACAGATCAATGCTACTTTTTAAAGTTTTTCTGCTGTTTCTTGTTATCTCTGAAGCAGACCCTGAGGAGAAATAGCATGGTATGGTCTTACCAGTCTTTCTAGTCATAAAGCATTAGCCATGTGTCAAAAAGGGGTGTGGCAGGGGGCTCAGCTCTTTCTTCCTAGGGACAAAGTCCCTAGAGGTGGAACACATGCAAGTTCATACTTTTTAGTCATTGTGCTAGCCCCTTACTACCCCCTTTATAATTGTATAATCTTGGGTTTTGCGAGACAGTAAAACTATGGTGTCCATTTTTCATTCCATAATAGCGCTTGTTACAGAAAAGTACAAAACTGGTAGCTGCTGAAATCCAGACGAATTAAAAATAAAATTTTACCTAAACATAGTGAGAGGTGGAGAGATATGTATGATTGGGGTTTTACACACAAAATATGACTTGATTCCTTTAAAACATCACAAAAAGAATACGACTCCATGAACCATGATTTGTACCTAGGGCAGCCAGCAGTACTAAGTCATTCAATTTTGCTTTGTGTGTCCTGAATCTCAGGACAGGACGCTGTACCATCCTGACAAGTTCTCTCAGCTGCGGTTTTGCAGGGGCTGTATACTTAAAACATGGAATAAACATTAGTATTTCTGGTTTTTATTTAGAAGAACAGGGCTCCTTTGCCATTCCTATCATTGAGCTGGTTCTGCCTACAATTCACAGCATCCTTTCATGGCGGTGGCTTTCTGTGGTGCAGCTTGCATCTTTGTGAGCTCTGACTATTCACTCTGTTCTGGTTTTATTTGCTTCACATTTTGTTCTGTGCTTGTCTTTATCCATAAGTCCAGCATTGTCTGTAGCAACAATGAAAAAATTGCGCAGAACTAAGCAGAATTGTTTTGTTTCTTTTAATTTTTCCACAGATTCAGCTACTAGTGACTCAGCAAAATCTAAGGTAAATAATTTTGCAAAATGATGTTTCACAGCTTCTGGTAACTGTTAGATATTTGCTTGCTTTATTAAAAGTATATGTGTAGATGTACAATAGAGCTGTAGAATTTTCTGAATAAGCATTAATAGTGTTTTCTCATCAAGTAATTTTAAAGTGTTACATTGGAAAAATGTCACTGGTTTGCAGTTAGCTGCATCTGCTAAAGCAATTTTCTCCACATATAAACAGCTTGGTTCCAAAGCTTACCTACTTTTTGCATCTAATTTAGTAGAGGTAAGTGTAAATAATACGTTCCCTGTCACTGTTGCCATACTATTTACCCCCAGGCAGTGTTTCCCTATTTTGCTGAGGGGAAAAAAGTACATCTAGAATTTAGCTCAGAAGAGCTCTTAGAGGAAGCCAAAGGTTGTGGCTAAAGGTTGCTGTGCAAGATCTCCTCAGGCAGTATTGCTCTGCTTGGAAGGACAGCCTAATAGATGGGGGAATAAGGCTGGAGCATGGTCTGTTGGACTACTGAACTAATGTTCAGTCCTCAGTTTAACACCAGTTACCTGACCTATGGGTGAATCTTTCAGTCAGTCAGTTGCTAAGCCTGGATGACACAACAGCATGTAGCTGACCTCAGTCAGCCAGCAGCACATGGCACAGGTTTTTCTGCTGGTGTGCATTCTAGGTGTATCACTGATTGCCCCCCTTTGAGCTGAGGACAGGAGTGACTGTGTTCTCCTGGCTTATAGTTGAGATGCCAGCACAGGTGCTCTGTGAGGATGCTTGATAGCTCAGCCACAGCCTCAGAAAAGCCCAGCTTCCAGGACACCATGTCCCACTACCTGTGCCAGGACAGTGCTTCTTGCAGGTTGCCACTCTGGCTCCCAATTCTGAGCAGCACAGCCCACAGCCACCAGCCTCCAGGCAACAGTGCAGGGTGCATGTGGGTCTCTGGGCCAGGAGCCTGCTTACTGCTCAGCCAGCTGTGCTTTGCAGCAAGATGTGCTCCAAGTGAAGTTCTAGCTGGATGCCTTGCTTGATACCCTTCTTGGTTAGAAGGACATGTACCTGTTTCCAACCCATGGGGAAGAAAGTGTGCAGATCACTCATCTCCACTCACTGTGGACAGTGACTGATGCAAGAGTCCCATTTGAGCAGTGAGAAGAATTGCTGTGGTCACTTTGGAAAACGGTGGTCCACCAGCAATCAGTTTTGGATTGTTGCTTGTATGCCAGCACAGTGATTAAGAGCTGTCATCTGCTGCCTAGAAGGTTCCTTGCTTGTTTTTTCTGTAGGCTTTGATGTGCAGGAGGTCAGGCAGTCCCTAGTAGTCACTGTATCAGCTTCTCAGATACTTGTTTCCCTGGGGTCTCTCCCCAAGACTTGAAGTGTGTCTCCTGCATACCCTGTCCTGGTCTCAGAGGTCTTCACCAAGAACACAGGGCAGTTTCTCTGACACAGCAGGAGGTTCTGGGCAATTGTGAGTGTTATTACTGTTGGTTGAGTAGAAGTTTCTTCCAACTCTTCTCTTCCCTGTTGATGTAGACAAATCAGTGCACCTTTGTGAGGCTGTTGTGGCCAATACAGCCAGTGTATTATTGTCTGGCTCTTTGACCCTGGTTTGTGAAGTCAGATAGTGTCAGTTTTCATCATTGCCAGCACCTCTCTGTAGCTTCTGAAGAGATAGCAAACAGGAATGAAATTTGTACCAAGAAAAATTTTAAGCAAAAATATTAAATGCACTGTGTATCTGTTCAGTGCTTTGCCTTGTGTGGTCTGTGCATTTCAGTAGCAAGCATCTTCTCGTAGGGGCTGTGATTCTGTCCTCATTGAGCAGAGAAGTTTATTCTTGGATGACAGCCACCAGAGTAAATAGATGGTCACTGGTGTGCTTTTCCTTTTTTCTTAAGCTCATTCTCTTACCTGGAATCCTTGCAGTAATGATATCCCAGCATTTTTGTTCAAACTGGTACCATGGTGATACAGTTCTTTCCCTGACTTTTCCTCTCTGCTGCATAATTACAAATGATTGGGATTTCAGTGACTTTTTGAGCGGATCCCATCACTGCAGGTCTGCATCCCTCAGATCAGAGAGACAGATGAGACATCTGAATATGGACTTAAGATCAAGCAGCTGACACCTAAGCTGCTGCTGTTGAACAGATCTGTTGTCAGATTTCAAGGCCTCAGATGTGGTCAGCTGCCCATTTCATTGCTTTATGTGTTCTTGAAGTGTGCAGACCTCAGTGGTCAGCAGTCAGACAGGGTGGTACCTGCCCCAAACCTCCTGCTTCTTTTCAAGGTGACAGTGGAACAGTATGCAGGGAAGTAGGTGGTTAGAGGGTAATGTTAGTATAGTTAAAAAGTATTTTTTCATTAGTTTTATCAAATGGAATAATTGTACTTGTGCCATTTTTGCCTCTCTGCAGTTCTAAAGGCAGATGCCTTGAAAATCAGTAAGAAGTTGTTTCTGCTAATTTCCTATACTTGCATCTAAATTTAGGGGGTTGCTTTCATTGTATTGGTACTATTGAATCCATATGGCTTAAAAACTCAGCCTGAAAGGTGGAAGATCAACTGAAAAATAGTTGAGAAGGCTTTCCTCATAGGTGAGACACCTTGGAAGGATGGTCCGAAACGATACTATTGGGACTGTATCTGTGAAGCTGTTCTTGTTCCAAACCTTTCTTGAAAAGGTTGTCTTGCTCTAACAGATCTTGCTTTTGTTAGTCAATCAAAAACTAAATAGCTGTATACATAAACTGCTCTTCAAGTTAAAGGGATTCAGATGAAATAAATAATAAAAGATATTATAAAATTCAGATAAATTTTCTCAGGATGAAAATTTACAACTTGGGCAATGTTGAGTACAGAAAGCATGGAAATACTTTGTGTATAAAGATAGATTTTCTGCTCTGGAGCTTGTGAAGTGATTTTAAAAAGTCTTAGGCTAGTGAATGTTTCTTTGATTTCTAATCATGACTCTTTTTTTGTTTGTTTTTTTTTTTTTTTATAAACAGGGTTCTTGGGGTTCTGGAAAGGATCAGTATAGCAAGGAGCTGCTTGTGTCCTCCATTTTTGCAGCAGCTAGTCGCAAGCGGAAAAAAACAAAAGAGAAACCACAACCAAGCAGCTCAGAGGATGAGTTGGATAATGTGTTTTTCAAGAAAGAACTTGCAGAACAATCTCGTGACACAACAAAAGAGGACATAGCTAAAGGGGAATATGAAAGAGAGAGAGACTTAGGGAGAAAACATAGGATGTTTGTCCTGAAGGAAAAAGAGAACAGCAGTAAAAAAGATGTGAATGTTGTAAAGGATGAAAAGAAGACATTGAAGAAAGAAAATACCCTGTCAGAGGAACCTTCACTGCCTTATCATGAGAAATGTACAAAGTCACCAAATCTCAGCTGTCTGCAAACCACACAGAAGAATAACCCTAAAATGCCTATTTCACAGTCTTCTTCCCAGGTTGAGGAGACAGTGTCTGACTCTGGCACTATGCTTAGCACTTCCTCCCAGGCTTCCCAGCACAGATACTCATGCAAAAAAGTAGCCAGCCCTGAAATTAAACACAGTGAGTTCTTAGCAGCTGATGTCAGTTCCATCACCTCAGATTATTCAACTACTTCATCTACTATGTATTTAACTGGTTTAGATGCCAGTATGCTGAGCCCTGAGGTGCAGTCGGTGACAGAAAGCAAGGGAGAAGATGCTGATGATGAAAGAAGCGAGTTGATCAGCGAAGGGCGTCCTATGGAGACAGACAGTGAAAGTGACTTCCCTGTCTTTGCCACCTGTGCTGCTGCTGAAAGGCTGCCCAAGGGGAAAGTTTCAGAAGTGGTAAAGACCAGTCGGAGGAACTCTGAAGAAAGTGAAGTAAGTTGTACTGAGGGAAGTTCAACACCAAAGTTAGAGAGCCGCAGGCTTTTTAGCTCCCACAAACTTATTGAATGTGATACACTGTCCAGGAGAAAGTCTGCACGGCACAAAACAGACAGTGAGGGTTCAGGGGATGCGAAGAGTGAGAAGGACTTGCCTACTGTGACCAAAATGTTTGACATCATGAAAAAAGGAAGATCAACGAGCAGCTTAGCTGCATCAGCCAGAAGTGAGGCTGACAAAGAACCTACCTGGAGACTTAAAATTACAGATAGGTTAAAGCTGCGACTCAAATCGTCTGCAGATGACATGTTTGGAGTTGGGAATCAAAAAGCTAACTCTGCAGAGACTGCAAAGAGAAAAAACATCAGGCGAAGGCATACCCTTGGAGGACAGAGGGATTTTGCTGAAATAAGTGTCCTGAATGCTTGGAAAGCTCAAGAGCCAAGTCAAAGTAGAGAGAGAGAAGCTGAGCTTTCAGCTGTGAATCGGCTGAAGCCCAAGTGCCCAGCCCAGGACCTGTCCATCTCGGACTGGCTCGCACGAGAGCGTTTACGCACTAGCACAACTGACCTTAATACGGGTGAAACTGGAAAGCCCAGACCTGAGAACATGAGCTTAGCAGATGTATCACAGGCAGAGCTGCCTTTATCTGAGGAGTTGCAGGCAGATGAAGGCAGTTCTTCCAGCAGCTTGACTTTAATTAACAGAACACCACCCTTGGGACCATTTCAGCCACCAGACCAGGTAAACGGTGAAAATTATCAGAATATGAACAAAAACAACTTTAGCCCAGCAGTTGATGCCCATCCTCATAAACTGTCTGGGACCCAAGTGGTTAGATCTCGATTCTACCAGTATCTTTGAAATGGGGAGATAATGTCCACTACAGCAATTCATTAACTTACTGTTACACTTCCCAGTAACTGTGTGTATGTGTGTGTGTACATTATATATATATATATTTTCCTGTACTGTTGTTGTTATGCAGCCTCCATTTGGGCTGGTTTCATCGATATGCTCTGTGGAACGTCTTCACAGTGCATTACCACAGCCAGAAGAACACTAAAGTATATATATATTTTAAGAAAAACTATATTTGATGGCTGCATACAAATGTTGAACAAAGCATATGATGCAACACGCTGTGTAGTGTATACATGGTTTTTGGACTGAGAGTTGGCCTGGCATTAGTATGCAGAAAAATTGTTCTTTTGGTTTAGTCACTAACAAGTGCCTCATCATAAATTCATTTGGTTTGTTAGGGTGCCATATTGTTAAATTAGAGAAACTTACTACAAACAAATGAATGCATTTTACTGTTAACGAGTTTCATTACATTTTACAAAGGTTAACACAGGTGGCTACAGAGCTTCCATTCCTTAGGCATTCCAGTAAATATTGGAGTTTTATATTTCCAATTTTAATACAGATTTTGAGTTTTATGTGACTTGAATTTTTAATCTTTCTGTAAAATAAGTAACTTAAATGTACATATTACATGTGTATCTTTTCTTCAGATACCAGATTTGATATAAATGTTGTAACATAGGCGTGTAGATAGTGGATACTGGATGGAACTGGTTTCTTTTATTGAGAATATAATTCTGCATGAAGACCTAATGAATCCAAACCTGTATCATGCCTGTGTGCATACCCACTTAAACACTGGAAATAAAATTGTTTTGGTGATTCTTTGGGTGATGGAAATTCATTCTAATGACCAGTTTTAGAACTTCACATTTAATGAGTTGCAGCAGGCAGCTGACCCCAGGACTGCAGATATGCAGTTGCTCCTGGATGAAGGATGCTCCTCTGCAAAGTCTTTTTTGTGGGTTGAGGACCAGGAGGTTAGCAGAGGAGAGAGGGGTTAAATATTTTCATCTTGATACATTATCTGATGCTGAGGTATGTAGCAAATTTGTATATTTTTAATTTCTTCTGTTTTCTGGCATTCCTACGTGAAAGCAAAGCAGCTCTTTATCACTTTGGGTATTCCCAGGTCTTGAAATGTCACTTTCTTGACAGAGGATTAAACCTGCATTGATGGTACATAAGCAAGGAGCAGTGTGAGCAAAAAAAGACAAAGTTACTTCTACCAATGTGTGGTGTTACTGAGAAGGAATTACAGTAACTAGGATGTGTAGCTGACAGAGTTGCAAGCAGACTTTGTTTGTTTCCAAAGTGACTTTAACACTCCTGTGCTTTCATGTACTGTGGTTTTGATTCTTGTGAGAAATTATATAAAAATCATCTGTCAAGCATCAGAAATGACAGTTGAAGATCTCAGTGAAAGTTCTCAATGCATAACTGTGTGCATCTAATACCAGTTCACATTCTTGTGGTTTCCTTCTCAACTAAAATGTCTTTCCCCTGGGAGTGGTGAGGGAGGCAGTGCTGTAGCAGCGTTTGTGTGTGCAGTGCAGGGAGAGTGGGAATGTTTTGTGAAACATAATTAATGATAGTTTTTAGTCCTAATAGTATTTGAACAAGAGAATAAAAAATGGTGTTGCGATGTGTCTGTTAATACAATTCATGAGCAAATACCCATCATCTCTTACTGGAGGCATATTTTGCCCTATCATTGGCCTCAGAATCTTTTTAGAGTGTGTGCTGAGCATCCACAGTAAGCCAGAGGGGGCTTTTCAGTGAAGCAGCATCATTACAGAGGTAGGTAAGAGGTCTTGGGGGGCTGCATCTTAGTCTGATAAATAGCTGTTTTGATGGCTCAAGTTGATTTTCATTTTGTTGTGTTCACAGATAATTATTTTAACTCCTCAGTCCAGATATAGGGCTGCCAACTCTTATGCAACAAAACGTTTATCATGATGGCTGGAATAGAGCACAAGGTTTGAAAAAATTTAAAAATTAGGAACACAAAACAGGAATTGCATTGGCTGACAACACTACAGGTATAAATTTAAGCAATTGGCAGCCTCCATGGCATCTGCTGCAGCTGCACTGACCGCATGGAAACTGCAGAACAGTTGCAGAGCTTGGACGAAAGTAAGGGATATCCATGGGAGTGTCAGAAAAGGATTATAGAAGTTCAGACTGCCCTTGTCTTGGCTCTTCCATGTAAATCCAGGCTTGGAGAAGATAGCCTGGGAAGCTGAGGGAGAGAGCAGATGTAGTCTGTCAGGTGCATCAGGGAAAAGTGATGGCTGAGCTCCACCTGTGGAAAGATAATGTGGCAGCATATCCAAGGCTTAGAAAGCAATGGTTTTATCTCTTTGAAGACTGCTACAATTTAGCATCACCTTAAATTCAAGCCAGAGTTGGCAGTTGAGATGACAGACATTTTTGGGAGCCATTGCTATGACCTGATCTTAACAGCAGCTATTTCACTTTTACTTCTGGATGTTATCCTTTCCATCCTCCTCTGGAAGAGAAAGGTGACATTCTGATTGACACAGGAAGGGAAGTGTTTGCAATGCCCTGCCCAGAGGTGAGTACTGCCAGTATTTTCTCTGGAAGCAGGATTCAGCAGAGTGAGGAGCTCCATGGGGTTGCAGAGCAGCTGAGGTGAGCACAGGGAGATCTGGGGATCAGGCAGGAGCAGCTACAGGAGGTTGCTCAGGCCTGGGGCTGGTTGGGTTTTGAGTATCTCTGAGGTTGGAGGCTCCACAGCCTCCATAGGCAACCGTGCCAGTGTTTGATCATGCATACAGTAGAAAGGGGCTTTTAAAAAAACGTTTAATCAGAATTTCTTGTATTTCAGTTCATGCCTATTTTTTTCAACTGACTTGGAAAATACTTTTGATCTGAGGATTGCTTGGAGCTGCGTGGCTGCAAGTCATCAGGGACAGCCTAAGCTGAGATCTGATGGGGAGGTAACAAAAGGATGAACTGTGATGGTAGTAATAGTGTTTGGATTTCTATAATGGTTCCAAACAGCAGTTCCTGTTTCAGCAGGGATCAGTGATTTAGTTTAAAATCCTTTTTTCTTTTTTTTTCAGGGGGCAGGGAATCTCATGGCAGTCATACAGCACCTTCCAGCTTTTTAAGCCTCTCTGAAGGATTTGGTACAGACCTCATTGGTATCACTCCCAGCACTGATAATATGGAATTAAGATACTGTCAGAGTCCAGACTGCTTATAATTCCTTTCACAGTGCTATGGAGCTGAAGGAAAATCCTTTGCTGAGCTGCATGCAAGGGTCTTTTCCTGTCTGCAGCCAATCTAAGGAGAACTTCTCTCCACTTGTCCTGGGGGAAAGTGTGAAATGTGGTCTCATCTGCTATAAAAAGATGTGTTCTTGTTTTTAAAGCCCAGGTCATTACCTTGTTACCATTTAGCTAGTAATCAGGTAACTAATGGTGCCAGTTGGCAGAGAGAAGGGTGCAGTTTGCTCCGTGTCTGGGAAGGCAAATGACTTCAAACAGCAACGCTGTGGAAGTGGTGCATGTACCTGAGGCTCAGTCAGGAGGCTGTAAAATCTTCCTTGATCTGCTGTTAATGAACTAATGAGATTCTTAAGCATACAGGAAGAGCTGCCTCTTAGTGGGGGTCACAGATTTTGGCCATGAATGTTTCTAGGCAGAGGTGTCTCTCCTCATTCCTGCCCTATGCATCCTTTTCTACTCTGCATTCCCACCTCTGTGCCCAGCACAGGGGTCGGGTGCTGAGTTGCCTCCTCATTGCTGCAGTCCCCAGCAGTGTAGTCAGTGGGCACATCAGGATGGTGCTTACTCTGCTGTGAAGTCCTGGCCTGGCTTAGACTATAACTGGCAGCAGGAAGGTCTTGCTCCCCTGCCAACCTCTCCCACCTCGAAAGGGAGCTGTGAGCAGCTTCAGTTCTGGTGGTTTTGGAGCAGCGAGGTCTCATCATGTATGAACCTTCTTGATGGCTGCCCAAGAAGATTGTGCTGCAAGAGCACCTGCTAGCAGGTCCTGTACCCTGCTGAGTTTTTCTGAAGAGCCCCTGTTATCTTTAAACTGCTCAAGAATTGGTGAGAGATTGATCTGGAATTGCATGTGTTGGACAGGAAGGAGGATGGGCTGCATTTTTGCAGGGTCCTTTTCTGAACATCAGTGAGCTGTGTGGAGCACAGGCAGCATCCCCATGCCTGGGAGCTGCTCCTGTAGCACTAAGCCCCCTCCTGCAGTGGTGGCTGCACAGTGGCTTTCACCCCTCACAGGCTGCAGTCATCTCCACCAAAACTGCCTCTTCATAACTGGTTTGCTGTGAGAAACTTGTCTTTTTAAGCACTGGCCCATGGTGTTTCCTTCCATGCTTAATGGATTTATTTACAGACTCACTCATTTTAAAAAAAACTCTGCTCAGCTTTCAAAACTCCAAGGCAGTGTTTGGTTTCCTGGTGGATGCTGCACCCCAGCACTGAGATGCAGAAGGGCACAGAAGGTGGGTGCTGGCAGATGTACACATTGCAGTGTAGCTGAGGCAGTGAGTGGATGTTGTGTTCACTCCCTGATGGCAATTTCCACCACCCCAAGCTGTGATTCCCTGTCAGGCACAGCACTGCTTCCTGCCCACTGTGCACCCCAGGGCTGGCCAGTGATCCTGGGTTATTTACCACTACTGTCAGCATCAAAAATGAAATAGATTTGGAGAATTTGCTGCTGTAGCCTATCACCCCAAAAGGCTGTGGGAAGCAGCAGCTGGAGCAGTGCCAGAGCTACTGCCCACAGGTACCTACAGCAGGGCAGCAAAGGGCCAGGGTCATGGTCTGCTGTTGGGGACCCTGCCTGCCTGTACCATGGCTTGTGGAGGATGGCTCCCAAGGAATTTCAGAGGATCGGGGACTATCAAGTTGCTATTTTTCAGTAAGCACGGTCTCCCTGAGGGGTGTCAGACCAACAGTATAAGAACAAAACCTATTATGGCCATCATTTAACTTGACCTGGTGTTGCATACCATGATGGAGAAGCATGGTACTCAGCCTCTGGTGGTCTCTCTGTTTACTGTCTGTTGCATGGGGACATGCAATATCCCTTCCTAGTAGCAAGATAGGGCATTGGATCAGACTTGTTCCCTTCAGAGCAAAGGAGTAATGTGCTCAGCACTTTAGAAAGTAGAAGACACCCTTGGGAAGTGCATGGTCCAGGTTGTGCAGTGTGACAGAAGTCTTTGAGAGGTTGTTCTCACCTAAATCAGATGCCCCCAGACCAGGCTTCAGAGCAACTGCTTTGCAGCATTGGCAGGAAGGGAACAGGTTTCACTCTGGCTTGTCAGTGTGAGTGCTCTGAATTGCACCTTAGGCTTCTCTTTGCCTTTGAGCCACCCAGCTTGTCCTGGGCTGGACTCACATCTGATGCATCTGACCCTGTTCTGCACATGCCAGGGGAAGGGCTGGAACACAGCATCACCCTGCTGGAACCAGAACCAGACTGAGTCATGTTTGTGAGGTGTGACTGAACCTTTATATCCTTTAGTTACTCCTGCTGCAAAGGATTTGCCATGTGAGGGCTCAGCCTTGACATGACACTTCTAAGAACATGTTTCACAAGGAGAAATAAAACAATAAACAGTGGAACACTGTTTAAAAAAAACAACTTTTTTTTTTTTTTTTTTTTTTTTTTTCTTCTTCTCACTACTCTTCTAGCCTGGGTTTCCACCAATTAGCTTCTGTTCAGGTGAATTTGAAAGACCCCCTTTTAAAATCAATACTTATTTATGGCTTTAATGTGGGGAAAATAGTCAGGTTTTCTCTTGGTGCTTTAATGCTTTCTGGCAAACAGCTTAACAGCTCATCGAGACAATTATAAAAGTTAATAGTGACAAAATACAAATACATAAGCATGCAGCCCTTTATTTTTTGTAAAGATCTTTGCTTATCATAGTTCTGTATATTACATTATTGTGTTATACAAATAGATTTATTTACAAAACCATGAGCTATGCGAGCTTCTTACTTTTTTTTACCATTTGGCTGATATCCATCTTTTTCAACCCTTCCCCATATATATTTTCAAGCATGCATAAAAATTAACTTTGGTGTGGTAAAACTACTCTATGTGCCCAGCCACATACAGCATTTATTAATTTATATATATTTATAGGTATGTACAAAAGTTTGCCAGTATACAGAACAGTACAGAAGTGTACATTTTAAAATCCACAAGGCAATACTTTAATAGGTTACCAGGTCTCAGTAAAATAAAACTGAAGGAAGAAGGGGTGGATTTAGCTAAGAAAAAAAAAGTAATCGGCAACTACCTACATGTGTAAAACAATTTATTTTTTTTCCTTGGCTTGGCAAATTCTTAAATGTAATCTGAATGGCAGTGGAATCGGTTGAGTTGCCTCATACACACTAAGACCAGTCTTGTTGTTTCTTGTGTAGAGGTTTACTGTCCAGCATACTACTTTCAAATGTACATTACAATAGTATCAAAATGTTTTGGCAAAAAAGATCTCAAGAAAGAAACCATGACATTTGTTGACAAAAATAGAAATCTGTAACAAACCTAAATAACACCAAAATAAAAGAAAAAATATTTTAGTTTGTTTTACAGTTGTGTACAATCACACTTTAGTATATCTCTGTTCACTTCTAGTCCCCATAATGAAAAATAGCTTTATACAAAACAACTTACTAAATTTTTAACCATACATTTCCCCATGCTCAGTACACCTCTGTGCACACGCACTCACGTTCACTCACACACCTTCACGCTTTTTTGTAAGAGGTGCTGCCTGTAAGAAGGAAACGCTCTTTTATCATTGCAACAGCAACAGTTTTACAAAAAAGCTTCACTCTATTCTAGTGTAGTAATTCAGTATTTAGCACGTGATTAGTATTAAGCCTCCAGCAATACAGCAAAATGGTTACGTTCCCTGGTTAAAATATTGGCTGCGGATTCTTTGAAAATGAACAAAAAAAGCCTCGGTGAAGTTGGGCGCGTGCCGTGCGTGGCCTTTAGGATGGCTCCTTGGCCGTGGAGGGGGTGGACTTGCCGGCATTTCCGTTCTGTGCCTTGTAGCTGGTGAAGCAAGGTGTGTGGATTGTCCTGATGCTCTTCACACCTTGGTTCAGTGAAGTGGGGGAGGTAGAGGAGGGGGGGGAGGTAGAGGAGGAAGGAGGGGGTGGCCGGCCATTTTGAGTCTGTAGCGAGAAGGAGAGATGGTGACCTTTCCCTGGGTAAGTGGGGCTCTGGAACTTGGAGGAGCCATTAGAGACAGAGGGGATGAGGGAGGTAGAGTAAGTTATGCGACCTGTCTGAGGACCGAGAAGGTTAGAGGAAGGAATGGAGGTTTTAGTAGTGGGATTAAGAGGGCTAGAGCTGTCACCACTAGAAGCAGGTGCTGAGCTGCTTTTCCCAGAAGTGGGAGAAAAGGATGGGATCTTAGAAGCAGGTAGGGTAGGGGAAGTAGCCTTATAGTCCCCACCAGCTTTCTTAGCACTTCCATTAGCCTGCAAATAAAGATGGCAGGAGACAGTTTGTCAGAAAGCCAGCAACATGATAAACCAACAGGACCTGGGAAACCAGCCCTACGGAGAATAAGGATTAACAGTTCGAGGCCTGAGCTAAATCTTGCAGCTGTGAACTGGACCTGGTAGAAAACCCAAAGTGCCCAACAAAGAGTGCATAGAGAGAGAGAAAACCAACAAATCTTATATAAGAAGGTGCGATCTATGGGTTATAGACCAGTCACTACATTGGCCATGCTTCTGGGTTATTTAGGTGTGAATAGACATGTCTGACCAGAGAGTTAGTGTACATCTACTGCCATCTGTTACACTGACAGGTTAGTGTCCACAGCTTCCTGTAAAGACTCTGAACAGAAGCATTCCCAGCTCTCCTAAGGAACGACCACATTTACCAAAGGGAAAGTAAACAGGTAGTTGACATCTTAAAATTACAGCGCAATATCATGGTTTAAACAAACAAACAAACAAACAAAAACAAAGACAAAAGGGAAAAAAAAAAAGCAGCAGGTGTTTTATTGCAGACACGCATGCACAAGCATGATGAAAAGATCAGTAGATACTGTCATGCCCCCAGGATCCAGGACGTCCAGTTAGACCTCACTCGAGAGACAGGCATCCATTATTTGGTATAACCTCAGTCAGTTACTGCAGTTTTAAAATAAACAAACAACATGAACTGTCCATCCAAACACCAGGTTTAGGGTAAAACTACCTGTCTGTATTGGCGTGGATCCTGCAGCTTGTGCTGTTTGCCTGCTTTCTCCATGCTTCCTTGTCTAGTTTTTGAAGCCATGGGGACTGGCATCCGGCTTGTCTGGGAGGCAGCGCTGGAGCCCTGCAGAAAGGAGTGGAGGGGCAGGGGAGGGAGACAAGGCAAAGGTCTGATCAGTACCAGTGGGCTTGAAGAGGACACTGCACACCATGCACCAAAAAAAAAAAAAAAAAAAAAAAAAAAAAAAAAAAAAAGCCACAGTACTACATGCAGGGAAAGCTCAGTAGCTTCACACCACAGGTGTTAATTTCCAGAATCAAATGGAGAAAACTGCTCAGCTACTGATCAGCCTGGATTTCATGTCAGTGATGCTTGTCATTTCACACAGCAGATTATTTGACCCAGCTCCCCTGCATTTGCCCATCACCAATCAGCAGCAAAGATTTAAAAAAAAAACCAACAAACAACAACCCCCAACAAACCAATGGTCTATTAGCTGTTAGACACCTTGTGGGGAGCCCAAACAAGCCACCTGAAAGGAAGCAAATAAATCACAAGACCCTCTTGTTTAATGGTTATTATTGCAGATTTTAGAAGCAGCTGGAAGTTTGATTTCTTGGACTAAGGTACCTTACGTGAAGTGGCTGGGATTGACGGAGGGGGCTCTACACCAGCAAGGCTCTCATCCAGCACTACAACCTCTCGGGGTGGGGTCTCTGGTACTATCTGGGCAGAGAAGGGGACAGTGCTTCCCTCAGAGCTGTATGTGCTTTCAGGGACAGATTTTGGACTCATTTCACTGATGGTGTTTTCCAGCTGCTTTATAGTCTGCTCAAGGCTGTCTAGTGTTCGGTATGTACTCTGTCGAATTTCATCAGTCCTAGACAGAGGCACTGCAACTCCAGAGGGTTCCTCTTGCTTCCCAGGACTTTTGTCACTTTCCTCAGGCTGAGACCCAGTGATTTCAAATCTCTTCGCTTCCTTGTGCTGCTTCAAGGTCCCATCTTCCTCCTCTTCTTCATAGACCACAACCTGCAAGGTCTTCTTCCCGGTCTTGGTTCCTGTCCGTATTGCCTGCGTCAGAGCAGCCAGCTGCTTTTTTGGAAATTTGAATTTAAATTTTTTCTTGGAGTCCTGCCTGCTTCCAAACTGGTCAGGAGAGTCCAAGTTTGTTTCTGTGCTTAGCCCATAGATCTGACGGTATTTGCTAAAATTTGCCTTTGTGCTTTCCTCCTCTGCAGGAGGTCTGGTTTCTGTTGAATCAGAGGAAGATGGAAGGTTAAACACATACTGCTTGCTGAGACCATGAGCTGCTGAATACTCTGTGATTGCTTTTCTGTCATCTACTGCTTGTGGCTCTTCCTTCCGGCTCTCTGAGTTTCCATGTGCTTCATTTTCTTCCTCCTCCTCTTCCTCTTCTATTTTCTCCTCCGTCATCATTTTCTCCAGCTCCTCATCACATTCCTCAAAAATTGTAGAAAGTCGCTTATATGCTGACCTAATATCCATTGGTTCATCAAAAATGATGATGACAGGTTTTTTGTCCAGACACACCACTGGCTCTTCACTGTCTGTGTTTTCTGGGGTACCCTTCTCAGATGGCACATCCTTCCTCGCATCAATGTTCACTGTTTGCACATCTCCACCTTTCCGACTGACTATATCATGAACTTCCCCGCTCGAGAGGACCTGGACAGCTGTTTTAGTAATCATGAAGGCAATGTTTTCTGCAGGAGGGTTGTTGTCACTCAGAGAGCCAGCTGGAGAGTCTGTCTCTTCAATGCTGTTCATGCTGTTACTTCTGGACACTTTGGGTCTTAGCACAACCTCACTATAGTTGACTGCAGGAGCTTCTTGATCATTTGAGGAAGGTTGAGGCCCCATAGCCTCCTGCGGCTGCCTCATGAGAGGGGCAATGCTGCTGATGGGAATATGCTTGCCCATGGTCTGCAAGTCTCCACCCTGTGACAGGCCCTGGAAAGCATCTCGTGAGAGTCCACAGTTTGGCTTTTGTTTTCCTGTTTCAACAGCTGGAAAATGTGATCCTAAAATATCTTGAGCCCCTCTTCGTTTGTCATCCTCTGTCAAACTGACACCAGATACATTTGTGCTTATATTCTGGAGGTTTTTCTTAGAATAGTCTCTACTGTCTACAAACAAACCCTTGCTAAATGTAGGACTGTCATTCTTTGAAAAACCAATTTTACTGTCAGCTGTGCTGGATGAATCAGAACCCAATTCTTCTTCAGTTTTCCCTTCCCTCTTCTCTTTAGGATGGTCACTATCTGTGGGAGATCCTGTTGTAGCCCCACACACCTAAGGGGGAAAGTCGGATTACTTAGTTATTCAGGGCTGTTACCTTTACAGGACTTCTTTTTGTTTCCTCAAAATTAATCATCATATTCTCAGGGCAGCCCTCATGAACTCACCACTCTGTTTACTGCTGCAGAGGCATGTCTGATGTTCTCATCTGATCCCTGCCTTTCTTCAGGGCAAAATTCCCAATTCTGGCAGAACAGCACATGATGTTCCTGCTCTGTGTTATGCATGTGGCCAGCATGGGCTGTTACCCAGGGCTCCTGCCTTAACAAAGCCTCCAGAATATGTAAAAGCACACTAATTACCTTATTTCCAACACAGTGCTAGCTGACCATCACTTTCCAGCTTAAAACCAAACCACACCAAACGAAATGAAACCAAACCAAACAAAAGAAAACCAAACCAAACCAAACCATAGTTTGTATAAGACTGAAGTTGAAAAGATTCACAGTACATGATTAAGTTCTGCTGGGAAATATCAAAGGGAACCTGATGTGGAAAGGCTGACAGCAGGACACTATGGCTTGCTGGCTCACAGGAGAGCCAAATGCATGAGTCTGGCTAGCCTTGCAAGGAAGGTTTGTAAAAGCTGATTTTCAAGTTGTGACATTTTGCTGCTTCGAATGTTGCTCACACCTAAGCAGCACTGGTCCATCATGGTTAATATGATCACAGATTGAGCATTTCTAAATCCTTATTGCAGCATAAATGTACTCCTCCAAAATTACTAGTGGCACTCTGTAGCACCCGTGGAAGTGCAGAATGAAACACTGAGCTATATTCATTTAGAGAAGCAACTCCAAACAGCACACAGAGAGGTCATCCACTAGCTCAAAAGTTGTATATTCCCAGCAAAGCAAATGGAAGGGGACTTTTCTAATTTCCAAATGCCCTCTGGGGCTTGGTTTGTTAAATGCTAGGGACAGCTTGGGATAAACAGAAACCATCAGGCTGAGGGAATAACCTGAAAAGACACCATGTCTGTGAACAAACAAGTGAGAAGTTTACAGTCAAAAGAGGGCTTGCAAAGGAGGAAACTGACCTGGCCTCAAATGTGGGAAGGCAGCAAGCCAAAATCATTACTGCTGACATTGCTGAAACTAGAAGCTGACTCCTAACACACCAGAATGACAGATTATATGTACATGAGCACCACGACACGCAGAAGATCAGTCAGGAGAGTTGCCCTCTCATCTGAGGTGAATGAGTGAAGGTACCAAAATCCTCAGACGGGGTTGTGCATGTACTCCCTGTGCTCACAGAGGCTCACACAGTACAGCTTCTGCATCATCTGCTATTTTCTTATATGCTGTCTGAGGATTTTACACAGAAAAATTTCACATACAATCAAACTGCAGGCATGAGAAATTCAGCAACAGACGAGTTACAGTTCATCTCTGCACAGGCTTCTGCTAATACACAGCTGTGAAGCTGCTCCACAAATGCCTTGAGACCCCTCATACTTTTAAGTGAGGAGGAGCTGTCACATGAACCAAGCACAGCCAGCAAGGCATCAGTGGGCATGCTGACACTGTCTGCACTTTCTGCTGAGAGCTGGTGTCAGAACAGAACACCAGGGTTTGTGGTCACCCCAAGCTCAGAATTGACAAGTGGTAAGTGCCTCCCAGTCCCATTGCATGTCAGAATGCTCAGAATTAGGGCAGGCCATTTAATGGCACTTGTTCTCTGTGGATATGCTGACTCAGTGACTGAGTTCCCATTTCTCTAGATCTTTTTTAGCAAGTTCTATTTCTCGTTCCAGGCATCAGTGGTGTCATTGTACAATATATCTCATTTTAGGAACTGCTGCCTTCCTACTAAAAAATAAAACCACAACAAAATTTCCTCCGTGAGTTTATCATGACCATAAGGCTCCATATTTAGAGCCAATAAACATTCTGTCATGTCAGATAACAAAACCAGATCTCATTAACCTTAATTTCCTGGACTCCATGTTATTCCAGTAAATAGCAGTTTATGGCAATTACTTGGCAGTGCCTTTCAAACAAACATTTGTGCTACAGGATGTACCACATATTGAGTGGTGACCCAGGTTTTCATGCAACAATATGATTTTCTCATTCTGACACCAGCAGTAAGGAAGACGACAAGAGAGATACATTCACACCTTTTTTCTCCATAACACTGTCATAGACTCCACAAATTTTTTTCCCTTTTATTCGTATCCACTGAACTTGCATCCTCACCTAGCCAGGTATTTGCAGCTTTAGACCAGAACTGCTGTTTGGGCAGCTCCAAACCAAGTCCTTGTGTGCATTGCCCTTACCTGGCAGCAGTGCCACCTGGGGAGGGTTATAGATTTTGGTCCTAATAATGTACCAGGCACCACCATCTAGCTGTCAGCTTGTGCTTTACAGCTGCAGTGCCCTGTGCAGATGCAGCTCACTGTGGTTAAGGCAGATGGGTTCTTCTCTGCCTTGGGGACACAGCAGAATAATCCTCTCTCCCTGTCTCAATTTCTATTAAATGAAGTTGAAGTGCAGTGTCTCACATAAAATTCTTGGGGAGCACTCAGTGATGCTACATCAGAGAAGGTATTACTATGTTACATACACACACTGAAACACAGGACAAACTTAAAATGCTGTGCTGAAGAGCTATTTTCTTCCCTGCCATTATCCCTCTTTACTGCAAACTGGCATTTGGCTGACAAGCTGCCATGCCTCCATGACTCCCTAAACCCAGCTATGATTCAATTAATTTTTCTTGAACTTTAAAAAGAGGCCTGCAAATGCAGAAATATTGGTTCTTTTCTTCATCCTACACATTGGCTGACCACTGAGACCAATCAGCTCAAATGGCAACCTCAGCCCAGAGAGAGAGATGTGAAATTCATGCCAGCTTGGCTATGGCCCCAGTCACATGGCACCTCCTCTAAGTCCCAAAGAGTGAATCTTGCCCATCAACTTTCAGAGCAAGGGCAAATTTGGCTCATCAAATTTCATTCTATCTTCTGATGAACTGAATGGGATTTCAGTGTATCTAATAATTATTTCTGCAAAATAAAGCAGAAATTCTCCAAAGCATGTCTTGAGACTGAGAGGAATGACTATATCTCCTCAAGGTTAATACAAAACTTAGGAAAGATGCTTCACCATCTTCTGCCAGACCAGCACTAGAAGGATATTCTGATGAGTATGAGCATCTCTTTGGTGGAAACTGATGGATAATATTTTAATTTTGTTTTTGTAGAATCATAAAACTTCATGCAACTCTTGTATGATGACTGATAAGACATATAATGTAAATTGATAAAAATGTTCCATAGTAGTGTTTCTGAGCCATACTAAGAAAACAAGAAGGAGACCACTGGACAGTGGTGGTTGGGGGTTAGAGAGAAGAGGACTTAAGATATAAGATTAGTTTTGAAGGAAAGAAGGTTATACCAAGACCGTGTGGCATGTTTACAAATGCCACTTGTTACCTTCTTTTCCTTGTGATGCATTAAAGTCCCAGGCCTTATGTCTTTAACATGTGTATCATTTCTGGACTGTTCAGCATGATTGTTTGAGTTTACATCCATAAGAGAGCACTTCTGGAAAGCCTAGGAAATAAATACTGTAGGTTATCAGGAGACCAAGTAGCTTTTATACAGAAATATCTGGAGATGACCAACTACAAAGAGTGTGTTTGCTTTTAACATTCACAGCTCAGCAATATTATTTACAAGCTCATGAGATAAAAGAGATTTTAGACTATCAGAAAATAGGGCATACCCTTCAATTTGCCAAGACTGCACTCTAACTCAATAGGCTGACCTCAATGTCCCCTGCAGGGACACAAGCCTGATTTCTGTTTTTACAGACAGGGAGATGAAGGCAGAGCTGCTGCAAACTATCCAAACTTAAGTTGAAAGCCAATGACAAACTGTTGGCTTGTAACAAAAAGACCACACTAAATATACTTTTGGAGCATGGCCTTGACTTTTCAGCCCCTTGTCTTGCTACCCTCTTTCCATTTCCTTTGGGCTTCTCTATCCAGCAGACTCCCAGAGCCAGAGGAGCAGAACCATCATTGCCACTACTGCACAGTCCTGGCTCCAAGTGTGTATCACTGGGATTTCTGCATGCCTCTAATGGCATGGTTTGCCATCAGTGAGATGTACAGGCAGGACAGCTCTGTCAGACAGGGGAATGAGGGAGGAAAACACAGGAGTCAAATGTACTGAGACACCTGAGAGCATTGTATCCATACACCATGTAATAGGGAAAGCATTTAATTCCTGGCAACCTGCATGCAATTACTAGCCCTGCTTACAAATTTAAATCAAGCTTGTTTTTTAAATATCGCACTCATATGTATTGCATGCTTATGAAAAATCTGAAAAGTAACAATAATGGGGAAAATCCAGTGCAAAAATAAGGGTGTAGAGTTTCTTCAGGTTTTCTATTACGTCCTATTTATATGTGTTTATAGACTAGAGTACCTGAGATGACAGGGAACAATTAGGACAACTAGTCTTGTTCCTCATAATGCAGGGTACAAAATTCCCAAGTTTACTTGTGGGAGCAGTGATGTGTTTTTGAGCTAGGCATACTATCTGCAATGGCATCCTCAAAGTTTCTCAGACTTTAAATGATGAGGAATCTATTGTTTCTCTTGGTAATTGGTAATTTGTTCATTTATCACTTTTTCTGTGATACATTTTGATACTGATACTAGATGGGCAGCTGAGAGAAGTATGCCTTTATCTGCTAGATTAGAAAAAGGTACTTCCCATAAGGTACTCCCACATTATACTCAAGTCTCTTCTGAACCTTCATACACTTAAACTGCCTTTTCAAATAGTGGACACACAGAGTCACAGGTTGGAAGGGACCACTAGAGATCAGATCCAACCCCCTAACAAAGGAGGATCACCTAGTGCAGGTCACACAGAAATGTGTCCAGCTGGGTCTTGAAAGTAGAGAAGGAGATTTCACAACATCTCTGGGCAGCCTGTCCCAGTGCTTCATCACCCTTAAAGTAAAAAAGTTTTTCCTCATGTTGAGGTGGACCTTTGTGTGTTCCAGTTTGTGTCTGCTGATCCTCGTCATATCACAGGGCACCACTGAAAGGAGCCTGGCACCTTCTTGACACCCACCCTTCAGGTATTTATAAACATTAATAAAGTCCCCTCTCAGCCTCTCAGTCCTCTCCAGACTAAAAAGCCCCATGCCTCTCAGCCTTTCCTCATATGACACATGTCCCAGTCCCCTGATCATCCTTGTAGACCTCCATTGGATTCTCTCTAGTATATCCCTGTCCCTCTTTAACTGGAGAGCCCAGAACTGGACACAATACTCCAGATGTGGTCTCACTGAAGCAGAGTAGAGGGGGAGGAGAACATCCCTTGGCTTGCTGGACACTCTTCTTAACACACTCCAGGATACCACTGGTCTTCTTGGCCACAAGGGTGCATTGCTGCCCCATGGATAATGTATTGTCCATCAGTACTCCAAGGTCCTTCTCCTTGGAGCTGCTTTCCAGCAGGTCAACCCCTAAACTGTTCTGGGACAGGACTCCATTTATTCTTGTTGAACCTTGGACACATGGACAATTAGTCATGGATGCAGCAGCCCAGGGCTGATCTCACTGATCCTGTACACAGATAAAAACATTCCCTGTTCTTAGATCTACACCCAGATACTAATTCTGTGGCAATGGCACTGACCTGGGATGTCCTGTCAACTTCTCACTGCAACTCCTATTCCCTTCCAAGATAGGCAATTGTGCTCTGGCTGTATTTGTTGCTTTTCATGTGGACTTTATACTTCAGTGAATGTATTATGATCATTAAGAGATTGCTATAATCTCTGCTCTTATCCTTCACCAGTTTTAATTAAGCTGATTTAAACAGCAAATTTAAACAGCCTGTTGATGAAAATACACAGTGGCACTGGACCTGTAGTTGGTCTCTGTGGGGCCTGACTATAAACACATGCATTAAAAACAACACTTTCAGAGCCAGACAGCTCTAAATTGTTCTATGATTTTATTTTAATATTTTTTGTATACTCCATGTGCAAGATTTTAATCAGAGAATTGTATAATGTTTGACCAGTGAGTTACAAAAATGTTTATGGTATACAATTCAGTTTATCAGTCAAACCTGCTACCTGATCAAAGAGTGTTGTTTGCTTCCACAGATATTGTGCTTAGAATCATTGAATTGTTTTGGCTGGAAAACACATGTTTATGTCTGTTCTTTAGTTCTTCACTGCCTGAATCCTGTAACTGATTTTCCACTGGTATCACACTAATGAGCCTGTAGCTCCTACACCAAGCAGTTCACCCTTTCTGAAACACGGTACACAGTCAACCTTCTAAAATGTACCTGATATTTTGGTATTGTTTAAAATGAGCTTTGTTTGTCCCCGAAACTATCTCTTAAAAAGTCATTCCCAGTTGAGGTACCATGTCTATTTATCCTTCTTAGCTCCCATCACCCCTCCTTTCCAGACCGCACTGTCAGCAGTTGCAACACAGCTGGGTTGTTTTCCTGGATACAAGAGACAATGTGACAGTCTCACTGTCCCCAGCTCCCCTGTCACACTCGCCAGTAGCACACAAGGGACAAGGGTAAAGTGCTGTTTGAAGTGCTGGTGGGTGAGAGTTGAGCAGACTGCACTCATCATGTGTAACAGATGCTGTTTAATGTCTCCTGTGGTGCAAATATTCCCTGGGCAGCACCAAACCCACCTTTAGGATGATGGAGAGCTCTGAAACTCCCCAACAACAGAAGTTATAACCAGTTATGCTGATCCACACATCCTTTCCTCATGTGGGAAACTGGAACTTGTGCTGAGGGTAGCTGGAATAGTTGGCTTTTACTGCAGCACCATCATCACTGAAATAGCCTCTGGACTATCAAGTGAAGGACCAGCTAGAGAGCACTACTGCTATACCACTGGTAACATACACAACAGTGAGCACAGCCTTTCAGGAATAGATCCTGCATGTTTTCTTCCCACAATGTTAACACAAATAATGGGCTCCCAGCACCTTGCTGAGATTAAGCACTAATTAAGAAATGCTAGGCCAGGGACAACCACCCCTAATGCACACCAATATTTTACTTTTCCCATCTACATGTGTAAGATTCTCTGGTGGTGACCCCTGCATTCTTGACCACTCTCTCAGCTCCAGACCTCTTGAACACAATTTGAGTGGTGTTACAAAACGTCTACCACTCAGCACAATAAAGTGGTGAGACTGGCAGAGACACTTTAATTCATGTTCTGAGCTATAAATTGTGCTAAGGGCCTAGAAATTATATTGGGCACAGGTATCTTCCTGTGCAACTCAAAGTGAATTACCTGTAATTCTGCCATTATTTTATCTCCTTCCTCTTCCTCTTCATCTTTTGCAGCTGATGCTACAGCATGCCCTGTGCTCCGAGACAATGCCTGATCCTCTTTAGGGGCTTTGGATTGTGTTATTTGCCCAGCATCTTCATTGCATTCCTACAAGGAATGAGAAAGCACATATTGAGAATATAGTGGAAGCCTCCTGACATAAAGCAAACACAGAAAATTCAACACTATTGCAGTTCCCCTGTTGCAAGGCCTCTCTTCCTTTTTAAGAATACTGCTACTTTGTTAGTTCAAAAGCAATCAGTAGTACTGATATGATAGCATGTTCACAGATGAAAAAGCTTTTTAACTGGGACTTGCCTCCACTTCCTTCAGGGAAAAGAACAGATTCTGTGAAAATGCTTCCAAATCTGAGCTGCTCTTCCCCATCTGTGCAAGGGATGCTTTTTTATTTGTAATCTTCTTTCCACTCTAAATGAAAACAGCCTGTGACTTGCATTCTACATTGTTAGGAAATAAGGGCAACAAAACTCCTGTAAACAGAACTTGTCAAACCTTTTGTGTTCAGTTGGCCCAAACAGTAGTGTTTCCTGGTTAGCAGTTTCAGTAGCTCTCTAGGGTGTACCTCTGTCTCAACTTATTTTCTGGTTTATAGACACAGCCTAAGATTTGCAATGTTTCTCTTCTCATCAACTGTCTGATTGCATAAAGTCTGAATCATCAAACCTTGACAGCTGCAGTCTCTTTTCTGGATGTGTAGATGACATCTCCTGATCTCGTTGTGGTTAGTCCTGAACCTGGCAGGTAGCTGCGCCGCGGAGGTGGAGGAGGTGGGGACTTGGTCAGTTTGTCATTATCGTGTTCTCCATCAGGAACTTCTGCAAGTAAACAGAGCACCACAAAATGAACCTAGGAAAAACTATTTTCACTGCTGCTTGAACTGGAAAGGAAAAATATGTCTTAAAATGTCCTGGTGCAGAATATCTAAGAAAAGAAACACATTTGGGATTCAAGTGGAAACACCTTCAGCAAAAGCAGACAGTGCTGCATTTGTACAGAGAAAACATGTCACTTCACCCAGAAATTATCAGTAAAACTCTTGTCCTTCATGTCACTGTGGCTGGGACAGCCCTTGGTGTATAAGTTGTGACAGCACAGCACACTTCTGCAAATCAACCACTTGTAAAGGAGCATGTAAAGTGCATGTTCAGTTGGATACTTGGTTAAAGATAAAGTAGTGTGGTCACTGATTTGACTACTTGCAAAACACCAAACCTGGAGGCTTCTTGTCATTCACAGAAATTCTGAAGCAAGCAGCACACATTTCTGTTCTACCTGGGAGGTGCTGAGGCAAGCTGCTAGGAGAGGAGCTGAAGAGTTTTCTCCATCATGGCTGCACAAAACTAGCTAAATTCACACAAAGGCTGAGAAGGAAAATGTAAACACTGCTCTGGAGATGCCACTGCTCCAATTCAATGAGTTCTCTTTTGAGAAGGGCAGGAGAGCACCAAGAGCAACTGCACTTGCTTCTCTTCTAAGACCGGAATTGTTCGCACTTTACTTACTCTTAACTATTCCAGGAATGTATGAGTTTGAATTTTTCATATAAGAGTCCTATACGTATATAAGGCTAACCCACAAAGATTCAAATACCAAATACAACAGTTCAGCAGAGCTTAGTCTTCAATGAGAGAAGACTTTCTTACAAGAGAAAACCAGTTTCTCAAACTGGTATTTCCTCACCATGACACTTCCCCAGTCAGCTGCCACTTCCACTTCCCCACTGTCACTGGATGTCACATTTTCCAGAAGCAGCATTACATTGCTTGTGACCTGTCCCTGTGTGCTTCTAGTCACAGGCTAAGCATCATACCTGGCAACAGCAGCCATGTTCAAACACTGCTGTCTACAAGGTTTGTTTTCAAAAGTGAGAGAATGACCTTTCTTGCAGCTACTCAGTGTTATATAAACAGATGGAATAAATATAAACCAGAATGATTAAACCTCCTGCTTTTGGGATTACCCAGATGTTTAGGGCTAAGTAGTCCCTTCTGGCAAGTTATTGCATAACTGCCAGCTCCCCGGGCTGTGACAGGTTCCTCTGATGTGCTCACTGGCCCCTGGGGCTGGACAGAGCTCTTGTCTGACCCAGCCTCATCTTTGTTCCCTTCTTAGCTCAAATGTCCTTTGAAACAGCTTAAGCATAAAGAAGTGCTCTGTTGTGCTATCTCCTTCCCTTTTTATCTGGCACTTTCTCACAGGACTGCAATAGGAGTGGACTTCTAGATGTGCTTTACAGAATACCGCTTTGGTTAATACACATCACTAAGTTTTTCATGACCTCAGATGACCTTTACTTATGGAAAATCAGAGTATTGCCTAAGATGGTTTTTAGCAGACTGTGAGGTGTAGGTCTGTGAAATTCCCTATTCCTTTTAATGGGTTCAAGCTGTTACCCTCAAACTGGTAGTGGCTCTGACTGCAACGACACCAAAGTTTTTTGCACACTTAAGAGGAGCGAGGATGGATGTCACACATGGAAGGCACAGACATAAAAATTCCTACCATCTCTTTCACATATGCAAGGCATTCATTCATCTCCATCTTCCAAATGGGAAATCGAAAGGAGAAACACAGGCAAGAGAAATTGTCAGTGAGTAGCAGCTGCACCTCACACCCTGCAAGTGGAGTCGTTAAGGAGAGATTGTGATGGGGATTGCTCTCAGTCAATACAACAACAAAGGGCAAGATGTAAACTCTAAAGCTGGATTTCTATTTTCTTTGCTAAACCATGTTAATTTCCCAGTCTAAATGGGTAGAAAATAAAATTATGGAGGAAAAAACCTAAGGAAATGACCTTCTAATAATATTTTTTTTTCCTTCTTATGGCTGAATTCTTCTAGCATATTTACAGAGGAAGGAGTAAATGGACAAGGACAATTCACTCAGTTGGAAACCAACCATGATCAAAACGGCTATTTTATGGAAACTTCTTTGGTGCCAAAAGGCTCAGCACTTCTGTGAACAAAACAGGAGTTGTTTTTATCACCAGCCAATTCACTGAGCTGAAGCATTCTTCAACATGCACAGCCAGACTGGAATTAATTTCTCCCACCATACAAATTTCTACTTGTACCAATAAAAAGCAGTGTGTTTTAAAATCATCTGAAAATAATAATGCCTGCCTAGAAGCAGCTTTTGTAGTCAAATAAGCCAACTCTCTTTACTGATCACTCAGCAGTTGCAAAAATCAGTGCATTATCATATGAAGGCACAAAAGGAGATGAAGGAGCCCAATTTCTAATGTACACGCAAGACACATTCCCCATATTTTTCACTGAACAATCTTCATAACAAATAAGAGATAGAGTTGAGATATAAAGGAGTTATCTGCAAAATTGTGTAAAGTGTAATTTTACTTTGTTTTGTGCTTTTCAGCAGAAAAAAAAAAGTTTTTCTTCATTGGGTTCTGTGTGGAGAATGGCTGAGATAACACATTCTGGGAAAATGATCTATGTGGCTTCTGCAGCTAAGCCAAAAGAGGACTCTTCTAATTTATGGCTAAGGTGTCTTATGTACTACATTAGAAGCCAGGTGGTTTCTTTTTCTTCATGTTGCTCAGTTTTCTAATCTACAGCAGACCAACATTGAAATTTTCATCTTGAATCATAGAAAGGTTGGGTAGCATGTGACATATTTAATCAGATATTAAGGAAAAGTTTTGCTGTTCCCTTATTTATGTTGCCATTACAGGATTCATTATGCACAACAGAAGGCAAATGTCTGAGTCTCATCAAATTTCTCGTTAAATCTGCTGGCTTCACACTGTGCAAAACTGTATTCTTGAAGCAGGTTAGCTATTTGAGTTATAAAACTTCTCTGTTATTATGTTCTGCACTTTCTAAGACATCACAGCTCACTGCAGCCATATGGTATTTATTTTCACTGACATTTTCTATTTATGCTACACATTATACAAGTTAATTCTATTGATAGCTAGTAACTTCACTGAACGGTGCCAGAATTTCGAAATTATTTTATGAGGTTCACAGAGAACGCACGTATGCTTTGAAACATTCAAGGAGCCACAAGTTGTCAGTGCTAAAAGTGTGCCCAGAACAAAATGCTGGTTCTGAAAATACTCATACAATTTCTTTATGAATTTTTGTAGACAAGCTCCAGGGCATTGTTTTGCAGCTATCTGCAACCTTGGCATACCAATACCTTGAGTGCATCATGCAGCTCTAGTCTTCACAGCTACAGAAGGAGATGGTGGAGTTAGACAAGGGCAATTGAAATGAGCCTGGGGAGGGAGCAGCTGGCCCAGATGGAGAGACCAGAAAGCTGCCAGTTTGCAGTTTGGAGCTCATGGGGTAGGTTGAGACCTCCAGGAGATGATCAGGGTTTGACTCACATTCAACCTGACACTTCTACATCTCTATCATAGCTGTGGACAGCCAGAATGCTTACCGTGAACGTTACCATCATTCATTCTTACATACTTGTCCACTTCCCCAAGACAATTCAGCTATGTAGCATCACAGGTCAATTTCAGAACTCTGAGAGACTTACCAAAAACATTGGTTGTATTTACAATTTAGATTATGAAGTCAGCAAGGATCACTAACATCAAATATTCTAACTTTCCACTTAACATGGGTTCCAGGATTTAAGCAGGTTTTCTCATGCACAAGCATGTTCAGAAAGAAACACATTATTGCTCAAAGATTTAAAGTGGCAGAGAATCCCACATAATGGAAATGTAGTGATTAGTTACTCTAAACGTTAAAATTTGACAGCTAATTTTTAATGTGGCTTTTCTAGCTTCAGCTTCCAATTGCTGGAACTTGTCAGAACATGTTCTGCAACATTAAAAGATGTCCCTGCTCTTAGGCATGTTTTGATTTTATTTTGATAACAAATATGCCTACAAAAAGAGCATTTTAGGTTTGCGATGATAAGACTACTTGTGCTTAAACTGTTCATGGTTCTCTCCAGAGCTATCTGTAATGCTAACCTTTTAAGTGTGAAACTGAACACAGTATAGTAAATACTGATATAGCATAGTATACAGATACTCTGGTCTCTGTCAAAAGCAAGATGTACTCTTATTCTTATGCTCATGAGGAGTCATTCACACTCTCATTTACAATATGTGGAAATCCATGTTCAGTTGGTTACCCATACTGGAATCTGCAAAATCACTGCATCCAGTTCACAGGACTTGCATTATTTCTCAAGAACATATTCACAAGTATGATCAAGAACACCAGAATATGTAAACTAAAACAGTCTAGAAAGTAGAAAAAATAAATTATCTTTCACGGATATGCAATTCTTTAGCAACATTTACTCTAGCAAGCCTTACCTGAGACTTCTAGCTTTTCAATTGCATCTCCTTTAGGCAGGGCTGGTGGCTGGGGAGGCATCTCCAGGTTAGGAATTGACTTCATTATGTTGGCCTGGGCCTCTTCCAAGAGCTTTTCAAATTCCTTTCCATTATAGTGATCAAGATTTTGTCTTTTCTCTTCCCATTTCTTTTCAGCTTTCTAGACAAAAACAGTGAAACATTTATTTCTCTGATTTCTGTTATGACCACTTGAAAAGAAAAATCCATGTGTAAACAATATAAGGCAATGTTTCTTTCAGCTATAGTCAACAACTCAAGGAAATACATTAACACTAACTGTGCACTGGATCTGACTTTCACTGTACTAGATTTGGTACAAACACATGACAGACTGACATTGGCCACTGCTCACGAAAGGAACAAAGGTAAAATTTAAATCTGGGTCACTGTCTTACTATATCACACTGGTGGTTAACATGCATGTCTTTAATAGGACATGAGAGTTCACTTGTTGATTTTCTCAACATCCCTCTATGAAACCACTGGAACTTTACACTCCTTCACCTCTACCTCTCTATATATGAGGGACTTAGAGATTTAAAGAGTGAATGAAACCCCCTAATGCAAGCATTGCCAGAGAATCCTTTGTTATTATTAAAAAATAAGGTATTCTAAAAAGATATTTTAAAAATGAAGGTTATTTTAAAAACACAGTTACTTATTTTGGTTACTGGTTATTGGTTAGCATCCCACCCGCAGTCTCAAGAGGGAGTCTGGGAGCTCAGACCCAGAGAGAGGACAACTGGTTTGAGTAGAATACACCATACCTCAATTGATACAGCTCGGTTTCTGGTACTTGCACTGTGAATTTCCTCAATGAAAAGACTTTGCATGGTGGTGCCATTGACAGAGACCTGTGATGCTGGTGTGGCTTGTGTGGGCTGGGATCCTGTTGCAGGCTCTTGCACGGGGGCTGGTGGGGTGGCTGAGCTGTGTCCACCTGCTGGGACAGCTTCACTGTGGCTGGATGGAGTGGGTGAACCCTGGGAGTGGCTGACCAGGGCTGATGAGTGCTGAGACTGATGAATGACAACAGGTGAGCTCTGCACATGATGGACTGTCATTGTTGAGACAGGGACAACTTCTGACTTGACTGATGACACCTGTGACTCTGATGTGAGGTTTTGCTGGCCATGCCCCTGGGAGTGCTTGAGCTCCTCCTGGTTTTTCAGACTCTCAGCTGCAGTGGCCTTTTCCATAGCAGAGTATTGCAAGGATGGATCCGTGCCCCTCAGCAGTCCTTCTGTAACATGCCTGTCCCACCAAATTGAACAGAATAGCATGCACATGGTTAGCATACAGGCAAGTCATGAGCATTAATGAACAATAAACTTTTGCAAGGCAAAAGCACCTGTATCAAAACCATCAAAATGGTGTTTTTCCACCCTGATGTTCCCAGCTGTGTGACTGCATAGCTTTCTCTCAGAGTCAGGGACTCAAGAGTTTTTAAGAATCCATTTTAATTAGGACATTTAGTATTATAAAATGTTTACAAACCTGCATGAATATACTGGCACTTTTTGACCAAACCATGAGTTAGGGTTAGGGTTGAAAATAGGGGCAGAGTAGAAATCAGTTCATCTAAATTTTATATAATGTATCTAGGTGAACAAGATGTTTCTGGACAATTAGTACAGAACGTGGCAGTTACCCAGAATGTGAGGTAGCAGTCTGGCAAACTTGCAAAACAAAGCCTTCAAATGATACTTCACCAGGGTCTTGTCTATCAAGAGTGTGGGGTAGAATGAGCTGACTATATAAAGAGTCAACTTTTTCTGGCAGCTCACTGTGGAATGGCTGAGCTTTGAAGTATAGGTAGCCAAATGCCATCAGTTTCTCCAAAATTAAACAGACATTATGTATGAGGCTTAAACATAATTTTGCTGTGAAAAAATTACTTTGTAAAATTTCAGCATGCCTAGCTTTCGGGGATGTGTGTGGTGTGTGTTTGTTTTTGGTTTGTTTCTCCCAAACAGGTCAGGAAGTACCTGTAGTCATTTTTAGGAAAAGGAAACTAATATGAACATATATAGATGTTTATCTACATGCTAAAATAATTGTCAGCTCTTGGAAGACCTGCTACACAAACCAATTTATCCATCTGCCAGTACTGGTAAATCCATTTTGCACATGGCTATATGGAAACAATGACAACCCTACATTCCTTAGAACAAGGATAGCAACAATAGTTTTATGACTTACATTTTCTTTAATTTAAGTAAAATTGAGACCACCACCACTGATAATTTGGCCTGATTCACGGGTTTTGAGCAGTAACTAAATCCAGTGCCTATTGCCTCCTATAAATCAGCAGTCATTTGCTGCTCATATATTCTGACAAACATAGCAAAACACTGGCACACAGGGGACACAAATTTTATCTAAGATTTCAAGTTTTTCCAGTACACCTTTCTTACAAAGAGCAAAAAAATAACTCATATGAATTCACAAGCATATAGAAAAATACGTATTTATCTCAGAAGTTTTATGATATCTTTATCCACTTAGAATATTTTCCTGTTTTATTTCTCACTGTTACATTTTTTATGACGCACGTTTTCAATGTCAAGGAATATTTCTGTTAACTTAGAATGCTGTAAATGCATAGAGTTATTTATCTCAGGTGTGGGACTGATGCCACTCAGTAAGTTCTCTCATCCAGATACTTCCCGAATCTGGAATTGTTGAGTTCAGAGGCAACTAGTTTCAACCAAAAGATCTTGATGACTAGGGCTGTTGAGCAGACATTGGAGTGGGCTGCCCAGGGAAGTAGTGGATTCTCCGTCCCTGGAGATATTTAAAAAGAGACTGGATGTGGCACTCAGTGCCATGGTCTGGTAACCACAGCGGTAGTGGATCAAGGGTAGGACCTGATGATCTCAGAGGTCCCTTCCAACCCAGACAATTCTATGATTCTATGATTCTATGAACCAGAACCAGATTAGAACCACTGCACACCACACAGGAAAGGCTGATTTGATTCCCCTTGAGAGGGCTCCAGGACGAAGCTATGAAAACCTCCAAACAAACTGCATTTCTTAGAATTGCCTGGATGAAAGGGGAGAACCCAAACCAGAAAGTCGAAGAGAAAAAAAATAAATTCACCTCCTGAGCATGGTAAGGATATCAGTCATGCTGCGCACACGTTTCAGCAAGCTGTCTAACTTGTGTGGTTCTTCCTTTAGGAACCTCACAGCTTCAACCTCAATCCGGAGGATCGCACGCATTTTGTTCTGCAACGTCGGGAACTCTCCTGCAAAGAGAACAACTGAGAAGCTCAAGAGGAAATTCTAAAAGGCCTGGGGAGTAATGGATGATGGGATGAATGAGCGTCTACCTCTCTGCAGGAGCCATGCAACAAGCTCCTTAACCCTAACTTCAAATATTTTGGGAAGTGAAAGTTAATGTCCCCAGATAAAAAGCAAAACTGCTCTCAGCCACTTGTGGTTAAATGAGAAGAGCCAAAAATAAAAAGGAAAAGCACAAACCTTTCAGGGTGGCAACAGCCTCTCCCACTTGACGCAAAAGAAATGCTCCATCTTCAACATCTTTCAGTGTAACTGTCTTGCTGGAAGCAGAGGAGTCCCTCTTCAGATCTTCAACAAATGCCTCTAGCTCACTGGCAAAACAAAAATGTGGACATAAAATGTAGGCAGGATTTTCACACTACAATCACATATACGTGGGTGAATGGACTAAACTAAACCAGAAACCTCAACTGTGGCACCTTTAAATCTGACACCACAGGTTGAAAACCCACCAGGGTACCATGAGGGGAGCTGAGGATGCTAGAGGGTCATGCTCACAGGATAGGAACACACTTGTAACTAGCCCAAGGCATTGATTTCTCTGACAAGCTGCAGATGTGCAGTATTTTTTCCAGTGATTCTGTATGTAAACTTTCCCAATCCTTCAGATACATAACCTTGATTTTGTTTTGTTTGTGGGGAGCCTTTTAAGGTTGAGACCAAATTTCTTGCCTGGTACAAACCAGGACACCCTGAAATGCTTTTTGTGCAACTACACACGCATCTATGGCTATACATGAAGACGATCTTCTCTTGAATATTTATCCCAAGACAAATCTGCCTCTTATTAAGATGCCAAAAACTCTAGAAGGAACATTTTGAGAAGCAGTTTAATAGCATGGCAGAAAACAATGCAAAGCAAACTCTGAACTGATAAGTCAGACATTAAATTTAACCTCATTTTGTGCCTCATTTCTTGTGTCCACTCAGGGAGCAGTTTTGCAATTTTAACAAGAGAACTAAGATATGGGCTGATTGACTGAAAAGGGGTAAAGGACATCCCCCTTCTACACCAGCCCCAGGTCTTGCATTGCCACATGTTTTCTTGTGCCAGCACTGCCACACAAACCAAGCAGAAAATTACTTTTTTTCAGCCCGTTCACATCCTAGATCCATCTCCATGTACAGTTAACGGGAGGAAGAAAAAAGTAGGTGTCCAGTAACAAGATAAAAAGGAGAAAATCTCTTGCATCACAGTTCTGCACCCGGGTCAATTTAAAGTAGAAGCGCAGTCAAATAGAACAATAAATGGAAATTCAACAGTACTTCTGATATACAGAGAAGCAGAAATAGTATCAGGATTTGAACATGGCATGTACAGGGCAAAAATTTCATGTCAATCCAAAGAGTAACAACTTTAGAAACTATATATTTTTTTAATTAAGAATAGTAAATTGCTTTTGAACAGTTCACAAAAAATTGAAGGGAAATGTTCCTGTTCTGTGCCTTGATAAAGACTGAGGTAAACGAAATAATCTGCAAGAAATAATCCGAACGACCACACGATGGCAGCAAGTGAATGCCTCTCGGAGTATTTTTCCAGTGGAAGAGGCTCCGCTAAGGCAGATCCCTGCTGCCTGCCTGCCTCTGCAGTCATGGGCACAGCTACAGTCTGGGAGGGAGTAGGAACAAGAATTTGGCTCTGTGTCACTCACTGCAATACAAAGGCTCCTGCCCTCCGGAACTCTCTGCTACAGTCACACATCCTTCCCTGATTCTGGCACTCAGGATAGGCAGTGCTACTTTGGGAATCACAGGGTACCACTCCCCCCTTCTCCTCTGCCCCTAACATTTTGTTGAACAGCACTGAAAAAGCAGCTCCTCATATATTGGTGTCCACCAGGCAACGAAAAAAGATAAGAACAGAAGCTTAAATTTGTTCCTGGGAACAAACACAGGGCAATGATGTGATATTTTGGTAGGCTTATGTTGGAAAGACAAGGGATAAAGGAAAGACTTCCAGGCAGCAGACAATGCTTATCTTTCCCCTTTGTTCTCTGAGAAGAACTGGAAGGGTGATGATAAACCTCTTTGATACCATGCACTGATACTATCAAATAAGACAACTAATCCTGAAATTACTCAGGGGATACCAAATTACACTGTCCCATGTTGCTAACTACCAGAGAAAAGAAACTTTAGTCCTCAGGAGCCCAAGTCTGAAACAGATGCAGTGGGCTCCAGCATTTATTTTCTGTAGCTGAGAAAACAACTGGGCTTCACAGATTGGACTGAACTAGCCCAATTAACAAGACTCACCTTAATGCAGTTTTAGAAGACTAATATAAGATAAATTATTTTTCTGCATCTATGTTTTACACAGGGGACCTGAGGCAAACCCTTATACTGGAATCTTTTTTAAGCAAAAATAAGCATCAGAGGAGCAGTCTCAGACTGCAGAACAGGTATCAGTAGAACAGGTTACAAAATGAACTGACAAAATTAGTAGTAACAAATCACCCAGGCCAGATGGTATTTGCCCTGGCGTTCAATAGCAGCTCAAGGGTGAAACAGTTGAACTACTAATGCTAAGTATCTAACTTCTTGATTAAAATTGCTTTGGCACCAAGTAGTGGAAAGTTTCAGAGATTACACAAATACATTTTTTAAAAGGGGATGGGGCTATTCATGAAACTGTACTCTGGTGAGACTGACACACAGACTGGTGTAATTGGTAGATACTAAATAAAGAACAAACAATGAAGAATTAATGGACCAGTGGACAAATATGTTGTGTTATGGAGGAACTAATGTGATTTGTCTGAAGAGAAGTCTCACAAATTCACAAGGCAAGAACAATATGGGGAAAAAATATAGCCCAGAAGGCTTTCAGCAAGATATTTGAACAAAAGTTTTCAAGAAAGGAAAGTTGCCATGGGACAAGAGATAATTCTCTCATGGATGAAGTACTAGAAGTAAAGGAAAAGGATCAATGAACAGCTTATTCATTGAATGTTGTTTGCTGGTGAGTTCCACAGGGATCAGTGCTAGGACTGGTGCTTTTCAATATAAATTATTTAGAGGACAGAATGAATAATATAATAAAAAAAGCTCAAAAGGATATTAAATTATTCAGAAGAATAAAAAAGAAAGGTAATGGCAGAGGGATGAAGATGGACCATCTGATACTCATTGATCAGGAAAAAGTAAAGATCAGATTTACTCCTAATAAATATTAAATAATGCGCACGAGAAGAGGAAAAATAAAACCAAAAACAAATGTGCCTAAACCAAACAATCCCCCAAACCCCTATGTTTTTATAAACAATAAAGAACTTCAAACTGATAATCACCTCTTGTGAGTGAGATGTTTGAGTTGTAATGGAAATCACCATCATGTGGAGCATGACTACAGGGGAACCCTTCACCATGACACAGTATGAAGTCATGGTGTGCCTACATCAAATACAGCCATTGCAGAGCTCTCTTCTCTCCCCATTCCCATCTCACAAATGTACACCAGAAGGCCAAAAGGTGACAAAATATATAGAATGGCTGCTACAAGAGGAATAAGCAAGCAGACATGATTTTTTTTTAGGCAGGAAAAGGCATGATCAGAAAAGGGAGTGATCAGAAAAGGCATGATCAGAAAAGAGAGCTTCCATGATATCACAACTAGCATGGAGAGGGTGAATATTCTGCCATGCATAATTTAAGAGTCTGGGGATTGACTGACAGATGAAAGAAAATAAAACTAAAAAAATAAACAAAAGAAAATAAAAAATAAACAAAAAGAGGTTGTTTCTACCAAAAAAAAAAAAATATTACTCTATAGAATTCACTGTGCCTAGAAGCTGTACATAAGTTTACAAACATTTTTAAAAATGCATAAATTAATGAGAAGCAAACAATCCATGCAGAGCTTTTGCATATGAAGATACCATCTACAACTTCGAAAATCTCCTGAGCTACAAGTCATTAAAAGCAAGGTGATACCCTCTGAGCATTTTGTCATGTTCTTATATCCCTTCCCATGTATCTGCTACCAGTGGCTCCCAAAGACCGTTGTGTGGAGTTCTGTTTTTACTGAACCTGTTGTTTTTATAAAAAATTCTGATACTTTTCCTAACAAAGATATAAATCATAACTTTCTATGAATCATAACCAATCAGACACCTTGGATATGGCGACAATTTAAACACGGTGCTTAAAAACATCCATCTATCAAATTGCATGCAGTTATCTCAACATGTAGCAGTCACACCTGCAACACGCTCCTTACGACATAAATATTACATTATACAATGTGCTATATCATTGGAATTTGTCTTTGGCCGTGTAAATTAAATTTTAAGGCTAGTATCTACAAACCCCAATGTGTCACATATGACATCCCTAATGTTGAATCAAAAGACAAGATAAACTACCCAGTTAATTCTATTTTTCACTGTTACAACTGTGAATAAACACTATATTTAACAGTGTTCCTTAGATTCCACTAGGTATTTCTGAACTGTATTCCTGCCACAGCTGTGCCATGCACTTTTGTAGGCACCATCATGAATAGCTGCTCAGCAGAAAACCTGCTCTGAAACGTTCACTGACATTTCTGCTCTTCACTACATGAAACTGCCAATATATTTTTTTTATTATTATTTCTCAGTGATCATCTTCAGAAATGCAGAAAGAAGAGTTTTTTAGGCTGAGATTTACCCCATCAGAGTAGAAAATAAACTTTTCAAAGTGTTGCAGAAATCCTTAAGCTCCCTTGTCTTCAAAGAAGCCAGTCCTGATTCAGTCCTGTGATTTAGGAATGGTCAAGAGGACAGTTGAAAGATTAAAAATATGGTAGTTTTTGCCCTGTATCTTTGCATTTTACACATCTGTACTGGGATCACCTTAATTTAAGTGCCCATAAAGAAATGTTAACCTTTTCCTGAATACTGCCAATGACATTTTTTGTCTAATATGTGATGTATGCTCGTACTTATTAACAGGCTTCAGTACTTTTGTCAGATGGGCTTTTTCTTTTGGGCTGTGATCCTGAAATCATGCAAATACATGATGAAGATATCTCACTGGACACAACTGATGAAAAATTATTGTGATTTAATGTGTTTTTTCCATCATGCCTCTAAAAGGTTTGAACTAATACAGCCTCTGACTGATCTAAGACAGACACTTTCCTGTAACATAAACAAATTAACTAGCACAGAAGCAGCACAAAGTCTGTGAGCAGAATGAATTCCAAACACTGAGAAAACAGAACCATATTGCAATCAAAGTCATATCCTAAATGAGCAGCTGTAACAACTACTGCTGTTTTCACTTGACCTCACTCAGTATCCATTTTATGAGGCAATGCAATGAACAGCCTTTACACAAATTGTTCTTTCCACAGAGAGCAAACAATCTACAAACTCAGTGATGAGGTACAAAGGAATGAAGTGATAAACACAAGTGTAAGTACTTAAGACTACAACACCATGTTACTTAAGACTAAAAAGCAGCCAAGAGGAATATGTACACCAGCATGGACTATTACTACATGTTAAATTTTTCTTCACAGAAAACATACCCTCCCTTAGTAACATTCTACTTTATATTTACAGATACACTGATTTTATTAAAAATCTCATTCATCTGATAATACTTTGATCAGCAGGAAAGCTTACTCTCCTTAGCTGTCAATAACTGTACTCCTATTGCTCTTCAATCACAAATTCCAATGACAAGCTGACTAAAGCTTCACTATTATAGATCAACTCTTCAGGTATGAACTAAATGTAGTAATGGGAAATAATTAGTTATATAGCATCTTACAAATACGAGCATTAGAATAATTTAATTTTTTTATTGATTTCAGTTTCATCTTGCCTGCCGCTGACTCTGAAAATGGACTAAAACAAACAACTAGATCCAACCAGTCTTAGTAGACTAAGATTTCTGAGGAAAAAGGGTCTTACAAAGAGCTTTTACACCACCAACAGGAAAAAGAAAAAAAAGTGTTTTTTTTCTGCAGTTAAGTGCATGGAAATCCCAGTGAGTACAATTTAGACAGACTGGCATTGCTGACTGCAATTAAACATCAGGCTTCTATTTATGAGCTCCTCCTACCTCTCCCATGCAATAGCCAAAGCACTTACTGTTCAAATCTGATTTTTAGCCTTAAAATCAAACTCCTTGCCTTCCTTTGCATCCATTTGTTCTCAAGAAATCCTCCCTCCTTCCCTAAAGTGTAAGACATAAACACTATCAGAAGATGGTGGTGGTCATGGTCCCTCTACACGGGACTTCTGAAGAGGTTCAGCCTCTTCATAGTAGTGGGACTGACACAGTAGGCTGTGCTTAGAAGGATGCTCAGTCAGGACCAGTGGTTCACGCAACACAGACACAGTTTTACAGCCAATCTAAAGTGTAAGGAAACACAGATAAAACAGCACACACAGGTGCAGTTTTACCAAAGGTGTACTAGTTTTAAGTTTAAAGATAAACTTTAAATTTTCACTAAAGCTACTACTTTATGGAAGAAATATCCAGGCAAATGCACAAATTCTAAGAGGCTTCTCAACCCACCATAACTTCTTTACTATCTTTTCTTCCTCGTTGAGGTATTTCTGTCTCTCTTGTTCCACCAGGTTGCGCTGTCGCTGTACAGGATCTTCAAGCCTCTTCACTGTTTCAATCATTTTTCCATTGATTTCCAGCTCTGCTTTCTTCACCATTGCCCTCAGCATCTCCTGGTTCTGTAGCTGTTACACAAAAGAAATCAACTTCAGTTTTTTCTACTGGACTGAAATCCCTGGCAACAGGATACATTGCAGAGCTCAGAAATAGGTTGGGATAAACACAGCTCTACATCAAATGTGTTTTAACTTCTCTCTCCGCTTACCTATAAACATTATTTCATGAGGAAGTGCAGGGGATGAGAAAAGCCTAAATCTGATTAATTTCTCATGTGTATATCTAACCTCCAGTTAGTGAGTTGACAAACAAAAGATGTTGGGATCAGTACACCACCTTCAATGCACAACTTCTGCAAGGATTGTGACCCCTTTATTCTGCTCAGCCCAGCAAGAATCAAGAATTAATCACACCTCTTGGGAATGTCGGAAGCTTGACTTCCACTTTGCATGTAGCTTGTAAGCTTATGTGTTGTTCTGCCCATACAAGTCTAGTGGATAATCCCACATAATAGTGACAAGGCTGAGACTCACTGCTGTTCTCAGATTGGAATTTTTCAGTCTCTTGAGTAGCAGAGGAAGGATTGTGCCATTCTGTGTATTTTGGCACAGACATACAGCTCATCTGCAATCCATAAAAACTCCCTTATGTACCAAAATCCCCCTTTATAATATGGTAATTTTTTCAGAACTGTAAAGTCACACTTTCCTTGTATTAGCCTTATGTGCCTAAAGCATTAATTTTCTTATTGATAATAAGTTTGCAGAGAGAAATATAGCAAACTAGACTGTACTCTTCTTAGCTCTAGAACAGCTAAGCCTCCCACTCACACAAACCAAAACTGTTAAAGTGTTTTACACAAACTGTAAGATTCAAAATGATAAGCAGGATTCCATCTAGTCACATCTTTAGGATACGGGCAACACAAACACAATTCTGTAAGCATGGCAGCCTTCTCATACTATAAGACTTTAAAAACACCTGTGTCAACTGGGAGACAAAGTTTCAAGTTTCAAAACTAGCAATAGAACCATCAAGTGTCTTCTAAACATACAGGCTCAATAGCCAAACCACACTCAACACAAAGTAAAACTAATGGTCCATAAAAAGAATCATAAGAAAGGGTTACCCACAAGACACTGTAATGCAACAAGTGAAAAAAAAAACCTTTGCCCAGGTCACTCTTTTCAATCGGTATGGGAGTGAGAGGAACAAACTCAATGCTCCTCTCCCAATTCTACAGTCCTTGTGCTCCACTGTGCCTTCTCCAGCAACACAATTGTGTTGAGAGGGAGGGTAACACTTCATGGAAAGTGCCCAGGGGGGTCTGAGCTGTAACAAGCAGGAATTGTTAGATCAAAACTCATCTAAAGGTAAGCATTAGCAGGGAAAAAAAAAGAAGCTGGAAAACATTTGAAACAGCACAGGTTTATCAACAATGTCAGCTACTTTTTACCAGAATGCATTCTTTTGAAGACAGTCATATAGTTGGATTTGACATATTAATACCTCCTACAGTGAGGCCAGCACAGGTATCTGAGACACATCTCTTACATTGTGCCACATTTTCAAGAAGGAAAACATAAATGAATGAATGAGTGACTGAGCATGTAGCACTTCAGTCATACAGCTTATTCACAGCTCCTTAAAATGTGGGGCAATTTGACACAGCAAAGTGACTTGGGAAATGTGAAAAAGAACAATCTGAAGATAGTGAGAAAGTCAGTAACAGAGTCAGACTTAGGCCAGGTATCCAGAAATTAAGTTTGCTATGCTCCTCAGCTGGTTTCACTGACTCCCCATAATCTTAAAACTGAGTATGTGTGTGTGAGGTTGTGCAATGGCAGGTACTCTTTATCCCGTACTATGGGGGTATATAGGGGCTCTGTATTGTAGTGACACCTACAGCTAAGGTGCTTGTCACTTCTGTTCACGCAGTGCTTGAACAGTATTAGAAAGTTTTAGTCATAAAAATTCCTTCATTTCAGATTCCAATATTAGGGAATAAAAATATAACTCTGCAGTATTTCAAAAACGTTGTATGTTGAGGACTCCCAAACCTCAATGTTTAGAGTGATCTCTTGAAGTCTGGGAAATTACTCATTTTGGTATTAAAGAGATTTTTTTTCCATTTCTATGCAAATTCATGCAACACTTGGCTGTTGCAGGAAAATCTGGTTTTCTTCATGCTTGGGGAACAGGGACAGAAGATGAGAGAGAGCTATAAATGGGTGTAGAGATAAGAGAAGGAACCGGGGGAGAGGAGTAATTGTGGGTTCAAGCAGGGCAGAGCCACCAACCAAAGGACAACATGAGGCAGGGCAAGCAGAAGCAGAGTGGAAGAGCTGTTGGTGAGGAAGAGGAGGCAGTGTCTGGATGCTACAGAATGTTCACCTCCACATTCTGGAGCTGAGTTTGATTCTTAACCTTTTTTCTGCCAACAGGTATCCAAACTGAGACAACCCATTTGTCCCTCAAACCACGTCTGCCAAGTGTCCAAAGGTAAGGAAAAGCAATGTAGGCTTTCCTGTCACCACCAAATGGTATTTTCTTGGTAATTAGAGTTAACCTGACTTACAAGTGCAAGCAGCAGTCAAACAGAAATAAAATTAACATTGCTTTTTTATTATTGTAGCATCCTCTCCTACATTCATTATACTTGGCTCCCATTCCCAGCTTCACCAACCTCTCCAGATACCTACTTTGTGCCTCTTTTTCAGCTACTACTCCAGCCATTATCTCTCACTGTTCTCTCACAAGTAGCCCAGCACTGACTTTCACCCTGATTTTAAGAATAATCTGCTTGCCAGTTTAGTTCACTTTGAACTGATTATTATCTATGAGACAGGTAACTGGGAAACCAAGTATTAGTTCACAACCCTGCTTCTCATGAGGAGATGAGCAGGACCTGGCCAGTGGGAGCCTCCCATGTCCTGCTGGAGAGGCTTCTGGGCCACCCACCTCCCCACACACTACAGCACACAGCCACAAACAGGGACTGACTGACTGCCTGCAGCTCAGGATCTCTGCAGAATCTAATTATCTAATTCCTGAAGTTTGTCACCATACATATATTAAATGTAGTCTCAGTAATTTTATAATGCAGCTCAAAACATATTTGAATTTCTAATTAAAAGTGAGACTATCATGTACCATTTATGATAGTATCATGATTACATTTTCTATCCTTTCTGCAGCACTCATTGTCCTGCATATAATACAATGACTGAAGGAAAAGCATAAATACACATTCCTAATGCTGAACCTTAATTATATCTAACTGTTTTCCCTTAAAACGTGTTTTATTAAAGAAAGGAAGGGATAAATAAACAAACAAAAAAGTAAATATAATATAATGATATATATAATGAACATCTACATTAAGGTTTGATTCAAACCTCCCACTAAGAGTTCTCATTATCTAGGAACACAGAATGAACAGCCTTACTGAACTCATCATGGGCTCCAGCCTCAGTAACAACAAATGTGTCCAGGACACAGGTTGGGTTATAGCCTGTCTTTGGCAATGAGGAAAACTCCATGACACCGTGAAACTAGTTTCTCTTGAGTATCTCTGAAAATCAGAGTATTAAGGAAGGTGCCAGTGGAGCAGCAAAAAGTGCATCTAACCTTCAACATCCATAATGCAGATGTCTTTACTTCAAGAATCTCTGGTTAAAATCCAACGACAGATTGAAACGGTCTTAATTTTTGGTTCCATCTGGTAATGGGCACATTTAACTTGTGTATGAATCAATACATCTGATCAATTGCTTCTGCTTATGTTTTAAAAACAGAATTTTGCCAGCACAGGCAAGGACTACAAAAATGAATTAGTCTTTTCCATCACATGCTTCTCTGACTGTACTAAGCAAATGTGTAAGAACTTACAGTGATATCATAAATTGATAACTGAACTACAGATGGTATTATAGCTTTAGTTCTGCTTTCAACTTTCATAAATGTGCAATCATCTTTTTCTTTTCTTTGGAAGTGTTTCCTTTAGTCAGTCACTGTATAAAGAAGTTACATAAACAGGAACAAACTGACTGCCAACCCATGAGAAGCAGTGAAAGTGAAAATATGAAGTACTGTCAAATATATTATGCAAACAAGCTGGGAAAACAGAAAAAATCTTTTTCCTTTTACTTAGAATTATTTTCCAAAAAGCAGAACAAAACTTAATTCATTAGAAATTTAGTATTTCAGCACTATTCAGTTTAAAACACTACCTTGCTGCCCTACAAACTGTGAGCTCTCTTTAAAAATATTTCCACCCATTCAGGAAAGCCACAACAAAAACTGACTCTCATGAATACAGTTTATCTGCAGTATACGAAAGTTTCCCTTGAGCAACAGGTTCTTCCATCTGACTATCACAAATTCTCCTACTTCCAATTGACATGATGCACCAAATTTGCTATTATTTCTGAAGTAAGGGAAGCCAGCCAGAGTTAATGAGCACACTTGAGATATGTCCATTTTTCCTTCTCAAGACTTCCTTTGCAGCATTAATTTGTGTAAATGGTACAAGTTTCTTCACTGCTGCATGCCTTAATGCTATATCTGATCAAAAAGAAGGTTATTGTTCTGGGCAGGGCTATGGAGACAAGGTGCAGCTGGGGAAATGCCACCTCCCTGGTGAGCAGGCCCTGTGGGAATGATGCACTCACTTTCTGCAGTGCAGCACTGCAAACTCCATCCTGCTTTATCAGACCACATGCTAAGCACAGGTAGTGTCCAGACTGTAGGTGTTTGCCAAGAACTGCATTTTCCACATGAGGTTACAGAAGCACAGAGCAGCTCCAGTGCTTTGTGAAACAACTGTGGAAGAAAACACACTTATACATAATGTGCCAGGGCAGAGACCCTAAGCCAGAGTCTTGAAATTAGATGAGGACCATGGTAGCCAGCATGTAGACAGCACTGATGGGAACAGTGCTTGGAAGATACATTTGCTCTAATGAATAGAACATGCTCATCCTGAACTAGAGAAGCAAATACATGAGTGCTGTATCACAAGCAGGTCATCTATCTGACACAACTCTTAGCTTCAAATACTGTCTGTCACCTTTTCAGTACCAGTAAACTGAACACAGGATCTTATCATAGCCTCTTCAGTCTTGGTGACATTTTCTTTATCCTGATATTTACCTCACCCTTCCGCTCCCGTTCCCTATGACTTGTTCATAGTTCAGTTTCCTTTAGTTAAGTAAGTGAAGAAAAAGCATAGTCTAAATTCTGATCTGAATTATCATTATTCTGTTCTAAAATAAATCAGCAAATCAAAGGAGCCTGACAGTACCATTTCCATATTCAGAACCACCCTGGTTGTAATAACAGCAGCTGCAGCCCTGCAATACCAAACGTGTGATGTCACTTTCCAGGGAAGGAGGACTGGCAGAGTATTGGTTTCTCCTGCTGTCTACTTTATGGTACAAGGAATTGTTTTACTTCCTTTTACATCTTCTGAGACAACACACAGTGCTCTTCAGTATCCAATTAAGTGAAGATCTAAATACCTGCACAGCTTCATAGCAATATTTTCACAGTGTCTGAGATGAATAGCACATATTTATATTTGCAGCACAACAGTATGCATCAGCAGAACATTTAGGTTAACTCTTCATTGGTTTTAGTGTTCCTTGCAGTTTTTATGGTGTTGATGCATGTTAGGGAAGTACTGGTAAAATGTGATTATAAGTAGGGCACAATAAACATTTGCAGGAACTTTTGAAATATCTTTTTTCCTTGCTGCTCAAGTTGGCTGTTCTTCTGGATTCTGTAAATACAAGAGACTCAAACTTTGGCTTACTGCATATATATGGATCTTCAGCTACACTGGGGTTTCCTGACATCAAAATTGTTTATTCAGAAACTTAAAAACTGTCTCAACTGTAAACAGCATGGAGCAGGAACATGATTCTTTTAACATGTTTATACAGCACATAACATAGCAGGGTCCAAACTGTAATCATAAACAATATTATTGTAATATAAATATTGCTTTAGAGTCATCAAAACTAGAAATAAAGTTTTTCTCAATATCTGAGCAGCAGCACTTACACTGAGCTAATTCTCATACCCTTAGGGGTATGCAAGTGGGATACACTAGAGCAGATTATGCTTTTGTGTCTGTAATACACGGGTCTTCCTTTTGCTAGAACTGAGAAGCACTCAGTTTTTGCTCCTGAGAAGCACTCATTTACAAAGGGTAAAAGAGAGAGAAAGAGAGAAGAGTAAGAGAGAGAGGGAAGGAAATGGAAAGGAAGGAAGAAAGGAGGGAGGGAGGGAGGAAAAGAGGGAGCACAACCTACTTTCCTGGTGTAACCCAGAGGCATACCTGTAGCTGCTTCATCTGATGCAGCTGCAGCCGCAGATCTGACACGTTGCGTTTCATGCCATGCAGACTGTCCTGCATTGATGGGGCTCCAGCAGGGTGATGGATGACAGCAGACTCCACAGTTCCCAATGCATTCTTCCCTCCAGATACATTAGCAGCACCTGCAGTAAGCAGCAGCATGGGTTGAGCCCACCAGCAGAGAAGGTGCAAACATCATCCTGCCTCTGCCCACAGTAGCCACACACATTTCACACAGATGGGCAAGAATAAGCTGTCAGTGCTCAGTATTAACTGGGAGCTAGCACCTTCTTATCCATTATATTTTGTGGGAAGACTACAATATTAGTGTACCTGTGCTGGAACCTCAGCCATAATAGAACGCTGCATTACCACAAGACTGCTTCCTACAATATGTATGGAGATGGGATAATAAGCTATAACTGCAGATTACTCAAAGGAGCAGTGAACCAAATTGGTGCTGAAAGCAGCTTTGGGATTGATCTCCCAGGAACTATCTGAGACTGGTCAGATTCACAGGTCTCCTGAACTGCATACTTGTTGAATAATGATCACTGGAGAGCAATTTCAGTCAAACATACAATTTTGGGGAAAAGGATTCTATAGAGAATCTTGTTTTGCTGTTTAAAGTACAATTGTGTTATTTCTACAGGTGTCTCCTGCACCTACTTTATAAAACCATTAAGAGTAATGAAATGTGTCATTTGTTTGGGACTATGTTTACACGGGAATACATCGTAACACAAGGAAGTGTGCTGAGCCACACCCTCAGAATAACCATCAGTGCCCTCACCAGACTCTCTCTGCTCAATAATGCTGCTCCTCCACACAGCATTCATGCCAGGCTTGTTCTTTTCAGTCTCGAGTAGCTGGGAAGAAGCCTTATTTACAGGGTACAAGCAAATTCCAGCTCATCACTAAATGGTCATATTACAGCTCCTTCCAGCAATTTTTACTTACACACCCATATTCTTCAGATTTTCTTTCTAATGTGTCCCTTACCTTCCCCATTGCCAACAGGCAAAATGATAGATTGTCAGTAGGATACACCTTATTTTGTAAGTCCAGAGCTATGTAGCCCTGCACACTCTTCTGCTCACAGTGCCAGATTCACCTCATCCTTTGAACTGCAATGTATACCACTCCTTCAGCAACTGCATTATTGGTCCCTCAATATGCGACAGACATTTAGTTGCTGGAGTATTTCCAAACAAGAGCAACAAAGCTGGTGATAGAACAAGTCTTAGGAGGAGTAGCTGAGAGAACTGGGGCTGTTTAGCCTTGAGAAAAAAGAAGGCTCAAGAGAGACCTTATGGCTCTCTACAGTTACCTGAAAAGAGATGGTAGTGAGGTGGGTGTTGGTCTCTTCTCCTAAATAACAAGAAAGAATGAAAGGAAATGGCCTCAAGTTGCACCAGGGAAGGTCTAGATTATATATTAAGAAAAATTTCTTCACTAAAAGGGTTATTGGAACAAGCTGTCCAGGGATGGGGTAGAGTCACCATCCCTGGAAGTATTTGAAAGATATGGTGCTGGGGGACATGGTTTAGTGCTGGAGTTGGCTGTGTATATTTTACAGTTGGACTTGAAGGTCTTTTCCAGCCTGAATGACTCTATAATTCTACTCTATGATAATGTCATTCCCCACTTCTTCCTTCTCTCTGAATAATTAAAAAACCTGAGGAAACAGAAAACTCATCAATGGATCTACGCAGGTATTTTGCTCGTTATTTTTTCCCACAAGCATACACTGTATCAAGTTCAATGAAATCAAATGTTGCAAGCTTTTCTTTGCCTTTTGAAGTAAAAATTGCCTTCGCAAAATTAATTTGGGAAAATAATTTTTAAAGGCTGGAAAATATACCAGATTGTTTTTATTTAAAATTATGACAAAAGGTTTCTGAAGAATAAAGTTTCTTGCTTTTACTACATGTGCAATTCCTGTCAACAAAAGCCCAGGCTCCTCTGGCTGCACGGATGCTGTATAAGGGCTATCATGCCATAGGCTTCCGGAGACGTGCTCAAACAAAAAGCTATTCTAGCCTGGTGCTGACTGTTGTAATGCTATACCTTATCTAAACATGCTCCAGCTAGACCTGCTCTGTGCTTCAACAACAGCACTCTTCATTTCACTGCTGGGCAAGCTGCTGCACATTTTTGTTATACTCCAGTATGATTCAATGCTCTCTTGACTTTCAAAGAGCTGCTTAACAGAAAGCAACACTCAAGAAATAAAACAGTCCTTGTTCACTGTCATTCTGTAACCACTCCATGCTTCAGTCTTATATATGCTAATCTATCTACATGTACACTGCAGTTTTTCCTAGTCACACATCTATTTCCCACCCACTTGCATTACATTTTGGATCTTTTTTTAAAGAAAAGGGTACTTGGTTCATAAACTATACAAACAGAAATCATCAGAGAATCTGAAAAATGTGCATAAGCCTCCAAGATTTCTGATCCCTAGCCACAAATCTAGACTATTTTAGAAAGCACATCTACCTCTATGCTATTCTTTGCCCTGAGCAAATCCTCCAAAACCTCAGCCCCCAGCCCTGGAGATGATGCAGCCAAGGCATGAATCAGTCCCTGCCAGTCTCTCCCTCCATACTGGACCCATATTGGAGTCACATATTTTCTCAGGAAGGGATGCTGGCTTTTCTTCTGCAAACAAGAAATGTCTGACTCCCCACCAAGCAGCTCTCCCCCTCTGCTGCCTTGGCCACCTCCTCTCACCATTAGGTACACTCAGCTGCCATGGTGTCCCTCCTGTACAGTGTGATCAGAGCTTGTAAAGCACAATGTGGGACTCCTGGGGGTGTGAAACACTACCACAGATACCAAGTGAGCATGGAAGAGCTGTAGGTATCAGCAGCTGATTCTCGGAGATACATATTTTCATCAAAATGGAATAAAGGGCAACCGCATGAGGGGCTGCTTCATCTAGGGAGTATGACTTGCTTTTGGAAATAGTCCCAGCCTGCAGCTTTGCAATTAAATGTGTGGCCAGATGGATTGAAGGGAAAGAAACAGCACTGGCTTTCACATTTTCAAATAACCTGGAGCAGGTAAAGTGGCCTGAATGCAAAACCCCTCCACAGTCCTCTTATACTCTAGACAAAACCAAATGTTAAATTTATTTTTTTTTAATTATTTTATTTTCTTTTAAAGAAGGCTAATGAACTAAGCTTCCATTACAACTTAAAGTACAAATAGAATAGATGTACAGAAAGGGTAAAGGTTTGGTGTTTGCCCAAGCTCAGGAAGGTAAGAAACACACCATTCACTCCTTGACACTTGATCTTTGCTATGGTTGCAAAGACATCACTTTTCTTCTGTTTTCTAGATCTTATTTTTCTTTCTAAAATGTTAAGATTTTGTTTTGAAGTGGACTAGGAAAAAAGGCTGTCAGAAGACACACAGCAATGTTTCTTCATAAATTACTCATCTCCTTATTAAAGAGCCACAACATTTTCAAAATCTGTTTGGGAAGATGTGACAGTTACCCTGTTCTGTTTCCACCCAGTTAGAATCCACTAAGCAGATAGGCAAATGCAATGTTAAGGTTGTAATTCCATCATTAATGAGCTGTTATGGCTAGGCACCCTTAAAAGAATAAAATACTCTTATATATGTACCACTTCATGTCATTGATCTAGAATGAATTCAGGATAATGTTTTCCCTGCAGATGTGGACAGAGTCCCAGGAGTGGTGTGATCTATCTTTGAATCTGACATAAGCAAGTAGATAAGGGATATTTTTAATTTAGAGATTACCACAACAAGGGTCACGCATGTGAAAAAAGCACACAGCTATGCACAGGTGACAAGAAAGTTCACAAAGAGCAAAGAATCTAATTTGAGTCCTCCTGTGTCATACTTCACCCTGCTTCCATGTCCCTTTCTTGGCTTGCACTGGTGGTGTTAGTGCAGAAAGATGTACTCTTTGATCCCTTTCCATTAAATAATGAAATATTCTTCTTCCTCCTTCCAACAAAGAAGTAACCAGGAAATAACTATTGGTGTGTTGGTTTTTTTTGTTTTGTTTTTTTTTTTTTTGTATTCTATGATACAGCTGCTCTCTTTAATAAATGAATAAAGGACTTAGTTTATCAATCTTACCATTTAGTGAACAAAAATACAACAGAAAAGAGAAATGGTGACCATTTCTCATCATATTTGTTAGTAACCTCAAGGAAACTCATCCTAGTATGGTTTGTTTTTAGAGTCACATGCTGTTCTAAAGTGAAGAATCCCTTGATGCCATTTACTTTTGATGAACTGAAGAAGTTTATAAGAATTCAGTCATGGGATTTCTTCTAACATCAACAGAAAAAACATAACCAACCTGTAGAAGGTTACCCACCTTCACCCCTCTATGAAAGCACAGAGCCTAAAGCCATAAAACATAAGAAATGAAGAACAGCTTGATTGTTATAGGCTCATTTTCCCCAGCAAAAAAGCATTTTTATTTAGCTTTTTTAGTATTTTAGGCTAAAGAATCTGCTACAGACTGGTAAAGCAGTAATATGTTAAATACAGCAATTCAGTGTATATGAAATACCAAATAGTATTAGCAATCTAGCTATATAGAGGATTTAGGTATAGCTATCTAGGCTTTAGAAATTCTGGGTTCTCTCCCTTCCCAAGTGAGCTAGTTTTCTATTTTTTGCATTAACCTCTCCTATCATTGGAACACATACAACAAAATACAGTGTTGGTTCAACATTGATGAGCCAATTTTATCCTGCACAGATGTTTTATTGTTCAGGATGGGAATTTCTGCTTACCAGTGCTCTAGAAAGGACCGCTCAATCAACATTTTATACCACATTTTATTTCAAATAGACTTTGAAATTGCTAAAAGTGGTATCTCAGTGCACAGTTGTCAAGCAGAATTCTATAGTAAGAGAGTCAACTGCCTAACTGGCTATACTTAATAAGGATTAGGATGAACTGAAGAACAAAATAGTGGTCAGCAGAAGTTTTCCTAGGTGCTGCTGGTACATTTAAATCCAAGTGCATTTACACAAAATAGAAACATTCTCTAGCAGATAGCCTAATTTTCCAGTAAGCAGGGATTGTGATGGCTTACTGGACCCTCTCATGCACAATTTCAAAAGCAGGTGCAATTATTCTGTTTACAGGACTATCCTATTATACTGCAGTATTCAGCTGACATGTGCTACAGTACTGGACTCTATTGGGGTCAGCATCACTCTTTGTTTCCCTTACCTGCTGGAATTTAATTCTATGGCTGAGTCATGCTGGAAGGACAGGATGTAGGGATGCAGATGCTGCAGTTACAATTATAAGTTATAGCACTGATTGTGATCCTTGCATACACTGGCTACATGGCTGGCCCCACTGCCCTATCCTCATCTCCCAGGTGATCAGAAAGGCATCTATTGCATAACCTCAATTCTGGCACCCTTTCTCTTATGCTGGATACAGGCATGGCTGTGTGACAAAGTCAGTGTCTCTGTCAGTATGACAGTTGCTGATCCGGTCTTCCAATGGTAAATTACATGTTCCACCCATCAACCCCCATGCTTGGACATGGAGCTGATGTAGTCATATGCCAGGCAGTGAGTGAGGAGTCTTTGGGAACAGCAGTGGCAGGAAATTGTTGCTGGTCAGATCAACCATGCTATTCTGGTGGGTTGAGCATGCTTTCCACACAAGGGAATCTCCACCTTTGCTTTGTGTAGGGTCATTTTCCCCAATAAATATTATTCCATTTCTCATTTCCTTGAGAGCACAATAACTCACACATATGAATCGTTGATTAATTTAAGTTGCAAGGGACCTCTGGAGGTCATCTGGTCCAAAGTCCCAGTCAAAGCAGGGATCACTTAGATCAGTATCTCCAAACTCAGTGAGTCCAGCAAGTACTGAATTAGTACAAACACAGGAAAAGTGGGAAGGTGGAACAGCAACACAATACAAAGAGGAACACAAGGCAATGTGTGTGCAGGGTTTGATGGTTTCTTAGTGCTTTGTATGAGACAGGGCCTGTGCAAGTGGGAAATACCATAAATTCTCAGTGTATAATGACACTGAAATAGGGAAAAGTGTAAGAGCATTTTGCAGCTGTCTTGAAAAATGATGGATTTTTCAGTGAGTTGTCTGAAACTGATAAATTACAACTTATGTTTTCACAGCCTTAAGTATTGCTCTCCCCATGAAGGGGCCAACAGGAAGGGAAGAGCTGGAATGGGACCAGAGAGTGGCTTCAGAGAAAAGCTGTAGTATCAGGATTTTAGCTTTTTCTCTCTTGCATATGCTTTACCAGCTGTAGTATCAGGATTTTAGCTTTTTCTCTCTTGCATATGCTTTGCCGTTTCCAGCTCTGGTTTGATTTTTATCGGCTGGGACATACTGAAATTCCAGATAAACAGGAATCCTTAATGTGAACTAACAGCTCCAACAGAAAGGCCAATTAAGAGCAGAATAGATTTGCTAACAAATGTGTGTGGTTTACTACCTGCCGGAGCACAGAACTCCCTGTGAGAACAGCATTACCAGGAAGTAGTAATTTGCATTTAGTGCATGACAAAAGGTGAAGAGGAGGCATGTAAACCCAGGAACACCCTGCAGACGTCTCCAGCAGTAGCCCATACACAAAGAGCTCCAATCACATGGAAATCTTCTTTCACAACAGCCTTAGCTCCATCTTTTAAACTTAACAGCTAAGTGGGAAGCTAAAATGAGACCAGCTCTGACTGGCTTCATAATTGATGCTTGCCCAGAGCCACTTAGGTGCACGGTAATAATTAGCAACAGATCAATACAGCTTAATTAGGGAAAGTGCTATCACACTGAATGCCAAATTCCCCAGTGTCATTACATCCATCTCATCCTACTGACTGAAGAACCTTAGAGAAAAGTTGAGGTGACCAGAATAGAAATGAAATATTTAGCTTTCTACAGCAATCTGGATATATCTGAGATTAATGATACATACTATAGACAAGGTGAGCCACTGGAAAATTCACCATATGCAGACGCTGTATCTCATTTAAACCATTCAATGCAGGTGTGAAATTCCTTACAAAGAGCACCTCAGCCTATTGTAAATTGCTCTTTTAACAAAGATGTGGTCAACTCCCATATCCTGAACTTAAGCTTCAGTTCTGACAGTACAACTATGGAAAAGTAGACATCTCCATAAGCTGGGAAATGGTATTAACACCTGAATAATTTATAACTGAGAAGTGAATTATCTTACCTGCGGTGTCAATGCTGCTCTTGCTGGACACAATTTTCAACATCTTCTCACTAAGTAATAAAAAAAAAAAAATCATAATTTTAACTTATTAACAATAAAACTGTAGTGCAGTTTATAATCAGCAAACTAAGTGTCCTTGTCTAGCAAATATATTTCAAAATTAAACCACCAATAGCTTGTCAGTTGTTTTTTTAACATCATCTTTTAATACAAGTTAAGCAAGGGATGGTGTATAAGTAGTAGAAAGCACAGAGATGTAGCTACATTAATTCTTTTTAAAACAAAGAAGACTAATGCAGTTAATCTCCATCCATGATTTGGCATATTCTTCCTCTCTGCCTAGTATTTGCAAGGGGATGATACGGATATTTAAAAATGATTGAGCATTCAGGGATTTTTTACTATTACATTCAAATACTATTTTTGTTGATTGATTAAGTAAATCATTACAGAGAAACAGATTTAATGAACTCTTTTTTTACCTAGAAGCATCTTTGCTATTACTTGTATTTGGCCCTTTAAATAGCGCAGACTGAACAAGACCAGTTAAACTGGCAATCTGTTTCTCCATGGCTTGTATCCTCTCTCTGTAAGACAAGAGAACCGTTTGTTAAAGCCATATATATTTGCTTTCAGACTTGTTTTTCTAGATGAACGATTACCATAGGGCTGGAAAGACACTACAGAGTTTGTGCAAAGGCCCACGGGCATCAGTTTGCATATACCTTGTTGCAGTCTCTTACCACATCTTTGTTTGGACAGCTTTTGCATGTTAACAGAAAATAAGAGAGACATCTGCTTGGTTAAAAAAAAAACAAAACAACCAACCACCCACATAGTAAATGTTCTAATGATCTCGTGAGACAGGCACCTAAAACAATCAGTGAATGCCTCCTGGAACTAGTGAAAATAATTTTTTTCAGCATTTTATGTATTAGTCTTACCTACATTGGCCCAACCGTTTTGCCTGTTTATAAGGTTTCAGGATTAAACACTTTACACTTCTTGTTACTATTTTTAGTTTCCTAAACCCCAGGATTTTTGTCTGCAAAGCATTTAATCTGCACAAGCTGACTGCTTCCCAGCCCAAATCCTTTGCACCTGACATTGCAACTGTCTGATGTAGAAAGGACAGCAATGTGACAGACAGGCACAGGACACCAAATGCAGGCTGTACAGCTACATTATATATATATACACATATATATATAAAAAATCCAATACCCCACAAAACCCACAGATTTGCTTTCATGCATATATCCTGAGAAATGCCTAAAAACCAGAAGAAAATAGATGATGAAGAACCGTAACGGGTATGATCAGTGTCTTCCATAGGTAAAAAAAAAGTCACCAAAAAACAACCACCTTTTTGATAGGAAGGATAATATCTGTGTGTTTATCTGTTTACATGAATGCACAGATTTGTCAGGTACCAGGTGATTTCCTCTGTGGGCTCCAAAATGGCCTTCGCTCACACAGGTGCCTCCTTTCACATGCCAGTATGTCAATGACACACAAAAGCACAGATATGCATCAATATGGGGGCTCAGACAGGACCTTCTGAATGCATCCCTATATGCCAGCAGTTAAATGACTGGGGAGACACATAAAGCAAATGCTAGCAGCATGCTGTGGTTTTAGGAGATGACTGGAAACAAAAGTTCTCAACAACCAAGGGACTAAGACCAGTGGTAATGACTGATGGAAGAAGATGGGACAGATACACGTAGCCTCAGACTCAGCCTGCTGAGTAGCCATCCCTCACCCCTGCAGTGTCCTGGGCACATAGGATCAATGTAGCTCTGGCCACCTCCAGCTACAATTGCTGTCTGGTTGCCAAAGCCATAATGCCTATCACTAAGGGCCAAATCAACTCAAATGTTGGTATCAATAGCAGGAAAAAGAAAACTATTTACATGGAGTGAATAACCAGCCCATCTTGTAGTCAGCAATATTATCCAGGCTAATTATTTCATTCACATTCAGAGAATGAAATAGAGGTTTGCTGGGACAGCACCCAGATACCATTGCCAAGAGAGCCTCTGAGACACCCAGACATTAAGAAAATAGGGCAGCAGTAAAGAGATACTAATGGACACAAGGAGAGAAGAGGGTGCTCCATCCCCAGTCCCCAGAGCTGGCAAACACTTCTTACTGTGATTGAATACAGCGTGTGTGTCTTTTCTGTCTTCTTGTTGAAAGGTATTTTGAACGGTGATGAGAAGACTAGTGACTCTGACCTAATTCATTTCAAACCAAGAAATACATTACTGAATTTCCACTGTTTCCAGATATAAAATAAGAAACTGGTTCAGACTACAGTAACCTTTGGAATAAAAACAAGTACTGAAAGACTGGGATAAATACATTCTAACAAACTTTAATGCAGCATTTTTGACACTTAATAATGAAAACTTTTCCCAGATAATCATTACAAAACCTTCCTGGAACTAAGCTCAACTGGAAGTATATCTGTTTTACCAATTCATAAATATGATGTTTTTCCATCCCATATTAGATAATATGGAAGCAGATTTCTGTTTCAAAAGAGATTATGGCAACACAAAGCTGATCTGGTCCTTTGCTGTGAAATTTAGGAAAATATGTTAAGAGGGAGAGGGATGTTCCACATACAGGAGATGATGAAAAACAAATGGAATACTGGAATCAATTGCACAGAGCACATTTTTTTTTTTAATGGTAAAAGCATTAAGAATGTGAAGAATCTACAAGCACTCCGGAGTTACTCTGTTAAAGACAAGGCAGGATTTTTCCTGTAATCATTTCACTGTAATACCCAGACTTGTTACTTACCATCAGCACCAAACATTTCAAAAACAGGTGTCTGAAAGTAGGTGCCTTTTAGGCATTCAATGAAATGACCTGATTTTTGGAGACCTGGCAGTCTGACTGAAGGTGGTGGGAGGCAGTCAGCTCTAGTGTGGGCAGGGAGTGCCATGGCCAGCCTGGTGGCAGGGATGTGCTAGGGCTGACATGGCTGAAGGGCTGGTGGCCCAGTCCTGCTGCCTGCTGCACAGCCCTGGAGGAGCAGGGACAGGCAATGCAGCCATCTCCCTCACCCATGGCTTCCTGGTGAAGGGCTAAAGCAACCTCAGGTCCAGAGGGGTAAAATAAACATTTTCTTTCCTCTGTGCCAGGCTGGGATCTATCAGGCATTTAGGCACTGTCATGACAGTTGTGTGGTTTTGTTTTTTAACACTATATTTTCTGCCTCTTGCTGCGACCCCTGCTGTGGAAAGGGAAGGTAGAGAGAAGGCCAAAGCTCAACTCTTTTCCAAGATTAATTTACCAGATAAATCTGCATCTCTCCACCACCCAGGAAGAACAGGGAGGGTCCCTTCTACAGCAGTTGGTAAAGAAATGGCTGTTTTATCAGCCTGAGCACAGAAAGGCATTGTTTCACATTGTTTTCCTGTGAATGCTGGGAGAGGCAGAAGTGGTAGTATGGGTGGGAGGAAAGGAGGGGGCAAGGTCAGAAGTGACGCTGGGCTCTGGAAGACCTCTCGGTCAGACTGGGCTTTGCCTTCTCATGGACCTTGGCGAGCACAGCGGGCACGGGGTTCTCACAAGTCCTGTTCTCACAGGCAGCCTGATCCACAGCCCAGGCCTGGGGTACTTCCAGACACTGTGGCCTTTCCACAGCATCTTGCTCCCCACCTTCAGCAGAAGCAAAATTAGCCTTGTTTCTCCAGGGACTATGCACTGAGACAGCAGATTTCATCACCAGATTTCTTCCTTCCAGCATCACTGAGATTTCATGTAATTCCCTCTATTGCAGTTACCTGGAAGTAATCCCAAGCAGGGTACAGAGTATTCCTGAATTGGTACCCACTTCTCACAGCAATGCTATTTCAGCCTGAGTTATATATTCCTTCCCCTTCCTGAGAACATCTTTAATATTCACTTCATTGAGAAGATACTTTGTACAGACACAAACTACAACCCAGCTGTGTAACTGTTCATGCACACTCCTGTCTAACCCCAGACTGTGCAGCACATTAGCCAGAACAGAGGTACACAAATACCAAGTCTGGCACCATGACCATTCGTCATATTAATTGGCACAATATCCTGCAGAAAGATTTTCAGTGACTTTCCATATTATAGTTAAACCTTGACTTAAGTGTATATAATAATCAAAAAGATGGTCAGAGACACGGAAAATACATTTCTTTCTACACTACATTACCCTATGAGAGAAACATATCATGAGAAATCTTTTTTTATCACACTGGAAAAAAAAAGGAAACAGAAGAACCAAGTGAAAGTGTCACAGTCAGATTTTACCCCAAAATCCCCAAGAACACCTGGAAGGGTGTGAAGCAAAGATCGGCAGAACTCCTCTGTACTCTGCTCTCTTCCCAAGGGAAAGATACACAAAGGTGAATATTGCAGTCTCCTAAAAAGGGTAAAATCAAACTTTATATAGCTTGAAGCTAAAAGTAAAAGGGAAGCTCTGAAGCACTGACAGCTACAATACTAATTAACAACTGTTATCCAAGAGCCTGCAACTCATCTTCCTGCAAACAGCTCTTCCAGCAGAAGTACCTTCCCTCCATACTTTATCAGTCATTTGCAATCATCTTTTTCTATCTGGTTATTCAACATTTTTTACAAAGGGGGATGCAATTTTGTCCCTGTGGCAAGTGTCTGAGAGGATGTATCTGCAAAATCCACCTTTCTTACACAGACTCAGTTCATTGCTGATGGAGCTTCCCACTGTCCATAGCTTTACAGAATTATTACCATTTTTCCTAATGCATAGAGTTCATTCATACTTTAACATACAAAACAATAAAGTTATTCTGTGATGGGAACAACATCCAATAACCTACATGTGGCCATTGCACTTCAGTCTTGAACTGCAAGCCATGGACCATAAATATGATTGCATTTTTTGCTCAGATTTGCCAAGATCCACAGTACACTCCTGAAATACATTTGGAGAAAAAGATGTTTGACAGAACTCTCTTGCTGTTCTAAGGATTGTGTTTTAGTGCTTAGCAGCACTTATTATACATATGCGGTACTATCTAACAACCTAGAATTTTGCAAAACAATATGTGTTTTAAAGAATGTAAACTGAATGACATTTAAAGTAATGTACTTTTGGGTATACAGCTTCTTGTCAAATTTATCAACATTTAAACATCTGCCTTGTCTTTAGTAACTTCCAGAACTGTCCACCATAAGCTACATATCCAAAAATATGACAGCAAACCACTGTTTAAACAACTCATGCTTACTCACAAAAATTTACTCATTCTTCTGTTGACATCAAATTTATGGGATAATGAACACAAAGATGAACTGCTGCAACCTCTAAACACTTCTAATAGTTTTTAAAATCTCTGTGAACTTGTTTCTTCTCACTGTTGTAAGAGCTCTATATGAAACTCTTCTGATAAATTAATTGCTTTGAGAATTTATTATAATGTAGAGGTAGCTACCTTGAAAATACCTGAGGTAAAACAGATACAAGAAATAATTACAAGAAGCAATTTTATCTCCTTCAACTCTGGCTTAAATAACAAGCTTGATGAGAGTGGTTTCCACAATGCAAAACTGAAATGGGAAACCTCAGAAGAAATCAGAAATGGTGGATTTCATCTTTTGTAGACTCAAATATGCTGCAGTTAACATTCCAAAGGTAATGGACCCATTTTCTTCAACAAAACTAAGGTACAGTCAATAAGAAGTCTGATCTGCTGTAAGTACCCAACACATTCTGATAAAGTACAAAGATATCCCACTTGAGCCCTGGGAAGAGAGATTCAGTGTAACTTCTGGGCATTATCACTATCCATTTTAATCTTTTCTCTGACTTATACTTAAACTGTGCATTGTCCTGAGGTTGCGACAGTGCTACCTACAGGTAATTTCCACAAATAGATAGGACAAAAGATGCTTGCTTTCTTCTCAGCACACTCCACTAGAACTGAAGCAGCACCAGTGCTGAGATGATGGGGCTGATGCTTCCAGGATCCTCAGTCCACTCCTGAGTCAGTCAGGATGGGGAATCTCTCTTGTCACAGTGTACATATATAAATGACTTCCCTTGTCAGTATCCCCAAGGCTGACACAGTCTGCTGTTACCCCACACCTGACACCATCTCCATGCAAGCTGACTGAGCACAGCACCATTCACTTCCTGTGGCCTGTTTTTTAGGCTCCTTATGAGTAACTGGATAATATATACAAGAAAGCAACATACACTTCATTTTACCATGCCTGGAGAAGGATGAATTCAGCCCTATCTCTCCAATCCCAAAATATTCTTACAGAATCAACCCCAGCTGTACTTCTTACAGGTGTAAACTCTAAGTCCTACACTACAAGCTGTGGTATAACTTTCTGTCATTATATATGCCAACTTTCAGGTGTTCTTAACTGAAACACTGTAATAATTCAGCTCCTGCTGAAACAGGAAAAGACCACCTCAGATCACCCTTAGTGTCACTTGTTTAGTTCAGTAAAATCTCAACAGCACTTGTTTTCAAGGTTTATGACATTATTAAAAAGCTAGAATAAAGCTCAGAGCATTTTGTTTCTGTAGAACTCAAACCAAATTCTTATGATTGCAGTGATTAGAAAACATACCAATTTGCATGAATTGCTTCTTGTATTTATAATCATTGTTAAAAAAACCCACACTTACTCAAGGTTAATAAAACCCAGAAGCTATAAGGGTAGCTTTCAGAATGATTTTTTCCATACCATGGGCTAATACACACTATGCTGAATTTTAAGATGATGTATTTATTTGGAGGTATGATTACGCAAATGCCTTTTTCACCTGTGTAAATATATTCTCCTCCTAGGACTAAGACTCCTGGTGCAAAGCGGTAGAACTATCTGTGTAGTTGCTCTTTAAATATTTGCAAATACACAGCATTGTCTATAACTGCGTAGCTGAGTGAGCAGATGAGATGACCACAGGGGACGAAGAAAGTTGCACAGACTAGAAAGGCTTTCATATTCTCCCCTATTTTCAAACCCCTAACATGAACCTTGTAAATTTTTTTATCTGAAAGCTACCTCTTGGTTTAGAATTGACAAATATAGTTCAAATTACTTCCTGGTTGTAATAATGTAAGCTTGAAATGAAATTTCAGTACCTGCTTCTTTTTTCTTGGAAATCAGTAGGTAAAAATCAGGTGTCACTGACCCTAGATTGTAATATGACCTAACTCATACCCATGTGTCAACAGAATGACAAAGCTATAGGCCTGTAATTTTTGTGAATGGCTGATTTTCTTCTGTCCTCCATTTTGTTCTCACCAATGGATCTCACAACATATTCTTCTGGCCAAGCGTGGTCAGAGGCAACTGATTATTGAGCAAGTTGTTCAGGTGGAAGGGAAGTTTAGCAACTATATGAAGCTCCATGTATTCTTAGCAGTTAAGGCAGTCAGCAGTTACCTTTGGCCTCTGTGAGCTCAGCATTTTCCAGCTATTCATCTTCACTTCCCTAAAGAGCTCTATAAAAATTAACAGCACAAACAATACGCTAGAGATTAGAACAACTCATACAATACACAGCAACCGACTGGCAGTGTAATGATTTTTCTCTCCTAGGGCAGGGTCTATGGCAGGAGAAGCCTTCACAGACCTTTTGTATAAGTCTGGTCCTTAAAAAGACAGGAGAGATCATTGTCATAATTGTCAGTACACAAAAGTTAACAACAGTCTAGTCACCACATACTTGTGATGCCAGAAAAATCATAGGGAACAGCATTCTTGTTTCAATTTATTCCCTGAAACAGACTTTCTCTTCTCAGCAGTTTCCCCTCAAGCAACATTATTATAAACAACTGTCCTATTTTTATGCAAATTCATGTTTTACAGGAGGTAAGACAGTAATGATAAATTCTTCCCATTTCCTAACACTAGATGAGAAAAACTCCACTGCATAAAGAACCAAAATTGTAATATCAGAGTGTCATTCTTATCACGGGTGAAATATATTCTCTTATTAGCAGGAACAGAAAACATGATCTTGTTGTCTGGAAAGAAAAATCCTGGTTAATCATTTTATTTTATTATATTTTTTCCCATGACTAAAATTTACACAAATGAAAATAACTAGGGATTCATCATGGTTTGACAATACTTTCAGATTAATAATGGGAGGTGTCACATCTCTTCTAAATTACTAACTACCTTGATAGAGGGATAATAAACACTGCACCCCAGCGCAGCAGCCTCCTACACGTTACATTGTTCCCTGGGTGTTAAACAACACCAGATGTGCAGATTAGGAGCATTTCTCATTTGCATAAATTAAGACGCATCTCTGCCTTACCTCGTCTCCTTGTCCTTGGGCATAGTGGGTGATCCGTACCCAAAAGCCTGCTTGTCAGCTGGAGAGGGCACTGTCTCGGCCATGCCCGGGAGGCCGAGGACACTCCGTGCTTTTGCATCCACAAACACGGGCAGTCCTGGCTCCTTTTTGAAGGACTGACGGCTGGGGGAAGACCTGTCAGGCTGGATGGTGTGTGGGGGAATGTGAGCACTATGGTGAGGATGAATATCGACCATTCTCATGTCGGCCACTCTGTGGGGTGAGGCGGGAGGAGTTTTAGAGCCAAGAGTGGGCAAATGGCTCTCCGGGTACTTCCGTGACTTTTGTCTGTACAAGGACTGCTCCAGCATTTCAGGCTGCATCGAGGGGTTGCAGTAAGTGCTTGATGACCTCACGGCACCGCGATGGTAGGCTACAACGTGATCAGGGACATCAAGTGTGTGTCCGGAGTGGGGTGCAGCCACACTCATTCTCCCCTCATGAAACAAGTAGGGGTCACCGTACAGACCTTCATTTCTGATCAGGGTGAGGTTTTTGTTACTCATGTCCTCATCTGGCTTCACATCCCGTCTCTCCAAAATGGCGCTTGGGCTGGGCGATATCGAGCGCGAGGCTGGGACGCTGGAGAGCCGGTCCCTGGGGATGGTGGCGTTGCCTGGAACACCCATGGGCCGGCCCCCACTGTAGGGAATCCTGGATGGAGAGGGAGGCATGGAGTGGGGCACCGGGGTGGAGGGTGGAGAGCTGGGCATCACGTGCGAGGGGTGCGTGGCAGATCCAGGGCGGGAACCACTCGGGCCATCTCGGCCTGTATAAGCAATTTCCCTCTGCATCTGGAAAGAAAAGGAAAACCATCTAAGATATAGCACTACTGAATGAGCGACACATGATGTGGGTCTGACAGCCTTGACATTTACAGAAAAAAAAATGCAAAAAAACCAATCCTAAAGACTAAGTAATTTGTCATCTGTATAAATAAAACATTTTGGGATCTCGGTGCCTAAAGAAAATAACAACTGTTCACAGCAATAAATGTTGTATTTTACAGGCGTACATATGAGAGTTCAAAAAATCTTTTTACTTACACAAATACCATCTAGTCCTAACCTGATATTGACAGCTGCCAAAACTGAAATCAAGGGTTCCAGTGCCAGGTGCCCTAAGAACGTGTAGTCAGTCACATACTTAAACAGTTTATTGATCAGACACAGGCTAGAGTTCACTGATTCTAAACCAGGAAGAAAATGCTGATGCTCTAGCATCACAAACAGGCCTAAAGCCCTTAGACAAGAAAAATAAATGTTACAGATATTTGGCAGGATTTAGCCGTTTGGTAATAACTTGACCTGGTCTTTATTACCCAAAAGATACACAAAGCATAGGAGAACAATATACATAGGCATTTATTGACAGTCAGGTTGCATGAAAACAGTCTGACCTTATCAAACATGTGCCATGGGTTTCCTTCACTGCAAAGATAACTGCAGTCTGTGGAGCATGCACTCAGAAAGTCACCGGAGACCGTATCAGTGTTTTGTAAGCAGCAGCAGTAACTGCCAGCAGTAAGGAATAAGCAGACAAGGAAGAATAAGGGAAAACTTGCATACAAACGTGTTAGTACTTTATTAACAGAGGCCTTGGCAAAAAACTACAATGGATACATGTGCTTCTGAGACTGTAGCATCTTACTCTGCCCAGCAACGACCTCTCTAGATAGTTGAACACTATCAGTGACAGACACAAGAGAAATCCTCCCTCTAGCAATCATGGTGTGCCTGCTCTGGTGCTGTTAGGGTAAGGGGGATAAACAGGAAGCTGAAAAAGTTTGTAAGCTGTGTGCCATCAACTACATAACAAAAAGATCACAGCTGCTAAAATTTGTGTTGGCATTTTCAGCTTCCCTATCACTTCCAAGGGACTGTAGAAAGCAAAGTGTCCTAAGCACAACTACATGTTCCTGAAGTTACACAGCATGTGTTAATGTGCAGTGGAAGCTGCTGATCTGAAATCTTCGCCATTTCTCTCCCCTCTCATTCCCTGCTTTGACAATGACTTGATTCATTGCAGTTACAGTGATCCATGGCTGATGAAGCAAGAAATAATATTCCATTCCTGCCTCACCACTGGTTTTTCCACTGGTAAGGGAATTGCGATGGCGGTGCATAAACAATAGCTGTTCTCATCATGGCAGGCTTGGCACTTGGGAATTACAAATTATGTTCCCCAGGGCTAGAGATCAAAAGTCTGGAGGATCAGGTATCAGAAAGAAGAAAGGAGAGAACCTGATTGTAGCAGCAGCAACAATAAATAATTGTAACCGAGTGTGCTAGGATGGCTCATAAATGAGCCAGACAAAAGTCATGATTTTTTCATTTCCACAGAGAATTACTGTAGTCTGGAAATTTAAATGAAATATAACTAAACAGTATTAATAAAATTATCAGTGGGCATTCAACTGAGAATGCAATTGATTTGAAGAAACACTGCAACATACTGAGCTGTATTGTATGTTCAGACCCTGAGCCTGGGCCCACAGAACAGAAAGATTCCTACTAGCTCCTGGCTATGAGGAGCTTTGGGATGACCCCTCCAGGAATAGGCAGCTGCAGATGTTTTGCACTGAGAGAAGAGCCTGGTGAAAGAAAATTCTCCTTGGTTCCAACCATACAAGCTATACCATTTTCTGTTTAGTTGATCTAGCTAAAAAGCCACAACAGATGCAATAGTGTCTGAACCCATGTACACTGTGATAAGCTAGGCTGCAGTAAAAGGAAAAATTCTAATTTTACCTTTTAGAGAAGAGAAAATTTCCATGGGAAGCTTTCTAAGCCACAGGTTGAATTTTCCTCAAACTTCTGGACTTCATATTCCTGTATATTCTCCTTCATTCCTCATAAATCAAATAAATACATCAAAGAAAAATTCCTATTTTCCACCTTAATATATTGTCATATGCTAAGATGGAAAGGAGAAGTTCAAGTATGGGTCTGAGCTATTGCTCAAAACCCTGTGTCTGAGTGTTAACATATGTAATGCTATCTACTTTTACTCTAAAATAACACTTGGTGTACACAGGCTGAATCAAGACCCCATTAGGCTAGGCAGGGCACTAAGGCCTGGACAGACAACCCCTTCCTGAGAAGTTCCATTTCTATTTTAAGCCATGATTCAGCCCCTGGGTGGAGCGTGCAGAAGGGGAGAACAGGGGGAGCCACAGTGTCCAGGGCAGGTGCAGCAGGATGTGTTGGCTGGGCAGGGATGGGAGCTGGTGACTGGGAGCCAGGCAGCCTTACTGGCTGGAATACACTGACTTCTACCACTTGAATGATATTTCTCTCTTTCCACTTTTCTCTCTTCTCCAGAATCTCCATATTATTTGCTAACGGTAACTTTAAAAATGTCAACGATGGTCTCTTCTTGCTTCTCATCTATACACCTATTGTGTTATACTCAAGGCACACTACACTCTCTCATATATAACCCACTTTCCGTGCTCTTTTTCTTCCATCCTCCACCACAACCCCCCATGTTGCTGAATGAAAACACATACTCAAATACGCAGGCTGCCTTGAGGCACATGTTCTTGTACTTCAACTGTATGACTCAGGGACAGAGAAAGAGGATATTGGACTTATCTGAGGCTCTAAATACCAGGTGCTATCAGAGCCAATTGCTTTGAGGGCAAAAGGAAAACCATTTTTAAACATAGGATCATGTGCTTTTTGACTTCAGACATGTAATACGTTTGCCTGAGGGTGTGGTTTTCTTTAGCACACAGCTCTTCCCTGTTGTTACAGCCTGTAGACTTCACATCCTTGAAATAGAAACTTGTTTTGTAAATCCCTAAGCTAAAATATGGCAAAGGGCTAGCAGCAACTTCTGTATAAAACATTTGAGGGGAGAACGCATCACTAAGAATCTTTCACTTGTCTGTAGTAAAAAAGATAACACCACGTTTAAACATCTCCAGTGGAAGTTTTAGGTCATTCTAACAGCACTTAAGTCTGTAAGATGCAGAATTGTATGGAGTTTTTTTAAACAGCAATAGGGATACTGAAGAGTCTTTGTGTTTATTGAAGGATTAACATAATATAAAACCAGTTATGTTCTTTATTTCAAAACTAGTTGGCATATTCAACAACTGACTGTACTTTGAATATAACTGTATGCAAAAATGTAGCAAACCAGCTGTGCATCCACCCAAGTGGATGATTTTATAAATCTTGCTCCTCATAGCTCACACAAAAGCCGGGCAGATCCAGTGTCTCTGCATACAGCAGAATACAAATTTTGTGGCAGCTCCTGATCCCTCAAACAGCACAGTCCCCATGAAAGAAGGACATAGTCACGGTATCATAAGGCTTATGGATAGGAAAGAGCAAGCTGCTGTTTGGTGGTTCAGCAGATGGTGATTTCTGCAGTACAGTACAGTACAGTCTGTCTTGTTGTCCATCAGGACCAATACAACACTATGCTGATACTGATTCTAAATCATAGGTCCCTCTTGAGGTCTGTCTCAATGTGGGCACCTCACAATGAAGAACCTATCCTCACTTCTGTGTCTCCAGCTGCCTCAACACATTATTCACACCTGTGGCACACACCAGACAGGGCACATGGAGCCATGCCTGCAAACTCACCAGGACTATGCCAGCTAACACTAAGCACTAATCCTACCACTGATTCAGCAGCACCACACCAAACCCTAATGTCCCCCTGTAGTTGGATACTGTAGGTACAGCTTGACTCATGTCATCATCTGCTCATGTCTCATAGCCCAACACAGGTAAAAGCAAAAGCAGGCCAGCATTTCTGACCTGGCAGTCCTTCCCATTGCTCACCTAGGCCTTGTCTACACCAACAGAAAACACAGCAACTGGCTTTGCCCCAAGGATTTCAGCCTGCCAAAACACCTGCATGGAGCATGTTCATTAGATGAAGCTCATCCATGCTTCCTCTTGGAGACATCACAGTGTTCCCAGAAAAACCCATTAATCACCTCTCAGACATGTGAAGCTAATATCTTTCTTACTCTCCTGTTGATATCCTGTGTTTCCCTGAGGAAAATGAACCTATGCTCCTCAAGCTGGCTCAACCAACAGTCAACAGAGGACACCTGCAAAGAATTTTATGAAGAGCTTGGAGAGTCTGTGCTGAAATAGCTACAGAAATGCTAGGTACTGATACAGTACGTATGAATTCATCTGTCTGTTAAGAGACCTTTTATGGAAATTGCTCATCAGAAGAAAATCCCCTTAAAAGGGAGGTGATTCTTCACTTTTCTAATAAGGAAAGATTAATTAAAGAACCCTAAACCCAACAACAACACAATCCATTAGTTTGTCTGTTCCTCATAACAATAGACAGCTTTATTGTACTAGTTGTCCAAAAACCACAGTTTAATCAGTAGTTGCACTCTATGGTACCACTTCTGTCATGACTTACCTTTTACTCAGGCTGGGTTTTGTTGGTTGGAAGCACAAACCCACTTTTGCAAAAAAAAAAAAAAAGTCATATAAGGCTTAAGTATTTCTAAAATAATATAATTTACAATAAGAAATAGTGTACTTGAAAATTACAGAATTAGTAAACAGTCTGAAAACAAAATTTTAAAAGTATCTGTACTGTGACTCTCTGTCGAAGTCAAATCCCTAGGCTACCAGACATCCCTGAGAGGTTGTCATATGTATCTGTTCTTGCCTTTTCATAGTGTGCCTTTTAATTCCTATAAATTTCTTCATTCTTTTTGGTCATTACAGGGAAGAAAACAGGGTGGCTGCAGCTGCCAATGTCATCCTTGAAAACTGCAAACACATTAGCATAACATTTAGCTTTTTCTGGTCAGGAATTTTCCAAAGAAAAGTACTTTCAGCAGACAATGCTAATCCAAAAGAGCCAAAACATTTGGTAAAAACATTAGTAAAGACAAAAGTTGGGAAAAAAACACACAGCAGATTTCAGGCAGACAGGGACATTATTTCATATCTTGGAGTGCTCTAGAGCATTGGCTTTCCAAATTCATAGGCCTGGGACAACTCAGTCAAGGTCTGCACTGGAGTAGGGACTTTAGGGACTTTTCCATGGTCTCTTCAGCAGAGCAGGTACTTGGTAGTTTTGGTGTGATCTTCCAGACCAAGTCATGGGAGGGGTTGCAATGTCCATTGCTCCTCATCAGTGCTTCCAGAGCAGAAGTTTATTTGGAAATTTTGGCTAAGAAGGGCCCCCCTAATGCTCAAAAGACAGAGTTCAGATCATGAAATGGCTGACCTGGGCTACGCTGGGGACCCGGCATTGTTGAGTCTGGCCCCACAGTACAAGGCTCTAGAAGCCTCCAGGGTTCACAATTGTTTTTCTCTATAGGAACCACATACTGCTAAAATAAAACTGATTTCACATGTTCAAACTTCCCATGAATGGGGCACTCCAAGACCCCGCTAACTTTTTTTAATGTGTCCCACATATTTCCATTGCTTTTTCCTGCATAATTTTCCAGACGAGGAGCTGTAGAACCCCCTGAGAAATCTAAGCATTTATTATAATTAACTTCCCATTCTTAGCATGCATCTAGGTTTCAGCTCTTTAGCTCCTTTTGCACAGTTTGGTACGTGCCCAACTGCAAAATCTGTCTTACAATGAAAGAGGAGTTAAGATAAAAAAATTCAGAACATCTATGAAATGGTAATTTTCTGGTTTTAGTGATTAAGTACACCAGAACAAAATAATTAGTTGGACATATATGGTTATGGCAAGAGAAGCACTGGGGTTTTCTTCTTCCATTTATGCTCCTAGTTTCCTTTGATCAAAAATGTAATCAGCAAGTATGTTAGGATGACCCTGTGATGGTAAGTGATCCACCCAGCCCTCCAGTTTCTGTGTTCATAGACCTTTCATACCAGGTTCAGCCAGCTAGAAGCTGACATGAACAAAACAGAAGAATCAGAAGATGAAGTTCACTATGCAGGATGAATTTAGTGCACATAAACATGACTGTACAGAAAGGAGACATCCCGGATGAACCTTAACCAGGTGTCATCACCATACTACTTGATAATCACTGTGACATCCTTTTTCCATACCTTTCTGCCAGCTGTGTGTGTATACACAAAGGTATAAGAACTATTTCACTCTCAAAAGCAGCATTTATAGGATACCATTTTCTTACTGTCCATACACTGACTTGAAACTCAGCCACAGTATCACTTCTCTTTCCATTCTGTAGAGCATCAAACACATTCCTGACATTATTGTCCTTTTTTTCATACCTGTATCTTTAATGCAAACTTGTGCATAAATCCAGTTCCTAAAGGAATCCAAATGTTTTACCTCAAGGTACATTACATGTCTCAGTGCGTCCTTTTATATGCCAGACTACATATAAACTTAATTCATACCATATCCTAAAGCCCCCATGGGGAAAACAAAGAATACCTATTTCACTTTTTACTGAATGTAAACCAGATCCATACAATTCTGAGCTAACCACAAAACAAATTTAATGGTAATATAAAAAATAATGTTTGATTGCTTCACTTTGCCTTTCAGTCAATGTGCATGCTGAAGATGGATCATGCAAACAAGTAGATACCAGAGTTTCAGACCAAATCTTACACAGTCTGCTCTTCAAGCCTGATTTCTTCAGCTATCCTGATGCTACTCGGAGTATTTGTTTCTACAATTAAAACAGGAGCCCTCTTATTACATTCTTAGACAAAATTGTCGCCTACAGACAAATAAACCAATATTTGATAAGATTTTTGCTCTGAAATAATTAAAATCACTTACTGTTAATTAAGGAAATCACCTGTATGGCTGCGGCTGTGAGATGAACATTTGGTTCCTCTTCTTCTAAGAAAGCATTTTCTGTTTTCAGCCTTGAATCTAAATCCTCAGTCTACAGTATAGTATTTGGTATATCCATGCCTTCTGGGAAACAGTTTTGAAAGAGTGAAAATGTTCCTTGTTCCCTCTGCTCACAACAGGGACAGGCCATCTTGCTTTACCCAGTCATCTAAGTAATGCTGCTTCAATAGACTGAAGTACTTTTCCACATGACAAGCCTGCAATTTCTCCTCCCCTTCGAAATTAGTCACTAAATAACCTCCTTGGCATGTCACCCAGTCACAAACTGTGCAACACTATGTGATTCAATCATTCAACCATTTTTTAATGTGTGCCTATAATGTATAGAAAGAGTCTAACACTATGGAATGAAGCACAATAAAGACTCACAAAGGAGAAAGCCATAAATAAAACAGTGAGTAACTTCAGTTTAAGTAAGAGAATGCATTTCAAAGGTAACAATATAAAACACACATATTAATTCCCCAACAGGGGAAGATGTCTAATTATTTAGGAAACCCAGTACAATTTTAGAAAAAAAAAAAAAAAAAAGCCTTGGAAGCTTTTAATGTACTCGGATTGGTAGTGACAGTAGAAGGAAGTGAAAGCCCCTCCTGCAGAGGAGGCTGTCTACTCATTAACCAGGCACCTGAGCTGCTTTGCTATGGTGAACTTTGGGGCCCCCATAAATCAAACCCTTTGTTATCTTTTGCAGGCGTTATGATAATTAGTTGGTTTTTCTTTTAAAAAAGGGCACAGTAGACAAAGAAAATGAAAAAAAAAAAATTAGAGGAGAAAGGTTGCTTTCCTAACTTTGATCCTCTCACCCTGACTCTGAAACACCATAGAATCTGGAACATGTCTTCTTAAAAATACAGTATTTACAGTCTAAAAGAGATGGCACTTAAATATCACAGAGAAAAATCTCATGATATGAGAACTTCCCAGTCCTGCAGTTATCATCTGATTTACAGGGGTGGTTTTTGGTTGGTTTTTTTGTTTGTTTGGTTGGTTTTTTTCTTTTTTTTTTGCTTGATTTTGGTTTTGTGCATGTAAAAATTGCCTCTAGCATCCCATCAGGCATTCGAAAAATCAGAATACATTATAAGCACATGACCATGAACTGACATCACTGTGAACAAGAAGTTATAATGGGACCTTACTGGAGCAGCATTTCTGCTCCACAGCACTGATCTCAGCCTCTCTCAGCTCTTGGTGAGGGAGGAACCATTCATTTCCGCTACAAGAGGGCAATCTGACACAACACATTAAAATAACAGGACAGAGATCACAGCAGATCTGGTAGCCAAAACTGAAAATCCAGGTGTTCCACCCCTTACTACACCCAGCCCAAGAGCAGAGAAGTCCTTCAGCTTTGTGGTCAGCTGACACATATTCTGATTTGTAATGTACGTTGTATATTTGTGTGCCATTATTGGTCTTGACCAGAACTTCAATGACTTTATATGTAGTGTAGCATAAACAGTCTTTCAGAATTGTAAAAAACAGTAATTTTGTCTTAAATGTTTATTTTTCAGTTTTACTGCAAAATAATTTAAAACATTATTAAATATTTGCACTAGAACAATAATAAAATATTATTATGGTACGGAAAAAAATAAACATATTTATTTTTATTTCAAATTTAGTTAGTCAAGGCTTGTTTCTTCCAGTATAGGAGTAAAGAAGTATTTACATTGAAGCATCTGGTTTATATTTGGCAGGTTTAACTAACCAGTCAAGCATACCCTTTTAATGAATGGATGTATATACTTGACCTAGTTAAAAAGCTGCTTAGGTCTGCTGACCAACCAGACTCAAAAGCATTAAGAGTAAAAAACACAAACGCATTATACTAGTACACTTTTATGCTGCACAGCTTTTCCCAACAGTTGCAGAGTATATTCTTCCAACTATGTTTTTTCTTTACAATGCAAAAAACCTGCAGTGAGAAATCACATTATTACGCTAAAATGGAGGATAAAAAAGACCACTAGATTTCACTGCAGTTTCTCTGCAACGAACCGCAAGCTGGTAAGATGCACATTTTCAGTAACCTGAGTCTAGGCTGATAAAGTACATCTCAGAGCATTAGACATACTATAACTAGTTCTCCGTACATCTGGCACTATATGCAAGAGTATTCAAGGATGCCTGATGCATATGAAAAGTTTTTCATGAGAAATTAATCTTCTCTTAATTTTAAAATACATCAGGCACAAGATCATAAATATTGCACAGATATATCATTACCAAGGCTGTAATTTAATTTGTAGGCTCTAACAATGCATACAAACCATTGAAGCATAACTTTCCATTTCAATTATTTTATCAGAGTCTTGTCTAACATACCGTGTATTATCCTGTGCTTAATTACTTGCTGTGTATTTGTTTATAACGTACTGTACAGAACAAGAGTTCCTTTTCAGTTTAACCCCCTGTATAAACAAAGGGCATTCCTCAAAGAGGTGCAACGCCCTACGCTTCACTGAGAACAAGCCTGGAAGTTTAGGTTAGCTTATTACTTTAAAATCAATGTTAATGTCTATGTTAATGATAGACCCAAATCACCACTGAGCTATATTGCCAGTCACCCTACTTTCTCTACATTATTAACAATATTGGCCAGTTGGCCCTTTTCCTCAATTTGCCCATCACATTATTTTCTATTTGCTTCTCTTACTTGTAAGGGGAAAGACACAACACAGACACAACATCAGTGAAACACAATTAGAAAGACAGAGAATAATTTGAAGTCTACCGTGGGGTATACACATGTTGCATAGCTGTAACTTATTTCTTGACTACTGATCAAAGTTCTTTCTGTTCCTGATAACAGCTCTTTTGGTTCCTATTCCCTCAATAATACTTTCATGGATGGAAATAATTAAACAGTTAATGCCTTGTACTGCTGTAAACAACCATTTCCTTGACAGAAAACAGGGAAGCACTTACAGATTGAATTGCTTGCCACTAGCCCAGGACTTGGTTTTGTTCTTAGCTCCCTGGAGTAACTTGTGATGGGGTCCATGGGGTTTTGCTTAAATGCAACAAGTTAGTTCAGTCCATCAGAGTCCAAATGGGAAGACAGTTTGCTGATGATGGCTTTTGCAGCGGTATGACAAATGAAGCATTATTTTCACCGGGTTTTTGTAGGGTCAGGTTTGGGTTTTTTAAAGGCTGGGGTTTTTTGCCAAAGAAAGTCTCATGCCACCTTGCAGGTCCTAAAGCCTGTGCAGCTTCTAACTCTGACTAAGAAACTAACAGTGTAGGAGGACAAAGACCTGTATGGAGCTGTCTGCAAGATCTCCTAAATCTGCAGCCTCTGATATACAAGACTTTTGACAGTGGCTGGAGAACCACCATCAGCATTTTTCTTACCTCTGCTTAGGCAAGCACCATGATAGAAACCTCTTATTGTGGTTATACACTTTGTGCAATGAAAGGAGATGGGTCAATTCCTAATTTTGCCTCCAAATATTCAGCAGAGGAAGAAGAAAGTGGTCATACCCAATCCTGATTCAGACTCATTTGTTCCCCTATGGCAAGAAGCAGAACACAGCCCCCCAAGGTTCACACAGATGCCAAGGTGACACACACCCTGGCACCCAGGCAGGCTGTGCTGGTGCCTCCCTGCACTCCACACTGCTCTCCATGAATCTGAATAGCACTTTCAAATAGGACTCAACTTGCCCACATCAGATCTGCAGTCCATTCCCCATATTTATACCTATAAGGATGTGTGTGCTGTTTCCAGAAGACAGAAAAATCCTACAGAAGCTCTTTGAATTTGAGAGGTCAAGCTAAACAAACAGGGAGGGAACTGAACAGTTCTGGCTGCCTGACACATACTGGATTTGATATATATACAGACTACACTACTTTCTCCTAAACATACATTTGTTTGCTGTTACCTCTGTTTACTGATTCCGAAAGCTTACATGAAACCCATGTGCCTTGGGTTAGACACAAGTACCATAAAGTTCTCTTAAACTTATTCCAAACTCCCTAGATCTTAAAAAAATGCACACAAACAAACAGCCCTCCCACACCACTCAGCCCATAGCTACTAGCTAGAATGAACCACTATAAAGGGGATAGGCAGCTCTACAGTTTCACTGCTGGCAAAGCAGCACACTTAGTGGAACAGCTGGAGCTTGCACCATGGGGCAACCTGTACAGGATCCCTTTGAACCAGCACCTAAGGGATCACCTGAGCTCGAAGATGTTACAATGAGGCTTCATTGTAACATGTATATTGACATTGCATACACATACATACATAGGTTTTGCATACCGGCAGTACATTCTTGGCCTATCTTTTGGTGATGGCAGATCAACATAATCAGGAATTTTAGATTTTTAGGGATTTGAAATACTAAAAACAGGCAAGAGAAAGTGGGAAATCCTCTGCTGGAAACTCTGTAAACCTCTTAAAATTTATTTTAAGTTTACTAGAGCACATATAGCCAACTCTCACTGGAGTTGCATGAAGAAGGTTCTGCAAAACTGAACTATTACGTCAGGTCTGCCGTCTGTCTCTCTACCCTGTAATTTAAACCTCATGCTTCCCCCTCCTTTCTGTGCTGATTTAAACAAAGACATTTTCCTAGCTACAGGAAAGTATAACAGCATGTATAGCAGACATATATGCATTAAGCATGTCTCAACAGTGAAGACAGCACTATTAGCTGCTCTGTATTGAAGATTTGTCTCACCTAATATTGCATTAAAAGACAGCCATCCTGGCAGTCTCCAGAGTCAGCTCATTCCTTCTAGAGCAGGGTGGGAAAAGCTGCTCTTGGCATTCCCAGCTTCTTGTCACTGACTGCAGTGGGCAGCAATTTCTTTTCTAAGCTTATAAGGATTAGATTTTTTTCCTAATTCTCTATAGTGAGCCTGCCCATATGTCTTTTCATTTAGCTCACTCTCTGCTCTGGTTTTCATCCTATTTTTTTCCCCTTTTTTTTTCTTCTTTACAAGTCAAGCTTAGACTCTACAACGAGAGGCCTAATTCCAGATGCTACTTGGTAGTCCATGCAATAGACTTTGCTGTGATACATCTTGGTGGATCCAACCCAGCTTGTGGCTCCCATTTGACTGAGCTAAGAATTAAAGGTCTCTAGTTCGAAGCTGGAAATGCACATTATTTATTTAGCAATGGAATAATACAGAAGCACCTCCACTTTTCATTCTTTTCCTCCTCTGTCCTACCATTAGCATGTTTACTTATGCTTAAACTTTTGAAAGCCAAAATGTAGAGGACTGAGTTAGTAGCATGACATTTTTCCTCCTTAGGCTATTTCCTCCTCTGCTATATAAAGCAGAAATACTACTTTAATACAGCAAGGCTCACGTGCTGAAAAAAATTTACTCATACATAATTCATGACTTGGACTTAATGATCTTAAAGGTCTTTTCCAGCCAAAATAATTCTATAATTCTATGACAATGGGAAGAGGTAGAGAAGGTAAAGAAGAATTATATGGGAAGGTGATAGGGAACCCTGAGTGTAAAACTACAGAAGAGAAAAAAAGACAAAACAAAACAGGAATGAGGCAGGCTGAGGGACAGAACAAATTCTGTGAACGAGTCCAGACATGAAAGAGGGTAATACTGGAGATGGGGTGCTGAAAACTAAAGAGGGAAACAGGGAAGCAAGAAAGGGATAGTAAGTAACAAAGAACAAAAACTTTAGCCAGAAAAGGTGAGGAACTGATGAGAGAAAGAGTTAAAAGAGAATATAGCAGATTATGGGAATTCAATAAAAAATTCTAAGAAAGAATAAGAAAACAGAATGAGAGTGGAAAAATACGAACTAATGCAAATTTTCTTCAAGACTAGAAGATGGTGCATTAGTTCCTGTCATTACTATGCTGTAGCTTAGAGTAGCAGACATGGGAGGGAGAGACAGAGAGGAATAAAGGAAGGAGAAGAAAGAAGAAAATACATCCAACATAAACTTTCTCAGTTTGGGTTAATATTCTGAGATTTTGTGCATTTTTTGGCAGAGGTGGTCAGAAGATGAGGGTAGTTTTTAGGAAAGAAGGGAGGAGAGCACTTGGGGTAAATTCCAGCTGGAGTAACACCTGAATACTTGAGGATATAGGCAAAGAAGCTATGACCATCTCTTGTCTTTGCAGTCCACTCTCATAGCCAAAGCAAAGACATCTGAGATGCACTGTGAAGCTTCAGACACCTAGCACTTAGTTCAAACATTCCCACTGAAGAGGTAGGTAACGTTCAAAACAATTCCACCTTCAGACATTGCAGAAAATACCAGGATCTGCAGTGGGACTGAGTGCTGAAAGGTAATGCTGGGGTGGCTGCTGCCCTTTGTACATGTCTGGTCATTACTGAGGGACAATGTAAATTCTGTTTTGATGAAATGACTACCAAGCTCTGAGAAAGGGTGAGACATGTAGCCATCGTATGCAGCCATCACTTCTCAGAAAACTTTTTCCCATATCAGTTTCATTTTGTTATGCAATCCCCTGACTGCACTGACTCAAGACCCCAAGCTCACCCATACATCAAGAGCTCTTTGGCCATCACAGTGTCCAGTGGCCCAGTCCAAGACTAACATCACCCTTTTTCATGTGTAAAACAAGAATACAACAGAAAGACAGGGAAAAGCAAAATTACACTTCTTGTCATAAACTGTTGAGCTTACTATGTGCATCAAACTAATCTATCTAGAGGAACAGGCTCTATATTTGGACTAGCCTGGTTACACCTGCACTGAACCTGCTGACACTCCCTAGGTGACACTGTCAAGCATTAGCTGTTGGTGTGACAACTGTGGTGCCACACTGGGTGAACTTTGCTTGGAAGGGAAGGGAACACAAGGCAAGGTGGAGTCTGACCCAAAGAAGTCTCACAAGGGCTATGGGTCTAGCCATGCTTTAATTAAGCAAAATGATGCATGAGGTGCAGCACATTTTGCTGGTCTGACTGAAATCACAGGAGCTTTATTCCAGCATTTCATTGTTTGAGCTATCTCCCTGCCACCAGTCCACATTACTTTATTTCTCATCAGCAAAACAAACAACCAGATCAGTAAACAGGCATTCAATTCTGTATATTTACAAGTGCATTTGATTTCTTACAAACAAATGTGAGAGTTTAAAAAAAAAAAGTTAAAACTATCTAATTATGCAGAGAGAAATTAATAAATCTCACATGCTTGATTTTCCCATGCTTCCTTAGTGTACTTTCCAGACAGAATAGCATGGTGAGCACACTAAGAAACCTCTTGGCATTTCAGCCAAGATTTTTCAGGGTGTTATCACAAATGACAAAAATACAAACACATTGAAACATAACACATTTCAATCCTAAAAAGGTCGGATTTACATAATTACATCATTGGTTTGCCAATATCCACATTTATCTCATCAGTATAGCATGGCCCACCCATCCCATAAGCTATTAGACTGTTTGGACTGAACATATAAAAGCTGTTACTGATTTTTTTTAAAGATAACATTATGACACCCCTCATAACTAGTGCTGCATTCAAAACAATCATTTCTTTTGCTTTTCCACAGCTGCTTTTTAGGCAGATTTTTTTTGAGAAGAAACAGGAGTCATGTAATTAAAAAAGATGCAGCAAGTATTTCCTCCATGATCTTGAAGACATCAGGCACACCATGTACAGAACATAGACAGCCACCACCAACACAGGGAGCCAAACCCTTCAGACAGTCTCAATTTCAGTACTTCCTCAGTGCACTACTAAACTGATGGGGTCATCCCTTTTTTAATTTTTTTCCCCCCAAAAGGAATATTTTCAAGCACATACAGTTCTGATACAGATCAGCATTTTTATTTGGTTTAAGTATGCTGTATATCAGATTTCTCCTCTTGAAAAAAAGAAATCCTGTTAGTAACTGCACTCATAAATCAAAATTAATGCATGGCTTTCTGAATTGCTGTACTAGCAACTCAGCTCTTATTTTTGTTCCATATTTGTGGAACTGAAGCCAAATAAAACTGTTGATATGGTTAAATGAACATAGGGAAGTATAACCTTTAGTCACATCTGGCCTTACCAGAAAACTGGGTAAAAATAAAATTTCTAATAGAGATATATGGAATAGGTTAGGCCATAAATAATATAAAAATGGTATAAAACAGAGCTGATAGTTAGATGACCTAAGCAGCATGTTTACACCTATAGCTGTTCTTTCCACAGTAAGGACACAACAGATCAGAAGAAATAAGCTGTTGTGTGGAGTTTTAGAGTCAGCATTGTCAGCAGCAGCAGTGGTCACAAAAGCTTTATATACAACTGGATTTTGCAGTGTAAGTGTACAAGCTGCACTGTGTCACAGCTATAAGGCCCAGCAGTATTCACAGTTGTAAATACATCTTTTGCCATGTTAGAGATGCTATCAGTGCATCAATTAAAAGTCTCCTAAGGTCACAAACATCTTCCTATACTGCTTGACCCCTACTTTATATATTAATGAATTAACTTCCTTCTATCCCCCAAAATATACATATGGGTCAGTCAAGTAAACAACCTATTTTATCCTAGGACAAGCTATCTATAGTAAATATAAAGTGACTGAGGGACTAGCCCTGTATCCAACACACCCTTTTGGTCTTTTCACATAGTCACATGGAGTTGTAATTTGCAATATTGTAAGAAAGGCATATATTCCCACAAAAATAATTTCAGCATCACATCACATCTCACCTCACAGAGTCCTGTCACCTACTGATATTAGCAACTGTCTTGCTTTAGCCAGCTGAGGCTTTTTTAAAGCCCAGTTCTTAACACATATACAAAAAAAGATATTTTTACTGTTCATGTTTTCAGAAGTCTGATTAATTTTCCAGGGCTCTTATTACAAAAATTACAGTCCAACATGGAGAATCAAGATCCTCAGATATGAATCTACATTTTCCTAAACAGTAGGTACTGGTTAAAAAGAAGATAGGGACAGAATTAATTCTCTTTAGTACTCATTAGGCTTATCTAGAAGTAGGTAACTAATAATATATTGAGAAGGAAATAATATACTAAGTTGAAAGCAGAGATTTTGAGTCATGATCATGAAGTACTGGATTCCGGCTTTGTGAAAAACTTCTTGGGAAAGCTAAAGCTAAAGCTTGGGAACAAGAAGTAGATGGCAGAAGGAACAAAGCACTGCTTCTAATATTCCTTGAGTTCTAGGAATTGCATACCAAACCATCCACCTCCACAAAGTGATTTTTAACCCCTGTTCAAGGAAGAGCTTGTTCAGAAAGCTAACTTGGTCAGAAAGCTTGTTTGGACTTTGGCTTACAGGGCTCCAGCAGTTCAGATAAGCTACAAAGGAGGTAAAGAAGGACCTCCCCTCCTAATAAGGTCTCAGCCGTGAGCATTTTTATCATCTGTCAATGTGTTTAGGCAGCTCTGGTAACTTCTAACTCTTCCAGCTACTTAGGAATTCCAAGTACATAGCCAAATTACTGCAAATTGTTCTACTAAAAGCAAGAGTGGTGAAAAAAAAAAACAAAACAAACATCTAAAGAATCAGAACAAGGAAACTTTATATAAAGTAGGTGGGGTTAGAATAGAAGCAAAAACAGGCAATAAAATGGATTCAGATTCAATCCTTACATTTTTATTCAGGGCAAGGTCCAACTGAAGTCAGTGAAAACTTTTCCTGAGACCCTCAGACTTATGTGAGAGATAAGACTTCCAACTTTAATTAAGGGCTGATGAAACCTTCACACATGACAGATCATATGTTCTCATTAAGTAACTTCATCAGCTGCAGGGCAAGCTCTAAGAAAACCTCAACATGAAAGTCAGGCTAGTTTGAATACAGGCCTCTTAATGGGAAATAAAAAACTGTCCCTCTATAAATTCCACTAAAACAACTGTATCGTGGTTCAAAGTTGATCCGTTTCTGCAAAAGAAACTCTCTGGGAGTTTCCAGGTAACTGGTTTGTGATATCTACCACATGACACTCCTCTGAGACTAGCTGGAAGCTTACGGCATGGGTGAGGCAAGCTCATTTTCCTTGATATAAATGTAAAATCCATCCTCATTCTTTGGGGAAAAACAAAAATCATCTTTTAAAATGGTGGTATAATAATAGGATCTATACAGTTATATTCCTTACACACAATGTTTGTAAAATTAATATAATAGAGCAAAGCACGTTGCCACTATATTAAAAAAAAGCCACAAGATGGGATCCACCCAGCTGAAACACAGGATCTGTATCTTTAAACAGACTGACTTTTTGCTAGATAACATTTGAGATTTGTATTTTGTGTGTCGCTAAACTAAAAAAATATTTTTCCTTAAAATTCTAATCACTTTCCCACTAACAGTCTTTAAACACCAGGAGGTACTGTATACCAAAGGACAAATGAATGAAAGAGAACAGGTACACTTAGTCTTTCATCACAATCTGATATGATGCAGCTACTTCTCCCTGTCTGCAGCTCTGTAGCTGCATAAAGAATTGGAAATTACTGACAACACATTAAAAAAAAAAAAAGGTAAAATATGTATTAGTAAAAAAAATAATCCACAACGTCAGAGACTTCTTTTATATATTTTTTCAAATCTCAGGAAGATTTGTAATGGCAAATTGAAAAACAACTCCTTGTGTTTAATATATGGATTTGAAACAAGACGTAAAATCCGAGAGTAGAATTTGGTGATTTAGACACCAATTACAAATTTATTTTCTCATATGGCTCGAGGAAGAAGTAACAGTTGTCACTATTCTGATTTAAATTCCCAGTTAATCTGAGAAATATCTTTTAGTTTAGAAAAAAAAAAAAAAAAAAGGAATGAGATACCTTTCTTTATGTATAAGCATCATCTTACCTTACATCTCTTGTTGAGTTCCGTTTCTAGATGGCTTTGGCAGGTATTTTAATTCCAAATTAGTTTCATCAATACATGCCATTACATCTTCTCTTTAAAATAAACCACTTTTTCTCTTTTTCTCAGACAAAATATGGGAGCTAAAAGAGCTGCAGCATCTCTGTTCAAGAGATTCCATGGACATTCAGAGGCTTTCTTTCTACTGTATGAAAGTTAACTCTGAGTAAGGAAGGCATTTTTCCTGTCCCGGAAATCAGTATAACCAAAACCAATGCTGAGCTAATGAGAAATGTTTCTTCCATGTGTTCTGTTTGGCAGACACTGCAAGTCATATCAAGGAAACACGTGATGTTTATAAATACAATATGGCTCATGTTGTCATAACCTCTCAATGACAAAAAGAGCCTTAGAAAAAGCAGACAGCAAAACAGCAGGAAAGATGAGATTTGTATAATTTGGAAGGTTTCTATCAGATAATAGAGGTATTAATGTTTTCTTTTTCTTTTTTCTTTTTCTTCCCAAAAGAAAAAGTTTTACAGCAATAGGATCAGTAAGGCAAACAGATGGCAACATGTATGAATGCTGTCCTATAGGCATCCTAGCACTGAAATGCACTCACCCAATTTATTGCTTGAATTCTTTTCCAGTAAGTACTTTTCTTCTAAATACCTCTACGTAGTTCAAGCAGCTGTTTTGTTTGTTTGTTTGTTTGTTTTTGTTTGTTTTTTAGCTGTAGTATGCAATGAACAAATTTAATTTTGGCAGTACTTACAGCTTTTACATTTATTGATGTTAAGATAGTCACCGAAGATGTTAATCTTTAAAGGTTAAACTTCTCAAAGAAACTCAATGTGTGTTCACAGGTAGCTTGAGAACACTGTTTTTATGATTTTTCTCTTTCCTGCAAGCCAGAACCAAATTTCAGGATCCTTGAATGCATTAAATTCTTGGTGAGACTTTTCAGCACTTGTAGGATTTTTTTAAAATTCACAAGTTCCCACTAACTCTAGAAGTTAAGATGTTAGCACCCTGCTAGCCAGGCACTTTCAGAGGGAAACAGAAAAGTTACTGTTTCTCAGTTTTGTTAATAAAAGCTCTTCAGACCAACAGTGTACTCAGATTATCAGATGTATGTCTCATTTTACTGTACAACTCATTTTAACTCCTCTCTCACCTTGGCAGCCCAAATGCCCACCACTGCCTAGAATATAATCACCTTTTTATCTTTCTTAGTCCCAGAAAATGTGGGGTATCCAGGTAAATGCTGCTTCCCAAACTTATCCTAATCATGCTTTCTTTGAGAGATGGTCTTGGAAAAAACCTCAAGGTACCTCAAAGTGTACCTTGATACAACAGCAGCCATAATCCAAAGGCATTCTTTGGATATTCTAGCCTCCTCAACCCAGCAGAGGTCTGGGATAAATGCTGACCTGTGAAGGTCTTATGTAGGTCAGAGAATTAAGTAAAAACATGGAACAAAGTGTAGCCCACAGACCTTAAGGCAGGTGGTTGGGAAGAGAAAGATTGCCAAGCAAAATAGCCACTGCTTTGTTATGAAGTAAAAATTCCCTCCTGATTCTCAAAACCAGAAGACAGATGAAGCCCAAAACAGAAGACTGCATAAACCAAGATTATTCATATCCAACTGCACCACCAGAAACACACAAGTTGCAATGACAGAAGGGGCATGTTATAATTTAGGATACTTCCCCTTTTAGACACTCTGTAAAAGGAGGGTATAGGGAATGAGGACAGAAAACATTCTGTGCACATTCAATGGGGAATCATTTCCACTGGGACTCACCAAGGAGTCACAGCAACAGCCTATGATAAAAAGAGCTGTGACACTTCTGAAGAATTTCAATTCATTCAGCAAGATACAAAAAGCTGCCGTCAGTTCTTTAGTGTCATTTACTGATGTTCAATCTGTACACCACAGCTGAACATGAGAAGGGAGGCAGCCTGGGCCCTACACCTAAGAATTCTGAGAAAGCCTTTTCCCCCTCGAATCTATTGCAAATCACAAATATTAATTCTAATGGTACAGACCATCATGGCTGAGTACATGCATTTGCACTGGAATTCAAATCAAAGCCAGAGACAATAAAGAGATCATCTAAAAATCTGGACATGAGACAGTATTTTGTCAAAAGAAAGCACTGATGTATGGAGAGCCAGAAAAAGCTCATAGATGTTACCAGCTCAGGCAAAGGAATAAATTAATGAAACGCAGAAATGTAAAGATACTTTTTTTCCAAAGAAAACAGATGCTACAGATTTTCAGCACACACTTTGGGAAAGGAATAATAAAAAAAGGAAGACCACAAATACAAATATTCAGTGAGATGGCACTACGTGGCTACCTCTTGCTTGAACAGCATTGAACATGGCAGAGCTGTCAAACAAACCACACTCTTCAAGATGTAAACTGCCATGGCACAGAATCAGTAAGCAAGAAAGACACTCTAAAGGATTTCAAGCGAAATTGTCCTTTGGAGTTTGTTTAGACCCCGAGCAAAATCCCTATTCTCAAACACAACCCATTCAGAAAAATGCATGAAACAAAAAGAAGCCTGGGAAAATTAGAATTATTGAATATGAAACCTGAGTGGTTTGATAGGAAATCTGAAACTCACAGATCCCACATTCTTGCACTTTTGGAGTCTTCTTGTCCATATGGATAATACTTAATACTTCAAGTGTTACTGCCAATTCTTATACAGGTCTCACATCTGTTTGGTAGTTAAAACAGGTGTCCAAGCTGGCAGCTAACATTATTTTCTGAGATTATTTTGGGTCTGTTACATGGAAATGATTATAAATCACATCGATAGAAGCCTGAACATCATCAAACCCAGGGATAAAGGTTCCAAAGGGAGAAGTAGACAAACAGTAGAAAAATCTGTAAAGGCAAAACTTTCCCAAACCTCGAAAAAGCCAAAGCTTTAACTCACATACGGTAGGAGACACAACCACAATCACAGAACCACCATGGAAAAATGTACTTACAACAGCTAATTCATGATATTCTAAATACTGTTCTTTCAGATTGTCTGACAATAAGCTGCTTTTGTGTAGGTTTTATAAACAGATAACCATGATGCAGAACCCAATGTTACCAAGAGTTACTCCCTACTTCCCACTGTAGTGATATAACATGAAACTGAAAAACATCAATTTATCCAATGTACTGAAATAGGTGGGATGAGAAAGGGTAGAAACCACTAGACTACTATATCCCCACAAATTTTCCCACAATAGAAATTTGCAGGAAGTACTTCTGCCAAATAGAGGAAAAATTGCAGTGTGTGCTTCAGAATTTTAGACTCTAGAAGGTAAAGCTGTGGAGAGAGCATTATGACCCTCTACTATGGGGCAAAGCCTCAGTTAGGATCTGAGTATTGCTGCACAAGGAAGAACCCAATCAGAAGACATACATCCTTAGGCAAACAGGCTTCATTATTTCCAGAAATGAAGAAATCACTTGTTTCCATGTTTGTAACTTTGAAATGCAGAAGTTCACATAGATCAAAGGGAAGAGGTTTTGCAAGTCTCTCCACAAAGGCTCTATGAACATCCTGGCTCTGACTTCACTTCTCAAACCAGAAAGACAAGAAATTTGCCAATGCATAGGAAAAACCAAATGAGAAGGTAGCTACATTTTTTTTTTGTTTGGTTTTTGGTTTTGTTTTTTTTTTTAATGCACAGAATTTCAAAATGGTATTTTTGTCATTTCACCAGAGCAAAATAGAATATTATACTACGAAACCACCACTGATACAAAGGTGATCACTGTGTCACTATTATTTTTGAGTTATGGTAAAAAAAAAAGGCAACTCAGCTATAATCAGAAGATGTCAAGGGTGCCTGTTTCACAACATGGTATTTTAAAATAAGCAGTACAAATTATTACAGCTTTTGCACAGAAGTAGCAACTGTTTTGAAAACAACTCTGTTAGGCAGTAAATACCTGGAGGAGGGCCAAAGAAATAATCTTTACTTTTTAATATATGTTGCTAACACGGTAGTTAACTATATCTGAGAACAGATCTAGACCATACAAATGAAGCCACAGTAGATACATTCAGCATCCACTGCACGTGGAACAAGAACAGTATAGCATTACTTTATAAAGTCACAATGAAATTGTTACACAATTTAATGTCATAATGCACAATGATACTATGCCATGCCTTCAAATTGAATGAGACATGTTGGATACATCCAGCTACTGCTACAGGAATTTAACTAGAATTGAAGAATTTCAGGACCTTAAAGAAGACACTCAAAACCATCACCTCAGCACTCTGAAGTGCATCTACTTGCTCTGTGTTGTGTGTGCAGCAGTGTCAATACCCAAGTAATTAGATTTCTGACCTATCAAAAGGACAATTATATAATTGCAGTACATAAATGAGAGGTGATTGAAATACTGTCTGCAAATAAACTATTGCAATCTTTCTAAAATAATGAGACCCTAAACTATTGAAACAGCAGTAGAGCTTACATGAAATATTAGTAATAAAGCAGTGAGACATGCTGAGAATTTATAATAAACCCAAGAAGCGAATTTACAATTAAGCAAGTCACTTCACTGGAAATTTTCTGTGCAGTTGAATCAGCTTTGGAGCACACGTAAAAGCCACAAAGCAGGTAGGACAGCAGTGGCATTCCCTGAGGACAGACCTAGTGTGGGTGACGAGGGGATGAGGTCATGTAATCTCACCACCCCCTGCTGCAACATGAGCTGTGGGTAACACAGTGGAAGGGGCACCACACTGCTCCATCTCCTCCCCTCCCAGCATCAAGGTGGGACATAGCAGTCCAGCAAAAGTTAGGGACAGTGACAGAGAGAAACTGTGTATCTTTCAAAAGCCTTCTCTATAGTTTCCCAATACATAATGTTCACTTAAAAATTCAAATGTCTTTGTTCAGTACAGGTAGAAAATTTTAGAAAAAAGATAGTCTTTTACACCATGACAGGTATTCATCAGAATTTCCTATTTGAAACAGTAATTGAAAAAGTGTTCCAATATACTTCAAGCTAGGAACCCCTGCCCAGGCACTGCACAACCTGTCCATGCCGAAGCCTTGCTTCAGCATGCTAAACTTATCTGCAAAGGGTTTGGAAACAAGCAATAAGAAGCTGTATAAACTCTGAACACTGTCTGTGTCCTGAAATAAGTAATTAAGATCTATGTTTTGATTCATATGCTTTAATGCTGGTAAATGACAACAAAAGAACAGTTAATGCTCAGGGCAGGTAACTGGAAAAACAAAGCAGTTGCTAAACATTACAGTAAGCATTATCAATTCCCTCTTCTGTATACATGTACATATAACCTCAATTTTATAAACTGTCATGTAGGTATTACAGGCAACAATTTAAACATTTAACATAAAAGCTGGAAGAAAGAGGAGTATGAATACAGCACTAGCACTTACCCTTATATCTCCATTGACAGCTCTGGAAGTGTGGTTAAATGCATGTGCAGGATCTTTGTTGTAAACTTTAAGGAAAGATCGGTCTTGGATATTCCTGGAATCAAAAGAACAAGCAATGATAACCGATGAAAGTAGTTTTATTTACTTTCTTGCTTGAAAGTTTCAGGTAACAGACAAACAGTAGATCTGGAGCTGACCTTTAAGAAAAACCTAAATGCCCTAACTCAGACACACACAAACAAACAAAAGCCTACTTTGATTCTTTTTCCCATGGGAAGTATCATTCTTTTGCTACAGCTCCACACCCATAAAAATTAGATAGTGTTAAGTTTCTTTCAAGATCCTGCCATAGAATTAAAAAGCTTTGAAGACTACAGAGCTTCAACATTTACTCTGCACTCAAATGGGTTTAGTTAATATTTACATGTTTTATTGTGTAGTCAGCCCACATGAATTTTTGGTATTCTAAGAAGGAAGAATATCAAAAGAAAACTAGTCATTCTAACTACAACTATTTTTGAGGCAATTCTAATTATCAGCTTGTTCACAAAGCTGAAAAAAATCCGTAAAAAACAAAAATTCAGTAATGGCTAAGTCCTTTCTCTAAAATTTATCTATAACAGACAGGAGTTCAAGTTTAAAAATTAGGAATTGAAAAAAAAAAAACAAAAACCCACAACCAAAAGTTTTTATACAAACTACCACAGAATTTATTTAGATGGAAAGCTTTAAGAGAGTATTGCTTTTCAACTAGGACCCAACACTTTGTCATTGACTAGTTCATTTTTCAGCTACTGCATTTAGGATAGAGTTAGATGACAGTAGTTTTCTATTTAGTTTCAAAACCTACCTTCCAATAATTTATGGTTTAGACACTTGCACTGAGTTGATTTCTTGTTCACATTTAATCAGCAGCAAAGCTTTCAGTCTACACTTACTTACATCCTTAAAAAGCAGGGATTGCTTCCACTTTCCAGTAGTGATCTCTAAAGAATTTACTTACACATGTGACTGAATTCCTTTCCTCCAGGTGCAGCAGAGTCTAGTGAGCTGATCTTAATCACCAGGATTATCATTTAAAAATGAAGGAAAGGATTCTTGGGCAGGTCCAATTTCTTTCTTACAATGTCATATTACAAGCAGTGATTGCTTTGAATAGGTAGCTAGTCAGAACTTGTGCTGCTGCTGTAGATGTCAAGTGGTTAATAAAGAAATCACACAGCTTAAGAGACAGATTGTTGCATTATGTTTAAAAATTTTGGTTTGATGAGCTGTTTAGCATTTGATTGTTTACTTGTAGACTGCATAGGAAAATAGCTACCTTGCAGCAAGTTGTTCAATTATTTATGGTAACACTAACTGTTTTCCATCTTGCACACATGACCCTTTTGCTTTGAGACTTGCACTCCGTGTCTTTGTTACCATTTTCTGCCTCAGACTTAAAAAATACATTCTTTTCAACACAAGGCAAGCTCGCTCCAGTTCAAGAAACTGAAATACTAATTTAAAGAAATTTTACCTGCTTTCTTTTCTGTCTGATGGCTATGAGATGGTACCTCAACTCCATGGAGTTTGTTTTAAAAGCATTCTCCTTAAATACTTCTTGTAGAAACATGACACTTTAAAGTAAAACATTGCTGCAAGGCAAAGCTCCAGAATACTAGGCATTTGATCTCTGAAGTGAATTTTATTTCACCTCTTGTTGCTGTTCTAAGATAAACATTACTGATAACAGGTATATATTACTGTACTTTTATTATTACTATTATTTGCATTACTGTAGCTCTCAGATGCCCTTGGCATGTTCAAAGGACTCATTGATCTGTGTGTGCTGTATAAACACCTCAGGATTACAACCTCTTCACCAGCTTACAAGGTGAATAGAAGACACAAAAGACAACAGGAAAGATGCAGATTGATAAGGAAATAAAAAAGACCATAGTCTCTCCAACCAGAGGAGCAATAAACACATCCTGGGAGCACAGGCATGCTCCAGGTAGTCAGCACAACAGAGATAGTGGAAAGGACACCAAGGCAGTAGATTTGTGGATGTTTGCAGAGGATGCATTCCAAGTGCATTAGAGGGCTGCCTGAGAGAAAGCATGAATTCACTTGTTTGAAAATTAAAGACACGTAGAATGAAAGTTGGCATTATTCACCAAGTGGAAGCAGATGGCACTTGGTACTGAACAAGAAATGAAAAGTAGCATTGAAGTGGGATTGATTGGAGGAGCCCTCATAATGAAGACAAGTAGTTTATATCTAATGAGATGAAAAAAATAAAGCCAGAGGACAAATTAAAAAAAAAAATGCACTTGAAACAGTCTGCTTGTCAAACTAGGAGAATTACCTTTGTTGCTTCATTGGAACAAGTAAGAGCGAGCAAGATTACCTGTGCTGAGAAAAGACCATTGCAGCAGTTGCTATTAAAAAGCTAATGAATTATCTGAGTGTTTTTTTCACTACATGGTGGGAAAGAATGTAATGAAGAAAAAAATCTGAAATCTACACTGATTGCTGAGCCCTAAACCACTTAAAAAAAGGGACCAGGTTATGGACTTAAGTGGAAAAATAGTGCTTTGTCCCCAGTGATTTAAGGCCAAAAAAAAAAAAAAAAAAAAAAAGAAGAATAAGGAATAAAAAGAAACCGGGAGGAGTGTGATGTGTGATGATCTAATGAAGAGAACATAAGCTAGGCTGAAAATAATGGTTTATGAGACTATATAAAAAAGAGAACCAAGATTTTATTTTGGATGAAAGAGATAAGACTCTTGTCATCCAACTCCAGATATTCAGAGGGAAAACATCTACAGCTAGGTTCTCTGGTATGTATTCTTTACTACACTATAGTATTAATCACAACCAGCTTGAAACATGGATGTTAAAGTCTTCATCTGGTCAGAAGAATCCCATCCTAAAGGAGAGACAGACAAATAAACGGGAGAGTCACCCACCATTGGATTGAGATAACGGAGATGTGTACAGTCAAGGAAAAGAAAGGAGGACAAAGCCCTGAAAAATCAATGTTTAAGAAGCAGACCTCTCAAATGGTACCAGAGAGGACAAGAGAGAGACAGGAAGAAATCAGGAAAGAACAGCTAATGAAAAAAGGGAGATAAAAGTTTCAAGAAGAAAGCACTAAAAGTATATGAGAGATCTGAATTTAAAAATGTTGTTAACAAAAGCTGTCCATTTGGTGACTTTGGCAATTGCAGGGGAACAGTTGGGAATAACAGACAGGCTCAAATTAGAAGAACAAAACCACAGACAGGTTGGAAATAGGTATAGGACAGAATAAGAAAAAAACTCTAGCCCATGAGCACACTGACTGCTCAGTGGAAGAGAGAAAGGTGATGGGGTGGGAAGTGAAGATGTATGTTGTGTTCAGGGACAGTTTCGTTGGGAGGCACAGAAACAAATTTGTGATGAAAAGGCAGGCACTTAACAGAGTAACAAGTTAGTAAAAAAAAACCAAAGAATGTGAGACACACAGGAACATGAGACAGCCTCCAAGAAGAGCTGACTGAAAATACTTGTGTTTGAGACAAGGAAGAAAGAAAGTAATTGAAGGAAGACAAATATATTTTATTTCATCTGTTCTCTGAGGGGAGACGCTGGTAAGATCTTGTGAAAAAAAACAAACAGAAACAGAGAAATTGTTATGGAAATTATTCAAAGGTGGTGAAAATGCAGCTGGTAATGCAGTCTTTGTACTACATTATGCTGGAGCTGATGAGGTTTCCTATGTGGGAAGGGTGGCATAACATTTGTTATGGAAGAAGTCAGCAGGGTCACAGGGATATCCTCTAGAAATGATCTTCAGAACAGTCATAGGAACAGAGGAAGCAGATGTTGGAACTGAGCCAGGCCTGAGGTTGGCAGAGTGATGCCTGCAATAGGAGCAAGGGAAAAAAGGTGAAGTGGTATTAAGATAGTTAACAACCACATTCTCAGGGGCAGGGAGGGGATGAAGTCATAAACTGTTAGTCTGAAACTCAAAGGAAGATGTAAGGATAAAGTGAGAGGAGATGATGAACCATGTGATGGTTGACAATAATGTATTTAGAAACAGGTCTTGATTTATCTTGATTTAATCAGTTTATCCAGTCCTGCAAATTGACTGTTTCAGGTACAAGAAACTTGACTACCTGATGAATGATGATGCAAAAAATCAGATGGGTCTTAACATGGACATTACACTGGCCAAACAGGGGTGTGGAAGTCTGCAAAGCAAGAAAGATAAGGCTGCAATTCCATGTTTACTTACCTTACATCACACAACTCATAGTATATATTTCTGCTCTCATCCTTGATGTAAATGGCCACACTGGGTGATTCCAGCATTTTCATTGTCAGCTGCTGGGGGAAGGCACTTACAAAAAGGGCACGAATTGTGTCTGTGCTTGTGATTTCATTTGGCATCCTCAACTGCTTTGTTTCATCTCCATACTGAAGATATAAAACACCTACAAGGAAGATAAAATAGCTAGTTACATATTCTTAAGTGCACAGTAATGATCTGGGCTTCAAATTCCATGTGGAACACACACCAAACCCATGAGGCAACAAAAATCAAATCACTCCTTACTTGTAAAGCACATATAGTATTTTCCCTTTCAACACACTATTGGAACAGATTATACAACAGTGGTATGATTCTCATAAATATGCTTGCTCTGGTCTGACAGTTTGCTGAGAAGCCTACTACTGTTCTTCAATTAGACAAATCAGAAGTTTACCTTAAGAAAGCTATTTGAAAATCCAAAACATGCCAAATCTGCTTTGCAGTGGAAGCTATTGGTAAATCACAAAGTACTTTATTTTAAAGCAGCTGAGGAAGAACTTTATCCTTTTATAGCTTCTTAAACATAAATTTTGTATTTTAGCCTCATAGTTACTCAACAAACCCCCCCAAAACAGATTTTCATTTTAGCACTAGGAATTTTATATTTGCAATCCAATCTGCTGGCATTATATAGTATAAAGCCTCAGGTGAAACTCCTAGCAGGAATAAAACTGGGATCTCACATATAAACAAGAACAATTTGGGATCCTTTCAATTTCACAGCACTGTTGTCATCCCTAGCACTCTGGGAGGAATGTGAGACATCTTAGATACTGAATTGCAAAACAGGCACATTCTTATTCCCTGAAGACAAAAAGACCACCATTCTGATATAGTTAACTCTCTATTTTCAGGGAATGGGAGGCTGTGAGATGTGCAATAATGGAAAAAAACACGAATAATACAGACCAGGGACTCAGTGAAGAGTGTGGTCTCACCAACGCTGAGCAGAGGGGAAGGATCACCACCTGCCAGCAATACTTTGTCCAATGCAGCCCAGGATACCATCCGGCTTGGTGTCCACTGGGATATCCAGATCCTTTTCTGCCAAGCTGCTTTCCAGCTTGGTAACCACCAAGATATACTGGTGCATCCACTTTGCAGACATTTAGCTGTCCGGAATGAGACAGAGGAGGGAAAAATGTAGAAAAGACAGTAAAAATAGCACTATCACTGAAGCTTCCAACAACTGTCTGAGAGGCACTGCTAAATGCTTTGTAAATGGTTCAAGAGCTATCTATCCACTAGAAAGTATTTGGAAAAGGAAACCAAGATCAGATCTGCTCAAGAATTAATGATTACAGAAACATCTACACAGGATTTACTGCATTTATTGAAAAGGCATTTATTGAAAAGAAGAGAAGGCATTTTAATCTAAGATGAGACATCTTTCCCCTTGGTCTTAAGTATTTTTGTCCCTGGTGTCTGTAATTGCTACAGAGGAATGAACACATATACAGTCAGATGTTCCTACAAACAGGGGATAGATAATTATACTTGTACTTAGGGAAGATGTTAATTTTTCTGAATTCTACATAGACTACTCAACATTACCTAACCATTAGTTAATATTAAGCTGCTTTTATGGAGCAGAGCTGTTAACAAAATTTTCCTACTATTATCAAGAGCTGGTACTTTTTCTTTCATTAAGAAAGGTTAAATTAAATTATGATTGTAATCAGATCCTTTATAAATCCTAATACAAACTTCCATTTTCCTCTGTCTGGAATTTTTTTTTCAGACTGAAAAGGAGTAGTTTTCTATCAAAGACTGAGGAGAATTTTCCTAATAATTTTATTTTTAATGAGTTGCAAACTTTTTCCTTTTCTTACATTGATTTGAGACATAATTTATTTCTTTATGTTCTTCTGAGAAAAAAATGGCTTTTTAGTGCTTAAGTATGCTATCCAGCTAAACTTTCTTCATAATTCTGAAACTAAAAATATTTTTAAAAAAAAATCCAAGTACACATGTTTGTAATAATTACATTTACTTCACTGCTCAAAGATGTGTAAAAAAATTCACTTTTGATGGTAGCTTTCAGTTCTTAGGAAGATCATAAGGAACCTTCTATAATTTTGGCTTTTGAAACTTGGATTAAATTGCAAAAAAAGATTTCTTGGCTTAAAATACAGACTTTGCATATCAGTTCTTCAGTTTTGCATGACTCTCTTCTCTGTGCAGTTTAAAAGTTAGTGCAGAAAGCAGAAAATGCTGTTTTGACACTTCAGGCCACTAAAAATGTGCTGAATATTAAGCTCCTGAATCCATTAACACAAAAGAAATGGTAGAGTTCAAAAATCTTCCTTATACACAAATCTAACTCATTTTGAACAGTCTTGACTCCCTCTGTCCTCCAATACTCCCACAAAATACTGATCCAAAATAAAGTTACATATGTCTTCTGGTCTTGAATTTTCAAAGCAAATATGCATGTTATCCAAAAAGATAATGCCTTAAAATAGACAGCTTTAACATACAACTCAGAGAAATGTTTTGTCACAGTCTCACTGTACGGGGAAAACACATCTTCAAAGGCACAATAAATGCTTTTTTCCTTACTTTCCCTTAAATCATCTGCCCTTAAAAAAACCTACTGCCTTTCCTCTTGAGATGTCTGATCTGTATCACGATATAGCAATGCTTTAGGGCATAGCCTACTTGACAAAACTAAATGCTCACTTCTAAAAATCCCATTTCAGCATGACAGAATAGAGAGACTCTAAATCCATCTCTTGAAGCCATTGATGTTACTTTTCTCCCACACATTGCTCAGCTGAATCGCTGAACACTGGCAATACCCAAAGGCCGAACTTCATGGAAGCTGACAGAGCTCTGAAGTTTGTTTTAAATTCAGTTTAAAATTTACTCCCATGGAGAATTAAGGATGAAGTAATAGAATATAACTCAGGCATGGCTTTTGTCAGGGCACAGCACATACACCAGCAAAGGTGCTGGGAAGAAAGTTAAATGCAATGGATGTTACTGTCTCCAGGTACCCTGATGCCCCTTCTTGCACTCATGATTCGCTTACAATGGATTTACCTGAAACATGAAGATTGTGCCAAGTTTTCTAAAATGCAACCCAAATACTGAGAAATGTTCTGCTACTTCAGGAACAGAGGCATGCAAATCAACCTGAATGAGAAAACTACCCCATGCAGCTGTTTCAAACGTGCGAGTCAGACAACACCATGGCTGTCACTCCTGGGTGGTGGTTACTTCCCAAATACTGCTAGCCCTGGGCTTCCCTGCAGCTGCAAGGCAAACTGAGGTTCAGCCATCCCCTTTCTCATGCTGGTGAGATACCCCTGGAATTTCTGATTGTTCTTCACCCTATGGACAATAGGCCACAGCATTAAACACCGTCAAGAGCAGGAAACATTTATGTGCAAGCCAGGCCTTAGAAACTCTTTACAAATTGCTTCACAACTTTCCTGTCAACAGAAAGGTATGTTTCATAGTAGGGGAAATTAAACACCCAAGAGGTGAAAGGACTCATTCAAAAAAAAGTTTACAAGCATAAAACTCAGATCTGATGATGATCATGCGAACACATCACATGATCACCCTTTCCTTCCCTGCATACAGAGCTCTTTTAAAACCAAAAGACTTTCTGCTCCCCCCTTCACCAAAGGGTCAGTGACAGAAAGCCTTCTAAAATATTTCATAATTTCTTTCAGGGACGGTGTACATGAAATGCAACTCAGTGCAATGAAGAATCCACTGTCAGCCTGAGTTACATAGGCTGTGCCTCTTGCATACGCTGAACCCACCAGTGCTGGGTTTAGAGGCTGCAGCTCATGCAGACCCACTAGATGCATGGCAAGATACTGCTGCTGGGCTGTAAAACCCACCTGGGAGCTGAGGATATGCCCACACAGCATAATGGTGAACCATACTGACCTCATGGGAGGCAGGCTGGCTTTAGAGCCAGGAGCTACATAACCAAAATGGCTCAGCATTTGCCCATGCCAGCAAGATCACCGCTCCCTAGCTGTAACTGGCAAAGGTTTACTCCTTATGGCAAAAGCTACTGTTGTGCAGGCAGCATGATACCACCCAGCTCACACCTCTCAGCACCTCTATTTAATATGCAGTACTGACCTAACCCTGACTAAGCACCACCTTATTGCGGTTGTATTGCTAACAATGACCTCAGTGCTGGGCAGCTTAGTTGCTTAGGAGAGCTTTAATCACAACTCACTTTTGCTTACAGAACAGTAATCATCCTTACAAACTGGTTCATTAAAAGATTAAAACGTGAAGGCAACAGCAAATCAGATCAATTAGCAAAGAAAACTGTATTCTAAGGTGAAGAAACATGGAGTACATGGTGAGGAAAAGCAGTGAAAACCAGAAATCATCCTGGGCTATATTTTGTATATTAACTTAAATAACAGTGCTGAGTTAAGAGTTTGGTAAAATTTGTATTAGATTTATTCCACTCTTTACCTAACCATCAGTTATCCATATCTGTTTGAGATGATGGACAACCTTTGTCTTTTCATGCTGGTTTAGCTTGATCTTCCACTTTATGTCCATTGAGTCACCAGCTCTGTCTGCACTTTCCCTCAAAGTGAAGTCTGCAGCAATGCCAACAAGCAAAAGCAAGAAAATCCACCCTTGTTTCTTCTTCCCATTAGTTATGACTCACATCAAATTTAAAACCTGAGGATAACTTCAAAAATTTTGATGGTAGCTATTTTTGTTGGTACATCACAGGACAAACCAGGGGGTTTCACAATAAAAACTGCATTTCCTCAAAATCCAGTTCACCATTTACCTTTTTTTAAACCAAAATACCAAGCTCCTCCCAATGTTTCTTTCATTTCTTTTCAATGTAATATATAAGACTGTGAGGTCTGCATAAGACATATTTTTTTCCTCCTCCTGGATACCACATGAACAGACATAACACTTTGTTGGTGTCCTTATCACCAAATTCTGCAAAAGTTATGCAGACACAAGTTTATTATAGTAACAACTTTTGCAGTGTGGAAGAAATTCTTTAATATGTAGTTCTTATTTTCCACATCCTCAAGACCTGACTCTCCCATTTCACCACACACATTTTAGTCTGATGTCATGGCCATGATCCTTGTGGTATTTCTAGCCTGAAGCTCTCTTATTAGCTACCACTAGCTACTCCCTGCTCAAAATCTGTTCTCCACACTAATAAAATATCTATAAATATCCTTAGCTGTCTTCAAGTACTAAGAAAATCTAAAAGACGATTTTTTAATAAAATAAAAACAATTACTTATTTTATGTAATCTTTTTCTGGAATAGCTTGAAGAGTTTTGCTCAAGATATTAAACTGATAATGATTTAAATAAAACCAGAAAGTGTTTAATTTAGTACTGTTTCTTAGTGCAGTTTCAACCTTTTCTGCTTTTTATAGTGATTTTTTGTAATTCTGCAATAGATTTGTTACCTAATGGAAAATCACATAGAAAGCTCAGTAGTCACACAAAACTTCTACCAAAGTGTTACAAGAAATGAAGATTTTTAACTTTCACTCAAATACTAGCACTTTTTTACACATTAATTCAGCTTACTTCAAAGAAAAAGAAATCAAACCAAAAGGAAAATTGACCACTTTTTTACCTAAAGAAAAACTGGTATTTTTCCTATCTGATTGCAGATAAAACCTGTGAAGTAGCCTACTGCCAAAAGACAACTTTGTCTGTATACCTATGTCAGCAAGTCCATCAGGTGCAGACAGCTACTTCTAGCATTTAGAAAGTCTAAGGGAACATTACAGCTTAACCCAGCTCTACCAGTGGAAAACAATGTTCTGGCAGGATGACTTTTGGACAAGAACTGCATCCATACCTTTGCTCTTGCCAGAACAGCTCAACTGACCACCAAGATGACTTTTGCATATCCCTGACTGACAAAAGAATGTCACTTAACCTAGAAGAACACAAAATTTCTATGTTATTCATTACAATGACAAAATACAAAAAAATGATGACTGAGCAGCATAGAGAGATGAACTGGAAATTTCATGTGTACCAGAGCTATTTTTCAGAGGACCCATAGCCTCTGCCATGCTTCATTTACTCCAGTCACCAATTCAATATAGTAAAATCAGACCATTACACAGGAACAGGCTCAGGCCATTCCTGCTCAGGTTCTTGCAGCTGCACTGCTTTTGAGAGGCTGAGCCCATGACCTTTGAAAAAGCCAGTAAGTTGTGTCCAGCTAGCTCCCAGCCAAAGGCACCAGACTGACTAGTAAAATTTCAGAGGATGTGTCTACCAAAGACACATAAGCAAGTGTTTTACACAGGGGCATTTTTGTTAGTAATTTTTAAAGGTGCAATAGCAAAACAAGACAAAAACCCATCGCTTAAATTTCTTGGAACATCACTTGAATTTCTTGGAATATGTGTTCTTCTTCTTGAATACACACAAAAAGGGAGAGACAGATTCTATCCAATTCTATTTTCTCTTCCTATATAAATCAACTGTCTCAAACACACATTACTTCAGAGGCGACTATTTTTAAAAACATTGTTTTTATACTAAACCATGTAGAAATTAGGTGTTCAGGGACAGAATATCACCATTTTAACACTCCATAGCCATGGAGCATTAAAGTCACATAGGCCATGCATGACTTTCTAGTTTTGCTCCATCTATCAAATATCTGTAGCGACAGCAGAAATTCTCTTCAATATTTGTAGAGTTCACTACTGTCTGTATCAAGTTTAGGGGCTGAGCCATCATCAAGCAAGAGTACAGCTGCTTACAACATCACACACAGAAATCCTCAAGCAGCTTGATTTTTTGATTACTAATTAAGGCCTACATTAAACAGGATCTTAGATGAGTGACCTGAGTTAGCATGGGTAAGGAGAAGAATGCCAAGAGGCCATTTGCTGGGCTCATTCCAATTTGTCATTCTCTCTTTTCTATTGGGGAGCAAAAACTGGACATAATGCTCCAGGTACAACCTCAAAAATGCTGAAAAGAGGGGAATAACAACTTCCCGCAACCTGCAGGCTAAATTTTTCCTAAAACCAGCTATGCAATTTTCACCGCTGCCAGGACATGCTGCTAACAGTCACCTTGTCATCAGGCCCTTTCTGTAGAGTTGCTCCCAAGCAAATTTGTCCCTGCCCATGTTGTCACACAGGGCTACTCTGTCCCTGCTGACAGACACCATTTGTCTCTGTGGAGCTTCATCAAGTTCCTGCTAGAACATTCCTCTGTCTCACTGGGGCCTTCGCGAGTGGCAGGCTGACCTTCCAACATATTAAAAGCCCTCCCAAACTTCATGTCAGACTTGACCTTTCTGATGGTCCGTTCCATTCCAGCCAGCATCTTGGTTGCTGATATAAAAAAGTACTGACCCCAGAGTCCACCCCTGAATAAGGCCACTAAAACCAAGCTGCCAGTTAGACTTTAAAGCTTTAAGGCCTACTCACCCTGAAGGCCACACATATGTCCCCCAGGTGCCTACGATGAGGCTGTGTAAGGCCTGTTAAAACCAAGATAAACAACATCCACTGTTCTGCCCTCACACCCAGAAGATAGCCTATTGAACGAAGAAGGTAATTGGGGAGAAGCAATGGTATCTAGTCCTTCTCTTTTATGAAACAGCTGAGTAGTTAAAAATATATCCAGAAGGGCTCCCATACTGAGAGTTGTGCAGCCCATTGCCCCTTGTGTCCCAAGAGAAAATCTTAATCACTAGGGTATCAACAAGACTCTGATGCAGTGACTATCTTCTTACCCTATTAAAACAGAGCTCTCTACAGCCAAAACTGTGAAAGGGAGCTAGAGACACCAAGAGACACAGCATCACAGAACTGTCACTTTTCAAAAGGACCTCTAAGACCATTGTACCCAGCTGTCAACATCTCCCCCACTCCCCAATAAAATATATATTTATCAATATCTGTATTACCCACTAGAGAATGCCTCATCTACATATTTTTTAATACCTCCAGGGATGGTGATTCCACCACCCCCCTAGGCAGCCCATTCCAATGCCCGACTACTCTTTTGGTAAAGAAATTCTTCCTCAAATCTAGTCTAAACCTCTCCAGGTGTCAGTTCAGGCCATTTCCTCTAGTCCTATCATTGTTCACTCAAGAGAAGAGGACAGCACCCACCTACTTACAACCTCCTTTCAGGTAATTATAGAGAGGAATAAGGTCTTCACTGAACCTCCTCTTCTCCAAACAGAACATTCCCAATTCCCTCAACCTCTCCTCACAGGACTTGTTCTCCAGCTTGTTTGCCCTTCTCTGAGACAGCCTTTATAATATTACAGAGATGACAACATTTGAGAACAGAACCTGAACTCAGGTGCAGCATAGTAACTATGCATTAGAATCACTACCTAAATATATAAACAGTACTGGGAACAATGACTAAATCCAAGAGCTGTCCTCATTCAGAGACTTGCTGTCAGCACTGGCAGCAAATCCTAAATAGACTGTGCTGAGGGACAGGCTAGTACTACATTTCTCTGGCCAGAATCTTGCACTACTTTCAATGCATGGAACTGCAATAGACTTTTTTCTCTGCATGCCCATGTGTAAACAGAAAGGTCTGGTGTTTGTGTGACACTGTATGAGAGGCAGACTTACAAATTTTTACCTAATGTGAAAATTAGATCAAAATTGTCAAAGTGATAGCTCCTGTGCCAGATATGACCTCTGGGACAGCTCCATCTGGCCTCCTACCTTTCCCCTGAAGAATATTTTGGCCTGCACAAGCTATTGCATCTGCCAGATCTTTCTTCCAGCAGACACCAAATGCTGAAAGACCGAATTGCTGCTGCTAACTCACAATAAGAAGCTGTGGTAGAGCAGGACATACATTGCACCTTCTCTGTGGGCATGATTTGGGGTAAAGAAGAAAGTCACTGCCACTTTGACATGTATTTATTCATTTTATTATTTTTATAACTCTACCTCTCCCTTTATCACTTTTCATTCTGGTTTATTAATGTTGAAAGGTCCTGCAACAGGAGTACTTTCTCACTATGTACACAGTGAGGTCCCATTTTTACTTTTGTACTACTGCAGTGAAAAATAAGAATACTGCATTCAGAAATATTTAACAGATATAGCAGTAACAGATACAGACTTACATAGCTGATAGTTTTATTTAATACACTGCACATCTACTCCAATATCACTGCAATGAGCCCATGGGATTCATGCTGACACAGCCTGTTGCAATAGAGTCAAATTCAGCTCCTGTGTGACACGGCCTCTAAAATATACTGCTTAGCAGCTTTTTAGTGGCAGAGAGAATGTGCTTCTGTTGAGACAGTTTGTCCCACATAAGATCTTGTGTTTTGGAACAATTTTTTTTCCAGGCATTTTCAAATGTTTTTTACACAAGACACTCTCTTAGAGGAAGAAGAATCTGTAAAGTAAACAATAATTGAATGCATGAGTGCCAGCCTGGGAAGATATATTTCACTCTTCTATAAAGCTGTGTTTCACAAATCATGTAGGGACAAAAAATGAAACAGAAAAAACTATCATATGACGACATGATTGTTTACCTTCTTTTGCTCTTTTGATGCAAAATATTTCAGGCAAGAAGGGGGATTATTTTTCATTCCAAGTTTGAAAAATTCAGCTATCATTTAAAGAAATATGAAAGGAGGTAAAGTCCAGAAAAGCTGGACAGGAAAACTGCTGTTACCTTAGAATATTATAATTTCTTAGGGTCTGTGTTTCAATTCAGTAATTGGAACTAGTTGTTTCAGGCTGTTTTTTCTGCAGACCTGCCAGCCCACATTAATGTATCTGACCATGACAGCAAATATTTACATGACCTTTTTGCATTTTGGCTGCTTTTCATACAATGTAAAAAGACAAGATAAGGAAAACTTCTTTAAGATGACTGAATACATTAAAGTTATACTCAGCCTTAAATTGAAATACAGTTCCCAGGGAATTCCTCTCCCATGAATTAAACTGAAGATCCTTCTGATTTCATTAGGCTCGAATCATGCCCTAAGGACTTTGAGAGGGCAGTACTACTGCTAACAAATCACAGGCTTCTCTTATAAAATCTATGGTCATTCACACATTTTCTGCCTGACTTAACATGCCCATTTTTATTTCTGGCTCATAAATACTAAATAAAAATTAATTGCCAACAATATAATATATGTCTACCTTTAATGTTAATATTTTTGTGTTTAAGTCTTACAGTACCTGGCATGCACACACAAAGAGAATTGTTTCTACCATCAGGTGACAGCAACCAAGTCACTGTCCCTCTGTCTGCTAAATTTTCTCTATGTGGTAACCATGTGGTAACCATGGCCCTGACTTTTTAACAGGCTCTGAGAAACCTGCAAGAAATGCTACAGAAGATCCAGGTGTTACTATTACAATCAGTAACATCATTTCCATAGAAAATGGCAACAGACACTAAAATTTATGCTTGCCAAAATTTGGGGTTGAGGAGTTAACAAATAATATTCAGAAAATTCCGTGATTGTTTAAGATTTTCCCCATGCCAGTCCTTAAGCATGTATATTATTTTAGTCTTCTGAGTAATCCCTCCAAAGACAAATGAAATGCAAATGTTGGCAGGATCAGACATCTCTGCAAAGGCCCTTCCCTGCCACATAATTTTAGGCACAGGTTTGCCAGTGAGGAGCCCAGTCATCCTCTGCTCCTTGTTCCTCAGGACTGGGATGGCTGGGCACCCTGGCTGGCACACCCAGAGGAGCTGCCTGCTGCCCTTGAGCCATGGGGCTCCATCCTCCTCAGCCACCTCTCAAACCCAACTCTCTGTGCATTTTTAGAAATCTCTCCTAATACCAAGTTCTTCCGTAATCCCACCTGCACATACAGCCGGATCCTGCTGTAGGGAGCACCTACAGCTGTCACTGCAGTCAGAGGCTGTCATCACACCCTTCACTTCAACCTCACCGACTGTTCAGCCACTGCAGATGGTGCCAGCACCTGGCCTCACAGACGATCAGGCCCACAGTTTGCACAGATGTGCCCCATGAGAGACAAGTGAAAATATTTGTCAGTTCTCATCTCGTTGCAGAGACAGCAGAGCAGAGAGAGCAGGGAGGTGCAGCATGGGCACAGCCAGGCTGCTGGTGTAACCTCGCTGGGTGCTTGTCAGGTTCTGCTTCCTCCAGGCAAATTGTAAGTGAAGTTTGCTGAAAGCTTTTGAGCACTTTCCAGGTTTCCGCTGATTCTTGCTCTGACAGTTTTGCTAGATAATTTTTTTCCCACAGTTATCACATTGGAAAAGCTCCCAGCTTTCAAATAGATAATTTAAAATACATTTCATTTTCCCTTGCGACAGTGAATTAATTTGTTTTAATATCTCACTTTGTTTCCAGGCTGCAGATTGACGAGACAAGTGATGATTTCTGATGGACCTCTTAGCCAAGAAAGACCTCCGTTTTGAAAGCTGTGGCTGAAATTTTAAATGGGCCCACAACTGGATTACTGTTTTCTGGGTCAGCTCCACATGGCATGCAACAGCCTTGGATGACAGAATACCTTGCCCTATTAGATTAGTCCTGACTGACTAAACCATGATGTTGGGGTAGCCAAAATGCATTACCACTATTCCTTCTCCAGGTTCATGTTAATTCAGACCACAATTTAAAGCAGACTCATATGTAGTTAATAAAATAGAAACCTACAGGAGAATTATAGTTTTTTTTTTTTAAAAAAAAAGTGTCTTTTTTTTTAAAACAATGCCATTTAGATATTAAATGTAACATTAATAAAAATTCACAAAAGTTGGTGATTTTTCTCACTGAAATTATGATGGCTGAGGATCAAAACATAGTTTATATTTAAATTAGATTAAATTAAAAAGTAACAGATATGGGAAGGGAGGTCATGATAGCTTGTTTAAAATCGTGTGAACAGAAAAATTTTCAGGACACTTTTAAAATTGAATCTATAAACAGTTACCAGGTTTTTAAATATAAACGCTCCCTTTGTACTGCCAGAAGTAAAACCAATCCTAACAGGGCCACGCTCTACAAAGATTCTCAAAATTAGAATTTCAGAAAATTGCTTATGGTGGAGTTAGAACACTGCCAGAGAAGACTGAAAAGGGCATTATTACAAAAGAAATGCATTGAACTATGATAATCCAGTATGGAACTATTTTAGAATTATTTTTACACTACATTTTAAAACAAACTATTTGCTATTAATAGTTCTGGTAACAACTTGGAAATACTGTCTGTAGGGTGCTGACAATGTACTACCTCCTATTTGGCTAGTATGATGATCCCTTAAGCCACACATGTAGCTGTGACCCCTCCTGCAATACAAGTGGAAAAAGACTTATTTTGCTCCAGTTTCCAATCTAAAAACTTTGAACTCAAATGCTTCGTAGTCCATCCTCTGCCACATTTTTTCTCTTCACAATGGGATAAGCCAAGGTCTGATCTCTAGTATAGGAAAGACAGGCTAGGATAGCGTGCTTTACAAGGCCTGAAATCCTGGCAATTAAATCAAATGCTACATCTTCATGGGACCATCCCCCATAAGGACTTGGACAACACATTTCAGTATATGCAAAAGGGGCGAAAAACAGGGTTAAAGAGTGGACGGACTATTTTACAGTGAGCTTCTGCAGCTCCTGTCCTCTCATCTCAGCAAAGTTAGTCTCAAACTGGAAAAAGTGCAAAGAAGGGCAACAGTGATAATCAAATGTCTGGGATGGTTTTTGGAAGAGGAACCTGTGATGACCTGAGGGAAACAACAGGCCTGCAAAATAAGAGATAGCCCAGAGGAATCGGATAGCAATCTAATGTTTGCTGTCACTTCCAGCACAAGGACAAGGGGGCATGACACTAATTTAGAGTAGATAAAAAAATACTAAACAAAGCAAGAAAAAAGAGAGAGTTGGGAAGTAAAGCAACAAAAGTTGCTGCCAAAGTCAAAACTGCACTGTTGTGGATGTGAAAAACTTATATGAGTTCAAAGGGAGACTGAATATATACCTGGAGGAAATATCTCTTGAGGGTTACTCTACAAGCAGAAACCATAACCACAAAATCCCTAAGCTAAAGACAGCTTGAAGGCAGTAGAGTACTTGGGAAGGCTCACACAGACATATCCTTACTCTGCTCTCACTCTTGCCTAGACTAGTTGCCTGTGGTCCCTCTTGAGGACAAAATATTGGGCCAGGTGGACCTTTGGTCTAATCCAGTACAGCCCCTCCTATAACCTAGAGGATTTATTTGTATTGCACTTAAGCCTTTTCCAGAAGGCATCCACAATTTCACGTGTACACTCTAACAATGAGAAAGCTGTTTCTATCTCAGCTTTGGGGCAAGAAAATATTGCACAAAGCATAGTTTCATAGCAGGCCACTCCTTTTAATGCCAACAAAAAGCTTCTTGAAAGCCATTTAACAATTCACAGCTCATATCTGAAACAGAAGTTCAGAGCTCAGATACCCTATGTGCCCTGGGGTAATTGCTGAGTGCCAGATGAAACCCATGTGGTGAGGCTGGACTGCAAATCACATGGAAACCTGCAAAGGCCCAATCCACTTGATATCACATTGAAGCAAATACATGTTTTCCAGAAAATCTAGAGGTGAAGCAAGCCGTTTTGAGGATGCCCATGCCAGCAGTGACATATTGTATCCTCTGCAGGTATAGTGAACATACATGTGCTACACACTTGCTCTTAAAACACCTCTAGACCAAAAAGTTTTGTTCAGGTTGGAGACTTTGAAATTTCTCCCCAAAGGGCCAGACACATTTGGTGGCCCAATGGGCTTTGGGGAAAGTGGCCGTGCTGCTCTCTGAGATGGCATAGGCATGGATCAGCCCCTTGTTCCAAGCTCCACTGCTCTGCCCTTGCCAGCTCTGGGAATGGCTGACACCCCTCCCAGCCCTGTTTCCTTCTCATTTGTGTTTGTCAGATATCATAATACTCTTGACAGAAACAATCTTAAATTGTTGAAGAACAAGTAAACCACTGTGACAAGCTTACAAGCATGGTATGACTTACAGCCCAACCTTCGGTTTATGTCACTCTGTTTGGTGGGAGATGAGTCTACAGGAAAGTAACACTGCAGTTTTTTACTTGTGAACAAAACTTGCCCTTCTCAGCAATCCACGTGTGAGTTAATACTGCCTTTTCACAGCACTTTAACTGCCCTCTGGTGTCTTCCCTCAAAAAAACAGCTTTTACTTGTACCATCCATCAGTTGAGAGCAGCCTCTAGGACAAAATCCACATTTATAAAAGGAGCTCTGGTTTACAGCTGGGCTTAATGCAACCCTTAGATATGGAAAGAACTCAGGAAGCACAGTCATCCACCTGTGCTAACATATCACCCATGTTACCAAGCAGATGGAAGGGCACTGTCCCAAAGTAAAGGGAATCTCTGTCAGCACATCCATTAAAATCCTCTGCCTGGAAAGCCACAGAAGGCCACGGAAATACCAAAGCTTTTCACTAAGAGCTGAATCTCTCAGGCAATAGTATCTCTAGCTTCCTTCCAGCCAGTTCTGTCTTTGAAGAGAGGATCTCTTCAAAGAGATGAACCCTTGTGTCTCCTATCTGAAAATGAGGGTGAAACCTTGTACTGGGTTCACTGCCACATAGTGTGCAGGCTTGACAAAAACTATTTGCAACATATTGGGTTTTAACAGTTATTCATTATTTCACATAAGAGTCTGCATCTTTCTCCTGGTCTACCATGTTTCCACCATGCTTTCAGACCTTATGAAAATAATTTCAGCATTTCCTCAAGCTACACAGTGCATAATACTGAGCTCATTTCCGAAGAACAACCTAACATTATTTTTAATATGCTACCAAAGTCTTTAGTTTTTAAATCCAAGCTGTCTAAAGACTATTTTAAGTGCATAAAGGCTGCAGAAAGGAGGACTGAAACAGGATCTTACCCAGTGATCTTTCCTTTGTTTGGTTTGCTGAGCGCACGACAGGAAGGCTTGCTCGGGTGCGGCTGCCCCTTGAGAAGGGGGATGGAGAATCACCCTCGGACATGGCCTCGAAGGAATCTGCAGATGCTTCAGAGAGGTGTTCTGTCTGGTCACCCAAATTCGACTGTGGGCTCTGGGACAGCTTTGGGCTTCTAGTCTGCAAAACAGAGAATTTCACTGTTGGCCTACTGAAACTGGAATATAGAGGAGGAAAACAAAGAGAAGAAGGAAGGAGTCCAAAAGTCGAAACTTCTGCAAATATTGTATGCTGAATGTCACTTCTGTGTAGGTTACTTAGGAAAACAGTGTCCTTGAGTATTCTGCTACTGTTTTTATGGTTGTACATCCACACTGCAAATTCTGCTAAATCCTGAGAACAAGAGAACAAAATCCTGAGAACAAGATGTTCTGAGTAACTGTATGGTAACGCCATTCCTTGGTGTTCAAGCAAGAACTATGGCATAGGCAAGTACCCACAAACACTCTTATGTTGACAGGTCTACTAAGAAAAATCCCATGAAAAGTATTATTGTGATATAGTTGTTAGCTATCAATCTCAGTACATTCTGCTGTCCTATCAATGAAAGATACAGGTCATGCAATGCTGAAATAGCCATCTGACATTTCCATCTGAAATCACAAATTATTATTTTGCTTTTTGCTGCATTAACATAAATCAGAAATGTCTTCATTAGCTGAGCAGATTAAATATGATTTTTACTGTACAATCACACATTTTTACTGTATAATCACATACTAGTAAACTGCTAAACACAGTATCTGGAAAAATAGTAAACTCTCTCAGGAAAGGAGAGTGATGATTTCACTTACACACTTCTCTTTACTTCACTGTAAGATCTTCCTAATAAAAACACACTCAATAGGAGATACAACATCCTGAACTTTTTTTGCTAATTATAACTGACGTTTTAAGTGCTTCCTAAAAAGAGCAGTTGCTTTAAGAAGCATACTCAACATTACTTAGTGAAACTCCCCCAACCAGATGTTACCATTACTTTGGACAAATAATTTTCTCAGACAAAGTCTGTATCAGAACAAATTAGAATACGCATTGCACAAGCACAAATTCAAAGCAAAGTAAGCTTACCCTGTTTCAAAACCAGTATGTAAATCTGAACTTTATAAAGGCCTATAATCATCACCAACCACAAGATGTCATGAAACATATAAACTTTCCTCTTCCCTGTCATTTAAGGTCAGATGCTAGTACATTAGAAATCCCCCACAGTAAAATCAACTTCAGCTCTAGGTTTGAAGATGCTGTCAAGATCCAGAAAAGATTTTTCTCCTTTATGGAAAGGCAAGATGACTTATCTTGCTGACATGTGGTTTCTTCAGTGGTTTTTCCAGTGAAATGAGGTGAACTTGTTGCAGCAATAGCATGTGTCACATAATATTCCCTATGGGACCTCGAAAGTATAAAGAACGTTAACTTTTACTAGATTTTCACTAGTTGGCCATAGAGGCCTGCTGTTGCTAACTTGTGCAGTTGCTCACAAACAATAATGAATTAAAAATACCTCACAAGTAAGCTAAATCCTCCAGAAATTCTCACATCAGAAATGCTAATAGTGAAATATTAGGTATTATCCAATGTCCTGCAGTGAAGTTGTTTAAGAGCACTGAATTTTTGCAGGACTTCAAGCTAACAGTATTTGTTCTCAGCAAACTAAAGTATGCTTTGAAGTGCCTCTGACATAGTCAGCAGTAGTCTGCAGGTTGTAAATACAAGGACTCGTGCCTGAAAACTTAGAGAGGTGACAAGTGACCTGCAAACACAGAGAAAGAATTTGATTAGTCAATACTTTTTCATTCAAAATTCCAAAATGGCTTGGAACCATCACTGCTGTAGTATTTTATTTACACAGGCATATTACAGTAGGAGTACTACCAAGACAAGTTATTGCACCTTTGTACTTCCTTGTACTGATTAATAAGTTGTCTATATATATCCATTAATAGGGAGCTTAAAGGCATGTTTTTCTCACTTTCTAGACAAAAAGTAAAATTACTAAAAATAAAAGAAGATGCAAAAAAAAACCAAAACAAGTAACAATAAGACTGCAAAAAAGTGTTCCACTTCAGAGTTTGTTAGGAAGGGGACTGCTTTTGTTTCTTCAAGATAAATCTGCTTTTGCTTTTTTCGTTTCTCTTTCATTTGAATCCCCATGTGTCATTTGAGACATGCAGTTGCATGTATCTAGTATTGACACATATGAACAGGTGCATATTTAAGCAGTAAGAGGATACTTCATTACCAGAAGCAATGGAGAAGTTTCAGCCATGCAGTTGCCCAGGGTGCTCTGTCAATGTGCAGATGAAACCAACCCCAGCAATGTGTTTATTTGGTTGTCCCTGCAGCAATTCCTTAGGATCTAACATTTGGCGCCTTAGATCCCCGGGGATGATAATGTCAGCATTACTGTGACTAAAAAAAGACCCCTTTTGGTAACTGCATTCTTCAGCACAAATACTGCAGCCCCAAGAGTTGTGCTGCAGCCTTCCAAAGCAAGACAGAGGCACGTCACAGATTCTGCTCAGATATGAATCCCAGTCCTTCTCTTGACAGACAACTGTGCAACTCCATAGTAGTTCCAGTCTCATAAGTGGAGTGCTACAAATGTAAAACCAACGCATCCTACTGATGAGATCCACCATATACATATACACCATTAATGAAATGCTTCAGGATATTTGACATACACAACTCTGGATTTTAAACAGATCATTAAAAAATCCTCAAACACAGAAACAACAGTGGCTACTCAAGTAACTGAGATATGAATGCATATTTGATCGGAAAGCATTTTAATTATAGGCAATCAGCACTGGGCTGGATGCTGCTTAATAATCATGCAGGTTCCTAGGCAGCACTTCTTGGGAAAACCAGCCCGTGATGTGGGGAGAGAACAAGCAAAATGTTTTGAGCTATAGCCTACAAGGACTTCTCTGATAAAAGACACTACCTCTGCTAGTTCTGGGTAAGAAGCTCAGCAGAAAGGAATGTCCAAAATAAGGATGAACAATTCTGTTCAAAACTTCCATATATTTACATACTCCTTTCAGATTACTTTTTTTTTTTTTTTTTTTTTTTTTTTTTTTTTTTTTTAAATTATTTAGAGTACACTATTTTATTTGCAAGGATATAGAACCCTGTAACCTTTCAGGGTATATATTTATGCATAACACATGGAGGCAGCAGTTACAGAACCTCCAGTATCTCCCAACTACTCTTGGGACTTGATCAAGATTTAAAACTGTGGTTAATCATGCCTCACAACCCATGTCGGTCATTCACACCTTATGCAAACTATGCACTTTTAATATATCTGCTTTAGTTCTTTCACTGACTCAGAATAAAAGACAAAAAGTGAAAGGCTCTTAGAATTCAATAAAATTTCAAATAATTATGAGAGAAATTGGAAGGTACCTGAATAAGGAACTCTGAAACACAGCAGAGATGTCAATGTAAAGGGCAGTCACAGGTACCAGAGATGCTCTTCAAGTCCAGTGAATGCTTCTGTCTCTGATCATCTGCTCACATTTGCCCCCACTAATCCTCTCACTCTTTTGTTCTACTTAGTTTTGTGGCTCTCCTCTTCATAACATCTTTCCGTGCTCATTTCCAGTTATTTTTCACACTAATCTATATAACTGAAACATTTTTTCCTTCTCTTCCTTTCCAAAAATCTCTCCTCCAAATTTGCTTCACACATTTTCACAGACAAAAAAGAACTAAGAAAGCCTTGAAGAAGGCTTTAATTTAATCTCTTGATCAATCCACACTTTTTATTTCCTGTCTCTAGGAGCTTCCATAGCCTTTTATCTTGACAGAAACTTACCTCTTCAGGAGAAGAAACTTATCTTGCACATTTTCGAAGTTGCCAGCACTCCTGGCAGTGTACAAGTGGTAAACAAAGGCATCAAAAAATAATACAGGCCTAATGAAACAACTTTTTCCAATCATGTGCTGTAGAGAACACACTTCGCATGGGCAGAAACCCCCACTATTTGATTGTCTTCTTGACATTTCAAATAAAGAAGAAAAATGGAAACCTGCTTTTCTTGACCTTCAACTGAAATATTTGTTCTGACTTGTACCAAAGACGGCTACAAGATATGTGACAGACTCCAAATATGCATATGAACAGGCTGTGTTTAATGTATGATGAGTTTATTAATTCTGAAATTGACAAAGCACAACAGCTTTTCTTACTGTAGCAATAATATTTCTTCCTCACATTTGTGTCAGATCCAAATTATGGTCGTTTGAAGGAAGGATCTGCTTTTTCCAAAGATACAGAGTCTTTGGAGTCCTGTATTATCACAACTACACTGTTCTACCAGTCTGGACATGCTATTAGTGGCGTACTGCTGTTGGAGAGAAAGCGAATACTACCCACATGTTCCTATTTTTAAGCATTTATTGTACCAGTATTTTCCATAGCTCTTTCTCAGAAAAGTTAAATACTTATAGATATCTATACAAACACGTTCATTTTACATCCACGCAAGTGATGCATTTAGATGCTCTCTCACTTGGGGAAATTACAGGACAGGGAGGTGATTCAGCAGCTGAATGCAACATAAAACCAGCTTTCACGAGATGCACACTTTTCTCTGTGTGTTATTTCACTGTTATGAGACAGAAAAATCTGTGGCATGTTCCTTTCAGACACCATTTGCTGGAGACAGTATCAGGCCAGGAGCAGGCACATGCCAGCATCCATGTTCTTGAGAGCTGAAGAGAGAAGGAAGGCAAGTGACCACTGGACACCAGGCAGAATCTGTAGGAGATACTATTCCCTGCTGCCTGCCCATGGGCTAGTGGATGTCTCTGGCATTTATTTCTTTATCTCAAACACAATCATTTCACTGTTTTCTGTTGAATCAATTATGAGTTACAAAGCTGGTCCTTGCTCAGAAGCTCTCTCAGTTTGGTGGCAACATTACTTTCTACAGTATGAATGGCCTGAAGCTTTTCTTCCTCAATAAGGAGACACATTGCCTGAGTCATGGCTGCTCACCATCTCTAGTGCTGAACCAAGGTACTCACTTGCCTGCAGCCTCCCCAGCTTTGAGGAATGTTCTGTTTTGGATGCTGCCTGAGCTCCCCCTTGGTTGTGGTGCTACCGGCCTCCTGCCTCCAGCAGTCCTGAGGGAAGCCAGAGCTCACCATACTCACTGCAAGCAGAGCACAAATCACAGCCCTCAACATGTCATCTACAGTGCAGGCAAAATGAGGAATTCAGTGTATGTGAACCTGAGGTACTGCCCCAGTGCAGATCTTTTCATGCTCTGATGAAGGAAGCAAAGAGACCCAGAAGATTTTTCCCAAGTAAGGTAAAAGAAAGCATTCCCCTTCTCTCTCACTGTGAATAAGAAGGAGGGGAAGAAAACTCGGCCAACAGCACCAGCTGTGGCAGGAAGGTGCTGCATTAAAACTTGGTAATGCTCAGTGACAGCAATGTGTTACCAGAGCCCATCACCATGGTGGGATCAGGACACTATGACGAGTGATTATTTACTCAGTTCTGTAATTTTTTTTCTGAAGGTAAACTCCTCTCTGCCTATGACACCGCTTTCTTTATCTCCACTCTGTATTGGTTGATGTTGACTCCAGTTTTCTTCAACTAGTGGAAAAAACCCAATGTCTACTAACATGTCAGAATGTATCTGCTGTATTTTTAGGTTGTAATGACATTCAAATAATCCTAAAAATCTGTACATTTTCCCAGGAGCCTTGCTAGCTCCTGTTGGGGGCCAGCTGCATACTCCCTGCTGTGGTGAGCCGCCAAAGCACATTTCTTTTAATCCTGAGCACTGTGAAACATCCACAGGCTGCCAACTCCTGCTCACCCTTAGGACCACGGCTCGCTCTTCAGCCGGGTGATCCCCAGAGTTAGCAGAGAAAGTTTTTCACAAAACTCTTTTATAAGTGACTGACATGAAGCAATATTTTGAGACGTTGGTTTCTAACTGTAAGCTCCTAGATAAATAGAAGCCTGTTTTTCAGGAAAGCTGTGTGTTTATAGTAAAGATATTCATTAGAAGCAATAAAAGCTGTAGGTGCTCAGCACTTGAACTGCCAGACCTCTTATTCGGTTGTTTAATTGGAGGAACTTGTATTTGAAAATGTTGCCCTAAGGAACTCAGCAGCCCATTCTAAGAGCAGCTTAATTGGTCCAGACAAGTCCAGACTGAAATATGCAACATGCTGTGGCATCTCTTTGTAATACATGGAATATCAGAAAAAAACAAGCCATCCACTTCAAAGTGTAAAAATATTTTTCAGTATGTTTCTGTCCAAATCCAAGGTTTTCTCCTCCAAACGCCAGTCTGAGATTTTAAGGTAAAAGCTCAAGTAAAATGATTGACAAAACAAATAGTCACCCATTAATAGCCAAAAATCACATTGAATAAAAGAAATCTATCATTTAAAAATAGAATTATAAAGCTCTACGCTTTATTCTAATGGTTTGTGACATGAAGTATTTATTTATGTGTGATAGCCAAATCTACAAAGTGACTGATCACCTCGCTGTTTTTCCCTGCAAAGGCTTCTGTGGCTCCATCAATTTTGCTCACAGCAAAATTTGTTCTTTTACAGTCTCTGTCATATTCTTGCATCATAGTTTCAGTTTATTATTACTTTGTTTAAATAAGTTATCCATAAATTCCAGTCTGGCCATCAACATTTGTCTTAATTAAAATCTTACAGCAGTTTCAGTTGGAAGCTATTTCTCTTTTCCCTCCTAAAAACCCTACTGTGAAGTATTCATGAGCCAGCATGACCCCTTGTTCCAGCTGGGAGATGGCTGTGTTTCATCAGCAGCGGGTGAGGTAACTCCTACCTACACAATCCCCAAAACTGTCATGAGAACTCTGAAGATTAAAAGGGATGATTTAAACAAAAACTGTCATTATGCTGATTAAAGGGGAAGGATCCTTCCATGCTTAAAACCACATGCAGAAAGGAGGGGAAAAAAAAAAAAAAAAAAAAAAAAAAAAAGGAATATATACCAGATGCCTAAATGTATCTAGGGGATAGTGTATTCTGATTCAAGAAAATTATTGTCTACCCATCCCTTTTCTCCCACACATGTCCCTAAGGAAAACAGGAGGAGGGTCTGTTTTTATGGTGTCTTTTTCACAAAGCAAAGGCACACGATGAAGTGGTTCTGGAAAAACCTGTTTTTCTACGCTTCTACAAGTTAAGAAAAGTTATTAATTAACATGCTGTTTTAAAAATAACCAAAAAATGAGCCACCAACACCCAGGCTGGTGAGTGGGAATGAGGTCCTGGGGGCAGGGTGGGTGCTGCCAGCCCCCAGCAAGAACAGACGCCTGGAAAAGAAAGCAGTAGGCAGGCAGCAGCAGCACACCCACAAATGCTTACTTATTTTTAGCCTCTACTCATGGAATTAAATGTGTGATGAAGCCTTTATCACAGCTTGTTGCTCTGGCACCTGGGGAGAATTGGGGGCTACTTTAAGAGGGATACTGCAGAAGAGAGGAGATTCTCCTGCTCCTCTATCCCGACTTGTCACCATGCCTTTTTTCTTCTTTTTCTCTCCCTTGAGGCCATCTCCTTAGCAAAGGAGGGAGAGGCTTTCCACACCTCTGCTTCTCCCACCCTTCCCTCTAGTCCGCATGTTTATTGGCCTATTTAAATCCTCTAAGTAAAAACAAACCTAGTCGGGAAGAGACAAACCAAGTGCAAATGAACCACTGTGCACTCTGCATGCTCCAAGGCCTCATTCCTTGCTTGCAGCATGTGTACCTTGGTGCTTTTGTGATTGCACTTTTACTGCAGCAGAAACCACGCAGAGCCACCTTCCATATATGTAGCTAAAAGGCATGTGCACATGCAGTGCCTGGGTGGGAAAAACCCCCTGTAGCTGGCATCCATATATATATATATGGCCTTACAAGCCACAGAGAAATGGAGGAGGAGCTCAGCAGGAAGTAAGGTGAGATACAGGTGACTTCACAGGTGCACAGCTGCAGAAAGAAGCTTTTTTGGGCATCAAATACAAAAATATTTACTTGTGTGCCCACAGAACTGTCCTCACCTTTGCAGCAAGACTTTGAAGCTGAAGCCAATTCCAAGTATCTATAGATACATAAACAAAGTTATGTATTGGGACAGCTGGTAGGCTGGTAGGCATCTACAACCTCCCACTGAATTTTGGTGGATTTCAAAGCATCTAGGATAAGAATGTGGACTTAATGTCTATCATGCCATTAAAAGAAAAGTTAGAATTAAAAAATTGTCAAGGGATGCACATGCATCACATTCCCATATGCAATTAGTCTATATGAATAACACTTCACTGCTGTGAAATAGAGAGGTAAAAATCATGCAGATCCATATTTATTCAAGAACACTAGTTGTGAAGCAAGACACACACAATTAAAGGGTAACAAACTCAATCCACATCAGAGTGCAGAAAAAAGAAATTTCAGTACTAACTCTCTGAGAGGATTCAATTTTCATCAAGTACCTTTGAATGTCAAGTTCTGAATGAAGGGAGACCAACATGCACTGCAAAACCTGTGGATCAAAGAGAAAAAAAAAGAAAGGGAAAGGGGAAAGATAACTGTTAACAGGAAAAGAAAATGGAGAACAGAAATTAAAAGAGAATAACCTATACATACTGAGGTGAGGAAGCAGAGAGGGAGAGGGAAGAGAGAAGAGAAGAGAAGAGAAGAGAAGAGAAGAGAAGAGAAGAGAAGAGAAGAGAAGAGAAGAGAAGAGGACAATAAAAAATAATAAAGGAAAGGCACATATGCCAGGGAACAATATGCTCTATCAATACACAATATTCAATATTCTCAGGACCCTTGCAGGACTCAGTGTGGATGCACTAGGTGTGGTGGTGTGTCACAGAAATGGAGAATGTTCTTATAATATAAGAATTATATCGCAGAGAGTTGAGTCACACACATTCAAATATATATCTAGCAACCATACCTGACAAGAAATGGCAAAATATGCATTCTTTCTAAGAAATGATACAACTTCCGGCTGGAGTTAGCAGCAGTCATTACATTTCTGCATTGGTTTCACTCTTGCTACAAAGACATGGAATCCTTCAAGCAATACTGTATTACTCTTGATTAACCACAATTTAAAAAAGAATAAAAGATAAAGCATGGTATGATTAAAAAGTATTTACCAATCACATCTCTACTATTCTACATCTGGTCTTGAAGAACAGATTGTGATAATGTGCTAAAAGCAGTTTAGGGGCCAAAAAAACTCAAACATTTTTTCCTTTCAAGATGCAAATTGGAGGGGAAACTTCCTATTGATGTTTGAGACCATATAGGGGGACACACATATAGACCAGGGGGTCCTGTATTTTTCTTAATCTCATTTGCCTATGGGGTGAAGGTGACGTAAAAAGGATTTTGTATAATGCTCTACTACATTTTCTGAGCAAACAATTCCTCCTTCAGCCAGAATCAGATTTCCACAACTGCTGCTGGCCCATTCAGAACATGCAGCTATTCATACCAGGCAAAGAAATGCAACTGCTTTGATAACAAGGACATCATTGTTAAAGAATCTTATTTAGAAAGTAAATATAATGCAAACATCATAACTAAGAGGGTAATTCAAAGAATCTTTTGAATTTTACAAACCCAGAGGATGTGAGCATATGAGAGCTGATTTTGGGGACGAGATAAGCAACATATGAGTATGCTGTGATTTTTCATGTTTTTGTTGATTGGATATTTTGGAAGGGTAGTACCATTTTATTTAAAGAGAACAATAGATCATTTTTCTCCATGTGATAAATGAATAATTTAGAATTGAAGTAAATGTGATTTTTACAAATAAGCTATTTATGCAAACGCAGTAGAAATTAAAATGTAGCCTTCCGGCAATAACTGAATGAATTCCAAACCACAAAGACAAAACAGTCTGTTGCTAATGTCTCAGTAACACTGAGACCATACTAGGGTTTTTTTATGTTTTTATAATGTCACCACCCCACACATGCAAACTGAGCAGTTCTATTTGCCCTTTAGTTAAACTATTCTCCTGATGAAAAAGAAAAAAATTATGGGTTCTCTAAGTACTAAATCCTATCTCAATGCCAAATACATGAGACTTCCAAAGGAAAATTAATGCTGCATGTTTGCTTGACATTCAGGCATCATTCCACATCAAGACCACACTTTGGAAAGGACATTAATTTGCACAATGGCAGCATTAAAAGATGGCAGAGGTCACCCTCCCCATAGCCATTGCCTAAGGTCAACTTGAGCCACTTAAGTTTCCTCAGTGTCCACCTCATGGGGAATTACAACCATGTCCCTTTTCTCTGGACTTTCCTACTCCCAAAGAAGTAAAACATCAATTCTGACCTCAGGGCAGGTAAGGAAATGACAAACCAGCAACATTCCTCCCTTCAATCCAGGGAAAATTATGTCTGTATCTTTACCTCTCCCCCTCCTTTTATCATAAGATTCTATTCATTTTAATTTTAAAGCAAATAGATAGATGAGGATTTGCAGTTAAAATATATAAACCTAGTACACCTAGATTCAGAAGTCTTTCTCTTACAGGAATTGATGTGAAATCATATGGATTTGCTGCAGAATTAAGAGTTATCTTTCTTTAAATAAATACAGTCTGTCAGGAAAAAATTACACACAAATACAGAACTCAGCAGCAGTGCAGCAGCAGGCTTCACCAACTCCTGTGTAAGGTTGCACAGGGAGGCAAATGAGGGCTCCACAGTGCTATATACCAGACGTTAGACCTAAAGAAGATCCGGACATGCCAATATGGGAGAAACATAATCAAGACCATTACTGCAGCCCACATAAAAAACTTATTATGAATGAAACTTGAAGACATTTGGGTCTGAATCCAAACCTGAAGCATGGCTTCCTTTGGAACTTTCAGAAATATTGCTTAACTTTCTGTATTCCTTTCCAAACTCAACACCACACTGATACCTTCATCAGCACTCTGATAACCTCAAGGGTATTTCAAGAGAAAAAACAATAATGGTCTATTTCTTCTTTTCCTCCTAGATTGTAAGGGAATATTATTTTTTTCCATCTGTGGGCAGGCATGTGTATATATATAGTCCACAATGACAGGAAATTAATTCAAGGAGAGCTTTGCAATTTCCAAATACAGTGAGGGCTTCAATCTTGCCCAACCCAGGGACAGGTTCCCAGGGCAATCCCCATCTCCTACTTCCCTCGCTGACTCTGTCATTGTTGCAGAGAGGTGAGGCAGGACAGCAAATGCTCAGAATGCGGGGAGAAACAGGATGTTGGAGGAAATCCCACAGAAGATTAAAAAACCCTGTACTTGATTTACTAGGAAGAAAAGAGGTGTAGATCACAGAATACTCAGCTAATGTGCTCTGAGCAACCTCTGCTGGCCAGCAGATAGGATTCCATGCCTCCTCCTAGGTGGAGTTTTACAGAGCCTGTGATTTCACTACAGATTATGAGATTGAAGATTCTTAGCTGTTTTGAGTGAACATTACTTGACTGGCTTGAACAGCACAAGGACGGGCTATAAATGTGTGCCTGTGCCAATGAGCTCAAAGAATGATAGGAATTTACACTGTTTGTCACCAAAGACTCTTAAAACAGAGAGGCTGCTGTTGAAACTGGTGTCAAGTCTTCAGGAATTGTGAAAGCAAGTAGCCAGAATACTGGTACCAACTCTTACCCATGTTGGATTGGCATGCAAAGAAACACATTAATACAGGCAGATAGACATATAAAGGTAATATGGGGAAAATCAACAAAAGAGTGTAGCTAATTTCCTTGGGGAAAAGTGGAAAATGTTAGAGGCCGAGAAGGAGAGTGGACACTGGGGCTGGGACATGACACACAGTTACTGAAACAACAGCAGAGCCTTGCTATTAACTAGTGTGAGCAGGACAGGGTGCTGCATGGAGAAAAACTAGTTCCAGGAGACAATCTTTATTGTAGTAAGAAAGGTACCAGAGACAAAGAAAATAGATACCAAACATGTTGCTTTTGAACTTTAAACCTAAACAGAGCAAGTGTTGGCCCTGGAAAAAGGTGTAGAAAGCTGAATCATTGGAAGAGACCAAAGATGCCAGGAATGTCATCAAAGTCGTAAGAAAAGTCTGGTGAATAGTACTGGCAAGGTAATACCCAAGGGATTAGCATGCAGTAATTTAGGGACGACAAGGATTGATATCTTGGGGCTGACTAATTTAATCAGTCATTATCCTAGAGCCTGCAAAACAAGGGTGAATGAACTGTAAGTCTGCCTTGTGGGATCTGCTTGCTAAGCAGATCAAAGGAAAGTATTCACCATTATAAGCAGGATCAGACTTGTTAAACAGTGAAATTCTAAGTCTCCAAAGGAAAACACAGATGCTTGAGACATTTGTGTTGATGATTTGGTAGGAAACATCTGTCCCGAGTCAGCCTGAAACAATGTCACAGAAGGGTGTTAGGAGTGGGATGTGCAGCCACCAGGGGAATGCAGCACTGCTGTTCCTGCTGGCAGTGCCTTCTCAGTGAGGTACTGGAAGTGCTGCAAAGGTGGAAAAATATAGGAGCACTTTCCCCTTTTATTCAGTGTGTGTAATACATCCCTGATTTACGCTTCTGATGGATTTCAAAAGGGATGTCCTTACAAAGGGAGAATACATTAACACGTTCCATTTCTCACAGCTGCTGAGACAAGAAGTGGCTAAAATTAGAGAAATACACAGGTACAATGTGCAAAGCAAAGCCAGGATAGCCAGGACATTATGATGCAAATCAGTGTTCACGGGGTTTGCAGTCTCTGGGTGAGATCCTGCAGAGACATGCCATCAGCTGACCTGGAGGGAAATGATAATGAAAATACAGAGGACTAGAGATGAGTAGATGATAATATACAACTAAACGAGATGCTGACTCATAAGCCCTCTTAAATAGCTTGAAACTGAAGGAAGGAAATGAGGATCAAGTGCCTATTTCCTGTGCACAATAGTTTTGTGGGGAGGATGCAAGAGGCTGATGTTTCTCAACAATGATGAGATGGGAAAAAGTCAGCATGGTAACTGAGCTGGGTTCAGGCCAAAGAAGTTCTTCCAACAGAAATTTTAAGTGCAGAAGTATCTGCCAAAGAGGGGAAAAGGTAAAGTCATTTTTTGTGTGTCTGCAAATTTTCATCACATGAAAACACTGTCAATACAGAGGATCGACTGGAAGTAATCCACAAGACAGCATTTAAGCAACTGAGGAAAAAAATGGAGATGGCCAGTGACAAATAGTTCAAAAGGAAGCATGGAAACAGAAAAAAACAGTGAAATGTAAGCCAGGAATTCAGTCAGAGAGATGAGAATAAAGGAAAGGTCTGCACAAAACATTAGAACTTCTTACATTTCAGGATTCATGTTTCCCACCACATTCCACATCTACAGCATCCCTTAAACTGTGTATGTTCTTTGGCTCCAACTCATTGAATGTTACAGCTAAAAATGATGTATATGTTAACTAGGAAAACTTTTTTCTTGTTTCTTTTTTGTTTCCAAACAAAAATGGGAAGATGGGTTTCCAATTTTGTTTTTGTCTTTTTCTCAGTTTTCATAAAAAGAATTCATTAAATGATGTGTTTAATTTAATTTTAGTGAAGATTAAAGATAAGATAATATTTCTATAATTCCATATAATATCCAATAAACATTAAAAGCAAACAAATAGAACCAGACAAATGTCAAAACATCTCAAGGGAATTCAGATCATATTCCAAATACTTTTTTAGACATACAAAGGTATGTAACTACACCTTTGAAGTAAAAAACAGCCTTGTATTCAAGAGGTTCAGAAGTTCTCCAGGGTCAGTCACACAGCCTTTTCCCTTTTGCTATCTCTTCACTCATGTGGAAATGTTATGTTAAAACTCCATATTTTTGCACTGTAGCAACAGAAATACAATATTGTTATGTACTTCATGTGCCACACCAAAGAAAAACATGATTTCTTGTTCACCTTAGATGATTTATAAGTTTAAGGTTTCTTAAGAAAGATCCTGCAGGGTATTCTATGTTTCAGTCTTGGCTCCATCATGGATTTCTGCTTAAAAGTATATAATTAGCACATAATTAGAAATAATCATATAAGAAAGAAGTCCATGAGACTATTTCACTAATCAAGTTAGGCATGATCAGATCATTTGGTTCATCTTGGGCTGTAATACCTATAGTGCTCATCAGAATCTTCACTTTCCAAAATTCACATAGAAGTAACCAAGTAAATGAATAAAATAAATGATTCCTGTATTAATGATTTTTCTGTTCCCTGCTACAGTATTTAAGTATCACTGTGCAATGAAAAACACAAACCCAGACTAGTTGGTGTAGGCTGGAGAAAAAATGATGGTTGGGTCTAGTTTCTCTAAGGCAATTTGAACCTTATTTGAATCTGTGAATCCTAATCTGCATCACTCTTCCATGATGCAAAATTCTGCATGTGAAAAGCCTACATTGTACAGACACAGAAAACTGGAAAAAGCAGTGGCTGAGGATCTCAGATTTGGTTGTCCAATGAGGTGTATGAATTTGCACTGTCTGTTAAGATTTGCAGGGGTCAGACACATTTTGAATTAGTGGTTCCAATTAGGGGGTTTCAGACAATAAGATGTTATATCTGTAGTATGTGGCATCTGTAATATGTGTAATATGTGGATTCCGTCACTAAACTTTACTAAGTTAAGTGGCAAGAATATTGCCTACCTTTTTTTCTGTATTTGTCCAACAGTTACAAATGAGGACTAGACAAACACAGTATCTTTTTTCTAGTAGTCTGTCTCTACCTTTCATTCTGTTCCTCTTACTTGGAATAATAATATATTGCTGAAAATAAACAACTGAAACCTATTATGAACCTTTACGAAGAACAAAGAAATAATTATGACCTAAGATCATGAGCTGTCCCCAGTATTTTGAAAAGTAAATAAGAAAAGTAGAGAAAATACAATGTTTAAAGAATGTAGACGTTCCTCTCCCTTATTTTCCTGTGGTATTTTTCTCCCAACTTTATTTTAACAACTGGCTGACCTTGGTTATTCATACAATAATCATCACTGCAAAGCACAGCATGGTGTATGCAATGACAACTGATGGTCTACTGAGAACAACATGCTCTGAAATGCAGAAAAATGCATAGATTTGATATCTTCCACTGCTCAGATTTAATTATAATTATTTGATACGCTATTTCTTTTAGACTTCATTTTGGCCTTCATTATTGATTAAATATACCTTATTTTCTAGGCTGTGGTCAGCTAATCTAATTAAACCTTATAAAAGCTACTCAAAGTTACCAAATTTGGATTATTTCCTGTCCAAAACGGTAAGGTTACAGGAGCTTCTCCCAAAACAAAACCAAATAAATTATGTTATTTACTCAGAAGACTGCATAAACAAAAAGACCCATGTAGACACATTTTATTCCACCTTTCTGCTGTCTTCCTCTGTAAGACAAAACAACATTAAGGGACAGGTTTTCTAACAACTTAAGCCCCTCAACTCCAAATGATGAAAACACCAGATCTCTGCCAAGAACCAAGATTTTAACTACTGCCCTAGATGACTCTAGGAAGAGCTCGTGCAGCATAGTACCTGGCTATACCAGGATGCTAGAGGATAGCACCCAGTAGCCTGCTTTTGTGCTAGGCTGTTATCAAAAGCCATGAACTATCTATGTGCTTCCATGGCCTTTATTTTATTTTAAGAAACTAGGCTGTACAGCAGAAACAATTAGAAAACACCCAATGAGCATAATATGGGTAAGAAAACTTCATGCAGAACCGTAGTGGCAACCCCGTTCCCTGGTGAGTCTTCTCTTACCAATTATTTCTTGATACACTGAAGTGTTCTTAGAAAACTTTCAATATTCAGAATTCCCTTGGCCGCAGAGAAATGAGTGCATTAATCTTGCTATGTTCACTTCAAACTGCATAAAAGGTGCTCTAATCCCCTTGCTGCCAAAAAGCCAGTATCTTTCAAAAAAATCCATTAAAAGAATTACAAAATTCTTGTTTTAAGTAGGCCTGTAGAGATGTCCAACAATAGCTTTCTATGGTCCAAGAGTTGTCAAGGAGGTTCCCATTTCAACACTTACAAAACCACTTTTCCTGTACTTGGCCCACCCCATCCAGCAGAATTCATGGTAGCTCTCTGCCTTACAAGGCTTCTGTGCTAATTACCTCATGAACAGTTTCCATCACACTGAAAGGAAAACTACTACAGAAAAGTATCATTTATAAGTTTGCTCTTCACCTCTGTTAAAGATCACAGTCTCAGCACAGTATTGAGGTTTTGTTAACCATAGACTGCTACATTTTCTCTTAGAACACCTCAAAGCTTGAACTGCAACAAGTTCTATAAGACTACCTGTCTTATTATTAACTGAATTTATTACCTTTCACCCCTTCTTAAACACATACCTATCATCTACACAATTGCAAGACAGATGTGCAGCATATACCAGCTTACATCAGAATAGGTAGAGACTAATTAGAGTGGAATCCAGCCGAATAAATCGGTCTTATTATCTTATAATATCAGTTATCTCATATTGGTGATACAATAAATATTAAGTAGATATAACACTATAGACAAACAGTGAGATTCTGCAACGTCCAAAGTGAATACTGGTTTTGATACAATCAGATACCACTGCTATGATACCAGGGCCTAATTAATGGTAGTCACATTAAGTTATGGAAAACTATCATGATAACCCTATTGCAAAACAACACTGTAAATTGTCATTGATAAGGGAATTTAAATATTAATTCCAATTTAATTTTTATAGAGAGATATTTAAATCTATCTTGTTCAAATGTCCTTACTGCAACATACTTTCTCACAAATTGCAGAACTTACTTCTTAGAACCATCTATTCACATGTAAGTGATACAATGTAAAAGTAATAATAAACAAACAAACCATAACATCACCTCATTAATCTGATATGTCAGTTCAAATATATCCTGTCTGGAAACAACAGATGGATGCTACTGGCTTTATAAGCCTTACTGAACAGGGAACAGGGACAGAGTTGGATTTCAAGAGTTGATATCATTGTTGTTCACAAGCCAACACATGGCTTTAAAAATAAAAAACTCTACAGTATATAAAATTATTTCCAATTTGTAAGGGGTCCAGGCCTTGCGCCAATGGATAACAATTTGAAATACAGTTTAGGGTTTTTCAGAGGAGGAAATATAACACATTCATGCAGAAAGGAATGTGCAAGTCCATATTCTTACATGCTACAAAGAGAGAAGTCTTCCTAAAATGTTGTTTTCTTGTATTGTAAATGTCCTGTCTGCAAATGCTTAGCCACTTCTCAAGTTGAGATCTTTACTTTTTTACATCTTGGCTTATTCAAAAGCTTTATAGTCACAATGCTAGCATCACTCATAAATGGCAAAATATAAAAAAATATGAGAAAGCAAGCCTAATAAGAGCCAACAGATATCTTTTCTGTATATCCGAGGGAGATGCAGTGAGGAAGGAGTACATGCTTTTGAATTCTGTCTTTGCTGATTTATCATTCTTTTAGCATGTGTGCATAGTATTTTTAGCAATTATAAAAATTTACCAAACCAAAGGTTAAAACTTAGAAATTAAGTAGCCTTCAGTAGACAAAACCAGATGGAGCAGTACAGCTTCTTCTGATGCTGAGGGAGCATTCAATAACCTCTTATTTCTCAGTGCCTCCCCTCCCTTAAATTCACCAAAGACAATGATATCTTTTCAAAGAAAACAGATATGCACAATATTTGAAAAAACATTGCTTCAGTTTCTTCTAAACTACACAGCACAGTCTTCACTAGCCAATAAATACTGCAGCCAGAACATAAAGTAGATTTGTACTTGAATGCTATCCATTTGCCTGTTTACTGAAAATATTGCAAGTGCATGTTTCTCACAAGTTACAGGTATGTACAGAAAAGGAATCCTGTCTCCCCAGAAGATCATGGAATGTGTTTTGCTAAAGGCTTGAAAGAGGGCTGGTATTTCATCCCTACAGTGTTACCCTCTTTAAGAGTCTCTAAGCCTTAAAAATGGATTTGAAAGACAAAAGGGGAAAAAGATGGGTTCTAGTCTATTTGGTTCTTTGGTTCTAGTCTATGGGTTCTTGGAGGAATTTTCTGAGAATAATTAACTTTCTAACAGGTAATTCTGTAGGAAATCACTTACAAAGCAAAACATACTGGCAGTGGTCCTTTCTGTATTTGTATGAATATAGATGAAAACTGTGAAAATAAATGCATTAATGGATTTTGTAGACATTCTATGGTAGTTGTGGTGGTCTTTGCCTGCTTTGTCTTGGCATCACCTTGGAAACCAGAAAATAATACCTCTTTTGGCCATGGAGAAATACTTGCATTCCTTTTTTTTTTGGTCATTGTTCCTCATCATTCGCTCGCCTATTTTTGTTGGATAAAAATACACTTTTATTCTCCAACCAGCAGTGAAACACATATCTTCTATTTTAAAACATCAAGACCTCCTATTCTCTGATGTAACTGTTGGTATGGAAAGTCCTGTGTGTGGTAGGTTACAGTATCTAAGTGTACATTGTGGAGGTGCATGTTTTCCCTCCAGTGTCTTCAAAAGGTTATCTTCTTGACTGCAGCTTGCATCAGTTTGGACTGAGAGAGATGATGACCCTGAGATATACACAGCAGCACAGCTGTTACTCAACATGCTGTTCATAACAGAAACTGATGACACAGATGTAGTTGGTCTCAGGAGTAATCTCCAAGTTGACCAGCTAGAAAACATATCTATTACTCTCCTTCACACAGAAAGAAGATGCAAAAATGGCTAATGTTGCAGGTAATAGGTGTATGATTCCACACTATAGGATCTTTCAGCTTATTGCTGCAGAAGAGGGACTACAGAACTCTTTTTCTTTTTTTTTCTTTTTTTTTTTTTTTTTCTCAAATCCTAAAGGTTCTGGGCAAAAGCAATTCTGAACTAAGTAACTCAAGAGGGAATACTAAATTCTTAAGAAGACATGAAAATATTCCAGACTTCTAGTCACACTGAGTGTATTACCCTAATATCCCTTTAATCCTCTTAAACAAGTTCACATCATCAGTCATGTTCTTTACCTATTGAATTCCCAGAAGCATCATTATTTCTCTATTTCTAAAAATCAAACAGAAATCCCAGTCTGACAATGAAGGTGGATTAAGGGGAATTCTGTGAAAGCAGATGATGCTAAAAGGAGTACACTGAAGGTTAGGTAGTGTAAGAAAGCCAAGCAGAAAAAAAAAATCTAAGGGATGATCCTATTGGCTCTGACATGCATCAACTGAGCTTTCAGTTTTGCTTATCTCAGGAACTGAGTAAGTGGCTAGTAATTTTGATAGTATCCAGTAAGTTAAGGGTGTACAATGCTGCTGAAACAAATAAATTAATGTTTCCTTTTCCTGAAAGAACACTGAGTTCTAAAAAGAAATAATAATTTGATTATTTTAGAAGCTATTAATAATTTGACATCATATATCTTTCTGCCACAGCTCTAACGGAAGAAAATAGGGCACAGAATTATATCTATTCTATGATAGCAATGTTGGAGCCATACCTAGTTGTCTCTCTTGATTCTGTGGTGTAATTCAATAAATTTATGATTCCACAGAACCCTTTGAAAAATGAACTGAGGTATAAATTTCAGAATTCAAAGGTGTTAAGTTCAAATGCATGTGGCCACTTGTTTGTAGGACACAGAACTAATTCAGTATCACAATTTACATATTTTCTTAATGAATAGTTTAAAATTCTAGAAAAAATGTTTTTTTCATTAAAAAGACAGACTGTTCTTCAGAAAGGTTTAACTTGTAAGCGCAGATAGAGGTCCCATCAGTATTGCTTATGCTGAAAATTACAAAGGTAACTTCTGCTTAGAAAGAAAACTGAAATTGTTCTGCCAAGAGTAATGAGACAGTTGAATAATACAGAGGAAAACAAAAAAGGAAAAGAAAAAAAACAAACCAAAACAACAAACCAAACCTAAGTGAAGAACATCCAGAAAAGCATGCTTCTAAACAAGCTAGATATTGTGGGTTTTTTCTTGCTTAAAAAGCAAATGAAAATGAAAAAAACATCTTTGCGTGGCTTAAGAGTACAAAAAAACACAGATGTCTTTAAAAGCATTTTGTAGACAATGCTAATTTGGAAAGACACTTTCCTATCATGAACACTTTCAATCTACTTAAAAGAGCCAGCATGCCCTGTTTACACAAAATACTTAATGGAAACTTGGAAGAGAAACTATTCTTAAAGTCGGCAGCTTTCTCTTTATGGCTTAGTAAATACTAGACAAATAATGATAACAGATTTTCTAGAATGAATCCTTATTAGATAGCTTTTAAGGGGGGGGTGGACATGGAGGGATGTTGGGAAACAACACAGTACTTACCCTTTGAAAAGTTTCTTCTGATGGTCTACTATAGATACCAGAAGTCTGCAACACCAGCTACAGCATTCATGGTGCAAGGACTGAGAAAGGTGTGTGGTCCAAGTAACTATCGAAGCAATTTGCAAATTCCTGATACTTTGTCAAATGTATACTCCAAGCAAGCAAGCAAGCAAAGAAACAAATCAACCCTACCAAACCTTAGTCCTCACTAGGTGAACCAAATGCTTCTCAGACAAGCTGTCAAGCACCAGATCACACATTATGAGATGGGATACGCCCAGTTTTGACTGCAGAGATGACAAAGGCAAGTGGCTATCAGCCACTTTGAACACCCTCAGCTCCTTGAAGCTGAGGCCATAAAAGCCACGCTATGGCTCAGATAAGCTACGGTGGCTCCAGAGCACTCTTGAATTGCGCTCCACTGGGCATTTTGAAGGAGGCTACAAGCAGTGGGGAAACTAAGCTCCTGCCACACATTTTTCACCTGCCCTGTGACACCTATAGAGTTGCATATGTTTAAAACTGTAGGCAAATCTCTAAGCAGCAATTTTTGCTAGCTCTCAATCAATATGATTCATGGTGGTACAGAGCAGATCATCCAGAGAAACAAGGACCTCTGGTTCAGAGAATTTTCAGTCATGGCCCCACAACTGCACTTGCATGTGTTACTTCCATCAAATGTTGGAACTGCGTATGTGGGAAAATGTTACATAGCAATACATGGAAGAGTCAGTCACATGTGAACAGCCAGGTCTCTCTCTAGACTGCCACAAACCATCCATGGGCCATAGCTAAGAACATACATAGCCTTCATGTATGTCTTATGAATTATCTGGCATTTCCCGAGTGTTTTTTATGTTTTCTGTTTTGATTAAAAGGAACAATATGGTAGTATTTTAAAAGCGTGATCACAATCTGAGAACTTGAGAAATTCTTCTAAGTATCTGCTCTTTTGGGGTAAGAGAAAGTGCATCCATAGTGAAAACTTATGGCAGCACAAAGAAGGGAAAACCAGTAGCTGCGTAAACTTAAAAATCTTATGGTGGGTATGGTATAGCAGGGTCAGGAAGAACAACTCTTACTTTGGGCAGCATAATTTGCAAAGACTATTTGCTTTGCTAGAAGGGTGTCCTCCACTTCCTTATTATGGGAAATGAAATAGCAACAAAACTGATAAAGACGTGCAAAAAGTGCCTTGCAAATGGCTGCAAGTATAGTCATAACCTACCACCTCGAAGTGCTGCATTCCTAATGCCTGAATCTGCTATTTCACAACATCCTGTATTAACAGCAAAATACATTCCCAAATTGTACCTCTTCATTTTGTCTGTATTCTGTCTGGATCAGGCTTAACTCATTAGAACTAAGAAAATGCCCAGAGGCAATTTAGATTTCCTCTGTCTCTTGGAAAAATAGAAGCCTCACAAGAGACCTTTAATCAGTATGCTATTGGAAAAAAAAAAAGCTGAGAGTTGGAAATGTGATAAAATCCTTCTAGGCAACCTTACTGTTGAAAACTGTCCAATTCAAGGAATAATTTCTAAAGCAACAGACGATGCTTCATCTTTTTTCCAATTATTGTTTTCTGGCTAATAAATATGACCTCCCTACCAGTACTAGAGCTTTCTTAAGGCACTGTATTTAAAAGAAGAAAAAAAAAAAAAAGAAAAAAAAAAAGGAATTTTAGTAAACTCACTGGCAAAAGAAACACAAAACCACAAAACATTTCAGTATTAAAGTACTAAAGTACAAAATGTTTGCCAACTATGTTTCAGGCTATCATTGCTTTTCTGGATTTTCTAATGTTAGCTGAAGTGGCTCAGAAAAGCACACAAAAATGCTTGCTGTGAAGTGCACGTTTTGCTGGAAGGAAAAAGTCAGCTATTGAGAGCTGATAATCTAAACCATTAATGTTATATTTGTATAAACTGCAAACAAAAGCTTGGAAAACTGAAAATAAGTAACATTTACAGTTAGACTTCTCAAACAAGAGCCACCAAAATTGTGTTAACTGTCAATTATCAGTTTGATGCCATGGGGAATAGAAGAAATAATGTGGATTACTACCATCCTTTGAATTTTTGGTGGCTGCTTTGTTTCTGACAACGGTCTTACACTAATATACCCTAATTTACTTGCTAAATAAAGCAAGCAGATCTCATAATACTATTTATGCTTCAGCTGCAACTGCTTGCCTTATCCAGGACCACACAAGACAGGCCCAATCTGCCAATATTCAGATCTTAAGAGAAGAAAAAACCAACTGCTTACTATTTACTAAACCAGAGACTAGGCAGTAACAACCATGTACATTAACTCAGACATGTTTTGGTTTCCAAAGCCTGTCAAGCAGTCAGATTCTGCTAGCCTAACTCAGGTTGAGCAGTGATTAATCCCACAGTAAATATCTCAGAATTTCTACTGCTGAAAACAAACAAACCAAAATCAAAGTCTTAGTGCTCACAAGAAACTATCCAACTACTTTCAAGTAGGTGGAGGCACACCTGGTAATGTCAGATATCTAGGGGATTTCTTCTGTATATTTTGTATTCTTCTTCTGTGTATTTTGTATTCACAATTTTATATCTGTATTTTCATAATTCATTATTACCTTCATACTCCTCCCTGTATTTTCTTTGATTCTCAGGGCCATGTCTTACCCCTACAATACTGTGAAGACATGCAAAGTGAAAATGTCTCAAGCATCTGGTGGCTCTTTCTTTCCATAGACCACCGCCAAAAGGTTTTCCAACAGCAATTAGCTCACTGGCATGTGATGTGAAAATGACCCAAATTTTCAAAGTGAATTGCTGCTTTCTCTAACGATTGACCTTTGCTGGTAAATGATGCCCCCACACCAGCTTTCATGCTGAGAATATTCAATATCCAATATTAAATGATTTGCAATGCTCAGTTACCCCTCTGATGGCACCTGGTGTACCATGGGACATCTGGGGAGGGAGATGCCCTTCAAAACTTCATGCCCTGAACATGTGGTCACATAGAGCAGTTACACAAGGAGTGTTCTGCCTCGCAAGCTCTACCAGATGTGTTGGTTAAGGAGGGCCCTTGATTTGTAAAATTTTCAAAAGATGAAGCACATACGGAATACTCTGTTAATAATATTGTAGAAATACTTCAGATCTTTACCACAGCTGAATTATTCTGCACTGTATCCTTCAAATGGTCTGAAACCTTCCATGTTTATACAAAACCAGATACCCCTTCAGGCAAAGAGCACTCCACATTTCAAAGCAAAGTCAAATACCAAAAAATTATTCATTTGGAACCACAGTGAAAGTTCAGGCATGTTACTGAACAGATTTCACTGAAGGCTCTAATGATCTAATCAGGATGACTTAATTGCATTTGGCTTTGAAACCGAAGTACAGTGCCCAAAAAAGAGAGGGCTGTTCTGCAGTACAGTAGCAGCTCCCAGACGTAAGAGGAACTGTGTGAAAAAGAATCTACACAGCCCACAGAGAACTCCATGCAGAGACTCAGTTGCCATAACAAGATCATCTGGAATTGTAAGCACAAACAACATGCCTATTTTTGGAAGTATGCTTTATCTATTGCACATGTTGGGATCTGAACATCTTCCGAGAGAGAGAAAACGATAAGTTTATGAACATTTGCACTACATCTCAGAAAACTCATGAATAATAATCTGGCCTAACCTTTCAGTAATAATTTTACTCCTGCTATACAGAAATACATTATTTGAAAAACACGATCATTGCTTTTTTTTCTGTGCTGCCTCTTCTCCATTATATATCTGACAGTTACATTGTAACTGCACTCTGAAGGAAGACCTGAAGACAGCTTTGAAAATTCTCTTTGTACAATCTGTAAACAGGAAATATAAAAACCCTATGGCCCAAATAGCCCCTTCTATCGATTAAGGTGGAAAGCAATGCTGCTTTCATTGTAATTCAAAGGGTTCAACACTTCTTTGTTCACAAGAATTTTTCTCCAGTCTGCTGCCCTATTACTGGCAAGTTTTCATCTCTGACTATGACAGAAAAGCACAAAAGCTAGTACTCCACAAACTATTATTATAAATTTTCTAATTATTTTAATAGGTGAGAATTAAAGATACTTACATTCCTCCTGGAAATTAAACCACACAAACCAAGATAAGGTTAAGAGGAACCCAGGCAATCGGGCTGATTGAAATGGACTTCTCTTAGAATAAAGTACATCTTAAAAAAAATCATTTAGATTAATTTTTTTTTTTTTTAAAAAAAGAAAGAAATCAGTGCTACAGAACTCCTCACAACCCTTAGCTAGTTATTCCAGTAGATAAGTTTTCCTCATGTGAAAATGGACTCCAAATGGCAAGCATCTTGACTTCCAGCTGTTTGGATATTAACTAAGGTTGGGAACTCCTGTTTATTCTGATGAAGAATCTCCTCAGGCTATTCACTAGAAGACTCTTCTGGGTCTTCACCATTTACCAAGACACTTTTTAAATTGAAGAAAGCAGAACTACAAAAAACTTTCAGGAGTAATTCCTTCAATTCCAGTCACATAAGTAGCGTAGTCTTCCTAGCATTACTCTGAAGTGCCCGGCTCCTTCAGACTCCAAGACCATGCAGGCTCTCCCTCTCCAACTCATATTGGGAGGGTACAACTGGTTGAATATCTAATGACAGCTCCCAATATCTCCTGAAGTCCGTGCTTCACAGGCTCAACTTCTCAGAATCTTTGCTCCTGGATGTACATCTTGACATCTTGCTGCACTGAAAACTGCATTATTGCTTTGACTTCAGTTAATCAGTTGATGCAGATAATTTCTTGCTTTCTCATTGTTGGCCATTGCCCCATCTTGTACCATCTGCATAGTTTCCCCACTAGCTGATTTTACTGTTTTCATCCAGCTGAAACCCCAGAAACTATCACAGACTATTACAGGCAATACTTTCCATAATTACTGGATGTATTGAAAATTAGTGTGACTAGCGACATAATTTTTTTCTCATATTACTAGCTGAACACTGAGAATAAAAGGACTGAAACCAATGTTAATCAAAACACACAGCTTTTCATAAAATTTCTACAGAATCTAGATGAGAACTGATGAGACATGAGATCTTTCTGTGGGAATTCTGTACGTGGATGTGGTCCATGCAGATCGCTCTGTTCCGCACACTGGTATATTTATACACAGAAATCTATACTTATCAGTGTATATAATTATATGTGTGATTTCACTATCTATCCTCCATTTTTCATAGTTCTCACTTGTGTATTGTCTCTAACTTCAATTTGACAGGCACTCACTTTGTGCTTTATACCTTAGTTTCTTTGCTCCAACTACCAACAAGAAACCTTTGAAAAAAGTCTCCCTGCTGATCTAGGAAAATAAAATATTAACAGATAAAGTTTCATGACCAAAGAAAGCTTAGCCTGTTGACAGATTCACTCTGTCTGCTGCTGAACTCAGCCATTTAAGAAGATGGATCATTAAGTATAAATCCATATCTGAGTTTATAATGATCTCTTTTCTATTTCAATGCATAGCAGGTCAAGTACTATCTTTTTAACCTATTCCAGAAAAAATAATGAACGAGGAACATAAAAGAACTGCTGAAAGTTTCTGAATAGAACTTTCTTCTTCAGATCAACATTTGAAAACCATTCCCAGCTGTTAAATCTGAATTCTAATTGTACACAAGAGGTTGAGGAGAAAATAATCAGCAGATGCAGCCACAGTTTGTTATATCCATGATTATCTATTCTATACATGATTTACGGTTTTCAACCATTTTTGGAGAGACAGGCATCAGATTTATTCTTCCAATACTGCTATCTGTGCAAAAGTGTTTAATTATAGGTTCCCTCACATTTTCTGTGGTGTAATTCTTGAGTGCAGAACACAGTATTTCAATTCCTGGAGTTTATACTCTCAGAGAACAGAAAAAAACCCCCAAAAACTAGGGATATTTGGTGACAATTCCAAGATGCTAAAAGCTCAGACTGCCCCTTAAGCACCTGCCTTCCCCAGTAACTCAAACCTAGCCAGAAGGGGGGGGGGGAAATATGTACATATATATATATATAAGGAAAGAAAGAAGTGTCTGGGGAAGAGAGGACAGGGAGAGACAAACACAGAAGCCTGGGTTAACTCTTCTATTTTCCATCACTTCACATATTCCACCTCTGAACCTTAGGTCTCAGACAAATCTATAAAATTATACTCTACATGTGCTTCAACATGTTGAATGAGGGAAGAGAGTTTATGAAGAATTCAAGCCTGAACACTTCTAACACTTCTCCATTTACAGTCTTTAATCATAATGTCTTCCAAGCACATTAACCTGAACACTAGGAATAACACGATGCTTCCAGGTGTGCTGAAGTGCACCAGGGTCTCCTGTCTGGTGGAGCCTGCATGCAGACAGTGAGGGTGACAGTGTGGACTTCCAAGCTCACAAATGTGTTAACAATTTATTGTATAGGTCTTTCATGCTTTCATGTCAGAGAGGCAAGAAAAATGGATATTTAACCCAGTAAATTGTGTTGCTCCGTAACACAGAAGCCATTACAATATAGATGAGATCTGGAATCTATTAAAAGACATAATGGAAAATAAAAGCTAAACACATAAATAACTCATCCACTTGGAATTTCTTTTAAAAATATCGAGAGGCATTAGACGCAACCAAGATTAAGTGGCTGTAAAATATACTTTTAAAAGACACACATTTTTTTTCACCAGGGCATGTGAAAACAAAGCAGCATCTAAAATCTCAACAAAGAAAAGTGTTATTACTTCTGACTAAAAATTTTAGGCTCCAGCCTTAATTCACTTTGTTCCTCATGGCTGTGGTTGGAAATGATAGCAGTTTACTTGGCATGCACTTCATCTGTTCTGGCAAAATATTCATTAGGGCTAAAGATGCCCTGGGAACACTGAACCTTTCAAACGCAAGGACTGTCAAGGATGGACAATGAGTATACTTTGGACTATGGGAATTCCTCCCCAGTGACCCAACTACATGTATTATTCAGGACAAGGTCTCTTTAAAACAGATGGATCAGCAGTATGGAAATCGTCCTGTGCAGACTGAAAATTTTTGACCATTAATGATAAACTTGCAATGAAAATTAGTTCCAGAAAGCTGTATTTTATATAGAAGAACTTACATTTCATAAAACACTTTAAAATACTTCTTTTAAAGTTATTTTAATGGTCACTTAGCTATCTTTTGGAAGCTATCAGAATGAGAAATATATATATACATAAATTATGTATTTATACTATGGCACTGATTCAATTAAACCTTTAGCAATGTGTTTTAGCTGAAATAGTGACATATGGAGAGCAGATGAAGCAAGACAATTTTTTTTTTTTAAGTTAAAATCCTAATTAAGAAAGCATATATTCAGTACACATACATCTTCTATTAAATATATCTTTATCCTTCAGTGAACTGTGGAGTATTTCTCTGATCATGTATATATTCAACAAGCACTACACTAAGGCAGAATTCTGTAGGACAACTTAAATAACCACAATATATAAGCTCCCCCAAAGGCACTTTGTTTATAATGATTTATAGTTTTAATGTTTCCAGACTACACAAAGGTGGTGGGTTAACATACCAGCATAGCTCTGGACTACAGACATTAAAAATAAACATGGGGTAATGGCATCTTAGCGTGGTAGTGACTACAAGCATGAAAGGTCCACGCAGCAAATTGCATCCACCTCTGCAAATTCTTGGGCATGTCTGAAGAGAAGATGCTTTAGAACAACTCTGGTGATTAACTTAAAAACTAAAAAAAAAAAAAATCAGGAACCTCATGATCATGGATGTATGGCAGGAGGGCATAGTTAATAAACAATCCCCAGCCGAAGTGTATATTACTGACTTCTTCATTAGTCTCTTGTAGAGATGGATTACCAGCTCTGAGGACAGCAGAAGGCAGGATCCCTATCTGCAGGCTGCATCTCATGCCAGACCTGCCAAGCCAAGGCACTGACTGCTGGACAAGGATACAGGCTCTGTCAGGCCAGTAAATTAAGATTTTGGATGGGACCTGGGTTTCTAGACCTCTAGAGGTTATTATGTGTTCTGATTGTAAGGCTTGCCCTGGAGCAATGGGGTGGCACAGGCATTGAAGAGGAGGTCAGCATCTGGGCTCAGAGAGGCCATGTCAGATTCTTCCACACTTCCCTGAGGCACAGAAAACCCTCAACTCTGCCCCTTGGCAGCAGCAGATCATGCCACATGGTGGGGGCAGGAAGCAGGACACCCTTCTGCTCTGCCTTATGCTGCCCAAACAGCAGTGGGGAAAGCAGAGGGGTTGAAACTGCAGCTCAGGAGATGACTTCTCAGATCAGGACTGCTTCAGCTTCTCCAGGATTGTCACAGCATCTTTCACTTACCTGAACAGCTCCTGTCATCTCTTGCCTTTGCTTCCAGACAGAGCAGGCATGGAAGACCAATCCAATATGGTTGTCCACAGGGGCCAGGAAGGGAGAAAGGGGTGATCCCCTTCAAGCCAAGACAAGGGCTTGCAGTCCAAAGTAAGCTCCAAGGAACAAGATGTGGTCAGAGGAGCATGTGGTTTCCCAAAAAGAGCAAAGAATATCTCAAGGAGTCCTTTGCTACAGCACTACTTGGTGATCAAGAATGGTAAAAGCATCAAATACACTCAAGCAAAAACCCTCTGCAGGTACAAAAGGCAGTAAACCAAACATACTGCAAAGAGGACAACCTACTAACCATGAGATGCGCAGAATCTGACCCAACAGAAGTACCCAGAGTTCCTAAGATAGTTATTTTTTTAGTGTAACAGATGAACTTTTTCTTCTAGTACAAGCGTTTCCATAATGCAGATTCCATGCTGACACCTGAACTGAGCCCTAGATCTTTACAACAGAGAGAAAAGGAGTTGCGAGAGAGGACTGAAAAAATCCTGTGAAACACTTAAGTGTCTATGTTCTCTACCATAAAAATCAAAAGATGCTTTAATGGACCTGACAAGACTTCTAAGGGCTTGAGAGCATCTATCTGGCAAGGTCTGGCAATTCCCAGTGGGGACAGGGAGGTGTTGAAGGAGCTCAGATACTGAAGCACAGCAAGCTCTACTGATCAGGGGATGTTAAGTTGAAAGCGTGCCAGGAGTAAACTACAGGAGACAAAATCATCACCAAGATCAAGCTTGTAAATGCACACTTGGAAGTCTTCCTCCCTTGCTGCTTGGCATTTTTTTTTCAAGAGCAAAAAAAAAAATAAAATTATAGTTTCACTACCCTAACTAACAGTTGCTCTATAAATAATGAGATGACAGGAGAATACATAACAAAAAGCACTTAAATATTTGCTTTGTAAGTTATTAGTGAGGACACACAGGACTATGAAAAGAGTAGGTCCGGACACCAGCAGTAGTACCCTGCTCCACATGCCAAAAAATGCAGATCTACTACAAGAGCAATTCATGCTACCATGGTCCTTTTTGTGTTCTGATAAGACCACCAACCTGCCCAGGACTGTCCTAAAATGTATCACTCCTAACACATAATGGAGCACTTTCAGAGTCACATCCTGATGGAGTGATACCAAATGTAAAACATTTATTCTCCTAGGCAGCCTAAGAAGGATGAACCAATAAATAGGTCATGAACTCAGAAAACCTGGGTTCAGTACAGTTATCAACACTCTGACCATTGAGAATTTTCTGCCCCAGTTCCTCCACTTCAAAATGAAACAGCATCTGCCCTCTCTATAGGATAGTGTAGGAATGCAGTTATTTATTCACCATGACAACTGTCAAAAACCTACAGGAAATAATAAATTAAATTACTGATTCTGTGCTTACTGATACACCTTGCCATCAGTTTAAGAGTTTTGCTTAGTAACAGCTTTAGCAATGTACAGAGATAATTAAAAAGCTAAATGAAGACTAAATGCATGGAATCTTTTCCCACCTTCTGTAATAAAGTTCAGGAAATCTGGGAGACCTTTGCTGGTCCCGCCACTGACAAATGAGTCTTTAAGGTAATGAATCTTTAAGGCATGAACTCCCACTGCTATGCTGCAATCAATGAATACAACCTCTAGATATATGAGGGGAATTCATAGTAACACTAGGGAAGTAGCATTACTCCTCTATATGGCTCTGACAGGACCATAAAATAATGCAAGGTTAGTTCTGGTGTGTTTATTTCAAAAGTAATGTTGAAAAACTTCAGTGCATTCAGAAAAGAGCTATAAAAGTCTGAATTATGGGATATGCCAGAGAAGTTCTCCCTGCAGGCTTTATCAAAAAGAATATGAAAAAGTTACTTGATCATGTAATATGGGTACACATGAGAAATTTCTGATATAAAAATACACTTTAATTCAGAAGAATAAAGTATGTGAGACATGAAAAAAGCTACTATAGTAATCAGTTCTATTCTATACACAGAGGTATGTTTTTTAATATTAGATTGTTTCTGGAGGTGAAATCTTGATTTTATTTGATGGAAAGAGTCGGCTTCATCAGGACAAAAATTTGAAGGAGATCATTAGCTTTCATTCATATTATTAAAGAGAGCATTAAGAACTGAAATTTGCTCATCGTACTTGTCTTCATTAATTATTACTAAGTCTGGTTGCCATGGCACTGAAAAAAAGAAAATTATAATGGAAAATGCACAAGAAATACTGACTTACAACATTTAACCAAGGTGTTTAGCTAGAGAAATGGAGGAAAGTCCATCAAATAATTTGTGTTTATCAGGAATGTTGTTTAATACCAATTAAAAGTACTTGAATAACAAATTTCAGTAATGTAAAAGCTGCATATTCCACAGAGCATAGTCAGAGAGAAAAATACATAAGAAAGGAGGATGCTAGGTCAGCTGCCAGTTGGCCAATATTTCTTTTCTGTCATGATTTGACCAAAAGATAATATGCAGGACCATATCAACCCTCTCAACCAGTATCAGGACACTTCTTTTCTGGTTGAGTTTGGTTTTAGTGATATCTAGTGACACAGTAAAAAAGGATTCAATAAAGCCCTCAATTGGTGCACTTTCCTCTTGAGTTCACAGCAACTAGGAACATTCCTCATCAGTTGGGCTCAGCAGCTTTCTACCCCAAAATAAGGCCCTGTCTAGGTTTGAATCAGTTCTTGTGATACAAGATTACACTGAGTTTAATCTTAATGGAAATGTCAGTGAACCTTAACAGGTATTTATTCCTTTGCATCATGCAAAGAAGCCTCTATAACAACAGAAGAAAATAAGAGCTACAGATTCATTTTATTAGAAATTGGTCAGGAACTGATGAGGCAGAGAGAAATTTGTTTTGAATGTAGATGTCTAAAGTTATCTGTGTTTTAACAGCCTTGTGGTTGCAAATTCAGTTATCTTGCTGCTCCAGTGGCTGCATCATTAACAGAAAAAAAGTGTTAGACCTTCTCCTATCTCCTGGCAGAAAAAGAGTGCAACCTGCAAATTTGTAATTAAAACAAATGCCACTTAAATGGACACAAAATCATCCACCAAAACACAACTTTAGCAATGAAGCTGAAGAGAAAAAGGATACTTGTAGGGAAAACCACATTTCCATCTTTTTAGATGACATACATAGTGAAAACTACAAAATGGAAAATTTGGCTTCTCCTATCCCCTGCATCACTTCAGTAAAACTGGCTTGTTTTATATCAGTAGGACTGCAGAAATCTGACTAAAGTCAGGGACTGTATGAAGTCATATCTGACTGTTTTCTGTAGCAGACCCTCCTGTGTGAAAAAGTGACTGTGAATCAACAGAGTTCACATTGAAAGGTCAAAAATAATGATTACTGTTTAAGCAGCATAGCTCACAAACATTTTTATCCATGATACACATTGTTTTTAATTTGTCTGTTGATATGCCTTGCCTTCAGTTTTATGAGCTTTCATTCTTCCTCTACAACAGCCCCAATGAGAACATTAAATCTCCAAGCAACCCTGCTCTTGTAATCCTGCCAGCAACACCACCGCTTAGCTCCAGATACATTAATGCCTAATTGCCACAAATATATTTTTGTTTTTATCATCACTAGCAGCCCACAATCCTATCACCATCTATGTAACAGCTAAAAACACAGCCAGAAAAACTCTGGACCTGACCCAGCTGTTCTAGGAACTGAACATAGAAGTGTTCAAATCACTGCACATCCTGCCTGCTGGGGTCCCACGGAGAGGATAGGATAAAGGGAGTGAAAATGCTTGAAATTTCTGTGTTTCATCTCACCCATTGCTAAGAAGTCCACACCACTCTGAGTTTTGAAGCTGTGTAACTTAAGAAATTTCATATTACAGTCCCTTAAAAATACTCCAGTGGCAGTTCATGTCCAGCAACAAGACCCTTCCTCTTTCTTGTGGAGTTTTGGGACTCAAAGGAGTGAGGTCCTGCCCCAACTTTGCAAACACATCTGGGACACTGACTCTTGTCCATGGTTGACTGGAGTAACATCTGGCTGTGGCCACATATACAGTAATCTTTGGATGCCCACTGGAAATTTCATTTAGCAGAACTTTGTAGATTTGAGTCTTGGTCCCTGCTCCAATGCTAGAGACTGTTCCAGAAGACAGGAGAAGGAAAGACAGCTGCAAAAACCAGATTGCACAGGAGAAGCCATGAGAGGTGAGAGAGGAGGTGGTTATGTACACACAGAGCAATTCTGAGACATGATGAGGGCAGCACACAGGACATGCTGTCCTCCAATGAGCTTAAGATAGCCATATGGGTTCAAGGACCTTAAAAAAGATACCATTTAAAAAAATCCCCAGAGCTATTTACATCAGCAGCAAAGTCCACATGCAAACCACCCTGCTTAATGCACTTGGAGCCAACAGCTACTGAATTTAGCAAGAAGGAAGCCACAAACAAGTAATGTACTTGATCTTCACACTATTAAAATGCATAGAACATATTAGTGGTTACAGTTCCAAGAATAACATTTTCCTTGTAGACCATTTTCTTGGGTTTTAAAATTTTTATTTAAGATTTTCAATACTGAAGAGGTTAATTTTTTCCCCAGCACTTGAACACCGAAAAGAAAAAAGTAAGAACTATTGTCACTACAGATGATGGGAAGTGGAGTTTTCACCTTATTTAAAGCTGTGCAGTTTAACAAATACTGGGGAAAGAAGACTATTGTCTACATACTGCCTTCATTCAACATGCTTAGTTTGACTGGTGCACATGGGCTTCTTCCAAGGCAGCCATGAGTGCCTGGCAGAGCTTGCTAGAAAAGCAGGAGGGCAGTACAAGAGCATTTCATTTGGAAAACAGAAAGCAGGGTAAGTACCTTTCGAAATGGGTAGTTTCATAAAATCTTTTCTTCTGAGCCTTCTTGATCAAAAATCACTATCATATGCAACAGTATTTGGGAAATGGCATTGTTAGTGCATCTGGTCTGCCACACGTGGTCCTCCCATGGACTCCCCTTCCACCAAATTATTTTGATTTTCAAGTCAGTATTTTTCTTATTTCATCTCCCACATACCAGTCTGATATAAAGGGGAAAACACTTCATTTTTTGTAGTACCACTGAAGTTACCACTTCAGCATTTCTGAAGTGTTTATTTTAAAAGAAGATTCTCTACCCTCACCCTTTATTTGTATTCAGGAAAGTTCTACTGGCAAACTGCAACACATAGACTCTAAAGAGTCTTAACTAGGAGACGTCTATTTTCTTAAATAGAATTGTAGTTTATGAATTGAATAATTACATATTCTGTTGCTTTACTTTTGCAGACTGTGATTATTCCTGTTTCCTCCTTCAACTATCCTACATAGACATCCCACACAATACTCCTTTTGAAGGCAAGTACGCAGGATAACTAAGAAATTGATGCAAAAGTATGGCTATTTGCTAAACAGATTTGGAATCAAGAAATACATTGAGTCAAAACTTGTGAGTGAGCTATCCTGAGGAAAATAACTAGACAAATACCAGTACCAGTAAGCAGAAAATCCTCAGACTCTTTCTGCAGCACTGTCACTGCCCAGGTTATCCACAGCAGTACAACACCCAAATGCTCCCAACACCACAAGCCCACCTCACCTCCCCAGTACAGTCAAGCACTGGGAGGCTCTGGGGAAGAAGGAGGGGGGTGTCAGCATTTGGCATTTTGACTGGCTACAGAATAATTAAAAGACCAAATGAAAAATCATAGGCCCCAAATACATCAGTGAACAATAGACATCATAAGAGCACAAAGAGAGAAGAAACAACTGCCTTGGCTAAGGGGCAAGTTAATGGTCATTGAAACCAGTGACCTGGCAAGGTCACTGGGACATTTCATGGCTCAGAGGTTGACCCAGCAGTTGAGCTGTCCCCTGTCTCAGCGAGGCAAGATTTCACCTCATCACAACTCTTGCTTATCTGGTAATCATCTCCTTCTTTTACTTTCAGAAGTAAATGAGACGTGCTGAGAAAAGTAGCATAACCAAGTGATGACTCTGTATCTTTTCCAGCATCAGCATTCTACTAAAGGGGTTTGTTTGCCAGCTTATTTTTACAGGAGCTCAAGAGGCCTGACTACATATTTAAGAGCCTGTGCTCTGCTTCAATTTTTCATTACAAAATGCCAAAGTTGAACATGTAATGCCAAACATTCCAGAAGCCTTCAGCACAATAGCTGCTTTTAACCACGTCTTACTTTTCCTGCTCTGCAAGGCACAAATATTCTCCTCCCTTTTTTGAGACACACAGTAAGACACAGCGGTGGTATATACAGTTACCACTTCAACATGGGAAAGCAAACAAGCAGACTAGCCCAGCTCTTCAATTCCATGTTTTGTAACGCTATTAAAACGTGCAGCAATTCACACATCTTACCTTGCAAGTAGATTACTATGTACTACATATAGAGACATGCCACAAATCATCCCCCTAATCCATATAATAAAGGGATTTGTTTCCTACGCTGGGTAGTGGATTATTTGTAATACAATTAATTGTACTTCCCCCAAATAAACTGCTTAAAAAACCAGAAAATCACTGTAAAACTAGTATATCAAATAGGAATTGAGAAATAGCAACAAAACCTGTTTTGATTGAGGCCAAAATAAATCAAAAGGTGTTGGAACATAATCTATTTGTACTGTACTGATAGGGACAGTCTTCATCTGGGGATTGGGTCTCACAGTACAAGGTGCTGCACAAAGATACTGCAAAGCTTGAAGAAGGCAAAAAAAACATTCAAAAGCAACACTAAACAATATTTATGGTCAAAGATAAAATGTGACTATACAAAAAGGTTGCAGGAACCAAACCCCACACCCCATTATAGTCAGTTCAGTAAGGTAGCAATTAGCATACCGTCTGCTCAGTCATTTGTGAGTGCTGGACAGGCAACACAACAGGCCTGAGTTACACGGAACAGCTTGAAAGGGGGTGTGCAGCTGAGTTTGAGGAGGTCCTAATAAAAAAGGGAAGCAGCATGTGGGAGTTTGAAAATGTTGACGTAGCCTAGGGACTTCCAGCACATCTCTCCCATAACTGTCAGTGCAAATGTCATGATGAAGCACTATGATTCACAGCAAACCAACGTCAATCCTTCTGAATATGAAATGTAGTGGACTAAATCCTACTAAATTAAGGCAATTCTGGAATGACCTCCCACAGCACTGTGCCCCATAAAACCTTCATACCTTAATGCACTAAGAAACTCATCTAAAGACAGACAAATTCATCTTTCTAATGAGTGTTACATTGTCAGCCACTTAAAAGTAAGTTTCAACAAGCCACGTTATTCCTCCAAATCAATGTATTAACATTTTTTGAGAATCAGAATGCAGGTTTTGTGTTTAGGTGCAACTGGGAAAAAGTGGATGCATAGGGTGTCATCAGTTAGAAAGTGGGAAGTGCTGAGAAACTGAGGCATTTGAAAAAAGCAAGCAATTAAATAAAAGTAACTCCTATTATGCTTGCTATTCCATATATTGCAAATGAGAATACGTACACCTCTCACATCACTCTTGCTCCCAAATTTGCATTTCTTTCATCCCTAGAAATATACCTTCTCAGTTTTTAACCAGACAAGGCAAAAGTTGGTTTTCTACAAAATTTGCAGCTTATCCATTTCATTGTTTAAAAGATGCTCCAGCTTTCAGATTCCTAAACAGAGAACTAAGACACACCACCTATCATGAGTGCCTGAAGGTTCAACAAGCTATTGATACTTGACACCCTCACATACACACCTGCAAAGAATACTCAGTCACAGTGCAAGAGGAAGGAAAGTTCTGATACATACTGACACATGCAAAAAATAATATATAAACGGACTTAAGAATTTATATGAATGTGTATTAGTTGTCGTTACACTGTGTTTCAAAGACATATGAAGAGTAAATCCTTTAGGTGCATAATATGGAGAACACATTGCAATCAATTCTACTTTACTCATTTTTGTTTTATGGGACAGCCTGACCTGTTCAGTTACTTCAAGCACATATGAAAACCCAAGAATTACTGTGCAAAGAGCTTGATACTGCAGTATGATTGAGTTAGGAACTCATAAAGCAAGCTCTGTGAGTATGAATCACTTAACAGAAAAAAAATCTAACTAAATAATGAGCTAATCTAAGCAAATATGAGAGACGTTATTTAATCATCAAATAGGTATAAATTATTTTACAAGAAGCTTTTTCTGCTCCTGTCCCTCCTCAACAGGAACAGATTGTAATGATTATAACCAAGATTTTTTTATTCAAGTTCTGATCTGTTGATGATAAAATACAAAATACTTCCTAAATTAAAGCCAAGAAAAACAGCCTTGCCCATATAACAATGCAAGACATTACTTCACACCTCTGGAGGAATACTAGAGCTTCTGCTTCTGTGGTTCTTTCAGATCCTTTATGGTAGCATATTCAGCTCATATTTATGCTCCTTTTTTGTCCATTTTAAGTGCCTTTGTTCCTGATGCTCAAGCAATTACAAAAATGTGCTTTCCAATTAGCTTAAGAATTCAAATGTGCTACTTTGCTAGGCTTAAAATTTGCCTTATGAATTTGTCTTTTTTTCTCTGAAAATATTTTTAAAAAATCCATTATCAGAGATTGAGAAGCTCCTGTTTTCGATTAAGTTCTTCTTGCTTATTGTAAAGGCTGCTGGGCATACTGAGATGCTTACTACAGGTCTTACAGTCCTGAAAAGCATCCACAAGCATCTGAGAACATGTACATTAAAAGTAGACACAAAATTAAAGAGATACTTAAACAGGTTATGCCACCTTATACATTTTGTTAACTAAAGTTAAACTAAAACTCGCCATATGCAATCCTGGAAAGCTCATATGTTAATTTATAGGCTATGATTATTTTTGCAGTGTGCTGACACTACACCGCAGTATTGTAGCACTAACTGTAAGTGTACACTACAGTGTAACACTGCAAAGGCTCTTGATGGTTTGCTACACAGTTTCAGTGGACAGAAATGCAGTTTCTTGCTGGAAACTCAGTGAAGAGGTTGCAAGAGTCTCCAAAAAAATTGCTCTGTGCCTGTGGTAGTCTTTCTGGAGCACAGCACTACTGCCAAGGTCCTTATGCATCTGGCTGTTGTCAGTGAAAACTCACTGACTAATGCACAAAACCTGATTATATGGTTTTGCATTAAAACAACATTAATACAGTAGTCACAGTGAACAGTGATTTATAAATTCCCTCTGCAGCTGTTAAATTATAAAATTTAAGTATATGGTCTCTTTGAAATGAATTATAGCTACACCAGCTTTCATCTATGGTCAGTCTACTCCAAATGTGGCATGAAGGGCATAAGGCCATGAACAGGGATATACTTACATATGTAAGTATTTATATATACTTATATATATTTCCTTATAATATATAACATATAATACATAAAATACATGCAATATATATACACTTATATACTTATGTTCCTATAGATACTTATATATGAACAGGGATATATACTCAACAACCTTATGTAGGGTGCTAAATACTGTCTTTCACTTCCAGACTTATCAGCTTCTACAGGAGAACTTATGCAGTTCATTGCCAAAAGAATTTCAGCCTTATTGAAAATGACTGTTCGGTCACAAAACACCCACCTCCAACTTTTTACACTGATTAATTGCAAATAAGGTAACTTTATTGGCGATAATGAATGCAGTACTGACTGCCAGCACCAGCACCTGATCTTGATGAGGAGCTGAAGGTGGAATTAAACAAACCTCTGACACAGCAAGAGCCACAACTGTGTGTTGTCTTCCAGGAAGACAACTGGCCAGACTAGACTAGGTCATGTGTCTTTCACAAACAATAACAATATTTTATTTGTCCCAGAAATCTGACAAGAGCAAGCTTGAATGGCTTTCCTTCCAAGGCAAACAAGGGACATGACTCTTCTCTAACACACATTAGTATAAAAAGAAAATGCTCTTGATAATAACCCTGTGGTGATAACTCACCTTGTTATTACCAGGACTTTGTCATTTCAAGACTTCTCATTTCCTTAGAGTACCAAAGCAGATATAAAAGATCCATTTATGTAGCACAGCGGTGGTTAATGTTTAATACAGAAGGCAAAAGTAATCCCTCTTTTGCTGTAGTCCACATGCCACTGCAGTAATTGGCTAAAAGGGCCCTGGTTACTCTTCCTGTGGAAAAGAAACTGTTCCTCCCATGTCTGCAGAACACAATCTGTTGATGAGGAGAACCATGCCCACTGGATTTTTTAATGCCCCAAGTAAAATGGTTATTAAATAATGAACAAGAAGGAAGGAGCTTGTCTCCAGAGGAGGCACTATGTAAGCACTAAATGACCCTCTCCACTGCTGCATGCAGGCAGCAAAGACTGCCTTGGGAACAGGTACAAACAGGACCCTTCTCCTGACACACACAGATTGGAGGGGTGGGATAAGCAAACTGGCCTACAGAGGAATCCTACCCACCAAAAAGAAAAGCAAGACTCCCTTACAGAAAAGAAAATAAATAATAAGGGAGTAAACAGTGTAATGGAATCTTCTTTTTCATCAGTATCATACCACTATAATCTAATTTCTGAATATTCACATTACATCCTTTTTTCCTAAATTTTTTTTGTATATTAGAACCATAAGCTTGATTTACATGATCAGAGAAGAATTATGAATTTTCTTCTCACTCCTTCAGTCTGCTGGCTGGACAGGTGTCTGCTTGCCACTGCACTGCCCTCATTATTGTGATATATAAGAATAAACATATTTATGCTCTGAACTATCAGACAAAAGGTGCTCATAGATCAGCCCCCAGTGCATTTGCTGTCCATGAAACCTGTCTGCAACCTTCTAAGGAACATTTCACTTCTCACCTCTACTGAAAATGAAGGTATTTGTTATTCAGATGCCAGCTCTTCTTAAACTCAGAAAAAACAAACATATGCTTAACCTCAAGAAACCTGCCAAACATCCATAGTGCTACAGTACTGGTGCCTTCAAAGATAAACACATGTACAGGAGCCTGCAAAATGAGATCTCAAAGTAAACCCAGGAAAAAATGTAGAATGAATTTAAAAGTCTCTATAAAGGAGTCTCTAAGTCCTTCAAAACAATAAGAGGGAGTAGTCATCACATTACAAGCCAGTTTTGTGCTTCTTGCACATCTGCAAATACTCTTGAAAGCATTGAGAATATGGGTACAAAGGGAATAAAAGAGACAGGACATACACCTTACCTTTTCCCAGCTCAGAAGCCCTGGCTTTAAGCTACAGGTGAACCAACACAATTCTAGATAGTCCACCTGTTAAATTACATATTTGGAGTATTTATGCAGGTGTCCATATTGTTTTACATCTCCAATGATGTTAAATCAATTATCATTCAAGTATGGTAATGTAATACTAGAAATTAATTTTGTTTAAGAAATGTCTTCTAAGTTCCATTGATGTATACTAACAATTATTACTTAGCTTTTGAACTACTTTTGCCTCACTTTTTTCTGTCAGCTAGAGGAAATGAAACTTGCATGCCTTTTGCAAAGCACAGAAAAGGTTGCAAATTGCTGCCACCAGACACCTCTTGAATAAATGCAATCAGCCACTTTGACAAAGATAATCTGTTCAAAGTCACTGTTCAATGGAAGAAGCTGAAGTCACATGAAACAAAATGGTTGGGGGTGGGGGAGGAGAGTTCTGCAAAACACACAACTCTGAAGATGGTTTCCCTTTTTTTTTGTGCCCTGTCTCCTAGCCCTCCTTGCCTACCCACCACAAGTGGGAAACCTGGCAGAGGTTGCCTTCTCTACCCTCTGACCTATAGATCATGGGTAGCTGATGGGTATCTAACTATCACCTATGATAAATACCTATTATAGGTAGATTATGAAAGGATAACTATTCTCTTTTCAAACTTCCATGAAATTGGCCAAGACAGTTTTGCACAGAAAAAGACACATAAGCTAGCACATAACCCTGCTCTTCTTAGGAAAAGAGCCTGAGAGCCAAATAAGCCAGTACACCTGATAATGCTGTGTACTGCAAACAGGTCAGCAAGAAATAAAGAAGTGGCTTTGGGAGGCAGATGAAAAAATGCTGACAGAGAAATCCAGCTGAGTATATTTTAGTATTGTCCCAGGGGCTAATCAAATCATCAGTGACTGTCAGTGAAACAGGAAATCCCAAATTACTTACTTGGCTGGTAAATTAAGTCTCTAAGCACATTACCAAAGAAAGTCAAGAGGCCCTGTGACATTAGTGTCAATGCACTTAAAATTTCACCTTCATCTGCACTGGGATCCCAGTATGTGATTTATTATTACAGCATGCATACCAGGGTTTTATTTGGTGTATTGTCTTCCATTTAATTTTTAAAATCTAATTTAAATATAAAAAATAAATTGTGGCTCTGGATTAAGTTTCTATGAGTTTTACATCATGATACAGTATTCTGGCACAGGACTGTGGACTTTGTCTCTAATTAGCTGTGCAGCACTCTGATTTACTTAAATGTTATCTACTTATGTGTCTCTGGGGAGGCAAGTGAAAACAAATTATTACACTTGTACCTGAACAAGTATTTTTCCTATTAGTAAAAGAGCTTCATCCATGACTCCTTGGGAAGGGCAAAGATGAATGATTACATCTAACCTAAGTCTTAAGACACATATTTATGGCTCAGCTGATCTAACAGCTCCATGCAGCTGGAATGGGGGGAGGACTTTTCAGTTCTTCTGTCCTCACCTCAGCCACATATCCCCATGTCTTTCCCTAGGCATAAAGAGAAAAAAATTTTTCTTCTCCTCTCATACCCCAACATCAAAGTTTATCTTCTCCTGTTTCAATGAGTCTTTAACCAGCATGTGGGAAAAGAGTAAAGAAAGATAGTGGGTTATTAAATCAGTTTAGCCATAACATGCAATTTTATCCTAAGTTAGCCTTGCTGCACTAAAATATAATGGAAACAGCTGATTTATACTTACTGGATAAACAGCTTGCCCAAGATCACAAAAAGAGGAATCTAGTTGCCCTGGATACCCTCAGCTCATGATTGGCACTGACATGCTTCACTGAAACTTGTGTCTTTCTATTTCAACAGATAACTCTTTGTGGCCATTTGGCTTTAAGAAAGTAAAGCTCAGAGAGCTTCCACTTCCTTAACTATGATGCCATTACCACTGGCATTCATGGTATTCCTCATGTCAAGTGCAAGCAGAGCCACTGGGAGCCACATCCTATCTCATGGCACTTTCAGCTGCTGTCTCTGGCTTGTCCTGTCCCCCCCATTCCTACCTCTTCTCTGGTGTCCACAGGAACCTCCACTCATCACTATGGGGACCTCCACCTCCACAGGAGTGTTCACCAGGCTTGTACACAAAAGCAACAGATTAGAATGGTAAAACCAGAAGGAATCTAATATCTCATGCTTTGCAGCAGAAATTAATGGCTGAAAAAAAAAAATTATATTATACAGGCACATAAAGTTGATGGCAAATTCACATAAAACCACCTGGAAAACTATGGTTTGATTTTGATTTTCCCTATTGGCACCATCTGCACAGACTTAAAGGAATGAAGCATTTCCAACAGCAAATACAAAGGCTGAGGGAAAACACCTTGTGTTTGGTTTTTATACCAAATCCAGACTATAATTAAGTTTGCATAATTTGACAGCTGAATTAGAGGATTCTGACTCCCCAGATCAGGACTGATGGAAAGCATGAGCAGTACTCACGAAGGTGTGTGAAATCCTGCCCTGCTCAGGAGGCTGAGCCCAACACCAATACCAGCACTTCAGTGATGGCACTGGCGGGTGCTGCAACGTGGCCCCTTTGAAATTCACTTTATGGACAGACTGGGTTTTGAGGCAGAAGGCTTCTCAAGGCAGCCTCTGGAAAACTGTGACAGCCATATCCTCTAAATAATCCAGTCACTAAGTGATTTACTAAGGGTGATGGCACCAGGGCGGATCAGCAGTAACGGCCATGAGAGAACCCAGGCATAACAACTTCTGCTGGATTATCACATCCATTCCTTGCAGGCAATCAGGCATAGGAGGTGATTGATTTTTGGAAGCAAACTCTTTGTTCACACTGCACCAGAATGGCATTCCAGCTACCCTGGTAGCAAGAGACTCTTGCCTAAATTCACCCAAGCCAACGCATACCAGCGGGCTTTAAGCTTTACTTTAACTGTGCCCTTTGTACCCTTCTTTTTCATCAGTCCAATACATTTACAGAAAACAATCAAACACCTCCAATATCAAAGCTCTTCAGAAAAGGATCCCACTTTTTCAAGATGTTGTTCCCTCAGCCCACAAGCTCCCAGGATGGCCTCCATGACCCACCCATGAGGGGCCGCCTGCCAGAGGTGGGCAGGAGTGCAAACGCTGGCAGAGCCACAGCCTGAACTGCAGCAGCTAAGAGGCTCCTGCTGATGGTTTCCTGGATGCTTGCTTCATTTCTGTTCCTGAATCACAGATATTCACTGCAGGTGAAGGAGCTTTCCTAAACTGCTACTTTGAGAAGATGACAAAATTTTTTCCTTTCTCTTCCTCCCACGTCATGGGTTGTAGCCACCATAGGGGCACGTATCCTTCAGGAGACCCTCCTTAGCCTTCATGTCTACCACTAACACAAAATACTGTATTACTTGTTTGTAGCTGCTTGGAAAAGCTCTGGGCTGCACCACTATTCAGTTTTAATTTGAATGGTGTTCTTTGTGGGCTGCTGTGTTTCAACAGATCAATAAAATTATGAGCATGGTCCAAAGCCAACAATGATCTTCCTATGACACTAACGGGCTCTGGACTGGCATTAACTTAAATTTCAGTATGAAAGGTATCTTCTGTTTCAAACGGTTTCAGCATATGATTATATGCTGATTAGATATTAACATAAAAGATGTTGACATTAAAAAAAAAATGACATTGTAATTGTGTCAATTACATTCTAAATTAATACAATTATCTAAATGAGCAAATGGTAGCATAAAACTTAGCTGCTACAACCAACCCGCAGCTGTAATCTGACCTATTAATCAATTACCTAGATAAAAGTAAAATAGTCTCAAGTTTCAATTATATACAGGGAAAGTTGCATTTCAAAAAAATCAATTTATATGCAAGTCAAAGTTGCACTGAAGGCATGAAAGAGTGTAATATTTTTGATAATTGGTTTTAGGAAAAAATATAAATTACAAAAATATCTGCAAAAGAAAGTGTCTTTAATTGCATATAAAATAGTTTATGATTATTTCCTGTAATTAAGGCCATGATTTGCTGGGACTAAGCCTTTTTGCAGATGAGTAAGGTATTTTTAATTCACACAATCTTCACTAAACCAGAAAATCAGAGTATCAGCTGTACAGAAAGGCACGTTCATAGAACTGGCTTCCCATGTATTATATAAATCCAAAGCAAATTACAAGCCTTTGTTTAAGATCTGAAAAGGCCATGACAAAGCTGACCAGCTGGCCTTTTCCTTGCCATGGCACTGGCCCTGGTTATAAAAGTTGGGTTTACTCTGGATCTTGTTCCCAGGCTGCATGGTCCCTCCAGTGAGATGGACACAGCAAGAGGAGATGGAGAGAACTCTCTGTGCCTGTGGAGGTGATGGTCCCATGGAGCCAGCTCTGCTCATGCCATGGTGCTTCCCTGGGTTGTGGAGCAGCCCCAACTCTTGCCTTCACTGTTGCTCCCCTGGAGTCTTCAGGCATGTCCACACAATTCCATGTCTTTGTGTGCTTTTTAAGAGTAGATTACAGGCCACTCTTCTTCCTCCTTGGATCCTCTCAAGGTGAGTTGGCTTTATTAATTGGTTAAGAAGTACACTGGGGAGATTTGGATGAAATGGGCTGGGAGAAATTGGTGAAATGTGTTTTTAGCTAGTGTGGAGCAGTCTAAGACACAGCAGGCAAGTTGCTTAATGGCCATCAGATGCTTCTACGTTTGAGGACTTGCCTTGTTTGGAGGCAGAGTCCTCTCCATTCTACCTGTTTTTAAGATCACTGGTAAGTGATGGCCTGTTTTTATTCTTTTAACACAGATTTACTTGTCAGTTAGGCTAAGGTCTTAAAATTAAGTTACATTTTCATTTCTGAAGAATGTTGAAAGATCTTTCTACTTCTCTCCAGCTAATGCTGCCAGTATTCTGGTATTCCTCTTCATTTTCACATGCTCCATGTGAAAATGCACATTTAAGCCAATCCTGTGATCTTTTAGTGAATGAGAACCTCAAAAGAGGAGGAAGCAACCTTGTTCTGCTCTCTGTCTAGCATCCTACCAAACCCTACATATCAGGAACATAGTGCACTTCACAGAGATCAGCTACATCAAACATGGCTGCAAAAGAGAAGCAGATCTTAAAATCTACAGACGAGGGCCAGAACAGCACGTCTTGAACATTGTAGGTGTGTGTGAGAGAGAGATCAACCTGTTCCAAGTTCCATGGCAAGTACAAATGGTCCATCTTTGTGGACAGTGACAGAGCCTTTCCTCAGGTCTACATCAGCACTGGAAAATCTCTATGAAACTGGAAATCAGGATGCTTGATGCTCACTCAGCAATACTGTCCTTCTTTACAAACACTTACGAAGAGACACCAAATTTTCTCTTTAAAAGCCCAGTACTTTCCCAGACTAAGGAATATCCATGCCAGGATAAGATATGCAGACAAACAGGAGGACAGGACCAGCACATGCCATCCTGTCACATGCAGCCACCTCCAGCAGACATAAACTTATTGAAGAAAGGGAAATGCTAAGTTCTCTGTCACAGGCCTGAGTGACACAGCTTCCTGACCACTGTATAAAATTATCCCTATTTGTGTTTCTGCTCCACATAATGACAAATCAGTGTCTGTATACTTCCTCAGATGAAGACATGCTCTGGAAAGATTGCTGGCAGCAGCTGCAGAAAAGAGGTGACAGGGGTTTGCACCGGTGCAGGGAGGCACTGACCTGCCACTCAGACACCAGGTTTGGAAATCAGAAGTGACGTGAGTAAATGTGGGGAACAGTTTCATAACCACTGCTCAGCACTGCACCAATGGCAGCCAGTGAGTCAATGTGGATGCATAATGCAGTTTCTGACTCGCCTTTTACTTCCAACCCACAGTTATTGCCTATTTCCAACACTAGCAGAGAATTTATTTGCTTCACTTTGACTTATAGCAATATGCAGAAGTATGTCCAAGGCTCTCCTTTTTGAACACATCATCCCACTTCATCTTTACACGAGGCAAACTGCAAAGCTGGCAAAGCCAGAGGACATGGTATGATTTCACCTTGCGAATGCTCAAAGGCACGAGGACAAAGATGCCTTCAGGAATTGCCTGAGGAACTGTCCCACGACCTACACAGTGCAGCCAGGATGTGTATTTTTTTCTGCTAGAAGAAGGATTAAATTTAACTTGTTTTAAACACTCAGTCTGTTTGAAAGCTCATGTTTTTCCTGAAAAGTTTGGGGTTGTATTTGCTATGTACAATGGCTACACGTCATGGGGATTGCATTTATGGCATTTCCTACTGTCCAGAGGAGGAATTTTTCACTGTGTGGTGGAGTATCACAGCCTAAGCTGCATCCTTCACCTATTTTCTTGATTAGAAAGACTTTCCCATGAGTAAAGTTTTTCTTTCTTAAAAAAGACTTTAAAACTTTCATAACTTCCTCTCAAAACAATTTGGTGTATTGATTACTACATTTCTTGCTTTTTTTCCCCAAGGACTTGTTTCCCAGAGACATGGTCCCCTGGCAATGATATGTGGCTGGGGGATGGGTTTGACCTTAATCCCTTTCCAAGGAGGCAGGAACCTTGTGAGGCAGCCTGCCTTGGAACTATTCAGGATGACCAAGACACAAAATGCTGCTCACAGGGCATCTTTGTTCTCAGAACAGAAGGTAGAAAGCAGTTTTAAGCCTGGGTATCTTTCCATTGCTGCCCTCTGAGCCTACCTTTTCTGTCCAAAACACTCCTCACTTTGTGCCAATAAATTTGATGAGCTTTACCTAGCTTAGCTCTTGCTTCTATGATGATCTTCATGGTTTATGTAGTGGGAAAGGTATGTGATGGCCAGGCAGCCAGGCCATGCAGCTAAAGGCTGCAGCTGCTGCTGAAGCAGGAAGCAGCAGGTTCACAAGGCAAATGGACAAGGAGAAGAATGTCCTTCTTTCATTGTGTTCTAATAGAAGTGGGAAATATCTCTGCCTTGCTGGGTAGTAAGTCTCCTGTCTTTCTGTTAGTCTAATAAAAGCTGGCCAGAAAGATTCTACTACTCCTGTCCCAGGAGTGAGACTGGAGCTGTAGTGTTGGAGATTAAACTGTGCTGGACCTAAGGTGCCACATGCATGGATGATCAGGGCACTTAAACAGCACCATTCACAAAAGCCTGGACAAGATTTCCAAGACCTGTAACCGTAATGGATCCTTTCTGGTTTTGAAAATTATCAATTATTTTATTTCTCTCTCACATCTTACTGAACTACCACTATAAATCTAATCGAATCCTTTGGTTGAGAATTCTTCTGGGGCAATCTCAGGAAAACAAAGCTCTGGAGTAAAAAAGCATCAATTCAAGAGCCTCATGCAGGCCAGAAAGGTACAGAAGGTGCTCTCAGAAACAGACTGTTTCTAAGTTGGAATTTGAAGAAACCATGTGAGGCTCACAAGAATCAACTGTACATGTAGCTTATTACATTCAATAGCAATGAACAGTTCAAACACAGCTGGAAACTGGCCACTTCTGGATGTAATTACAAGCTAAAAAAAGAGCCAGAATTATGACTAAACTAAGCTATATAGCAGACGACTGTCAATTGTACATATTATCGTATTTTTTTAAGGTTTGACACAATGTTCACAATTACTAAGAGCCAAAACTCCTACTTACTTCTTGCTGGCCACAAACCCTCCAGGAAAGGGAACAGAAAGGCACTTGGCCACAAAACCTCAAAGGCAACTCACACAGTCTTCTTCCTTGTTTTCCAGTTTTATAAATCGGATATCTCAAGCAAAGTTATTCATGAGTATGCAGGCCATGAAACATGCATTTAGACTTTTTGCTCTTTAGATAGAATAATTTTTAAGTATTTACAGTCTACATGCTACTCTTACCAACCATTATCAAAGGAAGACTTATTTCATGATTAAGTCCACAGAAAGAGAGATCATAGGTCACAACCAAATTCTTTGCCCCGTTCATCTAGGTTTTGATGACCTTCTGCAATCCAAACAACATAGTGACAAAGTGCTGAAAACCAGTAATGAGGCACTAGGAGTGTATCCCAGAAGGAAAGGCCTTTACCTCCATAAACAAGTACTCAAAAGCTTGCATGTGGATAAGTCTTACTGAATAGTCAGAATATTTATATATATAAAACAAAATAAGTATTCTATTGCATAGTTATGCATTCTTAGGGGAGAATCAGATCAACAAATTCTAATAGCACTTAAAAAGAGCATCACGAATGTTAACTTATCCTAAATTGAATTTGTAATTACTTATGCAAATACAAACCTCTCTCTAAATCAATACAAATACACCTTTCTCTTTCAAAAGATGTCCACAAAGGAAAAGTAGTTTAAGAGTATCAGGTTGCTTATTACTGCTGTGGATATACAAGGGTTTTTTTCTTCTGAAAGAAAACAACAAAACAAGCAAAAGAAGATGTATTGACCAAATGCACAACAATGTCAGCAAGAGGATAAAAAAGCTGAAATAAAAAGGAAATTTTTTCAGAGCTTTCTGTCTAATCATTCCATTTATCACTTGCACAATTTTTTCAAGACAAAAGTTCAAATTCTTAGTCAATAGTGTTTCTTTAAAGGAAACAGCAGTTACAGTAAAGCACAAATTTAATGGTATGACCAACTTCAACTTATGCTCTTATGCTGCTCCAACCTGCTCTGGCCTTCTGACATTTAAGACTCACAGGCTCAAGCTCAATTTAGCAGGTCAAAAGCAAAGCTCATATGTAAGATGATATAAGCTGCATGTCACTAAGTAGGTGAGAGTTCAACTTAGTGCAACACAAAGGTAGATGGATATGGCTGGAAAATTTTCAACAATACACTCCTTCCTCCTCCTCTGACTTTCCACCTGAATGCCAACAGGATTTAATTTGTATTGCAGAGCAACTATTTTAAAAAGGGAAAAAACTGCTTGCCCAAGTCATGGAAGAAGATGGTCAGAGCACCCTCAAACTACAGCATGATGGAAGAGAAAATGCTGACACAAAAACAATCCTCTGAGAAGAAGAAGAACTACTTGAAGCAGTATATTGGGAAGCATATGGAGAAAGGCAGCCTGGTAAGATATAGGTAGACATACATTCTGAGCCTAGTGCTTATGGCCAAGGACTCAAAAGACCAAGTCTTCCCTGTTCTCCCTCCTCTCCTCCATCATATGCCATTCCACTTGGCAAACCTGAAGTCTACATGAAATGTGAAGCTCCCAGTTCTTTCAAGTCTACACTGGACAAAACTACACCAATTTAAAGATCCATTTAAATCTGTTACTCAGCTACAATTACTTACATTAGATTCTTTTTGAATATATTTTTAAATTATTTGAGTCTTACAGATTTCAACCTTCAACAAATCCCATCTTTTAAACAGTATAAACAAACATGACACCAGCTGTCAATGCCAGCAAGTCTGGAACTGTTGAACCTAAATATCAAGTAATTATCATACTTCAGTGTTCTTAAGCACCTACCTAACAGAGAGCTCAATAAACATGACTGTAATAATCTTTACATAAATATATACATGTACACACACACATATACATACATATACACGTACACACCTCCCTAATAAGTAGCGTATATTAGGTACACATTCTTGGGTTATTTTACATCAAGGATTTTTAAAGTTCTGTGTATAATCATGGTTGTTATCTGGTCTTCATGTAGATTTTCTGTGAGTTATCTGCCCAGTTTAAGAATACATCTTTTTATCTGGATCGTATTAGAACAAATACAAGTGCAATCAGTTCCAAATCAACAGACACATCTAGCAGAAACCACTAGGGCTATAAAGTAACCATATTTCATTGCAAGCAGCTGTTTACTAATAAGCAACTACATGAGAAACACTTGAAGGAGAAGCAATAGGAGAAAAAATGTTACTTTAAATAAAAAAAACAACAAAACACCTTCAACCAAACCTCAAAAAACCCGAAGTAACTAAAGCACTTCTGAACTGACACTCTAAGTCCTTCTGGCATCCTTCCCAGCTACTATTTGATTCTATGCCCTGTGTGACATTTTATATGTCTTCATATTTGAACAACCCAACTACATCCTGTTTCTTCTTTCTACTGTTTTTTCAACTACTGCCGTAATGATGCTGCTCTACAAAGGAAACACACCATTCCATGGTGCATAATGCTTTCTATTTGTAAGCTGATTGATGCAGCTGTTTTGAAGTTAATTTATTAAATTTAATTTATCTGAAAGACCCTCGGGTATTTCAATATTTTTCATGAGGCAGGACAGGATCCTGGGGTAAGAATTCTGGATTTTGAACTGACTTTTTCAGCCTTTGTGTTCTTCTGTAACACCTATAGCTTCATCAGCCTTGACCTCAAGTCCTAAAAATTCTAATTACCCTAATTAACTAACATCATGACAGAAACCACCATCCATTAAGGATTAGACAAACAAGAAGTTAGATGGCACCTTCCCTATAAAACTCACACTTTCAGAAAAAAAGGATGGCAACGCACTAACTCCAAAAATTAAAATTTTTTAGAAGACAAAACTACTCAATGATCTTTTCCAGGCTGGGACAATGACATTGTAGATTCCCACATCTGAACTTGTCAATCATCCATTTTTGATAACTCCTTCCGGATGAGTACTGAATTACAGATTCCAGTCCCTAAGAGAAGCTTCTATTAATTAATGATATTTCTTGTGCTAACCAGGCACGTAGCTGCACATGGATGGTCCCCAAAGATGCCATGGTACACGGAGTTCTCACCCAGGAATGCGCCGGTCTGCAAGAAGGATTTAAAGGCAGAAAATCTTAAGGGACAAACTTACTCAAGCAGCTTGTTCAGGGCTTAATGGGGGCATAAAAGAAAGTGGAAAAAGCAAGCAGACATGTTACAAAACCAAGGAAAAGTGTAATGGAGAGAGTAAGAGTGAATGATCATTCACTAGTAGATTGATGGAAATAATACTTGGCAACGGACCTGAGAATTTTAGAGAAATGCCTGGTGTTACACCCTGTCCACAAAGAGTAGACAAGTCCTTCAGGAAATTACTCATATTTCACTAAACCATTCCTGTAAAATTATTTTTAAAACGCTCAAAAACATTATCTAAGGCACCTCCACATACTCAGCTTAAGCAAGTAATCAACGACCTGAACTTACTGTGTGCTGCCCTGCTACTTGGGGATCATTCAGACACTGTAAATCCTGAAGAACTGTTTAAATTACTGCAAACTCCCCAATTTCTCATCATATAAAAAGTCAGTGTTGTCCTTCTTATTTTGACTGTCCCTCCTCAGTGCAAACACACAGCTGCCCAAAAGGATCAAGTTTCATCTTCCTAAGCCATTTCAGTTGTGATGAATCCCATACTGCAGTCTATAAACAGCCTTAGGTACATCACTGGTTATGAACTAGTACATTTCCTAATCAACATCATTAAAATCCAAGGCAGTTCACTGAACTCAGAAAATACTAAGAAATTATTCTCCAGAGTGTAACATCTGGTACAAAGGAGGAGAAAAACACTGTTTTCAAGAGCAAGACATGTAAGAACTAGAGGGTAAAACAAAACTCATTAATCTACCTCCACCCCTATGTTCAAAATGAGTAACAGAAAAAAATAACCTTTGGTGCTTCACATTAGGAAGACACAAATCTGAGATGTCTCCCATCTGTTTTGTTTGATGTTTTTAATAAAAAAGCAAAATTACCCTGTCCTTTTTTTCTACTTTCAATAGAAATCATGAAGTATATTTTCAGATCTGTTAGATTTGTCACCATTTTATTTCAGTGCCTGTCAAATGTAACTGTTCTGACTTGCTGAGCCAATGTCTGAGCTTTTCAAACAATATTAAAATTATCATGACCAAACTTACACAAACCACAGATCTGAGTGAATTCAGGGAGATAAGTGGGGAGGTAATTACCTCTGTGCTCTGGTAATAAAATCTTGACCTTGGTAAAACCACGAGCAGCCCACGGGCTTCCCAAGCTCCCACTGTCCCCAGGAAGCTGACAGCAGCCATGGGCCACCAGACACTGACAGGACTGGTCATGATCCCCCTGCCTTATCCTGCAGTACTGCCATAGGAATTTGGGGTAGAGCTGGACATACTGGCTTGAAGCCACTTGGCAATTTCTCCAGTGAAGAGAAATTCCTGCTGTCTAGTTAAGAGCCTAGGACTTATCTGCACTGTCAGACAAACAAGTCAAAATCTCACCTGTGCTACTTCACCCACATGTGTATGCTGGGAAGGCTGCTTGGACACCTGCACACACAAACATGGCTGTACACAGCTTCAAGAGTTACCTGTTCATCTGGGCTGAAGAGCTAAATTGCCTTTCTTTCCTGGGGACAAGGAGGAGTTTGAAACTGGCTCGTGAATGCCATTTTTCCTATGCAAACACTTCTCCGTTATGCTCACAACACTGAAAATCCACCTTGGGCTCAGATCTATCTGGAGGAGAGTTTGTTCACTTTTCCCCTATTATTTTGAGGATAAAGCCTCCATTCTGTGGCCCAACAGCTGAACAAGTACCAGCTCATTGCACAAATCTTAAAATAGTATCTGTAACAGATACTACTTTTCCGACATATTTAAAACTGAATCCTAATTTTGAGTATCAAAAAAAGCTATTAAAACCCTTTTGTGACAATGTCAAATTCCCTGTGATTCATAAAGCCCTAACTCTTGAATATGCAAGGAATGCAGACTAAACACAGAAATTAAATGCAGAAAATGGATTTTAGTAGTTGTATTTCGGTTTAGTTTTCTAAAACAATGTCTGTTTTCATTATAAACTAACACCACACATTATAATACAAATCTCTAAATTTCTGCATCAGTTGTAGGTGAGGTGGAACATGTGTTGCCTGGTTTTTTTTTGGTAAGATAATGAGTGACATTTTGATGTTCATTTTAATTCAGGACTATGATTTTCCTCACCTTTCAGCAAATAAAACAATTAAAAATAAACACATTCTAAGATTTGTTTCCCAGAGCTGAAATTTCCTTCTCCACACTGCAGTAAATAAATATCTCTTCTTGATCACATAAATTATATTGCATAGTAAAACATTATAATTGTTCTTCAGCCTCTTGCCAACTTTCTAGGCGAGTGGCTGGAAAGTTATTTCAATCTTATTAGAAAGAAGAAAATATTTTCAAGGTCTCAAGTAAAATGTGCTATTGTTTCACTCCTGTGACACAACAGCACACAGACACTTCTTCAAGTAATGTTTTCAGTATTTAAAAGAATTACATGAACTTTAAAAGTGGTATGAACTCTGATGTCCTCATCTTATCGTCTTCTTATCCAAATAGCATTCTGCTGTGCAAAATGGTTCACTGGCAACTGTAAATATGCTCCCTTAGCATAAACAGAGCGCAACGCTCCCCTCCCTCTCCAAGCCTCAATACAAGAGACTTCCACAAAAATGCTGTGGGAGAAAGCTTTCCCCTGGGAAAGGTCACACAATGATACCACTGACCCTGAGTGCTGGCACGGGACAACGGAGGAACGCTGAAGGTCACTGCTGCCCAGCCACACTTGGCTGATAGCACAGGTCCTTGGGCTGCCCCCACTGCTTCACCAGGCTCATCTGTGCTCCCACAGCCATCCCGCCCCTACATGGGCTCTTCAGCCTCACCACAGTGAGGGGAGGCAACAATCTTTTGAAATTTTATGATGGAAATAGCTTAAAAGTGCCATTTCTATGCAGAAATAAGATTGCATTAATTCAAATATAAAATATCCTTGTGTTTCAGATAAAAACTTGGTAGCATGCATTCAAGTGTCAGCCTCACTTCAGTGCTTCATGGCAAAAGAGAGCCATGCGTGCCAAGCACAGGTCCTGGAAAGAAAGGGTGCATCACAGTTGAAGTTGATCTCTTCAGACCATGGAGAAAGGGCCAGAAGCTCCCAGAGATGATGGGCTTCACCAAGTGGTAGAAGAAAGGACAGGGCAGATATTTGCAGGATGGTTAGTGAGATTGTGATGGGTCAATAACAGCAACAGAGTCAAGGGGATAGAGGAAAAAAACAATCTCACAATTCACTGTGCTTTTCAAGGAGCTTTACAATCCCAGTCCCTCTGTCTCCTGCTGGGTAACATGTAATTCTCAAGGTCTTCCATAAGCTTAGTGTTATTCACAGTAATTAACTGCACCAGCAATACACAGCCTGAGGATGACCCAGGTCAAGCAGCATTAGAAGCACATTGCAGAGCTTTGCACACAGCTTGAAGACTTTGTAGAAAACAAGGCCTCAGTGCTCAAGAAGAGTACAGAGAGAGAAACCCAGGACTGCATAGTACATGGCCAGGTGTATTCTGGTGTTTTGTTGCTGGGGCTTTTTTGCATAACTAATTGCTTGATTCCATCACCCACATCCTACAAGTGTCTTGTAGTTGTTAGCAAAGCTCAAAAAGCCTGTGTCAATTAATATTCAACCTCACCAAGAATTCTGATAGACAGCTACTATACACTTCACTCATTAACGCTTTCTCTGGCTGCTTTGTTTTCCTTTAAATTATTTATTTTATGTCAGATGTAGAATTAATACACTTCTAACAAAACCTGAATTGTGCCTTAGTCTTCTGTTTTCTGTAAAAAAAAAAAAAAATCATTACTTTACAAAGCAAAGAACTACCAGTTGGAATGAATGTTACAGGGAATTTGACATATTCTGGGTAAGAAAAAATGTTTCAAGATCAAGTCCAACCATTAACCTAACACTGACAAGTCCTTAACTAAGACTTATCCTTAAACACTATGTCTATACAACTCTTAAATACCTCCAGGAAGAAGTGAGGGACTTGGGTAGTATCTGAAGTTAACTTCAGAGTGAATCAGTTCTGAGATCTCTAATACTGGCAAAACCCTTACTGGTGTAAAAAAGAATTTTCCCAAGGAATTGCTGAGAATAAATTTAAAGTTTCAGTAGAAGTAGCAAATTCCTCTGGACTAAGACCATCTTAAAACTGGAAAGTATTTGAGGCAGTGATCACTCAGGCCTTTCTTGGGCTTTTTTATACATGCTATATATTGGTACCTTGACTGGGTTAATAAGAAAATATATATCACTTCTCTAATTATAAATGGCAAATTCTATTTACCCCAATTCTTTTCCTTGCAATATTTCACTTGCAACTCCTATTTGTATCTTCAAGTAACATGAATTTCTAAAAACTAAAGCAATTTAGCAGCTCATTCTTGTTTCAGTGCTCTACTGATAAAAAGCTATATTCAAAATCAGTTCCTTATGAACTGTCCTTGAAACACTAAAATTGTGTGAATAGCCAAAAGCCTCAGTTGCATAACTGAGGCCAAGGAGGAACCAATAGATCTCTGCCAGTTAGCCCTATTCCTCAGTAACTTGTTTGTCTAAAGCATATTGGCTAGAAAAGCAACCTGTCATAGTTGGAAGATTGAGAGAGATGAAGAACCTTTTGCTTACCTCAGTAATTTGTCAGAATAATGAATAATTTCTATTCTGAAAAAATGTTGTGCATTACTCCTGATTTGAATCTGCCCAAGTCTCCAGTTATAACCTTCAGTCTGTGTTATGATTTTCATTGCTGTTCTAAGGAGCCAATATAAATCCAGTATATTTTCTCCTGCTTCAGGAGATTTACATTTCCTAATCAAGGAGGTTCTCTATTTTGATACTGTCAATGAATAAAAAAATTCATGATTCTCAGAGAGAAATAGTTCACCAGCTCTCAGACCACTTTTGGTGACTTTCTTCTGCAATGCTATCAAGACTCAACATCCCTTCAACAATACTGAGCCTGAAACTGTAACATACATTCTTGTCACAGTGAGCATTCAGAAATAAGACCATTCTTGAGTCTTAATCACTGTCTTCCTGGAAAATATTTCCTTCTCCTTATACGAGAGACACACATTAGAAACTCTTGAGAACCTGCAGTTCAAAAGATCCTTAAAAGCCTACAAGACTTAGTGTTTTCCAGGGTACAGCTTATCCTGCTCTTGGAAATTCTGTTTGGCTATAAGGAAAAAAAACCCCCAAAAAAAAGCTTCACCATGGCAACAATAAAAACCTGCAATACATTGAACAGAGATGTAATCTGCTTCACTAGGAATATTCAAGACTCAGCTTGACAGGGATGTAAATAACCTAATCTAAGTCCTTGCTTTCTACAGCTATTCAGGTAGTGTACAGAGGTCTCCTTTCCTACTGTTACTTTGCTATCACCCATGGTCACATGCTTGCTCAAATGCAGGTAATTTATTCTTCATTGAATTTTTTAAAAGATAAGACAGAAGTTTACAAAATCATTTGATCCTGTAGGTTTCTAGCACCACTACTTGTTCTCTCAATACCAACTCAGCATCTTCTGTTAAGCTCTTATGTACAAAAAGTTTAACCCACGCTGCATTGCGGTTTACTGAACATTAATCTTAGATATAACATGTATTTAAACCATATGCATAACTGCTAACCAGCTCTACTCTTTACCACTAGAAAGTGATTCTGCAGGCAGCTATTTCCTTCTGCACCACCCTCAGCAGACTTGGCTGGAGAGGAGGCATACATGGGGCACATGCTTGTCTACACACAAATACTTCCCCATGTTTCCTAACATGGTTACTTTGGTCTGACAGTTCATTACCTTTGGCTTTATCTTTTAACCCAAAGGATATGTTTACACATCTGGCTAAAATCTTTCCTTGCCTGTTTTTGGTTGGTTTTTTTTTTGTTGTTTTTTTTTTTTTGTTTGTTTGTTTTTCTTTTGTTTGTTTTTTTGCTTTGTTTTGGTTTGGGTTTTTTTGGTAAAATCACCATTCTGACACTTGTTTCTTTTCACACCTTTAAAGACTTGGTTGCAAAACTGTGTACTTTAACGTTGAATTATTCAGGAAACAAAAGATGGTCTTACATTAAAATACACTCTCTGAGGCTGGGATACACTCAGATTTTGTAATAAGATACTGTGCACCTGATAGGATAATATATCAAACTTGAATGGCAAAATACTGTAATGCAATTGTTTGGCAACCTAAGCAGAGAGTATTTCCTCACCAAAGTCCAAATCCCAATAACAAGCTACATTTCTACAAAAGCTGCCTTTTTCCCAGCAACTGTACCAAGAGGTTATCATATATAACATTCTTCTACAGAGAAAATTTTAACATCCAGTTACATTGAGCTCCTTCTAAATGAACCTGTATTTCATCATAAATTCACAAAAAAATATAAAATAAGTCTGAGCAACCAAACTCAATGATTTTGTGTTAAAACTCAAGTTGGCAAAACAACACATTAGTACTTTGTTACTGACCTTTGGAGCAATCCGTGTATTTCTTCAAATGCCAAATATCACCTACTTCCCTCCCCGCTATTCCCAAAGGGCTGCAAATGCTAAGGCACCCTGATCATTCACCTTAAAATCTCCTTTTGTAAACACGCAGATGATGGCCTTCCCCTGCCTGTGTCTGCAGGTAAATCACATACTTTGTGATATTTTCAAGGTCTCAAGTAAAATGTGCTATTGTTTCACTCCTGTGACACAACAGGATATTCCAGGAGGATGAGTAGAAATTTTGCTGCTATCACTAGACCAGCTATTTCCCATGACTAAAACCATGGCAGATGATCTGTTCCAATGGTTCAGTCATGTTGGAGGCTAATACATCTCTGGCTCCCCTACAAGGGAGGCTGGGAAGTATCTGTATCTTTTTGGTATTTTACCCTTCAGATAATTTCCTGGATGCTACAGTAATCTTCACTCTCCAGCTATAAAGAGAGTAATCCCTAGGCACTTGCTTCTACTAGTCCTCTTGGAAAGGTCACTGGATTCTAACAAATAGCCTGTAATGTAGGAGGGAAGACAGATACCCTGCAAAAGAAAGAAAAAGCAAAACAACCATATCATCTTTTGCCTTCATTTCTGTTGTTTATCTAATACTGTGGCTGAATAAAATCCTGAGAAGTTTCTTGGCCTGTGAAACACTACCTGCAGATCTTTGAACAGTAATGGATTCTTAGTGGCTATATTAATTCAAATTGCACAAAAATGTTTAGATTAAGACTGTACCTGATTACATTAAGGCTTTCATGTGAAGTAGCATAGCCAGGTGTTACAGAAACAGAGGGTTTGTCCTGTTGACTTACTAATTATAAAAAAAGGGGGTAAAGGCCCTGTTACATGGCCTGTGATCTTCTGACCAGCACAATCTGGCAGGAAAGAAATAGCTCTAGTGATAAGAAGAAATATCTGGCTCACTTCTAAATGAAGGTATTGTAGGTGTTCTCCTTCAAGCCAAACAGAGCTTGTAGTACAGTATTTAAGAGAATTTCCAATGTGACAAGTTATTAACTTGTTTCAGTTGTGTCTTTTTGCATTACGCTGAGGAAAAGTGCAACTCCCACAGTGTCTCCAGATCACTTTTATTCTGATCAGACTCACACCCACAACATCATGAAGTCAGCTGGATGTTTTTATATTTCTAGTTACTGAGACCTTCCAACAGGAAGAGCTTGTCACACAGTTACATGGAGCTTTTAGGAAAGGCAGTAGGGAAAAAGGGTGCCTTTATTACACAGCTGGCAACCAACTTCACTTCCATGGGGGATATTTGAGTATTATGCCTAATGTGTGTCTCAGTCTGGGGCTTAGATGAGAAACAACTGGGTGATCCTCCTTGTAGAAGAGAACAAAGTGACAAAAGAGATAAGAGAGATCACACGGACTGTGGGGCTGAGCAGATTTGTTCTTTGAAATGCTTCATGGTGTCTGAAATTTGAAATTATCAAATATCAGAGCCTTGCTTATAACTGCTTATCTGTCTCAGTTATTAACAAGAAAATTTAAAAATGGGGCAGTCTAGTCATGTAAAAGGCAAACTACATGTTTCTGTTGAGCATGATACCACAATACATTGGTAATCTGGCAGTCTATACTTGTTTAGTTTTCAAAAATATTTTAATGGTTCTTCTCTAAAGTGCAACACCCAACACATCTAGAACTGACTCAAGGCATGCTGCTACCATACCTGCAATCAGAAAAGACTCCTAAACTATCAGCCTCTGATTTAAAAAGAAAAACGTTTTCCCTGGCTAATCAAGGCTTTTCTTACCCAGGTAATGCTTATTCAACTTTCCATCTCTCTTAGATTTCATAATTAAAGATTCATAAAAGATTCATTAAAGATTTCATAATTAGATTTCAAAATAATTAAAATCTCCCTTTTGCAAAAGGGCACCACCAGACTCAGCTGCTTTGCTGAATTGGGGTGAATGAATGCAGCTGATTTTGTGGGTTGTCAGAAGTATCAGTAGGAAATCAGGCTGGCTGTTTAAGCTCAACAAGCAACAAAACGTATGTAAGCTTATGTTTCCAAACATAGGTCCTTGGCATATATAGAGATAAGTAAAACTAGTTCATCAACTTCATCTCCACTGAAACTATCTGCAGGCAGAGCGAACATTTTGAAATGATGTCTGCATTTTAAAAGACCTCTGAAGGACCATAAAACTCAGACATTCTAGAAAGTTTTCAAGCCACAGGGAAGATAAGCCAAAAACAAAGCAGGAGTGGCTAGACAAACCTCACTTGAAAGGCTTGATAATTTTTGTCTGAAGGCTTTTTTCAGAGGAAGTTAGAAAAGCTATTCTGCTCTCAAAATCTATAATAGAGTGATCCTAAAAAGAAAAAAAAAAAAAAAAAAAAAAAGAGAGAGACAAAGACAAAAGCATAGACATTTTGGCAGTATCCAAGGAAGTCTGACAAGTGTAGCAGAAAGCACAGATCAAAAGAACACATAAGTTCTTTTATGGAAGAAAATACCTCGAATTCCATGTTTATCTTACCACAATAAGCTACTGAATGGTTATCTAAGCTGCTCTTGTTTTGCCAGGCGACTTAATTCATCTGTAGGTTTTACCTCGCATTAGTTTTAGTCTGGTTTGTTTAAAATGGTACACAGCAAGTAAATCTAATCTAAAAGGTTATGCATCTCCTTAGGAAAAACAGTCTTCACAGAGAGTGACCACCTTAAACAGAAAATCTTTGTTGTATCAATTCAGAATTACTTGCTTTTTCTCTGGTTATACATTGCTAAAAAGTATTGTGAAAAATCCACAAAAGCACATTAGAAAAACGCAACTGAACATGACAAGCATCTCACAAGTATCTGTTTGAGCACTTGCAAAGCCTTTTTTTTAAAAAAAATTTCCTCTGTTCTTCTTTTATAAACTATTAAAAGTTTACCTAAATTCCAAGCTGGCTTTGCCTGTAAAACACAGTCACAAAGAAATCTGTCTAGCATATTATAAGTGGAATATTCTTGGCAAAGTAACAACTCTGAGACAGGTTTAAGTCATGCAGAAACAAGACTAAACTTGTGAGCTCAGTTTCTTTAAAACATAGCAATACCTGCTGTCACAGCATGAGGAAAAAAGATATCAAAACCAAAATAGTACAGCAGAGGCAAGAGAAGACATGGGGAAAAAAATACCTCACTTATATTCACTGTCCAAGTATCTTCAGGGTAGAAGTCTACTGTTTTCTAACCCTCTCAATTCAGAAGAGGCCCATAAAGCAGCAGCTACTCCAGAGTCATGGAAGACTTCCAATAAATAGATTTAACCTTACATATAAACACTCTCTATAATTAGAGAAGAAAGTATCTTCATTTCTGGATAGTGTATGATAAATTTTGAAACCATGAGATGAAATAAAATTGTATTTTATCATGGTTCAAGGGAAGCCTTTCTTCTGTAGACTCTCAGTTTCTCCTGCATGGGACTACTGCAGTAACCTGAAGGGTTTTTGTGCCTTTCAAAATCAACCCAGAAATATGTAGAGAGAATAGGATAACAATAATGAACAATTAAGGACATTTCATCTTGCAGGGAGCAGTCTTGTGGAAAAAAAAAAAAAAAAAAAGATCTTTTGGAAAACATCCATTACACAAATCCCACAGAGGAGAGCCCTGGCCCCTCATCAGAGTTGTACCTGGCTGGCAGAAGAGGCCCCAGAGGAGCAGCAAAGAGCTGAGAGGTTCCTTTTTCTTCTCAGTTGTGCCATGGGAGCATGAGTTGCTGTGTCCTTCCCAAAAACCATCCCATCAATAGCAGACTGCCACCAACAACCAGAAGAAGCAGCAGTCCCTCTTCCTCCTGGTGCAGATTTTCTACAGGTGTGCATCTGCAGCACAGCCTCAGCTGATGCGAAAATTTGTTACACATCCGGGTGTATGAATGACTCACATATATAAAATACTGGTTTAAATACTGGTTTCTCATGGTTGCATGCGGGTGGGGATTGAATAAATACATATTTGCATATGGGCTAGAACTACTCTTTTAAGACAGGATTCATACTGGAAAACAGAGGTCATGATCTAGCAAACGATAAAAGGGAGGTAAAACATGCACAGTAAAAAGACATACACAAAAAGCACAAGCAAAATAACACAAATGCTTAACACTGCAGTGAAATCTCTTGTGGACTTAAGCTCCAGCAGCAACCAAGAATCATACATGACCTCCACAACAGTCCTGCCTTACTGAAAGTTATTCACCAGCCTGGGGAAGAAACCCGACTCCCACGTGCAGTAGGATCCCAGGCTGGCTGTGGGATTAACTCAGTTGTTGAGGATGGGATTAGAAGGCCCTGGAGGGGAGCCTTGTCCCTGCAGCAGTGCCCATCAGCTGCTGGGACAAGGGGGATGCAGAAGCCCCGGAGCAGCAGGTGCCCGCAGGCCCTGCCCAGGCAGGAAGGAGGGCGCCTGAGACGGCCTCCGGTGTGGAAGACACTTGGCAAAAATTAAACAGAAGGGAAGTACATAAGCCGGAAATTAAATGCTTGCATCCAATGTCATAGGAAGAGCTCATGGGTTCAACAATCTGCCAGGGGTTTGAGCCAACTGTCCTCTGGTCAGCAGGAACATTTTGACTGACACGGATACCAGTGCCACGAGGGCCAAGAAAAACACTTTGTGATTTGTAGCCAAGAAAAACACCTCCTTGCTCCATCCCACCCCACCCTTTTGCAATATTCAGAAGGGAGGAATCTTCCACTGATTTCCAAAATGATTTTGATGCTCTTTCTATCACATGCTTTTTCATGTCTCAGTTCTCCAGCAACAGACCAAGCAACAACCAACAAGTTGCCTGTGGTAAAACACGGAGAGCGCTTGGCCGGCACGGCACAGGAGCCTCCCTGGGCCCCAGGCACCCAGGAGGCACCGTCCCACCTGTGCCCCCAGCCCTGGCCGTGCTGATAGCCAGCAAGATGCCAGCTGGGGTTAGCAGCTGAAAACCAACTGAAACACCAGTGATCCTCAGTAAAAAACCAAAACAAAATAGTGCCAGGACTTACTGCCAAGTCACGGTAGCAGCAGTAATGTGGTGATTCCAACCTAAGGGCAGGCAGAGCAATACCGAGGGTCTTCCACAGCCCTGGGTAATACAAGTTGACATAATGCTGTCTTTTTGATGTGAAGCTAGTAAGCAATTTTAATATGAAATAGCTTTTTTTAAAAAATAAAGAATGCATGACAAGCAGAATGGAAGAGTGAAATTAGCACACAACACCTGGGAGGTTTTCGAGCTTTGGGGTTTTTTTTTATTTTTATGGAGAAATATAAACTAGACTAAAAAATTTTTGAAATTATCATTTTTTTCCTAAATAATAAAAAAAAAGAAACAGGAAATTTTTTTAAAGATCTATATGAAATTTTATAGATGCCCCAACTTTACAGGTACACACTTTTAATGGATGTCCTTGTTAAAAAATGTATTTTAAAATTATTTTTTTACCTTATGTTAAATAATTCTTCCTCCTTCCAAAAAATATATTTACTCTTATTATAATCAACCAGCCAATGCCATTTGAGTATTTACTTCTTCAGTCAGTGGGAAATAAGTTATATTTCTTCTTACTTTTCTAATCAAAGTCAAATATTTGTTCCTTCTGTGAGTGCTTTTTTGATAATTACAACAGGCTGATGTATGGTATTTTGTGTTACTAAAAACAGAGCTACAAATGAATAAATGGACCTAAAATGGTGCAAAACTATGCTTTCAAAGCATAGTGAAAAAAAGCCCAAACTACATACATAGACAATGACAGCAGGTCTGTTTCCAGACTTTAGACACCCACATACCAACAAAATAAGTGCAAATTGAAAAACCTTCTGCTTATTCACTGGGCAATGAGTATATCTGGAAATTAATATATCATGTAAAATTTAAAATCAGATTTAACTTCTTTCAAACACAAAAGAAGTTCTAACTTTCTGCTTTTTCACTGTTTACTCTTCCTCTTGCTGCCTTCCTCCTTCCTTGGAAGGATTTCTCCCTCCAAGCTGCAAAAAATATTGAACTGAAACTGAACTACAATTAGTTTTTCTAGTTTGAAAGAAATCTATAAGAGCATGGAGACAGTCTAATAAATGTGTCTATAAGAAATGTAAATCCCTTAGTGGCTGAAATATTCTTAAAACTTAGTTGACCTTTAGAATTTACAGTTATGAGACACTAACATAGGAAGGAATCTAGCAACACAAAATGGAACTGGACATTCATACAAGTATGAAGAAGAACCAGTCTTATAAATAACAAGAGAATAATTTCGGAAGATAACATAAATCTCAAGTGTAGGAAAAATGATCTGTAGCTACTAATGATCAGAAAGTACATGATGCACAGGGCCAATTATCCTACTTCCACCTCTTGAGAGGTTGTTAGAACCTCCTTCAGAACCCACGGCAGAGGTCACGGTGAAAAATATTTTATTGTTCTTTCTGAATTTCAAACATAACAACTAGTTTTGATTTTTTTTTCAAGTGTGATTTTTTTTTAAGTGAAATGTACCTATGGCAGTGTATTAATCAGACAGTGAAAACCTTTCCTAAAATTAATAAAAAGGAAACGGTCAATGTTCCTACCACTGCAGTCTCCAGCGGAATGAACAGAACCACTACAATCCACAACACAGGGGACCACACAAATGTCAACAGTACAAAAGGTACTAATTAATGATAAAAACAAACAAAAAAACCCCACCCAAAACTACATACACACACAAAAACAACCCTTTAAAATGTAATCTCATCCAACCAAATGTGCCTGTGTTAGTTGATGTGTCAAGATGCAAAACCGAATACTACCAGCTTCTGAATTTATGGAATTGACACAATGCTGGGGTGAACATCTCAGCAGCTGTTGTCAGTCACAGATGTTGGCTGCAATTTTAATAGCACTGTTTCTAATGCTGTATTCAACTAATTTGAAGATAAATTGGAATATATGTTCATAAGAGATTTGCTTGTCTTATTTACTCATGTTCTCTTATTTGAGCCCAGAAAAGAGATTTAAATCCCAGGGATTATCGTTAAACTAAATGAGTTAATCAGGTGCAGTCTGCCTTTGTGAGACAATCAACTGAAAAATGCTGTAATGCAGAGCAATGGTCCAGAGGTGCATTTACTTTGCTAATGACTGGCGTAAATACATGCTCCCTTCCCAAGTGACAACGTGCAAAGAACACAAAAAATGTTCCCAGTGGGAAGCTAACAGGACAGTGCAGCTGAAAAGAGAACAAGCAAAGCACATACCCAACTATTTGCAGGGAAATTATCTTGAGATACAGCAAACATTCATAAATAATGAGGCTGATCACAAATTACAGAGGGAACCCCTGACCAGTGACTAAGTCATGCTGTAACCTCAGCTCTACCACCAGGCATGGTCTGTTGCTGTCACCCAACACCTTTGCCTATCTGTGATACTCCTCACCCACCAAACAAGAGATCCTCACACCCTCTGTAACACATCTCCGGAACTAGACTAGAGGGAACACCTGCTCAAAACCAGCACACACACATCTGTAGACAAAAGCTTCATTTTCATTTCCATCACAAATGTCTTCTGCTTTCATAATTGTGCCTTCATAAGTGTCTTGAAATCAACTTTGGGGCTGCTGACAAGCCGCATCTAGAACTGTGCTCTGAGGACCTCTACCATGCTGTGCACCCCTGAGCTAGGCATGAAGCACAGCAACCTGTGGCACTTTGATTTCAAAGCAGAGTTGGAAGAGGAAGCAGAGGCAAAGCACCTGAAAAACCCAGTCTACTTCTACAGGATTTGTAAAGATGCAGGAGATCTGGCTTTCTTGTTCCTAAGACTGAACAATGTTCAACAACCATGTCTCCAACTCTGGGCAGAGGTCCCTGATAACGACACTACAGCAACAATGAGCCAGGGCTTTCCATCTCTGACTCCTGAGATTTTACTGCCAAGAAGAAATAATAGCAAGGTCCTCATGGCCAGGGAGAGCATGAAGAGGAGCTCAATTCTGCAATCTTTCGATGAGGTTCATTCAGCAGCTGGCCTGAGTGACTAACCACAAGACTATGGAGGCCAAACCCTGTAACATGTCATTGCCCAGTGGCTCAACTTCAAAAAGCAAAATGTAAGGTTTGCCAATTGCAAATGTTTCCAAGCTTGCCTAGAAGGAGGGCATCAGGCACAGATTCAGTGAAGGCCACAGGGGTGGTCACTGTGCACAGCACAGGCTCGTCTGTCCACATGCTGAAGCAGTTAATCCTGCACTGAACCCATCCACTGCATCAGGCCCTGCTGACTGCTTCAGTGCAGTTTTTGGTAGTCATCTACAGAGCCAAAAAAGCACCAGGACTAAATTGAGTACATGCAAAAAAACATCTATAAATGCCTCAGGATATTTATATGTTTCTAAAACCTAAGGAATCTCAGGTATCTATCATAACCAGGAGAGCTTTCCATGGGCAGCTAAAGCTCCCCAAACTCTGCTTTAAGGGATACTAAATTCTTTCTTGGATCAAACCATTAAGTGCTGAAACAAGGTTACTGTGGGCATTTATTCAGTTGAATCCAAAGTAGACTACATAAACTCTTTGTTGTCATAAATTAGGTTAAAAACACACATGTACAAAACTCACGAACAAAGGCAAGGATATAACAAACACCCGGACTTCTGACTTACAAACAGTACACGCTACTTAAAATGTGGAGGCGTTGCCAAAGAAGAAAAGTTACTAATCCTGTTGGGGCTAAGTAACTGCATTGGTGTGTGGTTTACATGGGGGGGGGGGGGAAGGGAAAAGAAAGAGAATTACTTTATTACCCTTTTTGCAGCTTTGTTTTGTTTGCTTTTTCAAATGAATAGCTTTTTTTATTACTTTAAACTGATAGATATAAATTAAGAAATTTACATTTCACAAAGCAAGTATTATGACTCTAGTTAAAATCCATTTATTTCCAGAGACATCTCAGGGCTAGTAGTTTTATACCTTATTATGGTGCTTTACTTTTTCAAAAATAAGGAATAGAATTAAAAGACTTTTCACTGAGACATTCTATTAGGAATATTATTCTTCCTCAACATTTTCAACTAGAGTTAGTACAAAGTAACTTCACAATGGTAATGAACTATCTCTTTGCTCATTTATATATCAAGCTATTTATAAATATCTTACAGCAGTATTTATGAGCAGGTTTCAACTCAAAGCAAATGGACATGTTATCTCATGTCTTTCCATATACAAAATCTAAGGGCTTGATATTTAAGTCTGTAATCATGTTTCTTAAATTCAGTTTCATAGCTTTACTTAGGTGCTTTTAACAATGCAAAATAGGAGCAGGACTGGAAAGCAATAAGTTGTTGCACCAGATGGTACATGAGACATGGGACACATGTGGATACTGCAGAGGGTCCCCCTTCCCAAATGTGCAATGTGCTCTGTTGGGCTTACAACAGCCATCTGGGAAGAGGGGGAATCACTGTCTCATTTGGGCAGAGAGGTAGGACACACCAGAGGAGAGGAGGCAGGAACTCACAGAAATCTCCTGAAACAACTTCTGAATTTTTTTTTTTTTTTCCTGAACAAATACTTGCAACCTAGATAGCAAGCTCCAGCTGTATGACACTGAGCTCTCAGATAAAAATAGGTATTTTTGATGACATTATATACAACAGTATGCAAACCAAGTAGTAATTCAAAGAAATACATTTTCTCAACTAGAAAAAAATGCAGTGACATATATCCAGATTAAAATCACATTCTTCACAGACACTGTATACACTTTAAATTCAAATGTAATTTTTAATACCGGTTTTTAACTGGTACAGACCAGAAAATATTCACAGAATATTAACAAAAAATCAATTTCTCCCTACCTGATTCCATGGCATCAACCAGAAACAGTGTAATGAATGCAAAATATGCCAGCTCATTTGGCACACAGTTATTTATACATATTCTAGTACTAAATAATTAAGACACAGACTTTGGTAGAAAGGTTAAACTGAAATTCATTCTATATTATTCTTATCACCGGCTTAGTTTCAAGATGTAACTAGGTGTGAAAACAAAAGAGCTATGACCAGGAAAAACTACTTTGTGATTTCTTCCCTTTGTACTGCTTTTAGATCCATTCACTTTAGTAATCAGTACTTGTCCCCCCAAAAAGTTTAACCTTGCTTAATCAACCAATGCAGAACAACAGAAATCTTTTATACACTGCTTTTCACCTGGAATGAGGAATTTCACTTGGAATGTTCTTACCATATTCTGCAGCTTCCTCATTCCCTAAATCCTACTGAGGATTTACACTGAATCAAAGTTTCTCTCAAGTTTACATTTCTCAGGTGTCTTTAGGCAGAACCTATGATTTTTCCCTTTTAACATTTTAAGCTTGGACATTAACTACTACCAGCCCCCACCCTTTCCCTCTGGGATCTAACCCTTTTCAAACTAAGAGATTTGAACAACTAAACTCTGTAGCCCCAAATCTGCCTCTCGTTACCATATCACAGCAGGGAGGGAGGGGGGGGCAGGATGGGACTATCCCTTACCTATTGATGTTTACTTGATCTGTCATGATTGATGCAAGCACAAAAGTGGCTGCAACTAAGAAACAGGGATTTTAAACACTCTCCAGAGGGGCTGAAAATATCCCCTTTTGTTTAGATCTAAACCCAAGTCACAGCAGCATTTAGTTGCTGGACTTTTACCTCCAAATATGTTTACCCTTTACTAATGCACTTTTATCCAAGAAAAAAAAAAAATCTATGAAGAAATGCCCCAGCATTACCCTGTGATGTGGACTTAAAGTCTGTTTAACTAACTGATACTATGTTTCATTAAAAAGAAGCCTCAGTATTTCTCTAGATAACAAATGCTGGAATTTTAGGGCTCTATTTTAAGAGTTAAAGGAGAGACATCTGGCAGTAATCTACAAATAAATACAGTGTCTCCATTCTTAGTTTCTCCTCCAAAACACTACCTAGGACATTTTTGCAGCATGATTCATGTTATCAACATAATACATTAAAATGCTTTTCAAATAATTCTGAATTCTAAGTTCATTCAATAAAGAACTCATTTTCAAAAAAAGAAAAGGGAACACGCCATTCCAGAACACTGGCTTTATTGACTCAGCCCTGCTGCCAGGAGGAACAACGTGGTGAAGCAAACTCCACAGTTTCGAAAGGATTTTTGAACAGCAAGGGCAGAGAGAGAAAGAGGCTTATTTACCGAAATGTAAGATTCCACAGGTGCGGCCAGAGATGGTCTGAAATCCTCTTCTTTTAGTTCCAAAAGTTTTAATTTAGGATGAAACCAGTAATAATCCTTTCAAACTGCCAGGTAAAACACACGCCATATCTCAGCCGTATTTTCTTTCGCCCTTTTGCAGCATAACTTTGTTATTTGCATGCAGCTTAGCTCTGGCCTATGGGACTTTTTGAACATTTACATGTTAGATTAGCTGTCTTGACATGCTCTATCAAGCATGACATCATGGATCTCCATGGCAACCTTAACCACACCTGCCCAAATGCCAGAGTTACCTGTCATGTTCAGACCTAACTGAACACAACAACAAAAAAAACCCTTAACCACCATTTTCTAGGCACTCAGTCTTGCACAGGCACTGAAAAGCTGTTTTGTTTTGGGGTTTTTTTTAAGTGGTGGAAAACTAATTTCACTTGCCAATAAATTTTCTCTTCACAGAACACCAGCTGAAACAACTAGAGCTATTTTCTGACCCTTCCACATCTCCCAGTGTATTTCCTAGTCAAAGACAAAAGAAGTCTATGGCAAGCATCTTCCAGCTCATTTTCTAAAGGCATGCTCGAGAGTGCTGTCTCTGAAAAACTTCTACTCCCTCGTTTTTGCTCTCTGCCCCTCCGAAAGGTTTTTTTGTTTTGTTTTGTGTTGGGTTTTTTTTTTAATCGAGGTGACTTGTAAAACAGGTTCACAGCAGGGACTACCCCCCCCTCCCATGGACAGGTTAGTATTTTAACCTCTTAATTGCAAACTCTTTTTCATCCTTGCAGCCCATGGCCCATCTTTTATACTTGTTCCTGCTCCTTCCTTTGCTGCTGACCGGAGTCAACCCCATCTAAGCAGGTGACTGAATCCTGCCATGAGCTCAGCAGCAGACAATTCACACTATCTCAAACTTCAGAAGACTGAGTCTGTTTTCCTCTTTCCTTTCTCTTTTTGCTTTCTCGCTTTCCAGGGGATTACTTTAGCGCCTTGCTTTCATTAATGCAGGCGAGACAGCCTTGGCAAGGTATCCAAAGCTCCTGCAGAAACTTGCATTACCTATAAAAAAAGATTTTGTTCCTCAGCTTTCCAGGCTTCCGGCTGATGTGGGCTCTGGTGCCTGTCTCTGGGACTGCCTTGCAAGGGGGACAAACCCCAGCTGTGAGGGCAAGCTACTGGGCAGTGGGTCATGGAGCTTGGCTGTGGGGTGCTGCATTCACCTGTGGGTGTTTTGGGGTTCACAAGGCACAGCATGCCTGCACCCCCATGGCTGCTGCAAACTCACACCCCAGTTTGCCATGCAGACCAGCTCAGCTGCAGGTTATTTGCCTTGCAGCAGTATCCCAAGGCCCTTGTGCAAATAAAGACTACCCCTGTCTCTGTGAGTTTTCCTTGCCAAAATAAGATATCACAACAGGGTAACAAACCTGTGGGGTGGAGGAGGGATGATCTGTGTGCACAGCTGGGAGGTTTCAGTTCACCATATTAGTTAACCATCAGTAACCCCTGCTGGCATTTTACCTGGCTGTGATTGTACTTCTGATCTGTGGCAGGTTATCAAGAATAGAAACGGGTCCTCAAGAGGCACATCCAGGGAGGGATTTATCTGGTAAATGAGGCCACTAATATGTAGTGGAAGATACAGACATTCAGAGCTGACCTCCACTGATGGGGGTGATACAGTATGTCCTGACAACATCTAACATTTTTTTCTCCTGATGTTTATCTGCTGCAAGTCAGGGGTCAGTTTGTTGTACTGATGGTTAAAATGGACAAGAGAAGTCCAAACACACCCAAAAAAGGAGACAATTAACAGTCTTGATTTTCTGGCCCACATTTGTTAGTCATAGGCCTGAAAGACAAATTATATGATATCCAAGGGACTATATCCCAAAAGTAAATATTAAAATGTTTTATGTCCCAAGTGTACCATTTGACACAGAGATTAGAAAATTATGTTGCATTAACTACTATCCTTGAAAGATCTCCCACAGTGCTGAAACTTCCACCATGGATAACGTTGCCACTTTCTAGATACTGGAGCACCAGAAGAAGTAAGAAGAGAGTTAAGGAACCTAGAAGATGAATTGTCACATTTTAAGTCACATCTTTACACGGATTTTACAGATTTTGTATGTCAGGAATGTATGTTACATACACATACCTACAAAATGTGTATGTAGTTTTCCCTCTCCACTACTGCTATACATATACATATAGACAGGGAAAAAAAAATAAATCCATATGCTATACACACACATACACCTTCTGAAGCAAAATTATATCATGGTCTTATTCAGGGGGCAGCTAAATAAGCCTACATTATACATACACATATAAATATATACACATACACCTATGCATATAAATACATATACCTATGTGTGTATGTATATACAGAAATACAACTATATACACAAAAATACACAGGTACTTGTGTGCACATGCATACACACAGCTTGGTAAGAAAAATCCCCTCCTCTGAACTGTAAAGCCATGACCATAATAATCTATTAGTGCATCTTATGAGCAAGACTGTTGATACACTTGAGCAAATTTCTTGCAACCAGATGGAATGACTGACTTCTGCATGTTTTTAATGTGGCTTCTGATCAGTTTATCTTTTTTTTTCCTAAGCTCTGCTAAATGCGTGGATACTTCAGTCTTTCCCATTTCTAAGAAAGACAATTTACTGCTCTAAAAGTAATTCTAAAGTTATTTTTCTTTAGAATTCACAGTCATTCAGTACAATACATATGTCCAATCATCAAAAACTAGGAGCAGGAGACATTCACATTAATTTTACCCTCAATAAATTATCAAGCGTGACACATTTTAAACAAATAGCAAGAACAGTTACTGCATTCCTTCTGTAATTTATTGCCTTCAGAAAAGGCTCAAATTACAAAATGTGTAGGGTGTAATGCTGTAGGTTTTTTTAAACTAAGTTTGCAGTGTCTGCAACACTGGAACTAAATATTTACATGACTCCAAAAGATCTAATCTCTGGATTTCACCCCCATCCCACCTCCTTTATTTAATTTGTATGCTATCTTTATCCACCACCCAGCACATTCCACACAGTCACTAAAGTTCATAGAAGAGATAAGTAGGGAGAAAAAAATTTTTTTTTAATTTTAAAAATCAAGACTTTCAAAGGAAAAGAGTTTAAAAATAAGGAAGAGATCATTCTCATTAGACCTAAAGTCTTGTATCAGTTTTAGCTGGATACATATGGAGTCTAGCAGTTATGTTGTGACACAGTGATAGCACCCGGTACCTCCAGAGACCATGTCAAAGAGAAGTTGTAGGGGGAAGATATCAAGTGACAGTCTTTCCAAACCAGGTGGTTAGATCTCCAAAGGTTTGAAAGGCTTCAAAAGACACTGGGAATTGAATTTCATAGCAGAGTACAGTATTTTGCCAACCTGTTTGCATTCCTTATTTTCAATTAATTTGCTGGAACTGCTAAAATACCTACATAATGCTAAGGAAAAAACAGAACAAAACAAAACAAAACAACAACTTATATAAAAAGCTTGTTGTCAATAATTTCTTAAACTGAGAAGAACAGATACAAGATTCTTGAGCCTGAACTCTGAATTCTGCTGTATGATTGGAAAAAAAAAAATAATTACAGGATAGAACACAGATTGCCTGTAAAGCTGAGGAGATAAAACTCTAACACTGCACCCAAAACCAGAAGCCAGACTTTGGCTGTGAAGAGATTCTTGCACAGCATCCCCTGAATTCAGAAGGTCTGTGTGACAGCAATCTCCACCTGCTTCAAGAAATACATCAGTGTGTCACATCTCCTCTGACCCTACATCTACTTTTTCACTGCTGCAATGCCACTGAAGGCAGGCAAAAAGCAAATCACCCTAAGGTATATTAATGACAGGCCAATGTGGATGTCAAAACATCTTGAAGGAGGCAGATACCTCTGGATAAGCCCATTCTGTTTGTAGTAAAAGGCTCAAAAAGAGAAAAGAAAGCAAATGAAAGGGTATCAGAGCCAGCTAAAGCACAGATACACTATGTAGATATTTTCTTTTCTCCTGGGCAGTAGTACCAATACTGGAAGTGTAACAGAAGTTAACAGCTGCTCCGTATTTTCCCTTCAGCTGTGAAAAATAGATGGAGACCCTTGTACTGAGATCAAGAGTCTCACCTTCATCCCTTTCTTCATGTATATTCGAAAAGCAAATGAAAACCTCTTCAAAAAATGTCAGGTAATATTGAGTAATTTCATTTTTATTACTGTTTCTTTGAACTTCAAAGGAGAAAATGAATCTTACACGATATAAAAAAAATATCTGTCTAAGACTTTGCTACAGTCTCACCTTTGACACTCAACTTTGTAAGGACTTGTACTTTACAACTAACTATATAAAGTTATAAGGACTGTTTCACAAAAAGCGAGATGAATTTGAGTTTCATACCTGATCTCTCAGTCTTTCTTGGTGTCCCATTATTGCTGTAGCATGGTGGGGATATTTCTGCTTCAGATGCTCAAGAAAAGCCTCTCTCTTCCTGTCCATTTCTGAGGTTTGCATTCCCAGAATTTCTCTGGAACTGCGAGGGCCACCTACTGTATGTCTTCGAGGGATGTTGCGGGTGGACTTTGAATTAGAAGTGTGACTGTTCGGGGTTGAAAGGAGCTCTTTAGATCGGAGACATTCTGCATCATCTAGTGATGTTACATGCAAACTGGTTTTTGACTGATCTGAAAAAAACCAAAAACAAACAAAACCCCCAAACCAGAATATTATAAGAACTTAATACCAATATTCATACTAATAAGAAAAATAAAATAATCCATTTGAAAGTTAGATTATTTTAAAAGTCTGATAGTGTTCCATGGCATGTTCTGCATCATTAGGCATATGCATATTTTAAAAAGCAGCCCAGAAATAAAAATTTATGTAAGCTATACCCGGTACTTACATACTTTTAGCACACAATGTCAGTATTGCCTCACAGATAAGTGAGCATCATTAAAGTAGATGTTCCTTTTATATCATCTTTACAACTATGTGACTTGAAAGAAGGTCTGACAGAGCCCGTATTCTCTGACCTTTAAAATCTTCAGGATGTTTTCCACAAGAAGAAACGGGATTCTTCATTAAGCTCCAGTACACCTAATGGCCCCAGAACTAGTACCCTTAAGGATACCAACTGATAAAATTCCTTTGACAAAGCAAATCTGAAATCCTTAATCTTTTTTTTCAGCGTGTTTTCAACATGCTATGAAAAACCTATAAAATACTAAGCTTTTCCTCCTGATTTCTGACTGTGGTCTGGTTTTAAATTTCACGGATCTCCCTTGGATTTTATACATTTCAGGACAGTGGTCTGGAAAATACTACATCACTTTTTCAATAAATCATTTCTTAAGAAACAGAACAAAAGTAAGTTTTGTGTGATGTAAAATGAAAAAAACCACCAACCTCTCAGATAAATTTTACAACTTTAAAATCTACTTTGAGACCAAAGACCATGATGACATTTTTAAAGAGATAGGCAGACACCAAGGGTATGTAAGCACTGGCTTATCTTCAGGTAACTCTGTAACATGAACCCTCTGGTGCATGAAAAAGTGCAGTCTGGAGCCTTGTTACCTAATACCTTTGAAAAATCTCTCTCGCCTTTGTCAGCAAAGAAAAAAAACCACCCAAACCTAGAAGCACTGAAAAGGCCTCTCCAAGTTTGATGAGGCCTTCCCCTTCTTTACTGGCAGCCTCAGACATCCCTGCGAGTGTTAACCCTTCACAGCACCTCCCCAGGAGTGGGAAGCTCCTTTTCTACGTGTTTTTAATACCTCTATATTTCTTTCTGTCCAACACTTTTTGCCTCAGAGCACTGAATCTTCCCAGCCATCATCTGCCCCACATGCTGCCATTTATGCAGCACTACTCTTTGGGAGCAGGTACCTATTCACCTCTTTCTATGGTTCAGTCAGTCAGTTTGATCCTTTGTCTACCACTTTTCTTCAAAATTTATGCTAAGCATTTTTCTGCTTTGTGGTGTGTGTTGTCAATTGCCTGACAAGTCTCACATAACATCATCGGTCATTAAGTTAATCCTCTATCAGTGAAGCCACTGCCAGTGTGATTTCCCAGAAATTTAGAGGAGGAACTCATTCCTTTGGTGGGTTTCACAATAGGACTGGGCCCAGGAAGGTCCTCAGAGTCTTTGCATGTTTCTGTAAGCTCCCTATAATGCTCGTAGACTCCAAAATATCAATAACACCTTCCCATGGAAACCCATCCAGAAAGCAGAACCGGACACAGGAGCTCAGATTGCAGGCAGCACCACACTTTGATGAGCACAGACCCAGGCATGACTTTGGAAGCAGATTTGGTTTGCAGGGTTCAAGTTTTACTCTCATACAAATTCAAAATGCCATCTCTGATCTCAGCAGCATTTTCTAAGACCTTCTGAGAAGCACAATCCTGGTTAAACCTTCAGAGTGGCAGCCTCACATGTACATGTACACACACACACACACACATATGCATACACTCGACTTTTCCATGCACAACTAAATTACAAAAACATACAGCCTAACAAATTATTGCAAATTCAGAGCACCAACTGCCAGATACTCTCAACTTGTTTGAGAAAAGTGGCAAAACAGTGTTTAGCTTCCAAGAAGTAAGTCTGGCTACTCCAGATACACTCAAAGTGGTTTCTGAAAGCTGCACAGTCACTTCAGCAGATTTTACACGAGAGGAAAGAGGTGAAATTGGGCTGGCTGGAATTTACCGTCTTTAATGTGTTGCACCAAAAGCCAGGAGCTTATCTCCCTGAGGCTGCTGGAATATAGGCAGCAGACATAAATAAGGGATTTCCTTGGAGCTCAAGAGTCAGCTTGAGCGTGGGTGACTGAATGCAGCAATTTGGTAAAAAACCTTAAAGTATGGTGACAGCAGCAGTTTCAATCACTGTATGGGTGGCAGACAGTTTCTCAAAAAGGCAGGTAAACCTACACTGAGAAACACAACAGAGAGCTCATGAATGTGTATTTTGGGTCCTAAATCTCTCTCATACAAAGCCTTTCCTTTCTCTGCACTTCAGGTTTTTCAATAGTTTAAGAAGCTGCTAATTATATGGAACATAAAGAGACATATCAAGTAAAGTGTTTTACCACTATTTGTTATTGTGTGAAAGCTTGAGAAGGAATAAAAAAGAACATACTTTTCCTATATTACAAAGATTAAAATACTATTTTTTCTTTCATATATTTGGAAAATACTGTATAAATACCAGGGACAAGAAAGGAATGTAAACTATGCAAACTAACTGCTAGTCTTGCCAGTGAGCTGACCTGGGCATTCAGCAGCTCTCAGCATTACAGTGCAAGCAGCACATGACTTTCTTTGCAGACCAAACTGTCACATTAGAATATAGGTCTCTTCCCTAGGAATCGATGAAAAAAAATATTCCTTGGCCACTTCCTAGATAAGGACAAGTGACTTTGATGGCAAGGTTGAATGCTGGGACCGTGAAACCCCACTGTCTACTTAGGGCTGTATGAGCTCCACAGCTGCTGTGTGGGCTGCAGTCTACAAGGAGGAGAAACTGGGAGAGGTTTTCTGGATCCCGGTGTTGCTCAATAACAGCATGGGCAAGTGGGCAAACGTTCTGTATCTTCCAAGTGAAGATAACAGGCCTAGAAAATCAATTCCGACAGATAACTGAAATGCGTGAAAGATCATGTGATGGTTCCCAGAAGAGACCTAAGAGTAGAAAACAGATAAATTATGCAAGTACCCTCCCTGGAAAAGGTCTAGAGAACCCAACGAAAACCACAGAGGTGTGAGATAAGCTTGAATCCCTCTCTACCTCCCTCATGTTCAGAAGCTAAAAGCTAAAGGTCTTTCTGTTCAATAAAAGTAGCATGTCTACAGGGCAAAAAAAGCAAAAATTGCTACCTGACAAGAGGAGACTTAGTCTACCCAACAGCTTGGATAACCCTTATAATTGAGATGCTTCTCTGATATGAAAGTAGATTTCATGATTTCTTAAGTTCTCCCATCACTGCAGTGTATATAACTACTCGAAAGGTCCAGGTTTGCAGCACACCTAGGATTATCAGGAAGATTATCATAAAGGATTACTTGCTGTGAGCTGGAAATTTGGGGGGGAGGGGAAGAGGGGGGGAGGGGAAAGGAAGAGATAAGTCCTTCAACATGTCCTGCTATGCAATTCTTCTGTCACACCCTCTGTTAAGTCTGCAAAGGTCAGAGAAGGCACTTTGCTCATTACTTCACATGGTGTGAGGATTTTAATAGTCCTGTTTTGCAACCTGAGAGACATAAGGGAAGAACATTTTCAGAATCATTTCATAAAGGAACAAGTATGGACCTGACCTGTACTGCTACTAGGAAACTGAGCCTTGAAGCAAACCACATTCAACACTTAAGTTTAAAAAAGAATACAATTTTAAGAGTGTTCATCAAACCCACCTACATTATGTTTATGCTAGCAGTAAATTTGAGATTATTTGTAATCTTTCTAATTTAATATGCTCTCTTTACCAATAGCTCTGATTCCAAGGAACTTCCAAATGTAACTTTCGGATGTGGGCCAAAACTACTAAATTTGGTTGTGAACTCTCAGCAGTCAAAACTTTTGGGAATCAGAGGCTCAGTCTAGTCAGACTGGTGTTTTTCTTGTTCCACATGTATCCCAGGCAGCTTCATACAACCCATACAGAAGAATTATGTTACTGGAGGCTATTTTTTCCCTATTCAGACACATCCTTTAAGTGAACATTTCCATCCCACCAAACATAAACATATACAGACAGAGTTGCACCTGACTTGCACTGACCAGTACTTTCACTTGAAGAATTATTCAAAACAGTATCAATCAATCAATGAATCTCCAAGAGTTTTTTTTTTTTTCTCCCAAATTGTCTATGCACTATTTTCTGGTATTAGAGACTTGTAAACTTCTGTAATTTTTTTTAAAAAAACACATGTACCCGACCATGCCCTGTTTCACAGAAACACAACTTTTGCTCAAGTGCCTATGAGAAGTACAACACACATGAACTGGGAACGTTCACAGGTGCTTCATAAATACTACAGGAGATACAGATTAGATTTGGTCTTTGTCGTGCTACTCAAATATTGTGCACCACGTGGAATAGCCTACCGAGTATTCACCAGGAAAGAGTTTTCATTCACTCTTAGACAGAATACACAGTTCAACAGTAATTGTACAAAGGCACCACAGTTGACCCGCCGTGAAAACCAGGTTTATAATTTCTCGGCTTCGCTCCAAAACAAACCCAACCGGTTCCACACAAAGTAAACTTAACCCAGTGACAAGTGCCGTGAATCTCCCTCTTTTAAAGGAAGACACCCCGAGAAAAACATGAGTTCAAACCCACTCCTGTGAAAGAGCTTTTCCCATGCCATGGGTGAATCACGCGGAGCGTTTAAAGGGAAAGCTGCCGTGATTCGGGGGAGCCGCCGTGATTCGGGGGAGCTGCCGTGATTCGGGGAAGCTGCCGTGATTCGGGGGAGCTGCCGTGATTCGGGGGAGCTGCCGTGATTCGGGGAAGCTGCCGTGATTCGGGGAAGCTGCCGTGATTCGGGGGTGCTGCCGTGATTCGGGGGAGCTGCCGTGATTCGGGGGTGCTGCCGTGATCCCTGCCCCTGGGGGGAGCAGCACCCTCCGCACCCGGCAGGTCCTGGAAGCGCTGACAGCAATACAGCCCACGCCCGCCTTGAAAGCTCAGTCAGAAACCTCTCTGATGGGAAAGTTAAACTCACAAAGTCGGAGTCCTAAGGACATCTGCAGAGCCATTAGTACAAGAGACACATGCTTCCCCCCCCTGCCTGCCCCCCCATGCATTCTGCCTCCAGCTACAAAAAGCAGCAACGAGGGGCATGTTAAAATGCAGCTCCATCTTTGCCTGATTCTCCTACTTACCCTTCATCTCTCTGCTGTCTGTGGAGCCAGCCAGGCACAGCTCCAGTTTCTGGCTTTCATTTTCCTCCATTGTCCCTGCCTACCGCCCGGGCTCCCCTCTCTAAGTTGGAAGCCGCAGCACCCGGCCTGTCAGCACTCGGGCTCGGGGAGGGGAGCGGAAGCCGGCCCGGCCCCAACGCCCCGGCCCCCAAGCGCCCGCGCTGCCGGGCCAAGGGGGCTCTGTGGGCGGCGGCGGCAGGAGGAGCCCCCCGGGCCCCAGCAGGTGAGGGGCTGCCCCCCCGGTGAGCCCCCGGCTGGCCCGTGGCGAGCCCTTAGCAAGCCCCCAGCGAGCCCCCGGCGAGCCCCCAGCCGCTGGCTGCCCGCTGCCCGGTGCCGCCGGGGAGCCCTCCGAAAGGCAGCACTGCGAACATGATTACAGGCCTGAGTCTCTGCTGGAATCCGAATCCACAGCCTTTCAAATCTCTGTCATGGGACAAAAGGCTTTCCACTGAATATCTTTTTAAGCTCGTAACCACCAAGCCCACAAACATTCCTGACAAATGCTTCTCTGTCTTTTTTAGCGTCTAGTTTAAAAGCAATTCATTATATACGGGCTTTGAGGTTTTGTTTTCTGTTGAATTCTTTCAAGCTGCTCAGAGAATGAATTAGGGAAAAATCAAGATACAGGAATTCAACTTTAGTGAAGCCAATAAAAATGAATGGCAGCAATATGTAAGCAGGGACTTCAGTTAGGAGAGATTTTGCAGCCTCAGTAGCAAAACATACAGAAACATACAGATAATTCTCTTTTGGCAGATCAGCAGCAGGAAGCCTGAATGAGACTCAATACATCCACCAGTCTGCAAGGCAAAAAATAATGTGGCTGAGAAGGGTGAGATCAAACCCCACATATTCCAGCAGATGCCACATGTGTTGATTTAGTGGAGAATATCAGATCAAATTAGTCTATCAAAATTGTAAAGCAGAGCCAGAGATGGTGGAACAAACTAAGTGTTGAGTTACAGCATCAAGACTAGAAAGTTTATCCATGGGCAACTTCTGAATTAGGTTAAGAACAAAGCATAACTGAGATATTAATAAAATACACAATTTCTCATTTAAATCAACCTCATATTGCAACACCAGATAACAGTTAGTATCTTGGATGGCTTTTTAAACAGACTTCACATAATCTGGTCTTTCAAGCTTTCTCCAACTCTGACTTCAATATAACATCAGCTAAATTGTTTGCAATGACCTCTCAACCACCCAGTCCAGACAGGCTAGCAAAATTCCTTCTACATCTCTATCTGGCAGAAATGTCATCCTGTCTACTGAGATTATTAAATGCTGAAATGTTTTGTGTGTATATAAATGCAATACAGAAGCTCTAGGAGAATCACTCTCATGCCCCAGTCCTCCCCCTTCCAGACAGAAAAAACATTTGAGTAAAGTACAATTACCAATTAATAAATGAACAAAACAATTGCTCATTAGATCAGTCACACATTATCTAACACTTAAGAAATATTTATTTTCATTTTAAACAATTAATTCTATATGGTCTTGGAACCTGGCAAAGGTCCTAGAAATCTGGCACACAAAACACAGAAAAGATGAAAATACAATCTAAACATTAGCACTGCTGTTTAAGGTCTGCAGTACCGTGTTCCCAACAGAATACTCCTATAGTTGTCCTGAAATATAAAGAAAACAGTGTGATACTCATTGTATTTAGACTGGTGTTTTTACTGGCTGTGGGTTACTCTCTGCTCATTCTGATTGTCAGCTATTTTAGGGGGGGAAGTGATGGCCAGCACCCCCACTTATCTGATGTTGCCTTCTGTGATATGGAGGAATGTGCCTTTAACACTGACATTTTCCAGAGTCTGGACAAGGGTGATGAACCTCTTTCAACTTATACTCACTGCCAGCTGGAAGGAAAAATGGGCTCTAACAGGAATAGTGATCACTGAACACCACTAACTTCAAGAATTGTAACTCAGAAACCCCTGATGGGAAAAGAGCAGCCAGTGCAGTTGTTTAGAGTAGCAATGTGAAAGCTGCACCAAGACATCACCTGCACGCAGGGCTCAGAAACTAAGAGTGAGGAAAATAAGGGCATTTAAAAAGACCTTATCCTGAAACAATGCAATGGAAAACATGAAACACACGTGTCTATGGAGTCCTAAAAGGAAGGTGCTTTTGTAGCCTTGTACAAACCAGTACTGGAGGTCAGTACAGTTTGTACTGAGCACCTTAATAAGATCAAGATTGGTGCACTCTAACCCATTAGGAAGCTTCTCTTCCATCTATAGTGGGGAAAAAAAAATAGAAAAGTAGTTTAAGACTTAAAGAAAAAAAAATCATTAAAATACCTAGTTTTAGGCAGCACCATTAATTTCCATAGCCAAGAGCACAAGACAGATAGTGGTCTCTTGGCTGCTCCACTACCATGTCCTATTGAGCATCCCCTTGGGATGGTGTCAGCTTGCTCTGAAACTGCCACTTTCATTGCCACAGCAAGATGCTCCTACTGCTGAGACTGACAGTAAATGGTATTGCTGATGCTGCTAAGGGGCCAGAGCAACACCACCCCCCCCCCCAAAGTGTAGATGAGCTAAGAGACCGCTTATTTGGTTGTGAAAGTGTGACTTGAAAACCAAGTGCAGCTTTGGGAGATCTTCTGCAACTGCAGAAGTGGTCTTTCAAATAGGATTAAAGAGCATTGGCAAGAAATGAGACTAAGCATGGCCCACTTCAGTATCATCAAATTCAAACAAAACAGGAGATCCTGCCCAAGCCTCAGGGAAACATAGTTATTTATGCTGCTTCTCAGGAACAGTTGAAAGAGCAAGGCCTAAAAACATGTTCTCACTTAATGGGAAAAAAACTTCATCTGTTGGTCCCAAACTGGATTAAGTTAATATCTGTAAGAAGGCCATTCCTTAAAATGTTACCTAAGTCTATGTAAAAGAATTAGCAAAACTCCTTTAGCAACTGAGAACCCGGAGACAGCCAGAACCATTACACGAATAGGCTCAAATAAAGAGCTCTCCAGAACAGTCACTGGGATGAATCACCAACGACAAGTTAAATAAACTTGATTAACCAGTTCACAGCATGCAATCAGAATGCGTTTATCTGTGGGATCAACAATAACAGTGGTTCTTTTTAATTAGTGTGCTCAGATCTGGACCCATCGATATCAAAACAATGCATGGAGAATAATAACTAACAGGTTATGTTGTTTTAATTGTGTTTAAAATTAATGTCCCAGAGCAATTTACACTTCTGTGTTCAGGAACAATTAACAAATACTGGCTGCACTCAATTTGTCAACCTTATAATAAACAATGATTCCATAGCTTTAGCAATTGTTCACAACTAAAAACCTAGGAAGTTAGTGATCAATTGTTAAATCAGAAGAAGCATCCCATAATTAAAGACCTATCTCAATGTCCATGTAAAATCATGTAGCTACTGAGAAATACATCATGAATGTTCTCCATAGGATCCAGCCTGACACTGTCTAGCTTCCTATAGCCCAGAAACAAAATAAATACTATATCTGAAGTGGTGAGGCAGAAGTCAGGGAGAAATTCCAAGCACTTAAGGAGCTACATGGCAGCACCTCCCAAAGCCATTAAGTAGCCAGAGATCATGTAGGCTCCTCCTGTCCTGGAGGAGGGTAGCAAGAGGATGCTCTAGCTGGTCAGGACACCTCCCCTCAACACCAGGAAGTTGCAGGTGGCCATTCACTATCAAACATTTGGATTTGAAATTAAGAAAGTAACACTAACTACAGGAAAACAGGACTGAAGGTTGCTGAAAGTAATTTCCACCTCAGCCAGAAGTAAGCAGCTTCAGTGCTAGAAGGTGTTTGAGTTCTGAGTCCATCTCTGTTCTACTTTTTGCTCAGTGAGTTCACTGCAGGCCTTGGTGTGCTGTCTCAATGCTTAATAACTAAAACAGACACAATCCTAAAAGAAAAGGGCTATGTTCAGATAGGTAGATAATCAAAGATCATATACTAGCCACTAGCTTATGCAAGAAAAAAAAAAATCACTGAATATGAATCCATGTAAGTGGATCTGGGGGGAAAAAAGAGCTTCACACTGCTTTAAAATTATTATCTGCTAATTTAGTATGATATATCAAGGAATCTCAGATTTCTAAGTTGTGGAAGGGGCTTTATCATAATTTGGTGTCATTTGCTTAGTAAGGGGTTTCAATGAATTGTTTCCTATTTCAAATTCACGGATTCTAGTTGAATTAAACATCTGAAGATGATTTTTAAATTTATCATTAAAAACCATCTATAACAACCTCTGGGATTGTTTAGCATGAAATTACCTTCACTGTTAAAAAATCTGTGGAGAGTTTCAATATTTATACTCCATATGTTCTAATTCAGTTAATAACTCTCACACTTGTGGGGGAAAAATTAGCTGAGAGAGTGAAAAGGTAATGCTCCAGCTCCACCAAAAAAAAAACTTGAATATTACCTTTCTAGACCTCTACACGACAGACTTTTATTTGTCTTGTCAAACCTACAGGTTTCCATTCAGAGAAGTTCTGATACTGACAATATGCCAAATGATACAGTGATTTTTGAAAGAACTATTATAAAGAGTCAGTAAGCTGTTGAACATGAGATGTTTAGGCAGAGGATATTTTAATTCACCTTTCCAATTACAAATAGAGCTCTGGGGAGCAGCTATAATCACTTACCACTTGGCAGAGCCAAGCTCTTATTGCTGAATAAAGATGCCCCAACCTAGCCCCCCTGTAGCCAAAAAGCACTGTGCTCTTAAGTTCCTTATGCATCCTCCATTCATGCCAAAAGATTCTTAGCCCAGTGAAGCTCACAACTCACATGCAAACATCTACATCATGTGGAAAAGGTTAGGTTTTCTGTTTTCCAAGTTTTAGTCCAGTTTCCTTCTCCTTCTCCAGTTTTCAAAATAAATGAAAAGGTCTGAAAAGCAGTGAACACCTGTGTGTACCCTAAATCAAACTGAGAAGAACTGTGGTTATCACTAAGAAGCACTAACATTCAAGTGGGGAGGAAAAAAAAATTATTCTTTTTCATCCATAGCTTATTTCTTCTCTAATTTGGGACAATCACAACAAAGCTAACTCTCCATACACTTTAATGACTTCCCTTCCTTCTGCCCAAGGTAAGATGGAACAGAACTAAACAAGCATTACAGGATGCATGTTTCTGACTCATGTAATACACCTTGTTGCAGATTTTTAACTCCCCCATCGTTGTCGTTTCACCACACCAAGCTAACAGTGACATTAGTTCATTGCTAGCAGTGCATTCAACTTGGAACTGAAGACTCTGGCATACTACAGCTCTTCCTCATGCCTGCCAGCCTGGCCACACGTCACACAGCCTGGCCAGCGCTTCACACAACACACTTCCCATACAGGATCACCTATGGCAAGGAATGAGATCATCCCACAAACACAAAAATAGAAAATATGAACATCTGTTTTTGCAAGGTACCAAACAAATAACTCTATGAAAGGATAACGTGCCTTGCACCACAGAAATTTCAATCACTAGAGTAATCAAATAAAAATCAGTATGTGGGTGGGAAGGAACAGCGTAGGGAATTATTTCAGAGGGATTGTTAAATTCACTTTTAAGTCCATCTGCTCTACATTCAAATTCTATTTCTCCCTAGTGTAAAGCATTTCAATACCTTCCCTTTTGTATCAATTCACTCAAACAGAGCTCTGGTGAGAGTTTGGATTCAAATTTGTCCAACTTTTTAGCAGAAGAGACCTAATGCCTGAAACACTGACTATTGCTAGTTTTACTGATGTCTGCAAGATCCGGTTGTAAATGTAAGTGGTGGCATGCTTTAGTGATCAAAAGTATCAAAAGCTGCCCTCTGCAAAGTACAACTATACTTTAAAAGAATGGTAACTCATTTTTTGCAGCTCCTACAAAGTACTCATGGAATTTATAAAATTGTCACATGACTGCTTGAATTACTAGGAAAAACAAATTGCACTTTGATGGAGCTTGGGTGCAAAAAAAATTGAATAGTTCAGATCATGTAGTGATTATCACGACCACTTACTTATCAGCAAACAATTCTGATAAGTACTCTACCAAAACTAATTGTTTAAATAAAATAATAAGTAAAGATTAGAAATTAACACAATAGAAGCAGTATTGACAACACACAGCATTCACACAATTAATGGTGATAGTCTTTCTTGAAAAGTCAGGGGTTTTGTTTTTCTCTCTGTACCCAATTATATATTTGACTTTTCTCCACATTGTCACTGGCAAGAATTAGATTTTGTTCTGAGACTCAAACTAAAATCATGAGAGGTCAGCACCAATGTGACTTAATGAGTGGGACATTTTTAATTATTCCTACTATAATTTTTCCCTGTCTCCTGCCATAAGGGCAGTACTACAGAGCAAACAACAACCTGAATGTCTGAAAAGAGATAAAGATAACCAAAATAAATTCTTACAGCTTTGCTTCCATCTGGATCTGATTTCTAATCCAGCATAGATGGTCACAGGTTGTTGTTTGCAAAGCTTTTATTTCTGCTCCTTGGAGAGCACCAGCTCCTGAAGGCAGACATAAGAGCAGAGGGTTAATGGACAACCCCCTATTTGAAAATATATTGATGACCTCTCCAGCAGTATGTACATCCCTTTCCTTCACAAGTGCCTCTCTGACCTTCCCAGACCACACTGATGCTATCATTAACACTGCGGATCAGTAAGAAGGCAATCAGAACTGACAGCAGTGGCACTCCTGTTGTCTCAGAACTGCCCAATCTGATCTGCTGTGATACATGCTTACTAATTCCCTCTTCAGCATTTAAGATTTCATAGCTTTAGGCCAACAGGGACCATTTGATTATCTTGTCCAACTTCCCATCTATTCCATGCCATTAAATTAGATGTGGGGTTTTCACACGAAGGCCAAACACTTCTATTAGATGAACAAGATGTTACTGATCTCAGGAGACCAATGCTGCACCTGTGCCAGTGTTTGCTTCAAACCCACGTTTGCTTCAAAACACATGCAATGAAATCTACCCAGATGATCAGCACAGGAACGTGAAGGACGTCAAGCTCCCAGCTGACTCCCCAAGGGAAGTTCTTTTCTCTGCCTTTATTTTCTCAGATGACACATCCATTTTAAAAAACCCAGAACTATCCTAAGCTCAGAGCTGTGGAGTACACGTCCAGTCACTGTCTCAGGCGCAGTCACTCTCTTAATGTATGAAGAAAACCTGAAGGGAAGAAGAAAAGCACCTCAAAACATACATAGCCTGTTGTAGCAGAGGGGGGCAAATTCTCCTGAACCCTGCATGTTACCAGCTAAAAGGCTGAAGCACAACAGTTGATTATAATCGCTGTCTTTAGTACAGAGCTGCCAGTATTACAAGCATGTTATATGAGGGTATTTCAGCCCATGAAGACAGGTGATAGAACTGATGGCTCATGTCCAGCAGCAGGACAGTCACCACCCTGCAAAAACCACCCCTGTAAGGATAAGCTTTCTTCCAGCACCTGGGTGAACATGGCTTTCCAAATACACATATTCTCACTTCACCTATAGTTAATTGACTGATTACCCTCAGTGCTAAGAAATTGCTTCCTATTTCCTCTGGGTAAATTTGACTTAACTTCAGTTTTCAGCAATCAGATTTATGCCCCCTCTGCAAGCTGGACCCAGCAGAGCTGCAGGACTTGTGCTTGGCAAACAAGCCACCTCACAGCCTCCTCCTCAATCACCCAAATCAGCTGAGCCCCTGGAGACATGCAATGTACCTCCGTCTCAGGATTCTTGGAAAACATGTCTTTACCTCTCCGCTTTCTTTCTACAATTGCCATCTCCTCCTTGAAGTACAGCTAGCCAGATCATTAGAGCCTATTCTTCTGAACTTAATGTACTAACACTGATAAATGAGTACGTGACCTAAGTGTACCTCGGAAAACAAGGCTGCAGCTGGATGATGCACAGCAACACAGAGCCCCCAGGAAAAGGATTGTGAGGCTGAAGCACACTCCCCATCCAGGGCAGGGAGGCGGTTACCTCCTCCTGAAAAGGGAGAACATGGTTTGTGTTTGGGCTGGGCAACATGTCCAAGCACCAAGGGAGCTGTAGTGACACAATTCCAGTATCATATCCTATTTCTCCTGCAAGGGGAAGTCTGCTCCTTCTGTGCAGCACTTTTGCAGAAGACAAAAAGGGAGAAGAAGTAACAATGATCCGTCTCATCAAGCTTCAAGCAGCGCATAGAATTGCCTGGGGTGAGGGCAAGAATAAGCAACATCAGCATAGAAAGGTGTCATACAAGGTTTAAGCTTATTCAGAGGTAACAGCCTCTATCTCTCTCATGAATAAATACATAACCCAAGACAATTTAATTCCAACTGTTTTGTATTTCTTACAAAAACTTTTCAAAGTATGATGACTCACTGGTGAGCTCTCCACTGACAACATAAAATGACATTGTGTATTAGTTATCTCCTTTCACAAACTCCAAGTCTGCACTGAGATACACAAATACCTCTCATAATATAGCACTTGCCTTTACATGCAGCATAGCTGAGGATAGTGAACAGGCAGTAAGCAGTGACAATGGCAGGTTTCTTTACTTCAAAGGAAAAGATTATTAAATACTAACTGCTAATATAGTTTTCTTTTAATGCATATGCTTATACTCCAGTACTCTGATTTCCAATACTCATGCAAAAGTATAACTCCATGATTTACCCTTTTTTATTTATGATTTGCATACTATGCCTTAATCTGTAGTAATTAAAATAATAAAGATCTGGTGATAAATTCATACTTTTTTACCCCTTTTGCCATTTTGCTATACAGCTGCCATTAAGAGATAGCACTTGAGGACTGAACCTGGAATGGTATCTAAAACCTTTTACTAGTTGGAGAAAATTCTGGGGAAAATGCTGGAGGAAAAGAAGTATCAAAATCTCTTTGAGACAAGGTGACAGTATTACTTACATGCCCCCATTTCATCTTTATAAGCTCCCATAAATCCTCTCTCACAGCAGCAAGTAACACAGGGATGCCCTTGGAAGAGGTAAGCGAAGGATGAGTTTGCAACTCATGAGTAGCATTCATTCAATGCCTTCAGTCTTCTCTTTTTCAAGATGCCTTACTGTAAGAGCTCAAATCAAGAATAGCTGTATCCCAGTAGAGAAGCTCTATTCAGAGCTATCCTCTACCCAGAACTATGATCTGCAGAATGGACATTAGGACAGAGTGGTTTACAGGTCTTGAAACACCTGCATCAAATCTGAAAAGTTTTCTAAAGAAGTGCCTGAATGCAGCCAGAAAATACAGGCTGAATACCACAATCAGGGGGTAAAATACTGCAGGCATCAATTATCAATCACTTCATTTTCCCAACCATCAAATAAGGTGATTTGTTTGTTTTCCCCACCCTACCAGGAAAAGTCTGGGTGGTCTTCTGACTTTAGGAGCCTGCGAACTTTTCCTCTAAAGGACAAGGCTACAGTAGGCTTCTTGGTCAGCAACACTGTCTTATACTGTACTTGATTTTAGTCATAGACATTAAGACTGTGGCAGAGCTTTGCAAATCATCACTAAATACCTTTTCTTTCCAGCTCCATGAAAATCTCAGGAGAGTTTTCAAGACAAGGATAAAGCCCTGGTTCTTGAAAGGTAGCATTTTTTCAGTTCCTCAGCTGTCTTCATCAGCATGGGACTGCTCTGTTTTAGGTATTTTTTATGAGTAAAGGCTAATCTTTATCTTGCACAAGTTATCACCAGTTTTAAGAATATATCAGTTTTATTTGATATATGAGAAGTGTGATTTCTGAGGCTACTAGTTCATTGAGGAAGTGGCATCTCAATCAAATATAAACAAAAACCCAGCCCCTTGAAGACAGCCTAAATCATTCACCTTGGTTTGTTGTGTGGTTTTTTTGTTTGTTTTTTTTTAAAAAACATCTAATACATTGCTATGCATTCAGACTTGAAAAGCTGATTTTAAAATGTTCATATCTTCACCCCCTTCTTAGATAATGTACATCTGATAATATCTATACTCAGAGACATACCATTTAAAGTCTAAGTTGTTTAGTTGTTTGCATACTAAAAAACTTAAGCTTTGGTGTCTCTGGTGTTGCAACTCAGCTTCGTTTTGCAGAAAAGGACCTTTCCTTTCCTTTTGCAGAAAAGGAAGCTAGGAGAAATGGGGCAGGAACCAGGCTGAAAAGCTTACTGAAAGCTGCAGCTGCAGCCAACAGCTGAAACTGAAAATCAGGCATTCTCTTCTCTCCTTGTCTTGTGGGCCCTGCCACAATTTTCAATATACCACAAATTCAGTCACAGAGGCACTATTACTCGTAATTTCCTTTTGCTGATGGAGCTAAAACAAGAACCATAAACACTTCCCTCCCACTGCAGAAAGCAGTGTATGTCACTCCTTGGTAGCACTCTTGACACATTACATGTGGACAATGTGTTAGGCAAGTAATAAAATCCACTGTGGTCCTGTGAAATGAATAATTAAATGTTGCAGAGGGAACCTAAAACATAAGATCATACGGGTTGAGGAAAGCAGAAGCAGAACTCTATTACCATTCACCCACCCAGGGGGAGAACAGACATGTGATAGCCAGCAGATGCAGTTGCTTGGAAATCCCTCAGATTTCCACGGGGCATGTAGCAACATCCCTTGATAAAGAAACAAAAACAGGAGATCCTCCCATCAATAAAAATCTGCTTAAAGATAGCAAAGACCACATAGGAACAAAAGACAAAGTTCCCAGAGGATAGAGATTGCCAAAAGCGTCAGAGAGAATGCACTAGTCCAGGCAGCTCTCAGCATCAGTGAGCTGGAAGAGGTGTAAGTGAGGTGGCAGAGCTTGCTGAGAACATGATGATATTCAGCAAAGTAGGCTGATTATGAAGAAGAGACTTCAGAAGAGTCACTGACTAGGCAGTAAATTGACGGATGAAATTCCATGCAGATAAATGTGAAGTGATGTGAGTTGACTTTGAATTGACTATTACCACTCAAAAAGGGAGTTTGAAGTTATAACCATTTTATGAAAATTTCAGCTCAGTGCTCATTATTGATTAAAACCAAACAGGTGTTTGAAAATACTAGGAAAAGAATATCAAACAAGACAGATAACATCATTATGCTACTGCCTACCCACATTTTGAATATTGCATGCAGATTTAATTCACTCCAGGTCAAAAAAGTTGTAGCAGAAATAGAAATGTTAAGAAGAAGGCAGCATGGGTGATCAAAGTTATGGAACAGCTTCTGTACATGGAAAAACTAAATTACATAGGAGTCTCCATTCTGAAAACAGATGATTCAAACATCTGTTTGGGGTCTATAAACATGAGGGACAGAGAGATGATGAATAAGGAAAGACTATTCATTGTCTCTCTCAATACAGAGTGTAGGGGTCATCAAATGAAACAAGTGGGCAAAAATACATATAGATGTGAATATTAATTTCACAGAGCACCACGGAAGTACTGGTAAACTGAGGAACTTCTTGCTGAAGTACATTTACAAGATTTTGAAAAAGATTAAAATTTGAGCACTGTTAGAAAACCTAACATAATCCTTGGTTTCTCTCCTTGATCCTTTATTCTTCCCTAGGTAACTATCAACATTTGAGACAGGTTGTCAGGATGGACCTCTGGTCTGACCTGTTACAACTGCTCTTATACTTGACAAGGTACAAGAAGCCCTAATGCTGACAGTAACACTTCATCATACTTGCTAAACATAAAGAAATAAAAGCACTTACATTATAATAGAAAAAAACCAACCATAGACCTAATCAAAACACTATGCTGTGTAGTGAGAATGGTACGGAAATCTTGTCCTGGAGGGAGGATACAGGGCTGAATGAATGGCATACTGTATGTTAAGTCATCTCATCTCACCTGTTGTGAAAACAGCCTTAAACATTTGCCTGCACAGGAAAGTTAGTCTAGTGGAAGCTGAGAATGAAATTGCAGTGCTTCAGCTATTCCACAGAGGGAGTGGACAATGCAGGGTAAATCTTATATGGCACCAGCAACCGAAGCTCTGGCTACCACCAGATGTCAGAATACTATTAAATCTTTTAAACAAGGGATCATTACAGTTTTGGGGGGGCTATGTCATCATCTTTTCTCCTTCATCAACTCCCCACTACCAGGAGGTCACTCTCAGGGATTTTAGGTGCCAGAACTCACGCTGAAGTTCAGGGTGGCAGCAAGTCTCCCTTGCCCTTTCCCAGCTTTCTGGGATATGGGGCCCAGGATAAGGGCCAGCAAGATCAGTGCACAGTACCCACAAGATATTACTGAGATGTAGTAGCAGTGTGATCACTGGCAATCTGCTCATTTAGAAGCAGGAAACCTAAATATCTGCCCACACTACTGGCACAGAACTTCTCCATAAAGGCAGCAGATTTTTTGTCCTGTAGTTCTTCGGAAATTTGTTTTTACTACTACTTGACCTTACTGAGATGTTTAACCACCTTCCTCCCTGCTTTACTGTTCAAAGAAAACAGAGAGTGTGTGGGTGGGTTTTTTTGGTTTTGTTTTTGTTTTTTCTTCTTGTTGTTAGTCAGGAGATTTTTCAAAGGCAAAGAATAATACACCTTTTATTAAGCAACTATGCACAGTAAGAAACTTCTTACCAGCAATTTCTCAAGGAATGTTATGACTGGCTGAGTTGAAGGAGGTCTATCCAGAATCAGTAATTCAGTTCTTACTGAATTACCAAACTTGCAGAAAAGTAGTGGCAACTTCATACCCAAGATTATGCACTTCTACATGAAGTGCAGAAACATACCAGACTAGTAAGGAGTGTCATACGCTTAGAACTACTGCAGTAACAGGGAATTGCTGGAATATATTGGATGAGACTCTCTCTAAGCATTATATTTGCATGATTAAATATTGTGCTCCAAAGTGCTGCACACACAATACAGTGATGTATCTTAGTAACTCAACCTAGAAAATCTGAAGTGGTTAAAACAACACAACACAACAGCTTCACAGGGATGGAGTGCTCTCCGTTCACAACACCTTGCATAAGCAACCTTTGCATAACACTGTTCGGTCAGGGTAACCAAATCTGTCCTTTCAGGGAGGCCAGGACCCCTGAATACAAACCTGTGAATGTGGCTGCAGGCTGGCAGAGGCCTCAATTGTTCTAGAGCTATTTTACACCCATCTGCAATATTGACACAGCAAATAAGAGAAAATCAGAGTGTGGTTATCTAGATGATGTGACTTCTCCTTAGATACCACCAAAGAATCCCAGAACTTTCTTCTTCTGAAGCAGAGGCAACCTGTTCACTTCACCTAAGTCTCAGCCATCAAAATACAAGCAATGAGAGGAAACCATTTGCTTAGTGAACCCAGAGGTGAAACAGGAACCTGCAGAAGGTTACTCATCCCACTCATCCTAGATTTCTGTTTTAGGATGGAGTGAATTAGTCTCCTGAGATGTGTATCCATGGCTGCAAAGCAACATATACATGAGATTAAATGCCCAGTGAGTATAGGTCCAGTGTTATAGGAGGTGACTCACATACAGGCACAGCACAGATTGTTCAGTGGGCAGCTCTGCACTGGAGGTAGTGGTGATCTTTCGAAAGCAGCTGCACATGTGGCTTTTTGGATGGTATCACACTTCCTTAAATACTTTTGAGAATAAAACAAAATTATCTTTTTGTTTGTATTGTCTACTAATGCTCTTTTTTAATACTTCCACAATGTTCTAGACAGTGGGTGATTCCTATGTAGAGTGTTCTCCTCAAGAGCCAAGCATAAATTTTAGGCTCATGTTCTTGATTCTCTGCTTGAAGACTTTCCCATTTCTATTTTTGCCCAACACTTTTTGTCATGCTGGTTTGCTGCCAGCAGCCTAGACAATCGGTTTCTTAAACAGTTTGCTCTTGAAATAAAAAAATCCAACTCAGAGCATACTCTGAGGAGACTCTCACCATCACAAAATGCTATTTTACAAGGCTGAGCACTGTCTTCCCTTTGCACTATATTTCTGTTTGCAATCCCATATTGCAACTGCATCCCAGATGGAGTTGTTGCATTACCTCTAGCCAGGCTTTGCAAACCAAAGCATGAAGCCTTCTTTAGATCTTATGCCCATACCACTCCATGAGTGGTTGCTGTTGTTGTGCCACAAGAGTTGCAAACAGCACTTCCTTCTACACTTTGACCCAAATCCATGCAGACAGATGGCAGCATCCACACCAGGCTCTTCTGAGTAGCACTGGGATCTTGAGTCTGTGCAGCATATGGCACCACACAGAGAAGGCAACACTTCTTCCTCCCACACAACACAAGTGTGCACACTGTGACTGCTTGCTTAGCTGTTTCTTCTCTCATCTCTCAGCTCATCATCAGCAGCATATTTTGCTGACAAAATATCTTACTTTGCCTGTAATAATCCCTCACAGAATAAAGAAAACTAATAAAGAAAAGCTATGGCACTATGTAGAGATGAGAGCATGGCTAAAATGTGGAGATTTCAAGGCTGCTGGTAGCTGGACAGAATGGATTTTTGGGCTGGTGAGAGGCAGAGGGCTGGGCTGGAGGGTTACACCATCTGAAGGCTGTTCAGCACCAATGTGAAGACCTACAAGGAAAGAAAGCACCCACCTGCTGCAGGCCTCGAAGCTGATGTCCCTTAGAGCACACAGCCCAGAAGAAGAAGGAAATTGCTTCCTTTCTTGCTACTTTGTCTTAAGACTTGTCCTAGCTTTTTATTTTGTGGTCATAAGATGGCTATGCTCAATGTCCTGCCAATGAAATGAATGCAATTTTTGCAAAATTAAAGTTTCCCACCATGGAAAGTCCCAAAACACTGAGAAAATTGGTTGCTCTCCACCCACTGTCTGTTTCAACACTTCCTTCACAGCTTCAAATTACAGCCCTCTAATGAAAGTATGGGGAAATCAGATGAACAGTGCAATACAACTTTGCCATTAGAGATACTAGCAACACATAAACCACGGTTTGTTTGTTTGGTTTTTAAATAAAAGTAAAATTTGCATTTCCTTCTTGGCCTCAATGAAGCAAAATGAGCCCTAGAAGAACAGGCAGAAGCACGTCCTTCCTGCTTGTGGTTGGTAACAGCGGTAGCCGAGTCCTGGGCAGTGGAGCAGCAGGGCAGGGGACTGCAGGGCAGTGGGCAGGGGGCTGCGGGGCAGAGGGCTGCAGGCAGGGACAGGGAGCAGTGGGCAGGGGACAGCAGGGCAGTGGGCAGGAGGCTGCAGGCAGGACCTGGGGGCTGCGGGCAGGGCCAGTGGGCTGCACGGCAGTGGTTAGGAGGCTGCGGCAGGGCCAGCGGTCTGCGGGACAGTGGGCAGGGAGCAGTGGGTCAGTGGGCAGGGGTCTGCGGGTCAGTGGGCAGGGAGCAGTGGGGCAGTGGGCAGGGAGCAGTGGTTAGGGGGCTGCGGGTCAGTGGGCAGGGAGCAGTGGGGCAGTGGGCAGGGGGCTGCGGGTCAGTGGGCAGGGAGCAGAGGGGCAGTGGTTAGGGGGCTGCGGGCAGGGCCGGGGGAAGCCTCTGCGGGCAGTTCGTGGCCCGGAGCCGGTGCGCTGCTGCCCCCTCCTGGGCAGCCCCCAGCCCCCCTCAGCCCCAGCGGGGTCACGGCCAGCCGGGACCTCTCCTGTTCCTCAGCTGCGGTGCCTGACGTTTTAGAAATGAAAACAAAGGCCAAAGCTGGCAGCGCCCAGCCAAGGGGAAAGGGGGAGGGGTGGGGTGGGGTTTGAAGCGGAGGGCGACTGCAGTAACAACTCAGCTCCTGGGATTATCCTGGCGGGCTGAAGTAACCCAAAGACGAGAGGCAGGGACCGACTTTCTTAGCAGTATAGCTAGCAGAAAGGGTGGGAGTGCCACAGGACAGAGAGATGGTGTATACACAGAGGCTACTCCTCGAGGGGTGTCTCTGGCTGTATTTGTAATACATCTCTCTCATGGCAGAGGATACATAATAAAATTAAAAACAGACAGACAAACAAACCAGAAACATTCCCAGCCAGTTTACATCTGGATCCAAAACAAAGTTATTCTCCATAAACCTGAGCCTCCCACTGAAAACATGTTGAGAGGAATTATTTCTTTGATGTACTCGCTCCTTGTACCAAAGACTCACACCCACTGAAGAATCAATGTGCTTAGGTTTCTTCAGACCAGGAGAAAAATCTCTTGATATTTAAATCTCAGGCTCGCAAAGCCTCATCGAACCTCACTTACTGCCTTTGTCCACAGTAAAAAAACCAGCCACGTGGGATGACATGCAGCTTTGTGTAAACTAGAGACACCAAGAGCCAGTGCAGCTCTAGAGAGATGATACAATCCATCCTTGCTGGTCCGCAACATCTGATGGCCTGCCAGCTCCTGCTGTGGCCTTCTCCCAGGTAACCTGAAGTCACACCAAAGCAGCTCGCTGTCCAAAAACTTTGTCAGGCTTGAATAAGAAAAATTAAAGTTATTCTTAGACACTGTGTTTGGGAAACTTCAAACTGTGATCTTGAACACAGAGGAGTAGAAGTTCTCAATTTAAAATCTCTGGTCTTTCCCTAAGACCTCATTTCATAGAATCATAGAATTGGCTGGGTTGGAAGGGACCTCAGAGATCATCAAGTCCAACCCTTGATCCACTACCACTGTGGTTACCAGACCATGGCACTGAGTGCCACATCCAGTCTTTTTTTAAATATCTCCAGGGACAGAGAATCCACTACTTCCCTGGGCAGCCCATTCCAATGTCTGGTCACACTCACTATAATGAGATCAATGTGAACTGTAAGCTCTCTGAAGGAAAATTCAACTTTTATAATTGCTCATTAGTTACTGGGGGTTAATGTCTGGTTGAGGATAAAAACAAAACAAAACATAAAGTCTTACATCAAATACAAGCTGTGATACTGGAAGAATTTTGAACTGCTCATATAAAATACTCAGACAAAGGACATTCTGCATTACTTCCTAACACTACTGCTTTTTCTTCACAAGGATGGGGTTAGATTTGACCCCGAAGAAAGCATTAATGTTGTCTATGGAAAACAAAGAGTAAACAGAGAACAAACAGAAAAAATGCAATCAAACAAACAAACAAAAACCACAAGCAAAAAACCCAAGGAATTTGTAGGTGATATATAAAAAAAAATAATCCAAAAACCAACAAAGCCAAAAACAAACAACCAAAAAATTTAAACTTGACTTGCCAAATTCTTTACACATATTAGATAAAAGGCTTAGAAAACAGATGCTCCTTCTTACCAGCAGCCAAGATCTTCTAATATCCCTACAACTTGTTAATCAACTAACATATGGTACTGCTTTAGGAAAACACACCATTCTGATTTTGCATTTACATGCTCTGTTTCCTACGGAACTATTGTCAAGATTTAGCAGTTATAATGTAACCTAGCAGTTTTAATTCCTATACTTTAAATTAATCAACCTGCACAGAAATAAAACCAGAATCGACAGAAATCCAAACAATAAGTAAAACCCATTTTCACAGTTTCCCATGATGGATCAAGTTCCTCTTACCATGCTGAACCTCACAGTATATATAAAAATCACAGTTTGCTGCAAAATTAAAACCTGAAAATTCTGTTGACTTTGACTTAAAGCTCCTGAATGCCCAATACATTAATTTTTTTTATGGCAAAGCTAAACTGTCAAGGCAAAATTCAATGTGGTTTGGTAATATTTGCACAAAGTGGTTCCCACATACACATAGCTTTACTAATGTGTTTTAATGTCTATTTTATACACATATGAGGGCTCACTGTCTCCTAAAAAGACACCATAATTTACTTACACACAATGTAATAATTCTAATCACATATTGGGTAAGAAACTAAAATTGAATTTAATTCTTTTTTAATCAACCCTTTGCACTTAATTCAAGTTTTAAACCAGCATTGCTCTATTAACCTAGTCTCTCTCAGCCTGCAGCTGGCTTAACTTACTCTGTTGACGGGCCTTAACAGATTCTGCCACCTTTACACAAATTCAGTGCCAGTTGCAGTGTGATACTCGCAGTATCAAACCCACCACCACGCAATCCTGGTGCCAGGCAGTAATTTCTGCTGCACTTTGCCTCCACGCAGGGATGTGATCAGCCTGCTGCTCTCCAAAGGTGTTTTGCAGACCCTGGTTACAGATTGCTGCAATATCTCACCTCCAGCTGTCCTGCTTCTCCAGCACTACACTAAACCCCAGGCTTTTGCAGCACAGACAGGTGAGTTCTGAGTGCTGGGGTTCTTTCTGTACGTTGGCAGCACAGCCTGTGACAGCCCTGGGGCAGGGTGGCAAGGGACGATTAAATAAGGTTCAAAGGTGTTTGGGGCTCTGGGTGCTCTGAGCTTTGCAGTAAGCAGGATCTGTATTTTGTTGTGTCACCTTGCAGAGAAGGTGACATCCAAATAGCTCCAGTCAGAGTGTGGAAGGGAACAACTGTCCCTGCACAGACATGGAAACTGTAAGCAAAAACAAAGAAGTCTGGCAGTCTATAGAGCTGTGAAGTTTGTGGAGAGAGCTTAAGGGAGCATTAATGGTTTATATTTGCTACTGAAATTAAAGATAGACATTTTGGAGTATATATGGTATATACATATTCTGCATTTTGAGGCCAATAGGAGGGCTTGTTTTGTGGCTTTTTTTTTAATGGTTTCAACATCAGATACAGATGTAGCACAATTTAAAAAACACTTTCAAAGTACTGTCATATGGAAGCTTGTTTATGAGTACCAAAAGAATTGCCTTACAGTGCCACTTCTCAACACTTGAGATGACAATGGATGCAGTTCCATTTAAAGGGAGACATAATTATAAAATTTCTAACCTCCTGAAACACATAATATGCACCCAACATGATATACAGACAAACTACCAATTTTCTTTGGGGATTTCCACTGGTGGGATAACAATGAAAATACAGCATGTGACTTCCTAAAATCCATCTAAGACATAGTTTAAAAGTTGAAACATGGGTTTTCACATGCAAGAAATACAAAGGTCCAAAGTTACAGGAAAATAAAGTTATGTAAGCAAAGTGAAATAAAGAAAATGCTGCAACCTTTAGTTATTTAACACTTTTTAGAAAAATTTATAGAGATAGGCTGGCAGTCTGACATTCTCAATTTATTAATGATTAAACTTTGAACCATCCCATATATATAGCTGTATGCACAAGCACATAAACCTACACCTGTATGTTTCACAGCATGTCTCACCCTCTCTGTACTGCTCACCATCAATTAAATTATAAACTGCATAAAGAGGCACAAGAATTTCCTGTACACTATGTGGTATAATGGCCCACTGAATTTTGGGATGGGTTTCAGGCTACAACTCATACTATAATAAACGATACTTTAAAATGGATTGCAGAAATCCTCTCTCAGTTAAGTATTTAATTTTGATTTGAAAGTAGTAATAATCTTCTTAAACAGACGCATGAATGACATGAACCTTAGTAGTTTTTCCTTTTGGCACACACATCTGACAGGGACCTTTAGGAAAGCCAAATCAGATGATGCTGCCTGTGGAAGATAAAAGTGAAAAGCAGTCCCACCTGGCCAAATCCCAAAGCTGAACGTGGGATGGGACAGCACCCTCAGTGTTGGAATGCATCTCTTCTCAAGGGCTACCACTCACATGACAGGGACAGCATGTAAAGGTGGCACACCTGTGTATACAAGCAGCTTTATAAGCAAACTAAATTTACACCTGCAGCAACATTTTTGGCTTTAAAGGGCTTGCAGAAAATACCTTGATAAATTATCTGGTGGAAGATGTTTCTTACAGCTCCAATTTCTTCTTTGTATGTTTTTTAATTAATTCTTTTGAGTTCTGCTGCACACAAATTTAAGAAAGTCCCTCATGTACTTACCAAACCTCAGTTCCTAGGGGCAGCAAGTAGAGAAAAAAAATGTGATTTTTCAACAGTTTAAGACTTTTTAGGGTACAGAGCCTCTCTGGCCTTTGTGTAAGAGCTCCTGCAAGGGCTGATGAGCAGCAATGGTTTCCCACCTACTGGGATGAAGACAAATTTCTTACCAACAGCTGAGGAGCAAGCAGGGAAGCACAGACAGTGCCAGACCTGTCCTGGGGTCTGCCCCACTTTACCCAAATTGCCTCCTCCCCAAGCCAGCCCTGTGGGGGGTGTGTAGGGGCAAGGGGACTTCAGGGGTCCCCGCTCTGCTGCAGCACAACCCCCCCTGCTGCAACAGGAGCATGTCCATCTTGTCATGGAGAATCACAAGGGCTTTCATTTTGCCTTCATACCCACGTTCCCTGCCCGCAGCCTGCAGTACCCTCTATTTCCAGCAAGACAGCACACACTTCTGGATAAAGTACAGAAGTATTCCTTCAACCCTTTCTCTACTTTCAATTTAAAGTGAAATAAAACACATCTAAACAAACACTCATTTTAATATGCTCACCTCGCTCTGTCTCAAGGAAGGTTTGGATTGCCCTGTGGATACTTAAAAAGAGCCCTTGATTCTAAATTGCAAACCTGAAACACCTGAAAAGATAAGAACTTTACAGATGCATGGATGGGCAAAATTACCTCTCCTCTTACTCCAAGCTCCTGTGTATTGAAATACAATGGCAACGTCTCTCAGAGGTACCTCATCAGTTTAGACTGATGCTTCACCATACAAGGTGTAGCTGATCTTCTATTGTTTTCTTTCCTAACCATACATTTCATCCTTGCTTTATCATCCTTAAGTTAGCATTTACTGAGTACAAAGCTATACACAGTATCCACAGTTCCCCCAATCCTTAACAAAGAAGACAAAACACTACAAATTCAATACAATGAGACTTCTAGATAATATCAAGATGCATGAAATGAAAAGTTATATATATTTTTTTTTAACTTACTGAACTATTCTCCTCCTCCAGCAGTGTTCTGCACCAGCTATTAGCAACAAGCAGGGAATTTCCTCCTCACACTATTCTTGAAATAGATTGCAGTAAGTCTTCCTTTACAACCTCAGCCTTCAACAGCAAAAGGAAGCAACTCTCAATTTACAGGCAGGAACAATCTCACGAACTTAAAAAAAAAAAAAACAAAACCAAAACCAACCAAAGAACTCCCCTCCCAAAATTTTGGCTACTGCTTTATTAAAGGTCAACACAGACATTTAAGAAAGAAGGTCTCTATGAACTGTTTTAAAAGACTTCCGAGTGCAGAAACCTAAATCATAGCACTATGCTTACTTGCCTTGCCTTTCAAGTCCGGAAAGCTCTTTGTTAAGATCACTTACAGTAAGGAAAAAAGTTATCACTCACTCTCTATGTATATTTTTATAAGCCAGTCTTGTAAATAAACCAGTGGCACTGTATGGAGGGCAATAGAGGGAAAATTGACTTTGCCAAGAATGCTCAGTGAAAATTTCTACATCAGCTCCACATAACCTTCCTGTTAACAGTCAGAAAGAAACAACAAGACTCAGGTAGCAACAGCCTTCTGACAACTTTACTCCAAGCAGCTGTCATGAACAGGCAAGGGAAAGGCATAATATTTACTGAGTGGCACTGCACAGCATGAAACAGTCTCATTTTGAAGATCTCAATTAAATGGAAACCAAATCAATAGGTAAAGCATATGCTAAACTCTGGGGTCATCATTCTCTACAGCAATGATGAAAGGTGGGCATTAGCCCACTTTCCAGGCTGCTGAGTTCAGCAGCTGAGAAAATACAGGGATCCTTGGTTTTTTGGGGTTGTTTGGGTCTTGTTTTTTTTCAGTCACAATGTTATCTGTCTCTTCACTTCCTCAGCCTAAACCAGATCCCTTCCTCTCTTAAGGGCTGAGGAAGAGGGCTTTGCACAACAGCTCATGAGACTCTCTCTTAGAGATCCCTCTGTATTGCTGAGGGATTTTGGCAAAGAGATGCTGGTGCTGCAGCCCCAGCTAAAGCAGCCTCAGCACCACTTAATAGTCTTAAGAAGAGTGGAAGGACAGAATCATCCCTGTGTAGCCCAGACCTTTCCCCCTGGGATCTGATAATGAAGCTTGAAAGCTTTGCAGGGCTACGAGCACTTACACCTTGACACAACATTCCCAGGACTCTACTGGGGAGACTGTTGAAAAAGAAAGAGTCCTCCACAAGATTTTCAGTAGCATTGGATGGGTAACCACAGACATCCTCTGTATGCCATGCCACACTTAAATTTATCATTCCCTTACTCTTATCTTCTTTTGAACTTGCTATAGACTTGACAAACAGAGAAGCCATTATCTATCCTTTTTAACAGCACAACAGAATCACCACCTTCCATAAAAAGCAAGAGAAGAAGAAAGTCCTTTACGAGGACATACCTTTCCCTGCTTCCAAAAAACTTAGGACAATCTGATCCATGATCAGGAAGACCAAAGTGGTTTGGATCTTTTTCTTTATGGAGCTTTTTGTGCTCTATCAGGAGTTCAGGCTGCTCATTCAGGTGTTGAAGTTAGATGACCAAGAATCATCTTGGAGAATAACAAACTACACTGAAATTTATCCCTGACTCAAAGTTTCAGTGTAACAAAATGTCTTTTCCACAACACAGAAATGCAAATCATGGGCAGATGCTCCACCAGAATGATCGCAAACTGGAAACAGAAACTTGGAAAAAGAAAGCATGCAGGAAATCCAAAAAGAACAGCACTGGGGTCAACGTGACAAAGGAAAAGAGCTGAAAGATACTCTATTGGGAAAAGTATGAAGAAATACAGGAAAAATATTTCCACAAGTTATTTGGCAAAGTAAACCTCCATTAGGAAGCAGGGAAATAAAACTGAGCATGCTTCTGGGAGAAATGCAGAGAGAGGCATTTGATGGCTCATGGATACCTGCCATCTGATTAGCTCCTACCACATAGGCAGAAGGGATGAAAATGCACCAATATACTGAAATCCTGTCCCGGGGAAGCATGCAACCATGCTTTAATTAACACTGGCAATGCTTGCACCTCCTGAAACATCAACAGAATTTGTTCCAGATCTATTCAGTTGATGATGATTTGTATTTCATATGAGAAAAAGGAGTGCCGTCTCAGACTAATTAGGTTTCCATACCAAAATCCAGGTTCATCTAAATACCAGACTAAATGCTAACAGATGCTATCCTGGTTTCATAATTAAAACCTAAGACATTGGTTCCCAAACTAGGGTTCCAAGCTCCAGAAGGCCTGTTGCAGGTTACTTAGGTCTCTGCAAAATTGAAATCTCATTTTACATTTACACTTACATTTGTGGAACAAGTAAAGTTATCAATACTACACCCACAGACTTTGCTCCTGCTTGGAAGACAGGGGGAAGGATAGTAGTGGTAGGACCCACTAATGGGCTGGCACAAAATTTCTATTTAGCAGTGAATTAACTTTCCATAATGCTTTTTACCAGGTCCTCATTTTATTCATCATGTCATCTCTGCTTATGAAGTTACAGAAGGTTTATTTGCTGTCACTAATTTTTTTTTTTTTTTTAATGAAAACCTCTAAGGAGTGCAGCTGCCTTTGTCAGAGTCAGCCTGGACACAGATAGGACTTAAGCAGGGAGAAACAGATGCTGCAAGGGTCATATCATACTCTGCAGTTTCAGACAGAAACTTAGTGTGTCCCTATTTTGCTTTACTTCTCTTCCACAGAAGGCTGGTGTAACCTCTGGCAACCTGCTACAGCTGCCCATGTATGTTTTGCCACAGCTGCTAAACAAATACTCTTTGGAGACATTATTTTGCACTTCTCAACAGCGGTCCCTTTAATAACCCACCGTAACTCACCCCATAAGGGTCCTCTGCAAGATCTAATGCTTCTGTTTCTGCTTTTGACAGTCCTTGCAACACGGAGAGCATGGATTTTATTTATTTACACAGATTTAATTCCATCATCCAGGCAACCTGAGCCCAATCCAAGAGATGCCTGGAAGTTAGAAGAGGGAAGATGCTTTCCAGTATCCAACATGCAGTGATTTCACCACTCATCCTTATGCTTTCTGGTTAGTTGTCTGGTGACAGCACTGTATCTGGATCTCCTCCAGCCCAAGAGCACATTAAGACCACAGGATAAGAAGAAGGTATTCAGGTAATTCTGTTGGATTTAAGGCATTTAAAAGGTACCATGGGTGGGTGCTATCAGCCATCTCTATCTCACCACTTGTGCTGAACTCTTTGACATTGCAAGAGGCTGGTAGTAAATCTGAGGCAGAAGACACAGGCATTACTGAGCATAACAAAGACTGTTACGAAGACAACATGTGTCTTCAGAAGGAGCTTTCTAACATTAAAAACTTTTTAGAGTAATTTGAATTAAATTCTTGCTCTGATCCAGCTTCATCCCCACAATGGACAAGGACAAAATACTGCCACTATTGAACAACATGGTGCTGGGAGCACTTTTGACAACATAAGCAAGTAAAAAACTTGTCACTCAAGAGCCTACTAGAATCTAATAGAAAATTCCACCAGTGGGTTCAAGAGCAAGAAAAAGCCAAACACTGCTTTGGGGTGGTGGCAACAATATGAGTCACTGGCAAGCTGATACATTAAAACACAATGAAATGAAAATTCATTACAGTGAAAAAGACCTCTAAAATCCTCTTAAGATTATTGGAAGGATATTTCTACAATGTTGTTTTACCATGCTAATATATCTTACTAAAAATAAGAGACAATTGCTGGCATAAGGATGAGGCTTGGTAGTAAATGTATGATCCAAAAATACAAATTACAGATAAAGAAATGGTGACTAAATCTTTTGGAAAATGCGTACAGACCACACAAATTAGAATAGAAAGGCACAATGTGCTCAGAAATGGTCCTTTGGAAGACAGTGAAAAACAAGAGATGTGAACCCTGAAGAAATAATAGAAACTGAGGGGCAGGGGGCAGTTGACTTGCAGAGAACTGCAGCGTCCTGAGGAGGAGGAATGGAAAAGAGGAAGAATATCTAATTGTAATTGAAATTATTTTCATAAGCCCAGATGTGCCAGGTCTGAGATGGATTAGAATCAAGAGTCTTACTGTAAATTCATCTCTCAAGAGAGAGTAGAGATCATGGTAGAGAAAAGGGATGCCATTCCTAAACCGTAGAGCTATTCTGGAACCTGTCAGCATTGGTCAGAGACAAAAGATAGGCAGGTGAAGCCATTTGACTTACAAATGGACACATGCCTCAGAGGAAACACTCAGAGAGTTTTCAAACATGAGGGGCAGGTGGAAGGCAGAGGGCACTTGACTATGCTACCTACCCAGCTGCAAAAGCAAATCTAGGGTGATTTATTATTATTATGTGGAATTTTGTAGTGCTGTTACATACAACAAGTGTTGCAAATACATAGTGCTCAAAGCCATAAATTTACCTCATGTGTGCACTAAAACATAATTGGAAAATGCATGGCTCCATCTCTGCTGTCTTCTTTTGTCTTTTACCACAAAACTGGAAAAAGATTGTGCTAAAAAGAAATATATAATCAGAGTTTGGAAGCAGATCTCAGAGAAAGCAAATCAAGTCTTCAACGGAGTAAAAGCCAACTAGTGAGAAGTGAAGGAAGAAGCAGCCACAAACATCTAAAAATAACAAGTCCAGTAGGAAGTTCCCCTACAGAGATTTAATCTGCTATTGTACTCAGATCCTGGCATTACGAGTTAAAATCTACAAGACTCTATCATCTTTAATACATCATCTCCTTCCTACTGTTCTTTAAAGCAAAGAAGCTGATTAAACATCCTGCCACACTCCGGTAACCTTAACAGAGCGTTTCTTCATTTTGCACTGTAAAAGGTCAGTCACATGGTAAATTGCTCTTCTTTGTGTCAATTTACACTTGGAACAGCACTAAGTCACTAACGGTTTTACTTCTGGCCTTTCCAACAAACCAAGCATTAAAAAGTAGTAGGTAGCATCTCATTTCAGAGAGATATTAAAAAAACCCAAGTATTTCTCATTCTTTTAAAAAGTTTAACTTGTACATATCTGCAGTGAAGCTGCAGATTAAATAGTTTGCTGTATTTTACTAGGATATAAGTACATCTCAAAGCATTAAAAACCCAAACAGTGTTACCCTCATTTTGCCAGGCAGGTAGGAATCTTAAAGTTCATGGCTTTATAGTTACTTAAAATGTGAACTTAAAATCCAGAAGAAAGCTTTCAGGCTTGTAATGAAAAGAATATAACCAACAATAGAAATGTGAATATACTAGACATCTAGCATACATTAGCATTTATTTTCTTTAAGAATTGGTATTATTCCTTACAAACCTCTATGAACAGTTGAACTACTGCAGAAAAGTTCTTTCTATACTGCTGTCAAAATCCCATTTGCAAAAAAGTGTAAGGCTTGTTTTTAATATTACTGGAAATCCAGCTGTGGTGTTTGTGAAGAGCAGCTTTTGAGATCCTTGCAATTGCCTTACAATTCTTTAAGGCTTTGTGTGTTTGGGCACTTGTTGAAGTTGATGGGAAAACATGTTTGTTTTTCTAAAGGCACAAGGCTGAAGCTTTTGCTGGGTAATGCTTTTCACATGGGACATCAAAGGATAGATCGAAAACCATACTTTTAATAATTTCCCTCTCACCCTTATGAGACTAAAAACATACAAGAAAATTCTCCAGAGTGTCATGACAGCACATGGAGTCCAGAAAAAGAGGGAGAAGGAAAGAGGATGTTCCCAAATGTTTCCCTTCACAGAGAAACAGACACCTATCTTTGCAGTACAGGAGATGTTAGAAGTGGCAAGGGGTAAACACTATCTGCACCACAGGAATGCTACATTTCTAGCTAAGGAAAGGAGTGATGGCCTAAAACTGCTTGTCAATATGAACAGCAGCTATCAAAACCAAGCTGGTTTTTGCATTGGAAACCAGCAAATCTGCTAGTGCAATTCCACACTGCTACTGTCTGAGACAAGAGGGGGCTTGGACTGGACACAGGAGTCCTCCAGTTGTGGGCTTCTAAACAATATAAAGATGCCAGAACCTCAGAGCAGCCTTAAGACCAGACAGATAGGCTGGGGAGCTCCAGGAGGCCCTGGCACCACTCCTCCCTCCCTCCCAGCCCATCAGCAAGTCAGAAGATGCCCAATGTCAAGGGATTACCTGGCAGTACTGCTGGGGTCACCAAATACAGCCTGCGCTGTACTCATGGTTAGTGGACATCCACGTTCTGAGTTTCACAGAATCTACCAAATGAAAATGAAAGGCAGGACTAACCTTCACAGTGACTCCCTTGGTTTCATGTGCTTTAAATACAGAGACCAGGATGAGTCAATGGGTGGACTCCATTGCACACCAGCTGTAATCTCTTACCTGCACTGCAAATGTATCCAAAACCTTTGAACTCCCCTTCCCTTTCTCTCCTCATTAGGCTTTAAAGCAATCATAGGTACAATGCTTTGGTGCACATTTAAGTTGTCCCCTTGGTATATGTGACAGCAAGAAAAGGACAGACAATTATTTACAGCTATCCTCAGTTATTAATGCACAAAGAATCCCTGATTACAGAGGAAGCATAAATCCCATTGTCACAGAATAAAAAGGCAATATCTTACAATCTGAATACACAATGTACTGTTTGCTCTTGGTATATGCTAACCTTTGAATCTAATTATACAACATTAATATTCTATTGATACAGTGCTTATATAGAATTTCCTTTCTATTTTTTATACAAAGAAAACAATCCTGTATTGTGAAACAACTGGACAAGATAATGCTGGAGCATCAAAAACCTTATGGTTTCTTAAAAAGATGTACAGAACTCCTTGTGTGCTGCTTTACCATTGTGCACACACACATCCCCTGCCCAGAGAAACCAGACACATGTGCACCAAGCACATGCTGACAGGACCCCTAGTAACTCCCTTCCAGGATGAGAGCAGAAAGTGTCTACAAGAGCCCTCCAAAAGGCAACCACCTTTCCAGAGATAAGAAATTAAACAACTAGCTTATAAGAAATTAATTATAAGAAATTAAACCATCTGTATAAGAGAGGATCAAGCAAGCCAAAGGCTGCTTTCATGCAACTGCAGATGCTGGGGAGCATCTGCATGAGAAGGACCAACCTTCCCCACACAGCTTGTCCTGACCCAGTACCACAGTGTTTTTCAGCAGTGGAGGAGAATGAACATTATAAAGATAAATTAGATTATTAGGGTTTTTTTCTAATTCTGGGATCCCAAGTAATAAACCATAGTTTCATGAACTTTACTCTGCCTTGAGTGGTAATGTCACTACAAGACGACATCCCTTCTTCCATCAGCTGCTCTCTCCATGTCCCTCTCCCAGAAAACTTCTGCATAGTCTCAGAGTGAACTCTGATGGGTCTGTGACTGCTGAACTGAACCTTTTGAAAACAAACAAAAAACCTTTTTTTAAAATTTTTTTTTATTCCCCTAGGTTGGTGGTTTCACAGCAAAACATAACTCCCAATGACGGTCTGTTGGAAGCAGGAGACAATTAATTGTAAATTGGGTTAAATTTTAAAAAAGTGAATCAGTAAAAATATTATTCTGCATACTTTACTGGAAAGCTAACTGTAATCTTCCCTACCAGTTCCACTGGCAATATGAATATATTTTTATGCTTTTAAGTTAATTTAAAATTTCTTTGATATTGCGCCTGCTGGGGACACTTAGTAGGTGTGTTGAATGTAAGGCACAGAAGAGAATTACTTTGCTCTACTTGGCAAATGTAGCCCATAGGTATGCTGGTCTCACTACATTCAGTCATCAAATACGAAAAGCAAAGTGATCCTGAACATGCTCAAGCCTGATTCAGAGGTCTTACTCTCCACAAAAATGCATCCACTATGTGCACCATATGGCATCAATCCTGTGTCAGCAACACTGTACAAAAGCTTTTCAGAAGAAGAATGAAGAGCCATTTTGCTGCTTGAAACAGAAAAGAAATTTATCCTACCAAAGTAAGCAACATGTCATTACTCAAACCAGAACGAAGGATGGACATCAGTGCTCAAGTGTTTTGGGAACTGTAATGGTGAAGGGTCAGGGATTTGATCTGATGTCCAAGCAAAATGCCAATTATAGTTTGTGTGATGCCATCAACCAGACAATGCAGTTTTGCTGAGAAACTATTAATTTAACATTATGGAAGCAAAATATTCAGCTATGAGGTTCTATTATACTCAGAGCCTTTGACCCTGGTTTATCCTGGAGTTCAAGCCCTGATAATCTATGTGCTTGAAGCTCATCTTGGTGGATAATGGAAAATTCTGCTCCATTTCCTCTGGGACTTCATGCTCATTAGTCACAGCATACCAATTAAAAGCTTTGTTAGAAAACCAGAGGAATGTGACACAGCACATGTACAAACCAGGAAGCTTCATTCACATATAACATGGATGAATGGCTCTGTATGGAGAGCCAAGCATCGCATTAGCAGGTCGTGTGCATCAGCATGCAAGATCAACAAAAGACGTGTAAGAATTTTTAAGTCAGCACTCTCAGCAAGCAATGGATTTTCATTTTGAACAATGAGAGTTACAATGTTTTTCACAACCTACACCTCCTCTGTAACCAAAGGTAATGTGAAATATTTTAAAAGTTATGCTGTAACCAAGGGTAATGAGAAATATTTTAAAAGTTATGCTTTCTTGCATTGATACATTGGCAATCATCTAGTAGGAAATCATTAAACATCACCACCAGCTACTGACTAGATTCTTTTTCTAACTAACCATCAGAGGTGAAGCTGGGGTTAGTGCCCTGGCAAGCTACTTATGCAGTAGAATAACAACCATTTTCAGAAGGGATTATTGCCACTATGAACCACTGTCAAGTATCTGTAACAGCAATTCTCAATTAAGGAAAGAACAGGACTCAGCGTCTGTGCTCTGATCATGCAGTTAACAACTGACTCCATATCAATCAAAACAAAAGTGGGATTTAACATGCATATTTATTTTTGCAACAGTTTGTGTTGCTGTTCTATGTTAAATCATATATTACAGAATACAAACAATAATGGTCAATGAAGAAATTCAATTAGCTACATTTTATTAATCCTTGATTCTATTCCAACATTTTCCTCACAGGGAGGGAGCTGTTCCCAGGCAGTTTCAGGGTTAACAGTTCCCACTGACAGCATGCTGTAAACCCAGCAGAGGCAATAGCTCTACCTTTCAACTTATATTTTCATTTCTACTTTTCAAATGCAGCATAATGGTGATGATTAGCATATTTCTTATATTATAGACAGTATACTTTGTAGACTATTCCATCTGTGACAGGGGTGATCAGATTATGAGAACTGCAGCGATGTATCACAGAAGAAAGGACATTTTTGAAAGGCAAGAAGGTCTTACTGCTGCTTGGAATGACTTGGGGGAGGGATTTGGGACACACTGGACCAAAGTGCTTGTCAAGGAAAGCAAACCTTTCCCTCCACCATCCCTGCACCCCTTGTGCCCCAGTGAAGCCCATGCCATCATTAAGCCCACCATCTGCCCCCATTTTGCACCTCTCCACTGACACCCATCTCTGTGATTGCTCAGACAGCTGGCTCAAAGAACCCATCCAGTGAAAGACTAACCTAGTAATAAAAAAACCAGAAATAAATCCTTGGGTGACTCACTCTCAGTTGGACCTTAGTAACACCAAGACAGTAACAGTCCCCATGTAAACAGCTCCAACAGCAACATCTCTGCACACACAGCTGTAGCAGATCCCATGCCCTGGACGAACCATGACTCTTTCCTATACAGCACCTGGATGAAAACTCAGTGGAGTTCATTCCTTTTCCATCACAGTGGAAAATCACAATGTCACAACGTCACTCTTTTCCTGACATTTCTGTCACCAGCACGTCCCTATATCCTTTGCCCTCAGTGATGGCAACCCACCTAATGGGGCTATAAACTGAGGTGGTGGTCCTGCCCCATCTCACCCCAGCACAGCACCAGGAGGAAGGAGAGGAGAGGTGGTTCTGCACTTCATAACCTCAGCATCACCAAAAACCACATTGGTCCCACCAAGGTCAGGAAGAAGCCAAAGTTTTCTCTTAAAAGCTCCCTCTCACAGAAAGCTTAACTCATCCTCCTTTCTTTCTATGTACAAGTAACAGTGGCTGAATTTGGGAACACTTAAACTAAATAATCTGCTCGTATTGTAAAAAGAAAATGTTCACTTGTACAAAAAACCTACCCCCATAATTTATGAATCCCTGCTGGTAGATGGACCACACAGCCCCACCACACCACAGGCTTTGCCCACTTTTGCTGTGTTACACATTATGGGCACGAGGGAGAATCTCATTACAACTTATGGAGAGGATGGTATTTCCTTCTTCCCAAGGGGTCAGAGGAACTGTGTGAAGCAAAGCCAGTAACAATTCAAAGGGAAACTAAGCAAGGTAAAAGAAGTTAGCAGGACGGGTCCCTCTCCTCCCCCAGACCCTTCCAGCCACAGCTGACACCTTCTCTAAGAAAAGCTGTGGTTCTCCTCACATAGATCTGATGTGAGGTCATGTGTGCTCAGAGGTTTAGTAAATGAAGGTAGAAAGACAACATGAAAATCAAATGACATGTAACCAGCTTTCTTGCATCAGTTTAGAGAAAAGGATTGAAGGTGTTAAAGCTGAACTCCTGTTTTTTCTGCCAGTTTTCACAGAGCTTCTATTGGAAGTCCACATCCTCCTTGGAAGATATGGGGAGAAGACAGAGTAGAAGGTCTTGAAAATATTCTGTGGAATTTTGAACCTATGGACCTAAGAAGTTCTTGAGTTTAGCATATTCCTGTCCCCATCCCCAGTGAAACACAAAATAAAGTCGGGATTCATAATTTGCTTCTAGGATTTTTAGCATTTAAGTTACAGGAAGGTAATATTTCCACAGGTTTTATTTTGCAATTAATGTTGAGATTCTTTTTCCTTTTCCTGAAAAACAGAGGTTTAATCTACTTTCATGATTTCAGGAGCTGGAACACCAAGCAAATCAAAAGCTGGAAAATGACATGAGATTTTTTTTTCTCTAGCACCAAATATGGCTCACTTAAAACAATGTATTTATGGGTTCACAGTCAAACTACAATAATTTAATAAGAAAGTAATAAAAAAAATATCCTTGCCCAAATGTCATTATGATGGCTGTGAACACACTATACTAATGTCAAATAGTTGTAAGCAAGGCAATTTTCTCTTAATGTTTACCAGGGAAGGTCACACATAGTATTTCACTAAAGCAAAGTATCTTCTCTTTTATTACTCTAATTTTTCATGGTGCTTTTTTCCTTTGTGTTTGATGTATAAAGATGCAAGTAAAAGGCCATTATCTTGAGACAGCTATAGCTGCATTCAATGACACATTAAACATATTATAATTTTAAATGGAATTTTATTTTAGACTAAGCTGAAATAATTGAAAATCCAGCAGTATGTGCCTATCCCTCTAACCACCTACTTATTAAAAAAGTGCAAAGAATTACTCATGTAGGAGTGAAACAACTTCAGGATAAAATATTTTTGTTGGGATACTTGCTTACAGCCCATACCTAAACAATTTATGAAAATAAAAAATAAGTATGTATATATATTTAGACAGGCTGGAGTAACTTGCCCATTCTCATAATCAGAAAGGTGAAAGTAAGTTTCACTATACAAAACACATTAACTAATGAAGCTGTTAAATAATTCTTTCCTGTACAGGGAAAGTATTTCACATTTTATTTACAGAAGCAGAATCCCAAAGAAAAAGTACTTACTTTCTCTCTTCATGTTAAAATAATCCTGAGTTTCCAGTTAATACACAAATACAAAGCACCTGAGAGTTATTTTGTTTGTTTTTCCTTAGGGGTAGTGAAATCTTTTGAACTTCTTCACATTACATTCCTCATCATACCCTATTCTAGCTTAAATAAATAAATAAATAAATCAAAAGCAAGCAATTTTTTTAAAAAAATTACATATATGTCTAATAGATAAAAATTTAAGCCAACAGTATTACCCTGAGCCTCTGAATGAGTTCCTTGTATTCCCAGTGACATCTATTGTCACCTAGCTCATGCTATGTCACAGCAATGCAAGGACATCTGAAGGAAAATGAAACTGCCTCATGTGTGACAAAGGATTTCCTGCTGCATCCTCCCCAAGGAGGCAGAGATTCAGGGGGTGAAGAATTGACTTGCTTGGGATATCCGTTCACAGGCACCCAGAACAGGAGCCCAGCAATGGAGGGGTGTGCTTGCTGCCCTCCCGTGCCATTCCCCAGTCCCATGCCACTCCCCAGTCCCATGCCATTCCCCAGTCCCATGCCACTCCCCAGTCCCATGCCATTCCCCAGTCCCATGCCATTCCCCAGTCCCATGCCACTCCCCAGTCCCATGCCACTCCCCAGTCCCATACCATTCCTCAGACCCGTGCCATTCCTCAGACCCATAAAATCATTCTCCCTAACGTCAAAGGGGCATTTTCTACCTTCCAACATTTTTCACATTCAGAATTTTGTCATTTTTTAAATCACATTTCAGTTTATAGAAACACGTAAATACATTTGTGTTGCACCCATGATGGAATCTGTATTCCATCGTTCATATCTTTTCTTTCCTGCCCCTTTATCCTTATCTAAAATAAGCAACTTCAGGTTACAGATGCGGTACCTTGCTGCAGCACAGCCTGGAAAATTAATTCTTGAAAGGATTAATATCTTTTTTCCCCTCGCATCACAAATATAATTCTGCATCTAGAGACATGTTTCGCTTTGTAAACAGAAGGGGTACTGCCTGCTCTGGCATATGGGAGCATTTCTCTTCCATGCAAAAAGAAAGCTGCTTATACAGCCCAGCATAAGAGTAGCTATAATTGCCAAAGTAACCATTTGAATTGCTCTCAAGAGCAGCCAACTTTATACCATGCACTGGCAGGAAGAAAACAGGAACTGCCACCTTATTTTTAAAAAGATGTGGAAGTCTGCCCTCCACAGCACTTAGGCTGACAGCAGTGGTTTTACAGCTACGGACCTGGCCATCAAGAAGCTTTAATTCCCACACCCCACCTCCCCCGGGCCATGTTGAGTGCATCTAAACACAGAGAATGTTCCATACCACAAAAAAATATAGGGTAAAAATTAATGATGGAAAGAAAGTAATTCATGGGGAACAGGAGAAACAGCAAAAAGTAAATCCTGATGGTGCAGCAGCATGGAGGAAATGGGGAGAATAAGAGGTGAGAAAGTAAAGAGAGAACAGAGGCAAAGTAAGAGAGTAAGATCAGGTAAAGCTAAGGGAAAGAAAAACATGACATCAGTGAATGAAAACAAGATTTTTTCATCTTGAATAGAAGAAAACTTTCACAGTCTGTGAATAGTGCAAACACAAATTTTATTTTACAAACCTATTTTCACAAGATGATGATGAACTAGATCCTTCACTGATACCATATTCTACTCTTTAGGCTCCATTGTTCAGGGGATAAGACTAGGTAATTCCTATAGAGGAAGTTAGCAAAACGGGAAAGCTGTAAATCCAGATATAAAAGACAGGAATTGGCTTTGCTTATGTTGAGGACTCCTATTACCTAAAGAAAAGTTATGTAACTTCAGCATTGCTCAAATAAGCAAGCAAAGAGCAAAGCTCGCTATTGCTGTTTGCTAAGAAAGAGTTGTTTCTATATATAAATTCAAAAAAAGGAAATGGAGATCTTAAGAAGTCCTTTCCCTGTTGCTTTAGGGGGCTTTTAAAACAAAAAATAGAACACACTACTTGGACTGTCCCACTTTTAAAGCTGAAGCTATGTAGCACATCTCCCCATACTGAGTACTCTCCCAAGTAAAAAATTTTTGTATCTCTCAGTAACTGAAGCAAAGAGAAGATTTAAGCTTTGATAATGATTGGTGAATTTCAAATAGTTTGGATAAGTAACCCCCAAAAGTTCAAAATGAATATTCAGATTTTGCTCCACAGCACAGTCTGCAACTGAGGACAGAAATCTCAGATGATAGCTATCTTAGATCTTCTCCAAGATCCTCTGCATGCCCTAGTTATGTCTAAGCAGGAAACAGCACAAAAACACCATCATATTTAGTTATGAACTGCAGAGATGCCTGAACATTCAAAGCAAAAAGGACTGGGAAAATTGCAAAATTCCAGCTAGTCTAACTTTACATTGGGCCCATCCCACTTTCACCTACAGTTCTTAATTAGTTTATCATTAGTAACTCCTGAGATAGGCAGCCTCCCACCCGCAGTGGTTTCCACTCGTGGCTCATCATTGCCTGCCAGAGAAAATCCTCCTTACCCACCCCTGCTGGGGACCTTGCAGAAAGACTGAGAATAGTAGATGAATAGAAGAACAGACTGAGAATCAAGGATGATGCTAGATCAAGTTCTGCATCTCACCAGGGGTTGGGCACTTGGCTTGTACACATCCCTTCTCCCCGGCCTGGCAGTGCCCAGCTCAGCAAGGATGCCACTGCTCCTGCTGCGGCTGATAATGATGGGCAGCAGGGCCAAGCCAGCAGGTATGGGAACATCTTCCCTCCACCAGGGCCCTACACCAGATTCCCATCTCAGCTACACCATACTAACTGGCCAAAAGCAATGCAATTGCATTGACACAGCAAAAATCCAAAAGGCAACTATAGGTGCAGCAGGACTAGCAGTTGGCAGAGAAAACTCCAGAATAGCAGCAGCACAGCAGGGTGGGGAGGTGACAGCTGGCTTCCACCCTGTGGCAGCTGTCACAGATGCCACCATCCAGCAGGAATCATCCCACTTTTCTGAGAACACTTTTTCTTCTAAACAAAACCACGGGCAATAGCCTAACATTTTCCTGGAATCCATTAATTTACCAAACCCACTCAGTCTGGGTATATTATCATCATCATTTACTTTAAATGAATTGTAAAAAAAAGCAAAATGCTTTACCTAGTACTCCAGTTACAGGAAGACATCACTGGGTGTTCTTTAGCCTTAGAAGGCTTCCTGTGTGTATCACCTCACAGCCAAACATTTTGGCAGAGGGGGAAAGCACACAGCATACCATCCAAGTTAAAGATTTGGTTTTTGCTCACATAGATATGACAAAATCAACAAACAATTTACACTAGTGCAGACATGTATCTTTTCCATCTCAATGGGACTTAATTCCTTCAAGCTGAAAAAGGAAGACCAAAAAACCCAAATAACTATAGTGACATTATAAGAAACATAGCCTAAGGCTGCCAGGATTTTTCTGTGTATTGAAGGAAAGACTGCATTACCGAGCTAGATCAAACACCATTTCCAGTAGAAACCTTTCTTTCTTCTTTGCTGCTGTGAGGAGGATTGCATTACACAGCACTGTGCTAAGCCCCTTTATTCCATCTCATTTTTTAAAAATCAGGTTATAAAAATAATCAGCTCAGCTATTCATCCTAATCATAGAAATGTTAATACAAGACACTAACTACTCTTCTGATGTGAGATTTTCTTCTCTATGCTAAATATAAAGGCCATAAAGCTTATGCTTTCCAAAAGTTGCAAGAAATTGTTTTACTGTGGAAAGCTAAGACCAAAAATAATTACTATTATAAACATACTGTAAAATACAGTCACACTTGGCATAGACGAAGATTTTCTGTGAAAATGCGTAATGCCGGCTACAGTGCAGTTTTGCTTTTTTTCAGATGTGCAGTGTAAACATCACTCTTACCAAAAAAAAAAAAAAAAAGTGTTTAGAAATGCAAATAGGATCCCCTCTAATAAAAGAATTCACATAATAAAAAGGGGCCAAATTAAGCCTCCCTAAACAAGTAAAATCCTGGTTTAAAAGGCAATTTTGATGTGTATTTTGGGGAGACAGAAGAAATATGTAGGTTATTTTTTCTCCCTTATGAATGCAAAATACATTAATTTCTTAATTTACAATAATATCATCATGCTACCTGAACAGGTATTATTTTAAGCAGTCTTGCCTGTCCATTTTTCAAATATCTCTTTTTATTGGGAAAAGAAATCATTTTATTACCGAATCAATTCCCTTTAGGCACTACATCATATACAATTTTTTCATGAATCAGCACAGCTTCATCTAAAAGTTAGTCAGGTCTGTTTTCTCACCATGCTTCATATTTGGAAGACACCTAAATTTTTACCTCAAGACTACTTAGTAATTATTACTTTTTGTGCTAATATTATATTTTATGTACAAACCCTTCTGTGTACGAGACAGCAACTGTATCTCCTCTCCATTTTATTTTGTTTTTAACAGAGTCAGACAAAACAAGGATTTTAATCTCCCCGCATAAAACAATCTGTCCACCACAAAGGCATTTTAGAAATCTGCCTTGGGATCTATTCCAGTTTGAATTTACTTTTCTTAAGTATATATGATCACATTTGTAGATTTTTTTTGCGTTATACTTTACACATACCACAAAACAGCATTAAGGCTTCCTTGCATTGCAAACAGTTCCGAATACCACCATATGTTAGATGATCCATGCCACAAACAAATTTGTCTTCTTTCCATTAATCATTCTGGTGCTTCAGTTATCTTATGATTAGCACTTCAGTGTCCACCCAGTCTCTCCCAGGACCCTGGCACAAGCCCCCGAGTCCATGACCACACTTCTGACAGCAGCCCTTTCATCCCCCTTGCACTATTTTTTCACTTCACGTGCTGATCATGTCTTCTGCATGAAAGTCCAATCTTCCTCATAATCATTTTGACAACTTGTGTCATCATGATTTAATTTTTTTTGCAGTATTTTGGTTTTCTGCTACAGTCACTAATGGAAATTTGTTAGACTGATACGGAATAAGTTCTTGGTGGCTCATTTGGTGACCTCCAGCCCACCAGCTCCAGCTTTGCCTCTAGTTAAATTTTCCATTCTCATTCTTCATTCTTCTTAACTCCATTAATACACCTCTACACAGCAAATGACAAACACATTATTTTCTAAACTCCATATGAGTTTGATATATAATTACTTCTTTTATTTAGACAATTGGATTGGCTATCTTTTCAATTAAAGATACTGGCTTAGTCAGGCATGATCTTCTTGTGGAAATTCTGCATTGTATTTTAACTCATTTATCACGTTTTGTTTTCTTTGCTTATTCTTAAAACTTTTTTTGTAAAAGACTTGGCATGTTATGGGATCATATAAAATGCTTTTTAACAGAGTAATTTTTTCCTGGTTAAGTACTGGTTTTAATTTATTCCCCCAGGTACATACCAATTTTTGATGCAAAATATTTATTAGAAGCACTTGCTGCTGGAATTGTAAATATACTATGCAAGCTCTTGGGTGTGGATTATATGGTCTCATCTGATTTAAACAATTACATAATTTAAGTTTTGCTTCCCCCTGGAGGTGAGAATTTCCATTTTTGTATAATCATCCCTATTAGCTGTCTGGTATTTGTCTCAGGTTTGATAGCATCATTAAAATACAAGGAATGGTACCTGTTATAGCTAAAACCTATCCATCTATAGAACTGCTAATGTCAAAAACACTCATTTTTTTTAACAGTGCCTGCACTTCCATTTTTTTTTACCATTATTTTTTTAAAAATGGTTAAATCTTAGGTGGATTCTTATAAATTTATGATTTGTTCTCATGTTTTCTTATTTTTTGAGGTATAGTTCTCTGTATTGGACAATTCTCTTTCAATTCCTTGCAGACACCTTGTTTATACTTAATACTGTCTTTAGGAAAATTATTTATCCAGTGAAATATGGGGAACTTTTTAATGATGTATATCAGTCATCTATTTATACTAATAATTCCAGTAAGTTTTTTGAACATTTGATTAAAGATGACATTCACGCCTGCTTTACATAGTAGTCCCTGCACTTGTTATTCCAGATTAATTAACCACTGCCTGCAACTTATCAAATACTTGTCCTTTTGAAAACTTATAGGTCTTTGGTGGTTTCTGAGTCAGTCTTTCTCTGTCCTTATTCCCATACATCTTAAGCTTATTGTAACACCACTTCAGCAGAGTTTTTATCTTAGTTTTTATTCCAAATGTGTTTTTTATTCCAGGAGGTTCTATATTATCCCATCTTTCTTTTCCCAAAGCTTTATGTCTTTAATGTGCACAGACACCCAGCTGAATCCACTTGACAATACAAGCCTTCCTGGACACTGCCATTTTTTTGGAAAACACCTCTTTTCTCTTTGGCATAAATAGCCCTCAGGCTTCTGTGCACCTGCCTGGATCCTTCCTTTGATGCACCAGCTCTTCCCAAATTCACACTGACCTCACTCAAACTCCTGGCCAGACAGGGTGGGATGCTTTCTCTAACTATATCTTCACATCAGAATTCTTACTGGGAGTTGCACTTGTTTCTTCTCACTAGCTATCACCCAATAACACTATACTTTTATCCACTTCTGCAGCCTCATTTATCCAATTTTAATTTCCCTGTGCCCTCAAGGCTTGTACAGGCATCACAAGGGCCTCCCTTGCACTTTCTCCTGTACCTCATTTCATGCATTTAAAACTATTATCATCAATCCCATAAAATTAGGAAGCTGCTTATTGTCCACCCACTGACAATAACCTTGTTTTGTTACTGACATATAACAGTGAAAATGCCCCAAACTTCCTCTGTGGCACAGCTCATTTCACAACCTTTCATGTATTCCTACTCCTTCTCTAGAGGCCATCAGACCTACTGGAGATCCTCTCAGATCTCACCTGTGCCATGCCTCATCTCTTTATCTCTTTCAACAAGAGTCTCACAAAGTCATTCATCACTCAAAAAAGCATTCGTAAGGACTTTTACCATTCCTTTCTGATTTCTTTTCAGGTATCTCATAACCTTGCAGGAAGCAAACTTTTTGCTCTCCCGATCGCCATTGGTGTTCACATCTTTACTCCGCAAATAATTAATAATGATCACATTTCTAAACCCAAAGCATGCCTTAATTTGTCTTAAACACCTATCTGACAGGCAGGAACTCAGATGGATGCCTGTGCTCATATTTTTATTATATTTCCTTACATAATTCAATGAATCTAAAATGCTGGCAACAGGTGAGAACTGCACTGAATAATTTTAAAAGAATAGGTTTATTAACATACTGCAAGAATTAACATTTTAATGCATTTAAAATGGCCTCAAAACAGATGCAAAGGCCAGCCAGAATTCCTCTTTACTTCTGTGTTTCATCATGTCTGAGTCCAATTGCTGTAATTTATCAGTGCTGTCATAAAGTAACCCTGATCTAAAACTATCACTTTGATATAGTCTACACTTTTTCACATGTAATTAGCTGTATGACCCCAATGTGTTCTCCCAGCTCTGATTTGCCAAAACCGTAAGAATTCTTTGGCTTCTCTCTACAGTTATTCTCTTAGGAATCCTAGATTTTCCCTCATCTACTTAGATATTCTCTTCATTCATCCTGTACATCTTTCCAGCAAAATTATCTATTACTCCATCACCCAAACCAACCCTCTAGTTCATGCTATACTTGCAAATTTATGCTAGTGCCTCAGCCTCCAGGTTCCTCAAAGTGGGACTAAAAAAGAAATTATGCCACTGCCTAATTCTAAGTATCCCTTTACCTTTCCTGATACAGTCACATTTTCTTCTATTCACTATCCAACGTACAACTCCTTGGAGATTTTTAAGACATTTTGATGAATCAAACTAAAAGTATTCTAATATAGTGTTTGCATCTGTAATTTTTGCAACTAATAATTTTTGCATTTATATGGACTGGTATGTCCTAGCAGTAATGGCTTCAGCATAAACTCAGCTATATTCAAATATGTGGACAAAATCTACATTATCCCAATATATTTACATATGCAGAACAATTCTTCTGGCTAAATGCACAGTTGAGATACAAGTACCACACCGTAATGAATGTAGACATACATTTTCCAGTTTTTCTTTGACACAGTACTAAGAATATCCTGTAATTCTTCCCTAAGCCTTATAGTATCTGGCATTTTTCTTCAAGCTTAAGCTTGAAAGATGTGTGATTTTACCACTGAAACTCTTTTTCATTGTTTTTTAAGTACATGTCTGGATATCGTGTATGAAGTACCTGTATGGTATTCTCAATTATGAATAACAAAACCTCAAAATCAGAGAGCAAATAACTATGCAATGTGTATCCACTGTTAAAATACTATAATACTTAAGCAGTTTAATAATTCTGATATATCAAACAAATACCTTTTGAATGTTTCATATTGGCAGGTCTGATTGGTGTACTGCAAGAGTCACTGAATTTTCCTGTGAAATGTATCTTACAGTTCACTGTTTCACACATTTTGCTAAGGTGAGTTTAAGCTAAACTTGAACCAAACTGATACAGTTCCCAAACAATTACACCTTATTAAAGATGATTCATTCCTCACTGAACACCAGGCTTTGAGAAGAACTTTAGAGCCCCACAAGAGTCAGAGGAAAACCAGCTCTCTCCCATAGCAGAGATGAGGAATTAAATTTGGATGAATCACAACCTGCTCACCTGGTATGCACAATGAGAGCCTCAGTTCAACTGGTGACCTTTCAGAAAGGATTCCTTAGCCTTTTAAACATCTTTTTTCTATGTACTTCTAAACACAGCCCCACAGACAATGTTTAATATTGGTTTGAGTCTTGCTGCAGCTGGATCTAAAAAACTCTGCAGTGCTGTGTGTGCCCACAGCTGTACCAGGGCAGGAGAAAATCAACTTATCCAACAGAGAAGCAGTCTTCAGAGCAGACATTTCTCTAGCTCCCTCCTCCAATCCAAGGAGCAGCTCTGAAAGAAAAGATATTGCTCTCCTTGCTGGCCCCAGGAACACCATTTTATCTTCAGATGAAAGTGCCACAGAGAGCCCACAAGATATACAACAGGCAGCCAATGTATTTATGTGGCCTACACAAATCTCTCATTGAAGTAAAATTGTGTTTCTGCTTATAATTAAAGCTGCCCATCACCTTCCAAGGCAAAATTCTATTCTCAAATTTCTCATCGGGAAGCCCTGTATCCACAATGGTGTTCTACAGGCATTAAACAAAAATTTAATTTCACGAGTTACAACTTTTGCTTTGCTACTATGGTGTTCTCTGACTAGAGGGGGGCAGGGAGATGCCCTCCACAATGACTTCTCAAGAAGGGGAGATTCACAATGAGAGGTCTCTTTCAAGAGACCAGAAGAGTTGTCTGTAGAAGCATTATGATGACTTGTTCAGATACAACACTTATAAGGCATCTTGCACCATAGTGTAAATACCAGAACTTAAGTGTAGCAGGAAGGAACATGCTCCTTCCAAATATCTATTTATTTAAAAGCCAGCATTACAACATTTTTTAAGTGAACGCAGGGATACTGGTACTCATGTTCTTTATCTGAAGCAGTTTTTAAGAGATGAAAGGAATATTCTCCAGGATGCCTCACAGGATGCAATTCCTTTAACAAATGGCAAGTCTGGCTTTAATAAGTGGACACATTTCTTTATAAACTGCAGAAACAGTTAAAAAGGTTTTCTTTGGAGTCAAACATATTGGAAAGAGGATGAAAGAAATAACAGAATCTTTTAAAGTTAATACATTACCATATTAAGAGGAAATCTTTCATACTATACAGCCATGCTGTCAGATTAATCAAGCTGCAATTTGAAAAACTAAAGTTAGAGACAGTAGATACACCCTAAGCCAGAGTGTATTATAAGACTGTGGCACTTTGAGTATGCTGATACCTTGATGGTCAATGTTATTTACTATCATTATATACACACCTCCTAGACAGCCACATCCAATAAAGTATTAGTGTCCTCGTTGTAGCTCAGCCTTGCAGCTCATCAATTGCCCAGATGAGACTGTGGCAAGCTGGACAGGGGCTGCAAACATCACTCACTGCTGCCTGAAGGACACAATGAAGGAATGAAGCCTTGCACCCCTTAGCTGGTAAAACATATAAGTGCAGCCAGAAGAAGGTACCTGGGCAAGGAAAGATGCTCCTGACCTCACAGGAGGGCTGAAATGGTCCTAAGTACACACAACTGGGCACTCAGGCTCTCTGCTAGTGACAAATGAAGGGCACCCCAACTTTTGTGGTTAAATGAGGATGAAAACAAAATGAATGATGATTAGGAACTGCATTACTCCAGCTCTAGAAGAGTTTCCTTTTTAAGGCTAGGAGAAATCATAATTCTTGTTCACTATTAAACAAAGCCTATGAACTCAGACTTCTATACTGAGTTCAAGAATTTTCTTGGCTAGTGAACAGCTGAGTAATCATTAACTCAGCTAGTGCAAGTCATTCTTCTTCCCCTCCTTGCAGTTGGTTGTCCCATACATCAAGACACATCAAAAAAACTGAAATCCCCTTATCTGTGAATTTTGACTAGAACCACTTAATAAAACACTGAATACGTATCACTTTGGTTTAGTAAAATCTGATAATTAACAATGCTTATCTGAATGCTTACTACCAATGCAATTCATATTGCATCATCCAAAACCAGTGTCTTCCATGGTTGTTTTTGTGATTTTTTTCCTCTTTTTGAAAGTGAGAAGAGCTCTGACACTTTCATAGCATTCCATTTATGAGAAAGGATATAAACATCTTGCTTAGCTTTCCCTAGCTACCAGACTGCCAAAGGGCTTAAGTATACTGCTGATTTTACAAGGCTTGCCTGTGCTAAGATCACCTAATATAATAAATGGTGGTGGTGCTTGCTTTGTATACTTCAAGGCCATTTTAAGTCCAGTTGCAATGACTTGAGAAAGTAAAAGAGAACAAAGCCAAGGGTTCAAACATACTTCTTTCAGTCCTTGGGTAAAGTGAACATTTAACTATTCTCATAATTCAGAAAATTAGAACTGAAGTAGTTAGAACTAGTTTTGATGTTACTGAATGTGTTCTTTAGAAAACTGAGATGAAAAAGGGATTTGTACCAATTTCTGTAGAAGTAATTTTTTTTGTAATTTAAAAGAGTTCTTATACAGTATTTTTACCATCTTCAGCACAATGTTATCAGATGTTTATTCAGCTTTTCCATTGAAAGTATCAGTAATGTTGTCTGCATGCATATTAGCTTTCATTTAAAAATTTCCAATCCTTTACAGAAGCTTCAAGTATTTTTAACCATGTAACAGCATAAATAGTGAAAAGAAGACACAGATTTTGCCACCAATTCTGACTCAGTCAGAATTAATGTTTTATAGAGTTTCCTAAAACACATCTCATACCCTTCCTTTACAGTGCCTTTCCCTTACAACCCAACTCTTGCTACTGCTGGAGTCCGGCTCCCCCTGCAGAAACCCTGGTGCATGGCTGGAGTGATGAAGTCCTCACTACTTCATCCACACAGGTTCTCTCTAGATTTTCACATACAAAACCACACAGTTTTCAATCACCTCTTTTGATCAGGGATTCACTAACCTGACAATGAGCAGAGTGTAATTCCACACTGACACTGCCTGCAGGTCAGACCCTTCTACCTTCATTCTATAGCTTCATGGCAGCCACAGTAAATGTATGTGTGGAAGATAATTCAAACTGTAAGTGCTTTTTCTGCTTTTAATGCCCACAAAGTAAGCACACAGATGAAAACCAGAACAGAATTACTCAAAATCTTTTTAGAGGGTTAAGAAACTCTTTAAATAGTCCTGTCATAATCTATGGAATCTTTCATCTCATATATATTTGCTTCGTGAATGATGCAAGAATATCTAGTCCCATCAGATGGTTGCATTTCCCTACTGCTATGAGATACGATGTGCCTCCTGAAGAGATAAGAACACTCGGGCAAACTTCCTCTCATATCTCTACAGAACACTGTCTGAGAAACTACTGAACTCTTAAGCTCATCGGCCACACACCCTGTCAGAACCATTTAAAAATTATCAGTAAATGTTGGGTTTGGCTTTCCAATATGCAATGTGACAAGACTTCTGCTTGAGAGATGACATTTTGTCAGCATTATTATAAGCAATAAATATATATATATTATATAGGATATAAAGATATGAGCTCTTACAATGCCACAGAGCAGCACAGGAACAGCTCCAACTGTCATAAGTATATGGGTTAAGTCAATGTACTGATACACATTACATATTTTTTTGAAGAAGATAAAAGACCAGCTGGAGTTAGGACTGCATGCTTAAAGATGCAGTGATCAAGAGTGAAAATTAAAGCTGCACCTTCTATGTGCTGTTAATATTTTCACAGAGGGCTTGGAAAAATCCTCACCTTGTCATCTGGAATAAGACTTGAGCTTATGGTCAGAAAAGGGAAGGGACTAAATAAATTAAAATTGATGTTTTTAGTTGTAACTTACCATTTGAAATTTAACTCCTGTGTTGTTACTGAAATCATTATGAAACTACTACTGGAGCTCCCCTCTGTGGGTTTTCCTGGGCCACCCGTGAAGGAGCCACATTCTCTACCACACACTGTGGAAGCAGACTGGAGCTTCCCACACTTTCCTTCTGAAAGCTTTTGGCTTTGCCTTGGTGGAAACTTCTCTCTTTCAACAAGAGATGATTTTCTGTATTTTTGATGATTACCTGACTGAAAAAAATGTAGTCCATTTTAACTTCTTGAAAAATTACAGTTTTCATGCAAGGTTGAACAGGAATTACTAAATAAGATGACTACAGGCCATCCTGTGGGTGCATACTGTAGATTTAGCACATGACTAAAAGCAGAGTTCAAAGTTATTGCCACTGGCTCCCAGTCCTTGAAACAGGAGGATATTGACAAATGAAGGTCCTAGACTATTCCATGGAGTACCTCCATAGCATACTGCATGAGAGAGCAACCCTTAAGACCCCAGAACAAGCAACAAGATCAACTTTACATTAAAGGAGGTCATGTCAGTAAGATACCCAAGAGGATTTCATTCAGCAAAGAACACCACTGAAATCTTTTATTTACTCTGTAAAAGAAAAAAAAAAAAAACCAACTGAAAAACCAACCAAAAAACACAATATAAAACAAAGAATAAGGTTCATTTAAATACATTTCTTCAGGCCATGGGAAAACATTATTTTATTTTTCACGTGAAATTACCAAGTTAATGCTTCAATTTTAACAATATGATGAAATCTTGCTAATTTGATTTCTTGATTAGGAATGCAACCATTCTGCAGACTTCCAAGAAGAAAACAGTAACCCTCTGAGTAACCCTTCTGTATCTATCTTTTAGACAGAAAGCCTGAGATCATAACATAAACAGTATTTGCAATCTGTAGGGATGCCATTCCAGAGCTATTTCAATGTCCTCCATTTACCTATTACTTTCATTGTGTTATAAGGAGATTACCACAGCAGCAGCTTTCTGGAGCAGAGTAAAAAGGAAGAGTAAAAACTCACTGCAGCCTCTGATCCTTTGACTTTGGGGGTCTTGTACTCAACTCAAGAACCAAGCTGAGCTGTGTCTTATAACTCACATCTCTGCACATAAATTAATAGGCCTCTTATCTTAGGATAATCTGCATTCAGTGGATATATAAAATCAATTATATTTACACATTACAAGTGCCCAGGAGAAGGGTTTCCTCTCTGCACCTTTGTTAGCAGTGAATGTAGCATCCACTTGTATGATACATGCTTAGTCATCAGCAAGTAAATTCTAGTTGTACTAGTTTTCTACTTAAAACCATCTCCTGATCACTTAGCTCCAATCTGATATTTATCTGGCAATTACTGTCACCACTGCGTCTCCCAGAAACTTCTCTGGGAGCTGCATGTGTTTACCCCCACTGCAGGTGGATGACTTGTATAAAGGATGTTTTGGTGCCAGAATGACCTGTCTAAATAATGATTAAAGACAGTACACTTTAAACCATTTCCTTGATCCTGAGGGAATTCTAAGGTTGTGTACCCATATCCTTTCATGTCAGTAGCCTGATTTGCCCAAAAGGTGCAGCTTGGCTGCACAACAAGCCTCTTGTCCAACCATGGACAAACCAGTGCAGAACGTGGGGCTGGGAAGGAAGAGGGCTGTGAGTACCACTGAGGTCAATGCTTACCTTCAAACTCATACCTCAGCTATTCAGGCTTGAAGAACAGGAAGGATAATTATCTGAACTGAGATGAAATTGTAATATAAGCAAACCAGCACAGAGCTAAAGTGGATCACATAACTGCTTACACTGTAACAATGGGAAACAAAGGGAAGGTGGCAGATTAGCCTCAGTTAATTACTAATGGTGTACACGTGGTCAGTACAAAAAGCAAACTGTACAGTGAGATGTGCAGGCTGGAAAATGGCCAAGTGTAATATGTGAGTTTACACAGCTAGTGCATGAACTGAACACATGACTTCAATACTGACTGGAACATCCAGCAGGTGGATGAGGCCATTTATCATGCATAAATGGCTGCATCAGTGAACTTATGCTATAGAATAATAACTGACAGGATATAATAACAGCAGAACAGGGCTTGCTGCATTGGAAACATTTTTAGGGAACCCGGGACTTTGGTTTCAAACAGTTGGATTCATTTTAAGACCTAGCTGTTGGATTTAATTGTAAGACCAAGATGTTGGATTAATTTTAACACTTTCAGGTGGTATTTGAGCACCCAAACCAGTGCTATGCTTGTAATTTATCCTCTGCCCTAATGAAATTGAGATTTGAAAGAGGGACAGGTCCTAATCACTGGACACCATCAACCATACGTAACAGGGAAGAGGGTTCAGTCAGGCAGAACATCATTGTTAAAAGAAATCTGAAGCCTCAAAAGGAGGTGATGCATGTTCCAGGTCTTAACTGCCAGCTCAGGCTCTGCAGGGTTATGGTCAAGGTGCAGCCAGGCAGGACAGCTTGTTCTGAAACTTACGTGTTAGCCAGGAGGTGCCTGCACCTTCCACAGATGCAGTCTGGCTAACCCTCAGTTCCTCTCTCTTCCATCAAGAGGTGCTTACAAAGTTTGAATGCAAACACTTGAATGAAGTCTGTCTCACATCTACATGCTGCAGATGAATATGGGTTTCAGAAGACAGAGGGTTAGGGAGGTCTCTCCAAAGGTTTTACTGCCCACAAAATTTCTCCTATGCCTGAGCTGCAGCAAAGACATCAGCCTGTTCACAGACTCGAAGTATCAGGCTCAAGATAAATGTTATTTAAACCAGGACACAGCCACAGCCTATCTCAAAAGGAGATGGCTATCATAAAATACACATTCCCCAGTAATTATGCAACTTTGTTCTTAAATATCTAGATATTAATGCTCTGCATATGTCCAGCCAGCTAGCCGTGCATTCCATATGTTTTGATTTTTCATGTATTTGCAGTTTTGCCTTTTTTTAAAGCATAATTATTAACTGCTTCATTTTTTTTCCACAGAGTAAAAAGGGTGAAATCATGACTGTGTCCAGAGTCTTCTACCTTTGCCTAAAATGAGCAGTAGGCCTGGGAACTACTTATTAAACAAATGCCTTAGTAGTCAGAGGAAGAGCAAAGAAAAGACATATCCATTACTCAGTGGGAAAAGACAGTTTCTAATAAACGGCATGGGAAAAGAAGAATTTTTAAGACTTTTCTCATTACCAGACTTCACTAAGAGAGTCAGCTGTGACTATATCTCTGTTGTAATTAATACCAGCAGCAAAATCTAAACAGCAGAGGAATGAAACCACACAGTGTGCTGGGTCTCATGAATCTCATCTTAGAGCACTCCCAGAACTAAATGGTGAAAATGGTGTTCTTAATATTGGTCTGAAATCACTCAGGATAGGTGAAATACCAGAAGATTTGAAAAGGCCCAGTATTGTCCCTAACATTAAAACACAAGAAAGGATTTAGGATTAAGATCAGCTAGGATGATCATTTTTTCAGGCCAGAAGGAAACCTTCCAAATGCCTAGAAGATTTAGAAGATGTTTAACAGCAAAATTATCTCTATGAATTAATCAGAAGCTTAAAACATTACCATGCTTTTGTATAAAAACAGTATGTGCACTAGGTTTTACAAATATTTGTCTCAGAGTAATGTAATCTCTCCACTGCACTAAGAGATAAAGCACCATTTGAAAATCCCACTTCAGAGCAAACATGGCCCAACCTTAGAGACTCCAGAGGGAGACAACAGGACTCCTTGGGAGCTTGGTTTCCATCAACATCACTGCTCGTGTGTGGATACCAAGGGCTGTTTTCATCAAAAGACTTCTGAGTCCTCTAAGAGTCCTCAGAAGCCAAATTCTGGAAAAGATCATGCAAAGAAAATCCAATTTTTTTTCCAATTGGATGCTTTGACTCTAGCATTTCCTAGAGAAACTGATCTGAAAATTTTTGACACTGCCTAATACGGATTTCTAACATCCATCCTCAGGTATTACCACCATAACACAAACACCCCAAACCAAACTCTTCTGCACAATCATTTGCATTTTCACATTGGTTTTCAAACCCATGCAATAGGGGTACAAATAATGTTGGGAATCTGGATTAAAGAAAGCTCTATCAACCTCATCATTTAGTTAGCAGGCAAGAACAACAACAAAAGATAGGAGATGACTTTCTGGTCTAGAATACCACAGTCCATCCACTAAAAAAAGAAAATAAACATAAACATAACAAGTACAAGGCATATTAAATACATGGACATTGCTATTTCTTTTAATCACATTTGCATGATTCTAATCCAATTTTTGCAACATTAGTCCAGATTTACATGGTACTGTTTCACTGGCATCTATTAAAACCTCTGATACAGAAATAGTAAGGTTCCAGTTCAGCATGACACTTAAGTGTTGCTCTGCTCTCTTAAACCCCTATAAAGTTTGTACATATATTAAAAGTTACATAGTCCAAATTAAATGTATACTTACATCCTACATATGGCAAATGATAAATTATGTTATGGAACAGAGAGATACATCAATGGGGAAAATTGAAATACCTGCAATCTGTGCCACCTCTTTATTTCTTTAATTCATTCTAAACTTCAAAATCTCTGACTGCTTTCAGAGAGACAGAATTTAAAGAAAAATCAGTTTTCAAGAATGTATACCTATTTCCCCTCCAAACTCTAGCCTCTCAAAAATCCCCTCATCTACAGAGTTTAAAATCTTCTGGAGTTGTGGAGGAATTTGGTCATGTTTTTTCCCCATCCCATATTATTAGCCCTTACAGTAAAGGAAATAGAAGATCCTGAGCTTCTCAAGGGGATGTGTAGTGCTCTTCTTTCAATTCTGCCAAGTCCCAAAGGAAGAGATTTTACAGTGAATATACTTTTGCAATTGAAAAATAGTTCTGTAAGCAGTGCAACTGCTGTAACCTGGTTCTCAATGCACCTCTTTTTTCCTTGTGATTGACTACTCACTTTGTAAACTGAACTATACTTGGATTGCAGCATGTATTCATTTCCATCAGAATTCATGGAGTCTACTCCAGAGGCTGAATTTGCTTCTCTAGTGAACTGTCTGAGCTGTGAGTGACAACCTGAGCTTGTCCCTTGGGTATGACTTTCATGAGGTCTCACCCACACGTGAACGCTCTGATGTGTCAGAAGAGTTGAGCATGCACTGTAGCTTTTCCCTGAATGGGTTATTAATCAGCTCTCCCTCTTCCACCCACCCAGTAGTTTTCCACAAAATTATATAAAAATACAGACATACAATATTTGACAGGTACAGACCTGAGTATCCTATGCAGTGTACACACTATCACAGAAACACAGGATTTGGGGATGCTTAGCTCTACATCATAATTGCACAGACTTGGGCAGTGGGTAAAAAGGTTACTGGTGAAGAAAAGCCTGCCAGGATGTTTTAACAGGAAATCATGCTTCATAGGAAGCTGAAGTATACTTTATACCTGGGTCTGAGTCATGATCTCATAGAAAATAGGAATAGAGGTTGGCCTATCTTTCCTTATCTAAACAAATGTTCAGACATTCAGTTTTCAATAGCCATAACTCCAGTTTAGGTACTGCATAATCTTGATTGGAAGAAACATGCTTGGCTGCCCTATTCATCCTCCAGGTGAAGTCATTCATCAACAACCACAGAATTAAATGTACGCAGGCCATGAGAGTGTGTCTGCTGTCTCATACCTGAGCCCTCTTTCTGAAATGAATTCCAAAAGTAATTTTAATAATATTCTTTTACAGCTTAAAAATTATTTATACAGATTTCTTTTGTATTTTGTATCTTATGTTCTATGATATTTGTTGTTTCCTGATAAACTCCTTATCACTTTGCCAATCTATATGTCTCAAGCTCTAAATTTTGAACTGTATTCAGATTGCACACATCTGAAACCAACACTAGTTATAGTTTTTCATATTACTGTACAGGACTGTAAAATTTCCAGGCTTTTTTTACTTTAGGATTGCAGTAACAATTCTGCATTGTAAAAGCAAAAAATACACATTGCCAGTGAAAAAGACAGCTAGCATTAGATTTGTGAAATAATGGACAATCATATAAAGTACTTGTAAGATCTGCGTTCTCCATCTTGATGAATATTGAACAGTTGCAGAGGAAACAAAAATACTGTAGGCTAAATAAAAACATTCTTTGCTTTGCTATTTTTCTAATAATGAACTTCCTTGGAAGGCTAACCCCTAATCTTACATGTGTTCTGTATTTTTAGGTACGTCTCTGTCAGGAAATGCTGTGAAATGGAAGTTTCTGACAGATAAATTCTTTGGCCTTAAAAATACCATAGATATTACTTGAATGTCAGAAAGAATAATTTCCAAACTTTGTCCATAATTCAATATCTCTTTACTTAAAAAACATAACAAGCTTGGAGATATTCCATAATACACATATGGATTATACAGTCATTGATATGTTGGAGTTCGTCATAAAAATAAAATGGGGAAAACATAATTAATTCAAATTTTTATGGTGCTGTTATTGCCTGTTTTTCATGAAAAGCCAAAAGATACAAATCCCAATATATCCTTAAGGTCCTTTGGACCCTGTGTAATAACTAGGGATGGGACAAGCCAGTTTTTGTTTTGATTCCAGCCGAATTTATGATAGCAAAAGTTCTAGTCCAAAAGTATTGGCCTTGCATTCCATTTACTGCAGCCTGCAAAGTAAAGTGCAAAGATGAAACCAGGAAGGAAAATCTAATGGAAAAAAAGCGAAGTGAATAATAAAGCAAATTGAAACAATGTGAAACCAAATAATAAAGCAAATATCAAAACTCAGTAAAATGACAAAGAGAAAGGAAATTGAAAAGGCCATTACTATACTCTAGTTTTCTTGAAGGGAACTATAGGTGATAGAAATTCATAAAGTTCTCCTATGAGTAACGTATCCCAGAGGTAAAAAAAAATAAACTAATTGATTCAGTCTTGAATGGAAAATGAAAGGTTTGCCTATCTCCATTTTTTCTTCTAACCAGCATAGCCTAGAATGATGTTGAGTTTGCAAAGACAGTCACTTGCCAAATGGGAAAAATTCAAACTTGGACTGTTTCTGCCATCCTGTTTTCCCCATCCCACATGCACATGCACTACAACACAGCCTCTCCTGACCTCCCCAGCACCCCCCATACTTGGCACAGACCATCATCTCATTCTCTGCACAACATAAACAGGGCTCATTTCACAAGCAGGGAGTCAAATGCTTCATCTTAACTGTTCTGGATGTGAACCTGGAGTTCACATACCACATGCTCATCAGAGCTTGATCTGAAGACCAAGCAACAAATTATGTCACCTGGGCCTCAGTATTCTGCATTACTGTATTGAAGTAGGCAAACAATTGTGAAATGCCATTTTCACAACAGTCCCTATAAAGTAAGGATCTTCTCCTGCCCCTTCCTCCCTTTTTTAGCAAGAGGAGAGGGTGTTATCCAGAGAAATTATGGCCAGAGATGTTAATTAAATTCACGTGAAGAGTAACAACTGTGTACAAGATTACCTTCTTGACTCCTTCATCCTAGTCAGTACTTCATGCAATAAAATCACAGCTGACACTGACTTCAGTTACTGTTACGTGTGTTAAACGCTGCAAACCAGAACCCGATGCCTCAGACTTGCACATTCAAAAACTAATTCAAAAAGCAAATTGATACAAACAGCATTCCCCTTGTGAAAACTGAGGCAGTATGACTGATACTATGCAGACTGCTGTGACAGAGGCAGAGATCCACTGCAGCCTTTAATGGATTTACCTGTGAGGACTACTTTTCTCTCTGTCACAATCTGCCCCTTGCCTATAAAATCCAGCTTAACAGTTAAGAACAGCTCATCCCATGCACAACACAGGACAGGAATCCTGTTCAAAAAGGATTTTGAACACCAACATGTAATAATAATTTAAATGAGTCATCATGCTTTACAGTCCCATTAAAATTTCAACCACAATTTTGGACTTTGTATGTGTTAAGCTTTTTGGGTTGCTGCCTCTTGATACTATTCATGGATGTTATATCTTCGGTTTTAATTTTAAAATAATTTCAAAGAAACCAGAAATTGCTTCATGTTGCTCATGAAGACATCCTAAGCTCAAAGGAATTAGTTCAGCAGTGACAGGTTGTTCTCTTGCATATGAAGCAGTATTTGTAGGGGTAATGCACACACACAGGGCCACAAAGTTGTACTGGCATTACATAAAAACTGATAAAGATTGATCAAAGAGATCCCCCTTCCACATAATTTTTTTCAGGACCCCACTGCCCACCTGCCAGAGCCTCATGCTCCATTTCTCCATCCCAGCCCCTCTGATGCACTTGTTTCTAAAATCCAATCTCCCTTTCACATTTTCCTCTTTCAAGCCCCAGCTTTCTTCCCCTCAGAGCTCTCAGCCTCTCCTCACCATGCTCCCTATTTCACCATGGCATTCAGCCTATACCTGCCCTCTGGCACCTTTCCCATTTTCCCTTTATTTCTCTTCAAGAACACTCAAGCACCGTTTGGCTGCTGCTTATACTCTTGCATTGCTTGGCCCCATTCCCAGGACACTGCCCTGTGACTGCTGTACCTTTCACTGTTTCTCTTGGCTTCTTCCATGTCTGACACCCCTCTGTCATCCAGATCCATACCTGCTTCTCACAAATCTTCCAAATCATTTCAGCCAATGCTTGGACTCCATTGGGGGCCATCCAGCCAGTCCCATTCGGAGAAAAGCCATACCCTCTGCATTTCCACCTCCCTTGTAATTCAGAAGTATCAATGCTTGTTCTCCAACATCTCTTGCAAAAACAACTCATGGTAACATCTTGCCTAATGTACAGAAATCATCCCAATGCAGAAAGCCAGTACATAACAGGGATTAATTCATGCTCCAGAAAACATTAAGCATAATGCTATAAGTACTAAAAGCACATGCCAGGTTGCAGCACTACTGATAGCCACTAGGTTTTCCATTTAGAGAAATCTTACATAAAATACTAAGCAGTGAGTGCAATCCTTGCATTTAGTTGCAAAGCATTAAATAGCCCTAAAACATTTAAATAAAGTGAGTAAAAGCAGTCCCCAACAGCTCCGCAGAAATCACATCCCTTAAAAGGACACACTTGCTGTTCCATAAACCCACATAATTTCCTTTTCTCAGGACTTTTCAAGTAGGAGAAGAGAAAGGGGGGAAAAAGCTGTTTAAAAACCTTTAAAGTGGTGGAAACCTTGCTGTTAAAGAATTTTCTAGGACAGTTGTAAAATTTCCAAAACTTGAATGGGAAACACCATTTACTATAGCATCAGCAATATTATCAGGTTACCAGGGTAGAAAAAATTGTACATCTGATCTTTCTGGAATAAAACTTTTAATTTCTTGCATACATCACAAGACCAAAAATGTGTTTCTACATTACATTGCTAAGTAAGCAAGATGGTCTGTGAGTGAGACCAGAAATCTAAGCCCTCCCACCTCCAGTTTTTCTATTTGCTCTCTTCTGCCTTTAATAAAGTGCTTCAGACCCAGTTTCCTTTGTGGAAACAAACAGATCATCCATCTCTCTGAGTAAGATCAGGTGTCATCACTTCTCCCTTCTTTGTGAAATAATAAAAGTCATACAGCAGGAAAAAAGAACTTTGTTTAAACCTTAGTCAGCCAGGAATAAAAACTGTAACCTTGGATGCCATGTGTGTGAAACAAAAATACACACTTTAAAGTTACAAAGGTCTATGATTTACACTTCTATTTCCTATGAATTTAGGATGGAGGACCAGCAATTTCTATTCTGGAATGAAGGGATTCTGCTTCTTGTTAATAATTAAATATACAACTATTAAAAGTACAATTAGAATTCTACTATTTTTATTTCCTGATAGAATGGCAGTTTACCCTCTTTTTTTTTCACCATGCAGATTAAATGGCTAGTTTTAAACGCTGCTCTAAGGAGTTCTGTCACAAAAACTAAGTTAAAAAGAGGCAATGGTAATATTACTTCAGCTCATTGCTTAACAGCTCAATGAAAGCAGACCCTAATCTTATCTTATCCTCCACATTTGTTTGCATTCTGAAAGCATATAAGCCTTTTCAAACACTCTTGATCTGTTTAGTTTTTATAGAACAAATCAGCTCTCAGTTCCCTTGTTAGGACCCACCAACAGGAGTTTTACTTGCAAGGTTGAATGAGATTCTATGCCTGCACTGGTGTCTCTTTTCTCACATTATTAAATCATTCTCATACTCACTAATAATTTCAAATTATAATTTCAAAGAAAGCTTCAAGACACATGGTCACATTTAGATTGTAAAACATTGGGTTTTATCACTTTGACAGACCAACATTTTTAGCTTATATACAGCACCCAGACACAAATGCACAACAAAAAATCTTTTGAGACCTTTCATTTTCAAAACAAATGCTTCATGTACCAGAATCTGTCATTTAGAAACAATACATACACACACAAACACCACATACACACACACACCCCCTATTCTACAATAATTGATGGTTAGGGTTTATTAAAAAGGTAGTAATTTCAAATGCATTTCATTATTTCTTTTGCAGCACGAAATAACCAGTTACCTTTCAGGAAAGGAGCCCTCCGTGGCACAAGCCCTTCTGTGATTTCCACCTGCTCTTGCTGATGCTGTTTAACCAGGTTTCCTTCGCTGCCAGCTCTCAGAATCTTTTCACTTAGCCGAATTTTTCGGGATCGGCTGTTAAAATCTTCTTTCCTAGACGAAGGCGATTTAGGAGCCGTATTAGCTGACAAAGGTCGAGCCAAGCGAGAGGGTCTGGACATTCTGTCTGTGCCAGAATGTACCTGCTCCAAAAGCAATTTCTTAAAAAAAATCCTTCCCAGCTCACTTTCCAGCACAGAGGCTGGGGAGTTTGTGTGTGCAGTGCAGCTGGATGTGAAGTGCTGTGCTGCCAGCCCAATCAGTTTTAAACACTAGGCGCAGGGGAGTCAGGCAGACAGTTTCCCGGACCTGTGGAATGTAAATGTGTGCTGGGGTAAAACAGATGACTCTGCTCCAGTGCTGAGTCCCAACCAGGGAGCAGATGCTCTTCCAGGGACTGTCTCAAGCTCCAGGAATGCACTGAGATGAGGAGCCGAGCAGCACTGGAGCAGAAGGGGAATGCCCCACCTACACAGGTAGAAGACACCCAGGAGCAGGGTTACCTCTGCATAGGGGACCTTCCCGTGTTCCTCTCTCAAACAAACACTTTCATGTTTTAGCAGATTCCTTCACTGTGCACCAAAGCAGCAACGCTTCAGTGCTATACGGCACATGCCTCATGTCAAGAATCCATTTGATTTAAGCATAGTGTAAGCTTAAAAACAGCCCAAATCCATTTTCATCAGCTGGCATTGCTTAGGAGACAATACTGCACAGAATACTCCCCATTGTACTTTTTCCTCTTTCACTGGTACATACATACCTAAAAAATTCTAGCTGCTTGCACACTACAGATAACTGTGTTCTTTACTGACTCTCCAACGAAAAAATTCCTGACCTCAGGCTAAATTACTGCAAACCTCTGTTCCTGGTTGCTTTTCTTTGAAAAACCTGCCTAACTTTCCCTGCCAGCCCTGGATTTGTCAGTGCTGCCAAGATGCAGCGTGTTTAGTCACATGAAAAGAAAATCCCATTCACCATAATTTTGCAAACAACTTCTAAAGGAAAAAACCATAGTGTAAACCAGAGAAAACATGAGCTACAGTTACAGTAGAATCTGTACACTGAATTTTAAAATGTATTTCTCAATTTCACAGGCAACCAGTGTGCTATATCAATAGCAGAATATGAGGGGCCATTTTATCACAAAGCTTGAACAAACATAAGCAAATCAATACTACCAGTGCTCAAGTACTAATAGTTATTCAGGAGAAATGCTTAACAAGCAGAAAGACAGGAAAACATGACTGAATTATTACAGACATTCCTCATTTTTAAAAATGGCAACTGTGAAATGCAGTAAAATATTTTTATGTGCTGTTTCTGTATTTTTTTTCAAGAGTCTCACATTAAAGAGGTTAATTGTTCATGCTTCCTATAAAGCATATTGTCTATTGCTTTGTTGCCCCACCAGGAATGGGAGAGATTAAGGGCAAAACAGCAACTCTTGTCATGATATTGATAATATTCTGCATATTATTTTATCAACATGGTAGAAGCTCTAAGAGTGTGGGAAGACCTCAGGTCTCAAGGAGCGACTTCACAGACAGAAGAGCAATTCTGGGTTGATGAGCACTGCTCAGGCACAGCAGGTCACACAGAAACAGGAGCGAAACAAGAAGAGAGTTAATCACCTAACTAGAGTGAGGAAAGAGCAAGGGAAGAGAAAAAGTGAAAGTCAATAAGTATGTGAGAGTTCAGTTGTACCAAACCTAAGTACTGTCATTCCCTCTTCAAAGACCTTGGAGTGTTTTGCAAACAGTTATTTTGAAGATCTTCCACTATGATTTCTTTACCAAAAGCAAATACTCTGTGCTTAAGAAGGGGTTTTAAGAAGGGACAATAATGCTTCTGTTACTGCATAAATATATTTCAATTCTCCCAAACACAGGACAATTTTGATATATGATCAGCTCTGGCTGACAAACACAAATGGTGTTTTGGTTTTCGAACCAATACTGCTAAGGTGAAATGCTTCTGAGATTACCACACATTCACCTGAACTGAGAACCCTTAGTACAGGGTGCTCTTGGAAAGAGCAGCATCATCTACGAAGGAGATTAGGAGACTAACCAGACGGTCACGTTACCTTTAAACTTAAAATAATTTAATTTCTAAGCAATGCAAGGACATAATGAATTCAAGTTCTTCCTAGAGGTCTCTCTATAGCCATATTGCAACAAGAGATAGGAAAAGGAGTATGTTAGCCATCTGCTTTTAACAGGAAAAGTGCAGGCTCTAAGTCTTGTGCATTTAGATACTGAGGTGACACTTCTGCACTGTGAGAGCAGCACCATCCTGATCAACATTCATTTTTGAAGAAGCTCTTTGTCTTACAGCAGAGACATGGTCATGAAGAAATGGAGGGGGTCAAATATGTTCCTCCAACGTGAGAAATTCCCAGAATACTCCAGTCAAAGACAACAATTTTCAGCAACATCTCAATGCCTGAAATAGCAATCATGGCATTATGTCTGGTGAGGAGAGGCTGAGAGAGCTGGGACTGCATAGCCTGAAGGAAAGAAGGCCCAGGGGCATCTTTTTCATGTGCATAAATATCTGATGCAGAGATAAAAGGGGATGAAGTCAGTATCTTCTCAATGGTACCCAGAGACAGGGCAAGAGGCAATGAGCACAAACTGAACTACAGAAAACACAAAGAAGATAAGAAAAAGGTTTTCATACAATGAAGGTGGTCAGACACTGCCACAGGTTGACCAGCAAGGTCATGAAATCTCCATCCTTGGAAATCACCAACACACAGAGAATCACAGAGAATCAGCCAGGTTGGAAAGGACCTCTGAAATCATCAAATCCAACCCTTGATCCACTACCGCTGTGGTTACCAGATCATGACACTGAGTGCCACATCCAGTCTCTTTTAAATATCTCCAGGGATGGAGAATCCACCACCTTCCCGGGCAACCGATTCCAATGTCTGATGAGCCTTTCTGTAAATTATTTCTTCCTAATACCTAACCTAGACTTCCCCAAAACCAACCAAGCATGGCCCTGACCAGCCTGAGCTGGGGCCATCTCCAGAATTGTCTTCCACCCTGAGTGTTATGTGATCCTGTATTATCATATATATCCAGAGCTTATTTATAATGTGGAAGATTAACTATCTTTAAATCTGTCCAACCGTAGACAAACTTCTGCCTCCAAACTCCCAGAAATTAAACTATTCTATGCCTAACTCCTAACTTTGGGAGGATTTGGTTTCTTCCTTGTCTTCATTTCCTTTTAGTTTCTTGTTTGTTTTTTTTAAAGGCTCTGAGATGTGAAGCTGGTGAGTCCATCCATGAGCATCAAGTCTTTCAAATAAACTACCCTAGAACATGAGCCCAGGTAATTTAGCTGCTTCTGGCTGGATGTCGACAGTAAAACACTTCACGCATGGGATTAAAAGCACAAGAGTGTTTAACTCAGGGTTCTGCCAGCTCCCCACCACCTACACCCCAACTGCACAGGTCCTGTCCTTACCCCAATTCCCTGGAGCCCTGGGCAGGTCCCTCCCTGCCATCCCACACTCACCCCCACAGGATCCTAACAAAGCTGCCCAGGCAGCAAGACTTTCATCAGCTTTCAGCTTTCTGTATCCCCAAGGCACTGTTTTGAACTACTTACTTAAAAAAAACCAAACCAAACCAAAACAAATAAAAAAAACCCACTACAAAACTGAGAAAAAAAAATCCAAACTCAAACAAACAAAAAGCCCAAAGCAAACCTCTTTTCCCTTAGATTTCAGATAGTGAGGTAGAGACATCATATGGATGTTATATACCATTGAGCAAAAAGCAGCTCAGTTTGTCAGGTTCTCATAAAGTACTGCGGGACATTTCCTAGTGCTTTGGGTCAATGAATAAACTCTGTCACTACTTCAGCACAGCAGAAATTAATATTAAGGAACCAGCAGTGCAGTCTATGCTTTTGAATCGTCACATATATGTAAGCAAGCAATATTTTTAGAATGCCATACACTTTCCATACACCATTTAAAACAATATCCTATTATTTTCAAAATACAGGTCTCTCCATTCCTGCCTAGAAAATAAATAACTACTGAGACATGACAAAAAGAATTTGTTAAGAGTTAGCTAACAGAAGGTATTTTTAACACAGCATATTAAATAGGTTGTTATACTGCTATTAACTTAAATACCGCTCGTGTCCCCGGGACAAAAGAAACATGACTAGAGATCTTATTAATACAAACAAAGCATTTGCAAAGCTTGAAATTTCCATTTTTGGGCACCCATGAAGATCTAGTTTACATTTGCACACAAAGAGCTGGGGAGGGGAGAGGACCACTTGCATATGAACCAAGAAAAATTGGTTGCTTAACACACGGTTTAGGATGTGGAGCTTTCACAGCCCACCAAATTCTCTCCCATATTTTGGTCTGCAACTATCTAAAGAAGAGAGAAGCATCCACATACAAATACTTCAATCCAGCAGACTGTTTCTGAACTATTGAGAGGCAACAGCTACACAAATAGATAGAAGTTGCAGGTGCAGAAGTTAAAATCGTAAATTAATGCAGTCTTCTCTTTACAAAATTGAGCAAGTAACCAGATGGCTTAAAATTTTCAGCTTGAAATGAGAAATAAATGTATAGGCACCAAAAGAATGAGATTAGTGATGAAAACAATTTCAGATGCAAGTCACAGATAGATATGTAATGTGATTAAAAAAAAAAAAAAGTTTAGTGCTTCAGAAAGGTACATTTCCTAGTAACTGAAGCATGCAAAATTAGTGACAAGTTAATTTTGCAGATGTTAAAGCTTTCTTAGACCTATGTGCCAGTGTTTTATTTTTCCATATTTGATTTCTGAAATAATTGCATAATATAGAAGATGCTCATGTTCAATATATTGAGACCCATTTTAAAACATTTCACACAAATCTAAAAACATTCTTCCTGGAAAAATAAACTGTGCAAAAAGAACCTAGTCAGTCATTCAGTGAAAGCTGAACCTCTGCAACAGAAAACAAGCTGTAATTATAGTACATCCTGTTACTCTTTAATATGGTCTTGAAAAGAAAAGTCTGTTAAGGGTCCTGGTGTAATATAATATCTGCCTAGAAGATGCTGTAATTAAAGCAAAGTTGTCATTTCTATCAGGAAACCCTATTCCAGAGATTTACTACTCAGCCATAAAAATTTAATCTCAGCTCCAAGACTTGAAAAAAAAAATCAAAATCAGAAAAAAAAACCCTCTACATGTCTAGTTTAATTCTTTTTTGTCAAGTTTTAGAAAATTAAAGCATAACAAAGCCATCCTTCAGGATAGAAGGTTTCACACCTTCGGCACCTGAACACTTTATGCTTCCCCCAAACCAGAAACACCATCAGGAAAGGCAGAATGAATTTTCCTTACTATTCTGACACTTTTGCATACTGTATTTGTCTGTGGTTCAAGACCTTCAAAGTCCCATATTTGCCCGAGTACACAGTTCTGTGGCCTACTAATAGAGTGTTTCTGCATACGGAACTATATAATGGTTACAGTTTTTCTGAACCAGTGTAGTTACATCATTATTGTCCCTCGTTTGGTGTTGTTCTTTACACCTCAGGGTGTAAAATAACATATGAATATTGCCTTCCCCATCTGCAGTTACTTCACATTATATTCTTAAAGCATTTTAAAGATGTGCCCCAAAATACCTTTTGTCAAATTTGTAGTGTTAGTAGTTTTTTAATAAAAGATAAAAGCATCAAAGGTTCAAAATCTCTTCTGAAGCTTTGCAAGCAAAACTATGACTGGCTTTGTCCTTAAACCCACTGTAACAAGGGGAGGGAGGTTAAAACTACAACAAAGACTTATGCAACTCAAATTATTTGTGTTTATATCGCTATATATGATGGTTCAGGTAATCTCAGTTTACAAGTGCTCCTCTAAAAAGCTCAGGCAGTGCATCCTCACATGATTAAGCCATCTGGAAAGATATTCTTGGTTTCAATCCACCCATACTTAGAGACTAGATGTTCTGAAATCCAGAGATTTTATGCATATTATTTGATACTCTGCTTTGCATATTTGATGATTCATTACCTTATTTACATAAGTGACAACAAATGGTCCCAATTACCAGCACTCAAGTCTGAAAAGGCAGCAGGACAGAACATACTTTAGGAGTGCAGCAACAGCTGTTTTCTTTGTTTCTGCCATGCATTTGAGGTGGTGTCCAGGTTACCCTGATGGCTCCTCCAGCCTCTGTTACTAGATAGTGCTCACAGGAAAATCCAGTACAGTGACCAAACAACAGACAATGCTAGAGACAAACAGAAGCAGAATAATGAAGCAAAAAGCTGAAATAGTAGCCTTTCCAGACAAGAAAAACCTTGAAAAGAACCAATAAACCTACCACTAAAATATAAGGGCTATGAAGTACGTTATTAACAACCCTAAAATACTTTCTGCATGGAAAACTAAACTGGAAACTAGTTTAGGAAATTGGAAAAACTATGTTTTGAATGCATATTCTATATCCTAAAGAGCATGTTATTTATTCTGCTCTACCAAACTCTGTTCTGTGATCTGGAAATTCTTGATGCTGTATTGGTTGGCTATAATGACTAAAGTAGCTAAAAATATACAGTTTTAGTTCAAAGTTGTTTCATTTGTTCCAACACTTATCAAATGAAATAAAAAAGTAACTTCAATACAGTCTTGATTGATCTTAAAGGGTTCAAATAAAAATGATGCTATAAGGACTGCTACATAAAGAGCAGACAGACATATACTTAAAAACACATACAAACCAAGAGAGATAAAAAGAAAATAGACAAAAAGAACAGGAAGGAAAATAGTAACTGCCCTCCAGTGCTACTGACAGATACCAGTCTGTTACCAGTGAGGCTCCAGCAAGTCTGAACCGAATTCCCTGCACTGAAATACAACCACCAAATCTACCATGTTATTATATGAGCCATAAAATAAACAGAATAATTCAGAAGCTATTAAAAATTAATGTTATAAATTCTGAGAGCAACTCTTCATAGTGTCCCTCATTTTAACAGTCCTTAAAACCCCATGCAGTGAAGAGGTCTTTATGGGGGGAAATCTGGAGTAACTTGGGTCAAGAAAATCAGGTTTCTCACCTCAATAAAGACTCCTTTGATGGGGGAAGAATAGGATCTGAATCACTTTCATATTCGATACTAGAAATAAATGGATCTTTTCCATCTCTGCTGGCCTTTAAGACCAGTTTGTAAATGATATACTCCCTCATGAACATTATGTTTTGCAATTGGGAATTCAAATAGCTCCTAGAAAATGCATGAACCTAGAGAAAACTACTGCTTTTCCCTTTATATATAACAACTCTGCAATGCTATCAGCCAGAAAACATAGTGAAAACAGAGGCAGTAACTACTTCAAGCATTAATCCCTCCACGTCTGAAGAGGAGACCTTGATAAATGTGTCTTGCACATAGGATGATGTCTTCAAGTTGCCAAGTATTATGACACATCTCAGTACTTCAGAAGAACAATGTTATACAGCAGAAAAAAAGAAAATTATTTTTTTAATTAGCAATAATTTTGAATATTTTCTGCCCAAACATCCCCTCCCAAGCTTCCCCACATTTTCTGCAGCACAAACAAGATAGTTGTGCAGTGCTGCCTCTGTTCATCTATTGTGCAGCTAATAAGGTCATAGTCACTTTTCCCTTAGTAACACCAATTGAATTCTACTGATTAAATCCTTTCATTTAGAATTCTACACTGAAAATGTAACTGCACAGGTGATTGTAATTTGGCAGAACTTAACTACATAACAAGATTCTGGTCCAGATTAAGAACCTCTTATACTTTCTGAGGACAGTCTAGCATATTTAAATTATCTTACAGTATCTGCTTTACTATACATCAGCCTTTGTCCTGTCTCTATTCATCCACCAGGCTCTACCATTGGAGTTGGTCCTTTGGTTATTCTTTCCATTTATTCTCCTGGTCATCAAATGTAATAGTTTGCAGGGTGATCTCACCCATTAGGCACACCCAAGAGATGAGCTGGTGAGGAGGAAGCCTGGTGGGTGGCCACACTGAGTGGTCCCCTGGGACAGCCTGGGGAAGCTGCTGGTGACAAAGGCAACCCAGGGCAGAGAAGAGGGGGAAGAAGCAAAGATTCAGCAATCAGAAGACAGAAATTAGAATAACAGAAGGGGGTAATAAAATCCCTGTCAATTATCATGGCTGTAGCCCATAAGGCATATGAATATATGGTGGTACATTGTTACAGAAATAGGATCTCTGGAACTGCAAGAGAGATGTCCATCTGCCTACTCACATGAGTAAGAGCATCTGCCCTGGCAATTTTCCTTGTAGAGCAGCTTTGAGCATCTTCCCTTTCCAGATGCCTGACAGAGCATTAGGGAGGATGCCCTCCTCAGCCCTCCATCCTCAGCCCAGAACAGCCCAGAACAGTACCCAGAACCAACCCAGGTCAGCACAAAATTCACTTAAAACTATGCTCAGGTGACACACAAATGTGATCCCCTTAAGCCTCCTTCACCACGGTTGTTGTACTATCTGTTATTTCCAGGAATGTTATAATTGGATAATTATTTTATTTTGGTTACTATGAAAAATCAAGGTCAAATTTCAACACAGTGCTAATGGGCATATGCAATCTGCAAAGCACAAACCTCAGATTGGCTCTGTGAGAGGAAACAACCAAATCAAAACAAAACCACCCACCCTGAAACTTTTTTAAAGACACTTTTCTTTATAGCTAGTGTTATTCATGAATCAAAGTGTGTTATTTTACCAGTGGTCCATAAGACCTTATTAAAATCATAAATACGCCAGTTAGACTTCAGGGAACTCTGTGGTGTTATTAATTTCTGAAAAACATAAGCAATTGATGAGAAAAAACTTTCCTAGCAATACAAATAACAGAGTGGCAGGCTGGAGCAGTGGTGGTGTACTTCAGGGTAATTTGTTCAGCAAAAACAACAGGTGCAGCTGCCTTTTTCCAGCCATAAGTCTTTCCATTTGCAAGCTAATAGCAGGCTGCCAAGTCAATGTGTGCCTCTGTAGTTTACGTTACATAGAAGGAATTTTTTTAAAGTTGCATAATTGTCACAGAAGTTTAATTTTAGACAAATGGCGAATTCAAAGAACAGTTAATTAAGCCCTCAAACGCAATCATAAATTAATTTAGGGAGAAAATGTCCATTCCCTTCACAGAATAGCAATTAGGATAAGGAATAAATCAATACGTTTGCATTTATCAATTACTGTTATTCAACAAGCAGAATCCAGGAACTTTAATAAAGAATCTTCAATTCCTTTAGTCCTTAATTACAACTCATTAACTTTTCATTAACTTCAAGCTTAGTAAAAAGCAACAGCAAGTCTTTGATGGTGCCACTGTTGGCAGTGCCCCATGTTAGACAGCTTTGTGAAAGTTATTTGTGTTTAGCCAGATATGCCATTGCTGTATCAAAGCAACACATCAATCAATGATAAGAAAACACCCCATGCCTCTTCATTTAAGTTGACTCTCTGTACACTTTAAAGCTTTGCAGTAACTTTTAAGATAACACATAACACCACTCAAATGCTTAAAAAAGGAACAGTGAGGTGTGAAAGACATTAAGAGATTATTCAGGAACTCCTACACTGCCAACATGTGGCCAGTCTGTATCTAGATGAGGTATAATGAGTGCTGAGTACAGGAGGTTGATTTCTCCCCTTGATCTCCTGCCTATACCTCTTACTGCCACTTGGACCTGTGGCTCTACAACGGGTTCTCCTTTCCAAGAAGCAGGACTTGGTGTGTTTGCCAGTGTCAAATCTCATGAAGCCCCTCTGGGGCCCATTCCTCTGGCCAGTCTTGGTCCCACTGGATGGCATCTCTGACCCTAAGTTCCCCACAGCTGGGTGTCCTTTCCTTCCCAAACTCAATGAGGTTGCCCTCCATCACCTCCTCTAGGCCCTGATGGACCAGTTAAACATGAAGGGTCTCAGAGAAGCCTCAGTGGGACCACCTTGCCACCAGCCTCCAGGCAGAGTGCAGCACTAACCACCACCCATGAACCCTACCATTCCACATTTGTTTTGCCCACCTTGCCCATAGTCCAACTTGAGCACAAAAATACCATGGAACACAATGTAGAATGACCATTTAACATCAAAATAAATGATCTTGACAGCCATGCCCTCATCCCTATGCCAGAGAAAACAATCAAGTTTGTTGGGCATAAATACCTGGCTACAGAACTTAACACAATGAGCAAAAAGGTCCATGTCTCCCATGGTAATGACAGACAGATAAGAAATATGGGGGAAACAATGAAAAATCAGGCCAGGCATTTTTTTTTTTTCCAAAAGCTTGTGCACGTTTTTACTATTAATAACAAAAAGGAAAAAGAAATATACCTGAACAAAAACTTTTGAGATAGGTAGGCAGAGGCATATGGACAAACCCCTTTTTCATTTGGACATTTGACTCAGTTACAATCATGAAATTTATTTATTTCAGTTAAAGGTGACACAAGAACACAGCCTTTAATGGAGCTATCACAATAATAAGCACGAAAGCTGCAGGAGAGTTGAAGAGGATGAACTAATGAGCACTGCCCAGGACAAGCTCTTTATACAACATTATGCATTTTCAGAGGTATTTTAAGGCCACAGAGTAAACTTAAATGTGGGAACAAACAAAAAGAAAGTGCATTTTTAAGCACTAAGAAAAAAACATAAGTCCCCTTATTAAAAGAACAAGCTATTTATTATCAATTTTAGGTATGTTACTAGGATTTGAGATTTTTTTCCCTTCTTTTCTCCAGCAACTGATATAAACTCCAGTCTCTGTTAACTGACAGTCTTATGAGTACTCCAGTTGAGTGAATCACAAAAATTAACAAACACCACAAAAATTTTATAAACCATATATAAAATAAGGATGTATTTCATCTAATTATACATGACAGTACTCCTATTTTCCCAAAACCAGTTTTTCCATTATTTATGACTTTCTTATAAATGTATTGCATATTAAAGTAACTTCAAAAAGACTGAAAAATGAGACCTTTAGCATTAGAGGAAAACTCCCGTTACACAGCTTCTCCTAGACTAGGATCAGATCCCTTATGCAGAAGAGTTTTGTGTGCTTTTGGCTTTGGCATTACTGCTGGATGAGCTAGGTTTTTAAGCTGATGATGAGATCTGGACTGTTCCAATATGCTTTCTATATGCATGGGTGTGAGGAAAAAATTATTAATGAAAAAGAAACAGCTAGAAACAGCTACTACTCAGAACACGCAGAATGTGCAGATTTTTTGAAAGGTTAACATTTTGCTTAAAATGGAACCCAAACATATTAAATTTGCTGCAGTTTCTTTACTATGTAATGGTATATTTTTTCCACAGAACCACAAGAATTTCTTTTTAAAGACAGTAGTTCTTTATAGAATTTATTCAAGAGGTATTCTTATTTTGCCAGCAGCATGGAAGCACAAGTGCTTTGAACCTTTATATGCTCAGTGGTTAGACTGTGAAAGTTTTACAAATGCCTTGTTGAACTATGTAGTACAAGAAGGTTTCAAAGCATGCACAGCTATATATGTATATATCTCGCATTATTAAAAAATGTGGCTAGATATGATTACCATCCAAACTTTACAAAAAAAAATAAAAATAAAAAAAATAGAAGAGAAAAAACAAAGAGCAAATGGAGTTTATTTACTTACTTCTCAAATTAAACTGCAAGCATGACATGCATTGCCAAATTCCCTACCCTGGAGCCAACCACAGCCTCCAAATGTGGCTGGGCAGCCATGTGCCAGAAGTGAGGTTCGCTGGGGCAGGAAAGATGGTTATAGTCCCTTGACTCATCAAGTAATAGTCGAATGACAAACTGTTATATAAACAAGTACATTGCTGCTTTTATAAGCGTGAAGTTTTACATTACATATGCTTCACAGTGCAAATGCTGACTGCTGAAAAGCAAGATTTGCTTCTCTCCTTCCTTTAAGACAGACCCAGACCTTGCAACTAACCTTCAAAGCAAGCCCTTAGATCCTTCTCTTTGGCGCCAACTTCCCACCCACCTGGCTTGTTTAACCGATTTACCCTGAATTCACATGACCACTGGATCTAACACAAGGGAAGCTGAAGAACTCTTAGTGGTGGGACCTCATTTTCTTCACAGGTTATAAAATTAGGTATAACATTAGTCTATTACCTAAGTCAACCTTAAGCAACCATTAAATGCTTTACACCATGATTTTAAACTTTTCTCAGAATGCCACAAACTATTCATGCTTCCTCTACACAGACACCAGTCTTTCTCCAGATAGGTAAACTCTGCAGCAAACTGGAGATCATTCAAGACTATAGGGAGGACATAAAATAAAGATAATATGAAAATATTATTATGAACACTATTAATTCACTGTCTTGTTTATTCCTATACCATATGCACATTTACACAAATATACAGTGCCACACAATTTGGATCCAGTTCCATTATACCCAGAACTTTGCATAAGACCTGTGTGCCTGTGGGATATTTATTCTGTTCTTTAAGTGCCAGAAAGTAACCAATAGACAGAATTGAACTGCTGGATCTTCATCTGAAACATAAACTTACCATTCACCCCAATAAAATACACAATGCATGTACTTGTATCTATGAGGCAGGTCAAGTACTTTGGGGTATGGAGCTGAAACCTGTGTTTTCTTCTGGCATGAGGCACCTACAAAATTCTTCAGATTTTTTTGCTTCCCCTGCAAAAGGCCTCCTCACAATTCCAGGACAGACAGAAAGCTGTAATGCAACTGCCACAAGTTTGCAGGCTGCTTTCTGTGCTGTCAGGGCAGTAGGAGACCAGCAACATCTGGTGTGTTCAACCACTCCTTGGTACTTTTTTTCCACCCTTTCTTTTTTTTCACTGGGTGACTAGGAATACCATTGAGAAAACACTCTGCAATTTTAGCATCATGACATTTGGGAAGAACATTGCCACTGTTCCATTATGAACTGATGCAGAGGCCATGCTGACAAACTGGAGCAAGACTCAACTCCTACAAGCTGTTCCCAGGATTATGTTTCCCCACTAAACAGCTGTCTTCAATCACAAAGGCTGCACTTCCTTTTCCAGCATTATTAATCATATGAAAAATGGTCATTTTCTTAGTGGTTTGACATGTTACACGTGGCTGCTCAGCAACATCTTATATAGATGGTCATTTAAACCTTTCTTCACAATAAATGCCATATGGGAAGGCTGGAGAAACAGGTGATGTTCAGTGAGTCGAACTAGTGCTATTTTGACTCCAGCAGTGTGATGACCACAGGACTGAACACACACTACCAGCTCATCCTTCCAGCCCCAGCAATGCTCACATGGGGGTCTGCTCTGTGGTGGAGGATGGACAAGTCATGAAGAAGTATCACTAATAAAAAAATGTAGCCAGTTTTACCCAAATCAGGGCCAACTTCCAGAAGAGGCAAGAATTTTCAAACAAGTGAAATTTCCTGAGTTAGTACAAAAAGAAGAAAGAGCTACATTTGTTGAGGTGTTCTGAAAGAAAGGAAAAGTAAAGAATGCCACGGCAAGGAGAGGAATGCCTTCCCAGAATAACACTTGTTTCATTAGCATGGACTCAAAATATGCACTATCAGCAAATGTACTGTTTACTTGGAGGCTGCTTGCTTGATATCTGCCTTGTCTAGATAATACTGTATTTGTTATATTGCAGAAATTCTACAAGTCAAAATGCAGCTCACAAAATCACAGAATGTTAGGGGTTGCAAGGCACCTCTGGAGATTACCTAGTCCAACACCCCTACCACAGCAGGTTCACCTACAGAAAGTTGCACAGGATGGCATTCAGGCAGGTTTTGAATATCTCCAGAGACAGAGATTTTACCACCGCTCTGGGCAGACTTTTCCTCAAACTAAAGAAGTTCCTTGTCGTGTTTAGATGGAACTTCCTATGTTCAAGTTTGTGCCCATTACCTCTTGTCCTATCACTGGACACAACTGAAAAAAGACTGGCCCCATCCTGCTGACACGCAGCCTTTAAGTATTTATAAGCACTGATAAGATGCCCTTCCTCAGTTTTCTCCAGACTACAAGGACCAAAGTCACTCAGCCTTTCCTCATAGGAGAGAAGTCCTAGTCCCCTAATCATCTTCGTAGCCCTTTGCTGTACCCTCTCGAGCTCCTAACCTATACTGAGACATGGAGTTATTCCTCCCTAGGTTACTCTCTGCCCAACCTCCCCAGCATGTCCAGGTCAAACCCATGGAAGCACAACCTCCTGGTGTCAATCACCCTTCCCAGTTTTGTGTCATCAGCAAACTTGCTGAGGCTACACTGTATCCCTTTGTCCAAGTCACTGATGAATACGTAGAACAGACAAAAATAAGAGGAATAGGAATTTCCATCCAAACATAATTCAGTGATTTTTGTTTACTAGATAATTTATAGAAAGACAAGAGAGACTAAAGCTTCCTAAAAGATAAAACTATAAACTAGATAAAACTGGAAAAAAATTTCCTGCAGTGGAGAGGCCAAACAAAAAAGCAGAACACAAGGAAGAAGTTACGGGAAACACTTCAAATCACAAAGAAAACATAAACTGTAAGTTAGGTGCAAGTGTTAGAACTCCAGGAGGCTGTCAAGGTGAGCTGAAGAATATACTTTTACTTGTGAGTAAATAATGAAAAAGTAAAATTTCCAGAGATAGGAAAGCAAATGTACCATTGCACATACAGAATGAAATTGGGCATAACAAGTACTGAGTCATCACTTGATGCAATCAGCCCAAATTGGTAGTCTTGCCACATCTCCCAATCTCCCAGAATTTTTTTTTTTGGTAAAATCAGGACATCACCTACTATTTCCTATCTATCCCTAAAAAACTCACAGAAATCTGACAGTGACAAAGAAGTCATAAAGCAGTTAAAGGTGTCTGTATGGTCCATTATCTTCTTCAGAAGTTTCACACAATGTTCTGGTTATTAATCAAAATTGCATCTCACCTTAAGTCCAAGATAAAATCAAATTCTCATCTAACAGTGCAATCACAGCCCTGAGGACTTTCTTCCCAGCCCCCAGAGTCTTTAAAGGGACTTATCCTGAGTGTGCACTGAGTTGTTATCCCGAGTCTCACGTGGATGCTCATGAAACATTGCCTAGGATACCCTCAAGGATAGTTAAGACACAGACTGTACATTGGCATGTCTTTGCTCTCATATCACGAGTGAGAGGTTGGGATTCCTCCTCAGCTTCTTTGGCTGCTTTTCAAGGAATAACAGGGAAAAATTATACAAGTCAAGACACCACGAGTTTGCAAATCTTGACATTTTCTGAACTAACTAGACAGGAACTGAAATACAATCAAGATAGCAGATGGAGATTTTCTCCCCCTGCACAGTGCTTCACACCAGGCAGACTTACAAAGGTGCCAAGAAAACAATTAGTCAAAGGCTACAGTGCTCCATGAGGTACTGAGACTGTCTCAGCTCATCTTCAGATGGTTGCTAGCATGAACTGAGGCTTCTTAGGCTCCTGACTGTCACAATTAGAAGATCTTGAGTACAATCGAGATTAAAAAAGCCAATGTCAGAACCTTTTGGCTTATTCCCACTAAGGCTGATTCACATCAGCCCTCATTCATCATCAATACATCAATTTAAAATCCAGCTTAAATCACAGTCAAAAAACACAAAATGTTTTGTCTACTAAAAAGACTGGTATCTGATTTTCAGGACTCTCAAATGTGATTAAGAGTAGCACACTAGAAACATTAGGAATTCAAGTTACAAATCAGAGAAAATAATTTTAAGAACAATGGAAATTCAAACATTTATTAGCAAAAAAAAAAAAAAAAAAAAAAAAAGACCAAAACAAAACACCAAACAACTTACATCCTCCTAATTTTCTCCCTCTTTAATCTTCCTGGAAACCAGCAGCTCTTCCCAATGATGTTACTGATGAGTTATTGCCAGAAGTATATCAGAAGTATATTACCCACACTCAAACACTACAATTGTACAGGTACCTCACAAAGGGGTTTGCCTGTTCCTATGGTTTGTTTTGCAGATAAGAAACACTTTCTTCATATTGCTCTTGGCTCAAGCAGATGATAAGGAGCCCAGCTGGGCACTGGTCTGCAGCCTCTGTGACCTAAAGTCAGTTAAAAAAAGCAGGACAAGCCAGCAGAGAGTCAGAGTAACATCAGCTCAGGTCTCCTCTAAGCTCAGCTGACTGTACAGTACCGAAATCACAAAGAAATCAGAAAAATCAAATATAGCCTGATGGCCAATGTGGTGAGGTAGAACACATCATTGCAGATATTAAGTCCCTTCTTCCTGTAACAGAGAGATGCCCACTTAAAGACTAAGCTGATCTTCCAAATATGGGCATCCCATTCTATGATTTTGCTTGATCTCGGCTTCTCCAGTAAAAGCTGGGATCCTTCCAGCCTCATTCTACTCCCTTTTCCTCTGTTTCACTTGACAGAGACTGGAGAGAGTCACAGACACCCACAGATCCTCCCCAGTACCCCTGCAGATCCTCCGATAAGGATAAGTTGCTGGCCCCTCCACAGAGAGTTGGTTAATTAACCCTTTCCTTATGCCACCAGCCCCAAGGCTCATGCACTCTGTCACAGACACTCAGGGTAGACTTACAAGGTTGCTTAACACTCAACTCCCAGTGACCTCAAAGGAATCTGCAAATACTTATTGTTTCTGACAGGCCGTGTATTTAGATTGATAAACAAAACCCTGTCAGATGAAAAAATGAGTTTCTATTTTCACTTCAGTTAAAAAGAATGAAAAGCATTCAGCATTTCTTGGTGCCAAGTTTAAAGCACTTTAATTTTAAATTTCAGCTGAAATGTTCATTAAAGTGACCTCTGTCACTTTATCTCTTCCACCCAGACAGGTCCTCTAGTATCTTTAAATCTTTAACTCTTTAACAATTGTTTGTCTTCAACCTAATTCTGTATTCAGTATCTCCTCTCCATCAGGTGACTTACTGAGTCTAGTTTTGTCCTACCTGCATAAGAGACAATTTTTGAACTACAAACACTGCCTTTACGTAATCTGTTGCTGAAGAAATAAATAAAGACTAACAAAAATGCTTAAGCTGAAATATAAAGAATATCTAATTGCATGTAACAACCCAAAGTGGGCAAAATAAATTCTGTTTTTACAGAAGACACTTTTCTGCTGGAATGTCATGGGCAGCTGATTTTTGCTTTTGTTTTCTTTTTTTTAACAATGGGAAATAGTTTGCTTTAAAGAGGGGGCCTAGAGATACACTCAGCAAAAGTAATTGCCAGAAACAGAGTGGCATTCACAGTGCGAGTGCTCCAATAAACGTGTGCATAAATGAGATAAATTCAGCTATAAACTAATGATTAAAAAATTAATCAAAACTATTAATTCAGAATATGACGATCAGGTTCATTAAGAGTCTGTGAGCAGCATTGCACAATCCATCCCACTGCACTGAAACTACCTAAAACCCACGTGATGCTCTTCAGTCATCTGCAGTCACAGTATGGTGTCCCAAAGTCATCTCAGAGGTACAGGAAAATAAAAAGTTACACAGTAATGTCCTTCTCTCTATCAGAACATTAATGGAGTGTGAACTATATCAAATGAGCACAAGGAAGAGCATTTGCTGCAAATTTTACTCAACAGCAGTTCAAGCTCTCGTACATCAGGAAATGAAAATAAGAGGTGAAGAGTACATATTTTATTATTTCAACAACCTACTATCCTAATGGAATAAAAACCTTTCCTCACAAAAGGCATTATTCTCTGCTGACTGTATACTTTCTCTCTACCCAGGAATGAACTGATACACAGCTGAGTCTACTCCAGTACATTCAAAATAAATTATCAGTTGAAAACAACAAATATTCTTCTGTATTTCATAGACATATTTTGCAGTTTCTATTTTATGACTCACAGGTAAAAACCAAGTTAAGTTCCTGCAGTGTGTAAATTTTTTTTTTTAACCTTGAACTCTACAGAAGTTATCTGACATTTTTTGTCAAACTTTCATGACATCTGCAGTTACAATATATGTTTATCCTATCTTTCAGGTATACACATATCACACAGGCATGAACTGCTTATCAGATCAGTTTTAAAGCAGCAAAGTAAATACTCTTCATAAAGAAAAAATAGAAGTAATAATAAGGAATGGGTGCTCAGATTTATCAACTTACAATACAGTATCTGTTATGTGCATGGGCTTTTGGGTTAGATCGTTGGACTTTCACTTACAACACCTTAAGTTCATTGTTCAAAGTCTGACAGAAATATTTCTGGATTACATACTGTTGCTGAAATTTTAAAGTAAAGTAAAAACTCTTACAGCTGTACAAATATTTTTAAAGCATATATGTTACTTATACACATTTATTTTTTCTCATATGGACTTTCAGACCTCCAGACGACTGTGAATTTCTACAACTCTAGACCAACAGCATTTCATGCAGGGATAAGAATTCAATTTTAAGGATCCCTTTACTAACTTGGGCCATGCAAACTCTACTTGCTCCTTCCTTCACGACAAACATAAGTCAGGTAGTGTGCAGACACATTATGTAAAGCTTAGACCAGAGACAGCCAGTACAGGGGAGCTCTGCTGTTTGCATCAGAGTTTTATCAGTGGCTCTGTATCAGGATGGATAACTGAACATATTCCTTTTGTTCCCATATAATGTCCCTTCACTCAGTAACAGACAATGTCTTTATCAACTTTTCCCTTCTCAAATTCTTTTGATTTCTCTCCTTTCCCACAAAGACTCAAATATTCTCTATTTTTCTGAAAAATTTGAACCCATTATTTCTAGTGCCCCTTTCCTGTCACATCCTCCTCCCTCTGATCCCACACCCCTTTGCACAGCCCATTCCCCTTAGCAAGCCCAGGTGTTCCTCTCCACTTCCACTACTTGCTGTTCAACACAACACTGGAAAAAATGCCTGTCCCCATATGCAGAGCCTGTCCCTGTTTTACTTGTTAAAGAGAGGAATTACATAAACCCAGGGAAGTTAGCTAAAAGAAAAGCTGAGAGCAATTAAGCAACTGAAATAATTGCATGTGCCAGGACACTGTGAAGATTCCATATAAGAAAGCTACCATCATATCACAGCACGAGAGTAAAAAACCCAAAACCCAACCAATAAATGTAGCCCAACAGGTCTCCCCACTCCTCCATCTCCAAAAGACAGTGTGAAAAACGGAGCAAAGAAGGTTATCTGTCAGGAAAAAGTATTCTTCTAAACAGAGATCATGTCCAAAAAGGAAAACAGAACTTGTGAGTGGGAAAAGATTATATGAGTCTCAGCAGTCCAATATAGGAAGTAAAGCAGAGTTATTATATATAATGGACATTTCTAAAAGACAAAGTGTTATGAAACAGAAATGAGAAAGCAATTGAAAGCTTCACACTATAATAAAATTATGCCAAGTCTTAAAAGCCACTGCATCAAAATAAGCAAAGCAAACAGAAAAATCCCAGGATATTTAGATTAAAAACAAACAAACAAAAAAAACCATCAAAGAAACAAAAAAATTAACAAGAATAATTTTCAGGCTGTTTCACAAGTACAGAAGTAATAAAGCAGTATTTAGATATAAAGAACATGAACTGAAAAACATCACATCAAATGAGGGAGCAAACATTGGAAGCAAGCACATAGTAACCTCTCCTAATCAGGCTTTAAGAGCTCTAGTATTTTGTGAAATGTTTGAAGTATGCACTGACCTACTTAGGATGTTCACAACCACTTAAAAAAAAAAAAACAACAAGCGCCTGAAATCTAGGAGCTGCTCAGTAAATCCAGCGATTCCCCCTCCATTTCGTGCTGTAGTAACTTTGAGAAGTCCTGCTTTCCCTGTAAACACTGTCTCACTGCAACACTATTAATAACGATTAGGGTTCCAAATTAATCTTAAATATCCCATTTCTGCCAAACATGTAATCCCCTTCAAGCCACAGAGAGCTGCGCAGCTAAAAGCTTGCATGAGCATCAGGCAGCTCAGGGAAGACGTCACCGTGTCCCAGCACCTCTCCCCAGGGACACCCAGCAAACAGGAGCTGCTGGTGGCTGGGTGTCAGCAGGGCAAAGCAGGTGCCCCCAAAGTCTGAAGGCAGTTCACATACCTCCAAAAGTGAGGCCATCCTGGCCTGTATTACCAGCTAGGCAAGTAGCCAACCTGCAAACTCAAGGTGCCAGGCGTTGTGGGGCCGAGGAGGCTGCCACCTCCTGCTGTCCTCTTCTGCCTCCCCCAGCGACACCACTGCCCTCTCCCAGGGTAGCAGTGAGACTGTCAGACCTGGACCAGCACAGTGCAGGGATTGTGGCACATGCAGGCAACTTCCAAAAGCAGCAAAGTCAATTTTGAGCTCTACTGATTTCTATATTTTGCCTTTAGGTCAGGCCCACATCTCTAAAAATAAGATTCTAACCTCTATCAGGTGAAGGTTTCAGATAGCAGCACTGAAAAGAACAACTGCTGAATGTGTGTTACCTAAACTTCTGATGGAAATGAACCCAAAGCCTTTCCAGCAACATCAGAGGAGAATTTTAGAGGGCATTTGAAGGAAGAAATAGCCTGACATATTGTGTGACAGAAACCCATTGAGGATTCTGAAATTAAGATAGGTAACACAGTGAAGTAAGTGTCTCACCATCTTCTGCAGTCACAAATAAAGACTAACACCTTCAAAGCTACGATACTGAAAGAAGCCATTATCAGAGTAAATATTTAATTCTACAGAAAATAAGTAATGTTTTGAAGCAAATAAAAATTACTACAGATCTAAGAAGAAAGGAAGCATTTCTGCAATCTTCCCGGGTAGATGATCATGAAGCACAAAAACTACCTGCTGCGTGCTTTTTTCTGGGAAAACAGAGCCACAGGGATTTGTCTCCATGGCTTCAGTAGAAGGGGATGGGAGCTGGCTTGGCTGAGCTGGATGCCTATAGAGGCATGGGCTGTTGCCTTGAAGAAGATGCACAATCAGAATACAGATCATCTTCCAAACCACCAGTGTAATGCTGAAGCAACAGATGGAAACATGTTACACTACTGGTTTGTTATTAGGATGAGAATACAATGCTTTGATTATCCACTCTGCAAAAAAATATTTGACCTGGATAATTTGAGGACCATTTGTCATTTGACTCACTACACAGCATGCATTTCTCCATAGTGCTGACAACTCACCTCAGGACAAAGCCTGAAGCAACAGAGGCCAGAGCAGAAGCAGGTTCTGGCAGCCAAAATATGCTACCAAAAATATGCACAAACCACAGTTTATCCTCCCAAACACACTTTAAGCAGCAACTTTTAAAATATAGTCTTCCTTTACTGCAACCACATTAAAATAGAAGATATAGGTTTCATCCACAAAACCTCATAATGCCTGTGCAGGTGTTACCATATGCAATAGCACACAGGCTGCTGCAACAGCAGCAGCATGGCAATGCAGTGTTCAATACTCTTCCATTTAATATTGCCTTAGGCTGGGGAATTCTTGGCAACAGACCAAAGACAGCAAAATAAGCACCGAATATTTTTGACCTTTAGCTCTAGGAGGTGGGACTGTCACTCACTATACATCCACCCAGGGAGTGCTCAGCTGCCAGGTTAATGCCATCACAGACCAGGCTCCATCACAAGGCAGATGCATGCAGGAGGGTTTGGTGTATGCCCAGTGTTAGAAAAATGCATGTGGGTGACAAGCACAGGAAGAAGTGAAATTCCCAAGCCAGCTGCCATCCATTCCCCAAGGGGCTCTCTTGACCTTTTGGAGCCAGGCATGGACTTACCCCGAGTGAGCACTGGGAAGAGGTCCTGCAAAGGTGGCAGACAGGAGGCTGCCAGCCTGGCCAGCCCCTAGAAGGGATGCCTGAGAAAAACCACTCCCTCAAGCCAAGGACACTTTTATTGCAACATCATTAAAATCCCTGGGCTGTGGTATGGGGTGCTTCTGTACATGGGCACAGAATGCAGTGAAGGGGAACATTAATTAATTATTTGAAATGTGAGTGGTTGTGCTGCCAGGCACTGCAGGATTTAAAACTTACCTGCAAGTCCTGGAGCTCCCAGGAGAAAGTTGCAAGCAATTCCTCTCTTAAACCTAAAACTGGGATCATGAACTACTCCAGGGTTAGTAGCAATGTATATTTCATATGGCAGTGAAGTTCAGTCAGGGCTTGGATGGTTTTACACTGGACATGCTTTGAATGCTTAAGCTCCACCATTTGCCTAAGAGACATTATCCTTTGTCTGAACACTATTCAGCTGTGAACTGTGGGAAAAGGAATTTTTCTGTTAACTTAAAGTCTGTTAAGATCTTACAGAAGGTCAGTAGTTCTTGTATCTTTAATTCCCAACCAAAACTTGACCCATTAAAAACACCAACTATTTAAATATGTGACTGTTAGGAGTAATTTATAATTGCAAACATTTTTTCACACATCCAGAGTTTTCAGATAATATTCCTTTCAATGGCTGAATAGGTAAAGTGTCACATTGGGCATAAAAATAATAAAATTATTTATGTGTAATGTTTTTCAGTCACTATAAAAATATTCTTCTCCTGCTCTACCTAATGTTCTTACAGTTCTTCCCCCCTTTCAAAGTCCAGGTAGCCAAACAAGTATAAATTGGTATAATGAAAAGTCTAGTCTTGTGAGACACTGAGCTTCACCAGGTAAGATATAACCCAACAGTGTAACCCTTGTTTAAGTTGATCGTGGAAATGAAAGCACTAGGGGAACAAAAACCCCACACTTTTATCATGTATAGCCAAGTTTAGCTTTCTTGATTTTACGCAAACCTTTATTGAGCAGACTTAAGCAAAGCATCAGTAAAATAAAACAGCTAACCTATGAGATAGTTCATTTGACAGCAACTCTCCAACTCCTTACTGAGAAATAACTAGAGCATTTTTAGCAAATGGTTTTGAGCCTCTAAACAAAGATAGAGACATCTATATGGAAATATTGTGATATATTTTATTGAATTAAAATGTTTCTCTTTTCAATTACTTACACAAGACAACACAGCTTATTCAGGCAGATATGCCCTACCTCCCCACTGTATGAATTACATTTTTTAATTTCCTGATGGGGCAAGAGAGAATCCCTGGAAAAATATGGTGACCAAGACTAGACAGCTGCTACCAGAATAAATAACCCTGGTAGCAGGGTATTTCAGTGGCCAGGGTGGAGGGGTGGGCTGGGGTCAGAGGGCTGAGCTGGCAGCCCGTGCCCATCCCAGGAGCCTGGCCTGGGCACTGGCATGGCTCAAACCCCTTCTGTCTGGGTCACTGTCAGCCCTCCGTGTCAGCTTGGACACTTGAAATTATAGGGGTTCTCCTCTGGAAAAAGAGCATGCAGTCATTTCTCAAATACCTATCAAAGCAAGCAGGGGTTAGGCTTGCATTATAATTAGCAGCTCTTTGAAGCCTTTCTGAGATCTGGAATGTGAAAAATAAGCACTGCAACTGAACTTGCAAAAACCAGACAAGCACGTATATTCCTTGTGCAATTTATCACATTTGCTGCCATGCATATATACATTTATAAAATACACTTTGTACACACACGCAAACCATGTCAAGAACAAATTGGTCTTCAGCTAACTTATTTACAGCCATGCCAAACTGAATCACCCAAGTAACATCGTTTAAAAAATGTAAATGTATGTCTTTCATATTAGGCAGTATATTTTAAAACAACTGTTTTGTCTTAGTCACTCTTCTCTATATTCAATCAGCAAACATTTTTATGTGTTATAGGAATATTTTGTATTGCCAATTTAAATTTTTCTTGTTGACTTGAGTGAAAAATATAAAACACTGAAAAAGTCCAATGATATACAATAACTGCTCCAATTTGACATCAGGCAGGAAATATAAATAAGGGAGGATGGCATAATTGTTAGGTTACAGCTGCCAATAATTCAAGACATTAACAGTTCAGAACAGAATAGCGCTTGATAGAAACCTTTTTTATGTAGTCTGTAGTAACCGATGTAGTAACTCTTATAAGTCTGCAAAGAGGTTCAAATCCTGCATTCCAAGGAAAACTTCACAACTCCCTATATTGCATTCTAGTATTTCTAGCAGAACACTTATTAACTGTGATAACATTTATAATACACAAAAGCCTACTATTTTTAACTTTCAGTATTCCACTGCATTTACTTTGGCTTTCTCCAAATTCCAGTTTTCTAGTTTTGGTTGGTTTTTTAAATTTATGTTTATTACGAATGACATCCCAGGCATTTGTTTGCCTGCTTGCTGATATTTTTTTTTTTTTTTTTAATGGGGACAGTTCACAGACAAATAAACATGACATACCAATCATTAACATTTCCAGTAATTTTCAGGGTTTTTTTTCTTTTTTTAAAAAAAATCTTACTGCTTTTTTTTTTTAAGTGTGTTGAATTAGACACCAAAAATTTCAAGAGTCCCATAAAATTACATAGATAACAGTGGATAGCTTTGTAGCTAGTTAGGAGATCAAATGAAGATATTAATTCACATTCAGGTTTCAAGAAAGGAGAAGAGAGATTGTTATTGCAAAATCTAGGCTGTGCCTCAGCATAAGGAAGCCGGTCAGATAGAAATGTGAGAGTAAGAAAAAAAATTAAGAAGGTGCAAAGGCAGGGATAAGAATATATTTGTTTAACAACTGTGTGTCCTTACTGGCCTGGTCGATGAGGGCATGCTGGACAGGACCCAAGCAGTGAGATACAAATTTCTCTCACTATTATATTGGTAGTGTGATATTTTTGATTTATTAAAAATAATATTTCCCAATTTTATTTTAAGCCACAGACAGGAAAGAAATGCTAAAACAAGCAGTTTTAAATGCTGCTGCTGATAGCAGCTCTCTCCTAGAAGAATTTGGCATCTTTATCTCTCCAGACAACTTCACATTTTCATTTGACTTACCAAGGTCATTTTAACACCATTCAGTTTTGTAGGTACTTGATCCTGTCATCAAGGGAAGGTGTATCACAAAGTGAACACGCTGTGGACCCTTCCTCTGTGCTGCTGTACCCCATGCAACACACTGGACCCAGTAATCCAGGAAATCTCCCTTTCATCCTGCAGTACTTGTCCTGCAGCATGCAAATATCGTAACTGCAATAATTAGTGGTATACCAATGGAAACATGACATTATTAAATTAATTTTTTAAGTGAAAAAAACTAAAAAAGGGATCTCAGAATGCTTTTCAGTATATCTTCATAAAAATATTCACAATAAGCACATGATAGTCTCACAGATTTCTAGATTTTATTCTGCAAATGTGAATAAGCACAATTTCTGGATACACAGGTCAGAAGTATTGACTGGTTTTCTGACAAATAGTAAAATTAAAACACCATAATAACAATCTAAGTATTAAAATCAATGCTGAAATTAGTCTAGCAATGTACAGCTCTACAACAGTTATGATTTTATATGTATCTCCTCCAGGCTAACAAGGAAGCTTAATGTTAACTGTCATTGTATTGAATGTCTTTAACAATCTTAAAAAAAAAAAACCAACAAAACAAAATTAATTAAGGCTCAAAAATAAAAAATAAAGCCAAACAAACAAACAAACAAAAAACAATAAGCAGCTTTTGCTAGTATTTCTATCATCAGTTCATAGGCTTTGCAGGGTGGAAATTGACTCTTTGTCACTTTGCTTGCATAGAGCCAGTTACAGCACTGGTATTTAAATACAGTACTGAGAAGGAGAGAGGGACTGAACCTGTCAACAGCATCAATGCCACCTTTCATTTCACAATGTAAAAATCGAAACACCAAGAAATAATTCAAATTCACCATCATGTAGACAACAATAATCAGCACTGGAAGGAAGCAGAAGATTGTTTCCCCTGGAAGTAACATTTTCACCAAACCAAACACTCAAACAATTTGCTTGCTTACAATAAAATCAGATAGTTCCTGTTACCATGAAGCAATTGGCACATCTATTGATTCAACAGTGAGCAACCAGATCCTGCCCCTAAGCATGAAGATGTGTGTTTCTTGAGACCTCACAGCCAATTTTACTATGTTAATTCAGATTGGAGAGGTGCTTCATTCTCTGTTGAATCCCAGGCACATTTCTCAGAGAAGCAGCCCTGGTGGGCAGTCAGGTATGGCTGTATGGGCCCTACAACTCAGTGTCCAAGTGAGGGAAGCTCTTGAAGCCAGCAAACTAATATTTATGCTCTTGCATAGCAACAATACACCCCTAGATGCACACATTGTGTTCTAACAACAACAAAATTTCAGGAACAGGGTTTTCTGCATTTTGTATCGCCTGTGTTGAGATGTTCTCCATGGTAACTTGCTGCTCTTCTCCCTGTCAATATGATACATCATGTTTCATTTCAGCAGATGTTTCCTCTTATTATTTTCTCTAAGATTCATTATTTATTTTAGGCTAATGTTTACTGCATTGCGTCTGCCATCTGTTAAACTAGGTATATAAATTATCAAAATAATTTTATACTCATCTGCAATGTCCTCAGAACTTTCAGGGGAAAATCATCCTTTTCGGTAAAATTCCTGGAATGTCTGCCCAGGCTGGGGCAGTCCTACATACACAAACAACCAAAAGTGCTTGCAGCAGCCCCAAGGACAACTCATCACTACTGAGGGCTCCAAACCTGCCCACTAAGGACAGCATCATTTTCATGCTTAACTTCATTATTTCTCAGCCAAAATGAAATGGAGAAGCAGTTGTGAGAAGCACTCCTATATGTCAGAACCACCAATACAATAGGAAAATGAATAGCATTAATGTCTAGATGGATAGTGTATGTGAATATTCCTAGCTTGTTTTAAAAACCTCTCACGTTGTGGCTTGTCTGGATTCTGTGTTTCATGAACCTAAAGCAAAATAAAGGAACAGACTTGTACTCTGATAATTATGAAATGTAAAATACAGAAGCAGTCCTGGCAGCAGAAAATGGTACAGACTCTTCCACTGATTTCTGAGTACCCTAATCACTTAATTCCTAACACACTTAATTTAGAGGAGGTGGGTTGAAATTCTCATAGGAAAAGAAAAGCATTTCACCAAGATCTCACTTCTAGCGTGAGCACTTTAATCACTGTGTTCATGAAGTGACATTTAAGATAAACCACCTTCCTCTGCTTTCCTCCTATTAGACAGCAAAGCCTGTAAAAGCCAGAGGATGGTCTCACCATCAGCTACCTTCATTTCTGGCTACCTCAGCATGCTTCCCTGCATTTCAACAGCTGCATCTCCCCTCTGCATGCAGAACATCAGGATACCAATTTTTGGTAGCTCTTGTAACAATTTCTGGACTTCTGGGGACAGAGGAGCAGGGGGCAATACTCATAACATCTCCATGCTATGTTTCTTCCAGACATTAGCTGGAAAGACAACCACCTGACAGAGGGCTTCCAGAAATCTGGCACTCCCCTTCCAAACTCACCAACTTTATTAATGAACTTTTCCTGCAGCTCTTCAACTTGCAAGGTTGAACTCCAAAAGCAGGAGATCATCTAGGGCTGAGCATCAGCCTTTCATTAGGAAGGACAGCCCCATAACTACCAGTTACTTTTTGCCAGACCTGCCTGGGGGTCTCTGGTCATTGTGGCAATCAATATCTGCACTTGTCATGGCTTCATAGACAAGGCAGAGGTTACTATCTCCTGCTATTATAATTAGAGGCACTTCTGGTTCTCCCAAAGGAATCCAGCACCAGAAAACAGTCAGTGAGTTCATCAGGTGAAGAGCAACATGCTATGCACTGCAGCTTTCCTGCCCTCCTGGAGGCATCACTAGGACCACCAATGGGAGGGAAACAAAGGTCTTTAAGTAAACTTGGGATCTCTCATCACTCACAGCTCCTTCGGAACAAAACTACATATTTGGCTTGGCAACACAACTGCCTAACACTTAGTAGCAGAGTGAAAAACTCCAGAGAACTGTTTTCTTCACAGCAGTCCTGGGCAGTAGATCAGCAACCTACACTAATGTTGGCAAAATATCATGTTTGGGCTTCCTGCATTTTGGTGAGTAAACCCAAAATCTGTGCCTTACGTCTAACGCTGAAGACTTAAAGCAAATTCTGAATGTAACCATGCTACTTCTCATGAGACTCTTTGGTGTGTACATGATTAACCAGATTCCAGAGTCACAAAACAGCAACCAAGGAAAAGAAATGACACTAAATAGATCTTCATATAGGAGGAAAATTATTGACATTAAAGGCCAGAACTGTTTTAAGTGATGAAATATATCTATTTATGAAAGATATTATATTTATCTCCTAGGCAATCAGGCATAAAAATCTGCATAAAAACATGTAGCAGAGAGGTATGACAGTCTGTAGAAGCTTCTATCATCAACCATAGTACTCTTCCTTTTTCTAAACAGAACTCCAGGAAAAGTCTGCTTCTATCTTCCAACCTTGCAGAATAATCTATTAACCAAAGAGATGAAGCACCCGTATTTCTTCCTGTTCACTGAATGTTACCATTTAATTGAAGATACCTTGGATGAAAAAGACAAGTGAAGTTTGTCATCGAAATTATACTATGTATAAATCAAAATTATACTAAATTTCATCTATAGGCCACAAAGATCCAAGGATTAAATTAGCACTTAATTTCAAACCATGCTATAAGCCTCTTTACATTATGAGAAAATGAGCCTACCATAGAAAAAGTTGCTTTTCACTAATACTGTATGCAATTTTCAAGAAATTGAGTCTCTATAGAAGTTAAGCTTTACCTCCCTAGTTCTTCACTGAATGAAAACTAAACCTTCAGTTTTACCCAGGTGTCTGAATTTGTATATCTGCTGTTTTGCATCAACCAGGTAAAAGTAATCATCAAAAAGAAATAAAGATGCAACATGTTTGTCCACAGAGAAAATGCACCCTATCATCCCCAGCTCCCTTGCTGCCCTCCCCTTCCCTGTGTGGCTGGGGGGTACGTGGTTACTGTCTCAGTTCAAAGTAACCTCGCAGGGGGGAAAAAAAACCAACAACAAAAACACGGGAGCAGGATTGCCTCTCAACATCCAAGAGTGTTTGCTTAGAGTTTCTAATCCAAAACAGTACAACGGTTTCTTTACCAAAGATGCCCAACCAGTTTTAACATACCTACCCACCCATGTGTTATCTCAGCAGACATCTTCCTGGCATATAACCTCTGAGCCTCTCATTCCTTGTCTCACCAGAAGTAATTCCCTCCCACAATTACATTTTTAGAGACACACAAGACTTATGCTGGAGGTGCAACAGCCAAGTAAAAAAAGAAACATTTATAGATTAATTATATTAAACTTCAGCAGATAGATTTTAAAAAAAAAACAACACACACAAACAAAAAATAAACACAAAACCAAAACAAATAAACAAACAAAAAAACCCTATCAAAACTACTCAGCACAGCAGACACCATCACAACCTGTTCTAAGAAACAGAACTCAACTTTTTTTATACATAGTTCAAATACAGTTTATACGACTTAAGAGATACATGTCTTAGTAATACAGAGAATTTTGATGGAAGCTTCTTAGAAGCTCGAAGGGTCTCCTGACTTCAAAAGCACAGAGAAAATGATATGCATATCACCCACAATCTATACTTCATCCATGGAGCACAGCCTTCCCAGGGGCTCTTTATTCTATCATCCAAAATGGGGAAACAAGTGAAGTCCTTCAGAAGGCCTTGCAGGACATGAAATATGATTTCAGTAGTTAAATGCTTTCAAAATAAACAAGAAATAGAAACGTTGAGTAGGAAATGGTGGCTTTGGGGCACAAAACAAATAAAAGGTGTAGCAGTTGGCAGATGTACAGGAGAGACAGAGGGAGATCCAAGTACAAGGTATTGCAGAGAAGTCTGTGCAGAGTCAGTAGCAGAGTAATTTTTCCAGGCATTTCAAAAAATGGAACAGATGGTTCTCCAGTTTGGAAGGTCTTGAGCACGTGACCCAGTTAAAGCCTGGCTCCAGCTTCATAAAAGCTTCAGCAACAGAGGCTGAACCTTGCCAGGCTGCAGGGCTGGTGAGCTTCAAGGCAAAATGAGAGCTCAGCCTGCACTGATCTTCCCAGTCTGGAAAGCAAAGCCAGAGACAGACACAAGTTCTCCTTCCACATTTGTCATCACAAAAAGGCAAACAGTCACAAAGGATGAAGGTCCCCCCCAGCCACATTGCAGATATTGAGGAAATATATCATTAAGTTAATCTAGCGTGCAACCTCTCAGCTGGCATGGGCAGGTGAGCAGCACTGCAGCACCAGCAGCAGCTGTGGAACAGCAGCAGCAGTGATGGTTGAACACTGCCCAGAGATAATGACTTATTATTCATAAAAAATAACTCCTTTTCTCCTGGAAAATACCAATGCTTCACTTTGCTTTAGAAACAAGACATTAAATAAGCTAAAAGAAAACTGTTAATGTAGTAACAAACCATTTATGATTTAATTGCTATGTAAGAAACTTAAAATAAGATTCCTAAAGCAGTATTATCTCTGCTGCACTCTTAAATAGTGTTAAGCTCCTGCTTTGCCTCTTGTACATAACCTGCAGGGTAGACTAGGCTGATATTTGCACTATGCAATGCACACAGTGCCACAAAACAGGCACACAGGGAGCCTGAACTGATTTTGCAGTTGGACACTCAACTTCAATATTCCTTGAACTGTTAAAATTTTTCACTCTGTAACCTTAAAAGTTGCAGTAGTGCAATTTTCTCAATTGAAATATGTAGTCATCCTACACAACTTAGCATACTTCTTTTAAACATCATCATTATTATCATTCTTCAGGCAACCTAATCTTCCCACCCTTCAAGGAACAGAATCCAACAATGAGTACCGGTTTTGATGGGCTGCTTTGTTCCTTGTTCAGATTTATCATTACACAAGCATTTAGCCCCAAGGCACTGTCTCAGCCATATATCCATTTACTTATGGTCTACAAGAACATGTAAAGCCTTGCCTGGCATGCAAGGGAGCGCAGCAATCAGTTCAAGAGAGGAAAAGAAAACTCAGTCACTTCTTTCATTTTTTTTTTGTTGGTATCTACAGCCTGTCTCAAACATTTTCAGTGGGCTAAATTTGAGGTTGCTATAATTAGCATCATAAATTTAAAATGGTTGTAACATACTTGTGATCATAGATTATGATTATACTTGCATTTGAGAAAAAATTAAACTTCTAATAAAAGTTTCTTAACATGTTAGAAATAACCAACAATAACAAACTTGCATTTACAAACATACTTAGAGGTTTTTCAGAAGATGAAGTTTAATGGAAGAGTAAATAAATAAAAGCTATCTTCCGCTCCTTCATCTCATTCTGCTCATCTTTTGGAAACTCATGTTTCTCAACTTAAGCAAAGCAGACTCACTGATATGCACATGAATGCATACTGGGGCTGTAATACAGGGTGTTTATGAGGTGCCTTTTAAAATATTTATGCATAATTTGAGAGGAAAAAATAATGAAAGATCAAGGAATAACCCAGCCATAACCCATCTGGAATTGGGTAAAGCTATTAGAATTTTGTTGCCAAGTCTTTCAGCGGAAGGTACATCACCACAGCACCCTAGCATCATAAAACTGCCCTTTAAATTGTCACAATTCATCAGGAGAAGCAGAGAATTACATACCAGATGGGGTAGGAAGTATAGAGTTATCACTTTCCAGATCTATAGGAGTCACACACATTTTCTCATCTGTTTGCTGTCCATCAGTTCACAGGACATTGCCATGACCTGCTAAGAAGCAGCACAGAAGGCCTAGAGGTATATCTCAGTTCATCACAAACTCACTCTGTCACAAAAGGCAAGCATTCTACACAAAACCCTTAACAGCAGCTGTTGTCCAGACTAAGTCCAGAAGTTACTCCAAAGCGGGTTCAAGTTTACAGTGCAATACAGTGGGTTTATATATATGTCAGTTTACATGGTGCCTCTTTCACACACACTTTACAGAGCAGAAAAATATCTTTGGTGTTGAATTATTCACTGGATTTGACAACAGTGACATACACACAAGCCAGGAGAAGAGGTTTTTTACAAGAAATAAAAAGGTATTTGCAAAAGTGTCACCCCTTATATGTAAAACCTTTTTTTTCAGAAGCAGTAGAGCCAAACTCTTTGGAAGAGTCCACTCGAAAGAGATTTAATGGGATGAAGTCATCTATCATGGGGAACACAAAAAGCATGATGGGGCAAACACAGACCTTTGACTCAACATAAAATACTTTAGTCAGCTGAATTATGATACTCATACAACTTAATAACTCTTTCCCATGCACATTTCATTCATGCCTTGCCCCACATTATCACAGCCTTCCCCTTCCCAGCCCCTTTTTCTCCCTCACTATAGGAACACACTGCAGCTCATCTTCCCCATCTCTTGGGTCACCCCTCTGACATCTTCAAATACTTTGACTTCCTTCGTTACCCTCATTAAGATAAAGTTGTTACTTCTCAGAGATGGAGGTGCAAGTGGGAAATCAGAGATGAGTGCTCCTGCCCCATCTCCCAGCCCGGGAAGCTGCTTGCCTCCAGGTTCTGACTTTCATGGCAGCTCAGTGACTAAATGATCCCCTGTGCTGGGACCAAGCCAGGCTGGGACATGTTAGATGACTTGCTGCAGGCTTGAGAGGTGAGGGAAGATGCTTCAGGAGTGCCAAATGATGGCTCATTTTTCTGGCAGCAACTCTGGAGACCACCTCAAAGTGAATCAGAGGCACCAACTAGATTGAGACTGTCTAGCTGGTTTTCCTCCAAGTTTTACAACTTTTTTCAGGGATTTTTTGTCCACTCGCAATCACTACTTATTTATTATATATAGACTGTCAAATATAGGGCCTTTGTGGATAAAAAAGGGATTTGTACTGCTGGCTGACCTACATTCCCATGGATAAGGTTTCTCTTTCTCTCAAGTTAGTTGTGGTTGGAGGAAATATCCACAAGGCTTACTGTGTTTGGAAAAACAGATTCAGCTGATTCTCTATTCCAATACAGCAGACAATATTTCCAGAGCATTTTATTAGTTTTAATTTAGTTAGAAGTGGAGGCAATTATTTTCTGAGGAATTCCCTTCATAATATCTATTCAAATAATCATAGAATAGGTTAAGTTGGAAGGGACCTTAGAGAACATCTGCTCCAGCCTCTCTGCCATGGGCAGCGAGGCCTCTCATCTAGACAAGGTTGCTCACGATGGCATCCAGCTTGGCCTTGAACACCTCCAGGGAGGGGCATCTGCAACTGGTCTGGGCAATCTGTTTCAGAGTCTCACCACCCTCGTACTAAAGAACCTCTTCCTAATATCCAGAGGTCTAAACCTCTTCTCCTTCAGCTTAAATCCATTTCCCCTTGTCCTGCTGTTGGACACTCTTATGAAAAGTCTTTCTCCAGCTTTCCTGTAGATTTCTTTCAAGTACTGGAAGAGAGCTAAATAATCTAAATGTATCTGAAGAAAAAAAATAATGGTGGATATAATTTAGGGTACCCTAAAGAAAAAATCAGCAGCAGGACCAGCAGAGCAAGACAGTAATAAACATCCATGGGATCGCAGCTTGCGCAGCCCCAGGAATTCTCCCATGCTGCTGCTGTGCTGCCATCCGCAGTCATGGTGCTCCAGTACTGCCATGACATCTTTTGCAGCCTGTGGACAAAGTTAACAGTTTTTGGCCTACGAAGTTAAAAATAACTCTGTCCTGAAACAAATGCCTTAATTCTTTGGTTTTCTGAAATGCAGAAGCAGGAGATTTGCTCTTAATGAGCAATCTTCACTACCAAGAGAGTTTATCTGAAGGGTGACTCAGTAGATGCTATTTTTGAAAGCATCAAGATAGAAATTCAGAGAGTTAGCTTAATAACCTTGTTTACTAAACTCTGGTATAGGGTTTGTGATGTGGATTTTTTATCCTCTAGTTAAATTTTTTACATTTTTAAATACTAGAATATTTTGTTCAGCATAATTCCTTTGTACCTTGTTTTACCAGCAATCATTCCTACCTGCATCATTCTTGAAAGATTTTTAACACTGAAGTTGATGATCACTAGTCCAACAATATCCAGATGGATAGGGTAACAACTAAGAAATTATGACTTTAGCATCAGTGCCATCTCTGTACACTCACTCATAAGACTGCGTAAGACAAAACCATTTTCCTGTAATGCCAAATTGTGTTTACACTATAAATTTCACCTGTAGGAAATAGTTTCTTTACTGCACATATCAAGGGGGTTTTAAAGAGGCAATAATGCTCCTGAGGTTATTTAGAGTTTTAACTTTTTATACCAAGGTATAAAAAAACAGTGGCAATTTTCATTCCTTCTTCCTACTCTCTCTCTAGTCATTGAGTTATTACTGTGCTTCAAATGACATAATTTCGGGGGGGGCTCCCTTAATTATTTTTTGTTATTATTTTAAATCACTCCCCTTTTCTTCCTCTACCACTTTCATTCCTTCCTTCCTGTTTATCACAGTTCCTATGTGCTGGTTTCTCACCTTGGATGAAGCTAAAATTTTTCTTAAAAACACTTTCATCTCCTATGCCTTTTAGTCCAGGCTACTGCAAAGTATTTGCAAATCATTGCAAATGATTTTAACAAAACCATCTCACCACAGACAATGTCTTATCTGGTCTCTCCTTGCCTGGAGATGGACAAAGTCTGGCAAACCAATAATCTTTATGAACTAAATCTCATTTTTTTTTCTACTTAGCTTTTAGTCAGAATGATATTCTGGCATATTATCTAGCTAAAAAAACATGTGGCAACCAGATCCTAGCTTTGCTCATACAATATGTCCCTGTAAAATATCTTTATGTAATAGGTTTTTCTAAGGTAATTTATTTATAAATATATATTGTATATATAAGTATGAGTATATGCAAATACTCATACTTATATATATTTTATTTATAAAAATTATTTATTTATTAAAAGTAAGCACATACAACCAATCAAACTAAAACCTTAATATGGCAATATTTTTAAAGTTCTTAATTAATGATGATGATATTTTATTGATGAGAAAATAAATGAATGCTTCATATTGCTCATTGACACTAATACAAAATCAGACATCTTAAGAGTGATCCATACATCATGGTCCATGTTTCAACTAATACATTAGCAATTCAGGTGAGTCTTTGGGCAAAACATGGAAGTATAATTCAAAATATGATGCCTCAGACTATTAGTTTTTCTAATATGTGTGCTTCAGTATGCTATACATGTTTTATAAATGAAACAGGAATTTTACATCATGTAAGACTTCCCTCAACTAACAAACTCTTATTTCAGCAAATCACAAAATAAATAATTTTGAATGGTTATACTAAACTCACCCTTGCCTGCTGAACAAGCATGGACATATATACGCTGCATTCATTTCTCTCATTGATGTTGGTTTTAGTGTTTGTGAGCATCTGTGTGGGAAAATGAGAAGAATCCACAGAGCTTGCAAACCCACTCTTTCTGCTGCTTCCCTTCCTGAATTCTTCTAATTTTTATTAAAAAAAAAAATGTTCCAGTTCCATTCACTCCTTTACATGTCATGACCTGGGCAAGAAAGGCCTAGAAAGACTGCCCGCACATGACAACAAAGTATTAAGAATAGGAAAATGCAATTAACTGTCCTGGACCCTCTCAGCACATGCTGGTGAGAATGGAGGGCAAGAGCCAAAGCCATCTGTGTGCAATTCAAGTCGTGTCCATTTGTCAGCACTGGTCTTCATTCAGCAGAGAATCCCTTTTTCTCATGCTGTCATTTTCCTCTTTCCCTTCCTTCCCACACATACATATGATAACAGCCCCAAGGCCAAGATAAAAGATATAAGAAACACCTTCCTTGATAACCATCAGAGAAGCCAGGAATATCAGCTCAGAAATGTCTCCAAGATGTGCCTCATTTGACTGTCCATTGCATCAAAAAGAGGAAAGTAAACTCTGGACAGCAGCAGTTAAGTATAGAGTTATTCCAGCTTTTGGTGAGAAGAACTGTGAGTGATGACCAGTAATTTGCTGATGAGAGAGGGAGGCCACAAAGTCACCACATACTAAAAGCCGCCCCAGGAACCTGGAGGTAGCAGAAAGACAGAGTATCAAGGAAATAAAATACAAAAGTGAAACTTAAAACCTACTTAAGTTGTAGGACAGACATCATTTGCTCATCATCCAGAACTACCTAACCTCCTAGGCACAATAACTCCCTAGGTCTGATTCACTAGGTGAATCCTTGCATTGCTACAAGAAGTTCCTATAATTACCCACACATATCCATATGGAAGATCACCATCTGCAGATCAGCTGTGCTCCACATTACACAGACTCCAGCAAGCAGCTTAAGTTATTTAAAAACACTAAAAAATGAGATGCAGCTAAGACTGCAGTGGTGGCAGCAATGATAGAAGTACACATAAGTGTTTTACACTACCATGCACTGGGTAAGTGCTTTAAAAGCAAGAACTGCCTTGGAACAGGAACCAGAAAGGTAAACAACCTAATCCCTGCTTTGGAGCCTGGATCCACCTTCATTTGCTCCATGACTGTTGAATTCTTGTCTGCAGAGTGGCCTCAACTCAAAGAGTGGACAATGCTTACAGCCTTTACTCTCACTCACCTGAGCAGCTCGCACAAGGCATGGCAGGCAGGTATTCACGTAAGTTAAACAGTGACTCCTCTAAGGTATTTGTAATCCTCTGTATAAGATCCTGATCCTTTGACAGATAAAGACAAACATTTTTTATACAAATAGAGGCAGGATTGCCCACTACACATCTCCAGAGATGCAGGTCTCCAACAATTGCCAAGGGAATGCAGGTAGTTAGGACAGGCTGGATGGGAGGGGATCACCCTCCCGGAAAAGGTACCTTTAAGTGAAGCAGTGACTCCATGAGACATCTAAAGAAGAGACTAGATGCCATCCCATGGGATGCCCAGGTAGCCCCAGGAGAGCTGAGTCACAACATCTGTGCCTCACTCATATTTTAAACTTTAATTATTTCAACATCTGGAAAAGATGTGTTATTTATCCCTGCTCACACAAAATTAATGTGCACTATACCATAACTGATTTGTGGGGAAACAATTTTTTTCAATATATTATTAAATGTAGAATAAAGGTGAGTTTCTGAACTCTTTAGCCACAGAAACTGAAACAACACAGAAACTGTCTGCATTCTTTTCTAGGTCATTGAGAATATTAAGAGTCTCATAAACATAAAACATTTATTTTTTTACTGCAGATTTTGGACTGAGTTTTCAGAGCAAAAGCATACAACCAATTAATTGAATCGAGATTTTTAAATTTCTACTGAAATGACATACATAACTACAAGTACTGTGAAAAGAAGAAAGTAATAGGTTTTCACACACACACCCCAAAAAGACAAACTTAGTTGCACTAGTGGACATAATCGGGAGGCAATGGAGTCACATCAAAGTAATCATCCTTGCCTTCATATTTGAATTTCATTTTTTTGTGTTGAATATGCAATTTATAGACATTGATCTTATAATCAGGCAAACAAAAAAACCCACATGAAGGAGAAAAATCAAAAAAACACTTCTCAAAGTTCTCATTTTTTCACCTGTGTTCACATGCCTAGGTAAATAACTCAGTTATTGAAAGTAAAACATATCCAAAACCTCAATTCAGTGAGTTCAATTTTTTTTTTCATATCTCTAAAGAAAAGTGGTTAAAAAGACTAAAATTTATGTTCTTAAACACTTGTTAAGTCAGGCTTACCTTGATAAAATTTACTATCAGAACCATAAATGTCATCAGTAAAAACACAACTGACATCTCAAACTACCGGCATCAGTTAACTGTGCCCAAATACCAACAGTTTGTGATCCATGTGAGACTATTTCAGAAGGGCATCTAAAAGAGCTGTGCCATTGCTAGGGAGCCCTTTTCACAAGATTTATGGGAATCATGAAATCTCATGTTACCTTTTTTTCATCCGTTATCTGAAGCCATTTTTTACTTTCCTGGAGATGAACTAAGCAGCATCCTGTGTGGAGGAGGCTGTTGGCATAGACTACAAGAGGCTGCTACAGTTGATGCACACAATTGAACTGATAATATTTCCACCCCACCTACCCTTTTTTTTCCTTAAGGCATATTTTTTTTAAACTTTAGCAATACCAGGCCAACCAGATGTAATCATAAATAGCTGGTATTTATACTCCAGTGAAGTCATTAATAACACGAACTAGGTATCAGCCCAGTCATGAAGTAGCTTCTGAAATAAAAGAGCATTTCAATAGCAGGCTAGAGGAAAGACCGTTAACCTTTGCAGAGCATGTCTCTATGTACTTTAAGAATTATTTAACAATTATATCAGGATGTTTTACTGAATTCTGCTATTGTAGTGGTTTTATTAATATTTTTTAAATATCTAAATAATGCAGCCTCAGCTTGAGATACAGACATCCCCACCTTTCCAAGTCATCACATGAGACCACCAAATCTGGCCAAACACTTCCAAAAAAGTACAAAGCTTAAATTTAAATCTCCTGCTTTCTTGAAAGACTTATTCTGAAATAGCAACTAATCAGAAGCTTTCCTCTTCAAAAAGCAAAATCACTGCTGTCCACCACTGTCTGAACTTTTTGAACTGATTCTCATATACATATTCATATATACTCATATATATAACAGATAAAAATATTTTTTTACTGTAAACCTAGTAATTATAGGAAATAGTTTTATTTAAAAGAAAGTAAAAATTTATTTCTTTTTCTTACAAACAAGTTTTAATTGGTTGCATTTGAAATAAAAGTACATGTAAATAGTTATAAATGTTTCTTCAATAAGAATGGTCAGCTCCTAAGAAAAAAATGTGAGAATGCCTAAAACCTAAAACAAGAGTGGGTTAAACTTGCTGAATGACCTGAGGGCTTATTGAAGGTGAGGACCACTAATGAGACTGAACAGTGTCTATGGTATCTTATTTGTCTCTCAAATGTCTAAGCAAAGAAAATCCCATGCAAAGAAGAATATGACAGTTTGGATCCCTGTTTGTCTCTTTCACAGCAACCCACATGCACTCACTGATTACTTTCTAATCTAATCCTCATCCTCCTCTAATCTCATCAAGAAGAAACCCTGCAGATGGGAAGCTCACTGCAGCCAGGTTAAGCAGAGGGACTCAGGGTTGCCTGAGTTTCTTTCTTTTTCTGAGGGAATTCTCTTCCAGTCCCCCTCCCTTTTATGCCCACCTCCTTTTTATTGGCAACAACCTTTTTCAAGTCCTTGTTTGGATACCTCTCCTCAGTATTTTCCCTGTGCCCTCCAGATTGTGATCAAAGACCCTGCTGTATCCCTTTATAGGCAGAAGTCATTGTTCCTCTCTGCAGTGCTGAGGGAAGATGAGGAGAGAGGAAACAACCCACTATTATAAAAAGATGCTGAAAAATGATGTATGTTTGAGAAACAACTACTAGTTTTCCCCTGGCCTCACTGTACTTTTTCTCAGAAATCAACAATAGTGTCTCCAGGTAACCTCTGAAAGCCATCTCTAGACTAAGATCTTCTGCTCAGGCCAAGGGCAGTGTAAATAATAATAATAATAATAATAATAATAATAATAATAATAATAATAATAATGCTTTTATTTCTTCTCTAGGTGCATCCTTTCCATTGGCACATTCAAACAGCAGATTTTTAAACACAGCCTTAAAAGTTAATTTTTGTTCCTGCTGCCTTTGCCTGGTGTTGTACAACAGCTGGCAAATCTCACACTCCAAGCTGATCTGTGGTACTAGAGCTCAGCTGCAGAGGAGGTGGCATGGCAAGCAGGCTGCTGGGCTGCTGAAACTGGGATAGTTCCCTAGTGAGAGCACAGAAGAACAAAGGAGGCTGTGATGCTACGAGAGGACTACAAGGAAACACAGGAAGGAGCTCCTTCTTTAGAAACAAACAAAATCATTGCTGATCAAAACACTGAATTAATATTATTAAGTAGTTTCTTCACTTAGGCATAGCAGTCAGAGCAGCAACACAGACCCCGAGAGATGCATGAAATATTGCACAAAAAACCAAATACATAAAACTTACCAGAGTCACTTACTGCTTCTTTTGAAAACAGAAAAATAACAAGTAGTACTACCAATTAGAATTTTTAAAAAGCACAAATAACTCGTGTCCACATTCCGCAAAGTTTTGATGACGTTAACTGCTGTCCTTCTCTTGAGGCTTCTCTAACCTACACAGTTTTTCAAAACCTACTGGAAGTTAGACAAATTATTAAGATAGATGAGGTCTGGAGTCAGGAACACTCAGGAAAAAATAAATTCATTAACATATTTAGCTTTACCTGGAGATACTAAAAACAAACGACTGCTGTGGAAGCTCTGCATATTGTATACTCACGTGTCAGGGCTTTGGCAGGCAGAAGATTCACCAGAAAGCTGTTGCTGCCCACATCACCTATTAATCAACCCGATTCGTATGAGAATGAGAAAACAGCTATTGAGATGCAAAGTTCCTGAAACTGCATTTTGTCTTTTTCCTCAGCAAAAGAGGGTGAATAACTCTGTATAAACCTGTTGTTCCGCCTCCTATTTCCACCACCACTGTTAGGATGTTAGGACTTTGCAAATGAAGACTCAGTGTGTATAGATTTAATCTCTGCCGGGCATTTGCTTTTTATTTCCCTGACTGTTCTTACAAAGCAGACACTGTGAAAGTGACTGCTGACTCCTCTGTCTGGGCATTAGCAGCCAGGCACCAGCAACCAGGTCAACAGACACAAGTTATGCACCAACAAACTATTGTGCCACTTCCAGCATGAGGCCACTTAAACTGCATCTGCTAATCCCATGCTTTTCCATGCCTGACTGAGACAAAGAGGGCAAGGCTGCCCCTAAACACCTCTTTCCCTTTAGATATAAAGGGGACTTTCCTGATCTAACCCCAGGGATTGGAATCTGTTGTGTAGCTTTATTTGACACTGCCTTGCTTTTCCAACAGAGAAAATCAGTGCTTACAATGTGCCACATACATTTCCTTCATACATAAGTACACGGGAGATTAAAAAAACTAAAATGGTCAAAATGTTCTCTCATCTCCATTGAATAAGGCCTTCAACTGCTCCACAGAACACACTGCTGGTGAGGATGAGGTCCCCTGCACTCCCTTCCCTGGACATTCCTCACAGCTAGGATATATTAAACATTTTAAATTATTAAAAACTTCAGGAACCCTGCTGACAATCAATGTTGCTTCCATACCTCAGAGGTCATACCCTTAAAATCCATAACAAAGTCCAGTAATTTCTCAATTAAGATATTCCAAATATCCAGCAAAAATGAAAGATTGTGGAATGGCATCCAGAATGCTCCTTGTCCTCAGGGAGGCAAGGTCAGCACAAGCCTTCCCTCGCTAAACACACTGTGCTTTCATAACTCTCATTTATGTAGGCTATATGAAATCAACCTCTTACTAGATTTAAAACCAACATTTCTTCTTAACCAAAAACATAAGTGGGGAAGAGACAGAAAAAGGTCTTAATAATCAATGATAAAGGCACTCATAGATCACAATATATCCAGTTTTTATTACTAAAATGCTTAAAAATTAAGAATTGAAATGACCTGTTAAACTATAAACATAAATTAAGAGTTCAAAGACAGTTTCTAGATGCTACATGGAAGCACATGCTCACCAAGTACATTGCCCTAGTCTCCCTAGGATGCCTATATTCAAGGGGCTATCTATATTCACCTAAAGCAATTCAATGAAACTATTTAAAGTGCAGTACTTTGGACAATTTCTAAATAAGATTGCTTAGCTACACCACAACAAGGAATCAAAATAAAGGGAACACTTAAGTGGTGTCCCTGAGTATGCAGGGCAGTAAGAACTAGATGGCCCCAAAAAGGTCCCTTCCAACCCAAACATTTCTACGATTCTGTGAACTTGCAGCAAGCTGGAGCAGGGGCAATGAGTCTATACACATGGCCATGTACATATATTTGTCTGTTAAACCTAATTACAGAAGATCTTACCCATGTGAAGTACAACATAAAATCCTTTTAAAATAATTTGCTCTAGTTTCCAGTGGATAAGGCTGAAAAAGGTAAGGAGGTATTTTCAACTAAGGTTCTCTTTTCCTCTTCTTTAAAAACCAGTCTAACTCATATCTTGCTGTGGAGGAAGATTACAGAAGACAGTCTCAAAGGGAAACAAAAAGATGAAGGGAGAAAAGGGGCATCATTACCCAGATGGTGCCTCACACTGGAACAACATCAGCAGCAGGAGCTGGGCACCCTCATGACAGGATTAAACCCATCTGTACTGCTTCACCATCCTCACCCTCTGAAATGCATGGCCATGCACAGAGGATAATCAACAGGCATCAAAATATTTGACAAATGGCATCAGTTCTACCACTGTATCACAGAGGACATTGAAATCCAATATGCAAGTTCGTGACACTTGGTGCATCTCAGATGAAATGATACACAGAAAGGGAAAGGGGTGTTCCCAAGTCACCAGCATCCTGGGAAGAGGGAAAAGCAAGGATATTTCTAAAGAAAAAGCTGGCAAGATCTGTTTAATATCTGTTTGCATCATCAAGAACTAGAACATGAAAATAATCGTAGTTCAGCATTTGGCACTGAACAAAAATTATTTAATGGTTCATGGAAATGCTGTTCATATAAGCACTTGTATCCCTGTGTGGGTTTGCACGATTGTCCTACTTTCAAAACATTTCAGTCTTTACTGAAACTTTTTCATATTCTAGGCTATCCTTACATAAGCTGTAAATCTGTAGACAGTTTTGTGCCTTCCAAACTATTATTTTCATTAACTTCTTGAATAATAAGTCCATGCTTGCAGAAATTCATAATTTAACAAGGTTTTACTAATGAGAGGTCATCAGGGTTGATTAGTTAAAAAAAAAGACTCAACAGTCCAGTTTAATTATATCAGGCATAGGAACTGAAGTGGCCTGAATGCATGTCGAATACTCTGGGGACTCATAAATACAGTGCAAGAAAAATAATTAAATTATTTTAATATTGTCATGCATATCTATGAACATTGACTCATACGACTATTACTTATGATAGTATCAATAAAATTATTAGCATTTTCTAAACATAAATATACAAGCTCATCGTCAAAAAAACATAAACCAAAGCACTGACCAATAAAAAGGAGATAAAAGAAGTAAAAAACAGATGACATAAACAAGAAGAGATGATGAGAAATTTTTCTGTTTCTACTTCATCACTGTTATGTATTTTGATATTGCTTAAATTCTATTTCACGCATACAGCAGAGTGTGTGTGCACATGAACTGCCCTTTGATTATGAAGGTGAGGCCCTTTTTTCCATTCATACTGAGACAAAATCTGCTGGAAACCTCTGGAGAAAAACTGGCAGGCTCACCAGTGAGTTCCTCAGGATCTCCAGCCCCAGAAGCAGCACAGTTTAAATTACCAGGGGCCAGTGGTGCTAAGGGTCATGGAGATATTGCCATGCTATTCATGACACTGGCAAATTATTCTTCAGCCTTTTCTGGTGAAAGGGCTTAAAAATCAGATGTCCTGAAGTATAGATACATACATCTGTGTAAAAAATCTGCTGGAAAAGCTAAATAAATAATGATTGCTTCAGCCTACCTGAAAGGTTTAAGAACCCAGGTGACAGGACTCAAAACACAGCAGCTTGGTGCTGATCTTGCAGCACATTCTGTGTGAAAACCACAGGGTGAAGGGGATAGAAGAAAATACCATAAACTAAAAACAGAGAGAAGAGGTAATATTTCAAACACGGATTCCCCAAATCACTACAGCACCAAACATGAAAGTTCTGGGGCTGGGAGAGATTGATGCTCATACTGTTTTGGGGCACTGTATTGAGGGGGTTTGTACATATTCACATTGTGCAACTACTGACAGGATCCTAAACAAATAGGAGCTTCAAACCATTTTTAAAAAAACTAGAATACTATACATGACTACAGAGACAGGAACGGGGAAAGTTTTAGACCTACTTGATTCCAGATGAGCCCCCACTAGGTGAGTTACCTTGTTACCTGTACATCACAGTTGCTTCTGTTTCCCAGGCTTCCTGACATACTGTTTGAACAAGTGTGCTAATAGAAAGTATTGGGCTCCTCTCACCCTCGGTGAAGACAAGTAAGGACACTGTCAGCAGGCTCCTGTCTGCTCTCTGCAGACTGGAGTGGGGAAGGAGGAGGAGCTCAAAACCACAGACTTTAAGCAATGGGAGGGAAAAGCAGATGTGAGCCTCTTGTGATAAAGGAAAGAGTAGTAAGGAGCTGCTTAAAACTCCACTAATTATTGCTCTAATGGAGTGACAGTCTCAGAACTGCTGCTCAAATCTCAGTTGCCTGAGCAGCTTTGCAGTAAAGGCAAATATTTAGAGGTACATGCATATAAATTAATTCAAAATTTTGTAGAAATGTGTTTTTTAAAATTGCCTTTAAAGGACTAATAAAAAAATGCATAAGAAACTCACAGAAAATGGCAATATAACTGGTTTTGCAGCTAATTCCTACCCAGACTTTAGGTAGATGAGATACTGTCTGGCCCTTCCTTGTCTGATGGCTCCCTCTCACTGGAGCACATCAGAACCAATTGCATTATTTACACTACCCAGTATGAATCAAAGTCCAAAATTTCTTCTATAAGAGAGATAAAAGAACAGAGGACAGACATGGACATGATCCATCACACAAGTGAAACACAATAAAGCTTCAACCCTAGGCAGGACATCTGTCTGCTGTACTGCTTCCAAAGCCTCCAAAGTCTTTGAAGACTGATGTGGTAACTCAATTTGATGAAAAGGACCATATTTAATTTCTTACACAGTGTACCAAGTGAGTTTATATTTCAGTTTTGGTTTCTAAATATTCAATCATGAAACATCTGAATCAGCAGAACAAGGAGGATGGTTCACTAGTTCAATATATTTTCATTTTTTGTTTTGCGTAATATTTAATAGGAAGCACATTTATGAATCTCTTTTGCGGATCTCAGTCTCTTTGTGGAATTTTGACCAGAAGAGAGGCAGAAATTGAGAAAGGTTTTAATGCAAAGGGATGAGTCATTTGAAGGATTCCCAAATAACTTTTTTTTCCTCACAGAAACCTCTTGATAGGCAGAACATCCTAGGAAGCCCCCCACCTCTCCATCTACAATGCAGGGAAGGCACAAAGGAACACAAAAAACTTTCAAAGTTTGCAAGGGACACCAAGCACATTAGGGGACATCTCAGCTTCACATGTGTATGGGCCAGGAAAGGGGAAGGGAGGACAGCAACACATTTTTCAGTCCATAGTTTTCTTTTACAAGCACAATGTAAACAGATTACACAAAGATGTTTCTTTGGACTTTCGGTGCTATTTGAGAAATGAGCAATATTTCCATATAGTTCCTTCTGCTGGCAAGCAGGCACACTACCTAGAGAATGTCCCTTTTTATTACCATGTGCCCAAGAGATTACATACAACAAAGATGGGCAAAAAATTTTAAGCAGCTTTTTCCTGATTCTATCATCTGCAATATCACAAGTAAACAAAGGCAAACCAAAATATGAACTGTTATGGAAAAAAGAACAATTTCTAACACAGTAACATCAGCCCCAGACGGTTACGGATTGCCTTCAACAACACCTCATAAAACTGCATAACTTCAAAATCTTTCTTAAATGCCAGAGAGCAGACACTGCAATAAATATTGCTGGCAGGGGTGTGTTGCTGTAAGGCAACATTTTTGGCTTGTTTTTTAATACCATAAGAGTAGACTGCACACTTCAACACAGCCTTCTGAAACTTGTCATTGTATCCCTTTGGAGTTTTCAGTCACTATTGCATCCCTTGAATTTTCAGTCACTAGCAGTAGACATGCCACACGGTCTCTATTATTGGTGTACAAGATAGCACTTTGCTTTGGCAGGTATTAAGGTGGCAGCTGGAAATTTTAGATTTGCAGAGGTTCCTTCCAGTGGAACACATCCAAATACAGCCTAGAAGCACAGTCACCTTCTAAGGTCAAGATATTATTTTAAAGTTATTTGCCTACATAAATTTTACTACATCCTTATGTGCAATATAGTCCTCCTGAAAATGTGCTTCCTGAAAAATGTGCATCTCAAAAATGCTTATAAGCTTAAAAAAACCCCAAAACAATTAAAACTATGCTAAAACCAGAAGCGATTTAGAATTTTATTAAACCGCATTAGAATGCTCTTAGTATTTATGCTGTTGGTTTACACTTCCAGCATCAAGTGCTCCCTTTCTGCTCTGCCAAGAAGCCCGAAGGACACAAGATTTGTCAACGAATATAAAAGCAAGTGAATTTGCTGCTGCTGAGCAGAAGCTGTGCTGCGGTGTTCCCTCTTCCTCTCTCTGCTACCCTCTAGTGAACAAGCAAAAGTAAACTGCAAGATCCAAGCACCTCGGCATAAGAACAATGTTAATCAATTCAGTTTTTGAGTTTCAGCCTAAAATACAGACCTCTCTCAGTACTACTTCTGGCAATTATTTTTCCTGAATTTTTCAGTTCATCATATGAGAAGTTTAAGACTTCAAACTGCATTTTAAAACATTTTTTTATTAAGGAGGTGATTGGACTAAGCAACCTCCAGGTCTTTCTAAATTGAGGACCTTTTCCCTCTCCTCCCAGTGATTAACATTGCTTAGATGTTTAAACCTTTTTTTTTTTCCTTTTTTTTTTTTTTTAATTGTAACTTATTGAGGGACTACATTCCCCCCTTTTACAGGGCACGCTGGGAATGGGGGATGCAGGAGAAAACTGAGCATCAGAGAAATTTACAGAATTGCAGGATTTTGGCATCCAGCGCCAGATACAAGAAATGGGTAATTTCACTTTAACTACTTCAGAAAAGCAACACTCAGGAACATAGTGTCAAGGTTACTACACTATTAACTGTTTGCTGTTCCTCTACCCCACTTCTAGATCCTTTCCTGCCTCTTTCTGAGGATTACACAGATGGTAAACAGAAGCCAATGCCAGTGTAACTCACCATCTGGCTAATGGATGCATTTTTACATAGGCTCATTAGCATGCTTGTTCCATCCCAAATCCCCCATAACAGTTTTGTCTCCATCTGCATCATCTTCATAACACAGTTAATAAATGCAAAATGCATATATGAAGTTGCAGTTCATGTGGAACATAATCACAGCTTTTAACTAACCAAAACATCTGAAGGGGGACTAGACCCAAACCTCCATAGCATCAGCTGCATTTGTTGTCTACTCCACTTTTTTATTATTATTTTATTTTGCTTGAATATTTGCAATGAACCACTAGCTCAATGCTTACCTGAGATGCACTATGTAAGAAAAAGCAGCCATTAATTTTATCTTTATTATCTATTTATTTACTTAAAGGAGAAGACTAACCATCAAAAAAACTGCATTAAATCATTAGCTTATTTGAGGTACAGCTTGGATGGTTTTGCCAATTATAATTACCCTGAGACACCTAAAAGAAAGAAGAATGACAGGGCTAATTTTAGTCTCTTCAGTGGCATTAGAGCAGTTCATCAAAATCAGGCTTTTTTTAGTCCTTGACCAATCCTGTCACCATTTAATAACACTGGTCAGAAAGTTAACAACTTGAGTTTTTTTAAGCTCAGTAAATTACTGCTCAGAACTGACAGTGTCACAACAGGCTAACGGACCAATAAACACAATGACAAATAAAAATACACACGAGCAAGACTGCAAATGGAAGTCATCAACAGTCAAGTGGAAGTCAACAACATCAGAACTGCGCATTGCACTCGTCCAGGAGACACTAATGTCTCTCCTCAGGTATTTGTGAATCATCAGCTTTAAATGAAAATGGGAAATATTCAGAAGATGGGGAAAAAAATCTATTTATATTCACTATATGTTATCTATGATCATTTTAATATAATCAGAACAAGTGATTAAGAGTGTGAAACTGCCAGGTCAAATCCTGTGAGAAAGACAGCAAACCCAGTCAACTGAAGCCTGCATGGGAGGAGGACACGGGAGGAGGACACGGGAGGAGGACACGGGAGGAGGACACGGGAGGAGGACACTTCAACAGCACAAACACCGCCTGTTCTCCAGCCCATTGCTGCCCCAGGCAGCTCCTGCAGGTACCAGCTATGGTGTTTCAGCCATCCCCGACCTAAGATTGGTCTAAATTGCTACTAAGGTTTGAGCGAATAGAGGCAGACAGCCAGCAGGAGACAGAGAAGGTTATCACTGAACTGAAACAAGCAGGGCAACAGTGTAAGTTTTTTGTTGGTTTAGGTAGCCACATGACTTGAAGATAATGGAAAGAGAAGCAAAAAGTAGAAAGGAATGTGTAAGCGGCAATGATGGGGGAGAAATAAGAAGCAAGAAAATAGAGAAAATCAGTGGAGAATGGAAATCAGTAGACAGATGGGTGAATCTGAAGATGGGCAAAAAAAGACTGGGTGCACAAACCAACAAGACAAACTCTAAGTCTACACATGCCCAGTAATTTTCAAAGGATAACATTTCAAATACACCAAGGATATGCTGCAAACAACTTCTTTATCCACATTTACCCAAATGCAAATACAGCTTAGACTATTTTTCAGAGATACAAACCTAGAAAATTTTCTTTGGAAAAATTCAGATATTAACAGCAACAAAATTTATGAACATAACTCCTACCCATCAGTAATATTACCACTTCAATAGTGGTTTGGTGGGTTTTGCTGCAGTTTTATTTGGCAAGACTATCATTACTCTTTTATACTTGCACATTGACTTGAAAGCATAATGATTTATCTTAAGACTACTGAGTTGCTAACATGAATTTTAAGAACTATTTTTTTAAAAAAAGAAAACCCCTGAAGAGATGTGTCTAATTTCAGATCTCTTTCCACAAGATGTTGAAGACCTTTGGTTTCAAGCAATGATATTTTTCTCATGGGTGCTTAGCACTGTGCAGGCTCTGACATTAGTCATCTAAGTTTTAGAATTCCTATTTGATCCACTGGCAAAGTGCTTCAGTTTTTAATGTGCTGTTCTCCAATGCAAAAAAGCATTGCCTAATTCCACCCTGGACAAATCCCACACTTCAGAAGCAAGCTCCATTCCAAGAAGAATTTGCAATTGTCATCTCCCAGAAAAAAAACAAAAAACCAAACAAGTTCTGGCCTCTTTTGTATTTATCAGCCATTTACGTTTCCACAGCTCTTTTCCAGTCCTTTGTGTTTCTGCATCCGATCTGTGCCTCATAGCTATTGGCCTCGTGCTGTTCCTCAGCAGAAAATGACAGGCAGCAGCATGAAAGTTATGGCTAGGAATCCCAGGATTATTTCTTACAACTCTTGACTTCAATTCTCCCATCCACGGTCATCACCCCACCGCTAACAGGTGGTATTGAGACACAAGGCCACTGCTATTTGAGGGTCTAAGACAGTACACAGAAAGACCCAAAGAACTCCCAAATCTCAAGAATTCTGTGTACAAGCAATCTAATTTCAAAAAGAGTTAAGTTATAAAAGTAACTACTGTTAGGGCTTGCTGTCACAAATACAGTGCCTCTCTTGGCATCATTAAACTGAATCCATGAAAGCTACCTACCAAATAAAGTACCACGGCAGAGACAGTACCTACGAAAGAAGCCTACTAATTATAAATCCTTCCAATAGCTGATATGCAGCTGATTCCAGGGTGATGCACAATTCCAAGGCCTTCACTAGGGTTCAAGAACTTTTAAATCAACAAGTTTAACCAACTGCCATATTGTTCACAAGACAAAATTCAAGGAGGGTGTGGCTTGGGTATGACATGGTAATCATGCAAGAGGATAATTACTACCTTGTTAGAATGTAATGTCATGATATTGTAGTCAGCACTTAGCCTGATAATATCAAAGACATAAAACAAACGACCATTTCAACACTTGAACAATACAGAGAAGTTGAAAGATTTTCTAGAACTGAGATTCATCTCAGTGGGAAATTCCAGGGTGTTTTTGTTGTTGTTGTTGTGGGCTTTTTTGTTTGTTTGCTTTATTGCCACAGCATCCCAAATCAGGTTTAATGAAACTGGAGGTTTTGAGCCAAAAAAATTAGAACAATTAATAGGAATTTCATTTAAATGAAAGTATTATGTATGGCAAAACTGAGGTTTCTGCTTCAGGTGATTTTAGTTTCAAGGTGCACACACTCAAAATAAAAGTCCATACAAACACAGAAACCACCTCAAAACTGGTGGTTTCACTGTAGCAGGACACTGCTTCTGTCTCTCTCCTCACTGCTCCTCCACCCACTAAAAAAATCCAAAGCATCACTGAAATCTGATTTTTTCTAGCAGGGAAACATAATTTTGACCAAATAGCATTTCCCAGGAGAAAAACAGCAGCATGAAAAAACCCCCACCCATTGCTTCCTCCAAAGTGATTGCTGTGGCAACGCCAAAAGGTTTCTGTGCTGTTTTCAGACAGCTCTATTACAGCCTTTGGCTCCCTGTCTCCTCTTTCAACAAATCCCCTGTTAGGGGAAGCAGGAAGCATGCTGTCTACATTTCACTTAGTTCATTCTCAGCTTGTTTCTTTCAGCTGGGGCAAAATTACCTAAGCCACCTGGAAACGTAATGATCAGCCATTTACAGAAGGAAGTCTTATGGTTCTTTCCATTTAACTCCTTCAAGATAGTGAAGAACCACTACTGTTTCCCTGTTCAAGGGTTCAAAATGCTTTTTTAGACGAAAACAAATCACACTCAGAACCAGTCTGGACAGAAGACCTACCAATAGTAAGATCTACAAAATAAACATTTGCCACCCATCAGGACTGGTGCAGAGCCCATCATGAGACTGCCCTAGGTTTTGCCATCTAAAACCAGTGCAATAGGCCCAGCTTCTGTCACCCAACCCCCAGAGCTCTCCTAACTCAAAAACTGGAGGTAGCAGTTACCAGCTGCCACAGAAGAAATAATCCAAATACTGCAGCTCCTTCTTGCCACAGAGTCATTTTTATTAGTCATTTATTTGTACTATAGCAGCAACAGGTTATCTGGTGCAGACAATTCTCTCTCTCTCTCTAACCTGATTTACAAAGGAGAGTCAAATGGATTTCTCCATACAGCTCCTCCTATATTTTAAGTAACCCAGGAGAAATCTTTGGTTCTCAGACTGGTGGGGGGCAGGAGGGTTGTTCAAAGCCGTACCTTTTCCTGCCAACATCAACCTCCCACCCCTGAACACTGCTACTACCTGGGGACTGACAGGAAATAAGAAGAGTTCTGGGTAGTTTGGTTGCCTATTAATCATTTAAAGCCTGCAGTAAACATCTTCACCACCTTTGCCTACATTTCTCGAGCAACTTACCCAACTGTCCCAGACTGCTGCCAAACACCAGCAACATTTCAGAAGATAAAACCAACCTTATCCACGAATATGCTCAAATGTACCACACACACTTACCATAACTTTTCAAGTGTTACCCTCGGACATATCCTAGGAAAAACTCCACAGCTCTTATCATCTAGGATTCAAAGGAGGGAGAGTACACCAACAGGATGAAGCGTGCACAGGAATGCTTGGGAAGGAAGCAGGGACGCTCCTTCTTACCTCACCAGGATGTAGCAACCTCCAGTGACTGCAGCCCAGCCCCTCTGCCAAACTGGTTTGTGTCTTGTCAAGAAAGGAGACACCTCATACGTGTCTTGTTGTGGCAATGTGGTCATATATATTTTTAATACATATGATCAGAAAATACAGATTACACATGTTTTTTTCTGTTATATGGATGCAAATAACACATCATGAATATGGAACTAAGAAACCTTTCTCTCCAGGCACTCACACTCCTGTAGGCCATAAGTATGCACTGCTAATGCTAATAGACCCTAATGCTAATGTTCTACGACAATATTTTTCATGAAAAAAAAAAAATGCTAAAATGATAGACATTCAAACTCCACACTAAAAAGAAAATTTAATTTTAAATTGGCAGTAGAAAACTAAAAAGAGAGTTTATATGGAGGAACAGAAAATTCTTTACAAGAAATTCACACACCAACTCCTTTAAAAAAAAAAAATCCCCTTTCTTGATCTTTATTAATTGTTTATAATCAGGTTTGGTTAACTACAGATTTACTTAGTATAAATAAGTTGATTCAGAAATGGGGATTACTATAGTCAGTATAAGACAATATAGGCACCTACAGGCAAAAGCTCTAACTAAACACAATAAGGTATCAGCTACAGGTTTTACATTACTGCCCTTAAGAATTAAGAGAACTAAAATCACACAATGATGAAAAGACTTTCCCAAGTTTATGCAGGAAGTGCCTCACAGAAATGGGAATCAAACCTTAAATAACCACAGCCCTCTTAAGCTCAAAAGTCAAACTTTTCCCCTCTTGAATTTGAAAAGAAAAATCTAATCAAAATGCTTTCATAACCACGAGAAAAGTGTAATGGCTTACGGCATAAATAACGCCTGATTTACTTGCAGACGTATGTCTATTTTGCTAATATTGACAGCCTGTTCTGTATTTTAACCATCCACAATAATTTTGTTCAGAGTTGTCATATACTAATACCCCCTTTAAATCTCTGCCAATTTAAAAAATATTTTTAAGTACTTCTTTCAAAACTTGTAACCAAAATTTGTCTGAGATTTTCTCCATCCTTTCAAAACTCAAACATACCATCTTCTAACTCTATAAAGTCCAAGTCTAGTATCCATGCCTGGCTTATTTTGGCTACGTGTGCCTTAACTTCAAACAAAATGCCTCTAATGAGATTAAACTGCAAACAGTTCACAGCCATACTTCATGAGCTCCTGAACTGAAAGACCGAGCAGGTGAGTAAGACTCAGGATGCACTGGTTTAGTTCTATTAAAAAAATCAAAACAAAACGAATCCACACTTACCCAAGGACTACATATAACAGAAAGCAATGTCATTAGTCTCTTTGCTGTGAAAATATTACAGACACTCAGATCTGTCTAAATGATAAACAGAGAAATTACTATTTGAAACAAAAGCACTTGAAATTATGTCTAAGAACATCTGTATCTAAAGTCCAAAATCACTAAACCATAAATCATCTATTTAATAGTAGTAAGCTCTGTAATCAAATTACACTTAATACCTCAGACATAGATTGACTTACCCATCAATCAAACCACTAGTGTTCATACATTAAAATTTAACTTACTATTTTAAAAGCCAATACAAAGAACTGTTAAATCCTTATACATACAGTGTGTTCTAAGGCAACTTTAACCCATGCATAAAGATTACACTTTAGGAATGCTAATCAAGACAAATACCCTTGCTGTGTGCCTTAATGCAGACATATAAATTGCTGTGTGTGGTTATCTTGAACACCTCACTTCAGTTGATGCTGGTTATGTCATGAAATACTCAAGTAGAGGAAATGGAGCTTGAGGATTCATTTGAGCTCTAGTAAATGTTCTTCCTTCTACTCTCCCAGACTCCTGTACATGTAAATTATTCCCCACTTTCACTGGAAATCAGAGGCAACACTCAAATTAAACTGCTTTCCATCAGCCTCAACTTACTCACCGTCTGCCTATATTATCAATGAACTCCTGAGCAGGCTTAGTAAAGGTTTCTCTTGCTGTACAATCATTCATAAGACAAATACTAGATGAGCAGGTGTTGAATGGAGCCTTCGCTTGTTTCTGACCTAAAAGCCTGCGTTGGAGGGAAGCATCTTTTTAATAACACAATCTAAAATTTAGGGAGAAGTAACCAGTCAGACAGTATCTCTCTTATCTATAATGATACAATAGCTCCTTGCTGCAACTGACTAGAAGTTAGCCATCAAATTTATTCAACTTTTAATGTTACAGTACTTAGGTTTTCATTGTTCCTGGACATTAATTCACTGTAACACTGAAAAAAAATGCAAATGCAATTAATAACTAGAGAACTGACCAACACATCCTCACATGACCTCACCATTCACATCACTTACCACTAAAGCCAGAACAAGTAGAACCTCAAATATTGTTTGTTTGCCTACAGTTCTGCCTACATAAATATTTTAATCCCTAAAGACTCTGCCAATCTGCTGCTTGCATTAAGGCTTCAAAAATCAACAATAACAAAGCCTTGACTTTAGGTATACACCTTCTGCCATGTTGTGACATCTCCTTCTAGGTTTGGGGAGACATAAACCTCTGTAAACCTTTTCTTCTCTTCTCAAAATATAATACTAGAAGCATTTTGGCATGACTGAACACAAATCTCTTCTCACAGTCTTGTCTTGCCACCTTCCTTCTCCAGTAAGATCCAGTCCAAACCAACCCTGGTAGCTGATCCCACTTCCTGGAGACCAACAGATGGGATGTTCCTACAAAACTAACTCAAATCACCTATGTCAACACTGAAGAAGCCACCTAGGAGAGAGCAGCTTCTTTACAAAGGTAGAGCAGAGCAAGAACTTAGAGTTTCTGAATATAGGTCAGAAAACTTCCATCTCTCAAGCCATCTTCCTTGCACCCCACCATTCACTTTGTCCCTAAGCTGAGAGGTCCCAGTGGGGACACTGGGCTGGCAGCTCAGCACTTCATGCCTCCCAACAGCTCCAAGCTCAGGCAGGGACAGGACTGGCAGAGCCCTGCTCTTGCCTCCACAGACATTTTGAAATCCATCTTTTCCTGATGGGAAGCTCATACCTGATTCAGAAAATGTGATTCTTTCAAAAATGCCAGGCAGTTCTTTTTATATCTTGTTTTAGTTGTACAAACTCCTTCAAATTCAAAAGTTTGCGCTAATTTCAACATTAATTGCCTAAATATTCAGCCGAATTTCTTCCCTGCTCCCAAGTCTGAGGGCAAAAAACACAGGCTGATGCATCTCAAGGTTTGCAAATATAATTACTCTGGCATCCATAGCTGTGAAGCACTGAAAGGTCTTCAGAATATCCAATCTGCTTGAATATTCAAAATTTAGACTTCAGGGAACTGATGTAGCTTTTGGGGGGGGGGGGTGGGTTTCTTTGGTGTTTTTATTGTTGTTGTTGGTTGGTTGGTTTGGTCTTTTGTTTTCTTAGGGGTTTGGTTTTAGTTTTGGCTTGTTTTTTTTATGGTAGTTTGGTGGTGTTTTTTTTCTGGAGTTCATGCACATTTTCTGCTACTAATGGTGACAAATTTTGACAAAGAAAACATACACACATGCATGTATTTCTAACTTATCAATAAAGTGATATTACAAAATAGGCAAAAATACTCAAGACACAGGGAGGGTTAATTTTGCCGTTTAGCTTCTTTTCTAAAAAAAAAGCTTTCAAGTTCACTGCCAGCTTTTAAATACCATTCCTCTACTCCTAGAAACAGCTGCCAGTGGCGCTTCCCCCCTTTTTATTTATTTAGTCATGAACTATGAGAGCACAAAATGCACCCAGCATCTTTCTAACATATAATCATGCTCCTGTACGCAAATATCCCTACATCAAATATTTATTAAACTCTCATTCATCCATTTGCAGGTGATTTCTGTCAATCATGAACACATAATCTCTGTTTTTCAGAGCTGTAAAAGCTGCAATGGTTGACCAAGCACATAAAAATGGGCATTTTGTATACACCTACTCCAGGTTTCTGCTTCAGGAAAGGAAAAAAAGATCAGTTTTCCTCTGCCCAGATATATACTGTAAACAGTGCAGTTACCTGGTGATTTTGGAAGGTGTAATTTCCTAAAAAAAAAGTAAAAGCCAACTGGATTCTTTTAAAAAATATAATACATATGCTGAAAACTTCCCTATAATTGGAAGGCTGCCATGCATACAGAGCATTTTTTCTTAATCCAAATCCTAATCAATTAGCACCTTCCTTTCCACCTCCCTGCTCTTGGCTAAAGACACCACTTTTTTCCTTTACCTTCACCACCCACACTTAACAAAGGTGTGAGAGTTCTCTCACTTGACATGTTAAAATAATTTTTAACAGCTTAGTTTACAACTGAATGCCTGTAATTTCCTAATATGTCCTGAGGCATTTTCTTAAACTGTGTCATTATTCCAACAAGTCTTTAGGGACATGGATGAGCAAGATTTAAAATGTTATCTGAAGAATCCTTGGGGCTCAAAGAGTTTTCCTAGTTATTTGGCTGCTTAATATCAACGTGGGAAAAGTGCTTTTTTTTTTTTTAATTTAGTGTTATCTTTCCACCATCTATGTACCCCATCTAACAAAGTCACTGCCCATTTTCATTTCTGAAAAAATAGTGTATTTTTAATTGCCTCTTTTGCATCTTTTCAAAATGTTCTATTAGTAATCTTGTAACACCTTCTCCCACTGATCACTTTTCTTCTTACTAATTTGCTAATAATACGGCTCTTCTCTCATATTATAAGTTTAATCTAAGACCCTACCTCCACTAAATTTTAAAAGATTTTTGTAAAACACTTCAGAAATTAAAAAAAAAGTTTTTTCACATTACTTATAATTTTTTTCTATTTATTTTACTCTTATTCAGCATCATCTTATTAAAAACGACAGACATTACACATTGTACTCTTTCAATAAGGGGAAGAAATCTGCAACCACAGAAAAACAATACTTTTGTCTTTTCTTCCCCTCCTTGAAAATGCACTGCAGAATTAGTCTGCACAATAATTCAAAGGGAATTGGTTACTTGGTAATGACAAAGGGAACTTGTTACTTTTATGTAATACAAGTAGCTCAGCAAAATTATCTTGCCTTCATTTTTATCTTTACCACCTGATACCTTGATCAACAGACTGCTTCTGCTTTTCATGGAATTTGTGTATTTAGTTCAAAAAACATGGTGAACCCCAACTGTTGGCCAGACCTGCTGTACCTATGAGTGTGGCCACATCACATTAAGATCTGTAAAATTATTGAAAACTACAATTAAGATATATTTTGGGTTTAGAAGTCTGGCAGAAATGAAAATACTGCTTTGTAAGACATCTTCAGTTAGAGGTGCTCTTACCTATGTGCTTGATACATCACTTGGGTTACACAGCACCCAGTGTCATCCAGGACCACACTTCCAGCTCCTGATGCTTTTAAGGCATTGCATGACCATCAAAAACTTCAACTTTCTCTATTGATGTAAAGTGTGAATATGTCATAAGATGACCATGCCAGCGGAGGTCACTCAAGCTAACAGGTTATATTTAAGAGCATATTGCATCTTGCAGAGAGCCTGATTTGAAAGACTCACTATAGCAGCCTCTGTAGACAAGGGTACCTGATGATTTTTCTAAGTGGGGTATGAGTTAGTGTGAAACCATCTTCAAGACATTCCTCTGAGCTGGCACAGAGGTCTTCACAGCAATCAGGGGCTGGTGATGTCCTGAACAACTGCCCAGAGTCAAAGCTGAGAATACCCACATTACAGGGTTTCTATAAAATGTTGCTGTGAAGTCCCCAGACAAAGAGATCTTGCCTGAATAATAACAATATCAGTTCCAAAGTACATCAGTCTAATTTCAATCTACAAGTTCCAGATTTCTAATGTTGTAATTAATAGAATTTCATGGCTGTGTTTGATTTGCAAAGCTAAAACTCATCCTTCACCACATTTTTAAACCTATTGATATAAATAAAACCACTTAGTGAGAAATAACATTAGCTCGCCAAGTACAGCACAGAACCACATTTAAAATTCTCTTTCTCTTTTAGGAAACATAAATAACAAAACAGAGTAAATAAAATGAGAAACAAAATAGCCCTAGACAACTATATTTTTTCCTCACATAGGATTATTTCTTAGCACATTGAAATCAATAAAACAGCAATAAACTGTAGGAATAAACGAAATACTGTTCTTACAAGTTTAGTGATAATGAATCACATTTAGTACAAGAGAGGTTGAGTAATACAGACACATTCTAATACAACACATTAGATATTTCTACAATTCATACTTTGACCTTTTCCTTAGGTCATGTTACTGTTCTTGACTATATGCTAAAATTAGCAACAGCTAACATCATTTGATAGTTCACTGGTTCTGAAAGCAAAATTACAAAATTACGTTTGAGTTTCATTAATGTAGTAGAATAATTTCTCCATTAAAACACATAGTTGATGCAAAGTGGACATGGATTAACTATTAATGTAGTTGTGTAATGCAATTAGAAGTTTAGAAACCTAGAAACAAAATATTAATGCTGAAAAAATATTTTAAAGATACTAAAATATTCCCTTGGGATAGAAATCCACAATTATTTACATTATAACTACCAGAATGGTATTGCTTCTTTTCATAACAGATTAAACTAAATTTGCCTAAACTATTTTTTTTACATCCAGTTGGTTTTCTTACTCATTTGAATGGGATTTCAGCAGAGGAGTCTAATGTTTCCTATTCTTATTTTTTTTTCATATTAAATTCTGTTTAGAAGGTAACAGATAGCTTAATGCACTACAGGAGGCAACCCTTGACCTAATTGCTACGATTAGTAAGCCTTAATATTTTTCTCCCCAGTTATTTGTTTTACAGCAGGAGATCAATCAATTTATTTCCTTTTGGTAGAGAACCTTACATATAAATAGAGGATCTTACATATAAATATTCTTAAATGTTAAGAATCATATAGGAGTTGATTAACTGTATTTATTTATTTATATTTTAGCTTGAACTACTAAGTGAATGGAAAGAAGAAAGAAAAACAAAAACAAAAAACAACAAACTAGAACTGTTAAACAGGTTGCTGAAAGTACCATAGGGAAGAAAGCATTGCCAACCCCTAACATGGAGCTCCAGTATCAAAATAATTAACACTGACCAGGGATAAAAGCCATAGGTAAATAATTACTGACAAGCAGAGGAATAAGTGAAGCCCCCCTGCCATTTAGGCTGCCAACTCAGAGCTGCTTGGAGCCCCCTCCAGTGCACTGGAGAAATTCCCAAATGGTGACTTGTTCCATAACCTTCCCTGCAGAGTCCAGTGCAGGAGGCACTGGAAAACTCAGCCATTGGACTACTAGTCCCAAAGCAGCTGCAAATAGAAGGCTACAGCAGCATTTGTGTAACACAAATTCTACCTGCAAGCTTGCCCTGCCTCAACCCTTTGCAGATGGCTGTTCAGGTGCTGAAGCACCCTTGGGCTCTGAAGGAAACTAAAACCCATCTCCCTTCCTGAACCCACACATCAAGGATCCCTGGTTGTCCCATGCATGCCCTAATAGCCAGTACCCACAGCCCTTCTCAGCACTCTTTGTGCACATAAATTTTTTAAATAATCAACAAACAATTTCTCATATAAAAAATATGTTCCTCACTGAGCTCACTACAGGACATTCTGCAGCTGAGTGGTTCAACTCATACTAAGGAGATGGAACACCTGGGTTTACAGGCACCAAGAGAGATGTAAAGGTAACTAGATCCACAATGTAAACTAAATCTATGTTTGCTCAGCAATAAACAAGACAGAGATGAGTTAGATAAATCAAGGGCAGTGAGAAAAAGAGCACAACAAAACAGGCTTTACAACTAAGGATTTCATTTCAGCTACCCATGCAATATATTAACTCACTTAGAAATCTTTTCTTCTGTGCCTCTCCTTCAGGCAAAGCAGGTAAAAATAAAACCAGGAGAAATGAACCTGCAAAGAATACAAGTACAGCCCCCAGCTACTACAGTCAGTGGAGTCACCAGGCACGAAGCAAGCTGCAAGTTAGAGAGAACAGACAGTAAATCACCTACTTACAGTAAACCACTCTCAGACATGTTGACCTCCCACAAATTTGTTTTGCAAAGCCAGTTATCCAGCAAATAACCTGATCTGAGCAACCCGAGGAGTAGCCATACCTCTATGTATCAATAGCTCTCTCCAGAAAAGTAATCTAAATTTTACTTTCACCCGTTAGTGGTTCTGAGCAGGCTGATCAGCTACCAGACAACTACTAAGCCTGGGAAAAAAAAAAAAAAAAAAAAAAAAAAAAAAAAAAAAAAAAAGTTAAAATAATGGTTACGTTTCTTATGCCCATTTGCCTATTGCTGAGGTCAGAAATATTTCTGTGTGTCACAGAACTCCTGACTGATGATGCCAGGAAACTTGTAGCTAATCATCCTTGAAACATTTACTGGGCTAAATTTTCAGCATAATGATTTTATATATGATTTTATATATGCATTAAACAAGATGTTGTAACAGTTCATCACAAGCTTCTTTCTGCTTCATAAAAGAATGTGAAACACAGGAAATGAGAAGTCAATTGCTTTCCTCTCCCTAGATGAATGTGTGAGATGCCAAGGTTGTATAACAAATTGCATGACATTCATTCCCTATAAATCAGTATCTACAGATTTTCAATTTGTGTATTCCCTGAAGTGGCAGAGAGGAGTGGTATTTTTGAGGAAACATTGAATTTGGAAATCAGTTTAAAATGTGGTTATAAACAGATACATCCAGACACTCAACTTTATAAGGATTTCAGGCCTCTGAATTTCTTCCTCACACTCTCCTCTTTTATCATTTGGCACGGATCTTTTAACTGCAATTTATTATGAAAGAAAAGCAGCTATTGAGTGAAACAACTCTTCCATGAATGTCAGTATTAACAACAAATCTCACTAGCTGGGGATGTTTGAACATGCAGGTCTTACCAGGCTTTGCCAGTTTGGAGACAGCCAAACAGAACTTTTTGAAGCTCCCTGGTCCAGTAGCATCCCCAAGGCACTGGGAAACCCCCACTTGGATATTTCAGAATTCAATGTACAGACACTGTAGCCAGAGTCACAGACTACAGTGGTCAGACCTCTGCTAGAAATTAGCATCACCACATGAAAGCACCACTCTCAGTTTCAAATTCGGGGGGCAATTTTAGAAATTCAGTAATTTTCAATACAGAAGAAACTAATAAATGCTGAAGAATGCAACAGTTCCAAACAGGAACCTGCTGATAGCAGATTATAAACCCCCTGGGGTACACAGCCATGGGCAGCCTTGAGCAGACCATTAGCAGGAGAATGTGCTGCAGGTGGAAAGCTCTGAGCCTTTTGAGACAAAACTGCTCTGCATTTTGACAGACCTTTTCCATCCTGCAGATGCTCATGACAGACTCTGAAACATCACAGTTTACAAAGCAGAGATTAATTTGGCTTTCAGTGGGGAATGGCAGGTGGTTGCGTGAGGCAGAAAAACCCAGGTTTTTTTATGAATGCTTCAAAATGTTTGTAAATGTAAAAATGTTTACACTTGTGTTCATGTGATAGTGACTTGAGAAGGACAGACATAAGCAAAATAAAATCTCCTGAAAACAGTTTGCTGAGATGTAAAAAACCTCGATATAGTGATACTATCAAGTTCTTCAAAAAAGAAACAGATCTTCATCTGTCTTATGTATGAAGAAATTGGTAGCACATAGCAAAACAGCTTAGGTCACCCAGTTGCAGGTTTGTTGTCAGCATTATCAGAAGAAGAAATAGCAGGTAGCAAAGCAAAAGCATTTCTGTCTTCTGTGCTGGGATGCAGCATAGGTCAGAGCTGATCACTACATCCCTGCACCATTACAATACCCAGGATAGATGCAGTACCTAGAACAAATAACCAAGCCCAAAAATCCTGTCCAAAAAACACGTCCTCCACATAACCAGAGATTTCCACAGTATAAGCACCAGTTCATACAAGGTATTACTCCCCTGCACACAAAGCAGGATTGCACACAAATGTTGGATCCAATGGCAGGACTGAACGCTTCAGTTGTGATGGGACAGCCATCTGTTTGGTGACCCCAGATGCCTCAAAGGGATACATGCCTTCTGAAGCTAGAAGACTGAGGTCACTGCATTGTGCAGTTCAGGGGGGAAGGCAGGAGGGTGGTATGTGTTGTACTCTGGCATAAAGCAAGAAAGAAAATGCTGCAGCTACACATTGCACATAAACAGGACAATTCCTTCATTCATGTCAGTCAGCTCTTTTCACATTTCTGGCATTTGATAAGAAACAGTGATATTGATCTATACCCTCTTCATCTGGCCAAAATTCACTTGCAGTTATCCAAAACATTCTTGCTTAAAATTTAGCTAATAAAATGCAAATATACTATGATCAAAAGTAATAAAGATGTACGTCAAAGCAGCAACAGATACATAGGCTACTCTTCAGCCCACTAGCAACTCTAGACACTCACTTTAATAGCTTTGAAGTAAGAAATTGCACATGGGTGGAAAAGCTGAAGGTACATAAAGAGAAACTATAGTGCTACGAAAACAGCATGAATCAGGGTACAGTTGATCTGCAGCCATCGAATGCCTATCCTGCACCCCTGCTATTGCACAAAGTAGGAAAGTCTAGACTCAGACACTCTTTCTTTCCACAAATTGGGTACATTTTTGTCTCTGAATACTGCTTATAGGAAAATGAAATTTTCAGAAAATATTTTGAAGTCAAACTATATACTTCCACTTGCTCCCCAAAATTCAGGAGGTTGGGAGAGAATAAAGTGTTTTCAGGCTTTACAGTAAGTTGCTCATCTTCTAAATTCTAACAGCAACACAGACTGAGAAAACTATTTCATCTTTACAGGTGGAAAGCATATCAGGCATGCATCTCAAAATTCAGAATATTAATTCCTTTACATTTTTTAAACAAAAAAAAAATTACCATTATTATACAACATGTGAATTGCTTTCTAATACATGTCACTGTAGCTATCCCTACAGCAGGATATTCTACTAAATCTGATGGAGAGGAAACAACTCACGACTTGTGCTCTCTGCACTGCCTGTGAAGTAAGCAATTTGCCTGCTCAGGTAAAATTGACATTAAATTAAGAAGCCTACATACAGTACCTAGCTACTGCTTGGAGCCAGGAGCCCAGTGATAGCTTAACAAAAATAATTTGGTTTATCATTCCTGATGAAATAACATTTGCTTACATATCTCTGAGAGACACCCCTGCCTCATGCTGCCAGCTGCCCTGTTACTGCACTGTTAGCCACAGATTTCCAGGAGGCAGCAACCCAACCTGCATGGCCACTGCAGTGTATAAAGATCACCATCCCTCTTGTGTAAGGAAAACTGTTTGAATATTTCATAACAATTATCATAGGATATGGGAAGATAGAGCATGGTCAATCCCCACCCAAAATTCACAGAGGTTTTAAAGATCACCATCTCTGATCTTTTACCTGGCCCCCTTCTTTTCCAGCTGATATTTGTCTATGAGAGCTTCAAAAAGAGACTGTTTAATGTTAACAGTAAAATATTCATCAGTAGGTTCCCTCTTTTGAAGCTATGAGCCATCACATGTGTTTTTCAAGGAGGTACAGTAAAAATCCATCATTAATCTCTGTGCCACACTTTCTATAGAAGCTGTTGGAAAGCACATTCACAATCTCCATGATCTCTCAACATTCTCTAATCTGGATTCCTTCAGGTCCTTGACCTCACCCTGACAATGCAAAAAATTTCCACTAGATGGTGCGGCATATGTAGGACATATAACTCTAAATTACTAGAAAATATACATTCAGTAAATACTATTTCCCCAAGTATTTCAGCTGCATTTCTCTTCCCTTCCAACCGAGTTAGTTAATAGGGAAACCAAAGCACACACCTTACAAAGCATTAACTCAAAATGGGAAGTGCACACACTAGCTTTCTAGGAGAATAAAAGCAGTAGCCCTGAAATCCTATTATCCAGTGAATTGCCTTAAAACTTAAGAAAGCCAGCTTGCTAGTTTAACTAGAAGAAAATCAAAGTCACCCCAGGAAAATAAAGAGTGAAAAATTGCTTTTTTTTTCTCATAAGAAAGGACGGGGAAGAAGGCAGGAAGGAAAATGGAGGAAGGGGGGAAGAGAGGGGAAGGGAGGGGAAGGGAGGGGAAGGGAGGGGAAGGGAGGGGAAGGGAGGGGAAGGGAGGGGAAGGGAGGGGAAGGGAGGGGAAGGGAGGGGAAGGGAGGGGAAGGGAGGGGAAGGGAGGGGAAGGGAGGGGAAGGGAGGGGAAGGGAGGGGAAGGGAGGGGAAGGGAGGGGAAGGGAGGGGAAGGGAGGGGAAGGGAGGGGAAGGGAGGGGAAGGGAGGGGAGAAGGAGAGGAGGAGAGGAGGAGAGGAAGGAAGATAAAAGAAAAAGAAAAAAGAAAGAAAAAAAAGAAACAGAAGCTTCAACATAAAACCTGTGGGAAGAGTTTGCATCATACTTTCATAAATCATTATTACAAGTAACTTACAAAGAAGAAGGAAGAAAGGGGAAGCAAGGGGCAATAAAATAATTTCATCATAAACTGGTTTTGTGTTACTGCAAGCATCATCTGCATCTACCTGAGAAGTGAGCTAATGTAATACAGTCATCTCAGAGAGTCCATGATGGTACCAAAATTATCCTTCTCCTGCTGTGTATGGGGTGGTAGCACTCAGCAGTCAGGCATTACCTACGAGAACAACATCCTAAAAAGTAAGCCACGAGTGGGTTACAGCAGGGAGGGAGTTGCCACTCCCGGTGTGTGTTAACTGCAACATTCAGGAACAGCAGCCACTATTTTCCCCTTCTGCTGTGACACTCTGCACCATATATGAAGTTTAGCTTGTCCTTGCTTCTATCAAAGCCAATACACAGCCCTCTAAAGGGCTTCTGTCCTTGTGTCCCCAGCTCTTGCTGTTCTTTACAGAGATATCAATTACAGCAAACTTAATTACTATTCTACCTACACAAAGGTTTCCAGGGTGAACTCTGCCTGTTTGACCATTGGTCCTTTAACTTCAATTAATCACAATTATCTTTAAAAAAAACAGACAGTTTTTTAAGAAACAGAAGTAGATTAATTTTAATTTTCATTCGTAATTTTCATTTTCTAATCATAAATTAAAAAAAAAAAAAAAAAAAAAGAGGTAAGATGGCCTCACTAATCTATGCTCTGCTTTCAAACCCATTTGCTTTTAACCCTAAGTAGTGGGACATGCATCTTCTAGGGCCAGACTCTGGCACCATTGCCTGAGCAAATGTAGAGGACAATCTCCAACCCAGAACAAACACTGAACTGGAACGTGAGCAGCATTAGAGAACATGGGACTCCTGGGTGAATAGATTTTCAGATAAGAGCTAGAGGACACCCTGAGAACAACAAAAGAGATTATTACCATGATTACATGATACATAGGAGATTCAGTGACTGAAAGGGAAGAGACAACCTAGAGAGATGTAATACAACTTGGTGCAACATGGGGAGGAGAAGTGTATCTAGCATGCAGGGAGCAGACAAAATAGAGCTGTAGACAGAAGTATTAAAATTCATCCTTTTTTAAGATTTTACATATGTTACTCTATAAAGGATTTAATTACCTAAAAATATTATACTGTAACATTTACTTCTTTCTGTACCACCAGACCATTTGCAATGTGTCATGAGAAAATACAGGCACTTAATTAATGCTAATAAAATCATTGATTCAATCAAGTCTTGTATACATCAAGAGAAAATCATATCCACAGGAATACAGCTGACATGGAAGGGAAGGACCAGCAGAGAGGTGCTCACCATCAATCTGGAGCATTCAAGAGCATCACACCAGCTTCATGCTAAACCCATTCTCACTGCACCAGTCTGGAGCAGGGCCCATCTGTTGCCTCTGAAGCCTTGCACCCACAGCTCTGGCCTCTGTCTACAAAAAGGATTGACCTCTTGTTGACTGGGAACAACTGGTCAGCTGCAGGGGCCAGTGCTGGCTCTTCCAGGCTACTCTGAGCCCTAACCAGCTCCTGGGGTTCACACCCACATACTGGTCCTGCTTACTAGTCCAGGCGAAGCCTATGTGGCCACTTGCCAGTCAGAGCTTACACAAAGATGTATCTCGTGATGTGATTTGCTTTGCCAGTTCCTGGGCAAGCCTTATGGGTGCCACAGTACCAAGACAATTATGGAATTTGGATAAAGAACAACTCATTAAGCAAGGCTGGTATCCTATTTATCTTCAGCACCATATTTAATTCCTTTTGATTTATTTTCTGAGGTCCAAGTTACAAGCACTTACATTTTTTGTTCTTGACATTCTCATTACAAAGCTACCCCCCAATATTTTTTTTGAGATGTTACTTTTCATTTCTATTTTAAAATGCCACTCAAATATGCTTTGTTTTCCGAAATGTCTCTCATGGCTTCAGATATGCATTCCAGGTGTGTACTAAATTGGGGAGGAAAAAAAAAAGAAGAAAAATAAACTAAAGGAACCAAACTAATGTAGTTTCTCCGTTCCATATCCAAAACATTACTTACATGTGTGTTTGTACTTATCTTTCCGTTCATTTTAACTTGTGAGAACTAAATCCAAGACTATTTACTAAAGACATCTATTTTAATGGCCTCAGTACTCACTCAAACCCACATCTCAGTAAGACTGGGGAAGCTGCCAAAGGATTTGGCTGAACCTCTGACAAGGCCTCATGAGAAATGGTAACTATCATTTTATTATCTATCTCAGTGATACAAAGGTCTGGTTGGATTCTCCAGTTCTAGATGATAAAAGACCAGCAGCAAGTTTCTGCTTTCCACCCATCACTACCAAGAAGATTGTCACCACCTGGACATGCAGGCATCACTGCTGCAGTACCTACCCTGTCATATTTCATATTTTCTTTGGTGCCTACTTTCATTCAGCCAGTTGTTTTGTAATTACAGTTACTGTATTTCAGCAGAAAATGAACCCCACCCTGGCATTAACTGAGACAGATTGTTCTTTGTCCTAATTATTTATTCAGTGCCTAAAATTAATATTTTAGAAGGAAAATTATATATAACAGTAAGGAAGTCCGAGTTATTTGACAGTATCGATTTGCTCCAGTTCTGTTTTTAGAAAATAGTAATCTCAACTGCACTAAAAAAGGAGTCCAATTTATGAAAACTTTGGCCTAAAAGTTTTAAATGGGCCTTGTCTAAAAGAAAGCCCAATGTGCAATCTGCACCACAGCCCTTCCTGCAGCCCTCTGCTCACTGGCCCTTTCATTGCATAATGTGTTAGTTAAAGCATGACAATAATAATAAACAAAGCAAAGTGTAGGACAGGAGAAAACAAACAGTCTTTAAAAGAGCTGTACATAAGGCAGGGGTTAGCTGAAAGAGCAAGAAAATAAGAAGCTCTGCTTGTCTGCAGAACTATTGGTATTATTAAGGGTGCATGTAACTATTACAAAACACATCCAAGACACATAGAGTGGTGATTCCCATAAGATTACTTCTACAATATAATTTTTCTCTTTTATCTCTGAACAGTATTTCAGCTAGCAGTTTTTAAACTGTTTGACACTTCAAGCTTTTCCTGTTGCCCGGGAAAAATTACTTTTCTGAGGCTCTCTATGTGACCTTCCCCAACACTACTTTGGTGTGAGATGCTTACTTCTAGTAGACAAAGAGAAATTCTACTAAACGTTAAAACAATTAAATGGTCTAAAAAAACTTTCATGCATGATATCAGAATTTCTCCTACTCTAGAGTTGTACTTCAATGTTCTGTTCCATTACAAAGAAACATGGCTCTGCACAAGAGGGGCTGCAAATTGTGGGGAGTCCCAGCTCTCCACCACGAGCCCCAAGACCAGGAATAGCCTCCCAGCAGCAACAAGCCCAAGTAAAATGAAAACCCCAATATTTCCTTCAAGATTTCCTATAACACCTCCACAAGTATTTCTGGAAGTCTTGCTACTGACTTAATGTGGAAAAGGTTTCTTCACGGTTACTCTTTAGAAGTGTAGAAGGTACTGGATGGCCAAGATGCAACCAGACCATGTAGAGCCAACTGAGAGCAGCACCTACATTCAACTTGTGTGCATACAACAGATGTAAATATGAATGGAGCTAAAAGCATTAGGGAGAGGAGAAATTATTGCTACATGCAGAGACAACTTATAGAATTGCAATATTACAAAAGGTTGCCTCTTTTTTACTGCAATGTGTTGCAGGTGGCTTCCCCTACCCTATTTCTCCCTCCTCACCAAATAGAGAAAGGCTACCCTACTAAGAAATTACTACTCCAGTATGTATTACAGAAAAAAAAATGAAATTCATCCCTCTTAATGCAGATTAATAGCTAAAATATTACCCTAAAAATACTCTTAAGTTCCCAGCATTCTCTAGCTTGGTTTTTATGACCTTTTACACAGTCATTTCACCAACTGTGTGTTGGATCTCTTGCAAATTTATCAGATGTTCACATTCCAAGGAATGTTAACCTTTTTATGAAAAAATTTTGCAGTTGTTTACACTTTTCATTCATGGGGTGTCCTCAGACATCTGGCTAGAATCAAATTTCAAATCTTCTGCTCTTACTTGTTGTGTGTTTTCCTATCATGCTCCTATGTTACTCTGCTGGCGCCCACCAACTCATAAATTTGTCTCTACCTTTTTAGTATTTTTCACACATCTTGTCTTAGCAAAGGTTCAATAGTTCATTAGCAAAATGCTACTTATCTCTCTGCTGACTGAAGAGTCTTATGACAGATAATGTCAAGAAATTCAACACAATTATGACAACTAAATTACATAGCACTACATAGATCTTGTAATGATGCAGAAAACATTGTAAGTAATTAACTGTTGTTAACAGTTTTACACTGACTCACCAACACACACTTAGACCCAAACCTGAACTGCTAATAAATACATTAGTAACTTTTTATGGACTCATACTGCATTACTCCATGACAGGACATTACTCAGTTTGCTTACTGATTTCCTGACAGAGAAAGGAGGATTACAGTTGACTCTCTACTCACCTGTGCATTGTCCAGAACTTTCTAGGAGCATTTTTCATCGTACTAGAAGCCTATGTTTACCTTTCTCCCCATCAACATTCACCAGCAAAGTCACAGAACTGCACTTCTAAAATAACTTTCCTTGGAGAAGATCCAGATATGGAGGAGAGCAGGCACAAATTTACAACCTCTGCTTGGAAGAAGTTATTTTGCTATAATCTAGGGTGGAACAGAACACCAGGAACAAAAGTATTTTCAGTGTAAACAGGAAAGCATACAATGCTTTTAATGGATGGCAATTTACCTGCACAGACATTTTAAAGTGTTTTTAATCTAAATAAATGAATAAGTGAATAAATTTATAAAAATGAATATATGAATAAATTACTTGTACAAACAGACTGGCTGTCCCCACTGAATTTCCTTCAGTAAATGCAGAAGGATATTATACGCTTTTACTTTCTAGCTCTTCCAAAGGATCTGTGCAGGGATAGTGAAAAAACAACACTGCCCCAAAATGTCTTAATTTAAATAGTGAGTATATTCAAATGGCCATGTCAATAATTCCCTATAATCAAATTTTTCCTTTTACATCGGGCTAGAAGACAAAGACTACAGTTGACAAAGAATATTTATTCTGAAATTAAATTCCAAACTAATCTTTATCCTCCTGGCACTTTTATCTCTCAAACTCCATGAGCAACATTCCAGTCAGACTTACTCTGGTTAACACTTGAGTGGTTTCCAATTTAGAGTCCTGTGGAAATTACTAGCAGTGTGTACAAGTGTCCTGCTGTTTCCCTAGTGTTGTAATTTCGTACACAGGAACCTACAGAGCAGGTCAGATAATGACAAGTAACCATTTAAAAAATAATGAATGTATCAACTCTCCTAGGATTATTAAATAAATAAATACATGTTGTTTCCCATTAGCCACATTTTTTTTTTTAAGAAGTCCAGACTTTTTACTGGAAAAATGCTGTAACAGAGTGTCTGCCCCAACATGTTAAAGTTTCCCAAAAATCTTAAAAAAGGGAAAGGGAACAAAAGAATTTACAACAATGTTGCTAGTAGATTTTAATTTAGTGTATTTCCCCTTACAATGACAAATAAAATTCAATCATGATTCAGATCTATGGAAAGACCATTAACCAGTCATAGTTATTTTCCACAGCATTGAAAAACCATCACAGGTGTGTCTTGCCATTAAAAGAGAAAAACTGAAGTTAAACATCAGGTTAAAAGCCTTGTCAGCAACACAAATACAAAAATTTAGTAAAGTTTTCAGTGACTTTTCATAGAATTCCATGGCAATTAGAACAGTAGTTTCAAGTAAAATAAAATATGAACTTGGTCAAGTCAAAATACTTTTTCTCATCAAGCTGCTACTGCAGAAAGCAAAGTTCCCTAAAAGAGTGCATTCACCTTAAAGAAAAGCATGCACATATTTGCAGCAATGATAGAAGTGCTCATAATTTGACTGAAATAAGGAACCACAAAGCCCTGACTACTTAATACTCAGTATTTACTCTGTAAAGCTTCTGTATTTATTGAAATACAGTAAATTCCTGAATGTCAGAAGACCAAGTGCTAAAGCCATGCACGTACACACAATTCTGAGAGGAAAAGAAAACAGTAGTGAAAATTTATGGAAAAAAGAAAATTTAAAAAACACTCAGTGTGTGTAATACTGTCCAATAAAAAAAGATAGCATCTATACTAGGATGAACTGGAAGCCCATAAGTTTTTTAATGAGAGTTAAATGAGAGGTTTTTAATGAGGCAAACAAGGTCACAAAGGAAACAAATTGTTGTGCATGCAAAGTGATGGAAGTAATTATCAGTGGTGCCACCTTCCTCCAGCTGTAGGATGAGCTCTGCTCATGTTCACAGAGGTCAACTCAGCCACTTGAAGGATTAAAGAGACTGAAGAGACAAAATTCCAGCACTAGGAAAACATTTCTGAGTTAGTAAATGAAGTAATTCGTGCTATGACCACAGCAGCAGCCAGCAGCAGCAGCAGAAAGTTAGTGTCAGGTTGGAGAGAGCAGCTGGCCCTTCATCTACAAATTATGTAGTATTGTATTGCCACATCTGAAGGACCAATGTCCTTAGCTCCAACTCTCATTTGAAATAGTTCATCCTTTTTCCTTTCTCCATGGAAATACTATCCAATTTAAGGCACAGTCCAGTGCTTTTCAGAACATTGCTGGGTGTGTATAGAACCAGCTCACCCAGCACAGCTGACACGAACAGATGCTTCAGAGCTGCCAGCAGTGAGCTCCAGTATCCTGCCTGCCAAATCCATGGCTGTCAGCAGTTCCTAGGAACAGCCCTGAGCTCCACCACTTTAGAAAATACATAATTTTTTTTTCCTCCAGAAAGTCTTTTTAGAGGGAACTGAACATTGCAAACGCTTATCAATATACATAATTCCACTATAATTCCAGAAAACTAAGTGTAAACATACCAACTGATCAGTGGCTTTCCAAACTCATGGTTTTTTTCTCTTTAACACCAGAAAATTAAATCCTGTGTGTTTAGGCTGGAAAGATTTCACCAATCTATGATGCTTCTTGCTTGTCTTTACTATTCCAGAAGATCCATCTTCATGAGCATTTAGTGAATTCTTTTTAAAGTCTCTAAAGAGGGAGCTAAAAGTTTCTCATTTTCTCAGATCATCTGATATGAATAGTTGCTCACCAAAATGCAAATTAAAGCTTAAAAGAAAGAAGTCTCACGGAGCACTCCAGAGGGATGCAATGATGTAAGTTTTTCATCAGTGTAAAAAGCGGTTTGGTTCAACTCAGCAGCACTGTCTCCCTCTGCCATTGCCATTCCCCCTCCTGCCCTTACAGCTCTCTTAGATAAAACAGATGCTCCTTGGAATCCCACAAGAAGTTTGTTCTGTACAGTTAATTATCTGTGACATCTGGTAACACAATACTCATTTTGCGCTTAGCCATGGATGGTGAAAGTCAGAGCAATGACAAAGCCAAATGCCCCTCACCATCATCTTCTGTCGGTGCTAACCTTTCTCATACCTCTCCAAAAGAAGGAAGATCCACCCTCTACATATTTTCTCTCCATTTGCCAAGTTTTCCACTTGTAGCCCTTTATCATCCCACTGACTGACTCCCCCATGTGCTGCCATTTATACAGCATTTCAGTTTGGAAACAGGCACCTACTCACTTCCCTTCATCAGTCAGTCAATTTGACACTTTGCCTACCACTTGTCTTCAGATTTTATGCTTAAGAATTTCAGCTTTCTGGTGTGCATTGTCAGCTGTCTGCCAAGTCCCACATAACATCAAGCTCTGGTAATAAAGTCAATCCTCTATCAGTCGAGCTGCTGCCAGTGTAATATGCCTTAATTCACATGGGGAAGCCCTTCCCTTGGATTTCACAACTGAACTTTGGCCCTGGAAGGTCCTCAAAGACTTTACATCTTTCTGTAAGCTCCCTATAACTCACAAGGACTGCAAAATACCAACACCCTCTCATTTGCATTCGTGGAAACCAATCCCAAAAGCAGAACCAGACAGAGAAGCTCAGATTGCAGGCAGAACCAGGCTGTGAGAAGCACAGATCCAGGCAAGACTTTGGAAACAGGCTTGTTCACAGAGATATTTTGCTCTCACACGGATTCAAGATGCCATCTCTGATCTCCACAGGACTGAAGAAAGAGCATGACCCAGCTGTTGGGGTGCAATACAGATCCAGACCATCAGATAGTAGCCTCACACATTACTTTACCTTCTTTACACTCCTGGGAAGAGGCAGAAAAAACTTGGCAATTCTGTAGACTTCAAAGTGAGGTTTCTTTCCTCAATATTCCCTCTTTCTGTGGCCCTTTAAAGAAGGGCAAGACCAAAAAACATGTACATCATAATACAGAAAATGTACAAAAAATAGAAGAAGCTGAGGAACACAATCAAGAGCTCATGTGTGTATTTTGGGTCCTAAACAAACCTCATACAAAATGCTTTTCTATGCTCCACACTTCAGTAATTTTCAACAGTTCAGAATGACATATCTGATGACATGAAGCATCAAGAGATGTACCAAGTCAAAGAGTATTTCAGAATATTATACAGATTTCAACAGTGTGTTTTGTACAGATTACTTCACACCATGAACTTAAAAACTCTCCCCTCTGTCCCACACACACTTTAATTCACAATATAGATACAGTATCCTGAAGCACCCTTTTAGGGCTGGGGGTTTCTTAAGCAAATTACTAGCAGAAATTGTACACAAGAAAACCATATATTATTTTAAGAGCTTTCTGAAAGTAGGACTTCATTTATAGGAATGCTACATAATAAAACAGATTAAATTTTTTATCTGATATATGTGCGTTTAATGTAGAATCTTTCAAAAATAACATCAGTACATAGTTAGAAGCAGAAGCTTTGTTTTCTTTCTCTGTGATAGGATCATGTGAAAACTCAAGTAAAATAAAAAAAAGAAAAACACTATTTTCATGCTACAGTTCATAAAGAGGTTTAATGCACCAAGAAGTGGGGAGTAGAGGGATTGTTTGTTTGGTTTTAGAAGTAATTTATTCTAGAAAAACCATCATCTTCCTTTCAATTTGTAAACTTAGAAGACACAGGGTTACACATTTAAATACTAGTCGTAAGTAGGAGCGCTGCCTACAGATAAACTGGTGCACAACCAAATTCTTGCAAATACCAAAACTTTATATGTAAAGTTACCTCAAAATAGATGCATTCAAGAATTAATTCAATGTTAGGGCACTTTATGAAAACACAACTGAAGTACAGTAGTAGCCAAGGAACAAAGTGTTTTATCAATGTCCTCGGTTTTTCCATATATTTCTAATATTTTTAATGTAAATGTCAAGAAGCACTAGCAAATTTCTTTAGTCAAGGTTAAAAATGAAAAAGTAATTTCTGCACTTACTTCATCTGCTTTGTATACCAGTTGCCTTTCTTGCACACAGAATATTCAGTTTCTTTTTGGATCTATATGTTGATTTAGAAGTCAGGCCCTGAGGTACCTAAAGTAAGTGCTTAAATCAAAACTGCATTTAGAAATCTAGGTGACCGTGACTAGTTTTCCAAATACAGGGAGCATGAAAAATTCCTGCTGAAGTCAAAGGAGTTGCATAACTTAACACACATTAAACAAAAATACAGACACATAATAGGAAATATTCTTTCAGCATGCATATGCTTATGAAGGCCCTAACTGTACATATGAGGTACGATTCTTTCCGCTTCCAGTTTTCATATGGATAGTCTTGAAACAAAAAGGAAAACTGAACCAGATCTTGAGATTTAAAAGTAGATTACAATTGTTTTGTTGTGGATATAAGTGTTCCTAAGGTAGTGGAAATTTCACAATCTCTTGGATTAGACTCACATTTCCCCTACAAGAAAAAGCACATGTGCTCTGACTAGGAAATAATTTCCAATATTATCTAAAATTCCTTTTTAGGCATCACATCCTTCTTAAAAAACACAACTGAAAACTACCCTGTCTCACATCTAATAGACAGGCAAAAGCTATTTAAGACCATCCACATTAAAAAGTTCTACAGCCAAAAGAAAACAAAATAAAATGAAAACATACATTAGTAGCTCTGGAGGGAAAAAATTTCAGTACTTAAGAATACATGGTAAGTTGTTTAGGTTCCAGATACTGTAAAATATTAGTAAGTTCACAATCATTCATGTATTTTAAAACTGGCTGTTACAGAATTCCTTAGGAAGGCAGAAAAACTAAGGACACCACCTGCTTCCATTCAGTATATCCTCTCCAGCCCTACATTACCTCTCATGCACTGCCAGAAATACCCTTTTCATGTGCGGCAGCATGATTTTAAAATGTGAGGTGAAAACAGAAGCTACCTTAAAATAACAGCAGATGTAATTTTAAACCCACCAACTTTAAAATTAACAGCTAGATAATGCATATGCACAAGCACATCATTTATGCAGTACCTAGAGAAAATAAGGAATATTCATGAGACAATGTTCAAGGTGATACAGTCTCTAAACTCTTTTGGATCTGATGATATGTTCCCAGATTTGGATAAAGGAAGTTACTCTTCACCTTCACCTGTGAGCAGGCATACACCTTCAAACTTCTAAAGATGCTGGCATAGCTTTCTGGTAATAAAAGTAAGCTCAAGAATGGTGAATAGTTTTCTACCTTCAAAACTCAAAATTACACAAAAATTAGCCTTATAACTGTAGTCCAGAAGCTTTTATTTTCTTTTATTTACTTTGCTAATATGAGTGACCTCAGTAATGTAACAAACACCTTTCTTCACCCCTGCTACTTACTACCTTAACAGTCAAGTGACACAGATGTAATTTTTCACATGTAGGGAAGTAAAAGAAGTAAAATAGATATACATCTTTTTTTACCCAGAAAAGGCTACAATTTCTTAAAATTACTTTAAGAGTCCAAGATACATTTTTACAAAAAAAAAAAAATTGGTTTCAGATGTCCTGTAAATCTGTCATTCAATTAATATAGGTGTGTCCTGAGGTCTCTTATGTTAAAGTAATAAACTGGAGGCAATGACAGTCCTTTCTTAGGTGATTATTTAAAGATCAGTAGAACTTAAATCAGGACCTATCTTTTTTTATAAATGCTCTTATGGAGCTCATTACCAAGATTACTTTAGTTATGGAAACAGAACACACTTGGCATTTTGCAAAAGTTACATGTGGTAAAGGGCATCCTTGAGCCCTTCTACACTTCTCAGTTGTGTTTGATTTACTTTGGAGATCTTCTACTACACAGACTTCCTTTAAAGCACATTAAATGCTAGTGCAGTAAGGTAAAAGTAGTGGAATAAGGTAAAACCACATATTTATAAAAGGTCTAGCAACTTGTCCTGTGACTGTTATATGCTGTTAGCTGCCAGTTTTCATGCCTTTTCCTTGTAGTACCTCTCCCACCCCCTAGCCCAGCTACAACATGCACTCAGGCAATACTGAGCACCTGACAAGCTGTTCTGAGAAGAAGCTGCTAAATTTTGAGGACTACACAGCTAATGTAGGAACAGCACTATGAAATCATGTTTAAGTCACTCCGAGTTCTTATCACATGGTTCCAGAAGTTTTACTCCTCCCCTTCTTCTGATGCTCTCCTGGTTTTCAGACCAACTATTACAAGGTGTGCAAGGTGAGAACACCATAGACATTCTGTAAACTGGTATCGCAGAAATTGAAGATTTCTGTAAAATTATTACCTTGAATGGAAACTCACCTGTGATGGGGCAAGGGTGCTCTGAAACTGGGCGCTCTGCGGCTGCCTCCACAGCTCTTTGTATCTACTTTGCCTTCAGAGCACACCAACAACATTGCCAATTACAGAAATAGTTTTTGAAATTTGCAGATGGGTGCTCTGAAAACTGGACTGAGACCAATAACTCATTCTGCAGACCTCTATCTAGTAATTCAGATGCTAATGGTCTTCAGCCACTACAGTCAAGACTGAATTTAAACCAGTACCCCGTGAGAGAATAATACCATTTCCTCACTACCTATCTCATCAGCCATCTAATGCTTCCCAAAGCACTAAACATTTTCAAGTACAAATACTGGTATACTTTCGACTGTTGCTATGCAACACTGGGTCTTCTATTTCCTAGAAAGATGTGAAGGAAATTGGACTCTTGATCCTTAGCTTAAATAGTATTACTCATGGCCATATCTGCTATACACAATTTGGATTAATACTCATTGAGGAAACCAGGTTATAGTCTTTGACAATTTACTTCTAGAATCTGGGCTCTGCTCCAATGTATTTCTCCCCTCATTTAATATTTAATTCTTTTCTGAACATGACCTACCCTGCAATTTTAAGAGAAACCATCCAAGTTCTTCACTCAGCTATATTACAGTCATTGTGCTTCAGCAGTGCTCCCAGAACAGTATCAGACATGTCTTAGGGATAATTATGTTTTATGGTTATAAAAGTTAGCATTGCTGGAATGCAAAAGGACAAAAAGTTCAGTGCACACATTAGGTTCATAATGTAGTCCTTCTCATAGTCACAGGAGAAGGAATCCCACCCCATAAACAACCTGCCTCCCCCAACTCCTCATCTTCAGGCATTCAGGGACAACAAATCACCATATCAATCAGCATAACTTTCAAAAGTACACAGTGGGATTTTTTTTTCTTTCTAAGGCCAGTTATTTGCTTCTCTGTAGATATACAGACGTTTTAGTAACACTTCCAGATAATCAACTTTATCATCCATATAGTACATTTCTTGGAACAAGAAACATGGGCTGTTTGTTCCACCACAAACTGGGGCAATCCATTTTGATAAAAATTTAATTCACAGTTAATAGAGATTGTTTGCCTCTGGTTCTATAGGAATTGACTGCACCAGAAAATCAGGTCAAGATGAGCTCTGGACAAGCAGACCAGCAGATCCAATGGTCAACTCCCATCACTACACATTGGCATGGAATTTGGCTACACAGAAGCTGACTGCATCATAGCAAAACAGAGCATGTCTTACATGTACCCTACTCATGCACTTAAAAAAAAAAAAAAAGAGAAGAAGGGGACAGCACAAATAAATTTTCTCCCATTTTGTTCTGGTACACACACCAACACCAGAGCCCTCTCTGTGACATACAGTCTTGCTGCTTAATACTTGGGCTTCACAGTGCCTGAGTTAAGAAGAGATTAGTCAACACAAAATAATTATAAGACTGATATAGCTTCACATAAAGTACACCCTTTTTTTTTCTTTTTTTTTTTTTTTTTTTTTTTTATTTACACAGTTTTAGTAGAACAGATTCTTTTTATCAAAAGATAATCTGCTGACCAGGATCACTGAAAGTTCTGAGAATTGCACATTTACCTCATGTTTACAGTAATTTCCAGAGCAATTTTGGGCAAATTGGTTCATCTTGTTTCTTTCCAAACTCATACTAGTCCTTTCTTTATTGCATTAGAAAGCTTGTAAATGAAACTATCTTTGGGAAAACATCATTTCAGAATACATACTTTAAGTTCCAACTACAGACCGATTTTGAGAATATGAATAAAATTATGAAGAGACCTTAAAAGATTTAGTTTGAGATTTGTCATGTGGCAGATGCAAGACTACAAAACGACAAAAACTCTGTATGGCAGAGAGGAAGATTCTACCTTTTGCATAATAACACATTTGATACAAGCTTTATTTTCTTTTTGCATTATTTATAGTATCTGAACTAGATCATTTAACAGAAGAGTTATGAATCTAATACAAAATGGACATCTTCCTTCACATGTCAACTGCTTTCTGACAGACACTCTGCTAGAGGAGGAGGAATAAGAATGTTTTCCCACTAAGTAGGAAAACAGTTCCATTTATGCAGTTTCATAAGGTAAGGCTTTTTATTAAGTGAAAATTAAAGGCATCCAGTTCCCAAGTCACAAAATAAGCACACACAGCAGCATGTTTATGATGTTCACTGATTTTGAATAGTGCTCCCAACTCTCAGCATTGGGAAAAAAAAATCATGACCCAAGAAAAAGATGGCTCACGGTTACTAGAGAAGAAAAGCCCAGGAGCAGTTGCTTTTCTATTTGATCTCAGAAATTTCACCCTTCACAGTTCACATCTTCATGTTTTTCTGCAGTAATGACAAGGGCAAGGGATTAATGGCATCTGAAGAACTAAGGCTGCATCTCTCACAGTCACCGACTTTGAGGCAAAGCCTTAGATAGCAACACAAGACAACTGGACAAAATCTCAATAGCTACCAAAAATCAATGAAACCATTTTAAGATCACCATCACAGCCATTTCCAGCAGCCACCTTCTTTGCTACCACAAATTGTTTTACTGATTCACATAGCTGCAAGCAAACTTCACCACCACCTCTCCCTCAATGCATCTCATGCAATGGGCCAGCTCTGGTTTTAAGCTCTTGTTTTAAGCTTATAGTAACCAGCAGAAGAACAAGAAACACACATTCTCCCTGTGGCACCTGGGAACAGTGGAGAAGAGGAATAGGAAAAAAAAGCAAAAAACAAGCCAGGAAAATAGAAGGCTTGAAAAATTTGTTGTTGACTTCATTTTAGCAATGCAAGATGCAGAGCATTAGGAGGTAAAAAACAACCAACCAACCAAACAAAAACCCCCAACCTCAAGAATTAAAGGTGAAATCACTTGTCTGGTTGGGACCACCAAAATACAATATACTAAAAAAAATAAAAGAAGCAAAATTATTGAAAAACATAGAGAAGAGGTGAATAATAGTTAATAGCACTTAGATGGTTGGACTTGATGATCTTAGAGGTTTTTTCCAACCTTAATGATTCTCTGATTCCTCCAGACTGAGTCTGAGTCTCCAATTTCACTAAAAATTGTTTTGGCTGATGTAGCTATTCAATTTCAGCAGACTTATGTAGGGATAATTTGAGTCTACAAAAGTCAGTGTTTCTTTCTAGTGATCTGCACTTTCTTGGGTTTTTTATGTGGAAGTTTAAATTTTTGTATAGTTTAAGATGTAATTTTGTTGCATTGAAGGCATAATTTAGGATATTTTTTATATGAAAGATTACTATAATCTTTTGGAAGAAAATCATCAGAATATGGGAAATTGTGTCTGCACAAAACAGCACTGAGAAAAAAAAAACTGTTTTAAACTACTGTTAATTACCAAACATAAGTAATGTATGAAAGTAAGGTACATAACCTAAACCTGAATTTTTGTACCTGCATTCCACAGCTAAGGAAGCAGTGCTGGGTTTACCTGGAAACTATTAGGACAGAAGTTGGGAGCTCCTACCAGGCACCCAGAACACAGAATACATCATCACCCAGTACATCAGAGGGAAAGAAAGGCACCCCATACACTCAGACTCATTTCATGCTGTTTTTACTTTGAAGGAACTTACTCTGTATACACTTTGAAGAGCACTGCAATGAATAACACGAAATTTAACCAGATAACGTGAAATTTTAGACATAAAATTTATTACTTTCTGTATTTGTTAGTTTTGCAGTAATAGAGTAGCAGCAACTTATTTTTAAAAACTTCTGGCATCTGGTGAAAGTACAACAATTTGGAACCCTCAAAAATATTTTCAAATATATATATACATTACAACAGCAGTAAGTAATCTCATCAACAGTATAGAGTGATGTATAGGTCTGACAACATAAGTCTGCAAGTTGGAACTGCAGAAGAGATGGGTGTGGGGGTTACATTTTGTTTCAGAAAGCCTGCTGGCAATCTTTCAGAAGCTACAAAAGGACAAGGCCCATTTTATTCTATCTATTTTAGAATTCTCTGAATACCACAAAAGGCCTCTAATGATTTGTGCAGCTGCTAGTTATTCTGCCTTTCTGGTCAGCCTGGAAAATGCCTGCAAAGCCTGCCATATCCTTCTGTGGGGCATGATGCTAAATCAGTCCTCAAAGCCAAGCCCTCAGCAAAACAACTCTATGATTTCATAGAGGTTAAGGCCAGAAGGGACTATTCAATCATCCAGTTCCATCATCTGCATTTCATGAAACATTACATTTTGCCCTCAATCCCACTTCAAGCCCAATGATTCTCAGACACATCAGAAAATGTCCTACACATGGAATGCCCATATTAAAAAAGCAGCACTGATGCTGTAAGGTGATGGAGAACTGACAAGCTATGACCAGAGGCCCAGCACATGGCACAGATACCAGCATAGCCAGTCTGGAGGAGAGAAGACATTCCCTCTAAAGTCTTATGACCAAGGCAGTAAGAAATGCCACATCTTCCTTAAAAAGACCAAAACAAAACAAACCATAAAAACCAACAGTGCTCCAGCACTGCTGAGGAAAACTGTAGCTTCTGAAAAGGGCAGTTTGCAGTCACAGAGCAATTCACTGCTGGTGAAAGGAGGTCCATGGCCACTGAGCTCAAAGAACTATACCTGGCAGCACTTGCAAGAAAAGGCCACAGATTGTTTGTTCATTCAGAATTAAGCAGCCAAGAATGCCAACAAACATGCTTATTTTAAGGGAGTCCATCTCTGATATCTGTGTGGCATTTATGTCGAATCCCAGTGGAGAACCACAAGAGAATGTCTGTATTAAGAAAAACAAACTTAAGTAGAAAATAAAATCGGGAAATTTTGTGAAAGAACTTCTATGGACTCAGCTAAGTATTCATTGTGATACAAAATGGATGAAATCCAAAAAGTTAAAAAGCTCTAAATCAAAAGCTATGGTTCTTCAAGGATTACATAACAATTATTTCCTCCATTTAATATATTACTTTAAAAAAGAAAAGACAAAAGAAACAAGTGGTGCTTGCAGCTCTGTTTCAGAAAGCAACCACTGGTTTTCTTAATCAGAATAAACATGCTCTTTCCTTCAGACTGTCCTCTCATTTATCTTTTGATCTGCACAGTATTACAGTGACAACCATCACTTCAGCTGGATGAGAGAGCAATCCAGGATATTGCCACTGGGAGTATAAAAGATAAAAATAAATAAATAAACCTTTCTTTGTTTCCTGCCTCAGTTGCTGTTCAAACCCCTCTGAACACCCTGCCCTCTCCATTCACTTTCCTTCAACTGACAAGGCAATTTAACTAAATTTGACTAACAGGCTATACAACAGCATTTTCCCACAATTTATTCACTCTCCTCATTTACCAGGGCTCTTGGACAGAAACCAAACATGCCAAAATACTGTTTTCTCTTAATACTGTTCTTTCTCTCAGTCTCTGCCAATTCCCCCAGCATAGTGAACATGTGGTGTTAGGACTACAGAGCACTTTATTATTTGCTATATTATCACAAAGAATAATAACATGAAATGTTCTTGCCACCACATCCATATTCACAACTCACATCCCTACATACCTCCCTCACTCTTCTTTCCAAATTGCAACTGGAGGAAGGCAGAAAGGTAACAGCTTTGTATTTGAAAAATGAGTGTACCCAGCATACTCCTAGTATCAACATCATATATTGGCTGGGAACAGATAAGCAAATACTAATCAGGAACCTTCATGTCTTATGTGTCTTTAGTTTGGGGCAATCAGAAGCAGCCTTTTTAGTTCCAGGATGCTTATATGCTGTAACAAGAGAAGTGAAAAAGTCTCCTTTTTCCATTCCTCCCACTCTGGACAGTGTTGTAAGTGTTGTAAGTGCCTTGTGGCTTCTGACCATGAAAAGATGTGAAGTTCAGAAACATCTGCCATGTACACCCTCACCCTGCAGCCTAAAGCTGAGTGTTGTCAAAGTCTGATGGGACACTGCCATCACTCCTTCTAGAAGCTGTGGGGTGTTATCATGCCATGTGGCAGAGACCAATGTGCAGCAGCAGGTGTCACCAGAGTGACTGCCATGTCAGGAAAACTCCAACTTCTCCATTGCCCACCACAGAGAGCTCCACGGTGCCCCAGTTCCTCCCTTAAAGAAAGGGACCTCATTCCCCTGAATACCTTCACACAGGGGACAAACACACTCATTCTCCTTCCCATTTCTATATACTATAACTTATACCCCCATCTTGTGGACTTGAACTGCTCTAACAGTTAAAGAAATATTTTAATGCAGGAGGAGGAGGGTAGAAAATGCAAAAAAACCCAACAAAAAACTCACAAAAACCAACACATGCTGCTTGTTGAGAAGAAGGAAGAGCAGAGATTCTACCCATCTCTAAGGGATGCTCTATTGTGAGCTTTTAGAAGCCAGCTCCTTTTTTGGCTGGAAGATACTTCTGACTTGACAAGGCCTTCAAACCAAAATTAAATATTTGCTATAGTATTTCAAAAACTCTTCAACAATACAAGAGGGCTTCATATTGTAACCCAGAACCTCTCCTTACACTTTGCAAGTAGTTCCAAGTAAAATTGCTTTAAATTTTGTATTAAGCAACACTATATCTGAGGTTAACAAAAATTCCCTTTGCTGCCAGTGTCCAAAAAAAGTCTAAATGACATTTCTCAGAATAAAAATGGTACATATATTTATATATACACATATACTTATATATATGCAAGATCTCCATTACAACAAAACCCACCATATGTAGTCCCCATGTCACTGCCAACCAAGTGTAGCCAATTTGTGGCAATTAGCACATTGTACACAGCACAGTTTATCTGGCCCTTCACTGGGCTGCTAAAGAGATTCTGGGTGGCAGTTTGCCTTAGAGCTTATCAGCAGTGCTGACAGGGGATGCTGCTGCATCAGCAAACACCTTCTAAAGCACCCAGCAGTTTCGCTGCTGTTTCTACCTGTCAGCCACTTTTCAGTGAGCTGTTATCAAGAGGGAGAACACTTAATCACAGCTCTCCAACAACTAATATTAAAGGAGTAGACAGCATGACTTCTGGTAAATTAAAATCAGTTGAAGTTATCACCCTTCCCGTCAAAGCCACACTGTTTCCCAGACCAGCCTGGGTGAATTTTAAGCCATTGCTGTAAGGCAAACACATTTTTTGCTTTCTCCCATTTCAATTGACTTTTGCATGAAAGGCTGGGGCTTAGCCAAGAATGAGCTTGCAGAATTTTGTGTTGCTAATGCAGGATCTGATTTGCCAATCCATAATTTAACTTACACTGAATACTTACTAGAAGGATAACCTTATAAAACAGATGAGAACATATCCTAAAAAATAAAATAAACATATCCTAAAAAATACTCACCATATTATTTACTTAGGAGCTAATAATTGCTCTCAGATGTATCAAAGAACCTTTCAAACAGCTCTTAAATACGATGTGTGTTATGGAGAAGTTAACATGAGAGATGCTGTCTTTCAGGGGCTGTGGTCCTAACACATACTCTTTTACTGATGCCTTTTTGCAGACTTTCAAAATGTGTCAATTTATTCCATTTAATTTTTTTTTAAAAAAAAAACACACAACTTGAAACTCGATTTCCTTCAAGAACTTAGAAATTTATGACAGCAAAAATGCCTGTTAATTTCTACCTTTTCCTTCCTTCACTACTCTTGAGACTATAAGCCTGGTTTTCCCTTCAAACCTCATTTTCCCACTAATATTTTCAAGAAATTACTGCATCAACAGCCTGACAAAGGCACCCTTGGGAGGTGTGAATGACTACAGACAGGGAGCTGAGTTCAAACTCTTTGATAAATTGCTCTGAGCAAGAAGAGTCTACGAGATAGATGCACAGAATTGCAAAATTCATTTTCTTCTTGAATCCATTAGCAGATCTGAATAAATTAGTTTTGACAAAAACAGTACATTCTCTCTGACCACAACAAAATAGAACATTGAAATGCAATCTGCAGGTACTCCTAGAGCTGTATAGAAATAAAATATCTTCTTACAGCAATATGTGCACTGGCATCCTGGATTGACAGAAAACTAGGGGTAAGTTTTCAAATCACAGCATCCACACCTGATGAATTCAGGAGCTACTGAATGAGCTTTGCTGCTTTTTATAAGCACTGTCACAGCATGTCAAGGATGTGACCAAAGGATGAGGGCCCATATCTGGAAAGTGGGGCCATACCAGCATTACACATCCTGCCCGGGGCTGATCTCTGCATCCCTCAGCAGTGTTACTGGGATCAGTTGCCCTCATACCCTATAGCCCTATCACTGACAACTACCATTTCACTTGATTTGCTAGCAGTGAAGCCAAAGGAGATGGAGGAAGCTGTTCTATCCTGGCAGAGGCCAAGCTGTTCTCCTTATCATGATCTCAACAAAACCCAACATGCATTTGTCAGGCAACTGAGCAAGGATGAACCTGCACAGCTCTAATTCTTCTGCTTCCTACAAAGAACTTAAGAATTGCTCTGAGAAAGAGCAGCTCAACATGTACAAGCATCCAGAAGAGAAGCAAAATTAATTTTAAATAAAACCCAATATTTAAGCAAATGTAATATTGAAACAACAGAACAGACCATAAGCAAAACTGAAGCTTTGTTAATGTAGGCACACAAACTCATGCCACACTATGCCTCAATGCCACACGCAGAGCTCTTCAATTTTTATTATTTTTATTGTTTTAGTGCTTTTATTTGGCAGTTGTGTCACATAAAAAGCAACACACACAAACTTCAGAATCCTCAAGATGTCATTTCACCAAAGAAAAAAAATCAGTTTAACCAGAGCCTAAAGTGTTCCCTCTGACACAAAACCATTTATGTTGTTCTGGGACAGGCCACAGCAGGAACTGGCACAGCATTCAGCTGGAAAATGAAGGCAGTGAAATTCAGGTCTGTGCATCCAGGTGCCCATACAGAAGGAGGGGAGCAAGCAGCTGAGCCCCACTCCAGCCCAGGCAGGGGGCTGAGCTCAGGACTGCCAGACATGCTGAGACATAAGAACTGTGCAGAGCGTGAAGGATTCGGATGCATGCAATTCCTTCCCATCATTAAGGGAACCTGAGCATGTAGCACCTGTGTGCTACAGGGTACCAAGTGCTCTTGGACAGTGATTCCTCTTCCCCTCTTACCTTTGGAGATCTCTATTAGGATATACAAACTCTGCCAAGCCAAAGGATGGGACAGGGAAGCTTCTTGTCCCTGGCAGTGTCCCAGTGGTCACAACCCAGCTCCTGGAATACTGCAGTTACAGATGCCAAAGGATGCACCACCAGTGGAGCAACAAGGGAGACCTCTAGCCCAGCTCTACACAAACTTTCCCAAGGTGAGAAACTGTTCAAATTCTGCTGTAAACAGGGTAGGGAATGGATTCTAAATTGGATTTCTTCCCTCTAATATTTAATTATCAAGCTAAGGACATTCTCTGACTTTTAGTCTGTGGGTCAGTGAAACGTAAGGACATGCATTAAAAGGAATTATTTTTAAAGGACATCAATGCAATAGCTGTGGAACAGTATCACCAGTGCTTCCGAAGAAAAAGCCACACAAATATTCACATCTTTTATTCCTATATTTTAGTGAGAAAAAAACCTCACATAAGATATAATATCGGACATGCATAGGGATGAAGATTGCGCAAGTTCTTACTGCTCTCAGGTTCCTAGATACAATGAAAAAAGATTGATGGGCTCCAGAAGAAGCCTTTTTATACACACAGCACTGTATTTCTGGGGGGTTTTTCTTTGGTGTGTTTTGTTTTTTCACATATAGATAGATCATTTAGCTAAAGAGATGGAAGAGAGAGAGTTACCAGGTTGGACAGTTGCATTCCATTCCTTGCAGAGAGCTTCAAAGCTGTTTGCCACGACTATGGAAGTATTTTTTATTTTTTAAAACTCATATTGCATCCATACAGGAGACAGAACAATACTAAAAAAATATTAAGAGTGTTAGAAAGAGAGGATAGCTCATTCAAACCAAAATGCAGACTCACCAATCATGCAAAATTATTTTCCCTGTCTTTTCCTGCATTTGCATTGCAAGTGCTGCCTCTTCAGGCATAAAACTCATGCTGAGGGACCACGCATAGCATCCCCCTGCTTTCTGTCTCAGCCAGCAGCTCAGCACTGCACAGCAGACAGGAGGCCCCCATCCAGGAGACTCCATGTGATTTTGCTAATGGCCTTCCTGTTTAGGACCATTTTCCCACTTTTGGGGACATAAGGAGGTAGTAACTGTGTAGTTATAAAAAAATTTGTCTCCAGGTTCCTAATCTGTTTTCCAGCATTTGATGGATCTAAGACAGGTCCTAATGTACCTAATTATTTTCCTACTGTAAGTAAGGATGTGTCTGAGCTAGCTACTATATTTTCAACTGTATGAGAAAATTTCCTACTACATATGATTGAAATGGTTGCCAGCTCTAGATGAAGAGTCTAGAATGACTCCAGAGAGCAATTCTTCTGTCTGAGAGAAGATGCTATGTGATTTTGACTGAACAGAAACAAATAAAAATGTTTTTAATAGCATGCTGGGCTACTTGGGTCCAAGCTACATGCAAGAGATATGCACATCCCCTAAGAATTCCAGTTATCAGCCACAGATTATTGTACCTGTGGCAATCATGCAAGCAGCATTGACTTACTTATTACCTATTGTAGCCAATCAGTCTGATGAAGCTGATTCAGTGACTCAGGGATTCCTAGAGAGAATGAGCCCTAAATAAAGTCATACAGCTGCAGCTTCACCTACTTAATAAGAGCAATAGGCAGAAATAAGCTTTTAGCAAGTGTGGGGAGTTTTTAGCTTTCATCTGAAGTACCACTAAATGATGGAGACATAGCATTATTTATTAACTTGACTGTTAATTTAAGAATCTTTCTAGACTGCACACTGCACTACACTATGTTTATGTAAAAGCAAGCACTTTTGCATAAACATAGCACTATAAATACAGAGTTTTATTTGGAGCACTGTTCTTGCAATGCTAAATCATTATTTCCACTTTAGGATTAAATCCTTCCTATCACTCCTTGTAAGGAGTACTCACAAACTGCACTTAAGATGCTTATGAATTCCTATTAGGAGGTACTGCCTTCCAGAAAAAACAGAAAAACTGTGGTCCAGTAATAATATTTATTTTATGTGAGCCTGCAGATGGAACTGAAGTTACTGATTTTGACCACTGGTGATTACTATCATGCATGATAGCATTAGCAAAGATATTCACAGCTAGAGCACTCCACTAAGATGAACAGTTCACAGTTCAGTGTTTCCCCTGTCCTCACAATGCACATTTCTCACCTGTCTGCCAGAATCCAGACTTGTTTTAGTTACAAGACCATCTGCTTTTTGAAAGAATTTTTTTTTAATGACAGATGGATGAGGTTCAAATTCTTGTTGTAACCAGCAATGAATTTTTACAATTCATTGTCTCTGCTGCTGTCTTGCTTTAATTATGTGGAAAGAAAGACTCTCATGGGGGGAGAGGAAGTCTTCCAAATGCATAAAATTTTTAAACCAAAATAAACATATAAAATAAAATTTCTGATGCATTAACTACAAATAGTCTAGCTCCAGGTTTGCAGCCTAGTTCTGTAATCCTCTATTGGATCAGGTTTCTCTTTCACATCCCACAGTAAAGGAATGCAGAAGCTGAGGCAGTACTTTAAGGCGCTTTCTACAACGTTAAAAGCATCCTACTTTTCCCCTCATGGTTTCACAATATCATCTGGCTGTTTCAAAGTCTTAGTTACTGGATTCTGGTGTTTGCAGAAGAGCCACACATACTTAAAAAAAGCTCATGAAAAAATAAATAGACCTCTATCCCCTGACATTTAAGAAATAAAAACTTTAAAAGTTGGTAGACAGATTTATGGGGTTTGCTTAAAATCTTTCATTTTTTAAAACCCCCTCCATTTTTATTTCATATTTAATACCTTTTTTGGAGTTACAAGCTTGGAATAGCAAATAAACCTCTGAGATACCAGTAAAATATAGTAAAGGAGTCCCCATTACTACAGCTCTGTCAAGCATCAAATTATAGGGCCGCTAGCAACAAGCACCCCTCTACATCTCAGGAGGATGGAGGCACTGGGAAACACGTCAGTGGGAATAACAGGATTTGGGGGCCCAAACATCACCATTTGGGGGACCAATATCACCATGCTGGCCTCAGCCTCAGCACTGCTTTACTTACTGCCCCACAGTCAGGGGCTGGGGCTATCCAGCAGTCCCCTCCTGTCATGCAGGTAGCCCCAGAACAGGATGCATGCACAAATTAGGGAAAGCTTCATGCAGCTGAAAGCCTGGTACCAGCTACCCTGCTGTAACAGGAGACCTAAACTGTGTGTGAACAGGGTATGGAAAGGCGGGAAGCCAACAAAAAAATAACTGAGCAAACCACTAAACAATCCTCAAGTTTACATCCCTAGGTTGTGCTGCAGACTCATTCCATCTGTAAAAATATCTATCACTTTTTTGCTTCAGTTTCTTCATGATCTCCCAGAAAAAATAAAAGCAGATGCTTTAGATTACTCTTCCCATCATACTGTTTAGTGTTCATCTATTTCCTGATGTTATTCCTATTTCTCCTTCTCATTTACTAGTGGAAGGAATGCAAGATCACAAATAATATAGACAGGAAAAAGCAACAGATAGTCAAGGCATTTTTTATCTTGTTAAAAATAATTTTCATCACAAAGTCTCTACTAACAATGTCCTGCTCTGAGAATAAATGCAATAATCTGCTCCTCAAAGTCATTACAGTATTGATGCCATCCAGTTTGGGGAAATATTTTTTTCAAATATAACTAAAAAAAACCCAACCAACCTCAAGCCAAAAAAGCACGTTTTATTTACACAAGTATTTCCTAGCACAGCAATGATGATTGTTCAACACTCATATCTACTACTTTTTACTCTGAAACTATGAACTTATTTCACACATTCTTTTTAAACCTTGATTAGCAGAAAAAAAAACAGGTCAGAAGGAATCTCTGTACTGGCAACATTTGTCCTAAAATCATAATGGATCCAAAGTATCCACATTTATATATGACAAGAGGAACTTATTTTAAATTAAGATAGTAATAGAAGTGGTACAGAGAAAAGTACTTGAATAACACTGACAAGCTTCACTGCTGTAGTGTTTTTCCCATATTATATGTCTTATAATTAAAATTCCAGCACAGAATCTTTTTTCATCTTTCTGAATGCTGGGACATAAGAAAGGTGAATTTTAAAAGAAAAAGAAAAGGAGAGAAAGAAAAGGAGAGAAAGAAAAGGAGAGAAAGAAAAGGAGAGAAAGAAAAGGAGAGAAAGAAAAGGAGAGAAAGAAAAGGAGAGAAAGAAAAGGAGAGAAAGAAAAGGAGAGAAAGAAAAGGAGAGAAAGAAAAGGAGAGAAAGAAAAGGAGAGAAAGAAAAGGAGAGAAAGAAAAGGAGAGAAAGAAAAGGAGAGAAAGAAAAGGAGAGAAAGAAAAGGAGAGAAAGAAAAGGAGAGAAAGAAAAGGAGAGAAAGAAAAGGAGAGAAAGAAAAGGAGAGAAAGAAAAGGAGAGAAAGAAAAGGAGAGAAAGAAAAGGAGAGAAAGAAAAGGAGAGAAAGAAAAGGAGAGAAAGAAAAGGAGAGAAAGAAAAGGAGAGAAAGAAAAGGAGAGAAAGAAAAGGAGAGAAAGAAAAGGAGAGAAAGAAAAGGAGAGAAAGAAAAGGAGAGAAAGAAAAGGAGAGAAAGAAAAGGAGAGAAAGAAAAGGAGAGAAAGAAACCCCACCGACCTCCCACTCCCCCCCCCCAAAAAAAAAAACCAACAATGAAAAACTAGAGAAGCACTAAGAGTTACAGAACTGAGGCCACAGGAAATGGTAAATGAATCTTCTCCAGCATGAAAAAGATAAGGAGGAACACTGGGCCTCTACACAGCTGTGTCCAGCATATCAGGATCCAGGAGCATCTATGAGCTACATCTTGGAGTTCATAATAAGCACAGAAAAGGTAAAAAGGGTCTTACAGTACTCATTTTTCCAGACCATCTGCCTCTCTCAGGTCCTTGCACTGATGAGAAGAGTAATTGTGCAGATAGTTTAAAAAAAAAAAATTAGAATGACTGCAGAGATAGGGAAATGCTTTCAGTGCCAAATCTCTTGACTTTGAACAAATTACTTTTTTTATTAATTTTCTTCTTCATAAACAGAATAGATCTTAACATTTGCTCAGAACGCAGTTTCCTCCCATAAAATAAAATCACCTCACGAGTGTATCTGTGATACAAGTATCCCATTACAGGATGGGCAAAGTTTACAGTTATCCCAAAAGGGAAGGCATGAAATTAATAAAAAGGAGGAAAGGGAGGAGAGAGAAGTGCCATATAATGTTTTTTCCAACCTAAGTGATTCTATGATTCACATCTAAAGAAAGGTGAAAGAAAAAAAGAAATGCAGAAACCACACACCCCCAGATAAACACAAGAGAACAAAGAGATAAAAGTCTGAAAGCAACACACTGGAAAAAGCATAATCTGTAAAGCAAAAGGCTCCTGACTCATTCAAAGGTCTGAGAGGAAGTGAAAATCAAATTGTGCACTTGCAATGCAAACACTCAATATGAATACATACATACATACTCAGGAGGAAAATCAGAAATAAGAATACCACATGATCCAGGAACACAAACACGCACTTTCTTTTCATTTAGGAGAAACAATAGATTGGAAAAGCAGCAATGAAATGAAAACATCTTTTGAAAATGCAAATATGCCTAAGCAATGAGTATTTAGTACAACAAGCTAAACACAAGTAGTAAATACCCATAGCAGCAAGGGTAATGCAATAAACAATCACAAGATTCCCTGTAACCTCCCCATTTTACAGGATCCTCCAAGTAGAAGCCTGGGAATGGTGCAGGGGAGGTAGAGGTACAGTAGTAACAGGTTTGTGAAGCTTGAGCTGCTCGACAACTCTTACACCCCCTGCCCAGCCACTGCAGCAGCTTCTTTTGAGCTTCTGAAAATCACTGTACTGGGCTAGAGATGAAGGAAAACTCCAGCTCAGCACTGAGGATCCACACAGGTTCAGCCAAAGCTAGGGAACAGGTATGTGCTGAAGCTGTACCCCCCCCACATAACCATTTTCAGCTTAGGTTGCCCAAAATAGACTGGTTTCATTTGGTACTCTCAAACTGGTTAAAAACAATTGCTGGCATAAACAGGACTCAACCTGTAATGAATGCCAGTCATGGCTGAATATGAATCAGGTCACTGACAATGGGTGTCAATTAGTGTATAAATGAGCTGGTACTTGCTAAAACAACTACAGTACTAGACAAAAAATGCAAACATTTGGCCTCCAGGAATTCAGAGAACCAAAATGTATTCTTGCCAGGGTCTAGATTAAATCCAAAGGGCAACAGTCTACCAGCAATCTACACATTTCTTGAACCAAAGGTCTGATGAACTGTCCCAGCACCAGCCTGCATGAGGTAGATAAAATAGAATAATTTCTTCTCAGCCCTGTCTGGTATATTCAGGCTCAAGATTGTCTAAGAGGATTCGCTGAACTGTTCCTTGTACAAACCCAAGAGACTATTTCTTCATTTCAGATATCTCTCTCCTTTCTGCCCATACATACAGCTAAAGCAAACTATCAGATGCCAATGAGTATTTTAATAATGTCCAATGTCGTCTTCTCCTCTTTGGACACACAGGCCCCCCAGATTAATTCTTAGAGATTCCCCTTAGACCCAAGGGACTTCTTGCCAGGGCCACCAGGATAAGGAACCAGGTCCAGAAGTCTACAATTCTAACAGCTGATAACTATTCACAACCACTGACACTTATATAGCTAGATTTATTCCCAAGGATGAATACCATAAGCAGTGTCTACTGAGGCTTAGCAAGACTCTCTAGGAAACATACAGATCTATACTCTGATAAAGTCAAGAAATGGCCCAATTCCAGTTGAGGCACTGGAAACAGTCAAATGCATTTCTTAGACAGTCAAACATGAGGTCTCTGCTACTCACCACACTTTAGTTTTGCAAGGGGGAAATGATGCAACTGGATATCACATAAAGAGTAATTCCATAACAGGCAGCATCACCTAACATATTTTAGCAAGACATGAAGGATGTTATGGGGTTTGCAGTGTGCAAAGGAAGTCAACACTGTTGATGGCAGAAAAAAATAGTTTTCTGGAAACTTTCTAACTTTCTAAATTCTAATTTTCCCTAACTTTCTATTCTATGATTTGTGAAAGAGGGAAGTAAGAGAACATTTCAGACACACTTCCTCTAACCTACCTTCCCCACTGCAGTGGTTACCCCTTGTTTTCAAAGAAAGGGACAATAAAGGGACGACCCACATCTGAGTGAACATCTCCAACTCCTATTAACTCAGCCTCTATATTCTCTCCATCCATCCAAGACATAACTATCTCTCTAGAGAAAACTGTCTCCCAAGTACACCAGAGCTAAAAGAAAACACACATGCATCCATCACTACCCAGCAGACCTTCTTCCAAGGCACACAAAGCCAGGAGAGCACAATAAGACACGCAAATAGAGGCTGATGAAAGTAGCCCATGTCACCAGGCTTTCCACAGCCTCCAATGTGTCTGGGCAAAGGAGAGATGCGGGCAGGCAGCATTTTCTGCACCAGGGAGGAAGTTCCACACTTACCCAGCTCCCTACAGGGAAGAGCCACGCTCCAGCGGGGCGGCCGGGTAGCTCTGCCATGAGGCATGCCGGGGCATCACAGCACGGTGGCTGCTGGCAAGATGGAGCTTCAGGAAACCTAAAAGGAAAAAAGTGAGTCAAGAGTGAATGACCTGAAGCTCCTTTCAAAACTGGCACTGACAGCCTCCCAGTCAGCTGTGGCAATGCTACAGCTGAAAACCCTACAAAAAACACATCATCAAGGTTGACTAACCAAAACATTGTTCATTAAAATGCAATTAAGCTGGAATTATAGGAAACTTAACAGCTATACACACCAGAAATTTTTGCAATGATCTCAAAACCAAACATTTGTAACCCAGCACCAAAACCCTGCAGCAATTGTTAGCAAATGATCCGACTTTCAGAGCATTGGATGCCCTTCAGTGTTTCATCATAAGGCAGAGTTAACATATGCCTGAAGAATTGTGAGCTCCCAACATCTGTGATACTATCTTTCAGCTTTATTTCATCATTACCCATTTCCAGGCTCCATCCATTTGTAAGTTACTTTTAGTCATTTCAAAGAAAACATTCTATCAGGAAGCAAGAAAGTGAAAAAGAATAACATTATTTCCAGTCATTCAGGAGTAACCGTATGAGTTCAAAGACTGACTATGCAATTAATGCAATTTTGGTTCGAGGTGATAATACCTTGAAATAATGAGCATTATCAAAACTACACCAAACAGTTACTGTCAATCTACCTGAAGGCTGAAATATAATTGCACAATTTGCCTTCTAACTTGCATCTGATAGAGGTTTAAGTGATATTTCACAAACTTAAGTCTAACAGTCCATATTCACAAAGTCTTGTATGTTGATAAACACAGTCTATGCTCTCTCAGAACTTCAGAAGTCATTTTAAGAACACTGCTTAACAGTAAGAAATCACTGTTCACATTTGAAAACCACTGGCTGCATTAGTGAGTCTCAAGCTACCCAAAGAGAAAAAAAAAACACTTCCAGAACACTTCCAGGGAAGGGAAAATTGTGGCTGTCCCCTCCCTGGAAGTGTTCAAGGCCAGGTTGGATGGGGCCTTGAGCAACCTGGTCTGGTGGGAGGTGTCCCTGCCCATGCAGAGGGGATGGAACGAGATGATCTTTAAGGTCCCTTCCAACCCAAACCATTCTGTGAGTCTATGAAAAGTCAGAATCCCAGTGCCTCTGCCTTCAGTTTCCCAGCAAGAGAGTGGCACTGGAAGGATGCTTCAGTATGGACTTCAACATCAAGATGCACGAGTGGCATTTTTCAGAGCAAGACAAGACAATAAATAAACAAGAATCTCAGAGTCACATCTAGAATTAAAAGGGCTGACATATTTGAAGACATTCAGACAAGCAAGCCAGAAGAAGGAAGAGCAGGCATAGAAGTTTGCTGGGTTTGTCTTCCAAAATGAGAATAGCAACACTGCTGAAACCTGAATGTAGTCTACACAATCACAACTGCATAATCAGAACCTTTTTTATAGGCTATACTTGATTAAGTTAGGTTAATATTCACTATAAAATTGGAAAAGAATTATGGGTTCAAAATAATAAAAAACATTCTTTACCTGAAGACTGCTGTAGTTTGAGAACACAGTTCATTCTTCATACGAAACAGAAGTGGCTAAATTGCTTGAACACAAAAGATAACTCAAATTTAACTACCAAGTTGTGCCCAGCAACTCAATAATAATTGCATACAGAACACAAACATGCTTTGTTGAGAACTCATAATATCTAATCAACTATAATTGTAAATTTTATTTTCCATTTGTAAATTACCAAGGGAGCTAACTACAGAACAGGGGATGTGAAATAATATTCTATCTGGGGATATTTTATTAACACATAAGCCTACACCTACCCCTTCCTTAATGCCTGCAAGGCTTTTCTTCTTCTGAACTTATTTTAATTGTTAGCATCTCTTTGAAGGTATTTCAACTATAATGTGAGCAATGTTCTAATGACTTCTCAGTTCAGTGCTATTTTTCCCAAACAGTTCTTTTACATCATCTACAAATTTGGATGCAGAGCTGTTGTTTCTATGCTCATGTGCATCTGTTTCTGAGGACTGTCAATATGCTTATCAAGAGAGATGTTTCCAAGTTTCTAACCTTACAAAAACAAACCCAAAAGAAACACCATACCCAAAAAAACCCAAACTAAACAAAAAAAAAATCCCCAACACCCTAAACAACCCCCAGATATACACTTTCTATGGGTTTGTTGTTCTCTTACATGAACCCAGTTTGGCACTCAGTCCATCTGTTCCCTCTCCACCTGCCCAGTTCCTGACCAATCCTGCTAATCTGTGCAGCTCTATCAGTAAGCACAGCTCCCCAGAGACAGGGGAGGATGTTTGCAGGGTCGAGCCAGTGGCACAGCCCAGGCACCACCACACCAGTGTACTTCACACCTCTCCCCTTCACAAAGTTCATCGCTTGGGCAAGCAGATCTGGCAGTTGCCATTCCTTCTCCAATTTCCTTCTACTAACATTTATTTTTCAGATTCTCATGTAATTACCCCCCTTATGAACTCCCAAAGCACCAACAAGAGCTGCACTAAAGACAGGATACACCGAGTGCCTCAGCAGAAAGCAGATGGCAGTCACATCATGCTTGGAGCATCCAGACACCATGGCTCTTACTGCATAAGGGAGATTTCTGACATCGTTCCACATCATGCCTTCTCTGTGGTGGCATCCGTCCATGTTTTGCCACCAATTAAGGTCCCACTGTGGCAAGGGCCCCTCCAGAGGGGCACAGACACTGTGCAGCATAGCATTTGCCCTTGTCTCAAGCTCCAGCAATGCCAGGCAGACCTTTCAGTGAAGGAAAACTGTCATTGACTGGATCTGTAAACTGAACTATCCAAAACTAAATATAACTTAACAGGGAAATAATATAAGTGAAGAGTCAAAATATAATGGCTTGCTTTCTGAACAGATTTTTTTTTTAATAAGCTTAAATGTGGGTCTTTAAAGCCAGCAGTCAATGGAGCCAATATTCCACTTCCACCAGCCCCACTGCAAGAGCCACACCAAGCTCACTTAAATTCAAAGGCAAACAAGGAAGAGCTGCCAGAAAGTCCCTCCATTCCACAGCACTCTGACAAGTGATATATAGGTGGTTGAAAGAATTAAGACATAATTAGCAATCTTGTTGACCCAGGTAGTCATCTTGTGTTCTTTAAAAAAATGCAAGCATTTCCAGGTAGCAAAAAAGCAATGTCAAAATGTCATTTTTCTGAAAACAGCAGCTGATAATTTTATACAATAAATAACATTATCTTACAGTAACAAGTACAACATCAGCAACACAGTGAAGCTAACATATTAACACTGACAGATATTATCTCCGTTAGCTATTAATCTGCATTCTTTACAGATGGTTATTTATAAAAATTAAGCATGAAGCTGAAAGGTTATCTATGGCCATATTAGCAAACATCTGCTTGCAATTCCGATTTCACGTTTGCATGCTATTCTTGGAAAATCAACCATTTTTGAGAAGTACCAGATGTGACCAAGTGTTCTTAATCGTAAAATATCCATTTTAGCAAGATAAAAATTCAGTGAGGAAGCAGGGCCAGGAAAGAAATCATATTCTCTGAAAACAGCAACTGCCTCATACTGCTGCTTCTGAATACTCCAGGGGAAAAGTGTTTCTGAAGAGGAAAAAAAGCAGTTTATTAGTGTGCCACTACAGATAATTACTCTTCATTTTAAAATATGAAACATTCAAAGGAATAAACATGAACTCTGTTTCAACTTTAAAGCACAGAAGTGATGCATTACAGGAACACAGCCACCTATTTGCTCTCAAGAAGTGGGAGTTCCATGGACCCCTTCATTCTCCAGTGGCAGGAGCTCAAGCAGCCTTCAACAAAGTGACTTAAGAGATCTTGACTTACTCCCCAAATGACCTCACCATGATCCCTAAAACAAGGAAGAAATGGTTAACTTTAAACTGGGAAGGTGTTGCAGAAGCAGGCTCTCAAGAAAACCTATCTATATGAGGGAATTAATGCAGGAGAGCAGCATTGTTCAATTCTTTCTTTAGAGACTCCCTGTGTTTAACCTCATTCCTAAAAAGTAAAAAAAGTTTCTGTGCCTTCAAAATATATGTTCATTGTGTTGGCTAGCTAGTCTTTGAATGAATAATACCATTAATGCAAAAGAAACTAGTAGATAATATGTCAATGTAATTGTATTACAATACAAATATAGCTCAATTTTTAATTTTTTTTGCATATACATATACACACGCATTTAAAACATACCTATATACTGTTTGTAAATTACTATGGACTCCTGTCCTTGCAGAGACAGTGCTTCTGAAATTAAGGGAAAAAAAAAAAAGATAAATACAACAATGAAACACGGGAATGAAGGATTACAAGTTTAGCCACCAAGACTTATTGGCCTGATTTGGGGACTTTATTACAATGTCATTTTACATAAGGGACCCTGTATAACAAAACAAAATAAAAGCCAGCCAGCCAGCCACCTGCCCACCACCCAACCACCACCCCCAGTAGGTCAGACCAACTCTGCTAGGTTTGAAAATTACTATTCTGGTAAACACTTTGTGCAAAATTCTAAGCAAGGCACTGCACTTACATGCCTAATAAATTTTCAGAGGAACACAGCAGCATGTAAACAATCAACTTTGGAAAAGCTGAGCTTCCCAAAATACTATGGCAAAAAAATAGGTGTTCCGACAAACTTGCCTTCAGCCTGTCAGCCTGCAGTTCTTCTACAGTTTGGGGTTTGTTTTTTGTTTTGTTTTGTTTGGGCATGGGGGAGTAGCATTTGGGGTTTTTTTAATTAGTTCGTAGATTTACTTTAATCTCGCAATGGTTGAATGACAATGCTTGTAACACTTGAAATAAAGGTACATGTGGCAATCAAAGGCCTATGTTATTAGCTGATGCTGCTCATACAACCCTTTACGTGAGCAGCACAAATCCCAAGTATTAAAAAATCATAAATTATCTACAGAAAAAGGAGTTTAATCTGGAAGACAGCTGTTTCTTAAAATACCATCTTAGATCCTTTTCGTGTTCTAACTGTTCAGGAGATTCATTGAATACATGATTCATATTTTGAAGATTTCTCTATTGGACAAAAATATTTCTTAAACAACAATTCAAATTCTCATATGAAATGGCTCTTTAAGAAAAGGTGGAAGCCAGCTCCTTCAAGACACTCCTTACCCTGTAAGAGAGCAGCACAGGGCATGTTCCCAAATGACACAATGTAGAAAGCAAAGAAAGGAGACCAACAACATAAGTAGTCTAATTCAATGGCGAATAAAGACATTATAAAATAAAATTAAATTCTAAATGTGTTTTTTGTGCACCTCAGCTGCCTAGTTTTTTCATGGCTCAGCAATCTTTGGCAAGTTTTACTTTTCATTCTCTTGCCTCATTACTTCATGTGCATTTTTAAGACTCAGATTAAGGCTCCTGGAGGTGCTCTAGGACTTTTCCTGGGACAAACATGGGCGATAGGATGGAAACAAGCACAGCAGCAATGGAGCAAATAGAAATATTAAAAATCATCCATTTAATGAGAAAGCATTAGCAATAAGCAGATCTGAAATCCTTCCAAGTCTCTTCAGCAATGATACATGCATTTGTAAATAAAAGTACTTCTTAACATAATTTCCACTTGAAATTATTCTCTCCAAATGGAAGACGAAAGCAGAACAGCTTCCATTTTGGATATATGAAAATATCTAAATGCTGTTCCTTTAATGCCTCTGCACCTTTGACACTGTTTCAAGCATAAACTGAGGGCCCAGGCACCCCAGGCAGATGTGCAGGTCACATCCACATACAAGCGGTATGTTGGCTACTGTGCATAAGAACATCTGCATGTAGTTATGGTTTGAAATCAGAAATCCAGTCCAAAAGTCTGCTTTCGGTAATCAGGTAAATTGTAAAGTTATTATAAACTCATCTCATTTAGGTCTCTGCTAGTCCTTAACATTAACCATGTTGAAGAGAACCTTTACAGAGCATCTATTACATATGAGAGCAAAACAAGATGTTAGACAAGTGCAAAAACTGGGCTTTCCTTTGTGGGGGGGACATACAGAACCTCATTCAGGATTGTCTCTGACTGGCATAATCCAAAGAAGGGAAAGGATAAAGGAGACTTGTTTTTTAAAAAATATTTGCATCACTGTACTTCCTGTCTTTCCATCTTAATAATTTTCAGCTTACTCGGTGCCCTTTACAGATATTTGATCAGAATTTTGAAAATGTCAGCCATAAAAATAAAGCTAGTAAGTAAAACTTTATCATTCATTTAAAGTTGCCAGTAACTCCAGTAGTCTGCTAGAAGCCGGCAGCCCGCCTAAGAAAGAGACTCTTGTTCTTGCCCTGCACACAACTCCCCACATAACCCTTGGAACCCTGTCGGATACATAAAATAGCATTGATCCCAGAGCCCCGAGAAACAAGGCCCTGCAAAGAAGAGCACTAAGCAACAGATGGCCCGTCAGGGACAGATCCTGGCTTGTGGGCGACGGGCGGGGCGACAGCAGCCAGGGACGGCGACAGCGACATGGACAAGGACAAGGACAGGAGGGGCCCGGGCAGAGCAGCCACCGCCCGGCCTCTGCCCTCCCTCCTGTGGCCAAAGAGTTTCAGCAGCAGCTCAGTCCGCTCCCATGCCAACTCAGCCGTGGAAGGCAAATCCACAAATTTAGTGGGGGGCAGCGGATGCTGAACCTTCCCGGTGCCACGGATCTCATGTCCCAGCTTCCATTTAACTTCACCCGCCCAGCACAAGCGTTTCTCTTCTTGATCGTCCCACAAATGCGAGCGTAGGCAAAGAAACTGAAACCATTTCATTGTTGTGCTGTGGATGGTCTAATTTGTTGTGAATGATACAAAGCATTCAGAGGTCTGGTGTTTATTGAGCAATCCAGAGACCAAGCTCTGTGCCAGAGACCATAAAGTGAATCCCATAAAAGAATTGGTTACAAGACTTGAATAATGAAAGTACAAAAAAGCAATAGGATCTCAGTATCTACCCATGAAGATACTTGGTTTAAAGAGAAAATTTGTAACATTTAGCATAAACAAGACAGCATCTTGAAACCACTAAAAAAAAAAAACAAAAAAAACCCCAAAAAACAAAACAAAACAAAAACCACTAAAGCTTCACATTACCAAGAAAAGCACAGTGACCTTTGTCAGGTAGACACAGAAGAAACATTTATCATATTAGGATTATACTTTTCAAGTTAAAATTAAGTTAAATAGAATTAATACGCTCTCTGCCTCATTTAGAAACTTCTATCATACTGCAACTTCATTAATAACATCAGAAACTAATACATAGCCATGGGTTGTTAAGATACCAAAACAATACAACTCCTGTCAAACACTTCCAGTGCATGCTGGTGCTCTGTTAACAGTAAAGCCAACATCATGCAGAAGGATCTCTAACACTTGGATTCATCTGCCTCCAAGTTTTTGGCCTCAAGTTTTCCCTCTCTGAGTTCCATCCACTAGAGGTGAAAGAGGAGTTCAGACACAAGGCTGCATGTAGCCCCTGGCAGTTCAACAGCTCTGTCATTTACCTGCTTTGAGGATAGTTAATGATGCTTATTAGTATGCTGACAGCTGATGTATCAATCATTAATACTGATAGTGAATACAGCAGCAAACTTCACAGTAACACAGAGAGACTGCATCTGCAGACAGTGAACTCTAGCTCGGTGGCATTAGCACTCGTCCATTTTCTCATCATTGCTCTAATACTAAAAATAGGAAATAGCTTTATGCTTTTCTGTTCCCATGAATGTTGAAGTTTTATTCACCCAGCTGCACAGTTTCAACAGGAGCCACATAAAGAGCTCTCAGCAACTGACAATACTAGGCTACAGGAGATGTGGGTTTAAACCCACCCAGGCTGAGGGATTGTTGAATGCCTTTCCTATTTTCATCCCATGTGATGCTGTAAGTGCTAGCTAGGGTCTGAAAGCAGTAATTCCTTAAATCACCACTCACATGACATCTACTACAGAAGAACTGTTTTATAGCTGCAGCATACAAGCCAACTTGAAACAATACTGAAAGTGCTTCCAACTAACCTGCTTGCCTTTTACTTACAATAACCCAAACTATTAATAATCAGGGCTCAATTTTCAGAGGAACTGAGGTAAGACAACAGCTAAACACTGGCTTTTCTAGCTGCATAACAAAGAAACAAAGCTTCAGGAACTAGGTCCTGATCTTGGATACACACTTTCAAATGCTAGACTTTGGACCTACTGCACACCCAATACCTGGCACTGCCTCAGCTGCCCAAGTTCCATGGACACACAATATCAAACACAACCCACGTTCAGTAGTTCTTTGCTCTTTGCACCTCCTGAACAAGAAGGATTTCACTTGGGTTCTGAGGGACTCAACTTCTCTGCATGCAAGAAACTACCCAAGAATGTAGGTGAAACACCTAAGCCAGGGAACTGGTCCTTTTCCCCTAAAATCAAATTGCAAAACTTCCTATTAGGCAACACAAATAATGAAGGAAAGAACTAACACAGAAGCAGGTTAAAGAAACCCATAAAGCTATTTGCCCTGTGAGGAGAGTCAAGCAGAAACACAGGATGTCCTGGGAGGTTGTACAGGTTGCATCCTTGGAGTTTTTCCAGGACATGACTGGATCAAGCCCTGAGCAACCTGGTCTTATACCACAGCTGCCTGTGACCAGGAAGCTGCTCTTGAGATATTCCGAGGTCCCTTCCAGCCTGATTTATCCCATAAATCCTTATAATACATGCCACAACATGTCATGCAGTTGGACCTTGATGCTATTCTAACCTCTGGAAGGTCCTATTATGAAGCTAAACACAGATTAGTAGAAACTATACCATGAATAAGACTTCGTATTTGACCATTTTTATAGTTCAATCTGGCCAAAAATATTCTGTGTTATTGACAGGAGGTAATTCAAATCATTTTGAAAATACTATCAGCTAGATAACCCTGTTCTCCAATATGACTTCTGAAGCAAGAGGCTTGAGAAACAATTTATGTATAAGATACGCTATCTTCATCCAATTTTTACCTAACACCAAATAAAATAATGAACTGTTACTACTGGAAAGCAACCAGATAGTAGACTGCAACTCTTCTTCTTAAGAATAGAAAAAGATTTCTGTTTGCAAAGAGTCATGAAGCTATGAGCTAGATTTTGTGATTCTGTAATAAACATTAACTTTGCTAAATAAAAAAGAAAAAACTGCATTCATTTAAAGTCCCATATTAGGGGAACAATGTTGCCTTTTTATTGCTATCTGTTACATACTCACTGAATTTCAATAATCAATTGTAATTCAGCACCATACTATCTATTTATATCTGCTGTTCTCAGCCAACTGCAGATTACAGAACACTCTTGAAAAGTTTGGCCAGGATTTCAGCATGACTGGCAAATGCAAGCTGGCAAGAGCTTAGGCAATTAAAGTCTTTATAATGACTATACCACCATACACAAGATTGCTAGAAATGGGACTGGATACAAGTACAGAAGTCTTACAGGCATGCTTATATTACGTGACTCTTTCACACTTCGGTTTTACTTTGCATACTACAACTATTCTATCAGTTAATAAATAAAGATTATTAGTATTAGCTCCATCTCCCAACTATGTTAAAAGAGGGTTACTCATACTAAAATGTTGTTTATTAGAATAAACGATGCAATGCAAAGCAAGTCCTTTCTAAATGTATGACATCTTCAGCCAGAGTACTAATTGTATATTCTGTGACTAAGTAACAAATATGTATAATCCACCCTTCTGGATTTCAAAATGAAGACAAATAATTCTATAAAACTTTTTCCAGAAAACCTTTCCAAGTAATCTCCATACAAAGTCATAGCAATACAGGATAGAAAATATTTCCTAATCACAGAATTTAGACTCTTGCCAGCCAGATGCAGTTTCCAAGGTAGGGCTCATCATTACTAAAGCAATACTCAGTCTTAACTATTTTGACAGTTCATGTTCTGTGTGACTCTAAAAAAACTCTAACTTTTCCCCATTGTCATCCCAATATCCAACAGCAATGTAATGCTGAACCCTGACATGCTCAGAGAGGCTCTTCTATGATTCTGTTTTATGCACCAAAAAGTTCATTTGAACAGGAACTAGTATGCCAATTATGAAAAAAATTTAATACTGCTACATTTCAGTTTTAAGAACCCTCCTAGGTTGAAAAACTATACACAATTAGTTTCTAAAACAATTTAAAAATGCCTAATTATAAGCAGTCTTGCTTATTATGCTATACATTATACTTCAGCTATGCAACAAGACTGAATTTATGCAATGAGTTCTAAGGAAAGTACAGAATTAGGTAGCAATTTTAGTTATGTAGTAACACATTCCACAGCCTATAGCAGTTTTGAAAAATCTAAGAACACATCACAAATTGCCAAATAATAAATTATTACATATTTTGCTGTACCCCAGAAAATCTCCTCCAAGATGTGGGACTCCAGCTAGAGAAAGATCTGTTAGAACTGCTTGTCCAGATGGGAGAACAGGGAGATGGAGCACACACCAGCACCAGATGGATCAGCATTAACATCACACCTAGTGAAGAAAGGAATAGGAGAGATGTATGTATGTTGGGATGCATGTTGTCCAGAACTCCTAAATCTGACAAGACTACCTGGCATTCTTCCAGAGTAAAGGGGTCCTTTAGTCAGAAGTGCAAGCAGGGCTTCCTACTGCATCATTGGAAAGGAAATGAACATGAGCAACAAGAAACTTTGAAAACCCCTCCCAAGATTCAGATCACAAGAAAACTGAATGACACGAAAGGACCAGACATGCAAGCTAAGGAGTAAAATTATGACTTTTGAGTCTGAGCAGCACAGAGACATATACAGTATCTCAGCAATAAGCAAAACCTGCAGAAGATTTTTCTTATAGTGTTTTTGTTTAAGTTGCATCCCTCATCAGACACTTAAGCACACTCACAAAGCTTGCAAAGACTCCCCTAAAATTCCACCTTGAAGAAACACATCTTTCTAGCACAAGGTCCCCAAAGAGGCTCTGGAGTCTCTATCCTTGGAGTCACCTGGACAACCAGATCTAGGTAAACTTGATTGAATGGAGGTTGAACAAGATGTCCTCCAGAGATGCCTGTCAATTTCAGCTATCTTATGATGCTCTCAACCTGAGTCCTACAGTCTTCCACAGAGGCACCATTTTATGTGTCACCATGCTCAAAGGTGACACAGATAAAAGTAACAGCTTTCCATGCATCTCATAAAAACCACAAGCAGATTTTAGGCTATACTGCATAAAAAGAAAAAAAAAACACAAATCTACAAACTGTACTTTAAAAAGGGACACTGAGGACTAAGGTAAAAAGATATAGAATACTAGAAAAGGAAGGAAGAGATAAAAGGGAAAAACCCTGTACGTTAACAAACACAGAAACTACACTCTATGGAAAAAAAGCCAACACAACCCACTCATGACACCTAAGATTTTGCAGATTTACCATTAAATTTTACAAACTCAAACACTGTAACAAATCATTTGGATATACCCCAATAAGTCAGAGAAGGGCTTTCCAAGAGTTTTCCAATGGGAAGCAAAAGAGGTTTTTCTACCCCTTCCCCCATCCAAGAGACTGCAGCAAACAGGATAACAACTGATTTTAAATAAACAATTAATAAAATTAATTTAAAAAACCTTTGCCAACAAGGTGCATTTCTAGAGGGACCTTTGCACTGTCCCAATCCATTCTGTCCCTGCCACAAAACCTGTTCCTTCTGCTGGCATGACCCCCCACCTGGCACAAATAATACTATCACCACAAAAACTGCCAGCATATCTCAGTGTTAGCAGCAGATATCTCAGTGTTTTCCTTGAATTTTGTATATATGTTTGGAGTTATTTCATGCTGGCTTGGAAAACTGACATTCCATTATTTAATGAATTCTGAGGCATTCAAGAATATAGCCAGTTCCAGCTTATATTAAATGAAAAACGGAAGAAACACTGTTATCTGACTGTGTCAAAAAAAAAGAACAATAAAATAAGAAAAAAGGAGTATTTTTGCATGTGTAAACTATGCATACAAGTTCCCAAAAATCTTTAGTCGATAGAAATCTAGTGATACTTACAGGGGGTGCTGACAGACAGCTGAGCTAGTGGTGTGCCCGGGTGGCCAAGACCAACCTCATCCTGGCCTGCATAAGAAACAGTATGTCCAGCAGGACCAGGGAGGTGCTCTGGTCCCTATATTCTGCCTGAGGGAGGCTGCACCTTAAGTACTATGTGCAGTTTTGGGCATCATAATATAAGAAGGACATTGGAGTGATGAAGAGGGTGCAGAGAAGGAGGAGAATGAGGGAATGAGGAGAGGATGAGGGAATGAGGAGAGGATGAGGGAATGAGGAGAGGATGAGGGAATGAGGAGAGGATGAGGGAATGAGGAGAGGATGAGGGAATGAGGAGAGGATGAGGGAATGAGGAGAGGATGAGGGAACTGGGGCTGTTTGGCTTGGAGAAGAGGACATTGAGGGGAGACCTCATTGCTTTCCACAACCACTTTAAAGGAGGTGGTAGTCAGACAGACTCTGGCCTCTTCCCTCTGGTGACCAGTGATAGGATGAGAGGAAATGGAGTAAAGCTCCACCAGGGTAGGTTCGGGTTAGATATTAGGAAAAACTTCTTCAGAGGAAGAGTAGTGAGGCACTGGAACAGGCTGCCCAAGGAGGTGGTGAGGGCACCATCCCTGTAGATGTTCAAAAGACGGGTAGATGAAGAGCTACAATGGTTAGGGGTTCATGGTTAGGGGTTGTAGGGTGAACGGTTGGACTTGATGACCTTAGAGGTCTTTTCCAACCTTGATGATTCTATGATTCTATAAACTTACTGTCAAGCACTATGAACAAGTCTTCACTGCATTAAGACCAAGGACCTCACCTTCTTGAGTCAGACAGGTTTAGATGTCTGATATGACTGAAGAATATCACTTTGCACCAAAGTACAGCACATTCAAGTAAAAACAATTTAATTTTTGCCAAATTAAAGAATCAGCAATACCTGGCAGGAAAGCACTGTTTTAGAAGAGCCCCAGAGGCCCAAACAATTGCAGTGGACTGGAAAGGCCCTCAGCCCCAGCAATTTACATGCCCAGCAGGCTATTTATGAGGGAAAGCAGTTACCACAACTGCCCTTCGAATGCTCACGTTGCCAGTTTCAGTACCAGTGCCAGGGCACAAATGTGTACAGACCCCATGACAAACCAGTCACGTGGACTACTTCAGCAGAAGAGCCCAGGACTGAGGTAGTGAACCAAATTAATTCATCAGTCTCCAGAACTGGACTGAGCTGGTTCTGCTGTACAATCCCTCTCTACAAGCTTGAGCTTCTGCCCACCACAACAGTGCCAAACGCAGGATCAGCAAAAGGAATGGTAAGTAAAATTAACCTTTCACACTCCATCAGGTTAAGTCATTACAATTTGATAGAAGTGATGGGTCAATTAGGAAAAAACTCTACATTTTTCCTCTTTCCCTACTGGCTAACATTAGTTCTACCCTACTTTCTCAGTTATTTCTTCAGTTCCTTTCCTCTCAACTTGCTTTGTGTCCTTTGCTTCTTGCTTCTTTACATCGTCCTTTCTCTAAGTCCCATATTTGCCACCCATAGTCTACTTTCTCCTCATTGCTTTCTTCACTGCATGCAATTTAACTTCTAACAGACCTGTGTAAACACTGATTAATCAAGATAATGGTTATAAAAATAAGCCACCCTTGTCTTCAAGATGTCTGTAACTATAAAACAACATTTAAGTACTTTGGTTTTCAGTACACGTTTTTCAATATGTATACATGTGGAAAAATACCATCACCAAGGGATGCAACAATATTTTAAAAGTGAAAATTCAGCCACAACTGAGAGAAGACAAACTAGAATTAAACATCCTCATTTTCAACTCTGAGGAAAAGACAAGCCTCAAAATCCTTAACTATCTCCTTCTGCTTACAGCAAGAGGTCACAGCAAATGTCAAACACAAGAGAGCTGTTCAACTAAGGGCAACCTTACAAAATCCAAACTATTACAAACATCAGCCTAGACGTCAGCCTCACCCCAACAAAACCACTGCCCAGACAGCAGCTATTACACAAGACTACACTCTAGAAAGCTGCCAAGCCTTAACCTTCAATGAAGAGAAATTAATTTATTCTCTCAAGAAAGAATTCTGCCATACCAGACTATTAGCTTCCCTTTGAAGAGGTGGGAAAACATAGCTTGCCTTTTTTTCTGATGTAGTCCTATGGACTAAATAAAAAGCTACTCATATGGAGTAACAGCACAACAATTTATCACAAAACAATAAACAGGAGGTTGCTATTTCATGTAGCAAAAGTAGATAGACAGCAAGTTAGCTATTCAGGAAATCTATCTGTTTAAAAACAAACAAAACCCCACAAAACCCCACGATGAATAGGAATACAAAAGCAATGCTCTAATGGAGGGGGAAGCATACTCCAGAAAAAAAAACAAAAAACAACAAACTAAGTGCTGTAGTTTTCTTCAATGGCACTTTTATTGTTGTACATTGAATGCTTTAGAAAACATAGCCAGTCTAAACTACAGCAAATTATCAAAACAGTTTTAGAATAAATCATCTGCCATACAAGAAAAAACAGTAAGTGGTTCCAGGCGCAGAAATATTAAAAATACTCAGTACTAAACCTCCTCTTCTAATTTGGCAGTGATCTGTGGGTAAAGGTTCTCCAAAATCCGCAAGCCTGAACTATGATATTACATTAAATCCTTGGGCCTGTGCACATCAGTCAGAGCTCCAGGTATGCACAGTGGGAAGTCAGAGATAGTTACTGCTGCAGAAAGATTGGTGCACTAACACTGCACCCTCTCCATACAACAAGACCAGCTGTGCACATAGAACTTTCTGCATGCATTAGTTTGGGTTTTATCAAAGGAATTTGAGATCAGGTTATATTTCTTGGTAAACATACAGGTAAGAAAAAGCCCAGAAGTTGTTATATTTAGTCAGAGACCTTCTAGCTTGGTCACTCTATAAAGACTCATTCTTTGAGAGCTAGATGCATACTCACTGCACTTTGCTTTGCACAGTTCACAAGGTCAGGAAAAAAAAGCCTAAATAAACACGGCTTTGATTTTCATCTCTAGTTTTCAGAAAGTCTGTTAATTAACAAGTTTACATCTTAATGTTTAGTATTATGCAATACTTTGTCTAATTGTCTAACTATGCTTTCATAATAAGAAAAAGAAACTTTCCACATAGCCTTCCTGAGCCACCCAAGCCAGGCTAACCATCAGATGGTGATTGCCCTGGCAGTGCGCAGTGCTCATCTGCAGAGTTCCAAGCAAGTATTTTGCAGGCATCAGGACAGAGACAGAACAAGAAATGAAAATGAATAAACAATGACTTATGCACAAAAATACAGCACTAAACATGACATTTAAATATGCTGAGATCCTTACATGACCAATACTGCACCAGGGGCTAAACTTTGCCACACATGGACAAGCCAAACTCAGCTATTCTTAAAGTTAACAATAGTTTTGTATTAACTCCAGAAGTAGCAGAAAAAGTTAGGTCTTGGCCGACAGCAGATGATACCTAAGGGCACACACATGGGCAGAGACAAACACAAAGCATCCCCCTGAGCGTCGTTCATCCTCCTACGGTCCCTGCGAGCAAAGCAGGCAGTCGGAGGCTTGGGGACCCTGCATTTGAGGTGTCCAAGAGCCGCGGTTTCGTCCTTAGGGCTCAAAGGCAAAGCCTCCGGCTCAAACGGCATATTCTGAAAGCATTTTACTTTTTTCCTTTCCTTCAAAAAGCACAGTAAATCTCTTATGGAAAGCTTCTGACTAGAGTCAGCACACTCAATACACACACCCCCTCCCCCTTGATGTTATTTGAGGAAAAGTCATTTTTGCCGCACTCCATGCTTACCAATAAGTAACTTCTAAGTTTGACGTGTTTATAAGTTTACTCACACGCAGAAGACACAGAGGTACGCACAGAGACCGCCAGACCAGCCGAAGGATGCAGCGCTACCCAAAAACCCCGGGCCGGCCGCCGGAGCCCCCCCAGCAGCACCCAGCAGGACCCAGCAGGACCCAGCGTTCAGCTGCCCGGCTCGCTCCCCGCACCGGCTGCCGGTGCCCCCCCTCAGCCCCGGACACCCCCCCTCCCTCCACTCTTCGCCCCCTTCCCACCCCCCCAAGTTTGATGAGGGTCCCGAGAGGCGGCGGCCGGGGCAGTGCCGTGGGAGGGTCACAGCCCCAGAGCCCACCCAAGGTCACCTCCTCCCCCAGGAGAGAGAACTTTGGGTACCACTCACTTCTGCGGAGAGGAGCAGGAGGGGAGCGCAGGGATGCGGCGGCCGCGGGAGAGCCGGGGGACGACGCGGAGCCTCCGCTGGCTGCAGCGCGCAGGGCGGGCTGGGCTGGGCTGGGCTGGGCTGCGCGGGTCTGCGCTGCGCGCCTCCTCCTCCGCGACGACTTTCAGTTCACCTGCAAGCAGCCCGGCTGCGGCGGGGCGGCCCCGCAGCTCTCCGCGGGACTGCAGTCACTGCGGCAGCGCCCTGCCCTCCCCTCCCCGCCCCGCGGGGGGAGCCGGGCCCGCGGGCCGCGCAGCGCAGCGGCCGCTCGTCCCTCCGTGGGACGGGGTGAGCCCTACCCTGGGTGTGCTGGCAGCCCCTGGCGGGGAAGGGGTGACAGAAGGACCTTTAGAGTATCGAGGAGCCTACTAAGCCCCTCCGCGGGCGCGGAAGCAGCGCAGCGCGGTTCCGCTGCGCACACACATACCCGCCCGCCCCCCGGGATGCTTTCCTGCAGCTGCTGGGTAGGGATTGCCCCCGTGCTGCCAATCACCTCCCTGGTGAGGGGCTATAAATATTTATTAGGCATCTAATAACTGCATCAAGCTAAGCGAAGCACTTTATTCGTCTGGCTCCTGTGACTCAGAGCTCCAGAACCAGTCCTACACGTGCTCCATTTTAACGCGCTCGCGTTTTGCCCCAGCTGGCTCCGCAATGGGGAGGGGGTCTCCTCCCACTGCCAGGTGGAGAGGTTTGGGGCACCAGCGTGTGCCCTGGCATCTGGAACCTTCCCCCCTCCTTTTTAAGGGCAGCCAAATGTTAGCTGGCTTGAATGGTTTCCATCCATGAGTGGGGAGATGAGCGGTTTCTTCTGCGGGAGCGTTGCATTAGGAGACCTGTTTGGACAAACTGGGCTTTTATGCTCTAATTGAGCTGTGAAAAGTATTTTAAGCAAGAAGCTGAACACAGAGGAAGCCCTGAAATAAGAAGCTAATCTTGGATGTGATTAGCTGTGTAATCCCTCTAGAAAATGAGGATGAGAAATGATAGAAACTTCCTACAATTGCATATATGTTTAAAAAAAAAACAAAAAAAACCAAAAAACAAAAAACAAAAAAACAAACAAAACAGAAAAACACCAAAAAACTGAGGGTCTCTCAATACAGAAAAAAATTTGTATAAACGAAATATACTAAACTAGTATTATTTTTTTTTCTTTATTGTTTCCCCTTGACCAAGATTACTCTTAATGCTGGGTAGCATACAAACACACTGACAGGATCTCCCCAGGCTTGCAATACCTCTTGCAATAGCTGCCATCTTCGTAAATTTTTATTATCTGAAAAATTTTAGAGGTAAGAGCAAGAAAGAAGAAGTCAGGCAGCATTTAAAAATACTGATTACAAAGGCACAAACTTGCCTTGGTTTATTTTGACAGAAGGTGGTGCTTTTATTTTTCAGGTGATCTTTAAAATGGAATCAGCTACTAACACAATTTTGGTTTCTGCTTCTCTGCATCTCCTGTTCCCAACCAGCTGACTCTTCAGTCTGAAAGTGGACTGTCTATCATGAAACATGAAGCTTTGCCCCAGTGTGCTGGAGAAAAACACAGAAGCTATGAACTTGAATAATCTCACTTCAACATGAGATAGAGCTACAACAAAACACTGTTATTGTATATTCTTCCAAAACTGCATGCTTGCTAATATAATAAATAACTAATTCTCAGTTTCCCCACCACTCTGAGATTTTAGAGTAGATTCTTTAGAAGAGAGATCCTATTACAAGGACTTTGGTTTTGCTAAGTATGACACTCTGTATTTATGCCCAGGAAGAGAGGTAGTATTAGGATATTTATCAGAGCACTGCACAGGGGCTGCAGTTGAACTGATTCCATTGGGCTTTGCATTGACCATACACACAGAGACAGAATGCCTGTCTTGGAGATTTATGGTCTAGACTAAACAGAGAAGACAGACAAGAGATGGCAGGGGAAACAGGAGCCCAGAAAGCTGAAATAATTTGCCCAAGACCATAAAGAAGTTTTGCAACAGTGCTGGCTGAAGAGTCAGTGCCTCTGATTCAGCAGCCTGCACAACAGTTCCAGCAATGCCAAGAATTGTCTCAAATGATGAACTGAGCACAGCACAAATCAAATGTACAAACTGTGTTTTTAGTAAGACCATTCATTGTTATGGTGTATTAATTTACTGAGGTTTTGTTCTTCTCCTCAGCAAGTGCAAAGCACTAGCACCAAAAGGTATTCAATACAATTTCATGCTAGTGTCCTGAAACCAGGTTGTTTCAGTGGAGTTTTGCTCTTTCTTGCTAAATTTTTCCATTTCTTGATAAATTGCAAAATTAATGAATTCAGATTGGGTTTCTGAAGCGTTAGTCCAAATTATTGCCCCTCCGCTGAAGATACTTGTGAAAGGAATAATTTTTGAATGACATTTGATTTTACACACTGAAAATAGAAGTACCTTTATGCACTATATGCCTTTATGTAAAATACAATGCCTGCAATCGCAGCTTAGTTCATTATCATAATGTTAACTAAACATAATGTTAACTAAATTTTTCCAGTTTTGAGCTTTTCACTTAAAATAATTCTGAATGACTTGTTTTATTATCATTATTTATAATGCCCCTTGGGCTGTAAGTTCCTACAGTAGAGTGTGTTCTTATACAGCTAACAAAATGGTGATTAGTCCAAACAGGGGTAACCTTAAAGGAAGATACAATCCTAATATTAACAGTATCTTTATAATAAACTGTGGGAAGGAATGCTATTTATGCTGGTAGAAACTGCACTGAAGAATAATTGTCTGGGGTTAATTCAAACCCATTATTAATCAATTTAAGATTACCTTAAGAAAGTATATGCCCAGTCTTCACTAAATTCTTGTGAAATAATACTTTGCATTAAAATACTGCATGCCCATCTGCAGTCAGTACTGATTTTTCATGTACTCCTGTGCATGTAAGCAATTTTTCTTGCAGGCAGAATAAGGGTCTTAGAGACGCTAGAAGTACTATCTTTCCCTGTTCAGTGGGATTTTTCAAAAGGAACCCCTTTTCAACATTGTCTTCATGTAAAGTTAACTATTTGATATGTGCCAGCTGTCATACACAGATCCTGTAACTGTTATAAAGAGTAAGGTACTGATATGCAGCTATTCACAAGTGGAAAGCAGTAAGCAAAAAGTTGCCTTTTGTTTTCCAAGAGTCAAGTAGAGATGAAGAATATTTAAAAAAAAAAAAAAAAAAAAAAGAGCAAACTTCCCCTAAGTTTTATCATCTTACAGAAGGGAAGAACAGTGTGATACGGTATTTTCATTCTTTCTTTTATCTGTGGCCCACCTTTTGTTCTTTTACAAAGAAGTATCTGCAATATCTGACTCTTGTGAGTGGGGACCAAGTACATATTCTTGATCTCTGGGTCGTGTGCAGTGACATTTGTGCTGGGCAATGAAATGTTTCAAGCTACCTAAACTGATTAAGTACAGGATAGTCCTGCTGCAGAATTACTCAGGGAAAATGCAGTTTCCAGCAACACAGAGTCACCATAACAGAACCAAACCCCCGGGGAGGCTGCAAACTTGCAGTTCAGTTTCTGAGCCAAATTCATCCCCCTTGCAGAACAACCTGGCATCCACGTCAATGAAAAATTCATCTTGTCTTTTACATTTTCTCTGGCTATAGTATATACTTGATTAAATTTCTTTCTTATGGAATTATGTTTAGACTTTATTTATATTATCCTGGATTTATTTCAGATCTCCAAGCAGGGAGCTCTGCAGAAAATATGTCCTTCAGAACTTTGCATTCAAAAAGAAAGGAATACTGCAAAACAGAATCTCATCCTGGTAATGTTCTCCACTGTTTTGGAGCATACAAGACTCCTTGAAACTACAAGCACTAGGGGGAATGAATTGTTATGTTTTTAATATTAAGAAAATACACACAAAACGTTTATGTAAAACAGAGAGTATCACAGGGTTGTGTAATACTATGTTGCAGCACACGCCTCCAATTTCAACAATGTTTTAAAGCAAGAGAGAGGTCTCAAAGTAATTTTAATTAATTAATTAATTGATGTCTTTAATTAAATTCCTGTGAAAATCAGCTTCTTGAGTGACCACACCCAGGATGACCTAATTTGCTGCCAGTGCAGCAGCTTTTCTCATGGTGGCTTTTCCCTGAGCTATGAGGTGTTCTGGAGCACCAGCACCTTCCAGGGCAGCTCTAGGACTGACTGGAAAACACAAGCTGAAGTCTGTAGCAAGTGCCCAGGTCTGGGTTTGAACATGAGAGGTCCTCCATGTCACCTGAGTGGACACAGGTAGAAGGGGCATCAGGGGAGCATCTCCAGCTCTAGTCCCATTTTCATCAATACTTCTAATGTTAGTGTTTGCCACAGACTCCTGGTTCTTCCCTGTGAACCTAATCTAAAATCTGCATTTTTCTCTGCTTCTACTGGGAAAAAAAATCCTAATTAAATACTTAATTTCAACACTAAATGGACTTTTTGGATCCCTCAAAGGACTGAAACTTCTTTTTGCCTTCCCCCACCCCCATGTATTTTCTTTCTCTAATTTGAGCCAAAAAAACCAATGCTGACTCTGCCTATTTTGTCACTGAAGTGGGGCAAGGCCATTTTCTGCTTTTCCTAGCAATTCAATGTCACTTACTTCACAGGTTATTTTACTTGCATGTTTTCTATGTATTGCTGAAGGAGACAAAGTGATGCTACATGACCTTGGAATCATCTGGTTATGCATAAAATATATTGAAGAATATATTAGAAAACAAAAGCTCACATTAAAAAGAAGTTTTATGTTTGAACTCTGTACTGGACTGTGCTCACTGAAGTTACATGAAAATAGTGAAAGCCATAATATTTCAATAAAATGGAAATGAACACTGACATACCAGCATTAATGGGAAGGCAACCCAAACATCTTTATTTCTCTTCCCAGCTAAGTCAGGTGTTCTGCTGCTGGCTTCAGTAGAAGTTTGTGTGTAACTGAGAATAGTAAGAGTAATATGTTGTACAATTAACTTTTTTTTTTTTTTTCAACGATTGGCATGATGCCAACAACCATTGTTAGATGCTGCTGAGACATTAGTAGCCATGATTTTGCAGTACCAATGGATCAGGAACTATGCTGCAGTGTGGACAGGATGACAGAGTGAAATAAAACAGAGTGAAAGGACTAGAGCACCTGCCATATGAAGAGAGGCTGAGAAAACTGTGTTTGTTCAGTCTTGAGAAGAGAAGGCTTAGGGGAGACCTTATTATGATGTTCCAGGGGGACCACAAAGATGGAGACTCCCTATTTAAAAGGAGTCATACAGACAAGACAAGGGGCAATGGGCACAAGTTGCTTCTGGCAAGACTCTGATTGAACACAAGAGGAAAATTTTTCACTATGAGGACAGTCAGACATTGGAATGGTGTACCAGGGGAAGTGGTAGGTTCCCCCACTTTGGAAAGTTTTAAGTCTCAGCTCAACAGAGTGCTAAGACAACTCAGATAAACAATAATATTAGAAGAGTTGGACCAGGAGATCCTTGAGGTCCCTTCCAACCTGACATTCTATGATTCTATGAAATCATGTGTGTACATGTGTAGTTTACATGCTTGTCACTTATATGCCTGTTGCCAAGGAAGGCAGGGAATATAAATGCTCAATATGAAACAGTTATGAAGAGCAGTGCAAAAAAGGAAGCTCACTCTCTCCTCATCTCTACTACAGGGATTAAGAAAAGTTCCAGAACTCTGTAACATGTGAATTCATACTTCAACTGTCAGATTTCCACCTGGAAAAAAAAAGCCACAGTTTTTAGCCATGGGTGATTTTTGGTAGGAAGCTAAAACAATTTTTAGCTATTTTATTTTTAGTGGTTTGGTTTTTAGAAGTGCTGAGTAAAGCTGTATATAGTTCTAAGCATGTTTTGAAGCCTATTACTGCTGGAGTTGTAATAATGACCCTACAGGGGTCCCACAGCTATCACACAGGGAATTTTGCCTCTGGTAGAAGAACTTCTGACTGGGGATAGATCAATTTCCGTGCAAAGAGAATCTAAGACAACTGGAAATCCCTAGTTCAGAAAAAAAGATAACTTGGAGGATATAACCGAAGTATTAAAATCATGGAAAATACAGAGATGGAAAATAAAAAAAATCATGCTTATTTGCGCTCCTTCCTGAATCCAGATCTGTAGTTTGCCAGTTGAAATCCCACTCCATGTTTAAAACACAGAAATGGAAACACTCAGTGAGATAACATCTGATAGCCTGAAATACAGATGTTTTCAAAAATCAATTAGTTTTTTACAACCAACGTCCAAGAGGGGCTGTTGAATACAATGCTGTGATGCGATGTTTGGCACCGAAACCTCTAAACTGACAGAAACTGCATTTTTGCTCTTATTTACTTCCTTTATATCGATCTGCCACTGGTAAGCATTATAGACAGTATATTATGTGAGGCGGGCCTTTGCTCTCATCCAATGTGATTCCTCTTACCTTATGATTATGCAGTTCCCATCAAAAGAGAAGAACCTGAGATAAAATGCTAAAACTGGTTTTGTCTTTTTTGACTTATGGAAACATATGACAGACTCATCAGAATTATGATTATGAGCTTATACATTTATTTCTAGATTTACCGAGTATTCTGCTTTATATCTTGAGTAACTGAGCTAATGCTCTGTGCAACAAAGATCTGAAGATGGAGAGCCATCATGAAAAAATTAAATCAACACTTGGAGCTTCCAAAAAATAAACTCCTGTAAGACTGGATAGTGGAATGAGCTTCACTTTATATATTCAGTGATGAACTGGTGATCAACATTTCAGAATAGTTTATTAATACTGAAAATACCTGCTTGGCTTATAGGGATTGTTATTCCCAAATGGCTAAAGAGACCATGAAGTATGTCAAGACTGCATATGTGGTTACTAGAGGAAATCAAGTACTGCAACTGTATTGCTACATAATTCACACATAAAGCCAAGATGGTAAGCTGTCTTTTTAATGGTGACAGTGATGACATGATTCAAAGATAAAAAATGTACATAACAAATAGTAACACATTGAAGTAGTTCAGGAGAATTTTGAGAAGAAAAATGTCTTTTAAAAAGTAATGTCTAGAGCTAAAGGGGAAACACTACATAAGCAGGGCTTGCATACTAATAACTATCCTATTTTTTTTGTGTTAGTCCACAGTTTATACTTAGTCCTAGATTTTTTGACCCACAAAGATCAGTAAACAGATCATTTAGTGATGCCTCGAGAACTGCGAAGGCATGTTTAGTTACTATCCCTGCCCAACAACACACCATTTGAAATCAGAAGACAGCCAACAAAACAGATGTTAATTTTCAAAAAAGGCCATAGAATCATAGAATTTTTTTAGCTGGAAAAGACCTATAAGATCATCAGGTCCAGCTATTGACTTAGCACACTGCCAAGTCAATCACTAAACCATGTTTCTAAGCACGGTCATTTAAATACCTCCAGGGATGGTGACTCAATCACTTCCCTGTTCCACTGCCTGACAAACTTTTCAGTGAAGAAATTCATCCTAATACTCAATCTAAACCTCCCCTGGCACAACGTGAGGTAATTTTATCTTGTCCTGTCACTTGTTACTTGGAAGAAGAGACCAGCACCTGCCTTGCTACAACCTCCTTTCAGGTAGCTGTAGAGAGTGATAAGGTCTCCTCTCAGTCTCCTTTTATTCAGGTTAAACAGCCCCAGTCCCCTCAGCTGTTCCTCTAAGACTTGTGCTCCAGACCAATCTTCATTGCCTTTCTTTGGACACTCTCCACATTTAACATCACTTAGAATATCCACTCCAAAAATTACAGCATGATGAAAATTTTATCAGGACCCAGACAAAATACTTTATCTGGCTGAAAGCTTCTGCAGCACACCGTGGCAGAAATTCCAGCAGTTCCACATGCTTGGATACCTTTCCATGGCTCCTGTGACACCTGGCAAACCAAATAATTTTGCCCCCTGATATAGCCCCCTGTGTACACAAGGTGTTGTGGAAATAGTCCTCACATGCCATGCTCTTTTTAAACTGTAGAGGTTGCTAGGTTTCTCGAGGCAACCTGCTGATGCACAAACTGCTTTTCCTCTGTCTTTTAAGCCTCACCTTATTTGTTTTGCCATACAACAATTTCTAGGGATAAATAAATAATACTGTGACCTAGATAGGTCTCCTTTAAGTGCCAATGATCTCAGCCCCACTGAAATCATGATGATGTACCTGAGTGCTGGTACTGATGAAATGTTACACAGGCTTCTCAGAGGAAGCTAATGCAGACCCAGGTTTTGGTCACACTGTGCCATTTTATCTATTTATTTATTTTCACAGGGGAGACAGCTAAGATGGAAAATCTAAGAGGAAGATAAAGCCATTTGAAAAAAATAAAGTGTTTTTAGTAATCAGGAAAGTGCTGTAAGTCCATGGTTTTATGATGACTGACTTGTAATTTCAGTCTTCCATTAGCAAGAAGTTTTTAGAGTCCTGTGTTTCCCCTCAGGTCTGTAGAGTTATTAGAACACACCAGAATTGTATGAAATAATGCTTCACACAATTAAATAAGAACAGCTACTGCAAAATGCTGAATTAATATTTTATTGCAGGCAAATGAAACTTTTTTAAAAATCATTCTGTCCAGGCAAGAAACGTTCTCAGTCTAAGAATGCGGTGGTGTCTTTCACAGACCTGTTGAAGGAGCTGACTTTAGCCATCTCTGGAAGTATTTAAGAACCATGTGGATGAGGCACTTCAGGACATTCTTTAGTGGGTATGGTGATACAGATATTGATAATGTATTTTATTTATATTAGGGGGGCTGCTGAAAGTTGGATGTTGTGATCTTAGAGGTCTTTTCCAACCGTGTCAATTCTGTGATTCTGTCTACTCCTTGTTTTTAGATGACAATGTGTTGGCTACCTAAAGAAGAAAATAAATAAGCTGCAAGCAAATAAAAAATCAGTGAAAAAAAGATATATGAAAACATTTTCTAAATTGCCTGCTTTACTTCATGATTACAGGTAGCCTGTGCTGTTTTGATTATGCTCAAGGACTTGACAAGCACGAGGCAAGGAGTATGGCATGGTGTGTAAAAGGAAGAGCAAAGGCACAGCAATTGCTCATGTCCTCCAGATGCAGGATAAAATTCACTGTTACGTGCATCAATCACCCTTTGCTGTGGGGCCTTCTGATGGGTACTACATAGCTTAATACAAAGAGGATGCACAATCCTATTCGTCTGCATGTTTATGTTCTCTTTGCTTATGCACTGCCTCACAAAAGATAAAATTCATGGCACTGTCCCACTGTTTTGATTGGAAATGCACCGTGATTTTGTCTGTAGAGGATTTAAAATAGCAGGGTGCTACTATAGACACAGACTGATACTCATTGCTATACCATGCATTGCAAATTCAGTCAAACATCCTGATGGGACTACTAAAAAATGTGCAAATACTGTATTTTTTCAGAATTTTTGGAGCCTGCTATATTATTTGGATGCTATCACAGTGACATTTCCCCTAAAAACACTTACTCAGCTATTGAAAGGAAGAAAATACATAACACAACAGGTGGTGATGTTCTTACAGAAACCCCCCCAAAACAGCCTGTCCAAATCCCATTACCTGTTTGCTTCCTAGTCTAAGGAGAACAGCCATTAAAGCAAACATTTGTTCCAAGCACAGGGTTCCTCCAGGTTCAGGTCCATAGGTCACTGTGGCTAAGCAGGACTTTTCAGCAGGAACTTTTATAAATACAGACAGCTTTTGTTAAAGGTACAAAGCAGGTAAGAAACAGGAAAGCAGTGGCTACATATAACTGATAATTGTTATTAAAGCAATCTGTACCTAAAGGGTATCACTGGTGTAAAAGTTTCAATACTAGAGTTTTTTACTTATAAGCAATAGGATACCTTCAGTTTTTCATTACCATCATCACAGGTTTTGGTGGACACTGTAGCCCTGGCAATGACTGTATGACTGGGGAGCAGCAAGTCCGGGAGGGTAATTCCTTATTCCATGAGATATGCAACAAAGTGAAATACAACCTGAACTTTCTCCATCCCTGTGTACGGGACAGAAACAGCTGAAGCAAGAGAGAGAGTAGCCCTGGGCTGAGAGTAGCCCTGAAGAGAAGGACTTGGGGGTGTCAATTGACAAGAAGTTCAACATGAGCCAGCAGTGTGCTCATGCAGCTCAGGCCAACCATATCCCAAGCTGCATCATGAGGAGTGTGGCCAGGAGTGTAAAAGAGGCAGTTCTCCCCCTGTGCTCCACACTTGTGAGACCACTCCTCGAATACTGCAGCCAGTTCTGGTGTCTCCACCATAAGAAGGACACAGATCTATTGGAAAGAGTACAGAGGAGGGCCACAAAGAAGATCCAGGGGCTGGAGCACCTCTGCTATGAGGAGAGGCTGAAAGAGCTGGGATTGTTCAGCCTGAAGATGAGAAGACTCTGGGGGGACCATATAGCTGCCTTCCAATACCAGAAGGGAACCTACAGGAAGGCTGGAGAGGGACTTTTCATAAGAGTGTCCAGTGATAGAACAAGGGGAAATGGTTTTAAAGTGAAGCAGAATAAGTTTAGACTGGATTCAGGGGAGACCTCATCGCTCTCTACAACTCCCTGAAAGGAGGTTGGAGCCAGGAGCAAGTTGGTCTCTTTTCCCAGGCAACTATCAGCAAGACAAGAGGGCATGGACTTAAGTTGTGCCAGGGGAAGTTTAGGTTGGATATTAGAAAGAATTTCTTTATGGAGAGGGTGATCAGACATTAGAATGGGATGCCCAGGGAAGTAGTGGATTCTCTGTCCCTGGAGATATTTAAAAAGAGACTGGATGTGGCACTCAGTGCCATGGGCTGGTAACCACAGTGGTAGTGGTCAGGGGTTGGACCTGATGATCTCTGAGGTCCCTTCCAACCCAGCCAATTCTATGATTCTATGATATTAGGAAGAAGTTCTTCAGTATGAGGGTGGTGAGTCTCTGGAACAGATTACCCAGAGAAGCTGTGGATGCCCCCTCCCTGGTGATGTTCAAGGCAACCTCATCTAGACGAGAGGTGTGCCTGCCTGTGGCAGGGAGGTGATCTGTAAAGTCCCCTCCAACCTAAGCCATTCTATGATTCTATGAAGAGGAAAAACAATTTTGTAGCTTATGAGCACTCAAATAGAGGAGACGTCCAAACACCTGACTCTGCCCTGCTGAGCAGCCTCTTTCAGCCAGGCTTACCTGGGCCTGGCATGAGATTCTCTCACAGCTGCAGGAATACCTATAACTCAATATGAAACAGATTTTGCTTCCTTTCTCTGTACAATAGGAGCAAAACAACACTGGGAAATTGAAAAGTTGTACCTCTCCACTGTACTTCCCTCTGAAAATCAGTACCTGTTAAGTCACTTTTGTCTCAATATTAAGCAAAGAAAATGAAAAATTCTTGTAGAGTATTTTTGGAAATCATACACAAGTTGCTATAGTATGCCTGTTTCTGTCATTTTACTCACTTTTCTTTTTGTGCTTACTTGATAACTTGTCTATTTAACTTTTATTAATAAAATTTGGCCTTAGTTTTTTGTTGCTTTTTTTTGTGGCTTAATATATCAGAACTGCTAGAGAAAATAAATATGGCATTGCTCTAAACTTTGTGTCTTTTCAGCTTTCATTTCTAAGTCTCCATCTAATTTCTCAATTTATTATACTAACAGATTCATTCAATTTCTAAAATTCATTATTTAAAGCTCTTACAGAAAGCATTTACCCATAGTTTCCTTAGGGGAATATTCATCAATATGTGAAGATTTCGGAAATGTAACTTGAGTTTATGACATTAAAAATAAGGAATATTTATTTCAACCTAAATTCATTAAAAATGCACAAGCTTTTTTCCTGAAATGTAATTATTATTTTTTTAATTATTTATTAATCAACAAAACATGTAGTTATTGCTCTCTATACAGATGTCCAAACACTGGTTGTTCAGTTCATGCAGTGAGGCATCATATGACACCAGATCTTCTGAAGTCCTGTACTTACCTGGAACCCCATTTGTTATTTGACGGCCCTGGTTTAAATCCTGACAGTTTTTTCATTATAAGAGCCAATATTACATGTGCTGCTGTTTTTCCTGTGGTGGGCTACATCCCTAACATGATAGATGAGCGGTTTATTTCGTAGGTTTTGCAAAGCAACTTTCAGGCAGCAAAGCCTCACTGACCCTACTGACTTGGAATGTATTTGAGCCAATTATGTAAAAGCCGAATGTCTTTGCCAACTCCATTACCCATCCAGCTCTTTCTGTAATCAGATTATCCAATTTTATACAGTTTCTGCACTGGCCACTGTTGGATTTGAGTTCACAGAGTGAAATTCAGGGATTTTCTTCTCTTTCCAGCCATACAAAAATGCTAATATCTTGAGAAGGTATCACAAAAAAGAGTAAAAAGATTATATGAGGATAGTGCTAAAATGAATACCATGCTAAGATGTGCTGGTGTTTATTAATAATAGGCTAGTTTCAAGTGCTGGATGTAGTTCTGGGTGACATAAAGTGCCTTAGCAGAAGGCTGCTGCTGTGCAGAGCAGCCTACACCTTCCCATCAGAGGAGGCAAAAAAAGGGATCAGGTTGATTTGCTAAGACATCTCTCCACAACCATCAGGAGACACACTAATTCAGTTTTTTCCAATTTATCTGCAGATTCTGCTAGCTTAGTCTATTATTTCCAATGTAGACTATCAATTTGATAGAATTTGTAGATAATGAAGCCTCATTTTTTGAAGTGCCAGGCACCCGAGATATTACTTGAAATCAATGGGTTATGGAGGTGTACTTTGTACTTCTGGAAATTAAATCCAAAATTAATTGCAGATGTAAAATCAGGGGCAGTTAATTAGTTTGAGCATACTTCCAATGAAGAAAATGTCTATAGTTTTACTGACGTTACTGAGTATCAATCAAGCACCCTATCAAGGATATGTCCAGCAATTTAAAACAATGAACAATTTCCATCTCATTTAAAGATGCCCTGTAATACATTCTTATACCTTACCACATAGAACCTCTACTATCAAGGACAATTCTTGAAATTTTCTGTATTAAGCCTTGTGTATACCAAGCTGTTCCTGCTTACTTTTGTAAATAGATAACAAAGCTACACATTTTTTTTAATAAGCAACTGCTGAATACTAACATGCAGTGTTGCTGCTTCGAGACCACTCTCCTTTTATTGAAAAACAGAAGGAATATGTTAACAAGATAAATTGCAAAGTCTTTAAGAATTATCAAAAATTTTGGCCAGAGATAAGTGTAGGACATATTGGCAGCATCTTATACGAAATTTACCATGAGAATCAGCATATTTCAGTTTCTGCCTTAACCCTTATTCACCTCCTGCACCTGCCACATCTGGAAAGTATGGTAGGCATTTAGAAGTGGTCAACAGGGGTTTTCTTACATTCATCCTAAGACACAGTCTTTAGGAGCAAAGCATGGAATTCATTCATTGGATCTGGAAAGGACTCATTTCTAGTAGTGTCCTAATAGTTCATATTTACATGAAAAAAAAAAAAAATTAAGGTCCAGCTGAGTTGCAATAACTAACATGCCTGAAACAACTTCTTTTTTGTATTCAGAAATTCAAAGTACATCAAATAATACAAGGTTTTGGCAATTAGTTTTGAGCTGTAAAATAATTACATCAAATCTTTACCTAATTCCTTGTTACAGAGAAGTAGCCTGCTCCTGACATCTGGATAGTGTTGGACAGATGTTGTGATCGTTCAAGAGGAATTTGGGGTCTCAGATAGAGTCACAAACAGCCCCATTTTCATCAGATGTCTGAAACTCCTTTTCGACTTAGTTATTCAGCCCTCCTTAAAAAATAAAATAAAAATTAAGATATAAAATAATTTTAAAAAATCAAAACAAAACAAACAACAACAAAAAACTATGACAGTGAAGGATTATTCTTCTGCACTGATTGCAGCATGTGATAGAAGTGTGAGGATCTTATTTATGGCATGGGACTGGTCTGCATAAGGAAAAAACCAGTAGCAGTGCCCCTTAGCTCCAAGGTCATATGTCGTTAAATGCTGAAAAAGTTTTACAGGTTCACAGCTTGTCTGCTGGGTAGTGTTCACAGGAAGGTAATTGAGGCACAGTGAGGACTTGCATACACTATCATCTATTTGTATCACTCAGTAAACTATTTTTGCAGCCCACTGTGCTGACAAAAGCTGGGCTGCCCAAGTTATGCATGCCCAAAATCACCTCCTCCTCACTGAGGACCACAGAAACCACCAGCAGCAAACACTGCACCCAAAACCACAATGTGTCTCTGGTCCCTTCTCAGGGCCATCTGAGTTACTTCTCCTTATTTTTGCTCCTTCCTCTCCCCTAAAAAAATACCCCCATGCACAACCTCTAAAATTAAACATACCCTGTCTCCCCTCCTCCCCCAATAAACCAAAATCAAAAAACAAAACAACAAAACCAAAAAACAAACCCAACAGAAATCACAACAACCTCACCCTTAAAAAACAAAAAAAAAAAACAAAAAAAAACCCACGAAAAAACAAAAACCAACCCCCCAACACAGATACATCCAGCAGCAGCAAATCCATTGCATCCTCCCACGTTCACCCACAGCCAAGGTTCTCAGAGAAACTCCTTCTGTTAATGCTAAGCCCTGGTCACATAGCCCAGGGCTCTTATCGGGAAGGTATCATTTAGAGGAAACAGATTTCTTTTTTTTTTTTTTTTTTCTTCAATAGCTTTTTTTTAAACTGTTTCAGGTTATCTGTAGTTTAATTGAAGTTAATTCAAGAACCTAAAAGTCTTCAGATCTCACAGTCCAATTCCATCTCTGCCTCATTTCAAAGAATAGCTTTCATTTCAGGAGAGAGAAAAATCAGAAAATGAGGCATGTGTGACTGCTCCTTTTCACAGAGAAAGTAAACACATCTTCTTATTATGGAACTATGTGTGAAGACAGGCTCATTTGAAAATGTCTCCTTAGTCTGTAAGAATATTTTATACAAGGCAATTCAGACATCCTTATGTAAGGCAAGAATGGGTAATGTTAACATTCCTGCAGGAATGACAGAACATATACTCCTCTGCATTTTGTGTTGGGGTTTTTTGACACCAAGTTTTTAAATATTCAGATTCTTCTGTCGAGATAATTTTATACATCTATTTAATAGATTTTACCTTTCATTTGTCTACAGTTTGGGGGGAAATGGGAAAGGAAAGTCATTGCTATCTTCCCAGTTTCAAGAGAGATGAATCAGATACCATCCTAGCACTTTCCCGGGTGACCACCAAAAAGAAGCACAGGCATAGAGAAGAAGCACATATTGCCTTTTGTCTGTTAGCAGGTGAAAGCTTCATTTCTTTACATCACAATGGGAAAAAAAATCCATGACTTAAATAATATTCAGCTGTATCTTTGTTGTATTGATTAGGCATACAAAACATATATGGCACAGAAGTATTAGTGAACTGGGAAAATATAATTTAGCTTAAAAAAACTTCTCAGGTTATATTTCACTATGTACAACAGTTTTATGGGAGAATGAACAGTTCAGGAATCTGAAAAACAATGGAAGTATAAGGTACACTTTAGAAATATCTATTCTGACATTGCTAAAGGTGATCATTAGCCCTATATCTGGCAATTTCTTTGCTAGTTTTTCAATGAGAGAACCATGCAAGTTTATGTCTTTTTGTTCTGAAGACAGAATCTATTTATTGCAGCTGAAAACTCTGATTCAGAAGCATCTTGCCTTTCTGCCTTGTGGGTCTTGTTACCAATATCTCACTGTTCACTCTCACATAAGTTTACTTGACCATTTGCTGGCTTAATACCCAGTATTTCAATAAAAACAATACTCTGCTCCAGAATTATAACATAGAGTGTGCCTCAAGATTAAAGAACTTGATCTCTAACAATTGTACTCCCCAGCTTTTCTAGCTCATGATACAAAAATCAGATCCCTATAGGAGCTTTCTATCTACAGCATTTTTCTTCTCCCTTCAAATACCCCCTCCCCAGACTCTCACATGTTTTGTGTAAGACAGGCCATGAAATAATGAACAGCAGTTACAATTTGCTGGATGACTTTGTCCTACTTCATGTATAACTGAGTAATTGTGGGAGTGATTTACCAAAACCAATGCAGGAAGAACATTAAATGTTAAAAAAGCTGATGCTCTCCAACCAAGATCTCTAAGGCAGCTCTGCTTTCAGTAACCATCCTTTGGCAACTGTTTACAGAGAAATTTGTTAGTTATATAATCTGTCAGCAAGATGCTTGCTTTTTTTTTTTTTTGTAAATTTAATTAGGTTTCAATAGATTCATCAGTTTTCATCTAAATTATTTTTGGTGAATTCTAATTGGTTCCTGCTGTGACTTGGCAGCGACATAACTGATCATATGCCTATTTAATCCACTCATGGGATATTTAACAAATTGTTAGCTATTTCACTGTGCACTGAAGTGTAGCTCTACCAATTCTTTTTTCCTGTCATGCTACTGGGGCTATTATGACAGACCATTATGTGATTTATTTTGTGAAATAAATGTGAAGTATTGCAAAAACAACACTACATCATAATCTTCACCTAAAATATGATGAGGTCATGAGACATCTCTAAGCTTGTACATGCAAAATACCTTTCTTTCCAACCTGTGGATGGTAGTTTACCTTTTCTGACATTCATGTAGTAAGTAAGATATATTGTGGTGAAAGAGTTGCATGATAATTTGTTTCATACTTCTAAAATAAGTACTTAATTGGCTAAGAGAAAAAAGTAATAGGCCTATTTATCAGATGTTTAGGCTTGTCTGCCTGGGGAAATAGCCTGGAATAGTTATTGCATACTAACTCTTCAGGTGGACACTCTTAATCCATAGTGAAATTGTCTCTCTGTGTTTAGCTTAATCCAAGCTGGGAATGAGTACAGACTGGGTGTTGCTCTTTAAATTCATCCCCTGAATTTATTCTTCAATAACTACCCCACATAGAATAACTCTTAATGAAAACAATTTAAGGAATTCAAGCAAAACAGCTGTAAAGCTTAGTTCTTCTTTTATGTAGTCAACTGCTCATTTTCCTTCCCACAATACAGCTGGTTGGGTAGGACTAGAGGAGACTCCTTGGGAACATGATTCAGACAGGAGTACCTGAGACACACACATGCTCGCTTTTTCCCCATCTGCCCAAATCATTTAGCTGAGGTGCTGCTGATCCTTCTCTTATTTAGGCTGTTTTATTTGGTTTGGTTTGGTTTTTTTACAGGTTGTAGAGTATACATTATGCTCTGGAATTTATGGTACTCATTCCAATTTTTCCTAGCAGCAGTTGAGGTGCTTTTGTGGCACTCACTGTCCCTTCTCCTGGCACAGAAAGGCTGAACCAGTAAGGGCAATGGTTTCTTGTCAGATCTGCCAATGTGAAATGCTGTTTCTCTAAAGTAAATATGAGGGTAATGTTTCCTATAAAACAGGACAAAATTTTGAAAGACATATATAATAGATGCACAAAATATAGTCAAGCACCATCTCAGTAGAGATGATGCCACAATTCACAAAATATCAGGCTTTCAAAATTCATATCTTAGAAAACAAAGCAAAGCAGATCTAGTCCAGCAAACCACCTAAAGTGTAATTAAACTTCATCATAATTCACATGTTTTAGGAAACACACAGCAGCCTCAGCATATCTGTGTTGCTTTAACAGGCATTAGTAAGTGTACCCACAAGTGCAGTAAAGCACTGACAAAACCAAACCATTAGGGATGATAGACCCTGGCAGATTAAGTCATGATGGCGAGGTCAGTGGGATGTGATACCTGGCTGATGATGTTGTGCCTATGTCATCTTGCATTAGCCAAACCAACAAGTTTGTTTACCAGCAAACTTTATTACTCAGTGAGTGCTACTAAAGAGAATTTCAGTCTGAAGTAGGTCCATATGAGAAACTTTGCTCCACAAAGTTTCTTGGCGAAAGCCTAGCACTGCCAAAGCTAATGGAAGCTCAGTCAGTGTTCTCTGTGTGGCCAGAATTTTGCCCTTTAGAGACATGACATTCAATTAAAATCTTTGCTTCTGTTCTATAGATTAGTTTTCATCACAAGTCATAAGCCATTTGTAGATTTTAACCATCTCACTAAAGACCTGTACAATTCCCAGATTAATGGGACCCTGGTCCTTCCAAGGCCACCTCACAGACTCTGAAGAACAAAGCAATAAAATAAAGCTCATCCGTAGTGCAAGAATGATCATGTCTTAAAGAATTAGCCAACTGTAATCATACAAAACCGACTGCATGCTCTACACAGATCAGCAGAGCAGAATGGGTGAACCTGGAGGGAGCCACAACCAGCTCCTACCTCTCAGAAGACACTACAATGAGGGGGGGCTTGGAGGGAGGTGACATCTCCCAGCCAAGGCTGAGCTGCTCTGACAGCTGGTGCTCCACAAGTTGGTCAAAGATTTCCAAAGGGAAAAAAAGAGAGGGACTGGACAACAAACCAGGGTGCAAGTAGGATGCATCTCTTTGAGAGACAGAGACCAGTGGTGCATCTGATACTTCAGAGAAGCAATTAACCTTGAAATTCTGACTGCCTCTCAGAGGTGGTAATTGTGTTTTATACCACTTGGGTTTGCTTTTGAATCAAGACTCACTGAACAAGCATGAAAGCTAGATCCTTCAAACAGATTTTGTTTGTTGTTGGGCTTTTTTCATTGCTAGGTGTAAGCACTGCTAAGCTTACTAACTGAGCAAACAAATCCTCCTCCATAGCCACAGTTACAAAGGCAAAGGAGCAAACACACTCACCCCACAGAGGCAATTGGCAGAGCCTTGCACCATACAGAAACATGTTTGAAAAGCATGTGTCTCCTGAGCAATGCTTAGCACATCTACGGGCAGGAGCAGGGAAAGAGTAAAAGCAGTGTATTTAATCATTCGTCAGGATTTCCAGTTTTGCTGTCGGACATTTCTAAGAATACATGTAAACTTCTCCAAACTTATTTTTTTAAACACTTTGACTTGAAAACCTTGAGGTCCAACAGACTTCCAATAGCCATTGGCTGTGAAAAAGTTAGAAATGTCATTCCAACACTTAGATCCATGCTTAGTTTCCAACACAGTTAGTTGTGGGATTTTTGTTGTTTGTTTGTGGTTTTGTTGGTTTTTTTAATTGCAAGTGCATGGTTGTTTAATTGCAGTGATGGACAGGTATTTAAACTGCTTCATTGTTTAATTTCAATGTATTTGCTTTTTTTAAAACAAACAAACCAAAAATAATAATTGTTTTCTTCTTCAAATGAAGTTAATAAAACCAGGTGAAAGTGGAATTTACTAATTCTAAAAATATAATAATTCTAAAAATATAGAAGCCAAAGTCTTACATACATTTAGGCAACTAAAACTAAGGAAGTGTAGGGAAACCTTTAGAAGTACCCAACATGCTAGAAGCCTTACTTCTGCTAAGATTGAAGACTACTTTACTGTCTAACTGACAAAAGACTGGCAATTTGAAAAGTAAGAAGTAGAGTACTATTAGTATTGGTGCCAGAAAATGTTAATGCAGGTGATATTAAAAAAAAAAAAAAAAAGCCAACAACATATTGTGAACAACAAGAAAGAAACAGAAATAAAAGTATAAACAGGGAAACTTTCTAGGAATATGAACATTTCAAGTGAGGTAGAAAGGGGTATAGAAACCTTCTGTTGATATACACAAAGATGAAGAAGCTACACAGCAAAGGAGCATCAACAGACAGAACAGAAGAGTGCCCAACCACAACATGGTCCTAAGACAGAACAAGAGACAAGAAATTATTTTATTTCATGCTGTCCTCTATATCAACAGTTGTGAGAATTTACAAACACAGAAATAGATGATACAAAAATAAACTAAGGAGACATTAATGACCAAAAATAGTCAAACTGACCAGGGACTGGGCAAGTACTGAACAAGAAGTTCATACATGAACAAGAAGTACATAAGGTTCAACAGCAACTATCATCCAGACACCAAAATAGGGGTGAAAAAGGCCTGTGGAAGAACGATGGAGCAACAAATGGGCACAAGCATGAAGTAAGCTGCAAATCATCTGGGAATAAGCAATGAATAGAAAGGCATCCAAATAGTTTCATTTAGACAAAGAAAGAGAACACTAAAATACTACTTTTGTGCATTTTAAATTGAAATCCACTTTTCATCCAGCAGCGACTTGGCACAATCACAAAAAGAGGCATCTAGTTATTCAGCATACACTAATGTGTTAGAGAAAATGTAAAAATGTTGTTACAGGGAAAAAAACACAGCTTATGGTATGCAACTGCTGTAATAAATATGTATGTAGGGCCAAGAGAGTAACAAATTTAGCATAAAAGTATGTTTAGTTGCAAATTCATATACATGCATGATTATGAAAATCAAGAGGAATTTTCCATTCTTTACTGAAGCACAAATACAAAAAAAAGATCAAAAATAACACCTTCACTGAAGTCCCTTTTTTCCTGGTTTCAGGCAAGGAAGAAAGAAAGAAAGAAAAAAAAAGTTTGAAGAACATTTTTCAGAAGGTGTAAAAAAACCTCATAATTAATCATTTCTTCATATACACCAGGAACAGGAATCTATAGAGTTTGTAGACCCATTAAGTGATCAAAGAACAAAAAAGATAAAGCGGAAGACAAAAATTAAATGATTTTTCACAGCCCTGAAGGAGTTTAGGGAAACTTCTGGGCTTGAACTCTTCATACATCAGAGGAGATCTGTCAGAGGAACTGAGTTGAGTTATTCAGGAGAATCTAGAAGAAATGTCCAAAACTAATACAACAAATTGTCAGGCCCAAAGCATTTAAAAGTTGACCTACTAAATAGAGCTGCGAGGCATTTAGAGCTGCTATGGCACGGCAAGAAGGGAGAAAGTCAAAGGTGATGGCAAATTTTTAAGTTGCAAAGTAGATCTAGAGTGCGACCATCTAGGAGCTGTAGCACCTGTTAGATCGACAGCTGCATGGTGAGAATTGGTAGGAACTAAACCAGCAGACACTGGGGAAAGTGTAATACTCCAAAGGAGTGGATTTGAAAAAGTCATGCCTTGCAAACCAAGCATAGTTCTTTGAAGGCATCCAAAAAGATACCCAGTTAAGAACATGGGCACACACACAAATGCAAAAGAATGGCTGCCCTGTGTTTTCTAAGTGACCAGTGCCCTCTTTCAAAAAGTGAATGCCTGGGAAAGAGATGAGCAGATGAGTATGCTTAGTGTCTCCAGTTATGTTCAGGAACGCCTCATACAGCCTTTATTTCTATGCATTTAATAACCCTCTGTGGATTTGTCATCTGAACTAGCCCAGGCTGACCCTTGAATCCACAAAAACTTGTAAAATCCACATTATGTGTGGCAATGAATTTTGAAACTTAACTACACATTGTGTGAAAACATATCTTGCTTTTTCGTTCTAAGTGTCCTTTCAATGTCCCTCAGTTCATATACAAGAGGCAGTGATGAAGGGGCAATTCCCACCCTCTCCTGTACATATTAATTGGGATTTCATTTCTTGGTATTCCTGAAAGGCATTTGACAATATCCAATACCAAAAGTTCTTCCAAACTGTGTGCTCCAACAAGATAGGAAAGGAGCTCCACTCGGGGAAAAATAAAAAGTTAAAGTTTAAGAAATGAGGAGTAGGAATAAACAACCAATTTTCTCAGTGCAGGGAAGGCACCAGTAGAGTCCTACCAGAGTATGTGACAAGTCTACCTTGTTCAACACACTCCTAAATTACATGGAAAGGAGATGAATATTAAGGTGGCAATGTTGGTATGAACTTATTCAGTGTAATCATTGAATAAATAAATAAATAAAACCCGAAACAATAAAAAAATTGCAGGATACAGACTGACTGGATGATTAAGTGGCAGATGAAATTCAAAGTAGATAAATGTAAAGTAGTGTGCATGAGAAAAACAGCCCTAACTATACATACACAATGACAGTCTTTGAATTAGCATTTCCATTCATGAATAATAACTTAGAAGTACAGCAGACAGTCTATGAAAGTGTCAGCTCGCAGGTAATAAAATAAGCAAATTGACTGTTAGTAGTTATTAGGAAAGGAAAAGAGAAGAAGGGAGAGAACATCAATCCCACACTGCAGAGATGTGGGGCACCCACACCTGGAATACCGTGGGCAATGCTGGTCCACCCATTTCTAGTGTACAGCAGGTCTGAGAGAAAGCGTTCAGAGATGGCACATTAGGGCAAGAAAGTATCAAATGTCTTCTGCCTCAGAAATTGTTAAACAGATTAGGTTTTTTCAGTCTGAAAACAGGTGACAAAGTGAATCTGTAAGAGAGGTCTACAAAACAGCTAACTACAGGGGACCTAAATAAGGACATTGCGTTCATCGTTTGCTATCACAAGAACCAGGCAGGAAATATCAATCAAAAAGACTGATTCAAAACCAACAGGAAAAAAAAAAAAAAAAAACAGACACCCGTGAAATGTCTATCACAGGCTTTCACCAGAGCTTCCCTGGTTTCAGAAACTGATTAGTCAAATCAAGGTAAGATCTATTAACTATGAGGACAAAACATGTAGTCCAGGAACAGCAGGTCACCAGAAGCCAAGACATTGTGCTGGGAGAGGAGCCCTATTTGACTATGAAAATTATATTTTTTCAGTGACACAACTTTCACACTTGAAAACTACAGTATCAGCTATGAAAGAAATAAGTGAATGCAAGCTACCAACAAATTGTCACAGGAGCAATGTTTCAAAAGGACATCTAACTCTAGTATGTCTTTCAAGTCCACATGGCAACTGAAGATGGCCAATTGTGTTGACCCTGGCATACCAATGTGGGTGCATTGCTCTTCAGGGTAAATTAGTTAACTAATTATTTTGGTCACAATGCTCTTCAGTACTAATTACAATAAAAGAGAGATGGAGTTTAAGCCTTGCTTTGTCACTTTGCAGTAACCTCAGATTGCCAGCTATAGAGCTCAGAGGTTGAGTCTTGCTTTGCTTCCACTGACTTTGGTAGTGATGAGTGGCGCTTACTTGGTGACACTGATGACTGTGAGTCCTGGTCTTTTTCTGGAGCCTTACTTGGGAGAAACAAGCAATGTTCTTGTGAAAGGACACATCAGTGGCAGAGGTACAGTGAGCCTGAGGACAAGCCTGAGATTTTGTAGTGGTCTTACAGTAACAGGCAAGACTGAGATACATTTGGCCAAGAGTCATATTCAACTGCAGGAAATAAACAAAAATGCCCTCAGCTCTTTGAAAAATAAGTTCTCGAGATCTTGATGGTAACAGACCAGACTACACTGGAACTTGGCAAAAGTGTCCTGGGGGTTGATAAAAATAGATACAACAACAAATAGACAAATTAGACAAATAGACAAAAATAGACAACAAAAAAAAATAGAAGCCAACAACAAAAAAAAAAGGAGACTTCAAGAATACCACTCTCACTTACTTCACAACTTCCCATAGAAGAAACCAAGAGTTGCAAAATGTCCATGGCTTGGCTTTGCTTTGCTCCTTGCATGGTCTGGTCTCCATACAAGGGGGCCAGCAGGGACTGGGCTGGGGGTGCCCAGTTGCATCTCAGAACAGTGATCACACAGGAGCCTGGCACACACATGCATGCTCACACACCCCTAGCCCCAAGGAAAGGGGGGACCAGCAACCAGACTGCCACCCCCTTGTCTGTTCCTGCAGGGGCAGAGGCACCACCCCATCCCCAGCCTCTTCCCCTAGGAAATTCCTTAGGGAAGGAGGAATCTCTATCTATTTACTGGATACCTAAAGTACCTTCTCAGCCCTAACTGCACAGGAAAGGTGCACAACACATCAAATCACGATCATCCAGATTCCAAACAGAATTTAAGGCACAGACTCACTCTAAGCAGTATGTGTCAAGTCCTCCTACTTCATTTCTCCAGGCAGGTTCGACAATCCAGGCACCCTTCTTATCAGAAAGACAGCACTCCAGAATCTTCAGCCACCTTTTGTTAGAGTTACCACAGTTAAACACTCTGAAAATCAGAGCCTTAATAGCTTGATTTTCACTAGTTTCATCTGAGATACAGCTGAAAAGTTCATCAGATTTATCCCATAAGTGTGAAAAGAAAGCCCACCTGGAATGCTTTGGAAACTAAGGAAAACTCTGCTGGAGTTTCTTATTAGCATTTTAGCAAACTTCCGAACAGGAATTTAAGAACTCAAATAAATAGTGCTTCAGAACTGGTAGCACATTAAGTCTCACAAAAAAATGAAAAAATATGAGAAACCTCCATGTGTCCTTTGCCAGATAATTGAAAAACATCCTGCAAATTGTTCTGACATGTTTTTGAACTTGCTTTTTACTCTATGAATTGATGTTAAGCTATGACCCTTTGCTGGGCCACTTGCAAATAGGAAGATTGTCACATAAAATCATTATAAAATATAGCCACATTTACATTCCAGTTTTAATTTGCATTTCTCTAGTGAGGCAGACAAAATAGGAAAGTTTTTAAAATTGAAGTGACTACCCAGAATGCTAATGAACACTTGATTGAGTTTGGACATTTTCAAAATTCTGATGTTCTTATTTTGCTGACAAAAAGTCAAGGAGACAGCTGACCTCCCTTAATATCCTCATGTTCACTGGAAGGGACTGTACAGGAAACTAGTTTTTTGTTGTTTTTTTTTTTTAATTACAAAGATTGTTTCACTTATCTGGAGACTGACAAAATCAGAATGAGAAAAGTTATTTTGTTTTTGTGTTCACATTTTGCTTACTGGTGAATCATTTTTCCCAAGAGCACAGACTGTTGGATTTGGAAGCAGAAACAAGTTGTCTGCTTGTTTCTGCAGGGGCGTGAAGTTGGCCATCCTTTCTGCATGAGGCAGACTTCACAACAAACAGACACAGAAAATGTGAAGGTTTTCAGTACAGTGTTTTGTCTTTCCCACTTGACAGATTTTTGTTCTCAACAGAGTCATTAGACCAAGTGCTCCCTCTCCATTTTGTGCAGTAAGGTACCTCCCAGGGAGCAGGATGCCGGACAGCAGAAGGGGGCTTGTGCCCTGGCTTTACACAGGTACGAGTGGTAACCTAGTGGGCCAGAACTCATCCCAGGCTTTGCCTTCCATGTGGCACCTCTGGTTCAATCCCAGATGCTCCTCCCACCACAGCCCTCAGTTCTCTGCTTTAACACTGCTGAATTAATTCCAACCTCCTGAATCCAAGGTGTATAATGCAATATTATGACTCAACACAGAGAAGTCTTAAAGAATCCCTGAAATGCAAATAACATACAAGTAAGTTATTCTCCAGAGTTCTTGAGGCAACAGCCACATCCACAGTGGATTGCCTACAGAGACAGAGGGGAGAAAAGTCGAGCACTCAGAAGAGGGAAGCAAGTAGGTGACACCGGAGTTGTCTTGAGTGATGGGGGGGGGGGTTGTAAGCATCAGGACAGGTGACCTTTCCCACACAGGCAACACCTATGCATCTTTCTTTCCATCTTTGACCAAAATAAACAGCCATGTTATCAGCCTTTTTATAAAGAAAACAGCCCTTAGAAATTGTTTTGGGAATTTAAAAATAGAGCAGTGATAAGATTTTTCACTTCCAAATTAAAGTTTGGGAGATGAACAATTTTTTTTTATTATTATTATTATTTTATTTTTTTTATTTTTTTTTTTTTATGAAATGGAAAAGGAAAGCAAAGTGGTTTCTGCTGATATTTCTATTATTTCAAATGCTGATCAGAAGGAATATGGAAACAACAATTGAGTAGGGGCAATGCCAAGTGCGAGGGCAGCATAAGCACATCTGAATAAACAAGAGGTGACACAAAATCTTCACTCAATTTCCTGACCAAAGCATTACGGATTCAGAAAGCTCAGATTTTTCAGTGTTTTTCATGTCCTTATATTTCCCTGTCTCATCAGGAAATATAAGTCATGAAAAAGCCCAACCAGGTGCTATTTCACTTCCCCACAATTAAAGGACATGGGAGGAAAAGCCGGCTTCTCAAACTGCCACCTGCTGACACGACAGGCAGAGAAGCTCCCCTGAGATTTAAATTCATATCCAACAAAATTTTGCTATCTGTCCAAACACAGCACTTCAGTGGCTGCTGGTATTACACGTAAGTTTTCAGCTATCAGAATAGTCTCAGTTACAAAAGGAAAAAAAACCTTTTCCAGGAGTAGCCTTTTCTTCAGGCTTTGAGATACAGCAATGTGAGAAAATATAAAAATCTTCACTTCCTTCCTTAACAAGTCATCATCTGCAATAAAACAAGCAGAGTACTTAACTTTTTACCAGTAGAGCAGCATTGTGGAACAAGGTTTCACACTAGCACAGCTTCCAGCAGAGGAAGGACTTGCTGGTGTTGGCAGCTCAGCTGTTAGCTGAGCACAGACCTTAACAAGCATTTGTAGCATCCTGGAGTTAATTAAATGTTCAGGGGCTTGTTTTGGAGAGTGAAGCCTGTTAATTCTGTGCCTTGGAAATGTGATTGTAACAATGACAGGGCTTTTTTTAGTTCTAGCTTCACGTTATCATGAAGTGCAAGGTTATATCACACTTCAATTGATTAAGTGCGGATCGCCCCGGTAGACAGATTTGATTATGCTGCAAGTATGAGCTTGGGGAGAGTAATTAGTAGCTTCATCCTCATTCTGCATCTCAGATTACAAGCACAGCCTTTCAGGGTTCTTTCTTAATTTATTTTTACAAGATATCACAGATCCACAGCTGTTTGGCAGCAGACGCAGAAGAAGGTGCTTTTGTGAAACAGATTGAGCCCTTAATTATTGAGGCATTTCTTGTTTTGGTCACCTCCGTCCTTGTTCAACTTATCTGTAGTCACAGTCAGCAATAGCTGTGGAAGAAATGGAGCAAAGGCAGCTAAACTGTTTAGGCAGCAGTACTAATGCTGACTTTGATTGCTTTCTTCACCTCTTCATTGTCTTCTATTTAAAATTGTCAGATGGCTGGCAAAGCACTCAGGAAGCTTTACATTCGTCCAGTCACGATTTTCAGAATACGATTTTTTTGTCCTTGACTTTTCTTCTCTTGCAGGGACATAAACACAAGGCCAAGTTCAGAATGGTATGCTAGCCTGATGTTAATGAGAGAAAAGAAAGGACACTAGTATCCAGGCTAGCTCTATGAAAAATCTTTCAGTGGGTAGTAGCAAATAATGCACAGTGCATATGTGATTTCAAATAGTGAAAGAAAAAATAGTATTTCAATACTTTCACAAGAGTAACATGATCATAAGTAGCCCCCCAAAGGGACCAAAGATTTGATAGGGAGAATTACTGACCAAAATGCAATAAGCATAATTAGTAAGTAATTTACTAACTACAGTAAATATACTTGAAAGCCACAGGCAGAGTGGCAAACTGAAATACATTTATTAGGGTGTTATAGGAGGGAATTATGACATGCTAATATTTTCTTCCAACCTATTCAGAGCTTTGTGTACAGAATTTTGGATCATTTCTGCATTTTCCCAGCAACAACTCCTACCTGACCAGCAACTGTGATCTACTCTGAGTAGACCCCAAGGGAACCATCTTCTGGATTTTGAACATCTGCATTCGTAGCAGAATATCACTCTAATGATTGCTTAAAATCTAGAGGCACATATTTATTTCAGAAATAACTTTCCTGAAGGTGATTTGTCTTTATGGAAAACATAGGCTGGAAATCACAAAGCAGGTTTGAATATTACTAAAAGCATTCTTGTTTTAAAAAGTCATGTCAGCAATGAGCCACAATCCTAATTACTGCACAGAAATTAGCAAAGAGTTATATGCAAATAAATGAAGCTAATCAAAGTTATTAGCACATTTTGCTAGTCAATCATTTCAATTTCTTTAAGCTGTGTTATGACATAAGTATGGGAGAATGAGGTTAAAAAAAAAACAAAAAAACTTTATTATGTAAGTATTCAACATTTGTATAAACATTTCAAATGTGGTATTGAGCCAGCTAATCTTATCAGTATCAAATTCTAGTCTGGTACTAGCAATGGCTCTAGTAATCCATATTAACCAACATTAGCAGAATGGTTTTATATGGGAGGGAGGCTGGCAGCACAATATATCCTACTCTTCAGTTTCTTCTAGAAGTGTGCCCATACAAATAACAGGCGTTTCTATGCTGAGTTTTTGCTTCAGGCTGCATTTGTTTCTGGGGCTGACTGTTTTGAATGTTGCTGGCCAAATGTTTCTATCATTTGAGGGAGCAAGGCTTGGAGAAATCTGTTGTTTTACCAGCGTTAAAGAAGAGATGAATCTGGAAGTACTGTGTTTTGATTTAACAGCTGGTTCCTGCTCCCAAGTTGCACTTCTTCTGCCCTGTGATAAATCTGCATAGATTTTTCCAGTTTTTAAACTTCTGGGGGGAAGAATGCAGTTTGTTCTTACTGGGTGGAGACTTCCATTTTCTCAGCACATTTTCCAAGAATCTGCTTTTCTCTGGTCTTGCTCAAGCTGCTTCAGTGACTGGGAGGACACTGTCCTTGGATTGACTCACAGCCTCCAGGATGCCCAGCCAAGGCAAATTTGCCTTTCGTGGGTGTTCTGGGCTCAATTGCTTCTCATTTCTGGAGCTGAGGGGACTCAAAGGACAGAGGAAGAAGAAAGAAAGGAACAATAATCCTGGGAAGGCTGAGGATCAGTGCTGGAAGAGGAAAGGACACTGGCTACCCAAGTGAATTGGAACTGAGCCACAGCTAAAATGGAGCCTGGATTTGTGATGGAAAACACCATGGAGGAAGGTGAGGGATGAGTAACTGGGTACTCAGGAGAACAGGAGTCAGATGGAGAGGCAGAGCTTGGGTGACAGGAGATGCAGTTTGCTGCTCAGAGGAGCCCTGGGAGCATGAGTAAGGTGCAGCAGTGGGGCAAGCGAGGGGCAGGCAGGCTGCAGGCAGGGCTGGGACCCTGGTCAGCTCGGGCAGGAGAGACACAGGGCAGCTCTGAGCTGTCTACATTTCACTGGTTCACTATTGAATGTTTATCCATAAGGACAACAGGTACCAGTACTATTAAGAGTGGATTTTAATAAATGCCTGTGTGCTGGCATGGTGAACAGAGGAGCCTGGATATTAATCCTGCTGACACTAGCTAATATGCTCACCACAAATACCTGCTTGCTTAATTGCTCTCGAGAGATTCATTCTCCCCATCTGTAGGGCCAGGTTCTTGGTGACTGCAGGATTTAAACACACATGCTTACAAAGACAATAAAAAATGTTAGACTTCAAGACTTTGTTACCATTCTCCTGCACATGCACACTCACCTGTGATTTTAGGGCTGTTCCTCTTGTTATGTCAATACTAGTAAATTAAATTGTTCAAGGGAACATTCCCAGGCAACGGAGCTGTCAGAGTTGCCTCCAGCTCAAGACTGGCCTATGCCAGCTCCTGCTCTCTCAAACAACCCCGCTTCACATTTTGGGAGTTAAAACAGCCTGAGTTCTTTCCTATCAGAGAGGTCAGGTGTGACACCTTATCCCAAGGAATACTCCGAGGGAATTTAGCAGAGACGTGGGCTAGTTCATGGCAGCTGCCCTCTGTTACCAGGAACCATCCTGGCCACTTTTGATTGATGAGTTCAGACAGAGCTTTTATATGATGCTGCCTTCAGCTTCCTATTCCCCATTCCTCACTCTCAGCAGAGACGTTATTATTATGATTCTTTTCAGTGTATAGTAAATTTTTGGAGAGAAATAATTCCACTGGTTAGTTTTCTCAGATTTGTCCATTTTATCTTTACTTGTCAATTTAAAGAAGACCAAGCATTTAATATATTTCCACCAGAAATCACAAGTTAAAACATACCACAAATGCAAGAAGAATCAGGATATCTTGTGCTTCTTTTAATGTAGGAAAATGACATAACATTTGGAAAATCAAAAACCATATCTTACATATGGTTTAGATCTTACATAGGATGTGAACACAATTGAATGTTTGGTCCTTATACTTTCTATTTCTCCTCTTTCAAGCTGTAGTTAATAATTTATATACCATTAAATATATTTATATAGCAGATTCATTAGGCACACTTAAATTCTACATAATTGCCTTGTACAACTAGGAAAATGCTACAGTAAGAACAAAGTAGCATAACCGCTCAGAGTATCTCCAGATCCTTGAAAAGGAAAATTATTTACCACAATTTCCAGATCGAGGTAATTACCCTAACTGTCCACACTTCCTATATTTGTCAAAGGAATGTGTACTTTCTTATCAAACCAAATGGCTGTACAAGCTAATAGGATCATTTTAGGATGCTGCAATAGTTGAGACAACATCTCCCGACAACTCAGATTTATATGTCTAATCATTATCTGCTTTATTTAATATATATTTTCAGTAATTTTTTGTGGCCTTCCTACTTGCTTACGAAGATTAGTGGCAAAGTGTTTGTTTTAGCAGAGAGGCTCTACTCCTTAGCATTGTTTGTGCAGACTGTGCAACATTACCTACTAAGTGTTTACTATATGGGGCACTAAAACCAAGATTTATGCAGCATCTTTAGAGGTGGTAGTCAGCTGCAGTTGCTATTACAACAATTCAATTTTTCTATAACACACAGTAAACCTCAATTGAGAATGGTTTTATACTCTTTTAATGCACTCCATATGTTGAAAGAAACAGTTTAAGATTAAGGGAGGTTTATGGTAGATGCTTGTTTAACTTCTTGTTTTCATTCAGAAGTCCCTGAGGCCCATAACAGCCTGGTGTTAGTGTCACACCCCAGTTTCTGAGGCTGGTTTCCATCTCTCTTCTTCATCACATCCCAGAGGTTGTGCAGGTCAAAAGAGATGAAGAGTCACCAACCAGCCTTGTCTGGACCACTGCTTCTCATGCCTTTTCCTCTCCTGACTGCTTTCCCATCCATCTGATATGTTTCTTCTCATGCTGTTTTCTCTCCTGGCCTCAGTTTTGGACTATTTAATATGAAAAAAATGGTAATTGAGAAAATTCTGTTCTGATATTTCTGCTCTTTCTTTTATATTGATATCTTTCTTCTGTATACTACACACATATATAGATCTCCCCCATCTTTTCTTACCCATAGACTTCCAATTTCTATCTCATTTTTCTGTAACTTATTAATTCATTTGGCGGTAAAGGAATATAAATACTATATGTGAAATTCTGAAAAGTTAAAAGCCCAAGTTGCAGTTATAGATAAAGTCAGTATCTCAATGATTGACTTTACAAAATCAATAGGCAGTTAATATGTCTTTACATAGAGGAGGAATAATGCATTCCTATGCCGGGCAGATACACAAAGAACTGTTTATCAAATTATGAAAGGTTTCCATGCAGGTGACCACATCCAAGACACTGGCTGGGACAGCAGCAAAGAAGTTTGTGAGGCAGGTTTTGTTCCCAGAAGAAGAGAAGTGACTGTGCTGATGGAGCAACTTGGCTAGGAGCCGTTTCAGCTAAAGCAGATCACAAGAAGCAGAGCAATATAAAGTCCTCCAAACTGGGAGGGAACAAGATCACTTCTAACAGTGCAGCATAAATCCAGCATTTAGTTCTTGATACAATAAACACTTGGTGGGTAATGTTGTAGAGGCTGCACCACAGTGCTGTGGAGCAGGGCCTATCTACAACAACAGACAGAGCCACTAATCTATGGTAGAAAATATGAAAAAATATACTGAATATTATATATTACTATTTACCTAATTTTACCTAATGTCATATATTAAGCAAAACACAGCCACCGGCAATGCTGCAAGTATCATTGTTCAAAGACCAATAGGAGCCTGCCTGCAGCATCCCAGAAACCTCCAAGCTTAGACATCAAAGATTTAGGAGAACCAGAAATGAAAAGTGCAATAGTCAAGCCACACGGTGGTTTGGACATGACTGAGTAGTGGCCAAAGCAGGCCTGGGCAGAGAAACCCTCAGCCCATCAGGCTGGGCTGACCTGAGAGAAAGGAAAGCAGTGTCAAAACTGACTCCAGGTAACTGCCCAAAGAACAAAGTAGTTTGATTTGGGGGAAGTAAGTATATAATTGAGAAGGAAACAGGAAAAAAAAAAAAAAAAAAAAAAAAAAAAAAAAAAAAAAAGTGTTTAAAGTAGGACAAAGTTCCTTCAAAGGGTTTGTAAGGTTTTGGTTCCGGCTCGAAAGTGCAGAAGCAAAGAGTGGAGGGAGGGCCTGGTTGAAAAGAAACACGACTGAGCTCTTCAAGACACAGCTGGAGCAGAGAACTTGGAGACCACTCTGAGCAACATCAGATTTGAGTGATGTTCCCCAGAGACAATGGTCCTCATTGAAAAAACATGGATGTAACTCATTTAGGAAAACGGTGTGCGAATAAATAAATATTCCAGGAAGAAAGTGCATTACCGCTGGAATTAACTTATGTGAAATTAGTCAAGTTAAAGGCCTTGATGTTACTGGTTTTCCCATATGTTTGTAATTTTTTTCTTTCAGAGCAGCTGGCATTTTCTAGGATGTTCAGGTCAGGCCCCTATTGTCTAACCATGACTAGAAACATTAAAACATTTCTCAACCAAATAGAGTCTGAATGCTATTTCTTAACTAGCTGCACATGATTTTGTTTCTTTGTCTTTCTTTTCAGATGCAGCTAAGGAAAGTATCAATTTGTGAAATCAATCCCCCTTTAAACAATCGGTCTTTTAAAATTATTTTTAATCTTACTTGCTTTGCTAAGAATGTGAGTGTGCTTCGTCATCAATGTTTGCAAGGAAAGCAAAGTGTGAGATGAGAATCCATACAGTGGGTGTTCCTTCTGAAATGCTTTTGGGAGGGCCAGGCAGCCTCTCTACAGCTTCATGGGCTTTTGTAACTGCTGCAGTTAATAACTGGGGATCTGTCCAGCTGGCATGAGTGCTCCTTCCCTCTGGTCAAGAGGCTGCTGTACATTATCATCACTGAATGGGAAGAAAATATAAACTTTATCCTGCAGCTGAAAGAAATCGGTGAGCATTAAAGAATAGGGACAGGTCAGTAATGCAGAGTGAACAAGGTAGACAAATTTAAAAAGCAGGTGGTGTCAGGAAACACACACTTTGAATATGACCAAAGCAAAATCGTACATCTAGAGACAAAAAAAGGTGAGTTGTGCTATGCATTCACATTCTGTGAAAAATAATTGCTCTACCCAGGACATTGTGTATAACAAATTGAACATGAGCTCTCAGTGATATACTGTAATTTCAAGTGTCATTGTGATTTTTTGATTGATAACACCTATGACTCAATGTAAGTCTTTGATGGAAATATAAACTTTATTCCTTGCCTAGATATGTTTGGAGGGTCAGTGCAGCTCTCCCCATGACCAAATAGAAGTGACTTGGTGGCTTTAGTCCAGACCATTTGCTTCATCTAAAAGGATTGAGCATACAGCCTGACAAATCTCATGAGCCTTGCAAGATGGAAATTATCTTTCTGTGCTGCACAAATGCATTTGGGGCTGAAGGACACCTGACATGGCAAAGCTGGCAAATGAGAAAGCCATGTCCTACACAGCTGTCAGCACAAGTCAAGGAGTATTCACCTACACTGAGCTGGCACAGCAGTAACAGCTCTACCATGAGCCAGGCTTGATTGTGGTATAATTCAGCTAAACTACATCCAGAGTTACATGGGCCAGTGCATATGTCAGTTCCATGGCTTTGCCTCAAACAGTCCAGCTACACAGTCTCTATGAGAGCACACTTTCCTTGAGCTGGCAGACCCGGTCTGGCACTTTATACACTGATAGAGAAGCTATTGCTTCTTTCTAGCTTTGCCTTTTTAATTTGGCGCCTATCTGCTGCCCAGTGTAAACCAAAGATGTGGTGAGTGCCACACAAAGCTGTGGATACAGCTCTCCTGTGGGGCCCTCGTGGATCTCCTTGCTCCAGTGTCACTCAGGCTCATCCAGCTCCCAGGCCAGTCTGTGCACCTCCCCCCAGACCAGCAAGGAGCACCAGGACACCAGGGAGAAGGTGGCTGGAGGAAGGGTGTAAAGCCCCAGTGGCTTCAGTACATCTCCGCTGGGCAGGGCTTACCCCAAAACTACTGCCCAGACTTCTCAGGTGAAATGCCTTAAAAGAAAGGAGGTGCCCAGCAAATATCCTTCTCAGGATCTCCTGCATGCACCTCCAAGGTGTGTAAAGGGCCAGGTGGTAAATTCCCAAAAGTGCCTTCTCCCCTGCATCAACGACTGCCTGCATAAGTTCACTACGCACATCTCTACACAAATGATCAGAAAAAAGCAGAGTTTAAACCCAAAGCTGTGCCAGGTGGAACCAACACTGCCATTGCTCTGTCAGCAGACCTGAGATAGCTGCATCTGAAAAATATCCCTTCCAGGGAGGACGTGTGTGTTTCCATCCCACTGCCTGCCCCTGGGACATATTGAGGAACTTCCCATCTCCTTCCAGCAAACAAACCCTGGCAAGAGATATTGTCAGGTTTTAAAGAACTGTCACCTTGTCTTACAAGCACAGTAAATCAATGGGGCTTGTCCTCACTTGCTTTGATTGCCTGCTTTTTTCATGGGATTTTTGTCTGAATGACACACTTAAATCCCTCTCTGTATCTAACTGCTAGTGATTTGGGGGCTGCTATTTCACAATCAGTACTTCCATATACTTGCCTGGAAGGGGGGGTTGGTCTCCACCACCCCTTCAGGGCAGCAGGCAGGGCATTGACTCTCATTCCATCCTCTGTCTCTCATCCTCTTCGCAAATCCAAAAAGCTTTTAGGGCCGTGAGTGTCAGGAGAAACACTCCAGAAGGGAAGAGCATGCTGCAGAACTGCAGCATCCAGGAAGATGCTGCCCAGCCAGGGCTGCAGCAGCAGCTATCCCGCTCCTCTTCTTGGGACATTTGAAGCAGTGTCCAAGGAGGACACACCACACCAGAATGGGTGGCACCCCCAGGCCCCTCCCAGATGCTGTCTCCATCTCTCCTTCCATCCCTCCCTGCTGGTTGTGCAGGCAGCTGGAGCACAGCTGTCCTGCTCCAGCCTTGGAAACAGGCAGCACAGTAAGCACCGAGCTTCATTTCAGACCACACGGGCAGCAATCCGGAAATGACACAGCTTTTTCTGGATCCAGCCCTTCAGCAGAAGAGAGAAAATCCCTCTCCTTGGCCAAGCTCATCCCCAACCTGGTGTTAGGCTTCATTGCACTCAACATGATAACAAACATCTGGATGAATTTCCCTTCCCATTCCCCGGGCTGTTCCTCTGTCCCAGCTGATATTTCCTTCCCCATCTGCTTTATAAGGAACTCTCATAATCCTTTCTACATGTTTTTCATAATTAACAAGAATTAAAGAGCACCAGTCTCCACATTCTGCTTGTAACTATCCTTCAGCTTAATAGGCCTGGTGCTTCCCATGCCCAATTTAGCAAAAAATGAAATAGAAACATGATATACCAGAAGCTTGAGGTATCACACAGAAATTGCAACTACTAAATGAGTAGGGAAGTCTGTAAAGGCAAGGCATATTCTCTTTTCTACCACCCTGGGTATTATGTGAAAATCTTAACCTTCAGGAAGCACTGAAGACACAATATTCAAAGTTGTTTTCATCTCTAAAGAAGACCCCTACCTTTCCAGACTGTATGTTAAAAAGAGAGGATGATCCATTTCTGCTAGATTTTTCTAAGATCACTCTGAAAGCATACGTTAGTAATCCAGCTGAGACTATAGGATGTAATACTTAGAGCTTTTTTTGAATGCTACATAGTCTTAGCTTCTGGTAGTTATATTTAGGGAACTGAGATATACATAACATGTTCTAATGAAAATGTATACAACATGGCATCAGGGAATGGCCAATGACTAGAGAGACTCTAAGAATTCAGCACAGAACAGAAAAGTCACTGTGGTTTCTAACTTGCAAGTAAGGATTTAGTGATCTGGATGCTCTTGAGACCATTACATGAGAACACAGACAAAATGAAAGATATTTTGATCTACAGTTCCCATTTATAAAACCCTAAAATTAGCTACAGTATATCTGAGGTGCTGAGTGTATCTCATAGACCACTGAGCAGATCTGTAATTAACTTTGGTTCTTTGGGTGCAAAAGGATATGTGATCGATCATCGCTCAGACAACAGGCCTGGAAAATGCAGCTCTGTCATGGATCTATGGGTACATAATGCTCCCTGATAATTCAATTGTTTGGTGTAATATTTCGACAAATTGCTCCATTTTGGAAGATACTATTTTTAAGATCAGATTTTGATATTGGAATGCACTGGATAAAAATGCTCTGTGCAATGAAATCTAGCAGAAAGCATTGAGGATACACATGATAAAGCCCAGCATCAGAGCCAGGGGTTTCCAGTCTCATTCCTTAACTGCTGACCCTACCCAAGGATACTTTGGGGGAATCCTCTCAAGCCATCTCTGCCTAAGGACCACAAAGGGATGTGCTGCAGGCTGCCTGGTCTGTCACAGGTGCCACAGGGGAAATGGGCTGAGGTAAGGGAGGCATTAATGCACCCTTCTGCCACAGCTGCCAAGCCCTGTTCAAACACCTGGTCAGCTGGACAGTCCTCAGAAAGGCTCCCAGAGTTAAAAGTGGTGTGAAAACATCAGCAGAGACCTGGAGTGGCCCACTGAGAGGATCAGTCTGAGGGCAGGATTTAACTCTGTGTTATTAGGTAACACTGATTTTTTTGCTGTATTTCTAACTTAAGAGACAGTACATTAGCAAAAGAGACAAAACACTGAATTCATTAGTTTTACATACACAAATAATAATAAAGTGTTCGTAGCTGCTAGGAAAGGTTCACAACCATAGAAAACTCATTTATGTTATCACTAGGTGGCTCAAAATCAAAGAGTAAAATAGACTTCTGCTCAATCTGTGATCCAAACAAACGTATGATTTAAAGACCATTATGTACTGTTCCATAATTGTCACACTTCAAAATTTTCTATAAATCATCAAGGTTATTGATAAATACTCTCTTTAGAGAACAGAGCTGTCGTAGCTCAGACACATTGTTCTTAAAGACAGATATTGTTTGTGAATGTGTGGGAGAGAAACTTCCAAATGAGTAATTTGTATTTTTCTCCCTTTTAAAATTAATTGCTACTGAATGAAGTCACCAGAAGACACCAACCAAGGGAGGATGTTCAGAAGCATCTAGAGAGCAGCCTTAGCACCATGTTGTATTTTAATTTATCTTAACAAATCATTTGAACAAACAACTTGGGGGTTTTTTGTAGGTTTTTTTTGTAAAAGCCAGGACTGCTTTTATTTATAACTGTTAGCAGCTTATGACTTGAGGTCTAACTTTCTATTGCACATTGCTTTAGATTAAGGACAAAGCTTGCAAATCAAACTCATCCTTACATGAAAGTAACTTACTGATAGGCGAGACTCCTGGGTATGGATATATATCTGCAATGAATCAAACCTTCTGGCTTAACAGCACTTTGCTCATTCTAGGTCAAGTAAAATAAATAGAAAGGACAGTTTCTGTAGAACTTCAAGAGGCATTATGTTATCTGCCACCTTCCAGACAGGCATTATCCTACCTCTGACATATGAATTACCTCCTCTTAAGGGTGATGGGACTTATTAAACAGGAGGGTGTCAGAGAGAGAGAGAAAGAGAGAGACTAGAAAATATTTCTATTTTTTCATAATTCAAATGCTGTAAACACAAAGCAAGATGGAGTATTAGTCATGCTGAGTAACTCCTCAAAATGGTCCTTGCATTTTGTGTGCAAATGAAACACTTTCACAGAAGCTATAATACAGGCAGATAAAATACAGTTAGACAATAATCATGTTTTAATGAGGTGGCTCACTGATGAAAACAGTGACATTTGCTCATTAAGGCCATAACTGAGAGTTACTGATAGAAAGAAGTCTCCCAGGGGACAATATCCAGGCTGCTACCAAGTTGATACCTACACCATCTACCTTGGCAACTCTAGAAAAGTACTGCATGTGCTTTTTTTGCTTCTCTTTCTTGTTTGGCAAGGAACACTCAGACCCAGGGTGCTGTGGTGGCAGGAGCAGAAATGAAAGTGAGTCCCTGAAATCTTTGTCAGGCTTCAGGACTTCAGCTAGATGCTTCCTTGGACAAGGGGTACACACCATCCCATCTTATACCTTGTAAGGAAAAAGCTACTGATTCTCCTACTGAGGTGGCAGCAGGAGTTTGCCTTTCTGTCCTACAGAGAAAGATCTTCAGAGAGCAGCAATGCCAACATAAAGGGAACACCCAGAATATCATCCCTTTCTCACAACGGGCACCTCAGTTGGAGGCATCAGTCTGTTAAATCAGTTACACCTTCAAAATCTTCACAAGTGTCTGGCAAGTTGCCCTTTGGCAACAACACTCCACTCATTCTGCTCGAGTTTTCATCACGATGCACCCCGGCTTCACCCCCAGGCTCAGAGGCCTGGAATGTTTGTATACTTTGGGTCCTGGAGCAAAGTTTGTGTCCAGAGACAACCTAGATGACTGAATACCTGCTCAGCAGCAGAAGTTACAGGCAGGAAGGTAGGAATGGCTTTTGCTTTGGGATTGTTGGGCTATCCCCTACCGAAATCTTTCCTTGGCATTTTGCCATAAGAGTGAAATTTAGCACTGGCAAAAAGCAACAGAACTTAACCTCTATGGTACAAACCTTGAGCAACCTCATAGGAGACAACAGCAGAGCTTTGTGCAAACCTGTTGCAACAGGTAGTAAGATACAAGATGTAGTAACTTGCTACAAGGAGTAACAAGTTTTGCTAGGTATTTGTTTTTGCTAGTGCTTAAATGCCTTTCAAGGCTCTCATGCATTGTGAAACCTTTGCATGAGTCCATGGTAGGGATCTCAGTGGTTGTTCCCAGGTCCAGAGACAGGCATGGGGCATCCCAGACTGAACGCAGAAGGGGCACACAGGAGAGACACACACGCCCCACAGAATGGCTTTTTTTTTTTTTTTTCCCCAGCATATACATCTTAGAACTGTAATCTCTTCAATAGTATCCCAATAAGGAATAATGTGTGCTACTCTTGTTTTGTGTGACAGTGTTGTCTTCCACTGTGTTGTATGCATGTGTGCACACACACAGGACTGCTACACTTTTAGGTTTCCCACCAACTAACTGGTTTTGCTTGAAGTTTGTCTCATTTTGACACACTGTGCACTAGTGCACTGCTGTGCACCCTGCTCCTGGTCCAGAGACCACGTCAAGGTCCCTCCCCTGATGTTCAAAGGCCTCCATGTCTGCTTCTGACTACAGTGACAAATGATTTGCCCTTATAATGAAAAAAAAAGCAAACCACACATTATATCGTTGAAGTCAAACCAAGTTCAAACCAAAGTAATAATAGCAACTAACTGCAACAAATTCAAATGAAATGTAGAACCTACCTCTGTGCTCTCACTGATGGAGCTGACTCCCAGACCAGGTCACTGTGGTGCTTCCTAACATGAGTCTGGTTCTTGAGGCTGCAGGAAGGCAGATCTAGGTCTTTAAAAGCTTTCTAGTACTATGAAACAGCACAATGACAGATATAAATGCTGGCTATAACCCACAGGTTTTCTTCTGAGATGCTTGCATTTGGCCAGCCATCTTTCCAAAACTAGGCATTTACTCTGTGGTCAAAATGTGCAGCCAGTCAGGATTTTGTCCTTACCATGTGTCAGAGTAGGTGCTGGACACTTCAGGAGCCCTAGGCCATAGCTTTTGAAACCATAAACTTCTCCACAACACAGCCACAATTTCTCACAGGATGATGGGGTTGCTCTTGGAAAGACCTCCTGCCTGCAGCCCAGCACAGCCACCCCTCTAAAGCAGAGCAGGAACAAAGAAAAAGATGGAGAATTAATTTAAACAAAAGTAATCTGAAGGCTTGCCTGGAATTGAGTGTTGCAGGGGTGAGTGGTAACCCTCAGCATTTTGCATAAAGATTGGTGATTTTAGATGTGCTTCTGATAAGCTTCTCTTAGTGCTCTTCTAGTAAGCCTTAGGGGTAGATGTATGAAAAGTAAATACCCTGTCATAGGCCTGTCTCCTACGGGGAAAAAAAGTGATGGCTCCTCAGCCTGGCATCAAACTGGCTGCAGTTTCCCATGCTCAGCAGCCCACCTGCGGGTGTACAGAGCTGCCTCTGTTCTGGGGAGAGGGACATCACTTGCCCTGATGCTCTCCTCAGAGCCCCACTGCCCTGAGGAACGGGGGTGATTATACATGCAGCAGCAAAAATCGAGAAAAAGCTATGGGAAAATATTGTTCATGTCTGACAACCTTCTTTTTCTCTCTCATTTCAGAGAGAAAGAGCAAGCAGGCATTTACCATCTCTACATACTGAAAAAAGGAATGCCCGTTCCTACAGTGCCACCTTCAGTTCTTTCTTACATCATCTCAGTTTTACCTAATCCATTTCAGTTTCCAAACAACTTATATTTCTGTTGGTGAAGGCTGAAACAAAAGCATTGCTGTGTGTTTCTCTTTGGTAGCAGCTTGTATCTCTAAAACACAACACTACTCAGATGCAGGAGGCATTTCTCAACAGCATTAATTGACTGTTGCATTCAAGCCTATTCTGGACTGACGAAGCAACCAGTTGTTTGCTGGGAAGGTAATGGGTAAGTAGGAGGAGGGAGGGGTTCATCAAGATGCTAAGAAGGTGGGTTTTTTCTCAAAGAAATCTAGCTGGTGTCAGTGTATGCTACATACAAGGTACAGCTATTGTGATAATAAGAATAAGCATGTAACAAATACCAAATAGAGATTCTTCTGTCAGAGGATCAAACAATACTGTTATCAAACAACTATGACAAACATACAATTACACTGGTTACACTGACAAGGTTACAAGCTTATCCTCTCTGCTAATAAATTTTACACCCAGATATTTCAGTGCAACTATAGTAACTATTTTGTTAATGAATGCATAAACAGGAACTACAAGGAATGTGATACACATTATTATTGATTTTGATAATCAGAGCTATTTTTTAATATTTGGGCTATGTAAAAAATAGCCATTTTATGTCAAAAGAGTACCACATTAAATTTTACAGAATGAGGAATAAGCATATAAATCCTCTGTACTACTCTTGTCCACATCAAGCACTACCACAAATATCTGCAGGAACTTCTCATTTGACAGATTTTTTTGAAGTTTGTTAACTGCCACAGGCACATTCACATCAGTGCCTGTGCTGCCTTCACAGTGACCTGTCCCCAGGCACTGAAGGTGATGGTGCAGGGTCACTGGTACAATGACTGCCTGCATCAAAGACAGTCAGGTTGCTGACAGCCACTGAAAGCCACAGCACAAGGGAAGCAGAATCCCCTACCTCATAGGCAAACCTCATGGCAGACCCTCACTGGGTGACTTTGTGCCTATGCTGACTGTTGCCAGAGCCTGTGTCCTTGCTGGAGCGATGCAAAGAGCCACCTCTTCAGCACCAAATGCTCTCAGAGACAGCACAATGTCCTCTCACAGCTCTGCACAGGCACAATGGCCTGAGGCCAAGGCTGACAGATGCCCCCAGGAAAACACCACAGGTGAGAGTGGAAAGGACTCATCACTCACCCACCTGTGGGGAAAGAAGCTGGCACAGGAGTTGCATTTCTCCATTTACTGAGCAAGCACTGCCTCACCCAGCCTCTCCTTTGAAGGAAGGGCAATGTAGGGTGACCTTTCTTGATGATTTAATGCTGCTCAGGCCCAAATACTGCCCTGTGAGGGCATAACTAATTCCAAAAGCTTTGTGAAGCACCATGACTATAGAGATTTCTTTTGAGGCTGCCCATCTTCCTTATAGCCTTTTCATCAGATGTTTTCAAGAAGGCTGGCAAGGAAGAGGGATGCATCCCCATGCCTTGGGCAGTCCTAGGGCCAGAGGGGAGAGTGGAGAAGGCAAGTCTCATTTGGGTGTTGACTGAGAGGAACAGTCTCTAGTCTATGTTCTGTGTGTGTGCTATGGATGTAAATTTTTTCATAGTGCAAAACTGGATTTTGGCTCTTGCCAGAAACAAAGGTGGGATTCAGTTTGAGATTGAGGTATCTAAATTTAAGCACCTCATTGCAAACCTTCATTTGTCACCTGAGATCTCAGTTCCTACTTAAATGAGTGGAAATCCAAGCCTTGATTCCCAAAGACTTGGTGTCCAGTCCCATTAAGATGTCCTAGAGTTTTTTGACATGCCTCCATCTGCTGTCTTAGAGGACCTAAGGTCTCCTGTAGCTCTTGTATCACATCTGTAAGTCTCAACCAGATGCCTCAGGGAGCCTTGGCCATCTTAAATTTACCAGTTATCAGTACCAGTATCAGTGCAACTGAATGGAACCTTTCAGTGTCTTCCTCATCATGGGTGGACTCCATCTCCAGAACCCACTGTCTCTGATGAATGTTTCCCCTTGAGATTTACAGACTGGATCTTCACCATCTATAATGAAAGCTTAGAAATCTCATCTACACATACAATAAATGACTATTTTCGTTGTCTCAGGTTGAGTCCTGCCAGAGATGTTTATCACTTGGCAATGCACATTCTCTCTCATGACTCAGTTCCACGAGGAAGCTGTAAAAATACAGTTGCAGCATGTAGAGGGGAAGGGTCTCACCTTCCCCATCTCACGGGGGGTCTATGCTGCAAAGTGTGCATTCTGGAGACCTCTCATGTGACTAAGGTCCAGGGAGAGACTGAGCCTGAGACAAGCACAGCAAGAGGGAAGGCATGGGTGGCTGCATGTCCTGGCCACAGGTTCTCAGTGGGGAGCCAGCAGGTGGGGTTTTGCTTGCAGCAGCTTCAACTTCAGGCACTTCTGGAGAAGCAGTGGGACAGCTGGGACTTCAGAGGCTCAGGCAAGTGAAGAAAAAAAAAAAAACAAAACCCTCCTTGATTGTTTTTGCTGCTGGCAATCATGAATAGAGGCAGCAAAGCCACTTTGCCACTTTGGTAGAGCAGTATGAAATATGCATATGAAGTATGTATAGAAAGCATTTCTCCCACTGAAGATCTTGCTGGTGGTACCAAAGCACTGTAGGACAGGAAATCCCAAGGACACTCAGTGATGCTTTGTGTTGACAAATCTGGGGAATCTGCAAAGCACAGTAAGGGCTTGAAATGTGCATGTGACCTCCAGCTTGAGTTTCCTTCCCAGGTCTGTCCCTGGGAGCAGTCTGATAGAGCAGCACACACAAGGCCATCAAGACTGTTATTTCAAACCTCGTGCAGGTGATTTTTTTTCTAGATACAAAATGAATGTCTTAGTTGTCCCTTGCCTTGAAGCTAGCATAGCTATGTGCATGTACAAAAAGAATGTAGGTGACACACTGCAATTTCCTAGCATTATATGCCTACACGACCCAGCACAACAGGCTGAAAAAGGTTTCTGGCACTGTTAGTTCAACCATTCATGCAACTGCATCAAAGTCAGAATCTTTTCCAAGGGCATGTAGCAATAGGACAGGGGGTAATGGCTTTAAACTGAAAGAGGGAAGATTTAGATTAGACATTAGGAAGAAACTTACCACTGTGAGCGTGGTGAGACACTGGTACAGATTGTCCAAGGAAGTTGTGGCTGCCCCCTCCCTGGAAGTGTTCAGGGCCAGGCTGGATGAGGCCTTGAGCAACCTGGTCTGGTGGGAGGTGTCCCTGCCCATGCAGGGGGGGTTGGAACTAGATGGTCTTTAAGGTCCCTTCCAGCCCTGGCCATTCTATGATTCTAGGATTTTTCTATTGGACTGAAACACTGCAGCATTTATTTTAATTTAAACATTTAGAAACTGAATCTAAAAATGGAAGGACTTCCCCCAAATGCAGGACATATTGCCTGAAGAGCTGCTGAGGCTCTGTCATTTCCTCGCTGCAGGAACAGCCAAGACACCAGGTGAGATGGCCCCAACATGCATGTCCACAGTCCCTGGATTTCAGTCTCCATCATAGTTTCCCAAGTGCACTGTTTTATCTAACTGCGTTGAAAGGAAATTACTTTACAGGGATTCTACTTATGATTGAAAAAGTTAAAACTGTTTGCCTGCCAATAAAACAGGACTCTCCCACAGAATATTGTTACCACTATGTTCCACGCTCAGGGTGGAGCTCCTGAAAAGTTCCTCCAGCTTCCAGAGGGCTGACCTTTCTCTTCATTTACCCCTCTAAATCGTAAAATAAAACAGACTTTTTGTTTGTTTCTGTCTCCAAAGTATGTAATCAAAATATCCATGTACTTACTGTGACGGTGAAGCTCTGTTCAAATACATTTATCTAAAACATGAGAATAACAAAGTGTCCTCCATAGATGGCATCTGGAGCAAGCTATTTTAAGACCCTATTTAGAAAAAGGGCTGAAGTGTGTGTATCTAATGCTTTAAGGCTCTGTCTGTCATTGATATAAGTTTCTTTGCAATTCTTCTGCCAAGTACATTCTGAACTCCATAGTACAAAATCCCTGCCTGCTAATTGACATGGTGTTTGAGCTCTAATGTTCTCTTCTGACAAGACACGAATGAACGAACCAGAGCAACTTTGCCTGCAAGGAAACTCATAAAACATGAATTGGAGAGACTGTTCATAAATGGAAATTGCTCTGATTGTATATCTAGTCCATCACAGCAGTAGTGACGATTTCATTCAGGACAAATGAATGCATCCATTTCCTGCTGGAGACATTCACCCACCTTCAACTCAGCCCACTTGCATCTTGGAACTATGACTATCTCAGTAAAACCTTGTAGATTTGCTCATTTTCTGTGATTTTAACTTCTTCAGGGTCCAGGCACGCACCAGCAGGCAGCCTCTGCCCCTACACAGGTAGGTATAGATTCAGGTAGAGATATTGCACCTTGCACACAGCAGATGCCTGCGAGGGGATCCACCACTACACAAAGCCTTGGCAATAATTTTGGAAGGCTTTGGGAAGAGTTTTGTGTCAGTGAGGAGGAAGGGCACTTGTTGCTGCCCAGCCAAGTTCTGTGGCCTCTGGCTCAGCCCTACAGCTGTTCAGACCTGATGCTTGAAACAGTCCTTTCTGACCTCAGACTCTTAATAGAATAATTGAAAAGAGTTATTATTAAGTAGCTCACTGATGTGGTCTCACAGTTTATGTTTGTATGTACAGTTTCAGTCCCCATTACAATATTTCCTCAAAAAAGGAAAATTGCATCAAAGGACCAAACTGATGATCTAAAAGATGATCTGAAATGGTTATTGCTTGGGATTTTTTCTTTTTTTCTTCTTTTTTTTTTTCTTTACTTTTTAGGGGGGGTAGGACATGGTAGGAGAAGAGAAGCTAAATGTTATTTTCAGGATTCCTCAGTAAAAAGAAAAATCAGTAAAGGTGAACAGAAGCACATCCATTTAACAACAAAAGAGCATGGGACCTAGGAAAGCATGAACTGGAGCTTATATAAAAGGCATTACACACCTCATTATGGAATTCAAAATATTTGACAAGGCAAAGCCTGTTGAGATCTGTAAATAAAGTGTGAATGTTAGTGCTCCAGGGCAAAAAACGAGAACAAGCAGATACCAAAAGATACAAAGGGGAGTTAGGTGAGTTTAAGTTCCTCTATCTAAAGTCTTTTAAAGCACTAGAAATGTTCCCAAGTTTCTCAGCAACATCCTGATCATTCAGCACAGCAAAATGCTGAGCCAAGTTCAGGACAAGCCTGATTGCCTGGAGTGTAGAAAACACACCACAGTAAAATAACTACCTTGGTATGTTAAGTGTCAGTGTGGAATGTAAAGCTATCTAGCTGGTTTTTCAATATGTACAGGAGGAATTTATTAGCATTTTTACACAGAATAAGTATCTTCTTGCTTATAATTTAGCAGCAAGGCAATATTAATAAATAAAGAAGTAGCAGATGAAAGTGTCTCATTGCTGAATCTCATTTGTGTAAGGCTGTGCAGTGCTTACTCCTGTGACCAGGGATTCTTCCTTTGGTAGGATAACAAAGGTCTGTATACCTTCAGCTTTTATACAAATTCAAAGCCCTCAAAATAAATACATCTCAGTGAGGAGAGATGAACTCAAGAGCAGCACACTTGCACCCTTGCTACAGCCTGGTGTTGTCATTCCCAAAGACATCACAAACAACTCCTAATCTCTCAACATGTAATCAAAGCAAGGGTTCAGCAGAGATTAACTGAACGCTCAGCTCAAGGGCAGCTGTTGAATGTGAAGGCCTCAACAGAAGTCCCTGGCTCACAAAATTCAAAGCTGCTGAAACAAAATATGAGCAACAATTTTAATGTACTAACAGACAGCCTAAGTGATGGAATTGCCTGTTTCACTATTGATAGCAAAAGTAGGGTGTATCTTTACGTGTAATAGAGTTGTTGTTTTTTGTTTTTTAAAATGCACATATTTGTCCAGCAGAACATAGCATTCTGTTTCTATGCAAATTACAGCATCAAACAAAAGACCACTAATGGTAAAACAGCACAGCATAAGATATCACACAGTTTTACTTCATTGCAGAAATTCTATGTTACATTCACCTACCATCTGGGCTATTAGCAAGCTAATACTTCTTCATTTATCATTCTTTTGTTAGCAGTGATACTAAAACAAAAATTTAGCACATTTACTCATCCCTCCAGATTAAGGAAAATAATCTAGCCAAAATAGAATTTTTTAAATCTCTGGGTTTTATATTGCATAAACAGTACCAACTTACTGCAATTTGTGTTCTCTGCAATAGCAACCAGAGAAATGTTGCCCACAAAGCCCATTATATTTATATAATGAGAGCTACAGAAAGATCTATGCCCTGAGCAGCAGAATAAAAGGAACACACATTTTTGCTGCAGGAAGTTTATGAGAGAACTGCTTCAATGTCACTGCTAACATGGATTTGATAGCCCAGTTCATCCCTCTTGACAGAGGTCAAACAGCTCAGGACTGCAGCCCTGACAGGAGGAGGAAATGAGTACACACTGGACAGGTTGCTTTGTCCTCCCTCTCTACCTCCCCCAGGCAAGAGAAGCATCAAAAAAAGTCTCATCCCACTATAAGATCAGAAGACTACTCACTGAGGAGAGGAGGTTTCCTCAGCAATAAACCTCAGCAAAAATTCTCTGGAATCAGTAGCAATTACATGTAAAAAGATTTATCACAGTTTTAAAAACTGTTTGTAACATTGTCATTTGCCTCCTTACAAGTGTGAAAGTTGGTCCTTCAGTCTCCCACTATCTTCTCAATAGCTTCTGCCTGTGCCTTCATATGGCTTCTTAATCCATTGTTTTCATGATTATTCCTCAATCCCTTTTTCAAAGACTGGTATCCCATTTGCAGCCTTCTATTTTTTTAATCATTAAGTGATTTAAGCAGTAACTTAACACAGTTGTGGTTCTATACTTTCATACGAGATCACACCTGACAGTCCTGCATGAATTTGTTCTGGTCCTAGGATCACGCTAGGTTCAATTTACTGGTTTATTGCAATTGGAGTTTCTCACACTCATTTCCTGGGAAGAATAACTCCTGTGGTAGCCTCACTGTTTTCTTCTGTAACCAGCACTAATAGAAACACAAAATTTAGCTCTGGAGCAAGGTCCTGCCTTCACAGAGGGCCTTTTCTGCACCTTCATCATGTATTGGTCCCATTGAATTTCTGGTCAGCTTCCTCCTTTGATGTTCTTGAAAAAAGGTTTTACAGCAGCTTTCAGACCTTTACTAGGTTGCCCCTCACTGCTTCCTTACTGGCCTACTTTATTGCAGTGTGACATTCAACTTGTTGCAGTTTATAACCTTTTCTATTCTCCTTATTCAGATAAGGATTCCATTTTTAAAAAGATGCCTTTGATGTCATCTAGTACTTTCCACTAGCTTGATGTTTGATCATGCCAACATTTTGTTTTCTTTTCAGCCTTTTAAAACTCTTCTCCCATAGGCTGTGTACATTTGCTGTGTGCTTTTAAAAGCGTTCTGAAGCAGTCTTCGTGATGCAAAAACACATTTTCATGGTTTATTTAATATTCTGATTTCCTATGTACTATATGACTGACTTATTGCAGTTTTACTTTCCAAAAATCCTAAGGCAGCTGCACACTCCCTCAGATTGTTGTTTAAAAAAAGAAAAGCTTTAAGAAAAAAAAGTTTAAGAAAAGAAAAGAAAAGAAACACCTTCTTATGGCAATTACTCCAGCAATGTGGATTCTTATGAGAGGATGCTGGTGAAGTCAATGAACTAGCATTAAGGAAGGGCTTTGAGGAGTAGAACTCTATAAACTTTTACCGTAATCAAAAAATAAGATTTTTTTTCCCCTCATCCCTCTTTTGTGCTCTCATTGCCTACTTACCTTTCACTTGATTTGGGGTATTTACACACCAGAACAATCATTTGCATCTAAATGGCATAAATTAGGCACTTATGGAATATTCATTCCTTAAGGAATTGTAATTAAAAAATTGTTATAGAGAAGACATTTGTAATTAAGAATGAAATTTAACCTCTTTCTAAAGTGTAAATCTGCTTTTTCATATGAATTTTTTTTTTCTTATGAAAGTTGTGTCTACTACATGCAACCTGAATTGCTTCTCTCAAATAGATATTTAAAGAGCTGCATTAATTACCATCTCTTCAGGATTCATAAACTTACTGTGTGGACTGGAAGAGAGGAAAGGTTTAATCAGGCCATTCTTTCATTCCCATGACTCTTTTTTCTAATGGCTCCCATGGGATTTGTGGTGTGCTGTAGTTTTGGGGGTTTTGTGACCTGTCCTTCACAGTGGTCTCTTTCTTCTCCTTTGATTTCAACAGAAGTAGTCAATTCCTGTATGCTGGCTCTTGCCTTCTCTGAGAAAACAAAATATGAATTAACATATAATGCCACACCAACCGTGTGCAGTAAACAACAAATTCCACCTCTTATGTAAAAATTAGCATATACAAACCAAAATGACAAATTAGCATATACAAACCAAAATGACAAATTAGCATATACAAACCAGAAAAACAAGGATGTAGACCCACCTGTATAAAAGTCTGATTATTTTTCTCCCAGATGTGTAAGTGGGGCTCACATTAACTGGGAGCATGACCCGCACCAGCTATAACAGGATTGATTTTCAGGTATTTGAATCAGGTTCACAAGCATCCCCATGATTCTGGGCTTCAGTTGGCAATGACACCTGCGATTCAGAAAGGATCTGGGTTTATCTGCTCACAAAAAGCAGCATCAAAAACATGCCAAAGTGGATTAGAGAACATGTTGCTGCCATATTGCACCCCACTCAGGTCAAGGAGGATTTTTTTATTTCTTTTGAAATTTATCTCATATTTCTGCAGAGATATGAATGGGAGAAAACATTACCAGGAGATGTTGATTTTATTCAGTGCAACATGTAAGTAGAGAGAAAAAGTTTATAAATTGTCATCTCAACCTTTGCTGCTGAATCCCTAATGCAGCTCTAAAATAACTGTGTTCAAGGAAAAAATTTTATCACAGAACTGAAGATGTTTGATCTCTCCCAGTGTACAAGAGTCAGAAGTTTAATCATCAGTGTATTGCAAACAAGAATGAAGAGCACAAAAAGCAGAACAGAGCTCTTAAAATGAGTCTGAGTAAGACATCTATCAACCACAACAGATTAGTTGTTTTAACACATTTATCCTGAAAACTTTCTTGGCAATTTTATTCCCCTCCTAACAGAGGCTCCATTAGGGATTCCCTGGGAAGGTACATTTGAGTTTTAATCACATTTTCATGGCCAAGCTGCAGATAGACTGGTTTTGTGATTAGGTTATATAATTCAGCTGTTTTCAAATGTCATATCTATGTGACTAAAGGAATGGCAAACAACAGATTACAGCACCATGGCCCTACCTTTTCCAGAACTATATTAATTGCACAACAGATCACATGTTCAAAGTTCTGTAAATATTAAGTCACAGTAAGCAAATAACACAATTCAATAGTCGATGGAAAAGAATCACCTCGTGCTGAAAAGTTAAAGGCAATATGTTTAGAAATTACAACGAAGTTTTGCTTTCTATGGATATCCTGTGCTTCACTTGCTCTAGCATGAGTTTTGAATATAAAATATTAGTAACAAATTGTATCACAAAAGCCAGCAAAGAAAAAGGCAATTATACAAGTCTATATACAAGAAATTTCTTCACTATATTTGACAGCAAAAACACTCCTTTACACCTCATCCAATTACTTGACAATGATATTGTATAGATGGTCTATGAAAATAAATATTTGCTGTTTTTGTTTCATTAAAGTTTGTCATTTTCTGGAATATTTGCAGCAGTTTGGGGGGATGAAGAAATTTATTCCAAATACATTTTTGCGAATATGTTATTTTGAACTTTACACAGCCATCCCACACTCATTTTTCCTTTCTCATCCACCTAAGTCCTCACTAACTGAATGAGGAAAGACAAGAATACCCAGTTATATTCTAAAGACATCTTCATAAAGCAGATCTTGCCTATGTTTCCTCAACCAGCTGAGTACAGCTTTTTCTGCTGATGAAATATCCTTAATTGACTTCATTCAAATCACCCCAGGTGGGTGATTAAAAGATTGATTAGGGATTTGTCCCCTGCCTGTCAAGTCTGACTGCAGCTCAGTTAGATTAATAGTGTCTGTCTCAATGAACTTGAAATGATAATGCACTGCTTGACTGCCTGAAGTGTCTCTGGGTCAAATCAAATCGGTCAAACCCATGCTACAGAACATTTCCCTGGCTGGCATACAATATTAGCTACTTTTCAATGCACAATATATTTATCTTCCATTGTCCTACAGCTTTCCATGTCCACTGAATCAGAGAAAGAAAAACTCTTCAGAGGTGGCAAAATGAGAGGGAGCTGAACAAAATAATCCACAAAAAGATAATTTTATTCACACTTGCTTACCCCCCCCAAGAACCAATTTTCCCCTGTGAAGATTTTTCTCTAAACACCCACTGGGTTCCTGCTATCCCCATACAAGTCTGGCATCTTTAACTAGCAGTCTCTGCCAGGACCATATGCAAGGTCAGAACCTTGTATGCCCTTGTGTTCATCTAAACCTTTCTGGGAATAAAACATTTGAAACTAATGTTGTTCCTTTATCGCCTAGAATCCAAAACAGGATGTTGCAACAGCAGGGAAGGTGGGAGGTCGGTGGGATTAATCTGAGCAGAATATATCAAACACTTTCTCCCAGGAGGAGATTCCCACCTATTTGACACCCACCTTGTGAGGCAATATGATGCTGGCCTCCCAAATGAAAAGCTAGTAAATGCTGGAAAAAAGACCTCTATTAAGTGAGGGCAATCAAAAGTGGAATTAGAATAGTCCTCAAGAAGAGATATATCTCAAGTGAAATTCTGAGTTCAGTTGGTGAAAAAAAGGTTGGTGTCAGCAAGGATGACTGCAAAGAGTTGCAGCAGGCTTTATGACTGGTACCATAAGCTTCAGTATCAGAGATGACTGCATAGAGATTTTGAGATTCCAGTGAAACAAAATTGCCAAAAGTTGAAAGGGTGATTTAAGCTAAAGGTGTTTGTATGGAGGAGAAAATTTATAAACAACATCACAGCAAATTTGGAGTGAATTGTAAACAATCAAAGCCAAGGCCTGACTGCTCTATAGAAAGCCACAGCTTTTTTTTTTTTTTTTTTTTTTTTTTCCAGAACCCCCCTTTACAATCTGAGCCATCTTGATCCCCTGGACAGCTGAACTGACCTCTCTTATGCTTGGATCATTGCTCATCTGCAGCTCTGTGAAGAGACAAGCTGAGTCCTTTCTCATAGGAATTTTTGAAATACAGCCAGCCATCACTGACCTTTCTATTAAAAACAACATTAAACTTGATTCTCAGGCTAAGTACTGCTTGAGAAAGAAATGCAAACTGCACATTTCTCAGGGAAGTGGCCACAAATAAACCCACGGATTTTAAGATTTGCCATCTGAGCATCCATCTTCTGGAGCGGAAAGGTGTTTGAAACACCATCCTGATGCCTAAATACTCAGGTGGTAATTATTGTGCACATTTTCTAATATTGTGTCATCACTGAAATATGAAACAAGGCAAAATAAATGACTGAACTAACAGGTAATGTGACAGCCTACCACAGGACATCTAGGTGGACATCAGAAGTCACTCTCTCACAACAATAGGCAGTAGAAAGCAGCTGAGTAACTGAGAGGGTGTAAGACACACAGCATCCAGCACTCTTGTATAAGAAAGACCACACCAATGCTTACCTCATCATATCTCATTCCATGCCATTCCATCCCATTGCATCCTGCCCTATCCCAGTTCACAGAGTGGGCACACCAGAGTATACCAACAGCTAAGCAGGCTGCCAAATCAAGGCACCAGTCATTCCCTGCACTGGGGTTGGCACTGCTGGGAGATGCAATAGAAGACAGGATATTAACTGGGGTGGGATTTTTATCACAGTAACCAGATCTTGATAACACTTTGGTGTGCATACAATATTATGCACTGCAGTGCCTGTGGTATCAGGAGTCATGCTGCAAGAATCTCACCTTCCTGAACCTGCCTGTGATACAATTTCCATTTTTTCTACCACCTGCAGTGAGCTAAAGCCACTACAGAAGCTTGAGAATCCTCAGTCCCTTCAGCAGCTGACGAAACACAGTCAAGCTGCTTTTTTAAAAGTAGGGTAACTGATTAAGTTTCATAAACATTGCAGTATTTTTGCTTTTAATGTTAACTTTTTTTATTTCAAGGAAGCTGTCATTAAATGTGGTTCAAGTAGTTCCCACATGACAAGTGCTTATCAGCTGAAAGCCTTAAGAATATTAGCTTTAGAAGGGTCCTCCTAAAGCAAATTGTCTTAATGTCCTGTTACTCTTAAGTTCACAAAAGTCCAGGCATAACACCTATCTTTCAACATGATGCTATGGCTTTATGGCTCAGTTCTGATTAAAACACACTCGGTACCCAGTACATTCTGCTAGCCCTTTTTTAAAGGCAGAGATGAAAAGCAAAATTGTTAATGACTAACGATTGACATTTCCCCCCTTTCATCCCAATTAACAAAGTTTCCAATTATTTGTTCAATTTAGCCTAATGGTACTAAGACCTAAGACCATTAAGTAACACATATGAAACAGGGAATCATAACATGCTGCAGCTTATTAAAGAGTATTTTACATTACTCTAAAAGCTAGTAACTTTAGGCTTTGAATGTTCTATTTAAAAATTACTCAAACAATAAAATTTTTGTTATGTGGATTTTATATACAATGCTTAATGATTTATTCAGCTTATGAATGTCCAGAAATAAAGCCTCTATGAGTCTAGGAGCAGGATTCTTAAGCTTCATGATAATGCAACAATAAACAGACAATCAGACTGGCAATTTACCTTCTTTTGCAGATGTAATTGTTTCTTTGTGGAAATTAAAAAAAGAAACATCTTATATCTTCCTAGATCTGTGTTCTCTATTTATGGATTTGTTTTGATTCTTGTTGTTCATTTTGCATGTTTTTTTTTTTTTAAGGGAGAAGCAACTGACTGAATCTGAGAGACCAGCATTAGTATTCTTAACATTATTTCATTATGCAGCACTTCTGCACATCTGTGGTGGCTTTTTGTTTAAACAGAGTTACAGAGACCTTTACTGTTAATAAGAATTTATTTGTTTGCTCTTGGTAGTGTCCTAAATTATAATACTATTACATTTAAAATGACATTTTATGAAGAATTTCTATTCTATTTCAATTTTATTTCTCTTTTATCCAACATTACCCCTAGGCTGAGAGAGAACTTCAAGCTAAAGGTTAATGCTGACATTTATGGTTCAACATTTTTGTTTATATTTGCCAGTAACCACATAAAAACAAAGGAATCTCATTTCCATACAGACTCAGTAACAACAGTTTTCACCAGCACTTTGCTTGTAGAAGACAAATGCTTTATTGTTATTACTCGAAAAATTGTGACAGTAATGAGTTGACAAATCTTTTGGGCAGAGACAAACTGCAGAGCTCTCACTACTTCCAAACTTTTAAGATGTAATTACATTAGCAAAAATCATACTAAGTTGTCATATGTATTATTTCTCTCACAATATTGCTGATTATTAAAACGTTTTACATGGATGTGATCTTTCCTGATGCACTTTTTAAATTCACTTGTACACTTATTGACTTTAAACTCCAAATCATAACTGATAGTTAGCAATGCTACAAATGTTGAAATACACTTGGCTACATTGAAGAGAACTGCCCCAAACCATTCTCCATCAAGTTAAGATTCATACAAAATATGCTCAATGTATGTTCTGTTTCCTATTCAAAATCCAGTAAATACAACAACCTATTTCTTTATTTTAAATCATGTTACCTTAACACTTTCCCTTCCTGTAATCAGAGCTTTTTATGACTCTTGCATACACATTAGAATAAGAAGCATTATTATCAGATTAGTATTTCCTCCTCATTCAATCTGCAAATATGCACAGGCTTCAATTCAGAGTTGTCTTAATTGAACAGACATGCCAAAAACTCAATTATCTCATCAGGATTAGCCTCCCTTGATATGTAAGCACAGTAAGGAAAATAAAGAAATTATTTTTTTTTTATGGCTATGATTATGATTATGTTTTAATGGTTATATTTTTGAGGTTTTATGGGTCTTTATCTTATGGTTTTATGGTCAGCCAAGCAAGGGAATACCTTCCCTAGCTCCTTCTCCCAATGGCTCTGTACTGTTCATGGTCACCCAAGTCAACATACAATAGGATTTAGACAACTATACTGGACCTGGAGAATGCCATCCAGAAGCTGCCCTACCTGATTCCATTGGAGCTGTTCTGCAGCCATTCCAGGCACTGCACTTACAATGCCCTCAGCCCCCACTTTTTGCCAGTCCCAGTTCCAACCCTTTCACCAGGGCTGGGCATCTGGGTGGTCACAAGGCAGGTCCCAAAGGGCCCAGGCAGCTCATCCATCCTCAGGGTTTGCTCCATGGAGCTCAGGAGTTGAGCTCCACTGTGTTGAGCAGCCAGAACCAACAGTGTGATCATACAACATTATGGTCAGGAGAGGTTACACAGTGAGCAACATCTCCAGACCTTGCCTTCTGCAAGACAAAAGTATGACAAACTGAATGGTTCTGCTTTCTGTCACTGGATGATTTGCCCTATATGCTCCTCCTCTGTTAGACTGAAGCATCTCACTACTTAGAGCTTACTAATAACTTGAACAAGAGGCATCCAAAGAGTAAAGAAGACTCCCACTATAATGAACTATTTCCATGGTGACATGCAGAACTACCTAGCAAGAAGCAGTAGCAATAGCACTAGTAATTAGGTTTATTAATTACCTTACCACCCTAGCAGTCTCAAATAATTTTGGAAACCTCATCTAGCCTGGTAAGATGACTTATAAAGGAGTTGCAGCATTTAACACGTGTAATTTCATTAAGTAGTCTTTATATTTCTTCTTTTAAAGGAAAAAAATATATTTCCTTTTAAAAATGTAGATGTTTTTGCAAAACTTTCCTTATTTTGTTTTCTCAAAAAGTTCTAAATGGGACCATTAAAGAAGCTCTCAGATGAGTAGCCAAGGGTTCCAACTCCAACTTCTGAAGCAAAGACAGCACTGAGGAGACAGAGGCTCCAAGACACCTTAGGGATGCAAAATTTGAGTCTATGTTGCAAACTTATGGCCTTGCTGTAAATCTGTCAGTCTCCTGATGAACTTTAAAGGCAATGGTTAGCTGGGTAAAATATGTTTCATTGCTGAATCCTTTGTACTCCATAAGGTATAAAAAATTAAGGTGAATCACTCCTTACTAGGCAAACAAGATATAGTTTAAGTCATTACAAAGCAACAGACATGAAGTATTTTTAAGATAGAACCTTTGAGAAATGTCAGATCTGACAAAAGGAAAGATCACATAAAGCTTGTTTTCCATTTTTTTTTTTTTTATGGCTCTATTAAGTTAAAGGAATGTATTTCTAAACCTGTCATTACTATCAGCAATGTAGTTAGACCTACAATAAGCACCTGAGTGTTTGTGTATGTCTATATAGATGTGTATGCATAGATGGATGCATTTCTATTATTAGCCTGAATAAATATCTTATGATCCATATTACTTACATGCTTTGTTTTCAAAAGGGTAGGTGCTACAACATCAACTATAAAGTGTACCCCCACGCAGTCAGCTGGTACTTTGACAAAACTACTCATTTTCATTGTTCTGATCTTCTCAGAATAGTGGAAAATTATCTGTCTTACTTAATTCATCTTCAACAACTTGTGTCGTGCAAGCTCTCTGAAGCACAGCCTGACTATGTTATGTGTTTATACAGTGCTTAACACAACCTTTTTCAGGAGCTCCTATATGTTGTTATTGCACATAGCATGTACAGGCATATAAACCACTGATTTATTTGTGGTCATGTTTAGGTGTACGTCTAATTCCCTGTAGGTACTGATGAACCCTGACTGTGGCTAAACTGAAATTCTGCAAAACTGGTAGACATCCACCACTCACATCAGGCCTACACCTACTCTGGTAGGTTTAATATCCCTAGAGTTTGTATTTATCTCCTCAAAGAGAAAGATGCACTTGCAAAATAAATGATATTCAGGAAGAACAGTGTTGAATAACTTTTCCTGGAAACATTATCCCTCTGAGAACTGGATGGATCCTCCACTTTTTGTTTTATAGGGAAAAAAACTTTTCAGTGAAATGAAATCAGCATATTCAGTTTCAGCTTTCAGGATGAAGCCCAGCAGCCTTTGTCATTTAAGGAAAACCCAGAGGATGTTAATGAGATCAAACTTAGAAATGCGGCCTTCCATAACTAGTTAGTTTTGGAGAGGGGAAGTCCAATATCAGAGATGTCCCCCCTCAGTCCAAGTACTGCAGCAGGAAAAGAGGAAGGCATCTGCCCCATCAGAAGATTCACCAAGAAATGCAGGAACTGCCCTGTTCAGCTCCTGGAGGCTTCAGCACTCCCCCAGCATCTTTAAAGCAATATAGTTTTGTGCAATAAGGAACAGAAAGAAGAAAGTCTTCTAAACCAGCAAGATTAAGAATATACTAGGAATAAAGTGGACTTTCCTAAACCCTCACTTTATCACATGAGACCAAAGAGTAAAGCATGAGGAATTCAAATGGCATGTCACCAGTTTGTCACCTGTGTCTTCCCTTTCGGCAAGGGAGGCTTCCCAGTTCCCCTTCCAGGCTGCAGGCAAACTGCAAACTTTAAATGTATATCTGTCTCTGTTTATATCTGTTATATTGCTCCACCAAGCAACACTTACTCTTAAAAAATGACATTTCCCACCTTGAGACATATTATAAGGAATCCAGATACATTATTAGCCCATGAATGGTTTGACTATCGTGCTACTTGGAAGTGAATAGTCTGTTCCATATACACTGACCCAAAGTCCTCCAGGCTTCAATGCTACAAGGAGCTGGAGTGAAAAGTCCAGATGCAATGGACTTAAACTCTAGAAGTCATAGAAGAAAAGGCACTGAAAGAAAGTCAAGAACTGTATTTCACATGGAATTTCATATCTCAGGTGTGGATCACTGCCTGTGTGCAAATATTAATCATAGATGCACCAAACTGCTAATGATGTCCGTTTCTCTCATACCACCTTTTAGTCACAACAGCTGCAGGCTGCTTTGCTTTGACTGTGCTGCTGGTTAAACCTTTCTTGTCTCTCCATTTGTACTAACTTTGAGTTTGGACTTTCAGTGCTCAGTAATGTTTCTTTACTGTATCACTCAATGTTAAATATTACACTTTACTATCACCAGTTACAGCATCCTTTTTATATTCAACAACACAGTTGTCCTTCCTCATCACTGTCACTTAATTTTAACTTCTACGACTGCAACAGTGTTTAACAAGTTATTGCTGTTTCTTGTAACTAGTCCTAAGAAAACGACCACTGAGGAAATGTAGAGCAGAGAACTCAAGTAGGATAAGTTTGGCCATTTATTGCTGCTACTAATTATCCTAACCTTCTTATCATAATTACTCATTGGCCTACTTACCCAGTTGTCCTCACCTTAGAGCCTTGACTTCCGCTATACTCAGGATTCAGTGCTCATAAAGCTTAAGCCTTTGTTACTGACACTAAATACAACCTAAAAATTAAACAAAGAGCAAGCATTAATTCAAACATCACCATTCCTTTGATAACTGTTTCCTTGGCAGTAGTTCTTACTACCATGAATACCCCAATGGCATGAGAAAAGAAGAGTTTATGGGAAGAGGAAAATCTTTCACAGATCAGCTGATACAGAGGTGTATACAAAGCATGTAATACTCAAAGCTAAAGACTAGATGAAGAAACTCCTCTGAGTTTAGGTAGGTATGCCAGTCATTTAAGAGAAGATGTAACTGGAGTCTCCAGCACAGAGTGTTAGCAAGGCAAGGTGGTGAGATGTTTATCTCCTACAGGGAAATGGAAGCCACAATCATTTTTTGTCTGTGGAACTTGAAGAAAAGTATTTTCTCTATTTACAGTGGCAGTTGCAGTACACTTTCTGAAGTTTAATGTTATATTTTTAACACATTTTCTTGCTCAGGCCTGAGAGATCCAAGATGGTGTTGGCTGATGGTGTGAAAGGCTGGTGATGGGCAGCTGGAAGCTCCCACTCCTGCCAGCACTGCCTGATCTGCAGGTGGGAGTTGCTCAGCTTCACCCATGCAGTTTCCCCAAGGACATGTGGGGCATGGGGTGAGATATAAGACATTTGAAGGATGTCATGCAAGGCCAAATGAGCTTAGATATACAAGGCAAATCAAAGGACATCACCCTTTACTTTGGGCATGCTTGTAAGAGAGAAAGTTACTGAACAGACTGACACTAACAGACACCCTTGACTGTGAGTGGTCAGGGCTGGGGAAAACATTAGGGGGAAATATTGGGTATGCTTAGCCTGTTCCTTGTCCTCCCTCCAGATACCTGGTTATAGCCACTGCAGGAGAAACAATACCAGGCTCTGCTGACCCTCTCACTCTGAAACCGTACAGCTTTTTCTATATTCTTATTATGCAAAACGTGAACATTTTTGGTTTTGTTGGTTAGAATTTTTTTTTTTTTTTTTTTCGCTGTGGCACTGTCTGGATTAATTCACTGGAGATACTTTTTTCCGGATAACAACTGACACAGGGGTGTCCAAAGCTGAAGGGGCAATTCTTTTTTTTTCCTGATTTTTTTTCCTGATACAAGTTATAAAGCTTGAATTATTTTTCTGAGCAGGCTTCAGGCTCACAAGATCTTATAGTTGTTGGGGGTATAGTTTTGTATTGAAACCATCTCTGGGAAATGCAGTCATATCTGAGGAGCGTTGATACAAGCTAACAACTTCTGTTACACTGTAGAACTGAATATTGAAAATGGTGAGCTCAAATACCACCCACGGATCCAAGAGCCCATTTGTATATCGTAAACCAGCCAAGTTTCTTCAAAGTGATTGCTTTTGCAATAACTCTTTACAATGACTGCCATTATCCATACACACCTGTTCCTCATGAGAGGAATGGAGTTGCCTGGTCTTATAAATGAGAAATTTTAACACTCTGAAAATTTTACATTGCAAAATATTTTTTTACATTACAAGAAGCATGCTTTCATATAGCTTTTAATAAATTCATGACCATTAAAAACCATACAATCCACATGGCATGAAGAGTGCACTGACAAAAGTCTGTCACATTCTTTAATTACCATACAATTGAAAATAACTTCAAAAATGTTTTCTGCATAGATTCCAATTTCTGCTGAATTAAATATTGTACTTCCAGATTGTGCACCACATCAATGTTTTTTTTTTCAGTGTGTTATAAAGCTGAACTTCAGTTCTCCCCATCTCTAGCAGCAACAATAGCTGCTCTCAGTGTTTTTATAACAGGTATTCTGGGTGTGCTGAGGAATCCATGTCAGGATGCTTTCCACATCAGCCAAAACCACATCTACACCTAAGGTTAGAAAGTGCACACCCACATACCTGTATCTTTGCAAATCATGTAATGTAACACCTTAGCTTGCAAGTGCTTTTAATCTCCATCACCAACAGAGGTTTCTAATCCTCTAATAATGCTCCCTTCAAACTGTAATGTAATCTGTTCATCTGTTTAAGAAGCTACTGAATTCATACATCATAAGCATCTGATTATAGTGACATATGTAACAAATTAAGATGGTGTCCCTTTTCAAGACTGGTGACATTTTCTGGCATACTAACTGAATGCAAGGAATAAGGAAGGCAATGAAGTTTAGCAAAATGCACATCTAGCTCACGCTGGTTTTTACAATTGAGTTAGACTTCTGCTTGACTAAAACCTGTGAGAAGATGCGAAGAGTACTGAAACATGAGACACATCACAAACAACATAATTATTATTCTCATTCCCATTATTTAGGTGTCTGATTCATTTATTTACAGGTTCAGAGCTGTAAGGAACAAGAGTTCTGAACACTGGAGAAGTAAGCACAAATTACTGTTACAATGATCAGCAGCCAATGCATGACACTTATTTACAGGGATCAGTTTTTCAGCAGAGTTGAAATAGCACAGCATCACAGTATTTCAATGTATTTTTGTCCTGGTAGAGCTGAAAGCCAAAGGCACTCTACAACTCACTTTTCTCTTTCTATTTTTAAAAGTATTTCTTTTGAAAATTATGCACCTACGGCTTGAGAGAAGAACATATGATGGTAATGTTGTTTTCCTACAAACCTGTTTATCCAGTTATGTAAGATAAAAAGAGGCTCAATCTCATCTGTCAGTGGAATATAACATACTGAGGTTTTCAATCTCCTTATGTTTTTTTAAGGCATTTAAGAGATGCTACAATAAAGAGCAGAAGTTTAGGGACAAAAAGCTTTGTGAACATGTTTCTATTCCTAATCCCATTTGGAATAGAGATAAAATATTTCATACATTTCATACAACAAATGAAAACAAATTAGTGGTATGAAGTAGCCTGAGAGGAGAGAATTTATTTTGCAAATTATCATTAATAAAAATTTGGCATGGTGTTCTGCCTCGGCCAAAGTATAAAGAGTCCTAATAAGGACTAGTCCTAATAAGGGTTGTACACACAAAAAAATGGATGGCAAGTCTCTATTTTTCTGTAAGTTGTGATCTTCACTGAAACAAATGGGTTTTTAATGATAATTAGATGGAAATTTCTTTTTCAAAACTGAAATTGAGTCAGAGACATCATTCTGTTCAAATGCAAGCCTAGCATTGTAATTGTATGCTCAATAAGGGATTTTAACTTATTTGAAAATATGATTCTATGATCCTATGATTATATAAATAGATGCATCATAGTATCATAGAATGGTTTAGGCTGAAAGAAACCTTTAATATCATCTAGTTCCACCCCCACTCCTGCATGGACAGGGAAACCTTCCACTAGACCAGATTGCTCAAAGCCCTATCCAACGTTAGCTTTGAACACTACAAGGGATGGGGCAGCCACAAATTCCCTGAGCAACCTCTTGCAGTTCTCATCACTCCCACTGTGAAGAATTAATTTCTAATGTCTAGTCTAAATCTACCTTCTCTCAGTTTGAAGCCATTACCCCTTCTCCTTTCTCTACATGCCCTTTGTCATGGTTTAATGCTGGGCTGCCATCCTGGCCCAAACCAGGTCACCCTTGTAAAAAGTCCTTCCCTATCTTTATTGTTAGGGCTCCCTTCAGGTACTAGAAGGCTGCTATATGGTCTCTCTAGAACTTTCTCTTCTACAGGCAGAACAGCCTCACTGTCTCAGTCTGTCTTTGCAGGAGAATGCTCCTGCGCTCTGATCATCTTTGTGGCCCTCCTCTGGGTTCTCTCCAAGTGCTCCTTGTCCTTCTTGTGTTAGAATATATGCACACGTACCTACTCAAAAACAAATGCAAAGCAAGTTTGACTGAAAAGGGTTACAACCTAAAGGAAAACAGCAAAAGGAGCCTAATACAATAGAAAATTAGAGATGTCAAATGGTTCAATCGCATCTATCGTGAATCAGCAATTTACAAGCACAAAAAGAAATAAGGAAAAATAAAGAGGATGTATCAAACCTACCATGACTCATAGCAGCTCTATTGTACTTTCTGCTGCTTACAGAGCCTGTTAGCTGTAGCTCATGGCATGCTAATGCTATGAGAAAGTTGTTCCTTTCATCTCCAGAACACAGAAAATGAGCAAGTGCAGCTGCACAACCTGTCACAGCCACAGGCCACCTAAGAAGTGATGGGTAAAGCTGTTCTATTGCAGGGATTTTAACTTAACAGTTCCTGCCAAGGTGACAGCTTTATTGGGTGCAGTATAGAATACAATATGATCCAAATGCAGAAGAATTGGAAAATGTAGTTTTCAAAAACCACAAAATAATATGGACTTCACAAACCTCCATATTTTCAAAAGGTGGAGAGGAAGAAGGTACCATGGCCTGTCAGACCTCCATGTTTCCAGGGAGAAACACCTAAGACACTAGCAGGTTAACCAACTGCTGAGCTTGTTGGGGCCTTGCTGGCCTGCTTCCAGCCCAAGCTGTGAGTTCTGGTCCATCTGGATAGCCCGTGGCCCTCTAGGTGTGCTGATGTGTCTGCACTGTCTACAGCCCTGATCTCCCCAGCCATGCAAGTGAAGTGGGGTGCCATGGTGAACCAGCCCTTGTTACAGTTCTTGACAGCAACCAGCAACTGCAACAAACCAAACTTATTTAGAACTGAAGCATTTCAGAAAAAGCAGGTCTTCAGATCTTCCTGTTGCTGCCTAAGCCTCCTCATCCCTAGAGAGAGCTGGGCTTTGCCAGGGTCTGTGCAGAACCAGACCTGACCCTGGCAGTTCCTCTGCCCCACTCCCTGATCCTGACAACAGCTCCAGGATTTGCCATATTGCACAGGCTCATGGTTCCATTCAAACTAGTAATTTGTTTAACTTGTTCATGAGTACAAGATGAAGGCTGCCTTGTTCTAGATGGCCACTCAATCTCATCATTAATAAGGGATCTAGTTTCTAGAACCTGTGTAAACAGACTCTGCGTTTATTTCCCCATCTGCAACAACTCAAGGCAAGGACTGCTCTTTCAGGAAGGTGAAAAGGTTCAGGGCTTTGCTGGAATGGGCTGGCCCATCAACACAATAGCAAAGAGTCCAAATAAGCTCCCTCCTCAATTCTTTTTTCCCCCTAAGAAATTAACTCCAGAAATTTACAACTAAAGTACCTAAGGACAAGAAATGTCAGATTTTAATAACATCCTATTCATGTAATATTTCCTGTTCAGAATTCCCTTACTATTTATCAAACTTAACACAGCTGTAAGTACTTACTTTAAATGGCTGTAAGGAAGGAATTAATACTACTTTATAAACATACTCTTCATAGCTTGAGTTACATCATAAATTTGGTGAAACTGGAAATAACACATAAATCAAATCTTACCAGATGTAAAATTTCTAAAATATATTAACATCAAAAAGCCAAGACCTCTATTAATATTTAATCTCTGGGTGGGAAAGGGTAACATTTTGCAAAAAATGTGAAAAGAAATTGTTTTGCCAAGGAAATAAAGACAAAGTTATAGGTGAGATGCAAATCCCACAGGTCAGGTCACTGGAAAGTAAGGCTTCCTCACATGCTACACTTCAGTCTCAGAGACAGACACATCATTTTTATTGGTACAGTCCTGATCCTCTCTTCAGAGCGTTTAGCAACTGTATAAGCATGCACCTGATTTAAGGAATACTTAGGAAGAACTAAGGTTCTCTAAAAAAAGACTTTAAGGCTGAAACAAGTGTTAGTCTTTTCAGTGAGAGGATAGAAATATATTCCTTTTTGCTATGTATAGTAAAATTTTTGTCTACTTATTTTATTGAATTTTTCCTTTGTCATCCACAATCACTATAGATATCTGCATGGAAAATGGATCTATACATAAGATCTGGGCTCTTATCACAACTTCACTTAACCAAGAAGAATACTGGAAGTTAAAATGTCCATGTCAAGAAAGAATTGGAGGGGTGTCTTAATTTCAAGCAGTCATGTGACATTCCTTACCATAAGGTGCTACTCTCCTTTCTAGCTTTGATAACATTCGCTACCACAGGAAGCAATCCTCAACATTTCCTCTCTATGCTATGGAAATATAATAAAATTTACAAGGAGCTAAATACATAATGGTGATAGTAAATTAGACTGAAATGAATGTGCAAGCACCAGATAATTCTGGATCCAGGGTTAAATTTCATACAAACCTGATTGCATTCCACTGAAGATCTCCATATGATCAAATGTCTGTAGCATTTTAAGAACTGTAAAATGCCTCCATGGCTAGTTATAAAGTCCTAGTGATACATTTATAGGCTGAATAAAATAAATTAATAAAAAAAAAAAAAGTAAGAACTAGCTTGGCAAAGATTTGAAGATTTTTATCTCAGAGTTTTTAAGGTAGTAGTGAGAGATGATTCTGTTGCAGTAGTGCATAATTTCTTTTTCCTCACACTTCATCCTAGATAGGAGTGATATAAGATACCATTAGGAGAACAAATGAGATATGCTGGAGCACAAGTTTCCCTACTAAGTGACAGTACCTGTTTCTTATCCACCTGCTCTATCAATATTAAGTGATTGAAAGAGATCTGATGTAGCTGCTAGAGCCCAGTCCAGAGAACACTGCAGTAAAGCTCAAAGGCTTGAGGAAGCACCAAAAGTCTTAGCAGGGATTAACTCAATCCCTTGACTGAAGTAGAGCATCCACTATTACCTATGTGGTCTCACAGGCTAGAAGCCTAGCCAGCAGAATGATTTCCTGCAGATGTGAAGGCTGAGGCCACTGCCAAGGTTCATGTTGTATAAGCTGTTTCTGGGATGATCGATGTCATGGTTTCTTTCAAATATAACTCACCTGGAGAAGTTTCTGTCTTTTGTCACCTGGGGATGATTTTAGTGAAGTACATAGTGTATGCTTCCAGATGCAAACAAACAAACAAAGGCAGAATTTATTTGGTGTTTACCCTGTTGCTATTTACTCACCAAATAATATTATGGAAATTACAATTTCATTGAGGAATTAAAGGAGTGGTGTTGGCACACCAAGCTCAGGGCTCGCTGATCCCGCTTCACCTCTGAGCTGTCCCATCCCAGGCAGTGAGCCAGCAGATGCCAAGCTTGCTCACCATCTCTTGGGGACACCGTCTCTTGGGGACACCAACTCTTGGGAACACATGCTTGACTGCTCCCATGGACGGTCAGCCAGCCTCAGGAAACCTGGGTCAAACCATCCCAAGGAAATGTGAAGTTACCCGGGACTCAGAGCTGCACAGATAAATGCTGTCATTGCCTGGTGATTCTTAGTTGTAACCAAAGTGTATTTCAGGCACACAAATAAGACCCAGTGTGGTATGTAACCTGCAGCAGTGAGATGGTGTTCTAGTCTAGTCCTACATCTCCACCAGGTTTCTTAATTGCAATTACAGAGGCTTTTTTGACAAGTATTTAAAACCAAAGCAACAGTCAGCTTTTGGATGCTGGCTACTGCAGCATGTGCTGGTGGTGGTAACAAGGACAAACAAGCACTACACTGTTCAGGAATCATACTGCCCCATTGCTTCCATGCACCAGGCCTGCCAAGGTTAAAAAAAATGTTATCCCATGTGTTAATTATTGCATAACTGATAATTTGAAGAACTCCTGGAAGCAAACACAGAAGGAAATTTATTGTGACAATGCCATAGAGTTAGAGGATTATTGCAATCCTATCCAGCTGTTTTAGGCAAAATTTCATTGTAAAAGATTATGCTCTTTTGGATTTTTTGTTGAAACAATTTTAGAGTGAAAATAAAGTGTTTCGAAGAACATCTGTACTAGGGTATTGCAACAGCTTCCTTTACAATAACACATTTGGTGAAGCTTCTCACGATTACTCATTAAAAGATTCTTTTCCAAGCAGACACCAGATTTGACCTGTTTGTCAATTTTGCAAAGTTTGCCTCCAGCCAGAACTATACAGAACTCTGCTACAAGGAGAAGAAACTGACTACACAAATGTTACCAAATACATAATCAGATAACTGTATTTTTTACTATTTTATATAATTTCTAGCAATTGCAGATGTTACAGATGTTACAGATTGCAGATGTTGTCTTTGGGGCAATTGCTGTAAAATATCTGAAGTATCTGAAAAGTGTAAACCTACTAGGAATCACATTGACTCAAATCTTTTACATGAATTCTTGTGAGTATAGACAAAAGGGGAACTACCTAATTGACAAAACATCCACAAATATTTACTTCCTGATAAGTCAGATAAGCTACATGCCAAAAAAAAAAAAAAAAAAAAAAAAAGAAATTAAATGGAGATGAAGTTTTCAGATATCTGCAAAGCGTGTGCTGTTAGTGAAACTGCTTCTAATCCAAGTCCCAGTGGGACTGCAGCTTTGTTGTGCTAAATGCTCTACAGTATAAATGATAGTCAGTTAGCCAGGGAAACTTCTTTCTGGCCACTTTTGTGGGTAGAAATCTGAAGTAAAAGATCTTATTCTACATGTATTTGACTTACCACTTAAGGAAGGATGCAAGTCACATGCACAAACATTCCTTACATAAATTTTTTTTTTTTTCACTGGATATTAGACATGGTAGGAAATAAATGAAAAAAAGCAATTACATCCTGGCTCCTCGTAGCAGAATATTATTGTATAATTTACCATTATTAGTCTTGTGTCTCCATTTTCAGTTTAGCAAGACTGCAACATGTTGTGATATAACAGTATTTCTTTATTAGTAAGAAATAACAACCACAAAGGCATTAAAGCTTTTAAATCAGCAGTCACAACACTTATCTATAAACTGCCATAATCATCTTTCAGAGCAAAAGAAGTCCTTCCACAACTGCTTCATTTTGGGCACTCCAATTATACACAGGCAGCAAAACACCTGTTAGCTCCTTAAGTCATTCAAATGTCTTATTTGATTGGGTTTTAGTTCACAATATAACTAGTTTCCAAGGTTAAACATGAACAGGCAAATAATTGACAATCAACAGAAATTAAAATTAATTAAAAGACTTCAGGTAGGGTCTGCAGGAGTAATAGGAATTGTGTCAGTAACTAATGAAACAGTAATTTCGTCATTGTTTCTACCTTAAGCCACAAAAAGGTAAGGACAGTCCCTGTGGGGGAGCTTAAGTTTGGAAGGAAAGTAAACAAGTCACACACATCAGTTGCTTAATTGCTTAGTCACTGCTCAATCTTTAAGTCATATGGAAGTCAGGCAATTAAGATGTAAAATGTACTGCATTATTTATTTACAGAAGAAGTACATTTTGACCACAGGCTCTCTCTAAAAAAAATATCCAAAGCTCGGTTTGAGTTCCAAAGATTATGTTATTTCTAAAAGCAACCTTCTTCTGAAGTCTAAACTTCAGCACAACATCAGCAATGGGAAGTATTGCTCTTAGCCATATTAGGTTAAATTGACAGAGCTTACTAAATTCCAAATCCCACCCAAAGATCTGAAACCATGGCTTTTCTTGCCCAGAAATGTTGGTTAGTTGAATAGCTGTTTTACACTTGGCAAAGAATAGAGGTTATCTGCAGGAGAAATGTTGGATCCTCATACCCAGAAAAATAATATGCTCTAGATAATGGAATTATGGATCAGCTGAAAAAATAAAGATGTTCCAAGCATTACTGGTGTCACAAAAAGCAAATATGCCTTACATGATTTTTTAAATTGTTGGTCCTTGCAAAATGTTTTGATATTCAACCATGCCTTCATGCACTGATATTTAGCAACACAAGTTTACATGGCAAGAAAAATGCTGCATCTTTGACCATTAAATTCTGTCCAGTTTTATCCAAGATAGTGTTGCATTTTCATTTGCAGCCCCCCAGAAGCTTAGCAGGATAAGAAATTGGTTGCTAAACACCAATGAGCAACAGGAGTGAGCCTGATGCACACTGTCACCAGAGCAGTGGCACAGGCCCAGTGCCCATCACAGCGAGTCGGGAGCTTCCCGCGCTTGGGATGCGGGTGAACACAGGAGGCAACAGAGTGGAAGGCAACCTGGGCTCCTTCACAACCATCTCCTGACTCCAGCTTAACCCCCAGCTACCCTCCTCTCCTACACTAGACTTCTTCACAGCAGATACCACTCTACACAGCTTAACTGTGTTACAGTGCTGAAGGTTCAAACACTGACAACCATACCTTGTAGAACGGACACAACCATTAATTTCCTACACCTTCCAGTAAACACTGCAGGAAACAAACATGCATTAAAAGCACAATGGTTTTAAAATACACACTAAAAATGTAAAAATTAAGATCACGCAGGAAAGATTAGTTCTATGACTGTACATGGATCATGCTACCACAATCTCATGCTCATGTTTTCTTCAGGAAGGCCTAAGCTTAATAAGTAATCAAGACAAATGTAAGAGATAGGATAATAACCATTCATGAAACAGAAACCTGGTACTTGGAAGTGTTTGAATTCTACAACTTTGCAGCTTGAATACCATGAATGAGTTTCCTTGTATAAAGAGTTTAAGAACTAACTACAGAAAAAATTACAGAAATACAATATATTACTGCATTTCTATGGCTATCTACCCAGTAACACAATAAGCTTGCATTTAAAAAACACAGTTTATAAATTAAAGCAGAACAAAAAATATGGAAGCTACTTTTTTTCCAAGTAAAATGCACATGTATGTGTTATGAATTCCCCTGTATATTACTAAAAATTTCCAAGTTCAGTTTTTTATGGTTCTTTGATGACTACACAATAACATCTGGCCACACCAATGTCCTTTCAAATGGTTGCTCACAGCCTTCCTACATGCTGCACACTTTCAGAAAACCATGCCATTCAGAAGTAGAACTGGTTTCAATACCAAAGCTGAGGGATTTTTTTCACTTTGCAATGCCTATCAGTTAACTCTTAAATCTGTATGAAAGAGTGTAAGCAAAAGAAGGGTTAACATCGGGTACTTGTCCCTGTTGTGAAATACCTGTCACTATTTTCTGCTTGGATTCAGAAGCCATGTATGTGCACACAATGAACCAAAATTAGAATTTTATACTCAAAAATCCTATCAACTAATTTGACATAATAATAGCAGAAAAGAGAACCATTTGGATGCATGTGGTTTTGTACATGTACATGAAGTATTGAAATAAACCTTTAGTTACAAGTGACAGGACTGGAACAGATTTATCTTGTACAGTGTAATGTACCAGGCAAGTACAACAGGACAGATAAACCCAGTAGCTGGCATCTGACAACTTTTAGGCATCCTAAGTAAGTTACTAAGCACAAAGTCATCCATTATTGAACTTTCAAAAAAATAAAACCATTGACTGAGATTAAGAACAATGACACTTAAACAAATCTCCCCTTTCCCACTGGCCTACCATACTTATTTTGGGATGCATTCATCATACACACAAACCAATTCAGTTCTTGCAAACCTCTCTTTGTGTGACAGTCTGTTCAATACACGTGAAAACTCTGACATCCGTTGCATATTTAGTGATAGAATGACATAGTCTTGGCAATCTAAGAAACTCCTGAATGAAGCATCTGACGTGTCTTTGATGCCCAACCATACCATAAAATGCAAGTGAAGATGGCATCACAAACTTCCATTTTGATGAGGACTCTGTGGGACCAGACTCCAGTTCCCATTTGCTCAGTTTAGAATTAAAGCATTTTCTACCTGGCTTAAAGGATCACACAATCAAACGGTGAAAATCAAGTTCTCTTTCTCTTGTGGTCAATAGAAAAGAGTCTGTTCACCAAAGTCCCCAGACGAGTCTAAGGATTAGATGAGTTATGCAAGTGATTAGCCAAGGTTAAAGTAATTGGGCACTGAAACTATGTTCAAGGACAACATTTGTCCTTCCCACATTACAGGAATTCTTGAACAGAGGACAGTAAGGGAAAACTTGGATCTACTTGTGCTTTTGCTGGGCAAAAGCGACAATGTTACAACCACTTTGTAAAAGCTTTGCCCATATTAGGATCACTGCCTCTACAAAACCACTCCATAAAACTGGCCTTAATGCTACTCAGACAAGACACCACTATCTAGTATCTGAGCTCAGTCTCAGCTGAACTTTTAACAACAGAGATATAAAAAAAGTTTTTACTTTTCCCTGTGCCTGAAATGTCTGATATGCCATTTTTTAAATTTACTTTTAGAACAGACACAGTATGTAATTCAAGCTAAAAGTACCTTGTTACATGCTCCAGCTATATACCCTCAATATCTTTGCAAACTAGTTCAACAAGTAATGTTTGTGGAGTTTTTAGCTATCTGTATGCACCTGTGACCCTCTAAGTAGCATCTAAATTGCTGAAGATGCCCTGTGGGAATCTATCCCAGAGTTCTGTATTGTTAATTTTTAACACTACTTCTTTGTTGATACTATGTTGATATAAATAGTATGTTGATAAACTCTGTCAGAGAGTAAACACATGAATTAATTCTTTACTTAGCTTACTCTATGTTTCTCAGGCTTGTGCCATAACACAAGCCATAACACAAATGAAATTTGTAATCACATTTCATGATACAGTTGAAAATATTTTTAAAAGACCTAAAAGAAATATTTTTAAAACCAAGTTTGGAATTTTGGCAACTTAGAATAAATTCATCATATCCAACCCAAAACCTAAGTAGTTTGGATACAAAGTTCTTAATCAGTCAAGCACATCACTGGTACTTAGTGATGCCTCATTAACATTTTCCTGTTCAGAGCCCCCTGAGGAGCTGTTTCTCCCATCAGTTATCGCTGTTCCTCATGAACACATCCATTTCATCTTTGCCTTGCTCTCACCTTCAGAACTCCCTTTCCAGAGGTTCACTGAAGATAAGCAAGAGTAGACTAGCAAGACTAAGTTGTTTCCACCATTATTTGAGCTTTAAAGAAAAAGCATGATCATGTATGAAGAAAATGGGGAACATCATCATGTCTTTACCTGTATTTTGGGAATAACATGTTTTAATGTACTTTGCATCACACGAAACAGTACCAAACATACACACAACCCATACTGCAGCTCTTTATTGCAAGTGCTGTTACACTTCAGCTACTTAGCTCATTTTCAATCCTAACTGTAACTCAGCACCCTTCTGCCATTTGAGGATGACCTTCTAGTACTCTTAAGAGATTGGGAGAAGGTTTTGAAAGGGCATGCAGACAGTTCTGCCTAACAATTTGCAAGACATTTCCATCTTACATCTTTCCTCTCATCTCCTTACATTTCCTGTATTCAGGTAAGGAGAGGGTTGCTGAGTTATCACTGGTGACAAGGCAAATATAAAACAAGGTTGGGACTGGCTGCAGAATGGAGATTCCCAGATACTGAAGTCCAAGCCCAAGTGTGCACAGCCCAGCAGAGACTTGATTAATCACAACCCCTAGTATTACCATCCTAGGTACTCTGCTTGGGAACCTCTCTTCTAAGGCATATTAATATAAAAAAGTGTTTCTCACTGTCTAAGAAATATGCTAAAATCTCCTACAATTACAGAAGAATTGCAGGTATTTCATTGTCTTTAAATGCAAGCATTATCCACCAGAATTATCAGTGTCTCACACTGGTAAAGTACCATGCCCCTTCTTCCCACCTCGTAATTGGGGAAACTGAGACAGAGAAGCAACAAAGGGTTTCAGGAACCCACTTTGCAGTTCACCACACCAGGAATGCAAAGGGCAGAAAATAAGAACACAAATAAAATTATATTCTTTATTCATTCCATTTTAGCTGTGAATATTCCTATTATACAAATACCGTATAAATTCCAAAATCACAATATATTACAAAATAAAAAAAGTACAAACTGCATTACTTAATAAATATATCTAACAAGTTAATCAGAAAGAGACAGAATTTAGTTTGGAAACATTTAAGTGTTTGACCCAGCAAACTATACAAATCTCAATTTAAATACTTTTTTCTTTTAAACCATAAAGTAGAATACCACTCCTGATTAAAAAATAATGTCAAGTGAATAAAACGTTGTGATCAGATAATGATTTGTTGGTGCAACACCAGTGCCAAAAAAGAAGCAGGGCTTATACAAAAGATACCATAACCCCAGAAACAGGAACACAAACACTGAGGTGCAGTCAAGGCAATTATTGCCAAAGCAAGAGACTATTATCTAGTCACAACATTCTATTGCAAGTTAATGTTCTGTTATTACAGATAAATAATATAAATGGAACAGAGGGCGAGCTAACCAGGCAACACAAGGCCAGTTTACTCAAAACAGTAATTAAATACAGAAGAGTCAATTGCTCCCTGTACTCTTCATGTGTAGCTGCATTCCAACTGGCTCAAAGGACCTGTTCTGTGCCCCAGGCAGAGAAAGCAACTGCTTTGAAAAGCAGCCTGTTCATACTTTGCTGCACTTTTACAAAAAACATTGTTTTAGTTTAGCAAAAAGGTACCCACGGTGCTTTCATCTATTAGGGAGGGTCAGTTTGACATCAACTTCATTTGGTAAAAATATAAGGTTTATGGGTAAAAAACACAGCAAAAATAGCTGTTACATCATAAGCCTTATTTACAAAAACTGATTACAAACCTTTTTGGCTGTACAGCTGAAAGCAAGATACTAATGTAAGATGTGGAAGATGGAGGTAACATTTTAAAAATATTGTGCAAAAAATACATTCTTATAGAAAATAGACAGTGGGTAGGGGAGACACAAACATTCACGGAGAATCTGCTTGCAAATAATCCGAGGCTAAGTTTTTACAACAGAATAATACACATACGTTTTTATCTATCCCCCATAATCTACAGTCCTCCGTCTGGGGTGCCGCTGCTTCATTAAGGATTAAGGCATCACCATCACAGCCAGCACACGTTCTGTCTCTGTCCCTGCAGCAAAGCTCCCAGCCTGCAGCCCAGGTTGTCTCAGGAGCAGGCATTCTGCTCAATGTACATCTTGGACAAGGACACTGCCATGGACTTGGCCAGCTCCTCATCCCGCCTGCGCTGTACCTGAGTCTGTCTGCACCACGCCTCGTACTCTGGGTTGGGGCACATACGGTCCAGCACAGCATCGTAGTGCCCGTTGCTAAGCCAGCTCAGCCAGATACTGGGCCGTGTCGGGTCCTCGGGCCCCAGGTAGTGAACCATGGTGGAAACGGTGGGGCTCTCGGGCCGGCCGCCCGTGGTGAGGTGGATGTTGACGTTCAGCATCTGCCCCATGGCCAGCAGCTCCGGATAGCCGGCCCAGGCCCCGTCCTGGGCAGCACCGATGAGGAACTCTCCCACGTCGCCCTCGATGATAGGGTTGAAGTGGTCCAAGTGGTCGACGATGTAGTGCACCGTCTGCTCGCGGAGCTCGCTGTGCAGCCGCTGGTCCCCGTACACCGCCTTGCAGACGGCGCGGTAGAGGCAGTTGCCGTCGGGGATGATGTGGAAGCGGAACCGGCCCTTCTGCCGCAGGTACTTGTCCTGCTTCTCCACCTCGGCCAGGTACAGGGCCAACTTCTCGCTGCGCTCCGGCCTGCCGCTCGTCACCCGGCGCCCGTCGGCAGCCCCTCCGTCCTGCTCCTCCTCGCCGGGCGAGGAGCCGGTGCCGGGCTGCGCCTGGCTGCCGCTCCTGTCCGCGGGGCGACAGCCGGTGACCACCAGCCCCGCCTGGGAGCCGGCGGCCGCGGCCTGCAGCGCCTGGCAGTGCTCGCCGAGGCGCAGGCTGCGGTTGCTGGGTTCCTCGGCGGGCGCCGGCAGAGCTGCGGCCTCGCCGTCCGCCCCGGCCTGCCGCACGCTCTCCAGGATGCCCTCCAGCCAGGCGCGGCTACGCGGCGAGGCCGCCACCAGTTCGCCGGGGGCCTCGGCTCGCTGTACGATGCGGATGGGGACGATCCGCTCCAGCGGCCTGCGGCGGCTGACGGTGACCTGTGCGCAGGAGCTGTACTGCGGGACGCCGGCTGAGCGGCTGCCGGGGCCGGCCGCGGGGCCGCTCGGCATCACCTCCAGGCAAGAGGAGAAGGCGGGCATGGCGGCGGCGCTGCTGCTTCCCGCTCCGGGAGCGAAGCTGTCCTTGGCGGAGTTCTCGGCGGACGGGCTCGGGCCCGAAGGGTCGGCGGCACTCGCTACCTCCGCGGAGGCGGGTGCCGGCGACAAGGAGACCTTGAAGACACCGGCGGCGCTCGGCGGAGCTGCGGCGGCTGCTGCGGCCGTCCCGCCCGCCGGGTATGGGGTGATCACGGAGCTGTAGAGCTGCATCCTCGGCTCCCCGCGGGCGGCCCTTTATAGGCGGCGCCGGGGCGGGGAGCGGCGGCGGGGGCCGCGCTGGGGCTGCCGGAGAGGATGAGCCGCCCGGGTAAAAATAAACAAGGGCATCGCCCCCCCGCCGCCCCGCCCCGCCCCTGCACGCCCCGCTGCCGGCTCGGCCCCGTGGCGGTGACAATTCCGACTGCGCCACCAGCGCCGCGCGGCCCCGCCGCCGCTCAGCTCGGCCCAGCCCGGTCCGGCCCCCGCGTCAGCGGACGCGCACGGCAGCAGCGTTCCGGCCCTTCTGGAAGGTGCTGGAGGGCGGGTGCGGGGCGGGGCCGGCCCGGCCCGTGTTTACCTCAGGGCCGGGGCACGCTGGAATGCGCGGGGGGGGGGGGGGGGTTCTGGAGGCTTGATCTCTGCGGGCCGTCGCTCCGCTCTGCTCCGCCCCCGGCGGAAGGGGCCGGGCAGTTTCTTCCGTGGCGGCACCGGCCGGAGGGGACGAGCGGTGTGCAGGGGAGGTGGGTTGGCCTGGGACGGTCTCTGGCGTGCGGGGCCGACTTCCTTGGTTTGCTCCAGCCCCGCCGCCCGGGTGTCGGTGCGGGGCAAGCTGCCGTCCGTAACCGAGGCTGTGAGGGGGTTGTGCGCAGCGGCCGTGTCCGGAGAGAGGCGCGGGAAGGCCGGTGCCGGGGGTAGGCGCGCAACTGGTGCTGCCCGGGGCTGGGTGCTCCCTGTGAAACTGTTTGGCTTTCGTGTTGAGGAATCTTCGAAAGAGGAAAAACTGCATTGGGTGAGCTCTGGGGTCGACCTGGGAAGCGCCACAGCTTCCAGGAAGCTAGGCAGGGCTCACAGAAAGCAGCCAGATCAGTTTCTCAGGAGGCAATTTGTCAGTCTTGATTTTTATAGTTGACTATAAAGAATAAATTACCGAAGCTGTTCTGTCTCCAGTAGACTGATGCTATGTTGCCTCCATGCTGTTGATGAGAAGGAATGAGGATTCTCCTGCATGTAATCAGCGTTCTGATTAATAATTTGCAGCTGGGGTAGGAATAGTACTCATTAGTTTTATCTCAGTCACTGGCACATGTTGGTATTTGCTGATCTGTAACCCTCCTTCGGAAAATGTAGTGTATGTGTACATAAAAAAGTATGATATAAATGATGATGTAACAACAGGAGAGACAAGATTTAAAATATAGGTCTCAAGAATCATTGATAGATTGTTTATTAGTGGTTTTAGTGGCTTAAAATTTAAACCATGTTTTAGCCTTAGCTGTGGTGTAAATCGTATATAACCCTTTGTCCATGAATGATGATGGTTTCTGTTCACGCTGGCTCTGTTACAGGAGTGCTGACCAAGAAGCACTTGTTTACACTGTGATCCAATGTTAACACATTTACTCCTACCAAAATGAAAAAAAAAAATTAAAAAAAAAAAGGCACTGGTATATGTAATTTCAAAGTGATATTTTAAATATTTTTCTGGTTTATATCCCATAGCTTCAAATATCTGGAAAAGTCTTACTAATCCAAGCAGACTACAGAACTTAAACCTAAAAACCAACCAAATAAAAATTTGGATATGCTGAAAAAATTAGTTTCCTTGTTCCATTTATGCTTGCAACAAAAATAATTGGTTTTTAAGACCTTAGATGTCTTTGGATCCAGGTCCTTAGATTTATTTCCGGTTTTCCATCTCTGCAGTTAATTTCAGGGCTACAAGCAATGCAATATGGAATTTCATTTTCTTTACACAGATGACAACTTCTGAGCCTGTCAGCTAACTTGCATGTTGAAGGGAAAATGCTGAAATCCTTCATGCTACAAACATGTAGCATGTGTATTTAAGGGAACAGATTTTGCATCCACCTTACTTTTTTAGTCTGGATAAACCAGCAGCTAATTCCATGAATTACTGGGGACATCCTAACAAAAATGTACAGAGTCGATATATTTTCAAAATCTCTGCTTCCAAAGTTGGAATACAAGAGGTGTATCAGATATAAAAAAAGCCCAAATGCCTTGACTTACCTGCTGCAGCTAGAAAGTTGCTATCTTTGGAACAAATGGTGATGGACATTTGCCAGGACCATGTCTGGCAGTCTGTTAGAGGGGGATAAGGCATTACAACTCCTCTGAAATTACAGAGTGACTCTTGTATTTCAGAATGTTCAGAACTTTGTATTAAATATAGCTTGTAAGATCATTCAGCAAGTCCTTATTTTTGAACTAATCATTGCTTAGGAATATATACTGATCAAATGGTGCTAAATTGAAATCTCTCTTCCTTGAAATTAAATCTTGGAGCAAAGGAAAGATTCCTATTTAGTTTTACTTCTCAGTCAAACTTGACAAAGAGTATTTCCAAGTTAAAATGTGTTCCAGTATTTTCACAGGTTATTTAATGTAAAATCTGGAAGTTACCCCATTTTAGGGGTTTTTAAATGTGCCAGCCGCTGTTCCTTGTGGGTTTGTTCATTATTATAATCATGATGAACATTACTTGATGCCCACCACCAGCCCTTCAGCTTCCTTTTTTCTTTTTTTTTTTTAATCTTGGTTGGTTTGGGGTTTTTTGTTTAATAACAGTACATCAGTAGTTTTGCTTATTAAATTGCTCTGTTTGCTGGTAAACACCAGAGCTGACTAAAGTATGGTGGGTTTCAAGTCTCAGATACTCTGGTGACATGGAGAGTCAGCTCTTTCTGTTTGAGAATAGTAAATGGATCCAGCAGAATAATAATGATGCTGATAATAATCATCTGGACTTCTGCAAGGCCTTTGACACAGAAAGATACAGATGTGATGACTTCCCAGTGGATAAGGAATTGGCTGGATGGTTGCATCCAGAGGGTAGTGGTCAGCAGCTCGAAGTCCTGATGGGGATATGTGGTGTCCCTCAAGGTTCCATATTGGGACCTGTAGAATCATAGAAAGCTAGGGGTTGGAAGGGACCTCAAAAGATCATTTAATCCAAACCCCTGCCAGATCAGGGTCACCTAGAGCAGGTCACACAAGAATGCATCTGGGTGGGTTTTGAGTGTCTCCAGGGAAGGAGCCTTCACAACCTCCTTGGGCAGCCTGTTCCAGCACCCTGTCACTCTCACAGGAAAAAAATTCTTCCTAATATTTGTACAGAACCACCTATGCCTCAGTTTATAACCGTTGCCCCATGTCCTATTGTTAGTCACCTCTGAGGAAAGCTTGGCTCTGTCCTCCTGGCACATAGTTTTACCAGTGATATAGGCAGCAGGATCAAGTGCACCATCAGAAAGTTTGCAGGTGACACCAAGCTGAGTGCTGGCAGTAAGCTGGGGGGATGGGATGCCATCCAAAAGGACCTGGAGAAGTTGGAGAGGTGGGCCCAAGTGAACGGCATGAGGTTCAACAAGACCAAGTGCAGAGTCCTGCACCTGGGTCAAAAGAATCTGCACTGTTAGGTACAGGTTTGGGGATGAGCTTTCTAGCAGCCCTGCAGAAAAGGACTTGGGGATGCTGGTCTATGAGAAGTTGGACGAGTCAGCTGCACACTTGCAGCCCAGAAGGCCAGTCGCATCCTGAGCTGCATCAGAAGCAGCATGGCCAGTAGATCAAGAGAGGTGATTCTGCCACTTTTCTGGAGTAAGACCTAACCTGGAGTACTGTGTCCAACTTTGGAGCCCTCAACACAGAAAGGATCCGCACCTGATGGAGCAGGTCCAAAGGAGAGCTACAAAAATGGTCAGAGGGATGGAACATGTCTCCTACAAGGAGAGGCTGAGGAAGCTGGGGAAAAGAAGGCTCCAGGAAGACCTAATAGTGACCTTCCACTATCTACACCTACAGGAAGGCTGGAGAGGGACTGTTTATAAGGGCTTGTAGTGATTGAATGAGGGGCAATGGTTTTAAATTACAGTAGATTTGGATTGGATGTTAGAAAAAAATACTTTACCATGAGGGTAGTGAAAAAATGGAATAGGTTGCCCAGGGAGGTAGTTGAGGCCTCATCTTTGAAGATGTTCAAGGTGTGGCTTGGCAAGGCTCTGAGCAACCCGATCTAGTTGAGGGTGTCCCTGCTTACTGCAGGGGAGTTGGACTAGATGACCTTCAGAGGTCCCTTCTAACCCAAATTATTTTATGATTTTAAGAGCACTTCTGTCATAATACGATTCTAAAAGTGAATGATTCGTTTTGAATACTCAGTACTGCAGTGCTATTTCAACCAGGGGATTGCAGAAACTCCCTCCAAGGACTCTGCCTCTTCAAAACCATCAGTTATTTGCAACAGCGGTACATTAGTGGATGGGCAGCTGTTTAATTCTGAATATTAGTTACAACAAATTACAATGCTTGTAGTGCTTCATTTGAGGAAGGACTCAGATTTATTTAGTTAACCATAGTGTTAGTGTTCTGATGCTCTGCTATACCATATATATTCTGGGTAAGAAACTTGTTTACCTCTGAACAAAATACCAAGAAGTACCCTGAAATACATGCTAAATATGCCAGCATTTTTTGGTAAAGCTAGCAGTTAACGTTGTTCTTTTATACTCTTTGCATTTATCAGCAGATAAAATGCCTTTTCTACTTTTTCAGTTAAAATGCACCTAGCAAGCTTCCTAATGAGGTTAAAATACAATCAAAATCTGTTGCTAGGTAACAGACAACAAACATTTACACCACTGTCTCAGTGTTAATTGTATTCTGCTTTTAACATGTTTATTACCTCCCATGTGAAGTAAATGGAAAGAGAAGCTCACCTTGGTGTGTTTTACCTGCATGATGAAATACCAACAATGTACTGTAACCAACATTTTCCATAACTGAGCACCCAGGGTTAGTCACACGTACTTGGACTGGGTGGAATCCAGTCCCTCTGGATGATGGTTGACAAAATTCCCATTGAACCTCTGCAGCACAAGTGTTTCATGGCTGTAGTTTTCAGTTTTCATACTAGCAGTTACCAGAAATCAGTACTTACCTAAAGGGCCATTTTCTTAGGTGTCTGACATCTGTTTTTAGGAAGGATGTCCTAAATCTTGGTCTGCTCCAGAGAGGAATGTTCAAGTGCTATTAATACAATTCTTGTGAGAAAGAAATTTCAAGGAAGAATTTGAGTGTCTTCAATGCCAGGGTGTCTGTGATAGCCAGGGGCACATCATGGGGCCTCTAGTGCCCAGAAAATGGGGCTTTGCTGTTTCTCTGAGCTGCACGTAGAGCTGCTGTTGACTCCAGGGACAAAAAAAAAAAAAAAATCAAACTTTGCTTTAGTGTGGCCTGGATAAAACACAACACACAGATTGATTGCTTTCATAGTGTTCCTGGATTTGTCACTTTTTCCTTCATGTAGAGGCCTCACAGATACTAGAGGGTTTGGAAGCAAAGAGAACACAAAATTGAGATGCCTTTCACTGTCTTTCATGTTTTAATATTCCTGGGCTTCTGGTTCACTCATTACAGGGTAATGTACAGTCCTTTGGTAATACAGAATAGATCTCAAAACAGTCTCTGTAGTAATAAAGCATAAGCAGCTACTGTAGTTAAAGTTTCTCCTGACATGACTGTTATCACTGGCTATGCTGCACATTCCAGGAATTGTTTAGATTGTTTAGAAGGCAAACCATGATCACAAAAACAGCTGTGGAATAACAGTGGTATTCACTGACGTAAAACTAGATGCCTGAGAGTGGAACTACTTTTAACTTTAATGTGTAGTAGATACATCATTGACATAGAAGGAACAAATAAATTACATCACCAGGAACAGTTGTTAGTGAAGATAGGAGGAGTAGTTAGTTTAAATGACATATTGAATGACACTGAATAAGCATTTCCACTGCTTTTTTTTTTTTTTTAAGTGCTCTTCAGCCAAAGATATTTCAGTTTGAAGTATTTAATGAACTAATAGCTCTTTCTACATAATCGGAAAATGAAATGTTTGTTTCTTATTAACAATTTGAAGTGGTATATCAAGGACAAAGTTTAATAATTAATAGAAAATGGAAATAAGGATCTTCCAATATAGGCAAGAAATGCATGTAAACTGGAACTAGAAGGAACTTCCTGAATCATGAATTTTACCCCATGCTACCTGCAAGTGATCCTATCATATGTCGTATCATTCATTTCATAAAATTACCAAGTTACAAGCAACTTATTCAGGGTATTGTTAATGAACCTGTAAAGATGTCACGAGCCAGCAGTACTGCCAAAAGAAGGAATTCAGCTTTTCAGGAATTCTTTTTTTCAGCTTTTTCCTACCCCCAGTCTCTTCTGAAGGCCAGCTTTTTTATGATGGCTTAAGTGTTGGTATTAACTAGACTACCTACTTCATTCAACCCTACATGTACCACTATCAAAAAGGAAAGTATATCCACACTTACTTCTGAGATGGGAATATGCTGCACAAAACAAGGGCTGTGCCTTAGAGAGCTTTGCTTCACAGTTTGTTGTTCAGCTTTTGCTATACTGTCATGTTAAAATCTTATTAAAATCTTATTTGGTGTGCACTAGTCACTAGAGATGTAACCCACGCTATGACATCATGTGGCAAGAGTATTTGGGGAAAGGGCTGTTGGTGACAAATATAGACCTGTGCTCATATCTCACTTGATAAGTGAGTCCCTAAATGTGAGTGATGACGCAGGTCAGGTCTCTTAATTTCTACTCAGAAGTGTGGATGGCATTTATGTTGGTCATTGTGCATGGAGCTTTAAGATTCTCCCATTTAAAAAAATGGATCTACAATGCTCTTTCCTTTTAAAAAAAAAAAAACTAGTGGTAATTGCATGATGTAAATGAGCTTTATAGCATGTATGAGACTAAGAAAGGGCTATCTTCTTAATTTTAATAAACCCTACAAGATTTAAAAGTGTTTGCAATGTCTGTATCTTATTATACATTATATGTACTTAGTCATGTTCTCTCCCTTTTGTTTTGGTTAATGGCATATTTAAGGTTGAGGAAATGTAGGTATTTTTGAGCGGAACAGAATTCTGACAAGGACAGACTGTGAAGGAGACAGAGGAAGTAGGCAATACAGAAATACCAGAAGCAGGAAATCACCACTCACAAATACAGGAAATATTGTTAGTAAATTAATCTTGATGAAAACTATAAGCATGAAATAACTGTGGTAGAAAGAGGGTGCAATACTGCCTAGTCCTGAAGTGAAAAAGCACTCCAATGAGGCAGCAAGTAGCCAAGTACTTCCACACATGGCTGGCAATGGAAAGGCTTTGGAAACAGACTGATTCAGTGGGAAGTGTCACCCTTTCTGTCCTCCATAACCTTGCAACACACACCTGTCCCCACCTTTCTGCCATCAGCCAAGAAGCAAAAGGAGGAATCATCACAGAGAGATGAGTGTCACAGAAAAACACATTTCATTGTTCATGTTTTTGAGAGTCATGGAATAGAACATAATTACATTAACCAGCTTTGTTGTTCCACTGCCAAGTCCTTCCTGTGGGAAAGGGCTGTGGTTACATGCTGCCCAACCAGCTCAGCAAGTCGTGACCTAGCTGTGGTAAACCTTAGGGAGAGAACTTACCTCATCACAAATAAAAATCTGCTCTGTTTCCATGTGCATTGCACAGAGCTAACTGTTCTAGGAAAGTCAGATCACAGCTATCTTAACTCCACTGTCTAGTGAGAAAAAATAGTGCAGGTAGAGCCAATAGATAGGAGGGATGAAATCAATTCACCCTGACTGATGTCCTACTCATATGTATAAATAATTAAATATTTTCTAACCAAGTTTTCCGCACCTAAATGTACAATATGGAATTACTTTTCTGGTTTCAACTGTTCGAAGTTCTAATATAGCCAGAGACAATTTAAAAGAGCATTTATTACAATAAGTCCAAATCTGAAGGAATTTTTGTGGGAAGAAGTCAGGAGCAGCTATAGCCCAGCTAGTTGATTTACTGATAGCTCCAGTCAGAGTGGAATTTTAAACCAATTTAGTTAGCCTGAAATACAAATTAGTGTTCCTGATGCTTTAAGTTAATATCTATAGAAAATTTTAAATTTTTTTTAGCAATTTGAGTTCCACTACTTACTTATGTGTAATGGAAACAATAAAATTGTTGTAAAGAAGCACTAGTTGTAAGAGTTACATTTTCCCAATATATGAAAATATAAACATTTGTCTAGTTCTGATTTATATGCAAGCACAGTTTTATGAAAATCAAGTGTTATTTCATTAGTAATTCAGAATAAGAATCCCAAATATAATCAGGTTACTATATTAGATCTGGGCCCTTCAACAGAGCAGAGGTTTTTGTACATATCTATCTGAACTGGATATAAAGTTATTATGGGAGATTTAGTGTATCTGATCTTGCTCTATCTGAATAAAGTTTCTAATGCTGCACAGTACAAGGCAGCACAAAACCTGTTAAAATTTGTATTAGAACGAGAAATAAAAGGTGGTGATGGGCTTGGCTAGGGGAGAAAAAAAGGATTTGTGAGACTTCATTTGGAATACCATATGCATTTCTGTTCAACATTGCTTAAGAATGTTGAATTTTAACTAGACTGTGAGCATAGAGGAATTAAAACACTCAGGGCATTGGTGACTGTCTAAGAAGAGGAGATTAAATGTTCTTGGCTTGCTTTATCTAGTGAAGGTTGAGAAGAGATCTCTATAAATACATCACAGATTAAATACTAGGAAGTGAGAATAGCTCATTAAGTTAAAGGAGAGTGTTGGCCAAAAAGACATGGATACAAACTTGCAATGAATAAATTTAGTCTTGACTCACAACCTTGGCTTTCAGAAATGACATAATTGCAACTGACTTTCTGAAAGGATCCTGTTAACAAAACACTAGCAGCAGCATGGTCAAAACAGAATGGCCTGTGAATGTGAGTGCCATAGTGGTTTAATGATAACAGTAAGGCAATAGCTTAGTAAGGACTTTGATCTTAATATGCAATCAAATCTTGTCCCACTTCTTTGTTCTAGTTATGTTTCCCGGGGAGTTATGATCTGTTATTCTCTACCCCTGAAAATACAGCTCTTCTGAAAATACCGCTACACTTTTTTCTTCAAAATTGTCCAAGGAAGTGGTGTATTTAATGTAAATAAAGAGTGACTCTCTCTTATGAACTTTGCTGCTGCTTTATCAGATTTGCAGAAGGATCTATGCCTGAAGATCTGTTCTCCTTTTCAAAAAAAACCCAGTAAAAATAAAATAGATATATTGTATTTCTCTTAGGTTAACAAAATTGGCTCAGATAATGAGGAAAGTAGAAAAAGCATGGGTTTAATTGTCATACTTGTATTGTGACCCTAACTTAAAAAGTTTTTTGTTTCTTTGACATACAGGTTGTATGAGGTTTGGGGTTGTAAGCAAACATATCAAGAACTGTTAGCACATAAACCTCCTTACCTTGGAGATGAGTCAGAAGTTCATTTAATGAGCTGACATTAACTGCTGATGACTTCACTAAAAGGAGACAATATGTAGAATGATCAGGATTAGAAACTGAAGCAAAAAACTGAGGTAGCTGGAAGGAGACAGAAGCCTTATAATGGCAGTTCTATCCTGTCACTGAAACTGAACATTTCCAGGCCAAAGAGACAAACAGCCACATCACAAACAGCCACAGCAGCTTTGTTGTTCCATTTTACCATAGCAGACCCCGAGTAGTGTAGTTTAGTAAAGCAACTGTTTAAAAAAGACTTTTATGTGCAAGTGTAACCATCAGGTCCTTAGGGGCCAAGTTCATCTAAGCTGAGTGGGAAGCCTTGGTGAGATGGAGTGGTGCTGATGCAGAAACACTCACTTCTGGTGCCACAGGGTTCCCTGAACAGAAAGAAGCCCTGGCCAGCAAAGCAGCAGAGCTGGAGTGATGGAACACACACCAGAGGCAAGTAGGACCTTGTTTTCAAATATTACAACTAAATTGCAAAGTTAAACCCACCATCTTGTTATGCCATAAATACCTTTCTATAAGATTTGGCACCAGTACCATTCTGAATCCATTTTCAGCATCTCCTCACTGAGCTAAAATATCATAAAACCTATTTCAGGGAATTTGGTGTATAAAGACTGTAAACAAATAACTTTTGGTTATTATCTCAAAAGAATCTATAGCTGGGCTTGCCTGGGCTAGGCAGCAAAGACATTTCTAAATAAACAAGATTATTATGATTGCAGTAGGTAATTAGGGTGTGAAGCATCCAGCAACCTAACATGAAGATAGTTAGAATAGTTAAGACCAGACTGTAATCAAGAAAACCACCAACATAGGATCAAATATATAATAAACATAGGGTTTATTTTTTCAGTGTTTTTCAGTGTTCATAAATAAATGTGAATCTTCTGATCAGATCCTCCAGCAAATATAAATTGTTCCTTTCATACGCATCAAAGCAATATATGGGATTAAGAATATGGGATTTTTTAACCTGTAATATGATGTCTACATATAATTAAAACTTTGATGTAATTTTTTTTGCTTTTTTTGCCAAATCCCACTACAGTCCATATTACTAAACTTTTATTCTCTTTTTCAATGGCAAATTAAACTTTTTCCTGATGCAAAATGCACTCTACATACACATTACCTATAGAAAGTGATCCTGCTCTGGCAGAGGGGTTGGTCTAGGTGATCTTTCAAGGTCCCTTCCAACCTGTAACATTCTGTGATTCTGTGATTATTATTGTTGGAAGGTGACCTAAAAATAAGACAGGTTTTATAAGCAGTCTTTTTTAGGCAACTAACAATTTCTGCCTTTTACTCTATTACCCTTATTATTTTTTTAACAGAAAGAATATATTTGAGAGTACTTGAGTTACAAGTATCAGCTTAAACTACTGCTCAGCTCATGTGACTTAATGAAATCTCTCTTTTTTTATATTAAGTAATACTTGTGAATTCTTTATTGACATAATCATGACTTACCTCCTGTACTATATGTCTTCTTAAATTTCTCTCCAATTAAGTTTCACTATTAGAAAGAGATCACTGTTTTATCCCTTTTTCACATTGAGCTCAAGGAAGTGAACAAATCCAGCATTTCATTTTATCTGAGCAGTTTGTATCACTTTCCATATTTCATCTGTGGATGAAATGAGATAGTGCCCAGAGCTTGCAGAAAGGGTGCAATTAATAAAATTATTTTCATTCTTGCAAGTAAAGGCACATGTTTTCTCTAAGCCATATGAATCCCTGACAGTCCCTTGTTCAAACACTCCCTTGGCTCAGTATCTTCATCAATGACCTGGATGAGGGAATGGAGTATTCCCTCAGCAAGCTGGGCGATGATGGGACACTTGGAGGAGTAGCTGACACACAGAAGGTTCTGCTGCCATCCAACAAGATCTGGGCAGGCTGGAGAGCTGGGCAAAGGTGAACCTGATGAAATTCAACAGGGACAAGTCTAGAGATCTGCATCTGGATAGGAATAACATAACCCACCAGTACGGATTATGGGATGTCCTACTGGAAAGCAGCTCCGTAGAGAGAAAACTTGATGTCCTAGTGGGCTGTACATTCTCCACAAGTCAGCAGTGTGCCCTTGTGGCCAAGAGGGCCAAGAGTATCCTGGGGTGCATCAGGAAGTGTCCAGCAGATCTAGGGAGGTTATCCTCCCCCTCTACTCTGCCCTGGTGAGTCCACATCTGGAATACTGTATCCAGTTTTGGATTGCCCAGTTCAAGAGCGACAAGAATCTACTGGAAAGAGTCCAACGGAGAGGATGATTAAGGGACTGGAGCATCTCTGCTATGAAGAGACTGAGACAGAGAACTGGGGCTGTTTAGCCTTGAGAAAAGAAGGCTGGGAGGGGATCTTATTAATGTCAATCTGAGGGGTGGGTGTCAAGAGGATTAAGACAATCTCTTTCCAGTGGTGCCCAGTAGTAGAACAAGGAATAATGGATTTAAGCTAGAACATAGGAAGATCCACCTCAACATGAGGAGAAACCTCGTTACTGTGAGGGTGACAGAGCAGTGGAACAGACTGCCCAGAGAGGCTGTGGAGTCTCCTCCAGAGATTGCCAAAACCCACCTGGATGTGTTCCTCTGTGGCCTACCCTAGGTGATCCTGCTTTGGCAGGGGGGTTGGACTAGATGATCTCTGTGTGTTTTTTCCAACCCCTAATATTGTATGATTCTATGACACTTCTGTGGCTTCACAGAAGTTGACATTTTACCCATGCTAATCGTTCCAAATACTGCAAATGGTGATTTGTTCCATCACATAAAGGAAATAGAATCTGTAACCTCATCCATAACAATTATGTATCACACTGAACAGACATAGGTGTTAATCCTAGCAAAATTCAGTTCTGTTGAAGCAATCATCCTGTTTAAAAATCCTTAAAGTTTCTATTAGGTAAGTCAGTACTTTGCTTCCATATTTATAAAGTTGTGCTGTGTCAGCGCAATGTTTGATATTAATTGTTTGCCATCTCTCTAGGCGTAACGAGTTCAAAAAAAGTTAAAATTATTTTTGGTTTAAATACGAAAAACTTGTACAGTCCAAGAGTACTGAGGATCAGATAGTGTATTCAAACACAGATTAGTAAGATTAATAACTTTGTAGTTTTTCCACCTAGCCCATACTATGACATTCTATGATTCTATACTCTCTAATGGACAGCTACCGACAGAGAATTATGAGAAAATCATGCAGCTTTTGGTCATCACACTACTGTCTCCCAACGATGTCAAAACTAGAATGCCAAAGCATATCTGGTTTTACAGTTAAAGCAACCATGTCACACGTCATGGCTTATAGTATCACCTTCTCTTAGTCTGCAGCCCCAAACTGCCTGAGCAGCAGCTGCCACCTCCAGCACCTAGCCCACTATTCCATGTTTTCTTCATGTTTTCTTCTCATTCCTCTGTATCTTAAAAAATCCATCCAAATTTCTCACCCATTTTCAGACTGGAGGTGGGAGAGGTGGATGAAGCTCACGATGGTCAATGTGTGGTGGGAATAATTGTGTGCGTTCCATAGTAAACGCAACATTCAATGAAAAATTCAGTTCTCAAAAAAAAAAAAAAAAAATCATGTCTGTGGCTCTGTAACAAACGCCATTATGTAGGGGAAAATGTTTCTTGACCGGACAGTAATTTACCGGAGTGAATGAAGTCTCCAGGGAGGATCAAACCATTTACACTGTCAACCTAACAGCTGACTGCTGGCAAACAGCAGAAATAAAAGCGTTCTGCCCCTCGGGACACGGGACGCGCGGGTTGGACCCACCGGCTCCCGCGGGGAGGTTCCCCCGGCTCACACAGCCCGGCCCGGCTCCGCCAGGCGCTGTGGAAAGGGAGGCTGGGGCGGGGCTGCGGGCGCGTCCGTACGGTGGGAGCTGCCCAGCCGGGTCGGACCGGGCCGGACCGGGCCGAGGGAGGCGGCGCTGCCTCGGCGGAGGGGCCCGGACCTCAACGGCAGCACCCAGCCCGGCAGCACCCGCTGCCTGCTGCCCCCAACGGCGGGAGCGTCCTGGGCCTTGCCGCTCCGCCCGGCGCCGCAGGCGGGACCCGGTTGCCATGGTTCGGCTGGCGGGCTCGGCGGAGAGCGGGCCCGGTTGCCATGGGCTTCCCGCCGGCGGGGGCTGCTGTGCCGCGGCCTGGCGGTCTCCGCCCTGTCCCGCAGACGCCGGAGCTGTCGTGCTGCTTGGAGGAGCCGAGGCGGAGCGGCGGTGAGGGGCGGTGTCGGGCGGTGTCGGGTCGCTGAGGCGCGGCGGGCGGCGGGGCCTGACCGGGAGTTCCGCCGCGCCGCACGGAGCCTTTGCCGGCGGCGGGTTGTTGTCCGAGCCTCGGCTTGAAGGGGTACGATAGCTTTCTGTGGAGACCCCGCCGGCGTGTCACCCGGCCCTGTTAGCGGGACCGCGTTTCACGGTGTCCTTCGCCATGAGGCCAGAAGAATCTGCTTGTACTTTTGTTTGAAAGTAGTCCATTTGTATAATAAAATAACGTGATAAAGGTAATTCAAGCTTTTTGGCTGCACTGTGCATCGTGCAGGGCATCCCGGCAGCTGGGGTTGCAACTGCTCCAGCAAGGAGTTTCACCTGGAATCATGGGGTAGTCTGGGCTGGAAGGGACAGAAAAGGTCATCTGGTCCAAGCCCCTGCAGTAAGCAGGGACATCTCAACCAGATCAGGTTGCTCAGAGTCCCATCCAGCCTGACCTTGAAGGTTCCCACCTCTCTGGGCAACGTGTTGCAGTGTTTCACCAGCCTCACTGTAAAAATATCTTCCTTATATCTAATCTGAATCTATCCTCTGTCAGTTTAAAAACTCTACCCCAAGTCTTAGCACTGCAGGCCCTACTAAAAAGATTGGCTTATTCCTATAGGCCCCCTTTAATTATTGAAAAGCTGCAATAAGGTATCAACAGAGCCTTCTCATTTCCAGGCTGAACAACCTTTACTCTCAGCCTTTTTTCATAGGAAAGGTATTCCATCACCCATACAATTTTTGTGGCCCTCCTCTGGACCCGGTCCAACAGGTCCATGTCTTTCCTGTGCTGGGAACCCCAGAACTGGGCACAGTACTCCCACAGGGGTCTCACCAGAGTAGAGTAGAGGGGGAGAATCACCAAACCACATTTCTTTTGATAGATACCCAGGATATGGTTGGCTTCCTGGGCTGGGAGTACTTGGAAATTATCTGAATGTTCACAAAATAAAAGAGTTCCTCAGAACACCTCCAGTTGATTGCTATTAACATTTTAAACCTATTTGCCCAGTTGAGATGTCCTGTTAATTAGGTAGAGCCAGACAAGAATTTTCTGACACCATAAATTTCTAAAGTAAAGGAATTCTGCAAGTCCTGTTGTCACAGTTTAGTGCTGGCACGACAATTAAACAGAATAACACATGCTCTTTATTAATCCCCCTCTCCTCCCTGTTAAAGAAAGGAGAGAGAATAAGGGAGAAAGACTTATGGGTTGGAAACTAAACTTCACAGTTTTAATGATAAAAAGGAAATAATTACTAAATATATACAAATATACAGGAAAATCATACCACGTTCCTTTCCCCCTTTCTCCCAGTAACTCTCACGTCACCACCGAGGCTTCAGGGCAGCCCTGGGAAAGTCCAGGCTGGAATCCTGGGGTCAGCAGCAGTCGGGAGCTGGAGGCAGGAACACACAGATTCAGGCTGGAATGGATCAGGACCACAGGAGCTGAATGGATGGAATCCACCCAGGATACCAAAGCAAACAGGGACAGGCAAAGAAGGGGAAGAAGGAAAGGGGTTTGACCCTCGTGATCCCTCAAATTTATATCGAGTATGACATGTATGGGATAGAATACTCTGGTCAATTTTGGTCATTTATCTTGTCTGCTCCGCCCTAAAGGAGGGTTGCAGGTGTGACCTCTTTACTCCTCCTTTTCTCCTTCCAGAGGGCAAGATGTTCCTCAGAACCAAGCAGTGTCCTTGGTTCTGCATAATCTCCACCAGTAACTATAAACATTGAGCATTATTAGTCCTAGAAGTAGACACTGACTGAGAAACTTGCTGTTAATTTCAGCGAGTGCAGCTACTTACAAGAGACTTAGCTGAAAGCAAAATTACAAGATAGAAAATTAACTTTATTCTGGCCCAAACCAGGACACACGTACAAAAGCAAATCAGAAAAAAAGATCCACATCATATTATCTACCCTGCACAATTACATGTGCATCTTAAGCTGTGTCTCACTGCTATTTAATGCTTAGACTTGGGAGGAATGCGTTAGCAATTTGTGATGGAAACAGGTGCCTTTAGAGACTGCAAAGGAGATCTGTTCCATCAAAAAGAAGTGTGTCTATCTGCCCCTTTAATTTGTAAGAAATCACAAAGGCAGGTGCTTCAGGATACAAAATAACTAATGCCCAAATGTCCAAAATGCCCAAAAAGGTTAATTTTGTATGAAAAAGAAAGATTTTTTTTTTTCTTAGACAGTGTATCTAGAGATAAGAGCTACAATTAAGTGGGTTTGGTACTATTTTTAGAAACAGTATCTCATTCTACCTCACATCCCTGAAAGATTTCAAAGTATTTTGCTCATCTGAGCCAGTGGTTAAGTACAATGAGTTTCCTCAAGCACTTACTCTGTCACTTCTTGCTAACCCACAGAAATTTTAATTCTTTTTATCATAAAATATTTTGCAGACTGTTGAACTAGGATTTAGAAACACGTTTTGACCACTTTGTGGGCTTACATTTTGATATCTGTGTTGATACATATGTGTGGGTCTCCTTTGCAAAATCTGGGTAGTTACCATCTGGCAGATACTTGAGTGTTTCTAATTTATTTATTTATTGAGAAAGCCAAGTATCTTTTCTGCATAAATATTCTCTGCCTATATTGAACACTGAATACAATTATCTTTTAAATATGCAGTATTGAAGGCTTGGAGGGACAGTTTTTAATTTTCACAGGGAACACTATGTACATCTGAATTCAAAGTATATTTCTATTGACGGTCAGTTATCATTATGCTTTCATTGCCTGAAATGCTATTGAAATACATACTTAATATTGTATATTCAGATTTTCCATTTCATGAGTCAGTTTTCTTAATGTCAGTTATAAATTTTTGCCATCATTAGGAGAGAAACAATGGAATAGTGCTTACAAGAAACATTAAAAAGATGGTACTGATCCTTCTGCCATGACAATATGTTCATTTTGGCACCTTTTTTTTTTTGTTTTTTGTTCCACTGAAGTAGTTACGGTTTTCTTCATATAATTCTAAATTTCATTAGAAAACATTATGGTACATTCTTTCTTATTTTCATTATAGAAGCTTCTCTAACACTTCTTTTTAAGAGTAAAATTTATTATTTGAAGTGAGAATCAGTTCACATATAAAGAAACTTAACATTTGGGTGTCTCATGGGCATATCTGTATCTGACCAGGGCATCTTGACTCCCCACACAGTCACTGCAGATCTGTCTTTGTAGTCAGTGGCAATGTTTAAGATATGGTATGTGGTCTCTGTTTCTGGTTTCAGGAAGGGAGAGATTTCCTTCAGTCTGTTGTCATGTCTGCCACCCTGCATAAGATGTCTTTTGTACCTCATTTCTTCTGACACTAAACCACATGTGCATGAGCAACTGAGTCAAGTTTATTGGCTTCATTGCCTGTAACAGAAACTTACACAGTTCTTATACAGATACCTAAATTTAGGTGTTTTATTCTGCAGATGGAAACTCCTGCTGGTAGTCTGAGGTGTCCCAAACATGGATGTGAAGCTGTGAGCTCTTGACAGGTATAGAGGCCCATGCCCAAGTGGCTGTCAAAGACCAAAGAGGCTGCCATGGGGCATAGAAATGAGTTAGATGCTTGTGTTTTGGTAAGTGAATTAGATGTCAGCATCTTGAACAGAGTAAAGGAATGGTTCCACTTCCCTTTTGATTACCTTACTCTGTATATTAAAATAAATAATACTAAGATTTTAATTTTTAGCTTGTTCACTCTCTCCAGCAAGATTTACTCGTCTGCAAAAGCATCATTCAAGCACAATATGGGAAAAAAATTTGAAGTGCAAGCTTCGGATCTTTGTTAATACATAAGTGATTGGCTGACATTGAATTTTTACATAAATGGGCAAAGAAAATTTCTGTCTCTCTTACATGATAATCTTCACTAGATGCCAATTCTCATTCACTCACCCTTTGTTCAGATTGATACAGTATTTTACTCAACAAGATAAGTAATCCACAGAAGTATTTAAAATAAGGAAGTAAAGTGCTGATAAATATTTAAAAGTTACTTTCTAAGGTGTTGTTCGCAAATTTGCAATTAACAGAACATAGATTACATTGTACTCAGTATATTAAGCATAGCTAAAAAAAACCCTTAAATTGTAGTATGGTTATTCCTTTTAAAATACTTCATAGCAATAATTTAATAGGCAAGAAATACAGAACACTTCCTGTGTGTATAAATTATTTACAGTTCTTTTCTGGTGTATTTCTTTGAAAATATATAGTCAATGATCTTTGGCTAGTAAATCACTGCCCATGCCAGCAATAACACTCCTAGGCAATCATGTTGCAGCTGTCGAGCCCTCACTACAAGGAGAAATGTGCATAAAGCCTCAGTTTCAAGCTTTTAATATGAGCAGTAAAACCCAAATATTTTTAAAAATTCATGCAGCAAAAAGTAATAAAAAATCCCCATGAGCTTACTGTTTTTTAGAAGTTCAAGTGCTTGGTTAACATTTCATTTCCTAACGTGAAAAAGAAAAATATATAAAAGGTGATTGGTTTGGTTTTGTAATTGCTTTTGACCATTTATTGCACATCAAAGTTCTCAGTAATTTGTTAGAAATTGAATTGCAGAAAGAGGTCCAAATTCAACAAAGCTGCCAACATTAGTTATGTGATTCATTGGCTCTTCACAGAGCAAATACTGAGGTGGGGTTTGATCATGAATGTGGTACTAGACTGGTGGTCTGAGTATTAATATGTCATAAACTGCAGGGAATAGCTTTGCATTTCAAAATCTGGATGTGTTAGAATTTTTCTTGAAGATTAAGCATTCAAACTGTTTTGAATAGAAACAAAATAATTAACTCAAAAGTACAAACTTTTTCACAAGTATTGTGTTTTTTCTCCCCTGATACAGTTTAGCATATCAAATGTAGCTTTAGGAGAGTATCTTCATAGTTACTGCAACATGAATAAGGTGTGTTGGAAGACATGAGTGGAATAAAGTAAAAATTTCAAAGTTTTAATTCCTTGACTAGTGAGAAACAATTGAACACGAACTACTTAAGCACTGTAGGATTAAATCCAAATATGTGGTCATTGCCTGTTTGTCCATATTATTGAGGGCAGTCAAATCAGATGAAGGAATGAGCATGCTTTAAATCACAGCAAATAAAGAGAGTTTTAGTTGACAATCTGTGATTAGATCTGCTAGGAGACAGAAACATAGTAATCACATGAAGTGCTGTTTAGTTCAATAAAATATGAAAATGTCTTGATAATTTGGTGATGGAACTCGAAGGCTGCTGAACAGAATATGTTGACCAACTGCAGGCACTCCAGGTGGCTTTCTGCTGCCCTCTAGGGACTGTGCCACAAACTTCCCTGTTAGAAGATTTAGGGATTTAATTGAAACAGTAAAAATAATCCAAATTAGGAAGTATGGAACTGAAACGTCATCTTTCCTTCTCCACGTTTCAATGGAGCATACAAGTTTGTAATTCTTGAGAAAACAAAATCAGTATAGGAAAGGGAAAGAAAAGAAAGAAAGAAAAGAAAGAAAGAAAAGAAAGAAAGAAAGGAAGGAAAGAAGGAAGGAAGGAAGGAAGGAAGGAAGGAAGGAAGGAAGGAAGGAAGGAAGGAAGGAAGGAAGGAAGGAAGGAAGGAAGGAAGGAAGGAAGGAAGGAAGGAAGGAAGGAAGGAAGGAAGGAAGGAAGGAAGGAAGGAAGGAAGGAAGGAAGGAAGGAAGGAAGGAAGGAAGGAAGGAAGGAAGGAAGGAAGGAAGGAAGGAAGGGAAAGGGAGAAAAAGAGAGAGAGAGAGAGAGAGAGAGAGAGAGAGAAAGAAAGAAAGAAAGAAAGAAAGAAAGAAAGAAAGAAAGAAAGAAAGAAAGAAAGAAAGAAAGAAAGAAAGAAAGAAAGAAAGAAAGAAAGAAAGAAAGAAAGAAAGAAAGAAAGAAAGAAAGAAAGAAAGAAAGAAAGAAAGAAAGAAAGAAAGAAAGAAAGAAAGAAAGAAAGAAAGAAAGAAAGAAAGAAAGAAAGAAAGAAAGAAAGAAAGAAAGAAAGAAAGAAAGAAAGAAAGAAAGAAAGAAAGAAAGAAAGAAAGAAAGAAAGAAAGAAAGAAAGAAAGAAAGAAAGAAAGAAAGAAAGAAAGAAAGAAAGAAAGAAAGAAAGAAAGAAAGAAAGAAAGAAAGAAAGAAAGAAAGAAAGAAAGAAAGAAAGAAAGAAAGAAAGAAAGAAAGAAAGAAAGAAAGAAAGAAAGAAAGAAAGAAAGAAAGAAAGAAAGAAAGAGTATGAAAGATCCACTTGTGTGAATAATTTGGAAAGGTAGTGGGTAAAAATTTTTAGCTGTAGTTATTCTACTGTTGTTTATACATAACACAAGCAAGTGGAGGTACATTATATAAAGTAGATAAAGAGTATTAGCAACATCTACTGTATAACACAGTATACAGAAAATCATAGAGATTCCTGGAAAGAGAAAAGAATGTGTTTTTACAGAATAAATGACCTCCTAGACATGTGAAGAGAAAGGAGAACAGGTGCACTTGTGAATGAGTTCAAACCAGCATTAATCATATGGATGTTTCAGAGAATAGGACAGTGAAATGTGAAGCAAAGGAGAAAAGTTTACAGAAAAGATACAAGGAACTTTTAGACTAAGGAATTTTAAAAAGATGTGAGAGGAAATCAGAATGCTGAAAACACTGAGCAAGTGACAGAAGGTGGCATTGCATTTCAAAAATGTTGCATAGCTTGAAGGGGGTGTTCAGAAGTGAGTTATAGGCTTTAGCAGTGAAGGAAACCATGCTGTAGAGAGGCTGCACATGTTGTTTCTCTTTAAATTATTTTTAATTTTTTTTTAATATGTAAGTAGACCAACAAATAATCCATTAGAGGTGCTCTTTTAATCCCTTAATGCAATGTAAATACTTTGTTTGTTCAATCAAGAAGATGCAAAAGTAAATACCAATAGTACAAAGTTAACATTTTAATAGTTTACTTATTATTCTATATTTATGCTATATTTTTTCCTTATTTTATATCTTACATGTTTGAAATGCATTCCTTGAAAGTTTTAATATATACAGGATAGGCATTTTTTCCCGCATTTCCTTTTTTTGTTGTTGTACAATTGAATTCTCTAGTATTATAGATTATGTATTAGATATAACATACGTTTTGTTTAAGTATTTTAAATGCCAGATAGAGTAACAGTTTATTCTTGATACTAGAACAGAACTCCTGTATGTAAAATATGCATTATGATGTTTTCAAATTACAAAAAGTATTCTGTAGCTTTCAAAGAGTTGTGTGATATGTAAGAGAAGGCACAGAATGTTCACCAGAAAAACTTCTGAAGCCTTTTTGTAACAAGCTATGCAAGAAAACGTGTGTAATTGGAGATCTGGAGAGAAAACTGCAGAAATAGCAAGAAAAATCAAGGGTGAAAATGGTACATTTTTGTAAAAGGTCATGAACTTATTATCCAAGTGTGGAAATCTTTAAGCATGTTTTTTAAAGTGTATTTCTATTGCCATTATTTTTATCTGAGACATTAGGCTGGGAAGGTACTAGAGTGTTATTTGGGACTATCCTGTGCTATTTTAAGTATTTTGAGTAAAATAAATTATAGTACTCTATTAATGTCACACAAATGTTTATCGCTGATAGGCTAACCAAGAGTTGGTAGTTGTACTTACTTTTAAAATCTATTTTAAAAAAATAAAAGAAAAATAATTTATATGATAGTTTTGTTGAAACTAACAAAATTATCAAAAAGATTTATAAAAGTTGTATAAAATAATGCTCTTTGGGATATTTTTAACCCATGCACGAGCAGCTCAGTTACAGAAAAGTCCAGCTCTCTTCTACTGCTATTTACAGAAGTCCCTACATTACAGCTTCATATTTCTCCCTGTTCCTACAGTTTCTAAATAACTTCTAAAATAATGTCTTCATTTTCTTCAGGACTGTGTTGTTAATAATTTAAATCAGCATTTCCCCTCCCTCCAGATGCAGGCATAAGTAGCTGGCCCTAATGGCTGAGAACTGTCCTACTTAGTCTCTAGCACTCAAATGGGAAACACAATTCTGCCTCATATGCCCATACATCATGTTTATATCCCTTCTGTAACATAAACACGTCATTCTACCCAAATTACTATCCTCATCTTTAGTTCATTGAAATGTGAGAAGTCTATAACCTTTTTCAAAACTTCTCATATGCTTTAGGCTCATAAAAAGCAGTCTCAGGCTCTCAAGAGGTTCTAACTAAGGCTTACACAGGATTGATGTTGCATCTCTGCTCTCTATGCATCATTGAAATGTATAGTACTAATGAGATCTGAAAATGCCATCTGACTGTGCTGGCAGCCTAAGGTCGACAGTATGTCCTGTAAAGGAGGATATGGAGTCTGGGATGTACCCCCTAAGGCAACTCAGCATCCCTGCCCAGCTGGAACTCATAGCTATGCAACCTGTTCTAGAGCTGGATCATTAAGCCAGATCCATCATTCCTCTGTATGGAAGCAATAGTTGTAATTTCTTCTTGCAACAGACTGTTAGCTGCAGCAGTCAACAGTGATAGGGCTTACTTCTCTTTTGCTTCATTTGAGTATTTATAAATATATGTATTTTCATGAAAATACATATATTTAAATATTCTCTGTAATGGGTGCTGCAATCCAGGCTCCTGTGTGAATATACTCAGAAGCTGTCATTGCATTCTTTATGGCTCAGGTTTCTGCTGCAAAAGAGGAGAAGGCTGGATGGAACCAAGGGTTGTCATTATCACAGTGGGCTGTGGAATTCTAGATATACAAATCACCTTCCCACTTTCAGATTTGGTAGAAGTACTTTTAGAAAACCTAGCTGGAACAGAAGCAGCTTATAAAGAAAAGTTGGTAATGTCAACTGGAAATTAGACCTTTCATTGCTAGTAGTAGGTTTCAAAATGGTTTGGCAGCAGTACTTAAACTGTCTTGAAGCTTTTAGTGGTACAAGTTCAAATAGTAGTAGGGTTTTTTTGTGCTGTAATGCAGAATTCTTCATGCATCGTCAGGGACTTTGGTGCAGATTTTGGACTCTGCCTCTTAATCAAATGGTATGTGTGTACCCACAGTAATGGCTATGAAATTCACTGTAAATATACCCAGGCTGTCATTAAGCCATCGTTCTGGAGCCAGATAGAGTACACTGATACTTATGTATGCATGGTAGCTAAAACATTGAGTTCTGCCTTTAAAAGGAAATCATACTTGCAGATTGTCATAAATAACATAAACTAAGAAGGTAAAGAGTATTCTAAATTTTTATTTTACAAACTAATTATGTTAGTATGAAATAGCAGAAGATGTGGTGAGTAGCAAAACGGTAGCTGACTATATACTAATCATAGAATTTAAGCAAATGGTCAGAGTCATCTTTACATCAAGAAATAAGATGTAACATCCGTTACTGAAATCTGGTAGAACCATATCTGAATACTGCATCCAGTTCTGGGCTGCCCAGTTAAAGAAAGACAGGGAACTACTGGAGAGATTCCGGAGGAGGGCTACAAAATTGATTGGTGTATTTGAGCATTTCTCATATGGAGCTCTTTATCCTAGAGAAGAGATCTTGTTAGTGACTACAAGTATCTAAAGGGTAGGTGCAAGGAAGATGGAGCCAGATTCTTCTCAGTAGTTCCCAGGGATAGGATGAGGGCAACAGGCACAAGCTGGAACATAGGGAAGTTCCATTTAAACATAAGAAAAAACTTTTTTACTCTGAGGGTGACAAGGCACTGGCACAGGCTGCACAGGGAGGTTGTGGAGTCCTGTTCTCTGGAGACATTCAAAACCCAACTGGATACAGTTCTGTGTAATGTGATCTAGGTCACCCTACTTTAGTGGAAGAGTTGGACTAGATGAGGTCCCTTCCAACTCAGATAATTCCGTGGTTCTGTAAACAAATGATGCTTTCAACCTCCTGGTTTATTTCTGCTATTAATTTTCCAAAGAATGGATAGGATATGATAAGAATAAGACTAGAATAGTTTTCAGTTGGAAGGGACTCATAATGATCATCCAATTCAAGGCTGACTGAAAGTTAGAGCACGTTGTTAATGACATTGTCCCAGTGCCTCTTACACACTTACAGGCTTGGGGCATGGACCACCTCTTTATGAACCCTGTTCCATGGTTTAAAACGCCCTCTTGGTAAATAAATTCTTCCTATTGTCCAGTCTAAACCTCCCCTGATGCATCGTTGAACCATTCCCAAGTGTCTTATCACTGGATCCCAGGAAGGCAGGCTCAGCACATCCCTCTCCACTCCCCCTCTTCAGGAAGCTGTAGGGATCAATGCAGTCACCCCCCCAGCCTTCTTTTATCTAAACTGGACAGCCCAGAGTCCCCAGCCACTTCTCACAGGACAGTCCTTCCAGCCCTTTCACCAGCTTTGTTGCCCTCCTCTGGATGCATTTGTGTATCTTCACATCCTTCTGAAATTGAGGGCCCAGAACAGCACACAGTACTCAAGGTGAGGCCAAGGTGAAAGCCAAGAACTTATGCTGTAAATCTATGGACACATTTCTGTATTCAACTGGGTTTGTATGCACATACATGCAGTATTTCAAAAGCTTGATTTACATTGGTGAGGAAAACTGACTGATGCTTAAAATCTGAACACAGTGACAAAAGTCTGTAGGGTACTGAGTTACCAAAATCCCATGGTCTCATAATCAAGGAAGAGGACAGCTTTTACTGAAGTCCTATTTTAGTTCCATGGCAAGGTGACATTAGGAAACTGTAGAAATGTGAGCAACATGCAACAAATGTGGGAAAAGGGAAAAAATGTGGTAGTTAATATAAGTAGCATAAAGCACTGTATCAACAAAAGAACTATAAATGGCAGCAGTACCTGGCAACTGAAAACATTCATAGTTTACAATTGTTTTTAAGGGGCTGAAATAATTATTCAGTGACTAGATAAGTGTAAAATATTTCTTTGAAACATATAGATATAAGCTATGACAAAATTAAAATTATAAACATCCAAGTGTAAGCAATAATGGGTGTTATGGATAATAACAATAAATATAAATTTTGAAATTATCCTTTTCTTTGCATTTCAGAACTGGTGTATTTGTAAATGAGTGTTTTTCATGACGGGTGGTACAATTGCACCCTCTTGTGGTTTACATAATGCAGACTTTAAATACCTAAAGTAGAGTTTAGGAATGGAAAGGTACATCATAATTTGGAGGATGGATTTTTTTGAAAATGCATTTGTTTTCAAGGCAAATTCCCAATAACTCAACAACAGTAACATCTTCAGTTTATAATTTTAACCAGAAATTCGCAAATGTTTTCTTCTTTGGTGCTGTAGGAGAGCATCAGTGTTTTGCATCTTGTTTCTTTACAATACATACAAAAATCACAACTGTTATTCAAGAAGACAATTGATTATTTTGAGGGTATGTTGAACCCCAGAGAGAAATGCATGTTTCTTATGTGCATAATAACTAGCTTTATTCTCTCACCTTTACCTGTTTGACTAGAATACTATGAGGATAGGTGGATGGATTGAGTTTAAATTTGTTATATTCCAAAATTAGGCAGCACATCTCCCTGGTATTGTTGGAAAAGAAATCGTAAGAGTCTACAGTACATAACTTTAGTAAATATATGATAGAATTTGTTGTGGCTAAAACATGCTTATTTTTTTACTTAATTTTTAGAGTGAAGGCAGTAGAACAGAAAAGGTGAGGAACACCGGAGCTTCCTGTATATAAGGCGTGTTATAATTGCCTTCCAACCTCTAGCCCCTCTTTCTTACAAGTTAAAAGTTCCCTAGTTTAAGCAAGCCAAACGCTACCGCTGTGGGCAGATGGTAGAGAGAACATTGCTACAAAACCTGCCACTCAAAGTGTAACAGATGACTGTAGCTACAGAAAATTGTCCCTTTGTTCATTTTGCTAATGAGTGTCCTCATTGCAGCAGGAGACCGAATAGTTAATTACTTGCACTTCTTGGGTTTAGCAGGTGGTGGGGCTAGAGCTAAGGGCTGTCTGAGCAATCTGCAGAGTACACGGTTCTGAAGAAAGCCTTGGGTGGTTTTCATATCCTTTCCTTGAAATAGTAAAACTTATATTTGAGATACCCTGTAAAACTTAGTCAGAGGATTAATTAAAATATTTTTGTCTATTTTATGTAAAGTTTCCTTTTTGAGCATCAGCTGCTGATGCTCATATACAGCCAGAGGAAGGGAACAAATACTTAAGCCTATTAAGAGCTGTAACAGTTACTTAAAAAGTCTTTTGAAAATCGGTTTGTTTTGCAGCAGTTTGGAGCTGAGCACAGCCAGAGCCGAGTGTTAGCTAATTGCTTAAATATTGCATGTGCTGTTTCCTTAACTCTGCTGCTCTCCCTGCAGTGTCTGCTTCTGTCTATGGGATTTGGTTAAAGTTTTCAATGAAAAAATTTGCTCTAATAATTACCACAGAGAATTAGTTTTAAATCTGTTGCTGCGTAAAGAATGTTTAAAATGAAATACTGAACATACTGAAGCATTTAATTAGAATTTAATTTAAAAGTATACATTCTTAAAAGTTACATTTTTGGTAGTCCTACTTAGTCTATGTAAACTGCCACTGATTTTGCAGTAAAAGAAGGGGAGCCACAAACTAATTACTTTCCAAAGCATTTGGCATTTTATTTACATGAATTCTGATAAAATTAGTGAAAACTTAGTGGCTAAAACTTTATGAAATTTTATGAAATTTATGTATGCTTTGTTCTGGTAATCTGGAGTTCAAGAATGTCTTTTTTGAGGAAAAACAAATAGTTATGGACTAAATTTTACCCATTGTTAGATTATTGTTTAAGTTTATACGCCATTTGCAAACCTTGGAGTTTTATTTTTCTAGGGTCTTTAACATTTCTAATTTTAATCAGTTCTTAAAAAAAAAGAGTTCATATTTTTACCAACCAAAGCAAATAATATCTTCAATTTTCTTCAGTGAGCAAAGCAACTGCTGTCTGAGTCTTCTCTTTTGTGTTAATATCTTAAACAGTTTCAGGAGTTAGTTTATATTCTGGTATTACTATGAAGATCTGTGCCAGCTCTGAAAGGTTTTCTATAATTTTAAAAGAAATATGTGGCAGTAAAATCTAGACAGCCATAAGACAATATATTCAAATGTTTTCAATAGCTTTGAAACCAACAAGAAAAAAAGAGTAGCTGTCCCAATAAGCTTCAGTTGCATAAGAAGTCTTTTCCATAATGGACGTGGCAAGATTTAAACAAAGGGCATGCATAATAAAAATGTAAATGAGTTTGCTTTACTAAAACTATAACTTTAAAGTCTTTTGTTGCATGTTATCCTGGAACCTTCTTACAAGGTAATCACTGTTTGCATAGAGATTTAAACCGAAGTCTTCAATAGCATTAAACCCCTGCACGGTCTATGTGTGACAGGCATGCAAAGCCATGTTAATGTTCAGAATATGAATTGCCTCTGGGTGGCTCCGACACCAAGTAGAAAACCAACTGTGTTGATATCAGAAGGCCTGATGGACTCCATGCGGCTCCCAGCCTGAAAACTTCACCGCTTTGACATGTGATGTGCTCCTCATGACACTGGCAGCACTGTCACTGAGAAATGGCACAAAGGCAACAAGCCCCCCTCCTTAGCCATGCACTTTGCAACCCCCTGGTGCTGCCTGTCCGCAGTCTCTCCTGCCTGCCTAGTTACGGACAGAAACACGGGGGGAAGTGTGGGTGGATAGGCCCCAGCTGCCTTCCTGGACACAGCCTCCATAATAAATTGACCTGAATGATGAGGGCACACAAACAGTATGATGTGCATTATTCCTGTCAATAAAATGTCCCCATGTGTTATGGTCTTTGTATATAATGTACTGCAGCCTTTCTTCCAGCGGGGACCTATTTAGAGGCTCCACTTTTTTCTATTCATGTTATGACTCTGTAATAGAATTCAGAAATTATATGATACTGTGTTGTATAATATTGCACCAGTGCAGCATATTTAAATCTCTGATTCCTTGCTTATAAATTCAAGGCATCGCAGTGTTTCAGGTTGTCTTTGAAGATGATGACCATGAAAAAAAAAAAAACGCGTGAAAAAGAGAATGAGGATTTCAAAGAAGAGATTTTTAAACTGCACAATGAGGTTTCTCGTCTCGAAAATGCTCTGAAATGCTCTGAAGCAGAGAAATGTTTGTTAGGTAAAACTTTAAACTGATGTTAGAGCAAGATGATTGCTTAAAGGCAGCATGTAAGAGATGTTACTAAAGCTGGAATTGATTGTTCACAGGCTTCAGAAGGATGGTGACTTATTTCTGAACTGTTGTCTTATTCTGGTATTGAATGCTAATTTTGTATGTATCTGTAGAGAAATTCATACATATTTATTCTAATTTTAATGCATATATTTACATATTTTTAATTTATGACAAAGGAATCTTTGCTGTGGCTTTTGAGACTTCTAATATTGCCTAGCAGTGTGGCTGGAGTTCATATTTTGTGACAGATAATTGCTGTAAATTTACTGAGATAGAGTAGTATCAATAGTTGTATTTTTAAAAATGTGGTCTACAATATTTTATCTTATGGCAACTTCATTAAAACCTACTCTTTCTCTAGTTCTTAAGCTTCTGTGAAATATTTGAATGTGCTGTTCTTCATACAATTAGATCTGTGTTTCTGTGGAAATTTCTAACACAATCAGATTCTCTCAAATAAGCCATCACTGCTTTTGGTACCTGTGCTTTGTTACAGTTCTTAAAAGGAGGTGGGTTGTTTTTTTCCTGATAAATGCAATGTACAGTCTTTACCTGCAGGTTACTTATTGTAGATTTCCAGAATGAAATATTTAATGCAGAACTTGAAACTACATCAACAGAGTAGAATTTGGCTATTCAGCTTTCTTATGTCTGTGTAGATTAGAGCCAGTATCACATTTAGTAGTGGCAAGATAATTCCTGATTCTTGTTTATCATCTGATTCAATGGTGCTGCTTATCTTTTGGTAGTTTTGTATGAGCAATAAAGAAACACCTGCTAAAACACTTTGTATTGGCTGTGACTAACAGCAAGGATGTCCAGAATCAGTATTAATGAAAAGCTGTGGGCACTCAGTCACACTTGGCTCTTGAACTTACTTCTTCATCTCCCTCTGACCAGCCGGCTGAACAGCAGGGAGAAGGCTGTGAATGTCAAGGGCGGTGGTGAAGGTCACAGTTCTGCGAGGACTCGCATCCCCAGTGCATTCCTCTGGGTTTAGAGACTGACCTGAAGCGAACATTTTGAATACATTCATGTAGGCATGTAATTTCATGGGCTTTCTCTTTCTCCCCTTGTTTTCAGATAAGCAAGTTCAAAGACTGTGGTCAAAAATGGAAAGAGATGAGCAAACTGTTCAAAAGGTATGTAATTTTTGGTTTTTGTAAGCTACATTCTTGGCAAAACAGTAATGAGCTTGGACTTTTGGCAGTCCAAATAATAATAGAAAGCTGAATTCTTAATTAATTATGTTACTTTGTAGTTTATGGTAGTATCACTCCTGGTAGAGTAATAGTATATTGGTATTCCTTTCACAAATGTTGTAATTTTTATTTTCTCACCCTATTGTATTTCATAATGTTCATAAAGCACAATGGAAATACTGAACCTCAATAAAGTACAGGAGAATGATTGAATACTTAACGAAAAGCCATGCTCAGCAAGCTTTTGAAGGCAAGGAAACATTTCTGTATGCAACTAGCTAGTAACTTCAAGTAAGAAAATGCCTATTTTTGTAACTTATGACTTGTTAAATATTCCACTATGACTGGACAGAGCTGTTAGTGTATGTGAATTACTTGTTCTGTGCTACCTGAGCAAAACAGTAGCTGAAAAAGGCATAAAACCAAATTAAAAAAAAAAACAACTTTCCACCATAATTGTTTATTAACTACTAAGGGATCTCAGAAACTGACAGCTCTGTGTTTTCCCCATATATCATCTAGATATCCTTCCAGTGGGCTCCCTGTCTCATGGCAGTTCTCCAATGGCTTTTTTCTACAGTGTATCATTCCCATTATGAAAAGTAGGAAATAGACACAGAACTTCTTCCTGTAACAAGCATTCCTTCTACAAAATATCTTCAAAATGCTTTGTAGATAACAGGAAATAGTGATATTTTTATGTGTTTATTCCATGATTACTAAAATGTTGCACAAATTAAAAGTCTGCACATAAAATCCAAAATCTGAAGCAGAAAATAAATTGGTCTGCCTAATGCACTGGTCTGTAAAAGAAGGATTGCTTCTTCTGTTAGCTTTTCCTCTTTTTTTTCAGGTGTGACAGCATTTAGGAATCATGCTTAGATTCGAAGTCTCATTATGCTGGAAAGAAATGCCAGTCATCAGTTCTTATACTGAATGTTTCTTCTTAGTTCAGTTGCAAAGTCCAAAGAATATTTTTAATAGTAGATTTTTTTCATCCTTTCACTCAAAGGAAATTTTTCCTTAGACTTAGTACGTGTTTTCCTTTCCTTCCCATCATCTTCATACAATGGAGGATGTTGTCTTACATCTTCCCATTGGTATACCTCAATCTATGGATCTAAGCAGCAGCATCAGAACTCTTTTCTGTGTGCCTCTCACATGAACTGGATGCACTACATGTGTGTAAATGAGGATCACCCCTTCCTCCCAAACTGGCCCCAGTACAGCTACCATACAGGTGGCCCATCCCAGTTGCTGCCCAGTCTGTCTAGTGAGCTGAATTGTGAAACTGAAGCACTTCAAGAAACCTTTGTAGCAGTCCTTCTCTTCCTGTTATAATTCTGATAATTAATTACATTTTCATATCCAAAAAACACCTACAATTCTAAAATATTAACTACATTGCTTGAAGTTTCTGATTTCCTCTCACCCCCCTGGGCCCTCCTTTGCATATCCCATTAAAAGATGTTCTCTCAATAGCCAGAATGTGAATAAATTCTTCTTTGCTTAAAAAGCTTTGATCTTCAAAAAGGAGGAGCTAGGCATGAAGGCACACACTGCTGGAGTGCCCAGCAGTCAGACATTGTGCTCCAGAAAGAGAGTTCACAAAGTTGATACAGGCACCAGTATCAAATATATACTGTTTGAGGAAAAGTGAACACTTAAAAATTAAACTGAAAGCAGCCACCAGTCAGTGATAAGTGACAATGAAACACGCTGAAAACACTGTCTCTTACCTTGGCTGACTTGCAATTGATTGATTTCTCGTAGGTACTTGGAGTCTGGAGCTCCCTCCTGTGCACGGGCAGCCAAGCTGTGCCCTAGCTGTGGGCAATTACCTCCCTAATTTCTCTCAAAGCAGCATAAGAGATGGCAAGGACTGAGTTTTTCAAATGGGCTGTAGTATTTACCCTGGGTTCTGATCACAACCCATAGCTCCATCTACCAGTTGCTTAACTGCTGGTTTATACTGTGTACTGGTAGTAAAATGTTCACTCTAAAGCTAGATATAGGGAGAGCAAGCACAGAGGAGCTGTAATGTATAGGCTACATGTTAAGATACTTTACAGAGAGGAAGGGACTTTTCTATAGGTTTGTTCTTCCTTCTGATTTTTTCTGAGTATTTTTGCTTGAGTTTTAGGGGCGGGAGGGAGTTTTGCTTATTTTTTTCTTGTAATTCATAGTCTAATGTAAATGCATAAATAACCTATCAAATCAAAACACAAAGTTGACTGTTTCTCATGCAGTCACAGCTTTGGTATGTTGTCAAGCTCGTGCATGAGTATTCTGTATCTAGTCTCATGAATTTCATATTCTTTGTGTCCAATGGCACAGCTTGAACAGAGCTGGTGGCTTATTCTCATCATAGAGGGGTAGTTAAGCTACTTTTCTATGACTTGGGATATTGTAATCAAGCCCCATAAAACTCCCAGCAGCATACAATGTCGGCTGCCCTGATTTGTGGCTGAGCACTCGGGCTTCTAGATTATTATGCTGAAGGGGAGCATTTCTCCATTTTTATGAAAGAAAATGAATGTCAGTCTTGTACTCAGCGTTGTCTGGTTTTAAATATGTCCTAAATGCAAATGGGGTAAGTAAAAAACTCTGCTCCTGGTGACACTGAGAAATGTAGATGTTTAACTTGCAAGACTCAAGTGACTGGCTCTGACAGAAGTCCCACACAGCTCAAACCCAGGAAGGCTGGGAAGGTTTGCCATGAAATGTAACTGTTTAAGGGATTTTGACTCTGCAGCTTCTGAGGAATTCTTGAGGATTTCTGCTTAAACTGCTCTTTAGGCACAATCTTTTAGCCTCAGTGAAACTAGAGGTTTAATTTGGGTACATCAGAATTCCCTGCAGATGACAGACATCTGCTGATCTTGCTACGAATATACAACAGTGCAGTGGGCTTGCTCCCATGATTCCAGACTGCCACTGCTGTTTGGGACAGGTTTCCACAAATACCCATTGTTTTGAGACTTTAAATCACTGAAATCTCTTTTTCTATTTGTCTCCCTACCTCCTGTGACATCACACTCTACTTTGCTTATGCCAGAAGAACTTAAAGTGTGTGACTCTTGTGACACTCTTAAACCCTACATAAAAGTACCTAACTGTAAGTGAAAATGTTGCTCTGTATCCAGTCATACGAAAATATGTATATGTCCATGTGTAGTCTCTTGATCAGGAAGACTGATAGGGTTATTATAGAATTATGCCTACTTGTGATACGAAATCCAACATTGATTCTCACATGTTTTTATTGTAGTTGATTGAAATTCAAGAATAAATGAAGGCAGAACTTGAAAATCAAAGACCTGTTAAGACACTTATGTTTTATTAGTTGTTTTTTTAAAACCATAATTTATTGCAAATGTAATAAAATATTAAAAACCATTTTAATATCCTATGGGTTGAAAAAACCTTCATAATTAGGGAAGGTGTTTTGCATATGAAAAACCATAGCAAAATTACTTTACAGTTTTATTTAATTCTTACTGTATTTTAAGAGGAATACATATAAACAATGCTACTGGAAATATTTTTTTTAAGCACTAATTTTTTTTTTAGGAACACTTGGAAAATATATAATAAATGCAACATTATTTGAAAGGATTTGCTGCTGCTGTTTGCAAATGTCATAGGCAATGCTACAGAGTTTTGTCTTAAAATATTTTTGTATTCTGCATTAGTCTCATAAGAACACTGCCTTTTATTTTCTTTTTACATGATCCAGGAACTTTCCAGACGGCTGGTCCTTTATTTTACCATTTGACTTTTTTTTTTCTCCTAGCCTGATTTTGTACTGGCTTTCACACTGATCACCACTAGTATGTCTTTGTTACAGTAAACTGACTGGGTTTATTATAATAAAAAATAAAACACAGCTTGACTTGCAATCTAAATGTGCTGGAAAAGAATATGATACTGTTTAGAAGAGAAAAGGTTGTGAATAGAAAATCAGTACCACTTCAGTTATTTAAACATTTGCTTTTCTGCAGCTTGTCAAACTTTGTGCCAAGTCATAGCTGCTTTACTTTGTTTTGTTAATCTCAGCACCATGTGTCTTGGGCTTTTTTAATAGGGGGCCAATGCTGCAGTACTTACTTGGTTTTCAGTTTCAGTGAGTCTGAGGAAGTACTGTAGGGGTTTTTTTTAATTTGTAAATTTAAATTGTAGCATTTTTTTAAATTTACAAAACAAAACAAACCTATAATGTTTCAGGGTAGGTCTTTCAAGTCAGTTTGTGAAGATTAAGCAAAAAAAGCCTGAAAAGTAAATTGCTTATTAAATGAATTTTAATAAGTAACTTCATAATAAAATAGCTTATAATTCTTAAGAACTCCTAATTTTAAGAAAATTTCTTTAACGTGAAGTTGGAAGCAAGATTCTGGGGGAATTAGGAAATTATAAGTAAAATATTTTTAAATTTTATTGTTGCAATTTAGGCCACCCTGTCAGGGTATAGACTCTGCTCTTTCATGGAAAATATTTTGGCATAAGGGTGTGCCAGCAGAGAATCCTAGCTGCAGCTAAAAATCACAGTCTGATTTATATATTTACCAAAACTACATGAAGGCATTGTGGTGGTATAACTGAGGATTTGTTTGGCTTCATAGTCTGTTTCTGAAGTAATCTGTAACATGAAAACAGTTCAGACTTCTGGATCTCAAATGGTAGCTAAGGCACATAGAACATTTTAAGTCACAAACGGAGTTGTGGTAGCTCTAGAAATCCCAGTGGGACCTTAGCAAAGGTTAAGTAGTCAGTTTTGACATATCCTTAATGTGCACCAAAAAAAATCTAAAAATCTGATTCTGCAGAAAGATTAGGTGTTTCTTTAAAATAAGTATTGATTTTTCAGGCATGTTATTGGTTTTTATTATTATTCCAACGTTAGTTCCAATCTTTATCTAGAAATGCTTTAACTGAGGGGATTTTCTGAGTTCAAAACAAATTAATGCCTTGAAGTTAAACATTTGCAAAGGCTGTTGAGTGAGATTTGGCATCACTCTTCCCTCTCCTCCTAGTTCTAAAACCAAGCACACTGGTGCCAAACCTCTAGAGCATATCTATGAAGTGGGTTCTAAGGTCCTTAAGTTTCCCAAAACAACCATGAAATGTGAAGATATTTTGACTAACCTGCAATACCTAATATTCTTTAGCATGCAACTTTTTGTGGCCTTATCTTTGTGTATTATCAAACAAATCAGTATTAGGTAACTCAGAACAGTAACGTGATAAAAAACAATTCAAGTGGAATGCTTCTCTACTGGGAAACAACAAGGAAGGAGTAGTCTAGGTGAGAACTTAAATGCTTTGCTCATTGAGGGCTTCTTATTGTTAGTCTGAATGCATACACATGTGGAAATGAAAGATGGAAAAGAAAGAGTGTAAAACCACTCTCAGAGTCTGTGGTGCTCAAGAGAAAGAAGAATATTCATTGAGTGAAAAAAATTATTCATACGTAGGATTGAATATGAAAACATAATTCCTAAGACATATGATTGGAATAAAGCATTTATACTCTCAAAATATCTTATCTAAATTTTAAAGTTTTTAAAGCATTTTCATGAAAAAATTTACATAAATATATTTTATTCTGTATCATCATACAGTTCTGCATATTTTATTGCATTACAATAAATAAAAATGACAGTGATATAAAATTGCATTACCTAGGAGTTTAAAACCTGAGAAATGTAACAATGTTAGATGAAAATTACAAAAAATAATCAATAGCAAAATACTCAAAAGTGAATCAATAGTAAAATCCTGGAATAAATATTAGGGGAGGGAAATGTCACTTGATTTAATGTTCCCCCTTTATCATTTTTAATGATTCTATGAATATTCCACTTCATGTCACTGACTATAAACAATATTTTTGTTTTCCTGTCCTTTGAGTGGTACAAATTTAGGAGCAATGCTGAGCAGTAGAAGCAACTGGCTTTGTTACAACTCAGTGCAAGCCAAGGAGCTGCTGTCACTTGCTCATGTTGTTGACAGTCCCATCTTATATCCAACAAAGTTTTTGCAGAAAAACTGTAAGTATTTTTCTATCTAGTTACTATGTCCCCAGATGGTGGACTGAAAGACTGCTTTTCACTGTCGTAGATCAAAATACAAAAGCAATTAATTTTAAATCTGGAAAACATTGTATGTATTTTGAATATACTATTTACAGATTAGTTCTTTTTTTCATTTTAGAACAGTTTTTTAAATTAACTGTAATTCTGAGTCAATAGTAAACTTTTCCAAAAGTTTATGCCTATAGCTCTGTTCATATTCTTGGTCGTTCCTTATAGTAACAGAAGAAGAACGAAGATACTGAGACAAAAGTGTAAAGTGTCCTAGATGTGACACAGAAAAAAAAAAATTACCTAAGTCATCCCATCTTTCCAAAGAATTACTCTTGTAAGTCCTTCTTCTCACTTGCTGACTTTTGAATCCTTTAAGTAGAAAAACATGTAAAAGTCTTTAATATTTTAACACATTTTGAAGGTTTTGCTTTTAAAGTGCTCTTTCCTCTTTTGTAAGAATGGTTAGCAGTTTCAAATCTATAATAATTTTCTATTGGTTATTTGAACTATTTAAAAACTCATTCTACTATGAGGTATGTGACCATAATCAAATACAAATGTAAGTTGTCATCTGTACCTCTGATTACATCCTGTCTCTCACCAAAGGTGTGAGGAAAGTTAAACTGTTTGTATTTCTCTATTGCTATGGGTTATATTTTAAATATTCTAGAAAAATAATAACTATACTTGTGGACACTTCAACTTTCACAGAGTAATTTTATATGACAGGATAGATGTAGTGAATGATTACAAGAACAAAGGATTTATTATTGTCTTATTAATCCTAAAGTTAGATTTAATTTAGGTTTCACAATGCCTTTATTTGAGTAAAGATTGTTGGTATTTCTGATCTACCTAAAACTTCAAATAATATATTAAAAAATCAATATTTAGAAGTCATTATCTAAATTGATGTATTAATCAGCTTCACTTTTTGAAGCTGGATTTCCTTCAATAGTTATTTAACATATCCTATTAATCATAGTTAGATTTAGAAAGCTCTGGCATGTGGTGAGAACAAGCCATATGCTGAGATAAACTGAAGCACATCTAGGTTAGTTGAAGTATGCATGGTGTTGAAGTATGCATGATGTTTGAAAGTGGTAATTCATGGTATTAAAACAAAAAAATTGGAATATCATTGGTAATTATCTACTTGTTACATAGACTTATGGCTGAAAGTGTTACAGGCATAGAGGAATATCCATTATTGAATAATTTCATTTATATTAATGTTTAATGGATTCAGTAACATTTAAGTGCTACTTGGACACTTACCAGATGTCTTCTTGCCCTAATGCTTTAACGACACAGTAAAGTCACATCAGAAATAGGATAACATTTCAATCTCAGTAGTAACAACGTAAAGTTTTGACAAAAAATCAGCCTAAAAACCAACCAAAACCCCCCAAAAACCTGCTTAGATACTACAAGAACTGTCTTGCTATGGAATTTTCCCTGGTCTTGCACACATGAGCACCTGACCCCCTAAGGATTATGTAGGCATTGAAAACTAGGTCTTCACCAGAAACTTGGCTCATAAAGCTGGGATATTATGTGGTACAGGAAATAAAGAGCTGTAGGCAATAGTTAAGTCATTTTTGTATTCAAAAGCCCACCTTCAAGTGCTTTTGCATGTCTAGGATCTTACTGAAGGGTTGTTAGCTTTTCCAGCAAACCTTTGCCAGTGTTGAGCTGGTTTGTTTGAAAAGAGTAGAGTTTTAGGCTAAAGGTATTGTGGCGAGTTGCAAGGAAGGAAAGATGTGAAATTGCAAAGTTAAAAGAAAATTATAACTAATATTAAAAAATAGCACTTAGATGAATCATCCTTTAGATCTCAACTTTTATTCTAGTACAATATGATAAATAAATATTTTGGTTTATCCAGTATTTTATCAGTATTTATAAATTATTTTATAATTTTTGTGGTTGCAAATGTTTCTACCTCTTGTATCTTTTAGTATTTTTCCATCATCTTGCTATATATGTGTCAAAAAAACACTATCCATTGACCAAGTCTATACCTGTCTAAATATACCTGAGGAACAGAAATAGCACTTGATTACAGTTTCACCTTTAAAATCACCTGGCCCAGTTCCTCTCTGTTAGAAATATTTCGAGGAGTTTAAAATATTGCTATGTTTTACTGTGTTCCTTTAATACCTGATTCTCCTATCATCCTTGGCTGTATAATATTTTTGACCAATTTACTGCTGCTATTCCACACCTTTTCTTCCTGTTAGCTGAATTTCTGATAATATCCCATCCATAATAGCCATATCTGTTACATTTTTACTAGCAATCATAGTGTTGTTTTTCCTAGTCTCCACAACTTTCCTAATTGCTATAGTACTTTAAAATGCATCAGATATAAAGGGATTTTAACCTGACGAATTAAAAATTAATTTATCAGAGATGTATGGTTTTGTGATCAACGCTGTACTGATACTGCAAGAGAACAGATGTATCTTCCTTCTCCACCTGACCTTCAAAAAAGAGCAAAGCACATTTATTCCCTTCAGTCTCTTAAACAAACAGATAAATGCCCAGACCTGCCACTCCTTGCTGACCATCACAAGGGGGATGTGGGGCCATCCTCATCATCAGGGATCCCCAGACCTACCCTGATGTCCTGCCCATAGCTCTACAGCCCTGCAAGGATGGTGCCTCATAGAAACCATGTAGACTTTGGCATGGCCTCAGGTGCTTTCAATCTACAATCTGCTGTTAATGAGTAAAACACTAAATGATATTGCTAAGGTTCTGTATAGTTTTTTTAATATTTGAATGTGGGTTTGAAGGAACACACAATAGCACAGTCAATAAAGTTCAATTAGTATTCAATTATTACTAAGTACACATACGGTGTTAGCTGGTATTTTACTCAGTGTTTGTAGTGTAGCAGATATGTGTAATTTTGTATTGTAGAAGGAGCAGGGAACACCTGCATTCACTTCTAGAAATTTTTAGGTATCTAGATAGGGATTATGTTTATACTGGAAAATCCATTTTGAGGATTTTGAAGATAACAGGATATCTGTTTACACTGTTTCAACTGATGGCTGCATATTGCACTATTGATAAACCAAGATAGATATAGGCAAGAGGAATTAGTGGTTATTACAGATAAATACTCATTCCAAAGATGGTAAAATATCTTAGAATCACAGAATCATTTAGGTTGGAAAAGACTTTTAAGATCAAGTGCAACCACAGATCATTCTAGCTAGCCCAGTTAATGGGGGGGGGGTTACTGAATATTTTTAATTATTTTCTTAATTTAGAGAAAATGATTTATATTCAATTAATATAGTGAGGTGAAGGATATAATAGTACAGCAGATTGAGTGTCATAGATAATAGAATTGCCACAGTTCCTCTGAAATCTGTTTCATAGCCTTGTGTCTCCTTTTGTAGTTCTATTTCTGTTTCATGCTGTTTTCTAACATTACTAAATCTATCCCTTAATTCCTCAAATTTACTACAGACTGAATAGATTTCCTCCTTACTAATTATAATCTTCAAAATTTATTCCTTGCTATTGTAAAACCTTGTAATAATAGTATAATTAGTGAGGAAAATTCATATTGGGGTTTAAATCTGTCACATTGTTACCACTGAGGCTCGTTCAAGTTTGCCAAATCTTTCTGAGTTTAAGTAAACTAAAAGGAGTGAATTTTCTATATGATCTTTACAGACCATAAAACCACTTTGATGCTACTTGTATTGCAAGTAGTGAAAGCTATAAATGTATCCAAAAAACAGGATACTAAGCATTAGTTTGCACATAAATTTTAAGATTCTAGATATTTTTTTTTAATGGCTCTTCTGAAAGAGGAAATAGGACTCCTGAAATTCCCTTAAATGGAAGAGTCTCAGCCGGGTCACTGTGTCTGATGTTTATGATACCTCTACATGAGGCATAAAGTGAAAATTCATCAAACCCTCTGAGCAAGACTACAAACCCATAGTATCTTCATCCATCTCCAGGCTTCAATGGCTGTTTATACAATAGTGTTTAATTTTAGAACCTTTTAGGCAATTAGGAGTCTTGTCCAGGGTGAAATCTAGTCATATTTTGAAATGCACTAGATAATATTTTTTAGCAATATTACTATAAGTATTTTTTTTTTGTACTGAGAGAAGTAGGATATGCTTGATTTAAAACTTTCTCCTTTTAAGATGAAAATGAGGGGAGGGGTAGATGTTGCCAAAAGACTAGCTGCAGAAACCTCTTTCCTACTCAGTAAGTTCTAGTTCCAGTGTCTGAAAGCTGTGTGTTTGAAAAGCTTAGTGAGCAGGAAAACCTTTAGTTATTAGATTCTGGCTATGCTTATTTTGCTAAAAATTAATTATGTGTTTGATTACATATCTGAAATATATTAAAAGTATTCCCTGGAATACAGTTCTTATAATCACTGTGCCAATATGTAACATCCTAACTTACATTACAGACAAGCTCAGCTTCCTTACCAAAGTTAAGTTTTGCAGTCCCACTCAATGGGATTCATATTTTGGTTTTCAGGAGCCAATAGACTTTATTTGCTAGATTTGGGCCAAGGTTCAGTTCTTTTACATTGCCTGAGGATCTGAGGTGGTGTAACCATGCTGAAACACTAGCTAAGCCATTACTTCCTCTGCCAAGTATGTAGTTTTCATCTGTACTAAGAGGTGTATCAAGCAAACTTATGTAATGAAATTTGGTGGGTTTGCAAACTATTCATTTGCAAATAAGATGCTCCTAGAATTCCTATCACACAAAAGCTTATATAAGTAGACAATATATAGTTATGTGCTGGGAACACCTCATTAATGACACAGAGAAAGGATTTCCTCTAGAACAGATGGCCCTTGTAGTGTTAACCAAACTGTTCATCTAAACCAGCATTGTCTGGAATCTAATGCCCTCAGGCAAGGATCCGACCCAGTTGTGAAGAGGCACCATGCAATCATGACAGATGGTCATGTGTGGAGACAGTCCAAAGACCATGCAGATGTACCAAGGGTGGTTACTGAGAGCTGAAGCTCACACTGGAAAATATTCAGCAGGCTTCTGGTTATGGAGTGTTCTGGTGTCCCACTCTGAACATTAATGTAAAATAAATGAAGGTGCATGAGAACTTAAATTGAGCAGAAGGGAGAAAGCAATAGTTTTCTGAGCCCTCTAACCAAGTTTCAACTGATAGATCAATAGGGGACAGAAAGTTGCTTCTTTAGCTTCAGTCAGCTTTTACAGAAGGTATAAAATTTAGTCCCATCATTCTGCAGTGAGTTGAGTGAGTAACAGTAATAAACATTTAGAATTATATGTTTCCAACTTTTGAAAAGCAAAAAATGTAAGTAACCAATGTGATGGCGTTACATTAGTGTTTTAAAACACTTTTACATATAAATCTGAATAAAATCTTAATTAGGCCTTCCCAAGGTTTTAAAGCTGAAGGATATGAAGTGCAGTTTTAAATAGTGAGGGCTTTTCTGATAATGAGATTAATCAAGACCCCTTCTATATTAAGAATATGTTTCAATCAGCTAGAGATGCTCTTCAAAGCAAGCAGAAGTTCACTCAGTCTTAAGAAGTTGAATTTTAATCCAGTTTGTGGTTGTTCTCCACATTTGAAAAGAGGCTTGCTCTCCTTTTCAACCAGAAAGTGTGTAATTTTGAGACAGACATGTGATGACAGAGCTTTCAGAGGTGTAAATAAACACAAGGTATAAATAATGTCAACGCACAAAAGGGATTAATGAGAACTATGGTAGTGGTTTACAATGAGGAAAATGAGCAAGCTGGAAATATAAAATAGAGGGAATTTATATGTTTAAAACTGAACTGGGTTGAAATCTAGAAAATAGCTGCAGCTAGCCTTATTGGAGTTCTTTTACCATCTTTTCACAGAAAACATTAAAGGAACCACAGGTGCAATTAGCATCCATTTATTTTTGACTGCCACACTATTTGCAAGTCCCACTATCCCAGATCATGGAAAGTCTTCAGATGTGATCTTCTCTGCCCTGCTGTGTCCCAGCAGTCAGTGAGGGAAGCCCTATTATGCTTATATTTAAAGCAGCTGTAATCCACAAGAAGAATCAGCTGGGAATAAAATCTTGCAGCTTTGGAGCTGCTTTGTACCATTACTGCATGGCTTGAGATCCACCCCATTTTGTGTATAGCTGTAATGGGCCTGAACCTGCTTTTGTGAACTCTCCATTTATCCAGCTATGTTGCCACTGAAATCACAGAATATTCATGCTTGGAAAAGACCTCTGAGATCAGAGTCCAACCATCAACCCAGAAAGAATCACCCTGCCCAGTAGAGAACATCTAGGTTTTTATGGCAGTATATAACCCATGTGTGAAAGGAGAATTTGGCCATGTGATAGGGTTTGCAGTCATTTTGTAATAATTAATATTTACAGTTACTATAATTTGCAGCTTTCGTGGTATGTAGATAAAATGACTATTTTTGAAAAGGCCTGATAGCACAATGTATCTACACTGCTATCTGTTATTTAACTCATGTGTTTACACCTCTGAACTAGCCACATAGCTACCATCGTGTGTGTGTGAGGGAAAGCAGAATGCATTTGCAGCTGAAAAAACAAAATGATGACCTGGCTAGGGCTAGGATTTAATACAAACCAATGCTGAAAGTTTGGAAATTCTGTTCAAACAGACAGGTGGGTAATGTATTTGATTAACCAGGTTTCTGTTCAATGTGTCTGTGTGGAGACCTGTGGAAATGTAGCAGGGATTAAATGTTTCTTGGAGGAGGGAATATGTATGTGTGTGAAATGTTAAGCAAGAGCAGGAGATGGCTGGGAAGAGAACTGAGCAAGCATTTCATCTTTGTTTTTTCTTCCAGATTTGCTCTTGGTTATGTAGAATACAATTTGCAGTGGATAAGTAATATATACAGTACCCTGCCAAGAGAATGGAAGATTTGAGGTCACTTGGTTTGTTTCAGATTTCTGGTATGACATGGCTGGTCAATGGTGTTCTCTTTCCATGAGTTATAAAAGTAGGAAACTACATTAGAGGAATTATTAGAGGAAAACTTATCAGAGGAAATTAGAGGAAACTACAGTTTTAATGACCAATCTACTAATGCAAACTGAAACTGGAAAGATAATGCGTGAGGAGAAAAGACAATTGGAGATTTCACAACTTATCTTACAAAGCAAAAGAAAGAACTTACTGATGAGGTGGTCTTTTTTATTATAACAAGTTTATAACCAATAACATTTGGGTATAGATTTTAGGTATTTGTATTTTTGTACAGACCTTTTTTAAGTCTATGGATCTCACAAAACTACTGTGTCTTTAACTCTGGTTGCTGAGGTAATGATGCTGTTAGAATTTACGATCTTAAAGGTCTTTTCCAATTAAACAATTGTATGATACTAGTAGACATATCTATGTAGCAGCTTTATCCCAGGACCTTACAGAATTTCTCATGACATTTCTCTGAGAGAAATAGGAATCAGCATCCCAGAAAGGAGAGTGAAGACTCTAATCATACAGTGTCATAAATTTCTACCAAAAGAACAGAGAAGCTGCAGTGGAGCTCTTCTCTGAGTTACTGAGAGCAGCTGAGACTTGTAGTGCCTCTAGGTGACACAGTTCCAGCCCAGCTCCTCAGGACAGAGCTTTCTGATCTGCCATGAAACTGTGACTGAGATTGAAAACCTTGTAAAACTCTGAATTACCTTGGTCTAGATCTTCTCCTAGCATAAATCTTGCTTGTGCTGTTTCTTGGGTAAGCAGCACTTGGGCAGCCAGATGTACTAGGACTATACCTATACTGCTGAAGAATTTTTAATGGTATAAATGCTCATATTTGTGCTTGGGGTTTGGTTCTTTGTCAGCTTCAGTGTGTCTTTATTGCTTCTCTCATGTTTTGGAATAGAGCAACCAGTTCCCCAAGACAGAACACCATAGCAGTTCTGTTGCTGCTGCTTTGCTCCCTATATAGCACTGATGATATAATACTTAGGAAGATAGATGGTACTTAGATAGGCACAGCTACATAACATCAGGCCACATCTCAGAAAACACAATACATGTTTCTGGCACCATGCTATAAAAACATCTCTCTCCTGTAGGCCATGACATAGCCCAGTGCTGTAGGTGGAAAACCACAGTCTAAGAATATCTAAAGCCTACACATGTCCCCTGGGACCAAACCTGACACTGTATGAATGCAACCAATCCACTCTAGAGTCACCAGTACTGAGCAGTATGGACAACAAGTTGCAAAACATATCTTAGGTCAATTACTTTCTCCTTTCAGCAAAATATTTTAGTAGTGCACATCTTATGTGGTGTATAATGAAATTCAGCTTCATTAACGTCTGAATTAACACAGAGTACTTACTAAGACTGAACTCCACAGAGTGCACATAGGGTGGGAAACCTTGGGAGCCTCCATTGTGATAAGGGTTGTCAGAACCCTCCAGAATTCCTGCTGTGGACCTACGAAGGGGAGTCTGAAAACTCTAAGACAAGATATGGAAATTGCAGGGTTTACAGCCAAAGGAAATTTTTATGTGAGTGTTTCCTGGAGTGGCAGGACAGGAAACAAGCCAAGTGACTTGTAAGGTGTCCTTTGCTACTTTTGTAAAAATGAATCAGACAAACTTTAAATTCAAGTTTATGGAGTCCTGATGGAACCTATTTAGTGCTGTAAGCATCATAATTCATTCTTTCAATTTTATTGTTTTTTTCAGAATTTCAAGTTTATTTCAAATCCATCTGGCCTGATCACAAATTTTAAAATAAAATATTTCCCACCAACTGCACCATTCTGCTGTGATAGTGCATGACAATTCTTTTCCTGTATTTTTTCATTTCCACACCACCAACCAAAGGTGTAGAAACGCAGTGATTTCTGCCCTACAAATGGGGAACTGTAATGAAGAGCATCCATTGCACACCAAACTCTCTGAAAACTTCATGCTTCTTTAGTTTGATACAGTATCTGTAAGATCAGTGGATGGTTTCTCATTAAGTTCAGTATTCATTGAAATAGGCCTTGTGTTATCTTCTCATCATGCAGAGAATAGGTCACATTGATAATATAATGACAGTGTTAACAGTGGTTTTAGTAACAATGCAAGTCTCTGTAGACAAAAAAATGCTCTATTATTCTTAACAGGTCTCACTTAATGAGCATGTACCTAAAGAGGTAGATAATGGAAGATGTCTTTAACAGAGATCATTAACATTGCTTATTTAAATAAGAGATAAATATTTCATTTTATACATAGATAATCACAGAAACAGATTTATCTTGATGAAAAGCCAAATAATGGTGAGATCTAAATAGACTATGGCAACATCTTTACTTTTTCTTCATTATTTTTCTGGTATCTTATTGCAAATAATTTTTTCATGACAGTGCAATACTCTGGGCAGCAGATATTTGTCTTTAATTTAGCCTTTTTTTAATAACTATAAAATATGTGAGCCCTCTTGTGGTCAAAATATCTTTGATCTTTCTTAAGAAATCATCAGACTTTGTGGCCTGGACAATATCTAGACAATGTTAAAAACAATGTTATCTAGAAATATCTAGACAACATTGAATGTAAATTTGTTTAGGTAATGCCTTCTAATGTTAGTTCTCCTTAATTTTTCATAACAATTAAATACATTTAATTTTTTATTTTAATTTACTCTTTGTAGCTAAAATGCCTATGAGGTTGTGGATTTGTAACCAGACACAAACAGGGGACAGAACTCTTCAGATTTCTAATTACTCTGTCCATTCTTTTATCATTGCCATGAAATATTCTAAATGTTTTTTTGTGAAGATCTTTTTTATGATGCAGGGTTTTTACTTTAAAGTCTTGATACATATCAATGATTTGAGTAATATAGGACCAAATATGACTATCAATCAGAGCTGTCTTTTAGTTGTTACTGACCTGGAGCTACACTCAGTGGTGATTTTGTGGCAGAAGAGCCTGTATTTTGTTGCCACGTATCACTCTTTTCTCACAAATTCAACAGAAAATAGTCCAAACAATCGAAATTACATGTTCTAATTTAAGTAAAATTCTTATCACACGATATAATACTTTTCACCTTTTTCAAGTTTGTTTGGTTGGAATTTTTTATTTTGTTTTATTTTGTTTTGTTTTACTTGCCTTCATTAGAAGGATCTGATTCTGCAGAGTAATTAATGCCTTTATTTGTAAAGAAAGAGGAAAAAATTTACAGCTGTTCAAATTACCTCAGGAACTGGACCTTGAGAAATTGGGTAGCAATTTTCATTGATTAGATAAAATATCAGCACTCTGTACGGGTTAAAGTTATAGTAAATTTATTGACAGGAAAAGGATGGTATTTAGAATTTAAAGTGTATATTCTACTGCTCACAGATTTTTCCACTGCATAAGGTCTGGCCCTTTATTCATACTTTTAGTGGAAATCACATTTTAGTGTCTGTATGCTCCATGGATTGCTGAGCACCTACTGGTTATTTATTCTATTTTTGCTGGTTGATTTGGGTAATTATTTCCCCTGAGACCTGAAAAATATACAAAAAAGTACCATAGTATCATTTTTGTTACTGTTTTTTACAGCCTGTCAAGGTCCCTCTGGATGGCTGCCCTTCCCTCCAGCATGTCATCCCCACCACACTTTGGTGTCACTGGCAAACCTCCTGAGGGTCCACTCCATCCAGGTCACTGACAAAGATGTTCAGCAGCACCAGTCCCAGTACCAACCCCTGAGGAACACCACTCGTCACTGGTCTCCATTTGGACATCAAGCCATGGTCAGTTAGATACAAAAAAATGTAGTATCCTTTTGGAAATCTTTTGTTAGTGGTGATTTCTCACTTAGCAGTTTCCATGTCTTAAATTACACCTTCTTGCAATGTGGTTAGCATGTGAGAAGTATGTTACTTACAGGTGGCTTGTCCTGTTTGTGTTGAAAGTGGTACAGGAGTTGTGAAGGAATTCAGAGCTGGGTTAGATTTGTCTTCAGCTTTCTTTTGTAAGGAGGTTTGCTTTTTTTTTCCTAAATATAGGTCTTTCAATATGGTCTGTAGTTAATAATTACAACGTTTTTTAGTTTTGTGAAGCATAGGATAAGACTTTTATGTATCCAAGAGTCAGCATTTAGAATTTGCATAATTGAATTTTGTTTCTTAATGTCAGCAATGACTTGCTGTAGACACATATGGAATTGCCCATTTCTCTACTATATGAATCATGGTATTTACATGCATTTTTTATTACTGTTGTTTTTTTAAAAAAAATATTTAGTGTAATCAAATTTTCTGATTTTTTTGTTTTCAAGTGCATGCAATAACAAGTACTTGTGAAAAGCATGCCAGCCTCAGTTTTAAAGCTATCTGCAATATGTATATAAAACAAATGTATATATAATAAAACAACTATGTGGCTACAATTGCAACCATCTGCGTATGAACTGGAGTAATATTTTCTCAGTTGTTAGCAAGGCCCATGTGAACTTGATTCATCAACTACTAAAATAAATGGGAAGACCAAAATTACTTCAATGAGAAATGGGTGGGATTCTAAAGTTGTGAACCCCACCAGCTGCCTGAATGGTAAGAATTTAATTTCTCTTGCTACTTTTTTACCTCAGTAGGCAGGTTATCAGATTACTTCAGGGGATGGAGATTTCCATACCTAATTTGTGAGTACAGGTAGAATCTTTATGAGAAATATATGTCACTCAACTGGGATTACTGCTTGAAATTCTGATCTCTAGGGTACTGTGAATATAAAGGCCTATACAATACAGTTATTTATCACAGAAAATTACAGTGGTCAAGAGGCCAAGATAGCAACAGACGATACCCAGGCAGAAAAAAATTACACTTAAGTAAAGTCTGGTGATTAATAAGATGTTGTTCAGAATGCTGTAGGTGATTACAGAAGAGATAACAAGATTACAGTAATACCAAGCTTTTCATTTTACATCAATTCACATAAAGTTATAAAGAACAACTTTCAGTGAAAAGCATTCTGAAGCATCTTTTAATGTCATTAAACAAGTCTCTGCAACTAGCAAAGGATGAACTGACTTTCAAATGCTTCTCTCAGAAGCAAACATGAAAATATCTTTGCACTTCTTTAAAAAAAAATATTATTTAAAATTATTATTAGATTCCTCATTGCTTAAAATTATGGGTTTTAAGACTGCATCATACACTACTGTATCTAGCAACAGTCAAATTCATTGTATCCATGATTACATGACCTTCATTAAATTATTGAACTGAATTAAGATTGTTTCTTAAGAAAGGTGATATGAATGTGCCTTATTCATGTAATAACAAATTCCTGGTCAGACTTGTTCAGAGAAATATTAAAGAGATAGAAAAAGAGATAGATTAGACTTTAATATATACTTGTCTATATATATTTGTCTGAAATACGTATAAATATACATTTTTGATACTATATGTGCAAATATTAATTTCCTCATGTTCTATCCTGCAAAGAGGGAATGTATGAAACAATTCTGATTCTCAAAACTCAGTGAAAATATTAAGTCTATTTTAATGAAAATTGAGTCGGACTCTAAAATAGTGTCTCAAGACTTAAGGTCATATTAGGTTTGTCTTAAATATTGGTAGCTGAAGTCTCTTTTATTTTCTTCAAGCATTCCTTACTAAGCTAAGCCTGGGAGTTGTTTATATGTCTCGTTTCTATATTTCATAGTGTTATGTTTCTTCATTTGAAGAACATAATTTTATTTCTTTTTCCTGGATTTCAGATGAACGTAGCTGTAACTTGGCTTTCTAGTTATTTAATCAACCAGTATCTTCTAATCGAGCTTGATAAGAAAATATTTTTCCTCTAGCCCTCAATATATTCCCAATATACAGAAAAGCAGAAAGAAGACAAAGATTAATTTCTGAGGCATCCAAATGCAACAAAAATGGACAGTCTTTGAAGATAATGCAGCTGAAATTTGTGATCCATAGTAACCTAATTTGCAGTTGAAGTATTTCCTTCTAACTGCTTAGCATTTAGTTGAACATGATTGTATTTCTCCAGATCTGTGTTTCTTGTAAGATTTTATAAGGGTTTGATGTATTGTCATCTCTGTCCATGAGGAACCACAGATTAATTTAATTTGATCTCAATATTGAATTCCAGTAATACCACCACAAAACTGTGTATTTGAAGAACATTATGATAACTTTTTAAATCTCTACTTTTGTTTGCTATGGGGTAGGTAACGACACTGCACTTCAACAAAGTTGTAATATTAATCTCTTTTCTTTTTGATATCTCTGCTATTAAAAAATAAAAATAAAAATAATAATAACCATGAAGCACAATGCTGTTCACTAGCTCCCTTAGAATGGTAGTTAGGAGGGGGGTTGTTTTGATACACCATCACAGTTCCTTTACCTAAGTAAAGGTTCTCCAGCAAGATATTTAAAAACATCTGCTTAATAGCAAGCATGTAGATAGCACTATTTTGGTCCAGTGTCTGTTCTTAGGACTAAAACCAAGTATGCACCCACAAATGTTTAGGTGTAAGTAATTCTACATACATGTGTTTCTCACTGACTTTATAATTGCTGCCTTTTGTACATTGTTTCTCTCTTACTGCCTGAATAGCATTTAAACGTATGCCTTTGGTTTTGTTTTGTTGTGTACCGTACCCAATGTAAGCTTTTACCTGCACATTGCTCTACTCCTTGTGCTCTGTTTCTGTAGCTGTTCTACAGTCCTTTTTCCCATTCTGTGTGTAACAGCTACTTTTATGCTGAAATGAGTCTGAGCCAGAGACATCATAGGTATGGTGGCTGTTCTGACAGACTCAGTCCATGGGACAGTCCTGATCCTGGAAACATTTAGTCATCTTTGCTGTTTTTCAGCCAGCATTAGCTTGTTATATTTGGTAAATAACACAGTACTTTATCTTTCTGATTAAACATCTACTTTTTCCTTCTTCTAGTCAGCTATTTGCTGAGGCTACAAATAAAGAGGTAAGTTAGCTCTGCAAGGTTTTGGAATGTGATTTCAGTGTCAGTCTCTGTAAAATTGTTCTCCATGCAGAAGGCCAAGAAAGTAATTAAATTAAAGAGAACAGAAATTGTTTATATTCAAAACTACTTTGATCTATTATATTTGGTGGCATTTGTGCTGTTGGTGACTATTTTATCTGACCCAGAATTCAATCGAAGGATTCTTTGGGGAGCAGGGAAAAAAGGTTCCTTGCTTCCAGTTTTTAAGTTAAACTATGATTGTCTCAGAGACACAATTTTGTTAGTCAAGACATGGGATCAGAAGGCTTAGAAGCAGCCTCTAAGAGACTTTATTTTTTTTTAAACTAGATAAGTAGGGGCAAATATGCTTTCTGTTCCTGATATGCAGATAAAAGTCTGATTGCTTTGGTGATGGGAGGCTTCACACTAGTTTCCTTTACTCTCAAAGGCTGTAAAAACCTTCATGCCTAAGCCTTGCTGATACCTACCAAACAGGAATTTTTCCAGCTAAGCCCTGTTACTAACATTTCTTGATAATTGGCAACATTTCTGGGAATTTGAGGCAAGAGTTGTATCATTTTTTCCCTCTCTCAAAAAAAAAAAACCAAAAAAAAAAACCCAACAACAACAAAAAAACCAACCAACAAACAAACAAGTTCATTTTTGTGAAAGGACTTCTGGACTCGTTCCCTTCCTTTTCTCATTTCTTCAACCTCTAATATGCTCAGCAAACTGCCAGTCTGTGGAGACTGACCTGGAGAGATTCTTGACTGGTCATTACCTAAATCCTACCACCATTACTACAATAATTTCCACCTGAGTTTTTTGCAGGTGATGAATAGAGGAAACCAGGCATAACAGAGCCTGTGATTCTTCAGTTTTCCAAATGTAATCTGTGATTCCATCCCATATGTAGGGGCCAAGCATTATTTAGCAGTCTTCACACTCTTGGTTACCAGAGCCTCAGGGGAAGAGGGGCTACAAAAAGGGGCTACAAACACAGCATAGCAAAACACATTGCATTTCAGTGTGATCAAGAACTCACTGAAAATCTTCTCCATTCCCTCTTGACAAGCCAGATGCCTGTTTCAGTTTTCAGAACAGTAATATGGACTTGGATTCTTCAGACCTGTCACTTTTTCTGAATACTAGCTGGATATATAGAAAAAAATACAGATTTTTTTTCTTATTATTATTGCTAAAAGATGGTCAGCTGAATTGAGACTTGAAGCAGCAAGAAACCATGTTTTCAGCTACAGCTTTATCAGCTTTTGCATGTGAATTGAAAGAATTTTTGCTAGCTTCAGCAGGACAGCACAAAGAAAAGAAATGTGATTTACGCTATTCCTCTATGAAATACTTCAGCAATTGTTTCCTGAACAAGATCAACCTCTCTGCTCAACCTCTTCTGATGATGCTCAATGTTTATATTACATGAAGATGTTTATAGCATACCTAAATACTTTGGAAATGCCTGCTCCAAGCTATTTTAGACCTCATATGTACCAAGGGTCACAGTTAAGAGTTCAGGTTACTTTTGGAACTTGTTGGAATACACAAGGTGATCAACTAGATCACCTTAAGATGATAAGGTGATAACTGATCCCGCTGTTTGTTGGACCCACCTCTGGCATCACAGCAGTCTAGAACATAAAATGTTTAGTATGTCTTGCTCTGACTTCTTAGTTTAAGAAGCAAATTATTTTTCACTAAGTAGGAGTGGCAAATATTCCTTTAACCTCAGTTCTGTAACTGGAAAATACTTCTAATGTCTGAGAAACTTTGAGTTCCATTTTTTGTTTGTTTGTTTGTTTGTTTTCAGGACTCTTAAAAGAGAAAAAAAATACCGTTAGTTACCCAAACAAGAATATTCATTGCAGCATCAATTTTAGATAAAGAAAAAGATTCCCTGAAGTAGGTAAAATTATTTTAAACAGAGTTCTTGATTACTTTCATTTAAACCAATCTTAACACTGATAGTAAAAAATTACTGAAACATAGAATAAATTCTTCAGTTCAGTTATGCAACGTATATTGAAAACTGACTCAACACAAGACTTCTCCATCACATAGTGTTTTGTCTTCTACAAAGAGCTTAATATCTTTCTCATTAATACTTCATTAGATCATAGAGTGTAATGTCTGCATGCATAATTGATCCTATACAGAAATAATTGCTCTGATTACCAGTGAGTGCTACATAATGTCGTTCCAGTTAAAGACCCAGACCACTGGTTGATATTTGCCCTAGAGATTCCCCTCAAAGCAGATCTGGGATATTCTGAGGGGTTAGTTGATATTTTCAATGACTGTTCTGTCCCAAACTCTATTATTGACAAGTTATAAACTCTGTGTTGAATCCACTTCAATAACCAGCCTTTCCCATGCTTCCATATCCAAGTGTATTACTAAATGGTTACCCATCTATTTGGCCATATGGATTTTCTGTTTTGTACCCATAGACCCTCTCTAGTCATGGATACTGCTGCCAGTGGGATGAACAAAACACAAAAAGTACCACAAAAATGGATGATTCTTAAAGAATACAAAAGGCTGCCTCCCACCCCTTTCCAGTTTTGTATATTGACATACTTAGCTTTAATTGCAAGACACACTGGAAAAATGCTTTACCTTTCCTCTCACATGGGATTAGTGCCACAGGCTTTCTGTGAAGGTTTTTTGGATATTCAGCTGTCATAATATGAATGCATAGAATTCAAGTATTGTAAGCAGCTACTTTGCAGGATGTCTCATGTCCACTTGTGTTATTGCTAAGTATTGGTTACATGATGCTATATATGGGAAGACAGTCCCAGAGTCCTTATGCAATATTGATGTAATGAGATTTCTCTGTGCATATGGAATTTTATGAAGTGCACTGCTTGGGGTCTCAAACAATAGGAATATATATATTTGGCACACACCAAAACACTGAAGTTATCAGTAACTGTATTTGTATTAATTTCTTCCATGAGCATATGCAGGTCCCTATGGTCCAACCTGCCCTCCTACTTCACTTTTTCAGTCCACTGAAGAACTTTCCAAAAAAAATTGCAAACACACAAGCAGAATTAGAATTGTGAGCCAAGGATGAGTTAAAGGTGTACCTACTTTCCCAGTCCTGAGTTCTTGGGTTTGTATATCTACAGTAATGGAGAGACAGCCCATCTTAATTAACAACAGCAATAAGTAAGTACCAATCATAAAAGAAAGGTTACTAAAATGAGATTTCTTCTGTCCAGAACAGGGCAAGGATTTACTCTTTCAATAATAAAATTAATTTGTTTGATTTTCTTCAGATCATTTGATCAAATGTTCAGGGAGAAAAACTGAACTTGGTAAGTTTCAAACATGTTCAAGCTTTCCAAGGTAATACTTGGAACACTCCTACACCAGTTCAAGAAAGAAATGCCCATATGACACAAATGTAACTGATTCTTTATATATCAAGAAGAACAAGCTAGAATAGCTTTTCAAGATACTACAGCCCTCATAAACTGTGAAAACATAAAATAATGCTTCAAGTATTTGACTTTTATTTAAAGCATCCTTGACTGATTTTATTTCAAGCTGTCAACTTATGGACATATTATTATCAGATCATAAATTTACACTTAGAGAAGTGAATTTCTATTCTAAAATGGTTGTTTTGATTGTTTTGATGACACTGACAAACAGTATGTAAGTGTGTATAGTTTCAGTGCACCACATTAAAGCACCTCTTGGTTGCATCCACAAATCTGTGGATAAATCCAATGAATTGCATAAATTGAGGTAGAATTAATTGCAGTAAACCTTTTCCAACTTGGGAAAATGTTCTTAAAACAAACAAAAAAATTACAATGCTTTAATGCATAGTTTTCTTCTGTGAACAAGTTTGCTTGCATTTAATGAAATAAATAAGTATTTATGTAAAGATGTGAAAAAGCAAGGTCTTAGGATTGTGTGATAAGTAAATTTTAGGAAGTGAACTGTTTCCTTTATCTACTGTTGACGTTCCTGAATTTGTGATTCAAATGCTGCATCACTTCCCCCAATTGTCTACCGCCTCACACAACTTTAATAATACAATATAGAATTTATAACAAAAACAATTGTCACTTTATTGTCTTCAATATGGTTTCTTTATTTCCACACAGAGATGTTTTAATTTAAAATTTGTGATGACTAATGTTAAGCCTTTTTAGAGGCAAAAGAGAAAATCATACTCTAGTTTAATATATGACAAAATATTTTGTAAGTGCTCAGGAAGGGTATTAAACTTCTTTATCCTAGACATGTTCCAGTTCATGCACCTGCCTCTGCCTTACCTACATTCTTTTCTTTTTTCAAGTAGAACTTTTAAAATTCTTCATGACTTTCATAAAGTAGTTACAAGTATAAGCTGTGAGTACAGCCTTGCTGGTCACACATACAAATGTAAGGCTGTTTCAGGTTTGAAGGAACTGATTGGTGTTGTGCATAAAGAGAAAAAGCTGCACAGTGGATAGTGAATGACAGCAACACATGGTATAGTCAGGGAGAGATTTCAGGAGAATTACATGAGGTGCCAGCTTCAGGATACAGTTACACAGACTCTGCTAAACTTACCTCTCTTTCTCCTCTCCACGAATGGATTGGTGTGCCTGGGAAGATGCCAGGTCTGCCCCGCTGCTGGGTAAACTCAGAACATGTTGGTTCCACTGGAACGTAATTGCTCTTTTAATATGCAGACTAGACAATTAGGAAACTATGAGTTAGTGTGAATATAAAATTCATGTATGGGAATCATTAAAAGCATGGTTTAGAATGATCTGGACATTTTCTCTGAAAAGGAACACCCCTCACATGTTAATGACTGTTGAGTATCAGGGGTAAGGAGGCACCTCTGAACTTCACCCATTTCCAGTTCCCCCTCCTGTCCCCTGCCCGTGTCTTCTCCCCCTCCCCTGCCCCTGCCCCCACTCCTGCTGCCCTCCAGCACCACAGACATGCTCTGTACCATGGGACCTGCTGGCTGCCTGGGGTGGGGTTGGGTTTGGCTTGGAAAGCCATGGCCTGTTGTTCCTGTCCCTTACCTCCGGGAAGCCACTGTCCACCTGGGCTTGGCAGCTGCTCTGGGAGACACCATTTCGGCCCTGCAAATACAGGGCTGTGCCCTGCATGGGTGTCTGTCTGCCTGAGGGCAGAAGGACATCCTAAAAGCTTGCCTGAGTTCTTGACAGTGGGAGGTGATGTCATCATTTATCTATCTTTTCTTTACCTCTCCTAGACCTTTTACAAGTAGTGATAGGACAGTGATGTAGTGATGTAGTGATAGGACAGGATGGGGAAATGGGGAGGAAGGGTGGGAGGGGAAGCAATTTCAAACTGAAAGAGTGTAGATTTAGGCTAGACATTAGGAAGGGGTTCTTTACTGTGAGAGTGGTGAGACACTGGAACAGGTTGCCCAGAGAAGCTGTGTATGCCTCATCCCTGGAAATACTCAAGACCAGGTTTGACAGGGCTTTGAGCAACCTGGTCTATTGGGAGGTTTCCCTGCCCAAGACAAGAGGGTTGACACTGGATGATCTTCAAGGTTCCTTCCAAACCACACCATGATTCCATGATTTTCCTCTTTAAGTATGTGACAGGATTGCCTAAATGCTCTTTCCAAGCCTCTGCCTTACTTGCTGCTTCTTGGCTGTGCATGATCTTAAAGGCATTTGTTTGAATGAGTGTCCAGCCCCACAACCATTAACAACCAGTGGCAGCGCTGGCACTGGTGCTGGTGCAAACAGGATTCCTCCTGAGTAGATCACCCCCATAGACATACTGGTATCCACTGGAACCAGTATTTGAAATACTTCTGCTTTTACCATCCTTTAAAAATGGTTCAAAATATTGCTTGCAAATATTTAAAAGAGCATTACTCAAAACAGCGCTTGATTTTTAAAGCTTTGCAACATCCAGACAGGCAAGCAGTTCAGACTGCTCACACCTAAATGCCCTGACCTGGGGACTGGGTTGGAGCTAAGAGTGTTGTCTGGGTTTTAAGTTTCAAATCCTCCTTTCATGTGCAAATGCAGGGGAATATTGGGAATGTACGAATCGTGGCATTAGCAAAATATTCATATAATAACTTCGATGCATCAGAGCAGAAAAATACAGAAGATCTGCACCTGGAGGCACATATCAACAACTGAAGCAACCCGTGCAGGGTGCAGGATTCCTCACAGTCTTTTAATGAAATGAAAGAGCCACACTGGGTTTTCATCCCTTTAGAGGATAATCCATAAAAGTAGCTGTATAATCATTCTGCGTCTGGGTCAGATGTATGTTTGATGAAGTTGCCATCCTTACTCATAATTAGTACTGCAGTGACATTTAGAAAATGCAGAAAAAATATTAAACTGTGTTTTCCTTAAATCTGGCATTCAGGAATGGTGATGCATAGCAATCCACCTTTAGGAATGGCAAAAGGAAGTGTGCAACACAGGGTGCTGAGATTTTGCCATGATATTTACTCTCTTCCCTGTTTAAAGATGATAAAACTGAACACCTAAAAACATCTATGCTTTCCATTGTATAGCATCCACTGCTGTTGATTTTTATGTACTCAGGGAGAGTTTTCTCACAGTCCAGTGTTTGCATCTATTGACTTTGTAATCTGTAGACAGACTCTTAATGAGCAGAAAAGACAAGAATCTCAGAGATAAAACCTTGGAATAACAGTGATCCTTTACAGCTTGTCAGTAGGCGAAAGCTCAAACATAAATATCTGATTTACAGAAGTAACACAACTTATTTTGATAGATTACATTGTTTCTGTTTCAAATTACTCTGTCCATCCAGGAAGAAGAGGTTAAGAGGTCATATTTTTTTAAAAAATGCTTGAAAGGACTCTTTCAAGGGATTTTTCATAAATTTCAACCTTACTCTTAATTACTTTTTTGTGGTGGAGCATAAGCTCTACTTTACTTGACAAAGATGATGATTTTGTTAAATTGTTTTTTTAAAATCCTTTCAAATAAGCAGGAACTGTTTCAACCCCCCTACACATGGGCTGAAGTGTAGTGATCTGCCTCACAGCAATCAGCCCCTGACACACCTTCATCACATCTCCATTTCAAGTTTGATGATTTTTTCCCTGTTGGGCAAGGCTTTGCTGTTCTTTTGAGATGCTTTACTGGAATGTGGAGGACGCAGAAAATTACATGGACTTTTTAAGTAGAAATTAGGTCAATTTTGAGATTTGTCTTTACTGACAACTTTTAAAATAGTAATTACACAACAAAAGGAGATACATTAGGGTTTAAAATACTAAGGCAAAAATATCTTTGGCCACAGTGTTGCTTTACATGACTCCTGAATATCTACACAAAATCCTGTGTGAGACTATACACAGAAGATTTCCTTCTTCCACATATTTTACATGCCACCACTGCCATGGTGGCACCCAGGGCAGGAGAGAACACCCTACACCCTCCCTCCATGCTGCCAGCAAGAGGCATTGAGTGCCCACAGGCACCCCTGGGGCCCCTTGACACTCTCCAGGGGCCAGGTGCACCCCATGGGGCTGTGGAAGGGACGTGGGGAACACCTCTGGCCACCTAGGCCTGCTGTGCCCTGGCTCAGGCAGCTCCAGCCCAGGCAGGGCTCACCCAGTGCAGGGCATTGGGTCACCAGGGGGGGGTCCATGTCCCTTGGGGTTCCACTCCACTGTGGCACAGGCAGGACACAGGGGTTTTGACAAGTCATGCCTCAGGCAGGGGCGGTTGTGGCCCCATGGGTTGGTTTTGCCCCAAAAGGTGGTGCTGGAGACCTGTGAGGGTTTCACCATTGCCTTGTCCCCCCCAACCAGTGCAGACCAGGGCAGGCACAATGCCAGGGCATGGCAGTGATAACTTTATCAGCAGCATGTGACACACGTGGGGTGGCCAAGGCCAGCGAGAAGCGGCTGCTTGTCCCTGTGGCCAGAGTGCTGCTGCTCCTGCCCCTCGTGTCTCTGCTTTTCCAAGGACCTCAGATCCCTGGCTGCCAGCGACACGAATAAATTACAAACCTGCATTTAATGTTAGTGACTCTTTAAATGGAATTTTTCATTCAAACTTTGTCATTAAAGTAGAAAGGCCTTTTGGTTGTGACCATACAAGCATAATAAATTGTATATGTTTGCGATACTGAATGAATCTTGCCCATATGCTGCACTGCAAGGCTACATGAATGAAGCATTTACCAAATCAGGCCCACCACATTAAACAGAAAAACAATCTTTATTCATGGTAACTTATCAGTTTCAATTAATCAACCCCAACAATAGAAATTCTGATGTGTTCAAGCAACTTGAAAGCAATAGGTCATCTCCAGGGCAGCCATGTTGTGTCTTTGTGCCTATGGTTTCAAACAAAGCAACATCTCCAATAAATGTACATCCCCACACACAGATGTGTGCCTATATGTGTATAAATATCTAGGCACACCAAGGGCTGTGGCATACACATATGGGCTGTACCTAGAAGTGTTTATCTTTTTGTCATACAAAAAGTAATTGTTTTCTAGTATTTTTTTAAGCTCTGCAAGTTTAAACAAAAGAAAAGAAATCTCCATTGGATGACCATCCTTTCAGTTTCTCTGCTGCTATGTGAATAGCATTGTGCAAACCATTCCAATGGTATTGAAAAGGGGTAACCATTGGTTTGATTTGGTTACACGGTTTCGTAAAGAGCTCCCTCCCACTGCCTTAGGGTCTGTGAAAGGTCCGTGACCTGTTTAGAACTGCCAAGTGAAATGTCATGTCGCCCCTCCCAAATGGGAGTATCTGCATTCATTTGATCAGTATAAAAAATGATTGGGGATGGCGAGATCAGGGCTTTTGAATTGCAATTTATAGCAGTTTACAAAAATGCACATTGTTGGAAAAGAAAACATGGAAGTGTTTCTTTCTAAATTGCATTACCTGTGAAATGTCATTAGTCTTTTTTAGGATATCACAACCTATTTTTGTTTGATCTCAGAGAGAGACTTAAATGAAAAAGTTGTGTATTTGCTTGAGATGTGAATCTCAACATATACCTCTAGCCACGTAGTAAGTTTTGGCATCAGCGCTGGAGGAAATATTTCCCGATTCCTCTCCAGGTTGTGTTTATAGTTCTGCTGTCATCACGTGGTGCTACCGAGTATTTCACCAGCTCTTGTCATTTAAGTGAAATGGCACAAGGCTGCTGCTTTCCGGGAGGGTGGTTTGTCCACGTCCACGGCTCAGCATCCTCCTACCTCCCGCCAAGCTCTTTGACCGCTGCCGCCTTGTCCGGGACGGATTCACTGAGCGCTTAATTTGTTTCTCTTGCAACTCCCTTCGCAGCCGAGCACGTAAAAAAAAATCTACCCTTCCCCCGAGCCCCCGTCAAAAAAACAAACAAACCAAAAAACCCCACAAAAAAACACAAATACGAAAAATGAAGGAATGGTTACATTATCCGCCCTTGAATTTGCCACCTCTGGCACACCGGTTCAGTTTCCCAGGGGACGAAGGGGTTCGGGGGGTGCGCGGCTCCGGGAGGTCCCTCCCTGCCCGTCCTCCCCCTCCATGTGCTGCCGGTCACCGGGTGACACGGGTGGGACGGGGCGGGAGACAGCGGGACACCCCCAGTCCCTTCAGGGCTCCTCTGAGCGCAGGATGGAGGGTGAAATATCCTGGGGAGAGGAAGAGAGAGGGAGCAAGGGCCGGGGGGTCGTGTGAGAGGCAAAATCTAGGGGTGAAGGTGCCCGGGTCGGCCCGGGACGGGAGCGCCCTTGCTGGGCTTGGGCCAGGCCCCGGGGCACAATGGCGGCGGGACCGGCAGACGAGGCGGGTGCTGGTCTTCCTCTTTCAGGTGCCGGGACGGGAGGTGAAGCTGCCCCCCTCAATACCGCTCCCTCTCGCCTAGCAGGTGCCCCGCCGCCAGCACTACAAGGGGTGAGGGTTCCTCTGAAAACAGCACCCTGCTCTCCGGGCAGGCTCACCGAGGTCTCGGCTCGGAATCACCTCCCGGGCCTAGGCTGTGCCTTTAGGCGCCCAGTGTCGCCTGCCCAAAGCTGAAACCTCTAAAATACACCCCCGGGTCACGGAGAGCCTCTGCAGGGACACGGCTGAGGCACCGTCGCAGCGTGTACCCGGGGCAGGTCCTCGCAGACAGAGGGAGATAGATGCAAGGGCAGTATGTGTCCCTGTGTCCCTCTGTCCCTGTGTCCCTCTGTCCCTGTGTCCCTCTGTCCCTCTGTCCCTGCTTGGGCTATCCAGATCTCGGGAGCCAAAAATTGAGGTGTGTCACCGGACAGTTTGACGTTATTTCCACAACTCCGTTCACCGGATGGATGCCCTTTGTAGCTGTCGCCGAAGGCTGAAGCGTTTAAAGTGGGGCAGATAAATTATTAGGAGTAAAAGACTTGAGCAGCTTAATTGGGAAAGCAGTCCTGGTTCCAACCAATGTCCGTACAATTGCACACTGCAGTCCACCATTATTCGAGCTTCATCTACTATGCACTATATACCACCGTCTCCAAAGGATTGTTGCCCTAGAAACTTGTTTTAAATCTCCAGCTATATATCAACACCTTGTTTTAGCAGTCCTTGGCTGAATTACAGTTACACAGTTTGGCGCTTCTTTCAAATTTCCTCCCATCAGTTTGGCCAAAGAAAGGAATTTTTCTCCTTTAGAAATGAATTGGCTTAATTAGTAAGTAGATTAATGGCAATTGCTGGTGAGTTGGTTTCCAGCAGAGTTTCACCAGAGAGGGTTAATCGGAGTCAGGTCTGGAATCTTTCCCAGAACTGGCTGCCAGCCATTTCCGTCAACCAATCAACCCCGTAAACAAACGCGCCATCCGCTGAAATAGAGTTTATTTCTTACTGTCCTCCCGCCGGAGTCATTTCCCCAAACAGCCTCCACCTCGCAGTGCGTTTGAAATGGATCGCCCTGAACTTGGGGCTGCTAATTTCCAGGTATTTCCCCAAACACTTGAAAGTGTTTCCCCGGCAAGAAAAGTTTTATCCGGCGCATTGGCATTCAATAAACACCTAATGTGCTGAGAACCTCCGGCTGAGTTTTTTCTCTTCTAAACTGCTGATAATTTGAGGCAAAAGCAATTAACATAACTGGGCCATCCAATACACTTTTCCAAAGCCTCTGCCTGTAACGCGGGGCAAGGAAAAAAAAAAAAAAAAAACAAAACAAAACAAAACACTAACAAAAAAACCACCACCAAACAACAGCATAGATTTTGACAGCTTTTTCAGCTTTTCCGCTTATTTTTTTTCTATACCGATAAAACGTATTCATACTTCAACTTGCAGCTGCATTACTCTAGAAAAAAAAAAATATCCCTGCTGAGAAATGCATATAATAGGAAAAACAGATCGGCTGGACAGCAGCGTAATTAATGCCAGAAAGGGCTGAGGCCGGTTTCATAGTTTGTCTTTTGAGGATATCAAGACGAGACCTGGTGAAAAATGACGCATGCTTTAACATTTCAGAAAGCTGGCAACTAGCAGCGCTCCCCCCCCTCCGCCCCTCCTTTTTTTTTTAAACTTTATGCGTCTGAACAAAGGGGTCGGCAGAACTAGCTAGGTTGTAATGAGTTCTGTGTCCCTAGCACATTAAGTGCATCATGGAAACATATTGTATCGAAATAGTTTGGAGGAGAATACTGGGGATGAAAGAGAAAGGGTGCTTTGATCAGCTCCCTGGGGTCCTGAGTGCGCGCAGACCGACTTGCAAGGACTTATTCAGCTCCAGCGAGACACACTTACAACGCCATTCAAAGAAATTTGCATATCTGTAATTTATCACATTTGTCCCCAACATTTTGCAAGGTAAATAAAAGTTAGCTGAATAAAAAATATCAATCATCACAGAGCGAGGGAGAGCGAGGGAAGCGCGAAGTGTTTGTTCAGCCAGACTCAGTTTGGAAAACTCGTGCTGAACGCGGGGTAAAACCAACCCCGGAGCACTTTGCAGAGTTTATTTCAAGCCGGTTACAACGCGTGTGTCGGAGGCCACAGCTCCGCGCCCCGGCACGGCCCCGCAGGGCCCCGCGCTCCGGCAATCCGCGCCCCCCGGCGCAGCACAGCGCAGCGCCCCGGCTATTGGGTCCGCGTCCCGGTACCCGCAGCCCCCCGTAGAAAAGCCTGGCAAAGCCCACAGGGAGAAGGGGAATGGGGGAAAGTAAAAATATAACGTTGAGGAGGACAACGCCGAGGGGCCCTCTCCGGGCCTTCTTCGGCTGCAACCGCATCGCTATCGACATCTTCAACTTGACCTTGGCGAGGGCTCCGCGACTTCGCCTCATCTGTCACCCGCGCCCGGTGACAGTGATGCATTTCGCGGCATTGTCGGGGCAGGACACGGGGAAAGCCGTCGGGGCAGAGCGCGGGGAAACCCGTCAGGGAAGGGACGGGACGGGACGCGCTGGCTGCTGAGCGGCCGCCGTGTCTCCGGGCGGTGGCGGGGAACAAAAGTCTTAGTGAGATGCCTGTGCGGCTAATTCCGTGAAAGACGTGTCCCCGTCCCTCCCGCGGGAAGGTCAGTGTCGCGGGCTGCGCTCCGCCGAGGGGGAGCTACAGGGCTCCGAGTACCCCCGGCCTCGCCGACCCCGCGGTAGGGACTCGCCTGCCTCGGCTCCGCACTCCGGTTGGTACATCCGGTCCTGACACGTCCCGGGAGCAACGTTTTTCCCCCCTCTTCCTAAAACTCTGCCGACCCTAGGCCACCAGCGACGGGCAGGCATGCAGCGGGGCTGTTCGAGCAGCGCCGAGACCCGGAGGGGAACTCCCCGCCCATCCCGTCTCTACCCGAGACACTTGTCTGAGGAATGGGTCAGCTCCCCATGGCCTCATCCTGGGGAGGGGGTCGGGGCCACTGGAGATGACCGTTCCGCCAAGGGCTGCGTCCCCGCCAGCCATCCGCGAAGGAGACTTTCGCTCCCGCCTGGGCGTCGGCTCCCTCCCGGGACATGGCTCTCCTTGGGGCCAGAGCACTGAAGGACGGGGCAGTGACTGACCCGAGCCCTGTGCATCTCGAGGACAGGGAAGCCGTCGGGGAACCAGACAGCGGAAACGTTTTCCAAGATAGGGACCAGCCTCGACCCACCCAGCGGATGCTGAGCTCCTCCGCTGAGGTCTCCCCCCCGCCCTCCCTCTCACCGCGCCCCGCGGCGGCAGAGGACCCTGGGCCCTTGTCGGGGCACAGGGAGGTGGCGGCGAACTGAGCCCGCCCGTGGGACGCGTTCTCTTTGAGTCCCCTCGGAGAGCGTCAGCCTTTGCCCGGCGTGGCCGAGAGCCCGGACTGCTCCCCTCCACCCGGGGCTGCCGAGGCGGCGAGCGTCGAGGGGGACAGGGGCGGCCGTGGTGCGATCAAACCAAGCAGGGCAGGGTCGAGCAGAGCGGCCGGAGCCTCTCGCCGCCCTGGGAATGGCCCGCGGGGGGGCCCGAGAGGGGCGGGAGCGGCGGGGCCGGGCCTCTCCTGCCCTCTCCAAGCCGCTCGGCGTAACAGGTTGCGCGGAGCAGGTGCACGGGGAAAGCGGGGGACAGCGTCAGGCCGGGGAGGCAGGCGGACGCTGGGGGAGCGGGATCCGGGGCGAACAAGGGCTCGGGCGTTCCCGCGGGGTCCCTCGGGGGCCGGGTTTGCGCCGCCCGGGCAGGCGCCGCGCCCGCGGACAGAGAGCCGAGCTCTGGCTCCGAAGCCAGCGCCTCCGCCCCAAGAGCCGTCTGGGGGGAGCCCCGCTCTTCTCGCCGGGGCCGCCACCAGACAGGGCCCAGCGGTGCGGCTCGGTGGCCCCTCACGGGGCTCCCCTAGGGGCCACCATCTGCGCCGCCGCTGTCCCGGGGAGGCCCTGCCGTGGCGCCCGGGGGCGCCGGGCAGCCGGGTCCCCTCTTGGAGACCTCCATGCGCAACGAGGGCCGGCGGGCGGGAGAGCCCCGCAGCCTTAGCCTGCTGCCGCCCTCCGGGGCCCCGACGGCGGCGGAGTGGGCTTGGGGGCTGCGGCCGGGAGCCGCCCCCGGCGCGGGGCCGCCCCTCCCGCCCCCTCGGGGCCGCGGCGGAGGGGCCGGTGGCGGCGCGGAGCGGCGGGGCGCACGCGCTCCCGCGCGCCCGCGCGGGGTCCGTCTCCGCGGCGGGGCGCGCGGCGGCGGCGCGGGGGGCGGCGGCGGCGCGGTGCCGGGGCGCGTTCGGGCGCGGGGCGGCGCGGCAGTCGCGGGAGGGGGGCCGGACAGCCCCAAGTCCGGCGGGGCCGCCCCCGGGCGCGGTTTTGGCGCGCTCGTCCCCGCCGGGCGGTCTCCGGAGAGGCCAGCGGCGGCCGGGCGCGCCTCGCCTGCAGCCGGAGCCATTCATCCCCCGCCCCTTTGTTCGCCCTGAGAGTAACGCTGTGAATTAAAAGAAATGACAATATTTCGTATCTGCTCGCCCGGCCCGGAGAAGGGCCCTTGAGCCTGGCAAAAATCAGGCGGATCATTCATCGTGCCACCCCGCACCTGTGGGCTTGGCATTGAAAACCCCGCGGACCTCTTCCTATTAAACTTAATTATTCCCCGAAGGCGCACAATGGTTGAAATGGAGCAGGTTGGAGTCTGTTTATTGGTCGTAAATGTTTTTCTGAAGATCTTCTGAATCTCATTGTTAGCTCGTTGTTTGAGGCTGCCCTCTTTCTTTCAGACGAGAGTAGCCTTGGACTTTTCAATTTTCAATCGTAACATCTGCTTAATCGTACGGATCAAAATATGGAGACACAAAACATATGTAATGGTTGATTTGTTAAATCCTGGTAATGAGTTATTAACAAGGGAAAACAATAGGGCAGGATGGTGAGAGCCTTATGGTAACAGAGTCACTTTATGTAACGCCTGACGTTTCCCTTCTTGATAAATGGAACTAAGGTCTGAGCGCCAGGTGATAGCAAGAAAATCAATGTCTTTAGGGGCCGGCACCGAGACTTTTTTTCTATGTGAAAAATTAGGAGACATAAAATTTAATTGGCTGATCAGGGGAAAGCAATGGTCTTAAGTTTAATTGCCAGTAGGCTTAGCGAGGGAGACAAAACAAGATTTGGGCCTGTTTGTTTGCTTGCATCCCAGTGCCGAGTCCAAGTGTATCGTTGAAAATGTGTTTTATTATAACACATGTCATGCTTTACAGTTCCCATATTGTGTAAAGACAATAGTTAATGGTACATTAAAGACAAGCAAACCATGCCAACACGTCTTGGACACATTGTAAGGGCCTCTCTCTTTGCTCGCTTTAGGCAGCTGCAGTCCAGGACCCAGAAGCACAAAAAGAACAAGTTTGAAATACCAGGTGCATCCGAGAGAACCACGACAGGGATTGATATGTTATAGCCCAGGACATGAACCTAGCAATAAAGATATCATTGCGATTGTTTGCGGCTTCCACGCCATGTAAAGCCGGAGGCGCCGGAGCAGGCTGCTTTCTGGCAGCGGAGGCTTTGCCTCCCCGGGCTCCCCCGGCGCCCTCCGCCAAACCCGAGCACCTGTTGGCCAGACCCCGGCCCCGTCGTGGGAATCGCCTCCCGCCCACGCTTCCAGGTCTCTGCAGCGCGGTTTGTTGTGGAGTTATTTAGGACCATTCCCACCGGCTGCGGGATGCTTTGGAAAGCGGGAGGTTTACCAGGGGACACTCAACTGGTGTTTGTTCGACCTCGCAGCTGGTACTCGGTGCCAGCGAGAGATGCCTGAATTAAAGAGGGATGAGATCCCGGGCTGGGGAGGCTTCACGCCCCGCGCTTCGCAGGGCGCTGGCCCGACTGCCGGCAGATGAGCGGCCCTGGGAACCGCGGCGGAACCGGTTCACAGTGCCCGCCGCAGCCCCTGTCTGCGCACAGCGCTGCTCGGGAGGCACGCACGCCTTCTCATCCCCTTGCTGGGAGTGCAGACCGGCGGGATGATGTCTCTTGTCTTTGGGGCTTGGGTGAGGGTTTTGCTGTTGTAGTAGGTTTTGTTTGTTTGTTTGTTTGTTTGTTTGTTTTTACTGAGGGATTGTCCGTGTCGGACAGTTAACTTGTCTTTTCACCTGGAGAATCACGAACGACACTGGTCCCAAAAGGACAGCATCAGCCCGCACACCCAGAGCCCGCACTTCCCTGCTGGGAGCCACCGAGAAGCGCCCCACCCCAAATGCCTGTAGTACACCCCCCCACATTCCGCACCCCAAGCGGGACTGGGGCTTTTACCCCCTTTTATTCTTTCCTGTTCCACTTTGAAGCCCTCCCGGGGATGAGGTGCGGGAGGGGGGGGGGGGGGGAAAGGGGGAAGGGAGAGGAAGAAGGGGGGGTGCTCCGGCCCCGGCAGGCTTCCCCCGTCCCCTTTGGGCCGCCGTCGTGGTAGTGCGGCCGCTGAGTGGCGGCCTCCGCGGGGACCGGTGAGAGGTTTCAGGCAGGCGGCCGGGGCTCAGAGAGCGGGACGGGGGGGAGGCGGGGACCCACTGCACGGGTCGGGCCGGGGGCAGAGCTGGAAGGTGTAGCGATCACGGGCATCCCGCCGCTGACGGCCGCGGCCAGTATCTGGGGGCAGGGGGCTGGGAAGCGGGGCTGAGTGGCTGTCCACAGGTCATGCCTGCCCCTTGCTACTCCTTACCGTGTGCCCCACCAGCGAACCCCCCAAAGATGCCGCAAAAGCTGCCAGTTGGGTTTGAGGGAGACGCCGGGTCCCTCTGGCCCGGGGGACCTGCCCAGGCACTTTCCTCCTGCCCTGTGCGGCGGGATTTTGTCGCAGGAGCGCGGCGCTGGGGTGAATGGATGATGAGTCGGTCAAAAGGAGCTGTCAGTCTCTTTGAAGATTGCGTTTAAAGGGACTTGCCAAGTCAAGAAGGGAGAGTGACAAGATAGAGACCCTGGTGTTTTACATGCGAAGGCCGGCTCTTCCGCTTCATCTGCACCATACTAAAGGATGTGTTGAAGCATTAAATCACAAAAAAAGTGGCACGCCGAAGAAAAGGTGCCACATAACAATGATTGTAGTGTTTTAATTGTGGGGGACCGCATCACCAAAGCCAATTGAGACGGACGGGGCTATACACAGAAGGAAACGGTACAACACTTCCATAACTTATAATTAAGTTGAAGTCCGACTAACATTTGACTTTCTAATGAGTGTAATGAGATTACATGCCTGATGGAAGCATTTGTGCAAAAGCGACTTTCTGTGTTTAATGAGGTCCTAATACAGGACAAGATCGAATTATAGGTTGGCTTTTTCTCGCTCAAAGCCCCGTTTAAGTTCAATGACACCGGTGCCGCCCGCCTCCCGCCCGCCGCCGGACGGGGCGAGGCTTGCAGCCGGGCAGCCCGGGGCTCGCCCGAAAAATGGACAAATAAATAAGTAAACCCCCTCGATCCCCAGCCCATCTTCTGCGTGTTTATATGGGTAAGTAGCTCCTCTAATTGCTATTGGAATAGATCCATGCCATCCGCACTAGGGAACTAAATGTGTCTAACTAGGTTAATGCAATTAGCATGCATGCAACATATTGCTCTCCCTTTGCGGCAGCTTTGAGGGGAAAAAAAGAAAAAAAAAAAAAAAGAAAAAAAAAAAAAAGAGAGAGAGAGAGAGCGAGAGGGAGAGATGTACAGTGTACAGTATATGATGAGTAATAATTGTCCCTTGGCTCACCCGGGCCGTTCCCATCCGCCCGGCACCGGACGGGGACAGCTCCCCTCCAGCCACCGGCCGGGCCGGGCATCTGGGGCTCTCCCGGGGGCCGAGATGTCGGGACTGAGTCGTGGGTGCCACGGGAAAATCAGCACCTGCAGCGCCGGGCCGAGACCCCAGCCCCGGGCCGTCCCCTCCCCCCCCCCCCCCCGGCCCCTCCACTCGGCCGGTAGCACTTGCAGCCCCCCGGCCCGGCCTGCCCCTCCCGCCCCCCCTCTCCTCGCCCCCGGGCAGGTGCAGCACAGACTCCCTCCCCCCGCCCAGTCCTCCCCAGCAGCCGGGCACGCTGAGCTGCGGCTACCAGAGTGACTTTACCACCAGTTGCACGGTGCCTTTGCTACTTCCCACCTCCCGAGGGTGAGGGATGCGGGGGCAGCTTCCCAGGCGCGGCGGAAGCGCGGCCTAAGGAAAGCTGGGGGCAGCCAGCAGAACCCCAAACCAGGGCCACGCACCCGCAGGCACTAACCTCTCCCGGCCCCCACCCCGGACCCCATTCCCTGGCACTTTTAGGAAGCGCATTGTCCGGCTCTGAGTAGCGCGCCCATCCCCGTGGCGGCGGGGACGGGAAGATGAGGCAGCGGAACGGGGCGAACAACCTCGCAACTTTGGTGTTTCGGGACTAGGGTCTTTCCGCTGGAAATCGCTACCAGAGCAGAGGCACTGAAAGGAGGGGACCTCCTGGAGATAGACAAAGACATCAGTTGGAGGCACTTCACGAGAGGACGTCAAAAGGGGTGGAGAGAAGGGGAAAGTGTCACTCTGCCCGCCTTCGTCCCTTCCGTCTGTATAAGAGCAGCCTGAGCCGGTGATGGGGCAGAGGAATGCCTGCCCTGGGCGGAGGGTGCTGGTTTGGGGGTGCTGCAGCCCCTCAGCCTCACTCGGTCTGCCCGGGCACCGTGCCGGGAGTTCACTCCAGGGCTTCCGCGGGGTGCGACAGGGCTCTCAGCAGCCGATTCCCACAAGTACACTGCTCCACAAGGTACAACCCAAGTTTATTATTAACAAACACAGGAAGAGTCCACGTGCGGCAATAAATTATTTTCACAGGTTCTGGCATTATTTTTTTCCCCAAAACAAAGGTGCTGGTGGAACAAACCTATTGCATATCTTTAAAAAATCAGGATAAATTATATAAATTATATATTCAAACAGACGATTCTAGCTCATTATCACTACTCCGTAATAAATAGATAAATAAAGTTGATTGCCCTTAGAGTCTGAATCTTAAATTACATTTACAATATAAGTCTCTACATACAGCATGTACAGGGAGGGACAGGGGCCACCCGCGCAGTGCCTCACGCCACGAATTCGAAGGGGGGCTCGTTCTCTATGTCGTTGAGACAGGGCTTGTTGTTCACCTTCCGCGGGTCCTCGGGGGTCCACACTTTGGCTGTCCGGATGATGTTTTGTTCCTTGAGTTGCTTTTCATCAGTCCACGACAGAGAGTGACCGGCCAGAGGAGGGAGTCCGTAATCGGGGTCGCTGGGGGAGGGAGATCCTGGGGAAGAGAGGGAGAGAGGCAGAGTTATTGTAGGGACCGGCTTTCCTGCGGAGCCGGGACGGGCCGTACCGGGACGGGGCAGACCGCCACTTACTTGTGCCGCGGTGGCAGATTATGATTTTCTTGGGCTGGCTGGGGCTCTCGCTGCTGGCGCTGCGCAGCGGCAGGTCGGACTGCACCAGCTCGCTAAGGAAGTTTATGTAGCCGATGGCCAGGCGGAGGGTGTCCACCTTGGAGAGCCGCTTCTCGTAGGGCAGGGTGGGGATGTGAGAGCGCAGCCCCTCGAAGGCGTCGTTGATGGACTGCATCCGCCGCCGCTCCCGCACGTTGGCGGCCTGCCGGAGCTGCTGCAGCTCCGCCTCGGAGCGCACCCGTCGCCGCCGCTTGGCTGAGCCCAGAGCCTGAAGCCGCCCCCCGGGGGACAGCAGCGCCGCTCCCGCCGCTCCGCAGCACTCGTAGGTGAAGCCGGGTGAGGCGGGCGACGGCGGGAAAGCGGCGGCAGGCGCCGGGCAGCGGTAGCCGCCCTCGGGGTCGCCGCCGTCGCGGTAGTACTCCTGCAGATGCCGGCTGAGGAAGTCCACGTCGGGCTCCAGCAGCCCGTCGGTGCCCAGCGCGTCCCGCGAGGGCGGCTCAGGGAAGAAGTCCTCCTCGTCGAAGTAGGGGGGCGAGGAGAAGGAGTCCAGCCCGCCGGGAAAGTGCTCTAGCAGCACGGTCTCCATGCTGCTGCCGGGACGGGGCGGGACGGGGGGAGGGGGGGGCAGCCCCGCCGGGACACGCTTGCAGCCGCTCCCGCCGGCCTGCTCGCCGAGCCTCCCCGGTGGCAGCGGGGCCCCCGCCCCTGCCCTGCCCCTGCCCCTGCCCCTGCCCCTGCCCCTGCCCGCCCCTGGGTGGCCGGGCGGCCGGGCCGCTGCCGCCGCTCTCCGGGAGGAGGCCGGAGCCGGCTGGCACGGCGGGCCGGCACGCGAGGGGTCTTATAACGACATCCCCGGGCGCGTGCCGCTGACCGCTGCCGCCAGCCAATCAGCGCGAGCCGGGGGGGGGGGGGCACGGGGGGCAGGCGGGTCCCGTGTGTCCCCCCCCCCGCCACCCCTCCCCGTCGGGGGGACACGGCGGAGAACGGCGGTGCCGCGGCGGGGACCGAGCCCCCCCTCGTGGGAGGTGGGATCCGACGGTATCTCCTGCCCGGTATCTCCTGCCCGGTATCTCCTGCCCGGCCCCGCCGCCCAGGGATGGGACCGCAGCCGGCGGAGCGGCTCGCACCGGCCCTCTCCGCACCTCGGGCGAGTGGCCCCGGCCCGCACCGGCGCCTCCTTCCACGGGTGGCTGAGCGAAAAGGGCTTTGTAGCGGCGAGCGGGCAGCGGGAAGGGGCATCTCCGCGCATCTTCCCCCCGGAACTTTCCTCGGTCTCCCAGGTCGAGGATCGGGCGCAGGATGGGTCAAAGGCGAGAGGCTCCTCGCGGCGTCCGACATTACGGCAACTCTATCTGACATCAAAATAAAACACGCCAGGTCCTTGCGCCCTGTCGCATCGGTCCCTATTGCGATTTTCTTTTTCCCACTCCCACTGCCGTCTTAGGACGAGCTCGTTTGGCGGAGGCTCTGTTAATAATTCCCTAACAGACTCTCACTGATTAAAGCCTTAAAAATTCTCACTGGGGTGAAATGGATTACCCGACAGATTAGGGGAGGATTATCTCTGTCATTAGCGCAGCAATAGTTTGTCCGGCAGAGTCTGTCGGGGTTTATCGAAAGTGACTTTCCAGTGGGCCATCAGCACGGGCAGAGATCAAACCCCGAGTGGAAACGGACCTCGCTCTATCAGCAGAGCAAGACAGGGCCAGCACCGGGAAAGTAATAAATTACTCGACTTCAAAGCCGCTGACAACGCCGTGATAACGGCAGAGAAACGCGTGAGTCACGGAGGGAACAAAGAGCTTTGCAAGAGCAACTTCTTGGGAAGTCCTGCCTGCAAACAGGCTACGCGAAAAAGTGAGAAGGGCCGGAGGAGGAGACCTTCAGGCGAAGCCAGGAACGCACCCGCGCGCAGTCGGGAGACTCCTGCCACCATCCCGGGATGGGGAAATTGAGAGAGTCTCCCCGTCGAGGGGCGATGACAACGTCGAAGGGGCTCCCCGGTCATGCCCAGCCGGGGAGCTTAGGGCGGGGATGGTGTGAGGGGCCGAGGCGGGCGCTGCGGGCCCGGGCAGCACTCGCCGGTCGTGGTGAACAGGCGTCTCCAGCCGCGGCTCCATGGTGCTGGCATCACCGCTCGGTACCTTCCACGGCGACGCAGGAGCCCGGCCCAGCTACCCGCGCCTCTCTCCTCCCATGGCTCCGCATCGTGCTCGGCCGGAACCCTGGAGCCCAGCTCCCGCTCGTCTCTGAGCCAGAGTGGGAGCCCCGGCTGGGAGAGACTGCAGAGGGTTCCTACCCACAGCCCGGGGAGCTGCGAGGCCGAACCACGTTGCTCCGTCCTTTACCCGTTGTGATCCTGAAAACCTCCACGGATGGAGTCTGCACAAGCTCTCGGGACAAACTGTGATGCTTCTCGGGATTAAAGGAAGTTTTGATCCCTTATGGATATGAAGTTTGAATTCCTGTTTTTCATGGTGGAAAGGTTTTCCCTGTGCCCAGATTCCTTTTTCCATTCATGCCCACTATTCTTCAAGCCCGCCTCATGCTCTCAAGAGCCAGGTTTCTGGTCGCCCACTCCTGCCGGCTCTGGCCAGGTACAGTGGGGTTCCCCCGACACCGCCTCTGTCCCCGGCGGTGCCAGTCCCGCTCCCGCAGACTTTCTGCCCCGGCCAGATGCTCCACATTCCGCTTCTTTGTCGGCCCTTCGCCCCTCATGGGTACGTGTCCTGTACCGGCTGTCCCCAGAACGACCTCACCAGTGCTGAGTGTGGGGAACAATCCCTTCCCTTGATCATTTGGGCTGTGATGGTATTAATGCAGCACAGAGATGCTGCTGGCACCCTGTGAGGCCAGGGCACCCGGCTGGTTCCCTCTCGCTCTTGGACCGTTTCTCCCGAGCAGCCCCGTCCCGCCCAGCCGAGAGACCCACCTGGCAGAGCAAACAGCTTCGGCACCATACTTCCCCCTACCCTGCTCCGAGGCTGCCCGGTTATCCGCGCTGCATCCCCAGTCGACCATCCCTTCCACCCCGCCTCCTTTGCGTTCCCCAGCGCGGGGAGGGTACATGCGTGGCGGCCCCACAGGGGCCGGGCGTGAGGTGCTGGTGGGAAGGCAGGGACCCGCTGTGTCCGGCTCCTGAGGATACTGGGGGGGAGCAGGTGAGGGTAGCCCGGGGGAGCCCACGGCCACCCCCCATCCCCACAGTCCTATGGAGCCGCCAGCTCAGCCACATCCGGTGCCACAGTCGTGCTGTGCAGCCGAAGAGCGGTCCCCTGTACCTTGTCACCTGTGCAGACCCCAGGGGACAGGAAACCTGCCCGCCGTCCCACTTGTCCCCTTTGGCCGGGGCATATCAGCTGGGGCATCTCTAAAGGCGTGCCTGGGCCTTCGCCCCCGCTGCCCCGCGGGCCGGAGTAGTGGGCTCGCTGGGCCAGGCCTGGGGTGAGAGAATCTCCTTTTCCTACATAAACTAAGCCTGGTGGCAGCCAGGGGATGAACGCTGCGGGTGAAAGCATCGTATCTAGAAGCACAAGTATAGATCTAGCACACATCGTACACGAAATCCTCTCGGATTCATGTCACTCCTACCCGAAACGCTCAGAAAAGAAGAAAAAAAATCCTAAAAACACTGAGGGGATTTCAGGGGGGTTTCCTGGCCACAGAGCTGGTTATATTCCCTCTCCTGTGTGCCCAAGGAGTCATCACCCATGGTGAGTTTCTTGCTCCTGCCACACTCCGACTAGAGCCGAGGAGTTCAAAGCCGATGAACAAGCCACGTCGAGTGGCCCCCGTCACCACCGCACCCTCTCGAGCCAGTCACACACACTCTCCTACACTGACCTACGACCTGCCTCGCAGAGCATTCCCCTAGGTCAGTCAGACCAAGCACAGACAGATCCAGAAGGGAAGCAAACCCCCGAAACGGGCTTTTTCCACCCAAAGCTTCTGCCACCTGACTTCTACCGGCACAACTTTTTGACCCCAGTTTGTCCCACAGAGGCAGCAAGATAGGCGATAGAGCATCTCTGGTTAACATCTTGATGAAGCATCTTCCCAATGGCCACGTCTTAAGTCTTTAGGGGGTGACGAGGAAAGAGAAGCAGGATCTCTGATGTTGATCTTAAGGACAACATGCGCCCAGAGATGCTGGGAGAGCTCAGCCCATTCACCGTGTCCGGAGTCTCTCCCCCCTCCCCAGGGACGCTGGTGCCCCCTTTGCTCTGACACGCGTTGCTTCCCCACAGCCGGGGCGAACCGCACCTCTCGGGACAGTGGATTTCACACTCTGGAGGTGGCTCGACACCATCGGGCCACAAAACTCGGGCAGCTGGTCTGGAAAGTATGTCTGTGCGGTTTGTCCGTCCCTCCGAGGCAGCTCCACCAGGAGCCACGGCCATTTCGCGGCACCATTGAGGCAGCAGGGCTCCCGCGGCTGCCGGGCAGTTCTCAGATAGGAGGGAATCATAGAATCATAGAATTGTCTGGGTTGGAAGGGACCTCAGAGATCATCATGTCCAACCCTTGACTCACTGCTGCGGTTACCAGCCCATGGCACTGAGTGCCACATCCAGTCTCTTTTTAAATATCTCCAGGGACGGAGAATCCACCACTTCACTGGAAAGTCCATTCCAATGCCTGACCACCCTCTCCGTGAAGAAATTCTTTCTAATATTCAACCTAAACTTCCCCTGGCACAACTTAAAACCATGCCCTCTTGTCTTGTTGAAAGTTGCCTGGGAAAAGAGGCCAACCCCCCCCTGGCTACAACCTCCCTTCAGGTAGTTTTACAGAGCGATGAGGTCTCCCCTGAGCCTCCTCTTCTCCAGGCTGAACACCCCCAGCTCCCTCAGCCTCTTCTCATAGGGTCGGTGCTCGAGTCCCTTCACCACCCTGGTTGCCCTAAGCAGAGAGATATTTTGGGAGCCAATTGTTTCAAAACTGTCGCGGAATCAGAGCCTGTCTTGAGAGCATTCAGACCTAGAAGATCTTTGGCAACTTTGAGAGCAGTGCCCCAGGGGAGGCAAGAGACTTGTCTCGTACAGCCCTTCTTCCCCCCGCCGGGCATGGCTGGCGCTCAGCGTGTGCGCTGGGGTGCGGAGGCAACGAAAGGTGCCTGGACCCGGCTCCCTGCCGCTCCGTGCCCGGCACCACTGCGCAGAGCTCAGCCCTCGCCCCTGTGGCATTGGGAGCTGTAAAGACGAACGATTCCCGTTTTGTGCATCGAGAAATGAGTGCGGACCGTCCCCAAAGGACCCGCCTGAGGCGCGGGAAGGCTCCTCTCGGGTTGCCTAAGACATTACGAAAAGGAAACTTGCGAAAACCAGGAACCGGTGACAGTGCAGGCCGGCACACAGCAACGCACCTGGTCCAGCACTGCCTGTGTCGCAAACGCCCTTCTTTCAATATTTGCCCTGTTTCGTGTCTCACCCGTGTCTCACGACACTTCCCTGCACCACTCTCCAGAAAAAAAAAAAAAAAAAAAATGTACAACCGATGTCTGACACTTCGTGATTTCAATTCCCCGAGGGTAGGAGCTAATGGGGGGGACCCCAAGGAGCACACCACTGCCTTCACTTCAGAGCCCATGACCATACGCCAAGTCCAGCTGGCAGCTACCTTAAAGGGGACCGGGAGTCACTAGAAGACCAGAGATCCAGCGGAACATCCGGCCGGGGCAGGGCTGCATTCGAAGTCTGGCCCACACAATTCTGTGAATGAAACTCCTGAACCTCCGTTGGCCCACGCAATGCCTCTCCCTCCCACCCTCACCTCCCAGGGATACAGGAGCGGACGTGCACCCTGCATAGAAGGGACTCGGAGTACCCAGAGTGGCCAGGACACGGAGCTCTAAAGGTTACCGGCACCAGTCGCTGACTGCCCCGACGCCCGCGGTGCTGAGCACGGGAGGCTGTGCCCGAGGGATCTACCCTGGCGGGCTTCGCAGCTCCCAGCAGTCTGCCCCGACCCCTGAGAACTTCCATCCTCGCACACATGCTCTTGGCTGTCAGCCGCGGCGAGCGGCTCCCTCCGAGCACCCACTCAGGAGCAAGGGATCGGGCGCTGCTCCCCAGCCCCCCCGTGGGGATAAGAGCCCCGCGGTGAGAGGCAGCAGCCCCCGTCCTCTCGGAGCCCCCGGGGTTTATGCGTGTGGAGCGCGGCCCTGCACTGGCTTCCAGCAGGAAGAGGCAGCCGGGACCCCTCCTCCCCGCTGCCCTCGAGTCCCCCCCCCTCCGCCTCCAAAAGCCTCCATCCGAAAGTGCCCTGGCTTCCATTTTCTGTTTCCTTTTGCCCCGAAGAGTTAGGAGATGAAAAATGGATAAAAGATAAAGCTGAATGAGTAGCAGAGGCGTCAGAGGTGGAGAGGAGACACCGGTGACAGAGGCGAGGTCCACACCAGTCTTCGGAAGTGGCTCCAAACTCCTGCAATAGCTCAGAATAACGAGGCCTGTTAGCAATAGCTAAGCTAAAACCCTGAGTTCCCTGAGGTCCCCAGATCTTTTAGTTTTCCAGGCCTAAAATCCAGCTCTTACTCTTTGGTTACCTGTACCTTTTTCTCTGTTATTGCCGATCCAACAACGTGAAACCACAGGCACGGAAGGACAAGCCAGGAGAGGTCCCCTTTCCTCCATGCAGGCACTACCCAATATTCTTCTCAAATCTTCTCCACCCTGTCAGTGTTTGGTAAAACAGGAGTCCATAAGGCCACGGTGGAACAATTAACAACTACGGCCTTTTTTCTTCCTACAAGATTATAAAACTCAACAGTTCATGTATTGGGATTCCTTGTTGTGCTGCACTCTTTCAGGATTTTGATGCAGAGAGGAAGCAGGAGCGTTTTGAAAGACTGGACTAGAGTTGGCCCGATATCTATGCAAACGATATTTTACCAGGGTATTTTTTTTAAAAAAACAACCGTTACTACAATTGCTGATTTCAAATTACACTTAATTAAAATGAAACATACTGCATCTTGTCAGGACTTTTTACGGTTTAAAGCATAATTTATACAAAACTCCGCTCTGTGCAGCTTTGTAGGATTGAATGTGTCCTGGTAATAAATTTTTATACAACTTTTCTGCTTTGAAGGCGAGAGGAGACCCACACACCTCCCTAGGGACCCACACGCCTTCCTAGGGACCCACAAACCTCCCTAGGGACCCACACGCCTTCCTAGGGACCCACAAACCTCCCTAGGGACCCACACACCTCCCTAGGGACACACACACCTCCCTAGGGACCCACACGCCTTCCTAGGGACCCACAAACCTCCCTAGGGACCCACACACCTCCCTAGGGACCCACACACCTCCCTAGGGACCCACACACCTCCCTAGGGACACACACACCTCCCTAGGGACCCACACACCTCCCTAGGGACACACACGCCTCCCTAGGGACACACACGCCTCCCTAGGGACCCACACACCTCCCTAGGGACACACACACCTCCCTAGGGACACACACACCTCCCTAGGATGTCCCGCCGCATGCCTGACACGGGGCAGAGATGCGCTGCCAGATACTGACGGACGAAAATCTCTTTGCAGAGACGTCTGCGGAAACTCTTTTGCAAAGCCCCACCAGCCGTCACCTTCCCCGAGCTGTGCCCCACAGCGGCCATGAATCCCGAGCACCCCGGGGGCAGCTGCCCGGGACCCGTGCGGTCAGAAACCGGGCAGCACTGAGCCCGCCCCTTCCCCGCCGCCACGTGGGGCCCATAAATACAGCACCGCTATCAGGGCGAGCGTGGCACGGCAGGGCGGCGGCCCCACAAAGGCGGCGGGGCGGCCCCGGGCCCTCTCACGCCCGGTGGAGGAGGCGGCACCTGCAGCCAGGGTCGGCCCGGCTGCGCGCCCTCCCCTTCGAGCTGGTACCTGGGCGCTGCGCTCGTAATGCACCATAAAGAGCTTCCTTTCAGGCTCTTTCAAGCCGAGATCGCGGAGGTCACCGTGTCTACAAACCCCACTCTGTCGGCCGCTCGGGCCGGGGTGCCAGGGCGGCAAGCTGGAGAGCAGGCACAGCCCATGGGAATCCCAACACTTGTGCCGCTGGCTCCCCCGGCCCGCCCTTCTCCCCCGCTCCCCCGCCCCGAGGAGCCGCTGAATGTAACAAATGAGCTGCAATCGATCTGCGGGCAGGGGGGAAAATCAAATTATATGGTGCGGCTGGGCGGCCGTGGCCAGCAAAAGGTGCGGGCGAGCGGCGGGCGGGCGGGCTGCCGGCTTCGCTTCGCCTGAGCGCTCTGGGAGCGGGAGGCTGGCGGCCCCGGCCCCGCTCCCATCCCCACCGAGCTTCGCCTCTCGCTCCTTGGCGGGGCCTGAGCTGCGACAGCCGGGCCGAAGCGGGAGGTCGCCGGCTGCCAGGGTCTTAGGCCGCTCCCTTCACGGATGCAGCCTGCACCCCCCCGGTCTCGCTGCCGGACTGCGAGAATCATAGAATCATAGAATTGTCTGGGTTGGAAGGGACCTCAGAGATCATCATGTCCAACTCATCATGTCCAACCCTTGACACACTGCTGCAGTTGCTAGACCATGGCACTGAGTGCCACATCCAGGCTCTTTTTAAATATCTCCAGGGACGGAGAATCCACCACTTCACTGGGCAGCCCATTCCAATGCCTGATCACCCTCTCCGTGAAGAAATTCTTTCTAATATTCAACCTAAACTTCCCCTGGCACAACTTAAAACCATGTCCTCTTGTCTTGTTGAAAGTTGCTTGGGAAAAGAGCCCAACCCCCCCCTGGCTACAACCTCCCTTCAGGTAGTTGTACAGAGCGGTGAGGTTTCCCCTGAGCCTCCTCTTCTCCAGGCTGAACACCCCCAGCTCCCTCAGCCTCTCCTCATAGGGTCTGTGCTCGAGTCCCTTCACCAGCCTGATTGCCCTCCTTTGGACCTGCTCCAGGACCTCAATATCCGCAGTTTGCGCGGCGTGCGGAGGCGCGGCCAGGAAGTGCAAAGCACCTGGAGAAGGATGGATGGGACGGGGCGCACTCCCGCAAGGTCGTGCCAGCAAAGCCCTGTCCTCCCCTTCTGAGGCCGCTTCCAGGTCTCCCCCCCGGGCTCGTCTCTCGGGGCTGGGGTCGGCAAAAGGAAGCAGCCTCGTTCCCTGCATCGCTGCCGCCGGGCCTGACCCGCACCTGCGGAGCCCGGGGTCGCACCGCCCCTGCGGGAGGAGCGCTGCGCACCCGCGGCCGAGCCGGGCAGCACCTGCCGGGGCGGCGGGCTGTGAGCAGGGGGGTGCAGACAGCCAGCTCGTACCTGAGCCCTGTTCTCGCCCTCCAGACGTGCGTGTGGGGACGGCTCCGCTTGGGAAAAACCCCTGGCAAGGCCGGTGGTTGTCTGGGGGTCCATGGGAATCTGGCCACTTGTGCCGGCCGCAGCCGGGAGGGGGCTGTGCTTCCTTTACAAAAAGAGACACAATTAAGCAAAATGCTCAATGAACATTATAAATGATGTGCAATCGCCTCGCAGATTGCCTAGCAAATCAAATTATATGGTTGCTCACGGATGATTTCTGTGTGCTTTAAAAAGCAAACAGGTACTTTCTGATTTGGGTGGGTTTTTTGTTGGTGTTTTTTTTCTCAAAAAAAAAAAAAAAAAAGAAAAAAAGGAAAAAAAGGACAGCACTTTAAACATTGCGGAGCAATGCCACACGCTGAAAGGCGGCTGTGTGAATATTCACGTTCTCCTTTGTTCGCCTCGGATTTCACAATAGCCTGGGGAGGGCACGTCCACCCCACTCTTGTAAATTTACCAATCCTTGACTAAAACCGCCAGGCACCTGCTTGGCAGAGCACAAAGCTCCCTACGTTTCCACCAACAATTTATTGTTTCATCAGCTTCTAAATTGTCCCCACAATAGAAAGGCTCAAAGCTAATATCATTTAAATCAACGGAGATGACCGAGTTCAAGGCTCCGCCGGCTGCCGCCCGGCTCCTCCTGCGGGAGCCGTTCAGGTGGGAGCGGGGCGGGCCCGGGGGCTTCCCCGTCAGGCCCGGGGGCAGGGGAGGTCGGAGGAAAAGGCAGCCAGGGTGTGGGGTGTGGGGTGTGGGATGCCGGGTGGGTGCCGGATTTGCTGGACGGGGAGGACGCAGCGGAATGAAAGGGCGACAAAGCCAACCCGCCCTCGCTGCTTCTAAACAGGCCCAGACGGCGCGGGCAATCTGGAGCAGAATCTGGCTCCCCACGGCTGCCCGCTGCCTCCCCCGAGCTGCTCGCAGCCCTCCACGGCACCCGAGGGCGCGGCAGTGGCGAGTGAGCCCTGCCCAGGGCCACCCGGCTGCTTCCAGACTGTCGGCAGGTTGTCCCTCCTCGGGGTGCCCCTTCCTGTGCCCACCGGGGGTTTGTCAGCAAGGACACTAGAAAAAAGTAGTATGTAGAAAACGTGCTTGATAAGGAGCCCCTTATTTTCCAATACAGAAAACCACCCATGGGAGGTGAAATAGCTCCCTGAAACCTGGTCCTGATGACACTGCTCTGATCCAGAGGATGGCTCGTTGGAAAACCTATAGAAGCCTGCCGTCCTATAGAAGGGTTAGTAGACAACAAAGCAACTGAGTGCTGATGAAAAAGTTAGTTGCATTCTTTACAACTTTTAGAAGGGTAATAAGGCTTCCTAGCACCAGCTGGCTGATGGGAGGGACTGTGATTTGCTCTTAATCTTTTTATTCCTGATAACTTCTGATTACTGAGAATCCTGACCCAATGGATAACAGGGCAGTTTTCCATTCTGGTAAACAACCATGTTACACTATCTCTTCCATAAGTATATCCATCTCTAAAGTAAAAAAAGAGAAAAAAAAAAAAGAAAAAAAAAAAAAGAAAAAGAAGAAAAAAAGAGGTTTTTCAGTCATTGCTTTTTTTTGTGGGTCAGAGACTCACTTTTCTAAACTCCTCCCTGGTTCACAAACATTTGCTCTTTTGTGAGTGTGGGTTCTCAGGAAAGATCTCAGTCCCCATGGGATTTTCCCTCAGGTTTATATACTGCTGCCACATTCCTTCCCAGCTCTCATTTTGCCAAGGCAAGCAAGGCAAGCTCAGGATTAGACTCCCTGTTTCCTCAACAACCAAACCACCTTTCCCTGCCCTTTTCTCCACATAAGCTTTTCTGCTGGACAACCAGAACTGTAACTGTACACATCCAGGAGAGTCCTCACAACTCCTTGGGGATTGCCATCAGCATTTGCCTTTCTGCCAAAACCCCTTACTTTGTACTCAAGAGTTATATTTACCCTTTTCATGGCCATGTTCCTCTGGCAGCTCATGAGCACTTTGCCATTAATTAGTGCCTCAAGGTCTTTTTACTCCTCTATCTGGCAAGGTCTACCAAGAACACAGTCATAGCACATGTTCTTACAATACGACCCAAATAAATTACCCCTTCATACTGGATTTCATTCCTTCTTTACCACTCAGGTATTCACAGTCCTAGGCTTCCTCCTGGTGACTTTTCAAGCTTTCTCCCTGCTGTGATAATCTTCCCACTGTGTGGCTTTATCAGATATTGTTAGCAGAGTTCTTGTTTTGTTCTAAAACTTTATGAAAACTTTCCTTTGAGTCCATAAAAGCAAAGAGATTACTATCCTAGGCCACAGCCTAGGTCCATCCAGTTACCCACCTGTGCCAGTTGTAAAAGGTAGGGGACTTTGAGAAGTTTTTTTTTGTTGTTATTGAGAAACAAAATCTCTGAAGGTAGAGATTGTTTCTGTTTCTAAGACCTCTTGACATATTTCTCTCCTTTGTGAATTTGCCCAATGGCTTTTAGGACTCAAGTAGTTTTATTAAAATTATTAGATACTATTTTGTAGATTTGAGTTTTAAATGAATGATTCCTGTCTTGGAAACACAAGCAAGATTTGGAGATTCAGGTACAACAGTATGACAGGCCTAAAAGCATCTTAAGGGTTCACATTCCTAGAGTATCTCTCTTCAGCTACTGTCAAACTCTACAAGTTTCTCTCCAGAGGAGACATCTTACATCCTCTTGGTGTATTGTTGAATACTCTTGGCTGTAACATGATATGAAAGCTATCCCAATTATTTTTAGCTAGGAAAAGCTGACCTACCATGGCTGTCCAGTTCCAGAAAAGGATTTCCAGTGGAGATCCCTAAACCCTCCCTTGTATGTGCAGGTAGGCTTTTCTCTAGCCCAGAGTTTGACATCTTACATTTTTTGTCTCCTTGCTGAGCCTACTGGCTCACTCTTGCATTCTTTGTTGATCACCCACCTCTCACTATACCAGAAGCCTTGGGGCTGGGTGCCCAGGACCTATAATTTAGGCATTGCAAAACCACATCTCTGCATCCATTTAGCCCTGAGGCTTTTATCTTTGTGGAGAATTATTAACCAAGTCAGGGACATGAAAAACACCTACACAAGGAGATGCTGCATTTTCTTTGGAAGCTGTCCACACATGAACACTACTGTTAAACTTAGCCTGGTGCCTTTTCTCCTATGCTTACCTTCTTCCAGTGGGCATGGGAGAGCATTGTCCATGAGAATCTTTCTCATAATGAGGACTCTTGTTATGTCTCCTCTCAACAACCTCTTCCTAAGCAGCAAAATCCATTTGCTTTCAGTGTGTGCTTTTAAATCATCCTAATGTTTTTTTCCCTGATCTCTGCTAATTTCCTTGTAGCTTTTCTTCAAGCGTAATGTCCAAACCCAGACACTGTACTTGGGCTAAGCCTCACCAGTGCCAAGTAGAGCAGAATAATTACCTCAATGTTTTTAACCAAAACACTGCTGCTAATATGCCCCGAAATGACATTTAGATTTCTGCATAGGTTTTATCCTGCTTATAGTCCATGCATTTTATCATGCATGTAATTCTTCCTTTACATGGTTCACAATTGCCAGTTGATCCATTCCTACACTATTGCTGCTTTATCAGTTATTCTTCTTTTCACAAACTGTGCATTTGATCTGGTTTTTGTCCCAAGACTGCATTTTGTACTTGCCTTTATTATAGTGCAGTTTATTGATTTCAGGCAAGCTCTCCAATCTGTAAAGATCAATGTGAGTCCAGATCCTGTTCTCCAAATCAACCTCTCCCAGGCACTGCTCTCAGGAGTTGAATTAAGTACTTTCTTTTCCAGTAGCCAATTTATTACTGAAAACATTGGAGTCACAACAGATACCTGCAAGTCCTCACTTGGCACGTCCAGATTTAACAGTGAACTGCAGATGTGTGCTCTGGTATGATTCAAACATTATGTGCTCATTATAATCCCAATTTCATTTAGACCTCATTACATGGTTTTATTTATAAGAAGAGTAAGTCTTTTGACACTAACAAAGTCCACGTATATCACATCTATCCCTATACACACTCAGCTAGTTAGTCCTTCAAATAAGGACGCTGAGTTAATTTGAAGTGATGTGTTCTTGATTAATCCATGTTGTTATGTTTTACTGCCATCTTACTACTTATGTGCTTACAAATTGATTAATAATTGAATCTCATTATCATGGTTATGGTGATGGATTAATACTTCTCAGGATCCTCTTCTTTGCTCCTTTTTGGGCTTGTAAACACATGCCTCTGGCATCGATGTCCTCAAGCAAGTCACTGAGGGTGGGAGTCATCATCGCCTCTAACTTCAGACAGTCAAAAGCTGGAGACTAACTAGGAGGGATTCACTTCCTTGCATATGGGAGTATGAGATGCACAGTCTCGTATCATGTTATGTACTATATAGCATCAGACACTTCTTGAGGGTCACATATATAACACAGGACGCAGAGGAGATCTGCACCTTTCTGGAAGCTTAGCTGGAGCTTTCATGCAATACCTGAGAGCACCTAGAATGGGACAGGACATCTCTATCTGTGTTAGAGTAACTGCACTCCTAAGTATAAGGTGATCACTAATAGTCAAGGGAAAAAGATGTGTGTAACAAGCTGTCCTCAGGAGGTAACTTTTTTAAGATGGAGTCCGCTGGCCTTTGAAAATGCCACTCCCATTTCACTGGTATCAGAAGAAAGCAAAACATTTTAGCTTCAGGTTACAGGACTAATATTTAAGCAGCTACATGTTTTTCAAGGCATTCTGCCATTTAAATGGTTCAAATGCCTAGTAAGAGTTTTGAAGTACTTAAGTGCCTTACTCACAGCCTGGCCTGTGCTTATTCCGGCTCATTTTCAACACTACTGAAGACACCCGATGTAGGAAGCTAATTAACTCCAAAGCCTCCTGAAATCTGGAGTGCCCTCTTTATATGCTTATACCTCTCTAGTTATCAAGAGACCCTGCACTGTTTAAACCTTAGTTTGGGTGTTGTTGACTGAACAGAATTCAGGGTTTTATATTTCAGACCTATCTACCAAGAGTCAAAACCAGACTTTCACTCACTCTTAGGGTGTTGTGAGGATAACCAGGTATAGTACATATTGCAATAGTGGAAATTCACCTGAACTGGTCACAACCCTGAGATCTTCCACCAGATCTACAGGCAGGACACTGATGGCAGGGTATAGCTAACACAACAACAAAGGTAGTAAATGAAGAAAACAAAGATCCCATCAGACACAATTACTTCTTTTTTGTTACCAAAAACGCTCAAGACCTCTTCTGGACACAGTGAGTCTCACGACACTGTAAATCCACAGGTTGAGCCGCATGCATACACTCATGTTCATCTGATGTACAAGATCTTTATGATCAATTATAGCTAAGTGAACGAATGGCATATAGTACTGGTATATTTCCTTCATCTGTGCCTTTGTTTGCAAGCTGTCAGGAATCTGTATGAACAATTCCCCTACCAGTATCTTACAGGCTGTTTGATTTAATCCAACGCCTCCACTGGCTTCCCCATCAACAGAGCCTGCAAGAGACTGCATAATAGCTCAGATCCAAATGAGATGCTGCAGTTTCCCACCCCACTATGGGGACTGAACCAAAATTACCCCAGGCCAACTGTCCCTGCTCACCACTGCAATGTACAGTAGAGGGATTTAGCCCTTATTTGTCATCTTTTGTCTGCAGCTTTGTTGTTTGGGTGGGGCTGCACCTGTTCGTGGGGAGTGGGAATCCCTTAATTATGGTGGGGCTGGGCAGTGAGAGCTGTCCCTGTGCACTGGCACACAAAGGCTTAGGCAAATGCGTGTGAATTTAGTGCCCTCTTTATGCCATGCCAACATTCAATGCAAATCCTCCTCAGGTTTTCACGGCTCATCTCCTGCATTCCCAGGGGCTTCTGCCTTGTATTTCACACACTGCATTGTCCTTTCTTCAGATGGCAGGGATGCTGTCTCCCCTTATTTTGTGTTCTTGAGATCTGCAATTGTTTAGGAATAGCATCTAAGGGATAATAATACATTTTAAAGTGTACTTTTAACTACAGTGTCACCAGTTCTTTCATCAAATGCAAACTGAATTTACTTGCTGAACATATCCCGAGTGCTTTGAAGTGCCACGTTTTTAAGGACAGCCTGAGCCTCAGAGACACAGAATTCTGTGTCTCCACCGAATTCTCAGGAATATGACCCCAATCTCTTCTTTTACTCATCCCAGTTACCTGCTGAAGCCCTGTTGATGCCACCTCACTTCAGCCTTATTTCCTCCCTCCCTCTCTTTCCCTGACACCCTTGACACCTCATCCTCTGGTGCCTGGAGTCACCATCTCTTGTTCCCTCTTCTCCCTCCCTACCCAAGCCTTTTCCCTTCCGACCCAATGTCAGTCTCCCACCAAAATGCCAGCAGAGGCACAGATACCATGGCTGGCCTCCACCTCTTAACTCCAGACGCCAATGCCACAAAGTCCTCTCATGTCTACAAATAAATTCGTGCCTCGACCTCGCATTTTGGGGCTGAAGCGTGACCTTGCTCATAAGGAAGCTATGGTGTACCTGCCTGCTATAATCGTCCAAGCTTCTGTTGAGCGTGAACACAGACATCCTCAAAACTCACAACACAGCAATTTATCCCTCCTTTTTCCACGGCAGCTCCCCAGTTCTTGTCAGGTTTGGTGATTGCTCACCAGGCGGGCAGCGGGGGACCTGGAGGCCTGGCCTCGGGGCTCTGCCGCCATCTTGTGACGCCGGGCGGAACGGCGGGGACAAGGAGCGGGCCCCGTGATGGCGTTCCCGTCTCCCCCACGGATCCGGGGGTGTCTTTGTCGGCGTCGTGGGCGCGAAGGCTCCGAGCCCCGAGCCCCCAGCGGTCGCCAGGGCTCTGGGTGAATCCCCACAGGTGGTGCCACCTGCCACAGCCACCCCCGCCTTTTCACAGCCCTGCATGCCGAAACGGGGTAAATCCCCTCCAAGAAAAAAACACCTGAAACAAAACAGGCTTGCCAAGGCAAAACAATGCCTGAAACATTGCAATATGACTAAAGCAGCCCTGAAAATAGCTGAAATTTGTTTTCTTGCTAATAACAGTGCTTCCTGTTTGCTGAGGTGCTGCCTCGGTGGCCTGTGGGTTTCTGGCTGTAGACCAGGCTGCTGGATGTTCTTCAGCCCACGTTGGTTCTGGATGAAGGCTGAAGCTGGTACCGGGTACTGAGTGCTGAGTGCGGTGTGAGAGGCTCCTCTGAAGGGAAGGAAAAGGGCACTCACCTGGTGCCCCTTCCTCTTGTTGCTGAAAGGCACAGCAGTCCCACCCCGCTCCTCCCTGCGCTCCTTGGCAGCGCCAGGGGAGAACCTGACATCCATACCTCCTGTGAAGCTGCTGTAAGAGCCACCAGGACAAGCAGGGTTGAGAGACAGCTGTTGTTGAGTTTATATGACAAACGAGAGGTTCAGATGTAAGACTGATAGCAATTAGATTGCCACCTGCTATCACTTTAATCCACATCCTGGATTTTTAATTGGGGGGGAGGTATTGGCACATGAATACATAAGGACTATCTGAAAAGGCACAAAGAATTGGGATAATAATAATTACAAGTAGGGCTGCACCATTTTTTAGTTTTGGGCTCCACTGTGAATTTTGGTCTAGTTTTTTAACAGTTTAATTCTAGGCTTTCTGGGACTTCTGGACTCTATATGTCCATCCATTAATTTATTTATTTATTCTTATTTTAGCAAATGCAGATTATTTAATTTTTGGCCTGGCCAGCTCTTTCCAGTTTGGCTTCCTGACAACCTTCTGCTGCCAAGTGGCCAGCATTAATTTGCATTGTGCCTGATTTTCAGCAGGTCCCTATCTGAGGCCTACTCTTCCTGGCTGTTACCCAGGTGAGCAGTGCTACTGCAGTCAGCGTGATAATAGCTCTCAGTAATTGGTACTTCCACAGGTTTGAAAGGTCAGAGCTTGCTTCTTCCCCTCCTGTTGGATAGCACTAACCTGCTTTTAAATCAAGCTTTATCAGAAAAAAAAAGAGAATGCCAAGAATTTTGAAAGGTTTGCTGAAAAGGGAGAAACATGATGATGTTGTTGTCAAGACACAAAAAATAGACTATGATTTGCATAAGGAGCTACTGAGAGGGAGGAGCTGAATGAGAGGTCAAGGGAGAGGTTTGCATTGACTTCAAAGAGTATTGGATCAAATCCACATGGAACATCTGCGTCCTTTGATGCACCAGCAAACTGCAGATAACAAACCTCTCTGTACATGCTTTACTATGGCATTATGTGGAGAAAGACTTTGAGAGTGGCAAGGGCACAAGCCACTCTTAGAAAGTAGGTCCATATAATCTATTCAAGAGACACTTTTTTCTAGGTGATCTAAGGCTGCAGCAGGTTTCAAAGTGAATGTACCCTAGAGGTCACTGCAGAGCAGCTATTTTAGCAGCTGTGTGTTTTAAGGGAAAGTTGTCAAGACATTCTGGAATATTACAGTAGATATTTGGGGTTTTTTAAATGTATTTTGAGATGACTCCGGGTAGTCACTTTCCATCCTTCTATAAAACCACCAGACATTTGTGATACCTTCACAGAGCGCAGGATCCTAAAACTCTACCCAGTTACCTTTCTCAGGTGGAATGTCACATCCATGCTACACTATTCACCTCCTATTCCCACCTACTCCCTATACCACACCTCAGCCTGTGAGGTCTTCTGCTGCTGAGTAGCCCAGCCTCATCATCCTGTCTGCATCCCATCTCTCCAGCACCCACAAGCTGTTGTCCCACCATGGTCCCAACAAATGGTCTCATTTCTCCTTGTCCAGACAGAAGAATGGTTCTGATAGCAGAGTTCCCTCTGAGAGTTCCCTGCAGCTACTGCTGTGGTTCCTGCAGGCTGGGAAGTCATCACTAGCACAGATGACAAACTCTCATCAGCTGAAGTTATCTGTGGAGAGCTGCTTAATGGACTTAGTTAAATACCATGGCCTGGGCAGGGTGCAGGAGTTTTACTGTGTCTTCTTGGAGCACAGTGGCACTTCTGCAATCTCTGTTTCAGGGCTTTTTTATTGGCTACTTCTGCCTAATCTTGAGGGAGGTGTAGAAAGAGGGTGAAATGTTGCAGGAAAAAAAGATAAGTTGGCACAGGGGTGTATATAGTGAGTGTAGCAACAGGGTCAAAATAGTAAGCCATCATAAGCATCTCTACAGCCCTTTTAATCTGTGATATCAAGCAGTATGCAAGAGCTAAAAGAATTAAGCCTCTCAGCAGTGGTCGTACATCCAGAATATGCAGGGTTTTTTACCTATTACTTAGCTGCTGTCACCTCTGAATTAGGACAGAAAAGCTGTTCACTGCACAGGGCAATGATGCTTTGCAATTGAGAGTGTGGGAGGCTAACCCAAACTGTAAGACAAGGCAGTATTTAGAGTCTAGAGTTGGCCAGGCCACTGCCTTACAAAAAGAGCCATGGATCTTTAACACTGTGGTCAGGCCCTCAGTTTGACGTCTCAGCTGATAAAACAGGAAAGGTGAAAGCAGGGGCAGAACCAATCTTTTAACAGCTGGCTATAGGAGAAGACAAATTTGTAAACTGAAAGAGGGACAAAGAAAAAACATTTACCCCCTGCTTTTAATAGAGATTCATTCATAAAAGTAAAGCAAAGGCTACAAGGTCATAGAAAGTTACATGTGATCTGGTTTTGGAAAATGCCCTTCTTACAGACCAAGCTTAAAGGCGGAGGCTATTTGGGCTATTGCCAAGGAGAAGTGCCATGGAGGCCCTTTTTTTCCTTCTCTGAGGGTCTAAGGAAAATCCAGTTAGACATATTGTACATTACAAGGTTTAGTGACCTTTGTTTTTAATGGACCCAAGCATGAATACCCAAGTGCATTCAGGAGAGGCCCAGGACTAAGAGGTAATGTAAAGCCTGAAATAGAGAGGGAACATTTTCTGGATTGGGAATAGGGTCATTCCTGGGGCAGTGAATGTGTGAGGGTTCATTTTGCACCTGGTATTCTGATTAGCAGTGCGGTCAATCTCCTGAACTTCCCAAGCATGAACACCTGCTTCTAGCTCTGCTTGGATCCTAGCCCTTCACAAGGCTTGCTCCTTCAGTAATCCAAGAAAGTGAGTGGGCATCCCGTGGCTCTGTTAGAACTGTCCTCACCAGGGAGGATGGATCTCAGGTCCCTCATTCCTGAGTTCACACTCAGCTTGGTAGCTGACATCCTCTACATGCTTTAAGCCCTCTACCTGTGTCCTCATCCTTTAGTGCTGACTCTTTCTGGAAAGGAAAACACAAATTTTCATTGTCTGTCTTTGACTCCAATACCTTCCTCTGTGTGGTCTTTGCCTCTTTCATAAGAGGTGAGCAAAGTACTTTGCTACCCTTTCCTGTTTCTTCCTCCTAACATAAAATGTCTGGATCTACGATCCAATCTTCCAAAAATGACACCAGAGGAAAGATGACTTGGCTGAGTACCATATTTCTACATCTCATACATCACTAATGTGACAGGGCAGCACTCTTTGTTTTCAGAATTAAGCAGGCCACTTGAGCATCCCTGATGACTTGACTTTTTCTTTTTTCCTGATTTCTGTGGCAGCCCCTCTCTCTCTGACAGGTTTTTCTGGAAGTCACTTTGTGAACACTGTCAAACTGTGTGCACAAAGGCGTCGAGCTGATGCCTGCTCTGCCAGCCTCCCCACAGTCACCTCCAGCACATGCAGAGAGCTGCTGACTCAGATGTGGGCACACGACTGCACATTTGATCATCTCTGGCACTAAGGGAAGTGGATGGAGTGGATGGAGTGTACAGAGTGAGGAGGGTTCAGGCACAAGGTGAGGGTGAGTGCAGTTTAAGAAAGCCAGAGGCATATTACAAAGGGATTTATGAGGAGGAGAGAGCAAGGATACCACAGAGCAAAGAAAAAAAAACAACCCAAAAAGCCCCAAACCAGCCCAACAAAAGAGAAGACAGTAAAAGGGGAGTGCAATAATGGGCATGAATTTCTCTTTCTTCTGCCCCGTGGCAAGCTGCCAATGCCTTCCACACACATTCCTCAATGCTACTAAAACCAGTCCCCATGGACACACCTGCCTTGAGACAAATTCTTTTAGTCTTGAAAAAAATCTGGGCACTTCTTCAATAAAGAGCTTTGCTTTTTAACTACTTTGCCTTTGTGAATTTTGTCAGCGGCTCTCACTTGGAGAGCTTTTGAGAACTCTTTCTGTAATCAGATTCCCCTGCCCTGCCCCCAGGGACTGTGGGCGAGTCACTTCCCACAGCTGTCCCTCAGCTTCCTATTCTGTGACATGTGGCTCACCACTGCCTCAAAGGGATGAGGCCAAGCATCACTTATGTGTAAAGAGCTGTGAAATCCATGAGGTTGATGTGGTGCTGAGCATTACATGACACGCTGTGATGTTACCACAGCTCATCACTTGGGTATACCAGGAGGTGGGACAGGCACGTGAGTATGGGTTAAAACACTGCCCAGTGCTTTTGCAGTCATTAAGTGTCATTGTCAAAAATCTAGGTGAAAGAAAGAGGAGACAGTTCAGCTGTGTGGTGACAGGATTCTTTTCTTCTACATAGTAGGGCCAAAGCTGAAGACCAGAGAGTACAAACATGGTTAGGAGTACTAGCCATCCTAGCAGCCCTCACCATCTTGTTCAACACTGGAAAAACAGCAAAACCCAAACAGACTTTGTCAGTTCTTTCTTGTACACCTGAGCCACCTCATACTGGAGGTGTTCTGGGGTGGCAAAGTCTTATTTTTGGTCTGAGAAATGTCTCTGCTTCTCTTGTTCTGAGCAGAATCAGAGTAGATGGTCAACAAGCTTAAAGGAAAACCCACATGATTTGCAGTGTGGTACAACAGGAAAGAGCAGCACCACAGTTCTGTGGATGCATGGCTAAATAATGGGCATTACAATTTCTGGTGAAAGGAGGGTGAAGCTGCTAGTAACACAAGAGTAACCTGCTCTCTCATTCCTTTCTTCTCTTTGTGCTTACAAAAAAGCCATGCTGCCTCCCAGGCAATGAAGCTGCTGTTAGCAATCTGCCTTGCCTCATTTCTACCTAAAGCTGTCATGGAACAAAGAGCATCCGTTCATTTGAGCCTGTGTGGCAGTACCCAGCAGAGCCAGTCAGTATGGCTGCCTAGTTCCTAACCAAACCCATACCACCCACCCAGGAAAGCTGGAGAGATGCCTTTCTACAAGGGCATGTTGGTATAGGATGAGGGGAACAGTTCTAAGCTGAAAGCGGATAGACTTAGCTTATATATTAGGAAGAACATTTTTACTGTGCAGCTGTTGAGACAGTGGCACAGGTTGCCCAGAGGAGCTGTGGCTGCCCCATTCCTGGAACTGTTCAAGGCCAGGTTTGGATGGGGCTTTGAGCAATGCAGGGTAGTGGGAGGTGTCCCTGCCCATTGCCCATGCAGGAGAGATGATCTTTAAAGTACCTCCCAATGCAAACCATTCTATAGTTCTATGATTCATTAGATTGCCCTAGTTGTCTTAGCTTTAGTTTTAATATCACAGCTAGAAAACAATGTTAACTTTACCTCCTCTCTTTCATTAATTAATTCAACCCCCAGTAAAGCACCAAAAGAAGTTTTAGAAAAAGCAGGGTCTGAAGACCTGGTTGCTGTTAGAAGTGATGCAGTGTATAATTCTGGCTTTGCTGCAAATTCATTTAATAGTCCTGAGCAAGTCAATTAAATTCTCATTAAGTCTTCCCCCAGTAAAATTAAGAATAATTACTTGCTTTGTAGAGATGCTGCAAAGATGAAGAAAGTCTTTAAATAGTTTATTTAAGATGTTAAAATATATTAAGAATTATGTAGAAACTTCATTAGAATTTATAAAAAGGTTCTTTAAAAACACAATGGGATAAAAAGTATCATCATTGAAACTCATTATTGAAATAATAATGTTGAAAAACTTCTCAGATGTGAAGGATGGAACATAAATCTGCCATTGCCTGGCAAAGTACAGTCAGCTCAGAAAAGAAACTGCTTTTTATTCACTCTTATGGAACAAAGTCATTGCAGATACATGAGAAAATATGCTACTCTTTAAAATTATTCTCTTTAATAATGTTGTCCATTTTTGTAGTCTTTATTATTAATGATCTTACAACACTTTGTGTCTTTAGCTGGTGTCTGCTCTGGTGTCTACCACAGACACAGAAGATAATGAAATCCCCTGCCCCAAAGAACCTTATGGTCAGAGGTTCTGAATGTCCAGCAGTTTACATCAGATGGGGATGAGACCATAAATCTCAACAGGTCTGTTTATAGGCATAAAATTAGTTTGTGTAAATGCATCATCATGTGAGATAAGCTCAAATACATGATGAGAACTGTCACGGGGATTCCCCTGCCAGATGCATGAAGCACAAGGTAACAGTGAAATCATTACAGATGGTGTAACCCCAACTGTCAGACTACATCAGTTGCATAGATATGCTCTGTGTGCATACTGAGAGATGAGAATTTCAGGGAGGAGGCCAGGAAGAGGCAGGGTAACTAAGTGGCCTTGCAGAGTCTTTGCTGGATCTCCTCTTTTGACAGCCCAAGATAAAGCACAGACGTATTTGAAGAAAACTTGACCTCAAATTTACAAAGGCAGCTGTTGCTGGCAGAGCACAGGCCAGTACCATCAGCATGCCTAAAACAAAACACAAGGTGGGACCATGCTGTGATAGAGCTTGAAAGTGAAAAATAGAAGTTTGAGAATAAGAAACCAAAAGAGAGAAAAGTAAAACCAAAGACACAGACAGCTTGCAGTTTTATAATTGCAGGTCTTGGCATATCCTCAAAATTAATTGCTAGCCTAATGCTGTGCTTAAGAGAGAAATTCAACCCACTTTAACCAGTTCCAGACATTATCTGATCCAGCAGAGAAAGTAAGAGTCAGACATTGAAAAAAAAAAAAGAAGCCTCAGAAGAGCTAATTCAAGAAGTTCGTAACTATTTCTGCCACTCATTCGTCCCTTACCTTCTCCCCCCCCTTTTTCTCTGCTCACTCATTAATTAATACAAATATGCCATTAATCTGAAGTCACAGAGGTACACCAGAAGAGGTGCAAACTGCCTGCAGTGGGGAAGACTGGCAGTGATAAGAGAGCTTCTGTTTATTTAGAGTTTTATTCCAAATTGGTTACTGGCCATGTTTGCAAAGCAAAATTATTTCCCCTCCTCCCCTACTGGATACACATGGGTACATACAGACAGCAAAAAAACCACTTTCAGATTTACAGTGAAATGTAAGGGGCAGGATATTCAAATATCTCCCAGTACAGCCAGTCCAGACTGCAGGACACACGGCTGCACTCTGTGTCAGGGGCACACAAGCCATGGTGCTGACTTTACACACATGCTGAAAGCCAAACCTTCCTCTTTTCCCCATTTTCAAATGAATACACAGAACCAGGTTGTTCAGTTCAGTGTCTGGTTTCTCTGAGGCAGCAAAGCTGTATTTTATGCTGTATTTTTTGTTGACCTATCAGTATAGTGCAGGTCAGGTGCTGTCCCTAAAGATATAGGGCTGTTCATGTGTTTACATATCTGCAATTAACACTGCACAAGTTAAACTCGAGCCCTACAGGACACTTTTCTCAAGTCATCCTGATGAATGAATGAAGAGGAATCAGCTGGTGCTTATCACAGTGCAAGGGTACCTCTGCATGGCAGAGCACAGTGCAGCACAGACACAGCAATCAGCATGCTGCTGCCAGGAACAGATGACAATGTGACTGTCACCATCCATGATGCTACATAAAACCAGAAGCAGCAAGAGTCTGCTTCATTCATGCTGCTTCACACCTCTGGTTGCCTTTGTGCCATCCTGGTTTAGGCTGGCTGTAGTTATCACTGTCTTTGTATAATGTTTTAAAAAGTTTTATGAAATCATAGAAAATACAGCAGAATGAAAAACTGCAGAGCTCCAAAACAGAAGGAGTGTAAGTAAATTCAGTACAATAGAGGTCCATTTTCTGAAGACATTAAGCAGTTTTAAAACTACATTAGCCTAAGTAAATGAACACACATTTTGTATTAGTGAGCAACCAAGGTGGGAAGAATGGAAACAGCCTGTTATAGGTAAAGCCAAATGAGATATTGCCTAGTAACTCTCAGCAGAGATGCATTTAAACCCAGCCAGTTTGGGGAAGCTGATGTTCTGACTCAGAGATTATTTTCTCCAGAAAAAAATCTGAAACCAGGAAGCTCACTTTAACAAACATGAAATTAGTTTTCCTGTTACAGCAAACCATGGTGACAATGCTTGGGAGAATACAGAAATATTTACAAACTTGTACAAGGAAAAACAGACAAAGCATGTTTTCAAAAAAAGTGGCACTTTACTGAACAAGTTTTTTTCATGCTGGTTTTCCCCCAGAATACAGCAAACTTCACATTCATTTTTTGTTTTCAGATTCTGAAATAAGTGATAACAGAAGTCCATCCACATATATTACACAGGTAGTTCCATTATTCTGACATTCACAGAAGTTCACAGAGCAAACCCTACTTCAGCTCTGCAATTTGACAGAGAAGCAGAGACACTGATTCAAAAGAAGAAAGACTCGCTGTATCCGCTGGTTCCATTCCCTGGAATAGTTTTAATTAGGCCCTTCTTCAGAACTTCACAAGTATCTTGGCTTGTCCAAAGGTGTCTCACATCAGGGGGAAAAAGTTCTCAAACCTTATATGAAGAGTCATGTTATTTTTGCAAATGATTCTATAGGAGTAAAAGCTCTGGCAAGATCAGCCATACACATCTGTGTTCCTAGGTGCCACAACTACTGTTCAGCATTGGTGAAGTCATGTTCAGGAGAGCACTTAATTTCAGCAGTCTCAATATAGTTAATGATGATAATCTATTGCATAGTATTTTTTTTAATTTACAAAAATGCAATAAACAGATCAACACTTACATCACACTAACCAGGAAAAGGCAGACTGCCAAAGAGTCACCACAAAAATATGTGTTTTATTAACACTGGTAATAGCTGGAAAACAAAGATGCAATAGCACAAGTACTAAAATTTGAGCTCTATATTAAAAGCGTGACAGTTTTTCACAAGTCTCTTGTACAAGCAATGAAATGATGTTCTGTAGACCACAGAGATCCATGTCTCACTGCCCAGAACTGGGTTTGAAGTTTAATGAAATACTGTTGATACAGAACCTCTGCCCAGAAGGTGTGGGACCATCATCAAACACATGGCCTAGGTGGGCATCACACTGCAACAGAAATTATGTAACTTTGTTACCATTACAATTAGGGACCAAGATTATGCTGGTATCTACAGTGCTATCCTGAATGAAGAAAGTTGTGTGATGAATTCACTCTTGTTTTGTGTGTGAGGGAGTCTTGGGGGAATACCAGAAATACATCCTGGAATTATCACCTCTGGCCAGCGGATGAATATGCACCCCCAGAAAAACAGTTCCCAGAAGAGGAAGTCAAAATGTGCTAATGCCAGAAAGTCTAGGAAATAAATGGGAGGATCCAAAATTCTCAATATATAAGGAAAATTTCAAGTTAATTGAAACAGTCACTGTAGGCCCTTTTTACAGGTCAAATGAGGATTCCACCCCCTGCCTCTGAAATACTGGCCGGAAAATATTACACTCAGAACAGCTATCAGTGCTTTATTATAAAATTGAAAGGTGGTTGATGGTCTTCTTCAAAGAAAGTTGCTCGATATTACTGCAAACATGAACTCCACCATGATAATGGACTGCTGTGAATGCTTTGCATGTTTGCAGATAATACCTAATCCTGATAGAAGGGGCTGCAAGCACTCTGAAATGTCTGCCCCTGTGATGGGGACTAAATCTCAAGAGTCCCTTCTACTGTCTGTTGTCACATACTGCAGTTCACCTGGGTCTTCTGAATAAATTTGCTGTCTAACCTCCAGCCCTTGTCCATGCTTACACAACTACTCTCCCCAGTCACATACTATTTTTTTAACCACAGCCTGACTGCCTGTATTTGATACACTGAACTTTGCACGTTTCTTACCAAGAAGTGAGACAGAATGGTTCCAGTGATACTGTAATTCTCATTCCTGTACTAGGCTAGATTCATTCATGGGCAGAAAACACCCTTACTTGTTAAGATTTTGCTCTTTGGGAATCTCGTCCAAAATAAACATACCTGCTTGCAGACAACTTCTGTTCTAGTTAATCCCAAGGAGTTATCTGGTCGTCTCATGATATTGGTGTTACTTTCATCTCTGCCACAAGTGCCATAAGCCTCAGAAAACGATGGCCATCCAGTCCCAGAATTGTACTTCTTTTCTGAGCTATAGTGGAAACCAGATTTTCTTTTTAATTTATAACAGAGATGTTACCAAAATGTCTGATTTTAATAAGAACATAGGCTTTTCCCCCCCACCCTTGTCTTGCACTGCTATTAATAATATCTGGCACAGTAAAAGTTTTCTCATCTCTGCTCCAAAGGGAATTAACAACAAGAGCCTCACCATTTCTGTCGCACTGACAGTTGGGCATTTTCAAAAGTTTTTTCCCCAGAGAACATTGTTTAGCTGAATTACACCCACAAAGCTGCAGTTTGAAGACTGGCTCAATACAGCACAACCTCAGAGAAAAGAGTTTACAAGAAGAAATGAAGTATGGAAAATGAGTATAGAAAATGGGCTGGGTTGGCCCACTAGATGAGGGTCACATCTGACGATGGCTTCAGCTTGCAGTGACCCATCAAAACGACCTCCTGTTCACAGCCAGGGTTATCAGCCCTGTTTAGTTGCATACTAAAACCTGGAACATATTAGAGAATACGATCAGAAAATATTTTGGTATTTAGCATGCAGACCTGAGACAATCCCTCCTATTTAAAGTTGTGTGAGTTTGTTCACAGTAAGAACTCTCCTTCAGCGAAGACTGACCTAGTGTGAGTTAGAGCAAAAAATGAAGGCAGACTCACACACTACTGGGATAAGTGGTTTGGAGACCAACCACAACTATTTCCTCCCCATTCCCATGTGTGCTTCCAATTTCCCAAACCCAATACTCTTACTGGCACCTAGTGGTGGATGGAAGCAGGAACACCAGCAGCGGCTATTCTGGGATCACTGGGATTTGTCCATTACTCAATATAGAATTAAAGCAAAATCTCTAGTATGTATCTGCATATTTTGGTGAGATATTAATACAATGAAGATAAATCAGAAAACCTTACATGCAAGACATTTTATAAAGGCAAGACAAACAAGAAGGGCAAAAAGCTTAAAAAAATTTGACCCAGACAACAGTGCATGCTTCAGCATTTTATGATTAACTGTACAAAGCTGTCTTTGAGAATCAGAAGAGTGAAAACAAAGAGGATTTGCAAACACAGAATGACCAGAAGCTAGGTTTTGTGGGGACTGTTGCTCAGCCCAGTACATCAGTCCAAAAAGACCCATGAGAAATGCTCTCCTACCTCCCTCTCTCCATAAACCCAGAGAGAAATAGGACACAGCACAGACGCAGGCTGCACTGAAGCAAATGCAGTTTGCAGACTGTGCATTTATACAAGAAGGTATTTAAGGCTCCAGGCCTACTTTATTCCAGCCAAAGAGGGGCCTCTGCCTTCCCTGCTACAAAGCCATGTGAACACTGTGCCTCCCAGCCACACAGAATAACCTGGGGGAACACAGATGTACATGACTTCTGAGTTTCCCTGAACCTGTGCTGTTCCTTTATTTTCAAAATATTTCAATCAGAACTCTTAAATTTTTGTCTCAGGGATCTTTCTGCTTATTCATAAATAGATAAGAGAATTCTCTCTGAAACACCACAGAGTCAAGGAAGGTCTTTAACACTATGTGGGTTTTGCATCTGACCCTGTCTGACTCCATCCCCTATGTGACATTTAAAATACTTAAGTTTATTGTAGATGTTTTCCACTGCTAGAGGATCAATATTTTGAGCTGTTAAACCAGCTCTCCAGAGAAATGATCTGTGTGGTTTTATTAACAGTAATATCACTTAGATTCCCTAATAGAAACATTTTAGTATCCCAAAATATTGCTGTTCAAGATCATACTTGTCCTTTGAAGTATTTCACCACTTAATTTAGAGATAAATGGACTTTCTCTAAACATATGCATTAGATTAGCCTTCGACACACCATTCCTCCTGCACGTGTCATTTACTTTGATCCCTATTTCACTCATTCTGGATGGAAGCCAGATAATTCTAAAAAGTGCTTTTTGCTGTATGAATCTCAGCTGTAGGTTTATAGTTGGCTGAAGATTTGGGATTTCATTAAAGCACCACAATTTGCTATCTGTAAAGGTTAGGGGTTGGTTCCATGTATTTTCAACTCTTTCAAAGGAATATTTTGTAGCAAAAGGTAATAAATTCTGGTATAAATGTATACACATATGTGTATACATTTGAAAGAAAGGAGGAAGTGCTTCGTGTTCACCTGTAGCTAATTATCTATTACATTTCAAAAAGAGAAGACAATTTTAATGTACGATGCAATAAATACGATGAATCACAGAGTCACAAAATTGTCACTCTTGCCAAATACCATTTTGCCCCTTGTTACTGTCATCCACAACACAATGCATTCATGGAAAAAGATATTTTCAGACCATTCTGCACATTTGATAATTTTCAGTTAGCTTAAATGTTTTTTATTCTGTAACTTTGGGGGATTTTTATTTTCCTATATCAGTCTGTAAGACTCAGCATTATTTTATGCTTTAAACAAAAGAACCTATATTGTCTGGGAACTAGATACTGCAAAAAGCTGCATGACTGCTTGGTTATATTGTTTTTATTAGTTTAGCAGCAGAAGTAATTCCCTCTAGTGCTCATCTCTCTTCACGTTGACCTGTCAATATATACTGCCTAATATAAAGGATGTCTGAATTGAGGGAATGTCTGAAAAAACTGAAGGAACTCTTCCACAGCTTAGTAATTTAGACTTTCTCTATTTTACCTGAGTTTTCCAGAGGTATTTTTATTTGTCTTCAGAATATTCTGTAATGCGTCACTGGCTTCCGAAATAATTTTATTTAAAAGCATTTATTAGCAAACCTTTACAGGTAAAGATGTTTAATCAATTAACTGTTTAGTTTAGGTTTACTCTTAGTATAGCCAGTACATTTTAACCCCTCTATCCAGACCTATTGTTCCCCAGCTTCCCATTTGAAGTTCATTTGAAGCATCCTTTAAAGTATTCATAAAAACGGGCATATAAGCTCTATTCATTGAACGTGCAGTTGGAAGCTATTTTCTAGATCAAAAATATGAGGAGCATTCTTTTCTGGTTCAGTTACAGAACACCACCCTCTGCACATCCTACTCTGAGGCACTCTATTTCCCTTTACCTAGATTTTAATGAAGTTGCAAAATATAAAGTATTGTAAAGAGTACAGAGGTTAATAGTGTAGTCATTCACACTTGTTTTTTTTAATGTAGATATAACAAAAAAGACAAAAATAGTGGAATTTAATTGAGGAGGGGGAAGAAGAGGTCTCAGATCCAGTATGAGAAAAGGGCACACCACGTACCTGTATCACCATGAGTATCCTGGTAGTCTGATATATCTAGCACTCAGCCACCATAGGATTGCCCTTCTGACCTACACCTTCCATTCCTTTCATGATTTCTGTCCCTCCCTTCCCAGTTATGGCATTTTACTAAAGGCTGTTACCTGCCTGAACAGTGGGGCATTGCAGCACACGCAGTAGTATATTCCTGATTTTGTGTTATTCAGATAGATCCCACTAAATGGCTTTTTAAAAAGGGAGAAAAAAGAAAGAGAGCAGTTAATAATGCAGGTCTTTAAAAGTTCACCACCTGGAACAAACATGTAGGAATCAGATTCAAAACAGGAGAAAAACCATAAAAGGAAGCTTTGACAGAAGCCTTAGAAGGCTAAGAAAAACATTAGCAGTCTAAAGAAAGAAGGGGAAGATGCCTTTGGATTAATAGTGGAGACTACCCCCTGCCACAGAAATTTTGCAACCAGTCAGATGGATAAATCATCCAGGTACCAAGGCTGGAGTCATGACCTCCAGGGAACACGTGAAAAGCACAGAATCGCAAAGACCAGAGGCTCTGCTATGGAGTGCCACAACTTCAAAGTGGCTCTGCAAAGGGACTCTCCTCCTCTCTGAATGGTCTGGAATTGGGGCATGGATTTGGGATTTGGGCACGGCTCACACAATTTATTTGCACGTTGCATGCTCTACAGGCAGAAGCCCTGGCTCTGAGCTAGGGACACTGGTGCTCCATGCACAGCACTACATGGCCTCCACCAGAGAAGGAAGCAGAGCAGAAAGACAAGGTGGGTGGGTGATCTGGCACATGAGGGATAATCCAGCTCCTGATCGAGTGCTAAGTATAAAATTTCCATGGCTAACCTGTATATGGTCAAAAAGAGGACACTGCAGGACAAAAATATGATCTTTGTCCCTTTGGGGAGGCCTCTGCTACTGCCACACAGACAGCTGAGCTGGCAGTAAAGTATCCCAGGGAAAAATAAAATATGAAAAGAATGCAGAATGGGTTTGCATCTGCAAACTATCCTGGGTCAGAACAAAATCCACCTGGCTCAGTATGAGTCTAACTTTCATCCATGTGAAAGCAGGGGAAAGCCTGTGAAGCAACTAAGGAATGAGAGCTCCAGAAAGCAGCTTTTCCTCTGCCCAACAAGCAGTGAAGTTGGCATAACCTTGACATCATTAGTGCTTGTGCTTACCGGTTCAGTTCCTTTTTCTCTTGTAACATAGAATTGCTCTGGAGTCAATTTTTTTTTCCAGTCTGTAGCAAAAGTTGCTCTCGCTTGTTTAGACAGAGAACCTGTGTCTTCAATTTGATAGACAGATAGAAAGATAATTTGTTATTTTACCACTTTAAATCCCTGTTAAGGTGATGCTTTCCATCATCATCTCAGTTCTCCCAAAGTTTCTGTGCTAAGCACAGCTCTGTGGAAAAAGACCTGTGAGTCCTGGTGGACAACAGGATTACCAGAAGCCAACAATGTGCCTTTGTGGGCAAGAAGGCCAATGGCATCCTGGGGTGCAACAAGAAGAATGTGACAAGCAGGTCAAGGGAGATTATCCTTCCCTTTTACTCTGCCCTGGTGAGGCTGCATCTGGATTACCCAGTTTTGGGCTCCCTGCTTCTAGAAGGACAGGGAACTGCTGGAAAGGGAACAGCAAGGGGCTACGAGATGATGAGGGGACTAGAACATCTCTTCTGTGAAGAAAGGCTGAGGAATATGGGTCTTTTTCATCTGGAGAAGACTGAGGGGGTATCTTGCCAACGCTTAGAAATACTTAAAGGGTGGGTGTCAGGAGCCAGTCTTTTTATAGTGGTGTTCATTTATGAGCTATCAAAGACCAGCAAATTCCATAGGCCTCAGTGAAAAGCGGTGCTCAGAAAGAGTACAGGAAAAAGCAGCACCTACAACCCAAGAGAAACAGGGTTACAGTCTAGTGGGGGACACACAACAAGAGAGCAGTAGTCACCCACTGCAGTGCAAAGCTCCAGCAATGCCTGCTGTGAGTCTGTACACCCTGGGAAGAACATTTATGATGGTATAAGCCTGGCAAATTACTAATAGGTTGGCTGAAGAGAAAAAAAAAAAAAAAAAAAAAAAAAAAGAGGAGTAGAATAGTTTAATTCTGTCCAAATCAAAAAGCCTGAGGTGGGAAGTCACGTCCACACTCATCTCCCATCAGCACAGCATACATGAAAAAAAATCAGCCCCTAAGCGAAGAACTCTTGCCAGGACTTATCTCGTGCAAGACAGAAGTGACATTGGGGGGGAGGGAGGGAGGAGGAACGGAATTTCTAAGTTACAGTTAGGCATAAAAACTAAAGTTTAGCCTTCCAGTTCAAGAGAAATACCCACAGCAGGCTGACAGAGCCCTTTCCAGCCAGCCAGAGGACACTGAGGACGGGGAGGCCCTTCCCCCCCCCCCACCCCCCCGCTCCGGGCAGACGGTACCTGTGCCACCACGGTACCGGGAGCTCCGGAGCGGGGAGCAGAGGAGGCAGCGGCTTCCGAACATCCTCCGGAGCCAAAAAGTCGCCATATCCGTGGGGCGGGACCGGACGGCGGCAACAGACGTCTCCCCCGGTCCCGCCCCACTTTGTTGCGTGTCTGATCCCTACGTTCTCCCGAAATAATCTGCGCTTTAGAAAAAGCGACGAGTAAAGAACCGGCTTAAACAGCAGTGCAGCATCTGCAGGGAAAGGTTTCAATCGCTTCTTACCAAGAGGCTTAAAAATTGGAACTGTCGCTGCAGCCATGGATACGGCGAAACCCTGCTGAGGCATGAGCTGGGCGGCTTTTAGGGGTTGTTTTTAAGGAAAACAAGTCCGGCCTTTGCATGCAAAAATGCTCTTGGTCTCTTAAGTGCATGCTGTAAGCTTTTAGGTGTATTGAGGAAGTAATTGTGAAGGCGATGGGCTGGCTAAGTGGCTGCATGTTTACACAGTGTGGCTTCCAGTCAGAGCTGCTTTGACTTGGCCTGTAAATATCCCTGTAACACGAGCTGTGCATTAGTTTGTCCTCATGTCCTTAAAAGGTAGACCTAAAGGTAGACACATTGCCGGGTTAAGCCTTCATGCTGTTTGCTTTTTTTCCATTAGCAGCACATCTGATTTGGAAGGTCGCCATTACTGAAAGATGTGGGAGGAACATTTGATTGCATCGATAACAGAGCAAATAATGGTGTTTAATACAAAGTCACTTTCTTTTCAGTTTAATTATTCTAGCCTGACTCCTAAATCAATGCTAAAAAATAGTGTTGTGTGCTCAGTCTCATGCATACACACCCTTTTTATTGAACCAGCCTCTAAGCTGGTGAATTTGATGGCATCTGGGGACATCCAGCAAAGCATATGATTGGTACCATGGCTGTAATCAAATCTGCTCAGATCCACTAAGCCACGCATGGAGAGATGGATAGAGGCAAGACTTGTAGATGATCACATTTGAGCAGCAGGGGAGAGGGGGGCATACGGTTGATTAATGGCATTATCCTACATAATAGGAGATGATGGAGTGGAGCCAGAGAACCCTGGTAAAAATCCTGGAGGTGAGTCCTCAGAACCACAATTCCAGGTGGTAGGGGAATGGGCTGCCAGGCACAGAGTGGAAGGCAGTGTCTGTGCTGTAGGGAGAGGGACAATGTTTTTCCATGTTCAGACATTTGGGGAAGTGAAGATCAGAGAAAGGCGTTTCCATGAAGATCAGAGAACAATTTTTCCAACCCCCTTTGAGCTTATTCCTGTGGCATCATATATTAGTCATTTAGCCATGGTTTAGGAGAGAACTGAAACATGTTAGGGACCCTTTGAGGAGGAGAGACCTAATTTGATAGTTGCCCAGTGCTGGCAGATGACTAGAAAAGCAGTGGCAAGCAATGGTGCAACTCCTGGGGCTCACTGCCACTGTCTCCAGCTCAACCACAAGAGAAACATTTACCTCCCATTTCTGGCCTTGGTTTCAGGCAGTGTTTGCTGCTGAGGAGGAAAGGTAATCAATGGAGTTCTCCCTGAAGTATCTGGGAAATGAAGGAGAGTGAGAGAAAGCGATTAGTCCCTGAAACTCACGTGTTGAAATGTAATTGACATTGATTTAACTGGTGCTTCTTTTGAAGACAAAATTCAATAAAAAATGAACCATCAATACATTCCTTGCATCTCTCTGTTATTGGTACTACCCCAAAATGCAGCAATTTTGAGGCAGCAGGAACTGAACCAACACAGGTCTGTTGCTGTGCATCTTGCTCAGACTCTGGAGGAGTGGAGCAGGTACCTGGACCATGCCCTGCAGGGAGCAGGGGCAGCAGAAAGCATTCTGCTCTCTGCCTAACCTTGTCATCCTCTCTGTTACACAGTGTATTCCAAGCCACTCCCTGATTAAAATGAGCACAGTGGTGGAAGAGGCAGATGCCATCCATCCAGACGGGATCCACATTTGAGGTGGTGCACTGGTAGACCAGAGACTCCGTTTTCCTCTCCAACAGAAGCCTGACCTGCAGCCCCCAGCCAGGGTGACAGGTCTTCCTTAAGCAGAATTCCCCCCCCCCCCAGCTGGAGATATTTAATTTTTCAGATCTTCAGTGCTGAAAAACCAAATCATTGTCTTGTCGTGCCTGTAATATTGCCTCCCATGGTTACAGCACATACCAAGCTTTGTAGCTAGGCAGAGAATCGGCCTGCATTTCTCCCTATAGACTCTTATAAAAACCAATTAGGCTCTTACTTAATTTTCCTCTTTTTTTTTTTTTTTTTTTTTTCCTTCTCCCTTATGCACAAGGGTAAGCAGTTAAGTCTCCCCTAGCTACATTATGTAAATTTTCAAGTAAATTCTCCCTGAATTCTAATTCAGTGGGTTTCTTGTTAAAAATGTCACCTGACTCCTGCACATACACATTCCCCGCATCCAGGGAAGGGTCAGTCATTAGAAGCACAGTGTTTTATTAGATGTGTGAAGCTGGAAGAGAAGCTTCTTGGCTCCTCCTGTAGTGTTCCTTTGCACAGAGGCAGAAGCAGCAGCACGTGTAGGCGGGTGAAGGCGAGAGCAGGAGGGAAGCAGTCACGGTCCAGACTATCCTGCTAATGTTTATTCGGGCTCTAACCATTTCCCAGCCCAGGCTCTGTCTTGACTGACAGCTCTGGGGACAAGCAGAGCATCACATAATGCCTACGCTGGCAGATACTGAGCAGTCAGCCAGGAAGGAGTGAGGTGCAGAAATCAAATGAACCTTGTTCAGATTCAAACCTCTGCTTAAGCAGCTTTTGTTAATAAAGCCCCTTGACATTACTACATAAAGAAGGAAAACCTGGAATAGTGGTATTTTTATTTTATAGGCATTTGCATGCAATTGCTTTTCCTCGTACTTATTCTGTCATACCTGATGTGTGTCCCCTCCTAGGGGATGTTCCCATTGAACCATCTGGGTGCTCAGCATACATGAATTTGGCTTGGACCTGTCATATGTAGTGGCACTGTGTGTCCAGGTCCATAGGGAATGAAGAAAAGGGGACTGGCATGAGCATTTTGGTGGGTAGATTGAATCTGTGGTGGGCTCCATTTTCCCCACAGGAATTATCACTGCTTTTGTAGGAGATGATCACAGCAACTCCACATCCTTTCTCAGCACTTTCCTGAGTCTCAGCACCTTTCTCAGTCTTCCCTCTCTTCTGAGAAATCCGGTGCAAGTCCATAGCTATTTTCAAGCTGCTCAGATATGATGAAAATCTGACTCCTGTTATATGGAGAAATGTTTCCACATGTAAATGCTATCCAAAGATATGAAGTAATGCTCCAGTGTTGAATTCTAATGATGAAGAGGGATTTCAGCAAGAAGCAGGAGTGTCAAAGTACCTTGGAAAAGGGTATTGCTGGTTTCCAGAGAAACACAGAGACTGAAACAGATCTGAACCTCCCTGAAGCTGACCCACAGATTCAGGTGGGATTCATTTGTGGAGAAGCCTGATATGATTCAGGTCAAAGACACCATAAAAAAATAATGACTACACAGTTTCTTGCCTTGTTTCCTTTATGCATTAATATCTCTTTTTGCTAGTTATAAACTGGGAAGCAACAACTCCAGGATCTTTCCCTGGATTGCCCCATTACATTCCCTATATCATACCATCCAAGTTTCTTGAGCCACATGGACAGTAATAATACATTCCACAAACTTGTGTGAGATTTCTTGTCCCTTGTACCTCAAGATAGTGAGGAACTGGGATGTTTCTTCTTCCACCCAGTACCAAAAGCCTGCACAAAGCATTGAATGAACAGTTACTTGGCAGAAACCACTGTGGCAGCAGGTTTCTGTAGGTTATCTTAGTGGATTTATCACCCTGAACTAAGTCCTGACCATCTGTTCTATCATCTAATTACAGATGCAGAAAAAGCTAATTCACAAACGCATCATAAAAAAGTGAAATTTAAGTGATTTAAGAGTGGGGTATTTCATGCTTCATACTCTGACTGGGGGAAATTGCTCTCCCTTCAATAGGCTGACTTCCCTGATGACAGAGTTTGCCTCTTTTCCAGCAAACGGGAATTTCTGAGGAGTAGGGCTCACCAGAAAAGCTTTTATTCCTGCTCAGTCATCTGAGATGTGTTTTAAATTCTGGGATTCACATAAATGCAGTGTCTTAGGTGAGCCCCAAAATATGTATTTGTAGCTGCTTTTCTAGTCAGGGGAAGGACAAACACATGCTCCTTAACCCAAAAACTGCATTTCCTCCCTCTCACTTTTGTTGTGAGGCAGACAGGCCTGGTAGAGTTGCCCACTCATTTTGTGCTGGTGGCTCATTCTCACTGTGGTGGTCTTGGTTTGGAAGACAAGCAGAAAGCAGAGTGCTGAGTGCATGCCCTTATTCTCATGAATTACCTTAAATTCTTTTGTACTGCCACTGTCTGAGGCACCATGGCCATGGGAGGGGCCATGGTTTAGTTGGGAGTTCAACTTTTGCTTCACTTGTGTTGTGTCACAAGTGTGACACACTTGTGCCTGTGACTCAAGGCAATGTCTGTCCTCTGGAAGTCTTACACTAAAAAATAGATGTTACTGAACAAGTTAAGGGCCAAGAAGTAATCTCTTGGTTCTCTGTATTTTTTGTGGGCTACACCCCCCTGCCACTAGCATCTCAGCTTCAGCAGAACTTTTAGAAACTTTTAGAAACAGCTCATGGGGATTTTGATGGGGCTCTTGAAGCCACTGCTGGCTCCCCACAGGAGATCCCTGCTGCGTGGCTGGACAGGGGCCTGGGCTCACCTCTTGATTTCACTCAGGTGAGAACTGTGGAGTAATGAACAGGAGTGGTGGTAAATTAGATGGATAGTGGAGAAGAGAGTATCTCAAAATGTATTTGGCATCTGGGGTTTTGGAGGCTTTTTAGGGTTTGTTTGTTTGTTTCCTTCCCCCCAGTTATTGAAAACCAGATTGGTTTTCTCAAGTACATATGATATTTGAAAAATAAGAAACATGTAGTAGGGTAGAAGTGTAAAACTGCAGCTGCTGTTAATAGCAGGTAGATCTATGTTTAAACTCACTTATATTAGAAGTCTAGAGCAAAAATAGTGGAATGAAAAGAAATTGACACACATTGTTCTTCTGTATGTTCTATTATACACAAATTCTGTTAAAAATGCTTGTTTGAGAATACTCTAATTTTCCAACTTGGATATTAGACACCCTCTAATTAGACAAAAATCTTATATCTTGGGACACTGAGCAGACCTCCATCCTTTCATAATGTGTGCCCTGATGCCCATTAAAAATAACTACATTTTGAAAGCCCTTCTGACTCGTGAATATTTTGACACCTGGCCCTTAAGGAATCTTCTTTCAAACTCTGTCACTAAAATCTTCTTTTCTGGAGAAGTTTATAGTTATAAAGAATTAATTTTTTTAGTAATTTTTTTCCAAATCCTTCTTATAGCTAGGAAACACTGCTGGTATGTAGAAGGTTACAGGTCAGAAAAAACAAGAGATTTAATATCAGAATCAGTGACAACCTAGGGACATCTCCTGGAAACAGCTAGAGAGTAGTAACCAAGAAACAGGGCATGCTGAGTCTATGAGCTGTAATTTAGGTGGGGGACCAGCATGTGCTGAGGTGTCTGGTCAGGTAATTGGCTCAACATTTCTTGCAACAGCAAGGTGACCTCAGCACAAGTCAGAACCACATTTTAAAGCAAACTTTCACAATTCTGGTACCACAAAAGTGAAAAATGTTACATGCTATGGAGCTCACAGAGTAGTTTGTAATTTTTGGTAGCTTTATGGGGGAGTGAAAAACAGTAGTGGACAGCTGTAATGCATTGTGTAGACTGGAAAAGGTTTGCTCACAGCAAGCTAACTGCACTGTACTTTCTGGAAGAGCCTTTTGTTGAGGAGCCTTTTTTGTCTCAGTCAACAAGAGGCAAGGTTGTTATCCACAGAACAAGCATTAGGACTGCTGGAACACAGGTTCAAAGAAACTGCTGTGCTCATTTGCAGGGTAGTGGTAGGATGAGGAGAGATGATTGCAAGCAGTGGTTAAGTAGGTGGATGTAGCCTGGGCAAAGGGCTGCATGCACAACAGGGTCTCCTGCCTCCTTTGATAAGGTTGGTTTTCTCATTTCACTATATTTTCCCCAAAATTTGTTCAACTTCTGGCAAGAGTTAGCTCCAATTATGCTTTGCACGTCAGTGAAACATCAGTGAGCTGGAAGAACAAGTTGGTACATTAGCATGCAAATAAGCTCACTCCTTAATGAGAGAAAAAGCTTTTACTAGGCAGTGGTGTGTCCAACACACTGATCTCTTCCATGTCCTACAAATAACATTTTTATGGGTCAAAGACACATATGTGTGTGTGTCTCTCCCTGTGTTTCTCTGATTCCTACAGGTAGTTCACCCATGCCTGTAAATTCTGCCTGGGTGACAGTGGACAAGAAGGGCCAGATAAGGTAATTCCAGTACTTCTGATATCTTTCAGTGTCAGAGTTAGTGTTTGTATAATAGAAAAGTAATTAGCTCATTAAGAAGGCTAAAAATATATTAATTTATCTGCAAAGTTCTGCTGTAATAGCTGTAAAGACTGAAAAAATCATGCCCTGAGCCCACACAGCTGAACTGCAAAGCCTGTGGCAAAATGCTGGAGCTGAGTCCTTCAGTCATTTCCCTCTGTGGCATTTGGGGGGAGAGGAGCCCCTTTGGCCCAGCTGTGGCAGTGCAGGGTTTGCTTTCTGTGCCAGCTGGTGTTTGTCCATATGTAACTGTGCTGTATTCTGTGTTTTCAGCTCTGCACAGTGCTTCATGTTTTGGATAGGTGCCTGGCAGTTTTAGATGAGCACTGATTCCCACCCTGGTGTCCACAGCTGCAGTCCTGTCTCCCAGAGCTCACTGTATGGATACCCCCACTTCTCATTTCTCCAGTGGTGCTGGCCTGGGGTAGTTTCAAAAGCAAGTAGGCAAAGTGGCATGCAGGTGAGTTCAGGGGTCTTGGAAGGATCCTGGGAGCTTAAATCCCACCTGCCCGGGCACTCTCCAGCTCCCTGGGATCCCAGCACTAGCTGTGGAAATTCTGATGATCATTATGGCCTTGTCCAAAGAGGGAAACAAAGCTGGTAAAGGGTCTAGAGCAGAAGCCTTGTGAGGAGTGTCTGAGGGAACTGGGGCTGTTTAGTCTGCAGAAAAGAGCTGAGGGGAGACTTTAATCATTCCCAACAGCTACCTGGAAGGAGGTTGTAGCAAGCTGGGTGTTGGTCTCTTCTTCTAAGTAATAGTTGATAGAACAAGAGGATATGCCTCAAGTAGTGCCAGGGGAGGTGTAGATTGGATATTAGGAAAATTTCTTCACTAAAAGGGTAGTCAGGCACTGGAACAGGCTGCTCAGGGTAGTGGTTGAGTCACCATCCCTGGAGACATTTAAAAGACATGTAGATGTGGCATTTAGAGATGTGGTTTAGTGGTGGACTTGGCAGTGTTAGGTTAACAACTGACTTTCATGATCTTAAAGGTCTTTTGCAACAAAACCAATTCCATGATTCTATCCCTGGACACCACTTTCCCAGTATGGTTTATTGGATAGATGTGCCTTAACATGCAGACCACAAACCTGTAGGAACACGAGGTGAACACAGACCCAGCCAGCAGTCCTTCAGGTCACACACTGAAGGTTTAATGCTGGGTTGGCAATTAAATGACTGACAGATGCTCTCTGTTAACCCCTTTCCCTTTTCCTATGGGAAGAGAGACTTGCAGGTTGGAAACTAAACTACACAGTTTTAATGAAACAGTAGTGATGAAAAGGAAAATTATTAGACATGTACAAATACATACAAAGCCACTATCATGTTCTCTCCCTGTAACACCCACATCACCACTGAATGCAGGTCAGACCCTAGAAAAGTCCCAGACTGGGATCCTGGAGTCAGGGGCAGAAGGATGGATGCAGGAGCACACAGACTCAGGAATGCACAGGCTGGGATCAAAAGCATAGGAATGGATGCTGGCCATATACAAAGAGGGCTTGACCCCCATGAGCCCTCAAATTTACACTGAGATGCTGTGTGTGAAATGGAATGTTTTATTTGGTCAATCTTGGTCACCTCTCTAGTCTACTCCTCCTCAAAGCAGGCCCACAGGTGTGACTCCTCTCCTCTCTTTTGTTTCCAGAGCATAAAATGTTTAGCAGAACCAAGCAGTGGCCTTGGTTTTCTGAATACCATTCTTCAGCAGCAACTGTAAACATACATGCATATCTGTAAACTGATAACACCAGTCCTAGAAGCAGCCACTGACTGACAAAAATGCCATTAATTTCAGCAAGTGCAGCTACTTAGGAGAGACTTAATTGAAAAGTAAAATTACTAAAGGAAAACTGGTTACATTCAGGCTCAAACCAGGATGTGTGCTGGTGTATGCTGCCTTATTTGTGCTCTTCTGTGTGTAAAAGTCCTTGAGAGAAGATGCAAAGAGAAAGTAAAACCAAAAAGGAGGGAATGTGAAGGGACAGACAGAGCCAGTTACAGTAAGATGATGCTGTTACACATCCTGGTGTCACATACTGATCATCTTCAGTAGTCCTTTTATCCCATAAATACTAACATTTTGAACATATCTTGATTGTCTCAGAACTATGGTTTTCAGCAAGTGTTGTGTTTTCCTGGTTCCCTGCTGGTCTGGTAGCTGTGGCCGGACCATGCTGGACCAGGCACGTGTGTAGGGCTGGAGGGGCACCCTGCATGGGGGGGCTGCACTGCCCAGTGTTTTGGGTCAGGACACCCCAGCTCTTACTACAGAGCAACGTTTGGGTTTTTTTTTTTCCTAAAGATACTAAATCTTTTTACTAGTTCAACTCAACTGTCAAAAAACCCCACGCCATGACATGAGGGGTCACAATTAAGGTGATGGGAATAAATAATGATGGGCATACAGGCTGGAGGCTAGAATGGTTCTTCTTGCTACCTGTGGCTTAACACAAGCAATGTTTCACTGCTTCCAGAGGCTGTCATTTTGATTTGTGCCTTTTTCCTTGGTGACAGCTGTTACCAAACAGGCCATGATGGTTACTTAATGTTTGTAAATCTGAGGCATCACTGAGGCAGGGGCAGGTGGCCCCAGGGCTGGGCTGAGATGAGGTCCCAAGCTGCAGACAGAGGTGGTGGTCCCAGGCAAGATGGGTCAGGGCCATTAAGGACTGCTGCTTCTCTCAGACCACTGATCTTTATCACAGGTATTTTTAGCCAATATCTGCTATAGTACAAACAGCCCAGGGACCTGAACCTGCTATTGCTGCTGGCAGGAGCTGTTATGTGGTGGTATCTTGTTAAGGAGAAAAAATATCTTATGAAGAATGAAAACCTTTCAATCTATGCCGATAACCGAAATCAATAAATGTGGCTCTGCTCATTTTCATGCATCAATGAAACCTTGAGTTTTTAAACAGAGCTGCCGCTAAACCTCTATTCTGTCATTCAAAGCTCTGCAGCACCAAGAACTCTGGCACAGGATTAGAAACCCCCTTTTCACATCCAGACTCTGAGGGCAGAGAAGGAGAACTAACTGGAGAACACTTCTGTGAGCTTGTGGAACTGGGGAAACCAAACAAGTAAAGACTACTGCAAAAGACACTTTTCCCCATTTTTGCTAACTAGTTAGTCCTCACACTGTGGGAATGAAAACATGACAATGAAGGAATGAAGCTTGAACAATGTAATCTAGCTAATGAAGGAAGATACTAGAGCTGTAAGAGCTGTTTATTTTTTATTATTTCCAAAGTTTTGAACTCTGGACTTACCTTTATTAGATACATCCTGCTCTTCAGACTTCCTTCGGTGTGCTGCCTTCTACCTCCCTCTAAGATCAGGAGTAACAGAGCATATACATAAAATGGGCTGAAGTCCATGGAGTCAAAAAGGCATCTCCTAGAAATCTGGACATTCTATCTAGTGAAGCATAGCAGCTCTCATTTACCGTTGTGCTTAGCAACACAGGATGGTGCAAAAGCATAATGAAAAAATCCTGTATTGCATGTGGAAACTGTGTATTTTGGAGGCCTGGAGGATGAACTACTATGTTATGTTGAGCATTTTTTTTCCAGCGACAACTTTTTTTTTTTTTTTTCCCCATGGTGATGAATCAACTTGGTATCTCCTTCGTGTTCAGCAATAGATGTATCTGTCATGGAAACCTTGATTCACATTAGGGTTCAGGAAGACCACAGAGCTACACAGAGTATCCCAAGATCTATGATATAGATATAGGTTAGGCTTCCCACTCTAGTCACTGATTTTGCAGTAATCTGGAGAACTTAAAAGATGACACATTAGACTTTGCATAGTAAAATTCTTGAAATGAGCTGCACTTGCTCCTTCATATTCTTTCATTCTAGGAAAGAATGTAGCTAAATATTCAGGAACTGTCAATTGTAAATGCACTATTAGGAGTTATTGGAGGGAGGAGAAAATAGATCACAAACTTTTCAGTATTGTATGGAGGTGTACTCTCATCTCTACAAATACAGTGTAACTACAAGATAAAAAAGGAGGAGCACAATTCCCAAAGGTATAGGTAAAAGGCCAAGCAAGAAATTATTAAATATACCTTGCATGTAAGTATACTTAAGGAAGATAGGATGGAGACACCTAAAAACACAAGCTTTATGGTGAAGATAAGTAAGAAATGAATATTCAGTGTCTCTTCTGCTACAAAAAATTCAAAATGAGGAGTTCAGAATAAATGGAGATGCTGCTTTGGACAGCTGTAAGAGCTGCTAACTACATAAGCACATAGCAAGTCCCTGAACCGCAAAGTGCTGAACACTACCAAGGTACTCTGGAAATGTGTATTTTGTTCCACGTTCTTTATTGAAACAAATACCTTTTCTATATTGACCATTGCTGGAGATGGGCTACTTGGTTGGACAGACCCTTTGTTTGAGCCTGGACATCTGTTCTTATGCTTCCTTCTTCTGCTTTGCTGCAATGGCATGTACTGTCTTGAAGGCTTTGAATTATGTGGAGATGTTTTTGCTTATTCTCAGTCTTCTGAAGGAAAACAGGTACTGCCAATGAGTTGTTGGGGAGAACACTCTAGTACAAATCAGCAAGAGAGCTATCAGTATAATAAATGCATTAGTACACTTTTCTATCCTAAACTGGCACATTAGTCAGTAAATGTCTACTGCCTCTCCACAGTCTCCATTTTGACACTGTTGAAAATGAGATGGATTTATGGAGAAATGAATCCTGTAGTAGAAGAGGTGCAGAGTTATTCAAAGCAGCTATGGATAAAATAATGCCAGGATTCAAAATCTGTTCTTGCTAACAAAATACGTTTTTATTTACTTGTTTTTCCCAAAAGCCAAAATTGATGTAAAAAATAACAGAATAAAAGTTCATCCTGGATCTGAAAACAACACCTGGTTTGCTCTAAGTGCCTTGGATTCTTCTCCAGAGTTAATCAGCAACAGCAGCTTAGTGGAGAAAGAGTTAATTTCAATTTCTCATATGCAAGGGAATACACAGTTTGAAGAAGTGATGTTCTGCCATTGCTGTAGTTTAGCAGTGGGTAATCAGAAACTACTTGAAATATGTTAATGGTATAAGTTACACAACAGTTGTTACCTGCTAGGATAAAGATAAAACAAGCTCCTACTGCTCAGGGAACAAAGGTAACAAAAAGGAAGCATGGAAGAGCTGGTACCATGGCTGCCAGCAATCTGTGCTGTCTCTGCACCTGCTCAGGGAACAAGAATCCATTTCTGCAGTGAGGTGTCTACCAGAAGCTCCCCTCAGAAATAGTTCTTAGACAAATATTGCATCTGAAACATCTACCCACCTAGAATCCCCTTAGCCACAATGGTCCAGGCACACAGAGAAAAATCAAAGGCAAAGGAGTGTGCAGGGTCAAAGCTTTAGACTCTCTCATACCACAAAGCTCTTGAAACGACATTGACAGTGCCACCAGTTTTGGTCTGCTGCTTTTGCTGGTTCATGTTAAATAGAAAGTTAGGAATAACATTTGACCTTTCATCAATGCATTATAGTTTTGCATTTCTTGATATGCAGATGTGCAATATATTAAACTTTGTTTTTTTGAATGCCACATAAGCCCCAATTTTAAAAAAAATTAAAACATATGGCAGGTGTGTACATGTGGGTGCATGTGTGGTGTGCCAGCTCCAGGTGCCATGGAACAGACCATGCAGTAAGCAGCAAGCTGAGCAGGGCACTTTGTAATTTCAGCACAGTCAGTATAAAGTTGGGAGCTCCAGCGAACCAGAGGAACCAAGACTATGCTGTCTGCACACCAGCTTCTCTCAGAAGCCCAGGCATCAAAGTACGGATGACTTAGAGGTAGCTCTTTCAAATCCGGATCTACAGACTGCATCACTATTCTGGAACAATCCTCTATACACCCTCTCTTTCCAGAAGCTGAGCACACCTCACTTGGTTTTCATTTGGCACAGCTGTTGGGTGTGCTGTGTACCTCCTCAAGCCAAAGCAGACCATACAAGTGACTGTGCTTACCCAAACATTAAAAAACCTAAAAAACCACAGACCCCAAATTACTTTATCACATTTTTGATGGGCAGAAGGTAAATGCCTTCTTGTTGGTGTTCTAGTCTTCTGAAATTCAGTTTTGCACAATATTGTCTGCATTGGCATAACTTCTGCACAGGACTTTTTCTCAGTTTTCCACAATAAACTCACTTGATAGTGGTGCTTGCTGCAATACTCCAGCACATTGCTGACATTTTCCTTAGGTGCACCACTACACTTAAGCAGCACCACATTACCCAAGCCTGCAAGAAACACCGAGTCCCTGTATAGAACTGCTGCCCTCTCAGAGCTCATTTTATCTTCCAGTGAATTTAAAGGCAGATTGCAAGCAAAACCTTGTCAATCGTCTATCTCCTCTGTGCCAGGGCAAAAAGTGTTTACTTTCAACAAGAATATGTTATTATCTGTAATTATTAACTTGGTCAAGCTCCAAGAAATATGAATGGGATGTTTTATATAGAAGCTAAGTTCTTCTAGCTATCAGTTCTTGGGTTATTTCACACAAAAAATTGTCCATTTTTTTAGGTGAGTTGTAATTTCACCAGATGTCACATTTTCTTACTTTATGGGCATATAGTTCCTAATAATTTACATAAAAGTTGAAGGAAAATAAGAAAAAAAAAAATTTATTTTGAATTCTTTAAACTTACATAATAAGCATTATAATGTGAACACTTACCAGACAGTGCTGTTCTACTGAATTTTAATCTGTATTTTTACAGTTTAGTCACAAAATAGCATTAAAATGTGACAGAATTCCTAAACATTGAAGTTGGATACCTAAAATATGTTTAATTAAATGTTTAGGACAACAGATATGCCTCTGTTTGACAGATGGACCTGCAACCCCTTGTTTCATAAATATTAGTGCTGCAAAAAATCTTTAAAATAGTTATTTTGGTGAAATTTGTCAAGATTAATACATTTGTTTGTACTGATCTGCCTGTACACTTCCCTGTTTCATCAAGAAGCCTGGCTCAAACATTAGATCTACAATATACTCTTGAGGAGGAAGCAGAAGCTGAGGTATTCCTTTAGGAGAGTCATCAATCAATTTAACTTCATTCCAAGCTCTGTTGTATTCACCACGAACTAAACTGCAGTGAATGCCAATTCTGTCTGCTATCACCTAAGAAGGACAAAAAAAGAAAAGAGAGTTAATCCCAGTTAATACCTGTGGCTTGTGCAATAACCAGCAAGGCCAAGAGAGGCGTAAAAAGAAAACAAATAACTGAAAGGCCAAGAGCTCTCTTGGAATGGACTTTGTAAATCTTAAAAGTGTTCTAAAGTGCAAACCTTTAATGTTCTCTCTGCTTAGAAAGTGTAGGCTTAAAAAAGTTATTTCTATCACATTCTATTCACAACATGAAAAATATTAATTGTAATTCTTTCCAAACACTGATGCATTTGTTTATCAGTCAGTCCTTCAGATTACAAGTGAATTCAGCACCCACAGTACCAGACAATGCTTTTTTCTAGTTGGAAGACTTTTCTGAATAGCATTTTGAAGAACTGTCTATTCAAGCAATGAGGTGTTGGTATACAGTATACATAGAGCTAGTATGAAATACAAAGTGTAAAAATGTAGCATTTTTATCAGTGTAAATTTATGACTGCTGCTTGACTCCAGAGCACACTCCTTCCTCTTCAGTTCCATGAATGTGGGAAGCAATGAAATGCAAGGCAAGTGTCTGCTAGATGAAACACCTGCCTTTCCTCTGGGCTGTGCCATCACTGACACACATATGATGGTTTCCAGGACAAAACTGCTTTCTCAGAATGCATCTGCTGTGAAGGAATGAAATCCTGAAAATTTTTAACTTGTTACAAATGGACAAGAATATCCACTGCTTAGACTGCTGTGGCTTTAAGAAAGAAGATCTGTCCCTACAAAGCTTTTTGAGGACAGTGAAGGATAAGTGAACATCGGTGCTGTTTCAGCAGAATTAATTCATCCCCTCACACCTCCATGAAATACATTGGGAAGTTTCCCTCTATGTGTATACAATAAATTTAGGATTGTTTTCTTTCTCCTGTCTATTGCTTCCTAGTGTCTTTCCCACTTCATGGTCTAGACCCTTGCTTCTCTTTTCCTTTCCATCCAAGAAGAAGAAAAGCCCAGCTACCCAACAGCCAAGTAAAAAAGATGGGACAGATAATCAGGCTGCACCAGTATGTCTTCACATTAAGACAGAAGAAATGAAACTTCCCTATCTAAAAAACTAAAACATAAAAGCTGTTAAATCCTGTCACAGAATACTGGATAGATAGCAAATAAAAATTATCCCAAATTTACATTTGCAGCATGGTAAGAAAAAAAAAAAAAAAAAAGAAAAAAAGAAAAAGGAAGCTGCATAATTAAATATTTTACAGTTCACAGAAAATGAAAATGTTTTGACTCCAAATCAAGTATTTTGGCTTTTCACTATTTATCAAGTATTCTGCTGGTATCACTTAAGACAATTCAATGACAATACTGTTTACAGAAAGAAGTAATGCTGTCTGTCCTTCACTGGGAAATCAACTTTGCCAGTGAAAAATTATGTAAGTGTACACAGAAGATTTTATACGAATATAGATACTATATTACACTGATGCAAGTATACTTCAGTTTAGAATATCCATTTAGCATCAATAATGTTACACTGTAAAATAAATGTCAGTGTACCTTGAAAAGCAAAGCTCTGTGGCAGAATGTCCCTTTTTTGACTTTTCCGATAGGCACAACATTGCATTTCAATTCAAATTCTATTTCACTTATGTGAAGTTGCCAGCTGAAGTCATGCAGTTTGTCTCTCTCTATCGGACCACCCATCTTGTCTGCCACAAACCTGTTCCAATTTATACTGGGATCAATTACACTTATAGTTCCTCTTCTACTTATTACAAAAATATATCAAAATTCAACATATACAAGTAATAAGCGAATGACATATGACTTGTTTTATAGCTCACATTTTAAATATCCTCACTGTTAAATACAGGTAACCATAGCTCAAGTAATTCACATTTGTCACAGACTTAAATTAACGTGGAACAGCTGTCAGCAGAGATTCTTGAGAGGGCTGATACAGGCACAAAGTCCTCAGAAGAAATCACTATAAACACTGTAATCACTGAGAAAGTAGCTCAGAAGCTAGAGTTCATTTTTACAGCTAACAGATTAAGTGAGATACATACTGCAATTCCCAGCCCTGCCATTAGTTTCAAACAGTAATAAAGGTATGAGAATATATACAACAAAAACAAGCCATAGGTCATGATCTGAACATAGGAGAGGAATTGCATCCTGGAAGGGCATTTCAACTTCTACATGTGCTTTCTTATTCAGTGTTAAGTTTACAGTTGGACTCAATGATATCACATGTCCTTTCCAACCTAAATGATTCTATGATTCTATTGAAACCAGTATTTGGGGTGTGAGGACCATGTATTTATCAATTGAAAAGAATGGCAAAGAAACAGAAGACAAGACTCACAGTGCCTACACTGCCAAAAGCATGTCTTGGAGTGATCATGCACCCACAGGATCAAGACCCTCCTTCCTCATACACACACCTTCACCTCCCCTATGCATGGCCCCTGTATTTAGGGACCTTTGTTTCTCCAAGTGACCTCAGCCACAAGCACAAGTGTTACTGAGGGCTCTCATGCTGCACAAGGTGTTGCACAGGTGATGTGGCAATTACAAGCTACTGCTTCAGACAGGGAGCTAGAATCTGCATCACCTCCTCTGCAGTAACTGTGCACAGGTTCTGTCCTCACGATACATGGAATGGAAACTCAAAGCTGTGTTTCTCAAAACCTAAGGCCTGAGGAGGGACTAGCTGCAACACACATGGGCACAGGGAATTATCAGTGAGCAGGGCAGACAGGGTACTTTGAGGACTGGAATTACTGGATGAGCCTGAAGAAGTGGGGGGTGCCAAGCAGTCACTTGTGCTGCTTCTGCCCACAGCCAGCCATCAGTAGAGACAGCAAAGCTTCTTCAGCCTGCACACACAGCACTCCTGCATGTGCACAAAGATGTGCTGCGTTTTTTTAAAAGGAGAGAGCCAGCATTGCTGCCTGCTCCTCCAGCTACCCTGCCTCCCTCCCTGGTGAGCACAGCAGGAACCCTGCTTAGGCTGCCAGGCTGCTGAGGGCTGCTGCAGCTGCCTCCTCCTCCCCTTCCTATTCAACACATGCTATTCAGGCAGCTGCTTAAAATGGAACATACACAGGAAAATTCCCACAGAAAACATTCTACTTAAATTTCCTGTGATTGCTTCGCTGGGTTGCATGCCTGCAAGTATTTCATTGGTGTGTTTGAAGAGAGGATTTGAAAGAGCATTTTATGGATTCCACCTTGAGGAAGGCACCGTGATTTATACACAGCTGGAGAGTTAAGAACGAGTATCTGTCCTGTCAAATTTTTCAATCAACAGAAAAGTAATTCTCACATCACATTAGACCACTTCATTAAAAATGAGAGTCAGTAAGAGAAACAAATTTTGTGAGAGTCAGCGAGACCTGACGCCAAACTCTCCAGATTCAGGAGGCAGCCAGGAAACTGCTAAGATAGTAAAGGTTAAACTAAAGAGAAGATGAAAGCAGACCCTCTGCTTGGTGGTGACAGTGATTGGTGCCCAGGCTGAGTAGTCAGTGTAACTAACGAATCACAGATTGACGACAACAGTCTGTACATGCACCATTGCAATATTCTGGCACTATTAAGTTATCATAATGTTAATTCCATAGCACCTAAAAACTACACTAGAAAAAGTGTCTTGTGCTTTTGTCCCTATAAGAAAACAAAATACAAGGGTTTCCAAAATCAACTATGCAAGAGAGATTGTAAGGAAAAGCACAGACATGACATGTATAAGTTGTCATAGTCTCAGTATTAGGCTAGGGCTTTAGAACCTGGGTCTCTCCTGTTCCTTGATGATATAGATGCTATATGCAGCTGATGTGTTGATTGGAAATCAGTACAGATACAGAACAGAAACTGTCCCTATGAATATTTTAAAAATGAGAAATTTGTACCCTTTTGCAACAAGTGATATTTTATTTTAAAAAGATGAAACTTATTACAACAGAACTAGAAACACAAAGTTTGTAATCTAAAATTCTGGACTAAAGCTGAACAATGGGAAAAAGGATTCAATTTGGAAAACTAGTCTTTGGATGAAAAAACTGTTACTTTACAAATTTGACTTATTCGCATTACTTATGACACTGCAATTTGGTACTCACTGTGCAAGAGCCACAATCTGTTGCCGGGTAGTAGTTAATGGTAGAATTGTTTTGGAAGCATCATTAATGTAATCCAGCAAAATGAAGTCAGGTGGTGGTAGCCAATGTGAACTTTCTTCCTTTATTTCATCCTGGACTTTCAATATAACTTGAGTATCTTCTTTCATTTTTTCCTCTTCTTTTTTCTCCTTTCCTTTTCTTACATGGAAAACAATATATACTTAATTAGTACACTATAATCGCTGAAGCCCAAAATCTAATCCAGTAGTTTTTCAACAAGACGTTTTAGACAAATTGATTTTGGGGGAAAGGTAGAGGAAATATTTTCTCTTGATAAAGAATAGTCCAAAATCTACAAAGCTGTGGAGAACATTTGTGGAAGATGCCTTCAGGGATGGTTAGGAATCAAATTACACTAGCTACATATTGATATTCCTGTAAATTCTCATTTTATGTTCTTCTGTGGCTCTGGTATGTTTTTCTCATATGTTAATTATCTAGGGGAGAAGACACCTACATACAGTTACATAATAATTTAGAGAGAATTTAGAGAGAGTTTTTAGAGAGTATATAGGAAACATTTTTAGACAGCTATAGTTGGGTTGTGTATGGTAATGAATTAAAAATTATGAGCTCCCAATAGTTTTTACTCAGTAGAGACATGGACTTCAAATAAAGGAACAAATAGTATTAAGAGCATGGCTGAAGTCTTCACAGGACATGCCAAGCAGTCTCCATAGGTGCAAACCCATGTACATTAAGCATTATACAAACTACAGCATGGTTTGTCAGACTAAGATTTTATAACAGATCTGTTTATGCTGACTTTTTTCATTGTACATGCTACATTTTTCACTACTCTAAAATTTACTGTGATCCTGAACAGGCATCATTAGCACCAAGAAGAGGTATAAATGAAATGCTTGTTCTGCTAAGATTGAATACCATGCATTTCACATGTTACACAGCAACTATGCAGTCAGTATCTTGCCAGAGGTATTATTAGGACTTATACAGTCAGACAGTTTAGGATTTTTCATTTGTGGAAACACATGGAACTTGTGTTTTGCATGTGTGTGCCTTTTTCCAGCACAGGTCCTGAAAAACTCTCATGTGAAATATGTAAAAATTCCTTTTGTTTAACAGCTCTGGCTTGTTTTTAAAAATCCATAGTACTTCTGGCATCCTTAGAAGAAAAAAAAAAAAAAGAAAGGACCACTAATGTACATGGCTCCAGGGCACACTACCATTATTATATTTTTCAAACTGTTCTTAAAATTTCACAATGAACAGTACTCTAAAGATGGAAGGCATTGGACAAAGCAGGACATATATCATTATCAGTAGTCTAATTCAAGCAATTTGTCTTCAGAATACTTTGCAAACTTTTCTTTTACCTATTAAGATTTATCAAATTCACAAAAAGCCCTTTTCATAGATTTCATAAAGCACTTTGTTTTTGAAGGATAACCAATTAAGATTTAATCTTTAAATTATAGAAAATTTGCCACTGTCTTAAAAAAAACGTTCTGGTTATTAATTACACTTGTACTTGAAAAGAGCAAACAATTTTCTTTATTTAATGTGACTTTACTTAACTACATCCAGGGGACCTTACAACACTAGATTAAACAGCTACCTACTTCTCCATTTATACACTTATGATTATGGTTAATAATACCCCGTTTTTTTAAAAAAAACAACAAATTATTCCCACCTCTCTGGTGTCTGAGGTAGCAGATTTTCAAAGGAATAATTTTTACTAATGGTGTAATTCTTGTTCCTTGACCATTTTCTCTCTTCTTCCCCTCCTCTTGCCTTTTCTTCTCCCAGTACTTTCCCTATCAGAAGTGCTCTGCTAAATTACAGTCCTACAGCAAGACAATTTATTCCCCTTTCCTATCTACTCAAATGACTCGTGAATCATTCTTATTTTCCTTTCCAGTTTTCAGAAAGAAAAAACCTGAGAAGGATGTGTTTGAACAATGGGTTACTTGTTTTTTTTGCTGCTTATTTCTCTGAGGTATGCCAATGTTCTGTTCCTTGGTGGAACAGCTGATACGAGGTTCTCTTCCACACCATTCTCTAACCTACTCCTCAACTCTTCCATTCACCATGTCGGTGTAGTAATTATCTGATAAGGAACTAAAGAGTTGCTCCCTTGCAGCTCTGTGCTATCAGCAAGCATTGCAGGAGACTTCAGCTTTCTTTTTCCTGTCCTCTTATTTATCCCCATTTCATTTATCAACAGAAATTGCAACATCAGAAAAAAATCACTTCCCTCTTCCCAAAGCTCTGTTACTACTCAAGAAGCATACTTTTTACAGATGCAGAGGAACACTGTACAGGAGAACTCATGGCAGTTAGACTCCAAACTGTTTCTAATTCCTGTTGCAGCTTCAGTACAATGGTTGAATGGGTCTCCAGAGACCAAATGTGAGGAAGAAGGCAGAAAGTACAATACCCTGCCCCCAAAAGAGTCATGACACCTATTCCCCTTCCTTATTTTCATAGCTCAGTGCCTTGGTTGTCTTTAGAAAAGGAGTAAATGAGCACTGAAAGCATTTCCTTAAATGCTATACTGGAACATAGGATGGAATAAATGCACATTTATCAGTCTAGATTAAATATTATCTTTTAGCCTAGTCAATGTGCGTATGAGATATGCCACTGTTTGATAAAAAAATGTTGCTATCTGTTTATGCAGATATATGTCAAACTATCAACTATACACTTCCTCTACATCTAATTCAAACACTTCCAGCAAACAATTACAACTGCCTTTTCTCTTAGCTTTCAACCTTAGTTTATATAAAGTAATATCACTTTTTCAAAACAACGGCTTTAAACTGTGTTCAGTAGTACTTTGTAAAATAATAATGAACAGAAACATATGATCAAAGGAAAAGAATGTGTAGGGAAGAGTCTAAGCATGTTTGAGACTTGGAGTCAGATACTGACCTTCAAGTAACTTCAATGTATCTCAGAAATTAGTAATAATAATGATGTATGAATTATAGATTCAAAATGAATGACAATGGGGTTATAAATCATACAACCTGATCATGACATTCAAAAGTAATTATTTCATAATTGAAGAAAGAAGTCTTTGTAACCCTGCAAGCTTACTACAGGAAACCTACCCAGCCATTTATTTTTTCCTAAATAAAATCCTTTACTTTCTGGAATTGTTATGGTTGTTAACACAGCAGTCATTTATGGTGTAATTGACATAAATTATATTAAAAAGCAACTATCCAAGGGTACCCACATCTCACACTGTAACAAATAAACACACTGTGTCAGAACAGGTCTGTAAGCTCTGCACAGCTGCTTGAGAGTATGGTCTATGACTCTAGAGCATCTTCTGAGAGGAAGGAATCCCACACTGGTGCAGATCAAACAAAATTGGGGCTCAGGGTTTCCCTGTGCCTGCTGCTCCCTTTGAGTAAACTGGCACATTGTATGGTGGCTCATGACCAGAGCATGGTGGGCTTCAGGAGGAGCTGGTAAATGAGCAGAAGCTCAAACAGACACTCAAGATGCTGGATCTCCTCTTTTGCATTCTGAACCAAAAACCTTCCACAACATGATTCATATGATCCGTTTCAGGCATCTACTACAAAAGAATTTAAACTGAATTCCTGAGGTGCTTGCAGTCCAAATACCTTGTCAAATGTAAATGTCTGCCTCATAAATCACTAACTTTTGGATACACTTTTCTCAGAATTTGAGTCCTAATTTAAATCAGAACTGCAATCCTTCACAGTCAGTAGATATTACCTACCAACAGTTTCCAGGTCAGTTCTAAACAAACAGATATACATATTATTCAAAGTACAATACCTTAAGCCTTTTTCTCTAGTGCTGGTTTTGGTCAGTGAATACTGATGTCCAGGTAATTCCTGCTTTTCCTCCATTGGAGATACTATTGAACTATTGAGATCACAAAGCAGGTTCCATTTTTCTCTTGATTTTATCACTCAAGCACACACAGATACACACATACAAAGAAATACATGAGCAGTCTAAAAAATCAACTATTATCATAGAATCATAGAATCATAGAATAGGCTGGGTTGGAAGGGACCTCAGAGATCATCGAGTCCAACCCTTGATCAATTACCACCACAGTCACTAGACCACGGCACTGAGTGCCATATCGAGTCTCTTTTTAAATATCTCCAGGGACGAAGAGTCCACCACCTCCCCAGGCAGCCCGTTCCAATGTCTGATCACCCTTTCTGTGAAAAAATTCTTTCTAATATCCAGTCTGAACTTACCCCGGCACAATTTAAGACCATGCCCTCTTGTCTTACTGAGAGTTGCCTGGGAAAAGAGACCAACCCCCGCCTGGCTCCATCCTCCTTTCAGGTAGTTGTAGAGGGCAATGAGGTCTCCCCTGAGCCTCCTCTTCTCCAGGCTGAACAGCCCCAGCTCCCTCAGCCTCTCCTCGTAGGATCTGTGTTCGAGTCCCTTCACCAGCCTGGTTGCCCTCCTTTGGACCTGCTCCAGGACCTCAATATCCTTCTTGAACTGAGGGGCCCAGAACTGAACACAGTACTCGAGGTGTGGCCTCACCAGGGCTGAGTACAGGGGCAGAATCACCTCCTTGGACCTGCTGGTGACACTGTTTCTGATACAGGCCAGGATGCCATTGGCCTTCTTGGCCGCCTGGGCACACTGCTGGCTCATGTTCAGCTTCCTGTCAATCCAGACTCCCAGGTCCCTTTCTGCCTGGCTGCTCTCCAACCACTCTGTCCCCAGTCTGTAGCGCTGCATGGGGTTGCTGTGGCCAAAGTGCAGGACCCGGCACTTGGCCTTGTTGAAGCTCATCCCATTGGAGTCAGCCCATCTCTCCAGTCTGTCTAGGTCTCTCTGCAGAATCCTCCTGCCTTCCAGCTGATCAACACTTCTCCCCAGCTTGGTGTCATCAGCAAACTTGCTGATGATAGACTCAATCCCCTCATCCAAGTCATCGATGAAGATATTGAACAGGACTGGGCCCAGCACTGATCCCTGGGGGACTCCGCTCGTGACCGGCCGCCAACCGGACGCAGCCCCATTCAGCACCACTCTCTGGGCCTGACCCTCCAGCCAATTCTTAACCCAGTGCAGAGTAGGCTTGTCCAAGCTGTGGGCAGCCAGCTTTCTCAGGAGGATGCTGTGGGAGACGGTGTCGAAAGCCTTGCTGAAGTCCAGATAGACCACATCCACAGCCTTCCCCTCATCCACCAGGCGGGTCACCTGATCATAAAAGGAGATCAGGTTGGTCAGACAGGACCTGCCCTTCCTAAACCCGTGCTGGCTGGGTCTGATCCCCTGTCCATCCTGCAGGTGCTGTGTGATTGCTCCCAGGACGATCTGTTCCATAACCCTGCCAGGCACCGAGGTCAGGCTGACAGGCCTGTAGTTTCCCGGGTCTTCCTTCCGGCCCTTCTTGTGGATTGGCGTGACATTCGCCAACTTCCAGTCATTTGGGATGTCCCCGGTGAGCCAGGACTTCTGGTAGATGATAGAGAGAGGCTTGGCGAGCTCTTCTGCCAGCTCTCTCATCACCCTTGGATGGAGTTCATCCGGTCCCATAGACTTGTGGGGATCCAAGCAGCCCAGTAGATCACTGACAGTTTCCTTCTGGATTGCAGGGGGGGTGTTTAGATTCTTGTCTCCTATAGGCTCCAGAAGCCAGCTGTCCTCAGGATTGCCCGTTTCACTGTTAAAAACTGAGGCAAAGAAGGCGTTAAATACCTCAGCCTTTTCTTCATCTTTGACAATTACATTCCCGTCCATGTCCATTAAAGAATGAATGTTTTCCTTGCCCCTCCTTTTGCCACTGATGTATCTGTAGAAGGACTTCTTGTTATCCTTCACAGAGGTGGCGAGATTTAGTTCAAGTTGTGCCTTTGTGTCTCTAATTTTTTTCCTACATAACTTAACTGTATTCCTGAATTCCTCTTGAATAGATAGCCCTTTTTTCCATAACCGGTAGGCCCTCTTCTTGATCCTAATTTCCTTCAAAGTCTCTCTGTTGAGCCAGAGTGGTCGTCTTCCCCGCCGGCTCGCCTTTCGGCACACCGGGACAGCCTGTTCCTGAGCTTTCAAAACTTGCTCTTTGAAGAATGTCCATCCCTCCTGGACTCCTTTGTTTTCAAGGGCTGTTTCCCAGGGTATGCTCTGGACTAGTCTTCTGAACAGGCCAAAATCTGCCCTCCGGAAGTCTAATGTAGAGGTTTTATTGACAGCCCTCCTTGCATCCCTGATTATTGAGAACTCTATTATTTCGTGATCACTAAGTCCCAGACGCCCACCGACCACCACATCCCTCACCAGCCCCTCTCTGTTTGTAAAGAGTAGGTCAAGTGGGGCTCCATCCCTGGTATCACCATCAATAAAATGCCTGCACAGACAGTAGCATATCATATTTTATGGGTGAGCTCCAACCTAAAAATTGCAAACATAGTACCTCCGTTCCTACAACAGACACTCCATATCTCCCTTTTATCCAAATCCTACAGCACTTACCACTTTGTAATGTCCACCACTGTCCAGATTTAATAGCCCTAGGCACAGCCAAGGCCCTCTACACCATAACATAAGCAAGGCAGTCAGAAGTGGAACCCACAGAAACCAGCATAATAAATGTTCAGGTCACTAAGTTAGCTAACAGAAAAGCTGAGGAGAATTGTACATGTTACACCATGTTCCTACCAAGGACTTTGGACTGTTTTTGTAATCTCATACATCCCCCATGAGTTAGGCATGTACATCTGCCTTCTCTGAAAGACACTGTTGTGGTCATGATTGTGCTGCTCTTCTACATAAAGCACAGCCAGGAGACCATGGGTCAATTTTCTACCACCAGAACAAACCTGTTATTAAGACAAGGGCTAGAACTTTGGTCTCTACTCTATCAGATAAATGTTCTAACAGCTTAAGTAGAAAGCTCTCTTCATTACACTGCATCTTTAGTGAATACTGCAATGAACAAGAAAAAAATTGCTACACACCAGGTGGGAGAGACAGGCTCAAATATTTCTTATATTCTATATCCTTTCTATAAAAGAAGGAAATTAATTTCTCGCTACAAGGTTAGAAGTTTTGACCTATTTGGTGTGAGCAGACATGCCCATCAGCTGAGTTTCACAGGAAGGACTGCAGGACTATTGCTAGTACGTGGTGTGCCTTGCAAGAGCAAGGCATTTTTAGGTTGGCTGCTTTCAAAACTGGGGCACACTGAGCACATCTTTCTCAGCTTCAGTCATCTATGGAATTTCATTGGAAGAAACTTAATCTAGAAATAAGGATGCATGTAGGCAACAAGGGAACTTTTTGGGGGTCTAGGATCTAAACTGAGAAAGAACTCCTAGCCCTGTTTCCCTGTGCCTTGATTGACAACATAATAAAATTGATTGTAAAATAACAGTATTTCACTGCTTCCATGGGATATTGAGAGGAAAAACAGCCAAATAAATAGGAGATGTTCAAACACAGCATGAGGAGGGAGGATGAATAATTACTAAGATAGACAAAAGAGGAGTACTGCAATTAGGAAGTGAAGGAAAGACTCCAAAAACGTATTTAACATTGTATTTGCACATTTGTACTCTGTTAGGAAACTGTCTATTGCCATTTTAAATCAGGATTCTATTTCTAACATTAGAGCAGTAATAGAATATTGACCACGAGTAAATCTTAAGAGCACACCTTGCTCTTTCTCTGCTGCCTCCTCTTGAAATAGAAGGTGATGTGACACTCAATTCATAAGATGAATCTTGTGGATTCTGTACTGTAAGACTGAAACAGAACAAGATTTTTTTGAAAGTTATTTGCAGAGTTTCTATTTGCATGTTAAGCTATGAAAATGGAGTTCTGATTTTAAAGGACAGTGAATATATTCATATAATGTATATAAGTGGAAGAGATTATATAACCACTAATAAACCAAATATTGATCAGGGATCAAAAATTAAGTACAGAATACCAAAATACACAAGAATAACTAGGGAGTAAGCCTGCTGCTAAGGTACAAAGGCAAGAAGCTGTATCAAAGAATGAAAATTTCTTAAAAACAACTCTAAGGATCAACAAAGAGCACAAAAGTTTAATTTGTTATCGATATTCTCAGACATCTTTATGGTGTCATATACAAGCTTAAAAGGGAAGCTAATGATACTGTAAACCAACTATGTGATGTGTTGACAGAGAAGAAGGTTTTGGACTTGCAAAATATTGGTAGACCATTCTTTGATCTGGGAGACTGTTTACAGGAAATGACTCCCAGTTAAACAACTCCAATACCAACTTCCTGCATTCAAATCTAAGATTTGTTAGGCTGGATTCAACTTAAACAGAGAAGAAATGGACACAGGTTCTTTATCAAGCCAGAAAGCTTGCTGCTTGGCTTCAGCTGCCTCTTGGGATGCTATACTGAAAATCTCATGTATTTGTCTGTATAGGAACATAAAATCATAGGTTTCATTGTTGCATGATGACATATGGCCTAGGTGACATAATTATTATGGCAGATGACAAACTTTGCTATAACTAACAAAAAATTGTGTGTGCAACCATCAGAAAGGGTGTTAAAAGGTGCAACTCAACTGAACTAATCTTTTACGTCAAGAGGGACAAAATGTTACTTTCCAAATTCTTCTTTTACAAAATACATTCTTTTGCTCTATAGGACGTGAAGCACTATGCCAGGATCTCTCTATTTCATGTATGTGTGTATATGTATATACTAGGTATTTCATACAGTAAACAGTAAATGTCAGTAGATCAATCCTGACTCACACTTCTTCTGATTTAGTGTTAATGAAGATTATGGCTCGACGGTCAGTAAGCTCTTGCATACTCAGTTCTTCCAGAGATAAAAATTTCACTCCAGGCTTTATCTACAAGAAAATCAGAATAGAAGAAAAGGTGTTCCATTCAGTTAAAGATGAAAAAAAATATTTAAAAGATACCTCAAGAGTGACTGAAAATTTATAATCTTTAACAGATTTACAGAAGAACTTATAAAGCTACTGAAAATATGTGATTTTTTTTCTTCCTCATATGCATTGTCTTCTGTCAATATTTTTTTAGAAAAAATTGCTTATAAATAATTTAACATGTAATTAGTGTTACTACGTCATTCCAAACACCTCTAGAATAAAGAAATGTTTCTAAGTCACCTGGGCATTTTGAAAAGTCCTTCTCAGAATTAAGATGAACACAGCACTAACAAGCAATACATAGCGGAGTCATTCTTTATATGTGAACAGTGCTTTGTGAGAGAAAGTGTCATAACCAAGGTGAAAATATGAGCCCTCTCCTTCTTTATGTAAAACTAAACAAACTCAAAGCCCACAGGTCATACAGCATCCTAATTGTATTTTGCAGAGAGAGAGACCACAAGAACTAAGAACTGAGAAAGGATCTGGAAAGAAACTAGGAGCTGCTCAGCTTCCATAGGATTGGGAAAAAGTTTGCAACTCGCATGTAGCATGAAGGTTATGAGATTTCATCCACAAAGAAAGATAATAAAAAGCAATCAGTATAAAGCTAGGAAACTTCAATAAAAGAAAACAAAGTATTTTATGTAGTCAGATTCTGTCTTTTGCTGTAGTACTCTTACTTTTTCTAAATCAAGAAGAAAATATTACTCTTTCTAAGTAGAATAGTTTATTTAAAGTAGCTTACCTTACCACAATCATAGAATCCATCAGTAATGATGTTACTTGATGATAAATATCCTATCTGGCTGTACTTTTGGGAAAGATTGTTATCAAGTAGCTTTTCCAGAGCAGCTTCACTAAAGTTATTTTTGCGTGTTGTTGATAGATTAATTTCTTCTAGGATGTCTAAGGCACTATGAAACACAATACAAAGACTAATTAATAATTAAATACCAATTAATTGCTACTATGCAATTCAGAGTTAGTTTTCAGCATTGCCAAGTCTAAGACAGATTAATTTCCAAGTGCTAGGCTGGTGGCCCCTGGGCCAGCAAGGAGCTGGCTATGCTGCAGAGAATTATTTTTCTCAAGGAGGAAAAATCACTTGAAGTGCTTGAAAGCAATCCCTTCAGGCAGTTAAAGCTACATAAAAGAAAATGCTGACAGGATGCCACAACCTTTTGCACAGAAGGATGTTTGGTACCGAAGAGGACTTGCAAAACAGAAGGATGAAAAAGCATAGTAGAAGGAATAACGTTCAGAGCTGACTGTGTGATACAGTTTGGGCAATCTCTCTCTCCAACTTGCGATGCAATTTGCAGATGCCATTATAAAATGTGTGAATCCTTCTGGTTTAGGACTGTTACTGTGGTTGGGGAGGGATAGCTGGCAGAGATTTGCAAAATGCCAATAGACCTGGAAACACAAGCAGTTGTATCAGCATCATCAGGTGTGGTATTTTTGCAGCATGGACACATATAACAAAAATAATCATGGGAGGACAGGAATCCACTCTTTAAGCTGGGATTGGTGCTGAAACTCACATATTGATAACTTCTGACCTCGGAAACTTAAGAAAACATTACTCAGAAGAAAAATGAAGCTGGGTCAGGAGAACATAACAGTGTAGTTTTGGAACTGTTTGGAAATTAAAACAACAGGAAAAAAGAGGGATCTTTATCCATATGTGTGCATACATGTATATTCAAATTTATAGTGTATGTGACTCTATGCACATGTAGATATTCTTCGCATCCTAAGGAATCAATTTTTTATATATGTAAGGAAATCCATATTTAGACTGCCTGTTCCTCTTTGTGGGATTAGGGAGCTCCAGCTGTGGACATTTACAATCTAGACATCAGAATGCACATCAGATAGATTTCAAAGAACAAGTTTTTCAGGCAAGGCAAATGACAACATCCTTTTTTATAACAGAGAGCAATGGGAGAAAATAGTGGAAGAGCAGTGCAGGCTATTTGTCACACAGCACATTGCAACAGAGTCAGGTAACCAGCAAGTAATGCGAGGAAGAATTTTAGAGGGGAAAATGAGTAAGAAAAGTCTAATGAATACTGCAGTGTCAAAGACAGATGACATTACAGGCACAAGGGCACATAATCCTCATGTGGAGGAAGGACAAGCCAAAAAGGGACAAAGGTGGGTGCATCAAAAAATTCTGTGAAGCACAAAAGCCAAAAAAGGACTTATGCAGAAATAGAAATAATGAGACTTCCAATAGGGAAGAAAAAGTAAGGGAAAAACCAAAAGACCCACAGGCAAAGCAAGATACAACTATTTAGGGACTGAAACAAAAATAAATGTTTCATATGCCGCAAGTCAGAGAGGAAAATGTGGACCTATTACTCAGTGTGGTAAGAAAACTTGTAACAGATGGCACAAAAAAGACTGAAGTGTCTGATGCCTTTTTTGCTTCAGTTTTCATAAAGAGGTTGCAAGCAGATGCCTGGCAGTAATATTAACAAGGAGGTGGAAACAGTTGGCTTAGCATGTCCAGAATAAGTTTGAAAAAACAAAGTTATCAGTGCCTGAGGAGATTTACCTCATACTCCTCTATAAACTAGCAAAAGCAACATCTGAACTATTCATAACTATATTTGAAAATTCAGGGAGTACAGGCTAGATGCCAGGAGAGTGTAGAAGGGCAAAGGTAGTATCTAGATTTGAAATAGAAAGAAAAAGGAAATAATTGGGGTCATTCTGCCAAATTTTAGTGTCCAAAGGACACCATATTGAATTATTAAACAACAATTTTGCAAGCAACAAGAGATAAGATGGTAAGAAATAGCCATTATGTATTTGTCAAGTATAAATCATGCAAAGCCGATGTAATCCTTTCTGTAAGAGGGTAACTGACTAAATGTATAGGTAGAAGAAGTAGATGTGAGATATGGGCTGACTTTGAGAGATGTTTTGACTTTAATAGGTCTTTTCACATATTCCTACTTGAATACTCATGAGCAAGTCAGGGAAATATGATCTACATGAAAATAGCATGAAGTAGTGCCTGACTGGTTGAAAAATTATGCTTAATGTGTTATTATCAATAACATGCTGTCAAACCAGAAGGTCACATAGATTAAAGTCCCACTCTGATACTGTCAAAAAGAAGGCATTAAATAAGAACAGTGCTATAAGCAAGATAGAGCAAATAATACTAAGCTTTATTTGATGGTGGTATAATGTACCTTGTCCAGTCTGGGAGATGGCACTTCAGAATGGCATAAATGAGACAAATTCAGAGATGTGTGGCAAAATGATGCAATATTTCAAGTTAAAAGTAAGTTTTATATTTTCACTTTGTCATGAAAAGGAAGTGAGAGAGGGACATGGAACATAAGAGAATTCAGCAAGTTAAAGTTAAATTGCTATTAAAAGTCAATAGTCAATCCCAGTAAAATTAGAACAACATGTAGCTGAATTGATTTGTTGTAAGGAATATTTAGAATTCAGAAACCCCTTATAATTGTAAGGATACCTCCTCACAGGAACAGGCTACCTCAGAAAGTTGGAATCCCCCTCAGAAATTTAATTTACACTTAACACACAGAAATATATCAGCATACCTGATTCAACCTTACGGTGGGGCAGATGGATAACATCACCTTTGAGGTCACACCCAGACCTAAATTTCTGAGCTACTCACTCTGCAAAATCCCCTCAGAGATTGACTTTAAGCATCTCTGCAGTAATCAGAGAAATGTCCAGCAGAGGGAGCAGGGTAATTACATATATTTTAATTTAAGTAAAGACCCACCTCTTATAAGGAGCCCTGTGCCATAGTATTTGTAATCTAAAACAGCCTTCTTAATTCAGATATTAATATATGGAACTTGGAGTTTCCAAGAAGGAGTAAAATAGTACATTTAATGTGACAGTTCAGCACACCTGCAGTTAACCAGATTTGCAAATCAAAATTAGCCTATGTGTAATAAGTACAATTTATTGTATACTGAGTTGACCTTGAAACTTTGTTTACAGTTTCACATTTATGGGGACACTGTAGTCCCTAATTTTACTGATAAAATCACATTTTCAATGTAAAGCCTTACTCAGTCACAGAAACAAAAAATGTTTTTACAATTACAGACAGTTCCCTCTTCAGGTTTGCATCTTTTCTTAAAACTTTTGTTACTTAAAATCAATACCATTTAATCTGTAACATCTGTGTTGCAAAAGTAGTTTCTGCTTACCAGAAAGTATAGCTTTGTTATTCTGTTATAAATATGTAAGAGTCAACTTAATAGACTTCTCTCATAAAAATCTTTCCTTGGATCCTTGACAGTATTTCTACTCACCCCAGCCTGCATAGCTCAACAGCAGTCTGTTCATCACTTGCACAAACCATAACAGCCCAACAAGCATTTCTTCTCACTTCTTTATTCTTAGAACACAGCAATTCAACGAGTGGTTCCAGTCCACCTGCATTTCTTAACTATAACAAAGGACATGAGGACATTGCCACTTACATATTTCATCTGCCCCAGCAAGAACAGATCATGAAAATCTACCTTCCAAAACATTCAAGCCTTGTAGACAAGCTATGCTAGGCCATTTATGAGGATTCTTCACTTCTGTGAACCCTGAGCAGGCTGGAGCTGCAGCAAGCTTCAAAGTGGTACAAGGCACACATCCCTACTGGCTCTGGCTTGCTTTTCAGTAATCAGATTGCAGTGTGGAAGCTGAAGAGACTATGCAACCCAAGACTTCCACAGAGAGTTACACAGCTTTTTCTGTGTCCTCTTGCCTCCTAGCAACTAATTTACATCACAATATATTTGAATTTGTATTGTATTCTATGTATGACAATCTTATTAACATCCTGTTCTCTTGTGTGCTACAGTATCATTCCTATACAGGCTGGAGGAAATATTGCTCATTTGGATTTTTGAAGAGAAAGACATTTTAAGGACACTGGAAGACATAGATTAATTATCTGTGCCCCTTATTCATATCCCAAATAAAATCCTTGACCCATGAGAAAACCCAGCTTAGGATATGTGAATGCACATAGCATCATCCATATTTATGAAAAGAAAATATGACCATTGATAAACAGCAAAAAGTTGAACTAGCTGGATGCCACTGATCAACAGATTAATTATATTTTGAGTTTTGTCTGAATGACATTTACTCTATGTACATACAGTATCTTATTAATCAAGGTCAAACATGGCCATAAAGGCCCTGAAATTGGGCAACAGAACAACACTGAGGGCGAGTAAAGAGAACAGAACTTCTCATATTCAGCCGACAGTTGCAGCTCAAAGAAACCTTAATGCTTAATGCTCATAAACATGGGGATTAAGATATAGCCCTTGTTAAAGCTCACTGAAGCCACTGAATTTGGTGCAAGCAGGTATAGCAGTAAAAATACTCAATAAAGAAAACCCTTTCCAAGTTCTCATGGCAAACTGAGCTAAGTTTAGCTGAACAAGCCTAGAATAAAAAGATTCATAGCCAGCGTGGGACTTTTAGGACAGGCAAAATAATACAAAGATTCTAGGTAAGTATAACACTAACCTCAATATCTAGAAATGTTATCAATAACCACAACCTTGAAGAGCAGTTTTACCTCAGTTCTTGCCTCAGCATCACCACCAAACACAGCCACAGCCAACGCTGCTCTGCTCTGCACTTGGCTGTTGGTGGAGCGCAAGGGCTCTGCGAGCGCACTCATAATCCCCTGGCTCCAGATACTGACACGGAATGGCACGTGCTCAGCCAGATTTGTCAGCACTGTGACAGCATTAGCAATGGCTCCATCTCTCTGAGAACTCAAGGTATTCACTAATGGTTCAACTCCTCCTGCCTCAAAGACAGCGCTAGCAAAATGGAAAAAAGAGAAAACTTTATTATTTTAGAACCATTTTTTCTTCAGTGTTATATTTATTCAAGTAAATTAGTATTACATTTCAAGACTATAAATTTTGCTTACCTCCAATAAATTGCAAGACAAATGTTTATATTCTAAATTACAGGATGATATGGAAATTAAAAATTGAATGGTGACACCCTTCTTTCTGATGACTTAACTATAGTTGTCTCACAGTGAGAAGCTCAACAGGCAAAATCTAAGCAGCCAAACCAAGTTACAAGATTCTCTATTCTTTAATATATTAGGATACAGATTCTTTCTTAGGTTTCAAACAAGCAAATGAAATCTTGCATCTTTTCAAACGATGCAGATTTTCTGTATCTTTAGTTCCAGGCAAATGCCTCTAGAGAACATCACCTCTTTACCTTATCGCTCTAGCACAGTTTCTAATGAGGTTTATAGTGCCTGGAAGATCATGCTGTTGCTCTGTGATGTCTGGGTAAATTTTTCTGATGGGATACTAAGGTGGCACAGTTACAGCACAGCAAGCTTCTGCCATTCACAGCGTAGGTGTACACAGTGCAGTTCAGTGCCATGCAGAATGTATCATGTGGGCTTTACACAAGCTGATTTAGACATCAGGGGTACAACAGACACATGAGCAGAGAGTTCAGGGCTGTTTGTGACTGTGGTTCCACGTCAGTGAGTCTATCAGTAGCAGAATCTGTTTAAATATTCCCTCTGCTCCCAGATGACCATTGCAGCCATGGCTGAAGGGTGTTGCCCCTCAGCAGTGCTTGGACAAATGCTGGGATGGATAAGTTCTGACCAGATGGGATTTTTTAAAGGATCATTTCATAGATTTATGTTAGAGGTCAGCCAAGAAAGAAGAGCTAAAAAAGGACTACTAGGGAAATACAAACTTTAGACAGGAGACAGCAGAAGGTGCAGGCAGCTGCATTATTAGACAACACATCTGCCAATACTTTAAATCTGATGTGCTGCAAAACTAGTAGACATGTGGGCCTACATCTCAGTCACAGCAGAATGAACTGGCCTGTGAGCACTTCTAACACTGCTATTCTGTTTCCATCACTCACCAGGACAGTAATAGAAGAAAACCAAAAAGGTCAACTTCATACTTAGTACTTGTGATTAAGAATACATTTGAAAGCAGCTGGTGACATGGCTTATAATGGTAATAAACTCTTGATTACAGCTGATGCAGACCCTGAGAAAGGAACCTGGCCTGGCTGAGGGGAAACTGCCATGTTCTAACAAATCTGAAATGACATATGTTTCTGGCTTAGCACCTTGTTATGCAGTCTTTGGTTTCTTTCCCATGGGCAAAAGACACTAACGAAACAAATGTAATTCACTTCAAATGGCATAAGATACTCCTTTACTTCAGGTTTCTGTTGACCTTCTTGCCAAAACTTTGTTTTCTACTAAGCAACAGCAACTTATTTCTCTCAATCACCTTATGTTCATTTCAGTGGTATTTTTTCCAATGTCTTTATAAACCAGCACACAATAAAAATTGAGTTGTCTTCCTTCTGAGTTTGTATATAAAATCTGATCAAATGATTTGAGGCATATGTCCAATTCACTATCTGCTCTTAGTAATTTTACATTGGGCTCATCTGTTTGTTAAACAAAAGTTGGCAATATTGTTACCAATAGAAATGTGCAGATGGCAATTTGAATTTTCATTGCAACTGCTTTTCATATTCCCTTTTAGTACATTTTGTCTATACCAAAGACATAACAAACACTCCCACCTCTACACAAGCCTATCTAAGCCCTTCAACAACAGAAGAGTGTACTTCTTTAATAAGTTTTACTAAATTGCTGTCAACATATTAATAAGAGAAATCTGGACATGAAAATCTTAACAAAATCTAACCTTTTGGTAGCTCACACAGTTACAAAATAGACACTAGCTTAGAAGTATTATATACACAATAAAGAGTGAATGCTGATAGTTACTCTCATGCAATCAGGACAGAGAGTAGAATATATGCCAACCTGTGCTATATAAACCCATCATGAATGAGAGGCCATCCCAATGGCAACATGACAGATCTTACTGTGAACTCATGTTCATGCAAGTACTTCCCAACTACATTTTCAGAGTGGAGGATGCAGACACTCCTGAGCAAACCTGGAATGAAGCAGCAGAGACTAACAGGAGATATTTAAAAAGAGACTGGATGTGGCACTGGATGAAGGTATATGGACAGTTTGTTCTTGGCTAATCAATCTTTCTGTAGCACCAGTAACTCTAAGACTTGCACCTCAATCTCTGTTCAGAAGTGAATCCCACGTAATATTGTCTTCTCTTCCCCATGAAAATTTTATCCACATTTCCAGCTTCAGGAGTGCTGTGGGTCTATCCAAGTTGCTGTACACAGAGAAATCCCAGACATGTTCATTCCATGTGTAAAGATCAACTATAGACCATATGTATCACAAGTTTACTGGAAGACATCACATTCACAGCATGTGTAACAACGACAAGATGTACCTGCTGGAAAAGTATGGAAGAGACTCAGAATACATGTACACATCCATGCAGAGTAAGACATGCCCATAAGCTATCAGATTTACAGCATTACACTGTAGGTACACTCATACTTTATTGGAAAAAAACCAAACAACCAAAACAAACCCAAAACCACAACAAAAGCCTCCCAAAGCTTCAAGTCAATTAGCTTTTCTTGTACCATGGATACACAAAAATCCTAGTATTTATGGGACAGATCCAATACTCACAAAATGCATCTCTGCATTTCCCAAGTGTAGTATATCCAGTACTCTTGCAGTGAGTATAGAACATACTGTTCCTATACTACACACAATGCCACACATATTGTCCCATAGGAAATCATAATAAACACATAGTTCCTAACAGGATGATTCTAGGATGATACACAGAACAGAACACAATGACGTAGCCAATCACATTATAAGCAGATTTACTATAATTTCCATAAAGCCAGCAAGTACACAAGTACTTAACAAAAGAGCAAGTTGACAGCTCCTTGTGTGTTCAGAGCTGACCTTGGTGAGACACAGAGCAGAGCCAATTTTCTCAAGTGCCATTCAGCTTCAGAAAGGTTGAGAACCACTGATTTAGATCATACATATTTATTTCAATCCTTCATTCTACCTCTGCGCAGATTCATTTTGAAGCAGTTTCATGAGTATAGTTTAACCAAGTAGCACAATGGATCACAAGGCAAAAAGAATTCATGTTAGAAGTGACAACAGCAGGTAACAGGAGCTGAAGGTAACCAATGCCTTTGAGAATAAGATTTTAAGAGGGCACGAATACTGTCCTGGGAACAGAGATGAATACAGAAGAGGTTATGAGGGAACCAGGACATGAGGGAAGAAGGAAGAACAGGGAATCTACAGTTCAACTCACTCCTACCCCATAGCCCTCCAGAGAACACAGGAACAGCACTGCCACCCTGGGCTAAAGAGACAGCAATGCCTGACCTCAGAAAGGAGCTGAAAGAATGAATATCCTTATGCTTTTAAGGTGCTGAAATACTTCAACATAAAGATCTAAGTATGGGTGTTCTCCTTCTCTTCCATCCTGGGGTAAGATAGAGTGTGGCCTTTTTTGTTACAAGTAAACGAAAATAAGAGAAAGAAGCTTTTACCAACAGTCTTTGCCTAATGCAGATCAGCACAAGCCTATCTTCCTGCCTCCAGAACACTCCTTCAGACACATCCCACTGAGGTGGTGCCTTGTATCACTGCTCTCATTACAGGACATCATCAAGGAAGAGGGAGCCTTGGTTTAGCTGAAAAAAAGTATACACTATTTGATGTGTAAAAGGAGTAAATTACACAAATCCAAAGCTCTTTTCCCCCATGTTGTGTACAAACTTCAAATACATCAACTTCCCTAATCATGAAGAGAAAAGATTAGGGAAAATGAAAGACAATGGTGGCAGAGGGAGACAAAAAAGATGATGTGTTTGCGATATCACCATGATTTTTGGAAAAGTGGAAGCTGATTATTTGAATTACAAGCAAAAGAAACAAGAAAAAACAGCCAAATACATGCACAAATTACAGAGCTCAAATTAAATTAAAATAATATGTTATTATTTGTAATCATATGGTTATGATCATTAGAGTGCCTAACCTAGCAGGGTTAGGCATTTACCTTAACTAGAGTATTCATAGTTCAGGTATCCTAATGACCTTAACCACGTGGAGGTAGAGAAACAATATAATTCTGATTACAATAGAATTCAAATTCTGCTATTCCTTTGTCATAGGAAAGACAAACATTAAAAGGTCAGATAAGAAGTAGTAAAATTATTACATTTAAATGTACACTGGAAGAAGTTATTTTCTTGAAAATTCTCTAAAATATCACTTGAACTCAAAGAATAAATGCTGATACTTTGAAAAAAACAAATGTTTTCTTATCCTTTTTTACTGCAAATATAAAATAAAATTTGACAGTAAAATACTTACCAAAAATTTCACAACACAACCTTTTTTTAAACAGATACTTTGGAGATGCACAAGAATTTTACCGAACTGAATAGTTTGCTGTGTTAGTTGTCTGGGGTACAATAAGAGAGCTCAGACATTGGTAGAATGTTGTGAAAAAAATCACTAGTAAAAAATGTATCAAAATTTTGTGGGGTTTACATTTTATTTTTAGGACTGTACACTCTCTGGGGCAAGAACCACCTCTTTGTAAGCATCACACCAAGCATAATAGTTCTGGTCTCTGAACAAGCTTCCCAGCCATGAAAGATAACAGATTATTTACTCAGTGCATAGGGAATGTCCACCTACTTTTCCTCCCGAAAGGTGATTTTGTCTAATGGAGAAAGCAACGCTCAGTGTTCAAAGACCTGACGGAAACCAATGAGACTGCCCCCCTAACCCTAATCTGAGCAACCTCCCATGGAGAGAAGATGGAGGGGAAGGACAGTGGTGCAGCTTCACATCACTGTTTGCTGTGAATTGTGCTTAATTTAGACTAGTGAGATTGACACTTCATAAAAATGGTGATGTATGCTTGGTTTTGCCTTTCCTACCATAACTGAACATAAATGGATTTATGTTGAATTATATTTTTGTTTACTTCTGTGCTTTCACTTCCCCCTTCTGACTAAGGATTTAACATAATTTCTCCTCAGAAAAACAAATCAAATTTTTCCTCCTCACAAAGGCCATTGGATGCCTTATGGACTTCATTTTCCAAATGTATGTGCAACTGCATGTTTCATTTCTGTTCAAAATTACTGTGATTGTGTGCGAGGTGCTCAGCTAGCCATTTATGCCTGTGCATTATCTCATTTTCATACATAATTGCATGTAAATTATGCGTAAGAATTATGCATCTAATTACACACACATTTTTTAAATCAACTTGATCTGTGTTAAATCGCATGATTTCTCTTTCACACCAGGCATTTTTGATCCAGCTTTATTATGTAATTTCTGACCGAGAAAGAGTATCAGAGCCAGAACTTTGGAAAACCTCAAGAAATATACTCCTTTTATCCTTTAAACATTAGTGTTCTACATTTGCCATGTTATGGCATCAGAGTAATCACATCCAATGAATTTCTTCTGCATTTACCAAAAATTTCACTTTGCAATTTATTTATTTTCATATGCAATTGACTGTTGTTGTATAGTGACTCATATTTTATTTAAAGACTAATATTGCTTCTACTTTCTTTACTATACAAGTCAAGTATGTTTATTTTTATAAGTATGTTTATTCTGAGTAAGAGAATCTGGCACAAGAGACTGATCTACAATTTGGGGCCACTTTGTGCTACAGTAAAAATACTGATAGTATCAACAAACCATATTAATTTTTCATTTCAGAAACTGAAACCTCTACTCCTATTTTTTATTTTTCTTGTTAAAACATAAACAAACAAAACCTAAATAAACATCACTCTGGAAGCAATAAAGCCTTAAACTATCTGGGTTGGGAAAGACAGTAATAACCTGACTCTCATTCAGCAATGCACAGAGATCTAATGTCTGTCATTTGAACTCATCTGACAAAGTTCCATAGATCTCAGTTCTAAAACTGTAGTATGCCTACTTTAAAATATTTCAGGGGCATTGGTAATGAACTATTAATGACATATGAGCCTTTCAATTACAGTATTTTTGTGGCCTTTATTGAGATTTTCTGATACTTCCACTATTATGAGCAAGGCTTGAAATTCAGCAACTGAAACCATTTTGCCCCTTAAAGATCCCATGTAGCTTCAGCCAGGATAAATTCATGACAAAGATATTATCCCCCTCTCTTTTTTCTGATCCAAGAAGCAGTACATGCAAAAATCAGTAACTCAGAAGAAATGTTGAGAGTCTGAAATCCCCATTGTTACACAAGCAGAACAACTGGGAACATTAAGGATTTGCTAGGGCAGCCTTCATGGAGGTGTCAGGGAAAGAAAGAAAAAGCCAAAGCAAGGTCCTCACAACAACTTGGCTGAGAAGGCAGTGACTGCTCCTCATTTCTGGAAAAAAAAGCTGAAGAAGAAAAAATAGCTGTGCTAAATTAGACCCTCTACCAACAGTACTCAGAGTAGAAAATCTTACCCCATCTTTCACTTCTGGATGTCTTTTTTTTTGGCAAATGTGAACTTAAATCAACTGGCAGAAATCTGTTTTGCCTTGCTGAAGGTTTAAGCCCTTACGACGGTTCAGATTGGAGACATAAGCACTTTCAGTTTTCTCTTTTAAATCTCCTCAGGTACACATATACTACTACGTTAAGATAAAGTTACAGAGGTTGCAAGTCCAAAGGTTTAAAGTTAATTGTGAATTATTATTTTTACCCCCTTATGTGTATGACAGTCCATAGACAGTTAGACAATATGCCACAGTCACTGCACAGATTAAATTCACAGCAGGGCAGAATTAAGTTTACAAGATCATCCTGCAATCTCCTTATATACACTTAAATAACTTCACACTATACAAAAGTTGAAACATAAAAGTGAAATAACTTGATTTCCTTTAGAAATTTATTACAAAGGAAATATTAATGCAAAAGCACCAATACTTTTGTCTGAAATGTACTCAACTATAAAATAACTCTTGCCACTTTTAACTCTGAAAAAGTGTAATTCATCTCACTGCATATCACTGAATGTGTTTTTTGGGATACACACTCCAGAAGGTCATTGTACTTCTGTCACTACATAAACACTGTTTTCTCCCCCAGCCTTAGAAGCCTCCATCCAGGAAGAAAAATGTTTCACTTGATTCCACAGAAATCTACCATGGGAAGTCACAGGTGACAACACACATGCTTCAAGTGAAATTCCAGCCTTACATATAGCTAATATAAACAGTGATTATACTGCAAGGCTTTGAAGGTAAGAGAGTAAAAACAGTCCAAAGGACTTTGCTACGTCTATAACAGGTAGAACTTCTATATAGTTACCCTTATTGCAGCTTAGAAGTGTTTTCTGTCTGAAATGACTTTGGGTATACTTAAAGTTCTCATGCATTTTAGGATGTTGCAACAAGATTTGTGTTCAACAATGACAAATACTCTACATTATTCTCTGTCTTCAAGATAACCCCTGATAGGAAAAGTTTAAAACAAAACAAATAAGAAAAAGGAAACTTTCCTGTGAAAGAGGAGTTGTACTGAGAACAAAATGCAGTTACAGTGTCTGAGTCTACAGAGGGACTTTTCCATACAGCCACACCTTCACAAATTTAAGAGAGGAAACCAAAAGCTGGCTGAGTGAAACATTCTGCACCTGTCAGCAGAGCATGACTGAGGGTACTGTCCACAGGTTCCATATCATCCATCTGATATGATGCCAAAGTCATAGTGGGACCCTATTTCTGAAAGACATCCCAACATTAGGCCTTGATTGAGCCTTTCTGCCAAGAGAGAAATTTACCATAAAGAATTTTGCAGTGGGTAATGACTGTGTTGTCTTTTTCTTTAGAAAACACCCATCACACTATGGATATACAGTAAGAGAAAGTCAAACCAGGAATCTGTTCATGGCATGAGTTAAATGTTTGTATTTGCATAAGGCTCAGCAGAGTGAGTGCTAATGAAAAAAATAATAACACAAAGCACTAAATCCAACAAAATCCCTTTACATTGCAGCACAGTAGCTCAAAAATAGAATTCTGTCACTAGGGGTCAGTATTAAAACATGCTACCTTTACACAATACAGCTAGAGGCATTCTATTGTTGATTTCCTCTCTCAGAAATACAAACTTATGAAGATGAATGGTTAGCCATAAAAAAGAAAAAACCTATTCACTGGCTTATTACCTATTTCCGTTCTCAAGTGCAGCTCTCATGTACTAGGAATTTTTGTTCCTTTTCTCATAAACTAACACATACATTCATGCAAATATCTTATCTTACACATTACCAATGCTTCAGTGCTGATCTACTTATGTGAATGAGATTCCATGTACAGCCTTGAATGATAAAACCTATGATTAAGATTCACATTTTCTAATAGGGAAGATTGCTACCTAGTGATATTACTACATAATGACACTAATTATTTCCTAATGATAATAACAAAACCTGAAATGTAAGAGTACTGGACATGGTTTAAATTTATTGAGAGCCATACCCATCTTGAAAATAATAATAGTCCATTGTAGATACTGAAAATCTCAGTTTAAGAAGGTGAGAGACTCTCACTCTAGGTGAGCATTACCCCCACAGAACAGACTGAGGGTATATTTTGGATCAGTAGACTGGTACATGGATTTCAGCTTGGAACAGATGCAACACCCACTGAAGTCTACAGAACAACCAATTTTCTCCTCACTGGGCACTGCCAATCACCAATGAGTTCCCAGCCTATCCTCTTCTCCCTGCCTACTCCCAGATGTTGGAAATACTGATATATTCGAGAAAGCACACATTCAGATGCAGTGATAATGCCTGTAACTGTTTATAATTTTCTTAAAAATAGGTTCACTGATTTCTATGAAGAATTAAAGATATAGGAAGGAAAATAACACCGGGCTTGCTGATTTTGGGATGCCATTTTACTATCTGGAATCCAGATACAATACTTAGAAATATGTAACACTACACCAATTATAAACCTTGGGAGTAATATTCTGTTAGATTGTTAAGCCTGTCATGTACCACAATTTCCTGCAGCACTCAGCACAGCTGAACAGAAAACACCCCTTTCCTTCTTCCCTCAGACCAAACTCTAACTGAATGCTATAAATTTTGCACTTAAAATAAACAATTTAAGACAAATATTATTGTGGCTGTTAATTAGTTTTTATGTCCAGTACAAAGCTCTGAATTTCAGAGCATATGTTTTTCTTTAGTGGTAAGTCCATAGGTGCCCAAAATTCAGACATTGCCAGATTTATGAAAATAGCTATTAGAAATGGCATTTTTGCTACAACTATACAGAAGAAAAGAATTGCTTAAATTAATGTTTAACTGGTACACTTGAAGTCTTATTTCTGTGTTACTTCTAACTAATATAATATTTAAATGTAAGTATACTTATATTAGCTTATCCTAAATGCATGAAAAATGAAAATAACTCATTATACTTTAAATGGCAAAAATAGGCAGAGGCTGAAGTAAAATGTTTGTTCTGCAGTTAGCTGTGTAACAGAGAATAGGTTATGTTTTGGTCCAATAGATGGCACTGCTGTTTCTTGTTTCATGTGCAATTTTTCAATTCGTGCATAATGTGCACTATTGAAGTGACTGTACATTTCCTGATGCTTGGACACATGAAAAATAGGCAGATTTCAAAGATTCTTTAAAATGGCATTCTGCTGTCCAAGTAACTGTATACAGTTTCCAATAAAGCAAGTTAGTGTTCTGGATTAAAAAATGTGAAGTGAATGCAAATACCCAGTTGAACATAATTCTCTTATTCCTAGAAGCAGACCACAGAACCAAATTCTGACCTCAGAGCTAAACCCATAATAAAAACATAACAAAATTTCTTTATTGTATGCTAGAGAGTATATGCTTAGAGCACATTTTAGAAGTTATTTATAGTAATCTTTATGTGTTCCGGTAGAGATCATACTGAAAATCCATGTTTTCCAATAAACCCAATAAGTTACACTGTTTGTATGGGACTCATGTTCTTTTCTGCTCTAGATCCTTGGTTAAAATACTATGGGGGGCACAGCAATTCACTATTTTTTTTTTTTTCCAAATTGTGGTTGCCTGGGGACTTGTATGAAATGACAAGCTGGTCTCTGTCCCGTTCATCGTGAACAGGTGTTCTAATTACAAAACCTCCACCATATTTGACACCTTTATTAGCTGTCTCAGTTGAGAAACAAAGGATTGATTGGGTAGGGGTATAGAACTCGCCTTTCATTGCTGTGGGGAAGCACCTAAAGGTCAAGGTTAATATACATTAGTGGGGGGTAGTATTGCCTATTGCCTATGCTGTTCTTGTGTTATTAATCAATGGAAGACTTTATCCTTACGAGCTAGCTATTGTGGGAGTCTTAATTACACAATCTGTTTTAACTTGTAATTTTTTCCATATTCCATGGAAAACAGACAACAGTTCTTGACCAAATATTCCTAACAAGAGCAACAAATCTCCAGAAAAAATAGCAGTCTTGTACTCTGTAATACTTACTGTAAAAGTAGAAAGGCAAGGTACGCATCTTTCAGTCAGTATAATATATGCACAAATGCTCATGAAATGAAATATAGTAGAACATATGTATACGAAGTCAACAAGACTGAATTTTTGCCTAGCTGGTAAAAAGTGAAAACATTTATAGTTAATAGTCTTCCCCTTTAATGTAGCCCTTTTGTTCTTGTCACATAAGGTCTACCTGCTACTATTAGCTCTATGATTTAGTATTCTTGGAAGGTTTATAACAAGAATCTAATATATAACCAATAAAAAGGCACTAGTCTTATTAGTCTCATTTGGGACCAGAATATTGTCAACATAATTACACAGCAAAGTCACATTATAATGAAAGTATATCAGCATTTTCATTATATGTACACTTATTTTCAGTGGTTTACAAGACATACACAAAAATATCCCAGAATGAAATATGATTATGGTGACTCAATCTGGAATCCATTTTCTCCAAACTATTTTCTTTCCTGTTCTGTGAATGTAAAATACATATGGGCCAGATACTCAGCCAGTGAGCTGGAACTATACCAGTCAGCAGAGGGTTCAACTCTATTTATTCATTTATAGATCCTAGTCACAGTTGGACCCTTCTATGACTTATTAATGGTTTTGATTTCAAAATGAAGCTTTGAAGTAATTATATAGTCACACGGCATTTATCCAGTATACATATTTAACGTAAATTATTGCTTCCTGATTTTCACACAAGACCTGTGATTATATTATTTGGTGCTTCCATATTGTACTTGGAGCTGGATTGCAAAGAGAGAAAAGTATATGTAAGCCACCTTTACAATTTCCTTACTCCCCTGCAAGAAACAAATTCGGAGTCCATTATGATGCAGAAGAAGAGAGACAGCTATTTCTCTGCCGGAGGTCTCAGAGAATTGTTCTAGCAGTTGAGCTAAACAATGTCCTGACTATCTCCTTGGCAAAAGAAACTGAATGAGCTGGCATAAGCTGCTATACCAACTGATAACTCTCCAGAGATTGCCTTTTCACAATGTGAAACCTCAAAGGGTTGCACTACGAAAAACAGCTGTAGCAGAGCTCAAAGTTTGACCCCTAGACTCCAGTACTGTGCTCTTTTTATGTGTGTGTAACTCCCACTGACACCAACTGAAGAGTCATGCACATGAGGAGAGCAGAATATCAGATAAAAAAAACCCTACTTTGTGAATCTGAGAACAGAATATTATTCTCTTGTGTCAAATTATGGCTCCATCTGGTAACATTACATGAATACTGGTGACTATTAGAGCTGAATCAATAAATTGAAAGAAATAATTTATTTGGTGAGTTATTTTACTTTTTCACTTCAAAGAATGCCTGTGAATGGATTACAACTTCCTGGAGTATATTCCAGGAAACTTTCAAGGAATTTTATTTTATGGTTTGTTAGTTACATGTGATTGCTCATATACATCAGACTGCTCTGTTTCTTTTCCCTGAACAGAACTTTATTAATAGAGTTGCCAGTCTGCAACTGGCAGTAGAATTTAGTTGATACCATTGTTTTGTAACTTACAGCCAGCTAACCATTGTTTGTTAAGTATTATGAATACTGAAGTTACACTTCTTTTCTTTTAGAGAGCACACTATAAGCATTCTCTCTTAGTTGGAAAATAATAAAAAAAAGGAAGACAATGCCAATATTCAGAGTATCTGAGTGCTATCTCCCTCAAAGACTGTGTTTAAATCAGTCAAAAAAACCTGCATGAACCACCAAATTTTAAAGGATACCTTGCCGATTTTGAATTTTCAAAAAGTATTCCACATCCAATGTCTTAAGATTACGAGTCATATTTTCCTCACATGTTCTCTTCAAAATATGATTTTTATTTTGGCTTTCATTACATCTGCTTCATACCTTTTCTTGATAAAATGAAACATTAGTAGAGATAGCATAACTCTTGTAACACTGAAGAGAACCAACCTTATTCCAGATGACTCAGATGAACCACAAGGTACCTTAGAGTCAAATTCAAACAGACCTGCCTCGGAGGATAAGGACAAGATGAGGCATTCTTTAAATTCAAAATATTATCACTTGTGTTAAAATTAGAGTTTTAAGTAGTAATTTAATTATTGCAGACCCACCTTGCATTACTAGGACTGGCTGTCGTCAAATTAGCTAATGCTGTCACTGCTGCTTCTTTTACCTCTTCACTGTCTCTGCTTAGTAACTGTACTAGCTGGGAAATCCCTTAGAAAGAAATAATTGTATAAATGAACTTTTAAATAAAACAATGCAGTCTGCAAAATTAAAATGTGCTCCTTATAAAAGGAAAAGCACAGAATCTCAGTTCATCCCTGCCCACCTGACTTACCCTGGACTCCAAATGCACGTTTGCTACCGACATCCTCACTCATGGCAGAAATTGCTTGGGAAGCCGCAACTTTAACTCCATCATTATCAATTTCCAAAAGGTTTATAAGACACTTCTCAACCTCTTCCTCACTTAGGATTTTTCTATTTCCAGCTTTAAATGAAAAATAACAATAGCATTAAACTGCATTCTTTTTCCAAATCAGTGAAAGGACATGAATTTGATTTCATATAGCCGTTTCCAACATAACACTTGTTTTTGATACCATGGAAATAGAAATATTTTGGTAACAGAGGGAACAGCAATTCAGAAATATGAACCTGATCCAAACCCCATCAGGCTTCAGTGAACACCAAATCAAGCCCAAAAGATTTCTGTTAAATACAGCTTTAAACAAACATAGCCCAACAGTGAGCAAAATTTCTGTAAGACTTAAAACTGCAGTATACATACAGGCTTGATGAGCCTCTGTTATTCAACAGATCATACTTATTCAATATCATGTTTAACTTTGGTTTATGCTAACAAAGTCCAAATGCATAAAACTGAAGAACATGCAAGTAATTGTATGATTAAACTTGGTGGAACAACAGTTAACACACTACAGTAGCGAAAAAAGGCAAGACATGTAAAAAATTTAATTTTAAATTCTGCCCACTTTGTAGTTCTTCATTAATGCAGAATTTGCAATTTCTATTTTGTATTTTAGCCTGGTGACATAGGCTTCACTGCTGACCTACATGGCAATAATCAGCAGCAGCTAAGGAGGACACAGATGTTCCCTCCTCTACAGATGTAACAACACAGAGCATCTACTACGTATCTGCAGACATACGACAACTGTACTAATAAACTCACTCGTCTCAAAGTGAATGAGATCAGGAGTGCAGGTATCTTTTACAAAGATCCTGCAACAAAATTTCTCACATTTGACTGTATGCATAATTTTAAGTGGATTATTTACATGCTTTTAGTTATAGCTAAATGGCAAATTTTTCGAATGTCTCAAAGTAATTCAAGAATTGAGAAGTCAGCAGGACTTCAACACATTTATGTATTTTACCAGTGTTTACAAATACTTTGAGGGATCATTCTCTTATTTGGACTGTTGTTTTAGGAATAATGTTTAAAAAGCAAAGAGAAATGCAGTGAGTAAAGGCAAACAAACACTGGCTTCACAAAGCCAGTGAAAAGAAAGTTTGATTGAATAACTAGTGAGAGCAGAAATGACTCAATGAACATACATGAGACAGCCAGCTGTTTTTTCCTCTCTGGCTCAATTTTAAATACTTTGAGAATTATCAGAGATACCCAATTGATATCACAAAGCAAAAGGTACAACAAATATACCAGAGAGGATTTTAAAGTGTCAGCAGAACCTTGGCCACAATCGTGATGCACATCAGTTAGCTCTCAAAATTAGGATTACAAAATGATTTGACAAGTTATCAAGTACAGTGCTGGCCTGTTGCTTGCCAAGGAGTCCATAGCTCCTAATAATGAACTCTAAAGGTTCTTCTCACCTCACTAATTTGGTTCTTGTACAGCAAGCTACTTATTACTTTAAAAATTTTCTTTAAATTACCCTTGCTTTTAAAGGCAGTTACCATGATGGGTAAGTATTTAAAAGTAATTTATGTCTACATTAAATAATAATATGAATAATTAATCTGAATGAGTGAAAATAGTGATTTAAAATATTTTAAACAGAATAGGGAATTTTTCAAACATGTGGAAAAACATTTGGGATTTGAATTTACAGTAGGATATGCTCCCATATATAGCTAGCTAGACAGATGAAAATTATTAATGAGCTGTTTAATTTGTTTCCTTTACACTAGGAAAAAATGTACAATTGAAAAGCAACCTTTCTCCTTCTCATGTCAGTGCCAACACCATGTTTACAGCAATTAATTTATTTACCCCTAAGTAATTTGTATATATTGGCTTAACACAACGTAAAATACTCAGGCACATAGAGCGAAGATAATTTGGAATACTAACACTTCTGAACACTTTTTTTCATGCACTGACCACATCATGAGCCAATCTTTGTTTTTCAGTATATTTTTCTATTTCCCATTCTTACCCCAAAATCATGATCAGAGTTCTACTGATTACATATTAAGATGTCATCATCTTATGGAATTATTTATACCAATTTCAAATGAAAAAAAAAAAAAGTTAAACCATGTTAAATAGTATCATGACATCTCACTGATCTTGTGTTGAGATACCCCAGATAAATAAAATCTGTATTATGAAAAAATTCTATTATCAAGCTACTGAGCATGTACAGTACTGTCCCTTCAAAAAAAGGATTTGCTTTTAGATAAATGTAAGGAAGAGGGAGAGCTTCAAAGCAGAAGTCTGCAGAGAGAGGCTGAGCTCCAGCAAGCATTATCATCACTTTCTCCATAGGCACTCCATAGCATTTTGTTGTTGCTGGTGTGTCTGGAATCATCAGGGGAAAAATCTGGCCCTCCTTAATCAACAATCCAGATAATCCAAGCACAGATATTCAATAATTTATAGCATTAAATTATATTTTGCCTTCTGAAATGATTGCATTATTTGCTGGAGAAGGAGGGAATCCCTGTAAAATTCACTTCTGTTATTCTGAGCATACAATATAAAACAACTGATAAATAAATATATTAAATTCAAAATTATATTAAGAACAGAACAAATTTTCAGGGGCAGAGGGATAATGATTATGTATCGAAATATGACGAATTTTAATTCACTTAAACAGAGCAGCAGCCTAAAGATGCTATTTAAAATTGAATACGGTGTTTGTACCAGGTAATACATTCTGATATTGAGAATAGCTCTTAGGGGACAGATCTGTCTTACAACAACAGGTTACAGGAGTCCGTTTCCAAAGGACTGAAAGGGACATAAACCAAAACTGTTTGCTATGATCACATCTATCAGAAAAAAAACCCAAAACTAAACTCCATCTGTCAACAATAATTTCAAAACTGGACATTGATGAATACTCAGCTTCCACGATTTAAAAAACCCACACACTATCATAGTGGTCAAGTTTTTAATTTCAACAAAAAGCAATACGTATTCACTCAAATATGCAGAAAATGTTGGTAGCTTGCAACCATGATTATCAAGCCTGAAGAATATGGGCTTCTGTATGGCTATTGCAAATTTAATTTAAAAGTCATAAAAGAACGTAGGGCTGTATTGTAATATATTGGTTTTACATTAAGTATTAGGATAGTACACATTAGAGTTGCAGTTTCCATAGCCTGTTTATAATGTTTACAACCAGAATCCAAACAAACAAGTACAGCAAATATTTCCATTTTCTTTTTTGTACTTGGACTATTTCTTGTAATGGTCCCAATGCCACTTTTCTTTCCACTTGAAGGATGACGTTAGACCAGTAGCTCTAAGCATCTGAATCAAATTTAGTACTTCTGGGGGCAATGCTGAGCAGCAAGTTTACTAGACTTAGTTTTCCACTGCACCAGTACAATATGTTGCCCTTTGTCTAAACTGCTGTCACCAAAATCCTACAGCTTGGAAGCAAATATGTTAAATCTTCTTTTGATCTATTTTTCCCCTTGATGAATCCATACCAACTGTCATAGGCTGAAGAAGAGAGTAGACATTTATAATGAAAGCACATTGACTCCATTTGTAAAGAAGTATGACAAGAAGATGCATCTTCCCTGATGGTAACATCCCATGATGTAAGGGCATAGTACTGATAGGCAGTACTGTAATATATTATGTGTAGCTCTTGCCACCATGCTTTAAAAATGTTGTGTTCAGACATTCTGGTACTAACAGCTGCTAAAATATTAGGCCACAAAAACTAAAAAAGGTGTGAAAGAGGAAAAGGCAGCTATGCTTATTTGAAAATAAATACGAAAAAGAAGTAATATGCAGTAGAAAATAGTAGGAGCAAATATAAATCTGCTTAGCATACTACTTACAAGCCTGTCACAGGACTATAAAAATGATACTGACAATTATAAGTAGCATAATAAAATAACAATACAGGAAAGCACACAAAGAAAATACTGGCCTAAGAAGGTCTCTATCTATCTTTGATGCCTAAACAGTAATGAAAATAATTTTCAGTGACTCGCAAAGCTTCCAATAGATAATGATAAAAGTATACACAAACCCACAGAATACTAGGGAGGATAGATTCCACTCTTTTCATGTATGATTTGCAATCCAAATAATAATCCAAGCATTCAGGGTGTCAAACTAAGGAAGGTGAGAAAAGAATTGGAAAGACAGGCTGGGGTCAGAAGAAAGAAGGTCTGAAATACAGTAGAAAGGAGAGATTATTTTAATCATATATTAAATTACATAACATGTGTAAAATACACATAAATTAAAGCTGTGATTCAACCATGAGATTACAGAAATATGGATGAAATATTTAAGCTCTACTGTCAACAAAATCCCTTGACAGAATCACAATCTACAGACAGCAGTACGTTATTTCTTACATTGCATTTTATTATACAGCACTACTAGGCATATGTTGCAACTTAGAAGCTAACGTATGGAAGGAATTTGAAATGTAGATTTAGTTAAAAAGCATCTTCGTAGGCAAAAGTGATGAGCATGTTCTGCCTTATTCAGAATTCCTTGGTGAATTAAAGAAAAGTGTATAAAAAAGAACTATAGGGTGGATAATTATAAAAAGATGATAATGAAACTACTTAACTCTACTGGGGATATTAATCTTCAAGCCATTTGAAAGGCTTTTTTTCATGACCCTGTTAAAGGAATTTGTATTTGAAATTGGCTGACATTTAGACAAGCAGTTGTATGGAAGAAGAAGTAATCTTGTGATTAAGTTTTAACTACAAGCAATGAGAAATAGTGCCAGCACAGGTGGCTTAAGATGGCAGTTACCTGGCATTGCTAGACAAAAGATGAAGATTGTACTTTCTGACCTCCATTTTCCTTTTTGAGGACAGCATTTTGCAAGAATACATTACATTTAAAAATAAATTAAGACAAATCCTTAATGTCCAATTGTTGCTCTGATTGTTAAGGTTCTTCACTGCAATTCTTGCCACTGTTTTTCCCAGCATAAGCATTACCCTCAGCCAGATAAGACACCTCATTCTGGATGAAAATTTACTTCATTGTAAAATTCACATGTATGGATTTTTAAAGTTACATACAGTCAGAAGCTGCTTTGGCAATTGCCTTTGCTGCATTCCTCTGAATATCAGGAACAGTAGAGTCTCCTACAAATGAAAGCAGCTTTGTAAGGCCTCCTGTCTGCTGAATCAGTCGTAGAGTATGCACATCTTCCAGACAATTTCCCAACACAGCAAGAGCCTCTGCATGTAGATCACTGAATTCCTAGTAAGGAAAAAAACCCCAATAACCCTCAAATCATGATGAAAATACCATTGGATTTTAACTTTGTAGGAAAATTGTAATAACTTTCTTTTGGACAGTTTATTCAGACTGCAAAATTAATATTTTCATACTCATCTTTGTACAAATTCTTTGATGTGCCTTAGGATGTAGCACAATTCATCAAAACAGTAAAAACCCCAAAAAACTTTCTTGTCTACATCAGAGAATATGCCAGGTCATCAGAAAGGACCTGTCATCTTAAGATTTCTCTATGCATTATATTTCCCACAGTTACATCTGAACTCAAATGAATATCATAATAACATAAACAATGAAATGGCCAAGGCAGAAAATATATTTAAGGCCACTGATATCAAAGTAAAGTCAGAAAAAAACAAACAAACAAATAGTATCAGTGTTCAAACTAGAAAGCAGCACCAGAGTTCACCATATAATAAAAAATTTTTGAAACTGCATGAAAAGCTACGTGGAGATTTTTTTCTGATATTTACGACAGTCTGAAAAATGGGCAGTAAATGCAAAACAGTATTACTAATAGCAATAAAACAAATATAAACATTTTGATTAATCCTTTTGGTCCCTTTCTTAGTATGCTAGGTAACCTAGCTTATTCTGTTTCTACCATAGATACCTTCAAGTGAGAAGCTGTTTCTTCTTTTACCACTCTTCCATAACATGAATAATATTTCTCATTAGTCATATAAACATTAGCAGCAAGAATAAAAAAAAGTTTTAAGGCAAGTAAACTGTACATTGGTTTCCAGTATTCTCAGAAGACAATCTAATCCTTTATTTTCTCCCAGTATTTTCCTGGTTTCTCCGTCTTTGCTAATTACTTCTAAGGTTTTAAGGGCTAACAGCTGAATAACTGGGTATTCAGATTTCAGCATTTCCAGCAAGGGTGGAATTACATTCAGGGCACGAACTGCATCACAGCTTTGAAAATCCTGCAGTAAAATATTCAACAAAGAATGTTAGTGGTAGAGACTATGTAGCACTACATCAGTTCCTGACTTCACAGAAAGAACACCTAAAACCTGATGTCAAAAATACAGAAATGAGTCATTATTCCAGAACTTCCAGTTCTGAAGATTTCTTTCTTTTCAGTTATGAATCAAACTGAATATAATCAAGCCCCACCAACATTAAAATTCTTTTTTTTTCATGACTGAAGTACCTATTACAGAATCTAGTCCTGCCTGAGAAAGCCTATTTACTCTTGCTCTTGCCATGTTTGTCTCAACATACATATTTCTTTATTAAAGTTTTCTAAATTTAGTTTCATCATTTTTATTTACCTCCATAGAGGAAAAACAGTTTTGGCAGTCTACGGTGGTTGTCTGGTTATATCTTCTTTTGTTTTAGTAATTATAAAATTACAATTTGAAATTTCAAATTTAAGCAGTGTATATGCAGCTTAATAAAAACAGTAGTAGATTATATTAAAATAGAAAAAAATAAATAAATTACAATTTGCTTTTAAATAGCTTAGTGCACATGTGCAGCATGCAATTATCCTTATCAATATAAGCAAGCACCAGGTGCAGTTATCCAGATATACCCTGCAACAAAGACAGCAAGATAGCAAAAAAGGAGAAAGAGTAAAATGTGATTGTGAATAGACATGCTCTGATGCCCCAAAAGAGATAGAGTTATAAAGTGAATTCATTACTGAATTGATTCGCTTAAGCTATGGAAGAAAGCTGCCATACAAATGCACCATTCTTTTGCAAAGCAGTGTGTGGATGACATTAGTGCTGAGTGTGAAAGTAGCCAATAACAAATCTCTTCCTCCCAGTATAGAAAGTAGCTGTTACCAACAATCACCTATCATTAAAAAGACGTGCCAAATTGTGACTATGCACTTGCTGGCCAAAACAAAGCACAGTGCAATTGCTAGTTCTTTAATTTACAGGATTATTCCAATCTTTTGGATAGGCAGGTTATAACTCTCATTACCAAGATTAACATTGTTCACCTAAAACAACTACGAAGGAAAACTTATATTTAATTTGAAAAATCTGATTCTCATCTTACATTGCTGTACATGGATAACTACATTCAGTTCAACAGAACTAGAGCCAAATCAGCTATCTTCAGAACTAGTATCACAATCAAGGACTTGGGTGTAATGTTTACAAATACAATGAACACTGGAGAGCAAAGGAATGAAATATTTTAAAATTATTAACCCCTCAGAGGGAGGTGGGAAGAGGCTAGGAAGTACTTATCTGTCTCTGTAATTTAAAACAATAATAAACTTTACCTCTATCAGGAGGTAGATACATTCAAGTGAATTCTTCTGAACATCAGGATCAGGACTACCTAGCAGTCTGATAAGTGGTTCTAATCCACCTTGCTCAAAGATTTGTACTTTAGTAGTATATTCAACAGCCATGTGTGCTAGACACAGAGTAGCAAATTCATGGATAACTATATCTTCTATGGGGAAAAAAAGAAATATTTTGATCAAGTTTCATTCAGAACAGTATATGTTCACTAATACAGTTGTTTAAAAAATTATTTTAAGTCAATAAAAAATAGCTCTTATCATACCTGACATCTCCATACATATTTTGCTCCATCTGTACAGCATAAAACACTACTCAGTGAGTAACAGAGCTATTCCTATAAAAGCAATTATCTATTTAACAAGTAGTATGACAAATCATAAGTTACAAGGAAGATAATATTAAATTGTGCCATCAGATGGCAATAAGAAATTATTTCTGAGAGCATTTTTGCCCAAGGAACGAATTCTATAAGATACCTTCTGGTGCTAGCTGTGATATAAGTGAACTTGTAACATCCAGTTCCCTCAGTAACTTCTTGACATTATCTACAACAAAAGAAACACAAATATGGAAGTCTTTGTTTGGCAGTCTTGGCTGAGTAACGAAACAGATTGTGCTCCAAGGGAAATACGGGTACTGCATGAGTGACAAAAAATCTGACCGAGAACAACACACAGCTCAAGTTATACCAAAATCAGAACGGGCTCAGGAAACATACAGGGCACTTGCAGGTACAAGATGACCTTCTTTGACACTTGATATATATGAAGTTTCTCAATGCTTCACTGAAACTTTATTCAGAACACTTGTATCTAGTGAGTTCTGATTAATTATTTCACAGTTCAGTTATCAAAGAAGTCATATCCCAATAGTAAATCTGTGACTTAATTTTCAAGTCAACACTTTCTAATTTTATGCAAACACAGCACACACTGCTAACTGAAACATGAAATATATAGGTATTATTAAGATCACAACTTTCTGAATGCATTTTTATTGTTGTAAATGGCAAACTTACAAAATGACAACCACTGGACAGAGTAACAAAACATTATTTGGGATCTTACAGGGCTGTGCTGTAACTAGTTCTGAAATGTAAGGAAACAGGAATGAGGTGAATATACTTTAAAAGAAATAATTAAGATGTGACTAAAAATGGAAGATCTTCAGTCATTCAAATCCATGTTTATGCAGCAATGTTGAAAGTGGAGGTCTGAAGGGGATAACTATACACTAGTGCCAAGCTGAAAGTAAAGTAAAGAGCATAAGGCCCAGAGCAAGATAAAAAGCACACAGCAGTTGATGAAAAGACTTAAATATCCATTAGAATACCACCATGGTAGACAACTATGTAGAACATCTACCAAAGTAAGTTTTGATTAATTATATTAATTACATGTGGGGTTAGAAAGGAATGTAAAAGTAACAGCCACTGAAACTCAACCATACACCTTATGCTTTCACCTTCAAGTACGTCTCCCTACCACTCTCTGCAGCTTTATCCTCTGGCACTCAGCCACCAAGCATGGATGTAATACATCCATTCTCACCTTATAAAAAGGTACAAGAAAATCTATACTGTGGTTAAATCATTTAATAATGGCATGGCTACAGCAGATATGCTACCTTGCCATTAATGCCATGTCTCAGAGATACTTGAGACTGCTTGAGTACAAGCTCAGATACAGATAACAAAACATTTACAGCAGCACCTGACCTACTGAAGAAGCTGAGTAAACATGCATGCCAGTGCTTGATAGTTCAGTGCTTTTTTTGCCATCAATGCTTGAGTTAGCTACTGCATTTAACAAGTTTTCTCCATGATCACTATAGTTATGCCTGGAGTAACAATTAGTATTTAAACACAGCATTTTCTGTAGATGATAAAAAACTACTTCATTCTTCTCTTACAACTTTTGTAAAAGAGAAGCATGTCATGTCCACATTGGTGGGCATCTTATAGAATCAGGCTTACTCCAACAGGTATAACTACAACACTAATCTGTTTCAGTTTGGTCCTGTCAAAACAAAACAAAACAAAAATAAGTGTTGTAGGAAAATTAACTTCCTCTTGCGATTTTTTTTTCAAAATCAGTGGAGTTCACTCTAGTTGAATTTGCTTCTTTTTCTCTGAGTTGTTAATATGGGTTTGTTTTTTTTTTCACATATTCCAGCTATTGCTCTCATGAGGATACTCATATACATAGAAAGATAATGAAAAATCGAGACTCTTACAGTTAGAAGCCATGATGCCCAATATCATGATGGCATTCCTGCGTACAATTGGATTTTCATGTGAAATGAGTTTATACAGATGTTCCACAGCTCCAAGACCATGAAGTGTCACTTTGTTTTCATCACCTGAAGAGTAAGAAGGTAAAAGTTCTATAAAAATGCAACAATCTCACAGTTCTAATGTAACAAAGTAAAACAGCTACTAATCTTTTACCAGACTGTAGAATAAAAGAACAAAGGCCTCGACAGGACCTTAGGAGACTGTCTATATTCCAAATAAACATATGTCAAATAGTACAAGGGATTAATAGTATCTAGGATTAATTCACATTTGTAAAGCAAAGGAAGGTTTAAGTAACAATGAATTCATTACATGGATCTGCACTACCTCTCAACTGAAGCTGCTTCCAGGATCTGCATCATTAAATCTCACCTGAGAATGGAGCACTTCATAGCTGAACAGACTCTGGCCATACAAAGAACAGCTGTGTTTTGTATGATTACAAGCCTCTGCTCTCGCTCACTCAGAAACACACAAAACCCAAGAAACAAAATTCAAAAGCTACTCGTATTCTCAGTAGCCACAACAGCTTTATAATTCATTTTCTAAGGAATCATGCCTTTTCCCTGGCTACAAGCAAGCAATGTGAGATCAAACTGGAAAACTACATTCATTCTCAGGCCAGTACACAATTAAAATACAAGAAAAATTTTTTGTTGTTGTTGAGTGATGGGATATTATTTACTAGCAACATTCAAGAAATAACTGCAAGGTGAAAACAATTCCTTCTCTTGTGCCACAATGCAAAGCTACAGTCTTCTGGAAGATTATATTATTACACAGATCCACGTATGCCCCCACTGTGATCTTCAACAGCTGCAACTCCATGTCTTGCCCATTGTGGTCCTTCATGGGCTGCAGATCCACAAATGTCCCACTTTAGTGTTCTTCACAGACTTTTCCACTGTGGTCTTCCATGGGCTGCATGGGGACAGCCTGCCAGATGACAAGGGGCTGCAGGGGAAATTTCTGCTCCAGCACCTCCTCTGCCTCCTCCCTCACTGATCTTGGTATTTCTGCTCCAGCATTGCTCTCACCTCTCCCCATCCTCTCCTACAAAGGTCTTTTTTTTTTGCAGTTTTGTTTTTCCCTTTTTGAGTATGTTACTCACAGAGGCACATTCAGCTTCTCTAATCTGCTTGGCCTTGGCCAGAAACAGGGTGGAACTGGACACAGGAGATCTTCTTGCAGCTTCCTTGTTACCAAAACCCCACCACAATGACCCAACACATATGCCCCCAGCCAAGCTTGCCATATTAAGCTGAACATAAACATTTTTCAGAACCCAGTGATCCCATACAAACTGTCAAAGCCTTCAGCTCTTCTCTCACAACTTCATCAGTGTTGATAATTGCCATCAGTACAACAATCAGCATATAAAAGCATACATTTTAAAGAAAACATAAATTAAATTGAAATTATGATTAAAACTGATTAATTATACCAAGAATGTGTATACCAACTTGAGTGGCTGGCAAGGAATGAATAAGATGCAATTTAGGAAATCATGTGCTATGTAATTTTGAGCCCTTGTTACACAGTTGTCTTCTGGTACCTGGGACATGACGCTTAGCTATAGATAATACACAGACTCTTGGAAGATTCACAGTCTTAGAGACTTGTTATATTCCCAACACATAAAGAAATAAGCTGGATAAGGAGGCTGAGCAGTCACCAATAAATCATCTGTCACGTAAGCACTGACACAAGAGATATATGTAAAATAACAAAGAGGCTAAAAAGTAATTTTCATTGAAAACTGAACCTTGCAATAACTATACTTGTCCAGAAGTTTCAAACAGGAACATGAAAAAAATATCTAGGTTATACCTAAACTAAGGTCTATTTAATAGACAATATAAAACTCTACAACAAAATGATACTCCCTCACTCAAACCACTGGACTTTTTTACAACTGCAAATACAGGTTTCACATATATTTTAGAAAGCCCTCAAAACATTGACAGAGACCTCTGAAATGAGGTTAAGATTTGAGCGCTAGGAAACTAAAAAACTATGAGCTACTAACAAAATCTGATCAAAGCAAAGGAAAGCTCCTTGCAAAAAGACTAACCTTTTGATACAAATTTATACAGAGCTTCACATGCTTTGGCCAAAACTTCCTCTTCAGGAGAGCTAAGCATTAGCACAACTGTTGCTGCTGTTTTGCTTTCAATCAATAAAGGATCCAACTACAAACACAAAAAGAGAAAGATCAGTTTGATTAATACTGAGCCTTGCCACATACTGCTGTAAACTCCCACTTCATTAAAAAAATTCTAGTTGGAGATCCACAATGAGTAAGAAATATTAACAAGTTAGTCCTTACTTAGAGAAATAAAATTTTTTAATAACAATTGGAGACACTGAAAAATAAGAAAGAATATTTGACTTTCAAATATAACCCCGATTTCATCCAGTATGAACATTTTGAGAAAACCTTAACACTTCCTTGCGTATCTAGTAAGTTCTGAAAGCAACAGACTATATTGTTCTGTTTTAGGTGTAAAAGCATGCTGTGGCTTCAAAACCAAACATGGGGAGTTACTTTTGAGCAGATAAATCTAGATATTGAAGGAGGAAGAGAATTTGGTTGCTCTGTGGCTTTAGTACTTTGTGGTTGCTTTAAAAAAATAAGAGGACTCTTCCTGTGCTTTTGTCAACTCAGTTCACTAGCTCACCGTGATCTTGTACTAGCAGAAGTATTAACATGATATAATCCCTGCCTAGCCAGCTAGAAATGATACAGAATTTTCATTTCCATTTCAGAACTCTCTTACACAGAAATAAATCTTCCAACAAATCAGGCAGTTTTCAACCTCTTAATAAAACTTTTACCCTCTTTTGACTAAGATCGCTTGGGAAAGAACATCATCTAAAAAAAGGGCTTATGTTCTTTAACAAGCCTTACGGATTTCTGAAAATTCTACCCATTAAAAAGTTTTAAGCTTATCTGGATTTAAAATATATATTTTAGTATGGAAAAACTGTCTCCTGTCCACATATTTTAGGCCTACAGAGCATTTGTGTTACATACAGAAACTATTGGATAGTGGAGTTATGCAGTCTCTCAATAAATGTACTTATCTTTAAAATACAGCAGATTAAACCTTTAAGATAAAAACAAATGAATGTTTTTACAATATCATTACAATGTATATTTATATGTTTCAAAATGTATATAATTTGTTTTACTTCATTTAAAAAACCCTTTGTAGCTACATCAGAGGCACATGTTGCTGAACAATATGGGTACGAATCTACATGCAAGTCATCTGTGAAGCAAAGAAATGATCTGGAATAAATCTGAAAAAAAAAAAAAGTTATGACTGTTCTAGGAGGAAAATTAATAAAGACTTTTTCCCTTCTTCCTCTGACTTGTGCAAAAATAAGACAAAATATGATACTAGTATCCAGACTTGTAAATTCATATTCTCAACAGGTATTTAAATCTAAGTAATTTTGTCATCTTCCATCAGGCATTTCACATAATTTAACAGTCTGCAAGATCAATATCCAAGTTCCCATAACAGTTAAGAGGATTTGCTCTTAGGTTAGGTTTGCTAATGTGCTTAACTGCTCTCCGTAGTTTCAAGCATGTCTGAAAACCAGAAGACACTGTCCGCCTCCATGCTTACTCTGACAAGCTGAAGGCATGGGATCAGTCATAGAACAAAGCTCCTTCTAAAAGAAAATACAATCAGATAACTGTACTCTAAGTCATTTTGCTTAATAATGACTCAGCAACAAGAAGTCAACCAAACAGTGGCACAGTGGTCCAAGTGGAATAAGTTAAATCTTAATGATCAGCCTAAAATGAAGGAATACTTTATGGAAATTTTCATTTTGAATTTTAAGAAGGCAAAAACCTCATCTTATTGCAGCAATATTCCTTCATTCTACTAATGAGAGAGGTATACAGGAGAATTAAGAGATGACTGGAAGTCCCTTTAGCCACCTTCATGCTTCTCTACTTCTTTATCTTTGTGTTCTTGCATGGACAAAACATGATCCTTCAAGCAAGTCCTACGATTTAAGCACAGACCTACTTCCTGCCACATGGTAGTGGCAATCTGGGGCTTCCCTTTTAATGTCTGTGTCCTAACTGATGGTCAAATAGTAATATTTTCTACACCAAACTTAATGAAGATACCATATGAAAAATTCCTCTCAATCTGTGCTGAAACTAGCATATTTCAGATGTCTGAATTATTAAGGTCATCCATACAGAGACAGAGACTCACTTTCCTGGCAAAGCCCAATTCTCAGAACAGATAATAATGACAAATTACAAAAGTCAGGATAAACAAAGTCCTCATGAATACTTTCTGAAACCTGTGAGCAGTGGCTAGGTTAAGAGATGTGTTTTCCACCTGTTCACAGAAATCTATTAAAAATAGTGGTCATCTGCAGTACCATAGATTTTCAGAGCATTCCATATGCACAAGGCCCTCTTTTATAAGCCTGTCCACATTATCTCAAGACTTTTTCTCAGACTTGACATTTTCATAAATAGATTATCAATCAGAAGATAATAGCTAATACATCTTCTATTTTGTCTGCATCTCATTTCCTGCCATCTGAAATATTCAGGTGAAATTTAAAGTTTTGAGATTTTATATTACCTGACCACTATTAACAATATTCTCACAGCTAGAAGATTTTCTTCATTGATAGTTACAACGAATCGATGATCTATTTTCATATTTAATAGTGCTTATCTATGTTTATACAACACTAAGGTTTCTTTCTCCTGATAGGATTGCTAGAAGAAATATTAGACAGAAGTACACTAAGGGTGAAAACTAAGCCAAAAGCTGCAGATGCCACCTGGAGTTCATTCTTTTCAAATATTTTATTTGTATTAGTTTAGTTGATTTTTTCCTGTAAGTTTATTGTTTTTCAATTGTTGAATATATTTTCTAACATTATTCACAGTTTATTGTAGTAATTAGAGGCTGTACCATACTTTTCTCCCAAAACTCTCCAAATGCTGTATTCTGGATTTAGAAATTGTGGTGCTGCTTCTGAAGTAAAAATATCAAATTTTATTATTTTGGAGGGGGTTACCTCACCTGTCTGATTTAAATCTATTGTCATGCCTTTCAAATTATTTTCTTGGACCACAAAGATAAGTAGTTTTAATTCTGAGGTCCTGATTTTCATTAGCCTAGTTATTAGCTAGCACAGAATTTATATGATACCGTTTCAATGTTTTGGTCTTATTTCCTCTACTTTCTGAATAAATCAATTTTTAAAAAAAAATCTATAACTTTAACCTCTATCTTCTGTGGGATATCCTTGTATATTGCGAATTTATAGAAATTCTTGAGAAGCATGCTAGTGCCAGACCCTTAACCTCCACCTTTTGAAAAAAAGGCATATTACCACCACTGTTCCATATTGGGCTTCAGCTCTTGTACTTCTCACTGTGGCTTTTCCAATGATACCAGAAAAGATTGAACTGCTGCTACACACATTTTTACAAGATCCTGAATAGGTAGCACTGTCATTCAAAATACCTGTAAGATTTTGAATTCAGTAACAAATTATGCAGATTAAACTAGGCTCTTTAGTTTTTCATCCTTAAAGATAGCAAGACTCTCCACAGCTGAAAAGACAGGCAGATTTCAGGTTGCTCTTCTCCTTTCTTCTTTGATTTTTACAAATGAAAAGCTAATACTGTTCTTCAAATAAAAAGAATCCTGGATTGTTTCATATATTACTATTTGCAAAGCCTGCCAAAGACAACATTCTTCACAAAACTACACATGCCCAGTCACTCCGGTTTGTATGCTGTCCAAGAAAAGCAGAAGCAGAATCATCTTTAAAAGACATTTTTAGAATAATGTGGGTAAGCTAGGACAATAAGGAACTATGTAAGGATGGTAGAGCTGGGACCATAATTGTGTAATGTTTATTTTATAGCACATAGCAGTCTATAAACTTACCACATCCTTGGGTGGAGGCTCTACTTCCTTCTTTACTTTTTTACTCATTCTAAAAATGAAAACAAAAAAAATAAAACCAAACTAACTTCCTTCTCTGTTTTAGGAATCAATTTAGCAGCAATTTATGAAAGCTTGTAAAACAGTTTCTCATTCATTTGTTTCTCCTAATAGTTTGAAGATTTGACATTTGCAGAAAGTCTCATACAAACAAAACAAATTTCTAACACTTGAACACATTTGGTAAAATACATCTATCCACAAAACACATCACTAAAAAGAAAAATCCAAGACACCAGATGCTCAAGGGGTAATGTGTCACATAGGACAAGCTTTTCTGTAGTTTTATCTGCATTGATACACCACATATGAATTTGAAAACCCTATTAGGGTACTTTCCCATGTTCAGCTATTTGCTCTATGTTGGCAAACATTCTACAGACCTGCAGAATGTACAAATAAGTTCTACCTTGAAAATGCCATTCAAATCCAATTTGAGTTACCTGCCCATATTTCAAAGAAGACAAAATCAGGTCTTCAGGTATTAAGAGTTCTGCACAGCACATTTTTCAGTTTTAGATGACTTACATCTATTTACATCAAGGTCAGCTTCTGGCTTCTGCCTTTTTTTTTTTTTTTTTTTGTATTAGCACATGTGGATCTAATACCTCATATGGACCTAATTTCTTGTGGCCTGCAAAATTTCAGCACGAGCCTTCCAGTTAAGCTACAGGCAAAAGTAAAAAGCAACAGCTGTGCATAGAACATAAGCACAGCTATGCCAAACATTGGTTTTTCACACTGTGTAAGAGTGAAATGCACACTGTTAGTACCCTTTAGTACCATTTCAGTTCTCAAAGAGAAACCCCACATTCACTCTCAGCCAGGACTATCCTGACAGCCCCCCTGTGGTATGAGAGATTATTTTCTTGTGCAATATGAGCTGTAGCCTGGCTGGTTGCAACAGGCAGAACTACTGTTGTGTTCAACAAAAATTTGGAGCTCTTCTTGAAGCCTCTGAATTTTTTTAGGTATTGTTCCTCTACTGGCCTCTCAAATAAATTGTAACATATCAGTGGTAGAATCAGTTGATAAAAACATCCTAAAAACAGATCTGAAGTGTAGAACTTCATAGGCAGGTCACTAATTACCATTGTGAGAGGAAGACCCATGCAGTCAGATTCTTCAGCTCCAGAATGCTTTAGCCTTGCATACATATACATGCTTAGGGCCACGGTTTAGTGGTGAACTTGGCAATGTCAGGTTAATGGTTGAACCTGATGACCTCAAATGTCTTTTCCAACCTAAATGATTCTAGATCTTAATGATTGTTTTCATTTAAGTATTATTCTCTACCTCATGTTCTGTATGTTTCTAGAATCACAAGAACTTTATCAATTTTTTGCAATTAAAGAGTTGATTGTTTTAAATCATGTAGAGCTAGAGGTAATAAAGAACTATAGATGTAGCCAATGCACAGTCAACACATCGATGAAGCTGTCATTCTATGCTACTTCCTGTCCTTCACATGGAATTTATTGTCCTCAGTGGCAGACAAATTAGCTGGCTTTACTTCAGGGCAGTGGTCTAATCAGGGGTTGTCTCTCAGCCATCAAGACAGTCGTTACACCTAATTAATCCTCATTCCATAACTACAGTTCCGAACACTCTCCCTCACTTCTGGCTATTCTTGGTGCCTAAGCTCAGGAGGCATCTCCTTGTTTCACCCTGAACTTCACTAGGGCCTTCAGCTTTTGCACAGGACCAGAACTACCCCAGTGTAAGTGTCTTAAGTAGAACCAGTATCCAGAAACTACGAGTGGTGTTCACTAAACTGCATTAGGCATCAGTACTTAGTCATTAGTCACTCTCCTTAATAATCAGGGAAGACCTAGTCAACATATTCAGTAACTCTTAAAGCAGATTCATTCTAAAGTATGTATATAAAATTTAATTGCTCCAAAAAAAAAATTTTCTTGAACCAAAAAGAGAGTCTAGAGCTGTTGGCTCATGTATTTATTTTTACACTGGCAAATCACAAAACACAGCCACCTTTCTCCAGAACATTCACTAATTAGGACATTTTGCACATAAGTGGAAAATTATTTTCAGGATGGTCATACGTGGACTTTTCAGTTCAAAAGTGGAACTCTGTAACCGCTTCACTACTATACCATGAACTGACAGCTCTGCCAGGTCAAATAAAATAAGGAAAATTTATTTAGCTTTCAAAGATCTATTGCAGATGCCTGCCCAAAGGAGCAGATTCAAAGTACTAGGTCGTAAGATAATGATGGCCATGATCCCTCTGCTTATTTCGATTAATTGTCCTGCTCTAAGAAGCCCTCTGCTCAGGATCAACAGTTTCTTAGATTCCATAATCTGATATACACTTATTTCTAGTCACTACACTTTCTTTTTTTTAATGAGATGATGACTAGCAAGTAAACTTCAACAAAATAAATATCAGAAAAGTCTTAACTGCATTTTTTTATCTGTTCAAAATACAGGACTCATATACACTTCCTTTACAGTACAGAGTGCATACCTATACTATCAGAGTCCTGCTGCATGCACTTAGATACAGATGATACCTTTAGAAAACATAACCTGTTCCATTTACACCTTGTTTTCTAAAATCTTAAATAGCTGACACAACAACCTAAGGCCTTGCACATACGTAATGTTAGGCAAGACCTGAGACAAAGAACGGTAAGAAGTGAAAGATACAACCAGCTTTGGAAACCACCTCTTAGTCAAGGAATTAAAGGTTTCTTCTGAGAACTATTATTCCTATGGAAAAGCAGTGCAAAGAAGGAGTTAAGAATAATTTCTAACCATTATTTATCATATAATCCACTTTGTGAATTAACAGTCCAGTGCTTTAAGACAGTGTGAGGCTGCATTACTACATCCTGGACAGGTTCTTCCCAAAATGATGACAAGAAAGATTCTTTTTGCCTTCCAAGTGATTACTATATGTAATTATGATCTCAATGTAGTCTATCTAGTTTTTCAGCTTCTTCTTGTCTTACAGAAAACTTTTTTCTGTGATAACAGTGAAAATTTACTACAAATTGGTCACCTTCATTGATTATTTCAATAGATTTCTGTTTCCTTCCTTCCCTCCTTCCGATTCTTCTGAAGGTCCTTTACGACTCTATAATTAAGAGGTGCACAGTTTCAGTCATGTTAAAATCCTAAGCTGTAGAGGCAGAATGAAGTTTCCAATTTGTACAATATAAAAGATGATGTATGAATGTTAATAAAAAGAAGTAACAGAAATTAAAGACCATGATAGCATTCTTTCCAAATCACCTAACAACTGAGACCTCATCACAAAAATGCCTCCTTCAGAACAGACATCCACGGCAGAGCAGTATTTTGTGTCCAGAGTGGTAAGAGCCAAATGCTTCTGATAAATGCATGAGACCAATCAAAAAATACAGATTTTCCCCACCTGTTACAGGTTTTTAATTTCCCTGAAGTACAAATGTTTGGATCTCCTGAAGTTTTTATGTTCCTTCTAACAATAGTAGCTATTTTAACTGCTGACATAAATGCTTAATGGTTTGACTCTTCACTTCTAGCCTGACATCCTACAGCACAGGTCCAATTGTCAAGCATATTATATAACGAACTACTCCTTAGATTTAAAAAATAGGTAAACAGTTTAAATGTGTTATTCACTTCAACACACCATCTCCTTGTACTTGTATTACAACTTCAGTTTAAAAATCACCCTGACTTTTTTGCTTTCTTTTATCACTCCCTGTGCACTCTGATTTATCATCTTTCTAAGCTACTTTAATTATTTTTTCCATATAGCTTTTCCAGACATATGTGTTTCTTGTTTCAGAGTCCCCTGTGACTGTTTTAGATATGATGAGCCTAACTTGAAATACCATAATCAATTCTAGAATACCATTGATTTATTCCAGTGACATTATAACTTTTGGGGTATTAATTTTTACCCAATTTCCTCAGTGTAGATTTTATCACAACTAATTTAGGTTCACTACTGAATAGTATATTGTTCCATATATTCCCAACAGTGTTAATTATATTGCTTTCATCAACAATTAATTTTATCTGTGTCAGTGTTACCAGGTTGCCTGACTGCAGGAGAGCTCTTGGAAGTCTCTAGCAGTCTACTTTAATCTTAATAGAAATTATTTTCTCTAAGCAGAAAATTTTGATTTCTCAGTTACTTTTCACTTCCAAATTATAATGAACATATTAAATAAGATCAGACCTAGGATCTATCCTTTAAGAACCCAAGCTGTGATTCCCTGAATGAAGGATATTTTTAGAAATTCTGAGTGATTTTAAATGTCTCACTGAAACACACAGTGAGATCTCTCATCCCATGAGAGAGAGACTACAGAAAAATTAACTTAATCTAAAACAAATGAGATTCATTCTATAACCACTGTATGCATAATAATAGCAGGGTATTTTCATACAGAAATCAAAGACAGTCTGCCCTAGGAAGAAAGCCAATGTAAAGACTAGTAAAAAATTGAAGACATTCCTAAGTTTTTAATCTTAAAATTAACACTTCCTTCTGCCAGTTTCACAGGGACACTGGGTGAAACAAACATTCTGAATTATCAGATTCCTCCCCCCACTACAGCCTCCGCATCACATTAAACCCACTGGATACCTATCATGCTGTATCTTTAAAACTATTGCTATTTTGTCCTCAACTCTCTCATTAAAAAGCTATTCCAGAAGCTGATTGCTCAGACAGCCAAGGACTTTTAAAAATTTTTAATGTATTTATTATTATTATTTATTTAATGTATTGTTTAATGTGTTTGTACCACATTCAAACTTTTATCAAGTATTTTCTTTGCTGAAGTATCAATATACATTATATTTACTAAATATTTTTACTATGCAATGTATATTTACTATATTTGATTCATACTGTATATAATGTATACGCTATATTGAGTTACATATATAGAAACAAAATATATTTGAAGATAACATATCCAAATCAGGTAATGTTTTTTTAGGTTAGAGAACTCTTCTAATTTCCTCAAAAAAATTATTCCTCATTCCCCACATCATCTTCAAAAGCCTTTTTTTAAATGAACCTCCGGAAAACATGGACATAAAAGCTCATCTTTGTATTCATCACATTGGATTAACATTAGACAGTCACCAAATGCCAGCATGATAAAAATAATAAAAAAGAAATAAATTTTTTTAAAAAAAATGTTGCTTCCGTCAACAAAGGTGAGCAATCAAGCTTACTCACAATGAACAACAGAAAGCAGATGTTTGTCTTGCATAGGCTATGATAATGCAGTACCAGACTACCTCATATTGATAATAATTTCAGATTAGCAACAAGATTAGAAGATCTGTTCTATAGAAGATGCTTCTCAGCCAGCAAATGTCTATTTTCTTTTGAAATTCCTGTCTGCAGATGCCCCCGAATCTTTGAAAGATCAATAACTTAGTTAAGATTTCCTCCCTAGCAGCCTAATCACCTGCTAGTGTGCTTTAGGATAAAACTTCTGTAGTTAGGCTTGTTTTTTCTTCTCTTTCTCATCTGCTATCCATACAATTGAATGTCTCATGCCTTTGGTCTTACTATCACACATAAACTCAACGTTTTACCTGTAGTGCACTGTTCCTCCTTAGCTCATATTACCTATCCAAATTTTTAAATAAAATTCTTTTGCTCTACCACATACTTTTCCCTAGGGCAGATCCACTGCACTTCCCATTTAAAAACACGATGAACAAGCCCACCCGTGCCTTTCCCACCTTTGCTGACACCGGATCCTCAGCCCACAGCCGGAGGCAGCGCCAGGAGCCCCGGGTGAAGGGGGGATCAGCCCGGTTTGAAATGTCACTTACACTCAGCTGCGATATATTTCAGCTGTTATTAAACCCCAGGATTTTACTATAAATCTTGCAATCGTCATTGCTTTTCTTCCAGGTGAAGGTGCTGTTATCAAGCCGGCGGTAAGTTCTAGGATTTTGTTGTTGTGGTTGAAAGAAACTTCAACATTTGCCTTTAATAATAATAATTTTTAAAATCGTGATTCTAATTTTGACTCGTGACTTCTGAAAGTCTACAGACGGGGAGCTCAGCTCCGATAAGGCCCTAAGGACCCAAACCCACCGAGGGGCGAGGCACGACCCGGGCCCGCTGACCCCCGGCCCGTTCCACCCAGCGGCACCGCTCCAACCGGTACCGAGCCAGCTACACAAAATGGGTCATTCCTGCTTGCTTCGAGCTGACAGCGCCCAAGCGCTTCTTCCCGCCGGTACCTGCCCCTTCGACCGCCTCTCCTGAGGCGCCGCGGTTCCTCTCCACCACGGGTTCGCCGCGGAGACCTCCCTGACACACCGCCCCCTTCCCCTCGCCCGCCCTGGGCCTGCCGCCCGCCGCCCCAGGCCACCGAGCAGAGAGAGCAGCCCCGACTCACCCGTCCCAGGTCACCGAGCACAGAGCAGCCCCAACTCCCCTGCTCCAGGCCGCCGCCAGCCAGGACGAGCCGCCCGGGGGCGATCGCTCCGCAGCGGCGCTCGCCGGTGTTGTCCCGTTGCTGGGAGACGCCTGGGGCGCATGCGCAGGACGCTGCGCGGGGCAGCGGACGGGGAGGTGGGGCCGGCGGCGGGCGGAGAGCCCGAACCCGCCTGAGGGGAGCCCGAGCCTGCCTGAGGGGACACTGAGCCCGCTTGGGGAGAGCCCGAACCCGCCTGAGGCGACACCGAGCCCGCCTGGGGAGAGCCCGAACCCGCCTGAGGGGACACTGAGCCCGCCTCGGGGGAGCTTGTGCCCGCCTGGGGAGAGCCCGAACCCGGCTGGGAGGAGCTTGAGCCCACCACCGCCCTCCTCCGCTCCCCTGCCTTTTCCTGGTTGTCCCAGGACAGCGGTGTGAAGCGTGTTCGTTTCATGCGAATTTCCAGAGTCTTTGGAGAGTGGTTTCACTGTGACACTTGCATAAACTCATTTCTTCACAATTTATCCCAACTCCGAAGTGCTGGTAAAATCTTTGAGGGAAGGACTAAGTCATCGATGGTGATGGGCTGGGGTAGTGATTGAAAAATAAGTTCTTTCTCAAAACTAAAGCAAAAGGCTACTTTCTCACACACAGAACACTGAGTATTTCTGAAAATTAATAAACGTGTACAGTCTGTCTAGAAATTAAAAGTAGCCATGATCACACCTTCCTTTGTATTATTTTCCCTTTGTTTCTCCTGTTTCACCATCTATTTCAGGTAGGTATTTTACTGCATTCCTGTAATAAAAACATGCATCCTGATATTTTGGCACACTAATGACAGAAAAACAACTGAAAACACCATCCATTCTTGGGAGCAAAGGGATAAAACTGTTCTGCAACTCGGCAGAACCTGCCAGAGCATCGCCAGTTGTGGCCTCCTTGCTGGTAAGGCACTGGCACAGAGCTTTGTCAGAGGGCTGTAAGAGTTATCTCCCTTCTGTTATCAGCTCTGGGATGATGGTGGAGAAAGCCATCCTGTATAGATAATTGTGCTATTCTCAGAATAGTAATTCATTGTATTATTCTTCTCTGCCAGGCAGGGCTATTTTGGAAGGACTACTAAGCCAATTTCTGAAATAAAATAATTTTTTATATCTTTAAATGCTACTTAATGTGTATCAGTAACTGCAGAAGTAAGAGGAAACTGGCAGATTTTATAACTCTTGGGCCTCAAAGTCCGTTAATAATAGCTAAAGAAATTACAGCTGCTATCAACTATCTTCTGATTCCTTCTTATCACAAATCTCATTGCTTTCTCCCCAGATTTCTTATAATGTTGTGCTGTAATTATAAATTAGTTTTATTGTTATAACCCATATCAATTTGTTGAGATCATAGCACAGATGCTGGCTTTACATGATGATAAATGTGTATTGTCATAACAGAAGAGTTGGTGGGTCACTCTTAGGTGCAAGCAAGCCATACATGTAAAGGTTTCTCATTCCCTTTTAACCTTAACAATTCCCACAGAAAATTTGTTGAGATTTATAATCACCTCCACTGGAAAGAAACTGAGATGACAAGTCAAGAACGACTTACACTGACCAGTGTTTCGTCAGGAGAAATCAGACTGAACTTTTAAGTCCAGTTTCTGACTGACTGGCACCCCATGAAGTCTGGGTGATCAATCTCTTGTGCTTACAACAGCTGGGAGAGGCTCTCACTGGCAGGGAAGGAGAAAAAACTTGCAGTATCTTGGCAGAGACGAGTCATCTGCTTTGCAAGCTTCTCCATGGATCTTTATTATTCTAAACAGGATCAAGTTCCACAGTGGTGGGCAGGTGTTAGAAATGTGAGAGATTAATGTAAATAGTGAAGGCAAACATTTGTTTTTAACTCTGTGTTGGGTCTGGCTGTTAATTCTCTAGAGTTAGCTTTCTACACAGCAGCTTGTGTGTCACTGTGTTGTAGATCTGTGGTCAAAACAATGTTGAGAACACAGCAATGTTTTAGCCATTGCTAAGCAGTGCTTGCACCACTTCAGGGCCTTCTGTTTCTTCCATCGTTTACTTAGTAGTCTTTATCTTAAGCCACTAAGTTGTTTTTGTTTTTTTTTTTTAATTTTTGCTTTTCTAGTTCTTTCCTCCATCCTGCTGTGGGTGTGGAAGGTAGTGAATAGCTGACATTCTTAGTTGCTGTTTGGGATCTACTCACCACAAACCTAATGATTTTTATGAGTGGGAAAGTTTTTCTTGTCTTCAGTGATGGCTCTTTCAAACATAATTTTTGCCAAACATTAGGTCTTTACTGTATTTCATACTATGGGTCATATGAAAGACATGATGATGAAGAATCCACATGAAAAAAAAAAGAAGGAAATGGTAATCAGGTGCAAGATCACCATGTGTTTCAATACACTCATGGAACAATGGGTTCAATTATGCTTGAAGACTAAAGTGTCTCATGCAGACAGGACACAAGTCCTATCTCAGACTCATAACCAGCATCTTCTTTTCAATTTTGTCACGTGTGTGCATCTGTATTCTGAACTGAACAGATGAACAGAAGAATAGCACATGACCAGGAGAAAGACTATCATGCTTTTCCCTCCCCAGCTCTGTTGTTCATGCCATGTTTACATGCGTAACCTTCAGAATCCAGAAGCACCTTCAGGTGTGTGTGTTCATAGCATTGACTCCACATGAAGTGATATTTGAGCACATTCCTTCTGTGATCCTTAGTCTAGTGTTTTCTTCTCAGCTGAGTGCCTCTGAGTTAAAGATCATGAGTACATTGTGGGCACCGACATGCTCCATAGTCTGAAAGTTATTATCATTCCATGGAAATGAGTTCCACAGAAATTATCTTTTCTCTCTTTATTTCTGTGTTTACCATGGGTAGAGACAATCAAGTACCATGTGACAATCATATCATTGCAGTATTTCTATTAAGCTTTGGCTCAATCATCTATGTATATCAAGACAAGTGTTTTAAAATTAATTTTGTGAAAATATTTTGAGGGCATCATTAAGTAACAACTTACTAATAAGGAAGCAAAGGAAGAGGACTAATGAGAACAGTTTAAAAATATCATGAAAATTCACAGCCCTGACAAAGAGTCACAATTGAGAGTCATATTTTATTGAGTTACAATTTATTCTAATGCTAAAATATCCACAAACCAGAAAAACACTAATTGTATTAAAGATAGGAGATTATGAAATTAAAGACCTTTCTAGACTAAATACCTAATAAAGTGAATAAGGACTGTATTAACTACACATTTTAATGAAATTTCATTACTTAGATTTTGACACAGCCACTACAGAAATTATATGCTTTTGTATGAAGGAACAGGGCCAAATATCCTATAAATTGGATTAAGTTAAGGCTTTTAAAAAAGTAAATCAAGTATGGATTAAAAACATATTTGAAAAAATATTGTGGAACAACATTTTAAATATTCGATTTCATAAGGGATTTAAAAGCATAAGCTATGGCTAATTGAAAGTATTTGTTGAATTTAAGTGCTGAAAATTTGCATGTTGAGGTGTTTGAAATTATCTTTCAAGTGTTACTGAAAGCACCACTGGGGGAGTCATTTCTCATTTCCTGAAACATCAGAAGTGGAATTATTGTTTGCTGGATTACTTGTCTGAAATAATTCTTTTTTCCATTTAGAAAAAAAAAACAGACATAATTTATGTTTTAAGAAATAACTGATGACATACAGTACAAACAGTCTTGTCATATAACTTGTTTTATATCAGTCTCAAAAGACACTTAAAAGGAATTTTCCTTTTCTGACAAGAAGCAGCTGGCTTAGGGAGTGATTAATTTACAACATACCATCTTGGCATTTCAGTTTGCTGTATTACTTCACACATTAAAATACTCAGTATCAATGTAAATGGACCTCTTTTTCTAGGAAAAAATGGAAATCAAAACAAAGAATAACGCTTTTATTCTTTTGGCTTTCAAGTGAGATTTGTAAGTCTTCATTTTTCACAGGCACCCTGCCTTCACCAAGCATATGGTCTGGGAGTACTGAAAAATGCCCTCCCACTGCAGTTTTATATTGTAGTGATTTTTTCTTCTATATGACATTGTAACTAAATTAAAGGATTAGTATTTTTAGCAAATGTATTGATCATAGTTTGTAAATGGCAAATTGCCTAATACCATCATCTAGAAGCTGTTGACTTGTAGCCAGAGCTTGTACCTAGACAGCCTAGAGCTCTGATTGCTGGTTGTGGTACATAACATCAGGGCATGTGTGCACATGTACTGAGTATCTTCAGAAGCACTCAGAAGAGGAGTGGTTCAGGTGGTTCAGCAGTGAAAGTTTTAAGCCGGGAGCTGAGACCACAGGCTTAATCCTGAATAAACAGCATAAAATTGAACTAGTTTTATTGTTTAACTGGAATTACTGAACATCATTTCTATGCCTGAATTTCTGCCAGTGAAACCGGACACTTGTGAAGCTGTCATCAAACACAGTGTTTTGAGCTGAAGTTCATTAACATCCTCAAATATTGTTGCCAGAGCATGTAAGTGCTACAAAATTAGGAAAGGTATGCTGAAATGATATCTGGTGATATCAGTAAGTGGTAAGTGGTATCAATAGGTGGCACACTTGTTTCTTAGGGTGTATGTATCCTAAGAACGAGATTGTTTTTTCAGTCATCATGAGTATGGCACTGTTTTCTTTTAAAAAACAGCAGATTAGGAGTGACCCAAGTCAGCTCACATGGGTGAACATATATGAGTGTGGGTTTTATCTAAAGTGGTGTTTGAAAAATGTAGATCTTATCAGAAATGTTAAGGGATGACTGCAAGGAATGACTGAAGGAAGGGATAACTGAAGAAATCTCCTTTCGGACCTTACATATAACACAGATCAGATAATTCTGCCTAGATATTTTCAGTCTCTTAGAACATGTATTTTGAAACATCACTTGTTTTCCCAAGACATAGCTCTTCTTCAAGGCTAAAATGAATCCATTCTCAGTGTCCTCCTGGACATGCTAAATTTGAAATCAGGTGTTCTCAGGGGCCATAATCTCTTGTACTGACGAAGATCATACAGATTGTGTTTTGAAAAAGAACCGCTATTTTGCTAAAATTTCAATTTAAAATGTCAGTCTTCAAAGATTAAACATCTGGTAGTGTCCTCAGGACAAATTGTGCTGTATCATTTCCATTCTTACAACAACACAGATCCTGGGAAGCCTTAGCAAAGGCTGTGTTTCAACCATAGTCTGTTATTCTGCAAATATTTTCCAGTCAGGTGCATATGTTTAGGAATACCTAAGTATCTTCAAACTGTTTCCCCTCTACTCCTCACAGTTAGGGCAATTTTTGTAAAAATCAGAGCATCTACTTACTCCCACACCCTACTAATTTTTAAGGAAACACTTGTGCTGGAGTGCTTCCACCAGGCTCAGACCAGATAGGAGAATCCAGCATCTTGCTGGCCAACCACTTAATTAGCCTGTGGGTAATCTAAAAGATGCCAGCACTGCCATCTCTGAAGCCTGCTTGTGCTGACAGGCCTTAGAGTTAGAACTTAGTGTAATCAGCAGCTTGAATCAGATCTCAGTACAGGTCTAAAACTGTCAGACAATCTCATCTTACAGTTTTGCTCCGATAAAAGGTAGACAGTGAAAGCTGAACACAAAAACCAAGATGAGATCTGTATTTTAGGTCAGTGACCGTGAAACTGCATGTCAATGAATGTGGCTCTTGTTTTAACTTGGAATTATTTTTAGTTTCACACATTTCCTGGCTTATTAGTATCCAAGTTTTGTTCGGCATTATTTATGATGAAAATTGCTTTGGCATATTATCAGCCTACCAAAATGTTACCAATTTCTGGAGATTAAGAAGTTGGTCATCAGCCCAGTCTTTGTAGATGTTTGGCAGACTGCATTCAGCAGTGTTTGGTAGGGCATCTGCACAGAATTGTTTCTGAGCTGTGTTTAGTTTAGGATGCTGAGTAAGATGCTAACTAACATGCTCTGCAACACAGCTCTCCTTTGTCTTCTGCTTTTCCTATGCACAGTTAGGGGTTGTTGGATCTTGCTCTAGAAAAAGTATACTTTTGTACTTATTTCTGAATAGCTATGTACTAATGCACCTTTTACTGTGTTTAAATCAGGATGGGGCTAAATGCTGTGTGGTTTCACAAAATCACTGTTGTTCAGAGAAGCAATAATTTGAGTTCAGTTGCCTTGCATGGTTCATTGATGGATAACACGAACACAGCGAAAATTTTGCACATGATTTGGAAAGTCTGTGACCTGAGGGTGTGGTTTCCAATGCAGTCAGTTGTGGTATTGAAAAAAGCTTTTAGAGCATGTATTTTTCTTCTGGCTTCTTTTTAATTAGGTGGACAAGCAAAAAAAAGAGCCCCAGCTAATGCAGATTTGGTTCTGTACAAATTCCTAGGAGTTTTGTTCTTGGGAGTCTGGTGTTGTGCAGTGTGCTCTTATTGTAATGTAGATCAGAATCTGAAAAATTACGTGTTAACTGAATGTCTCTGGCTTTTGGTGATCATTTAAAATAATTTCTTTCCATGACACATACTCCTAATAGATCAACTTCTACAGAAAATCTGTTGTAGCTCATGGCACTGAATCCCAACCTGTAAACTTTTGCAAGTGATCTTAGATGAACTAAAAATATGAACACAGCAGTTTTACATATTTCCATAATAGGAATCTCATGTCTTCACTAATCTATCCAGCAAGCAAACAATTCTGTATCTAAAATCTGGTTTGGGGATAGGTGGTTACCCTGGAAGTAAGACATGCTATTGCAGCAAATGTCACTAGCCAGTGCTTAAATATTGCTGCGTTGTATATTGTTCACATATTTTATGTATTGTCTTCAATGTGACATGTGGAATTGGTATGCCAAATATTCCAAGTATTGGGTTTAGCAAAGGGACTAAGTGGAGTTTGGCCCCTTGCTTGTGACCACATGATGACATGATGCAAAGTGCTTTTCTGCCTGTGATAGACCTGTCTTGCACCAATCTCTCTGCAGACACTATCTGCATCAGCCTCAGATGTACTGAGTCTTTTGAATGCTGGGTTTTAGTTGACAACCTGCACAGCAGTTTAGTGTTGCATTGGCATTCCATTAGAGCTGTGAACTGCTACAAGCCCTAGTAAAACAGGAGCACATGAAGCACAGGACAGAGAATTTGTAAACTATGGTCTTACTGGAGTTATTTGTAGGCTCTCTTAACTGAGTGAAGGAGCCATCACTGATTAGGAAATAAATAATGCTTGTGTTTACAATTGCAGTTATTTTAAATCTCTCCCTGAATTACATTCTTTTTTAATGTGCACTACTACCTCAGAAAGCATGGTTGTGTATAATTTTACTCTTGATAATCAAGCTGGTATGATGTGTTTAACAGATTTATATTGTATAGCTCTATCTAATTTGCCCTTAAGAGAAGTCATTTTGGTGATTGGTTGGGTTTGTTTGGGTTTTTTCGTCTCACTGTGGCAGGATTTAAGACATGGCAGATAGAACCACACTTTATTCTGAGCTCTTTTTATAAAGATGCATGATTTAAAGGTATGCTGGTTTTGTGATTATTTACTTTCTAAACAATTCAATGCATACACTAGAACTTCACTTTTTGTTGCTTACTGGTTGATTTTGGTTGCATTTTAAATTTGGGTATGGAGGAGACAAGCTTGCTTTCTTTCAAAGGGAAATAGGATTTTAAAAGCATTTAGAAAGTGATGGCTGGTGTCTGCTTGCAGACCTTACAGCAGATTTTAAGTTTTAACTACATCAGATACTGTTGGATGTCTTGTAGTCTATTGATATAAAAAGAGGTATCTAATAGCTTCTCACATAAGATTAGGCAAAAATGATGGTAAACATTTTACTTGATCAGTGCAAATTTTTAGACATGTACTTTTGTTGCAACAGATGGTCATGCAGTCCATGCAGTTAAGCAGTGGGTTCACTGTTTCTCTCTTTATGACAGTTCCTTGGTTGCTCTAGATTAGAGGAGCTGACTTCAGCAGAACCAGATCTATTTCCAACAGCTCAGGATATGATCTCTTGAGCCATATTAGAATTAAACAAACTCGTTCAATTAGCAGCAATTACTTTTGACAGTGAAAGGATTACAGAGGATTTTGCTTACAGGTGTCTGTCTTTGATCTTAGTCCACTGAACCATTTAATGATTCTCTTTGGTTTGGTGCTGCAAGCTATCAACTAGACAAAAACAATTAAAAAAAATAGTTCTATAATTTTCAAAGGCCGTTACCATAAAAAGTTCCTTCCGAAATCTAGTTGCACGTGACTCAGGAGGCAGTAGCAGGAGGAAAAGCTGCAATGAGAAACAGCTAAATGAACAGAGATGCAAAGTGCACCAAAGAGGGTGAAATGGATCACTTGATGACAAAGCGAAGTATGAATAGTCAGAGAAATAAATCAAAGGATGAAATTGCTTATTCTGTTGGATTTTCCTATATTCATGCATGATGCAGGGACATGTGCTTAGGATTAGAGCTAATGTGCCTTTCAACAAAAAAATAATTCTCTGGGATTTTTGTTTTCTGCTCTCTGAACTCTTGAATTCAACACTGAAGTCATCAACAGTCATAGGAGAGAAGATAGATCTCCCTTCATGTCTCTTTGACTGAACCTAAGGAATTGGGATGCAACATTTCCCCAGCTGACATCTTCTCATCTCTAGCTATCTTAGCTTTGCTGCATAGCGATACAATAGAGTTCCTTTATTTTATTCTGTGAAGTGTAAATTTATACTAAAAAAAAAAGGGTTAATGCAACATAGGTAATGAAGACCAGCACAAACATACTGACATTCTTTAGAAGAAGTATTATTTCATATTTGGCAGGCTTATAGATAATAAAATCTTTTTTTTTTTTTTTTCTTTTTCAGGATCAGTCCACACAGAACTCTGTTTGCTTACTTAGTTGTCACAAACTGTGCACAAGTCATAAGGAATCATGCTTAATAGCAATTAATACCTGATAAGAATTAAAATTATTACTAAATGGAAACCACTGGTAAGGATTTGCATATTCTTATAAATTACATATAGAGTGTTATCCATGATATTCAGTCCTGTCTTTCTCAGAATAATATAGAAACCCTATCACAGTAATTAACTGTGTATTTCTTTTATTGTTCTGACAGGTTTATCAGATTTCTGTCAATTATAACAAGATATGACAGGCAGGCTAGGTAAGAAAGGGTAAACATCTTCATGAGGAAAAATTGGAATAATTCTATGTTGTAGTTGGTAGGATGGGGATCTTGTTTGAAAGAAATTATAACAGTTTCAAGACCATAGACTATTGTAACAGATGATTCTACTTATTTTGCCACTTGGCAACTAATATATTAGCTATAGCATAGAGAGATCAGATGGAAATAGAAAACAGGAACCTCTTTCATATTGCAGGCAACTGTAATGGGTATTGCAAACAAACCTAGCCATTTTTGTTTGTCTCTTTCATTGTGCTAATGAGTCTCTCTTACTTATAAAGGGTTTCACTTGGCTGTTGAGCCTTTTGCCAGTTTAGAAATTGGCTAGTACTATATAGATGTATTGTATGTTTTAGCACCTGTTGTTATGGTCATTATGCAGGGATAGTGACAATTGCCCTTTGGTCTTTTGTACATGCTGTTCTTTCCAGCTTCTCTATGGCTTATTGTTTTGCATGCTCTGAACCTGTCATCTTCCCAGCCTGAATAATTTTCTCGCTGTAGGACAGTGAGTGTCTCATCAGTCAAATACTTCTCTATGGAAGTGATTTATTCAAAGCCGTGGGGTTTTACAAAACTATCAAGATCTCTTTCCTGAATGACACAAATGATACCATTACTAAATATAGCACAGAAGCATTTATTATTGCACAATCTGCTTTAGAATAAACTGCAAGTTCTCTGGATTGTATGATATCAGATATCAGTGCTCTCAGGTCGCATTTTATTTCAGTCCTGTGAGAGTGCTGTTTTAGGCCAGGGGACAGAGGGAGCACTGAGTGATGTGCTAACATGGAACTGAGGAACTGTGCTGCATCCAGAGAGCATATCCCCCTAACAGGTCCTCTGTGAGCAGGAGGCTCCATTAAGATGTCATGCACTTGTGACAGCTTTATTCCTGATCCATGATCTCATGCACCAAATCAAAGGTTCTGTGTAAATGCTGAATAAATGTGTGTTGGATCCCCAGCTGCAAGAGAATGCCTGGTGGGAGGCAACTGCATGCATCTTGTGAGCAGTCAGAAATACTTGGCAGGTCTGAAGTCTAAATTCAGCGATGCAGTGGATGTGATTGCCACAGACTGGTATCTTGTACAATCACATCTTTCAGATGAAAAAGATAGGCTACAACCACATTGTGCTGACTATGCCAGAAGCAACATACAGCAAGAAAATTAGTTGAACACCATCATGTATTTTCAAATTCCCTGCTAAAGAAGGAAATAAAATAATTTTTCAAAAAGCACAACAAACTAGAGGCTGTTATAACAAGTGATCTTAACCCAGAAAAGGATCCCTTACTATATGATAAAGTACAATCATGGGTTAAACTTTATGACAGGTTGCTTTTATGAAGATGGTCATAGCTGTCAAGTTAAACTGTAATTAATATATTGTGCTAAAAAATGCTCATGTGGATGCCTTTGGGGGTATTCTGGTGAGTTCGGTAGGCAATTGTTTTGACTGATATAGACAGTATTATTTAAGATTTTGCCAGTGGTGATATTAGCATATTTATGCAGTTATTTATGGTCTAACAATTCATAGTCATTTGGTGGGGAAGGCTTTCTATAATTTCTATGAACACTCACTAATTTTTTCCCAAATACTGAGTTTGCATTCATATTCCTCCTCCTCTGTCTTATTTCAAACTTTCCAGTAAAGAGTTTCAAGCAAAAAATGGCCAAACATACTGGAAGTGACTAGTTCTCACTTCCTCTGAAATGTGAATCAAATTCACATCTCTGTTTCGGTCAGTGAGTTTGAGTTCTCTTGACTGTGCAGTTTGAGTTCCAGCCACAAAAATGTCTATCTGCATACCTTCCACTTTGCAGAGAGTTCAGTTAATTTGTTTGTTTTATTACTAATCTTTCCTTACTGGAGCTATTGTTCATCTGACGACTTTGAAAATGAGTATATTTTTTCCTGTGTTGATGGTATCAGTCCTGAATTTATTTATTCTCCTTTTATTTGCGATAAGATAAAACAAATGTCAGGTTTTAGACAGATGATTGTCAGTCCAGATGGAAATATTATTGACAGATGAGGAACACAATAAAACCCGAAGACATAAAAAAATACAGAGCTGTTAAGTAAATGCTTTCACTTTCTCTAAAGAAGCTGGAGACAGGAAGTTGAAGACAAGTATCCCCTAACTTTCATCTTGACATCCAGCTTGACTGAAATAATTCATAAAAATCATGGCCTAAACAGACTTCAAAATAATGGAAAGAGCAAGAGAAGCAACCAAAAGATAGATCTTTCCTGTGAAATACACCCCTTATGTCTATCACTTGTATCTGTGGGTTATAAATGGTGAACATGTCTGGCTGTTTGTTGGACGAGCAGTAAGTGATGCGTGCTCATGGGCAAAACAGCCTACAGTCCTCTTCAAAACACAATCAGCAAAAACCTTTAAGAATACTGAACTGAAAAACAACTTAAAGACTAATTGCAATACTTTGCAGAATTTTCATTGTTGCTACTGTTCTCATGTCATGTGAACAAGCAAATTTTCAAGATTTAGCTAAGTGGGTAGATTTCTTTCTTGTGAGACTTTGAAAAACACTGACAGGATAAATACACTGCAAGAAGGCCCACCTAACTCACACTGGTATTTCTGGAAATGAGACATTTGCCCTCCTTAGTTATTTAGCAAATAACATATCCTGTAATAGCTTAGGGAAAACCACATGCTTTGAAAAATTGCTACAATTATTTAAATGAAGGTAAGTAATTTCTGAGCTCTGCTCAGAAATTGAAGACATACCAGATTAGAAGTATTGAGGAATTGGTAGAATATATAATCATTTTAAAGAAAGAGAGTGACAAACACCATGCTGCTTCTAGTTATGCATCTTCCAGCAGCTTCTTCAACAAATGATAATAATTGAACTCTGTGGGAAAATGTGGACATCTGGAAGGTGTTTATGCACCAGTTCTGAAGGACTGATCACAACATATGATTTGCCATGGGGATCTGACAGCAGACTCAGATCCCAGTGGCAGAATCTGACAAATGGACAAGCAAATCCTCTGTGCTGTGAGGGAAGATAAGAAATGCTGTGGTGGGACACAAAACGGCAAGAACATGAGAACTGTGGTCAGGGAATATCATGTCACACCATTTTGTGTATACTCAACTGAGGGGGGGATGTGTATAGCAGATGGCCTGAAAACAGCAGTTTTGAATTAATCAGAATGCAAGATTATGAGGATCTAGATGCCAGGTTTAGTGTACAGATACAGAAAAGTTAGATGTGAGAAGTATTACTGTGGTAGGAGTAGAAACCCATGAACATGAGCTTAGAACTAAGTTGGAAAGGGCTTCTAGAGGTCATCAAATCCAATGCCCTGCTCAAAGCAGAACCAACTTTCAAGTTGCAGTGGGCAGCCCATCTGAATTCTGAGTATCTTCAAAGATGGATTCCTACTCTGTGTAGGCAACCTGTTCCTGTCCTGAAGTATCCTCACAAAATAATTCTTTCCTGTGTCCACTCAGAATTTCCTTTGCTATAACAACTGCTGTCTCTTGTCCTTTTTCTGTGAACTTGAGAACAGTCTGGCTGCATCACTTCTATAAGCTCAATTAGGCCATCCAAGGCAGCAATTGGATGCCCACATTGCCATCCCTTCGCTGGGCAGAACAAACCCAGACACCTCAGCTTCTCCTTGTATTTTATGTTTCTAATCCCTTAAAGATCCAGGTGACTGTCTGCAGGACTTGAGTCCACTATATCTATGTCTTTCTTGCACTGGGGTTGTTAAAACTGGACATGAGTGTCAAAGGGAGAGGAGCACTCACTTCTGTTAGGCAGCTGCTTAGGCTGCTGCTAGTGCAGCCTGGTATGGCATCAGCATTGCTGCTGCACTGATATCCAGAGCCAGAGAACAGGGAGTCTGCAGAGAAGTGGTCTCTAGTTTCTAAAAACCATTAAAAAATCTCAGATTCTATTAGGGCTCTTTTATATCTAACATGATGTTGGATAACTCATTTAAACAGACAGCTGAGAGTTCTTCTAGCATGGGGTGAGTAGCCTAAATTGTATAATGGAAAGTGTAGCTGCAGTGCTCAAGGATAATATATGGTTGTTCATCATTTTTTTTTGTTTGTTTATTTTGCGAACAAACCCCCAACATTATGAATTCCTGGAGGCATACAATGCACAGACATTGTGAAATCTGCATAATAAAAGTTATACACACACACACACCCCCAATCCATTAATTTCATCTTCAGTGCATAAATAAAAAGCTGTATGTATTTTAAATCCAGTTTATCTGAAGTCTAGTATATGAAAACTCAGTAAGTCCATTCATGACTAGAAAGAATCAAAGACTTTGTTTTATGAAGTTCTCCATATAGTTGTGTAACAAAAATTTATCAGTGAATATTATGAGTTTATGCTTTGTGAATTACAAGAAATGCATGTAAAATACATGAGTAGAGCAGTATAAGTAATGGTGATTGAAGGCAATAATCATGTGTATTAGGATTGTTTTTCGTTTACAGTGCTGTGATGAAGCTGTCGAATGTCTCTTGAAAGATACTGCAGACCTTCAGTTTCTACTGTAGGACTTTGTCTTTAATTTCAATATATATTTTAAAGGAGTATGTTAGCTCCTCAAACTTAATATATTGTGAAGAATGTGCGTTAAAATATTATTCTTTTTCTATACAAAACAGATGGTAGAGATCCATGATGTCTACAGAGAACTTAATCTAAAGCAGTCCTGATCTGTGTCTGTAGTCCTGCCACGAGTTATTTTCTTGTGTAGGTTAATTCTATTGCTGACTGAAATCACAAGTCAGAAGTCAGAGATACTTGGAAACCTTCATGTACACTTTTTAAATTCTGACCATTAACACTTAGTCAAATCTTTTGTATTCCCTTTTGACAAGAATCATGGGGGCTATATCTTGGGCTTTGCATTAGATTAATTTTAGGCCCTATCGGGATTTCCTCTTTACTGCAGGACTCACAGTCTCTAACAACAGAAGTTGCTAATCTGTTTGAGGATGACCTTCTGATGCTATCTATCAAGTGCACAAGTGCAAACTCTGAAAATACATGTCTCTGATTTTTTCAGTTGTTTTAGTTCTGAATAATGCCAGTAGGAAATCAGAATCAGGCCAGCAGAATTATGGTGGATTTGAGTTCACTTATGTATTTATTTATATTCCAGTGACTCTACTTTTAATGCTAGGTGATATACAGAGATTAAAAAATACACAAAATTTAAGCGGATATAGAGCACATTAATAAAATAAAACTGCATTTGCAGGATTTAAATAAACCATCAGTAAAATCTGTATGATAGAATTTAAGTCTTACCAAGCAGAGCTATGAAAACTGACAGCTCTTCTCAGCCCATCTCAGAGTTTACATGGTGGCATAGCTCTCACATTTCCTGACATGCAGCCTCACTGTCAGTAATGCCATAGAGGTAAAGCAACAGAGAGATGAAAATAAGTGTAAAAAATGGGATAAAATTGCATATATTTTTTCAAAGGGCTACAATACCTGTCATCTGGTTAGCATGACCAAGCATTAGAGGCCACTGCCTAATGGCAAGGAGCACTCTGCTCTGCTAACGAAGTGACCAGTACTGAGGCATCTACATTATGTGCAATTCAGGGGCTTTACTTTGGAGCAGTTTTAATTTGGTCCCAATTTTGGTCCCACCACAACCATCCTAATCACACCTGTGGTCTGCATCTATATTGAGGCTGTGTCTGAGTTATCAAGCAGTGTGCTGGCAGCAAAGCAGGGCCATAGAGTGAGGGAGATGGTGCTGAGAACTACATACTATGTGCTTCAGAGGGTTTATTTCAAATTAGAGTTTATCTGGTCTTATGTACTGGATGTCCATTAGTAGCAGCAACACATTAGGAGAAACTCTTGGAGTATGTTTTCCAGTTCAGTTTCACCTATAAGGATTCCACTTCAGGCTCTCTGAGACCCTTCCACAGTATGAATTAAAGAGTAAGTGGAATGGGCAGGAAATCTGCCTCAACTGTACATTTGTGATCTGAACTGACTAGCAGTAATGCAGATGGAACCTGAAGCAACAAACACCATTCAAGTCTTGTGTGTCTTTGTTAAGGGCTGAAATGCAATTGGAGGCCATATGGAACAGAGCCATCAGGTTAGATTTCTCCAAAATGAAACCCAGTTAGTATAAACACTGTTCTGCAGACTGCACCAATGTGTGGAAAGTGAGGATGTTGGGATTTGCATTGCCTCAAAGCACAACACTTCTGTAGATGCAATTGCAGCTTCAGTTTTGCAGCAGAACATTCTGTTCTTCTTGGCATCTAAAATGGAGCTGAAGCAGACCAAGCCTCTGCACTGGGACTTGGGATGTGAGGATGAGAATTAGAAGTATTTGTGGAGATAGGTTTGCAATTAGTCTTTGTGCAGACATGACATCCCAGTAACCATAGCCAGCCCGAGGCATTTGCTGAGATCATTCACCAAGAAAATTCTTTGTAGAACAGCACTGATGAAGGAACTTCCCTGGGCTCCTGAGCCCCTGTTCACCCTTCCAGCCTGGAAGATCAGAGGCTGTGCCTCCCGGAAAGGAGGCAGTACTTCATTCCAGAGTTTTGGGATTGGTTTGGGGTTTTTCTTGATTGGTTGGCTGGGTTGTTTTTGTTTTTTTTTTCCTGTTGTTTGCTTTGGGGGGTTGGGGTTTTTTTTTTTGACTACACAGTTCCCATCAGTTAAAGTGTAATTTGCAATGATTTTCAGCAGCTCATGGGAGAAGGTCACAGGTGTTTAATGGCCTACAGCTGTAGCCTGAACATGTGGATCTGAGTTTAAGGAAGGATATTAAAGCTGTCATCGAGAAGACAAAAGACTTTCATTATGAATTCTGTTTCTTAAATACCCTTTTTAAAAGTCTTATAAACTAAACTCGCTTTGGCTGTTTTCCTAATATTCATCTGTCATTCTTTCTACATTACAGGTTTATTCCAACAAAATATAAGTGGCCCCAAGAACAACTGTAAGTGAATAAGAGAAGTATTCATCTCGCAAGCAAAACAAATACTTTGACTAAACCAGATATTACCTTTTAGGTAAGGGAAGCCATAGGTAAATTGTAATGCATTCATGTCCCAGGCCTTGTAAGAGATAACAGGACTATCCAGAGGAGAACTGTGGATAATTATAGAAAGTAATGCACAGAGACATGCTTATCAATGTCAGTAATGATTACAAAGTCTTTTTAATTATATCTAATGGCATTTTCTTGAATTCCAGGTTGTTTGTTGAAGCTCTAGACTTCAAGTAACTCTAATAAATTTCTTAGCCAGATCATGTTTCCAGTGATTCCACTGAAAGCATTCCAGAAAAATACATTGTTTATTTAACTTGGTAAAATTCTGAAAAATACTTCTATGCTGAATTTGCAGTCATTAAGAACTATTTTAAAAAGACATTGATTTTGATCCATGCTGCTATTTAGAAACTTTTTATTTTACAGACTCACTCGAGAATGTAAGAAAGATTTTCATCAGTGAGAATGTTGTAGTCCAAGCAAGATTTTTTGAATAGTTAATGCTACCTTTTGGAGCATTTTCTCTTGTTTTATTTGAACCTGCACTTCTCCCCTAATATTTACTGTTTAATAATTCTGGTTTCTTATTTAGTAGTATAGATCTGTTCCATTAAACTGAAGTCATGAGACCTCACTCACTTTTAGAAATGGAGCAAATTATGTGTGTATAAATATTAAGTGGAGAAAAAAGTAAGCAGAGAAATGCTAAAGCCAGACACTAAAGTAGCTTCAAAGCCAGAGATGTTACAGAGAACATATTTGCTCCCACAGAGTGCTGTAGATGTTCTTCATAGAGATCCCACTGTATTTTCTATATTCTCTGTGCTCATGACTAGTGTAGGCTGAATCTGTGAAGTCCTCCATGTGTCGAAGGATAACTTCCAGCATTGTTAAAAGGTTCTCTTTTGAGAGAATATAAAGATTCTCATGAAGACCCTCAACCTCATTCTTAAATTCTTTGATGCCAGAACATATGCTGATGGGGGCTTCTCATTTTCTCCATTCAGTCTAGAATTAGTTACAATTTCTATTACCTGTTCCAAAGCTAATCTCATCCAGTGAAAAACTCCATCATTATTTATACAAGCAGATTCACAGCCTGAGTGCCTTAGACAAGTCTTTGAAGCAACCAGGAGCATCATGGTGCATTTCTCAAGAGCAGCCCTAGATGCTGCCATTCTATCCATTTTCTTCTCATCCTTCAAATCGTTTTGCTGATCTCCAGTTAAATGGGTGAACTTTACCATTCCATTTCCAAACTGGCCTAATTGTACAAATTCCTGGAAACCAATGACTTTTTTCTTGTTGTTTCATTGTTGCAAGAATTGTTTCTGAAAGTTATAAATTTCTTTATAACAATTCTGTCCAGTAACACCAAAACTTTTGTGACAGAAGAAAGCAGAAACCTTGCAGCTTTTACCACACTAGTTTTGTCTGTAAAAATTGTTATCAGTGGCTATCAGATTCCAAGTGGGTGATAACTGAAACTTTAAATGTTTGGCAAGGTGCATGCAGTAGTGCTTTCCTAGGCACCCAGCATGAATGTACTCAGGAAGAATAAATCTCAGAAGTACGAGGTATTCCCTTTATTGATAATACCACCCCCCTCCCCGATCCTCTCAGAGGGTTAAACCTTGCACAATTTATTTATGAGCTTGCCCATTAACTTCTTAAAATAAAAATAAACAGATAAAAATAATAATAATAAATTCTATGTTTGTTTAATGCAAAGACCGGTCTTTTCAGAGAGACAGACATCTACTTCATGTACTATTTGTGCTAAACAATGACCAGATTTGTCCTTGTAAGAGGGGAAATGCTGATTACATGTGTAGGAAGCAGAGCACAGTAGGTAGATAGGGCAGAGATTTGCAGGAGGACAGTGTGGCTGTACCAAGTGACACAGGTGCATGTGCTGCACATGCTGGCCTAACAGTGCAGGAAGCAAGCAAGGAAGGATAATCTGCACTTAAAATAACGTGACAGAGACAAAAGAGAATAGTATTTGGGATCAACACCATATGGTGTATTTCAGAAGCTTTTATCTTTGATGAAATGGTGCTTTATTTGTTCCTCTTTGAAATGAGTATGATTTCTGACGGCTGTTTTTGTGGAGAAGGAACAACGTTGAGAACTTAATGCAGTGGATGGAGACACATGGGATTTCTCTGTTTCTGATTCCCTGTGTGATCTCCAGCTAATCATTTCCTCTCACTGTCTCAGTTTCCTTATCTGTAAAGTGGTGTTAATAATCCTCTCTATCTCTGAGTATGCAGTGAAGTTAGACAATTCAATTAATAGCTGTAAAACTAATTTAGCTTCTGGGGTGGAAAGTGATAAAAAACTGTAAGGAATTATTCATAAATGTGGTAAGCCATCACTGTCCAAATCTGAAGAACAAATGATCTGCTTCATATTTTTTCTAGCCTCTGTTAACTTACTTGCCTCACCCCTTCTCTTTCTTTTAACCCACCATATATTTGTTAGTGTAACTGATATCCTTTCATATGGAGTGTTGTATTGGCTATTTGCTAATATCAAACAAAATTACAGGTGTGACCATATTCTCCCTTGGTAGAACACTGCTAATTGCAAGTCTGTGATCCACTGAGATATTGAGTAAATTTGGCTTATTCTTTGATGTTGTTTTCTTTATTTAAACCAAAACAAAATGTTATCAGTGTTTCATACTGGTTGCAATTTAAGATATTTTTATTTTCCATTGTAATAAACATACATCCTAAAGCATCCTTAAATTACTGCTTCTCCACATGCAGTTGTGTAAGGGAGGAGGTCTAAAGGCAAGTACAGTGTTCCATTAGCTGTATGGTTTTGATATGCAGGCTGCAATAAACAAGCATACAGGGTATACTCTAGGAAACTAACTTTCACTGAAATTATAAGGCTTTACAGAACCTTTATTGCAAGGATGTGAGGGATGAGAATGAATCAGAAAAAGTGTCTTCAAAAAGCTGGGATAATAGAGCTGCAAATATGCTATGAAAACCTTTTAAACTCTTTTTCCCTCAGGAAATGTATCAGTTACTAGCTGTGATATTTTGTCAGGATGAGTATATTGTGCTACTTTATGACACACAAATAAATACCAGCATACCCTGTCTGTGTCTACATTTCTCATAAATGGTCTAGAACACCCTAATGATCTATACTGTCAACGCATGGACTGTTTTCTGATGTAGAGCAGGGTAACAGTGCTGTGGATTGCTGGACCTTCTGAAGCTCTTTGGTGTCGAGGCTGATTCTATAACAGCCCAGCTTTGGCAGATGATGCTTTGTAGGAACACAGGTGTATTCTCACATCCATAAAACATCAACTGAAGTGGCAGGATGCAAAACTGTGACCATATTGAAGACTCAGATGTGCCTCCAACGCCACAAACTGAAGGATGGGACTTGGGGCCAGAGCCTTAAATCCCCAGTGAAAGGGACTTGTATCATTCCTGAGCTTTGAGTGACTGGAAGAGAGATCACAGGGGGTGGCAGGAGAGAGTCAAGCTCTCATGTGCATCCAACACTGAGAGTGTCAAGAGATGGAAAAGAGTAATCTGTGTTCCTCATAGAGCAGTACAATGTTGGTTTTGTCTGTAGCAAACAGATATACAACATTTCAAATCCATAGTTTGATGAGAACAGAGATATCTGATTATCTGTGCTATGAGTGTTGTGCCTATAGATGATTGTGAGGGAGGGCAGAAAGCAGTGCAGTTATCAGGATCAGATAGTGCTTTCCATTCCATTTTTTTTATCCCTCAATTACTTGTAGCTTTGTACACTTACAGCAATTTGGGCTGAAATTGTCCATCTCCCATGGAAAAAAAGATTCAAGCAGTCAATAATTCTTTGGAAAACACAAATTGATCATTCTCAGTAGAGAAATTTGCATTTTGAAACTAAAAATGTGAAGATTCTACTTCCTCTAGTATGCTCAAATGTCTGACAGCTCCGAGGATTGCCAAGAATTCACAAGACCTACCTCCCACAAAATAAGTGAGCATCTTCTTTCCAGCCTGAGGACACAGGGGGAAAGCTGCACTTTGTTAAGATGATCTATACTTCGGAAGAAGTGAGCCTGAGTTTGGAGCTGATCTTGTCCTATGTGAAATCAATTGGCACCTATTAAAAAGGAAGACACATGGAATTCTAGGCTGAGAAGCACTGAGAGCTGAGAGTATTTTACTGGAAAGTTTGTAGGCTGACTGCAAGCTTGCCCTGTGCCCATATAGTTTCCCAAGAATCTACCTCATCAATGGACAAAGATAAGCCAGAAAAACATGGTAGAATAGGAAAGTATGAACTAAGATAACCACAACAGGCAAATGGGAGACTGGCAGTCTACACCAATGACATGGGGATTCGCTGGAGTAAGAGTTTTAGAAGCCTGTAGAGCAGTGACCATGAGATGTGACCATCAGAGATGGTGATGAGCCATGAGAAGTGGAGAGGAGGACTGGAGTAATAACAGGCTGAGGAGACAGCAGAAAATAATTCAGGCTTGAGAGCAATAGGATGAAGAAGTCATTCGAATTAGATGACCCTTTATTTTCACAGACTGGAAAAGAATACAAAGGTTTTTAAGTCTTCTCTTGTCATGCTAACAAAAATTAACAACATCCACGCAAAGATGTGTGTCCTATCTTATCCCACTCTTCTGTCAGTCCATACATGGAAAAACAACTTCTGACTGCAAATTACTCCACTAACTTAAGTGGCAGGTGGCTTTAGAGTAGATCTAAATTTACTTACCCTCTACTGATCTGTTGTGGGTTTCAGTAAGAAACTGGTGAGTTTTCTATCTTTTCTGATTACTTTTCTAAACTTGTGTCCTTACAAATATACAGCCTGAATTCTCTGTAATTCACGTTGCCAATCTTTCAAATCTAGGATTAAACTGAATTTACCCTGCCCTCTTCCTCCTCTGCATATATATACTTTGTGGTCAGATTTAATTTCATTATTACATATTATATATTTAATTTTAAAACTTTTCTTTTCCTTGTCCCAGGATGGACAGCATGCAACTAATGAGAAGCTTTTCAGTACCCCTCTTCTTCTTTTGTTCTTTTTTTCTTCTGTTGGAGCAGTTCCACCTTGTATTTGTGAAATACGTATGGTGTCAGTGTGGCTCTGTAGCCTGATTACTACAGTGTTCACCTGAGATGTGGGACTCAAGGCTCAAGTCTCTATTTCAATGGCTAATTAACTATTTATATAAAATAGACTGGGTACCACAGGACAGAATAAGAGATCCTTTCCTCAGTAGCCATTAGACCAGATGATGTGGCAGTCACAGGAAAGGTGTGACTCCGACACAGGTGTTGGTCAGCAGTAGGCAAGTGCAGATGTGGACTTCAGTTTCCTACAACAAACCAGAGGGTTGTGACAACTTGTCTTTTTACTTCTTGGAAGAAGACCTGTTGGTTTTGCTCAGATATTTCATTCTTGTCCAAAGTGGTATCAACATTTCTGCAAGAACATTTTTTTTTTACTTTTTTTTTTTTTTTTAAAACTTATAAATATTTCATGGCAAAACAGTATATTAAAAATCTTATCTCAGCTCTATAAATAACATTCCAAGTCATAAGGGATTTTGAGCATCTTCTCTTTACTCAAGGACTTCTTTCACTCTGATAATATCTGGTAGGTTGAGGCAGCTGCTGCACCTTTGGGGCAGACAGGTACAAGAAGAAAAATAGTGGTTACCTTTGAAGCAGCCATATTCCAATATAATCATGCAAATTGTGTTGCAGGTGATCCCCTACAAATTCTGTCCTGTATAGAGTATTCTATGGAATGGCACTATGAACCAAAATACCGACTAAGCTTTAAGTTTACCAAAATGCTGTGAGGTTGGGTGTTGCCCCTGCCTTGAAAGAAACACCCTAAATACCAGTCTAGTTGCCAGTCTAGAGGGATGCATGGTGACCCACTTAAGTATAAAATGAAGTGCATAATTTCAAAAAGTCATAAAAAGAAAGCATTTGAAACAGAAGTAACCAAAAAGACAGTCGGTACACTTCCTGCAAGGAAATTAATTTTTCTTGGTTGTAGCATTGACCTATTCCCTGTAATAGGAACCAAAGGCCAGGTGCCTGGTGGTGTTACTCTCTCCAAGTTGTCTCATCAGAAACAAAGCTTTACCCTTGTGTTTATTTAAGCAGGTTCAGGTGACAGTTTCCAGTGGCTTGATTATAGCTTATGTACAGGTATGGGTTTTGGAAGGGCCTCACCTCCCCTAGCTTTGTATGGTAACACCAAGAAGTTTCTGTCAGACAAAGTCATCCTAACCTACTTTCATATTCAGCTGAGAAGAAACAGATATTTTCAGAGCATGGACCACCTGTCCTGCTCTGGGAAATGCTGACTGCATCTTCAGTGCTTAGAAAGGAATCCAGATGACTAGCTCAGACGAAGACAGCTCTTCTGAACTGGAAAAAACCTCTCCTGAGCTAAAAAACTCCCCGTTCTTTGCTCTTCTACAGATTTTTCAAACAACATGCTTCTAAGCACAACAGTGTAGATTTTAGAGGACTAGAATCCCCCAAATAAAAAAGAGAAAAATAAGGAAAAAGAGGAAGACAGTAAGAAGGAAGACAGAGAGAAAGAGAGAAGGAGAGAAAGAGAAAAAGCGAGAAAGAGAGAAAGGGAGGAAGGGAGCAAGTAAGAGAGATCTTAGGGTGAGAGCTGAAGAGGTACCAGGTTTCTTTGAATTATTAAAAGCAAATGCATTTCTTCAAAATGCTATGATAGAAACTCTAGATTTATCTTACAACACTTTCAAATTTTAAAAAAGGCATATCTGAATAAACATACTCAAGAGCATAGATGTAATGACTTGAAATGCTGATGTTAGCCATGCTATAACAGGAGGAAGAATAAGCAACAGAAATTCATTGCAGTGATGTTTTAATTTTGCAGATCAGAACATCCTTAAAATGATACTTGCAGAGTAACTACTGTATGAACTCATAACATTAATATGAAATATGATTGAAATTATATATTTCATCATATAAGATGTGAAGTATGATATGCTTTCATAAACATTTTTTTCTATATTCAACAGAAGGTAATAATGCAGAATAATTGGCATCACTTTTGGAATATAATGGGAAATTCTGAAATGAGAGCTAAAGTAATTGGTTTGACAATTCAAAGAAAAAATTAAACCTCTTTTGGTATTTTTCTTTGGTATTATTTCATAAGAATTCTCTTTTCCATTTCAACTGATCTCTTGAAAATGGCAGTTTGCTGAATTTCTCATCCAGTCTCAAGAAAGCACAATTTAATCTGGGAGCAGAGGAGCTACTCAGCTTTATTATAAGCTATTCAAAATGCCTGTAGTGTGAAGAGCAAGATTCCCCTGTTCTGTAAGAAGTGAATGGTGAGACCAGGTGTAGGTATTTTATAACTATTTAACATGTATATTCCTTTATAATTTTTGCTTTTGTGATATATATTATATAGTCAAGATTTAAACAGGTCACAAAATAATTAAAAATCTTCAAACTTCCATAGCAATTTGTAGGACAAATTAAAGTGCTTCGTATATTTGAGTTTGATCCAAGCTATCATCAGTTGATTACTTAGGTTTGTTAATTTGTCAAATTATGGAAAAGCCACTGAAGTTACCTTATAAATGTCAAATTGAATGTCATCTGAAGTGTTGATGTTATTAAAATGCTTTATATGAGGGCACGTTTTGTCACAATAAAAATGTTTTCTGTCCACTGAGATGTCTGTGACTCAGTGGTACCTAATTTTAAATGTAGAGAAGAACGAGAAGTATGGTTTCTGTTTTCAGAGGCTGCATGGGAACTGCAGTATGAAAATCTTATGTGGGAGCTCTTCAACATTTCCAGTTGCACTCTTAAAAATAAGTACTTCAGATCTAACTTAATATGATGTTTGTGACTTTTGATGAAATTAGACCAGTATGTTAATGTTCCAAACTCAGTGTTTCTTTTTATACAGTAGTATAATCCCTAATTTGGGGATGAGGGGGTTAATTCCACCCTAATTGCCTAATTGTCTACCCACATGGAAAGGAGCAGAGCAACAGCATTCTTCACTTAACTGTGAAGCAGTGGAGTTGCTGATCCCACTGATGCATTGGAAGGCTGTTGGACCATTGTGCAAATTATGGTATAATGCAATACTCTAGAAGAAATAATTATACCTGGCCTCTGCAAGCCAGGAATGGCACACAAAAATCTTGATGCTTTTTATTTGGTCACATATAATGTATGAAGTGCAGTTCTTCCAAAGCTAATGGAACCAGAGGGAGCATTACAGTTATAACTCTCAATATATTTTTCCGCTTAAAAACTGGGGTCAGACTTGAAGAGAACAAAAAAGATGAAGTATGATTTAAGTGCTAGATTCTGGTGTGGAAGTGAAAACCACAGTTAGCATACAAGTAACTCCTCAGTGCCATTGTGTGTCTGAAAATCTCCTCTGTAAGCTGCTGTTTCAACAGCAATATATAGACTGCTGGTATGGCAGGTGAGACTGAATCATTCCCCATTGCCCTGCAAGGACTTCAGAATGGGTAAAGTGCATGTTGTGGGACAGGGTTCTTTGTGGCTCTTTTTAACATTTCTTTAAAATAATACATGAAAATCTACTTTGTTTTGTTGTGGGTAAGAGGCGTACTGATTAATGATGTACCAGTATGATTTTCATGGGTTTTTTGAGTATCTTTTCTTTGACATCCCTGTGGCCAGTAGGTTCTTACATTTGCAAGAGGTGGAGAAAGTGTTTTCATTAATTTAGAAATACTGAGTTGTATCTTATTTAGCCATTAGCACTTTTTAAATTTAATAGCAATAGTTGGGGAAGGAGGTGTCCCAGTTTGATCTTTTGCAAGAGGATACAGCCAAGCCTCTGAAAGTGCAGAAATCACCAGTGTTTCAAAGAGCACAAATGAGACATGGAGGCAATGTAATACACTGTCCTCTGACACCATGCAGTATTATCATAGCATGCATGATATATGTCAGATGCCAGTCAACCCCAAAAGCAGATGAAATTTCCACACATTTAAGAACATTTTTATGATATGTGATTTTCATAATCAGTGAAATTACAGTGAGACATGTCTGATTTTTAATTCCTAAGACAAAAGAGCAAAAGAAACAGAACTCTGCACTTCACAGGAAGGGCAGACTCCAGCAAATTTCAGGTTATTCCATTTAATTCTGACCGGTGCTGAGCAAATATTCCATACCTTTAATCATAGTATAATGAATGGGAGAAATTAGGAGACAGAGAAATACAGTGTTCCTGGAGAATCCTGGAGAATAAGATGGTTCTTAAACCATACATTGACTCCTGATATATCCAGTGGCAACCAGAAAACTTTGAATTTGAATATAGATTTACTGAAGGGCAACCCCTTACTAAAGATAGCATTTTAGAAGTATAGTGCTGCTGAATTGGCTCCTGGCTCCTGTGGCCAAAAAAGCATGCCTAAGGCTGTGAATCCCAAATAAATTAACCCTGCCTGCCTCCTCTCCTTTCTTGGTGCTCATCTGTTCCACACTGTACCAGTTTATGGACTTCACCAAGCACAAACATTGTTGGTTTCTTGAACTGAATCAGGTTGAGACATGCACCAGTGGTAGCACAGGGGAGTGAAAGGGGAACAAGCAGGTAGGGATGAAGGGACTGTGATGAAACTGCAGCATGAAAGAAAATAAAGTCAAAATATTGGTTATGACAAATTTTATACCTGCAGCTACAGAATCACAGAATGGTTGAAGGTTGGAAGGGACCTCTGGAGATCACCTGGTCCAACTCCTCTGCTCAAGCAGGGCCACCTCCTAACAGTTGCCCAGGAACATGTCCAGAAGTCTTCTGAATATTTTCAAAGAAGCTTTCCTTCTGTCATCATACCAAGAATAATATTTGTTACTTTTATACTAATCTTTCTAGGTATAAAGTGAACTCATGTGATGCTGACAGATAGAGGGCATGTTGCTTCCCTAAAAGGAATGCATATGGCCAAGTGGTCTTAGGAGTAATGCTTTTAATGCCTGCAAAAACACTGCAAATCTGAAACTCACAGAAGTTGAATTTCCCCTCACATGGAAAAGTACTGACAACTCCAGTTTCAGTTCAGGAAATCTATTTCCAAGCATATAGATTTTAATCCAGACGTCAATACTCAGGAACCCTAAATCAAGTCCTTGACTACCACCAGCAATTGTCCCTGTAGGCACAATTGGCTGTGCTGGTTGAGCAAGAATCAAGCTCCAAGGGCCAACCTTGCAAAACTGCATCCCTCCTGGTAGATAGGGTAAGTGTTGGCATTGGCATCCACAGAAGCCACTGAAGCAAGCCTCCTCTACAGTGCAAGGGAGTTCGTAAGAGAGGGTTTTTCTAAACTGTCTTTAAAGATTGTGTGTCATCCAGAGAGACATGCAAAATAGATCATCTGATTCCAGCCTGAAAGGGGAGGACTTGACAGTTTTAACAAAGTGATGGCAGACCAAATCAGGTTATAAACTATATAAGATAGCTGTATTGAACAGTTACCCATCATACCTGAAGTGCCTTGGCTGAAATTCAGACATCTGAAAAAATCACTGATTTGAATAATGGAAATAATCTCATAAACTAGATGACTTTTAGAAAGCGACTAAAAGGGCTGAGGATTAAAATGCATTAGTGAACCTAATTGCTGTGGATCAGGCTGGCAAGGCTTTTGTCAATGATATGAAAAAGAAGCTTGAAGTTAAGTCCACAAAAGTCAACAGTTAAGACTTTTCTGTACGTGAAAAACTTTGACATTCACTGAGTAAAGAGGGCTGGGATAGGACAGAGACCATGGCCAGACCATACCATGTGTCAGGATGAGGACCCTCCTGGCAGGCAGAATGCAGTGACTCTTGGCAGGAGGTAAACATGGAGAGAAATGAGCACATGATACCAGATAAGCCCATATTGTCACAGTGGCACAGTTGGCAAAGATTTGTGCCCTGTTTGCCAGAAGATTCTGATTCTATGTTCCTTGTTCCTACACTGCCATTAATGGGTATGGCCAACTTACTCTAACTTCTCAATGTCTGTTTTCCCCATCTGCTGAAAATCAGTTAATTAACAAGTCTACTATATTTTTTCCCATGCTTTATGAATCTAGTATGATATATGAATGTAAAATAATATTAATAACTTCCTTTGGCATACTTCATAAAACTTGTCCTAAAATAACAACTTCTGCCTAGGAAAGGACACGTGTGTCCCAGTACCTAAAATTTCAGATTTCTCTGAGGAAAACAAGGCCTAGCAGGCAAAATGTACGCTTTGGAAAGGATCAAAATATTGGGAATTCCTCCCTATCAGGAAGCTAAGAATGCCCCACATAGTTATTTCTAGCATTAGAGGTGGGAGGCACAGGGTTTAGCTTCATTTCAGACATTAAAGCTGCCTGTGGCTTGCTCCCTCTTTTCTCTCTTCCCATTGCAGCCATTTCCCACGGTGTGATCATCTGCTGTGCACTGAGGTCTGGCTGCACTTGGTTCCAGTGCTACCTTCCTTCTGGGCTATGGCCTTTTCTTTGAAGCACTCCCTTTAATTTCCAAGGCAAAAATGTTTTTACCAAGGCCAATGTAAGTAGAATCTCAAGGCACCCAAAGGATCTCCTGCTTCTTAGGGGAAAATTCTCATCAATTAGAGTTGCTCTCCTGAGAGAAAATGAGAAGAATCAGGTGTCATTATGCATATTTTTTTAATCTCTAGGTACCAGTTTGAAGTAATGTTTCTGTAGAAAACCTATTTTGCAGGTAGTTCTTTTTATCTGAATGTTCTACAAGTGCACTTCTACTCTGGTGATAAATACTTCATCACTCTTTTGCATACTTCTGGAGCTATGACTCTATTGAAATGGTTAAAATACTACAGTGCTTCATGACTACATGCAGCTCAGAGCTAATCTTTCTGGAAGGACCAGACTAAAGCCCAGCCCTGACAGCTGACCAGGTTAAGTCAATTAGAGTAACTTTTATACTGCTGAACTTTTAATACCAGAGACATTAACACACACACAAAACAACAAAAAAGCAAACAAACAAACGAAAAACCCAACCAACCAACCAAACAAACAAAAACCCCAAAACCAAAACAACCTCAAATTGGAGGGTGAGTTCTGAATGTAATTTCAAATTACAGGATGTTCAGGATGTAATTTCAAATAACAAAATTTTCCACTTCCATGGAAAGCAGTTATGATAATCTCCAGGATAGTGGTGGAGCTTTTCAGACTGGACTTTTGACTGATTTAGCCATCAACCTTAATCCCTTGTATTTTTATAATTTCCATGGCTATAAATTTTTGCCTATAGCCTATATTCATCTTGTATTTAATGCATCTCTCCACTTTGTTAGACTGTTGTCTAAAATTGTTAAAGTATAATTTTAAAAATACTTAAATGTGGGAATAATCTCAGAGCTGCAGTACAGAGAAATTACTTACTCCTATAGATTACTAACTGCTTTTGTAATGATTTTTTTTCTCTGATCAATTTTTAATATTACTATATTTGTAATTACTACTTAGGTATTACTGCTATTATTAGCTAACAAGCAGTGTGGCAGTTGGAAGCACATGAAGAATTTAGCTTGTTATTTCCTTGTGTACCAGCTAGGATACTCTAAAGCAAGACAGCAGGTACTGTCAGGGCATGGTGCCTTAGGGATGGTGTCTGTGATACTCCTAAAACATAGTGAAGAGCTGACCAGTGTGGCTCTGTGTATGGGAGAGAGAGGATTGCATTGTGTTGGCCCATCACACTGGGCTAACCATAGTGCAGACCATTCCTTTACCATACTCTGTGTCCCCTGGTGTACAAATACTATTTTCTTTGTAAAAACCAAATCAATATACAAAAGATTACATGTATTTTAAAAAGCTCCTCATGCAAAAGATATTCAGACTTGGCTCTACTTTTCCTTAGAGACTGTTAGAAGCAACAATATTTCAGACTTACTGAAATGCCTAGAGAAATACATCTTACTCCTTCAGAGATTAGTTTCAAGCTAATACTGCTTTCTGCCAGTGAACATGATGAAGGACAGAGCCAAGAGGAGCCTGGTAACTGACAGAAAATAACCCAGTAATGGATGAGAAAGCAAATTAATAAAATACTGACGTGATAAGTCATACAAATTGTTTCTTTGCCCAGAGCGAAAGGGGAAACATGACTTGCTATCTGACAGAGTAGGTCACTTTGATAGCATACTTCATGAAACCTGCTGCCCCAGAAGAAGTTATTTGATTTCATTTATAAGGTAATGGCTTGTTTCAAAAGATCAGACTCATCCATGCTTTCTCTGCTATTCCTTTTTAAATAACAAATCTAACACCTAAACCTCCCAAGTAATTTTCTTGTCACAAAGAACATGCAGAAGAGGAAAGAAAATACCCACTTCTTCCTCCCTCCTTCCTTTTTCATTGTGTTATTTGCTTGTCTCTCCATTTCCCTTTTTGTCAGCTCTTTCCTGCAACAGTCCTTCTTTCTGGCTGATGTATTTTTGTATGTCTAACTGCATAGTTTTGCTAGTAATAAATGACAAGGAATAGTATTTTATAGTCGTTTTTTTAATGAGGCCTTCACACTCTTCTTTCATAGTCACATAATGATCCTGGAAAATAGACTCTCCCTGCTAATTAGTGAAAAGAACTGACCTGATTGCCATGTCTAAGAATGGCTAAAGCCTCTGCTTTGCAATATGCAGCAGCTGAAGTAACAGGGAAGAGAATATTCCAATACCAGGTTACATGGTTATATTTATTGGGGTTTTCCCAGCTCTGGAAATAGAAGAGACCCCACAATCTCCCACAGGTTTTCTTTCCTCCCCTGCAGGATCCTGAAGAGAAATCATGTGGTCTGCAAACTGTGAGCAGCATGGAGATGGTTTCCTTTCCCATCACAAATATTTAAGCACGTCTGCCTTTTTATTTTACTTTGGCAATTTTATGTCAGTAAATATTGTTTTAAATTGAAAAGTAGGGCCTTCAACAGCTAATGCAATGTTCATCCAGTAACACCCATACTCTGCTTCTTGTATTCATCACAGCCTTTAGGACTTGGAGACCTTCCCTGCCACAGGGCAGTAGTTTAAGACATTTCTTAAGTTTGATCTCAAATCAAAATATAGTTGTTCAAGAAACTGAAAAAGCACACCAGAATGCATGAATATTTCATTTGTAAACAGTCTTTATTCATCTTGCTTCAAAGCAAAACAAAGCCTTTTGGCTTCCTTGTTATGTTCTTCAACATAGAATGGGAACTCTTCCTTTCTGCAGGATTGTGCAGTTCCTAACATCAAAGAGCTGCCATTTATATCGCATGAAAACTCCTGCAGCACTGCACTTACTCTGCAGTTTGCAAGCTTCTCAGCTGCCTTTTTTGCCTGCCTTGCAGAGAAAATGTGGTTGCTGCTTCTTCTGCAAATGTAGAAAGTGTTAGAGTGCAAGAAAGTTGAGGGCCAAATTAACTGCAGTTTGTCATGTCTTCTTTTGCTTCAATTTTATGCCACTCTAATTCTATCCATCTTGCACATGGAAAACTATACTTTAGAGAGAGATTTGGGCATGTATCAATTGCTCACCTGTGATTTCAGTCCTTTCGTCCCAGCTAATGAGTTAATCGCCAGGTCTATTTATATGTTATCACAAAAAAATACTCTCTCCTGTTACTAATCATTGTAACATCTTTGTTTTTAAAAAAACTACGCCTTTTTATGTGCAAAAAGGAACCAGTTGGGTTTAAGATGTATTCTGTACTTAGAAAAGGCATTCCTGTTTGACTATAGTAATTCAGATGGAGAATTCTGTGCCCTGCCTTAATCTGCATTATCTATTATACATCCACTGTCTGCTGGATTTTGCTCTCATGTAAAATAAATACAAACTGGATTCTTCAACAGCTGGAAAAAAAAAAAAAAACAAGTAAGAAAAGTAGTTAAGAGCAGTGTAGAATATGTTAATAACCAATTGTAAGCTATTATAAATCATGTACCAATATTGTGTCACTTTAGGTTTAAATTAAAGCATATTATTTGACCTTTTTTTTTTTGTCACCAACAAAAAAGGAAGGGAAGGGAAGTCTGCCTTCATTTACTTGTCAAATCACTATCTGCAACATAAATGGCATTGGCCCCAGCCCTGGCTGTATCTGCCTTCCCAAATTCTGCACTACATATTGAATAATTTCTTTGGTAGTGATGTAACACAATCAATTTGGAGCAAGGAAATTCATCAGGCTCCTGCCTAGAATGGCTCTTTTTTTTTGCTCTGGGACCACTGGTTTTCTCCAAAGGTGAATTTCTAGAAATTATCCTTCTTCCCTAGTGAAACTGAGATAATCTAAATCCTCTTAGCTCTGATACCAAACCTGGGTGATGTGCTGCTGAAGACTGCTATGAAGTTTTCTATAACACTGTAGAATGATCAAAGCTTTGTCTGCACACAGTTCACATTGTTTGAACAACACTTATAATCTCTATTAATTAATCTCATATGAGGGCTCTGGTTACTGACACCAAGCCATATGCCTGAGCAGCTTCTTATCATCCCCAGGACTGCCAGGAAGTGAGAGTTCCACTGCTAAAGCCAACCAAGGAAGAAGCTTCAGGCAGACACCTAGAACAGTTGCCACTGTTTTGTTTAACCTACTTTTAAAAACCAGAATAGGCAAAGCACTACACTCTCTTACAGTAGAGGATGGCATGTGTGTAAAAAGGTGCACTAATGGTGTAGCAGCTTCTTCTAAGAACAGCAAATAGCCTACCAGTGCTAGTTAAGTTCTTTAGCAGCAGTAGCAGCTGCAGTCATCTCTCTATAAACTCTTACAGTCATCTCTTATAAAACTACACACATTAAAAGTTACACTGCTTATTTAATTATAAAACATTAACAAAAAAAAGACTGTGTAGGTCAGGCATCATACATGTGTATTTTTGAACATGTACAGGAGGGAAGAATTTTAGAGAACTGAGCTCAGTCATTACCACTGCCTTACATAAAGCAGTGCTGGTCTTGTAGCTTGCAGCTTCTTAATAATATTGAATATGAGCCAAATCACAGGTTTGCAACACATACCTTTTATTCAAAAACCTTTCTATTTATTTAGGTCCACAGCATTTCATATAGTTCCTTAGAGATTTCCCTAGAATATCTTTTAGTCTTGTGCCTAAGCAAGCTCTTGCACCATACTTCCTTCTGCTCTCAAGAGAAATTAGTTTCATTTTCTCTGCAGTCTTTTGAGTTTTACATAGCAATTACAAAATAATTAAGATGTACAAGGTTTTATTTCTATAATTTCTATTTTATTACTGTAATTTCTATTTTCTTCCCTATTCTGGTGTTATTATTTTATATAAAATAAATGTAAATAATTAGTAAATAATATTTTCAATGTCTGCTGACATCAGAAACCTTTTTAAATAATTAAAATTATTTAAGGAAGTTTGTCTAATTTCCATTTTTGCACCGGATATTTCTTGGAACATATGTATTTTTTGTGCAAATCAAAAAGATTTGATACAAGATTTTTACTTAGGGTAAAATTTTCTCTGTCATAACTGTATCACAGTTTCCTAAAATCTAAGTATCACGAGTTTTCTACATTAGAATTTAATATCTCCTTAAAAGGAGAGACCTGATAGAGTCTGAACTTCTAATAACATTTCAGAGTCCCATCGTCATTTTGTTATTGATTGAAATAACAATATATTACAAACAAACCATAAAGAACAAGGAATGTAAACTCACATCCATCTTGGAAGACAAGGAGGAGAATCTGAGGAAGTCCAGGCAGCTCAGCTGAACTGCATTCCCTGGGAATTTTACAGACTGGATACTCCTACAAGCTGTTTCCGAGTGCAGGGAAGATAAGGAGGTGACTGGGGACAGCCAGCACAGAATTATCAAGGGCAAATTATGCCCGAACAACCTGATTGTCTTCTGTGATGAGATGACTTGCTCTGGGGTGAAGGGAGGAGCACTGAAAGTTGTTTACTTTGATTCTAGCAAAGCCTTTGATATGGTCTCCCGTTATCTCCTGACAGCCAAATTAGAAAGGTATGGACTCTGTAAGTGGATGATAACATGGATAGAAAATCAGATGAACCACTGTGCTTGAAGAGTTGTAATCAACAATATGAAGCAGAATTGGTGACTGGCTGTACAAGTGGCATCCCTCCAGGAGTCCCAGTGGGGATAATGCTGCTTAATATCTCCTTTCATGACCTGGGTGGTGGGATGCAGTGCACTCTCAGCAAGTCTGTAAGCAATATAACATTGAAGGGAGCAGATGTTATGTCTGTTATGTCGGGAGACAGGGCTGCTGTTCAAAGGGATTTGGATAGTCTGAAGAATGATCTGACAGAAACTCAGAGAGAACAGGCTGAGAGATCTGGGTTTGTACAGCAGTGAGAAATGAAGGCAAAGGGAAGGTCTTACTGCTGCCTCTGAACACCTAATGAGACAGGAGCATAGAGAAGACAGAACCAGGCTCTTCTCAGAGTTGCTTAGTGACAGAACAAGCAGCAACAGACACAAATCAGAGCACAGGGAATACTTCTTAGATATGTGGAAAAATGTTTCCTGTGCTGGTGGCCAAATATTGGAATCATAGAATGGTTTGGGTTGGAAGGGACCTTCAAAGGTCATTTAGTCCAACCCCTTCTGCAATAAGAAGGGAGACCTTCACCTAGATCAGGTTGCTCAGACCCCATCCAGCCTGACCTTAATTTTTTCCAGGGATGGGGCATCTATCACCTCTTGGCAACCTGTTTCAGTGTTTCACCATCCTCATAAAAAAAATTTCTCTTATATCTAGTCTGAATCTACCCATTATTCCTCATCCTATTGCTATAAGCCCTACTAAAAAGTATGTCCCCATCTTTCTCATAAGCCCTCATTAAGTACTGAAAGTCCTCCCTGGAGCCTTCTCTTCTCCAGACTGAATAATCCCCAAAAGGGGAAGACTGCAGGATTTCCTTCTCTGAAGACTTTAGAACTGGAATGGATGAAATCTGGAGCAAATCGATGTGGGTGAAGTGCTGACCATGTGAATTCTTTAAATATATGTAGAGCCAGATGTTTTAAACGTTACTTTGCATAGATACCATATGGATACATGGGAGACCTGGTTTTCACAAAGCCTGTGCTGCTAGAGCTTCAAAATTCTGTTACTGTTGTCACTCAGGGGTTTTATGTCAAAAATAGAGGTATCCAAAATAAAAGGACGGTTTTGTAAATTGAGCTTTGAAAATTGTATTTTACTTTTCTGTGAATTTTTTCTAAGGTTAACCTAACTGGCACTAGAGTAGCTTTTCAATGTCTCCAGCAGAAAAATGCTAGAAAATCCTATAGCAACATTGAAAAAGCACAACCATAACCTTCTCTTAAAACAAAAAGCAGTGGCAACTGTCTAAAATAGAACATACGGGAACAACTGGAGTTCTCTAACAGTTCTTCAACTATTATAGTTCTGTGATTAAACACAATAAGCAAGAAGGGCTAAAATGGCATGTGCAAAGGAGGCTGTGTTTCTGGGCTACAAATTGAAAAGGCTGCTCAAGTTCTGTAGCAGAAAGGAAGGTCATTCTGAAATTTTACATAATAACAGATAGAGGAAAGTGGAACTTACAGTGGTTTCCACTAAAGAAGATAAGCCCTGCACTAAGCTCTTTTTCTTAAAGGATGTGGAAGAAAATAAATTACTACATTTTATTTTTCAAACTTTTATTAATATATGCCTTTTTATGTTCTAGAGTTTTTTAAAACAGGAAGCTTAAAATATCTTCAGTAAGAAAACCAGCATATTTTGAAAAAAATTAACTTCCAGACAGGCATAAGTGCAATTAATAGATTATTCAAAGTGATATTTCCTACCTCAAGTTAAGCAAAATACCTTTTAAGAATAAACAAGATGTATACATAGAACATCTTCATTAAACTTACATATATTTGATACCATTTAAAAAAGCACAACAATGTTAATAGTGAAAGCAATTATTTTGGATTTATTTCCTGGGGAAAAAAATTACTTAAATATTGTTTTATATACTGCCTTCTAACACCCCCAGATGGAGCAACAGTTCTGCAACTTCCTAGCTGACTACACCTGATAAAACGGGAGCTGGGATCAACAGAGAAACATCAGAAAATCCCAGTTACTGTAGAAAGCTGCACACAAACAGGTCAGAAGTTTGGGCTGCAGTCACTGCGCAGCTAGAAAGGGTTAAAAGACTTCACTGCAGAAAAAGGAAGAGGTTAGCCCTTAAAGACTATATAAGCTGCAAAACCTGGCAGTTGTGGCTTGTTAAACTGCTGGGAGGTGGAACTGACAGCTGTGCTGCCTAAGTGGGGGAAGTCATAAAAGGGAAGCAGAGGGCCCCGGAGGGAGTGGGATATCTGGGCTTTACCATATCTCTGCTTTGGGAGAATTGAGTCTGTCTGAACTGAAATGAACATTGCTACTGCTGGATGCTGATCATGGAGAGACTTTTAGGTGGCCTGTTTATGGAGGGTTGAACAAGGTGAAAAGCAGCTGTCCTCGCTTCTGCCACTTACAGGGCTGTGAGTAAAGGAGCTGTGCCTGTCTGCACCGATTTCCCAAGCCCAGACTGAAGCAGGTTGTCTATTGTTTCACCTTTAAAACCTCAAACAAACAAAAAAGAAAGCAACTCTTAGGTTAGATGCCTGACCTCTAACTGGGGTTGGTAGTCTCTTTGCAGGTCTTTGGTTATGTACTGTGCTTCTTGCTGAGGAACAAAAAGGAAACTGGTACTACTTAAAATGAAATGTCAGAATCCTTTTTGCTTAAAAAATTGTTACATTGACCTTTGTAAATTAAATCATTAAATTTTGATTTTGTATTTCAAGTTTTGTTCCATAGATTATTAGGAATCTCTTATAATAATGTGAAATTCTGTGAATACTCTTGATAGCACATCTGAAAACTGGCAGGCAATGCTTTCTGCCAGTAAATGTGTGTTGCCAGTAGGCATTCCCATGTACAGATTGTATTTGTTCTTCTGAATACATAGCAATTAAGGAGTCTGTATTTTAAGTAGTTTCTAGATATTGGTTTTCTATTTTTTTCTTTTACAAATTAAGGAAAGGCTTTGTCTTCAAAATATTTGGCCTGATCCTTATGTATTTCCTATAAAATGTTTAATAATTTGACATATTTGTAGGCTTCACGCTCTGGTAGAAGATTAACTCACTTCAGATATTATTTATTTTCATCATGTCTGTAAGACATGTTCTTTAAAAACTGACAGTATTTTAGAACTACTGGCTAGATTTAAAGTAACCCAGCTTGGCTTGAAGTGACATGTGCCCAGACCAATTTATAGACTAATGGAACAATTTATGAGTCTGCCTTAGTTGAAATTAGTTTCTATGGCAGTTGGCCCAGGGAAACTCTGTGGGCCTTCTGTTCTTTGCAGCTGCATAAAATAATTGTGAAGGGAAATATTACCTTCCAGTAGCTAGACAAAGCTCCACTGACCTACTATGTGATATCCCCTTCCTTAAAATTAGAGATGCTAATTCACCAGTAGAATTGCTCTTGATCAGTAAATGACAAGCAAGTGATTTATATACTTTTTTCATACTGGAATAAAGCAACAAATAAGAAAGCATTATGTTTAAACAATAATGCTAAACAAAACTTTGTGGCAAGCATCATAAAGAGCAAATAGTTTTTAGAAGTGAGGTTGCTAGTTGTGGTTTATCACAAGCTTTTCTTTGAATTCAAGGTGAGACCTCACACCCATGTTTTAATTTATTCTAACTGTTCATGAAGTCAGTTAAGGAGAGCCATTCGTTAGCACTGTTTTGCTAGATCATTCACACTTCCTCTCTCTCTCCTGTCCACCAACTTCTACTTAAAAGTATCTTGCAGCAGAAGTGGGACAAAGCAGAAATTTAATTGCAATGGCAGAAAAAACCTGAAGCAGCCAGGACAAAATAGTTTTCCTCAAGCTTTCCTTGCAACTTGTTTCAATCCTAAAAAGGATCTTCTTTTTGGTCTCCACAGAAGCTTCCAAATATACTCTGTTCTATTTAGGACAGTAAACTACCAGAGTACATTCTGTTCTTGCAAAATATTAGCTTGGTCCACTGATGATATCGCACCTATTTAATAAATTTTCCATGCACTGTGAACCGATCCTAACGGTGCTCCCCTATTCAGTCCCTGTGGAGTGCAAAACTTCACCTCCAGTTACCACAGAACTCTGGGTATCCTGAAAGAGTCTCAAACATTTGTATATCTATGGGGTGTGGATTTCTTTGAAGTCAAATAGCAAGTGCCAGCCAGGATTTGAAATGCACAATAACTTAGAGAATTAATCTTTTCTTCTATTTTCATAAGTGTTCTTATCAACACTGGAACCTACAGATCCTGAGTAGACATTCAAGAGGCAGCTAAGGAACCAACACAACCTCAGAAGAAGTTGTACTGTCATCATTGTGCCATTCAGTCTCCTGTCAGTGCCTGGACCATCACCAGTGTCTAGGGTAGTTTGCTCACAGTTTTTCTGTGAATTGAAACAAGCAGTTTCACCTGCAATGCAGCATGAATGCAGTTGTGGAGATACACTGCCCAAGAGTTGTCTCTCTGTAGGCATTACAGGCAACACTGTACCAGGTTTGGTCTTAGCTCTGAAGTTTTTTAATACTGCCCCAGAAGGTCTTTCTTCTCTCAGTAACATATGTACACTATGAATGCTGACTGCAACATATACAGACAAATTCATGCTATAAAAAAACTCTTAACTGACTGAAATACAACTTTCCTGTTATGCTGGGCTGCATGAATAAGAACATCCCTCACATAGATAAGACCTCCCTCTGAAGAAAGCCTGTGTCCAAGGCTCAGCCTCCAGGAAGGATTAAGGGCTACAGTTTGGTTTAGGGTTGAGGGAAGGACACCCTTCCCTCATCTGCATCTGGAATGGGGTTACAAAGAAGCTTCAGAGAATAAGAGGGGGGTGCTGAGGGGAATTCGGAGGGGAAAGATTATGGTGTGGGCACTGGTGGGGCGTCCTTGTCTCAGGTTTTCCCTGGGGTTATGGTTAGGGCTGAGAAAAAGAGGATGCTAAGAGAAGGGCTAGAGCTACAGTTGGAGGGGATTCAGAGGGGGCTGTCAAAGTGAAGGGTGGGCTGCAGAGACAAACCAGCTTCAGGAGAATTTGGTTGCCAGAAGTTTTTGGTTTGGCCTGGTAAGTTCTAGTCCAAGGCTCAACCTTTGGTTGGATTTATCAAAATGTCTCTGTGGTGGGTCAACCTTGGCTGGATGTCAAATACCCATCAAGTGATGCTATAGTTTCCCCCCCTCAACTGGATGGGTGACAAAAATATAACAAAAGGCTCATGAGTCAAGGACAGCTACATCATTCAAAAATTACCATCAGGGGCAAAGCAGGCTCAACTCAGGGAAATTAATTTAATTTATTGCCAATCAAATCAAAGCAAGATAATGAGATATAAGAAGAAATCTTAAAACACTTTCTGTCCCTTGCCCTCCATCACCTCCCTTCTTCCCAGGGCCCCCTTCACTCTCAGCTTCTGCACCCCTTCCCCTTGAGTGCCACAGGGGGACAGGGAATGGTGTTTGTGGTCACTTCATTAAACATCATCTCTGACACTCCTTCCTCCTCACACTCTTCCCCTGCTCCAGCACAGGGTTCCAATCACAGGAGAGAGTCCTCCACAAACTTCTCCAATATGGGTTCTTCCCACAGGCTGCAGTTTCTTCATGAACTTCTCCAGCACAGGTCCTTGCTCTGGGGTGCAGTCCTTCAGGAACAGACTGCTCCACTGTGGGTCTCCCATGGGGTCTCAAGTCCTGCCAGCAAACCTGCTCCAGCCTGGGCTCCTCTCTCCACAGTTCACAGGTTCTGCCAGGAACCTACCCCAGCGTGGGCTTCCCCCAGAGACACAGATTCCTTTAGCCACATCCACTGCTTCAGCCTGGGGTCCTCCAAGGGCTGCAGGTGGCTGTCTGCTCCACCATGGACCTCCATGGGCTGCATGGGGACAGCCTGACACACCACTGCCTTCACCACAGGCTGCAGGGGAATCTCAGCTCCAGTGCCTGGAGCACCTCCTCCCCTTCCTGCCTCACTGACCTTGGTGTCTGCAGAGCTGTTTCTTACACATATTCTCACTCCTCTTTTCCAGTTCCTGTGTTTGTAGCAGGTTTTTCCCTTTCTTAACTGTTAACTCAGAGCTACTACCATTGATACTGATGGCCTTGGTCAGTAGTGGCTCCATCTTGCAGCCATCTGGCATTGTGGTATTGGCTCAACTGGACAAAGGGGAAGCTTCTGAAAGCTTATGAAAGCTTCTCACAGCTTCTCACAGAATCCATCCCTGTAGCCCACCCCCCACTACCCAAACCTTGCCATGCAAATTTTAATACAGACTGGGATTAGGGTTGACAGAAAGACAGAGCCTAGGGTCACAGTGAATGTGGGGCTAGAAAGGGGGGTGAGCTGCAAGGAGAAGCTGACTGCGCAAAATATTTTGGTGTGGGCATTAAAAAGATGGGCTGCAGCATCTGGTCAGGTTTATCTCTGGTTAGAATTCAGGCTAGGAGAGAGCCTAGCATTCCAGCTGGAAAGGAGTTAGAAAGGGGTTTTGAAGGGAAAGTCAAAAGGGAAAGCTCAGGGAGACCTTGGCTGGGCTGCCTGGTCTGAAGCTCAGCCTATGTTAAGTTTGGAGTTACAGTTGGGGTTAAATTCAACTTGAGAGAGCCCACTGCTGCAATTAGAATGGGCCTAGAAAGCCTGAGGTGCAGGGAAAAGTTTTATTTGTGGATGCTGCTTGGCAGTCCTGGTGTGAAGCTCAGCAAAGATGTAGTGTAAGGGTTAGGGCCAGTGCTGGGAGACAGTGAGAGCCCAGAGCTCCAGACAGGGGGAGGCTTGAAAACAACTGCTAGTGTGAAAGATTGAGACACTGGGCTGCAAAAACCCTCAGGTGGAGGCACTGACTGAGGGCTCAAGGTAACTGTTGGGTTTAAGGTGAAGACTGAGGTTATAGTTGAGAGAAAAAAAGAGTCAGGAGCTGCAGCTGGACTGAGGTGAAAAAGGGACTGTCCCAGGGAAGTGTAGGCTGCAAGGAGAACTTGGCTGCAAGAACTTCCTGGTGTGGGCAATGGCTGGAGGTCATGTCCAAAGCCCAGCATGTGGCTTGTGTGAGGGTTAAGGTTAGGACTGAGAGAGGGTCTGGAGTGGAGCTAGAAAGGAGTTTTGAAAACAAAAGGGCATAGTGTAAAGAATATGTGTCAGAGAAAATATTTTGTTGAGGGCTGCGGGTCCTGGTCTGAGGATCTGTGTTAGTGTCAAGGTGGGCATTCAGACAGAGGCAGCCTAGAGATGCAGCTGGAGGGGACCCTAAAAGGCAATGTGCCAAAATAAAAGGTGGGGAGTAAAGAGAATGTGGCCTTGAGAATGTTTTGGTGTGGCCACTGGTTGGGGACCCTGGGCTGTGGCTTAGCATAGGATTAGGTTTGCTCTCAGGGTTAGAGTAAGAGCCGGGAAAGAGAGCCCTAGAGTTCTAGATGGAAAGGGAGCAGGAAAGGGGTTTGAAAGGGAAGTCAAGGATCAAGAATGCTACTGGGGAAATTTTTTGCTTGGGGCTGCTGAGGGAGGTGGTGTTGGTGGCTTATCCCAGTCAGCCTCTGGTTAGTTTTGTTTTAAGGGGTAGTGTTACAGTTGAGAGAGAGAGCCTGGAGCTCCAATTAAAGCAGAACCAGAAAGAGATTTCCCAGGAGTTCAGTCTGCAAGTGTAATCAGGTAATCAGGTTTTGTCTCTTCAAGTAACCCATGTCCTGCTGCATGTGTATCATGTATTCAGTGAAACATCTGTACCCACAGTGGTCCCTGCAGAGTAGACAGGTACAGGCTACCATCCTGTTCTGGGTGCTTAAAATTGGAGAGGACAAATCTTTGCTCCAGACCTTGTCATGAAGGTAGCCCAGGCCCTTGATTTATTTTAATTCTGCTATAAAGGTTACGGTCAACATCGTTTGTTCCTCGATGAAACAACCTTCCTTGGTAAGGAATAATATTTTCCAGGAAGAGCTTTTTAGAATCTAGGCCAAGATGACAAGGAAGTCTCCTGGAAAAAAAGAGCAACTTCCTTCCTCAGCCTGGCCTTCCCTATAACAAACTTACTAGAATGTTTGCTATTTATTACACATTTATAAACAAAAATACTTCACTATATGGATCTACTCTGAAAAGATGGAAGACATATGCAGCAGGTGTTGGTGTGTGCAGCATTCTGCAGTGCTCAGATGTCATGTTCTAAACATAATGTAAGGAACAGAATGGGTACTGAACTTGTCTGAAAGTCTGACTTCAAATCTATATTTAGACATCTAAGTGACCTGCTTTTGTTCAAGGTGCTGACTATTCAGCTGCTTCCATTGACTGCAGTAGAAATATAAGGGATTTCTTTGTTGTTGTCTCTGTTTTCCAGGGCAGAAATTAGTTTAGTATTTTTGTGACTCCTGAGTAACTCCTTGCTTAAAAAAAAATCTATATCTATATATATATAATCTCTGTGCTATTTTACTCTCTATAAGCTGTAGAAAAGGGACCAGATAATAAATCCCAGTAACTGTTACTATGCAGGATGGAGATAAACAATACTGGTTAGGGTTCAGCATAGTAGATAATTTTGCTATTGACATAACAATGGCAAAACAGAAATAGAGAGAATGAGACACTTAAACAACTGTGTTTGGTGGGACAAGCTGTGTAAGTCTGTGTCAGCGCTCTGAGCCCAGCTATTGACCTCAGTTGCCTTGAACAGCCTCACCTGGGAGAACCCTGTGCCCAGGACTTCCACTTAAGTTCAGAAAGGGCTTGGTTTAGGTCTTTGCCTGAGCTGTGTTGTAGGGGTACCTGACTCTAGCAGTGTGTTCTGGTAGGTAGCTTGCCTGCTGTCCTATTTCTGGACCTCTCTCCTAGATGGACCCTGTGTCTATGTTGTGCCTTCCTAGATGGACCTGGTTCTCACCTCAGCTTCCCTGGGACAGGGACTGTGCATGGAGCCTGTGGGACTGGACCCCATTGCTGGGGGTTGGGCTGGGATGACCCTCGGCTTCTGGTTTGTCCACCTTCATGGAGCAGCCCTGACCATGCTTCTCCCTAAGGATCTGATCACCTTGCTGAATGATCAGTTGAGGAACAAAGCAAGACCTACAGCAGGCAGGTCAGTTTCTATGATACAGAAGATGATAAATGACTTACTGTAGATGCACAGAAAATGTATGGTTTGTGCTATGTGTGTTGACCCTGAACAGTGACTGCTGTTGTCATTAGGGTTCCTCATTACACCGTGGCAAAGTGCTTGCTGTGTACAATTTTCTGAGTGGGGCAGACATGCCTTTGCAGGATGTCGTCTATCACTGACCACATCCTCTGTTGCCATAGAGGCAGTTAAGAAACATTTTCTATTATTTTGCTGTGAGTATGAGCTGGGGAGCGCAGTCCACCGGGGTGCAACACCTCTGTAGGAGACTTCAATGTTTGCCATCTGCCAGCTGAGGCGAATCGCCAGGCTCACAGAGCGGTGCGAGGTCAGGAGCAGACGGCCAAGTCCAACCCCAGGAGTCCTCCTCACTTCCAGAGGCTTCATCTCCCTAAAGACTCGGAGATGAGTGCGTGGGTGGGCAACGGGGAAGTGGGGAGGGGACGAGAATCCCGAGAGCCTTTCCGAGGTTCCTTCCCAAACGCCCCTCACGCCCCAGCTGAAGCAGCTCCTGCCTCGCACCCCCCCACACTCCCGTTTCTCCCCTCCCCATCCCCGGGGGTCCGTCGGGGGCCGCCGTGACCGCCCCGATCCCCCGCAGCGCTGACGGCGCAGGCGCCAGCCCGAGGCGGGGGCGTGGCGGTGCTGCCGGGCATGCGCAGTGGGCGGCAGGAACCGAAACTCCGCGCCGTTCCCGCGCCGGGAGGGGGGCGGGGCGGGGCGCGGTGCGTGGCGGGCGGCGGCTCCCCCGCGGCGGGAAGGGAGGGGGTGCGGGGGGGGTGGGGCCGCGGTGCGCGAGCAGAGCCATTTCAGCGCGCGGCACCGGCGGCCAGGCCGGGATGCGTGCGGCATCCCAAGGTTGCCAGCTCGCCGCTGCCGCCCTCCCCTTCGCCCGCTCGCCCCCGGGGCCGCGGCGCCGACTCGCCCCCTCTTTTCTCTGCCGTCCTCCCGCCGCTTCCCCTTCGCCGTCGGCAGCGCCATGGCGGCCCCCAGCAGCATCGTGCCCGTCATGGCGAGTAAAACCAAGACCAAGAAAAAGCACTTCGTGGCGCAAAAAGTGAAGTTGTTCCGGGCCAGCGACCCGCTGCTCAGCGTCCTCATGTGGGGGGTCAACCACTCGGTAAGCGCCGCGGCTCGACCCCGCTGGCCGTCCGCCCTCCCGCCCTCCCCACCGGGGCATCGCCCCCCGCGGGCTGCGAGGAAGAAGGAGGGGGAGCGGGCGGCACCGGGGAGGCACGCGCCGCCGGGAACTGCCTGCCGGTTGTCGCCCGGTTGTCGCCCTCCGCTCCGGCGGGGGCCCGGGAGCGCCTCCCCGAGCGCGATGGGTGCGGGCGGGGGGCGGCGGGAGAGGCTGCGGGGCGGTGCGGAGCTAACGCCGGGTGCCCGCCGCGTCCCATCGACCCGCGGCTCCGCTCGGGGAGCAGCGTCCGGGGGGTGCCGGTGAGGGGACCGGGACTGCCGCCGGAGCCGCCACCCGCGGGCGGGCGTTGCATAAATGTACTGCGGTGAAAAAACCCAAACCCCAGCTATTAGCGCTTAACTGGTGAAGTTTTTGCTGTCTTCCGTGCAGTTCGCTTGAGCAAGTGTCTCTTGACGGTTTTGTGCGCTTGGGGGAGGGGAGGAGAGGAGAGGAGGGCCGGTGTTGATGTGGTAAAGCAGCAGAATTGCAACATTTGCGGAGTGCTATATCACCCTGCGGATGATGGGCTGCTCTGCCTTCAAAAGAGTCCCTGTACCGGGTGCAGTAACGTTGAACTGCTGCTGGTAAGCGTTGAAATGAGGAGCCTGGTAAAGATGTCACATGGTTTGGGCATTATGAGGCTCAAGTCGCAGCTTTACATCTTTAAATAGCTGCCATGGGCAGGTTAAAAGTGTAGAGCCCAAAGATCAACTAAAATCGGGCATTGGAGCAGTTAAGACAAAAACTTCCTCCATCTCTTGGTGGTGCAAAATCTGTACATCCAAATGTTGGCTTCACATTGTTGTTTCTTGTTGCTGCAGAAAACCTAAGAATAACTGTCGGTGTGCAGTTCGAGGTTAGACTATGAATTTTGCAACAAGGTCATGAAACAGGCAGAGCAGTCTGAAGTATTAACTCAGTATTCCTTTTGTTTTCTACACATCCAAATCCTGTGAGTTTTTCTCCTTGTATAAGTTTCTGTAATTTTTGCCCTAAGCCTGGAGTCTGAGCATCAAGACAAGTGCTGTTAGATCAGTGTGAAACAGCACAGTTTCTGACGTGATGGTCTAGGGGGAAATGCTTTAACTGTATGTACCAATATGGAATAGGTGACAGAGGAGAAGCTCTGGCGAGGTTAAATAGTGTGCTTAAGCTAGATAGCCCTCTGAGTCCTTAGGAAATGGTGACAAAGGATTTCAAGTTTTCTGTAGGTCAGTTCTAAGCAGAGAAATCCTATGCCCTGAACTGATAAGAAACCAGATATTTATCTACAAAGCAAAAAGATCTCTAATCATGGAAGTGCATGATATGCTGTTTGCCAGGATTAGTCTTTACGATGTGAGTTTCTTTCACTCCTTCTTTAGTGGATAGCATTACTTATAAAAAAATTCCCAAGCAGGCCTCTTCATTGAAAGCAAGCAAGCTGATAATTACAGGGTGAGAGAGTTCTACTCAACGGCAGTGTGCTAGCTGTCAGGAGTCTCCCTGGGGAGATTGGGAGATCTCTCCCAAGAACTGAGGTCTTCCTCTTGCCACAGGTCCTTACTGCATGTGTTCGTACTTTCAGAGGAAAGACTTCTCCAGTACAAACAATAAGTCAATAGTGACAAACACAACACCATGCATAACTCCTACAGCCACGTACTGTAGCATACATAGTTGTTCTTGTTAGAAAATGTAATAAAGAAGCATACTGGTTCATGCACATACAGTTTAAAATTGTAAAGTAAGATCCTTTCATTAGGAGGGGCTCAAAGAACAAACTCACCAATACAACAGGCTCTGAGAAATGCAGCTTCAAATGAAGATGATGCTTGTAGGTATGAGTGTCTTGGAGAAACTCTTTCATTTATTTACCCTGCTGCAGGATATGGTAATGAATAATACTTCTGGTTTCCATGGAACCAATATCCCTCTGAATGAGAGAGCATAATATAAGTTAATTTGATGGGTCTGAATCTAAAACATCTCTTAGCCAAGAACACAGCATTGAAGTGTTGCAGGCTCCTCTGTTAGATGCTCACCCTGTCAGTTTCTAAGTCTGGATGTGGCACTGTCCAGCAAATGAAAGTGTGTTCAGTGTGGCTGGACTCAGTTATCACAAATGAGAATTTCTCATGGTAGAAATACAAATTACGTGTGTGGATTCATTAAGAGCAGGAGATAAGGGTCCTTAAATTTCTCGGCCGAATAAACAGAAGTCCATAAGGAAAAGCTAGACTAGGAAATGAGCATAGATTATAGTTCATTATGATAGTAATTAAATAAACTTAGAATATAGTAGTAATTTGAAAAATTTTACTTAAGGCTACTTCCAGTGTGGCTCATATCAATTAATAAGATATTAGCAGTTACTGAAGCTTACAGTCTTGGGGCATAAGAATGTATTGCAACAGGGACAAAATACTACTATGCTTAATAGTTGAGCTTTGGAAGATTTTCTGCTTTTCTTGTTGTTGTTTGTTTTGGTTTTGGGTGGGTTTTTTTGGTTTGTTTTGGTTGGTTGGGTTTTTTGTTTTTTTTTAAATTGAACGTGTGAAGAAGCTCCATGTAAAGAAGTTAGAAGAACTGTTCTTTCAGCTCCCTGCCTGAGGATGAAACATGACTCTAGGAAGGGAGATCTCAGGCATTGGTGTCATCAAGCAGAAGGCTTACACCAAAGGTGTCAAATCTTAATGGGAGGGAAGTATCTGTAGCCCAAGGTTCTTATAAATTCTCTCCTCCCCCTTCCTTCCCCCCCCTCCTCCCCCAGCATCCAAGAAGCTGTAAGCAAATTGATTTGCTGATCTTGGTTCTTGCTTAGGTGGAAGTAGAGAGGTACTTAAAATTCAAAATCCTCTTGTGGTGCAGTCAAATTCAGTAATAACTTAGAAGGTCATGTGAGGGGAAGACATGTAAACATATACCCAAATACCTGAAGAAAGAAAATGTGCTCACATTCAGAGATATCTGTTTCTGTTGTTTCTCTCTGTTGAACTAAGCTGTTGAATGAAAATTTCTAAGTGAAAGGGAAAGCAACTGTCTCCCATTCTGCAGAGGAAATTATAATACCAATGCCTTGTTGCAACAAAGACTAATTGTAGGTGCACTTGGATCTTGCAGGTATTTGCATCATTATGTATTGATTTTGTCTGTCTTTTATCCTGTGCTACTGAAGCAAATACTTAAACTGTTGTTAGTATGACTTAAAGCTAAATTTTTAGGTAGTTAGCCAAATTTTAATAATACTTAATTTACAACTCGAGGTACATAACAGACGAGTTCTTACTTCCATACTGTCACTGCTGCTGAATTTCTAGTAACTGTGGGAAGGAAGGTGGCATATAACTTTTTGCCTAATGCTTTTGGAAGTAACTCTCCCTCCTTGTTTTCTGTGCCAAAAAAGAAAGCCAGGCATTCTGTGTTTTTTGCAGCCTATGATGATTGTCCAAGGCACAAGGACGAGGAGTCTGCTGTCACTAGGGTTGGTTCTCTATCTCTTGGAAGCTTGTTAGGAAAGCTGGGAATTTGTAGGGAACTCAGGTGGTCCATAAAATATCACCCTCAAAGATGGAAAAAAATTATTTTTGTATCTAATTTTGAGTGAAGGAGTGGACTATTGGAGGCCTCACCTGCTGTGTCAACCATTAAATATATTTAGGAGAAGAGAATGATTGCATAATGAAGTTATTGAGAATTAAAACAATCAAACAGAAACAAACAAAAAAAAACCAAACCCAAAACCCAAACAAACAACAAAACAACCTGCAACCAAAACTGAACACCACCACCCTCCCCTCCCCAGCCTCTGGAATCTGTAATCGCCATCTGTTTCTTGGATGATTACAATCTGATCTAAAAACTTAGCAGTGCCTGACTTCTCAGTGGCACTTGCTGCCTAATAAGCAAGTGGAACAATAAGAATACATGAATCAAATGACTTTTTTTTCCCCTCCAGCATATTTCACAAAGACCGTATGTCCCACGGGTGAAAAATTCAACAGATAATAAACTCTATGACCTCTCTCAATTGCTCCCATGCAGCACTGTGAGCCTGATGCTGCTGTTGCACACTCAACTGTAATCTGGCTTGGTCTTTTTTAACAAAACTGGAACACCATCAGGACAAAATAATGAGAGTGAGAGCCCTGAGCCTCTTCTATTGGCCAGTGCAACCCCTGGATTCATTCACTGTTGTGGTTAGAAGTGAGGAGGGGAAAAAAGCATAACAAGTAAATACATCTTTCTCCCTCATACATGACAGGATATATTTGATCATGTTAGGAAAGCTTCTGTAGCTTTGCAGAAAGCTGTAAAATGTCTGTGTTCTTGTCAGTTGTTTGGGTTTTTTTTTCTTACCTAGTATACCTGTCCTTCCTGCTACATACTTTTATCCGGACAAATACACAAATAGCTCACTTATTCATACCTGCCCTTATGTTTTAACATGGCACTGGAGAGCTTGCTGGGCAAGTGTGTGCCCTTTCTTGTATATGGAGTAACTCAAATTTCTTAGTTGTTGGGAAAGAGGCTAGGTAAGTCAATACTTTCTATCTTGAAACACTTCATATTAAGGAAAAGGTGCTTATTGATTAGATCTTTCTGAAGATGAAGCCTAAAATAATTAAAAGCTAGGTTATGCTCTCTAGAATAAAACCTGCTGACTTATGTTTATGATCAGTTTTGGGGGGGGCGGGGTCCACAAAGACAAACCCTCATCACTTACAATGAGCCATAATACATCTTCATACATTGCAGGAATTGATAGCTTCTGGGTCCATATGTCAACATACTCTTAAATGATGATCTGTTGACTCGGGGCACTGGTTGGCTGTCAGCACAGCAGCTTTGTTGGAAGCTCTTGAGACAAGGAGGGCTACTCAGCAGTTATGTTGTCAGCTGTGTTGCTAGTGTTTGTATTTAATGCCGACCATAAATACCGCATGTGTGCTCTAAGTGGCTTCTCAAAATGAGATAAAGTAAAACTAAAGTTACTGATCTCTGCTGTTAACTCGAGATTTGTAACACTGAGCTTGGAAAAAAATAAACCTGAGTAATTGTCTAGTGGTGGTGATGGTAGACTACAGGGGAGAAGGCTCTTTCTAAGAAGCAGGAAGAAACAATGTATTAAAAAGCATTGATTACAGCAGAGCAGATAATAAAGCAATTAAAACTATTTTAAAATGAAGTCATCTGGGCACTCAGCCCAGATATTTATATATAGAAGGAAGTAGAACAGGAAGAGCTATTTATTGAAAATTGGTTTCTTTTTTTGGGTGTCAAGCTCTGTACTGCAGAAATGAATTTGATACTGCTTTTGCAACTGAGTAGATGGACTAGTAAAAATACAAATTATTTATTATGGTTCAGTTAAAGGTAGTAAACATCACTTCATGAAATACGAATGAGAGTGATATTTCATGTTCTTCACTGAACTACTGAAAGGGACACGTACAATAGCTTCTACTGGGGATGAGATGGGAAGAGCTATGAAAAAAGCTCTGACAGCGGTTTCAAAGCTGCTTTCTGTAATTTCTTCCACTCTGCAGAATAAGGTGCATCAAAGGTTAGGGCATTTGTTTTGCCTGTATGTTTTTGAAACTGAATTTCATTGACCACAGCAGGGAGGGCTGGATGATATTCAGCAAGGCAAACAGGTGGCACAAATTTGTTTTGATGACTCAACTTAGTCATCTTATTTGAGTATCCTGCACCAGATGCCTTCAGAAAGAGTCTCTAAGGGGATTATTTTTGAATTCCTTGCTCATTAAAGCAGACACTTGCATTATGCTTATTGGCCAAAGCCTGGTAGATGTTTATTTTCCTCCTGTAGTTTCAGGGTGACAAAATTTATTTAATATAACTGACTCACCCCATTATGCAGTTCCTGCTGTACAATGCTTTTTTTTCTGCTCTTCCTTGCAAACATCATGTGCCATAGGGTTCCATGGGCTAGCTGTACATTGTGCAGCTTCATGACAGCTTTTGAGGAAGGTGAAATTACCTATTATTTACACGTCTTTAGCGTAATTTGGCCAGAGCTGTGTGCTCAGTTACAGTTGTACTCATGTTGGCTTACAGATATCTTGACTTGTTGAAAGGTTAGTCCTATTTGTTGCTGAACTACAAAGTTTTAAAGGCTTGAAAAGTGTACATGTTAATCTTCATTTTTTCCTGACTTTTAAGTCCTGACTTCAGTATGAAATCATTATTTTAGTTGTACTCCCAAGGACTCTTTACATGTTTTTTTACCACTTTTTATATTTGATGCTTACTATTTAGCAGTCTAACAGAAGTCCTAATTTCTCTTCCCCTTTTTCACTGTTCGTAAGGGACATGTTTGCACTTAGCAGAATAGCTGAAGCAGTCTAAGAAATTGCTGCCTTGCTTATGGGTTGGCAATGACAAACCTTGTTAGTTTTCACAGTCTGCATCCTAATATGTGGTGAAATGGGTTAGCTTTGAATTGTTGAGATGCTAACTTCTTGTATGTGGCTTGTTATGTGAACATCTGTCTGATGATCCTTCCTTATAGGGTCTGGGCTGTTCTATAATAACTTAATTAGTTTTGTGTTGATAGATTGCTTAATTAGGGTGTTGTGGAAATTGTTTGAAGTAGCTGAATGCTGCAGTGATGGATGTCACAAACTGAATAGAAAACATTAGCTTTATCTTCAAAGAGGGGTTGAATAGTTTGCAGTAGAAATACTTAATGGCCGTACACCTTTTAGAGTACTTCTTTTTCATCAGACTTTGTGAACAGCTACCTTGTGTACTGAGGCAAGGTAATTAGTCTAATCCAACTCTTTTGTGTGCATGGTAAGTTCCCAAGGCAACCTTAATATTCTTAACACAGCTGTGAGTGTATGCATGATCCCTTTCGATTGTAAGAAAAAAATGAAAAAATCTCCTTCCCTTATGTGGCATTATTAGAAGGCCTGTGGATCTCCTTGGTGAGGCTGTGACTTCCAGAACTACCTTGCAGCTGCTTGAGCTAACTCATTTAATCTTTCGCTTCTCCCAGTCTCCCTCTTGATGTCTCAGTTGTATGCTGTCTCACCTCTCACAACTCTGGGGCTCTTGTTTCATTTTATCAATTGGGGCTCTGCCATTCCAGTCTTCCTGGTTAACAAGTTCAGCCCTATTTGTTTTCCTGATCAGTAATTACTGAGCTCCAAAGCAATAATCCAGCAAATATAAAACACTGAGGAATTTTCAGATGGACTGTAATTCACTGAAGTTCATTGTCCTGCCATGCTCACAATGTGCCAGCACAAAGAATGTGGAATTGGTGCAGAAACAGAAAAGATGGGGCAAAACAACTGCTCTGTAAGAAAATGCCAGCTTAAGCTACTGTAAGGTTAGTATGGTTAGTTAGCATAAGGTGGATTAAACCACAACCATTAGCTTGTTTTGGTATTTGTAAAACTGGGGCTGCTAGACTTGTTGTCACTCTCTGGCACTGATCTGATCCTGTGTTAAGTTCATTTGAGGAGATGCATTAGAGGCAAAATCAATGCAGAAGAGTGAATAGGGTAGGGGCTTAATACCACAACAGGCCATGTCCACAAATGTTAGTCCCGGGCCAGAGGAGCTGCAAGCACACTTGAGAGAGAGTGGAGGGAAGAGACTGATGTATGTGTAGTTTAAGGTGAGCTTTTGTGTTTGCTTGGCACAGTGGAAGGGCCTCTGATAGCTTTAAAGTGTACTCTTTGACTGACCAGTGATCTCCTGTCTACAGTTCAATTTCATATCTGGTAGCCTGGAGTCACACTGTTGACCATAGTAAAAAAGACTCAAGTAGAAAACTCTCACTGTGGATTCTGCACTTTAAACATGGAGACCTCTCTCAGTTATTTTGACTTTTTGAAGTAGTTGTGTGTTTTCTATGACACGGAAATGTGTTCCTGTTGCTTTCTGATTGTATTTTCAGTCTTGGTCTTTGGAACATGCTGAACCATCTAACCACATAATTTGTCCATCTGGGTAGAGAGTAGTTGTCTTCAGAGAAGTTGTGAAGGCTTCTGAGAGGCTGAGATTTTTGAATTTGCTTTTAGAGGTAAATACCAGTATCTGCAAGACCTGGATTGTAGCAATTCTTGAGAATCCCATCTTAAATGTTCTCTTGTAGGATGCCAAGCCTCTGGCAGTAGCAGTCACTGTTTATTGGAGAAGGGAGCAAGAAAAATACCACCTTGGTTAGCCTAAGACCAGACAAAAGAAAGCAGCTTTATTAACAATTTTCTTACCACCAAACTAATACTGAGCAATCTCTGATTAGCTTGTGGTGCCAAGCCTCAATAGGAATAGGTGTTATTAAAACAATGGTTCTGAAATAATGCCTTTCATCTCTGGAGTGTTCTGTTGCAAAGTAGACCTAAAACTGTTTTGTGGAGTTTAGTTTGCTTTGATCATATTGCCTGATGCTTTTCAGATCTTAGTTAGATCATTGAGGTAGCAAAACCATTTTTTTGGTCCATCTGTTTCTGATGTTGGTCTGATGCTGTCTGTGTTTCTATTCGTTTGGTATACTTTTGAATTTTTCTCTCAGCTGTGCAAGTTGCCTGTAGTAAAGAGTATTTACTGGTGGTTCCTGTGTGGTGTGGCCCTCATTGTGGGCTGGGTTCCAGATGTTTGTAACAGAAAACCTTCTGGAGGAGCCCAGGTAGAAATACTCAAGTACAAAATTTATAGCATGCAAATCTGCTATTGTTGTGTGGAGTTGAGCAAAAATCAAAAGACTGACATAACAGAAAGCAGGGTTGCTAATATCTGAGCTTCCCATTTCAGTTTCTCTAATTTTCTGTATTTTAAGCCTAGAGCCTGCTCTGGAAAGCAAAATTTCAAAATCACAAAAATTGAGAAGGCAGTTGAGTAAGGAATGTCTTCCTGGCTCAGGTTTTGAAGTTTTGGGTTGGGATTTTTTTGTGTTGTTTTGTTTGTTTTTAATAAAGGTCTAGTGATAGACAAGGTTACTTCTAGCTTCAGTGTCCAGAGAGCATTGGCACAAAGACAGAAATTCAGGGTAGTAGTTTTAAAATCTGTGCCTCTTTATTTGAGTATTCCTCTTACATATTTTATTTCACAAATATGAAAACAATCACTAAAGATGCTCTTTGGGTACATCTTACTTCTCTGGAGTTTGTACTTGTCATGTACTATTCTATTCATACGTTGTTTTTTTTTTGCTACCTTTTCCAGTCCAGAAAGAAATATAATGTGATCTTTTTCAGATTTACTCCAACAGCCTATATAAAAGATATACAACTCCAGTTTTAAAGGTGGTGTGCAAATTAGTTCTTCATTCATGAAGTACATATCTGAGACTGTTTGATCCAAGTAGTAATAATATTTAAAGGCTTATACTTGAAATGTTTTATTTACAGTAAGTCCCTGAAGTGGAATTACTTATCAACCCATTCTGTCTCAGCTGGCTATTCAAAAGTGCTGGTTGTCTTTCTGGGAAAAATAGCAGTCTGAAACAAGCTGACTTCACTGGAAAGCCCATACCCAACATCCTCCTCCTCAGTCACCACAAACTTGCAGTTGGAGGCTCAGAAATGACTCACTGGGAAGCAGTGTCAGATGCTTGGCAAGGTGCTGCAGCTCAGCACCACCCTCTTGTGCAGCATCTTGGGGCTGATGCAAACCAGGGTGTCCTTGCTGCTCTTTGTTTTTCCTCTCACTTTTGATATTAAGGGTATTGAGAACTGAAGAGAAGTTTTCTGGCATAATTATTCTTTTGGGTGTTAAGCAGAATTGCCATATCTGTGAGTTTGCAGCCCAGCTCATGCTTCGTTTGCAGTCAGTGATATGTAAACCAGTTTTCTCCTGTGCTTGCACAGTGGATAGGACCAAACGAACAAGAAAAGCTTTCACCCAACCCACAGAAGACAAGTGGTAAAACTAATTTACAGAATCAAAAACCTTAGCACTTGTTTACAAACACGTGTACCTGCTTGGGGGCAAAAAGCCCTGCAGCCACTGTTATCAGAACCTCTTGGCTATTTCTATGGATAGAGGGAGTTCCTGATGTAGCAGATTCTCCAGCTGTTATTTGTACTTCAGCTTATTCAACAATGCTGCTTTCTCTTTCCTACCTACAGCTGTGGGCAATTGGAGCTGGTAATTTTATTTCAGTGAGCAATGTCCTTTGGGCTGTTTTGGCTCAGGGATGTTAATAGGGTTCAGATATCTCTGGGCTCACAGAATCCTGCACTCCTCATCCCTGCTCAGCTTGTTCTGTTGCAGTGCATTAAAGCAAAGCAGTATTGAAATCCTGAGTATCTTGAATCTTGCTAGTGCTTTATGCCTTTTTCTTGCTTGGTATGGGGTAGATTTTTTTTCCTTTTCTACCACATGCTTCAATACCACTTCTCAGGAATTTTTTTCCCCACAAAGAGCAATTATCTGAGGTTGGTAGTGGCATTTTTAGTTTGATTTTCAAGCTAATTGCTTTTTACACATTATTTTGTACTTGCTGAATCTTTCAGAGGATGTATATTGCAAGTTTCTCATTGGAAGGTGTAATTTGGTAGGATATTTTTTAATATTCACATATTGTTGAGGAAAATGTCCTGTGCTTTCATGTTGAAGTCATCAACTTTTTCATTTTCCTGTGGGTATCTTTCTAAGGTTTTCTGGTTGAACATGGCTCGCTTCACAATTAAAGGCTGAGCACCTCAGAATGTACAGGAAGGGCTTGAAAGCAGTGATTCCTCCTGTGTGATATGTTGATCACCTGAAAGATTGAGGGTCCATTGGGATGTGAATGATGGTGATTCTTTTCTACGGGCTTGTTCTTGACAACTAATATGCAGTGATGGGCCTGACCCCTTGTCCACACCATTATAAATACCCTTTGAAATGTGGAGAAATTTCTTTCCTGAAAAGCCTTGTTTCTAGCCCTTTTGCAGTAAAACGTATGTAATGATTTAGAGTTTAGAGGATGTCCTTGGGCTGCTGGCCCATCCTTAAGTTACTTGCCATGTAAAAAAAAGTACTCATCTATCTACTTATGAGTTGCTGGGTCAGGAAAACATTGTTTGGCTTTGTCACAGGATACTGTACTATTCTTGTGGAAGCATATTGCTGAACAAAATTTCTGAAATTGATTTTATTAAGAATAGAGGGAGTTGAGTGGTGTAGAAATACAGCTAGCTGGCAGATAGTAATTCAGTCACCTAAGTAGCTGTTGCTATGAGTGTTTAGATTAAAAACATGGCTACAAATTGTATAAAAATAATTAACTTGGATTTTAAGGAAGTGTGTGGTTCTTCGGAACAAAAATATGATGGTTTAAAGGAATATATGTTACTTTTGGTAGCTGAGCTGGCCAAGGGCATAGACATTCTTGTAATTAGGTTGGTGGCAAGTAACACCTTAACTTCAAGTAGCCTGCTTGCTTTATTTGTTGTTCCATGGGACCCCTCTCTGAACTGAATGTATCAGCCAGGAGATTTGTATCATATATGAATACATAACTAATATTTCAGGTTGCTTGTTCTTCAAACTTGTATTTTGACTATTAGCCTCTCGATAAGCAAAACCAAAAGAAAGCTGGATTGTCTGTCTTGTTCATAGCTGTTTCTCAAAAAAAAAAAAAAGGGGGGGGAGAATGGTTTGAAATGTTCTGTGAACATCGCGTCCCTTGACACACAGCTTTGCTGAGGAATGCCAAATGCTCAGCTTTCTGGATGCTGGAGAGTATATCTGAAGCTTTGCTCTGTGATTCTGATGTGCTCCATTTTTTCCATACCAGAATGCAGGATGGGCTAATAGTAGCTGTCTGGGTGGTCATTTTTTTCCCTCTCCTCATCTGCTTGTTGTGCCCAATATTTTAACTATAAATCTGGGGGTTGTAGCTGTATAGAGTACTTAGTTCATAATAATGAGCTCTTGGGTGTTGAAATCTATTTACTTGAGGAATGCTAAACCTTGTTACAGTATTGTTGATGCAGCTGTACCATACAGTAATCTCTACAATTTGTGCTGAATTTCTTAATCACTTGAAAAACATCCATGCCTGACAAAACTTCCAATATTAGCCAAGTCTTCTTGTGCATCTAATGGCTTAAGCTTGAGGTAGGGTGGGCAGAAGTCCAGTCCCACCTGCTCCATTTGATGTTGAGTTCATTTTGCCATAATGGCTCTTCCAAACTCAGCCTTCAGAGACTGTTTTTGTTTTTAACAGGCCTGGCAAACCAGGAATGAAAATGCTCAGCTTTTAGACTTCTTGAACACAGAATAAACAGTGTGCAGTGAGTCATAGCACTGCCACTGCATAACTGAGGGGAGCTTGTGATGATTTTTTTTTTAATATTTATTTTTTAGAAACAGAGTAGTCAAGCCATTGGTATTGTTCATCTGTACTGTATCTTCCAGGACAAAACACTTGATTTTTATGCCTGATTAATCTATCTCTTTGTGAACTGTTTTTTAAAGCCTTGAGATCCAGTGTGTTTACATATATTTGCTTAAGTAATTCGAAAAAAGTGCAGGATTCACTGTTGCACTGGTTACTGGTTTCCCAGCTCCCTCTGTGAGCAGGCAGTTTTGCAGCTACTTGGAAAGGCACATGAAATGAGAGAGTGGTAGAAATGCAGTCAAACAAATCCAGCCCAGAGCGCTGCTCAGACTCGCACTGGCCCAGGTTATGGGCAGTAAAATCTGCTCTTGAAAGTATACAAGGTGACTGATTAGATAGAGTTGCTTATTGTGTTTTGGAACATGATAAAGTTTTTATCTGAAGTTTTGGAAGGATAATTGCCAGCTGTAGTTGGAATGAAAAAAAAAAAAAGGAAAAAAAAGGGGGGAGAGCGGGGGGGGCACAAGATTGCTTCAAAGCTGGGTTAAGCTGTCAGCCAGTGGAAACTCTCAACAATTTTATTAATCATATTGATCCCGGCTATTACTGCAGAATGCCGGCATTGCTTTATTAGAAATACTAACTACTTCCAGTGTGCAGATAATTTTTTACGTAAGTGGCATTTTCCTTGTCACTCAGCACCAACATTGTGAAACTGAAGGTGTTTAATTAATCTTGTTAACTTTCCATGGTGAATTACTAATGAAGTTTTTCAATTATTTATTAGCACTTTTTTTTTTTCCCCTCTAAGGAGTACTTAGGGTCAGGAAGCATGAAATAACTAACCTGAAGCCCGTAAAGCTGCAGGCTAATGACCTTGCTCCTGAAGATTTCCATAGTTGTAAAACTGACTTTTCATCTTCCCTCCCTCCCTCTGTTTGAAAGGGGAAGAGGGTGTATCCTATATGAGAGGAGAATTTCACTTTGGGTTTTACATGTTTTGGGACAGAGTTGTTTCTCTTATTTCTGGCCAAGCAAGAGTGGGCAAATGTGATGGAGTGGCAGTGCAGTGGGGAGGTCCTGCCTAAAACCTTGGGTTCTGCTAGCAGTGCCAGTGTATCCGTGTTGTCACCAGGATCAGCTGTGTCCTGTGCAAAGCCAAACCTGGCTGGAGGTGGAGAGGGAGACAGGGATGGGACACAAGTTGCTCTTGTTTAATTAGCAAAATGACTGTGTTTTCCTCATGACCTCTTTAGGCACTGGTAGGAGCAGTTACTGAGCAAGACAGCATATACAGAATTTGGGCTGTGGGGTTTCTTGCTGTAGAAGAATGGCCTGAGCCAGCTGTGAACCAAATCCTCTTCTAGCCTGTATTTGTTTCTCCCCCTGGGCAGAGGCCAGTGACTTTGAAACTTGAAAAGGGTCAACTCTGGTAATGATCGAGAGGCAGAGCAATAGAAGAAAAAGTGAAATTGCTTTGGACTTGCCTTTAATAAAACAGTTTATTCTTGAGCTTGTTGTCCTCTAGCAACAGACATCAAATTGTCTGATTGGGTTTCCTCTAATTAGCTTCACCCCTCTTAACACTTAATATTGCACTTTCTCTGTCATGAAAAAAGCAGTAAAATTTGATTACTCCATTGCCAGTTTAAATAGCAGTGTCTTCACTTTTTCAGATATATTTGCAGCAAATGCTAGTCAGCTTGAGTGTCAAGGAAATGAAGGTGTAAAGTCTATAAAATTGTGTAAAACCAAAAATAAACAAAAAAACCCACAAAACCCACAAGAAAACCCAAAAAACCCCAACCAAACAAAAAACAAACTCCATTTTGTAATGCAGATAGTCCACATCCATGATAGCTTTTTGGGATCTTGGAAATGCTTCTGTTTGTCACAGTGGGAGACACTAACACCAAGACTATGTGTGTTGCTGAACCTAAAAATGGATGTATTAGACTTAATCCTTCTTAGTATCCTGTCTTTAATGCTGTGGATTTTTCTATTTTTTTTCTAAATGCTAAAGAAATCTCAGCAAACTGTTCTCCTGCATCTTTGTCAAGAAATAGGAAGAATATTGTACTTGTTTCAATTAATCTGCTTCCTGGCATTATGTGACTCTATGGAAAGTAGTCTTTACAGAAAAGAAATTGTATCCTTTTTTCCATGCTTAGAGTCTCTTCCATTCTGTTTTGGAATGTACATCACTTATGCTTCTGTGGCTCTGTCTCCTTCCACTCTAGGGCTGTGTTTTAGTAAAACTTTCCCCTGAGGGACAATTTATGCTTACCCTGAATAACAATTTGCTGGATAGCTAATGCTATATTAGCTTGTTTGCATCTACATGTCTCTAGGGAATGGGACTATACATTCCCAGTAGGAGTCTTGGAAAGGATAAATTTTAACTTGTGGTTAAATTTTAGATGTTACTTCACTTTTATTTCCTTTCAGCAGCAGGAATTGTTGGTGTTGATCCTATTCTTTTCTTTCTTTTTTCACTACTCTTGGTATCATGCCCTTGGCCAAGCTGTTTAACTGACCAATTCAGCAGGAAAAATACCTTTTTAGGGAGGAAGAGATATTTTCAGGAAATTAAGTAATTGGTATCTGGTGGGATGTGACAAGTATGAGAGCCAGTGCAAAAGGGGTAGGCAGAATGGGTCAGCAGGGTGCAGGGACCAGCTGGGCAATGAATCTGTCTCCCTCAAAATGGGACCAAGCTGTTGGGTTTAGTGTCCTTATTCCTTCAGCTTCATTCTTTTCAGTTTTAACTTCACTCATATTGGTTACACATGATAACTCTCACAGCAGTACTACTCTATAGCTGCCTTGAGCAGGCAGATATAATATTTACATGGGCAAAAAAGGTGAGAGTACTATTTGAAGGGACGTGGATTTTTCTGTGTAGCTGCAGTGCACTGCAGTAGTACATGTAGTAGCTAACTGGCTTATTAAAAAAACAAAACAAAAGAAACAAAAACCCCAAAAACCAAAACAAAACCCTGAAAACCCAGAACAACCAACCAAAACACTTAATCTAGTGCTAATACTCTATTTTAATTTGTGTCTTTGTTCAGAGGCTGACATAAGTATAATTTCTCTGCCACTTGAGTAAGACATGTTTTAAATTCAAGTGGTTTCTCCCATGACCAGCCTATTTATTTTTTCTAATGTGGCTTTTCTTCTAAGCTCTGTCCCATCACTACAGATTGAAGCAGATCAGCAGCACTGGCTGTGGCATAAGGTATTGATAACTCTGAAGCCCTTCTCAACTCTCAGTGGTTTCAATAAGAAGTGGCCCTGTTCCTACAGTTTAGTTTATGCTGTCTCTAGTATATGTCTGATCATTCAGTACATCATTTCAGCTTGCTAAAAAAGACTAGAGATGAATCTGACAAAAAGTCTGTGTTGGGCATGCATTGTATTCTCATTTTTGCTGGGTTCATTGACTGAATCAGCTCACTCTCTGATCGAAGAGCTTGGTAGAGAGGGGAAGAGGAAGTGAAGCTGTTCTCACTTGCCAAGTGGCAAACTGTGTAATTCATCTCAGCTGTGAGGAAAAGGCTGGAAACCCGCAGCTGGAGCTGCTCTGGCCGCGGGTACTGCCTGGGTTGCTCTCCACCAGCTGAGCTCAACAAAAGGATATCAAATGCCAGAGGGGTAGGAGGCTGGGTCTGGCAAACAGAGCTAAAGTCAGATGATGATGAACAAAATTAACACTGTAGTGCTGCATTGTGTTGTACAGAAGGATTTCGAGTTGGAAGTAGTTATTCTGACAATGAGTATTTTCACTGTCTTATGCTGCTAGGCTTCCCTAGATCAAACCTGATATCTGGCAGTACTTATGTACTTGATGTGCCTTCAATACCATATTCTAGGCTATTCATGAGCTATGATGCATCCACTTTGTGGAAATATTCTAGCTCTTTCTTTAATTCTGGCAGGTCTTGCTGTGGGCTTGAGGACTCTTCAGGGTTGAGTTGAATTGACTTCATATAGGATGTGCACCAAACACTTCTGGAGTATTCTGAGCCTGCTACTGAGACAGTGTTGTGTTTGAGGTTTTTTTGGTTTGCTTTTTTCTGCTTCCATTTCTGCAGTTGTTTCTGCAAGAGTTGTTTCACTCATGGCTATCTACTTTTTTTTTTTCTTTTTTTAACACATACCCTTGATGTTCTCTCCTAACTTAGATCAGGAAAATATGATCTGAAGGTCTTCAGAGATAATTGTGATGGAATGCATGTGCAAAAGCTAATGGGAAATCTAACCCACCCCAGCTTTCTTGGTATGTGACTGAAAAGGCTTCTCTCATTGTGATGTTGTGTCATAAACTTTTATTGTGATTGGTTTTAACATTTCCTTCTCCTTTCAGCATTTTCTGTGCAATGCTATTGTAAAAACTAGTATTAGTGCATGTCATGTCTGAGCAGTAGACTTGACTGAGGTTTCTGGACAAGAATTTTTATATCTGCCTGTAGTATACTTGTAGATAGCACCAGTAAGTGCTTGAGAACTTTCATTTTATCTCCACAGGTTATACTTCCTACTGGAATTCCTACTTGGATGCTAGATATAATTTGTGTTAGGTGTCACTAGTGCCTTGCTTTCCTATGGTTCCAGAAGCCTAGACCCATAAGGGTTAGTAGCAGCTTTGCAAAAAGTACCAAACATGTCTGAAATTTAGGTGACATTGATTATGTCTGACTGTATACATCTGCAAAATGCAAATGTATTGGTGGTGAGTTAGAGGGTTGCTTCTTAGATGCAACAAAAGAAAATTGTAAATGCCAAAAGTGGAGAATGGCATATGTGACTATATCCTTGTAATTTCAAGAGACTTAAAACACAATCAGTGGTCTTGGCAGATGGCCAAGGGCACAGGCGGCTTCTGGAAGACTTCCAGCTGCTAATGGAGTGTGGATTTTGGTTAAATTTAACTGTGACCACTGATTCTTGGATTGCATGCTGCTATGTGTTAAAATGTATGGGGTTTTTGTAATTATTAATATTTCATTCTAAAATCTATTTTAATACTCAAAGGCAGCTGTACAGTAGCCTCATGACATGGGTCTCTCCTGTATGTTTAGCACAGATTGAAACAGCAGCATTATGAGTGGGAGGATGCAGTCCACTACATCACATTTTCTAGTGCTCTACTATAAAAACTAGATGTTCTAAGAGCTTGAAAATACTTTATGTAGGCAGCCTCAAAACCTCCCAAGAAACACAGCTGTATTTAGAGATACAAAGTCTTTTCTATTGTTGACATAATTGACTGCTTTAAAAAAAATACTTAATACAGCAGTGTGGTGGGTGGGGACTTTGACAAGACTTCAGACTTGTAGTTTGGGCACAAGCCTGCTTGGATCAGTTGCCTGTTCACGCGTTTGGCTACAGCTAAAATGGTTGCAAAGAAAAGGAACCATAGGGCAATCCCTCATACTTCAAGATATGTTGATGTAGGGAAGAGCATACTAAAACAGAGTGGTCAGATGAGGTTATTCTTTTAATTTAATTTGGAAGAAATGAGGAATTTCTCAGATGTCAGGCCCCAAAGAGAAAATACATAAGAACTGGTAGGCTAATGTCAAGTTCAGTTCTGCAAGTGCATGCCTTCTAAAATGTTTTTTACTTTGATACCACAACTAGTTGGGAGAAGGGGAAAGTAGATTAATGTAGCATTCGTATGAATACTGGTATGATCCTACAGAATAGGTGGTTATATATTGGATTAGTTCAGTGTTCTACATAGAAGTATGTTGGGATTTTTTCTTTTTGCATTACAGGTTTGTCAGGTCAAGGAATCAATCCTATTGAATTCAATAAGCACTGAGGTAATACTTCCTCTGGAAAGCATCTTTGGCAGTTGATGCAGAAACTTAACTGCGTAAGTGTCTAAAAAAAAGGAATGACTATGCCTCAGTAAACTTATGAAGAATTGTTGACGAGAAGACTACAAATAAGGCTGAATCTCTAAGAAAAATAGAAGTCAACCCTCTGAATGATTTGAGGAATTCTTTAGGTTCTTGGTTCTTGAGTAGTTTTGTGGTGGTTTTTTTGTTGTTGTTCCCAGTTATTAATATATGATTTTAAAATGCAGTGATGCAATTGCAGTGATATCACATAGACAGGTTTTAGTGTATTTGAAATGGTGAAATGTGGGTATTAAGTCCTGTCATTCTCTTAAAAAACAAGGTTAAGTGAATTGCTAAAGTGATGTGTATAGATGAATTTCAGTGTGTTTTAGAGACAATGTTCTAGTCTTCAATATTTCTATATAGTTGGGACTATCAGTTGAATGTTAAGTATGCCAAGTACTGAAATTGATTTTAAACATTGAGATTTTGAGGGAAGACTAAAGAAATAAAAATGAAATTAATTTTTAGTATTTCTGAAACTCCATTTTGTCTTGTGGGTAAATAGAAGTCCAGCCTTCCCACTCTGGAATGAGGTAAACTGTTTTGAAATGCATTAGCCTGATTCTAAGCACCATTATTTTAAAAACTGATGAGAACCAATTCTATAGCTAATGCCAATTTAGTATTGCAGTGTAAATTATAGAAATTCCTATCTTTTATGTAAGAAGTGATGCACAGTCTGCAGCCTGTTGGGGGGAAAACAGACAAAATTAAGACTGACATTGTTCAGGTCTTTCTAGTTCCTGTAGATTTAAACTCTTGTTCAGCACAAGTTTTGTTTTATAATTTGAATGTAAGCTTATAGGCCTTTACATAAGAAACTATACACAAGGTGATAGTTACTTGGCACTACAATGTGTGTGTGATACGCATAAACTAACACCTGAAACAGTGAAACAGTTGTTCTTATATGTAGTTGTTCTTATAATGTATTGCTCTATTAATTATTTTGAGGAGAGTTACCTGCCTGTCAAACCAGAACTAACCCTTTTAAAGCTGTCATGATGTGTCAGGTACATCTAACAGGTTCCTGAGCAGCTAACACAAAGCAGCCTTGTCCAACTACCATTGTAAAGGAGCAGCAAATGTGTATTGAAGATCATTTAGTGCTTTTTAACTCTAGATTCGTAATAGTACTATCATACTTGTTTATTTTTCTTTTCTGTTTTTCAGTTCTGGATTTAACACCTTTCATGAAGTAACCTGGGGAGTCTTTCTCTCCAATAGTCCAATATAGTTGAGCTCTTTTTAGAAAACCATTGGCTTGCATGAAGCAGGGAATTTGCCTGGTCCCAGTCCTTTCTCTCAAAAAGCACCAAACCCAGCATGTTCCTGCCCAGTTCCCAGTCTCTGCTTTCCTATGTATATCACCTGGGGGGGGTGAGAAAGGGTGGGGAATCAGGAGAGGAAACCCAACTTATTTATGATTTTGTAACAACTGTAGCTAGAGGAAGAATCTTGAAGGAGAAATACCTATTAAGTGAGGATATTTCCAATTTCCCTACATAATATACTTCAATTTTAAAAGTCTTAGGTTGCCCTTTCTCTCATCAGAACATTTGTGTTTGAAAGAACACTACAAATGTTTCCTTACTGATGTAAAATGAAAGCAAAGTGAGGTTGAGCACAGAAAATGAAAGCAGATTATACTCTGCAGCGAATGGCTTAATGTCTGTGGGCCACTCATGCGCATCTGATTCTTACTTATCAACTTAGGCATGAAAGCAACAAATAAGTATCTCTAAATAATAAAAATATATAGATAAGTTCTCCTATACTTAAGGAATTGAGTTGTTAAGACTTTTTCACTAATTTCAGAAAGTAAGTTCCCTCAGCCCACCTTTCAGCAGCTATTGGAAAATGCATGTTTTATCCAAAATCAGGTACTCTGGCTAAAAATAAATTTGGGGTATATGGCTTCCTTCTGTTTTGGGGTGAGAGGGAGTATAGGTAAAAGACAAACAAACAAAAACCCCTTCAGTCATAAATTGCAACTTGCTCTAAAAGTGTTGGAGTTATTCTGTGCTGGGATTGTAAGTCTTTGCAGTCATTTGACTTTTAAGAATGCTGGCATATATAGTTGCATTGAAATAAACACTCTACTATGCATGTTGGGTTTCTGCTTGATGGATTTAAGTGGCTGCTATGTCCCCTGGAGACTTAATGAAAATATATTTTTCCTTGTGATGTATGTGGAACATGCAGTCAAAAGTACTGCTTGCTTTATAAGTCATCTTTAATTAAAACTTTCAATGAATAAAGAACTTTTTATAAGGACCACAATGGAAAGTGGGCAAAACAGACTTGACTTGAGGAAATTAATTTATTAGCAATCATATGAGAGAAATCTACTGAGAAATAAAACCAAATCTTGTAACACCTTCAGCCCACCCCTCCCTTCTTTCTGGGCTTAACTGACTTCAGATTTTTCTGCCTCATCCCCCCAGCAGCACAAGGGGGTGGGGGTTGTGGTGAGTTCATCACATCTTGCCTCTGACACTTTCCTTCTCTGGGGGAGGACTTCTCACACTCCTCCCCTGCTCCTGTGTTGGTTGCCACCCATGAGGAAGAGTCCTTCAGACTTCTCTGACTTGAGTCCTTCCTGTGGGCTGCGGTTCTGCATAAACTGTGCCTTCCCATGAGCTGCTGTCCTTTAGGAACACCCTGCTCCAGTGTGGATCCCCCGTGGGATCACAAATCCTGCCAGCAAAACTTCTCCATCCTGGGCTCACTCTCCACTGGACACTGCCTCGCCACTGTCTGCACCACAGACTGCAGGAGAATCTCTGCTCCAGCACCTTCTCCCCCTCTTTATTTGCTGACCTTGGTGTGTGCAGAATTGTTTATCTCATTCCACTCTTCCAGCTGCTGTTTTTGCACTTAGCTGTTATCCCAGAGCTGCAATCACCAGCACTGATGGCCTTGGTTAGTGGTGAGTCCATCCTGAAGCCAGCTGGCATTGGCTCTATTGGACAAAGGAGAAACTTCTAGCAGCTTCTCACAGAATCCACCCCTGTAGCTGCCCCCACTACCAAAACCTTGCCTTACAAACCAACTACAAGTGTTTACCCAAGCTACTGATTTATGCAATGTATTTACAGGTAAATTTGAAGCAGTTAGAGTAATCTATTTGAAGTTTCTGTTAGCAAGAATTTTAGTTCCATGGGGCTTCAGCTGTGAAATTGTGTATATGTAATAATACATATGAAAGGATCAGATTAAAGATAAGCAGTTGCTAATTCCTTTAGGAAATGCTTCAGATCACAATCTGTATAAATCTGATCAGCAGACTTAAATATGGGAAATGTCTGCCAAAAATTTAAGTCTTAAGTCTGTTCCATCCTGGACTTCTCATCTATTTAAATTGAGATCCTGATGAAATAGGTTTGTTTTTTATTGTTGGCTTGTTTGGTTTTAGAGTAGGGTTTTTTTTGGTTGCACTTTTTCTGGTGTTTCTTGTTATTGTTGTGTGGTATTTTGTTTGTTTTATTTGGTTGGTTTTTTTAGACCAGTTGCCTGCTGTTGTGTGATGTAGCTTGAAGCTGAGATGCATGACTGCAAAAGGAGTAGCAGTGGTGCTCTTCTAGGTTCTGTGGTACTCTGGTCAATAATAGGGTGCCATTAGAAGGCAGATGTAAGTTGGAAAGAAAGTGAGATTCTCATACTGGCAGATATATCATCTGTGTCTTGGGAGTTGCAGAGTGTTGGGCACAAGTGGTTTGACAGCAGTATTTGATTATTAGCCTGTAATTAATGTATGCAATTCACCTCAGCTTGAGTAGCTGTGCACTGGCTGCTTCTAGTGCAAGCTCTGGCCTTGCACTACCTCTGGTACATTTCTGCTGTGTTGCAGCCTCTGGAGCTTGTTTGTTATCTGTGATACAAGATTTTTTATTTTTTTTTTTAGTTTTGTATATTAATTCTCAGACACACCAGTTACTAGAAAGGGTGATGGAGATACTTCTCAAGCTTTCATTTTAAAAAGTTGAAGAGAATGGTTCTCTTCAGGTGCTTTTAACTGGTATGCTCAGAAAACTAACTATTTTAAACTTAACTTCTTCTGATTATGAAGAAACTTTTCCAAATAGCAGAAAGTGAGAGCTCAGCCACTCCCCACCCCTCCTACACACTTCCAGTACATGAAACATCATACACAAGGATAATTCCTCTATGTTTATATCTCTAGGCTTTGCTCTTGCTCTGCTTCTGCTGGGGAGCCTGACATTGACTTACTCCAAAGCTGCATCTTTACTGAGAGAAAAATAGGCAGCTTGATCACTTGCCTAGGGAATAACCCATGTGACTAAAAAAAATAAGAGGAATAGGTCAGATCTCCAGTTAGTGCCACACCATGTGTCTCTGAATTGCTGACTTAGCTTTATTTTCTTCCAGAGGAATACTTGCCATTCCCCCAAAAAGGGATGTGATCTTCCCCTCCTCCCTAAACTCCTGTATGTTCCAGATTTTGGAGTTACCACATACTTGAAATGAAAATCCATGCTACTGCTCCTCTATCATCCAAATTCCTCAGTATTTGAAAGCAGACATGTATTTAGCCTATCTGCGAAAAACTTCTTTAAATGGATTTGACAGCTCTGAGATAAAGCAAATGCATGTAACTAATCATATCTTAGAGCACAAATACACTGGTTTTCCTGTCATCTCTTCTTCAAAAATGTGTTACCCAGATCAGTCATGTTTCTGTAACCTTTTGAAGCTTTTAAAACCAAACCTTGATCTAGCATGTGTGATCAGTGTAAAAGCACTGTCTTGGTGTGCAGACTGGTTCACAAGTGATTAACTACTGCCATGTGCTTCTTTCCTGTAATGATTTGGCTTTGGAAACAAAATAAAGTGTTCTTGCTTGTGAGTGGTTTCATGTTGTTTGTCGATAATCCACATGGACCCTCTCTATGAGGGTATCTCGGGTGGTTTGAAGTTATTGACTTTGACTGAAGTACTCCACAGTCTGGATGATAACATGGTGAGGGGGCTGGAGTGGGGGGAGCTTGATCTGCATGTTTTCTTAAATTCACATATAAATTAATTATGTGGAAACTACATTTATAAATTAATCATGTGGAAACTGGATATATTCCAGTGCTGGTATCTTGGTGCGAGGAGGAGCTGGTGAAGAAATAAAGTTCAGCTACCACTTTATATATAAAAACAAACAACAACAAGAAGAAACCCTTCCCTCTCACCACCCCTGCCCCCCCCCCCCCCCCCGAAAAAAAAAAAAAAAGCCAAAAACAAACCCCAAAACAAAGCCAAAAAACCCCAAACCACCAAATTAACCAATCTGGCTGAAATTTTAGGAGAGCCACAATTTTTAACTTAATCAAATCCATGTTTTTATATCTTTGGAAATTTTTTTTTGTCCCTCCTTTTTTGTGTGGTGGTACGTTTGTGTTTCTTCAGGTAATTGAGAAATAATTTAAGAGTAAATGGAAGGTCTTCTTGTGTAACATTAGTACTGTTGTGTGGACCAGCTGTACTTACTACACAGTTTCATCACATAGCATGGCTCAAAGAAGTAGTAGGTGAGAGTAGACTAGTTTGTGTTTTTAAAGGAAGATTTAAGCCTTTATCTCTTGTACATGATCAAATACATTTATCAAAGTCTGTCTCATTCAAAGAGATGCTATAAAAAAGACATGTGATGTGTGGTGGGGAAGCTTCTTAAAAAGAACATAACCAGATAGTTCTTAAAACCTAATTCTATCAAGGTGACAGGAAGTGTAGCGAAGGAGATGGAGATACAGGATCTGGAGATGGTATCTGAAGCAGAGCCCCAGTGTGTGCCATCTAATAAGAGAACTGCAGAAGAAAGATGGCTGTATGAAGGAGACAACTGCAAGCAAGACAGCAGCCTTCAAAATAAAAATAAAACAGGAACATTCAATGAGTTTAATAATCATGAGTCTAATATTCTAAATGTAAAAACACACTTGAAAGGTTTGTGGTTAACAGAAGGCATAAGGATTGATAACAATGCTTGCTTTCTACAGATCAGGAAGATTCCAGACTGCCTGCACGAATTGTTAATGATCATGATATTAATAGATTATATGTAGTAGATACAACTGTTGCAGAGAAAGGGGAGAGGAAACTGTGGTTATTCTGGTTTCTGATCTCTTGCTTACTAGAGAGTCCAGCTGCTGGGTCTAACACAGTAGAGATAAGAGATAGTGAATAGCTGAATTACTGATGTGGTATATAAATTCTTGTCTAAATCTGCCATGGTACCTGGAGTGCACAGAAAGCCAAGCATGATGCTGAAGTTTAGGTATTGGAAGCTATAATACTTTCAGGGCTGTAATCCTAATGTCTGAAGCAATTGAATTAATGTTATTTACCCATACCTCCTTCTGTTCTTTATTATAATCTCTGTGTGGGAGAAGTGAGATTTTTTGTAAGGAAAACTGTCTTGCAATCATGTGAAGGTTGATGGTGGGCCAATAACCAAGTGGATAAGATGAATTTAAGTGTCTTGTTTTCAAGCAGATTTTGAGAGGGTTGCTTTCCCAAGGCTTCAAAGGAATCTAGTTAGCCATAACATAAGAAGTGAAGGCCTTTGTGTGATAATTACGTAAGAGATGAAGGACCTAAGGTAGAAGTAAATGCTAGGCTTTATCAGTAGAGAAAGTTGCTTCTAGGCAGAAAAAATTACTCAGGGAATCAAACATTTTCCTGAATTACCTAGAAGAAACCCGGTGACCAGTGGTAAAGAAAACTTGCTGAAGACATTAAATTATTTGGGCTAGTAAGGGTGAGGTACAACTGCAAAGAGCCCCAGACTAACTCAGGTGACTGAATTCCCAATGTTGTCATTTGCCAGGGTAACTCTCTGCAAGCAGTGCATTGAGAGGGACAGCCCCAGCTGTGTGTATAAACTCATGGATGCTAAATATGCCATAACCATTCAGGTAAGTTACTAGCAGAGGAATAAAGAGTAATCAAGAAAATATTGCTGGGCTTCTTTGTAAACCCATCTTGCATCCACATTTTGAATGCTATGTGTGGTCCCCTCCTCCTGCCAAGTGGTATAGTAGAGCTGAAAGCTCAGTTGAGGGCAGCAAGGATAGCCAAAGAAATTCCTTTCTTTCACTTCAGCCTTACATTTTTTCATTACGGCTCAAACAGAACAAGTGGCAGCTTTGGACTTCAATAAAAGGTCACTTCTCACATTTTTGTACTTTATCCATCTCGTCAGCTAAAAGCTGTATGGAAAAAATGAAAATTGTAACTCATTCTTGTACATCTCTTAAATCACAAAGTAAATGACAATGGTATCACTCCATGCAGGACCAGGACTTAGTTACATTTTGAAGAAAAATTAGAGCTAACACAGCAGCAGAAATACATATATACACACACCAAAGGAAGTCAGTGGTCCCTGTAAGCAAGAACCATTGCCACTGGATGATACAGCACTTGAAGCAAAGGTTTGAATTTCAATGAGGGGTCAAAGTTGGACACTATCTAATGTCTCTACAGTATCTAACAAAATAAAACTGCTTTCATGCTTTTACTCTAGGCTTTAACAGGATCTAAGCAGAGTAACTAATGTGAATTTTATGTAAAAAAGTATTAAAGGAAATGAACGAATTATTATTTATCCACCTCTCTATAGTGTATGATGTGTGGAGTTAAAGGCTCTCTGTTCAGTGTATTCTTTATGTTAAACTATTTTTATGAATATTTTAGTAAGAAGTTGTCATATGACAGAATGAACTTTACATTTCTTTAATTTTTATGTTCATTCTAGACTTGAAGTCTCTGGGTAGTTTCTCATCAGATACTGTTGCCCCCTTATCATAAAACACATCTTAATGTGCCCTGTAAGACAGTCAAAAATTGCTCAGATTGAGTTTATAGGAAAATATGGCTTTAAAAACTAGTAATTGGTATTGCTAGAAGGTAGACATACTTATTAATATAAAACCTCTTAAGCCTCACTGATGTTATGGTATGTGGTCTCAGAACTGACCTTCTGTTTATTCTTCTTGATCTGTCACCCTACTTGCTATGTCTAAAAGTGGATGATAATAAATTTTTTTTATGTGGTAACTTTTTTTTTTCTTTGTTTCTTACTTGCTATTTTGTTTGAAGTCCAAGCATGTTGCCTACACACTGAGACACGTTAATCCTATTGTAGTTTATCATCTTTGCTTTGTTCTGTAATTTTTGGGTATTTTAGGGTCCATTTTCTGTAAGCATTCTATGTCAGAAGTTCCACTGGTATTTTTACAGATTGAAACTGACAGTGCTTTCACTTTTCTTTAGTCAACTTGAATCATCTGAATGTACACCATGAAAATCTGACTTTGTATCTTCCTTGGCTACCTCTAAGTAAAAGGAGTTGCTCCTGGCACATCAGGGTGACCAATGGCATCAGTGGCTTCTGTGAGCTTCACCACTTGGCTTCACCAATGCTGGCATCATTGGTTCTGTTCCTTGAAATGGTGCTGTCTCAGCATATGACTGAATTGTGAAAAATTCTTCTGTTTAGTGGTCCTGAGAAAAATACCTTCTGCATTTTAAGCTTTAGGTTTATTTGAGGATATTTAAGGTGTGATTTAGGATCACCTCTTCCTCTTGCCCCTTAATGCATGCTTCCTCCTCCAAAGCAGTTAATTTGTGGTTGTAGAACACCTTTGCCTCACGAAAAGCTGCTGTGGCAGGGTGTCACATAGGGGATCGTGTTTCTGCTGTTTGTTGTAAATTGCTGTAAGTCTTCCAAGTGTATATGAGAACCTGGTCTACAATTCTAATACCTATAGTTTACTCACTCATATGCTGAAATATCTTGTTAGTTTTGTGAGGATCAATAAGAGCAGTATTTGTTAACCAGGGTCATTGGAAGGAGGTCAAAAGACAGCTGTATTGACTTGCAATCAGGGAAATTAATCCTCAGTGACCTTGTTCCATATTAAGAGATTGTTAAAGATCTGTAGCCCTTTTGAAGAGACTCTTTGATAGCTTTTGTTGCACAAATTAATTCAATTATTCCTGAATTAAGACTGTAACTGTCAGCTTCAAAAAAGTTATTGATATCAATATATCACTAAGTCTGTAGGAGGAGAATCTTTCCTAGGAAATGGACCAGTTAATCTTGTCTTTTAAGGATGTACTGTGAAACAAAAAGCTGTACAGTAGCTGCAGGAAAGAAAAGCTGGGTTTTCTTCACCGTCAAGTGCCAGCACATGTGGGAGGGTAGACTGAAATGACCTTCCCTCTTATCCATAGTCTTTTAGTTTAGTAGGCACTACCTCTTACCCTTTTCTTTGCTTTCATCATTTGTCTCTGTTCATTCCTTTTCCATAATTCTGTACCTATTCCTCTAGTGATCCAAATTAATGTGAACACTTACAGCTTTGTTTTTCTGTCCTGAATTTTCTACTCAAAATTACTTTATATACTTGTTAAATTTTGCAAACTGTGAAGTACCTAAGGCAGAAGGGGATTTTAAGAAAATGTCATAGGGTTTTTCTCAGGCTTTTCAAGATCTATCTTTCCTGGAGCTAAGAGTAGTTTTGGGGGGCTTCCAAGATACACAAGTATATTTTGACTTCATATTTGATGAGTATGTCATAGAAGTAGTATTCCAACTATCTGAGGAGAATACTTTTGTATTGTAATATTTGCTCACAAGTGATGTCAAGGTGCATTGCTAACCAACCTGACTGGGCTTGAAAGACAGGATTCCATTAAGCTCCTTTAACTCCTTGGAATAGCAGAAAGTTATCCTGTGCTTCCATGCCATTTGCAAGTTTAAGCAACTCCTTAAGAGCAGGTAGAAGGCAGGGGCTCTGGAGCAGGTGGGAGAAGGCAGCAAGAATCTCCCTTTTTGGTACTGCTTGGGCTGTTAGGCTCCATAAAATGTGAGGAGCCACACTCTTAAAATCCTCATGGATTTTCAAGAATTTAGCAACTTCTGAAGTCTAAACTTAAACTGTTGCTAAAGTTTGAAACCAGGTGGCTATCTACTTTCTTTTTCTTTTCCATGCATAAATGCAAGAGGTTGGAAGAGGCAAGTGGTGAATAAAATAAGGCCATGCTGTAACATGCTGTGCTATAAGGAGTAAGAGTTCTGTTTCTCTGTTTAGGGTATCCTACCTGGGCAAAGTTGATACAGTCATTCTGTGACCATCAAGCCTTGAAAACTCTGCATTCAATTCCTATGTTTGACTTAACTTTAGAAGGAAAAGCATTCTAGTGCAGGTTTATCTATCATAATCAACAAAAGATGAAGGTAAGTAATTTGTATGTGCAGTATTATCTGATGGCTTCTCAGTACGGAACAGAAGCTTCGTTCTGTGGTACTGGATTAGGTAGAATACACTTATGGGTTGGTGACTCAGGTGCAAGGGATCAGGTACTGCAGGACTGATTCCCCAGCAGAAATTACCTCAACAGAATGTGCCCATCCAATTTTCCTGATGGATAAAGCATTCAGATGATTGCTTCCAGTTTTTGGAGGTTGCATGAAATATATTTATAAAATGTCTGTGTAACAGTGGCATTCATAACATAGGGGTTTTAAATTTTGTATGCAATGAGAAAAAATATTGAACAACCTCAACGATTTTCATACTACTTGTGGCTGCACCAGCAGCTGCCCATCAGTACTGTTTAACTGCTGATATAAAAACAAGCAACAAACCATCCACTGTCTTCTTTCTTCTGCTCTTTGCTTTCTTCCTCCCCTCTCTCTTACAAAAAACAGCCTCCATTTTCTGTATTCTTTAAAGGGTGATTTAAAGAAATCTGAATAATTTCATATTTTTTATCATATCATGATTTCATATCTCAGACATTGGAATGGGCTGCCCAGGGAAGTAGTGGATTCTCCGTCCCTGGAGATATTTAAAAAGAGACTGGATGTGGCACTCAGTGCCATGGGCTGGGAACCACAGCGGTAGTGGGTCAAGGGTTGGACTTGATGATCTCTCAGGTCCCTTCCAACCCATCCGATTCTATGATTCTATGATATCAAGCTTGGGGTGCAGAGGGTGGGACATTTTTCTTCTTGCATACATATTTTTCTGTAAAAATAAAAAATAGTGAACAATAGTACCTACTTATGTTGTTTTGAGGATGTGACTTACTCCTGCTCTGTCCAAGCAGTTACTGAATGCACAAGGTGAATGTGGCCAGCACCTCAGGCCTTTTCCTGGTGGAAGAGACTAAGGTCTTCCTAGTGGAGAGACAGGATTACAAAAGATAAGACTGAAAAATAAGATGGACCAATTATTAAATAAATGCTTCTTTAAAACTTGGAAGAAAATTATCCTGTTTCAGCTCCAGAGGCCTACTACTTAAACATCATCATCAGCTGGCTGGTTCCGTCTGGAAAATGCAAACATCAAAAATCAATAGAGACAATGCTGTCAGTTCCCAGGTAAATGAAAATAAGACCTGGGGAATAAAATTAAGAAGTAATTTTTAGATTCAAGCCTTCATGGGTTATATACTTTGGCATCTTTCGACAAATGTGTGGGACAAGCATTTTAAGTTTGCTTTTATATTGAAGAGATACCAGCAGTGATTCTAGAAACTTGAGCTTTTTTACCCAACAAATTAGCAAGATTTAATAACTCCAAAACTCTACTGCTGTGCTTTAAAATCAATAGTAACAGATTTTTGTATGTTGTTGGAGCAAGTAAGGATTTTATATTGTAGATGTACCTATTGTGGGTTCTTTATTTATATCAGTAGTAGAGAAAACAATTTTGTTGTCTTGGAAAAAAAAAAATACATTGTTACTTTCTGAAGATAGTAGTAACTCTTAGTCTCTCAACTATACCAAGTATCTATTGAGGCTATATCACAAAACAAATGAAGGGGGTAAGGGCTTACAGTAAAACAATAGGAAAATACAATGCAGCAAGCAATGATTGTCAGCTTGTCATGGATTTGCTTAGGATTGTTTTTTGCAGAGGGTGTGCATCCACCTGATTGCATGCATTGCACATGCATTTCTAGCAACAGTCACTATCAGCATAGAAGTGTAGCAGAAGAATCTGAGCTTTTAATATTAAAGAAACATTCTTGAACATGTAAATAGTACTGTAACTTCATTTGATGTAGGAAAATAAAGATCCTGGTTAGATCATAAATATGGCTTACATACTGCCATTTGACTTGTGTTCACCATTATTTGATATAATGGAACCATATAGGTATACTATAGGTTTGTATATTGAATATCTATATGTTCCACATAGAGCAAGCCATGGTTTGATTGAAGCATAGTAGAAAGCATTGTTACACAATTAGATAGCTAAAGGTTTATCTGGTTTCCAGTTAAACCAGTAAGACTAACTGATCCTAATGGGCTTTTGATTCTCACTCTGCCCATTTGCTGATAGACCTGGGAACACAAGGGACTTGATTTTCTTACTATCTTGAGGTAAAAATTACTTCTGGCACTACCTTCTTGTCCCAGATCTGACTTGGATGCCAAACAGTCAATTAGCAGCTTTGCCCAGACACAGAGTTTGGACCTGAAAACCGGAGTGTGGCTTGGATATCCATGCGTCCCTTCTTTAAAGAAGAGATAGTAAGGCATAGCCCTGCTGCACATGCCCCTTGGCTGCCACCTGCCTTTGGAGGGTGGGCTCTTTGCTACAGTCTCCTCAGAGCTATTGCTCACTAGATCTCACCTAGACATGAGGATTCCTTGCAGCACTTAAGGAGGTGATTTTGCCTAGGGTTTTAAAAATAATATTTTTTTGAAAAGACAGATGCCAGTTTAGGAGAAGCAAGGCATCACCTAATGCCCTCACCCCAGTCAGTTACACAGGCAAGCAGTCATCCCTTATACAATCTAAACTCAGTGGTCATTTGAAAAAACTGTGGAATTTTAGAGTTTTTTAACAGAAACATTAAGATGAGTGCAAATGCAGTATGAATAGAAATGTGAGAAAAGCAGAGAACTCCCGAGTAAATGGTTAAAAAATGGCTTCTGTTGATAAGACAAGGACACCGTTCCTCGCTGTAAAATGTGAGGAATGTGTTGTTTATGTCAAAACTGAAAGCCTGAAAATAAGGCTCTGAAGACTTCCTGCCAGAAGATGCTGCATCCCAGCACGAGGAAAATGGTGATGAATCCGTACTTAGGGCACCCTGTGTGTTCTCCTTGTTCCTCCTCGCTGGGGAGGAAAAACAAAATATGGGCATGCAGCCAGACCTAACTCTTATGGAAATGGAAGTTAAAGTGTTTTTGAGACAGAGGACCAATCACTATCACTTAGTGACTTCTAAATGTCTTTCCAAAATTCAGTCTTTATCACCAGTTGGGAAGCCTCACAATTTTTAGATGGCAAGATGAACAGGTTTCCCTCTGTGGCAAAACTATGTGATGGACCCAACATCATTGGGATTATAAGGAAGTGAACAAGTGAAATCTGAGAGTGCGAAAACATACAGTTACCTTCCTACCCTCCACCCCTCCCCCCCCCAGCCAATTTTCATCTTACCCTTCCTGTCAAATCTTATACTGAGCTGTATGGTACTGATTTCTCCACAGAAGCTTTGTGGAAGATGTTGAATACTTAGCTTCTATTTTATAGTTGTTGACATTTGAAGTTGTCTGGGAAATTTAAGTTTAAAAATTAGTTGATACCCCCCCCCACCCTTGTGAAGGGAAAAATAGGATCAGATATCTGTACTTAGAAAGTCCAACTGTGTTCAAGCTGGGATGTAGTTATACAGCAGGATATCTAAAAACTCTGGGCTTTATTACATACAAAAAGGGAAATGATCTTACATTTTGTGTTTTTTGTCATGCTGACATTGCTTACTGCAGGGAAGTATGTGTCCCATGGGAGAGGTATCCATGACCATCCTCCTTCCCATTGCATCTTCTCTGTCTTTGTCTAGGGATGGGCTATACTAATGCTCCTGGTGAATATTGTTGAACTTTCAAAATTCGTGCAGCACTTGATGATGATGATGAGCTGAGGATAAGACTGAGGTCAAGAGCATCTTAGGTTGTTGCCTGGGTATGTTATTTCTGAGAGATCTCTGGAGGACACTTTGCAGTAAAGCATTTGAGGGCTCTTGCCTCTTCTCTAAGTGGTATTCTTTCTGCCCTTGTGGCTGCAGCATTACAGAAGCCTCCTGAAATCAATGCTAAAAGCCAAGTGGCATAATAAAGACTTGCCAGGTGTACTGGCGTGTGAAGCCGCCACATTAAATTGTAAAATAATTAAAACAGGTACAAGCACTTCCAAAACCTTCAACCTCCCACAAAAATAGTTGCTCTAATTTGCAGGGGAGAAGAGGAGGGGTGGTTCTTGAGGGACCACTGAGCAAACACTAACTGTGGGACCTGTGTTTCCAAGATGCTATAGGGCCAAATACAAGAACAGGAAAAAAGGAAAGGTATCTCTTCCTAGGAAATATCCTTTTTTCTTTTTTTCTTGCTAAAAGCAAAGTCTTAAGTTCAAACTACTAAAGCGCTGAACAAAATTTAATACTTCTGTGGAACCAAAAATTCCTATATTACTATAGCAGGAATATAAGTATGTAAAGATCATCTGTGAACTCTAAGAACAATTTGCAGCAAAGCATTTGAGGGCATTTGCATCTTCTTCAAATGTTGTGCTTTTGCATAACAAAAATAGTAAAAAATATTGAAAAATACAATTATTTCTCATTTGTCATCACAACTGAGAAAAGAGAAGAAAAAGCATAATCCAAAATTCTCTAATAAAACCATTGGACACTGTTCTCTACAGCTCTGGGGAAGTTTTACTTTCTATTTCCTCATATTAATAAAGCAATTTTATTTAAAAATATGAACGACCACATAGCTGGTTTATCACACTGCCTGCAACAGGCTCAGGAATTGCTGCCTCGTGAAAGAGAATTCATGCTCATGCAGCAGTTATTCAGTCCAGATGTTTGGCATATAGGTACAGCTGGAGCTGCAGATAACCACTGCAGTTCAGGTCAGGTCACTGTGCTGCTGTACAAACCCAAGTTCACTTTGTTGGGGGAAGGAACTGGTGCGGACTGGTTAGTGGTGGTGGTGGAGTTAATATCTTAAATTCCCATAAGCTTCACATTTTAAACCAGATGCATTAGAACCTAAAACCAGAAGGTTTAAGTTGTTTTGGCGCTGCTCCTTGACCAGGTGTTTCTGAACAGAAATTTTACATCATAACGCTAATATCATATTCTGATTTATTTTTGCAGCTGTTTCTTACTGCAAAATTCTTGTCCCTGCAAGGTAGTTTTTATTATAGCATCTGACTCAAAGTTTGGATTGGTGGTTTTTTTTTTTTTTTCCTGTAAGTAGAAAAGGGTCAGACTGCATTGTGGTTCTATTTAGGTTTATAATCACTTTACACTGGAATTTGCTGTCTTGGAGTGGAGGGTTACAGTTCTGTATGGTTGCCCTTAAAGCATTTTAATCTAATTTTGTTATTGATCATTCATAGTGCATGCATTAAAAGGAAGTCGATCTTCACATTCTTTTTACACTGAACGGTTTAGATTTAAATAACATCACAAAAATTTTAAATGGATCATAAGTAACAGCTATAACAACTTTTATTGTGCCTACTTTTTGAAATGCTTTTTGCAAGCGTTGAATGCTTAGAAAATGTCTGTGCAGGAGAATTGGAAAAAATCTACTTTACAAAGCAGCACTTAAATATTTTACCATGTAAATTAGTCTAGATTCCACAGTTGCTTTTGTTGTGATGGAAAAAAGAGCTGAAACTGGACAAGCCTGTCTCTGTTTATGGAGCCTGAGTGCTGTGTGTGACAGTTAAAGACACCATGTTCCTCCCGAGATGGGAATGGCTAGTACAGATCCAGCTACAAAGAAAAAAACAACCTTGTGTAAGGAGGCAATTGAAGCTTTCCATGAAAGAGTTCAAACGGACAATAATTTCCATTGAAATCTAATTTTAAACCCTAAATATTGAGGCCACAGAGGAAACAATAGTGAGCTGGCTGTAGCACAACCTTTACTGAGTAAGTTAATTGTCTTTTAGAAAATGATTTGTTCATGGATTTCTGTGGAAATTTGAAAACATAAGGAATACGAAATTGCAAGTTTAACAACTTATAAGGACTTGAAGTCTAATGGAGGTGGAATGGAACACCAGTTATTGCTTGTCTAGAGAGTGGATGTTGTCCTTGAAAAGAATCTGTTCTCGTAGTAAACAGCCCAGGTTTCTTTAACAGGAATGGATGCTGTTATGACAGTGTGCATGGGAAGGCAGTTGAAGATTTCAGATTTGTGCAATGAGCAGTCACATCGCATCCCCCCCCCCCCCCCAGCCCTCCAGGAACCTGAAGGAAAGAAAGAGCTGTTGCCAGATGAGAAGCTTGCTGCTCAGACTTTACTTAATCAAATAGTACTCATACATGACATAGCCCACCAAATAGGACAATTTGCAGTCCTTGCTTATGCTATGAATGAGTTGAATTTGTACTCTCCATCCTAAATTTCTGTTTTAATAAAAAAAAGATGTTCTGATACATGGCAGTGGCTACTTCTAAATTATGTGTATAATAAGGTTTTCTCATCCTTTTTCAAGCATCTCAGAGGTAGAGATTGCTTAGCAACAAAAACCTGAGAAAAACTTACTGTTAATCTCTGTCTTTGTGCTTTAAACAGCATGCAATTCCCATATTTACTGTTTCCTCAGGGGTTAAAAATGCTAACTAACCAAATGGTATATCACACTAATGATGCTTTCTGTTCTGCCTTCTCCTTCCTTATGAAGCTTTATCAGCAAAGGGTTTAAAAGTTTTTCTTTCTGTGTAAAGTTCAGTGTGTTAATCTGAAGTTTGCTGCTATATTAATATAGTAGTTTGTACCACAAGTATAACTAGTGGGTCTTGTTCCTTCTGTAGCCTTCCTTTTGCTCCTTGCATACTCCATGTCCTCTGCTAGATAATAAAATAAAGGATGCAGTAAGGAAGAGAGAATTTTGTTGACTGCATCCCTTTCTCTTGTGCATCCTTTTTCTCTTTCCCTGCATTGTTTATACACTTCTGTAGCCGCAATCCCGTTTCATTTTCTCAATGCTTTTGGTTGTTTTGCTTCTGTATGTACCTAGCAGTTGTTATTTTATATTGTCCTTAAACACTGAAACACCACTTATTAACCCTGGAGTTCTGTGAGCTCAAATGAGTTGGATTTTATCAGCAATGCAGTGTTGAAGGAGTAAAGGCAGTTCAGAGCTTCAAAGTGAAAACTGCCATCTTCCAAAGATCCACATTCTGCTAGAAAACAATGTGTTTAGAAAGAGGATGTAAATGAAAAAGGATACTGTTCCCATTACCAGCAGTAGATGTTCCAGGAGTGAATTTGCCCAGTAGTGATAATTTGTGTTTTAACAGGAGATGTACCATTGCTTGAGAATTGAATCTTTGCACATTCACCTGATTAATCCTCCATAAGGTTTTCTTTGTATTTGACAGAACATGAAGCTGTAATTGACTGTAGGTAGACCTCAGCCTTTTTAAGTCTCTCTATGTCTTGTCATCTATTGGTGCTCTTCTGTACACTTGTATGTGTGCAGAGCATAAGTGGAACATCCGAGGAATAATGGTGGAACACTGGAGCACCTGAGTACTGCTGTTATCTGCTAGTGAGCTGTAAGTTTTAAAGAAAAACAGGCAGGGATCCTAAAAATTGTGATGTTCTACATTTTTTCCATGGAAGTGCTTGAAAATATGATGGTTTGATCAAGCACCAGAGCACATAAAATTATACAGATGTTTTTGTGGGTTGAAGGTTGTAACAAAAATAGCTAATGAAAAAATGAAAAAATCCTACACAAGCACAGTCATCTTCCTAAGAAATACCAAGCCCCTTCTGTTGACATACCCTGGACATATTTAAAAGACATGTAGATGTGGTGCTCAGGGACATGGCTAAGTGGTGGACTTAGCTGTGATAGGTTAATGGTCGGACTTTATGATCTTAAAGTTCTTTTCCAGCCAAAATGATTTTATGATTATCGTTCTCTCTAAAGTCTTTACAGTCCTCCACTGCATCTGCTCTAATTTCCCTCTGCAGGCAAGGACATAGAAGGAATATATCGTGGTGTGATTTTATTGTTCATATTTTATGCTTATCTTTGTTACTTTGAAATCTTTGGGATTTGGCATTTGTTCCTTTTTAAGAAAAGGTCTTTAAACCTTTAATTCAGTCATTGCAGATGATTTGCTGCAGCATCCTATAGTTCTTGAAACCCACAGTAGGGATGCATAGAAGTCAGGAGTTGGCAGAGTATGTGCCAATATGCTCTCATAGGCTTGCACAACAGCAGATGAAATGTTGGTCCTTAATTCAATCTATATTTTTCACTGATCTCCAAAAAATGAGGGACCACTGGTATACAAAACCCTATTGAAAAGACAGAGAAAGACTGAATTAATAATAAAATTGCTTGTTAGAGAAGTCCACTGTGTCTGGTGTCTGTATGCAGTGATAAATTGTTTGTTGTGAGAACAAAACTGTTTAGTAGTGTCAACTTCTGGAGTGGGTTTTTTGCTGTTGTTTTTAATGTGCTAAAATAAGAAAATATCAATAGTCGAAGGCAGACTCTATTATCATCCTAATCCTTTTTGCTTTGAGATTACCCCAGGAGTGGAAAACAGCATCCAGCCCAAAAAGTTCACCTTGCTTGGCTAGGGATTTATAATAGAGTTATGGACCCTGCTGCACCTGCCTTCCAGTTGGCAGCACCTTAGTGACTCGGACTGATCCGTGGCTGCTGCTGGTAGTGGAGCAATCCACACTTCTGTGCTTTCTAGAAGTGTAAGATTTATAGCTCCTGGGATGGGTTTTTGTGGCTTGCGTGGGGCTCACACTGTGCATGTGTGGGCTCATTAAATGTATGCCTGTGTGAGCTCCTACTGAAGCTGCCTAGATTTAAGTAAAATTTCAGGTCTGATAAAGCTGAAGTTATTTGCATTGCTCTGCAACTTGCTCCCCAAGTACTGCTGGATTAAATCTGGAAAACTTGGGGTTTTATACTTACCAAGGAGCTGATTTGGATTGATTTATAGGAGCTTATCCAGCTGGGGGGCTTTTAATGCTGTTTTACCTTTCTAAGCTGAAGATGTACTTTTAAGTGCATTTTTAAACTTTCAGGAAGATTAGTGCTATTTCTTTTATTTTCCAGGGTAACAGGTAGTTTATAATAAAGAGTCTGTAGTTTTACACTGTTGAGTGTGACATTGTCTTAAAACACCAAACTCTCTATCAGACACAGATTACAGAATGTGATTTTCCTTGTACTAATCATGCATTATGGTTATACTGAGTTTAGTATAATGGGAGTTACCACATGATCTTAATAACAACCTGAAAATGTGGTGGTTCATAAAGATTTTTATTTTACATCATTTGAAATTAATGTAACTTATCTGAAGACCGGAGTGGGAGAAGGAAATCAGTATTTGGACTCAAATCCTGCTTTGCTCAAAGACAGAGATCTTTACTGGAGCTGTAAGACTGGAATGTAAGTGACTGCGTTGTGAGCAGAACTTCCTCCTGGGATTGCTCTGGTCTTGTCAGGGAGCAAATCCAGGCTGTAATCAGTTAATTATTTACATTGCACTTGGAAACTATCTTTATGACTTTATCATTGTTGCATACTTCTGTTTCTGTTAATACAGATTTCTGCTTCTGGAAGCTGAACATGTTTTGATTTTTCTGGAAGAAGAAAACTGGTTATTTTTGGCACAAGCCTGCTTTCCAGGTTGTTCATCACTGTGTTGCTAAATCGTTCCTCAAAAATGTGGCAGCAGGTTTTTGCCTCTGTGCTTTTAGGATACGTGTGTATTGCTTTTGTAAGAGTTGATCTAAACCCTGTCAGATCCTTCCTAAGGGTATGGCTGAGCTCCTTCAGTTCATTAACCATTTCTCATGGGTAATGCTCCTGCTACAAATAAATATTTTAGTCCAGGCAGTGGCAGATAGGAAAAGCATGGCTTCTCCTTCCATGGCAGCACTTTTCATTTTTTGTAACTCAGATTCCTAACTAATCTCACTAAGAAACTTGAAAAATCTCACTAAGTCAAACTTGATGTAATTGTAGGTTAAAAAGTACACCCAGAATTTTATATTTAAAATATTTGGGAGCCTTTCTAAAATTACAGTGAAGGTAAGTGTGGATTAGTGCACAAAATGTAAAAGATTGCATATGGAAATTAAGGGTGGTTATAATTATATACTAATCAAAGAATCAGACTCACTCCACATGAGGTGGACAGTCTTCTGGCATGGTTAAAACTTCAGAAATTAATAAATACTTTTTGTGGTGTAAGTGTGTTTTCTAGTTAGTATTTCCAGTTTAACATTATTTTGGCTAATAGCTATTTTTTTTCATATGTCCTTTTATTAAAAAGTCGATAGCAATCTATGTCTGGTTGTAAAATACAATTTTAAAACATAAAAAAAAAATTATCAGGAAACATAATCCACTGATGTAAAAATAGAACAAATCTCCATCTAGTTACAGTAAAAATTACTGATAATTCACATATAAATTTAAGGCCAGGAAAATATATTCTGTCAACAACACTGCATATTTCATGTCAAAATGTGTTGACAGATACATTCTTATGTATAAAAGTCACATCAAAATAAGTTTTGAAACAAAAACTGTGGCTTTGTATTTTTTCTCTTGCTTCCTTCTCTTCTGCCTCCTCACCCTGCATTGAGCAGTGCTTCTAGTTCAAAGTAGTTGCACAGTTTTAATTCCTGCAAAAAGAGCAGCTGCTTACTGGCTGCCTGCTTGTTGTGTGACTATGCAGCACTGATAGGGTTTTTTCTTCACACACTTTTGCATGTGCTCTTTGCCATTTGCCCATCTGAGTATCTGTATTTATATTCTCTGTGTGGTAGAATGTATTTTGCTTTAGAGTCAACAATCTTTATCCTCAGACTCCAAAAATTGTTAATACTACATAATAGTTTCCAGTAAGTAGGTGCTTTGCAAATATTTGATTAGCAGAGTTGTGAAGGAATGATAAATAAAATCCACCCTGCCTCTCCAGTAGCAGATGTCTAGAGCCAAAATAGTTGCTCTCATATCCACTTGGAATTAACACAAAGAGATGCTTTAAAGGCATATCTTATGGCTTGTTTTAAACACTTGACCATGTCAAGATCAGATTATTGACTAGATCTCCATCACAGTCAGTGTAGCCGAGCCTTGCGCCTGAGCTCATAGTCAGTTGAATTCTGCTTTGTGCACGGGTTGCTGCTCTAATGCTTTAGGAATAGTTGCAAAAACTATTTAGAACTTTAGCCATTGCCTTAAAGCTTAAGGCAGCCTCAAGGGAATCCAAGGTTTGCTGATGAATGATGGAGGAAGGAAAGTGAAGAGAGTGAGCAATGTCTTAGGTGTTTGCTGTATTTCCTGAAAACTGGGAGTTACTAAAAGCTGATTTTGCTTAGAGTGCAGTAAGAAGAGAGGAGATGAAGAGGCTGACAACACCTCAGTATGAACACTTCAGGTGTTGCTTGGTCAGGGTGCAACTGTGAGCAGGTAGCAGCCTCAGCAGCTGAGATCTTGGATTTTATTTGTGCTTGTGAATGGGAACTGTTGATAGCAACTGAAACAGCATCCAGTCTGAAAGGTAAGTAGCTGCTAGTGAATCGTCTCTGGGTTGCCGTGGGCATGGGGTGTTTCTTCTACAGTAAAAACCTGCAAGTGAACTGCTTTGGAAGTGTCCTCACCTCAGAGAAGGAATGCCAGATTTGCTTTTGGTGCTTGCTGGGAAGCATTAATGTAAGCAGGGTACTTGAGCATACCATCCAAAAGCACTTGGTTGCCAAAGTCAGTCGATTGTTCAGGTACATTAGTAGTGCAAGAAAAGAAGGCAATCTGTAACTTGTGGTGATGTAAAAGCAAGTTATATACATTTTTTTGTCGAAACAATTTACTTAATGTTTCTAATGTGGTTTCCCTCTTTATTGGACCAAACATTTTCAATATACTTTTAAATTGAGGTAGATGTTTAATTTATAAATTGCACTTAATTTCCCTAGGTTCTATAAAGCAATAAATACAGCATTTTGTGAATTCAGAAACATTTTTCCTTTAAGCACTCTCCTTTCAAAGAAACTACCACAACAAAAATTAAAATGACCAATTGTATAAAGATGGGATAGATGCTGTTAAAGACATCTATCTAAAGATGCTGTTAAGCATTTCAATAATTTTCCTGCAAATGCTTCTCTTTCTCTGAGTGGAGCATTAAGTCCTTCTTGTGGTCTGGGCTTTTCACTTCCTCCAGACCACTCATTAAACTGTAGTTCAAGTGTCTGGTGTGCTGAGATGGTCTCAGGAGCTGAAAGAGAGATTGTCTGAGCAATGTTAGTTTTAGCAAATTGTTCCTTTTAAAAATGGTTTTAAGATAACCTTTTTTATAGTTTTAAGATAATTATAACACTCTTTTCTAACATTTGCTCTATCAAGAAATTCTTTAAATATAAAAATTCATACTTTCTAAAGTTAATGTTTCTCCTGGTTTATGTCACAGGCTGTAAGACCTGTATATTTTACAGGAAACAAGATTATTGGCTAACAAGGTACCACTAGTCAACAGTAAATACACCATTTGATGCTAACATATTAACAGAAGTATTTGCATAGTATCTGTTGTGGGGTTTTATTGTGACTGTAACTGACAGAGTTTTCATAGGAAAGAGTCCTTAACAGCAACTAATGCTACTTCAGTCTGAAAACTTTGACTAAAGTAAATCTGCATTGGTAAGGTTTGTCTCCTTATTCAGACCTCAATCAGAACCATCATCTAGCTGGGGCTTAGGAGTACAGACTTTCCCAAATAGAACAAAAGTCAGCAGGAGCTGTTTTTGTTGGGCATTCCTGAAAAACAGACCAGAAATGCTCTAACAAGGGCACCCAAAAATCCGTGGAAGGTTGAGTGCTGAAGACATGGGTGCACTCTCCATACTTCTTATGGCAACTGGTTTCTGACATGCATAGCTGGTAGACTGGAGCTATTATGTGTTTGCAGTTTGCTTTGAAAGCATACTGCTTTCAAAACAGTTTGAACCAGTGTCTCCACCTCATAGGAGGTGAAGTAAGCTTCAGTGGCAAAAGTGCAATTTTTTGCTGGCATAAATTATACCTACAGTGTTGTTTACTCGTGACACTTTTCAATAGCAGAGCTCTAACTCCATTACAAGCTGGATGAAACTAATAATTTCCAAATAATTAACCAAAATGAAATATTATGACAATACAACATTCTGTATATATAATTTTCATGTGTACTAAAACCTCAGAAGAAATAAATGTCTTTCTTTGTGGTAATAGTCCTTATTTCTACCTTACTGTTGAGGAAATTTGGCTGCTTTCCTTATGGGTTTCATCTGAACTAGTCATACTGAGTTCTCCTTGACATGTTTGATTTCATTAATGACTTACTGAGAAACAATACCTCTCCTTCTGATGGGGGAGATAAGTTATCTCATTTCTTTGTGTATACCTTTACATTGGTCCTTTCAGAACTAGTGCCATAGCATGTACACTGCAGGTGATGCTCAGAGGCCCTTGTCTTAGAGGAAGTGCAGGACCTTTTCTAGGTGGTCTACAAACATGGAGCAAAGTATTAATTCTTGCTTCTAAGTCAGTCCCGGGTTTGGTAGGTGCTTCCACTGCTATGGTTAGAGTGGTTGCAGTACAACAGCATCTGTTTATCCATCATTCAGTGTTTTAACGGAGATTAATATGAGGCTATTTTTAGCACTGGCAGAACTGGCATGCTATTTTAGAATGTGTATTTATGTAGTTGTTTTCTTTGATGGTATCTGTGCTAGTATTTGAGGTCACTTGAACCAGCCAGGGTCCTAGGAGTAATTTTTATCCCATTAAGTTTACACATTGTGGTCTAAACCAGTTCATTTTAGCCTTCCCTCCTCTTCCCCCCTCGCCCCCCCTTTTTTTTTTTTCTTTAAACTCCCCTGGAATGTGACCCTAGAAAAACATATTCCTCTTGTGCCAAGTGCAGCTGTCCTGAGAACTGGCACTAGTTGATCTGTCTTGTTTTCTGGGCTTATCTACTACTAGACAGTAGAAGTGGGAGGGAAGCAATACAGAAAGCCAGGAGACAAGACGACATCATTAGGCTGCTGGCAGCCTTCCTCTGTTAGAAGCCTGCAAAAAAGTCTTCAGTCTAAGGAAGAAAAATGGAGATGAGCATTGGAAAGATAATGTTTCAAAATGAAAGCCCAGCAAAGCTTTTTGGTTTACTGCTGTTTGAATTCAAATTTTGGAGTTTGTGATGTGAAGTTTGCTGACTGATAAAGAGCTTATTGATGATCAGCTATGTAACCACAGCTACAAGCCCAGGCAGAGATAGAGTGTGCTAAAGAATTTATTAATTACTTCAAACTTTGAAGTTCTACAAACCTAGTCCTAAGTGTTTCTTTTTATACATAGAGTCACTGGAATAAAGGTTGTGGGTTTTTCTCATAACTGGATGTCCAATATAGGCTACCTCAGCTTTTTATTTGATAAATAATGCAAATTTAGCATGAGTTTCCTTTTATATTGAGACAATAAATTTACCTTGGAAAAATGTGTAAATATTGAAAAATTGTCATACAGATGGATTAGAAAACTGCAACATTTTAAGACTTAGAGAAAACTAATTGATGTTCTTTCCAGTGTTGTATATTTTTTCAGTCTTTCTGAGGCTTAGTCATGGAAGTTTTCAGGCAAGCATTTGGGATTATTTAGTTTTCTAAAGTACTTCTTAGTAGTTGTATGTATTCTTGCTGTGAACAGATAAAATTCTGTTTTATTTGGGAGTAAGGAGTATCTCTTCCACTGAGATTCGAAAAGGTAGCCTGAAACAAGAACATGTCAAACAAGGCTCTCCCTAAGTGAACCTGTAGAGCTGAGGCAGAAGGCTATAGGGAATTTTAAAGCAGCAGTTTAAACTTAAATGAAGCAACTGATTTTTATTAATATATAATTTATTTTAATTCTGTTTTGCATTTGTATTTAATGAAGTAAGTACTGTCTTTCGAAGTGGGAAGGTACTCTGTTTGCCTGCCTCCTCTGAAGATCTTTAACTGTGGGCTGGCAGGCAAGAGTTTGTTTTTTAACGAAGAGACCTTTTTTTGAATAACTTATGTCAAGCTCTGTCTGATAAATTGCAAAGTAATGCACTAAGCCAGCATTCTATTTCCCAAGTTAAATAAAACAATCATAAATATCCTGGATCCACAAAATGGAAAATAACTTAATCAAAGCAATTTTTATACTTGACTTAGTAATATTTTTTTTAAAACAAAGGAAGTATTATCTGAAGACTATAATTAGTTCAACTTATGAACATGCCTTAAGATTTCAAAACTAAATCTCATCTTCCATAACGTTTTTTAATTAGGGGACCAGAAAAGGAAAACAAGTCATTTTACTTTTTTGACTCCCAATTGGTTTCTCAACTCTGAATGACCTGTCTGTTCAACTTTGTTAGCTGAATGAGCATGAATCAAGAAAATATTCTGCCTGCACCTGAAAAACAAGTTAGTTACCCAAAGCTGATTTTGCAGTTCAGCAAACTGATTTTTTTTTAAGAAGTACTTAAATGTTGGCAGCAAAAACAAATGTTAAAATTGTTTTGTGTGCAGAAAGCCCAGTCTTTAGTGCAAATTACTGTTATTTCTCACTTTATGATATATTTTACAAGGTATTGAAGTTAAAGCTTCAATTAGATTTCAAAAATAAAGGTTCAAATTAATCTTTATTTACCTGGTAATAACCAAATCTAAGACCTCTGGCAGAACTTCCAACTTAAAAGATTTTTGCTCAAAACCATGTAGTAGTCCAAACCTTTTAAACTAAGGAATTGCAGAAAGAAGCATTTCTCTGCTGCCTTTGCTCTCTTTCCGCCTTGAAGTGAGGAGGATTGGCAAAATGATCAAAATAAACAAAAATTCTTTTTAACATATTTGGGTTGGGGTTTAAGTTGGGTTCATCACACTACTGTCCACACACCCATGTAAAACAGGAGAGGAAAAATAATGGTTCAACGGCAGGGAAAAAAAGGGAAGATTGTAAGTGCTGCTTCTGCAAGTGTATGTTTTTCTGCAACACTCGTGGGCTCCCTGAACCCATTTGCAACGTGAATCCTTTCTTGTAACTATGTAGAGGTGTCTCTTCTAGATTTCCTGAAAAAAAATTTTATTTATTGTGATTTTCAGTCAGAAGTTATATAAAATCATAAGTGCTTCCATAAATAATTGGAGGGGAAAAATCAAATTAAAAAAAAAAAAAGTTCAATTCTTCCTAGTTTCTGTATCTTTCCGTATGGCAGAAAAATAACAAACAAGTTCATTAAATTGCTGCTTGTGTACTTCATTCCAACTCCTCATGGCTTGGATGGTCACCACCTTATCCTTGAGCCATTCCACCTTTCTGCCACTGAAAAAATTAATGAACAGTAGAAATTAGTGTCTGTCTTGTGTGCAGGAAATTCAGTCATTAGTGCAGGTTACTGTTATTTCTCATTTTAAGATGCATGTTACAAAGATGGCAGCTTTGGTCTTTCAGTTCTTTAGGTTTATATTAAAATTAAAACTAAGGGCAGCGTTTCCTTTCCACTGCTGTTCCTCAGAAAATATTTCTTAGTGAGACTGAAAGTGGAAAAAGGAATATGTGAGCACTGAGGAATGTGGAGGGCATAAGGGTGCACATTCCAGATCTCCTGTGCTGGTGTGGTGATGCAAAGCAGCTGCAACTCCAGTTAACTGCCCCTTGGACTGCCCAGGCAGCCTGCATGTGCTTCTGCTTCCAAAAATATTATTTGGCTTTATAGGAACTGGCTTCAATCTTCAGAAACCCATTGGCATGCTCACTTATTATTCAGAACTCTTTTAATTTGCATTGGAGAATGATTAGCACTAATGGTTGAAAATGCATGTTGGTAGCTCAGGGCTTTTTCCATTAATTTATTTATATGTGTATGTGTGTGTAAAATATGTATTATCTGCCTATGAAATTCTTGCTTAAGGGATACATTAAATCTGTTAAATGTATTTTATTTCAGTTTTCAAGTATGGAAGTAATCAAAAAGCTAGATTTTCATTCTCATTCTATTCATCAGTAATATATAACCTGAGTCAAATGTCAGCGATGAGAGAGTTTCTGTGGGCTGGTTTTGCTCTCTGAGTCCTGGAAATGTGATTCTGGAGTGCAGGAAAGGAAATGAGTGGCAGCTGATCAAATACGGGTATCAGCCACCTAATAATGGGAAAATGCTTTTTGACTGGATTTGGAACAATGTTACCGTGGATAGTATAGTAGAAACTACTACAGAATTTTTTATCTTTACAGTAAAAGTGATGGGTTTTTGTCAGTGTGTTTACTGAATGGCCAAATTTGGTAATTTCTGTTTGCTCTGCCTCCAGAGAGGCACCATGATACAGGTGTGCATTCAGATTAACGACACTAAAACCATGAGGGTTGCTTATTATTTTTATGGGCTATGACAAATATAAATAGAAAGGATTTATGTCATCTTGCCTATTGAACATGTCCTATTGTTCCCCTAAGCTTGTGAAATCCTCCTGTAACAAAAGTCTGACCTGTACACTGAGGAAAAAGGTCATTCAATTTTATTACATTGCTTTTAACTTAATATCTTTCATTTCACATCAATAGTTTAAAAAAAAGTTGTTTACCTTGAGTTGTATAATCATTTAAACTCACAGTTTAATTGGACTAGGAGGGTGATGAGCCTTGAGAGTTGAAGAGCCACTGGCAGCTCAGCTGCCCTTTGCTTGCACTCCTCTTCTTCTCTGAGGACATGGAGGCTTTCTGGGGCTATGAAATACCAGGCAGTAATTTAAATACAATAAATTGTTCTATTTGGGCACTTAATATCCCATGTGTAATGATAATAAATCCATACAATTTTATATAAACTCTTACTACCAAAATAAATCAGGATTTTGTGGAGAAAAAGGCTATCTAGAGCAGAAGTAAAATCTAGCTGTTTGTAAACACTCCAGAATACTGTTCTCTCCCAGATTCTGAATAACTGGCATGTAAACTCATGGCATCAGTAGCAAGAAAATGCAGAATATGTGTGTGTGCATATGAATGAATGTGTATTGCTTGTATCTGTCAGAAGGAGAGAGTAATGCATATCTAGAAACTATGTTTGAGAGAACAGGCAAGGGTTTCTGCCTCTACGACCACAGAAGACATGGGCACGAAAGTGCTAAAAAGCAGTCCCAAATAGCTGTTCTAGATATTCCCATCCTTGTCAGTCTCTTTTTGGTTTCTTTGGGCCTTAAGGCCTTTCACATCTCCTGCCAGGAGTTGTCGTGCTGTCCTGACTAAGAACCACTTCTGCTTTTGCTCTGACAGCATTTTTATAAACACAGCCGGTAAAGAGGTTCAGCTGTAGCAAGAAAAATGTATGTCTGGATGACATAATGATAAAATCTGGAAGACGGGTTACCCTCTCAGGTGACTACAGATCTGTTAGATTGGCCTCAGGCATTGCACAATGTAAAAGGGGAAAATTTTGTGATAAATGCAACATGAACACAGTGCAACCAAGATGCATCAGGGGGATAAATAAAGGAATATTTCTAAACCAAGGAAACTCAACACAGTGCTGTACAGAAAATTATGACTTCTCCTGGAAACTAAAAAACAAAACAAAACAAAACAAAACAGGTTTAGATGAAGGTTAGCATGTGCTGGGAGCAAGTTCTGTATGTTGCGCTCTCAGACGCCTCTGTAAGTATAGAGGAGAACCAAGAAACAACTGTTGTACTGCTTTACAGAACAGTTAAATTCTTGTAGTATGTTCTTTGTGTACTTGCTTCTGGAGTCTCTACTATTCAGTTAATAAACTTAAGAGATTAGATTTATATAATGCAAATGGTATTGCTTACGGAAAAGTTGCCTCACAGCTTCAGCCTTCACCTAATCCATAGTCAGAAATGGCCAGAAGGCATCATGTTTTGTTGTCATCTTTTCACAAGTCAGCAGTTTTTTGAATAATGACCTACTTGTGAAGTTGGTATGTGTGGCACTACATTAAAAAATGCCTATTTAGAAGTTGATCTTCCTTCTCCTTAATAATAATAATGTGAAATACGTTACCTTTCTTATGCCAGTGTAAAAATAACAAAAAAATTCAGTTTTTCTAAGTTTTTTTAAGTATTCTGAAGCTCATCTGATGCCTTTAATTGATGCTCTTTTTTCTGTTAAATTTTATTTTGCTGTTACAGCATTAAGGTAAGGCTACAGCCTCTCTGTATCTGTTCAACTGCATGGGTTCATTTTTCCTGTTCAGAAAAGTTTTACTTGTGAGATATGATCTTAAGGGCTGTTATGAGAGATGAGCATTATATAATACACTCCTTTAAGTCTGCTTTTTGGATTGTTGATTGATAGATCAGTTTGAGTTTTCCAGATATGAGTAACACGATTCATGGAATATAGGTGTAATTTTTTTTCATTTTGTTATTGCTTGTTGAACTTTTCTTCCAGAATCCTCAATTGATAATTTAGAAAATTAGCACAGCATTTATCTGTGAGTTGTTTATTACTTTGTATATTGGATTGAACTTATTTTTGTTAAATGTTTCAGTCTGTTGTAAGTAAATAGTTGGTGGGTACTAGCATCCTGTTCTTTTTAGATATTCTCTTTTGAAGCTTTCAGGACAAAGCCAAGTAAATTAAAGTTCATCTGTTGCCAGCTAAGCATGTTATTATTCAATTAGAAAAACACAGACCTGATTGGTGTCAGACCTTGTGACAAGTATGTGTATTTTAAATCAGTATTTCAGACAATAGCTGAAGGTACCTTATTGCTGTGAAAGATTGAATTAAAGCACATTAACTTACCAGTATGCAAATTGAAGTTTAAAAAGACTTGAGATACTTCTGCTCAAAAAATAAAATATTCTTTTGTCAAATTTATGACAACTCCACTAGCTAGTAGCCTGTCATGTTTTACAAGACCATTACATTAGCCAACAAGGATGAGCTCATCTTTATTGTGTGCATCATAACTCATCCAAATCTAAAGGACTTTCATTGCCTTAGAGTTTCCTTTGGACAGAGACTGCACTTTATTTTTGTATTCCATTTGCTGCTCAAGTTGTTTTGCATGTCAAAAATCTCCACTACAATTAAGTCACATTTCTATTACTCTCTTTTCCATTTTGTTAATGGGAACTAGTATCTCTGCACATTCTATTGCATTTGTCCTAGCCTTTGGGGAGAATGGGAGATTATCATGACAGACATGAGCTGCTTAATTTATATTTGGTCTTTGATTATTTGGCACATTATGAAGTGTTAATTTTTGCACTTACTGAAAGGTGTAAGCAGATTCACAGGAAGTTTAACCAAACCTACAGAAATGTGGCTTCATGCTGTCTGACACTGCATAACACATGTTCTGGATTTTCTATACTGTGTAAATATGCAAGTGACTCAAAAGACGTAAAAACCTGCATCAAAACATTTGTAAAGGGAATGTGAGTTTGATGCGTTTTTTGTTGTAGTTCCTTTAAGAAACTGGCACTCCAAACTCTCTAAATTGGAGTTATGAACAAGCTATAAAATCCTTCATTCGTGTTTTAGGTCCTGATATATCGAATTTAAGATAAGCACCAAGAAATTAATGCTCTTCAAAAGCATTTTTTTCCACTGTTCTGGGACTGTATTCAGTATGTCACAATATCCTGTTCAGAGCTTTCTTGGGTATGTCATAATATCCTGTTTTCCATGTGGGTGCATGTGCTGCAGACCTTCCTTCCCCAAAAATATCATTCTACTGTTGAAATTGCAACTAAAAAGTTTCATGAAAACATCAGTGGTTTGCTGTGAAATTTTTTTGCTTTCTTTTTTTTTTAAAGTCAAAACATAAGGTTTCAGGAAAGTCTTGCTAATTTTTTTTTAAAGTAAATAAGTTGTAAATAGTCTATATTTGATGTGTTCATCTCAATTTCTAAATCCATGCAGTGTACTTAATATTTGTATAGAGTATTTCAGATATTCTATGCTTAGTAATTTGAGAAGTGTCTTTCTGCGCTGAGGCCATTTGAAAAGCATTTGGTTCAATTGGGCCTACTTTTCTAGCATTAGATTATCAAATTTCGTTGAAGGCCAACAATCTAATGACAGTTATCACCCGTACTGTAAAAAGATGAAGCTCCTTTAGTAGTTACTAGTAGATGTTTTGAGACGTGAAACTTCAATGCCTGTTACTTTGGCAGCTACGTGGACTTCTATGTTGGTTTGGGTTTTTTCCTCTCCATATTCCCTAAACTAAACAGATGCTGAAGGCTCAGAGAAAATATTGCACCCAGTGTTTTTCTTAGTCATATAATTGCTTTAATTTTAGGCCTTGTTTCTGAAAAGGTAGCCAGAAATTACTTCTGTAGGAGAAGTCTACTATGCTATTTAAACTCCTAGCACATTGTGTGGTTAATTAAAAAAAAAAGTCTGAGAAGATTTTTTTACCTTGTACTTTTAGGGGTGGGGAGAAGAGATTAATTTTTGTGTGGTTGAAATGATGAAAACCTCGTTTAAAGCAAATTAAGAACTATTTTGCTGAACTGATTTATTTCCCTACAGCAGAACTCAGCTTAACCTTTTATTTCTCTTGCAAGAATGGCTTTGAGGGTAATTTAAACTGTCGAATGACATTTATCAAATGATGGCTTTGCCCCGTAACAGGCAAATGTCTTCCACAAAATTGATTAGCTGCTGACCTCACCCACCCTTTCCAGACCCTTCAAGGTAGATTTCAAAGAGTTGTAAAATAATCACTTTGCTTTCAGTTTATGCTTCAACTCAAGGCGTTTACTGTCCCAGTAGTGATTCTGTGGTGGGTTCCACATCTGGGAAGGAGAGGGTGTAAATGCCTGCCTGTAGCTCTGCCTGTCACCACGCGGTCCCTTGTACTTTACCTACTCCTTGCAAAACAGGAACAGCTTTGGAAGTGGCTTTTTACAGGACAATAGAATAAGATTAAGTAACCTTATCTCCTAGATGACTGTTCTCTTGTAATCAGGAAAATGCTCAGTATGCTAAGACCTGCAGGGTGTTCAGTTATCAAGAAGGTGCTGGAAGGATGAAAAACAATAGTCTCCTAAATGTGAAATTTTATACCCCCAACAGTTTTTGTCTGTTGTATTCTTATTCTCCAGCCTTATTTTGTAACAGCAATCCATTAGAAGCAAATAGATCTGCTTTTCTAAGCACTAACCACTAAATGAATAAATTGTGCTTTTGAGGCAGTCCTATGGCTATATCAAAATTGTGGCTGTGTCTGAACAAAAAGTGCTGTCCGATATTTTTTTCTCTTCACAGCTCTGTGCAGGTATCCTTGCCAAGGAAGAAACTGAGATGCAGAAAGTAAACGATGAACATGAAAATCTTAGAACTGCTAGTGGTGTTAAAAGTTCAATTATATTTTTAGACCTCAATAATTTCTTTCTTCCAAAGTCTCGAGTCCCACTTCTGCCAAAATCTGTGTTTAAAAATATACAAGTTTGTGAAAAGAGCACTTGACTCTTTCAGAGTAACAAACCACTTGTAGCTTTTTTGTCTCAACAGACTGCTGTTCACTGGTTTTCAGTTCAGAGAGTTGGAAGATAAAAAGAGTTGAAAGGAAAAAAGCTCTTCCACAGCCTCAGCCTCATCCAGCATCAGGAAGAGCAGGGATTTTCCTGTGTGAAACTGCTAAGAGCCATAGCTGCAACTGAGACATTTTGTCAAGCTTTTCAGTCTGAAAGCACCTCATCCCTCCATAGGTTCAGCCAGCAAGTCTGACTGGCTGATATGGTAAATTAAAAGATAACAGTAGCTATTTAAAGCTGAGATACTAAATACAAGAAACCACAATCAGAATGAAGGCTTTACATAGGAAGAGAGCTTCAAAAGGACCCACTAGGCAGTGCTGCGTAGTCTGCATGTCATTTTTGATAGGCTTGTGATTAAATTTTGACACTGGTCAACCTGTCTGCTTCCATGTTAATGGGAGTTTTTTTGGTGTGGCGGGTTGTGGTTTTGGTTTCTTTTTAAATCTATAGCAGCTGTAATGTGTTACACAGGTTTTTTTCTGTAGTATTGTAGTGATAGGCATCAGCTTGTATCTGTTGGAGCACAGTATCATTGTTCTGGCTCCTCTGCCTAAACATGCAATATATGTTGTAAATTGCCTTTATTATATGCTGCTTAAATATCTCATTGTCTGCTTTGCATACAAGCAATTTATTGCTCCTTATGTTCTGACAGAATGAAAACTAATGTTTAATTATGCATTGCCCTAGTAATGTGATGTTTAGGGTGAATGTATCTGAATTAAATAAGAGCCATTAATAATGCCAAACAATTTATGATATATTCATTGCTTGATTTCAAATCATATAAATTAGAGAAGCTTATTTGAAATGTCACCAATGTAAGATGGCTTTGTGGGAACACCTCTCTGTGTGCTAATTTCAGAATCATTACCAGCTGAGTCTTACTATTTATTCAATGTCCAGTAGGCCTTTATTATTCCCTTATTTGCAGTTTAATTACAACCTCTGTTTTCCTGACAGTGGGAATTCAATCCTAAACCTGCAGGAGCAAAATGAGTTGCAATCAGTGGGTTTTTGCTTGAAAGCCTCTGTTCACTTCAGCCCCCTCCCACCTGCCAGGGCCCAGCCACAGCTCTGAGCAGATCCCTACAGCCACGATTTTTTGTACCGTGTGTTTAAAGGGGCAATGCCAATCTAAGGTGTTTAAAATTGCTCTTCCTTAAAGCTTGCAAGTCATGGGGAGTGTCTCCATCTCGCATAACCAGATGGCTTTATACCAGTGTCACAGAAGATATGTGAATAAATTGCTTAAAGGGAGGTTTCTTGGTCACTTATTAATATCTTGTGTGCATCAGTTTACGGATGTTATTAATAGACATGAGATATTTATACACAATATGCATGGTTACCGTGTAACTAAAATCTTAGTCATTCATATTTAAAATAATCCATTCTCTGAGGCTCTTATATGGGATTTAAATTCCTCAGAGATACTGTAAGCACTGCCTGTTTCCAATAGCAAGACAAACTGCAGCAAAACTTTGTATTGGCAACAAGAAATCAGGGCAGCTAAAGGATGTGAGCTCCAGGTCTAAAACCTTTTTTTCTCAGTATGATGCACAAGCATTTATTGTAGAGATAATCTAAATCTGGGTTCTCTTAGAAGTAATTAAAGCAATGTTTGATCCTGAGACCTCAGCAACAAGTCAGCCCTCTATCCAGTGAACTCTTTCTGCTTCGTTTATTGCATCATGACTGTCTCTTGTGGGAAATTATTTGCTGCTTATGGTTTTGTTACATTTAGAAACACTCCGTAGAGGAAAATGGATATTACTTATTTCTTAGGTAATTGTTACAGCTATTGTAACACAGTTTCTGTTGTAAACAGGAATACTGACCTTTCATCCTCACACTCGCATTTCATTTGCTGATGCTAAGGGAGCCAGCTGTATTTAACTGGCAACACACAGACTTGCACACAATAATTGGCAAAGCTATTTTATGCATCTTACTTAAAATTTTGTGTCATGCTTAACTTTCAAACACAGACAAAAGGAGGCAAAATCTTCATCTGAGATGAGTTGGAAGGCTCAAAATGTCTTTGTGTTTCATATTTAGTGTCTTTCACTGTGTCTTAACCCGGTAAAAGCAAAACAGAGAATTGAGTCCTCTGACCTTTCCCTTTTCTTTCAGCTTTTCAAGATCTCTTTGTGGGAGAGTTTTGGATATTGTTTCTTCTCCCTTCCCCCTGCAATGTGGTTCTAGTTTCCACCAAGATCTAATGACATGGATATTCCTTTCTTCTTTGTGTGCACTTTCCAATCTGGCTTCATCAAATCTATACAAAAAAATGTACTATTGCACAAAGAACCAGACCTTACACTTGAAAGGTTTAACTTAATTAATGGCCTGTGCTGCTGGGACATGCCATTACTCAGCTGGTGTGCTATACCAAAGGTCATTTCTACTGTGTTCATCACCTGCTTTTTTTTTCTTCCTCCTGCTAGAGAGGAATTCCTTTAAAATGTTAGAGAAATTGCTCTTACTCAAAATGAATCTCAAAATCACATCTACCCTCCCCAAAAACCTCCCCCTACCACTCCCCCCTTCCCTTTCCAAAAGAAAAAACCTTCTGTTAGCCTTATTTCTTTGCCTGATTTGATGGGGCAATGTGCATGTGTCTGTGTACATTCAAACCTTGTAGGGAACTTCCTGGGAGAATTATTTTTGAATTTTTGTTTAGAATAAAAGAATCTCTAAAGTATGCAAATACAAGCATGTTGGCTGTGTTATTCCGCCGCACAAGTGACATTTGTAAGCCCTACAGGCACAAGTAGAAGTGTGCAGTTACAGCACAAATTTGAATATTCACAGCATGAAAGCAATTCTGTAGGTGTGTTCCAGGGAAACTTTACATCTGTAAATTAGAAAGTGACTGTGTGCGACAATCTGATCAATGCAGTTTTGGTAATCTAAAATCCAAATTCTCATGAAAACTTGCATGTTGAAGGAGGGAATTTTGAAGATTGTTAGTTCAGCATTCAATATTCAATGGAAGATAATCTTTGTACAACAGCTAGACTAGTTCTGCAGACTCATGAACCTGCCCTGTGCTTTCAGGGTGAGATTGATGTACAGCAATATTAGCAGCACATACTTTAGATACAGTGATTTTCGATCAATGTTTTGTTATTTTTTTTTTGGCGTATTTAATGAGGTGTCAGCATGATTTATTAGGTTTGTACAGCTGTGTTTTCAAAAATTTGCTGGAGTTTCTTCTTTCTCTTCCTTTGGAAGGAGGAAAGAGCCTTCTCCCTGCAACTCCAAGGAGCAGAGCACACTCATCCCATCTCAAACATCTGTTTCCTTCCTTCGCTCTGCTATAGAACTGCCACCCCTCTTTCTGAAGATGCATTCTGTAAAGTAAATTCAACAGATTTCATCAGTTCTCATGGGCTGCAGGGATCTGAATAATAAAAATGAGACATGGAATGTTACTGGGACTTGAAAGTACTGAAAAGTGGTGAGGCTGCCTGGCCTGCCTGCTTGAGTTGGTTGCTTTCCTCTGTTCAAGAGCTATAAGGCCTCCTCGCTGTTTTCTTTGTTTATCTTCAGTTCTGCAAAATGTCATACTTGGAATGAGCACATTTCTTTCCTCCAATAGGAACCTACAGCTGCTTTAGTGAAGGTTTCTGCAAAAATCTCTTAAGCAGGGTGGCATTTACAGGTAACTAACAGATTCCTAGTTGGAAAACGGTCTTGGATAAGCAGTGCTAAGAGCAGAGGAGCATCCCTGTGTTGCTATAGCTACTCCTGGTGTGCATTTGTATTCATATAGAGTGGGTTTTCCCCCTAAGCCCTGTAGGAAGCTGCTGAAGGAAAATGGGCTCCACATGAGAAAAAAAATTTGACCAGATAAGTCGAGGTGCGTGACCAGGGTGTAGGGCACTGTAAGAACATAAGTAAAATGTATGTCACGGGTATTGGGTGACTGTTGTTGTAATGGGTATCTTGTTCAGGAGCTGAAAGCACTTTTGCAAGCTCACAGTTCTCTCTGTTTATCATGTCTTAGATAAAAATTACTGAAGTAAGGCTAAATGAATACATGGAGTAATGAAAAAATGTCTACAAAATAGGTAAAATTGTGTATGTTTTGCCTTAAGGATGTTGCCAGAAGTGGATTTAAAATATGCATGAAAAATCCTATCTTGAGAAGACAAACAATACTTGTTTCAAAGCTTGAAAGAACAGACGGTCCTTTTAATATAACAAAATAAGGACAACCTTAGAACTTGCTTCTGCATCTATTTCTAAGCAAAAATTTAGCTATTTAAATAGTTTGGAACAAATTGAACATCAAAAAAATCGCTGAGTCTTGTTGCTATGACTTGCAAAAAATTGGCTGAAGTCTGCACTGTTGGAAGAAATAAGCCTCTACTTATTGAGCCCAAAGTGTGAGCATACACATGTAGGCAAAATTTCATTTTATGTTTAGAAATAATTAAGGACACAGACATGTTATACTGTCTCATAAGATGCAAAGGTAAGGAGTTTGAAATACAGAATTTGAGTTACCTTTGGAAAGCTCACATTGACATAAAAAGAACAGTGTATTAGGATTAAAGACCATTTTGCTGGCATCCTTGTAGACCATCCATAAAAAGTACACTCCAGGTGTACTAATATAAATATGGAATGTTGTTTCTTCTTTTCCAAAGCATCTCTTTTGTGATTGTATTTAATCTGGGAAGAGTAAATCTGCTTTTGCATTCTTATTTTATTTGTGTTCACTCCCAGCTTTACACAAGTAACAGTAGACTGAATAGTATTTTTGTAATTAGGACACATGCAGCATCTTTGCAAAGACATCAGCACCTGAATATATTCTGTTTTTTCTAGATCAATGAACTGAGCCATGTTCAAATCCCTGTTATGTTGATGCCAGATGATTTCAAAGCATACTCAAAGATAAAGGTGGACAATCACCTTTTCAACAAGTAAGTACAAGTAACAATTCTTTGTAGAAGTGGGTAGTGGCAGTGATATTTTTATGAAGTACTATGAACTCTGTTATTTTTCAGTTGATGGGACTGAAGTTTTCATGATTAAGTTAATCCTGTAATAAACATAACCATCTGTGCTGTTCTGAAAAGCAACAGCAGGGGCTGCTGGGTAGTGCTTTTTTCTCCACATAGTTTATTATTGCCTTATGAGTATCTTACACATTGAAAGTGATCCTTTCTTGGTGCGATTATTTATGGATGATGTAAGCACTTTTTTTGCTATTTTTAAAAACATAAATTCATGTGAGTGTATTTTCTATTAAAAACTATTTGAATTTGAAATTTCTCATAGAAAAAAAAGAATTTGAAGCATATATCAAAGATTAATAATGTTCAGCATTTTATAATCCTTAATAGGAAATTATACTAATCCTGTAGAAACTCCAGAAGTATTAAGATGATTTCATGTAATATCTTTGTCTCTTAAAAATAAAGTGCTCCACAACCAGTATGTATGTGCATACAAAACTATTAATGCTATTTTGTGTATAACATTCATTTTATTCAAAGCTAGATTTGGAAAAAGGAAGAATTCTTATACTTTGGGCCTTCTGATCTGTGGCAAAGGTCAAAATAACTTCTCTCGCTTAAAAGTCTGAATTTAACACCAAGACATCAAAATTAGCCCAGTACTGAATGCGTCCACTTTTCTAGAAGCCTTGGAACTTCAGCACGTTTTGGTGTCACAGGTGGTAGAGTAATGCTTATATAATCCAGTCTAGAATTTCACCTTTGAAGTAATTTTAGGGCAATGGGAAAACATTCTTTCCTACTTTTGAGTCCATGTTCCATAGTTTTCAAAATATAGTTTGTATTTATTTCATTCAGTTTTGTTATAGATTGTTTAGAGACAAAAAGACAAATGTGTATAAAATTATTAAGCATTGTAAATAAAAAGAAAAGAACACAGTGAGCTGAAATCTCATTGAATAAAGGAAAGTGCTAATTGGAAGGGAGATTGTAAATCTTCTTATCTTCTGCTTTGAGACAGAATACCCTAGAGTTACTTAGTGCAAATGCATGTGAATGAAGTTGATTTGGTTTTCTTTCCTTTCAGAGAAAACATGCCAAGTCATTTCAAATTTAAGGAATATTGTCCGATGGTTTTCCGTAATCTAAGAGAGAGGTTTGGAATTGATGATCAAGATTTTCAGGTAAGTTTGCTTTCCAGTCACCTAAACTGGTGATGCATGCAGTTAGGTGAATGCTACGTTGTGAACAGTGTTCTGAAATAAAGCTCTTGCTTTTTCATAAGTTGGAGTAAAACTACGAAATAAAGAAGGCATTCTTTTTACTTCTTCCCCCACCTGCATTTCTGTTTCACCTCTTTGCCTGCCCTTTCTGTCTTTTGGTTCCTACCCTTCTATTTTCAGTCCTCTTTGTTTCCTGTTAGAGTACCTCCCAGTCATAAGCCATGCTAGAAAAAACTTCGGGGTGATACCTCTTGCAGTAGGGAATAAGTTAAAAATAATGCCTGGACACTACTGACAAGAGATGCTGTATTGAGCTGGGTCACTCAGATAGCAATTAGTTCAATGGTGTGTTTGTGTGCGATGTGGTTTCTGAAACAACCACAGCTTTTTTTTTTTTTTTTCTTCATACTCTTTTTGTTTAGAAAAGGGTGACCTGTGGCCTGCCAACTTCATACTGCTTCATTAAATCTCCATTTCCTGTTGTTGAGAGGAACTGGAAACAAACAACTTGCATAGAGCAGATACAGCAAAACAAGAAATTGCTCTAGATTTGGCAGGGTTGTTCCTTGCAGTCAAAGCTTCTTTCTCTTTGCAAAAGAAAGTTCTTGAACTCTACTTCTGACTGATTTGCCAATAGTCACTGGCATTCCCTTTTCCATTAACTTCTAATATGCACTGTTTCAGTCAGAGGGGCAATTCCTTCAGCAGTCACACTGTGAGGTGCTCTGTCCTGAAGAGCATTTTCTGTATAACCCGGGGTCTGCTTCCCGTCATGCTGTTTTAAATTGTTTTGATGTGTTTGTAATCTGTTATTAAGGTACATTGGGAGCAGATATTTAATAAACTGTTTCAAGTAGCTAAACAAATTGTTTAAAACACATTTGTCATAACTCTCATTTTTGCTACATAGAGCAGATTGAATACTGCAGCCAAATCTGTGTCTTAAGTCCTTCATCTGTCTCCTTTACCAATGTTCCACTTTTCAATATCAAGAAATGTGATAAAAATGCATAGATGGATTGATACGTGCTGCCAGAGTGTAGATGCAGATTAAGTTATGAATCTTGGTATGTGACCACTGCAGTTGTGGTAAGACATTTTGCCAGTAGGTGAAGAAGAGGGTTAGGTTGGTTTCTTTTTGGTAGAGCTGTCACGATCCTGTCACATGATTTTTCATGATAATATTTACTTAAGAACTATTTAAAAGGACACACACCAATTTTCTGGTCAACAGTAAAAACAGTTACTTCAAATTTCATTGCTGGTTCAGTTTTACTGATGAACCAAAGAGGATCCTGTTGTTCTGGAAGTTATTTGATCCCTTAATATGAAGATTTCCTTTTTCTGGACGAAGAAAAAGAATCACTGTGTCACAGAGGAGTGTCATTGCTCCTAAACTTCAAATTGTGGTGTCAGCTTGTGCTTGAAATGTTTTAGAAGATGGGATGATGACATTTCTAGGCAGTCAAAGTTGTATTTCAGTAAGTACATTAGAAGACAAGTTAGAATTAGTTAGAATTGGCAAACAGCATAATTAAAAATCACAGCACTGTGAACTGTTTCCATCTCCACTACTGTTCTACAACAGAAATTCTGTTGTAATTTTTTGTAACACATTGCAGTTTGGTTTTATTAATTATAATAGTGATAAAACATGTAGCTATGTGTTTTGGGTTTTTTGACACTGTAAATAAACAACAATGCAGAAGAAGAAAACGGCCATATCCTGGCTTTTGAGTCAACAAAATTACGTAGTGGTTGGATAATACTCTTCAATGCTGTTTAGTATGTCAAGTATATTTAGCAAAAAACCAAGGTAGTTAATATTAATTCTGACCCAAGGGAATGCAATGTCTGCATTCATTATTCTTTTTTTCTTCAAACAGTTTGTCACTCTGAATTCTTATTCTGCTGGACTGTTCTGATAATTGTACTTTGGTTTAGCGCTCAAAGTACTCATGTATTTTAAAAAACACTTTAAAAATATTTTTACAGAAATACACAAGCATGAAAATTGATGGCACCTATGTGTAAGATAGATATTATCTGTACTAGAAGCAGAAGTGGTTTTCCTTTTAATGCTATGTTCTCTGAGATTTAAAGAGAGAATCTAATTTGTCAAAGGAAGACTTGCTGTATATACTTATTTTCAGATAATCTTTGTATTCAAGGATGTTATTCCAATGACTATTGATTAAAATTATTGTCTTATACTTGGAGACAGATGTGAAATGGAAGAGCCTGTGCAGTATTGAACTGAGGAAAAGCTAACAGAGGAGACAGCAAATAATTTTCTCTTGATAGTTTTTTTTTATATAGTGATTTTCAGGAAGGGAGTGCTAATCAAATGTGAACAATGTCATTCTCATTATTGAGCAAGATAGGATTGGTGTAGATAAGTAAACCAAATCAGCTTGTTCATTAGTCAGACACATCAGTTTAAACCAGGGAGAACATTAATTTTAAGTGGTTTTGTTTTCAGAATGTTCTATGGATATTCTTGACGAGTTGTTCTAAGTGCCAGATAGTGCTTACTCATAAGGCAAGACTGAAATAAACCCTACCTCATGAAAAGATTTTGGTAGTGTATGCTCTAATTAATGGGCTATACTAATTTTAATTTTTTGGCGTGTTGTTATTCATCTTGTACAGAAATTTTGTGGACTGCTTAAGACAAAGGCTTAGTTCAGTATGTATCATAGTTAGTATGCAGTAGTTAATTTTGAAATCTTTCTTACAGAAATCTCCTCTTATCACTGAAGAGAGATTTAAATCTTATCAAGTACAGGTTTTTTTCTATAAGCAGTCCAACTTCAGAGTCAAGGGAATTCCTTCAACTCTGTATGGTCTTACAAGAAGCTGTCCTTAGTAATGACAATTATGATTCCTATAGTGGAGTTTCTTTTCAGCCTGATTGGTATAACTTCTTATCTTACAAAATCCAAGAGTACAGTTCTGTCAGAAGAGTTACAGGAATATCTTCTGTAAACTGCAAAATTAGAAGAGATCAATTGCTTCCTTAGTAAGTTTGCAGACAACACCAAGTTGGATGAGAGTGTTGATCTGCTCAAGGGTAGGAAGGCTTTGCAAAGGGACCTGGACAGGCTGGACCAGAGGGCCAAAGTCAATAGAACGAGGTTTAACAGATACAAGTGCCAGGTCCTGCACTTTGGTCACAACAACTCCGTGCAATGCTACAGGCTTGTGGAGGAATGGCTGGAAAGCTGCCTGGCAGAATAGGACCTGGGGGTGCTGAATATGAGCCATCACTGTGACCAGGTGGCCAAGAAGGCCGTCAGCATCCTGGCTTGCATCAGGAAGAGTGTGGCCAGCAGGAGAAGGGAAGTGATGGTGTCCCTGTGATGAGGCAGTGGTGGCGCCACACCTCAAGTACTGTGTTCGGTTCTGGGCCCCTCACTACAAGGACATGGATCTGCTGGAGCTAAGTCCAGAGAAGGGCAGCCGAGCTGGGTGAAGGATCTGGAGAACAAGTCCTGTGAGGAGAGGTTGAGGGAATTGGGAATGTTTAGTTTGGAGACTATAAGGCTGAGAAGAGACCTCAGAAGAGCTCTCTACAACTGTCTGAGAGGAGGTTGTAGGCAGGTGGGTGCTGGCCTTGTCTCTCAAATGAGCAATGATAGGACTAGAGAAAATGGCCTGAAGTTGTACCAGGGGAGGTTTAGAATAGATTTGAGGAAGAATTTCTTTACTGAGAGAGTAGTTGGGCATTGGAATGGCCTGCCCAAGGAAGTGGTGGAATCATCATCCCTGGAAGTATTTAAACACCATGTAGATGAGGCACTTCAGGACATGCTTTAGTGGATGATACAGATATTGATAAATACATATTTGGGGGGGGGGATGTTGACAGTTGGACATGGTGATCTTAGGGGTCTTTTCCAACTGTGACAATTCTCTGATTGTGTGAACAGGCAAGCAACTGCCTTAATGCCCCAAGCAAACTCTAGAAAAATAGGATCTACTGCAGTTACAAATGCTTCTCCTGCTGTTGCTCTGGGAAGAAAACTTACTTTACTGTGCTCCAACACATCTCTTCTTGCTTAAAGTTATTGCTGAGTCCCACATCAGGAGTCTGCTAGGCAAAAGAGGGAGACTGGGTTCTTGTCCAGTAAAACAGAATTACTCTTTACCAGAGGGCACTGCTGTCCCCGTGTACCTAATGATCCTTCTGTAGGGCACAGGAGAGAGCACAACTTTTAGTTGTGTATTTAGTTGTTGTTTTAGTACTTAGGGTACCAGGAGGTGTGCTCAAATCTCTCTTTGCCTGTCTGCAGGAAGTTTGTAGTGGTTCTGTATACAGGGACAAAGAATTTATAAAGGACTTTCAGCAGCTGGTTTATAAGTTCATTTTAATTTAGAGATGCTTACTATTTCTCTATGTCTATTTTTACATATAAAAGATTGAAATATAAAATGAAAATTGAGAGTTCTGGCTTTTAAGCAATTCCCCTAATAACAAGCCACATGAATTTATTATGTGGCTTTCACTTCTCCTGATATGGATATCTCCTTTTCTTTCTGTATCTCTTGCAGCTTTCTATACAGAAGGGTTTATAGGACAGACTGAAGTGTGGCATCTGGCAAATAATGGAAACTCTAGGTTCGTTTTTCACAAGTCAGCCTTTAATATAATTTTCTTCTTAAATATCTAAACTTACCTGTGAATATTTTTCTGCATTTTGTGTGGCTTATCCAATCCTAAAACATCATATTAAGAGCTTAAAAGATACTTTACAGTCTAAGATTATATGTTTCTTCAGACAAATATTAATCAGAACTCTGGAGGTGCTTCTACACTAAAATTCATGCTCTCATTTATGGCCTTGTTTGGGAAGGAGTGAGCCACCTCTGGCATCAAACTGCAGGCAGCAAGAACCTCAATAAATACCTCAGCAGCAGTTATGTTAAGAATTAAGTCTTTTTCCTAAGACAAGATACAACAATTGAATGTTTTGTAAAATCCATGAAAAATCCTTAAAACAAGAATTGTCTTGAAAAGAACATTCCTGTGCTGTCTTTTTAGCACAGTAAGTCTGTCGTGCATGAAAAGTTCTTGAGCTCCTCTGTCAGATGAAGTACCTGTAGCTGAGTGTACATTTTGTGGATCCCAAATGGACATTGACACCTGAGCTGCTGAAATCTTGTGATGGGCATAGGCAGTAGTGGTAGGTAGGGTGTTGAGCCAGCTGTACTAACAAAAGCTGTGGCATTTGTGGTCTTTCAAGCACATAAAAAATGAAGTTTGCAGTTTGCATACACTGTTCTAGGATTCGGTGCATGAAGTATGAACCCAAATAAGCTTTTAATGACTGTGAGACATAACCTTAGTATGTATAGCAACAGAAATTGTAACTTCCTGTTTCTCTTAGTTTTTCTTAGAGAAAATATTTCATTTGGCTTGCTTTCAGCAGTACCTTGCCCAAACCAGGTATCATTCACAAATGGGTATTCACACTAGAAAAATGAAATTTCCTATATGCTGTCAACATCAAAGCAGTGCTGTCAGGTACCCCCTCAGCTCTTGCAGAGATGAGTGCTGGAAGAGAGGCACTGAGCTCTGCAGGTCTGAAGAGAAAGAGCCCTGACTCTTTCCAAATAAAGTGTATCCCTTAACCTGGCAGCTCCAAATCCAGGCCTATAGTCTCAATAAGATAACTCAGTCTAGGCAAGAATCATGTTTTATTCATTAGTCTCTCATTCAACCAAGTCAAGGAACCCATAACCCTTCTCCTGGAAGGATAGCTCAGTGCAAAAAAGAAAAAGTTGGTGTTTCAACTTTCTCTGCCGAAGTTTTTTAAGTCTTTCACTACAGTAATCACTCCTTGATCAGAATGTATACATTAGCATCTTAAAAAGATGGTCCTTCCATAGAAGGACCTCAGTATTTCTGACAGGTGCACCACAGGACCAGTGGTGTCTTTTTTCCTCCTTTGGAGGCCACATGACATTCACTATATATATGTCTTTAGAGAGCCCTTTGGGCTGACCAGAAATGATCATGCAGTATTGTCTGTATACCACTGAATGTGCTTATAGACTATGTTCCAAACAAGTCTGCTTTCCTACCTTCCGGGCTTCTTAAATACGTGTTGGTGTGGAAAACCGGTGTTTCCTGGTCATGTTTTTCCCTCATAGTTTCCAGACATGAACCTGCTCAATGGCAATGGTCGAATGCATGGTGCCAGCATACAAAGTAAACCCAAAAGTCTTCCCTGCCTGTCCCCTAATGGCCAAGCTAGACACCTCTGGGTTCGGTGCTTCTGTTGTTGCAGTACAACACTAGCACTTTGGCTTTCTTCTTCCTAGAAATCACTGTCAAAACATCTTCCTGAATACCATTACAGAAGTGGATTGCTTGTTTCAAATTACAGCAATAAAACTTGCAGCATATGTCTAGTTGTATGACACTGTGTCTCTCTGATAGGCTTCTTAGTCATTAATACAGGTCTGGATTCATCCTCATCCATCACTCCTGAGATCTTGTAAAAATCAAAAAAAGGTTAGGGGGAGCTGCAAGCTTGTCTTCATGAGAGGCATGGTGCATGGGCCAGGCAGCACCACTGTCACTGCTGTCACAGGACAGCAGCCAGGCTATGTGTACGTAATCCCCTAACACTGATGAACCACTGCCAGGCTTTTCCACTGACCTACGATTTCAGTCATCACAGAGCATCATCTGTGCACTTGTTGTTGCGTATTTGTTCATGCAAAACTTGCCCAGAGGCACTCTTAAACAGGCTGGGATGTGATCTGATCTGTCTTTAGGGTACATTGTGAAGCTTGTTTCAGCTTTCCACAACTTTTGGATGAGATCACAGTACCAGAAACTGCCGTTTGCCTTTGTCCAGGCATTGTGGAATGGGAAAGATTTAAATCAATGAAAAGCTGTTAAGCCAGTTTGAAAGATTACTGTTCTTGAAGCTTTCTGTTCTTTATCACCAGAATTTTCCTATTGCTCTTTTTTTTTTCTTTTTTTTTTTTCTTTTTTTTTGTTTTTTAAAAGGTCAGTGACAAATTTCATTAGGCTTCTTTTTTAGTTACATGAAGCATTTGTATTACATCCAACACATACTTCACATGTTCAAAGTTTCTAAAATATAATCTTGTCTACTGAAGTCGCAGTTAGAAAACAATGACATTTACATTAGATGTATAAAAGATTAGAATGAGCTAATTAAATTGACCTTTAAATCTCTCCACCCTCTTGGAGGCTGTGGCTAATCCTTGGCCTCCCACTGTGGAGATAAATATCCATGCTGTGAACATTTTAAGAAAAGTGGGCAGAGGAGGAAGAGCCTCACCAGCAGTTTGTCTTTGAAGAGGAGGGCAATACTTTGCCAGTTATAAATATAGCTTGCAATTATGGAGGGAGAGGGGAGGACAACCTTTTCCTGTACTTTAGATGTTTTCTCACAAAAATGGTTTCAACTGGAAAAATAGCTCCAATAGCTTAACTTGTTGCTTTTAGAAACAGCCAAATGCTCTCTTGAAATAAGTGGGGGGGGGTTCTTTACATGTTGTATTGGTGTAACTAGCATTATCAATAATACCATTAATGTTACTTAATTACAATAGGCTGCTATTTTTATTGACCAGTGTGCAAGTTAAAATTGACTTTGAAAGAATAAAACATTTGATGATATTTTAGCTGGCTTTTAAGGACTCTTGAGGGTGCCTCTTGCAAAGTATCTGGATTGATATTTTGTGACTTTGATTTTTAAAATGCCAGTTGTTGTAGGGCTGTATAATAAAAAATAGAAATTATGTGAAGAGATTATTAAATTGAATCAAAATTTAATTGCCAATTAGCAATTGACATTTCATGTAGTGAAAACTTGCCAAAGATACAAAATCCATCCAAATGTCAAAGTGGGATAAAGACAAGATTTGATGCAAACCCCACTTTGGTCACCTGGCATTCTGAGCCTGTCCAAATGAGATGCCTTTGCATACTTTCAGATGAATAGTTATATGGCTTTTCAAAGAGTGCAGAACTACAGAAAGGAAGGCTGCATTCAGGAAAGTAGTAGCTCTGAGAAAGGGACAAGAGGTTGAAGACAACAAGAATTTAGCTCTACTATGAGTTCCTGACTAGAAGGAGTAACTGTACCCTTAGGTCAGTAAATCAGAAGGAATAATAAAATAAGGCCCACAAGACCTCTAGTGGTTTTTTAACATCTGTTTGTTTTGTACCTGAAGCTAACACTATATATAGCTTTGGTGCTAGTCACCTTAAAAAAGGATGTTGAAAATTTGGGTATGTAAAAAGTACAAAAGAAAGGCATAAAAGGCATTTAAGGACATGGAGCATACCTTGTGGCAGTGGAAGAGTTTGACCTGCTGCACTTGCAAAAATTATAATTGAGGTTAAGTAGTATGTAAGTGTCCTTGCAAAAAAAGAATGCTAGATACTTTAGGAAAGAGTAAATAGGAATGTCTGGAAAAGGAAATAATTCAGATTTAAAATTAGATTCACCTTTTCAGCAATACAAATTATAAAATACTAGAAAAACTACAATGGTGAATGTTGGTGTTTCGAACATGGAAAAATTGAGTCTGCTTTTCTGAAAGCCATACTTTGACCAAACGCAGAGATTGGAATTCAGTTTAGGAATAGCTGGGTGAAATGAAATGGCTTCTAATAAGTAGCACTTGTTTTGGATTCTAGTTTGTCATGTTGAAGGCTCCAGAAAAGCTCCTGTGAACTTCAAAGAATTGTAAATCAAGTCATAAGAGTCCCTGTGGAAAAAAAACCTTTTTCCTCACCTAATATATTTTTACTGTGGGAGATAAAACTGTGCAGATTGCTGAGATTTGGGGAAAGAGATTCTGAGGGAAGAGAATGGGTATATAGTAAAACTAAATCTTTCATTTAATTTGCTGAAAAATGTGCCATTCTTGGGTGGAATTATTGCATATAATTTAGGTGTGCTGATTAACTTTTTGTATCAAGAACTCTTTAGGAAATTAAATACTAGAAAGTGCTGTAACTTTCACCCATTTATATTTAAAACTATTAACTTGGTGGTATGAGACAAATTCATGGATTTGCAGCCTCACAGCACTGAACACTAGATGAGCATTTCTGCTTGCCTGCTACTCAATGAAATACTGGTGGGTGATATTTTTTATATTTATTAATGTAAGGGCAGTGATTTCTCTGAGGGGAAACTATTTGGGAGAGAGGGGGGAGGTATGTGAAAGAGAAATTTATGTACTAGAGGTATCTCTGAACTTGGCACGTTAAATGGGTCTTCAGTTGTATAAGTAATTACACAAGTAAATTAATGTAGTCTTTAAATGACCTCATAGGAGTATCCACATTTTAAAAGTACAGAACCTTTTCTTCCTCCTGAGACCAAAAAAACAGCAGGCACAAGATTAAAACTTCTCGAATGAGAAGCGAATGGGGAATTGTCAGCTCACACAGACTCAGAGCAGGAGGCTTGCAGTGAGTTGCTAAGTGAAGCTGTAAAGTGGAACAGGGTATGTGTGGCTGACAGATGTTTTGATTGTGCCAGTGGGCCAAGACACACTGTGGCAGAGCTGGAGAAGGCTGAGAAAAGCTGAAAGAGACAGGGCACTGTCACCCTCTTTTCTTTGAGTTCTGTGCTCTCTAACACTGCAGTATAAGCAAAGAGGTGAATTTCTTTTAGCTTATTATGACTTGCTCCAGCATCGTACAACTGGGTACATGCTCCACTGGTTCCTGACACAATATGGAAGTGCTGTGAGTTAGCAGTAAGTGATGGCAAAAGGGTTCTTAGATCATCAAACCTGTATCTTTTGGAGGATAAGGGTTGCATGGTTTTTGGTCTATATCTGAAGGATATTCTCCCTGGTTCTGGCTTTGTGGCTCGTAGATCTGTGCTAAGTGAGGAGTGGCTCATTTCCCATCTGTTTATATTCCACTTAGTCTTCCCCTAATTAAGAAGCACAGCCAGAGGGAATTCAATCTGGTATCTGTTGTGATCTATCTCTTTGTATCTCCTTTCCCCTTCCCTCAACCCTGCTTATATCTTCCTTTTGGAAAAGGGAGATGCCTGAGTTTCATTGTTTACTTCCTTCCCAGTCCACAGGAGATGCCTCACCTAAGTTGTTGTTGCTGGGGACAGAGATGGGTCTCTCTCAGCTGCATTTAGACTTGAACAAGGAAGCAGAGGAAGAGCTCTATACTGCTGCTGTCTTGCAGGCTCTATCAGATTTTTTTCAAAGGCATTTATGCATTAATATCTATAGTGCAGCTTATTATACCCACTTTTTGTACAGATCATCACTGAAACATGTCTGTGGATTTTGGCAAAAGTCATCTGCATCACCTGATTTACCAGTCTCACAAAACTGCATTTGACAGTAAGAGAGATGATTCTATACAGTGCATCCAGTAGCGGTCTGAACTGCAGAGCAGCACAAGTCAAATGCATATTTTCAGTCTCTCTGATGAGCATTATTACATTTTTCTTACTTTGTGCTTTAAGATAAAGTTGATTGACTTAAAAAGACGGGTTAAATTTATTTTTTAAAAGTTAAACTTTTTTACTAGATATGACTAAAATTTTAAAAAGAGAAAAACACCACAAACTTTCCACAGTCTTTGTGGTGTAAAGTGCATATTGAACATCACACATGGTATTGCTTGTATTTTTGTCTGAGATTTCTTAACAGTTAGAGGTTTGCTAGTGGTTGTGCTTTAATGAAGCTTAAGTGCAGGACCTTGGCCATTTTGTGTATTAACTTAAGAGAAATATTTTCCAACAAAGAATCTCTTTGCACCCACTATACATGTATTATTAATTTGCCAACGTTTGGCAGTGTTGAACGAGGTGCAAAATGCTTTGATTTATACTTAACAGTGTTGGGTCAAACAGGTAGGTTATCTTCATCTACATCAAAAGGGAGGATATTGGTGTTTTTAAAGTATTTTTAAATAGCCAGATTGTTTCCTCTTTGAAGGCCCTAGACTCTTTTAGTTTAATGCTTTCAGTGAAGCTGTGCCTTGAATTTATTTGCTAATGATGACTTACCAGAACAGGCCAGGTCTTGTCTTTTTATTTAAACACTCCGTGTCATGATCAGGCAACAGTACATGTACCTTATTGAAGTCTAATTTCTAACTGTAAACAAATATAACCAATATAGCTGTGTGGCAAGATACTTTGTGTTGTACCTTGAAGCTTTACTTCTGAAGAAGTTTGAACTCATCTTTTCTGTGAGTTAGCCACTACAAGTGAAACAGGCAAAACCAGCCATGCATTTATCAGCACCAGAAATGCAATTACGAGTAGTCTGCACAATATGATGGAATTAGATTTATTTTTTCAGCTTTTTAAGACATACTTATTTAATAAACATGCAATTAACAAAATAAAGCACAGCAAATAGTGATATTAGTTTTATCTTCCATGTTCCACTTTCTTTCAGAGTTCAAAGGAACTACATTCTGTATTTGAGTGGAGTATTACATTGAGAGTGTTATCACAGCTATATTGGCTTATCAGCAGGATTTTTTGTACAATAGTTGTATTTGCAGATAAACTTGTTATATTTAGCAATTCTAATAGTTAGAATTAATTTTCATCAGAGAAAAAAAAACAGATATTGGAAAAAACAAGAAACTGTAAAAAATCAGTGACTTAACAAGGTTTCCTCCAGTTGATGTAAACTATGGCTGAATGTATTCATTTCTATTTGAATCTGACTAGTTTTTGGGTTTTTTTTCTGTCTAGCCTGAATTATAGTGAAAGAAGCATGATAAAAAGGAGTATTGGTTGATTCATTCTCTTGGTGTAACAGCTGTTTTTTTAAGTCAGAATTTTTAATTGCTTATGCTGTTCCATATTTTTAAATACATCAAGTATCCTATTCCATCATGGGCAAAAAAATCTGAATAAATTTTTGGTTTTATGGGATGCTACATAAATATGCCTATGTAGTAGATATTCTTGGTTATCCATGGGATGAAAGGAGGTTCCTGCAAAGCAGGAAGAACTTTTATTCCAAGGCCTCTTAGAAGAGCTCTCCTGTGCAAACAGTGCTTATGAAGACAAAAAGAGACATATTTTAAAAGAGCAAATGCCTATAGAAATAGCATTTGGAAGGTTTGAAATCAAAAGTTGTTATTTTCGCCTCTTTCTGGCCTCAGAACTGAGCTTCAGCAGCTGAAAAGTCCAGAGAAGAGACATCTCCCATGTGTTGTATTTAAATCAAGACATTGCTTGCAAGATATTTCATTCATACTGAATATTCCCAGGTCTGAATTTCACTCAAAGTTGGCAAGTCGTCTGTTGAAGAATGTTAAAATTTACCTTAAGAATATTTGAATTTTTGGATAATAATGCTAATTGAGGTCCTCCTTCCCATCTTCCCTCTTTCTCTCCTCTTTAGAGGTTCAGTGGCACAGTAGGAGGTACACTTTTGTGCACCTTTTATAGTGCAAAAGTCCCTGTCCCTCCCCCAGATTAATTTCTTTCAAGATTTATACCACATGTCTTACAGTTTGAAGACTAGGTTTCTCTGGAAAAAACACGTTCTAATTACTGCTTTATTGCAATAGTTAACATCAGAATAATACACCTTTTTCTACTGGGAACAATAACAAATAATTACCCAGTAGCCTTTATTATTGCTAACTGAATTGCAGCCCAATAACTTAGCTGTAGTTTAATTCACTACATACACTAAAGATTACCCATGCTTCAGCTTTTTTTAAAGTTAGAAGTAATTAATATGTTACATTATATTTAATAGTTTGTGATGAAGGTAACTGAATATGAACATTGTTTTTTTTAAGCTGCTAATATCAATTCTTCATGTTAAACTATTAAATATATGCCCTGGAAATTAAGCCAGGTCCCTTTTCTAGAACAGAGAAGGTTTCTACAGAGGATGGTTTCTAAGACTAATTCTTTGATCCATTCATGATACCTATTCCCTTGAATGGACTTCATCAATACATGAAAACGTTTCGGTGCCGGAATGGTTGGAAACTACTTTGAATAGGAAACATTCCCTTCAGGTACTGTAGGTACCCTATAGGTACTTAAATTCTCACAAGTACTGGCTGTAGTAGGCTGAGCCTATTTTTAAATTATTTTTTGAAAGCATCATCATTATTCCAGTGTAGATCTGTTTTGTTACTTAGCTCATGGTGCCTTATGTTGTCTTGTGTTGCTGCTGCAGCTTAAATTTTGCTATTTAAGAATCTGCATCATTTCCATTTATATACAGAATTTTATTAAAACTTGCTGTGAAAAGGGTTTTTCTTCTAGCAGGGAGAACTATGCTATGGGTGGAGCAGGGGAGAATTCCAAAATAGGAATAGCTGTTTGTGTAGTTTGCTACAGTGAGGAACTACAGCAGGAGTTCAGGTTTTCTGCTACCAGCAGGGATATAGGAAATGTATACTTCAAGTTTATTTCTTAAACACGGAAGTGTTCAGACAGTCTGTAATAAGCTTGTTTAACCTTTTCAGAGTATGGTCCATTTTCATGAAAATTGACGTGGTGTAAGAACATCATTGTTTTCTCATGGCTGTACTACTGCTGTTACTGCTTGTTTTTAAAAGAGTGTAATAGTGTTATTCGAGTATCTAAACAATTGGCATAAACTCATACTGGTAAGAAAAGATGTTCCAGCCAAAAGCAAGTTTTTACATTTTGTGTAATTTATTTTTACTGGTAAAGAAATATAACCTCAATACTTCTTACTTTTCTTTAAAAAGCAGGAGGCTTCTTTTGCTACTGTTGAAGGGTAGGTCTAAAAGTGTTCATTGTATCTCTTGTAGTTTTTCTTCTATCTACTATACAGGCATTAGCTAATCTTCCTCTCTGAGTCTTCAGGAAGGTATTCTACAAAAGAAGATACTGTACCATAATATTCCTTGCTTAACACCAGATATTAAATAATTAGAATAGCTCTGGTACTAGAACTCAGAAATCTAGCTATGATTTTGTTCATGTACTAGATCATACTGGATGAAAGTCTCTATTTTTACTACAGACGAATCCTCTATTTATAGTTACTATGGTTCTATACACTGTTTCTTTTTAATTTTTAATGTCAATGTTTAAAGTTTTCTTCCCAAAATCTGATAATGTGTACATAACAAAGTGCAGTAAATTCTCATTCAGCACCAAGAATGACTTGTGAACCAGTGATGGTCAGTGCCTTTCCCCAAACATTCTTTTGTTCTCACAATATTTTGAAGGTGTGTGTCAATGTAACGCCATCTGTGATTGCATGCTTTGCAGAATTCATCTTGATGCAGATGAACTGAAAAAGTTTGGGCTTTTTTTAAATGTAAATGTATGTATTTGTTCTAATTAAAGTTGTGTATTTCTGTCTGACTTGATGCTTTTTTGTTTTCAATCAATTGACAGAATTCATTGACAAGAAGTGCACCCCTTGCCAATGATTCCCAAGCCCGCAGTGGTGCCCGCTTCCATACATCTTATGACAAAAGATATATCATCAAAACTATAACAAGTGAAGATGTAGCAGAAATGCACAACATACTGAAGAAATACCACCAGGTAATATATTATTTATTATCAGGGTGTGGGAGTGCTTCTTAAATCTTTTAATGCCAATCTTTTTTAGAGTTGTAAAGGTTTTAAAGGAGTAGCCAGACTTTTTCCCTGCTGCTTGAGCCATTTATTGTATGTCTGCAAGTCACAAGGCTGTACTCTTCTAAATGTCTAAGCTAGTTTTAAGTAAAATTATGTCTGCTTGGAGCAAGTTGAGGAATTCCCCTACCTGCAAGCATTCAAGGCCAGGTTGGATGGAGCTTTGAGCAAATTAAGAAGTGGTCTATTAAGAAGTGTCCCTGCCCATGGCAAGATGATCAGAACTATAACATTTAAAGTCCCTTCCAGCCCAAACCATTCTGTGACACAGAGATATTTGTAGGACGTAAGCTCCTTTGTCTTACTAGGAAGATGCCCTTTCCTTCAGGTAATCACAAGCTTGAAGCTACTATGTAAAATTCCTGCTAATAAAAAAAACAGTTGCCAATGTGAAATTCCATAGACACTGTTAAAGTCAAATGTGAATACTGGAGATGCCTCGAATCAGCCTTGCTAGCTGTCATACTGTGCCAGTGTATAATATGTCTGGACAGCACAGGGGGAAGCAGAACTTGGGAACTATGAGAAGCCTGAATAAAATCAGCACTGATTTTCTTAGCCCCAGATTTGTCTGAATAAGCTTTAAAGCTGCAGAAATCAGAAAAGCCTCTAAAAATCATCTAAAATATTATACCCAAAAGAAGGAGGTTTAATCCTTCTTTCCATCTTTCTGCTCACTTCTGTGGGTTGGGATTTCAGGTAAAGACTTGAAGAAATTTGGTGTTGAAGGGGTTTTGTGTTGTTTTGGGTAATTTATTTTTTGTCTTGCAATGTTTTTTTTGGGTTTGTTTAAAATACTGCTACTTTTTTAAAACCAGTCCTAAAGTCATCTTTTGAGGTAGAAGGGAGTCAGAAACATGATTCTGGAGGCCTTGGGATTGAAGGTGTTTTCAGCCACCTTTGTGGTGCTGCTTGTCTACCTCTCCCATTCGGCTCTTCCAACACTGAAGGGACATCTCTAAATACCATCCCAGTCTCGAGTAGCTTATGAAACCTTTTCTGAGTTAGATACAAGCTCTTTTTTGTCTCTATATATTGCTCTTCTGTTTAAATAACATCTAGGGTTGCCATGTGTTTAACATAGATAAATACTCACTATCAGAAATGTTCATAAGACCATCTTTTAATTACAGTCTTGCCAACAAGAAATTTTAAATTATTATCTAATTGTAATTTGGGGATTATTATTTATTAGGGTTTTCAAGCTTACAGTTATACCTTTGATCTGAAAGGATTTTGATATGTGAAGCTGTGCAACAGAATTAAAGTTTTAATCCATTTCATATTTGGCATCAGAAGCTAGTATTAATGATACAGATTTTGAGACTTAATCCATCTGAGAAGTCATACTGCTTTTCAAAGCAGTCATCTCTTTTCAGGAGTGTCAATGAAGACAGTGCTAGCATGAATGAACTTAATCATTTGGAAATTTTTTTCATCACTGCCTTCAAAAGGCCACAATTCATAGGAGGCAAGCTTACAAATAATAATGATCTGAAAGTTATCTGTACCAGGTATCTGCTTTCAGTTTATATGGAAAAGTATCCATATAAGAATGGAAACATGCACTTACTTAGTCTTAGGTGGTTTTGCTTCTGTATCTTAAATAGTTTGAATTCAAAGCTTTCACGGTATCTCTGAAAGATTTACAAAGATAAAACTTGTATTTCTTTTTGTCTCAGACTTTAGAGCACTTCACAAAGTATAATAAATTCTGAGTAACTCAAGTACAGAGATAGTTTAATAACTGGACTTTTTAATTAAATAAATTATTTTCAGCATCTTCATCAATGTGCTGTTAAAAGAAAAAATCATTCAAATTAGTTAAAGAAAATCTAAGTTAAATCCCACTAACTCTGGTGTTGGCTGATACTGTGTCCTGTGTGTTGCTTCTGGAAATTGAATGCTTCTCCTCCCATTTCTTTAGTACAGCAGCTTCTCCTCCCATTTCTCTAGATGTTTTTTCAGACAAGTGAAGCTTATTTTAGACTGCTGGACAAAGTCTGGAGAAACCATTGCACTGGTGGGAAGTTTTTTAATCATTCTTTTGACCAAATAACCTACATGAATTGGTATTAAACTACATTTCTGATAGCAACAATGCAATGCCAGATAACAGATCATCAGCAGCTGGACTCACTGGTGGTCCCTCCTGTGATTTTTGCTTTTGGACAGCTAGCTGTCTTCCAAATAATTCTAGGCAAGGTCCAAGCTGTTAAGTTAGGCCAGTTACTATTGGTACTTAGGAGTTTGAAAATGAGCATCATGTTTTATAGAACAGCTTAATAATTTGGATATGAGTTACTCCATTCCAACTATAACTGAGGTCAGAGAATAGTTTAAGACCTAATTCACTAGTACTGATGTAACTTTATGGTTCTGTTGGATGGCTTAGTTGTAGTAGTACAGGGCTAATCTTGGAAATCTTAGTCAGTAAAACAAGTTTTTTTGCATTCAGTTTTATTTTGGTATACTTTCTTCTGACAACAGAGCAAATATCAAGTTCCCTGTGATAATTTACCTGTCTTACTGCCCGGTAACTTGCTTAATGGTAATTGTTGCTAGAGTTGAAGAGGCTAATTGTAATTAAACACAAAAGTACCACAAATATGAGACTTTTATGGAAAAGTCCATTTGTTACCTTTTCTCCAGTTTCAGTTCACTGGTCACCAGCAGCACCTAAACATATGTGAAAATGTCTGGCCCAGCTAAGTTTGCTTCCCAGCCCAGTTGTGATTGTGTTTGGGACTTCTGGTGTCATGCCCTTCTGTCAGAGCCTGTGCCAGGTTGCTCCTGGAGCAGGGCTGTGTTTGAAAGTTTCAGTCTGCATGTTCAGGCCTGCTTTAAAAGACTGTTTTCCCCATTCCCAGGTCTCCCTTGCTAGAGATTTGTTACCCCAAAAGAACATAAAATTAGATCATCCGTCCATCCTCAACAGCAACTTGTAAACACTTGTTACCTTGCACACCCTCTCGCTTGCCTAAGAAGGCAGTAATTATTTTCAAGTTACTTTTGACATGGTTATGAATGAAATTCAGACCATTTATGACAGATCATACCTTTGCTCTCTCTTTCCCAGGCTTGTTTCTTTCCTTCCACATTGAAACTCTGAATAAGTTTAATTGAAACCATAATATTTACTTGCCTATTTCCTTATTAAGACTGGTGGGTCCAAGCTTATGGAGTCATTCTAGACCTTGGAAGTACCTGTCCTTGCTTAGGGAGCAAACAAACCTTATCAAATGTTTTCCAAGATGGCTTGAAATTCTTAATGATAAGTACAGGAGGAAAGCTATCTTTAAACAAAGAATACAGTGAAGGACCATGTCAAATCAGAAATATGAGACTCTGGACATGTTCTTCATTGACACAAATAGCCTTTACCCCTGGCACTTGCAAAATAGCTGGCATTCTCCTTGTACCTTTTGAAACTAGGAATCACTGAGAGTTAGTGTTAGCAGAAAACCAGCAGGGCAGTTTTGCAATGAAGAATTCTGTTACTTAGAGTTGGATTTCAGTGATTTTGTGTAACATAAAGTTAGAAAGAGAGATGTAGGCTGCCACTGGAAAATAGAAATAAAAATAATTTTATCAGGAACTGGAGTTCGTGGAGATGTATAATCCACAAACCCATCCAGTTCTTTCTGTTGTTCTTCCCATTTCACTTAAGGTTCAATAGCTACACAGTTGTTATACTTTGGTAATTACAAAAGGAGTAGGAATTGTGCACAGCTTGTAAACTTGTCTAAAAATACCAAGTCTAGATTGCCTGCTTTTTAATTAACCAAAGTTATAATGGACATGACTGTACATCTTAGAGAAATCAGGTTATTGTCAGGAGGCAAAATGGCTAATAACTTGCTAGAAGTGAAAGTAAAATTAGTTTGGCCAAATTGTCAGCTTTCTCCTTCAGTAAGGAAAAGAAATTGAGAAGCCATCTCAAAGCAGGTGAAAAAGACAGAATTGTAAGCAATTACAATCCTTACAATTGTTAGCAAAATACAATCCTTCCTGTATAAAACTACTCACGAGTGCAGATACCCTTTAGGTTTTCTATAGTTGTCTGTCTCTGTTGACTGCACGTTCTCTTCCCTACACAGGTAATTGTATTCAGAACTGACACCTACTGCACTCTGTTTGTCTCCCTGGCAACCAGCAGAAATAGTGAATAGTGGTAAAGCAAAGGGACTACCCATTTACTAGAGGCTGCAAACAGCAGAGTGATAGGGAAGTGAATGGGAGAAAGAAAAGAATAGAACGAGCAAAAGAGTGAAGACGACAGCACAAAGGAGGGGGGTAAAATACCTGTAGAGGTAAAAGATATGAAAGAAACAGGAAAACATGAAAGGAAAAAAACCAGACAATAAGATGAAAAAAGGGGAAATGACACCAGGAGTGGGGTTAAGGACTGCACAGGAAACAAGGAATAGCATCAGGTTATTGAGTGGGAGGTAGGAGAAAACAGTCAAATAATAAATAGATGAAAAAACACTACTGTAGACAAAAAGCAGTTTTGCCGCAGAAGTGGTGATTGCGTGGGCTGGAGAACACCAGAGAAAAGAAAGCAGGGACTAGGTGTCTGGAAGTTTGCACTGAGATAGGATAACACCAAGCCAGTAGGTTGCTAAAGCAGAGCTGTATTTAAGTCTGTGTCAGCCTCCATCACATCACTACTTGCATGGGTAATCAGTATTGCTTCCCCCACTTCCCTCCTCCCTGTTTCCTCATGAGTTACATCTATACGTACCACAAAAGGAAGGGGAAGGGTAGGTAAAAAGGCAAAGCAACAAAATATTATGTACTGTTATTTAAATGCAAATGCATGCAAAGAAGGATGCAGATCATATAGTGGTGACCCTGACACTCTGTATGTTCCAGTGTAGTAAGAGTTGAAGATTTATGGGAGCTTTGTGACAAAACACAGACAAGGAAGGGCCTTCAGCCAGTTCCTCACGTGATCCAAGAGGCTGAGCAGAACGTGGCCCATGTTAGCTGAGCATAACATGTCTATTACAGTAACTTTGCTAAGATAACTGCCCTATAAAGTAGCTCTGATATGAAAAACCATGAAAAGCGGAAAAAGTAGACATGACAACACGTGTTCTTGTCTCCAGACAGTCTGCATCTCATCTGCATTCATGGGCCTGCTGTTTCCAATAGCAAAAGTGACCCTGCAAATGAGAAACTCACTGGTGTGGGTTAACTAGATGGAATTCAGCTTGTGCAAAGGGGCTACATACTACAGGCTGGAATGGCTAACAAAAAACACATTAGAAAAATTCACTGAAAGTTGTGAAATTTCATAGGTGAGTATGTAATTACACAAGAACATACTTGGCTGCATGGGCTCTATTAAGGCCTGGTTTTAACCAGCAGGTGTTTTCAGTGCCCTGTATGCAGCATTGGTGAGGCCACACCTCAAATACTGTGTTCAGTTCTGGGTCCCTCACTACAAGACATGGAGATGCTGGAGCCCAGTCCAGAGAAGAGCAGCCAAGCTGGTGAAGAGTCTGGAGAACAAGTCCTGTGAGGACTGGCTGAGGGAGTTTGGATTTTTTAGTTTGGAGAAGAGGAGACTGAGGGGAGACGTAATAATAGCTCGTTCTGAAAGGATTTTATAGTGAGGTGGGTGTTGGCATCTTCTCCCAAGTAGCTATAGGACTAGAGGAAATGTCCCGAAGCTGCGCCAGGGGAGGTTTAGACTACATATTTGGAAGATATGTTCTTTACAGAAAGAGTAGTCAGACACTGGAACAGGCTGCCCAGGGAGGTGGTGGAGTCACTATCCCTGGAGGTATTCAGAAATGGTGTAGATTTGGAACTTGAGGACACGCTCTAGCATAGTGGGTTTTTTCTGGTTGAAAGAAGGCTGTAGTGAGGTGAGTGGTGGCCCATTCTCCCTAGTGACTAGCGATAGTACAAGAGGAAATGGGTTCAAGTTGCACTAGGGGAGGTTCAGATTAGATATTAGGAAAAATTTCTTCACCAAAAGATGGTGACGCCTTGGAACAGGTTGCCCAGGGAGCTTGTGGAATTGCCATAACTGAGGGTATTTTAAAAATGGGTAGATGTGGTGCTGTGGGAGATGATTTAGTGATTAAGGTGGCATAGGACTGATGCTTAGACTTTATGATCTTGAAGGTCCTTTCCAACCATGATGATTCTGCAATTCTATGACAGTTGGACTCAGTGATCTTAGGGGTCTTTTCGAACCATGGTGATTCTGTGATTCTATGTATTTATTATTTCTGGTGCTGTGCAGAGCACTTTCAGAAGAAATCAGCATGCCCAGTGACTCGTTTGTTGCGGTAGCAATTATAATGTTTTTGAATATTCTGAAACTTAACATAACTCTTTGGACAACTTTTTAAGCTTCTTTTTTGGGGAGTGATTCCATGTGCCAGTGCATATCCATATTAGTGGAGAGTATTTTCTGATTGCAGGCAAGAGAATTTGAAATAGAAAGTTGAGAAACTGCGCAGAAAAAATGAAAATTGTCTGAATTAACAAAAAATGATTGGGTGTTTATTATAACACTCTTTTTTTAAATATGGATTCTGTTACTGCATATAAGGTCTTCTAAATGTGTTAGCTAAGTATTACAGTGTTACTTAGCAAGGCTGCTTGATAGAATTGTGATGTTCTTTGTAGAAATAATAAAGGAGTGAAGGTCTTTTCTTTCACTGAAGTTTAGCAGTCCTGTTAAGCATGTACCGGCTTATTTTCTAGGCTCACTTTTATTCCAGCTGTGAGTGGGAAACTTCAGGAAATCATTCCTTAAAAGCACCTTGAGGTGACTAAATTGCTACTTCATTTATATCAAGATGGACAAATTGAAAATCTGCCAACCACATTCTCGAGTGCAAGTCCTGCTGGACTCCCACCCAAACAGATGACACGTTTTGCCTCCTCTGTGATGCAGATATGGGGGATTGATAGTTTCAAAGGTAGGAAGTTCTAGACCAACTTTGTAGATGCTAAAAGAAAGTGGCATTCCTCCCTCTTCCCTTTGTTTCCCCATCAGAATAAGAAATTGTATAATGGGTAACACTGAAATCATGTTAGAGGCCTTCCGTTGAATTGCAAGGGTGCAAATGTCTGCAGTCAGCAGTCAGTAGAAAACAACTGTTGCAACACATGGTTTGCTTTGAGAAAGTCTCTTAGAAACCTGCTAGAACACAGCCAAATCCCTTTTCATCAAGTGAAGAGCAGTACTACCAGAGCTTTTCATGTCCTGTGTTGCATGCTGGTAACACTGCCCTTTCAGAAGGCTTGTTTGCAAGATACTAAATTGAAACAACTGCCTTAGCAAATGGCTAACCCTAGCTTGCAAATAGGACTTAAATCTTTGTTGTTAAATCTCTTTTTTCCTTGTCACATAATGCAGAACTTTTTAGGAGGGGATTGTCTATTGCTGACCTAAGAATTTATTTTATGTTATTATAGTGGATATGTTGCACATATTCTATGTTAATGTCATTGCTGCTTTACAGATGGGGAAACACAAGACCAGAAAGGTTAAACTGGGAGAGTTAGGGTTGAAGGGGATGGTTTAAGTGTCAAGACTGCCCTGGCAGTTAAGAGGAAGGGCAGGGGATTATTAATCTGGTACTTGAGATGCTGAGGCACCATTCCTTCATGTGGAACAACCTCTCTATGTGATTTCAAATAAAGTTTCTGCTGCTCAGATTCCCGTATGGAAAACTGGAGTAATAGTATTCATTTATGTACAGGAATTCAAATTCTGTTGTTGAGTGCCCTAAGCTTTGGAAAGGCTGGATCTATTGAAGAGTGAAATGACCTGAATTCTGTGGCAATAAACATTTCTTGGATGCTAGATTCACTTTTATCATCCTTGCAGAACCTAGTCATCTTGGAGCTGGAACTGCTCAGTAGATGTTTTTGTAAAAACAAACCTCACCTTCTATAAAGCATTAGAAAAGTACTTTTGGGATATATGCCAAGCACTTGATGTTTATACCAAAATTATCCATGTGTTTTGAATAATAGACATTAGTATTTTAAACAAGTTTTCTGTAATGGCAGCACTAACAGTTGTAATTTCACTTTATGATGAGATCTCTAAGAGGAATCAGAATGAGCTATGTGTATTGTAGTGTGTTATAACTGTGCTGTGAGGCTGATAACTGCCCTATGACTGAAAATCCTCGCATTCAAGAACTCAGAGTTATAATTTCTGCATCTGTGCAACACAGAAATCTCATTAGGTGCAAACTGATCAACTTTTGTACACTGCTCAGGACTGACATTGCTTTTGTGGCCTTTTACTGTCACAATTCCTTGTATTTTGCACTATGCAAACCTATTTTCTTCCTGAGGTTCTAATGTGCATATACTGACCCTCTGCAGCAGATTAAGGTGTTTTGCCCATTTGGAGGTATTTTGAGCTTAAAAATATTTCACTCTGAACTGGCACAACCTTGGCATGAATTGTGTCCATTGCTTTGGGCTTGAAACTTTAAGTGCAGTGGCAGAGCAGACAGCAAGGGGTGTTACAGCCTAATCTATGCCAGCAACATTCAGGAGGGCTCATGTGTCAGAGCTGTTAGTCAAAATTACGTTCAATTTGCAGCCAACAGTTTCCATCTTTGCTGTTCATTCATTTTGTTTCTTGCCAGACTGGATTATTTTCAGGATTCTTAAATCTTTCTAAAAAGCTGGGTTTGATTTTGCCATTTAAATAAGGGAAGTCTGTATCCAGTATGTGCAGATTCCAGTATTAAGTTGAGAGAAATTCCTTAAAATTAGTAGAGAAGCTCAAAATTGCAAAATCTCCAGGGTTCCTTTGTTATATTATTTGTTACCAAATATCTTTGCTAAACAATCCAAATGGCTTATTCTGTTAACCTGTTCTAGAGTCTCCTGTATTGTAGAATAACGTGTTTCTAATAACCAGGTCAGTCTGGCACAAAAGTAACAGCAACTCAGTATTCAATGAATATTTAAAAGTTGATCTGTTTTAAAAGCTGACTGTTTGTTAGTTTACATGTTTGCTGTTCAGGGCTTGAATTCTTAACTTTTCTCCACATTCCTCTGTTTGAGAATTGGTAATAGAAGAAAGAGGAAAGCTGGTGACTCCTTTTCTGGTTTGCATGATTGTGGGTTAACTTTTCCTTGGTTCCACACAATATGGGTGTATGTGTTCAAGTTGGTTTTTGGATTAATACAACATGGACATTTTTATTCTAAGAATAAATAATAATTCTTGAATAGTTCTTGTCACTGTAGTCTGTAGTAGGTTTTAGGTGCAGGTGGCTATCTCTTCAAGGTTAACAGCCAAGTTGTAATGCAATATGGTGACTTTAAGGAAGTATAATTATTTGTAAATAAAAACATACAGGGATCCTGCACTGCACTGCTCAAGTCTATGGAACCATCATGTAGGAACTAGCAGAAAGTTGATGATAATAAATAATACTCCTGGCTGGTGACAGTTCATCAGAGTAAAGGAATATTGAGAAAAGAGAAACATATAAATTAAATACATTCTAGGACAATGGAGTATAAAATACAGCAGTGTGATGTTTGAAAAAGTATTTCTGTTTTTTTACATCTGTACCAAATATGTGCTTTAGGTAAGCCTTTTTGGACCATGAAAGTAGAAAGGTCTACCAAACAGAGCCTGCTTTTTCTGTGAGATTGTCTATAGAAGTCAAGGCTTAAAAGTTAAGCAGTTCAAGATTTTATGTTTAAAACACTAGTCTAAAAACAGGATAACATGCTGATGAAGGGGTTTGCTTTGGCATGATTTTTAGAAGGTTTGTCTCCACACAAATAGACATTTGGCAAAGATTATGTTTCTGTGTGTTTTTATCTTATAAGATGTATAAATATATGTATTCATATAATATATATCCATTTTAATTTCTGTTTTTCCCCTTGCTTCTGCAGTTTATTGTGGAGTGTCATGGGAATACACTTCTTCCCCAGTTTTTGGGCATGTACCGGCTTACCGTTGATGGAGTTGAAGTGTATATGGTTGTTACAAGAAATGTGTTCAGTCATCGTTTATCTGTTTATAGAAAATATGATTTAAAGGTGAGAAATAACTGCTGATAAAATAACTGACAGAGGATATGAATAATTTTATTATAAATGTTAATTATTTTTATGCTTGAATTTTGCTCAATTTTAATTAATTAAAAATTGTTACGTAAGAGCCAGCATTAACTGGTTTATATTCTGCATCTAGGTTCAGCAAACCTGAAAAATGGTTTTATAGAACTTATACAGATTTCTTTGTATTGCGCATGTTTTAAGTGAAGCAATTTAATGAGGCATGTTTGTTAAATGTAATTAATGGTTAAAGGTAAAACCTTTAACACAAGTACAACAATAATTCTGCTTCTTAAAGGTTTTTATCAACATTATGGAAAGCCACAGCTGATTCTGCAGAGGGCTTTTATAAAATAAAACCATCATTTAAACTATTAAAATGCTACTAACAAAGAACATCGCTAATAGAAAACCTTCATACTTCATTCTGTAGTTTAAAAATAATTCAAGTTTTTTTAAAAAAGAGCAGGTTCTTAAAAACAAATTTCTGTTGCTTTATCATAAGATGTATTATACTATTGTTTCAGAAGGTTTATTGGCTCATTGCAGTTTTGCCAATAGTTAATATTGAGTGCTTACAACAAATACCCAAATGTCTTAGTCTGTCTGCCCTAATGGGGGTTGTATTTTAATTTCCTCCACATAGGCTTCCTTAGAACCTACCTATTTCTGATACTTTTAATTCCTATGTGTTGATGATCCGCTAAGTTCCATCTGAAAACTTGTTTTAAGATGTCTATTTAGTTTTCTATAGTAACAGATTTGTAATGCTACGTACTGCAACATTTTTTCCAGCTGCCAAGTATCTACCTAGGAATGGGCTACATAGTTGACTGAGCCTGATCTATGAGACCTAACAGCCACATTGTCAACAATTTTTGGTATTTAATGTTATTGGCAGTTGGAAGGTATATTTTTAATTTGAGAGAACTATCATATTTTAGAGCATCATAATGTCCAGATGCATAAAAAAGGAATGAAAGTACAACAGAAATAAGCTATACATAATGTATTCTTATCGCTCATGTCAACAGGTATTGCCACTGGTTACCTCTGTGAATGCTTCTGTACTTACTCATTTTGTCCAGCAGGACAGAATTGCTTCAAAGATAAACTTCTCTTGCATTTAAATCAATATCATATTATTCTTCAAAACAAACTCCTTCACTGAGCAGATTTGTAGTGACACTGCATATATTATAAATAGGTTTGTCTAGGTTTTTGCTGCTATAGCATCTGCTGTTGTAATTTCAGAGTCATTTCTCATGTGTGGGTATTTTTACACCAGCTTAGAGCTTACTTAAATTGCAAGTCTTTATCTGTGTAGGTACTAAGAGACCACAGTTCAGCATAGGATTTCAAAGGTATTTTTCTGTTTATTATTCTGTTAGGGGTTTTTTAAAAAAATGAGGCATTTTATTGAAATAACTTCAGTATTAAATTTGACAATCTCCTTAATTTTTGCTATTTAAAAACCACTTTCTTCTTCCAGTTTGGTTTCCAGATGATCTTTTTTCAGACTCAGTAGCCTGTTGGAGCAGTCAGTTGGAGCACAGAATACAACACAGAAGGTGCATCATCAGTAAACTAAAATGTCAGTCTTTTGGCAGGCTTTATTATCAGTTAATGATATAATGCAATGAAATCTCTGCTTGCTGGGCCAGATATAGTAACCAAGGCATAGTGCCCCATTTATCTTTTCTCTTCATCCTTTCTAAGTTTTTTAAGTTTTTCTTTGCAAACAGAATAAAACATGGTATAAAAAGCTGTGGTTGGAAATCCTCACATTCTTAAAACTAGCATGACTCCAACACTTCTTTACCCAATTTGTTTCAACAAATGATAAAGTTAATTTACCCATCCTTCAATTGCCAATTACCATGTTTATAGTTATTATTTCCTGCTGTGCTATTATGTGATGAACACACACAGGGTACTTAAAGGTGTGGTCTTGCTCCAAGAAATTTGCAAAGAGATATATGTGCAGCCATTTTTTGTCACCTTTAGCTTACTCAGTAACTGCCATATTGCCTACCAGTTTTAAGGTAAAAATAAATTTTAAAAAAAATAAAATGTCTTTAGCAATCACTGTAAACCTAGTGAATCCACAGTTAGTCTCTTCTTTTGAGTTCATGTTGCTGTGAGGTGCCTTGTTCTTGTTTGTACTTTCTGATCTTTTAAATTTTTATGTGTTTATATTTTGTGACATCCTTTTCAAATGTGTATTACGTATGTCCAGATAGTTATATAGGATAGGCAATTCCATAACCATATAGATAAATTGGCACAAAAAACATGAGAAGTCTGCCAAGCAAACTGAACTTTTCTAATATGATAATCTCAAAATGAGATACAAGAAAGAAGCTCCAGCAATTAGGAGGAGAATAGACGTAGAGCATTCAAGGATTTAATCCATCTTTCTTCTCTCATGATCTTCTTCAAGTGATTGCAGCAATGCAGCACCCTGGGCATTCTACTTACTGTATCAACTTTCTTTAAAACAGCTCTGAAGTTCAGAAAGATGCAGTTCATCCACTTTTTGACCTGTTATCATAACATTTTCAAATTAGCTTCTGACATATGCACATTTTTAGATCCATTTTTTCTGTTTCAGGGCTCTACTGTGGCTCGAGAAGCCAGTGACAAAGAAAAGGTATGGTGCATTTCTGTTTCTTTTTCAGTTATCTAACCTGCTAGCTAGTCTCAGGACAAACATAACCAGTGCTGTTCTGCCTCTTTTCTTTGTTTTCTGTCATATTCTCCCCTCTTGAGTTCTACCTTGTTCCCTCCTTTATCTTTCCTCTATTTTCTGCAGACCTTTGAATATTGGTTTGCAATGGTGTTGAGATTTCAGAGGTAAGTGAGACAATCCTCTACCTCCTCCTTTTCCTTTTTTCTCTTCTCTTCTTAATTTCTTCAGGGCCTGCCCTGTGGTAGGAAAACATCAGGACTTCTCTTCCCTCCTGCTTCTTCATCTTCTTTCTCTTGCTCTTTAATTTTGAAATTTCTGAATACTCCATGTCATTTAATGGAATTACGTGATGTGACACCTCTTCTAGTGTGAATGCAAAGATGAACCAAACCTTGAATTGTGAGAACATTTGGGTACATAAAGCTCATACAAATGAGTGACCAATTAGCAGACATAGATGTACATGTAGCTGTAATGAGAATCAGTCTCCCCCAGATTCTGGGCTTAAACTTTGCTCTAAAAGAAAATTGATCACTTTATTTTTCTCCATCTCTAACTTCAGTTTATTTGGAAAATTTAATGTTCTCAAAATCAACAGGTCTCTGAGGTTTCAGTGAAATAGCCTGATGGCACTTCAGGAGATGTTTTTCTAGAGATTCTATAGATAATTGAAGGTGGGACCTAGTCTCCATCATCAAAGACTTCTTAGATTTGGTGAAATCTAGGAACCTATGACACTTGTTTTCTTATTTTTTCCAAGCACATTCCTTCTGAATTAGCATAACGTCTTTCAGCAATTAACTTAAAAGACTTCATTTTATGTTGTCCTCAAGTTTCATTCAGATAATTTGTTTTTCTTGTAAGCATTAGTTGTGCCATACCTGCCTCTGTGAGTCTTCTACAGATCACACAATTGCTCTAATGAGTAAGGGACATGCAGTAGCTGTCAGCCCTACAGTTCTGGCTGCATGAAAAACTCTGCAGAGTTTTTCCACTGTGTTCTAAGGTATGACAAAAACACTTAAAATTCTTCTTCAAGCATTAATCAACCACCATGTCCCAGATGCCAACTGGAGTTATAATAGTCAGCATTAGCTCTCTTCTGATGCACTGGGCCCTCAAGATCACATCTTGAATGGTCTTCATTCTTTTCTTGTGGTCTGTTTTTATTCTTGTTTAGTAGCACAACTCTAGTGTTTTTAAAGCAGAGGAATTAACCCTTCAATGTCTTAAAAATAATAGTGTCATTGAAAGCCTGCACTGGTAGTACTAAAATAATCTGATAGAAATGAGGAGGACACGTTATTTGGATGGGACTACTTCAGGTTGTAACATTAATGCTTGGTATAATAATGTAAAATTTAACAATTTTACATTTGAGTAAGCAGTACCTGATACTATGCAGATACTTACTGCCCTGGTTTTCATGAGTTTTAGGAGTATGTCTCATAATAATAAATACATTAGTAATAGCACACACATACTATAGTTAATTTTGTTCCCATCTAAGTTCATGGTAAAATTACTATTGAACTTGATAAGAGTCAAGTTAAAACAGAGTTGTGTAGTTTTGCGTAGCTGTATAAAATAATTATTTACTAACGTTAACGTGAAATCATAAGTAATAACAAAAATTCCTATCAACTTCAACATTTCTAGAATGTCCCCTTTCCTTTTGAGAACTGCTTTGGAAGAAATATAAAAAGACCTGGTCCCTCTGATTCTGCTGCTGCTAATTGAAATCTCACACATAATTTTCTTTTCAAAGGTAATTGATTTCTTGGAGACAGAACTACACTAAGCTTGGTGATGTTGGAGGCAGATGGGCTGAGGTTGTTAGAACAGCCTTCTGTCACTCACCGTTCCCCTCAAATGCCAATGCAATGCTGTGGGGAAGCCACAAGCTTAACACTCAGAATAAATATTTCTAAGAAAGGGAATTAATTGGGCAGACTTCTAAGGTCACAGAAGAAACAATATTTTACAAACACTTTGACAAAGGCTCTTAGAGATTTGAGCAAGGAAAAAAAAGTATTTTGCTTATTACATGTTTTTTGTCTAAGTCCTGGACTCTGCTACTTGATTTGAAAGAGTTAGAAGAATACTCTCCTTTGCCTCTGTTGTGGATGTACAGAACATTCATTGTCACTACAATCTGAATCTCCTCCAGTAGGCACTAAACTGCAGTGGTTTTCTTATCTAAACTACTCAAGTGTTTCTGACATAGCTTTCAAGCTTAAATAAAAATAAATAGCTTTTAAGCTATTTTAAAATAGCTTTTAAGCTTAAATTAAAAAATTGTATTTATACAAATAGACAAAGAAAGTTTGCTGTTGAAACTGAGCAGTGCTGAAGTCCTGCTATCATGGGATGTATCCCTGCATGCTGGGCACTGATTTCAGGGCCTTGAGGACTGCATGGACACCAGTATGTAAATGGCCCATCATTTGTAACTGGCAAGTGTGAGCCCTGTAGGATGTTTATTCCTTTCCATTTTCTCTTATGTTTACTTCACTATTTCAAAGTTTTTTGTTGTCTTTTATGAGCATTGCAGGCCAATCTTAAAGATGTTAAATACTTAATGTTAAATTTTGTCTTGATAAAGGGAAAAAAAGGCATTTTTAGCAAATGCTGCAAAGATATTTTGTCATCTTCTGTGTTAGAAGAAATTGCTCTGAATAATTAAATAAATCCAGACAATCTCAAATACTTAGCTGGTGTAGTAATTTATTAATTAATTTTTAGCCAGAGGCAATTTAAATCATCAATTTATTAATATCACCCTGAGATGACTAATAATAATAGCAGTCCCATTAATGGCAGAGTTATTTAATTACATATTATAAAGGTATCAACTACTATGCACATTTGAAACACAGAAAAGTAATAAAACACAGGAAGCTTTGGGTGCTAAAATACAGGGCTAAAACATCTGGCAATGCTGTAGTTTTTAAATGGGCTTTTAAGTAATTCACATTTCATTTGAAAAGCCAATATTCAAGTAAACAAATGGTTTTCAGAATATTGAGCATAGTATGCTAGTTTCTTTTAAGGCTGCAGAAGCCAGAAAATATGAGGAAGTCTTTCAGTCATGTTCAAACGGAGACTGCAAAGTTAGGTAAATTACTTTGAAATGGCAAACTTGGCTAAAAGGATGATATTCTTGAATCTCTATCCTATCTTGTTATTTACTCAATTAATAAATAAGAGATGGTCAATTATGCAGAAAGACTTAATTAAGTGTAAAATAAGAAATCAGAAGTGTCTTTTTCTACTTTAGTTTTGTAGTGTAAAATATGTATTAGTTTTCAATTTAAATGAGTTTTTAGGAAGAAAAGCTGTCTGGAATGATTTTGAGAATGTTACTTTTCTGTCCTGTTTTCTGTTTGACTGTCTTTAACTGTTTAGTATCCTAACATGCTGATGACAAGCTCTGAAACTGTAATTTCATAATTTTGTGATAATCAGTGCAGAGACAAGCTTCATCCCTTTGATTTCACCCTAAAACAGAATTCATTTCATTTGCATTTTAAGTGATATTTTTAATAACAAAGGCATCAGTTGGCAACAAGTATCATAACATGCATTTCAAGATTACTTAAATTTTAAAATAACAATACATTTCAACAGTTGTCAAATTCTGACAGCAGCTTCTTTCTTTTCATGCTTTTTAGCTGTCTTTGTTTTTTATCTTTATTTTTTTAATAGCGAGCATTTTCTATTCATTAGTTGGACAATTTTGCCCTCTTAAGTGAAACCAGGATAATGCAGAGCTCCCCTGGTGGTCTGTCTGATCACAATTATGCTTGGCTTGCAGTGTGACATCAAATTAGCAGTTACAGCTGAGTGTACTTAAAAAGAACTTAAGCATGTTGCTTGTGAGTGAGCAGCTCTGAAGGAAATCTGAAGAAAAATAAAATCTAACTGAACCGAAGCCCATCATATTTCATCTTTCTTGAGCAATTTCAGAGATTAGAACATGCTTTTAAATTAATCCAAAAACTGGTTTCATTGCCACCTCTGTGGTATGTGTTGTTTCATAAATAAGTGCATAAAAATGCATTAAAACTACATTAATTTGAGCAAGAGATTTTCTGTTCAAGTTCCTTTTGGAAAAAAAAAAGCCATAGTTGACAGCTATGCTACATCTTAGTTAAATTTTATGCAGAATACATAGTCCTGATATTTAGATTGGAAGATGCTACTAGATGTAACATATCACTTCTACGCTTTACCTTTTACATTATATTAGGTTATATATATATATAATTATATTACATTATATTCCTATATACATAGGAATTTACTGATTTTTGAGAGGACAGTAATAACTAAAAAAAGGATTTGGGTATAGTAGCAAGATTACTCCATCTTAAGTTAGATTTTTTCCTCTTTCCTTCATTCAAGGTAGATCAACCCAAAATCTGAGCTGTTTTTTCCTATTTTAAAATTGCTAATTTCATAACAGCATTGTTTTGCTTACTTCATTTAGTGATTTCAGTCTTTTTCATATGCTGATCCACATGGTATGTGTTAGATTCCTCTGCGAAACATGAATTCTAAGGTTGCATAGGAAGACATTATAACTTCCAAAACATCGTTTTGCAGTGCAATGCAAAGATAGGAGTAGACATTGAGTTCAGATTCCTATTTCAGTATTTAGCCTCCATATGACACCAAACCCTATACTGTTTTTCAAAACAAATCATTGTTTTGCCTTTGTTTGTCTGCTTTGTTTGTTGGTTTAAAATATGTTTTCCATATTTTAAAATAAAATTCTAAATTGGTCTTGCAGTTTATATGTTGCACGTTCACTTTGCAGCAGGAAGACTTTAACCCTGGAGATAATTCTGGATGCATTTACCTGAGCATTGAAACAATGTGTAGTTACTGTTTCAGTAGATACTTGAATTCCTAAACCATCCACAATATCCTGCACAGTGTTTTTGTCCTACAAAAGTGCCTGTTATACTAGCTAAAACCATTCCAGTGTTCCTCTCAAACCCCATTTTGGGGTTACAGCACTATTTCCATTGCAGTTTACAGTTCTGTGATGGCAAGTGCATTTGCAGCCCCTCGTATGGTTTGGAACCCCTGTCTAGGACAAATCCAATTGTACAAAGGAAGTTTGGACCCAGGTTGTGAAGACTGCATTTTTTTCAATCCAGGACTTACTCTAAAACTTAAATGTCCTACAGTTGTTTCAGCAAGCTTCTTCCAAAATGTCAGCATTAGTATTAGCCATGATTATTATTTTTGGTCATGATGCACCATAATAATCCCTTTGAGGAAAAAAACAATTGCTAATATTCATTTAAACACATGGGTTGCAGAATTGAGATGTGATAAGAAAGCTGCAAAATCTGTTTCTATGTTCATATAGAAATAAAGCTTCATCTGGTCCTTACCTTTCAATGATTGAGTTTTTTTCAAAAACAATTTTCAGAGGGCTGTTTCACCATAATTTAGTTTTTGAGTAAGTCTTGATCATTCTGTCATCTTACTCAAAGAAAGCTTTATTGATTTTCAGCCTTTTCAGAGGCAGAAAAATCTTCCTGCGATTAAAATTCTCTGTGATCATGGCAAACTGGAATGCAAACCTGGAGTGTGAGAATAACATGCTTTTTAATAAATAAATTCTCTATACTTGTAATATATATTGTGCCTTTCTTACATCTTTAAGTAGGGGATTAAAAACAATGGAGATGGTTCAGAAAGAAAATCTATTATTAATTTAGTGAAAGTAGTTATATGTTCATCTCCTGTGCAGCTCTTAAAATATTTAGTTCTTTAATGAGAGTGATATGTTCATTATAATGAATTACTATCTAGGAGAATCTTTTTCCAACAAGGATTTTGCTTCATTGGAAATATTTGAGACTTCGTTAGAAATTAACTGTATCAATTATTTCATTAAAGCAAAGTCTATTTTTTCATTCACATAGTGCTTTAAACTGCCACAATGTGGTTTTCTTTGTAATTATTTCACTGCATAAATATACATATTAGGATTTTTCAACATGAATACATGTATTATGAATTTTAAATGACTACAAGCCATCCTAGTTGCATATTTCATAAGTTTTAATTCCTAAATCCACAAATAAATTTTAAGACATGAATTTTGGTTAAAGTACTACTAGAATCACTGCTAGTGCTGGCTTCACTAGTAACATTCGAGACTGCAACAATATCCTAGGGTTATTCACCTTTAAATAAATTGGAAGAATAGTATTGCCTAGCTCACTAAAAAAAAAAAAAAAAAAAAAAAAAAAAAAAGAGAGAGAGAATAGGCTGGAAGGCATCAAACAAATAGTGTGGTGACAAGAGCCCCTGACATAGCTTTTTAGCTTCAGTTTCTTATATGGGACCCACTGCTTCTCTTTCTTCCTTTTTTCTTTGCATGTCTCAGTACTGTATTTTAATTTAAGCAATTCTGTACTTCACAGCTGCAGACGTTTGGGTAAAGAAACATTACCTCAAATAAAAATCTTCAGAAATTATTGAGGACTAGGGGAGACTGCACACAAAGCAGGGAAGAGTCTGGCTTTTTGGGAGAGCTGATTCACTGCCCTGAGTTCCTTGGGAATACCCCTTGGGTCTTGTGCTGGCAGACAAGAAATGGGTCAACTTTGCTACCTCACTTTTATTAAAAATAGACTGCAGACAAGGTTAAAGTGGAGTGTGGCACCTGCACAACTGTCTTACTAGCTCTAGTGTTTTCCAGAAAGGTGGTGTTTATTTTTTCTGAAGCTTGGACTGTCTCCAGTGGAGAAGCATGCTTCCCCCTCCCACAGCTCACTGGGTCTGGCTCTGCAGGAAGTCTGTGGCAGAGCCTAGAGATAAACCTGCATCTCAGCATCTTAACCACAAGCACATCCTTCCTCTTTACCCAGCCCCCCAGCTTTAAACAGCATTAATAGTTGGGGTTTTTTTCAGAGTTAATGGGTTTGTTTCACTCTAACCTCTGCCGAGTTTAATAAATAACTTGGATATATGAAATGTAAAAATAATTGAAGGAATTTTTTTTTACTTTGGGCTACAAATGAAGAGGCCTGGTTTCCTGCATTCTTTTCCTTATTTTGTCTTTAATTTATTCATCCAAATTTCCTCTCCATTCTTAAGCATCCCACTCACTGGATTCCATCCTCTGGTGCTGGCAAGATCCCTGGATCCTCAGTCCTGCCTCTGCAGAGTCAGCCCTCTGTGTGACAGTTTGCTCAATTGTGTATGATAATCTCTACAACTGTTACTCTGGAATGTTTATCTGATGTTTCCCCTACTATTTTTCATCATAAATGATATACTGAGTAGGCCAGAAAGAAAATCAATGCACAGTGTGCTGTTATATTGTAGTAAACAAGCCATTGTGAACTTAAAGAAGTGTCTATCATTAAGTAAAGCACTGCAGGATGACTTCTCTTTAGGAGGATTCTGGGATGGATGAAGTTTAGATCTCCATCTCACCTCTGTGGGTTTTCTTTTTGTTTTAAATTAAAATAGAGAGTCTCTATCTAGAGGTTACTGGAGGGTACTTTAATATGTCAAAACATTCTAGATGCAACACAGGAATAAATCAGAACAGCCAGACTAGAATCTTGTTTTTTTCCAGGCTTCATAGGTGTCAGGATGCAATGGATTCAGTGTGGATTTATAATTATTAAAATGTTACTAGTTGCTTAAATGGTTTTGGGCAATTATTGGAAAAGAAGGGTCGATTATCTGAATAAAAACAGCATTCTGGGATCTTAAGCAATTCACATAAATTTGGACAGTTGGGGAACAGCATATTTTGGCCACTTGTGGGTGCAATGAAAAGACAGTTTGGCCATTGTGAAGATCTCTAAGAGCATTTCAGAGTCTGCTACGGTGATCATATTTTAATACTGTGCATTAAAACATGTATTTTGTACATTTTGGAGGAGAGACCCTCAGAGTTTCTTTTCCTTACTGTGGTGTAGGAAGAAAATCACCTTTATGAAAAATATCATCTCCATTGAGGTTATAAGCAATGTCTGAGTAATTAAACTTATGGAGGACATTCCAGTAGGCTGATGTTAACTGCCTTTTATTCCTAACTGAAAATCAAGAAGAAATTATTTTATTCGAAGTTCTTATCAGTTCATGGTCAGTGAGGGTTGCAGAACTTGTTTTTTCTCAGCACTTCCTTCATAAAGAAAATGTTCTTCCCTACTATTGATTAAAAGTGAGGGCAAGCAGAAAGGCTGTTAATTGCTTTTAATGGGACAGTTTTTTAAAGACTAGTGCAGAAGCCTCTATTGCTTCTAGTTTGCTTGGCTAAATAACCTGAAGCTACTGCGATTCTGTTTGTTGGCATGCTGTTTTGTTGGTTTTTTTAAGTAAACTCCTAGCCCCTGCCCTCTGAACGTGGAGCCTGTTTGAGGGGTCCTAATACTGAAACCAGCAGTTACTTGGCTTGTGCTGCTCATCTGAAAGTTTCTTGCTTTCCTTAGTGCTATTGCAAATCACTTCATGGGAGAACTGAAGATAAACAACTAATGCTCCAACATCAAGAAAGCTTAATTACTTATTTAAAAGACAATGGTCTGCTCTGGCATTTCTAACTTCTAAGCAACATTATTACATAATTCATGTTCACTTGATGCTTTTAAAATAATTATTTGGTATTAGGCATTTATAAACATTCACAGTAGCTACGTAAAACGCAATCCAATCCGGCTTCATCCATGAGATCCGCTGCAGGCACTTTGTTACGAGGTGTAGGTTGTGTTTTAACTTCCCCTGCTGCCACTTTGACAAGTGGCATCTTGGAAGAGGCTTGATGCAGATGCAGTTTCGATTCAAATCAAGTACTGAGTCAAAGGTTTTGTCTTAGCTACATTTACTGCAGGCCCAGGAAACTTCCACCTTCTAGGCCATTTACAGGGGAGCTAAAGGAAGCCAGCAGCTCCATGGGTGCGGCTGCGGAGGCACCTTGGTGTCCCCTTGGCGGTGCCGGTTCTGGGGCACAGGGCGGGTGCTGGGGTGCCTCTGCCAGCCTCTACACTCCTCTTTGTGGTCTTGCTCTTACAGGAGTTTTGGTTTGTTTCAGGCCAAAGAGCTGCCGACGTTCAAAGACAATGATTTTATTAACGATGGCCAAAAGATTCATATTGATGAGAATAACAAAAAGATGTTCCTTGAGAAACTCAAAAAGGATGTTGAGGTAAGAATGTGTCTGTTCAGTTGCATGTGATTAAAATGTGTGGCAAACTACAGATAGGCTGGGAAGTTACACCTATAATTCATTAATGAAAACACTTATTTATAAGACTGTTTTAAATGAAACAAAATTTAAACTTTCAGGAGTTGATCACTGCTTTTGCTGATGTGATAAATGGCTTGCTGCCATAGCTGGCTGCCATAACACTGTCCCTGCCTTGACGATGTGATGTTAAAATGAGGGTACTGCTTAGTACTTAAGCATTTTACCAGCCTAGTACTTCCAATTCCCCCCGAGAGAGGTGAGTATTATGAGTTGTATTTTACAGGTGGAAGTACACTTCAGCTGAGGACAAGCGTGGTCCATAGTCCATAACAGAATATGTAGCGTCCCCCGTGCATAGCTATACATCTTCTATTTGATTCATATGAGTAATTCAGTTTTAAATCATCCTTAGTATTGTAAGAGTAGAATGCCTCAATAATTTGTATACAGCACTTGGACCCATTATTTTAATGTAGTTTTCTCGTATCAATTTGTAATTGGCTGAATATAGCCAGTACTTAAAAGAAACGTGTTAATCTGTGTATTTCATTATAACTCAGTTCATCAAATAAAAGAAAATAAATGTTAGGTTGACTAGTTCACACAGCTTGACTTTATTTTACATAATGGAAAATATTGTCACTAAAAAATTTTGCAGTCCATAAACTTTGACTAAAATCTGTTTTCCTTGTTGAAAGAGATCTCATAGTAACATGTGTCTGTGACTTAAAGACTTTCAGCTATTTATATCAAAATGGCTCTGTGAACTGACATGTCTCATTCTTCAGATTTGCATCTTACTAGTAGTACAAAAGTACTGCAACTTCAGATTTTATCCAATTACTTGCTTTTAGGAAATCTAATTTCCCATCATAATAATGATGAGAAATTTATGGTGATGATAAGTACAAAAACATAAACTGTGCTGGAAAACTGTTCTGCTGATATCACAGATCCAGAGATAAGTTTATTTGGGTTTACAGTCTGTCCTCTTCTTACATGTACTGCTGTTGCTGAATAATGCTTTTACAGTAAGTGGATTGCCTATGACATCTTATGTATGTGCAATGAATGTGGAAGATACTTTATTGCCCCAGAAAGTGGATTGTGTGTGTGATCTATATTGTTTAGTGGATTGTCAATATAATGATAGACTCCAGATCAGGTCTTGAGAGGCTGCATTTTATGATTTTGAAATTTATACAGTCCATTGTTAAATACCCATGGAAACCACTAGTGTGAAGTGATCTGATTCTCTGGTTTTAACAATGCCAAGCTATTCTTTGAGCTTGTTTTTCCTCTGTTTCTTTTTCCTTTGTTAGGTAACTGATAATATACACTTTGTAACCAATGTTCTCAGGTTTCACTACAGTGAGAAGACATGCACAGCATTTGCTGTACAATCATCTCATCACACAATATTCAGTTATCCCTATTATGGAGTAGTGCACTTCACTGTATGACTTTAAATCCATTCTTGTTTGTCATTAAGTAACATGTCTCATGTCCCCTTCTTGTTTTCAGACAGATACCTATTCTTTGCTGTTTTGATGGCCTTTTGTCTATTTTCCTGCCCCCTCATTCCAGTGAAAATGTCCTGAGAAAAAGCACATAACGATATTTTTTCCATTTTAAAACAAATTATCTTTTCTTTGTGCTAATCTCTCTAAATCTCTTTGCTATCAGCAGCAGCATACTTTTTACAAGAGCCATTTTCTTCTAATGGGCAGTTCACTCCTTTTCCCAGGAGTCTGTTCTCTTTAGTGCTTTTTCCTTATGATTATTGGGAGATTTTTCTCCTGTCTCACTCGATATTTATCAGCTACCTAATGATAAGATTTGAGTCATTGCACTCTGTTGCCTTTGGCCAGTCTCATTTGTTCTTGTATATCATGGTCCATCATCTCTTCCAACCTAGCTCTCTTCTAGTCTTGTGATGTGTCTTTTGGTTTATTATAATGAAAAGTTAGAAACTAATTTATTCTTTCTTAAAACCTCTTCTCAGTATCATGATATTTCTTTTAGCACCCAAATTCAGTCATTTTATCTCCGATTCCTCTCTTTTCACAGAATTAGGATTTTGACAAAACTATAATTTCTCATTTTATATTCCTCTCTTTCATTCCTGTTACTGTTCCAAAGTCTGTCATAAATCTTTCCTCTGGTCTGCTCTAACTTCCTCTTTTTAGCCATTTGGAGTTTCTGAAAACTGAAACAACTTGTGTTCTCAGCCTCTTTCTATGCATATCATAAGCAGTTCAAAATCACAGTATTGTTTCAGGCTGCAGCACAGCTCTGCCCTGCCTGCCCCTCACCTCCTGAACTATTACCCCATCTTCTTGCTTTTGCACTTCACTTATTTCCATCCTTCTCTCTTAGCTTTCTGCCTTACGCCATTTCCCTCAACTGAAATAACACTTTACCTATGCATCAGGTGCATTCATTTTTCAATCTTCAAATTCCCACACTCAGTCTTCATTCAACACTCCACTTCATTCACATTCAGGTTTTGCTTGCATGGTTTAAATCGTGAGCCTGACACTGTTAGGGAGTCTTCATGTCATAACAATGTAGAGCTTTGCTGCTTTCCACTGCAGGAATATTTAATTATTTTTCATGATTCTTTAATAAGGCTTTAAAAGGGAATGAGAGGGTGGATTTTGCAGCAGTTTGTAGCATGCCACTTGCCTGAGAGCACAGGGACTGGTCTGGACATTGAACAGTGCCAGAATAGCCCTAATGGGAACACGAGGCAGGAGTGACAGTCATCAGCTCACCCAGGCACTGGTCTTTGCTACAGGAAAATTATTTTTCCACAATGATTTTCGTAGAGTGGGCTGCAACTTTTCTATGATAGAAGCTGCAAGTGACTTGTGTGCTGTTACTGTATCTCAATAAATCCAAGTATTCTTCTGCTACCTTTCTCACTTAATCTTCCTGTTTCCTCTCTCTTAGCAGTGCCTGTTTTTCTTGACTGATCACATCTTTATGCAACGTTTCCAGTTTGTATGTGGAGCTTATATTTTTCAATGATACTGATAAATTGCCTATTATCACTTTCTAGTTCCTTGCTCAGTTGAAACTCATGGACTACAGCTTGCTGGTTGGAATTCATGATGTTGAAAGAGCTGAACAGGAAGAAGTAGAGTGTGAAGAGAATGATGGAGAAGAGGAAGGTGAAAGTGATGGGACCCACCCCATTGGAACCCCTCCAGACAGTCCAGGAAACACACTGAACAGCTCACTGCCCTTGGCTCCAGGGGAATTTGATCCATCTATTGATGTTTATGGAATAAAATGCCATGAAAGTAAGTAGTAATAAATATTTTTGTGCTAAGATGTTGTATTCCTATACCATAATCCTGAAGTCTTCTCAGTCACATAATGGCAAAGTTAAACTGCAAAATACAAATTTGCTCTACAGAAGATTAAATGAGTTGTTCTTTAACAACAGGAGAACAGAAAGACAGTGATAACTTCTGCAGAAAGCAGAAGACACCTATAATGTCATTGTTAGGAGTGTATTTCTTAAATATTTTGATATGTGGGCATGCAGTCAAATAATTCACCTACTACACAATCAAATCATCTTGGCTTAGCTGTTCATTTACAGCAGTTATTTAATTCATGGGGTTTTTTTTCCCCTCTTTCAAGAAATCTAGTATCTTTAATTGTTCTTTTCCTGGCAGATAAGAAAACTGTGTTTAAAAAGTCTAGAAACAATGAGAAAAGCAGCATTCTGAATTAAATTTCACTTTTTGGGTTGCTTTGTTTGCTTTTTGAAAATTTGTGCCCTATATGTGTGTTCCAGCTATGTAAGTCATTATAAGGAGAGTGTGAGAATCCTGAAATCGGGTTTGGTGTTAGTGTGCAAAACTAAGTATAACTAGTTACCTGTCGCTGCTCAAGATAGGAGGGTTATCTTTTTTTTTCTTCCCATAAGCATTTCCATTCATAGATGCATGGTTTTATTCCTAAAGAAAACATTACCTTGTTTGTTAAAAAGAAGCATTACTTTTCATATAAAAGCTCATATTTTTTTCTACAAACAAGCATGAAATCTACATACTTGAAGTGAGCAATGATTCCTATTCCTATATGCTGGTGGTTTATTTTACACTCACTTGGGAGATTTTGCATTATTTATGAATGCAGCTAAATTCTCACATGAGAATGGCTTGCACCTTCCCAGGGTCTTCACAGATCTGTGATTCTGACTGACATGAACCTCTCCTAGCTGCTGACTGAGACTTGTAAAGTCCCCTTTCTTAGAAGGGGAATTCAATATTAAGATGTCACCAAAGTCTTTCTTACTGCCCTGTCTTTGCCATTTGCAGATGCACCTAGGAAGGAAGTATACTTTATGGCCATTATTGACATTCTTACTCATTATGATGCAAAAAAGAAAGCTGCCCATGCTGCTAAAACGGTAAAGCATGGGGTAAGTATCTGGGTTTGGGTTTTTTTCCTTAAGATTCCATTTACACTGCTGCATTTTTGTTGTTCAGTGGACTGATACATCACAATTCAGAAAATCCAGGGAAAGGAGAAATAGATCGGAATTTTTTCATGTCTTTTCCTAGTTGAATATGTAATAGAAAAGTACCAAGTAACTGCTACATGTTATATACTGGGAATGGAGCACCCTTTTTAGCTGTAAATATTGAAGTTTGTTCATTAATTGCATGCATGCAATTTCCCCTTTTGTAAAACAGGAAAAAAATATAAATATGTCTTAGAGCCATGAAAACCTCCAATAAAAAATATGAATGGAATTGTTACTTCATTGAAATAGCAGTTCTACAGCTTATTCAGTGAGTCCAGATCTAAATGCATACATGTTGAAAAGCTATAACATATTGTTACACATAATCCAAAGCATGTTATTTAGCATTCAAATAGCAATGCACCTTACACAACTATTGACATACCAGATCTGATATGATAATTTAGTGTTCTCTATATGAAGGCACTGCTGCTTAGCAGACCAGAATCTGTTGATGTGTCAGTGGGTAGCATAGTGAAAGGTGCAGTAGAAATTAGAGCAGAAGAGTACAATGAAAGTAAAGGGAAGTCAGGGTAAGTAAAGAGGGAGCAATTCAGAAATGAAAGACAGATGTCCTGCAGTTACAGTGGTAAGTACTGTAGTTAACTGTAAGTTATCAGTGTTCTCACATGAAGCCTCAGATCAGTAAGATTCTTGTTGAGAGCCATTAAAGTTTATGCTTATAGTATCTGGGTCTGAGACTGCAAATGAAATTCACTGAGTAAGTAAGACTCACGATGACAAAGCATTGAGTAAAACACTGGCTCTTCCTTCTTTCCCCTCCCAATTCTCTCTGTAGGCTGGTGCAGAAATTTCAACTGTTAATCCTGAACAGTATTCAAAGCGCTTCTTGGACTTTATTGCCACCATCTTGACGTAACCTATCATGTTACGTAGGACAGACTCGAGGCCTGGGGACAGCAGCAGTGACTACAAGTGTAAGGCAAAAAAGGAACTCAGAGAAGCACTCATCTTGAAGAAAGCAACCCCTTTGTTTACATCTGCTGGCAAAGATGACTGAAGTGGGGTGGAGTACTTGCTTTAACAGCTGCCTGATATTCCCAGCATAGTTCTAGCTATTTCTGACTCTGTGTGCAAAAAAAAAATTAAATTAAATAATAGAAAGGCTTATTCAGAGTGCACTGTGACAGTAATACTCTGATGCTACCAGCTGAAACGGAATAAATGAGCAAAGAGGTGTGGGGTGGGGAAGAGTAAATGCATGTTAAATCCACAATATTGATATCAAATTGTAAACTGTGGATCAGTTTATTTTTTGAACTAAAAAAGATACGTGACAGTATTCTCATGATGATGACGATAATAATAAAAACCTTACTGCGAATGTTACACCCTGCACACTGGCACTCCTTGAAAGAACAGCTGCAACAGCCCTTAGTGCTGGAGGCTTTTTCCATTTGGTTCCTAGCTAGCAGTTGGGTTTTTTTTCCTTTTTTTCTCCCTTTCCCATTTTTGTCTTCTTCTCAGCACATTGCGTCAGGAAATTCAGCCTCTCAGACATCTGAGAGACGGCTTCTCTTACAAAGAGCTAAAGTAATTCATGCTATGTGTACATTTTTGCTGCCGTAAACTTATGTTAAGGGAAAACTTTGCTTATTTCACTTTGTTATGTGAAGTTTTCATTTGTTTTTATATTCTTGCAATATAGGAACTAATAATGTTACAAGATGAAAAAAAGCTTATCTGAAGAAGCACATAGTTTTGGGCAATAGTAGCTCCATCTTTCACCCATTGTGAAAGATGTGCACACTGATAGAAATTCCATTTGCTTGGATTTTACTGGGAATTTGAAGTTTAAATGCTTATGTTGTACTGTTGAAACAGCGATATTTTATTATAGATTATCCCTCAAAAAATGAACCCTGAATTTACTGTTTACATTATTAGGGAAGCAGGGATATTTCTGAATTTCAGAGCCGTGTACAATATATGACTTTTGAGTTTACATGTAAAGTTATTTTGCAGTACAAATGAAGTAATGTTTGTCATCTTCCAAGGTGTAACGTGCAGTAGTGTACTAAAGTGAATGTCTCACTCACCTGCGTGATGAACTCTTTTACAATAAAAATGAAAAAAGGTATTTCAGAGGGATTTTTCCGAAGGTTGTCTTTTAGCATCAAAATGACCTGTCCTACCATATACTGAAGTTTGATTGTATAGTACATTGCCTAAAACTGTGCTGATAACATTTAACGTGTTTAAAATTTTTAAACAACAACATTGTATTTCTTCTCTTCTTGTATTTTTCCCTGAAAGACTCCATGCTTGAAGAGACAAATTTACATATGCTTAAAAGTTTATCTACTTATACACTGTGCTAAAGCCGTGCCTTTAAAATTTCTTTATTGAAATTGTTAGATTTTGTAGGCAACATAAGAGAAGTCAAACCTTCCCCATTGTGGTTTGTAAGATGGATCAGGAGTGCCAGCATGCCTTCTCTGTTACTAATGCCAGTGCTGTTAAGCCTGCGACTGTGCGTAACATACATAGTGGTTTACTTCAGAGGAGCCTATACAATAAGAACCCCTTACACTCTCTTCAGCAGCCAAAGGCAATACTATCCCTGTTGCTGTGTACTAATTTTATTTTCTCCTTTCTCTTACCCTTCCTACAGGATTTTTTGTTACATTTGACTTAGTGATGTCCGCAGCACTGTAATGTATGTGTATACTTTTGTATTGTATGTATTTAAATAAGTTGGTACTGTGGCTTGGTAATTTTTTTGTCCTCTCCCTATACACCCCAGCTGTCTACATGCTCACCCAGATTTCTTTTTCTGAAGCATGCTGTGGCTTCTTAAAAGTATGAGGCCACAGGGAGACCCTGAAGTAAAAATGAGGTACACCTATTGGGAGTATATGTCAAATTGCGGCCAACAAGTGTACATTTTTAGACAATATTAGACATTTACAGCAAAGCATTCTTTTTGTGTAGCATTTCTGTCACTTGTTGTTGATAAACTGTTTATTTGGACAGGGCAAGGAAGACTCATTGTATATGTTAGTGCTTAGATTACACTCCAACCATGAGTAAGGCTTTATAAAATAAAGCACTTTGATGACTCACTAGGTAACTCATTGGTTCCTGTGTTTCAACCAACTTTTTGTCATTTACAAGTGAATTTTGGATGTCAAAATGAATGTGTAGCTTATCTCACAAAGAAAAAAGAAGAAACTTAAACTTTCTGTTAGGTTTTAAACTGCTTCTTCCGTTCTTACATTAAGTGGCTTGAAATATCTAGCCTTTGAGTTTTTGGGCTTCAGCTGTGCTCTGAGAGTGAACATGTAATAGTGTTTGGACAACTGTACAGACTAATCCTTACATTACTACAAAACCAGGACGATCATCCACAATAGATAATTGATAGAAGGACTGGCAGAACTTTGCTGACATGTGTAAGATCTTATGATAAAAGAGCTATTCAAAAAGTACTTGGGAATAAGCCCAAATAATTCATGGGGAGGAGGGAGGGCTTTCTGTTCTAGAATTTCAAGGCTTTGATCATTGGGGCTTTCAGCACATGACACAGCCTGTGCTGTGCATCGTGGGCAAATGGCAGAAAAGTGCCTTTTTGTCTTTTTTTTCTGTCTTAGTTCTTGTAATACATTTGTCACTGCAGGTCTTTTCAGTTTGTTTCACAGATGTAGGAAGACAATATTTTCAGCAATATTTTTACCTGTCAAATACAGGTGATAGAATTAATGATAAAGTAGACATTCCCCACAGGCAAGATGCTTGAGAGGCTATTTTAGAAGTAGGTGAAGTGATAGAGAGAGAAGAGATTCAGCTTCTTCATTACTCACTTAATGATGTCTCTATCATTAATTCACTTCACACAAATACTCCACCTGCTTAGGGCTTAGTATGAACACAGTGCTCAAGGAATGCTGCTCAAGTTAGGTGGCTATGTTAGCCCTGGCAGACACCAAGCTCCCTGGCTGGTTCTCTGTGCTCATCCCTCAAAGCAGCAGCCCTCTGAGCAGGCTGCCAAATCCTTGTGCTGGTTTTGAAATGCAGATGCACATGGATGTTTAGGAGGTAATTTCTCATTGCCACCTCCACGACAACAGGAAATTAAAGTTTCTAATATACAAAACCAGCACAGTGTACCAGATCTAAAAACATGTTCCAGTTCTCCTCCTCCAGCAAACTATTCAACAGCTGAAGTGTTAGCTGAGCTTACGACAATTTCTGAACAAACTTTCCAGTTAGTAGGCGACATTTCAGTTTTAAGACAGCCCTTTCTTAAGAAGCAGTTGTTCAATTGAATTACTTCTGCAGTCCCCACGGCACTGTTCTCTAGCTGACACTCAGATTCATCTTCATACAGCTCCACAGCTAATATTTTAAAGGCCCTGCTGCTACCTGGAGACATCCTGCTCATCCCAGGCTCTCAAGGCAGGGGCATGCCCAAGCGATCCAGCTGGTGATGTTTCCATCCTGCCTCTTCCACATCAGCAAGGCTGACTGCCATTTCTGTGTGCTGTTTGCTAGAGGGTGCACTGTGTTTGGCAGACATTGCTGACTTGAACAAGCAGCTGGAAGATCTTGTGTCTTGTAGAAGTGTGTATGTGACAGTGCATAGGAAAATAACATCTTTTCTGATAGAATATTCTTCTCACCTCAGAAAACCTGAAGGCAGTGATGATATTCAAGATAGGAGAGCCAACTTGCTTGCAGCAAAAGAAGTGTTTAAATTAAAAATGATTTGAAATAGTACTTTTCTGTGTCAACTACATTACATAACTGGATAATCTGAATTCCCAGCTCCCTCCCGTGTGCTTACCTCTTCTTTTCCAATACAGTACTAGTTAGCAAATCCCTGTTTCAAATGGAAACAGTGCATTCTGATGGTCCCATACCTCTCCTTTATCCAGTGCCTGTTCTGTGTGTGCTGTGCACTAGGTTTCTTTCAAACTGTCACATATTAAAGGAGGGGGGAGAAAAAAAAATAAAGCAAGCAAGCAGTTAACTTAAAGGAGCAATCTGTTTAATCTCTTCCTTGCTGTCCTGATTTCTCTGTGGCAGGTATTGTTTCTGGAAATCAGCATAGCCTTTACAGTGCAACGTGGTAGCATGGAACAGATGCTGCACAGGAAACAGTTTATTCCAGTCTGGACAAGGATGTTGTTTTAATCCTGCGTGAGACTGACCAGAGATTCACTTCCATGCTACAAGAAAAGGTATATGAACAAGTGATTGAGAAGCAGCTTGAGAGCAGCATCTTCAGGTGGCAAAGGCCACTTGTGTAAAATGAAAATCACTAATGATAGCTGTATTAAAACTGTTAGAAAATGAGGCTGGAAAAGATAGTTGTAGTCTGTCCCAGAGCAGTTTAACTGTACATAAACAATGGGAAAAAATGGGTTAATTTTCTCCAGGAGGTTAGCACCATGACTTCTATGTGCTATCCCTTCCCATGCCTCGCCAGATATATCATTAGAAGATTTTTTTTGCATTACTACAATTTAAGACCATTAATATTTGTTCTATCTACAGTGGAGCCTGAGAAGAGTTTATTCTCTTCCAGTTTCTCTTAGTGTGATCCTGCCCCTGTGTACTGAACAATTTAAATATTAGCTTTTGCACATACTAAATTGAATATTCCCTTCTCTTATTTAACAAAATAATCAAAATCATTTATGCCAGACAGAATTACCAATTCCATTTTTTGTAATGCCTAATTTTAAGAAAAATAATTTGTTAAAATAGTTCTTCTTACTTGTCAATCACATTCTGTAAATAGATTTACAGATTACTACTCTGAGAATTTCCTAGCCATCCACTTACCATCTAATAAGAAATTGTAATAATTGTTGTTTGAACAGAATGCAGTTTCCAAATGAGCATGGAGCTACTGCTTGGCTGTAATTGCTATAACTGCAGTAAAATACTAACTGCTTTTCTCTTTTCCCAGAGTAAACAATATCATCATCTTAGCTTTCCTAATAATAATATTTCTTTGATATTCTCTTCCCACAGCTTCTAGTCTCATCTCTGTGATATGACATAAAATAATTATTTGGTCATATGTGCTAAGATACAAAAAATATTTCTTTACAAGCTGGCATAAATTCATTCTTACCTAGTGCTCTGAATATTTGCAGGCATTTTAGTTATTGCCCAATATGTTTTGAGTTTATAAAGAGTTCCTGCTTTGTTCCCACGCAATCTGATTCCTTCATAGCAACTCAATTTGTTTAGAGATGTGTATCCTGTTGGAATAAATGGTGTTTGTGAGAGCCATGTGTTTTGAAGAAGTCTGGCACTCGCATACAAGCCCAGAAGGTGATTTAACTCAGTACATATCTCCATTTCTGCTATTTTACCTCTGCATAGGAAGGCCAAGGCCAGGCCACTGGTTTTTTTCTCCTTTCTATGTACTTTCTTAGCAGATGCATAAAAATATTTTGTTACAGGAATATCTCTAATATTAGTCTACAGCATACCTGGCATACCAGGATAGATACGAGGGCTGGCTGCAATTACTAGGCTGACAACAATCCTGTTTTGCCTTCCACCACCTGAGGATGATTGGGTCATGCTTGATTCTGGTCAGAGACAGTCCCATGTTCCGAAGATGTGGCTGCTTATCCCAGCAGTATGGATTCAAGTTATGCATAAGAATCCTTTCTACCCACATCAGTCTGTTTAATTAATGCCTACTTTGACCAGACACATAATGCTAAATTGAACTTAGCACTCTGGGTCAGGGCCCTGTCTTCTTTTGCACTGTGTAATCGCATAACTAAAACCAAAATATTCTTTGCTTTGAGTAGCTGGTCTTATAGATTTCTTTGTACATCTGCTGCACCAAAGGCTTTGTATTTAGAGTGGAAGGCTGTCAAAATAACAAATTGTACTGTGCAGTTGTGATTATCTCTTTAGAGGGCAGAGTGGAAAGAATCTGCTTTTAGTGAAGCGCAGTGATGAGCACGCTAGTAGTTAATATTGCTGTGCTGCTTCAGTCCTAGGAAAGCTCTGTGTGAGCGGAAAAAAAGAGTGTTAGAGCTGAATATATTGCAAAGGGCTCAAGAGCTTTAAGTTTCCAAACTGTGTGTCTCATGCACACACTGCAGCAGCTCTGCGCTGCACTACGCTTTCACACCAGGGTGCAGGAGAGTGGGATGGCTCTGGGTCTGTTGGAAGGGGAAATCCTCTGTTTACATCTGTAGCCCTGGAACTGGACCCAGCTGTACAGTGGTGCTTTTGGAGGTCCCAGTTTGGAGGGAGAAAACCCTGCTTTCTGTTCAGCCTACTGTTTCTTGAGGAATTGTGCTTGAAATTGCATCCTGGATGACTCCTCATGCCACCTCCCCCATCAGACAGTAGCCTGACCACACTGAAATTCAGCTCCCTGGTTACCTTCTGACTGTTCCTCTCTGAGGCAACCAAAGTGTGTTTTGGGGCTGAGAAGGCTCCTGGGGCCACTGGCAAGTGCAGCTCCTGGAGTGCCAGCAAGTGGAAGAAAATAGATTATCTCCCTCTGTTATTTAAATGTTTTATAAACATTTTCTCTTACACTATGTAGCCTGCTGATGTCTCACACCAGTGTCCTTGTCAGACATGCTCCCCACATCCATGCTTTAGGAAAATGCATGTGGCTCATTGTCTGCATTGTTGTCCACCTGTCCCTGCCCCCTTCATTGGCAAGGAAACATATAACTCGTTTGCCACCAAACTGCAAGAGAAGGTGGACAAAGCTACCCAGTTCCAGCCTCCAACAACTCAGTTTATAAAGAGGAGGAAGGAAAAAAAGACAAAAGGGATGACTGAGTGGGGACAGACACATGGACACTGCCTGCTCCACCCAGAGCTTGGCAGCTACAGAAAAATTCAGGGCAGGCAGAGACCTCTCCAATGCTGCCACACAACTGCCTGCCTGGACAAGCTCTCCAAAAAGGATGGCATCTGACAGACATGTAATAAGCCACCGAGCACCATCCCACCACTGTGCTCGAAGTTGTCCCCTTCCCAGGAAGATCTGTGTTCAGCACCAGGTTTCCTTGGTAGAGGACTTAATCAAGCAGGCCTAATCTGATATGAGAATTGATTCGTTTACTTCTAGGAAGAAAAAGAAACTCACCACAAACATAGTAGAAAGGGTTCAGGGTAAGGGAAGGGCATAAATTAAAACCTTAGCCTTTTCTAAAGCAGCAAGAAGGAGACAGTAGAGAACTTAAAGCTGAGAATGAGAAGCAAAATACAGAGAAGCTGAGAATATGACAAAAGATCCCTGACCAAGGGGTGTCTGCTGCATGTTCCTGGATTTGGCATTAGCTGCAGCTGCTCTAGGGTCAGGGAGCACAGTCACATATGAATTTCTTTTAAGGAGCAGAGAAAAATCTCAGACCATTAAGATTATGTACAGAAGGAAAGGCACAAAATATTATGTTGACAAGAATATAAAAGCATTTTGTAAAAATCCCCATCTTACCTGAAATAATGTTAGAGGTGCTATGGTGTAAGATTAAAAGTAGAACATAGCAGAGAAGAGAACTGATCAGGCCAGAAAGCAGAATTATAGCACACCATTAAAAAAAAAAAAAAAAAAAAAAAAAAAAAAAAAAAAAAAAAACAAACAAAACAAAGAACATCTTTGCAATAAAAGCCTCAAGGAGAGACCCATGCAAACCACAATTAAGCTGCTGGCCTTATGTATGTTAATACAGGAAAGATTCTGAGTAGAAAGATGGTTATGCAAAACATTTGCATCATCAAAATAAACTCTTTCTGTGACTCAAACCACTCTGTGGAAACGCAGTTTATTTGGATGGGCTTTTCTTCCATCAGACACAGAAACATTTCCACATGTATTATGCAGCCTGCTGACTTCCTTAGCCCTCTCTCTGACAGACACACACCCGACAAACACCCTTCTTGGCTTCAGTCAGGTTACTAAATTGTCTGGCTTAAACCAGATAATTGTTTTCACAGGTAGATTAGGACAAGTGTGAGGGAGGGTTAATCCATAAAGAAACAAGCTTTTCAGATGAGAAGATGGATGTGGAAAGATTGTAGTTCTTTTCAGGTCTCCTATGAAGCAGTCTTTTCCTTCTCAAGCATTGGGAATTGATTTAAGACCCTCAGTCCAGCCTTTAGATTAATAAACTGAGGTCTTACTGTCCATGAGAAAGTGCATCAGCTGTCTCACCAGTCCAGTAGATGTAACCACTGGTGCACTGAAAGAGCAGATCACAGCTGATGCTGTCCTAGAAGTCAGCCAGTCTGCTTTGTATATATTGTAGCTGCAGGCTCATGGTTTGGATGTGTGTCTGTTCTGGAAAATTAGAATACAACACAAATTCTCTACTCAGATGGGTTTCTGTACTTACAAACCTCCAGAGAAGAGCTGCTGTTCTGTACATTCCCATGCTGGTGAACAAGGCTTAATACTCAGACCCTCTCCAAAGGAACCAGAGTGGTCTGCTCTATATTTTAATCACTGTTGTAGAAAATTATCTCACCTACTCCCTAGAGTCACAATCAGGTTTGGCTTTAACTATTACTTTCCTGTAGCAAAGATTTATCGTGGTAAAAAGCAAGTTGCACTATTATAAAGTCCACTCTGTCAAGCACAAGCCATTCCTTCAAGCCATCATTCCCTTTGGAACACATTCCATGCATCAAAAGAAAACTAGAGGCACTTAAGGTATTTGTAAGTTAGAAGATATTTCAAGTTAGAAATTAAAATTTGAGCCAAAGCCCAGGAAAGACTCCATCTAAATACAATAGTTATTGAACCAGATTCTTCAAGCATAACCTCTTCATCATCAGTGCCTCACACAAATTAGTCCCTGCAAAACTGAAAGGTGTTGCTCTTTTTACAGTGCCAGCATAAGCTCATATTTCCTCTCTTTCTTAACATCAATCTGGATATGTCATGGTAAAAGTTCTTAAGTTGTTAGTCCATGTTCCAGTATTTATTTAGGATGCTTAATGTAGTACATTCTGCTCTGTACCAGCATGAGAAGTATGACTGTACTTGTACTAAAAGCTTTACAGCTTAACTGCTGCAGTAAAAGGAGTCAAACTTCTCACAAAAAGGTTTACTGAGTATATCAAGTAGAATTAGTTAGAAAGACAGATGTTTGGACAGACCTTCTCCTGAACAGTATCTTCAGTCCCATGTATCTAACGCTCCTGTAGTACTTAACAGCAAGCTCAAACATCCCTTCAGCTGTCAAATAAATTCCCACACACCAGATGAGAGCAGAACAAACTGAGCTCCAGCACACACACTCTTAAGTGCCAGCTTCCCTTCAGTGTAATTAGTACCATACCAGTCCTCTATGCAACAGGATAACTCCCTGCCCTAAGCAAGGGAAGGGAAAGCAAGCTCATGCTATATGTCTGTGTTAGACCTTCTTCTCAACCTCAGATGAAAGAGGTTTAAATGTGTAGTATAAAACACAAGCATGAACATTGCAACTTTGAATTGACAGAAGTGATGTAGTAAGACGATGCACTTCAGCTTGGATTGCTCTGAAGCTTTCCATGAGGAGTAAGACATGTCAGAAGCTTGGTTCACAGCCAGACAAAAAAACTTTAACGAAATGAAAACATGGGAGTAGTACTTCTTTCACAAATGTATCATATAAAACCAATTTTGCTCAAAGCCTTTTCAGTGCTAATCATTTTTGACAGAGAATGAAATACCACAAAATCAACCCAAAAGAATTTTATTGAAAAAACACATCAGAGAGCAGACTTCAGTCCCAATATACACAATAGTTTGCAACATTAAAGAACATGTTCCTTTGATAAGTATCTTATCTGTAATGTAGACCTGTGTCAATGCTCCTCCTCCTACAGGTCCCAGTACAGGAACACATGCAAGAACCTGCCCAAGGGTTCTGCTGACTCCGTTCTGGTGTTGAGGTAAAGATGGAAAGGGCATCGACAGACTAATAATTACACTTGCATTTATGAAAATAAGTTAGAACAAGAGTCTCAACAAACCTAAGCATCAAAACTTTTAGCTCACCAAGTTGCAGTATGAAAATGAATGAAGTATGTGGGAGGTGAGCAGAAGAGAAATGTAGGGTGACAGCTGTAAATGTATTTGGATGACACACACCAATGGATGTTGTTAAAGAGCAGAATGGTGTCAATTCCCATTTTTGCAGCTATGGCACACTTCTTTATTCACACAACACTTGAGGCACAATTATCTTGCAGAGGTCACAGGAGTCAGCCATCCCTTTTATCTCATTCACATCAATTAGAAAAATATGCCAAAGTTCACTGAGATTGATTTCTTTTATTTTTATGGCAGTTAAGGGACTGATTCTTGACTCCAGAAGCTCACAGGCTGCTATCATGTCCTCAGGGTGAGTGGGCCTTGCAAACAGCAAGAAATAGGCAGCTGTTCTGGAAACAAAGCGAGAAAATTAAAGATACCTTTGATGCATAAGCCAAGGAAATAGTATCAAAGATGCCCCTGGAAGTCACAGTCATTCTAGAGAGAAACAATAAGGGAAATGAGAAAGGATGGTAGTGGCCTGATTTGATTTTAGGGCAGCAATTTCACCACCCACAACTAGCTGTTTGTCAGGCAGAAGCACCAATTGTGCTGGTCCTGGGACAGCTACCAACTATTGTTCTCAAAATGCCCATCCCCAGCAGCACTATTAGCTGTCAGTGCATATTTCCTAACGTGGTGACATTCCTGCTGCCCTCTTGCTTTTGTTTGGACTTTAACTTTGTAAGCAGTGCCAATCTTCTTCAGTGTTTTGTTAGCCTGTCCATTCTCAAATCCCCTCCTGTCCTCTGTTGGGCAGCTTTCCCTAGCTTCTTCTCAGAGAGGCTCTTTAGGTAATGTGTATTTCTACATATACAATAAGATTCTGGAAATGTAGAGACTTCAATAGAAATTGAAGGGTCTCATGCATTTCTTTGGCATAAGAGTTCATAGTGTAATGTTCAAACCCATAAATACACACGTGCAGAAAAGTGAACATCCTTAGATCCATAAAATTAACGATTTCTTTTCAAGCTTTCTTTTTCTATCACGAGGCTTGACTGTAAAACAGAGCTCCTGAATGAAAACCTGCTGCATCAGATCCTCCTGTGCAATTTTAGGTTATCACCTCATCAAGAGAGAAATCTTAAAAATAAAAATAGCATCCAGATTCAAGGTAAGGCAGCAAAATTATTCCAAATGAGATAAAAAGGAAAAAAAAAATCATTCTCCACCTGATTTATTAAAACAGGCAAAGCACATGTATACTGAGACAGTAGCATACTTTGCTTTCATGAGGAGAACCAGTCTGGACTCATGCCCATATCTGTTTCACACACACATTGTCTTTCAGGGAGCTCCATGTTCTCTGCTCCATCACTGTCTCATACACAGCTTATGGGAAAACAATGCAAAGCCATACTGAAGAAGACTCACCTTTTTTTTTCTTCTTTTTTTTCTTTTTTCTTTTAATGACCTTATACACCCCTCTAATATCTTATACAGTAGTTAAGTACCCCACAATTTCCATTTTAAGGAACAACAAACCTAAGACAAAGCCTGAAATCATCCCTGACTGTTCAAACAGTGACCTGCTCTGCAGCAATCTGCTTTGAGCTGCCCTAGTCCAGGTCTCCCCAAACATGTTCCCTTTTCCAGCCACTTGTCATTTGGAAATGCAATGCATTTCTGAAGCTCTTGTCCATATCAGCTGTGGTAGAGCAAGGGGCAATGGCTTTAAACTGAAAGAGCATACATTTAGATTAGATATAATATAGATGATGTTTAATGTCCCTTCTAACCCAAACCATTCAATGATTCTATGACGAGGAAGAACTTTTTTACAATGAGGGTGGTGAGACACTGGAAGAAGCTGCTCAGAGGAACTGTGGATGCTCCCTCCCTGGAAGTGTTCAAAACAAGGTCGGATGGGGCTTTGAACAATTCGGTCTAGTGAAAGATGTGCCTGTCTGTGGCAGGGGAGGGATTGGACTAAAGGGCCTTCGAGGGTTCCTTCCCAACCAAACTGACCTTTGGTTCTAACTGTACATTCACACGCCATAAGTCAGACACTGCCTGAAAGCTTCAGAATTGCCACTGATAGGCTGCATGGCTGATTCACACATTCACAGTAAACCCCTAACACTCCCCAAGTGCCAAATTCATTGCACATTTACAGCAAATCCAACACTTCCCAGAAGCTTTAGACTCCTTGCACATGGTATGCACAACAGAAGCCTGGGGATTTCTATCTGGGGAGTCCCCTGCACACAGCAAACAGGGTGACAGCCCTCACTTGGTGGCTAAAATGAAACCCATCATGGCAGCTGTGGTGCTGATGGCACTGGGACTGTGAAACACCAGGAAACCAAACCCTATTCTGAAATCCAAAGCAAACCCAGGAATGATACCTCTCTCCCTCCTTGCTTCTCTAGATGCTGCACAGGAAGCTGCACGCACTGAAACCTCCTTTCACTGGCAGTTCCTGCTTGCCTTTGAGCAGCAATCCTTGTGTGAAGGGCCACCCACCTGCATCATGCTTCTCTCCATATTTCTAGCTCCCTTCCCAGGGGAAAAGACTCTCATTTTCTGGTCTAAAACTATTCACGTTATATACTGCTCTTTAATTATACCTGTTCCTTCCACTTGCTTATATTCTATCATTAGAAATATTTATCTAATAATTTTTATATCAACATAATCCTTCTTCCTGTTGAAATGAAGTATTTCATTGTAACTAGTGGAAATGGCACATCATCAGATAATTGGGAGTTTGCTCAGATTTGTGATTATCTGTACAATTCACCATACAAGAGTTCTTCAGTTAATAAAACTACCTCTCAGATTTCCTTTCTACTTCTGCAGTTACACAAAACCTATTTTTGAAGGTACACTCAAGATAAATGGAGAATGTTAGTGAAGCAGCTTATGATTTCAGTTTAAAAGAAATATATATAATTAAAGCAAAAAGCTTCTTTGCACAACAGAGACTGAAATTCCTAACATCTGGAAAATGTAAAAACTCTCAATCACTAGGCTACAAAGTCTCAGCAATTGCTAAAAATTATATGGATATTCAATACTCTGTCACATTTCTAAACCTTCAGAGCAGTAATGTATGAAAAATGCTATTCTCCCACTTTGCAAATAAAGCAGTTTATTTCCCTTAGCATATGCACAGATCATATCTAAATTATTTCCAAAGGGTTTATTTCAACACAGCTTATCATGTGAAATAGTAAGTAAAATTTGAAACTGTCTGGCAATTACATTTCTAGAAGCCCTAGCTTTGTAAAAAATAGATCAAATCTGGCTTAAAAACTGAACTATGATGTAAGATTTTATTCCTTGTCCTGTAAGGAAATAATTTGCAACCTGCATCATCTAAAGAAATTACTTTTGGACAACCATGGTGTTTCATTTTTTCTCAGAATTTCTATTATTGGGGGAAAATAGAATACAGAGACAAAAATATTTTCACTGACTCCCACAAGACTTTCATTAGACTCAAGAGGCAAAGAAAACATGTAACACCTGGAAGTCTGTTGGTAAGAGGAAACTGGAATTATTTTTATCTATTTCCCCTCTATACCTCCACTACATTTCTTCAGCCCCTCATTAAGTCACACATCAGTTTGGAAAGATACTCTTTTTCTCCAAACTCCCTTTGACAATGCATTAATTCTTCAGCTCGTTTCTACAGCATAGAGTTCTTCTCTCACATTTAACCTTTTCAGAGAAAGATCTCACCATTTTTGCCCAACGTATTACACACCCTCCTTTGTTTTTTAATTCATCATTAAAATGGCATCCTATGCTTCAACCAGGTTAATCACAAGTGTGCACCAGAGACATTACCTCATCTGTGCAGCATATGCGGTTCAGTACATGCAATCTCCTTTATGTGACAATCCCTTCAAGACTGCAAATTATCATTTCCCTATCAGAGACATGAAAGCATTTTTCACATTATGAAGAGAATGATGGCACATAAAGGCACCATCAAAACTTGCATTATCTTTAAAAGACAATGAATGCAAGGTAAAAAAACCCATATGTTCTTGTTCACAGGGAGTCAACAATAATGGTGTCATTTGGTTTTATAAAGAAATTAAGACTTTTTTTTCTATGTGTGCAGTTTCTTTTTTCTTCTGTAAAACATTAAAGGCTGCAAACTTGTCTCTGTGTCCTAGCTGATATATATTCCATTAGACCTAAAGGGGTAATAATTATGCAACCTATGCACACAGCAGTTGTTCAAACTTAGCTGCTTGGTCCAACACTAGAGCAGACAAACCTGCATTAAAGAAATATTTTTAGTGCTTCGTGTTTTGGCACAAATTATTTATGACCCAGGATGGCTGGAAAATTATTTCCATAAGCAGCTTTCTTTTCTTCTTTCTTTTCATCAGTTTTTCTCTAAATGCTGAACTCACCATAACCCATATGTACATTACTTTATGCATTCTGCTAGTGACATTCAGTTCACTTTGTTATTGTATGCAATTTGTGGCTACCTAAATTGCATGTATTTAGCATTGCTAATTTTTAAGCATTTAATTCAATCCTATTCAAGTTGGTAAAACTCTTCTGCATTTCCAATAAGAACAAGACAAGTCACTCATACTCGGATATGTTGTTATTTAAAGAAACCTTCATAAAGTATGCATTTTCTTTTCTATCTTTGAGAAATAAAAAAACTGATAGATAATAATTTTGTTACCTAGAAAACAGCCACATGCTAAATAAAACCATCTCCAAACCCACATATATAGTATTTCAAAATCTCCAAATCTAACCAAACAGTTTGCATTTTGAGTCCACATCTCCTCTAACACCACAGTTGCATCTGGACCATTACATTTAATAGCCCTCAGTGGACCTACCCCTCCCTGAACCCTTTAATAGCTTTGGCCTCCACAAGTGTTGCATGTATTCTCAGACTTTTGCCTCGCTGCAGTCCTAGGAGCATGAATTAGCTGTACTGGCAGAAACCTGCAGGAGGTTTGAATAGTGTGTTTGGAGGATTAAAATGGTCAATGCTCCAGAGAAGAATAAAATGTCCCTTTAACAGGGGAAAAAAAAAAAAACAAAACAAAACAAAACAAAAAAAACCACACAAAAAACAAAACAAAACAAACAAACAAACAAAAAAAAAAACCAAAAAAACACAGAAACCACTACCTCCCAACCAAATTAAAAAAAAAATTTCTGTCTTTACCAGTTAAACTAATAAGATTTTTTGATAAATTTAAATATAAGTTGGGGAAAAAAGCCTGGAAAAAAAAAATCTCTGCACCTCCCCATCTCATTGATTCTGCTCTTTAAACTATTTGTGGCAAACTCCAAAGAACTGACCTTAAGGCTGATCTCCATCAAATGACTTCTACGTTGCTTTTAAGTTTGACTAGATCTAGACAGTGTATAATACACAGCACCAAAGCTAAAGAAAAAGAAGAAATTTCTACATTAAACATAGATAACACCTAAGTTACTTCTTAGTAGACAAAAACCACATCCCTGATAAAAGTTAACTCAATCAGTATTTCTGGGACTATGCACTGACAAATTCAAGGGAAGGGTGCAAAAGATGAAAACGTTTGTTTAATTAATAAAATGTAGCTCAGAAGAGAGACTGACTATGTATGGAAGCCTTAACTTTCCTTAACTCTCACGTTTTACCAGTGACAAAGAGAGTCTGAGGGAGAGCAAGTACAGAGCCGTGAGGGCGTTAAGGAAAAACCCCTCCCAACAAATACCAGGAAATTGCCATAATGTTGCACTACTTTATTTCCAACATAAAACTCTGCTAAGCTCTGCATTTCTCGGCCTGAGAGAAGCTGAGTAACACAAAAATGTTCAGAGGTACAGACACGGTCTGTGCAAACTCAGCAAACAGACACAAGCACAAGAGAAATATACAGGTAACTGTAACCAAGAGTTTTGTTAAAATACAAATTCTGCAGAGCATAAAATATTTATAATCAGCACAGGTGGTGTAAGTTTGTTGTGCAGATGCTCACAAGCCTGTCTATTAAAGCTATAAAAGGAGCAGGTTCACCATCTCAGGTTTACGTGAACTCAAAGCAGTGACTGAAACACAAAACCCTTAGGTAGGGCAGAGTCCCCTTCTCTCTGAGTGACTGTCCCTTGCCAAACTCTTCTTAAGACAGATGACTTTTTCTGGACACACACACTACCAGAAGGTTGATAAGAACTGAAAAGGGACTAAAACTTGTGGCTGTGAATGTTGCAATTGGAGTTGGCATCAAACCAATTCATCTATCTGTCCTTCATACAGAGCCTTGAACTCACATGGTGCATAGTTCCATGCCCAGAGAAAAGTCAGGTATGCTGGGGAATACTTCTGGGCACCTACTCAAAAAGCAGAAAGGCCACATCTAATTGCAAAGACACAGGAATACTAAATCAACCAACAACCAGAGCTCCAGCCCAGACTCAAGTCTCCAGATGCTCTTCCTCTTTTCATTTCCTCTCTGTACTGCTCTCCAACATCTGTGTTTCCTTTTAAATACCATGCTAAGATCCAAAGGCATTTGTAAAATATGATAGTTTATACCAGGGTAGAGTGCTAGCAGACAAATACAGGGGTTATGTATATACAGAACGTATGGCAGAGCAAACGTCCAGAAGGCAGCACGTCCTGCTCATGATCCCTTCAGGCAGCATCTCCCAGCTCCTCATATGCTTACTTCTGGTGAAAGTGTCCCTCTGTTGTTGCTGTTTCTTATTTTCTCACCTTCAGCTGTAAGGCAGCCTGGAAAGTAACACATCTGCTGAGGAAACAAGATTTTAAAAGCTTCCTATTCAGTTACATTGTGGGGTGGTTTGGTTTTTTTCAAATCAAGTCTCCTCACATTTAAATTCATTTTCAGAGTGAATGAGTTTTCAGTTGCATATTTATGCAGTGCTGAGCCCTTAGAATGCTCAGAATAACCAGAAAGAGCACAACCAGGGGCCACCTCAGCTATGTAGCACTTGGAAAACCCAAGCAGACACAAAAAGTCATGGAGGAACAGCACACCAGCCTGCTGTTCCTGCCTATAGCAGGATCTGCTCCTACTCCCACCTCATTAATTGCTAGTTTTCCTGATTATAGAAACAGCTTTTTCTGCTGCTGAAATGTATGGTGTTGTGCCATTTGCATATGCAAACTGACATACAAACAATGAACTAGTTGCACAGTTCCTTAGAGGGCAACAATGTAGGGGATTTACGACATGTACAGCAACAGGCAGGGAGGGGACTGCGGGGAGATGGACATACAAAACAGCTCGTGATGTTCTTTGTACCATTTTTCTGATAAATAATCTTTCATCTTGTTTCTTGACACAAAATATTTAACATGTTAAAGGACTCTTTACACTGGATTCTGAATAAGAATAGAACTAAATATCTGTGTCACTTTGCTTTGCCTACAGATGCATCCCTGTTTATCAGATTTTAATATATGATCTCTGATTATGTGAATTCACATTGTTCTTCCAGAAGATATCTACTTTATTTGACACAAAGAAGACAGAGTTTATTTAATTAACAGACTACTAACATTTTGTTTTCTTCCTGCTATTCAAGATATAATCAAAGACTTTACATTTATATGTTATTTAAACCCTACTGTACAAAAGGAATCATTCATTTCCTTATGGACGTTCATCACTGTATCAGAATACTTGATGAATTTTTTGTTATTTTGCTCCAAGGTTAGATGGCAAATAACATTATTACACCCATTTTACAGACCATGAGCTGAACCAGAGACAGATTAGAAAAAAAAAATAAAATAGTAATTTAAGATGCTGGAAGCCTGCTTTTTCTAAGTGTTTGAGATTATATAGGACTTCACAAATTCAAAGCACAGCTCTCATTGTGTCAACCTCACCTTTGTGTGTCTAGTTATCCCATAGGTTTTATTTCCCAAACATTAAAGCAGTGACTGTCTATGGAAGATCTGGCTTATGTAATCTGACCAGGAAAATGTAGATCCCTGTAGCAATGGCAAGGGCAGGCTCCAGTTCTCCAGAACATCATCTGGCTGCCTTAATCACTAAACAATGGTTATACCATCTCAATGGCAAATGAAACTTTGCTGAAGAAAACAAAAAAAATGCCAAGATTGTATCCTATGGATTGGTGCTTAACCATAAGGCTCACCACTGGGACTGACATCCTTAGATCCACCACCAACACACTTGATACTGGAGGTAAGGCACCAAGTGGCAGCAGGAGTAGTTTCCATCTTTGTGGACCAGCTCTGGAAGGGAACACAGGACAAACCCACTAGAAATTTTCTCAACTATTTGCTGATTGCAAAAGTAGGGTGAAACTTAGGAACCCTAGATCCCATCCTGCTTTGAGCAGGAGCACGATCTAATAATCACAGGCTTCCAGTCTTTCTCCTCAAGCTCTCCCCCTCCCTGCCCCATCATCCAGTGTGTTTCAGGCCCACCCACAGACCTTAGTTCCACCTTAAGCTTCAAACCCTGAACTCATGAGCTTCTTTCATGAAGATAATAAGGCATGGCTAGAGTAAAACAAAAAAACATCTTACTGAAGAACGAGCAAACATTTGAAATGGACTCTTTCCTGACTAGTTCTCAGTCTCTTCATGGATTTATCTATTTATTGATGATATACATGATGCCATAAGATCTTGATCAGTAGAGCTTGTGCATGACACTACAAGAAAGAGCTGCACATAGTAACAAAAGGAAAATGTTATTCTTATTAGTTCTCCTAAATGCTCAGAGCCCTACAGGACATTTCAGAACAGCCAAATAGTAATAAGAAATGCAGGTGATACTCAAAGGATAGAAGACTACTTTGAAAATCAGTTTCTCAGAGGGAAGCCAAAGAGTTCATTCAAATAAGCACCAGAACATGAGCTTGTGGCATAAGGTGCAAATGGAAATATTGAGTGAAAGGAATTGATTTTTTCTGCAGTACAACGCACTCCAGAAACCACCACTATTACATGAAGCCCTAATGCTCACTTCTCTAAATCACTCATCTTCCTTTCAGACAGCTGCACAGAAGTGATAAAAATTTGGAAACCAACTCATAAAGGTGTGAGTGAATGAAAAACTGCATGGCTAGGTTGGGCTGGATAACTTGTCTTTTGTGACCCTGGAACTAGTTTTCAACTCATCTCCTTTATGGGCAGTGGCCAGGCACGTAAGTTCTGCAGCTTCCCATGAAGACAGGTGTGGTGTTTTTTTTTTCAAGTTTTGCATTTAAACTTTCTGCCACTGAGTACAGGATCCATAAAGGAAGGGTTTACACACACATAAACACACATGCACACACACACACACACGTATGTGTGTGTAATAATTTGCCTTCTGATCTTAGGAAAAGATACAGATGTCATTATTAACTTTGTTTCCTACAGAAATGGGGACTCACAGGCATTATGTGTCTCTGTATGTGTATAACCCTGTCATCACCCAAATCCTCTTGCCAGCTTTAACCAAATTTGACAGAGAACTACAGATTGCTTTGATCTACAAAGTTCCTACACATTTTCATAGGGACAGGATTTTGGGTAGAAAAGGGAGACTTTGTAAGCACCCTGAACAAGGAAAAGTGATGGCAGAAGCTGTCAAGATACTGGGCACTAAATGAGACACCCGATGATTATTCTACCCACAGCAAAGCCTCACTCATAGCTCAGAATCACAAAACACCAATCTGTAGAAACTGTTGGAAGGAGTGAAGGCAAATTAACAGATTTATTTGGTTTTGTTTATCTCAGAAAACGCAGAGCTTGGCCCCAGCTGCAGAAAGGTGTTGACAGAGCAGAGCACAAGTGAGGGGCAGAAAGCCACCCCCCCTGGCACTGCTGCTCCAGTGCTCGCAGGGACAGGGCTGCCCAGGTCGGGGCAAGGTGCTGCTGTCAAGTCAGAGGATAGAGACTTTGAGAAGGGTTCCTTTTCCCACACACACACAGACATTAACTACAGTTCACCTGCAGGAAACCCCCCAGCCCTATCTTCTCTGACCAGCTCCCTGTTGTTGCAGGAAATAGTTAAAAAAAAAAAATTGAAGTAAGTCAGTCTGTAAAAGTACTTACTAGATTTTTCTCCGTTTGACTCATTTGATACCTAAAAATGCAGTCACCTAAAAATGCAGTCACCTAAATATAGGTGAAATTTCTACCAATTAAATTGTATCCTCCTGTTGTAAAGTACATACACAGTGCTAGATCCAGGGAAAAATCCCTTTTTTTAATTAGGAGGATATACAATCCAACTCACCATACTGTAACAAACACTGTTTTTCAGATAATATTTAATAAACTTCCTTAATTAACTACTTTATTGTAACATATCTTAATAAATCATTACACTATTTGACTGAGAATCTGCAAACACCACTGATGCCAAATGAAAAAAACAAAAAACCAACCACAAACGAGGAAGTTAACTCTCTCTTAATATTTTTGTTGAAACTCTAATAAACCTACAATAACTTCTATTCAACTATTCACGGTGCTCCCAGCAACTCTGGAAACACCATTTCCCCAGTCACTCTCTCTTTTCGTCTTCACTCCTGAGGATTAACATTTAATTTACACAAGAGAAAGCAATCTTTATATTATATTGGTATTAAAATTCTGAGCAGTTTTCTCTTGTTAACTTTCACTTTCATTGATATAATTTGAAAACAAAAATGTATTTTGTGTTCTGATCCCTACAGACTAAAAAGTTCACAGAATCTAACACAAGTGTATGGAAAAATCAAGCGCCCAAGCAGTATCAAACTCCACATGTACCTGTAGCTGTACTTCACAGAGATGACACACCTGAGAAAAAAATGCTTCTAAAGCTAATTTATCATTTCTAAGACCACAAACCAGTCTGCTAACAGTTATGCATTTAGTATCTGAGGATTATTTTCTATAAATAAAACAAATAGTTTTGCATACACAGTTGTAATATTTTCAACTGGTAGAGTTTTTTATCTACAAGCAAATACTTTTAGGTTTAAAATGTGGGAAAATTATTGCTAAATCTATGAACTTTAGAATTAGTACAATCTGGTGACGTTTCTAAAACAGGCCTCTGTCACAGCAAGTACATATTTCTTTAAATATTTTAAGCAAAAAAATCCTCCAGGGGAATAAGTAGGACAAACATGTTTACGGCTATTCAGTGCTGTAGATTGCTGGACTGGTGATGTCAGATGAACAAGGAATTTCTGCAGGGAAAAAAGCCCAACAACAACAACACACAAAAAACCAAGATGCCATTCAAACAGGCAGATCTACGTCCCCACATGGAAAGTAAATTCCTCACCCTGCTGGCCCAGAACAGGTGAGAGGAATTTGTTCCTCACAGATGCATGTTAGAAAAATCCACCAAAAGTAACACTGAATATGTTGAGTTAATACATTTTGAAGTATTCTGCGTTAGCAGAAAGCAGTATATTAGTAATAATTACTTCATATTCAGTGCTCTTTAACATTTTGGAAAGGAGAAGAAAATCTATTCCCTCAAATTCTCAGTTTTGTGTGTTTAGCAGATCCCCCTGCATCACATGTCCCTTTTGATGAGCACGGGAGCAAATGCTGTGTTACAGGATGACAGGGGCTGTGTTCCTGACATAACACAGAGTTTCTTGACAGGCCACACTGTCACTTTGCATCACTGCCTATGGAGCTTCCTCACAGTTCATCACCAGCTTCAGCATCTGACAGAGGGCACTGTGCTGACCAAGTCCTGCTGTCTGTCTTCTCCGGCTGGTCCATGCTTCAAAGCCCTCTGTGGCACACCAGCTGCTGGCACAACTACACCTTGTGCCATGCACAGTGAGGCCAAAGCATCTCCTGGGCCACGGGGCTCCTTGAGCAACCCACTGCCACTGCAAACATAAAAATTATTCCAGCAGATATCAGTTCTTGCTTGGCAATGAGCTAAAGCACCAGCCCAGCATCAAACCCTGGTGCCTTCATACAGGTCACTCACAAAATCCAGGACGTGATTTTCTGCCATTTAACATCCCATCTTAGTTTGTCATGAGAGAAAGCAAGTAAACAGCATCTAATTATGCCGGCCCTCTCGTAATGACACTGTGCCCCCTGCAGTTTCCACAGGATACGGTCCCTCCCCGGCCTCCCTCTTCTGAGCTGCAGGGCGCAGGGCTCTCTTACCAAAATTCCTTTTTTTCAGCCCAGTGAAGGTCAGGGTTGATACTATGCTAGCAAAGTGAGCAAGGGCTGGAATCTGGCAAGGAGCACAACATGAGAGCTTGGGCCAAAAGGAGTCCTGCATCTCATTAACTTCGCACTGCTGCAAAGGTACGCAGCACAAAGCCTCCATCAGCACAAAAATGTATTTCCAGTGAAAATGTCCTTTTTGCTCTGGAAGCTCACCCTCACTCCTTCCTGCACTACCAAGCAGGCCAGAGACCCCTATGCAGCATTTCCACATTATCAAACCAACTCCAGTCCCCACAGAGCCAGCAATGCTCCTCCAGCATCCCCCCTGCTGCTCCACCTGCCCATGGAGCTGGGATGCTCCTGCAAGGACAAAGCTGAAATTGAGTCCAAGGGCACGTATAGTTGCATGGTGGGGCTTTCTAACCAAATTTGCTAATAAATAATATCTGCAAACTCACAGATGCTATGCTACTGGCTCTGTAAGTACCACCCCAAATCATTTTCTCACACACAGTTAAGCACAAGTCCACATCAATCCTAAATTATTAATATTGCAAACAATGTGTTAATGCTATTGCAAATAATGTACAAAGCAAATTAAATACACAGCAGATGATATCTCTGCAGAATGACTGAGAACTAGTGACAGCACAAGCTTCGCTGACTCTAGCTATTTGTAAAACACTAAGATTTAATCTAAAACTTCCCTTCTAAATAAACTATGGTTTCTGTAACATAAATAAAACACTTCTCTGGCTCAAGCCCAGGGTGCATGTTGACCCATTTACACAACCATAGTTTCCTGCTCATAGGCATTAATTATCACATCTGTGTTTGCTTCCGCAATTGGATTTTTAAACATAATTTCGTTTACCTAAAACAGGGACGCTGTCTGCAGACTCAAGGAAACAGCTTTCTTTAACACTTAGCACTCACCAAATCCACCCTGACCTTGGCTAAATTTAAGGAGGCAAAGGAGTACAACATTTTTTGCCTCATGTGAAATAGTGACTAATGGAATCAGATGAAAATTCTCATTGACTTCAAGAGGGCCAAAACAGGGTCATGTCTGCCACCATATCCCCCTTCAGCACGTAAAATTTGGGGAGGAGGAGAGTAATACACTGTGCATGAAAAAATATTAGAGTATAATATTAATTTTTATAGAACAGGTAATGAGCGTGTTGAGTTTTGAAGGACCTTTCAGTTTTTAAGCAATATATCTTCTCAAAACAACAGCAAAGAGTAAAACAAGAAGCATCCAGTTCTTCACTCCCATGAAGTGACTGCTTTAAGATGGGATCTGCTGTTGCCATGTTCAGGTGGAAACTCTCCATAACTCACTGTACCAGCAAGTTCTCCATAGGACTTTCGCTTTGTCTTCCCACCTTTCTAGCTCATTTCATTAGAAATGCTAAATTATTTGCACTACATCTCTGCGAGGCAAGGTGGCATTATTCTCTCAATTGTATATGCAAGACCTTGAAAGACAAAACTTAAAGCTGAATTGTTAGATCTCTCAGTTGATTTTTCTCAGTTAGCAACAAGCTCTGGCTGGTCATTAGGGGCTAGCAGGGCAGGGACTCCAGCAACCTACAGCATCAGTGGGGCATCAGGTGAGCTGGGCTGATGTGGGGTCCTGGGCCATGGGCAGGGTGGGGGAGGTTCCTGGTGAGGCTGAGCAGGAATAGTTAGACATGTTAGTGCCCTCAGTTTTGGATCTCCCAACTGGAAATACTCAGAAATGGGTCTTGTGAAAACTTCGTGTTTCACAGTAGTAGTGCTTCACAGATTCACAGCATAGCTCTCAACAACGTTAACAGAAGCTTTTCCCAAATCAGATCTCCTTCAGTCCAGGTCTCAGCTGCTCTTCAAGGACCAGAAATAAAAAAGGCACAAAATAACCCTCTCAGAAAAGTTTGTGTCAGGGTGAGAGATGAGCTTTCCAGTAGGGCCAAAGCCATGCCCCCATCAGGGGTCATCTTCTACCTGTAGGGTCTCCCTCCCATGTATGCCCACCCCTGCTGCCCACACAACACAGAAGCCCACAAGAGGGAAGGACAATAATAAAAACACAACTTGGACTCACTTGCAGGACACGGGTTCTCTTCTGCATTAAATGTGGGAGTTTTGCATCAAAGATAATGTAAAATCTCAGAATCCAAATGGACCAAAATCCCTTTGCAGCAAGGCCACGTTAACTTCTTGGGAAATTTTTCAGCCTTATTAATTTTTGAGTGCTGGATTTTATAAACTTACTGATTTAGCAGTATTTTATTGTGTGAATTTCCTACTCAGGAAAAAACTCCCACTGAGTAGACTAAGCATAATGAAAAATAAACTTTCCATTGATTATAATTCTTTCTATCCCACACTCCACCCCCTCCCAGCTTGGGACACCAGGAGCTGCAGGTGAGTTCTATGTGAATAGTGTTAATCAAGATACCATGTAGGAGTGTTCCTTAGAAAGGGAGGTGCACAATTTCCCAGCAGAATTCAGAGTTATTAGACTTCAGGGGGTTAAGAAATAGCCATAACAATTCTTCAGTCTGCGTCATTCATGGCCACACAAATAACTCTGCCAGCACAGCACTGTAGGCAGGACAAGGGCAGGAATGAATCAACTGGAGATAAGAGAGGAAGAGTTCCTTACAAAACCTCAGCACCAACCCAGAGTAAGCATAATCTCCTTCGTGGCTACCAAGCCAGTGTGCTCACGTGGCCCTTGCACTTAGTGCCGTGGCAAACCAACCTGGATTTTTTAGAGATCTTTCTGAAAGCTGGATGCCACATTTCCTGCACAGAAAAAATACATTATTCAAATAGCAGTTCTCTCCCTTTCAGCCTGAAAGGCAGCACATTGGATGAAGACTTCACAAGCAGTAACATTAGCAGAACACATGCAACTGGACATGCTCAAGCATCTGGCATAAAAGCTATTATCTATTTTGTATGAGAATCACTGCATGAAGTGAATAAATCTCACAGGCGACAAAGTCTCTGTCTGGCTCTCTCTGCCCTGGCAGAAGGCCCTCAGCATGGACTATGGCCTACCTTTGGATTTGCTGTCTTGCTGGACCCTCAAATCTGCTATTCCCTTCTTCACAGCACCCCAGTTTCATCCAGAGGGATGCACGTCCTTCAGTAAGAATAGTGCCCTCAGCTATCTCCATCTCGGGGAGAAAGCCAAGGCTTATCTCACAAGCCTGAAGAAGGTTCTAGAGCCCAGCTGCTGGTTCCTTGACAGGGGCTCCAGGCTGCAAGGAGAAGCACTATGCCCACTTGTCAGGCAATGTGTTGAGGAAAGAGGCACAACTACACCACTATATTTGCACACCTCGGAGCTGTGCTGTGCCCTCTGCTAGCCTCACCCATGGCTCAGCTATACGGTGCCGGGCCAATCAAGGGATTTCTGTAGGAGATTGACTCCTTCTCTCCCCCCCAAAATATGATGGGAACACACACGAGTTTGGGCAGCATCTGCACACAACGGCCCCAGCACCAGTGCTAGAAATTGGCCCCAGTTCAACACCCCCTGAGGAGTTGGCGTTCCTCCAGACCTGGCCCTGCGGGTCCCCGGGCGGCCGGGCAGCCCCTCCTACCCCAAAGGAAGGCCTGGGGAGGCCCCCGGCAAACCCCATCCGGCGGGACCGGCAGCAGAGTCCTCGGGGCAGGACAGGGAGGCAGGGAACGGACCCCGCCGCCCCCGGACAGCTCCGGGCCCCGCCGCACCGGGGTGGGACACGGGGAACGCGACCCCGCGGAGGGGCTGCGCGGCAGCGCTCGGGCGGGACCGGCTCTCCAAAGAAAGGTTGCCCTGCGGCGGCGGGGCATGGGAGGCCGGCACAAAATGGGTCCACGGCGGACGTGGGTTCCGGTACAGAGCCGCGTCCGGACATTGCCCAGGATGCTGGCCGCCGCTCTCCCTGCCGCCAGAGCCCCGCAGGACGGGAGGGAGCTCCGGGCGGGAGCTGTCGGCGCGGGGCTCCCCGGGGGCTCGCCCGCTCCTCCCGCGTCCCCCTGCGGCACGTCCCGCGTGGGGCAGAGCCTTTCCCGGGAGCCGGGAGGGTGGGACGGGCTCCTCCCGGTGGCGGGGTTTTCCCGGGCAGCGCGGACAGCGTATGGTGTTCATGTTACACTGCTGCATATACACGGACTAACATTTCAGCCCAGGGATTCACTTGACATAAAAAAAGCCCTAATTACAATAATTTAGAGGTGCCTGAATGACAGCAGGCTCAATTTTTTGTTGAATTTGCAATTAAGTCAAGATAATTATGCCTTGCATTAGCGCAGAGTATTAATATTTATGGTACAAGCCAGAGGCTTCTTCGGCTGTCAGGATGCGGCAGAGCAGAGGTTTAAGCCCCGCGGTATTGGGGAAGGGAAAGTTTGGAGCCCCATAAAGCAGAAAGACCGCGGCTGCCTCCATACTGCTGATGGAAGCCAGACCCCGCCAGAGCAGGCAAAGACTTATACATACCCTTTTTATATATATTTACATCGCCTGAGATACGGATACTTCCTCTATAAACCTTTTACCAATCAGCAGGCACCTCCTTCACCTACTTCGTTCTTACCCTCGACTGCCGATCCCGGGGGGTTTGCGTGCCTCAGTAACAGATCGGTGACTTAATGAGTAGAATTAATTTTTAAAACCGTTTCATTTACTTTACTAATCACGCAAACGCACCCTTGACTACCTTGTGTGTCCGGCTTCCTCGGCACGCAGTGTGTCGGGGAAGTACTCTCATTAGGGTGGGAAGTGGATTAAATGGGGAAGGAAAGGGGTTTAAAACCTTCCCAACGTGCCTCTTCTGTCTCAGCGCCAGGGTGCCGGCCGTTTCCTGCCGTCAGCGCGCTATGGATGGGGCATCACCTGCCAGCGCCTTTTAAAGACAATTTACTATTCATTTAGCGACGCCTTCGCCGCTGCCGGGCTCAGAGCAACAAAGAGGAGACGTGGAGCGGGGGCGGGGGCATTTCTCCCACAGTTTCGGTCACTTGATTTCGGAGACAGCAGAGGCGAGCAGCTTTAAAAATCAGCGCTCGCCCTCCAAAATCTGCCTCCCCCTCCCTTGCTAGCAGGCTGCTCCGGGAGGCCAGGCCAGCGGCGGGGTTACCTTCTTCCCGGCCCGGCCACCTTCGCCGCTGACCGAGAGCCTCATCCCGGCGCGGAGCGGTACCGCGGAGGCCCCGGGGCGCCGGTCCCATGGCAACCGGGAGGGAGAACGAGCCCCGCGCAGCGACCGCCGCTATCGGGCCTGTCCCCCGGTCCGCGCCCCGCCGAGACCCCCCGGACGGGGTCCCCGCTCCAGGACGGGTGCCACGCTTCACGGAACCCCCTCGCCTAGAGCTACGGCTGTCGGTGCCGGTACCACGCTTCTGACACTGGGGTGGTCCCGCGTTCCGAGCTGTGGCTGTGAGCTCTTTGGTCCCGTGGCTTCAAGCTGCTGGGTACACCTCGGCACAGGCAGGCTCCAGCTCAGCACGAACGTGTCATGCAGATACGTAAAGGATTCAGACACGTAAATGCTCCCGTGTTTTTATGGATGCCAATTGTACCACGATGCCGCCGGGAAAGTCTCACGTGTCCTTCTCTATGACAAACCCCAACAATTAAAACAGAATATTGTGAGTCAGCAGGCATAATTTGATTTTCCCTCTCTCCGGATTTCCACTTACTGGCAGAACAGACTTCAAACAGTTAAATTCTCAGCCCTCGGTTCACATGCCAGTAAATTAAAGAAAACCATCTTTATTTATTTATGTTTATCCTTTAAAGATTCTTTTAAAATCCTGGCTGATTTTGTGACCCTGTTGAAATGCTATCTGTGGTTTGTTTTCATGAGCTAGAAATAAGAAAGATGGTGTAGAGAGAAGCACAGCTATGACTAGTTGCTAGAAAAGCTGGCTGTGGCATTCAGATAGTTTATTCCAATAGCATGATTTACTAGTGGAGTTTGCATGACATTTCCCTGCACTGCCTGCAGAAAGGCATCACAACATCATTGTAAACTCATCAGTGCTGCATGGAGAAAAACAATAGGATGCTGAAACTGCAACTCAGTGGAACAGAGGAATGTAGGTGGAGAGTCTTAAAATATCTTCCAGTGAGGACAAAACCCTCCACACAGATTTCCAGATGATGAAACTCTGCAGTCCAAAGGACTAACAAGAGACCTCTGCAGCCTTAAAGCTTAATGTTGAGAATCTCTGGGATTTAAATGATTCACTGACTTTATACTTGTCTTTCTATACAGAATTAAGGATGAATTTTATCCATGGCTAATCCCATTGACTTCAAAGGGAATGCTTGGAAGAGTGAAGTGGCTGATGTTTATTTAGGTGAGATCTTAAATTTGTTTTTAAAAATGAAACAGCTTTCCTATTAATTTTCCAAGGTTAATGCTGCTTTGATTCTCTTTCTCATGAAGTTAAATTTTTAATTTCTCTGTAACCTGACCAATTATCTCTAAATAGGTCCTCAATTTTGGGGCAACAGTCAAGCGGAAGTTCATATTGTTCAGAATTCAGCTAAAAGTGAAATATGGTGCAATCTGGTCTGGATTGGAGAGACACATGGACAAAACATACATTGTTTGATTTGTGTTTTTTTAAAAAGGACAACTTAAATGGGGAGAAAATGGCATGGTGAGACTTTAATCAATGCAATAAGGTTTGAAATTGTGGAAAGAGAAGATGTACAAACATGTTCTTATCAGGTTTTCCTTGTCACCATTAATCTCACTGAAATCTCTAATTGTAACTTCATCTTCATCTATCAAAATGTTTCTCAAGGCAGTTTATTTTACTGTAACAGAGATTCCCATTCCCAGTAGCTGGGTTAAGTCAAATCACTGATGTCTCTTCTCTTCTGGTAAACTATCCTCTTACACGTTAGTTGATCTGTTTATTATTGCTGCTTGATTGCAGTGTCATTCTCATAATCCCCAGTTAGTACATTTTTGCAAAAAAACCCCTATGAATTCCAGAAAGTCAGACTTGTCAACTTGTTCAAACCAAATAGCAGCCAATCCTATGGTTGTTTGCTCAGTAAAATAGTATCCAGGCTTGCCCACTGGTAAAGAGACAGTATAGGGATGTAACATCCTTTTGAACAACATCCTGGAAACTCCGATCATTCCTAAGTGCAAGAGACAGAAAGCTGTGCCATTACTTTACAATGCAGGTGACATAAACAGGTATAAGAAAGCTCCTTCCCCTCTACAGAGGAACATTTTTTACCATCTATGGATTACCATTTTTTTATGACAAGTGGCCAAGTAGATAAATCAAGCTGCAGAGTATATCTGACAAATGCTGTCTTCATATGAGGTCCTGTCTGGTCTTTCTCTCTTAAGCAGAGAGTGACTTCAATTGCAGTTAATGTAAAGATTTATTAACCTGAGAAGTAAATATTGACCAAGGTGAAGCCAAGGTCAATGTTTACCTAAAGGACTAATAAATCTTTGCATTAACTTAAATATGGAAGCTGGTAGGCCATATTTTGCTCTCAAATCAGTATCTATCTAAATTAGTCCCAGTAATATCGAAGTATTTGCACCAAATGTATCCAAAGTGCTGGAAACTGCATTCAGTATGAATATATCAAAAATAGAAGAGTTAGGCTTCTTTTCAAAAGATAAATTATTATTTCTTTGTACATAAAAATCTAAAGAATAAAAGCCAGCAGATTACTAGAATTATCTTTCGGTTCAAGGCAAAAAGTGATTTAAGTGAATATAGGTGCAGACAAGGGGTGCAACAAAATATTGTTTTATTTTACAATATGATTTATAAATTATTATTATAAATTATTGTGGAGAATAAGGGATACCAATTTGACATGACCTATTTCAAGAAAAAACAGCTTTTTACTTTCTTGTTTATAGCAATACTAGTGCCAGTCCCTTCATTAGAACATGAGATCTGCCTGTTCTGGGCAAAACAGCTAAAATATTTATCAAATCTGCTGGCCTGCCTTTCTCCAGTCCCTCTTGAAATAATTCCAGTGTTACAGATGTTGAGTGGTTTTGTCTCTATAACATTTAACTTCAAATCCACACAGCTGTGCCATTTTATTGGCCCTTGTAGATTTAGCTGTTTAACTTATTTCATAGGCTTTAACTTGTAAAAATGCCAAGAGATCACCAGTACTTTGGACCTACATCAAATATTCTACTATAGCCTGGTCTCTATGTGCCTTAGAAGAATATCACTTTTACAAACCTGTCAGGATGCTTCATGAACTTTGACAGAATTAGTATAAGTGCTTCTCTTTTATGTTATCTCTTTAGTAGATTTATTTTTTTTTTCCCCCTGGGTTCTCTGTCTCAGCTGTCTGGTTGAAATGCCACTTTTTTATTCTCAGGAACAAAGAAATGGCTTCTGTTTAACTTAATCAAATACTCTGGTCTCTTTCTAATAGAAAGAATAGTGGCCAATTTACCTCTAGCACTATTAAGTCCCCAACAGTTTTCCTGTGTTTGATTTCTCTATGTGCTTTCAGCACGGCCTTTTTTCCCCCCTTCATTTTCCTTTGTTTCCCTATCTGTAAGAAGACTGACACAAAATAATATCTTACCCATAACATACTTTTGTTGCAAAATGTGTATGGCTTCATTAATTTACTTCTTGATGTTTATTTGCAATTAAATTAATTCTACTTTCTGCACACACAAGGTTTCAGTAACTGAAAGTATTGCTACTCTGACTACCAGGTCTTTCTATCTTTGCTTTGCTTTGCCTTTGTGCAGCAGAAATCCTGTTGGCTGCACAGTAAAAGTATGACTGACTTTAACAGTCTTGCCTGTGTGAGAAATGAGTCCCAAGTTTTGCCTGTTGGTAAATGCATTCTAGATCGTATTTCACAATCAGACTTCCATACGCTCTCTGATAACATTAGATTTCTAGGCTCAATTTTTTAGTTGCACTTCCCATTCATCACACAGAATAACTGATCGTAGAAAATGAATCTGTGTTGGATGCAACAATAAAACAAGCATCTAGCCTCTGCTGCTGACTTTTCTCATGCAAGTGGACCCCTTGAAATCAATAGAATCATTCAGGGGAGTCAGACAAGCAAGAGCTAACTCAAAACAGGTACTCCATACTGCCCAGAAACAAAATTCTTCTGTCCTCTCTGCCTCTGTGAAATATAGGTGCCTCAGGTTGTAACAAAATTATCAGAGGAAATTAATTTTTAAAATAACTCTGTGAAAAAATCTGTTTGTATCTTGATGGCTGTTTTTTGCATACGAAGAGCAGGGTTTGGCAGATGAGCAAAAAGGCTGCGGCCATGAAATGTTAAATGAAAAAATTTTAAGGAGCTGTACAGTAATGCACAGTTAAGGATTTTCTAATCTGTTTGGAACAGCAAATGCAACCTCTAAATGTCTCTTTTTTTAAAAAATGGTGAGTGTTAAGACAGAAGTCTGGGGATGTCTTCAACTGATACTACAAAATGTAGTAGTTCTGGTGTTTAATTAATTTTTTTTTCACTCTGTTTGCATTCCTTTTGTATCCAGTGTTTTCAAATGTGCTTCAGAGGGACAAAATACTATCCAGCTTTTGCCATTCACCAATACAGCCCTTTTTAACCAACAGTTGAAAATATTCACAGAAAAAGAATCTGGAATTTACTGAGGCTTATACTGGAAACTGATGCTCCCAGGGCTGTGTTTCAGGAAAAGAAACATTCATTGGAGTACAGTCAAAATACCTCAGATGTCTACATGTTTGTTAGAAACATCTTCTGAATAAACTGTACACTAAAATTTACTTGCTTATATAATTTTAAATAACAAATATATTCAGATTTCTTAATATGTATTCACAATTAAAATTCAAATAGGAGAAGAGATTTTGTTCATCGAACTGATGGAATACAAATTATATTTATGGAGCTGATGGAATTACAATTTGTACTACATACTACATTTCTGTGGCAATGAAAATCTGGTCAGACCTATGTTGTTTTGTCTCTTTAGAGCTTAATCTGCAGTTGTTTTCAGACAGTTCTCTTAAATGTGGACTGCTTCCATCAGTAAAGGTATATACATGTTTAGGCTGCTCTAGTTTTCCTGTATTAATCACACTGCTCTAAACATTTACAAATTGCCTTCTAATTTCTACTATATCATGATAATTAGAATCTTTACAAATACTGTGGTGAAGTCAAATGCCTGGCTAAAGCATCAATTAAAGCCTTAAATTATGCTACTGCCAATAAGTGGTCATTAAGGGCATGTGAGGGCAACCAGCGTTGTAGAATCAGATTCTTAGGGGCTGGTGTGTAAAGTAGATGTTTTCCTTTTTATTTCATTTTTAAATGGATTACAAAATGCTGAAACAGCTGTAAAGATAGTGACAATTTTTTATGCATTATGAATGCAGAGCTAAGCTTTTAAATGTTAAATGTTATTATAGATGATGGAGGAATAATCCCTGATCTACAGAGAAAGAAGCATTCCAACAATATTGATGGGTTAGCAGAATGTTCACTACATTTTAATTGTGAAAACAGGAATTAGCAGCATTCTTTAATGGAACAGATTTCCTTCAACACAAGAAAAGAATTTCATCAAATATAATAAAGGAGTAGAATACAATTTCTTCATACTTACTGGGAGAACACTACTTATTTTCAATATGTGCTATGAAAAGATAGCTTTTAAGTCTATTTGATTTTTTTTTCCTTTAGTATGTTATACATAGCCAAAATGGAAGTAACTCTTTATGATGAGTTTTTGGGTTTTGTCCATGACCTGCCAAGTATAATGTTTGCTCGAAAAGAAGTATTACCACTGAAATACATTCCCAGAAAAACACATCTAAATGGAAATAGTTAATTAAACAAGCCTTAGAGTAGGTGAAAACTGTTAATTTCACTCGTCTCCTTATTCCCATATCACATCGCCACCCTAATTAATTTAATCTTCACTGAAAATGAAGTATAAACTCTTGTTTGGGAAGTAATAATCACAGCATGTAACAAGCTGAAATACAGTTCTTAGTCAACAGCAGCTGTTTGGCTTGAGGTAGTTTGTGGTGTTGAAAAAGCATTTAAATTATACAGCAGCAGTGGATTTTTAGTGGAATATCTGTTTCCACTCAATAGAAACTTCTCTGTTGAACCTCAGTCTGAAACAGTGAAAAAGACGGTTTCTTACCTCCTTGTTTTCAAATTTCAGAATGGAGATGCAAGTGCAGGGGTAAGTTAAAGAGCTCAATAATGTAAGGAAAAAATGGCATCCTTCCAGCATTGGCAATAAACTAGATTCTGAACACAATTTTGTAAGGTAAACCACAGGATAAAATAAAATAAAATAAAATAAAATAAAATAAAATAAAATAAAATAAAGTTGGCAGCAGAGTGAATGGACAATTTAGCATGCACTTGGTGTACAGCACAGAATAACTTTGTTTCTTTCTCTATAACTATTTTCATCTAAACTCAAGAACTATGGAGTTAATGGAAGGGAAAATTCAGGCAGCCTCACACTTCTGATTTATGTATGACAAGAGAAAACAATTACCATGGATTTCTATGATAAAACACTTTTATTACAATCAAGTTTTTTCTTTCTGTTTGCTTTTTGTGGGAGGGGATGTTACCAGTCACAAGTTAGACAGAACACAAGTGCTTACAAGATGCTCCAGGGTTTTGCTGGCAAAGTTATGTAGGTCATGATAGCTAATCCCCTAATATAGATGCAGTTTGACTAGACTAACTTTGCCAGGGGTCTTTTTGGTTTGGTTTGGGGGGTTTTTTTGTTTGTTTGTTTGTTTGTTTTTGTTTTTTCTTTTTTAACCAGTCCATTCAAAGCAATCCTGTAGCAAGGTGCTGCGCATCCACAGCTTTAGCACTTTACTAGTACATTACACCACTCTCCCTGGTCTGGTAGCATCTTCCTAGTACAGACACCACAAATATCCAGCATAGCACTGCCAGTGGAAGTGCAGGCAGCTCAAGGAGGTATAAACCAGGCATCCTACAGAGCTATTTGTACATGCAAACCCTGATGTGCAGAGAGTTATTTGCAGCCCTCTACCAGATATCTACATTTGACCCTTCAATGTCAACAGAAATGTCTGACTACCAGAACCTAGTTGTCATCTCCTTTCATTATCACAGGATTTTCTTGGGCTTTTTCTATTCTTCATATTCACAATGCTAAGCTTTCATATTAATTAAATGTCAACATTCACTACCCCGAGACTCTGTTATCCAATAAATACCTGCTTGAAGCCAACCATGTGAAGGGTGGAAGTGGCATGATTTTTAACACAAATTATTTGTTCACAATGTTTGATAAAATTAATCAGTGGCAGAATAAATGGGAGCTCTAACCAAGGCTGAAAAGGATTTGAAAAAAATATCAATGCTGCTGTTGTGACTCGTCTCTCCACTTTGCTTCTGATAGTTGTAATTTCAGGAGCCTTAACCTTCCTCTGAGCCAGAATGGGGTTGCTTGCCTGTATGCACAACAAAACAGTGAAAGAGTAGGAAGATTCACACAAATGGGGCTTTATTTAGATACGGTGGTTTATTCTGCTTTTTTTTTTTTTTTTTTTTTTTTTTTTTTTTTTTTTTTTTTTTTTGTTATTTGGTTGGTTGTTTTTTTCCCTCTTCCACGTGTCTTATTTTCACTTAGTTTTTCACTGATAGAAAGGAGAAAAAGCAGAATCCTGAAGGGGAAAAATACAACAATACGCCGCTCTTTACTCTCACTTGGTTGAACAATTTTAGCCACCGGCTGTACCCGATGAAGCTCCCAGAGGCAGATATTATCATCCTAATTCCCGAGACGAGGAAGCTGAGTCACGGGAGCGGGGGGGGGATGAGGGGGCGGGGGGCTGCCCGGCCGCCCAAGACGGCGCGGAGAGGCCTACTTCCCGGGCAGCCCGGTGCTGAGGCTGCCTTTAATCTGCAGAGATAAAAAGCACCTTTTGGCTCGTCAGAAATAGCGCTTGCTCGACACGGACCCGCCGGGAACCCCACGCCCTTCCTCCCGCCTCCCGGGACTCGGCGACACTTTCTGCGGATCGGGTTCTGCCAGGCACCGCATCGCGCTCCCGCAGCCGGGAATTAATGGCTCGGGGCTGCCTTCGGCGCAGGAGAAATGATATTTTCCCCAGCAGTGCTGCAGATGGAGCTCCAAGCAACTGTCAAAAGCGCGGGGACTCCCATCTCCTCCTGGCTGGAGGCAGAGTGAAGCCGCTGACCTGCAAGGAGAGGGCTCTGCGGCTTTCCCCGCAGCCATCCTGCCCCTTCCCCTCAGCTGCCACGCCGGGTGTCACAGCCACGGCGCGGGATGCAGCCCCTGAGGTCTCATCTCCTCGTCAGGCCCGGTGGGATTTCTCACCCTTCGCGAACTAGGTGCCTTCATTTCAAGGGGATTTGCTGGGATTTCTGGAGGAAGCAGCCCCAGCCGGTGCCTGTTGCCCCGGCAGCCCCCCCAGGACACAAGGCGAGTGGCTTTTGCCACGTGTGGGGGGGCCCTGCGGTGTCCACAGCCCCCAGCCCAAGTGCGAGAAACTCATTGAGTTGCTTGTTGTTGTTACCTTTCCTCCAGGGGCACCAGGCAAGGACGAGGTAGCCCCAAGTAAGGACAGCGTGTCAGAGTTCAGTGCTGCCTGCGGGTCTGACCCACACCTCCCTCACCCGTGGGCACCGTCCCCATCCTGCTTTGCCATGGGCTGCTGTCTGTTCTACAGCCAGGGTAAAGGCAGGAGGGTGGTGGTAGGATCTCATAAACAGTGGTTCAAAAGCCCTTGGAAAGGACCTGGGATTTCAAAACGAGACACTGACACTACCAGTGCTGCAGCATTTTAATTATAATTCCATGATATCTGTATCACAAAACCTGGCAATTTTAATGACAAAGTACTGCTGTGCCATGAAGTATTTTCAGAACTAATAAAACCTCTGCAGAATATTTTCCTGGAATGTATTAAGATCCAATTTCTGCATTCATTAGCAATATCAAATAGCATGTGGTGGATAGTTATTTGGAAAAAATGCATTCAATGTAAATTGATTTTGTATTATCAGGAATAATGCAGAGAGAGCCTTTTCCAGCATCTTCAAGCTTCAGCCATTCCACCGCCTGCTGCAGTTTATGCCCTAATCTTGTGAGATTTACATAGCATTTTAATTTTCAGTCTTGCCTGCATTTGCCAGCTGAGGGATTCTTATTATATTTTACATTAATTCCAAATTCACAGCATAACAATAGCAAAAAATCAAGTGCTGACAAAAGCGAGAGGCCAAACATGACTCAATTAAAATAGTATGTATCACTATTAATCACCTCTGCCTGTCGGTTTGCATTCCCGTGGCAGTGCCTCTCCCCACAGCAGCAGCAGCTGAGTGAAGCCAGCTCCATCCCCCTGCTCCTCCCTGCTTCAGGCACCTTCCTGAGGGATGGTGAGGAGCTGGGGAGAGCGGGAAGGAGCCTCACAGGGCAGTGCTGGGAGAAGCCCGAGGATGAAGAGGAGCTGAGGATGGGGTCAACTCCTGCACCAGCATGTTCTGGGCTGCACGTCCTTCCCCCATCCTGCCAGTGGCCGAACCAAGCACTTGGCATGTCCGGCCACCGGCCACACTGGCCAGCAGCCTTGCACCGCTGGCCACCTTGTCCTCACAGTTGTGCAGAGCTCAGCTGGTTGCCAAAGCTTAACGTGTCACGTTGTTATTAACAGTTAATCCACACAAAAATAAGGCAGGACTGATGACAAAGAAAAAAAGCAGACCAGTAATAACCACTCTCCACAAAGTAAAATCCCCTGGCTAAGAGAACCAAAGAAGGCAGGGATCCCACACGATTTGCCACCAGCCAGCCATTGGGTTAATATAAGACTGACCATGGACAGGCAGTGACAAAAGGGACACGGGGGGGCTGAGGCAAGCAGGCTGGCTCTGCTTGTCACCACCCCAGAGCCTGCCATGGCCTGTGGTACAGCAAGTGAGCTGAAGAGCAGAAGTGGGATGAAGGTCCCAAAGGGCCTGGCCTGGGGCAGCTGCTGGCAGGCTGGAAAATCAGGCAGTAAGCTGGGGGCTGTTCCCCTTGAAAGCAGTCGACAGACTGACAAGCCCCAAATCCACTCACTGCAAAGCCTCACCTGGCCTTGGCTATCACAGAGGCTAGGTTCAAAGCAGACTGCTTGAACCAGTCTCTCCACTATTTTGTGCTTTGTGGAACTACTGGCATTTACTCAAGGTGGGAACAAGCCACTGTGGGGTCTGACCAACAGCAGCCCTCTGGCCCCCTGGATGTCAGGAGCCCTTCTGCAAGGGAAAGTCCTTACATGGTGATGGGGAGTGGGGCTGGTGCATGTCTGTGTGGCAGAGTAAAAATGCAGCTCCACAAGCTGCAGGCTTGCCCAAATGTCGTTTTGAAGTTCACAAGATAAAGCTGGAACTGCAATGCCTGTCCATGAAATTATGAATCTTTGGAAGAACAATCATTTTTTCCTGCATCTGCCTAGCCAAAAGCAGGTGTCCTCACCACCAAAGTCATTCAAATACGACCCATGGAACTTCTCTTGAAAGGACCCTTGACAAGGTCTCTACCTTTGGTAGAAATGGGCAGAACCATGATGGAAGTGATGCCTTGTGCTCTCTTTTTCCAGGTAAGTCCTGTATGTCTCAGCATTGCCCAGAGCCTAAAGCCCAGAGGCAGCAGTCACCAGAAACCACAGAGAGCTTGGTTCAAAGGAGAGCAAAGAAAACCATGTGACGTGTGCAGTAAGTGCACAGATTTGCTTTGCTTGTGCTATCTGCTTGCAAGGAACTCCAGTCCAAAGTGTATGGACTCCATTTCATTTGAATAGAATCACTTTGGGTAGTCATGGAGGCAAAGAAACAACTTGCAAGCAGCACTTGCTAGTTTCACAGGAGTATTCATTCATCTGAAAATGGTAACAACAAAATGGCCCTGTAACCAAGCATATCAAACTTCAGCTTGACTAATTTGTGACTGGTTATCTCTTTGTGACCAGCATGTTGAATTAAATCTGAGGAAAAGTGGGTAATTAATGAATCAGTCAATTACATCAGCTCATTTAGAGACAAAGCTTGGCATCTTTTTCAGCTTGTGACTGTCATTTGTTGTGAATAATCAAACACATAAAGACAGAACATTTTTGCTGAAAAATGTACCAAGCCAGGCAGACCCAGAAGCATTTGCTGTAGAACTGGGTTTGGCTGCCTCCCTGGGTTACTGCTGTACCACAGCTTTCCTCTGCTGAAACAGCAACACAAGGTAACACATCAGGCAGGTTAACAGTAAGAGAAATTATTTTTCTCTCTGTTCCTTTTGCTGAAACTGCTGGGAGAGGCATTTCCGATTTCTTTCTTCAGTAGCAACTCTGGCCATCATGTAGTTTATCTGACCTTTGGCTATGCCACACCATGAAATCAGACACCACTAGGAGGGGGGCCAGAACAAAGCCTGGAGAGATTAATAAGAGCATTATTTGCAATGTGGCACAGGGCCATGAGTCACCGTGCAGCCAGGCTGCTGCTGCACCTTCTGGCAACAGGAACAGCCCAAATTCTGCATCAGGCTTTCTGTTAAAAAAAAAAAAAAAAAAAAAAAAATCATAATCTTCACTTCTGTTCTTCTTTTATACAAAGTCCTGGTCAAATAAATGCATGGGAGAAGGCAGAAAAAAATCCACTCAACTGGAGTGGAAGCAAAATATAAAGTTAATGTGTGACTTTCATTCAAAAGAGTCTATTCTTTGCATGACTGTTTGGGGATTTGGGGGATTAACCAATAAAGAAAAAAATTCTGCTGGTTCAACCTGATGCTCATGTTGCTGTTACACTTCCTCTAGTGCAAAGGTTTGCACATATGTCCCTCTAATACCTTCCACCTTCACAGCCTCAGCATGCTCCCTGATTGTACCATGCTCTAGCAAGAAGCTGAGGCTGGGGGAGTATCTGTGTGAGAAGCAGAGGTGACAGTCCTGTTGGAGATAAGGCAGCCTCTCGCAGCACACCTGACCAAGAGGAGACTGTGTAGGGGCTTCCTACAGACAACTGGCAGAAATATCCTTTTTACCAACCCAGAATCACAGATCACAAAACCCTGATCATTATGGAGGATTTCAACCACAGGATCTGCTGGAAGAGCAGCACAGCACTAAGCAGGCAGTCCAGGAGCTTGTTACACTGTGCTATTGATAATTTCATCATCTGAATGCTGGAACATCCAAACCCCCAGTAGGGATTACACTTGGCTTGACTTGCCAGTGGTGAATGTGGTCACAGTATCAGCCTTATCAGGCTTATCTTCTGTCACCATAATGGAACTCAGGATCTAGAAGGCTGGCAAGGTAAGCTATAGAGCTATGACTCTGACTGCAGAAGAAGAAACTTTTGTTTACCCAGGAACTGCTACATTCCCTAGGATGTAATCAAGAAGTGGAAACATGCCCAAAGGCATCTGAACAATTTTTAAAGAAATCTTATGGAAACCTCAGTGAAGAATTATCCTGTTGTGCAGGAAGATGGAATTTCATCAGAAAACCTGATTGGCTAGTGAAGCATCTTCTTCATGAAACCAAATGCAAAAGGAAGCATACAAGAGAAGGATGCAAGGGATACCACACATTTCCTGAAAAGCTGGCGAGTGTGATTGTGAGGCAGCTGTGTACTGTCTGTGACAACTGTGGTGACTGGGAAAGTCCCCAATGGCTGGAAAAAATCTGACACTTCATCTATCTTTAAAAAGGCAAGAAAGGAAACTGGGCAACTATCTGATGATGGGCAGCATCTCAGTCACTAGAAGATCAGAGAGTGTGTCCCTCTTGGGAACCATTTCTAAGGCCATAAAGGACAAGAAGATATTTGGAAACAGTGTGGATTTACTGACAGCAAATTGAATTTGACCAACCAGACAGCTTTCTAAGATGAAGTCACTGAATGTGTGAAGAAGATGAAAGTTTTGGTTGTAATTTACCCTGATGTTTGGCTCTGACAGCATCTCACACAACATTATCATTTAGAAATTCAGAGGCTATGGGCTAGAAAGAGGCACTGAAAACTGGAAGGCATGTCTAGTGAGTCACCAGCAACCAGAGGAGCACCCAGGGAGTCACAACTGAGATCCATGTTGCTCAGTATCTTCATCAGCAACCCTGATGAGGACACAGTCAGCTTTGTTGATGACTTCAGACTGTCTGGACTGACAAGCCAAGCTTCTACACAAAGGCTCCCTGATAAACTTAAGATTTGGGCCCATAGGTACATGAGGTTCAACAAGGAAACATCACTCATTTCAGTCTGGGAAGAACCTTGCTGCAGAGTCATCCTGGTGAAAAGGATCTGGGAATTACAGAGGACACAAGGCTGAATGTGAGTCACCAGTGAGCTGTCATCTGAACGGGGCACATCACATCCTGGACCACATTAGTAGTACAGTGATCAGAAAACTATAGAAAGTTACTATCTCCCTCTATTCAGCTTTCAGCCAGTTTTAAGGTCCAGCAGTCCAACAGGTTGCAGAAAAATTGTAATGGGTCCAGCAGATGGTGGGAAGGTGAATATAATGGTGATTTTTGCAATGGACTTTAAAGAGACAATTCCACATTTCTCAGTAGCATAGGGGAAGCTGAGTTTTGCTGCAATGTACTTGAAAAAAAAAAAGAAAAAAAGAAAAAAAATCTTATGGGCATTCAAGTGTGTCTTCCTCCACCTGCTGCACACAAGCAGAGCCAGAAAGCCCTGCAAGCCCATGTCAAGCTCTGTGACCCTGTGTCAAGCCCTGTGAGTCCATGTCAAGCTCTTTGAGCCCCTGCTCCTGCCTCTGCCCCAGTGCTGGGGGAGCAAGTTCAGAGCAGGACTGTAGGTACAGGCTGCAGGGTTGTGGTTTTCCCTCCATAGACCCATTCTGCTGCTTCCAGAAATTCGCTGCTTGAGACATCTGCCTCTTCTACCCGCACCCAACACAGGCTTTGCAGGTCTCTGCATATTTAGACAAGTAACAGCATCTCTCTTAAAGCTTTCCCAAAGGTTGGAAGTTGAAGCTAGATCAGTTTAAACAGGAAACGAGCCACAGTTCTGTACACAACATCTATATGAACTAAATAACACTTGTTAACCATTGAAATAAATTACTAGTCAACCAGCTAGTGAACACTATTTAACTGAGTGTATGTTTGTCCCAAAAGCTGGGGCTTTCTGCAGCTATTAGGCTTGAAACATGACTTATCCTCGGGCTGACTAGGTGGGAGGTCAGCTAGATGATCACACTGGGTTTTTCCGGCCTTAAATTCTGTGGCTCTGTGGAAATTATGTGTCAGAGGGTTTTTCTCATCAGAGCCAGACAGAGAGCTTGAAATGCACATGGTTACTGACAACTCCCAACTGTCAGTAAAGCTGTTTCACAGAAAGTGTTACATGACTGATGTCTCTACAACTGCACTTTTCCAAACAGATGGGGGAAAAAAATGGCACTGGTCTCAAATCAAATTAGTCTTGATGGATTACGCAAAAGAAATTTAACACATATTCCACATTTTGAGAAACTTCTAAATATAATATCTCCATTGAAAAAACAGTATATGACAGTGCTATAAATATGCAAATACACAGCTATAAAACTATCTTCACATTACAGAATAAGGACCACTATTAGGGGCTGGAAAAACCACAGTTCCTTGGTGCAGGAGACACTTGTCAGGGTTACCACACCTTGTTTAATCTCAGAGATAAGCTCAGTTTTGAAAGTTCACTGTTTGACTTTCAAAGGTTTGTCTTTATAGAACACAGGACAAAAGAAATATGTTCTCATTCTAACTGATGTCATATTTGCATTTAGAAATAATAAATCCATGACATTATGAGAAAAAAAATAAAATCACTCAGAAGACAGATATTTAAGTTCTGTTGCAGCTGGAAACATGATGTAATAAAGACTTAACCACTGAATCTTGGTTTACCCTGGTTTGCTTTCATTATAATTAGACAAGGGTATAATTTGGTTTTACTGAAGTAGTTATACCAGTAAAACATTAACTGCATGTGCAGTTTTATTCATATAAAGGTTTCATGCATTAGTACGTGTGATGCCATCACCAGCTCAGGAAGGAGATAGAGCAATGTAGAAATAGCCCACTAGTATACCTGCATCTACCAAGCAATTGTACTGATTGAATGTTTATATGTGCAGATAGATTCTTGAAAAGTGAGAGTAGTAATAGTCTGAGGATAGAAGCCTTTTAGAATCACTTGTACTGATTAATAAAAGCTGAAAAAGCAGTCTCAGAGACAGAATTAAAGGTATAACAGGTTTGTGCAAACAAAAAGGGCAGATTTTTTTTCTGAATAGTTTCAAATTACACAGATAAAACAGGCCCTGAGAAGTATAATAAATAGGGTCTATACTACAGAGGAAGTATTTTCTCAAGAGAATTACATTTTAATTAATTTATTGTAATTTGGGGGCTTTAAATAGTAAAAAGAAAGTCAGATCTGTAGGTTCTTTATTCAATGTAGAAACTGCTCTGAGAAAAAAGAATAATGACAGCTCCCTAATTATTATTTTTAAGGTAATTGTTAAAATACGAAAAAGAATCTTCCATGTAATTGTCAAAAAGAATTAATATCCTTTAAATACAAAAGAAAAAAAAAAGGACTGTAGCCTCCTACCTGGTATGGGGCCAGGGCTTTTCCTTTGATAAGACTGTGGCAGGCAGCAGAGGCATAAAAACTATTGTAGCAGCAGACATTAAGAGCAGTAGCACAGGGGACTCTTTTGTTCCATTTGCCAGTGGACATGTACAAAATCTTTTCACCTGTCTCAGTAGAAACCAATGTGATGCTGTGTGAGTGGCAGCAGAGCACCCACTTCTCCACGAGGAACTACCCAGAGCACCACTGCAGGGAAAGGCACTTACAGTTCTTGCAAGAGAAGTTAGAATTATGATTGGAGGTTCTGAAAAAAAAAATCAACTAGTGTCTGCGAAGTGCTTTTTTTATCTTCAGTATATTTTGCAAATATTTTACAAAATATAATTCAGTGTATTTTACAAACACAATTCAGACCTGGCTTATGTCAGTTCACAGCAGCAGCCGGATGGGGCTCGCTGCCCCACCAGGCACCTGCATGACTTTGCAGGGATAGTTGTATGGTGGGAGGTGCTGCCTGGAAAAGGATCTTGTTGGGGCATGTGCTGAGTCAATGTATTTCTCTGGCAGCTTGTGCTGGCAGAACAATTATAGTGGTCAAAGAGTTATTTATAACTGTTCTCCCGCAAGAGGATTCCTGAGGGAGGATGCTGGTACGTGCGTTGCTATTCCATGTACACACACATCTACACATGCAGCAGCTGCATCTCTGTTTAATGAATGCAGGACACTGTTCTGACATAAGTCCTGTGGTTTTTTCCCCAAGGAGGTCACTTGTATGGGGGAAAAAAGAACACAGCTCTAACCACGGTCCATCCACACCTCGTCCAAAAGCTTCCCCACAAAATACCATAACTTCATGAGCTCATCAGAACTGACAGCATGGGTAAGCCTCTGACCATACAAACAAACCCAAATACTAATGTGGCTTCACTCACTTTGGCTTGCCTTAGACTCACCTCCTCTCAGAAAGGAGCCACCATACAGCTTCTGGAGACTGTGTGAAAGTGGAAAAATGAAAATTTGCCTCTGAAAAACTCATGACTCCAAACTCATTCCCCCCACAGGAAAGCCACCCCCATCAGCCACAGTTTAACCTCACTCCCTGCTGGCTGCATCCCTTTCACTTGCTCATGTGAATAAACTAGTCGTCTACTACAGGTGAAGACTGACCTTCATAGACATCTTTCTTTCCTGTGCTCTAGAATATGGATGAACCAGGTAGGAACAGGAAATTATCTGAAAATGCAGTAGCAAATGCCTAATATGCAGAATACAGTGGTATGTTTGTGGTCTCCACGCAGCCGTGTGCCTTCATTATTGTACTGGCTGAGAGCAGGTTGGTGAGGAACCTAAATAGTCCTCAGGCACTCAGGAATGCATGCCTGCTAGTTTATTTTCTTTGTTTTGCAGTTTCAAACGCGGGCTCTCAGCCTGCCTGTCTGCTGCGAGAGGCTCTGCAGCAGTGGAGACGCTGCTTCCCACACTGAGGTTTTCTACATTTTCCTTTCCTGGCATTTCTCTGCGCAGAGGGAGAGTGTTCATTTTACTCTTTGTGTACAGAAAATATAAAGAAACTGGGAAACGGGATGGAGTTGTTTACTAACCCTCTCCACAAGCCAACATCATGGTAGAGGAAGACCAAATGCAAAATCTCCATGAGAGAGAAAACAAAGCCTGTCTCTCTTTCATCTTGAATCTCAGGGTCCTGCCAGGCAGACACGATGCTTCACACATTTAAAGGTGCAAAGCACATAATAGGATCTATATCATAGGGCAAAAAAATACATTTGCATGCAATTCAGAAGAGGCAGAACTGGAAGAAAAACAATCACAAGCACGACCCGTTCTCCACCACTTTTTCTTCTATATGCAGATCTCTATGTTACAAACTACCACAACAGTAGAAGGAGGCATTACAAACAGGAAACGGGCAACTGATTCCAAAATTGGGACTCAAAACCTCTTGCATGTGGCATAAAAATTAGGCTAGAGAAGTGATCTTTTGTACTGATGGGCCTGAATTAAGAAGCTTTCATTCATGGTCATTCTATATTTATTTCAGCTACACAATCCCTGGTTTGCTTTAGGGGTTCCGAGGAGCTGGAATGATTTTGTAACACCACTGTGTCAGAATTTGATGGCTGGTTTTTGTTTCAGACGATGTTAGGGTTGTACAGCAGCTTTCAAAGCATCAGTATCAAAGGAACAGAAGCAATGTATCTTCAGTTATTTTTATTCTAAGGCTTGTGTGCTTTGTTAAATTTTCTTTTCAAAAAAAGGAAAAATCCCTCTCCTTAGTGGCACTGAAATAAGCAATGCCAAGAATAGATACCAAAATCATCTTCTTCCCCATTTATTTTGTGCAGATGTGAATGACGCTGTGTCAAACACGGGTAAGGAGTGTATTAGTCTCATGCCACTGGAAAAACAAGTGTATTACATTGATGAAATGTCAGCTGTCCACCATCCATTTGGTAATAGATTGTGCACTCAGTTTCTCGCATCCGTGGTAGCAGCTTCCTGAAGATATGCTTTGCATTTGCCAACAAGCCAGCCTGCCCTTTGGACTGAACCATTCCAGCCGACTGCAGCTTTATCATTACCCCTTCTGGGCGTGGCCTGGCCTGTCAGACAGTTGTGTATTTAAAAATAGTCAATACTTTCTTAACATCCTTTTTTTCTTTCTTTCTTTCTTTTTTTTTTCTTTCTTTCTTTTTCCTTTTTTTTTTTAAATCAACCCAGAGTCTTCCATCATATATTCTTCCCACAAAGATTTTTGGCTACCGAAACAGGTGAAAGGTCACACCTGGACATCATCCATCACAGCGGCGTTTTCTCTGCGCTGCCATCGCATGGGTGGCTGTTTGTTTTGCAGGCTGGGGTAAGCAGGTAGGAACAACTCTGGTGAGAAGGGTTGCACCCTGTCAGTGCAGCTCCCCAGATGACTTCTATCATAATTTTAAGACTCTGCATGTCATGAAATGCCCTGACACTGAGCTTCAGCCTGTTTCAAATTATACTAAATGCCCACACATAAATCTCATTGGTAGTGGTCCTCCTCAGACATAGACTGTGAGAAGCTCAGGGTTGGGAGAGCTAAATAACTACATATCACTGACTTATATTCTGGTTATCATTTGGGGGGGGAAAAAGGACTTTTTTTTCAGAGTACCTTTCTTTGACTCATCAAACAACAGGACTGGAAAGCATAAATGATCACACACCCCTCTTCCAAAAGCTCTGGAAAGGAACTGGCTTCTAGAAATTCTTTCCCTTCAGCTGTACCCTTGTGCAACCTGCTTGTCTCCAAATCTTACAGCAGTAGTTGAACAAGCTGTCAGCTGCCTTGTTTTAGGCACATTGTTGATGTACACTTGAAAATAAACATGGAAATCAGTACTTGAGGGATGGGTGCAGAGAGGGAGCCATAAGACGAGTGGAAGGAGCCTACATCTGTAAGAAGTGACTGGTTTAAAGAGCCCCCAGTTGCTGCCTGCTTTTGTCCCCTCAACTTGCCCCCACCTTGCACAGTCTAGGGACAGACAAACAAAAAGCAGTGCAGAAGGAAGACAGTAACACAGCACCAGGCACTGGGAAGTAGTTAGCATCTCCAGAAACAGGGAAGGCTGAAAGTATCAGTGAGCAAAGGGAAGATACTACCAGCTTGATGAAGGTAAGAAGCACTGTAAGAAAAAGAGAAAGGAAAGTGAAAATATTAGCTGAATAAATTTTGTAGTGAAAACAGCTGGATGAGTATCTCTGGAGACTGAGAAGAATACAGAAACAGAATGGAGAGATCATCATCATCTGTCCATGCTTCTAATGATGACAGATATGACAGCCTGCCCAAGCCAAGCATTCCCTTCCTGCTGCAGCACTTTCTCTTCCCAGAACAAAGCTCCTCAGCAGTCTCTTTGGGCCCAACAAAAAATAGACATCTCTTCCTGCTGCTTCCTGTGTTTTTATTTACTGTTCATTATTTTGCTTTTGTATTTTCCTTCCTCCATATCTTGATGATAGTTATTAAAGTTCATTACCTGCAAAACTGCATTGCCTGTGAGTGGACACAAGAAACAGGCTTTGCTTTGCCTTCCAGCCTCTTTCCCAAGCTGGATCCTCTCAGAGTCTCTTTAGCAGCATTTGTCCCTCACCAGAGGCCGTGTAAGAAATATGTGTTTAGTGTTAGGCCCCAGAACTTTTCATTGTGATGTTTCTCTATCTCAAGAGGTCTGTATTTAGCTATGTTCATCAGTTTGTGCTCATTTCTTCTGTTAAATCCTAATACATACAATTTCAGTGTAGAGTTACAGTCTCTCTCTTTCATCCAATATACTGCCAAAACAGATATTTCTGTCACACCGCAGGGAATATTCCACCAATTACCAATTACATATCAATAGCAGGCATGAGACCTATGACAGAAATTGTAATATCACCTGACCTCTACACACCTTCTCTGTATTCTGCAGACCATTGCATAAGAAGCCATGTAAAATGCCATGTCCCTTTGGAGGGAAGAGCAGGAAAGAATAACTGGCACCCAAGTACACACTTCAGAAGTTGAGCACATGTATTTTGAAGTTTTTCTTAAAAATTACTTTACTCCAGATGGTGGTCTCCTCTCTTGAGCAAAGCTTCATGATTCTGTCCCTGACTCTGTCCCTGACTACCATTCAGTTTCACCCCTCAGCCTCGGGCTATGTGGGATGAGGAGGGTAACCCAGCATGGCAAGCAGCCAGCCTGCCAGAGGGCTGGCAAGCTGCCATTCATTGCAACTCCCAGCCATGGAAAGAGCTTTAGAAGGAATCCTGGGAACTGCAGACCAGGAAGTTTGCCATCTTGCTAATGGCAGAAGGGTCTGAAAAAATAAAGTTATTTTAGACAGGGATAAACATGGTCTGTTGGGATGAAGGCATGGCTTCTGCAAAGACATCCTTCCCCACCAACCCACTGCAGTCCTCAGGGTGCATCAGCAAAGACAGAGTGGGTACAGCAGACACAGAACAGTCTAATATTGAAAAAGCTTTTGATGAGGTTCCACACCAAAAGTTACAGAACAAACTAGTTTGCCACATGATGGGAGGAGAAGGTCTTACAGACAGAAAACTGGAGGCAGGACAGGAAACAAAAGATAAGGCTTAATAGTCACTTTTCAGGGTGGAGAACAGGCATCAGAAGGTCTCCCTACTGCGAGACTGATGGTGGGACTGGCTTTACTCAACATTTTCAGTGAGTACCTAAAGGCTGGAGCATATGGTGAAACGTTTGTACATGACACTACACTTTTGCAGGCAAATTTCACAGGCAAATTCACAGGTGTGCAGGTGAATTCTTGCAGAAGAATTTCACAAAATTGAGTGAGTGGGCAATGGCCCCATAAGCAGATACTGAAAGGGTCAGGCAGAAATAAATTGCTAACATCCAAATCCAGCAGTTGGGGATGATGGGGGAAAACAGAGAGGATGAGCTGCAAGACATGACCAGGCTCACCTGCTGCCTCCAGGTAGCACTGCCTCCTGCCACTGTTGAGACAGATTCAGGGCTGGATGGATCATTGGTATGGTAAAGCAGTTAATGTCTTCTGTCTTTAAATATGCTTCTAGTTTCAGTGGACATAGTGATGTACAGCCTGGCTCAGGATATAAAAACGCAGGGAGCCCAATTTTTTCAGTCCCCAAAGCCAGCACTGCCTGCCTCCTTCCATATCTTCCTAGTAGCTGACCTGCTGGCAGGCTGACCTGCTGGGAATGACAAATATAAAACCCTTCCAGGACCACAGGACACTTAAACAGAGAAAGAAACAGACTTTGCAGATGTGCTTTCACACACGTTCACTCTCACTTCCTCCTTCTTCACTGGCAGCCCTTGAGGAGTAGAGCTCTGTGCAAAAATTACAAACACTTGATTGGAAATCCCTGCTTTCACTTCCTTACCTTTCCTTGGATTTCTCAGGGATTTGGAGAGCATTCTGTCAAGGTCCAGGCTCACGCAGCTTTCTGCTCTTCCTCTTCAGTCTGCTGGTGCAGGTATATCCAGCCCTGTGCTGCAGGCAGACCTGCAGGGTCCCTTTTAAAAGCAGGGTTTGCTGAGGGTCCTTCCTGCCTCTCATGGGCCCATGGTCTTTACAGACCCAGCCTCAGAGCTGGCAACCAGTAGAAGCTAGTGGGTCAGCATGCCAGCTCCACTGACATGCTTTTGGTAGCCAAAAATGGACTGATTCAGCTCCAAAGTTCAGTCTGCCCTCAATCATGACAGGGACATCTTAATCCATGTAGCAGGTCACTGGCAGAAATACCATTACTGAAAGGGAGCTGAGCCCCTGCAGCTGGCAGGGCAGAGACCCTCACACAGCTACAGTAATGCTCTGCCTTGCAGCCCTGACACCACCCGGCACAGAATCATGGGCTGAGGGGAACTGAAATTAAGAAAGTAAAGAGATTTAGCAGCTTATGCAGTCTGTCAGCCCTCCATGCTGCATGGCTTCAGCAGTGACAGGGAAAAGGGTAAATTCTCAGTCTCTCCCAGCTCCTCCTGCTGCCCTGTTTGTTAGGGTTGCATTCTGAAGCCCTTCCTGCATTATGTCCCCTTTTCCCATGTCCAGATGCACAATCTCAGAGGTTCCTGAGCTCACTTTACTGAGAGGGAGGACTGATGAACCCAGCCCAAAGAGAGACCTCTGCTACCACTTAGAGGAGCTGTATCCCGGATCCCCCTCCCCCAGCCCCTTCAACACCACCCACACAGCAATCCATCAGCATCACCCATGGAGCATCTGGGGGCAACATGTAATTGGGAATGATGCTGTCTGCCATTTATAGACAAACTACTGCAAAGAAAATCTGGTGAAAGTTATATCCACCGACAGACATATCTTACAGCATGTAACAAACATTAATGGAGAAAAGTAATGGAAAGGTAGAGGAAAGATACACAGAGAAGGATGAAGGCACCAGTGTAGTTCACACAGCTTTAAAACAAAGCAGTCATTAAAAAACATTCTCAGTGTTAATAATTTAATTGTTTGATAGAACAGTTTGTTTGAAGCAATAAATGAATTCTGTAAAACAGGAACATCCTGTCTTGCTGTGTAAGTAGAGCTGCATTTGTTCTGTGATCCCTTTCCTGAGGTGCGACTCAGCAGAAATTGTGCAGGCACCCATATGCTACACTGCCTACATACAGGACATCATGGGGCCCATGGTATTTTCCTCTCCTCTTAAAGTCTTTCACTGCAAGAGATTTTGAGATTTTCCACACAGTTGATATTTTGTTGCTTATCTAAACCATGCCTGCTCCTCAGTTTGGGAATGCTTATTTTCAATTATTTCCTATTTTTAATCTGCAGTCGAATTTTTTTAAGGATTTAAAAAAATTGGTTGTGCTCATCACGACACTGCAAGCATTTAATATTCAGGCCTGTGTGTTCACTTTTTAGGCATGCATCAGCCTATTGTCACAGCACATCCAGCTGTTCCTGAGATGCTACAATTCTGGCAAGACTCAGCAAATAGCCTCAGAAAAAGCAAAATAAAACAAAAGGACAGTGAACTATGTCAAGCAATGTGGATTGATAATTTAGTAGGGCTGAAGGAGCTGTGAAGAATAATTAGTGAAATAAACAAAAACACAGGACAAATTATTTAAGTGCATCACAACCCAGATTTAAGGAACAGACAGTATCTGAGGTCTGGAAAAGCACTGGAAGAATCTCTCTAAAGGAGAGAGTTGCATCTGTCCCACAGATAAAGTCGTGCAAGAGTCATGCATCAATGAATTTGAGGTAAAGTGTATGAATTAACTGAAAAAAAAATAAATAAAAGAGAGTGAAAGAGAGAAACAAGATGAAGCAATATTTCATTCAGCTAGAGAAAGGGAAGGAAGCAAATTGACCAACTACCTGCTCAGGGCACAAAAATATGGCAACAGAACACAGTGAGGACAGTGCTGTGCTTTTGGAGCTGTGGAAAGTATTCTTCTAATGCAGCATTTTTCAGTTGCATTACAAAGCAAGATCAAATCCCTTCGTTGCTTTGTTCTTTCACTTGGTTTGCTAATCTGCAGCAGTAGAACTGATGGCAGTTGAACAGGATGGAATTTATATCAGGCTTAGAAATTGTGCTTGCTGCTTATGGTTTCCCTGCAGAACAGCTTCATATTACAGCACCACTTGTGTGAAGTTGCTGAGTTTTGTCATCTCACCATTCCACCAGCCCAGAACACATCACGGGAGCTGCAGTGCCGTCATCTGACTGCCATATGCCCAGGAACCTTCCTCCAGTGCACAGTCATCCTCAAATCAAAAGCTTTGCCTGGCTGAGGGTTTGCAGGACCAGCTCCCCAGAGAAGCAGGACAGCCTGTCTGCAGCACCACTTAACTAACATCCCTCTTTTATGTATTCTTCATGTGACTATCTCCCCAGGATTCCAACACACTAGCACCACATTTGATTCATCTGCAACAGATTGGAATGAACATTCAGCTGAAGTTTTATTAGCTTGCTAGTGAATTTTCCCAAACTACCTTTAAACTTTGTGGATTTCTTTCCTTCAATAGCTATTGCACATTATGACTGTGAGAGGCAATTTTGCTCTGTATCAAAGGATCTCCAGCTCTGGCCCTTTGGACTACGCAGGTTGAGGGGAAGGTAGAGGTATAACCCTTCTTCGGGATTCAAATAATTTTCATTAAGAGTACAGAAAATTATTCATGGTCTCCAGGGAGCAGGAAAAAAACAGATTTCAGATGATTTTTGTAGTTCTGTGTCCTTCCTTTAGGTGTGCACTGACATAGCTCTATTTTCACACAGAAGGAATCCATCTGAGGGCACATTTTATTATAACTCCAGATGATTTTCAAGAGGATGAAAACCTCATTTTTCTCAGGTGGTCAGAGAAAAGTTCCAGTAAGCTGGCATTCTTTTCTCTCTCATCAATATTGTGCAGAGGAACTCAAATTGTTTATAGAGCAGTTTCAAAGACATTTTAAAACAAAACGACATAAAATGAAAGAGAGAGAGAGGACAGTCCTGGACTTTTTCACCTTTTCAATTAGTTTTTAATCACTTAGGAGCCCTCATTTAGATTAGACTAGTTAAACTGCTATAAAACAGCTGCTAAAGCATTCTTCTACTGTAAATTAGGCAGCAATTTTACCAAACATTCCCATTGCACTACTACACTAGCATAAACACAAAATCAGGATTTTAAAAAGCACTTGGAGAGGGAAGGGGTAGGCCTGTAATAATGATTCATGACCTCATGAGAATTCAAGTCAATGGCAAAAAATTTTAATAGATTTTGTTAGTAATAGGCCATGTCTGGTATAAAAAGATGGATACGTATGGGGAGATGGTCCAAACTCCACTCCTCAGAGAGAAAGCCAAGATTGACAAAGCTGACAGACAGGACGATATATCCCAGGCATAGCTGTAGCTTCTGAAATAGCAGCTTCTTAAAATGTTGTCGTCAAAATGGTTCATTTTCTCCACTCTAACCAAGGGAATTACCACCAGAAAATTAATATTAAGGTCAGCTACACATTGATCACATTGGTAAACAGTAATAATACTCATCACTCACAGCAATTTTTTACTTCAAAGTACTAATGCATAACACTGCTGGGAGGTCTGGAGGAGGTAAGGTTGGTGCACTGCTGCTGAACATGCGTTGAAAACTGGGGGAAGCATCAATATCTTCTCAGCCCTCTGGATATGTGCTGTATCCTGCCTTTTCCAGGGCATGGTGGAGTCCTAACCAGTCCAATTAACTGACTGATTAATTGACTGGTTTCAGCTCCATCTTTTGGACAGCAAAGGCACACAAGCAGCCCTGGTACAAGACCTGCTCTGCTTGAACTCTGACCAGACTTCCACAGCCAAATTTCCTTCTCTCTGGTGTTCTCCAAGCCCTTGTAACCCCCACAGATAAACTTATCTGTGCTCAGGCTTTGCTTTGGAGTGACTGGAAGCAAAAAAGGTTCATATTGTTGAACTGCTTAATTGCTGGAGTTATTCTCTTTTCTGTTCCCATACACTAAAACCATCTGTAGGAATCATGAGGCACAGCTAGGCTGGCAGCAGCAGAACTGCCATTGTGTCACTGACTGATGCAAGCACCTGGTCCCAAAGCAGCAGGCAGAGACAAAGCAGGAAATGGATAGAGCAGGGAGATACTACTCATGAAAGGAGATGGAAAAATTGAAGAGTCTTTAGATGCTTAATTTCCCAAAGCATGTAACAGCTACAACACCAGTATGTTACCGATTCCTCTTATCTACCTTTCTATCTCCTGCCCTGCACAGCTGGAGATTTAATCTAACACACATAGAATAAGCCATTCCCTAAAAGTTCCAGAAAGATTTCCCCACTATTCTTTCATTTGAAACACTGTTGGGGAACAAAAAAAAAAAAAAAAAAGAAAGTATTTTTACCCCTTCTGCTTTGTTTCCAACAAGAAGGAGAGCTGTTCAGAGCACAAAGGAGTACAGGTAAAACAGATCCCCTGCCTGAGTCTCACTGGAAAGGGAATCAGGTGGGTGCTGCTGACCGTAATGGCAATTAGTACTATAAAGCTGGCATTAGTGAGCAGAGGACCTGCCAATGACCTGCTGTTTTCCAGTCAATAAAGATACTTTACAGAAATAAGTCTTGTGAAAGCAAAGTCAGAAATCATTACCATTACATTTTGGTTGACCATGTTTGCAAGTGTGTGTGTGTATGTGTTTACAGGAAGGGGCTACATAAACATCAGGGCAGATTACACATGGCAGCTATTCTTTCCAAATTTTATATATTGCTTGATTAATAAAAAATTAACTTCACCCAACTCAGTAAACTCCTTTCCCTCTTTGTTCATATTCACTCTATTATATCCATAATTTTTGATCCTTTACTAATTTCCATTGTTGGGGCTTCTTTTCTGTGACTTGAAAACCTGAAATGATGCTGTATATCTTTGTAGCCCATTGAACTAACCAGCATTTATTTTAATTTAGTAAAGAAACATTTGGCTGGGTGTGGCAAAATGCTGTGTGTAAACCACTACAAATATACTTTGCACAATGCTATAAACTTGTCCCAGAGCTCTAATGATACTGCAAGTCAAGGAAGCTTCAGTGTCCTCATTAACATCATTCCATCAGATCTCTATGTTGCATATATTTTTAACAACAGTCTGTAATATAATTTATAGCACTGTGGGGCAACAAAGGCTGAATCTTGGTAATAATCCAACCTTGTAAGCTAATAATGAATTTAACACTGACCTATTATTGAAAGGTGAGCATGTACAGAGGACATCAGACCTAATTATAAACAGGACAACAGGAATAAAACATATCACTAGTCTTGTATCAGGGAAATCAAAACTTTCCTGGAGAGGAAAGGAAACAGATATTGTGACAAGATTACAAAGAGTTTTGTTGCTGATTTTATACAAAAAGTAATCAAGAACTTTGTTTTAAAGAAAGATACTAACATGCTTTCTCGCCCTCTTAAAGTTTGATTTTTGTTATAAAAGAAACAAAATGTAGAATAGCTAAAGTTAACCAGGGTACCCATTCTTCAACTCAGTATGCACTAATAGAAACAAGCATATTTTATGAAAAAAAAGCAAGCCTTCAAAATCTCTGTGGAAATTTGTTAAGATGATGACATTAATACAGCTGCATTGTTCCTATCCACAGCTTGCTGATGCATGATAGTGAACACAACTGGTTCCTACCACAGACAGTAGATTTGATGGTCCTCAGCACTTTGTTGAGCACTCGTAAGCCTTGTGATCAGACCTCTGGGTGAGAGGGAACACAAACAACTAAGATATTTATTTAACCCAAGTAAGAGTAACTTGTTGTGAAAGGCAGCACAGCACCACTCCCCAGTTAAAAAGGCATTCTCATAATAAAAATATGCTTTAGTAGTGCTTATAGGTATTTTCTTATTCAATCTTTTGTGCAGTATCTAGAAATACAGTACAGCAGTAATAATGTAATTAGTATTTTCACTAGCTAAATTATAGAGCTGACTGCAGAACACAGCGTAGTAGCATCAATATTAACAGTTAAGTATTATACAAAACTGACATCAATAGTTTTAGTACAGTCACTAGAGACATTGTAATTTTGTCTTTCTGCAAGATCCCTTCAAATTGTGTCAGATGTGGAAACTCACAAAATCCACTGGCTTTTAGTTCAATTCAAATTGTAAAAATCAGCATCACGAAGATTTCTTAGGAAAATGTTTGTAGGTTCTTGAACAATATTCCTATCTGAATACACTATTAGCTATAAATAACTTAAGTTCTGCTGCACTGACCTCTCATATGAATTTAACTTTCCCAGCATTTCTGCAAGTTAACAAAGGAGTATCACAGCTGCAGATGATGATACACAGGGATTTGTAATAATTACCCAAGACCTTAAAATCAATCCTGTATCACCACAAGAAGCAGAAACACTGGCTTTGCAGTCTAGTGCTACACGATATTTCCTTTATGCCCTGGTCAGGGAGTGAGACCTAAAACTAACAAGCAACACTCTGGACACCATGCAGCCATTCAGTAAGGTACTGAGGCAAGCACACTTTCACAGATTCCTCACCTGAAGGGACAAGAATCAGCCCAGAAAACAGAGAACTCCAGCTCACACCAGAAGCTGAAGGCTGTCACACAGCATCCTCCATGACTAAAACTCTTTTGGCCAAGCTGATTTACAACCCCCTATACCAAACCAAGAACACTGAGGATCTGCCCACACTCCATACACTTCCCAACTACAGTAACTTTATGCTTTACTTCACAAAATGAGATTCATTTATTCCTTCAACAGTTCCATTCAGTTCCTTCAACATTTTGTTCATTTGTTTGCTAAATGCAGACTGATCACTTCAGATGAGACAAAGCAATCCCTTGGTAAATCCCTCTGGAAATGCAGAACATATTATATGTACAGGAGTTGAACTCCTTGAATTTCCCCTTTTCAGATCCTCTTGGTTTCCAGTCATTCAGATAAAGAATAGAGCTTTTGTAGGCCAGTTAATCCATCAACTGAATGAAATATGGTAAAGTTTTACACATCCACATGTTCTTTGAAGGCCCTGGTTTACATCTGTAGTTGTAATAATAGTTGTAGTAATGTAGACAAAAATCATGACTGACCCCCAGAGATGATCTTTAAAGACTTGGGTTGAAAAGCCGCAGCGCTGCAGTCAAAGGAACTGGCAAAATGATTTAAGGGTTGTCTCCACTTACATTTATTTCTGCCAAAGCACTGGCTTAATTTTCTTTGTGTGTCTTAATAAGCAAGCTCTGTGAGGACTCTTGCTCAAAATGTTTGTAAGCTCAGAAGCAGTCACTGTTGAGTGGTAAACTGAGACAAACATCCAAATGTGGTGTCAGGCTTAAACTGCTGCAATGTGAGCCTGTTCTTCATCTTCTCTAGCATCATAATCATAAACTAGCATGAAAACAGCATTTACACAATTAATTAAAATGCAAATCTACATTTTATTCTATGAAATTAAGACAAATTATACATACTTGAAGCCTGCCAGAGTAGCAATTACTAACATTAATACAGTTTTAGATGATGACTTCAGCCAAATGAGAGGATGACATAGAAACACTGTACCTCAGAGCTTGTGAAACACTACAGGAAAGCAAGTGATGTAAGCCTAAAATACAAATTAGAGATTATTCTGCTGTAAAGGGCTAAATCTGCCTCGTGCAGATGTGTACCCACAGGGAAGCTTCCAACCACAAGGTGTACACAGAATTCAGGGAAGCAGCCTGTCAGCCAAGGAGCACTGAAAGGGTCACCAAGTACATGGGTAGGACTTTGCACTGCCACAGTCTAATGAGATGTGGCAACATCCAGGAGAGTCCTGTGACACAAGGCCAACCAACCACTGGCCTAAGACAGAACTGCCTAGCTGGTGGAAAGATGTATTTATGCTAGGTCTGATTTAGATTGTGCTCTGCACAATCAGAGAGCTTTGAAGGTTTGCCTTGTGCAATCATTTCCTTTGTCAGGAACCAGAAAAAGACTGTGAAAAGACTGTGAACAAATTGTTTAGGCATTGAAATTTAACCCTGTGGAATCCTTACAGTGTAGCACAGTGTGACACAGCAGGAGCACATTTGTCAGAGGACTGAAGCCTCTTTGCTCTCTCTGCACAAAACATATACATTAGCATTGTGTGCTGTGGGTGTGCTCCTGAGCACATGATGCAGCTAAGGGTATGCAGCTCCATGCCTACCCTGCCTCCCATCTGCACTGCAACTGCATGCAGCCTGCTGCAACACTTCTGTTCTGTTACAGAAAATAAAGGCTTCAGAGCCTTCAAGACTGCCTGGAAACCCTTCTGTTATGTTTCCTTTTAGTGATTGTACAAGATTTGATTTTTAAATAATCATAATGCATGTGAGAAAATAATTGAGTATTACAACAACATTTTTAACAGGCCTAATGTTTTCCACTAGTGTCCTAGCATTAATAAACACTAAAGTAAAAAGGCATTTGGTAGAAGCTAGTCTGTTCCAAGACTTTTCACTCTGATGTGGGCTAAGGAAAGAACCCAGCTGGTGTGGTTTCTATAACAGCATTCATGACACCAACAGTTTCCATCTCAGTAAAGTTCCATAAAGCAAGGTACCGTGCACTCCCTGCTCTTCCTGAAGAGTGAAGTCTTGGAGTAACAAGTATCTCACATCAGGAGCACAGCCCTCTGCAGAATTAAACCTTATCACAAGATAGACCCTCAATGTTTTTGTGAACTGTTGAAAAATATGCTGACAAGAATAAAAGAAAATAGTCATTTGGAATTTGGCAGAGAAAAGCCACTCTAAATCATTTCCAACTGCAATAAGACTTTACTCCAGTTTTATGAGTAGTAGAAGAGACTATCCCTGTTTTATAAACTCATACAGTTAATATGTTTAAGAAAGTAGACAAGTTTCTCTCCTGCAGGGGTTTTCAAGTATTGTCTTTCCTTGTGGCTGCTAGTATCCATTCCAGAAACACTGTTTATTACTCCTTGGTAAAAACACAAAACAAACAAACAAAACACACCACCATAAACCAAACAAAAAATGATGCATCCAAGGAAAAGAAAAATGGCTAGAAGAACAAAAAATGGTGAATGACAGTTATAAATTAATGAATAATAAAGGGTTATATGCTGCTCCCTGCTGCTACAGTACACCATAGGAATAAGCAGAATGTAAAAGTCTCTTCACACTACATAAGAAGGCAAAAATATTTCCAGGATGTTCAAAAGACAGGCAAGACCTCATACCTCAAATAACCTCAACATCGATGTGATCTGCAACTTCAAGACTAAGTTCCAAGTGCGTTTCAATTAATTTCTGCAGCAATTTCATCTCTTCAAGAAAATACACAGATTAGCCTTAGTCCCATCACTCAAATCAATGAGAATCAAGTATCCTCAGGTTTCCTCTCAACATGCTCAGAACTTTGCTAAAAGCATTCCTGCAGCCAAGCACTTCTCTCTTCTGAGACACACAGATTTGCTGCTGACCCAAATGGAGCCAAAGATCCCAGAGTCTTTCCCTTTGTGGCCATGGAAGTACCAAGTTCACTCCATTCTTTCCAAGAAGAAAAATAATGCACACACCAAGCAGTGTATTGCTCCTTACCTCCACAGTGAATCCTGTGTGATTATGAGGACTTTTGTAGATGATTATCTACCATCCCACCACAAGACCACCACAGTGCCACATGATGCAGCATTCAGCCCTTTTATCGTCATCATATGAGCTTATTTCTTTCTTTAGCAGCTGCTAACATGTTTGGAGATGCAAAATCACATCACTTTCTGAAAGGTAGCGGTAGGAAATATTTTGATGCAGAATGGATTCCATTATTAGAAAAAGCACAGGGGCCAGTTTTTTCCCCTTCATCAAGCTTGGGAAGTTCTAAACAATATGCAAAGGCAAAAGGGGAAAATGGCTACAGGATTGAGAAGGCTAGAATTTGAATGAGATTATAACAAACCTTTCTTGTGGAAGGAAAAGGAAATGACTGATTCTAAAAAAGCTTCTGTGATAAATCATCACCCCTGCATCAAATTATATTCATATATGTTGCAATATCTGGTAGTAATATTAGATTAATCAAAAGGAATGAAAACTTAGCAATAAACAAGTTTATAAGGAACAAAATATAGCTCACTGGATTGCTGAGCTCTTTCAGTAGTTCAAACAGTAGAAGGAGATTTCAGAATCAAACGGGTTTCAACAGCTGTATTTGTATTACAGTCATAGAGAAATAAATGTGAAATACAGCTCTAATAAAAAAATGAAGTTTACAAAACTGGTTGGTAATTTTCCACCCTTTCCAGAAGTATCTCAGAATATCCAGGGGAATAATACCTGAAAGAGAAATATTTTGTTTGTGCATTAGACTACAAGGCATATTCTGTGCTCAGTAATGAATCACAATTTGTTTCCCTATTGATTGGGAAACAAATCCTAGCATTAAACAAGGTCAAGAAATTATGCAGTTATTCCCCTGCAATGTTTTAAGAGCCTGCTTTTCACCTTATGTTACCATTTATACTTGGAAGTCAGGTTTTCAAAAATACGTTTAGCTTTTCTTAGGGAATGCAGGTAAGTGACTAGTTTCTAGATAGTGTCAGCAGCTACAAGCATTGTCTTTACTGTGAGCTGTAGATGTTAACTTCTTTTGAAACCATGGCCTTTAATTAAAAAAGCACGAGTTTACACAGAACCATAGCCTGCCAGACAACAATAGTCTACTGCTATTCGTCAGACACAAGCCCACACCACAGAGCTAATGTGAAGTCTGCATCAATGCAAGAGACATTGATTCTGGAACACACAAAAAAAATATCACAATGACCTTCTGTCTCTAATGCCAACTCAAGGACAGAGATTATCCAAAAGGGTTTCATTAGATTAGGACTCTGTGGTGCCATTATTGTCCTGCTGTCGTTTGTTGGGTTTCCACAATGGAACAACTACATGCTTCCAATATGCAAGCATCACCAAAGCTGCATTTAGCCCTTATTTTTTAGGTTAAGAGTATCTGAAATGTATTACTGTGTTATTCTAAAAACATACATCTAAGCACATTTCTGGTCTTGCAGGCATGTATATTGTCATCTCTGAGCCTTAGAAACTTTAACTGTAAAGAAAGAGGAACATACTTCCATGTAATACATGCCTAAAATGTATTCAAGTAGAAACCCCCCATGTTTTCACACTCAAGAAAGATCCATTTACCTTGTTGATTTTAATTTTTTGGATGACTTCTGCATAATGTAACTTTTTAAAAAACTCATAGCAGTTCTCTGATTGTAAAGCTAACTTTTCAATGCATTATTATATTCAGTCTGCAAAGAGCCTAAAATAACAGATCTCCAGGACACATCCAGAGCTGTAGTCTATTATAGCAGCTGTGCCTCGGGCAGCACAACCAGCATCAGGCAGTAGGACAAAGAGTAAAGCAGGAGATGCTCAAAGGGGCCCTTTTCTTTCTTACAACACAGCCTACATGTATAACCTTGTTTCATTGACGGGGAAAAAAAAAAAAGCTGTAACAAAAAAACATTAATGATATCCAGAAAAGTATAGGCAAATGTTCTTTTTCCCTCTGAAGAATTACATGAAGAATGAAGTTTCTTTATGATTTTGCTTTTACCCATTTGATAGCCACTGGCTTTCCTTGGTGGAGACAAGCAGGGCTTCATTTTGCATAACTTAGTTTGTAGCTACCCTTAGCTGAAGAACTCTGTTGCTATAATTAAAATTGATGATGCAGATTTTCAGAGCCTGTAGAGGGAGTGCACGAGTATTGCATCCTTTTGATGTGTTGATGGAGTGAAGGGCTGGTAAACAGATATCTAGAATTTAGGAGGGCATTTCTCTCATTATTACAATTTAGAATGGTGACATTTTGACTGTAAGCTATTTAATAGTGTTTCTGTATTCATTAAGGGCAAAGTTCAACTTGGTGCAGACAGCTGGTGTATGGTCCTTTTATATAACACTTAAGCCTCATGATGAGGCTGGGGGAGGAAGGGCAGCTGTGGGCAGAGCAACTGTGCAGGAGAGGCGCTGGACCCTCTGCACATCAGAGGAAGTTTCAAAGGCACCTCTGAACAAACCAGTTCAGACAGGCTCTTAGGGAAGTCAAGAATGCAATCAAAGATTCACCAATATTTGTATTTTGGAGTCTGAGTAACCATAAATAAGTTACTACTTAAACTTCCCACAGACATCCATTAATATGAGAGCAGTTGTACTGAAGCCTCAGAGTCTGTCCGGGTAGTACAGCCCTGACTTTTCTTCCCAGTTTCCTGCAGGAGCCTTATTACCTGGGCTTCATTTACACACAAAGGAATTTTATTCTAGAAACAATCAGAAAAGAGAAAGTGTTCAAAAGTAGATGTCTAACAGTTGTGTTACTACTGGGGGCAGCTAGCCAAATAGTTAGCTATTAAAAACTGAATTAATGTAGAAGTTAAATTAATATTTTAAGACTTTGCTTTGTGTTGTTCCTGTGAAAAATTTAACAGTATTAAAAGTATGAATTTCTTAAATTTCATTTTTCTTACCTTACTATTTCCTCTGGATAGCAATTGTTAATAATGTTTATATACTGTTGAAGAGCTGACCCAGGTTCTGCTTTTATTTCTTGAACCTTTTTAAGTCCACCAGTTGTTACAAAGAGACGACGTGCTTGACTGTCATGTGGTAACACCTACATACAGAAAAGTACATTTAAAAATAAATTTTAAAAAGTATGTATTCTTTTAAAGGAATCTCTAAGGTTCTAGGTTGAAAAATTGCCTGTTTCTAATTCAGAGGACAAATAAAATTGGAGCTTCAGAGGTAAAACATCAGTAATGACCACTGTATTTTAACACCTAGTTGTACAGCAGTAAATCATAAACCAGCCCTTTATGGCTAGAACTTGTGCTTGAACATATAACATATATAAAAATAATGAATTTAATACTTATCTTTACATAAATAGTATTTCTTGAATTATTCCTATGGAGACAACAAGGTCGTGGAGGTAAAATAGATAATAAAAACAGAACACTAACATGGAATAACAACAGCATCTGTTCCACTTATAACAAGTTATTCAGGTCTTTTACATCAATTCCCATAGTTTAATTGTAGAGCGAAATTTTATACCATTATAACAATCCAGTTTAAATTCGTGCATGGAAATTATCCTGAGAATTGTTGCAAGTGAATAATGCAGCCTTGAAGCATTACATGCTACTATTAAATTCCGAGATATTAAAATCTTACAACACACTGTGTAGCCATGGAAGCCTTTTAAAAACACAAATACACACACACAAAGCAAAAATGTGAAGTTTCTGCAGCCAAAGGGGATGGGAGGCAGAAATGATCAGACAATACATTCTGCACTCCCTGAGTGATGCCAATATGCAGCTCTGTCCAGAGGATGGAAGGGAGACAGAGGGGGAGGGAGGAAGGGAGGGAAAGACAGAGGGAGAGAGGTGGGGGCTGGGCCAGGCGAGACAGAATGACAGCATGTAGTCCATAGGCCCACAGGGCTGCAACAATATTAAGAAAGAAAAGAAAAAAAAAAAAAAAAAGAAAAAAGAAAAGGAAAAAAAAGGAAAAAGAAAATAAAAAGAAAAAAAAAAGAGATACATGCAAAAAAAGATAATGCAAGATGTCAGCTGCATCTACAATAAAACCAGATGGATTTAAAACCAACTCTGAGTAACATAGTAAGGGAGCAAAAGAAAGCATTTTGTAAACCTTCACACTGGTCAGACAAATGAAGCCATACATTTGGCTGTATCTTAGTACAAAACAAGAGCCTCGAAGAAGAAAGGGATTGCCTGAAAGGATGAAGGAAAAGAAGGATGAGATTTCTGCCTTGCATATAGGCAAACAGCCTTAATTTCTCTGCTCCCTCTAGGCTGTACAAAAACAACAGACAGGTAAAGAAACAACAGGGGAGCAGCGAGGCTTCTCCCTATGATACACTGCATAAAAGTGACAGAAATAACTGGAATCATTTTGTTGTGTGAAATGAAAAAAGGGCTGTGTCCATGTATCTCCCACAGCAAGAACTGCCAAGGAGGAACTAGCAAAGAGACAGGATATGGCCCTTCCCCTGCCTTCCTCCTCCACACTGTGACTCCCATGCTGGATAAGGCAGCAGAAAACTATCTTGGAAGGGGCCCTGAAGACAAGACAGACCTCTGAGACACAATCCCTTCCCCCAGTCCAAACAGAGGCAGCAGAGAATTGCACAGACCCTTAAAATGATAATGCTAAAATGACACAGTGCAGCACCAAGAATGGATAACATCCCACTCTGCAACACAGCTCAGAAATAAGGCTTTTACTGTGCTATAAATAAGCCCACAGTAATAATACACCACAGGTCTAAGAATAGGAAATTCCCAAGCTATGGTACAGGAGAGAAAACTGCTTTTACTGCAGAGAACTTAATTTTAAATGTATACTTCAGAAGAGGAAATGCCAGACAAGTATAGCTTTTTAAATGCAATATAGGAAAAGAAAAACAAATCCAAACAAAACATCAGCTGATATGAAGGGTAAAAAAACACTGCAACAGCAAACATTAAAATCTTTACAGTGTGCAACCAATTACTATGCACTCAGCCCATTAATAGCTCCACTCAGCACACAGAAGCAAAAGGCATTGGATTCTGTGCACATCTCCAGTCTTTGTACAGACTTAGCAAGACAGGACACACCTCAGTGTGGCAATGTAATCAGGATTCTGCACTACAAACAGTAGTGCTTCCAGATCTGTGATAATCAGAATATCAAGAGCATTTTGCTTGGCCATTTCCAAAAAGAACACTTCATGAAGAGATGCTGGTACCCCCTGCTAACAGATCACAATGCAGCATGTTGCACAAATGATAGTCTGTAGTCAAGCAGGATGCCCAGAAGCTGGTGAACATTGCAGATACTGGAAATCTCCTGATTAGTTGGCAGTTACTTAAATAATTGAAAATATTTTATTAAATTATATCACTTTTTACATGCTGGGCTCAAATCAACAATGTAATTAAAAACAGGTTCATATTTTGAGAGTGATGAGATAAGATTTGGGATTTTTACACTTAGTCAATTGAGACTGAATATTAATAAGGATAAAAGCGGTGAAGCCCTTATGCTCTAGATTATTGTAAAATACCTGACTTAAGTCACTCCTGTACAAACTGCTTGTACTTTATTTAAAACAGATGTGACTGGGATTTATGTGATTCATTGGCTCAGTGAAAGTATTTGCTTGTCAGTTAATATTCCAGTTAATCTCAAGAGGCAAGGAAGAAAAAACACCTTGTATATAAGAAACTCTTTCCTCAGTTTGAAGGTGAATTATAGCAGGTTCCAGATGAAACAGTTGTTTTTTTCAGGATTCTCAAGCATCCCCTGCAGAAACAGTTTGGAGCATCCTGTTCTTTTGTCTGAGAAAGCTGGAAACTAAGACCTCTAGAGAAACTTCATCTTTGGAAAGATAACTTCCTTGCTAAATGGAAAACAACACATTACTCATCACGAAGAGCCTTTTCTTACCTTACTAAACTGCCCAATGATATGTTTCATAATATTGAGAGGGGCATCATGCAGCAATGGTTCAAGTGCTGGAAGGTACATGCATTTCTGAAGGATGCTCTTTAAGGCTTTTTTAGTCTATTGAAATGCAAAATAAAATTTCTGTAGTAAGATACCAATGAAAACATCAAGAATTCATGTTACATATCATTGAACTCTGATCAAAAAAGCAAATTGATCAGAATTCTCAAAGAGGGTTTTCTGAATAAAAACTACTATATCTCTCAGGTCACTTAATGAAGAATCAATTTTCTACTTAAATTTATTAAACTTCAAAAAGCTACAGCACATCATATTCTTATTACGTTATCTATGGCCAAAGTAATGGCAATTTCCCTTTGACTACAATGGAAGCAGGAGTAGAACCTTTAAGTAAATTGAAGTACTGTTATATAATAAGAAAGCTAAAGCAAAACACATTTTAAAAGATTGCATTTTAGAAGTGGCTTACTAGGAGAGTCTGCTGGTCTGGGATAGCACAGTGCACTCACTACCTTCTGGGCAGGGAGGGAAAGGGTGAGGGAAACAGTTGTAGATCAGTGCTTGGTTTCTGGAAACAGGCTCAGTGTTGCTACAGGTAGTAATGACCTTCTTGGGTAGAGTTATAGGTACAGCCAATTTGTCCTTGGTATATTGGTGACCACTGAAAACAACTATACGAAAGTCATTCTACAGATCTGGAATGTTATACTTCAGTGGAATGTACAGAAGCATGGTACAACATGGGAGACCATAGCTTGTCATCTTATACTCTTCAATTGGTTCACTTACTGTAGCTCAAAAATACACTTTACCAAACTGCAACTCTACTAGTTCTTGCATAAGGAAGGCCTTAATCATGAACAGTTGCAAGTTTTCAAGAGCAGAGCTTTGAGTATTTGGTTAAAACTTCATAATATTATTTAAAATGTAAGCAAACCTACTACAAGGACTATAATATGTTGTACAAGAGCTTATAATTTTTTTAAAAGGTAGATAATTAGAAATTAGTCACTCAAAAGAAATTACAGCATTTATGGGTGTATGCAACTCTAAGCTAAATTGCAAAAAAGTAAGGGATTGGTCTGCTGTGATTTGGTATCCACCACGTGCACACCCACTGGAACCAGCCAGTCCTATAAGTGACACACAACCTTTGGACACCCTACACTCAGGAAATCTGTGATTCAAGGAACACCAATAAAAGCATATACCATTTAGTAGTTTTACATAGTTATATGGCTTGGTTACAAGAAATATATCAATCTACAAATACTAAAAATATACTTGCTTTCATTTGAAGATCTTCTGAACTGTGTGTGTCCATATACATAGCAAGCAGTGTGGGTAGTACATTTGTCACTGCAACAGAACGTGCATGCTCAGGAGTATGTCTTCCAATCTGTCCCAAGGCCCAAGCAGCTGCTGCCTTAATATGATCTTCATCTTCTTCTATCAAGCAGGCACATAGTGGTGGTATTCCCTGTAGCGTTAATCAAAACCAAAACCTTTATGAATCTACACCAGGGAAGGACAACTTGAAACTTATACTGATTGTTAGAAAATGTTTCTCTATTTATGCTCTTTTAAAATAAGATACAAGAGAATGCATAGGAGTGGTGTCATACTTTTGCAACACACATGACTAGCAAAAATTGGGAAGAAATCTAGTTAAAGAAGGAGGAAAAAAGATTCAATGTTCTAAGTCAGAAGGCAGTTTGAGCTAATACACCAATTCAACGGATGAAAGGAACACATGACAGAATTCACACTGTAGTAAAGGCTTCTGTTTTGTCAGATTGAAAATAAAAGAATTTGAGTGTTATGCATTATGAAAGACTCAATTGTTATAGGTTTTTTTTAATCCACAACATTATATTTCAACTTATCTCGAGTCTCTCTTCTTGACTCAAAACTCACATCTCAGCTCTTCTTGAGTCCCCTAGTTCATGTTCATCTCATACAATCACTTCCAGAAGTTTCAACTCTTGATTTGGAGACATCAATAGATGGAGAATATCTGGCTCACATCCAGCTGTAACTGCAGTTCTTCTGATTCATGGTTACACTTTTTATCACTTCTCCATGGCATTACTGGTATTTTATGCCAGGATACTTCAAAAGGAAACATTTCATGCTGTTTTAGGTAAGCAAGGCTAACTAAAGGCTTTCTAACTAGAAAACCTTTTTCGCCATCCCATGGATAATTTCTTAGCCTTTTATGCACATTTCTTGTTGTTTGTTTGGGTTGTGGTTTTTTTTCCAAATAGACAAGGAAACTATATGCACTAGTACTACAGAAAAATTGATTTATTTTTTCCAATAATGCTTCATGTTCCATGCTTTAATGCCACAAAGGACTGTACTGTCTTTTTTTTTTTTTTTTTTTTGCCACTGCACTGCAACTGAAGACCACAATTAAGTGTTTGTCCAGTATGTTCTCAAAAATAATTTTGAATAATTCATCCTTTCCAGGACACAGTACTGCAGAATGGAGCAATCACTTTACATCATAACATCATAGATGTGTGTCTGTGTGTGCTTATGCCATGGTGCATCTCTTTCAAATGGTTCTACTTTACCAAGCCATGTCCTAAGCACCATGCACTACTCAACAATCTTAGTTTCCCCTGAAGCATTTTTTTTAAATTGGTTTTGTGTCTCTTTTGTGGATCATTCATTAAAATATTTAATTTCATAAGAGTGTGCACAGATCTCTCAGTGCACTCCAACTCAGTTATGGTAGCAGTCTATATTACTCTTCAAAAATTTACTACTTAGGTGGTTTTTCATGAACTTAACCCTGGATTAATCCTACTTAACATCAAGCATTCAACAGCAGGAGCATGTTTGCTCTAAGCATCCCAGAAAGTGGAGAGATGGAGGAACATCCAGAGAAGAAGGGCCTTCAGAGAGGGAAAGGAGAAACAGGCTGCAGTTTTCAAACGCAGAGGAGTGTTCTTTTGTTCACTCTTACCTTCACTGCATACTTCTTGATGTTATGTTGTAGCAATTACCTTTTTTTTGTTAACGTGCATTTCTGCTAGAAGACATTTCTGTTCCTTTGTTTTTATTGTTTTACTGTTTTCAGTCATATAGTATATTTTAAATCACTGACATAGTGTGAAAGTGGGTCAATAATGCTCAGTGAAATTACTTCCTTCCTGCAGTCATTAATTGGCATCATTCACATCAGAATACTATGTCAGGTACTGATTTCACCTACAGCAAATATTGCACACTCTTCCCTTCTATATATACCCAGCAGAATTTATTTAACCTGAAAATGTAGAGTTTATTTCATTTGAAATGTCACTTGCACAACTGAATCAAACCACACTACATTAGAAACTCAGGTCTTTTCAAGTTTGAAGATTTGTTGAGAACCTCTCAACTACCTCTAGAGTAGTCTTGCAAAGTCATGCTTGTGAAACAAAGAATGTGACATTAAACATTCTTGCTTCAAAAAGGATTTTGGTGTAGCTACAAATATTCATTTTAAGAGGAACAAGATCATAGAAATTCACTGACTTATTTTCTGTACCCATGCTATTGCAACATAGAACAGTTATGTGGTGTAATACAAATGGATGTTCACAAACTAATCCAGGACATTTTGTAAAAGGTTCAACTTCATAAAGACACATTGATCAGGTTGTCACATAATTTCAGCCACAGCAAGCAGTGGTATTAGGAGAAAGTGCATTCGTCAACAGCAAGTATATAATTCTGTCACAAAATACATTCTCTGCCTATGTTAATTTGTCTCTCTTTCTAAGAATACCACTGAAGAATTATAGGAAGACAACAAAGTGATAGCTAACCTTGGAGATAATCACTGCCATTGACAGGTTCTCTGAATGAGCTGCTACGTAACCAAGCACCATGATGCTAGGCAGTCTGACAGTCCCTCTGCAGCTGCCAATACAATCAATCACAGCAGCAACTCCACCTGAATTTACAATAAGCTGTGAAAGCTGGAAAGAGAAACAGAAGAGATTAGATACTGCGAAGTATCAGCAGGCATAAAGCACTACATTAGAAAAGTCTTTAAATGTGTTGCTCCTGATGTACAAAATAATTCTGGAATACGAGCAATGTATCACAGACTGTGGGACACTGACTGCAGCATGAAGTTTTCAGGAATGAAGTGGCTTTGCTGTTCTGTTTTTGATTGACTTCAATGCAAGGAAATTGGGACTAAGAATTCTTGATACTGATAGCATGGAATAACATATCCTCAACTCCATTAGTATACACCAAAGAATCATGCAAATTACAGCCTAATACATGAATGCCCTCAAAGATGCACCTGCAGCCAGATATTCTTTCATACTTCTTCCCACTCATTCCAAAACCAGTATTACATGTTCTATGCAGGGATAGGTCTGGTCATCCTCTCACCTCACATTTTTATGGAGTGGACTTCTTTGTGGAGTCCCCTACTGAGGCATGAAGCCAAAACCAACTGACACAGATGAGCAAAACTGACACAGAACTCCTGCACAGACACAGTCCCTGCTGCTGTCACCCTTGGGTACCACTGCAAGTCCCCAAGATCCCAAACTTCACATGAATTTTACTGCACATGCATACAGAAAGCTGAGATATGAAAGCCACAATGCTCACATGACTGACACACACAACTCCTCTAAAAATACTGTTTTCCAACCTGTGCTGCAACATGTGTTGCTTGAATAGACTTACTTAGAGAGGGACAGAGATTACTGTCACTCTAAAGTCAAATGTAGGATGTTATTTCCCCCAGAGAAGATACTCTGCTTCTCCTCTGGAGAGCTGCTAGAATGGCCAATTCCCCTTGCACGGAGGATGCTGTGCTAGAAACACTTCTGACTCTACCTGCAGTCTTGAGCTTGGCCTCTGGCTCTTGATTTCAGTGCTCCCTTTTGATCATGAGAATGTCCTCACTTTTTTGAGAAAGCATTGCTCAAGAGGTGCAGAGAGAAAGCAGGAAGTGTGACAAGACTGCGACCTTTAATCACCAGCAGCTTAGAGACCAGCAGGCGGAAGACAGCACAATATTCCTGTTTAAACACTTCTGAATTGTTCAGTGGGTATCATGACTGAGAAATGGCTGCACTCAACATTAGTATGTTCCACATATACATTGCTTGTATTTCACTCCAGAGTCTTATTTCAAACCTTTTAATTATCTCTGTGGTCTGACAGATTAACACAGTTATGATTATTTTGGTTTTCTATTCATTTTTTATTGACTTTGACAAACATCCCCACCTTTCTGCATCAATTATTGGCAAAAACACTGCAGATGCTGAGACTCAAAAATTCAAGCTAATAAAATAAACTACCACTGGTATCATAATAACTAAGAGAACTTTTGACCTTCACTGTCATTGAGAAAATATTTAAAATATTATCCCAGCACCCCAGAATATTTTTAAAAAGACACAAACCATCTATTATTGTTTTAGAATGACCTTGTAATTTATTAGCTTATATCATGACTTCTGTGAGGCTTTTCTCATGATATTTTTAATATCTAAGACTGACAATACTCTCAGCCTAGAACTGTCTTTCCATGCAGGTATCCTGAGGAATGAAGTTGATAGGTATACATTATATGATTCCCAGTTTCCTAACCCAATTCATATTCAATACACATCTCATAATATCAGCAAGCATTTCCATATTTTTCCAATGAACATGCCAAACAGCTATTTGCCCTCCCTTTCAAAAAGCAAATGACAGGATAATCCTGTATTTTATTTAAAGTGTAAAATCTAATGATATGACCTTGTATTTGCATTTTCAAGGTTTTACCTCAGGCGAATGCTTTGCTATCTCTCTAATTAAAGTTGCGCCATTTTTCTTGACATATTCATCTGAATCCTTCAGGCATGTGAGCACAACTGGGAAAATTTCTGCTTCAACCACCAACTCTGCAAGATCCACTGAATGCTTTGCTATTTGGCTTAGAGCTGACAGCACCTGACGCTAGTAAATAAAAATTGTTATAAAATCAATAGTATACAAACATCTCACAACACAAACTCCCCCTGCACACAAAAATCTATTGCATCGAGGAAAACAAAGCAGGATAGGGAAAACAATTACAGCTATTTTACAATTCACTGAGTCAATTCATGCACGAATATAATGGCACAGAACATTCGCTGGCTCCTGAATAAAAGTTTCTCCTTTGTTTTATCCCATTCAAATTTTCTATGTATTAAAAAAAGAAAAAAATATATATGCCATTTAAAACTGTAATTTAAAATTTAGTGGAATCTGTAGAAAGTATCTTTATTTGCACAAGTTTGGTCTGTCAGACCTTATATTAAAAATGTTATCTATTTTTTTGAAGTGGCATTTTTATATTGTCTTCGGTTTCTGTTAGAGTAAGACTGAAAAAATATATCAAGAAATACTTATCTGATAAACTCCAGTGATTAAACATTTTACAATGGCTATCCACATCAGACAGTACATTCTAAAATACAATAGTACATTTAATATTAACTGTTTTGTAGCATATTCTTAAATATGCTAAACCTTTTTTATAATTGAATTGTGCAAACTTGATACATTAAAAATATCTGTTGCATTCTTCATATACTACAGAATTCCAAAAAATAAAAAACCCAATGAAAATCACACTATTCACTTTAAAGATTAGTTCCTCACAGAGCAGCAGTTTTTGTCCAGTAGCTAAATCTGTGAATATGTTCTGAACTCTTTATCACTATATAGTTGCATTTTGTTAATGCCCAAAACAAGAGTTTTCTGAATAAATATTCACATCAGTGTCTTTGATTCAGTATCAAGTAATGATTGGTATAATGGAGATTTAAAAAAATAATTTTTAAATGTACCTTCAGTTTAGCATCAGGGTTCAGGATCATCTGAGCTAAGTGAGCGATAGCTCCTGCATCCACTACTGTCTGGGCTAACTCTGGAGAATGCTTTGAAATATCACTGAGAGTTGAAGCAGCAATCCTTTTCAAAGCAATTTCTGGCTCCTGGATACAGAGCACTAAAAGAGGAACAGCTCCCGAATCCACCACAGCTTGTGACAGTTCTGTAGGTCCAAGGAAAGTAATTAAGTGAGTATGGGTGACTGACCCTTGTGCAAGCCATTTTTCACCCTGACAGATACAGCAAAGGAAAAAGGGGAGGGTGCAGTTCACTGTCTCGACATCTGCATTTCAAATCAGCCCTCCTGGTTTCATAAACCGTGTGGACCAATCCACGACTGAAAAGAATGCAGGTCAATAGATGGACCCCCATTTACATGCACACATTTGAGGTAGATTAGGCTGAAATGGTTTGTTATTCTGTTTTCTTTTTCTTTTTTTAAAGTAAGCAGATGTCAGCTGTTTAAACCCTGGCTATTCTACACTGATCAATAGGAGAGCATTTTATGCATGGCTAACAACAACACAGAAAGCCAAAGTACCAAAATTTTACCAACCACCTAATTAGAGAGCATTTTACCCTCTCTAAATGATAAGCAGATATTAGCATAGATCAAATGCCAAAAGCAGAAATACAAAAACCGTACATGAAAGATCTACCTTAAATAAAAGACTGGAAAAATGGAACTTGCTGATCAAAAATAAGCTTTTCTACCATATATGGGACAAGACAGAATTTATACTTTAATGACACAAAAATGTTATCATACACAATTAGACAAATGGGAAATATCATCAGTGGGATATTGTGTGCCTGAGATTGGTACAATATCCTTAACTAACTGCACCTGAAATTAAAAAGAAAGCAAAAATCTGAGCTTATGATTAGCTGACATGGACAAAAATTACACTATTAGAAATTCATTAGCTCCCTCCATGTACACAGCATCAGTCACAGTCCTAAAATAAGAATCACTGGATATCAGAGGGACTATTATACTACAACCAAGCTGTGCTATTTTAAAATAATGTTGAAAAGGTAGTAAAAATTGTAGAGGATTTAATAATCTATTAGGTTCTTCATTCAGTTTTGCTACACCTTATTATGCATATTCATTATTATCTTTAACATTTATCTTGAGTTACAGTACCATGGCAACATATGGCTGTTGTATTTCAAGAGTGTAACTTAGCTTTTGATTTATAGCCCATCAATAAAGAGATTTTCATACTAAGAAAAATATACTTCATTAAATATACATAGACTAATAAAGTTTTTTCATGAAATCCGTAAGTCATGTCATCATTATATTGTTAATATCCAAATAATGTTCCTGACCGGATTTGTTTTCAATTACTTAGTAATAGCCATGCACTCCAACGCATGTGATAAACCAAATATTTACACTGTATGTTATTTTATTATATAATATTTTAAATAAAGTATAAATATTGCCTCACAAAATTATAATAAATAATGCAGTACATTTCAAACTAATGCATAACTAGCCCTTCAAGTTTCACTTTCCAAATTACTATTTGTCTAAAAAAGTAGAGTGTGCATCCTCCAAATACATACAAATCAGAAGTTTTTAACAAAAACAAATACTATATCTTCAGTCTTACAAATCTGAAAGTAAATGTTCCTGAAACATATCTGAAAACACACTTAAAACTAGCTAATCAATATAAGTGGTATAAACTACATTCAGCTTTTCATTGAAAAGTCATACTTGATTTGTTCAAATTGTATTTTGATGCTGTATACTGACCAAGTTGAATACATCACAAACTACTGACCAACAGTTCAGTTTGATCCATCCAACTGTGCCTCACAAGCATCCTCAGAACAATCAACTGTCTACAGTCAGCTAGAAGGTGCTACTATCTAGAAAATTATGTCAAGAGGGACAGGATACTACTAGAAGAATGGATTTCTTTGATGCATTATAAGCTGAAATCACGAAGTTCAAGTAGGGAGAGAAAGAGCAATACTTTAAGGCCACAGCTATGCCCAGACATGAAAAGGTAACCATAAAAGTTATTTTAAAAGGGCAAATGAAATCACATTCAATAAAGATCAGCTCTTGCTGCTAGAAGCCTGATATCATTTAAATACTAATGGTTACTGTTGGTCATGGTTAATTAAATGGTTGGTCTTCCAGTGATGTTTATAAGGTTCGTGGCTAATAACTTACCACAGGGAGGGCTGGACCATGTGTCAGAAGACAGACAAGCAGTAAATGGACTGTCAGAAAAACAGGAAAGCTGAGGCAGGGACAAAAGAAAATACAGCTCTTCCCATCACATTCCACTGCAAACTCAGCCAAAACCTATGATTCTAAGTATTAATGAATCTATGATATTTATTATTCCTTTTTTTTCTCAGAAAGGGGCTCAGTAAACCTTCCCATCTGGTAGAACACTTTAAATTTAGACTATACACAAAAGGATTCATGAAACTTTGCTATCCAATTACAAAATACAGACAGAGGTGAAAAAAAATTAAAGCTGAGAAAGAGTTAAAGGAAAAAACATAGTTGTCAAGAAATTTTTAAACACAAATATGCAGTCAAATAAACCAACAGAGATAGAATAAATTACAAAAGGACATTTCTGAACACTATGCCAATACTACATTATCAGAGCAAAGACAAGACCAATAGATGAAAAGGAGAAATTCAGAAAAGAAAAACTAATTTAAGAACCTCATTTAATTCCACAGAAAGTTAAGAAAACCCCGGGCTTCAAACTTCACTCTGGGTACAGCTCTAGGAAGCTGTCCAACTACATGATGAGAAAGTAGGACTTCTCCTTACATGAGTTAAAGCAGGACATGTATTCTACACATGCTCAGAGCAGAGAATTAAGAATCAAAACCCAACATAAATTAGTTTGTTTTGTTCAGAACAATATGAGGAATATTGTAACAAATGGAATACTGCAGAAATGAAGACAGACTGACATGGAAGTAGAAGAAAGACCGATAGAGACTTTGGAGTTTGAGATATCACCAGCTCAACTAGAAGTTGTACTGACTTGTCTCAATATAAAAGTACTCATCAGGGACCAAGAAATTAATTCAAAGGAAGCTGAGGCCAAGTCATGACTTTATTTGATCAGGAAGACAGCAAAGTCAACGAAGAGGAGTCAATAAGATTCTGACTATATACCCACTGAAATCAATGGGAAGTCTTATAGGATTAATCGAAACTGGTTTAAGGTGTTACCAGAAAAATGTGAATGTGTTGCCAGTACTAGTACGGATAAGAAAAAAGACTAGGACGGAAAGATGAAGGTGAGAAAGTTAATGTGCAGGTAGTCTCTAGAGAAGGAAAATCAGCTCTGAACAAATGCCATATTCACATAGTGGAGCTGCAGCAAGACCTTCTTTGTTTGAAATCAAATGCAAGTTTCAGTACAGACAAAGGTTCTCAAACAGACCCTGCTGTGGTGGCAGGTGTATCCACAGGAAATAACAGGTTTTGACCAAAACAACCACCAATACTGTATTTTTCTGAGGACTCCATATCATGTAATGGCCACATAGGAAGACTCTAATCCCCACGGGCAGTCCAAAGGCTGCACTTCAAAATCACAGGTTTGTACAGACCACTACAAGCACAGTGCTAAAGACTCCACTGGAACCAGTGGGAAACCTTTCATCAAGACATGGAGGGAGGTCACTAATTATGGGGCAAGCTTAGATCCTGGAATAAAACAAAGTTACTGCTTGACTCAAATCACTGAAGAGTTGAGAACCTTGGTCTAACTTTGTAGCTTCCTTGAGCAGGAAGCTGGACTAAAGACCTCCCAAGATCCCTTTGAAGCTGAGCTATCCTACGATCCTAAGAGTACCACTGTATGGCAGAAATTCAGTATAACTCCACTTCCAGTAATATCCCTGAGCATAAATAATGTTTATTTTTGCTTACCTACAAATTTACAGTGTGTTGAAGTAGGTAAGAGATGTAGGCAAAGCAAATGGAAAGATGAGTTATTTGCATATGTCAAACATAAGAATTTTGCATCTAAAAGTAACTGAATATGGGACAAGTAAAAATATACAAAATATTTTTCATGGACCTGGTGGTATTTTGATAGTATTTGAAACACTTTTACACTTCTTTTCAAACACAAGCAGTAGAAATAATGAATGGCAAAATTACAGCACACCGATCTGTATTCTTTGGAGTAAGATCCTAAAATTCATCTTGGAGGCTCTCTTCAAGAAAGAGCAAAACTACAAAAGCTGTTCTAAATTTTGGAATCTGACTTGGCAAGATTTATAGTTTCTTGAAATACCATGAAACATCTGTCTTGACCTAAAATCTCACAGATTTCTGGAGACATGTGTTCACAGAAGAACAGCATTTTAAGAGATTGTTGTATGAAGACAGTAGGGACTTAATAGCCAGAGCATGTTTTCATAAAAAAAAAAAAAAAAAAAAAAAAAAAGGAAAAGTCTTGAGTTCTCAAAATTAAAGTCTTTTTCATAGGAACATGTACTGCAGTTCCTAGAGAGCAGCCTTACCAGGTCATGGATAGAATTGCTGATTAAAAGCAGAGAGACCCTCTGACTGCAAAGAGTTATCACTGAATGCTGGGAGCCTTTGCTTGCATTCAGAGACAGAGATTCACATCCTGCCTAAGACACATCAGGACTTTAATCTGTCTCCCACAGATATCCCAGACATAAACACTCATTATTGAATTTTTCTTGCTTGGGCAAATAAGCCTCCCTACTCCTGTCTTTTCAGAGGGAAAAAAAAAATCTTGTCTTAATGATGTCCTAGTTTGGAACTGAAATGATTTTTGAAACTGAAAAACTTTTTGTGGGTGGGGAAAACCATTTCACACCCAACTCTATTTTTAGAGTTTATGCTGCCATATGTGTCCACAGACAATGACAGAAAACCATAACTGCCAAATTTTGTCAACACAAGCATGTGAATCTAATCCAGAGTTTCTTGAACAATAAACACCAGATGTTGATAAGTTGTTGTCCATCTATCTATATGTCCCATCTCCAACAATATCCTGTTGCAAAGGCATGCTTGTAGGAGTATAAGAAACATACCAAGCATGGAGTGATCTTTCTGCCGTGTAACTCCTCTACTTTCAGTAATCATTTTAGAGACTTCCTGTGACTGTGATTTAGGGGAAGGGAAATCCCCTAAACTGGCCATAGCTGGGCAAAGGAAGAACAATTTTTTTTCAGGTTGGATTGTTGTTTTGTTGTTTTCTTTTTTTAACTGATTATACCTAGTGCTTTGTCATGATGCTTGCAGCTTGGTAGCACTTGTAATTTCAACCTTATTTCTGAAAATGTTCTTATTGCTTGCATAAATTGACATCAGATATGCACTCATTAAATATATATAAATATAACAACTCATATAAATAATAATATAGAATATTTGTATATAGATAATAATAAATAACTCATGACTATGGAATAAAAGTAGGTACAAGGAGTTTGCTGCCTTCGATACCCCAATATCACCTCCATCTTTGCAGAAAATGCCATCACAGAGTGAACTGGACCAGCCCACAGATCAGTGAGCATTCATGCAGTGAATAGCATGAGGGGCAATTGAGGTGAGTCAATATTGATCTACTGACATAACAAAACTACAAAAATGTTTATGTTGAGTAACACAGACACGCACACTACACACATTTATACAAAGGAACACTTTCAAATGACACTTAAACAAACATCTTTCAGAGGGAAGCAACCCTTATTTTGTACCAAGGGTGGGATTCAGACCTGGTGGCCAAAAGATAAAGGATCTTTAGCACACAAAGGTGCCCCAAGAATTAATTTGTTCATCAGAAAAAGAAGTCTGTTGGTAAGGTCCTGACAACTTTGGAGTCTGTTCCAGTAAGTTAACCCCCTGTGTAAGCAGAAAGGGAAAAGCCCCCATACATTCCACAGTCCAACATTCTCCATTGATTAGAAATTAAAGAAAATAACTTTCAATGTGAGCCTATGTGTATTACATAGCCAAAACGAAAGATAAATGCATGAGTTAATGTTATAATCCTAGGATACATTTAGCTTTAAACAATATGAATACAAGCCACTTCTCCCACCCTTTCCAGCCAGCAGTTTCTTCCCTCAGTTCTTCAATTCATAGCTCTAAACTTTTACTCAAACTATATAAATAACTGGTAAAAGAATTATCAGCCATGTGGATCAGCTTTTAATAGGAACATGACACAGCCAGTGAGTTATACAACTGCTTGTGAGACAGCACTTAACTGCTCAATATCGGATTTCTAAGATCTATTCCTGACTCAGAAAAGAGTATGGTCTACTGGCAAATGATAAAATTAATCTGGCAAATTTATTCTGTAGGCACTGCTGTAAACTGAATGAAACTTGGTTCTGTCTGGGCTTCTCCATTTTACTATCTATATAAAATAAAAACTAAGGTCGAGCAAAAGAAACTTTGTTCCACAGTAACAGTTACACAATGCATAAAGATGCTGAAACATCTTCATGAAGGAGAATAAAGCAGTGTCCTTCCCTGTCCAGAAGTCCAGTGCATCTCCTCATAGAGCACCTCTCATAACCAGGCTGCTGGTGTCAGACTTCCATTTGCCCACAGAAAGTATGGCATTGTCAGATTGTCACAGCTATAGTAGCTCTTTATGCCAAATTTAAAATTGTATAACAGTAGTAAATAAAAAGCATCTTATTCTATTTATGAACATTATAATAATGCAATTTATTACAACTCTCACATAGCATTAAGCTGAAAGATAATGCAGGTGAAACCTGTTACCTGAATTGTGTCGGGCAATATACCCAAGTGCCCATGATGCAGCTTCTTTGACTCCAGGGTCAAAATCTTCCAAGCAAATCACAAGCATTTCCAGTGCTCCACACTGAACTATTGCCTGAGCTAGCTGTGGAGAATGTTTACCAACTGCTCTTAGCACAAATGCAGCTGCTTTCTTGAAGAAACGCTACATAAACCAGAAAGAAAATAAATAAATAAATAAGCTTTTATTAGCATTATGTAGTTCAAAGAATTACAAAGTACAGACATGCATAAATTAGGGGGTTTTTTTCACTAGCAGCAGTATCTCATACAGATACAAATCAGGACCACCAGACATCACAGAGCAAACCTTAAGGTCCTTCTTTGAGACAGCTCATGAGCTAAAATTTGCAGTGAGTATATAAACAAACAGAAAAAATGAGAAGGCTAAGAGGATATGGGGAAAAGATAATGGTCTAGATAAGTCTGTTTGTTTAAGTGAATATCAAATGATAAGAGCTGCAAAAACAATAGCTCTTTAGATATTTAACCAGCTTGCACAGGTTATGCAGGGCAAGCTCCTAAAATAATTCTACCTATCTGTGGCACTTGCAGGGTTTCACAGTTTCTAATGCATATACCCTCTGAACATCCCTATGAGAAAGCATTTTTTACACTTACATACAAGAACAAGAGAATTGGGTCCAACAAAAGGGTTTAGGATCTTCGTTCTGACATGCCTAAATACTGCCTAAGCCCCCCATTAAAATCCTGAAAAAACATCCCACCAGCACCCAACACTGGATGACCCTTGTTTTTTGACCAGGCATCCTGCACTTTTACTCCTGCATGTCTTTAGGAAGGAGCCTGCTTCACACAGGACTAAGCAACTTGGCACCTCTGTTCTAAGTCCAACCAAAATGCAGGCACTTTGCTCAGTCCTATCCATCACACTCAGTGCAGGACCAAATGCATGTTTTCAGCATATATATAAACATATGATGCTGCAGACATACATGTAAACAGCAGGTGGTGGTTGTGGTTTCTTCTAAAAGCAGTTAGTCTTCCCCCCAGTAGTCACATTTCAATCTCTTCCTCTGGTTTCATAACTATCACTGAGGTGCAAAAGCTGAAGATTATATTTCTTCCCCTGCCTTACAGGTCCAAAATGCAGAGCCCAGTTACAGCACTGTGACCAGAGACAACCATGTTGTGAGAAGGACATATCCTCTCCCGTGTGAAGCCACTGGGCAGCAACGAGTGTGAGATTCATTGGGACACAAGTACTCTACTGCCATGCCCACAGGCCCAGAGTATGCTCTCCAGGCTAGCAGCTGACACATCATCCCTATGGACAAGCTCTGGAGTAGTCCCTCCCTGTCTGCCAGCTCGCTTTAATCTCATTCCAAGATGCTTGATTCTCCCTGCTCTGCACAGGGAGCCTGGGAACTTTACAGTGCTAGATTCTACTGCCAAGGTACTCAAAACTTAAGCAATACAAAGCCCACATCCCTTTTGGATCAAGTCCAGAGAAACCAAGAACCACGTGTGTGCTTTGGCACATCCCATAAGGTGTCTAAAAAACCTTCAGAATTCTAATCTAAAGCACTAAAGTATGGCAACAGATACACAGAGGTGTATCTGCAATGGCTCCACAGGAAGTAAAATGCACCCAGGCCCACTCCTTGGCCCTGAAGCAAAGTGACACAGCATACATACCATACATACCATGTGCATCCACCTAAACTCCTCTTTCCTCAGATCAGAAAGGTTAAGTTTTGCTGAACTTAAGGAAGATACAGCTGTTTACACCAGCCTATGTCTGTGCAAATATGGGTATGTTATTTCTGTTAAGTAATTATGCTCCTGGCAAAGAAAAACACTTCTTTGTTTTTATTATTCAAAACACATTTATTTACAAACAAACCATGCTCAAAGGCACTGTCAGAACACTCTGTAAAGCTGTATGTTGACTTGGTTTAATTGACAAAACATTGATCTGGATTATGACCCTGTAACTGTTCTCCCTAAATCAGTAGAATCAGTATTTATTGTGTGCTAAAAGAATCTGCTTCTTAAATATACATGTTGATACATCAAGAGGGAGTGGAATGGAAGTGTATCTGGGTTGGGTCTTTTTTGCCTATGGGAAGTAACAAACAGCATGCATTGCTAAACTCTGCATGAACTGGATAATGAGTTTCCTTCACTTGCCCTCAGTCACCACGGCATAGTAGGCTTTCCATGACCTCACACTAATCTTGCTGCTGCCCCAAGTGATTCTGAATTACAGCCACCTCAATGTAAAGACAGCACAGGCAGTAACATGGAAGAGATAAATCAGGGTACTCAAGCTAACTTAGTGAGGGCTTTGAGCTGTAGCAGAAGGCTAGTTTCCAAAACAGAGGATAAAGAGGTTTTTTTCACTTCTTCCATTCAAAATAAATAACTGAAATGGTAATAAACCTCTTTAACTAAAACCCTAACTTTCTATAGTATCTAGAAGTATCCTGATATCAAGGTTTTTCTTTAGGTTTTTTGTGTTGTTTTTTTGTTTTGTTTTTTGTTTTGTCCAGGTGGTTGTTTTTTAAGATTAATTGTATAAGAAATAACCTATATGCACTAAAAATACACAATAAATACTTACAGTTACGGTTTCCTCAAAAGACAGAACATGAAAATTTTTCCAAGTTATACTACCATTGAAATACTATTTCTCCTAAATCTAATAAATCAAAGCTGCAACCTAAGTATAGCTGTGATATCAACACATTTAACTCTCAGCTGTCTTTTTCCAGTTATTAGGAAACTTATTTGAAGGTATTTCTCTTATGATAGATTAGGACCACTGGGAAATTCTAAGTGGAATATAGGCAAAATCTGAAGAAAAATGGAAACAAGGGAGAAAAAGAAGTTACCAGATTTATTTGCATTGCAATTGTGACTACACATATTTGGTTTTGAAAAATATGAAGATGAAAACCTTTCACTGTTCTTTCCTGTGGCGCTGGTTTGATATTTCTCATGCTACAGGTTTCTAAAAGGCTATGTTTGGAGATATTAAGTATTTTGTTACAGAAGTTCAGTTTCTTATACCTTTTTTACAAATGTTTGGTGTTACTGACAAATCCTAGTCAATTTCACTACAGCTTTCAAATGGTCTCATTTTTAAAGAGGGACCTTTTATAAAGCATCATTCAACATTTTAAAAACATAATAGCACTATGACTATTTCCTATAATGCACTGTAAGGTAAGATGATATCTTAAAGTCAAGATTATTTGAAGTCAAACTTAAGCACACAATACACACCAGTCTCTCATAGGTTCAAACAGATATACTATCTCTTTACTTCATACATTTATTGCTACATTAGAATAACAGCAGACAGCTGATACAGAAAGATTTCCCTTTCCCTCTGCAACAGTTAAAAAAAAGTATATTACTTAAGAAAACAATGATGCCTTACATTCTGTTCAGACAATGAATACGTGAGCTGTGGAAGAATGTCTTCCTTCACAACTGCCTCTGCCAGGTCATCGTTATAATTGGCAAGTCTCCCAAGAGCCAAAGCAGCAGTATGTTGAACAGTTGGGACACTATCCAGCAAAAGAGGTCTCAGCAAAGATATTACACCTGAGTTACATTGGGAAGAGAAAAGCGGATTTGGTAAGCAGAAATTTTTGAAACATTTGCCTTAATGCATAAAAATCTGTTAAATTACTCTTCCAGGTAATAATGACTTGTAGGAAATCCAGGTGTTCCACTGAAATGAAGTCAGCACTTGGATAGCACTGCTGATGCACAGCAATGTTCCTCCCCACTTTTCATAGGTACAAAATACTTCTGAAATATAAAAAAAAAAGTCACATGTAAAAATAAGCTATATTCAAACACCTCTAAAATACATGTCTTAAAGTATGTACAAGAAAAATGGTATATTCAAACACGTATGTAAATGTGTGTGTTAGAGTATGCAGAGGAAATTCCATCTGGAGGTGAGCTGACATTGCCATGTCACCTGTTCAGCATGACAAATGAAGCTCTACACTGAATTTCAGCAAACTACATTTCATCTATTATAAGCAACAATTGAATTATCCTTACTACACTCCAGATAGAAGAGCCGAAGATTTCTCATGTCATAATTTATGATGTGTTTTCACTGATGAGTGCACTCTGTATCAGCTAAACACAAAAGAATATGAAACCCATTCTCTAGGGTGGTCTCAGAATACATGCTTGAAATTATAGGTGAGGTAAACAGCTGTGGCATGAACCATTAGCAGTTACAGCCTAAAAAAATCCTTATATCTATACATATCCGGCTAAAAATAGGAAGTGGGAGGAGTAAACTTTCCATTCTTGTAATAAGAGGGAGGAGGTCACAGTGCAGTTCTGAAGGTCTCTGTGCAGGGATATGTGCCATTTAGTGTTCATCAATGATCTGGAACAGTATGAACAGTGAGGTGAGACTTTTCAGGTGTCTCAAAGATATTCAAGGTAGTACCAGTGAGGGAAACTGTAAGAAACCAGACACTGAAGACTGGATTACAAAATGGCAAGTGAAAGAGAACACATATCAGGGAGCCAATCCTATCGTTGCATATTCAGTGATGGACCCCAAAGAGCCAACTACCACCCAGGAGAACGACCTCAATGATACAACAGACTGCTCCATGGAGATACTAGCCCACTGCTTAGTAATAGAGAAGAAACTTTACACACAGAAGCATATAAAGCTCTCAGGATTATTTGGAAAGGCATAGAGGCCAAAGCAGAGACCATGACTATGCTGTTGTGTAACTCTATCCTACATTTAAAACCCTCCTCTAGAGCAGAATTTCAATGGGGAGATAAATGAGATCCACATGGTTGCATAAAAATCAGTTTGTAAGTTCTGGGAAGGGAATATTCTTTGTATTGTGATTCTTTAAAGTGCTGTCCCTGTACCAGCCAGCTGCGTGAATTAATACTTCTGAGCTTTATACTTCATCCAGAAAGCAATGCTCTCTGAAGATGCAGAAGTGCTACAACAGAACACCAAACACTTAGAGCTACAGTTAGAAATCTATCAGCTGTCCATTCTTTATGCTACTTTTGGGGGTTTTTTTTCTCAGAAAGATTTATCTGGGTGACTGTGGATGAAGGCAAGACTTCTCTTCTCCAGAGCTCATGTGGTTAATAAGCAGAGCAAAGGTCTTCTGGTGCAACAGTCCCACAACATTGGGATCACTGCCTAATGGCAGATGACACCCAGGTATAGCACAGGCACATCAGGACAAAGAAAAAACTGAGGGCCTTTGAGCAAGGAATAGTCCAAAGGGAGGGAGGCTTTAACAAGTTATACCCATGGCATACTTCTGCATAGAAGGGCACTCTGGAAAAAAAAAAAACACAAACAACACAAGTTGAGCAGCAGTGTAATCCTCACAGAGAACATTTACTTTAAATTAAAACCAAACTGCTCCCAGCAAGAAGAAAATAGCCTAATAATCCATACATGGCTTTTATACTGTTATGTTGCTATGCTGTGCTATACTGCTATGCTGACCACTAATGAATTTGTTCTGGAAAGTCAATAAACCAGACAGAAGTTGCACTGCCATGAGAGATATCACCTCCCAGAATGTTCTTGAGGTAAAATAATGCATGTCTCAGGGGGGCATGCAATAAAAGAAGAAAATTCAAACTGATTTGTGATGCTAGTAGTGCTACAGAAGCACCAAAAATGGCTCTATAACATGCATTATTTGACAATAACTATGTGCTCCTTTACACATGTAGGACCTATGGATCCTATAGTATATCTGGGGCCTGCTCACACTTCTGTCAGAGCCACTGGGTGCAGAAACTGGCCCAAGCCAGAACTTCTCTCTGCATTTTGAATTACATTCAAATTTATTTAACACTACCTTAGAGCAGAAAATAGGTGAGAAGCTTCCAACAACTTCTCAGGTGAACAGGGCCACAGAGAGTGGCAAGTAGCAGAGCCTTGCTGCTGAAAAGTTTAGCAGAACTCTTTGAAGGATTTCTAAGCAAGCTTGTGACAGAAATGGGAAGCTTAAATTCAAAGGCAGTGACACATAAAGTAAACTACAAAATAAGGCATTTAGATTTGTTTTGGAAGAGTTCCCACTAGCAACTCAGCAACAGAGTAACTAGGAATTCCTGCCAAATATTCTCCCTTGTATCAAGGAACCTTTACTGACCCTGGGCAAGCAATGATTGATTCCTCTGTCTTTCCTCAGTTTCACACTCAGATTTGTTTCAAAGAATGACACACTTTAGAAGCTGGATCATCCTTAACACACTTCTCAAGTGGAGCTGTTGTGCACAGGCCTGATGCACTTACTTTCTTTTAGCAAGGAAGTGGTGGCTACTGCATATCTGGGAGAAAAGAAAAAACAACAACCACGCAAGGCAGCAGCAGGTTCCAAGTTTTTTCATTCCAAGTTTCTGTAGCCCAAACAAACAGTCACTATTCTGGAGTTCACAATCTTCATTTGGTCATTTTCTTCCTTGGGGAAAACTACCTGTAAGTCATGGATAATCCCTCTACCCTCCTCCAGCCCCCTACCAAACCCTTGTCAAACTTGACTAGACATGAGTCAGAGAAATATCATCCTACATTTCAAATTCTGTTCAATTTCCACACTGGAAGATGACCGTTCCTACCTTATTCTCTTCCTTAAAAACAAAATTTATTTCTATTTTAAAATATAAATGAAAAGGTCATTCTGCACTAGTGTTATCCTTGGATATATAAGAATATATATATAAGAATACCCTCTTATCTTGAGGATGATGTCTTTCTAACTTATACTTCAAATTGAACATAACATTGTCTTCTTATTTTTGTGTTGTACCTGCTACATTAAGAATATCCACTGAGCTAATATTCAATAATTTGATTTTTCAGGGCTCCTGATGCCAAATTCAGCTGATTTAACAAGGAAAAAAGAAAAAAGGAAATTTATTTCTGCTTCACACCAATGCCTCTCTTCACCTACCCTTTCCTAGAAGCAGTATAGCAGCAAGTTTGAAGCAGGAGACTCAAAACAAATTTCCCAGAAGAACAGTGAGAGAGCAAACTTTCACACTCACTCATCTTGATGCGGCCTCTTCCAGAGATGCGTCACACATGTCTCAAGTACGTACTCCTCAAGTGTGACTCACCCCTGGAAGGCCTTCCTCACTGTGATGATTCCATGCACAACACAACTACAAGCCTTCAAATATCAAAGGGAACATAGATACAATTTGGTAACAGAAACTCTAAGTGATCAAGTAATCCCTACAGCAATTACCAGATGGTATGGGACATAACGCAGATCCAGTTTGACAGCAGGCCTGGAGATTTCTAAAGGATCAAAAAGCAGTAAGTTTCTCCTCCTTAAAAGCTGATCTGGCTGATCATTTTCCATACCCCATTTCTGCATTAATGGAGCAGAACTTACCCTGTTCCAAAAGGACTGAGCTTCTGAAAATGACCCTCACAGGGCTGGTTAGCAGCCACCACTCAATCCCCCACAAACACACAAAAACCGATGTGGTCACAAGGAGCTGCTTCTTCCCAATAACCACTTGCTAAGATGAGACAGAAGTTCCCAATCGATTCTGGTTTTGGACTTTCTTCTTGCCAATCTCCTCCAAGCAGGCCATGAGGCTGAGAAAAGGTGGAATCCTGCAGCAGGTGAGCTTTCAGTTGGTTAAGGAAAAGGCCAGTCCTCCAGATTCAGACACATTTACTTTCTCTTCTCTCATATCTCTGGTACTGCCCTTAATACACAGCCTCCTTCTTCCCTTCATCAGGCACCACCACACTGTCAGGCCTCTGGAAAAGCCACTCTCCTCACTTGATCTGCTACAACTCCAAAGATAACCTTTTGCCTTTTATGCCACGTTGCATACTTCTCTCCCACTTCTCCTCCCAATAAATCTCGGCAAAGCTTTTAACTCAAAATAAAAATTAATTTAAAGCAAAAATTTAAAAGTGCATACTTCACATGAGAGGGTGAGTAAAGCCAAATGTTGAAACAGGCTATATGGGGGCACTGTATTCTGTCCATGCATAATCACTTGCAAGGTCCAGATAGGGCAATAACACAGATGCTTTAAGGGAGGCAGTCTTTTTCTGCACAGCTGACTCGACAGCCATCCTGCCTACACATCCTATGCTCCCAGCAGGCTTTCTACAAAGCACAGTGGTATCAAGGCACATTTTAAAATATTATTTAAAATGGGGAACTATATCCTGAAATTCCTTCCCAGAGTCTGATTCTCCTTACATAGTGACAAGTGTCCAAATGTCACATTCAAAATAGGTACTCTCATATTTGTACACTACAAAATTGAGAAAAGCATGGGCAAAAAGTCTTAGTGTAATTGAGTGGGGGAAATAAATTTGAACAGACTTTTCTCAAAAATAAAGACACCTAAAACCACTCCAAAGATCTGGAAACACAGCTTTTAAAACCTGCCACCAGTGGAATATATCTGGAGAGAACAAGAAGTCCTGACATCATCCTTTACCTGCATAAAAGCAGACCATGAAGTAGGAGAAAATCTGCCATGCCACATGGGTTTGTGATGGAGCCCTAGCCTGATGCTGACAAGCCCCGTGGCCAGGCTATAGCCTCTTGCCAACATGGATTGTGATACAGAAGATGCCAAGAGGTAACAGAAAGAGAGGACTTGGTCCTGGGGGCAAGCACAGTTCATACGCTGGATTGCAGGAATGCAAAAACTCAGAAGCAGCTTGACACTGGGCAGAATGGAAAGGAGCCAGGAGGCAGGTATCTGGGTTTGTGGTGGGTGGTTGTGATCTGATGAAGTGGGAGGACTGGAAAAGGTCTTCTTGTACATTGGCATTTTGTAGCTTGGGTTCCAGAAACCTGCAGACTGGCCAGCAAGTAAATAAGGCAGAGGGGCAGAAGTTGAAGTTATCTGCCCAGATGATAAAAATATGCCAGCAGCAATGAGAAGGAAACCCAGGTGTGACCAGGGTCCCAGCACACAGAGTCCCACAGCAATAAATAGGCTACTAGACCAAACAGCTTCAGATTTCTTTTTCCATGTGGCAGACTCAGCTTTCCCCATGACTTCCACAGTCATTATACTTAAGAATGTGATCAGCCCCAAGAAAGGGGTTAAAGAGCTGATCTTGTAGTATCTTTAAAGGCAAAGGCTAAGTTGAAAAACTAAACTGCTTCCTAACCTCAATGACATCTTTAATAACTAATAAATTGAAAGCAATGATCTCATCACAAGCTCTAATGTAAAATAAATAAATAAAAATGTAAATCATACTATGAGAGAATTCAAAAAAGAATGCCCAGAACTAATTCAAGTCTTACTCTGATACATTTATGAGTGAACTTTAAATGCCTAATAAAATAAAATCCCTATCAAAACACTATTTCAAAGGCAGTATTTATTTACAGAGTGTACTTCAGAAGACAGATGAAGAAAGAATAATTAGGCCCTCCGTGATATCCACTCTCATAAAACATACTGGAACCAGTTCATATTTTCTCCTAAATTTTCTAAAAGACAGAAAGCCGCCTAAATCTCAGTGCAAGAAAGAGAACTCAAGTTTCCATTATAATGGAAAATAGTCTGTTTCTAGGGTTTTAAATTTTGGAAGGATGATGGAGTGTGGAGCTCAATAATGCATTTCAGTACCAAATTTCATGAGCTGTAACTGACAAAACAATAGATTTATTTTCAAAGAATATGTTCAAAACTGTTACTATCGAAGCAGCTTCTCCCATTACTCAGCAGCAGTCCAGGAAAAAATATTTTATAAATTAACAGTCTGTCATTGTTCCAAGTTTATCTATAGTAAACAGAAAAAGTTTAGGAATTCTGGAAGATATTTTTCTTCCAAGTAGCCATTAATTAAACATTCAAACGATAAATCCTGCAACTACTGTTCACGGTAGCATTTAATCACAAGGAACAACCTTATCAAAGCCAACCACAGAGTTGGAAAACACACAGGAATGAGTTCTGACAAAGGAATTTCTCTGACTATTTCTTGCACTTCCCTACCACCAGAAAGCACCTGTTGTGCTCCCAGACACTAACCCCCCAGGACATTCCTGACCACGAAGGACCCAGCACTGTGTAAATGTGCCAAAGTCTAGAGCCAGATTCCTGTTCCTTGGTTACAGGAACTTTCAGGATTTCTGCTCAGTGGTAAAAGCAGAGATAGAGAAACCTCAGAAGAGATGCCCTGGGAAAACGTGGGTTTCCTGTTGGCCCTCTCTGACCTTTCCAGCTTGTCAGTTCCAACCAGTTTTCCTTACAGATCACACATAGGAATCTCCACAATAATGGTACCTTAAACTTTATCAGCAGCCAATCCAGTATAAGAAACCCCTACCTCTGATCCCGGCTGTTTGCTCCCCTCTGTGCTGCAATCTGCCATCTCCCAATCTGTGATTAACCACCAAATTAACCAAGAATTATTTTTTAATATGTTTTTTATACATTTCCACCTTTCATGATGTTAGCATGGTGTCCAGAGACACCTCCACAAACAAGGTCTCAAATTAGTATTTATTTTTTTCTAAAAATGGGACCAAATGCTTTACTCCTTGAACATGGATTTTCCACTACTGCCAGCCTCAATTTTTGATATTGCACGAATATAAATGGAGGCAAATAATTAAAGAGCATGCTACAGTACATTTTAAGAGCTCGGTTTTGTTCAAGTTCAAGATACTGTCATCTTGCCTTCTGCTTCAGCCAGGAAAAGACTAAACCCTGACAACCTTTGCTGTTCTACCAAAGAACACTGCAAGGTGCCCCTGACTCCTAAAGCTAATGGAAAATGACAGTGGGCAATGACTTTCTGCATCTTCTTGAAACAGTCACCTCCCTAAGGGACTGGTAACTTTCTTTACCAGAACAAGAAATTAGCCTCCAACTCTTTTATATAAGGAGTAATACAGATAGACATATAGACAGATCTCTTTCTCAAATCATTGCATCAGACATCACTAGATAAAGACCATACAAGGTATGCCAGTTATCTGCTAGACTGCTGTCTCAAAATATCCGGATATGTGCTTTGAAAAGGATCAAATCATATCTTATTTTTAGGTGGGAAGTTTTAAGAACCACTTAATCACATTTCAATTATGGGAGGTTTTCAGTCTAGCACATCCAGAAAAGATCAAAAGTAACAGCTATAATTTTAATTATATTACTATTTTAAAGGCAAACACTGGGGAAGAGGGTAACATATTTGTGGGCCACAGCTATTCACACAAATTGCAGTATGAAATACTTGCAGACATTCTGTTCTTTTCTAGCATCTGAAAAACTAAAGACTATGGAAAACCATCTCAGTACCAGGATAAGCCAAGCAAGATGACAACACACACGTACATTTCCACTTTACTAGCCCAGAGCCTGATCCTTGTCAAATTAACCTTCAGATCAACACTGGCTGTGCACCTAAGAAAGTTTCAGGCCTTTGAACAGATAATTTCTTCTGCATAAGCAACAAATCAGTTTTGAGGTAAAGCTACCAGCTAGATTACATAAAATAATTATTTTAAGATGTAAAATGGAATTAAAGTTAGCTTGACATATTGTTGGCTTTCTTAAAATATAAATTTTCTGCATTTTTAAAAACACTAAATTGTAAGAAGCCTGACTAAATGGGATCTCTCTCTCTGTGAGCAGCTAAAAACAGAAGTGTAAATTAACAGAAACTTCTTCTTCCAAATAAGACAAATTATTCCTACGGTCAAAATGTCCCTTTGGTAAACAGGGATCATTTATATAAACTAAAGCAGTGGCATTAACTCACTGAAAGATTTAAAATAAAAATAAAAATAATAAAAATCAAGAGGCACAGCATGGCAATACAAAAGGCCTGGTATCAATGTATCACTCCCATAACCAAAGCAAATGCTTCTTTAAAAATAATTAAGTGCTACATTTTCAATAAATGTAATGAACAGTTTTAAGTACAACAGAAAAGTAAAAGTATTTACATGATTGGTTTTATTTTTTGCTCCTGCTGTATCTCAGAAAAGACTGACAGCTTTACTAGATTTGGGAAGCAAGTATTAAAAACAAAATAATGACAAACAAAAATATAATCAATTCACTAATACCATATGGTAAACCAACTACCAATTTATAGCACTTTTTCAACTGTCTTTCAGGTATTCAATTACTAAGCACTTCTTTTTTCCTCCTAGAAGCTCAGGAACTCCAGCCAAGTCGAGTGGCTCTGCCAGATGCCAGCAACACAACAGCTGCTAAAAGTGCTCCCACAGCTCCTGTTTCTAAAAATGCTCAATTTGGTTCACGACATCCCATGACAGCAATATAACAAAAGCGAATCCCTCCTAAACTGAGCAAATCTGTTGGCGAAAAGCACTGAAGAATTTAGGTACAACTTGTAAAGCTGGTATAAAAACAGTTACATCTAAAGTAGGTTTTCCTTGGCAAGCCAGCTCTGGCTTCACCGGGAATTCCATTTTCTGTACTTTACATAAAGCTACATTGGAAGCTACATATAAGGAAGTAAACGAAGAAGTGAGTTAAAACAAGAAATTTCCCTGAAATAAAAGTAAGTTACGAGATCACAGACATCTACGCCACAACAAACCCAGAACAACCCCGCAGCCAGCCCGGGGAACCCGCGCAGGCAGCAGACGAGCCTCAGGAACTTTCCCCGCGGGCCGCGGAGGACTCGGCAGCCGCGTCCTGGCACGGCGGGACCGGGCCAAGCTCTACGAGGAAAAAAATCCTTGGCAAATTAAGCGGACAACCCTTCGGGAGTGAAACGGAACAGAGCCCTAGCAGCCCCGCTCCGAGCGGCGGCCCGGCCCGGCCCAGCACCCCGCTCCGCCGCTCCGCCTCCCCAACCCCCCCCCCCCCCCGCCGGGCCCCAAGCGCAGCGGCGCCGGGGCGCGGAAGTCCCCGCGGCCGCGCACCGCCCGGTCCCGACGGATCTCGCGTGGCGGAAGAGCCCCAGTGCGTACCTGCGCTTTGGAGGGTCTCGATGTTCTGCGGCCGGGCGGCGAACTCGGCCACCGCCTGCACGAACTGCGTCCGGGCGCGTTGGTACTGCTCGAAAACTGCGGGCGGCAGCGCCAGAGCACCGAGTTAGCGCAGGGGCACCGGGCCCCAGGCTCCGGACCGCAACCCCGGACCGCGACCCTTAACCTCAGCCGCCCCGGCCTACCTTGCAGAACCTGCCTCTGGCTCATGTCGGCGGCGCGGCAGGCTGCGCGCCCGCGCAGGGCCGTACTGTGTACGCGTCGCCCTGGCAACCGGGCGGAAACGGAGCCTCGGGGGGGGCGGGGCCGCAGCAACACCGCCCGTGACGCCAGGACGCCCTCCCGCCGCGCGCTGTCCCGCGCAGCTCCGCGCCTCACTCCGCGGCCCACGTCCCCACACCCCCGCGGGGCCCGGCCGTGTGTGCCGGCGAGGGACCGCTCCCGAGTGGCCGTGTGCGCACATTAACGCTAAACGTACACCCATGGGTACAGGTCTGGGCATAGGCACCCATGGAGATGCGGGGGGGCGTAGGACCTACAGGTCTGCGCAGAGAGGGCTTCGCGCCTCTATCTCACCACGGTACCACAACTCCGGCGGATGTATCTGTGGGTGTAGATGAAAATGTAGTTACATACAAGGACGTATACAGGCAGCTGCATGTGCTCATCTCAACACAGGGAGCTCTTGTCCCCGGGAGTGACGGGCAGGAGCCGCGGGACGGTGCCGGGCTCAGAGCAGGGACTGGCTCGGGACAGAGCAGTGACTTGTGCCTGCGCCCGCCGCTGCCGTCCCTCCTTCCGCGCCGGAGCCGAGAGCTTCCCCGACCCCGCTGACTTTTGACTGGGGACTGCACCGCCGGGACCGTCCCAGCCGCGCCGCCAAGGCAGCCGCTCCTCGGCGCCCAGGGCTGCGCGAGGCGAGGCGCGGTGCTCCGCGGACCGCGCTCTGCGACGTGACCAGAGAACTGCTTCGTCCCGCTCCGCTACTGCGCAAGTTTCCGCCTAGTGCTGGCAGGCAGGCGGGCAGTGCTCCGCCGTCCCGGCTGAGTCCCGCGCATCAGACGGCAGCTCCTGCAGGATCCCCCTGCCAGGCTCCGTTCCCCCTCCTGGCTAGGGGAGAAAGAAAAAGGAAGAAAAAAGAAAAACAAAAGCAGTCGCAGTGAGCCCGGAGCTGCCCCCTCCGCACCCTGCCGAGCCCTTATAATTCAGGGAGGGGAGTCCTTTGATTTTTTTTTTTTTTTTTTTTTTAACCATTTTTTTACCACCCCTGCTATTCCTCCTCGGGGATCTCCACTATTAACTTACGCCTCCGCGCCGACCTACGCTGGGGTTTTTCGCTCCGTCCGGGGAATAAACGCCCCGCTCAGGGTCGCGGAGCCCCCGCCCACAACAGCGAAGCGCTGCGCGTCTCGGCGATGCGGCCAACGCGGGCGCGCAGGGGCGAACCCGTGGACTACAGCCTCTGCCAGGACCGGGTCATGCCATGGAAGAACCCCCGTACCCCCAGGAGGGGAAGGCTCTGCTCCTTCCTCGCACCCACACAGGGTTGATAAACCAGAGCGCAACCTCCGCGCAGCGCGGGAGTTGCTTTCTTGGCGCAGATGCAGCCGGCGGGAAGCAGCTTGTGCTCTGTCTGTGCAAGGGGAGCGGGGTAGGAAGGGGCAATGGGAGGGCGGTCCGGCAGCACGGCTCGGGCTCTGCCAAGCACAGGTACTAGTTATTCACCTGCGCCATAACAGTATTTTTTAATTATTTTTTTTTTTCAACAACATGTCATTCCGGTAGATAAGCTAAGCACCGCCTTCCACTTTTCCCATCTTGGTTTCTGCAGTTTTAAGGACTATTTACACATAATTACCTTCATAAACGGCTGGCCAAGGCGTGGTTATACCTATCACTAAACACAGCCTGGGAGGTCTTTTCAGCAACTAATACAAACGGTGGGACTGCGAAAGGAAATCAGGATTAAAATTCTTAGAATGGAAATAGACTGCACATCTCCCTCAGTAGCTTTTGAGAGTGTTCCCCAAGGTGCAGGATGTTTATGAACGGAGTTACTAGTTATCTCTTCTATGGGTTAGGCTGCTCCAAGTGAAATCGTCATCCACATCAGAAAACCAGAGTAACTCTTCCATAAAAAATGCCCCTTTCTGTATCAACCTTTTAATAGACAGTGGCTTCAGGATATCATAGGCTGGTATTTTGCTCTGCAAAGCTCTAAATGTACAAAGTCAGATGACTGACACTACATGAACATATTATTTGACAGGTAGTATAAAGTTTTGTGTCATATATTTAAAGTTGAGGGGTCGAATTTGCTTCAGCTGAAATTTAAGAGTGTGAAAAAGTGCAAAAAAAGATGTCTAATTCTATGAAATCATCTCTGGATTTGCTCAACTGAAAAGAGGTGGGCTAATGTAAACAATATTATGGTATAAAATGAGACACGTGTTTCTAGGACTATTTAATGTGAAAAAAATTATCTTTAAGAAAACAAACAAAACAGGCGATGTGCTGTTCTTTACAAATAAATAAAGCAAATTAAATAAGATTAGTGAGAAGGTCTTCTGCCACAGAAAATATTTTGGAAAAATATCACCATGTGTACTTGAGAAGGGAACAGCTGCTAAACACATTTCTTTATACTTATTTCAGTTCTTAAGTTAAATTAAAAAAATAAACAAACGGTGATGAATTACTTCCAGAGTTTCAGTTTGTTGGTTTATTGTTTTTTTTTTTTAAAAAAAAAATAAATAAAAAAAAAACCCAACAACAACAACAAAACCAAAAAACCCCACCAAAACGCACACATACACACACAAAAATGTGTAGATTACAGATAAATTGATTTATTTGTCTAATTAAGTCTAATGTTCGGAGAAGTGGAAGAACAAAACACATCCTGAGTACCTCCAAAACTTGCTGTTACATTTCATTGCTTGATACTAAGAGTCTGTTCGCATGGTTAATACTAATAACGAGGAATAAACACCATGCAAATGCGGTCTACGGAAATGTCACCCCTTCTCGCAAAAGTACTGAAGACGGAAAATCATTTATGGAAATGACGTAGTTGTGAGACTTCATTGCCTGCTGCTGGGGAGCTCATCAGTAGGAATCTGTATCCTTAGGCGAGTGATGTTCGGAACGACTGCGGTCCTGCACACGTCATCTTAAAAAGTAAACCGGAGACTAGGGGAAGAGTCAACATTTACCCAAATTAATAACGTCGATTCTCTTTCTGGTGGCTGTTCTTTAATGTCAGTCTTTGATAGACTCGAAAATACACCGTAACGGGGTGAGGAAGCACCATTTTCCCCAAGCCCATGAAAGTGAAGTTTGTCCCCGCGTTTTCCTGGGGGCTGAGGGGTGCCGGAGGGGCTTCCCACCAGCTTTCCCGGCTTTTCCCGTTCCCCAGGTGCGAGGCAAGAGGTAGCCCAGCCCGCGCACGGGAGCAGCGGGGTCCTCCCCAGGAACCCCGTCTGGAAGGGTGCTGGGAGGTAAGGTCAGGGCCGGGCTCTCTGCCCCTCCATGGCTCATGCCCCGAGGTGCTGCGGCTGGACAAGCCGTGGCTGCTGCTCTGCGGCTTGAAATTGTGCGACGTTCATTAAAATGTGAGCTTTTCCCGCGTCTTGATGTAGCGGCTTCCCCACCGGCTGCGGGACGTCCCGGGATGCTCCCCGGGGTTCCCGCTCCTCTCAGCATCGCGATCTGGGGCTCTCGATCTGCCTCCGGAGGGTCTCCCCGCTTGCCACATGCCTGGCAAATTGTTCAAAGGTTTGAGCAGACATATCAAGGGTTACAAAAATCAGTTGTGGGATGTTTATGTTTGTTTGTTTTTTTTATCTCGTGCTTGCACTACTGAGCGCGTTTGGGGAGAAGAGTGACTCGGAAACCACCACTCGCTCCCTCGGATGGGAGTGAAAAGCACTGGGCTTTTGAAAGGGGAGGTTAAGCGTGGAAGAGTTAGTGGTAGTGAATGGGATGTAGGGAACTGAAGTGCTGTCTTGAAGACAGTGCGCTGAGTGAGGCATCTCCATTGCGTGGATAGCCTCTACTAAAATATAATATTTTAACCCTTGAACAATTTAATTTTCAAATTGAACTTGGGCTTTGGCAAAGTTGAGTTTTAGCAAAAACTCTGTCAGTGGGACTGTAACAGTAGAGAGTTCCCTCTTTTTCCCTGAGCTTTGGCTCGGGGCTCCAGCAAGTGTCAATATTCTGGGATCCCCTCTTCGCATTTTTGCTACTGAGTTTAATTTCTGAGACGTTCCTATAGAATAAATTAGTTCTGTGATGCTAAGGCAGAAACGTCGAGGCACTTCAAACGCATTAGAAAGAGGAGTTCTTTTCCATCTCATAAGAAGACGACGCTGGCATTTAAGCAGATATTTGTAACCATAAACATGCAAACGGTATAGTTCGGGCTCGTGGAGATTGATGCGTAGCTATTGCACCAGGGAAAGGCACAAGAAAAATATTGAGGGACAGACAAATAAACTGGAATAGGGCAAAACATAAAATGTCTTGGGCTGACTTGCAGGATGGGACCAGGAAATATTAGCTGGTAGGGCTGAGCCCTTTTTACCACGTGCATATAGTTACACCCCTGGTTTCCTGCGGAACCACCAACGCTTCTGCACTGCTATTAAAAAAAAAATAAAATAAATTTTGGGATGTTCCAAAACCGAAAGCCGGACCTTAATCTGTTCTGGGCACTTGAAAGGAACGAGGTCTTCCTTTGTCTCTGTTGCTCCAGGGGAGGGTGTGTGTCGGATTGGCGCTGAACGCTGCCCCAATCTACATATGTAAACCCAGCAGCGCTTTACCACAACCCCCCCTCTCCGTGCCAGTAGTGTTGCGGGCACCAGCAGCTCACAACAATGTTGTCAGACAATGCGAAATACGCGGAGCCTGCGCGGCTGCGGCGGGAGGAGCTGGCCATTTTTTTTCTCATCTGGAAGAACCAAACCTGCGTGATAGGGCGCGGAGCCCCGCGGCCGCCCCGTCCTCCTGCCTCGGCATTGTCCCCGACTGCTATGGTTAGAGGGGTGGGAACACACAGCAGCCAGACGACGATATCCCGATCTGCAGGAGAAGGTGTAACGAGAGGCACCAGCAGCAGAAAAGGCTGCAAATCGCTGTCGTGTGGTTGCTATTAGCAACAAATCAGCTGAACAGCCTGCAAACCCCGAGCACCTAGGGCGGAGGTGGGAAGGCGAACGCCAGGGCTGGGAGGCTGGGGCTGGTGGGCGCTTTCCCGAGGGGACCTCCCGTCCAGCCTCGGGTTGTCTTCCCGGAGGGCGGCCGAGGAGGGCCAGGGCAAGGGAAGACACTGCTGCCACGCTCTGCGCTCCAGGAAAATGGAAAGGCAACCCACTTAAAAGAGACAAAATGGCAGCTCGTGGCTTGTCGGCATCCTTTTCGGAGCGGAGCGCCTGCCTCGCCTCCGTCGGACCCCCTTGCTGCCAGGTCCCCTTTGCCTGGGGGCTCTCCCTGCTCACCCGCCTGCCCAGGGGCAGCGCCCCAGCCCAGGGAACAGCAGCGCGCTGTCCCCCGGGGACACAGAAAAAGCCCCTGGCTCTCCGCAACCAGCCCACCCAGCCTGGAAAGCCACCTCCCGCCACTCTCAATGGGACACGTCCAGAGCAGCCACTCGCCGGGCGGAGCCGCGGCTCCGCGTCCCGCGCAGCCCAGCTCCAGTAGGCTGGCTGCGGCATAGGGAACCCGCGGAGTTTGTGCGCAGGCTCCGCACCTCGCGCAGCGTCAGATGCCTCGAAGGGGCATCACTCACTCACATAGTACCCCTGCACCTTGGCCGTGCCAACAGCTTTCCTTCCAGCTTTTCTGAGTTTTTGGTTTTGGTGTTTGTTGCTGGACTTTTGTTGGTATTGGTTTGGTTTTTGGCGCGGTGGTTTTTGGGCTTTTTGTGTGCTTGATTGGTTTTTGGTGGTGGTGTTTATTGGTGTTTGAGGTTTTTTATTTTGTTTGCTTTCTTTGATTTTTCGCTTTTCCAATTTAAAGTTTGTTTGGTTTTTTGGGGTGGGTTTTTGGTTTTGTGTTTTTTATTTCTGACTCGTATGCGGAGCTGTTCTGGGGTGCTGGGTTTTCTTTTCTTTGTTTCTTTCCTTGTTTTACAATCAGCCTATTTCGGAGGCCTCCATAAACCTCAAAATCTTTGGCACGATGTTGTCTCTCAGATCAGATGGTGCCTCGTTGAAGAGGCATCTCCCGAGAATCCTCAGCACATGTGGAGGGGAGGTGCACAATGCCGGCGCCTGGGAGCTCTGAGCTCGGCGGAGGCTCCGGTATGCGGGCGGCTCCTCCCGGCCTCGGCCTCTCACCGGGGATTCGGTGTGCGAGAGGCACCGGCGGCGCGGAGCCAGGTGGCGCGTCCGAAGGGGGAAGGCTTGCTGCCTACTTCTGCTATTGGGAAAGTGCCTCCCTGCCACCCGAGAGATGTCACCCTACCGCTCCCCGGGTTGACAGCATCGTCGCGAGGAGCGCGGAAAGCATCTGCCTTTCCCTGTCGATGGGAACATACAGCCCTTTGTCTCTCCAGACGAGGTGCGATATTCAGCTGCGTGCCATGAAAATACAGGCGCCAAATGGCTGCCGCGGCCCACTCCCCTCTCTGGGGGAAGCTGGGGCTCCCCGGGGACCCGCCGTGCCCTGAGGAGCGATGGGGACGGCCAGCCTCGGAAGGAGGCCGGATCCCTGCAGCAGGGCCGAGTGGCACAAGGGTCCGTGGCGCCAGGCAGCTGGCCCGGGGATGGCAGAAAGTCACGTCCCAGTGCCCTCGGGAAGAAGGGCTGAAGTACATCCCCCAGTAGCTGCTGTTGCTGGAGCACCCTTAGGGTAGGGCGGGAGGGGAAGAGCAGGCGGGGGCTGTGGCTGCCCCGCTACGCTTTGGCGGAGGGAGGCGGCAGCCGGGTGTGCCACCTGCGGGGCGTGCCCGCTTCCCCCGGCCCGGCCTGGCAGCAAAGCGGGACACCGTGTCCCGCAGCACGCATAGGGTAACCGGGCGGTGCTAAGCGGGGGGCGCCGGGCGCTGCGCGGTTCTGTGCGGTGCTGCGCGGAGCGCCCTGCGGGGTCTCCGCGCTTTTCCCCCCCCACCCCGTCCCTCCGCGCGCCCCGTTCGAATCTGGCGGCGCGCGGGGGAAGTTCCGCGGGCGCGAGGCGGGAGAGCTGCGCAGGCGCAAGATGGCCCCGGCCCGGGCGGCGGTGGGGGCGCGGAGCCGCCCCGGCTTCCCCCGGTGCCGCGGCAGCTGGCGGGGGCAGCTGGTGGCGGCCAGGTCGTGCCCGTGGCACCGGAGGGACCGAGCCCGGGGAGCCCCGTCACCTCTGGCGGAGGTGGCACGGAGAAAAGTGCGGCCGTTCCGCCGTTTCCCGCTGGCCTTCCGTGGCGCGGAGGAGGCGACGGCCGCACGCCACGGCGGCGGGGAAGCCGGGAGGCCCGCGGGCTTCTCGCCTCCCCGAGGCGATGCCCTCCTCCGGCAAGGCCGCTTGCGGCCTTTCCACGGCCGCCGTTGTCCTGCCCGACGCGCCCGCGGCTCCGCGGCAGCGGCGGGGGAAGAAGTCCCTTTCCCTGCTGAATTACATGTCATCCGCGCTTTACCCGTTACCGACTTTTTTTTTTTTTTTTTCTTTTTTCCTTTAGCCCACGTTATCACTTTTAAATAAAAAAAATATCCCATCCCCGAAACCGTCGAGACCGAAAGTTTCCCAGGTCTCCACCGGGCTGAAGCAGCTTTTCTATTCTCCTGCTCAGACTCCTCTGATGAGAGGAAGGGAGTGAAGGAGCAGAGCTGGAAAAATTCTTGCTGCCAGAATGCTCTTGCATTTCTTGAATTAATAAAACACAAAGCAGCCGTGGCTTGGAGCTCTCGGAGCGGGGCAACGACATTGAACTGAGGAAGGAGTAGGTCGGGAGCCCTTTGGATGGGAAAGCAGATTTCTCTTGAGGCGTCCTCTCGGTAGAGACAGGCAGAAAAGATGAAAAAGAAACTGTTTATAGTAAAATAAAGGAAATCCGTTTCAAGTACCCGGACTAGAAACAAGAACGTTAAAAATTAACAGCGGAAACAGGAAACACTTATCTGAGTAAACATTGTCTCGGAATTTCACCGTATTAAATTTGGGAGAGCGCAAGGTGCTCGCCGGGGTCGTCGCCACCGGACTCCCGCTGCCGTACCTGGCGGCGGGGGCCGGGGCTGGACACCGGAGACGGGCACGGAGAGACAACCCCGTCATCCCGAACCGAATTGGTGGCAAAGATCGGAACTACAGGAGTTCCTGCGTGCTGAGAGAATGAACCGTCCAGCAGTGATGCTGGGAAGGTAGGAGCCCAGCTCCCTACCAGAGGGGGGAAGGGACAGGAGGTCCGGAGCAGCGGCGAAGAATTAAAGAGGCGGAGGTGGACGGGAGGAGGCTTAGCCCCGGTACCGAATCCCGCGGAGGATTTGTTTTGCGCGCTCTTTGAAAATCCTCGGCGAAACGGCTGAGTCCTTGGCCAGCGGCACGACGGAAGAGGTGACAAGCGGTGTGTCCCCGGCAGAGGCGGGGGAAGGGCTCCGGAGGCATCGCTTCGGCTGGAAGAACCCACCGCTCGCTCTGACTCCGCTTTCGGGTTTCGGTGCTCCCCTTCATTATCAGAAAATCACAGGACGTCTCCTCGGAGTAAAGTTCTCCGGAGCTCCCTCCGACGTTGTCCGGGCGCCGGCGCCGCGGCAGGACCCGCCCCGCGCTCCCCTCTCTGCCCCCCGGGACGGTGCCGGTTTGCGGGAGTTCCTCGGCTCTGCCCGCCGGCCGGCACGGGCCTGCTGGAACGGATTGTTTTGAGCAGTGCTCGGTGCTGGGGGACAAACATCTTCTCTTAGCAAGCTCGTCATGCTCCTTTTCTTCCCCTTTCTGCATATTTCTGTATTCCTTCCTCCTGTCTTCTCTAGAAGCCTGTGGAGCGCTTCATTCTCACTCTCTCCCTGGTTTTGCCCGGGGCTGGCTCCTTGCCGCTTATCCCCCATCCGGGCCGGGCACAAAAGCGCTGCTTGGAGCTGCAGGCAGCTGAACCAGGGCGGAAAATTTGGTCGGACGAAGACAGAAAACCATCATTTTCCAGCGGGCGCCGACCGCCCCTGCCTCTACCTTTGATCACATTGCTTGGTGAGCAAACTCAGAAAAACGCAGTAGACTTCGTCTTTATGTCTCGATCTAAGTGCAAAGACGGGTAATGAAAATATTCTTATTGCACATACAGAGATTTCTTCTAGAATAGGGAGCATACATTTCCATACATTTATAAGGAAACCCGTTCGTTATGTAGCTGCAAAGCAAAATATTGAAACCCGGGAAGCTGACATAGCAGCTCCGCAAGTAGAACATCAAGATGGTATCTGTGATCGTCCTCTCAATTGTGCTTAGCAATATATACGCATCGCAGTGCCATCTGCCTAGGGCCAGCAGCAAAACAAAAGTTTCACATGGCAGCACAAACATCCTCAGTGGCTTCTGCGGCTCGTCAAGAGACCTACTGAAAACGTTTGTTCTTTTTCAGACGGGAGATGTCAAACTGGGAGATGTCGTAAGTGTTGTAAGAGCTTAATAAACCTCGAAGGGAATTATCCAACTCCTGTTTCAATTGCTTTATGCTTCACGGACACTCTACAAAGACCGAGAATAGCTCTGTTTTGATGCTAAAAGTTGTCATTATCAGCTAGTTCCAGCATAAATAAGTGCCATTTGATCAGTGTGATAAGGTACAACCCTCTGCTGTAGGGTCGGTGCTGCTCTTCGGATGAATGAATTCAACCAGTACAGTGTGATTAACCCGTGGAGTTGAGGGGATCATTCCAAGATGTACACTCGGTCGCATGGAGAGTTATCTTTACATTAAAATGTACTTAGTTGCACTGAGGCTATAAAAGTAACGCAGAGCAGCACAGGCAGCTCTCGCCATCACAAAAATCCTGTTCTTCCTTTCCCAGACAGCACATCTTTACAGGAGCTACGTTTGAGCAGACAGGAGATGTAAGCTGTGGGTGCCTGGGATGTGAGGATACATGATTTGCTGAATTTCTGATTTGCTGAAATGAAGAACAGCAAATATTTTCAAGGCACGCAACCAAAATAAATCACGGTGATTTCTAGAATTTTTTGGTTTGTTTTTGTAGGGTTTTTGGTGGGTTTTTGTGTGGTTTTGTTTGTTTTTTAGCACTATGCTGGTCTGGTTGCTGAAAACTTTTGCACACCCAGAAACACTTGCACTGAGAACAATATGTCTGTCCTTTACTTTTAACATCACATCAGCAGAGGTAATTTGCTACTTTTCAATGAATTCTCCCTTTTATTTTTTTGTTTCTTTGACCAGCTATAAATGAAAGTTATTTGCGTATATAAAACTGAAGTTTTTACTGTTGAAATTGAACTGTACACATTTACTACAGGAAAAAAGTACGAACTCTTGTTTAACAAGACATTATACATGAATAAGCAATAACCTTGTGGAGGATTTGCAATCACCTGGTCTATAAAAACAAGCCGGACAAGTAACAGCAATTTATATGCAAAAGTAATGATTTAATGACTATAAGCAAGACAAAGCAATAGAATTGTGCTTCTTTTGCAGACTGGAGACAATGAAATGTTTAACTACAATTTTCCCGTACAAACATGAAACAATATCCATATAGAATAAACACCCTCACAAATGAATAACTGATGGGTGATGAACACACACGAAGTTCGACCAAAGCAAAGCACAAACTGAAAAGTGTTCCAGGCTGTTCATATTTTATGGTGGAAAAGTTCCTTCTACTGAAAAAAATAATACCTTTAGAAGCCTCTAATAAAATGCACCTATTCGTAGGCCATTAAAAAGGAGGCATTCTCCATGATTTAACTGGAAACATTAAAGTACCTGTTAAATTTTAATGTAGTTAGTACTGTACCATATACATACGCATTAAATCAAATTTAGATAAAATGCCTTCATCCAGCTACTTGCTGGTTTCTTAAAATTTATACCAAATAGTTGATGGCTTCTATAATGATTCTGTGTGCTTTTAAAAACACAGTCCCACCAAATAATAAGTAGGTAATGAAACAGGTCACAGATTTCCATGTTCCTTAACTTTTTTTTTCCTTCACTGCATCACTTCAACATTTGCAAAAGTAAAAAAATATCACATGGGAAAAAAAAACAAAAAACAGACAAAGCTAGTAAAATCCTTTTAAGATTGCCAATTGCCTCCAGGTTATCAGAGACTTGAATGTGCTTTCCCAATACTGTAGCTCTCACACGCAAAGTGTTTCTTGCAGTATGAGCAAAGCTCAAACAGGCGGCATCTGCAAGGGTCGAACCAGTTTAGAAATTTAACAACCATATCATGAGTGCATGAAACACAATATTTTCTTTATAGTATTTATAAATATATCATACAATACTGTTTCCTGTTATGTCATATACCAATATGGCATTGTACAATAAGCATAATGCCATCTGATTCTTACAAAAGCGAATCATTTAAACAAGTCAGTAAATAAAACGGTAATACCCGCTTTTAGGCATACAGATTGTAAAACTGAAGTTTACTTTTCTTTTGATCGGTTCTGCGCAGCAACAGAGGAGTAAAAGATGCAACATAAGAATCAAAATGGCTAATACGCAAAAATTGTTATTCACAGTGACATGGCTACATATATGCATTATTCTATGCATATTCCTTTCCTTTTGTTGGATTTCAAGATGAAAAAGCACTTGCTTTCTACAGATTCACAAAACAGCATAAGAACAATAACAATCAAAGAGAACGCAATGGAGGAATTAGTCTGGATTAACAAACTACTTCCCCGGATTTGTATTGACTTCAGGAGAATCCCGAGTCCAGATGATGGGGACTGAAACAACGCCGCATCGCTCAGAACAGGTGAAGGTGTAACTTTTGTTTGCTTCCCAGTCCTCTGAAAACAATTTACATTTCAATCTTGCGTTTCCATTAACGTCCATCCTGAATGTCACCTAGTCCGCCTTTTATAGCCAAGTTCAGTGTCACTACAAAAGAAAGCAATTTGGACGATAGTCACATGGATTAGCATCTATAAAGCTGTAACGGCATGGAGAGATCTATATAAAGGAGGGGCAGGGAAGGGAGGGTGGTAGGGGAGGGGGTGGTAGCCTGGTTGGCTTGTCAACCGGATGAAGTGGCTGAGGAGCCATTTATCGATGTTTTCCGTGCTCTGTTGGTAAAGGAGGATTGGTGGTTACTGCTGGGGCTGCTGCTGGTGCCGTTCATGGTGCTGGAGATGTGAGGGAACTGGGGGTGAGGAGACTGGACCGGTGTGCTGGGGCTGGGCAAACAGGAGGAGGTGGAGGGGATGCCTCCTGCTGGGCTGCTCGCCTTGTCGCTCCCAGAGTCACTTTCCAGCTCCCCGCTGTTATTCAAGCCTTCCCTCTGGTGACTGATCTTCATCCTCTTGCAAGTAGGTCGGACCCGGTATTTCAGGGGGAGAGGCCCGTTCTGCAAGGCAAAAGGGAGACCCGGGTGAGCACCCTCCCTGGGCCACAACCTGCCCCTCGCCCCCCCGGCTGGAGGCAGGCCAGAGATACTCACCCGCCTCCAGGTATAGATGTAGGCAATGTCCATTAGGGTATAGTAGTCCTTCAGAGGCTCCTCTTCATACATCACATCGATCTGTTAGAGATACAAACCCATGCATTAAGGAGTATCCAGACATTTATCTCAGTGTATGTTTGCTCTGAGGTGAAAGCAGCCCCACTGCCATACAGATAAGAAAAATGAGAAAAAAAGAAACAAACAAACAAAAAAAGACAAAAAAACCCACAAAAAATTTAAGGCCAAACCCAGGAAGGAATAGGGAGTTTTCATATCTGCTAGACATGATTTAAATATATTAAGGAGCATTTTCATGATACATCTATATTTACAGCATTAAAAAAAATCTGTCGCATCAAACTCTCCAGATAGATATTTTAAAAATAATGTTCATAACCCCATCAACATATTGCACACATCAGAAATATTTGGTAGCTAGCACTTGCTGGCTGTAATGAATGCTAATCCATATCAGCATGTTCAGAATAGCAAGGTTTTAAAAAAATCATTCTTTCCCCATAGGTACCTGAAAAGTGTTAGGTATATCCATTTTACTCCGCAGGAACTTTCTTAGATGCATCACTGTCATTGCTGCTGGGCAGCGTAAGTATCTTTTGTCATTCACCTGATGGCATAGTAAAGAAAATTGGTCAACTGAGAAAAACCAATTACTTCAACCAAAGTTGTATTCTAACATTTGTTGTAATTTTTAAAAATGCACTTTATTAAATTATGGAGTACAATACAACAATTTCTACTGCCATAGAAGGTACAACATAAATAAGCGATAAATTACAGTTCCACAGAAAATACTTAAAAAGCAACTATTTTATAAATAAGTATTTTAATCTCAGTGTAAACATATTTTTAGAATATATTACAAAATTAATTTATAAATAATTTATTGCAGTATCTGACAAAAAAATTCACATTCCACTTCAAAGGTACTGCAGGCTTGGTTTGTTGATTTTTTGTTTGTTTGTTTACATATACAGCTGTATGAAGATGTTTGACCTCTCCTGTACCTAGTGCCACTATAGGTGTGCTATAATGTTCACGATAGGAGATACCTATGTATTTTTTTCAGCCACACACCTTGCCCAAGATGTTTACGTATATGTTACATTTCCTACACAGTAAAGAGAAGTTATTTACCTCTTCCTTTGATTTTTCTTTCTCCTTATTTCCTTTTCGTTCCAGCCTGAGAGAAGGAATGAAACAATTACTATAAGTCATAAATGCAGCTACTCTCAGTCAGGTAAACATAAAATATTGCCATTCTGGAACTTGCCTATTCTGGTCAAAGAATTCAATGGATAAGCTTATTATCTCGTCGTCTGTTATAATTCTTTTGTCTTCATCAGCCACTTCTCCCCTGTCTTCATTAGAGCCATTGGCAGCTGTGCAGAAATTTCCACAATAATTTACATTTTGAAGTTCAAATCAGGAAGCATGACAATTCTCAGTAACATGAAAAAAATTAAATCTCCATAGTAAGATGGTGAATTACAGCTACCTAACTGTTAAAACAATAAACTTTTAGTATGCTGAATTTACTTCTTAAAATTCAGTCACAGTAATACATAATTTGTAAGTTAAAAATGAAACAGCAACGCATCTAGGTCAATGCTACATTTATTAAAGTTTAGAACAAGAAGCTTTTACCATCAGCTGACGGATGAGCAGCATAAAAATCTCTCCTTCTTTTCATTTCATCTAGGTGGAAAAGCATATATATTTCTTTTAGTAAGTATTCTGTAACTCCTGGTACTGACACAGGGTAGCAGCTCTGGTTTTGTTTTTCTGCTCTTAAAGAAAAAAAACATGCTTTAACTACTTACTTTTGAAAAGGCCTGGTACTAGCTTGTATACAATATCTTGGAGAGTTTTATCTGACCTGAAAGAAGAACACCCCAAAGCAGAAAATTAAACAGATGAAGCCATATTTTAATCTAAGTGGTAGCTCCTCATTTATAATCTTTCACAACAATGAGGCACCTTCTACAAAGTGGGAGGCTAGTCATAAAAAGTTAACTTACAAGAACTTGTAATCACACCACCACTTCTCCAAATACCACTATAAAGCTAAACTCATCCATGCTACCACAAATGAAAAATAATTCTCTTCGACCAAAGGAAAGCCCTGCCTGCATTCATTTCCTGTAACATGAAAAGAGTAAAAAGTAACAACAACAACAAAAATATCTCTGAAATAAGCCAGCATGCTTTAAAGTTTGAGCAGTATGTTTCATAACTATGGAATTATGGTTGGAGTGAAGCACCTCTGTGAGAAATGGAGGTAAAAACTGTTGGGTGGTACACATGGCAATTAGAGAGAAGGAAGAAGCATTGCATCAGTAGTGGCATATGCAAAAAAAGACCAACAAAAACTTGAAATTTCCATCAATGACAAAACTCCAAAGAGAGAGCATACACAAGAGTTAGCTTGTAAATTGACAAGTCCATTCAGATTTAAATCGCAGACCAAGAGATAACATCAACACGACTACTGCTGAGCTGCCCACATACAGTAAAACAAGAGATGCCGAGGTCGCATTACATTCTTCTCCTACCTTATATTCAAAAGCGGTCGAGTTTTGTGAACTTGGACATCACAGATAGGACAATACTTGCTGGTCTCCAAGTAACGCACGATACAGGTCTTACAGACTGGAAATCAAACACGAAAGCCTTTTTAGTGATGGTCGTAGGTGAAGCACAGATATGCATAGATCGAGGTGCGATTTTCTAAACTATGCAAGCTATAGCAAATCGTCCCCTGTCAGCAGCACGCTGCTTAAGCTAAACGAATACCCAAATAAGCTGCAATTACCATGAAAAGGAGACGCTTAGAGCACATATATTATTACTTTAACAAAGACCGTAGGGCCGTCGTCAGAAAAACTGCAACGCGGCCGGGCCACCCATTTCCCAGCCCGCCGGGAAGGCGGAAAGGCAGAGGTCCCGGGCACCTCAGAGGGTTCGGGATTTGGTTTGCTTTTTGGTTTTGTTTTTTGTTTTTTGTTTTTGGTTTTTTTTGGGGGGGGGGTGGTGTTTCTTTTTTTTTTTTTTCTCCGTGTTCCCGGGATGCCGGGAAAGGTGGGAAGCGGCGGGGAAACAACGCGGAGCGCCCGATGATGGTACTTACAGGAGTGGAGGCACTCTATGATGGTTGTTGCATCAATGAAGTACCCGCCACAGAGCACGCACATGAGATGGGGGTTTAGCTCGGTTATTTTGATTCTGGTTGTTCGGTGCATTTTGGCGTGGCGAGGTGCGGCTCTGAAAGACACACACACACACACACACACACACACAGGACCGATCAGCGAGGGCGAAAGCGGCGGCGTCCCAGGTGCCGAGAACCGGCGCGTCCCCTTCCCCCGAGCGGTCGCATCCCCCGGCGCAGAGGCCGATAAAGGGCGGAAGGCGGCGGCGCGGGGCCGGGCGGCGGGCGAGGGCCGGTCCCGAGGCCGGCGGGGCGTCCCCGCACCTCACCGTACCGGGCCGGCTTGGGCGCAGCCCCGCGGAGGCGCGGTCTCTCCGCGGCACCCACCGCGCCTCTCCCCGGCGGGGCACGGGCTCTCCCCGCGGCGCGGCGGGGCACCGGCCGGCTCAGGCTCCCCGGCAGGCTCGGAGGAGATGCGGCGGGGCGGAGGGGAGCTCCGGGGGGGGGGACGGCTGGGCACCGGGCTGCCGGCGAGCAGCACAAAGGGGAACCAGCGCCTCCCGGTGCGGCTGCCCTGGCATTTCCGGAGAGCGGGGAGGGGCGGCGGGGGGAGGGCCGGGGGGGGGGGACGACGACACACGCACCTCGGAGCGGGGCCGGGCACCGGGGCGCCGGGGCCGGCCCGCGAGGGGGGTCCGGGCGGCTGCCGCTGCTGCTCGGTGCCGATCCGGATCTGCTCCGCTCTCCGAGGGGGTTGCTATAGCAACTTACACTTACACTTGGCATCCTGCCACCGCTGGGAACACACGAGAGCCGGGCGGGGGGGCGGCCGAGGGGGTAGGGGGGGGCGGGCCGGGCCGAGCCGAGCCGGGCCAGGGGGTGGGACGCGGGGCCCGGGGGCTGGAGGAGGGGGTGGAGGAGCCCGCGGGGGTCTGGGAGACCGGTTGAGAGGGGAGGGGAGGGAAAGGGGAGGGCGAGGAGGGGGAGGGGGGCGGCTCGGGCTGTGTCGGGGTGCCGCAGCCAGCGGGGTGTCGGGGAGCAGCGGGGACGACCCGAGCTTTAGGGTCGCAGCCCGGCGGAGGAGAGCGCCAGAGGCTCCTCCCGAGACTCGGCCATTTCGGATCCTCTCAGGGGCCTCTCTCCACGTCGACTCGGTGCGAGAAGCTGGTCTGAGATCGCTCTCCCCCCCCACTCACTCCCTCCCTTCGCTGATCCGCGTCGCGCTCCCGGGGACCGAGCCCGCAGCCCGAGCCGGCGGGGTGCCGAGCTCCCGCTTCATGCCACCGACATCCCCTCTCCTCAGTTTTCCTCTTTCTTCCTTTCTCTCCTTATTTTCTTTCTCTCTTCTCCCCTCCGCCCTCCCCCCCGACTCTTTCTCTCTCTCTTTCCTTTCCCCCCTCTTTAGACTCTCATCTGAAAAGCCTCCCGCGGATGAAGAGAGCGCGGCGCAAAGTTTTGCAAAAGGTAGAAAGAGATTTGCAGCATCAGGGTAAAGTATTTGGACGGGAGAAAACAACTCTCTGGATCCTTTTACAAACCCCCTTTTCAGCAATAAAGCACACCGACGGTGGGGGGAAAAGCTCAAACCGACTTTAAACGGTACATTAGTGACAGCATGCGGAGGACCATGTGACCAGATCATTCCTAACGCTAAATCAACACCTTGTCAACACAATGCAGCGACAAGAGTGAAAAACAAATGTCATTTTCACAGTCTGAAACCCATAAATCCCCTTCGGATGCACTGGCACCAACGTTAGAGGCACACATACCATTTTAAATGAGAGGGAATAAGAAGTAAAGGGGAAAGCACGCCGGGCAAAAAACCCTCTGTCAGCCGCAACTGCAAAGTAAATTGTTTTCTGTCAACCAGATCCTGAAAAATGTAACGTAACAACGTTGCCCCAGTGCAAGCTGTTCATTTCCCCATGTCAGTGCCCCCAGCACACCAGCTACTGTCCTTGGTCTCCTCTCTTCCCGAGTCAGAGCTTGCGAGTCACCTCTCCCCGCAGCACCGTGCAAGCTGGAGAAGCCTCAAGATGCTGGGTTCTCCCCAGCCACTCGCAAACTTCGGTATCAGGTAGAGAGAAAAGGGAAAAAACAAAAACCTAAAATCAAACAACACACTAAGCTTTCTACCAAGCTCTCTAAAAGCTTTAAATTTCGGCCAGACCGCCCAGGACATGGGCACAATATTCCTCAAGAAGCGTGCCCAGCGCCAACGAGTGACCCTAAGCCAGGAAACTTCTCTTGCTGGTGCAGGAGAAACCTCGAGTGAACAGCAGATAAAACTCCCCAGCTTCAAACTAAAGCCGACCAGCACACAGAAGAGCAGAGTGTAAGAAGCACTCCAGCCAGACCAGGTCCCTCAAGCTGTTCCTAGCCCTGTATGGAAAAGCAAGATCCCCGCTGCATTATAATGCGGTTTAAATGTCGCTTCCAGGGTCCCTGACCCTCAGCTCCTTACTTTTAAACTGATACCGAGGGTTTGCTTTGCCCAGAAAAGGCAAAGCCCGGGCTCCTGCTTTCCTCTCAGGGGAGTCCAGCGCCCTGAAGTCGGCATCTATTGAGGTCTCTTTAGGTTCTAAAACATGGACAGACTGCCTTCACGGTTCTGTGTTTTATTTGTTCAAGCCAACTACCTTATAATTCATAAAAATCTGAGCAAAATAACTCAGGAGTGACCGAGGTCACGCAAGTCGGCTGACCAAGAATTCCTTCCCAGCCCTGACAGAGCGGGACAAACCTTTCAAGACATAAACGCGTTTATTTCACGCAGGGGTAGCCCCTTCCTACACGAAGGGGGTAAAATTCAACCGTGAAACCTGTTTTGTAGAAGCAACTCCTAAACGCGGGTTATTTATTGCCCAAAGTTAGCACAATTTCAACGTGCTATGAGCTACCTTTGAAATTGGTGGCTTTCTCCAGAGAGCCGAGCCAGGTGCCTCACTTCTCCCCAAAAGGCACCCGGACGGGCACAGACATGCGGGGATGCAGCACGAACGCAGCACATTTTACTACAGCAGCCGGAGCTTATTATTTTGGAAAGAGGGAAACCCTTTCAGATTTTTTTTCTGCTTGCGCTGATAGCATGTCGGATACCAAAACTTCACACAGTCAATGCAAGCAGCCTCCTAACCAGGACAATATATATTTACATACTGACACACAAAACAACTAAACATAAAATACACAGAGATAGTACTCGCTAGAAGTAAACAATGCCAGACAACTGATTATTTAGAGGCCTTAAACGGGTTAGGTCAAAATGAAGAAAAACAGAAGTGCATTCTCCTGCTAAGAATCAGCTCCATTAATAAAAATCTGTAAAGGCAATAAGCTACCAAAATCTTGCTCGGCAGATAGCAGAAAATACATACATACATAAAAAATAGAAGCATAGCTCGGGTAGGTTTGTGTACTTTGCACCCACCTCCTCTCGGAAAACTTTCTCACTAGGAATAAATCAGCCGTCATTCTACATCTTCACCCATTATCAGTCAGAGCTGCTCTTACTGTCCAGCCTGTTATTCCTCTTTCGCTTAAGAATGGCCACATATGTTTTAAAGGAGGGATGGTCCTGCTTCTCTCAGAGAAAGCACACGGAGCTCAAATATCTCTGCCCAGTTCGCTGCAGTGAGAAAAGACCTGAATATTGCCAACAGAGTGCAAGAGGACCCAAATCCCTTAAATCGCCTTCCTGGAACTAGTTGAAGAACACGATCTGTTTACTTAAAAAATATACCAAAATGTTAAATTTGTACTTTCTAAGTGATCAGGTAGGTCAAGCCTTGGTGTCTCTGGCAAACTGCAGCACAAGTCTTTCTGTTTCTGGGACGTACTGAACAGAGTCACTCAAAGCAGTTTTCAAAATCTCCCTGGTCTTTGTGAGAGTCCCCTAAATCAAGTTGTTCGGACCACTACAGACTACATAAAAAAATCATTTTAACACCAAGGCTGAAAATGGGCACACACATACAGGTTTTCCTCAACTTTTCTGGAGAGTGGTAGAGTGAATCAAAGTTTCTAGAGGCTGAAAAGTGGCTACTTCACTTTTACAGAAATGCGATTTTTTCCCTTATTTTTACCAGATTATTTGAAAATATTTACAGTAACCAGAGAAACACGCCAAGTTATATATTGCCAAGGCCACCCAATGACAAAAACATATACCAGCAAATTTCCAGTGCTGCCCTTAAGCAGCATGAGGAGCCCACTCGTGACACCTTTAAGATCTGACAAAGGATTTAATGTAAATTTACTCTACCCGGGGACAAGAGAAAATGAAAAAAACCACCACCAACAAAAAACAGAGAAAAGAAATTCAACCCCCCCCACGTCCCACAGACACACCACCTTTGCTCTGAAGACTCCAGCAACCCGCACGCCTCAGATCCCCAAGATCGCAGCCAAACTGCTCTCCTTAGTCCCCCCAAAAGTCACTTCTCAGTGCTGGTCACCCCTTTCCTCTCCCAGGAGGCACAACCCCCCCAAACTTTAGCATTTAGAGCAGAAATGTAAGAGGAGACATTGCAAACAACTGGGAACCGCCATCTTACAACCCATCCAATTTCACACAAGTACTTGTCCAACTTAAGTTAATAACATTTTCTGCTGGGTGCCCCGACGCCTAACAACCCCTCCAGGAGGATCGCTACCCCCCGCTGGCTCTATCTCTATAAAATGGGTGCGTTATCTGGCATTTTAACCTCCCCCAGACACATTTCTTTCGGGGAAGACTGAAATCACTTGACCCAGGCAGCTCCAGATTTCACGAACATCCCTGTTTAATCAAAATCTCCCTTTAAACAAAGGGCGCTCAGGCCGGGCTGGCAGCAGGGTCTGGAAATATAAATATTCTCCTCGGGGGCCATGTGCACAGAAAGGTTTTAGGGGGCGTCTGGAGAAAGAAAGGAACTAAAATTTGCAAATGTGGGTGCGTAACGCGAGCGAGTGCACAGGCGGCTGCTGCTGCGTGTCTATATGTGTGTGTGTGTGGCTGGAGCAGCCTGTCAGCGCTTTTCCCATACGGAGAGCTCGGGGGACACCTAGGCTCCCCTTCGCAGCCCCCAAACCGGCCGAAAACCGCCTCCGAGCCCCCTTCGCCCCCCGCCCTTGGTAAGGCGACACCTCGCTTCATACGTACCCGGAAAACGGAGCCGGTGGGTGATGATCGGAGCGGCCAAAAAAGACAATGAAAGTTAAAAGTCGTTCAGCAGAAAATGAATGTGAGCCAAGCGGCCATCTTGAAATGAACTGCAGACGCTGTCAATTGCAATAAGCTTATTGCCGCCGCCGCCGCTGCGCTCCGCTCATTTTAGTTACAAAACACCCGGGTTTCCTCCTCTCGTCCACCGGCCCTTCTCGCTCCCTCGCTCTCCCTCCGAGTTCGCCGCCCGGGCGGCTCAGGCGCTGGGAGCGCAAAGTCTCCCCGGTCCGGATGGGTGCTCTCTCCACCAGCCCATTGTCTCTCCCTCTGCCCCCCGCTCCGCCTCGCGGCCTCGCTCGCGTTCCTTTTTTTATTATTATGATGATTATTACGAGTATTATTGTTGTTGTTATTTCATAGTTGGTGGCGGGGACCCGGGGAGGGAAGGAGGGCGGGCGGGCGGGCGGGCGGGAGGAGGGCGGAGGAGGGAAGAATGCAACGCTGAAGGCACACAGTGGAAACTGACACCGTCCCCAAAATGGCTCGGAGTTCGCCCGCCCCGCCAGCGTCACGTGGGGCGCCTCATTCCTTAAGGGCGGCCTGGGAATTAGCGGCGCTGCCGCCGGGGCCCGGCAGCCTCCCCGTGACCCAATCCCGCACCCCGGCCGCCTCCTCCCCCTCCGCCCCCGCCTCCCCCCCCCTCCCCTCCCCCGTCCGCCGCCCCCTCCCCTCTTCCTCCTCCCTCCCCTCCCCCCGGCCCTGCACGCGCTCGCCCGCGCGCCGCCGATGCCTCCTTTTTCCCCGCTGCTCTCGCCGCCCGCCCGCCCCGACCCCCGGCCCCGCAGCTCCCGCCCGCCCCCCACCCCCCGCCCGCAGCAGCCCGGCACCTCCTTCTCCCCCTCCGCTCGCCACGCCGCTCCCTTCCGAGCTGTCGCCCGGGCTCCGCGCCCCCCCACCCCCTCCCACCCCCTCCGCCCGCCGCCCCCAGTCCCGAGCACCGGCTCCCCAACCTCTGCCCGCCCCCCGGCGCCCCCCGACGTGCGTCCCCCGCCCTACCCAACGCTGCCCTTTCCACCTTCCCCACGACGCAGCCCCCCTGCCCGCACGCCCGCGGCCCCCCACGCCGCCCGACCGCCTTTCCCCGGAGCCTTCGCCTACCTCCGCGATCTTGCTCCGCGCTCCCACCCGCGGCCCCCGACGCCCGCGGCCGCCCCGCAAGTCCCGTCCCGCCACCGAGCGAGACCCGCGGGGGACCCCGCCGTGGCCTCGCGCCCTCGCCGCCTCGTGCGCGCTGCCCTCTGCCCGCACGCGGCCGTGGGACGCGCCCCTCGCCCCACCAAGGCTGCGCGGGGCCGCCGGCGGCGGGGCCACACGTCCCCTCGGGGGCCGCGCCGACGCCTTCCCGCCCAGAGCAGCGGCCCCCGGGCTCAGCACGCCCCGGCGGCCACCGAGCGGCGGCGGCCGCGAGTATCGCGGGGATCCGCCGTGTCCCCCGCCCCACGGAGGGTACAGGGAGTGCCAGGCGGGCGCTGCTGGAGAGGGAGGGAATGAAGCGGGGAAACCCTCGCGGGCCCTCACCACCGCCAAGGACAAGACGCCGCCCGCAGCCCGGGCGCGGCGGAGCGGGAAGGGAAGGGAAGGGAAGAAACCGGCTCGGCGCCGGACGCCGCGGCGAGGGACCGTCCGCCGCCGCGCTTCTTCCGCGGTGCCGCTATGCCCCACCGGCAGGTGCGGGCGGGCTCGTGGGCGGCCACCGGGACGGGGACGGCCCGGGGCGAGTAGGAGGAGGGCAGCGGCCCCGCCGCCGGGCGGTCCCGCGAGGGAGGAGACGCCGTCGAGCCGGAGCCGACACTCTGCTCCGCTCAACCTCGCGGGCTGCCGCCTTTCCGTGAGGCGCCCCGGCTCCGTGACATGAAATTGAAATCCTTCGTGCCTCCCGCGCCCGGGACCAATCTTCGCTCTTACAGAAAATGTAAGATAAGTTGGAATGATCTAACAAATGAGCCAACGCGCCGCGGCACGGCAGGAAGGGATTTTCACCTCATGGAGCTGATCTGACATTTAGCATCCTACTTTTAGGTACGACTAATTCACCCACAGAAGTTGTAGAACAAGAGTGAATAAACTTTATTAGATTCCAGAAAAAAATAATCAGCGACTATTATAAAAATAGACAAAATGTAATAGAAGGAATGATTTGAAGACACAACCGTCCAGCAAGTATTTAACAAGAGTTAATAAAAAAAAATAAAAATGGATACAAGCGAGGGATACCAGGGTCATAGAAAACAGTTATTTCACTTAATTTACATTCAAGTGCTTGGGGGAAAAACAAAAATAAAACACAAAAAAACCCCAGTTTGCATCAGGAGATGAAAGACATTTGTCATTTAGAAGACACTCTTAGGCGTGAGAGTACTTCAGCTCTGCAGGCTGACACCTTCCTTCAATCACATCTGAGTCGCTCTTTCTAGACTTTTTGCAGCATCTTTTAGTTTTCCAACTAAATCCTAAGAGATATAATACTGTCTTAGACTTCACGTATTTTTTTAAACAAATACGAGGAACATAATTTTTTTTAAATACAGAGGCAAGGCAAAACAGCGCCTTATGCCACAAAGAATTTTTGCAGCTGATGAACGCTGATCAATTACTTGGTGAACCAAGTTACTAAATAGCTCCCTGTTTTACAAGTTAGGAAGAAAAACACCTTTTAACATACAGTATCTCATAAAGCAGATCACTGCTCTTAACACATATATTTTATCACTATCATTCTGATGTTTAACACTGACATTTGCCCTAGGCTTTGAAGTACTATATACATTTCTAAAATACTGGAGATATTTTGTGTGCAGTTTTGTCCTAGGACCATTCTCCACCCAAACCACGCGAGATTTAACTTAGTCAGCAAAACAATTAAAAAACACTCACTAATAAGAAAAGGAAGACTTTGGAGACAGATTAAAAAGCAAAGGTATAAACCTGAAGTTTTAATATCTTGCTTTTCCTGTCACCCCAACTCCTCTTCCCAATCCTCCACAGTTTAGTCACTTCCAAGCATTACAATACCTCTATTGTTCAGTTACACATTTAAATCACTAAACAAAGATCAACATTTGTTTCAGTACATTTCTTACATGTCATTAACACCACTGAAGAACCTTCAGTTTGTCCTCTATTTTTAAACAAGACACAAATAAAACACTGAGCCAGCTTCTTTAAACATTTCTCTAAAGCTTAGTAAATCAAGAATTTCAGAAAAACTATGTATCTTCTCCCATATATACAGCTATGAAACAGACAAATATTTACACATGCATGTAAAATGCTCCCCATGCAACTAAAACCCATTACTTTGCAACTTTGAGAAGACAGGAAAACTACACATGGATAATTTTTATTGAAGATTCTCTTCTACCCTCACGCTCTAGCACTTTTAAAAATAGTACATAGGATTTCATTTTGACTGGCACATGGTTAAAAAACATTTATACGCACAACTAAAGCCAAGAATAGAAGCAATGATGAAAGGAAGAAGTACCTGTAATTGCTCCATCGTGCAACTAAAACTAATATCTGGGTGTGATCCCGAATCACTGTTCTGAAGAAAAAAATAATGCCTGGTTTATAAAAAAACCACATTGTGAAACTGCATTTTTTACTCTGAGGATGCTGGGATTACAGTACCTCTACGTTTAAGGTCACCAAGTAGGAAGGCTGGTAAGTTTTATGAAGTTGATTGCTCTAAATTAAAAATTAAAAAAAAAAAAATAAAAAAAAACCCACAACAACCAAACCAAACAACAACAATAATGTAATAAACAGTCAGGTGTCAGCACTGAAATGGACAAAAGAAACATCTTGATTCTTTAAAGGTACCTTAATCTGGTATTCCAAGCGCCAAGACACATCAGTTATATGAAGAGGAGATCTACCTATGCTGAAAGACACAACAGTTACAAGTTCTCCATGCTGAAAGAAAATGTCATTTTCTCAAGCTGTCCACCAATAAAGAACTTTTCATGATCTTTTCAATGCTTCTTGAAAAGTTCAGATAGTTTCTTAAAGTAGAATTCTAAAAGGAGGAAAAAAATTTCAAAGTCTGTTTTCTAAAGTTTGTTAAAAATGTAATTTTTAAAAAAATGGAATAGTATTTTCTACTTTTGATCATCTTCAGTATGCATAGGTGTTTTCCAGGACAGTATCAAAGTAGCTGTAACTGAAAATATGTATCTGTGCTGACTGACAGACTTACCTTCCCAGCAGGATTTCCAACGCATCCTTGTTTTTCTGCAGAGAAAAAAAAACAAAACAAATTGCTGAGTTCAATAAATTGCTCAAAGAAAAGGAAAACATAGGTATCTTAAAATTGGTTTTAAAACCTGATATTCGGTGCAAAATTGTTCTATTCTCTCTTTATCCAGTTTGCAGTCTTCTAGACATGTGCTAGAGAAAAAAAAAAAAAAAAGAATCTATTAGTTTTATGTTAACTTTAACTCAGCAATAGAATTTAAAGTGACAACCACTAGAGAAATGGGGTAGCTTCAGAGCACTGGTACCTTATAGCAGCTAGGTCTGCTTTCTGCTTTCCTGCCTCCAGAATACACATAGCAGCCGCAGCATGGCAATGCTTTAGCACTGCAGGGTCAATATCTTTCAGGTCTGGATCCTCTGCAATAAATGAGTTACTGATGACACACTGATTTGTCAAATCCCAGCACACCGTGCCAAGAGCTCTTGCTCGCCCTTTGAACAGCATCTTTCCCACAAGAACTTCAAAATGAAATACATTTGTTGTTTTCAGAGCTAAAGGATGGACCAAGCAAGTGAGGTGGGAGGAGGAGGAGGAGCGGGGCTGAAGCACGGACCGGTGCCAGGCGGGACTGCATGCCCCGCCACCTCTCCATCTCCTTTACACTATAAAAAGAATTTTTTTTTTTTTTTAAAGGTTAAAAAAAGAGGAACACCTCTATTTCATCTCCAAGCCCCGTCCGCGCGTTCCTCAAAAGCCTGTCGCCAAAGGCGAGGAGCGGAGCCGGAGCCTCCGGACAGGCGGGGAACCGGGGCTGTCTGTCTGCCGCCCCCGGACAGCACCGGCGGCTCCTCCGGGCGCGGAAGGGGCGGAGGGATCATTAACACCACAAAATTAATTACACGGACATACACACTCACGCCGGGGTACCCGTAGGAAACCTCCACGCGCGAAAAAAAAACACCAACAACGTTCAGAGCGAATCGGCGGGGGACCGCCGCACCGACACGAACGGGCAGGGGACCCCGTCCCGGGACGACTCCCCAATTCTCCTCCCCCTGCCCCCCCCTTATTTTCGACGGGTTTGAGCTTTCATAAAGCTGAAAGGCGCGCATTAGCGATGACACCCCGCGCAGCGGCACCCGGGAGCCGTCCACGGGCGACGCTGTGAGTGGGAGTCGCTCCGGGAGTGGGGGAAGGTGTGTGGGCAGCGGCCAGCAGGCTACGGACACTCGTGTACACACGCGGAGCCGCGCGGGATGAGGCTGGAGGAAGAAGCGCGGCGCCGGTTTGCGCGCTCCGCGCAGCTGCGCGGCCCGCATCGCCTCTCCCTGCCCACCCCGCCGCCTCCCCCCCCGCCTTACCCAGCTCGGCCTGGGGCTGATCGAGGAGGCTGCGGAAAGCGGCGCGGAGCAGCGCGGTGTACGGGCGACGGGGGAAGCGGCGGGGGTCGCCCAGCAGCCGCCACCCGCCCTGCGCGTAGGGCGACAGCTCCATTGTGGCGCCGTGACCTTCGACACGCGCCCACGTGACGCGCGCGCAGCTGATCGCCGCTGCGAGGCGGAGCCGCGCTCGGGGAGAGCGGGGGGGAGGCGGGGGGGAGGCGGGGGGAGGTGTCGCTCCGATCCCGCTTCCCTCGGCAGTCCCCGCCTCCCCCTTTCGGGTCTACCCACCCGTGTTTTGTGCGCGGGTGGCGGAATGTATGCTCCTTCCTCCCGGGTCTTTGGGGTTGGAAGTGTGACGTGATGCTGTTTCTGACCGAGTTTTGGGGGGAAGGATGCGGCGACTGGCGTGGCCAGCTCGTCAGTGCTTTTATTTCTTCCTAATTCTTCAAAAGGCGCCTGCATCATTAACCCCCCCGCGTGTTTCTGTCTCAGTGCACCTTTGAAGTGCATAGGTGCGTGCGGAGCTTTAAAGTCCACAAATTCAAGACCAAACATTTCTGCAGACCTAAGTTAAAATATCAGGAATGGTCCTTTCCCTACAGGTTAATTCTCTTCTGATATGTCTACCTTAGATATGTGTAGGACAAGGTATTGTTTCCCGATGCGGTTATAAAAGGTATAATTTCCCCCCTATTGTTAGGGCCAGCTGAAATGCAAGATTAAATTTAAAATATTTTTTTCTGTAACATTTTGGTAAAACATTCTGCACATTTAGACATGTAAAACAGTGACAGGTGATAGAACCTTCACTAGTGATTTAGTAAAGATGTACAAATGCTGTCTAAAAACATCTCCATTTTAAGCTGGTAAATTCCTAATGCAAAGCATTAACTTGTTGCATTAACATTTTAATTTTTTCACATTGCAACATTACCCCCCTAAGTCTTAGAGTTAATACTTTGAAATCCACCAATGAAAAAGCATGTATTTATATCTCCAAATAGTAAAGGCCTTCCCATGTGACATGAATTGGAGCTGAAATACGCAGTGTTTTACATACCACCTTTTTCTTTGCCCATGGATATTTTGAATGGACATGAACATTTATGTGTAAGATGCTCAGCCTAAACAAAAGTAGTAAAAGCTGAAGGGCTCTGCCATATTAACAATTTAAAAATATCATCAATATGTCAAAACAATAGTACTCTCTTTCCTGCTGCAGATACACATTAGACAACATGAAGTGCAAACCCAACCAACTGAATTATTGCTAAGTATGTTGAACGATAGAAAAACAGAACTGAGTATTTTCCTTTCTAAATTTTTTATGTTATTTGTCTTAAATAGTGTTGCTAATAACAGCAAGTCAGAGAGCAGTGCTTACAAATATTCCAGAGTAACTTAATATAAAATGGTGAGTATAGCCTCCTGTTTCCATTGCCTGCTCACCTGAGCTGCATTCCTGTTGCAGGCTGATGGTGCTGCAGAAGACTTCTTAACAGAAGAAGTTAAACACATTTTATTTCATCTGAACTACTCGCAGTGATCAAGTGGTAGCTAATTGAACTGGGAAACTACTAGTAATTTTTTATGTGTCTCTGTAGCTCTCACTAATTGCAATCAGTCATCCAAGAGTTCAGTCCCCGAAGCCAGTTCAAGTTTTGTTGAAGTAAGAGCAGTAAGATTAGCATATCTCACTGCATTACGTTTTGTTTATCTGAATCCCACTACATTTGACATCACTATTGGATTTTTTTTTTCTTTTTTACTTTTTTGTGATACTATGTAGTTAATTTATGCAAAGCCAGCTGCCCACATGGCAGTGTGTGTCTCCTTTAGTACAGATGCAAATAAAGAGCAGTCTGGTGATTCTACCTGCTCAGTTTACTGGCCCTGTGTGTTGTCTGTTCACTGTGTTGTAAAAACATGCATTTGTATACCTAGGTCTCAATTATGCCCAAACTGAAGTCAAAAGGAAAATCACACTGGATACAGGATCATGCCCTTAATGCTAACACACCGTGTATTTACAATATTAGGCCTCATGATACCATGAGGAATGAATGCTTAGAGCTTTGGTGCATGATCAGAAATAGTATCCCTGGCCTGATGCTCTGGATAAAAGTATATATAAAATTAAAAAAAAATATAAAAATATATAAATACCATATAAAAAAAATACTAATGAATTATAACAATAAATACCAATGAATTAATAAAATCTGAGCTTCAAAGTTCTATCTGACAGAAGTCCTGGTAGTTTTTATTTCATCAGAAGAAAGAAAAGCATTTGTACAGGCAGGGGGGTGACAAGGCTTTTATTAGCTTTTGGTATGGTTATAAAATACTGATGTGATACCTAAGAAAAGACAGCATAAAATGGAGGGAAAGAAAAAACATAAAATGGAGAAGCAGGCAAAGCTTTCAGCTGTATAATTGCAAATGTAAAGAGACTAGGGCTATAAATAAGGATAGTCTCCACAGAAAAGTTAGAAATGTAGACACATGGCATGATCACATATTACAGAACCTTACTCTTCAACACCCTCTTATTGTTAATAGCACATTGAAATTGATAAATTAAAATCTACCTTTAAAGGCAAAACAACCACTAAAGATTCATTCCAAGATTATGTGGTACAAGTAAGTTTCACTAGTTTTAATAACAAAATTTGTATTTTCAGTTCCTCATCCAACTTCTCAACCTGACTTTCTTCTTTCTTTTTGCCTCCAAAAAGAATATGAGATGGATTCAGACTGGTAGATTGCTAATAGATTTTACTACTTGAGCATAGTGTATACACATTTAAAAGCCCTGTTGGTTACAATTTCCAAGAAGAAGCTAAACTGTAGATTGAGTAAAGAAATCATGAAGGAAATGCATTAATACTTCAATATTAATTCATCAGGGAAACAAACCACCTCAGTCCATGCAGGCTAGTATTTTACAGCCCGCGCTTGGTTAATAAAAACAAAATAATGTGACTGGTCAAAATGAAGAGAAATCACTTTGTATGTCCAGAGGATTAATTAATAAAATTTAAGTGTTGGAATAAATATTTCTGAAATGTCCGAGGTTAGCATTTTTCCTCTGTGTATTGCTCTTCACAGACTTAAAAGACAGTAATTTAAGATTATATTCTAGTGTCAATTTTCTGCAAAATTTTTGCTGACTTCCACAAGTTTAATCCACACACTTACAGAATGCCCCTAGAACTTTTAAGTCAATATTGAGTCTTCTTTATTATGAAATGTATTTTACTGAAAAAAATGTTTGAAGCAGATAAGAAGAGTAAAGAATACATAGCTATTTTGTACAAAATGTATTTATTGCTGCATTCATATCTGAAGAAACAAGGTGATACTCATGTATCTGTCACTGACACTATCATGGTATCAAAGAAAAGGAGTCTGTATACCCCAAAAGGCCTAGGAAAATTTCTCTATTGTCACAGGCACAAAAGTGCAATACATTAAAAAAATACTGCCTTGAGCCAAGCCATTATGTAGATTGTTTATTTGGTCTGACTGATGTAGACAGTCCTCATATCTGGTGAAAACACGGTATTTATCACATATTTTAAAAAATATTTTATACTTCCAGAATTTTTTTGTACATATTAATTTCAATAAATGCCTTGTGTGGCTACAGATGAGGACAACTCAATAAAACATTTTTGTTTTGCTCACAAATAGTTCTGATTAACAGTTAAGGAAATTAGCTTTTCAATTAAATTTGTGAAAGCACCTGATTTATTTCAGTAAGGTAAAACCCATAGTAGCTAAATAAATTTTTGATCAGGTATTTAATTTGAAAAGCATTTTTCTACTAGGGAGTATTTTTAAAATTATGTTACATTAATTTATTAAAACAAGAATAACTTATCTATTTACCTTTTGATTAGCTTTATTCTGTCTTATTTTTATCTTCTATTTATCAAATCTTAAAAACTTCTGATTTTCCCCTCATACATGAAAAGACCCACATATTCTCTAGGTGTAAAAAAATAATTTAAGATGTACTTAGAGATTTCACATTTAAATTACAGACTTTCAAGGTAAAGTAACACTTGCTTAAAACATCATCACTCTTCTGATTTCTAACAGTTTGGGAAAATCGTACATATTATATAAGTTCCGTTTTCCCCACATTTCCAAAAACATAGCAGATCTATTTTTTAATTAATATTTTATTTCTCCTTGTAAATTTAAAAAAAAAAAATCACAAGGAGAATTTGTATATTTTATGTGTACACAGAAAATAACGAGTACCAAAAGGAAGTAAGGATTTAAGCATGTGAGCAGGTGTCACTGTGATGTACTCAATACCACACCCTCCAGGACAGCAGCTTTGTCTTTTTGTGTGTTTTAACATGTTATAAAGTCCTTCTAATTAAGTGAAAGTCTGATATTTCTGATATTTACTGAATTTTCAGTCATTCTCTTCCTCTCGCAAATAAGTTAAGCTATGTAATTCATTATGTGTTTGCTCTTTCTTAAGATAAAACTCTAGTGACTTTTACTAAATTTGTGGGGATTTATAAATGAGGCCTACATAAGGGATGCCACCATTAATGGTGGATGAAGAAATTCAAAGATTTTTGCTGCTTTAGTGGAACTGCTACTGTACTTCCACATCAAGTCTTGTGTTACAGATTAACATAATTTGTCACACTCACAAAAATACTAGGAAATGCTTTTGAATAACTGTCTTTGTAATTAACATTTACTGTAGTAGATTTTAAATAGAAAAATTTGCTACTTTTCAAATTACTTGACATCATTTACAGTTACTTGAAGGTTGTTCCTATTGTTCATGCTATTCAGGCAGCACTCAGATACAGATGGCACACGTAGTACTCAGAGGTCTTTACATTCAGCCTTTTTTTAATATATTTGCTGAGAAATGTCTTACAAATATGTGATTTAAACAGTAAACCAACTACATTTGAAATTTGTCAGTGTTTTATGTAATCTTTTTTTGCATGTTTATAGACTCAGCACTAAGACTGTAGCCTTGCTGTTGGAAGCTTGTGAGGGAGGTATTGTGCTCTATTGTCAAGAAGCATTTACAGTCTGTCACATTAGTGCTAGCGATGTGTACAGAGTAATTATTACAAGCTGGTATCTATCAAATGTATGTAAAAATAGAGAAACCTCAAAGCAAAATTAGACTGTATGTTTTAGGTGCTATTTTTCTTCAGATGTTTAATATTAGAACATTGAAACGTTATTTAGAATACCACTTAATTAGTAAAATATTATTTTATTTATGTAACAAGCAGAAATGTGATTTGCTTAGCTCTGCACATAGCTTCTTCTCAAGATAAATAAATAGAAAAATACAAAAAATGAGTTCTCAGTAGTTTGGTATTTAAAGAGATCCATGGTATAATATTTTTAATTCTGTTCATGAAGTTCTTCTGTACCAACCAGAAAAAATATTTAAATCTACTAAAGCAATGTGCAGTTTTCATTTGAAAAAAAAAGAAAAAGGTATTGCAGCAAGAAGGAGCACTACGTAGCATTTTTTAATAGAATTAATCCTGCTGTTTCATGAAAACGTTTGATTCTGGTCATAAAGCAAGGCTTGCATGCCAAAATGATAGATGTCTTGAAAGAAACTTTGATAAATAAAATCCTGCAGACCTTGGCATCCACAGTTCCTTTTTGGCAATAGGGAGGAATCACTGAGTAATAGCTAGGGAATGGATTTATTTAAAATGGTTTATTATATCGAAAGATATTAGGTCTAGATTTGCAGCTAGTGTAAATCAGCATATCTGCCTTCAAATTACTTATATTGCTTTGTGTCAGCAGAGAATCTGGCCCATATCCATTATCTAGAGGGAATATCAACTACTACAAAGCATACTTATCTAACCAACAGCAAACGTACTGTGCATATCTCATTGATGTTTCTTGTAACACTTATGTTAACCTTTATAATGTGATAGAAATCTGGCACAGTTATGTATAGTTGCAAATGATCTTGTTTTGATAATACCAACAATTATAAATTAGCATTTATCACTTTTAATACTGCTTCGAATTACATTGATAAAAGCTTAACTCAATATTGATGAGAGGAATAGTAATTTAGGACCTCTCTGTTGCTCTAATTATCTCCACTGAGAGCAGAATTCAGCCTCTTCTCTGAACAGATCTGTCTATCAAAGTAGTATGGAATTGGTTTTTGTTTGTTTTTTTCTTAAATATTATGTATTTTTTCAGGTCTAATTTACTGAACATATTTCATATCTGGATGACAACATTTTACAGACCCTCTCAGTGTTCAACCTATAAAATCACAGAGTGAAGTTTAGTTGCAGGCATCTATAAAGTCCAAGTTAAAAGTTTTGGTTGAAAAGACTGCCTCATGTGACTCAGAATAACAAACTCTAGCTCATTCTTCATTGTTTGGTTCAGCTAATAAAAGAGGAAGTTTACTAATTATCAGATTTTCAAGCAGTAAATACTGTGTCTAAGTAGTATGTAAATTAGTAGTTATAATGCTGCAACCATTAGGTCTGCTCAGGAGCCCTTCTGGCAGTAACTTAGGGCAAATCAGAGCATTACACTGCATGAGATTTTACACGTGTGCTATCGTTTGCATCCTTTATATGGCACCAAGTTTATTTCAGGTTGTAGAAATAGTTTTGATATTAAAAATGCTGTTGTGATTTCTGCCCATTTTTAAATAGTAAATTGCATTCTTATTACCTGAGAAAGCAGAGGAATCCTTTGGTGACCCTGATTTTATTGTATTGGCAACACCACTGAAAACTACAAGTGTCCATGTACTGCCTGTTTCATGCAAGATTTATTGGTTATGAGAGAAAACCCTGATGGTTGGTTAGTGAATTAGGTCAATAAGCAGTAGGATAGTGATAGGGGAGGTTCTATTGCTCATGGGGATTTAGGCTTCCTAGCATGACATTTAAATCAATAGGAATCATCAGCTACCCTAATCTGCCCATACCAAATAGTGTTGGTCCTGAGATGATGGAGAAAAATTGGAAGACACCCTGGAAAATTATATATTTTTATTCCCCCTCAGATAATTGATGAAATGTGCTGTGTAGATACCCATAAAATATTTTATCTACTTTTACTGTCTATCCAATTTTATTAAAAGTACAATTTATCTTTTTAAAGATAAAAATAAATAAATGAGTGTATTTCTTATCAGTGCACTCATAAAACTCCAGGTATTTTTGCTAATTGATCAGCAATCTGTAAAAATGCATACAAGAAAAAGGCGTAAGTCGAGAAATTCCTATTACACTGTAAACAAAATGTTAAGATCCTGGCTTGCAGCTGCTGGCATTAGTTAACATAATACAACACTGATATAGTAAAAGTAACAGTAGAATTAAAATTACAAAGTTATGTAAAACAGTGTGTACATAGCAAAAAAAGAAGAGTAAGAAGCCTATATTTCATGGGTAAATATTTTTTCTTCAGTAATTATTCAAATTCTTTATGATACAAACCCAGAACTAACCAATTGCATCAATTGCACAAGGATAAGTCTACAATGTTTTCACATCCAACAGTTTCACTGAGTACATAGGAATTTGAGATAAATGCATGCTGCTCTAGCAGCACTTAGAAAGTTGGGAAACATTGGTCTTCTAAAAGAAAGTTTATTTTCTTGTTTTCTTCTTAGTAGCAGTCAAATATAATTTTATTTTAGTCAATTTACTGTGTTATAATGTGAATATTTATTATATATGTGACAACAATTTTAGACAATATATCAAAACCAGTGCATAACTGGAAAAAAACTCCTACTTCCTTTTGTTTTACACCTCTTATAATAGATAAGTGAATCCATGCTTGGTTTAAATTATTATATTAAAAGGATATTGGAACAATGTCCAATTGGAAGTTATGGCTGCCCTCGTCCTGGAAGTGTTGAATGCCAGGTTGGATGGGGCCTTGAGCAACCTGGTCTGGTGGGAGGTGTCCCTGCCCATGCAGCGGGGTTGGAACTAGATGATCTTCAATGTCCCATGATTCTATGATTTTATGATTCTATTATTCTATGATATTTCCACTCATAGGACTTCTTGTTAGACCACCACTCAAAATGAGGCTTAGCAGCTCTCCATTAAGTCCGCAGTGTGCTTGCAGAGGAAGATGTTAACCTTAGAGAGCTCCATCCTTGTGTAACAGTCATTCACTGGCAGTGTTATTCTGATTTTGTCATCCAGGAAGCCTGCTTGCAGCACCTAGATGGGATGTGTATTTGTTCACTCAAATGTTGTTGCCATTACACCGCTTTTGCGGTGATAAAGTTCCATTGAGGCCAATTAGGAACTACTGAAGTGGAGAGCAAGCAATAAATTTCAAAATTTGATCCATAATTTCTTGGCTGTCAAACTCTGTGCCCATCTGTTCACATGGCAAATAGCCCACTTGCAAGTTAGCTGGACCTTTCCACTAAGAAATGAGTGACAGGCAAGAACAGCTTAGTTACTCTGTGTAACAATGTGAACAATTTTTTAATTTTTTTTTTTTCTATGGGAAGTGTGGTCTGATACCTGGGGGGCTGGATAGCATTTTTCTCCTTTCACTTCATTATATTTTTGACATATACATTGTTAAAAATGGTTGAGTGGAGGAGGAAAGAAAATCAGGGGGTTACTGGTGCTGTTTGCTGCCAAAAAGACAGGTTGGCTTGGAACAGGTGCTTTGAAAATCTGTGAAAGCCAGCTGAAAGGTGTCAAAATGTGCATAACATGAACCAACAGTTCACAGACATTTTGTGTGAATGTGGTCTTGTAGCAGGAAAGTTCAGAAGGAATCCTCAGCAGAAAGTATCTGTCTTAGGAACAGCTAGCCAGCTTAACAGGCATGCCCTTGTCTGCTCGGTCACAGTGTGCATGATGCTTTTATGCAGGAGGAAAGACAAAGGGGGAAAATAGAAAAGGTTTCCTCTTTTTTATCTTTCATTATCTCGGAATTGTTGAATCAGGAAAAAACACATGAGAATCTCTTCCCATATCATCTTCCTAGGTCATCTATTCTAAAAATAAAAGTAGCTCAGTTGAAACTCCATAAACTGTATTTGCATGAGTGATTAACTACAGAGTGTATGCAGGTAAAAGCAAGAAGGAGGAAGGATCCTTTTTATAGTAGTGGTCGAACTAATGCCTGTGAGCCACACTTGTCCCTTGACCTTGTTAAATGTGTCCCACGTGTTGGAGGGAATACAAGCAACTTTTCCGACACATTCCCTTCCCACATGTTTTTCCTGCAGTGTGCTACTGTAGGTAGCTCTAAAACACATGGGTGTACAAGTGGCTTCCCCATGTGTATTTAAAGCCTAACAGAGCTACAGCAGTCAAAACTACATGGGGATAGAAAAGGAGAATCCTTAAAAAAATGTTCTTCCACTATTTGTGCTCGTGTTCTTCATGTGTACAGGGAATACATGAGAGAGCAAGATCAAGACAAAAAAGACAAGGGGGAGCAAGAGAAGAAATGTAGAGGAAAAAAGCAGCAGACGGGAGCAATGAGAAAGGAACTAAGCAAGATAACATTGCAAAATAAAAAAGAGAAAAGACAAGTCAGAAAGCATTTCAAGAAAAGGACAGGATCTGACAGGGAAATAATCATAGAGAAAATAATTTCAATGCTTGAAAGGATAAAACGCAATAGATCTGCTTGTGCTTTTCATTTCAGCATTATAATTTGTGTGCATGCTTAGTTTAAACAAATGTAGGAGGAGGCATTTTTTGCACATTCCCCTCTGTTATCCCTCCTTTCATTTTGTCTCTAGATACTGCATCATTGTTTCTGCTGCTGCTTTCTCTCTCATTCTGTCTTCTGCTTCCTCCTCCCCTTTTTCTCTTCTCTGCCTCTCGCAGGCAAGGAATGAGATGTAGGATTTCAGTGTATTAGCAGGGTCAGTTTTTTCCCCAAACTTTCCTTAAAAATGGAATGCCACTGAGTATGCTGTTATTTTTTCAATTGTTTTTTTCCCAAGAAGATGTAGTTGAGACAGGGTGAAGTTATCAACATAAACCTGAGTGATCATTTGGGTGAAATGTGACTTTTGGTCCATGCTAATCATGAAATATTGTAATAGTCTTGATTGCAAGGGCTTTACAAGAAGTGCTGAGAAAGTTTTCACTGTAGCTGGTGAAGTCCAAGAGGAACAAATAACCAATCTGTTGTCTTCCACTCTCATCAGCCTTTCCTCTGGACTTCCCAAGGTATATTACTTGCTGTGTGCACTACTTACCCTTAAAGCTGTGATTGGGGATGATAGTTTTGTAAGCTGCACAGCAAATACAAGCACATTCAGAGAAATATACAAATATCTTACCTACTATTATAAATTTGGTTTGGATTGGAATAAAAATTAAGTAACTTTGAACCCAATTTTTATTTTGTTATAATTTGATAGATTTTTGTTATTTGCAGAATTTCCCCCTGATTTTTAGATGAAGATAATACTGAGTTCTGGCAGTGCATTTGGTTTTATGATTTTTCTCTTTAAAAACAGAGGAAGACTCTTGAAGCCTGTATGTTCTCTGGGTTTGCTCCTGCTTCCTTTTTGTTCTAAGTCTTATACTTCTCTTTTTCCTGTTGTTGATTTTTTTTATTTGTATGCCGTGATCTCAAGATTTCCAAACTAAAGCCAGGAGCTCAGGAGGATGAACAGCTTTCAGGAAATCATCAACAGCTCTCGGGGTGCAATTCTAAAGGTCATTTGTTATCACATCTGTTCCTGTCAAGGCATCCTCTCTGATTCAAAGCCTGTCTGAGAGCTTGGAAACCCTGCAAAGTTCCATGGTAGGATTTTCTCTCTTGCGCTGTATGATGAGACTGAAAAGAGTACATTCATCTGTTAAGTTCTCCTAGTGTCAGGGAGAACTGTCAAAAACCTTTTCCCTTTGTGCTGTTTCACAGTGATCTTCATTTCCACTTGAATCTAAGTGGAAAAAAAAAAAAAAAAAGCAAACGATTACTAGTAGGATTGCTCTGAATTCCCCGGCGTCTCTTGGGGCAGGTTAAAACTGGAGACAATCATTCAGCAGAAAGTCCAAGATTTCTTGAATGTGGAGAGCAATGCTCAGACTGAGCAACCTGTTAGTTTTGCTGGTGCTGGAACTTCCCAGTGCTGAAAGCTGTTCATGATACCGAAGCGATGGAGCAGCTTAGGCTGAGGTTGTCACATGGCTCAGGCTTGGAGACAGAGTCCTGGTTTGTGCTTCCCACCATCCACTCCCATCACCAGGATCACCATGCCAATTTCTATTGGAAAAAGACCATAAGGATTTTGCATTATGTGTGTATTTTATGTCAGTGATCTAATTTAATTATTTAAGATGATAATTATCATTACATTACAATCCTTTAAAAAAAAGAAAAAAAAAAAAAAAAAAAAAGAAAAAAAAAAAAAAAAAAGAAGACATAATTCAGAATATCCTGTACTGGACCCAAAAAATTATCTGGTACAGTCTCTTACTATAGTAAAATACCCACTTAAAAAGAATTGTTATATCAAGTAGATAATAATGCTTTAAAATGTAAGCACAAACGGAGTACTTGTTCACTTAATCTATTGTTTACAGGACAACGTATGAAACCAAAATTATGGGCCAAAATATCTCCTAGCAGAAGCTGATAAAGACCTGTTGGAATCTATGTAGCTCTGTCAATTACACAAGTGAATAACTTAGTTTTGTGTTTTTCCACATTTAATAGATACACTGCTTAAATTAACTACACTGTGTTACACCTCCATTCATATTTCTGGGAAAAAAATTTTTATTGCAACTTAAAGGAAGTGAAGATATAGTAGCCTAAAGCATAAATAATTTTAAAGCATAAATAAACTCAGACAAATTCTTTAAATGTTCTGTTCAGTTGAATTTTATCTTCTGTATTGTTCTATCAAGGCAAATAATGTTAGGTAGATGTTGCATTTTCAGGAAGAGCCTTTTGTCCTTGTCTACAAGGAAAAGGTGTTCCAGAACTGTTCCTCAGTTTATTTTACATGGGAGACAGAGGATAAAAATTGGTGAATTCTGCATCTGTCACTATTCTGCATCTGTCATTCAAACAAAATTCCCCTTTCCCTTTTTGGAAAAGTTGCTTAAGGATGATGGGATACAGCTGATAACAATAATCCATGTTTAGGCAACTAGAAGATTGTGACAACATTAGCTAGAGTAAGAGAATGCAGACTTAAAATCAAAACATCTGTTACAGTAACTTTAACTTACGCTGGTTATTCCTGGATGTAGCACTGTCATAACTTATGTTTCTGCATTGTTTTACCATAAAAATATGCATATAGATTTGAAATTCACTGCTAACTTTAAATTAATTTACCTTAAATTTCATATAATAGAATTAATATTTCTGAGGCACTGCTGTTCATCTTTAGACACTAAAAGGACAAGTATGTGATCTTCTACTTGATAGATTTCAAAATGTGTTGTATTTTATCCCTAATTATGAGAATAATCTGATTTGCCTCAGCATAGCTATTAAATAGTTACAGGGAGATTGATTGTAGTGGTATGAAGTATTTCACAATTAATTGTTTTGTGTGAGAGATTCAGAAAATAAACAGATTTTATAGGTCCTCTTAATCAGAATATCTGAACATATAGCCTTTCTCCCCTGCAATCCCTGCAGATGAACTTGCCATGGAAATTTCTGTCAAAACAGATATTTCTTTGATTTTCCAGTACTTCATATCATAACATGTTATACTGTATTACCAGCACTACAGCAATGAGGACATGGTTGCATAAATCACAGGGGACAAATGCCCAGAATAAAATACTGTCATGAGCAAAAAGAGGTGTAGTTCATGACAAGCCTGATCACATTGAAGATTTCAGTCAGATTTAATTCTGTTGATTTCAGAGGATCGGGCCCATCACATGTAGCAGGAAACACTGATATTCATTTTGATTCTGATCTCTTTTTACCAGTCACTCTTCTAATTGTGAGCAAGACCCAGGGCTGGTAACTTATAGTTACTGTACAGCCTGAATTTAGGAGTGTGTGCAGCGTCTGCACTTGGACTGCCAAAGCACATTGCATGTCCTCAGTTCATTTACTATGGCTGCTAAAATAACTTATTATTATACTGGACTTCCAAAGAATATATTAACTTCCTGACTCTCTATAGTAATACCATACAGCTGGTTCAAATAAACATTCCAAGCCAGTGCATTTTTCATCTTGAAAAAAACAGCAATCCCAAAGAAGTTTTGTATTTATTCAGTGCTTACTGTCATTGACTTTGACACCGAGCACAAAATTAATAGTTTAAAAAATGGGAGTTACTCTCTAGGCCATTGCGTTGATTCTCTCTTGTTCTTAATTTATTTTGTTGACCAATGCAGTCAAAAGAAAGGAAAAAATGCTCATGACATTAATTTTCTTGAATTATTGGACTGTTCTGTCTCACTAAAACTTCATTGTTGTTTTCTGCACTTTGAATAATATGTGACTCTTTTTATCTAAAGCAGAATCCATATAAAGTATTTAGGTTGTTCTTGACTTTACCTTACTATTGGGAAATTTCACTGATATTGACAAAAAAACATAGCTAAGTAACTGTATTACCAGCATTAAACTTTTTTTTGCAGACTATTAAAGATACACCATTTTGCTTCTTTAATTATTTAATTGTCAGTTCATTTTTTAATATCGCTCCTATCAAAAGAACTGCTGAAAAGAACTGTTGAACTCAGGGCTACAAGTGAGAAGCATAAGCAAAATCATCATGTAAACAATGGATATTTTGGCTGTATAAGGGCTGAAGTTTTGGTTATATTTGATAACACAGTTTTTGTAGTTATATTAGTTTAAGTGCACTGAGTTTTGGCTTCAGAAAGAGTACACGTGAAAAGAGTACATATGATAAAATAAAGGTTTTGTTTCAAATATCTTTCATCAGTAACATTCTAATTCCCACCAGAAAAAACAAAATATATCACAGGTTTTCCATTTCCATTTCATACAGACATTTATTAAGTAATTTCCTAATGAAAATTGTTAGATGTGCCAGGTTTCTGAGTTGGATACTTCTGTTCTAAGTTGTGATGATGGAAAAACTTCATAGAGAGAAATACGGAAATTATGGAAAATAGTCCACATGTCCATACTTTTCTGAATTTAGTTTTAGTTCCTTGGGCTAATTATGAAGAAAAAAATGTATTTCCAATAACTTGTGGAGCAATATGAGTTATTCAAATACATATGATACCTGTTTCTAAGGAGTTTTCAAAAGCAGGGCACTGGTTTTCATCTCTCATCCAATGGCAAGTGATGTAAATGGGACTATGTCCCTAATTTCACTAGGAGCAGGAGTAGATGGGAGGTTTGCATTGTTATATCACACATGAAGGAAGCAATTGTGTATGAAAGGCTGAAAATTATGTCAGATCTACATTTTTAATGTGTTGTTAAAATCTGAATAAGTGGACTGTATAGATACAAATCTGTCTTTGATTAAGAAATTATTCTAGTGTCCTGTTATAAGATCATTTTACACAAACTGAGTTATCACTGAAAGGTACAGAATCATACTGATTTATAGAACTTTCTGGAAAATATACACATTTGTGATCAGTGCTAACTTACTGCTGGGATTGGGGTTAGAAGTGGTATGTTTTAATTCTGCTTTTGCACTAAGAGAACTGTTTTGCCTGTTACTGGTTTAAATACTCATGGAAATCTGCTTTTTTCAGAGACCTATTTTTCATAATTTACAGATAAAGTAAATCAATCCACGGTTTTATGACTGGAAATGAGTACTGTAAAAGTGCAGTATTAGGCAAAGAACATAAGAACATTCTGAACCCCCAAATGCTATATCAGGGTCACACACGTTTTAAATTAGGAGGCTCTGTTCTCACTCATAAATGTCTCAAACTTTCAGCTTCTGATCTGAAACTTTTGGTGGTTGAATATTGTAACAGTAGCCAGTGGAATTAGTGGATATTGACCCTTGTGCCCTAAGACAGGGTATATATAACTGTTTGTGACCCTGACCAGGTTTGTGTGGTTGGAGCAGTGAAACGAAGGTTAGTCTCTCACTAGAGCCCCTGCATGCTAGAACTTTATAATAAAGCTAAAGGTGACTGTTTTTTTTAAATTAGTCTATCAAATAAACACAAAAATATTAGTATTAGATTATAATTTTCTCCCCATTCACATGACATCTGCCATACTGTATTCGTATGTATGAGGAAAACAAAACCTGGTTCAGTCTCAATGTCTTTAAGTTTGTGGTTGTTACAGTGAACGCCTGAATATTTGTGTTTTCAGCTTAGATTTTTAAATATTTTTTTACTGTTTCTTTGTTCTTCTCTTGTTCTTAATACGTGTAAGACATATACCATGACAAGCACCACGTGTCTAGTTATGTGAAGCATTCAAGGAAATTAAGACTTATAAATATGTATATCTCATGATAATATGTAACTATGACAAAGATATTCCTGCCTATATTTTTTGTAAGTGACCTTAAAAACCTACGGTTTATGGAAATAACAGTAAAAATAATGTTCTGAAAATGTACTAGTTATATAAATATTAAAAAATGCAAAAATGTGTTAACAGTCCAGGTAGAAAATATCTTCTTTGAAATATTTGGAGACAGATGTCCCTGTGTCTCCCAGTCCCCCAAGATCCATTTTATTCAAAGCTCTTTTAAATGTGAGAGAGGATAGAATTTCACAACAGTTTATTGCTAGATTTACAGTGCTGGCGACAAAGTAATTCTTAAAAACTGGGGTAGACCTCTCCCAGGAATTGATCTCTGGTTGGATTAATGGCTTTTATGGGCCAGACTGACTGTGACTTACAGGGTAACACTGCTGCAAACACTTGTGAGATTTGGTCTCATAGGAAACTGCTTCTGGGAGTCCAGCACTCCTACCCCTGGGTAACGTCTCTGATGGAGCAACAATAAGACAAGGTCATGCTCATGCCTCCACATTTCTACAAAAGTAAGAAGAACTATCAGTGCCTCCCTAAAGGTGCTGTAGCCAACAATGCTTCTACATTGGTTTGATAATGAAAAGATTGTTCCTTTTCCAATTACTCCTAACTTGTGCTCTTTAAAGCAACCACTTTCAAGACTACTCATCAGCATACAGAAGGTTAATAATTTGTATTTTGCTATTTTATTTGCTTTTTTGCTATTATATTAGATTTTATCACATTCTTTTTTGTTCTTTATTTAGAACTTCAGCTGAAATCAGACAGTTTGTATTTCATATTTTTATGGTATTTAAAATTATTTCCAGGAGATCTGTATGACAGCAAAATGCAAAAGCAGCAGCTGAAACAGTTTAGTACCTTAAATTGTGTAGGATTATTTTGTCCCTGCTGATCAGAAAAAGATCGGTGTGCCCCAGAGTCTTTATCATACAGCCTAGCTGGTCAGTGAAACCTTGCTGACAGTGACACTGGTTGCAAAACCCTTTTTGTCTTTGGCAGAAGCAGCATTGGACTGCCCAATGCCTGCAGCATGGAAATTTGTTGGCTCCTCAGCATTGCTCCTGGTGTTTAATGATTTTTCACTATTCTTTATTGCAAAGTCCTGCATTGAAGGTTGTTGTGCAATAGTAAAACTGAAGTAGGGCAGAGAATGAAAAAAACATACAAAAACTTTACAAGTAACTTTCACTTTTGAAATCTAAATACTTTATAAAAGTTTGTGAGATTACAGCTATCAATTTTGTCATGTCATTTTGGTTTTTGATGAAGTGTTTTGGTTTTTGTTGGTTTTTGAATGAAGTGTTTTTGGAGTGTCTCTGACCTTAGATCAACTTTGTGCTAGATTTCAACGGACAGATTTTGCTTACACAGAAATTGTTAAATTTTTGCAAGAAAGATACCAAGAAACAGCGTTGCACAGCTGTGGTGTGTATACATGCAAAGGTATGTGAACACAACATTCACTTTCACATCAGGAACTGGTGGTTTGGAGGGAGCCGGACGGCTTGTGCCTCTCGGAGTCTCTGGGAAGCAGCCACCATGGCAGCCCCAGGCCTGTCTGTCTGCTGGGGACTGGGGTGGCAAAGGGGGGGCTGCTGCTAGGACCCACTGCTCAGCGTGAGGGGATGGAGAAAAAGAGGGGAGTGAGGAAGGGGCTGTCCACCACCACCTCTGAGTGTCTGAGTGGCTGTGAGGTCCTGGGGCGGAGGCCGAGGTCGTTGTTCCCAGATTGAGGCGACACTTTGAGGAAAAAATCAGGAGAAAACTTCCAGTGGGTCTGGAGAACGCCTGGCGCCCAGGCAGAAGGTGGGTGTGAGGCAGGGGAGGGCAGTGATGGGACAGGTCAGGCTTCGTGGTGCCTGTGGAGAAGGGCAGAAAGGAGCATGGCCACTGCGGCAGTCACTGAGGCAGCCATGTGTGGCTCCCAGGGCTGGCTGAGGACAGGGCTGCCGGGAAAGGGGTGAGGGCTTGGCAGAGGGATGCTGCCTGGGGTGTGCTGGGAGAGCATGTCCTATCATGTCCCCAGGGGGAGGACAGAGATTTTCTGCCATCCTGGTGCTGTCCCACATGGGATGGCTGACATGGCCCCACTGCCACGTCAGGATCAGCAGTGTCCCTGGACGTGGGACTCAGGCACTTCATTTGCAGCTTTTTATTAGCAAAGCATAAATGTCTGCGAAAATCTGACCTTTTCCCATCTCTCTAGCTTAAGCTATTCTATTGGTAATTATATTCAGAACAATTACACAAGATATTACCTCAAGTCCTATAAAATTAAAAGAAAGAGTATAGTGCTGTACCATCAAATTTCACATTGGTAGGAAGTTTTAAAATCCACAGCCTTCTGGCATTCCTGTGGTTCAGTGTTTGTTCACAATACACACCAGGGAAAATTATACGGTAATCCCACTCAGGAATAAATGTGACTGAATCCTGTTTTCTTTTAAATAATTGCATTTATTTACATCAGTTTAACCTCCATTTAAAATGTCATGTGTATCTCAGCTAGATTAATGCATGTAAAAAGCATGCCTCTGCAGGAAGTGTTTTGAGTAAGCAATTTGTTTTTCTTGTAATTAATGGATTCTTACCTAAAGTACAAGTTATAAATAAAAATAAACTAACAGTGAGTGGTAGTTTGCTGCTGTCATTCAAACGGTGGACAGTTGGGTAACTACAGACCATCAAATAACTGCTGCACTGCTGATTATTATCTTTGAAGAAATCATCAGCCTTTCATTCTTGAAAAGAAACTTGCACTGAAGACTTCAAATATATGCCATTAAGAAAATAAACCTCTTAGATGGTGCAATGGTTGGTATTTCCAGCTCATACAGGAGAACATCACTTTTTCTGTGTTGCTTTGTCTGATACAGAATGCCACATTGTGAAATCAGTAGCCAGATCTCATTTAGCCACATATATCTGCACCTATACTTAAGGCTTCAATCTGTAGACATGCAAGCAGCTTGACTAAGATGAGAAGCTTTGGAGCAGAGATGGACTGTGCCTCTGGAGAAAGTTACCTGAGCGTTTGGAAGGCCAGATCCTGAAAACATTAAAAAAATCCATGTGCATTAACCTTGTATGCAAACCTTTGAAGTAAAAAGAAACAGTGAGGAAGATACACCAGATGCAAGACCTGCATCTGCTCTGAATTAGAAATACATATAATTTCTAACACATATACTTATTGCATGTGTTGCCTTGTGATTATTGGCAGTTGTGATTTGACATTTAATTTATGTCAGAATGAGCAAAACTCATCCATAGGTTGGGGACTGAGCTGTTAGAGAGCAGCACAGGTGAAAGGGACCCAGGGGGTGCTGGTGGCTGAAAGGATGACCATGAGCCAGCAATGTCCCTTGTGACCAAGAAGGCCAATGGCATGAGAAGGGGGGTGGTTAGTGGGGTGAGAGAGGTTCTCCTCCCCCTCTACTCTGCCCTGGTGAGGCCACATCTGGAATATTGTGTCCAGTTCTGGGCTCCTCAGTTCCAGAACGACAGGGAACTGCTTGGAAGACTCCAGCACAGAGTCACCAAGATGATTAAGGGAGTGGAACATTTCCCCTATGAGGAAAGACTGAGGGAGCTGGGTTTTTTCAGCTTGGAGAAGAGGAGAATGAGGGGTGACCTCATCAATGTTATAAATATGTAAGGAGTAAGGGCCAGAAGGACAGAGCCAAGCTTTTCTCAGGGGTGACTAAAAATAGGACAAGGAGCAATGGTTGTAAACTGGAGCACAGGAGGTTCTGTATAAATATTAAGGAGCATGTTTTCACTGTGAGGGTGACAGGGCATGGGCACAGGCTGCCCAGGGAGGCTGTGGAGTCTCCTTCCCTGGAGACATTCAAAGCCCATCTGGATCTGTTCCTGTGTGACCTGCTCTATGTGACCCTGCTCTGGCAGGGGGGGTTGGACCAGATGATCTTTCAAGGTCCCTTCCAATGCCTTTCTATGATTCTATGAAAACTTACACTTTCATGGTAATCTTAATGAAAAACTACACTTAGAATTGAAATTATACGTGTCCCTTTTCCTCTCAGAGCTAACCCCACATTTAATACATGATCTGTGTATTGACTAGAACTAACACTTGAAGCCTGATATTGAAAACCATGTTTATGCACACAGTGGTGCTGGAGATGCTGAACTTTTTGTCTGGGGAGGAGTGGCTTTATGAAGTGTAGAGCTGACTGCAGTGCATTTCCATCAGAGAGACTGCAGAGCTCTTGGCGTTTGTCAGGACCTTGGGTTCGCCATTGCTGTGCTTATCTGCCTACAAACCCTGTACAGATAACAGACACATTGTCTCCAGTAAGGAGGCATCCATTACCTAAGTTGATCTATATAGGTTTTGTACCTGTTTATCTTGTGTTTATGTCAGAATGAAATAGTGACTCCTGCATCTCTCACTCAGAACACTTAAATGAGACTGCATTATTATTATTATTATTATTATTATTATTATTATTATTATTATTATTATTATTACTACTATTAATACGATTTCCAGGATAGTGATCATAAGCCTCTGTAAACAGAACACTGCAATTGTAATATAAAACAAAGGCTAAATATTGTCCTTTTGAGTCACCTTCATTGAACCAAACTCTAATAATCATTAAGGTATGTAAAAAATATAGATATATGTTTTATACAAAAAGTCAGTTGCAGTCTGCAGTTATTTGTAATTCATTGAATTGTTGTCAGCAAGTATATCTGTATGTAGAATAAACCCTTTCCCATTTTCAGCAAAACATCCCTAAATTCACCATATATGAAAACACAGCTGCAGAAAGAGGAAATGAACAATTTTCCAGTTTATGCAATTTAATAGAAATATGGGAGAGGTCTTTAATAACCATTGGCTGTACTAAATACAAATTATTCATACCTATAAAGCTACAGAAGCCTGTTGAAGAAGGTAGGAATGCTGCTTTTAAAGGCTTATTTAGTCTCATGAGATTAGTTTTGTTATAAATCTGTTCTGTGTCATTGAACTGAATACTGTGATCTGTAGAATGCCTTTTTTTGTTAATGATAAATGCCTTTTTTTTGTTAATATAATTAATTTAGATACATTTTAGCTTGATGGCTTTGGCATAATATTTTAACAAGCTTTAAAAAATTCTAAGGTAAAAACAAATTAAAGAATTTCCTGTTTTAAGTTCACTTGACAATTAAAAAAAATCCACTGATTTTGCCAGTGGAATTGTGTTGATTATCTTATTTAAAAAAAAAAATAGACGTTTTCCAGGTGCATTGACAGACCTCTTTGAAAATATTTGGGGTGTTGTTTTGTTTTGTTCATGTTTTTTTAACTGCAAAAACGAAAAAGGCTAAACCTCTGAGAATCTGGAAATACCAATTGCATTAACACATAAGGAAAGCAATTACTGAAATGCACTGAGTGTTAGCAGAAGTTTTTAAAGCTAGTAATGTTGCAGTGACAAGACTATGAAAGGATATGACTTAAAACTACAATGTACATGAACATGTAATTTTTCATATTTTGTAATTACATGTAGGTAGTTACCTGTGGAAATTGATCAAATGCACAGTGTATTAACATGTAGAGCGATAAAACTGGAAAAACTAATGATACCACAGTTACCTCTTGTCAGTATGAAAAACTGAAAATACTGGATTGTGTTCTTTTGAACAGTACATAGCTGTAACATGCTGCAATGCCAGATGATCTGGAGTCTCTTCAGTAGCAACTGGCACATGTTGCAGCATTTATTTATTAAGATACTGTTTTATCTTAAAGTACAATTTGACATGTGCATAATTATTTGGAGGCAGTAAACATCTGTAACACAAACTTCAAGAAATCTAGAAAGGCTTCTTTGTAACAAAAGAAAAGTGAGAAAGGAGAATGAGTAAGGAATAATTTTACTTCTTTCAGGCCTGAAGAGTTCCTGGGAAAGTGAAATTATGAGATTTTTACATCTTGTCTGACATCTCTGACATCTCTTGCACTTATTGTTAGGCTCTACATCACAGCCTCAAAAAGGAAGAGGAGGACTTTGTTACTGTCAGAATATGCTGGAGCCTGTATTTGCTTTTCCTGGGAGGATTATGATGTGTCTGTGAGGCAGTATCCTGTGTAGCAGTACAGATGTCTTAATGGAAGGTCCCATTCATGAAGGGTGGCACATCTGAGGAAATGTTCTGGTCACTTGTGTCAGAGGCCAAGATCTGCATTATGTCCAAAACATATTAAACTTTGGAGATGTGACCTCTTCTATTCCTATTTATTAAGTGATGCATGTGATTCTTCATTTAGGAGTAACTTTTCCCTTTTTTATTCACAGAAACAGCACTCTTGAAGTTACTGAATTTCATGCAATTGAGAAGGGAGAGAGTTTCAGCTTATGTGTGTCTCTGAAATAACTTATAATGTCTAATAATCTCTGTCTAATAATAACAGTTAATAATAAAGTCCCTCTAAAGTGCCTCATGGCAAGGAAAATGGCAAAAATTGTGAGTCCTCATAATTTTTATGAACCAGTTTATCTTTATTAAATGTCCAAACATCAGTCTTTATACAATGTATTCATTCTTTCAGACATGTATCATGCTTTTGTTTTAATTTTGATTTCCTTGGCACATAATGCTATAGGAAAATAAGATAAAATATAGTCATCTGTCCAGTTTCCTCCCTACACCCAGGCTGTACATTAAATTCTAAGGTCCAGCAGTGTTCTGCAGGAGGTTATCCAGAAATCCTTGAGAGGAGCCATCAAAGCATCATTACCAGTTTGTAACTGCTAAAAAGACCCTCACATCTCTTTCCCTGTCACTGCATTATTGATTAGCTTGTGAAATACTGAGTCTGTATTGATCTCAAATATTTAGGGACGAAAAGGGAAACATCCTTGGAAGTATTTGCAGTTGTCTCTTTTCTGTTAAAAAAGTCTTTCTTCTCCTGTGTTTCTCTATCTGTCTTCTGCCTATTATATGCTATAGGCTCATGTGTTCATCCAAGGTTACTGGGAAGATGAGCAAATGGCTGCTTCCCACTGCCATGGCCAGGAGCTGCCAAAAAGCTGAAAGAGACAAATGAAGGAAAGTGATTAGATAAAGATTGCTTGATCTGTTTTTGCACACACACATTTGGACAGAAGCAAAACTCATTTCCTATTTATGTTTTAATTAATTTGTATTTTAGAATTATCTTAATGGTGCAGACAATCTAGGCCATGAGGTCTGAAACAGCCCTGCCAAACACAGCACGTAACTGGTTGATATTCTAGTCCCATTGAACAACATTGCTGCTGAAATTACTGCATTCTGTCTCTATTTTCATTAGTTCTCTTCATCCATTTACAGAACTGCCCTGTGCAGACAGGCTAAAACACAAGACCTGAGAAAAATCTTAGTATGTTGATCTAACAGAGTGGAGTCTGAAAAGGGACTTTAAAAACGAAGAGCAGTAAAGCACACAGCAAAGCAATTCCCTGCACACCCAGCAAGTTACTTCTGACTGTCTGTTTTCTGAGAAGCCCCTGCTTAGCTCCATTGGCACATGCAGGTGGTTTCTCCCTGGCTAGTGTACAGTCAGTTCTCTGCCTGGTACTTAAGCTGAAATCATTAACATGTGTCTTGTGTGTTACCTGAATGAAAGGCGAGTTCACGGGTTATTATTGCCCATTTTTCTCTTTGCTCCTGCACTTCCCTGTTTCGATTACAAATCCCCCTCCAGGCACAAAGCAAGCTGGACACCTACAGTGCAGCTAAAGAGTTATTTGTTCCCTAGGTGGACACTAATGAATGACTGCAGTGCTGCCCTGAGTGAGGGGGTCCCCACTATTAAAAGTTTAATAGAAAGATCTGAGAAGCTGGGGGCCAAAAGGAGGAGGAGGGGACAGGGAGCTGCGAGTAACTCACTAAGTGCCTTCTCTGTTCCTTTGCTGTAGTGGAGATTATACCATCCATTAGGACAGGAGCAACTGGAGAGAGGTCAGTTCCCTCTGCATTCTGCTTTTGCCTTCAGTCTCACCACAAGCTGTTGAAACGTAAAAATATGTTGGTTTCTTTCCACTGTAAAATCTCTGAAAGCAGCAAGAATATGGCCTGCCTGAAAAATGAGCTAATTCAGAATTCCTTTCACTATTCTGATTTTTTTTATCTTTTTCTTTCCCTCCTCTCCACTCCTCTTATTTCTACTTCTCTTTGTTAATTTTTTTCTCCATCGCCTCTCTCTTTTTTCTTCACTCTTCATATTCCTATCTTCCTTTACCTCATACTTTCTGAGGCTCAGTATTAGCATAGGTATATTTAATTTGGAGGCTTAAAAATTTATTTAACATGGTTTTTTTTTGGGGGGGGGGGGTGACGTTTGGTTGGTTAGTTAGTTGGTTTTTGTTTGGTTGGTTGTTTTTTTTATTGGTTTGAGTTTGGTTTTGGTTTTTATTTCTTTGAATATTCTAGCACCCAAATGAATTGCCCTCTATGGTAGTTGATTATAAAAGTTTCATAGTTTCAGCAGAAATACATTGTCCTTTATTTCAACTGAGGCAAGTATAAACCTCCTCAGTTTTTCTCTCTAACACTTGTTTGTAGGAGAGTGAGATGTACTTTTAGTTCTGGTTTTAGTTTTTTATCTGAGCCCCCTTAATGTAGCATCTGTCCATGTCTGAAACCATTTGAAAGAAAGGGATAGTGTATAATTGAGAAAAATACATACCCTTCACTTTCTCTCTTCTGTCTTAACAGAATATTTTTAACATCTCTTAAATAATCCTTACAAGGAATAAGATTAATCTCTTGCACACCATTCCTATTTGAACTCCAAGGAAGATGTTTTCATTGCATGTTCAGGCCACCAGCATGTTTGATATCCTGGAGACCTTCAGGAAGCTGCTTGCATTGCAAGAGGAAGCCAGGGAACAGTGGTGGAAGAAGCTTCCTTGCATCAGAGGTGTCTGAGAGAGTTGGAATTCTGATGGAGCTAACCATAACCATAGGAATTCAAACTTGGTTTTGTGGTGTGATTTTATAACTTCCCTACATTTTGGCACTAGAGTTATAGGATTAGTAATGTCTGCTAATCTTCTGATGACTGGTAAGAAATGTGGCTGGAAGAACTAAAATGTAAAGGTTTCTCTATAGTTCTTTGGAACCCCTGTGTCATCTTTCATACAGAGCTCTTCTAGAAGGCATTACAAGGACATTTGGACCTGTGGATGCACCCTAAAATGAGTACTGATACCTGAATTTGTTGCCTGATCTCTTTGGAACTGTCTGATTAAGAAAAGGCCTCAAGAAGTGGTGTTGCTCATTACAATATGTCAGCACACATTTCTTAAGTTTGCTGCTTGGCCAAACATGTCAGATTCCTGTTTGAAAATACCTCGATTGGATCCACAAAGCTTACCTGCCTTTTCCTTTCTCCTTCCCTTCAAACATTAGCATTCTAGCTGAACTGTAGCACTGCAACAGATGTAAAAGTGGCTGGTAAAATCAGCTGCAAAATAACTTTCAGAACTGAGGCAGGTACTTTTTAGTGGGAATATTTCAGGGACATGTGTTTTCCTAAAAATTGCAAGGATACATAACTTGTGCTCTTCTCGTTTTTAACAAACAGGGGGGTTGAGTCTGCTCTAAAATTTGCCCTTTGCTTTTTTTCTTAAATTTGACCCATTTAAAAAAATGCTTTTTACCATGCTAGTAATGGGATTGTATTTGAAATTAACACATGCTTTCAAATTGCTCTGAATACACTGGCTTTCCCAAACCGAGGCCTACGTTTGGAACTCAAAACTGAATCCTGGACTTCAGAAAATGTGAAAGTATGTTCTTGTGCCTGAAAACATAGGCTGGCAATTCCTCTGATTTCCTGTGTGTTCTGTAGACACAACAGTTTAGTTGCATAAGACTCATCCTTATTTTCATTGTATTCACCATCATTTTAAGAACTCTTAAGCATTTTAGTAGGTGCAGCTCAAAAAACCTGCAAGTACAGGAAATTTCTCCCTTTCATACCATGATAAGAAGTGCTTGAGAGAAGTAAGTGCTATGTGAGAAGCATCATTATTACTCTCTGTGTTATGCTCATCTCTTATACCAGTAAAATTTTATCCCTTTCACTATTTTGACGCAGTATCTTAAGACTGGAAGGTTTTGGGGTTTGTGTGTGTGTGTGTGTAATCTCTTAAACTGACTTCTATAATGACTGTACTCTTTTCAGTAGTCACTCAGAACAAACAGATTGCAATGAAAAATTCCCCTTATAGTGTGTCAGGTGGGAACTGAAGATCAATTCTGAATGTTGTCCTATTTGGTTTGGGATGATTTTTGGCACAGCTGCAGACCAAATTACTGCTAATAGCATGCAGGTCCAAATTACTGCTAATAGCACGGTTGGTCTATAATACTGCTGCAAGTCAACTGAGACAGCATTTTGCCTCTCCTGAACATAAGCTCAGTTACATATTTTGTGACCTGGAACTAGGCAGTTCTTGCCATTTCCTTTTGGTACACATGGTTATGGAGTTCAGGAGAATGGCTGACTTTAAGGCTACCCAACAATCTTCAGTTATCAGTACCCTCAAATTTTTGGGTTTCTTCATCTACGTGACGTCTTCCTTTGTGTGACTTGCATTACAAGAGAAGCCAGAGCTAAGTGAACTGGACAAGTCATTAAAGGAGTGTTGTTCAGTCTTGTTCCTTGCTTTTAAGATAAGTTGATCCTCTTTGCAGGGATGTCCTGTCAGTTATAACACTTCCTTGTTTTTACTAATGGTGACAAGAATAAAAGACTTTAATTAACAACAGACTTTATTTAATAAAGTCTTTAAAAATATGGTAATCCATCTCTGTATTTGACAAATTGTGAATCTGTATACAGAGAAATTAATTTTAAAAACCTCCAAATGCATTTTATTTAAGGAATGAAAATAAGAGAAGTATTGAAACTAATCAAGAAAAACTATCTATGCTTCTTTCAACCCTCTGAATCCTTCAAAAATAATATTTCCTATGGTTTGATGCTTGCAGCTCCATGAAGAAAAAAACCTTCTGTCATTAAAATCTTATTCTCCGCTTTTAATAATTTTAATAGCATTGTAGAATTAGGTTAATTGTCCATTTATTTTAAAGTCCTGGTTCTGGTAAAGACTAGAATAATGAGTTTCAGAATAAAAAGTATGAAATCTTTGAGTGGAAAGCAGTAATATTTCTGTTGTAACTAAGCAATAAGGGGTATATCTGGGCAGAGGCTGAGTAGATGTTCTGAATATTTTTGTGACTATTCATTTTTGTAGTTTGAGCCAAGCTGTAACTTAAATGTTGACAAATAGTTGCCCAAAAATTGCACATAGGATAATAAATAACATAGTTGCATGTGCTTGTTGGGGGACAAACAATCCTTTCCCATGAGAAATTGTAGAAACAGAGCAGTTAATGAGTAATTCTGTGCTATAAGGAGGGAGATTTTTTTGGTTTCTGTTATATTCTACTGAACTGTTTTTAGGAACAGTTCTGGGTGAACAACTAGACTTATTTTCTGAACATAAGATGAATATATAGTATATTTATAAAAATTGCTAACAATACCCAGTTTCCCTCTCTGTCCTATATGAGTTTTCTCTGACTTTCAGGAATCAAAGCCTACGTCTGAAGAAGGTCACAGATGTAAGAGTAATGAATATTTAAGTTCACAGATCCCACAATAACAATAAAATAATGTTATAAGATATTTAAATATTCAATAATATAGTTTAATATTACATTGTATAATATTTTTCACATGTAATATATTTGTATACATTTATGGTTTGTAAAAATAGAAAATAAAGCATAATCCATAACTAGCAGGTCCAATGATACTATTTAAATTATATACACTAGATACTGGAAAAAATTAAGCAGCTGCATATACGACCCACAAAAACAGCAAGGAAGAAAGCTGTCCAGAATAGTGGACAAAACACTGGCAGGGAGGATGATTAATCAGAGATAACATCCTCTTCTGATTTCTGAACACCTTAAATTGCACTTGGCCTCTCCCTTTCTTCTGGAGATACAGACAGAAGCCTTCTCCTACCAGCAGATCTAATAGTTTCCAGTTACAAAAAAGTGATAGATAATGTTGCTCTCTAGTATGATGGCTCACTGGATGGTGTATCAGCCAACAGTAAAAGTCATCCATGTTCAGATCTTCTGTTGATCTCTGGGTTTCAAACTGGAGAGTTAGCATTTGCTGTTGTATATTTTTCTTTTTATTTTCTTCTTTACCTTGTAGAAAGTGAGGAAGAATGCTGAGAGAAAGGTGACAAGTGACACTCCAGCCTCAGCTGCCGTATTCATGCTGTCCTGATGCACTGAACAGACAGCCTTGGGTGTCTAATGCCTGGTCCTCTGCTCCTCTCAGAGACCTCAAAGTTAGAGCTTGTGCTCAGTATCAGTGTAATAAAGTCCCTTTTTGCATCTTAACTTCAGACAGCAGACCTTGAAAACAGCTAAGTTAACATTCATTAAAACTAATGGGACTATTCATGTGTATAAACATTTCAGGGACCAAAAATCCATGCCCAAATGTTCATCAGTACTGGCCTATGGGTTAGTCTTTTGTTTAGACTGGAATCTTGCAATTTGCATGTGGTTATGCATAAATTCATAGGACTGTTTGTTTGTCACAGAGAAAACAGAAGTGGTCCAGCCTGTGAACAGATCCTTCTGACTGAGAATAGCAGAGGTCTGGGTAGGAAAGCATGCCATAGTAGCCATGATGACCTCGAAACTGATCCTCAAAATAATTATTTTAATTACTGTTGAGGGCTTGCATATCTAGTTTTTCTTCTCCATATTTTGAGAGATATTTGCCAGTAATGTACAAACAATATTTTTAAGAAAAAAAAGTGCAGTACTCTGCTAATACTGACATTCATGTAGGTCTTTTCAAAGTATTGGAAAAGCTGGGAAGGCTGAGCTGCGGACAATAAATGATCAGCTTAAAGTTCCTCATTGGGCTGAGGAACTAAGTATTGAAGTGTTGAAGAGCAAGATCTTGTACAAAATATGAGAGCTGGAGTAACGTACTCATGTATTTACTCCTGCTGTTGAAGACTCTCTGGCTTCAGGAATGAGGTGGGACTGCCTTGTCTTGAGTGGTCAGAGAGCAGGAGGTAACCAGCACCTGCCTGGAAAGGAGTCAGCACTGTCCTCGTGTAGTGGTTGCCAGGTGCCTGCTTGACTGCAGAGGCTTTCAACAGACAGAGATGTATCAGGCAGAGAGCTTCATGGAGCCACAGGGACAACATGAAGGGACTGATACTGTAAGACTTCAAAGAGATTTAAACAGTATATCAGTCCGTGAGTGAAAAGGGAAAAACATTTGCTCAGGTTTGGATGTGAGAACTTCGTGCTTGGCCAAGCCAGAGGTATAGATGTACTGTGAGGCAATGAGGGCAGCAGATTTTGATAAAATGGGAATAGGAAGGGTAGCTGTCCTTCACTGCTGGTTTCTTGCACTTAGGAAGGTATCGTTTACTGACATACATACAGAGGGATGCTGCCTGTTTTAAAGAGTCAATAGGGCAATTTTGCTTAATATTAGGGAATTATATTTTGGTTTGCATATGCAGTGGTGAATTATCAGCCGTCAAGAAAAAGCTGTTGTAATTGAGATTTGTGAATTCATTCCCCAGAAAAAGAACACTGCTGTGAACAACAGGTTTGGGAATTATTATTTCATATTGTCTAGAAAAAGACAAGTCGCTGATTTCAGCGCTTCCGTAATGTTCTGCCAGCCCTTTGGAAGAGTGGTTACTGAGGAGCAGAGTTTCATGCCCCGGGTTTGGGTACGAGGCCGCCCCAAGTCTGCGAGAGGGGAGGAGGCGGCGAGGGTGCAGGAGATGGGCGGTGCCGCGGAAAGCGTCGCAAGCGGCGGTCTCTGTGGCGCAATCGGTTAGCGCGTTCGGCTGTTAACCGAAAGGTTGGTGGTTCGAGCCCACCCAGGGACGGGTTCCCCTTTTGGCTCGGCCGCTTCCCCCGCCGCCGCCCGTCGTTTTGTGCGCCCGTGTTGGCCGGGGGAGGATGTGAGATTAACGCTGGCGGCCGGGCAGGCGCCGCGTGTTTCTGGGCAGAGGCCCGCGGCGGGGAGCGGCACGCGGCGGCAGCTCCAGCCCTGGCAGCCACCGGCGGCGCCGCTGCGCCTGAGGGGCGAGATGGATGCCGGCGGGGGACGGGTCCCTCCCTTCCTGCCCGAGCGGGGCTCGGCTGCGGGGGAGGGGTGCGGGACCCCGCTTCCCCGGGAGAGCTTGTCCCCGCGCCCCCAGCCCACGCGGGTTTCGGAAGGACCCGAGCGCTGCGGCGGCGCCGGGGCCGCGTCTGTGCCGCGGTGGGCAGGAACGGGAATCTCCAGGAGTTTGTGAAGCCCGTACTGCCGCGATGGAAGGTGCAAAAGAAAACACTTTCTCTGAGCCATATAATGATAATTGATGATGATGCCGAGGATTAGGGTTTGTATCAGGAGTCAGTGCCTTTACGGCACTCCAGTACTGGAGCTATCGCCATCGGATAACCCGGGCTAGACCCAAGATTTGGGGGGTGGGAGAGCTGTTTGCGAGAAGGATTATTATAATTACTGGCGTGTTCCACTGTCGCCGCTATGACCAGCGCTCATTAGCGCAGGGGCTGACACGCACACACGGCAATTCCGTCTCTCCTCGATGGGCGCAGGCAGCGCGGATCCCCAGCCTTCACCTCCGGAGCTCAACCCGCCGGGAAGAACGGGCGCCGAGGAGCAACCGGGCAGCGCAGAACCGGCCGAGGACTGCCCCTGCCGCCGGGCAGAACCGAGCCCCCCCGGTGCCCCTCCCGCCCCGAGCACGCTGTCTCTCCAGGCCCGGTTCCTGCTGGCAGTCCCCTCTGCCTCCCCGGGCTCGCCCTGCGCGCATGAAACAGCTTTGCATACATGAATGTTAAAAGCAATTACGCTGGGAGCTTCGCCTAAACGTATCAATTAGAAGTTGGCACCTTCCGCCTACCCGAGCCCGTGAGCTGATTCCAATGAGCGTCTCGGTCGTGTGAAATACGGCTGCCTTCCAGACCAACTTCTGCGAGGATCTATTTACAGTTTATAGAAAACAGAATTCGTATTAAAAATGCCTCCTTCCCCAGTGAAGTTGTATTTCACTGATCTTTCTTTTCAACTCGCCTGTTTTGAATAAAGGATATAGCCCTCTTAAAGGTCAGGCTATGCCATTGATTTACCATTGATGACAAGATACGGCCCTCGCTAGCTAAGATACCGGAGAAAAGACACGTATTTAGAAACACCGAAGAATCTTTTGAGATTAATAAACCCTAAATCGTTGAAGAGCTGTATCTGCAGCACCTCGCTCGGATACTTTTTTCTGTCATCCGCATCTTTTACATTTCAGTAAAACATTCTGAAAAATTCGCAGCCGTGTGCTTAGCACCAGGTTGGCTGCCGGACCCACCTTTTATCGTTAGCAACACTTAGCCCATAAATATTTCCTAGTGATAACTAGGATTTTATTTTAACTAGTGTAAATTAGATAAATCCCCTGCTTGATATTCCCGTATCATTTGCAGCATAAGGATGAATCCAACCCGGCAGCAGTGTGTTCGCTAAAGCCAGCAAAGCCTCTCACAGGAGACAGAAATTTAAAAATCTGCATTTGTCTGTGCTTGGATCGCCTCGTTACCAGGCAGGGACCTTACAGGAATCAGCAACAGCAACTTCATCCTGTCAGTGTAAAGCAGCAATGGCTGGAAAAGCAGTCGAAATTTAGGAGTAAATTTACCTAACCAGTACTACAGGAGTACGGACAAGGGGTTCTGCTCCCATAAAGCAAGTCTTGCTCTCCTTAGTAAGTCACAGATGCGTTTTATCGAGGTGATTAATGGTGACCACGAGGTTTGTTAACGCTCCTTCCAGTTGTTGCACGTTGGTGTGCAAATGTACACCATCAAAGCTGTGAAAATAATGTGGTGTGTGAGCATTGACACCGTGTTCCTGAAATACGTGTGCAGAAGGAGGCTCTTTCAAATGCACATCATGGGCTCAGTAATAGAAAGCGACGTTTAGGCAGTGCTTGCTAAACTCATTTTGTAGAAGTGGAAAGCTCGTATATGGAAAGTGCCTCATCCCATCTGCTCACTAACTAATTACAATTAAGGGTGTGGAAAACGGGAAACCTGATACATTTTCGGGAGAAGATAGGGAATGGAAGCTTTCTTTGTATGAAGTAGTATTTTTCAGAGATCAGTGAAGCTCTCATTCTCATCCATGAAAAAAAGCTTCTTATAGCTGTGTGATGTATCCAGATAAAAAATCCGAATCTTACGTTAATTCATTTATCTCTATGCAGCTCAGGATAAACGCTGTTCTAAGTATATTAAGCGACTGCATCATCTGACACTTTTAGGAAAAAGACATGGTCAAAGTGACCTCTTAACAAATGCCTAGTTAATTACAGCTTTAATATTTATCTTCCCGACCAACCAAGAGTGGCTGTCGAAATGTTCGAGACAACCTGGCGTTTCTGCGCCCAACGCTTGGACAAGCACCTCTCTCCCGCAACGCGACGCGGCTCTTTGTTCGCGCTTCGCCCGGACGGGGCCGCGGGGCTGAGGGCAGCGGACGGTGGGGCAAAGAACAGAGGGTACAACCCTGCCCCTGTTTGTTCCCTTCTGCCCCCCCGGGCAGCGCCCAGGGGCTCCGCAGCCGCCTGGGGGAGAGCCGCAGCCACGGGCCGGTGGGCCGGTGGGCTGGTGGGGGTCGGGCGTTCCCCGTGGGTGCGAACCCTCTCCCCGCCGCCTACGCGGGGCAGTGGGGAAGAGGGATGCACCGATGGCTCCACCGCTGCCGCCCCCGGCCCGATCCCGATCCCCGCCCTCACTCTGGGATGGGGGGAAGGGGAGGCGCGGGGACAAAAGAGCACTACTTTGCCCCCGCCACGGGAAATCCACGGGTGTGATGGGCTATGCGTGGGAGTGGGGGCTCCGTGCCGCCCCTTGCCCTCCCCGGGGCTTCCTTCCCCCTGCAGCCTCCGCTGCAGGCACCGGGGCCGTGGCCCCCGCAGCCCCCCCCCCCTCCGGCCTCCGCAGCGCTGCCATGGCCCGCCCCGCCCCGCAGCTGCTCGGTAGCGGCACGGGAGGGGACGGCGGGGTTCGCGCGGAATCCCAGGTGCGGGGTGCGGGTCCCCCCGCCCCCGCGGAGCCGCCGCGGAGCTGCCCCCGGCCCGGCCTCCCCTGGCGGGGGGGACCAGCGGAGCCGCGTAACCACGACCGGGCCGGGCCGCGCTGTCCTGCGCTGCCGGGAGGCTCCGTCCGCGGGGAGCAGGCGGGGGCGGCCCGGCCCGAGCCGACCCGACCCGACCCGATCCGCTGCGCTCCGCCGCCCGCCGTGGCGCATCCTCGGCGGGTTTTGCCCGCGAGTGTCGGTACGGGAGGGGCATCCACCCGAAACGGCGTCATGAGGGCTGCTGCGGTGTCCGGGCTGGAAATAAAGCAGCTTTAAGCACCCCCCTTTGAACTTTCGCCAATACTTAATGACTTGGGAGGTAGATGGGGGATAAAATATTCATAGTGTTAATAAAGATTGGAACCCAGAAAATTCGAAACATGAAAAACTAGAGCTCGCAGAAAGGGTGCAGAAAACAGCCATCTTGAATATTTTAATCTCTGGCAAGTGTTTCTTTGGAACAAAATGGATGTTGGAGGGAAACAGCATAGTTAACATTACTGTAGCCTTCCATTTCTAACACCATTCCTCTCACAGAATTCAGCTGGCACGAAGCAATGAAAGTGGAAGGAACGCCACAGCTTTTCATCTGCCTACAATGGCAATAAATAATCATAATCTGAATACTGTGGTCTGGAAATTTAGTACCTCTCTAAGTGATGGTGGTTTTTTTACCCACAATTTATATTGATTTGTTTGCATCGATGTAAGTCACATGTTATGCTGCAAAAACACATTTAGAGCTCATTCAACATAAATAAACAATTGGTCTGTCTTTGCCCGGAACACGTTCGTAAAGATTTTTTATTTTTAATAATACTGTACATTGTTACTGTCACAGAAGTCAAAGGGGGTATTCTGACAGATTACCCTAGAAACTGGATCAGGCCCTGGGTTCTGAGTTTGTTGCGTGTTCATGATATGAACCGCTTATGTTAAGGATTCATTGTTTGGTCATAAAAATCACTCTAGGCTGAAATTAGGCTTAGAAAATCCCCAGGATTTTTTCCCCACTTTTACTGATACAGATTAACAGCTGTCTTTCATACAGATTTCACTTTTTGTTTGTTTGTTTGTTTGTTTTCACAGAACTGCAAAATAGCTTGCCCTTTTTTACTGAGAATTTTAAGTCTCTTCCTGCTGCTTAGGCCTTCAAAATTGTATTTAATTTTTTTCTTTTTTTCGAAAAGGGAACAACTGACTGAAGAGGGTGTGTGTTGGGAGCAGAGACAATAAGTCAGTGGTTCAGCTACCCAGGCTCAGAAAGGCTCATTCCCTGTGATTATTTATTTATTTATTTCCTCGTTTCTGTTTGCTTACTTTGGATCTTTGTTGCAGATAAGCTCAGCAGAAACAACACAGCTAAAAAAGCTAAAGACAACTCATAAAAATAACGCAGGGGTGGCTGGAGAGCATTGTCTGAAGATTAAAGAATAGGATTGCAAGGCAGAACTCCTTGAGTTTATCCAGTTACTGCTTGATTTTATTGTTACTCCAATGTTCTTTTGGACAGCATTTCTAATCCTAACTGCTAAGGATGAAGATTGTATTGAAAACTGTGTTCTTAATAACATTTCTGACTTTCCAAAGATATCTTGGGGTACTGCATATATAGTTTCTGATTATTTCAATACTTTACTATAGCTTAATTTTTTGTATCTGAACATTTTTACTTTAATTTCTCCATGCCATGCTTTCTCTCATGGTCCGATACATGCCTGTTCCATAGGCATCCTGATGTTTGTATAGCATTTCTTGAGACAATTTGGATCAAAAGGCATTAGGAAGTCAAGCATCTTCCTAGTAATTTTTAAAAATGGAAGGACAAAGGAATATCAGAAGAGCAGGATGTGTGAAAAGCGTAATGAGCAAAATTACTAAAATGTAAATGATAAGATACATCAGAGGCTAAAATTACAAGCTTGTGAGGAAAAAAAAAAACCATAAAATAGAAACACTAACCCAGAAAGACAGAAACCTAGGCTGTCTCCTTAATGGGCAGGTCTTCCTCTAAAAATGACAGCAACACTCAGCTCAAATTGTTAGTGTTATCTAAGAAAAAGAAATATTTCAACTGGATTGGATAATACTGGGAATTTGGGGACTGCCATAGGGCCCAGAGAAGAAAGCTGTGTCAAATTTGTTTAAAGCTTAAGGAAATACATTTAAATGTCATGAAACTATGATTTATGTGGGAAAGGTATTCAGAGTTCTGGAGGGGAAACAGGTTGCAAAGAAGGATTATGGATATATACTTCTATGTTTTGTCCATCAAACGTGAATTTTGCAGAAATAAATGGAAAAAATAAATTCATTTAACTATTTCCCTGTCAAAGAACATAAATTAAAAAATGTAGTTTTAATGGTGATTCAAATTATGTATTTTGCCTGGAAGAAATGTGTTTACAGAAAGAGAGGAACAACAGTGTCATATTTTCCCTTTAAAGCATAAAGTTTTTATTCATAAAATTCTTTTGCCTTAATATACCTTAAATATTGTTACTTGAGATAGATTCAGACTTTTTTTGTTAATCTTAAGTATTACATTCCTATATCATCTTGATAGCTTTGGTGACAAAACCTGAGAGCTAGATTGCACCTTAGCAGGTAAACAGTCATGGAAATATGTGGGAATACTTCTGTCCATACCTCCTAGAAGGACAAGCAATATCTGGCAACTTCCAAATAACTAAGTGCAAGAGAACTGATGATTTTGTATTTTATTCTGAATGGACAGATAGTCTGGTTAATGTTCTTGTCATTGCCACACCAGGTTCTGCAAACAGCTGTTAAGCACTTATCAGAGTAGTACATATATTGGTAAGGAATAATTGGTTTAACAAGATGCTTGCTGTTTGTAAATGTATCTGTTTAAAAATCAGAGCAGTTAAATTTGTTCTGCTGTTTAAAAAGGTGATTGTAAAGTGGTGCAGTAAAATGACAGAAAACCTGGAGTGATCAGGTTTTTGTCTCCTTTTCTTTTCCTGCAAATATTTGTTTTTCTCCGATGGATGTGTTGTTCAGATCACCTCTCTAAATTGTTTTTCTTCTATACCCAGATTGACAATAGGCAGTGACAAGAAGCTGCTATTCAAAATTCAGTAACTTAGTTTTATTTGAGGACATAATTTATCCAACATTGCTTTTTCTTCTTGGATGATATAAATTTTCTGAAACTCAAAAATCCACTTCACAGATACTCTCCATAATTTTCTTAGCCTCAGCAGAGTGAAAGTGATACAGAAATGATTTTGTGCCATTACACACTCCGTGCTTGGTACTGTTGGGCCTCACAGGGTTGCTGGCCCTGAGGTACTTCCAGTATAAATGGGAGATAACACTTAGAATTAATGATGTGCCAAGTTCTGAGTTTAGACAAATACTTGCAAAAGTGTTTTACACATTTGCCTTTAGTATTTAGTAATGGATTCTGGGTTTGACCTGGTTTAAATTAAAATGAAAGAAGAGGAAAAAAAAGTACATTTCCTCTTTCGTTTTCATTTGGGCAGCACAGGTCTCTGTCAAGCAGAAGGTGGAGCTTCCCCAGAGCTGTCAGGCACAGGAGCAGCAGTGACTGTCCTTGACTTCTCTACTACCAAGTTTCCTCCCAGCTTATAACTTGTTCCATTATAGCATGTTGTTTGGAGCTTAAAAAACAAGGAACTTCTGTATGCCTAACCTGAGTATTTCCTTTTTTCAGCCCTAAGATCCAGCGCTTGCTTTTACTGCTGTCACACACTTCTAAAATCACAGATATCCTGGCTGGAAAGGTAAAAATGAGAACTATATTGTGGAAAGAAGATAAGATTAGCTGCAGTAAAGATTTATTATTAGACAATGAATAGCCTCATTTTCAAGATTTAAGAGACTTGTATAAATTACCTGCTGGCCAGTTTTTTAGTTTCCAGTTAACATTAGTGCTGAAAGAACCATTTGGGGCCTATTACCCAGCTTTTGGAAAGTTTTCTTGTAGTGGAAAAATCTGTAAGGGATGTGGAAATGAGGACTCATCTGGCTAGTAGATGTTAATAAAAATTCTAATGACTTCAGCAGCCTCAGATGAGGCTGCTGGGGCTGGGCTGGGCTCAAATGGAAACTACTGGGCTGGCTTACTGGAGGATTCCCTCCCTACAAGTGTGGTGGTGATAAGGGAAGGAGAGGAGTTGCAAGCAGGCTTTGAAATATTTGATCCCATCGCTTTTAAAAATGATTCTGTATTATAGATTGTATGAGAAGAGCTTGCATGTAAAACTCTTTGGGTTTTCCTACAAAGGCACTTTACAATTTTATATGTGCCATTTTCATGCTGTAGTTTACAGTTTTATGTGAAGAGCATATTCATCTGAACCAAAAGTGTTTTCAATTTAGTTTGTGTTGATTTGGAGGGCTTTTTCAGATAAAATCTCAATGTATTTGACTTTAAATAGTGACATGCTATATATGGAAAAACTGCTTTACAGCATTTCTAGAGGCTTTTACATACTTCAGTAATTTTACTGTTACTCAAACATCTGTGTGCTTTTAACTCAAAGGCAGTGCTGTTGATCTCAGGGGCAACTTGATTTTGTTGGTGATAGGCAAGGGAAAAATCTAATTTATAGCCAGTCTGACAGTTGGCTTGCAAGATGGAATGATACGAAAGTAATATTAATTCATTTAAATAAAAAACCCAAAACCTTCATAAATGAATCTAGTCTGGTCTATGTAAAATACTTTACATGGTACTGCAGCAGGGCCAGTGGGTGCTACTGACAATTGTGGAGTACGTTGCCCTCTTAAATCTGTGCTGATTTTCACTGAACATAATTCACTGTTTCCCTGTAAGAGAATTTAGGGGATTTTGTCCTAGTGTCATAGGGCTGAATGGGCTGGCTCTGAAGGTGAGGAGTACTGTGATGCTTCTGCTACAAAGAAAAGGTGTATTTTAGGAAAACTGAGTAGATTATCATTCTCTCCAGGAAAAATTGTTTTATCACTCATCCATGAATATATACAATAGCCAGCTTCCAGAGCATTCCTTGTAGCACCAAGAGGAGATCTGCAGATGCACTGAAATCCCAGCATCAAAACTGAGTACCAGTGTGAGGCTGTGAAGCTTTGCATGTCCTGGGAATACCAGTAAGGTGAGCTGCTGTAGCACAAAGTGATACTATAGTATTGATACAGAACACCAAAGAAGGACATTCTTTGTAACCCTTACCCTTTTGTGAGGTACAGGGCCAAAGAACCTGTCACCAAATACAACCTTTTTCTTTAAATGTCATCAGTTATACACCGAACCTTGTTACCTCTCTGACTTTGCTGGGATATATCTTGGAAGGCTTTGGCTGTGCCTTTACTATCCTGCAGAGGACCAATCGATTTTTGTAATTATGCAGTGCTCACTTAGATTATTTCTAGGGTTTGGTATTTTGGATAGTCTGCTGACTTAGACAGTCATTCAAAATGTTCTCCTCAGTCTTCTTTGGAGTACAGACCTAGCTGTTGTTTTAGGTTAGAATGGTCTGCCAGTGTCTTCAAAGGCCCGTGTCTTCAAACAGCAATACAACATGGTAAGCATAGGTGAGCACACAACTGCTGGGGTCACAGGGGCTGCTGTGGCTTTCCCAGAGAGCCAGGGCATCTGCTGAAGCTCTAACCATGGGCAGTCACAGCTCTCCGAGGCAAAACCTGCCCTTCCTGAGCCCTCAGTGCCCCAGGTTGAGAAGACCAAAGAAGAAAAATACCTGTTTGCTTTTGTGGTGCCAGCTCAGTCAGCATCATGTTCAGGCTATTCAACCATGGTCATATGAAAATAAATTGCCCTCTCTCTGACATCTTGCGTCCTTGCCCCACTACATGTTTTGAGCAGGTTTTGTGGCATGGGTCAGGTGCTGCAGGATGCCATACATGTTCCCATCCATCCATCTGTCCATCCACAGTTAGCTCCCTTGGAGGAATGGTTCCTGTCCAGCAGTGACACAAGTGCTGTCTGCACAGAGTAAATTTTCTTACTTGCTTTCTCTCTCCTTGCTTCTTCATTTCCTCTTGGTCTCTCTGCTGGCTTTTTTGCTTCTGAGGTCCCTCACTCCCTTTGGTGCTCTCCCCCCACCCAGCTTTGCCTCCCCCCCTTCCTTTCTTTGATTTTTCTCATTTCTTGTATTCTCCCTTCACTTATTTTTCTCTCTATTATCTTTCCTGTCCTCCCCTGCATTCTTTCAATCCCAGCAGGGCTCACGCATACAAATTGACCCCCTCCCAGACAGTAATGTGATCGAAGCTCTTTGTGGTTCCTACTATCTCTATGGTAACTATCAGGGGGGTCTCCAGAGTGGTGGTAGACCCAATGCACTGGCCCATGTACTCTTGCTCTTGCCAGCATTACGTGCTGGTCACATGGGCCTGACTGTTCATTTACAACTACTTCTTATTTAAAAAAAATATTGTTACCTTAAAGTGCTTACATGGGGAAGATGGAGTGTGTGCTTGAACACAAACAGCTGTAGGGTTTTCAGGGTTTGACAGGATGGTTCCTGTGTTCAGGAACCTGCTTTACTTGGCAGATCAATTGTTTCATAACTGTTGTGGAGTGGCGTGGTGGCTTTCTCATGTACTCTGGAAACAAGAGTTACACTGCAAAAATGAGAATCCCCATGGCTAGTGGCAGTGGCTGTGACCACCAGCACAGACTGAGAGAGTACATAACAGGGGCTTGCATGTTGTGAATGTTGTGAACTCTTGCTTTGTTCAGTGCCAGTCAGCTTGCCACATACCCCCAGCTGTCTGCTGCAATGCAGGTATTAAAAATGAAATTATAGGCAAGCATGGGGTTGCTATTGTATCTGCTTGTCCACAAATTGGGACTTGTGCAAGCATGAAACAACTACAGGATCTGAAGGAAGGAACTGCTGAAGGAAGTGCTGAAAAAACCTGTGGTGTGAACAGAAGGAATGGACACAGCCCCATTTGGCTATAAAGCTTTCCTGAAGGAGCCAGGGATGCCAGTGGGAAGGTGGGGAACCAGGAAGACTTTGTGAAATCTAAGGCTGTGTTATAACAGATCCATTTGCTCAAAAGAGAAGAAACTAACCCTAGAATTTTTGAAGGGATTGCACTAATAGTACAAAATTAATTTATTTCAAATATTTTTTGGAAATTATCTGTGCAGTCCATATGACACAAAAAAAGTAATTTCTGTCAGAACTGTAATCCAAATGTTGTTCTGTTCTGTTAAATTCTTCAAAACTACTGTGATATTTGTCCTCTTCTCCAACATGTCTGTAATATTTATGTCCAAATATCGATGCAATTTGTAATATCTACTAATTCCATTAATAGCATCATCTTACAGGCATCAGTAAATAAAATCTATGACATTTTTTCCAAGATTTACCTGTTTTTTTAAGTTATTTTTGTTCATCTGTTACATAGCTGTGTAGAAATTTCTGAATTTAAAAAAAAAGGTCAGCTAGCCTTACTGTATACTGACCTTTAATTGGCCACAAACAGTAGGATGTGCAGTGTCAGTCAGTTAACTACACTTTACCACCCTTTCCCCTACATCAAAATGCAATACAAAACCAACACCATCCTATTTGAATCTCTACAAGCCTCAAACAATAGCACTCCAGTATTTACACTGAAAACACAGTTTTACTCAAATCCCTGAGAAAAATAAACCTCAGGAGATAATTATTAGATTTTTCAGCTGGCTGCCTAATCTATATTCACAACTTTATTAATCGTTATGTCCACTTAACTGTATATCGATTGTCAGGTTTACATCTACCTGCCTGTGGATAAATAAACATCTATAAACCTCCCCTTTGGGTGAGATGCAGTCAGCGGTGAAATGGTTAACAGTGTGGGCATGTAAGTGGTCATAATTAACAGTCCATTAAGATGAATGGAGAAAGTTCTCACTTAGCGATGCTATTGTTTAATTCTGTCTGTTTACCGACTGAGAGGACAAGAGAGGGGAGCTTGACATTGCCCGGGGTTTGCACGGGGGAAGGTAGGAATTACATCTTGAAATAAATTATAACCTTTGGTTAAAAAAAAAAAAACAAAACCAAAAACCAAAACCAAAACCAAAAAGGCAAAATCCCTTGGGAAACACATTTCCTGCTTTGGGGAATTTCTATTGTCCCAGTTCACTCTTGAATAAATGGGTTGGATAGTACCTACTATTTTGCTTTCCACTGAACAAGTCCACTAAGACAAAGCCCTCGCTATGCTTAAACCCTTCACATTTCACAGCGATTTATATAAGCAATTGATTTTGTAGGTGATTATTCATAGGGATGCAGGGGGAGCTCAGCTCTCCTAACTTGTAAAGGTTCTCCTCCTTCTGATGGGTGACTCCCCTCATGCAGTGCTTAAGTTTTATTTAAAATCCCACTTCCCACTATTAATATAATCAATGTTGACCATTAAAAATATGAAACAGGACACAAACCCAACATACCAATCAAGAAAATCTCTAGTGTGCAAAGCATTGGTTTTATTTGCCTTTTCCATCCCTAAGATTTTTACAAAAATAATTTTTTCAACCTTTTCTTCCATTAAGTTGGAAGTTATTTTGTTCAAAGGATACCGAATTTTTCATATAATCTGTTCATTCCAAATGGATAAAATAATAAATAACGAGACCACAGCTACGCTGAGACTCTCAGCACAATCCTGGGTGTTGCTGACATTACTGCTGAAGAAGGCAGCTTTTGCAGCACATCTAAAGTCAGAGCTGGGATGGGCCCAGGCAGAGCATTCACTATTTGAAGAGGGAATTTTTAGCCAAAGCACAGCAGTGAAACTGCTGGAGAAGCCGAGCAGTTTGAAGTAATGAGCAGGTCTTTTAAAAGGGTCTCCATTTTATTGGTACAATTTTTTTCCCTCTAAACGATTGTGAGGGTAATTAATTATAGTCAATAAATTATAAGTGCATTTCATAGCTCCTGTATGTCCAGCTATATGACAGTGTTAAGAAATGTGGTCATTAAGCCTACTGAAGAGTAACAGAATGAGCAGTAATTTTGACTAGATTTCATTCTTTATTTTGGTATCAGAGATACAGTTGCAGACACAATTTTGGTCTTATGAGCAAGCATAAAAGACAACCTCAAAATACAATTATGGAATTCTGTTACTCATTTTAATTAGAAATAACATATTAACAAATAGTGTTTTCTGTGATGTCTTCAATTTGAATTTCTTGTGCTTTAAAATGTAACTTTGAAACATAAAAACACAGTTATATTTTTTTAAATTATAGTTGATATTTTTATAAGAACACTCTGTGTTGATTTTAGCAAACATGCCCTTGGTTAAATTTAAATCAGGCCATAGTACTTTATATTTATTAGAATTCAAAATGCCTCTGGAAGAGCCAGAGTGATTCCAGGAGATGTTTTATAGAAAATCTCCTTTTATAATATTTTCCTGGCAAATCAGATATATCAAAAGGTAAATTGCATAATTTTAAAGTAAGATTTAAAAAATTAGTTCATCAGCTTGAACCCTGCATATGTCTGCAAAATAGAAATTGCTACTCTTTCGAAAACAATCAGACTGGAAAAAATTGCCGGAATTAACAGTAAGCAGTAGTTTGTGCTGCATGCCTCGTTAAAATTGTTATCAATCTTTATAAATGTAATAATTTATCCCATTGAGTATGGTATCCCACTTATTCATTGAGTAAATACAGAATTCAAAATAATATATGGTAAAGACTCAGTGATTAAAGCTGTGTTTCATGAATAGGAGAATTCTTATTGATTACAAAGGAATTAAAAGTTAAAATAAGTTTTTGCATCCTTTATGTTTTTGGGCCAATGTCTCTATTGGCCTAAACCAGTGAACTGCAGCAGATGCTAATTAAATAAGTAGTTGTTACTGAAGACATTAAGCCTGAAGTCCAGATCCATGGACTTGAGTTCATGGTTCACAGATCACCTCAAGCTCCCCAAACACACCTCCATTGATTTTGGCACTCCTGAAAATTCCTTGGGGCTACAAGAAAGGCCTCAAACAAGAGCAAACCTCTCTAGACCAGTGTACAGGGCAATGAGTAGGATTTTCTGGGAAGCTGGTTTGAATCCCCTGAGCCTGGCAGTACCATGTGAAGTTACCTCTTTTATTTTCTGGTGATACCACTGTGGCTGGAGTCTGTCAAAAAAAACAGAAACTCTGAAAATTTTAGAGTTACTTCCCAGTTTTATACTGGAAATAGCTGTTGATGCTATATTTTATGCTGACTTCAGTGCAGCTGGTACTCAGCAGCAGTATGCCTGCTAGGGCAGACTCAAGGTTGAAGCATGGAACAGCCCTCAGGGGTTCACCTGCCCTCACTGGGCAGCAGCAATTCTGTTCATTCTCTGAACCAAAAGTTGAGCTGTCAGGATTTCCTGGTTAAAATGTAGTCAGCTGCCTCCCTTCAGTGAAGTGAGGAGAGGTTTTGGGAGGCCTGTGCTTGGGAGGAGGCAGAGGGAGGTCTTCCCAGGCCTTCATTTGGAACCTGTGGATACTGCCCGCTTTCCCAAACCTTCACAGCTGCATCTTGGAGCTTCTGTGAGCTGCAGCAGAACCACAGGCTGCTTCTCCTGTATGGGAGAGCTGAAGTGAAGAGCTGATTCATCTTGATCACTCATTCTGTTCTGTAAGGGAGCTTGCCTGTCTTTGCTCATGTGTTTTTGGGTTTTGGTGGGTTTTTTTTAGGATCTGTGTTTCCCACATTACTGATTTCAGTAATAATCTTTGTGTGGAGGCATCTTGGTAAGGACTGAATGCAATATGAAAACTTTTTTTTTTCTCTTAAAATTAAAAAAAGTGACATTTTACCTCTCCCTTTACCTGATACTACCTGCTTTGGTGATTCTTGACTTGTACCACTGCTTTCATTTAACTTTAACTGCATCCACTGCAAGTGACACTGACAAGCTCTATATGCCTTTTTTGTCTCCTTGATTTGTACAGTAACTGGTCACAAATCCTTTGCCTTCTCTGGAACATAAACCATTGGTTTCCACAGATCAGGAGTTGATTTGTTGCAGGATGTTCATTAAATGTTGTTTTTTTTTTTTTCCTAAGAAGTAAGGCTGTACTGTTTCTATGTTCCAGTTTTAAAGAACCTGCCACAATAACACCAGCTTTTAAATGATGCTGTCAAAATGTCAGAGAGGGAAGTGTCCACATGCAAGGTCATGAGTCTCACTGATGCAAAAAAACAACCAGCCTCGAAAATCAGGAGCAGACAGGAGATGGACAAGTGCCTGTGCCAGGAGCACACCTGGAGGGCACCTGGGGCAGCTTCTCCTGGAGACCATGGGCATGGATCTGGCAGGCATGCTGCCTGCTGCTCATGTGGGAAGGAGAGAAATTACCATATGTTAAATGCCCTCTGGCTTTTCTTTTAACTTTTAATGCTTGGTTACAAGCGTTGCAGCCAGATTCCAGCAACTAGTCAAATCTAACTTTACAATTTAAACCTATGGGATTTTACTAAATTCCTTGGGTAACTGTTCTACAGGCTCTTAAACATAGCACCTAAGCTGACGAAAAAAATAGTATGAGTTCTGGTGAATTTTGAAACAGGTTCAAAAAGTGAATGTTTATGATAATGGCATAAAATATTTATTCGGGGTACAATATCTGCACATTCCTTCCTGTGTTTTTGTTATTAAACTCATGATAAGCTTTCCTTTCTATGACTGTCTTATGTCAAGCCCTGCACACATCTTCAAATGAGAGGAAGAACGAGAATTTCCCAGTCTCATCATGGTACAGATCTCAAACTTATTTAAGCTGGAGAGTTATGCATATATGGGGCTGGGTCATGGATCTTGATTAATATCAAGGTTGCAGTGTGATTTTTCAGTGCTGTGTATTTTAAATACATAGGCTGCTGTATACGCAGTTATCCTTACTCAGTTTGATGTCACTGTATCAAGCTGGTATTTCTGATCTATTAGGTCTGGGGTGCAGTTTTGCCTAAAAGAGACAGAGTGTTTTTTGCAGAACACAAAAAACAACCCTTGAAAATCCAAGTGGCTCTTAGGGTGTGTAACTGAAGAAAGAAAATGGATAGAATGCAGCAGTGCTTTCAGAGAGCAGGCATTTTCTCCAACATGTGCAGTGACTGACAAGTGATCTCTGATCCCGGTGCCTGCCTGTGGTCTGGGAAATCTCATCCTGGTGGTTGTTACAGGTTCTGGTTTGGCCTCTGAACCAGCTACTCATCAGCATTTGCAGTGTCTAAGCTTGGTCTCCCACCAGCAGCAGCAGATGATGCTAAATGACACCAGTATCAAGAAATTTCAGTTTCAAGAAATTGCAGAGTGTTTTTTTGAGAATTATAATAACATTTAATAACAATTTGAAGGTACTAGAGAACAGCATGTTTTCTCTATGTCAGACATGATATTTCCAACCATTCACTTTACTGTGTGCTACCTGAGAAAGCTTTTCTGAATGCCTTTTTAGGGCACTGAGAAAATTCTAATGCGTAAATGGGTTTTGCTAGTGTCTGTTATAATAATAAATGAATTACTTTCATGAATTGCTTTCCATGCCAGGCAGACGATTACCTTGGGGTTCACATTATGTTTTTTTCATTTTGTTGGATGTAAATTCACATCTCAGGGTTGGTATAGTTTTTTTTTAATCTCTCATTTAGGCAAAACAGTCATTATTTTCTGCAAAGAACAGCACATAGCTCCTGTAGCAGTTGCTGCCTGTGTCTGGGACATACCAGCACTTTATGCACTTGGTTTCCTCTGGTTTTGTAGTATGAATTTATTTGTCTGGGGCTACAACTGAGTGTAGGTGACTACAGCTGCTGAGGACATCTGTGATTCCAGCTGTTCTTCAAGGCACAGTGATGTTTCTGTGGCCTTATTCAATGAATGCAGACCACAAAATTATAGTAGTCACCAGAAATTAAGATGGGGCTGTCTTTTGGGTATTGATATTTACAATTCACTGTAGCTGTTTTTAACAGGTCAATTTCTTTTTAAATGTTTTTGAGATCCTACTGTTCTATTCATAGAGTAAAGCAAGAAAATCAATACCCAGTCCCTGGTGAGCAGGAGCTTAATTTTAACTGAGATTTTTTTGTTTGCAAGCCAAAATTAAGAGTAGTAAGAGGTGCTGCTTAGAAGCCAGAGAAATGGATATTGTTGGGAAGACTGTGGTCCAAAGTTAGTAAAAAGATGGCTTGAAACTCAAGATAGGCAGCTTTTCTTATGACAACTTATTTTTCTTTCTTGGTAGAAATATTGATTTTTAAAGAATAGGATGAATAATGATTTCTTGTCTTGTTGAGAAAAAAATGAGTAATTATTTTGTGTCGTACAATTTTTCTACATTTTTCTCTGAACAGAGGAGAGAGGATAGCTTCAAGCTTCATGGTATATCTAGTGTGTGTAACTTTTAGATTGCAGAGTATAACCATATGTGAAAGAAAGGCCATTTGAAATATCTGGCACCTGTAAATATATCACATGCTCTGTGAGATTTACTGATGGAATATTTGGATTTCTTCCTAAAAGTCTAGGTATGGAAATTTTGGAGGAATTCATGCCATCCTATTTAGTAGTTGTGTGATCTGGCATGGGGTTCTCTGCTGGCAGTGAGATGGGACTGGGCCCACCTTGAAATGTTTTGATCCATGTTAGGCCTCTGTGTTCAAAAATTGTTTGTCCTTACTGGCAGATGCTGGAGGAAGCTCAAAGCAGCAATTAACCTATTTACAGTTACAGCTTCCGCAGGACTTAGAAAAAAAACCCCTAAACCAAAAAAGATTTGACAGTTAGAGAACAAATGACTGAACACAGTAAATCTGGCTCTAATTAAGTATAAAATTGGTTGCAAATGTTTTTTAAAACTTTTAACGTTATGGGTTGGGAACAACTTATTTTGGAAACTCTCGGCAAGCGACACAGCTCTCTGGGGAGTATGTGGGTGGTGGAAACACTGTGCTGGGTGTGTGATGGAGCCAGGTTCACCCCAGGAATGATGATGCCTCTACCAGGAATCATCTAAAGCCAGGACTGAGCCTGGTGCTTGCCTTCACAGAGGACTCCGACTCAACAGACGTGTGTCTGCTTTAGCTCCTATTGCTGCTTCTGCAGCTGAGAAAACTCAAATCGTTTGGTGCTTCCTCACTTCCTTGCCAGCAGCCTTGGGGAATAAAATAGCATTACTAGTCTTGGTGTAAACCAGACCATTCCTCCTGCACATCATTAAACAAAGTGAAATTTGAGCATTAGCCCAGGGAGACTGTCTCATACTCATGAGTTTTCTGCCTTCCTAGGGATGTCCAATATGCAGAGAGACCAGAAGAAAGAGGAGTAGGATGGAGTGTTTGAGGAAAGCCCCTGTTACCAAATATTGCAACTGCAGGTGTTTTTTAAAACCTTTTGCAAGGCTCTGGAGCAGGTGGCTAATTTTAAGAAGTGGTCCGTAGTTATTAGCTGCAACTGAAAGGTATGACACAGGAAAAGAAAACGTGTACATATTTCCAGAGCAGTCGGTATTTCAGATTATATTTGTTTATAATAGAAAACTATGCAAAACTCTTAGCCAGTCCTCACTGCTTAAGCAGCAGAGATTATCATGTGATGAGCAGAAATACAGTATATATTTCACAGAATGGCTTAGGTTGGAAGGGACCTAAGGAATCACTGACTCCAACCTTCCTGCCATGGGCAGGGACACCTCTCATCTACATGAAGTTGCTCAAAGCCTCATCCAGCCTGGCCTTGAACACCACCAGGGATGGAGCATCCACAGCTTCTCTGGGCAGTCTGTTCCAGAGTGTCACCAGCCTCATATTGAAGAATTTCTTCCTAAGATCCTAAACCTATTCTCCTTCAGTTTCAAACCATTTCCCCTTGTCCTGTTGCTGGACATTCTTATGAAAAGTCCCTCTCCATCCTTCCTGTAGGTTCCCTTAAGGTACTGGAAGAGGACTATAAGATTCCCCCAGTCTTTTCTTCTTCAGGTTGAACAATCCCGGCTTCCTCAGCCTCTCCTTGTAGCAGAGGTGTTTCAGCCCCTGGATCATCTTTGTGCCCCTATTTGCCAGTTCAGGATGCAAATCTAACTTCTGACCCTTTACAATGTATCAATGGTCAACATAAAAACATTTTTGTGGCAGAAAACTATGCAAAATGAGGTGTTTCTTGGAGAATTATAGGAGATTAATGTTTTTAAAAAATTTGGTTTTACTATCTGGGGTATCTTACTAAGAATTATTTAATTTATCTCAAAATCAGCCTTTATATACAAAAAAAGCAAGCCCTGCAAAAAAAGCCCCCAATTATTAGGCTTTTAAAAATGTTTTAATAATGAAGCAGAGACAGTAATTAAAAAAATAATTTATTCAGTGTATGTAAATAATGTCAAAACTGTGATCTCAGCTCACAAAAGTAATATATTTTAAAATTTATTTAACTAACATCTCTATATTTTAATTAGTATCTGATGGATGAAAACATTTGATACTTGTCTCAAGTAGCTCTTGGTCAGAGTAGTAGTATTGTAGTACTACTAATATTGTAGTATCAATATTAGACTGTTCCAGTTCTGTAGCCAGGTGAGTATACAGGCATAGCAGGGAAGAGATTTACATCTGGAGACTGAAAATCCTGCTCACACGTGAATGTTTGTACATTGTGTTTAGCACCACTGAATTGAGACCACAACTTTTGCATTTTGCTTGCTGTTTAAGTCACCAAGCTTTTCATAGTAGTTCTGTTGAATGTTTCTCCTCGTTCAGTTTCCCTGGGGATAAATCAGTGTCTCACTGAGCCTCGGTGATCTTGACCCCCCCAGAGCTGAGACCCACCAAAGCTCTTTTACCCATCCTCAGCTCAAGTCAGGGAACTCATTTCTTGCAGCTGTGATGATCTTCAAGCACACACCGTTTTTGATTATAGAGATGGCCATGTGACCTTTGGAAGCTATCAGTTTATGCTGAACGCTTAAGCCCAGTGTGCAAACAGTGGGGGGAAAATGCTGCTCTGCAGCCCTGCAGTAGGGTAGCAAAGTTATTTCAGTTTTGCAAGTGACAGCAGATGTACGGAGTCTCTGCAGTCCAAATCCTCAAAGAGATTTAAATAACTAGTTTCTGGGTAGGGGTGAGGAGGAACCTGAATACTGGTCTGTCATGTCCCACCTGGGCTACCAAAATGCCAGTCCAAACTAGGTACATACTCTTGGTACACTGCTAGCTGTAAGTGCAGTCACAGTCACCCACCCAAAGCCTTGAGGGGACCCCACAAACCATTCCTGCTAACCAGGAGGGACCTGACACAGGGTCTGTCCTGGGCAGGGAAGGACAGGGGGTTGCTCCTCTGCCTGTGCCAGCCCCGGTTGAACATCACCTGTCTGACTCCAGCATAAGTTTCATCTTTTTTTAATTTGTAAAAGGAAGAAAATACTTGTTTCAGGGTATGAAACTTAACTCTCAAAGGCTACATGGGTGTTGTTAAGATCTGGTAATTTTACTGTTATGGAATCAGCTGCTGATGGGCCAAATATCCTTGTATTGCTGGGAGCTGCAGTCCAGAAAACTTTCACTGGCCTAACGGGCCTCATCAGTAAGTAATAACTTTAATGGAGCAGTTAATTAGTTCTGCTCTTTCCAGACAAGATCATTAGAATTTAATGAGGATTAATAATTTCATAAAGCATTGAACTCTATTGCCCCGAGCAAAATATGGCAACACACGTTTCACAAATAACTATTTTAAATGAACACGGTGACATTTTCTCATATTGTTCAATGATCTATGATATTTTTATGCAGTAACTCCAGGTAAAGCATGTGTTTGGCTCACATTATAGTGTATTACTGTTTTAAGATATAAAATTCCCATTGTTTGTGAGTAAGAATATAAACATGAATATAAACTGTGGCTCAAACTTCAAGGACCTAATACGTCTCCCATAACAGATGTGAAAGAAAATTAACCACCCCATACTTTTTTGGTAGAAGTTTGTATTTAAAATGAAAAATGGGATCATTACTGATTTTCAACAGTCAGATGAAAAACTGCTAGCAATGTATATGTATAAAACCCACACACATGTATATATAAGTTGAAAACTCTGCAGAAGAGTAACTGGCATGAGCATTCCAACCACTTGCCATCCAAACATGTAATAAACTGTACTCTACTTCTCTCAACAAATTTTAGTTAGCTTTTATAGTATTTCAGACAAAAAGATATTTTTTTCTCAGCCTCCATTTAATCTTCCAAGCATGGTGATTTCTGTTACTTGTTATGTACTGCAACAGCACTGAGGACTTGAGACTGGCAATTGAGAACTTCTGCTTCCTTATAACACAAGACAATCTTTTCCAGAAATCTGGTAAATACAAGAATATAGGAGTAGGGACAGGTGGGTACAACAGAGGAGGGAAAATATTCCAGTGCCACAGCTTATTGTACATGTGAAAGTTGACCAGCACTTGGTAATAGTTGAGTGGGGAGTTGAACAGACATGTGGGGTGGCAGCATTTTAAAATCCTCTGGCCTCATGCTAACTGTGGCACCTGTGAGCAGTGCTGACAGTGAGACAGTGCCTGCTCCTTCTGCTGCTTTCTCTCCTCTGCTGCATCATGTTCTTGAGGTGCCCAAGGTTAAGCTGCAATCGTCACTTGCTGCTCCCATTCTGCAGGAACTTTTTCTTGGTCTCCCTAAGCAAGTGGGAAGGTGAGGAAAGGAGGAGAGCACATCTGTTGCCTCAGTATCTTCATTCCTACCTGCTTTGGAGGGGTTGGTGCCAGGAAGTGACTGTACATTTCCCACGTATCAACAAGTGGTGAAGTGCCTGTGCCCACTGCCTGCCCTGGCACAGGCAGCCTTACGCTCCTCCTCCTGGCTGGCCCTGCTCTGAAAATTCCTGGGGTTTTTCTATTGAAGTCTGCCTTACACTAGTCTCCATCTTCTCAAGGCTCAGGGCCTAGAGGAACAATTGGTTTCCACCCACATAACCAGGCTTTCCTTCCAGCAATATGTAAAGAAAGCAAGTGGAGGTAACCGCTTTTTTTCTGGTCTAACCCAGACGTTATATGTAATTTTAATGATAGTTTAGTTTTTAATTAGAGAGCAAGAGGCATTAGCAATTGTACACTTGATCATATACAAGATCTAAAAGCTAGTCACCTGATCCCATAAGATGGTTTGTGAGCTTTATTACATTTTGTTGTCAAAGATTTGTTTTCAGCTTTTGCAAATCTCTCTAGTCAATAAACAGTAAAATAAAAAGCTTTGGTGAGAGTAAAATAAAAAGCTTTTACTGTAATTATACTGACTTTGCATTTCATTACCATACATTTTAAATGTTTGTATTATACCTAAAAACTTCATTAAAAGAACATTAAAGCCAGAAAGTATAATACTCTGAAATTAAGAACTGATGGATGTATGTTTTTCTGTGCAACTTTAAGACTCTTCAGGGAAATCAGCGCCGCATGTTAGCTGTCTGGATGCTGCACACAGCACGTGAGAAGAGGCAGGAGCCTCCAAATGAGGTAGAAACAAACCCATGTAGTGGTCTGGGAGCCACATACACTCATGAAGTGGGAGTGCCAAAGACAGGGCTGCATCTGAAAGATGAGCTCTCTCCAGAAGTGAAGCTCCTGGCTGCATCAGGAAGGAGCTTCTGAGAGCCAGGGCACCATGGCCTGCACTGAGTAGCTGAGCTGTTTGTGCTTCAGGAGGGGCTCTGAGAGAAAAGCATTCTGTACTGCAGAGAAATTCCTATTTACTTTGGAGAGAGTGTAGCATCCTGCCTGATACAAGGCTGCTTGTGCACTGTATGTGTGATCCTAACTGGAAAAATGGAAGAGTTGTTGGAAGAGTAGCCACTGAGCTTGAGGACTCCCTGTCTCAGGCATCACCTCCACTGGTAGGTATGGAGATGCACTCCTGGCCACTTTCTGTGGCTCAGAGAATCTTCACTTTTTTGCTGAACTTCATCACACCTTCAGAATGAAGGGGTAAAATGTCCTCAGACAGATTCACCCTTAGATGGCAGCTAAGGACGTAGGAACTCCCTTCAGTCTATAGACAAATAAATAGTCTAAATCTGCTGTTCCTGTATGAGTCCTCACTCAGGAAACCATTTTACACAGGGGATTACTGCTGCTAACTGCAGGGGCATCGGAAACCCAGTTATCTGTGCTCCACCTCTGGAACCAGAGAATGAAGTTGCAGGCTGTGCATCCCAAATGGACACAGGTTCTCCATGTCCCAAGGGGGCTCACTGAACCCCTGAAGCCACTGCAAGCAATGAGGCTGAAGAACTGTGCATCTCCTCAGTGTGCTTCTCTGGCAGAGGGCTGAGCACTGTTTGTGCTTTAATTAAAGTTGAAATTCTTTTATGTTTCAAGAGTCTCAGAAACCAGGAATGAATCAGGCATCTGGCTCTGATTTGGCCTTCACTCTTCTCTCTTTCTTTTTTTATTCCAGAAGGCTGTCAAATTTTTACACCCTGAAGCTTTTACATGGCCTCATTCTGGATCCAAATTTGAACTCTGGGGCTACCGTTCATGTCAGTGCAAGACAAGCCTCACAATGAGCAAAGTTCTGCTTCTCCACCCTGCATAGCTACACAGACAGCTTTCCCCCTTGCAATGGGTTACTTGGAAAACCCTTGCCTGGTGTCCTGACTAGAAACTACTGAACCTGACTGAAGTTTGTGGAACTGGGATCTATATAAACAATAGATATTTTGGGCACCACTTTAAAACGCTATTTTCATGAGCCCATAAATCCCATTTAGTGGTATTTTTGCCATGCTGCTGGTTTATGGGATGTTCCCTCCATATATGGTGCAAGCCTGAAGTTTATACTTCACTGTGTTTCATTCTCAGCTTCTGGCTGAATTCTTCAGCTGGTGTGGATTCATGTAGCACCTTTGGCTTTAGAGGCAGTGTGATGATTTACACTAGCTAAAGATAGGGTATCTCTTTCTAATGTAATTTCCTTGGGTCTTTTGATGTGGTATTCTTCTATCATTTCGTTTTCCATTCTTTTACCAATAATCTTAAATGTTTCCCTGTAAACATTCAAAATCCACTTGTGTCTTTGGCATCAAATATAACAGTAGAACTTGTTTTTACATCTCTCCATGGTACAACATAGAGGCATTGCCAAAAGCTATCCACTATCACAACAAACACAGGAATGGAAGACATCTATAAACATAGAAGTGTAACCTCTTTCTCCAATAAGAGTTTATAATAGCAACAGTGAACTTGACCCAGTGTATTTCCTGTAGGGATAAGGTGACCTGCAGGGGTTAATGGCCCGTGGCTTTGCCTTGGGCTATCATCTCACCCAGCCAGTGATTAATCCTGGTGAAATGCCCTTTGCTCCCATCATTATCCCTTAAATGGAGCCTTTAGAATTCAAAATTATTTTGGAATGGAATTTACCAATGCCCTGCACTCGATTGCAAAAAACTTTACCATAACTGCATGTCACACTTGCATAAATAACCTTTGGAGTGGGAAATAAAAAAATAAATAGAGAAAGGACTGGCCCAGAGAAAGGAAATAAAACTCCAGTGCAGGCTACCACTGCCAGTAATATTCCAGCAGCAGGAATTTCAGTGATGCAATTTCAGGAGGATACGACTGCTGCAGCAAGTGGAGGCAATCAGAAAGTCTTAAAATATTTGCCTTATATAAGAGTTTTCCCATGTAAGTATTAACTGTAGCGTATTTTCAGGCAGCAATGTATTATGCTTTTGTTTGTTTGCTTAGCTGATTCCCAGGCATATTCTTGAGAAATGAGGTTCTCTTCATAAACTTAGGACAGCAAGGTCCCTGCACTGGAAATGTGTGGTCTGAAGAGCTTCCTAAGAAACTAGGTTATTCCCGTGGACAGGAAAGTGCAGAAAAAACTGTGAGTGCCAAGGTCATGGTCTGCATCAAAACCAGAAAGCTTCAGTTCATCTGCTGCACTCTCCTGCAGATCTATTGCTTGCTTGCAAATTGTATCTGCTAGCATAGCAGTTCAGGTACTTATAGAGCCTATTGCTAATATTTTATTCCTGAGAAGGCAGTACAATCTGTTGTAGTATATCAATCTGTACCCTCAGAGAGTTTGATCCTCCCTTCTTACACCATCTGATGTAGGTTTCATACCTGGCTATATTAAGACAGACACGCCTAGGACACAAGGATGGAGAAGCAATTCAATTTTCTTCCTGGTACTTACCTTTTAATCGACACATTTTTTTTCATATACTGTTTAAATTAAGGAATGATTCAATTAGAAGTTATTAAAGATGATAGAATACGTCGAGTTGGGAGGCATCCATCAGGATCATCAAGTCCAGCTCCTGTACCTGTGTAGAGCACCCTCAGCATCACACCATGTGCCTGAGACAACATCCAAACACTTCTTGAACTCAGGCAGTCTTCATGCTATGAGCACTTCCCTGGGGAGATTGTTCCATTGTTCAAGTGTCCTCTGGGTGAAAAACCTTTTCCTGATATCTAACTTAAACCTCCTCTGATTCATCTTCCTACCATTTCCCAGAGTCCTACCTTTAGTCACAGGAGTGAAGGAATTAGTGCCAGACCCTTGTCTTCTCCTTGTGAGGAAGCTCTATACTGCTCTGAGGTCACTTGGGACTGGGAGAGGCAGCCCAGGATGGGACTGCTGCTGCTGCCATCGTGCTAAACTGGGATTATTAAATTGGGATATATGTCATGTGGTTTACTTAAAGACAATTAAATTCTTGGTTGGTTTCATGTCTTTTTTCTGCTATACTAGCAACTATGAGAGAACATTTTATACAAGCATGTGCCTGAAAAGAATTCATTATGAATTCTGCTAAATTCTCTCAACTGTTTTCCTTTTACCTTCACCTATAGATGTGTTTCATCGTGTGTGTGGAAGGCATCAGGCACCATGGAACCTGAAACCTAAATGAGACCAATACATTTATGAGGGTATATATAATGGTATTAATTTGATGGGTCTCCTTGGGTAACACAACAATGGAACAGGGTTTGGTTTATAGCATTGTACCTTGCCTTTTCTATAGGGCTGGTGCTGCAGATTGCTTTCCCACAGGTTAGCTCCTGCCAGTAATGTCATAAATGCCCGCCTTAATCACCAGTTATGTCTAAAACCCTAAATTAATCCCTAGAGAGACAGCCATGTAATTCTCAAGATGCAACTTAGCGATCTTAAAAGAGCAGAAAATATGTTCTTATCAAGATATAGTTGATGCTCTCATCTGATCATACTGGGACAAAGAGCTGGTCCCAAGTGTGTCAATCTGTAAAGAGAGCAAAGCCAGGGGCTGGTTCCACAGCACTCCTCTGCTGAGAGAATGGAGGGCCCAGGACTTGTCTAAAATTCCTTTTATTTTATAAAATAATTTTCTTTTGTTTAAAAGAAGAGCAGGGGAGGGAAATAGAAAACTTCTTAAAACTTGAAAACAGAAACTTTTGTAGCATTTTTTGTTGAACAAGGCATTTTTTCTGTTTTTCAGCTCCATAGGGTGGAATTCATGAAACATACAGAAGGCAAGTCACATGGATGGCTGTGAACTTCGAGCACTTACTCTGTCTCCTTCTCTTGTCTCCACTCACAAAGAATTCAGACACAAGATATTTATCAGGGGAACATAACACATAAAACTTTATTGGTCTGAATAATATTTTGCCCTTTCACTTCCAACACCATAGATGACCATCACGACCTTTCCTTTTCTTAAGGAGAGGTATTAAGAGGCATACAGCTTTTGCTGGCACAACCAAATTGGCTTCTTTCAAAATAACCTGGTAGACAAGTTTTCCAGTAGCCAAGCAATGTCTCCATGCCCATTCCCTGGTACAGAGGTCCTTTAGCACAACAGGAGGGACAGGAAGATAGAGTGAAACCAAGCACCAGAGATCCCCACAAGCTAGTGGCCATGTGTATTCATTCCCCAAACAACTTTTTCCACAGAAGAAGAGCAAATGGCCTTCTGGAGTAATTCTTGTTTGTAGAGATTTGAGTGCAGCTGTCAAGTGAGGGCAGTGGAGCCAGTATTGTTCCACAGAGACTTGTGGCATCGTGGCCATGATGCAGCCATTTATCATCAGCCTCTGTCGTTCCCAGCCCGGGGCCTCTCACATGGCAACACAGAGCTCCGCCGCTCCTTTACTGACTTGGTCCCTGGTTAATCAGTTTGTTCAGGTTTTGAATGCTGTATTCAAGCATATTTTTTTAACAATGAAGAGCTCTCTGTGCTAAAAGAAAAGTCCTACGTATTTGAGTCACATTCTTTTCTTTCCAATCATTTCAGGTTTTGTGTCACTTGATTTGTACTAGCTGTGGCTCATTATTAGAAGTATTTGTCAGTGTGGGCACTAAGGCACGCACAGCCCTACATGTGAAATTTAATTATGGGCATGGGAATATCCTGTCCATTCCCTTGAAATATTGTTGCTTAAAACTTGATAGAGTGAAGGTTTTGCAAATTGAAAGAGAGAACCATGAAGGAGGATAGACAGAGGAATAGACAGAGGGGTCCAGAGATGTCTGATGTCTGGGGATTGAAATAAAAAGACAGGTTCCCTTAGGAGGAGTGAATGACCTTGGAGCTAATGGAACAGAGAAAAAAGAAGACACCCCGAAGGCACAGAGGGATACAGGATGGAGCCTGATGACAAACACTGAGGGGTAGATCCTTGAACTGGAGTAAGAGACAAAAAAGGGCTTGGAGAATAGAAAGAAAGAAGGTTAGGGATGGAGGGAGTCTTCTGGCCAATGAAGCTTTAAATCAGAGACTGTGAGCACAGGATGCACACACTGGTATTACAGGTACTCTGAAAACTAGAGGGTAAAAACAGCATAATTTTAATTTCATAGATTTTCTCTTCCTCTACCAAGTCATCAGTAAGGTTTGAGCAAGTGTCAGCTGAGTGTCAAAGGCTGAGCCCTGGTCGCCAGTGGAGAGAGGGACTGAGCCTGCTGGAAATGGAGCTCTGTGATGGAAACCTCCCTGCAAGGGCACCTATGCAGTTTTTGTGTCTCTGCTTGAGAGGAGCACGATGCATAGTGGAGAAAACTTTCTTCACAAGTAGGCAAGCAGAATTTTTGCTGTTGTTCATGAGTTTTGTTAGTCAGGGGCTATATTAAGCCTTTCCCAAATATTCAAGGACTCTGACTGCAGAGTCTGATCATGCTGCAGAACTTTTCTTCATCATTTGAATTCTCATTTAAGAAAAAATTCTGGAATCTGTAGTCCCCTTTGCTCAATTTGGGTTATTATAGCATGACCACTCTTCCTGTCTGTGCACTCTGTAACCTATGTTGCACAAGTAACATGTCTCTCCATCTGCTGGGAAGCAGAGCCCTGAACCTCAGCTCCACACTGGCCACTGTGGAGTTTTCCCAGGGGCAGAGCATCAGCCCTACCATCACATATAGGTACATAGGGCAGATACGGCCTTTCTTGGAGAGAAAGAGATGGTAGCAGGTTGCATTCCTTCCTCCCACAGCATCACAAACAGCTCCAGCACCATAATAGAAGGAATCAAGGCTCATGAAAGAATTGAGGATCCCTTAATTATTACTCTCCTTCTCCCTTCTCTAAATCCATTCCTTGTACAGCTTCAAGAAGGAGCTGAGGAGCATCTGTATCTGCAGCCTGACGGCCAGCAGCAGCCTGTTAATCAAAGGAGCTTGAGGTATGGTTGCAAGTTTCTCAGGTCTTTTTCTCTGCCAACCAGCATGATGCCTGTCACAGTCACTCACAGGCTGCTTTTCACTGATGAACATTCAACAGATTCCGATGGTGCTGTTGTCACTTGTGGTGCAGCTACAGAGAGCTGGATGTTATCTCCTGGCTCCTGGGAGGGAAACCGTCAAAACACAGCAGTGGATGGTTTCTGCATTGTCTTCGTGGCTCTGCAGATGGTGTGAAAATAGGGACATTTCATCTCAGCAGAATGCTAAAATCTGAAACTTAATTATAACAGCTGCATTTGTATTAACTATTTCAGTACCTGAGCATTTTAGCAAAGCATTCAAGCTGAGCTTTTACTAGATGTAGCTGCCTACCAGTTCCCTCTGTGTCATGATAATGACTTCTAGTTCAAACAAGGACTTTCATCCTCTGCCCTGATAACTTCTGATGCTGTTTTCAGTTGCAAATATACACTGTCATGTTGGAAACTGAAACAGCAGATATATAAATTTAATTTGAGAAAACATAGATCTTTCCTGTATTAATTATGTAGCTTATTTACCTGGTTACGATGTTAGAGTTCATGTGCCTGTGATGTAGACTATGGAGAAGATACACTAGGGCAGCATCAGTTCTTTCTAAGGGCAACCCCTGGAGCACATCAACTGCATGGCCAGAGCTACAGTCGAGGAGCTTTTCAGTTCTACTTTCCTCATCATCACCATGGTATTACAATATGAAGAATACAAATAACTGAATATTCATTTAGCTATGGGGCAGTTTTGCACCTTTAGAACATGAGACGCACCTGAACTTCAAAGAAAACCCAGAGACTTAAGACATAATATTTAGAAGCACAGATAACTCCCTTAAAAATTAAAAATATTTTTCCATTTGAACAAGTTCTTTGCTTTATAACTTTATTTACAATAAAATTGAAGACCTGTGTATAAGTTTAAGTGTTTTTCTGGATTAAGTAGAATGTGACTTGTTTGCAGAAGGAGGTTTTACTGTAGCCAGCTGGAGGTTGGAAATAAATTAATGCAATTGCATGGAATATTTCTGTTTTTTTTCAGCATGACAACAGGATAAAACTATAAACTCAGGCATATATTTGAAAGCTATCATTCTTATTTGCAACTTATTTTAACTTAAAACTCCCACCACAGTCTCCATTGTTTGGTGCTGGAGTCATACAGTCTACTGATGTACAGATAATGTCACAGTCCCAAAGTAATAGCTTTCTGTTTATAGCATCCTGAAAGAACAATTGTTAGGAAATGAAAACTTCAGAAAAGCCTGAGCCCGAAGATAAAATAATGCAGATACCTTATTTAACTGTATCTCATTAGAATACAAAAAGCAAAGGTATATTTCATATTGATAGCAGATTGTGAAAGCAGCTCTCTCAACTTAATTGTAGTATAAGAACACTCACACTTTTAAGGAGAGTGAGAAGGTCACCCAACAAGAGAGAGAGTGAGAAAGAAGACCTGATAGAAGAGGATGTCAGGAGTAAGTAGAAAAAGTAGGAAAGAGCAGCTCACTGTAGACTGAAGTAGCAAGTAGAGTGGGGATGGGGTCAGAGGAGAGAGGAAAAGAGACTGGGAAGAATAAAATGCTTAACTGTTACTTGTCCAAGGATAATGCTGGGGTAAAATATATGACTGTTAGTGAGATTCTGACAGATTTACAAGCATCAGACCAAACTGACTTGCTATCATCTGTGCCTATACAAAAGATGTAGTTCATACTAACTTGACAAAAAAAAAATATAAAATGGCTTGCACAAAAAGAGATCAATTTTCTGTCAATTTATCATATGTCCTTTGCTATTGCAGAGAAATAGAGATCTTAAAAGCATAAATATGCAAAAAATATTGGCCAGATTGTTCAATTTTAGTATTTCCTAGTTCTTCCATAGGTGCAACACTCTTGCAGCAAATCTGACTCTGCCTGCTGCACTGCAAGTTGCAGAATTCCCCCACTGACAGCAAAATACCTTTCTTCTTTTTGGAGCATGGGATTTACAAGGAGAAAGGCAAGTAGTCAGCTTTTTGATATTCATTCGATTAGAAGACCTTTACTAAAGAATATGCTTAGCTCATAAACTTCTGGATTTTGGACTTTATTTTGTTCTGTTTTAGTGCCAGGTGGCCTTGGTCTCTAAGCAGGAATTTTGGTTGTGCTAATAACAAATAATCTTTAAAGATTATAGTAATTCGTGATTTGGAGGTGACAAAGAGGTGCAGAAAGTAAGCCAGTCATTTATAAAAATCCAGCCCAGGCTGGCTTAGCATTTTCAGTGCTGTGAGCCAAATGTCAGCTGTGGGGCACCTCTGTAAGCCGATCTCTGGAGTTCCATCAGAGCAGGGTTCTCCTCTGACACAGGTGGGCTGACAGCTCACAGAGTAAGTGTTTGGGCATGTGGAGGTGCTCGGGGAGGTAATATGCCACCTGACAGTCCTGGCAGCCAGCTCTGACTCATGAGCTGCTGCTTTGATCTGGCCTTTTCATTGCACTCACGAGAGTTGCTCCATTTTTTTCAAGCATGTTGATAAATGTATCATTTCCCCTTGTATTTGCAATGGCTATGAAGTGACTTGAGAGTTCTCTGTACATATTCCATAATCCGTGCTTGGGAGTTGTGTCATCTTGATTAGGTGTGATTGTGCAGGGTCTTGCCATTAAGGTTTTGTTTCTGTTCCTTGGCTGAATGAGAACTGAAATACTCAGGGCAGAAGTGTGGATGCTGGAGCACTGCCTTCCTGCCCACCTGATCAGAGAAAACACAACATTTTCAGGTGGAATCTTCTAAAATGAACCTTCAGCAGGCAATCTTTCAGTATAAACAGGCAGTGGGCTATTAATATAAATTGCAAGTCATTATGAACAAAACAGATGTTAGTCATATACTGTAGGCAATCTGTAATTAGATAAACACACAGATATGTAGCACTCAATTGCTCATTTGCTTTTGTATAAGAATTAGACCTTGTTTTAGCTACAGTCTCCATATTAGCACATGAAAGCCTTGCCATAATTTCAAGGAATACATTTATGCATGCAAATCACATTATATTGCAAAAATATTTCTGTTTTTCTTTCAATTCCTTTTGAAAAAAGTACTAATGGTCCAGGAACTTGCAAGGAAATTCTGTTGTACTGTGCAAAAGTTGCACACAGTTTGGGAACACAGTAGTAAACTGTCAGGTTGAATACAGAGCCTTTTTTTATTACAAAGTGATGAAGGGCCAAAATTGGAGCAAGAAGAGACTCTCACAGAGCAGGGCACAAAATTGATAATATATTCTAAGGTGTGTGTAGGAAAGTGAAGGTTAATCTGAATAGCCAATAAAATCTTGACCACACAAGGCTCAAAACCAGAAATAGTGAGCTACTTAATAATAGTGAGCTACTTCCAAAGTAAGGAAGTACTTCCAACTGCTACTTCGGAAGGAAGGAAGGAAGGAAGGAAGGAAGGAAGGAAGGAAGGAAGGAAGGAAGGAAGGAAGGAAGGAAGGACGGACTTGTTTGAGGTCAAAGGGAACAATCAAGTGACTCATTTTGACATCTAGGAAGACAAAGGGTAAAAAAAAAATTAGTCATATACTTGACCTGAGTGGTTAACCAAAACTCAGCCTTCCAAGAGTATTTTGTTTTATTAAGAAGTTGTTGGTAGAATCATTATGATTCTTTTCAAAAGACTGTGCACAGACAGTACCAATCCCTGAAAACAGCAGAAACGAATCAGCAAGGAATGATACTTTTTTCTGTAGGTTCAGGTCCTTTGGTAGTCCTTTCTAGTCCCTATAAAAAGGTAATTCCTTTAACAGAAAAGTCACTTTTACACAAAAGTAATTTTTAAACAGTCACTAAGTCTGCCATACAGTTCATTTTCCCACTGCATATGTTTGACATCTGTAAGAAATATCATTGTACATGGTTTGGATATCCAGCCCACCATTCAAGCTGTGCAGAAAATCTGGAGGAGATGGCAGAAGCTCAAGACATCTGAACAGAACTTTTACTGTTAGAGAGGTACATAAGATTTCAACCAGAATCGTCCTCACTAGCTAAAAAAGAAGGAAAAAAAAAAGAAAAAAAGGTAAAGTATTTCTGTCTTTAATATTTAATGGTGGGCTCATTCACTGCATTACGGAGCAAAAGTGGTGGGGCCGAACAGCAAATGTTTCAGCAGTGCAGTTCCAGTTTTTCATATGTTTAAATCTGGGAAACATTCCTTGACTTCTTCCTGTGCTCTGATAGCTTAAGAACAAGAGGAAATCAATTCCAATTTTTAATTTGTCTGTAACTCTCCTGTCTTCTAGTTTAAAGAGAATGAATCATCCTCTTTTTTGTTTGTTTGTTTTGTTGTTTTTTTTAATATGCGTCAGAAATGTAATCTATTAATTTGTAACCATCTCTTTTTCAGGCAAATAATTACCCATATGTAAATTTTATTATTTTTATGAAAAAAAACTTACCTATTTTTAATTTTTTTAAACAGTAAGAGAAGGACAACACAAAACAGTTAAAAAATATATAAGTACAATATAAACCCAGACAGGGCTACCACACATCTCTGCTGACCCTGAGAATCCCTGAGCCAGATTCTCTGTGGAGCGGATTAGGGCTGTGGTATTAAAGGTCAGTTCCCAAGGGTCTTTCCTCCCACATAAATTAACTGGAAAGCAGTGAAGGGGGGTGAGGAAAGAAGTGGGCATTGGCAATGTTAGATCTGGGCTGCTGCTCTCTGGATGGAATAGTTAAAGAACTGCCCAGTTATTTAAATTTAAGGACACAGTCCTGTAAAATACTGAATCCTCTCAACACTTACTTATTTCAGTGTTTTGTGAAGAAACTGAGGATCTGGAACAAGAACATCTGAAATACAGTGAGTTGCACTGATGTGGTGCTTGGATCCTGGCTTGCAGTCTGGTCCTGGGGCAGAGCAAACCCAAGGAATCTCTGGCTAAGAAACTCAGGCACAGGCTGAATATGATCCCAGACCAGAGTTCAGCTTTTACAGACTAGCTCCAGCTCTTCAGGGCTCACCTTGCCCACCCTGGTGTTTGGCTTTGGATACATCCTTAATGCCCCTGTACGTGATCTCAATACTCACATATCAGACCTGCTCTGTCCTCAGCATCTTACTACTTAGTACACTGGCAGCTGGGTTATATCTCTTCCCTCTTTTCAAGAGTTTATTTCTGGGATTTGTGTTGGTTGTCCAGAAGGGAGGAATCTGGAGCATGAGGGAGATGAAAGTCTTTATCACCATCTGGGAGGGTCTTTGCAGGATAAATTTCCTATGTGAACAAACCCAGGAAATCTCATTGTTCATGATGGATATGGTCTTCAAGGATTCTCTGGCAGTGGAAATATAAGATAAAAACTCCAATTTGATCTCCTAAATTGCCCAGGACCTGAAATAATCCTCTTGGAGTACAAGGAATGTATTCCACGTTGTGAGGATTTTACAGAAATCAGCTGCTAAGCCATATCCTATCTTCTGCTGGTTTACTGTTCAAGGAGACACCTGGCAGAGTTGTGTCTTCTCTAGCATCCCCACAGCCATTTTGGCTCTGCTCTAAAAAATGATGTAAGTGCCAGAGGCAATACAAAATTGTATAGAATGAGAAGCCCAGGTTTGTTCCTGTCAAAATACAGCATGGATACAACCAGAGTAAGGAAACACAATTTGAGGTGGTGGTTTTCAAGAACCTGCTCTTTACCATTTGGCTCAGCACACTAAACCTGAAACTAGCTGTGGTTACTAAACGCCATGGATGTGGCCAGGGTGACTGTACACAGCAGAAAGAGGGTTGGCCACTTTTACCAGCCCTTCCAAACACTGCCAGTCCCAATTCTATCCTGTGGGATAGGGAAGAGGAAGCACAGAAACTCTCAGCAAAACAGTGTAGATGACCCATATTTTTCAAGCTCTCATGACAGATCTCTTCTTTTGCACAAGGTGCTCATTTTTTCCAAGTGAGATGTATTGATTCCTCTGCTTTGGGAAAGGATTTTGGACATATTTCAAAGGGTGTAGGTGAGAACTGTCTTCCCAAGTGACTTGTAGCTCCCTTAGTTACCAACTGCTAATCTATCAGTGTTCTGTGGAGTGTCAGTCAGAGATGGAGGTGGAGGTGGAGATGAAGAGGGAATTCTACCCAGACCAAGAGGAGATGGCTATGTTCAGTGCAATTGCCCCAGATTGATCTGGAGGTGAGTCACATGCACTACTCAGATTAACAAGTTGGTTTGGGGGTTTTTTTGTGTCTTTGTCTTTCATTTTATTTTTTTTAAAGCACAGAGAAGAGAGGGAGAGAGAGAAAATAACGGACAAAAAAAATGGGAAAGTGACAAAGAAGCACTGATCAGGTTGATCCCCGTACTCCTGCTTCTGGATGAGCTCTCCAGTGTCTGTTAAACCATGTTACTTCCTTTGGTTAACTTTTTAAATAGATTCTAATTATTTATCATGTTTCTGGTAGATGGTAATGTTATAAAAACTCTGGAAAGGATAAGCAAGTTGAAACAGCTGTTCCAGGCTTTTCCAGCCTCCCAAGAAGACAGTTCAGACTGCAGACTGATGCACACTGCTTTTTACTGGCGTGCGTCCACTGTTTGTGTCACAGCCAGACAGCTTGCTTCTGAGTTTGGCCTGAATATGAAAAACCCCTGTTACTGGAATTTAATTGAGAAATACAGAGTCATGATTCAGGCTTTAAAGCTTTTTTAATTAGTAAAAGGTTGAGGACCGACAATCAGTGTAACTGTTCTGCTGAATCCAGCCTGGGCTCGGGAGGTGGATGGATGTTCCTCAAGCAGTTGCTTGCAGCATCCTGCTGCTCTCATCCTTGCAGGGTGATGAGCACACTCATCTGGCTCCCTAAGATCAAGTGTGCAGTCACTCCCAGTGCTAATGTTGTGTGCAGGTTAAACTGATAACTCCTGTTAGCTCCGTGAGGGTAGGTGCCTGCCTGTGACCCAGGACTATGTTACAGCTGTTGACAGAGCATCATATTCAGAGAGGCCTGATGCTAGGTGAAATCCAGAGCAGCTCCGTTTCCCAGCAGTAGAATTACACCAGTGTAAAGCCAACCAATTACACCAGTGTAAGAAACATCAGAATTGAGCCCACTGTGGAAATACTAGAAAGTGTAAAGATATCATAAGTCTTATTTAAGTTCCACTTGAGATGTGGAAGTTTTATTATGGATGTGGTGGCTGGATGCTTGCCTTGCTGAAGCTGTCTTAAAATTTACAGAAGGATTTCATCATGTGTGTATCTCTCACCAAACATTTTTCTGCTTCTCAGTGCATTACAAATTAACACTTGAAACACAGTGCAGCCTTCTGCCTTAGGGTAATTTAGAGCAGTTTAGTCTTGTGGGATCTTAGTGTGTACTAAATTACACTAGAGACTGTTTTGGCCTTTACCTGGACCAGGACTGAATGTGAGGAGGAAGCGAAAAAAACCCAATTATAACTAAGGTTGGGGTCCAGGATTTTCAATGATTTATTCATCCACCAAAAGAAATCTCGGGACAACCAAAGTTATTTTTAAGCATGAGGTGGATTTGGCAAGTAGCTTCAGGTTTAAAAGAAAACCAAACAAATCAAATTACAAAAAATTTGAAATAGATCAGTTTGTCATTTCTTAAACCTTTTTTTTATGTTTTGCTTTTTTGACTAGATTCATGGTCACACCTGAGTGCAGCTCACATAGTGGAGGAAGGGGAGGTCTGTTGCAGGGTGGCAGACTACTTGCAAGCAGAAGTCCATGTCTAGGACAGTCCTCTGAAATGGGAGATCAGCTGGAATTCCTCATCTGTTGAAGTGAGAATAAGGACTCTTACTCTCCTCCGTGTTGGAGATACAAGAGAGGAAAAAGGAAAACAAAACATTTTGTTAGGCTTGATATTAATTGATTTTAAAAATAGCTTTATATGAGCTCAGGATGGTTGGGGTTTTTGGTTTTTTTTGTTTTGTTTTGTTTTTGGTTTTGTTTTGAAAAGCTAGAAAAAAATTATTTACATATCTCTGCTTAGAGCAGCATTTCTGTGCAGCTCCCCTCAGTGAGCACAAGCACAGCCTATGTAGGCAATTGTGTATCACTAGGTATGATGGACCATGAGTATGGATGAAGGAATTACTGCATAGTCTTGTTCTTGATTTGGAATTATGGTAAACATTTATCTACTAATGCAAATTAGATTCAATCTACGAAGATTGATTTCCGTGTAATTTGACCTTGTCTAATAAGTCTTCTTGACCAGATGAATTACAGGGACTTTTCACTGATTTATTTTTGCTTATGCATGAAGTACTGTGTGCTTGTTCATTTATTATGCTCAGAACAGCAGACTCGGGAAGATTATATTATTTGAAAACTAAATTTCATATCTTTATATTTTAATGTAGACCTCTCTTCAACTGTTCGACTTCCTATCGCCCTGTCCTCCAACAACAAGAAAATCAATGGAACACAAATTACTTTGTTTTCTGAAGTCTGCATGTTAAAGAGTAATCCCAGAACTTCCACTGATCTGTGCATACTCGTGCTATGATGGAAGACTAAACAATATAATGTTACTTAAGCATTTTACTGTAACCTGTGTCCACAAACACTGACATGACAATTATATTGTTACTGGGTCACTACAGGAGGATTTGCTGATATTTGATTATATTATCCTTATTCTGTATTCCTTGACATATTTCAGTTTCTATTACTCTTAACATTAAATTCATCCCAGATCCCGATATTCTTGAAAGACTGGACCCAAAGTTGCTGACATTAAGGGAAATGCTCCCCTTCATTTTCAAACCCTGTGTGTCAGGCTTCTGACTCCAACAGTGTATTAAGTTCTTGAATGTATTTTAAACCATAACTGTATTTGAAGATAACTTCAAAAAGGGAAGATTATTGTGATTTTAATAACTCTTTCTCATACTATTACCTTACATTTCATCTGAAGTAATCTCATGTTGTTACTTTTTTTTGACTGTCACAGTTCTTCCCCTTTCCTCTCTAATTACATTTGTAATGTTAAAAAAGATCATATACTCATTTAATAAACTACCTCTTTTAGAAAATTTATTATTAGTGTAAACTTGATTCAACACTGACTTCCTCAGCATCTCCCTAGATATCTTTTTGCATCCATCTCAACAAATTGCAGCCTATTTATCATTATTAATTGTTCACAGTCCTTCAAGCATACCATGATTTAGTTCAAATTATTTTATACAGATCTCTCATTTTATAAAATATGAAGCTGAATTATGTTATTTAGCCAATTATCCAAGTAAGGAGAGAACATGATTATTCTGCTCATTTGAAAATAGTTGTGTTTTGGCAACTGTACATTTGGACAATAGATACAGTCCCTATAAAACTCATCTAATTATATATGTGTGTGTGTGTGTATATATATATATATATAAAAAATTGCAAGTAACAAGTAAAGCCAGTAACAATAATTTACCCCTGAAAGACTTTCAGTGTAAAGGAATGCTCAAATTATAAAGGTAAATAAGGCCAAATCAACAGCCAAATTACTTAATGATACAAAGGAAGATGGCAAACCCTAGGACAAAACCAGAAGCTATTTAAAGAGAGTCAATATCCAATGCAAGGACCCCTCTATGAATGAGTCTGGAAGGAACAATACGAGTATCATGGATTTCAGCAATGTGAGAATCATGGCTGCTCTGGAGACTCCCATGAGTTGCTGCTCCAAACCAGGAGGTCTCAGAACGTGGTCTTGGTCAAGGCTTTTCTCAGGGGTGACTAACAATAGGACAAGAGGCAACAGTTATAAAATGGACCATATGTGGTTCCATATAAATATTAGGAAGAATTTTTTCACTGTGAGGATGACAGGGCACTGGCACAGGCTGTCCAAGGAGGTTGTGAAGGCTCCTTCCCTGGAGACATTCGAAGCCCACCTGGATGTGTTCCTGTGTGACCTGCTGTAGGTGACTGCTCTGGCAGGGGGGTTGGAGTTGATCTTTTGGGGTCCCTTCCAACCACTAACTTTCTGTGATTCTATGAAGTTATCATTGGATCCCTGGGAGAAGAGCTCAGCACATTTCTCTCCACCTCACCCCCTCAGGAAGGTAAGAAGCAATGAGATCGCCTCTCAACCTTTTCTCCAAACTACACAAGCCCTCCTCATAGGCCATTCCTTACAGCCCTTTCATCAGTTCTGTTCCTCTCCTCTGGAAGCATCCAAGGACTTCTGTGTTCTTCTAAAATTGCGTGGCCCAGGAATGCATTAAGATGCCCCTAAGATCTTTGAGTGAGTTTGAGCTGCAGGACTTGAAGACAAACCAATTCTAAAATAAGTTTCAGTGGTTCTTCTACTAATGAAAGTGTCAATATTTAAATGGTGGATACCTGTTACTGACTTACCAGTGACAGAAGCAAGCATTGTGTCTTATACAGGAAGTCTCTCTCTTTCTTTTTTATTATGATAGAGATCCAATTTTTAGCCCTTCAACTACTCATATTTTGAGACTGAATAGTGTACCTCAGAAGTGTGAACCTTTAGCAGAAAAATATCCACATTTAGAAGGAAAACATATTTCCCTGGAAGGCTAATGTAAATTAAATGTCATGTATGTGGAACTCTTCAGGTATTTAGAAAGTTAGAATTTGCTATAGGGAATTTGTACCCTAAGAGCAAGGAATGTATTAAAAATACATGGAAAAAAATGAAAAAAAACATAGGCTGCATTGTAGAACCACGTGAAAAAAACAGTTACACAGTGAATCACGCAGCTCTGCTGTTGAGTGTTGATAACTTGTGATTCAGCTGAGGGTATGAGAATATTTAGTATGTATTTTAAAGCCTCAGCTCTTAAATTCATATTATTACTGTGGGAATTCCAACTTTAATTAAATTGAAGTAAGTCCCTGCCTGCAGAACAATGCTACCAAAAAAAAAAAAAAAGTATGCACTAAAGGGTTAGAAATCAAAAAACAAATAAAAACAATCTGTAAATTTTTGTTTGTGTAGACTTTTATTGCTATTAGATTGTAAATAAATGTTATTTGTTTAATCTGGAGACTCCTTTATTCAAAATGAGTGATAATATACAATACTGAGCTAAAGAGGGGAATATGGTGAAATGAGACAACCTGAGAAGCATTCTATTTAATTTAACACAGCATTATAGAGTGACAAACTCTGTCTCAGTAAACTAAAGCACTAGGAATAAAGGTTAATGAGATAAGAGCAAAAATGTAACCTACCTTAATGCCAGTGAAAAGATCCACCCAACTGCTGTGTGTTTCTAACCAATAAAATACAGTTGACATGCGGTACCAGCTGTGTGTAAGGAACCAAATAAATGATGGATCAACACACAAGTAATTTTTCCCCTGCTAGTTTTCATAAAATACTCAGTGATTTTAGCAGAGAACAAATAGGCTTTTTTCCAAGAATTACCACGCATTTACTCCTTTGAAACTCTGGGGTATAGGTATCCTTTCAGCATCTGCTCTGTTCATTTGTATGGAACATACAGGTATATAACATATACATAAATAATAATAACAACATTATCAAGGTTGCAGAATCAAGCACCCCAAAATTAGGAAGTGCCAAAATTGAGGCTTTCATAGAATCATAGAATGGTTTGGGTCAGAAGGGACCTTAAAGATCATCTAGTTCCAATCCCCCTGCTGTGGGCAGGGACACCTGCCTACATTAGGTTCCCCAAGGAGTTGTTTTGTGTAGCTCCAGTCTTTAATATGCCTGTATCTGACTAACATGGCTAATATATAACACTTGCACCTCGTGTTGAAGATTGATACATTTAAGACCTGAAGAAGCATTTGTCCAAAGCCTTTTTCTCCAATCAATAAAATGTGATTTCATAAAAGATATTGCCTGTGACTGCAACTCTCACTTTGAAAGTATTACTAAAAAAGCCTTTAGTTGGTGCTATATGTTCTTTTTTGTTGAACAATCATATGCACTACTTAGTCTCTCCCCTTCATGCAGATTTTCATCAAATATCAGAATATTCCCCACAGGCTAAAGCTACCTAGTCTCCAAAGTCACTCCCTCCTGCTTCCCCCTCCCTCTTTTGCCATCAGTCTCTGCTCCCAGGTCTCTTGCGTGGCTGGTCCCAGTTTGACCAGTCACCATCTCTGCTTTGATTCAAGTGGCTTCTTCCTCTTGCACTTTGTGTGAAAGCAGTGCAGGTTACTGCCAACACAGAAATTACATGCTGCTTTTCCTCTCTACCTATTCAGAGCAGTTATTATGGGGAAAGTGCAACTTCACCTGCATGTAATTGGTTGAAAAAAGAATTCTCAGGTGCTCCAGGCACAGCGGGTGCACAATACAGTCACATGAATCTGGAAGCAGAGAATATTTCACTGTGCAGTGGAGGGCACATGCATGCTGCAATCAAGCAGGAGCTGGAAGTATTGTACTCTGCTAACAAATGAATGATTGGCTTTTGGAGATCTGCTCAATTCCTAGATGTAGCATTTAATGAAATGCAAACATATTCAAAAATCTTAATAAACCTGTCTTAAGAAGGTCCTCCAGCCCTGACTGTTACCCATGCTTACTGATCCTCAGGCACGTAATCCTATGAAGGTGTGAATTAACTACCCACTTGCCCTCCACTGGGTTGATAAAACTGCTTTCAGGGCCATCTTGTGTCCTGCCTCATGGAAATGATCTGGTTCAAGATCACCATTGGGTGTATTCACAGCATACTCTAGATTTCAATCTTGAAGCTGCTTATTCTGGGTTATGATAATTCAAGTGACTGGCTGCAGCATAAAACTTCACCTGGAGTGCTGAGTCTACACCAGTACCAAAAGAAATATTTATGGCAATACTATTTCTTGGGATACGTCTCATAATGTGTAACCCTGCAGCACACTAGGCCACTCTGTGACATTTATCTCAAGGAACTTTTATTTTTGAATGTACAAGGAAAGTGGCAGAGAGGCACAAAAGAGTGTGCACTAGAGTGGTTTTGCCATCCCTCCGTAACAAAAATAGTTGTATTAGCAGTTGATGGATTTTACTGGCTCAAATTAATTCCTCTTGTTGATCGTGAGTCAGACAATAACTTTATATTTGATTTAAACTTGTTTTGTATGTGTTAAGAATTCACATCAGTGCAATGTTTTTAAGTATCAATTTCTGCTTATCATGGTTTTGAGCATCTCCCATTTTTTATGCTTTTAGTCTTCCTGTCCCTTTTGAACTTATGTCCCTGCCTGCTTGATGCAGTGCTCAAGTGGTGACAAGAGCAGACACTGGAGATAGCAACTAGTGGAAGAGAACATGGGTTTCTTTTGACACACTCCACTCTCTTCCAGAATCAGTACTCTCTCACAGCACCTTTGTTCTAGATCTCAAAGCCTACAGAGAATTAGGTTCAAATTTATTTGTGGGAAGAAGAGGTACAGCACTGTGGGGTTTAGTGTAGCTGCTCCTAGTGACAAATGAAAAAGATCTCGAAAAAAGTGAAGTTTAGTTTTGAAGTTCTGTGGGTTTGGTAGTGTTTATGTTTCTTTAGCATCATGGGTCCTTTCTCTGGATTTCAAGAGAAGTGAGTGAGACTGTACGGCTGCAATCATAGAACTACAGAATCATAGAATCATTTTGGTTCAAAAAGACCTTTAAGATTGTTAAGTCCAACTGTTAACCCAGTGCTGCCATGGGACTCAGCCTTGTCCCTAAGCACCACATCTACACATCTTTTAAATACCTCCAGAGATGGTGACTCGACCACTTTCCTGGGCAGCCTGTTCCAGCACCTGACAACCCTTTCTGTGCAGAAAGTTTCCCTAGGACCCAATCTCCCCTGGCACAACTTGAGGCCACTTCCTCTTGTCCTGTCACTTGTTATCTGGGAGAAGAAACCAACATCCACATCACTACAGCCTCTTTTAAGGTATTTATAGGGAGTGATAAGGTCTCCCCTCAGCCAGGCTAAACAGCCCCAGTTCCCTCAGCCACTCCTCCTGTCATGCTCTTGTCAATAGGATTCCCGTGCTCTCTCTAAAAAGATTATAAGTGCTCATTTGCTTTCAGCAGAAGTTCTACCAAGCATCTATTCATATCGTAATGGATTATTGACATAACACAGCAGACTGTTATGAAGTATTCCACTATGTGTAATTAGAGAGTATTTAATCTGCATAATAAAAATCCATATGAACAGTGGTTGTCATTCATGCCGAAAAGCTGCTCATCTAAATGAAGTATCTAGTTTGCCCCATAGTTTTGGGAATGGAAAAAGAGTGCTTTGAAAAATTCTCATCTAAATTCAAAATTGCCAAAAAGGTGCTTTAACTCATCAATTCAGATGTGGGCAGTCTGATTTCACTCCCTCCCAAAATATAAAATAAAATGTCGTATAGCTTTGAATGTTAGCTTGCAACTTACATCGTGGGTTATGTTTTTGCATTCATTTGATAAGCTCTTACTCTCCCATTCCCCATGCCTTTGGTAGGATGCCAAGCCAGTATACAAGACACTTGTTCAGAATTCTTCTGCCAGGGCTGGGGAAGAAGGGTGAGGCAGATTCTGCACACTATGGGGCCTTGTGATTTTTTTAACAATCCATTTGCCCAGTGTTCCCACACCTGCATGATGGACAAAAGGTGAGGCTGGCATCTATGTATCAATTAAGACCCATTAAGATATATAAAGTGGATCTTAACTGAGAATATGAGTGGTTTATAGAGCACTACTGGGTGCTCTGTATTGTTAGAATTTTAGGGTTAAAAAAATGTGAGGGAACAAAAGCTGGGAATGATGACAATGAAGCCAAGTGCTGAGAGGGAAACCAGTTAGTAGGAAAGATATTTTATCCCCATAACCTGTTAAGGCTTCCTTCATGTAAGCTTTTGCTAGATGAAAATTTGCAAAGATAACAGCACTAGCAAGAAAAAAGGAGCTCAAAATATTTACTGATAAATATTTTTTTTACTTGTTTTAATGAACATTTTTGTGATTTTTATTTTGCTAAGGAACTTCCTTAAGTTTAAAATTAGCCAAAGATGAAGGATATTAACTTTCATTGTAAAGAAAGATTCTGTTCAACCACTGCCACTGCTTGTTATGTTGTGGTGAAAATCCATCAATAAGTAGCCTGAAAACTGACAAATGAAATGAAAAAAATAACCCAGAGGTAAAACCTCAGCTATCATTTTCACATCAGCCTTTTACAGTCAGAACAAAATACAGCTATTTTGTGGTATTATAAAGAGCTGTTAGTTGCTCTTCTGGTGATTTAAAACTCTACAATTGTCAGCATAGTCTAGAATATTATTGTGCAAAAAAGAAAACTACACTGCATAAATTCCATAGTACATTTTCATTCTGGCATCAGAGAAATAAACTCAATTACTTGAGAAAAGGCATGTGTAAGGAGTACAGTGGGCTTGCCATGACATTCATGAACTGATGTGTGTGTTTTGAATTTTGCAGAAGTGTCCTTCACAAAGATTTGAAAAAAATGCACTGACATATGGAGGTACAGCAAGGTACAGTAATATTCAGGTGACCAAGTCCTATAAAAGAACTTTTAAGTGCCTAGTACAGAACTTTGATATCTAGAAATTAATGTCAAGTGAATGGGTAGTAAGTTATTCTGGAACTGGCCCTAAATCTTGTACTTAACCTTTCAGTGTTTGTTTTCACAACTGCAAAAATGCTATATAAATGTAGCTTTTCATATAATGTAAATTTAGATGGTCAGACTCATAAATCACAGGCTTCTCCAGATCACAAGAAAAAGTGCACACAGTTGTGGTTCTCAGCCAAGGAGGTAAGATTTGGGTTGCATGGTAATTTAAACTAAAGAATGTTAATTTTAGTGTATGCATAAAACACTCGGGGCTATCTTAGAAATGTCCCAAGATGTGTTATGAACCCAGGTATTATACAGAGCTTTCAAGAAACAGGGCTCTGAATGTCCGAGTTGGGAAAAAAAAAAAGACAAATGTGATAAGAAGTATGTTGAAAGACATTCTAAATTCCTTCATAAGAGGAAAGGGATAAAAATAATAATATTCAGTAGCTAAAAAATATAATCTGCAAATCTTAATGAAGCCTAATGACTCATGTAAGCTGTATTGTTAAATTTATTATCCCACTTTTGCAGCTAAGTAAAAAGAAATATGAAAGCAAAGACTAATATTTCATCTTTTGGGTGTGTTTAATTTTGCAACTTAATGCATATTCTTATGTACAAGTGAAAGAGATAAGAACTTATTGTTCTTAATAGAGTTCTTACTGCAAGTAAAAATTAAAACTATCACCTAAAGGGTCAGGGCGGGAATTTGCAAGGGAGAGAGAAGGACCCCTATGCTGCCAGGCAGCTAATGATTAGTGACCCTAACAGGCATTGTTTGAAAGCAGGATGCTGTAACCTTTAAAAGGACAGCCACCTGTATGTCTTTCCTCTCTGAAAGAAGAATGTGTGTTTGAACAGTTCTCAGTCAATGTCAGCGTGGTCTTCTCTCCTACGGAGCTTGCACTTGGATTCTTGTGGAGCAAATAAGCATCTATCGAATTTTACTTTGTGTGTTGTTGTGTGCATCTTCTCATATTTCCTGATCATCCTTAATCTTCTATATAGTCTCTTCTGCTTTGGAATTGTAAATTCAGAATTGCATAGATTTTCCTACTTCTTTTTTATCAGAAGCTGTGGATATGTCCTATCCATCTGCAGTCCGTCTACATCAAAGACCATCTCTATGACACATTCCTGCCTTTTGAGCTCCTACTTTGCTATGTATTATATAGATATTTAAAACATGGTGTCTTGTGGTTGCTTCAACATACTTTAACTTAGTGATTTTATGATATTTATAAAGAACTTGAATTTTCACAGGTTTGAACAGAGATGGTTCACCACTGGACTTTATACTTGCTAACAAAGAAAGCCTGGTTGAAGTGGTGAGGGTTGAAAGTAGCCTTGGCTACAGAGACCATGAGATGGTGAAGTTCAGGATCTTGTACAGTGGGAACAGAATACCAAGCAGGATCATAACCCTGGACTTGTAGAGCCAGCTTTGGCCTTTTAAAGAAATTCCTAGGGTACTAGAAGGTAAAGGGGCCCAAGATAGTTGGTTAACATTCAAGGACCACTTCTTCCAAGCATAATACCTTATTTCCCTCCCTGCAGTTAGGAAACAAGAAAGGGAGCCAGGAGACCTGTACAGTTAAAGAGGGAACTGCTGGGCAAACTCAAGTGGAAGAAGAAAATCTACAGATCATGAAAGGAGGGCCTGGCCACTTCAGAGGAATAATGGAATCATAGAAAGTTAGGAGTTGGAAGGGACCTCAAAAGATCATCAACTCCTACCCCCCCTGCCAGAGCAGGATCACACAGAGCAGGTCACACAGGAACACATCCAGGTGGGCTTTGAATGTCTACAGGGAAGGAAACTCCACAAGCTCCCTGGGCAGCCTGTGCCCATGCCCTGTCACCCTCACAGTGAAAAAAATCTTCCTTATATCAACTATATAGAACCATCTATGTGCCAGTTTATAACTGTTGCCTCTTGTCCTATTGTTATCCCTGAGAAAAGCTTGGCTCTGTCCTCCTGGTACAAACTCCTTACATATTTACAAACATTAATGAGGTCACCCAACATATGACTGTTGTCAAAGGATGTAAGGAGGCAACTAGGAAAGCTGCCTCCTTGGAATTAAGCCTTGCAAGAGAGGCCAAGGACAACAGAAAGGGCTTCTTCAAATACACTGTAGACAAAACTAACACTAGAGGCAATATAGGCCCATTGCTGAATGAGGAGGGTGCCCTGGTGACAGAGGATACAAAGTAGGTGGAGTTACTGAATGCCTTCTTTGTCTCAGTCTGTACTGCTGGAGACAGTCCTCAGGAGCCCTAGACCTCTGAGGCCCCAGAAGAAGTCAGGATAAAGAAGGAGTTTGCCTTGGTTGATGAGGACTGGGTTAGGGATCAGTTAAGGAATGCAGACATCCATAAATCCATGGGTCCAGAGGGAATGCACCCACAGCTGCCAAGGGAGCTGGCAGAAGTCATTTCTAGGCCACTCCCCATCATCTTAAGTCATGGGGAACAGGAGAGGAGCCTGAGGACTGGAGAAAAGCAAATGTCACTCCAGTCTTAAGAAATGGTAAGAAGGAGGACCTGGGTAAATATTGACCAATCAAGCATCACCTCCATCCCTGGGAAGGGAAGATGGAACAACTTATCCTCGACATTGTCTCTAGGCATATCATTAGGAACAGTCTACATGGTTTTACCAAGGGGAAGTCATGCTTAACCAACCTGATAACCTTCTATGAGGACACTACCAGGTGGATAGACAATAGTAGTGCAGTGGATGCGGTTTATCTAGATTTCAGCAAAGCATTTGACACTGTCTCCTACAGCATCCTCACAGATAAACTGAGGAAATGTGGTCTGAATTATTGGGTAATGAGGTGGATTATGAACTGGTTAAAGGAAAGGAGTCAGAGAGTTGTAGCCAACAGGACAGAGTCTAGTTGGAGGCCTGTATCTAGTGCAGCCCCTGAGGGGTCAGTACTGGGAGCAGCACTATCCAACATATTCATCAGTGACCTGGATGAGGGGACAGAGTGTGCTGTCAGCAAGTTTGCTGATGACAAAATACTGGTACGAGTGGCTGACACATCAGAAGGGGAAGTGTAGAGTCTTGCATCTGGGAAAGAACAACCCCATGTACCAGTATAGGTTAGGGATTGAGCTGGTAGAGAGCAGCATAGAGCAAAGGGACCTGGAGGTCCTGGTGGACAGAAGGGTGACCATGAGCCAGCAATGTGCCCATGTGGCCAAGGTCAATGGCATCCTGGGGTGTGTTGGAAGGGGGGTGGTTAGTGGGTGGAGAGAGGTACCACTCCCCCTCTACTCTGCCCTGGTGAGGCCACATCTGGAATATTGTGTCCAGTTCTGGGCCCCTCAGTTCCAGAAGGACAGGGAACTGCTTGAAAGACTCCAGCACAGAGTCACCAAGATGATTAAGGGAGTGGAACATTTCCCCTGTGAGGAAAGACTGAGGGAGCTGGGTTTCTTCAGCGTGGAGGAGACTGAGTGCAGACCTCATTCATGTTTATAAATATGGAAAGGACGAGTGTCAGGAGGACAGAGCCAGGCTCGTTTCAGTGATGTCCAAATGTTGATGCAGAAGTCACGGAAATATCCCACATCCAAAGACAGTTTGTGCAAGCTGGAGCATAGGGGGTTCTGTGTAAGCATAAGGAAAAGCTTTTTCATTGTGAGGGTGACAGGGCACTGGCACAGGCTGCCCAGGGAGGCTGTGAAGGCTCCTTCCCTGGAGACATTCAAAGCCCACCTGGATGTGTTCCTGTGTGACCTGCTGTAGGTGACCCTGCTCTGGCAGGGGGGGTTGGAGTCAATGATCTTTTGAGGTCCCTTGCAACCCCTAACTTTCTGTGATTCTGTGATATAGTTACATAGGCAGGTAGTCATATTGATTTCTATCAGATATTTCAGCAGATGACAATCTGAGTTTCAAGAATTCTGCTCTGTAATTTAGCTGAGCTAAATAGCTGTCACAGCTCCAAGGTATTTTTAAAATCACCTTTTAACTACTTTGATACAATTTTCTAATCAATGAGGATTACAGTGTGAAAATACTTTGCTCAATATTTTGGTCTTCAGTATCAGGTTCTAGTCTTTTCATTTGACATACTTTACCACTATTTTTTGATCTTATTGTATGTATGATTTTTGTCAATTTGCTGTGAACTTGGCTTTCTCTTTTGAGTACCTATCTAGATTTGCCTTTACATTTTCATGTACTGAAAAGGAATCAAAATTATACATGTGACAGATGCACAAACCCAGACCCACCGTTATTCCAGGAATTTAGTGTTGAAGGACTTTGTAGCCCTATCTTAGTAGCCCATCTGATTTGAAGCAAGGCCCCAGATAATTTTTTTAAACTCTGTATATATATAATAATTCATAGAAATAGCTTCTCTACAGAATGTATTAATGCACACATAGTTGTTTGTATATATGCATTATGCATATGTAAATAACATGAAGCAGAGATTTTTAAAATTCCATCTCAATATAAATATATATAAATATAAACTTTGCTCAAGTTTTCAGCTTCTTTTTTGGCCAAAACTTAACCAGCTGTTCCCTGCTTCCTTTACTTGGCATAGACTGCTGAATTTTCCCCTGGGGAACCTGTTTTTCCACTTCTGATGGCTGTTTCCTGTCTTAACTGCCAGAGGGAAGTGCCCATCCCTGGCAAGATGTTCAAAGACTGATTCAGGTCCTGGATATGTGGGGATCACTGGTTTTATCTCTGAGACCACTTAAGGAGAAAATCAGAGGATTCTACAAAGTCCAATACCCTTGAGGACTAACTGCTCAGCTGACAGGTCCTGGATTATTTCATGCTCCTACAAACAGAAAGAAGAAAAAAGCTTTTGACAAACAGACTGTTGGATCCTAAGATATGGTTTGGTTATATGTAGGCTTAAGAAGGTTGGCTCTTCACCTTTGGCTGAGACCACATCTTCCAAGACCTCCTGGTTTGGAGCAGCAACTCATGGGAGTCTCCAGAGCAGCCATGACTCTCACATTGCTGAAATCCATGATACTCATATTGTTCCTTCCAGACTCATTCATAGAGGGATCCTTGCATCAGATATTGAATCTCTTTAAATAGCTTCTAGTTTTGTCCTAGGGTTTACCAGCTTCCTTTGCATCATTAAGTGATTTGGCTGTTGATTTGGCTGCATTTACCTTTATAATTTGAGCATTCCTTTACACTGAAACTCTTTCAGAGTTAAATCAGAATACTCAGGTGATGAGCTCTTTCTCTTCTTCCCAGGGAGATAAGAAGGCCTTCGTCTCTTTTGTTAAATATTCCTGGAGGAGCTTGTTACTCCATAAGCAAAAACACGAGGCAAAGATTATAGGTGCTTTATACCCGTCCTTTTGAAACGGGACAAAGAAAAGGGAAGAGCTTTTTCCAGGGGGATCTGCTACCACAGTGTTCTTTAAGACTGTTCTGAGCAGACTGAAAATCTTTCACTCATTTTCTTGATAAGGGAGCTTCATTATTGCATTATTCCTCCAGCCTAACATGGCCAGAGGAATTTTATGTGGACTTAGAACCTGTTCCTTGTATAGACCAAGCCCCTTCAATCCTTCCTTAATTTTAAAGTCTTCCTTTGATTAACAAGGACAGTTTATGTCCCTTTAAAGAAATCCACTGAATCAACTTGGTGAACATCCTCTACCACCAGCCAGAGGTTGTCCCCTATGTCTTTGATGTCCACAGGCAGTACAAGTCTTTGTGCCCTAGAGCTGATTAGACTCTACAGTGCCAGTTAGAGAGCTTTTTGATTTTTCAGTTAGGGGAGTATGCCTTCCCAGAAATTTCTGTCATTACCATAGTCATTCAGTAGGCAAGACAATGTATGACTGTAGTGATTCTTCCATGGATAAAGGCAGGTTTTTCTCCAGTATTTCAAAGCTGTTGACACAGTGCTCTAAAACACTCCTTTCAGGGCCAAGACCTCCTAGTGCTGAGTTTGCCTCCAGTCAGCAGTAGGCAATGGCTTTCTGGATTACACTTTACCTGTTTAGCCTGGTTGGTGATACCCTGACAAACATCAGCAAAGATTTGATCTGGCACATGCAACGTGTGCTGATGTATGATGACAATAATGACAGAACTTTTTGATCAGTTTGTTTGAAATGCCCCTGAAAGTCACACCCATGCTGTGTCAACAAATGTAGCATTTTTCACAGGGATTCATTGAATGTTTTTGAAACTCCCAAAAGTTTCTTCTTGTCAGGGGCTTGCTCTTCATTGCCTTGTGAGCTTGTCTTTATATCTTTGGTAGGACACTTTTGAAATCTTGTCCTTTTCTTCATTTATCAGTGAAATCAGCCTTGCAGTTATTTTAGTCAGGAGAGTAAAAGGAGATGGCAGTCTTTATAAATAGTCTCCTGTATACTACCTCTTCTAGGTTTCATCTTTTATACTCATCCTATCTACCTTCTTAAGTAGCGTCAGAATTCTCTTTTAGTTGGGCAAGTGACTTCTCTCAGCTGTGCCTAAACTACGTGCTTCCAGGACTGAGCTGTCATACCTTTAATATTAAGTCCCTCGATCCAAGACAAAAATTGTCTGGACAGCTGTGTTTGGATATAGTTTTGCTGATAGTATGAGTGACATTCAACCACATATCTCAAGAGTTAACAGATAAGATAACTCTCCTATGTTACTTCTTTATTCAGTTATCCATTTCATTATGCTCTGTTTTATCTTTGTATTTTTGCTTTCTGAACTTGTGTTTTTCTTCAGTATTTGCTTTACTATCTAGCATTTTACATTCCCAGTCCTAAAAAAGACACAGGGCTTCATATTTTAAATATGTTAGCTTTTTTTGTCTTGCCTTGGCTTGCAGTTTATATTGACCACAGCAGAACTCCTAGGAGATGAGTTTTTCTTCTTTGTGTTCAATGTAATTATATTTTAATTTCAAAGGTCTTGCTGTAACTTCTATAATATTACTTGTGTTCTGTGTCCAACTGTAAATAGCATGCAGTCTTTTCATATTCAAAGTGGTAATCCAGTCTTTGCATGTAGCAGTCTCTTGCAAAACATCAGCTGTGATTTATTACTTCTAGCTCTTCTTTGCTTCTCTTCAGCTCTCATCTGCAGGCTTCTCAGAATTATTTTACTTCTTACCTACATAATGGATTTGCCCAAAGGCTGCTTTGGTGTAAATTTTATTTCAAGCCTCTGCAAAATCTTTTCTGTGACTTCTTACTAATCCACTTTGCTTGTGTTTTGTAAACTTCGATATAGTCTTCAGTTTTGTTTTGCAATTGCCTCTCTTCATGGATTTACAGTTTAATACATATGAAGCATCACATATCCCTGTTTTTATTTCTTATAGAAAAGTGGTACCTCTTCAGCCTTACCTTCCTGTAACTGAGGAGTATTCTTAATTTTTTCAGTGTTGTTTAACAGCTGTCTTGTGTATCTCTGGAAAGTTACAAACATAATGCAGGTGTTACTGGTTTCTCTAAGATATCTTTTGCACTATTTTTTCTTCTACTCATGCATCTATTCCACTGCTGGTACTACATCATCTTCTGAGGCAGCAGTGAAACAAAACTACAAATCAAGATTTAGAAGTACCATGACTATAACTAAAGAGAAACTAATGCTGGGGAAAGATCCTCATGTTCTACTCCATCAGGTGGAGTGAGTGTAGCAACACCTACTTCAAACCAGAATGCTTCTTGAAGTGCCCTATACCATGCCCTATACCATGAGTGTTATTTTATGTTCATATATGTTACATACTTAAAACTATTTCTGAAGTTAAGTGAGGCAGGAATGAAATAGTATATTTGGGCACAGATTATAAAAGAGCAAAATTAAAAACTGACTTATAATGCCTTACTATTGAGAAGTTCTTGCATTCATTTAAGTTATTCTATGTTGGATTTTATGGAGATATTCCAGAAAACTACTTTCAGTTCTAGAATGACTGATGTCCTAATTGAGGCAAACTTGGCAAGCCTCAGACCTACTAGAAGCTCAAAGAGTTCAGGTACAATACTTTGTTATAAAAAGATTTAATTAAACACTGTATTTCTAAAATCATTATAGCTGAGATACCACCTCTTTGTTTCACTTATTGTTCAGGAAAAAAGCAAAATGTAACTAGAAAACAATGAAATCCAGTTTGCCCATTCCTCAGCTGCAAAATCCTTTTTTTCCAGTATGAATCTTTATGCTGCTTCTCTCTCCTTCTAACAAATGTTTTGATGACTTGCTGGTGAAAACAAAACCAGGAAGTAAAACAATAGTTTATGAAGAGCCTTTTCACTAGGGAAATACTACTTTATAGTAACAGTAGTATAATCTGTCATAACTCCAAATATAACAGAGAAGTGAAAAAAAAAAAAAAAAGCCACATGGTAAGTGCCTCCCCTGGTATTTCATGGTAATTACAGCTCCCTGGCTGAGAGAGCTGAAGGCTAAAGGCAATTTAGACATTTAAGCTGACCTGTTTGATTTCTCTCCTTTAGGTCAAGATCACTCTGTTGACGGGCATGTAGATTGATGTCGTATCCAAGATTTTCTGGAGTGAGGTGCAGTTTCAGGAGGCAGCCTTCAAAAATACAGGTTAAAGAGTGACAGAATCAACTATATGATAACTGAGGTGTATTCAAATGGCAGCCAGGAGAGTGTCATGACCACTGTTTACAGGTTGCCTTGGCTGCCACCACTATTTTGTACAGTTCTTACTTTGGAAGACATGGTGTGTCTAGTTGTTCTGTATATACTACTGCAAAGTGTTTGCTGAATATTGTTTCCATGAGGCAAGTATACTTTTTAATGTGAATTAACAGCTTATTATCTGCAGCAGTGAGCCATGGAATGAGATTTTAGAAAGCTGTTTACAACAGTATTTAACATTTTCTATAAAGACAGGTGGAAGTTCCAGCTCAGGAGGGACCCATTGCTGCACCATTCTACAGACTGATTTTGTTTTCAGTATTCCTGTACTTTAAAAACAGCAGAGGTGATGGGATTTTGGTGCAGATGAGAAGGACCACAGTTATGGAAGTGCCATTGTTTTGCTGAATTTTAATCTTGTGGTCCTGAGAAATGGAAATGAAACTGAAGTGGAAAAGAACTGAGAAATGGGGACAGAGTCTAGTATTGGGCCTGAGCATGGAGCACAGCTGTGGCAAGTTAGCTTGGTTTTGATTGCAGAAAGGCCTAAGTTACATTTTTTAATACTCCTGGGAAACCAGACCAGGCCAATGGTCACATATTTGCCCAAGGGATAAGTAAAAATCATTCAAAATCAAAGCAGACACCAAAAGCCCCACAGTTAAGCTTTTAAGCACTAACCCTCATTGTTGTATACTGCTTTCTTCAGTGTAAAACTTTGGCAAAATACTAGGACAAGATTGTTTCTAAACCTGCCATGAGCTGTGCCATCCAAAGGGGTCTTCTTCATCTCTGTCCTAGCTAGGATTGGTGGACATCCCTTGCCACACAGAGCATCCAGAATGAAAGTTCCAATTGCATGATCGTCCTGTAGGACAGAAGCTCTCCTGTATGTTGATAGCAATTGGCCCCACAACTGCAGCTCACTGGGATGTGCTCAGGGGATGTGCTTTACCTGCCATGTCTATGATTTGCTGTGCATGCATAGAAGTGTGCCCAGGCAATGCAGTTAACTGGGACCATCCTGCCTTTATACATAGTATAATCTCTAGTCCTGCCTTTCATAGGACTGCAATCACTGATGGCTTGTGGCACATATATTATCTGTCACTGACATGTGAGTTGTGGGAAGGCAGCCTGTACCCAGAAGGAGTTACTGCCGAGAGAATTCTTTCTGCCCTTTCCTCTAATATGCTGCAAGAATAAATGGTGCTTAAGTGATATAATGGAGTCCATCGCTGGCCTGTAGACAGAGATAACAGCCCTTCGATCTAGCATTGATTAAAACTCTGTTAGTCTGATGCTTGTTTACTGCTTCTAAAGAAATATTTTGTAACAAAAATAAAGTTGAAATACAGAATTTGACTATAATAGCAAATCTGGGATAAATTAATAAGGACAAGAGGTCTGCTCATTAACATCCATATTTACATTCAAGGATATCCTAAGGGCAAGCAAGGGATTTTAACATCAAATTACTTAATATCAGGAGGATATAAGAGAGTTGTGGAGCTTTCAGTATAGGTCAAAAGAGAAAAGGGTATCTGGTCTCTGCAGAACAAGTGAAACAAATTAGCAGATCCTTAGTTTAACTATTGCTAGTTTAACTATTGCGCCTCTTAACACAGCTATTAAAGGTGATTGCTTTACCCACTTTTCACCCATAGTTTTGATTTTAGGAAGGTCACCTAGCCACTGAAAAGCTATTGAATGTAGTCTTTTTTCTCTTGTAACTTTCTGATACTCTGTGCTGGAATTATGACTCAGTAGTATGACTCACATAAAAGTAGATCCAGATAATGTCACAGTGAAATTTCTACTCTATGCTCTGCAGCTCCCTTTTCAGCCTGCCAGTGACCAAGAATATGTATCAGGAGCATCCACTAAGTGATTTTTTTTCCTGTACATGCCATATGAAGAAGAAGTCAATATTTATGCCTTGCACTTGATAGAATTTATTAAATATATTTTACTAAATAACATTCTGTACTATGCATTCCTTGCCTAATATTTGCCCACAGAAGTATTTGTTATGTGAATTGAATGCCTGCTTAAAAAGCACTAAAAGAGTACAACAGATTTAATATTTATTTGGTAGCACAGCATAGTAGACACAAGGGAGGTGAGACAACGCAAATACAAGAGAAAGAAAAATTGATTAAATGCATAGACAGAACATAAAATATTTCTACACAATTACAGCGATTCTGAGAAAAGTAAGCAGCAAAGCAAGCTGAAACATTTCGATTTCAGAGTTTAGAAGTTAAATATTTTAAGTAACAAATAATATTTAAGGAGGACTGTAAATGACTTCACAACAGACATGCTGTCTAAAAATACAATGCTGCGGGAGAACTCCAGAGATGATCCATTTCTCTAAGATGTGTACCATTTGGATTCTTCCTCTTTAGAACACCTTCTCAGTGACAGGTTGTTATTCTGAGAAATTTTTACTTTTCTATTGGTTTAGGCTATGATGTAGTGAGTGAAATTCATACCACAGCAAAATCTGGTAACAGCAACAATAAAAATGCCATGATATTGAGAGTTGTTAGAGCTCTTAAAGACTACTGCTTACTGGAGAGGTTAGTTGTGAAGGAACTGTACTGGCCAACGCGACTGTGAGAAACTGTACTTCAGAATTTTGGCAAAGAAAGTGCTTTAGGATAGTAATCTGTTTAATATAAGGTTTTGAAGTTGTAACTGAAGTAACTTGTCCTGCTCTATTTCCTGAATTATATTACTCGGGAGCAAACAGAAGCCACAACTGTACAGGTATAGGAAGGATTTTGGCCACTTTTTGTGACTTGAAAAAACCTCAACTATAATCTACCAGCAGCAAGGTGCTGTGATATGTTTAACATTAAACTCTTAATTTTATAAAAGCAAGTGACTGCAATAAGTAAACATATCTCTACTTTACATCATATAAGTATAAGAAAACTGTTATTACACACTAGAATGCTTATTTTAGAAGAAATGGGTTTGCATATACAGCTGTGGGTAAGATTTCAAAGATGTCCTTTTGGTAAATATATTAATGGCGTAATAAGTCTTATTTCTTTATATTGGTTTCTAGCTATGGCCTTTTTCTGCTATGTGTGTAATTGTGATTAACCAACCCAGACTGGCCTCCCTAGAAATTTCTTTTTGGTATCTGCACAGACTGGAATTCCTCTGGCATCACTGTTTGCTTTTTTTTTTCCATTCACAGTTAGTTTCACTGTTATATTTATTATGGAATTTGAGGAGGTTTTACAGGATCTTTTTTAGAAATATAAGTGTAAGTGTACATCATATTGATGGTCTTACTGGTTTAGCACTGTGTAGCAACAGCCTGACAACAGTGTTAATGGAAGCCAGAAATGAGAAAACTGTATCACTTGAAATTTACCTCTATTGTATGAAGAAGACATTTTGAACATCCTGAGAAAATTTCAAAGTATTATCCTCAGTTTTTCATTGGACAGCAATTTACCACAAACAAATTCTATAATCCAGAAACATCAGTCTTGAGTAGATATTTTATCTTATGCTCATTTCCATTTGCTTTCAGTTCACTCTCTGGATGGACTCAATCCTTCTATTGAAATGATATCTCAAAACTCAAATGGTGTCCAGGATCAATTCCTACACATACTTTCTGTAACATCCTCTTTCCTTATACTGTTGACATATTGTACTTCTGATTGCCCAGTACCTCCGTGCATGGCTATAGTTACACATTCTAATTAACTTTATTGTGATGTATTTTTTGTTTTGTATTTGACTGTTTTTCTCTAACATTTTATGGTGCTAGTATCTTCCTTTCTTGTGATGGTATCAGCAAATTTCACAAACATATATAATGACTGTTTCAATAAACAGATTAGCATTATGCACTGACAAATGGAATTCTATCATCTGAGATTTTATCTGTTCATGACAATAAGCAAATTGTGTGATGATACTTATACTCTTTTTTTTCTTCATTTGCCAAAACAACTTTTAAAAATTATTCCTAGCAGTAGCTTCTCTGTGGTAAAGCACAGAATACAAGGAGGGACCAAGCAGGAACAAAACAGCACTGAAAGACTTGCGCAGGTAATAAAAATCAACTGAAATAGGTTATCTGTGTCAGGATACTCATTGCAGGTATCACTGAAGTACTATTGTTGCCTTATTTAATGCTTAGATGGCTCTTGTTTTGGCTGTACCAGACACAGCATGATGCCCTGACAGAGCCATGATAACACCACATGCACACAGAGGACTGAAGCAGCCATCTTGTGCCACCTCTTTGTGGTCCTCCAGTTTGCTCTCCCAGCTATTGTCTTAACATTACAGTGCTCAAAGTTGAAAAAAATAGTAGAAATGTCTCTCTGGTGTATTTTTAGGTCTGAATACTTTTTTTATTCACATCTGCAATCACTTTCAAGTAGAAAAGAACCTGGAAGTGTCATGCATCTTATGAAACCGATATAAAATGCTACATCCGGAGAAATAGTTCTTTGCCCCCTGGTGGTGAGTTAATTTTGAAAAACATTACATAGCAATTTAAGGAAAATTTACTTGAAATAAAAAATATACACTAATTGCTTCAGCAAACACAAGTAAAAGAGAACTGCTAAACAATACTTAATGTGTCAAATACAGGTAAGGAAAATCCCATTTTGAACAATCTCCAACAGTCTTTGATAGTCACCACATAACAGAACAAAAGGAATCTACACCACCACTGCAGAACTCTATGAGACCTTTGATGTTTCAAAATCATGTTTCTTATTTTGCATTTTTAGGGAGAGGTTAACACAAGTGTCTTGACAACATAGTGAATGCAGTCTTGAGAATCCCTGATTTTCACTGTTCTTTTGTTATGGACTATGGGAATTATAATAATCTACACAGCATCCTTAGATATGCCACTCTCTAACAATTAGCAGTGTCATCCATACAGTAAGGTTTCTCATTCTGGAAATCTTGAGAGCTGTATGTATTTCTAGAAGCTGCCCACAGGTTTTCAGTTTGTGTATGCTGGGCATCTCCATATGTAAATAGGATGTCGTTCTTGGAATAGTAATAACAAAATTGACATTGGAAATCATCCACTTGCAGTGTAAGCCACAGATCATTTTGAAAGGTGTCAAGAATATATCATTTAAAAAGATGGCACAAGCCTTCTAATCACGGATTTTGTTTTGTCTTTTAATCCTCGTGCTTCCTAAATTTCTGCCTAAGACAGTGCTTCCCCATGTTGACATTCTTCTTTGGGAAAATACATATTAAAATATAACGGCAGACTATTTTCATGTCATGCAACAAAACATTGTGTATTTATGCTGGAAAATGCCATTTATAATGATCAAGGCTCTCATATGTTGGCTTTATACTATTAGAATATGTCTGCTATTCTAAAAATGAACCCTCTTTTCCTATCCCACAGTCTGTGAGTCATATTGGATAATGTTAATGTGGTTCCAGGTAGTTTTTCAGTCTGGAAAATAGCATCACAGAGTATGTCACGCTCAGTAGGCAGGGTGTGTTTGGGTTTTGGCACTAATGGCACTAATGATGTGGGGAAAAGGGAAAAGAAAATAAGATCAACATTGCTTAAAGAGAAGAGTGAGCTGCCCAGACCAGGCACGGATCAGCTATTTCCTAAATAATATTCTTTCATGTCTGATGGACTGTAATAGCTTTCTGGTTTTAGCTCTGTTGCTTTTGCTTCTCTTTCCATTCCCACATTTCTCTTTCATTATTTTGACTTATGTCTAGCCTACCTGGTCTACATAACTGGCATATTCCTTACAAATCTTTCAGTAGGAAGGGCTGCTATAAAGTGACGTCGTCTCCCCTTCTTTTCTGCTGCCACGCTGGATGTTACCTTCCCTCCGTCTCCACTCCATTCGTTTGTTTCTGTGCCTATGCTCTAAACTGCATTTGCAAAATGAGCCGGCTTTAAAAAAAAAATAAAAATAATCCCTTAAGAAAAAAAAGGCAATAACCAGGCCACTTGCCTGTTAAGGACAGAGCACCACAGGACCCCTCAGAGCAGGGTGACTGCATCCCGTTCGCTTTTGCAGGCGAAACCTCTTCCGGTGCGAGTCCTCCAGTGTTCCTGCCAGCTGTGAAACAGAATTCCTCCCTCCAATACTTAACCTCACTGCTGGGGGAACAGCTTGCTTTCAGCTCGCCGGGTGTAGTTACACAAAAGGGTTTTTTCCAGTGGGAAAGCCAGTTTGAGGCAGGCAGTTTCCTGCCTGTTCTGCCCTCTTGTTCTTCTTGCTCCTCCATCAGTGTTCGCTGTCCCCATGTTTGTGCCGAGGCAGCTGGCTGTGGCTTGTGCTGTAAATGGGATCCCTGAAAGAAACCTCAGGTTTCATCTGCGACTGTGTGCGGATGTGTGTGCAAACAGCTTTTTTTTATTTAAAGAGAAAAAACCACAACTGGATCACTTCAGCCATTTGATTTATAATGTCAGCCACAAAGAACTGAATGAAGGCAGCTGGGAAGGCAGTGAGCAGTGGTGCGGAGGTGGGAACAAGCACCAGGGCTGGGGGAGGGCTCAGCAAACTCTTAATCCAGCTTTGTTAACAAACTACTGTTAATATACAAAAACAGGTAGAGCACCTAAACGAAAGAACCAGAATAGAAAACTGCAATAGACTGCAAAGCAGTCGGGCTCTGGAATTGCTGGAGATAAGGCTTTATCTTCAGGAAGAAAAGGGGTGGTCTCTTAATAAGCTCTTTCCCCTAGATGTCTTCTATTCATTTGAGACATTGAAATCACAGGCTGTTTAGTTATTCAGAATATGATCATGTGAATCCTACTGGGCTTATGAAGCATGTTGGTCTTTCAGTGCTGTTAAAAATGCTAATAATAACTGGTTCATGCCTCAGGCCTTAGGTGCTATTGTCAATTAGTGTCAGAACAGAGATTTATTTAAACAAATTATTGCTGTATATGCATCTATCCCTTCAAGCTTGCAGAGCTTTGTGACCGAGTGTACCTGACTCAGTGATACCAGCCTGCATGTGAAAACAAACTTGAGGCAGAGAAAGGAAATGCCATCCTTGTGTTCACCATTCTCCATACTCTAAAAGAAAAGGAGCTGCACAGCTGTGTAGACTACATACAGAACTGAAAACCTTTCTCTGATCCTCTAGCCATTTAAATGTCATGTCTGAGTCACAGACAAAATTACTAATACCTTCCAACATGAGCAGTTTTAGACTGTAATGAAAAAGCTGTGTCTGATCCTCTGTGTTCTCCTCTACATTTGTGTCAGCTTGCAGTACCAAGATTTAAATCTCCATCAGTGGTCACCCAGCTCACCAGTCATTGCATGCATCACCAGACATTTCTCATGTGTATCATTGCAGGCCCGTGATGAAAACAAGCATTGTTGAATTTTGATTATGTTTGTTTTGTATTTTAAGGCTTTCTCTGAAACCAGGAGAAAGAACTGAGTTTTAATTTAACTGATTTGATATTTGATATTGTGGAAGTCTTCTGTCATTTGGATTATTTGAAGTGTTGGAGAAGGGGGATGGACTCTGATGACTCACCAAGAAAAAATAACTTCTCATTACTTTCAAGAGGAAAACAAAAGAATGAGATGATGTGTCACTATTATAGTGCTGCTTACAACATTTTAATAGCATTTTTAACATTTTCTTTCCAAAATTTCAGTATTTTTTCTTAGCGTACAGAATTATTTTAATGGAAATATTTAAACTAATTTCAGAGCCTAAAATTACAATTAAAAAAAAAAAAAAAAAGTGCATTTTAGCAATGTTACATGCAGTACCAGGCCTTCTCCAAGAATCACAGAATCACACAATGTTAGTGGCAGGACGGGACCTCTGGGTATCATCTAGTCCAACCCCCTTGCCTGAGCAGGTTCCCCTAGAGTCCCTCCCCAGGTCCTTTTCCCCTGAGCTGCTATCTAGCAGTCCAGTCCCCACCCTGTACTGATACTTCTGAGTTGATCTTCTCCAAATGCAGTACTCTGCACTTGCTCTTGTTAAATTTCATTAGGTTTCTCCCTGCCCAGCTCTCCTGTCCAGGTGACTTTGAAGCCTCCTGGAGTGTCAGACACTCCTCCTAGTTCTGTGTTCTTGGCCAGCTTGCTGAGGGTATCCTTTGTCCCTTCATCCAGATCATTGATGAATACATTGAATACAGCTGCACCCCATTACCAGCCCCTGGAGAACACCACTACACATGGCCCTCCAACTGGACTTACCACTCCTCCCTTACCATAACTCTGAGCTCTGCCCCTCAGACAGTTCCCAATCTCCTTCACTGTCCAATCACTCAATCCATAATTCTTAAGGATGTGAGGATGCCATGAGAGATGGTCTCAAATGCCTTGCTGAAGTCAAGGAAGACCACATCCACTGCCCTCCCCTCATCTACCCACCCAGCTATGTAATCAGAAAAGGCTATCAGATTGCTTGCCTTTGGTGAATCCATGCTCACTACTCCTGATGACCCTCTTTTCCTCAACGTGCTTTGAGGTGGTGCCAAATAATGCAGATTCTCTTATAATGGATTAAGGATAGAGAAAACGAGTATTCAAATATCCCACATTGTTAAAACCACTTGGGATAATTTAGGTATGCTGGCAAATGTAAGATATCTCTTAAATATGTATTTTCAAGAATGATATTCCCATTATGATCAGTGCATTTTTCTCCTATTATTCTTAAAATAACATTACTCTTGACTGAAATAAACCATAATTTCTCTGAAGAATTTCAAGATGTTTCATTCGAAGTAGCTATCATGGGCTGTTTTTCTCAAAAGGACTGAGGTCACAAGAGTTGTGCAATTGGTGTCCTAAAACAAGTGCCTTAGGACAGATTTTCCTAGTATCAGCTGTATCAGAACTAACCAAATAGATCACCTGCATTTTATCAGGGTCTTTAAGGTCGTTTTAGCAGTTTCAACAAGAGCATCAGAGATGGATTTTGTCATTCATCATAACAGATTCTGAATGAGGAAAAATACAATCAAAATAATAAATGCTTCTCTTCAGGGCTAATCATTGCACTAGATCAATTAAGCTAAGGAGGCTTAGAAGGTAAGAAGGCAAAATGGAGTACACACAGAAATACAGAATAACTCAGAAGGGGAGTTTGGGAAGTGTTTATTAGGGGAATGGAGTATTGTTAATCTCACATTTTAAAAAAATATTTAATCTGGTTTAAAAATAAGACTGCCTTATTGAACTCTTCATTTGCTCCTGTTTTCTGAGGATACTTTGCATCTTGAAGCTTCGTTCTACAGTCTTATGTGTATATAACTTCATGAATGAAAATCTGGTCTTTTTGAACAATAAAGCTTGAGGCATTAAAGCAAGAAGAATCTAAAAGGTAAAAATCAGAATTTATGAATACTGAGTACAGAACAGAATAAGAAATAAGAAAATAATAAGAATAAGAAATAATAAGAAATAGGGCAAAAGAGGAAAAAAATGGATCTATATCAAGTTCAGTTACTCCAGTAAAATACAACTGCTGATAAATTAAATAGCCCATGACTTTCCCTTTACTTTGACCTTCCCTGGAAGAGGATTTTTTTTGACTCTGTGATCAAGTGGGGCAAGCATTTTTTAAAGATTATCAGAACGAGCAGTTAGACACTGCTTTTTGAGAAGGCTGAATTAAAAAGAGTCTACATCAGACACTGTTGGCTAAATTATAATTTCCTGGCAAATGGGTTTACATGCCTTTTCAGAAAACAGAGCCAGAGGCAGAATGATGATCCTAACAGCCCAGTGGGCATGCACATGGGATATGGAAACATGAGTTTAAATATCAGTCTAATTAATATTTAAATAGTTTATGCAAAGGGGAACAGTTTCAACAGAAGAGAATACATAAGACTACTCTATACTTTATGAGTTGGAAAACTGATAATGGTTATGTTGGTTTAAGTCCTTATTCTGAATTATGCAGCTTGTATTTTAAAGTCATATCTTCCTATCCCCACAAGATACCCAAGGGATATCCCCACAAGATATCCAGCTCTACTGTGCTGAAATTTTAGAAATGGTGCCTTAGGTGAATGTAGGTACATAAAGGATTAGCATGTGGGATTTTTTTTTAAGCTGGAAAAACTACTTTCTGAACTTGATACAGTTAATGGACACTTTTGGGACAAAGTGAAACTTTCTTAGAAAGAGGTAATTCTCATAGTGGGTTATTTATGAGGCCTAGCTTCAAGAGAGATGAAACAGATGGGGTGTTCCAGGGAGTCTGACCACACCAGAGAACAGTGATTTAGTGCAGATCATTTGTATTGTTGAGCTGTTAAGTCTCCATCCAATTTCTCATCTTGCATTCATACCTAACGTTATTTAAGCAAGGAAAGCATAAAAGGTCCAGAGAAAACATCTTAAAATCGAGTTCAGATTGAAAATAGGCTGGCATGATTTCAGGGTAGAACGGGCTACAGTAATCAAACTTATCCTTAAGGAGCTAATAAATTCAATGTATTGCTAAGGAGCAATCCTGAGCATCAGGCGGTGGGGACAGCAGTGGCACAGGGGTGGCGGTGGGGACAGCAGTGGCACAGGGGTGGCAGTGGGGACAGCAATGGCACAGGGGTGGCAGTGGGGACAGCAGTGGCACAGGGGTGGCGGTGGCAGTGGGGACAGCAATGGCACAGGGGTGGCAGTGGCAGTGGGGACAGCAATGGCACAGGGGTGGCGGTGGCACCACAGCCGCCGTGGGTTCCCGACCACCCCGCCGCAGCCGTCGCGTTGAGCCAGCCGCTCCCCCGGGCGGGCACCGGCCGTGCCTGGCGCAGGACAAAAATCGCTGCAAAACCTCCCCGACGCGGGCGGTAACGGGGTCTGGGGGGGCGGCTGTCGCCCCTCCCTCAGGCAGGACCCCGCTCCCCAGCTGAGGGAAGGCTGCTGGTGGGGCGGGCCCGTTCCCTAGCGCCAGGGCAGGTGTGTGTGGGGACTCAGCCCAGGGAGGTTCCCCAGGGTGATGGGGGGCGAGGATGAGGGGAAGGGCGCGGGAGCTGCGCGGCGCTCCCGAGGCGGAGGGGCGGGCGCGGAGGCGGAGGGGCAGGCGCGGATGGGGAAGGGCGCGGAGATCTCACGCCGGTGCCGAAGCAGCACCAGCACCGCTCCCCCCAGCACCGCTCCCCTCACCGCGCTTCGCCCTTCCCCCCCGCAGCCCCTCGACTGCGCGAGCGCCAGCGGTTGCCGGGGTCGCTGACGTCAGAGCCCGCGGTGCGGCGATTGGTCAGGCGGAGCGCCAATGCCCCCTCCCCCTCCCCCCCGTGGGCCTCGCTGCCGGCAGGGCCGGGCCTGGTTCCTTCCCCCTCAGTGCGGAGCCGCCGACCGGGCGTGCGCGGCTTCAGCGGTGCCTCCCCGGCCACGTCCTCGTCTGCCGGGGACGGGGTCATGGGCTGGCCGTGGCCCGCGCCGCACCGCCGGCTGCTGCCGCTCCTGGCGTTGCTGGCGCTGCTGGCGCCCCGCACCCGCGCCTGGGACAGCGGTGACCTGGAGCTCTTCGACCTGGTGGAGGAGGTGCCGCGGAACTTCTACGACTTCCTGGGGGTGCAGCAGGTGAGCGAGGGACCGGGCCCTCTGCCCGCCCGCCGCGGGCCCTGGGACGCGCCTCTCCCGCCGCCCCCTGCCCTGCCGAACATGGCTGGCTGCCTCCCCCGCCCCCCGCGCTGCCGCCAGCCGCCTGCTCCCCGCGGCACAGGGGCACCGGGCACTCCCCCGGCCCCTGCTCGCCTGGCGCTGTCACCTGCCTGCGGCCCTGGCACCCGTGCGGCTGCCCCGCTCCGGCGCTGCGGGCCGAGCCCCCGCCGTGACCCGGCTCCCGAGGCTCGGGGCAAGGCTCCCGTCGCTTCCCCAGGCTTCTCCTCCATTCTGCAGGGGCTCTGCTCTCCTTCAAGTTTGGTTTTGGTTTGTTTTTTTTCTTTTTTTTTTTTTTTTTTTTTTTTTTTTTTTTTTGGTCCTTCTGGTCAAATCACTCTCCCTCTTCTCCCACGGTACCTTTCTGCGTTCATGCTGCCTATTGCTTTTCTAGGTCTCTGTTTTTCTCCGTGTGCATCTACACCTAGACAAAAGTAGCTCGTGGGCTTCTCCCACTTCCCATACGTATCCTGGATATTGTTGGTTTTCGTCTTTCCCTCGTTCTGCATAGCTGATGGTTTCTTCCTAAGATGGTGCATTGCCATGTGTTGCAGCTCCTGTTTTCTCTCATGGGTGCCATGTGGTAGTCTGTGACCTTTTGCCATGGTAATGGCTTGTAGATCGGTATATTTGTTTCTTTTACGTGTATCTGGGTTATTGTGCGTGGTTCTGGACTCTGCTACTCAACGCTTAAGATTATGTTAAAGCATTTATTTGCACCTTCAGTTAATTTTCATGCATGTATACTCGAGACAGGAACTCCTGTTCTTAATGCTTTTATCCCATATTTCTTGTGCATGTTTTAGATATGGTTGCTAAATTTGCCACTTGGCTTCTTAAACTTGTATCACTTGTCCTGGCTTCCTCGTGGAGGACAAGTGGTGGCTTTCCTCCTCTGTAGATGCTCTGTTCTGTGTCTGTAATCTCACTTCATCTCTCTTCACGCATTTTAGCCATCTTCTTTTTGTCTCTTTATTCCAGTCAGTACTTCTCTCTTCAGTAATTAAATATGCAATTCTTTATAGTCTGTTAATTCACCCAGAGTCCCCAAAAGACATTTTATTCTTTGTTTGTCTTCTAGCACCTCCAAGTTCTGCTAAGTGACCCTGGTATTCACATGGCTCCCCTGACCACCTTAAAGTTTATTCTGATGTAGTTCTTGTGGTTTTTGAGAATAATAGTTGTAGTTTCAGGTGTATTTAATTAGGGCCTATGCCTAAAAACAGAGGCAAGGTCTCTGCAGTATGTAAGGGTCCTGGTTTGGAAACTAGCAGCTGTGGTTGTTAATGATAGTTGGGGGATCCTGAGTCAGTTTTATGTCTGTCTTTTACTCCTTCTTAAGCATCTGTTGTTAAATACTAGGGAATGTTATAATATACAACACAACAAACACTGCTATGCAAGTTTCACTTTCATGAGCCCAAAAATCTAGTCTCTAATAATGCAAAGGCAATTTTAGGTAATGTAGCGATACAAAATTTTTTTTGTTTCTCCTAGTGGTGGTCGGATCTGGTACTTAATTCTTCGTTTATATCCTCCACTATAGTTATTTTCTTAGGGCTAACCCTGCAATGTTTAGCAAACTACAATGTTAGATTTAGCAAGCAAATATTCCGATAGTTCAAACTTATGATCTTAATGGAGAATTTGAATTACTTGAAATATGTGAGCAGAGGAAAAAGTTATTGGAAGACCAACAGAAATGAAGGGAAATTTTGTTGGTTATAAGTATATGCTAGTCAGTCATAATGTCATGATGGCCAAGACTTGAAGTGTAATTAGTATTAGATGCTTTGCACATGAAGCACAATATAGCTGTGAGTACAGTAACAGAGGATATGATGGTGAACTGCAGTAGAAATTTGTAAGCATTGATGATAGTGTATAAGTTTACAGGTTCTACTACACTCTATCCTTTGTTCCTACTGTGGCTCTGTCCTGTCCCTGAAGCTTCAAATGAGATACTGAAGCAGGGTTGTGACTTGCAGTCTCTCACTAGGTAGCTGCAGCCATTTAAGTTACCATATGAGAAGGGTATTGGTCTTGTAAAGGGGTCAGGAGAAGTGCACAAATGTCAGGTGTGCGCTTTTCTATCTTGGATGCCTTACCACAACGCTGCCTTTTACTGTAACATTTTAATGTGCTGTTTGCCTATTTCCTCGGGTTTTCTGATAATTTTTAAAGCCAGGGTTTAATGGCCCTTCCTGGTTATTTTGTATATCACTGTTTTGGTTAAGATGCCTTTGACTAGAATGCTGTGTTTAACTTTTTGTAGTTCTAGTATTGCCAGTGGTTTTATTTTATGTGCTCAGGTGTTTTTTTGGCATATTAGCACAGGATGTGTGTGACACTAGCCTTTGTGGTTGTGCCTTTGGACTGTTTCATAACCTTTCATTCATCAAAGTTTGCTTTCCTCTCCTCCCCCACCTCCATAGTCCTCTTGTTGTTCATTGCCTTGTATGTTCATGACCTGGTAGTCCTGTGAGAGGGGGTACTTCTCCCTCATGCAGTATGCGACTTCTGTGTCTGACATACAGATGCTAAACCATATTTGTTAACAGTAGTATATCGGGGCTGCCAGCTTTTTTTCTAAACATGTCATCTTGTGTTTTGAAAAAATACAGGGGATAACTCCAACACTTTCTTAAGGCACTAAGCAGTTTAGGTTTTGTTGGGAGAACTGTGGTTCTTGTGCTGCTTGAACCTCATATACATTGCCAGAAGCTGATGTTGACCTCAGCTGACAAGGTGCAAAAGGTGTTGTGGGAAGTGCTATAGTTCTCTAGAATGCTTTGATTGAGCCTCTGGCTGCTGGATTTGGAGAAAACTTTCGGTTATTTTTTGTTTGTTTGTTTTGTTGCAAGTTCACTCTTGCAGGATAAAAGGGTGTGCATTCTTTATTTTTGAGGGCCTTGTGGAAGTCTCCTGGCCTTGGCAGGTAACTGACACCCAGCACTGGCAGGGTGTTATTTATGCTTGAAGCTGCTGTAGTGTTTTCCAGGACTGGTGACTGAGTTAGAGGACAGAAGAAGGGTGTGACTATCTTGGCTGTCAGACCAGCACTAGGGACTGTTCTTCAAGGAGGAGTTGACTGAGAAATCTGCAGCTGCTTACAGAATGGTTAAAGTTGGAGGTGACCTCTGGGCGTCATTTTGTCCAACATCTGTTAGGGCTGATCCCTTAAATTAAGAAGCGTCTGATTTTCATACACAGAGATCTATCTGTTAATCTATCAGATCTAATGGTAATAAAGCACATATAAGAACTTCTGCATTGTTACTATTGCCATTGCATTGGTACAGACCAGTAAAAAGATGAGTGTCTCCAGAGCCATTGTACTGTCTGCTCTTTTATATGGGTCTGAATCATGGGGCATCTGCCACCACCACCTGCGACCCCTCGAGTGCTTCCATCAGGGCTGCCTCCATACAATCCTAAACATCCACGGGACTGACTACATGACCAATGTTCCTGTCCTGGAACAGGCAGGGGTCACCAGTATTGAGGCCATGATACTGAGGACACAGCTGTGCTGGGCAGGGCACATCTCCAGGATGGAGGATGACTACCTCCATAAGATTGTGCTCTATGGTGAACTTGCCCAAAGAGGAGATGCAAGGACTCCCTGAAACAATCCCTCAGCTTTGGACATATTGACTGCCATCAGTGCTCCACTCTGGCCTCCAGTCAGGAGACATGGAGACACCATCCATAATGCTGCTGCCTCCTTTGAGAACACACGTGGAATCAGTCTGGAGGAGAAAAGACAGCGCAGAAAGAGCTGTGCCTGGGCTGTCACCTCACAGGAGACTTTCTGCTGGGCCTTTTGCAGCCCCACTGCCTGTCCCACGTTGGCCTTATCAGCCATTAGTGCCCTTGCAGCAAGTGTGGGGAGAGCCCTTCTGAAATCTTTGTTCCCAAAGCCAAGCCACGAGTGATTGCCATTCTGAACAACTTGGACATTGTTTTACCTTCCTGTCTCCGTTGTTTTTACATTGATGATATGGTTAACTTGAATGGCACATCTAAAACTGTTCTCTAGAAGTCTGACCTAGCTAAATAGACAGGTAACTTCTGGCTTGAGAAATTACAACATTTCCATGTCCCTCAAGTGGCTACTGAAGTTGTATCCAAATGAAGTAAGCAGAATCAAAAACTCTTTCTAGGCCAGATGTAATACTAATTTCAGTAATCACTTCAATATAGCCATCAAACTGATAAAGTGATCAGGGCCAAATGGTATTAATATAAAAACTCAGATGAAGCAGCAGAATTAAACCAGAGGCTATATAGACTCAGTAGTAAAATCACCTGTTACCTGTGAATGAGAACATGCAAATGTGATGTCAGCTTTTGGAAAAATATTAATATTATTGTCTTTAAGTTTTCAGTAGCTGATACTTGCATAAATATGATACATTCTGGATGAATCAACTTGGCATCAGTTGAAGCTGTGGATTTCCTTGCCAAAATATGCTTTTGACTATAACTGTTTATATGGCTCTAGGGGAATTGCCTCCTTCTCTTCTCTTTTTGGCTTCCAGTAGGGAAGGCAGTACATGTCTTTTGAAACTTTGTAAAGTGGCTCTTGGATAGGAAGGATACAATCCAGAAATGTTTAGGAAATATTGTTCATTTGTGAAGATGTGTTAAAGTACCTGAGTTGTGTTGGTAGAATTGGCCTGTGCAAAGCAATGTTGTGTATCAGTTAGGAACATGGAATTTTTGAACAAGGCTTTGGCTTCTAGTGGTAATAAGAAAAAGGAACAGGTTTGTATTGAAAATTCTGCTAGGCTTGTGTGAACACAGAAAATTTCTCCAAGCAGCATTTGAGGTGGCAGATGAGGCCTTGGGAGCTCAAGTTCTTGAGGGAGAGTTAATACATGGGTGGTGCTTGCCAGCCAACACTGTGGGTAAATATATAACTCCTGAAAAATGTTGAAAGAGATGTTTTCTTCTGGATTAGCTTATGTCATCCTTGTGGCACATGAGGTTTATTTTAAACCAGACTTGAATCCATTCGTGTGGCTTTACTGTAGAGAACCAAAGAGCATTGTATCTGTCACTGCTAGACGATGTGTTTGCTAAATGGTGCTGCAACATAAAGTCAGAACTGCACATACAGAGACTGATTTTGGTCCTAGAGCCTGTGAGGCACTGGTGTGTGAGCTGCTCCAAGAAAGTGCAAGACATGAAAACCAAGGAGTCAGATTTCTTTGGCTGCAGGAAGCTACAACCCCTCTAGATGAGCTGGATGCATTTGGCTAATAGGCTCCTCCCAAGAGCACAAAGGACACAGTGTGTACCTTGGCAAATATCAGGAGCTGGTGCCCATACTGTTTGCATTTCAGGGATTTCATTTTTTTGTTGTTGCTGAACTAATTCCAGGTTGGCTGCATGGACCCAGTGCCTGTTTGTGTTGCAGTCTCCTGTTTGTGTGCCTGGTTTTATGTCTTAGTTTGGTTTTATCCAAAAAGAATCTGGTTTATCCAGTCCAGGACCAACTCATAATGATAAACAGTCAGCCAGTACAATAAGGAAATTTTCTTTACTTCTGATCTGCATTGAAAAATTGAGGTAGATTCAGCATTAAGAATACAGTTTATGGCAAAAGACTAATTAAGAGTTTTACCTCATGGCATTGCCCTCTAACAGCCTTACCAGGAATTAGTGCCATGACAAATTGTGGGACTTTTGTGCTATTACAAGGCATTATGGGGCAGTGAAGAAATAGGTTTTTGCATAACTTGTTTTATGCAGTTGTGTTAACTGATGACCTGATGTACATCACTGCAGTTCTAAAATTGTGAATTCATATGTTAATCATCCATACGTAAAGTTCTTGAACACAGATTTAGTAACTTTTCAGAAGGAAGGGCAATTGCTGAATCTATCAGTGTTACATCATCTAGCAATGCTGTAGTTCTGGCTTTGAATGGGTCCAGAAAAAAATGTCTAGAGAAAATTATTTTTTCTGTAGAGTTGTCACAGCTTGGAGAGTGGCTGGGCAGTGACAGATGCCCTCCCCAGAGGGAATAAGGGAGAGAGACTTTAAAGTTGAAAAACTTTGAGTGGCTAGAAGGTGATCTGTCTTGGTAAATGCTGTCCTTCTCTGGTGAGGAAACAAGGGAGAGCAGCAGCAGCAGGAACCAGGTAGCAGAAGGAGGGCCTTGACCCAGCTAGCACACCAGCCAGACAAACTCCCCCAGAGGCATCTCTTGGGAAAAATTTTATACTGAGCACCATGGGAAGGAATACTGTGAATGGTTCATTTAGGGCACATCCTCTCCTCCCATCCATCCTCAGCCTCCCCGTAGGCTCAGCTGCTCCTCATTTTAGCTGCAACATCACCAGTTGCTTGTGGTGTCCCAAGCAGGGTTTTTCTGTCCTGGTCCTCAAACCAGGACAAGAGCTTTTTGGGAACTCTGACAACACAGTGTGGTACCTTAGTGAGAAGATGTATGAAAGAGAGTGTGGTTTCTGTTTCAGAAATTCTCTCAAGGTCTCCACAAGAGCATCTTACCTGTACCCATATTGGTCTGTTTCCTCTGGTCGCAGGGTGCTCATGATGAGGACAAGGAAGAGGAAATAAGAAGGGGTAGCCCCGAAACTCAGCATTGTATTTCTTCTTCCCAGTGACAAGCTGGATCACACTCCAAAGACTTATTTTCATTTATCTTCTAACATGTAAGGCTGTTCTGCTCTCTGCTGCTTTCTAAGGTTAACATAGGTGGGTGCAGTGGTACATAAATATTGGACTGTTCATCATCTACAAGTGTTCTAGAGAAAATCCAGGTTAGTAATACTGCTTCAGTCTTCCAAGCTTTGATCTGGTGGTACAGAACCACACATGCCTGCAATTAGTATGTCCCTTTTTCAGATGATCATGTCAGAACTATGAGCTGTAGGCTCTTCTTGCTTTGTTTTGTAAAATTATTTGTAAATTATTTTGTCTTTGCATGACAAACAGGACCTTCAAAAATCTTGTGTCACAAAGTGACAAGGAGCAGAGTGGCAGCTTGATATCTCAGTTACTTGTATTTAAGGAATTGAAGTTGTTGGGCTAGTGATTAAACATCAGGTCTTTCAAGTTTGTTTTTTTTTCTGTTCAAAATACACATTAAGCAGGGCTAGTAATTTTGGGAGGCATTAGATTTTAATGCACTGTCAATTGCAACATTGTAGTTCTCAGTCAGAAAGATTAAATATGTTGCAACTTTCTTGCTTCAGTCTATCAGAAATAAGTAACTTCTGTAATACACAACTAGGTGATAGTATAATACACACCTACGTGATAGTTGTATCAGACTTTTATTTGAACAGTGAGGGATCTTGATAATTCTTGAAACTATACATTTCTTTTAAGTGATGAATGAGGGAGAGGTTCTTCAAAATTGTTTTTTTGTTGTTGTTTTTACTTTAATAATTGGCTCTTGTTCTGGCAGTTACAGGCAAAAAAAGCTCCACCTAAATATACTATCAACATTGAGGCAATAATAAACAACATTTTACTAGTTCAAACAAATATAGCATTAGAGAATCCAGATATTTTTCTAGTGGCCTTAGCTATAATCTCAGTTTCTTCCATAATAATAATTGTGTGGGTTGTTTTTCTCAGTATGTTATTGAGACATAATTCTGCATCCCTTCAGGGTTCAAACTTCCTATTTGAATCTATTACTTACAAGTTATACATGTGATATTTCCAACAATTCAGGAAAATTTGCTTTTCATAAAAAATCATAAATTATTAAAATTGTGTGAATCTCATAATTGAGGTTATTCACTTGGATCCTACAGAACAGAGTTGTTCCAAACTATAGAATAATTTAATTGCCTACAAGAGTCACCACAGAAAAGCCCTTGTAATAACTGCTCAGACTTTTAACTGAGGATGGTGCAGGATATGGCTTTTTCTGTGTCTTGGCTTTGTTTTGCTTTCTTCAACAGTGCTGAACTTCCAGGTGAATGGCTGATAGATAATGTAACCCATTCTGTAAGTGCCCTGACAGGTGTCTTGTATGCATAGTGTTTGTGATATTTTTGTTCACAGATGCTGCATTTAGAAGCGATTGAGACATCTAGACTTGTAAACTTGTACTTTCCACAAAAATGGGTTTTCTGTATGTTTCCTATTAAATTTCTGCTTGGATGCTGTCCAAGGAAATCCAGGGTATTTTTGCTTTCATTATTGGCTCCTTTCTTAAAGACACAAAAGTGTTTCAAAATCTACCATTATAAGTAGTTTTAAAGACATGTACTGTTAACTTTCCCCAACACTTCATTCATGTTAATACTTTCCTGATTTCTTTCAGATTATATTTTACCTCTTTCATGCTGTGTAGAAGGACACATATCAATAGGGGAACCGCTGTGTTTGGGAACCCAGGGGAACTAACAGTATGCAGAGTGCTGTGAAGAGGGTAAAACAAGCAGTCTTGATTTTTTTTTTTTTTTATTTTTACATTTTAAATTTTTTTTTTTTAAATATGTCTGCAGCAGCAATAATGCTTCAGCTCTTCCTCTCTATGCTTCAATAATCCTTTAATAATCCTTTAAGGCATCTCTCTGTAATAGCTTCATCTTCAAATTGCAGAAATAAAAAACGTGCTGTTTTTCCTCCTGAAGGTTCTGTGCTTGACCTGTTCATTCATTGCAGGGAGTGACAGATTTCTTGGTGAGGAAGAGTAGGCAGCCTGTGCTTATAGCTTCTGGTGCTTACACAAGGCTGTGTGTTTTAGGTTTGTTTCAAATTCACCTTCTTTGCTGAAGTTCTCCTCTGTGTGCCTATGCTGGTGTCCAAAACAACCACATACTAAATCTAATAAATGTATAGTTTTGTAAATGACTTATCAGTGGGCTTTTTGCTATTTGACTGCTTGTGGTCATCATGTTTGTCTGTAAAGATGTGTAATGAACAATCTAAGAGGCAGCCATCATTTCATTCTGTTAAATGATAAATCTTTGTGCTCTATCTAGAATAATTTTACAATTAATATTAACAACGTTTTTTAATTGCATCTAGAGAAAGCTATAACTTTACGGGAGATGACTGTGGTGCTATTTTAATCTTAGTTACTGGGTAAATTTGAAAAATAAAATGATGATTCAGCAGGTAAAGTGTTCCTTAGTTGGGTTGGTGCTCCCTGTGTTCCCAGCAGAGCCAGTAACAAAGAGCGTGCAATGGTGGTGTGCAGCTGAGCCATTAAGAATGAGAGTGTAAGCAGTAACAAAAGAAGTTTAATCTATAAGAATAGGTCTGATATTAAAATGAATAAAAGGAGGAAATTAATATATATCTGAAATGTTTGGGTTTTCCACAGCATCCTAGTGGGCTAATGAAGTCCATGCAGCAGAAAACCTGCAGTTTTGCTTTCAGTTAGCTTGTTAGTATTTGTGCTTTTGCTTAACCATATACTGTCCCCATAAAAGCATGATTTTCTCAATTTTGGGTTCCTAAAGAGTAGTATTTTTTTCCCCTGCAGCCTAAAATTGCTATTTCCCCCTAAGTTATGAGGAGATTTGGGGTTTCTGGGTTTCTTCTACCGGTTGTTTGTTTGTCTGTCACTCTTGGATGTTACTAGCTCAGTATAAAAGTGATTTGACAACAAACAATGTGTTGTGCATGGGGTGTATATTACGGTTATACAAACAATAACACAGCTCGAGTGTAACAGGATCATGCATGAATGCAGTATTGTTCATTACTGGGCTCTCACCTGACAGATGGCTTAAGTGCACATTTCTTAAATGACCTGGCTTGCAGGCCTTACAAACTGTTCCAACCCCAACCATTCTGTGATTCTGTGTCAACCAAATGAGTGGTGGATTAAGAGAAGAGAAGAAAATTCATAAGCAGTCCCTCATGTCTCTTAGATATGAAAATCTTCCTTCTCAGTGTTAATCAGAAAACTTGTTAAGAAAACCAGAAGATGCATAGCAATCTTTCTCTGACTAAAAAGTAAAGGAAGAGCTAGGGCAGTCTTGCTTTTATATATGGTCTGTAAGATTGAAATACTGCTGTCTCACAACACTGTAAAGTACTTTTGTTTAAGGAAGCAGCCAGTGCTGATGAGGACATGAAAAAGCTGTGAAGTAGCTGCATTGCTTTAATTTGGGGTGAACAGCTTCTGCTTTAAGGGGCATTAATTGGATTTTACTTATCCCTGAAAATACTTTAAATTATTCTATAGTCTGATTGATCAATGTTTTATTAAATTTCACACCGATTTAGGCTAGCTTTTTTATTTAATAATCACCATTTTATAGCCAGTGACTTCTATAATGTTCTACGGGATTTAAATGCTGTGGTGGGAGACTAGGAGAGCTGTATCCCATTTGATTTTGTGACAGTTTACAAATTTATTGCTAATTGCTTTACTGGATGTTGCTTGTCTAATGGTGGCCACTACAATGTTACAGTAGAAAAAAAAAGTTTCTAAGATTCCCTCCTATATGGAATTTTGTGGAAAGCCTTTTCCTCTTTCCTATTAGGAATGATTTTAAATAATCAATGGAAAGGAAATCTTACTCAATTCAAGCACTTCTTTCAGTTGATTAAAAATTTGAAATAAAATTGTTTTTTCCAACCTGAGTCTACCTATCTGTTGAACAGGAAGTATTTCTTCTGTTGGTCTGTGACCTGTGTGGTTTGTAGCTCCTGTTCTACTGAATGTTTTCTTCTGTGTTTCTGCTCCAGTAGCTTTTCAACCCGACAACCTAATCTAGCAATGTCCAAAACAAAATAGTGATTTTGAATGTTGGACTGTGTCTGTTGAAATACAGATTGAGAGAATCAGCCAGTCAGTTGTCTCTTGCAAAGTAGAATGGTGAAAGAGCAAACCTCTTTTGTACAAAAGTTATGTCCTGTATTTAAAAATTAGGTGTAACTGACTTAAAGTTATGTTTAATGATGTAGTGCATTTTCCATACTGGTGTACACCAGTAGCCCATTTACTAAATCTTTTCCATCTTTATGTTGTCTGTTTGAGTATTACTAAGTGCTTAAAAGCTATATTAATTTGGAAGAAAAAAAATCAAATCCTCTGTTGGACAGATAGAGACTAACCTATCAATGAGTTACTGACTTGCAAATTTCCTCAGTCATGATGATTTATGCTTTTCATGGATTTGTATGTACTGCTTTTGCCTACAAATGCAAATGATTTATAGACACCCTAATTGTCTGTTGGAGGCATGGGCTGCTGGTTAGTGAACTTAGAGTTAAAGACATGAACTTAAGCAGATCAGTAATTTACTGGTTTTTAGGGCCCTGTGATTCATTGCCTGAAAATCACTAAGTCTGTGTAGTTAGATATTCTTTTCATCACTGTCTGTTTTCTTTTTAAGTTGTCTTTTCCTCAGTGGTGTCATGCAGTAAGGCTTCTGAGGAGGATTTATTTTTGTTAGTTGCAGTTGAAAATACTAAACAGCCTTGCCTTGATTGCAAATGTTTAATACTCATCAAGTGCTGTGTCTCAAGCAGTGAATCCTGGTGTTATGTGAGGGCTGTTTTCATTTCCTTATCTTCTTTGTCTGCAGCTAGGGCACCCCTCCATGTCACCCCCAAACTCCATGGATGCCTTTGAGCTGGATACTGTCGATACACTCTGGCTGGTCTCCACCTGTTTCCTTTTTATTTACACACTTCTGTTTAACCCTTGCACTTCTTAAATAAAAAGATTAATGTTAGTGGTGGTAGATGGTGTCACCTGGGGAGAGAATGTGAACCTGAGACGTGTTTTGTAGTCCATTTGCCCCCTGTACCTCTCAGCCTCCACAGTTTTTAACCATGAACATTAAAAAGTGCATTCCTGGTGATGCCTTGCAGTCAGCTGGTGCTGCACAGTAAGCTTTGGAGAGCTGTCAGCAATGTGTCACAAATTACTCAGTGATTTGTAATTGCCAACTCCCAAGTCCTGCTCTATGTAGGCAGGCACTCAGACCTATGCAGAACCTTCTTTTTTGCCAGATCATTGGGTTTGGCATTCTCGTTTGTGTCTGGTATCTACCCAAAATGTTTAGTGTCACCTATGAATTGCAAGATTTCACTGCATGGTCTTCTCTTCAGGTTGTCATTGGAAGTGCTGAATAAAGCCAGTCCTAGCACCAATCCCCCACCAGGAAACCTTTCAGCTGCTTTTTTGTCTGCCCTGAAAACTGGCTATTAAACGTTGCTTTTTGTAGCCTGATGGTTAATTTTCTATTTGTAAGACACTTTTCTCTCATCCTATAGCAAATTAGTTTCTTTGATAACCTTTGGGGTAGAATCTTGTCAAAAGCTTTTTCAAAATGGAACCGTACTGTGTCCCTTCTCTATCCTTACTGATGCACTGCAAGAACTTGAGAGGATTGGTGAAGCAGGGTTTCTCTTTGCAGAAGTCATGTAACATCTTTTCCAACAGACCACATTCACTTCTGTCTGCAGGGACTTGAAAAATAAAGCCCATGCTGCCTTTAATAAGGATGGATGGCAAACATTCTGGTCTGTAATTCCAGAACCTCTTCTATTGTGCTTTTTTGTTTTTGTTTGGGTGGTGGTGTGTTTATGTGGGGTTTTGTTGTTGTTGTTGTTTAGTTTTGGTTTGGGTTTTTTTGTTTGTTTCATTGTGGTTTTTTTTTGTTGTGAGCATATGGGAATCATGTTCCCAGCCTGCTAGCTCCCTGGCAGCTTTTTTTTGCAGTGCTTGGTTACCTTCATCACCTGCAGGTCTGCAGCTTTCTCTGTGAATTTCATTCAGCAATCTCCGGTGAAAGCCCTTTTCTTGGTGACTTAGCATCTAGTTGTCTGTTTGCAGTGTTATGTCTGTATATTTATTTCAAGATTAATTAGCTTTTCTTGACCACTCTACTGCAAAGAATGTGTTGGTGTGGGAATCTCTGGAATATCTCTTAAGAGGAAAGACTTGGTAAATAAATTGTTAAATTTTATGGCTGTAGCTGTATTCCTGAAGGGAACTTTTTGCAGTTCCATCATCAGTTAGTCTGTATGTACCATCCTGGGTTTGATTCAATTAAAGGGTTTTGAAAATCAAGTAAATCACCACTCTAGTTTGCTTAGATTCATACAAAAGTCCCTGTTAACAAGTTTGAAAGAAGTAGTCAACATATTTTTTAGGTATACATTCCATTAATTCTACTAAACTGGCAAAGTCACCACATTGCTGTTGTAGTTATTGAACATTAGCTATTGTTAGGTGGTGTTTCTGTTCTCCTAGCTGCTACACGTGCATTATTAAGCAAATTTTCTTAGGTTCTCGGGCCTTTACCTGAGATACCTGGAATTCAGGAATGTACCCTCAGCTTCCGGTCACTTTGCTTAATTAACTAGCATTAGCTCTGCATCATCTCAATATCAGACAACAGTTCTCTTTTCCAGAATGTAAAATGGAGGGCTTGGGTTTGTATTACTTTGTGTTAAGACTGAGGTGAAGTTGGTTTGTGTTGTGCCCCCAGCCATTGACTTATGCTTCCTTTACATCAAAGTAATTATGTAGATTTATTAATTACCCAACAAGGTTCTTACTGTGGTATACTTAAGTTTGTTTTGGAAACAATGGGATTATTTTACTTAAGGTGTCCTATTTTTGATGGTACCACTTCCCAGCAATGTCTTTGCTCATTCCTATTGGTTTAAGCAAGATTTTGTTACTGCTTTGTTTTGTTTTTATAAATCACTGTGAAGACTTCAGTTTTTACTTTCTATCGAATGCTAACATAGTTATGAGAAAGACCTGACAGTTTTATGAAATACCTTCAAGTCTAGAAGTTTTTAAATGACAGAAACTCACCAAAATAAATTTTGCAGCAGGGAAATTGAAGTGAAGGAACTTAAAGCGAACATATTAAAGCTAAATGTTGTATTGAGTAAAATGTATGTCAGGGTTTTAGTACAGTTCTTTAGTGTACAATCAATTTTTTTTCTGCTAAATAGAGCTGATATGCTTATTGTTCAGGGACCTGTTAAATTCATACTTCTAGATATGATCTAAGGTTCTATCTAATCCTCTATCTTATCCTACCCGTAACTTTGCAGTACCTGCATCTGGACTAACATCAGGAGATGCAAATTTAAGGTAGATTTGGTTCTTTTCCAACATCTGAAGTGATGCACTGAGAAATAAAGTTTGAGAACCTAAAGAAAAAGTAACTAGAAAAAAGTATGGGGTAAAGAAAGACTAAATCAGATGGCACTTCCTGAGAATCTAGTTTTATAGATAAGATATATTGGGTGCAGGGTTTAGATGGACAATTTCATAGGGCAGCTGTTGGTTTATTTGCTATTTTGAGCTACCTTAACAGTTCAACCTGGGATTGCACCGTGTAGCCTCCAGTTTGTCATAATGCAATAGCAAATCACAATATATAAGTGCAATTAAACATTATTTAGTGTTGCAGATGTTTTTTATCATAATCCTTAGTTCCAGCCTTCTGAGGAAAAAACCCCATAATATTTAACTCTTATCAGTCTCTGAAGATACAAGTAGACTGTATTTAAATGCAAAATGTTTAGGTAATACTATATTCTCCCTAGAAAAAGGATGGAGTTAGAGAGAAATGCACTTTTTAGAGTTTCAAAAAGTTCAGTACATGAATTTTGTAGTATTTGAAATCTGAAAAAAATTGGGACACTATTTTTGTTTAAAAAGCGATGTTGCAAAGATTGACGTTTTGCATTGCAGAATGTCAAGTTCTCTTGTAAATGTGTTGTGGATATAAACACTGATTAACATTGAGTATGGATAGCCTTATTTTCTTTTTAAGATATAATTTAAATTTTCTGTGTGTTTGCCTTCTTCAAAGTTCATATTTTAAAAATAAAAAATAAAAATAAATTTAAGAAAATTTGTCTGATATTTAGAGAATTGTGAACTGGGCATGGTTGCTTCTTATATTTTTGACTTAAAGAAAGCAGTCATGTGAGTTTCTTCACTTCTGGAATATGTAAGATGCAGTACCGTAGCTTCTGTTCTCTCTTCTAACAGATTAACACAAAGACACTGTCACTGAATTAACAGTATCCCATTATTATCAGGGTATTGGTTATCCTGTCTGCTGTCAGGAGATATGAGAGCCTTACATGACAGCTGGTTAGGTGTGATTGGATTGATCTTATGACCAGGAAAGACAGTACTGGGCTACGTTGGTTTCTGAAATTGATTTTTCAGTCAAGACAGAATTGTATCTTGATCAGGTATTCAATATTTTGCAGTCCAACTAAGACAAATATACAAAGTATTTCCCATTCCAGCTGCAAGAGTAGAACTTGCTATTAGTATAGCATCCTCATGGAACTTGCACAGAGGTTGCTTGTGGAGTCCCAGACTGTTTTGCTGCAAGCATTTAAGAAATACACATTCTGCAATAATTTCCAATCATCAATTTAGTGTCAGATTCACAGGACAATTGAAGATAATTAATTTGGTTATTCTTAAGGGGTAGCTTGCTCAAGCAGAGGTATGTTTTGGACTCTGCTGGCAGGGCTTAAGTGGATTAAAAAAAACCAAACCAAAACACAAAAACCCTGCCACCCCAAAAAACATTTCTCTTAATGGATTTGGACATGAAATTAAGAATGCCTGAAGGTATGGTATCTGGTATAAGTTGGCAAAACTGGAGAATAATGATTAAACTCGCATATTTAGCCTCTTGTCCATTTATGTAATGAAAGCAGGATGTCATTTGAAGTCGAGATGGTATGAATCCTGAAGTGGCATCAAATGAAGAGGGAAAAACTCTCTGAAGGACATGGATTTCCCACATACTCTAAGAATAAAACATGAAAGAAAGCCAGTGTATTGTGAATTGTGGGAATCAGATGATTTCTGCTTTCCCCCACCCCTTTAATATTTGCTGGGGTTTTTGTGTGACCAAATTAAGATACAAATTAATATATAATTAATTCTGTGCTAACCTATGGTAAGAGTATTTGATATAATTACTCTTCAAAATGCTGTTTTGGTTCTCAACCCAATACTTGTCCTCTCGGATCTATTTGAAAGTCATCAGTAACAGGTTAATACACTGGCAGCAGGCACCTTAAAAACAGGTCTCATTTTCAGAAGGATCTGTCATGTAATGACTTGGTTAAGGAGCAAAATAATTACAAGAGATAGAAGAATAGCCTGGATTAATTATACTTAGTCAAGTGAGGTACGGTGTGGGAAGCATTTCAGTAAGTCCCAACACACTGGTGAGAGGAAGGAAAGCAGGAGAATTGAGTGGAGCTACCACGTGCCTGGAGTGGCATGTAACTCCAGGGAAGTTTCTTATGGTCACTCCTGGTGATTGCCTAACAGGCTTGAGCTTTTCTGTATTAAACTCTTAAGGTAAATACTGAAATGCTGACGTTAGCCAGAATTATCAGATGTGCTCTGGTATAAATGTTCTAAAATTGTGTTTTGTTTCAAACACCAGTAATATAGTAAATGTATTGTAATTGTTAATATAGCCCAAGGAAAGGACCTTATCTTCAAAAGAATTATTGCTGATCTTTGGATGACATTTTAAGTTGGTTTAATACTGCCCTTTTATTTCTGTCTAAGTTGAACCTTGGTAATTTTCTTTGGATAAAGTATAAAAACCTGCTGCATTTTCTGATGCACTCAGATCCAGACAATGTTTTGGATGAGTTGATCTTTAATTTCTAGAACATAGCCTTCCTTCTAGAATTTGTGATATTCTCATCTTGACAGAGAAGAGCAAAAGCAGATTTCCTTTTCTCTACTACAAGAATAAACACCTGTGGCCCAAAAAAGGACGCAGATGCTTGCCATAGACTTCCTGTGTATTTTGTTTTAGTTGCTCTTTATTTCCATTACCCAGAAAAGATGTAAACAAATCCTTAAAATGAATGATCTATACTGATTTTTTTTTTCCCCCCTCTTCAAGTCTCATTGTTCCTTTTTAGACTCCATAGCAGACCTGCTTAGATCTGCCTACCAGGCCTTCTAGGTCAGTATTTGCCAACTGGTTTACAGTTTTCACTACTCATTAGCTCACTGGGAATCATGGACTTTTTTTTTTTTTTTTTTCTTGCTTCCCCCCCCAACTAAATTCCTGTCTCCAAGTTTTCCTTGAATAAGGTTAGAGAACTAGACAGTTAACTAAATGGCTTCTTGTTCTTTGCTGTGCCTAAAGCTTTATTTTCACCAAGACATCATTGTTACTGGGACTGTGCTGGATTATTCCCTAATGAGGGCAGCATATAGGGTCCCTGGTGGTCACAGCTGAGAATTGCTAAGATGACTGTGATGGTTGAGTATTGTTAGGGCTTTCTTCTCAAATACCTTTTAGGAACCTCCTGCACTGTAGTTCATAGTGATTGTCCATGCAAACCTGGAGCTAATAATTATTCTCTCTTCTCTGATGACACTTTTTCCATGGCTTCTGTGCTAGGTTTTATTTGCTGTTCTAATTTTCAGAGGCTGAGTGAACAGTCTGACAGCCCTCTCTAGTCCTGATCAAATATATACTGTACTTTGTCTACTTGTTCTTCTTTTCCCATTTTTTGTCCTTGCATTAGGATCTATAGTTAGCTAATAGTAGAGGAATATTTGTAACTTAAGTCACCCTTTCTCTGAATACTTTTTCTTACCACTGCATTTTCATATTTTCTTTATACTGTGTGGTTGGTTTGTTCATTTTAAAATGTGTTCCTGCTGCTGTGAAATTTTACTGTGGCTTTCACTGCTTATCATAAATTCAGTCCTTTCAGCTCAGGAGTTAACGTGGTTGTATGCACCCTGGTTAACTTAAATTTCAGTTACTCCAGGAACAGCCTCTTTATCTAATCCTTTTGCTTCCTGTAACTAAAATGACTGTCTAAAATTGGTTCGGGCATTTCAGTTGGTCCTCAAGATTGAATTGCCAGGCAGCAGGCAGTGTTACCTTGAGCTGAAAGCTGTGTGTGACTCCAGGCTGCATGTTAGTCTTTCTATATATTTTCTTTATTTACTCTTTCTTGGGTTGTTTTGTTTGTTTGTTTTTTATATATATATTCTTCACATACTTTAGTTGTTTTTTTTAAATTTGAGTTTGTTTTGGTTGGTTTTATTGCTTTGCTTGTTGACTTATTTCTAGACTTTCTGTTCAGTTTTTGGTCTCTTCTTACTTTTGAAGATCCATTTTTACTCCTGCATGTCACTATCACTGATAGTATCCTACTCTTCCATGTTTCAGTGTTGCAGAAGAAGGAATTGTCCAAAGTTTCATAATATATGCTTTTATTTCTGGCTTTCTTTAGTCCTTCTAGAACAAATATTTGATGTGTTATCAGTTCCAGTATGTAGGTGTTATACCGGTGGTTAGTTTGAAGGAGGGTTTTTAAAAACTGTGCTTGAAACTTGCTGGTCTAAAAACAAAGTGTCTTTAGACGAGCAGGCTGCCTCCCAGGGCCAAGCAAACAAGATGTTTCAGATTGACCTTTTCCAGGTGGAAAGCTTGGCTGTCTGGAGTTTGCTTTCCCAGTGACAAAGTTCTATCAGCCTGCTTTGTGTGAGCCTGCTTTTCAGCAGAGACCTGGCTTTGCTCAGTAGGTGAGCAGCCACCCAGTACTCACACAGCACAGACTTGATCTGCAGGCTAGAAGACACAGGATTTGGTAGAAATAGTTCTAGTTCTTTCCTTGCCAGTGAAGTAGATAGATAGATAAGGCATAACATACCTTTACTATAGATAGTATTATTTTTTTCTGTTAATTTAAGTCTGATAACACTTCCTTTTTTCTTTTTTAAAGTTCTGTAACATAAGTTTAGATTCTTAAACTTCGTAGCTTGTGATATTTTGTCTCACAGGACAACACCAAGAGGTCTTTATACTTTACCTTCTTCTGTGGAAAAAATACCCAAATGGAATAACTTCTGAAGAGAAAAAACAGTGAAATAAGTTTGTGTGCATGGAAGAGCAAAAAGAAGCAGTTAATGCAATTTCACTGTATATATGTATGCTAGGAGGTTTATTTTAGAGGTATTCTTAGTCATGGTGAAGACCTTGTGGGATTTCTGTAATTCAAAGTACTGTAGGTGGGAGGGATGGGCAGCCTGTGGGAGAATTTGTACCAGTAGTTGCTCAAGGGGTTGAAATTGAAGTAATCAAGGTCTTCCAGTGTGGCTCCATTCTGCTGTTATTTTTTAGTTCTTCTTCCTATTTATTTAATCTAGACAAACCCTCCCAGTTTTTTGGTGGGATGTGAGCTTGTTTCCTCATAGGTCACTTTTGATTATAGAGCATTAAGACTTCTGACATAACAAATGTCCACAGTTGATTACAGCTGTGGAGCACAAAGGACGAGCCTGACAAAGCTGCATGCTTGCTGCAATAGAAGCTGCCAAAGAGATTGGCTGCTGTTTTGCCCTTTTTTTTTTTGAGATGCTGCCAATAGGCAACACTAAGTCTTATGGAGATATTTATGTTGTTCCTTCTAATTATGTTTCTTCTATTGCCAAATTAAATATTTTTAAAGCATTAAATGTTACATATATTATTGCTTTAAAATTGTTTTATTGTGATGCTCTCTTTTTCGAAATACAATGTTGGGGAAATATGGATGTAGTTTTTTATTCTGTGCAATTTGAAGTAAAATGAACCTTACAAGAAGAGATTTGCCACCATTGCTGAATTACTGTGTGAGGCAGCATAGTGGTCTGGAGTAGATATACCAGAACTTCTATGAAAAGAACCACAAAGATTTCAGTATTTGGCATTTATGGTTGTCTCTGTAGTATACTGATAATTTAATCTGATTATTGAGATTTTGTATTTTGAAGTTCAGTTTTGGTTTCTTACCACTTGATGGCAGTGAAGGAGCTAGTGTTGCCAGGCAAAGGTTCAGGGCAAGAACCCATTATGAATAACAAAAGAGGAGGTACAAAGGAAGCCTCTGACATTTAATATTGTTCACATTTCTAGGTGATATTACATATACCACAAATGACAGTAGAGGAAGAAAAGCCTCTAGATGGAGCTTCAGTACTTTCAGTAGGGAGAGATTTTAATACTCAAGTGGTTTACTCCTATTTATAATAATTATTTCAAACAACAGCTATCCCATTTAAGAATGGAATGATACCAGGTGTAATCAGTAAGGAATATCAGTGTTTCTACTATTATAAACATATAATTCTTGAAGAAGATGCAATTCTGACATGTTTCTCACACCTTCTGTTCAAATCCTACAGCCTTTCAGCGTTCTTAGGAATTCTCAGATATTGTTAGAAATGTGCAATATAGATTAAGGATCAGCATAATTATTCAAGCTTTTTTGTAAACAGCAAAAAGGAAAAAAAAAAAGGAAGAAGAAATAGGTAATTGGATTTTATTGGTCACTCAAAAAGAAACTTGAAAAATACTGTTCTAATTGGAAGCTGCCCTGCAGTGTTTACTGTTTTTGCCTGGTCTAGTCCCAATGAAGAAGTGTTTTTTGTAACATTAAATATTACAATGCTCGGGTGTGTGTTTCAGGCACTTTATTAGTGAAGGTTCTTTTGCACTTCCTACACCCATGTACACCTCTTGCCAAGCTGGTATGGGGAAATGAACCATATAATGGCCCTGCTATAGTAATTGGCTCCACATGGGTGGACTCCAGAGCACAGACAAAACCTTATTTGAAGTAATTGGTGCTTTGTGTAGGTACAAGGGTCTGTACATGCAGATTTATTTTGGATCCTGGGTCAAACCTTGGCATTAGTAAAGGTTTCAATTTCATGCAGTGTCTTTGACATGTAAGTGATTTTGAATGAGTATCAAAAACATCCATGCAGATGATAGCAAGCAGTGTGCTTGAACCTTTGTTAAAAACACACACAGCTAATATTTTAGTTATGTTTTTGATTGAGTAATACAGTCCTTGAGTACAGTCCATTACTCATTTTAGAAAATACTAAAAAAGCACGAGTTTGCATAATTATTAAGTATCTTAATAATTAACTGTGCTCTAATTCTGTGCTAAATACTACATAAATTCACACTTGGAAGTAAGTGAAAATTTGCCAAATTTGTCAAGTATTTTCTTTGGTTTCAGGTGCCATTCTTTTTTTAAAAAAGCATTTAAGCATGTTCTTTCTAGGATTGGCTGACATATCTTAACCTAATCAAAGGATTGCTCTTACTGGTTTAATGCTGTGGCAGCCAGAGCATAGTTATTGGGTGAAATTCAAGTTTGTCTTATCAAATGAGTACTGAACACATAATCTGTCTAGTGGTCAAAAGAAAGGGTTTGAAGATGCAGTTGAAGATTGTGCAGTATTTAGAATGATGGTTTCAGGCAGTGGAGACTCATTTGCTAGAAATGCCATTGAGATTTTTAGCATTTCTTCATCTTTGGCATTAGTTCATCACATGATACAGAACGGTACTGAAATGAGTTTCTTGTCAGTGTTGTTTTGAGTAAGATTTTTTTGAAGAACAATGAAATTTTACTTCATTACATGATACAGGTTGGCTGCATTTATTTTAATGTCAGAAGAAAATCTTAGCTACTGTGGTGCAATACAATTTTAAGAGAATCTAGTCTAAGCTTTTCCAGCTGCCACTGCTCAATTTAAGAGAATTTGAAATTTGAAAGGTACAAAGAAAATTATCACAGCATTTGGAATATGATATCGATTTGCTTTAGGGCATTATTGTTTGCTTGCCAGGCTGAACAGCATAATTGCAAAAAATCCGATATGGGAAGAATACATATATTTGTGCAAAATAGCTTTTGTTCTTCTGGATGATTGTCAAGAATTTTAGCAAATTAACTTTAAAAATAATGTTTTGGTTATTTCTTTTTTATTTTCTTAACCGAATTGTAAGCTTATCTAGCTAATGAACAATTTATTCATTCAGGGATTTTGTGTTACATGACTGCATACAATTGTTAAGTGTTGTCTTCAAGAAGGCACTTTTTATAAAAGGGGAAAAAAGGAAAAGGCTGTGGCTGTCATGAAACTCTTGTATTTCCTAGAGAATAGCCAGTTTGTAGGAAATAGTTTCTGTATTTAATCAGAGCTGTAGTAGGAATTCTTGAGAAGCAATGTGTTATGTTTATTTCCCCTTATCTGGCTAAGAGTTGCAGACAATAGTGAAGGTTTTGGTTTCTAGGTTTCATCTCTGTTACAAAGTGTCAAATTCATATTATCTTTTAAAAACCCTATGTCTTTTTTCTTTTTCTATGCCAACATTTGGGGTTATTTTTGCCCTAAAATTGTCACTTAGTGTTATGTCTTTATATTCATTAATAATAATTTAAGGTTGTTTGGCATTAAAAAGTGCTTATGGCATTTTTATTTATCCTTGACTGTTGAACAAGTCTCAAAGGCTTATGTCTTATTTGGGTTGAAGAAAAAAGTGAATTATTTGGCAAAAAATTACACAAGTTAGCAACCAAAATGTGGAGTAAATTTCCTTCAATAATACAAAATTCACTACTTATGTGTATTTTGAACACAGAATTAACTCGGTATCTAAAGAGAATACTTGTCATTTAAAATTAAAAATGCCCTGCCAGAACTGAAGACTTGATGCTGTATGGGATTTATTTTTGTCTTATGTTACTTTTTAATACTAACGGAAGAGATTCAATGATTAAAACTACTACATTAATGAAAATATAATTAGAAGTTCCCCTTTTGGGGAGAGACATAAGCAATTTTAATTTACTTTATCAGAATCATCTCAAAAAAGCTGATAAAACTGATCATATAAATCTGTGTAATGATGAGCATTTCTTGTATAAATGTTTAGGGAGAGCAGAATAAATAATTATGAAGAACTTAAAATTGCTTACAAAATTAACTCGTGTTTTTGTTTTATTTTGCCATAAAAGCCTTTCAGAATTTGAATTTCATTGTGTTGCAGCTCATTAATGCAGTGAGCAGAAAGTTTTGTGTGTCTGTGCCTTAATTCAATGTTCACTTAAATTTCAGACCCAGTTAAGGATTTCTGGATATTTAATTCAGTTAAAGCAATAAAAAGTCCTTTTTTGTTATTTTCTGACTAAAGCTTTTTTACTTCTTGTGTCAGGTTTTGTATGTATTTCCTGTTAATAAAAAAATTAGCTGAACAAATACCTTTGACTTGTGTTGTGCAAATATTTTTCATTTTTTTGGTATAAATACCAATAAAGAAATATAGAAACTAATGAGAGCTGTATCTTGGTGGCCCAAATCCTAATTTCCTTTTGTTGTTTGTTCATTTTTTGGGAGTTGCTTTTCTCCCTTAGATCTCCTTTTGGTCTAATCTAACATTATTAGCTGAAGGGAAGCAGGTAGTGTTAAGATTGAAAAAAAACTGTTAAAGTCTTTCAGATGAATAACACTGCGTAAAGTATATATGTGTATACATTATTACCTCTCTGTGTGTAAAGTCCATGAAAATTAAGACTATTATGGAAATTGTCCTCATTTCAGTTTTTTGAGGAATGCTTGCTATGCCAAGAATCCTTTATAGAGGAGACTCTTTCATGCAACTCTAGATCAATATAAACAGAAGGGTTTCATGGGCAAGATAAACTGTTCTCCATATCTAAAGTTGTCTTGCTTGTAAAGGTGCCTGTAATTTTTCTGTTCATTGATATTTAAGTCTGAATCTAGATTTATAAATATTATTGAATAAAAGCTTAGTATGCCTGTCAGTTTATTTGGGAGCATAATTCTACCAGTGTTTAGGCAGCAGTCATATTTTACTCCTGTGTAAATACATGCATGAGATGTAAGATTGCAGGAGACCTGTGGAGATGGAATCTTAATCTTTAAAATAATGTGGGGTTTATTTCATGCAAATTTTGGTTGCTGCATGTGGGAATCGCTCTCTAAGCTATTCTTTTTATTCTTACATAGTGCAGGAAAATGGCATAATATCTAAACTACCTTAAATAATATTTTAAAAAATAAGACTATAAATACTTGTGGCTTGTGGGATTTGTTTTTTGGGGGAGTGGTCTGTGTTTTTATTTTTGTTTGTTGTTTTTTTTAAAGAAAAGGCTTGGATTGTTCATATTTATTCAGCTTGATAGAGCTTGTCTTCCATAGTTTATAAGGTGTTTTAAGTCTTAAACATTTTACATTAAAGTGGTGATAAAATGAGATGGAGGTGATACAGAAGTTTCACAAGTATGTCTTGTATTTATAAATTCTAACAATGCCATTCACATAAGCAAAACAGTTTTGCATTATTTGTTACTTCTGAAAATGTGCCTCACCAGTTATATTTCAATAAGATTCTAAGTAGTTTGGATAAAAAAATATTGCAGTAATTTGTGGTCTGAAAGTAGACATCTACGTTTGTACTTCTGGAGTACCCTCACCTGTAGAGAAGTTCTACTGAATTATTAAGGAAGAATTTTGTTGTACCGTAACAGAATTAGTAATTAAAACTCTTAGCCATTTTCTCACGTGGCTGCCATTATTTTTAGAATCTCATTATTTTGTTATACTTTGGAGATTTTGCAAGGTGCTGGGTCTTGGGCTTCTTTGTCATAGATGATAAAAATATATATGCGGAAAGTGCTTGGTGAATACTTCTGGGTCTTTTGAGACAAAGTATTACTTTCCTGTCAGAGAATCATCAGCTGCCTGGACACTGAATGTTTCAGAATTGTCCTCCTACACCTGGGTTCAGCTGCTTGTAATATGTGCAGTCTCCTTGCTATTCCTAATTGATGCACTCAGTTTACTCATTTCTCCCTGCCCTTCGAAAATGATACAGCAGATACTGGTGTTTAGTTCTGTGCAGATAACAATATACTACTGCGTATCTTGCAGAAATATTACACATTTATTTTGTTAAGGAATAATCCATTTTATGTTATGTTTGTCTTAAGTTAGATTTGTAATTTGAAATAGGCAAGCTTATAACTAGCTAGATTGTTCTGCAATTTAGTGGAGCCTGTTAGAATCAAAATGATTCTTCAGAGAGCTGGGGTCTATTTGAGGGGTGGCAGGAAAACAGTGTGGTTTTATATGCAAATATTTTTCCCTTTTTGAATCTTGTTTCTCTGTCTTTCTGTACAACAGCCATATCTGTACCACAATATCCCTTTTAAAGAGTAGCAGAAATTTTCAGGACAGCATACTGTAAAATTAGGGAATGTCAGTTTTCAGAATGTCTCAAATCTTAATTTGGTTTCTTTGTGCTTGTTCATTGTGATGATTTTTAATTCACTACATTATATTCTACAGGGTCTTTACTTATTCAGGCTCAGGGAGAGATGTGGCCCCAGTGCAGCTCCAGGCTTATGTATTGAAAGAGACTGTTGTCTGTAAAAACTGTTTAACCTGTAGATGTTGAGGGTATGCAGAGTGGGGGAGAAGATTGCAGGGGAAAAAAATGGTTTCATGGGTAAGCTAGTCAGACGAAAAGTGCCCTTGAGGATTGGATTCTGTTCCTCTCTCTACTACAGAATTCCTGTGTGATGCTAGGCAAGTCGTTTAAATGAAACTTTTCCCAAGTGGTGACTAATTGATTTGAGTGCTCTGCAATTCTGGTTGCATAATTTGAGATACTCGGGGCTTACATGCAGAAATGCTGAGGGTTTGCAGCTGCAGCTGAACTCGATTTAAGTCTGTGGCCTGAATGTGTGGAATGTCGTTTGATACTGAGCACTTGGAAAAATCATATCTGAGATAAAATTAGCACCTGAGATTACTGCAGATTTTACCTTGTTCTGGCCCTTATTTTATAATCTATAAAATAAAAGGGAAGTAATGCATACTTGTCTCAAGATACTACAATAGAGAATAATATTCTTGATAAACTCTGCCATTGTGATGGGTTTCAAAACAAATAACCACGGCTTCTAAACGTGTTTGAAGAGCATGCAGCATAAGAGCAGATGAGGCCACACAGGAACAAACGTGTGGAGAAAAATCCTGAATAGCTGCTTACTGGGTAAGCACTCATCTTCTGTATGTTGCATAAAGACAGAGCAGCAGAGTAACAACAGACTGTAGTTCCTTTTCAGGGAAGCACTGAGTTCTTCCCACGTCTTCTACCTGTTCAGAATACTCAATATGGTTTCTAGCATGAATTATCTTTATCATATTTCTGCTATTCCCTAATTTTTAATCTGTATGTTTATATATTAGATTTAATTAAAATTCAAATCTTATCTTTTAACAAAACAATCTAATTATTTTTTTAAAGCTGGTTCTCTTGCTTCTTAAAAAAAAAAAAAAAGGAAAACCAAAAAAAAGTACCTCTTCTTTCTTGATTCAAAGAACAGAAATAGGATTTAACCAAAAATTTTAATCTTTTTGGTGTTTGCCAACAGTGACATTTTGTTGACATTGCCACAGGGTATACAGCTTCCACTCTTGGCATCTGCCTTAAAGTTGGCTCAGGATTTCTGTGGGACTAATTAGAAGAGGGGAGGTAGGCAAGGTAGATTCATTTTAGCTTCCTCTTCCTGCTTCCTCAGCTTCTTCTCTCAGCTATAAATACTTCTTTTATTTTGGCCAGTGGTACTTGCTGTGACTGAATTTTTCAGAAACAGTTTTGCAGTATTTTTGCTATCATCATTTTGGCTTTTTTCTTTCCAAAAAAGACAAGTTATAAGAGGAAGAAATTGCATCTGTTGGAATCCCTTTTAATTTCTTGAACTTGATTCCATGTCTGGGGCTATGAGACAGAAGGAAACATGGATTTGGCTTTTTATTGGCACTTACTGGATTGTCAGTAGTAGAACCCCTTTTTTCCATGTAGTAGTTTGTGCACTTGAAGTTTCAGTCCTTTCCTCTCCAGCAGTTACCTATCAAATATATTCTTTTTTTGTCTGTTGAGCTTTTTTTTTTTTCAGTCTTTAATTTATAACTTGAAAACTTGGAGTCTAACCTGCAGTAAGATTTATCTTTGCTTTGTTTAAGACCCATAATCACAAAACTTTTCCTCTAGCTTTTGGATTTGAAATATTGTACATTTGTCAGTGTTTTTACTTGGTTCAGTAGAACCAGAGTTTTATCTTGTGGCTTTCACTGTTATCTTTGATGGTGATAATCCTGTAATCCCATGTTGAGAGGTAAGTAAATGAATTGGTAATAGCCACTATCTTCTGCAGTCAGTTGGCTGAAACAGATTTCTGGTAACAGAGTTAATGGTATGTAACCTGTGCCAAGTTTTTATTGCTGCTCACTCAACTGCTGATTCTTCTTTCTTGCAGGCAAAGCAAGAGACATACTTTCCCCCATTATTTTGGTCTTTTCTCCTTTTTGCAGTGTTTGTCTGGCTACCAGCTCTGCTTACTCAACTTTGTAGCCCCTACACTTATTTGGCTGTTGTTCTCTGTCCTGCTCTGTACCACTTCCAGATTGAAGAGCCATCTTTAAAATACACATCAGAAGAATTTTTCTTATCAGCTACTTCTGCTTGTGATGGTGGGGAAATTAATATGGGGATGGACAAAGTGAGATCTCCACAGCTGTCCTATTCTGACACTGTAGTTGTGATTTGGGAACAGAACTCTGGGTGGATGAGAGAGTAGGGGAGGCAAATACGCTTCTTATAGCTGCTGCCTTTTAGTCTCAGTGGCTGAAAAACAGACCTTACATTTGCTCCGTTACTTTTTTTCTCAAGAGAAACATTCTCACATGTTTCTCAATCTGTTTCACTTGTGACTTCAGAGGGAATATTGGGTAAGAGATGTTATTGTGTTCCTCCCAGTCCTCTGATGGTGGTGACAATATTTAGCTTCCCAGCAAAAGAGTCTTGTTTTTTCTGAATTATTTTTGTCTGTGTAAGGAGAGAAGTGGGCACATACATGTATTTGATACCTACTGCCTTCTGCAGTGATGAGGTGGTTGGGTGTTGCATTCACCTAACTGAAGAACACTTGAAGTTTATGACAATAAGTGCTTAATTCATACTCATCTTCTCCTTGTGCAGATTTGCCCTCTGTCTCTTCTAGACTTGCCTGGGGTTTTAGAGCATCTGGTTCAGCTGCAGTCTTGCTATGGATATTGCTTTGAGAGCAGAAGCTCAGCACAACCTGCCTTTACCAGCTGTTCCCTTGGCTGCCTCTGTAAGGGACTGTCCCATAGTGAGGGTCTCCCAGTTTAGGTGGAGTCTGTCTTCTGCTCTTCTGGCTCTTGAGGGAGCCAGAGGCAAAGAGGGAGGAGGCAGTTCATGGAGCAGTACGGATTAGTCCCCTCCTTCCCTGTTGCAAATGATGCCTCCAAGTAGTACTATAAGAGGAGAGCATTAATGTCTTGCAGTGAATGGCTTTATGAAAAGCTTTCTGGCTCTCAGTTAGGCCTGTGTGGTTCAGTTCAAACATTTTGATTTGAAAAACATAGGGGGCAGTTCAGGGAACAATGTGCCACTGTGTGTAACAGTATCTGTCCACAGCTGCCGTAAATCTTGAGATGTAATTATCTTCCTTACGGATTATTTGGCTCATTCCCACTGGAAATAATGTCAGATAAGCATTTTCGATGACCATAATATCAGTTTGCTGTACAAAATTTCTAGTGAATGGGAAGGGCTGTCTTCAAGTCAGTTCTGTCACAAGTCGTTACATATATATGGGTTTTTATTATTGGCACAATTAAAAAAAAATTATTTAGCATTCTGTTGTTTATAGATCCGTTTTCTGTATAAATTTTAGTTGATGGTTCCTAATGCTAAATTTGATTTCTTTATCCAGGTACCTTTGAACACTGGCTTGTTAATTTACGGCTCATACAGACTCTGCAGATTTTGCAAATAGTCTTTTGGGATGTTAATGTCCCCTGCCTTCTGCCCTGGCCCTTTATCAGATTTGCCATGTTTTATTCCATCAAGCTGTGAGTTGAGGTGGTCAGGCAATGCTTATACTTTTCAGCTCAACTTTCAGGTTAGGAGTGTGATAACTTTTAGCAGATTGGTGGGCCATAGTAATAGGTAATCTGTTAAGGTGACTGGAGTTTTAACTGAGATGTTTATTAAATTTTAGGTCTAGATGCATTTTCCATGCAAAAATTTTGCTGACACTGGCATCTGCACTTCAGAGTGTTTGGAGGGCATTACTATATTCTTTCAAGGAGGCTACATACTAACTCAGCAGTGAATTCCTATATAGGTAGTGGCATGTTACAACCTCCCTGAGGTCTTCTGAGTCCCGAGGTAGTAATAGCTCATTAAAATGGTAGTTAATGAGTATAAAGGGATCATTATGAGACTGTCCTACATGACTGGTAGGGCTAAATCCTAACTAGTTCAGTAGAAAGTATTCTAAATAAAGAAGGAAGGAATTTGATAAATGCTCCTGATAGTTCTTTATAAACCTAGCTATTAAAAGCAGTGCTTTTGAAAAAACACTGAAATAATTTTTTAATAAATTAATACAAGTTTGTGAAATGTGTTTTAGGGCTTTCAGAGGTATTAATATCTTGTATGATCTCAAAGTTACCTTAACATAATCAGTAATGAAAACCTTTTAGGTTTTGTGAAAACCTCATTGACCCTTTCTCTTTCAGCATGAGCATCTGTCATCTTCAGTGTGACAAGAATACTGTCTTTTAGCCAGGACCTTTTAAACTACATAAACAGATGCAGTAAATCCAGTTGGAATATTTTCAGAGTAATTACTAAATTGATAATTGAAAGGAAATTTAAATTCTAAAATACAATACTGTTACTGACCAACCCTGCTGCAACAGAACTGACGAAATTTAAGTCATGCCTGGTAAATGTATGCAAGACTTGCTTGTAAAAGAGATTTTAGCAGTCTGTTCCAGTGAAATGCTAGTGAAACTTCTAGGAAGTTTTCCTGTAACCTAACTTGAATCAGATATAACATGCTGTTTTCTGACTGTTGCTGCTTAGCCCTGATAAATCTGTCAAGGCAATGATTTTATTTGTCTTTACAGATACCTTTTACAAATTTGGAGATGTTATTTCCGTTTGTCAGCTGCCTTTTCTCTAGGCTTAAATAACTCTTCTTCTTTCAGTTTTTCTGAAAAAGAACTTTTTTTCTTTTCTTGCTCCTAGACCTCTTATTTTTCAGATTTTTTTTGCTTGTCTTCCAAACAGGCTTAAACCTTTTTTTACTATGTTGTTTGAACTGGATACAGTGATGAGCTGAGGTCCTGCAATTGCTGGGTGAAGTGGTGTGGTTGCTTCTTGTCCTGCTTGTCCTGCTCATGTCACTGTAGGCTGGGCTGGACAGAAAAGCAGCATCATGTCACTGCCTCATGCCTAACTTCTGACTCATGGATAATTCCTGCTAAGTGCTTTTTTCTGTCCCGTGTTTGTGTAGTTGATGAATACTGCCCAGATGTAGACCATTAGATTTTCACGTAGGAAATAGTGTCATATTTTCTCAGAGCAGTTCTTTAGTTTGTCAGAGTCTTTTAAAGTTCTAATTCCTTTCAACAGTATCTTTGTAGGTTTTCCCAGGTTAGTGTTAACTAGTAGTGTTAATAGTGATTCTGTAATTCAATTTGCTGGTTAAAATATTGAGTATTAGTGGCCCTGGGACACAGACCTCATAAAATCCCGCTTGATACACTTTTTCATTTTTGACAGTTAGGTTCATTGACTATTCAAGGCATGATTTCTGTTTTTCCATTTTGTTTTGCACCTGCAAGAGGAGCTTCATGATACCCAGGTTTTTGTGATTTGTTAAAAACTGTAGTGCATTAAAAACACAAGTCAAGGTAGGAAAATGATTGCTGTCTATTCATTCCAAGCTTATGTAACAGCTTTTATTTAACTGTATTCTTAAAATACTTCGTGAAGTTGCAACAATTACAAATACCAATTAGAGCAATGTGTAAGTGTTAGGGACTGCTGGAGGAGGTATCCTTATTTGCATGTTTTTATGTTGGCATCTGTGCGAGCGTGTATGAAAATATGTATGAAGGATATGTGTGGGTGTAAGGGCATATAAATTAGTGTCTTTTCCTGCTGGTAGGACTGAGGAAGTTGCTAATAAATAGTTAATGTTTATTCTGAAAGTCGATGCCTGTGGGGATTACTCACCATGCAGATGTTACGGTGATGCGGATGATAATGGATAGATTTTTGAAAACGTGTGGTGGAGATAATTGTTCTCTGTTGGCTTCTTGTATGGCTTTATAATATTTTCTTTACAACCATACATCCTGTATCCTGTCTCTTGTATGCCTTTCCTCATTTTTAGACACCAGAAGAGAGGATAATAAAACCCTTTAAAAATACAAAAAGTTTTAAGGTTTACGAGTCAGTTAAAGATGTAGTCCAAAAAATTACAATAACAGTTTAGGTGACACAGGAATTCAGTAATTAATAGCCCAAACATATATATTTTTTTTCCCCTATCCTTTGTTTTTCTTTAAGACTTAAGTCTGTGGTCATGAGTAATCTCCCTCAAAAAAATTGTGCTTAAATTGATACCTAGGAAGCAGTTTGAAAAGAACAGGCTAGGTGTGTAGGACCATATGGATCAGTAATGTCATTTCTGTTGGACGCATATAATGAGAACAGGATAAGAGGAGGAGGTAAAGGCCTAGTATAGATGTAGCCTTGCTGCTTATCCAATTTCCTTTAACCCCTTACTCTCTAGAAATAAGTTGGAAATGTACTTAAATTGAAACATAGCAATAAAACTATATAAAAAAAAAATCAAAGTGCAACATGTTTTAGGTGTTATATTGTAGGAAGGTTTGGAACTTTTCAGATCCAGCACTCCAAAATCTTTGCTGCTTCACAGTAGTGAGTGGGGATTGCATTCACCTCTTCAGGTAGAGTGTTGCCTCTCTCGTAAATCCGGCGACTGCTATCTGGGGGCAAAGGCATTAAGTTGCACTGCAAGAGACATCACCTTTTGCTCTCCTTGCCAACCTGGACTGTAAAAACAGTGGGCTTTCGTAGTAGCAATTAATTTGCTGTGAATTTGTTGCAGGACCAGGAATTTTGTGGGTGATGTTTTTATCTGAGACTTGTAGACTGGAAAGCTGTGATGCAATAGGCAGAGTTTCAAGAGAAACACTCTAGAAACACCTTCCTTTAGCCTATAAGGCAATACACACAGGTATATATAAATATATACACCTATCTATATTATAAAAAATATATATGACTCCTATAAATATGCTAGTAATAAATGTAATATCTTTAGTGGAATAAAATGGAATTAAAAAAACTATTCAATGATGTTCCTGAAATAAATAAAAGATGCTAGTTTCTTCCTTTTGAAATACCAGAAAAACTAAATGGAAACAAACCGTAGCGGTAGCCAGCATTTTGAATTAGTGAGTATTGGACTGAATAAAGTCCTTGGTTTTTGTTTTATAGCTTTTTTTTACTCTAAATTTGAAGAATAATTCTAAAAATGTTGAGAGTTGGTGAGTGGTCTTTGCATCTTGGGGTCAAAGCTCATGTTAAATCATAATTTATGGTTATATATGACAGTGTTCTCTTGGACAACCAGATTTTTCCTAAATGATAATTTTCTGGAAATCTAAATGAAAAAGGCAAAAGGCTAAAATAGTTTCAACATTTAAAAAATTACTTAATAAATAGTGTTGCTCAAATTGGCGAAGAAAACCTAAGCCCGTGTAATTGTGCACATGTGCTGAGGAGAACACTTTTTTTTGGTTTCTCAAGCATGAGGCAGCAGAATTTTCATTCATTTGGCACGCTGGGATGAAAACAGAGTCCTCTTTCATTTGACACACTCCCCTGGAAACAAACATGCCAGTGAAGGGATTGTGCCAGTTATCAGAAGCTCACAGGAATACATTGTGCTGGTTTGTATTCATTTTCATTTCATGAATTGCTTTAAAACTTAGCAACATAAAAAAGCATTAAAACACCCTTTTAGCATTATTTTTACTTCCAACATTTTCCCCTGCTGTGCTGTTATTCAGTTTAAATCAACGGAATGTTGTGGGAGACATGGCTCAGTTTGCAGCAGAGCAGATCTGTCCTCCTGCCTGGGTAGACTCAGAGCATTCATCTGCAGAGAAGCAGCAAATGTGAATTTAACTCATTTTACATTCTTGAAAAAGATGAGTGTCTTACAAGGAAGTTCAATAAAAATGAAGGGTGAATTGAACAATGGTTATGCAGCAAGAAATTTAAGCCAAAACTCAGTTGGCATCTATTAACTATAAAAGCACAAATAATGCTTGGTCTTCTGGTTGACACTTGCTATTCTTTCCTAGAGTTATATTCTTCAGGATTTCCAGCAGGTTCTTCTCACCTCTGGAATTTGCTACAGAGCTCTGTTTCCCTCCTAGGTATTTTTTCTAAGCACAAACTTGGCAAAATCAGGTGTACTTCTTGGAACTACTAATCTGGTCATGGGAGTTTAAATTAGGACCAGGTTACATGAAGTAAATGAAGGAGTGGTATTTTAACCACATTTGATATGGGTGAAGATTCATTTCTTTTCTAGTCTTATGCTGTTGCTGCTGTTAGAGGAGTAACCATGTTAGATATGGATATATCCGCTTTATGTAGTTGTTGCATTTCTTCCTGGTGCTCCTGAGCAATTTTTGTGTGTAGAAACAGCATGCAGATGTGATGATGATGATATTATTTATTTATTTGTTTATTTGGAAATTACTTTCCAAGAAAGGTATTTGAGGAAACGGGGATGCTTGTGGTTGTGCATGGAAGGTGGTATGCATTGTCACATTTAAGGCTAATGGTATTAATGATAGGAATTCTTTCTTGTTTCTAAGAGTCTTATTTTCTTTTAATTTTTTTTTTTTTAAATAGGTGATTTTTTTTGTTTTGGGTTTGTTTTTTTTTTTTGTTTGGTTGTTTGTTTTTTTTTTTTTAAAGAGGAGGTACTAAGTATAGAGTGAATGGAAGCACTGAATTCATGCAGGTTTGGTAGTAAGCTTCCAGAGTCAGAATGGCTTTTCAAACAGGCTGAGGAGTTGTCAGCCTATGCTGAACCAAAGTGGGTGTGAGAATTAATTGGGTTGGAAGTGTGGCCACAGTTACATGGTTTTCATACTAGGAATTACGAAGGGTTCTGGAACAACAGAGGTTACTGTTCTGTCCCCATATGAGAATGAGGCACTTGGGTGGGGGTGACACTATTTCTTAATGTTGCTCAGAGGGTGATGGCTGTGGATATTTAATGGTTGGTCTGCAGCCGTGGTTGCTTGGTCTCTGGCACTTGGGCATGTTAATTTTCTGTGGACTTCAGATGAAAAAGCCAGGTAGAAAGTAGCAATGTTGACACAATGTTTAGTAGACAGATTTAGCTTCTTTCCAGTTACCTGCCCCTGCTTTTTTTATGAATTTTTGTGGGACAGACGGTGGATCCTGGAGTTTCAAATCACAAAAGAAAAATGTGATTGTGAATTTCCAGAGCTTACTTTGTGTTTTTCTCTATCATTCTGCTTCAACATGCATACCTGATGGTTACCAAAAGGAAAGTAGTGACTGGTACCTCTTCTAAGCAAAAATTCTGGTTGAAGAAACCACATAGATGTGAATTGCTCTTGCACAAAACCAAACCAAAAAACCAACCGCAACACGGGTTATATTTGATTTGTAAGTTTGATTTATAATTTGGAAAGGCTGCAAAAAAGCCTCATGAAGTGTGCTCTGAGCTTATTTACAGGTGTTAAGCTCCACGTGTGAAATACAGTCAGTTGGTGCTTTATACGTTTGTCACTTTTGGTTGCTGTAAAGCCTGTGGATAATTCTGTGCAGTTATTCAGCAGCACTGCAATGAAATAGGCATACTGCAAGTGAATAGAAACATGATTTCTGTCTGCATACTGGTGCCTTCCCATTGCTGATAAAGATAATGCCACCTATTTGAAAACATCGACAGGCATATTTAAAAACCGAGATGAATTGAACACATTTATTGCGTTAGAAGCAGTTGCTAAATTGTAAGTAACTAAGTCTTGTTGTATAACTGCATTGCACTCAAGGGAACAATTTAGGTTTTGAATTGTATATGTTGGTAAGTGAAAACTATGTAGGCATTGATTATTTTTTTCCCCTTGACCTAATCACTGTTTGCCTATGGCAATATCTGATATGTGTTCACCAAGAATTGTCTTGGGACCACAATGAGGCTTTTTTTTAGCTTCATTAGTAATCATAGTTACATTAGGAATAGAAGGCAATGGAGTAATATACTTGTACTGTACTACACCAGTTTTTGTATTTATTGTCAAGATAGAAGGGAACTCTGAAGGGTGGGTGTCTGAATTTGAATAGACAGAAGAGACCAGATTTAAATCTGTTTGCATGTTCAGTAATAATTTTACTTTTAAAAAATGGAAGACAAGTGCCTATTAAAATTATTTTTTTTTATGTATTGTGGAAAAAAATCCTTTATTTGTTTCCCCTTATGAATTTTTAGTTTAGTGATAAAACTTTTATTGACAATACTAGAGAATATGAAGATGCTAGGTAAAATAAAGTGCAGTAATATGGTTTCAATTGTCTGAATTAAACAAGCTGCCAAAAGTGATCGACATACATACTAAGAAGAATGTTTTATCTTCTCCCCTACCTTGGGAATCTGATGACAAAAATGAAAAATACCAATAGAGTTCCCTAAGGAAGATGTTCACCTTTTGACATACTGTTGATTCCTTCAAATGGTAGATTTGTTTGTGTGCTAAAATACTTGGGCTTAATGTAAAGGATTATGCAAAAAAGTGTAAAAAATCAAACCTCTAAATTCTACCTAGTAGTAATGTAACCAGACATGTGGACACTTGGCTTGTTCAGTGAACTGTTAGCAATTTAAAGGGCCCCACATGAGAAATTGCATGTTTGCATGCACAGGCCAAACTCGAGCCTTTCTAAGTATAGACTTGCAGTTTGCATATTATTTCTGAGAACTAATTCCAGCACAAAACACTTTTTTCTCCATTGCCTTGTCTAATATGTACCTTTTTTCCAGCTATGTATCTGACAGTTGAGCAGTTTTTATTTTAGCTTAGAGCATTCATTTTGCATTATCTTTTAATATCAGTGCTTAAGTTGTGCGTTGTTTTTCAAAATCCATGTGATGGGAGTATTGCCTTTTCATCCAAAAGTGGACCTAGATGCTGCAGGTGGAAGGAAGCATGTGCTGTTGTTGCAGTGATGGTAACTCTCAACTTGTAAGATTCCTTAACTGGAAATAGGTGTGTAAAGAGATGTTCAAGCTTGGCTATACCATGGAACAATATGGCTTTGGAAGGGTGGTTACCAGGAAATAGGATGCTGCTTTTGATGTTTGTATCCACATGAGGGAGGCAGTGTGACCGACTCATTTGCCTTATTTGATGGCAAAGCTTGGAAACCTGAAGCATGATGTTGGAGATACCAGTGAATGGACTAGCTGTTTGCAATATTACCAGCTCTTATACAGATTTTATTTTGCCCTCCACAGCTGCAACTGAGATGGAGATATCTGAATGGTAAACAAACCATCCAACAAGATTTCAGAGCTTTTGCTTTAATGCAAACAAAACCTCAGTGTGGTCATAGCTTTCTGTCTCTCTAATCTTTGGACTTCCGCCCTAATATGTAAAATAAAATCTTAGTCTTTAGAAAACACTGACTCTTAACTCACTGTTTTGTTGCTCAGCCTTTATGCTGAGCATAAAATGGAAATGCTACTGAACGTGGCCAACTGGGTCAATTAGCTATAAATGGAAGTTCTTTAGAACAACTGACTTCAGTATGGTAGGTGTTTCTTTATTAGTCTGAAAAGAATCATTCATTTAGGGTTATATACTGCTAGGAAGTTCTGTAGTGGTGAGAGGCTTTTCTCCAAAACCAACCACTTTTGTTAAGGGCAGCTCTTAGAGGATCTGGAACTTTGCCTAAAGATGCCTAACATGACCCAAAGGTAGGACTAATCAGCAAAATATTTGGAACATAGAACATTTTCCTGTGTTCTGTTTGACAGTATTGTCAAGAGTCATTTAGCAGGCAGGATACACTTGAGCTTTAGAAATTCATGTGGACCAATATATTTAAATAATTGACATCGGCATCCCACGTTTAATTTCTAACTGGTGAGATTGTCCCCTTTTCAGCCTTTTAGAGACACAATTACAGTTAGCTGATATGTTCATAAAGATCACTTTCATGGCTTAGCTAAAACCATGGCCAGTAAACTTTTTCTTTATTTTTTAAAATTTGCTATAGTAATGATGAAATGCCATATTTTGCTTATAAGGCAAGCTCACATGAAGTGGCTGACTGGGTTGGTAGAAGACAAACTAATATCTAAATTATTTCTGGTAACTAAGATGAGCAGCATTTATTTTTGTTGTAAATTTGTAAGTTTTTGCTTCAACTTCTCAAGGTGAAGAAATATAAATATTAAAGCAACTGTATTCTTTCAGGGTTGACTTGGGATCTCTTGATTTCCTTAAGCGTGAAACAGATAAACTACCTTTACCTGGTGTTTCACACAAATAGTTATGCTGCTCCCAAATAAAACTAAAATGTATATTGTTTGGATACAACTGAAAATGTTGTAACTTTGCTTGTTTGTTTTTAAGGTAGTTGGAAATGTACTGTAGGATGACTCTTTAATATGATTTTATCAGGTTTTAACTGTTCAGCGGGAGTGTTCCAAAAATGATTTCAAGCACATCTAAATGTGGTAGAGAAGGCATAATCTGTGGTTTATCTCAGATAGGTGTTCTGGAGGTACTGATTTCTTGAGGTGATCATAGGCTCAGTCCCTGTTTTTTAAAAGACTAATTTGCTTTGCATTTGCACATTTATTTAATATAATTCTATTAAGTGTGAATTCTTGAGATTTAATGCTACTTTGTGCTTAGAATATTTAGTTGCTGGCACTTCGTTGTCCTTAACTAATGACTTGTAATAAACCTATAGAAGAAAGGCAATATGAAATAACTCACTGGCACTAATCAAGCTGGAAGCAAGTTGGTACAGAAGAAGAGGAATTATGCTTTGGTGTGCACATGCCCTAGAAGTAGCTGGTGAAAAAATTTAAAATTAAAAAAAAATTAAAAATGCATGCGCCTTCTTTTCAGTAGAAATGTTCCCTTTGAGTAATAAAAGCACCTTTATTTGGCAGCCAAGAGACTACTGAAAACTTTGGTCTTGTATTAGGTGATAATAACAAGTTCCTTAAAATATAACTTCAAAGCTGGAGTTTCTTCAGTTCTGTGTTTTCCCCTGCTTTCTCCTTTTCCCTTCTGTCTTTTTTTCATTTGCTGGCCCAAACTTGCATGCAGCATTATTATAGCCTCACTTTATAAAACTGAAAATTAAAAAATGAAAATAATTGGTATTAAAAACTTGACAGACTAATTACAGTATGGCATTAATTATTTATCTTATTTCATCTCTGTGCCTCTCACAGCTAGGGTTTTGGTATGTTTTAATCTCTATTAAATACTGTGATTTTGAGAGAGAGAATGTACTGGGAACAATATATATATATATATAAAAAATAAAGAAAAATTGAGATAAGCAGTTGATTTCTAAACTGTTGCCTTACACATTAGTAAGAGCTTGCAAGTAGTTCTGTTTAAATGTGATGCTTTGTGTTGAGTGTAAAGCCTATGTAATATATAATACAATTCTAGGAATCTTCTATTTCTGGATATCTCTATAGCACGTGCTGAAGAAGAGTCATTAATTCAGAAATTTGGGCATTGTGCAGCAAAGCTGGTACATCAGTGATGGTTTTTAAATTCCAAGTTTTATTTCTTCTCCACAAATTTCTGCAGTTTTTGCAATGATAAGGTATAGGTTGATGTTGGTTCTGTAGCATAGCTTCAAGACTGCAATTTAAAGTTATTTTAGAAAAATAGAATTCATAAGGCATAGTGAAGCCAAAGTTGAATGAAAGTCCTATTAGGGGTGAATTACATGTAAATATTAATAAGGGAGGAGTTCATAGCAAGTCCTGAGTTTGGGAAAATGAGCATGATAATTTGCTGAAATAATGTCTGTCTTGAAGATACGTAGAGCAATAATTGTCAGGGTTTATTTGGACTTTTAAATCGTGCTGAAGGTGCCCGGGTTAGCTTTCAAGCAAGAAAGTGTTTGAAAGTTTTGTCAAGTATCATTGTAATGGGTGTATGGTAATGAAGGAAGTTGAGATGAAAGATGAATTGGACTGAATGACTGCTCAGTCATTTAGGCTCGGGTAGTTGCATGGTTTGGTTGTTAGAAGTCTCAAATTACACTGCTTTAGTTCCTGCACTTTGCTGGCTGTCTACACATCTTTAAAAAAGTTCTGGGAATTACTTTCTGACAGTTTGCTTTGTTTTCCTTTTTCAGGATGCTTCATCTGCAGACATTCGGAAAGCATATCGAAAGCTTTCACTAATTTTGCACCCAGACAAGAATAAAGATGAAAATGCAGAAACACAGTTTAGGCAAGTAAGTACGGTGTGAGTCAGTAAAAGTTTTAAGGAAGATATAATTATTTTTCGTGATGTTTTATTTTTTAGTAAGAACTATGGTACACCTCTGAAATAGTAGACTAAGTTTAACATTAAATTACATTTTTTCCTGATATAGCTAGATTAGAAACAAATACATTTTTTCAGAATTAATTTCTTGAATAATTCAGATTTAGTATTTACTTGTATACTAAAAAAATAGAGAAGAATAATTCAAGTAACACTCTTAAATGTTCTGCCATTCCGTGCAAGACTTTAAAAATCTGTGTATTTGACAATACTTTGTATATGAACATGTTATTTAATGTTGCAGGGAAAAGTGGAAACTAGATAAGGGCATTAGTTCCCACATGTAAAATGTACTACTAGTCAAACTTTATAAATGCAGTCCTAAAGTAAATTCTTTTGTGTGTTTTGGTGTTTGTTTTTTCGGTTTTGTTTTGGTTTTGGGTTTTTTTAATTGTTTTTTTGGTTGTTTGTTTTGTTTTTTATGGTTTTGATTTTTTTATGGTTTTGTTTTAGTTGGTGGCCATCTATGAGGTTCTGAAGGATGAAGAAAGGAGGAAGAGGTGAGTTAATTCACACAGGTTCTTAAATAAAGTATTCAGACCAGTGATATATTGAAATCCTGTTTGATTTACTTGAAACTCGTCGGATTACTTTTTGCATAATTTAAGTTTGTAATTACTATGTAGCTGCTTAATTAAAGACTGTACATAGCTTAGAGGGGTAGCTGATATGTATTTTTGTGTGATATGTGGGTTATTCTCCTCTAAAACTAGTAGTTGAAAGAACTTTAAAAGCTACCTCTTATTTGTAATATTTTTTTAACAGTTAATTATATCAGTCTTTGAGTTGTCAGATACCATTGCTTCTTTTATTAAAGCTGTGGTTGTAAATGTGACCTACCCATTCAACTGTCATTTCTTTCTCACTATATCAATGAGAGGTTTGTTTCATGATATTTAGGGATTATTTCCAGTGTATATATATCATCTTCAGCATTGTTTCTTGTTGCTTAGTTAATTGCATTTTCTTTCAGATGTATTTTCTGTAATATTATTACACTTTGATCTACATTGCATAAATTTTTTTTGATAATTGATAGTTCTCCTTGCTGCTTCTGGAGCAGATCCAGTGGTACCTTAAGGGAATAGGATCAAGAACTGAAAACCTGTGGCTGATCTGCTTTCAGGAAGACTGTTTGGAACTTTTTTTGCTCCTCTTTTGAGAGGATATCCATTTAAACTAATAATTATCTGGAAAACTGGGCCACTGAAAGTTTTGCTTTTAAGTTAGAGTTTTGGTAAATCATCTTTCTGTTTACAAGTCTTTAGCAGGGCTTCATGAGGCATTTCTTGAAGGGTTTTTTGGCGTTGTAGATGTCTTGGCAGGAGTCCAGGTTTTATAGTACAGATTATCTACTTTTAGATAATCCTCTCTTCAAGTGTCATGAAAATGTACTTGAAAATGTCATGATTTTTTTTAAATTTCACCTCAGAAGTGCATTGTGAAGTTCTACTTAAGACAAGTTTATAAAGTTGTTGGGTAAGTGGTTTCAGATCACTCAAAGTGAGTTGTCTCCAAAAATTTTTCACCTTTTTATTTATAGCATTGTTTACATAAAATTTGTGATATTGGAACTTCTAGGAATTTCCTCACAGCTGTAACAGCAGCTTTTTGCATGAAACTGTGATGCAGTAGCTTGTAAAAATTTTAAAACTTTTAATGTGTTCTGAATACAATTCATCTACCCAACTTGTTTGTGAGAATATTGCTGACTAGTGCAGCACAGTAGTTACAAATAAATTAAAGCAGCAGTAGATTGTTCTAGCTTAGATTGATTTCACTGTCTAGAACTGGTTTTGTAGATAGAAAACATGGTGTTTTTCTTGCACAATGTGTATGAGTGGTTGATAGTGCATATGTAGTTGGTTAAATAGTGTTTACCTTCAGAAAATCTTCTGGAAATAATATACAGAGTTTAGAAATAACATGTAGAGTAAGAGGGCTATGTGGTCTTGTTAATTTGTGAAAAACCTTATTGATCAGATTTATTACAGGGTATAATGATAAAACTCTAAGCTGAGCTTGTAAATGGAGGGTGGTCTGTCCTGCACCCTTTAAGCCATTGCTGTTGTGTGTCTTTGAAAAAAGTCTTAAGTAAGTGTGCTAGGAGCTACTCCCTTTGTATTACTTTTTCTTCTGCAAGCTAACTCGCAGGTTTCTTGCAATTGTACAGCAAAAAGGAGTTAATTGTTTGTGTGTGTGTATAGACAGCATTCAGAAAAGGCAGATGTTGGACAGCTATATATAATTATCTTTCTAAAACCTTTGTACTTTCATGTTTATCAGTGAATTTTTACTTCATCTGATGGCAGAAGCCTTTCTTAAAATATACTTCTACTGAAAATTATAATACAGGGTTTTATAATTAAAATTTGGTTTGTTTTTTTTGAGGAGGTTATATAATTGCATATGAAATATACCAGTATCATTGGTAGTACTAAAGATTATAGTAAAATAACCATGTCAGTACTTTTCTCATTCACACATAGATAGTTAAACCATTCTCATACATGCAACAGTGTTTCCTGTGTCAGTGGTTAACATAAAATTAAATATAAATGCAGCAGAAGTAGTACTTTTTTTTGTATACAGAATGCAGTGTGTGAACTTTTACAGAAAAGTTTTACTGCTATGGTATGTAGAGATAGGTGTATTTCCTGAAATACATTTTATTGCTAAATCAACTCGATGATGATACCTTTTATTAGCCTTTGATTCTTTTTAATTTATGAAAAAGTAGCTCGTTAAGCACAATTCTATTAATTGTAATTGGGCAAAAATCTTAGATTTTAATTTCATTGTTTGTTACCATTTTAAGGAGCTTTTCTACCTTCCAGGCCTATCCTCTGTAACAATGTGGGCTTGATTAGAGGAAACGCTTGCAAAGGAATCAAGATATACTTGTTTAGACTAAGAAAGGTGTTTAACATAGCTCTCATTCTAATTGAATGTCTGTATTCATAGATATAAATTGTACTGGCTGATGTTGCAGTGGATGTCTCTGACAGTTTGAGAGAAAAATGTCCCCCAAATGAGAAAATGCCTGTGCAGTCTTCCTGTAGTTCAGAATAGATCTCATTAATTTGATGATTATAGTATATAAAGTATATCACATCTGTGAAATTATTTGGAATATGAAATTCAGTGAATTTTAAAGGAAAAGTAAATTAGAATAATAGTAAAATAGATGATGCTGTAATTAGCTCTACAGTAACTGGATTTTTTTTTTTCTTGCAATATGATTGATTCCAAAAGAGCTGTAAAAACTCATCAAACTTTACAGAAGAATGACAGTTTAATGATCTTGGAACTGGTTACTTGCTAGGACAAGACTAACAGGTGTATAGAATCCTGAGTTTTAAAATAAAGATTCAAACTAAGTTATAACAGGGGATTTTATCTTTTTTGGGGGTCTTCTTGTTTCTGTAATGGTGCTTTGGGATTTTTTTAGCTTGCTGACTTCTACATTTCAGAGACAACTGGCAGGCTTACTCATGTCAGAGATTTGCTGCATTCTGTGTACATGTGTTTGAGGAAAAAATACTGCAGATGTATTTTTCCCTTTCAGCTTGATTTTTTTCCTTTTCCCTTTTTTTTTCTAACGAAGGAATAATTAATGTAGGTTACTGAAAGAAGGAGGCTTCACAGTTAAATTTTGAATGTATTTTTTGATCTACATGGATTAACTATCTGTCATAGTCAGTATAGATTTCTATAAAGAAATTCTTTAATGAGAAACTTGCTTTCAGTTAAACCAGATCCTAAATTTGGAAATCAAGCTTTAAAAATTACGGGAAGCTTCTGAGTACCAGAAGGGTCATTTTCCAGTTGAAAACCTAAAAATCATTGATATCTTTATTTTTCAAATACAGAGCTTAATTACTATTGAAAGCAGTGATTTATCTTTTAACAGTATATTTTCTAAAAAGTGGGTTATAATAGAAGCTATCTTCCCTTAAAATGGCCAGTCCTGTGAGCCATAATGCTCATTGATAGTAAAATCAATAGAGCATTGATTCTGAGACTTAATCCTTGGAGGCTGTTGTTCAGAGCAGCGGACGTAGTCTGGTAAAGACAGAGTGCTCTTTAAAGTGTTTAATGCAAGAGACTCTGCTGTCTTTATTTTTTTCGTAGCAGATAATTTAGACTAGAACATGGCTGCCAAATGTTAGTTTGCAATTTCCCTTACTTATTACTATATTGTTACCATTAGCATATATGGAACTTATTTAATCAGTAGCCACATTTTTAGTACACCAATTAACCAAGCCTTAGTGTATAAGAAAGGCAAAGACTTAATAAAGTTAAAGTAGTGCTATTTTCTTTTTTATTCTATATGTTTCTTTGAAGGTTTTAAAGAACAAGCATCCTTTGTGTAATCTTGTTATGATCCTAATTCATTTTGGTTTTTTCTAAAATTATTTTCTGAGTAATATGTGGCAAAAGCATGATTGTTTCTTAAATGCTAAAGCTGCTATTTAAACAGGAAATTCAGTAGAAATTTTGAAATAGCATACTAAGCAGTTTTTGTGAACAGAGTTTGTGTTAGGGCACCAGTAGGTAATTTATTCTGACTTGAAAAAAAGTTGTTAATTCAAATTTTATAATAGTGGATCTTAGTGTTCTAACAATGGTCATGAAAGATAGAATTTTGTAATATGAATTTTACTTCTGGTTGCATTCAGAATACTGAGGTGGTAAATCTTTTGCATAGAAATAAAGGTGCTGACTTGTTTTATCAGAAGTCAGCTCTTCTAGAGGTACTGAATTAAAGTATATTTTTTAATTGAAAACCATTTCCTTTTTTTCTATTTTAAAAAAATTTGTTCAGGGAAATTTTTTTTAGCACATCTCTGTGGTATCAATTTAATAACTATCAAAGTAGCTACTGCAGTTGTTGCATTTAAATTGATTTACATGTCAAGACTGGCAGTTTAGCAGCTGCGCTATTATTCCTGGATCGGTCAATTTACTTGAGAAAAACCTACTACTGAGTTCTACTGACCTGCATGACAATATAGGCCCTATTTCTATTCCTGTAATTAGGCCTGCGACTAACTCAGAATATTTTTAATTAAAATATTTTGGTCAATGTGTTGCACCAAATTAGGCCTTTCAGTGCAGATTTAATTCTGGGAACTGTGTGATTAGAATATTTAATGAGTTGTGTTCAATTTAAGATTAACAGGTTGTGCATCTTGAACATACAGGTTTTTGAGCTTACTGTAGAGATTTTTGTTTGAAAATTTACTCTGAACAAATAGAAAAATCTGTTTTGCTTATTTGTGGTTTGTTTATTTTAATATTGTTGGTAACAAACTGTAAATAAAAGTCCCCAGACACACTGAGATATTTCAAGACACTGATGTGAAGAAAAACTGACTAATAGTTGTAAAGAGGTTTCTGTACAGTCAGTAGTATTAGGAAAATTCAACCATTTTAAAATAGATTGATTTTGGAGACAGCTTTTCAAACAAAAAATCAAAGTCGTCTAGCGGTGGTGAACTTTGTTTTCTAACATCAAAATCAAGGCTTTAACTTAAGTTCATATCTGACACAGAATGTATGTTAAGTCTGGCAGCGTTTTTACATATCGGATGTTGTGCTTCTACAGGACAAAATGAAAGGAAATATACCTTTCCTCTCCCCCCAACACTTGTGCTTTTAATTTGTAAAAGAAAAAAAAAATGTTTATAGTGTTTGAGATTTTTGTTCGCTGCTACCTTTTTAGAAGTTCACTGTTTGTTGTTTGCTTCTATCATGGAGACTTGCCCACTGATTCCTGAGCAGGTAGAACACAGCTACATTTCTACAAGCCTGCTCTCTCAGACACGAACAAACTGGGAGAGGGTTGTTGCAGGAGCAGTCAATTTTATTTTTTTTTCCCTCAAAAGACTAGATACATTACTCCAGCATTTAGTGCTGGATTCTATTTTGTTTCCAGCTTCAAGCCTAGCAGCTGACAAAACAAGGCATTACTCTAAAAAAAAAAAAAAAAAAAAAAAAATTACTGAATGATCTTTTGTGTGTGTATTTTTCAAGCGGTCTGTGGATTATAATTTGTTTTGTTCTAAAATTGGATGGTTTTTCTTACTTAATTTTTAGCTCTCCATGAAAGCTTGTTATATTTGCTACTGTAGGTATGATGATATTCTGATCAATGGACTACCAGATTGGCGACAGCCTGTATTCTACTACAGGCGGGTGAGAAAAATGAGCAATGCTGAGCTGGCATTACTCTTGTTCATTATACTCACAGTAGGTCATTATGCTGTGGTTTGGTCAATCTACCTGGAAAAACAGCTGGTAAGTATTGGTAATAAATCAAACTTTCTTCAATTATTAGTATTGAATTTCCCACTGAAGTTTTGCATATCATAGCAATCTCTACCACTTCTCCTGTTTTGAATTTGGATTTTTCATAATTTAAGATGATTATATATTAACTATTAACTGGTGATAGTTATAGAATGAGATAATCAACATATCAGAATTAGTAAGCTAAAAACTATTTTCTAGAATCAGTAATGAAATAGAAAGAGATGGTTTCTTGGTTTTTAAATGGAAAGAAGAGGGAGAATAAAAGCTTTTCTATCATCTATTGAAACAAGATCATGTGCTGCTGTAGTCAGGTCTATGGTTTTCCTAAATGTTTAAAATAATCAGTTTTATCCATTTAAAAGTTATACTTGCTTTGCCTTTGTTCCTACCTAAGTGCTTTTTCTTGGTTTGGGGCTTTTTTTCTGGGTTGTTTTTTTTGGGGGGGGGAGGGGGCCTTGTTTTCCTTTTGGGGGGGCTGTGGGGTGTTTTGTTTTGGGGGGTTTTCTGGGGGGCGTGAGGGGTTAGCAGGAGAGGCATTGCTGAGCACCATAAACCACGTTATTTTGATAGTTTTTTTGTCATATAAAAATCTATTACACTTAGTAGACTGAAAAAAAACCTAAGCATAACTTGAAAAATATTCATACATTAGCATCTATTTACTTTTTTTATTTCCCACTGCATTATTGAAGTTGATGAATGAGAAAGGAGGCAAGTTGAATGCTTTCTCCTCTTAGAAAACTTTGATTGCTATGGAGATACACATGAGTGACAGAACTGGACTTCATGTGTGTTTAAAGACTGGATGCCATGGCAACAGTTATTGTTAAGATAGATCATTTTACTTAATCATGTAGGACCCCTAGATACATTTGCATAAATGCTACTCTGCTGCTTAGCCTTCACAGAAGAGTCCCAGTAACATTTGTGGTTTACATGTTAATGATAACCTGTAACTGTAGTTCTTTCTACATCAAGGATGAACTGCTTAGCAGAAAAAAAAGGGAGAAGAAGAAAAAAACAGGCGGCAGGAGTACAGACGAAGCCAAACTTGCTGCTCTGGACAAAAATGAAAGGTGAGAAGGAACTAGATTGTTTTCTGCATTTTAAAACATATTATCAGCTACTGCTTCAGTTCTGTAGCTTTCTCCTGGCATTTTTGGAATATTTTGTGACAAAAGTAACTGTATTTGTACTAACAGCCATTGCTAATACAAAGTGTGCCAATGTAAATGTGTTTTCAGGTTTTGGTTTCTAAGTAAATGCATGGTGTTTATTCAGCAGATGAACAGTAATGGAAAGATTAAGACAGAATTAATGGTATCTGGTTCATAGAAGGGTGCTATTTCTACAAGTTGATTTTCAAAAATTTTACAACTTTCTCCATCTTTGTAGACTTTTGCCATTGATAACAATTTATTTAAGATTTAGTTTATTACCATACCAAGCAAACAGTTCTTAGGGGGTTTCAATGTTTGATTTAATGCTTTTGTCTGATTAACTTAAAACAAGCGTGTTGGTAAAGGCTTCTAACACCATTGTTAAGAAAAACATAGGAAAGTAGTAGTGACTTTCAGTACCAAAAGATACCACCATTTCTTCTATTGATTCATAGAAAGAAATAAAGGGTTTAAATAGTTCACACAGCAAGGGCATGAACTGGATCAATGCAGGATGGAGATCAGAGACCATTCTGCCTGTTGTCTCTCCTGATGACATCAGTGAGTAATGCTCCAGTGAACTGCAAATGACATTAATTTTTATGTATTGTTTTGTTTATGCTACAGTCTTCATATCTGGTTGTCAGCACTTGTGAACACTTGGCTGAGGCTTGAGTTTTTTTCCAGTTTAGGATATTTTAAAACTGAAACAATTATGTGGCTTATGTATTTATTTTCTGGAAGAAAAGCCCTTTTTAAGAGATTAAAATGTAGTGATAATAGAAGTTAGCTGATAGATATTTTGAATTAAATATTCAACATGTATCTTTAGTATTATATAGTTACACACTTTTATAGGAGTTGACAGGTGCTAATCACCTTAGAGGATAGTGAGGAAGTTCTGACTGAGATTCTGTGGCAGTGATGAAAAACTTAATATTGTATTTGATTGCAGAGTGCTTGACAAACCACAATGGCATGACTTACTTCCATGCAAGCTGGGAATATGGTTCTGTCTCACTGTGAAAGCTTTACCTCAGCTATTTCAGGTAATAGCAATGATTTTAAGTTATTTCTTTATTTTTCTTGTGTTATTATGCATAATCGGTTGTGTATCACTTGCTCCTATTCTGTCTCAAACACATCCCATATATATAAATACTCTTTGTAGGCAAATCTACTATCATAAGTTCATCAAAATATGAATATATTTTAAATTTATATTAATCTTAATGTGCTAGGGAATCCAGCAGCAGTTTTCTGCTAGGCAAAACTATAAGAATAAATTATGGGGGAGGGATGATATATGTGTGTGTATATAAAAATACACACATATATATATATATACACACGCACACATATACACCTACATCTAATTAGGAATAGCAATGTCTTTTAAGCAGTCTTCTAATGAAAATACTTTTATCTCACATAGGCAAATGCTACATTTTCATAGCAAATATTACTATTTTATTTAAATTTTGGGGAGCGATGAAATCTCTTTGTGATAGAGCGTTTGGTTTTGGTTTTTTCAATCCCTGGGTAATGATAGACATTCATGGATGAAGTTACTAAGATAAAATACTAATTTATAAGCATAAATATGGCAGCCCTGCCCCAGCTGTCGTTTTTTAATCTAAACTGTAAAATCTACCTGATATTCATGCAGTGTAAGTATTGTCAGAGCAGTTATCAAATAACTTTTTAAATATCATATGCTCTTTTCATTACCCTTTAACACACCCATTTGGTTTTAATTAGCTTTTCACTGCTAATGAATGGGATCGATCAGGGAATGAAAGGTGGACTTTAGTTTACAGAAATATTGAATGATAACTCTGAAATATAAACGGTATGAGGTCTTCGATTTCTGTTGCCTTAATTGCAAAATATTAAAAATATTACATATTATAGTTAGATTATTGAAGAATTTATAACTAGGACATCTTGTAATCTTCCTAAGATACAATTTTCTTATTTTTATGATTTTAAGATAATCTGTTAAGAAGTCAGTGTAACAGATTCCAGATTTTCTGTTAACAAAGCAGCTTCAGTGTGTGCCAGAATAGACATTAAAAAATGAATACAATAAAAATTATTTTTTTGTTCTGTAGATGTTTTATGTTCCGTAGACACCTAGCCAGTATCACTTGCTGTGTATTTAAAACCCATTAAATTAATGGTAGCAGGAAAAAAAGCTATCCAATAAGTTCCAGAAAACTGGAAAACAGCAAGCAGGGATTTGGTGGCAGGAGAATCAAGATATAGCAGAATTCAGAAGGCTTTGAAGCAAGGAAGAAGGGAAGAGATGGGCTTCTAGAGAAAATTGTCCCATATGTAAATTACACCACTTCTTAGCTTCAGGGTTTGTTTTGTTGTTGTTTAAGATAGCCTGTAGATGATCTAAGTTCAAATGCAATAAAATAAGTGATCTTCAATATTAATAATATTCAGGACTTCAGGTTCCTGAAATTAATTGCTATAGCTTATTAATTAACAGAAAAACTAATAGTTAAGGAAACAAAACCATATACCTGTATATACAAGTTCTTCCTCAAGGAAATTTTACGGAAAAAAAACAAACCCCATAAAACAAAAAACCAAACAAAAACCAACAAAAAACCCACAACAAAACAAAAACCACAGGGAGAGGTCATTTTTAAATTTTGCCACTTGTACTGATTCCTTATATCTATCATCCATTTCTCCCCTTATTAGTTAATGTGAATATTCTACTTAAAACAGCTGTCTGAGGATTTAGGTTGCTGAGCTTCTGCCCATGCCTGGCTCTCATTTATCCAATTGAGTGTCTGTCTTCTACTTCCCCTCCTCCTTCAAAATGTCAGATTTCAGAAGGAGGCACTTAAAATAATTAAGGTGGGCCTTTACTGAAGAAAAATGCTTTGTTTGCATGCCCTTGTGATGGCCTATGCCATTTTATCGTAGTCTGCATTTTATGTCAAGAAACTGGAAGAAAAATGAGTAAGAGGAGGATGAGAGAAACTGAAAAATGAGAGGAGGATGAGAGAAACTAAAAAATTGGGTTTTTTTAAACTGTTGACAATTGTATTTTGAGAGAGACTGCACAGGTTTTTATATCCAAGCATTTAGTTTAGTTAAATTTGGGTCTGAAAACAGCATATTTAAGCTTGTTTGAAGATGCAAAGGGAAAAAATATATACAGGCTATCATAAATCATATTATCTGTGCTGTGAAAGAAACGTTAAGTGGAGTGTAAATTACATTGGCTATTACCAAGTTTAATTCTTATAATGTAAGCTCAAGAAAAAGATAGAAGAAGAATGGAAATTATTTCTAAGGTCATTTATAGTTTAGTCATTCATGGAATGACCTGGAAGAAGGCTATATATTTTTTAAAATAAATAAGAAGAAAAAATAACGGAAACCAAATTCAATTAAAATGTTTATTGGAACTGAAAATTGTTCTTACAAATAAATAAGTATAGTGTGAAAGAATTTGTTTAAAAGATAAATGTAATACAGAAAGATACCTGTGTTAAGTGTACTTTGGCAAAATCATCTGACTAGAGTTTTCTCTTTGGATGTGCAGACATACAACTTAAGAAAAGTCATCTTTCTTAAAAATATTGTTAATTATTCTTCACAATATATTTGCTTCAGAAAACTGAAGATAAAGAGTTAGTATTCCTGTCAACTACTATTTCTCCACCTTGATATGGTGGAGCTTAGCAATGAGTGTCTTTATTTTTATACCATCTTCATTAATGCCAGTCTGCACTAGGATTAATTTTTTTCATTAGTTAAATTATGAGCCTGCTGTTGTCCTGAGTGTAATGAAGCAGAAAGCATTTTTCTTTTGTTTCAGATGGAAATGGATCTTGTTAGGAAAACAGTTTCCTTTTATCTTCTATCTCTAACAGTGTAGGTGTAGCACATACACCCGAGCACTGAGCTGTTGGAAGAGCTGGTGGCTTGCCTTGATAAGAAGGCAGATGAGGCTCAGTCTGTAGTTGCACTGGGTATAACCTAGTGAAATTATTAACACAGCTTTCAATTACAATTAAAACTTCTGCTTATAAAGACCCTTGTGTAGCATGAAGTGAATTGAAACAAAAAGGCCAGTAATTTATTTTTATGTAGACTACCAGATGGTAATTACTGTAGCTGATTTAGTAGCCTGGAATAGATTCAAACTAGTGACCCAGAGGTGTTTAATTTCTTGGCATTTTTTTCCTCAAGTTTTCTTTTAATCCGTGATTACATTTCAACACCTGTTTAGAGATGGTTCAGTTTTCATCTTAAATGGATTGGCAATGTGTTGTTAAACTCAAGAGGCTTTGCCAGCAGGGCATCTCCTTTGGCAAAAATAGCTTTTAAGCAAGATTTGATTAGGTCAGCAAACATTTGTGTAGGCTATTTTTGTCTTTGTGTATGACTATATATAAAATCATAATGCAAGATGAAAATAAAATTGTGTTTAATAACGTATACCTTAAAAGTGTATTTTTTTCAAAGGGATTTTTTCTAGTCAGTAAGATTAAATATCACTTGAATTCACAGTTTTATAGGGTTTTGATATGTTCCAACTTACTGTACAGCATCAATGTTGATCTTAGGTTGTGGGGAGCCAGTAATTGCAGGATGTGTGGCACGAGTGATTGGCCATTTGCTCTGTTTCTTGCTATTTCACAGCTGTTGGAAGAACCAAAGTAGGGATGAAGCTCTTGACCCTGAGGTCAATTAGAAGCTTAGAAGGAAGTCAGAGGAAAGTGGATGGTAAAACAAGTATTCTGGGTGCATGCAAGTGAGCAAAAATAATTTGCATTCAACAGGGTACTGTCTGAGGCTCTGGAGACAAAATGTGCTTGCCTGCATAGTAAAAGTTCTAGGTAAATGTAAGACACTAAAGAAATTTCCCTTTGATTGTCTGTTTCTCTGTGGCAGCCAGTTTTGCTCTCCTTCAGATCACTCACTGTATGTCTGCATATCTCAGCATTCATGTTAGAGGAGCATAGCTCCAAGTGTAGCTTCTGTGTACAAGGCCATACTGGCTCTCAATTAATTGTACTTTTCTGTTGTGATATGAGGCTTCAGAGCAAGCGAATGGGTCCCAGGGAGACCTGACAATATGGGCCTCAGTTTCCCCTTCTGGCTGCCTTCATTTCACCACTGTGGGTATGGAATATCCAGCAGCTACTGCAGCATCACAGCCTGCTACTGGCCAGCCAGTGCATTGGAGGCTTGGGAAGCAAGCTTCAGCTGCCCACAGGCTATACACAGCTGAAGAGCTTGGCCACACTGGGTATTATTCCAAGGTCAAAGCATGATTTTCTGATTATAAAGAAGTAATGCAGTTCCTACTTATTTGGTAGTTTGCCTTTGAGCTAACATGTAAAAATAACAAATATAAATCATAATCTTTAGCTTTCTTTTACATTATTTTTTACTGGAACATGCTGGTAATGACTGATTTACAAACCCATTAGAAGAGTGGTTTTGCTGTGGTATAGTGGCTGGCATTTTTATTGTGTAGAAGTACCAAACTGAAGGTCAGATGTTTCAGTTATTTTAATTTGGCACTTTTCTCTGGTTTTTGTACTAGTTGTTCAAGAAAACTAAACTCAGAAAAAATTAGTTCAAGAGTTTAATACAAGTGTTTCGCTTTCAGATTATAGATTGATAAGAATTAATGCAAATAATGTTATTTCTGTATACCCATTTGAGGAATGCTTGTGGGAGAGTTTAGCTGTAAATTCTGAGTGGATGTACATTGTCCACTTACACAGAGAAGTAAGATGTGAAGCTGATTGTATCAAAATCTGTAAGGCAAATTACACCAAGTTGTTTCCAATGTTTGCCTTACTTTTTCTCATCTTTTGTCCTTCTGAGGCAGTTGTGAAAGCCAGGAAGATTAATTGGAGGAAAAAACAAGAACAACTTGCAAAGCAAACAAACCAACAAGACTTCATCACCTCCCCAAAAGTCAAGGAGAGGCTGAAGTGGCTGTCATACTCAGAACTGAAGCTTTTAGTGCCAGAGTTAGTACAGTTTAAATAAATACTCTTAACTTTTGGTTTAAAAACAAATGCCAAATAAGCCAAAGCAAAATAAAAGCAAAAAAAAAACATGGAAAACCCCTAACCAAATCTCCTAACCTGAAATCCTCAAACAGCCAAAGGAGAAACCCATTAAAACTCCAGTATCGAGATTTTCAGTATTCCTGCATAACTAAAATGTAGCTTTGTCTTGGCAGTCTCAAGTTTATTGGTAATAGATGATAGTGATATAAAGAGGAACTGAAAATATTAGAATTTTTAGTTATTTTTGGTTTTTAAGTGTAGTTAAAATAGTGAAAATTTGTTAATGAAGCATTTGTCTTTTTTTTCACATCACTTAATTTTTTTCTTAAGTACGACAGTATCCTATTTATATTTATCATTTATCATGAATATCAGCAGAAATTCATACACATACAACTTGAAATATAATTTAGAAATACTAAAAGCAGAATTTTATATTTCTAATACTTTCTCTTTTCATTCTGTTCCTTTTGGGAAAGTGTTTATTTGTAATCAGAGTATAATAAACCAGCATATATTATCCATCTTCATTATTCTTTTTGCTTAACTGACTTGACGGTAAAGAAAAGTAATGTATTGCATTCTCAAACTCCTTGAAATGAGAATGAAATATTTCTCATTAGGTAAGCTGGAACTTTTAGTTAGAACAGTTCCAAGCTTTGTATTTGTCTCTTCTGTCTCTTTCCATGGCAGAAGGGGAAAGATGTTGCTTTTCTTATATCTTTTTCCTACTGAAGGTGAAGTATACAGCAGGTGTAAAATTTTGATGTTGCACATATTTTGAGCTGTTTGGGGAAAAATTCTCCCCCAAAAATTGTGTTGAGTGATAGGGAAAATTGGATTGGAATAGGCTCTATCTTTATTTTCAGTGCTTTTAGGACCCTAAAATGTATGGAGGCAAAATGACTGCTTAATTTTATCACTTTGGAAAAGGAGGAATTGGGAACAAAAACTTGTTATGAAATAATCTTACTATCAAGACTGAATATACTTGGAAACCAATATTCCTGTTTATGCTGATACAATTGAAAACTAATGAGGAGTAAATTGAAATGTGTTTATTTATGTTAAGGCAGAAATTTTATTTACAGAACTCTATATTTTAAACTGTTTTCCACTGTTCCTTTTTGACTTAGAAAATCCGCACCTGTATGGTTTGTGTCTGTGGCTAAAATCTTTACTCAGACATTAAATTCACTTTACAACCTGTAGAGTCATTTCTTATGCTTTTATGGGAAGAATTTGATTTTCAGATCTTAGGTCCATTTTGCTTAATTTTTTGGTTATTGGTTTGGGGTTTTTTCCCCTCTGCTTTCCTGTCTATGTGTACGCATTTATGCGTTCCTCAAAATGTGCAGTCTCTCCTTTTTTGTGATTATGGTATCAGTCGTAATAAACTGTAATTAATAAGATAAAAGGCTAGTTTTGCCTTTGCTACACAGATATTACTCCATTTGCAGTGATAGTCCATTTTATATCTATGAAGCAGCAATGGTACTAAATTTCATTTGTGTGCTTCGGACTAGTTTTCTTTGTTGTTCAGCTATTGTGTCTCATTTTCATCTGAGCCACATTTCCAATTGTTTTGTGATTGACATGCTGGAGAGATTGACAGTTACCCCCTAGTGCCTGCTGTCTGGAGATCCCACAAGCAATAATGGATTTTACACCAGAATTTAGCATCAAATATTGGCTTTCAGTGTCAAATGGGTTAAATTTAAATGCCAGTTAATTGTAGCCATTTTGGAATCATAGTCTTAAGCCAGAAGCGTACTTTGTATATCAGTATTCCTGAGTCTTGCTTATGCATACAACCTAAATGCCTCAAACTTACAGCAGAAGCTAACTGCTAAATTTCTGGCTGTTTGTTTCTTAATGATGCAAATGGTCAACATCTGGAGAGTACAAGTAAAATTTTCATATGTGGTAGGGAACTTATATTTCAGATGGGCTAAAAAGTGAGAACCAGTGCTGATTCTAATTTTCTCATTCACTGTTATAACATAGAAACTGAGTATGTTTCCTCTAAACCATCATACCTGCTGTTAGTGGTAGCCTTCCTGTATCCACACATGGTTTTTAGCCACAATTCTACTAAACACCCTAAGCCCCCCAGCCCCCTTCCCCAAAACCAAAACCATAACTAGGTGTGATGCTCTCATCTGCTGTGTTCCAGCAGCAAGAAGTTATCTAAAATTTCCTGTGTGATCTCTATTCCTGATCTCCTACATAAACCTGGCAGAGAAATGTAACTTATTTACTGTACCCAAATATAAAGACAGAGAGTAAAAGTTATTTTGGAAGGAGATGAAACCTTACAGGTCTTCTGTAGGAATTTGCCAGAGGTGTTCTTCTGGTGCCCTGACCTGTATCAATGACATGTCTCTAAAACATTGCAAAGTTCTGCTCAGAGCTGGATCATGATTTTGTCCTCTGTTGTCCCACCTCCCTCAAGTATCTTCAAAGGGTTAGATGCCACTTTCATGCAAAAAAAACCCCAAAAGTGCCGTGTCATAGTATATTTTCTAGAAGCAATATTTTTGGATGACTTCTACCACTGGAGGCAGCAATAATGATTGCTTAGCTCAGTTTTTCTTTTCAAAATATATTAATATGTCCTATTTAGTATTTAATGAAAATATGTTTTGTTCAAATTTATGGGATTATAGCTGAAATAATAAAAATATTTACTGACGCTTTAAAAGAAATTCTACATTACAATTTAATTCATCCTTTATTTGTAAAAAGTGAGATCATTAATGTAATAAGAATAAAATTATTCCTTGCTATAAAGAACTAAAATCAGGTTTATCTAATACTGTAATTAATTTTGATTTAACACAGTAGATGTTCTGCATGCTTTGAAACTATAAATAATAATTTGTCTATTTCAGTATTTCTGATATAGATTCATTGTTTTTGAATGAATATAGAAATCTTTTAAACTGATGAGAGTAAGAAAACTCTCCATATGTCTTCAGCAACCTGGTTGTTCATATTGGAAAGCTTTAAATGTACATGAAGTAGTAATTACTACTTCATCAGATTTTGGAAATGTGTAACTTATTGTGAGATTTGTGCAAGGACTTCTAGATTTATGTGTCATTTGCCAAACAGGTTTCAGATTAGAGCCTAATCTAACAGGCGAAGAAGAAACTTTATATTTTCAACACTTAAATCACAATGTAAAAGTTGGTTTGAAAAAAAAAACAAACAAAAAATCTCAAAACTAAACCCCCAGAAACCCCACAAAAGAAAAGGGAGGGGGACACATTGGGTTTTAGAACATGCAGTTTGTGTTACCATAGTGAGCTCAAACTAAGAGGACTGGTGCCTAGCAATTGCCTTTGGTTGTCCCTGCACACACTACTCTAATTAAAAACTTTTCTTTCTTCCTTGAACTTCCAGATTGCTGATGTGAGCAAAGTGGATAAATGGTCTCTTACAGAGCTCTAGGTAATGATCAGAAATGTTTTTCTAACTCTCGATTTTCAGATTGCCAATGAGCATGATAGTCTATAATATCAAAGCTATTACATTTGAACCTTTGTTACACAAATATTCTACATTCTGAACAAATACTTTCTATACTAGAAATTGCTGTAGCTCCAGGAAACAAATGTATCTTAATTTTTTTGCAAGGTTAATCGAGAACTTAAAACACAGCCATTGCGGTAACTTGTTTGTATAAGGATGCTAATGCCATTGCAACATTTTCTTAAAGGATGCCAGACAATTATATGTAGAATATAAAGAAACAAAAATGAAGGCGAAAGAAGATGCCCTGGCTAAGGCTGAACTTGAAACACTTCAGAGTGAGTTTTTACCACTGTCTTAATAAACAAAGATGTAACACGCATTTTAATAATCTTCTAAAATATGTGCTGTGTGTATTTCTGTACTGCTGTTAAATACGCTCTTAAGTTTGTTACTTAATTTTGCAGTAGGCTGCTGATTTGTTTCTATAAAAACAGAAAATTCAGGTGATAGTTACATAGTAGCAACAAAAGCATAATTTACTAGAAATGTTGCTTTACAGGAGAGGGAAATCTCAAGTGCTGGTCTTGAGATATACATTTTCAGAAGTGACCTCTTGTATTCTGAGCATTCTTATATTCTCATATTCTCTCAAATGTTCTTGTCAATATTTTGTATCTCTATTTTTTTTAAATAACATGTTGAATACAACTTTTGTGCTAATCCAGTTGATCTTTATGATAGAAATTGAAAATAATATGAATTTCCAGAAGATGCAGATTTTGGAAATGGAATCATGCTGTTGTTGAAGTAAATGCTTTAAAGTCTTTACACTCTTATAATAGACCAGAGAAGGCAATTAACATTTCCGTTCATAAAGTATTCAGAAAATTATAGGTGACTTTTTTTTCCTTCTTACAGTTATTTGCTTTTAAGAACATTTGTCTACCCACTTCTTATGACAATTTTAAAAGTTTTGTCTGTGTTTCTATGTGTGTGCTTGCTTTATTTACTGTACTTAAATGCATGCTTTTAATTTCCTTTATTCTGACAAGTGCATTGATTGTCCTATAATAATTTACTAGCTTTGAGTATGCATAAGTCTCAAGGCACTTAAAATACATCTACGTTGTTTATATTTACAAAATATCTTTATTTTGTAAAATCATCAAAGAGATCCAGTTTCAGCAATAATTCCTAATTTATCTGTAGCTGAATCCATTTTCAGAAAACTGAGCATCATGGACCCAGGCCAAATCTAGCAAAATAGTGCATTTAATGCTTCTTAGGGAGGCCTACCATTATGTTTGAGATACCTACCACAAAATAGGCCCTTGAAAAGGGTCTCGACTCGGGCTATTAACAACTTGTTAAATTGTCAGATAGTAACTATTGCCATTGTTCAAAATAGCTGACATACATTCTTCATTGAAATCTATGAACTACCGTTTTTAAAGGACTAGTTTTTGAACACAGAAGTGCAAGTGAAAGCATAAAGTCATTAAAACTGTAGAGTGCATGTTCCTGTGTTTTGCTGAAAGGCCACATGTGAACTCAGTATTTCTCCTCTGCCAGCTGTCATCCGAGAGTCACTTGTTTTTATTACCTCCAGTAGCAGTGCCTGCACATGAGAGGTCTGGGTTTAGCACTCCAGGTCACCCCTGAACTCTCACAGAAACACCACCCTGCCCCCTGTCATACTGGGGGGTGCCACCTGACATGTGGACCCCCATGTCTCTCAGGTGACCCCATGTTACTCCTGTGAGCAGGGACCAGGCCTCACTGGTCTCACTGGCTGGCATCCTGCCCTTCCTTGGCAGGCTTGCTGGCAGGGAGCAGGAGAGAGAATTGAGAGTCACCACCTGTAATTCGCAGAGTTTGAAATTTGGCATGGAATTAATTTTGATCAGACATAGCAGTGCTATTGCTGATTAGCAGAATGAGCTGCCAGTTACCTTTTTTAAAAAGAAATAAGACTCCCAAGAGAAGAATAGGAGATGTGTCTATGTTACTGTTGGGAAGAAAAAAAGAAAGGGAAAAAACCCTTGTTTTTCCCTGAAGCTTGTATGCAAAGTATCTGTTAAATTTGTTTATTCCATCATATTGTTTGTGTTGTGACTTCACAATTAGCATACAAAGGTTTGAAATCACCACATGTGCATTTTGTTTGCCCCAGTTCTTCTTCATTTTAGAGACTGTCCATGAAATCTGAGTTCATAAAAGCAGCTCCATCTATCTAATTAAGTAAATGTATCTCATGAAGATTAGCAATAGCTGTTTTACTGTGCTTGTTTTATCATGACCTAATTGCCAGTTTAACCCCATGTCTAGTTCTTTCCTGCTGAAATTGTGCAGTGTTCTATAGGTAGCTTGAAATAAAACCAGAGAAGGGTGCTGGAAGAGGAAAATAGAATTTGCGAAGTACAAGGAAGAATTGAGATGTCATTAAAGTGCTATATTTGTGAAAAGTGGTTTCTTAGTAAGCCAGGATTATGCACAATTTGAATTTATTTTTCTGGCACTTTTGCCGTGTTTTTTATCACTTCTAAACCCATTCAAAACTGTCATTACTACTTCAGTAAAATATAGCAACTTTGCCTTACAAAATATAGGAACTTAAAATACAGACCTTATGTTTCTAGAAGATGTGGTTTGTGTGGAGCTACAGATAAGTGGGTGTTTCATGTACAAAAATAGAATTGTTTTGCCTTACATTTTCTGATTCCCTTTTCACAGTTGGATACCAGAACACAAAATCAATAAAATCAAGCATAAAATCAAAGTGCTTTAATTAATAAACTTTCTTTTAACTTCTCCATCTCCTGTAGTTTCACTGTGTTTAATTTCAGCATCAGGGACTGATTCTGCAGTGGCAGATAATCCTGTTCTTCATAGTCATGGGATGTAAAATAGATTATGTATTGACTGAACCAAGCCATCATGAAACTGAGAAGACTTAAGCATACATTGTCGGGACAGAGGACTGCCAGTTTTTTAGCCTAAATTGCAAGGTTTGAGTAGTTATCAAGACAAATTTCAGTGTTGCTCCTGGTTCTCTTCTTTCAGTCATCCATTTTAGGGGGAAATGCATCTATTTTTCTTGCTTTATACTTACCCTTGGTAGCTGTCTTACTTCCAGTTGATTTTATATTTATTTTCCCTGACTCCCACTATGTAGCCTCATGATCACAGGCTCTGGTTCTCATGGGAGACTTCAATCACCAAAATATTTGCTGACAAAGCAACACAGCCAGGTATGCATGGTCCAGGAGGCTCCTGCAGAACACTGATAACTTTGTGATGTAGGTGGTTGAAGAACCTACAAGTGGAGGTACACAGCTGGATCTGGTATTAACAAACAAAGAGGGTCTTGTTGGGGAAGTAAAGGCTGAGGGTAACCTTGGCTGTAGTGGTCACAAAGTGGTGGAGTTTATCTTGTGTGGAAGAAGTTAAGAAATAAGCAAGATTACAACCCAGGGTTTCCGGGATGCAAAGTTAGATTCTTCAGAGATCTTGGTGGAATTCCAGGGATCAGGGCTCTGGAAGGTATGGATGCCCATGACATGGGCAGCTTTCAGGGACTGTTTGCTTCAAGCTCAAGACCTCATGCATCCGTATGAGGAAGAAGTCAAGCAGAGGAGGTAGGAGATTTGTGTGGATGAGTAAGGGTCTTCTGGAAAAAAATAAAGGGAAGAAAGAAATTTACAGGATGTGGAAAACAGGAATGGCCTCTTGGGAAGAATATAGGCATGTAGTCAGAGAATGCAGCGATTCAGTGAGGAAAAGTAAGGCCCCCCTGGAACAAAAGCTGCCAAGGAGTATCAAGGACAACAAGAAGGGTTTCTTCCAGTACATCAGTAAGAAAAGGAGGAATAGGGGAAATGTAGACCCATTGACAAATAAAGCAGGTGCCCTCACGGGCAAAGACACAGGGAAGGCAGACTTACTGAACGCCTTCTTCGCTTCAGTCTTCACTGCAAAAGCCAACCCTCATGAATCCCAGACCCTGAAGGTAAGAGATAAGGTCTGGAGAGAGGAAGACTTTTCCTTGGTAGAGGAGGACCAGGTTAAAGGCCACTTAGCTTCACCGGATGAGATGCATCCACAAGTTCTGAGAAAGCAGTCAGATGTTACTGCTACACCTCTCTCCATCTTCTTTGAGAGGTCATGGAGAACAGGAGCAGTGCCTGAGGACTGGAGGAGGGCTAATGTCACTCAAGCTTTCAAAAAGGGCAAGAAGGAGAACCCAGGGAACTGTAGGCTGGTTAGTGTCACCTCTGTCCTGGTAAGGTGGTAGAAAAAATTGTTCTGGACGCCATCACAAAACATGTAAAAGCAAAGAATGTCACTGGGAGAAGACAGCATGGATTCACTAAAGGGATATCGTGCTTGACCAACCCAGTTGCCTTCTATGATGTTGTTACTGGCTGGCTACATGAGGGGTGAGCACTGGATGTTCCCTGCTTTGACTTCAGCAAGGCTTTTGATACTGTCTCCCATAACATCTTCATTAGGAAACTCAGCAAGTGTGAGTTAGGTGAGGGGACAGTGAGGTGGCCTGAGAGCTGGCTGTGTGACAGAAGTCAGAGGCTGGTGATCAGTGTCAAATGATTTTTATTTGATTGGTCCCAGACTACCAGCCAGTCCATGTTCTACTTCTTCCTGTACTTTCCTCTTCACTGTAAACCGTTTTGACCAAATTCACGTAGTCTAGCAGTATACTGCTGGTGACTCTCTTACTTCCAAATAAATGACAAATACTTTTCATAATTGTGTTTAGTAATAATCTCTGCCAAAATGCAGTGTTCACATGCCTGCTTAGTAATGATTTGCCGACAGGCGGGTTCAAGGAAAATTAATTCATATAATGCATGCTTTTGTGGTAGGCATGGGTGTGAATGTTCTGATCACTTAATTGTTACCTCTGGAGCTTAATTATGGCAAACTAAGTATCATCCATTGCACTGATTGTTTTGACAGGCCTGCTGAAAGGGTTTTGAACTTGCAAGCTCATGTCCTTTTTCCAATTGTTTCAATTAGGTTACGTGATGCCTCACCCTAGAAAACTTGCTTCAGATTTTATGGAAAGTATTCCACTAACACACAGTGTTATGAGTCTCATGGGAAAAGAGGCATGTGTGTTTCATTAGATGTTTGTTGGAAGGCAAATTAGCTTGCAAATATTGAAGGTTTATCTCCAGTCCTTTTGTTTTATGGGGATGGGGCATTTTGGGGGAATAGGAAGTTTTAGGAAGAGTAGGCACTTGGGGAAAAATATGAAAGGCATCAAACCATACAACTTGTGAGGAGGTCCTTGTAGTTGAAAGTGTATTCATCACCGAGCTTAATTTTCATCAGTTTGCTTAAAAATAAGCCAGCTTCTAGGTCTCGGTAGAGCAGATGTATATAATATACATGTGTATACATATAGATATATGTATGTATATATCTATCTTGTATATAATCCCATTGTTTTTATTATACACAGAAACGTGTATTTTTTTAACAAACTTTTTTTGACCTGTATTTATATTGATAGCAAATATAGTTTTCTCTATTTTTTTGCTCTACTATCAAAACCTTAGTACATTTCTTTCCACACTTTTGGGTCTATTTTATTTAATCCGACTGTTTCTGTACATGGAAGTGAATTTTTCTGTTATGTCTTCAACTAATTTTAATGCTGTAGTGCTTTGGTTGTCTTTCAAAATTGGGTAGCTAAGTGAACAATACTGAAAAAAAAAAAGGAGATCTCGGTTCAATATCGTCCTGACTTGCCAAAAAGATATTTGTGGTCATATTTCTTGCTTATCGATGCAGGAGATACCAATCAGTCTACCCCTTTCCTTTCTGTGATTTTCAAAACATCACTGTCTTTTTGACCATGTTTTCTGAATTCTGTGAGTTCTTGTACATGCTTAAATCTTAGAAGTGTTGCAGTGAGACGGCTTGATGTGTCACACTTTCTTTACAGAAGTTCAGCACCTAGTTTTAAGTTTTTGTTTCTTATATGAAGTGGTCATTTTATCTGTGAAAAGCTCTTTGAATTATTTACACCAATAGTCAGGTAAAAACAATATATACTTTAAAATATGGACCTCTGATATTTATTGTGGTAAAAGCACCATTTTTTTCTTACATTGCACTTTATCCAAAATGCTATCTGATTCCTTATCTTCTAAAAATGATGGCTGATCTATTTTAGAGGAAATAACCATTAGCCAGATACTATTAATTCTGCCACTGACAAAAATAATGTAGTAACAAGGCAGAAGGACTAACAAGGAAAATCAAAGTACCTGATTATGCACAGGTAGTTCATCATAGTTCAAAACCTGAATTGTGGTGCCATAAATTAGATGTATAGCAAGTACTGCAATAGTTTTGGAGGCCTTTAGAAACTTAAAAGTACTGTGCTTTAAGACAGTTAGCTAACTGTTACCTGTTAAAGTACAGGGATTCTAGTGATGGGTGAGTTTGGGTTCATCGAACGTAAGGGACAAATTTTTTTTAAAAGTTGTTAAATACATTGTGAAATTTAGTTTTCTTTTAGTCTTTTTGAAAGAACTTGATAGTTCTAAAGATAGAAAGCATAGAAAATTAGTGTCCTTGCAGTATTAGTTGAGCAAATGATGAAACAAAATTTCTTCTGCTACAATGGGACTAGACCTCTATAGTAACTCATGTAAAATGCTCATCATTTTACATTGGAATGGTAGGTATCATAGTTTCCATAGTATGTATGATATGGGATTAGCTATTTGCTTTCTGCCGTTGCCTTTTGTAAAATTAACTAGAAACAGTGCACAGTTGCTGGTGGTGTGCAAGACACAGGAAAATCCAACAGTCTCATTCTGTCTCCCCTGTTAAGTAATTCAAAGTGAACACACTCAGTGTGCTTGATTATTTGGCAGCACTGAAATAAAGCAGTAAAAATTGGCATTAAGGTAACTTCCTTGAATATTTTTTGCCTGGATATGTGTTTGCAGTAAATAGCTGGTGAAGCTACTGTTATTTATCCTTGCAAATCTTAAATCTGACTCCAGAAGCTATTACCTTTGGCAGCTTTGAAGAAAAATGAGATGATTGTTAATATGTGTTTTGTTTATAAAAGTTAGCTTTTGAAATAGGTAGAACTTTGCACTAGTATTGTCTTTAATTACATTTGAACAATGAGAAAAATGCTGTTTTGGCACTTCTTGCTTTCTTTTAGTTTTGCTTTTTGGGGAGTATATGTCATTTCATGATACTTTGCATACCTATAGAAGGATGTTAAAAAAAATAATAAAAATACTGTTTTTTACTTAATACTTCATTTGTTGAGAGTACTTCTAACAATTACAAGCAAAGTTAGAGATTTTTCACAGAAACGTCTTTAAACAATATGTATTTAAAAGTTTAAAAAAGCATTAGTCATTCTGTTAACTTTATCTATATGATTTTCCTGTTCTATTTGGACTTCTGAAAAGAGCCATGAAGTAGTTCTCTCTCTGTTTATTGGTTTCTTAATTAATCAGGTCATAGGAGTTTATTGAGTCTGTGGAATCTTTTCACTATACTGTTCTTGCACATGTATTGTTAGGAAGATGAATTCTGCATCAGAGTCTTTCATCTCCAGGAATTTTTTAAAGAAGGTTTTCATGACTTTTCACATACCTCTGACCCATAGTAAAGTATTGGGGCATGATTGCAAAGGCAGGTAAGATGATCTAATCATAGAATGATTTGGGTTGGAAGGAACTTTTAAAGGTCATCTAGTCCAACCCTTCTGCATTAAGGAGGGACATCTTCAACCAGATCAGGTTGCTCAGATTCCCATCCTGCCTGACCTTGAACATTTCCTGGGGTGGGGTATCTACCACCTCTCTGGGCAACCTGTTCCAGTGTTTCAGCACCCTCCTTGTAAAGAACTTCCTTGTATCTAGTGTAAATCTACCTTTTTTCAGTTTAAAACCATTACCCTTTGTCCTGTCACAACAGGCCCTACTAAAAAGTTTGGCCCCAAATGGCCCACTGCTCTTGAGAAGCGTGGTTCTAATTTCCTTGCACAACATCTTTAAATGACTTGGGTTTTTTCTTTTCATTTGGGTGTAAAGGAATAATTTTCTACTAGATAAGTGAATTGAATTAGTTTGCTAAGTGGTTGGGTGACTGTTGAAGCACTAATAGAAGAGAGAACACATAAACAGGCTGTGGAGAATGGAAAGGTGGAGGCAAAGTATACTTTTTCTTTTTGGTCTGTAGCCAGCCATTAGATCAGCACTTTTGGTTTAGTAGCATCCTTAGGAACATCCACTTATTGTGAATACAGTATGTTTTTTAAACCATGAGGGAAAAACAGAAGAAAAGTTCTGTTGCCTCACTTGGCATATCTGAGGGTTTTGGATGCTTTCAGAGTGTTCAAGCTTCTTTTTTCTGATCCTCATCCTCTTGTCTTTCCTGAAGTTCTGGCAATGTTCAATTCAATCAATTGATCTTAACTCTTTCTTTTTAGATAATTTTATATAATAGATGTGCTTTCAGTTGCTGGGATTTAGGTTGTTGTTGTCCCTCTTTCCTGGCCCCTAAGTTTTCTGCTCCCGTTTAATACCATTTGAAGGACAGAGAGAGCAGAACACAGTCGTGAGTTCAGACATGGGGTACACTTATATCACCCTAAATGTCTAAGTGCTAGAAAGAGCTATTTGTAGTCAGAGAAATCTGAGAACAGAGAAGCTATCTACTGACTCAGAAGCTTTTACTTAGCACAGCTGACCATGAAGTAATACAAGATAGTCTAAAACTCACGTTTCTATCTTTTTTCTTTGAAGCCAGCTGGGCTTTTGAAATCTTATAACAGCTTCCTGTGCTTTCACCTGTACTAATATTAATTGTCAAGCGGTATAGCAGTGACAAAAGTTGTGTTTTTGAGGTGCCCTTGCATGGCCCTTTAAGGCATATTTCAGGAGAAAAGGAGCTAAGTTGGGTGCACTGCTATTTGCTTTTCATAAAAAGTAAATTATTATGCAAGACTGTGAATTCTCTTTTTAACAAAGAAATTGAAGCCTTTCCCTCAATGGAAATTTTGATAGAGCATTAAGAGTTGAAGAGCTAAGCCTGTTTCTGAATTATACTTTTCTGCAGTATTATAGTATTATTTAATCACTTTGCAGTATTGTAGCATTACTTTTTCGTCTTGGTTTTTTTTGTTTTGATTTGGTTTTTGGTTTTTCTTTTTTTTTAATTTTGCGTAGAGGAGAAGAAGCCTAAAGTTAAGAAACCAAAATCAGAATTCCCTGTTTACACCATTTTGGAGTCAAGTGCATATATACCATCGTATGATCATGGAGCTTCAATTGAAGAGATTGAGGAGCAGATGGATGATTGGTTAGGAGGCAAGAACAGAACACAAAAAAAGAAGGCAAGTTCAAATTCTTTCATCTTGTTATTTATGGTGAATGGTGATTCATTTGCTTGTATCTCCAGAAACTGGAATAATGTAGGTATACTGCCACAATATTCATATACTGTTGGAACGCAGAGGTATTAATTATCAGACAGAGACATACTGGTAAAGATTATGTTGATGTTCAGTGTAACTTGTGTAATGAAACTGGACGTGTTATAGTAGGATGTCATTGATTAAAATATAGAAAACTTTTGCAGTTTCTCATAGAAATACTATTCTTGTTCACTAGAAATTAGTAGACATAATGCTCTCAAGTTACTTGAGTCTTGGCCCTTTTAATTGCAGTCAATAACATTTTGCTTGCATGAATAGATTCTTCTCTATTTAAAAAGAAAAAGCAAAGGAAGAAGACAGAAGAAACCTTAGCTTCTTAATATCCCTGTGTAGTATATTATGGAACTGTTTATGTATTTTGTGCATTTTCCTGTATTTACAGGAAAGTCCTATCAGTTTAACTTAGGCCTATTGTTAAGATTCTTGCCACTTAAAGATAAGGGTACATACTTAGTGTAATAATCTTCTGGTAAATTTTATTAAAATTTAATAAACTAATAGTTTTCAACTTAGAACTGGGATACATAGGTGACATAAGAAATATATATTGGTCTCCTGACTTGAAAATCTGCCTTGCCTGGAAGACTGTGAAGAGTGATGTGCTTGGAGTGGTCAGGGCAGCACATTGACTTCAGCATCAAAAGAGGGAAAGAAGTTGCTGTTGTCATTTGTTTGATTCCTCTGTGCTGCACATCTGCTTACTGCTTAGTTGTTCACAAGCCTGTGAAAAATATTCCCTCCTGGCTTTAGTCAGACCTAAAAGTTTTGCTGAAATAATTTGAAATGTGTGTAACCTGTTTAATCATATACCACTGTTGGATTCCTAAGCTTCATGGCTGACTTCCCAGTTGCCAGTTTTTTCTTGCTGTTACTTTTATCTCTCTGTATTATTTAATACATATGTGTTATGTTTATTTTTATATTTCTGAAACAAATCCACTCTGCACTAAACACTAAAACACATTTTCTCATACTTTGAGAAAGTAGGAACTCAGGTCCTAATTCTGCAGGTGAGTTGCCTGGTTTTTAAGAGTATATGCACAGTCATTGGTTCTGTTTACCTTAACTCAAGAAGTACCCATGGATTGGATTCCTGTTGGTTGCATGTCTCTGAACCAGCTTTGCTTAACAGACTGTGTAGGCAAGTGGTTAAAGGAGAAAAGATGTGTTTGTTTTCAGTCATTTGGGTTACTTGCATACTATCTGGATCCCCAAATTCACCTGCCCCTTGGATGGTAACGGAATCTTTGGATTTCCATGAAAATTAGAAATTGAGTAAGATTTGGCTTATTCCATCTGTAATTTTGTATCTCCTACCCAGAGTATAGAGAAGTTGTGTCTTCAGAGAGACTGCTAAGAGTCTGCTAATTGTAGGTACATCCTTTCAGAAACAGAAGTCATATAAATAAAAGCATATGAAAGAATTGTTGTTAAAAGGTAACAGTTATACCTAGAGGTTCACTATTGCATTGCATCACTTTGATCTTCGAGTTTATTTTTTAAAATTCTGTTACAAATAGTGTGACATTTTAGGGACAGCCAGGCAACTTGAAGGTATACAAGACAAGAGGGCATGGACTTAAGTTGTGCCAGGGGAAGTTTAGGTTGGATATTAGAAAGAATTTCTTTACGGAGAGGGTGATCAGACATTGGAATGGGCTGCCCAGGGAAGTAGTGGATTCTCCATCTCTGGAGATATTTAAAAAGAGACTGGATGTGGCACTCAGTGCCATGGTCTGGTAACTGCAGCGGTAGTGGTCAAGGGTTGGACCTGATGATTTCTGAGGTCCCTTCCAACCCAGCCAATTCTATGATTCTATACGGTCTGGATAAGGTGTCACCTGAACAAGCTGTGATGAGGTTGTGCTTGCTCTCTTTGACAGCTAATAAGTTATTGCAGTATGTTACATTTAATAAAATAGCGGAGAGAAACAGGTTCATAAACTGTACAAAGAAACAGACAATATATGTGACTAGCTCTAGTACCTGGTAGGAGCCATTTTTATGTCAATATGAGAATTTCTGTGTCATATGATTTGTATAAAGCTCATTGGGATAATGGTTCTACCACAAGTGAATTTTTCCTACATGTCTTTTGACACATTTTCCATTTGAGAAAGATGTGTTCCCCCACTACACAGCATAGATGTGAATTGTCACAGCTTCCCTCTTCTACCTCCCTCTTCTCCTTCTTTCATGGACATGCAAAAACATGATGTGTAACATCCATCTTTCAATTCTGTGTGTTGTAGGAAAAAGTCTTTGGTAAATCATTTTGCCATCAGACTTTTTTCTTGGGATTGTCACACTTCACTAATGAGAAAGTGTGTTAGTTTTTTTTGTTTGTTTCATTTCATGATAGCTATGTGGACAGGGATGTGGAGTAGGTAGAGCCAACAGTTATCAGTGTGATGAAAATAGCTTGATGAACAGATTATTACTATGTCATCATACAGAAATGAGAAAGCGGAGTTGCTGTCCCCGATGTTGCTACCCTGTATGTAGATGATTATGATTCTTCATTTTATATTGCTCATGAACCACTTTGCAATGTTGACATTTGTATTTTGGGAGCTGCCTGTAATCCATGGGCTAGTGTTTTCAAAGTGCTGTACCATGCAGAGTGCCCAGTTTGATTTAAAAAAAATAGCTCATGGGTTTTGGGGTGTTTTTCTTTGTTTTTAGTTTTATTGAAAGATGATTTAATGGCTCTTAGGCTACAGTCTTGTAAGCTCTCTACTAATGTTTCTTCTGGTTTGGAAGAGAAAATTTGCATTCTTTGGAAAAATGAATTTGTAAGTTTAAGGTGTATTAATTTAGATACATCAAAGCAGTACAAAACAAAAATTAAGATTTTTTTTAATTGTTCCATCTGCATCAGTAATCTGGATATTTTTCTGACATAGTAATTTAGGAAGTAACATCATCATAGAGTACATAACTCTGTAAGGTAGATTTGCCAACATGGAGGAGGTAATGGCTTTCAGAAGTATCTGGCTTGCCACTTTTTCATTATGCTTACATACCAGTTCTGCGTTTTATTTGTAGAGCAAGAGTGTGGCTTTGGCACTGCAGAAAAACAAAATTACCATTTTCTTTGTAAAATAAATATTACTGCTTATTGAAAATAACTAGGTTTTTGTACACCTAAAGAAAAAGGAGATTTGCATTTCTAAGGATTTGTTGGATTAAAAATTGGTGACTTCAGAGACCAGTCTCCTGGGCTTCAAAAAAAGAAAATAAAAAAAAGGAAATAACTTTTGTTTGGTAGTCTAGAATGACATAAGTTTTTGCCAGTCTTTTCAGTATGTCTAAGTCAGGAGGTAAGGGAATCAAGTGCAACTTGACAAAAGATAAGCTGTTGGAAACTGTAACTGAATAGAAGAAAAAGATGAATGTTGATGGAAAATGGGTCAAGAGAAAATGGGCAGAGAGGTGGGAATTAAGATTAATTATGATGTGGACATATTTTGGAATAAAACAAATTATTTTCTTCAGTGTTTATTGAAGATGATCTTGAAAATAAGGGCTGATGAAAATTGTTTGACAATGAGAATTACCACCTCCAATTGAAGAGTAAAGCTTTATTCTCAAATTCAGAATACTTTGTAGGCTAGTCCTCAGCCCAGAATTCATTTCAAGTATTATCCTACTGAAGAGCAGACATTGTACTTTTTAAGAAGGAAAAAAATACATGCCGCTGTCACCTTGCTAAGTTACCTAACAGTTCAGAATGAAATAGCAACAATGTAAAAGTGCATCAATAATAACATAAAATGCACTTTGGAGTACCAGTGGATTGGTCTACTAATTTTTATTGATGGTTGCTTGGAAACATTTGGGCTTTTTATCTGGTGTCTGAATATGCTCTGGAAAGTATTAATGTACTGTTGATTACTGTTTCTGTAGGTTTTAAATATTGAAGCCAATAAGGCACAAACTAAGGAAAAGAAAACAACTTCCTTCTTAGGCAAGGTAAAACAGTCTATCAAGGGATGTAGAAAGAGGAGTGTTTTCTAATTTTTTTTTAAGGTTACATAGCTGGCTGAAAAAATGTTTATAGCACACTAAAGTCATTCTTCTGTCCTAGTTTTAGAACACGCTAAGTTTATGTACATAAAGGGCTCTTGTCTTGCCATGTTGTTACTCTCTGCTTAGACCTAAATGTTAAAAGAAAGATATTGGGAGATACTCAGATAATATTCAGTATTACAGAACTGAAAGGAATGTTTTCTGTATTTATATGCAGGAGTGATTCATCTACCTGTAGAATTTTTTGTACCTTTGATAAATTTGGAAAGAAAGAAATACTGCATCTAATTTGCAGCATGGATGTCTGAATTCAGATTTGGGAGCCACATGTAGGGGCAGATGGCATATCTAGGATGTCTGCTTTAGTCTCTTCTACTAAATAAAGGTTTATGAAACCTTCCTTTGACCATCTATGCCATTCTTAAGCTCCACCTGTTCAAAGTAACATGAACAGACTCAATAGTATTTGAGAGCATGGAAAAGTAATGAGACTTCTGAGGGTTTTTTTTTATATAGGAAATTATATACTTACCAACCAGTGAACTGCATATTCATGTGGCACTATTTATGCTCTTGATACAAACTGCCTATCACTACAAAGCTGTGAGGAATTACTAAAAGCTCATTCTCATACTGATCTTCATTCTCATACAAAGATCTTCAAAGCAAGCACTGAAAAAGTTTATTTCTAACTTTATTTTTATTTTGTCTTACCACCCTCCAGTAAAGAATTTCTTCCTTTTTCAGTTTGAAATTCTTACTCCTTTCCTACCTCTACATGTAAAAAGTCCCTCTCTAGGTTTCCTGTAGGAAACCCTTCAGGTAAGGGAAGGCTGAAATTACTTTGCAGTGATTTAACCCTTTACTTTCTTGTCAGGCTGTTCACTTAATGTTACATGAAGCTGTAAGAAAAAAGAGCAACTTATTAGACAACATGTTTTGTTACATCTAATCTTGTTCTGTCCTTTCTGCAAATATCCATGCAACAATATATGTATTAACTGTTTCTGTAATCATCGCTAAGCAGTTTGTCTCTCAGTGGGATTTTTCTGATATTCGTTGTTGTGATTTGATTTTATTTTACTTTAATACCTATTGTTTTCATGAGTGTTCATTGTTTATATGAATAATGGTGTTGCATTAAAATCTTGCCCCTTGAGAAATCAATGGGAGATTTATTCTTTCTTTCAGTGAGATCAGGGGTATAATTCCTTTTGGTTTTCAGATTGATCATCATCTTCCACTGGAATCTCCTCTTAGTTCCGTGTCATTATGTGACTTCTTTGTCTCTGAAGATAAGAGTTCCAAGTTCTACCTCAACGAGGGGTGAATACTTCTGACCTTTTGATATTTGCTTGTTCTGTAAAGGGGGAGATAAAGGTGGAGAAAGAGAGTGCCTGATCCCTTCCAGCTGGACCAGATGTATGGATAGAAAATCATGTTTCTCATTATTTTTGTTTTTCATGTTATCCTGCAGCACTTTTTGGCATTTGGGTTTTTTTGATATTGCAGGAGCACCTGGCTTGATTTTACTAAAGCAGGAGCAGTAAAACTATTTTTATGCACAGAGCTTGGGAACTTTAGATAACAGGGGTCTCCTTCATTTGCTACTCTTTACTTTTATCTTTAAATTAGGATTATTTAAAATAGCATGAAACAAAGTGCATGAATGTGTTTTTTACATAATTTATTAGGAGGGGCTGGAAGCTTAGTAGTTGCCATTTTTTCAAATCGATGAATTCTAGCCTGTTGTCACCTTGTACTGAACTCTTTTCTGGTTAAAATGCAGTTTGTGGGTTTGTTTTTCTCAGCATGGGCCACCAAAGCACTGTGTTTCATACATATGATGTTGATAACCAAGTGAGCTTTTTAATCATGAAATTTTTATTTGAAATCTGTCTGTGGAACAATGATATAAAATAACTTTAAACGTGCAAAGAAGGTCCCTCTGCTTTATAGCATTAAAAGGCAAAATGCAATACAAATGCTAAATTATTATTTTGTTATTTAAAAAAATACAGCTTTGACAGTTAAATTTTAGTCATATTATAATCTTTAACATTTCATAATTGCCAGCTAGCCTGCCACCTGCTCTTTTCTGCCGTGAATCTTCCCACATCTGTGCTGCTTTGAAATCTGAGTATGCTTTTTCTTTAGTAGCAAATAACACAATGCTTGTTCTAATCAGATGTCACATAACAGATTAACTGAATACAGTTTCCAGGCTTTTTAAAAATGTTAATTCCTTAAGCAAGCAGTTTGTATCTTAGCAGGATTAAGGTGCTGTGTAAACCAGATGTTTTAATAAATTGGTCTTTGGAGAAGGGTTATTCTGTTGCTACCTGAGGTCATCTAGTTTTGAAATAACTTGATTTTCTTTTTCTAAGCAGTGAAACAAATATGGTATCTAAAAAGTGTGCCTGTATTCTAAATCTCTTTTATTCCTGGGACAGCAGGACAAGCAACTAGCAGTCAAAGGTTCCTCATGGTGTCTTGCCTCAACCCTAACCCAGAGGGATTGCTGTAGGTCGAGAAAGTAAATCACTCTACGTGCCCATTGAATTTAAGGCTTTATATTGAGACTGCCAGCAACTATACCTGTTAGTGTCAGTTATGAAGCTATTCAGTAGGAGCTAGTCTAAGCTCATAATACATTTTAACCTGAGCTCCAAACTCTCATCAAATGGTGATGACTTTGAGTCGCTATTGATCCTGGCCATATTGAATTTAGTAACCCTGAGGTGAAAATCTCAGTATTCCATTACCAAACTCCTAAACAATATAATGTCACTCAAAAGATACTTCATTTTAAAAGAAAACAACAACAGCAAAAACCCAAACAAACAAACCACAACATCCCAAAATCTTCATTAGAGTGGTACTGAAAGTGTTAAGTTAGAAGACTCCAGGCTTTCCTGTGGTTTATTATGCTTTCTGTCACTGCAAATGTTGCACATTCAGCCTGAGTAGAATATTAGGGTTTGCATTTTAAAGTAGCTTTACAGTTTGTCCTGTAGATAACTCCTACAGTTACAATATTTGCATTAGAGTTCTTACTTGTAATGAAAATGCTACTTTTGTCGTACACATATACTTTTTAAAATAGGTGTTTAAATCTGCCTATGTAGTGCAGTCAGACTCCCCACCTGAGGTCAGTGAACAGGTACAAACCAATCCATATGCTGCTCCTGCACAGCAGAATTCTATTGATGAAGTATTGATGGTAACAGGTGGGACAGTGTTGGGAAGACATCCTTTTGTTACATACTATGTTTGTATAGGACTTGATGTACCAGAACAGTAGAGGAATGCCTTGGTTATTCTAAAATGTTTGTGTAAATTTCTTTTGTCCCATACACATGTAACAGCCAGTGTTTTTGTTGGCTTTATGGCTAATCTTTTTGTTTCTTTACATGTTCAACCAAAGCAGTCTTATTCTAGCAAATGGATGTGTTTAGCATATTTCTAGCCAATTGGTGTATTTTTGTTTGGTTTAGAAAAAATTGATGTATGTACTTTTTGAATCAATTTCCTTAAATGCAGAGGGTAACCTTCATTTTACGGTTCTGTCTCTAAATATTTGAGCCTCTATGGACATTGCTTTGTGCTTCAATAGCTTGTAGAGAGCATAGATGTGATTTAAAAAAACCCAAACAACTATTTTTTCAATTACTGAGTTTTCCTTGGAGAGGATGACCCACATCTCTAAATCTAGAGTAAGACCTCCCTGCTTTTGAGCTGTGAATATCAAATCTTTAGGGTCAGAAATTTAATTTCTACTGCAGTATTAAGAATGAAGTGCTTTTTATCCTCAGCTTTTCTTAAGGAAGAATAAAGATACAGTATTTTGATGACGATATATTCTTCAACGAGAATCTTAAGTTGGTGTTTCCAGTATCGTGGCAGATGTACATCAAAGAACAAAGTGTATTTGTAAATACAAAATGAAGAAAATAAATTCTCCCAGCGATGGATTCAGAAAAAATAGTTGTTGTGACTGGGACAAATGCTAGAAGGAGTAACCCCTGAACCAAGACTTACAAAATTTTGCCTAAAGTAGGTCATGAATATATAATGACCATGAATAAAATCAATGTAAATGAACAACTGCTATGTAAGAATGTGGAATGTATGTATTTCCTATTCTGCCTTTCTGTCTTTGACCTATTAATTAGGCTGGTATGTTAACAAAGCATAGGAAACTTCATTTTTTAGATTAATTCTTGTATTTATAGAAAGTAATGGTGTTGTTATAGAATATGTAATTTGGTAATAGTCTGCTCTCAAATGTGCCATGCTCACACTGTTTAGAACTAGTCTGAGTGGAGAGGTGCTGTAATCTATGCAACAGGAAAGTCCTGCTATAAGCCTTTAAGGAGAATATTAAAAAGCATCTAAATGATAGAGAAAAATTATTTGATGTGACAGCCAGGGAGAAATTTTTTGTAAACAGTGTGTTTCACAGCACAACCAAATAGATTGCAAGGGAAAACAATCAGCCAAAATATATTTCCCTGAGGACATTTCCTAAAAATAGTAACAATATGTTATATCAACAATTATACAGTAGTAAAACAAACAAACAAACAAAAACCAACACACAAAACCAAAACCAAATGCCACAAAAAACCCCAACCAAAACTCTCAGCTCTGCATATGTATTGAATTAACGCCATATAGTTGTTGACATTTGCTTGATATTTCCTGATCTTGATTGGGTTCTTAAACTTTCTGTCTAATTAAATACATTAGCATAGATTCTTGCCTGGTATAGACAAGGAGAATAATGCACTGATTTCAACACCACACTTTAGGTGCTGTGGTGTCTAATTTGAGCTTTCAGTAGTATTTCAACTGAACTCGTATTCCAGAAGAAGTGATTGATGTGACTTGCTGCCATAATTCAGTCTGACTGGTTTTACATGTGTGTTTTCAGTGTGTAGTCCTCAGGTTTTTTGAGTCTGTCAGCTGAAAACTACCAAAGAGCTCAAGCTAACTGTGCAGAGTGTTAATCTGTGTACAAACACACTGGGGTTTTTTTTTAATGTAGCTCTGGTTCTGCACTGGGCAGCACTTTAACCTCTGTTCAGGCACCTGCCTGGGTCCAGACTAGGGCTATATTCCTTCTACTATATTAATTTTTATAACTCAGTTTGGACTTAATGTACCTCAGGTCTTGAGTCCCATTTTATTTCTGAGGTTGGCATGATAGTTGTCTGTCACAGAAAGACATGGTAGACATAAGAGAAACCTTGTACCTGTGAGGAGAAGCAGGAACTCTCTCTTTCCTAGTTATCCACTGAAAATCTGACTGTTTTCATTTGAGAGTGTCTCCTCTGCCCTAAAGCTGGACAGAATACCTTTTACATACATTTGCAAGGAGCTGTGAAATCTCTTTGTAAATATGAGCCTTCTTTGTGTTGCTTTTTCTTCCTTTCAGCCTGGGAGAAATATAGGAAACATCAGAGGGAATGCTCTGATTTAGCCCAGTTGGGGTCACAGTTGGTGAAAATCCTGATTTTCCTTGGCAGTGCTTCCTCCCTGTCACCTCCCAAAACAACATCACTCCTGTCACATCTATGAAAAAAAGAATAGAGGAGCTGAAGGTAGAGACTGTAGTTGCATATATAAGGGGTAAAAGCTGGAGAAGGGTGTGGAAGCTTGGTTGGTCCTCATGGCCTTGCCCCACTTACTGCTGCCCATCTGACAGAATGGAGAGAGTGCAGTTCAGAATTGACACAGTGTACCTCAGAATTTTGCCAATAAATGAGAGGCAAGGGTGGCAGAATCCCTGAAATGAGATTTTCACAGGAACTACAATTTAGGGATCAGTAAGAATCCGCTGTTTATGACACCAACTTCTGTTGTGCAGTTCAGTGCTGCTCTTTTTGGGTTTTTAGTATGAACTTGAGAAGCACAGACTGTTGTTTCAATTTAGATATCTTTAAAGTGGAGAGTGAAGTTAGCTTCAAATAAATTCCAGACAAACCAACTAAAATCTAGCTAGGTTTGGTATCTTCCCTTCTTTTACAATGCCTGATACTGATGCTCTACCTGGTTTTCTGAGGCCATGATTATAGTGAGGTTTGGTCAAATTTACTTACAGATATTGCCCTGAAACTATAAACTAGGGCAAGCTAAAAAGAAACTGAACATGGGAGATGTTTGGCTTTTGTTTTCCCTGTAAAGAAAAATGGGTAATCCTGCCTTACCAAGTAATGATTTAAGAATTTGTCACTTAGGAATTTTCAGACAATCTCAATCAAGTTATTAGCCTTTTTTATATATATATCTAGTTTTTGACAGGCAGGATGTAGTCTTGAAAACATCATCTTTAGTCTTCAAATCCTCAGTTCAGCACACTTGAGCAGGTAATTGCCTTCCATTAAAATGAATAGGAGTTGTGTCCATATTTGAAGTTAAGTACTCTCTGAATTGGGACGCAAATTATTTGGCATGAACCATTCTCCGTAAAATGCTGCTGGACAATATATTCCTTACTCAAATGGCCAAAAGAGGAGAACCCTCATTGATGACATGGTATAAGAAATGGTTCATTTCTCATCACTGCAGTTGAGGTTTGTTACATTGGTAATGGCACTTCCCAGAATTTTCAAAAGGCAGAATTTCTTAAGTACAATGACTGTCCTTGAGATACAAATTGTGAAGGTAGTTCTTGCATTGTTGGATTAAAATGAGTATACAGCCCAATATATAACAGCCCAATGCTGTGATATATTTGAGAGCTGCTTAGTCTGCTTAGTATTTTATGAGTATTTATTTTATTTAAGCTTGCAAGGAAAACACTCCTAACTCATAAAGACTAATTATATGCTTTAATGTGTCTGCATGCCTTTGGGCTCATCTTCTCTAGTGAATTTAACAGCATGGTCATAGATTTTTAATATATCAAGTAATTATGAAAAAAGTTGCCACCTGCCATCTGTTGAGAACTTACTATCTTATGCATTTATTTATTGAAGTTTGTGAAAGTTACAAAATTCTTTTTCTGAAGAACTCATTGACTTACATACTCTAGATGATTTGCAATATCATATTCTCTATAAAATGAAAATATTTTTCAAACTGCACTTAAAAATCCAAATAGGATGGTGTTTTGAGAGAAGATTAAAGAACATTTATTCCCTTTCTTTGGGAATTTATCTCCACATCAGTGTATCACAGGCCAAACCTAATTACCTGTTCAACCTATAGTTTATTTAATCTGCGTGCCTGAGTGTCCTGCAATCAAATTTACTGAAGAGCTTCTCATGTTTTTCTGCATTGAAACAATTGCCTTGAAGCAGCTAACAATTAAAAAATAAATGAGTTAATGCTTTCTGCTAAGTGCTACTATTTAAGTTTATAATATGCAATTAAAATCTACATTTAAATTTCTGTTCAATTACATTGACTTACATAGTAATTTCAGTGTTATATTTATGAACCATTTAATTGTGACATTTTTTTCTCTGGCTTGTATGATGCAAAAGTAGATTTGATTTTGATAATGTGACAAGAAGTCACCTCTTTGCCCCTGTCATTTGCTGGAATGGCAAACAGAAAAAGGTAAGGTTAGCCAAGTTTTGTGTAAATATGATAGAACACTAGTTTCAAAAGCTGTGAAAATATGTCAAAATTTGAATTATTTTTGATGGGTTTGAAAACTGTCTACTTCATAGGAGGGTTATTCAGATTGTTTTATGGTAACACAGGTAGGTAGTTGAAGCATTCCTGCATGTATTTGGTCATGATACGGGCTGTAGCTTGAAGCTTCATGTGAAGTCTAGAGTAGAAATTAGTGTGAAAACCTTTGTTGTAGAGCAATGGCTTTTTTCAGATGCATATTACTAGAGACAGATGCTTTACTACTTTTTGGCTTTAGCTCCTTCTTTTAAAAAGAAAATGGTAAATGGAGTTGATGCCTTGCCAATAACTAGTTAACATATTTTTGTGTTAGTACTAGAGGGAACTTGCTATGGAACATGCTCCATTTTGGAATGGATTAGGATTTTCTCTTCTTGTCTGAACCCAAGTCCCTCCAGGGCCTTTTACTGTGCTAAAAATCACTTGGAAACATTCTCTTAACATCCAACCTAAATTTATGGTACATTAACACACGTGCTCATATCCCTCTTCTGTGATGTGTTAATCTGTTACATTCATTTAATGAGTGTAGGGGTGTGAAGAAGATCAAAAAACCATTCTGGATTAAACAAAACATGGCCTAAAAAGCCTGTTTGTTTGCTTGTTTTATTTTCTAAAGCTAGATTCTATGTGTCTCTGGAAGGACCTTTTTTCCCCTGTTTGGTATTATCTTTTGCTTTTTTGATCTCTGGTTAACACTGGAAATGTAGTCACCTTTCTACCAATAAAGCTGGCTATTTTTTATGTCAATTCTAGTTGATGAGCTTCCAGCTTATATATGAAGTGAAAGAATCACACATTTTAATATAGTACCATCCCATTTGTATTACCAGGTTCATAAAGTTGTTAGATATGCTGATCTTTCCAAGAACGAGAATTTTAAAGTACCATTTTTTCTGATGTCTAGTTGTGTTTCTTCCTGTTAAATAAATTCAGGTGTTGCAGTGACCAGTGCCTTGGTTAGATGCTGAGTATAACTCATTATGGTGAGGACACAGCAGCTTCACTACCAGTAGTAGTTCTTAGTGTCTTTTAATTAGGCCATTGATGGAGAAGTCATCACAGAACAGTCTTTATATTCCTGTCCCAACCTCATAACTCAGTGTCTTCCATACAGCAGTGCCAGTATGACTGATAGATCTGCTTAAGAAAGGAGGAAGACTCTCACGTAACAAAAAATACACTTTTTGTTCGGTGATTTTCAAAAGTTTGATGTGAGTGCTTTAGCAGAAGGATGGCAACAAATGATGCAATGGCTTTATACTGAGTGATGTATGGAGAATTCTCTTCCGAAATGTCATCCCTCGTACCATAGGAAGAATGGCCTCTGAAAGCAAAACTCAGATTTACTTGAGGTGCAACAACAAATTGTAGGAGGCAGCTCCGCCATGTTTATGTTGTAACTGCATGGAAAAATTGTGGGATTTTGGATGTGTTTCTACATTGACTTTGATAGATTACTTCTTTTTTTTTTCTCAAGCCACGCAGAATTTTTAAAAGTGCAACTTTGGAAAAACTTTCATTTGCTTAAGTGCTTTCTTGACACACACATTAATTTAAGCCTTTACCCATATTAAGCTTCTAACAGACTTTGTGATTTGGGATACAAGAATGGGCACAAATGTGTGTCCCTCTGAACATCAGGAAACACATTTATTGTGGGAGTAACACAGATTGCCCAATTGTTGAGGTTGTAGAATCTCCCTTTTTGGGGTTAGTTATTCAAAAGCTATGGTCATAGTTCTCAAAAGTTGGCTATAGGTGTCCCTGCCTGAGCAAAATGTTGGACTAAATGGCCTGCAGATGTCAAATGATTCTGTGATTCTGTACAAAGTGGCATGCAATTACTTGCTGACTTTTAACCCCACTCTGAAAGAATCACGGAGTGCAGTAGTAATGTCAGTTTTAACTGACCAAAGAAAGTATCCTGGAATTATTGATCAAATATAAGTTGTGTCTTTCTTCAACAAGATCATTCTTTAAAACACCTCTCATCAAAGAAAGTTAGGGGTAGGAAGTCCCTTAGTTAGTTTAGGTTTCTGATACTATTTGAAGACTGCGCAGGGAATAATTTTTCTTTAAATTTAAATTACATTTATGCTCTAATCGGGGTGTTTGTGGTTTTGTGTCTTTTTCACATATGCTCATTTTATCTGTGTTTTAGGGAACTGTCATTTTTATCTGTGATCTCTTTGCGAGCATGAAAAGGGTTCAGTATTTCAGTGAAGGCAACCAATGCATGCTGCCATTTAAGAGGTAGCAGAAATGTCTTTAGAATGTAGACACCCACAGAAGATTTCCTTTTTTACAAGCTGGTCAAAAAAAGAAAAAATGTGAATAAATTTTTTAGAAGTGCCTAAGTCACTAGGCAGTAACCTCTGATGAGAAGTTAATAACTTTTACCAAAAAATATCATTGGTTACAGTAGGAAATCCAACCAATTTGTTTTATTATGCATAACAGATAACATTTTTTACCCATTGTGGAGGTAGATTTGCAGGCTACTGTCTTGCTAGCAGAGATTTACTCTAAATCAGGTATTTGTGCTGCTGTAACCACCAACAGCAGACATAAATGCTGGTAATCTACTCCTATAGTTTTGAGCTGAGATTACCAAAGATTTTTCCTCCAAACATCTCGTAAATACAATCCAGGATGTTGTAGTTTGTTACTTCATAATTCTTTGGTGGATTTCCTGTGGCTGGCTGCCAGGCACCCACCCAGCCACTCTCACTCCCTCACCTCAGCAGGACTGGAGGAGAAAACGAGATGAAAAAGCTCTTGGGGTAAGGCATGGAGATCAAGTAATCTAGTCCTGTCACAGACAGAACAGACTCAACTTGGGAAAAAAAAATATTTATATATATTATTATTAAGATAGAGCTGGACAGTGAGAAACAAAGACAAAACCTAAACCATCTTTTTTTCCACTTCTCTTGAAGACTCCACTCCTCCTTTCCCAGTTTGTCTGCCTCCCTGATTCCAGTGGTGCCAGGGGATGGGGTATGTCTGGGGTGTTTGGTCAGCCTGTAACAGTTACCTCCTGCTGCTCCTTCCCTCTCACGCTTTTCCTTGCTCTGTCATGGGACTTTCAAAGGCTGCAGTCCATCAGGATAAATATATTCCAGAATGAGTCCTTTATGGGCTGTGTTTCCTCCAGGGCTTATCCACCTGCTCCATTATGGGGTCCTCCACAGGCTGTGCCATGGATATCTGCTCCAGCATGGACTTCTTCACTGACTGTTGGGGAATCTCTGCTCTGGTGCCTGAAACACCTCCTCCCCACCCTTCTCCAACCTTGGTGTTTGCAGGGCTGTTTCTCACACTTTCCCTCACTCCTCACACTGCTTTGCAGCACTTTGCCCTTTCTTAAATACATTTCCCCAGAGGTGCCACCAGCTTACTTCTGGGCTCAGCTGTCACCTGCAGTGGCTGTGTTGTAGCCAGATGGAGATCACTGTGTCCCTTGCCTCCTTCCAGAGGCCACCCCAGCAACCAAAATCTTGCTGCAGACTCCTGTTAAAAAGTTCTCACTTGTCATATTTTGAAATGTTTTTACAATAGAATAATGAAGTGTTTTCATTCCTTTACCTCCCCTGTCTTTCCAGGGGTTGCAGTTTTAACTGAATGATCATTTATATCAATGACTAGTCATTTACATATCATTATTTTAGAACAATTCCAGCTCTATTCATAAGAAACTGCTTTTATTTAAATAATATTGAGATTATTTTTTTAGGTGTTCTTGTTCTGCAAAACCTGAAAGTTAATGCTCAGCATTGTTTTCCCCTGCAGATTCTTAAAAATAGCTCTTAGTTCTAGATTCTTGAAATAGGAATAAATAATGAGTTGGAAAGGACAGATCAATTCTGAACACCTTTTTGTAATTTAGGGATTTACCTGAAAAAAAGATGGAAAGTAGACATACAGAAAACCTGTAGAAATTACTCCAAGGTTGGAGGTAGTAAAAGGAGTGACCTTTTAACTTAGCTAGGAGAAGACAGCTGTTTTCAAAGGGCTGCTTAGCCTGGGAGGAAGACATAGAAGAGCCAGTGGCTAGAAATGAAAGCCAGAGACAGTTTTAATTTTTTTATTTGTAAAACTCTTTTGTTGGCATGCAGTTTGGATGGGTTAACAGACTGGAAGTTTAAAACAAAAATTGTGAACAGTCACTATAGTAGGTCGTGGAAGAATCTCAAATATACCAATTTTACTGGAATTAAGTTATTCTTAACAAAAAAACTGAAGATATATGCTTATCTGAGGGAAAAAAAAAAAAACTTTAGAAAGGGAAAGGCTTGTGCAAAAGAGCATATAATTTGCAAGTCAAATACAAATCCAAATACGCTAAGACCAGAAACAAAACCATTATTATTTTTTCAGAGAAAATAGATGTCAAGAATTTTGTTTAAATCATGGATGATCAAAAATATAAAGCAGTTTCAAGAAGGTGCTCGGGCTAAAAGTCTTTTTCACCTGTATTTACTACAAAGGTGTTTAGTGTATTTTTGACATCATGTATTGAAGCCATGCAGGGAGGAAGTGTTTTAGATTGAAGCATTCATCTGAAGTTGATAAATAAGAAATTGCTTCACTATTACTCGACCTAAAAATAACTCTAATATTAAATCCATTTAATACTGCTGCTAATATTATAGCAATTACTTAAATGAGCCTTGAAACGAGAGATGGAAATACCAATTTTTGAGCTTCATTGAGGATACTGGGAAGTACAGACTGGTTATCATGAATTCCATACTGGGTAATTTTTTGAAATTAAGTGAATGATACTGTTAGGTACTTCAGTTGTAACATAATAGTAAAAAGACTGTGTGAATTTGAAGAAAAATTACGGCTTGTTATTAGAGCTTTACAGTTTACTTGGATTTTATTAAGCTTTTGACAGGTTCTGTCAGCAAGCCTTATAGAGACAAAGTCATAGAATCATAGAATCCTAGGGGTTGGAAGGGACCTCGAAAGATCATCTAGTCCAACCCCCCCTGCCAGAGCAGGGCCACCTAGAGTACATCTCCCAGGAACGTGTCCAGGCGGGTTTTGAATGTCTCCAGTGAAGGAGACTCCACAACCCCCCTGGGGAGCCTGTTCCAGGGCTCTGTCACCCTCACAGTAAAGAAATTTTTTCTGATATTCAACTTGAACCTCCTATGCTTCAATTTACACCCATTATCCCTTGTCCTATCGCTGGTCACCACTGAGAAAAGCCTAACTCCATCTCCCTGGCACTCACCCCTTACATATTTGAAAACATTGATGAGGTCACCCCTCAGTCTCCTTTTCTCCAAGCTAAAGAGACCCAGCTCCCGCAGCCTATCCTCATAAGGGAGATGCTCCACTCCCTTAATCATCTTAGTAGCCCTGCGCTGGACTCTTTCAAGCACTTCCCTGTCCTTCTTGAACTGAGGGGCCCAGAACTGGACACAATACTCCAGGTGCGGCCTCACCAATGCAGAATAGAGGGGGAGGAGAACCTCTCTTGACCTACTAACCACACCCTTTCTAATGCACCCCAGGATGCCATTGGCCTTCTTGGCCACAAGGGCACATTGCTGGCTCATGGTCATCTTCTTGTCTACCAGGACCCCCAGGTCTCTTTCACCTACACTGCTCTCCAGCAGGTCAGCCCCCAACCTATACTGGGACATAGTGTTGTTCCTCCCCAAATGCAAAACTCTACACTTTCCCTTGTTAAATTTCATCTTGTTTCTCCCTGCCCAACTCTCCAGCCTGTCTAAGTCTCTCTGGATGGCAGCACAGCCTTCTGGTGTGTCAGCCACTCCTCCCAGCTTAGTGTCATCAGCAAACTTGCTGAGGGTACATTCTATACCCTCATCCAAGTCGTTGATGAAGATATTGAACAGCACCGGTCCCAGCACCGACCCTTGAGGGACTCCACTAGTCACACACCTCCAACCAGATTCTGCCCCATTGACTACAACTCTCTGACTCCTTCCTTTCAACCAGTTCCTGATCCACCTCACTACCTGATCACCAAACCCATACTTGATCAACTTATCTACAAGGATGCTGTGAGAGACGGTGTCAAATGCCTTACTGAAATCAAGATAAACCACATCTACCGCTCTTCCATCATCTATCCACCTAGTAATTTCCTCATAGAAGGCTATGAGGTTAGTTAAACATGATTTACCCTTGATAAAACCATGCTGACTGCTCTTGATGACCCCCGTGTCCATGATATGCCTGGAGATAGTGACAAGAACAAGTTGTTCCATCACCTTTCCAGGGATGGAGGTGAGGCTGACCGGTCTATAGTTACCCGGGTCCTCCTTCTTGCCCTTCTTGTAGACTGGAGTGACATTTGCTATCCTCCAGTCCTCAGGCACCTCTCCTGTTACCCATGACTTACTGAAGATGATGGAGAGTGGCCTAGCAATGACCTCCGCCAGTTCCCTCAGCACCCTTGGATGCATTCCATCTGGACCCATCGACTTATGGATGTCCAGATTACTCAGCTGATCCCTAACCCAATCCTCATCTACTATGTCAAGCTCCTCATCTATCTTGACTACTTTTGGGGCTAAATGAATCTGGGGCTCGTGCGGAAACCCTGCAGGAGTAAAGACAGAGGCAAAGAAGGCGTTCAGCACCTCTGCCTTCTTTATATCCTCTGTCACCAGGGCTCCTAGCTCATTCCTTAATGGGCCAATATTGCCTCTAGTGTTAGTTTTCCTAGCTATGTATTTGAAAAAGCCCTTTCTATTATCCTTAACCTGACTTGCAAGGGTAAGTTCCAAGGAGGCCTTAGCTTTCCTAATTTCCTCCCTACATCCTCTGACAACAGTCCTGTATTCCTCCCAAGTGACCAGCCCCCCCTTCCATGATCTGTAGATTTTTCTTTTCCACTTAAGTTTTCCCAGCAGTTCCTTTTTTAACCATGCTGGTCTCCTAGCTCCCTTACTAGATTTCCTAACCATAGGGACGCTCTGATCCTGTGCTTGCAGATAGTGGTTTTTGAATATTGACCAGCTATCTTGAGCCCCTTTATCTTCCAACACCCTGTCCCATGGGATTACTTTTAACAGTTGATTGAGGAGGCCAAAGTTTGCCCTGTGGAAGTTCAGGGTTCTGACCCTACTGGGTATTCTGTTCCTTCCACACTGGATCCTGAACTCAACCATCTCATGATCACTGCAGCCAAGGCTGCCATTGACCATCACTGCTTCAACAAGGCCCTCCTTGTTGGTTAGTACAAGATCCAGCAGCGCTCCTCTTCTAGTCGGCTTGTCCACCATTTGCATTAAGAAGTTATCATCAATGCACTGGAGGAACCTCCTAGACTGTGAAAGGCTGGCTGTGTGAGTCAACCAGCAGATATCAGGGTAGTTAAAATCTCCCATGAGGACTAGGGACTGAAGTTGTGAGGCTGCTTTCAGCTGCCTGTAGAAGGCCTCATCAACTTCCTCGCCTTGGTCAGGAGGTCTGTAGTAGACCCCCACAACTGTATCACCCACACCAGCCTTCCCCTTAATCCTTACCCACAAACTTTCAACTTGCTCCTTATCAGTCCCTGCACAAAACTCAACACATTCTAGTTGCTCTCTCACATAAAGAGCAACTCCACCACCTCGCTTCCCCGCCCTATCTTTCCGAAAAAGCACATAACCATCCATGGCCACGTTCCAGTCATGTGACCTATCCCACCATGTCTCTGTTATCGCTACCAGATCATATCCCTTAGCCCGAACACAGACCTCTAACTCTTCTTGCTTATTCCCCATGCTGCGTGCATTAGCATACAGACATTTCAGGAAACAAGCAGAGTGCACTGGTGGGACTAAATCCTCCCTAGACCACCTGCCTTCGGATCCTGGTTCGTTCTTATGGTTGTCCCTACCAGCCCCAGTTTTCTCCCCTTCCCCCTTCACATCTAGTTTAAAGCTCTCTCAATGAGCCCTGCTAAGTCCTGCCCCAAAAGCCTCTTCCCCCTCTGGGACAGGTGCATCCCACCTGCCACCACCAGGCCAGGTGTCTCATACAGCATTCCATGATCAAAAAACCCAAAACCCTGTCTTTGGCACCAGTCTCTTAGCCACTCATTAACCAGTAAACTCTTCCTATATACCTCCCCACCCATTCTTACAGGAGGGATGGAGGCAAACACTACTTGCGCTCCAGATCCTCTAACTAGCCGTCCCAGGGCCCTGAAGTCCCTCTTCATTGTCCTTACATTTCCTGAGATGATTTCATCACTGCCAACCTGAAAAATCAGCAGTGGATAGTAATCAGAGGAACCCACAAGATTAGGGAGTTTCCTCTTAACATCTCTAATCCGAGCCCCAGGGAGGCAACAGACCTCCCTGTGGGATGGGTCCGGTCGACAGATGGGCCCTTCTGTCCCTCTCAGAAGGGAGTCACCCACCACAACTACTCTTCTTTCCTTCTTGATTGAAGAAGTCCTAAGGACACGGGGTGACTGACGAGTCCTAGGTGGTTCGGTAGGTAAGTCTACCTCTGTCACTATGTTTTCCTGTCCCTGAATTTCCAAGGCCTCATACCTATTCTTCAAGGACAATTGGGAGGGTGGAGGGGGTTGGGAGGATTTTTTCGTGCCCTTCCGAGGCCGGACCTCCTTCCATTCATTCGTAACTCTTAAGTCCTCTCTTTCTGTCTGGTGACTGGAGGGGAGGGTATCCGTCGCTTCCTCAACCTCTCCCATCTGCCCCGGCCTCAGGGTGTGATTCCACCAGTCTATTTCCCTCTCACACTCTCTAATGGCTCGCAATCTCTCCACCTCCTCTGTCAGTATAACCACCTGCTTAAGGAGATCATTTATTTGCTCACACCGCACACATGCAGAGTCACTGGTTCCCTTTGATACCAGTGCCAGACACAGGCATTCACTGCAGCCAGAGACCTGCACTGCTGCATGCCTGCTTGGGAGCTCCGTCTGTGTCCCCACATTCTTTTTCACAATGGCTTTTGGCCGTGTTGTGACCATGACGTATCTAGATACTGGTTTCTCCCTGCCTGTCCTCGCGCCTGCCTCACCCTCTGTAGACTGCTGCCGCTCTCTGCTGCCGCGTGCTCAGAGGAGACTGCCAGATGGCCGGTTTTTAAACCCTGCCGCCCTTCACAGCCCCGCCTCCTGCCACGTCAGCCCTTCTTACCTCAGGATTCCCGCTCAGACTCGGGTATCCTAGCTATGCCTGGCTATTCCCTCTCTGGGAAGCCCAACTCCTTCTCAGTTCTCCGAATTTAAAGGCACAACACACCCCGGTGCCGCTGCCGCTCTCTGCTGCCGCGTGCCGTGTTACAAAGTAACGATAAGGTGACAGGGAAGGTACTTAGAGTAATGCATAGTTAAAGAACAGGAAACATAAATTTTTATTACTGCAAAATGTCACCAGAGGAGTTTCAGGTATAGCTGCAAGGTTCCGTTCAGTACTGAAAATGGTGTATAGTGTGGTGAATTGCAAAGGGGTAATGCAGAATTATTCAGGGCTGCACTAATTGAAACGTCTGTGAAATCCACATTCTGTAACAGGCAAGGTCTAGAAAAATCTCTCCTGAGGAGTCCTGTCTTTTTTTATGGACCCTCCTACTTCAGAAAAAATAGTCTTTAGCTGTGTGTTCAGAAACTAACAAAACCATATTGCTTAATGGTAGTGTTTGGGTATCTTTTTTTGTTTTTTCTGCCCTGTATTATTCAGAGCTGTAGCTCAGGGCAAAAATACGTTGGATGGAGAAATAAAAAGGCAGCAGGGCATGGTGAGAAGTGAGAAATGAGAAGAGAAATGTGTGCACAAAGCTAAGTTACGTTTATGTTGTTAATTAAGAGAAAAAATTAAGATAGCAGACAACTTAATTTGCTGCCTTTGTAACAGAAATGGGTTCTACTTCATGTTTCAGAAATCCCTAATTTAGGTTGGGGGCAGCTGAGAGGGAAAGAATCTCTCTCTACTAGAACATTTGCTGCTGCATGTGGTAGAAGACTGCTACTGAAGCAGATGAAACCATGATTCTTAGGTTCTCACTCTTCTGTAAGAGCTGTTGTCTACTTATGTTATGTATATTGTTTAATATTTTAATGCTGAAGGCATGCTTGTGTGAGGAATAGTATAAACAAAAATTATTATATTTAGGATATTATCTTGCCAACCTTATGATATAAGTGAAGATAATTAGTTGTATATTCATATTTATATGTAGTTGTTTTGAAGAATTCTAAATTTAATCTCTAATGTTCTTTAAGACCTATGTAATGTATCATTTAAATTATTTAAGTTACTGGGACCTGAGGATATGCAAGCAAGAGTTCAAAGAAAATTTAAGGATTAAATAATTCAATTAACTGAGTATTTTCCTGAGTGCCTGAGGACTGAAATGGCAAATGTGTCATTCTATTTATTTATTAAGTTGTCAGTGGAATTCAGAGACCTTTACAGGCCTGTACATCTGACATCTCTTTCAGCAATAAAGAATTGAATTAGTCAACACCTAATAAATACAACCTATGTGGAGTCCTGAACATTGCTACTGTAAACATGTCTTGCCTTAACGCTCTGACTTCTTTGAAGGATTAATGAATATGCAGGAAGATGGTCTGATTGATATGGTCCTCTTGATTTTTGAGAATGCTTTAGCAAGTCTTGTAGGCTTTTAAGGAGAGAAAGCAGTCACGGCATAAGAAGAAGGGTATCTTCCCAAGATAAGTAATTAGTTAAAAATATTTGACATGGAGGGTAGAAATAAAAGAGTTCTTTCAGTAGAGCAAAGTTAGCAGTGGAATTGGCTGAGACTGGTAGGAGCTGAGCTGCTCAGTGCATTCATGTAGCATAGTAAACATGGTAATACGGAGAAAAAGTGAGCTTTGAGGTGAGAGAGTTTATCAATGATTATATTATTTGGAGTAATGACATTGCAAACAGACTGCAGAACTGCAGAGTGATCTTATGACTTTGCTTGGGCAATAAAATGGCCGAAAACCATCCCAGTATGTAAATACAAAGTTATGCAAATGTTGATGCAGTGGATGACTGTCCTAATTTCATGAACAAGATGATATGCTCTGAGATGGCTGTGATTCTTGAGGAGTGAGATCTTAAGAATTTCGTTTAAAAAAAACCAAAAAAAACCAAATCCAAAACAACAAAACCAAACAAAACTACAACAGAAAAAACACTACGCAAAAGTTACAGATTGTTAAGAAAGGAATAAGAAGCAAAACAGAAGAATCCTTATTCCAGTCCTGCTGTGTACAGTTTGGTACCTCATCTCAAAGAGGTTGATTGTTGTGGAATTGCAGGTGGTTTAGAAAAAGGACAGGACTGCATAATAGAGATGGCTTTTACATGTGAAACCAACAGCTTGGACTAGGACTCTCTAAATTGGAAAGGTCAGTTTATGGGGGAATTCTATAGAGGGATATTTTGAACAAAGCTGTAAATGATACGGAAGTCAGAAGATGTAGACTTTTTGCAGGTCCTTCATTCACAGCCTAGAGATAGATGTCATCAAAGCTAGCAGGAGTCAGGTTCAAAACAGATATAAGGTGGTTCCTTGTATAATAAGTAGCAGTTTTGGGCAACTCCTCATGCAGTTGCAAATCCAGAAGGTTTACATAGTTTCAGGGGAGACTGAAAAAAACATTGAAAGAGGGATTCATTGAGGGTTATTAAATCGATAAAAATACCAGCCTGGAGCAGTTCCTTGAGCTGAGAGTAGCTGTCCTTAGTGAAGGTGGTTGGGGAAATAGAGATAACCTATATGCTTACCTTCCTCTTGCTCTTAGTACCTGCATATGGCTTCTGCCTTTTTAAAGCAAAGTAGGACTGGAAAAGATGAATGCTAAATATAGTCCTTCTTGTTAATCACAAAGCACATAGTAAAGTTTTCTGCAGCTGCACTCCCTGAGTAAATTATGAGTTTATGGGCCTACCTTGACCATCGGTCTGAAACAGGATAGCTGTCCTTATGGATTTGTTTGGGTTTGTTTGTTTTTGAGGGTTTTTTCTGTTGTTTGGTGTTGTTTGGGTTTTGTTTTGTTTTTCTCAATAAAAATTTTACTGGTGGAAATGGGATTTGAGAAGGAACAAAGAGTTAAGTGAACATGTGGCTTTGGATATTGAGTTCAGATCATTAGTACTGTTTAGCAAATCTTTAGATCTTCACAAAAGATCTTCAGAACTGTAGCAGATCCTCAGCCACAGCTGAATCACAGTGCTGAATGTGTATTGATAAAACAAGACTGACTACAGAGTTCTTGTAGCTAAAGCAACAAATTGTAAGAATATAAAGGAATAATGTAAGAAAAATAAGACATTATGGGCAAGAAACTGAATGAGAATACTTTTACATTCTGTTCTTACAGTTACTGGATAGAAACACCACCTTCTTGTTGGTTAGGTGTGTCTTGAATTGCAAAACTGAGATTTTACTTAGAACTCTTGTTCTTCAACCATTTGCAGAGATATTTTTAAAGAGATGCTGCCTTATGGTTTATTTGCAAGATCATGGACTGCACATTCTCATACCAGTGAATCACCAAAATTAGAGGAAGCATAGCACAGAGTCCTAGCCAAATTGAAAACATTACCCAGGCTTCCATACAACAGTGACTTTAATTGAATCTACAGTATATTGATGACAGGAAGAAATGGTCTAAAACTAAAATTTAATCTAAAAAAAATCCAATTACTTTGTATTGTCAAGTCAATATAAACAACTTTCAGCTTCTTTATAAACTCTCCAATACTAGCCACTTCTCAATTTTATCAATAAAAGGGTATATAGGCTTGTATTTATAAATGTTAACAGCTAAAAAAATTCAGAGTGTTTTCTTGAAGAGAAATGCTTTCTTTTCTGAAAATTTGCTTTCAATATAATTGAAAATAGAGTTGCTTGTATTTTAACAAAATCCTAATAAAGTAACACTGCCATGTTGAAAGAGGTGGTATGGAGCTGCTGAGTGCAAATGTACATGTAAGTGATGATGAACAATAAGCCATATATGTATTTCTTTTTTAGAGAAGGTACATAGTGGTTTGGGTGAACCAATCCTTCAATATTTCCAATATGTGCGATAAACCATGTAAAAGCATTATTATTTATGGGAACATGGAATTATTTATCTCCACTTGCATTTTATTTTCATTTTATGGACTGTAGTCCATAACTCTGTACTTTTAATTTTGTATTCAGTATGGGGAGTTAATCCCAGAACAGGATTTTTTTAATGCAACACCTGAATGCTTGTGTAGTAAAAGCAGCTGTCCCCTCACCATGTGGTGTCCTCCATTGCTTTACTGTAGAGATGAATTTTGGCCTGGTGTTTCAGTGATATTGGGCACACGTGGTTTTAGGTGACAAAGCAGTATGTTTATGCATTCATTTGACTCTCAGAGTTACAGAGCAGGACAGGGAGAATACATTCACACCCTGACCACCCTCATCGCCGCTTGGAGTAGCGGGATCTCAGTAGGTGCTGTTGCATCTAAAGGCACAATTAACTGTTGCTGAGGAACTGCAAATTCACAAAAGCTCTTTGCAGCTTTAGTGGTTGAGAGTGGATTTTCTGAAAGCTTTTTCAAAGATTTTCCAAATTTATTTTTAGATCTGCATGTGCTAAAATTACTGTCAACTTGAAGTAAGATTAACAAGTTGATATTTTAATGTAGTTAATGAATTCTTGTGCTGTGAATTAACTGTATAATTAGGTACAGATCTACAGAATGATTGTAGTTTTGTCTGTTATTTAGGAAGAGAACCTAATGACTTCTATAATACTTACAAATGATGAGGAAATCTTTGAGTACATAGGAAAATCAAAGCATATGAAAAAGTCTGAAAATAAAGCTTACCAGAAAGTTTCTGACACCTGTACATCACAGAAAAAGATCATCTTGATTTTTATGGGTAATTGCTTTGATATGATTTGGATATTGTAAGAAAGAAAGCTGTGAATTTTTTTTTGTTTGTTTAATCCACAAACTCAAAATAGAAAATAAAAACTAGCAACACACCCACCCCCCCAAGTTAAATTAAATGGAGAATTACAACAAACTTCATACTAAATCTAAGTTATAAAACTTGATTAATTTTTGAGCAACAGTTCTTGGAAGACTTCATTTATTAAATTACAGTAATGAAAATTGTTACGAGTGCACCATTAGGTACCCTTAATCTTCCCTTATAAAAATTTCTAAGAAATAGTTTAATAAATATATACATATATATAGAGAGAGTATAATATAATTACATATCTGGAGTATATTAACTGGTTTAATGCAATAAAAGTATCAAGGTTATTGTGCAATGTGGGAACTTTCTGTATATTTATATTTTCTTTAGGCTGGAGTATAATTGTAGGATAATGGACGTAATGCATGTGCAAGATCTAGGATACCCGTTATTTTAGGCATCTTGCATTTGAATTATAGATAATTCATTTTATGCTTGTATTAAAAACTATCTGAATATGAACGTCTGAGTCTTTCAGCATTGAATAAAGGACTACATGGTCCAAACTAAGACGATTGATGAAATCCTTGCTACTATTGGCTATTATTTACTGTCTTTTAAGTGGCAGGTTGTATTTATGCCAATTTATCTGCTTCAGGGAACACCCTTGATAGCAGAACAAAGTGAATAAAAGTAGTTTGCTTTGCAAATGAATGCAAATGGTGGAGCCTTTCGGGGAGCCCTTTAACAGGAGCAATGCACTTTGATTATGAGTGAAGCTGCCATTTGGACATGGTGAAAAGAGCACGCTTGAACCATTGATTGGGGGAGACAGTAAAAAGTCAGGAAGGGCCCCGTTAAGCTCGCAGTGCGGCAGGCGGATGTCAGTGTGGTTAGAGCACAGTGGGAGAATGACAGGCAGGATTAGTGTCAGGGAGAAGCTTTGCTGTAGTTGTGGAGATGGTCCCTGGGGTCACTCACCTCTGACTGTTGTTCTGTGCTGCTGGCTCTGTAATGCAAACTGCTTGATATGTGCCTGTTCATTATCGGAAATGGTGATTAGAAGAGGTACAGCGTAAAGAATTCCTTAAAAATAAGTAAAATGGCAAACTGCTGATAGTAACAAAGATTTGGTGCTGTGGTCCTTGCCAGAGATGCTGCAAATGTCAGAGATGGTTACTGCATCTTGCCTTCCGGGGCAAGCACGATTTCGTGCCTTAAACTGCTCTAATTGTCTATTCCTTGCTTTGTTCACTACTTTGGTCTGTTATGAAGACAGCTATTTTTAACAGGTTGGGTTACATAGTTGAAGCAAAATATTTTTGTAACTTTAAGTTATTTCATGGTAGAAGCATTCGGTCTGGTTTTGTGGTGTAGCTGTGTTTTGTGAGGCAGAGGGGTGGTGCTTAATAGTCTTAATGGAATATTAGAATCAACAGATTTCATTCCTGAATCACCCGAGAATGCTAAAATATAGGATGACTTAGTGACAAAATGCTAAAATTACGGTTCCGCTTTATTCAGAGACTTTTAAAAAATGTAAAAATGAGAGTATTTCCTTTGTCTTTGCTGAAAAAAACATATATGCAATTAAATATTTAAATTTTGCATGTTAAACTGGGAATTAATCTTTAATAAAATTGTTGCATTTTCTTTTCTTCATTTTGATCTTATGTATGTTGTATAAATGTAGATAGAAATTAAATGTGTTAGTGTATATAAGCAAAATGCATTTTTTGAGTGTTTAGTATTTTATTATGTCAGTCGTTTTTGTGTGTCTTCAGCAGCAGCACAGGGAGATGGCACCCAGATACTTGGGACTATTAATTTAATTTTTTTACACGATTCCATTAATTTGTTCGAAGATATTTTTCAGTGTATTACCTCACAGAGTATGTCCAATATCCCAGTATAATGAATGTTTTACAAATGTTTTACAGGCACCTGAGTGGACAGAGGAGGACCTCAGCCAGCTGACAAGAAGTATGGTTAAGTTCCCTGGGGGGACCCCAGGTCGATGGGAAAAGATTGCTCACGAATTGGGTCGATCAGTGGCAGATGTGAGTTCACTCAGATTTGCATTGTATAGAGAGTGACAAACCAGAACAAGACAGGCAGTGTAGGAGGCAGACGTATATGGGGGCAGACATTATCTTTTGAGAGAGGCTACAATCCTTTTAGGACCTGGAAGTGAACCATTAACTAACTATGCAGAAGCAGATGTCAGCCAGTCTCTCCCTCCACAATTAACAGCTGTAACTGATCAGCTGGGTGGGGGATTCTGGTGCTTAGAGACTTGAGCTACTGTAACCCAATAACAGCAAAGCAATGTGCTTGGGCTGATGTAGCAGACTCCTTTCACTGCAAGCCAGTGTTTGTGTGACTCGGTTAAAGATTACTTTGGTGTTTCAAGCCCATCCTTTAAAAATGTAGATGAGCTAATGGTGTTTATACAGGTGGTTTCCATTAATTAAACCAAAATATCTTTACAAACTTTAAAATGAGTTATACATACGATGTTTCAGTCCCTTTTCCTGGATTATACCATGGTTAGTAATTATATTGTGTAAGATGATTAATATCCTTGTTAATTTGTATTTTATAGTGTTGTACCAGATATCAAAGAAAGCTTGTACTTAGGGATTTTAAGTGTTACGATCTTAAAACCCTTAGGGGCTAGGCTGTAAAAGACTTTTCCTTTTCAAGCAATAGATCACTAGAACATGATGTTAGTGTCTGCTGAGGACCATTTGAAAGCCCTTTCAGCTGACCCTATTTTATAGGCTCTGGAGGGGTTAATGAGAATAATGCTTAAATCCGTTGCTGTACATTTCGAGATTAGGTGTTCTTTATTTATTGTATTTCAGGGATCATCTTAAATAATGGGAAACGAAGCCTCTGGCTGGAGTGAAATGTAACCCATTGTAGCTTTCTGGGCGATTTGTGTACTTCTCCATGGTTTTTTTTTTTTTCCTTGTTGATCTAATCACAAAAATACATTTTTAGAAGTTAAAAATGTAATGCATCTATATAGTTCTGTGATTTGCATTTATAGTTCTGTGATTTTTTGCTAGAAAACAAGCCGTTCACATTCTTACCATTTCAGAACAGCACATTATTAGCAAGTAAGTTGATGTAAGCAAGAAGTTACTAATCTGCAGTGCAAATGAAATTGTCTTTTTTGTTTCTTCTGTTTAGTGTTCTTTATCATACTCCTGAAGTATTCATACTACTGAAGTGGAGCGACTTTATTAAAAACATGACACGTGTTACTAAGAACGTACTATCAGCAAGAATATTTCACATAGCTTGATAGTATTCAATATGTATGGGAAAGATCTTCTGAAATTCCTTTGGGAAATCAGATTAATTTGTTTGATACTGATAATGCAGCCATATGCAACGATTCCACATACTCATCACAAAAATTAACACTATCTTAAGACTGCCTTTTGCACCCATTTTCTGTTCTACTTCTTGACACAAGTGTAAAAACATTCCTTATTAAGAATCCTTTGCATAATGTATTTAGCCGACATACTTGCACACACCCATTACTGGAAAGAAAAAACAACGCTCGCTTGCTCCTTCCATTAGGTGAGAAGTCCTGAGCAACCTGATCTTCTGTTCTGTGAATTGAAAAGAGAAATGAAAGAAAAGTGTATGTTCTATAAGCTGTCACTTTCTTGTATAAAAAAGGGATTTTCAGGGATTTTTATGTGTGGAGAAAGATCTGAGTGTAATCCTTTTTACTTCCAGTGACCTTCAACTATATGATTAGTGTAAGTGTTCTCCACACAAGTTTTTACTTCTCTAAAAATTTCCTTCTGCTGATAATGCTAGGTCAGCTTTCCTCACACAGCCTGCCTATTAGAGTTTCTTTTGCTTTTATCATGACATTGCACAGAATTACAGCAATTAGGTTTTAATAGGAAACACTTAAAAAAAATCTTCCTGGAAACTTCCCTGGATCTCAAACTGGCACATCAAACAGGATCAGAAATATTGAAACTGGGAACTACTTCAGATATATTTATTCATCTATTGAACATACAGCTGATCCTTTATATTTGTTAAGGTTGACATAGAATAGCATCTAAATTTACAGAAAGGATTCTTTTTCTTAGGCATCACCATAGTTGAATAAGAAATATTAGATTAAAGATGCAGGGGAAGCTTAGGTTTTCTGTTTTTTAAAAAATTTTATCCCCAGAAAAAAAGGTGTCTGCATGTGCAGGCAGCATTTGCTGCCCAAACAACTGTTCCCTGTTTCCAGTGGGAGAGGTGCAGGGAGATTAGTATTGCTGTATGAGTTGCTGGTTTGGAATGGCTTGTGTAGCAGAGTTTGGGAACTCCTTTCTTACAGCTAATCTAAAAGCAGTCAGGCCAGAGAGAGTTTGAAGTGTGTTTTATCTGGCAAATGCAATAAATCTTAAAAAAAGAAAAACATTCAAGGGCAAATTTGAATTTGTTTTGCAGACATTTCTGTGTCACAGGAAATGCTTTTTGAAAACCTGAGATAATTTTCTTCTTGATTCTTCTCTAAGGCATCAAGAACAGTAAGGCTTGGTTTTCCTTTCACAATTGGAGAGCTGTGGTAGAAAGCATTGATGAGGTACAGTGTGCTTGTTTCCATGCACTTTTAAGCCTTTTTAATAGTAGATTTGCTAAATAGGTGTTAATATAAACAGTTCAAAGTAATTCAGTCCAAAATGATCTCTCCATTGTTTCTTCTGTCTAAAAGCTTTCTTCCTCAGAGAAAGAAAAAAGTTTATAAAATATTATTAAAATATTTCAATATCCTTTAGAAATAAACTGAAACAATCCATATATACCATCGGAGCATCAGAGAAATTCACTCGCTCTAACCAACCAGTAGAAATTTTGATTTAAATTGTCTTAAACCCCTTCCTTTAAAAAAAAGAAATCTTACATCAGTCTTAATTTGTACTGGCAATTTTTAAGTAGGATGAAGTGACTTGAGGAGAGTGTTCCTGACTTTTGTGAACATTCATATTTCTGAATTTTCCTCCTGACAGTTCCAACAACTGGGTTAGGGGGGGTAGCTCATAAAAAGCAGGAGGAACATGGAGATGAGCAGAGATAATGAGCAAGATAAAAGTCAACAAATATCTAGTTGTGAGAAAGGCAGGCATATTGCTAAGTATATATGGGCAGGAGGATGATAAACCTGCATCTACATCCTTAGTTTGTGTCTGGTTCTCAGCATTGCACTAAATCTGGGACCCCAGATGAGTATAGAGGTCTCTAAAGCATGACCTGCAAGGCAAACTGAAAGAAAATACGAACTGAGGATTCAACTACATAAAAACTGTGAACGGGAACTTTGTGCACTGTATTAGTTTTATAGGGCAAGAAGTAATTACCTCAGATTTTATCACAGGCTGCAGTGTTAGATATTAAAGGGCAAAGAATTATAATGGAGATGATGAAGCAGTGGAAGAAGCTGCTGTGGAGTCTCCATATTTGCAAGTCTTTAAGAAGAGGTTTGACAAACATCTGCAAGTAACATCAGTGTAGTGATCCTGCTTGAGGTTAGGTCCTTCTTTTCATATGGTCTGTGATTAGACTAGCAAGTGCAAGCTGTCTAGGAGAAATGAGGAGGAAACAAAACCTTCCCTACAATTGGAAGCATATGTGAACTCATTTTAAAAAATTTAAAAATTGAAGCCAGATAGTCACCGTAGTTGGTTAGTAATCACTGCATATACTTCAGCTTGACTGCTCTTAAGTTCAGTAATTGCTAACAATGTAGTCTTTCACATTTTTTTCTCTTTTCTACTGCTGTTCAGATTGGGGGTTTATAGGCATTTATGTTTGTTAATTGCTATTTGCCAAAATATGAGACAAATAAAGACTAGGTAATGTCAGTCCCACTCTGTGGATATATCTGGCAGATTCTCTGTGCAAACAAGGACATCCACGTGGTGTGATGCAGGCCACTGGAAAAGTGGTGTCCAAAATCCAACAGTAAACAGCCACAGCCATGCTCTAGTGCCTTGAACTCTTTCAGTTCTGCTATTTCTATTTATTCTGCAGCATAAATATCTATGCAACATATTCTTATGCTTTTCACCTCAGAGCTTGGTAAAGTTTGTAGCTGCAGTACTGGCACGCTGTAAGAAAGCTTATTTAACTTTTGTCGTGTTAGATATATAGGATACGTTTATCTTGTCTCTCTTCAGGAAGATGTCTTTTAACAGCTAGTGGGAAATCAACCCAAAATAGGTGAGATTAAGTTGTGCTCATTTTATCAGTATGCTTAATTATTTAAATAGCTAATTGTCATTTGAATATGTGCATATTGGGAATTTATCAATCTTTTCCCATAAAGATGATTTCCAACCTGCTTAGTGTAATGAAATCTTAGTACTTTCACAACTGAAGGCTTCTATAGCTTTTTAAGTCATTTTTATTGCACTTGGATGGTGTTATAAATTAGATTTTCAAGTATTTTGATTATGAAAGGGAAATAGAGTTCAGTTAACTCTAATCAGGGTTCCTGCTTGCTGACCTGGTTACCTGTACCACTGCTCTCTGTCATCCTCTAAACATCTGTTCTTTGACCCATTTTCTTTGCTGAATTCGTTGCTCCAGGGTTAGTTCTCATTCCTGTCCTCCAGTACTTAAGGAAATAATTGACCTTTTAAAACAAAATAAAAAAAGTTATGCTTGACTTTCCTAAGCACTGTGAACACCCTGTAGCATGGTATAAATAATGAATGGAATGGAGTTTCAAGACTACTATTTCTGCAAAAATTACATTGTTTGATTTGACAAATGCTAACCCTTATGAAGATTTATAATAATGATTGTCAGCTTTTGATGAATTCAAAAATTGAGAAGGAGTACTTAGATGTGAAATTATAGAAGTATACTTTACTTGATAATACCTACCCTTATAGATAAAGTTTTTTAAAAAAAAAAGATTTGCTGAAAGGCATAAATTAATTTCAGTAACTACAAAGGACGTTCAAATTGTAAAAATAACAGAGGAAATAAAAGCTGTCTGGCATGCCGAACAGACTTTAATGTGATTATTAGGTACAGATTTTTTTAAATTAAAGGCAAGGAGTCTTGGATTTCATACTTGTGAGGTAATATATTTTACTTGTCTTACAGGATTTAAACTGATTCTGTTTTTTCCTGCAGTCAGGCATTTGTGTTGCAAAAACTGACTAATTGGGATCTGCTGCTTGTATAGAAAAATACTAAGGTAGACAGCAGACCACTAGACAGGTGGACATTTGGAACTACAATGAAATGTGAAAGCAGAAGGTTTGTAGGGGTGCTTATTTTGTGGTACCTCTTGTATGTCCAACCAACAGTTTCATCCTTTAAGTGTGACTGCTTGTGTTCATACTCATTGTACTTCATATGCCATTCTAAAATAGATTTCTTTTTTTTGACAAATGCAAGCTCGCTACTCTGCCAGAAAGAAAACATCTATATAATAAATGATCCATATGTAAAAGTCCATGAAATTATTAGGTTTTTTTGCCTCTGGAGGTTAAGTGTTCTCCTAAGTCTGTTTTGCTTCTCATTTTGTATACTGTGTCTGTGGTAACTCAGTTACTGTGCTCTCCAGTTGTGGATATTCTGAATTTTATTAGCAGCTTGCATATATTCATGCAATCAATGGTTCTTCCAGTTGCTTATTGAAGTATAAAGACTTTGCCCTGGATTGAGGTCCAAAACAGGTTATGAATATCTGAGGTGGGATTTAGATTCTATATAGGTCATGTAGATCCCTCAGTCTGGGAGTGCACTCTATGAAACACCTGTCTAATTCCACAAACACGTCAGAAGGTCTCTGGTGATACTTGGAGGGGAGGAGAAAGTGGTTGCTATTTCCAGTTCCCTCATTATACAAAGTTTTCTTCTGTGCAGTCCTACAGTTGCCCCTACAGATTTTGTAGAATTGGGCAGTGCAATGCATCGTAAAGAGTAGTTATCAACAGCTTGATGTCCAAATGGAGACTGGTGATGAGTGATGTTCCTCAAGAGTCAGCATAACGAGTGTTAACATCTTTGTCAGTGACATGGACAGTGCTAAGAATACTAATTTCACCAGGACCTTCATTTTTCAGTAGTACAATAACATGTAATCTGTCTTCATTAGAAGGCTATATGCATTTGGGAAGCCAAGCAACATGGGTTATCTCTTCCAATACAAAAAAAAAAAAGTTCTCAGAGCCCAAGAGACTTGTACTGATCAAAATAGTATCCTATTCAGAGAAGGTAGATTGCTTACAGAAGATTTCCGTGAGACAACAAAATGATGAATGCCTTGAAGCCCCCTTGGCATGTGCCCTGTGGAGCTGGGCTGGTCATGGGGCTGGAGGGGTCAGCTGAAGTGATGAGGTAGTGGCTGCTGCTGTGGAAATGGGGAATTGCTCTTCATCTTCTGCAGAAGAGCTGTTTCTCTCTGTTTGGCACCAGCAGGATTACTGTGCCTGACTTTACAGGGTTTTCCCCCTAGGTCTGTCACAATTCTGTGGATTTTGGGGGGTTTTTTATGCCTGCCTTCCCTGCAGGATGGAAAGTAGCCTCTCCTTCATGTGACAGCAAAATTTGCTTTTGCTTATGCTACTGAGAGTCTTTTAAGATGACTCTGGATAATTACTTTTTTTTTTCTCCTATTTATCTCTGAAGCATCAATTGTTCAGAGGTGGCAGGTGTCCAGGGTAACAGGAGATTTAACATCTGGATGGTTACAATGAGGAATGTTATTACTGCTAGGTGGCTTGTTGCATAGCAGCTAGTCTTGTGTTCTGGACTAATTGCTAGCAGTACAGGAGGAAGCCAGGTCTGTCTGCCTCTCCTTACATAAAATCATCCCACTAATCCCATTTGTTTTCAGTAAAAAATTTTTGTAGCTGAAAAGCTATTGAAGCTGAATGTAGAAGGGAGTTTTCAGAAGCAAACTATTCACCTGGCTTCTTTCTGTAGGTCCCATAGTAAGGTGGTTTAATTTCTACTTCAGCAATTTGATTGCTTGCATCCAATTTATTTTCTTCTAATCATCGTTCTCTGTCTAAGAAAATCTTTCTCACTGTGCATATGATTACCTGACTTATTGGTGACTCCTCTTATCTCTGGTGGAATACAGGGATGCCTTGGTTATCTGGTCATAGGAATGGCAACTTTCAAAGTTGATTCCTGTAATATAATTCAGTGTGTATGTTCAGCAGAACAAATACCTGCAGGAATATGAGATCTACCCTCTTCTGTTCTAAATCAGTTTTACAGTCTGGATCGTTATTATTTAAAGTATTCCTAGACCCAGATTTCTTGGTGACTGGCTAGTACTCTGGTAACAGATGCTGTCAATAGCAGCAGGCTTTTAGCACAACTTTTCACAGTCATGATAAAACTTATAATTTAATATACATGAAAACTGTAATTTTAAAGCATTATGCAGGAACAATCAGCAATAATAACTTCAAGAGTAATTCTACAACTACTTCATACTTGAATCAAGAGTAATTCTACAACTACTTCGTACTTGAATAACAGTATTTTCAAGTATGTTGTCTGTTACCTAATGAAAAAATAATAATACAAGCAATTTATTATACAAAATTGAGTAGAGAAAGCAGTGGGGCAACTAAATTTGCATAGCTTGTTGGCATTTTTTTTAATTGCTGTTAAGAACTATCTAGTAGATAACACTACTCACCACTGGAAAGGAAATTTAAATTGATATTAAGAATGTCAGAAAGTATGGGGGAACTGGCAACAGAAGAGTCTGCAAATCTGAGTGGCAAGAGCAATGATTAAACTCAAACTGATCAAATGGAAATACAATTTCATATGTTCCACAGGCTGGATTCCTAATAATCCTTAGTAGTACAACACTGACATGTTATGATTCTTGCCCTGTGTCAGCCTCTTTAAGACCTATGACAGCTGAAGCTATTGGACATATAAATCTTATGTCTAAATAAGTGATACCTGAACTCTTAAGTTAAAAGAGCTGGAGTAAAAATCAACTTTACATAAGACCTGGAAAAAGATCTGCAAAGTCATCCATGTAAAGAAGAAAGCTGTCAAAAAAAAAAAAAAAAAAAAAAAGAGACAAATAATCTCATGTAACCTGTGAATGATGATAGCAAAGCTGTGAGAAGCTTGATGAGTTGTCAAACTTAGGTCAACTGAAGGTGCTTGTTCAGTGTTTGAAATTGTAGGTTTTCAATATCTAAAACCATCCACACAGTTGTTATTTCCAGCTTACCTTGTGACTGTTCAAATTGAAAGTCCATCAAAATATGGACACAGATCTTATTGCCTTCAAAAGAGAAAGTCTTGGAAATATTAGATATGAAAAACAGTAGCTTACTAAAAACTGTATCTGGGTTCACAAAGTCATTATGGCTGAAGTTATCCACATTAAGATAACCTGTGGCAAGAATAGGTTCTGAATTTTTTGCATGCAGGGCGAAATGTGAAAAGCCATTAGGATCTGTGAATAAACCAAAATCCTTCAGTGGTCTAGTGGAGTGGGCTGGTTTAGGTTCCAGTGCAATTGGATATAGCATGCAGCAAAATTTGTTATATACATGGGGAACCTCTGTCCTGTAAAGGAAACTTAAATCCAGTACAGTGATTTGCACCACCTCCAGTGCAAAGTTTATGTTGTATGTGCAGTCTCAGTTTGAAAGGTAAAGTAATTGCCAACCTCCAAAACAGGCAGAGGTTCAACACAGACAAAACCAAATGTTGCCTCTGAGGTACCAACTTAGTACCTGTTTTTATCTTTACTTTTAACTTATTCTTATCTCTGAGAATATTTTGTCTTTTTCCTGCCTTCTTTGCCCATTGAATAGGCTGCAAATTTTAAAAAGAAGCACTTAAGAAATAGCAAAATGGTTTAGAAAAAATGTCCAGGAATAAATGAACATAGATAATGCCCTGTCACATTGACAATGAATCCACTGCATCATTGCAGTAAGCTCTAAAGGACTGGCTACTTGGTTGCATGACAGGTTTTTCACTTTTCAAAATAAACTATTATAATTCAGTTTATGTAACATAATTTCTACTTAGGAGATCCATAGCAGGACACCACCAAATATCCATTCTGTTCAGCATTCAAGAATGAATTCCCTTCCACTCAGCCAATTAAAGCATTGGCCCTACAGAGACACTCTGCTAGTAATCAAACTGGAACACAAACATCTCATTTTGGATAATTTTGGACTATGAACTCTTCAAGGAAGGCATTACAGGATCACCTATTTCAAGAAGGATCCATCCTGTTGTTTCAAAACCAGGATCATGCAGATCACAGACTTAAATGCTACTTAAATGTCAATGCTACTTAAAATTATCCATTCATATTAGTATTCTGAGATTCCTCTTTGAAGGATCAAAACTTTATCACGCTTACAAACAGTAGAAACTTGAGTTTTCTATGCCAGATATCTTGCCTCTGGATAAAGGCTTTCTTTAACTGGAGTTGGGTTTTTTGTGTGTTTTTTCACAGAGTTTTCATTTAAACTTAAGCATCCCAGAAAATGAGGCTTAATTTGTAGGGAAATAGATCACTTTGCCTTGTTAAGTCTTGCTGTTATTTCTTTAGGGAGAGCCAGCACTTGCTTGTTTTTAAGCCAAAGTCCTGCAATTTCATGGGCAGAAAGGAGGGTGGAAGGAATGAAGTAGACTAGACTAGAAGCAGACAGTACCAAAATATTTTAACTACTGAAATACTGAATTACAAATCTTATCATAGAACAAAAATTCCGAATCTTTATATTTTCTTCTTCTTCCAGCAAATAGTTGTACAGCTCCTTGGCAGGGTCACTCTGTAGCAGTGCTCTACATAGAGGGCAATGGTTACTGTTAACATCAGTTACCTAAAAGAGCTGAGGTCTGTGCTGTGGCTCTGAAGGCCTAAATGATTCATATTGTGGGTAAATATGATCCCATGTGGAAGAATTTCTGACTTTGTAGGTGATGTATTTTTGTTCTTGCTCTGGGTATCACACTGCCAAGTGCCTTACACTCAGCAGATGTTATCATCTTGAGACAGAGGTTCAAATAGCAGGAAACACAGGTTACCCATCCCAGGATACAGGTTTTGGTATACATGGAAAGGTTGAAGCAGACAATTCTCCATCCTTTGGGTTCTCAGTAATGAACTTTGTTCCTGAAATATCAGGACTAAGGAGGTGCCTTTGCTGACCTTTGGCAGTCAAACTCTTACATTTTGTTTTGGGACAGGATGTCTGTCCTTTAGCATCCTTCCTCATCTGGACCTATGTGTGTTATTTTGTTCTTTTGTTCAGTGTTGAGAAGCCAACATATAAAAGACAGCATATAAAAGAAGATTTACTTTTTTCCCCCTCTCCTTGTGGTCTTTTTAGCTTCAAGTGCTAAGACTTAACAATGAAAGAAAATAAAATTTTAACATCAACTGTTATGCATTATGGTGATGATCATAGAAATGTGTAGAATGGCTTACATTATTTTAATAAGCTAGGAATGTTTTAGAAAGAGCAAAGTCTAGAAAGTTACTTTTTGCCAGTTTAAGATCCATATATGAATAAAGCCAGCAGAAGAACATCAGCCTTGCTGTATTTAATGTATGTTCAGTGTTAAATTTTGCAGTAAGCTCTAATGAATTCTTCAATAGCCCAAATGCTTTAATTTTTTAATAGTCCTTTTTTTGTTGTTATTTTCATGCAGGTTACTCTGAAAGCCAAACAACTGAAGGATTCTGTTACACATACACCAGGTGTGTGCTGCTCTAGGTCCTTACCACTGCTTATAAAAAGCCCTGTATAAAAGCCCTGTATTTGGATGGTGGCTGGGCAAGGCATCAGCAGCATATCCTGATGCCTCTCAGGGGATGCTGTGCACAGCGACCTTCACTGCCTTGGAGCAAAGAGGAGAACTGATGAGTACTCTGAGGGCATATTTCCCTTTAGCAATGTCCTCCCAGGCTTCCATATTCAGTTTATTTGGGGTTCTGTTCATTTGTTCAGGCTGTTCTGTTAATTATATCAGTATGGTAATTTACTAGTACTTCATATATAGCAGATAAACTTATAACTGGCAAATTTCATCGCTTGATAACAAACTCCTTGATTTCCCAATAAGAATTTTCCTTAAGCTCTTAATCCAAAGAACTTTTTCTCCTCTCTGCATTATTCCAGATACCTGTTATTGGTGGGCAATTTCCTCCTTGTTTGTGGTTTTATTTTTTTAGAAATGTAACAGCAATACTTCTCACAGGTATCATTAGGCTCTCGGAGCTTAAAACGTTGGCCCAGAATTCCAGGAATGTCAAAGTCAACATGAATTTGCCAGACCACATTATCACACAGCGAGAAAGGCAGGAGGAAGAGGAGGAAGAGGGGGACTATAATCATATCCCAGAGCAGCTGGATGTCCAAATAGATCAAAAGGAGACCATTCCAAGTGAAACCAGACACCGCAAACGAAAAGTTGTCAAAGCACCTGAAACGATTCCACCAGCAACAAAGGAGGTACCAGAAGAGAAGGGCAGAGGAAGACGCCAGAAAGATTTCAATAACACTGAGCAAGAGGAAGAGAGTGATGATGAGATCAGGAAAAGAGAGAAAATCCGTGCCCCAGAAGAACTGTGGACTCAGAATCAACAGAAACTTCTTGAAATGGCCTTGCAGCAGTATCCAAAGGGCACATCGGATCGCTGGGATAAAATAGCAAAATGTGTTCCTGGAAAGAGCAAGGTATGCTTAGCTTTGTTTGGACTGCCTTATAAATTGAAGGGAAACATACTTTCTACCTGAAAGAACTGAGAGTCCGTGCAGAAAGGTGAGGTCTTTACTTAGCCAGTCAGTCCAGACTTCCTGACCTAAAGAGCATTACTGTAATGTTTGCTGGTTTTGGTTAAAGTATCTTTTCATTTAATTCAGTTTGTTTGATCTATTACAGAAAATGTTGAAATATCTCCTGTTTCATTTAAAATACTTATTTCTCCTCTGCCTTTCAGATCTTCAGTTGCAGGATAAATTAGATTTTAAAACAAATTTTGGTTCAAAGTTAGCAACCAAATGTTGTTGAGCTGCTTTGCTTAGACTTTTACCTTACTCTTCTCAGCCCATCTCAATGAACAAGCAAAATAAATAATCCATCAGCAAGTGTTAAATGTACAGTAATCTAATATTCTTTTTGTAAGTATAATATTTTTAAAATACCATTGTCATTAATATAGTTGTTCTGTGCTAGATTTCATAATAGCTGTGATAGCTTAGTTTGCTTGCTTCAGTCATTGTAGCTGCAGAAAATCCTAATTTTATTTGTGTCAAACACGGAGCAGGAAGTGTGGCTGAGGAATTAGAGGGTTTCTCTGGGTCTGAAGCTGTTCAGTGGTACCTGGTGTCAGTAGGTGCTACATTAGTGACTGTAAAGGCCTGGCTGCAGCCTATCTGCAGTGTGGCTTATACCACAATAACTTCTGAAATAGATCCTGCAATACAACTTTTTAATAATTGCTCTTACAATCATTGTCAAGAAGTACTAGGCAACTGTTTTCTTGAGTTTGTGTGCTCTTGAAAGAGGAATTAACCAGTAGGAAACATAAATTGCAAGTTCATTTTTCTAATCTACTCTTTGTTAAAAGTAGATTTGCCTTCTGAAATTCAGTGTGCAATTTTAAAAGCAAAACAAAAAAACCCAAACACCTGACACCCAAAAAAACTTAAACCAAAAGACCCCAAAAACCCCCCACAGAGCCCCCAGAACCTAGCTCCTTTTCTAGAATGAGGTAGCATGTATCAGACTTTTAATTAACACTTTTATATTTCCTTTTAGGAGGAGTGTATAGCAAGATACAAGTTGCTTGTTGAACTGGTACAGAAGAAAAAAATGGCTAAAAGCTGAATGCTCTGAGCAGAAGAGATGCAGCTCAGCCTTGTCAAAATGGGATTTTAAATCTCATATGCAGGAAACTGCGTTTTTGTACCTCAGTATTTCTATACATCATGTGCCTTAGTAAAAGAAAATATCAATAAATCTTATACCATCCTACATATTCTGTGTGTTGAAGAATGAAGGTGTCTTTTTGTGTTGGACAGCTGCTTCAGCAGATGTGGGATAACAATGTCTGAAGAAATGGACCTTCAGGAAAAGTCCCACTGGTAATTGCAGACTGGAACTAGTAGGTTTACAGTTAATGAATATACAGAATATAAAGCATTTTAAGTGTTGTTTTGAAAATCAGAGTTGATCTGAAACTGGTAAGCAGGAATGTGAGTCATGAAGTTTGCACTCCAGAGATTTTTTTTCTTTTGTGCAGCTTTAAGATATGCTTCTAGGCATGTCTGCTGCTACATGAAATGTCTTCTCATCCTAACAATATGGTGAAATGGGCAGTACTTCTAATATTAACTTACATTTATATGCACCTGAAATATAATTCCTTTTTACCAACTGTGCAGACAAATGCACAGTGATGTTTGGTAGTGCAGTTATGGGTGAGAACATTAGAGGCCTCCAGTTAAGGTATGCAGGGTGTATAATTCATGACCAGTTTTTAAGTACAGAACAGGACTTCAAAGCTGACATTAGTGGGCTGAGAGTTCTCATATCTGGAGGGGGATATACCCTGCATTCAGCAGTTTGATTTTGTATTTGAAGAAGAGGTATTAAGGGTTATTATTTCTTATTTGCTATTATAGTTTTTATAATTTTGGAAAATTATACAAAGTTTAAAATGCTGGAATAAAGGGTACTTAATGAGCTGTAAATTATATCAATACATCAGAGCAGGGATCATGGCCTTTTGCTGGAAACATCAAGAGCTTGCATTTCTTGAAGAATCATTTACCACTCACATTCAGATTTAATATGAGGATTCTAATAAGTTTTTGAACTTTAATTCCAAATGAAAATGGAAAATCAGAAGACTGTACATCTGAGCTCAAAATCAGAGCTTGGTGGCTGAACATCTCTGTTGTTAACTTTGTGAAATGCTGATCTGCCAAACGCAATGCAATTGGCAAAGAGTTACTGGGGAAAATTAACAGTGTAAATGACAAAGTTTCATTGCCATAAAATGTCAAAGGAGAAGTATTTAGGGGAGACAAGTGTTCCCTATGTGTTCCTTTCCAATTGGAACACTTTTATGTATTTTTTCTTTTTGGTCATATATAAAAAATTGTGGTAGAAACTATGTTATAGAAGCTTTCCTACACACAAAATAATGCATCTACATTCTGTTTCACAGGCAGCTTCCCTGGCTAACTGCAGTGGAAACCAAACACAGCCAGAAGCTGTACTATGTGTGCTCACTGATCAGGTAGCAGTTCTGTGCTACTAATGGACCTATGAAGGAGGAGTCTTGCCTGAGATCAAGTGAGGTACTTTCAAGAGATACCAGGAAATCTTAACTTTTAACAGTTCTGGATGACTAACACCATCTTAAAGATAGGTCTCTGCTGTACCTGTAAAGCAAGGTAACTGAAACGGCTGCAAAGAAAATGGTTAAGTGATTTGGTGAAAATCAGCTTGGTGGAGCGTTTGATGGGGCTGAAGTAGAACACAAGCAAATGGAGATGTATTGTACATGAAAAAATAGGTAATTGGATTATTTCTGCTGTTCCAAATAAAGGAAGCAAGTAAGGGTGGAATATAGCCTGTGAGGGTAAGAGTCATCTTTCCTTTCCATTCTGGATTTACAGGATTCACTCTTCAAGGAAGATGCAGATGAGAGCAAAGAGAATGATCCAGAGTCTACAAAGCCTGATTTGCTAGGAAGGACAGGAAGAATGGTTGGTATTTACTCTATACTAGAGGGGGAGAGAGAGGAATTAATTCTCCCTGATGCAATTAATACTGTTACCTGGCTGTTTTGTGGCTATGAAGAATCATAATGGGCTTAGCTTGGAGCAAGCAATAGTTTAGTCAGATATTGGGGCAGAAAACATCTAGTAGCAAATGTAATAAGGCTTTAGGAGGACTGTTACACCTTTGGCAGCAGAAATCTTTAAAAGCATATGTGTGTGTAAGAGCATCTGCTCAAACCTTGCCCATGTCCCTGCTGCATATGTGGCAGTAATGATACAGTGCCCACCCAACTCTCTCTCCACCATAGACTTTCTGAATGAGGGGTCTGAGGAAGAATGATAAACACCACTTGCTGGTAAGAAACCTTTTTCTCTTTGCTTGCAAGAACATTCACACTGAGAAAGTTAAAGCAGTGCTCCCAACAAATACAGTTTATCTGAAAGGAAGATCCTTAAGGATGGGCAAAGATTGTACCTGCTGTTCTGTCACACTTGCCAGGTTGAGTACCTGAAGCAAAGGAAGTCAGTGTCTAGCCACGGGTGCTGCTTGTGCTTAGATGGAAGTGAGCTGATGGATTGCATCCTTACTGCAAGGAGAATCCAGCTGCTGGAAAGTGAAGGCAGGCACTGGCTGCTTTCACAGTGGAAGTGCCCTGTGAGTTGGTGGCAGGCCCAGCTGTCTCACTGTCAGGAACTGGAAAGGTTTTTGAAATGCCCGGGTGGATCACTTGGAACTGGAAGGGTGTTTCACACAGAGTAATCTGGCAGAGTTAAGTCTTGGGATGAGAAACACGAGTCACAGTCTGGCATCTGTGGCTTTAATCTCTGCAACTACAGAGACAGTCACAGATATCCCTCGGGGAAGGGTCATGCAGGTAGTGATGCAGTCCAGGCCCCATCCAGTATTACCTCACTTTTGGTTCCTCAGTGTTAGCTTCAGTGTTTGGCTGTGAGGAAGCAGGTGGTGTCTAAGGGTAAGCAGCTGAGATTCCCAGGGCCCTCTCCTGGGGCTGCTCAGTGTTGTCTGGAGGGTGAGACAGTGCCCCTGGGGCAGTGGTTCTCATCTGTGATAAATGAGGTCAAAAGTGATGCTCACTAGAGAAGTGGTAAACCATAGCCAGACTTGTGGGTCTGCTGTCCATCACCAAAGACATTTTTTAATAAAGCTTTTCCATCCATGAAAAATCAAGGGTACTCTGGACATGGAATTTAAGTAACTTCTTCCACCTTCAGTTCTAGCAGGGAAAGGAGATTTCCTTTCAGTAATCTCTGTATTTGTCTGCTAGTAAAACAGTTTCTTTCTTGTGCCTTCTGCATTATAACATTGTGCATGAAAAATGCAGTATTAGAGGTTCTCTGCTCTAGATTCTATACTGTCGTGCACCTGAGTCAGAGCTATTTTGAGCATCTTTGCTGGGCAAGCCCCTGTGGCAAAGGGCAGTGGGCAGAGCAGTCAGGGAGAGCAGCATTACAGCACCATGCTCAGGATACAGGGCAAAGCATCAGCAGTTTGTAGCCTGACACTGCAAGTGAAGGAGTAGAGACTGAGATGGTGTAAAGGTTAATAGTGCTCTGACTTAGGCTAGGCTGGTTCTAGAAGAAAGACTAACATATGCTCTATTATGGGCTATGTTACTCTCTACTTCACAGCTGTCAGTGTATGAACTAATTGAAAAAAAAAATTGTTTTAGGGATGATTTTGCAATGTGACCTCTTTATGAGAGGACAGGGTCTGAAAGGAATAGAAACACCGAGTGTTTGACTTCAAGAGCACTCTCCTTTAGGCAGAACCAACAGTGAGATTTTTAGTGGAGCTTATGAAAAACAGGCACCAGAAAATGAGTCACTTAAATGTCATGCAACAACATTGCTGAAAGCATAGCTCCTGCTAACACAGCTTGGATGAATAAAGTTGATAAAACCAGGATTTGAGATGTCATAGGCTGCCCAGAATTAGTTGGCTTCTGTAAGCCATAAGGTGTGTTGTCATTGTCAGTAAACCTGTATTTTGATGGGAAAAGAAAAGAAAATTCAGAAGCCTGTTGACATGAAGCATTTTGAAATGCAGCACATTTGGTCTGTGCTGCTCTCAGGACACTGAACCTGGTGCAGCTCCTGACTCACTGGAGGGCAGATCAGTAACCAGGGACCTGGGGAGGGGCTTCAACAGCTTTGGCATCAGAGGCATTCCACAGCAGCACTGCCTCACTGAACTGCTGCCAAATCAGCCCCAGAACATCATCTTTGATGTCAGGATCTGCCAAATCATTGAAACAAGGTTGGTTCTGACTGCATGTGGCCCTCACGTGAACTTGGCTTTGATGCAGTCTCTGTCTGTAATGGGCTTCTGAGTGGGGTTGTTGTCTGGATGTCAGAGCTGTCCTTTGCATTATTTCCTGGCTGTTGATTGTTGGTCTGTCAGGACTACACGTACTGTAAAACATCCACCACTGCCTTGGGCTTCTGGCATCAGTCTCTAACAAGATGAGATTTTAAATATGTCCCAAATTTGACAATTTTGCCAGTATTTCCAACTTTGCCCCTTTTGTACTTCTCTGCATCTTACCAGGAGACTGGCAAGAGGTTAGGCAGTCCCTCTGAAACAGAAGAAAGACAGGAGGAAAAGCGGGAGTTCTCCCCATTACTGGGTTCTGTGGCACTGCTCCAGGAAGAGACAGATGACTGATGGCTGCTTCTTGGCTACCAGGTAGAGTTTTGGCTTTGAGCATGGATCCAGGAATAAAGCAGCAGCAGCAGTGTAACCCTCCAGTCCATTAATCCAGTAGAAAGGAGCCCTCACTTCCCTGAAGCCCTCATGCTGGAGGGCAGATGGGGCTTTTCTTCCCCCCTCACCTACAGCCTAGGGGCCCAGCCTACATATGTTATATATGCTCCCTCCTTAGCACTATAATAGTCACTGCCCATCAGAACCTGAAAACAGTGCCTGAGTCTAGAGCTTGTCTAGACATGCACAAATTTAATCAGTAGCAATGCTACCTTCCTTCTGAGCCTTTTCCCCAGTACCATAAACTATTTATCAGCTACCCTTAGAATGCTGGGCAGCCTCTTCTAGCCCTGTTGCCAAGGGGCAATTCAGCAGGAGGGAGGGTGGGTGTTTGTGCTGCCTCAAGCTATGCCAGATGAAGTTTCACATTCCCATACTGTTAAGTCTGAGCTTGCTCATTTGCCTGTTTCAGGACTCCACTTTTCACCATTTGAAAATAAAACACAAACATAACCGACCCGTAGGATTGGAGCAGATGGAACACTACCCAAATAGCAGCATAGGCTTAGGGCAACACCATCTTCCTGCTGCTTGTTCCAAAAACTGGTCTCAGCCCAAGGCTGCACCTGACAAGGAACCAAAAAGCTGTGAGAGCCATGGTGCATCCCTTGTCTGGCAAAAGCTGCACTACCACAGACCTCACAGTTCATGTGGCAGGACAGGTAGGGTACTCCTTAGTGACTCCTTAAGCAATTCCTCCTTGCTGCCTGAGAAATAAAAAGCCAGGAGTTCAGCTCCCTCACAGACAACAAGCAAAATTCCTGGAAAAAATCATCAAGATGGTTTTACAGCAACTACAGAGAAAAACACACAGCATTAACCAAAGGCCTCAATGCCCTCAAGATGGGCAGGGTGTGGGTAAAGAACCCATCCCAGCGCTGCAGAGCTCTCACTCAGTTATTTCACAGTGAAGTGGGACCATCAGCTCACTCCTACTGCAATTCCACTGGCATTGCCCTTTAAAGGGTGAAAGCAAAAACACTGACATCAGACTGGGGCACATGGATATGCAACAGGGCATTAACATCCAGTAAGTAAAACCATACCTGGACAGTGCTGCAGCTGCATCAATGGCTCCTGATGCAAAAATTTACAGAAGAAAGATTTTATAAAATTTGTTGTAGTAAATTTTAGTGACCACCTGCAATTGAAAACCCTCCCAGCATGTGGTGTAAGTATATGAGCATGAGATTCACATTCAGACAAGCAGTATACAACTATCAACATTATTAAAGTTTATTAACAAAAGCTTTGTACACATCTTTTCATACACTTGGAATTTTACATCTAGTCAAAATAACAGCACATTTCCATCTTACCTTTTGTACAAATTGTTACAGAATATCCGCCAGTGGGTTGAGTAAGTAAAATAAGCCACTGGATAACTTTTGTAAAGTATCTACAAAAGTGATATGTGACATTTTTTTAAAAATTCCCCAGAACATATAAAAATAAATTATTTTTACTTTTTCAATTAAATCTACTAATTAGAAATATTACAAATCAAAATATCAATGTTTTCTTATGAATTCTTCACAATACAAAACAGATTTCACAAAACTTTATTTACAGAAATGAGGTAAGAACTGTGCAACGTTTAACTAAGAAACATATTGCAGAATTAACATGTTCTTCCAAATAAGTACACAGTGGAGGTCTAATTACCGCCGGGTCTTTTCCTCTAATAATTCCCACCTTAATATTGATTAGTGGTCATTACCCCCATCCAAACTATCCTTCACCATACTGCATAGACTCAGGCCATGAAATCAGCTACAGTCAGAGGTGGTGTAACACAAGCTCAGCCCTTTCAACCACGGGTAAGTATTAACTCACTTTTTTGGTAATTTATTAGTGAAAAGTGACCCAGCTAACAATCTGCCTGAGCTATTTACAGTGGTATAAACACCTCTAGTAAAGGCAGAACAAGGCTGCTGGTGCAACACAGAATATTCCTGCTGCTAACAAGGACGCCTCTAGTGCATGGTCAGCTCTTTGCAGCCATTTCAACAAAATGGAGGTAGCAACAGGCACTTGGTTTAGGCCAAACACTGCACATGTACTTCTTCCAGTGTGGCCTTCTCATCTGGTAAGAAAACTTTGTCACAGGAACCAAACGGCTCCTTTAAAAACCTCAGAACTCTAAAACCTACACCAAAATTAATAAACTTTGGATTCCATACTGTATTTCTTACTCATTAAAAACTCCCACTATATAACAACAGGAATTTAAAGGAATAAAAAGTTCAAAAGTGGATTCCCTTATGACTCAGGTTTCAAAAATCGATGTGTAAAAAAGGAAGGACAAACAGCAAGTCCAGGCTGTCATTACAAGCTTAGTCAAAAAGGATATATTGCAACTGCAGCAGAAGATCAGACTGGCTAGGGTTGGGGTTGGTTTGTTTATTAAAACTAAGCTCTGAAACCAAAAGAATGCATGACTGCAGACAGTGTACTTGTCTTAAAAATTTAAGATTATGACTAAAGAGAAGTATATTTTTTGTTTGTGGTTGAATCTGTACTTAGTACCATCACATTAGCAAAATAATTATCGTTTGCAGAATTTCATCTACTTCACAGTCTGAAACATTAAAAAATACATCCATTTTAGTGCAACAAGAAAGCAAATGAAAGCCTACCAAAAAATATCCTTTTGAAAATTATTAACCTTTTGCTGTGCAGTTAAGAGTTCCTTGTTGCATTTCTTCCATCTGCAGAAAGGAAAACTGCAGTTTGCAGCCAGATGAAGTGCTGTACAGCAGGACATGCAGTTCTCAAGTATCATTCAAATGTCAACTCTTCTCTGACGGAACTGGTCCAGTTTTATCATTGAGCCTCTGTGCAAGAGAAAATACTTCTAAAAATCAGATTATGAAACACAGAGTTAAGTAAAACTAAATTTATACAAATGACAGAACAGATGAAGTACATGGGGTTGAGCTATCTAAATAGTAACTTTTACACTGTAAAGAATAAAAAGTGGGAAAAGAGTAGTTTCTTGCTTTCTTAAAGTCCCACTAGCCCTACACTGAAGCAGCTCGTACTCATGACATCACAACTGGCATTAGAAAACATCACTTTAGCTGCTAATTTCATTGCAACAAGACTTGCAGTTCTGGCTGCTGGTCTGTGCAGAACAGCACGATGGGCAAGACAAACACCAGGTGACCTAAGCTTTAGCCTCAGGAAAGGGCTGAAAGCTGCACTGCTGCATCCAACTGGAAATAGGATTTCCATTTAGTGCCTGTCAGGATTATCTGGCTTTCATAAATTCCTACAAAGACATTGCCTGCAAATATCAAAAAGGACCAAGCAAAAACCTCATCTCATTCACTGAGCACATGGGACTGCTCAAAAACCTGTTCCAATTGGAAATGTGATTAAAGAACTCAAACTTTTGGCAAATAGAAAATTTGTTTTGAATTATTTTTGGACTAAAACAGTTCAACAATCCAGTGCAAGCTGTCTCAATTCTGATTTTTTTTTTTTTTTAATAAAAGCTATTTCAAAAGAAATTTATTTCTAAGGGGTTTATTTGGAAGATGTTCTGAGATTTCCTGGATGTTTTGCTGCTTGCTTACTGTAGTAAGAACAAAAAATAAAATTGTGACAGCATATTTGTAAAATATACTACTGCTGCCTAGCCACACTGTCCATCCCAAGCAATACTCATTTCAAGAAATCAAAAATAAGGTTAAATATAGAATAGTTTGTTCTGATAACAGCCAAATACAGGGTTTCAATACCAATCACTACTATTTGTTAGAAAACTAGGGGAAATAAATTTTAAACACACTAGAACAAATTGTGAACATTGCTAACTAAAGGCAAGGCACTGAGCAAAGCCCTGCAGGCAGAGTGCTTCTGCTCTGAGAGTCAGGGACTGGGAAAGAACATGATCTTGCCTGAATCCTGAAGATGCAACATCACAACAAGGGACCAAACTGGAAAGTGACAATGACCACATGCAAAGCTGAATAAAGTAAATGCTCATAGTTTTGAATGGAAGGGAGATGTTTCCAGAAAATCTGTCTTGAAAATTCATCATTTATGTTTTGTGTTTCACCCCTTATGTTTGGGAAGTACCACAGAAGTCCATCTGCCTGAGACTGTCTCCAACACTGTGTCCCTACAATAGCTGGAAACTCGGAGTGGGGAGCAGAGAAGGGACTGGTATCTCGCCCTCAACTCTCCCTGCCTTTGTTTTTTTTTACTACCACTGCCACCTGATGTCTTCTCCAAGGAACACTGGAACTTTGTCTTCCTGCTCTAGTCATACTTTGTTTTTACAAGTTCCATGTGCTCCTTCCCTTTATCCTTTTAAGAACCTTAGAAATTGAAGTCTACTCTCTGATTCCCTGAAGAAAACATTCTTGTCTTGGGGATGGAAATTTCAGGCAAAAGCTGGAGACAATGGAACATCTTCAGGAGAAAAATGTGTATTGTTTCCTTATGTGTCTAGGAAAAGTTTTATTACTCTATCAAGCAAAGGATTGCTCAGCCTCCCAGTGTACAGCCTCACATTCCCACTTCAGAACCAAGATATACGTAGCCAATTCTCCTCAGACATATTTCACCTTCCCAGCAATGGGCTTCCTCATCTCTCAAGTCATAATCTGATCTCTGCAGCCCCACATACCTGAGGCCTGGCCAGGACAAACTCTTCAAGTAAGGTGATGAAAGGAATGATCTACAAAACTGGAGACACATATCTGGAAGGAGATGGGATGAAGAGGACTAGGGCTGCAGTTGTTTTACAAGGGGAAGGTAAGGATCACTGGACTGGTGTCCTGATCCAGGGAAACAGGAGTGTGCAGCAGACAGGTGAGGTGTGAGTGACTGCAAGTTTGCAGAGTTCTGAACCTCATTAAGTGCAGGTCAAGGCTCAAGAAAAATAAAGGTAAAATCCACTGTCCTTTAGTTGTAAATACAGCTTCTTATCTTCTTATCTTTACCTCATGGAGGTATTACACTGAAAACAAGGTGAGAAATATACTTACTGTCACCTTCTGAGCTGCATTATCTCCATGAATTGTAAGGAATGGGTTGGTGGCAGCTGCATTAAGTGGTGAGGCCTGTGTGCCAGAAAGGAGGTTGTTTATGGGTATCTGTGCTCCTCCAGTAATCTGCAACTGCTGTACTTCAGACTGATGGTGTTGGTGGTGGTGATGCTGTTGCTGTACTAATTGATACAAAAGGGCCTGATGCTGTTCCTTAAGAAATATGAGGAAAGAAAAAATTTACCAAAAAGCAGCTTTTCCTTGGGTTCTTGCAAATCCACATCTTCAGTCAGTGCAACCCTTCACCTAATCCCAGTTCATTTAAGTTACACTAAATAAGTTTCATCACAGTGTGGGAGAGGGAAGAAAGTGCCTATAAAATTTCCTGAAATCAGTAGCTCAACAGAAGTTCAGCTAAGCCTGCTGGCTTCTATCAGGCCTCTATCAGAAGAAATGTACCTGAGAAGAATATCAAACCACGTTTGTCAAAGTACTAAAACACCACAATTAACACTACAAACAGTTAAACCAGGTACTTAAGTGGCCTATATGAATACTGCAAAGCAGAGCAAAGACAGCCCAGGAGATGATAACCAAAAATCTTTTGCTATAGTCCTAGTGTTATCAGATAATATCTTAATATACTGTGAAAATCCACACATGGTCCCTAACTCTGCTGCCCACAGCTGATGCTGGGAAGGGGCATCCACCACATCCACACAAGAGGAAAGGCACTAGGGAATGCTTCTACTAGCAATACACACAGCCCAACAATTTAGTAATTTAGTGCAACTATCATCCAAAAAGTTTGAAGCAACTGAAAAACTAAAACACTATCAAAACGCATAACACATTCCTAGTATTTATTTTAGACTAAGGAGCTCATCCATGCCTCAGAATACAATAGAGGAATAAAACATAATTAACTAGAAAACTTACTGATGTGAGTTGCTGGGTACTTAGTAATTGCTGAAATTGCTGGTGCTGTTGATGGAGCAGAAGTTGTCTCTGCTGGTCAGGAAGTAATCCTAGTCCTGAGGCACTGCAGGGTTTGACAGGGTAATACTGTAGTTTATATTAAAGTATGGTAGCTTTTTATTTCAGCTTTCAATTGAAACAAAGAAAATATGTATATAAACAGGAGGTTCCTATTTAGCATTTTGATTGCATACTGTCAAATATGAATAGCAGCTGTCCAGCTGCATTTTTTGACACAGTCATTGCCTCAATAATCTCATTTATGCTGCGCAACAGCAACATCTTGCGTGTCTACTACATATACAATTTTTAAACTCACATAATAATTACCATTTCTACATTTTTTCAACTACTATATGCAGAATAGACAGATTTAATACCATAAGACAGTTCTTGCCAACCTTTAATACTTACATAGCATTTATTTTAATCTTGGTTTCCTTGTATTTATCATTTTAAATTATCATTTCCATTTAATTATCATCTTTTGCTATATTCAAATCACTATTGCCTATGCCTATATATATAATTTAGCAAACACATTCAGTCTTGAAGTGGGCCAACTGATACTGCCAGGGCAGGAAGCCATGGCTGCCTCTGCACTTGCTACCACTTAGCTCCCAGTCCCTACTATCATGCATGCATAAAATTTTCTGCAGCTCCTTGGGATACTGGGCAGGGGGAACTGATGCAGCTGACAACTGGTCTGGAAATAAAGGGTTTCTTCAGCTGTGCCAGTTGACTGCAAAACCAACAGCATGAACAAGGGTGATTTTGAAACAGAAGACCAGGAAGACAGCTGACTTTACCAGTGTTAGCTTTTACTAATTTAAAACACCTACTGAATTATTAAGGTGAAATTTCATGACCGGTTTACCCTGCTATTGAAAGGTGAAGTATTTCCCTTTCAATTGCACGTTTCTGTGCTCTCCTGTTGCACTCTCTCTTGCACAATGAGCTGTATCTTGTGGGAACTGAACTGAAACCTAAGCACAAAACACACAAAGATTTTCTATTCATGCAGATGAGGTTATTGGGTAAATGCACAAACACCAGTATCAGGAAGGTGTGTGCAGAATGACCAACAAGACAACAGGTTTGCTGGCTAGGATTGGTATAAGGAATTAAGTCAGCCACAAATCTGCACAGTTAGGCTACAATCATTGATCTTCAAGATATTATATTAATCTTGCCTTTCTACAGTAGCTAGCATACCTTAGCCCAGCTCCATGATCACTTTGACATTTACTTTGTATTAACCAGGCAGTATAAAAACACCCATAGTATTGCCATTCTTTACTGCTGGGACAGGGCAAGGAATACCTACACCTTGTTTCATACTTCATTGGTTGGACTCGGTGCTATGGGAAAGTGCTGGGAAATCTCTGTCTATGGGAAATCTATGGGTATGGATGGGATAGAGGGACACCAGGGTACTGAGGGAGCAGGCACAAGGGCTCACCAAACCACTCTCCATCATCTTATCAGCAGTCCTGGCTAACAAGGTCCCAGTTAACTGGAGATCAGCAAATGTGATGCCCACCTACAAGGAGGTCTGGAAGGAGGATCCAGGGAACTACAGATCTGTCATTCTGACCTTGGTACTGGGGAAGGTTATGAAGCCATCATGTGGCACATGCAGGACAAAAAGAAAATCAGGTCCAGTCAGCATGGGCTTATGAAAAGCAAGCCCTGCTTGAAGAACCTGATTAACTTACATGACAAGGTGACCCACTTAGTGAGGTCATGAGGGAAAAGGCTGGGGGTGTTGTTTACCTGGACTTCTGTAAAGCCTTTGACACAGTTTCCCACAGCATTCACCTAGAGAAACTGGCTGCTCATAGCTTGGTTGTTCCCTTCACTGGGTAAAATCCTGGGCAGAGAGCTGGGCCCAAAGAGATGTGGTGAATGGAGTTAAATCCAGCTGGTGGTTGGTCACAAGTGGTGTTCCCTAGGGCTCAGTGTTGGGGACAGTTCTCTTAAAGTATCTTTATCAATTATCTGGATGAGGGGATTGAGTGCACCCTCAGTAACACCAAGGTGGGTAGGAGTGTTTATCTGCCTGAGGGCAGGAAGGCTCTACAGAGGGACGTGGGCAGGCTGAGTGGGTGGGCAGAGGCAAGTTGTATCAGGTTTAAGGAGGCTCAGTGCTGAGTCCCACACTTTGCTCACAACAACCCCCAGCTACGATACAGGCTCAGGGAGAGTGGTTGGAAAGCTGCTTGGTGGAAAAGGACCTGGGGGTGTTGGGTGACATCCAGTTGAACATGAGCCTGCAGTGTGCCCAGTGGCCAAGAAGGCCAATGGCATCCTGGCCTGTATCAGGAACAGTGTGGCCAGCAGGGGAAGGGAAGTGATTCTGCCCCTGTACTCAGCACCTCGAGTACTGTGTTCAGTTCTGGGACCCTCTCTTCAAGAAGAACATTGTGGTGTGGAATGTGTCCATAGAAAGGCAACAAAGCTGGTGAAGGGTCTAGAGCACAAGTTTTATGAGAAGCAGCTGAGGGAACTGGAGTTAGTTTATTCTGCATAAAAGGAGTTTAAGGGGAAACTTTATCACTCTTTACATCTACCAGAAAGGAGGCTGTGGTGAGGTGACTGTTGGTCTCTTCAGCAAATAACAAGTGACAGAACAAGAGGATATACCTCAAGTGGTGCCAGAGGCATTTAGATTGGATTTTAGGAAAATTTCTTCATTGAAAGGGTTATCAAGCACTGGAACAGGTTGCCCAAGGGAAGTGGCCAAGTCACCAATGCTGGAGGTATTTAGGGCCATGGTTTAGTGGTGGACTTAGCAGTGCTGGGCTAACAGTTGGACTTCATGATCTTAAAGGTCTTTTCCAACCTAAATTATCCAACAATTTCCCATAATCTACTTCACAACATGCATTAATATCACTTGTACCACTCTTCTAAATCTCAAACCTCTTGTCAGTGGTCTTTTTCCTAGACAATTTTAGTGATCTCATCCTGTGCAGGCCATTTTGCCTCTGATTACTCTATCTGTACATTTTTTTCCCCTTGTATTATATCCTATCCTGAAACTGCATAACCAGAACTGCACATAATATCCCACATACACACAGACCAGGGATTTAACATGACTGAACACACAATGGATAACACCCTTCTATTTCTTTACCAGTAACTGCTAGCAGTGGTTGTTTATGAAAGCAAAGATGATACTTTACCTACCTAAAGAAACTCTCAGATTTTCCTCCTGAACCACAACAGCAAAACTCACAGCTAACATGAGCTAGAACTGCCTGTTAGACTTTCACATTGTATATCTCATTGATTAATTGACATTTCTTCAAACAGCTTTAAATTCAATAGCTGTAAGAAGTGCTTAAAATTACTGCCTTCAGTTTGACTAATATTACCATTATTTCTTCCTTCTCTTTTTACCTCACTTTTTCTGTATTTTTCTACACTAGAATGAATCCTCTCCACTGATTTTTCATTCTTTTACCCCATTCTTTTTTTCCTCTATCATGTTTTACCTTTGCACTTTTTTTTTTCCTGCTGGTTTCTCTCTTTATCTGCTCTGCCTTCCTCTCTTACTCTGCACTGCCACTTGAAAGAAAATACCCTCAGCCAGTAGCTGAGACCTAAGTGTCTGGAAATGAAACCTAACTGCAGAAGACAAAACTGCAGCTCTCAAGCTTCCCAGAAAAGGCAGTTCACTGGATTTTACCACAGAGCTTTCTCTCAACCAGATCAGCTTGGAATGTAAATATATTCCTTTTTAGCTTCTCATTAAAAGGTATATGATCAGTCTGAAACTCTCAATCCTAGTCTTCTCTGGTTGCAAGAACATAAAGGAACAATCCTATCTTTTTCCTCATATCACTTCATCTCCCAGTTGCTAGCCATCTTTTTCGCAGAAAAGAATTAAGTATTTTTCCCTGCCAAAGAAATGTAGGCTCTTTAACCTACAAATTGAAACTCTCAAGCAGCAGCGTGCAAATCAGTGTTTTCTCACCTCCCTGTGTTAAGGAGCTCACATGAATAAGGACAATACACGTAAAGAAGTCTCCATGTATTGGTGAATAATACAGCTATTTTTCCTCATGAAACCATCTGAACAGATTCTGAAGCTTGGGAAGTTACTGTATGTAGCAACTTACAGGAACCTCTGACAACTCTTTCAATTACAGAACAATACACCAAAGTTAGCAAGCAGGGCTGAGTTCTCATGTGGCTTTTCCAACTGCGAATACCAATTTAAACCACCTCCAAACTTGATCACCACCACACAATCTAACCAGGTTTAGAGGGCCCACAATAGCCTGGTAGCTAAACTCCACGCCTGCCTGTGCTTGTTACCATTTAACCTTCCCACTTCAGCAGTTCAAAGAGTAGCGATACCTAGAGGAATTTAACAGTAAAGAAATAGTCCACACTGGTTGCCATGGAAACAGCAGTGAACTCAAGTGGCAGGAACAAATGGTGTCCCATATAGTTTCAGAACCAATAATCTTAACTGGTGGAAAATGCTTTTAGATTTTTTCTTTTTTTTTTTTTTTTTCTTCATTCAAAGTCATCCCAGAGCCTCTTCACGACTTAAGTTTCAGTCAGAGGGAAGGCTTTTCATATTTTTCACTGAAGCATTAGCAATGGAAGAAACAGGAATTAGGAATGTACGTTATTACTAAAATCATATTAGCACTAACTAGCATTAATGTTTCCTCAGCCTGAACTTTTTTCCTCTAAACAGACAACTTGAAATATTGAAAGCTAACAGAATATGGGGGCAGTTCTGAAACAATTCAAAAGGAAGGGGGGCCAACAAATCATCTGGATGAGCTCAATAAAGCAAGAATTCTGAGAAAAGTGCACTTTTAAATTTAATATGAGCATCAATTTTAAATTAGTATTATTAAGGGAGAGGTGTAAAGAGAGACCATTCAAAAAGAGAAATAGAGAAATGGAAATGCTAGCAGAGTTATATATAACTTATTAATAAGATTGTTGTATCAGAAAATAGGGAATAATTGGACTATTCCAGACTGTGCTAAAAGTTCAAATGTGAGCCTACAAACAGGATACTAGTTGCAGTATTCTGTATGAAGTAGTCTACTTATGTGCTACACACTCACGAGTTACAGCAGTTAGAGGGATATATGAAAAAAAGGGACAAAAGAACTTCTACAATATAAAGAGCCATAAATAAATAAACTCTCTGATAACAAAATCATATCAGGAAACAGCAGCATGACCAGCATATTTTGGCATTACCTGAGTGTGGAAAGCATTATACAACTAGCTAATATTGATTTTGTCTTGTATTTCTTACTTCTCACACTTCTGGGAAAAGTAACACAAAATTCTTGTACTTTCAGCAGCCCTCTTAAGAAAGAAGGTACATTCCATTACGAAATGTCTTTTGTTTAACTTACAAAATTATCACATATGAGGTAATTATGAAAAATATAACCTCCCTGGTAAAAATATAATAGCACACAAAACAAACATGATTCACTTGAAATTATCAGGTTTTATGAGCCTATTGAAGCAATACCACACAATGATTTGGTATATGAATATTCAGGAGCTGCCAAACAAACAGTGAGGGGAAGAAAAATTTAAAAGGAAACTACAAAATTAGGGATCCCTTGCATCATTCCAATAACATATGCCTTTTTTGGTGGGTCATCCACCATAATCTCCAAAAATAACCTCTATTTAAAGATAAGTAATCCACAGCATATTTGCAGGCATTTCATTCTACATAGAACCTTCATTCTCCTTCCAAAAAGGTGGGACAATATAAAATGTGGGGAAAAGCGGAGTGGGGAGAATGAGCTAGCACAGGCTCTGCTCTATTCCAAAATACTTCCAGACCAAACAGTCCATTCCCCTTCCTGGAAGGCAAGCTGTTTCCTTTTGTTACCCATTTGCCTTGCAGCTCAAGCAGCAGCAGTTAATGCCACTGAGGATACCTATGTTTTGGGGAAGAGCTGTTACGCATACTCAAGCATGGATCTTGTTATGCATTTAAAAATCCTTAGGAAGCTGGCTTAAAAAACTAATTTTGTTGCCTCTCGAGTCAGAAACAGAGATCAGACAACACCATGCTACTGTATTACTACTCTGGTTAGTTATGCCTTTTACATCTTTAATTATATGACCATATACTGTTCTCCCCCTCCCCCCTTCTTATTGCAACAAATGGTAGCTTTTCAATGCTCCTTTAATCCTGGAAGAACAATTGGCAGGACAAAGAACATTGTTTTCTGAACTACAAAAAAAACCCAACTTGAGCACATTTACATAATTACATTTGTTTAGGAATTTGACTTGATTAAGAAACAGGAATAAATAGATACTAAGATTCCCAAAAGCTAAGGAGCAAACATCTTTAACTTGACTATCTGTGCTTTGTTACACGCCTCCTTACTTCCATTCACAGATGAGGGGCAGAAACTAATTACAGGCTAAGGAAGGAACAGTACCTTTTGAACAAGGCAGTTGAAAATACAGGTAATCTGAAGAACAACAGACACTATCAAGAAAAATACCAGAACAGCAAATCCTTACCTGTTATTTAATGTGGTTGGCAGAGGATGCGTTGCATTGGGTGGCACGGTTGCATGAGTGAGAGGAGAAGGGTTCTGTGATATTGTTGCTGGGGTCTGAATTACCCCATTTAAAGCCCCTACAATTCCATTGATTGCCAGCTGGCTGGCTGGCAGTGCTCCAATTATTCCACCCACACCAGGCACTGCAGGAATGGTGGAGGTTACAGTCTGCATACCACTAGCTAGTGCCCCCACTGTCACACCATTGACCTGTTGAACTCCTGTGACTCCTGAGCCTTGCTGAGCTGGACTCTGCCCAGCAGGTGGTGGAGTGGAAAGAGATGATGAACTGCTGGTGCTTTGTCCGCTGGAGGTTATCTCCTGGGTGTAAAAACAAACAACAAAACCCCCTCAGCTGCATAAAATTTCACCTAACAGAACAGTGCAAGGACCAAGATGCGTTAACTTGTAACAAGTTTAAGTTTGGAAGCAACAAATGAATATTACCTGATTTAATACAGGAAGAGAATTGTCCGGTAAAAAACTGTTTCCCAGATGGGGGCTTTTACTGCTGTTCAAGGAATCAGTGCTGGGTGCTAAAGTAATTATTTAAAAAAAATACACAGTGATTCAACTTCTATAACACACAAACTGGTTCAGAATAGTTATTTCAAAATAACATCACAGGTGAACATAAAAAGTGTAAAGTTAACCTTAAAATCATTGCCGAATAGGAAAATATTGATTAAATAATTGGTGAATCAACAAATTCAAACAGACGTGTTCCAGACTGAAGTAAACAAGAAACTGTACTGAAACAAGTACTAATGATTCACTTTCCAATTGACCTTTTAAACGTGCTAAATACTTCATCTACATTCGTCCTACATGTATGTGCATCTCACATCAATGGCATATGTAGATGAAAATGGTATTTCATATAAATACATCTTCAAATTACTTTGATAGTTCTACACTCTCCCCTACTTACCTGCTTGTCCTGGGAAGGCATGTACTTGATGAGAAGGGCTAGGGTTTGAAGTTATTGTTGGAAAGGGCACGGAAAGCTGCGCATTGAGTAGCTGAAGCCTCTCCTTCTTAGCAGTCAGATTCTTTATCTGTTCTTCTAACCTCCTATTTTCAACCTGAAGTTGGTGTAACGACTTAAGCATTCCTAAAACTAAGGTAAAAACATATGTTAGCTTTTGCAGCCACATTCAAAGAATGAATAACATCTTCCTTTTTAAAAATTTATGTGTTACAATTTAAGACTAGCATTAAGTAATGCTTGAAAATAGAAATAAAATTCTTACTGAGAGATACACATCACAGAAATTTGAATTTAAGTGGAAAGGTTTAGGATCAATTTTGTGTAATTTTAAGTCGGGAAAAAAGTATGTAACCTATGACAGTAATTTTGCAATATATCTACACCCTGGCTTAAATAAAGTCACGTAATTAGGGCTGACATCCATTTTAAAGCAAACAGCAGTACATAATAACTTATCCCCAAACTCGAATATAAGAATATTTTTTTTTTAGTACCACGGGTTAATTGCATAGTTGGGGAAAATTAAAAAATCTATTTCAACTGCAGTATTATCGAACAGAAACTGTTTGAAAAATATTTGTTCAACTAACAATGCAGCCAACCAAAAACATTTCTGTAAAAACAAGAAAGTTTTTGAAAAGAGAGTTTTTCTGCTTAAAGGTCATGTACAGTGAGTCACAAACGTACAGAAACAATGAAAAAAAAATAATTCAACGAGAAGTTATCATGCCACACCTTGCTGGGAGCAGGAGCTCTCACTTGCTTTGAGCGGTGATCTACAAATCTCCCAGCAGGGAGCACTGTGTGAGCACTTCAGTTACCACCACCCCACCCCACCCCCACTTTTTTTCTTTTTTTTTTTTCTTTTTTTTTTTTTTCTTTTTTTTTTCTCATTTCTTAGAAAATGGGCATCATCTTCTGTAATAACCTGATTTTTACCAAGCACAGTTTTCTCAAACTCTGATTTGGTTTCCGAACTTGGATTTCCCAACTAGTACTACAGTGTGACTATAATGCCACAGGGATAGCCATTTTTTTTTTAATATTCTAAATTGTATTTGTTTAACATGACCTCTGGGCCTACTACAGACATAAGTCTACTGGTATAGGCACATCTGGTCATTTCCCAAGGATTTAGCTTTTATCCCTCCTCTTCAAGAACATACAAAGGAACCCTCAGTGAGCCCAAATGAGATGCAATAAGACTTAGCTAAACCTGTCCTCCAGCTATCATGTTTAAAGGATTATCCCTGCATGAATTTCCTCACAATTAGCATTTTCGTCAGGATGCCATTCATAAAAATACCAACTAGATACCACTTTGCCAACGAGAAAAACAGTATGTTCAGTAAAATATAACACAAATCCTTAACTGGTGTTGAAAAAAAATTTTTTAATTTTTTTCAATCACTGTCTTTGATAGTGGTAGATTGTTGAATACGGTGATCCAAGTGATCTACTCATCACTTACGTTTTTATGGTATTTGGTTTTGGACTATTCCACTCTATTAAACATAACTTGAGAAAATAATGATTTGCTTGCTCTGAGAATTTAATGAGAAACACAAAACAGAGATATGGACACCCACGAGGACATCTGCCTAACATTTGCAAATATTTTTCTGAAAAAAAGCAATAGAAGTAGACAGTTTAATGAATTAAAAAATGGAAAGTGTAACAATGAAAAACTGCGATGCCATTTTATATCACAATATAAGGCAAACTAGGGAGGTGTGCTAGACTATTTACAACTGGATCTAAGAGTCCAGAATTCATTTCCAGACTCTAATCAACCAACTGGATCTACAAGTCACCTCCTCTTGCATGACACCATTTCCCCTTCCATAAAAATGCAGATAATTATAGAGAACTCTTAAGTAATCTACTGGAGCTATTTGCTACATTAGAAACTATGTTACAATTACACACTACAGTTATATTTCTAAGGGAGTTGGGTTTTTTTTTAAATTCATGGACAAGCACTTTATGGCAGTTCCAAATAACAGTTACCAAAAGCAGTAACAAACAGAGAGTACTTACTGTCACTGGGGGTGCCTTGCTCTAATAAAAACTGTTGACCTTCACTCCATTGCCTCTCCAGAAGCTGTTCTATGCTGGCTGCTACCGGAGGCAAATTTTCACAACTGTTCCCTGATTGATCATAGCGGATCTGCAAGCTGCCTACAGGGGATCTGTTGAAAATATTGCAGATTTTTGTTTAAACAAAAGGAAGGAAATGTATTAGTAAAAGTTTGTTGAAGTTTCTTGCCATTTATCAGCCCCTAGCACCTATGTATCTTATCAAGACTAAGTTAATTCACCAAAATCTCTTAAGAACTGGTTCTCACAGACAATGCTTTAGTAGAAGAAAGATGTAGTACTTCAGTGTGAGAATTTGCACTGAGAAGGCATATAGCTGCTTCTTGCACAAGACTAACATAATACCTAGCTGACAAACAGCACTGTATTAAATTATACAATGCATATTTCCACAGCAGGAAACCACTGTCTATGGACAGATGGAGTACCTTTAAAAAAAAATAATCTTCAAACCTTTCACAGACAAAACAGGGAAAATAAAAACCAATTTATTAAAATTAACACAGTAATGATAGATTCCCATAGGAAGGCCACATATAGCTCTACTGCCTAACTTTTCTTACAAGAATCATAAAACCATATTTCTGAGGGAACATGTGAAAATTCACCAGGGGTGCAATGAAAGTTAAAAGTTACCCTGTGCACACTTGATATACTTCCTTTTGTCACTGACAATCACACATAGTTCAAGGAATAATCCCTTTGACACATCTTTTCTCATTTAGGAGGAAATTAAATATTCAGCATACAGCCAACTAAGAAAGCTGGGTACCCGTTAGGTCCTACGTAAGCTTCTTTTGCATTGGACGGGGCAAAATTTAACCTGTGAGCAAAACTATGTGTTCAGTTTATTTCTGTCTCAGGATTCTGGCCTCATGTGTGCATGGTCCTATTCCTCAGGCAGGACCAACACCATAGTCTGCTATGAGTTGGTTGGTATTTTTGCTTGGTTTGTTGTCAATATTTTTTTTTTTATTGATTCCAGTATGCTCAGATTCAGATTCTTATGTATTAGTTATTACTGTAAGCAATACCTATTGGTGCCATCACAGGATCATGGCTGTACTGTTCTACATGTAGTGCAAATTTACCAAGACCACCACCATGGTCCCAGTACTGGACAACATATAGGGCTCAGGAAATAAATGTGTTAATTATGATTAGAGTAATAAGCAGTGGTCACAGCACATTAGCTACCTAATGACTGTCAAGCATTTTGTAGGCATCAGAGCATGGCGATTTTTACGAGAAAAGGTTGTAAGTAGGTGACTTAAGAGCTCTGTAAGGATTTATTAGTGATTCCTCTTTTGCATACAGGATGAAAAAAGAGAAACACTTGTTAAAACAGAAAGCCCTGATGAAGGTAGCGTAGTGACCAAGGTAGTGTTTTTTGACAAGAGAGGACAACTCAGCAGAATGCTCAGCAGAGACGTGGCAAAAATAGCCTTAAAACTAGAGGTTTACACGATCTGCTGAAGTGATAAGAAGGTTTATGTGGAAACATTTTAAACAGATGCACTATACTCCACACAACACACTTTAAACAAACAAACAAACAAAAAAACCCAATTATAAAACAAATTGAGAAAAAACAGGGCACAACCACCCCCCAGCAACTTCTTGCTCTGTATGCATGCTTTTGAAGGATGCATAATCCTAACAGGTTGTGCTATTTGACTTGTAAATCACCAACAAAATTCTTTTTGGGCTTAGGACTGTTTCCTATCAATTTCAGGAAGGTAGAAAAACAAAGCAATACATGACTGGATAACCTCTGCAATCATTCCCTGGAAGCCTCTACAGAAGGACAAGAAAAATAAAAACTAGATTTCCCTGTATCGCAGTGTAGTCAATGCACCCTCTTCCAGCTTCCCACCTCATCCATTAGGCATTATAGGGTTCCTACACACTACCTGCAATATAAGGGTTTAACTCTTACTCCAAATAGTACTTGATAATAGTTTCCAGCAGGACTGTGTGCTGTACAAGCAGGTCTGATGCTGTCACTGAGATGGGAACTCCTTGTTTCTTGGGAAGGTTCCTTACCTTGCTTACTTTAACAACTGTTTTTTGTATAAGCCTGGGGTACAGTTATTCATACTCTTATATTATTACTTTTAAGTAATACTGCATTTACATATAGGCATACTTCAATGCAGCAATTACATAACACATTTTTAAACCTAAGGTTAAGTATGGGATAAAGACAGTTTAAGTGCTACCTTGGGAAAAGCAGCAGTTCCTCTGCAAAAGGCAAACAGCTCATATATACCAGGTATATTTATATTTCTCATATATATTAAACTTTTAAATATGACAGCTTAAACATTAAACACTATGCTTATGTAGGGATACAAAGATGTAACAATATTAATTTGAAATGACCTTACAGATCATAAATAATATACATCTTCTACAAAGAGCTGCAATTTGCTGCACCAGGAACAGCGAACAATTTTTCCTGCAAGTGTTTTTATTTTAAGCAACTATATGAAAATTACATGGATCTTTCAAAGCACTGTTATTTATGAATCTCATAAGCTTCAAAGGGAAGAGAGTCAGAACTTACAGAAAAATAATTTTAACAAGTAAAGCAAGTAACATTCAGAGTTATGATTTTCAGACAGCAGATTCTTCAAAGTTAATTCTTTATTCACTATGAACTATATTTTAAGTAATCAGAGTTACTTATTTAACTGAAGAAATTGGGGAGTTACTTGCATATTCAGAAACATCAACATCCATCTGATCTTTTCTTATCACACAGGGTTAAAATTTGCAGACTACTAAACTGAATTTTTGCCAGGTATTACAAACTAAGCTTTTTCATCTTTCAGCTTTGGATCTAAAAGAAGTTATTTCCACCTCTCGTCTTTGCTTTTTTGTAATTTCTGTTTGTTTGGTTTGGTTTCTATTTGTTTGTTTCAGGGTTTTTTTATTGGTGATTTTGTTTTGGTTTTTTGTTGTTGTTGTGGTTGGTTTTTTTTAACAACTGCCAAAGCTATCTGCACTTTATGAAGTGATATGGCTTCCATAGGCAGGATGAAACCCTGCAGCTTTGGGCTGAGGTGGCCTTTGTGTCTCACAGTTCTCCTCTGCCATACTCATCAAAACCAGCAAGAATTTGACCATGCTTTAAATGCTAGGCTATACATACCCTGAGCATACACTCAGTAGAAGCATGATATTTAAGAAGTTTAGATTCCAAAATATTCTGCCTCAAGTAATCCTGGAGACAACTATGCCCTACTGCAAATCATATAAAAACCAGGCCTGAAAACCTGAAATTACCACAACACATATGCATAAGACGACTTTTTATCTAATCAAAAGTTCTGAAATTTTTTAATTGTTGAGCATTCCCCTTTGCAAAATTCCCTCATACATCGGCATACGTACAGACATGTTCCTCATTTATAGAAAAAATTGACATGTAAATGTAAACATATGTTGACTGAGAGCACAGTCTAAACTGATTTGTAAATTCTCTATTGTTTTAAAAGCAAAACATAAAAAACACACTTAAAAACCAATTCATGGCTAGGTAATACCACTTAAGTATTATCATGGATATTTTCACCCCAATCAACAAGAAGTCTTTTGGTTAATTAAGGAACAGAATATAAGATCAACACCACCAGGCATGTACATTAAATTACCTAATGTGGATATATTTATTATAGATTACTGTAATAAACGCATGGCGTAACAACTAAATTAATTGTAACAACGCTTTATCTGTGTAACTACCATTTTTTACCTATCCTAAAATTCTTTAAGATAAAATGTCCATGGTTAGTCCCTATGCAAAAAAAACCCTCAGTATGAACATTAAAAAATCTTGTTCACAGGGACTGACTTTGGAAATAAAGTGATTTAAAAACACAGATTCACTTAAAATAGATGGAAAATATTACTGAAGTATTTAAAACACATTGAAGTTTTAACAGCAAATATTTTAAAACATAATAATGTGATGCAACCCCAGCAGATTCTTATGTCTAACTTTTATAGCAGAGGTGAATTGCTGCACAACAGAAAAAGTACTTTTTTTTTTTTCCCCACAGAGGATTGTTGTATGTTTTCAAGTCATGAGAGGGGATAGGGAAGAAAATATTTTTCTGAATTTCTGTCTTTCATCTAAATTCTCAGACCATCTTACTCCTGTGATCACTGTAGTCTATCTATGGGATTTTTTGGTTTTTTGCAAATATGCTGAAAAATATTATTATGGTAACAAATCTGATAGTCCAAGTAGTATATATGAATTAAATGATAGCTAGACTGTTCTAAAGCCAGTCTTTATTTCTTAAGTAGAGTCCTTCATTTGTAAACTTTATTTCAGTTGATATGAAAGTAAATTTTAGCACATTTTTCGCTATCTGGACATACTAGGGTTTAAGATGGATATACCTATAATAAAAATAAATATGTACATGAGTGTGTATACATATACACACATATATAGGCTGTTAAAATAGTTATTAATTAATAGTAAAAAGACAGTGAAGTTTCCAAATCTTAAAACATTTCCTCTGCCTTCACTCTCCAACAGAAATAATACTTACCTTGGTGAGAGACTTCCTCTGGGTGAACCTCCTCTGCCAACAAGGCTGCGGCTATTATCTCCAAGATCTTGATCTGCAGTGTAAATATTTCACAGCTGATAAACTGACTCGTCTGAGATAAGAGTTTTAAAGCTGATGTAGATATTTTTAAAATACTTTAAATCTCAACTTGTGTCTGTAATTGTTGCTGAAGATTGACTACGTAACTAGTTTAAGATTGCTGAACTGTAGCATGTAGGGTGTTGTCCTTACACAGTTTTGAGGCTGTACCAGGCCATGGATTATGTTCACTTCTTTCATTCCTTTCAGTTTTACAGCACAGAAGCGTGGTTTGCATTTGCAGTACCCTCCCCTCAGCCACTTTTAATTTCTACGGTGAAAGTAATGAATCACAGCTGTGGACAGCTAATCTGTATGCTTATCACAGCAAATCCTGATGCTCCCTATTTTTTTAACACTTTGCATCCCAAAACAAGTCATAAAATATCTAACATATTAAACTTACTGCTGCCATCTAACAAGCACACATTATTCTGCCAATTTACTGAAAACTTTATGAAAGCATGTAATTCACTAATTTCTATTTATAAGCAGAAGGATAGGAAAGTCCCTTGCTAAAAAGGCAGTAAAACAAACAAAAAAGGCCTCATTAAATATACGAAAACGTTTTGCTTGGAGGGACTCAAAAGGGTTATTTTCCCTATGGCCTCTCAATAAAATAACCCTATCTGCCCCCTTCAAGGTTGCCCTCCCCCTATTCTGAGCCAAGCGACCTCCGACCTCTTGGAGGGCAAAGACATGACTGATCCATTCTTGGTAAACTGCTAAACTCATTCCCTTCCCCCAAACAGGCATGACTACTACGACATGTCAACAAATCCTTACGGAGGGAATGAAACAAAGCAAAGCCAACGCTCATTAAAACTGTAGAGGAGAGCCCAGGGTACAAAATGCCAATCGGTAAATATTCACAAGATTATTAAATGCCGCAGAAGTTCTCTAACGGGATCTCTTTCACACGAAGTTGTATGTAATACAATTTCATGAATTATGCAAATCAAGGTTTAAACTATTCACGACAAAACCCAGAGCTGTGTTACTCTGGTTGCAAAGAGCTCGGAACTGAGCACATCAATCACAGAAGTCACAGGAGACATTGTTGCATTCCTGCCTGCTGATGGCTCTGCTTAAACACTTACATTTCAGGCACTGAAAAAAAAAAAAAAAAAAAGGGGGTAGGGGGGGAGGGAGAAAACCCGCACTCTTCCAGGACAACTGAGAATTTACTTCCAACACGTAACAACTTCATACAGAGTTTTAATAAACAAATGCTGAGTTAAAAAAAAAAAAATAAAATCTTTTTAAAAAGGCTGTTCGATTTGAAGTCGGTAACGTTGGCCATTTGTCTCCAGCAGCGGGAAGCTTACCTGCTTGGTTGTTTTCAGCCTGGGCTATAAGTGCTGCCATTGCTGAATTTGGATTCAGCCTATTGCCATACACGTGGGATGGAGGCAGACTGAGAGAAGATCCAGGTAGGGAGTTTGCCTGCAAGAAAACAATTAAAACTTGAATCCTGCTTTTTTTAAAAAAAAAATGAGGGAAAATGCTAAATATATTTTAAATAGTTTTTCCTTATGCACAGTTTTTAATATTTCTAAAGTTGACTGGTTTTTACAATGTATTTAAAAGAAAAAAAAAAATACTGTTTTCCATTTGTGAGTACAGGAATAGAAATGCAGTGCTTTAAAAGTATATCAGGTTTTAAAGTGTGTTTTACTTGTCGTTGGCAAGATCTGTTAATAAAAAAACTTCCTAATAAAAAAAATCGATGCAGCAAATATTAAAAATACCTAAGTGGCATTTTAAAACAATCACCATGTAACAGGATGGGCAGACTTCCTTGCAATCCTGAAGTATGCACTCAAGGCTAGGACTTAGAAGCATGGCAACCATGTGGTTATCCTACTAATTATTTAATCTTATTAAACCATTTACAAAATAAGGGCAGGTAGACAACAGATGTCTCACAAATGCTTGGGTTCCTTACATCACAAGCCGGCTGTGGAGGTCAAAAGGTCCAACTTTCAGCTCTATAGTTTAACTACACAGAGCCATATTTCCTCTGCTTGGCTCTGTCATTAGTAAAACCTGCACACTATTCTGTTACTTCCTATTTTGATAGACTTGGAAGCCTGGTGTTTTTTTGTTTTGTTTTGTTTTTACTTTAAAGAACGCAAACAGCCATTACAAGTATGTTTTCTATACAATAGGGGGCTCTCGGAATCACAGCTTTGCCCTGACCCCATATAAGGAACTGTATTTTTGGCAGCTGGCCAGCTCTACTTACTGAAGAGCTCCCAAAGTTTGTGTTCATTCATGTTGCTAACCACAATTCTGAAGGTCTCTGCTGGGACTTGTGCCAAACAAGCGAAAATGAACCCTTAAACAGATGAAGCTGAGGAGGCCGGCCAAAATCTTGCATAATCCAACGCAATAAAAATACCTTCTTCCTTGGCTGCTTATGCTTTTTCTCTTTCGAAGAAAAGATTTGTGTCAAATGCTGAGTTGCAGAGACAGGCAAGCAAAGAAAAAAAGGCTGGCTGCTTATTAGAATGGCATTTTTCCTACCTGATAAAAAATTTGCTTCAGAACAAGGAAAAGAGAGCAATATAAGGGGGTGGGGGGGCTGAAGATAACCAACCTGTGTGATTACCACTTTTAAATAGAATATTTTAAGAAAATGTAAACAACGTTTACAAAGGAAACAAACAAAAACAAAACCAAATAAAAAAATGTGAACAGAAAGGAACTCAATTTGTGGGACATTTTGACATGTATAACTGCACACAAGAGACAGGGGAAACATACTGGTTATTACAGCAAAATATTACAGAGTATAAACTGTGTCTCTGGAAAGAATCACACACTACCATTAAGTTCTGGCTTTCAGCCAACATATTAAACTTGATGAATGGACTTTTATGAATTCACACAACTGTTTTCAATGATGCTTTATTTACTATATACTGGTGAGAAATTGTGACTAATCCTTACATTCTTCTGCTGTCACAAAGTCAGATAAAGCCACAAGTAATTACTTCACAATTATCACATTTTTTTCACTTTTCAGTTAAAAAGTACATGCAAGACCACTAGACATAGAACCACAATTTCATTTCAAGTCTAGCTGTTATTTCTTTTTCTTTAAAGAATTGCTGTCCTTAGTAAAATTAATCTGAACTAGTTTTAAATCTTAAAAATATTGCAGGCATTTCCACTTATCCAGGTATAACAGCTTCCAGGAACACACTACATATTAGTACTGTAACAGTTCTGATAAAGGCTCCAATACTGAACAGTTCCTACTATTTTCCTTAATAAACACCCCCAGCATCATTCCAGCAACACTACTGTCATTCACTAGCAACCTTCAACTGTTTTTTTCTCAAAACCAAAGCAAACTTCAAAAAAGAAACCCTTCAGAATGGAATATTAGAAGACTGAACAATTACTTGCTTATATATCTGAGACAAGACGGGCAAAATAAATACATATATTTTATTTAAATAAATTGCTTGAGGCTATGAATTTTCCTAATAAAGTTTATAATTAAAAAGAAAACCCTACAAACACTGAGTCCTATTTCTATTTAGTTTTAGAATGTCTATAAATTATTCCACTTCATTCTTGTAAGCATGCTGCTCACATTTTACACAGAAGCTGCTATGCTTACTCTGTGTAATTCATTGTGCAATAGCAACTATCTATTCATTTAGGATATCAAGGCAACTATAATCAGCAGAGAAGACGTTTATTTGAAACATGCCCAAATAGCTTCAAGAACCTTCTAAAAGTATCTAAGTATCTTGAAAGGAGTTGCTAAACTCTGGTGAGTAACCATCACATCACAAAACAGGCAACATCAAAGGAATTGAACAATGTTTGCTAAGTGGGTTGATATAACAGATCAAAAGACTTAGCATGATTTAAACAATATCTAAGAACTTGAGTTTGTTCACAAGTGGTGGTTCAGCCTAAATTTAACCCCTGTTTATACTTTAAAGTAACGGAAAAGGTGTCCTACTACAAGCTGGAACTACAAAAGTTCTGGTGGCCTCATATATGCTACACAGCTCTCAAAGGAAAAAGTCACATGAATAAAATTGTGCAAGGTAAATAGAAAACTTTTCAAATACCTTTTTCTAAAAAATGGCAATGTAAAATGACAAGAATAATGATTTGTGAAGCTTTATTATGTATGTGACGACTTCATCTGACAGGAAAGTAGAGGAGGTGGAGGAGTGCTACATTATTTAAAGGTGAAATAGGAGCTTCGTGTTTCACTCCGAGTCGAAACAAGCTGTAGCAAGCATTTATTAAACATGCCCAATCATCCTGTCAATACATATTAAGGTCACAGAACTGAAACATGTTCTAAAATGCAGAACTTCTAGAGCTGCAGTATTCCTTATTTCAACTGATTCTATCTAAATAGTCAACACAGTACATTATCAAAATCTATGAACTAATAAAATGAGAGACTGCAAAGTATTTATTGCAAAAAGGGAGTAAATTTTACTGAAAATATTTTAGCAGATGGACTTAAGCCCATCCAGAGGTATATAACACACTGCTTTCATTTATGGCACGTTCAATAAATCAGTAAAGCAATAAGCAGCAGAGCAGCACAGAAGGAAGATACACTGTAATTCACGGAATGCCCAAGTGCAATAAGAATAAATGATTGCTATTTGATTGATGCTTAAAAACACTTCTTCTGCAGCAAGAAAGTGCAAATATATTCTTCTAATTAAAGACACAGACTTGCGGGTTCACTAAATTTAAGTCATATAGAAATAGCCTCTAAACATTTGAAATATTTTTTATTTGCTTTCACCACCCCAAAATGGTTTTTTACTTTTACAGTTTGACAATAAAGATTCCCAAGTTGACAACAATTGCATTCATAACTGAATATTCACTAAAATTTTCATAGAAAACTCTTCATTGCAAAAGTTACATGTTCCTTAAGCAGAAAAATCAAAGGTAATGAGACAATACTTAGTTGTACGCAGTTAGATTATATCTCCAAAATTTAAGAACCTTTGAGCATGCCTATTCCCCTGTTCCTTTCAAGTTTTATGCTATTAAATATTTTCTGATAACAGGACTCATTTCTGTCTTAGTCCCACACCAGTAAGGTTTTAATACTCAGCGTGTGATGAGAGATGAAACCAAGTGTGAACAACTTTTGGGTCCCATGAGTAGGCTGACTGTTGAAGCTGTCAGGTTCAATTGCATCATTCCACATTATTCAATGCCCCAAACTGCTCCCTAATTGTTAAGGGCTTAACATATTCAAAACCATTGTTTAGGCTAATGGCGAAATGCCTACAGTTGAGTTTCCATAAAGAAAGGGGAGGGATTTAATTGTAGTTAAACCATTATTGAACTCTCTTCCTTTCATGATAGGACAACAAGGATGGCCAGAACAACCAATTCCAAGATGGCTTCTTAATCAGTTAATATCCAATCATCACCCCTTTTCCCCTCTGCTTTAAAAATACTCATTGCAATATTGTAGCTTTGGATTACATTATGATGATACTTTACAATTAGTGACAGCACACCTAATTAATGACTTCAGCCAGTATCTATTTGTCAACGATAATTTCAACAGATATTTTTATTCCTTGTTTAAAACAATATCATTGCTCCTGCACTGTTGATATCCCTTGAAGTACCAGATTAATGTGGTTGGGGTCGTATCATTTACCAACAATACTAGATGCTTCATTACAGCACAATACTTTCTAGTAACACAAAGAAATCAGAGCACTAAAACTACTTCCAACTACTACTGAAAACAGTATAAAAAAATTAATGCAAATCACATTTAAAGCTATTTTTTCTATGAGCTACACTTCTAAGACATTACAAATACTCTCTGTGCAATCATACAGTTTCATGAAATATGGAAGAAAATAAAAAGCACTAGGCCAAATATTAACATCAACTTACTTCATATCTAGAAGTCACCTCAAATGATGCATTTTGGTCAATAGTATGCAACATTTATTTGAGCAATGCACTAATGAAAATAACATAATTAAAACCTGAATTGCAATTAAATGAGCTTAGATATTCAAACATATTAATGCTTTACACATAATGATAAAATATTATAACACATATATAAAAAATAATGCTTTTCTTAGTGAAAAGAGCTGTCTACCAAGTGTTTGCAGCAGAGGAAACCTGGCCTTATGTTCCCTTGCTTAACTTGGACAAGTGAAGAAGTGTGATTTTATCACTGGAATTTCTAAGGCCACTTACTGTACAAACAGCATGTAACAGCTGGCTTTTCCTGGGTATTCAGCGCAATGGGAAGAATGTGCCAATGCTTCCTTTTATTCTTTCAGTAATTCTGCACCACTTTTAACTTCATTTAGGAAGTGTGAGGGAACCACTGCTACACATGATCAATTTTGCCTCCTCTATGTTCTGTTCATTTGGGATGGCAATACACACACACACATATGGAGGGAGTAAGACTGCAGTGAACTGCAGCAGTGCACCACATTTCTAGGAAGCCCAAAAGGAAGTTGTGCCACACTCAGTCTCCAATGTGTCACACGCTGTATTTTCACCACAAGTATGGAATTTGCTTAGAAATCTTATACAGCACTTACTTGAAAAAAAAGTTTCTATGTTCCTGTTTATTTTCTTGTATGCCAAGAAATACAAATGGAATCAAGGATAACACAGAAAATTCTACAGAAAACCATCATATGACACAAAATAATATTAAAATGCAGCATGATAAACACTACATACCTATTTTAACTGATACTTTCATTTAGACTTTTCTAATACATATTTTGAGTTTCATGGTTGCAAGTTGTATATAACTAATTTTCAAGCAAACTATATCAAGTTCTTGACTGAAACAGCCTACAGCACTATTGGTAACCAAAAGCAGAAAGCGTACTTCTTACAGCTAACCTAACCTCACCTGTTACATACAAAAATTCATCACCAATCATAGCCACAAACAACCACAGCAGTCTTTTACTCATTCATTCTATTAAAGCAATACTGGGATTATAAAGATAACCCATCCCACACTGCCACTATTACCATCCATGCACTGTGAAGTCCTTACAGTTAAGGATTTTTTAAAAACAGATAATCAAGATGCATTTTTATGATTAATGTCTTCACTAAATGGAATAAAAGAATTCACTGAAAAGCTTAATTAGGAGGCTGGGAAGCTTAACATTAGATCAGAAAAAGGGTTTGTGATATCTTAAAAAGAAAAAGCAACTTTTCAATCAAAAAGAACATTAATTACAAATTTACAAATTATTATAATTAAACCCTGTAGCAAAAACCAAATACATTCCATGTAAAATCATCCTATGGATACATTATTCACATGATTACTACTTCTTATATTACTAAGAAAAATACTTATTTTTAACTTCTAGCTGTGATGAAGACTCTTGCTTACAAACAAGCATATCTTCAAATACTGTCTTTGAGTCAGTTGTTTTGATTAAAGGTACCAATAAATCCTTCAATTACATGAAGCCATCTAACTTCAAAAAGCAGCACTCAAGTGTTTTCCAAGAACAGCATAAATGAATGCAACTGGGAAACACAGTGGGATTTGAAAGGCAAAATGAAAAATTAATGGCACACCTACAGAAAGTAATTTATACCTCTGCCCAGTGTACAACAAGGGCACATCAAGTCATTAAAAAACACATGGGTAGAAGACTTACCTTCCAATAATGTGAAAAAGCTATAACCTCAACTGTACTACCAGTTTACTCACCTCTTCCATGTAAGCTAAGCTAGATATTCCAAAATTTTTAACCAATTAAAATCTATTTAAATATAAACTAAACACAAAAAAAGAGACTTTAGAAAAATCTTAGTAGAATGCTATCCTCATTAAGGGGTCAGTTTTGTTTTGTTTTTTTTTTAAACGAGGAGTCTTTACACAGACAAGCCCCTGGGATTCTTCCACCATCCCAAAAACCTAGCTGAAAACAGAGCTATCGTTTTGACACATCCATTTTAACTCACGTTTGTTCATCCATTCTTTCCCTCCACCTCTGTCTTCATAGCACTTAACCTGTGTGTGCTCTACATAGATACTGGAAGCAACATCTTACCCTAAGAACATTTACCTATATAGCAAGAATCACAGTTTTACTCTCATATTGAGTAGCAGAATGACTTGGTTAGGAAACAAACTCCCTATATTCATATAGTAATCTATTTTCCTTGCATGAGTATTCCAAAGAAAGCCAAACACTCACAATATGGCAAATAATGGATCTAAGAGAAAAATAACTACTTTGCAGATCATCTATAATTTCAAAAATAGTAGTAAAGAATCACCCACTTATTCATAAATATTTTCACTTTCTAAATAAAGATCAATAGTCTTTATTATTTAATGATGAAACAAACATGCAGTGGCAGAATTACTGCTGAGAAAAACGTTTGCAAGATTTTCAATGTCTCACACACAGCCTATAAGGACAGTCCCCTAAAAACAGCTTGTAACAAAGCATAATCACCATGTAAAATTGAAATCTTTTTCAAGTCAAACCTAAACATTTCGTTTTATCTACATATTTTTTACTTATTCTTTCCATTGTATAGAGAGTAGAAATTTTCACATTTTTCACATTCAACCACCGTTACTATTGTCTCAGGCAGCTAAATTGAAGTAGTGCTACACTCAGTTCAACGAAGAGGTCAATGTGCCTCAGTTGCCTGGAGACTGATGGTTGCTACAGCAGCACCAGATAAGCCAAGCTAAATAAGCTTCAGCTTGAAGGCAGAAAACATTTATTGCTAGACTGAAACATTGATGCAGTGGTCTCAGCATGCAGCACTGCACAAAATCATGCAACTGCCTATCAGACTGCCCCTATCTTGCGGATGTCCACACGAAGACAATCTGACTGAAGCAAGAGAAAAATGCAAAAAGTAAGATTTTAATTGGGCTCAATACTAGATTACTTGCAACTATGATTCCTTTGTTCTTTTAGTTGAGTCACATGTTAGAAGGAATTTTCCCTCTGGCTGTAAATTCTTCCTCCTTGCTACTCTCCTCCACCCCCACTCCAAAAAACCTCAGACTGAATGAGAAGAAAATTAGATTGTTACCAATTTTACCTAGAATCAACAAGGAATTTTTTAAATATCTTTTAAGTGACATTCAAGAAAATTTAGATGGAAAAACCTTTATTAGCATGATTCTTTTAGATTTTTAATTTTATAAGACTCTTAAATGTGTTGTGAAACAAAACAATCTTAGTGGGTTTGGAAGGAAAGTTACTGTATTGCAGTGACATCTCACACCAAAATACCAACCCCCTCTCTGCCTGCAACATACTGAGGGCTGCATTTAGCACACTTTCTAAATCCACCAGTGCTGGCAATTTCCTGTGGCAATGAGTCCCAAGGATGAGCAACATATTCTATCTTTCTCTTAAGTAATGAGATAAAGAGAGTAATTTCAGCATCCAAACAGTCCGTGATCCATTTATCTTTGACCTACTGGGTAGGGACTTATTTCAAGAGACCTCATCATCAAGAAATAGCTTAATAGCCACATAGAATATGCTACCTGGGTTTTATGTATCTGTAATTTCTATTGATTAGATAATTCTAGTACTGCAGTAAAGATACAATTTCCTTTTTCTGGAAACATGCTGCTTAAACCATGCAATATCATGATCTCTAGATGCTTTATTATTTTTGTCTTTTTAATACCTCTCATATTAACAGTAATGAAAATCACCTTTAGGAAGACAAATAAAACCCACACTACACTCTGTGTGACAATGTATACATTGAACTTTAAACATGAGCTAACATAAGTTACAAATCATACTGTTTAACTGCAGGAAAGATCACTTAACTCTAGATGACATTAAATTACTTAGTATCAGCAAAAGGAAAAGACTGGTGATCTGATGTTATGATCACCAGAGGAAGCTCATTTTGGAGAAATTTAGCAACACTAACATATTGTCATGAGCACTGTCTATGCTTTACATAAATTACTGACTTCTAAGGGATGAGAGCTTTCACCACAAGGCACCCATCCATTACTAGCTCTGCAGATAAGCCACAGAAATCTATACTATCTGCACTCTGGGCCTTCCTAAGAGCTATTCTGGCATTCAACATCTCATCTATTTCTATATTAAGAACCAGACTTCAGGAAGCAGCCTGAAAAAAAGAACATAAGGGTCTTCCCAAATTAAGGAAATCATCTCTGATTATGTCTTATGTAATTTACCACCATTAAGGTAAATTCTTTTGCATTACAAGAAAGGAATCTTATTTAAAAATGTTTGTTGAGATCACTTCAAAATTCCTGGTTTTAAATCTTCAGATGTGTCTGCAAGGCTGTTATACCAAATTATTAACTTCAGCCATTACACATGGTTTTGATGTATACTTAAGAGAGTGAAGCAGAAAGCTCACTACAGGAGCCAACTACCTAGTGCAGGTTACTCACAGTCTGAGATTGTCACATCCCAATGTCCTACAACTGAAGACAATTAGGGTTTTTTCATATATTCACCCTAGTCCCCCCCCCAAAAATAGTTTATGACAGCACAGACAGCTAATAAACCTGCCATTTTCTAGAGTACCCACAGAGACAATGGCACAGAAACTTTCCTTACGTGAATTTATACTTTTGCCTGCCCAGCTCCTGCAAATTTCAGATGCTTGACCTCTAACTTTCCTCCCTTCCTCATGTTTACTTTGAGATGAATATTTAATAAAAATATAATAATTTTTAAAATTTGCAAAGTAGGAAATGGTATGCTTCTTTGGGCATGACTGGGAAACAGAAGTGGATGAAGGAGTATCTTCCTTGGCCATATTGAAACTGAGAACGTGTCATCACCCATAGTTTGAGGCTACAATAGCAAACTAAGTAGCAGTACCAATCAGACTTACATTTTGCTGTCCTTCGAAAATGCCCAAATTCCCCCTCTGAAGATTTGCAAAAAACCCTCTAAAGTAGCAAAGGCTACTTGTTGAAGATGTACTTTGAAATTTCTCCATAACCCCACCCCTTTTTGGAAGGTATAAACAAGAGTGCTCCCAAAATTGCTCCTAACTTCTCTGTTGATAGAGATAAGAACTAAGAATAGAATTCCTTTTTCCTGTATTTTCACTTATTTTGCCATGGCTGCCAGAATAGAAAAGAAAAAGGAGGAGAATGCATGCAAAACGATGAGCAGACTTAAAATACAAGAAAAAACAACCACAAAAAACAGGAAGCCAAAAATAGTGTGAACTAGAAATGTGGGAAAAGAGCAGGGGGCTACAGAGATTCAGAATTAGGGCCTAGACTAATTCAGAAAGTGAGAAAATAAAAACCACCCGACTGAAGCATCTGAAACATCACAATCTGAAAAGATCTCAGGATTCCTGAGCTTTCACATTCTTCTATTGTTAACAAATAACTCCCAATCTATTCAAAAAATAAGCCTTATCTCCCTCTAAAAGCTGAATCAGACAAAGGAGGATAACCACCACTATATGAATGCTAAAGAAAACCCTGCTGGTTTTCTACAGCTCCTAAGGGGAGTAAAGCCAAACGAACTTCAGAAGGGATAATGGCACTGATTAAAGCAAACTTACTTCACTTAGAATTGCAACCGAGTAGCAACGCCTACCTTCCCAATTATCACTTCTCCACCATGGATGCGATAGTTGATTGCTCTATGTTGAAGTGGACCTAGCATGGCACCACAAATAAATCTTGGGCTAGCTAGAGTATGGAACAGCAACTATTAAATTTCCCTGTCCCTGTGCAAGCCGTAAGGGCTGCTTAAACAGAAACTTCTTGTCCTTTCCCTTCTCTTTTTTAGCTGCTCTGTGGCAAAGGAAGCACAGTGCATGAAGTAAGAGATGGAAACTTGGAAAGAAAAAAACAGAAGCTGTAGAGGAAGAAAAACGCCTTCAAAAGGAAAGTAGAATCCACTAGGAAAAACGTTTTTCTCTATGTCCTAAGAAAGAGATAATCTTGTGGATTCTATCTCTAAAACAGGCTTGTGACAAGTATGTGCAATATTGCTTGAAACTGCCTCACCAAGTATTCTTATAGTCATGAAGACTACAGATACTATCACATGGAAGACAGACAAAATAAATCTAGAAACACACAATTTGATTATATTAAATTTCCAGGATAAAAATAAGTCCCAAAAAAATCTGGATAAAACAAGATTACTATGATGCAGAGATCATACATTGCTGAATCATATAATACCAGCACCAATACCTTTACTTTGATTTCTGGAGTCAAATCCTGTATTCCTATAGCAGAGATGCCAAAAACAAATGGCCAAAGAGCACTAGTAGGGTACTTTCCCTCATTTTTGTCATCAAAAACAACAGGCAGCTCAACCAATTTAAATCTCAAAGCAGCAAGCTTTCCATTATAAAACAGTAGATGGACCAAGTCAAAATTAAATTAAAAAAATCTAACCACCACGATTTCCTGCAAGCTGAAAACAAATCCTGCTCTGCAATACCATGAGATACTGAGGTACTCTGGTCACTGCTTTTTTTTTTTTATGAACATATATTAATCATCAAGAACAACTTATCAGAAAGAGGAAAAAAAGCAGATTGCTACAGAACAGCACAACCAGGTGGCAAGTATTTCTGCTATAATAATGAAACACAAGAAAATCTGAGATAAAAACTAAGCATAGGACCATGTAGTGGTGAAACTTGTGACTTGGCTTAACTGGGAAAAATTAAGACATGGCTCAAAATCCAAATGCAAGAAACTGACTTTTCTCAACAACAAAGCACAAATTCCTATGCATGCAAAAGTGAAAGGCTTGCTTCCGAGACAGAACACAGCAGTTTGGGTTGTAGTAATTTGCTGTTACATCCAAAACAGGAATTCCCACAAACATATAAAAGAGGATCGATTCACAGAACACCAGAAGCCATATTCATGTAAACTGTACCTTCTTTCCTGTATCCCTTTTTCCCCTTATTCTTGCAATTGTTAAATACATTGTTACGCTAATCACTTAATTAAGCAGTGTAATCTACCTAGGGCTATGCCTAAAATATATAAAAAAGAGAAGTAGAATGCAAAAGAAATCTGCATTTGCAGCAAGTGCTGTTTTTACTAGGCCACTGATTCCCACCTGGTGAGGAACACCAGCATTTAAATTCAGTTACGGCACAGCATGGAACACAAACCAATAATCTCTTCTGGATTTATTAGATTGGAATAAAAAATTATGAGTGGCATGATGGAGAACAAAATGAGACACACAAAAAAAGGGTGATTGCAACAAGGACCATACTGTGTTTTTGTCTTAAGAATAAAAACAACAGTATGGGAACTATCATACCAGACAATAGAATGAAAGAACCAAAATTCATTTTTTTCAAGTTGTTCTTTTATACTTTAAAATCAGAGCTGTTTAGTTGTTGAAGATAAAAGCAGCACTTGAGGGTTTTAATTACCAAAATTTTATATGGGCGTATCAGTTATTTAAAAATAACAAAAGGCACAGTAGTACTATCTAAATTTTTCTCATTAAGACAGTTGTACTACCTAATTTTTTTCTCCTTAGGACAGCTGCTTTCAATTGCTTGCAAGTTCTCTTAATGCTATGAAAAAAATTTTCTGTATTAGATCGTTTACCATCACCTCCTAATCATAATAGTTCAGCCAATTTTTGAGACTAATTCTGTGTAAATTATCTTTTTCTAAGACCTTCTCTTTAGAATTTCTTAATACTCTTGTTGGTTTTGTTGGTTTTTTTTTTTTAAAGGATGAAAAAAATTCTGAAATTGACAAATGTAGTCTGCGCTGAAAATCATAATTAGCTATGCCCAACAGAGATCTAAGAAAACTCAACAGGTGAAATCTTTGAGGACTGTACTGTGCAAGCACATTTTTGAGACTATTTCAATTTTTTTTTTCAACCTCATAAAATAGCTAAACAACCAAGGCTTGGGCATACTTCCTCTCTTAATTAATACTTTAAATAAAACCTACTTTTTTATTTATTGCATGTTCTCTGCTATAGAGGCACAAGCTCACCTTTTCTTATAATCACATCTAGGGTCTTGGATGATTTAATTAGAACACTACACAAAGAATACATTAGCACATTGGTATCTGAAGACGTTCACGGTCAAAAGGCAAACCAAAACACAAGAGTCCACTAAGCAGACACAGCACTGATGAAACTTTGCAGAGCTAAATAAAGCCCTACCCCTGTTAGTTTCATCAGTTGTTCAAACACCAAACTTATCAAATGAAACTTAAAAAACAAGACTCTCAGAGCCCAGAAAAAAAATGAAGATTGTGATGATTTAGTGTGAACCAAAAATACTTCCATCGGGGAGAACTGCTTTGTATTTACAAGTCTTGAAAACTGGGAAAAAGCATCTAATCTGCCTGATGCAATGGCAGAAGTAGAACCAATAGACATCCATCTTCTTTCATTTTCACACAAGAAAGCACTCTGTAAACTCATTTTTTCAAGTAAATGCAGAAGAACTATGTCCATGGACCTTAAAGCCAATTGACTGTTCATCTCTTGACACTACAGCTTCTTCGTAGGAAGCTTATCTCAAAACTGATGAATCAGCAGGGTAAAAAAAAACAAACGAAAAAACCCACCAAAAAACAAAAAAACCCCAGAAAGATGACAGTTAAAGCAGTTTAGCTTCAACCGGAAATTTCGGTTTCCTGTTGGATGTTACTGGATGCCAGACAAAAAGAGAAAGTGCCAATCTAACTGCAAATTGTGACAATAGGGAATAGAGGAAGAAAAACAGACTGGCTCAATAAATATAGGTGCCTTGATCATGCTACACAGCTTAGCTGAAGCATGATGTTTGTTTGAATACCAATAACTGTATAATGGTTCAGATGATGGAATAACCAAGCTCAAATTTATGCATTGTTCAAACACAGGAGTTCCCTTTTAAGGCTGACATCTAACACTTCTCACCACCTGAACCTCTCTTTATAGTTCATAACCCAAAGACACTATAAATGGTAGCACTTGTGAGTAAGATGCTGACAACTGAATCTATGATCACTTGAAAAACAAGTAAGTTACTGGAGTATGATACACAACTCCAGGGGTAAAGAGGGGAAGGGGATGTGGGGAGAGGAATGGGAGGAACACCACAACAAATGAAAAAAAACCTCTCAAGACATCTCCCAGAAAGCAGAGCCAAAAGAAGGACAGGAAATGTAAGCACTTAACCTACTGGGGGCTCTCTAGTTCAGCTAAAGGCTAAGTGAACATACAAAGTGAACAGTGTAGGGTATACTTCACCATTTTGTGACAACATGAAGAAATAAATACTATGGTATTGCTGTTATTGTCTGCTTACTATGGGTTCTGTTCTATTGCTTTTTTAATCCATTTATACTCTTAACAGTTTAGCAAACAGTAGTCATGCGGCACAGTTCTTGCTCATTTAACTTTTTCACATCATTCCTGATTTTACAGACCTTTCTCTTATGCCACCTGAGAATCTCTTTTTCAGGACAAGAGACCTGTTATTTACTCATTCCTCATAAGGATGCTGGCTCTTGCCATGGCTCTTCTTGTACCTCTTGCCATAGCTGCATTACCTGTTTTGAATAGAAACTGCCTTTTCCCTTTAACATGAACTTCATTTAGCCCCTTACCATCGTGTCAACAACATAGGCTCGTAAGGTCTTTCAGCAGTTTGTCAAAGCTAATAATACATAATATTCACAATAGCTCGCTGCATAACCTAGCATAATCAGCCAACTTAGCTTTTGTTCCTCCTCCTTTTCTTAAATCACTTATGAATAATACGTTAGGCTGTACAAAAGGCTGTAATGCTGAGCTTTGAGACTCTGATGGTAAACTTCACCACTGAGAAAACTGAGCATCTGCTTGTTTGGGACTTTTAAATCTTTTAATGTTACTCAACTATTGCACAACCTCTCCTCTCACCTCCCAAACTGCTCTATTTCAGTGTCTTCAGTGAGTTATAGTGTTTAATGCCCTTTAGGAATTAAAAGAAACAAACAAGCAAACACCACACAAACAAAACAAAAACTTAACTCTAAACCAGTTGTGATTTCCCTTCACAAAAGCTATACGAAAGCATCATATTTTTAATTCAATTCTTTAAAATATTTTCTATCAATCACTGCAACAGATATGTCATCCACTTTTGTATGAGACTGGCCAGCAGTTCCAAATTTACAAGACAAAAGTTACACTAGCACAATATATGCCTTGTTTCTTTAGGAAGCCAGTCCAGAAAAATTACGTAAAAATATGAACTTCCAAGTATAACAACAACATATTATTTCATGTTGGCCTGCACACAGTATTTCTGCTGTACATGTCAAATACACGTGTGCACATACACACAAACCCATAGAAATATGTATTTATTAAGCTTGATTTTAATTTGCCAGGTTTATCTTAAACCACAGTAGACTCTATACATTATAAGTTGATAGCTTTTACGTGCACACACACAGAAATATATTGGATACATTCATTGTAAAACAGATTCCCATCAGAAAATGAAAAATACAAGAAACATGAAATAGAAAAACTTAGAATCATAGAACCACAGAATTTTCAGGGTTGGAAGGGATCTTTAAAATCATCTAGTTCCAACCTCCCTGCCACCAGCAGGGACACCGCCCACTAGATCAGGTTGCTTAGAGCCCTATCCAGCCTGGCCTTAAAAACTTCCAGGGATGAGGATTCCACCACCTCTCTGGGCAACCTGTGCCAGTGTCTCACAACCATGTCCAGTATAGTATTCTTCACACTTAAACTCTAAACATGGCGGCACTCTACAAATTTAACTTCATAATCTCTTGCCTTGATAAATGCAATCTTGCCAAACTGAATTTCACACAAAATACTGTCATTAATATATTTTTTGTTTTGGTTCGTTACTTTGACCGTCACCCTTCTGCACTCCTCCCATGTCTCCCTTACGACTTCGAATACAAACCTGTAGCATACATTTCAACTTTCACATGCTAACAAGATGTTAGCCTTGACCACCTCTATGCCAGCATTAACCTTGGTTGTCCATTTGTCAAATCTCCAACTAAACCCCTCTGTTCTTTAACTGTTAGCAGACATTGGTTAGAGCACTGATGAAGTGTAATCAGCATTTATGCTACTAGTCATAATATTGTACTTATTACTACACACTTACACAGACCATTTTTTAAAATCTATGTGCTCTACAAAAATAGGACTATATAATATCACGGGGAACTTCTAGCTGCTGTAATGTTTCTGAAACCAATGCAATGTTTATTAACCTTTTTTTCCAAACAAAGTGTTGTTTCTTTTAACAATGACAACAAGCAGGTCAATAACATGGTTTGCTATCTTAAACTCTTGCAATAGTTTACCTGAGTTGCAGCAACAACAGTAGTTATAGAAGGCGCAGGTGAAGGTGACAGAGCTCCCACTTGCTGCAAGTGGCCTGAAGCCTGCTGAGGTAAATGAGAACTGGAAACTGGAGTGCTAGATCCTGAGCCAGATACTGCATTTGGAAATGATACTGCTACATCATTGCTGCTAAAAATACCTGAAAAAAATTACAAAAACGGTTACATGCATCTCTCCCTCTCCCCTTCCCTCTGTTTTCTTGTAACCATGTAAATAGGCAGTAGAAAAAAAAAAATCAATAATGACAAACAAGATCACTTAAATACATAACGCAGAAAGTTCCTGTGTTAAAATTCTAACCATGCTGATGCTAAAAGTGCTCTCATCATTTGACATTCTACGGTTCAGGGAACACAGACTGAATCAGTTCTAAGTTTTTGCAAAAACATGTGTGATAAATCAAATATTGATGTGCATTTCAAGCTGCCAAAATGTTAACAGTAGCAGAACTTTTGGCTAAAATTCCTGCCTTTAACTGAGTCTGCTATCAGTTTGTTATTTCGATGAATTAATGCAAAAGTTAAAACAGATAATGAATGAGGAATTGGGCTACATCACTTAACATAGACAATACAAATAGTAAAATACTTTTTAACTTTCAAGTAAAATGTTTCTGAACAACTTACACTTGACTGAAACTGTAATTTTGACAACTAAGGATTGCTTGTGTATTTTCAGAAAAATACTGACAGCAAGTCTGAGGACAAGGTACTCGGATTTGCTGATAGAACTGGTGTGATTTCTTTATTCACAAACTGTAATTCCATCCATGAGCTAAGAATGCTTGACTAACATTTCTGCTAGAACATCCAACAAATAAATAACTAAACATGTTAGCATTAGTCAGATTTGTACGTTAGCAATTAAAATAGGAAGAGTTCATACCCCTCTGTGAAGCCATTACTTCTGTTCATCTACATGCAGGGTAAAGTTCATTATACAGGTTGGGAAAAACCCTACTGACCAGAAGCCCAGGACAAGAAGTAGTACCTGTCTATGAAACTGTTAGGCTCCACGTGCATTAGATAAGTGAGCTGTCAGCTGGCCAAGGAATATCAAGCATGGTAGCACTGAACTGCAGTTAGAGGAAGAGTGCCACAGGGAGTAAACAGAAGTAGAATGAACATGGTTAGATCAAAAAAAGCAACAGAACTGAATGCCAGTTAGAAGGCAAAAGGTGGAGCTAGTTTGTCACTCATACAAATAATGATTTGAAGAAGGCAGTGACAATAACATATGTAATGTTAAAACTTCACTCGCCACCCAGCAATCCCTCTGAGTACAGGCAGTCAAGGGAGATGAACATCATCCAAACCCACAGACAACAGGCAAACACTGATGCCCCTTAAATCCCCTGCCTCTATTAAGCAGCAGGAAAACGGAAGAGAGAACCAGCCAGACCCAGCAGAGAAAGAAGATAAGAAAAGAACAACTGAAGACATACTCCAACAACCCTTTTTTTCCTGTCTAAGGTTAATGACTTCTATCTTCTCCCCAAACTCTTCATCGTAGCACAGTTCCATACCTACTGTGCTTTACTACTGACCTTCGGATCTTTTTCCATTTACCATGCCTTCCTGGGTTACCTCCCCCTCCTTTTTTTTTCACCACCATCCCAAAAATCTACAGTTATGGTACTACCACCAGCTAAGATGTCTGAAGCACTCACTTTGTTATGACCTTTCTCCAGTTATAACAGCCTCATCTAACTAGACAGTATATATATTCTACAGATCCTGCTCACCACCAGAATGAAGATGATTACCTAACATCCTTGCTACTGAGTTTCCTCCTAAATGGGATAGAATTATAACCACAAAAACTGAAATACACTCCAGGTTTTCAGATTTTTTTTCCAAATCTGCTTTCAATCAGAGATTTCAAGTAAATAAAAAGTATTCTATTTTTGACCTTTTGTATTACGAAGGCACTAAAACAACTGAATATATAGAAGTTCTTAGAAAATATGAGATTCTCAGGCAAATATCTGGCTCCAGGAACCATAAATTCTGAGGCCAAAATAATGAAATATCACAATGCTTGTGATTAAATCATAAGAGCTTGTCACTACAAATGCTATCACTCTCATAAGATATCAGTGATTATGAGTGGAGAAAACAAAAATTTATGTGAGAGTCAAGTAGCAAAAAAGACACTATTTTGACAGAGAGATAAGATAATGCCAAAATGTTAAAGATACTGTAGATTTTATTTCTTTATTTTTCAAAATTTTACATATTTAATAACCTCATAGCTGCTGCTGCTTCTATTTTAACGATAAGATTTATTCTTCCCCTTAAAAATAAAATTCTGGTTAACAGGTACATAGTTATAAAATCACAAGCAAGAAACTCTTTTAAAAGAAATGCAAGCAGTAAAGTAGTTTGCCAGCAGAATGAGGTAAGCTATTATTTGTTGATAGTAGAAGTACTAAAAACACTCACTATTTGTTGCTGTTTCAAAATAGAGGACAATCAGTATTATATACTCAACTTTCTCTGGGATAAGTATTTCCATTTAGCAATACTTAGATAAAACAAAGTACATGCACTCTCTGGAACTACTCATGCAGCCAAGATATTACTCCATGCAAGCATTTGAATAAGAACTGTATGCTGAACATACAAGTAAATCCTTGATTTTCACACCATTTCAAAAATACCTGTATAAAAACTGCATGGATATCATACTGTAAAGCCAATAAATTATATATTTTAAATGTTTCCAATATATCAAGTTGTCCTTTCGGGAGAGCTAAGTTGCTTTCTGGATCAGGAGGGAATAATAGCAAAACACTCTAAACCACACTGATTTTTAAAACAAACAAGCCACCTTGAAGTCCTTCCTATATTAGTGAAAAGCCAGATAGCCATAGCATGTGATGAATGACATTAAATATTTTGCCAGAGGCATCAACAGCTTGGTTAAGTACAATCATCAGCATTTTAAACAGAACACAGTTCTACTGCAGGTGGGGATGGACATGTTACTCTGTCCAGGTAAAGTCTGGCTGTGCTTAACACCACTAACACAGCTGCAGAATGAGCTTTCAGGTTCTGATGGACAAAATGTACATACAGTCTGCATTGCTAGAGTAGAAGACTTAACAAAAAGGCAATTTCTGGATGGCAAATAACTGCCCACTTCACACAGAATGGTACTAGCATACAATAGGGAACACATCAGACTAGGTAGATTGGAAAAACCTGTACTGTTTGTGCAAACAATGATGAAACAGACAGCAGAGGACATAAGAGAACTTCAAGAATGGTGAAAAACAGAACAGCCTCAAGTCACAACTAGCTGTGTGGCATCTAAGTGGTGTATCAATTAACTGTAGTGATTTTATTAAAAATCTAAAAAATAAGTAGTTCCATGAGCAGAAGAATTAGCAAAATAGACCAAATTCTAGCTTTCAGTGTTGCATCTCACAGACAACAACAGCACACCAAGATTTCCCATCATGATTTCTTTATCTAGCTACAAAATATTCAGTTCTTTTCACTTTCTAGCTCTACAGTGCCCTACATTACCCAGCTCCATTACATTCCCTTCCTCTGCTGGTGACTGCCTAGTTCAGCAAGTGACAAAAACAGACTGTGGTTACTGTCCCACTCATTACAGAAAGTTACATACTTCATAGACTCCTTTATCAAGTTTGTTTGAAACTGGACAAGAGTCTCGGTTTACTGCAGCCCAAAATTGAGAGACCACATGCAGACTGCTTCCTAGAACATGCAGATGTTCTTCCTACCATAAAGATGTATTTTTTTTTTTTAAGTCAGTAACTTGAAAAAAAAAGTTGCACAGAACTACAGAACCTTCCTAGTTGTAAGAGGACACACACAGGAGAGTAAATTTTGAGTTATAACAAGAACATCTTTACAAAAACTAAAGTTATATACACATCTTCAGTATCTTCACTTCCTCTGATTTCAAAAATTCTCCCCTAAAACCATGACAGCTTTCTATGTAGAGCAAAATGAAAAAGTGCCTTTGAATGAAGCACTCCACTAATTAGTAACCAAACATGTAGGGAAGAGTGATTAGTTTAGCTGCACAAGAAAAAACATGTACTATTCCAGTAAATGCTAATAGGGGAATATATATCCCAGTATTTGTTGGGTTTTAATATGGACAGATGATAAAGTGGATCTAATACTAAATACAAGCAACTAAAACCAGGTTATCGTAACACAGCTGCCTAAAAAGAGAAAAGAGAAAGTTACGTTTGAAACTCCCAAGCTAGCAACAATATTTCATTACAACTCATTTGAGATAAAGAAATGATCTTGAAAGCTATGGCCAACTTGTTTCCTTCATGAAGAAATCTGAAACTAAGAATCAACCTGTTTTATTGCTGCTACTGAGAAAAGTGGTAGAGTTCACTTTCAGACAGGTTTCTAAAAGGCCCTGCCATAACAGTTCTAGAAGTGCACAGAAATTATAATTATTGATCTGCAGAGCTTCATAACAAGGCAGCACTGCCCTCCCTTTCAGGGGCTGAGGGTGCTTCTTTGATGGAGGCATTGCAGCGTCTGCAACAGATCAACAGAAAATTCCCTACTTTTATGATGGGTGTTCTGTGTCCTCTCCATGATAAGGTAGAAGGAAAAAGACCTCAAAGTACCCAAAGAAAAAACACAGCTGGCAATGGAACAGAAGAGGGAAGATATAAAGTACTGGTAAACACATTTTCAAAATGGAACAACTATTCTAGTTTCATACCTACTGGCAGTGGGCAGAATACCATGATTATTCTCTTTTTAAAAAAAAAACATAGATTGGATTTATAGTCAAAAACTAAAATACTTGACAAGAAGCTTCTCACAACTGAGGAAAACAATTCCTCCATGGTAGTGTCACATACATGATGAAACAGTGATCTAAGAACACAATCACATCATCTGAAGTCTGCTATGTAACTCCATTAAAAATAACCACAAATCCTTGACAGTTCAGCTAGCAAAATATGTTTAGTCAATCTTTTCTGCCCACTTCCATCCCTGGCTGTAAATCTATATACAGTCACATCAAAATGTATTTAATAGCAGACAAGGTGAGGGGTAAAGGATCAGAACTGATCCATGTAGATTCCAAAACTCTGTTCAGCTAGTCCCACCTGCTACAGTGAACAATGTTATTTTATATTTGGTCTCCCATAAGTTTACCATAAAACTGAGAAACTGAGTGCTGAGACTCTCACTGGCAAACTGCAGTGTGCCACTTCTGCCTTCAGTCAAGGGTCTTGATTCCTTTCTACGAAGACAGGTATTCTTTGTGGATACAGCCAGCATAACTTTGTTTTCTAGTCCTCTTTTTAATCTGACCCTTTCAAATGCCTTCAAGTCTTTAGCCATCATCTTTCTACCTTCACATTTTGTCCATACCAACTGCAAAAGACACACCTTGAACACCACACTTATACTAGCATAACATTCAAATTAACCTCTCTGCTCCACACTTGTATTTGTTCCCACTCAAACCAAAACTCTCATTTTTTACTTTTTGGTGCTTTGTTGCTGATAACAAACTCGGTGCAATGAAAAAAACCAGGTTCCTGATACCCTGTCTCCTTCAAACTCATACAGTGATTCTTACAGTTCTCAGCATTATCCAAGTCATAATTTGTATACACTGATGGATTAAACTATATCAATATTTATCTCAGGTTTTAATACTTTCTGTTCATCCTATGCACACACGGCCAGATCTTTCCTTGTTGCTCATATTATCAAAATTCCTAACTACTCTCACTGACTTCACCCATATATACACTTCTGCCAAAATAAGAGCATGCAAAAATAGCTCTCCAAGAATGAGGAAACAAATCCAACTTAGAAGAAACACTGGAAGGTATATAAAACACACATAAACAAACAAAGCTGATTATAAGATAAAACTTGTCCAAATATTGTTCCAAACCAAACATGTAGGTAACATTATACCGCCCCACAATAATGAGTAATAAAAAGCATTATTATTGCTTGACAAAAAAACATATAACATTAAGTAATCACTTTGCTCTATGCACTTCCAACTTCTATGCTGGAGTCAGGAATACAAGATCAGTTTAAAAGAGGAAGTGCAATGTAGAAAGAAGACATCACAGAAGGTGTTCCATCAGTTTCTATCCTGCCCTGTTGTCAGCCCCTCTTCAACATTAAACAGCAAAAAGGCTCTGCTTATAAAATAGCAGAAACTCACCAAGTCCAAATTCAGCACTTTGTCAGATACCCTTCAGATGTTTTATTTTTGTTCAGTAAAATGGTGAGCTTGCTTTCCTTCATCTCAAAGCTGGTTCAGACCACTGTAAACCTGGGAGAGTGAGAGGGAAACCCTATATCAAAAGGAAAAAGCTAAACCTATTATACTAAAGCAAAGCAAACCTAAAGAAAGCTCAGTGTTTCTCACCACATGTAGACTACAAAATATAAATTTAATGTAAAATTATTTTTTATTATTGAGACTCATCTACCTAACAAACATTTGTGGCTGTGATAGTGTGAAAAGCAAAGTCCAACAAAACCTGAATGATCACTAACTATAACACAAAGAACCTCACCAAGCAAAGTAAACATTTAAATTCTTTTACATATGCTGAACTCCAGGTCAATAAAAATTTTCATGTATACAGCACTGCTCTTGCAGCATACACATATAGCAATAAGAAAAATCACTATTTGGCTGACACCAAAGAGAAAAATTTCTAAGTTTTATTAGTAATTTGCCTGACACCAATTAAATATTACACTGAGACATAGTAATTTGATCATCATCAAAACCAGCCTCATAAGAGGATTTTAACTAAACATTCCCTCCTGAATCTTTCAGTCACTTCTGATTGTTTCCTGAAAATGAATAAAAGCCTTGAAAATGTAAACCAAGTTCTAATTTAATAAGATATATTTCATTTCCACTGGCTATGAGTGAATACAGAAGTAGGGGTACAAAGCCAATATGGAATACTACAGGGAAATGGCAATTAGATACATTAAAGATTCAATATTGCTCCCTCTGAAATTGATAGTACTTGTTATCAGTGACACAGGCTGTCAGAACAAAGAATGGGCAAAACAAGGCTACCTTCACATGCATTACTTGTAGTAATTTAAGTAGTCAGGAAGGCAAGTGGGAGAATGCCTGAGGTAGACACCAGTATAACACACCTATGAATGGAGCACAGAACAAGAACTAGAAACGCTATTCACAAAATTAAAGAAAAGAATCTCAGAACTGGAATAAAACTTATCGTTTTACTGCACACATACAAAAAGATCATAAAAAGAGAACTGAGGAACTATTGACCTATCAGGCTCCTGCGGACAATCTACAAAGTTTTCACTCAAGTACTGAACAATTGACTCACTGCAGACCTGTATTTCACCCAATCCATAGAATATGCAGACCTTCAATCAGGCTTTTCCACAAAAGGATAGCCTTTGTGATAGATGAACCTCTGAAAAAGATTCTAATATAACTTACCATTATGTATGGTATTCATCAGCTTGAGGAAAGCTTTTGAGTCAGGAGAAAAAGGGCTTCACGTTAAGACTGTGTTTAACAGACGCACAAAAGAACGTATGTATAGACAGGAATTTCTGTGAACAATAATATTCCTGAATACATCTTTCTTTTATTAGAGCTCTGATCATTTACAGTAGATCAAATTGTACAATAGTTTTATTTCTATCCACTATAATTTTAACTTATATTGCTAGTGTCTGTGTTTGTTAGCTTTTAAAGGATGAGTACAGGCAGAACCTTTCAGCAGACACCAATTAGTTGCATTCTAAAGCTACTATTACAAATTAATCAAACACTTTCCAGCAACAAACACTGTTACCAATATAAGACTGATTTTAATTTCATTGTCTTCAACAAATTTAGAAACTCAAAAATTAGCAAGGCAGCTTCATTCTACCACAAGACATCTTTTTTTGCTTCTCTGATAAACTGAGACTAACTCGAGCAATCAAGAAGTTTCACAGAAAACAATTCTGTCTTCTGGACTGGGAGTTCACTCAAAGAACTCAAATGTGTAGAGAGGAAAAAAAATACAACTAGGATCCAGCACCAAAGGAAATGCTCACGTGAACTTTCCTTTTCTTCAAGGGCTGAGGTTTTTAGAGAACATTGATCTCTGACCATGAAGTGTCAGCACAGACTCACATGCCCTGCTGGGTAGCTTGAAGTCTCTGAATTCATCCTCTACAGCATCAGAACTTTCATGCCTGGTTGCAGGGTGATGGCAGCCAAGCAGAGGGCCCACCTCTCTTACACTTAAGCCACCAATTCATTCCTGCTTAGGATAATTATTGTGCATGAGAAATAGCAGCCATTTTGATCCCCCAGTGTTTTCAATATTAAGGAAAGCCCCTGTCAAATTTAAGGAACCTTTGGGTAGGTTTTTTGCGGGGCTTTGAGTGAGAGTGCTACTGTGTTTTTGCTAAACAAGCACAGCCCTAGTGTTCCTGAAGTGACACCTTTTACTTTTGTTTCTGTAGAAAAAAAGAAGCTACACAAATCATCCCATGAATTGTGTTCCCAAGCATCACTCAGAACTTTCAGAACGTTTTAAAGAATACTCCAGGTATGTTCCAGTGAAAAATTTACTACTACAAGAATCAGATTTCATAGACAAATGAGGAAGAGACACAGTTGAAGAACTGACAAAATTCATTAGACCTTGTCTATAACATGAGGTTAAAAAAAGTAGTTGTCTGGCAACTCAAGAACATACATAAAAATCAAGCAAAAGAAACAAGTGGTAGTAGAATCCCTTTTGACTGCAGCTACTGGAAGTGGAAAAAAAAAAATCTTTAATGTTCACAGTACACACAATCCTTAAGTGAACAGTGCCAACTCCAGGACACATGAATTCCACTTTAATAGTCTGCTACTGTACTGTGAGTAGAAAGGAAGCATAGAGAAATGTGGAGTTGATTATCAGACACTCAGTCTGATCATATCTGTTTAAAAAGAGCATAGTATGTAGCTAGTACAGTTCCTATTCATCAGCACAGGAATCAGTCCACTGTAAGTCTCAATGAATTTGCCTCCAAGCACCATCTCTCAGTTAAAAACTCAATTACTGTGAGGTAGTCTTCCTCGTACCACCACACTGTGTTTGTATTTCTGCTTAAATTTTTTGTTTTCTTTTTAAAACTTTGAGGGGAATCTCAGAAGTTATTACAATCAACAAGAGCTCTAGACACCGGAGCCTCTTCTTATATAAAAGTTAGTCAAGCCAATAGTAATCCTGAAACAACCAGTTTCAGATAGTTTAACTTAGGATACTGCAGCTCTTAACACCAAATAAATTGTAGATTTAAAAGCAAAGCATATGTCCTTCTGATTTTAAAAACCTGACTGTAGTGCTATCACCTCTGACTGACAACAACAACAGGAGAATTTTACCATATACATTGGACAGTCTTCAGAGGGACAAAAATGCTGCAAACACTATCAACACATACACATCACTTATTTTTCATCTATATTTTATTTCTGAAAAACTCGAAAGTCTGTAAGATCTGAAAAGCACAATTTTCAAGGAGGGGTAAAAACCCATACAGCTCCTTTTATAGTCGAGCTGGCTTTTTGCCCTCCCCCACACACACTTTTTATGTTTTCGTGTCGCCTTTAACAGATTTTACAGAGTTAAGACCAATTGCTACTTCACATTTGACTTACAAGGAATGCTGTACTCTGGGAAATTGGATCCAGATGCTTAAAAATGTTCACACTCAAAAACATGAATACTTTAATACTAAAATCTATATATACAAAATCATGTCAAATTATGTGTTTCTTAAAGACTAAGTTTTAAAGGAGATCCTGGGAACTGAACAGTTTCAGGTAAGCAAACACCATGTGTATTTCACTTCAGTATTGATGCAACAATAGTATTTCACTTAAGGAATATTTCCTTGATCTTAAGAAAAGTGATATACCTCTAAAGCAAATACCAAGTTCTGCAACAAATACATCTGATAGGGCAGAAATCTTAATTGTTTAAGAATGTCTCCTTGTTCCCCTGCTCAATTTAAAATTCTCATTCTTAGCATTATAAAAATAGGTAGAGAACTAACACAATCCTAGCACAAAACTAAGTTTCAGTACATTTTCCCTTTCTGCTTTTTTTTCAAAATAATAATGATGATGACACATACTTTTACAACATAATACGGGAATCCAGTTTCAAATCCATAATCTTCAAAATTTCTATATTAACCTGACAGACATGTACATTCTCATACAGCAATTAACTAGTCAGGTGAAATCTCGTTTCCACAGCTTCCAAGATCTTCTCTGATATAAGCAGGCCTAAGCTTGACATGCAAGTTATACCCTCGTTATTAGAACTTACTGTCCCTTCCCTGGGACATTTTTTCACTTCAGAAATCCCTCACATCTGTTTTCACTCAAAGAAAAAAAAAATCTCCAATTTTTTGAGAAAGGAAAACTTTATTTTGTTTTGCATCAAGTTGCAAAGCAACACTCCAAGAGTTTCCAGTCTCATGACACTAACATCGGAGCTGATTAGTATCTAATGCACAAATCACTGCTTCCACAGAAAGTCAGGCAGCCCAGAGAGGTCAAAGGTGGGAAGGTTGAACACTCTTTGTTTTCAGCAGCCCGTCTAATTAAGTACTTTAGGTCTGTACTTTTCTGACAATTTTTTTTCCCCCCTAAAAAGAAGGAGGGAGGGCATTAGCAGTAATATGTAATTACCAAGGGAAAAAAAAACTTGACAGGAATATTAATTCTTTCTGTCTAACAACTATGATCATGCTTTTAATCATTGTTGTAAACAGTCTCAAATTAAAAATATTTCATTGTATCAAAGAGCTGAAGACTCTCTGAAAAGGACATTTTAAAAAATTCTGATCATCGTATGCCTCTGCTCAACATTCCTGTATTCATATTTTAGGAGAAAATTAGTATCAGAATTAAATACAGTATTCTGCTACTTACAGTAGTTTCTATTCCTTCTTGAAATGAGTATCACAGGGATTAAAATTGCCTTTGGTAAAGTATCACAGTATAAGATAATGTTCAAAACATCATTATTGAGAAGTTTTTTGTAAATGTTTTCAAGACACGTTACAAGGTTCATTGTTCAGTCTTTTTGGTACAAAACTTTTGTAATCAAGTAATTATTATTAATTACATTGGAGTACATTTCTTATAACATGCATTTTTAGAAATAACCATGGACTCTCACAGCATGCAGCTTAGATCTCTTAATTTCTCTCTAATCTTTGATAAAAACACAGAACATACCATATTGGGAACTACTTTCTGCAGACCTACACTGCTTGACAACTCCCTGCCAACATTTTTTAATGCATTATTGCCCAGTTAGTCTACTCCATGTGCTAAGCTGACACTATATGCTAATTTTTCTTTCAGAAATCAAAAGGGTAGTGCAGTATAGAATGAGCATTCATAAGCAAGAGCCAAAAAAGATTCTCTGCAAGTCACTTATTTGATTCTTAGCTCTACAACTTCCCACACCTGCAAACCCAACACATATGCTCAGATCTAGTCTGAGAAAACATACTACCTCTAAATTTTCAGAACCATTACTGACAATTGTTCAACAGTTACTTTCTCTCACCTGATAATGTTTTACCTTTTTTGTTAGGTTAAAGTTTCATTATAGCATCAGTATCAGTACCCTAAGATACTGATAGTCACATAAACTCCCTCCTTAGCTTTTCTTCAATATTGTGCTTTTTCCAGTCCTTGTAACCTTTTCCTGGCTCTTTTCTTCCTCGCACACAGCTGATAGCAGAACTGGGCACAATATTTGAAGTCCAGATGCATTCTGCTGAACACAGAGCTACCTTTCTCATTAGTTTGCTGCTAATGCATTCAAACCTTTTTAAACACAGCTCAGCACTGGAAGCTCAGACATAACTAATTATTCACCTTTATAATTTCTTTTCAGCCCGTCCTTCCCAAGAAGGCCATCCTTATCCTACAAGTACATATCCATCTTTATTTGATGCAATCTTTCACGTTAGCTGCACCAACAGAACTCCTAGTTTGTACTGATTATCAAGAGATTTATTTTACCCTGTTCTCATAGATTTTTTCAGAAAGTGCAGAACTTTTCCCTAAATAGAATGCCACTATGTTACTGCTTTTATTTTTACAGTACAAAAAAAAAATCTAATAAGTTACTTTCTGTAACTCACAATAATAGTGATTACTCATTACATCTTTAAATCTGTTAACATCTTTCTTTCTTGTATCAGACACATCCTAATTACGTCACATTAACTTGCCAGTCTCCTACTTACTGAAATTTGACACTGACAGTTTAAAAACATGCAAATATGTGGTACTGATCATCAGGAATTGCCAATTTATTACTTCTGGCTGTAGCTGCTGCTAACACCTGGTTTAGTTAAGAACACTGATAGAGGGGATCCATTTCACAATAATTCCCATTTTCACAAGCTTCTACTACCTCATATATCTTCCCAATTACTTGATGAATGTCTCCATGCTTTCTACACCAACTATCATCAGTTTTAACATTTCAATCTAGTATCAAACCAAAACATTTCTATTGAGCTTCAAATAGGATGAAATTCTCCACATAAGAATTCTGCCTTGTGTGCTTTCTACACTGTTTGCTTAGTCTTCAAACACTATTAACATCTTTTAGTATCAGTTTATCCTTTCTAATCTACCTTCTCTTGAATACAAACTGTTTTTTTTAACACAGCAAGACCTCTTTTGCTGCTTCAGCTTTTAGGGGGCACCTAGTAGATAATGGTAATGGCACACATTGTTTCAAAATAATTTTGTCTCCTTCTCCTAATAGATTTAGCTAGTAAGCCAGAGCTACAGAGGAGTTTAAACCTCAGATCACAAAGATTTAGCATAAGCTCTGAGGGACTCAGTATCTCAATGAGAATGATTTTAAGTTAATCATCTACTTAGAGTTCTCTTACATCATCCATATGACAAAAAGCTTAACAGTAAGATCAGCTCCTTTCACAGGACCATAACACTTGGCAGAAGCTTCATCACTGCTTCAATCGGATGGCAAAGGAGATTGCAGCTGTCCAGTATTACCAATCAGAGGATACTGCAGACTGGTCAAGGATAGACTATATGTGATTTAGAGAGAAAAATGTATGAAGACAAATTATGAGGTTGCCTTAGCATGGCAAAGAGTTCCAGAAGATGGCACAGTAATGGTGCAAAAAGAATCAGTAACCATTTCAAGGCCCAAGTTTGAATTTAACCCTCTCCAGTCTTCTTTAGGGAAAAAAAAAAAATTAGAATTGCTTTATAAGCTCTTGTAGGGTTTACAGCACTGAAAAGGACATAAAATCAATTATGCAAAAATTAAAATACTAAAGCAAATGATCCCCCGAAGACCTTAGCAACTGAAGTTGATAGTATACAATTTGTTGTACATTTAATGAATCAAGAACAGAGAAAGACAGAGAAGCACTGGGATTCTTCAGCAGCAAGTACTCATGCAGAACTTAAAAGTTATTGAACCCTTGCTTTTATCTACCATAATACAGACTTTTCAGTTTACTTCTGACACTTGGTTGCTTTTCATTGTGCCATGGTGCATATTCCACAAAAATCAGAAGGTACTATGTATCACATAAAATGCTTTTTTTTCCCCTACTGCTTTGTGATATAACTCTCAGAAAGTTCTTCCCTGACTGGAGAGTAGCCCAAACAAAGAAGAGCCAGAGACTGCACCAAGTGCTTGTCAGAAAAACAGACTGTATGGAAGTTATGTACCATCAGTGTATTTTTTTCTTCTTCGCACCACCTTATTAGTTTCTGCACCACTGCTGAAAAAAAAGTGCAAGTACAATAAAAGAAACATTTGGTCTTGGAATCTACTACTAGGAGAGGAAAGCACTGGGACAAGATACTTCTTAGCTCTTTCGCTGCCTGGACTAAGATTTTCTCTTTAATCACCAATATTGTGAAAATAAAAAACCAGAAATCATCAGCAGAAGGGATCACTGCTTTGCAGTACTTCAGACCAGAAATGTTGAAATATTATTCCCTAGAAGGATGCAGAGAATGAACTTCATCATCCTGAGAATATAACTAGAGTGACTTTTTAAAAGTTAGGTAGCTCTACAGGATTGTAGGGTTCAGATGAAACCCTCTCCCATTAAAAAATTCTGATCCTGAAACCAACTCCAAAGACTATTCCCATTTTGTGGGAACAAATACCAGCTTTATACAAATCTCACTGACAAGTGATTCTTCTTATACAACAGACAATGCTTGTGAAATTCCATTTGTGAAAAGATAAACATGATTTGTAAATAAGCTGTTACTGATTCAAGAAGCTTGGTTTGTTTGTTTTTTTTTAACAGGGACGGATGTACCAGAAAGATGTTAATTTAATATAAAAATTCTTTATCACCCTACTAACTAAATATTACTTCTTGACTTTTTTTTTTCATCCCTTTGAGTACAATGTTAAAGTAATACACAAAGTGTTTCCTATTAGATTATAAGTACATTTCACACAGAAATTAAGGCTGAACATTCAAGTGCTTGGAATTTTGAAAGTATTAAATCAGTTCTGTGGCAACTCTAACACAGCCTGAGTGTCCGTATTGTAACAGCTTTTAATTAATGGCATTGTACTGTTCACAGTGTATCTCTGTTCTTACTTAGCAGGAAAAGAGAAGTTCTGTGGAGTAGAAAAAATTTTGCATAGGACAAATATTTTCACAAAATGAGCTAAATGTACTTACTCTGAATAAAAGTTTTATGGAAGACACATGATGATGTCTCAAAGGTGTGTGATTAGTCCACATTAGCTTTTAAAATAAGCTTTCACATTTCATCTAGTCTGAACATAAATTGTGAACAGGATTCTCATACATCTGTGAAGTAATGACTTTCATTATTTTTATGGATCTCAATATGTATTCTTAAGAAAATGGAAAAAAGAATGGTAGCTGCAGTTAAGAAGGTGGTTTTTGTTTAAATGCCTCAAAAGCTTTGTATGATGTAAGTATGGTGCGAGCTATTCCTGACTGCTTCTTTGAAGTAAAAAGGCAATTCCACATAAGAGTCAGTATAAACTTTTTGGCTTGACTTTCCCTGCATTTTTTCTCACCACATTTATACACACAAAATCTTATTTGGGGTTTTGGGTCAAATTGTTTAGATTCATTTCTAAGATATTTGTTACTGAACACTACAGATATTTCAAAGAAATACCAGCAACTACCTGAGAAAATGTCTGTTTCTGATAATACTCATATGCCCTTCTTCATTGTAACAAAGTTGTAAATGTACTGCTAAACCCAGCAAACACTTATGATGAAGTGAGGAAAGCAGGACTACAACCATACGGAAGAGAGAAAATAAGGGAGAAGAGCACATTAAAACAATATGCTCAGACTCAAGCCAAAATTTGTGGATTAATTCAGAGCTCATGCTTGAAAGGAAATACATCTCATCTGCTTTCATTTCTTTGGGATTTCAGGATTTTGTTGGGGTGATTTTGTTTATGGTGTTTATTTTTCATTCACATTCTTTGGCACCTTCAGAAAATATCACTGGTCTTGAGGACAGGTCTCTGGCTGCCTAGAAAGAATCTAATTCTGCTTAACAGAGGTGAAATTATAGGCTTAATACTATGATAAAAGTAATAAAACCAACACAGATTTTCTATCTACATATTTCAAAGCTTTCTACAAAGTGAGTTTAATATATTCACTGGCATTCTATAGGTGGAAGAGCAAGATGCAACAAAGAGGACAAAGGAAACACGGATGAAGCTGGCCAGGGAAAGGCCTGTTCTATGAGCTTACACTACAAAAATATCCTAAGACAAGATGGGAAACATGAATCATTCACTCATACTTCCATCTCTTAGTCCAACTGCAACAATAAATAATCCATCTCAAAGATTTCATAAAGGAATAAGAAGGTTTGTACTAAAATACTCTGGACACTGAACTAAATCTGTTGGAGAATGTCTATCCAACACAGAGACGAGGTTAACATGGTTTTTTTTAATTGCATTTTAATAAAAACTATGGACAGTGTACTATGAACTTTTGTCACGTTTTACCTCTGCCTAAAAATCCTCCTGATTTATATTCAGGAAAAGTATTTTTTAAATATAGTCACCACTGCTATTGTCATTACCACCTGTAATAAAAATAATCACTTGACTATATGTAACAAAGATTTTTTTAAATGTGGTTTTCAGAGCAAGTTTTTAAGTACCTGCATTCTTCAGAAACAAAGTTTCTTGAAGCATGTGTATTTTAAGTACCTCTTGCCTATACACTAAAAATAGACATCATAAACACATAAAGCCCTGCCCATAACCAAACATTCAAGTCCTATTTCTCCTTCTCCCTAAAAGAGGAAAAATTAAGCTAAAAATTCACTAGTAGTACAACAAAGACAACAAAATTTAGACTTACAGAAACTGCGGTATCCGTTTGGGTTTGGTGGGTTATTTTTTATCCAAACACAAGGTCTCAAAAGAAACTTCAAAGCAACAAAGACTTTGGTAGATACAGTATTCTGCAAAGTCATTCCCCACACAGATTTACTGGAAACAGAAAGCCTCACCCAGCCTCAAACGCATGCAACATTTAGATCAGAGGAAGAACAAACCAGCCAATTTCAAGTGCTAAAAAGCACACAAGAATATGAAGATGTCAGCTGGCTGCACAAGGGTCCGGATTCAGAGCACCCCATTATGGGTTTAAACTGATATTTCTCCATACAGACATTTTGATTCTTAATTAAGCTAGACTGGGGACAAATGGGACATACTCAGCACAGCTGACATGCCTGAGTACTTATTTTTTCTTTATGTAACAGAACATACATACAATATAGTCTGTATAAACTATCACGTTAGCTAAACCTGTCACGTGTATTATCCAAAGATCCTATTTTCATACAACTTATTTTTCCCCTTACAGCCTCAAAACCTGCATTTATATACAACGTAAGTCAATACACAGGTCAATTTACTACAGCCACCTACAGCACAGAGCCACCCATACATAGAAAAAACCCTGCTCTTCCAACAGTCATAATTCTAATTTTTACTTTATTACCAATGCAACGTTCAAGATACTTTAAATGATTCTCCACTTCTGAAAATCACACTCAGAATTACTGCTAAAATAATAAAGATGTATTTTGAGGTTAAAAAAATCAAATCTTATAAATGCCTACCTGAACCCACTGGAGATGAGCCAACACTAAGACTTTGTAAACTTCCATTCCTGAGCAAAGTAGGAGATTTTTGAAGACCAGAGCTTGTCACACTTCCTGCAGCAGATGCCACAGATGAAGTTGGGGAAGCAGAAGAAACTGAAAGATGGGAAATACTTTCTTGACTTTTATTTCCTTTGGGTCTACCAGGCCCATGTTTACTTTGCTTATTTCCTTTCCGTTTCTTCTCTGTTACAGCATCTTCTTCTATTCCAGAAGTCTGAGCTCGTTTGTATGCTGTAGAAGTAAGGCTTGAATTACTTATGTCTCCAGGTGAGCTGTCAAAGTTTTTAGATTGGGAAACAGCTGATGATGAAGGGAGACCAATTAAGGAAGTGAAACAATTGACACTCCCCTCTTGACTCCCAGTCTCTCCTTTATGTACATCTTTGGTTGAGGAAGCCTGTTGTGAATGTGTGAAACTGTCACTTCGCAGATCTGTGTCTGTAAAACTCAAAAAATCCTGGGGAGACTGAACTGAACTTCCAGAAGATGACTTTATGCTCCCAGGAGTGCCCAAAAAGCTTCCTAAAAAAAGAAGCAAAAGCAATTTTTTTTTTTCTGCACATGATAAAATTTTATAGGAAAGATTAACATCTTAAAATACACAACTATAAAGTGCAAGGACATAATGAAAAATGTTACCAAGAACAAAAAACTCATTTTTAATTTAATCCATTGCTGCTTCTACTGATCTTCACTCTACTGGATCTGATTCTCAAATTCCTACCTAAAATTCAGATTTGAATTTGCAGCACAAACATGGTGAAAATTAATTAAAGTAGAATAACAACTTTGCTGCTTAGGCAGCTTCAACATCCCTTATGTTTTGAAGCCACAACAAGTACTTGGTACAAGTCAGAGGTTTTTGGGTTTTCTTTTTTGGTTTGTTTATTTTTTTAAACAATGGCTGTCAGAAACAGACTATCATCACATCTACACTATGTCTGCAATGCTCCTTACCATTCTACCTAAATCAAGGGTCTGACACAGCTCAAGGGAATGGCAACTGCACGTAATTTACCCTGGCTTAGGAGGTGTTATGCAGAAAGGGGATTTTTCAAATGGACACGAGGAGAAAAGTGTCTAAAATTGGCATTTTAAGACTTCTTTAGCACTGGCAGAGAACCACAAAGATCTTTTCAATAACACAATTACATTGCTTCTGTAATACTGGAATCCCGTCATTTAATTTGTTAGCACATGCAAGGCAAAAAAATGAGGCACAGTTAGGAAACACAAACATCTACTATAACTGAATTTGAGTATATTTACATAGGTGAGTGCATGTGGGCACTATCTCATAGAACACAGGCTGACAATGATGTCAAGAAAATACTCTTCAGTATGACATTAGGTATAAAAAAGTCCTTTAAAACTTACTGGTTTATATTAATGTTCCGTTAAGCGTTATTAGGAATTCCATTTAAAATATAATTTGCATTAATAAAGCAATTTAAACTCAAAACCACAGGATCTTTTTGTATTTTAAAAAAGTTACATCAACTTGACTCAATCCAGCTTTAAAGAAAAGATGCACATTTAAAAAATTATTTTGCCCTCTTGAGTAAGCAAGATTTTTCTTTAAATGCAGCATTGCAGAAGGTATTTTTCAAAGTTTTAAGAATTTATACAATTTAAAAAAAGTTTTCTTTCAATAAAAAAAAACCCTGAAATATTTAAAGAGTTCTAGATAAATTTAGAAGTGCTTACTGCATAGATAAAGAGCAACATCTTAAAAAAGAAATGACACTCAGATACTGCACACTATAATGAGAAATAATGGAAAAGCAGTTACTTTATAGAAGCATCTGATTTGTTGTGTTTCAAAATTACATTTTATTACTTAAGAAATAAAAAAACTTATATTTTTATCTTCAACTCTGAAAAAGGTACCATAGTAAAATTTGCTTTTCAGAAGTGTCAACAGTTCATTTAGTGGGTCATAAGGTAAACAAACTATATGCACTCAACATGTAACCATCTTCTGCCTATACATTTCAATTGCAAAAAATATATAAGAAGTCTTTCACTTTTAAGACAATGGTATATTTTAAATGTCTGCAACTTGAAAAATTATTTAGGAGCCACTAGATACTATACATTAGGTAGTCTAGTTTTGTTTTACTATGCACTAACTAAAAAACATTACTATTATTCTGTTAAAGAGTCAATCCCAACCCCTAGGCTCAAATTTTTAAGTTAAATTTTACCCCAGACTAACTTTTCTGATATAAAGAATCTTCTGTTTTTAGCAGTTAAAAAAAGTACCTTAACAGTCTAAACAGAAGAATCAGTTTTGCTCTTTAAGGATACACACCCTTCTTTATCGTGCTACGAAATGAACATATTTTCCATTTAAAAACACACAAAAACAGCATCATTCTCACTACTGAGGATAAAGGGTGAGCTACTTTTTAAGTTTTAAATATGTAAGATTTCTAATTCATATCAAAGCAGAAGCAGTGTTACAGCACAACAATTAATACCTTGCTGAAAAGGGCTAGCTGCAGTCACAGTTGTTCCTGGATTTCTTCCAGCACCAGGCTTTCTTCCCCTCTGACCTGAGCTGTGACCTGCAGATTTCTTCCCTTTGCTCTCTGACCCTCTAGCCTCTGAAGATTCTTTTCCACTTGAAACATGTGTAGAAACTTCCTGGAAATTTGCATTTGTAAATCGAGCTGTAGTATCTTCCAGCCGCTTCAAGGAGCCTGACATGGAGTTGTTGCTAGTGCTTGTGTATGTCTGCCATTTTGATAAGAGAAAAAAAGTAAGAGAAAATAAACAGGTCACAAAAAATCTTAACAAAAGAACTGTTTATAAGAACCCATTCTTTCAAGTGCTCAAATGCTAACATAAATGGCAACAACAGGACTTACATAAAAGGAATGGTTATGTTTTTCATCAAACAAGTGCAAAACTTCATTTTGTGGAAAAAACGCACAAAAATAATATCAGCATTACACCAAGGTCAGTGCATTAATCTCAAATCTATGGCTACACAGTCTTTAAATTCTATTTCAATAGGATATTGTTATTTTACTGTTTAAAAACTAAAATTAAAAAATTACACTTTAAATGCTTTTCTGAAAATGCAATCCTTATGCTATTTGATTTGTCAAACTGGAAGTGCTGTTCCATCAGCAGTGGAGCTGATATGAAGGCTTCAGAACCTAAAAATTCATTTAAGACTTTATTGCCTCAGCACTAAGCCAACATCAACTCCAACAAGCCCAACAGTTCCTTATGTCTTCACTTCCCAGCAGCACACCAGGACTCCCTGCCATCTCTACAATCCCATGCAGCCTCTCCTTGGGGTACCATAAAGTACAGAGAACACCTGAGATCCAGCTGGCCAAGAGACCTGCAGGAGTGACTGGCTACCAACCAGCTGCCTGACAGGAAGGAAAAGGAGTAACACACTCTTGAGCTCCCCATGTACATTTCTTCCTCAACATTCACCCATCCCCAAGAATTTTGGCCCTTCTACACCCAAAAACTCTTCACAGGGTTTTCAAAAATTTTATCTTTAAGTCCATTATTCTTCTCTGAAATTTTATCAGAATTTATCATACTGGCAAATAATCATCAGAATAGGTTCAAACAGAAGTTATTTGATGGGCAGGGAAACTGTGTATACACCACTAGGAAACCACACAAATAGAATTGTTTTCATAATACACTATTAAAACTCCAAATAATTTAAGCTTTATATAAGAAAATGAAAGTAAAATTCAAAAATAAAATACTATTCTGCTGGTTTTTATACTCTAAACAAGCAAGTAAAGTATTTTTTTGATGGTATAGACCTTTTTCAACAAAAGAATATTGATGGAACCGACAACATTCATCTGTTTATAACAAGCTTAGTTTGTTTTTCAGTTCTTTATAGAAGAGAATTTAAACCAGTGTCTCTGTTGATCTCCACTGAAGACCACACAAACACACACCTCTTCAAATGGAGCATATGCATGTTTTCCCTGACTAGGATGCTTGCTGAATTTATGCCTACAGCACAGTACTTCCTCACCTTTAAATACAGCCATGTATACCATTATTAAGTTTTCCAAATTTTTACTGAAACAGCTAAGACATTTACACAGAACTTACTTTTTTTTTCAATTGCAGATGTCAGAAGACAAATACGCAAAGCTTTGAGGAAGATGAACATTTCAATCTATTTGCATACTGCCCTGTTTGAATTATTATGAACTGCAATAAAAATATATTATGGATTTTCTGAATAACAATGAAGAAAAAACAGTTCAAATATGTTTAAGGACAATGTTAAAAATAATTTACCTCAAATTCATATTACTATACTGGTAGCTGCTTCTAATGAAGATGGAGCCAATTCTAAAGTAAGTTTAGTAGTTAAGTTTTTGAACTATCAAAAAGTAGACAAGCATGCTCAGTTTTCCTGAACCTGATGTGTCATTTGACCTGAGCTAAGAAGCAGTGGTTCAAATCTGGGTCATTTGAACTAAGAGTTTCCAGACATGCAATAAACTAAACCAAAAGTCAGGCTTTTTCTAGGATTTCTCCTCTTATCCAATCCCTTCCTTTTGTAATCCTTATCTCCTATCCACTCAGTTGAATAGTAATTCTCTGTAGGTATCAACAAACGTAGTTTGATGTTACATAATATCTCTTCACCATTACTGCAGGATTTTACATATTTATTATTTTACCAAGAAATAAGAATTTAACTTAGGTCTACAGATTGGCCAGGCTTAGGACACGACAAGCAGTCATTAATTTGCATATACTGTGCAGAGATCTTGTTTGACTGCAAGCCTGAATACTGCTTCTAGCAGATTTTGGAGAACATGCATAGACATTTCAGTTCTCCTTACTCTAAGGAGTTAATTGCAACAAAGTGCACCAAACCACACACATATATATTCATTGCTTTGTGAATCAACAATATATGTAATAGTATCTAAGGTAAAACTGCAGCACAGACTTTAGATTAATAAGTTAATTGGTTCACACAATAACCTACTGACCACAAAACAAGCTGCTTTTCTAAAATGGTAAGTTCTAAAAGACAATGGCCTAACAGAAATGTCTCAGAAAAACCTTAATATGCCATGGCAAAGTTATATTTTTGGTTTGCCTTGGGTTTTTTTGGAATCTGAGGAGTGACAGGAGGAAGTGACAGGAGTAGCAGGGAGCAAAGACCCAAGAACAGAGGCAGAACATCTTTGATTCATTACTGAACTAGCTTCAGCCCCTGCAGTCCTGCTGCTCCCTGAGCTTACAGGGCTCTTCCCTCCCAGCACATGCATTTTAAATGGAATGCACTACTTGAGGCTCCTCCTTTCACCACTCTCACTGCAGTCAGTAGTTTTCCTTCATTTCCGTACAGATACCCAAAAAAAGGAGATTCCCCATATGCTGTCACTCAACTCCATTCCCTGGTTTGTTTGGGAGGACTTGACTATTTAATGAATGTTAATCAAGTTCTGAAAAATCCACTAATATTTGCTAGTAAAATTATCATGCTATCTCTGTATCTGGGTTCCTTTATACTCTCCATAAACCAGGTTGTAGGTTGTTGGGATTTTTTTGTCCAAAAAGCACAGTTTAACAACTTGGTGTGCAGAGACCTAGTGCTATTTTTATGCTACCCCATATATCACCCTGTGCACCCTGAAGAGATTTCCCTCCTCTTTACATTCTCTTCTATATCCCACTGCAGTGGGATCTGAGCACCTCCCTTGAGAACCAGGCTAGGTTGATAGTGAAGTGAGAAGGGTTATCATTGCCATCTCTACTATTACAGATAAAATTCAGTCAGCAGTACTTCCTGTTTGCAGTATCTTTTATTTAGTTAGTTGCTACAATTTGAATGCAGACATACTGTCTTATGTATCTTTCTGTACAATAATGTTTTGGAGTTCTGTTTCAAATAACACCTCCTCCCCACTCCCCCCCCCCCCCAAAAAAAAAAAAAGTCTTCCTGTCTTTTTCCAGATCTGTTAAACCATACACATTTTTAAGCTCTCAATACAAGCCAAATCTCAAAAGCTTTTATTGAGACTAAATGGAGGGCTTATGGCTCTTCCCAACTAAGAAGGCCAGAAGAAAACATCTGAAGAGGCAGAGAGAATTCAAATTCCTAAGTGATTCTTAAAAATTCTTAAAAAATTCTGTGCCCCAGAAGTGAAAAATTTGCTAGTACATTAATCAAAGAGTAGTTATTTTAAACCTACCTGATCCAGACTAAGCAATGTAGAACAAACAAAAAGATTGTTTCCAGACCAAAGAGGCAAGCCAAGTATACTAACTCACATAATGCAAAAATGCACAGGTTATTCTGCAGTCTTTCATGAATCTATCTTAAGAAGCCACTCATCCAGATAAAAAAAATGCTTTATGGCATCACCTGCATCTGGTAGCAGAAGTGATGATATACTATGATAAAATAATGTATTCACTACATAGACAGACTTGTGTGAAAAAGACATCAAGTCTAAACCAATTCTGACAAGTCTATTTAAAAAGTACACCAAAAAGTAACACATTAATACACTATTCTGAACCAAATATTTATCTCAGAAGAACATAAAACTTTATTATTAAACTTTCACATTTTTGAAGAACACAAAATACACTGACATACTATGAATATATAACCTTGAAAAGCAAATGCATATAGAAGGTGTCAAAAGGACTTAGGAAAACAGATTAGAAGACGATAACTAAAAGAATAGCCACAACACATCACTTCCAAATATCCATCAGAAACTGTTTAAAAATATATAATCACACTTCCTAATTTTGTATTTAAAATTAAGTTTTCCTGATGATCTGAAGCATTATACAAACAAGGCAGAAAATAAAGTAGGTAGCTTACATTTAAAAAAATAAAATCACAGGATTCAAAAAATGTAAAAATAAAACTAAAATTACACATATTGTATTCAAATTCCACAAGAAATACCTACCTGTTATAATTTAATTCAGTTAGAATTGAATCATTAGAATTAAAAAGAATCTATGTTCTCTTTAGTGTTGGCTCTAGCTCTACCTTGCTACTAATCATAGGACTTGCAACTTTATTTCAGTAGTATTTTTTAATGATTTTTAAGACTGTAAAGAAGTGAGGGTTAGGTATTCAAAATATTTTTTAAAAAGTTAAAATGTTCCTATTATAAATCTTACAGACAACTATATTCTACCTGTTATACATACAGTTAGGTATTTGTTGGCACATTAACAGGAAGACCACAGAACATAATGGAGCAGACTGCTAAAAAGGCAATATGATATTACAAGTATGTGAAGCATGAGTGGTACTTTCCTAATCACCAGGTTAAAGGCAGGTTCAGTGACAGCTCAGTACACACAAGTGGAATTCAAAAGAAAGATTTTCTAAAACTTCAAATTATTAAACATAAGCCAATGGAAGTAAAGCTTACCAGAGTATCAGTGGCACCTGATCTGACTGGGATCATAATCAGTCACTATTCAGTTACAAAAATCTAAATCTTTCTTCATACTATGAACTTCAAAATATTTTAAGATTTCACAACATAAGAAAAAAATACCACGTGCTTGATAAATGTGGAAGCTATGCCATCATACAGACCCTGTAGATACAGTGATTACATTATGAAATTTCAACATAAGTAATTGAAGTGAAAGAGGAGGAAAACCACACTGACTTACCTTCTCTGTAGTTACAGTAAGAGATGGAACCAAGGACGGTGAGGACTCCGACTGCTTCTTATATTTTTGCTTGTGTTTATCTTTCTCTTTGTATTTCTAGAAGTTATAAAAAAGAATACAACCTAAGGACGGCTTACCACAACCCATTTTATGTAGCATCAATTGTTATCAAAATTTGAGATGGAAATAACGCCCTGTACTATTTTAACACAAGCAGCATTAATGTTCTGAAATTTTTATAATATAAATTATAGAAGTCAGTCAAGTGTTTACATTTGCTTTCAAAACACACAATTTGAAACTCTTTAATTACAGCCAACATTTATGAATACACTGTTGTTAACCTTAACCATCTTCCCAGTAGTCTATTAATCAACAGAAGAAGCTGGATTAAAAACAGAGCACAGGGATAATAATGTACACCATAAGGTTAAATTCCAATTGTTTAAAACCGAATAGAGATTCGTTGAAGGAGTTTTAGATGAGGGAATCAGGTTTTGTTTTCTGTTGGGGTTGGCTTTCTTGGTTATTTTTTAGTTTTGTGTTTGGTTTTTTAAGTGAGATAGTTTTTGGTCTTGTCTTTTTTAGACCTGGAAAATATAGATTTGAAAGAAATAAAAAAAAGTAGGAGAGGAGGGATTCAAATGCACTGAATGGTCCTTTCAATAATTTCTTAAATATAACAGTCTCAGAAGTGCTACCCATACAGCTAGAAAACAAAAGCATCTACAGCAAGACTGCCATGGTATCCATCAAATCTGTTGATCCAGGAGTCTCTTTCTGGATAAGTACTACTTAGCCAGACCACCATCGCACCAGTGTACTGGTAATACCACTAAGCAATAGGAAACATTTAAAAGAACAAGTTTTACAATCTCTTCTGTTGACTACCTATTTGTTCTTTTATTTCCAGTGCTTATTTTCTCTGAGGGGCAAAGAAACAGAATTCTAATCTAAGGAGGACTTCAAATTATATTCTGTATGTACTGAAATTACTTTCATAGTAGTCTGAAGAGAAAAGGATGCATCAGGAAGGACAGAGGGATACAAAAACAGGGGGAAGGGAGGGAGCATAAACAACTAAAAGCCTGGAAACAATATGTTGAAGTTCTGCAAAGTAAAGCATCAGCAACCACATCAAATTCCTTTCCCGGATCCAAAACATCAACACAAAATTTTCCAGGTCACCTTGCCAAGGTCACAGGTTACTATTCAAAGCCACTGAAGGGGTAGCCCACCCAAAAGCCTTTTGCAAACAAAGATCTCATCCACAGGAGGTCTGCTGTCCTTAACTCTACATTCCCCCCTCCTTTTAGGTTACACTTCTTCTAACAATCTCTCCTTTTTTCTTCTTCTTCTTTTTCTTTTCATTTTTCTTCCTAAGGAAACTTCACAAGTCCTACTTCTGAATGTGAATTGACTCCAGATGCAAATAACATCAAAGTGGAGAACATTTCCCTGCAGGAAAACCTTTGAAAGGCATGCTCAGGTTTTACATGGATAAGAATAAAAATTTCAGCAATAACCTGCTGAGATGAAGAGAGTTAGCTCCCACAAAGTGACTTCTTGCAAATGCACCCTCTTCTTACCATTCTTACCACAAAGATTTATACAAAGCATAATTAGAGTTCTGAAATATCCACTTTTGGATCCAGAAAAGTAGTAACAGAGGGACATCAATCCCCCACAACATTGACAAATATGACAGCTTTCAATCAAGTCTGTCTGAAAGGAAATATAAATTACTCATCTTCCCTACTGCCAGAAAAAGAGCAAACATTTGACCCTTCATAGAAAACTCACTGCACACTTCATTGTATGATCTGTTCTGATCCACTAGGATTAAAACAAAAACAAAGAAACCAACACCAAAGGAAGCAAACAAAACAAAACCCACAACAAACCCAAAACACAAAAACATCGACACCCAGACAAACCCCCCCAATTCTAGAAACCTTAATGATATCAAATGTCCAACCTTTTACAAGCAAACATTTTAAATATGTATAGGTACAACTATAGATATTCCAAACACCTCTATTTTAAGATAGTAGCAGATCTGACAAATGCAATGCTACATTGGAAGATATATTGCTCAAGAAGAAAAAAAAATCAAGCAATAACCTTAATGATCTGTTTTCAATGTTCAGGTGTCATTTAGCTTTCCAATTAAGATAAACAACATTAAATAATTTTCTCATGCAAGAAGCATTCATGTTTCTTTGAAGTTCATCCTACATTTTACCCCAGTTATCCCAAAGTTACTCTCCTCTATCTTATCATGTGGCAGAATACAAGCATTGAGGAGATAAACAACACTGAACTTGTAGAAAGATCAAAATCATCATTTTAGGTACACTAAAAGCAATACTTTCTTTTTCATAATATATATGATGTGCCACTTGAAAGTTAGAAAAACATGAGGTAGTCAAGTCAGTAACTCCATGAAAAGCATAATAATTGAAACAGAAGTGCTTCCCTTTCCTCTTATTAGAATAAATGAATATGAGCTTTTCTGCTTCCATAGTTCTTCCTGACCTCCACAAGAGATCATTTTACTGTGCCATCTACAGCAACCATTGTCAGTTCCAATAGATTACATGCAGCTGATTATCAGGCTGACACAGAATACAGTACAAGTTAACACACAAGTTTAGCAGGCAACAAATCTACCAAGAAGATGCCACCTTTGCTCTATATCTTTTGGACTTCAAAAATCCTCATTACTGAATGTAGTCAGAGTAGCTTTCTAATGATTTACAGTCACACTCTATCAGACCGCCCAAAGAATTAGACTTCCAGCACAATTTGACATTGAGAGATGTTGCAAAAGGTAAGAATTGCATTCCTATAAAGTCATTAATAAATGCATGCCCAGAAACAGAAATACTATTTGCCTGCACCAACAGTAAGACTTGCAGAACAAAGTCACCCATTTTTTGAACACCAGGGAACCTACACAAAAACTCAACGTCTTATGAAAGAGGAACCAGGTTCTACAGCTCATAGATATTCAAGACCATCTACACGCTGAGCTGCACATGGTATATACTTAATGACCATTTTTTACAGGTGTTTTTACAGGCATTCTGACAGGACAGAATTCAGAAAGTCAACATGGATAAGCATCACCATTAGCATCCACACCACACAATTCTGATTTGAATAACATTTGTCTAGCATTACTTCAATAATTAAAACTGAAGTAATTTCAAAGTGGTTGCAAAAGACTTTCCTTTAAGTTATCTAATTCTCACAATTTTGCTTCATACATCAAGAGCTGTTTAGACTATTAAAGAGTCACATATATTAAACTGATTAACAAAAAAAAAAAAAAAAAGAGATACTGCATTACCGACATGGATCTGGAGATTTTTCCCTATGAGGTTACTCAAAACCTCCAGTGTTCAAAGAACACAACCAGATAATTCCCAGAGGAATACTGTAATTAGAATTGCCTTTGCAACACTCTGCTTTGTATCGTACTAGAAACTGACTCTTAGGAGCTAAATGAGATATAATTTTTTCTAAAAAGAAGATAAAAGGAAATAATTGCTTATGTAGCTGACTGGTAACCCATAGAACTGCAGTCTGCCCTTATTTTTGCCTCAGAATGTTACACAATGCATGGCAGGTCTATTTCACCTTTCCATAGTCAGTTATTCAGATACTGAAGAATACAGAATGAATACTGATCTGAGTGTCTAGGACTTGTCCTGTAGCAACCCACACACAGCATTAAAATACATTAACAAGCACCAAGTACTTTTCTCCCACATGAAATTCATAGCCCTGACATATGAATGTAGGCTCCCCCACATCATACTGGGAAAGTTTGGACACTTCAGAATGCAGCTCACAAACCAACACAGAGCTATGGAGACTTTCAGTGAGTAGATGTGCTTTCAATATTCCTTTCCCATGGGCCTAAGAAGCAAACTCATGGCTACAGTCAACACACTGGGTGTCACACACAGCCTCAAACTCTTTTTAGATTGTTCAAGTTGTTACCCTCTAACTCAGAGAACATCTACCATTTCCATAAGAATAGGACAAGCAGTAAGAAGATGCTCAAAAATCAGTTCAGTTTATCAAGTAGCTCAGTGTTCAGAACACTTGTCCTGGCTCCTCAAAGTAAACAGCAGAGCCCTGAAAAAAGGGACACCACCAGCCCTACTTTGAGGCACACAGCTTCATCTCCAGTAATTTCTAAATAATGTATGTGCCACAGAAACTAACAATACCTAGTGCAGCAGTAATCAGAATGTAACTAAACTATTTATTTAAATTCAAAGTCCTCATTAAAATTAAATCATATCAAACATCTGTGTAGGGGTTTTTTAAATTATGATAGCCTTATTCAATTTGCTATCACTTTGTAAGCAGAGTGCCCAGAAAACACTGAATAGGTATTATGAAGAAAAACACATGCTTTCAACTCAAAAATGACAACTCACATCAACATTTTCAAACCAACCTCTTTTTACTGCATAATAATATTTTATATAAAAACAGTTAGCTTCCACGGTCTGTATAATGAGAATTTTTCCAATCCTCAACTCATACAGCTTCTGCTTGACAAAAGAAGAAGCTCTAAGATTTAAAGATCAGGTTATCCCAATTTCTAAATGACAAAGATGAAAGATAAAGTAGAAACTAGAGTGCCTTTATTGGAGGGGGAATGGGACACTTCTGTTTGTGGTAAGATAGGCATATCTACTGTAAGAGGACAACAATCTAGAACCCAAGTGGATTTACAAAAGAGGAAAATAAGAAAAGTCACCCTAAAAATTGACTCTGCTCCTCCAAGATACATTGTATATTTGATATACTATATCAAATAAGACATCACATGCAGAAGGTATTCAACTTTACCAAGAGAATGAGCCTCCCTACCACACACAGTTGACTGAAGGTTAGGATCAATGCAAAAGTCACCCTTTAACTAGAGAGCATGTAAGATTAAAAACACCAAACAGAAAGTCTCTAGAGACAAGAAATTAGGTGATTAACCACTACAGAACAGTGCAATTGTTTTCACCATTTGGCAATTTTAACTAGAATAGTTTTTTGTTATTATACAACATCTAAAGAAAATTAAACTTGGTAAGTGAACACGGTGTGACATGCCATGAGAACCTTTGAATGTCAAAAAAAAGACATTTTAAAAATAAACCATAAAACATCATTTTTTTTTCACTGCTCAGTTTTGTCAATTTGAATAAAAAAACCATGCACATATTTTGACAAAATATTACCTGAAGTATGATAGTGGGGAAAAAAAAAACATCGCATGGCAAATACTGATAAGGTTTCACACCCCAGGTAATTCTGCAGTCTGTAATTCAAAATTGGTTTGGGGGTTTTCCTACCAATTTGTTACCAAAAAACAAAGAACTTTCAACACACCATACTTTTGTTATTTTATTCATAATTTTAGATTTAGAGGTACAACCACATCACAATCCATACTATCTCCTGCATTACTAGAAAAAGATGGAACTATTCACCTACACCATTAACCACATCTAAAGATACTTTTTAGAAGATTATCCAAGAACAATGGAGATCAACATCTCTCCAAAGTGGAAGTGATCTTAAAAAACAAATCCTATATTAAGGAGTCTAAGGGTCTCAAGACTAACATTTGTTTATCAGTTTCCCATCAGTAGAAATATAGTTCCTTCATGTAATACACAGTTGATCAATATACTCTTTGATTTCAATTTTTATGTAATGGTTTTGAAGAACATAAAACTAAATCACACCTGCAGAAAAGTCTGTTAAGTAACTTTTACAGGATGTGTGCAGGTAAACAGTATTGTGTATATTCTCAGAAGACTGGAAAAGAACATTGTTGGGGCATTCTGTTACCACCCTGTGCTGAATTTAAATGACAGATTTCCCATAGACAGCTACTAATCTAGCAATAATCAAAACAATGTAATAAACATTAGACATTTTAAAATGTTTTTTAAAAATACGGAAAGTTGAATTCTTAAAAGCAATTAGACAGCTACTAATCTAGCAATAATCAAAACAAAGTAATAAACATTATACATTTTAAAATAGTTTTTAAAAATTTTAAAAATAGTTTTTTTGAATTCTTAAAAGCAATTTGGTCTTATACACCAAAAATAGAAATCAGCAGGCAGTTATGTCCTCTGTACCCTCACAGGAAGATTCCCAGGTGAATGACAAGGTACTTTGCCATCACAATGGGCTTGACCACCAGTACCAGTAAAATGTGTCAACAAGAGATGTCCATTCTTTGATGAGGAGAAAAAGATACAAAGTTTGAAACATAAGAAATCAGATGCATCTGGTTATCAGCACACTCACTATAATGTCTATCCCTGTTTTTCTTTCCCGCCAAGTCACAAAGGCTACACAAAAAAATGTCTAATGGTAAACTAAAGCAAAGGAAGCTGCATGAAAACAGCTTTTCCAATGGATATGTTTCAGAGTGTATCCCAAAACTGATGAAAAACTGAAACATGCATGTACAATTGCACGTGAAGGTGTTTCCTCATTGGAAATAGTTTATCAGTTGTGTTATTTACTATTCAGTGCTCCAGGAACAAGATTTCCCTCATGCTTTTCAGCAAAAATTCAATATATCAGAAAATGCTACTATTAAAGCAGATGTGCCAAATAATTAACAACGACAAATCCACTTACTTTTTTCTCCTTCTCATGGTGTTTATCCTGAGAGTGAGAGGAAGAATCACTTAAACTTTGATCATATGACCTATTAGATCCCCGTTTGCTCTTTTTCTAAAAAGAGAAAACATATTTATGGATAGAGAAAAGGAACCATTTGAATAAATAAGAAGTATAAAGCATTTAAACTGATGTCTTACTGCTTGAAGAAAAAACACTTCTGTTACTGAAAAATTGATAAGTTACTGACACTAATAAAATGAACAAGACTACTCAATGTATACCAGGAAGAAAAAGCCTGTCTTTATATTGATTTTTACACCTCACACAAATTTACAAGATATGTTTTCTACAAAGAAATGAGATACGCCACTTCATCATAGAAATCACAGAAAGGGTGGGGTTTGAAGGGACTTTAAAGACCATCTAGATCCAACCCTTCTTCACTTTTTGAAGCTTAAAAGATGCTAGAAACACTTTTAAGTTTTCATAATATAAAACAGAAAAGGTGTTGCCCAAGTATCACATGAAGCAACAGTGCTAAAATGCATTGTGAGGTGGGTGGTTTATGGCTTAATAATTTACTAAAGTAACCTCTCTGCAATATTTTCATTAAAATGGTTTAAAAAATAGGATACAAAAAGTTTATGGTCATTAATGCATTTACAAGGTGTATACATTTACAAGCTGCAGACATAATTGCCACATTTCTGTAACATTTAAGAGTCCAGTCTTGAACTGAAAATACTTTATGCCTGACCAGTGTTCAAAATACGTATTATTTTATCATAACTGAAAGTAGCCTTATAAAGGCACATAAGGTCAATGCTTTGCCATCAAAGTTTTAAGAGGTATGGTAGATAAATGCCACCCACCATCTTCAGTAGTAAATGCTAAACACCTGTATTTAACAGTTTACTATCAACAGTCACAATCATACTAAGGAAAAACTAAGCTGTTACTAATCTTACCAGTCTTTACTGATCTTGACACTACAGTTTTGTAATGGAATGCTAACTAATAACATGCCAAATATGAGGTTGCTTTTATCATGACACTTGTTTTTTAAATAAACATGGAAGTTCTCAATTATAGCAGCAGCAAAGCATTCAAACTGTAGTTTAAAAGCTTGCCTTTACTGATAAGTAATACACCATTTTTATTCTTTTTGTATAGATGCTCAAGATAATAATCTTTTTTAAAAATCTTAGCTTATTACGGGCCTAGAAAGCCCTGAGTTAACTTCATTAGGAATCAAACTCATCTGTATTCACAAGAGCACTGAGCTAACCTTACCAAGCTTGTCTTCTAGAAAGTCAAAACGGTCCATTGGCCCTTTGTTTTTATCTCACTGCAACCTATTCAAAAGGCACCCAAGAAGTCACCTTTTTTAACAGTGAAAACAAGTAATCAGCAGGTTTAACTATACTTACAGAACTGTCTGAACTTAACTCTGTATCTTTTAATTTTCATAATGGAATATTGATAAATAACAGTTTTTAACCATCACTAAGTCCATCAAGTCCACGCACTCACACACGTACAAGGAAACAACTCTCTGGAATGGTCAAACTAATAAGAGGTGATATTGAAGACTCCAGAGGTATGATCCAAAACCTACTTAAGTAACTGAGAAATTTTGAACTTTTCAGTTCGTTTTTAAAAAAAATCAAACCTCAGGTCACTTCCTTGAGGTTTTGTTTCAGAGAACTCACAGGAAGGGAATATCCACTGTGAGATATTTCTCTCTACACAATGAAAGATAGATGAAAAAAAAAAAAAAAACACGTTTTTTCTTAAAGAGTAACAGAAGCAGAAAGAAATGGAGGTCTTGATTCTCCAAAATACAGGATAACAAGTAATACTTTCTAGATTTTTTTTCAAAAAAGGACTTAAATCCTAGAATCCAACTAACCTAACAGCAAAATAAAACATCACAGAAACTTAATGAAAAAAAAATATTTTCTTTCAGAGGGGGAAAATCCACACATCTAGAAAGTAACCACTTACAAAAACATTTTCAGCTACTGCTTTTGTAACTGTCATTAAAACATTATTTTAATGAACTTCATACAACCTACTTCCTGAGCTACATTAAAATATCGTTTTCTAGTGTTAACAGCAAAACAGAGTGAAAAAATAGGTCAGTAACACTTATTTATAGAATTTATTAATACATACCAGTTTACTGAAATGGTATTTACAGTAGCCACAGTATTGGACGTTATCTGCACCATTACCTTCTTCTTCACAAAGAAGTCCTGCAAACTGTGCACTGAAAATAAACCAGACAACATTCAAGAAAAGCAATTTTGTATAAATAGTATCACAATATTTCAGCTGATAACATACAGATACTTACATCTGCATTTAATAGACAAGTTTTCCACACAAGTGATTTCTAATGGCACACAAACACATAACCAACCTTTGCAGGCCAGTGAAAAATGCATATGCTTTATACTCCTTTAAGTCACTCACAGAAGCTTAGAGGTTGAAAATCTACATTCATTGTGGTCCTAGTTGCACAAATAAACCAAGCAATTCACAAGGATTCTAAGCTCAAATTCAAGCCAAAAATGTCTAAGGAAAGAACAGTTTTTAACAAAGCCATAGTGTAAATACACAGCAGAATTTTTTCTGAAGTTGCATATATCCTCTGCTATGCCAGGAAAATTACTTTTTTTTTGTTATTTTAATTTCAATGAAATTATAAACCACATTTTTTGGTTTAAAAGACTAAAGCAGATCTATTTCTTTTAATAGAATAGCTTGGGCTAACTACCACCTTATTTTATGACTCTTTTTTCAAAACAAATTTAATTTCCACTGTTTGTGATATTGATTTATTTTCTTTATCAAAACCAACTTAGACATCAAAAAACCAAGCATTAAGTTCCCTATTCCTTATAATTTTCTTCAGCATAATAATGCAATGTTACAGTCAAAGTGATTCATGGGAATATTTAAATGAAAGAATTACATGTGAGGCAGCTTAATTTATTTTTGAAATCACTTTCCCCTCATTTATATTAGGTTCTTGGCCAATCCAGAAATATTGCTTCCTAAGTACGTGCATGCCTACAGCATATGACAACTACAAAAAACATTTAACAGGATCTCTTTAAGTGAAGATTTATACTTCTAGGCTTGCCATAGAAAGAGAGATGGACACGAACTTGCTTCTCCTTAGACACTAGTTCTGTTAATCCAAAACTGATACACCTCACCCTGGATCTCTAGTTTCTGTAGGTTTTAGATTTTTCTTACATTTTAAAAATATTACAGAAGACTCTCAATATCCTCAGAAACAGTACTCTCTGGATGGATATTTTTTTGTAGTACATACCTGGTTTTATTAGAATCAAAAATTCTAAAAATTGGCACGAGAAATGTATTTGTGTTGAATCTAGTTCTCATGTTCTTTATGGCATTCACTGAAAAAGGGCTTTGGAAGAAATCTAAAAAGATGAAAAGGACTCTTGTATGCATCCAAGTGTTTCAAATGAGAGATTTTTTCAGCCCAAACACTTGGATTTTTACATGTTTTCACATCTGTAAATAACCTCTTTATATGGCATGCACACCTCGAGGAACACAATCCATTTTCACCATAAAAAGAAACTTGACATTGATCACATCCAATGAAAAATTAATGTTTATGAGAGTACTGTTACCAAGAAATCAGCATGTAAAGAATTATATCCTTTAAGATCTGCACGAGACATTCAAAGTATCACTTGATTACAGTGAAGAAAATACATTCAAGTAATTTAAGTAGGTACATGCAATTATCACTTCCGTGACTGAGCTCATCATGAAGAAGCATAGTGGGGTATTTGTAAAACAGATAGGTAAATCCACAGATTACATAGCTAGACAGTCCGTGTAAATTTGCTCTTGCAAAACAGCCACAACTAAATTTTGAAAAAAAAGAACAACAGGAAAGAAAATAAAAGGGAAAAAGAAATCCCTGTTAATCTGTGAGTAGAGTTCATTTTGCCTTTTTTTAACCTGTTGATGTGTAATCTAATCCAATTATCCAGATTCCTCTAGAAGTCCATAAAGCAAAACAAGAAAACCTAAGAATCTTAAAGTGGAATCAATCAGATGGTGGACAAACCTGTTTTTCTCCCAACAGCTATACATGAAACCTTAATAAATAGTTCAGGACAGATATGTACCATTTAGATAAAAAACGGTGAAGGAAATTAACCCCCAGATATTTGGAAATCTGAGCTGTAACAGGTCAGTCTAGAGACTTTCTATGCATAGCTCAATAACTTTCCTCACTGATTTACCAAAAGAAAACGTCAAATCAGTTAGCAGGTAAACAATGTTTTCACATTCTGACATCCTATAAAGTATCTTCTAGAAAAGTAACATAAGACAAAAGAAAGCCACTAAACCTTATTTGCAGAAGCACACAGAGTTTAATACAACCCAAGGGACTATTATCAGACAGCTTTTGCAGCTCACAGCAATGTCTATGCTGCCACTGCCACATTGTTAGTGAGCTCTATTATCATACAGTTAGATATTTCTACACAAACCACTATCTTTCTTTACTTATAAATACGCTTAATAAAGAGTTTATTCGTTGCACTGTGTGCATTGATTCTCTCTGGAATATCAGAGATGATAAGTAATATAATATACTTACCACGTTACATGAAAAGCTTGTCGACATCCATGTTTATTACATGTCATACAAGCACCAGTGGCTGCTTTGCTTTCTCTGCCTTGTTCATCACAAATATAGCATGTCTATCAAAGAGAAAATAATGTGATGAGGAGCACACAAATAAATTGTGCTACAGAAGATTCTATGTTGAAAACTTCTGAATTTTGCAGCTAAGCTTATACAAGAACTTCTTTATGAAGATGTCTAGTTATACTTGTTTGCAAAAGCAGATTACCTGGTAGACACTTGTAGTCTGTGTAAGGTTTCACTAGTTCTAAAGAAGTACAAAACCTAATTTACTTGAATTCTCTACCACTATTCAGCTAGCCAAATGGGCAAACAGCCAAAGGTTGATAGCACTGGGCTTCCAAAATTTTCCTTGCTTTCAAGTTTGTGTTTTTGTATCCTTCCAGGTTTCAATAATTTCCACATTCGTTTAACATTACCTCGATGTTGGAGGCATTCAAAAACATTATATGAGACTGAGTGCCTAATGATGGAAGTTTCGATACAGGATGAACACATATATCTACAGAGTTACATAAACACAACAAACTTAAAATTGTTTGTAAATTTGGTGTAGAGAATTTTCAGAATTCTCATAGCATGTTTCAGTATTTACATGATGCTCAGTTACCTTCAATTAAAAATGATGTTTAACAGAATTCTGATTTTAGCTCAAGTTGGATAGCCCCATAAACACCGTAGAAAATAAGCAAGAACCTTCTGTAAACAAATTTAAGTTAGTATGCCATACTCATTCAAAGTTAAAATGAAAAAAACTTGTCTAGTGTTTGAAAAAAATTTCCATAGCATTTCTGACCATTTTTTTCACTAGGATACTATGCTACCAATTTGTAGTATTTTCAAAAACATTCTCAGTAAAATGGAAGAGGAAATTAAGACAATCAAAAATCTCACTATTCAATACTTTGGAAAAAACAAACACACAAACAAAAAACCTATATATAGTAAATTTAGATTGATATATGCTCTATGGAAGCCCATCATTATACTAGACTTCACTACAACCTCTCACCATTTCAGGAAGAAACATAAGACAAAACTAAATCTCTTTCCATTTTTTACTGTCCTAATTACTGAAGTGCCACTTAGAGAGATTCTATCATAATTATTACTTTTATGTACGAAATTTAACAATTTAAGAAGAGATTCTTAATGAAAGTACCCTCCAGCATTAGGGCAGTCACAGGAGATAACTATTAAGGTAACAAACATCAACAGCACATTGTTACCTCTGCAGAAATCCCATTACAAGGTCTCAGATGAGTAATGGGAAGCTTTCCCACTACCCTCCCCCGTTTCCCCCCAAAGAAAACCAAACAAGCAAACCACCCCACAACAAATAAACTAACTACATTTACACTTTAACTGATTTACTAATTGCATCACCAATCTCCCTTCAGAGAGACAGAATTAGTATAATAATAATTTAAAATAACAGACTATGGGCAGTAGAAAATGCAGTTTAAGAAAAATGGACCAAGATACAACTGAAACAAATAAAACTTATATAATGCAAAACCAGTATTGCTTAGAAAGATACAGAAATTATTGAAATTCTGAAGAGCTTTTAACAGAGGTATTTAGAACAACATTTAACATGAGATGTCAGCTAACTCAAGCACTTTTTGTTAAGTATTAAACCCAATAGCTAATACATCCTAAATTCATACCCTATATATATCCCAGCAATTGAAGGATCAGAAGAGATACAATCTTACTTAATTTCCTTGCCTTGCTCCCTCTGTACATCTAAGCAGTAGACACAGATAATTCAGTTTGGCAGGATGTGAGACTGGCTGCTTTTTAGGTTTCCATACCCTTAGATAAGGCTGACAGATCATAAGGTTGATACCTTGTTTGTTCCAAAAAACTAACTATATTACAAAATGTAAGAAACTTTAAAAAATCAGGTACCTCTATTAGTAGAGAGGTTCAACAGACTCCATAAAACTCAAGCTCCAGCTACTGCTGTTCTTTCAGTTTTGCCTTAAGATCTGTAATTTTTTTCCTCATTGAAGCTCAGAAAGAAAAGCAATATAAGCATTCCTTTAGTAAGGATGTAGGCCCTGTTCTTCACATACTGCATTTAGGATCTGTGTTTTAAAACGCCTCAAGCCAATTTACAGTAAAATGACTGAAAATTTTATCAAACAAACAGCTACATTGCAAACAAGTTTAAACATTGTGGATTGCCTACCCATGTTAATGAGGTCAATGTGCTTCTACCCCTCCCACAATAGTCATGCGAAGCATAAAATCTGCTTCCTTATATTGCATATGAAACCGGGACAAAGGAGGTTCATTTTCCTGTTCTAACTGGGACAGCAAGTTCTCTTTAAAGCTGAGATTCTCCTATTTTCTCTTAGACACAATTAGAAATGAATCCAGAAGCCTGAGAACCTTTATCTTTCTTTGACAAAGCAGACTTGCACACATTTGCAAATCCATGCAATTGCTAAACTTGTTTTGAAAACTCTGGAATGTGGAAGTCTAATCTAGAGCAGCAGTGGACTTCAGAACTTTCAAGGGAAGAGAGTACCTAGACTTCTCCCAAATTCATTAGAAAACCAGGAAAACATTACACAGCTTTTGACTCAGCAAGAAAATTTCACTCAAAACGAACAACTATTTTCTTAATTTCTTTAATGGCAAAATACACACTTTGCAAAGCTGTCTTTATATTTCTGCCAATATTTTTTCTTCAAAGATTCAAAATGTAAACCATAAAAACAGAAGGGAAGATAAAGGGGGAAAAAACAAAAAGAATAAAACAAAAAGTAATTTGAGAAACACTTCACTTGTAACAGCTACCCAAGAGCATTCACTGCTTATAGAATCAAACCTAGAAGTTGTGCCAGAATTTTTCATTGTTTCAGCAAGTACTGAGATAAAAGTCTACCAGCTGCCTTTACTACTAGACAGATCAAGAAACTCCAAATGCACTTATTTTTTTAATTGGCTCTAAAATGAGATTCCTAAAAGCAGTAATTACTTTCAATTACCACATACTTTCAAATGAACCTGAAAGAGAAATAAAGCTCATATAAAATAAACAGAGATTATCCATGCATAAGCTTCCGAGTTTTAACAGACAGCTACTAAACAGGAGAGCAATTACTTGTCCATGTCTTTTCGGAATGAAGTGTGTAAGAACTTTGCTGTTCATTAATCCACTAACCAAGTCATTCAGTGGATTCATTCTGCAACGTGACAGTTTTTATTCCAGAAGCAGGTAAACTTCAGGGCAATAGCAGCTTGACATTTTTACACTGACAAACCTCACACACTGGTGGCTGCTGTGTCTCTTTTTGTATTTTAAGATCAGCGCACTTCATAATATTGCCTGTTATGTTATGTTCCATAAAGAAACAAGGACATAATAAAAAACCCTGTAAATTAAGTAGCATCTTCTGGCAACACTCCAGCAAGGTTTGGCTTTAAAACAAAGGCTACAGTATAAGTTTTTGCTTATGGTAATTTTCATTGACCTGTATTTTTCCTCCATTCCATATGCTATCCTTCTATACATATCCAGCCACATATGAGAATTATTTAGGACTTCACAGGAAATATATTTTTTCTTAAAATCATCCTATTCTAACCTGACTTGACACACAGAATGAAATTAGTACTAAGCCTCTCTAAAAGGAGCATCAGCTCTAGTATTTTTCCTAATTATATATTTACATTTATTCACAATTTACAACAAATGCTTTTAAAACTGTTTGCCATATCTGCTTCTCAAAAAACCAGCTTATCTTTCCCATTTTCTCCCAAATTGAGAGCCAAATACTTTACATTTTTTAGATCAGAAACTTCGTATCATTTAAATAAAATCAAATTATACTGAATAGCAATGGAGGTAGGGACCTGAAGTTACTGCAGACTACCTGAAAAGCGAATTAGTTAATATATTGATTTTGGGGGGACTGCTCAAAACAAGTGTCTACTTCAGAACTGGTGGCAGTTTAGCCACAGCAGTTTCAAACTCAGCACTGGCTAGAGATTTAGCAAAATAGTCTGCAATTGCCTCTAAAATTCTGTGCTGTTATAATTAAAATGTTGTTGGCAGCAAAGTTAGATTTGTTTCAGAAAGTTTGCTGTGGCAACTGCTCTATAGGCATTTCTTTGATTCCCCTGAAATTCACAACCCTGAACCAAATTGGCCAAATAAAGGTAAGAAAAATTGGATTCTGTAAAAGAGGAGAGACGGGAAGAGACAGAGGAGAGGAGGGGATAGTGTGCAGGCTAGGGGTGTGAACCCAAACCTTGAAATTTCTGATACAGGTCTCATTATGTCTTACAATATACTGTAGTGGGCTGTATAAAAGTACTTTTAGGCTGATTGCTGTTATGAAAAATGGGCCCAAATCAGAACACCCACAAAGGATTCAGTATTCTAAAAAGCTAGACATCATCAAGAACTTTAGCTGCATGGTATTTATTTAGAAAGAAAGAAAAAAACAAAAAAGAAAAAGAAAAAAGTAAATACAAACCAACAGAATGCAACTGGGAATTTTAGCAGGAAAAAAAAAACTATACATATATTTGGAAGAAAAATTGCTCAAGAAAGAAACAAGTTTAGCTGTAATAAAAAGGAATTCAAGTCTAAAGACACAAACCAACAACAGGCTTTGTGAGTAAGTAATATTAAAAGACATGGAGTACATCTTTTACAGTTACAAGGACTTACTCATCCATTATCAATCACCATCCATTGAAATGATGCAAATTAAAGCAAAATCCAAAGTGATCCACAAAATTTTTCAAGCACATTAGGGAAGAACCACTAACAAATAAAAAAATAAACCTCCAAAACATAACTATTACTTGAGAAAAAACAAGAAAACATGTTTTGCTGGCCCAGAGTTGAGAAGAGAGGGAAAATCAATTCATCTGCCACAGCAAATCTGCTTTGTGTTGAAGCACAAATACTGTGCTTGATCTTAATCTCCCTGTTGCATGTCCTTGCCAACACAGAAGGAAGCCAATAGTGAGGAACCAATACAGAAGCTCAGGTAGTTCACACTAAGAGAACATGAGAACCTTGAGTTCAACTCCTGGCTTTTTGGTTACACTGGTAAATTAGGATGGGCAAAACATACCAACAGCAATTTTGAGAATGTGAAATGAGCAAGGAAAAGACCAAGGCATAAAAACATAAAAAAGGACACGATAGCTGGGGCAGGGGAGGTGGAAAGGGAGAGGTCATTGTGCCTAACTCGGAGGTGTAAACTGAGGAAGGGGATAAACAGGACTGGTTTCTCTGCAGGAATAACACCAGAGGTGATGCATATCTTTTTTTTTTTTTCTGTTTCTTTTATAACTACACAAGAAAAGTGTTATAAAACTGATAAGACATTCCCAACAGTGTGCTGTTTACAGAGGGACAATATAAAAATACTAAGGAGGACGTAATGAAGTCTAGTGGCAAAGAAGACAAGTCAAGCAATTAGAAACATGTAACTATTAATATAAAACATTATTTAAAAAAAAAAAAAAAGCATTGTAAAAGTATTAAAAGTCTCACCACACTTTATATAACATTCCATCTCACTGACACTTATTTAGAAGCAGTTCTTTTACAAGCAAATAATCCTGCAAAAGTGAACATTATTTACAAGGGCAAAAGTCTGCAGCTTTTTTTCCTAAAAGAAATATTTATGGACATCACATCAATACTTAAAACAGTAGGACTGTGTGGTAATTAATAACAACATTTCAAATAAGCTGTAATAATATTTTAACCTATGGGAAATATTTCACATTCCTTTGAAAATAAACTGTTATTCAAAGATCACAGTATTTTTAGTTAACAAAACAGTCCATAATCTGTAAAACAATAAGGAGATGTGGCAGATAACCTTACAGCTTAATTTAGTAACATTTAATTCTTGAATTTATCATAAAGCAACAGCAGAAAACAAACAGCATTACTGCATACATTTATGAATTTTATGGAAAGCACATTTCATAATTACGAAAGCTCACTGGAAACAGACAGAATGACATATAATTGTACCTTATTATAACGATCATGAGGAACTGACTGCAACACGATAGGTTCCATTGTAGCAACATTTGCAAACTGCACCTCGGGAATGTACAGAGCACAAACCACATGAGCCCAACCTACAAAAAGTTACAATTGCATTTAATTTTAATGTTTTCTAGAAGCTTAAACGGACATTTCAATTATAGCACAAAGAACCCTTTACAACACTTTTGTCCATGGACTATTTCAATTCTTTAGAATATTACAGGCAAAAGTTATTCAAGTCATGTTTACATTTTGGTTTATAGTATCCAAAGTTTAGATGAGCTGTATTACATTTTAAATTTATTCAGTGGAGATTTTATACAAATAATACTCCACGAAATCCGAATACTAATGACTTACACAAACCAAGACACACAAATGGAAAAAAAAACAGGTCATTTCTTTAAACGCCATTGATTAACCCAGTCATCACATAAAAGCTATATAAGTTCTTGTCAAAGGGAAAGCTCATCTGAAAAGACTAGTGTTCAAGCAAATATTACCAAGATTTCTGTGTATACGTTTTATTTAAACAAATTCACTCTGGTTTGACTAGACTATATTCTTTCTATAGGAAGAAATTCCAACACATAGACACCCCCTCTGTCAAAAGTTTTCCTCCTTTGAAGGCGTGGTCAACTCATTCTTTTGTAGCAATATCAACTCCTATATCCTATACTATCCTATACTCATTAAATTAGGAGCATCAATAAATGCTTAATTATTTACCATATTATGCATTAACATTTCAAGAAGTAAACATTCACAGCTGCCTGACATATGGCTGGATAGGGATGGGGGCACCAATTCAGAAAGAAACCTACTAACTTTAGACCTTTTTTCAATACCAATCCTGAGAGCTGTTGGTCTGGTTTATTGGAAGGCAGTCTACCATTAACTGTAAATTTAGCAGAAGCTACTGTATTGCTAACCCAATATATTAATACCCTGACACTACGAATAGAATTACAAGAGTAGTACTGCATATTACAGAGCTACCTTATCTGAAAGTGAATTTGGTGTGGTTACTAATTTAGCAAGAATTCTCTTCTTTCCCAGAGGAAAACTAAATTCTCTTGTTACAAGACCTTCAGTACACCTTAAAAGTAATTGTGCTTTCCTCCTCCGCAGGCTTAGCTTTATGCAAATATTAAGGACATAAAATCACAAGCTTGCTTACATAATTAGATAATCTAGCAAATTATTAGATTAGGTAAAGTCAGTTATCATTGTGCATATGCATCCTCTAATGAAAGAAGAAAATAAATGCATGAATTAATAAATTAAATAAATAAATAAATAAAAACCACACTCTACTGCCTCACTGAAGACTTTTTGGAGTCTTGTTTTCATCTTGGATTTTCTCTTTTTAACTACTCTGCTGAATCTAAAGATTCTTGATATCTTCATCCAGCTGTACTCAGGCTCTTCAACTGACCTAAACCTAAAGTTCTACTTAGTAAAGCACCAGCCTTTTTCTAGTTGCTTCCAGCCACTTGGTGTCATCCTCCCCATTTACTGAATTGGTCATTATAATTTGTATAGAAATTTGTATAGAAAATGAATGCACACACCACTCTTAATAAGCATCATTCCCAATCAACATAACACCTTTCATTCAAGCATTAAACTGCACCTAAATACAGTATCTGTGCTAATTAAAGAATAGGGAAAAGTATAAACTGACAACTTGCATTGCTTTTCAACATTTGCATTGCTTTCCAACTATGAAATTATTATCACATACTGAAAAAAAGACTATAAAAACTGCAGTCCTTATTTGTTTTGACCTGTACTTGAAATATCTTCAGAGATTAAGTGCTTAAAAGGACTTTTTTCTAAGACTTTAAAATTCCCCAAACCAAAGTCATGTAACTAAAGATGGAAAAATAGAAGTTAATATGGTGTTAATGGTGAATATTTATCTTTAAATCTCAAAAAATGAGTCGAATAGAAACACCATTCATCTAATAAAGCCATTAAGCCAGTAGAAAAGTGACACTGAAATTTTGAAAAAAAAAAAACCAACAAAAACTTAGTCAGTTATTCATAAACAGATGGCAAAGGCTTTTATTTCAGATGTAATTAAGCCTATGCTCCTATTACATTTACTTGTAATGAAAAACTACCATGGTAATATATAAAATATTCCTGAGACATTAAAAAATAAACAAACCAACAATCAATTAAGCCAACTGAAATTTAGGTTAAGCGAAGAAGTTTCACTACAAGAAAACAGTTTCAGAAGTAACATTAATTGAATTCTACTTTATCACTATCAAAAATAAAAAAAAAAACCAACCCAAAAACAATATAGCCAGAAATCTGCAAGCTGAATATAATCTGCTTTACAAAATAGAGAGCAAACAGCCAGGATAGTTACAGGCAACAGCCCACTTTTGTCTTTCATAACAAAACCAGTACCTCCTTAATGAAACAAATTAAGTACCACAGTATTAATACACTTTCTGAACCAGGGCCAGTAAGTCCCCATGGAATGGAGGACTAGGGACCTTTTTATTGGCTTCCATCTGGCATCTTTAGACCCCAGATAACCTGACCTTGCTGAAAAATCACAACCTGCCAATTAAAAATTTAACCAGAGGAGAGGTTGGAGCACCCTTATGTTACCAACCTCGGATGCCCAAATCCTAAAAGACGTCTGGCTCCAGCACCAGCTCCCACCATGATTCACAAGATCCCATACACAACTGCTTAAATGTTCTTCTGTCTAAAGTTTCACTGGTGAAGAAATATAAAGTTGTCAGCAACATCCAGCTCACCTGGACAAGATAAAAGAGAGAGAAGTTCAGCAGCTCTTCCTGCAAAACCACACCTGCCTAACAAGTGTGGTTAAGAACTGGGTGCCTCAATGTGCTGTGGAATCTCCATCTTTGGACAACTCAAGGACTCCTCCACAAAACTTGTCAGCTTAAGAGAGGTTGGGAAGATTCCATTTCACCAGGTAGTAGCAGAGGAAAACAGCAGAGAAAGCCAACAACCATCATCTTTACCTAACCATCAAAAGACCAGCTACTTCTGCTACTACTAAGAGTGAGCATGAAGGTAAGGGCACCTACCACCAAAGCAAGTCTGATAGCTGTCCTGTGTCTCACTGATGGAAGAAGGAACAAGTAGCATACAAGCTGGCTTTAATTCTAATGTTTTCTGCACCCCAAGAGGGCTCTTGACTGTGTAACACAGTGAGAAAATGGTTCTCACCTCCTCTGCTGCCACTTCCTTCTCTTAGAGACAATTACCCTTAGGCAGAGCACAGAGATCAAAATCCCAACAGAACAAAGTATTTGTTTGCCATGTTCAAAGTTGAGTGTTTTTGTTTAGTGCTCCTTACTGCCTACTACATCTGCAGGGATACTGAAACACCCTAAAGACACACCCATGCAAACTGTACACAGAACTGACAGGAGAAGCATTTATAAGGACTTCTGATATTTACGACTACACTAAAATACACATTTTTCAATTAACTCCATATAAACTAGAAAGACCATGCTATTCAAATCACTTCCTGCACTATCAGGCAGGTATCAAATTCATCAGCAACTATACATCTTTTCCCACCCCCAACCCCCCAAAAAAGAACCCCATCATTAAATCCAGTCCTTTTGAGCTTTCCCAATCACAGAAAGTTAGGGAAGGGGCCTTGAAAGATCATCTAGTCCACCCCCCCTGTCAGAGCAGGGTCCTTACAAGCAGGTCCCATAGGAACACACCCATGTGGGGTTTGAATGTCTCCAGAGGAGACTCCACACCTTCCCATGTTCCAGTACTCTGTCACCCTCACAGTGAAAACATGTTTCGTGTGGAAAATACCGTTGTATAACCACGTTTTAGATTTTAAATAAAAAACTCCAGTATCACTGTTCTACGCATCCAATAACATTTAAAACATTCTCACTTGTTTCTGTTGGAACTGAAATTAGCTTTTTACCATTCCTTTTTACCCTACAAAAATAAAACCAGAATATTCTGACTTTTCTTAAATATTCTCCAAACTTAGCCAGGAACTCATGCCATCTGTAAGATCACTTTTGTTCCAAATGAGGTTTTTTTAATCACCTGTATAGACCACATTTTTTACTACTTAAATCAGTGATAAGCTTCCATTCACTTCAGTTTAGCACGGTCTGCATTCAAACTGGCCACACATTTACCACTCGTTTTAATGTTACTTATAAAACTTACTGTAATTGCTAACAAACTCTTGCTATTGCCATGGAATTTCTTATATTCAATTTACTTTTTGTATCATCCCCCCTTTTAGGACAACTTTAACTGGGGGTGGGAGGTAGGGAGGTATGGATGGGACAGGCAAATGTTTTTGTAAATGCAGGTACTGTTGTATTAGAAAATGGTCCTAAAATTTTCCCTATCCTCAAACTTTTGTGGGGTTCTTACTTAACTTAATCATCTTTGAGTAAGGGGGCCAGTTTGAATATGTGCTTTCTCAATATTTTTATCAATTACAATGCCTGGCTTGTTTATTTTAAGATAAACTTAGGCTTTAGAAAAAAAAAAAAAAAAAAAAAAAAAAAAAAAAAAAAAAAAAAAAAAAAAAAAAAAAAAAAAAAAAAGAAGAAGAAATGTGGGACTCATAGAATCTTAGAATGGTTTAGGTTGAAAGAGAGACCTTAAATATCTAGTTCCATAGTTCCAGCCCTCCTGCATGGGCAGGGACACCTCCCACTAGACCACTGTTGCTCAAAGCCTCACCCAGCCTGGCCTTGAACAGTCCCAGTCCCAGGGGCATCCAGAAATTCCCTGGGAAATCTGTTCCAGTGTCTCACTACCCTTATAGTGAAGACACTCTTTCTAATGCCTAACCTACATCTTCATGCCCTCCCCAGCTTTCTCGTGGGCCCCCTTCAGGTCCTGGAAGGCCATTATAAAGTCTCCTGGAATGTATTATAAGGATGCAAATCAGACATTGATTTTGCTTGTTTCTGTGCATTCTTAGCAGAATTGCTTTCTCTGAAACTACTGAAAAATTCACTGACAGCAAGCTACCTCTTTTGTTTTAAAAGATCCAGTATTCTACAAGAATCAATGCCACCATCCAAAAGTTTTAAGATGTCATCAGGTTTTGGTTATTATTTATTAGCAATAGCTTATTGGTGACAGCTAAATTAAAATAAGTATTTACTTCAACTGTGCTTTCAACTCCAGTAACTTTAGAACCTGCTTACATAAAAACATATTACGAAACTTCCAGCTTCTCCTTTGAATCCTTTTTTATTTTGATTTATCCTTCAGAAATATATATTACTAAGTTGTACTGTTATTTACATCTCATTCTGGCATACAAAATGGTCAATTACCAGCAGAGAACCTATGCAGATTTTCATCTTTTGCAGAGATCTTTTTTTCAGGTGCCTAACTTTTTAACTCTTTGACAACCTTACAGGACATACTTAGCAAGTATAATTTGAATATACATTATTAATTAAAACTCAGAGTAAAGAATCTAAGGCTCCAAAAGCCTAACTGAAAATAAATGTCACCTCAATGCAACAGAGAACAGATAGTTCTTAACAGTTTCACCATCTGCAAACAAGACTGGTGCCGAAAAAATACTCTTACTAGAAGCAAACTCTAACAAAGCAATCTCAAATTCACAATGGAAAGCAAGGAAGATAAGCAATGTACAGTACATTATCCATCTAGCTAATTTTTTGCCTTTACAATACAGTTTAAGTGTTCAAAAGCACTTTCACTGTAAATAAATTCACCGTGCTTCTAAATCATCTCCCAGTGCAAATTTTGAAGCCTTGCTTTTATAATTTTTTCTTTCATAATAAAATAACAGCAACAGAGTTGCAACCCATCTTATCTTCCAAATCAAGGAAAGTCCACCTATAGCTTGGAAACTCACAGGCACAGAGTAGACACTACACTAGTGCTCTACCCCATAATCAGTGTTGAACAGAATCACACTCACATCTAGATCCAGTCTCAGTGCCACAGGAGAGCCTTGGTGTGTCATCATCATCCCCTAACTGCACAAATTCCAGAGTAAAAATTGTTTATGTATTCTGTGTAAATTCCTAAATAATTCTCACAACTTCTTTACTTCTCACTAATTCTTTACTTTATAAATACATCTCACTCCTTCTCTCAAGTAAATAACAATAGGACTAGAGGAAATGGCCTGAAGTGGCACCAGGGGAGGGCTAAACTAGATAATAGGAAGAATTTCTTTACTGAAAGAGTAGTCAGGGACTGGAATGGGCTGCCCAGGGAGGTGGTGGAGTCACCATTCCTAAAGGTATTAAAAAACCGTGTAGATGAGGCACTTCAGAAAAAGCTTTAGTGGGATGGTGATTGATTTCTTAGGGCAGGAGAGGGGCAGGTGGATGGTTAGATGCTGTGATCTAAAAGGTCTTTTCCACCCATGGCAATTCTGCAAAAGCATTCTTCCTAGATTTGAAAAATCTTTTTTTGTTGAAATGTTGGCATCTTAGAAGGGTTGCTCCAGGTTGTAATTTAAGGATACACTCCAATCCATTTAAACTGTGGGCTGTCACTAAAGGGGAAGATCCCACCTTACTTTTCACTTTTAACTGTACATCATTGCCCTCCCCCTGTAGTATCAGCTTGACATGTAGCAGGGCATTCACCTGATTACTAAGGGCAAAACAGAAGTTGACCTGCCAGTAAGATCAGTAAATAAGTTGCAATAAGTTGTATGGATGCAATCCATACTGAAGCTGTATGATTACCAGACAGAAAACCACCAGGTGAAGAAACACGGGAAGCCATGGGAAAACCATAGTCCACTCCTTTCAGGAGGGGTCAATAGCTGTCCTACATTTACATTAAATTCTACCCTCAGTTTCCACAACTATCAGATCTGAGGACTGACCCCAAGACTCAGCTCTATCTCAATCTGAAAGGTGAATCCAGTAAAGGTGTACTTAAGACCCTTATTGCTACTGTTTGCCAGAGGGTAACATTAAGTACTATTTTAGACCTTTAGTCAAGCCTTCATTAAGGCATTCCATACACCTCCATACACCTTTGGTTTGACTCTGATCTTCATTTTCTGTAAAGACAATAAAACTTAAGAGAAAAGAAATCTGTCAGCTTAAACTATTGTCTTTTCCTTACCCTAGTATACAGTTTTAGAGTTTGCTAGACCGACTACAGTATTATTCACGATACTGCTTGACCCACTCTTTATGAAGTTGGGTAAAAAAAATGCTCACACTAACCACTAGACATAGCATGAAGATACAATATAAATAAATAAATTTCTATGAAGAAAATAGTTCATTCTACTGAGTCTTACATTAGAATGTCACCAAATTCCATCAAAGTTTATTCCTAAACTACATAATCAGTACATAAGAAAATTTCACTTTAGACCATCATGCATCAGCACAACAAACTGTTTGGTTTTGAAACTTCTTACAGATTACATCCTTACTGGTCCACTGAGTAAGTTAATAGCTTTAGTAATTTTATCTGGCACCCTATGCTATGGCATTAACAAGTCTCTTCCTCCTATCACAAGAAATCCTTATACACAAATAAAGGAAGAATTCTCTCATATAAATTATATGGTATTTTGTGTATTTCTTTTAATGAAACATTTTAAATTGTTTATCTATTGCAAAGTCTTTCCCAATTTAAATGTTAAAACTGCAAAAACAAAATAAGCAAAAAAACCACATATACAAGCTCTTACCAATCTGCATAAAAGGACATTAATATTTGTAGGTCAGCACTGAAAAGTGCATATGCCCAAACACGTACCTATGACATTACACCATCCACATTGGTACATTAATACCAAGAAAACTCATCAGAACTGTAAACACGAGGGTGAGTTGCTTACTCTAATAAGAACAACAGCAACAGGAAAACCTAGCATATGATGTTTTTATAGACTTGGGAGTTCCCCATGCTAACTCAGGGGATGGGAAGAGGGCCTGGAGGATGACATAAAACCACTGCATTGTGAGTTTGCCTTTCCCTAAGCAGCTGCATCAAAGAATTCTTGGTGAAAAGTCACACAAAGAATGCTGTTACACAGCATTCCTTATCATCATCCAGTGGAATCGGATTTCAAAGTAACAACTTTTACAGTAAAATCAAGCCTTTTAGGCTTAGAGAAAATTGTGGACAAAGAATACTGTAAGAAAACTATTGAAATGGGAGATGCACAATATTAGATGCAACTGAATAATTTACTTAAAAGCAGACTGCATGCTCAGTATTATGAGAAGACAAAAGAATCGGGATTCCAAAGCTATAATCAGTTCGAATGGTCATGAGTTTGTTTCCTCCTCACTGTCACATGGAATTACAACAGTTAAGGAAACATTACTGAATTGAAAAGCTTCCAAACTGTCTAACAGCCTTCAATTCTCAAGTATCTTTAAACAAATGCTCACTTGTTGCTCCTCTTTTTCAAAAAAAATGTGTTTATATTTGTCCAACTACTAATCTAACACAGAGTACAAAACTGAAGAATCTCTTTGAACAGCCTTCTTACACATAAGGCAGCAAATCAATAAGCAATTCATACATATATCAGTTTTTCTTATTTTAGAAAAATTCTTATTCTGTCACGTTTCCCTACAGTACTGCCTCCAAATGAACACGAATACTAAAGTTAGCAAGGAATTCTGTCACTAGATATACTAAAACAGTTCCTTTCACCGCTCAATCCTACTTTTCTACTTTCAGTATCAGTACAAAATAAGAGAATCAGTAACCAAGCTAACAGAATTTATAGCGCTGCAGTCTCTGAACACTGAAAAAGTGTTTATGTTTATTTAAAAACAAATTCCACAAAGCCCATACATAGGAAAGTCTATTTTTTGTACACAGAATCTAACCATAGCTGTAAGCCCCAGATATTGACCAGCCAAAATACTAAAACATATACAATTTCTAACTATTACCCTGATCATAACCATGCAATGTTTTGCTACTGTCAACAAATTAATTACAAATAATGTGCAGCTAAATACAATCAACTCTTAATAATCCTCAGCACGGATAACCCAGTGGCAGACAAGCCACACTATGGCTGTTAGTCCAGCCTACACTCTGCTTAATGCGACTGTATTGTTTCCAAGGTCTATCCGAGTTCCAGAGCAGAATGACCATTTTCACAGTGTGAAGAGACTGAACAAACATGTGCAAACAGACTTTAGCTACTCCTGCTCAGGGTCAGTTCAGGTCTCTGACAACAGAAAGCACAGGAAGGACCACTGAAGCAGATTAGGATGTCTCCCACTCAAATCCAGATAGAATTCTCTCTTCAGGTTCACTACAGGTTCTGATTACAGCAACAGCAGCTGCCACCATTAAGCCAAGAACAGGCAAGTATCTGTGTTCTCTCCAGCGTACCAAAGTTTACAAGCAACAAAATGCCATTGCTACTTGGTTCTTCACATAAACTCTTCAGTTCTTCCAGATTCAGACATGCTAGCAACTTGGGGAAGAATCATCTGGATTAATTTCCAACTCCAAATGAAACATTTCCACAACACTGTCTAGAAATCACTTCACTAGTACAGTCACTATTACTCAGTTATACTGAACTTCCACATCACATTCCACCTCCAATAACCCAAATAGCGACAAGTTAACTATGGCTGTAAAAATAATAAAGTACTCAAATATGTAAATTACCCATGTCATCAGTTTTCCAAGCAATTGTAGAAGTGCACTCAATTTTAAGAGTATTTTCAGGAAAAAGCCTTGCTGAAAAGCTGAACACAGTGTAGCTGCTTTGTCATTTCCTGTCACTTAGCCAATGTCCAGCGTCATCAAATAAAACTGTGAAGTAACAAGTTCAAAACACACCAGGTACCTCTTGACACAATGTCCAGATCAACCACAACATGCCTTGCTACACAACATAATGGACACATTGGTAGTGTGATGGACTCCTGTAGCACTGAACACAAAAAAACCCCAAAACATTCTGGTTCATTAAGTCCCAAAGTACAAATACTTGTAAGCTAGGAAAGTATTCTGAGAAGGCATACAAGAACTTTCCCAAGAATCCAGTTCATATTGATAAAGAGAGCAGGACAAATGTTGTTTGGCCCCCACGATATGCTCCTCTTCCCTTACTATCTCAAGGTTGCACTTTTAAGTTCTGTACAAGGTCCATGATAGTAGTGCTCCAAGAATGCTGTATTTATGGTATCACTGAAAAGTACAAGGCCATATTTGCCATAGATGATACTGGAGAACCCAACACTACCTCTCAGCAACTGTACTGATAAGCTCAACTATGGTACAGGAGGCTACAACCAGAAATATAAAACCTGAAAAGCAAATCTAAAGAACTGCTGATCTCCAAAAAGTCATATTAGCAGTAAAAGACCAGCGAAAGGAGAGAAAGAGGAAGAATGTACACAAGGAACCTCACACCAAAGGGAGGCAGGCAGGTAGAGGGACCAAACAAAAACAAATACCAAAATACAACACACGAGTACAACCACACCATACACCACCATTACTATTTTCTAGTCAGTCAGTAATAGACAAGACTACTTAGCAATATGTATCTTTTAGTGTCCCAGAGTTTTTTTAAAGGCAAAGTAACACCATCAGGTAAGAGGTGTAAGATCAGGCTGCTCCCAGTTACAGCCAATGTAGAGGCTGCTGCTAAAAGAATAGTCTTGGGCATCCCCCTATCCCAGTATTAGCACAGTCAGCTGGTCAGGGAGCAGCTGGAAAACAGCTTCATTTGGTTGACAAGGATGTAGGGCCAGGGGTGGAGGAAGCAACGCATGGTAAGGACTGTCCCTCCAGTAACTCTGTCTTACTGCATGTTAGAAAATCATGGAAGCCTGCAGTGAAAGTTCACTAGACAGAAAAAACACTAAGAGCCCTGACACAGAAGAAAACAGTATCTTCAGCATCCAAACAAAACAATTACTACAATTTGCTACAATTACTAAAAAGCAAATATCTAGAAGACTGTTATACACACACACACAAAAAAAAAACCAAACCACCACACCACAACCAACCCTACAGAAGTAACAGACCAAGTGTTAGCTCAGTTATCTGCATACTCAAAACAAATAATGCATGGGTTTTCTGGCTACAAAATGAAGTTACTTGTTGCCAGAAGTCAGAAAGAAGTATAACTTTTTATCACTGACATAAAATCAGTAATTTCTTCTCGTGTTCTGAAAAGCTGAGACAATGTAGTTATTTTTACTTAAGACTCCATAATTACAGATTTCTAAAGCTGGATCCTTATAAAGTTTTACTAGACATGTTTGTTTCAAAATTTTTCAGGAATACCTGCATCTTTTTATCATCTCCCTTGGCAACAAATGTAACAGCATTTTAAAAAATTCAAGTATTAGCCTACAGTAAATACACTTTTACACTGGCATGCACCTTACATGACCTTCAACAATATTACCATAAGTCTGAAACTCTTCTGGCACAAACCCTTGTTAGGCAACTCTTTGAAATTAAAACTTAAGCTTAAAAAATGTAGATTCCTGAAACACAATACCAGTCAGAGTTCATTTTTTCCAAATGTTCATATCCTTAAGACAAGATGTTATTTAAAGGACATTTAGTTCAGAAGGTATAATTTACTGTATTCAACACCATGGACAAGTTCTAATACTGAGGAGGCAGGGACATTTCCAGAAGGTGAAGTACAAATTCTAAAGTCTTCTCTGCTATGAAATTTGCACTATGACACTTTCACTGATTAAAACAGCTGGTTATGGAACAGTGAAACATCTTTACTATTTAAATAATTTCAATTTCATATTGTAACAAAATTTCATACAAATAGTCATAATTCCAATTAATACAGATATAAGAGAGATCACTAGCAGGATGCCTGGATCTTCAATGCATCCTGTTAAAATGTTTTAAGATTACAAAAAAAAAAGTTTCAAAATTACCATATGGAATAGCAAGGCATTCCCAAACACTACTGTAAGTATAGAAACAGAAAACACTTCAGCTAATTCACACTTCACAAATCTTACTGTGTATTCCAAGAGGTTTGATGCTTTCTAATTACTTATTTCCTAAAAAAAGCAAGTGTCCAGCTGATGTTTCTGAAGAAACAAATTCAACACTGCCATGTATCAACTTGAGATGAAGAATAGTTTTAAAATTTAAGAACTGGGCTGGCATTTAAGATGATAGTTTCACTGACATATAGACCACACAGACCCAGTGTAATCTCACAACAACAGACCCAACAAAAGAACATTCAGTAACATAAGCAGATAAGCAGATATTGGAATGGTGAACACTAGAGCACACAGTGTACATTGCAGTCAAAGTGTAGACAACAGAAAGAGCGGAGCAGCCCAAACACAAACAGGTTCTGTGCTTCTGCAACCAAAGAGCAAAGCTGCTAAGCTAAGATATGGAGTACTACATCTGCAGCATAAAATCTCAAAAATACAACTTGCATAGACTGCCCAAATGAAAACCAGAGTCTTGAGCATACTTTCTCCTCTCATAAGAAAAAGAGCTGAGAATCAAAATGACCAGGCTATTTACAGAGAGATGATGGACAGGAATTTACAGGTATCTAGTAAAGAGAGAAGGAATTCCAGAAGTGATTGAAATGTTAATTGAAATTTTTCACTCATACCACCCAGTTATTAATTTAAACATAATCAAGACAGGATATTCAGTGGAGACTTTCTCTGACAGATCTACTAGGCAGGAACAGAACTGATAATAACCTGGCAAATGAAATTTAAAAAATGCAAGGGACATATAATCACTACGGCAACTTTTTTGCTCTAACTTCTTTGTTAGAGAACCTATTAGTAAATGAGCTATCCTCCGAAAATGCACTCGTGCATTCACTCTTGGCTACAGACACAAAATTGTACTTTCCTCCATCTATTGTGCACTCTCAACAGCTTTCTATAAATGTTCCAACTCTAGTGATAAACATGGAATTTTATCTTTTTTAACCATTAGAATCCTGTGTTAAAGTGCAGTTTCTCTTTCACTGTAACATTTTTCCTAAAAAAGAAAAGAATAATGATTGGTGTTCTCAAACTAAATTCAACCTATACTGAATAAAGAAAGGTTACTGTAAAACAGCTCTTTCCAAATAAGCCAGGCCTGTTTTCATTTATGTTTATGATCCCTTTAATATTTTTGCCACAGCCATATTTCCCTCATACAAAATAACAGAGTTCACAAAAAATAAGAATAAAACTTACCCCCATTATCTGTTCTCTTTAAAGCACCATCCTTATGAGGGCATAATTCACATCTCTAGGAAAAAAGCAAAATAAAAAAATAAAAAAACGGAATTATCAGATAATAGGAGCACTGAAAAAGAAACCACACGCAACAAAACTGTTAGCTGACATTACGGAAGCAACCACTCTTTATAAGTGAATTTGGGTGTTTTCCCTTAACCTTTAAGTGAATAGTAATGTTAGTTAACCAAGTTCTGTCCTACAGAAACTATCATATATATTAAAACTACCTTTGGTTCTACCGCCAAGATTTTGTTCCTGGATTCTAAACCTTGGAATTCTAGAGACAAGCCTCCAAAATTATAGCAAGGGTTAGACCTGCTTGATAATTTGGGAAAAGTCCAAAGACTCTCTACCATATTTCCTTCTCTTAGGATCTCTATACTCACCAAGGTGGTCAGTCACAAAAAGGTGCCGTGGATATATTGGCACAGATGCAAACACCACAGCTGACTTCAGAGTATCTGCTGACTCTCACTTACTCTGAGACCAAACCAAATCTTGCTTTCTGTCTCAGAAAAAGGAGGTCAGAAGTCAAATCACCCACGCAATTCAACTCATCCTTGAAATTCTCCCACATGTCTGGAAACATGCAGTTTGCAGGATAAAAACAGTACAATCTTTCTGTTATTGCTGCCCCTCTCAAGTTTATCTCTGAAGTCTGAGCAGTGTGAATCAATTCCAAACCAGTTCAGAGATTACAGAATGTGTGTCAAAGCAGTTCCATTTCCACTTTGATTGCTCCAAACAACATGCAATAGAACACCATTAAATATTATATGAGATCTTATACCTAGGAATCATCTTATTAAAACCTTCATGATTTCCCAAATTTGGGACAACTCAAACTAACAAGCCTTTTAAGAAATTATGAGGTCTGATCATCAGATGCAAACAAGAACAAATCCTTCAGATGGAGAGGGACAGCTGGCATCAGTACAGATCTTCTCTGTGTTCCCTGAACAGTACAATTCTCCATTAGCAGCTAACTAGCAAGTCTGCAGATAAAGGATCCTATCATGCTTGAAGTGCCTCAGAAAATGATTGTCCAAAATTATTTAAGGAATTAGAAATTCCATTCCCAAAATTCACAGAGGTGAAGTATATCTTGATGACTACCTATTCCATTCAACCAGTAAGAAAATTGGTATTACCAGCAAAGAGGCTATCACAAAGGGTAAAAGTTATTATATATTTTTATTATTTTTGCTCAGTACATTGGCATAGAGAGCTGCACACAGGAAGAAGAATCTCTAGATCTGCTGCTTTTGCTTCACCCATCCCTCCTTCACATTCACCCACTAAAATGATCACCAGTTTATTGAAACACATCATTAGGCTTATGGTGAACCATAACCTGCCTGCAGACTGAGAGGCAGGGTTCTTTTTTTTAAGTTAAGATTTTAAGGACTTCCTTGTAACTGAAATTAACTGATCAGTTCATTTTAAACAAAGTCCTTCATATGCCATATGTACTTCAGCTGCCTCAAAACACTCCAGCTTTCCAGACATAAAATACCGGGTGCTGAGAGATGCTCAGCAGCAGCAACAGGTTCATTTCAGTGAATTCCCCATACACTGAACCAGATTATCAAAGCAGGAAGCCCTGAATATACTGATGGTGATGGTGAAATTAAGTTTGTTTTCACACCAAGGCTGCAAGCTGGCAACTTAAAGCCAGTGAGCAGAGATGATCAATCTACCACTGAGACAAGGGAAGCTGTTAACATAGCCCCACCTCTGCAAGCCTGGGGAATTTTGAAACACATTTTCACTAGTGGCAAAACCAGTTTTGGAGGTTCTCTTTTTCCCTCCACCACTCCCTCAGCTGCCTACCCAACTAAGGTTGCACCCTAACCAAACCAGTAAAATGGAGTGAAAGGAACTTTTTCTTATCAACATTTTTAATTCAGGTCATATCACTCATGCAATTTAAGCATAATCCCACAATTGGTTGCATGAGTAAAACTGAAGGCAGGGACCCATAGCACTGCAGAATTAATAAAGAATTAGCAAACTTCTTGAGCAAACTTTACCACAATTTTTTTTTTTTTTATTATCACAGGACACTGAGAGGCAAAGAACTGAACCAGTCCTTTATGCAGAAGAGTTAAGCATGTTCCATTCAGTCTCTTCAGAGCTCATTTTCACAGGTTTTTTGTCCCCTATCTCTAACAAGACTCAAGTCCATTACATCTTCCCTTACTACTCCTCTACAGCTCTGGCAGAAAAGTCAGAGAAGATGCAATACAGAAAACTGAAGTGCAGGAGGGAGCTTTGGCAGCTGAGAAAAACTTGAGTGCAGGGAGTTCTGCAGAGCACCCTCCCAGTAGAAGGGAGCAATATGCCTGCACTAGGATTTCATGAGGCTGAAGCTGAGCAACTATGCAGAGATAGTTGCACTCTTGTGACACAGAGCACTTCTGGTGCCAGAGATTCTGGCTACACTCTTCTATAAAGTAGATCCTAATTAGCTAATATAACACAGAACCACCCTTTCCACTTCAGCCTCTAAATTACAAGCCTAACTCCTTCCCAGCCTCTTAGAATCTCAGATTCTGTCACCCATTTCTGCTCTCTGAAGTTTCAGTATGTGCCACACAGTAACACCAGTAGTTCTGGCAGGTGGGAAGAGTGTGCTTTATACCTTGAGACAAATAACTATCAGACTTTTTCATTTTCCTTTTTTTTTTTTTAATTTAATGTTGAATTTGTAGTTGTAAAATCTTATGGCAATATAGCATTAAAAAAAAGTGATAGTTTCAGCTGAGAATTTGAGAAAATTCTGGACAAAAATTCTAGGTACTTTCAAAATGCTGAAATGCATGTAGCTACAAAGGATTCTGTAGGAGAAAGAAAGGATACAAATGCATATCTATGTATCTCAGTAATCCAGTTACTTATTCTTTCTTATTTGGGTGTTTTTGTCCTCACAGAGACTCCTCCTTCCAGTTTACTTATGGACAGAGCTTGAAGTTTAAGTGAACAGCAACAGCCGAATCTCCCTACTAAATGCCAAATCCCATACAACTTGTAAATGGAATAAAGCTTTGATCTCTGCTACACAGCAGAAAGAATAATCTGGCCATCTGTACAGATGGTCAGACAAGCTTTAATATTTGAGCACAGAGACCATGGCAAGGCTCTCTTCTCCAGTTGTGTGTTCAAAGTCTTAGCTCTGGCAAAAGATTTCTTACACAGATTTATTGTATGAGCATCCAAAAACATCATGGGTATTAAGCTGGGGAGGACACGACATCCAGGAGGTATTACAGCTGAATAGCACTAAAAGAGAGAGGCACCAGTGCGTGTGGTGCTGTAGGTACAACCAGATTTGAGGAAGAGGAGTGAAAAAGACAAATACTGGCTGAAGGAAGACTGAAGTTGTAGCAAGTGACATTCTCCCTTCACCTCCTATCCTTTACAGTGTAACATGGAAATCCCATTGTTGCAGCTCTTCAGTGGAACAGACTAAGTTTGTGGATCTAGCTTCTGTTAAAGCAGAATTCAGGTGAACTCGCAGCAGGAATTGCTTTGGACTATAAGGTCTCCTGTAGAAGACTAAAATGAAACCTGTCTCAGAGATGTGCAGCTAGAACAGTCTGACAGCAGGACTGTCACAACTTGCATCTGAGCTCCACAAACAGCAAGTTGAGTAAGTGAAAGAACACTGATACTGTAACCTTAGCATTCAGGCAAATTGAGACTGCCTGGGTCTGATGAAAAACCCATTGCCCCCTGAGGAGTCCAATCTTTAAAAAGTCACAGCAGAGACTGAAAGTCGTCAAAAGCATGGACAGCCCATACCAAAGGGGAAAGAACCACATTTTCACTGACACTATTAAAAAAGAAAAAATAAGTGAAATAAAAAACAGTAAAATACAAAAAAAGTAAAGAATGGGCATGCCCACTATAGATACCCAGCAGAGTTTCCAAGACTAGAAGATCAAAATAAGCAATTAAGAAGGAGGTAAATAAATCCATCTTCCTATTCTAAATTAGTTACAGTCAAATCTGACACCACTGCATTGTGGCACCAAGTTTTCTCCCCCTATTTTAGATAAAAATGCCTCTTCATTTTACTCAGAATTAAAAGCTACTTTAACCAGCAGTAGATAACAGTACACAAAACTAGAGTCTTTTTAATTTACTTAACTCCAGTAATTTTTCAGTTTGAAATAGAAGAAAGGCATAGAGAACCTGATTTAATCCAACAGACTACCTTACTTATGTTGAAAATAAGAGAAAGACATGTAGCTGATAGGGAATATAAAGAGATGGGAATACTATGTAAGTAGGAGAGCAGCATGGGGGAAAGTGACCTGGGGGGTGCTGGTGGATGGCAGCATGACAATGAGCCAGCAATGTGTCCTTGTGGCCAATGGCATCCTGGGGTGCGTGAGAAGGGGGGTGGTTAGTGGGGCGAGAGAGGTTCTCCTCCCCCTCTACTCTGCCCTGGTGAGGCCACATCTGGAATATTGTGTCCACTCCTGAGCCCCTCAGTTCCAAAAGGACAGGGAACTGCTTGGAAGACTCCAGCACAGAGTCACCAAGATGATTAAGGGAGTGGAACATCTCTCCTATGAGGAAAGACTGAGGGAGCTGGGTTTCTTCAGCTTGGAGAAGAGAAGAATGAGGGGTGACCTCATCAATGTTTATAAATATTTAAGGAGTGAGTGCCAAGAAGACAGAGCCAAGCTTTTCTCAGGGGTGACTAAAAATAGGACAAGGGGCAATGGTTATAAACTGGAGCACAAGAGGTTCTGTGTAAATATTAGGAAGAATTTTTTCACTATGAGGGCACTGTGACAGGGCTCTGGCACAGGCTGCCCAAGGAGGTTGTGAAGGCTCCTTCAAAGCCCACCTGGATCTGTTCCTGTGCAACCTGTTGTATGTGACCCTGCTCTGGCAGGGGGGATTGGACTAGATGATCTTTCAAGGTCCCTTCCAATGCCTCACTTTCTATGATTCTATGAAAAAGAATACAGGGAATGTACCCTTGTTCTTCTCTCAGGGTTCTGTAAATTTGGAGCAAGTTTCATATAGCATCCTTTACAGACATTGATTATATGCAGTCTGTTATTATAAGACAAAAAAGGTCAAAGAATTCTTGTACAAGTCATTTACTGAATTCCAGTCCAAGGCATGCTAATGGAACCAATCACCTGAATAATGACTGTCAACCAAGTAAAGTCCTGCAGGATTGAATTCCCAGCATTGCAATGAGGCAATAAACTGTATGTCTTAATATGACCTGTTAACCTAAATAAAAAACAAAAATCTGCAGAAGATTAAATAGACCACAGTTCCTAAAAGTTAGCTACAAAACCAAGCTGCAGTTCCAGTTTACTTTACTTCAGGTTCACTTTAAGCTAACATAATTGCACACTGCTGCCAAAAGATCATTGGCCATCCCCTGCTGTGTAATTTCTACTGCCTCCCTTGCTCTTGGAAGAGCATTCATTTGACCATATGGAAAAATTAATCAGCAAGCTAAAAATCAAATACTTTTTTTTCAGCAGCAAAATTTCTTTGAGCCATCTTTCCAAAAGGCCATACAAATGACAATGCCAGATTGAAAAAAGTAACAATAACACATACAGAGAGAAGGGCAAGGATACAACCACCCTGTTGAAGTTATGGCATCAGCTATGCTGGCTATGAGTACAAGGGCTTTTAAAAAAAAAAAACAAAAAAACAAAAAAAAAAAAAACAAAAAAAACAAAAAAACACCACCCAACCAAAACATCAAACCCTTCATTGCTCATCACCCTCCCCACCCCAGGAAAAAAAAAAAAAACAAAACAACAACACCACACCACACCTGAAACAGACTTATTTAATTTTGGTACTAACTTTGACATAGTTCTTGGGCCCAGACACAGACATCTTTATTAGGTCAATTTTTTATTGGTACTACATTCATATATTCCAATTTTTTTTAACAGGCACCAGCCATACACACAAACTGTTTAAATTAGAGATTTGCTTTCTCTCCCAAGCTGTACTATTGTACTGCATGACACCTACACTGTCAGAAAAGTTTTTAACCAAAGTACAAATCAATCACAGAATTACTCCTTCATATTACTTGACAACAGCAATTGAACTGATTCAGTTAAAATAAACACAGCAGTATTTAAGTGAAAAGAGCAATTTTAATGTTTTACAATACATAACCCTTAAACTCGCAAATAACGAAACAGAAAATTAAACTAAATCAGCACTAGAGTTCCTGAAACCTAACACCTAATCTCTTTCTATCCTTTCACCCACAGGAATTAAAACCTGACATACAAAATATTTTTTTCTGCTGCTCCTGTTAATCATTAAGTAAACAGCACCCTGGCTAAATCCATTTGGTTTTGTTGCAGGCTTTCATTCACATTTTAGTGGAAAAAAATGGTGCACACACTCCAAACTCTTACAACTTTCTTATAATTAACCTAGAAGGAGAGAATCAGTGCCTTTTGGTTTATACAGAAATACCCAGTAGCATGCCATGCTGTGAATTAGGTATATTTGGAAGCAACTTCAGAAGTAAAGCACTAAATGTCTTTTGCTTGGCAACTAACTCAACACACTCCCCCCCAAAGAACAGGGACAGATTGCAATAGTAAGCAAAGCAGCTGATCAGAAGGCTTAGTTTCTAATCAATGGCTTTCCAACTGGCAGCCCCTGATGCCCTCAGCAACCTTATCTCCCATCCATCAGTAGCTGCAGAAGCCTGCATGCAGCACAGCTGATTGCTCCCACGCTCTGCACTACGGATTTGTCAACCTTCACCAGTGTTCTACCCCATTTTGCCTCACCCTGGGGAGTCAGCAGGAGACATACCAAAGTCAGCCCTAATAGTCTATATTGAATCTAAGATCAACCTTCCTAATACTAGAGACTTTGAATACGCCTGTCTTAAACACTACCACTTAAGATGATACAAAACATAAAATATGGTTTATGAAACATTGTTTAGAAGGATAAAGATATCCATACAGGTAGTTATTGCAGTTACTGTAAAACAATTTACACTCACAGGCACATATCCATTGTCGCAATAACTGTAAAAATTCTGGGGAAAAAAATGGATATCTACAAAATAGCTCTAGATACAAAGTTGATCACAAATCACTTCTAGAGTTCCAGTTGTGTCAATGTTGTCCATGCATTATCCTATTTGTAACTAGTTGAAGTTCTTTGATCACTTTTTTGATTAAAAAATACCTTCTGTATTTTCAGACCTTACATAAAAACCTAAAAATACCCACCTTAAATGTTTTTATATTAAAAAAAAAAAAAAAAAAAAAAACTTGCAACCATGCAAGGATTTAAAGTAGAAGTCAGCAAGTAGCTAACTACACAATTTTCCAGCTAAGTTATTTGAAAAGAAGCAAACTGAAGTTGATTCACACCAGACTTTAGTATTTATAAGCCACAACGGAAGACCTGCAGGAATCAAAAGATCTTCTGCCACATTCAAGAATCCCCATCTGGCTGACACCACTAATAGAGCAAAAGAACACATACTGTCAGTACTTCTCCTTGAAAGTGCTGTGTTCTGCAACTTGACAACTTAAGAAATTAAGTCATCTCCATCTTCAAATAATCATTTCTTGATGCTGACAAATTTGCCAAATCTCTGCCCCATCTCTATTCAGTTATCTGTCCCAGGAGAAGGAGAGAACTTTTTTTAAAGCAGACAGTTGACAGGTAGAAGAAAAACAGACTGACTACCTAAAGCATTTCGAGGTTTATACCTGGATAAATTAAAGAGACTTGACCTAGTTCTCTTTATCAAGACATCAGATAAAAATATACGCATGTTCAGTTAGCTCTGTCAAAAACATCTACTACAGTTAATAAATTTACAGACTGACAAGAAGATTAGAGGCACTCAACATGCAAATCAGCATTCTTTCAAGACCATCCAGTCAGTAGGTACTACAGGTAACCTTCAGTCACACTTTTACTCACTACATTTAAGGTAACTAGAAGAGAGCTAATGCAGAATACAATGTAGCATAGTAATGACAGCCAGCACATAGCTACATCTGGCTACTCCAACTTGACAAGGCCAAAGTCATAGAACTCCCTCTACATTTTTAAGGCTACTAAGCCCTGCTAGTTGCAAGAATCCAAATTATAAATATCAGAAAGCTGTAAAAAATACTTGTCATATTTCAATAGATTTCCAACTAAACACCCAAGCTTTTGTTACCAGGCTGGAAGTATGCTCTGACCCAGTTCAATCTAGCTGAAGAAAACAGCATACAATGGTTCACTTCAGTGTTTGGAACATACCATGGCCATACCCTAAAAATTCTTAGCTACAAAATGCTATAATGCATGTTAAGGCCCCTTGCAGTTAAGCTATTTACTTCAGACATTACATCTAAAAGTTATTTAACAGTCTAGCAATGAAACTAACAGTCACAAAACATTTCTGTGTAAGAATTAAGCAATTCCTGCAGCAGAAAACATGCTGTTGTAGCCTCACTTTGGTTAGTAAGTTTGACACTTCAGACCACTGAAGTTGTACTTGAATGACAGAATTATTTTATAACGTGTTTCAAAGCCTGAATACTCTCTGTATCCATATTTAGCATAATATAACTATAAAGTACTGCACAAATAAGGTACACATTTAGATAAACTGCAGTTAATCAAAACAGAAAAAAAAATTAGCAGTCCTTTTCTGCTGTAATGAAGTGTTTCAAATAAGTTTATGAAATCAGCTGTGTATTTAAAAAAACTAAGCAGTGAGTATACATACATGGAGAGAAAAATCCAGCACACAAAAAAAAGCACGAAGGCAGCATAACCAGAAAGAGCACCGATACTCCCACTTTGATATGCACAGCAGACAGGAGAGTGCAAAAGGTTCAGTTCACCAATTGAAGTGGAAGACACACAGAGACAATACTTCACTTCTGCAGCACTTTCTGCTGTTTTCACTCCTAACTTTGGTGACTGGACACTGCACAATGCTAAACAATTCTATCAATTTTTGAACTGCAGTGCAGAAAGGTTATGGGTCTACAATCACTCTATACACAAACAAATCTAAAAAGCAAAAAAATATTTTTTCCTACCCATGAAATGCAAACATCACACACACACATCTATGACACATACAAGAAACACACATCACTCAATCAACAGTATTCCAGAACAGAAGTAGTTTCCTCTTCACCATAAGAACATAAGAAATTCCCCACAACCACTCTGCTCATCTCCCTCAGTCTCTGTTCGCTCCCTCTAATTTCTCATGCCTGATATCAGCAAGTAAAAGGACTGTGGTGGGTTGACCCTGGCTGCATGCCAGGTGCCCACCAAAACTGCTCTATGACTCTGCTCCTCAGCTGAACGGGGCAGAAAAAAATGTAATGGAAGGCTGTGGGTGGAGATAAGGACAAGGAGAGATCCCTCAGCACTTACCTTCACACATGAAACAGACTAGGCTCAGGAAATTTAATTTACTACCAATCAAAGCAGAGAAAGGTAATGAGAAAATAAAAACAATCTTAAAACATCTCTCCCTCCTTCTTCCTAGGCTCAGCTTCACTCCTGATTTCCTCTACTTTGTTTCCCTCAGCAGCACAGGAGACAGGGAATAGGTGTTGTGGTCAGTTCACCACACATTGTTGCCTCTGCCACTCCTTCCTCATGGGAAGGACCACTCACACTCTTTTCCCTGCTCCAGCTTGGGGTCCCCATGGGACAGTATTCCCACAGGAGACAGTTCTCTACTAACTTCTCTAGTGTTAGGCCTTCCCACAGGCTGTAGTTCTTCGCAAACTAGGCCAGTGTGGGTCCTTCCCAGGGGGTGCAGTCCTTCAGGAATGAACTGCTCCAGTGTGGGTCCCCCAAGAAGTCACAAGTCCTGCCAGCAAACCTGCTCCAGCCTGGGCTCCTCTTTCCATGGGTCCACAGGTCCTGCCTGGAGCCTGTTCCAGCATGAGCTTCCCTCAGGGTCGCAGCCTCCTTTAGATGCATCCACCTGCTCCAGCACGGGGTCCTCCATGGGCTGCAGGTGAGTATCTGCTCCACCATGGAGCTCCATGAGCTGCAGAGAGACAGTCTGCCTCCCTACAGCCTTCTTCACAGGCTGCAGGGGAATCTCTGCTCCAGCACCTGGAGCACCTCCCCCTCCTTTTTCACTGACCTTGGTGTCTGCAGAGCTGTTTCTCTCACATATTCTCACTCCCTTCTTTCAATGGCTGCTGCAGGCTTGTTTGGGTTTTTTTTCACCTCTTCTTAACTGTGTTATCCCAGAGGCACTACAGCCGACACTGATGGCCTTGGCCAGCAGTGGGTCCATCTTGGAGCCAGCTGGCACTGGCTCTATCAGACACAGGGGAAGCTTCTGGCAGCTTCTCAGAAGCCACCACTATTGGAACCCTGCTACCAAAACCTTGCCACACAAATGCAATACAGCATACTGTGCTTAAGTAGATTTTTTATTCCGCTATCCTGCTACAAACATTCACTGCCTCCCAGACAGCACAGTCATAGATAAAAGACAAAACTGTGTTGTTTGGGTTTGGGTGAGGGTTTTTTTGCTGAGGGAGGCACAGAGGAAGTGAGGAAGGAGGAGGATATTGTGAATAAGTAGCAGATTCTCATATTTATTCTAAAAATCTACTAGTAATGTGTATTTTACAGGCACTTTTCCTTCTCCCATTAGAAGTTTACTATGCTGCTGCTGTGTGAAAGCCACAGAAATAACAAAAGCATGTATGTCAGTTTTTCTGTTGCATGCTTTAAACTAAATATTTCTACTACTTATTAAGCATTCTTGAAAGGAGTCACAGTAATGTTCTTACATAAAATGTCATTTAAGGAAAATTATGAATATACATTAAAATTTTTACTTTCCAAATTTCTTGATTAATTATGTCAAGAGACATCTTTAAAGAGAATGTATAGTGTATTAGTCCTAAATGACTTGGTAGTTAGCATTTCAAATTGAAGAAAAAAGAAAATGGCAAGTTTTATTCTTCTAACATTAAGCTTAGTTAACCTCTATGGGCACCATATTTATCAAGGTACATTCTAGTTTACAGATACAGATGTAATAACCACATCAAAACTAATTCTAAGCACAGGCACAGAAATTCTATTCAGGCAGCCTCTTAAGCCAGAGCTGTCAGAGCTCTGATCACAAACTTATCTGCATATTGAAATCCTACAATCCTATTTCCTCCTTCTTTGCCTCCTTCTTTTTACACAAAAAGCAAGTTTTATGGTTATTTTATACTACATAAATGCTGGGGATGTGGTGTGAAACTATGGATACATCATACAACTCCTGTAAGTACAGCTCTACAATAACAAGCTTATAGATGAACCTGATGAAAAGGTTTTTTTTAAAAAAAGGGAACTTGGAGAAGAGAACTACAACCATTGTTATACTAAAGATTTTGGGAAAAAAATTAACTCTCATGTGTTCAGATTGTGAATTATCTGTGCAGTAGATGCAGGAACAGTTCAGGTGTGGTAGGATTACTAGCAGCAACCTGTCACTATGAGAGCACAGTGTAGCTGAACTGGCTTTGGAGGTAGCAGTATAGCTCCATTTCCACAAGTATTAAGTACTGTCTCATCTAAACTGGCTCTGGAATGACAGACTCTGTCACTGCACCAACTTCCAAGAAATACACATGCAAGTGCAGATATTCCAATTATGGTACATTGAGCTGAGATCCAGGTGAGTACAATCTCAAATCTTATGTAATAGGGAGTCACAGCCCCCTCAGCACATTCCCCAGCACTAAAATCCAGGTGGCTTATTGTGCAGCGCTGCACAAATATGACAATTAATGGCAACTGATCTCTTCAGCCTGGAGAAGAAACTGAGGGAGACCTCATGGCAGCTCACTGCTTCCTCACTAGGGAAGGAGGAAGAGCAGGCACTGACCTCTTCTCTCTGATGACCAACAACAGGACCCAAGGATATGGCAGGAAGATGTGCTGGGGGAAGTTTAGCTTAGATATTGGAAAAAGTTTTTCACTCAGAGGGCAGTTGAGCAGTGGAACAGTCTCCCCAGGGAAGTAGTTATGGCTCCAAGCCTGCCTTGGTTCAAGAAGCATTTGGATGATGCTCTCAGGCACATGGTGTGATTCTTGGGGTGCCCTACACAGGAACAGGAGTTGGACTTGATGATCCTGATGGCTCCTTTCCAACTCAGAAGATTCTATGATCTAAACCCCACCATAAATCAGAATTAAGTAATTCTTAAAATACAATCAAGAAAGATGGTTCGCACATAACATGATGATGGGGAAAAATGTTTTTTTCAGCAACAGTTGTGCTACAATTCCTAAAGCTACCTTCTCTAGTCTTTCTGTGGATAGCAGTACTATCAGCCCCTGGACAACATATACACATCATCCAATTTCCCAAGCCAGGACACAAAGACCCTTACATAGTACTTCATCCTTACAGATGCTCACATACATCCCAATATTACTCTCCCATACATCACCTGTATCTGTTCTGCTTTTTGATTTAGAAGTTCAGCTACATGTGAACACATTGCAAGGTCACACTATGTAGGGCAGTAACAGCTGGTGCTGTAATAACAGCAAAGATAGGTGCAGTTGCCACCTATCTTGACAAGATGCATGTTACAAACTCACTATAGGTCAGCTAAGATGAATTAAGTGATTTAGGAAAAAATAAAGCTTTTCAAGAAATAGTTAAAAACTTAAACAATGATTATAAGAAAAGCATACACCTTCTATTTATTATTTACTACACATGAATGATTATAAGGTAAATCAAGTCATTATCAGGCACCTGTAATATGTCCATCCACACAATTCCAGCCTATAAAAATCACAGCTTCTCTCACACACACTAGAACATTACTTTGATAAAGCCAAGACTCATTGTGACTTGTCAGGTGTGAAACTGCCTTCCAAACAGTTCTTGACCATTTAAAACCCACAATACTGGTGAGCACCTCACTATCAAACACACAGAAGTCAGAAGACTTGTGTGAACATTAAAAAAAAAAAAAAGCCACCACTTTCATTAACAACCACTATGATCCAGCTTATCAGACAAAAGAAAGGGAACACAGTGGACACCAGTGTATAAGAGATGAAAGTATATAAGAAACCAACTTCTCTAACCTGCTGTTAAGCAAAGTTCTCTGGTGACCCACCTGCTTGAATTACATCCTGCTGAGTTAGTATGGTTCATTCAGTTGTTGCAGCAAGGATAACTTCAGTAATTTTAGTGCATGCAATGTACTCTGGTCTCTTACTGGAATGGACTTATTTGCCCAATTACTGGCAAACAAATATAAATAAAATTTAAAGTAAAATAAAATAAACTTTAAAAAAAAAATAAAAAAACACACAATACAGGAAAAATATTCCTTGAGTGCAAGACTCAGGTCTTTTTAAATATTAAAAATAAGTACACAGAAGCACGTTCAATGTAATAGTTATTTTAATCTTGGGTTTGTTTCTAGACAAAAATGCCAACAAAAAAACTAGGCTTCTGTCTCCTACAAAGATGATAGAGGTTTTCTTTTGCAAGTACACATACTACGACTTCTGAGTCTGAGAAACTAGTTATTATAAAGTTCTAGTTTTCATACTGAAATCTGAGTATGAGTTTAGATTTTGAATGGTAAAGGCTTCTCTCCAGTACACCTCAGAGACAACCACCATGTTCATAACTCACTAACATACAAGGAGTTGTCACAACTTCAACTGTAGCAATCTGTTCTACCTCACATGCAATTATTTACAACTGATAACCATTTGAACCTTTGCTATGCTACTACTGGGTAGATTTTAACAGGCTCTATAATCAACTTGAACTGTATCATAAGCAGACTTTGTTAGGTGAATAGAACACACTGGGCAGAGAATTCCATCAAAAGATTACTATTACTTCTTAATTTCACACAGCAAAGAAAAGCAGTACAACTCCTATCTAAGCTGTTCTGAAGAAATTGACAGAACACAGTGAGATATCATTTATTTTAGAATTCACTATAATTCTTATTCATTCCTTACTTCAGGTGAAACCTGGAATAACTATAACCTAGATCCTGATGAGAATTCCCCAACACACACCTGAAAAAGTCTCCTTCTAGCCATCACCACTTCTCCCCTCTTTATATTTGCTTTGCTGTCAACCTCTATATATCAAACTCAACTACACTAAAAAAATATTACTCTTAAAACTTTAAATTGCTGATAGTCTTCCCAAGAAAATAAAGAAACAGCCTTTCCTTGGAAAGGCTGCTTTGGAGAGCACACTGATTTCAGTCTGTTCTTGCTCCCATGAACTGGTTTGCTTTGGAAGTAACAAGGTTACTAGGGCATTGTGAAAACTGGAGCAAGATGGAAGTAGGAACAAGATTCTTCCATCCTGTGGAAAAAAAAAAAATAAAAAAAAAATCACACAACATTAAGTCATCCTATCATTTTCTGTACTACTTCATGTTGGAAATAGATACAGGAAAAAGCTCATATGTAAACACTCTGTCGGTCACGGACAGTAACTGAAAATTTGGTCTCAACCCCTTCATTTGTCTTCAGAAATACATAAGTTTGAAAGAGTTAACACACTGCCCTAAGATGCTGCAACCACTTACTCTTCCAGACTTTATACAAACATTTTCAGAGCCAGAGGAACAGCTTAGTCTTTTTAAATACTCTCGCTTTATCTTTTGCTGGAATACAAATGAAAAAGTGCCAACTAGTAAGAAACGTGACTGTCTTTTTTTAAAAATTCCTGACATCATGCAGCTTGATTAGTAACATACCAGTCTGACCAAAAGTAACCCTCATATAATCAAGGGGAAATAAAAGCACTGGGGGGTTTTGTTACTGTTCAGAAGGACTGTCTTAATCCTCAATGTCTACCATAAAAAAATAAATTCTGAGAAGGAAAATGTTTCTTCAGTTGGAAGTATCACAGTCCAAGTATGCACCAGATTACATAATCTAATTCTAAATCTAATCTAATTCTACGAACACTACTTATTCATAAAGTGTTTCTAGACAAAAGCTTTCAACTGGCAATCTGAAGTTGCTATAAAAGAAAATTGGGCACAGATCCTACTTTCTCCCCATACCTAATTATGTAAGTATTAAAACTGACAAAATTACACAAACCCCATGCTATAGATAAGGTGAAAATAATCTCTGAGACTTTTAGGGAGAAAAAAGGCACTAAAAAAAGGACCAAACACACACAGTGAACAGAAATTGTCAGAATACTAAGTTGAAATATGTAGGTGTCTGTAAAAAAAAAAAAGAATTATGACATAAATCTGTTTTCTATTATTACTGGGATACTTGGGTAAATACCATCCACACAAGCATTATAATTAGCATTATTTAATAAACACAGTACATACCACTCTGGCTGCTCTTTCCTGAGATTCACACTTCCTGCAAAACCAAGGTCCAGTGGGTACTTGAACAATTCCATAGCAAGCTGTTTTGAACAAGACAAAATATTTCAGCAAACATAAGCAGCACTACAGTACTACTAAGACAAACGTTATAAAATAAGCTTAGTATTATAGTTGATCTCGCATCATTTTAATAAGTCAATGCACATGAATCCTATTTCAATGGTACTAGAAATTAAGCATAATAATCTTACCCATAAAAAACCATGCAAAAATTGTTAAATAAAAAATACTTATTAGCTTAAAAACTAATATAACCATTCAAAAGCAGTGTTTCACATGTGATTGGGTTTGATACTTATATTCCAGTAAAACAGCTAAAACACAAACACCCAACATTTATAGTCAACTCTTTTTCAAAAGAAAACCAAAAGCAACTAACAAATCCAAGTTTGTAATAAACCATTCACATATTACAATCAAGGTCTCTTTACTCTTGATGATTAAAATGACTGGTCTGAAGTAGGAAATTCAGAATACACAGAAGAAAGATACAAGGGTCACTTTTTCTTTTCCCCTGAGAATTTACATGGAACTGCAAATACAAACTATATCTGAGGACCAGGGCTAGCATTAGTTGCAGCTATAGTCAGGCTACAACATAAATCATTAGGAAAGAGATTCTGAGACATGACAATTCTCTGCAGCACTGTAGTCTGTATTTTTATAGTACATTAAAAAAACAAATACCCAGCAGTTTGTTAAGAAATTCCACAAAAAGGAGTTTAGTGAATTGGCCATACTGTTCATGTTTAAAATGCACAGATCAAGAACCTTCAAGAACTGCTGATCAAATGAAAATACAAGAACCTAATTGCTGTAACTGTGTGGCAGTACCTGTATGGGTTTAACTAGTAACAAGCAATACAAAGCCCAACATTTCCCTCAAAATGATAATACAGAATATAACATGATATTTTTAGTACCTTGTTTTTCAACAATCATCTTACTTAAATAAGAAAATCTGGTTTAAGTGTGTAATGAGAAGCAAGTATAAACATAATAAATGAACAGCTAAGAGGAAAGTTGAGATTAAATTAGTATCTTCTAGTATTTATACAAAAATTCTATTGGTTTTATGCTAACCTAAGGAAGAGGAATAGAAAAAGAAAAAACAGTAATGCAGTAGCAGTCCAACAAATATCTAGCTTATATACTTTTCCTTCTATGAAAGCCAATTAAATAATTTCCTACTATATACATACACAGCCATATTAAGATCAGCTGTCAGATTTTCAAATACATTATCCAAGTATTGACAGACAAAACTATCTTAATTCACTCTTTCTACTGTACAATAAAGTTCTTTAACATGAGAAAAAACATCTTGTTTTCGTTGCATCTATATTAACCACAGATGACGGAGACTTTGAATTCCTCTTTAAAAATTAAGAGGGAGACTTGAAAGGTGCAATCATACATTTAAGTTAGCAAGAGACAGCACAGAGTCAGAAACTAATTACAGAATGCAACACAGAGACAGGACTGGCAATTAGGTCCAAAGGCAACACTACCTGGGCAAAGACCAAAGTTGAAGTGAAGCACTTTTAGACATGTAAATGTAACAGAGTACACCTAGGCTCTGGAAAAGCCCATAACAGGTTTGTGGTCTGATGCACTGTGACATTGTTTATTGAATTCCAGGACTTCCTTTGTTTTTCATTTTCATTGCTATGCAAAGAGATTTTTGTCCTTCACAATTTGGCAGTGACTTAACACTTAGAAAGTTAGATCTGAACTAAAAATAGTAACAAAAAATCCTTTTAATAGTCTCATGCATAGTAAGTAATTTTAATAAGGACTACCAACTTTAAACAGAAGGACTACTACTTTTAATACAGAGAAGCTACAAAAGGGATGGACATGCTTCCTCTACCACCTATCACATGACACATCAAATCCAAAACATAAAACTTCAATGACATGGTTAATCAAAACATGCAGTTCTTCTTTTCTTAAGACCTCTACAACAACATCTGGATTTTGAAGCAGCAGTACAGCACACCTCCTGACAGATTCAAATTCAGATCTGGATCAAACTTATAAAAAATAATAATAATCCAATATTTTCATATGAAATTTACTGAAGTTTCTATATTAGCCTTTTGCTGTTCCCATTATTTTAGCTCCAGCTTCTGCTACAGTCACATTTCTTCACCAAAATATTTGCAAAGTTCTAGATGCAAAGGAAGATGTCCAAGATGATACAAAAGTAAAAGCTGCTGTAGGTATGATTTCTATAAGTATTCATGTTTTAGTGTTCTTTTTTTCATGATCCTAAGATTCCATAAAAGCAGAGTTTACATATCGGTTAACATTACTCAGCCCTTAAGCCAACAGAAAATTCATTGAAAACCAGACTATTTTCACAGATCCTGTCAGCTACCCTCTGCACTCTATCCAACATTAGCAAGAATAGCTGAATTATTTTGCAGACCTCCTTAAATCCCAAGAGAATCACAGAATGTCAGGGGTTGGAAGGGACCTCTGAAGACCATCAAGCCCAACACCCCTGCCAGAGCAGGACCAAAACAACTACTTCTCTTTATTTCTTGACAGTTTACAAAGGAGCTGAAACAAACAAGCACTTTAAAATCTTAAATACAATGAGACACACAATAGTAGTGTTTTCACAAGCATCAGGCATTTAGACTAAAAAACTGTATTTAGGACTGTCTTTTCCAATGTGTTCACCAACTAGAAGAAGTCAAAGAGACAGACAGAGTTTGTATGACTGTTTCAGAATTAGTGCCAAGAAACTACCATCTTATTCCCTATTTCTGCTACTATAAAGCAAAGCCATCATAAATTCCTTTCTTACAATGTAAGCATCAGAACCCAATCTCCCCCTCTGCTCTCACAAGAAGGGTGAACCCACCGACAGCAACAAAACTCTCACAGATACACAGGAACACAACAACTCCTGAGCTGGAAGCCAACCAACCAACCTCCACTAATCCAAACAAATCCAACATCAACCATCCCGACTAGCACCCTCCCCTGCAGAAGCACAACAGGAAATCTCTTCATCTACCAGGAAACATCAGCCAAATGACATTCAAGGAAAGGCAGGCAGAGGAAGAAATCACATGACAGCCAAGACTTTCAGGCACACCGCTCTCTTCCAATTCTAAACCCTCCTGGTCTACTCACTTCCCCTAAAATTTTTCTAATTTGGGAAAGGTAGGGCGAGCAGGGATTGAGTATAGGAAGAAAGAAATACAACAATTGCCAAAACCGGAGATTAGTAAGAAGTTCTGCAAAGAAGTGAAGGAGTTTTACATAGTCTTTGAACTGCTGCAGCTGAGGTTGTTAAACAGAGTGCCAGGGCAGACCGGGAAGCATAGAAACGGAAGAGGTACAATAAGCAAAGGAAAAGAAACAAGAAATATAAATAAAAAACTAAAAATTCGAAGGGGGGCTTCCTCCTTTCTCATAGGCCTAATATAAGGAAATCATAACGTAAGAAGTCTCACACGAGGGAAAAATCAGACTGGAAGGACAGAGGATGACAGGACTGGTCAGACCAGAAAGCACGTGGCCCTGGAAACAGACTTCATGTGTGTCAAGAAGGAGGTGGGAGGGAAAAGAAGAGAGGGAGAAAAACGGTCAGGGGGAGGAACAGGGAATGGGGAAGAGGGGAAGACGAGGCCCAAGGGAAGAGGGCAGGGAGAATGAAGAAGGAAGCAGCGAGGCTGTAGGCCGGAGCGGGTGAGCTGGCACTCGCCTGCAGACTCACCTTGATGCACTGCGACATTGCAGCCGTGCCCGTCGCAGTAGACAAGCGGGTTCTCGGCCCAGCCCCTCTCGTCGGAGCACACGCAGCAGCCGCCGATCATCTCCTTCATGCTATTGGAGAACTCGCCCTCCAGTGACACAGGCAGCAGCAACGGCTCGCTAGAAACCATCTAAGGGTTAAAAACACCGTCGTCAACACCACACACGCTTCAGCCCCTGCCTGCTCCCTGCCCCGGCGGTGTCTCCCCTCAGTCACTCAGCCGCCGCCGTCGCCACCGCCGCCACGGCAATGATTTAGGGCCCATGACCGCCGGCTAAGAGCCTCTTCTCGCCCCCGCCCGACCAACCGGACAGGCTCTATCCGTCAGGCCAGCAGGCAGGGGCAGCCCGGCGGCGGGGCGCTGAGGAGGGCACGGCGGCAGGGAGGGAGGGAGGGAGGGCGGGCGGGCGGGAGGGAGGCAGTGAGGGAGGCAGGCAGTGAGGCAGGCAGGCAGGCAGGGAGCCGAGCGGGGCCGGCGCGCAGGCGCACCGCGGGCCCCCGCCGGGAAGGCCTCGGCCCGGGCCTCCTCGCGATGGTTCGCGAGCCGCCCGTGGAACGTGAGCCGCGGCGGAGCGCGCGCCCCCCGCCCTACTCCGCCCCCCCGCCCCGGCTCCAACCGCCGCGCCCAGAGAGCCTGCGCGAGAGCGCGCGCCCCGGCAGGCCCGCCCGCCCCTCGCCGGCCGGAAGAGCCCCAGCGCCCGGGCACCTGAGGGCCCGGCCCGACCCGACCCGACCCGGCCCTGCTCGAGCACCCACCTCGCCGTGCTGCCACTCTCCGTCCCCCGGGCGAGCCATCTCGCCGCCTCCACCCCCACCCCCTACCCCGACCGGCCTAACCCTAATGCGCTCCGGGCCGCGACCTCCGCGCCGGGGCTGCCGGCCGGGCCGCGCGGAGCGCCTCGGGACAGCCCGTGTGAACCCGCCCCGCTTCCCAGCCCGGGCGAGCGTTAGACGGGCTTATTGCTGCCCCCCTCCCCTCCGTGCGTGGAGGGGGGGCGGGGGAGGTGGCAGACATGCGCCCCGCTCCCACCCGCGCTGTCACTCTGCTCATGCCCCCTTCAGGAAGGCTGGCTGGAGGACTCGCCCCATTCCCGCCCTCCCCTCCCTCCCAGCAGAAATCATTTTTACTATCTTGTTTATTTTCCCCCTGATGTGTCTGCAGGACTAATGCGTTCCCGCTCCCAACTTTTATTATCCTGTTTATATCCCCTCGGTGTGCCTGCAGGACTAATGCGTTCTCGCTATTACGCCACTTCCTTGCCCTCACCGCAACTTCGACTGTTTTGTTTATTTTCCCGTAGAAGGGGCTGCAAAACTAATGCATTATTAATCCTTCTCTCCCAAAACTCGTCGCGCGGATGCAGCGCCGCGTGCCTATCTGCCCGAGCAGCCAGTGATGCTGAATAAAAGATGCAGCACGCAGAGAAACCAGGGAGGCCACAGAGACACAAACCCAAACATGTTCCTCAACACAGCTGTTCTCTGCTGTGACACACCTTGCTAGAAGTTGGGCGTTTGGGTTTGGGTTTGGCTTTAGTACAACTGTTTTAATTCTGTCGTCTCCTCTAGTTAAAGGTGTGGGAATGGAAATATGAGGAAAAAAAAAAACCCGTACACCAGGAGGAGGGAGAGATATGAGGTGGTCATCAGAGAGGAAAATCTCAGGCTATTCAATCCTCCATTGTAAGCAGGTATGCCTGTAGCAGAAGGAACTAATTGTAGTGATTGTTAGGAGCACAGAGAAATTAAATGCAGCCTTGCAAAATTCTGCCCAGCCGCTCGCCCCAGGGCCAGCATTTATTTATGTATTTATTTAGTGTTGGGCAAGGAGGATATCATTGATTTATCTTCATTATCTTGCTAAAAGGCAGAGAGGCAGTCTTTGTATGGGGGCTATGTTTTTCATGATTTTGCAAGGCCAGCTTCGTTGATATGGTATCTGTACAAATCACTCCTGAATTATGTACATTCCTGAACATGTTGCTACCTAGACCTATATATATATATACACAGGTTATATTTTATACATTGTTAACTAATACAACATCTGCACTTCTGTACGGGTGTATAACAAACGGCTATGTGGAAGGAAGAGGTGGGAGGTGCACAACCCTCTACCCCCAAGAGACATCCCAGTCTTGCAGATCATATGCGGGATATCTCAGGTCAAGCTCTTTTTTTCTCCTTGAAAGTTTTAAGTGAAATTACTTAGAGGAAGAATGGAGGACAGGCAAAAAAGGAATTATTACCCAGCCTTCCTAGATGAAGGGCCCAGCCAAACACATTTAGCGCTGCCATTTGCACCACGTTCTAAACATTTATCTGTAAATTTATGTTCCAATATTCTTGGAGTTTAAAAATTTTTCAGGCACATGTCAAAAATGGGAGCAGGGAGGACAGAAAAGTAGAATGTTTACATATGTGTAAAATCATTCAGAGCTTGCTCTAAAAAATCCCATCCCAGATGCAAATGTCCTACCTCAACACTAAAGAATATAAATTTGAACATAAATTTATTTACATTATAAAATATACTTACAGCATTATTTTTTACTTTTAGAGCCTGTAAACATACCCTGAAATTTGCAGGTGCAAGTAATTACTTTGTAAGGAAATAAAGCAATTAATGACTCCTGGCATTTTTTTTAATGCAATTTTAAAATGCAATTTAAAAAAAAACCACAAATTTATTTGAAGCTGATAAATACAGTGTCCCAGCCCTTCTTAATTCTTGTCAAGAAGATGACATCTAATTTAAAAAGCATTCTTAATGATTCTGCTCACTCTGATCACAAAAAAAAAGTAGCAGATCTATCCTTTATTTTCATGACAGGTAAATTAAAATAAATATAATTTTGAAATTAAAATCAATATATTTTAATTTGTTGGATGAATATATATATTTAGTAAAACTTGTATTGACAACCAACTAAAATTTTCTAAAACCTTTTTTTTTAATTACTTGAGGTCTTCCTTCAGTTTCTCCTTCGAAAAGCAGCTAGTACAATTCACAGATCTTTTTTGGTTTTTTTTACATTTGCTATTTTAAGGCTTAATTTGCAGTTTTATAAAAAAGCATCACAAAAGAAAAAATGAATCACTTTGTAACAACTTGATTAAAGCTCCACCATGGCAACAAGAGAATATTAATGAAAAAACTAATGTATGTTTTCAAATAAAAATATTTTAATCTCTCACCATGTAATACACAAGCTCAGGACTGAACAGCCTGAAATTTGGCTTTGGTCAAAATTCAGTCAAGCCTAATACATGCAATTATTTAATGCAACATTTGTTGTTACGGATTTCTGTTTAACTCTTTCTATAGAAAGAATGTACAGGGACTGAAAGAAACTCCATGGCTACCACATGATGGTATTGTATCATATTTGATGGAAAAAATTAAATAACCTCTTGATAGTTCTGTAAAACAATCATTTAGAAAAGAGACCTTTGAAATGCAAAATAGGAAAATAAATGCATTACCACTAAATAAATACTGCAAATACTAAGCCTATAACAGCTATGGAATCAGAACATAAAATCTTGTAGCATGTGTGCTCTTATGATTGTAGTATTTAATAAGCACTGACATGACACAGAAGGCCAATTTTCTTTCTTTAAAAAAGAAGCCTGTCCTTCTTATAGTGATATATAAGAGATTAAAATAATTAGAGAATAATATAATTCAGTGAGTAGGAATGAATAATTTCATTGTTAACCTAAATGCAAGGAGAAAATCCAATTCTCTTAAAAGGAACCTACAAAACCTAGGAGCTAAACAAGTTAGATTATGAGAAATGTACAAGGACATTACATGTTTTCATATTTTTTGATATTAGATATTTTTTCTAATGGAGTGAATGTGTAACTGAAAGAAAAATCCACTATTCCAATGCATATTGTTTTTTAAAGCTTTCAAAATTCCTACAGAAAGTGTTAATATACGTTAGTGCATAGCACTTTAGCTTCAGTAACAAAAATAGAGGTATTCACCTTAAATTTTTACTACCAATTAATCAGTTCCAACAACAATGGTAGAATTTTGGAATTCTTCCTTTAAATGTCACTGTTTTTTTCTTCTAAAATGTGCAAAATTATATTGTAAGTTTGGTGAGTAAAACAAAGCATTGAACAAGGAAAAGTCTTCCATTTATAAAACTGCATTACCAATTGGATATAAAAATCAGAAGAGCCTTCTGGGAATAACAGAAAAAACATAGACTTGATATAAAATGCTTACTATATTAGAACACATGAATTGATATCAGGACTTGGAGCTGTGGAGTAGGGAAACTCACTCCTTTCCAGAAAGCAAATTTCTCATAGCAATTTTTACTCCATTTTCAGACTCGGTCTTTGTTGAGAAAGCTTTGATCTTTACCTATGAGCAAAATGACACATGCTGCAGCCAAACAGATGCAACTGAAACCAGGAAAATTGCAATAACTTAGTGATACTCAATAGATAGAATAATATATCTACCAAATACCCATTTTAAATACATTGATGCTTGTCTGCCTTTTGTTTATATGGGTTCAAATCATTAACAGTCTTCACTGACATACATTCTAAACGTGGGCATATGCTTCATTTCTGGAAAGGCAGCAGCAAAATGGTTGCTTTACACAAAATAAAACACGAGTCTTGCGTGTTGACCTTTGCACATGGTGTGCTTTAAATGGCAGCCTGCCTTAGATCACACAAACTATTTCTATCTATGTTCAGTTAAGAAGGACATAGCATTTCTACAGAACCCAAATTAAATATGTTAATGTTGCAATAATTACTCTCAAATCACACCAAGAAGTAGCACAGTTTCATTTTCCTCCTATTTTTTTATATACCACTTAAGTAAGTATTTAACACCTATCCAGCTGCAGTGTAGGGAATAATTTAAAAGTTTCAACATTTAATATGCAGTGACTTATTCATCAGGAGTTCACATGCTCTATATTTACATGTTATGCCAGTACAGGTAACACCATCAAAGGTCACATCCGTGCATCTCCTGGACACCACGCCTCTTCATGTGTTGAGCTATTTTCTTTTGTCATTACAACTTTTGTAATTCTTTCAACTGCAAAAAAAGGGTAAAGTAATTCTACCAGCTCCAGTATTAATTTTCTTACTTTTAATTGTATTATCACCTTTGAAGACTTTGGTAAATTCCACCTAACTAGCAGCAATGGGTAAAATTGGTGGTTTTCAAGTACAGATTCTGTAACTAGTGTTGGCATTTAAATGTTAATTTCAGATCGAGGTTTACAGTAAACATGAAACAAGGGATTTTCTTTGAATCAAACCAAAATTCTGAATAAAGGAATCCTAGCCCAGGATGCTTTTAAGTGCACTGATTATTTTCCTTTTAAAGATTTAACATTCCCTAAGTTAAAGATTTAAGTGTGACAGTTAATTTATAATTATTTATATTTAAAAGGCATTTAAATGTTAACCATGTTTTTATATGAGTCAAAGTAATGATAATTACAGTAAGATACAAAAGAATCTGGAATAAACTTTTAGCAAACCATATTGAATATTAATGCTGTATTAAGCCCTGAAAAGCTGGGTTAGTAAACTCTGGAATGAGATTATATGCAATTTAAACATAATACAGAGCTTTTCTTCAAAGAATACTTCATTTCGAAGTTTGGATTTTTTATGAGGTATGTATTAATTAACTGGATTTTTATTAGATACATTTACATAGCATCACTTGAAAACCCAGCCTCGGATTACTTTTCTTCTATAGGCATACGTCTATGTAAGATCTACTAAATTAGCATTCCGTATAAATTAATAGCCTTTTTTAATGTTTGTTGTGTTGTGATCAGCAGTGTGATACTGCGTTGTGTCACAGGTCACATTTATTTGATTTTGATACACACATTAAATACGAGAAACGACATGCTGAATTTCCCATCAGATATCTTAAATACAGGCCAATTTTAGATGGATTTGTATAAACAAAATGCATATATCTAATATAGGCGTGGGAAAGGAAAAGCTGGTTTGTTACATGCTAAGGCAAATTGGAGTAAATCAACCGCATCCGTGGGCTGTATAAGCAATACTACTCTGCTTTTCCCAGTACCATTTGGACAAAACAATGTTACTTTTTATTTAAAGTGTTTTCTTCTCAACAAGGGGCCACCACTTCCCAATCTCAAAAACACGCCCCAGAATATGTTAATTAATTGTATTGTGTCTCTGAAAGAAAGAGGTTGCCAAATGCAATAAAAAAAAAAAAAAAAAAAAAGGTCTTTCGCTCAGTGAGCCCGGTTCCCACTGCTAGTTACCATCTAATTTCAATTCCACAAATATATATTTAGATAAATGTCCTCTAGGTACGACTTGGAACCATTAAAAGCTGCCTAAAGAGCGAAAGTCTAACTTGGCCACATAGGGTGTATCTGGGAAGCTTAACATTCCTGGTGAATTAAGCGCGAAAGCCTGGGATCACTTTTTGTCAGTCCTACTATGGTACTTCAGAGTCGGGAATGTGGGTAATTTTTATATCGTGGTACTTCCCAATTAAAAGTAACAACAATGGTCCTTTGTGAGAAAACTTAATATATGAAATATGTCAACACATTCCGCACAAATACAAAATAAAGAGCAATGTAGAATGGAAACGGACCATCTCTCCCTTTTTTTTTTTTTTTTAATCATCCCTTTCAATAAGATATTTTTAAAATAGCAATATATTGTTTTAGTAAGTGCAAAAGCATTCAACGTCCTTTAGAATTACGCTTTCTAAATCTGTAGTTCCCTCTTGAAAATCGCCAAGCAGCAATGGAGAATAAATGCATCCCCGGAATACTCCATTAAAAATAAGACCAAAACAAACAAACAAAAAATAAACCCCAAAAGCTTTCTTTCATCGATCTTAAAGTTAATGCCTTTAGATACTATCAGGGTGTTTTATTCTTGTTAAAAACAGGAAACTGCAGCTTCAGTTTTCGAGTAACATGGATGCTTTTTACCATCTGAACTGAACTGAGCTTTTATTTGGAGGAGTCTCACAAAAGCCTGAAAGTTTACAAAGAGTGAAAAAGAAGTCCCAAACTGTATTATCTTAAACAATGACTGCAAGCAGGCAAGTTCCCATGTGTGTGTGGGAGGAAAGGCACTGAAGAATTATTTTCAGCTAGGTGATATCCATAAACATCATCCTCTAACTTCTTTTACTTGCTGCTGACAATCTATGCAAAACGTTAATTTATTTGCAACATTTTTTTTTAATTTAGGCACACTTTTAATATTTCAAAATATATTTTCACGCCTTCAGATATAACTTGCTAAAAATAATCGCACAGGAAGGATATTTTTTTTTTTTAATAACTAGTTGTCTACAAATTCTCTCCCCATCACAGATATAAGCTCCTACCCATTTTATCTTCCAGAAACAATGTGCAAATATATTTATTTTCCTTAGAAGATCAAGGGCACTTGTTGGAAATATTCTTGAACATAAAGTTAGTCAGTTCCTCCTCTATGTAAAGACATGAGAAAGTTAAGGTCTGAAATGATGTAGCGAAACAATTTAATTTCTAGTTACTTTCGGGGGGAGAGTAGGAGGGATAACATACACTTTTTCTACAAATCTTTAAGTCTCAAACCAACACAGAACAATCACTTGCCGTGTGTGGGGGGGGGAGGGGGGAGAATCCAGACATCATGGTGCTTATATGAAAAACAGGGTAAGATTAGTCTTCATTTTTATAAACAGACCATTAAGACGAATTCCTTCCAAAATTCTCTTTAACTACACTTATTATTCCAAATCCAGTGGTTCGGAGCAGTTTCTCCCGATTTCTTAAAGAAGTCCTGTTCCAAAATCCACCCACAAACAGATGTTACTTTATGTACAAAGCCACTGCGGTACTGGGGTTGGGTTTTTTTTACCTTTCAAGTAACACGTGAGCTACAGCCTCACAGGAGCTCCCTCAGTGGATGGCACTTCTAAAGACTCCTCTCTACTCTCGTACCCGTTTTCTCGCCGCACCCCCACGAGCTGCTGCGTGCGAGCACACCGGCGTGCGGGGGCTCGGCTCGGCTCGGCTCGGCACGGCGGGAGCTCTTCTCTCCTCTCCTTCTTCGCTCCGGCCGGGCAAGCCCCGCCGGCGGAAAGCGGCGCGAAAAGAGGCGGTCGGGGAACAATGGGGAGCGCCTTGAAGAGCGGGAGCCCCGGCTGCTTCCTCCGGCCCCGCTCCCACCGCTTCCTGCGGCCTCGCACGCCGCTGTGCAGGGAGCGCAGGCCGCCGCCGCCGCCGGGCTCCCGCCGCGATCCCTGTCTGGCCCAGACGGCCCCTCTATGTTAGCTACGGCAGCCTGCCCAGAAGCCCGCCCCGCTGGCGGGAGACCCTCGCTCACCCTTGAAAGCCCCCAGGCAAGCCTGCCAGTTCAGCGCCGCGCCGCAAAGGGCACCCTCGGATTTACTCTCAGCCGTTCACCCACAAACTCTCCCGCCCCCGGCGTGAAGCGTGCTGGAGGGCGAGTGGGGCTGCTGGCTGGCACGCCGCCAGCTCCGCTCCCGAGCCTATCCCAGGGTCGGCGGTGCGGGCAGGCCGGCCTATGGGAGTCCTCATCCCTCCGCCGGTTGCCCCCGACCTCCTGCCACCGACCCCGCGGCCGCCCGTCCCCTCGCATGCCATGAGCACTACCCGCAGGAGAGGAGGCAGCACTACAGACGAGCCCCGGCCCGGGTGCTGCAGTGCTGGCTTCTTCCCTTCAGGGGACGGTGCTGCACACAAAAGATGGTTCAGCATTGTTCTCCTCCCTGACCCCCAAATCCCCTTTTCCCCGCTGCAGAAGCCGCCGGGAGCGGGGAACGGGAAGGACCGGGATGGAGGACGAAGGCGGGGAGAGGCCAACTGCTGCGGGTCCGGTCGCTTCGCAGGGTCTCTCGCCATCATTGCTCTGAAACTCGCCCTTGTGGCATGCCGCCGGCCTGCCCTCCAAGCATACCTGCTCCGGCAGCCCTCCCGAGCCGGCCCCAGAGCTGTGTGTGCCAGGCCTCCCGCCCCACTCCCTCACCCCCATCTGCTTGAGCTCCTTCGACCTGCAGCGAGCCTGACCGAGAGCACCCGTGTCCCCCAGTCCCACCGAGCCCCAACGCAGGGCACCATGCTCCTGGGCGCCTTCTCTTTCTTCCCTCATCGCCAACTCGTGTCTAGCGGTCCTTTCACGGCACTTTGCCAAAAAACTCCACGAAGGCTGCCAAGGCACCTCAGTATTGCAGTCACCAGCGACTCTCTCGAGTTTCCACGCAGTGTTCTCTGCTCCCCAGACACACACGTGGGAAAAAAACAACCAAACAACAAACCAGTGCCACTGCAAGGTATGATTTGAGGGTTTTGTCCTCAAATTCACACACAACATGCTGCTATTTAACCTAGATGAGCTTGGGATGCAGAGGGCTATTTAAATTCCAGTGCTGCCTATTTTGCCACCTGTGATCCAAAGTCCAGCAGGATGGTGTTTCTGGTCACCATGTTAGAAATTCCATAGAGCAGAAAATGAGACACCGGAATCCCGCGGAAAACTCACAGCATGTGAGGAACAGAGCAGGAACTACAACTCAATTCTGAGGAAAAACCACGAGTTGATTTAAATAATTGCATAATATTAGGATTTAGCTTATAAATGTTTATATTTGTGTGATTTGATTAATGTCATGTTTGATTTCCTTAAAGCCTCTGACAAGGTACTTTGAAGCAAAAGATTAACGTCTACCAGCAATATTCAACAGGCAAATCCTCTTCCCCGTGCCCCGTGTTGCCCCCAGATCCGGGCAGGTTGGGACCTGATCCACAACCCGCTAAGGACTCCCCCTCCTCGAACGCCCTCTCTGCTCCGCAGCCCCCCGAGAGTTCTCAGCCAAGGGGCTCCCCGGGACCCCTTCCCTCTCCCCCTGTCAGTGACGGCCGCATGAAGAGATTCCCCCTCAGCCGCCCTCCCCCTGCCACCTCGCCGCCCCGCCTGGGGCGAAGCCGCCGTTTCCACTCGCCTCCTGGCCTGGCCTCCCTTCACCCTCTCCCCCGCCCCCGGCCCGGCCGGTAACGCCGCCGCAGGGACACCCCCATCCCCCACCCCCGTTCGCCCCGCCCCGGCGCTGGGCGCTCCCCCGGGCGCCGCCGCCATCGGGCTTTCCCGGGCTGGCGGGGGCGGGGCGGGAGGCTCGAGCGCGGCACGAGCGCGGCCGGCGCAGGGAACTGTGGGTAGGAAAGTGGTCGGGCGGCAAAGGAAGCGGCGGGAGGGAGGGGGGGGAAGGGTGAAAGGTCAGCGGGCGAGGGACTCCGCGCCAATGGCGGGTGGCGCCTCGGCGGGCGGGCGGGTTCGGGCGCTGCCGTACGGTCCGGCCCGGCCCCGCAGCGCCCAGCGCTTCCCTCGCAGGAAGTTGGGGCTGCCGCCCGCCCCGGCTGTAAACACCGAGCGTGTGTGTCCCCGACTGCGCTGCCGGCGCTCCCGAGGGACGGGACGGGACCCTGCGCTGCCCTGCCGTGCCCGCCGCCCTTTGTAACGGTTCGCGGCCACGCTGCGCGCCCGCCGCCCCGAGCTCTCCGCGGAGCCGAGCGCCGGCGATGTTTGTTTGCACACAACCCCGCCCCCACCCGCGCTTTGATGCGATGTATTTGATTTGCAAATAATTGCAGATTACACACGCACACACACACACCTCCTAACCTCCGCTTCCTCCCTCGCCGCCTCGCTGGTTACCGGGACATCCGTCCTTCCCCGCGTCCGCCGTGACACCCCTCTCCGGGGCGGCGGGGGCTCCGGGACGGCCTCAATCCCGATGCCGCCGGACGCGGGTCGCCGCGGCGGGGACTCTCCGATGAGTTCCTAGCCATGAAACCCACAACCTGCTGGCGGCGGGCACGGCGGCGGCGGCCGCTCGGCGGCAAACCGGGGTTTGTTTAAATCGCTCCGCAACTTTCCGGAGGTCCCCGGCACACCCGTCGCCGCCGCACAGCCTCCGAAGGTAAAGTTGAAGCTACACCCCACCCCCCCCGCCAGCCCTTCGCAACGAGACTGCAAGGGAGAAGGAAAATGTGAAATGTTCACGGGGAGAAGTGGTTCCCTTTGTTCTTTCATTGTCTCTACCCGAAGTGACGGACACGAGGACAAACACTTACCTTCTCTCCTTTTTGCTCCAAAACACACACGTTTCCATCAACAGGAAAATGCACGGTCCGCCTTGGAAGCAACTTAAAATGTCGGCAGAGTTTGTATTCCGCTCTTTTTCGCTCTTTGCTCTTTTTTTTTTTTTTTTTTAGCGTAAGATTAAGTTGCTGAGCACGTTGTTGCAAGCTGTAGCACCCCGCCTTAGTGAATGGTCACGTTTAGGACCCTCCAAGTCCATCCTAATTCTGCCAGTAGAATCGAGGGTATTTGAAGTCTAAACTTTCATATGGAAAGGGGCCTGCGTCTATCAAGCAGACCTGAAAATGCACTCAGTTCCTCACTCCCACAAAATGGATATAAACATTTCACCCCAGACAACTCAATGAAATATCCATTTTAAAGCTTGAATGTAGAAAAGCTCTTTTCTCAGCTGAGATAAGCTAAAAGTAAACTGGCACGGAGAAAAATCTTCCTCAGTGTATTCAGCAGCTGAAATAATTTTTATCTGGAGTTTAAAACAAGCAAATCAATGCAAGCATCATATAGATATACCAAGTGTAAAGTTTAAAGGGGAACAATATCTGAGAGGTATGTGCTACACTGGGTGGAATGGAGAATAACAGCTTTTTAATGTCTCCCTTTCAAAAATGACTGCTTTTCATTTTCCCTCCTGCACAACCAAGACAGGGGAGAGGAACCTGTTTTCTGCTTTCTTTGTAATCTAGTCGGTGTTTCACACCCAGTCACACAGGCAATTCCCCCCGAAACCTTGCTTTAATCTGATTATGATGAGATTTGCTGATACAATGAATATTTGAAATGATCCTTGTGTCTTAGTGAGCCGGATGCATTTTCAGGCTCCTGTTTCCAGGGCTCCCTGTCACAAAGGGAAGAGGAGCTGTGGGTAGACCCCAGTCCCTGGTGAGGATGAGAGGGGTGGCAGCCCCTTCCTTCAGCGCCCTTGGGTGCTGAATTATTTCAGACCAACTCCCTCAGCCAGCTGTTGGAGCAGCATCTTTAAGCGCCTTTTCCCCTCGCATCATCACGCCTTTGCCAACTGAAAAATAAAAAATTAAAAAAAAAAAAAATGTAGACGACACAAGTAATTGTGGGACCGGGAGAGCGTGTTGTCTCACACCCGCCCCCTTCTACCCCTCCCCCCAGTGTAGCCTTAATAGCAAATTGGAAGGCAGGTTTATTTCATAGGGCCAACAAGGTAAATAGGGAGACGTGGGGGCAGAGGGAGGGAGTGAAGGAGAGAGAGGGGAGGGAGATTTTTTTATATATATAGCGTTTAATTGGAATTGAAACATTCTGGGGCTGTAAACATTCCTTATTTATTCAGCACACATAAGCGGGCATTGTTTTATCACCAACATAATTACGGTGTCCTTTAAACTGACTGATAGCAAAGGAGATAAGGGAATGAGCCTGTAGCTCCAGATCAAATCGCTGGCTCTCCCGTCTCCCCGGGTCACCAGGATCCACACGGTCCTTGGAGATGAGGAGCGCCGGAAGATTGTGGCCTGGCCATCCCTTACGTCAGGAAAGTGATTTGTACCACATTGCTAATTTGGTGCAATTCATAACGTCCTGATCTCCAACGTTCGCAACCGCTTTTCAGTTTGCAGGGTCTGTTTTTAGAGATGTAGTTCCCCAGTGTAGAAATGTTCGCAATCACCTATGTGTAGCAGAGGATCTTATTTCCCCATGTTTGTTGCTTTACCTTTGTCTAATTAAAAATGCAAACTTTTAGGATGCTTTCAGAACAAAGCCTCACCAAATCCCCTTTACGTCCAAGGATTTGCAAATTTATAAAGGCTGCATTGAATTCAGCATGGGTCAAGGGGCAAAAAAAGGGTAGAAGGTCACTGCATTTTGATTATGGGTCAGTAAACAACATGGCATGTAGTATGTGTCCAGAAACTCCTGCTAAAAAGCATTTTTAAACTACCAGGAGTATCAAACCCAAGAAATAGTCTTAACCCGTGGTGATTATAAATTGCACAGAATTCTAGTGTACAAGTGACACCTCAGCCCTCACAGAAAACACACAACTTAGAAAACACTTAGCAGAACTTTGCATTACTGCTTCGTTAAAATATATATATATATAAAATAAAAAAAAAATAAAAATTTTAAAACTCACTGAAACTCCTGGGCATAAAAGTGTGAGCCAGATTAGATTTTTGTTTGGTTTGGTTTGGTTTTTGGTTTTTGTTTTGAGACTGGTGGTCGGCATTTCTGTGTCCTACGCATTTAGGAGATATAGTTCTACATTTTGATTTGTTGTCATACTGGAATTTATGGCAAATTCTGTGATTTTAGGTACTACAGTCACATTTGTATTACTTTAAAATAGCAGAAGAATCCTATTGTACTGTTCTTTGACCCTATTATATTTACATTACTGGAGTCTTTGTGATAGCCTCTAGCTGCTTTCTATCTGTGTCCTCCTTGAGCAAAATACTCCCAGCAATATCTGAAAGCAGGGAATAGCATTAGAAAACAAGTTCTAATTTGAAATATACATTTCTGCACAACGTCATGAAAACAAAATGTTTATTTAATGCTTTTCTATTCCCAAAGACATGTCCAGCACTTAATAAATAATAGATATTATAAATAAATAAAGAATATTAATACTCTAATAATGTGTCAGTCCTTGTGTGAAAATGCATGTGACCTCTTAGGTTTTCCCAAAGATTTTCAAAATAATTCTAGCCATTTGTACAACCAGTGGTGGACATCGCTGTTGCATTTCCCAACTAAATGTTTCAAAGACTGTAAATGGAGTGTGCATTACTTCATTGCAGAAGGGAGAGGTCAGCCTGAATTGCACTGGTATTTAAACATAATCATACTATGAAAATAAATCAAAACATCACGTAAAGGAGTACTTTAAATGTTACACACATTTTCTTTCTGGAACGACGTGGTTAAGCAATTCCCTGCCAGTATATATGTTTTAACACAAGTTTACAAAAATTAAAGTATAAAATTTCCAATAAATGGGAATAGGTCTACAGCGAGATATTATGAATATTATTTTGCTTTTTTTTTTTTAATTTTGTTTTTTAAAATTATTATTATTTTTTGTAGTGAGGTTTATCTTTTGGACAGACAATTTCAAGACTGAAATACTAGTGAAAACGGAGTGTAGATTGCAGATTGCACGCTACTCAACGTGAAAAGGAGCACGTTTGATTGATGGTCTGTGTGTCTGCGCGCCTATACACACACAAACTCTCTGTAGTTGCATGTATATGTATTTGGCAAAAGCGGGGATATCTGGGCGTCCTTATCTTAAGAAATGTGAGACAAACATCCATTCCTTTAATCATGTTCATCTTTGATCACCAGCGAGGGTGACACCATCCACAAAATTAACAAAGAAACTCCCCTTGCTTTTGAGAGATAGCTACATATACATCTGGGTTTGTGCACACATGCACGACATACACACTAACACGCAGGCATACACCCCATCTCCCAGTAAGTAAATTATTGCATAACTTTTCATGTAATTGATACCAGACACCTTTAATTTTTCATCTTCATTCTTCTGGCCAGCTTTCACATTACCAATCTAAGCCATAAATGTTGGTGGCTATTGATCGCAATCCCCTGTGTGCGTGCAAATCCATTTTCAAGTCCCTTGCCTTTAATGTGCGTGTGCGTGTGCAAGGGGCCTCCGCCGGCTCTTTATCAGGATCTCCCCCAGCCTGCCTGGAGGCGACCCCGGATATACAACGTGTGCTGATGGCCAAGGGAAAGCGCACACCCCCACACCCCCCCCCCACAAAAACAACAAACGATGGAGAAGTAGAGAAACGGAGGTCTCCGTGAGAGATGCGGAGAGAGATATGCAACCGAAAGTGTGTGTGAGTATAGGGTGGGGATGTGTAGGTTGGGCGCCTGACATTTCCCCAGACTTCTGGGTTTCTCCCTCTCGACATTTGGCTCTGCCTCGACCCCGCCGCTCATGGCCGCACCTTTTGGATCACCGAGGTTTGCCGAACAGCCTCCCACCAGTTTTTAAACGTTTGGAAGCGCCAGAATTAAACAAGCAAATACAAGGCATTTTTTAAAATAGCTGCTGGGTCCCGCTGCCAGGCTGTCACCGGCGTGTCGGTGGGTGCTGGCGCCCGTGACGCCCTGCGCTCGAGGGCACGCGTGGATGTACACGGAGATCGATCCCAGCTCAACTACCTGACAAATAAAGGACTTTTCAGCCCATCGGGGGTTTTGGTAACGTCTTCTGAGCAGCCTTTCTCGGAGTTTACTGCTCCTTTACTGTTGACTCCATGGCCTTAACCTTAAAGCAGGGGGAGGAGAGCAGTGGGGAGGGGGTGGGGGTGTTGGCAGCATATAAGTACATCAGGAGGAATTTTTAAACGAGCTTATTGTCTCTAGCTCTAGAAAGACTACGATTATTTCTTTTTAGCGCCAGCAGCTGTTTTCTCTCGAAACTTTGCTTTCAGCCTCAGCATATCCCAGGGTGCCTCTCAGAGGAGCGGGAAGGAGAAAGACAAGGCTGGGGGATCCCGAGGCGAGGGAAGGAGAAGGCGAACTCCGCGGATGGGCTTAGCTGTGCCGAGGCATTGTTCACTCCAGCCTCTCGGTTACGTTCAAAGCCTGAAATATCACGAGATCCACTCAATGATCCTTTTCTAATTCGAGGGACAAAATATAATTTGCTGTAGCTCTGCTTTCTCGGATGGGAATCCTATCCCTAGGTTTCAGAGGGAAGAAGTAGGCATCGCGGTTCGCACACACATGGATTAAGTTGAACAGCGGCGATTACATCTGCGCTGAGAGCAACAGTAGTCCAGGGCTGACTTTTTAAATCTCAGCCCTCCGAGTTAGAGGCTCCCTTGACTAGACTTCCTCCATTCCCGGATGCACTTCTCCAAATTCCCACTCCTCTCTAGAATTCCTGCGAAATTGGGGTCTCGCCTGTATTTCGCCTTGGAATGCAAAGCTGCGTTTTTACAGAGTGATTATGCGCTTTATTTTCGCTGTACCTGACGGGGTAACACGAACTCCACGCACCATATTGCCAATACACGGAGTGGATATTGACGTTTGCGTTTGAAGATTTTTATATTTTTTCTTCTTCTCCGTCGTTTGTTTGTTTTTGGTTTTTGCCAAGTCCCAGAAATAAGAGATTTCTCAGTAATCTTAGGGATTTGTCTAATTCTGCATGTGTATTGACACATAAAAGTGGTCGTGTTTGTATCCAGCGGAACACTGGATGCACGGCAGAGATTGGTGATTTTTTTTTTTTTTTTTTTTTTTTTCACAGCGTCTAACGTGCATACGGCAAGCAGCATCATTTAAACGTGACAAGGGAGAGGCATGCAGCTATCGCAACATTTATGAAAACCTCGGTCCTGACACTCGAATAATTTAACGTTCCTAAGAAGAGGTTAAACCTTCATGCTGCTTCTTCAAATTGATTTTAAGGGGCTGCTATAAATGGAACAACAAAAAGCTGCGGCAGGGCTACTCCGAGCGGAATATGCAAACTGCAAGCCAGAAGCATCCTAGCCCATTGCAATATCGTACATTGTGTGTGCCAGCACTTTTTTGTTATTACGTAAAGGCTCTTGGAAGCACCTTGGATATTTTACATTCTCCTTTCTCTGCTGGAAGCAATCATCACACAGGAATCCTGACGTGGGCTCTGGGACTATAGGGCATTCCAGCTTGTGATCCAGCACGGTTAATTGTGAAAAGTGTGTACATTTCTGGCTTATCCATGCATTGTTATGGATCTGACGTGAGTCCACGTCTTCCTCTCCCCTCCCGCAATACTACAGGCAGAATTTCAGTTAAAAATCTTACAGTATCACGGCACAGGAAGCCGTGATATTCAGACAGCAAAATAACCTTAGTTCCCGGCTGTAAAAAAGCTAATTAAGCAGAAGAGGAAAATCAAGAGAAACTCGAAAATGTAAGTATTCCCTCTCATTAACAACTGAACATTTAACTTCGAAGCGTCGGAAAGGGAAATACCAGGCTGTTCTGCACGTTTTCGCTAAGCTTCATTTTCCACACAATGGGGAATAAAATGCTAGTTTAAAGCGGCTACGTTACCGAAGGATTTTCCATCGCTACGATCAGACTTACGTCCTTTAAACTCACGGCATGCACAAAAGAGCAACGTTTGTCCAAAATAGGCTAAAAATATACAAAACGACAGGGGAAAAAGCATACAAATCCTTCCTTGGAAGCTAGCGACGAGGAAGTCTGAGAGGTCTGAGTGTGTTTGAGCTCGGATTGTTTAATAGAAAGATTTATATACTAACTGTATTATTTACTTTGGGAGGGGAGGTGGCAGTATAAGGGTATGCTAATTAGTGGGAGATTTTTGGGGGGAAGGGGTGGAATATCAATTTTTATTGCATCACCTGTCAGGAGTGTCCAATCAGCGTTGGCTTTAGGGGAATTAATTGATGAAGGTGTCTCCGGACGAGCTCACTTCACTCTGTCATTTTATTTGTAGCTAAAGCAGCGGCGGGAATAGCAGCTGCATTTCTTTTCTCTTCCTCCCTTCACATTCCATTATCATAGTTTCCAATGGAAAAGCAGGGAATGAAAGGGAACAGGTACTGATCTTCAGCAGCAACTTAGAGAAACACTTTGGCAAACCTGATTTTTAAGATTATATCTTGATTGTAGCCTCATGGTATATTTTTTTTTTAATTTTGTCTAAAGTTTGGCACTTAATTCACCAGGAATAACAGCCTTTGTTATATTTTGTTAGCAGGATGCCTTGAGACAAATACAGCATCTGGCTGAGGATTGTGTGTGTGTTGCTTTTTTTTTCCCCCTTTTTTTTTTCTTTTTTTCTTTTTTCTTTTTTTTTTTTTTTTTTTGTGTTTTTTGGTGCTTCATCTCTCTCTGTCTCTCTGCAAATGCTGGGAATAATTTAATTCACGAAATGGGAGACCTGAAGTCGGGTTTTGAAGAGGTGGATGGCGTGAGGCTCGGCTACCTCATCATTAAAGGAAAGCAAATGTTTGCACTCTCTCAGGTTTTTACAGACCTGCTCAAAAACATCCCGCGAACTACCGTGCACAAGCGAATGGATCATTTAAAAGTAAAAAAGCATCACTGCGACCTGGAGGAGTTGAGGAAACTCAAAGCCATCAACTCCATCGCTTTCCACGCTGCCAAATGCACCCTGATCTCCAGAGAGGACGTGGAAGCTCTTTACACATCCTGCAAAACCGAACGGGTCCTTAAGACGAAACGGAGGAAAATAAGCCGGGCGCTGTCAGACGCCGATCTCCGGCCGGACCTCGCACCCACCGACCCCTTTTCAGGCTTCTGGAAGGAGAACAAACTTTGGCTGGGTTTGAATGACTCTCCCCGGCCCCTGCTGCCCGTCAGGAGGAAAGCCTTGCGTCCGGGGGACACAGCCTTGCTACCGGCCTCTCATCTACCTCACATTTTTAGTAAATACACTGGCCACAGCTTCCCAGAAATCGTTCGGGCGCCTTGCAAATCCCCCGTAAACTATGAAACGGCGGCGGGCAGCTGCGCGCCCCTCCGCCTCCGCCGCCCGCCCGCCGCCGCCACGCGGCTCCCGGCCGCCGTCCCCCCGCCCCCGCCCGCCCGCTGCCGCCGCCGCCGCCACCACGGGGCGGCCGCCGCCTCCGCCGCAGCGCTGGGCCCTCCCGGCGTCGCCCGCCGGACCCCGGCCCCGCCGCGGCCCTGCCGGTCCCGCGGAGCTCCGCGGCTGCCTCTGCCGCTGCCCCGCGGCTTCGGGCCGCCGCCTCCCGCCTTCCCCGAGAGCGGCAGCAGCGACTCGGAGTCCAGCTGCTGCTCCGGCCGCGCCGCCCACGACTCGGACTGCGGCTCCAGCCTCTCCAGCTCCAGCGAGGGCAGCTCGGAGGAGGAGGACGAGGAGGAGGAGGACGAGGAGGGCAGCGGCGCCTCGGACTCCAGCGAGGGCAGCTCTGAGGAGGAGGAGGAGGAAGAGGAGGAAGAGGAGGAGGAAGAGGAGGAGGAGGAGGACAGCACCTCGGACTCCGACTCCAGCTCGGTCTCCAGCCAGGTCTCCGTGCAAAGCATCCGCTTCAGGCGCACCAGCTTCTGCAGTCCGCCCGGCGTGGTCCACGCCAACTTCTTGTACCATCTGGCGGCCGCCGCCGCCCCCCGGCCCCCGGTCCCGGCCCCGGCGGAGCCCGGCGGGCTGCCCGCCCTCCGGGGCTCTCCTAGCGGAGTCAAACCGGAGCTGCCGGAGGAATGGGGCCGAGCCGGCTGGGCTCCCGCCGCCCAGGCGCTGCGCTGCTCCGGCGGCCTGGGGAGCTGCTTTGCGGAGATAAGAGATGATAGGGTATCCGAGATCACATTCCCACACTCTGAATTTTCCAATAATGCCAAGAGTACTGACCTAACAATTAACTGTGTTGCAAAGGGGGCCTCTTCACCTAGCCCAAAGACAAACAATGCATTTCCACAACAAAGAATACTCAGAGAGGCAAGGAAATGCCTTCAAGCAACTACTACACACCGTGCAGATAACAATACAATAGCTTCTAGGTTCTTAAATAATGATTCTTCATCAGCGGCAGCAAATTCAGAGAAAGATTCCAAAATCCCTCATTGTACTGAATTTGCCACGGATTTGCCCTCTTTACAAACTGATCCTGAGGAGGATGCTGCTTCTCCAGGGGCAGCAGAAGCTGCTGAGCTCCAGTGCACTGATACAGGCAATAAAGCATTGCCATTCCTGCCAAGCATTAAAATCAAAACAGAGGACAGCAGTACGAACGACGAGTATGAGCCTGACCTTACAACACATAAGCTAAAGTGTGAGTGCAATGATACTAAGGATGAGTTTTACGGTGTGACTGAGAGTAATAACCAGGACGCTTTATTAACAGCCAAGGAAGATTCTGCATGCACTGAGAAAGATACCACTTCCTTAAACCCTCTGACTCAGAGTCAGGTCCTCTCATGCACTTTAGGTACTCCAAACCCTGAGGATGGGGAGTATAAATTTGGAGCAAGGGTGAGAAAAAATTACAGGACACTGGTTTTGGGAAAGCGACCTGTACTGCAGACTCCTCCAGTCAAACCAAACTTGAAATCAGCTCGAAGTCCACGTCCTACAGGTAAAATCGAGACACATGAAGGAACACTGGATGATTTTACAGTTAACAATAGACGCAAAAGGGTAGCCAGCAATGTAGCATCAGCAGTGAAAAGGCCATTTAATTTAATGGCAAATTTTCCCTGTCCACCATCACTAATTATTGGCAATGATGGGGATTTGTTGCCAGCTTATTCCTTAAACACCACTAAGGATTCCCAACCACCTCACAAGGCCCATCCTGTATGGAAATGGCAGCTGGGCGGTTCTGCAATACCTCTTCCACCTAGCCACAAATTCAGGAAATTTAATTAATAAAATAGTTTGGAAAATATTTTCTTGAACCACCTTTAACTTTCTTACATTTTTTAAACTCTGCAGGATGGTTTGTACAAGCCCGTTAATGCTATACACACTTTTGGAATCCTGTTTTATTACAATGTGAAGACAGAAACCGGATTACTATTTTGTTTACCATTACAACAGTGGTTTTTTATGTTGTTTTGGGTTTTTAATTTTTTTTGTTGGTTCTGTTGCATTTGGTTTTTGGGTTTGTTTTTTGTTTGTTTTTTTTTTGTTACATTCCACAGAGTACTTCAGGCTAAAGACTCAAGTTAAACTCAGTTATTGGTAGAGCTGGAAGACTTTACTGTTTAAATGCTAATAATGCACCAGTACCTCAATTCAACTGCTGCAAATAAATGTCAAAAGGTTGAATAATAAATATTAGAATGAGCCATTAAATTTATGCACTAGATTTCGAAAATGGAAGTCTAACTGTTAATTCAGTTAAAGTTTGTTAAGTTACATGGTTGCACAGTAAGGGTTCACTATAATTCAATGTGGCAGCAGCCTACTTTTTGGATGCTTTGTTTTCGGGTGCAGGGGTGTCTTTTTCAAAGAGCAGTTGCACTTACACCTTTTTCTCTGTTTTGGAAAGGCTGGGGTCTGCCTGCGACCCCAGCACTGGGATATGCTGCCTCATCTGAAACCAGTAAATAAATGTGGAATTATATTTTTTGTAAAAGGGCGTCTTTTTACTTGTACAGCCACTCTTTGCAATTGGGAAGTCTTTTTGTTTCACCCAGAGGTCTTAAATAAGGTTACTGTTACCCACTAATGTCATACTTAAGTTGTGGTCTGGACATGCCCCTTACAAACTTGCAAAGCAACTAAAATATTTGCCCAGCAAGCAGTACAATTTATGGTCCAGCCCCTCACGCTGGCTGGAGGAAATAGCAAAGCAGTAAATACAACACAGAAAGTGAAACAAGAGGCCGTAGTAAGTGGAAAAAATACACAAAATGAGAAGACCATGTTATTCATAGCTTTTTTGGCTCCAAAACTCAGGCGTTTCAACCCTGTTATACTTCCAGGTTCTATCCTCATCTCTTGAAATTTGACTTTTTTTTTTTTTTTTTTTTTTTTTCCATCCTCTCTATGTAGCAGAAACATTTTTACTGCACGTGACAATCAGAGGCAATTATCTATATTTGCACTTAATATCGAAATAGTTGAACAGGCAGACTTCTAGAGTCTAGCCCTCGGTAAGACATGCTGGTATAATATATTGTGATGATGCAAGCAGTAAATCAAAATTATGGAAATTTGCACTGTTGAAAAGCATGCTTTAGCTTTATTTTCAATTAAAAACACTGTTAAAAAAAAATCCTGATTCTATACACTTTGAGTTATTGCAGAGTTATCCGTGGTTTCCTCTCCGTTTGTAAGTTCACTGTTTTTATTTGGAGGAAATACGCTTCAAGAGGTTAACTGTTTCCCTCCCCCCAGCTCCTCGAAAAGAAAGGGAAAAAAAAAAAAAAATGCTGGAGGCCGAGGTGGAGGCAGAGCTGAGGACGGGGAAAGGTCTCTCTGGCAGGGGGAGGACGGGTACAGCAACTCTGCAAACAGCCTGAAAAGTTTGCAGCTTGAGAAAGGCAGTTATAATTGAGTTGCTGAATCAGCAGAGTTTAAGATGAATAATTGCTGGTTTCTTTCTTTGGATTAGCATTTTATTTATACTAGATCATTCCCAAATTAAATTTTAAGGATTCCACTCATCGATCAATCCCGGGAGAATAATTTATCGTAAATCAGAAAAGGAAAACAAAGCAACAATGTAATGTTTACTGTGTGACTCAAAGTCAACATTTCTGATGGCAATCCGCTGTCTGGGTTTCAATTCTTTTTAATGCCTGCCTTTTGTGATGCCCTCTCCCAGCTTCTCGTGTCTCTAAATATTCCAAGCAGTCACTAACTGATTTCAGCTCTGTTTACAATATCCACACCGTAGTTTCCCTCTCATTGTAAAAGGTCTAGTCTAAGAATACCTGCAGCCAAACGTATTTAGAAAGAGTAAACAATTGCCCTTCAGTGGAGTTACCCTTCCCCCCTGCATGCAGGCTCACACACATCACTTCAAGCTGCCAGTTGCAAAAGGTGCATTGCATACTTAACCGCTCTGCTGAAATTACGATGGTGGTGAAAAATCTGCTTACTGGAGTTGTTCTGAGATGAATGTTTACATTTGTATGTTTAGAACTGCACAGATTACAGATTTATTTCCAGAAAACTGTAAATACGTACCAAAACGTACTGCTCAGGAAAGCCCCCCTGCTCTGTTAGAAAGCCGTGACTGCTTGACAAAGGTTTTCCCTTGACCAAAAAAAGAAAAAAAAAAAAAAGCAAAATCCAAAAGCTACAAAGGTGCAATATGCAAAACTGAACCTTAAAATTTAGCCTTGTCAATTAAACAATGTATCACTTTCAAAGTAACTCAGTCTCCTGACCTACTTCCAATTAGAAATATGCTGATTTAGCCAGGAATTCTAAATTACAGAGGTGCCTTTTCAGATTCCCGAAATAATCCTAGTGGGGGTGGGGGAGAGGGGAGGGGGAGGGGGAGGAATAAGCATAAATTTATACCAAATAGGCTCTGCGGGGTTGGGGACGTGAAATATGGAGCCCAGCCCTCCCAGCAGCCTGGGAGCCCCAGGCTGGGGAGTGGGGCAGGGAGTGCCCCAGGCCCGGCACCCACCGAGCACCCACAGCAGGACACCCCGCTCCCCCGGGCTCCCCTCTGCGCAGCCAGCAGCAAAAGGCAAGAAGTTAAACAGCCAAATAATTTTCACACGTGTACACCTCAGTTTAGTGAAGCCACTAACTAGAACATTATAGTGTTTTTACCGCCCTTGGAGAAATTAGCCAGGTACAATAACTAATTGGGGGAAAACACACCAAAAAAACGCCACACAAAACAACCTTCAGGAAAAAAAAGGTGTTCTTTCAAATTCTGGAACTTTGGTAACTGTTTCTGATGGCATTTTAATTATGATTGCAAGCAGAGTTCATCATAATTTCAGACTTAACATAAAGTGATATCTCTGAGTTATGTAAAAATGACCAATTTTCTCTCATAAAGGTAAGTTCTAATAGTGAAAATACAGCGTAAGTTTTTCAACTGAGACAGGTTACCATCTTGTTGCAATGTTTACAGGAGATAAAACTGAAAATGTATTTGTAATGAGTCGCCACCATTTTCCAGTTCCTGGTGTGGATAAAAATGATCAGAATTTTCTAGAGGAAAAAGCAGTTGGGGGAAGCACATGTACTTTATGGACTATACTCCATAGGTATTTGCCACAAGTAGAGTTCACCAGTAAATTTATTGCGAAGAGTTCTGCTGCCAGATGGAAGACAAAAGAAAGTTTTGGACTATGTTTAATTTTGTAGACCGTTAAAAAGGGAACATGTGTAATGCCTTCAGTAACCACGTATATTGCCTTAAAAGATGTAACTTGCCGTTTACAACAATTTACTTTAAGAAGTGATTGTTCTATAAACTACACTTACTTGACTACAGTGGGATAATCTCTTTACCGCTTGTTTATTTAAAATGCCACTACTAGCAATAATGCAGAATAGTGGTAGCTGTTGTATCAAATTTGCTGTTTAATCAATTCATTTGGTGATTTTTACATGGTTTCTGATCCTTTTTCCTCTAACAGATTTAGTTGCCAATAAATTAAAGTTTCTACAGAAATGAGAGCAACGCTATCATATTTGTGTTTGTCATTGTTCACATGTGACATTGATCGAGACAGGGGACAAAAAGTGGCATTTTTGACACACAGCAGTAATCTGCAGGAAAATATTCCACATTTGCAATATGTTAGAGAACATGAAATATGGATAACGTTGTTAATTACGGGTTTTATGGTTAAAGAGGACTACTGGAAAAAATATGTAATGGCTCATCGTGGGATCTATTCGGTCCGCTTTGAAATACAAAAGGAGGGAGAGTGCCTGAAAATAATAAAAACTGGCTAGCAAAATCAGGAGGCAGGCAGTGGAACCTATCTTGCTAGACACCACCAGGCCCTTGGTATCTAGCCCTGCAACCGCGCTCAAACAGCGTGGGGTCGAACATCTCCTGGGCCGAGTCGCTGGTACAGGGCGGCCGGGCTGGTGGTGAGCTTCGCGGCCTGCCTGAAAACCCCTCAGGAAGGGAGAGATAGGCGGCTTTAGGCCTTACGCGTTGAATTTTTTCACTGCGCTGATATAATTATTTGCCGTGCCCTAGGCCCCTCTCTCTCCCCCTCTCCCTTTCACTCCGAGGCGGCCTCACAAGCCCCCGCTTTAAAAGGCCCGAGATGTTTTGCATGAAGCGCTCACAATAGGGATTGAGAGAATTGACAGTTTCAAAAACAAGGCGCCCTGTCCTTTCCAGATGCCGAGGACCCCTCTCCCGCACCATCTCTCGTTTGCTCCTCGCTGCTGGTGGCTTTATCCTTAGCATTGCAAATATACGGCAACAGCTGTGTTTGTAAACAGGGGGGAGGCCGGCAGGAGACCTTCGCCGCCGCCGGCCCTGCTCCGCCCGCTGCCTCCGCTGGCCGCTGCTTCGCTGCCTCACCAGCCACCGCCTGAAACCTAAAAAAAAAAAAAAAAGAAAATAAAAAAATAGAAGGAGATGTAGACTTAAAAAAAAAAAAAAAAAAAAAAAAAAAAGAAAGAAAGAAAAAAAAACCCAAACAAAAACCCCACCACCATAAAAAATGGAGGGAGCAAAGCCGGGCCGCAGGAGGAGCGGCGGCCCTCGAACTGCCGGCCTGCTCAGCGGCGGGGCGGCCCCTGCGCGCCGGGCCCGGGGGAGAGTGCGCCTCGGGCCGCCATCTTGCCCGGCGCCACACAGCCTCCCCTGGCACCTTGTCCCGGCTCCCTCGCTCCCGGAGCGGCTCCCTGCGGCCGGGCGGGGGTGATGCGTCGGCCCGCGGGGCCCCCGGGGGTTCCCGCACTTCAAAGCGGCCTCTCGGAGCGTCCGGGGTACCCATCCCGCTCTCCCCCCACCCCCAGCGCTGGGGCGTCCATCTTCCCGGGCTCTCGTGTGGCGCGGCCCCGGTACCTTCCGCCCTGCCTCCTCTGTGCGCGGGGAGCCGCGGACGGGGGACAAAACACGGGGGGAAGCGTACGGTGGTTCCGCGGGGCCCTTGGGGCAGCTGCAGGACGAAAGGCCGGCGATAGCGGCTCCGGGCCCCGGCGGGGAGGGGGACAGAGACCCTCTGGAAGGGGCCCGGCGCCGGGGGAGGCCTTGGGGCTTCAGGGGAGGCCTCAGGGCTCCGGAGATGCTTGGGGGCTGCGGGGGAGGCCGTGCGCCTCTGCCCCCGCGAAGCTGGCCCGGGGAGGGGACGGGAAGTGGGGTCAGCGCGGAAAGTGCAACAGGGCTGTTTGCTCTTTGCGTCGAAAATGCAGTCGGGGCTGTAAAGCGTGTGAAATTACGCACTGGTCTCTTAAAGAGTGGCTAATTTATAGTAAATAGCGAGGGCTTTGTAAATGGCTTTATTATGTTGTTTCTTGTTAATTGTTGAGAAAATCCCCATTGTTGAGTGTGAATGGCTTTATGGGCTAACCCGGTCTCCAGTGCAATGCAGGGGCAGTAAATGGCCGCTCCGCTAATGTAGCCTGTAGCGAAAAGCTGGCACCAGGCGCGCTGACCTTTGGACGGCGGTGCCGGGGTGCGCGGAGGGGCCGAACTAGGCCGGGCTAGGAGTACGAGGCCGGGCCGGGGCGTGTGGCGGCCCCGTTAAAATGGACCTCCCCACAGGCAGTCTCCGGGCCGGCCGCGGGTGCAGCTTTGTCCATCGGAGAGGAGGGTAGGGGGGGGTCAGTCCGGGATACCGCGGCGCTGAGCGGCCCCGCGGTGGGCCAGGACTCAGGGCTGAGGACTACGGCTCAGGGCCGAGCTCAGCGGCCCCGCCGTGGCAGCTCACACGTGCAGAGGCCTCTCCCCGCCTTTGTTAGCGGCCGCGCTGCCCGTCTGCCCCGCAACGCCCCGGAGAGCAGCCCGGGGTGCCCCTGCCCCGCCGAGAGCTGCCCCGGCCCCATGGGGTGGGTGTGGGGCGCCTGGCAGCGCCGCGCTCCACCGCAGCCCTCGGCCTCCTCCTTTGCCGTTCTCACTACACAAATAAACAGGAGCCGGCACATCTAGCCCCAGATCCCCTGTCCCGGAGGGGCAGGATGTGGTGGGGGAGCTGCGATGATGGGGGATTGCGACTTCCCCAAACTTCGCCTGTCGGCTGGAGGCGGCGGGGGGAGGCAGGCAGCTCCTCCCGGAGACAGAGAAACGGGGACACGGGGACTCCCCCGCCGCGGGAACATTAACGCCGTGTCACCGAAACGCCTCCCGAGTCCACGTGCCTGCATATTATAAAATACAGATCGCGATGAAATGTAAATTCCACTCTAGAAACTTATATTGTGCTGTTTTCTTTCCTGAAATCTCTACCCCTCTGATTTCACTATTAGGAGAAATCCCCCTGGGTTTAAAGCACTTGTTCCACGGATTTCTGTACAGCCCACATCTGTTGTCTTTTCCCTCCGTGGCTCGCCCCTTCTGCCGGCGGGGGGAACCGGACGGCGCGGCTCTCCCGGCGGGGGGAACCGAGCGGCTGCCCGCGGCCCTGCCCTTCCAAGCGCAGCGATTTTCCAAAGCGGCTTGCAGCATCGGGATTGAATTGCAAACGTGTCAGATGCACGGCTCCCTCTTGCCCGGGATTTGCTCTCGCAGTGCTTTTCCAGTCTGATTAGTAGTGTCGGAGCAGCTAGATAGGGCTGTAGAGTCCATTTCCCTCCAAACAGGATGTTTCCATCAACCTGCGTTTGGTTTTCCCCAAAGAGCAGTGGAGAGTTTAGCTGGGAAAGACGTCCCGGCTAAACCCTCGCCTTCAGCTGCCACTCGGGTCACTTCACATCTTTGTATGATATTTCATCCTGTCATTCCCCTTTCTCTACTTTCCTGACCAAAATAAATAAACTAACAAACAAACAGAACCTTGGAAAAGCCATGCCGATACCGAACCCCGGGGCTGCCTCAACCTCAGCACCCGGCGGGGCCGGCCCGAGCACGGCTGAATTGGGGGACACCATCCCTCGCCCCCTCTTTTAGCTTCTTGTTGCTGCCGGAGCAAAGCTCCTGCTCTCCTGAACCATCTCCCAGCCCGGGAACAAGGCGTTTGTTGCCATCTCCAGAGTTTTTGTGCGTTTGTGAGGATGTGTGTGAACGGGGCCGCGAGTGTTAAAACTGCCACATAACCTGTGAGAACATATGTTTTATATTTACTCGCAGTGCTTTTATATTCTCAGGCTTCAGGAGTAAACTGCTGGAGACAATAGCAAGCCTGGAAATATTATCTAGAAAAGTGCATTTAAAAATAAATTAATTAAAAAAAAAAAAAAAAGAAAAAAAGAAAAAGAAAGAAAAAAAGGAAAAAAAAAAAGAAGAAGAAGAAAAAGAGGACGAGCTTCTCGCTTTTGAAAATTATCATTCCCATTTTCGTGGCCATGAACGTTTGTGTAGGGGTAAGGGGTGATAACGTGCTATTTCGTGTACAGTTTTTCGGACCATTTGAATCTTTACTGTTTCTGCAGCGAATGTTTGAAGTAGCGCATTATAACCAGGAGAAGGATTTTCAGGTTATTTCCCTCTATGACATAATAGTTCCCGTCAAAATCTGGATAAGATTGCCGTAGGGAAAAAGATGTTCATGCTAAACGATGTGGGAGAAGAAACGAGAGAATGGCATTAATATGTGCTATAAAATAATGTCAGATCTCCCAGGCTGTGATCTCACAGTCTCTCTTACATTTTAGGGGAAGTTTATAAATGGTTACCTGGGGTTTACAAATTCTGCTGGTAAAATCTCATTAATTCCATTATGATTTCTATATCTTTCTCCCGCAAAGGAGCCTGCAAAGTGTATTAATGCCACACAAACCCTGCCATTCATCAAGTCGGTGGGCATTTGTATTTCTCTCTGTAACTACGTAGAGGCCGATAAATAGAAAGGCTCTCCAGATAATCGCTGCTATCTCTTGTCCTCTACGCAGAGCGCTTGGTGGTATTTGTTCTGTCCTGGAAAAGTGAGCTTCTTAAAGAGGCTTGGAAGTAGGTGAACTTTTTAAATGACACCTGAAAGCTGGAATTGCTCGTGGAGAAAAAGGAGACTATCAAGTAGCAGTTCCTCATCAGTAGATTTAGAAGAGGCTCCTGCCTTTCCCGAGGCCTTTCTCCCTCTCCCCGTCCCTCCCTCTCTCTGCAGACACACAGATGCTGCCAGGGTTCCTGTGAAAACTCCAGTGCTGAGTGCCCGGCCTGCGGCTGCTGCATTTGTTCCTCCCGTTTTCCGCGGGAGACGGATGACACCGGGTTTAAGGAAAAGCACCGGAGGGCAATTGAGAGTTCAGCGGCTCCCAAACCCAGCGCCGGCAGGAACTGAAAGATCATTTTGCTGCGGAGCTGCTGGGGCTTCACAAAAACTCCAAACCCAAGCCGCCTTCCAGACTAAATTTACTGCTTTTGGTATGAGCAACGTCGATGTCGTCTGATAATTTAGGAAGACGAACTACATAAACATCTGATAGTTTGTATTAGAACCAAGCAGAGTGACAATTGCACAGAGCTGGTTCTAATTTTATTACGAAGTGTTTGCACATCGACATATGGTAAATTTGTCTTCGCTGTGAAACTTAGGAATCAATAGCGTTAATAGCTTTCCATAGACATGATAGCGATTTCTGCATCCCTACCATCCGAAGATTGCTGAAGATAAATGCTTGGGTGCTGAAAGAAAAGGGGGTTTCAGTTGAAGATTAACTGGTTGTGCCTGCAAAGGTGCTGAGACATTGCTGGCAGGCACTGAGGAGTTCAGCAGGACTTGTTCTCTCTCTACTGACCGGTAAAAAGCAGTAGCAGTCCCCTTGCTCCACTTTTATTCTTTCTTTACAGTGCTTTTGTCCACCAGTACCTGCAAAGCTCAAGCCTGAAAAAAAAACCAACTGGAATCTTCCTGACGAGGAGAGCTGATCTGTGATAAACCGGCTGGAGCCTGGTTCCCCCTGGCTGGGATGACGGAGTTTTCCAGGAGCCTCTCTCGCTCCCAGGGAAGAGGGAAAATCAAAGCTACCGAGCCCTTTCCCAGATTTACGCTCTCTCTCAAGGTGCTGCAGAACCCTTTGGGTACTCCCTGGTTTTCCCAAGGGCTGTCCAGTCACCCTCAATCGTAGCAAGACGGCGTGGCAAAAAATCGGTTGTGACACGACATTTTATATAATCTAGGATGTGCTCCCAAAGAGATCATGAAAATATGTATTTATTAAAAATCCTTCATAAGCAGGACTCATCTACATTTGCAAAGGCTGCTACCGCAGCAATTTGTCTGATACTGAAGAAATTTTATTTTTAATTTTCAGGTGTCGCCTTAGGAATATTATGAAATGTTGTAATTCTCAGGGCAACTCAATCTACAGATGTCTCTGCACGTCTCTAAGATAAATAGGTCAAATATTTTTAAAACACGCATTTACCAAGAGGAGGGTGGAAACAAACAAACAAGCAAACAAACCAGACACACACACACACACAAAAAAAACCCCAACAAAAAACAAACCCCCCAAAAAACAAATCCCGAACCACAAAAAACAAACCAAGGCATCTAATCTGGAAACCTGTGGGGGCATAACAAAAGGAAAGAGGCCAGAAAGAAATATCCCACAGTGGATTACAAGGTTATGGGACAGGTCACTATAGGAAAGTTAAACAAAAAATGAAGGGTACATTATATAAACCTCACATAATTAAAAAACAGTCATTTCCAATGTTGTAGCTATACCCTCAGATATTTGTTTGTTTCTCAAGTGCCTATGAATTTATTGGGAATTTGTTCTGTTAATATACCTATATTTACTCAGCATTTGATTTTTCACATAAATAGAAAGCTGACCGCAGCCTTTAATAACTTTGTATTTAGTGAAGACTATAATTATTTCACACCGCAGACGAATGTGTAGAATGAGTTATTATACGAGGGGACGTAGACAGACAAGAAATAAACCCTGCTTTACAGAGAGAGGACTCTGAGACAGTAATATATTAAATATTGTAGCGATCGATTTTAATACCCTGAGTGGACACGAGAATAAAAATTCAACACCAAGATGAAATGATTAGGAGTTCTTTGTTGGGAGGAAAAAACATTTTTTTTTTTTTTTTTTCCCGCAGATCCTTTTTGTTCAGGTTTCAAGAGGGCCGGACAAACATCTTTCAGGCTCTGGGATCCCGGTTTGGGGTATAACCCTAAAGGTTAGCTGCATGTCAATGGCGTTTCTCCGTGGTAAAAAGATGGGGCTTTGTCCCAAGAGAGCCACATCAAACACCAAGCCCAGCTCCGGTGCACGGGACAGTGGCAGCCCCACACCCCCCCGGCCGCGGCCCCGAGGCTGGGCTGGCACCGGGGCGCCTGGCCGGGAGCTGCTGCCTTTCCCGCGGACCGGAACCGGGGCCGGGCCGTGCAGGGCAGCGGGGCCGCCTCCCGCCGACTCCTCCGGGTTGGTGTCGGGGGGACTGCGGTGGCGGGAGAGGGTCCCCGTGCCAGCGCTGGAGGGGAGCGGCCCCGGGCCGGCCCCCGGCAGTCCCTTTGTAGCCAGGCCAGTTAAAAGGGCACAAAAAGCTGAGCCCCAGCCACCCTCCGCTCCCACCGCTGCCTCCAGCTCTCTCTTCCTTTCCTTCCCCTTATCTCCACCCCCCTCCAGCCGCGGCCCTTTTCGGCTTTAATTAATAATTGAGAGGCGGAATTAAAATTAAAGAGGTGGCAGAGGAGTTTCCTCGCCCCGCAGAAGCCCTCCTGAGTTCTCGTGGTGGGTGCGAGGGTGTCCGGGCGTCTTGCGGAGCTCTGGGGCTGAGGGACCCCCATCCCCCGGCCGCCGTCCCCCTCCTCGTCCTCCGGGGGTTGCCGGAGTGGCCTCCCCGGCCAAGGGTTGGCGATGGCCAGGGCTGAAGCCTGGCTGGGCAACAGCTGAGGGCAACTCCGCTCTTGCTCGGCTGCAGAGGAGAGGAATTACAGCCCAGAAAATGTGAACCTGTTGACTGCCACATCCCGAGTGAAAGGGCCGATAGTTTTTTACATTCCCTAACCTATGAAGTTGGGATGCCATGGCTGGGCCCCTGGATTCACCTGTCACTGCAATCACTGCCCCCGAGCACTGACAAATATTCACAATAAAAGAGTGAAAGGGTCTCTTAAGGTTCACTGATTTGTGTGTAGAACTTTGGAAAACTGCAAACAAGCGAGAAAAATTGTCCATTCTTGTGAAGGGAAATACAAGTTTGCACTTAACCGTTAAACGACAAAACCCAAGGACTGGCCAAAGAGCCGGTGTCATACACTGTAATCTCCATAACAATTTAATTTCCTCTCTTCCCTCTCTCCCTCTTTTCTGGCTACCAAAGGGGAAAATCTAAGGGTTTAATCCTGAGGAAGGCTTTCCATTTATTCCCACTGCAGGGAGAAGGGGATATTGAGAAAAGCCAACATATCCCGAGCAAAATGGAGTGGGAAGTCTTCGGGCTCTGCGCTGGGAAAGGCGGCCGGGGAGCACCCAGCCCGAGGACACATGCGAGTTAGAGTGAAATAGAAACTGGCGCTATTAAATTTCCTTTTAAGTGTGCCTTTAGATTAGTTGTACTCGGACTCCAGTAATTAAGGCCCACCTCTTTAGAGAAAACATTTTCGGTTTCTTATTCCACCGCCGGGCGTGATTGCAGCGTGCTCGAGAGAAAAAATATAAAGGACCATTTTTTATCTTTCAGCGCCAAAAAGTTGCTGCCACATAAGTGCTTTTTGCTAAGGACGACATTAAATTGTACGGTAATAACAATAATCACCGAGGGATCTGTTTTGTTACCGTCTCAGGACTCAGAATCTGCTGTTCCCGTCTTGCTGAGACCAGGGAAAAGCGCTTCCCGATTAAATTCTGCATTAATAGAACTTGGCAACCGGCAACAAAAACCTTGCTTAAGTGAAATGAAGAGACAAAAGGCACTTTAAATGCTGAGGCTGGGGGTTGGGGAGCTTATGCCACTAATTTTAAATGAAGACGACGTTCATGCCTTGCAACCAGTGGCGAGCCCGTGCTCAGGCTGGGTGAAGGATAGCACTAATTCTCCTCCGTGGGCTCGCTGCGAGGCTCCGAGGAAGGAATCGCCGCCTTCTTCATCCTCCCTCGCCTCGCCGGGGACCAGCCTTTGTACCCGAAATCTGCGAGATCTGCAAAGCCAGATCGGCTTCCAGGAGGAGCTGCCTCCACCTGAGGCAGGAGCCACCCTGACCTGGCGACTCAAAAAGCAGGGACGCGGGTCTGGGGGAGACTGGCAGGGCCGGCGGGGGAATGATACTGGGGGTGGGGTGGTGTCCCCACGCACTGCCCGGGAGAAAGGTCCAAACCGGAGCATTTCCACCATCTTCTCCGGGGAAGGTGTTTGCTCCCTGTGTCGTTTCCCGCGGGGACACGCGACCTCAGAAGCCCCTTCTGGATGCGCGCGAGGGAGGGGGGAGGGCAGCTCCCACGCGTGTCCGCGGGTCGGCGCAGAGAGACCCCCGGCAATGCGGCGGTGGGACGGAGCCCCCCGCACCTCTCCCGGCGGGGTCTGCGCGGAGCGGGGCCGCAGCCCGTGCCGGAGCCGGCTCTGAGCGCGGAAATAGAAATGTAACATCTCTCCAGACAAATTAATTTTTGACGGATTTATGGCACGGTTTGCTTTCAAGATATTCATTGGCTCCTCCGAGCTGTAATAAAGTCCAGGGTGCAGAAGTATAAACACGCACCGTCTGCTCGGCGGAAACCCCCTAACAGTATCTGCCAGCGAAAGATCAAGACACTTTGTGCATTTTCCATAGATAATGCCCATATTCCGAATGAGTGATCAGAGAACTCCAGTATTGTTAAGTAAAATGAGAGGAAGGCGAGTGACGTGGGAGTCGAACAATGGCATTTCTGAATCAGTTTGGTTGATTGACATTTGGGGGCTTCATGACCCGAGGGAATAGGACTCATTACCGTGAATACACCAAAACATCAACCGAGATTAGAACTCTGGATCTTTTAAAAATCCTATTTCATTCTAAATTATAGTGGGAAAATACCAATTCTAAGAAAAAAGAAAGAGAGAGGGAAGAAATTACCCCTTTATGCTCCTTTAATTGCTCAAAGCCCCCAAATAGCGTAAGAAATAGCGTCAAGATTTTAAGCAGCACTTAAGAGGAGAAAATTAACTTTACAAACTAAAAAACCTGGCTGCTGACAGAACCTTGAATACAAGAAAATATATGTTTCTGGGACCTGCAGAACTTGCGCGGAGCTAAGATGGGAATAGCCGCAGCGTGCAGGAATAACTTAAAAGGAAGAATATTTGACAGTTTTATATGAATAACTAATTAGATATTACTAAAGATTCCTTTGTTAAGCGTTTTATATCCCAAATCTTCGGGAAAAGGACAAGTAAGAGTGAGGGAGAAAAAAATAGTGGGGAAAATAGAAGGGTGAAGAAAAACGTGTTCAAACCAGCCTGGACAGCCAAGAGAATCAGTGGCGAGGATTCTGTTTGAAAGACCGGGTAGCTCTGAACAGAGTCCATTCCTCAAAAAATTGGAGGAAAAAAAAAAATTAGTCAGAGGTGGACAAAGCCCGATAGAGCAGGTGAGTGTCCTTCCCCGGCATGAGTCCGTGTCTCGATTTGCCCATTTTCTAAACTATCTCCGGACCCTGAAACCCAAACCCCCGTCCCTCCATCCAGCACAGGGCCGATGTATTTTGAGCGTAGCCGTATTTGCTCCTTCCTATCTTCAGGGAAATAAACACACCCGGGTTCCTGATGCAGGAATGAAGCGCTTAACCAGTGACATTATGAATGTGGCTGTATTATGAAGGTGGCTCTATTATCAATTTTTTCCATCAGTTATCAAATAAGAGGATTGCTTAGGAGTCATTGCTTTGCACAATAGGAACAAGGACGGTTTTATTTATTCTGCCACCAGAAATACAAATAATGAAGACCCTGCCCTGGCAAGCCTGCCAAATAAATTTAGCGCTTTCAGGTTAAAATACAGTCACGCAAACAAACCCGATGATTATCTAAATGTTCAATTATACATTTCCTAATGCGGCCAATGACTCAAAACCTCCACACGTCTAGATACTATCTTTATATGGAGACATCTTGGGTTTAATTAATTACTTTTATTCCCATTACTCTCCAGAAAAATAGGAGTCGCGTCGCATTAAAATTAAGATTATTTTAATTTGCTTAGGCTCTTAAGAAAAAAAAGAGTATTTTTTAATTTTTTTTTTTTTTTCCCGAATTGCGAGGGAGCGGCAATGGTACTGGCTGGGGAGTTTGAACAAAGACACGACACCCGTAGCGTGCAACGCCGAGCTCGGGGCAGGACAGGCACGACCCAGCTTGTCCCCATGTCACCCATCTTTCGGTACCGTGGGGCGGGAGGACCCAGACGAAGTGTCCGGGCGGCACCGCGCCAGTCACCCGCGGACCCGCACATTCGAGCCCCGCTCGCTGCCGGCCGGCACCGGCACCGGCATTCGGGCAGGAGAAGTTAAACCTGCGGCGCTCCCGCTCGGCAAACGCATCCCCGGGCACGGCGGGGAGAGCTCGCCCGAAGCCGGGAAGGGACGGGCAGCGGGAGGATGGGGGCACACTCCAGGCTAGCGGGTAGGCGGCGGCGGCCGCTCCGCACCTGTGCGGTGGCCCCGCGGGGGAGCTCCTAGAGGTGGGCAGAGTCCGCAGCCGCCCGGGAAACAAAGGCACAGGGGCGGCTGCGGCGGGCGGCGGGAGAGGAGAGGAGCGGAAAGGAGCGGAGCGGAGCGGAGCGGAGCAGAGCAAAGGCCCCGCTGCCCGCGGCCTCGCCTCTCGCAGCATCCGCCGCCTCGGAGCCAAACGCGGGCCGGCAGCGCCCCCTGCAGGGCGGAGGCAGCACTGCAGCGCAGCCGCGGCGGCCCCGCCCCCTTAAAGCGGCAGCGGCTCTTAAGGTGGAACGGGCCGGGAGCGGAGCTGGGCTCCCTTCGCGCCGCGGTTGGGCTCGGGGAATCCGCGTCCCTCCCGACGGCGGCCCTGCAGCTTTCCGCTTCATGAAATACTCTGGGTGCTGACACCCTCTCCATTCTCGCTCCTACCCTCCCCGCTACCCGGTGCCGGCATTGTTGGTGTTGAGGTGTATGTGGGTGAACGCGGAGGTGGTTTTCCACGGGTGTCTTATTCGGGGGAAGTGGGCCCGTCCTCGATCGAGGTGCTGGTGACGCTGCCTGGACCGAACCAGTCCCTCCGACGGTGGCGGCGTCTCTCCCAGGGTTCGACCCTTAGTCCCTGGGAGCCCCGGCTTCATGGCCGGAGCCCACCCCGCTCTTTCCCGGGGGGGCGAGGAGAGCCCTGCCTGCCTGCCGCTCCGCACCGCTGCGCACAGCGCGCAAAACCACTGCCAGTCTCCGCAGCTTTAGCGAGAGGCCTGGCCGGCTGCTATCGCAAATGCTCTCCCGCGTCCTCTCCGCGCAGACGGGCAGGGTGGCAGCTCCGTTTCGGGGGAAGTGAGGCGGGGGCATTGCCACACAAGGTATCGCAGCGGCGCAACTCTCCCTGCCTTGCGCCCCTCGTCCCTAGAGCAAACAAATATACTTAATTAAGAAAAAAATAGAAGGGCGGAGGGCCAGTCTCCCCCCCCCCCCGAAGTATTTTGTAGCTGCCCCAGAAGTCATGCGGTCCCGCCCGGCGCACTCCGAGGCAGCGGGGGATGGAGCCGCGGCCGCGCAGTCACTGGGCCACCCCCCAACCTCCCTTATTCTGCCTCTCGGGGTTGGTGAGAACGCGGAGGGTGCTGCCAGGGAAGCGCAGGTTCCCGGTGCAGCGGCGGAGGGAAGGGACACCGGCAAGGCTCAGCAATGACACCCACGGCTGCACCTCTTCCACCCTCCAAAACGAATCGAGTGGGCAAACGCGCGAGCCGTGGTTGCATCTCGCTTGCGCAAGGGCGCGATTGTTGCTATGAAAATTCTGGCCGAATTTCTCATCTCTCTGGATGGGGGGTATTGGATTTGTTGTTGTTGTTGCCGGGGGTGGGGAGGGAGAACGGGGAGTTTTGTTGGAAACTAATGAAGACAAATCTCCATTAGAGCTGCTTCACACAGGCCATTAAGCAGGACGAGGTTTCCTTCTCGTGTTATTAAGCGGTGATTTGTGAGCACCGAGTAGAGCGGTAACTTGAGGGCGGCCTGACCGCGCAGTATCGGGCCTGACCGCGCAGTACCGGGCCTGACCGCGCAGTATCGGGCAGAGCCGCACAGCGCCAGCACTCTCCCGGTTTGTTGCAAGCTCGGAGCGGGCCGAAACAACAGCGCAGTGGTTCGAAAATCACACCCCCTTTATGCCAACTCCCTCGTCCCGTCCAGCAGAGCTGAATGATGTGGGCTCCGCGGAGCGCTGCGCGGCTTGGCGCGGTGCAGCGCTGCGCTGAGGGAAGCAGCCTCCGACCTGCTCCGCCAGACCTTTCAAGTGGAAAAGCCCAGCGAAGCTCTGAAAAAAAGGCGAGGAAGGGTCGCCTCCTCCGAGCATCGCAGCCTTATTTTGCTGTTGTTCGCTTCAAGTTTCTGTGTAGTAACCAAGAAAACATCACCGGGTCTTTCTCGACCAGATGAGATCTAGGGAATGTGTCATTTATATATATTTACCTTGCTGATAGGCTTTTCTGGGTGGTAAAGCTGGAAGTTTAGAAAGGTAGGAAAAAATCTGCAACCTGGCAAAATAGCCAAAAGACACAAATGCTGGAGGGAGCAAGCGGTGTTTCACCCCGAGGTTCATGAAGAAGAGAATTAAAAATACTATATGGGGATTTATTGATTAATCTAATGTTTGAGAGAAAGGCTGTAAAATCCTAAAAAGGCAAGCTCTGACATGAGAAAGCAACAATCCCACAGACTTCAGCGGACCATGTCACAATAATCCATAATAACCGCGATTAAAGCAGCAGCAGAAAATCAGGTACCTTATCTCCCCTTTTTATCTAAAGCATCAGAATATGCTGTCTTCCCTTGACAAAGGAGTCCTCATCCAACACATTTTGTTCCTCTTGCCAGAATGAAACACATTTTCCTCCCCAAAGTAAACATAGTGCATGTGACTAAAACATTGGCAGGGCCAACAGCAGGGAATTTAACTTTTAAAGAAACCGATCTCTGCCCGTGATTGATGCTGTGTCGCTCTGACAACAGAAAGTGTGTAGCTAATTGCCTCTATAAACGAAAAAGATATTGCCCTCATTTTATCAAACACATTCTTTGTCAGGGGCTAAACCGAGTGTCACAGTAAATGAACATGACTACAGAGATTAATAGTTTCCCAGCAGTGAAATCTGAATAAGAACCCCATGTTGGCAACCGGGGTCCGGGTTGAGCTGGGCAGTGGGTTTGTCTTCATTTGCAGGAGCAGTTTCACCCTTTCAGGAATTCACCTATGTATGCAGATATGATCGTCTGGGTGCTGCTGGTCAGGGTAACCCACAGCTCCTGTCACCAGGACCTCGAGGACCTCGTGGGGGCTCATGGGATCCCCCTAGCCCTGGGGACCTCTCTGTCCCTTGGGAGGTCTCTGGGCAGGCTCTTCTGCAGGATCCAGCTCTCTCCCATCCACCTTTCACAAGGTGTCACGGAGAAGGGACTGCAATAAGTTTCCTTTAGCCCAGGTACTTTGGGTTTCACTGAAGTAAATGGTGATCCTGTGGGGTTTTTTGTTTGTTTGTTTTTTTTTTGTTTTGTTTTTTTTTTTTTTTTTTTTTTTTTTCCCCAGAGGCGCTTCACATGGTTTTTCTCTATTTCTTAAGAATATTTTTTTCTTTATATATTGAAACCAAACAACCAGTATTGTAAGGAAAAAAAAGGGAAGTGTTACAACAGCCTTTATACAAATAGCTAACAGCAATTTCTCTGTGCACATTAAAAAAAAAAAAATCACCTTCAGCCAAGCCCAAAATGTGACTTCTGGAACCTTTCTCTCACAAATTCCCTGATTACCATTCCCTCAACTTTGTATACATACAGGATAACGATGTCCTGTTAAACTCATAATTTTTTTCAAAGGGATATTGAAATTTTGATAAAAGATCCTTTCCTCCCCCCCCGATGTTTTGAAACCCCACATTGTTGCATGAGATTCTCTTGGAGACTATTCTTTCTGAAGGGACTGGATTACAACATGAAATACCCTTGAGAGATGGAAATGAGAGGTATGGAAAGTGTCTTTAACCTTATGGGGAAAGGACCAGCCTGAACAAATAGCTGGAAACTAGAGCCAGACAAATTCACATGTGGAGGAAAGCCTTGATCTGTAGGACATTGCTCAGGGAAGCAGCTAATTCAACATTATTTGCTACTTTTAAATATTTCTGGAAATTTGTCAGATGCAGGTTATTGGAAAGAACACTGGGTGAAGTGGGCAAGATCTAATGGCTAATGTTAAACAAAATGCTCCTTCGGACTTGATGTTTTTAAAGATTAATAGAATTTAACACTGAGGGTCACAGCTGCTTCTTCTGCTTAGACAAAACTCAATGGCACCAGTCAAGAAGCATGGGAAGATCTTGAAGTGAGGATACCTTCCCTTGAGGCTGCTGTCAAGTGTTTTTTTCATTTTCTTCCAGTTTATCTAGAGTTGTTGTTGACAAACTATCCCAGAATAAAGTATCTTTGCATAATTATTTGTACTTCAGGCCTTAACCCCTCAAATCCAACCCCGGTCTTTTAAAAGTGAGATTTTGTCCCTTACTCCATAAACTAACAAGTACATTCTCAGTGCTGATATTTTGCCTGCTGAACCTGCCTTACACATAGCATGAACAGTGCAGTTATGCTTATTAGTCACAGTGCTTGGCCCTGGTGTTAGACTAATTTAGGAAGACTTCCTGCATAGCACGAAACAGCAGGATTTGATCATAGTCAGAGATCCATTACAACATGCAGTAAGGCTCTTTAAGGAGCTCTTGTCACCTGGGATAAGAAAAAACCCACACTCAATGAGGCATCAGTAAAAAAACCCAAACATGAAGACAGACTGGATTCAAAGGAAGGCAGATCACTTGATCTGCTGGATCTTTTCCATCAATGAATTCTAGGACATTGATTTGATTAAATAATAAGAAGGAAATAATCTGACAAATCAGGGAGAGAGTGGACAGTGAGTACTGACTCCTTAAATGGGACTATTTTGCAGAATAATAAATTAATATTCCCACATGATATCTAGGCATCCTTTCTGATCTCCCTGCAGTCAACGATGACATTTCTATTGCCTCCTCAGGGAAAAGGGCTATCAAGATGCTCCAAATAAACACAAGGAAATAGACTGTACTTGAAAATATTTTAAACTTCCTTTTGCTTGATTTGAACAATTGTTTTGGTCCCAGGTTGTTAAATCTTTACTTTACCCCAAGAAATGTTGCTGTTGTACTACTATCCTTTTTCCTCTGCTGCAGGGGTAATCAAACATTTCAATAGCTTTCTATTGACTCTGAGACTATGGTTACCTTTAACCCTTTTTCAGCCTAGCCAAACAAAAATGTTAATGAAAACATCTTCAGACAGAGCATGGTCATATCAACCAGACTTTCAAAAAAATGAGCACTCTATCGGTTGTTAAACCCCAGATATTTTACAGAGAAGGAAATACATTGATACACTTTGTAATGTGAATAAAATCACCACATAAAATTTGAGCACTGGTGCTATGTAAATGTACAGATACTTTATGATGATTTATGTTTTAAAATGCTACTCTAGAGCTCACAATTCACAACTTGAGCCCACAAAACCTGACAGATTTTCTATTTTTAATAAAATAAAACATGCTGATCTTTCAATGAGTGCTATGGAGGAAAAAAATGCATATTTTCTGGTTTACATTACAGCCTTTTTGCTGCTTTCTTGTAACCCCTTTTTTATCCCATGAAAACAGCCCCACAGTAAGATTCACAACTGTTTACATGAATGTCTAAGTCTATTAGCTGCAAAGGGGGAGACCTATAAGCTTACCCAGTTATTCTTTGGTTTTAACTAATGTAGCTGTGACTGATTTTTTCCTTTGGTTCCCAGGACAAAAATAAGTAGTACTGGAAAAACATGGTTGCTTTTCCTAATGTCTCTTCATAGGATCCTTGAAATAGTGTTCAGAAGCATGCAAGGAATGAGTCCTGTTGTATTATGTGACCTCTCAGACATTAACAGTGTGCATTTCTATGGTCTTATTTAAACAGTCAAGTTACAAATACTGACTAACACAAGAAACTCAGAGCAAGAATTTGCCATCTGTGTCTCGGTATAAAAACCTTCCCCGATGAGTGGATAATTTGCTTTCCTCATTCAACAATATATATTTCCTCAATTCAGCAATCTAACTCAGCTGGACAATTAGGGGCCCTGTTATTTTAATAAAGTTTCCAGGGGTGGAGGAGGCAGGGAAGGGTTAAGCTTTGCTTATCTCCCAGCCCCTGCCGCGGGGGTGCAGGGGAAGGCGTGGGGACTTTTTCTAAGGATAGAGGGGTGCGAAGGGAAAGCCCACTGGCTGTGGCGGCTGTTTGGTCAGGGGAAAAAGCTTTGTTTAGCGTTATTTTGGGTATTAGTGAACCATGCCTTAAAAGAAGGGCCTAAAACAGATTTGGGAGTTTCGTGGGCGGGCAGGAGTCTTTCCGGGCTGCTCCAGAAGTAGGCTCCGGAGTGATCCTGAGCCCGCCTCGGCTCCCGGGGGTACGTAGGCACAAAGCACCGTCCTGTCGCTTTTCTTCGGGAGCACAAGCTGTCCCATCAGGACCCCCCTCACACGTTTTCCCTCTCCAGCCCAGGCTCCTTACGAGCCCGTCCAGCTGCAGCTCCATGGCCACCCCCCCCGGTCCCTGTTCATCAGCCCCGTCGTGGCGGCATGGCTGGGGGAAGGACGGGGGGGTACGGCCTCCCACAGCCCCGGCTTTCGCCCGGCCCTATGGGGAACATCGTGTCCTTAGGGCGGAGGGCACCGCTTTGCCAGGAGGGAGGGAGCGGAGGGCAGCGCGGGTCGGGAAGGGAAACTGCCGGGGTCAAAGGCCGGGGAGGCTCAGGAGCATCATCTGCTTCCAGGGGCTCCTCGGCGTCGGCTTGACCCCCGGGCTCAAAAATACAGCAGCGGGGACTTTCCCTCCCACCCTTGCCTGTCCCCGAGCGGTCAGGGTTTCCTAAATGGCTCCTTGGGCGCAGTTGTTTGGTTCTCCGGTGGGAACTGGTGCAGGACAAAACCCGCTCCCCACCCAGCCGTCCCCTGCCCGGAGGTGGGTGCCCTCTCCCCTCTTTTTGCTCTTTTCTGTAATTTGCGAAGCCTTCCCAAATCGCCCCTCCCGCCCTCCCTGCCTCCGGCGCGGCCAATGCAGTGAGCGGGTCAGGAATGCCTGCACGGAGGCTTTTTCCTCAGGAGTTCAAAAAACTTTTTTTTTTTTTTTTTTTTTTTTTTTTTAAACCAAGGATGATAGAAAACTGAGAGTTGCCTCTCTGCAAACAAATTCTCCTCCAGAGTAACAGAAAGTGAAACGTATTCAGCACTGAGTTTCTGTAAGATACGTATTTTCCTAAAACTAATCTCATTCATTACAGAAACCTGATTAATGCTGATGGCTGTGGCTGTTTATTGCCTACCAAATTAAGCTTTGTTGAAAAAACCCCACCCAAATCCTAATAATATATGATTGTGCAAATAAAGCCTGTTTTACAATGTGTGCACAAAAGGGACTAAATTAAAACCACACATGCAGCCATATCCCAGCATCCTAACTCTTCGTTTCCTTTCTTTGTAGTCTGGCTTTTCTAAAGGTAAAAACAATCTTTTTTTTTTTTTTTTTTTTTTTCCCTCTCTTTTTTTCTCCCCTACCTCTTCCTCCGGCCCCCTTCCCCCCCCATTGTGGAATTCCCAGTGACGGCAGCAGCATTCCTTGTTAGCAGGATCTGAAACCTGAACCTTCGGCCAGGCACCTCAGCTTGAGTTACAAGACTGGTCTCATCCAGGGTAATAGAGTTATTTTGGGTTCCGAGGATGGGTTCCTGGGGTCATGCTGGGGGGGGCGGAGGGGGCAGTACCCCCCCTTTAACTCTCACCACTTGCCTTCAGCCTCCCGTGCAGTGGGTGCTACAGCCGATCCCACTGTAGCATCTTGGCTTGTCCTTCCCATGAAATGTGCACGCTCAGTTATTTTTGGCGTGTTGCTACCATTTTTGTTGAGAGTTTCTGTGAAAGGAATTTTTGTAGCTTTGTATCTTGGCCAAATCATAGCATAAAGTCATGGGACATTAAAAAGGTTCTTTTCTGGTGCTGGGTCTTTTCTCTTGCTAAATTTAAAAAATATTTTGAAAGTACGTTGAAGGTATTACAAATCCCCATATGTTCCAAAAGTATTTTAGAAAGGAAAGTCTTTTGCAGCACAAATCCTAGGGTAACCACTTAATTAGTTTACCAATATTTTCATTTTATTTGAATGTAAATTCCAAGGCACCACTGACAAGGTGCTTATTGTTTGTGATCTCCATCCCAATTTTAAATTTGCTAATATTTCTGTAATGAAAAAGACTGATTTTATTATTGTTGTCTGTGCCTACATGTGAAAATATACCACCAGAGATTTTTTTTTTTGCAGCAGTGCATAGGGAAGACTGTTCCTATGCTCTCTTTGCAAGAGGTCTACTTATCCCTGTCAGATTTCTGCAAGCCACTGCTGATTTTGCTAAATCTGAAATGCTTGCTTCGACTTTGCATTGTGCATTATTTTAACAGCAGAAGATGGCACATAAACACCTTTTATCTACTCTCCCTCCTACTGGGCTTGTAACATCAAAGATCATCCTATTCATCTTTGTTTCAAGGCAGGCTGCAAGTTTTCATCTGACAGGGTTGTTGAAAATCAAACTGACTATAGTTGATCACAGTGGGATCTGCATGAAAATCCATCTACAAGTTGAGCTGTAATACTTACCTGTCTAGGTCAATTTGAGAACAAAAAGAATGATAAGCACATAAAGCTGAAATAGTATTGTTTCACAGTAGGACTGTGGCACTGCCCGTATAGACGAAAAGGCTGATTTGAATAAATATGGAGCTGCATGCAAAGCTACATGATTTTATCCCAGAGGTTATTAGATGCAGTTAGTTGGGATAATTTGCCTTTCCTCTTGCCTTGGCTTCATATGCCATATTGCCTGGGGATTATCTCATCTGAAGAAGAAGGATTAAGGTATGCAAAGGAATGTATTGGCAGAGTCAACAGAAGTTTCCCGTTGGACAGGGAAAGAGAAAAAAAATCCATGCATATGCCTCAGTGTTGGGGGAGAAAAGATGCTGGTCTCCAGTAGGGCTCAAGCTGTCAGTGGGAAGTTAATGGGTGCAGGATACACCTGGAGGTTTACCCCCTGCCAGTTGCAGGGGAGCACTGGGAGGCTGTGACATTGTTGGTGTAGTTTTGGCATTGCCAAGCAAAACAGACCCATCAGCAGGTCATATTATTATTTATTATAGTTTATTATTTAGTGTATTATTATTATAGTTTATAATTTATCATATTTATTATTTATTATATTTTATTATTTATTTATATTTTATTATTTATACCTTGTTATTCTATCCGCTGTATGGTTTATATATGTAGAAAAGTGGAATAATTAGAAAAATCCTCTGCTTTTTCACAATGAAATAACAGTGTGCTATTATGTTTTGCTAATTTTGTGCAGTCTCATATATCAAATAACCTAACTATATTAATTAGATAAGTAGGCAAAATACTTCTTTTTTTCTGCCTTTTAGAAGAATTTTCTTTTGACTTAGATATACTTAGATACTTAGATATATTTGCTCTGCATGGGCAGTATCCTAAAGGAGCTATTCCCATAAGTAAGTCTTGGACATCATGTATTTATTTGGAAATTAAGTTATTAGCTGTCCATCTTCCCATAATTTGAGCGAGTTAGCCAGATAGATGAGGGTTTATATGTGTATTAGTGGTTGAGCTAGTAATATTGCCTATAAGTAAAGTGTTCTGACTCTTTCCATTGTGTGGCCCTGCTTACAACTTAGCCAGACCTTAACTACTGGAACTGAAATTTTCCACAGAAATACTGATCCTGAGGCAGTACTTGCAATGGAAAGTTTCAACTAAAAGAGTTCACGTTTCTTTAAAAACAAGAGTGAGAAAATTGCTTTGTTTGGCTCATGTTAAGAAAAGTTTAAAAAAGAGAAAATATCCCAAACCTTATATAAAAGCTGTAGTGTTTTCTATAGTAGTGTCATGATCCAGTATTTGGAGGAAAACCAGTGCTTAGAGGGACACTTCTAGCTGCCTCTGGGAAAGCAAGTGAGAGTTTGGTTGAGCCATGATCTTCAGGGCAGTTACATTTTGAGTGCATTTGGGCTTTTCTGTTCAAGTGTCCCAAGAATTTGATCTCACTGGATGCCTTTGAGAGAAGGCTGCCATGAGGGTGAGCTTTCTGGAGGGGTTGGGGCAGCATCCCAGAACATCCCACACTTTTGGGCCAGGTGGGCTGTGAGGGGTGGGGCTGTGGGGTGCTTCCTGTCATATCCATGAAGGAATTTTCTATTAGGAAATTAAATACAAAAATAACCTGAGGTTGTGAAGTCAAGTGTTCAGGAATTAGGAAATTCTGGAATGACATTTCCTGTGTTATCTTCCTTCTTTGTCCTCCTCCTGTGTAGATGTTATGATGCAACCTTTGAGTGCTCAGACTGTTTTTAAAGCTATCTCCTTGAAAGCATTCCTTTTCTTGTGATAAAGAACAATTATTTTTAAAAAATGGTTTAGTAGCAATAGGCAATGGCTATGCATATTTGAGAGTAAAATTGTATTTTTTTTTCTAAAGTGAGATTTTAGTAAATTTTTGACGCCTTTGAAACCTAATGACCTTAATGGAGAAAGATGTCAGTAAGTGAATTGGATCTGTCAGAGCTGTTGTCTCTCTTCCTCATCTTTTGCTTGTTGCTGTCTTGCAATTTTTGACCCTTCTCAGTCTTTATCTTACAGTTTTCAGCAAAACAAAAAACACACTGGCTAAAACGGAGCAGTTCATGTTGCCTTAAAGAGGAAGGAAGGATGCCTCTTCCTGCCTAACCGATGGTGTGTTCTGCAAGGCCTTACTTACTGCTCTGCTTTCCCCTGCCTGTTTCCTGGAGAAGCTGGAAAGCAAAATGATAAACGTTCTTGGCTGAAGCTTGCACAAATTGGGTTACAGAGACAAATTACTTCCCAGGTCTTTTTATTGTAAATCCTTGATGGGTTTTGTCTAAAATTAAAAATAGGTGTTCTGTGTATTCCTGCTCCATTATTGCCTGCAAGTATATAAATTAAACAAATGAAAGCAGTAAAGACTAATTTTTCCAGATGCAAGTTGTACTTCCATAAAAAAGTCTGAGTGAAGAAGATACAACAGCAGTGCTGAAGTTCCTACTTTCATACTGACTCAAATCTGACATGTGTTCTAGTATTTGAAAAGCAAGGTTTTACAATGTTCATAGCGAGCAGTTAGCTTTCAGGAACATAATAGGTAAAAACTTCATCAGTTTTTATAAAACCAGAGATCAGCTGCACACCACAGAAAAAATTTCTACTCTTTGTAGAAAAACTAAATATATTATTTAAAAGCAATTTCAGAAACTACAGTGCAGCTGTGACTTGTAGAGATGCTGGTAGCCATCCTGCCTGTCCCTGGAGCCAGCCCACCTGCCTGGCCCTGCAGGGCTCATGGAAGCTCCTCAGCCCCCAACACCCCCCAGCTGGCCATGAGGGTCACACCACTGTGCCACACACCACTGTCTCTGGGGAATCCAAGCATGCCAGAGCAGCTCCTTGGGTGCCATGAGGAACTTCAGGAATATTATCGAATTCCCTTTAGCATCTGTTTGGAAGAGTTTCTGTGTTGTTCATTTTTTTTTAATTTTTATATAGTTTTATGCATCTGCTTCCTATATCAACAGGCACAAATTGTTTAATTCCACAATTAATAATATTCCCTTTGAAGAAATAAGTGCCTGGTATTTTTCACCCAGATTTCTCCTGTTGCTCAGATCCCCTGTCCTCCCTGCAGGATGGGTACTGTTCCCTGCTCTCACCACTCATCTCTGTCCTGGCACCTTCACTCTTGCCTCAAGCTCCCTCTTGGCACTGTGTTGCCTTGGAGTCACTGAAACATGTTTCCTTTCTCTCAGACACCTGTGGAGAGACGAGATGCCCGAGTCTGAAAACCAAACTGGAATTTGTTGGTGTTAAATATAGTTCCACTAGGAGACAGATAGCTGAGCCCTGAAGGTACCTTCCTAGTCTAGTCCTGCATCTCTGGGATGAAAACTGTGTGGATGAAGCCAGGAGGGTGATTACTCTTCATTCTTTTCACACACCACCTTGTAACATACTGACTTCACATTATATTATATATAATGTGATCATTTGATTACCTTAAGTTTTTGGCACATGTGCATCAAGTTCCCTCTCTGTATCACCATGAATGCAGCTCTGTGAGCTGAATCACAGCATTATGATTTCACCAGCATGTCTGTAACAGTCTCGAGCTCATTTTCATACTTCAGCAGCTCTGGTGGTAGGTATTTTCAGAAGTGTCATACAGAAAACAGTGATTTCCAGATGGTATTTTTCATTCCTTTAAATTAATCTGCATGAACTCCAGGTGATTACTCTGCTGATACTGTATTTGAACTGGGGTCTCCTTTGATAGATTTTTTGTGCATAAGAAGTAACCAGGATTCTCAGGTCAGTCTTGTCCAGTGCAGAAAGAACAGAGGGCACCTGTGCAAGCTTGTCACATTTTACTTTTGTTTTCTGTTGAGCTGTGAATGCTTTTTTTTTGGCTGGTTTGTGAATTCAGATCCATGGATGTGCTTGCTAGGCTGTGCTTGATAACAAGTTGCAACAAGCTGTTGTGAGCTTGTGTACATTGAATTCCTTATTGAATAAATGCAAATCAGAGGATTTGAGGACTTCTGCAACAATTGGACTCTCCACTTCTGTAACAACCTTCATTTAATCTGTGTGAAACTCATGAAAGAGCACCTAGCAGCCTCAAGAGTTTTAGATCTCACCAGGAGATTTTGGGGCATTGCAAAGTTGTGCATATTGAGGGGTGGATCTGAAAACGTGAACAAAACATGGCTCAGAAACCGTTCCTTTGTTTTACTCATCAGCTTTTCTTCTTTTGTCTAGATAATTTGTTTCCTAAATGACACAATGATGCTGCTAGTTCTGATAATGTGCTCAATGTAGATCTGGTGTCTTCTGTGCAGATATCCTGTGGTTTTGCCAGTATCTTTTTTTGTTTGTTTGTTTGCTTCCTGGTGGTGGTCTGAAAGCTCTTTAGCCTGGCTTCACTATCTGCTCAGGATGCAGCTCCTTACTGCCTGATATGAATTTCTTGAGGTTTAAACCTTTAAAAGCTTAACAATTGTTGCTACTCTTGAAGTGTCTTATGAAATATGTGCTCAGAAACAACATTTTGAACTGAACTAAAAATCTCTTTAATTTAGTTCTTTAATTAAAAAAACTTTGTAGATACTTCAGTAGCTTTAAATTGTGCCTGATTCATTCCAGGTTCAGAAGGTTCTTTGAAGGACCAAAGGAATGCAAATATTTCCTTGGTCCTTTGCTCCCATAATTGCCTGATATTATCCAAATTAAAACTGCTGAAATGCCTTACTCTTAATATATTATCTATGTGTTTGACCTGCCTATGCATTAAATCTCATGCAGCCAGTGCATGTTTTTACATCTCTTCTGGGCTTTTGAGGGTGTACAGGTGGGGATGTCCAGGGTCAGGCACATTGTCCAGTTAGGCTAACTTCCAGAATATCACTTAGCTTCACTGTTACCTGATATTCAGGGAATTCAAGCTTGGAGCTTCCTGCCAGGAACACTCCTTAGTTTAAGCATGATCTGATGCTGCACTTGATCATATCTTGACAAGCTCCTCTTTATTCCTGGAGGATGCACTGGTGCAGCGTTACCGCAGCTGTGCTAATTGCTTTCTTTCACTGCCTTCCACCAAGGCTTCTGTTAAGTCAATTTCTAACTCATACCAGCCAGGCTGCCTCACCTCTTTTCACCTCTGTTGCTGTCAAAGGCTTTGAGATGCTGTCTCTACTGTCTGATTTTCCACTAGCTTCACCTCCTGCTCAGCCCTACTGATGGTGTTTGTGCACAGCTCATTCCTCAGTTCAGCCTGTAACACGCTACTGCTGAATGGCACTCTTGTTCTTGCGCAAGAACATGGATCTCATCGAGTTTAGAAGGAGCTGGATATCCACTGTTGCTTGCAGTAAGTGCCATTAATGCAATTTATGTAGTTCACACTTGCTTTCCTTCCAGCATCTTGAGTCCAAGTCAGCATCTCCAGTCCAAGAACTGGAGTAATTTCAGATCTCTGAGCCACCACTGTGGTGTGCTGACTACTGATGCCCTCAAGCCCCAGGGTGCTAGTGCAGCCCTTTGCATGGGTCATACATGCAGTGGCTGGCAGTGGATTTTTTTCTGCCAGGAACTTCATTCCTTTGCACATGGTTTTCTTTCTTTCTAAAAGGAGAGCCTTTTAGTGCTGTTGCCTGCACAGCATGACCTGTGTGCATCACCTGGCTTGGGACCCAGTGGGGAAAAAGGTTTCTTTCATCAATGGCAGGTCAGAGCGTCTGACCCGTAGCCCTAGTTGCCTAGTTCCACTAGCCACCGTTTCTTCAAGTGCATATAGGTTTGGCAAAGAAGCCTTCCTCTGGCCGAGAATTAACAGCTAATGTCCCTAAACCAGTGCCGTAACCCAGACCTGCAGTAACCCGTGGCCATAGGAAGCACTCAGTTGCCAGGGGCACTGACCTGCTGGAGTCAGCCGATTTGCTGCCTGCTTTGCTTGGGCCAAGGCGCAGGAAGACCAGGAGGGAGATTACTCTTCATTTTTTTTCTGAGGGAGAGCACAGGGGCTGGGTGGAGGGCAGCAGGCCCCGGCAGCAGCCGAGCTGCTCCCTGCTCCTTCTGCGGGGCGGCAGCGACAGCGGCAATGCCAGCACCAGGCCCTTCTCCTCTCTGGTCCAGCCAGCTCTCTCCTTTCCAGCCTCCTCCTCCATCAGGGTTCTTGCTCGGCTGAGCTGGGCCCCTCGCTCCTGGGGAGCAGCCTGAGCTGTCACCTCCCTCCTGCAGAGCTGGCTGGGACCTGCCCTGCTCACTGCCCCGGACGAACCGGACCCTGGGCAGGCCGGGCTCTCCTCTGCGGGGGTCTCCTGTTACCCTGGGGGACAGCAGACACAAGCCCCCTCCTCCCAGCTGCCCACACCTTGCTGCCTCTGTGTTGTTCTTTGTCATCTGGCAGGGGCCAACCTCCCCTTGTCACTGGCTACCTTGGAGGGATGCTGGTGGGTGCTAAACTGCTTGAAGCTGATAAAAAACAGCTGGGTGGATATTTTAAAGAGAACATTTGCTGCGTCTGTAAATCTGTAAAAACAAATGCCAAGACAAACCTTCAGCGACTTTATAGCCCTGTTTTGTGTTTCCAGTACTTCAGCTCCAGCTCTTCCGGCTCTGGTTGGCACAGGAATTTGTGCCCTCAGACAGGGTCTTTGGCCGATGGTCCAAAACCATAGAACATATCTTTAAAATTCAATTTCTTTTTCTATCTGGGTGACTCCTCTTCCTCCTTGTGATTAAGAGAATATGTTTACTGTCTTTTCTGGGCAACCTGTTCATCAGCAGATGCCTTTGTGACCCTATCTGCTGCTGACCTTGGATATGCTGGGAGCATGGCTGCTTTGAGAGTCTCTGTTACTCCAGGGTATGTCAGCATACTGAAATATATATACCCAATCTCCTGATCAATGGCAGGAAAAAGGGATGTCTGTTCCCATCCAGGTCACAAAAGATTTCCAATATTTTTCTCACAGCTCAGACGTCCCAAAATTCTATTCTTCCTTACTCGTTTTTCTTCAGCTTTCCAAAACTCTTTGCCTTAACTAATGAATCCAGTCTATTCAACATAGTTTATTTACTGTCAAATACTGTTAATTTCTAGAAGGGAATTGTTTCTTTGTTTCATGCCTAATAAACATGTTACACTGTGTTTTACCATTGAAGAAATGACAAATGTGGTCAGAACCTTGACGAGCTTCTGGGTGGCAAAGAGCTTGCAGGAGGAGCAGAGAGGGCAATGAGTGCAGGAGAGGACAGAAGAAGAGTTTCCACTCCTTGTGCTGATGGCTTTTTCTCCCATTGGCCAGCCAGGAGATGGAGGGAACTTACTATTCCCCTTTCATGGACACCATTGGAATCTGTGAAGGAGTCAGAAGCAAATGCCAGGAAGTAAGAAGAACTTTTTAAGTTAGCATGCAACTTTTGGATAAGTGGAGTGTAAATTGCCCATGAATAAATTTGGGGTAGAAATTAGCAGAAGGTTTCTCTCCTTTAGAGGAACACAGTTTGTGGGGCTTGATGGTGCTTCCTGAGGTTATGTGGCATGGGCTGTGCTGTAATTGGGAACTCACATTAATTTAAACTGCATTTTCATTCTTGACTTGCAGCTATAACACGGGAATCATGTTTTCAGGAGTTTGCGGATTTAATAGGCTGCCTGTTTTCATGTGAGAATAAGATTTTTTTCCTACTAGGATAAAATGTGGAGGGACAGGTATCAGGTATTTTTTTACATCTTATTTGTCTGTTTTTCCACTTGTATATCATTATAGCAATAAATCTAGCATAGGACATGGGTATAACTATTAAGTACATTTTATACCTTTGTAATATTTAGTGTAAGAATTACTTTGAAATTTGAAGCTGCCATCCAGCTTGGATAGGATGTTGAAGTATGATGTCCTAGAAGTGAAAACCTGGGATTTTGCTGGTAGACCACTGAAAAAGGAGACGCAGAGCCTCTACAGGCTTGGAGACCCCCACTCCATGCTCCTCTCTTTAAGGTGAGAAGATGATATAAGTCTGAAACTGGTTTCTATAGGTAGACTGAGGACAGTTGCCCATGCATTAAAAGCTGTGTGATGGGAATCTTGTAGCTCTTATACTGGATCCCCCGAAATGCTTGGATATGGTAAGCTAATCAAGTTGCAGGTTGTGGATGAAATCCATCCCAGAGTCTGTCTTCAATATCCTCCTTCTAGTGATTAGTGGCAGCAAGTCTGTTGCTGTTTGCAATGAAGGATTTGCTTGTATCTGTCTGTGTTCACAGATAGCAAAGTTTCAGATAACGGGTTATGGTTCCTGTGGTTCTTTGTTGCCTAGAACACATCACAGAAATTTCACATCCCCGTAAATTGTTGTCAAATGCTGCTATTCTGTTTTAGAAATCCACATGTTAATTTTGCATTGTTGTAACTGAATACTTATGGTATAATGTTGGGAGAATTGAGACCCTTGATTCCAGCAGTCTTGCCATGTCGGTAGTTCAGACAGCTTTTCCCCTTCCTGTTCTGGGTTGGTGTATACTGGAATAATTTTATAAATGCTGGTAGCCCAGAACAGAATAATTAGCATCATGATAATTAGTACTTTGCCACCACTGGCTTTTTTTATTTACAAAAATCCCAAGTGCTCTTCTTTCTGTTTTTGAATAGTGCTTATGCCCATGACATTAAAAAAAATTTTTTTTTCCTAAATACTGACACAGAAATTGCTCAAGGGCTAGTTAAGAAAATAAACTCTAGAAAACATTAAGCTACCAAATATTTTCTATGTAAGTACCAATAGCCATTCTCTAATTGTATTTTGATAACAGTTTGTGGTTTAAATATTCTGCAGTCCTTGGTGAAAGGCAAAAAGAAATTAAAGTGATTAAAAGATCTGATTTCCCAGGACCATATCTTGGCTATTGCCAAATCTTCTGATGCCTTGAGGATGTCTTGTTTTTCATGGTCAAACCTCTAACAGAGAAATGGGCTTGCTGGAGTTCCCTCCTCCAATCATTGTGGTAAAGCTCATTTTTTTAGATTTCTCCAATGCTTTCTGTAATAGCCTCAAGCATTGGTTAGATCTCTCAATTAGAAGTATAGCATAATAGTAAATGTTTGGACTGTCAGAAAATTCCCTTTCATTTATAATACAGCTGTAAGGTCTAACATACATACACTTGCAAAACAAAAGTATCTTTCTGTTTGGTTTGTTACCACTCACAGTGTGTATAAGTACTGCAGATTTGATTTATGCAGCACAGGACTTTTTGTTTACTTTTTTAAATAAAATACCTTCCTTTAGACTCAGGTGAGTGATTAAAAAAAAAATTATGCAGATCTCTAAAATCATTTCACCCACTTGACTTGGGATGCTTAAACCCCACTTGTTTATATTTTCCCTACTGATTTCTAATATTTCATTGCATTTATAAATTCTTTTTGCATTGTATCCCTTGATTTGGATACTTCCTATTAAAACTAATCTGAGTATTTCCTTACTGGGGGAAAGCAGGGAGAGGCAGGAGAGCAATGGGGAAATTCCCATCCACTGGTTTGGCCATGCTGATAGATCTGAATGAAATCTTTCCACTCATTCAGTTTTATGGCCTAATGTTCACCACCTTGTGACTCCTTGGCTTGTGACCATGGCACAATGAATTCCCAGATGGTCTCCACACCGAAACACTGGCCAGCCTGGGACTGTTCAGCTTCTGAGACTGAGCAAAACTGGGTGCATTGAGTCTAGCATGGAGAAAGGCCAATATGCACCTAACCATGTAATAATTTACAGATACATATGAATCCTTCATGTTCTGGAAGATATTTTTCATATGGTGTGCATATATACGTCCCATTAAACTGAGTAACAGTTATGTGTGTTCACAGAAAGAGAATAACTTCTGTGTTTTCCTTCTTACAAGGCATATGTTGTTATGATATATATTTTTAATTGATTAGGAGGTGGGAACAGTAACAGTGTATCTGATCCAAGTTTTTAGCAAAAGACTCTTTATTGGCCTCCATACTGTAAAACATTTTTCTAGGCATGATCCCAAAGGCATTTTTAATCATTAGGCTAGGTGAAAAGAATATACATGTCTAAGTATCCTGGAAGTACTAGTAATTTAAATTACAAGTTTATCTTGTTAAGATTTTGTTTGGTGGGCAGTAAGCCACAATTCAGAAATGTTAAACAAAATCCTGTCATTTTAATAAAAATGTATTTCAGAGCTTTGGAAGCTTTTTCCTTCTCAGTCCTTTGCTATTTGCATAGTAGGGTTTCAAATAATTGTCAGAAATTCTCTCATTATTAGAAGAGGAATGGTCCTTGCTTTGGTCCTGAGTTTGGGATGGCTGTGGCACCCCAGGTTATTGTCCAGCACAGGCCTATGCTTGCCCTTGCCATGGAGATCCTGAGGCTTATCAGGTTGTTCTAGGTATTATATGATCAAAAATCATACCTCATATCAAAAGGACACAGAAGGTGAATTTTCTGGTAAGTAAGTGACTGTGGCTGGAATCACAGCTCTAGTTCATGCTCAACAGGTAGTTGTGGGGTTACCTTGTGCATGTGTAACTCATCTGCCTGGGACTCTAGCTCTCATGTTGCAGGCACCACTTGACTTTCCCCCCTCATTGTATTTTTACATGTAAAATAATGCTAAAAAATTTTCATACTAAAGGCCAATGCAAACATTTTTATATGCTTAAATAACTGAAATGAGTGCACACAATCTATAGACTCTTTTATGAAAAAAACCAACAAACATTCTTTTCCTTTACAAATGATTTATAGTATGAGATTGAAACATTATTTTCATACTCTCATACTGTGTGAAAGTGTAGCATGGACTATCTCAGAGCTATTGAAATGAAACAGCAGTGAAAACCATAAAGTTATGAAATTACACAATTGTATGGTAAGTATTCATACATCTGCTTTGAAATAAGAATACGCCATGTAAAATTTAAGTTTTATGAGCAAGAATGTTAGCACGACCTCTTACTCAGGTCTCCTGTTAGTTTCTACTAAAAGGCTCAGGTCTCAGTTGTTTATAACTTTAACGTCTGTTATCTGCTTAGACTGAAATTTCCCTCTGCATGAACCTGGGCTGTGCTGTACTAGAAAACTTCAGCCAAAATTGTTCATCTGATAGGTGGAAACCACTTCAGCCTTGTAAAAATTCCTTTTTTAGCGATATAGGAGCTTCTTGCTTTGGAATAGGCTTCTGGACAAGGAGATGGGGAAGAAGCATCTTGGAGCAGGTTTTTATAATATTTGGAAATGGAAAATTTGGTCAAAGGTGCTTTATAAAACCAAGTCATTGTGTGCAGTTGTAGAGACATTGTAGGCTATAGTCTCTATACTTCTAACCAGAAATCCCATGCATGGAAAGCATCTCAGGTCCCTGATAGCTCCTGAGTGTGAGCTACCCAGCCAGCACAGGTTTAGGGAGGGCAGGTCCTGTCTGACCAACCTGATCTCCTTTTATGATCGGGTGACCCACCTGGTGGATGAGGGGAAGGCTGTGGATGTGGTCTGCCTGGGCTTCAGCAAAACCTTTGACACCATCTCCCACAGCATTCTCCTGAAAAAGCTGTCAGTCCAGGGCTCAGACAGGAGCACTCTGTGCTGGGTTAGGAACTGCTGAAGGCCACCAGAGAGTGGTGCTGAACGGTGCTGATCCAACTGGCAGCCGCTCGCCAGTGGTGTCCCCGGGGATCAGTGCTGGGCCCAGTTCTGTTTAATATCTTCACTGGTGATTTAGATGAGGGGATTGAGTCTACAATTAGCAAGTTTGCAGATGACACTAAATTGGGGTGAGTGTGGATCAACTGGAAGGCAGGAGGGCTCTGCAGAGGGACCTGGACAGACTGGAGAGTTGGGCTGATTCCAGTGGGATGAGGTTCAACACGGCCAAGTGCCGGGTCCTGCACTTTGGCCACAACAACCCCATGGGGAGCTCCAGGCTGGGCACAGAGTGGCTGAGAGCAGCCAGGCAGAGAGGGACCTGGGAGTCTGGATTGACAGGAAGCTGAACAGGAGCCAGCAGTGTGCCCAGGTGGCCAAGAAGGCCAATGGCATCCTGGCCTGGATCAGGAACAGCGTGGCCAGCAGGTCCAAAGTAGCTACCAGTAAGACAAGAGTGCATGGTCTTAAGTTCTGCCAGGGGAGGCTTAGGTTAGATATTAGGAAAAAATTCTTTACAGAGTGCGTGATCAGGCATTGGAATGGGCTGCCCAGGGAGGTGGTGGATTCTCTGTCCCTGGAGGGTTTTAAACTGAGACTGATGTGGCACTCGCTCAGTGCCATGGTCTGGTAAGCACAGTGGTAGTGGATCAAGGGTTGGACTTGATGATCTCAGAGATTCCTTCCAACCCAGCTGGTTCTGTGATTCTGTGAATAGAAACCATGTTTCTGACAGCAGAGGAGGGTGATGGTGAGCCTCAGCCTTGGGGGTTCATGCCTAGGGCAGCCTCTCATGGTGGTGGCATTCCCACGCAGGAAGGAGTTAGATGGGAAAAGCACAATCCTGCCTGGGCAGGTTTTTTTTTTTTTTTTTTTTTGTTTTTGTTTTTGTTTTTGTTTTTTTTTTTTGTGAGGGACATTTGGTGAGCAATGCTGAGCATTTCAGAGTGAGCACCTTATCACACTCCATAGCAGCATTATGGCCCTGAAGGCTGTCACCATGCATTAATATGCCAAGACTCACAAGAGCTTCCCAGCACTCCCTTCAGTGGTCTAAGTCCTAATCTCATCCCAGAGTAACCAGAAAGTAACAAATGGGACATGCCTCTTAGGGGACAAGCTTAAAATGTCAGCTTCCCTCCATTTCTCTCCATTAGCTGCATTTGTGTGTATTTCTGTTTACTAAGAATCCATCTCTGATGTCTGAGAAGTGTCTGCCTCTGGAATTCCTGCTGTGCCCAGGGTGGTGACCTAAGGGAGATGCCTGAGCAGTCCAGATGTAATAAAGATTTGCCATGTTGCTAATTAAGGTCTGAAGTTTTCAACAAACCAAACTGAATATTGAAGACAAAACTGCAATTTCCTATCTTTTGTAATTCTTTTTTCTCCCTTATTCTTCTTATTTATCTTGTTTGACCCTAAAAATAAAAGGAATTAGTCTTTAACCATTTACACTTGAAACCTGAGAGCTGTCATTTAAATATTTTTTTCAAAAAGGGACATTTGATACCCTTTCAGAGACTGCCAACTAAAGTAAAATGTAAACTAGAGAAGAGAAAGGAGATTGTATAAAATTTGTCATAGTCTTTGATTTTTCACCCTTTTCTTTCTGTGTGTTGTTCAATCAGTTATCTTGATGGGTGAAATATTACAAGTGAAACCAACAAATTCTCCCCACAAAATGGAATTTGCTTGGGCTGGGCAGGCATTGTGGACTGAGCCTGTGATTCTTGGCTTAGCTGTGGTTTTTGGTGTATCTATTCTGGCTGGAATCTTGAGTTAGATGGTACTCCAGCTTTTAAGGGAAATATCTTCATGAAGAAATCTACAGCATTTACTGGAGATTTTCTACCTGATACCCAAAATTTCATGCATGGTTTCAAAATAAATATTATGTTGAGACTTCTAATGAGCAATGAAATTATTGAAGTGAGTAACATAGTGACTGAAATTAATGGTTTCTGTTAGAGTTCAATGAAAGTAGCCCAAACACTTCTTACAAGGGTAGAGTAACCAGAGAGACCTACAAACAAAAGCCCAGATGGTCCCTGGGAACAGATTTGACATTGGTCAAAATCCTTCTACCTAATGAGGAACAGAAATGCAAAGGAGAGAGTTTTCCTAGTGTTTGAGTAGGAAAATAAATAGAAGTTACCCAAGGTTCTCCAGCCATGGATGGTGAAAGCCTGGACTGGATGCCCCAGCCCCTGCAGCATGATGTTTTCTAAAGGCTGAGAGTCCAGTTCTGAGAACTGAGATGAGGCACCAGAAGTGAAGATATGGCCAAAAAAGCTCTTCCTTTTTTGATAAAACCAGAAATAGGCATCTGCAAAAGGAGGGAGTGCTGGAGGGCAGCTCAGACTGTGACTCAGACTGGGTTTATGACCTGAGAGTGGAGAAGGTAATAACCATTTATCTGGTGTGAATTTGGAATTATGCAGACACATAGAAATCCCAAGGAATGTTGCAGCCTTGGAAAGAAAGGAGAGAGCCTCTAGCTGGAAACATCTGCAAGGTATTTACCAAAAGTGTAGCTATAAAATAGAACTTGTAGAGACCCGTTAACCTGTACAGCCTGCTGAGGAAGGGTATTTCACACAGTTCAACAACTGGGCAGCAAATCTTTGGTTAGAAATGGTGAAGAAAGCTTTGGTTCACGTGATTAAAATCAAAGGCATCTACTTCCATATGGATGCATCCTTGCACACCAATAAGTAAAGAAGATTAATATTTAAAGGTAATTACTGTAAATAGAGAATTTGATGAAATAGCCCTTTAAAAATGGTTTTGCATGAGATCTGTTCTTTTATGAATGTTATTAAGATGCATTTATTTCATTTATGCATCATCTTATCTTAAGTTACTTGGCATTTACTTCAAAGGATGAATTCACTAAGATAACATTAGAATAATGTAGTCAATTGTACTTGTTATGCTAGGAATTATTATATTGATATAAGATTTGTGACAAGAATGACTGATTGAAAGAAATTGAATTGAAAGAAAAATAAAGATGTCTAAGAAATTAATTACTGGTGTAAAACCGTAGAATTACTTTTCTTCAAGCTCATCTGTAAAATTCAGAATTTTTAGTCCAGCACTGGACTTCACAAAGGGAAAATGTTATTTCCATTTGTATTATTTATATTATTTAAAACCTTACATAAAGCAGCGGCCCTTAATGAAATTAGATTTTAAAAAGAATTTCTTTCTCTTACTTCATTCTTTTAGAAGACTTCTAAATTTTTATTGTTTGTTTTTTCATATATTTGATAGGCACTGGAAAGAAAGTAAATCTCATTATAAGATATTCTTCAGCTTTAGCCCCCTAAACCAGTACCAGTTCTGGTTTTTGCCAGTTTTGTACTAGGGGAGTATGTAGATTCCATGTATTTTTTTAGTGCTGGAGTAGAAGAACATCTAAAACCAAAGCTGCTCTTTTATCTGCACTTTGCTTCTTATCCACAACATTTGATTTAAGTCATGGTGAATCAAATCTGCTCCTAGCCAAGAGGTACACAATCAGTTACCAGGGATCAAATGGAGTGGTATTCCTGAAATGTCCCTTTACTTCTGCCCTAAAACTTAACCCCTCATCGTATTTCTAAATAAGTTTGAAGCTTAAACTTGTTTCCTTGTAGCCTGGCTACTAGATTTTTATTCCATTGGCACAAGGCAGCCAACTTGACGTGTTCGCTCAGCTCATTTGTACAGACAAATTTACTGTGGCAGAAGCTACATTACAGCATCATACTGCCCCAGTTGTTGTAGAACAGAATTCTGTAACATGGTAAACTTTCCTACATAAACATTTACCTATGCAGAGTTTATGCCTTTACATTTTTGCTTTTAAAAAAATAAAAATCACATTTTTCATTCTTGAAATGGTGAGGACAGCTTTCATATATACATATTACTACATTGCCTTTTCCTGTTTCCAGAAAAAAAATTTGTCTACTATGAAAGATAACCCTTTCCTATAGGTTTACAGCATGATCTGCACACCTACTCAGCTGAAAAAGGATGAAGAGGCAGGAGTCAAACAAATGGACACCGCTGGGCTTATCAGCCCAGAAAAAAAAAAAAAAAAAGAACTAAAGCAGTCTCAATATATTTTATTTCCCACTAAGTGACTGTAGCATAACATAAATTCTCCCTCCTAATGACCCTGTCTATGTTAGTTGTCATATGTGGGTACCTGGCACTCCAACATGATTGCAAAGCATCCTGTTAGCAATCTGCAGCTCCACAGGATTTTGGATATAGATGGAGAGCAGTGTGCACATTGACTTAAAATATCCCAGTAAGTGAGAAGCAAGTCTTTAGGGCAGGGCTTTAGAAAGCTCCTCCACAGAACAGTATGTCTGTGAGTTACTGGGTATGGGTGAGTGCACTGAGGAGCACTTCCAGCATCATTATGAGGTGTAACTAGGAGAGACTGCTGAAATAAAAATAAGAACTGGATATCTAGGAGAACTGCATTCAGATTCATGGATGTGTTTGATTGTGTGGTAACTTGGAAATTACTACCTTAAGAAAGTTGTTGAAAGCCTGTTGTTGAGAGGTTCATAATGAAAATGGAGTTGTTCCATACAGGTCAATATGGAACTGGTGCTGGATAGACTAAGTCACTGGGAGGCCTTTCTGCCTTTCACTTACTTTGTCCTTTGAGTCATCACCCAATCTGTGAAAACTGAAAGCTTGTCTTTATTTGATATTAATACACACTAGCATCCTTTAATTGGTATCATAGTGTAATGATAGGACTGCTTCCCCTCTACAAAGTTTTGACTGTATTTAATGTTGGGTAAAAACCCTGGGGAATGCTTCTAGTGCCCAGGTGGGTTCAGTGTTGTGGTCCTCAGGCTACCACTGGCCCCTCACTATGGTCCCAGGCACCACTGTGTGGGTTTTGGCAGGAATCCTGGCAAATAGCACATGTTGGTGTGGGGATGGATGCCTCTTAGCAGGCAAATAGATGTCCCAAGTGCAGTGCTCAGGAGATGAAGCTCTGCTGCTTCAGTGCCCACAGCTGGCTTGGTTGGAGTGATCTTAAATCTGTCTGCACCAGCATTCCACTGTGAGACACAAAGTGTCTTTGAAAAGCCTTGGGATAATTAAGTTTTACTTTAGAAGTCTTGCCCCACTGAACTCCATGGCAAAACAGCAGTTGACTTCATAGGGAAAAAACCTGTCTCTTATTCTTGCTAGGTTTGGACTAGAAATCTCAGCTTCCACTAAAGCTAATGGAAGTCACATGCACGTTCCAGGAGGAGAGCAGATCTCTTTCATCTCTTGAGTACCATGCTCCTCTGTGGCACTTCCAAGGCTGCATCAGTTATCGTAGGTCCGTTTATTTTAATGATGCAGCAGGAGTGTCCTAACTTCCTATGAAGGTACTTTGTTGTAATTATCTTGTATGTCTAGGGGCACCACAAGGGGTTACATTTATTTTACTGCCAAAGAACTGTTGTTTCAGCTGCAGCTCTATGAAGAAACAATCACATCTCCAGCAGTTTGTTAGATTAATCACAGGTGTGTAATCCCAGCACGTACCCTAGAGGGTATATCCTTTGACCTGTTTCCTTTTTTAAAGGGGAAACTCTGAATTAATATCAGTTGCATTGCTTATCACAGTTCACATTGGCTTTCTGCAGGGTGCTGTGAAAAATAAACTAAAAACTTCTATGACCTTTATATTACTTGGGTATAAATGAGCACTGAAATTCAACAGAACTGAATTTCTCATTGGCAAAAATCCCTGGAAAACCAAAAGTTTATGATAAAATTTTGAATGCAGAACTGATTCAGGAACCAAGTAAAGCCTGTAGACGAGAAGAATTTGTCTTCTCTTAGCAGTCGGCCATGCTTCGTTTTTTTATTCTAATGGCATTAAAATAATTAAGTTCAACTCATTGTTTGTTACTCTGCAGTAGGCAACGGGTGAAGATCACCAGTCTTCAGCAATCTATGTGGACATTGCACAGGTTTAAAATACAATCACCTTTGATTTTATGATAGTAATCGTTCCTCCAGGGCAACATTAGCATAAAGATGCACCATTTTCCAGCTTCATTCATGCCTTTTGCTGCAAACCAGCAGCAAGAGAAGGTTAATAGTCTTTAGGGACAAAACTAAAGACTTTCCGGACTGTGAAAAATTTTTACATTTCAATCATGTAACCATGTAGAAACAAGTAAATACCCAAGAACTAGGCTTTTTGTAAACTATAGTATGTTTACTAGCCTCATCTGGGGAAAATTCAGTGAGTATATGAGAAAGGAGATGCATTTACCTTTATTCCAAGTTGAATTCTTATAACAGAATAGCCTTAGGAATAGATTCTCTGTAGGGGAATGAATTTCTGCACATTAAAAATAAATACGTCTCATGATCCGTAGAAACAGATGAACTGTTTTACCCAGGAGTATATTTTTAAGTAACTTTGGCTGCTTAGTCCTCTGATTCTTTTGGAAATGAGATTTTTGTTTTACCTGAAGCAGTGAACATGGTGGGTTGGCATCAGTGTCTACCACAGCACTTGAGAGACACACGTGCATTGCGAGAAAGTCAATGAAATATTAGGGATACAGAATAACTGTATCTGTATTTCTGAAATTCTGTGCTGTGCCTTATTCTGAAACAAATACACACCAAAGAAAAAGAATTGCTGAAGGATTATTCCATACCATGACCCAGCTCTGCACCAAAATGTAGCAGTATGTGATTCAGAGACTGTGCACCCAAGCAGGTATTTAATCAAGGTGATGAATGCAAATGATGAATGACTGCTGGCATGGATTGTGCAAGGGCTTGTGCAGGAATGCAGCTCTTCCCAAGCACAGAGCCCTGTGGACTGCTAGAGCTTGATGGTGGTGCAGATTTGAATTTGTAAAGAAGTGACAAAGTTTGGGAAAACCACCATTCTGGAAAGGGTTAAACTCAATTTTTCTTGCTGTCTGTGTCCTTTACTTATGCTGTCCTGGAAGTCTAGTGTGGCTCTTGGATATTTAGGAGCTGGCCTTTTGAATGCCCTAAATATAAGTCTAATGCCCTAAGGATCTGTTCAATATGCACAGCACATCCTTAGTTTCCCGATTTATCACTATGCACAGAAAAGCAAGCTTGTTATTGTTTTAGCAGAAGTCTCTCTAGGAAAGGAGTTGTCTGGTTGGTCTTCCAGAACGAGGCATAACTGCAGTTCTTCCAGATATTTATATGAAATGCATCTGATTGGAATTCAGATTCCTTCTGGGATTTCTTTCTTGGATAGGGTATAGCAAGTTATAACCTTTAACTGCTATTAATAATCTATTAACTCCTTTGATGGCTCCAGTGAACACAGCTGTGTGACAGGAAATCTTGTTTTGGGAGAAAGGATGTAAAGAGTCCATTCTGAATAAGATATTTGTGTGAAGAAGAAAAAAATTATTAAAAAAAATATATGTGCCTTGCCTCAGCTGAGAGTTTATTTCTTTAATTGTGCTTTATAATATCATCAACTTCAAAGCCCAATTAACACTTCTATGAACACAGTCTGACTGGTGAAATAGTTCATGTGTTTTTTGCTAAAGATAAATTTGTGTGCTGCTTAGAGTGAATTCATATGAAAGCTTTCTCAAACCAAACATTACTTGAAACTTAGTTGAAAATGATAAGTTACAATTCAGCAAAAAGCTGCAAAAATGAACATTATTTTTTTTTACTGTGAGGTTTTCTTTAGCATCACTGTGATTGAGCCAGCAACAGATGTCTTCTTACCTGAAGTTGTTCTGCTGCAGTAATAGAAGATTAATCAGAGAAAATTACTAATACTGGAAATATAATACTTAATTTTTCAGGCACTGCTAATCTATTAAATTTGGCCTGCAAGGATTCAAACTACTAACAATGACTGTGTTGCAACAGGAGCAAAAAACCCTGCTTGTTCCTGTGGAATTACTTCATATGCTGGTATTTTTGCTTTGAGACATGTTGAAATAGTACTAACAGAGAGAAGGAAACACATTAACTTTATATAAACAAAAAAACCAAAAAACCACACAAAAAACCAAAAACCAAAAAAACCAACCAAAAACAAAAATAAAGAATAGTCCTTCCACTTTGATTGCTTCCACTGAATATTTAGTGATGTATGTCTTATCAATGGACCACATAAGAACATAAGAACTGGATAGAGTCTTTGGAATTTCTACGTGCACTGATAACCTGGACTGGTACCAGATATTTCTTTTGCAAAATCCTAGGAGTACTTTCACTCTGTGTAAGTCTTGGCAGGAGAAAGTCATAGCAATTGCCACAACCAGGCTGTGGAGTAAGTTTATTAGTATTTACAGACAGAAGAAACTGAATGATCATAAATCCTGCTCCAGTGGGGCATTTTGTATTGTGACTGGTATTTGAATTTTAAACTAGGAAATTATAATGATTTTACTGAAATCAAAAGGGAAAACTTGCAGTGTGTGAAATTATGCAGAATTTAATCTAATGTCCCTATTGGAAGCCTTTTTTAAACAAGAATGTTTTATATTGCATACTTCACAGGGGCATGGTATAGAGAAAGCCCCTTTCCTCCTGGTTTATATGTTTTTTAATTAAAACTGACAGTTCCTCTGACTAGAAGGTGGAGCTACTCCATGTAGAAAGAATTCGATTCCTTAAAACAGGATACAGCGATGGGAAATGTGTGTAGAGACTGGGCCAGATATGCCTTATTTAGATATATACTTATGTATGCTTTACATATGGCTGTCTACAACCCCCTGAGGATCTCACTTACCCCGGCAGGTGACTCGTGGAGTACCTACTGCTGGCTCACACTCACATGACCCTCTGTAGCAAAGCTAGCATTAAAAATGGATCTCAGTGTTTAAATCCAGTTAAGCTGTCCATAGGCAACACTTTCTCTGATTTTCAAGGACAGCTCAGCACTAGAACATGTTCATGTAATGATTTCCTTTTTTTCACCCTTAAATTTAAAACCCACCTGGTGTAAGGAATACAGTTAAGGAGCAGGGAGAGGCAGCTTGGTGGGACAGGGAGACAGAGGTGGCTGTCTCCCAATAGCCCAGCAGGTCCCACCCGGCATCAGGCAGGGGGAATTGGGAGGATGGGGCTGGAGAGCCCTGGGCTGATTGATGCTGGTTGGAGGCAGGCCTGGAGAGGTGCCAGTGCCCCCTCCACTTTGAAAGACTTCTTTGAACCACATCTGTTTTTTCCGGCAATTGAGGACGAGTCAGCGCTAATCCAAGGACTAGTCCTGTGAAGCCCAAACTCATTTGCTGGCAGGGTTCTGAGGTTTTTTTTTTTGTTGTTGTTTTATTTTAGAGGTCTCCTTCGTCTTAGCTGTATGCTCCAGCGTGCAATGCCCATCAGTCTGAGAACACAGACTGTGATTCTGCTGTATTTTGTAGGTGCTCCTCTAAGCAATGGAGTGTGGAAATGGAAATGATACAATTAATTCTTGCAATTTAGTGTAGATATCAAACTTCGAGAGGAGACAAGTCTATGAATACACGATTGATTTTATTTTTAAATTATCTCTATTATCCTGGTTACATCTGCTGTTGGTTTATAGTATTTGACATGCATGTGTTTGTCTAATGTGACTGATGCTAATCTCTCTGAAATTAACTGTGTACTGCTAGCACCTGTTTATCAGTTTTACATGCAATTGCTCTGGGACTTAGTGCTGCATTACCCTTCCTGGAAAAACAGAACTCTGACGCCTGCTTCAGCAAAAATTTAAAGGGGGGAGATGTAGTAGAATTTCAGAAGACATTGGTTCAATGCCCCTTTACTGTGCCATAATTAAAAAAAATATCTAATAATACAATTTTTTTTCCCAATAGAAAGAAGAGCTGTTATTTAGAGAATGAAGACTTAATCTATGTTTTAATTCCTCATCACTCACAGTCTGCCACATGTAACTTAGTGCATTCAAAGTAATCTGAACAGGAAATAGTCTCCAGGTCTTTGCTGAGATGCTTTATCACAGAGTCAAAACTTTATGCAATTTCATAAGATTTGTCTTTACACCACACAAATATCTAGTTTTGTAAATATTATTTACATCTCAGTGACGGGGAATTGGAGCTCAGTAATGTTGTTTTAAAACCTAAGGGAACTTTCTCGAGACACCAGGACCTCATCTTTCACAGCATCCAGAGAACAGATCAACTTTGATGTTCAGAGGCTGACTCCAATTGATTTTGGCAGAGGGTGGGGGAGTTTGGGACCCCTGCAGGTTCCCCAGCCCTGGGGCGTGGTTTTGGCTTGCCAGAAAAGAGGAACTTATGGTTAAGTGACCCTGTGTGAACTCTTTGCTTTAGGCGAGCTCTTGGACAAGTCTGAGGCAGAGCGGGGCTAGAATTGAAAGTCAGTGCTCAACTGTCTTAACCACAGCACCAATTCTCTCTTCTTGCAAGTCACCAGTGGGGCTGAAACCTGTAGATTTACAGCCCAGACCTCTGCTGCTGGATGTAACAGAATAACTGGTTGCCTGCAGCGAGCTCTCATCCTCATTGTTTCGGGGATGCTGTGCTGTGGTGGTGGTGGGGTTCCAGAGCTGCAAGAGCTGCAACCAGAGGCATCCTGCTGACCCTGGAGCCTTTTACTTGGGCTTCACTTTCTTCAGCCTGTCTCAGATCTGTTTCACCCCTTTGAATTCCCATTTTAGTGCCAGGCTGCCTGTCCCCTTTCAAAGTTATTCTCTAGGGCTCCTCATCCTGGGCATCTTGCTCAGCCAAGGAATAGAATTTTGAGGAACAAAGTTTGTGTGTTTTCCTCACTTCTGCCCCTTCCCAGAATAGCAAGAGACAAAGTCTGGACACTTAGATAACTGGCTTCACCAGTTTCTTGTTCCCTATACAGAAATATAAAGACTCTTCTGAAGCAGATTCGTCTTTTTGGATTTTGTATTTTTGGAAGTCTTCCTCACTTTTGTCTGGATATTGCTGAGCTGTTTTCCCTGAAGTTTTCAAATAAGTGAGGTGAAGGCAGACTGTCTGCACAAAAACTTTAGCTTGGAAATTCAAGTGAAGACAGAGTATTGAACAGAAAATGCCAGGACCACCTTCAGGTCAGGCAGAGTGATCAGTTTATCCTTAATTCTCCTTTATTCTTTCCATTCCTTCCTCCTGTTGTTCTCTGTTGTGATCTGCTAATCTAAAATGTCTGAGGAATGAGTTCCAGAAGAAAACTCAGAAGCCAAAACATTTGAAAAAATGATTTTGAGAGAACAAGACCTTATAATAGAAAGAGAATACTCTTAATAGAGGAATTCTTATAAGTTTTTAAGAAAACTTTTAGAAGTTAAGTGGTAAGAAACACTAACAGGTAAACAGCCAGTTGGGGCTAAACCTTCCCCAGGTGTGGGGGTGTCCTGCTGTGGGGGGCTCATGGCACCTGTGGGCAGAGGGCATTGCTCGAGCAGCTCAGAGATGGAGGAACCACCTCAGAGCTGGGCTTTGTAATTTAATTGCTAAATAAAGCTGCATTATTGTATGTATAGAGAGTGGACAATTTCAGTGTATTACCTTGCTTTTGGAGAGACAAATCTAACCCTTGGTCTGACTTTTTTTAAGCCAGTTTGGTCATTCCTGTAGCTGTTTTTTTTTTATTACTGCTGCTTCTATTTCTTTCTCTGAGCTCAGTCTAGAAGCATAATGTCAGAAAGATAGTAAAACTGACAGATTTTAGTGAATCTGTGTCCCTACTGCCATTTTCTTCATTATTTCCTGCTTGTCCTTTACCTTAGAAGTGAGCTTTGAATTCTGCTTATACCATGCTATGTCTGGCAGAGTCATGGGGCAGCAGCTGGGCTCCCAGATGTGCCAGGAAGAGGAACCATGCAAATGGAAGATGTATAGATAAGGAAGGTTTTGTCAGTATTTCAGTTAGAGGAGGCAAAGGAGCTGGTGCTCAGTTAAGGAGTGTAGCATTTCAGGAAAAACAATTTCTCTCTATAGCTAGCTGGAAAACTGCTCCAGTCATGTTAAAACTGAAGACTGAGCTAGGAACAAACTGTGACTGTTAATTCCCAAGTAGATTTCCCAGAAGTTTGTGCTGTGTTTACCCAGGGCAGATATGGTGTTTCTGTTTAGGCAATCTTATTCTCCTTGAAAATGGTGTTCAGCAATACCTACATTAAAATGACTCCTGGTAACACCATATAGACAAGGCTGAGGTATTTTCTGAATAGTACTTATGCCTCAATGTGCTTTTGAAACAAAATAATCAGTAATATTTACATTTGTTTCTTCTTATTTAAAAAGAAGATCCAGTGCCTGTCTGTAGCCAGAATCTCTCCTGAGAAACAGTTTCAGTCAGAGAGCAGCTTTATGACTGCTGAATTGGAGTCCCAAACATGTAGTATTTCTCCCAAGATTTAACTGCCATATACTAGTTAAATAAAACTTGATATCTGTAGCAATGCCTTCTAGCCATTTACAGTAATATTGCCTCTTTCAGTTAATATTTGATGTCTTGTACTGCATACTGTGATTGACTTGTGGCTGAAGATTGAAATAAGTGGGAATAAAAGATTTCCTAGGGGTCATTGCTGATCAGAAGGGAGGAAAAAACCGAAACAACCCAGCACCTTAAGATACTAAGAAACTCTTTGGGAATAGAGCAGTTAAAATTAGGATTAAATATATGTTGATAGCTAAGCTAATTTAATAGTGGTTCATGTTCAGAGAACAGCTGGTTACCCTCCTTGGTTTGCTCTCAATGGAAAAGGTATTGCTCTGAATATCTCCATTAAGTACTTGTCTATCACTTCACTCACAGTCTGATTTTAGCAATTAAATGTAGCCAAAGTCTGTCAGGAGGCAGTTGCCTTATCTCTTTTATTTGCTAAAACAAATAACAACAGGTCAAAAATTATCCTTTTCTGGGCTTTGTTTTTCTTTAAGAAAATAAAACAAAACCACAAAGTCCATTTGGGACTCATCTCTCCAGGGCTGGCTGCTTTCCAAGGTTTATTCAGCTCATGCTCCTGGTCTTTTTGTAATAAACAGTAATGAATGTTAGATCTGTAATGAGCACAGCGAGCCACCACTCCTTTCTTTAGCATGGCTGGGAAAGTGTGTTACTTATTTTGTCCCTTTTGAAGATTTCTTTTGTCCCATGCAGCATCCTGAAGTGCTGAGTCCAGCCAGGATGGACCATGCAGGACCACTCTTGCAGTGGGTCTCATGTGGGAGTGGTCTCAGGTCCCTCATTTGGGGATGGACAGAGGCTGATGGGCACCAGCCCATGGGTGTGATGGGGTGAAGCCCACAGTGCTCTCTGCCCTTCATGGAAGGTGGGACCAGGACAGTGGAGGTGAGGAGAGGGGTCTTCAGCCTCCTGCCAAGAAAGGCCTCTCTAAGTAAGACTTTCTTAGTCAGATCAGCTTGTACCTTGTCACAGGGTATGTGGAATTAGTTTCCAGTGAACCCAGTTGTTGGAAAGTGTTTTTAAAACAAACAAAAAATATTTGTGTATCTGATTAAAGACAAATTTTTGCCTTTGATATAGCATTAAGATGTTTCAGTTTTGCTCCTGACAGTGGCTTGCCTTTGGTTTGCCTTTGCCATCTTCTCTTCAGACAGAAGTTGATGCTCTTAATTCAGACCCTTGGAGATCCCACCTCAGGACTACTCGCAAACACAAAATGAAACAGTCAAAAGCATCTGTGAGACTAAAGGAGCTGAAATGTGCGTAAAATGTTTGTAGGTTTTCAGCCCAATTTTACTTCAATATGAAAAACAGAAGTCACAGAATGATTTTGTGTCGCTGTAGTAAAATTTCAGTGTTGCAAATTCAGGTAAGGAAGAGCTTGCTAATAAGACATTGCATCTATAACTTCTTGCCTTAGTTATTAAAGAAAAAAAGAAAAATACAGAACATTTTGCTTCTCCTGGTAATTTTCACATTAACATTAGTGCAGAAACCCACTTCTTAGTCAGAGCTCTGTATCAGGATATAATAACCCACCTTTGTTCCCAATTCTAACACAAATTTCAGAAGATAAGAGGAGAAATTAGACAAGTGTTTTTGTTCTCCCTGGAGGCTGAAGGTGACACTTCTGAGCTACAGTTGGTCTCCTCTCAAATCCTGGTCCTTGCAGCTCAAGTCTTTCAAAACGCAAGGGTGTGTCACTGCAGCTGCTACATCAAACAAAATCAAAGAGATTTCATTAGTGTAAGCTTCAAAATCAGTGCCATCTTTCCTTCACAAAATACTTCAAATGCAGAGAGAAATGTCATCTCCCAGGTGATGGATGTTAATCTACCTAATCTTCTCTTTTCCTTCCATTTGAATGTGAACTACTGGAACATACGCAATTACATCTCACAAGTCAGAATAAATTCCTCATTCCAACAACTTTAATCAGATTTTAAGAGGAGACTACAATCTTTTTGTACTATTAGTATAGCTTCTGGACCCAAAAACCAGGCCAAAGCAGGATGGACAAAACAGCAACTACAAACTCCTGCTTGTCATGCTGTCAGAATGGGTGATTAAGAGATCCTGGGCTAAAATTTGTCCTTTGACTTGAAACCTCTGAGTTCAATGAATGTGGCAGGGGCTGGAGTCCAGGCAGAATTTTGCTGACTGTCCATAATGACAGTAGACCTGTATTATTTCAGACAAGAAACTCTTCATAACACCATCAGATTCATAATCTAGAAATTCCTGAATTTACACGTGAAAGACTCATTGCTGATGGTGTTACTCATTGCTCAAAGGAGCTTTCTTCAGTCAATGATTTTTAACACTGAATTAAATGTATATGTGCATACCAAGCTCAGACTTTTCACATAATTGTGCTACCTACTCTTCAAAACTACTGAAATGATAGAGGGCTAAATTTATTCCCAACCTAGGACATTTCCTACTGCCAGCCTAACACCATGTTGCTCAATGTGTAACACCTTTTTTATGGACTCATAAGGTTTTTTGTTTCATGTTTTCTAATGTTATTTTACTCTCTTGTCTTGTTTCCCTTCGGTTCATTGCTTTAAATGAGACATTTTATGTCTGGGTATTCAGTGCAACTGAACACATTTTTCATAGTAGTCTGAAAATGCAGAAGTGTTAACTCTGTCCCTCAGTCCCAATGAAACATTAAACAACCAAACTTGTGAGCAGGATTCTTATTGTGTTCCCGTTCTTAATGTAATACAAGACTATAAATGGAATTTTCATCTTTAAGTTTATAGAAAAGAACAATTCTGAATCTCTCAGTGAGGTTACATAGCAAAGCAATTTAAATGAAACAGAAAAGAAACCAATAATTTCCCCATCTCATTGTAATTGCATCATAGCTACAGTCTGTATTCAGGTGTACACAAAATATTCAAGTGTCACAATGTAATATACTCACATCTATAAATTCAGTTGTTGCCTCTTTAAAAACTCATTACAACTTGATAGTCACAGTAAGATAATGACTGAAAGTTCTACACTTTGCAGAATTAGTTAACTTGATGTACTTATTAGAATAATAGAAGCCGACAAATATTGTCACTCAGTGTTACTGTTGGCATTATTTTAACTTGATGATTCATATGCTTTTTGAAAATACATTATTTACCTCAACTTTTCTGACTATAGAAGACTCTTATGAGTCTGTCTTAAGAGGCTGTTTTAGAGGAGAAAATCTAGGCTGTGATTTTCCTCAGTACTTTCCTGTATTTAAATAGTCCCTTGGAACCTGTCATGGTGAGATTACTGCCAAATTTCCAATTGTTAGTGAATAAAAAAAAATAAGTACAGCAAATAGTTGCCAGACTGGGCAATATCCCGATGCTTTTGGCATATTTATATCCCATGGTTTGAAAGAAGTGACACGGTGTGGAACATAACTGCATTTGGGCTGCAAGGTAAGGGAAGGTAGGGCAGAAGAAAATTTGGTCTAATCATACTTTACTTTTTCAAGAAAGAAGTCAAGTAGGGATGAAAGCTGGGCTGGGAGCAATGCTGTAGGTCTGCTCACCATGGTCCAAGCAGCTGTACTGAGGGAAAAGTCAGGGGAGCACTGGCAGCAGTGCTGGTGAGGCTGGGGAATTGGCAAAGTTCCACTTCCCTGGCCTGGGGAGAAAGGAAAGAGCTGGATGTGGTCAAAGCCAGCTCTGCTCCTTACACACTTTTCTGCATTTTGTCTGTGGGGTTGGATGGCACAACTAAAGGCTCACTGTGTCCAGTGGTGGCTGAAGTGAAAATACAAATGTTTGGGATCCATACTGTGGCACGATTGATGAACTTTTGTACATCAGGATTTCCTGTATTTCATAACATGTGTAACAGCTAATATTGGCCAGCTAACAACAGCCAAGGAGTGCAATGAAGAACCAACTCCCAACATGGTAAAATTAACAGCAGAATGCTTTGAAATGCCATGCAAACCCCTCTGCTCTCTCATAATTTGTTTGTAATCTGGAAGGAAGAGAGACAACGGGGAAAAGAGGGAAGTTGAAGACAAAGCTACCAATGAAGGTTAACCACTATGAAAAAAAAGTGTAAAGAAGTTGATTGAGATTTAAACCAGCTATAGAAACAAGCAAAAAAAAAAAAAGGCAAATTAACTTCACTGTTAGTAAATTAAATGAAGTAGATACTGGATGAAAAAATATAGAATTGTTCTGTTCCTTTGAAAGACCCTTAACTATAGCAGCTTTATGGTGTTAGAAGTGAGGGTGAGCTCCCCCTTGGGAGAACAAGTATCTTCTGTTCTAAAAAGATGTTCCAGTATGAGAGCACTCAGAGATGGGCAGGACTGAATTACCCACATCTAATCACATACATAACCCATACTGAGGACAAGATTCCGTTTCTTAAACATAGATACTGGTCTCATTTTCAATGCAGTAGGTGTCCCTGGTGTCTAGTTGCAGCCCAGAATCACACAAATCTCATACTAGTCCTTTGCTATATATTACAGTTTCATGTGGCAGTCTTAGAAATACAAAGCAATTCAAATGTCAGTTTTTAGGTAGATTAATTTGCTTTTATCTTCCTTGTTTCTGTAGATGTTATGAGCCTAGAAGAAATCCCACTCATACCTGGGTGAACCTCTTTGATGCATGGTTGAAGAACATGCTTAGGTAGTTATTTACTGTTCTAAATGGGGATCTATGAGAACCTGCTTTCAGCTAATCACTATGTAGTAACTCTACCCAATGTTTGTATGGTTTCTGTTTTCTAGAAGACTAATAAGAGAGTTCATGATCTTCTTATGGCATGTTTGAACTGCCTGTTTCATTTGACATCCCCAACATATGGATTATCTTCACAATATAATGCTGTGTGTCTGCTCAGCTGGCAACTGTGCAGTGATAAAGAGCATGGAGGTTTGCAAAGGCAAGTTATGGTCACAAGCAAGAGTCTCAGGTTTTTTTTTTGTTTCTTTGCATTTTTTAATCCCCAGCTGACAGTAAAATTAGGCAGGTCATTTGTATAACTTCAGTAGTGTACATTCAGGGAGCTATTTTCACAACTATGCGGGCTGGATTTTCCCTTTTATGCTTAAAAAAAGAGCTTAAGTTCTGATTAAATTGCTTGGGGTCACCTGCGGTGACAATATCACATTAGCAAGTGTGCATTAGTAAGTTATCTATAAACACTGTTAGCCTTGTCTGGCCTTGCATTCAATCACTTGTTGAAGAACTGCATGGACCAACTTCTTTCTAATCCTTTGTTTAGTTATATTAATCTATTAATATTAATTATATTAATTATTATCAATTAATTGAATTAATGTAGTACATCTGAAATCTTCTCCCTTTAATGAATTTAGTGGTATTTTCCATATTTGCCTGTGGGATTTCATACTACTTATAGCATAGTAATACCCCAAATATATTGGGCAGTTTCCAGACATGCAGCTGACCATACTCAATTGCTGGAGAACAGACACCCTGAGTGTGGGTATGGCCCGACCCAGGCAGTGCAAGGTGATGAATTAATGAGACAAAGTTTAATTAATGAGACAAAGTTTAAGAATTGTTGTTATACAGATTTCTCAACCTTTCCAAATTCCTTTCTGAAGTAAAGCAAATCCTTAAATCATAATCATCGCCACCTCTATAGCCTCACATAGACATACTACCTGTCCTCTCTTCTTATTCTGGTCTTTACCACCAGCCACCAGCTTAACTGTCCTTCTCTGAACTGGTGTCCTGCCTCCCACCCAGCCACCTTGCCCTGACAAGGCTGGACACAGACCATTTGGGAGCAGCTGGTCCCTTCCCTCAGCATCATTCCCCTTCTCTTTCCTCATACATTGAGGTCAGCTCCAAAGAAAGAATTAGAGGTTGCAAAATTACCTTTCCGTTCCCTGTAGAACCTAATCAGTCCCTTTCCCTGAAGAACAGAGATTATAGCCTCATTTTTTTTAAGTAAAGATTTTTTCCTTCTAATTTGTGAATGGTTCATATTGAATATATTCAGTACTCAAGCATTTTTTTCTCCTTAGCACTTTACCTGCTCTCATGAATGAGTTCCACAAACTAATAACACATGATATTTTTCTGAGTAAAGTGTTTTCTTTCATCGGATCTGTTTGCTGCTGTCTCTGGCTTGCTCTTGTAGTGACAGAGTCATGCTTGTTTCCACTGTACATTTTTCATTTCTCTCCTGTTCCTTTGCCATCTACCTCTAAAGCCATTCAGCAGCCCTTGTGTCTTTTCTGAGATAAGCTGACCAGTGGACATCAGTTCAAGTGCAAGTGTTGATTCATACTCTATTTCCAGCTCTTTCTGCCACCTTGGTAGGTGCTCAGTATTTACTTGTTTGATTGACTGCCACTGTAAGTTAAATAGAGCCACAAGTACACAACAGAGGTCCTCAGGGACAGTAAAAAGAGATATTTATTATGTAGCTCAGTGGTTAGCGCACTTCTTAGGCAGTAAGTCCATCTTCTCATGCAAGAAATCTGATATGAATGGAAAGTATTGCCAAGGACCAGAATCCTCATCCAGCCCCTCTTGGGTGGATTTCCAAACATTTGGGTACTGAGCAATCTTAGGTGATCTCTCTAAGCATGTCCATACCCATGACCCATTCCTAGAAGTGCAGTAGCCCCGTGTTAACTGATGATGGAGGCCAAGAGCAGGTACACACACATCCTTTTCTCTTGCTGCTTGTTCCTGTGAGGGGGAAGGAGTGGGTTTAAAGCCCTCTGGCAGCAAAGGGCTTGCAACCCAATCTATTTTTCATTTACTGAACCACTGCTGTTACTCTGAGATGACAATAAATATGTGGGCAGACGTATTTTTTGACTAGAACTCAGAGTTGTGGTATGTTACACACCTCCAAACATAGGAGGAAGGCATAGAAATTTCTCTCTATAATCTACTGCAAATCAGTGTTTCACAAAGCAGTGAAAGTTGGTATTCTTTGAAAAATGACTAAACTTCACAAAATAAGTTAATACACAAAATAAAATACAATATTATCATCAAGAGTTCCTGCCTGCTGATTTTGATTGCCTTGGTTTCATTTGTCCTGCTAGCAGCCCTGCCACCCTTACTACCCTAGTAAATTCACTTTACTTCAGAAAGAAAGCCCTGCAGCACTCACTGGCAGCTGTAGTGATGGGGTGGTCTGCCAGCACCCAAGCCAGCAGCTTTACTGTGCAACTCTGGACATGTCTCCATAATAGGTGGATGCATGCCCAGTCCAATGACAGATTTGTATCTGTCTGTCTTAGTGTGTAAGGATGTACGAGTTGCAGCAGGACTGAGAAGTGATTATTATGAAAATATCCCTGCCTGTACTGTCTAAATGGCTTCTAGTTCCGTGGCTTGTATTGAGGAAGAAGCTGTATGTAGAATTTTTGCCTGCCTATGCAGATGTACTTTGTGTAAACTGGGTAGAAAGATTTTCTTTGCAAGGGATAACCAAGCATCAGAGCAGCTTCCTTAGTCTCCACTGGACTACAGCCTGAGTAATCAAATCTGTCAGGGTTGTCCCCATGTGTTGGACTAGACACCTCCCAAGAGGTCTTCCATCCTAAATTACCCCACAGTTCCATGACTTCAGTGTCAGGGGGACTGTTATTACCTACCATCTTCTCCAGGAGCACTTGCAAGTTGGAGAAGGCCATTGAGTCATGTCTTTTCTGTGTTTCCCTGTAGCTCCCTCTGGCCTTCTCCTCTGTGCAAGATACCATGTTAAAAGTGACTATGCTTCAAGGTGAAAGCAAAGGGAAAAAAGGAAAAGTATGTCCAGGAATTCCATGTTTAAATACTTTTATATGTGTTATAATTGCAGACATTTGGATTTTAAGTGTTTCTTTCCTTGTGTGACATTCTGGAAGGGATGGCAGAACCAGACCTACTCATGGTCTGAGTTATCAGCCATGGACAGGTTTTGCAGTAAGTGCATGCAGCTTGAGAAACATCCAAATATAGCTCCCATAGTAACATAGCTTAGGCATGAACTGGATGTGCAGTGCTAATGTCTGGAATGTGATTATACACTTAGTGTCTGGCTAAAGTCATTAACCAGTTGAGAAATGTACGATGGGCATACAACAAAAGGTAATAACTAACATGTGACACAGGATAATAGGCATAATCAAATCCTTGTAAGGGGAAACCAGGGTCACAATTGAAGCCAGTTCACTATTCAGAGTGATTTAAACCACTGGAAAGAAGGGATATTGCAAGGTACAGTTGGGACACCAGTCCCAGTGCTGTCTTCTCTGCAGCTCCAGAAAGGATGTCTGAGATTCAAGCATTCAGCTGCCTCTTGTGGCTGGCCAGAAGGTGGTTGAGCCCAGTGTTTGGAAAAGATGGGTAACAAACTAACTCTGGGGCAGCCTGGGCGCTGGGGAGACAAATGTCCTTGCAGTCAGGGACAGCCACCATGGGACAGAGTGGTCAAAGGGAGAAGCAAGGCTGCAAGGAGCAGGCAAACCATGTACTTGATTTTAGAGAGAAGCATACAAGGCTGAATCCTGCAAGGCCTGGAAAATATGTGCAGGTGTCTCAGTGTATGGCTCTGAAACTTTGGGAAGGGGGGTGGTGACTCCCACCTCTCTTCAGTTCTGCAGGACAGTAAAATTCTGGTTTGTTTTATTCACTCTACAATGACATTTGGAAAACTTTCCTCCTTTATTTCATCAGTCGGTGTCTTATGATGAGACTAATCTGGAGTACAGTTCCAGTACTGAACCATGCTTTGCTGTGGTACATAAATGCTGTCCTTATATTAACTTTGAGGGTTGATTGAGAGCAATATGGCAAATGTGCTTAATGAGCCATTGTGTTTCAGTGCTACATGAGGCAGAAACATGTGCACAGGACAGGCTCAGCATGCAAGCTAAAACACTGCGTAAAAACTTTCCTAAGGCTGAGTACTAAAGTTCTCTAAATTTGCCTGTAGGCAGTACAGTGTAAGGTATCCTTACAGGATCCTCACAGGTATCCTTACACTGTGATCTTTTAAATAAATTTAATGAAATATAGTCAAAGCATAAAGCCATGATGGAAGCATATATTTTCATTTAGGCCTGGGACTGATTCCCACATGAGGAAAGAGCTGAGGAAAGACATGTGACTGCATGAGTGAAACAGCAGCAGTGCTGATGTTGTAGCTCATAAGGTCGTTCATCTAAAACCTTCAAGCAGTTGGCTCAAAGCCTAAGGAGAATACAAGTGGGCTGAATGCATATATCCTGATCTTCTACACAACTCTCTTTTTCTCCTGACTTTGATAGTTTTCCATGTGATTAGAAACATTATTAGGAAAGGTAAGGATAGATGGTATTTTTCAGAAAAGCAAAATTCCTGGAATCAAATGACTTGTGAGAATCTCAGCTTTCGATGTCTAAAGTTTTCTGAGACAATGATTGAGGAGAAGCCTTATGACTATAAAAGAACCCAAAGACCTGAACATTTAAAAAAATGGGTTGAAATAGTAGAATTATTCTGCTTTAAACTACCCCTCTCTTTGTTTTGTTAAAATGTACTTCAACATCTTTAATAATAATCTACCTTCAAGTCAATACCCTGCAATTCTGCAGCTCTTCTGTAACTTACAGATACATCATCCTCTAATTAATTAGGTTAACAACATAAACCTGCATTTTAAAACAAACTTTAAACTTTTTACCTCTCAGTCCTGCAAACTGATGCAAAATATTGCAGTATCTGTATGAACTGAAGCAGGAAGGCTGCAGAGGAATGCTTTAACAGTACTTTGTCTTATTCCTGTAACAATTTAGGCACAAGCTCAGCAGCAGCGGGTGATGCTTAGGGTGGTACCGGGAGACTCCTGTAGGAAGGCAATCCGAGGAAGGAAGGGAAGCAGCTCCCAAGGCAGGGAGCAGAGGAGGCTTCCCCCGGGCAGGAGGGAAGCTTCTTGCTGCTTCCAGCAGATGGTGCCAGTCCTCAGCAGAAGCCAGCAGCAATGCTGGGAGCACACCTCAAGCTCCAAGGAGGGGAGTTCTCTCTGTTTTCCTAAGAACAGAGTTCAGGTTCTCAAATGACCTTAGTCTGTGACATGCCTTATTTATGTGACAATCTATAAAAGCTTTTACGCTGTTACACTTTTTTCCTTTTTTTTTTCTTCTTCTTCTTCTCTGAATTACCTAAATTGATTCTTCTGCTGTTGTATGGAAACTGAAGGAAGTGAGAGCCTTAGGAAAAAATCACAAGAAAGCTGTTACACAAACCAGTTTCTTCATTGCTGTCACCATCTAGTAGTTGATATATTATTCTACTTTCCACCTACTTACCTCTAAGTAGAGCCTCTCTAAGGGATCTACTTACCACCAGCATAATTTTTCACATTAAAAATAATATGCACACTACTGGATATTCAAATGCATTCAGTACTTTGATGAAGTGTAGGAAACTCTTCAGTTATATTCAACACCAAGAAGTCAGGGCTGTGAGGAGGGCAGGCTGTTGTAACTGGTATTTCCATTATCTGTGTTAATAAGAAAGGGAAAGGAAATGCTAAAACCCCAAAGAACTGGACGTGGTCAATTTTTCTAGTTATTAAAAGTCCATTTTTTTATTATGTGTTTTGTGCTATAAATGTGTTGACTTTTCCTGTGCAGTGTGGCTTCTCTGTATGATGCTGACAGCACAACTTACTGTTGTGAGTCAGAGGAAGACATCTCATTGCAAGGATGCTCTTGTAGAGAAGCCCTGTGTCCCTCACACTCTGTGTGAGCCAGATTACGTTTGCCCCCTTCCCCCAGTGCTCGTCCCGTGCAGAGGAGAAGTGACAGTGTTACAGAAATCAGCTACTGATGGAGCAGGCGCATTTCTCTCCATCCTTCAGCTCACAGCAGTGTCCCAGACTTGTACATCCACCCACCACTCTTCATCCCACAGCAAGACACGGATCTCCACAATAGCTTCAGAGCAAACTCCTGGTAGCTTACATTAGCTGGCAGCAGGATCAGAGCTTTTTAAGGGAAAGTTTTCTACCAGACTGCCACTTCCACCTGGAACAGAACAAAGGGAAACAGAAATAGCTTAACTTAAAAGATAATAAATATACTAGTTAAATATATGTGTGAACAAGCACCAGATTTTGTAACTTGAATGCTGCTGTAGTTTTTCTCCCCCAATAGCTGGAGGCCTGTATTACTCATACTTGCTACACAGAGTCAGTGAGATTTGCTTTTGACAGCAAAGAAAGTGACATAAAAAAGATTGCATGACTCCCTGTGCCATATTCCTGAGTTACCAAATAACCGAGAAAGCCACAGCTAAAAAAATGATCCTTAGTTACCACCTACCAATGCCTACTGAGATATATTTTTATTATTAGCAAAAAATGACTGTCAGTTTGTCTGTCATCTTAATGAACTCACTGACTAAATCTCTATTGAAAATTCTCATATAATTCCCTTCATATCATTTTACTGGCAACCAAGGAATCTATAAACCTTTCAAAGCTACAGTCTGTGAACTTCCCTGAGCTGGCCCATCAGTGACAAGAAAATGTCTTGAGTGACTGTTTCTGCATTTCATTACCTGTCACAGTGATGCCAAGAGCCAAATATTGAGAACCAGTTACAGGTCTCCTGCAGGTGACTTCCAGCTGAACCCATTTTAAATAGGTAGTAAATCTAGATTACTTCAGAGCAAATTTGTATTACCAATTATTACTGTGTCAGGGTTTAACACTGGCCCAGCAATTAAACCGAATGACAGATTGCTCTCTATTAATCCCCCTCTCCTCCCTGATAAAGGAAGGAGAGAGAATAAGGGAGAGAGACTTATGGGTTGGAAACTAAACTACACAACTTTAATGAAACATTAATGATAAATAGGAAAAATTGCTAAATATATACAAATATACAGGAAAAGTGATACCACGTTCCTCCCCCCCTTTCCCCAATAACTCTCACGTCACCACCGAGGCTGCAGGGCAGCCCTGGAAAAGTCCAGGCTGGAATCCTGGAGTCAGCAGCAGTCAGGAGCTGGAGGCAGGAACACACAGATTCAGGCTGGCACGGATCAGGACCACAGGTAGAGGAATGGATGGAATCCTCCCAGGATGCTGTAGCAAAAACCAGGAACAGGCAAGGAAGGGAAGCAGGAAGGGCAGGAAGAAGTGTTTGGCCCTTGTGATCCCTCAAATTTATACTGAGTATGACGTGTATAGGATGGAATACTCTGCTCAATTCTGGCATCTATCTTGTCCGGTCCCCCCCAAAGGAGGGTTTCAGGTGGGACCTCCTTACTCTATCTGCAGGGTAAAATGTTCCTCAGAGCTGAGCAGTGTCCTTGGCTCTGCACACCAGTCTCTGGCAGTAACTATAAACATCGAGTGTTATCAGTCCTAGAAGCAGACACTGTCTGAGAAACTTGCTGTTAATTTCAGCAAGTGCAGCTACTTACAAGAGACTTAGCCGAAAGCAAAAATACAAGATAGAAAAATCACCTTTATCCTGGCCAAACCAGGACATACTGAAAGGGCAAAATTGAGAGGTCGCTATTGGTAGCGTTTAACATAATTACCTCTTTTCTAATTTTTTTAGTCTTAATCAACTAATGTTGACTTTGATCAGATGCAGCCACTGACTCTTCTGCTCTCTTGTAGAATTTGCTGGATGTTCTGCCTTAAAGACCACTGCTATGATCTGAGGAGTAGTAGGTCATAGTTGCCTGAAGGTGCTGTTTGATCAAAGTTAGGAGATGTGTTTACCTTTGTGCTTTACTCCTGTGCTGGAATAAGAGCATATACTGACTCCAGGTCCTTCTTCGAAAGGCTTACTGTTTATAATGCAACACAGTGTTGTAACAAAGTACAGTATCTCTGAGCATATATTTGAATATAAAGACACAGGCCCTGGGTCAAACTATGAATTTTTCTTTTTACTTCTGAATATCTACGATTTCTTTCCTACACATTATTTAAAAAAAATCAGTAATCATGAAGTGTGCATACACACTGTTCCTAACACCAGCTGCAGAAAAGATAAAATGAAGGTGGCGTTTGCTTTAGAGAAGTGTCTGAGATATTCAGCAAAAGTATTTCAACTTTGGTACTTATCTGAAATAAAACATATTTTTGGCTTCCAGTCTAACAGGCTTAGCACGTTCAAATGGCTTAATGCTGATTTTTATTTGAGTTGCCACTTTACCCAGCTATTTATCCTGATCCTCATGAGCTGTCAAGGATGAACCGCTCTGCCAAGAAGCCATCCTCCTGGAGGATACAAGTAAGATTTTCCTCTGAGCCAAGGGCTCCAGGGCACATGGGAATGAAGCAGGCTCTGTTCTCCCTTCACAGAAGTACAATACTCCCAGATGCCACTGACCTGGTGAGGAAGAGTAAATGAACTTGCTCCAGAGTGCTGGGACACCTGGCCAGCTTCTTGAACCTTTTCAGAGAGGCCCTCTAAATTAAGGAATTTGTTTATAGTAATATTTATCCCTCACAGACATTTTCCTGGGGCGGTCTCTCTCATACTTCTGCTCACTTGGTTAGTTTCCATAGTGACACTTATTTGTAGAGTTTAGAGTTGCTCATAGCAGGTTTCTGCAAATGCCAGCCACATGCGTGCCATGTTAATAAGAAAGTCAGTCCTATTTCCCCTTGATGCTCTGATTTAGCTCTACAGTTGGGGGCATCTTTGGAAAAAGAAAAAAAAGGAGAAAAAAGAAAGAAAAAAATAAAAAAAAAGAAAAAAAGTGTGGGGAGAGCTTCTTTGGATTCAAGATCCAGGGGCTCTTAGCTTATTATTCTGGATGGTGTTTTTGACTGAACTTATTCTGTCTGAATTGCAGTGGCAGCCTTGGAGCTCTGTCTGTCTGCATCAGCCATTATACAAGCTGGGGGGGGAAGCTTCCATTATAGAGAGGCCCTTAGACTGATGCTTTATTTAAAATACAGAATCACAAGAAAAAGCAGTTCACCAGCCTTGCAGGTTGCCTTTTATCCCAGGTTGAAGTAAGAATTTGCTTTTCTTCTTGGGAAGTTACTACTATTTTTAAAAATAGGAGAATGCTAAAATCAGATACAAACTCGTGTATATACATACATTTTACCAACACGTTTGCCTGTGAAAGGGATAAAAAAAAAATTGCAATAAGTGAATAAAAGCATATTTCCACAGTGAAAAGAACAATTTCAAGGGCATACTTATTTGAAAAAACCCCAAAGATAATTTGTTGTAGCAATCACAAGAAATTAGTAGTAAACTGGAAGAGAGTTAGGAAAAAAAGGAGTTACTAGGTCTGAGCCAGACTGGTATCCCCACCAGAGAGGCATCCTCACAGGACAGCTTCTGGAATTTAGATATGACATGGCACACATTTTTCCCCACTTTTGGGTAAGAATAAGCAATAGAGGTAAACCTAGATTTGACAGGGATTTTTTCACACTGAGTATTAATTCTCTTAGTTTTCTTGCAGAGAGTTTGAGATTTTCATGTTAGCTTGAAAGATTTCATTCTGCAAGGCACTGAGAGGTTGGTTGAGCACCAACAGTATGAATAAAAATGAAGTAACAAACAATTGCAGGAGTTCCCAACAGCATCTGTCCAGAGGAAATACAAGGAACAGTGGTCCCAGAAGACCAGAGTATAGTTCTGCTCTTGTATAGTAAATAAAATAAAACCCAGACTCTCTAAAGTCACTGGAATTAAACTGGAGTAGACAAAATGTGAGTCTGGCTGGACCCTGGCCCTGGAGTCCACACGCAATCTTGATTGTAATGTGGAGTTGGAGCCAGAGAAAGTGGGCATGTCATGGAAGGACTGACAGATACAAGGGCAAGTGCCAACATTCATATTTTCCCCAGCCTTTAACTCTCAGTAATGTAAAAGAAGATTTATTAGGTTTATTAAGTTAACCCAATAAAAGAATAATACAAAATCAATGTTAAAACCTGTTGATTATTTAAATACAAGTGAAAGTAAGACACAAAACCTGTTTTCTTCAAAAGAAGTTGAAGGAAAAAAACTTATAATAGTAGAATGAGAACCAACATTTTAAAGACTGTATTTTATCTTCCCCTCAGTTGTTACAAAATGTAAATACTCAGTGTAGGGAAAGAAGGAATCATAAAACAGTAAACATCCTTGATGCCAGAACTGTGTAATTTTTACCAGCCAAGCTACTGTGCCATGTGTCAAATTGTGAATTCCGTGTGATGCAGTTCACCTTCAGGAACAGTACAAAGGATTAATGGAATCTACTGGGGAAGCTCTTCAGCTCTGTCTCAGTGTACCAGATGGTGGCTGCAGGTGAAATCTTTCCAAGAGATCAAATTAAATCTCCTGTGAATATTATTATAAGTCTATGAACTTATTATAAGTCTAAGAACTAAGAACTGTAAGTCTAAGGACTCTTTCTATTTAAGTTTCCTAATGTCTCAGGTAAAAACCCCAGCACATTTATGTACCGTTTTGTTTTGTGGAAGCCCTTGGAAAATCTGGAGGGAGAAAGTCCTGTGACTAGACAAGTACATTGTTTCTTGCCCTATGAAATTCCATTCATTTTTGACCTAGAGAATAAGTCTGACAGAAAGGAAATTATTTTTTTAGTTGCATAGTCCACAAAAGAGTGGCAGCATGTCAAAAACAACAGGTAAAGATGAATATCTCATATAAGACACGTTCCATGCAAGCATGAAGCAAAGTGGCACCAAGAAGAACAGATGGCCTCTCTGGAAGCAGGGAATGAGACTGAGGCCAAGTTCCTTGGACTTATTCACCCTCCAGATAAGGTGTCTGTGCCCAGGCTGTGCCAGAACTGAGCAGTCGTGGCTGTGCTGGGCCAGTGGTTGCTCCATGGGAGCTTTGGCAGACAGGGAATGTGCCATAGAGCAAAACACTGGCTAGCAATTTGGGAAGTACTCACTTGAAGTGCCAGCCTCAGCTCTAAAATGGGTTGTATCTGCAGATATTTAGCTCCTTTCACTCACCTGTGCATGCTCACTGTACCATTCTTATCCTGGGACAGAGATTATACATTTGTGAGGCACAAAGAAATATGAATACTGTCAGAAATGCCTTGGGGAAACAAATAACTCTGCATTAATTGCTGGCATTGGGTGGATCACTGGAAAGAAATATGCTTTACTAATTAAAAGATAAAGGATAAAAATATCAAATGCCTTCCTCATTATACAAGCAACAGCCAGAGAGATAAGTGGAGGCAGTGAATCGTAATGACAGACATATGTAGGCTGACGGTGCCTATAACTGTACATCTGAATGTGTCCCTATTTACCTTGGTTTCCCAAAAAAATGGTTGCATGTGCGCATGCTGTTGGTCTGTCCATCTATCAATCTTTCTATCATTTCACCCCAGTAAATTCTGAACTTGGCTCAATTCAATCAAATCTGACAGGAAAGCAAGAAGTTATGAAAATCAGGGTCATGGTAAAAAAAAGAGTCCTGAGGACTGTCCTATCTTTGGACAGGACTGCACTGGGAGCTCAAGAGTTACTTTTTCAGTGTAGTTTGCCATCTAGCCCACCAGCACATGCACTGGCTGAGCAGTCAGCAGGGATGTGTCTGAGATGCTGCATGTATTTCCTCTCGACTGGCAAGTATTTTAGAGACATGAGAAAAGGCTAAAACTAATGTACAGAATATAAAGGAGAACTGGAAGCATTGTGGAGAGGTCATGGTTATTTTAGTGTAATCTGCTGGGGAAGGACATGTCTCTGGGAGACCAGACATCGCTAGATTTGAGACTGATTTTATAGAAGCATAGAACAATTTTACTTGGAAAAGATCTTTAAGATCATTGAGTTCAACTATTAACCTAACTCAAATGAGCCTGGTGTTTAACCATGACCCTCTGCATATCTTTTAAATGCCTCCAGGAATGGTGATTCAACCACTTCCCTGGGCAGCCTGTTTCAGTGCTTGACAATCCTTTCAGTGAAGAAGTTCCTTCTAATATCCAACCTAAACCTCCCCTGGTGCAATTTCCACTCAGGAGGTGCAACTATACAAAGAACACAGATTTAGGAGATTCTACTGACATTCCAAACTGCAAAGACAACATTATTTTTGTTCAAAGTATTTTGGCAGTCATACCTACAGACTGATTCACTCTTAGTGACTGACTCCATGGGCTAAGCCTGAATTTGCTTTACTGCAGTGAAGAGATGATTCAAACTGCTTAAGTATGTAAGAGTCAAAAGCTTGTTCTTGTATGAAAACATTTACAATTTAAAAACCTGATTCTAACTATAGATATGTGGAAATATTCCTTTGTGAGTCTGATCTCACCCAGACTGAAGACAAAAGAAAGGCTTCTACTGACTTCAGAGCCAGGCATACGTGTTGCTTTAGTTGCTTGTACTAAATATAATACCAAACCTGAGAGTAACTGAAAAAGACTTGCAAAGTCAAATTTGGAGTAGAACTCCTATGGTTCCAGAAGACAACACAGCTTTAGTAATCTTGGCAATAAATCTCCAGGAGCAGTAGACAGACCCCAGCTATTGGTTATGCAGGTAATGTTCTTGTTAGGAACACTGGTGGAAAAATGTGGGGTTTTCCCTGTTTTTTTTTTTTTTTTTTTTTGTTGTTTTTAAGAGAAATGTTAATTGGGAAACTAAAAATTATAATAATTATTATCTATTGTATGCCTCTGATCTTTCAGACATGCCTTAAATTCAGCCCGCTACCTGTTTTTTTTTAGAACAGAAATTGAATTCTGCACTGGAATTTAGGAATAAGCCAAAATGCTTATGTTAACAGATCCGCTTCTGTAAGAAATAGTCTAGAGACCCATCTCAAGAACTACTGTCTATTTGGACTTCTGTAAATACTCTGTGTTTGTAGTGGCTCAGCTTTTTTTGTAACATTATTGCTTTAGATGATACATCTCTGTTTGAATTATGTCACCATTTTCCTTGAAATAAATTAGCCTCTGCAGAAATGGACAATGGCTTACTTCTCATATGTTCAGGACATTGGCAGGTTATTTAGCACAAGACAAACTGATAACCAAAAAACCAGAGCTGATTCTCACAAAATGTAGTTGCACCTTGCATGACAAGTCTAGAAACACCTAAGGGGTTATGAAAGGTTTTGTCTTTGTGGCCATGTAGCTTACGTCTTCCCATCTACCCAATAGCAGTCAACTAATTTCTTGTGAGTCCTGATGGCTTCTTTTCTGCTTCCTGTGTTACAAGCAATTGTTACATGCAATGATACCCTATAATAATTAAATAAGAATAATACATTTGAATGCATTTTGGCATTCAAAATGCCATTTTGATACAGGAGTGAGCTGAGCAGTATATTAAAGCCAAACCCAGTGTCTGGCAGCATGCCATTTATCCTCACAGCTAAGGGCTGAGACCTAGGTAGGTCCCAAAAAAGTATTCATCCCACAGGTTTGGATCTCCAAGCCTCCTGTCTCCCTCATTACCCCCAGCTGCTTTATGACCCTCTAGAGCAGAAACCAGACCTCACTGTCTCTTTCCTAAGCCTGAACCCATCAACTGATGCAGTACCTAATGATTTTAGTGTGGTGCACATGCCAATACCACGCAGGGATACAAAAGCTTCCTTTGAACCAAACCAGCTAGGGGAGCAAAACTAATTGCACTAAGTTGTCCCCCTCAGAGTTCTCTGTAGCTTTGTTTTTTCTATCTGAATTAGTTTGTCCAGGTAAAACTATGCTATGTTGTGATGAGTATTCTGGTTACTTATCCCTCTCCACTACTGTAGTTCATCTCACATCCCCTGTTCAGAAGACTTTATGTAGTTACCTCTCTCCAAAAAATCTAAAAATGAAGCATCTATTCCAATAATATTTTTTGTGTATCTTCTGCATCTTTAGATCTCATGTCATGACTGACAATGCTGAGCCTTTTGTTTAGCATGATTAAAATTTCTGTGTGACTCTATGTAACACTTGAGAATTTTAGTTTAGTTTAATGACTTTTTTCATCTAGGACTCACAGTAATTTTCCAGGCTGCTGCCATCCTCCAAAGAAAAAGAGTTGTTATAATTCAAAGTATTTATTTTCCTTCTCAAAAACTTAAATCATACTTCCATTTGTAGAATCTCCAAATATAGCTTTTCTCCTCAGGCCTTTAAATAGTGCAAACATTTTACTCGAAGGTAAATAGCTGTTAAACGACTTTTGGTTCATCTAGCAATTAAAAAAAATGCAGTAAAGTAGCTGGAGTTAAAAAACAAAGCTCAGAGTTTTAGAGGAGCATGGAAACAATACCAGAAAAAGCACCAAAAAGAAGCACAGAAAGAATGGTTGTATCTGGAAAACCTTGTTACAAAGCATAGCAAGATTTGAGTATTTATTTTTTAATTCTTTTTGAATTAAGTGATTTATTCTCATAGGAAACTGTTTCAGAAAAAAATATCTATAACAATGCATATACTCCACCCATTCACAGTATATTCATGGTATCTATCTGAAATGTCTGTGTCCTCTCACCTGGGCTTTATCATATCTTGCTGTGTTTGTGGCCAAAAATTTAAGTGTGGATGATAAAACCTGATGTCTGATAAAACAGCTGGTTAGGAATGACTGAAGTCTAGATTTTACAACAATTAGAGGATTAAGGAATTAATATCTGCTAATGCTGTTATCTGTGAGGGCCTGATGCTGTAAAATTTGATATTGAAGCTAAACTAGGACAATATGTGTGGCCGAACTTTGAACTTTGTAATAAACTCTAGGCAATTGTAGAGTAACAGTTTTGCCATCTTCATTTTAGCGACTAATTACAAATCCTTTGAAGAAAAAAAATCTGCTATGCTGTGTATAATGCATGGTCTCCTAGATGTAGGGCTTATGTCCTTTACAGTTACTGGTAGCCTTCAAGGATAACCTTATGAGAAGCTGAAAACATAAATGATTGAAAAGAAATAGTTTCTCTGGAAAGATGAAAACTTAGAACTAAAGCTTACTTAAAATAAATTCAGGATAAGAAAAAATTCTATATACTCGATTCCAACTTTTTCAATTATATTTGTGCAACTCAAGTAGATTTTACCCTGTATTGCTCAATTCTTTGTACTCTGAAGTTACGAAGCATGGAGCATGAGATGAACAAATACACAAGAAATATAAAAAAAATGGCTTATTTTTACTTTCTTTTTTTTTTGTAGTTAAACCAAAAATCTTCAACCTAGAGGACTAGAAATTAATTGCAAAATTAAGAATAAATCAAATTGAAATTATTGCAGTCTTGAAATCTCTGGTTTGCAGTGTCTGGAGTTGTATTAAAAAAGACACCAACATGTTACTCCAAAAATTGTTTTCTGGTTATGCATGGCCTTTATTCCAGCTATTTGAAAGGTATTTCTCAGTTGTGGACTACCTATAAGGAACTGTGCTGTGGAGGTGCTGTCCTTCCTCATGAGTTTGATCTCAATTATCTGTGAATAAAAATCAAATGGCGGGAAACCAATCAAATGTCTGGTGAGAGGGGGTGACAGGAGCAGTATTCCCCTCTGAGAGTGACTGTTGTTGGCTCCCTACATGGGATGGGAAGGGGATTTTACTGAGATGAGAACAGGGACAGGAGGCCCTTAAGGAGCCCTGTGAAGAATACAGTCCCTTGGCTGCAGATGTGGCTAATGCTGCCTTTCCCACATGTCCTGGTTTTGGTTAGGATATGTGGGAGGAATATGGAAGCAGGGCTGCTGATTTGGAATTGGATCACTGCTTTCTGATATATTGTGCTTCTCTGTATGGACACTTGATTTAAATTCCAAAGGGACATCCTTAGCATTTTTAAAGTGTGCCACAAAATGATTTGCATGCTTCAGGGAGACCTCACCGTTTACAGCTATTTTGTGCAGTCAGAGAAATTTAGAGTGAACACTGATGAAAAAAGACATCTCTTAGCCATGCCTTTTTTCATACCAGATGCATTACTTATTAGGGCAGAAACAATTCAATTTTGGAATGAATCTTTACTTTTATATCATAAGAAGCTGTTGCTTTGGCTGGCCATGGTGTCATGTTTTAACTCTGGGCCAGCAATTAACCAAATGACAGATGCTCTCTATTAATCCCTCTCCCATCCCCAATAAAGACAGGAGACAGAATAAAGGAGAGAGACTTACAGGTTGGAGATTAAACTACATAGCTTTAATGAAACAGCAATGATAAAAAAAGAAAAAAATATTAAATATATACAAATATACAGAAAAATGATAACACATTCCTCCTCCCTTCCCCTCAGCAACGCTCACATCACCACCAAGGCTGCAGGGCAACACTGGGAAAGTCCAGGATGGACTCCTGGAGTCAGCAGCAGTTGGGATCTGGAGTCAGGAACACAAGGATTCAGGCTGGAATGGATCAGGACCACAGGAGATGAATGGATGGAATCCACCCAGGATGCCAAAGCAAACAGGAACAGGAGAAGAAGGGCCAAAGGGAAGGGTGAAGGCAAAGGGGTCTGACCCTTGTGATCCCTCAAATTTATACCGAGTATGACGTGTATGGGATGGAATACTCCGTTTGGCCAATTTTGGTCATTCATCTTGTCCGCTCCTCCCTAAAGGAGGGTTGTGGGTGACCCCTTTACTCCCTTTCTCTTTCCAGACCACAAGATGTTCCTCAGAACCAAGCAGTGGCCTTGGCCATTCTCTAGCCATAACTATGAACATCAAGCATTATCAGTCCTAGAAGCTGCCACTGACTGAGAAACTTGCTGTTAATTTCAGAAAGTGCATCTACTTATGAGAGACTTTGCCGAAAGCGAAATTACAAGACAGAAAATTAGCTCTATCCTGGCCCAAACCAGGACACATGGTAATGTTACCAGCATTTGTAAGTAAAATACAGATCTGGTATTTTAGCATGTAGGAAAAAGATGCCTACACTTGTTCAAATATGATTTTTAAGTACACTTGTTTGCAAATATTACAGCTTACAGACACACTTCGCTGGAATGCTGAACAGTGACTAACCTCAGAGGATGATGCTGCTGGAGCAAAGGGAACTCCCTACAAAACTGTGAAGCAGCTCTGTAGAGAGACTACTGTGGCCATTTCTGAATGGCTACTACACTTCTGGAGCATTTCCATGGCTTGGTGAAAATTCTCCAGCCCTAAACCTCCCATGGCTTCTGCCTGCTGCTGGAAAGAGACCTGTGCAAATGGTGATGGCTGGCAGATCCACAAGATTCAGAGGACTGGAGATTGCACCTGAAGCCTAACAATGCAGGTGAAACATCTTTACAAAATCATAGAATCATAGAATGGTTTGGGTTGGAAGAGACCTTAAAGATGCCCTCTATTTATCCCTCCTCCCATCCCTGATAAAAATAGGAGAGAAAATAAAGGAGAGAGACTTATGGGTCTAGTTCCAACCACCCTGCATGGGCAGGGACACTAGACCAGGTTGCTCAAGCCCCCATCCTACCTGGCCTTGAACACTTTCAGAGAGGGGATAGCTTCTGCATTTGTGTTAAAACAAATTGGATTTTGGATTCATGTTGGAAAAAACCCAAAACTACTTTTGCTTTGAGCCAGTTGTTAGAATTAGGTAATGCGCTCTCCTGTATCAGTGGGTCTTTCAGCAGATCAGACCTGAAGCAACAAATAAATTCTTTCAAAAGAATTCCAATTACTTAGTATTTTCCTCAGGTTCTATTAAAAAATTCTAAGTCTCTCAGACTGGGCCAGTGAATCATTACAACAAGGACAATCTCATGCTTTACAGAATGTGCTCAAGTTACATATTTTCCAGGGTCTGGGACAGCTTTTCACTGCTGGAGTAGGGTAGTGCTTCTGCCACCCTGAGAGATCTGAGGACAGGCATCAATGGCAAATCCTTGTAGTTGGTTAGTGAGCCACACAAGGTACTTGTCTTTGCTTTCCAGATTCTTCATAGTCTACTCCACACTGTCATCTCTTACAATGTTTTATTGACTTGTTTTAAGTCAAACTTTCCTAATAATTATTTTTTATTTTCAGCATTCTTTGTCCCTTAAAAAAAAATTGTGGCCTGTCTGCAGCAGACATCTAGAACTTTCCCCAAAGGCAGAGAAATCTGCTTAGATCCCATTCTTTTTAAAAATGGGGAACTAATGAGCACCCTCAGTGCTTCTGGATTTAATACATGCTACCCCTGCTGGGAGATGAGTTCTGTAACCACAGCTTTCCAGACCAAATACCTGTGCCTGCAGAAATTCTGCCTCTGTGTTTTTATTGTTTTCATATTTGTATTCATGTTTGCCTTCAAGTTCATCTGGCTTCTTAAACTCCTCAACCCAACTGAGTGGCCCATGCAGAGCATCCTTCTGTGCCCTTGTTCTGGAGGAGAGCTGGGACCCCTGCAAGGTCTCCATTCAAACCAAGTGATCCAGCCTGCCCAAGCACCCAGGTACAGCCAGGAGCCCTGAATGTCTGCAGTCAGCAATGGGCAAACCTTGCTGGTTGCTGAGCTCAAGAAGACTCTTCTTGGGCTGTTCCTGGTAAGATATACTTTCAGCTTTCAGTCTAGTTTTTTTTTTTTTTTTTTTTTTAACTAAACCTTCTTTAAAAGGCATTTTATAACTTCTTGTACCAGTGTTTCTGTCCAGGACAATATTTCATCATACCTTGATGAATATCTTCCCACCTCTCCACACACTGGCTACTCAGAATGCTTTACTCCACCCTTGACTGTACACAATCCTGATTTGTGAGGACTGGGCATGGCTTAGGCACTGCATCACTGGCTGGGTGCCTGTAATATGGTTTTTGGAGGACTGCCTGACACAGGAGCTCTCCCAGTGACAGCAAGCAGTGACATTCTGAAAGCATGCAGCTTCTACCAAAAATGGTGCATTTGCATTAGTTTCAGTCCAATTGCTCTGAAACCAGCACTAACCCTCTCAGTCCCACTTCTTGTTCTCACCAGAATCCCAGTGAAAGGATGTGTTCTTTTGTTCTGGGGCAAATGTAGCTCAGACTGGGTGGTCTGAGTCCCTGTGCTGAGATACTGTGTCTGGGTTGGCTCACATGAAAGAGCTGTAAATGGTCATTTGAGGAAAGAAAACACAAACACATTCACCTGGCTGCAGCACAGCAGTAGAGCTTTCCCTTGGCTGTGGAAGAGCCAGGGAAAAGCTGCAATACTTCTCAGCACTATGAGAACCAGCAGTGTTGCGGTGTGGGAGGTGAACCAGAGGCAAAGCCAGGGGCTACGGCCTTTCCAGCCTCCCCATGGAACTCTGTGATACATTTCACTCTTCAGAATGTGCAATAGCACAAGTTATTAACATGCAGATTCAGCACAGGCACTATTATGTAAGCATATGATGTCTTCCCTCTAACCTAAATTTCGCTTAAACAGAAAACACAAAAGACTTGCAAAGCTATCTGAAAGCAACAGCTGAGTGTCTTCAGCCATCTAGGCTCTGCCAGGTTTTTGCCAGCCCACTTAATGTATGAAGACCCTTGATTTCATCTTCCTTTTCATTCTTTGCCCATTTTGTTTCTGTCCTGGTTGCTGAGACAGAGCTGTGCAGAAGACATCTTACTCTGTTACAACTTTCTAGTCCTTTTCCATCATCCTTAAAGCTTCCCCTCAGGATTACTGAGATCTAATAAATTTTTAAAATTTACCATCAGCTAAGCATGCATACTCACAAATGCAATTCTTGCTGCTCAGCCATCCCTTGTAATCAACTTCATCTGACTGTATAGGTAAGATAGTTCTATTCACAGTTGTAAGACTCGATATTTCTGCCACACAGCTTCTGTGCAGTGTGTGACACTTCCTCTTAGCTGATCACTGATTCATTCTACATGGAAATATTCAGTGATACAGAGCTTTTATAAAATCAGAGTTTGGAGGCTTACATAGATAGATTCTGGTGTCAAAAAATAGTAAGAAAAGAATATTAATTTTTCTTATAGATTTATTCTGACGATAATGATTTTAAACAATTATTAAAAGACAGTTTCTATGAGGCAGCCATTTAAATCTCATTATTTTTTCAAAGGCTTCCAATAAGTATGAGAGATCATGGCAGGGGAAACCAATATATCACACTGTGAGTCTGTCTTTGGGCAGTCAATTCAGCATTCTTTGGAACATGTACCACAGCAATTTTGCATCCCTGGAGAAAGGTATTTGCTATATTGCAAATAATGGGCTGATCAGTTAAAATTCTTGCAATAAAAATTGGTTTTGCACCTACTATATTTTTTTTTCCTGTGAAAATGTCCTTTGCCAAATTTTATATTTTTATTTTCTTAGAACTAACCCAATTCAATAGAAGGATAGGATCTGCTATTTTTTCTTATTAGACATCACTTGCCCACACTGGACTGTAGTGTTTACTGCATTTCAGACAGATTTCCATACTAGATAAATTGCTCTGATCTCTGCTCTGACTGACGAAGATAATGCCTCCTCTAAGCAGACAAAAGAAAAGAAAAAGAATATTCTTCATTAATTTTCATCTGAATTCCAAACCAATTGTTTAATTTATGAAGGAAAAGAGCTTTAAATATCACAGTAAAATTAAACAGTAGGTAAAATATAATAACCACAAATTTTCTACTAAGCAAATATTTATTTAGCATACTTAAATATAATATATGCATCCTTCTGAGACTAGTCAGGACATCTTATCCAGACAGCATTCATCATTCTGGGGAGAGGTAAATAAATTCATTCAAACTCCACTGTGGACCTTCTATGCAGAATAGCACTATTATTACTAGTTCTACCTATATGGAGAGGATACTCAATGAATGTTGCCTTCTATCAGCATTTCCTTCAGGTAAATGCTTTTCATTTTCTGTCAAAGAGCAATCCACAATCTTAGCCATCTTTGAGATATTAAGTAATCGTGTTCCAATCTGTCATTAAGTATAGATGCTGGGCAGTAGTAAACCTGCAATTTTCAAAGCTGGATGGTGCACAGAAAAAAATCCCATGAAATTCTTAATTATAAGCAGTCATTCATCGTCTTCAGTGAACCCTGGATGCTGCTGGAGTACTGTGAACATTAACTATTATAGTTAAAATGGAAAATACAACATTTAATTTTTTTCCTTTGAATAAAATGTTCTCATCTTTTCCAGGAAGACATACAGTTAAAAAGTCTATTTAAACTTAATAAAAACTTCCAGGAATGTACATACCCACTTAAAATAGCCTAAGTAACTTCGCTGCTCACTCCTTACAACACTATGACCAGAACTTAAACAAAATATGGGACTGAAAAATAAAGCCACTGGCCAGTTGGTCCTCTCTTCAAATGACTGATATCTTCACTGCTTCAATGACTTGGAAAATTGTGAATTTATCTAGCTGAACCTCTGTATGACTTGTTTACACACCACTTGGATTGGAACAGTCTTCTAGTGTTCAGGTTGAATTTCACTTGCCTTTCTACCAGTACAGCCAAATACTGATGTCTTCCTAGATAATTAGATGAAGTCTTTCGAAGAGAAGCCATTGTTATTGTAAATTATTTTTTCCCCATTCATTAGATAAGAGATACTTACAATCTTCGCTCTTAGACCTTTTTTCACCTGAGAAATTTTTTCCAATTGCAGAACTGCTCATTGTTAACAGACCACTCTAAATTTTGCAAGGCAGGATCCTTCTTCTGCACATATTTTTTTTTTTTCTGTACCCTCAGACTCTTATCCTATTGCTGGGTTTCTTTGCTCTTCTCTGGTGCAGTCTAGGCCCACTGCTTGCTCATTGGGAGCAGAAAGGCACGAGAAATGCAAAGGAAATTCCTTCCCACATAAAACTGAGTGGAGATACAGTGAACATGGAGAATCTGTCTAATAAATTATTGGGCTGAAAAGTGCTTCAGAAGGCTGTCCAGCCCCAAGTTCTTGTCTCAAGGCAGGATCAGTATTACCTGTATCATTAATGATAAAAATTCAAAACCATAGAACAATTTAAGTTGGAAGGGACTTCAGGGATCACCTTGTTCAGCCTCTTGACTGACATGGGCACTCAGCACTGCCTAACTGATTTGTAATGCCCATCAAGGATGGAGACTCCATCACCCAGGCAGTTTATTCCAGTGCTTTACTGTGCCCACTCTTATAAAGTTTTCCTAATACCCAACTTGGATTTAATTAATTAACAATGAAATAATAAGTATGTGATCTTTTCTGTCTAGGTCTGTGAAAAACCTGTTGACAGAAGAGGAAAAAAGATGTGTTTTCAGTGCTATAAGGACAGCCTCTTCCACACAATGCAGCCCAAAGCTTGCCAGGTGTAGATGTCTCTTAATCTGCTGTAGTTGTGAGGGCTGGATATCAGATGAGTTCTTGTTTTCATTAGTTTTCATTATATTGTAACAAATAGGTTTTAATTTCATACAGTTTGCAGGTCAGACAATAAGAATGGCAAAAAAAGAATTAACAGATACTTCACATGACAGTTATTACATGCAATTGTGAGAATATGCTTGATACATTTTGGTATAATTTGAAAGCCTGACAGCTTGTGCGTTTTCTGATCTATCATTAGTCAAATGGATTAATTTTACAACTGTAACTCATATGCAACTGTGTTATTTCCTTAAAGGATTTTCATATTTTCTTACTTTCCAGGATCATGAAGATCTTTTCAGAAAGTTGTATTAAAAAATTATACCTAGTAAGAAGAGTTGAAAACAAATAAAGTGCAACAAACTTTTGAGTAGCAATTTCCTATTATTTTTTTTCCTTTTTCTTGTCATTTTGCTTTCCATTGAATTGGAATTTTATTTTTGATTTTATTTTTTCTCCTTATATAGGGTTATTATCTCAGTAATTACTGAGTAGGACAGCATAATGTTAAGTAATGCTGAATCCATCACATCAATCACTCCTCTACTGCAGAAGCACTCAGGAGAGGGGGAGTTAAACACAGACATGAGTTAAAAATACTTTATGGACTAAGTAACTGATTTGGTGCTAAGATGATCTGATGTTAGAGCAGGCCATATTTTCTACACCAGTTTATATATGCTGAAGTACAATTTCAGTTTTTCTTATGAGGAGGGTTTTTGGATAGGATATAACGTTTCATCTGCAATGCAATCCTGCCTTATTGAACTGGTTTTATGGAGAGTAGATGTACTATAGTTATACAGAGCAGTTATCCAGAATTTTACTTATACATTCACCTCAATATTTATCCCAGGGGAAGAGAGGCTCACCAAAGGAAATCATCCAAGCACAGATCCAGAAAAGTCTAGTCGATGGTAGTATTTTCTTTTACTTCTGAAAAACTGGGCACAGTATGTGTCATGGCCCTTGGTATGTTGATTGAGGCACCATTTCTGGATGATAATGGGAGTGGTATTTATTTGGTATTTACCACACCGAAGTGTAGGTGTCATGTCAATATTTTCCTCTTGGATAACATGAAAGTGGGGAATTTTACTACTTTCTATGTTCTGTTTTAAAGTGTTCCCAAAAAGTAAAATTACAAGAAAGAAAATTGGTTCTATCCTGGCTTAAACCAGAGCAACTGTTATGGATTAACAGTTCTAGAGTACAATAGTATCTGAAATGAGAGATTCATCCCCTCTTTCATCAAAGAGTTAACTATGATGAAGAGAAAAATAGTAGCTATGAGTAATGTTATCTCAGGAACTTCCTGTCCACTTGCACCAAGTGTGCAAAAGAGCACTGCGAAAAGAGTTTATGACATTTAAATGTGGTGGTGTGGTGCCAGCACGTAACCAACCACACTGTTTTCTGTTTATGCTGAACCTTCTCCTTAGTGCAAATTAAATAGCCTATTGTATTTAAAGTCTAATCTAGCACACATGGGTGTTAGTGGGAATATTTCAGTTGGTTTTGACCGGTTGGATTAAGACCAATAAAACTAGCAAAACTACACCAATATTTCTTCAGTCTGAAGACTTTCTTCTGGAGAGAGTCTTGGGCTGGTGTCCCCAGATACATTTAATCTCTACATCTACATTTCTGGGCACAACAGCGATCCTATGAGTCCTTGAAGAACAGAAGACAAAGCCCCTATAGTCCCTGCCTCACTTGTTTGCTTTTCACTTGTTTGCTTCTCACTTGTTTGCTAGTCACTTGTAATTCTCCATAAAAAGACAGTCCTATCTGATAATTGTCATAATTTATTGCTATCTCTGAGTGGAGGGACTGAAGGTAGAAAATAATGTTCAGTCTGCCTCATAGAGCTGCAAGGCCTCTTCCTGCCCTAGCTCCATTTTTAGGTGGGCCTGTGGCAGGGATGGGGAGGTAATGAAGCTTTATGGGTTAATGTGTTTAAGTGGAGTTGCTTTAAGAGAAAGAACTGAGATGATTCCCTTCTGGTGCCACCCTGGGAAACCTGGTGGCTCTGAAACTGTGTTTCTCTGTACCACCTAGCAGATAGCAGCTTCTGAGGAAAAAACAGGATCAGGTTCACCAAGATGTGTGGTCAGAGGCAGCAGCCGATGGCACCAGGCTGTCACCCCAGGTTGCTGCACCTGGCTGAGGCAGATGTAAGTTAAAGGCTGCCAGTGGGTTTGTACCTAGCTCATGGTGTCAGAACAAAGGCCTGGCTTGAAGGAGCTGGAAAACTAGGGAAGATCAGGTGCTGTAGCCACACTGTTCAGTTTGGGAAGCCCTCTTAGAAAGCTTGGGTTGCTAATTTCAGGACTGCAGTGCTTATACTTCAGAAGGGATGTCTCTGCTCTCTGGTAGGAGATGAGGACATTGGTGGCTGTGATGTGAGGCCTCACACAGCTGCTGCTGCTGGGACAGGCACCTCCAGCTGCCTGATCAGTCACACCGAAGGGAAGCTGAAAACCATATCCTCTGCAGTTTTCCCTCCTTCCCTAGATAGACCAAGTAGGTCACTTGCATGATAATGTGAAACACACTCGGCTGCCAAGCCAGCATGGAGAGTCAGAGGATTTGGTCTGCAGCGTGCAGCAGGGGAAGGGATATGGCAAGAGCAGATGGGCCAGTGAAATAAATGAAACATTCTGTATGAGGTAACTTCATCATCATTTCTGATGGACTAGGCTCCAACACTGTATCCTTCACATTGCAACACAACCACAACCTAACTTTAGAACCCTTTAACCATGTTTTCCTTTATTTATGGTTCAGTAGGCATAGGAGAAATAACTCGTATCTCTGCAGTGTACCAATATTTGTGCTCTGCTTAGTGCTCCACTTAATAATTTCCTTTTCTAAGATATCATTTAAGATAAATCATAGAAAGCTGTCAGGAAAAAAAATGAGAACTTGACACTGGAAATCTTCAGTTAAATGTTAGAAAATTTAATTTATGTGAAATGTTGTTCTCTGCTTACTTCTTGAAACTAAAGGTAATGTGCCAGCAGTAATTCTGAAATTAAAAGGAAAAAAAGTTAGGTAGTCCTTTTTAAAAGTAAGTTTCTCTTTGTTTTGTATATGCCTTTGTACCACATCTAAAAAGAAGCTCCAAGCTGCAACACTACTGAGAATCTTGCTCAAGGTCTGGTTTATTCTGATTAATTCTTGCTGAAAATTACCATGGTTTTGTTTATTCTCTTCTTATTTTTTATTAATGAACAAGTGCAGAGATCTGATGAAAAGAAAGTCATTTAGATCTTTTTCATGACAGTAGCATTGTGCCTGCTATTCTCTATGTTGCCTGCTGCAGAGAGGAAATAAAAAATAACAGGTTCAGGTGACAGATTTTGTGAAATGCCTGTGTGTACAACTCAATTGACATTCACAGCACAATTTTGTCACTCAAAATAGCCAAGCTGTTTAAAAGCTTGCCATGGATTTATTATTAATTTTCTAATGCTGTTATAACCCCATATAATAGTTCTGTGTTCAGGAAGATGGTTCAAATCAGACTTGGTTCTGCATCCAGGAAAGAAGCCTGTGAAAATACATGCAGAAAGATGTTGGAGAGAGAATGCTGCCTGTAAGATGCTATCTCTGACTTTTCAATAAAGCAGCCACATACCAGGCTACAAATGGTGCCCTTCAGGTCACCAGAGAGCCCTACACTGATGAATCTAAGGGATGGGTCTCTGACTTGGCTTTTTGTTCCCAATCTTTCAATTCTCTGAAGTTCTGTTAAAAATTTTAGGCACAAGGCAGAAATCACAGCCACTTCCTAAAAAGTGTCTGAGCTGAGCTTGAAGTGAGATGGGCTTTGCTAAACTTATTGTTTTGCTTTTAGCAGTTTACCTCGTATGTTGACCAAGGTGAATATTCCTCCATCTGACTCATACTCTGTTATGTTTTGCAAGCTTGGGACCAAGAACGGTGCTGCAGAAGCAAATGTTGTTGTTGTGAGAAGATTATCACCTGTCACTGTCTCGCTGGCTTAAGTATGTAACATATGTGAACCATGTTTTTTAATTTGTTGATTATTTATAGAGTATAAGTTAGAATGCTTATAACATTAGTTTAATAACCTTGGAGCCCATGTATCTATGTTCAATACAGAAGACCTAGAAAGTAACATAAACAGGAAAAATGCTAACACTGAACCATGAAGAGATTTTACTTTATTTTGAGGAAAGGGGTTTTGCTAATATTTCTAGGAATTCCCCCAAAACCTATCCTCCTTTTCAGCAATGCTGCCAAATTGCACTGCACATCTTCCTCCTTTTCTCTTGCTCCCTGATGCCTCAGGGTAGCTGCCGCTGTTTGGCAGGCTGCAGACTGGGCCATTCAGCTCTGCCTGGCCTGTGGTGTTAAGAAGACAGGAGAGGAGCCATGGCACAATGCTGCAAATGAGTGTGATACAGGTTGAGCCACAGGGGATGCAGGTTGGGAGCCAGATGTGTGAGACTCCCTCTTGATGTGCAAGATTTGCACTGTGAAGGCTACAATTTTAAAATCTTGCTAGGCGGGTTGGAAATACGGTTTCCTCTGAAGCCCTGAGTCAGGCCTAATGATTCTGTATCTTCATCACAAGATGCTGTTCCTTTTGGCAGTGGAGTGTATTCTCTACAATACTTTCAGGCCATCTACACAGTAAGTGTATTTAGTTACCCTGAACTGGTCACGTAACCTTTAAAAACATTAAATTCAAGAATCCGGTCCAATCACAGCCCAACCCTTCCTGTATTTCATGATGTCGTTCAGTTTAATAAGGAAACCTTACTTTGAAAAGCTTTATAGACCAAGTTCCATCTGCGTGAACTGTTTATTTAGGCAGGAAGCTACTCAACTGCTATTTCTGGAAATAATGGGAAAGGAGTTGCATAGACATGAGTATGAATAATGACACTGTTGTCCTTTTATTCAAAGCTAGCAGAAACCTCTCATTAGGCTTTGAAATTCAGTTTAGAACCCTCATTCTATCTCTAAATTCCTATTTTGTTCTCAGGCTAAACATAGGCTAGCAAGCAATATTCACAATTAACAATTAATCTTTTATTTCCATTTCATCTTCATAAGCAAAATCAAAGAGCTTTATGTTTTTACTCAACACAGCCAATAAAAAGTGATAGCTATTAAACTCAAATGAATAATCAACTTTATGTCTTTCCATAGCTGACAGTCCAGCACAGAGCCTTTTGCATGGAATGTGTTGGATTGGTTGGTTGTGGTGGTAAAGTTTTTGAAAAGCCCTTTGGATTGAGATTAAGCAACCAATTTTAATTCTTTAATTCTCAGGATAGTACACTACCTTCTCCTTCAGCTTCTCCAAGAGCTTTGGTGATGGCTTTTCACTCCTGTTTCAATTACTTGTTAATGAAAACTAATTCCTTTATCAAATAAAAAAATATAGATTTTTTAATCTCCACTAATCATTATTCCTTCAGAACATGGTAGGAATCTTTACTTCTGACTAGAAAGGGAGGAAAAGCAGCTGGTAAAAAATTACCCAACACATTCAATGTAATATAAATATATATGAAGTTTTGCTCCATTTACGAGGCTGGAACATCCTCTGTGTTGTAACTGGACTGAAAAATTGCAGACTGTAACAGACAGAAGGGAATTATAAAAAACAAATACTAAATGTGTATTTTTTCTAAGCACTGTTACTGAATACGAAAATTTGATTTGAAGGCTTTCAGATTTCAGACAACTTCCTATGCAAACAGTTCTGGATTTGCAAGTTCTTCACCTCAGTCTACAAATGAAATGCTAAACTGAATGGCTGAACTGAGTGAGGCCCTGGGACCAGTGTAGCTCTGGCTGTGAGGAACACAGCTCTTACTGTGCTCTGCCTGCACCTGTTTACATTGCTCATTACACTCAAACTACACCTACACAAGTTTAATACGAAGGGCACACAAGCACCCCAGTGTCTGATGTGAGACTATGTTACTGAGCTGGAAGTCAGGCTGATGGTTTCTATGCTCCCAAATCACAGAAGACACAATTTACAAAATATTGGATGTATGGTTACAGCTTCCTGGTTGTGCTCATTTGCCTCCATCTCTAGACAAGCCATCTAAAAAAAGCTGACACTCCTGTATGCATTGTCAGATTCTCAGAACACCCTGTATATCCCTATCCAGAGAACTCTACTTGCTTTGTGCACCTGAATTACAGGGTGCAGATGCTTCACTGATGCCAGCTGCTTTTTCTGAAATACATACATATGCACACTGGTAAGATTTGCACCAGAACAAAGTTTTCAATCTGCCTTTTGCTCATAAATCAGGAGTTCTAGGTTCAAACAAACCCAAATGAGCTGGTAAACAACTTTCTGTTCAGTGTAATCCAAGTAACCAGCCCCATTTTTACTAAGTTTTTCTACAACTAGTTTTTGCCTTCAGACAAAAATAAAGACAAAATATTGTCTCTTTTTTTTTTTTTCTTTTCATAATCTGAAGACAAATTATCAGCCAGGTATCCTGGAAAACCCATTAATAAGGGAAAATCCTGAACCCATGATTACAGTAATAGAAATTTCTACTGCAACTTTTATACTGAGAGAATAAAAGTCCCTTTCTTCCCTAGCCATAATGACTCTTCATTATTACTTTTTCACATATATGTTAAGCATATAGCTATTATGGAATGTATTACTCAGTTTGCACACTTTTTGAGAAGAACAAAAACCACTGCTGGTGACTAACTGCATTTGTGTTCTTCTATTTCCTTGCTCTATTAGATTAATCTGAATAGCTAAAGATTGCCTAATTCTGGAAACACACAATGAGAATCATCTGCAGAGTGTGGTTTGCATCATATTACAGAAAATAATGAAGTCTAACCATTGCTGGTTTTTTTGTTTGTTTGTTTTTTTTTTTTTTTTTTTTTTTTTTTTGTTTTTGTTTTTGTTTTTGTTTTTTTTGTTTTTCTTTTTGTTTTTCTTTTTTCTTTTTTCTTTCTTTTTTTTTTTTGGTAGGGAAATAAATGCTTTTGGGCTTATATTTTCTAAAGATGAAGCTGAAAATATTACTTCCACTGACCCTTGCACAGGAAGAGTATAAGTTACTCTCACAATAGAGAATTTAAAAGCACAGTTCTATAGCAGCACCACTGGTAGCTCTAAACGAGGTCACATTAAAGTTGCATTGTTCCAATTTGAAATGTAACTATGCAGTTTCTGCTTTTACATGGTTAAATGTAAGCTCAAACAGGAAGGTTCAAAAATTGACTGGCATCTCCTGTGCCAACCAATATAGGTTTAATGTTTTCCCTTCGTACATAATTAAGGACAGCCACAGAGTTTCACAAAACCTCCTTCAGGATTACTTATCTGTATTGCAGTACTGCTCAGAGGCTTCATCTGCAATTCTCAATGCAGTGCCTTAACCATGAAATCATCCTTCCTCTTATATATAATACCTGTTATCTGCTGGGGCTTATACACCAACCTTATGAGCTGGATACAGCAGTAAGACTGTACTTTGCATGTTATTTTACCTGTTAGTCATCCCACACCTTATGCCTGTATAAAGAACAGATCTGGTATGAAAAAATCAGTGAAATATATCTAACATTATTTTTACAACATTCTTTCAGAGTATAAGAACATCTTGTCATATTTATTCCAGAAAAATGACCAAACTATGACATACTGCATTCAGAATTTTGTTTTGTTTTTTTTTTTTTTTCCACAAAATGTAATGAAATGAATACACATCTGAATGAACAAAAAACACAGTCTCTGCTCTGAAAAAGATAGATTGCTATGCTTAAATGAACTCCTATTTTGTCTGGTAGGGCTACATACATCCATGACATTGTGAGTAAACTCCATTGGTAGAAAGTTGGGTGAAAATTTCATCTGATTAGAGAAGGCAGCAAGCACCTTCTCTGAGCTTTTATGTATGGTGTGGGAAACACATTGCAAGCTGCAAGACAGAAGACTTTGCTTTCTTCCTGTGCTTAGAAGTTCACTTGATAGCTCCAAAAGGTCTTAACCACCTACTGCAGACTGCATGCTTAGCCTCTTAGTGACAGGTGGTTCTATTTTGCTCTGCTGGACTTGACCATTGCATCATTACTCAGAAAAAAAAAAACCACAACAATTACTGATGAGTAACATTCCACTGCTTTCTCAGTTACAGATGAAGTAGATTTTTCTCTCCCGCTGGTTTGTATGGAGCAAAAGAACCTGCTTTTCATTACAGTAGCACCAGGAAAAAAAAAAAAAAAGTTGTAGCTGCTGAGGAAATGAAGACTGTGATTCAGACACTATCTTCCTCCTTTGTGGAGAAAACTAATAAAAGTTCATAAAAGGATCTCAAAATAATGATAAATATTGGAAATGCTTTAATACTGCTGTAACACTTAATTTAGATACAACTGTGGGTAGTCCTGTTGATTTTACTATTCAATTTTTAGTGTTGATATTTTGGTTAATAAAAATTTCCCCTTCAAGGATAAGGTAGGAGATTTCATTGGAGCATTGAGACTGAGAGTAATATCCAAATTATTTTTGTCTGCATGCTGAGGGGCAAGGCCCTGAATGTGATTTTAATAAAGTGTGACTTCCAGGAATGAAGGTTCTGTCTCAAGGATCTCATAGCTGCAGTCTGGAGGAGCTGTATGCCTCCAGTTATTTCTAATGATCTATGGGGTCCTTTCACCCATAAGCCATCAGGTTGAATCTAAACCAAGAAACATACAGTCAGCTAAGATTTTTTTTTCATACAAGTTAACAGTCACTGTCCTCTGATATTTATTTAGCTGGATTTCTATCTCAGTTCCTGCTACAGAATCACTATTCCATTACACTGTGTGTGTTACAGTGTAATACCAGTGTAACACCTTACCTTTGCAGAACAGAGATTGGTTACATGTGTTGGGCCCAGTTAAACTCAGACATCGTCTTTGATGGATTTGAAAATTACAGTTCCTGCAGAAAACACTGAGTTACCATGTATCCAAGTTTCCTTTACCAACACACTGAGAATCCCAGCATTCAGAGTTGAATCCTTGAATAAAAGCTATTGTCTACTGCCAGTCAGACCTTCCACAAAGAATTGTAAATTAATCTGTACAGCACAGAAGTAGCAGAAGATGAAACCCACTGCACTGGCATTGCAGGGTGTGTTTGCATCTACTTCTTCCTGGGAATCTTAGACTTAGCCTAAACTGATCTTCAGGTGTTTGTGAAAAAATCATCAGGCTATTGTCAGTGATGAAGAGTGAGAAGACAAAATCTTAAACTCCAGATCAAACCTGATTTGATTAACAACAGTAAAAGAAATCTGATCAGTATTTTTGTGAACTGAGTTTCTAGCACTGGCTCCAAAATGGACCAGTCTGCAGATTACAGGAATGGAAATGGAGCTGATCAGCAGCTTGTCTCTTTGCTACTGCAGCAAGACAGCCAAAGCAGACAATAAGCATCTACAAGACTGCCTGAAATCTGCTTTCCTGTTGCTTGTAGCACAGCCAGCATCTCAACACTATGAGCTTCACTGGGTGCCAATGTTTATGTCTAGATGAAGCAGAATCAGCTCGACAGCTTCTGTCATGTAATATTTAAAGCCTGATTAGGTATTTCTCATTTAATCACATATATTATTAATTTCAATGCAATTACTGTTTCTCCCCATGCCTTTAACCAGCCAGTGCATAAAAGTTGGGTTGCTAAGGAAGAATTATAGCCAACTATTCCAGTTTAGCTCACTGCGTTCTGATTACTTAATAACGCCTAAGTATGTGCAGAATTTGTCCTTGCTGTGCGCCACACGGAGTGCTGCACTACTGACAAACCCTCAGAAAGGCTGCTCTGCATTGGCTTAACCACTTTCCTCTGCATGGTTTATATTCCAGGTAGTTAAACAAGTTCCAAGCTAAAGGAAAAAGCACGACTTCTTGCAGCACCGTTCCCACAGCACTCACGAGCAAGTAAAAAACAAAGGGTGAAAGCTTGCTCAGAAGAGCCGATCTGGGCTCACCGTTCCGGCTAAGATTTGCCCTCCCAGCGGGACCGCGGCTCTGCCCCGGGGAGACAGAGCCACAACACCGAGCCTGAAATCTATCCGAGCCGGGACGCTGGAGGAACGAACAGAACAGACAGACAGACAGACGGACAGACAGTCAGTCAGTCCGTCCTCTCGCCGCTATCGGGCGCCGCGGGGCTGCGCGTGAAACCGCCGAGCTCCGCACCGCGCTGCCGCCCCGCACCACCCGGCAGGTGCCCGCCGGCGCACGGCCAGGCCTGAGGCCTAACTTGGGGGAACGGCCGAACTCCCCGGCAGCACCGCTGAATCCCGGCTGCTTCTCTCTCTCTCTCTCTTTCTCTCTCCATCTCGCCGGACCGAGAGGCCGGTACCGCCTCAGCTGATCTCGGGCAGGTGCGCCAGGGAGGCGCCCGCAACCCGGCGCCCCCCCTCACACCGCGCCTCAGGGCGGTGGCGCAGCACCCGCCATCTCGCTCCCCGCGGGGCGGCTGCGGTGCGGGGCTCGCCCTTCCCTTCCTCCCTCCCCTCCTTGCCGGCCGCGCCACGCTGGTGGGCTTGGCTTGGCTTGGCTTGGGGCTGCAGCGCGGGGCTCGGCGTGAGTCACCCGGCCCGCGGTGCGGGGAACCGAGCGCGCAGGCACAGGCGAGGAGGCGGTGGGGGCGGGCGGCGAGCGAGAGCGAACGAACGAGCGAGTGAGTGAGTGAGTGGGGGCGACAGGCACCGGCTCCTCGCCCGCCCACTCACATGCTGCCGAGCCGCAGTCAGCTGGAGCGCTGCTTTCTCCCGAGCCGCCGCCGATGACTTCCTCGCCCGCTGGCAGCCTCTGAGGACCCCTCCCTCCCCGCCAGGGCAGGGGATGGTAGATCGGCCGCCCGCAGCCCCGTCGAGCCCAGCCCGCTGCACAGCAGCCGCGGGAGCCGCCGCCCGAGAGGAGCCGCAAAATGAACCCCCAGTGCGCCCGCTGTGGCAAAGTGGTCTATCCCACCGAGAAAGTCAACTGCCTGGACAAGGTGCTGGGGTGCGGGCGGGAGGGCGGGGACGGCGCCTCCCGGGGGTGCTTGCTCTGCGCCCCGGCTTCTCTCGGCTTCGGCGGCCCGGCCCGGGCCGATCCGGCGGAGGAGCGGAGGGAGCAGGTGCTGAATGCGGTGCCGCTGCGCCGGCATCCGCGATGCCACTGCCGCCGGCGGCGACAACCGCCGTGTCGTTTCGCTGTCGCAGGACGGGGGCCGCGGCGGGTCGGAGAGACCCTGCGGTGCCCTCCCGGAGAGGGACGGTGCCCGGGGTCGGCGGCGGGTCCCCACGGCCACCCCCCGGCTCCCCGAGGGATGAAGTTGTAGGCGGATCCCGGCCGGCTGTAGTTGTCGGTGCCTCCCCGAGCTGAGGCGGCTTCGCTGCCCTTTACATGGCCGCCTCGGTGGGGACGGTGGCCGGGGCAGCGGGGTGGCGACAGTCTCGTCCTTCGGAGGTGTCGCCGGTGATGCTGGGTATCGCCCAGCGCGGTCGCTCCGTAAATAAGAGCGATGGGGCTGTGACAGAGGCACCAAATGAGCGTCCTCGGAAAGGCTGGGGAGTAGGAGCTCCGGGAGGAAAGGACCGTGTTATATGCTAAATTTAATGTCTGTTCAGCGTATGGAAAATCCAGCCGTTGCCTTAGTTTGTGATTTTATTTGCATAGTGTTGCGTTTTTAGCGAGTGGTGTAATTTTTTTTTTCTTTAACAAGACAAGATATACTCCTGCTTCAGTTATCTTTAAAATAATCCTGGCAAGGTCAGCGTATGGAGGTCTTGGCATTTACCTTGACAGAGAATTTGTATTTCTGGGAGTGTTTCAGAAGCAACTTCAGTTTCACATGGAAGTGATTTTTTGGATATAGTTTACAGAGTTATATAATGCATGGCAAAAATACTGACATGTAGCTGTGTTTGTGAATTTACTGTACCCTAAAATAGCTTTCAAGAACATCAGTATCACAAGTAATTCTTCACATTTTTTTACAGTACTGGCATAAAGGATGTTTCCACTGTGAAGTTTGCAAAATGGCTCTAAACATGAATAACTACAAAGGATATGAAAAGAAACCTTATTGCAATGCGTAAGTATTTTAAATGTCAAGTCTTGCAGAAATGAACATGAAGAGAAAATGTGGTTGTGGATATTATCAAATAGGTATTGTCATGCTATAAAACCTTAATCTAGAGATGTAGCAGGGCACTCTAGAGTAGTTGAGTAGCATTTCACATGGATATTCTACTTGCACTGAAGTGAGAGAAGATGAAGATACTTGATTATGATGTGTTCAGTCAGTGTTCTAATGCCAGATCTTGGGATACAGGGTTCTTCTCTCTCAGAAAGTGTTGGATCTGATGCTGACTCTTGTTGAATTAATTACTGACTTGCTGGATTAAAGATATTATGCAGCTTTCTGTTCAGGGTTATGGACCTGATCAACTTTTTTGTAATAAGAAACAAAGTTCTCAGTTCACCAGAGACAATATCCTGTTAGAGGATGTGATAACCTATGTATTAAACTGTTAGATTTTTCACTTATCTCAGATTTCTGAGATAGAGATTTAGAAAATCCCTGCTTCTGGTGCTTCATGCCATTTTGTATTTTGCTTTTCTCTTAGAATTTCGTTAATATGTTCCTTTTGGTAATAGATTATAATAATGTTTTGTTCCGTGTTTAGATTTGTATGGATTTTGAAGAGTGTTTTTAAAGTTTGGCTTATACATAGTGCAGAAGATCATGATACATGTAGAAAAAAAGGATACTTACTGGTTGTAATACTATTTGCTAAGTGTATTTCAGCATGTTTTAATCTTTAGAAACTTTTATAAAATGTTTGTTAGTATACATGTAAAGAATTTGGAATCAAGTTTTATCTTATGCCATGTCATTCTTATATTATTATTTTCACTTTTACCTACTTAAAACAGATTTTTCAAAGAGCCATAACTTTGTAACTACAGATACATTGTAATTTTTTCAGAAGTAATCTTCACTACTCTTATTGAAATACTTGTTTCCTGTTGAGATAGACAATCTATGCCTGTCACAGAATATGCTCATTTCTTCCAGTCTGAAATTGAAGCCAATCAGTGCCTATCAACAAACACAAGTTTTGCTATAAAAACTGCTGTGCTGCCAAAACTTGAAACACCTGTTTCAAATGCACAGCTGTACCTGGATTGCTTTAGGAGTATTAGAGTTACATCTATTGCTGCCTTTCCTTGAAGTGTTCTGCAGTGTATGGGGTTGCCATTAGACCTGATAGAATGAAATGTGGTCAGCTGCCAGTCTTATGCCCTTTAGAGAAATTTGTGAGAAGGGAGTTTCATCCTTCATGGTGGCCCAGTACAAATCAAGACTCACATAGAGGTTATTGGCCCTAGATGGAACTCTGCTTGTGGAACTGTTTTAGTTGAAGTGTGAGTACAGGCTTACATCTTTTACAGTGGTTAAAACATTGGTAATACTTCTGTGTCTTTTATCTAATATTTTTTGTGGTTAAATTTCAATGATGATACTTTGGTTGCTTGATCTTTCTTACATAATGAGATACTTACCTGTACATAATAACACAGTTTATTTACAAAGTCTTCTCTGCTCTACACATTGGTGTTTCCATGCCCTGCATATTTAACTCCTGTTTTAGAGAGTCTTTAATCTATGAAGTTATTCTACAAGGTGTGTCTTTCTATTAGTAGGTGAGGGGGAATGAGGATGATGGATATGTTATGTACCACTTAGGTGTTGTTCTTCCTGGTGGTTGCTTTAATGAGCTTTTAATGGTGATCCTTGAAAAAGTAATCACTATTTGTGAATTGCTTCTAAAACCTGATATGTGAAATTGGAAGAAACAAAGTAAACGCATGAAAGAATGGTTTTCTTTTAAAGAAGATACAAAATTTAATGTATATTTTCAACAATGTGTATTTTGCGCTGAAGACTTAATGCTGAGGGGTTTTTTTCTTCTTTTTTTTTTCCCTTCTTTTCTTTTGTTGTTCTAGAGAAACTTTAATCAAATAATCTGATTTAGAGTATTTTGTGGAACCACATAGGGAAGACCAAGAGTTGCTTTGTGGTTTCAGCAATGTTTAATATCCTTCAAAGGAGAGATATGATGTTTAAATTACCATATTTTGACACAGCGCTCTTGCATCTCAAAGGTGCTTATTTACAAAGCAGACAACATTATATTATTTCTAATTATGATGTGTCCTATTCAGTGCTCATTAGTAAGAGGCAAATCCATTTTTATGGTAAATACTGCTTGATCAGAAAATCTGCAAAGAAAACAATGCAGATTTACTCAAACACCTACAAGCACTTGACAAAGGGCAATTACTGTTAAACTGTTTATTGAGGCCATCTATCAATGACAGTGTAAGTTGTAGATAAAAGTGAAGAAATATGCTCTCATCTGAATGGGGGAGCAATACCATGAAGTTGTTTAATCAGTTTGGAAGCCGTAGTTAGCTGTTTGGATGGGCAAGTCAAAAAGCAGGTATCTTCAATAATTGCTGTTAGTTCACAGGTTAGATAATGCACCTGAGTATATGTTGACCCTTGAATTTAAAATACTCCAGTCAGCTTCTACTCTTTAGGGGCTGAAATTAATATTATTTGCTGCATTAATGGAAAACTCTGAAGTTAATTTTAACTGTAAGACATAATTGTCTTTCTGGTAATATAAGAAAAAGGTGCTGATTTGTGAATGTTCAAACTGGAGTCTTGGTAGAGGAAAATGAAATGAATTAACAGGAATTAGCAAACCAAGAAGGAATGTATTGTGAAATACTTCAATTCAGTGTCCTAAGAAAGAGCAAGAGTATTTATAAATGCAGGGTTCTATTTTGTTCAATGGCAAGTTTTTTGCTGGGCATCTTGTCACATTTCTAAATGGCTGTATAAGTTCCTTGTGATACATTAAGAGAAAAAGGATACATTAAGAGGAAAAAGTTATGACTGGGCTACTGATGTAGAACTGGTACAAGTCAAGATGCTGAGTTGCCAAGTATTGCACTGCTTCTGTAAGTTGTAGATTGATGAAAGATTTTGGTTTATGAGGGAATATGTGCTTATGTGTATATATGTGCATGTGTTTGTGTATAACATGGCTTTGGAAAGAATGATCTCTGTATCACAGAGTTTCCATGAAGTTCCTTGATCTGTCTCCTTTAAACTGTTCGGTTCTCTTTATACAACTTTGTTCTCTCTCTCTCACTGTTTATGTAATTTTTGAGCAGTTTGAGTCAGAGTAGTTTATCTTTGCTTGTTTGTGTAGTGCTTAGAATATCCAGCTTTTATCTCAGCTGGGAGCTCTGAGATGTTCAGCACTCTCATGACTTATGGTGTTGAGTTCCATTCACCTTGCATCTGAAAGGCCTCATACACAGTATTTTGAAGCTTGCACATGCTTAGCATGTGGCTGCTGCTAGTTTGCCTTTACAATGATAGCCTTCTCTTTTATTTGCCAAAGAGCTGCTGTGTAATAATGTTGGTGAGATTAAGTGTTCAGACTGTAGTCCAGTTCTGTAATTCAGCCAGGTGCTACCCATTGCCTGAAGAAGGTGAATGATCCCTTCACTGTTTCTCTGAATGTGCATATATGTAGTAAAGGAAAGGTTAAGACAGTTAATATGGCTTGGGTAATCCAATGATTTGTTAAATCAAGGTGACTTTAATGCAAATCTGAACCCCTATCCCACTTCAATATTGGTAAATAGATGTTATCAAATACTTGCCTAATATATATGGAAACGACAAGAAGTTGTGCTTGTCATCATTATTATTTGCAATCTCAGAGCTGATTCTTTCCAGCTGCAAACAACTGATATTATTCAAGGAAATTAATGGCATTTTGGCAGCTGATCATCTGTGTACTAGTACTCAAGCTTGTTAAATGATTTAATCTTGTAGGATGATTATACTGTAACTTATTCTTATGTATATTAGTATACATACTTTTTTGACAGGTTTACCAGACCAAAACACAGGACTACATTTATGCAAATGTAGAAGCTGAAATGCATCTTATTGAAGTGTTCTCTCTGCTTTACCTATACATGCTGGTGCAAACAGGCTTCCTGCATGTATGAACACATCTAACAGAGATGGAATTCTGTAATTTCTGCACAATCTAAAAGCTCAAGCTTCTACAGACCTGATATATCCTCCTGCCAAAGGCAAATAACCTCAGTATTGGAGTAAATCCTTCTGAACTATTTAGCATCTAAAATTTTGCTAATCGCCTGTACCCAGGGTAGCTTCATTCAAGTTTTTATTTATGACAGTCACCATATGGAATGGTTACATAACTTTAACATTTAAATCTACTGTCATCAATCTTAGTGTGGATTATTGAAATGAAGAAACACTCATCAGCACTTTATTTTTTTGAGATTTAATTTCTTTTTAATTCATGCTAGTAAGAAATAGATATGCAGCTAAATTTGAAAAACTGAGTTTTTTTTAGAAGAATTGTAATACAGTTTAAATCTGCAAGTGATATCAGACTTTACATTTTAAGATATTATGGGGAAGAGATGAAAAATGTCAAAGTTATTTTATACCAGCTTGGAAATGATAAAAACATGGTATAACCTTCTGGACAGTCAGATGGGCTGGAAAGTGGAAGCAGCTGCTTGTAATCAGTGGACAACTGTAGCCATTAAATGGATCCATTGTCCTGAAAGGTGACTTGTTTGAAGTTTGGTTTTAGCTGTGAAACATGAATGAGTTTTTGTTTCTGTCAGAAAAATTCTGGAAGGTGACTAGGAGTGGGATGATAATTATTCTTACTAAAAATACCTGGCATTATCTTATTTTTCACTACTCATTTTACCAAGTGACTATTTCTAGATTTAAATATGGCAGGAAGAAAGAAAATCTAGTAGATCAGGAGCAGCAAAACCAGTTCTGAAATATGATAGAGCCACTTTTAAGAGTTGCAATGAAAAGCATACAGAGTAAACAAATTTTTCTTTTCTGTTTCTCCATCTTCAGCTGTTACCAAACAACAGTTTATTTAGTGTGAGAGGATCACATGGAGTTTTGGGTGTGAGTTAGATTGTTTTATGATATGGTTAACCTTATAGCCAGTTATGTGATGTTTTGTTATGTTTTTTTTTTCCTTTTCTTTTCCTTTTTGGGCTTTTCAGGTGTTTTTGATAATTGATTTGTTCAAAAGTAAGCTATTATATGAACCAAGCCAAAGTGATCATTCTTAGAAAAATAAGCAACCCTGCAAGTCCCATACAAAACTGCCTAGAAGGCAAACATTTGCACTTTATAATTTTATTAATTTTGTGTATTGCAGACTTTCCTCTTAGGATGCAATATAAAATGAGTAACGAAAATAACAGAACTACTAGAAAAACAGCTGGTAAAGATCTTAAGTCAGAGCCAAATACACCTGTGTAATTTAAGTCCATTATTTCTTGCTCAGCATCCCATAAGTACAGACTTGAGTATTTGAATACAGTTATGTCTCCCCTCTGTCATCTTTTCTTTACAGAAAACACCTCTAAGGCTTTCCTCGTAGACTGTATTTTTTGGTAATTCTTGTTTCTCTATCTTAAATTATCTCCAAATGCTTCATATATACATTTTTTTTCCCCTTTGAATTGCAGTGTAAAGTGGAGCATTACCAGAGCTGGTAGAACAGAGAGTATGCCTATACAACTCGTATATAATTTTTCTCCAAAGTCCCAGTACAGTCTTTGCATTTTTAAAAAAAATTGTTGCAAACTGTTAAGTCATATTCAAACTTTTGTGGGCTACAGTTTCATCTTTCTATGCGAAATTGCCAGCTCAGCAGTTTTTATTATCCGAGCAGTTAATTTTTCTTGGCTAAGTACAGAATCTTCTACTTGGTTCTCATTGAACTACATCTCAGTTTTCCCCCAGGCTGTTTCTCGAATTTGTCAAGTTCATTTTATATTTTAATTTTGTTCTTTAGTGTGCTTACAGCCACCTCCTATCAAACTATCAACCCTCCCACCAGCAAGCCCGTAAGAACATTGTGAATTTAATAAGTGTAATCTTCATTTCATCACCCAGAGCACCAGCTGCAGGCCTGAAAGGGTGTTGGGAGCAGTGTGTACTCTGTGGTCTGATGCAGCCTTCCCTTCTGTGGTGAGCAGTGATGAATGAATGAAGTATTTCATCTTCTCTACCTATTCATGGAGTGCTAGATAAAGTATTAAGTCCTTTGTAGGAAAGAAAATAAAATTGTGAAAGAGCATAATTGTGGAGATTCATGCAGACTCTACTTAAATACAAGGACAGGTACAAGCAGAGGAAACACACATTCCAGTTGCTTGGTGCTCTGGTATCTTTCTTGGTTAATTGAATATTAAGTCCGAATTAGTGTTGGTCATATCCAGTAATGAAAATGAAAGTAGGACAAGAAGCAACTCCTATTTGTGAGAACAATTGAAGGAGTTTCTTAGGCAAAATATATTTGAATCCCTGAAAGGTTTTTGATACAGATGTTTAATCTCTTTGAAGCAGGCACATGAGAACACTTTGCCAGAGTTAAAAATTTATTCTGTTGTCAGAATACTGTGCATGAGGCAGGTGGTGGTTAGTTGCAATGGAATTACTAAAGAACAATCAGCATTGACAGATCTTGAGAAAACACGGGCTGTGTTTTGATTGCTCTCACTTTATCTGAGTAGTGGGATACAAAACCATTTCTTAGTTCCATTTTAACATGTTTAGATGGCTCTGTCCTGATCTCATCTTTGATCAAGATCTGCTTGTGATACCTTACATGCACATGCTTGTGGGTGTGCAGGGAAAGGACTTTTCAAGAGGTCCCTTGGTTTGGATTTCTGCAAGCTGTGGAGAACACCATGATGCTAGAGCTTAGCTGCAGCCAGCCTGGTGCAAATAAAGTGGAAAAACTGCCTCAAGGGAGATGAGTTTCTTTTCTCTCAGAGCAGGTGAATTCTCAGGCTGTATTGAGCCAGTACTCTCACGTGTACTACCTGATATGAATATAGGGTCTGTGTTTGGAATTCATGTATTTTAGTGTTCTTTCCGATGGTCTAATTGCTCCAAAGTGATAATTACAATTTAGTGTTACTTAGGATGTTGCTGGAACAAATAAATAGAAAAGATGCAAATGAATATTTGCTTTTTATTTTTATGCAAGACTGCAATAAGCATGACATTCAAAGCTATTTACAGGAAGTGCTTGCAGAAATCCTGACTTTGTGGAATATGAATCTGTTGACAGTTTGTGTCTTGGATCAAGTAAGCGTGTATTTTTAATTAGTATGATCATTGGTCATTGTAAACTGCAGATAATTTTTCCAAGGACGAACATGTACATCACCTCTGCATCTGTAGTCATGGAATATATTGAACACATTTTCTTAGGAGATTGTAGATATTGAGACCCAATTTAGTAAGTGGGATTTTCTTTCCTTGCTAGCATCTTAGCCACTGTTGATGCTCAACTTAATCTATATTTTTCATTATAGCTATTACTTTATGTGCTTGTTTCTAAAGGTTGATGAAGATGATTTCATCATATTTACTAAAATTTTTAAGCAACAGAACAATACCTGAATTTTTGTGATTTCAAGTAATTTACTTACTTGCATTGCATAGCTTGAGCTTTGGAAGAGGTAATAACCAGTGCTAGGAAGCCTGTGGAATCTTCATGGTATGTTTGGTTAACAGCTTTGAGATTTAACTATTTGGTGTTTTAAATGTTCTAAGCCATAGAATTACCCATCATATTTGCCAAAATACTTTTTTTAAATAAAAAGTATTTTCATTTGACTAAATTTGAAGTTCTTTGTAGCTATGTTGATGGTCACAGGTAAACCTGCTGTCATGATTCATATACTCTGTATACTTCATAAAGCTTGAAGAAAAAATAATTGTATGTCCCAGTCCTTCATGTCACTTTGAATTTTCAGTTGCTGATGTCAGTAGGGAAGGACAACATTATGTGTCAGCTCAGTGTCAAGAAGCTTGTTTTGCTGTTTACATATAATGTCAGTGGAAGGTTATCATAATTATCCAGACAATGTACAGACTGAGTGATAGAGTACTTTTATTTACATAATTTTGAGTATTGTATGGTGCTTACAGAAATCTTGCTAAATTTAGAGATTTTTAGAAGTTACACTGAGGGCAGAGCATGCCTGTGTGAGTTTCCTTGAAGAGGAGACATAGGTGGGACAAAAGAAAAGTCTGCTGTAAGAAGAGGTAGATGAAGTACCTACTGAAAGACTGGTCTGCCTGAATATAAACACCACCAATCAGTTCATGCTGCCCCTAGTTATGCCATCTCAGACAGCAACTTTTTGAAAAACAACAGAACTTGCAGTTATTTCTTCTTGATGTGCAGATCTGCTCTCTGTGCCTCCCTCTGTTTTCTGGTGCTGGAGTTGATGTTGCATCAGAGTTGAACAAGACATTTTCCTTTGCTTTCTGTTCATGCTTCCTGTGTCACATATTTGCACAAGGAGGAAGAGTCTAGATGATGAGGGGGACAGGATTTTTAGGCTCTTATTTCTTTCTCCACCTGTCTCCCCTGTCCTTCAAATCCTCGTGATCTTGGTTGTGGTGAAATTGTTAGGTGGTAGGTGATCCTATAACATCTTAATATGAGGAAGGTACAAAAACGTGCAATCAGTGTCATACTTGAGAGGAGACTACAGCAGCTTAGTTTTTAAAATGAAAAGCTAATTATAATTTGGCCAGTAATCATTTAAGCATATATTGCGAAGGCTTTTCTGGGAAGTGCATAGTTACTCTTTAAAGAGGATTTGTAGAACTGTATCGAAGCTTTTTAAGTGTCCTCCTTGCTTTACAGAAATTTACACTAATAGTTTTTTGGTTGTTTTCTTTTTCCCTTTAGGAGAGCAAATGTTTGGAGGTAGTCCATCATGTTCTTTCTATCCAAATGGGAGCATTTTTCACACAGGTGTATTGGTTTAATGCCAGTTTCACAAATATAAAAATAAATTTGTGCCACATTTTAGTTTAGTTATATGTCAGGTATTTTTTTGAACTTGGCAAACTAAGTGGTAATAGTGGTTTTTGTTTTGTTCCAGTTTTACTCTGGAAAAATTCAATACTCGTAATGCAATTCCTTCTAGCATCTGAAAACCATAAATAGAAGTACTTAGGGGAAAAAAAATATATATTTTTAAAAGATGCTTATTTTAGACTTAATTAAAATGCAAGTGGCTAAGTTGTGAAGGGGAAAAGTAGTAAGATGAAATGAATTGCCTAAATAAAATCCATACACTATTTCTGCAGAACAGTTTAGAGTGGTGTAGCCTCCATAAAGTAGGGTGTTCAAATGTTGTGTGGTATTGGTTGTGTGCATCTGTGAATGTAAGGAGGAAATTTCTGACTGGGTTTGTCAGGTCATACAAAAAGAAAAGGGGCCAGTATGAGGATTTCTAACAACAGGAATGCTCAGTAGATGGTTGATCAGGAGATGATGACCACTGTTAGAACTGGCAGCATGCTTGATATGTTGCTGGAAGGGAGGTTGCAGACCATATTTAAAGAACTGTGTGAAAAAATATATATAGAAAAGCAAAGCTTCCAAAAGGACTCAGATCTATTTTTTTTGATGTTTGCGTTTGATAGTGATGCTAGTTGATATTAGTATTTGGTGGGTACTAGGGAAGCAATATCCATGGGAAGTAAATAAAGAAAAGAAATGCCTCCTGGAAAAAGCTTTATTCAAAAAATAATTGCTGAATGGCTCATCATGTAGGTGCATTTAATAAAAATTTTGCTGTGATGTAGGAAGGTCTGAGAGTTCTATTTTGAAGTAACCGATAGGAATTTGTCAGGCTACCAGAAAGAAGAGATGAAGTTTGTTACAACAGTTATTAGCAGAAATTGCTGAAACACTGTGGCATTAGCGCAGAATTGTTAGGAAAGGGGAAGGGAAAAAATAGAAAAAGATGTATTTAAAAGAACAAAATTCCCTCAAATATGGGAAAGGAGGTGACACTTCTAGAAAATGAGACCAAGAGATAAGTATTATGGGAAAGGTAACAGTAATGTGTCAATTTACACAAAGGAAAAAAACCTGAAAATAGTATGTATGTAGAGAAAGTAAGGATAGATTAAAACAGAAATAATTAATTTATAAAATTGTTCATCTCTTCAAGTTAGCAATAGCAATCTAAATATCTGAAATGGTCACACTTGATTAGGAATGGAGCGCTGTCCTGGTGAGTGATTAGTTTAGATATGTCGTCAACTTTTGGCTTATTTCAATCTGGATATCAAAAGGGATATTAAATAAGATCAGATAGCTCACTATTTAAACTCCTGTGTAGCTTATATTTTATTTGTATCAGAAATGTTGGAAATCCGTAACAAGAATGGAAGAAGAAGGAAGAGCAAGTAGATGATCTCTGCTTGACTTGATGGTCAGTCTGCTCCATTTCATGCTTCTTTATGCAGCCAGGTTTCAGTTATTTCAGGGGCTGACACAGAATATTTGCTTACAGTCTTAGTTCTGTTAATTCTGTCCTTATTTTAACAGTAATAAATTTATATGAAGAATAGAATAAGAGGTATAGTTAAATGTGTTTGCGTTTATTGACACTGCAGGTATTGAAGACTTCATCCTGCTTTGAGGAACTTTCATTGAGGTATTTAAATTGTTATGAAGCTAGTAGTTAATGACAAATACCAGGACAACAGGAAAAAAATATGGTTTCTCTCTTAATTTTATGCCTTTTGAAAAATGTTTCTGTGCACTGAGGCAATAGGCTACAATATAGTGTCTTGAGGAAGATGAAAAGCTTGAGGGGAAACCAAGAAGTATGGTGCGATTTGTCTGAAAATGTGAACAGCATATGTGATAGTCTAATGCAAGCATGGGTGTATTGCAAACTTTTTGGTTTTTTCACTGAAATGAAGGTGCGTGTTCTTCTGGGCAGCAGTAACTTAGATTTGTGTTCATGTTTTGTGTTTATCAATTATGAACAATGCAGCATAACCAGAGAAATATATTTGGAGTTTGTTTTGAAATTTAAGAGATCATCTGGTTCTGAAGGCTACTAAGCTGCTTCACTACCAATGGCTATTTTTGTAAAACTTGGAAAACTTAAAAATTAACTCCAAAACCTTAAAACTTATTTATAAATAAGGCTGTCTGTACTTGTGACTTCAGGAAGTTTGGAAAGACATTCTGAAGTCTGAACACAAATTGGTCAAGCCTTGTATTAATTCCTACTTGTGCTAAAGACCTTCTTTCAGTAAGGCTCTTGTCTTTGTGGAGGAGAGATTCCAAAGAATGACATCCAATTTCCTGTACTGATTAAATGCTTAACTTTCATGACCACACTGCTGCTGTTGCAAGCCTCATTTGGGTCAGCAGCAGGAGTCTCTCTTGCTGCCCAAAAGGCAATGACAGATTATGTCTCCTATTCAGAATAATACTGTATACAGAATATATTGACACAAGGAAGATTTAAGCTTGTTAAACTGGGCATGGATGCAAAGAAGACTTTAATGTCCTTTCAGCAGTTAAAGGAAATAGGGTTTGTGGGAAATAGGGAAGTGGTTATTTTTCTCTAATGACTTTTTTCTCCCTGAGGAGAATGGCAGCTCATGTTTTTCATAGCTTAATCTGTCCTGTCACTTCAACTGTGCTGGTACAATAGGCTCTGGCAGAATTAACTTGATGAGCAAACAGGCAGTTTCCTTCTGCCATTTTTCTTTGTGCATTGGCAAAGCCACCTGGCTCTTCTGTGCCAGATCACTCCAGCTCCCCTGCATGGGCAGGCACATCTTCCACTGGACCAGGTTGCTCAAAGCTCCAACCAACCTGGATTTGAGCACTTACAGGGAGGAGCAAATTTCTCTGGGCAAACTGTGCCAGTTTCTCGCCTCACAGTAAAGAATTTGTCCTTAATATCTAATCTAAATCTATGCTTTTTTCATTTGAAAACATTTCCCCTTGTCCTGATGTTGCATGCTGTTGTAGAAAGTCCCTTCCCAGCTTTCCTGTAGACTCCTTCAGGTACTGGAAGGTCACTATAAGATCTCCCTGGAGCCTCCTCTTTTCCAGGCTGAGCAACCTCAAGTCTCTCAGTCTGTCTTTATAGGGGAGGGGCTCCAGCTCTCTGATCATCTTTGTGACCTTCCTCTGGACAGTTTTAGCAGTGCTGATTTTATAGAAGCAGAATGCTTAATTCCAGGGACAAAGTATTTAGCTTACTAAATTTGGCTTATTGTGTGTAATTTACAAAAAAAGCTTGTATAAAAACATTAAAATATTATGTGTGTTAATTGTATATTTTATATATTTTTATTATAATTGTATGTTGCACGTGTAATGTAGCATTACGATGAAAATTTAGAAATAAGTGTGGAAGCAGATAAGGCATTATTTTCAAGAGCATGGAGTTGTAATGTAGCTGGCATTCTTCACAACAGCTTGTGAGCAATAACTGTTTTAAAAGAAAGTATTTTACAAAAGAGATTTGAATATTAAAAAAAATATTGCAGATCACAATTCTTCTCAAAAAGGAACTGTTTTTCCCAGTCACGGGGGATATTAAGAATGCTCTGTGTACTCGTGCAACTGGATGTGAGAAGCTCTGCTGCTCCCTGAGGTGCAGGAGAAACTTGAAAGGAAGTTCATGGCAGTGATGACCTTGTGGAACACGTTAGCACATGGACCTTATAGGTGTTGCATTCTTAATTTTTTATTTTCTTCTGGTTTGACATGTGTTCTTTTAATTTTAGCAGAGTTTTGTGAAGAGCAACTGTGTTGTTTCTTTTAAATATAGGCTTCAATTAACATTTCTGGTCCGCTCACCATTACTTGAAAATATCATGTTACTTTAATCTATTGTCATTACTTTAATGCCAGCAGCATGTTGGAGAAACTATCCATGACAAATATGTTTAATATTGCTCTGGAAAGCAGAGTCATGAGCTTGAGTGTAGTTAACTCCAAACAATGCCAAGTCTGTTTAAATGGTTTTAAGGATAGTATTTCAATATATTCCAATTTCTTAGTGCTAAACAAAAATATATTATTGATATTGTTTTCCTACCCCTATTATAGTGCAAAAGTTTACTGAGCTCTAAAATAGATTATTTGAAAAATGTTTAGTCTGGAAATAACTGTAGGTCATTTCAGTACCTATGATGCTTGCAATTTTTATTTTTGGCAACTATGGTCAGTGAGACAATGTAATAGTGAATTGTCTTACAGATTTTTTTTTTCTGTATCCACGTATCTTATGAGGTTGGTTATGTTAGTTTTCAGAATTTCTTTTTCTAAATCAAAATAAGGAGAAGATGTAGTGTTTTAAAAGAAGTAAATAGCACTGAAAACCTTCATGGCACCATTTTCATATCTTTTATAAAGCAATTATACTAAAATGTTATCTCCTTTGATTATAGTAAATTAAGGAGTAGATGGACAAGAGCTGAGAAATTACCAGCATTTGGAAGTCTACAGATAGTCAAGCCAACACCAATTTTTCCAAGGAAGTGATGGGATTATTCTTGAATAGGGGAGGTGTAATCACACCTTTAGTACGTGAAAGACGCTGGATATGAAACCAGTGAGTAATGTTAGAAGTAGACATTTGAGTTGGAAACATTTTCCGTTTGTCACAAGATTCATGAAGGCTCTACTAAGTAGACTTCATAAACAATTCTCTTGATGTGTAGGGATTTATCTCAGCTCTGTTAGCCTTGCAGTATAGACAGGTGAAAAGCAGAAAATAACTTGCTATTCCCATACAAAGACAGACCTTAAAATAGGAATGTACAGAACACACAAAGGAAAAAATCATGCAAAGTCAGAATGTCGTTTGTACTGTCATTTTTAAGGTGAAACACTCAAAAAGCACTATTATAAATTATTTAATTTATGTAGTTCCTATTATTATCACAATTTAACACCTTTTACCCAGGCAACATTAGCTCTGTAAAGCTTCTCGTCCAATATATTATTAAAGAGTACACATCTCTGGTGGGAGACTGGAGTGCTTCATGTCCTGGAACGCTGTTTTGAGGACTCACTGGTAAAAGTGAGGACAGTTACCTAAAACAGCTTTGCCGTAAGTGTGGAGTATTAAGGGCAGATCAACAGAATTAGAGAGTCAAAAATACCCTGTGAACTTTGGTATAGTGGTAAGTTTTTTCAGACACTGCTTTGAAGACTATATTTTACAAGTTAAAGGTGTTTCAAATAGTACAATTTAGAACTGTTGCTCATACCTTCTAAGTTTCTCCTATTACAGGAAAATAGTAGTGGAGATGGTGCCTCTGAAAAATAATTGAAAAAAAAATTGAAATGGGCGACTGCCTACTCTACTTTCTGTTTTCAATGTAAGCAATTAAGAAATACAACCTTCTGTACCTCCTTGAATATACCATTTGTCCCCCTTTTCCCAGTGGGAGAGGCATGCTCAGTAGAATATCTTGTGGTTTGATTTCATTTTTGTCTAAGGAGAAAAGCCTTATTGGCCCACAAGAAGATGTACGCATTAGGGTAGTGGAGTTAATCTATATTGGACAGAAATGGAATATTAGGGCTTGTAACAGTTTTTTGTATGACAAGAAATATTTAATGGGGAGAGAAGTACTTACTGTGCCCTACCATTGGCACAAAGTAGTGGTGTGTCAGAGCACACCATGAGTGAAAGCAGAGAGGGGAGGGAAGCAATGAGACATTCCAGGGGGACTGGGGTATGAACCAGAATCTTGTCACTGCAAGGAGAATCTAGAATGGAAAGGGCTCTGCACATACTATATGTTCTTTAAATGTTTAAAACAGGCAGAAGAACTTAAAAACCATGAGTGAATAAAGCTGGCAGTTTCCCCCTTCTGCTCCATCCACACAGGTTGTTAAATGATTCTCCTTGCCATGGTAGCAGAGAGCCTGCCAGGAGTGCATTAAGCATCATGATTAATGTCTGTCACATGTTTATTCTCTCATCTTCTCCGCAGCAGGTGGTGTGTATATGCAGTGCAGGTTTTTCTGTAGATGTAGGGAAAACAAGACTGCTTGTGAAGATGTGTGTATGTGGAAAATGAGACGATGTCAAAGAAATGGAATGTGTGCTTGGAGCAGAAAGGGCTTGTGGTGGCCCCAGGTTCCTGGAAACTGCACTAACCAAGGGACAAATTACCTCTAGGAAGGTTCTGTCTCCATTGAAGATGACTTAATGCTTCTTGTTGAAGAGACTTTTCATGAGCCAGAAGTAGTAAAATCACAGTCATCCTCCCTTAAATTTGGGTTGTCTTTTAAAATATTTAACCACGTTCAGGATGAGGTCAGGTAACTTGAACTTGGAAACTGTGAGAAGGCAGTGCTGACAGTAGCAAAAAGATTTAATGTGCTTATGACAACCTCTTTTGCTTAGAGGATATTCTTGTCTACTCTGAACTGGAGTTTCCTACTGTTACCTGATAAGCCCACTGAATGAGTGCTGGAATGATGGGCATGTGCATACCAAGTACAGCCAGTTATTAGAAAGGTGCTTATATTTAAAGGTGTTTTCTTGAAGAAAAGCTTTTTAATATTGGAAGTGCAGAAAAAATATTAATTGCTGTATTACAGGTTTGGTTCTTTTTTTTTTTTTTCACTCTGTCTATGTGTGTGGTATTTTTTCTGATGAGTTTTAATCATAACAAAGAATATGTTATTTAAAGTATTATTGATTTTTGTATAGTTTGGTAAGGATGAAATATATATGATGTATAATGAAACTAATTTGCAGAAGTTTCTACCTCTTATCTGAAAAATATACAGAACATTGTACAGTTTGGTCAAAATGCCTACAACTGCTACACACAGATTTACATTTTCTAAACTAGTTCAACAACCATAAAACTAGATGGACCTTTTTTCTTTGACATTAACACATTCAAGTATCCTTGACTATTAAATATGAGGTTGTATTAAAGTATTGTTACTTTGGAATTTTAATCTCATTTACACAAAGTCTTGGTTACAGTTGCTTAGTAACATACTGGAAACAGATTTGTTGATTTATGATAATATATCTACAATATCCTTATAATTAAAGATCTTCCAAGGAAAGCAAGTAGACAATGTGGGTGTGTATTTCAGCTGAATGTTTCTAATAACCTCTGTCTTCACAGTGTATCTTACAGTGAGTGTCATTGTACGGGTGTGATGTTTTATGTAACTTGCCTGACTCACACAGTTGTATGTAGTTTGGTGGTAGTTTTTGTTGATTTGTAATTTGCAGGTGAGTCTGAAATCCCGAGGTTTAGCAATTTACATCCATGGGACTGCAATTCTGACATGGTGATTATTTTGTAAGACTTGCGTTGATATCAGGAATATATCAGGAACAAGCTGGAAGATAGAGGCTGATGTTTCATTTTTACATGATGTTGCTTTCATTCCCAGGAGAGAGAAGTGTAGTAGAGAAAAAGCATCATGAGACTTGTAAAGCATCTTTTTTTTGACAGCTAACGGAAGTATCTAGAGAAGTGTTGGCTGTTGTGTGTTGCATATCTTCAAGTATTTGCAGTTAGTGTATTTTAATGTATCCTGAAATCTTTAAGGTTTTTAATTTTTTTTCAAACAGAGCTTGAGCTCTGTCTAACTCCTCTGCAATATATTGCGGAAGAATTCAGAAACAGCAATGTCTAACACTAGCATCTTTATTGTGTAAAATGTCTATGAAAACAAAAAATAAGCAAGTGTCTCTGAGGCAGACAGAGTGTATGAAGTCCTGGAGCCTGTTTTAAGCACAAACTCAAACCCAGGAAAAAATGCAAAGAACTATAACAAATCTATAAATAAAACAAAATTAAGCATCCTGTATGATGAGACCTGAATTTAGTTTGCTGTTCTGTATGTCTTTCAAAGCATGAAAGGCTTCTGTGTCTCAGCTCAGAACATCTAAACAACTCTAAGGCCCGATCCCTGGATGTTTTGTTCAGTGCCAAATATTTTGGTATTACTTAATGAAATAAAAGAAGTTTTGCCTCAGCCTAGTGTATTTGCTTGCTTCAGTTTTGTCGTGGAAGTAAGTTATTTAGGTTCTTATCAGACTCTCAAAATTTACAAAGACCCTTACAAACTGAAACCTGTAATTTTTTCTTCAGATTTTTTTTTTCTGGATGTAATGCAAAAATGCAGAGGAATGAATTATTTTTTTCAAAGCGCCATTCACATGCCTCTGTTCAGCTGAATGCTTTACTTCCTGCTTTCAAATGCTTGTAAGGTATTATGATTGTTCCACTATTGTCATATCCCCTGATTGGAAAACTGGGCAGCATTGATCTCACCAACTTTTCACGTATCCCATCTTGATGTATGTAACCTGAAGTAATTTCTCTAGTTCTGTGTTCTGTAGGTGGGGAAAAAAATGCTTTAAGATTTCAGTTCATCTGACTCATTTTATGATATGTAAACCAAACTTCATTCATTGTTAATCTTCATGAAATTACTCCGATACACAAGGTTTACCTTTTATGAAGTGGATCTTCTCCTGCATGTGAGAGAGCCAATTCATGATGGCTGTCCCTGAATCATCTGTTAGAACCAAGGATCTTCATTTTCTAGAGCTCCTACTAACTCATGTTTTCAATCCTTTGGTTTTTCATAGGCACTTGAGCAAGTTTGTGGTAGAGGAAAAATACCAGTTGTTACATTCAATTTTTAAGCCTATTTTTCAGCTCTGCCTGTGACCTCACTGCACACTGGGACCTAGGAGACTGTTGCTGAACCATTGCCTGCTTGCTGGGTGATCTCACCCCTGCTCTTTATCCTATGAAAGTTTGGACCAGATGAGCTCTTTAGGTCCATTCCAGCCCAGGCTGTTCTATGAGTCTACAACTGATATGAAATTTATGACATCACTGTATAATAATCAAGGCAAAGTGTGAATTCTTCAAGCATAGCTATAAGGAAAGTTTGTTAATTAAATATAAATTATTTTGTATTGATGAGCTAGTGCAGTTTGGATTTGTTATGAGTTCTATTAAAACTGCCAACACAGTATTCATTCAGCTGAGATACTTTGAAATTTTGAGTTAAGTGTTAGATTGACTTCTTAAAAAAATGTCATATGTCCTGAGGGGAAAAAATATTTCACAGCCAATTAATAATATTAGAAAAAGTCTGAATGTAGTCATACAACTTTATTAAATCTTAATGAAAAATGTAGAGTAACTCAGCAGTAAGCACCTATGCCATTTTAAAAAATGACTTTTATAAATGCATATTTTAAAACAAAATTGCACAGAACTGGATTGATCTCTAAGACTACACTCAAAGGACAGTGTGGTAAAAGCTTTTGTGACATCCAGAAATATGCAACCACACTGTATGGTAGGCTTTCTAATAAGCAGAGCCTTTTTTCTTCCAAGACACAGCATCTCAGTCACTTTGGGTAACACTGTAGCCAAGCAACACAGGAAGGCTATACTCATTAATTTAAGATTTGATGGACTCTTTTTTTTTTTTTTTTTTCTTCTTCCCCCAGTTTACTTCTGCCCTTTCAGGATGATTTGATTAATTTGCTTTCAGTGTATGGAAACTCTTTCTAGAGTCTTTGATTAAAAAAAATAACAATAAATTGCTGAGTCCAAGTCAGCAATTTATGTTCTCTCTCCAAAAAGCAACAAAAGTGACCGATACTGTTTTGAGATAGAAAAAATTCTGTAAAAAATATTTTAGAACTGCAACCTCATATGAAGCTCTTTCAGGATTCCCTTTAGATTTCCCCCTACATCTGTATAAGTCATACAGCATATGAATAAAGTATCTTACCAGGAAACGCTATAGAAAATGTTCCTTTTGTTTCAGTTTTGCAGTTTATGTTAATGAACTGTCTGACTAATAGCATGGATCCAGATTTAACAGAGAAGGTAACAGTTGGCCCATGTATGGCTTCTGTCTGTGACTATTTCTTTGTCAGATGCAAAGTGATTAACAAATGTTTGAAAAACGTTGAGGCTGGAGAGCACAGTGGCAAATAAATCACAGTGAGAGAACCCACACAAATGTTTTCTTTGAAAGGAGATAAAATTCCATATTGAAAGACTTTGTTTCTTAAGAATTTAATTCTTAAGAATCTAATACAGTTAGATATTTTAGCTAATGGGAAAAAATTGATTTATTGTTACTTATTCTTTTTTTGAGGGACCTTTTCTTGCTTATTTACTTGCAAAGCTAAATTTTTCCTAAGATAGAAATTTAGTATAAATTTCTGACTTAGTTTTAAATGTACCCATAATCTCATAAATATTATTCCGACATTATCTATGAAGTGGAAGGTAAGTTGTGAATATGTGGCTTGTTCTGCTTCATAATATCTTATGTAAGATACATCCTTCAGACTATGCATAAATTAGGATTCCTTTTTTCATAGAACAGTTCTTGTATAATAAAAAATATAATTTTTACATTTAAGTTTAGTTTACTTTGAATATTCATTAGATCTTTGCTCAGTAGGGATGACTGGTGGAAATATATCACTACTTTATTAATATTCTTTTTAAATAAAATACATGTCAAAAATAGTGAATCTGGTTACATACTGAATGTCATGTTGGCCTGACTTGGCATTAAATGTTAATTTTTATTGTGTCAATTAATATAGTGATATGTAAACCCACAATACTGTATGTGCCTGACCCCAGAATTCCTTATTGCTAAGACCCAGTCTACCTAAAAGCAGAAGCTGCCCTTCATGCTTTGATGTTGCCTTAACTGATGATGGGAGTGAGCCAGTCCCTTAGCTTGGTTGTTGAGTTTTATAATAATTCAGTGCTGGAGAAATTCTGAATTGTAGTGAGAGAAAAAAAAATAGGACATAAGAGTTGAAAGGCGATGGATGTGCTGGGTAAGGGAAATTCTGTAGAAATGAGGCGTAGTGCTTTAACTGTATTTATGTTACTTCTTACAAAGGGAGAGGCCAAAGACTTGTCCTTGCTTTAATTGGCCAGGGGAGTAGTCTAGGTACCACACAGATTTTTGTAGTGAGTGGCGCATGAGAAAGTGATGTATCTAGCATCATGTCTGAAACTATTTTGGCTCTCGTGAGTGACCAAAACCCAATTGCAGGTCTGTGATAGGAAGCTATACCCTGCATGCACTGAAAGGGATACATGGTAATAAAATCTAGCTGTAGAAAGTGTTATTTTATCTACCCTAAGTGAAAAGAAATTAATCTTTCTCAAGACACTCATAAAAATTAAATGAGAAATCAGTATATTACTGTCATTGTTCTCTTTTTATAAAAGAAGTAGCTAATGCATGTATTTGTCTTAGTGTAGTGCATAGAAGAACTGAAGACTGGAAAACAACTTTAGATCATTTTAGGCCATTTTGCACTTCAGTAGGACTAAGTTTACCTAAATTATGCTGAATATATGTTTGCTTAATCTGCTTTTAAAATTCTGCTTTCTTAAGAGTCCTTGCTCTATGATTTCCTTAAAGTTCATAGTTTTCCAGAAATTAATTTTATTTTCATCAGTTTTATCTTATTTTTCCTCTACTCTAATGGATGTGGAGAACAATTGCTAACTCTGTTTTTTTGTAACGTTTTATGTATTAGAATACTGTTACCAAGGCTCACTACTTGCTTTGTCCTTGTAGACGGAAAAACCCCTAAATTCTCATAGTCCTTTTTTCCTAAAATGTTGTTTCAGGAACTCTTAGTTCCTGCAGCTGTCTACAGATCCCTACTAGTTAGTCTTCTCCACAGTGACATTTATATTTTAACAACAGTATCATAGTATTTGTATTTAGTCTGTCTTTATCACTTGTAGAGGCTCTCTTCCCAATCACTGCATAGGCAAAAATGAGCTAATGGAAAATACAGCTCTTAAAAAATTTCTGAGAAAGTATCTAAAAGGTAGACTATACTTAAACTGACTGAAACAGGCATCTCCAGAGAAGAACAGGTTGTTTACCATCTGTAGTGAGCTGATTACATGAATGCTTCTGTCATATTAGTTGGAAATAGTAATGCAAGTGGTGTCAGGAGAAGTTGCAATCATTGCTAACTGATGATGCCACTATGGTGGGCTGTGATTGTGGTAGTGTCAGGGTGCATTAGGAAGAACCATAGCTTGCCCTAGGTGGTGGTCCTGTCCAATGCTGGGTGACTGCCAGGGTCTAGAAAGACCTAAGGTCTGTGTGCAGTTCTTTGTGGTTCTGCTAGTTCACAGGACAGTTGCTTCATTTCTCTGCACCAAAGTGTTTTTTTAATCTTTTAAATGAAGGTACTCTGATATTCACTACACTATTTAGAAGCACTGTGTAAGGAACGAACATGTATTATGTGTTTACAAACATGTTTTGAATTTATATAGTAGGATTTATTACATATATATATATGTATGGGTATATATATATAAAAAAGTAAAAAAAGGCATAACTTGGGATCACTTCTCAGTCCAGTAGTTACTGCTTGTCTACCTCAGGACTTGAACATTCCCATCTCACCTACCTGGATCCAACGGAAAAAAAAAAAGATACCTGAGGCCATGAACACTGAATTAGGAAGACTAAGTGAGGGATTAATACATGTGAGGAGACATTGCCATTTCTGTGTTCATTCTGCTGTTTCTTTTCCAAAATCGAGGTCTGCTGTCCTAGGACTGGTATCTGGTATTTGCATGTGGAGTGTGTGGGGGATTTTTTTTTATTTACTTATTATTTTTTTTTTTTATGGTTAGTCAGACAAGCCATCTAGAGTCAGGCTCAAAAAAAGGCCAGGATCTAGGGTATGGCTCTTATACCGTATCATCTTAATATCCATCTAGCCGGTTACACTTGAGATTTGAGAATAATTCAGGAGGACATAGAAATTATGCCTGCATGAGATAGCAACAGTAGTCCCACGTGATGCTGCCCCAGTGCAGATCATGCAGCAGGACCATGCCCTGCTATTTATTTACCTGTGCATCTGCAGCATTTTTGAGCAGACTTAGGCTGGCTGTGATTATATCATTTTGCACTGAAAGGTTTACCCAGCAGACACTGTATTAGCACTGAACACAGCATCCAAAATAGACAAAACCTCCCCACGTTTTGGGCTTAGATGGGCCTTGGAGAAGGTCAGAGCATTTAGAAAGTGGCAGAGAGTGAGCTCATTATGAATGGATGCTGGTTTTAACGATATTTGTCTCTGACCTTGGCAAAAAAAAAAAAAAAAAAAAGGAAATTTTTTAAGCCGCAAAATCGTTTGTCTTCTAGAAGTAGGAAAGCCACAGAGGGGCCATGTTAGAAAAGCTTATTTACATTTTGATTTAAAAAAAAGACAATATACTCTTGCCTCCGTCCTCCTACGCACCTCCAAAAAGGAAGAAGGCTTTGATCTTCCCGCGGCTGAGGCACGCAGGCCCCTTGTTCTCTGCAAAGCAGGGCACTGCATCAGCATCAGCATCGCAGCCCTGGTACCTTGAAGAGGGTGCGAAAGTGCTGCTTAGCAACGCGTGGCCGCCCCAGCCCGTGGAGGCTGCCAGGGAAGATGGGTTTTCAAAGTGAGATCTTCTTTTTAAATATTTCTTACAGTGTGCAGATAGCTGGAAAAGAGGGCAGCAGGCAGAACGAAAGCAAAGAAACTGCGGAGGAGGAATGAGAAATAAAGGAAGGGTGTCAAGGCGCTGAATGAGTGAAGATCCAAGGAAAAAAGAAGAGGGTGAAATTGGAGAAGGAAAACTGGGGGATGTAAGAGGGGGTGTGATTAGAGAAATCAGCAGATATTGAGAAATAGAACTGCTAGAAGAATTATGTCTTAACCTTCAGGATAAATGAGGATGAAATCTTACCAAAGTGAAGGGATGTGGCAATGATACAACAGTGATGATGCGATTTATGGATTGTATTTCTTTCATTCACCTCTTTTCAGAATGTATACAGAAACAGTTAAATACAATTATGTGGTAACTATACAGAATTTTGTTCACAGTAAAATGGCATGGTAGCCCTTATTAAGAGAGTATTAGAAAAAATAAGCAACTTCTGTGCAAGGTTTTATGCTCCTAGAGTCACAAGAGAGTGTTATCATTTCTCTTTAAGATGTCATTAAATTAGTCTGTATCACTAGATGGGCTTTCTGCCCTTTTTTGTATAGACACAAACAAGTTAAGGGTTTAATTTCTCTGAATTTTGTGGGTATGATAAAATGGAGAGTTGGCAACATTGTCCTGTTCTTTCCAGCTGCTTTAACATCTGTGATTGCCCTTTCTTTTCCCTTGTGCTTCTGTGCTGTTTCAAAATGTTGTCTACTCTCTTATCCTTAGCATTATTGCTAATTCTTTGTTTGACAGTTTCATCTTTGGTCTCCTTTACTCCCTTTAAATTGCACTTTAGTCATGATAACAACAGTTTTTACCTGGTTACATTTTAAGAGGCCTTTTTATACTTGTAGTGCCTGGGTATTTCTGATGGCATTTGAGCCATTAATCAGTTGCATGGAAAATCCTTTTCTCCTTCAGGCTTCATAGTGGTGTGTTGTTTTAGTTTTTTAACCTTTTTTTTCACCTTGTTCCCTCCACCAGCCCCATGTTTGGGAATGGGTTTTGTCAGCATTTGTGATACCTTCTGGTGCTTTATGTGCTGTTTTATTTATGGAGTGAAGAAAGAAAAATTCCATCAGGCCTCTCCTCATTTCACCTGGTAACTCATCCCTGGTAACCTCATCTCATTTTGGGACTTAATATGCTAAGTGTGCATAAAGTTTGATAGATGATCTTTCCTTACTTCAGACTTTTCCAGGTGGCATTCTGCCAATAAAATGTAAACATGGCAAAACCTGTCCACCTCTTTCCCCCAGGCTCTTGTACTTCTGCACTTCCTTGAGGGCCACTGGCTTTGTCTTCCTGTCCTGCATGAGCAAAACTGTGGTATGTAACTTTCACACATCTTTCTCTGTCAGCCTGATACCATTTCCTACTGCATTTCACTCATTGTGTCTCCAGTAGCGTCTTCCTTGTCTACACTTCTGTCTTTAAACTGTTGTCTTGGCTTGGATGGTTTGTCACCTTTTTGTTATTTGGGTGTCCAGATTCCCATCTCTTGCCTACTTTCCAACCTTTCTAAATGTGACTAGGAGCTGCTCTATTTTGTCTCTGACTTTGGCTGTACCTACTGGATGATAGGTAACTAGTAATTACTTTTTCATTCCCTTCACTTCCACCCATGTCTTTCACATCTTGATTCCATTTGCATTCAAATCCCCCCTTTGTTAACAAGCATTCAAAGGGTCCTTTAAATCCTGGCTTTTCTGTTGCATCTTCACTGAAGCTTACTTTAAGAAGTAAAATGACTCAGAAAATACTAAAGTAAGCAAAACCTAGCCCCTCTAACTCTGTATGAATACAACATTCTGATTTTATTCCCTCTTTCAACTGCATTCACCTTAATTTCTTGTATTGTCTATATAGATTACAGATACATCAAGGATTGAGTTTTACCTGCGAAGTGCTGGCACACTGTGGGTGTTCTGTAAAGAGAAGATGATGAAAATTATTTAGCAAATTTAATACATTTTGAAACTTGATATATTTTAGTGCTTGACAGATTTTTTATTTATTTATTTCTTAATAGAAGCATTTTCTTCATTTAATAGAATGGCTCCTGCATTATGTTCCCTGCAATGAAAACATATGGACTTAAGCTTTTTGTATTGCTTACTTTTTTTCTTACAAATAGTATTTTCCATTTAGCTTTCTGCTAGTAGTATGTCTACATGGTCTTATCCAGTCCCCTCTGCCTCCTCAGATAAGCTTTGCAAGCTGAATTTTTCTCAGTCACATGAAGTGCAATAACTTTATTATTGAACTCCTAGTGTTCTTGGGTGCTACATAAAATAATATTTAACTTCCAGGCAGTCAAGAAAAGAAGAATTGCACAGTAAGTTCTGTTCAATTTTAATGTCTCTACCTAGATGTGGATAAGAAGTTATAAACAGTGCCATATGATTGAATACTTGTGTTTGTTTCAGTAATTCCTGCAGAAAAACAATGTCTGTTTAGGGTCTGGGGACACTGGTGTGGAGATACTGGGGAAAGGCTACTTCTGTGTGAAGGACAGCAGGAAAGACTAGAGTAAAGCCTGAAAAAACCCACAAAAATATATTGGTTCATGAAGCATGTGGAAGGTAAAGAAGCTATGGAAAATGAGAAGGGTGATCCACATGTTCTGTAAGCATTAAAAATGTGGAGATGCAAGATGTATATATGTGAGGTCAAGACAGCTGAAGGCAAAGATTACTTTTAAGGAAAAAACAGGTGAAAATTCAGGCAGAAATGGAGTAAGGCTGCAACGTGTGTATGAATAGTTTTTTGATCTGCAGTGAGCTGCAGTGAACATGCAGGTTTTTTTTGAATACATGTTGAACACCTTACCTTGCCAGTAATCATTGTGTTTTCTGACTGTAGAGATGTGTACACGTGAGAGTTATGAAACGTTTCACTAATTCCTAAGGCACAATCAAGATGTTAACTTGACTTTTGTTTCGATTGGTGCAGGTATACTGACTGAATTTGTTTTTCAGTTTTGAATACTTTTCATGTACAGGATCCAAGTTCACCTTTAAAGTATGCAAGGAATGGAAATTTCCATTGTCAGATTTTCTTTGCAGTGAAATATTTTGCCTCCCACACACTGTAGTAGTATTATACTCACAGTCCTACACAGGTATGCCTGATATTTCTTCATCTTGTCATGCTCAAACAGGGACTGAGTTGTAGCTTTAGATGTCACTGTACAGGCACATGTAGATTTGTGTCATTTCTGTCGCTCTTTGAGCTGTCCATCTCAGAAGAATAATTGAAATACTGTGTCAGTATCTCTACCAGAACATAACTGTGGAATGGTAGAAAATAGAAATAGTAAGATAAAGTCCCACAAAATTACATTCTGCGTGAACAACTTGGTAAAATGTAGGGCCTACTTGTTTATCTTTGTAATAAATGGAAAAAAGTTCACACCCAGAGGGGAATTGCCATTGCATAATCAGAATTTCCAGCAGTGACTCAAATAAGCCAACACATTAAAAACCTTGTGTTTTGCAGTTTTGTGTCATACTCCAAGGTAACATCAGCTACTTTAAAATCGGTAGAGAAAGCAGTTATTTCCATGTCAGCCATGGTAACAAGTGCAGTTCTGTCTGCAGTGTCTTGGGAACTTCTAAGCTTGATTTTAGTGTTCTCATTCTGAAAGTAATTTTGAGTTGGCTTTGAATGTGGAATAGTATTTTGTTTCTTTTCCTCCTAAGTAACCTAGTTTAAAGTTACCACAGCCTGGGCAGAATACAAAACAAAGAACTTCAAACTAGTAACAAGTTAACTCCATCTTTGAATGTGATGTTTGCATTTTAAGGTTAGATACCACATATGTGCAATGGAAGTTCTTGGAAAGCCTTGGCAATTGCTGAGCTGCCTTGAATGGTAAAGGTTTAGAAAATATGTGTATGTCTATAGCTGACCTGCTATGAGAAGCTGAAAAGCCACTGCTCCTGCTGGGTGTCACTTAACTGCTGGGTGCTCAGCAGTTGGGACAATAGGATGTATTATTTCAGCAGGGCAGAGCATTTGTAAAAGTTTCTAAGCCTCTCTTATTGGAGTGAAAACTGAGTTCCTTTTGTTGCATTTTGTTCTTGTAAAAATAGATGAAGTCATTGTGGTGGGTTTTTTTTCTTTTTTAAACTCACTTTGAATGCTTATGACTTCAAACTCTCCCAACTTTTTGTCTGCCACACTCAGCACTTATTTCTCTGACTCTTTAGAACGATTCTGTCTGTAATTGTAATCAGCTGTATTGTTGGGAAAACTTGTATTTAACACTGCTGCACGACTGTGATTTACTGGTCATGGTTTGCTATTAGCTTGGGGGTTCAGTAAGAAGTTGCAAGGATGTTATTTCACTGAGCTGCATTTGACTGTTTTCCAGTAACTCGCATTTTCAACTAAAATCAGAGAAGTACAAGGTTTTACAGGCATGAGATGATGCTAGAGCCTTGGCATAATTACTAGGTGCATGCCTGTCTGGCCCATACATTTTGCCAAGGAAACGAGATGCAAAATTCTGTCATTACACATTTAAAAAAAATATGGACAAAACTGATGGAAACTGTGCATGTTCCCTTTAGGACAAATTTTGATCAGTGTAGCTGTTCAGTGACAGTGGTGATGAGACAGCATGATTGTCTGCTAGTGTAAAAGGAATCTGCCATCATGGTATCAAATTTAATAGCTGCAGTTTAAATGCTTGAGTTGTCTCTCTGTGTTTGGCACAGATTTGGTACTATTTCCAGTCATTTAGTATTTAGCATTATTTTTTGAGATTGTTAGATGCTGTAAATTAGAATGCTGTCTGTCTTGTTTGGATCAGTTAAAAAGGAAATTAAGTATCTCTACTGAAATGCTTATTCAGTAACTTAATGTAACTTAATATAATTTAACAACACATTATGCAAAAGTAGCCAAAAATCAAACTGAGATTATTCAACAGTTAGTGAATCTTTCATGGGAGAGACTGGAGAAGGATGCATGTTGCTTCCCTCTCATACTTCTAGTAGAATGATTTTATGATGATTTAAAATACAAGATCAAATAACTTCTTAGCATTAATTTTGATGAGTTTGAAAGAATGAAAAATTGAAGAAAGTTATAAAACAGTTGGTGACATCCAGAGAAAACTATACACAAAAGGTCAGAGAAATTTTGCATGAATCAGCGTATGAATAATACATTATTTTTCAGAGAATATTTTATGAAGTGGTTGTCCTTTGTTATGTTTATATGTGAGAATTGGATTTTGTCACTAGCAAGAAGAATTCATTTTCCTGTAGCTTTTTCTTAAATGCTAATTTATTGCTATGAAAGATGCCAAAGTGACAGATCTGAAGAATGAAGGCCTCTATTTATCTTCTGAATGGATGGAGCATGAGTAGCAGTGAAGCCTTTCTCATGCTCTTTTGCCAGTGTGCCACAATCTTTTTACCATGTCCTGAGCATATTTTTACCAGTGAGAGGTGCTTATTCATTCCATAGTTTCCCTAATGGACTACCAAGGGTATCAATTAGTGACAAATGAACAGTAGCTTTACAGCTTGGATACCTGCCCAGTAGGAACAGAAACTACCAATTCTTTCACATAGGCATAGGACAACCTTCAGAATAGTGAATTAGTGTTGATGCAGACGGGACCTGTTTGCAACCGAGCATAAAGGGGACAGAAGGATTCTGTTTTTAGCACCAAATGTCTTAATGTGTAGAAAAGGATTCCAGTTCTGCAGAAGAAGAATTAGTAAATAACAGCTGAAATATCTTTGTGTGTGTGTTTTCCCAGTATTCTTTTATCTGCTCTATATGAGCTTGGTTCTTGGACTAGAGAATAGGATTACTGTGGTTTAGAATGAGCATTTATATTCCAGTTTTATTTGCAGTGTTGTGCTTTGTTTGGTTATGGGTACTGAATTCAGTTCCTTGGTCTTATAAACATTCAAATAGAAATAAGAAAAAAGTGTACAAGGAAAGAACATGATAAATTGGAATCTTGTATAAAACAGATTTAAGATAAAAACAGATCTTGTTTAGATCAGTCTTCTTGAGCATTCAGGTAATAAGCTTCCCATGTTCTTAACAATTGCTCCTGTGCCTAATACTGTATTACATCAGTTATTCTACAGCAAATTTGTTCCTCTGAGACTTTTCCAGGCATGTCCAGGCTTGCATATATTGAATTTGAAACTTTTAATTCACTGGCTCCCCTGCTGTTAGGCTTGTGCTCCAAATGCAGACCCAGTTCTGTCTCTTTGGGCTGGTCCTGGTTTACAGAAAACCCAGTGCATAACCTGAGAGAGAAGCTTGCAGGGCCTGTGTTTCACAGCCTTTTGTAGGATGACTGTGTGGGCATGCTCAGGAAAATGAAGTTTAATTAACAAGAGAGTGACCTTGAAATGTCTTAATTAAATCAGATTAAACTAGGATACCTTACTTACAAACGAAAATGTTCACATGGGGGTTCAGTATATTTTAACTAATACATTTTAAACTTTTTAAACAAAAAAAAAATTTAAACATTTGAAGTAAATTTGGCTCAGTGTTCATGATTTTCCCTGTGCAGACAGATATGCCCACAGAATTTAAAACTAGAAAAAAAAAAAGATGCAGTTTTTATTAAAGATTCCCCCCTAGGCTTCAGAAATAGATTTGCAAGTTTTATCTATCAGAGACTGAAAACAGCACAAAGTGGTGGAAGCCTGGATACTGGACAGAGTTGGTGCGGTGCTCCGTATGTTCTCAGCAGTTTCCTTAATGAGATGTGAGACAGAGAGAGGGGGAGGAGACAATTTATTTATTTTATAGATTTTGTGTGTTTGTTTGTTTTAAATCTGTGAGTAAATCTGGAATAATTGATACATTGTTGCACAGTATCTGAGTGAAGGTGACATTGAGGGTCTTTAATAATACCCATTTCTTATTTAATAGAAGAAGCTAATGAAAGAGCTTCTCTTTAGTAAGTATGCTTATAATCCTTTTATAAAGATCATACAATATGGCAAAATTGTGTAATACCAGTTCTTTTTCTAAAATGTACTCTTTCTAGTTACAGTTTTTTCAGTCACAAGTAGCCATTTTAATCTCTTTGCAATGTCAGGAATCTTGAAATTCCCATTTTACTGTCTTTGCCAACTTTTCTCTGATTTCTCTGTTGTTAGAATACAAATTAAATTTTTTTTAGGACTGATTTTCCCATTAGTGACATTTGGGTGAAGTAGGACCACTCTGTTTTAGTGAAGCCTATTCTGGCAGCTGTCTGATCCAGATTACCTCTTGTTTAAAAGACAAAGAACTCAATCTCCTCTTGTTTAAATGTAGAGCATCTGTTTTTCCTCGTAATTGTAAGGAAGCCGAGTTGGGATCAGTACCGGTGCTCATGAAGCTACATGATTGGCTGTGATGCAACTAGAGAGACAGAAGATTGATGTTTTGACAGTAACAAGAAGATTTGGCTTATTTAAATTATTTGTAATTTTTGGTGAGGCAAGTGTGTGGCTTATAGTTCCTGCCCCCAAATCAAGTGGAATAGTGCTCCAGATAACTTCAGTACATGTGAAGATGCTTCAGTCAAAGTGGTAGCAAATCAAAGTTCATCTGCTCATCTTGTGATCTTTTTTGGCCCTCCCTGCTGTTCATTTCATTGTCTTTCAATTATTCCCTGCTTACAGAAAGCCCATGTTAGTAGTGAGTAACTGTTCTTTTAATGTGTGTGTGGGACATCCCAACACCTGGTGACAGAGTTTCGAACTACCATATGTTCTGATTCTTTCTGAATGGTTTCTACATTGGGAAGCACTGTGGAGTGAGCAGTTGGACAGGATTTTCTGGGCAACCTCGAGCAGCAATGGTGAAATACATACTAAGACTATAAAGAACCAACATCTAGCCAAGTTATGGGCTGTAACTACCCTGTATTCTGTTACTGATGATTCTGTGGCTTGGCTTGACCAGATGTCCTTACTATAATAGCAGTAATTATAATGGAAATGTTCAAATGATGGGACTTCTTGGAGCTGTCAGGTTAGGCACAATCCTCTTTTTGCCTCCTCCAAATCCAATTAATTCCATCTGCAGTTTCTTATGATTCCCAGTGGTATTTAGGAAATAACATCTTAAGTTTCTAATCTAAGAACTAATTGTAAATTAATAGCACTAGTATGTAACAAAGAGAAGGATTAATGCAGGCCCACACATTCCCTTTTCCTTTTTGATTACATTTCTGTGTTGGATGGATCTCTAAGGACTGCTACTAAGCTGTAATGTAGTCAGAAAAGTGTTTATATGGTGATAAGAGGGGTGTGTTTTGGGGTTTTTTTTTCCATATGCATAGCTTGGCTAGGGGTTTTTTTTTAAATTTTGTTAGTGACCTGTGAACAGTCTTACAATGGTTTTGATGAATTGCTATATTTATGACTGGGGGCTTCTCAGCTTTTCGAGTAACTCTAGATGGTTTTGTGAGAAAATCAATGGGGTGGTGTTTTCTGTTGTTGGTTTGCTTCTGTGTTGAAGTGCTGCCAGAATTACTAATAAAGAGGAAGGCCTAAAATTTACTGTCCTCTACTACTGGAATAATTGCCTATTGTAATTTCTTGTGTCCTTTATATCTGTGTAACTGAAGACATGTGTCTGCTTTCTCAACACCAAAGTGCATTTACTTGCATGCATGAATTTGCATTTGTCTCAGAAAGGTAATGTTTTCAAGTGGAAGACTGCTGATAGTCTGATGATGATTAGTGTCTTCTTGTTAATCAGACTATGCTGCTTTTCTCTGTGTGTATTTCTGCTTTTCATTAGCTTGTATCTTTAGTACTCTTCAAGTTCTGTATGGAACTGGAAGAAATATCTGGTGCTTGGCTCTAGTTTTCCCTTAAATCTTTTGTTCTGCTATTACTTTGGTCTTGTAGGACTGTCCTTCATAATTTTCTGTGTTATCCACATGTGTTTGACCATCATTGATAGTAATAACAGATTCATGACAGACAGTGACAGTCTAGATATTCTAAACACTTCCATTGGGCTTCACATACCACCAAAGGAAAAAGGAGAACTTCTAGGAGACAGAGAAGGCTATTTAGAGATCTGAGAAGACAGCAAACGAAGATGGCTTCTTTGGTCCATCTCTGTGATGTCTAGTTCAGCATCTCTCTTCACACAGCAGACTTTTCAAGACAGGACTGCTGTATCTTTTCATAATCAAGCATTTTGTTGGTATACAGCATAATAGTGTGGATGCTTTATTGAAACTAAAAAAAAAAATCTAGTATGAAATTATTTAGACTTAAGAAACGTAAATGCTTCCTTGAGCTGGAGTGTTTAGGATTCAGTTCACTTTCAAACCCTTCTCTGTCGTGCTAGTTTGAGAGCTGTGCAAATAAAATTATGACAGGAGACCTGTTAAGTTTAATAACAAAAATTGTTACATTTTTTCAACATCTTTATTGTGAGTTACCTCAAAGGAGCTGTAAGAGTAGATGTAAACATTGAAACACATCCAGTTATCCAGTGGCTTGATTCTGACTGTCAGTTCATTTTAAATCACTCCTCTGGAGCACAGGTCTCAACCTGCCTGAACTGGTGTCTGGTGGGTTTTGGCACTATGAAGTAGAGCTCCTGTGTGGTGGAGCATGGAATTGTCTGTGTTGCCTCTTCTAGGCTTGGGTGGCAGAGTTATACCCAGAGGGAGGAAGGATGAGACTTTGAATTTCTCTCTTCCAACTAATTCCCGGTTAACTGGCTTTTTGGAGGCTGTGCTCAGGAGGTTTAAATAGTAGCATGGTTAGGATGAGCCAGACAGCGTTCTTGGAGGCTTCCTAAGCTGGGAGTGAACAGTCTGCCTTGATGAAAAAAAAAGTTACCAGCCTTGTTTGGTCAGGGATGCTGGCTGTTCTGAAAGAGCCTCATGGAAAGGGTTAAGAAGCCATTCCTGGCTGGAGGTAATGTAACTTTGCAACTAATGACTCAGCCAAATGTCAGAACAGATTGGTTTCTAGCTGGAAGCACACTTTTACTTTCTGGGAGTGGTGATGGACAAATCAGTCAATGACTGTTCAGTCCCATCAAATTAAAGACAATACCCTTAGTCCTGCCCAAGGGTCAAACCCAGATTGGAGGGGAAAAAGGCATTAGTATCATAAAAATGCTGTCAATGAATAGTGGGCAAACGTGTGACTACATTTCCCTGACTTGTTTAAATATCTTCATAGTTTCTTTGAGATACTGATGACTCTCCTTACTGGGAGTAGCAAGGCCTTCATTTTTCTTGCAGTAGGAAAGGAGATGATTCATTTTTACCACTAAGTCACCAGATCAACAACTACTGCAGCGAAGTATTCAGATCACCCCTCTCCCTGGATGATGTTTTTGCATGCTGTTGTGTCTAGGAGAGCAAGCAATTAAAAATCAAAGTTTTGAGAAAGCATAAAGCTATGCTTTTAAAATACATAACAAAAAAAATGCTGCCTAAAAAAAAAAAAAAAAAAGCAAAGCCCTGACACTGAATTGGTATTCACTCCATACAGTGCATTTAATAAGCAGTAGATGGAAAGAATGTTGCTGCTTATTTTGAACAAGCTTGGCACAGCAGCAATATGCCTAGAAGTGAATACTTGGTGAAATACACTAAACCATGTTAATTATTTAATTTCACTTGTGTTGTGGCTGTTATAATCCTTAAATATATCTAGTAGGGATATGTTTTGTAATATAAAGCACACAATAAATGCATTTTTGTAAAGATGAGACGTTGAGACTGTTAGCAGTATAGTTGATAGTACTAAACATACTTACCAGGCGCTTATCAGAAAATTTAGTTTAGTTTTCTGTGTTAAGTGAATAAGCAAAAGTATTCATCTAATTCAAGGTGTGAGTAACATTAAATCTACTGTGTCAAAACCAATTTCACTACAGGTGAGTGTCCTTTTCTTTCTATGTATCTTTGTACTTTGACTACAGTTGTCAGTATCTTATGCTGAATTATTGTTAGGTTATTGTACATGCAGGTGTCAATCTCGGTCATGCAGTCCAGCTTGCTGTTGTTGGAAGAATATCAAAACGTTATACAAAAAGTCTTCATACAGAAAGTGTGATTAAATTTCCCAATAATGAATTCTATTTCTTGACCAACTATGCCATTAAAATTGATGCTTAGATCCTGGTATGTTTTCTTATGCGAATAACCCAACCCCCATGGATCCTCATACACATTCACACACCTGAAATGACCAACATGGAAATGAGTCTCCCTGTCACCTCTCCTCTGCTTGCTGTTCCTTTGTCAGGGCTATTGGAACTGACTTTATTAGAGAGTTGTGTGGTATTGTTTGTGGCTGTTTTAAGCTTTTCAACCCTCTTTTCCAATAGAAGCTGCTGTGCTATTCAGTCTTCTTGATCAATTTCCTTTCCTTCCTACATATTTCTGATGAGGTGGCTGGAATTCGACCCCTGTCATTTGACCCTTCACTGCATTTGGTATTTTTCAGGAGTGAACCTTACAACAGCTGTTTAAAGATTTTATTTTGCTGTATTAATGAGATTTTTTTTTTAGCCCAGACATTTATATTGCTTGTAGGAATTAGATATGCTCCCATTATAAAAAGACATGCTGATTTTAGAGACTGTATTCTTTTTCCTTTGAAACTGTATATCTCTTCATTAGTTAATAAAAGGAAGAATTTAATTTTGATAGGTGAAAAAAGCTGAGTCTCTGATTGTAGCTGCCCTTCCTTTAAGAGATCTGTTCGCATGCTTCAGCTTCAGAAGGCATAATGCTTGTAGGGAGTGGAAATGAAATTACACCATTCAGGAGAGACATAATTGTGCAAAAAGTACAAATTATAGTTGATTTCCAAGCTGAAAATAATTGCTTTGATTTGTTGACATAAAATTGTAGGGGAAAAAGAAGAAAGTGCTGCTCTTGTTTCTTCAAGCAGCCTCCACTGGAAGCTCCTGGTGGTGTGTATGTGTCTGTCTGTCCACACTGTTCCACCGCTGTTATTTCTAAACAAGCAAACTCAAACCAGCTGAGGCTCTGCCTCTGTATGTTTTGTATACAATATTACTTTGTCTCATACTAAGCAAACAACTGTTTTCCTGCTTGGCTTTGCACAACAGTGAAAGATTTATAGCTTCATTCCCTATGAATGAAGATTACCTCTTGAGCTCTTTCCAGAAAGGGACTTGAACAGTGTTCAAATTGCTGTGTGCCAAAGGGGTTAGATCAGTGAGCTACACTCTTGAAATTAAGACCATCCATGAGAAATAGTATGTGAAAACATCTATTATACCTGTTTGAATAATTTATGGAAACTGAAGTTTTTATTGAAACAGCATCCTGTATCCAGGGCAGAGGTATTAAGCCACACCAGTGCTCTGAGCTGTCCATTACTAAAATAAAGTCTGCGTGTAGGCCCGTGCTGTATTCATTTTCTTCAGTTAACCTATCACCTTAGCAAAACTATTCATACTGTGTATCCTTTCCACATGGATGAGTTTATACATGGGAATAATGCCTTCAAACTCCAGTTCCTCAGCTCCTGTATTTCATCAAGTTCTCCTTTAAATGCTGAGGATTATGGTCTTGCAGGGGATAAAGAAGGGACTTATTGTGTTGATCGATTCATCTTTCTTTGGTATTCAGTACTAAAATGTAGAGTAAATATCACAGAAACAGCTATATGGGGTCAACCAAAGCTCCATGTAGTGTGTACTCTGTTTGTAACAGTGGCCAGCAACCAATACATGAGAGTGTATGTCTGAACGTATAAAGAACTCAGGAGATTTCTGTCATATATTCCTAATTTCCATCACTCTGTGACATGGTGCTTCCTCAGTTCAAGTTCTGTCTTTGTGATAAACTGCTCTGGATGGATTTTTTTGTTGTTCTAAATTGTTTAATAATTTTCTGAATCCAACAACTTTATATTCTGTTGCAGATTTACTGCTACATTACAATATGTAGAAGCTGAGTAAGGGTTCCCATAACATGAAAAACACTTTGCAAAGATTTTCTTCTCTTTTGTTGTTCTCTATCCTTTCCAGCATTGACCCTGTGTTACTAATGTGGAGTTAGGGGTCTGTATGAAACTATTGAGAGTTTCTTCCTAGGCTGTCTTTACAGTTTCTTCTGGGGTTCAGTGGCTGTGTATTTGGCCTACTCTTCTCTGGGGATTTCCTCACTTGAATTCCTCATCTGCTTTTTAATAGGAACAGAACGTGGACCTGAGTGTCATATTTTGAGCACACTTTAAAAAAATGTGTTTCTGAAATACATCAGTTTCAATTTTTGAAGTCCCCTTTTGACAAGATAGCAGTGTGAAAAATAATGATTGGATTAAGTTAAATTTTACAGTTGAAAATGTGTGAAACTAGATGGCTTTTCCTTGAAAAGCAAGTAAAAAAAAATCTGTCAGTTGGGTCATTCAGAGTGGGTGTGAAACTTGTATCCTGGTCACTTGTAGTCATTAAAGAATCTAGTAATTCTGGAACTATAACTGTCTGATTTCATAATGCCGGAATTCTAGATTTACTGGTGTCTTTCTGTGTTTCTGTTGTTTAAACTAAAATTTCATGATAAATAGAATTCTTTTTCCTCTTAATGTACTTTTAAACAATTCCTTTTTTTGATAAAAAAGTGAGTGAAGTAGGCTAACATAGGCAGTAGCTTAAATCACAATATTGGATAACAACTGAGGTTGGAAGAATCTCTGATCTAGTCCACTCCCCTGCTCAAAGTGCAGTCAACCAGAGCAGGTTGCTTTGGGCCATGCCCAGCCCTCTTCTGAGTATCTCCAGGGATGGATGCTCCACACACTCTCTGGGCAACGTGTGCTAGTGTTCAGCACTGTCACTGGGAAAGTTTTTAGCTATGCTTAAATGGATTTTCCTGTATTTCAGTTTACACCCATCATCTCTTGTGCTTTCACAGGCAACTACTAAGCATAGTCTGTCTTTACTTCCTCCCAGCTCATCAGGCATTCAGACACATGGATAAGATCCCTGAGCCTTCCCAGAGATTGAGATGAGTCTGTTCCTGGCCTGTATCTCCCCAGAATCCTCCTTGCCATTCCTGAAGACAGATGTGACATTTGCTTTCTTCAAGTCTTCTCCAGCCTTGCCTGAGTACCATGACCTTTCAAAGATAATCAAGAGCCTCTTCACAGTAACATCAGCCAGCCTGAGTGCATGCCAGTTTGTTTATACGTTTACAAACCTGATTCTCCTCCACCAAGATTAAACCTTCCTTGCCTTAGGTTTTGTCAGTGGTCTCAGGGCCTGTGGAGGGTGGTCTTGCCAATAACAATTAGGGGAAAGAAGGCACCAAATATCTCCGCCTTTTCTGTCTGCTGTTACCAGTTTTCCTGCCCCATTCTTCTCAGGGGCTATATATTTTGTTTTCCTAAATGTTTTTCTAGTGCCTTGGGATGATGGTTGGTCTACACATAGGTTTATTTTTGTTTGATGTTTTTCTCCACATGTGGCAATGCTAGTAACTAAGCTTGCTGAAGTGTGGTAAGCAAATTTTTGTTAGAGACAAGATGTGAATTGTTTTCTATTCTTGTTTTATGTACATGTGTCATGGCAAAAGTTATTTTTCTTCTTAGACCTGCTGGTTGAACCACTGTCATATTCTGCCTTGCACAACTCTAGCATTGTGGTGTTTTCTGTGATATTCAGGAAGGTCTCACATCTTATGCTGGGAGGTACTTGCTGAGGTTAGGAGGGCACAGTCAGAGAATTTTATTTGGCTACCTGTATCTTTGTGTTGAAGGAGATCTCTAGGTAGTAGGTATTTTTATTCAGTATTTGATTATGATATGGTGTTAGAATACCACTGTTGGCAACTCCACCAAATAGTCTATTTGGCACTTGCCATTGTATCTTTCATAAAATTTCATTAAAAGTACATAAAGATTGTTTTCACAGGTAGAAGAGAAAGTGACATTTCTGTACTTTGTACCCTGTAAATTAACAAACATATCGGCACTCTGGAGAATCTTTATGTCCCTCCTTCGGACTTGCTCCAACAATTCTTTGTCCTTCTTATGTTGGGGGCTCCAGAACTGGACACAGAGGTGGGGTCTCATGGGAACAGAGTAAAAGGGAACTGTTGCGCCCTTTGACCTCCTGGCCTTGCTTCTTTTGATGTAGCCCAGAATGCAAACGTGATGTCCGTAAAAATGTAGATAGGCCTACACCATTTGGGTAACTGGCCTGCCATCTAGATAGTCAACTGTGGTTCTTATAGAAACTCTTTATAAAGATTTACCCAGAAGGAAGCAGGAACAACTTGCATATCCTCATTGGCGAGTTGTTAAGTTCACCCAAGAATTTTGTACCCTACCAAAGCGTGAACCATTACTACCTTTATTATTTTGAATAAAACAAAGGTGTTCTAAGACTGCCTAGAGAATGGGCGTAGGAATCCAGTTCTCGTTTAGGGAGCTGGTACACAGCTTCAGGGTGCTGGTAAGAATGCAGCACTCAGGATATATCCCTGAGGCACAGTACAGTGCTACGTGCAGGTGCTCTCAAGGGGCTCTAAACAAGCTTGCTCAAACACTAAAAACAATGCTGCTGTGTTAGCACAAAAATCAGCCCAAGGTAATTAGCCCTGCAGTGGAACTGGTGTGTGGTAGAGGGCTGTTCTCAGACTGCAGAGCAGGGTTAGTGGAAAAGAACAGGCTTTTCAGTAATTTTTGTTGTATTACATTGATGTATGCTATTGAATTATGCAGTAATGATATAAAAAGAAAATCATATTGCTAGGAATTTTATGAAATGAAGTCACAGGTTATGTGTGGTCAAGTTTCCCGTCTTTCATCTGGTGCCATGAGGCATGAATTCACTCTCAAAGGGAGGCTGCTGTAAAGTGTTTTTAGCCATTTGCTGAGCATTGCACCCATGCTGTGTGTGAGATTCAAGTCATATGACATTACTGATAGAGATTTGCTGCACCTCTTCTGTCCTTTCCTTCTTACCTTCTTTTCCACACTGTGGCTGTAACTAGATCCAGACATACTCTCAGTTGCTTACTTTAAGGGATATTTGCTCTGTATGCAAGCAGAGTGACTCATGGTTGATACCAGTGGCTTAATACCTACCATCTCTCTTCAACTTTGTTTCAGCTAAGAGTTAAATAGCAACAGAAGTTTTCAGCCTGTATATATGCTAGTGGCCAAACTGTGTTCACACAAAACCAGGAAGTGTGATGAAAGTAATTGCCAATTTTTTTCTTTCTGTGTGTTGCTTGCAGAGATGCAAATAGAACTGTGCAGTCCAGGTATTGAAATGTGGGCAGCAGCAGAAAAAAAAAAATCATGGTGTTTGAAATCAGTGGCACTCTGCTAGCAATCAAGGGCTGCCTTGAAGTAGAGCGTCAGAATTGCATCTTACAGCTTTTGCAGCAGCTTCTTTCTCCTGTGTTCTGTTCAAAGTCTCAGGGATCCTCTCTCAGGATGGACTGGAACTGCAGAGTGACGGGGCAGGAGAGTGGGGCTGTGGGACAGCCTGCCATCAGCTGGCACACAGCTGCTCAGGGAGGTCAGGGGTCCTCTGTTTGTGGAGGGATGAAAGCTGCAGGGAGAAGGCAGAAGAAAATGGCTTTAATAGGAAAAAAAGCACAGCAGAATGAAATAAGAAGTCTGTTCATTGATGAGTATTTCAAGGTCCTGAAATTGCTGAATTCTTTGATACTGACAACAACTGTCAGCATGTCTGTAAAGTACTAAGACTAAATAGGAGGGTTGAAATCAGAACTAGGGGTGTAACAGTTGTATAGGCTGCCTTTCAGTGAATATGAAACCTGGAAAAGAATAATGGTCCCCAAAATACAGTTTTTTCCCCCTAGATTTTACAAGCAGAGTACAGAACATTCAGATTTGTAAGGCTTTAAAATAATTTATTGTTGCATTGAGTTGGTGCCATTACAGTAACAGATGACCTGTATTGTTTTGCTGGAAAGGAAGCACCCTTCCCTTGAGAAAAAGTTATAGCTGCTTATCTTAGCTGTGCAAAAAGAAAACCTTAACTATTTAGTGTTTTACTTATTATCTTACATGGAGAGTCCGGAGGGAAACATAATTAATTTTATTTACAATAACAGTGAAATAATTCAGTTTTCTTTTTGCCTTGAGGACATGCTATGGATACTAAAAATACCTGTCATGAGTTTGCAGTAATCATTGACAGGCCTTCTCATTTTGTAACAAAAGGTGTAGTGAGGTGGAGGTGATAGCTTCCTGCAAATCACTGACAGCAAAACAGAAATAACAAAGTGTTTGTAACTTCTGAGCTTTTCTGCAAAGGGCATGGTTGTTTTTCCAGACCTAGCTAATGGAAAACCAGAAATGTCTGGCCAATTTCTCTAGTGGCTATTTTAAAATTTGTGCTTTAATCAATGCCATTCAGAAAGACTGGCAAGCAAAAGTGTGATTTGAGATCATAGGAAGTAGCCAGCGCGAGAGCTTACAGCTCCCCATTCTGCATCGCTTTTGCACGGGCAGGACTGCCTTCCATGAACACTGGAAGGTGTCTTCCTTCTTAAACAGCAAAAAGCAATTGAAGAAATCACTACAGGAGCAGGATTTACAAATTTTCCCCTCTTCAATTTAAATTTAGATACATGAAACTGTATTTTCAGAAATTACTTTAAACTTTTAGTATGTTTGTTACTGAAAGTATACGTTATACACAGGCTTACAAAATTTTATTTTCAGTTGTGAAAATTTTAAATTTCTAAATCCTGTCACTTTAATGTTACTTCTTGATGATGTATAATCAATATTGTATTAATCAAAGCAGAACTGAAAAATGTCAGCAACTTAAAACAAAAGCAAAATATTTTTGCCTGCACACATGCAGTGATGCCATGAAAAATACAACAGTTTGCTGAAAGCATGCAAGTTGTCATGTTGGCACAGTTTTAAACAGGCAAGGCTAAATGAGGCACAATATGACATTCTGGAGTTCACGTTGGGAGTAAACATGCCACCACAATCAACTGTCTTGTCAAAGAGCTACAAATATAATTTATTTTCCCTCTAGAGCGCCTTCTGGGGAAAGATTATTTACTGCATTATCTTTCTGGGAAAAAATAATATACAAATATGAGATATCATATGAAAAAACAAAACAAAACATCAAAAGGACATATACTTTGTTGATTCTGGGTTTTTTTGATCACTGCACTGAACAGTTTAAGCCTGTTCCATAATCAAGTACATCCCACCAGCAGGATGTATATATGAAACCACTGTTTGAACATAAAATACATTCTTGACTCTTTTGGCATATTCTTCCAGAGTTTTCTTTCATTGATTTAATTTATTCTAAAACTGTAGTAAATATGCATAAATGTGTATGAAATATTGCTATATAGAACAGCAGACTTTTTTTAAAATAAATTTTTCTGTGTAGTTGAAAGTGTTTAAAATAGGAAGTTATCTTTTTATATATTTTGCATTGGCATCACTGTATACACAGTGATTTTAATTTCCTTTTTGAGATCTCTTCTGAAATCAGCAATAAGACCTACCTAGGGGAACTTTTCCATCAAAGACCTACCTAGGGGAACTTTTCCATCAGAAGTGTTTGAGCAGGAAGCAGAATGCTGTCAGGTGGCTTAAAGGACTTTTCTGTAAATCAGAGTGACGGGCAGGCTGGATTTCAGGAAGACTGTCTTGGCCAGTGACAGGTGCTGGGGTTCTGAGTCCTTCCTGTAGCACTCCACTGTCATGCTGTTTTGTTCAAGGTTTTATTGTGAATCATAAAAAGGCTTCTGTTTCATTAAAAAAATCAACTCCTGAATTTAAAGTATTAAAGAGTATCTGAAAATAAAACTGTAAATCTCATTCATGGAATAAGGTTCAGAAAATTTTCTAGCGAAATTTTACAGCATGGCAGTAATGACAATAATGTTTGGCACTGACAAGGAGACTTCCTGTTATTCAAAAGCTTTTGGGGGTCACTTAAGAAATTGGTTGCCTAATTTAAGGATAAATTTGGACTGCAAATATATACCAGCTTCACTAGCAGCCTTGTGCGGACACCATGTTTAATAAGAAGTATACCATTTTTTTTGCTTTTTAGCTGTACCATGCTCTCTCTTTGTCCAGACAAATCTGATGGCATTCTGCTTTCTTCATTATGCAGAGCATATGCCGTGTCTGCCTGGTTATCCCTCAGCAACATTTAAGTCTTTTTCTCAGTTACAACCAAATATGTTGGAAAGCCAAGTTAATCTGATGGTTTCTGTGAGTTTCCCAGAAAAGGACCAAAAGAGAAGAGGAAGAAAATGGGTGAAAGCTAAGACACATAAGTTATGATAAATCAGGGTCATGAATTCACTGCTTCTGGGATATCAGGGTGTCTTCCATAGTTGTAGCTACAGAACCCCAAACTTCAGCTGTTCTTGGAGCTACTGTTTTCTGCCACACTTCATTGTTGCCTTTCTATTAAACTGATGATTGCTTGCTTTTCCTTTGGTTTCTTTCACACTGAAAAACTGCATTTAAAAATGATCTTCAATGATATCTGTTCTGCCCCTTAATTGCTGATGAAGGCCTTGATAGATTTCAGACTATAATAGGAGATGCTGTGGCCTCATTTCTGAGATTTCAAGAGAGGGTTGTTTTTTGGTTTTTTTTTTTGGCTAATTTATTATGGTTTCAGGAGTAATGGTGGTGTATCTTTTGTAGTAGATATTACCAAGGGGCAATGCAAAGTATTTATGTGGTACTGTTTGGAATGGGGGAAGTGAGACGCATATTAACATAATTACTTGCAGGGTGAAAGATGGTGAGGTATTTAAACTGATTCTGGCTTTGAACCAAAGTGAAATATTAATGGGATGTAATATTGTTGCCTTTGATGAAGTGCTCAGTGAATTATATTCAACTGAAAAATAAATATTCCTGATACAGTTGTTGAAAGAAAAAAATATGGCATCACATTGTAACTTGGTGTTGTTAAGCCTTCACTTAATCAGCATGTTAATCATTAGCTTTGGTTTTGGCTTTTAAATTCTGGAGTGAGGCAAGGCTGTTCACAAAAATGTTTAAGAATGTGAGGTGGCCAAGTCAGAGAGGCTTAATTACTGGCCAGGTTTTGTTTCAGTAACTCTGTGATGTGTTTCAAAGGGCTAGAGACTGTGAAGCTATGTCTGACTTTTCTAAATATAGATCTAGGTGCCATATTTCATTGCAATGACAGAAACTTTCTGTTCCTTTACATCAACAAAATCCCTCTGCACACTGAGGTTGTTACCAGCAGTTGTTATGGCCAGGAAGTGCAAAGGGTACCTGATTAAAGAGACATAACAAGGATGAGCACATTGAAAATATCAGTGAATGAATAAATTGCATTGCCAATTAAATTTAAGAAAGGACAAGAACTGACCAAGTCATTAATGTCTGGAAATGATCATTAAATCTCATACCCCCTGCCCAAAGCTTTTGAAGTATCTGTTAAGAATGTTGTACTGCGGGCAAAAGGCTGGGAGCAGTTGGTTGTGGAGCCCAAGGTTGGTGGTGACAGATTTTTCTCTTCCAGTAGTTGATCTGGGTAGCAATACCCAGCTCAACCTTTTTTTGTTAACCTGTGTGGCTGTTTGTTACTGGTGACACAAAGCAGGATGGTGTGGTAGTATGAAAACGTGTAAAAATGATGAGTTTGTGAAAGCAAGAATGCATGTGACACCAGAACACCAAGAACTGCTGAAATACAGGAATCAGGGCTATCTTATGGCTTATATTTGAGTTAGCTAACTTTGCAGCAGCAGGACTTTGATAAAAAATAGGAACTATAAAAATCTCTTGTGTGCACTATGGATACTGGTTTCTGTTATGCAAGACTTCCCTAATTTTAAAAGAGAATTCTAATGTTTTTTCCCATATGTGAAACAGACCCAGTAGGTGTTGGAGATAATGAAAATCAAGCATGGGCAACGTTGCTCTGAGAGACTGCTCCCTGAAAGAGTCACATGAGTGGATTGCTTCTGACTCTTACTTATTCACTATTTGATTTTAATCTGTATTGTGCTTGATGGTAGGGATGTGACCTAATGTAAGTAGGATCTAATCCATTAATGACTTTGAAAGTAAGGTCACATATTGATTAGGAAGTAAGAAAATTAACAAAATCAGTGTGACGGATATCTCTTGGAATTCAAAAGATATTGGAGAGAAAACTGTGATTGAAAAATTAAGCCTGTTTCCAGGAGGAATTGTGCTAACTAGGCACTCTGCTCCATCCTCCTTTCAGAAGTGCGTCTATGCTGACTCCTTGGGAGGCCACATGTGCACCTGGCAGCAATCATCCTAACAAGATTCTCACTCACACACTTGCAACATCCACTCTTCCTATTAGCCCAGGACCCGATATTGATTTGCAAATACAGATTTTACACCAGGTTTTATTTTTCTGCTGTCAGCCTCTTCCTGTTTCAAAGCACAGTGCTAGTCTGATATTGAAATATGATTAACATGTCTTACCATTGTTGATTGAGCTGAAACCCTTCTATTTACTTTTAAAAAAGAAAACTGTACGCTGTTAGTACAAGAACAGTGTTTTTTCCACTTTCTTTCAAGATTATTTTAGGAGCTGAAATCACGTATAAAACCAACAAGCAAAATAGAGGCAAAACCTCCCAAGTTCTTTCCATGACTAAATGAGAATGGAATTATTTTCAAGAAGTGATATTATTTCACTAGCCTGCTTTAAGTAGTCTAGTACAATTTGCTTGATTTTTAAATTTTTACTGTTGTAATTCTTCCAAGTAGAATTTTTTTAAACCATATTTGCAAAATAAGATGCACACAAATTTAGCTTTCGTCTTACCTGTAAGAGAGCACCACAAATCAGAAGATGACTTCAATTTAGGGCCTTCTGACCACTAGTTCACTGATTTTTGCTTAAAAGATATAAAAACATAGTGTATTATGAACAGTATCTTATTTCTAATTAGCTACCTGAAGACATGCAGAAAGAACGTGGCATAGGTATTGTATAGTTTTAGAAAAGTGGTGTGTCCAAATGTGTGTATCTTGTGCAGAACTTTAAAAGCATGGTTTTTAGTGCAAAGTTAAAGAAATACATTGGATTGTGGTAGAACAAAAGCTATTTTGAAAAAAACCTGTCTGTTATTAGCTGGTTCTAGTAGCTTTAATCCAAATGTTAAATTTTGTAGGTAAAATATAAATACTGTAGATATAAAAGGAAAAACAGTAGGTAGGTATAACAAATAGTTGAAAAAGAAAAATAGTAACACAGCAGCTAGGAGCTGAATACTGTGTGCCTTAGCTGGACAGCAGGCTGTTTCCAAAGAGGTGTTAGCCAGTGAACTTTAAACTTTTACATTGTAGGTATCAGTATCACCTGAAATCTGTCTGTAGTCAGTGAAGAGAAATAGTCCCTTATAAGATATGACTCCTTCAATCTATATTAGAAATCTAGAAGTGCCTCTCTATTGACTCTTAAGGGAGTCTAGAAGTCTGGCCTCAGATGTAGACACATACACCGCAGACGCCTTGTTTGATTAAGTAAATCTGATTAGGTGAACCCCCTGCCTGAGGCATTAGATCATGACAGCAAAGTCACAGGTGGAAGTTGTGGGAAGAATGGAAATGGAAAGTTGCTTACAAATGCAAGTTGTGAAGAGAGAGAGAGGCAAAAATGCCAAAAAGGGATTGCTGTTGAATTCTTATGAAAAATGGAAGCTGCTTTAGGAGAAATTTCTGAATGGAGCATAAGTAGTGTGGTCAGACAAGGAGATGGGTCCAAAAGTGAAATAAGATGTTACACACCCTATGTGATTGCAGGATTGGGGTATTAAGGGTGATTTGATTGCTCATTGTTGGTTATGACCCCAGAAGTTTGGGAAGATGTTCTCCCATTCTATATATCCCTTCATTCAATCTTCTTACAAACAGATTAGGATAACAGTCCCACAATTGTTTCTGCAGCTAATACATAATGTACAGTTTTAGTCACAGTACTTGATTCTTTGGTTTTTGATAGAGGGTGTGAAAAACAGAAGGAACTAGAGAAATACTATGGATATAATAATAATGAATTCGAACTGTAGAAACCACTTTAGAAATGCAAAACTTGCCAGGCGTATGACAAAACAGAAAACTGATTAGTCCTTTGGTTTATTAAAAATTCTAATATTTATATAGATAAAAAACAAGCAAACAAACAACTGCATATTTGTTACAAGAATGGAAACAAAAAATTGTTGTTTCAACTGCCGTTTTCTCCTGTATGGAGACTGGTATGGATTTTTTCAGATCAGGCAACATCTGCTGTAGTACATTCTTCAGGTTTTCTTTGCCACCAAACTTATATTGTGCAGCAGCATTCCTTGGTAAAAAGCAGAGATAAGTGATAAGATCCAATGATTATTGCTTAGGATGTAGTGTCAGGAGTGATCAGTATCTCATTCGGGTTCAGTAACTGAAGGGCTTCCCAGGGCCTCTTCTGCTAGATTACTATTGACTTGAACTCCTTCCCGTGTTTCTGGGCAAGGTCACTTAGTAAGAGTCGCAGCATATATCTTGTTTTTTCTCTTTGACACAGAAACCTGAGTAGAGAATCTCAGTTTTTTGTTACCTTCCCAGTATTTGTATTATTTGCACATGAACGTAGAATTGTTTGCTGCACTAAAAAACATGAATCACAAACCAGTGTCTTTCTCCAGTTAACTAATGGTTGATTCTAGGAATATGTGCTTTATTTCCTGATTTTTAGGGCATTTTTATTTAATGTAACTTTGTTGTGAAAAGTTTATAGAACATATAGCATTTTATAGGAACAAAATTATCAAGTGAACAGATGGGATAAGTATTTCTTTAGCATTTACTATATTTTTAACATACAAATTTTTTTTGTATAGGAATAGAGAACCTCTAATAGGCTGAGGTTGGGGGAGCTTCTCCATGTTGCTGTACTTTAGTAGTCTATATGCATGTGGAAATGCTGAAAATGCTAAAGCATATTTGGGTCTACTTTTTCTCAACTATATTTTTCTGTGTCTTTAATGCAGTAGTGCAAATCTGAGAGTAGTCTCAGGGTGGTTTTTTAGCAGTATAGTTATTTCTTCTGCTCTGCATGGTTATGAGGATCACCTCATTAAATAAACATCCATTTCTAACCACAAAGTAATAATTTTCCAAGTAGTTATAATCTCTTTTAGCATCTTCAATGCTGTCAGTTCCGGGATTCAAAGAGGGAAGAAGTATATACAGGGAGGTCAGGTAGGATAAACAGTGGCCTGGTAACAGTGGAAGAGGAACCTGAATGAGTCTTGCAGTGCTGGGGCATTAGACAGGAGTCTCAGGGAGTGCTGCTGATCTGCTGGGAAGTTCTCAAAAAGACAATTGGTATCCATTGGGTGGTGTGAGCCGTCTCCTTTCAAGCTGTCCCATGGAAAGGCAATCAGTTGCAGCTATTCTTCCCCATGTTTTGCATAGGCTGCCTTCAAAGGTCATTGCTGAATCTTTTTTTATAAACAGTATCTGAGCTGTAGTAGAGTGTGGTGGGTCACCCTTTGGAGGTGCCTGTCTTTCTGTGTTGATATTTAGAGGCAGCCTTGGTGATTACTTAAATGAGATTGCAGATTTAAATTCAAGCCTGACTGACAAGTTGACTGCAGTTTGTTGTCTTTTTGGAAGAAAGCTTGATTTGTGTAGCCTTACAACTAGCCTATCTATTCCTGTTTTAGTCCACTGATACAGTTTAGTGTACCATTAGTGATGTGCAGGTTGCTGTTGAGTTGATAGACTTGGGTCTTGAAAACTCTTGGAAGCTTGCTACATAGCCTGAGTTAAACTGTTATCAGAAAATTCTTCAGCTGTTCAATCAAAACTTGACTTAGTGTCAGATTTTTGGTTAGAGATCACAAAGAAAGAAATAAAATGTGAAAATAAAAATCCCTCATACCTGTGTACTTTAGAGATGAGGAACTTTGGGAAAAAAAAAATTGTGTTAACTTTAATTTTCTCAGCACTTGTATATTGTTAGGCCTTTGCAAAATTTGACAGTGAAATCGGTAAGAAGTTTCAGAAATCTGGGTGATGTTAATAATTTATTCCATATAGTTGATGTCTGTGGTGCCGCCTTTGGAGAAGAGAGAGCCCAGGCTTTGGCTCAGCAACTGTCAATTACTCTTTAGTGGGGGGCAGAACATGGCTGTATTTGCAATTGGCTTCATACCTTTAAAAGATAATAATTGGTTATCACCTAAGTAATAGTCTAATAGTAAAAAAAAAAAAACCAACAACAATCCCCCACCAAAGTGGCTCTGTATATTAATTTACTGTCTTTCTGTCTAGCTGCTATCTAGTGAATTACTAGTGACTGACCATTTTCCATATTCTGACTCCCATTATTTGATCCTCTGAAGATCAGCTTTTCATAGTTTTTCCTATTACTGTTTTCTCTCTTTTCTTTTTGTGCTCAGCCAACAGTCATATGTGTCCAGTGACACACTTTTCTTTTAGCTATTGCTTCAGTGCTGGTGTTTATTAAAGCTGATGATCAGACCCTCTGTGATTCCTTCCCTGCCGATCTTTCTGATTGCAGTTGTGAGGGCGTAATTTTCCCTGCTATGCAGTTGCTGTAGTTGTGATTTCTAACCTAGTATGTATCTCACAAGATTTTAAAAGAGTTTAGTAGGCTCTGAACGGTAGGCCCGCGGAATGCTGAATCATTTTCCTAGAGCCATAATAAAATGTCACTTTTTGTTGCTTTTACCTATTGTCCCCCTCATTTTTTTTCTGTTTGTCACTTGATATTTATGAAACTCTGTGTATGCGTGTGTATATATATTTTATTTTCTGCTGCCTTTATTTCCTAGCTGCCTTAATTTTTTCCCTGACTTTATTTTTTTTTTTTTTTACTGAGTACTATGGTAGCACTGTTTGTGTGCTGCCATTAATGTTGCCTCTCCCAGCTGCTGGCTTTTATGTCTTTACTGTTCTCCACCTGCAGAAGTCAGACTCTTTGCTCAGAGCTGTTGACGTGTGGTTAAAAAAAACATTGAGCCAACCAAAAACAGTTAAAAAAATGTCGTAAAGCCTCTACACAGCAGTGAATGGCCACCTTGCTTAGGATATGTGTCATTGAAAAATCTAAGTAGGTCAAGTTTGCAATTCCAAGCAGGATTTTTCTGATAATCTTTGAATAAACCTTATCTTGTTTCCATGTTAACTTCTAAGTGGGAAGTTCTTTAGATCTGATTTTGTGCTCTTAAATTATGAAAAGCACTCTACATTCCTGAGGCTCAGCTAAGGAGGAGTCAGTGGGGAGCCCTCCAATTGCATAGGAACATATCTAGTCTGGTTTTGTTTGTTTTAAATATCTTTTAAACTAAAATCTAAATCAAACACAAAATGTAACACTTGGGCACCATACGGATTCATGATGTTTATGAGAAGTATTACAAGGGATATGAGATCCATAAATCAGAGAGTGGTTTGCATTGATCTCTAAGTGTATTCTCTTTCCTAGTGACAGAGACAGATAGTCATACTCTGATTTCTTAACATTTCAGGGCAGATCGAATGATAGAAAGCACAAGAGACTTGCTTGTACTTTGTTTTCATTAAATGTTATGTGTTTTTAAAGCCCATCCTGTCCTCTTTTCTTCTGGACAGAAAACCCATTTTACATTTATTTCCTGTCACTTTGTCTTTTAATAGTGCATTGGCAGGCAAGGAAAGAGTTTATGCTCCTTTCTCCAGCCACTCTCTTCCACTTTCCTCAGTTACAAAACAGTATTTTTGAGATCCTGCCTTTCCTTAGCGTCCTCTTTTTGAGTGCCCTCAATTCAGATCGTTCTGCCTCTCAGGGAAAGGTTGGTTTTCTAATCTATGTGAAATCTGTCTTTTAAAACCAGACAAAGCTCAAATTGAACTGATCAACTTGAATGAAAGGCAATGTAAAGCACAAAACTGCTTTAACTCAAAATGTATAGCTAAGGCTAATATGGATTAGGTCACGTTTGACAAGAGTGTATATCTCTGAGTTGCATCCTGGAAAAAATAAATAGAAAAGTAATTGGTAGGACTTAAAGTTACAATATTGAACAAAGGACATAATTTTGCATTCACTGTTGTGGCTTCATATACAGCCAGAAAGCATTCTGTTTTACTTTCTTCTGTATTCCTTTTCTGTCTCGGCAGAGGTCAATAAACACAAAGTTATGAAAATTTGCTCTTTTGTTTATTAAAGGTCTGTAAGCCATGTTCAAAGCACAGTATAAGTGAAGAAGTCTTGCAGTTTAATAGATAGTTGTTTTAACTCATCACTGTCTTAGTCTTTGTATTGTTGCTTATTTCTAATGTTTTGTCCTTTGTTGTCATGTTGGGTCCATGTCACAGGGGACAGTGTTGTACAGATACAGAATCAGAATGGTTAGGGTTGGAAGGGACCTTAAAAATCATCAAGATCCACCCCCCCTGCATTTGCAGGGACACCTCCCACTAGACCAGGTTGCAGAAGGCCCCATCCAACCTGGCCTTAAGCACTTCCAGGAATGGGGGCATCAACAGCCTCCCTAGGAAATCTGTTCCAGTATCCTGCCACCCTGATCGTGAAGAATTTTTTCGTACTATCTAACCTAAGTCTACCCTCTTTCAGCTTAAAACCATTACCCCTTGTCCCATCACTATCCTCTCTGGTAAGCTCCTCCCCAGCTTTCCTCTAGGCCCCTTCATGAAGGTGACTATAAGGTCTCCCCAGATCATTCTCTTCTCCAGGCTGAATGGCCCAAACTGTCTCAGGCTGTCTTCATAGCAGAGGTGCTCCATCCCTCTGATCATCCTTGTGGCTCTCCTCAGGCTTTGCTATCATGCTGTCTTTCTTCAGGCAGTAATCTACAAGAGGGACTGCAGCGAGAATTCTTAATAGGCTTTGCCTTCCTTAATCAGAGCTCAGCTGTTGGTGGTATGCAAAGACATGGGAAGTTATACTGTGTTCCCACCCGGGTGCTTCTTGGAGCTATTTGGGACTGCATTGCAGTCACATACAGCAGACAGTCCCCCTTCATCTACTGACCCAGTTCACTTTCTTTCTACTCCACTGACAGCCCCTGCTACTCGTAGGCATCAGCACCAGTGGCTTCTTGGTCTGGGTCACCTTTGGTTCTTTCAAAGGCAATTGTGGCTCTAGTGCTCTTGGACTGGTAGGGATATCAAAGGAGTATTTTGTAGTAGATGTGTGCGCATGTGTTTAACAGCGACAGTGTAAGAAGGCTGAACAAGGGCATGAACAAGGAGAGGCTAGGTTGTGCAGTATCAGGGTAATAGTGGCATGTGAGAGCACTTAATTAATACAGCCTGGGAAAACAGAAAAATGGCTATTACTTTCTAAAGGACCTTGCAAACACTTTCCTGCATGCCCTGTTCTGTGCTCAGTCTAAGTTTTTACCAGATCATCTCTGTGTACTGACAGGATTCCTGCTGAGGGCTATTGAGCTAATGCATGAATGCATGAGTACCTTGTAGCATATTTACTGAACTTGATTTTCATAAAACCTGTTTTGTTTGACTTCACTCTACCTGGGAGGGTTGAAGCACATGCTTATGCATTTTAAGGTCCTTTCCAACCCAAACCATTATCTGATTCTATATACTTAATATATAAATACATACATGGATAAATTCTCCCTGATAAATTCTTCATGCTCAGCCTGGTTGTTGCATGCCCATCTTTGATGAAACCCAGGGAGATCCCTGCTGATGTCTGCATGGGCACAGTGCATTTCATATTCTGATACAGATTTATTTTTTGAGCATGCTGGGATAGAGTGCTAGCAGGTACACTTTGTCTACTTAGTTCAAGAGGGAAATAAGACTCGGATATTACCAAAGGTCTGCAGTTGTGCTTGCTATGGACCACAGTATTTATGACATAAGAACCACCCCAGTTCAAAGATATCTGGACAGAACTGTACAAATATGAATAGAAGCTGTCATAAGATTGTGACAAGTCAGACTGAGAGAACCCCAGGAAGTCCTACTCAAAGTAGAGTCAGCTGTGACCAGCTTGAACACATTCAAGGCTGGAGCCTGTGTAACTTCTTTGGGCAATCTTTTCCACTACCTGACTGTCCTCATGGTGGAAGGGTTTCTTCTTATATCCAGTTTGAACCCTTTTTGTTTCAATTTATGCCCATTGTCTGTTGAGTTCCTGCAAGGCACCACTGTGAAGAACCTGGGTCCCTATTCTTGATACTCCTTGCAGGAATTCTCCAACTGCTTGCAAGTGTTGGAAGGTTGCTGTTAGGTCCCTTCAAAACCATTGCTTCCCCAGGCTGAAGAAGCCCTGTTTCATTAGCCTGTGCTCACAGGACAAGTGCTCCAGCCACCTGACCATCTTGGTGTAGCACTTGTTGATCTAACTCTTGTTTATTGAGCCTTCAGGTATTGGAAGCCCAGTGCTGGATGCAGTATTGTAGGTGTGGTCTAATGAATGCTAGGCAGAGGGGGTAATTGCTTCCCTCGGTCTGCTAGGTGTGTAACTTATAATACAGCCCCAGGCATCCTCCTGGGAGGTGTGTTGTCCCATGCAGGGTGTGAGTAGAGGGCTAAGGATATCAAAACTAGGGTGTTTTAAACTGCAGATTGCATTGTCATGCAAGTAGCAGAAGGCAGATGGCTGAGCCTTCTTCTCTAGTAGTAATCAGTATGCCACTGGTATGTCTCTCTCTGCCTCCATCTGTTGTCAGGCTGCTGGTGGAGTAACCTATGGTGGGACATATGCAAGGCTATCATTGTATGCAGCACCACATAGAGAGAACTGTACACATGCTTAGTTGTGCTGCTGGCACTTTTTAGAAGAATTATTGTTGGAAACAGGAACCCTCTTCTGGCATGTCAGAGTCCTTGTTTGTTTGTTGTTTCCTTCATGATGCTTTCAGACAAGAAGCAATAGGCAGAATTTTAAGGGTAGAGATTTTAAGTAGTGGCCAGCAACGAGAAGGGGACGAGAAGTGAAAGGCACCGAGAGAGTTTGAATTGTGTCACACCACTACTGGTTTTACTTTATTATGAGCATTGGTAGCTAGGTTTTGCTCATTTACCTTAACAGTGACAAGAAACTAACAACCATAACAAAAATTGACTGTTAAAATATTAAATGTATGTATAGTTTTTCCTTCTTATTTTAACCACTAATAGAAAAATAGGGGTTTGGACCCTATTTTGACTTTTTATACTTCCATCAAAGAACTAAGTTGGCAGCATCTCCAGGAGTTGTGAATAGGAGGGTAGATACCTACAGCTGTCTCTGAAAAGCCTATCATTGTTATTGTAGTGTTTGCTGATTTATCTGTTGTTTATATGTGTAAATTGGACAATCTGATAACTTTAAAGTGCATTGTATCATCATCACGCATGTGAAGTCAAACCATAAATATTTGCAGAAGCAAATGGAAACTCTGAGAATGAGTCACAAGTCTGTCCTTCAAATGGAGTTCTGGATTATTTGGGGTTTGCATTGGGCAATGAAATGGGGATTACACAGAAGGGAACACTGAATTATTACATTTATTTTTCTACACCACTGCTCTGCTTTTCAGATGCTTCAAGCTTTCTCAACTGAGGTCTTCCTCATATTGATTTGAATAGAAGGGATGGTGTTAAACACCGTGGAAATCTTTTTCTGTAGGTTTTCATGAAAATGCCAGTAGACTTCCATCATCTAAAGGCTCATGTGTACTGGGACAGAATAGATAGCTAAAGGAGCATGGCACAACTGAGCTTTTTTGCAGACTTGAGTGGTGTTTAAGTTTTAAATGTGCTCTCGGGTTCTGTGGTTTTAAGCAGATGCTTAAGAGTTGCTTTAAGCGCCGAGAAATGCTTTAGTTTGAATGTTGAAACATTTTATTTTTTGTATTCATTCTTGTGTTAAAAGTTATTTGTGGAAGGGACTCTGCTCTTGTCTTGTAGACTTCGTTCAGTGTAAACATCCATATGAAGACCCTAGGAATAATCTCAATACAAGTAAAGAAGTATGCTTATGTATCCAAGAGGCATATGCATCACAGTTCAATTTTAGCAGAAGGCATATGGCTCTTGAAGCTTTAAAATATTATTTTAGTTTCTGAAAGATAGAAAATACAGGATTTTTGGAACCTATAATATCTTATAGTGTAAATTACAACAGTTCTGTAGAGGAAGCCATGTGCTTTTCCAGTGATTTGATATCAGCTGGCTGGCACTCAGGTGATTTTACTTAACCAACTGCTTCAGGGGCTTGCAGGCTTTTTCCTTACTTAGTTGTAAGAAATTGGTGGAAATACACATCTTGTTTCTATGGACAGGGTTGGCTGGCTCACTGTGTGCAAAGATTAAAAGTAAGTCTGTAGCGAAAAAAATTAAAATCTAACTCCTACTAGAAAAGTTAGTGATTCTATGGAAATTGAGTTAAAGTTGCATATAAATATTGAAATAATTTCCTGATTACATTTTCATTGATTTTTATAAAATAAGTTAGTAACAATCTGTGGAGAGTTTTGCAGGGGAGTGGCTACGTGACAGGGGGCACGACAACATGCAGCTGGTCAGTGTGTAAAGTTCTAGAAACCGCAAGGCGCCGCCTAGCTACAATTACGTCAGTAGCTACGGACCAATTATAAGCTTAGCTTTGTAACCTGCACCTTATAAAAATGCCATGAATGTTCAATAAAGTTGAGACTTGTTGACCATGATAGCATGAGACTCGTCTCCCGTGGCTCCGGTTATCCAACATTTGGCGCCCGAACAGGGACCTACCCTTTCTTAGAGCTACGTTGGGTGCAGGTCTATCTGCAGGCGTAAGGCTTTCCCCGCCCGACGCGCCCAGAAGACGGCGTAAGGCTTAAACCGCCCGACACGCCCGGAGGATTACATCGGTGATCTCCGCCGCTACGCGCTGCCGAAGCTTGGGGGGTTGCAACGGTACCGTCACGATGGACAGGCAAGCAGCGTATGATTTATTTACCGCGTTTCTTAAAAAACGGGGCATTAAAGATTTAGACCTAGATAAGGACCTTCCGCACCTTTTAAAACATGCAACATCTCACGGTTTCTTTAGCGACCCACACTCAGTTCACGATTTACACGAGTGGCGCCGCTATGGCGACCGGCTCTGGGAGTTAGTCCTAGATGATGATAAAATAGCTAAAAAAGTGAGTAAGTTGTGGAAGGTCGTACAGCATGAACTCTTAATGTCGCAGGCAGAGAGACGGGCCGCGGACAATGCCCGTCAGGCTCACGCGAAAAATTTAAATTACACAATTACCGACCCCTCTGCGCCAAGTCCCCCCGATCCCTCCGCGCCAAACTACCCTGTTTTTACCTCGGTTGAAGTGCCCGCACCAAGGTCCCCGCCCGCGCCATTTTTGTCACCCCTTGAGCATGCGCACCCGTCGGGTTACACTCTCACTGCGCCGCCCCCCCCCGATGCCACGAAGCCGCTCCTCGGAGCTGCTTCGGACCTCGCGGAGGCCGCAGCAGAGAAGAGACGGGAACTATGGGCTAGCCTCGCGAGACAGGGGATCGAGAACTGTGACCTCGCCTTGGTCGAGGCGGCACAAGATCACTCGTCCCCTTTGGCGTTCCCTGTTGTTTTTAACGGGGACGGGCCAGATGGCGCTTTACGCGCCCAGATCACACAGCTTGATTGGAAGCTGTTAGCGCAGCTACGGGCCACTGTAGTACAATTCGGAGTCACTAGTGAGCCTGCAAGGCAGATGATTGATTACTTGTTTAATTCGGCCGTTTTACTCCCTGCCGACATTAAGGGAATAATTCGCCTCATATACACCCCCCATCAGAAATTAACATTTGAGAGCCGATGGAGGGAAGAGGCAGCTAATAGCGCCGCCCAACGGCGCCAGCGAGGAGACCCTTTACATGGCATTACAATAGATGAGCTCATGGGTGAAGGAAAATATTTTCTTATAGAACGTCAAGTGGCACTAGGGGTGGAAAAGCTCAGGGAGGTCATGGCAGTTGCCAAAAGGGCAATGCAAAAGGTCCGCGAGCCTGGAGGAATCCCCATGTATATGGGAATTAAACAGGGTCGTGAGGAACCTCTTGGGACCTTTGTAGATAAGATCATAAATGCTTTGACCAAGGCAGGTATCACAGATCACGTACAGGATGCCCTTGTTAAACAGGTTATTATTCAGAACGGTAATCCCATCACTCGTTCATTAATAGCCACAGCCCCAGGCAATTGGACAGTCCAAGATATTTTGGATAAGGCTGCAGCAATGCCTGCAAGCAATCAAATCTTTTTAGTCCAGGCCTTACAAAAGATAGGGGACTGTATAGACAACCAGGCCAAAGCTCAAAGTCAGGTTCTGGCAGCCCTTGCACCCCTCCAAACTGCCTCATCGCAACGCCGACTGGGAACACCAGGAGGCCGCATAAAATGTTTTCGCTGCGGCCGCCCAGGTCACATTCGCCGCGAGTGCGACGCCACAGGAGTTTGGTGTGAAAAGTGCCAATCCAACACTCACAACAACAGCGCTTGTCGTCGTCGCTCGGGAAACTCCAAGAGCAGCGCGAGGGCGAACCGCGCCGAGACACAAGTAGCGGCACTTATGGTGGCAGGGCCGGGGATGGCGGCGGTGCCCAGCGACCTCTTCCCGCTGGTGCTCGGCTTCCTGAGGCAGAACCGCTTCGAGGCGGCGGCCAGAGCTTTCGCCAGGGAGGCAGCGGCGAAGGAGCAGGACCCCAACGCCGCCTCGCTGCTGGAGATCTACAGCGACTGGCTGAGGTCTCCAGGGGCCCAGAAGAGAAAGCTGGTTACCAATGGCTCCCAGGTGAAGAGGAAGCCACCCTCCAGCAGTGAGAGCAGCTCCAGTGAGGAGGAGGATGAGACCACCCCAGCCAAGAAGCCAGCTAAAGCAGCAGCTGTGCCCAAGACAAAAGCAGCAACACCTAAACTGAGAAATAAAGCTGCCCAGAGGGCCACCAAGGTGGTCAATGGAAAAGCAGCAAGCAGCAGCAGCAGCAGTGAGGATTCTGAGGAGGAAAAGGCTGCACCAAAGAAGGCTGTTCCCAAGAAATCACCCCTGCCAAAACCTGCAGCCACTCAGCCATGTCCAGGGAAAAACAAACGTGCCAAGGAGAGTTCCAGCAGTGAGGACTCATCTGACAGCTCAGAAGATGAAAAGCCACCTGCAAAACAGAAGCTCAAGCCTGGTCTGTACAGTGCTGTGCCACCACCTCAAGCTCCACAGACAAAGAAGGGCCCTGCCAAGGCTCCTGTAAAGAAATCTGAAAGCAGTGACTCTTCAGACAGTAGTGAGGAAGAAGAGCAGGTGACCCCAAAGGCAGGAGCAATCAAAAAAGTAGTGGGTAAAACAACCCCTGAAGCTGTGACTACCAAGAAGGCTGAATCCAGCTCTGACAGTGACTCAGATTCTAGCTCTGAAGATAAGGGAGGGAGTAAGCTCCCAAACTTTAACCAAATCTTCCAAATCTTTTAGAGCATCTTCCTTGTTCTCTTTAAACTGATACTCTTGGACCTTTAGTCACTATATCTGGGCTACAGTACAAACTGGGGAAAAGGCAATTCACGTAGAGAGACACTTAAGCAGCTGTATTGTAGTCATGGGACTGCCTAAAAAAATAAAAACAGACAAAGAGACCGCCCCAACCCCTGGCCAAGAAGAAGGGGGGGAAGCGGAAAGCGGACACTCCCACCCCAACCACCACCGCCATCATCGCCACCAGCGGGGAATCCTCTCCCTCGGCCACGCTGCTGGAGGCCAAAGCCGCCAAAATCCCTGCTCGCCGGGAGAGCGGCCGCCCCATCAAACCCCCCAGGAAAGATTTACCCGATTCCCAGCAGCACCAAACCTCCAAAAAGGGGAAAATTATCCGAACAGCTCAAATACTGCAACGGGATCCTCAAGGAGCTGCTCTCCAAGAAGCACGCCGCCTACGCTTGGCCCTTCTACAAACCCGTCGACACCTCCGCCATGAACAGTCCACTGGCCCGGAGACGACACCGACTCCGGACGACGCTGAGACCCCTGCTGGCCCCGGTATTGCAGAGATTCCATATTGACCTCTCTTTTGAAACCGAAGAGGATGTGGAGACTCATGTTATCCCCTCTTTGGACTCTCTGCAGTACAGATACAGATTGCCTCCCTATTGTATTGTTTGTTCTTCCTATGAACATCTTGCTTGGGTAAAATTGCGTTGTGGGGTGTGTCACAGGGAATTTTGGATTTCCCAACGTAACTTACGATTTATCTTTTGTTGCTTAGCATGTGCTTTGGCTAGGGACAGGCAAGATCCCTCTCATGCTTTGGCTGCTTTGACAGGAGACCCCTACCCCGTAGCGATACGTAGAGTAGAAAATAGAGAAGATCTTTTGTTAAGGTTTCTTAAGTGGCATTTGCAGTATAGTGTAGAACAGCTTTTAGCAAGCGTTGATTCGGTGTTGTTAGATTCTGTTTGTGGGAAAAATATTTATGTTCCTATTGCATGGCAAGTGGAGCCCCAGGAGTGGGACGACACTTGTCGTAGGTTCCAGCCTCGCCGGCATCGTCACCCCTTGGGGAACGATTCGGACCCCCTTTAGGACCAGCAGAAAGCTCGAGAGCAGAGATGGTTGTATTGAATGGTTAACAGGTCAGAAATGATTGTTGTATTAGTCTTGTTATAGGTATCACTATAGGTTTAAGTTTTGGTTGTTTTGTTTACTGTTATTTACCTTTGTGCCAATTTAATTAACACCACAATCACCTTTTATTACATGTTTATAAAGGTGTCATGAAACGTAAAAAGTTCAACCCTGACATGTACCCTCAGAGACCCCAAGAAGCATCATGAATATTTTAGTCATATGTTATAATCCTAGGCCTAGGTCTTTTATATATCAATTCGGTAATCATGAAGGAATTTCCATCGTGATGGGAGCCAGTGGGGTTCGGGAACACCTGTAAGGGGCCCCTCGACAAAAATTCTGTCGGACAGGTCTTCCCTATCCTCCCTTTGGCCTTACATACTGATGGACGCCACACCGTATGATAAGTTAGTTAAATAAAATTATGTTGGTAAGTCAAGTTGCTTAAGGAAATGTTTTATCGTTGTTTGTATTCATAGGTTTTGCATGTTTTGTCGTTTGTATAAAACCCTCTTTGTTATAATAGTGATAGTTATTTTGCTTTTGCTTTTGCAATGCATTCAAAAAATGATAGTATCAACTTTTGCAAGTAGCAAGACAGTAATGTTAGCTAAAGAAAACGGGGGAAGTGTGGAGAGTTTTGCAGGGGAGTGGCTACGTGACAGGGGGCACGACAACATGCAGCTGGTCAGTGTGTAAAGTTCTAGAAACCGCAAGGCGCCGCCTAGCTACAATTACGTCAGTAGCTACGGACCAATTATAAGCTTAGCTTTGTAACCTGCACCTTATAAAAATGCCATGAATGTTCAATAAAGTTGAGACTTGTTGACCATGATAGCATGAGACTCGTCTCCCGTGGCTCCGGTTATCCAACAACAATCTGTTTGTAATTGGAATAAAATTTGGAGAGCAAGTAATTAGCACTGTAGAGAAATAGAACAAAACACATTTTCGTAAAAAAAAAAGTAAATTCACTAGCTGACATAAACTCTCAATTTAAAGGAATCTCAGTCATCTTGCAACCTAATTTCTTAGGTGGACCACTTAATGTCTTGATTTTCTTTAATGCTAGGAGGGAAAAGAGGTGGTATTGAGCATGCACTTATAATACAGATAAGTTTTTCAACCATGCAGCTTGTTTTAGATGTTCATGTACAAGTGTTAGCTATGAACATGTTTCTGTCAAGTAATTGGAAGCTTCAAATGTAGCTACAAATATTTGAGTTTGCATTTCCTCTCCTATCTGTTACTCAAAGATGTGTTTGGTTTTGTACTGAATGGTTTCAGTTTTCCTCTAGCCATGGAAGATGGAGCTGATGGGTTTGTGGGAACGTAGTAATAGATGTAGAAGGGGCTCAGACAGTGACACTTGGTATCTGTTGGCAAAGATCAGAGAGCACAGCCTTTGAAGAAATCCTGATGGAGCATTTAATTAGTAATGGCAACTGTGCTTGATTCTACTCAAAGTAATTAACAGGCCATGAGGAGCAGAGAGCATTATGTGTGAAGAAGTTCTGGAGGTATTTGCAGGGTATTACTGCAAATATATTATGTGGTTCTTGCTTTTTCATGGTAAAGTAATCTGTGTTGTGGTTTGATTACACAGATTTAGGATGTGGTGCTTATAGATCAGATCTGTGAAGTGTGACACCTTGCACCACAGCTGCCGATCATCGTTAGGGGTCTATGAAATGTTATACACAACTGTATTGAACTACACAACTACTACAGTTTAAACTACTATAAAATTAAAATGCATTGAATTTTGCCAGGGATTTACATTAAAAATTGCAGTGTTTTTTCTCTTATGTTTTTGTATTCTTTCAGTAGATTAGGCCAACGTAGGCTTTCCTGAGACTAGTATTCATCTGCAATCAAAAGCTGGATGGATCATTTTTGTGTGGGTAAATGTGCTGTAATCGTATAAAGTAATCATATAAAGTCTTATATGCTGTGCTAACATGGTATACCATTTTTTTCTTGTTCTAGTAATACTAGCTTTATACCAGTATATACATTATACATTCAAGGAGAGTTCAGCTGTATAGATAACATAGATGCTTAAAATTGACAATATGTGAACAAACAAGTAGTAAATTTTTGAAATTACTAAAAATATTATGTTTAATGTAAAAATACAAACCCATACTTTCTCAAGCTACTTCTTCCCAGTCATATCTGATTTCAAATTTATACTGTTTGAAAAAACCTGGAAACCCCTCCAAAGAGGAAAAAATATCTATATAAATAAAATGTTAAAATAGTGCTAATAACTGGTCAAGTTCTTTATTTTTGAGTCTGAAAAAAAGGAAATACTGAATATTTTTTATCAACTGCGAATTTGTGTACAGTTTTATTTGCCAATCCTGTTAAAAGTGTAAAAGCAGAATGGTGCCTCTGCCCTATTAATTTTGTCCTGTTAAACTTGGCAAAAAAGCGGTTTCTCCTTTTTTTTTCCTCTAGTATACGTATAATCATAACTGTTTAATTTACTACTTTTGCTACTAACTGGGAGTTGCTGATGTTGGCACAGTTTTAGAGGACAAATGCTTAACTCACTGCAACTACAGTTGAAGAAGTAGCAATATTAAGACATTGGAGACAAGTTGTTTCCATATCCCTTCTGGTCTCTTTCATCAATATTTAATAGTGTCCAAATTACTTAAGTTACAATATCTGAGGTCTGCTTCTACAATTAGTTGCAGAACTAGTCCCTCTGCAGGGAATAGTGCATAATGTAGATGATTAAGCTCTCCAGCATGACACCCATAGAGATCACCCAGGAGATCAGTCAGCTATGACTCAAACTCAGTAGACTGCCTGATGACTTGGCAGATGCCTTTTAGGGGTCTTAGATTTCCCACCCTCTTAATAGTCATCTAAACAGTAGTTTTTGTGAGGTCAAAGAAAGTATGATGTCTTACTAGCACTTATTTCTTTCTTCCAGGTGACTCTTTAGTGTCCACTTGGTGCTGTTTGCTTTGTCTTTGAATGGATTGCCTAATACAGCTTTGTGAAAGAAACAAAGAAAAAGTGGAAAGATTAAAAGTGCATAAACTTACACAGAAGAGTTAAGAAGTAAAAAATGTAGAAGCTGGGAGCTAGAAGAAAATCTAGTCTCTACTAACTTTTCCCGGTTTTGGGTTTATAACTGTTTTTCTCCCTTTATTTGCACTCCACTTTCAATACAGGTGTGGTCTATTGATACATGGCCTAACAGTTTTTTAATGAATGAGAATTTTGATTTTCAGTAGCAAATATTCTTTCAGTGAATATTTTCTTAGAAGGTGAAAGCTTTATGAAACCAGTAAGCAGTAGATAATCACTCTTTCTGAATCTCTGATGTTATTGTCATAGATTTTTTGCATTAAAACATTAGAATGAAAGTTCTAATTCTTGCATTTGAAAAGGTGGCAGAGAAAAAGGCATTATTAGGAAGAACATAAATTTTACTTGTCTTCTGCTTGTGGATGGACTTTAGTATCAGAAATCCTGACATTTAGATGTTGCATTTTAATCCCCATACTAAATGCTTCTGATTGCCTAGGAAGTTTTGAAGCTGCTTGACGAGTTCTTAGCTGAGTTTGTGAGATGTGGTTATTGCCAAGATTTTCTCAGCATGACAGAATGAATAGCTGAAGCTGGAGTGTTTTGGAGTACACTGTTTTGACTTTGTGCTGAGTGTCAAACATTGGTGTGCTGTGGAGGACATTAATAACATTAATTACAGTGCATAGGAAAAAAAAATTCAGGGCTAGAACTGTTTTCTTTATGTTCATCATTTGAGTAGTTCTCTTAATTCCAGGCAGGAATGCAAAGTCTTTAATTTAAAATGGCTTTAATTTCTGTTGGTAGAAGGAGTTTAGACAATGTTAACTGACTGGGTAGATGTTCTGAGAGGATGAGAGTTATGTAAAGTATGTTAAGTGAGATTAATTTACAATCTGCCTGACATCATTTGCAACCACTTTAGGGCTGTACACAACTAATTTGGTGTAGGACTTTGATGCTTATTGTTCCTGCTGTTTTCCTTTGTAAATATGCTCTCCCATTACCAAAATGTATTTTGCCAATATTCATGGGATGGATGTAATTTTGATTTTATGCCATTTCTTTTTAAATCTTTGGAAATCCTCCTTGATTCACATTGAAGGGAGGTCACTTCATCATATTTTCAACTGCTGCTTATGGGGTTCTTTCATGTCTTCATCAGTCATGAGAAAGCTTGGCTTGCCACATGAGCAAAGAAAGATTTGTTCCTTGTAAGTATGGCAGACTGAGGTATAAAGCTGCTCTGATGTAAGGATAACGTTCTGTTAAAAGTACCTTCCTGTGTATAAGGGGTAGGGATAGGCTAGGTGTGCTATAGGAACATCAAGGAAATAATGTTGGTTAAGTTACATTATTTGTTACGAAGCAGTTTAATGTAAGATGGTGTTTCTTTTGGTAAGGAAATGATTAAATAAGTTAATTATATAGTTTTCATGTACAGTCTGCATTTTACTGAATATAAATATATTTTATTACCTGAGGAAAGTATAAGTATCTATGCCTAGGATTAGAAATCAGGTGATGAAATTACAGTTTTTGAAGAAAGGGAACTACAAAACTTTGACCTATAAACCTGGCAAAATTCTGTCTTGATATGTAAGATGCGAATCCTTGGAGTTAGTCATGTGGTAAGCAAAGAAAGCATTTACATGAGTAAGCTTTGCTTTTTTCTTTTTATTTTTATTTTTTTTTTTTTTTTTTTTTTTTTTCCTTTTTCTTTTGTATAAATGTTCTTACCACTTCAAAGTATTCCAGAATTTGCTGGGGAGGTGAAGAGCTCATTTATCATATTATAAGTAAGAGCAGAATTTAGAAACTGCTTGCAGAATTTAGTGGCTTGCTGCTTGAGATACTGATCAATTATAGTTATTAATAGGAAACTTCAGGAAATTTGTAAGAAAACTTATTGTTTTATGCATGAATTATTCCTCAATCAAACCTGGAACTTGAGCAACCCTGCACTGGAAGGGTTTGATAAATACCTGTACATGTAGTGTATCAGCACAATGCTGAGTTGGCAGAGCAAGCATTTGGACCTGTGCAAAATGTAAGGCTTTTATGGTGTGCCTCTATGTACTTGTGTTAGCATTCAGAACAGAGGGCAGCAAGATACTGACGGGAAAAATAAAGGTAGGCCATAGCAGCTATGGGGTTGGACTATGTGTTTTTTTACTCTGCTGCTGTAGATCAGCAAGTGAAGTTAGTGAGATACTCAGCTTCAGTCTGTGTTTTTTTCCTACTTGTATTCATGGACTTTTGTATCCTGGATATTTTGAAAGAAATAATAATAATCACACTATTTGGAAGAAAAGAATTTCAAAATGTTGAGGCATCAGCCTTTTATTATGCCACTGGTGATCACTTAAAAATATTTAAATGCAGTTTTCTCAAACACCTATGGGTTTTTTTTGTGTATAGATAATGTATAAACACAGCTGAGCTCTGAGTGAACTCCCTGGGTGATGTCCTGGGAGCAGCCTAGCAATGTCAAATGGTAAAATATATGGGTTTTTTCCTCCTTGATTAATTTCTTGTGCTCTTTGACAGATTTTGCTGTTGCAGACAGATTTTTCCTTATTCATTTATGTTGCCACAATTGCTTCCACTTTCTAGTTCTCCCTGAGCCTGTGCATTATTGTGGATCCTTTTCTAGCAGTGGCTCTCGTGTTTTAATTGGCTGTCAGTGCCAATTAGTGTGCTGCTGATGGGTTCCTGCACAGCTCTGGGCTATCCTGTAGTTCTTGATGTGCTACGGATTCATTTTCTGTCCTCAAGCACTGGCATCTCATAGCTGAGGAACTGGTAAATTATTGAAAGCCTGAGTGCCTGACTACACTGAAAATTCTGGCATTTCTATTTTGGACATTCATGGCATTTGGAGTTTACTCATCTTGATATTTTTGCTAAACCTTTATGCCTCCTGATTGAGATATGTATTATACCAATTCTTTTTTATGTTTAATTTCTGAAAAATGAACTGTGCTCTCCTTCTGTTGTATTTTTTCCAAATCTTTAAAATTGAAAGGCTTTAACCTGAATTCCTCAAGAAGCAAGACTTGTCTGCCTCTCTAACAATGTAGTTTTTCATTATACATAGTTAAAGATACGCTATGCAAAGATAGTTAAAAGATATAACTATGCAAAGACAGTTAAAAGAAAAATATAAGAAATAGTAAAAATACAAATATCACCTAAAAGCTTGAGGATTGATATTTACTGAGGTATCTAGCCTTAGCTTTTGTAATCCTGATAATAATGATATAGCACATCATTATTCCCTGCTTAATTTCAGTTTAAAACTTTTGGATACAATATATTGAAGTACTAGCTAGAAAAGCTTAATGAGCTTTTATAGTTCTGGTTATTTTTTGCTGGATTGATACAGTTTTGTTTTGCTGCTTTAATCAGTATTTTTTTCAGTATTTTTTTTTTAAAAAAAAAAACAAACCAAACCTCCTTATCTGTTAGAGTTTGCTTTAATTTGAAGAACAGTTATTATAAACTTAAATAGGAGACGACAGACATAGCCTTAATATGATGGCCAGTGATGGGAATTGGTATTATGAAAAGATGTGATGGAGCTGACCCTTGTCTAGGGAGAAGAGTTTAGATACATGTATTTTGCATCTGCTCTGTGGTTAAAATAGGTAAAAAGTTTTATGTTGTGAGAAAATTTCTGAATAGTTATTCTATGGGGGAGACAACCCCCAGACAGTAATTCTGTCTAGTACTTCTGTAACTGTGAACAGTTAACATTACACTCAGAAAATGTACACAAACACAAATGAAATACAAGCACATGATTTCACTACATGTTTGAATGTATCTCAAGCTTTAAGTCTGACCGTTTTCAAAAGGGGAAGCTGAATCTTCATCCCATTATCACTCAGATCATGTTTTTTTATTCCTTTTGTTGCTTGGGAAGCATGGAAAACCTGATGAAAACCTTACAGCTAAATAAGCATTTGGGAAAATGTCTACATTTAGTCATTGGAAAATCTAGGAAACTTTTACAGGTAATATCCTGAGCTGTTGGAGGTTTACTGAAACTGATTCAAAATAGTGAAAGTGAAGGAGTTTCCTTGTAAGGAGGCAGAGATGGAGTTGTGGTTTGATTTATTAATCAAGCTGTGAGGCTGAAGCAGGCAATACAGTAACCCACAGCAGAGACACCATACTGCGTATCCTGATTTGTTCTGGAACTTCTTGTATAGATCTTTATACGGGATTAATCCTAATAGCATTAGTGTGGTAAGACATATTGCTAAGTAGACTTAGACTACTAACAAAGACTTAAAACAAACAAAAAAAATCCTTTGAACATTGCTATTAAGTAGCTGACATGACATCAACCTCTTCAACCGATTCCCTGCTTTTTCTCAGACATCATCTTGGACAAAAGGAGAATGGAGCAACGGATTAGCCAGGACCATGATAGCACTGTCAACTTTTTGAATTAAAGGCTGTTGCCATCCAGTTACTCACACTTATTCAGAATATTGTAGTGAAATGCAGTATAGCCTATATATACTATATAGGCTCTATATAGTCTATATATGTAATATAGACTATATATACTATGTATAGTATATATTTATAGTAAATTGCTGCATCTTAGACAGTTTTCAGATAGTTTAATATCTTAAATACTGATACTTTTAATGATCTTTAAGACATACTACCAGTAAGCTTAAAAGCAATGTAAATGCTGAAGATAGGATTTAAATTGAGCGCTAGTCTTTTTAATGTATTTTAGGCAAGAATTTCCATAAATTAGAGGGAATGTATCTGGTTTGATATACTGTGTGGGTGGTTTCATAAATCAGCAGCAGTTAAAATGACAGCCCATAGTAGAGCTAATTTAATTTTGCTAAGTGATTCTTTTTTAATCACTGTAATACATTGTGGTAAATTGTTAATATGATCAGTTCAGAGGCCAATTTACATTTCATCAGGTTTCTTCACTTGTCATGTATATTGTTTACTTCCATGGGGAAGTGTAAATACTTTTCATTGATATAACCACCTTACAAAGTAATTTCAAGCATAATAAAGCACTGCTTGTTCAAGGCTAAACATACCTGTTTTACTTGAAATATGGAGCTATTGTTTCTGAAATAAGTTCTTAAATGGTTTGCTGTGACTGAAATACCTGTGAACTTCTGAATACTTATTGTGGAAGGAACCATTTATTTTGTAAATGATCAGAAGTAAAAGCTGGTGTATGATAGGGACAAAGTATATGTTCCTATGTGGAACAGAGAGGAGTTTTAATGTGGAAGCTCAGGTTTACAAAGACACGTTCTCTTCTGCTACCAGGGTCCCCCAGGGCTGTGCTTGTGCCACGTTGCCTCAGTGTTGTTTCACAGGGCACTAGGCCAAAAAACCCTTCTGAGCTGACTCCAACTCTGTGCTCTCCATATTAAAAGGGATGGATACAGGTGATAGCTGTAATTATAGTATCAGGGTGAAAAACGGTGCTATGAAAGTTTATGGGACTGCTTTTGACATTCAACATATGAGTGACATTTTTGAATTGCATATGTGGCAGTTGATTTTTTTTTTAGGGGGCAGGGATTCTGTCATCTACATGAGTTATCCATGGATATCACATGACTGTTATCTGAAAAGCTGCTATTCTTTATGGTGTTAATTATGCAGTGTTTGTTGCTACAATCTTCCTTGGATATTGGCAAGCTCTGGCTGTGAGGTGGCCTGTTTCCTTCCCCATCTGTCCATTGCTGCTTTCCAAACAGGGCTTATGACCCTCTTTTTGGCTAGTCTGGCACTTACTTTCTCCTCTGCACAGAAGAAGGAAAGATGAGCTAGAAGAGGTGAAATAAAGAAAAAAAAAAAAAAAGCAGCTTTTCTGGAAGTATCTGTCTGTCCCGAAGTATTGCACTGTGCTGATAACACCCACTTAATGAAAGAGCTGATTCCAGTTGATGTCTTCTAAGCAAAGCCCAATTTTGTCTTCCTGTATATTGCTGGAACTGTGGCTAAGCCATTCAGCTGACTGGCATTGTCTGGCTGTAAGAGGTCGTGACCTACCTTGAGTGGTTATGTGTTGGTAAATGTTCAAGATGTTGAGGTTAAGTTATGTTCCAATGAAGTGATTATAACATCAGAAGGATACCCAGAACTGGCTTATATGATGAGTTTTGTTCAGGCTGCTAAGTATGGGTTGTCCTCTGATACATCAGTGCAATACCCAGATTTGAGCACCCTACTACTACCCAACAGTTTAACGTGAGTATGTGTACAATACCAAATTAATCTCCATAGAACAGTATTGGAAAATAGAAGGTGAAAGTGCCCACTAGGCTCCAGTAGGAAGGGAATGAAATCAATCAAGCATCTTGAGGTTAATAATAAATATACAATTACTAGGCATCTAAACTATTAGCTAATAGTTGCTATATTGGCTCTAACTTTATTTAAACTAATCCAAGATATTCTTGGATAAAGGTATGCAAAATCTTAATAGTAGCAAAGGCAATAAGGGTACAGATACCACTCACAATTGCAAGGAAAGTTACTGGCAGTCAAGATGGAAAGATGTCACTGCACTAGTGAGGTCCTCAACTAGCTTCACTCTAAGATCAGCTTTTATGTACAAAGGTTGCTTCAACTATGTACAATTCCTTGCCTTTGTCATCCAAAATCAAGTCACAAGCCACAGACTGACTGCTCTTCCACCGAGAACTGAAGACTTATATTTAATCACCCTTTTTGGTACATCCTTGTGGTTTTTTGTGTCATGAGTGTTCATGCATTTTTGTAGTCTTCAGGCTAGGGTACATTCTGCTCATGTACGCTGTGGAGCTGGAGCTGCTGCCTGATGGAAGAAAGGGGATTGATCACCACATGTGATGGTGGTGCTGCAGAAGCTCCTAGTTTGAAGAGGGAGGACAGGAAGCTGCCTCCCTTAGGCCTGTGCAACACTGCCAGTGCTTTTTGTGGCCAAAGCTACAGTTTAGATGGAACTAGGGTGGACTTAACTGTAACTGCAAAAGAATAGGGTGGACAGAATCATGCCTAGAATTTTTTTTGTTCTGTTTTCAGTAGCTTGAACTATGCCTGATAAGTTGCTAACTTAATGGGTGAGCATGTATTTCACTGTAAGTTTTAAAACTTACCGTGGCCTGTCTGCCATCATCCAACCTCGGATGACTCGTACACTGCTGTCAGGAAAAACTTCTCTCCATTGAGGGACTACATCTTTGCTCTTTCTGTGAAGTTATTAGTAAGGCCTTGGGAACCTGAAATCCTCAGTTTGTCCCATATTTCTCTGTTTTCACTCTGTAGGGACACCATAAATGAGGGATGTTCCACAGTCTCTTGATGCGTCAGGTGTAAAAAGTTAAATGAGAAGGGAGATGCCTGATAGATTGCAGTTCTGAGACACTACAACCCTTTGCACTGGATATTTACACATTTACTCTATTGACACATTTACTATTAAATTATTTGACTTTCTGTACCTGGAATGTACCTGCCTTGATCCTTCTCGTTTCTGCCATAGTGGATTTAAGACAGCATGGCACTCCATCTGTACTCTCTCATGCAACATTTCAGTTTCTGTGAAACACTTCTATGGTTTAGTCTTTATTCAGCACAGCACACTATACCATGAACATACAGTGAGGTACAGTTTTGTTCACTCTATTGAAAACAAGGTTTTGCCACTTGGTCTCTGCAGTCAGTGGGCAGGGTGAATGGGTGGGATTTAGATTCAGTACAGGACCCCATTCATGTTGTTTTGGCAAGACATGACTGACACTATTTTTAAATATTTCTAACACAAACCCAGTAAAATACAAAATAGTTCTGTGCACTGTAGGAAAGAGTGTTGAGATGCATTTGACTTTCTAGCGTGTGTAAATATTTACCATTTGGCTTTGTTGTTCTTCTTGTAGACATTACCCAAAGCAGTCCTTCACTACAGTGGCTGATACACCAGAAAATCTTCGCCTGAAGCAACAGAGTGAATTGCAAAGTCAGGTAAATCAAGTAATTCTTTCGTCTCACTAATTTTAGACTGTCAGTCCACTTCTCTATAGTTTTTCTAAGGATTTCTTCATACTGATGCGTAGTAGCACTCTAATTTAATTGTAAAATGTACTTGTAAGTTGGTATACTGCAAAACTGTATAGCCTGATCTCATTTTTACTAATTACCATATTATTGTAGGTACAGTGACATCTCTGAAATCTTTTATTTTCAGCAGTAAAAAAAGTACCTAAGTAGTTTTTAATGTTTGAAACAGCTCAGCACAGAGTTCATTTGCCTTAAACTGTCATTGTCAGCTTGCATCAAACTTAGTAATAAAATAGCTATGTGATTAGCAAATGATTAATTTGTCATTATCAAACATCTAGAAGCCTTTAATACTTGTCAGCACTAACCTGACTGAATGATCAGTTTACAGGCATTTACTGTTATGTCCGCTGTGAACTCCTATACGAAGCAGTCTGCAAGCTGGTTGTGATAAATATGTTATCAGTCAACACTCATGTAGGTTAATAAGAAATGTGTTACAATTAAATCTGGAAAAGAAAAGGGGATGGGGAAAAAAAAAAGAAGAAAATGTCCACGAAGACTTAGGTGACCAAAACATGATGTTTGTTTACTATTGTTACTCAGTGGTCCATAACATACAGTTCTTGTTGGTATTAATTTCTTAATATATGGACAACTCCACTACTCCCCCCCCCGGTAAGTTTCTTATTGTTTGATTTTTTTCTTTAGATTTTTTTTTTTTTTTAGGCTGTTTCTCTTATAGTCTGGATTAATAATTATAATCAATTAAAGTAATACAAACCTGTAGCAGAAACCAGACAGTAGGCAACCCAGAGCTCAAGAGCTTTCTTGTTTCGGAACCTCTCAGCACGTTAATGTGTAGAATCAAAGGAGTGCTAAATAGAAATGCTAGCACAGATATTTAGTATGATACATATTAAACCCCCTTTTTTAAAAAACTTTTGTCATTACAGTAATTGATTACAAAATTTAGAAATTTTTTTTTGTGATGAGATTTAGCAACCTGGGAAGAGAAGAGTTGAATGTACAGTTGTTTCATCTGGTAGTTACCATTCTGTCATAGAGTTAAGAGGAACTTGTAAACTATGATTTTTACAGCTTTGTTTGAAAGAAAATGAATTTCACTCACTATTTTTTTAGTGGTTTGGTAGAAAATGTTGTTGGGATTCAGGAGAAGAAAATTTAACTCTTCTTTCTATCAGTTTTTCACTGGATTGACTTGTGTATCTGCACATGGACCCACATGCTCATGGGTGTGTACAAATCTCAGGACAAAATGTAAGCCAGTCAGGCCTATTCTTTTTCCATGGCTGCCTCTGTCTGATAATCCTCAGGATATTAGTTACATGATGTCTGAGTTTGCTTGCTGGGACTTCATAAGCATTCAGCTACATGACTCAAATTTGGTAACAACTCTCTGGTCATGGGCAGATTGGAAGAGAAGCTGTCTGACTTATGGCTACATTACCTGCCATGGTGATAAAAACTCAGCAAAGATATAAAACCTTGTGCTTACTATTCTGAACCTCAACTCAAATGTGAATCATGAGCCTTGATTGAAAAGGCCCTCAGGGAAGCCTAAAAAGCCATATTTTAAAAAGTACTGGTAGATTTTAAAAGATAGATTTTAATGGGACTGATTTCTGTAGAAAGGCAGGCTTTAACTGGAGAGCTTGTTTAAAATTTCTTAAGAAAAGTGTGGATGGGAGGAATCCTGCTTGGGTGTTTATAGAGGACAACTCTCTCATATGAAGTCCAGACAGATCAGAACCTCATTTAGGAAACGTAGCTTGTCTTAAAACAGTTTGCTTTCTCTACGATTATCGTGATAATACTTCTGAGGGACTAGAGGCTGTTGATAATTGTCAGGAAGGTGTACAGGCCAACTGGTAGGCAACAGTTTGAGTTAAGGTTAATGTAGAAAGGACTGAAATAATTTCTGTTTTATCACTCTGTGCTATCACAATACATGATGAGCTTGTTAAGTTTAGCTCACACATTTCAAACTCGCCTGTCCTGGCTAAATGTTGACTAATAGAAGGAGTGTGGTCTATTTCTAGAGCCTATAAGTAAACTGGCTTTCTCTAACCTATTTAAAACATGCTGACATGGCACTGTGGAAGTGTAAGGAAATTTGTTCTGGTCTTGTTCTCTATTTGTAAACAGAGGAACTAGTATTCCAGGCCTACAGATGAAGTATCAACAAGAAAATTGGAGTTGACATGTATAAACTTGCTGTAAATATTTGAAATGTGCTGGCATAAAAATGTTAGATAAGGATCTACTCAAAACTTGGAAATGGAGAGAAACCTCTAATTTTTACAATATGCCTTTTTTTCAAGGTCATTAGGAAGTAAAATATTTACATTTGATACAAGCATAGTTCTTCATTTTAAGGGCAAAAGTTTCTGTACTTGGAAGAAGGGCCATAATGTTTCTGATCCCCACTTGCTTCCATGGTGTTGATTCACATCAAGACTAGTAAAGTAAAGTAAAGTACACATAAAGTAAAGTAGCCTAGCCAGTCAGTTGTTCTAATGCTGAAATAAGATTCCAGGGACTTTTCATAATCCAATCCAATTTAATTCTTATCATAAATAAATCTGCAAATTATGAATAAGTTCTGTAATATTCAGAAGACTATAAGGACAGAGAAATTTCCACCCCGGATTAGTCCTCTTGTCTGTAGTCCTTTGTTCTGTCTTGCCAGAAGAATTCACAAGATTCCCAACTGAAACAAATTTGTGATATGTAATCTGCCATTGTTCAGGTCTCATCCTATTTGAGTGCTGTGCACTAAAAAAAAGTGTGTACCTGACGAATCTTTTCACATGAAAATGAGCTTGGCTGGATAGAATCACATGGTTGGTGAGACAGTGGAACAGAATGCCCAGAGAAGTTGTAGAAGTGTTCAAGGAATGATTGGGTAGGACTTGAAGTAACCTGGTCTGGTGGGAGGTGTTCCTGCCCATGCAGGAGGGTTGGAATGAGATGATCTTTATGGTCCCTTCTAACTCAAACCATTCTGTGGTATTATTACTACCTTCCAGTGTTTGTCAGAACTGCTTGAGTCTCCTGCTGATGCAATGACAATTGGAGACTTAAGAAATTCTGTGTTAGGTAATGTAAAAAATGATATAGCTTTAACTAATAGCTGCTTTCTAGCTTGTAAGTAAACATTTTAATGCTTTCGGTTCTGAAGAGGCACAAGCCCACGTTTAACTCCAGGACTCCATGTCTTTTCAAAATCAATAGCTTTAGAGCTGTTTATTTTACTCAGCAAAGCAGGAGGAATGGTAAAGGACACCAGTAAATATTGTGCAAGCTGAAAGAATTGTGTTCTTGTAAATTTGTTATTTTGCTTTTCATTTAAACATCAATTGACAGCATTTTATGTTGAAGTGTTGGGTCCTCTATCAAGAATCCATTAAGGTCAGCACCAGATGCCAGGCTGTCATTGTTGACATAACATGACAAGAGCAAAACAAACAAATCAAAATACTGTTTTCTGAAAGAGTCAATAAAAGATGGATTGCTCTTTAAAATACTTGAAATAGTATGTTGTTAAGAAGTCAAAGGGCAATATTTAAAAGCTTTCCAGAGAACGTTCTTCCATACAAGATTCTTTCAGAGCTTTCCTCTCCTTTAGCCTTTTGCTTCCATGCATTTTCATTCTGTAGTTTGAAGGAGACTAAAATGCATTTTAGGAGAGGCTGTAAGTATGATTTCCCATTCTGGCAAACCCCCCAGTTCAGTGTGCCACCTGACAACAAATATGAGTTTTAAGGTCTTTCATCCTTGAAATAAAAGGTGTGGACAGGGATCCGGTGTCCTGAAATAGATTTTCTTTATGGCTCTCTGATGAAAACTCCCTATCTTGACTTTGCTGGGGGGTTGTGTGTTCTTTTACCCCATAGCATGCAATGAATACTTTCCACGTGCTCTTGCCTTTCCTAGATGAAAACTAATACTCTAGAAGTTACTGATATTCTCATCAGAGCTATGTTTGCTTAGGAATTGCCTTCAGGTACCTTGGCTACTGTTCTTTCTAATTTTTTAACAGTGTAAATTTGATCTGTAGCCTTTAGTTTTGTGGTAATGCAACACAACTCCAGTTTGAACTCGCAGAAGGAAACAGAGATGTTCTCTAGCAGTTCTTGACAGAATGTTGAAGTGTGGGATCCAAGGGAGGGCTGATGTTAAGGTGGGTCCTTGTACTCCAACACTTTCAGAGGAAATCTGCTTTCTGCTAAGTCTTGGGGAACTTGCTGCAAAATCACAGGTGTTGTCCTACTTCCTTTTGTGTAATGTCTGGTGACACAGCCTAAGGCTGCTGTCCTTGGGAATTCCCAATGCTCTTTTTTATACGGGAGAAAATACTTTCCTTGTATTCTCTTACAGGAGCTTGGATAACTGAAGGTATATGGGGTATTCTTCTCTAGGAAGAAACACTTGCAATTTTTCTTTTTAAAGAGTTCATAAAATGTTGATTTTCTAGAACTTCCACTTCTCCTTAGGAGATATACCCATCTGAGTCAGGCTTATAATGTAAGGCTTGTAATGTAATCCTTATAATGTAAGATTTGTCCTTACTTTCTCAGGAATTTCTTGTGTTTGTATCTTTACCTGCCAATTCTCACCAGGACAATCACAATAGTATTGAGCATATAGAAAGCAGAGAACCTCAATAAAAATAGGATAAAACATCCTTATTGTCAGAAGTTTGACTCTAGGATGGCCATAATCTGTCTTCATGTTGAAGAAGACGGACTCTGTCTAGTGATTCTCTGTGAAAGTGCAAGAGACAGTAGGTGTAAACTGAAATACAGAACATTCCATTTATATGCAGAGAAAAACATTTCCAGTGTGAAGGTGACTGAACACTGCCACAGGTTGCCTGGAGAGGTTGTGGAGTGGCTATCCTTGGACTTTCTCAGAGAAGGCTCAGCACATTCTGAACATTCTGCTGTAGCTGACTGTGCTTCACTTCAGGTGGTGCACTGGGTGATCTCCAGTTTCCCTTCAACTTCAGCTCTTCTCAGATTCTGTGACTCCTCTGTCCTGTCCTTCCTTAGGTCCCTTCTAACCATTTCTAACTACTTTTTCTCTTTGCCTCTCTGTTCCAAGACTGTATGTTAGCAAGCTTCCAGGCAAATTTTTTATTAGCTGTTTTTCTTGATTTGTTAAAAAGCTTTTTCAGAGTGAATGTTACGTGGAAATAAAATACTGGCTAGATTACCAAAGCAGACATTTAGTGGATTTCCTGGGGTGCCCTGAGTGAGCTCATTGGAGAAGTCAGGGAGAAAATAGTCCTTGGAGCTAGAGGCAGAGATAAAAATATCCTTCTTCTGCTGAGGGTAAAAAAGAAATACAGGATAGCAGGCAGAGAAGGCTTGGTTATAGCTTAGTGGCTGACTTTGTAAGTTGTTAGAGAGGACCTTGGAACAGAATTTAGAGATGAAATTTTTTTAGATAGCCATCAAGTGCTGATTATTTATCTGCTTCTCTCTCTGATTGTTCAAGGATCTGAACTTTGTCCACCATATGTATACAGAGAGGCATGAGAGACCTAAAAGAGTGCTGGCTTCTCAGTCAGCTTCTTGCTATTAACTGTGAGTGAGAAGTCCAGAAGCAGTTGATTTGTGCATTAAAATCAACCCAGACTGCCTGCAGGAAATTCTTTCTTGCTCCCCTATGAGTGCTGCACAAGAGCATTTTGTAAATCATGCTCGCCTACTAAATGTGATTTTTTTTTTTTCATGGTTTTTTTTTTTTTTTTTCATGGTTTGTCCCTTTTTTCCTTCTGAAGACTATTTAAATGACTTGTTTTATCTGCAAGAGTCAAAGGCATAAAAATAATTCTTGATGTGAATAATACAAATCTTGAGAGATGTGCAGGTGGCAGAATGGATTTTAGTCCTCTGGGAAAATGTTTGTCACCTCTTTTGATTGTTATCTTGCTGAGTATGTGAGGGATTCTGTCTAATTCTGTCTGCATCCAGTCTGCACTGGACGGGCTTCTATTACTGTGCTACCATATATCTATAGTGGGTTTTTTTATTTTTATTTTTTTCCCCCTTTCTTTTTCTTTCTGCTTCCTGCAGTTACTAGACAGGCTGTAAGATTCAGGATGTGACAGTAATGCTTCCTCTCATTTCCTCTGCCACTCTGCACTGCCACAGAGGTTGGGACTGGCACATGGAAATAAACAAGTTGTAACCCTGTGGTCAGGAAACATGAAGCAAAGACACCCATCTGTAGTGCTGTAATAGTTGATAAACAGATTGGGAGGAAGTTTCTCTGTGTCATACATTGGCTTGTTTTTCTATTATTGACACATTTTAACCTCCTTGAATTCTTCTATTTCACACGTGGAAATACAAATTGCTGGGAGATAAGATATGATTATGGGCTGCTTTTTGAAATACAAAAGAAGAATAGTTGGCTTTAGCTTTAAGTTGTTTAGACTTAGACTTAAATCTGGTTTTTGGTACTGGCTGTGGATTTTCTTTTTTCAATTTTTTTTTTTTTGATTCTTTTTTATCCAATATCACTTTTCTGTGCAATTATACAGAATTTTAAACTACCGTCTTGCTTATAAGAATGATGATTTTTTTATTATGATGTTGACTGTTCTTTTCACTTTGGTTTTTAGATCACTCACTGAAAATCAGTAGGTTAGGCTGGGTAGATAAAAGCAGTATATTCTCTTCCTTTTTTTCTAAACCTGTGTTGTTTTGTGTGTCTCCATTTATATCTAAGGGCACAATTACAGGTTGCAGTGACTGAGCAAAACAACTGCTTCAGATGATTCTTTTTGTACTATTTCTTCATTCTTTCTGCAAAAAATTCTGCAAAGATGATGATTGAAGGAACACATTATGAAGCAAAGTGCATACTTGACCGACTTCAGACAGAATTGCATGTGAGCATCTATGGAAAATGTCAACCTATCTAAACTTTCAGATTTTTACTCTTGGTTTGATGACACAAAAGTAAAAGTCCCAGCATTTTTCTTTTTTTTTTTACATTAGTGTTTAACCTGTTATTAATAATCATAGTGGTCTGAAAACCTGCTGCAGTTTGGTAGGAATAACACAAGAACTGAACATTTAAGGGACCACAATAGTGTCTGCGGAGCCTTGGATGCAGGCACCGTAAACTGTTCTTTCTGGCCAAAAAATGATGAAGTCTATAAAATACACCCTTGCAGGAGAAAAATCACCTCTCCCAGTGCCAGGACTCAGAAGTAGGGTGCAAAAGATAGAAATATAATGAAATGCATTTTTTGAGCATATGCTGATGAAGATAAAAATGTTTACGTTTTCTCTTTCATGTGTGTTTTTATGATACACATAATGTTTAACTGTAAAAAGCGATGGGTTAATAAATTTACATGACATACAGGTATTTTTGTGGTAGGATGCAGCCAGATTGTTCATGATTATTAAATAGAGTACTTATTAAGCAAATCCATTTTTATAGACTTTCTTCTGACATTCAATCAATGTACAGCAAGTAGGGCATCCTTAAAAGAGGATCTTAGGATCAATAAAATTGAAAGTGGTACAGGCTACCTCTACTTGTACAATGAACAGTTACAGAGAAGGGACAAAAGAGACATAGTTATTATTTGTAAGATGAGTTGTGGAATTCTTAATGGCATCAACACTAGTACTGAACATTATGTCCATAACTTTTTAGAGGAACAATTAATAAATGTAGTAACCTAAGATACTATCAGAATTTCTGTCACATTAAATAAAATATTTTTAAATTTTCTGTTTAAAAAAACCCAAAGAAAACAACTATTCACTTAAGCTCTTATATTCTAATCTTAAAAAAAACATCCTTTTTTTTTCTGTGTGAGGAGTGAGCTGGGGCGTTGGGCCATACTAAGCCATGTTCTTTTTCATGGTTTGTCAAGTTCCTCTTGGGATTCACTTGAACTTCTTTCTGCTGTTCATTTTTGAAACTGGATTTTTTTAGTGGTTGTTCTGTGCATCTCTTGCTGGAAATTTGATGCTGTGAATCTTGTTAGTTGTGTTTTTGTTGCATTACTGCATGGCATTTAAACCCACATGAAAGCAAATTGCATTCAGTTGTAGAAAATTTAAGATGAAGAACAAGAACAGAACAATTGTCACAGGAAGTGATGCATCCAAGGACTGCATATCAGATGACAAAGACTAAATACGAGAATCAGCAAGAAATTTCTAATTCCAAAGACAAGTATTGTGTAATGGCTTATGTCCACACTGTGTATGGCTGCTCCCCTTATAATGGATATATCTTTTTTTTTTTTCAGTTAATAGAGCTTGAGTTAGTGTGAGGGCTGCATGCCATCCTATCAGTGGCCCTTTTGAAGTGTGGATATTGGTAATGTCAGCATTAAAAAGAAGGACAGCTGAGGAACATACCTTTACTTCAGGATGTAAAAAAGGAATTTTCAGTAATATGTTTTCAGTTAATGCATTGGCTTAAGAGCAGTGGTTTTATTTTCTTGATGTTGCCTATTCTTCCTTCAGTTCTTAGTCTTTACCCTGGACTTCTATATGTGTAATGGTGGGGAGAAATCTTCCCCCCCCACCCCCCCACCCCCAGCAAATTGTAGTGGACGACATTTAATAGTTTGAGAGTGGCATATAGTATTTTTGTTAATATCCCTTCATCAAGAGTAGAAGTTCAACATTTTCTTTTCCAATGTGATATTATACCAATGAATTATTCGTACATCAAAGCATTTAATTAGCCTGATTGGCACTGCATGCTGTGACAATTAATGTCTTCCATTTAGTTGCTCATTTTAACCTCATGTCTTTTCAGAAGTACTGACCTGTTTCTTACCAAGGGGTGAAGCTTGTCATCCATCTTGTTATAATGAAACCAATTTTTATGTTCATCTGTAGCAATATCTTAACAAACTTCAGAGGTTCTGGACTGACAATTTCTAGATGCCAGCTTAATTTTTCTCTACATTTTTTCTTGTCCTTATTCTCCTAGCCTTACATTAACGTAAGAAAGACATATGATAAATGACTGTTTCTTCTCATTGTATTGATTCTTTGAAAATGTTTTGAATTTGATTCTTATCCTTTTGTAAAGTTTTATTCCACCAGGATGACTCACTTTTACTCTTTAGACGTTAGGTTTTTTTCCTGCTGATGATACAATCTCAACCTGCCAGTTTTTCTAGGCCAAGGAATTCTTAAAAGTGATCATTGCTTGCAGTGTTGTGTTGATTTACAGATATCCATGGTTACTTTTCAAAGGAGAAAGCAAATTGAAAGTTTTAACATATGTTTAAATTTACCAATAGATTGAGAGATCAATCTGGAAATTGTCTCAAATCCAGTTAGTTTGTCCTGTAACTGAATATTTTTTCCCTGGAATGCAATAAACTTGTTTCATATTTCTATTGGGATTGGTGTGTGGAATTAAAGAATAGAATTTCTGTGACTGTGATTATATTTCGTTTTATTTGATGCAGTATTTTTTTTTCTTACAGTGCATGCAATCTTTAGATCTATATTGAAAAAAGAAAAGTATTGATTTACCTCCAGACTTCTCCCATGTGCTTAACTGTGATGTGAGCCTTTATAAGTATCCATTTTGTTTAGCAGTTACTTGTGTCTACTAAAGTTTTGAAATCGTTAAAGATTTCTGTATAACAGTTGAGAATGGCTGGATTTCTTTCTCTGTTTGGCTTTTCGTTTAGCATTACAAAAAATATCTGTCCAGATGAGTATCTTTGCTTTCTCTAAAACAACTGCCTTCATTGTGTGCATTACCAACTGGGTAGTACCCTTTAAATCCAATATTAATTCTGTTTTCAGTCAGCATTTGTTCTGGAGGTGGCCTTAACAAAATGACCAGCAAAGCTGCTTAACAGGAGAAATCCAAGACCAGCAAGAGTGCCACATTCTCTTATTGGGAAGTCTTTCAAAATAGAAGCATTAAAGAAATGAAACTGTGAGAGCTTTAGCCTTAATGGAGAAATTAAAAACTGAATAAACAAAGTCCTTCTCATCCCTCATGTCCCCCAAGAAAACATAATATGTTGGCTTCTGGATTTTGCAAAGCCCTACAGAAGGGCTTTGTCTGCTCCAGCCGGAGTAACTTTTTGCACTTTCAGGCTCTGTAGATAATTCTCTCAACCTGTTCTCTCTCTTTGACTCTGTTTTTCAGTTCTTCATAATTTCTGGCTGCCTGTAGTCTGAGCTGTCTGCTCACGGTGCAAAGAGCACTTGTGATATGTTGAGTGTAACTATGAGAAGGAGAAAGGAGAAACCAGCCTTGGCTTGCCTGTTGGTGCAAGGCCAAATCAACACATGAATCAGAAATTGCATGGTATTAGGCCTTTCAAGAGCATTTGGAAGAAGAAGAAAGGCAGGAGGGTTCCTGTCAGTCCTACCCCTTGACCCCAATAAAGGGCCATGAGTGTTCGTCAGCATTTTAGTTGGTCATTTTCCTGATGCTTAGGTTACTTATTGATGGGGCTGTTTTGGATCCAAGAAATATATTGTCCTCCTGATTTATTCTCAGATGGTGCAGGGACCATTCAGAGTTCAATGATTTCTTGTAACTGCTGCCTTGAAGGATGGATTGAGGTCTATTCGGGGTGATAGTTTGTCAGGTAGTGCTATGCTTGCAGGAGATTATGTTGATGGGCTTTCAAGTGAAAGGGTCAGGAAAGAAAGAAAAGGAAAAAGAACAGGATTAGTGTAATGTTTAACCTTGCCCAAAACAAAGTGAGTAGAAGAAAATGCTAAATGTTTTCATTGCATCAAGTGTTAGAGGAGCTTTGAAGATATTTTGTGGAAACACTGTTTTTTTTGGAAAAAAAATAACGTTACACTCAGACCAGAGCACATATTTATGTTTTTCTGGTAGCTTATTAGACTTTAAATTTTGAGGGGCAAAAATAAGCTATTTTAATTAAGAAAAAAAAAAAAAAAAAAAAGCTGTTTCCTACTGCCTCTCTGGTCCTTTGGCACTAAATAATCAAATCTGAAACCCTAATTAAAAATACTAATTGGAAATCAATGACCGAAATGTATATATTTAGTATTTATATAAACTTACAGCTCAGTTCAGCTTTATTTAAAATGTAAACATTTATATCTAAATACTTATGGATCTTTTGTGAATTAAAAATAAGTTGAGATTCATTGGAAAGGAATTACTTTCACTGCATAAAATTAGGCATAAATTTATTGTTTATATTTTTTTCAGGAAGTGTAGGTAATTTACTTTAAAGCTCTAGATGAAAAGATGCAAGTATGAGTCAAGCTGCCACATATATCAAGAGCTGAGCTCATATTTGCAAATAGGATAACTTGTTAACAGCATAATATAATGATTAGTAAATACATTGTTGATATAATAATGGTGCAAGTTGCTCAGCCCTGTCAGGGAGGGAGTAACAGAGATAAGAGTGTTGAGCATGGGATGCTTTAGTGCCTGGGTGATAAGGCTGGAATGTGAGCATCCAGCACAGGAGCAGGTTGAGCTCACGTTAGGGCAGAGTTATGAGATAAACAAGAAATGGGATACGTGGCTTGTTTTGATCAAAGTAAAACAGTTTCATCAGTGTATAAGAGGACAATAAAAAACCCCCACAAAGTAATGGTGTATTTCATTTTGGTGATTTCCTGCTACACCTTTGCCCTGTGTACCCTTACGCTGGTAGTACCATGGCTTGTAAACATGGTGGCCTTAAACACCAGCCTCAGCCCATGGTCACTCTCTGTGGAATAAAATAAACACTAGAATATTGTGTTACTGCTGCTGCTTTCTTCATCAGTTGCTGCAGCAGAAACTACTCTTCCTTTTCCATCCTTTTAAATCTAAATAATTTCTTCAGTTAAATTCTATCCTTTCCCAATATCTTAACCCATCTTGCAGTCTTATGCCCAGCTCTCACTTGTCCCTTTCTTTTTCTCTGCCTGTTACTTCTGTTTTGCAGTCTGGGCTGCCAGGTTCTCTCCGCAGTATCAGAATGAGCACAAAGGAACTGGAAAATTTTGAAATGAGTGCTACCAATGAAAAATGGAGCTGGTGCCTTGGAAGCCTGTCAGTAGGGCACTGTGCCTGAGATGGCAAAGCTCAAAGGGTCAGCAGCAGCTGAGTGGAGAAGTGGAGGGGATGTGGAGATCAGGCACTGATTTTGTATCTCCCTGATGTGGGATGAACCTCTAGATCCAGTGTACAAAGAATACAGGATTTATTTTCTTTTGGCAATAATGAACAATTCTATGAGTGAAAATGTTTATTGTATACCTCTCTTGAGAATCCACTTTATTTAATTTTCTGATTATGATTCTGAACAGATTTTTGCTTGATCTTGGAAGCTTTAACAGGGTAGAAGTATTTAAGGTCTACTGTAGCTTTTGTTACTGAGCTCAATATAGCAGAAACATAAGGTGTTGATTTTAAATATGACTGACAATCAGTAAGAAGATGTAGGCTAAGAAAATAATAAAAAATAGGTATATCTTCAAGTATATTGAGCAAATGGCAACAAGTCACTGGAATTACTCTTATTCCAGATTGGTCTGATTGTTTGAAAGACTGATTTGTGAATGTTTATTTTTTAATATTCTAAAAGTGACAAATTTAAAAGATTTTTTTGGATAGATTTTTTTTTTTTTTGCCAAACTCTTGGCCCAGAAGTTGAAAACACTAGGTACTAGAAAGCTGGAAAAAATGCTTTTAGAATTTGAGTATTTAACTTTTAAAAAACAACAGGAAAAAATTTGAGTGAAAAAATATTAAGAATTAAAGTTGATGAATAAAATGTTTCTGAGTTTATTGTTACCCCCCTACTACTTTTTAAAAAATGTTGTTTAAAAATATTTACATAAACATTTCACTCAGCTGTGTTCTATGGCAATCAGGAAGGCTTAGCTGTTTTCTACTCAATCTGTATAGTATTGGCTTCCAGCCAGTTTCCCTTCTTTTACTTCCTAGGTCCAAATAAAATAGAGAAAAATTTTAGACAGTCCAGTTCTCTCTGTGAACAAACCTCAAAGCATTTAGAATTCCTCTTTAAGCACACTGAACCAGGTCCTCAACTTGTGCAAAGTGACTTTATCTCATTAATTTCCTTTTTCTCCCAATTTAGTTAAAACGCTTTTTGGTACTGGAGAGTGGTGGTTTTTGCTGTCAATGGGAACTGCAGTGTTTTCAGCATGGAACTTAAATTTCTTAAGTAATTCTATTGATTTTAAGTTTATCCATATACTTTGTTGTGGAAAATTTAGTTTTGAGACAAATCAATACCAGTAGGAGAAATAATAGTCTGGCAAATAGAACTTGAAGGACTCAGTCAAGAATATTATGTTAGCTTTCTCCACTTGTAATAATTACAATATAAAATAAGTAAGATCATTTAGCTCATTCTTAGCACATGTTTCTTTTAATCTTTAAGTCCTATAAGCCGAAAGATGTTAGCCCAGTGAGTTACTTTTAGCATCTACGAATCTTGCCTCTGATGCAGTTAAAAAAGGTAAGTTTTTTTGACAAGAATGGAGTCTTTCAGTAATAGATTTGTTTCTACCATATGCTGACAGAAGCTTGTATTTTATTTAAAAATAATATGGTTTTAATTTTTCATTTCCCTCTGCTTCAAAACTTTGGGTGAATCAATGCCAGTGGGAATTAGAACTTGGAGTTTTACTGAAATCAAAGGAAAATATTCCTTTGCTGAAGAGAGCTGACTGTAAAGTCACAGCAGGAGCTTCCTCTGTGTGGTGCAGGCATCTCTAGCTTCTAGGGAACAAGATACAGTGCAGCTTCTGCTATAGTATGGCTCCTCAGATAAAGGAATTTATTTAGCTAAGTAGTTTGTATTGCAAAGACAGTTAAACTTCAGTTTCAGTATCTTGAATATCTCTCCATGAGGCTGAATGGAGCAATGCAGACACCAAGTCTGTAAATAAATTGACTGCAAAAGCCTCCCTCTGAATCATATTTAAGTGACCAAAAATCAAATTTTTGGATAGGAACTTCTTCATATTATTGGATATTTGGCTTACTAGAGATTTTTTTTTTCCTCAATTGCATGCTGATATTATTACAAGTGTCTCAGAAAAACAGTACCAAATAAGTCAAGTAAATAGTCTTTGTTGTGCCAGTTGGCTATTAAATGGTAAATATTAGTATTGTAAGACAAAAAAGTAATGTAGCTTTCCACTGGAATAATACTTTAAGGGGAAAAAAGTTAGTAGATATAATCCCATGGTTAACCTGGACATTTATCAATCATGTTGCTTTGCAAATAAATAGACCACTTCCTTTTGGTAATCGTTGGGATGACAGCAGTAGATTATTCATCTGCAAACTCGATTGCTGTACTGAATTGATGGCTGAGGTTCATTGTGCTTACCAGGCTGATTCATGTTCCCTATGTAAATGGTTGAATGGCTGTTGTTACTACCTTGGTAATGAACTACAACAGTGATGAGGAGATGTCTGTCTAAGCAAAAGGATAGGAAAGGAAGGAAAGGTTGGGAAAATGTATTTCCTGATGGCTATTTTATTTGAAAGAGCAGATCAGAAAGAAATACATGACTTACAGTTGGTTGTAAGTATCAATCCTAACTTCTTTTACTACCAGATTTTATTTTGAGGCACGTGTTCTTTGCAGTGGAAGTAAAACAACTATTAACAACTATCCTGACCCTGATTTGGAAATAAATTACTGAAGCATATTATGTCTTAAGGGCGTTTGCTTTTTGTACATTTCAATTATTATAGGAACGTGTGCTGGTGAAAAACAGAGGTTATTGCCCTAGTTCTTTCTTACCTCACTTTCAATTAAATCTCATTTCTGTTACTGTAGCATTGCCTGTTCTGATGCTGCTTGGTCCAGTGCTGGTCATTTGTGCATATTTTCTATTTGATTGTGTGGCTGTTTTTACACTTTTTAAACTAACAGCCCCCATCCAGTATTTTTGGTCTGCCTGGGGGGTGGTCAGGCAGCTGTTTTTCACAACTGATGCAATTGCTAATATGTTTCCTATGCATGAAGGCAGACTTCTATTCAGTACCCCTAGGGACTGTAAACATCATTTTTATCGTGTTGGAACTACAGGCTCTGTCAGCCCAGTGAAGTTGTTCTCAATTAGTAGGAGGCAGTCCAATTCTGAAGGGAATAGTTGCTCCTGTTCGAGCCCATTTTTCTTTGAGTGTTGCCTACACTGATTTCCAGCTGTTACTGTGCAGCTTTGGGGAGCTAATGGGGTTCATTGGGAACATCTATCTCAAAAGGAAATGCCTGAGTCAGTGTCCAGCTGCATGACTGGAGACTTTCACACACAAAGAAACAGTTAATACCCACCTAGCTAATTACCTCTCATGTACATGATCATCTTTTCCAGCCCAGTAATGAAAGAAAATTAAGTGGAACCTTGCTAATTTGAACTAGTGTTAGGAACAACCTATTGCCAGTAATTGAATTTTGTGAATTAGTGCAAATGAAACCAAACCCTTTTGGGGTTCATTCATTCAAATGAAACCAAACCAAACCTTTACAAACTGTAGAGTCACAGGTACTGAACTGTATCCAGTAATGCTGCGTTGTTATTATGCTAACAGTAACTCACCTGTAGGTGCCTTTGAGGAAAGCAGCTTTCTTATGCTGAAGTTCACCCTTTGTTACTCTGTAAAGGTTATTAACCTGAAGTGGATGGTTTTTCTGCTGATCTAAAGTCATATGATGCTTCTTAAAAACAATTTTCCTGTTTTCTAGTAGGTTTCACTGAGGCCTTTAAAGATTTCCTAACATTCTAATATAACTAAAGTTGCTTCTTTTTTTGAAGCAGCTGTAATTGTCCCCATGGCTGCCCATGCATTTTGCTATGAGTTTTGAGCTGCTGCAAGGGTCCTAGAAGCTGGAAGGAACAGCCCCTTTTAAAATCCAGTGCAGGTGAAAGTTCTGTACCTGGCTGTGTTTTCAAAATGTTACCTTTTCCTCCATGAAAGCAGTTTTGCTGACAGTTCTTCTGTGTGGCTGCATTATGGGCCCAGCCCTAATCTTTCTTTCAGAAAGCTTCCCCTCCAATCGTGTCTGTAGTACCAGAGCTGGCACTGTGTCTCCTGAATATCCAGTTTTCTCTTAGACTTGGTTGGGTAGTGCCAAGAAAGCAGATTGCCTTCTTGCACACCTCCTTTATACCAGCTCTGTCCATTGCTTTTGGCATGATCACTGTCCCGATCATGGAATAAAATCCTAAAGATGATAGGTAGTGTGTTTTAAGTAACTCCTGGCTATTGCCAAAAAGTTAGTTTTCTCTTGTAAACCTAATCATTAAGAGGCAAAAATTATTTTGGCACACTTGAGATTTTCGTACCATACCTGGCTCCCTTATCTGAACACTGCATAGTGACAATCTTTTAATATTTGGCTATAATTTTTTCTCATGTTTGTGCACCTGATTGAGACTTGGTGAGAAGTGTTTGAGACCACCCTGCACCAAAGTTTACTAGACTTCTGTTCTTTAGTTTCAGGCACTATCTTTTCATTGTTTTCTATTACTTTTGAAGACAGCAGCTACAAATTGGAAGCAAGAGTGCTTCTTACCATCTGTTTTCTCACCTTTGCCTGTCTTTGGAAAAGTTCCACTTCTGAAATGAGTTAAATTTATCTCCGGAGCTAAAATGATTTCTTGACAACTTTATCTTTGCAGTGATCCTCTTTAATAGCTGTGTACCTTTTCAGGGCCTCTCTCCATCCAGTCTCAGGTGGCATCTGCATTTCTTTTATTGGAATCTCTCCAGTCACAGTAACACAAACAGATTAAAGCCTGAAGCCTGGATGCCTGTAACTTTCCAGAGCTCTGTCTCTGGAAGCTGGATAGGAAGGTGAAAACGCTGTAGGCAGAGCAGCCAAATCTGCAGTCTATGGCCTAATATTAAGACTGTGACTATCTATTAAGGTGACCTGCTTTTCAGCTTAGGTTAGCTTTTGCAGTTCTGTTGGGCCATCTAGTTAGAAGGAACTGCCTGTAAGCTGCAGAAGCCAAATGTTTTAAGCTATTCATTCTACATGATGTAAATTTAGGCAAATTGAAACTAATAAAGATTCTAGTTTTTTGCTTCTAGCAAGTGTCCTTTTCTTTTTTTTTTTTTTTTTTTTTTTTTTTTTTTTTTTTTTTTTTTTTTTTGGGGGGTGACAGGACTTCTACTGAAATGAAAATGATGTTTGGTAACCTTAAAGTTATGAGAGATGAAAGAGAAGATAAGTTTTTTTTTCATTACAACTAGAATACCTGAATATGTAAATCAGTCCTAGAGACTCAAATGATAATTTTTTTTTTTTTTTTTGAGACAGTCTTCTGAGTCATGTAATAGCTTTTTGTATATTGTACTCTAAGGTTGTCATTAAATAATAAAAAACTCCAAACCAATTCTACAAGTAACTGTTTTAATGATCTGATTCTAAAGTTTTGATACAAATTGGCCTCTGGTTTTGGTTAATTAGAAGTAAAAAAGAGTACTAAAATAGGTAGTACATAACAGCCAGTGTAATTTTTTTCATAAAATCAAGTATTATGTTTGAGATAGGTAATGCCTTCAAACAAATACTCTGCCCTAACTACTTTTGCTGTCTGCAATAGTCCCAGCCATCTCTCTGTAGAATAATAAGGAGCTGTACCAGATTCATAATGCTTTTTCTTTTGACAGAAAGGCAAAATTGAATCTGAATAAGAATTTATGCAACTCTACTGAATCTGGCTTTTGATTTTATTTTTATTTTCCCCCCTGATTTGGCAAATGTGAACCCCACATAGTGGTTTCAGGGTAAGCAAAGTTGAGAATAAATATTGGTTATTTAGCAATTAAAATTGGCTTTGGTTGAACACCTAGAACAGGTCCATTAAACTTAGTAACACTTCTGAGCTATCATAGAAGCTGAAAATGGCATATGAAAAATTCTGTGATGGATCTTAGGAAATAAGTAGTATGTTCTCTGCAGAGTGTTTATATACTGGTCAACATTTTTTTACAAGGCTTCTGTAGGGGACCAGTTGTACTTGGGAAAGTTGATGCCTGCATTCAAATACTGTATGTATGCTCGGGAAGAAATATTGTGAGCAAGTTTCCCTATGCAAACATTCCAGCTGTATAGCTTGGGATGCTGGTGTAGCTACAGTCGTATGGTACAGACTCTGGGCCTGCCAGTGTGGATCAGATTACATGGTTTATTAAGAAAATTTTGGCCATAATATGCTAATACACTGTAAGACAGTCTTTTGTTGCAACAAAATAAGGATAATTGCTTTAATGTGACATTATTTGTGGTTACCTTGTATGTCTTTACATAGTTTTATAATACTGGAGCTAGTGCAGAGAGCCTTTGGTTTGGGCAGAGGTAGTGCAGTGGTACGAAGTGTTCCTTGAAAAATTTGAGCTTGTTGCTGAGTGCTGAAAGATAGTTGGGCTGATTTTTTGGGGATGGTTCAGTGGAAGGCCACTGTTGTGGGTTAGCTAATGAAGTAGCACATAGTCCCAGTTTATTTCAGTAAGCCAAAAAAGAAAGGAAAACAAAACAAGTGTTACAAAAACAATGTACTCACCACCTTCCATGTGTAGATGATGCCCAGATGGTTTCCCAGAAATAGATGGCTACCCTACCTAAACACCTTACCTCACTGTTTTATTGCTGAGCATGAAGTTAAATGGCATGGAATGTCTATTTGATTAACTTGGGTCATCTGGTTGACTTGTCTCCTCCCAACATCTTGTGTAAACCCATTGGTGTTGCAGAATGATAAACAGAGCAAACCTTGATGCTGTGCAAAAGCTGTTCATCAACAGCTAAGACATTAATGTTTTCTATCACCATTGTTTCAGTCACAACTCTGATCAGCACCCAAGTAACTGTTATGAAGAAAAATAACTATCTGAACCAGATCCTAGTACAGCTACTAAGATGATGAAAGGGCTGGAGTACTTGACATCTGAAATAGGACTGGAGGAACTGGGTTTACTTTACAGAGAAAAGGATAAAGGGGAATCTAATCACAATCTTTTAGCTCCAGACAAGGTGGAGGTTGTCTCTTTATAATGTTGCATGGTGGTAGGAGAAGTGGCAATGAGAATAGTTGCTTCAGGAGGAATTTTGCCCTGGTTATAAGAAGAAATTTCATCGTCATGTGAACAATTAACCATCGGAGTAAGTTTCCGGAGAAGTGTTGAAGCCCCTCTTACTGGAAAAATTGAAGATTTGGTTTGACAGGGTCCTGGATAACCTGGTCCAATGCCATGCTTTAAACAGAAGGTTGGACCAGATGATCTCCAACCTTCTTTGCAATGATTCTTCATGAAAACAAGGACTGCTGGTTTGAAGATTTAAAAAAAAAATAATTTTCTGAATACAGCTGAAATGTGTTAAATGCATAAGATACTATAACTCAGATGCCAGAGGATTTTGAAACAAATGAAATTTCTACAGCTGCAAAGGAAATGCAATTCAGTAAGCAGTGCACTTAACATTGTTTAAGGTCTGCTTCTCATTGCTCTGGTAACTGGGATGTTCAGTTCTCCCTCATATGTTGGTTCTGTGATCTCTAAAATTAGGGCAATTTTCTTATTTTTAACACTATAAGAAGAATATCCAATAAGCACTATGTATTAGTGAAAGTGCTGTTTGTGACACTGTTCAGTTACTTTTTTTTTTAGTTTCTTTTATTTAGCAGATATATTCCTCAGGGACAGGGCCCTATTGAGTTGAAGTATATTGGTGTTTAAACAAGAGTGAGATTTCTTGTTTTTTCTGCTCTTTTTTTTTTTTTTTTTCTGTTTTTTTTCTTGTAAGATTTTAAAGCTTAAATAGATACAGGCTCTCCTAGGACTTATGCTGTAGGTGTATCTTTATGTTGCTGTTTACCTATAATTTTTGAGCTGCTTATTTTTAGTTTGGAGTGAGATTTCTCAAGGTATTCTTGAAAAAGGTTTATTTCTGAATTTTTGAAAGAGGCAATAAAATCGGGCAATAAAAATATATTCCTCATAATGATAGATATATATTGATTTTTTGCATTGCAGTTCCTGACAACACTGTTCAAGGAGCACAGACTGTGCTCCTCAGACAAATACTGTGAGGAATGGGAGGAGGAGTTCACTGGAGTTCACTGAGAGTGTCATGTGAAAAAATTCCATTGTGTTGATTTTTTCCTTCAAAATACCACCAGCATTTATTGTAGTGCATATCTAACAACATAGCTGTACATGGGTTAATTGGAGAAACTAGAAGCAAACATTGTTGCAAAATGACTAGATGGTAATCACATGTTTGCATAACCAATATATGCTATAAACATTTGTCATTTAACGTATTAACTGAAACAGTGCAATAAATCAGATTCTATCTGTCAAAATTAAAGTGGATTAAAGTATCGTAATTATGTGGATGTAGCACACTAATTATATAGGAACACTTAAAAACTGTAAGGCTTGCAGACACAGTGTTTCAAAAAGGCAGAAAAGAAAAAAAATCCCCCAGATTAAAGCAACTTTTTTTAAAAAATAAAAAAAAAATTAAATTAAAAAAAGGGGGCCTTAGTCATAAAATAGAAATAAAGGACAAGGAAGAAGGATAACTGTTGCCTTCTTCCTTCCTGGGTAATATATCAGACCATATGTTTGAAAATAAGAAAACTTTCTTTCAATTCTGTGGTGGCTGTTAGAAAACTCTTAAGATAGTGCAGTACTGACCTCCTGTGTTTCAGAATATAACAAAATAAATGTGTGAGAAAATGTCTTGAAGTTACGAACTAACACATTGATGGCTTTTTGCTGACCTGTAGGAAGAAAAGAAAACCTACTGATGCTGTCTCCTAGTTCAGCATTATAAACACACTCGTTAGACACTTCTGATTTAATCTGCTGTTATCAAGCACAGTATACGGAGAGTGGGTTTTGCCAGGAAACTACACACTGACAGTTGTATTTTTGTAAGAATGGCTGAATCTGTGAGTTTTGGATCCTAATTTCTTCTTTAAAACTTTTACCGTCTTATGATTTCCCATATATATATATATATATTTCCCTTATATATATATATATCCCATTTTCTTTCTTCTACATTCTTGGGGCAAGTTGACTTACCAAATAAAAGCCTGAGTTCTGAATTAGACAAAGAAAAAGGTACTTGTAAATGAGCCCAGTGCTGTGAAGGTCCTGAATGTAGTCCATCTGTTACTTATTTCCTATTAAACTTTTTTGTCTTGCCACTCGGTTAATTTTTATTTCAGTTAGTTTCCTTTTGTTTCTACAGGCTTTTATTAATAATCTTTCCTTCATTTTTCATGGTTTCCCCTTATCATACTACTTGATCTCTTAACTTTGATCTCATCTAAAAAGAGTTTTTCATGTACTCAAATGGCATAGTTATCCGTCAAACTTGTAGCTATTTCATCCCTAAAATTTTATTCAGAAGTTCATGTTTGCTTTTGTAAAACAAATAAGGAAAGCCTTATGTTGTACTCTTTTCTCTGGAAACTCTTTGCTGTGGAAAGTAATTGATTATTATGTCAAGATGCAGTGGAATCCAGCTTGGGAGGATTGATTATGAGCGTAAAGAAAAAGGCTTCATCTCCTCTGATGGGTGAGAGGGGGAAGGGCGATGAAAAAGAAAAGCAAAAGCAGGAAAACGTGGGAGAAAGAAGGGGTTGAGAAGAAAAAACTTGAAACATTTAGACCTCACAAAAATGGGCTTTGAAAGATCTTGGTAAAGAGACCTGTTTAGAACATGTTCTGCATTGTTGCTAATTATTGTGTGATACTTGTATATTAATGTGAAAGGGGCTGGAGAAATAGCTACAATGGAGTTAAATCCACCCGGTGTTATTCACTTAGTTGCTGAAGTGTCTATGGCATAATTTGTGTTAAAAATGGTTAGTAGTGTTTCTGGCTCATTATATAGGGTTTTGACCACTTTGTAGTCTTACAACATGAGGTTTTGGGTGGTGAGTATCTTTTTGTAGTTGTAATTACTGCTGTTAGTGCTCTCTGCTGTGTAATTGGGGAAGAACAACATTTTTGCATTTCTAATCTGTATATTTAGGACTTTAGAAATGAATAAGTAAATTACAAGAAGTGTTACCACTCTTACGTGTGAGTTTTACACTGCATCTGTATTGTTTTCAGCAAAGAAAAAAATTAAATAGATGGTATTTAAGAATGTGTTGAGAAAAGATATTCAGGAACAAACTCTGCTCCTGCCTTCTGCTTTCTCCACATTGAGGGCCAGCCAGTAACGTGAGTGATGGCTCAGCAGGGGCTTGAGAAGCCTTTCTCAACCTTGTCTAGAGTTCCTGTGCATCCCAGTATGGGTGGAGATAGCACATCTGGCAGTATTTGCTTTGAAGCAGGAAGTGTGAGTTTGGGATTGTGGCAGTGTCTTCATTGCACTGGCTGGCAGAGGAGCTTTAGCATGTGAAAAGCATACACTGAATCCATTCAAAATGTGGTCGAGCATCTGTAGCTGTGTACACTCCCTTCAATTCCTGGCAGAAATTCCAGCTGATTCAGCTAGAATTGCACCTGGCACTTCCATCGTGCTATGGTAAAAGGAACGGGTTGACCTAAACTCCAGATTTATGTAGATTTAGTTATGGAACTCTCAATAAAATCGGTGCTAACTTTAAGTGCTGTATATCACTTTGGAGCAGATAATATATACTGTGCTTGGGTTATTTTTGCATTTTTCTTGAGAAAAAATAGTGCGCTGTTTTACTTACACTCTCTTGGTTGTGGGATACATGTAGAATTACTGGAGTCATGGAAATGTTGTAGTGTAAGCTGAAGGAAAAGGCTCATAGGTGTTTCTCTGGGCTCTGCTGAAGCTTTTTTTTTTTTTTTTTTTTTTTTTTAAAATTTAAGGCAGCAAGATGTGGTGTGGAGTTCACAGAGGATTTCAGGCTGTAGTTAAAAGTAAGTTGGAATTTGTTTGACCTTTTTCCCTGTGCATTCTTTCCAGAGCATTAGGTGGCTGAGGTCAAACTGAAATGTGTCACTGGTCAGTGTCTGAGTTTAATTAGTGGGAAAGGAGCTGAAGAACTCTAAAGTAAAAGATGCTTGATCACCATCTACCCATTTCAAACAAAATCAGCACGTGATCTATTTGTGTTTTTCTTCCATCAGCTGGTATAGTTTTCTTGAATTTGTTTGTTTCCAAATTTAAGTTTTAAATGTGGGAAATGTTACAGAAAACTGTTGTGCTACCAGGCTAGTTACTCAGCTTGGTTTATGACATCTGCAATGGTTTAGGTGGACAGGCACTACTAGATATTACACGTAATAAAATAAACTATGAACACTTACCATATTTGCTAGCTGATATTCTTAATTTTAAGTAAAAATTGCAATTATTTCATTATTTCTTGATCAATCTAAGAAAAAATAATGTACTTTTACTCTTAAAGAGGTAGAGGCTGTTGTAGGTGCCTGTTGAACTCTGATATTAATACCTACTGACACTTCAAAAAGCAACAATTTCACCATTTGAATAGTGCCTAAGCCAAAACACAGTAGAAAAGCTCTGCATGTTGGTAAAAAATATTTTTTCAATAACTCAAACATTTTTGTTCCTACAACTCACCCTGCCTGAATTCTTTATGTGCTATTCTCAGCATTTAAAACTGTGGCAAACTTGGATGACAAGAGAATGGCATGCCCCCAGTTTGAAAACACTGTGCAAAAACTTGAATTTTTTTACACATGGGCTTTTAATAGTTATCACATTAAATAGTTGAGAAGCAAGAAATTCATGCACACGACTGTGCATGATAGTGAGTGTTAGTAAACTAATCTGCCTTTGGTATGTATTATTTCCATGTTACCAAAATGACTCTCTGAATCCTTAGCAAGTATAGTTTAGTTGTGGCCTTTATTTTAAGGCCTCAAGTATTTGCCAACAGTCATGGCACCACAAAGATATGTATACATTTTCCCTGTAAGACTGGAAAATTTTTTATATGGACTACTAAGGAGTAATAGAAATCATAGTGAAACTTAAAAGATTACTTTGAATGTTTTCTCAGGTAATCTTCAGGTCTTTCTCTTCAGAGCTCTCTACATCAGCGCTTAGTCACACAGCTTCTGTGCCTTAAAATTTAAGCTCTTGTCCAGTTAGCAAAATGATGGGTGGCTGAGAAGAGACAGGGTCATTGGCCTCCTGGTAAGCAGTGTTTCCACAGAGTCATGGTATCAATAGAATAGATAAGGTATTGAGGCTGTGGTGCTCCAATTAAGACTGCATTGTGCATTTGGTAGAAGTACCAGGTTTGAACTGGATTCCACTCAGACACCACAAGGCTGCAGCCCTGTGGCAGTGCTGCTGTATTTTCAGGGTTCCTTATGTTTATCTGAGGGTTCTTTCTCATGCTGTGCCTGATCTGTCCTTTGATCTCTGTTCAGCAGGACTTCTCTTATTAGCTGGAATTAATAATAGTCTCAGTAGACATTTACCAGTATTTATTAATTTCAGAGGATAACTATTTGTCAGAAATTCATCTGGCAGGTGGAAATGAGTAAAACATGTTTTCCCAATACCATGCTGGTTAAAAGAAGGAGAAGTTAAAAAAAAAATATAATCAAGTTACCAGTCAAGAGTTATCTCACAGGAGAGCAGTATTTAATCTCCTTAGTACACAATGTGATTGTGACAAGTTTCTGCACATATGCCATGATAAATGGATGCTATTCTTTTATGGCAACAATTACACTGTGCACGTTGGCATTTATGGGACAGAGTTGAATTTTTTTTCAGAATATTCAATCTTCTTGCCTTGTTTTCATCTATTGTTTTCTCTGACAGCTGGAATAAGACCATGAAGTTGTGGCAAAGGCTGTAAGGGTCTCTGGCTGCTGAACTGTTTCTCTGCTTCAATTTTCAAGTTAGATTTGCTCGCTACAGTTGTTATTTTTCTACTTCTACTTGATATTTTATTTCATCTAAAATAAAAACCACACACTTTCCTCAGAAGTATTTTAACTCTCTATGCAAGACTGCAGTTAGGTATGTTGTGAGTGTAGATAAGAAATCTGCAGAATGTCACAGTTGCCTACTGCATATGTGCAAATGAGGTTTTTCATGGAGGGAAGTGATGTTGCATGTTGTTTGTCTTTGATGCATGTTGTTTGTCTTTGCCATCTAGTTTGTCTTTGCCAAAATCAGTTTTGTGTACACGTACTGTTTGGGACAGCAGTAACCGTCTTGAAGCAATGAGACTTTAGAGAAATCTTAATTACTCTGCAGTTACCACTATCTTTGACCAAAACCAAAATCCATGAGAAGCTCAGATATTGTTTCTTTTTTATTTAATTTTACATGAGAGATCAATAAATATGGGTCTTTGGTTTGGTCCTTTGAACTCACCTAGAGCTTCAGCCCTGTTGCTCTTTCCCTCCTTCCTCTATTTTTTTTTCTTTTTTGAGTTGACTTCTTTGGAATCTGAACATTTCTGGCTGTTTCTGCAGCTCTTTTGCTATATGGTGTATGGAAGGGCTGGAGGGGAGGACAATGATAAGCTGTTAGCAAAAATACATTTTTTGTGCAATATTACAAGCATTAAAATAACTGATATTTAGTTACAAGTCAGAATGGCCTTGCTGTTATATTTTTTTAATGAGTTGCCATGCATTTAACATTGTTGTCTATTTGCTGGATTTCGTTTGCATTATGGTAGCTCTTATTTGTCTATTTTGTCTTATTTCCTATTTCTGTCTCATTTAATGCTGGTGCTATTAACAAAGAGAAAACTGAGACCAGATGGTTGCCAAACAGTGAAGCCACCTGGTACTCTAACAATGCCAAATACATTTTCCTTTAGAGTTTTCTTTAGAAATTAACTAAGATGGGTCCCAGATTTTTAGAGGATCTCAGGAATGTTTGTGTATGGTCACACAAATATCCTAGACTGTCTAAGTTAATGCTTGCGATTCTCTTCCTTGCTCTTCTTCTCTCTCAGGTAACTCCATCTCTCTCTTTCTGTTGTCCCATGCCTGTCTCCCATTTGAGCTCTGTGCTGCCAGCTCTCAGGCACACGGTTTGCAGACCTTGCTCCACTGAGTTGCCTCTGAAGCAAGGTGAAAGCTGCAGCTGAAAGCCTGACCCTGACCACTCCTGGTTTCACCACCCTCTGAGGACCCCAGTGCTGCTGCAGTGAGACAAGGAGCTCTCATTGCAAGCAGAATCCAATAGGCTGAACCTGCCAGGAGGCTTCCAAGTGCTTCTCCCACCATTTAGCTATTACTAGTGTGAGCAAACAAGTGAAAGACCACCTTGAAGAACGGGGTGTTTTGGATGAAGCAACCTGCTGCTTGCCTTCTGATTCCTTGTTGATTTGAGGGCCAGATCTGAACTAACGCTGTTGTCAGGGTTGTGACAGTGTGAGTTGGGACTGACATGATCATAGACTGAGGATACAACAGTACATGCCCAAAACTGTTTGCTTTGAGTGGCAGGAGTTACGCTAGGCTAACAGAAGATTTTTTTTTTCCTCCAGTATGGACTGCATCTACATTCTGCTCCCCATGCCAGTGCTGTGTGCTGATATGAGCTGCACCATGTGCACAGTGACAGACAAGCTGTTCAAATGTGTGCTTCTCACTCGTTTCAGAAGTCTGGTATAGGCAGTGCCTGTGTCAGTATTGATACATCTCAGAGACAAGCGGTGTTAACACACCATATTGACACAGGTCTGGTTTGGGGAATGGAGTGTAACTCCTCACTTAGCTGCTGCCAGCCCTTCTTTGCCTCCTCTCCTCCCTTCCTTTGCCTTTGTAGATGATTTCCTGGACCTTGATGGTTTATAGACCCCCAAAACCTCAAATGACACTGATGTGAACCCTTGGACTTGTGGATCAGTGAGTGTATGTGCCCATCTGAGCCCTCTGGTTGAATTCTGATAGAGAACGGATGCCACTGTGTCAGCTCAGCACACACCCAGGTTGCTGTCATGTCCAGTAGCTGTAGTCCAAGCATGCTATGTTTAGAGCTGTACAAATTCAACACAAAAACATCACTATCTGCATGAAAAAAGCTTATTCTCCAACAGTAAGAGCCAGGAGAAGGGTGTAAGCAGATGAGAAAATAAAAAAAATTATATGTTTGATATTCAGCAAATAACAGCTGTTTGCAGTGCTATGATGTGCCTCCTATCTACTAATTTCTTATGACTCCTTTCCCATGCTGTGGTCTGACAGGGATTGTGTCAGCTTTGTATTTTCTCCTCAGAGCCCTCTGTCTTGTGCTGTGCATATGGTGTCTCTATATCTTTGCTTACTGTCCTCTTACATTATGTACCTGTTTCCAGCATGTTCTGCAAGTGTAAGGAGAGGCAGTCAGCCTTCAGTTGGCAGGTTTTGAGCTTCACTGTTGCTCTACCAATGCTTGCCTCATTTTACAGTTTCTCAAAATATGTGAATGTGCATTGAAGCTGACAGGAGACCCAAGATCAATCTTACTGCTGTGAGTAACTGCATTTCCCCACAGCAAAAAGTATAAAGAACTGTAAGGGAAAAGGATGAATATTGCTTGGAATCTGGGAAGTTTTTATCTAATATCTGTAACTTAATTAAATATGTTGGAAAGCACATTGTTCAATAGCCAGGAATTGTCCCTTTTGCTTTCATGACAAGTTCATGTGGGTTCTGTGATGTTTGGATGAAATTCTTTGCAATTAATTAACATTTTAGTGTATTTAAATGCCTCTTTTGTTTGACATATTCAACTTAGGCTATACTGGCTATACTACTCACGGAAGCTGTGTTTGCCTTCTATGGAAATGCCTCCCTGCACAGGTGAATTAAATAAGGAAGACCAAATTCCCTTTTGCATCTCAGGATACAGTATTTCCCAGGATATTTAAACGGGGATAGTATGATGGATGAATGTAGGCTGAGCCCTCTCCCTTCCAGATAAACGAATCTCTAAAAAACATGCAAAACATTTCATATCTAAGAAAATTAGCATCTATCAGAGATGTTTAAAAATTGTGGGTGGTCCTATTTGCATACGAGTGGCCCATACAGCTTGTATCCTTAGTGTCACATTAGCTCTGAGACAGCTCTTCCTTCCCTAAAATAAGACCAGATTGTCTTGGGACAGATAAGTCCTTTACTGGCTTGAGAGAAGTAAGAAAGAAAGAGAAATAAACAGTAATGAAAGTTATGGCAAAGTTATTTGCATTGGTATACTTTACAGTAATGATAAACCTTATTTAGGTTGACATTTTCAAAATATAAAAGCAATCAGAAGGTAGATTTAGGATTGTCACTCCTCTCTTTTATAAGAGGCAATGGCCTCTCTTCTAGTTTTCCCTGGTCAGCAAAGGAAGTCAAAACCACACAAACCAACCTGAAAGTCAAGCCTTTGGCCTCTAGTGCTTGTAACTAAAAAAATAGTTGGTTTTTATTATACATTTCTAAGGAAGTATTGAAAAAGCAGCACAGGATAGCATTTAAATAACAAAAAGGTCCTCCCTTAATTTCCCACCTTCTCTTCACTAAATGCAGTACAACAAAGGGAGCAGTTTTTACAACTGGGGTGATTTGTAACTCTTCTCTTTCTCTTCCTTCCCTCCCCTCCTACTCATTGTTATTAGCTAACATCTCTGATAAGAAATGCAATGTACAGCCCTTATTTGCTCCTTTGGGCTGCCTGGTCTTCCTTGTTTTTGAGACAGTGGTGAGTTTTGTGGTTCATTTCAGGAATAATTTCTCTAATTTGTGGATCCTTCTTTTTCTTTCTGCTTTTTTTCTTTTTTTCTTATTTTTCCCTGTGTGTATGCAGGCCCTGCTGCTACACCCCACTTTTTGCTCTGATCCTAGCCCAGCCAACTGTCACTTTTTAGCCTGCAGGGAACCTTCTGGTACTAACATTCTTGCTTTGTTGTTATTAGAAGGGCATCTCTCACAACATATCCCTCGCTGTTTGAAGCAGAAGTCATGTGTATTCAGTAGGAATGAATAATGGATATATTTAAAGGGTACCTTGCCCTTCTCATTCCTTTGCACATCATAAATAACCACTCTTTTATTTTGTTTTACGTATTGCTCTACAGGCACAGTTTGAAAAAAAATCTGGTGATCCAGCTCTCAAAAAACACTGCTGTATGCAGCTGATAGTTTCTGTGCCTGAAAACTGATTCCACACCAAACTCAGTCCTAACTTCTGTGTGTCACCCTAGAATTCTTCAGATTTAGAAAACTGGTCATGAATTTGCTTTGAGGCAGCTCATGAAAACATGGCGTGACAGGAGATCCGTAGACAACATCATGGGGAGTGTTTGGGCTCTGGGTAGAGTTTATTTTACCTGGCTTTAGGCGGCTTTTTAAGATATCTAAAAATATTTTAGTAGGTTTTAAAAGTATTTTTACATTTTAAAGTATTTTAAGGATGTTTTAAATGTAGGTATTTTAAAGATATTTTATATCTCTTCTCTAGGATGAGCTGAATTGTTCTCTGAAAATGCGTGTTGCCCTCCACTGACTGTAAAAGCGAGTTGGTTGGTGGGGTTGTGTGTAGGTGTCTATTTAAGACATCTGCTTTTTATCCAATGAGTCCACTCTTACTGGCAAGTTATCTCTGTCTGAGGAGTTCTCTGGGATAATGTCTGTGTTAAAGGATAAACTGAAATTACTTGGTATTTTCATGTTAATTGTAACACACTTTACTTGAGTCTTCCCAAGAAGTTCCTAAAACTGAAGGCGAGGCTTGGAGGATGAATTAATTATCTGGTCTCAGTTTAAGGATTTTAAAGTGAGAGTATGAGCAGTAAATGGTTTTGATGTGGATGGAATGAGGGGACTGGATGTATTTTTATTGTCCATTTTACTTAGATAACTGACAAATGAGTTGTCATCCCTGTTACCTTCAGCACTACAAAACTATTCATAAGTTATCACATTCTCCCTGCAGTGCTATCCCTTGAGCATGTGGCTAAGATTTTTAATGTGTATCCCTTGGGTATTGCAGCTTCAGGAGTCTCAGACAACTTATGTCTCTTGCTCCATAGGTTCCAGTTCCTGGTGTGCATGGGGAAGTGTAGGCTCGAGCCAGGGCCTCTGGGGTGATGAGTCTCTATTCTCTTTGCAGATGAAGTAGATTGCCTGTATGTTTTCTAAATGTAGAGGTGAACAGTTTGCAGGAATTTGAAACCATATACTCAGATGATTCAAGCATTCTGCCATTCAGAGTTGAAAAATGAAAATTTAAACACACAAGGCTGAACTGGTGAGCCTTTAGGCAACGTGTTCAATATGGCAAAGGGAGCACAGTGTGTGAAACAGGTATGGATTTTGCAACCATGGTTGAAACCGGGTTTCCACTTGATATATCATCAAAGAAATAACCAGTAAATGACAGAATAAACAATTGTGAGGAGATTCCTTAAGAGCACGTGAAGGGAAATGATCCATTAGCTCCGTAGAATAAGAGATGGCATGTCCTTCTCAAGGGAAGTAGGTAAAAGAAGCTGCAGGATAATGAGACATGAATGCACTTTACTATGTGGGTGGTATATAAGGTGCCAGCTACATGGCATCTGAAAAATCCAAGTTTGCTAAGCTGTTAGCAGAGGCCAGAAGCTATAATTGCCACAGCATCTTGTAATGTTCTGTAATGCGTGTATGCCTGCACATCTCAATTCCTCAAATCTAGATTTTCTTCACCTCTCTTTCCTCTACACTTGGTTCTGGGCTGTATTCTGGTTGTTCTCAGTTGGACCCATTTCAGCCTCTTTTGCTGGAGCAGTGAATGTTCCCTGATTTTTTGGTGGTTGTTCATGAAAGTTTTACAGACTTACTTCTTTTTTTCTCTTTTTTTTTTTTTTTTTTTTTTTTTTTTCCCCTCTTCTTGTCAGGTACTGGCTCATGCTGCCTGTTAGTGTTTGTTTTGGTTACCTTTTGTAATATATGACAATAATTTACACCACTGATCTGTATTACAGTTTTTGAGGTCAGTCTTTACATCCCTTCTAAGGACAATATTTGCATTCCATGATGTGTTTGTAAATTCAGTTATTGGCTTGATCCCTTGAAATTTTCTGCTGTCTTTGGCCAATATGGTCCTTGTATTATATGAAATAACTATTAGGTGGGCTTTTGTGTTTTTTATTTGGTAGGGTTTTGCAGAAGGGAGGAGTGTTTGTTTTCTCCCCTTCTCCCACTCCAGAACTATTGTGGCTGCCTGTCTCTTCCGTGGATATGCATTTGTGGGCTAAATCTTCCTGGTACCCAGTGGGCAGATGCCTCTGAGCTGTGCTAGTACTTATGAGCCAACTAAAGGCTGCATGATCATGGTTTGCATGGCATTGAGCCCAAGTTAACATAACCTGCCTCTCAGCAGGACTTACTAGCTCAGTCTTGGTGGACTACCAAGCCAACCAGCAGTTGCACATTTTCTGTCCACCTAGGAGAGCAAGCAGAGCAAGCTCACATGTGCTTGTAATTTACTGTGTACTCCTTTCACAGTGTACAGCCCAGGAGTTCATAATTTTCCTGGTGGTTGCCTGAACATTCTCTTTTTGATAGAGAGAACAGCAAGACAGTGTCTGTGTTTAATTCAAGACCGTAGAGTTAAAACTACCATATTCCAGGATTTAGCAAATCAATACATGATGCTATACAAATCTATAGAAAATCTCTAGTAATTTTTGAGGTTACATTTAGATTATATATATATATCAATATTTCATCTTCTGCCTGGAAATGAGATCTATATCCCATCTATACGTGTTGTGGCAGAGTAAGAGAACCTTCACCATCTCAGACTTCAGTTCCTTGGGGATGAAGTGGTTCCAACAGAGAATATACCAGGTGCTAAGGAGTGGAGAGAAAATCCGACTATTTCTCTGACATGAATGTTGCAACCTCATCTCTCTTCAACTGCAGCGTGGAATTAATTACTGCTTCAAAAATGTATATGCAAAGCTTTTTTCACTATCTAAATGGATGATAATTCTGGTGGAAGTGAGAGAAAACCAGCTCAATCTGCCATTGGCTTGTTCTTTATGTAGCCTTCTCTGCGTGTACAGATTTTGGAGAACATTAGTGCTCTATTTTAATAGAGAGGGATATAACTGACTTCCACTTTGACCAATAGCCAAACAAGGTGCAGGGCATTTGAATAACGTAGTGGCATAAAAATAATCTCTTGGGCAGAAACACCTAAGTAATTTTAGTGAAAGTAACTTCTGATGGAGTGGAGCCTAGGCAACTTGTTTGGATGTAAGCCTCTTGAAACATGATCATATCACCCTCTCTTCACCCATTTTGGATCCCAGCTGCTGTTCACATGCTGTTGTGATACATCCAAATGCAGGACTCCCATCTTTTTCTCATTCTGAAGCTGTTGATCTCTCACTGCCTCCAATTTCCTGTCCCTGCACATCCTGAGGTCTGGAAAGCTTTTGCCCATGATTTTTTTGTGAGCCACTTTCACTTCTCAGTATAAAGATACCACATTGTAGAGACATTATCTCTGGAGTAACAATTTATGCATATATAAATTTGCACCCATCCAACATTTGAAATGTTCTGACGTGGATTCCAAGATTTTTGTTTGTTAGAAGTAATTCCCTGGCAAAACTGTGAAGGTCCTCAAGGAATTAAAGTGCAGAGACCTGCATATGGTTGAACTCAGCCATACTCTTCAGGGTAGCACAGACAGACTTGCCCAGTGTTTGAATAACGTGTATAGGAAGACAACATATTTAATTTCAGTGATGACATTTGAGCCTTTTTATTCTCTATAGCTGCAAATGCTTTTTGTAGTGTTGGAATGCTGGCCTTTTCAGATTTAAAGCATCTTCTATAAAAGTTTCAACCATTGCAAGTAATGCTTCAGAACCTTGAGTTGTGAAAATAGCTTTTTTACTTTATCAACATGAAGAATTTCTAATATATTATTATATGTATCCTAAATGCTGCTTGAAAAAAATACAGAATGATACAAAATGCATTCTCAGGGAATTTTTTGTTTTTTTTTATTTTACTCCCTACATTTTTTTTTCTGCTTTTATGCCAATTCCTTTAGCCAACTAAGAAGAGTAAACATAAGGGGATGAGATCTTTAACCCTTGTCACATTCCAAAGGCTGGAAACATGAAGGTTTTTGTTGAACTGCACCAGGACAAAGTAAAGATAAATCACAATATTGGGTGCAATTACAATACTTTGTTGAACAGAACTGGTAGGCATTAAAACAGTAACTATGAGCATTCCACCCATTACAGCTGTGAAAAGTGAAACGTAGATTTGCCAGAGAGAATAATGTCAGGGATACTACATAGGACTGATCAATCAACTAAAAGGAAGTCTTATTGAGTTCAGTTCAGAATTGTTCTTACATTTGCTTTACCTGTAAACATATTTTTTAGTCATGTTCATAAAAACCTAATTTACAGAGTAAATGCTTTTTCTCTGTCTTGCCATTCAGTTGGTAAGAAGAAAGACAAATCAAGACAAAATCAACAGATGTAGGTTCTCTATGGAAGAAGTAAGAACACAGAAATGCATCTTTACCAAGATGCACCTCTAGGATCTGTACTGTGGGAGATGATTTCTTGCCAGTCTGTAAAAACCAGTGAATTAGCAGATGGTGACCTTTGGGAAGTAGTTGTATGTGCTGGGCACAGAAGGAGCAGATGGTTCTGGGCAAACCTCAAACACAAGATACTGAAACAAATTCATAAATATTCAGGGTGTGGTAAAGATTGTAGGTCTGCAAACATTCCTCCTGGGGTAAACCTGATGTGGTGGGTCCTGTCCTCTCATTCTGCCCTGCTTACTCCTTCCTTTCTGGACATCAGGTGAGATGATGCCTGAATCTGTGGGGCTATGCAGTTCATCAGAGTGAGGAAAGAGGATATTTTGGAAGCAGATGACTGGTATAGCTACCTGGTCTCTAAAGCAGAGAAGGAAATCAGCTTTGACATTGTCTTAGCTTTTGGGGATTTGATGTTTGTTTACTTTGTAATGGCTAAGGGAGTTTTTGAGATACAGATGGGATGAAGAGTGTTTCTGAGGTTGGCATTTTTCACAGTTAACCAGTGATGAGGAAAGAGCATGAGGATCCACTATGCTGAATTCTTGCTCTGCTTTTTGTTTTGTTTGGTGTTTTTGGACTCCTGTGTTTGTTCAACTGATACATACTTCTGTTATTGCACATGACTCTGGGCTAAGGGTAGGTGCCAAAAAACCCAAGAGAAAAATCAATCTTGTAGGCTCCATCTTTATTGTCAGTGTATTTTTCCCAGGAAAAATTAATCTTGCTTTGCTAATAAATTGCTTTGCTGCCAAGTACCAAGTATACCTGAAAAAAAAAAAAAAAAAAGCAAGCAGAATTTTCTCCAGCGTAAGATTTTATGTACAGAGTAGGATAGTAGGATGTGCCCTCTGTCCTTGGCTGCTTCATATTGACCTTGTGAATGGATTTACACAGTCCTGTCTTTGGACATCTCAAAGATATCTTGTTGATACCATGAATCTGAGAAGTTTGATTTCTTAATGTTTCTGTTGGATCACTTAGTCCCTTTACTGTGAGACTGTGCAGAATTACTTCTCATAAATATTTTCACTTAAATATTTTTAATTGATGGTGATTTATTACTGTTTTATTTTTAATGTTTATGCCACAGATTTTTTCCCCAAGGACTAATTTTTCAGGACATGAGGCACTGAGGGCACTCTGCATATGTGAGACAGCACTGAATTTTTGAGCCAAGGGGGAGGCATTACGAACCACTGGCTGGAATTTTGGTGATGCATTGCTAAAAAGCATCTTTGTAGGAAATGACTGTATTTATGATTCAGTCATTAGGGGTTATAGACATTTCCATTTCAAAACTGAATTTCAAGGGTTCTAGTTTGTCACGGATTGATGTTGGCTTGCTGCCAGGTGCCCACCAAACTGCTCCCTCACTCCTCCTCTTCAGCAGGACAGAGAGAGTAAATACTATAAGAAACCCTTATGGATCAAGCTTAATAAGAACAAAAGAAAGGTTGAGAGCAGAAGCAAAGCAAAAAAAAAAAAACCCAAAACCCAGGATTTATTCTCTACTTCCCATCAGCAGTCCATGCATGTCCAACCACTTTCCTGGGAAGTATGGCCTCAGTATGCATAGCTGCTGCTTCAAATACAAATGTCTTATTAATGAATGCCCACCCTTCCTTAGCATTTTTTTCTGAATATAATGATTTATGATATGGAATGCCCCTTTGGTCAGTTTGGGACAGCTGTCCTGGCTGTGTCACCTTCCTACCCCTCACCCACCTCTAGCCTAGTGGCCTTTGGGTGAGGCTGGGGAGGGATCCTTGCTGCTGTGCAAGCACTGCTCAGCAATAGCCTAACCATTAGTGTGTTATCAACACTGTTCTAGCTTAGTGGGCGACACTTCAGTGAGCTGTGGTTTTCATGAAACATAAAATATCTTTGTAATTATTTAAACTTAAAATGACACTTTCAAATTAGATAGCAAAATTCAATAATGCATGTGTTAACTTGGCTAATATTTTAATTTTTAAAATGATTTCAGATTAGCAAAGATATATTTAACCTTACACCTGTGAAGTCATTTATTAATAATGAGTAGGAACCCTTTTTATCTGACTGAAGGATTAAAATAATGTGAAGTTAAAACTATCTAGCTCCCTCCCTCTTTTCCTCGTCTGTTCCTTTGTAAGATGAATAAAGGTCATTTGAAGTTAATGACTGGTACATTTGGAACTAATAACAGGAAAGGCTCTTGCTAACAATAGATGATCTCTCTTACAGGCAGAACTGAGACCATCTCTCACTATAAGAGATTAACTTGCTGGTAAACTTTAAGCAGTAAGGCTGAACATTTCTGTGTCAGTTGTCTTCCTTAGGCCAAACTTGGATTTTTTTAGTGCAAAATATCCAACTATTTCCAAGGCTGAGACTACGGCAAATTTTTATTCCTTTTAAAAAAATTGTTGAACAGGTCTGTTAGTTTAGCATTTAGGGCTGAGATGTTGAAGCTTGTTAAGATGGAAGTAAGTGTTAGGCCTGTGTCCTTGGATATAGAATTCTGTCCAAGCCTGGTGAAATTTTGTGTTACTTCAAGTTAAGAAAGTTCTCACAGGACCTCTTTCTTAGCTCCAGTCAGTCCTGGAATATTATGTTCACCCATTATGTTCAAGGAGGCCTCTGAGAGTCAGTGAAACAACAGAGATATTTGGTAGAAGCAAAGGGAGATAAGAGGCAACAGGAAAAAGTGTATTTGGGAAAGGTATTTGAAGTGCCTTTGATAAAGGAATATAGCAAGAAGCCATGGAGAGATGGACTAGACTAGTTCAGAAGCTTTGAGGGAGACAAAATGATACTTGGTAATGGTGATCAAATGTGAGAAAGGGTGTACAGGGGCTGAACCTGGGAGAGATAACAGGAAGGTATTGGCCACCAGCCCTCAAAAGCATGAGTGGAAGCACTGTTTCCTTAGTCTCTGGATGGTGTGAAAAAATACTTGTGTGCCATCTACAGTCATGTGGGAATGAATTTCAGGTGGTTCTAAAGGTAGCTTGTTGCTGTGGTCATTTACTGTGGTGTCTCAGGGATTTGCATATGAGGCCTATGCGTTAACTGTGTGCCGTAACTGTGTACACTAAAACTGCATTTAAATAAAAAGTTTATGAACATACACATTGGAGATTAGGATAGAGAGGAAAAGCTGTATTCTGTAGCCTTATGAAACTTTGTTTTGTGATACACTTTATTTTTGCCTGCATATCAACATCATAACATGAAGTGCTTGCTGGTGAAATAAGCTTAAACCAACCTTGATCTAAAAGTTTCGTGCATGAGCTGGGAGTTTTCTGGTTATCAAATGTGTAAAGGAGAATGCTTGTTCTGTACTACTGCTTTCTCATGTGTTGTTAAGTCTGGGTGCATGTAGTGAATAAAGCAGGCAACATAGGAAGTAAACAGCTATGTTTCATAGCTGAATTCACCCATGGAGACATGAGTCTCAAATCTATCTATGTCTTTGCTACAGAGTTTTGTCTGTTGCACAACAGTGACTTAAGATTTTGCAAATTTCATCTTGTTTGTTTATCTTGAAATTGGGATCCCCAAGACTGATTTGCAAAAGTTCTTAATATTTGTACAAGCTACTCAAGTCCATAATTTGCACATATTCAAGTGTTAGGACTCTGAGAGTGAAGACACAGAGAACCCTACATGTTTTTGAAGTTAAGCTTTTTCCACCTCACTATGCGGGTTGCCTTTGAACTGCAGAGAATGCCACTCTTGATTTTCCAGAGTACATTGTAAAGGTTGATTAATGACCATGATGAAAACTATAACAAAAAGCTCCCAAGGAACTGAATATCCCTACCTTGAGGGTTGGATTGGAATAGCTGGGTCCAAAAAAGGGTGCAACCACGTATGAAACCATCTCTGCTACGTACAGAATAAAGCAGGGGGCTTTGTCAAGAATAATACATGAGTACCTGATTGAAGAAAATATCTTAATACATACTGCAAGAGGGACAAATTAAGCTTGTACAGGGAGCCATTGCCTAACTTGGAAATTCTTGACTTTGCACTCTAAATCCTCTTTTCAAGGAGCACTTTTTTAAATGTGCAATTTATGTTTCAACTGAGGGAAGAGACTGGTAGACTCATCACCGAAGAGAGGCTGAAATGTGAAGCTGTGTATTAGAACATGTCCAGATTTAGTTTTAGCTACCCTTTTGTTTGAAAATAAGTGCTTACTTGATGCTATGTTGGCATCTGTAGTTCTTTGATTATTGCTCTTGGAATGACACGACCCCAGAGAATGATCTTTCCACAGGTGCCGTAAGTTTGGAAATGCCTCCATGGCATCCCCAGAGGAGGCAATATCTCAGGCACTGGGGAATTTTGTCCAGTTGCTGCCATCTCTGGATGCTAATCCATCTCTGTGGATGAAGGCAGGCTTCTCCTTTAAGGGCTGAAAGCATTCACAAATCCTTTATTTACAGTAAAAAAGAATTGCTACATTGCTAGAGGCACATTGTGGAAAGTGAAAACAATCCTGTTCTTCTGTATTTTCTTTTCTGTAGGTAAAATACAAAAGAGACTTTGAAGAAAGCAAAGGAAGAGGGTTCAGTATTGTGACTGATACACCCGAGTTACAAAGACTGAAAAGGACTCAGGAACAAATCAGTAATGTATGTGACTGCCACCTAAAGTGATTGTAGATGGAGAAATAGTGTGTCTAAGAAAAGGCGTGTTTGTTGGTGTTTCTGATGAAGTCTGTGAGAGTGAAGAATCTGATTTTGGTGACTGATTTGTGTATGTCAGATTTTGAAGTGTGTGTAACCTTATACCATGGACTTGTACAGCACATGGGCAATGTGTGTTCACCTCTCCAGCTTTCAGCAAGTATGCTCAAGGTATTTTCTATACGGAAACGATATAACAGTTTTTTCTTTTTTAATATAGTTACCAACAACTAAGAATTCTCTGGTAAACTTTTATTTGCATGTAAACTATAAATTATAGAAGCTACAAAGTTTTGTCTTATTTTAGCAGAGGCTGTCAAAGTTAGCATAACTGGCAAGATGGAGTTTTCTAGAAGCAGATAAGATTTTGATACTGAGTTTTAAAAGAAAATACATCCACAACTGCTCTGCAAGGTGAGAAAGGGGTGGCAAATAGCAAAATTTAACCAAGTGTTTCATTAGCTCAGAGCTTGAATGCAGAATGCTTTCAGGAATGTGGTTTTAAAAAATGGGACTTTTCCTGATTTATGTTTTCATTATGACATTTATTTATATTGTAGTATGCTTAACTTACTACATGATGGAATATTGGGTGATATATAGTGCAAATTATAGTATGTATGAAACAGGTAAGAACTAGAGGGAGCTAGAAATGATACAGAACCAATACATGCTGCTAGAACTTGTCTCAGTAGATTACTTTGTAAAATTTTTTGAATCATTCCTCCTTGCAGCAGAAAAATAACAGCATGGCATCAGAGGCACCCCATGTAAGTATGATCAGAAGAAAATGATGGAGTTTATTTACTTGAAAGAAAAATGTTTTTCAGGTTGGGAAGTTAATGAAAAAAAAATCACTGAAAAATACTGATTTTTTACAGCAATGGAGATGTACCATTCTTGCTGAAGCATTCACTAGTTAAGATACTGATGTCCAGAGCTGGTCATTGAGGTGAAAAATATGGGTTCATTTCCTGGAGCCTTGGCCAGCAGGGAGGACTGTTGATTGAAGAGCCATGCAAATACTCCTGTGCATAGATAAGAGAAGAAAAAAAGCTCATATCTTATGTTAATGCTGGGGCTAACTGAAATTTCTGGTTTGTGAAAGAGAATGATGTATTCTTCAGAGTGGCAAAAAGCATGGCCATTAAGACTTCCATTTGAGATCTGTGAAACTTCAGCGAGTCTCTGGTTTTAATCAGCTGTATTTTTTATTCAGACCAGGAACTTAAACTGGGTCCTCTCATGACCTACATAGCTTCCTCAAGCAAGAGTGCTTCTTTTGTGTGGGGCAGTTCTGGAACGCATCAAGGAGGTGAAGCAAGCAATGCTCTGATGAATACTTAATCCCTTGCATTGGTCTGCTCTGATTGGAGAGGTTGACAGGAGTACTTTAATGCATGCCTGGAGTACTCAATTTTGGGTTTTGGCATGCCAAGAAACACCTATATGCCATTATAAAGATCTCCCAAGACCAATATGCTCAACATCAGAATATATAATGGTATGACACAGCTCACTTGCATTCTGTTTGTCTCTCTTGTTCAAAGCACACTGAGTTTTCTTCTCTGGGAAAGGGAGAAAATAAAAAAAAAACAATCAGTTTTGTGAAATGGAAGTTAATAATCTCTATTTTTGAGTATAACAAGTGTGTCCTCTCTTCTAGCAGAGGACCTTGTTGCACAGTTTATGATACTGTCTGACTCCTGAACAAAGGTATCTACCTGCCTGTTCAGACCCAGAAATATGTTTTTAAATGTGAAAAGTAGTTTTCTTTTTTTCTGGTATTTTTTATTGGTGATTGGATGTACCACTCCTGTCTCTTCATTCTTAACCACCCAGTCTTAACAGTATAAGTTTGTTCTATCCGGACTTAACAATACGGAGTTGTTCCATTTAGTCTTAACAATACAGAGTTTTCTTCTCTTGATGTATGTAGCTGGCAGAAATTCCAAGTCATGGATGCTATTATAAATGATATTGAGAGTTAAATGGAATTTAAAAATGTGCATGATAAACGAAGTTGCATTTAATTTATGCATATACTAAAATACTAATTTGATTTATAGTACCCAAGAATGATAATTCTGCATAGACCACAACTTGAATCTAATTACAAAGTTCCTGTATTATAGAAACCACACAGAATAGTTTCTGTATTTATTAGATAAGAAGTATACACCACCGACTAAGGATCTAATTAAGGTTTCAGCACACTGAAAGGTAAGCACTTTACTAATTCTAAAATAATTCAACTTTTCATAAATAGCAAAATCAAAGGATACTAATATATGTATTTGATTTTCAGTTTCATTTTCATTTCACCTTGAAGTATGAGAAACTTCCTAAAGAGCCTATTTGAAACAAAACGGTAACGTTTTCGTTGAAGGGGTAAGTGAATAGAGTGAAATGTGTGGCTGTACTTGATGAAGATAAATAAAAAAATAAAAATAATGAAAATAGATTTTAGGTAGCAGAAATATTGTCTTTTTGTCCTGATAATAAGTTGTGCAGGATACATGAACAATAGCACAACTCTCATGCTATCAATATAAACCTTACAAGTTAAAAAAAGATAGTGGGAGAAATGGGAGGACAGCAGCTTGAATTTTGGTTGCTATTTTTCCACCACCAGTCCTGCATCTGAAAATATAGAGCAAATGTCTGCAATGTATTTTGTGGCTTGATAGCTGTATCAGGACCAAAACAGTTTCTTAGAAAGAGTGAAATTTACCCCAGCATTAAGAGCCTCATTTCTACAAAGGTAAAACGTGCTTGTTAAAAAGAATCACTGTCTCTCTGAGGACATTCAAATTCAGCTGCCCCAAACTACAGCTGTTACAGCTTCTTAGCATTGAGTTAGCTTGAAAGGCATAAACCACGTGTACTGGCATGCTGGTGTAGATTGATGTAGGATTTTTGCATCCTTTGCATGGCTGAGCAGTCATTTTAAAATCAAAGTAAATTTTATGAATTTATATATGCAAAAATCTATATATAAAAATGTGTATATGTTGATAACTATTATAAAAGTTATTGATTTTTCAGTTATCCTAAATATAAAATTTCTGTCACTTCTGCAGCTGTCTGTTTCTTGACATTGAATATCTAATTAATACATACAAAATTTATACTCCTCACACAGGGAAATGTGTAGATTTTGTTAAAAGGCCTTGCAGTGTTTTTTCATCCATCTTAAACTTTGAGAGGATTTTCACTAAGAATGTATCTATTCTCAAAATGGAGAAAAAAACCCCAAACCACAGATTTTTGTAGGTAATTTTGCCAATATGCTAACTCTAGGCTGATTTTACAAGGAGAAAGAGTTAAGGTAGCAAAAGGAACAGGATAATTAAAGAATATGGCAAATGTATATTTATTGATCTGTCATGACACATGGCTAATTGAAGAAGTGGGAACTCAATCTAATAATACTTCCTTTGGGGAAATGGAACACTTTCAGCAGTTTGCAGCAATGAGCTGCAGGTTACTGCCACTGCACTTTTATGTCTAGATATGTGGCTTGAAGCATACTTTATCCTGTGTGAAATAAGTTGCACTTTCTTAAATCTGTTCCTGGTAAGTGTCCGTAAAGCATAAAGCAAAACAGGTGTCCATGCAAATTGATGGAGTGAGAAGCTTTCATTAAGATAAAGGGCAGTGCTTGGTAGTAGAGGTTGCTGGCTTGCTTGTGTAGCTGGAGGGTGCATGGGAGCTTTCACAGTGGTTGCCCTCAATAGATTGAGAGCTGTGTAAGCATTTCTCATTTCCACATTCATGATGTTATGAACTTAAGTCATGTGGGAGTAAGAAACAGTGCGCATCTGTGCCCTTCTTCCCTTTGAGAGCTAGCAAAATGCAGTCATGAAGTTCATTTATATCTATGAGTTTAATTTTCCAGAAGGCTTGGATTGTATAAAACAATGAAAACTGTACCTTAATGTAAAGAAGGAAAAAAAGAAAACAGATAAATTTGGTTTCCAAGGCACATTTTGAAGTTATCCTATTTTGGTGAAGACCTTAAGTTAGGAATGACAGTAGAATTAGTAAAGAGAACGTCACTGGATCATCCCTGAGGGGGGGGTGTCACTTCCATATACTGGGAGGTGAAGTTGGTGCAGCCTGCCTTGGATGTAGAGAGAGAGAGAACATGAAATCTAGCTGATTTTGGAAAATCCACAAATAAATCCCAACCAGTCTTTTTTATTTTTTTTAGAAAACACCCACCATCCTGATTCCAAGAAGTAAATTAACAGATCTTATTTGCATGAAAACATAATTTGTTTTAAAAATGAATCGAATTATTACATACACTTAAAATTTCTTTATATATATATATTATTATATACAATAGAATTTTCCTAAAAATTAAAATCTTTTCAAAAGCCCTGTGTGTGGATTTGAGTGAGAAAGTCTGGGTATTCCTTGTCTTTAATGGAATATGGTCTAAGTTTTTTTATGTATCAAAGGTCACATTCTACCTCCAGTTAGATTTATGCAGCTTCAGGGGAGGCAGCAGAGGACAGGATATCCCCCCGAATTTGAATCAACTAAACACCTGTTTTCTAGAGAAAGACAAATGATAAGAAACTGAGTACTGCCCTAGATGCGATACTAATCTGTCTGCTTGTAGCAACAAAGAAAGGAAACAACATTGCTGCTGTAATTGTGCACATCTGCATGTCTGAAATTAGAAACTGTCCCTAACAGACATTGTGCCATGGTTCCATGGTTGGAAGCTATTGGCACAGTTGTTCAACCTGTTAACTTGCTCAAACATAAAATGGTCTCTTACATTGCAAAACAGATTACAGAGAAAATTGGCAGAAGATGTTAACAACAAGGCCTGGAGCTCCATTTGTGGGATTCACAGCATAAAGGCTGCATGTATTCATCTGTAAGGGCTTTTTTCTCTGCATTCAATTCAAGTGAAGAAGAATAGTATGAAAGGCAACAAGAAAAATTGACAGCAACATCAACGTTGACTTTTCACAAAACCATCTATGGCACTTCAATGGAGAGACTGGGTAAGCACATTAAATCACATACAGAAAGAGTTTATATTGTTCTAGGCAGTGCTGGGACTTTCACTGCTTCTGAAGTGATTCACACTTTATCTGGCTGTCTTTATATTCCTAAGGATGATTTTTTCTTGTAGTTACTTCATTTGGAAAATATGAATTTAATAATATATCTCAACTGTGTCTACCAACATAGACAGAGTAGCAGTTCCTGAGCAGTGTGTGAAGTACTGCATGCCCATAGCAGGCCTGCCATGGCCCAGGTTGCCTTCTGGTTGGTTCTTCTGACCATTTAACATGAACTCCAAGACCTATTCATTATTTGGTGTAGATTTATTAAGCTGTAGGTTTAATTCCACACAACTGCATTTCAAATCTGCTGCATATAACTCATAAGATTAAGCATCTACCAGTTGTTTTCAGCAGCATTGGAAGGTAGGAGGTTGAATATGTCACTCCTGGGGGTAATACAAGTGTATTGCTGCAAGAAGATGGAGTTCCTGCTGTGCTCCTGTGCAGTGAACATACATGCATAGAATAATGTCCAACCTTATCTCTTTTTTGGATTTGTCTTCTCATGTTGCTTCATATAGATACATACAAATGGAAATTCTGAGCCCAGGTCCTTTGGCTTCCTGCTATTCTTGTGCTGAAGTCTTTTGACTTCTCATTTTATGCTAGCAGAAATAATTCTGACTTTAAATATTGAAACCTGATAAATGGTTTAGAAATTACGCAGCAAAAGAATCACATCATTAATATTCTATGAATATGAGCATTTTTTGCAGCTTTTTGTATAGCTTTCATGTACTGTACAGCTTTCAGAGCTTTGTAAAATGACTGAACACATGCTTAAGAAATTATGATTCTAACAAAATATAAATAATGTTTTAGATTGAAGTTGTACTAAATGAGCAACTGGGAATTGTTGAGAACACATTTCAAACCTCAGTGTTTTCTACTTCAAAAATTAAGTTTAAGAAATTCTTTTTAGATTTGGGGACGTACTGAGATACCCTTGTATGCAGTCCTTATTTACATGAAGAACTAGAGCCCAGAGATTAAAGTATTCAGCTAATCCAGTAAGTGGCACCTAGAGCAAACAATTCCTTTCTATGAGGTAGAGAGAAGCATAACATGTCCTAAGGAATTGTACAGCTGTTTGTTGGGAAGGAACAGATCATTGAGAATACAGAGCAGTGTGTTTGTGACTCATCAGGGTTGGCAGTGACTTATTTTTCTGTCCCTATAATATTTTAAGATTCTCTTTGTTCTCCCTTTCTTAATCTTTGTTTTATACTTGACAATAGCTCCCAGCATATGGGAAGAAACAATAATTTTTGACGCAAAAATGCCAAGCTGAAGGATACTTTTTGGGATGTTAGTTACTCATTACAATTTTTATTTATGATCCTTTCACAGGTGAAAATTAGTAATTTAATTACAGTAACTACTGGAAGAGCTCTTCTGAGCAGGTGGACTTTCAATTTGCAGCAGTGGCTAACTCAGTCACATTAGGTTGTATTCTGGGGGGGGGGGGGGGGGGGGGGGTAGTAAACCAGATAATCCCTAATGTGGTGACATTCTTTATCTGCTGAAGATCAGCTTCCTGGTCCAGAGCAGGAAAAGTATTGGAGGCTGTCAGTGACATTGTTTTAAGACTATTTGCTGCTTTTGTAACAGATGAAAAGATGCATAGGTCTTCACCAGAAAGAACACAAATATACCACTGAGAAGCTGGAAAAGAAATCTCTGCCCAAGAGAGGCAACAGCAGCTGGAAAAACTGTTAGCATTTATAATAGAGATTTATGATGGGTATAAGTGGGTCGTTTGACCTGTTATATCCCATACTGCCCATAGCAGCATTAGGTGTGTAAATTCAGATAGATAGGCTTTTGGGTAAGTACATTGAAATCCCAAATTTATATTTATATTGAGTTTCTGGTAAGATACTAATTTGTGAGAAGAGCATCACATCAACAGTCATATAAAATGGAAGTGCTTTTATGTCAGACACAAGTCTATTTGGACTTGAATGTCATGTGACATTGGCACGATTTCTGTGTCTCCCTTTTAGCAGCCCAAAAGTGAGGATGGATAAATGACCTCAAAAGAACCCTCACACATGGGAAGCTGAAACTGTCCTCAGACATGTAAGGGGAAATATTTTAATTTAAGTGAATTTCTGTTAGTCAAAGCAAACATATGTGATACCTACCTAACTGCCTCTCAAATGGTCTTATTTCATCTGGCATTATTCTGTAGGTTTGGTTAGAAAAAACTATTTTATTTCCTTTTTAAGGAAATATAATTAAGCATATATTGTGGTTTGTTATGTTTTTTTTCCCCCTGGAATTCCAGAATTATTTTTTATAGGTCTACAGAAGAAATTGATGTAACTATTGCTTATTTTCTTCTATATCACTGCTTCCTTGTATAAGTAATTGATTGCAAAAGTTGCAGAGCCTTTATGATGTTTAAATACATCTCAGAGTTTCAAAAAGTTTTCAGTGAAGTTTCATAGGGAACAGTACAGTCTTTCTGATTCTAATTTAAATAAATAAATTTGACAGGATGACTGTAACCTTGCTCACTATATTGACAAAATAAAATGAGTTGTGTGGTAGAAGTAAAACAAACCATCCAGAAAAATCCCCAAAGGTATGGATTTACTGCATTGTGTAAGTGGGTCAACTCATGCATGAGAAATGAATGTTAATTGTAAACTGGTTGCAAAACTGTAGACTTCTAAGTAGAATTGAGTCAAATGATAACCTACATATTTTGATACAAATGTCCTTTCATGCTTGCTAGAAAACAGCAACAAGGCTGAGCATTACAGAGAAATATTTATAACATATATTTGTGATACATTAGAACAGTGTCGTTCAACTCCAAAATCAAAGGCATGTATGTCATTGGATGTCATTATGTAACACAGCATTTCATGGACTTCATTTTTAATACACAGTAATTACCATGTCAAGAGATGCTGGTGTTACAGATACAGAAGTAAACCTCTAGGTAAATATGTACTTATTTAAAACTGAACATCCTAATCAGAGGCTAAAACGGCTATGTAAATGTGAGAAGTAAATTGGCAGTTATGGTATTTGCACATTTTTGCTGCAGTACTGACTGTATTGCACATGCCTCTTTGTACTGTTTGGAATGATAAAATTCAAGCTGTAATGAAGGCAACTATAAAAAGTATTTTGTGGCAACTGTTGTAATCACTAGTCTGTCATCTGACTGAAGGACTTGAGTCTCTAAACACTAGTGACTTGAAGACTTAATTGTCTTCGAAAGTTTCTGATATTTCAATATAAGTCTTTTTGTGTTGTTCTATTAAGCAACTAAATTATGACAAAACCCCAACAATTTCTTTTTCCTGTGTCATTGGAATATATTTAATTAGTAACAAAATCACTCTATTTTTAATAAGTATCAAGTTTTGAAGCCCATATTTTTTACGTTCAGTAAAAAAGAGAATGAAAATAAAAACTCTTCCTAGTAGCTCAACTTGGGAGCTAATTAAAATGAAGCTTTTAGAATGAGAAAAAAAAAAAAAATAGCTAAAATGTTGAAAACCGGGAATTAGCACCTCCAGAGATCCTTGAGTAGTTAAATGCCTGCAAGGAAAAGATAATTTCTAATTTCCTTGTTTACCTATGTTGTCTCTTACCAGCTTATCATTTCAGCTCTTAGTTATGTCTTTTCTGGTGCATTTGTACTGTGCATCAGTTGCTAGGGCAGCATCTTAGGCAGTAAACCTCCTGCTGAAGAACAAGATACTCTGCTTCTTCTAAAGCTAATACCATCTTTAATCTTGATCCCTGGAGATTTGAATGTCTCACTGCAATGAAGCTCACAGACTTCATTGACCTTGACAGCAGGGGTATCTGGTCCGCTGTGGCACTCAGTGTTGGTTTTTTTTTTTTTTTTTTTGCATGTTAACACATGTCTGTGATTTCCTTAGCCTGTCAGTAGATACATAAGTTGTGACAAATCCTGCTCTATAGTAAGTGTAATGATTAAGCTTTTTAATCATTCTAATACAAGAGAGAAAGTACCAAAAGCTTGAATGTGATGTTTCTGGTTGTGTCTACAAAGATCTTGGTGTGTAAGAGCATACTGTTCCAAAAAGCGGATTCAAGTGACACAGGTATTGCTTTCTAACCCTTTCTACACTTGTTATTAAAATAGTGGCTTAGTTGCAGAAATAGCTCACACCAACATAGTCCTGCTGTTAACAATGACAATACTTTAATGCAAAAATGAAGGTTTGGGGCTTTTTCAAAGTCTGCCTTAAGTGTAGGCTGCACCCTTTCTTCACTACGTAATGATGGTGTGCAGTGAATCTGTCCCCATTTTGACCTGTTAAGCCCATTTCCAGCTTTTAGAAGAGAAATATACTATAGAGAGTGAGGCTAATGCTGCTGGGGTTAATTGATTTTTATAGGGTTTGGCATAAAAGGCTAGGTCTTTCCACTTTCCAGAAGTCAGTTGGTAAGCAGCTGAAGAGGATAGGGTGGCTTGTGTGGGTTTTGGCACATCAGAGATGGTCTTTGAGGGTAAAGAGGAAGACTGGCTTACAAGGAAGGTGTGGGAGGCACAGAGTCTGCACCAGGGCAAGGTCTGAGTGACTTCAGGCTGTGCCTCAGCATAAAAATACTGAACAGGGGTCCCACTCCCAGTTAGTGGGACAAAGGCACTTTGTCACCTTTTATCTGGAATGATACTGGCTACTGTTTTGTTGCTGTTTTGTTTGATATGGGGCTGCTGCTCCTTCTGGCACCACTGCTGGGAACTGAAGGATTCAGAGATGTGCCTCCATCTTACCTCTTGTGTTTTCTTGCCTGTTCAGCAGGGAAACCTGCTGTGTGGGCTGGGTGGCTCTTGGCTACAGTGCTGTGGGCACAAGGGAAATCCAAAAAGGATCTGATTGCCTGTGCCAAGAGAGCTGCAGCAGGCACAGAATGAGGTCAGGGTTGCTTGTTTGGCATTGCTGTGTGTGTAGCATTCCTTTCTGTGCAGTCCTTGTTTCTGGCTCAGATAATAGCTGGCATGCTGTCTTGAACTGAGAAGTTCAGCTAACAGGTTCCTTTTCAACAGAATGCACAGGATGAAATGCTGAAAAAAACTTCATGGTTATAGGAAGCTAAGCAGAGTTTTCAATGCAAATGATGGTAAAAAGTTAGAGGCTCTGATAGTACTGAGGGACTGGAGATTATTTAATCACCATTTACTGGAAATTATTTGATACTGGCTGATCATTTGATCGGCCTGTATCAAAAATGTGTAGAAAAGATACTGAGGGAGTATGAACAAGGACTGAGCTTTCAGTATGCAAAAAAAAAGATCAAGTGGAATAAGTCTGTAAAGTCACTTGTAGAGCATATCTGGATAAGTGCACATAGTTATGTACTGTTTCTTTCAATGCAAGAACTAAGACCAGGAAATGTAGCTGTCAGGCATCATAGTTAAAAGAAAAACAAATACGTGGCATGTAATCAAACTGTGAAATTCATTGATATAGGAGACAGTGAAGTCTAGAAATGTAAAATACATGAAAAGAAGGATTAGGCAAGCTTCTGAAAGTTAAATCCAACAAATATTAACTGTTGTGACCCAAATCCAGTGACAAGGTCAGGAAGGCTCTGGTACACCAAGAAACTGGAAGGAACTTAGCAAGGGAAGACTGTTTTATAGGGACCTTCCCTAAGCATGCATTATTGAGCAGTGACAGAGCCATCATGATATCATCAGTGAGACCAATGAGTCCATCAGTGAGCTTAATACCTTGTGCCATTTTTAGCCACAGCTGTGGCTCAGCCCTACCAAGCAGTGAGCAATCCATTGCTCCCTTGGTAGCTGGGATGAATTGACAGTTAGAGGAAGAAGGATTTTTAATTATGCACCTGGCCCTAGACCCTCTCTGACATCAACAGTCTCAATTCATGGTATTTGAGCATCTTCCTGGCCTTTCTGCTGTGAACCAGAAGGCTTTTTGAGCCTTGAATGGCAAATTTTTGAAGAGGTGACTGAGGTGCAAACATAACTAGGATATGAAAAATGCTCTGTATGTACACTCAAGTGTTCTAATATGGCCATGGCAATTGACAGACAAGGTATTAAAACCAGGATACTTTGGCTCCACTAGCATCTTAGTGGTTTTCAAGTGAATTTCCTGATCATCTTGCTACAGTTTCTTTGGCATTACAGGACTGTCCTGGAACATACAGAGTGTATTCATTCCAGATGAAATTAAACTGAATGATGCATTCCAACCACCAGTCCACTGAACCAGAGTAAAGTGAGACCATAACTACTCCCCACTGCAGTAAAATATGGACCTTATGTCCTCAGAACTGTTTAATTTTAGAGATTTGCTCCTGCTGTGCTGCAGTACTAACTAATGGAAACATGGTGTATGTTATCCTGCTTAGGAACCAGTTATTGTCTCTAAGTTGTGCTCTTGGGAGACTGGAGGGCTACAGGCTGTAAAATTCAGAAAGTGGAAGGGTGCAAAGAGTGGGTGCTGAAAATCAGATTGTTTCATGACCTCTGTTTGCCCTGTCAAGAGGTCACTGAGACTTGTCTAGTGTGTGCACTAAACTTGTAATTTATGTTTGTGGAGGATGTCAGGAGGAAGATTCATGTATGGATGTGCAGGTGCTCCATTAGGACTTAGAAAGACATGAATTGATTAGGTGGTTATTGCCACATGCAAAATTAGCCTGGTCAGAGACCCCTGACAGGGAAGCTTGGTTTATAACTGGTGAGCCGGGCTGCAACTGATAGAGCCTTGATATGCTAGTGCTGGATAACTTAGATAACTTTGGGAGTTATTGCATCTGATATGCTGGACCTGAACTTTGTGGATTACATAATGCATCTGGTGGATGCGGGAACTGACTTTTGCCATGATTTTTGAGTCTGGATCAGCAGAAGATAGGCACACAGTCCCTCTGTGTGTGTGAACGGGCAGCAGGTAGCCAGAAATGTAGCTGTAGCACTTCTGCCTCTGATGCATGTTTGAAAGAGAGATGCCATGCTCAGACTTCTGTTATATGATGCTGAAAAAAAATGCAGTTTTCATGTGCCTGTGCAAAGGTCTCTCTGTTCTGCAACGTTCTGCCTCTATGTGTTCTCCTTGGTACAGAGAACAAAGGTGTTTTTCATGCTGTTTTAAATGAGATTTTAAAAATACCTTGCCTGATGAATTTCAGATTGCCCAACACCACATCAAGCAGAGTTTTAAAAGTGACCAGTGCTGGGTGATCCAGCACTTCTCTTCAGAGATTATCCCAGTGTCTGACTGTTCTCATAGTGAAAAATTGTCTTGTGGTGTCCTCATTTTTTCCATGTGACTCCTTCTAAGAAAGTCTGTTTAAGGTGTGACTGCTCTCCCTGTATTCTGATGGAAAACCAAGTATCTAACGAATTAAGCTTGTCAGAAGCACAATCAAACTAAGCAAAAGGAGATTCTTCTTTATGGAAAGTGTTAAATGATGGATTTTTATACAAGAAGATGATGTGAGTGCTGAAAGTTTAGACTAGATAGACTAGCTTAAGGACAGGACAAGCACTGAGAAGAAAAATCCACTGTGAAACAAGACAAACAACACCAGGCTCAGGAAATACACCAGACCAAAAACAGAGTCAGGGAGTGTGGAATTGGAGGAAGTATCATATGTGTTTACCCTGTCCCTACTGCATCCTACTATTGCTTGTGGCCATTCTTGGATAAAGAACACAAGACCAGATGGACCTTTGGTCTGAGCCAGAGACTCTTAATATAGAATCTATATGCTAAACACTTTCTTAATATAGAAGCAGTGCTAAAAAATTATAAAAAGTATTTTAATAAAAATATAAAATCAAGAACATGTACATAACTAAATAAAATGGAATGAAAGTGGAATAAAAATTGATGCTGAATATAAGTTACTAGATAAATACAAGGGATACAGAAAGATAAAAGAGTCACTTATAAGTTGCTAATAGCTGAAAATAATAAGCTTTTAAAATAAAAGGTTGTTATAAGATGTATCTTTAGCTATAACAAAGATAACTTTTGCCAATGTAATTGTATTTCGAGTCAATGGCATGCAGTTTCTAATCTGACCCTTTTTTAATGTTTTAGTATTTTGTCTGTAGAATTTGTATTTGAAATCCATGATCTCAATTTCACATTTGGGAATTAGGCTTTTAAAAATGACAGGAGGTATAAAAAGTTACAGTGTTTTTGGAATTCAGCAGAAAGATTTGTCTATCCCACTTCCTCAAGCTTCCTTCCTGAAGCTGGACCACATGACTGTTTAAAGAGGGTTTGTTGTCTGTGAGTAACAAGGCAGATGTTAGATGGGTTACTGTCAGATTTCAAGATGTAGTTGGTACTAAAGGGATATCTCAGATGAGGATACTTTCAGTAGTTTCTCCAGGGGCTAGTCCTTTGCCAAAGATTTCAACTATTATTATTGGTACTCTTGCTGTTGCCAGTTTATGCATTGCTTTCACTTGTTTATAATCTTTGATTACTGTGAGGCAAAGCACAGTTTTGTGCTTTCTACAGTTAGAGAATCTATGTTATTTAGAAGAAATATATGCTATTTAGAAGTTCTTCCACCATACACTGTTGTTGGATCTTTTCAGCTCATAAATAATTGACTTTGTCTTTTGAAATTCTTCTGGCAGTGTAGAAGTTAAGCAAGGTATGAAGGGCTTGTACAGAGCTCTTCAGCAGCTGAACTGAAATTTGGTTATGGCTTTTGTTGCAAATGGGAAAATTATTTTTTAAATCAAGCAATATTAATGGAATTCTAATGGATGTATGCTAAATTATAGTATCTTGGTTATCATTTATATGCTATTGTACAGAGTGGTAAATATTGGAGAACTGCTTTGAGAATATATAAATACCTGAAGCTCACCATTATTTCCTTCAGTCGTGGATAATCTGCTTTTGCCCTGTTGTTCCTTGTAGGATTATGAAGATGGATGAATACTGACTTCCTAATCATCTTGGCTAAGATTAATCAGTAAAGCAAAGAAACTGTGCATGAAGAGATTCAAATCAGGTTTGATACTTGTACCATGTATTCTTATATAGATGGTATATTATTTTACCTTTCTTACATAAGCATAGCATATTATTGTGAAGTATCACTTTCTTTTCTCATTCCCTGCTACCTTTACTTTTTAGTATTTCAGCACTTAAGTTACTGGAACGTTTCCCTCAGCAGGGTCAGTTCCTGGAAAAAACCAATGAAACAGTATGAATCTTGGATGTGAGTTGAGATGTGGCTACTTCAGTAGAGAAAATAGTAAAATGATATGCAAGATGGACATAGGTTTGCTTATGCCAGGACTGGAAGAGTTAACACAATGCATATTGCTACAAACCTATAGGTGACAGAGTCTCTTTCTCTGTTAGTATTACTATTCCTTTGCAGAAGTAGCAGCTTCAGTTCTGCTGGTTACAGTTGAAAAGCCCAACAAACAAGAGGCTTGAGGAAATGTTGAAGGATTTATCTAAGGCAAGATTTTAGTCCTTAGAGAAGGTAATCTTTTTGTTTGTTTTTGGATAAAATACTGAAAACAGTTCATGATTTTGAAGGATCTCATGAAGAAAGGGTAATTGATTAGAGAAAGAAATTGTGTGTGTTGAAGAAAACAAAACCAAGGTCTACCATTTGGTAGGTGAATTTAAGTTAGAAATGAAAGTATTTTTTCAAGAGTAAACATAGGGATTGTTCATATTTGTGGTATCTGAAACTTACGTTATATTTCTTTGAGCAAAAGCTTATCTTTTCCAGTAGTTTGAGATTCATAGCAAAAAAACTGGTCAGAATGTTACAATTTACATAGACCAAATGTGAATCCTGATTCTAAGGACTATGATCCCACAAGAGTTTTCTAGTGGCCTTTTTCCTGCCTTTCTCATATAAGCAAAATACTCCCCAGTGTGGAACTGGAGTTCTCTGATAGATGTACTGAGAACACCTTGAAATAACAGGAAACTTTTGGTTTTGGACATTTCTGCAACTTTGAAGGGATTTATTGCTTCCAAGCACCTCCTGTAGTAGTAGTGTGGTTGATCACTACATCAGTGAAACTCTTTCTCATGGCTACAGCATATAAAGAGCTGTGCAGGTGTTTGAAGCTGGAGTTCTTCAGGCAACAGAGACAGAGACATGGAGAGTAGAAGTAGACCATGTAAGAAAAATTTTTCCTCTGTAGCAAATAATTATTTCAAAGGGCTTTAGAAGTGTAAGTACATTTTCAAAACAAGTGTCTAGTTCCTTATGTTCAGAAAAAAAAAAATCACAAATATTTGCTGATTGCTCAATGTCAAAGATGCTTCCTGTAAAGTTAAGAAGGAAATTCAAATGTTGCCTTCACTGTGTTATGTCTGTCCTTTGTGTCTTTATGCCCTTGTCTTTAGTATTGGATTCTTACATTCTATATGCAAAATACACTTCAGTCTTTCTACGTGAGTTTTTAAAATTACAGTTATAAGAAAAAACTAGGCAAAAGTGTCCCTCTTTTTTCCCCTTTTGATGAATGGCAAAACTCAGTGAGATAAAAAGACAACAGAAATAGAAGCTGAATGTTTTTTCCATATCCTTAAGTGGTAAAAACAGATTTAAAAAAGTACTGAACAAATATTGTATTTAAACAATTTCCTCTTGTACTATTTTGGTTGCCAGTTCTAAGAAGGAATAAAAGTGAGGAGAAACCAGAGTTTACTGGTCAACTCAAAGTCAATATATGAAATCTTACTGGAACTGTACTAAATTTCTTAAGTGAAAGTTATTTTGCAATTTTAGTACATTTTGCTACATAGAAAAATTGTCCTATTATCTGCTTTTATGTAGAGAATGGATGAAATTTATTTTGCAGACACTTCATAATTTTGTTTTTTGTTTATGAAATACCACTTTGTGTTTGCCTTTTCCCTTCTTTGTAGTATGACCTTTGATTTTCGAAAGGTTAACATTCAGAATAAGTAGATGTGCAAGTATTGGATTTGTGCAATTAAAATGTTCTCCAGGAAGATAGAAAAAATGGTTTAAGACTGTGCTGAGATCCCTATTGTGCTTATAACTGTGGAGTGACAGTAGCTCCTTGTGTTGACCCTCTGTTCTGATCTAATTGGTCTTAGGAATATAACTTTTTCCTTTAGATGCCTCTAAAGTCCCTGCTGGTTGGCACTCTGGCTCTTTCATGCTCAACTATTACAAAATACAAGTCATTATTTTGTGAATCATGCATTACCTGCTTGTAGTTTAAATGGGCAGAATACAAATCTTATATTTTTAGAGAAGCTTAAACCAGGTCTGTTTCTAGGCATGGAGCAATCTCTGGATTATTCAAAATTCTAGATACTATTTCTAGTAAATACCAATTACAAACATGTATTTTTTCTTTCAAATTATGTAGGAAATTTGCATTTATTACTTCCTGGTGCACACAATTTTGATAATAAAGTTGAATGAATCACTGCTCCTGTTGAGGGAATTCATATGGGTGCACCATTTTACCTGTACTGTGAGGTCTTTAGTACTTTTACATAAAGGCAGTTCTTTACCTGCATGGAGCTCATTGCTGGACTGTAGCTATAAAAGCTGCCTTAAAAAACCTGGAAGGTATGAAAACAGAAGTCTTTTATAATTTCTATGAGAAAATGTTATGTTGCCAGCTTCTAAAGATAAATCACAGTTGTTACACCCCTTAAGTTACTCTAAAGATCCTTGGGCTGTGTTCTGTTTCTGTGCACTTTTGGATATGATTACTGCTCAGTCCTGCTTCACTCTGTGCTGGTGCTGCCCCATCTTTGGTACTGTGTGCAGTTTGGGTGCCACAGTGAAAGAGGACACAGAGCTAGTGGAGAGTGTCCAGAGGAGGGTTATGAGGTTGGTGAAGGGGTTAGAGGGAAAGCTGTGGAGTGGCTAAAGGTCACTGATCTGTTCAGCCTGGAGAAGAGACTGAGGGAGACCTCATGGCAGCTCACTGCTTCCTCACTAGGGAAGGAGGAAGAGCAGGCACTGACCTCTTCTCTCTGGGCACCAACAACAGGACCCAAGGATATGGCAGGAAGATGTGCTGGGGGAAGTTTAGCTTAGATACTGAGAAAAAGTTTTTCACCCAGGGGGCAGTTGAGCAGTGGAACAGTCTCCCCAGGGAAGTAGTTATGGCTCCAAGCCTGCCTTGGTTCAAGAAGCATTTGGATGATGCTCTCAGGCACATGGTGTGATTCTTGGGGTGCCCTACACAGGAACAGGAGTTGGACTTGATGATCCTGATGGCTCCTTTCCAACTTGGCAGATGCTATGAAGTAGGAATCCCTTGAGTTAAAGGTAACTTGTTCTCTGCTGATGCATACACATCTGTATAAGAATATAAGTACTATATATGTGTGTGTGTGTGTATGTATATATACTGTGACAGTGGTGGGAATCCCTAGAGATGTAAAAAATTGTTATGCAAAATTCCAAGCAGATTTAAAGCCTTAGATTTGGTTTCCTCTTTATGATATATATATATATTTTAAAGAAAGTACTGGAAAATGAATGGAAATAAATTCAGATTATGGGAAAATATGAAGACTGTGCCACAAGAACTAAGTATCTCTTGTTCTTCCACCAAGCAAAAACTCTGAAGTAGTTGAAATGGACAGGATGTTCCTCAGCCCTTGCATTCTGTCTAGCAATGCCATTGCCCTTGTCACTGCCAGGTCAAAATTTATTAAATTGTAACAGAATAAATGTTGATTAAGGCTTTCCATTTTTAGATGTAGTTACAGAAAAATGCATTTGTGTATTTATGCTATGATGTAAGAATTGTTATATGAAATTTTATGTTTTCATAAGTCAAAATTTAGAAATACATATCACAGTGGTCCTGGCTTAAAAAAGCATTATTTCAGTGTTGGTTTCTTTTAAGTTTAACTGTAATTCTGAATATTGTCTGTATTTTGGGGCAGTTAGAACTATTTTTTTTTTCCTAATATCCTTGAGAAATATGGACCAAGCAGAGCCCTGGCTGTTTGTTGCTTAAGTTGTGAATAGGATAAGGGAAAGGCTGGGATAGGTGCAGACACACCAACACCAGGGATGGTGTGGAGGTCTTTGGAGAACTGATGTTGCAGTTGGCAAAGATTACATGTCTGAAAAAGAAAAATCTGTGAGAAGTCAGACCATATCTTTGCTGGGACTGGTGGAAAAATCAGTTAATTTCTAAGTTACTGATACAGACTTTTGGTCATAACTCCAATTTAATAGAGCTTTGCCTGGAAACAGCATTTTCTGCACTAGGTTTCCTTCACTTCAAGGAGTTCTATTTTCCCCTCCTGTTAGGTACAGTCAGAGAGGACTGAGATAATGTCATAATGTCATTGCCATTACTGGCATATCCATGTATTGTTGGATATACTGGTTTGGATAGGAAGAGACTATTGCCATCATGTCTGTAATGCAGTGAGAATTTAAGACAAATACTGATTTTATTTGTTTGTTTGTTTTACTGAATATAAAGTAATAACATTTGTTAAGTAGTCTGTTCTTTCAAAACAAATGAGTGCTCTTCTAAAACCAACAATACATGTGAAAGCAGCAGAGCTCTTCAGTAATGCTAGCTCCACACCTTTTCCATGTCAAAAGTTATTGGTAGTTTGTAATTTCTCATCTTTGGTCTAGTTTTGCTATAGTTACCTGTTTCCATTATGGGTGACTCTTCTTTCATTGGGTGGAACATTTCTCCAGTACAGTAGCTTTTCAACAGCCCTTAGCAAGGAGTTCAGAGGTCAACTCTGAGGCACAGGTTTTTCTATTGGACCTTATGGAGCTGTCTCTTTGTTTGTCCAGTACGTGCTATTCAGAATTCCTACTTTTGACTAACTGTTAATTGGAACCGAAAACTTCCATGTCTGCTATCATCCCAGAACAGCTCTCCCAAAGGTTAAAGAAAATATGTGTTAAAACTTTACTTTATTTTCTGTTGTATTTGCTGGTGTTGTCAAAAAAAAAAAAAAAAAAAAAAAGGAAATGAAGCAGGAGAGGATGCTGATTAGGTATGTTGAATAGGTTTGTCTATCTCTTTCTAATTTGCTTTAGTATTATAGCATGGCTAGAATTTGATTACTGATGACTACTCAGGATTTCCTCCTCATTTTGTGTTTTTCCAGTTGAGTTTTAAGAGCAGAGACACAGAGACATTTTCAGAATCACAAGGCTGGGACAGGGAAGGCATGTTATTTCAGCTTACCATATGAAAGACTTACTCAGAAGAGAAAGATGTGCTTTAAAAAAGTGTATTGTTGTAGCTGTTGCCAGCTTCTGATTCAGCCATGACATGAGTATGTCTCTCCATGTGGAGTATTTTTTCCAATAACATAGCATTCTGAATGAATTTTTGATTTAAGACCAAGCAGGAGTCATTAATATTCACTCAGAACAAAAGAAGAGCTTTACTAATGTCAACTCTCACTCCATTTTTCTCTTTACTCCAAACACCGTCCATCATTCTGAACACTCATTCCACCAGACTGCCCAGGGTAAATGCAGAAGAAATTCTTCATTCTGTTATGTTTTCAACAGACACTTCTCACTTATTTAAAAAGACACACCTTTATTTTTAAAAGTTTTTTAATTTTAAAATTTTTATATATTAAAATATTGGGACACCCAGGTCCTGAAATTAGGTGATATAAAGCTGAGAAACTTTGTGGAAGAACACAGGGGTGTCCAATAAAAATTCAAATGTTCTTCAAATGAGTAATGCAGAAGAAATTTTTTAATGCATTTTTTAGTCTTAAATACTGGAAGATGATATTTGGCATAATTTTCTAAAAACCTATACATTCTCTTTCATAATTAGCAAAGACATGATGAACTTTTCTCTTTTTTTTGTTTAGATTTTAATCAAGACAAATAGTCCATATTTAGAATATAACAGTGATAGAGGAATATTGTTCCATTCCAAATTATTTTTTCCATCAAAGGAGAATATAGGAATAGACTTTTTCAACACCAATGAGTACATTTACTGTTTTTGGCAGGGTATAATCTACCATTCAGAGTGCAATTAACTGAACCATACTGTGGATCATACATCCTGTAAAAGAGGGAAATGTGGGTTTTAGTTGTAAACTGAGGCTTACTTAATGAGCTCATCTTGTATTCATCCGGAATACCTATATTGATTGCATTGGTAACAAATATGTATCAGCTACTGTACCTCTCTTTATAGTTTGGTTTAAAAGATCTCATCTTAAGGGTTCTGAAAATTAGAATTATTTTACAGTGATTTCATCAGTTTCTTGTCTTAATGCTTTAGATAAATGGAATAAATTGTATTAAACAGGTGCTTTCTGAACTTAAACAAAACTTTCTTGAGTATGTGGTCTAGAGGTTATTCTGATCTGAGTGCAAGTTGTTTCAGAGCTTGCATGAAGCCAATCTTTTAATATTGAAGGTTTTTTTAACTGATAAGATTGTTGCTAATGAATTATTGAAAATGTCAATATAGTCTGTAAAAGAGGTCAGGTAATGTTAAACTCTGTACTGAATTTGTGCTGAACCTTAATATTAGAAGCGTCTTTGCATTGAACAAGCAAATATTCTTGGTTTTGACTAAACTGTCTGATATTTAAACACAGAATCAACTACACTATTGTTTCTTCAAACATAACAATGTGGATGGATAGCCAATTATGCTATTTTATATTGCTTGGGAAGATTTATATGGAGAGTGCTGGGCACTTGTAATAATTTCTACTAGCTGGGGATTCCGCGTTTTTCAGACATGGACTTTTTAGATGGCAGAGAATTTCACATAGATTTGGTCTTAAACATAAATCTGAGTTGGCAGAACTGGACCCTTAGGGTTTACTTTTGTGTGGTCCTTATTAATGGGGAGATAATGGCTATCTAAATGGGATGAAAACTGCTCTTGTTTCTTTTTAGAACATTGAGTGGGTTTATTTTTAAACACTCCTTTCTTTCTTTTGTGGTAAGAATACAAGGGATGAGTAGTGGATTGGAGTTTATTGTTACTTTCAGTCTCTAGCAGAACGAATTATAATTTGTAGTGGACAGAAAATCTATGAGGAATGCTCATATTCTTGCATTGTCTGCATTTTACATTAGAGGCAACAAATCACTGCAGAAATTCTGCTTTTCAGAGGAAAGCAAATCAGCGAAGACCAATAGACATGAGCAGGATGTAAAGACAAACCAAAGGTTATGTAGTAAAACTTGATTCTGATTAAACTGGACAAATGGTGGATTCATCTAGATTTCTACATATAGACAAAATTCAGTTATCTGCTTGCATAGCTTGTTTCTGTACATCTGTTAAGTCATAACAAGAATAAAGATGATGTTTTTGTAGATAAAATGCAGATAGAAGCAATCATCAAAGGAAAAGCTAATTGAAGATTAAATTGTAATATTTTGTTTGACTTAAGATGAGACAGCAAATGTGTCTTTCATGTGCAGACAGTATTTTCCTCTGGTTTGCTTATCTTTTTTGAGTCTTTTGTTTCTATGGATTTTAAAAATTTGATGATATTCAAGAGTTCTGTCCTTGAACCTATTCTTTTTAAAAATTACATCTCAGAAATTAAGGGGTCCTTTCAGCAGAGTATCACTTGTCTGGATTTGGTTTTGGCAAAGTGTTAATTATTTATTTTCCACTTTAAGGTTGTTAGATGTTTCATGTAAGGCAATTTGTGTCGTGCTTTCTGAAAGACACTTAACAACTATATAAATCTTTCATTTGGCAAATATCTACTTTTATTTTTTAAATTTTTATCTAACAAAGTTCACCCTGTCTTACACTTTTTGAATATTAGTCTCTTAATTGGACTTTAAATGCTAATAGTTTGATAATTGATATCTCCATCTGACTCAATGTCATAATGAAGTTACCTAAATGCTGTTCAGAAAACCTATTGGGGCTCATCCATGATTCATCATCGTAAAAATTTTGATTTTAAAGATTTCTGGAGTTACATTTTAAGCTGAAGTCTAGTAATCTGGCTGCTTAAATTCGGAAGTTGAAAATTGTGGCACCCACAAGACATTTGGCTGCTGAGGTGAGGCTTGTAGACAATGTAATTTTCAAAATTATCTTCTGACCTGTATGAGCAGAGGGCAGAGTCTGCAGATCTGTCACAGCATTGTGCAGGCGTTCAGCATCCTCCCTCCAAACAGTCCCTCACCTCCCATTGCTAATACCCATCAGAACCCCCCAGATGAAGTCTTTAGATCCAATTTGGAGCCTGTGTCTGTAACTGCACCATGTGTCACAAATATTCTCTCTCAGAAACTCAGCTGGGTGTTCAGAGAGGGGAAGGGTTATGGGCATTTTCCTGCTAGTTGTGAGGGGGGGTCCTGATAAGCATTCTGCTGAATTTGTACCATGACATAGACAGGAACAGAAGGTTTTTGAGCCCAAGAAGTGTCTTAGGAGGGAGCAGGGCTTCTGAGCTCAGTCCTGTGATTATCATGCAGCAGGGACAAGGTAGCTGGTCTGGCTCCTGTTCCCGAGCTTGTTTGTTTATTTAATGGTGGTGAAACAATAAGATTAAACTTGTTATTAGATTTACAGCCAACATGAGATTAACATGACTTGTGCTCCAATATTAATTTTTTACCTCAGTTTGACTTTTCACTACACAAAATTCTAACATTCTAAAAAACCCTGTGGGTAGCATTAGTCAAATACTGTACTTTACTGGGTGTTAATATCCTAGGATTTAAATATAAGCTTCGGGAACCAGAGTCTGACATATTTTGAATGTCTGCATAGAGCATATTGCTGCATCTTTGTCTTGGAAAAAGATGGTTTAAAAAAAACCAGAAAGGAAGTGCAGTATGTAGTTACTTCTGGAGCTGTAGAATAACATCCATGTAGGTAAGATTAGGCACTTACCACCCTCAGGGTCTGCAGTTTTGCATTACAGATTATCATTATTGTGTACACTTTTTTTATGAGATTGAGAGATTTCTTTAGCGGAATTGTAAAGCTGCCAAAATACATTTACCACAGACCTGAAGGCAAATATAATTCTGCCAGAGGCAGCCTCAGGCTTTGGAGATTTTTTTTGCTGAAAGGCAGGCTCAGACCTCCCATGAGATCATCAGAGAGATAAAGACTAAAAGCTCTTCAAAGCTAGGCCTTAGGCTCTAACATAAATTAATTCTCTGGTGAGGGTTTATGTATGGAAAAAAAATGAATAAATATTTACAAAAATGCAATTTAAATAGGACCTTAACCAACTAGACTTGCAGTTAACTTCTTAAATATCACCTATTCTTTTCAATGCAACATAAAAACTTTATAATATAACTTCAATTCAGATTTCAGAAGACAAGGAAGGAACATTGTATCTTCCCTCTCTTTCTTGATGACAGGTTTTGGAGAGGTCATCTTGCTTGTTTCATGCCAATTAGTTACTATCCGTAACTCAGTGGACATTTAAATTAATTTGCATGACAAGTAGCTACACTATTATTCCAACTCTATGCTGCATGTTAACCCAGTTGCTTACTAATTATGATTTACAAGAAAGTCCTCAGTGAAAGACTGCTCTGTGTTCTTGTTTTCTTCCCACTTTTTGCATTGCTGTTTTAAAATTTACATTACCACTAAGATTTGTTTAATAGAACTATGTTCTGCAACAATCCCATCTTCAGTGCTGTTAAGTAGAGTATTGTAAGTTAAGAGTTAGTTTATGCTGGAAATGACTTAACACAAATATCACTGAAAATGAGCCAGGAAAGATCCTGCTGAGCTCTATGATATCAGCATTAAAACTGAAGGGCTGAGAGTCAAGAAAATTTGATGCATCAAAGACTTCCTTTCTTGCTGTGGAGGTGCTGCTTTATTTCATGGCCTCTTGTTCTTGTAAAACAGAATTACAGGATGATCATGTATCCTCAGGTATATAGCAAGGAGCATTTCTATAGAGTAGTTATTTATCTTGGTCTGAATTCTCTTTGCAGCATTCCAGATGTTTGAAGGAGACTTGAGACAGCTTGCTCCCCAAAACATGTCTGCTGCACCTCCCAAACATCTGGCCCTACGGTGACTGTCAAGTAGCCAAGTCTGTCAAGTAGCCAAGTATGACCTGGAGCAGGTTTTTTGTTAGTTACTCATGACCATCATTACTTAAGCCTCATTATAGCCTACTCCTCAAATATCTGGGGACAGGGAGAGGACTTGGCTTACTCTGTATCAATATCTTCCATTAAAGACTCTAGTCTTGTGTTTATAAAATTCTGTAAGACCTTACCCACAAGAAACTGTATGAATATAAAGTAGTTGTTATTCGTTCATGTTATAAACAGCAACAAGTGATCATGCCCAAGGGTGGTATTCTGGATAATTTGTAGGGATAATTTGTACAAAACATTAACATATTATTTCTTTTGCCCTCCTGCTCTCAGAAGGTACTTGATGTGTTATTGCATGTGGTGCAGGCATTAGCCTTCCTTGAGTTGAACTGTGATTCAGCATGCTTTTATGTAGTAATTTAGACATACTGTGTTACACAAAGAGTCCTGTAAAGTACATTTTTATTACTCATTTGTAAGAGCTATAAAAATATATAGTAAAATGTGAGAACTGACATTTCAGTATGTATTATGATGGTACTTCATAGAGTGAGAAGTATGCTCACCTAGAAGTGCCAGTATTGAGATAACTACGGGTTTAAATTCTAGTGATACCATTGGAGTTGCTTGTTTTAAAGCATAGCCAGGTCTCAGGAGTGACTACAAAGTAGCTGGAGCAAGAAGTGCCAGGTTTTTGTCTGATATGGTTTTGAAGAAAACAATTCAGACTAGAAGAAAGAAAATGCTCTAATGTGAAAGCCAATGTAACTGATAAAGCAGAACTTTTAAATGCATTTTTTCTAATTTTTTTGTAAATTATGGAGCAAAGTGAATTCAATTTAAAATTAAGACATTCGTCTAAAATCTACACTGTTTCTTTGGAAGATTTGAGATCAGCTTTTATTTGATTCATGCAAAAGGGATTTCTTTAGGGCTAAAAAATTTTTAAGGTGAAATTGTGGAGCTAAACTATGGGCGATGACTGAAACAAAAGGTTTTATGTAACTTGATTTAAAAGACAAAAAGAATCAGATAATGAATCATTTAAGTCTGATTCACATATTAAATTAAATCCTTTAAAAATATGATGTCTATTTCTCTGAATATAAAAATACATTACTAAATGCAAGGTGATATTTCTAAATTAGGTGCTTACCACTTCATCAGTGATATAAGCAGAAATGTATTTTTCAGTGGATGATGGAAGATGTTTTTATCATCTTGTCATTGTTGTCATGGAAACGTCTGTATATCATTGTTAAACAGAGTGTATATAAGGATCTAACGTTCCTGTGACTTATTATTGCTAGCTATTGTATTTTTAGTGTATTTTCTTCACCTATGTAGTCAGTGTTTAAGAACTGGTAAGTTGCTGTCCTGAATTACAACTACCAACTCAATTACAGGATTTGGCTTTCCAGAGAGCCCTTAATACAGAATTCTTAGCAATAAGGTTCTTTTCAGTACAGGGTTATTAACAGTTGTATTTCCAGATCCATTGTAGCCTATTATAAGCACTTAAAAAATAATATTTACTTTATTCAAGCAGACTATTTTGACAAAGTAGCTTTCTGAAAGAATGAGCTTATCCATCAGTCTGATCATCAGAAAATCACCTTTATCCTGGCCAAAACCGGGACAGTACCTCTCTGTCTTGAAAATTATGGATAATTTCTGAATGTATGTTTTATATATGAAGTGCTTTGTCTTTGCATACATGGCTAAATTCATAGAAAAGCTCTTGTGTGTAGTTGGGTTAACCCGTCATGCATGGAATGGCAGGTGAGTTTAAGTACATACAACAATACACAGGATATATAAAATATAAATTAGTATTTTTCACCCCCAAATGAGAGTTATGTAAGAATCAGTGCTTTTAAGCACAAAAGGGTTTTGTTTATTACACATAATTATTGTTTTATTTTTGTCTTTTCGTGTCTAAAATTAGTCCAAGAGATGCCTTCTTTTTCCATTATTTATGACAAGATTATTTATCTTAATCAAAAGATGAAGTTACTTGAATGAATTTTTCATCAAGTGACTTCTGTTACTTTAAATGTGATCATTAGATTTCTTCTTTTTATCTGCACCTGTTTGGTTTCATTCTTACTGCTTTTCGGAGTTTTCTAAAGCATATTCCAAAATTTAAAAGCTATGATTTAAAATTAGATTTTGGTTTAGCATTAGCTATCTGTAGCAATTTAATGCAAATTTAACTTATTTGAGAATCATAGTAATGTTAAATATTCTAAAAAAGTAATGCTATAAAGTTTTTTTAGAGGTGTGTGTTCCTTATGGTTTTGTTTCCTCCACAAAGAGTATGACTGTAGTACCAGTATTAGGTCTATTAATATACAAGAATCACAGAAATATGAAGAAGAAAAAACTCAATTAAATATGAGGAGAATAAACCTCTGTGGTTTTAGTTTCTAGAAAATACACTTGACGGTTATAGGCTGATGGATAAAATTACAACTGAATTTAAATTTATAGGAAAGGTCCAATTTTCTCATCCTGCTCTGGGAGTTTCTCTCAATTCAGCCAGTAATTTGAAGAATTGCCACAAGAAAAATTCTATGTAAGTACACACGTCCAGTCTAAATGCTGAAGAAAATCTGTGCAAGAGTCTGTATCTCAGCCAAAACCATCTTTCTTTTATTTTAGATTACAGTAAGCTGTATATTAATATATAGAGACTGAAAGAAGAAAGGGAGTAGTTTCAGCTTTTTAGGATATATTGAGGCAAAATAAAACTTGGTTGTTCCTGGATTCATACCCTTTAATCTACAAGGATAAAATGAAGATTTTGTGAATGGAAAACTTTGATTTATTATTTAAACTTTTCTTCACTTGTGTCCCAGAGAAAATCTTTAACTTCTCTGTTGAATCCCTCTTCTGCTGAATCTGATTTTGCTTTTATGGATGTCTCACAGTGTTATCCAGTCAGCTGATAATTTCATTTTCTATCCATCTTCTGTACCTCAGCCTTATAAAATCTGAGCTACAAATTGCAGGGTGGAGGGATAGCTTGGATGTGTGCTGCTCTTCATCAGCTACTGAGGACTAGTGTGTAGGTCTCTTGACTGCTGGTGTACAGAATTAGCTTCAGAGCTCCAATTTTGTAAGTAATATGAATAAATACCTTTACTAGTCGTGGTAATGACACTAGTAAGAGTTGGAGAGTGTGGAAGAGCCCAAGCTGCTATGTCCCAGGGCAGTTAGCTCTGGTGGGCTCCTATAAGAAGCTGGACACTTGAGGAAGGGGAAAGGTCTTCTTGTGGCAAGAAAGTGAAGTGCCACAGCTATGTCAGGAAGAGTGGATTAAATAGTTGAAATGCAGTCAGATGTGCATGATTCTGGTCTCAGCTCCTGGTGCAACAATTTGTGAAGAGGGCTGTAGGAGTGGTAGAGTTTTTTAGGCTTTTGGTTAAATTGAAATACTGTGAGAATGGAAAGAGCAAATTCCCCCATTGTTGAGGATTTAATTTCTTGTCATTAGAAAAAAATAGGTGAAACTGTATATCCCATTTAGGAAGTACCATCTCTGAGAGTTAAAAACTATTGTGCAAACATAGTAGGCAATTATGAAGAACGAAGCTGAGACTTTTTAAAATTTAAAAAATATTTTTAGAAACATTAGTACCTCAAAAAGGTTTATGCTGGTTTATTTCAATGTATTGTCGCTAATCACAGCTAAGGTTACATCTGCATTGCACTATCTTGTGCCCTGATAGATACTCCCACTTGTGAACTGATTCATTTCTCAGGACAATTTGCTGTGAGGGAAAGAGTTTATTAACTCAGGTTAGTAATGCCACACTAGCATTAGATTGGGTATTATTATGTGAAATTTTTTGTACCGTACAGTAATCTTAAATGCTCTGTCATCAAGATCCAGTTAGGCTAGACAACATCTCCACGAGTCTGTGTTTGCAAAAAATGGCAGTATTTATGCATTAATTAGACACTGAAACTTCTTAAAGTCTTCTACGATTCACAAATCAGTATTCTAACATCTGATTTGTTTTTGTCTTTACAAATACTGTTGTTGTGCTCTGCTTTTCAAAAACCTTAAATAAAATAACTTTAATTTAGTGAAAATCTTAGCTTATAACTTGAATGAGATATCTTCAGGTTTAGAAGTGTTGATAAAAGCAGTGTTAATGTTCTGACAGGTAAAAGCTTATAGATAAGCTTTTTCTCTAAACAGAACCATCTCTTGAATTACTTCTGTTCATGTTAATTGGTATTTCATGTTCAGGGGAGGTTAAAGTGGGCAGCCTGGGATCCCTTGCTTCCTTTCTGTTTGTGATTGTGGTGCTGATAGCCTAACTATGAACTTCCTTGCACAGTGCTGCCAGTTATGTCCAGTCTGATCGATGAGTATTTCTAGAAATTAGAAGTCATTGAATCTCAGCACTTATGAATGCCTTGTGTGCTTCTTGAAAAGAGACCACCAGCTGTGTTATGTTGAATTAATTCTTCTTACTTCAGTGATGTGGATGTCTGTCCAGTGAGAACAGAAAACAACGTTTTCATTTCAGGGATGTGTGCAGGTTGATTTGTCACTCATTGGAAGCAGGATAGTTAACACACTAAAACTCTGCCTCTGCTCTTACTAGGTTTTCAGTTCAGAGTTGTAAGGAACATATTCACAATGTGTATATAACTCTCAGTATAATGCTGTGCAGGTTTTCCTGCTGAAATGCCTCACTCCTTAACTTACAGCCTGTGTTCAAGCAAAGCACCCCATGAGGAACTCTGCTAAATATGTTTGAGATTGTGGTGTTTCTTGTACCTCTTCTAGGACGAGCACAGAGTCTGTTATTCTTTGAAATGGTAAAAAAGTCATTTCAGCTCAGTAATACAGGTATACATTGAAGATTTCGGAAGGCTTTTGGGCATTCTGCCAAAAAAGTCCAACAATATTGTTTTTTCAGTGACAGAACTGAGTGCAATTGCTAAACTGTTATGTGTAGAATGGCCAAAATAAGACAAAGCCTTTAAACTTTCTGGGCTAACGTCTCCCAAATGTATTCTTAAAAGACTGGTAAAGGGACAGGGGGATGGTGGGGCATCAGCCAGATGTGGACACAGCTGCATGTGATCAAAGCAGGGAAACTGCACAACTGTGTGCCTGAACCATTTGCATGCTGGGCTGACTCGCACTCATGGGGACTTGGGCTCCTTTATACCCTGAGTGTCTTCCCCTTCTGCCTTCTCAGCAGATATGCATTTAGACTGACCACTTGAATAATGTTCCATGTCAATAAATAGTAAATTGGCATGATCAAATGATGCCTGTATGTGCTGGGAGATTCAGCTGTCTCCTTTCATAGGATAAACCATGTGGTTTACTTCTAGAAGGCTTGTCTTCTCTATCAAAAGTTAATACACAGTGAAGGTTGTGTGCTGCAAATACTTCACTTCTGTGAACAATCTAGACAACGTGCAGTTACTTTGGTTTTATTGCAGCTTGAACAAAATAGTCTTGTTGCTAAGGCTAAATTTGATCTGAGATGAGAAACATCCATGTTGGATGGATGGAAATGGCTCAATGTGGAGCAATAGAGTGTCCCCTTAATGAGTTCCCACTGAGTACATCCCTGAAGAACCCTTTTCTCCCAGTTGTGTGCATTTTAGTATATCTATAATTCAATAATAAAATCTGTTTTTTTTTCCCCTGTATACATACAAATATTACTGCATATGTGGCTTAGCAGTCTATTGCAGTGTTTTCTTAAAATTCATTATAACTGAGTTTTGTTTGTGTGCTGTTTCGTGCCAGCACAAATGCCAAGTATTCAGTTTTATACAGTGGAAAATGGTTCAGAAACATCAGTTGGGATGTTTTGCTGAAAATGTAGGATTTTCAGATGAAAAGTCATCTTCAATAGAAAATCCTTCATAATAATTTTGAGAATGTAGAGCTCAGCATTTTAACTAGTTCATTATTCATAGTAGATTTACTTCGAGTAGTTTTAAAATAGCTGTAAACATACACAAAAATTTTCTATACCAAGCATGCCTGCTGATCCTAGATTATTTATTGCATTTATGGAAGTAACCTAAGCTTGGTTTTTGACCTGCATCCTGTTAATAGAATCATTATGCACTTCTGAACTGTGCAAGTCTTAAAGAGTCATAAGAAAATTCTTTGCTGAATTATATCTGGATATGTTTTATTTTCAGCCTTGATTGATTGCACAGTAAATATTATCTGTCAGTATTCAGTCATTTGAGGAGGGTGAAAAAAAAGGGAGGCAAGTTTCGATGTCCTATAGCCCTTGCTGCATCTATTTTGTGAAGAATGATATTTTATGGCTAGTTGATACTGTGATATTTTTTCCCTTGCTCCCTTTGTGCATAGTATTATATTTTTCTTTAATATGGTGAGTTATAGACTGTCTTGCAGCCCCTGTATTTTGGAGGTTCCATGGGACATAGCATATTTGGACTCTCACTTACACCTGACCCGGATGATGTAAGAACAGGAAAAAATGAATTCTGTCAAATCAGTTGAAGATCTTGCAAAGAGGAAGCAGATCTTTCTCATGCAGAAACCATTACAGGAAAACTGAAATTAATCTATAAATTTTTGTATGCCTAGCTGCTGAAAATCCACTGTATATAATGTAATCATGTTAAAAAGCTGAACAGTCCCCTCTTTTCCACTCCCCCAAGCCTGAGCAGTTTGGATTTTGTAATTTTGACCATATTTGCTTTCCAGTGAAAAAAATAGCTATAGGTTTTCCCATATTTAGCAATCTTTGCAGTTACTAATAACTCTTCTCTACTCCCTAATTTTTTTTCAATGTCTCCTCTTTGAAAAAATTATTAAGTGTAGGAAGGAAAGGGAAATTAATTGCGATGGAAGAATATAGTATTTGCAATATTGGCACAAAAATCCCAAAATGAAGCCTTGGTGCTGCATTTCTGTCTGGTATGTTTGGTGGTAGTCTGTCTCCTTAACAGGTGGTCCTTGAAATAATGCATTACTCTGTGGTTTAGAAGTGTATTTACTGTGGCCATAATCTTAAAAAAAGGACCTGTTAATGTGAGTACCCATCTTATGAGACTAAACCACTTGTTTGTTTAAGGATGGAACATCCAGAGCTCCGGAAGTAGTGAGCATAAGTTACAGGTAATCCTCATCTGTAGAAAACAACCTTCTAGGTTTCAGTCTGACCTTCAGCAATGTCAATCCATATCTGGAATTTAGGAGCTTATATATGTAATGGTAGAATGAAATTCCTTGAAGCTTTCTGTATTATTAGCATATAAAGAATTCTGTCTTTGGTTATCATAGTCAGAAAGCAATTTGTGTCTTTGTTCTTAATATTTTTTTTAAATATTCAGGCCTTAACTAACTCAAATGCTGTATTTTCCTCTTCTTTGAGATGTTTATTTTTCTAAGAAAATGCATGTTTTAAAATAAAGTCTAAGGACACTGATTTCGGGCACAAGTAGTTTACATTTTTTGAAGAGGTTTTTTAAGAGTACATGTTACTTGTATATTTGTCTGATTGCAAAGCTGTGTTAGCAGTGAATGACTTTGCTACATAAAGTTCAAAGCCATGATCTTTGTACAATGAGAGGTATACAAGCTGAAGTTTAGAAAGAAAAAGAATGTTAAAATTCTTGTTACTCCAACTGGTCCTGTAATACCTCCTTGCTTGTTTTACAGAAACAAGCACAGTGACACTATCCATCAGTGTAAGGATATATTTCAATTTCATTGCAGCTGAAATCAAAGACTTCAGTCTGAAAAAGGTAGGTTTGGAGACTACAGACCATGACAGTTTTAACAGCGAAGGAACATTCATGTTTGTCTAATACATAGCCATGTATGCTTGTAGGTTTAGAGATGTGTTTGAATCTCTGTATTTGTACCCATAACCTTCAGCTGACACAATATGCAAAGCATTTAAGGAATTTTATATGCTTTGTGGAGTAGGAAGATTTTGTGGAAAATGTACTAGCAGTTACATCTACTGGAAAACAAGAATAGTGTGGTTTTTTTTTTTAAATCAAAGAGTTCTATTACTGGACCAATAAAGTAAAGTTTTGCAATAATTGCGTTTGGAGATGGTAGGGCCTTGACTCTTTGAACTGGGCAGTTTTCCCATAAACTTAGAGTCAGTGTCCTCTTTTAAGCCTGTTGATTTTACTAAATTACTTATGTTTTGAATTAACTGCCTCACAGTACTTTAATTGTGTTCGTTGTCATTTTAAAAATAGCTGACTGGGATAGGCCATTTAATTATACTTTATCTGTAAGAAAGCATTAGCTCTGCTGTGACTGATAGCTAAGAAGGCCATCTGCAATGCCTTTCAGTTCACTCACTCTGAATTTTTCAGATAAAGTCTGTCAAGTGCTGCCTAAATAAGGAAGGAGCCTTGGTAGAGTTAAGTGCAGTGGAGAACAAGAATGAAGCATTGATTCCAGGCACACATTAGGGTTTGAGCCCTTTCCTGAGGTGCTGAACCTTTTTAGAGTTTTGATTCTTGTTTTCTGCAAAGTATTAAAATGCGAGTATCTGTCATTCAGGATCTTGGGGAAGATGACAATGAGCATGGGGAAGAAGAAGAAATGGTGAGTTAAACCCCAATGGCTTTGAAAATAACTTTTTTCCTTCTATTGTTACCCTTTTCGGACAATAAACCTGGAATGATTAAATTTCTTTTACAGGTCTTCCTCAAGCCTGTTATTGAGGACAGAAATATGGAACTGGCCAGAAAATGCAGTGAAATAATAAGTGATGTAAGTGATGGTGACTGCTTCCTTACACTTGCATTTCTCTTTTCAAATGGGTTAATATTTACAATACTTGTTTTTTGAGATCTGTATAGTGTAGCATGTGCCCATCCAAGGCTCAAATATGAAAGCACACAAAATAATAAAAAAGCACAGCCTATGCTGGTACCTTAAATTGTCAGCTGTAAAAGGATGAACTTTTCAGAGCACTTGGATGGTGTGAAGCATAGACCCTAGGAAGAAGAATGTTCCAAAAAGTGGGTCTCACTCTGAGGGTGTCTCAAATGAGAACACCTTGGCAGATTTCTCTAGGAAAATGCAGTATTTCTTCTCATTAAAGGTTAATTTTATGAAGTTTGATTAGTTAGAACTGAACTGGGTACCAGTATACATAGCTGTGAGGAGGAAGGATAAAAATAAAACAGATTAATTTTTAGTGTTATCTGTAGGTCTGTGGTGACAGATGCTCGAAACTACTTATCACATTATTACTGATTTACACTTACAGGAAGAATCCACTGAAGTCCTAGAGTGTCTTTTAAAATTTTTTAGCTAGCAAATTCTTGATTTAGTTACTACAGATTTTTAAAACTGTCAATCAAATATAAACATTACATCTTCTTAAGAGAAACTACTAAAATGGCTCCCTCAATCTCAAATTACTTCAGGAAGTAGTAGAGATTATTAATATTTTCATCAATGGTTCTCTACATGCTTTCTTTGAGAAAAGAATGGCATATGGTACAGTAATTCCTATCATCTCATGTAAAAGCCAAAATGAAAATGTACTTGGAGCACTTATCTGACCCAAAATACATTTTTTGCTTCCATGCAACTTGTTTCTAAACAAGCTTGCTGTGCTTAAAGGTTAAAGCTCCTTGGAAAATGCTGAAGAAATATTTTCTTTAATTGAAAAGGAATTACTGCTTTGCTGTGTACCCATTAGAAGTAATGTTTGCTGTGGCTGTTAGTTAACTGGTAAATGGAGTGGCTGTATTTTCTCTGATTTTCTGCAGGGGATTGGGACCAAAGGTGAATAAGTAAGGCCAGGTTTCTGAAGTCAGTAATGATTCAGGGATGCGGGCTTTTACTGAAAACTTGTTATGCATTTAGCATACAAGTGTGTGAGATTTTCCTTGAAATACGTAAAGCATAATGACAAAGTGTTACTAATGCTTTCAAAACAGTAACAACAAGTAATCGTCCAGACCAGTTTAATTTCAAAGAAGAGACTGTGCTTAAAAATGGCATCCAGTTTTGGGGCTTTCTTCAGCCACTGGTGAAATCAGTGGATGTTTCTTCGTTGCCTGGAATGGAATATATGCATGTGTAGGAAGTGAATTTTGTTTTCCAGAATTTTTGTTACAATTGGAATATGTATGATTAGTGAAGTCCTTGGTGATGGGGGGTAAGTTTCTCACCCAGCACCCTTCATTGGGGAGGAAAATACACTGTAAGGAGTTTACTTTCTTGCCTTTGATTTTTGACTCAATAACATCTAGAACGTTTTTTGATCTTCTAGAACCCTTTTAGCATGAACTGCTGTTTGTGTGGAGTCTGTGCATATCTGTACATTTTGTATGTAGAATGGTTTTACGGGTCTTAAAGCTTGGCCCTAAAATGACCTTGGGACATCAGCCTGTGTCCTTGCTGACTATGAGGCTGGGTGGCTGCCCTTTTGTTCTGGCAGAGCTGTCAGTGCAGCTCCTCCATCAGCACACAGTGCCAGGAGTGCTCATGGGTGAGATATTGAGGTTGCATTATGCTTCCCTGAATTCTTTGCAGCTGACTTTAATTTGGCAGTACAGTTTTAAAGCACTGAAAAGGCAGCTCTTAGTGTATGTGTAACTATTGGCCTTGAACTGTATGTGGGGGAAGTTGTGAAGTGTTTATGTGCTCCAGTTTTTGAGGAAATCCCCATTTTCATTTGCGGTTGGCAGGAGTTTGTTCTGTGGCTGCTACCCCCTGGATTGCTTCTCCCTAAAGCTATTTCATTTATTCTCCCTTCATTATGCAATTTTTTCCCACAGATGTTTCAAAACTGTTTTATATGAATTACTTTCCTTGCTAGGACTTTTCCATGCTGAGATGGATCCTGTCTATTTGCTTGTCTTACTTATATTTTGCTATATTTTCATCTCTTTCTTTTGATTATGCAGTATGCTGTTGTGAATACTGATACAAGCAGAGGGGGGAATTATTACACAAATAAAATGACCATTGACCAAATTATCATAATCCTTTTTGGTAGAGAGGCAGACACTCTGTTTCTGAAGACTCTGCTGGATTTTGGTAACTAGTACGTCTTTCCCCCATATAGCAAAAAGTAATATTCCTTGCTATTTGACTGTCCTTGTAAAGAGTCCAATATTGCTTTAACATGTATCTTTATTGTAAAGCAAGGATTGAAGAGACCCAGGGTCAAGTGCAGAAACTGAATGCCTTTCCAGTGATATCATTAGGCTTGTGAACACCTAATTCAGGGTGGAGCTGTTCCTCTGGGCTCACCATTGCTAGCCACAGCCTCTACCTCAAGAGGACTTTTAGGTCCAAGTGGCTGGAGTCTAGTAAAATACTGTGGGGTAATGATAGTATATACTTGCCTTGTTCACATACTTTTACATAGACTTCTGTGGCCACAGAGAGACAATTTTGTATTATGGGTCTGTGGTCTGATGCAGCTCTTAATCTTATGAGAAATTATAAATAAAGAAACTTAGGGTTGGAAAGGGATTTCTCAATGGAAAAATGTTCCCATTTGGTCTAGCATGAGGGCTAGATATGAAGGTTTAGTCCTTTTTTGTGGCTTTTCTAAGCTTAAATGGGTCTTTGAAAGATGACAGCTCTGTAATGGATCTTGGCATGATTTCTGTCAACATAGCTACATCACTGATGATAAGATACTAAGATTGTTTAGATTTTTGTAGGAGGGGACTTAGGAATAGAATTAGGACAGAAGCAGTTAGAGTATCTTAGCCCATGAAAAAGGCTGATGGAACAGGCCATGGGGAAGAATTTTCTTGTCCAGGCCAGGAAGCTTCAGCCTAAAGATTGGATGCCTTTGTTTTATAAAGTTGATCTTGCTATGTAACATCAAGAAAAGCAATCTTGCTATATAACATCAAGAAGAGCAGTTTGTATCTTACTGTTTTGCTGGTTGTGTAGAAATTTGAATCCACTTTTATTGGGTACTTGTGCTACTCTGCTGGTCAGAGTAGCTCTATGATGAGTCAAGGAGAAAGGATTCATTAGAGAAAGCTATTAAAAATTGGGGCTTTAGTGAGATACTGGGTTTCAGAAATACATTAAAAGAGTAGTGGTGGCTCCAGGCCATAATTTGCAAATTTTTTCTAGTTTTTTTTTTTTTTGGCAAGGCTTGCCAGATCTGTTCAACATAAACAGAATATTTTTTCGTGAAGGGTAAGTCACTTACAAACAAAATTTTCTATTCAGTATTTTAGACATTTGAATTTGTAACCTTAGACTTTGAAGAGGAATATTAACTTCTCTACATACTCCTTTCAGCCATTGGTCATGTTCACTCATAGCCAATCTCTTAAACCTCTTGCTTGCGTCATTTACAATAAATATGCTTAAGTGCAGATGTCATGACTTCATTATGCTTGTCCCATTTCATCTTCTGTCTTTCTGATTCCAAGCATCTTTCTGATTCCACATCTGTAGCAGAATGGAGTCTGTTGGACCAGAGTTTGACCACACATTTTGTTTTATGTCCTCTCTAAGTTGCTCACGCGAGGCTGCATGCATTTTGTGGCCTCTGTGGGTTACTCTAATAAATGTGAATAATAAAGGAAGTGGCATCAGTCCTTTGCTGCTTTCAGTTATTTTAAAAGCATGATTTTTTGCAGCAGAATGAATTTCTTGTTTCTTCTAGTCACGTTGTGTCATCCCCCCTCATTTAAGAGGTATCTTAGGAAGCTTTAGTATTTAATTTAAAAATGTAATTATTACTCTAATTAAAATGGATGCATTTAAAGCTGGGTCTCCATTATCTCTGGGTGATTTATCTAAATTGTGAGCAGTAAGAATCTCCTATCTTCTTTAGCAGTCTCATCTTCACAGGATGTCCTGCTGAGAACTTCATGAAACCTAACCAGTGGCTATTCAGCTCTTTGAATTTCCCACATCACTTATCTGTATTACTGTGAATGACCATAATTCTAAGCTTTTAAAAAAGCTGTTCATATACACATTCTCCCCTCCATGCTTCCCTTCCCCTTGCAAGTACCTTCCTGTGTGCAGGTACATACTTGCAGACTGGCTTATGCTTATCATAAAACTTCTCTTTTTGTGCATTGTTCTGTGATTACCTAGGACTATGGTGTCACACACAGGATTCATGTTATCCCAATGTCCCATTGGATTCATGTGTCCCGAGTAAAGTGATGACATTCAAGAATTTAACACCCATTTGTTTGCCATTTTTTTAAAATTGAGAATACACTGTGATCCACAAAGGCAGACAATACGATTCAGTAATAAGTTGCAGATTCCTTCAGTGGTGAAAATGTGGATGAGTTTGATACTAGCCAAAATTACAGTTTTCTGTGTGAGGATTATGTAGTTATCAGTTTGAGATTAATTTGGCATTACTTAACCTATTTTGTGGTAGACAAAAAGTTTGCATCAGAAAGTAGAGAAGCCGATTCTGTGTAAGCTGACATCCTTCTCATGGGTTTCCCAAGTGTCTGTAGAGAAGCATAGACTAGAACTTGTGATATCCATTAAGGATTCAGAGAAAGAGGAAATTAAGACTGCGTCTTACTGTAAAACTCAGCTGCAGATCATATTGCTTCTGTCAGTGCTTGTCAGTAAGTCTAGAGTGCATAAATGCAAGCTGCTCTTGTGCAGAATGTGAAAATGAGGCTAGGGGAATGGTAGCAGATAATAACCGTGAAAGCTTAATACTAAATAATTAAATTTGCATCGAGCTAAACTGTTCTGTGTATAGAGAAAAAAAGGTCACTTGTTTTGCTTCAGAAATTGTTTCTGTTGCACGTGCATATAAATTACAATAGCTCAGTTTAAAATTAGAATGCTCTTAAACTCTGCTGTTAACCTGCATATCCTGATTGTTGGGGTGCTTTGTCAGCAATGATTGGGCAGCAGCCTCCTGAATTTCTTCATATAATTCTTGGATTCCTGAAGCATTTGGCAGTGGCTTTCTGGAGTGTTAAATGGATTCTGTGCTTGCTAGGTTTGTGTTAGAAGGTAGTTTAATGATTTTATCTTTGAGATGAAGGAGAAAATATTCGTTTTTCCTTTAGAGACACTTAGTACAGAAAATGTGCTGTAGATGTAGAAAAAAATACTATCTTTTCATGGTTTAGGGTTGGACTTGGCAGTGTTAGGTTTATGGTTGTACTTAATGGTCTTAAAGGTCTTTTCCAGAATAAATAATTCTATGATTCTATGATCTTTATTGTTAAGGAGTTCTGTGTCTTTTACATAGCCCTGGTATTATATGTGGCAACTTGGTATTTCACTGTGTGGCCTAATTTGATCCATCCTGGTATGGATCAGGTATTTGCAAGACACACAGCATAGCATCAATAAATACAGTTAAAATTATAATAAAATAGCAACAAACTAACAGCGAAGTAGTTTCTGTTTTTTTAAAGAATAATTAAACATAATTTTTCTTCTCTTTGTAGATACACTATAAAGAAGAATTTAAAAAATCTAAGGGCAAGTGCATATGTGAACCTGACACCCCACAGCTAAAACATGTGAAAAGTCTCGGTGCTTTTATTTCTGAGGTAAGACCTAGAAGATTGAAGAACCCTCTTTGCCTATTTTCCCCTCATAAAAACTGTCTGAATTGAATATGTTGATTTTTAGGATGGAAATAACAATTCTGTTTAAAGCTGAAGTGACTTAAAGCACTTTATTTAGTGTTCACTCTATAGATGAATAAAATAATCTGGAATAAACCAACACTTTTATTCTGGAATTCCAGGATGTTTTATTAATAGTTCTGAGGCAGCCCTAGCTATCCCATTTTATGGATGCATAAACTGAGGAATTTCTTGGTAGGCATTTTACAGTTCTGCAGTATTGGGGTTTGCACATCATATCTGTGCATAATTTCCCTGCTGTGGAGAATTCAAAGCCTGACTCTCAAGCAGATGGGGAGAAGGAACCTGTTGTTCTGCTTTATGAAGGAGATTGGGGCAGACGTCAGGTCAATGCCATCTGCAGATCAGCTGAGCACTTGTGTGCATATATATATGAAAATCCATGCCAGAGTCTTGTTTTTAGTCATGTTTTTAGGTAGGTCTTTGTGTGTACTCAGGTACACTCACAGACAAAACTGTTTGGAAAAGAAAGTGGCAGCTTCCAGAATGTCAGAGAAGAGTTTACTGCCAGTGCTTCTTGTCCCAGGCACAAGGTATTGTAGGGTTGTGTCTCTGATTATTTTTCCCAGGTGAGAACAGCAGAAGGAGTTATGCCTGACAGAGTTTCTTTTGCTAAGGAATTGCTGGTTCTGAGTGATTTTTATGTTACTGTGACCCTTGGAAGACTGAATTTTTGGTTAATCAATTTTGTTCTACCTTTATGATTATGATAAAGAACATCTCGATATCCTTGTCAGGATTTATGTAATTTATATATGTTCTATCTTCTGCTTCTGATATACATCTGTTTGCTGTTTGGCTACATTCAATATAAATGTATCTGCTGAATACTTTTGTTATATTTATCTTCATATTTTCTGAGAAAGAGTGGTAAATCCCAAGGGCCATAAATGTGATGAAATCTTCTTACTAAGAGAGATTATTGTAGTCTACAAAAGTGCAATATAGAGAATTTAGCTAATCCATTTATCTGATTACAAAGACAAGCTGCTAATTATTAATCAAAGCTTTAGAGATTCAAGAATATTTCAGAATTGAAACACATTTGTTTTATGTTATCAAACTATTGAGCATTGCTTATTGCAGCATTACCTGGAGCCAATGATGTAATGAATGGTTTATCTTGTAAATTACTGACCTCTAGTGTCCCATAATTTTTTACAAATGCTGAATGCTGAAATCCTTAACAGAATGTCCCTTGCAGTGCAAAAGATCCTTATTTTGGGAAACAGCAACAAATGCTATGGAAAATTATTGATGTATATAACATATATGTGGAACTAGTCTCTAATGAACAGCTGCAGATTGCACAGTAAATTAATGATGTTAGTATCATTTAAGCTATCTTTTAAATTTGTGCTTACTTTGACAGCAGTACTTGACAATATTTTATGAATTTCAGAAAGTTAAATCAGGAGCAATGATTTTGGTTTTGGAAACAGTTTATTAAAAGACAAAAAAATCACACCTGCCTTGCTTGCCTTATATTGTACTTCCCTCTAAGTTCTTGAATTTAAATAGTAGGTCATTTACATTGCTTCATGAATTAGACATATCCACGAGAAGTATTTTAATGTTATATAAAAATCTGGTTTTCCTTGAAAGTTTATACAGTGGCATTAGATTTTTCCAATCTAATGATCTTTATGGCATTTTATTTAGCTGAAAAAAATGTAGTATGATTACCGTATCTTGCTTTTTGCATTATATGTCACCTTTTCTCCTCTGTAGGTGAAATACAAAGGAGCTGCTAAGAAAGACCTTTCCAATTCTCTTTATCAGCAGTTGCCAGCCACAATTGACAGTGTATTTGCAAAAGAGATAACACAACTTCAGAGCAAGGTACAATTTTAGAATACATAAGTTTTTTAATGTTAATTTCATGACAGAATATGGCCAATTTGAGAAAAAAAAAATGGATGGATGCTTGTTTGCCTGCTTGATTTATTTGGGTGAGCTTTTAATCCAGAATTTGTCACCATAATTTCTTCAAGATTTACTCTTTTTAAAAATGTCAATCTGGCTCATTATGTCTGTTAAATTTACTCTTTAAAACTAGCAGTGCATCAGTCAATCCAATGAAATCCATAAGAAATGCATGAATGCAATAAGGAATTATTAAATTCAGTGACATTGCACCGCATTGATAGAATAGACAAATCTTATATAATGACCATTTCAATCTGATTGTTGTGTTAACTTTATAAAATGTTTGATGCTGAAGTGAAAAAAGAAAGTATTTAATGACTTTCAAAGGCACTTACTGTAGCAGTAAATGTATTTCTGATGGTCTACATACCACTACTCACAACAGATTTTGTAGAAATAAAAATATGAAGGTAGGTATTTTAAACGTAGTGTAAAACATGCTAACAACTAGTAAAATAGTAATTTCGAGTTCAGTTTCCTCCAGGGGTTCAAAAATGTAATACCCTTAGTGTAGGCAGGTGACCCTTCACTTCCACTGATCTCAGTGGAATTGTGAGTATTAAGTGTGTGTAATATGAATGAAGTTACAGATTCTCATTGTTATGAGAATTACAGCTGATAGACAGTCATGGCTCTCTGTCCACCAAGCATTTACATGGTTTTCTTGTTTTGCTTTCTCCTCTCTTAAATATATTAACTAAATATTGTTTAATTCATCGAGTCTGTGAGGTGAACATGCTTCTAATTCCATATTATCGATTGCATCTCAATATGTATTCTTTAATGCAGTGACTTTTTGCAAACAAAGGAAAATATTCCTAAAAAAAAAAAAAAAAGCACTGAAATCTCAGAACAGCTTGTGGAGAAATATTTTGATTTAAAACAATGTGTTAGTCAAGTCTGAATTAAGCAAATACAATAACATAAAGTATATTTTAGTTTTCATACTTTTAAATGAAACATATATACAATCAAGTCATAGCAGCACAGCTTAAATTACATTAATGTGAAATTTCATTGTAAAGTGGGTGATTAGAAGAATTACAGTAGAAATAAATTGGGAATTAAACTTGTGTAACATTTTTAAACTGTTAGCTTGATTTATGAAACATTTGTTAACTAGTTCTCCACAGATTTACTTCTGGATTCATTCCAAATGAGTACATTCTATATTAGTTTACGCAAATGAGGTTAATTAACATTGGTGACGTGTAAGGAAAGATAAATAAGTGAGGCTAAAAATGAAATAACTTGATTCATCAGAAAAAAAAAAACCCTTTTAAGGAAAAGAGTGATGTTTTCACGTGATATTCTTTGAAGGTTTTCTTCACTCTTCCAACAGCCATAGTGAAAAAAATAATGCATATAGGATGAGTTGGATTTAAACAGAAACTTTTCCTGTAAAATTCATACCATCCCCTTAGGAATAAATGCATTATAAATCATAATCTACCATAAAACTTAAATATATGCTGACACATTTTTCCAACTTGTGGTTACTGTTGCAGTGGACCTGAATGTAATGCTACTTTGAGAGAGATCTCAGGGGATTTTGTAGTGGAAAAATCTTCTCTACGGTATTCAAATCCAATCCATATTGTGCCTATTGCTGCGGTTCCTAAAAAGCTAACACGAGGGTTTCAGATTTCAGCTGGGTCAGGATGTGGTAGAGAGGATTTCTGTCTATCTGGGATTGTGAATTTACTGCTCATCCCCGCAGCAAGAGGAGACCAAGGGTATGTCATAGGAAGGAGAGAGGTCATTGTGCCACCTCTCCAACAAAAAGGCTGTTGGACGCACAGAACTCCAGTCTGGTCTGCAACTATAGTAAATTGATTGTAAATAGGAGCTGATTTACTAAGAAGTGGAAGATACAGGTATGTGTCCTCTTCCTCATCCACGTGAGAAGAAATTTACATCTTTGAGTTCCTTTTAATGCTTCTTGGATGCAAGGCCAGGTTTGAATGCTTTTTGTAGCTAGATCAAGCAGGTGTTTTCTCACTCTGTGATGCCATGCTCTTGGCAGGATCTGTAGCTTCATCTGCCAAGCAGGTGTTGTCAGGGCTAGGGGATTGTTGTGTGGCAGAAAGAAAGCCACTGACTCGCCTTGCTCCTGCGGGCTGGCACAAGCCTGTGGAACCTGGCTCAAGCCTCTTCTCCTTCTTGGCGTGTGACAGGACCAGAGGAAATGGATGCAATCTACTTCACGGGAGGTGTAGGCTGGATATTGGGAAACACTTTTTCCCTGAAAGGGTTGTCAAACATTGAAATAGTCTGCCCAGGGCAGTGGTAGAGTCACCTTCCCTGGAGGTATTTAAACAGCGTGTGGACCTGGTCATGGTTTAGTGGTGACCTAACAGTATTGGTCAAAGGCTGGACTGGGTAGTCTTGAAGGTCTCTTCCAACCCAAGACATTCTGTGAATCTGTGATCTCCATACACAGGTGTGTCTTCAGCAAATGGTCTCTCCTATGATTTGTTTGATCCTACAATGGTGCTGCTGCAATGCTTCTGTCTTAACAGCTCTGTTTTCAGCCTGCCTAGATCTAGCCCAATTTATTATTCTTGAACACGATTTCAGATCACACTCCTGATTTAGGAACTTGAAGGTAACTAGGAAAACTTTGCTTTTTCTCACAAGAAACTATTCTATATCTACAGCTGCCCTTCAGTCTCCGCTCTAGAGCAAGCAGGCTGCCATCCATCCCTTTTGAATGCTTTAACTGATACAGCAACCAGCGCTGACTTCTGCAGAGCCAGAACTTTGTTCTGCAGGGTTCCAGCCAAACAATATCAGCACTGACAGTATCTTGCCATAATGGAGAGTACAACACCCTGACAGTTGTAATTCTCCTCCCATGGGGCTTTCTTCTGTAGTGGCTGTATTGATTCATTCTCAGTTCCCTCTTCTATATACACAGGAAAGACTAAACCAAGACCACCTCTGCTGACTTTTTTGTAGATCCTGTATTTACTTTTTGGTGTTTTACACAGAGCTGGCATGAAGATGGAAATAAATACTCATAGTTCCATCTAAAATTTTCCCCCCAAAATCATGACAGTATTTATGGGGAAAAATGTTTCAGGCAAATGAAAAAAAAAAAGTCATAGCGCCACATACTTGGGTAGCTTTTATAAATTTAGTCTTTTCTTCTGTGCTGAAAATTGGACTGTTGCCTTCTGAATATCTTTCTTGAGGGTAAGCAACCTGACTTTCTTCCCTCTTTCTTTTGTCATAGTTTTCCACAGAGTAAGCTAGAGGGAGCTTACTTCCCATCCCAACTGTGCAACTTCACCCTCCTCACCAGGCTATAAAGCTCTCATGAGTTTCTCTGTTCACTGCAATGAGAAAGTTAAGTTGATGAGAACAGACTAGGCAGGGAGCCCTGATTTTGATTTTCCTGAGAGGAAATGGACATTTTCTGAAAAAATTGCTGTTTTCCCATGGAAAGTATTTCTGACGGAAATTTTTGGTAACTGCTAGCGTTGGGCCAAGACTTTTTCTTGTCTGAAGGCCAGTATACTGAATTCTTCTTTACGCAGAACATCTTTTTTAATAAGGTGTCACAAAAAATGATAAAGGTATTTAAAATTGCTTGAGGGAGAAACTGTGCTAAAAAAAAAGTATGCATTTCATCACTTTTTCCATCACTATTTCTGCCATAAGAAGAGATTGCACTGTTTTTCTTCTTATCTGAAAGGAATAATCTAAAGCAAACTGAAGGCAGTTTAATTTTCTCCTTTGCACAGGGCAATATCTCAAATAGTAACTATATGTCAACACACAACACTATTTTCTGTTTGTTTTAAAGATGAGTCAAGTGCAATTTAAGCTGTATTTTTAACTTACAGAGAAAGTTCCAGAGTTTTACTTACTTCTGAGCAGAGTTGTCCTTTTACTTACATGTTTTTTTTAAATTCTTATGATGAAGTTATTTTTGTGGTTCACTACATCCTTTACAATTATATTATGCATTTTCAGTCTGTTTTAAATAATTCTTCATAGTTTTTTAAGTTACCAAATCTTGCATTCAAAATGTGCTCTCTTTTTTATGGTAGCAGGTATTAGTCTCCTAGATTTCCCTAGTTTTGTTTTACAGAAATACATTACATAATCTAATTCTCTATCTAGAGATTAAAATGGCATTTTTTGTATTATTGAACATTTCCTCCTACAAAATTTTGGATTTTAAGTTCAGAGCTCAGCTTACTGACTATAAAGGGAAATAGAAAAATAAAAAATGAATAGTGTTTGAAGTATTCCAAAACAGTGGGTCAGTCAGAGTTAAGTTAAAAGGGCACAAAGCCTTCCTTAATTCAGCTTCCTATTGACACAGTGGTGTGCAAGAGAGATAACAAAAATAAAAAATGAGTACTTACAAATTAGTTCAATCTGAAGTCATGCCTACTTAAATATTATATTTCTGGAGTTAATAAATGGTTCTGCTGCAGAGCTGAAGTTACATCAGTGACCTATAATACTTGATCTCTCTGTAGAGTAGTTTCACATGAAGATTTGGTAAAGAAAATTCAGTTTAGCTAAAACTTGAAAATGAACATGAAATAAGAAATAAATGTACACATGCTTACATGTAAAATAATGATTCTAAGAATACTGATGAAATAATGTTTTTTTTTTCATGCTTCCTTGGAACTGATTTACAGATGTGGGAATAGTTCTGTTTAAACTGTCCAAACTAAACTAGGCAATTATTGAACTCCTTCTAGCCTGTGATTGTTTCAAGGTTACCTAAGTCAGTAAGAAAGATAGGAAGAACATAGCTATCAAATAGCAAGTTAAATATTCCTACGTTAAGCTGGGATAGTCAGGGCAGATACTAATATATTGCCCCAAGGACCGTGATCTGTGACTGAGATGCAATCTTGCTGCCTTAAACACAGTTACAACATTTTCTCACAGTTCTACTATCCTGTATTAAAAGATTCTGAATCACTGTAGTCAAGAGTCCTTTCAAATGGTATTCTTTCATTGCTATGGAGAGGTTTAGTTTCAAATTCTTTTCCTCCTGATCAGCTTTTGATCTTATTTAGTATATGCTGTTTTCTTGGGGATTATTTTAATGCTTACTTCTGGAGAGCTATTAGAAAAAGATTTTTCTTGATGCTTGCTCCTCCTTCAGGCATCAAAATCTGGCAAAATTTTTTCGTATAAGCCTAAAAGCTTCTGACAAGGGTAAGTGCAAGATCAGCCTTTCAGGCAGTTCTTTGAAGTATCACAGAGTACAGCTGAAGGCTTGATGAACACCCAACATTGAGCTCAGTTGCTATTATAAAAATAAATTTGTTTATAAACTCACAATCCAATTTCATTTTCCTTTACCATGATGACAATTGAATGTAAATATTATTTTTCTTTGTCAACCTAGTTGCTCGTCAAAGTGTGTGCTGTGCTAATAATCTCCTAAGAGTGGAAGAAATAGAGGTTTGGAATATGAGTATTTTTTTTCCCTGAAAACAGGAAGAAAAGGAAGCTGAGAAAGTATTTGCTTAGCAGATAGATTCAAGTATGTTCTGAGAAAAAAACCCATTCCCTTATGCCTTTCCCTGGGCTGTCTTCTCACCTTGTTAAAGTTAATTTTCTGTTTCTGTGTATTTCTTTTTCTTCCTTCTGTCTACTCATACCTGTGCTGCAGTGACAGACTTGGAGAAATCTCTCTGCTGACTGTGCCTCATCTGTCTGTTTTGGGTAGAAGCTGCTCTCAGTTCAGCATTCTAGTTCCATTAAGAAGCTTAATTATTTATTGTATTGCTTCCTGAATATAGGCACACTACAACACTGGGTTTAACCCAGCTCGTATTATTGTATCTGCTCTGCCGAGGTCACAGAAGTATTATGTTGCTCTTTGCAGGTTCTCTATAAACAAAAACATGATGCTGAGAAAGGAACTTCAGATTATGCACATATGAAGGAGCCTCCAGATATTAAGCATGCCATGGAAGTCAATAAATGCCAGAGTGATGTAAGTAGTCCCTGATTTAAAATTAATTCAGTTGGTTTGGGTAGATACAGCTATTATAGCTAACTGGAATGAAATGGGTAGGTAATATTTTCATATTTCAGTAGTTGGAGGTTTTTTACATTATTTGCTCTGAAGTAATTTGGGACATGATGGTATTTAAGCTATGAGTAATCATGTGTGATTTTATTCCAAACTACATTGGAAAGTGGTTGGTATTATTTATTATACTAATTGTTATTTAGTATTAGCAGTTGGGAAAAAAATTTACAGACAGGTTCTCTGATCTTACATGTACCTATTTGTGCTTTAAAAATATATAAAGCTCTATGCTTACATGAGCACCAGTATGTTTTCAGTGTCTTAACACTGTCAATGTCTGAGTAGTTCTTCAAGGGTTCTGTTTAGAGGAAGGAAAGAGTCTTTTTCTTCCCTGCTCTTGAATACTTCTATGCACGTGAATAGTTTTGTTCTCATCTCATGAGTATGTATCAAATGGGTTCCAAAGAACAATTTATGACTTCACAGGATCTGAGCCACAGAATTCAGTTTGAAACCTGGTACTCGTTTATGCCTTGGACCCAAAGTATTTATTCTTGTAGCTTCACTTAACAAATTTACAAATAAATCAGAGTATTTAGCTATATTGTTAAAGCTGGGGTTTATTTACTTACAACTTCTTATTAACTTATTGAAGTTCTTTAGGTTTTTGCACTATAAAAGCCTAAATAATTAGGTATTTCCATTTTTTATTAGTTTCAAGTCAAGTTTGATTTCATGGTTCAGTTAGCTTATGGTAGCTCAATGCACCATTGCTAGGGTTGGAAATATTACCAAGATTAATTTCTTGAATTATAAAAACATGACTTTGGAGAAAAATGTCTCAGGTTTTGTAAAACGTTACTTATGAGAGAAGTAATTTTTTAGGAAAAGACTGGCTAAAATAGTCAGGTCATTTTAAAGAATGCATACTACCAGAAAGAGCAGCTGACATGTAAATATTTTTAAAATTATGATCCACTTCCATTTCTCTTAGGTAAGCAACTCAAGTCGGGTTTCTCAGATAAATGGGATATTTGTTTGCTGCTAATAATACAGAAAATTAAGCTTGGGTGTTTATTTTGAATTAACTTAAATTTACCCTATCTTCCCTACTGACAGTGTAACAAACACTCATAGCTTATGTAGGCTGAAAGCTAAATGTCAGTGTTAGATGTATGTCCATGTGTGCAGAATCTTGACAGCTGGCTGCTGATTAAAAGGCTGCTGGAAAACTTCAGGGAAGCATTATGTTTGAAGAATAACTTTTTCTTCTGCTGGGAAATACCTGCATTGGAACTCCCAGCAGTAATTTGCAACCTGCCTTGATTACAGAATTCCCTCTTCCTGTCAAACTCCAGCCGTCTCTGCTGTTGGAAGCATCAGGATGTCAGAGTGACAGAGGGTAGGAGCTGGGAAAGTGAACTTCTCTCCCCATAAGCAAGAGGTTTATTTACCTAGCTGTAGGAATGATGGTGGACTACTAGGGAAGGAAAAAATGTTGGTAAGAGAGATGGGAATCCCTCTCAGAGAAGGTGGTGGGACCAGGAGGAATATGAGTCAAGTTTTTGAGTCATATTTATCATGGCTTGAGGATTAGTATGGCAGCACAAACCCCATTCCCCTTCTCCAGCTGTGCATCTCCTGCTAACAGATGTGAGAGCAAATAAAATTCAGGTTCAGTTGTTTCATCCTCTTTCACCCTTAAAGTAAGCAAAAGAAAAAAAAAGGAAATTAAGGCAAACATGGGGGTGAGGGATGTTGTGATAAATGAAAACTTTTAACAACTTGTCAAAAATAATGAAACAATATGGAAGAAAAGATCTCCAGCCTGAAAAAACTAAAAAAAAACCTCAAAACAAAAAAACCCAACCCTCTGTATCCAACATAAAATTCTAACCAATTAGTTTCATCTGTTTAAGATCAGATTCTTTCTGGTTGCTCACGGGGAGCTAAAGTGCAATGGGGATGTATCTTCATCATGCATAAAGGAGCAAGTTATGTAAGTCCAGTTATTGTTCAGCAGAGTTTCACAACTCCTGCAGGTAACTGTTTGAGCACCATGGTGATAACTGTGGATTTCTTGTTTTTTAAGTACAGGTTTAATTAAGAGCTTCATGAGTTTTTGTCTTTGAGTCAGAGCGTGGAGTAGGGAACATCCCAAATGAGGAACATTTGTCTTTCTGAACTATTTCAAGCTATTTGCAGAATCACAGCTTTGAAAGTGCAGAGGAAAAAGACGGAAACTACAGGGGGAATAAAAGGCTCTTTTATCCACCACTCGGTACAGTATACCTATGGGAGCAGAATGCCTGTTTACCTACAATGCTCTGCCAACTCAATTCAACCTTTATGTGCAGAGTTTGCATCTAATAGGATTAGGATGTATTTAAGACTATTTACTCAGCCTTAAAATAAGGCTGACATTTATACTCATCTCTGTGAAATGTGCAATTTCCTTTAAAAATTAAGACTGTATTCCACTCATAATACATTTGTGCTGACATTTTGAAACTGTCATGTGCTGTAGGCCTTCACACCACTTTGAATATCATTAACACACTGGATAAGTGTGGGCTGAAGCTGCATAATAAGAAAATACTGTAATACCTCCTGAACAATGTGATCATGTATATGGAAAACATTTTTCTCCTCTTCATACTTAGACTGCAGAAAATTGCTCTCAAAAGAACAAAAGTGACCTTTTTATTGGTAGAGAATTTACTTGAAAAAAGAACTTAAAGACTATATAATGCTTGAATGATATATATTTTATATATATATATAACGCTTTGTATTTTGTGAAATGAATGTTAATGATGTGATGATTTTGGCAAGGCCAATTTGATTTTGGAGAAAAGTGGAGGACGGACTGTCAACCTACTTTATGCCTGTGCTTGGCTGGTGTCATTTAGCTTATCTGGAAGTTGCCAGTCCTGGGACTAAAATCAGGTGGTGGCCCTTAGGAAACCATCAGGTCAAAAAATCAAAATATGCTCCAGTGGGATGGGGATATTTTTTTCCCTGGGTTGATGGTTGGACATGGTGATCTTGGAGGTCTTTTCCAAACGTTTCTGTGATTCAGTGAAAATAGTGGTTCACCTTATATGTATCTGAGGGTAAAATGGATGGAAGAAAGTAACTGAGCAGTGAAATGACATAATGACACTTCTACAGCTAAGAAAACCCTTGTCACATTGGGCGTCACACTGGGCCTAGTTAGAAGCTGCACGTAGTTTTTTTATGAAAGTACTCAAAGCTTTGTCTATTTCATGACCTGCTATGTTACTGGACATATGAATAGCAAAACAATGTTAAGTATTTGTACAGCAATTTATTTGTTCTGCTAAGTTTAAATTGCTGATTGTCCTCACAGCATTACATTGTATGAAATTAGCAAGTGGTGTTCTGATTTTACAAATAAGAAAACTGCAATAAATGAAATGTGGGCATTTAAAAGGCATTTTGCAGATCTGAGGTTGAGGCCTGCTATCTTTTCTCTTAGGCTTATGTATGAAACAGTGCTGCTTTTAAAGTCTTGACAGTTGTGCAAACTTGATGCAAATGTATTCTCTTTGCAGTCCATATGATGTCAGTAATTTATGTTTTACTGACCATCTACATTTGAATGTTTAAGAAGTCTGTATTGCCTTCGGATTACCTTTTTTTTTTTCATGATCAGGATATTGTGAAGTCACAATTCAAGCAAAAAACAATTAACTTCTTTCTGATAAGACGCAATCGGGATAACTTAAACTTGATTTGATTAAACACCACCAATAATGTACCAAATGTTGATGTTTGTTTTGATGCAGATAATTTTAAATTCAAGCTATTCCTGGTTTTCTGTTCAGTATCTACATTAAAAAAACACCTTCTGCTGACTAACTTTCTGCTGACATAGACTGTCAACAGCAGATCCCCCTGGACCACTTCCAACTGGTGCTGAAAATGATGTGTTTACTCCTCATGTAATTGGGACCAATCAGTTTTCAAGCCCATTACTGGGAAGGATGACTGCATCAATCTGTAATGGGCCAGAAATGTGTGTGTCTCCCCTACATGAACCAGGAAACAGTTTTCAACACCATTTGAGTGGTGATCAGAAGAGCTGTTGGCAATGATGATTGTTACCAGGTAGTTGTTTTCTAAGAGTTGATGGACCCCAAGTGCAGATGAGGGAAAAAGAGGCAGAGACACAGCTGACAGACCATTAGTTAGTGGACTTCCAGCTCTTAAAAAATACTAAGCATGGATGAATGGTAAGAGACAAGTTCTTTTGCAGGTAGTGTGCCCAGCTCCTTGCTGATATCTGTGTGCACATTTGAAGAGGGCAAAATGTGTTCATAGCTGCTTGCACATATTTTAATTATTAACTATGGTTTGGAATAATTTTGGAATTGAAATAGGGGAGAAGACAAAAAACTGCAGGAAAGGGTCGGGTCCTTTCACACTAGGTGTGCTTGGGTCACCATGTAGCAGAAGTTTCTCTTTCTTGATTGACAACCTAGGATGCTTTGCAGCTTTATTACAAATCTATTTACTTTGTAACATTATAGTGCATTCCAGTGTACTGGCACTATCAGGAAAGGTATCATCTTCAGGACCCTCAGGTGCAGTAAGTAGGCTGGCAGGTTTATCCTCAGTGGACTTCACACCTTTGCATGTGAGCTTTGGCCCTGTGATGAGTGGTTTACTAATTATGAGCAAGCCCTGAATATTTGGAATGCTTTGCAAAAACTGCTGGCAATTCAAAGTTTGTAATCACTTTTGGGATTAAAGGCAAGAAATGACTTTCCTTCATCTTATCACTGTATTTTAAGAAAAATTCAACAATGTATTAACTTTTTTTTGTGTGTGATTTCAATTCAAGCTAGAAACTTGCTTTAAATTTAGTTAGTATTTGTAATTTCCAATTTGCAACTTCTGAACTAGAGATGGTACAGTTTCCCCCTTTTTGTCCCAGCTTTTTTCTCTCTTGTGTTTCCACTGGCCTGCTCTAACTCTCCATTTAGGTCTTTCACTGCTGCTCTTAAATTGTATCTCAGGTACTTTTTCCTATGCAAAAGCCAATTTGTGCAGATGTTTTGTAGACCCGTGGTCCCATAAAAAGGGATAATTCTAGAGCCTTTGGTGATGATTTTTGGTAGAGTCTGAGTAATCCTTTGAAGTGAAGACTGAATAAGGACATTGTGTAATGCCTGGAGATTCCAGTCAGGGTTTGAGCCTTTTGTTAAGGAGGTGAACCAGCTCAGGAGAAAAGGTGTTCCCTTCCCCACGAGCTTTTGCTGTTTCCTTTCTTTTGTTGCTTGACCAGGATTCAGTTTTTTTGCTGCCCTCTTGGTAGGCTTCTCTACTCTTCATCTTCTTGGTGCCCATGGGTGCATCACTAAGCTGCTTGCTTTGCCCTGTCTATGTATGTTCCCTTGCTCTCCTGGAATAGCACTGGTTTTACTGTTCTACCATAGAACTATAAAAAAAAAACAAAATAAAACAACCCACAAACCACTAGATGAAACAGAATAGCAGCTGTGTAATAGAGGCCAGCACAGTGTCCCATTGGGAAAGGGTCAGCATCCAGGGATTGAGGTTATTCAGGAAATGGGAAACATATTTTTTCTTCTCTTTGGCCTACCTCTGACAAACTACTGTTCTGCTGCATAACATTTTTATTCTCACCGGAGTATGACAAACTGCAGAATGGACCAAATATATATTGCAGACATTTGTAAAATGTTAGATGACTTTCCCTCAGACATAACTAATAGGTATACTGGTTTAGGTGCAGGAAGAATAATAATTCACTCAGGGAAAGCTATAGCAATTGGCCTTGCATCTCATATAATTGAAAATGGTGAAATATAAAGCACTGTCACTGTCTTATTGTCCCCTCCTTTACACCCTGAAATTAACCACAATCCATTATTTCATGTACTATATGATCATGTCATTTGGGAGCAATAAGTGACCACATTTCCTCAACTTTATCACCACTATTCTTGATTCTCTGTTGTTAAATTTACTCCATTCCTAATTTTCTATTTTGAGCACATATGCTGGCCTTTAATTTGCAATTTACATGGATGATAGTGTGCTATTCAGAAACCTGTTTGTACTGCCTTTGTGGTTTTCACCTCACCTCATGTGGTCATTAGGATGAACAGCGTATAATTAGCTAAATTCATGTAAAGCCCGGAATTGCAAATGCTTATCTGAACACCCATTTTTTTTCAAAAAAATAAAGAGATCTAAACTTAATCAAACCCAAACTTTGAGTGTTTTTAACAAGCTGCAAGAAGCAGTTTCTGTTTTCTTGGTAGGTGATACTTTGTACTCCATTTATCCAACCTATTTATTTATTTATTTTACCAGTGATTACAGTTGTGTCTCAAGCATCATAGGTTAAAAATTACAAAATCTATTTATGGGCATGCAGCCAACAGTGAAGCCTATTTAGCTTGTCTACTTATCTGAAGCCATACGGGCGCAAAATCACTTCCCTGTTGCCTGTAAAATAAAGAAGTAAGATTTTTTTTCTTTTTGCAATAACATTTCTACAAACTATGTTTGTTTGCTGCATTTTACCCAAAGTAAAACTTTACACTGGACATAGAAACTAGATTCAGAGATAGAGTGAAACGTCAAGCTCAGGACTTTCTTGATGAAATACAAATTTCACATGGTAAAATACAATTTGAGAGGTTGATTAACTTTGTTAAACAACTGAAAAAAATTAAAAGGTTGTCTGCTAAAGCAGATAGTATTCTGATTCTTTCTATTTCCTGTAGACTTAATTTTATGTTTTTCAACTTTTGCCTGAAACTTCAATTTGTCTGATGCTCTTGAGTACCAGGGACAATTTTCTTAATAATTCAGAATAATTCAGTGAGACAGCTCTTGGAAATTGGCTTAGATTGGCACATGTGCTACAGCAAAGGAGAAGAAAAAGCCCACAGACCCTGAAAAGGGAGAAGAAGGATGACCTGTGATCTTGGAGCTCTGTAATATCCCTAAGGTCTATGCTGTTCCTGTGATTGCTTTGCTAAATGGAGAATGTTTGGACTCTCCTACCTGTGGTTTAGCCTCCTGGCCAAAGTTTTCTGAGCTCATTCATTATAGTAGTGGCTTTTGTACAAAGAGAAAGATTCAGTCTTCTGCTCCACATGCTGGAACACTCAGCTTGCTTATTCCTATGATTGTGTAAAGGAGCAGGTAAGTGGAGTTATAGAGAGTGAGGGATTCTGGGGTGGAGCTGTGTCACTGAATTACACACCAGCTATGTGGCTGCCTATTACTGACAGAGACATTGACCATGGTAGAATTACAATTTCTATTCAGTGTAGCTGCAATCTACTAGGCTGCAGTGCTCAGTATCATAGGGGCGTTAGTTTATTTTAAAAAAGGGTGCAGCATAGAGAAAATGCTCTAGTCTTAGAAGCTTTGTAGTCTGAAATTTAATGATAAAACCTAATATTTGGGTCTTTGCAATGCTTTAATTTTTGACTATGTTTCAAAGCAAAACCTTTTTTCATTTTAATATGATATTTTATGCTTCTGAATTTCTTCCTTATCCTGTTAACCTGTGTGTGAGTCTTACTAAATAATCCCTGTCAAGCAGGACTGTGTTGGAATAAATTAGGCAAAATTCTGTTGAATTTGATGGCTCGGCTAATAGGTCATTCAAAGATTATTTATAAACTTCAAATGTTTGTTTCTTTGTTTTAAAAAAACTTGTTTTTGTTTGACAGGTATCGTATAGGAAGGATGTGCAAGATACTCACAGATACACTGAAGTGCTGCACAGGCCAGACATAAAGATAGCAACTGAGATCACAAAGATAATAAGTGATGTATGTTCTCCTGTTACTCTGTTTGTATTTTTAGATGTTAGTTTATGTATTCCAGTTTAGAATGCTGCTGAAATTCTCAAACATGGAAAGCAGAAAACCTATAGCCCCAAATCTGATATGGAGGTTTGATAAAAAAAACCCCAAAATAATAAAAAAAACAAACAAAAAATCCATACCAAACCAACTCTTACCTGATATGCATGCAGTCTTGTATTTTGATGTGACAATGTGACCTTTGCAATTATTGGTCATTGATGCAAAGACAACATTAAGCTTACTAAAGTTGGTTTTGTTTCAGCTTTATTCATAATAACCATTGTCAAAATAAGTCTTATGCTCATATGCTACACTGCACATCAGAAGACATACCAAGGTTTTTTTTCACTTCAGTACCTGAGAAGTTTTCATCCCAGGACTCTCCCTCCTCCCCTCTCAGCTGGCAGTGACAGGGAAATGCAATTCCCCACTCCTTCTGAGAGCTGTGCAAACACGGTGCTTCTTGCATCAGGGCTCTCCTCCCTTAACTCCCCTCTCAAATTCTTTCCTCCCACCGTGACATCTGCTAATGGATAGGTCAAGGAGCAGTTGGAGAAGCAGCAATGTGTGATGCAGTTTAATGTTTTATGGTAGACAACTCAAACAATGTATCTATTAAAAGCCCTGAGCCAAGGTTTTAAGTAACTGCTAATAGTTTCGAGTGAGGCTGACCAGGCACCTATAGACAGACAGTTTTAAGAGACCTGAGATTCCTCTTTTGAATATTCAGGATTTTCTGAAAACCAAGAACTTCTATTAAGTCTTATGTCCAACAAGAAAATATACTAATTGCTATTCAAGGCCTCTGAGTTAGAGTCGCTTTGGGACTTTTACTCTCCTCAGTCTGTTGTTATGATGTGTCCTTACTGATTCACAGTGCCTGAGTAAGGCAAGAAGCCTGTTTTAGGCAATGGGTAATTTAGTTAGTGATACTGCAAAGCAACTAATGTCAATTCATCTGTGCTTTTTTCTAATGCATTGTGGAAAAAAAAAATGCAGCAATTTGCATGGGAGGCAGTTCAGCTGGAAGGATCATGTAACACCAGCCCTGTGGGACTAATTCCTCTCTGTTACACCAGTGCAACCTCAATGACATCCAGCAAGATTGCAGTGGTAAAACTGAGCGTGGAATTTGACCTTAGATCTCAAAAAACCTGCCCCTCAGCCTAGTTTTGTTTCAAGACTATTTTCAGCTGCTACAAATAATCTGTAAACTGCAGACACTGTTGTGAGAAATGTTGAGCCACTCTAAGTAATTCTGCCTTGATTGGGAGAAGAGAATTTCTCGAGTTTGAGCTATGCATTTTGTTAAAGTCAGTGCTGTGCATTGTTTTTTTTTAAATAAATAAATACTACATTGTTAAGGAGCCTGAGAAAGACTTTTTTTGGAGCTGATTAGAACAGCTCTGAAAGTAGTGTCAGTGCAGATCACTGAGACTTTCTTCTAGCTTTAATGGTTACATTTGTCTTGATAAAACAAAAGCAATTTCATTGTGATTCATGGTGGTTTTTTTTTCCTTTTTCTTTCTTTCTTTTTTTTTTTTTTTTTTTTTTTTTAATTTTTTTTTTTCTGTAAGGCTGAGTACAAGAAAGGAAGGGGAGAGATGAATAAGGAGTCTGCTGTACTTGGAAGACCAGATTTTGAACATGCTAAAGGAGTTTCAAAACTGTTCAGCCAAGTAAGATTTTCTGTCAATTTACAATGACTTCATTCAGATACCTCATTCCTAGTAATGCAAGAAAATATTTACATTTTAGATGATTATCTCGATATGCATGAAGATAAGGTTCTAAAACTCTTTTCACATAGTATCACAATGACTGGTAAATTTAAGACTCTTAGAAAACAGAATATACATTTTTATGCAAAAATACAATGAACTTTCACTGTTGCAACTCATCTTTTGTGAAGATGGTCTATATTTATACAGGTTGTGTAGGATTTCTAAAATATTAACTCTATATGATTTAGAGGCAATTTTTTCTACTCCTTCAGTTGGAGAAGAACCTACCTGGTGATTAAGCCTGCTGAAGTCACTAGGGTCTTTTGTGTAACAGCTTGCTAATGTGAGTAATAGGATCTGAATTTGGCCTGATGTGTTAACCACCCACCTTCCCTCCCCCTGAAATGGAACCTTTTCTGTATTTCTGTTATATCTGAGTCTCAAAAAAAAAAGAAAAAAAGAAAAGAAAAAAAGAAAAGAAAAAAAGAAAAGAAGAAAAGAAAAGAAAGATTAGTTTAGTCCATAACTATAAAAAAGCTTAAAACACAAATATTCTCTCTTTTCCTCTGCTTATGTGTCTTCTCATAAGAATCTACTACAGATCAACCTGACGTAGTGACAAGGGATTTTTGACTGCAGACCTGTTTTTCTTTTTTTCTGGAGTAGCTCTTTAACAGTGCTCTTTAACATAATCCTGTCAGGCCACACTTACAGTTTTTGTAAACCCAGGAACAAATTCTGCCCACCTGTAGGAAGAAGATAACACCATTTGATTAGAGAAGATCTTGCCAGTCTTCCCAGAACTAGGAAAAAAGCACCAAGTGTTGTAATCTATACACTAGGACAGTCTGAAAACCAGTGTTATATATGAAATTTGTTACTGATGCACTCTGAATAAAAATTAGTTTGTGTTTTCCACATAGAAAAGAGGCAAGAAAATGCTAAGAGACTCATGGTCTTTTGTGTTTAGCAGTGTGCAGGCTTGGAAGTCAACCCGTGCTTTTTAGCTGCCGTGCTGTGCTACTTATGCTACTGTGTTGTGTCACTTGTAGGAAAGGAAGCTGTCATTTAGCAAACACTTTTAGTGGCTTTTTAAAAGGTTTTATATCTAAATTTAGTGTGTTGCATCCTTTATTTTTACCCAGTGGCTGTCTACATACTCCTTTTGTAGCAGCCTATTTCAGAATCTAGTGGGCTTGCAGCTGCTTGTCACAAATGGGACCAAAGCAGATTCCTTTCCAACAGACCTCTCCATCTCACTAAGCCTGCTACCCTTGAGGTTGGGGCCAACAATCAAAACCCACCAGCTGGATCCTGGGTCCTTCAGGCCAGGATCCAGCCTGAAGGTGGTGAGCCAGCTGCATCATAGGCTTCATCAATGAACTTTTAATTTAATTCTTATTAGATGTGCTTTTCCTCTCTGACAATCCATGCTGCATCTGCAGAAGTTTTATAATAGTCTCCTCACTTCCAGGGACTGGGATGGCAGTAGTTCCCCTTAAGATTCTTTTGCAGAAGAGAACATTTGTTGTGCAATTTTAACTTCTTCAGAGAGTCCAAATAGTGCAGAAGGTGTGGCAGGAAGAGAGGAGCAGTTGACAAAATGTAGCTTGCTTACAGTTTATTTGTGAAGAAGATGCTTACTAAACATTGGTAATGCAATGCAGCCACTGGGCCTGGATCCAAGTTTTGGGATCCTTCCTCCTCTTATTCTCTCCTCAGTCTGCACTGTTGTGGCTGCTTGCAGTGTGTGATGGACCGTGTACTTTTAGCAAGGGGAGCTGTGCTTCAGTCCTGTGCTCTGCTGTTGCCATCTGTCTGTGTCAAGCAGCATGAGGGCTGCAAACCCCAGGCTGGTTTCAGCAGTGGGGAGATGCACTCAGCAATTTCCCACCTCTGCTGAAGGAAAGGCTGTGGCCATGAGTTGTCTAATGTTTTTATATATTATTTGAATCATTATAACACTTTGACACACCGATCATAAATCAAGAGCACAGAAAAATGAAGATGACCCCTGTGTCCAAAGAGCAGGGCGGAGGGGCAGGATGAGGAATGCACCTGTGCTGTAGCAGAGGAAGAACCCTGAATATGGGTCAGTCATGTTGGTCCTTCTCATGAAGGGCTTGTGAAGCAGGCTTGAAGCAATTACAGGATTTTAAAAATAGTAAAGTTAATGAACTCTTTATTGTCTCCAGACTTTCTGGCTTTTAGGGTTTCCATTTGTTTCTTGGCAAATGGCAGCATTATGAACTTTTTGTGCTGAAAGTTGATAATCTCCCTTAATAGCCTAAATCTATAAGCTGAGACATGCAGAGAAATATTAGTTATTTGACCCTCACAGTAAATTTGCAAAGTTGACAATTCTGATGGATGTAATGGGAAGAGAAGATGATAACACGTTTTAATGTCGTGCATATGGGTAGGTAATTTAGGGAGTATAGGGAACAGGAGCAAGAAGAGGTCAGGCGGTGTGGGTGTAATGAAGGGAGAAAGCAATCAAGGCAAGCAGGAAGGCAAACAAAGTGAAGAAAAAAGTGTTAATGTTTGACTTACACTTAAGGCTCTAGGAAATTAGTGTACCCCTCTCTCTTTTTTTATTTTTAATTTTAAAAAATTTTACTTCAGCAAAGCTTTTGACAACAGCAGCAGCAAAAATAATAGCTCCCAGGACTATTATATTTACCCACAGCACGCGGTAACCCCTTTCTGTTTGTTTAAAACCAAATTTAAAACAGAAACTGTGTTAAGCCCTTGTGAAAACATGAAGCTCGTCAATTTGCTGAATGTATATTGTATAATTTGGGTTATTTTTTGTATTTTTTAGAAAAGTAAGCTCTTGTTTATGTCTTTTTTAAGTCTTGTAGTGCATTTTATTTGCTTTCTCAAAGAGCTGCTAATATGAAATATTCCCCTTATGATGTTCAATAATTCGTTTTATGATGTACAGTTTCGAGTATTTACATTTTATGCTGGATCTGGTGCCTGTTGTTTCAGGGATACAATTGTTAGAGACAGAATGTTTTTTGTAATGTACCTTCTTTGAGATTATCAGTAACAACAAAGAAAGCCGAGGATTTTATCAGTCTTTCTTTGCTTTAATCTCTGCTACTGCTTTTAACAACAGATATTAATTTAGTTCTTTATGTTAGGTTTCCTTCAGTATCTATGTGCTCTAGCATGTGTTTGGTTGGTTTTTTTTTTTTTTTTTTTTTTTTAAAATATGCTTTCATATTGTTGTGAGGAAATGCCTTAGCTGCAAGTGTCTGCTTCATCCTGGGATCCCAGTGGTTGAATGATTCAATTTTTGTAGTTTCTTTGTAAATCTGAACAGTAGGTGATGTCATCCACTTCTGAAACTGAACACTCCCTGTGTGAAAAACTTTGAACTACAGATTTGATTTAGGAATGTTACTGCAAAACTTCAAAAGACACTGCTCTGTCCAGCTGCAATTCTGACTTTTATAGGTTTCGTGCAAGGCTGATGAGAAGTTTGTTTATCCAGGCATTATTTAATTCCAGTTTGGTTTGTCAAGGATATTGTTGTGTTAAAAGCCTGCAAAGTCTGCTCTTTTTAAAGCACCAATTAGAGAGCAGCCTACATGTGCTTCTTTTAAATTAACCCCCAAAAATATTCTCTGAAAAAATAAACAAACTTAAGACTTTAATTAAGATAGTAAATAAGTACCCATCGTTTTAAACCCTCATTAAAGTAAAGCTTTTGGTTAACAATGAATTTTCCACTAACAACTGTCATTTCTACTCCCACTATTTGCTTGCTTCATGTTATAAATTGCTAAACCTCCCCCTTCAGATTTTTTAGAAAACACTGATGAAGTATTTATCTTCCTTATTTTTAATCAAACTCCTCTATCTGAAGTGTATTTTTCTCCTTTAATCTGCATTCATAACTTTCTCCTGTTCAAAAGAAGGATAAATACCATGTGCGTTACTTTACGGTGACTCATCCATGGGCTCACTCTTCTCTCTTCTGCCTCTCCCATCCCACGCTTTCTTTCAGAAGGGAGAAGAAAACAGGAAAATACCAATAAAAGAGAAAGTGAGCACGTGTGTAGCTTTCAATGAGATGAATCCCCTATGACAAGTCAGAGTTAAATTACTGCTGGAAGTGCTCTTGAGATACCACTGGGGTCATCTGATATTATTGTGCTGCCTCCATTTTGCCCCAGAGCGACATTTGTGGTGGTGTGGGAGAGGAAAGCAAAGGCAATAAGCAGAGCAGCCAGACAAGGCAGCAGGGCCTTAGAGGTACTGAGACATCCCTCACTGCACCGGGAATGCTCACAGTTGGATTGGTGGGCAATCTCCTTAAATTTGGGACTCTCCTGCAGATTGGCATCAGGGCACGCAGCCCTGTGAAGACTGGGTTCACTGGCTCCCCCTCTTTCCTTCAGTAGCAGTGAAATGAACTGACAGTATCGAAGATTTATTACTGGAATCACTAGATGGAAATGTATTGCTAAAAAAAAATCTGTTAAAAATGGCATGAAGTGGATGCAGCTGGAAGATGGCAGTCTGTGAAGAGAGATCCCTTTGGACTGACATTTTCACACTGAACAAGAGTATCCAGGCCCATGTTGTGCATTCAGTTTGTGTGCAGTTTGAGGCCAGTTTTTGACTGGGCTGAGGACAGCTTGTACTAGTTGGATATTTAAACTCTTCTGCATGGTGTCATTATGACGTGAGCTGATGCCCAAGGAGTAAAAGGCAATTTTGCTCATCGTGCTAGTATGATCCCTAGTTTCAGAGGCTTTTAAAATCACATCTTCCAGCGCTGCCTGATTTTTATTAGAAGGCAAGTTTTGGGCACACCTTTTAAAAAGAAAAGCGCTCTGATTTATTCTTTCACTGCTCATACAGAATGTGGATTTGCCTTTGACAAAGGCAGTGTCTTTGTATTCAGATGTATGCTTTTGCACTTGATCCAAAGCCAAGACTAATATAAAACAATATGAACCAGATGAATCTTCCACAGGGCAATAGATACTCTTTTCTAGAGTTAGTATGAAAGATTATGAAATTCATCATGTGTTCAGATAAAGTTTCTCTTTAGAAGTGACCATGTTTTAAAATTTCCTTCTTTTAAAAAATTAATGTAAGTTCTGGAATTGCAATGTAGTTCTCAAACATATACAGTTACTTTCTGTTTGGGTGGCTTAGTTTCGGTTTCTTGTTATCCTGATTAATGAAATATTGGGCATTGTGGATAAACATAACAAGGTTGTGTAAGCTAAACCATGTTGAGAGCCTTTTGAGGCAAGAAAAAACTAAAATGGAAAAAGAGAATTCTTCCCACAACTAAAGCTGAAAAATAAAGAATTTTGAAGGAGATTGTTTGAGGTGGTTTAACCACTTTATCAGACATTCAAGTGGGAATAGAGAAAAAAAGGAGGAAGGAAAAAACTCTGTATTTATTTTAATGCAGAGCGTAGTTAATTATAATGGATGTTGCATAGGCTTAGATATCAGGTGTCTGGCTAACATTCATGAAAGCAGCATAATTCAGACTGAACTTTATTCTCCTTCATTATGCCCAGCTGTTGGAAAGAAGCATGGCATGTGTGCAAAATCTCCAGATGTTTGATGATCATGCACAAGGGGGCAAAGGAGGGAGATTTACTATTTGTTTGATTTCCCTTTATTTCAGATTCTGAGCTCAGTTCTTTAGCATGTTTTGTGAATTTCTGTTTTATTTACTTTTAATGTCGTTGCCTCAACACTTATTGTGTTGCTCATTTCCTCTTAAATATCTTGTCATTCCTGTTTTGCTTTTGAACAAGAAGGAAAGAGAGTGAAAGTGGTGGCATACAGTCATTTAATTATACTTTATAACACTGTAATGAGGTGGGCATTGTCCCCCAAAAGGGACAGTTCCACAGAGTGATTCCTGGAAGGTCTCTTGAGAAATTTCTGGCAGAATTAAAAATAGATTCTGGGGCTCTAGTGAAAGCCTAGGAGACCATGAGTGACAAGTGGACCTGCAGATGGGAAGATGGCTGAGTGGACAGTTTGATTCTCACTTCCCACTTCTGAGTGGTTGAAAAGTTTACAAGTTATTAATTTTACAAGTTTCATGGTATATATTTTTATATTTCATTAAAACCACAGTTTTTCCTGTTAATTTTGAATCAAATGATTCTCAGTCAGTAGATTATTATTGCTAGTCAAATAGTTCTGTTTTATTTGATTACTTAGATGAGTCATATGGTTTTGTTTCTGTTTCCTTTTCATAAATCTTTCAGCGACAATAATTGCATATGTCAATCTTGAACTTATTTTAAAATTTTATTAAGATTCAGATACTTAAAAATTACTTTGGAACCAGCACAAGACAGCTACAGTTGTGGCTAAGTTGATCTTCTTTAAACATCTTCATTGTTTAAAGATTTAATGGATAAGACAATTGCCTTTAATAATCTCCTTTGTAGACTGAATTCCCTGTGCCTTTTTAAAGTGCTACATGTTAATATTATATATGTTTGTTCTGATGGAAGGTGAAATACAAAGAGCAGTTCAATAAGGAAATGAAGAGCCACCAATACAATCCTCTTGACAGTCTTTCCTTCAAGCAAGCACAGATTGCATCCATGTTGGCAAGTGACGTAAGTGAATTTGCTTTGTATCTTACATGCATTTACATCCTGAAAAACCTAATATTTTTTCGTAAGCAGAATTTCTTTTTCCATATGAAGAATTACTCTGTGCAGCAGTTGCTGCTATACAATATGTCTGTATAGCAGGTACAGTGTGTTAGCTATTTCCTCCACTGATTCTGACAAAGCCCTTCTCCATGTGTCTGCAGTTTTTCATAACTGTTTGATAAGATTCATCTTGCTTAACTTTGTGTATGGAGAGGTATGACTATGCTTACTCTTAGCTAATTGCCTTGTACTCAGTCCCTTTGTATTTGAGAAAGAAAGGCCTGGAGGGCAGTTCTGACCCGTGCTAGATGCTTTTCTTTAGAAGAGCTACATGCTGGCATCTCTCCAGTGTTTGTAGAAAGAGATTGTGTGAGCAGCTCAGATTTGGATGTCTGTCTTCTAGACATCATTCTGCTGGTTGATATTCTGAATGGTATTACTAAATACAGCAGTCACTAAATTCAGCAGGGGGTGCCTGCTGCTGGAGCTAGATTGGAGAAAACATCTATATTGAGTGATAATGCTGTTGGGATGATGTGCTAACGGTGTGTCTAATGCTAAAAATGTGAGCTCTTCTTTGAGGCCAGGATCACACGTTCCAACAGAGAAGTTTTGATTCTGTAGTCGGGAGTTTCCGAAGTACGTGGAGAGGCACCACTTAATGGGAACAGGACAGACTAGCTTGGGTTGGGGTGGGAGTGGGGTGTCAAGCAGAATGCATAATTGTTTTCAAAATCTAAATGTTTAAAAAAAAATGAACCAATTATTATTAAAAGAGATATGGAAATTGTCCATATTGACAATTGTTGATTTGGAGTCTGCTTAGGTCAGTAAAGAACACAATACATATGTGGAGGTGACTAAAGCTATTGGTTTAAAAGATTTGTCATTCAAGACAAGTAAGTTGGCTAGTTCCTTTTTCCTTTAGAGATGGACATCCAACTATTGCAAGTATGGAAAATCCTACTATAGACTGATAAGAAGTTATCCTCTGCTGCTTCATGAAGTGATTATCTTTTGCCTTAGGTGACTAGTTTCTTAAGATTACTAAAAGCAATCTGTATTAAATAGAATATCCAGAAGAATTTCCCTTTAGCTGATTTTATATGCAACTCCTATATTTGAAGAGTTTGTGTAATTCATGAATCAGGAGAAAAAGTACAAGGATAAAGATGGAGTTTAAAATGAGTAGACAAAGTATTGAGGAAGATATTCTCAGTTTAAGTTTTCAGAGCAGAAATAATTAGAAATGCTTTCTATTCAGAAAAGTCATACAAAATATGATTTTGTTGTAAGTGTCCTTTTTGAGGAAAAGTTTGAGCAGTTCCCAAAGACTTTTCAGTAGAATGAATCTGTTACTGCTTTTCCCTTTCCCTCCAAATAATAGTAAATTACCACCATCTAGTGGCTGTAACAGACTCTTCAGGCAAGGACTTCATGCTTTCCGTTTCTGGACAGCTGCACTGTAATACAAAGCTGTGAATTTGTTAATCATTATTTTACATAACCTGAATTCTCCTTCCAGGTGAATTACAAGAAAGATTTGGAAAGCCTACATGATCCAGCTTCTGATGTACCAAACCTACTGTATTTAAACCATGCTTTAAATATCAGCAAAACACAGAGTGATGTAAGTTGCCTTTATAATAATGATCTGTAAAATATCTGCAGTAAGGAATGTAGTATGCATAGTCACTGTAGAATACATACATTTTTAGAACCTGCGTCATGGTCTCCTTTGTAGTAGACTGTAGTGCTATAATCATCATTGTTGGGGGATGTAGGGGAGAAAAAAGGGCTTTTAGTGAATGGTATTTCAGTTACGAGAACAACTAATAGACTGAGTAAGAATCACCCAGACTTCTGGTACTTGAACATTTCTCCCCATGTGCCTGAAACATTGTGGTTTTTCTTTCTTGATTGAATATACTTCTTTCCTTGCAAATCTCAGTTCGCCAAAGATCCTTATTGCTTTCACCTGCAGTCTTCTGTACAGAATTAACCATTATGCTACTTTAGTATTTGGACCTCTGCCATCAACAGCTTCTTTGGTGCTAGCTTTCCCTTAGAGCTTCTCTGTCTAAGCCTGTTTTCCCTTCCTAGATGTCAGAGGCCTCCTACACTGGATAAGGTAATTGTTACATACTCCATTCTGCCACATAACAAGATATGGCCCTTGATGGGGCTGTGGTTTGATATAGGATGGCGATGGGGTTTTAAATGGGGTGGAAAAGGTAGGGAACACTTGGCTTCTTTGCAATGTTAAAGTTTCTCTCCCACTCCAAGAACACCTCTGCCACATGTATGGTGCTTGTAGGCTGTTCAGGTGTACCTGTCATCTTTACTCCAGAAGGGCCACAGCACTGCTGTGGAGGCTGTGAGTGGGTTGTTTTGGAAACTAAGATTGATCATGGTCAGCAGGAGATGAGCCCTTCACCCACAAAAGCTTGGCCCTAATAACTAGTAGCATATTGGGTTATCTTCTGAGTCAGTTCCTGCTTTTGGAAACTTATGTCTAAACTAATGAAAATATTCTGACCTTCCCATCTGTACTTGATTTTTGTGTTGCTCTTTGGTGAACTGAAACTTGCTTTTTGTATGTCTCAGTCCAATATGTGAATCTAACACTGAGTATCCCCTTTTGTATGGGTAATAAATGAGCTGATAGCTTTCATTTCCTGCATTCTTCATGTGCGTTTTGGCCTAATTCTAGTTTCCCTCAGTGTAAGGTCAGACTGGCATTCTTTCTGCTGGTTAAATGAACACCCTCAGAGTGAAATTCATCAACTTGTCATCTCCTTTCTAATGCCATAGAAACCTGGACTTCTCCTTAAGGCTCCTCACTCTTGCATAATTTATTTCTTTCTGTTGCCTACTAAGTTTTGATTCATATTGTCCATGCCCTTTACTGCGGACTCCATAAATACTGATTTTTACATTTGTGCAGATGCTGGTGTTTATTTTTTCTTACTGCAAGCAGGGACAAGAATGCTTTATCAGTCCCCATGGTCTTCACTAAGTATTTATCATCCAGAAATCCCATGTTTAAAATCTTTGATTTCAAGCCCTTACCTTTTTCATTTTAGTATGGCTTATTGTCCTCCTTTGTTCCGTGCTTTTCCAGTATCTTTGTGTTCCCCTCCTTGCCTCTCCACAGCAGCAAATCTTTCTCAGTCTGCTTCCACTGTGTGGAACAGTCTTCCTGACAGTGCTGTTAATGGATTGACAGAGACCAATGCATAGGCTGTGTTTTACCTCTGAAAGACAGAGCTTCTTGCTCATTTTCCAGTTTTGCTCTTCCCCAATAGTATAACTCTCTTCCTTAAAGTTAATGCTTCTTTTCATCTTTGTATAACATAAATACATCCTCCCCTATGTGATAAATTGTAACTTATTTAGTGAATTAAACTCATGGAATGGTAGAATCATTTTGGTTGGAAAAGAGCTAGAAGATTATCAAGTCCAGGTGTTAACCTAACACTACCTATGGCTGATTGCATTGGTTTGCTGATTGACCTAGAGTGCAGAAGTTTGTGTAACTTTATGAAACACATATACTAGAATAGAAATACAAACCTGCTATACAAGTAAGTTTCCATGGGGATAAATTCCAGCAGTTAAGAGGAAAGCCTGATGGGTGTGTTGAAACACAAATAGGCTGATTTAAACAGGTTGAACTATACTAGTTTCATTATTTTGATGATGGAAGAGAGTTCATAAGATGGAACTTTATCCTCATGGATACATGTAATTCTTTTTGACATGAACTATATAGACATAAAATTTAAAAATTTGTTATATGTGCAACAGCTAGTTTATCCTTTAGCACATTTTAAATCTATTCCTATTGTGGAGACTTTGAGATGCTAAAGGACTACAGGTTACAAAAAAAGAAACTTAGATGTGTTTCATTTTATAGAATGGGAAAATAAATAGGACTGAATCTGGTGTGTTTAGTTTAGTAGCAAAAAGTTTTACGATTTACCCGATTTAATTATATAAACTTTAATTTTTAAAAAGAAATTTTAAGTTTTAAAAAAATTATTTTAAAACCAATTGTTTATATGTTGATGAATAGAATAAAAGTAGGAAGTCAGTATCTGTCATTTATAATTTTTTTCCACTAGGAGGCAAACCCAGACCACTGTATGTGTTGTTTTGCGCTTTAAGTGTAAACAGCAATGTTTATTTCTACCAAACATGAGCATTTGACTTTTGGATGAGCAGGACATTTTCTCCAGGAACTTCAGCAAGTTATTTTTATCATAACCTTTTTTTCATTTCATCACAATATTTTAAATTCAAATGTAGAAGTAAAACTCCTGAGTTGGGAGACCTAGGTTATAGTTTATTTTCTGCTATTTTAAATGTCATTCACCTTTCCGAACCTTCTGGATTTTGTTTATGAACACGTTCTTGGATATTTTTTGTTTCAGTATGAATACAAGAAATCATTTAAGCAAAACAAGGGCTTCTATCATTTCACCCTGGGCACAGCAGAAGAAATTTGTCACAAAAAAAATGCAGTACGTCGAAGTCATGTACACAGAAATATAAGTACATCTTACAAGGAGAAAAATGTAGCATTCTAACTGCTGAGTGATTAAATCAGGTGCAAAACTGCAGGACATGTAAGAGTGATGTACAATGCAGATTCCATCAGAAGCACCCCATGAGGAGAGAGGAGAGTGTTTTTGTCAGGCTGAACCTAATGCAGAAGCCTGACAGGGAAAGAGATCCTAATGCTTTTCTCAAGTTCAGACATCACCTTTTTTTGAAGAGACGGATAAATTAAAATTACATTACTCATTCTGAATGGACTATTTTGATTTGTAGCTATTTGCTTTTCTTTATGTCTTTTGCAGAATATTCCATCATACCCCACAGTGATTGATTGAGATAAGTAATGTGTTTGCCCATCTTCATCAAAAGAGTGTGAATGAATGAGTTCAGAAGGCTTCTCCAGGTTTCCAAACAAAGCATATTTGCTTTGTGAGTTAGCATAAAGTTATGTGTCTTGGTTTCCTAACCTTGTGTCCTTCAATGGGATTTTACTGATAGTTTTAAGGTCATGGTCATTGCAAGCTGTGAGGGGAATGCTGGTGCAAGAGCAGATCCTACTGAGGCAGTAGTTTTCCTTCCTTTTTCCCTCCCATAGGTGCAAACAAAAGTGCCTATCAGAACAGTGCTCCTGAGCCTGAAGGAGAGACCTGTGAGGCCTGGCTGAGAAGAAGATTTTGTTGTTAAAGTAAATGTGGTTAATGGAAATGTGACAGGGGATCCAACTGAAAATCTGCCAACTGTTCAGGCATAAGTCCTTCAGCCATTTGATTGATGTTCTTCACTCCTGCTGTCTTCAAAGTTCACCATTTTTAGGTCTGAAATTTTGAAGCAAAGGAATAAATGACTCCAGGAAAAAATTCCTTGTCTAGCTGCTCTCTTTCTCCAACAGGTTAAATTCATGAGGAACCTACCAAGTCAAAACTGCTAAGGAGCATGGCTAAGACAGGATTTGTTTGTTGCTGTGGAAAGCAATCAGATCTCAAATTCTCTCCACTGTTAACAGCCTTTATTTTCATTTTCCTAGGTCAAGTACAAGGAGAATTATGAAAAATCTAAAGGCAAGTCAATGCTGGAGTTTGTGGATACACCTATGTATCAAGTTTCAAAGGAGGCTCAAAAGATGCAAAGTGAGGTTGGTAAAAATGTGTGCTTTTGCTAGCAAAATTTAAATCAAAAGAGAAGCTAGCTAACATCTTGTTTTCAGGTTAAGGAATGTGTGAAGCAGATCACAGAGGTTTTATGGATAAGGGTATGGTTGAATTAGTAATGAGTAGTTCTCTTTGCTAGCTCAGTTCTTCCTTGAAATTTGTTTTTTCTCAAAAGGCCATTGTTAACGGTAGACAGAGTGTATGTAGCAACATTTAATTGAGAAGAAGCTCAAGAGATCATATAGATCAGAGATTATGAATGTGTTTACCTTTTTCCTTTAATTTCAACTTTAATGGGGGAGAATTCTCAGGTGGGAGTGAGTGAAGATGCAAAGCCCAGTCCAAACCTGTGCCTGAACTGAAACCTTCTCCTACCCATTCAGGCTAGGGAGCTCAGAAGGGTTAAGGGCTCTTCCCAGGCTCCAGAACAGCACGATCTATCCTATGTAGGGCCACATTTTTCTAACTTTTTATTAAAAACTTCCAATGGTGGATGTTTCATGACTTACCAGGCAATCTAGTCCAGTGCTTTACTGTCCATCCTGAGAGTATTTTCCTGTGTCTCCCCTGCAGCAGTTTGATTCCATTATTTTTCTTGTGTGTCATGGAAAATAGGTGATCTCATCCTGCTGGTAGAAACTTCTGTGTATTTAAAACCATGTGTGCCATTTGCTTTCTCATTTTTCTTCCATTTTTCTTCTGTGTTTCTTCCACAGATCAGGTTAAAGATTCTCCTTTGAGATTTCATACATATATATTTTTGTCTAAATTGTGTGTGTCTTGCATAGATAATTCAGATAATGAAATAAACAAAGTTACTTACTGGTGTGATATCTGATTTATGGCATGGCTCATTTCTGGGTCTGTTTACAGTGTCTTATCTGAAGTATTCTTGGAAATGCACATGCATGTACCAATAATCATTTTTTTTGCTTCAATAGAAAATGTATCGCAAAGATTTTGAAGAAGGGATCAAGGGAAGACCCTCAATGGATCTAGACAAGACCCCAGAGTTCTTGCATATAAAAGAAGTCACTAACCTTTTGAAAGAGGTAGACAATACTTATTTCTTTTTTTCTGTTGTTATAAATGAACAATAAGCAGCATCACTACCATTTAGTGAGTGCTGAACAACAGTTCACTTTGTTGGCAGTTAACTTTGTAGCTAAATACAAAAGTAACTTCAGGCATAAAAATTGTGGAATGTCATTTTATATTCTGAATTGTCCTCTAGTAAGAAGTGATGCCAGTTACATTTTCCTTATGAGCACAAGCAAATGATAGATCTCAGACCAGCTGAACCAGAAAACACAGTTAAATGAACAAATCAGATGACTCTATAGAAAATTGATTGTTGGCAGGATGTTCCCTCTGAGGGCCTCAGTTTTGGAATTTGTTCCTCTCCTGTGTCCAAATAGCCTGAATTTGGTGACCTTCCAGTCATGATGCAAAAGACATCTGTTTGATAGGGTTTTGGAGAGGGCCTGGAGATGGTTTCTGTGTTGGTTTCCAGATGGCAGTTTTTTCTTTTAAGTAAGTATTCCAGGTTTATGCTACTCTGTTGTGGTTATATGGACACCTTGAGCTGTGTATAGTCACTTTTAACTAATTTAATTGAAATAGTTATCTGTCATATTTGTTCTGGATGAAAATAAAGAACAACAAAATTCCATTATTACCTTCTTTGAGGATGTATTATTAGAAAGTGTAGGTTTTCTGTATGCCCAGTGGTTCTTTAAGATTTTTCCTATATTCTGCAGTTGTATGTGGCATTATAAATTAAATAAATTTTTCTGCGTAACTGAGAATCCTTCTATCTTTAGTTTTTTATGTTGTTATTAAAATCTATTTTGATGCTAGTTTTTAAGTATTGGTTGGTTCTGTAGATTACACTTGCTATTTGACCAAATTTAGAAGTAAATGTATTGGTAAAGTTCATATATTAGCTCTGCTTATACAGCAGCTCTGCTGGATATTCTCCATTTGAATTTGGGAACCAACAGTACCTTGCTTATATTATTCTATTAAGAATAGATGGCTTTGCTGTGGAGCAAATGAACAAATCGTTGAGGAGGCTAGAATTAAAATCCCTTGAACCTAGTTCCTTTTCTCATCCTTAACACAACTTATCCCAGTCTATGGTAGATTTCATATGGGTCAAGAAAACATTTTGTTTTCTGGTATTTCTTTGTTATTCATCATGTAATAAATAATTTGTTCCAGTAAGCTTGAATGTTGGTTTCACAAGTTTCAAGCAAGGTCTATCTTGTGCAGTACTGGTGTGTGTGTACATGTCTCATGTATGTCTAGTGACTGGGAGAAAATGCAATTTCTTGCATTTCATTCCGTTAATCCTGCTGCATGCTGAGTTTTCACAGAAGTAGTTAGTGCATGCATAGTTGCAGATAGGACACAAATGTTCATGCTTGACACTTTCACTGCCCTCCAAAGTACTACAAGCATTAAGATGTTCCCTAATTCTTACCTCTTCAAGTTTAATGACTCATTACTTAGAGAGTAAACCAGGCTTCTAAGCCAGAGGGGAAGAATATGAGAAAATGGAAGTAATATTTTAATGCACAACTGCATGAATTTCCTGCTTTTATATCCAAATCCAAGGAGCAAATTCCAAACCCAAAAATTACATATTATTATCCTTCAAGATTCAGCAAAATCCTATATTTCTTCATAGTTAAGCATGTAGCTCAGTAGTTTTACATGAAAGTTCATAATAATGTTTAGATAGATGCTACATGAAAAAAGGAGAACCTGGAGATGAAAAAATTAATGTTCAATTATTTTATTTTTAAGTGTCAGCTTTGTTCCAGCTTATTCTGTTGCCTTCCCATTGAAGAGAATTCTGCAAATATTTCACATTTTGTAACAATAAGAACTTTCTTCTGGGATCACATTCAAAACTCCTTCAAAAGGGATAGTTGAATTTAATACTTCCAAATGAATACAAGTTGTTTCCTGCTTGTTGCACGATGAGCCTCTGATAATAAAGAGAAGCTTCTTTTAAAATACCTGGTTTTCTTTTGTTTAAATAAAGAGCTTCTACAGTGACAAAGGTGCTCACTGCACTTATGAAATTTAATATGTGGTTAGGAGCATTCATCCTTGTATATATAAATCCTTCTGAAAAATATCTTCACTCGAGCATCTTGGATGTCAGTAGTTTTACATCAGGTCTCTAGGAATTGTGAAGAGGAAAAAGAACCAAATGTCCACGGGCAGGTTCTAATGTACTTTTAATTTTCTGCTGAACATTTCAGCACATATGAGTCCGCAGCTGTTAAATGTTGATAGATTATATCAAAGTAGTGTCTGAGAGGCACAGAAATTATATGTTAGGAATAATGCTTTTACATTATAATTTATTAAGCAATCATTTTAACAGGTCTGAGTATAGTGTTCAGGCCATTCATCCTAATTGTGATGCCATTAGTGGAACAGAGGTAAAACCAACATCACAGCATATATTGGTCTGTAAAAGCAAATGCTACTGCAGTTAAAATGTCTGTAGAGTCAGCTGAGGCCCCTAAAAAATGTGCTAGCACTGTATAGGAGAGGACTGTTTTTCAAGAGCACAAATGATTTGGAAAGAGGAAAATACATGACTACATTAGAACCTTTCAGTTCCTCAGTATTGTACCTTTTGGTTTCATAATTTCCAATTCTATTTTGATTCAGAAACCTGTACTTCAGCGAATTTATATTTCACAGAAATTTCAAAGAGACCCTGAAGACATTTAATAAGTGCCATTTCATTTTGGAATTTTGCTCATAATATTAAGTGGAGAAATCTCTCTCTCTTTTTAAAAAATCCTTAGAAAGAGTATAGAAAAGATTTGGAAGAATGGATGAAAGGAAAAGGAATGACAGTGTTTGAAGATACACCGGATTTGATTAGAGTGAAAAATGCAGCTCAGATACTAAATGAGGTATGTTGTGCTAGTCAGATTTATTGATGTCACAGAAGGGTCACTCTTTATGTTTTACTTGACTGAAAATATTCCAGATTTTAAAAAATTTAATCTACGATGAAATATGTAAGTATTGAAACTGAGGCTATTTTGTTTTAAGGCTGTTTTGTTTTAGGAATATAGAAAAGCTCTCAGAAAAAATTCCCTTATGACAAATATTTCAGATTTTCAGGTGATTAAGAGGTCAATGGAAGTTGTTAGTGGGGTTAGTAGAGACAGCATTTAAAACTGGGTAAATTTTTCCATCTGTTTGTTTGTTCAGCTAGTGCAATTAATACTGTCATGGAAAAAAAGTGACTGTTACTGGCCTTGTAAAGAACAGTCAATGAAATAATTCTGATTTTTTTGGAATCATATACCTGCTATGTGAAAATAAATATTGGTAATGCCTCCTAGGCATCTTGGGAAGATCTTTTATTCAAACTACTCTACTTGTGAAAACCTTTTCCAAAAGTAGAGCTGCTCCTGATGAAATGGATTTTCTTAAGCCACTGGTTCCTTCAATGAAAATAAATAGGTGGAGGCTCCCTACAGAGCATTATTTTAGAACTGAACTTTGATATTAACTTTGTAGATCCAAGTTGCTCTGGGGGTTATGTGTATGTATGTTAGTGTGCCATCCACTCCATTGTGAAGGACTGGGAGTGGAATTGGGACTTTTTGATCTGGCTTGTCTTGCCTTGGAGACCACCCTGGGGAAGTTGTGCTTGTGTGCTCAGTAGAGCTGCAAGCTCTGAAACTGGCAGAGCTGCAGCTCCTGTGGGTGACCTTGCACAAGCTGCTTGGGAAGCAGTAGTAGGAATGGAGGGGGGAGGCAAAGTTTGTGCTGCACTTTGTGCATTTAGGGATTAATTCTTTCAGAGCAATATATATATATTTCTTTTCTATATGTATTTATTTTATATTTATTTAATATGAGTATGTGTGTGTATTTATACACGTATGCATACATGACTGTAAGAACCAGAGGGAATGCCATGCATAAGCCAGTCTGGTAAAGAAGTGCAGGAATATATAGCTATAACTCCCAGGACTGTCTTTTTTCTGTGATACTTTACATACTGTGAAGCTATGAGGAAATATCTACCATTCCACCCTTAGCAGAGGTGGAGTGAGTGATGATGTCTTCTCACAGGTTAACTTACACTTTTTGCAAAAAACTGTGGTGTGTGGAGACTTGTTTTATCCCATTCACATCCACATCAGAGTAAGACAGGTGGAAGATTTAAAATCTTTTTAGTCTTGTTTTTGTAACTGATCAGACCATTGTATTGAGCTGAAAGATATTTTCCTTCTTTTTTCTAATGTGCAAACTAAATAAGAATTCACAAGCAAGAAGAGTTTGAAGAAATTTCTTAAGTATATGTGTTTTGAAACAAATGCCTTTTCTTCATAAGTGGAGATAAAAAAAATAGAAGAGTGATTACTACTATAGTAGCAATACCCAATGCCTGAGAATCTTCTAATTTTCTATTTGAAAAAGATACAACTGTTGTATACAATACTTCAGTATTATATTTTAATATCATTTGCTGATATATAAGAAATACATCCTTGCGTGGATGAGGATGAAATATTAATTTCTTTCCTGGTTATTGGTTATTTATAATTTATGTTGAGAGGAAAAAGCAGCAATCATGGATGAATACTGCCACTTTTCTAATGGCTGTGGTTCAAGAAAGTCCTATTAAATGAATAAATTACAACATCCTGCTCTGAAAGTTCAGGAGAAACAATTCTGTGTGGTATTAAATTTCAAACATTTAGTTTGTTCATAAATAAAATATTTTCTTAAAAGTAAAATGTGTTTCAGTTAGACTGGCACCAAGAACCATGCTATCTTCTGCAGAGCTAAACTTCCTCTTTACTTCAGAGAGTAATTGTAGCAAGTTGTATGAACTGATTTCTCCACAGCCTGTGCCTTATTAAAAATTCAGTGGTAGTGTGTTATATAGTCGATAACTATCTCAGGTTTTCCTTGTGTAGTTTATTATGTGTTTTCCTAAAAAAAGCTTGCCAAGACTCTTAACCTGAGATTTTTGATTGACTCTAGATCTTAAATTGGATCTCCTGTGCAAATACCTACCTGTAACCCTGACTATTGTGAATATAACTTATAAAGTTCTATCTTCACAGAGACAATACAAGAAAGACCTGGAAACTGAAATTAAAGGGAAGGGCATGGAAGTTGGTCCAGATACTCCTGAGATAAGACGAGCCAGAAAGGCTTCTGAAATTGCAAGCATGGTCAGTACTGTACCTGGTGCAAGCTTTCCCTTTGACAGAATGCAGCCAATTATTGTGGAGAATTCAAGGTGGTGACAAATCTAGGCAATAGTAATACCACAAATGTCACCAAATGCCTAAACCATTTAGCTGCATAGAATCTGAAAGCTGCATAATCAGCATATGGGGAGAAACTAAGAGTTCCCAGAACTTTGCCTTTTCTGACACCTTTTGCCAGCGATGCCAGTTCCTCAAGAACCAGGCATGGGCTGGGCTGTGTTCAGTAAATGCAGACCTTCCTGCTTTGAGGTTTAAATAGGTGCTTGGTAAGTTAGAGCCAAATGGTAGAGTTAGAGAGAGGCAAAAGCCTTTTGAGTCTAGTCTTGCAACTCACAGCTGAGGGAGAACATTTCACCTACGTGTGTCTGAGTGCAGCTGCCAAAGCTACCGAGAGAGGTGGATGCGAAAGGTGAAATCAGATTTGAAATAGGCAGGCTATTAAATGAATTTTTAACTGGTCAGCAGCTACAGCTTAGGTGTTTCATAGATCATACAAACTAATGCTGCTGAATCAAAGGTTATTTGGTGTTTTAAGAATGCTCTTCAGTGAAATTGCACATGAAAGTAGAAACAATTTTAAGAATTTGGCATTCAGACAGGTGAGTGTTGCTAATGTTATTCCTTTCAGAAAGAATACAAGAAAGATTTGGAGAATGAAATTAAAGGAAAGGGAATGGATGTAAGCATAGATACCCTTGATATACAACGAGCAAAAAAGGCTTCTGAAATTGTAAGTCAGGTAAGTACAGAATGAATCTCTTGAATTGCTTTGGAAGTAAACCACAAAGAAATGTTGAAAACACAATATCTTCTTGAGTATATTTAGTCTCGAGGGATTAAGCAGTGCACAATAAAATAATAAAGGAAGTTGAAGAATTTCTTTTAAGGTATGACCAGTGATATCAGAATAGCTTTGAAGACCGTATGTACAAATAGCTGCGGAATTAGTTATGGTTTTTTTCCCCTTCTTTTTTCTTCAGAAAGAATATAAAAAGGGTCTGGGGACTGAAATTATAGGAAAAGGGATGCAAGTTGGCCCATGTATTCCTGAAATACAACGGGTCAAAAGGGCTTCAGAAATAGCAAGCCAGGTATGCATAGTTCACAGGCTGAATGTTTTAGTTCTGTGTAACAATGAATTCTTGACATACGTTGCTCAAAATAATTGTCCTCTAGCTCTGTAGAGACTTTCATACCCATATGAAATTTCTTTGTTGTAAGAAATCTTACTGACTGATTATTTTTTATATTTAGGCCTGTCATGCCATGTAAAATGTATTTGTTTACATCTATTTGGAGGTCTTTTTACATTATCTAATGAGACAATGAAGGGAAAATATGTTTTATATTTATTTTCAGTGTGGTGGACAGTGTCAAGTGTCCCATAAAGACAATGATAACCATTTCTTGCAGGAGAGAGATTGAAATAAATGTTGTACAAGGATGTTGAAGCTTGTCAACAATAAGCATCTTTTGTTGCACTTCGGATATTTTGAGCCCAAGAAAGAAATAAGTATTTTTTCAATTGTTTTTCAGAAAATGTACAAAGATGAAGCAGAGAAGATGCTCTGTAATTATTCTGCTGTTCCAGATACTCCAGAGATGGAGAGGATAAAAAGTACTCAGAAAAACATCAGTTCAGTGAGTAATAGTGCTTCTCTTTTCTTTAAACTTTTCAGGTATTTTTCAGTTTAAATAGGTTCTCTTATGCCACAGCATGAAATAGGGAACTGAACCATTTGCATAATTTTCCTAGCAAAAGCTGTATCACTCATTTCTTTCATTAAAAAATTTCCCAGCTTTTCTAGGTGTGACAATGTCATTTTGAATTGCTAAACCACTTACACCACCTTGCCAAACCGCAGTTATTTTTAAATGAAGATTTTTCTTTTTTAATTTTTCCATCAAACCCCAGGAAGTACTTTATTTAAAGGGACACAACAATATAAGGTTTGTTAATGTGCATATAAGATTTTTCATCTACTTCCTATCATATGTACAGAATTTGAAGATTTGTGTATAGAATTAGAACAGATCAGGTTTCATAAATGTATATGTCTAATGATTTTATGTTATGCTGGATATATTTTTTTAATTTTATGTGAGATTTAGGTTTCAGTTTATAACTAAATATAAATTATGAGCTTAGGTTTCTAAAATTGCTCAGTTTATGATGCATTCAGTTCCACTTCCTTTTTGGGCCCATTAATTGTGCTATTTGTAATTTTAGCTTTGCTTGTAATATCAAAGAGGAGGAGTAGTAAATATAGCCTCCAGAACCAGTGGCCATCCAGTTAGTGTCTGGTTTTTTTATGGCAGACTAAGTAATACTAATAATACAAATAATTGGAGAGAGAGGAATAAGTTAATTAAATAATTTAGTATTATCTGACTCTGATGTGGTTTTTTTGCTTACGGATATTCTCAGCTTCTCCAGCACACCTCATGAGTTCAAGGTAAATTAATTTTCCTCAGAGGTGTTTACCTGCAGGTATCCTGTATCACTGTGGCTTCACTGGACAAGGAGGAGCCTGAAGGGAGAGAAGAGAGGAAAAGGAGAAGGCATTGGTCTCTCCTCTAACATCTTCCAGCCATTACCTTCTCCTTTTCTTCCTTTAGATGAGAGCAGCTGAAAGCCACACCTTTCTAATAGGAGCTGTCGACAGTCTCACTGCCCACCATTTTGTTACTTGTAATCTTCTGGTTTGAAAGGTCCTTTTTGCTTTTGACAGTGATTAGCATCATAGCTCATGTCACAGGCATCCTAAGGTGCTACACCAGACCTCTGTGTAAGTAGGCCAGTCTGAGCTTTCTGTGCCATGGCTGACAATTGCCCTTTGATAGTATACTAGATAACATGAAATCAGACTGGTTTTTTTTAAGGTGATTTGTGTTCGCTTTATTTTGTGATCATCCTTTTTCTGATTTCTGAACTGGCTCCTCCAAATGTAGGAAAAAAGTTTGTAGCTGTGATTGAATGATCTTTTTTTTCTTTCTTTACATTTTAGCCTTTCAGCTTTCTGTGCAATTACAAAAGTAAGTTACTTTTTAGATGTAGCTGGGATCAGGCCCAATATAAAAAAATTAATGACCCCTAATAGGCTTCTGATTTTTGGATTTCTTCTCAAGTATTTTTTTACCCCAAGGCACAAAAAAAGTGTCCTGCTCTGCTGGTAAGATCAGTGCTGCTTACTAACTTACTTGGCAGGTGATTTACAATAGTCACCAATTTACTGCACAGGCATCACTTTCATTGAAGTCCTAGCTCAGACTTTTATCACCACTCCCTCCTTGGTAGAGGAGAAAAGTATATTTTAGTTCAGTCCCCTGTGTAAATCTTCCTAGCTTGTACTGAGATGTTGGTGCAGAAGAATTTTCAAGTTCTTACTCATAAACTGTTTCTGTTCTCACATGGTAAACCAAAACTAAATTGTTAAAGGTTTTATGAACATTTTAAAAAAATTAGTTTTGGACCCAATTAATTCACTCTCCTCTAGAATATCTGGTGATCCTGTTCACCCTAGGTTGCAGAGAACTTTAGGGAAGTAGGAGAAACAGATGTAGAATGATGTTTTAATGTGTAGGGTTTATTGAAGTTAAATAAATTTAATAAAAGTTAAATAAATCTTGGGTTAAGAAGGGAAGAAATACTAAATGTTAAAGATTTATTTCATTAACTCCAGAATCAGACTTGTTTTTAGACTACCAGCCTGGAAATACTTACTGCAGTGGCAACAGCTTTGGCACCAAATACTGAAATTCAGATAAAACTGCTTTAGGAGTCTTGGAGCACAAACTGTTGTTCCATGATTATTTAAATTGTAGCCACATCTGGGATTAGTAGAGCAGTTATTTACTGTCTCTTTCTGTAACTTTGAATGATTGTATCTCTTTCTGTAACTTTGAATGATTGTTTCTATTGATGTGCTTTGGTTTTTTTCCTTTACTGAAACAATCAAAATAAAGATGAGAATTATATGAACAGCATGTGTGCCTTTTCAGAAGTGAGATTTGTTTTTAGATGCAGTCCTCAGCTTTCTGGCTTGAACCCAGAAATCAAAAAGTTGCATGACTTGGATTCTAACTCTGGCTATTCTGGTTATTTTGTAATGAATATGCCAATTTTCTAATTTGTTAAATTAGAAATAATGTCTGTTTGCTTCTCAGTGTATTTTAAGATCTGGAGGCTAAAAAAACTATTCAAATCTTGAATGTACAAACACATTCAATTACATTGAAAGGACTGAGATTATTCAAGCGTGTAGTTGTATTTGTAAATTTTTATATATGATGATCTAAATTTTAATATTTTCAATGTTAAAACTATCACTACGAGTACTTGCAATTGTTTGAGGTCAGTCTAAATGATGATAATTATCCGTCTTACAGTTGAAAACATACAGAATGCTATTATAGTTCTTGGTAATCGGTCTGATTTATGAAAAATTAAAGTATTTTCTTTCTTAGCAAGATTATAGTAAGGCCAATTTGGTACTTGGAGAATTGCCCAGCCTTTTTATGAGAACTTGTACTTGGATTGCTAACACTCTCATAATTACTTTTTCTTTTGGGGAAACGAAGGTGTTTTATAAGAAGGAAGTAGGAGCTGGCACAGCTGTAAAAGAGACTCCAGAGATTGAAAGAGTAAAGAAAAATCAACAGAATATTAGTTCAGTAAGTGTTTTAACATTAATTATTCTTATGCAAGTAAAAGGTGGCCAGTTTTTTTGTTTGTTTGCTAAAAATTCTGCTTTTTCATACCACGCATCTCATTCAAATGCTACTCCACTAGACTTTGTTTATAGTCCATTCTACTGTAGTTGTGTCCACTTTCAAGTGGAAGCATTGTGAAAAACAGTAAAAACTCTGAACTAAATATTTGAAGAAAGAATTTTATTGTTCAAGAGTTAAAAACATGAAACGTGTATCCTGATACGAAAGACTGAACAGCAGTTTGCAGTTTAGAAATATACCATCTAACAAAAAAGAAAATTTGCAAAGTTTCTGTGGAGTCTGTTTGTATTATATAGGGCTTGGTACCATTTACACTTCAAGAAGACTGAAGGTGGTGAGACACTGGAACAGTGTGCTCAGGGAAGTTCTGGATGCCCCATCCCTGGAAGTTTTCAAGGCCAGGTTGGATGGGGCCTTGAGCAACCTGGTGTGGTGGGAGGTGTCCCTGCCCATGCAGGGGGGTTGGAACTAGATGATCTTTAAGATTCCTTCCAACCCAAACCATTCTATGAGCCTGTGATTCTAAAGGGAAAATAAATGCCCAGACTTGAGCTATGTGGAAATGTGGAGGATTTGTTTCTCTTTACATGCTGATGACAAGTTGATCTGTGGATCTCATGAGTCTAATTCTGAATTTATGTTGTTTATCTGTGGATTCCTAATGTCTTTGGCACTTCAATGGGCAACTAAAAATAGAGTATAAAAATGAGAGTTTTCTACAAGTAGAACATGCCTTTATGATAAATACATGACAAAACTTGGAAAAAAGTGGAAAAATGTCTGCCAAGCAAGAAAACATTTGTAGCTGCATTAGTCATTTGTTTGGAATTTTTGGTGTGGAGTCCTCTGGGGCCATTTTTATGTTTGTGACATGACTTTTCTGAAGATTAAATGCTTTTTAAATATTAAATTTGAAAGTAACATGTAGATGTGACACTAGATTGTTTGTAAATATTATTTGAAATCCAAATTAGGGATTCTGGACACGTGTTTTACAAGAATTTCCTTACTTACCAAGAAGACTTAAATACTGCATTTCCCACCAAAATAAGATCAGGTAGAGAATTTCCATAACATTTCGGAAAGCTTGTATTTTCCTAGATTCTTTTCACTTCTCCATCCATTACATTTCATCTTGCCATTATGACTCATAATGCGATTTGAAGGTTCCGTACAAGCTATCATGTTTTTTGAGTCCTGAAATAGTTTTTCTGGTTGGGAAGCTGCAGGTTTCCTTGATTTCAGGGTGGTATTTTTTTTTTTTAGTTTTGTTTTTTTGTTGTGTTGTTGTGGGGGTTTTTTTTGTTATTGTGCTTGATTTTGTTTGGTTTTGTTTGTTTTATTTTGATTTTCTTCCCCCTCTTCCCTCCCAAGCAATTATGATTTTGGTTTATTTTTAGTCAAATTTGTACTGGTGTTCTAGAAATAAAACCCTAATCTCCTGTTATCTATTTGCCAGTTACCAAATACATTTATTTTGAGGGCTGTCTCAAGCACACACAGAGGCTTATTAGGAACAGTCAGTCCATTCCTCATGTTTCAGAGTGAAATGGAAAAGTAGTGCGCAGTGCTTTAGAAATCCTGAGGAGTGGTGAAGAGGGGAAAGTAAAAAGGGGATCAATATGCCAGCAAACATGTATCAAGAGAAAAAAACAACTCATTAGTGGCTTAGTGGTATAAGTAGCGTGACCTTTGCCTTGCTAGCCTGTATGTAGATGTAATATTTTACAGAAGATATTTTATTACATGTAGTGTATTTCAGATTACTTAGTTTTATTCATAAAAAATGGAGAATGCAAAATTTAAAGCAATGTGCAAGGAAGTTTTAAATTATATGCCAGTAAGAAGGAAATTACATTGTGTACTTTACAGGAGGCCCAAAGGATGATTAAATTACACCAATCTTTACTCCACTAGATTTAAATATTTTACACAAATGTTTGAATTTATCCAGAAGGACTTAGGACAGCGTTAAAACAATTTGCTGGGCTAAATGGAACTGTGGAATATGAAGCACTTCTGCAGTGTAAAAAAAAACCCAGAACATTGCACAAAAATAACATTCACTGTACCATCAAATCATACAAAAATGTCCATTGCATCATGTTCTGAAAGTGATCAAATTTTTCCAGATGACATGTATTGGAGTTAAAGCTCAGAACAGTCTGTTTTTAAGACCTAAAAAACAAAGTGTTGAAAGCCATGGTGGTTGAACTCATTTCACCTGTTGTGATGAGCTGGTTTGGAAGAAGGAAGCTCTTAAATAGTTGTAGTCAAGATCTGACAGAACTTTAAAAGCAAACATCAGACCTATGGCCTATGACTGAATCTGAACCAGGAAGCTACAAATAACTAGGAGGCTTTTAAAAAAATACTTGTTTATACTGAGGAACAGGCAGGGCTGGACACAACACTGGGAAGAAGGCTTCTTGGGAAAAACTTGAATTGAGTTTGTATGAAATCCATGAGGAAACCTGTGTGAAATGTCAGTCAGCACCACAGAGCTAGGGCCAGGTTAAGCTCAAGCAATGGGCATTTTGAGGCATTTTAAGTACTAGCAGAGCTGCCAATTCTTAAGCTTACCTAATAGTCTCTATTAAAAGACCCTTTTTCCAGTGGTTTACTACTTCTGCCAGTCTTAAACTGGCAGTCTGAATTAATATTTTCCATTCCTGGTCTGTGCTTTGGCGTGGTTTGGTTTTATTTATTTATTTCTAAATTTCAACCAACACAGCTTCCAAGTATGAGCTTAGAGAAAAACAAGTTGTTTTGTCTGTGTTAAAAAAAACACCTGGTATTCTCCAGAAGTACCATGTCTTGGCAAAGAGTGTTGAAAGTTATCTACATTGTGTAGTGACATTTGTACAGTGGATATAGGAAAAAAATGGCCAGGATGAGAACTGAAAGTCTAGTGAGTTGCTGAAAGTGTTATGGACAAAGTGGAGAGGGCGAGGGTGAGGCAAGACAAGGAGAGTGATGTCCTTCTGTGTGTGGGTGCTGAAATAGAACCCCAGGTTGCTTGGACTCATCACACCCTTGCTGTCAGCATATCTCTGAGGTACCCTTGGTCAAATATTTTCCCTTTCTTTAATGATGGTGTCCATGGAAGTAACAAACTATGATTGTTCTTAGGTGTTTCTGCAATTAATCTAGACAAACCACAGAGAGCTTAAGATGAAGTCACACGAAGAAATGCATATTTGTAGTTTTTTAAATCATAAGAAATTCCCTCCCCAAGAGGTAACTTTAGGGGGTATTATTAATATCACTAATTAAATATGCAAAACTAAGAAACTTTATTCAAATCCCTGTGTCTAGACCTGATGAACTAATGCCAAAGTATATGATTTTATACTTTGCCACAGAGGTGGACATGCAGAACTCAGGTTACACTTAAGTTAATTGTGCCATTTTCTCATTTTTGAGTCCTTGATTTTGCAGCCTTAAAATGTATTTAACTAAGGTTTTATATGCACAAAACTGTGCAAATTGATTCATTATGCTGTTCCCTTGTTCTTAAACTACTTTTTCTTCCTTAAGACTTGCTAATTAAAAGTGTTTCCAAGTGTTATGTATCACTGCACACACAATTTTGAATATTTTTGTGAATTTTGCTGGTTTATTACCATTCTAAAAATAAAATGGAAGCATGCCATATAACTGTAAAGGATAGCATCATGTGCAGGTGTTGTGGACTTTTTTTTTTTTTTTTTTTTTACAGTGGCATAAGAGATTTGAAGCTGAATATAGTGAATACTGGACAGATGCTTAGTAACAAACAGAGAAAAAAAACCAAACCAAAAAACAATGCACAGTTTTGTCCAAGATGACCTTTTTGGATTACATATGGAAAACTAGGAAATATGATGCCATTCACTTTAGTATCACATCCATTTAACCTCTCAATTCTATCTCATTATGTTGAATTCCAGTTTTGGTACATATGGTGTATAATTGAAGAAATTCTAAGTACTTTACATCTTTGAAATTATGAGTCTACCATTTCCAAACATACAGCTGTTGAGAAGAAGCTAAATGTGGTAAATATCTGACATCATCTTCAAAGGCAGCATCCATCCAAACATCTGCATTCTCTGTTGTGTGTCTGTGTGTGTTTTTAGAGATTTTGAATGAGTCACACATCCTTTTAGGAACACATCTGTGAAATGTTTGGTTTCTGAAATAGACTGGTAACAAAATAGTAAAAAGACCAAGCTGTTGTCAGAGTGATGCAGATCTCCAAGTGTAGTGTCCCATTTGTGATAGAATCATAGGATCATTTAGGTTGGAGAATAACTTTAAGGTCATTTGAGTCCAATCATATAGCCACAATCTCATGTGATGCATTTTGCTCCTATAAGAGTTTTAGGATACTAGACTTGTTCTGTGCACTCCCTGTTGCATCATATCAAACAAGAAGCACTAGAGACCCTAGCAGCTTGTTTCAGAAATTAAATATAACTGTTCCTTTTAAGGTCAATGGTGTTTGTAAGTGTGGACTAGCTGAAAGATTACGAAATGTTGAGTTTTAGTGCTTGCCTGTATAATTCTTTTAATTGCTTATATTTTGTAATTTTTGTTGTGCAGATTAAATACAAGGATGAAATTCGGCATGCAACAGCCATTTCTGATCTACCTGAACTAAGGAGAGTTAAGGAAAACCAGAAGAATATTAGCAATGTGTGCCCCATTTCCATTGCTTTCACAATTGTCTGCTTTGTTGAATGTTTGTGCCTCAGTGAATGTGTCTGTGGTGTTTGTGTTAGTTCCTATTTGTCCACAAAGATGAATTTAATCAGTTAATGGCAAAATGATAATTCCTTAGCCTTGCACTTTGATTAACATCAATGAGCATTAAGTGTTCCTGTTGAAATATGAGTTGTGTGCATCTGAAATAGAACTGCAAGATGGTGAGTACTAATTATCATGTGGAAGAATGTGGGTGTTTATTGAAGAATGCTGTTTTCCATCCAAATGCAGTGGCCTCTTTAATGAAATTTAACACACTGTTGTATATCTGTTACTTGGAAGTGTCTGTGTAGTATCTTCTGCCATGTCATCTAGGTTCGGTACAAAGAGCAGCTCTGCAAAGCTACACCTGTGACTGTCACCCCTGAAATTGAAAGAGTCAAGAGGAATCAAGAGAATGTCAGCATGGGAAGTTGCTTTCATTTAACACTTTGTATAATTTTTGGGTGCAAAGGAACTGTTACACTCTGTCTTGTATATTTGCAGTAAATCTTGACAAGTGTTTTTTTTGGTGTTTTTTTTTTTTTTTTTTTTTTTTTTTTTTTTTTTTTTAAGCAGAACATCCTTTCCCAGCTTTTTTTTTCCTTTGCCTTGTAAAAACTTGGCTACAGTTGTACTCAAACTCCAGATCCCTCAGTAACCTTCTTATCAGAATTTTAGTATTTACTAGCTGACACAACCATTAGAAAGTCATAGTTTGCAGGAGCACAAGGAAAAAGGTAAGGGTTCTTAGAGCACACAGCTGCTTTCCTGAATTGCTGATGTTGTACCTTGTTAATGAGCCTTTGGAAGCCAGGCAGTTCCTCACTTGGAACTGCCATCAGCAGACAAATTTCACGGGGCTACAAATAGAGGTAGTGTTTCTCTGGGATGGTCTCTACCATGTTCCCCAAATTAATTTAGAGTTACAATTTTCAAGACTACTGTTCCTCTAACTGCAGTGTATGATAGTCATCCCTGGATTTATATTGATATATCTAGCTGTCCTAAAATGCATGATGTTTAAAAAACCTGTTTTCTCAAGTGATTCAAGCCTGTCTGTACAGTTTTTCTACTTTCAACAATTTTTGAGTAGAGAAATTTCACTGGAAAGACTAAATTCTCTTTCAGGTCACTGGAATAGCCTTGGGTTAAGGCTCTGTAACTTCATATGCTTCTAGAAACATTAAGTCTTGAAAAATAATTTTATCTTTACAAATATCACTTTGTAAGTTTAATCCATTTGATATCTTAGCATAATTTTTATAAGAAGTTACTTTTTCAGTTTGGATGTATTGATGTGGACACACCGAAACTGTGATATGTGGTAAAGACAGTTGGTTGAACAGTATTTATGTTAATGCCATAGTGCACTGCAGAATTATGAACATAATCTATCAGCACAGTTACCACAGGTTTGTGTGGAACAATTTATTTCACATAAAACTATATGGATTTGCATAAGAATCTCTTTCTCTTTACTAAGGGTGTAGCATATCTGAATTCCCAGTATTTGGGACCAGGACTAACATTAGACTGACTGGTCAGTGCCACATCCTATCCCTTATTCTCTTTAGATACTGGTCCTGCCTTGACTGTGCATTTAGTTAATGCATCATTGCTACAAGTGTATTTTTTTGAAAAGCAACAGAGGAGATATTCCTACAGCACATTTAAATAAACACAGAGTGAAATTTGGGCAGTTGGATACAATTGGCAGTTGTCTGATGTACTGCATGTACTGTGTTAAATCACCTTTGAATAAATATAGTATCAAAATAAAGCCATGGATGGTATCACGGAATTTCTGTTTTTGGACAAATATACCTTTACAGTATGAATTACTGAAATTCAGTTTTTCCATTTGCTCTGCTTTAGTTTAGTGCAGTATTTGGCTTACCAACTGTCTTACCCCATTCCAAATATTAGATATTACCACACTGGATTTGGGCAGCATAGAGTAGATGTCAAGATGTTGTGTGTATGTGTGTATATATCCCTGCAAATGCTTTGATAAAAAGTCTATAGAGAAAGAGCTCAAGGTTATGCTTCAAAAAGCAAGTTTTAATAAACTTCAAATGCATTTTAACTTTTCAGTTGCTTTCTGGATGACCTTTTAAATCATACATTTTAATGTAATGCAATGTGATATTGCTTTAGCTGAAACAGTATGTACCATTTTATTCTCTTAAATAATAGGTTCACTACAGAGAGCAGCCTGGCAAAGCTACTGCTGTGAGTGTCACTCCTGAGATAGAGAGAGTCAAGAAGAATCAAGACAATATCAGCTCGGCAAGTTGTTTGAATCTTTTTGTCATTTAGATTTTCAGTCACTGTAGGAATATAATAAGGATATGCTTTTCCATTTAGATATGGTGTGTCAACTGAATCTTACTGCATCATCTACTGAATGTATTTTTTTTTTTTAATCCTTTGAGTACATGCACTGCAAAAATATTCAGACTTGCCTGATTATTCTTGCAAAAAAATTAAGTGGTTTTGCTGGCACCACTATTTTTCAGGAGGGAGAGGTCTGTAATTCTTTTGTCTCTTGTTACCAAGTTTTACTTTTCTTGACATGAATGATGATATGTATTCCATATATGAAAATACTTTTTTTTTTTTTTTTTTTTTTTTTTAAATAAATTACCACTAGAATGGTGTAAGAAGCAGCAGACCTTGCTGACAAACTAGAATACAATGACTGCCCCAGGGCTAATCTGCTGTAAGAATTGAATTCCCTTGAGACTTGGGACTCAAGCTAATGCTAACCTGGGAGCAGACTGAAAACAGAATCTAGGCCTGTCCTGGTAATAGGAAAGCAGCTTATCATCCGCCATACAAATATGCTTTAAAGATGTTGAAATCACAATGGTATTTTCTTATTTTCCTTATTTTTCAGTTGATAAATGAATTATTTCACTCAGCTTTCAGAAAAATACTATTTTTTCAGTATGTGGTTGATGGAATAAACGTGCTCTTTGGCCTTACTAGCTCATCTGTATCCTCTTGGAAATAAGTCACTAGAAAACGAGTCTAAAGAAAGAAATAAGAAAAATGGGCATTGTGATTTGTAAAGGATACTGCTACAGTGTGTGATTCTTACCATCCTTTCTACTGTAAACAAAAACATGTGTGCTGTTGTTTTGCAGGTCAAGTACAGCAGTGATCAGAGGCAGATGAAAGGTAGACGTAGTGTGCTTCTAGACACACCTGAGCTAAGGCATGTCAGAGAAACACAAAACAACATCTCAATGGTAGGGTACTTTATTCCTATAACTAGAGTATACTAAGGAATGGCACTTGACTTCCACTGGATTTTGCCTTCCATTAATATAGGTAACTACTGAAACTCTCTGCTCAAATATGGGAGGAATATTTTCTTCTTATGTCTGTTGCGGGAGTTTTTGCTAATTGCATATGATTGTAATGAACATTTTCAAAATACTAATAAACAGTTTTCTAACCATTAAATGTCTGTTCTTTTGGGTTTTATTTTCTTTAAAAAAGGACACACCTCATTTGAGCATCTTAGTTTGACTGGATTAGGTGACACACTTCACCTTGTGCCTGTGCACGTTCCTGGTTTCTGCGTGACTTTTGTTCTTGGAATGTATCGTTTTGTGTGCATTTGCTTGTGTGAGAATGTTTGCCAATTCAATTCTTTGATGATTAAGGCTAAGAAGTAAATATGTGTAATCATGGATACTACTTTTATAACTCCTACTAATGGTTTTGTTCCAACACTTTCTGCTGTCACGATCTTGGTATTGTGTTTTTGTTTTTTTAAAAGTGGAATGCTTGGAATAACTGCAATTGTTTCTAAAACCCTATGTTTAAAGACAGCTGGCATATGATAATACAAAAGAGGAAAATAATACCTTTTGTATGAAACTGTGCATAAAATCAGATTTCTCAGTGAATGAAAATACTTGAGTTCTGTAGAACTATTACGCTGGAACAGATGTAGTTGTCTCCATCAGTACAGAGATACCCTGTCTTATAGAAGATGGGAATGGACCAGATGACTTCCTGAGGGCTTTTTCTGTCCTGTGTAAGATGATGCTTTGCTGCTTGAGTTAATGCTTAATTCAGTGGCAATGAAAAACAAATGCAAAAATTATAACAAAATATCAGGAAATCATGTTAAAGAGATCAAAAAGACTCAGCTGTCCATCCAGCCTATCTCATGTGTGTAACAATTCTATTATACTGCAAACTACAAAGAATATAATTGCCACGTGAAACAAATGCATATGCATTCTTGAATAGAATGACTATTTGGTGTCAAGGGCAGCTTGGGGAAAAGTGGAATTCTTCTTGTTTCCTAGGTTAAATACCATGAAGATTTTGAGAAGACAAAGGGCAGAGGCTTCACTCCAGTGGTAGATGATCCTGTAACAGAGCGGGTACGGAAAAACACCCAAATTATGAGTGATGCAGCATATAAAGGTGTGCATCCACATATTGTCGAAATGGATAGAAGGCCTGGAATAATTGTTGGTAAGTTTTTTAATGCTTTTGCTATTGAGAACACTCTGGGGGGAAGATGAAAGTGTATGTGTTCTCCATTATAACCAAGAAAAAGCACTACAAGATTTCTTTTTCTCTCTTCTCAGCATGAAACTTGTGTTAAAATACTGGTTCAATTCCAAGTTCTAGTGAAATAATAACAGGAATTAATGGGAGATACCTTGCTATTACTTTATTACTTTGGGGTTTGAATTTTGACTATGAAAGGCCATAATATCTGCAATATTCTTCATTTTCCATGGAAGAGAGATGATTAAAGCTGTAATTCTCCAATACTTCACTGTTTACATGTTGCAGACCTTTCTCTTCTTTTTTTCTTTTCCTCCTCCTTTATTTTTCTTTTTGTGTGTCCTTTGTCTATTTTTTCTGTGCTTTACAACAGTGTAGACCCCTGAGGGTCTACATATGGAAAACCACATTGTGATAGAATTCTAAAATCCTTCATGCATAGTAATAGCAAGGGCTGACTTTAACTCTATCTCTCAAAAATCAGAGAAATTACAGGTCAGATTGACTAATTGGTCAGTCATATAGTTAATTCTCCTGCCTAAAGCAAGGTTAACTGTTTCTGTATCATTCGTGGTAGATGCTTCTTCATTCTTTTCTGTAAAGTCTCCATATGAGTCTCTACCACATGAAGAAGTGCATTTCTTTCCTTTTGTATAGTGATGTTTTACATGTCTGTAGCTACAGTCTTAATGTCAGAAGGGATTTCTCAAAAGTGATTGGTTAGAGTTTTGCCTGGGTAAAGTATTGATACTTTTAACACCATGCAAGTCTCAGAGGGTCATGCATCTTGGATCTAGGGCAATAGAATTTCATTGTCTATAGATAGCCAAGCACTTGAATTCACTTCCATAGGTATAGGTGGTACAGCCAAAGAGAGAAAAGCTGCTGCAAAATTGAAGTTTAATACACAGTTTGCAATATGCTGTTTAGTGTGCCCTTCAGACCCCCTACTCTGTACTGTGTTGCATGTGTGCTGTAGCCATATGTAAGAATCATGAGTGCAATCCCCTGTTCTGTAACTGAAAGGTTGCAAGCACAAATAGGTTAGGATTAGGAACATCCCTGAGATAAATTCTGGAGCTGTGAGAAACCTAAATATTACTACAGTTTGTCACCTTAAAATGCTCCAATATCAAACATACAGGAATTCTGAACAGCTTGAGCTTGCCAAACAGCAAAAATAGTGCAACTATTTAAAGGAAATAGTCCATGACAAACCTGTGAGCCTAATATCCAGTGATATTTCAGCTAATGCTGAAATTTTAGCATGTGCTTATTAAAAAAAAGCAGTGAGCTCCCAGCTTATGGAATGTCCTTGGCAGCTAGAAAAAAAATTGCAGACTGAAAAAAGCATCTGTGGATCTCTTGATTTTTTTCCTAGCTGATACTTCAGCTAAGCCAGTTTGGAAAAGTAACTTTGTGCTAGAGTCCATCTGGTTGCTTTTTAAAGTATTATTGGCGAAGCTGTAACAACTTTTTCAAATGCCTGATTGCTCAAATGAACGCCTCTGCTGAAACCATTCTAAACCCATCAAGGGAAATTAATCTGAACTTTGCATCTGCAACCATGATTCTCATGTAAGCATAAAGGTACTTGGCAAAGGTTACCAGAGTGGAGGGGGAGAATCACCTCCCTTGACCTGCTGACCATGCTTCTTTTGGTGCAGCCCAGGATATGGTTGGCCTTCTGGATTGTGAGCACAAATTGTTTTTTCTTGTCCAGCTTTTCATCTACCAGTACCCTCAAGTCCTCCACAGGGCTTACTATGTTTTTACTTAGGCATAATCAGACAGAAAAATTGGGCATGCAGTAGTTCCTCCACCCTTTTCTTGCCTGTCAATCCTTTATGGAGTTCTATAATTTATCACTGGTAGGATTAGCACATAGCTTATCAAAAGACTTTGTGGTGGCTTTTATTCATCTTGGCAAGAGGGGCTTAGCACTATTGCAGTAGATAACACATAATGTACATACATTTAATGTATTTTAAATCCATGGGATTTATTTTATTAGCTCTGTCCTTTCCATTGCCTCTAAGCTATTAATAATTTGAAACATGACATATTTAGTGGTCCCTGCAGTCCTACTTTACCTGTCAACCAATTGTTTACCTTGATACTCTTCAAACCACTGAAAGGCCCAAGTTGGGAAGACAGTTATTTTTCGCAATTCCAATTCATCGAGTGAATCATGAAGACACATCTGCCCAAGAAGGAAACCACTAGTAAAAAGGCATGATCTGGTATATCTGTTTTAAATTATTGTGCTTTACATCAAGATTTTATTTTAAACTGTTTTGGAGAGATTAAATGATTATTGTATTTTTAGACATAGAAGATATGAATTGATCAAGAGTTTGTACTGTAGCTGCTTGTGCATTTGCTATAACCCTCGTCTTAACTTGAACAAAACTAATTATTTGTTACAAATGGTTTAATTTGGTAAGGGGAAATAAAAATGAGATAATTCTCCTTAAAGTAATGTCAGCATTTAAAATTAACGCAGTGATTTCTTTTAAGCAGGAAATTAATGCTTTCTGGTCCTTTCAGGTGAACATACAGGTTTTTTGGTTAATTTCAAGGTGAAAGAAAATAGATGGTGATTGTTAAAACTCATTCCTTTCATGCTTTTACTTTGTTTGTCTGTCTATAATTTCTGTACTTTGGGAAAAGATCTAAAAGTTTGGCGCACAGATCCCGGCTCCATCTTCGACATTGATCCCCTGGAGGACAATATTCAGTCTAGGAGTCTGCATATGCTTTCTGGTATTGCTTTTATCCTGATTCTTCCAAAATCAACTTTTTACTTTTATGAAACTAAGTTGACAGTAAATTTTTAGATCAGTGTGCCAGCCATGTGTTTTATGGTGTCTTATATATATATAATAAATAACTAATATTTTAAAAGCAGTTTTTAGAGGAAATATTCATCTGTAATTACATATGCAGATGAGAAAAATTAAAGAAATCTTATCCTAAACAGCAGTTATTTATACCACTTACAAGTAGTCACTTAAAAAGCATTTACCTACTTTGTCCTCACTCTGAGCTGAATTGTCAAATAGATCTTACTAAAATTTCAGAGATAAAATTTATAAAATTGATTTCTGCGCATGTTGTGATTGTACGACATGATATTATGCCTTGTGTTATTCTTTGCAGCTCCAAATTGGTCATAATTTAAGAGTAGCTGGAATAGGAGAGAAGGTAATATAATGCTAGGCAGCAATATTTTGGTTCTTGTTTTTTTGGATTTTTTTCCCCACTAGAAGTATTATTTTTGAACCTTCGGTATTGTGCATGTATTTTTTGCTACTGAGAGTAGAACTTTAAATATTCTTTTGAATGTTGTATAGCAGTATTTCCACATGCACTTGCATGCATGCTGGGTTAAAGAAATATAAATTGTTCTGGAAATTTTCATATACTTCATTTTAATCCTTTTTCCCTTCAGTATCTCCATGTTACCTTCCATTTCTGCTTTTCTTTTAAAGCAGAGAACAGGCTCATTTGTATCTAAATTTTGAAGCAAACTTTTGAAATAATGGTGTTAAAAATGGATACAACTTTGTGAACAATTCACTTTAGATGCCATTCGTGTATGAATATCAGTGTTAGCAGTGTTGGGGTTTTTTTGTTGTTGCTTGTCTTTGCACTTCTGTCATCTATTTACTGTGATACTCTTTCTTCCTACCTTTGTAGAAAGAGCAAGCCGTTACAGTAAGCAGTATTTACATTCTACTAGTTTGGGAGATTATAAATCAGATGGCTCTGACACGAACCCTACCTTTTCTTACTGCAGTGAGATAACAAGGCCATCTGATGAAGGAGGTACCCCTTATTACCACATTTTTACTAATGACATTTATCACAGTGTGCTGTGATACCACACCTCACAGGCCTCTATTAACTCCATATCCTTGTGTAGTTACAAATAATTGGAAACTAGTGCCTGATTGATTAAGGAAAGAGACTGCAGTTTCTTGCATGCTGTATTACCTTACTGTGTATTCTCTTTCACCATTTTGGTTACAGTCAGTCCAAAAGCTCTGCTAACTCCTGTTTACAATGCTTAAGAGAAGGTGTGTTGTGTTTTTGCAAAAGGTACATGGTTCTGGTTTTTTTTGTTTGTTTTTTTGTTTTTTTTTTTTTTTTTGTTTTGTTTTTTTGTTTGTTTTTGTTTTTTTTTCTTTTATTTTTTTGTTTATTTTCTTGACCTCAAGAGACACAATGTAATGGGAAAAACACTCCTCTAACTGAAAAAAAAATTAAAATTAACCTTGTGCTTTTCAGTGTGCAAGTCAAGTGTTTTTTAATGACCAAAGTATTTCTTCCCATACTAAACTCTGTGGGTATTGTGGCTCTCTGTTTCCATCTTAAAAAGTGTATCAACTAGCTACTTCCTCCCACATGAAAGTTTTCTTATAGTCTCTGCAGTGTAGGAACTAGGGTTAATATTCAGATGGGAAATTTATATAATCCTATATTGTTTAACATAGATTAATACTGGGATACTTTGATGAATCTTCAAGACCATATCTTGCCTTTGTGATGACATAGGTTAGAACAAATTTCGTGAAAATGATGGATGTGGGCCCAGTCATCTTAGTGATGTTCCAGTGTGTACTAGCCTTGACTAGTGAATTATAAGTATTCAGAAATATTACATTCTAAATATATTTAAAATATAGTGCTTTCTACTTCTCAGTTGTGGAATGAAATGCATTGAAAACATTATCCAGAAGACTGATATCTTATTTTTTTAAGACAGTCTTAGAGTAAAGGTATTGCTACCATAGTTGTCTGTCATCCTTGAATTACTCATGTTTTTGGAAGATTTTAAAGCATTTTAGTTGTACAGTGCAACTATTTATGTTCTGTCACTTGCCAGAGTAATATGTTATAGTGGCTAGTGTTTAGGGAGCCTGTGTTGCATTAGATGCCATGTAAATATTTCCAAGCAGATCTGATTAACAACAGGTGAAGGAGAAAGTGTTCAGAAACACATCACTTTGACAGAACTGTAATCCCTTATATCATGTCTTTCCGTCTTTATTTGATATTTTAGCTGTATTCCCAACTCTTTTAATAGATGATAGCAGTAATACACATCATGCTGGCTTTTATGTCTTTTCCTGTGATGATGGGAAAGTGGGCTTCACAGTTCAGTGCATACTGTCTCTCTCTGTTCTGATCTTTCCTGGCTCTATTGCAAGTGATTTTAACATTGCTTTGTCAGCTTGATTTGATTGTTAACAGATATTTTTTATTAGTTGCCATATTGAGGGTAGGAAATAGGCTTTATTTTCCTGGTTGTTTTGGCACTAGCAAGATTGCCTTTTGTGTCTCTATTTAAATCTATTGTGGTGATGTGTTGAATAGGTCCCTGCCAAGATCAACATATTTTAGCAAGATATTGTTTCCACTTTTGACCCAGCTGGCTAAGCCAGGGTTTGAGCACTTGCAAACAGTTCCCATTATCGGGTAGAAATAAATGCCAGAGAGAGGTAATTTGATATAATACTCATAATTTACAAGAAATTGCCATTTTTGTGAACACATTCAGAAAAAAAACGAAAAAACTGACAGCAGAAGATAGCATCTTTTGTCAAAAAGAACAGCTCTCTACATGGAAGTGTCCCATCCAAAAAAGTGTTTAGAATGTATCTCTAGGATGAATTTCCCCTTGGATTTTATACACTTTCTCTTATGGCATACCACAGTAAATGGGTACCAAAACAATTTTGCTGTGATTGGAAGGCTGGTTCTCAAAGAATTTCTACTTTTAGATCTAGCAGTGTTTCTCACTGGCAGTGGTTCAATCTCTGTGTGCCAACATGAAATACGTATTCTTTGGCTTTATCTCATCATCTTTCACATATTTATGTGTAGTTTGATTGCTAATTTATTCTGAATACCTTCACTAGTATTTGACCCACAATTCAAGTCTTCCCCTGCCACTGCTAATGGAATTGTTCCTTAACCTCCTCTTCCAGCTCTGACCTGGCTCCCTGGCTTCATACCAGATGTTAAGGGCTTATTTAGATCTAAATAACTCTTTCTTGCCTTTGAGGAATTTCTATAACAATATCACAGGGAGGCTACTATAATAACTTTTTCCTGTTTGATTCCATGACCATTATTTTAGGTGACAAGGTTGAGCTGAGCCAAGTGTGCCTCCTGGGGAGTTTGCCTTAAAAAATCAGTAATTTTTTGCATGATCTAAGTCAGGAAAATTCCTGTTCTTCTTTTAGATTATTGCAGGTAAAACTTGGTAGGAAACAATTGTTAGCTTGCACTTTCCAGCAAGCCTCATGAACTTTCCATTTGATTTTCTTTTTAAGATAACTTCCCTATTCTGTCTGACCTTTTTACAGCTTCTCTCTGTTAGTGTTTTTCAAGGATTTTAACTTCATGGTATCACCAAATTTTTGCCATTCTAGGTAGAAGGTGTTGCACTAGAGCTTCTCAGTCTGCCTAAATGATTTGTCATTTATTATTGCTCCAACAAAGATTTCCTTTTTACCTGCAAGCCATTCCATAGCACTTCCCAGAAACAGCTGGGTGCCACATTAGTTCTTGCAAAATTCTCAGTTGTCTTTCAAGTATTTATTTTCAGCTTGGCAAAAGCGGAACAGAAACTAATGATTTCTCTCAGTCCTACTTTTAACATTGGTGTCAGTCATGGAGCTATTAACTCAATTTTGGGAAGTTTTTTCCAGGTTATTTTTGTGACAAAGAGAAGTAAGGATGTCAGATTTTTTGTTTTGTTATGTTTTGTTTATAAGGCAGACCAGACAGTTCCTTTTTCACAAAACACTATGGGAAAAAAAGGAACAAGAGACAGTTTATTTGCTTTCAAATCAGGTCTTTCTAGGCAGCATTTTGTCCCACAAATCTCTCAAATGTTTTTTGGTTGGTTGGTTGTTGGTTGGTTGTTTTTTTGGGTTTGTTTGGTTTGGGTTTTTTTTCTTCTTTTTTTTTTTTTTTTAGATGTTTGTTTATAGTCTTTTCAGTGTTTCTCAGAAGTTGTGCTAAAGCATGTATTTTTATAAAGATATCTTCTATTTTAAAGTCTCCATATAAAATCAATCTATCATCTTTTGCTAGTAACTGGCAAGTGGCATTTAGCTCATACCTTCATGTCTCAAGACTGTTTTATTTAGTTCCATTCCCTCAAAGGCAAGAGTAAAAATGCTTGAAAGTAGCACAAATTCACAGTACTGGAGACTTTTAAAAAAAAACCAAACCAAAAACTTGTTGTATTAGAACACTTCCTATATATATTCTTCTCAGTAGCTCCATCTCCAGAGACTGAAGTGGGGAAAGGACTATTTAACACTAGAGTATTAATATTTAGGGTATGATGTAAGGTATAGAAAATATATATGTGTGTGTGTGCGTATATATATATATATGTGTGTGTGGTGTATGATCACAGAAACCAATCTCAGTTGCTCAAAGCTGTGTGTGCTGGTATAGACAAAGGCTGCAAATAGATCTTCGAAGTTAATTAATATTTTTCTTCAGGCCCATTGTTTGTAGGAAGCCAAGAAATAACATATGAGAGAGCCAGCGGAAACTCTAGTTTAGGACTGAAATGTCAAACAAACCAAGCCTTTGAGAGAGCAGAAACTTGTCCTTAAAGGAGCTGACCTTGCATCTGCAGGGGTCACTCAGCTACTGCTGCCACAAATTCCAGGCTTTGCTGTGATGGCAGGGAGGTGGCTGTGCACATTTGGGTACTGCTAGAACAGAGTGTCCTGATGACAGGGCAGATGAGCCATGGCACTGCTACAAGGGCTATCGTTTTGGTCACTTCTCTTTTTGCATCAGTCTTTAACTCATTTTGAGGTGAAGAATTCCTCATGGTGTGTTTGGAATGCGAACATCCAGCTGCACCAATGATTATCACTGTTATTCTCATTTCACTGTTATTTATTCATTCTCTCTCTGTCTTCTATTAGGCAACAATTTGCACATTTTTTTTTCACTTAACTTTAGTGAAAGTGTTTTCCTTAGAATTCCTCTTGCTCTAGTTATTGAAGTCCTTTTATACTGCTTTCCTTCAATCCTGTTTCAACTGCAGAATGTTTTAATTTCAATTTATAAAGCTGTTCCTTCTCTCAGTTTTTATTTTAGTCATCTTTCAATCTATTGTACCTTTCTGGGGCTTTCTGTTTAGCTCTCATCTGATTTTCTTTGATTTAAATCAGCGGGATTTTATTTGACATGACTAGGTTTTGCTTTTAGTCTGAAGGTTTCTATTTTAAAATTATCTTGATGAATGTTATGCAATAGATGAATTTAACTTTTTTTTTGTCCCTGATACACCATTTTATTCTTTTTAGTTGAAACGTTTTAGGTTTTTTGTTTTTGTTTTTTGTTTTTAAACTTTTGGTCTTCCCTTTTTTGGTCTTTATTTCCATGTGATTCCTAGTTTAATTGGTGTGCATCAGCATTTCAACATGATGTATGCATTTTTTCTTACACTATGCTCAGAATTTTTCTGTGTATTTAGTGTCCCTTTTTATTTTAAGTTTTGTGTAGTCTGTAGATGGGGAAAAGTCAGAGGTGAGTATCAGTTTCTTTCAACAACAGATATATTGTTACTCTGATGGGAAAAAACCCTTGGTTTATTTGTTATTTTCATAGTCATCCCATTATGTTAAAAGCTGCATAGAAGTCAGTCTGTAGAAGACAGAAATCAGGTCTCATGTTATGTAGGAAACTTTAGTGGGTGCTAGGACAGAATTTCAAGTGCCTTTTGTTGCATTTTAAAACGAGTACTAAAATTTCATGTATCTGGTTGGAGCCAGTGTGTTCTTGATAGGCTGCATGTTCAGTATTTATGCTTGTCTCCTTCTGCCTAAGTTCTTCAAATTCAGTTCTACCTTCTGCCACCAGACAAGTAGGGTGAATTAACATAAAGAGGCCTTGATCTGAAGTTTAAGGCCTCGCTTTCTTTACTCTGATGAAAAGTGTCTGTCACTAACACTCAGGTCTCTCACTTTTCCTTTGCTTGGGAATCTACCCTCTTTTAGTCTTACTCATCCTGGCAATCCAAGCAGACAAATTTCAACAAACCATGAAATTCCATTTATATTTTGGTAGTCTCTTAATTTTTTTAACAACCTCAAAAGTAACCTGTAGGTTTCTCTAAGAAAACTGAAAATTGGTATTAGATACTTTGTTGATACTGCATAACAATTGATAAGATACAGGTAAGATTAATACAAACAACGTTTGAGGAATAAATAGTGCAAATGGGCAAGCTGGCAATTTGACTCCAAAGTCTATGAGGAACACATAGTACTGCAGTATCTTCCCCTGGGATATGAGTACTTGGAGTTTTGAAGTCTTTATGTAGCTTGGAGTGTAAGCTAAGTCAGTCAGAAACAGTAAGTCCTTTCTCCCCTCTCCTTAGTGGTGTCCTCCTTGTGTTATATGAGCCTGCTGAAGAAGAAAGGCTCCAGAGCAGCCGTGTCTGTTCCCCTCCCTTTCTCCAAACTCTTTGGGTTATCTTTCCTCACTAAGCAGGAATGTGTTGTAGGCCATTAGAAGAACTAGTGTTTCAACTGCAGTGTGAACACAGCCCTGCAAAGAGCAAACATAGACTTTTTTGTAGTAGTTTGTGTCACTGGCAACAGCCTCACACCGTGTACCAGCTCATGGAGAGGGCTTTTGTTCCTCAGACAGACAATGATATTTTAAGCATGGATTTCAAGGATGTCTTCTGCTTTCCCCCTACCACACACCAGTATCTGTGGCTGTGTAGCTAAAATGCTTATCTGTAGGTTCTGCATATACACCCAATATAAGCATACATATATATAGATACCCACCCATATATACTGCAGAAAATCCTAAAACTGGTCATTTCCTCTGCTCCTGGTTAATCCCATCAGCAGACAAAGTAGTCAGATAAAATGGAAAAAAAAAAAAGTCTTAATTTCACATGCTGGAGTTGCAGAGATCCTTCCTAGGCCAAGGACTTGTGCTCAGAAAGTGGTAATACTTTTGTGCTGATAGATGGAAGAAGGAAAAGGAAACAAGATTCAATTCCCTTCCTTTCTCTATCTTTCCCACATTTTTTTGTAAAAAACACTCTCATTATGAGGATAGGAAAAAATCACCATCAGTAATAGACAAGTCAAAGTAAAAAAGGGGGAATAATACCTGATGTTCTTTCTATTATAATACAAAGATCTGTCTTCCATCTCCAGGTGCAGCTGGCAGGAAAACAGGGCAGAAAGCCTTCACCCTACTTCATATTAATATTCAGTTGCAAACCTCTGTCATTTTAAGCAGGTCAAGCAGAATGACACAGAAGTTATATTTTCTTCTCTGGCAGCCAAGGAAGAATGGTTCTTTTATGCTTGGTAGCTGAACTCTGTTTCCGTAACATTGTTCCCTAGGGTCTGGTAATCAAACATGGCATTTGGAGGGAGAGGAATTGTAGATTTCACAGGAAGAGCTACAGGCTTTTGTGGGTTTCTTGTCCCCTTTCAAGTGTATCAGCAGACTGCACTGACACAGAAAGCTGAACACATCAAAACAACACACTGTGTACTCCCTCTTGGTGAGAGTCACATCCACACTTCTCTTATCCACCAGACTGTTACATCTGTTTCTGACTTTTTTTATTTTGGACTAGGTGGTGCTTTGGTTTTGCTTCTTTTACATGCAAGTCACTTCCACTCTACAGTGTCTTGGCAAAACTGTGCTTTTCTGTCTTGATAATCAGATTGGTTTTTGTTCTTAAATGTATAATGCAGTACAAATGCTTGCAGTCAAATAGTAAACACATTACCCATAAAGCTCTTGTAATGTTTTTAATTTGGCTAAATACATCTCTGAGTATGTAATATGGGCAGAAGTGCCTGCATGTATTTGCTACCTATCTGATACTACAAATTATTTAGCGTAAACAGAGTTATTAGAGAACTGCTTCAAAATTGGGGACTCCTATTATTCCATTTCCAAATAGATTTTTTTGCTGAAATTATATTGTTTCTTTTCTAGAAGCTTGCTGTTGACAAACTATGTCCCCCAAAGGACCATGCTTGTGCAGGCAGCAAGACAGAGCTCTCTCCCGTCGGAAAACTGAACCTTCATTTGAAGCTGAATTCAGCTTTTTCAGCTTCTGCCTCCAGTTTCCCAGTGATTTTTAATGTGCAAAAGGGCATAGTTTTTCTGATTAAATATATTGACATTACAGATGGAAGAATTTTTTGAAAATAGTGTGGGGATGAATTTTTGAAAACCAGGTTTCCTGTTTTTAATAAGGTCATAACTTTTCATTTCTAGTTTTGAAGATAAAATTGAAGATAATTTTTGAAGATAAGTGTGAGAGTTCAGATCTCATTTAGAAATAGGGGGTGTATGCTCCTTACACATATAGCTTCCATATTTCAGTGAAAAAGTTTTCTGACTGCTTAATATAAAATTTGATGTTCACTGAGGAATCAAGAATAACAATGGGACTGCATTTATACACTTGCTTCAGCATTATCAAATCTTTGTGCCCCAGTCTGGACTAGGTCTTATCCTCTGCTGAGTGCTTTGTTAATTCAGAACATGAGAGAAATGAGTTCAGAAAATGAGATTTCATTCTCTTCTGCTAAAAGGAGGTATGAACTATCTCTAAAACAGGGTTTTTTGAATGTAAAATTGCAAACATCATATAGTGCTCCAAGTGAGGGCTAAGTTAAGTTTTGATTAAGGTTTGATTTAGGGCTTTGGGAGTAAAACTAAATATCCCACATTGGTTGTAATACTCTAAGATATAAATTGCGATTCATCTGAAAGCACATTTTCATGCAGCGTGTGTTCACTGAGGATGAGTTAGTGTTCCAGGGAGAGCTTTACACTTCACAATTCCAAAATATTTCTGCTTAGATTCCCTCTGCCTGTCTTTGATTCCCAAACTTCTCTCCCACACCCTTGACATTTGACAGCATCAAAAGGCAATTCCTATGGATCCAGGTGGAGGAGAATCCAGAAGCGATACCGTTTTCAGTTTCTGTAGAATGGCTGCAGTTAAGGAGATCCTTCTGTTTGCCTTTCCAGTTGTCTGAATTCCATGTTCCCTTTTCCTTTAAGTAGTTATTGAACAGAAAGTGGAAGGGAAATTTCCAAGTGACACAGCAGTTGGGAGTGTTAATGGCTCCCGTGTCAAGCCATTGTTTCAGTCATTCAGTGTGGTCCCCTAGAGCAGCTTTGATCCACTTCAGAGGATTTTATATCCAGCAGACAGTAAATATAATTAATAAAATTATGTGCAGTCACGTACCTGATCCTGGCTGATACCTCCCTTCCACAGTGCCTCAGATGGGTTATATCCACACCATGCAAATAAGTCACTTCATAGAAAAGCAAAGCGTGGCTTCCATGAGAAGAACTCGCAGACTATTGTCTTTGATGCAAATGGGCAACATTTGATGCACAGTAAATGTGAGTTCAAATTTTAATTGGAGGTGTGTAGTTATGTAACATTAACCTGACTTCCTTTTTACTAACTCTTTCAATTGGTGAGAAAGCCTACAGGGAAAACCTGCCTGTTCTCAATTTAAGAAGGAATTGCAGCTTCCTGTGGCCACTAGAACCAAGGATGCCTCAGGCTCACCGTCAGACATTTTGTGCATTCATAAATAAAAGAATGTGGAGCAGTGTGTGAGGAAGGGAAATGCTGCAGCTTAGGTGGAATGTCAGGCACCAAAGTTAAATGGCAATATGGTTTGTTTGTCAGTGACACTGAATCCTGAACATCATTCATATTTAGAGCTCCAAAGCAAGATGCTCTGTAATTTGGTTATGGTCCAGTTACAATAGCAGTAGGGGAAGTGGGGATATGTACAAATACTATGATATACTAGCTGTTAATAGATAACGTAGGGTTTACAAGGGTAAACTCGTTGGGCTGTATGGCTACAAATTCTATATGAAGAAAAATTCCAAAATAATATTCATCATGCTTTCTGTTATAATCCATATAAAATGAATAGGAGTAGTTCCTTTATATTTGACTGCTAGATCAAGCCCTGAAACATAATATACGTAGAACATATATGTGGAAATGCATACATGAGACATGAGTTGAAGACCTAGTTAAAAAAATAATTTCCTCAATCTAAATGGGTCAATGGGTTGGTCAAAGCAAGAACAACCAGCCAAGCTCCTCCCCACTCCCATAGTATCTTTATAAACTGTGCTTCAAATATATGATCTATTCTGCTCTACTCCCAGTTAGTAATTCTTTTGTCCTTAGGTTGCAAAAGGGTATTTGATGTATTAAATCTGCTTTTGCAAGGAAAGTGAATGAATTAAACATCTACAAAAGGATTTGTATTTAAATATTCAAAATGTAATTTTTTTCTCAGTTGTACCATATTTGACTGGTTTAGAATATTCTGTGTTCATCATAATGACTCTAAAATAACATTATAGAATTTAAACTGGGGACAAATAGGACTCCAGCTTTAGAGTTAGAAGCCAAATAGTTCTTTACAACGCTGTAGTAAGAACTGGTCATTGGTATCTGGAAGGGTGATAGACCATTTGTATTTTAACTTAATTAACATTGTAAGTGGATTGGTGTAACTCCCCATAAAATTCAAATGTCAGATTCAGATTTCTTGGTTTTTAAAATCCTGAAAACAGCTATTTATAGAAGCTGGATGAAGACAATAATTTCTGTAATAATTACAATTTAGAATGAATGTAATTTAGAATGAATGTAATTCTGACTGTAATTTAGAACAAATTGTACATATGAAGACAACACCAAACTCTGTGGTGAAGTCAACACGCTGGAGGGAAGGGATGCCATCCAGAGGGGCCTTGACAGTCTTGAGAAGTGGTTTTTGCAGACTGCCTGAAGTTCAACAAGGCCAAGTACAAGGCTCCGCACTTGAGTTGAGGTGATTATACAAATCAGGAATTTTGGAACAGGTGAATATTTTAAGTATATTTGAGCATATTTGAGTATATTTCAGATACAAGATAGTACCTCTCTAAAAGGAAAATGAATTATGAATAAAATAATTGGTTCCATGTTGCATCAGGATATTAGGTTTTCTTTTTTAATAATTCCAAATTTCTCCTTTTTTTTTTTTTTTTTTTTTTCTTTTTTTTTCTCCTTACATGATAAACAGCTACATGTGATCTTGTGTTGTAACTTCATTCAAATTTGAATTTAATTTCTTATAATGAAACTGCTTTTAGGAGTTAGAGTTGAATGATTCTGCATTTCCCATAGTAATCTAGTCCATCTTGTATGGTGGCTACATGAAGTTAGGCTTAATTATTTCTAGCTGATAAAATAGTGTTATAAAACAAAACAGCCTAATCATGACACTAATTAAGTTAATTTTAAATATTCTATTTTATTCATTGTATCTCAGTATGTAGTCTTGAAAGTAGACATTTTGATTTTTTGCATAATGAATAATTAATTTTATTTTAAATACAAGATTAAGAATTTTGTTGACATCCTCCCCTACCCCCCACCCCTTTCATTTTTTTCCCAAGTATTTGAAGATTGCATGGTTTTTTTCTTATATATTTATAATTTAGGTTATGGAAACTTCCCAAGCCTGTAATGTTCTGAATTTGCCACTGACTCCAAGTAGTTCTGAGCTTCAGTTCTAATGAGGTCAGTGAGCATGGCAGATACTTATTAGCACCCTGTGTGAATTAGGCCATACTTTCAGGCTGTTATTTCAACAACCTAATTATATCTGGGTTTGATATTCCAATTTACTAACTAAGTCTGACTCCTGTAATGGATAGTGTGCAGACAAACTGCTGCTGCTGACAGCACCACTGGGAGTAACAAGCCTGGTAGCTCAGATATTTGTGAAAGCAGCTCAAAAGAGCAAGAAGAAGAGGAAGGAAGGAAAAAAAAAAAAAAAAAAAGAAAGAAAGAAGGAAAGAAAGAAAGAAAAGAAATGAAGGGAAAGTTACTGTTACCAGAAAAAATGCCAAGACGCCTTACCACGTTGTTTTCTACTGTTCTAAAAACAGCACTGTTCTGTATCAGGTCTCACCATCTACAGTCTTCAGGTTAGTGCTTTTTTATATGCTTATGCAGTCTGACCTGTTCCAGGTAAATTTGACAGTGTTGGGCTATTCTTTCTGAGTCGAAAATAATAAAACTCTATAGTAGATAAGAGTTGTAATCAGGTTAGAGTATGTGTTTCCATTTTCTAACTTATTTGAAAAGTTAGTGCTGAAAAATTTCATTTTAGAGATGGCTTGGAATTTTTCAGTCTTGTTCATCAGAAACTAGCAGTCTAATGCTAAACTTCTTTATAGGAATGGATCATTTATGATTAATGTTTCAATGCCCCCCCCCATACTCCTCCCACCATTTTATTCAGTTTTGAGATTGTTAAGAACATTTTTGAAACAAAGATTCTAGCTTTATGTTGAAATATGTTTAGTTTTTAAGAGCCAAAAAAATTGTAATAAGCATTGAAAATTATCAAAATTAAACCTACATCTTTTGAAATTGTTTCTTTACTTGATTTTACAATTTCTTCTTACATGAACCTTTGAGGTTTTTTTCTCTTCTGATTTGGGACAGAGGCATTTTTGGCAATCAGTTCTGCAGTGGAAAATTATTACTGAGGTTTTCCTAATGTTATCTGTATCTAACATAGCTGCAGCCTTCCATTGTTCTTTGTATTCTGTGACTGCTTTTTTTATCATATCCTTTAGAGATTGTCTGCTTCCTCTGTACCACAGGGATGCTGCAGAGTTCTGTACCTCATCTCAGCCTCTTCACCCATCTTCATCTCTGGGCAGTTCTTGCACACTCATTAAAGCCTTTCAGTTCTCTGTTACCTATTTTTTCTGTCATGTAATCAGCTCTTGCCAGCTGCACTGGGCTTAGTCTTCTTTAAATGTCCACTATGATATTTCTCAAATACTATGAAGACTGAGGATACAAGGAGTTGAGCAGTGTGTGCCAAATCTGTTAGCACAAAGGAGAGTTTTGCCTTACATGGGATGAATTGTTTGGAGCTGGATGCTGGAACATCTGAAGGGAAGCATCTATGATAGTCTCAGCTCTTTTGTGGTTTGAACTTGCACAGAACTGAGGTCCTTGAGGGGACATACATTGTGACAGCTGATCTGATCTAGAAGTTTGCTGCCCTCTCCTGCCTGTTGCCTTGGGTACCTGGCCCTGCCTCCTTCCTTGAACTATTGCTGGTCTGATCCTTTGCTGAGCTGACTTATTCAGCAGGAAGAAACCCCATCTCAGAGGAAGAGAAAGGGTGCCAGAGGTGTTAGGTTTCCTCAGCCAACTCAGAGCATCAGCTTCAGATATGCAGTGGGAATCAGGGATGGAGTGCCTGTAGTCTCTTTGACAGGCATCACCTCATGACTCCTGCTGAGTTCTTCCCACACTCAACTTTAGCAGGGAATTGTGTTTGACACTTCATCTTTAGAAGCCTGCTAAAAACTCACCTGTCATAGCAATCAAGCCATTTTGCTTCTGTCTTTCACATCCCATTTTCATTGTATCTATCCTGCCTTGCTGCCAAAGTATCAGGATTCTTGTTTCTGGTTAGTCTGTGATATGAGTCTCCTTTTAAAGTGTAATTAAATTATTGGTTCACCCACGTGTTATGTTCCCTTTATCCTGCTCTTCATGCTTTGGCAGGATGTAAACTTCTGCAAAAAAATGCATCAGGCTGCTTCAGGTGTCTCTGTAGAACTGTTTCTCAGGATGCTTGGGTGGTTGCCACAGTACTGGGGTGAGGTCATCTCAGGAGCTTAAACAGGAATGTACAGAGCATAGGAAATAAAGAGCAGAAATTAGAGGGTTTGTGGTTGCCCAAAAGGGTGTACTGAAGACTTCATCCTGAACTCAAGATTGACTGGTGAAGGCCCTAAGCATTGTAACTAAAGCCTAAATGCAAATTTAACACTGATTTTAAAAGGGAGACAAACTGTATTATCTCTAGAGGTCTCTTCCAACCTTAATTGTTCTATCGTGACCCTTTAAAAAAAATTTATGTTCTCTTGTACTCTTGTCTCTTTTCACCATTTCCTTTCTTTGAATTCAAGCTCTTTGAAGCTGTGTCTGATACTTACATAAAGTAATTTCATATATTTTGTAAGCAAACATATTTGAAATACAACTTTTTTTTTCTTTCTGCTAGTTCTGTCTTGCATTCCTTTTTGCCTGTCCTTACTCAGTTTGATTAGTACCTTTTCAACAGAAGTCTTCCTGCAAATTTTGATGGGACAGCTCCTGGGGGGGAAGTACTGCTTCAGCACATGAGGGTAGCTGAGTGATGTCAGGTGCATTAATGTGGAAGTAACTTTGTTATTAGAAACATTGAATTCAGCTGTATTCAGGAAAGAGGTGAAAACTGTTGATTGTATTCAAGTATGCCAGTCTTGATAAGTGGTGATAATGTACCACTTTGTTCAAGGATGGGTTTGGCAATACAAATTTTAACCCAAAACACTTTGAATATTTTAGTAATGGGGAGCAGCAGCCAACATCTGGGCAAAATGATAAACAAAAAAAATATTGATCCAGGGTTTATTATTAAAATTATCTCTATGACACTTTCTGCCAAAGGCTTTAAAAAGCTGTCAGTTACTAGCCACCAATTATCCTGTGCAGCAATAATAGTTTACCCTACAGCTACCTCTCCTTAGCTATGGAGTAACGTGGACTGGGAAGTGGCCAAGGGGATTGTGCACTTTGGGCAGTCATACATCCACACAAACAAAATGTGGGGTGTACCTGAGAATTGTACTCTAGACCTACACTTCTCCATGTGTGGTTGCATTACTGCTTTGACAGTGTTTTCTGCTGCATGGGACATAGCTGAGTAATTTCTAAGGGAAGGGAAAAAAACCCCAGAATGGAAAGCTGTTGGAGGGGCTTTCTAAAACCCTAGGGACTACTCTAGATGTTGCAGCCTGTGGAAAATAAGGCAGCAGCAAGGCAAAACAGGGCAATCACTTTCAATATATGTGGAGCAAAATGGTTCCCATAAGCAGCTTCATCTATTTTGAAGGAGTTGGTCACAGTGTCAATAACACAAAGAAGTATGAATCTGGCTCTCTTGCAACTTTTCTTCTCCTCACCTTGATCATCCCCTTACAGACACTGGAATTAACCACATAACAATAATTGTCTTTCTTTTTCCTTCCTGCTCTCTCATGCTGTGGTTATTACTACCAAATTTTGCAGTATTCTTATTGAGTTCTCTGAAGCCTTAGTAGCCTGGCAGGGAAATCCTGAGTTAACATCAACACTTAAGGTGAAATAAACACTTAAAACTTCATGCCATCTGCAAGAGTAGATGAAGTGATTATTATTATAAAGCTGGTCCAGTGAATTGCATGTGTTGTAATAATAAATGGCAAAAATGCAGTAGTTAGCAGTGAGGATACATAGTTTTACCATGGATTGTCAAGTTTATGCTGTACAAAGAAATGAAAGTAAGTTTAATATGGTTTTGGTAAAATATTATAGCTTGGAACCTGTTCTTAAAATTATTTTTTTTTCAGTGTCATCTTATTTTTTAACTCTTGTAGTTGTAAAGTACTGTCTTAATTATTCCTTTCCTGTTTCCACAATCAGACCGTTTTTTTTCCCAGTCCTTCTTAAAGTGTGTCCTGATTCATACACACTCTGCAGACCACGTTTTTTGCTGTGGCAAGTTGATACCGGCTATCATTCTTTCAGATTCTTATTTATTTATTTATTTATTTTTAGTAAATTTCATTCTGTTTGCCTTTTATAATGTTAATTCACATTTCTTTTTCTTTTCTCTGGGGAAACCTATAAAGATATACTAAGAAAAATATGTTAAATTTTAGTAGATAATTTAAAAATAATAGCTGGATTTCTTGGTAAGTGGTACAAAGTAAAAAAGCAACTTTTGATACATCAGGTTGCATCTGGTAAAACCTTAATGCAACAAGAAAAAACATCCACCTGTACTTCTGGGAGCAATGGTGAACCCACAGCTCCCTCAGCAATAACTCTGACTTTAGATAAATGAATTTCATGTTCCACCACTGTGCTTTATTGTTCCCTTAGGTTAACTAAAACTCTTGCTTTTGCTGCTGCTGCAGTCAATGATGTTATAGAACTTTATGCTTTGGTCTAAGCCAAAAAATTGTGGTTAACTATGGGTGATGATGATGAAGAAAAGTCAAACTCTTTTTCTGCACCTTGAATTATCTCACTTTCAATTATCTATATGGCACCAAAACCAGAGCTCAGGTCTGTTGACTCTTCATAATGTGCTTATTTATGTAATTTCCAAATTATCTTCCAAATAGAAAACCACCCGGAGATGCCTTAAATATTTTTTGTAAAAAACTGTTGAAAACTGTTGGTTATTTTTTGCAGTGCCACCACAGTATTCTTTTAAAGGGTGAAATTATTCAATCAAGTGTCTTCAACACTGATATGTACTAATATATATGCTCATATATATGATATATATGATACCTAAATAAATGACTGAGTGGTAATTAGAAGAGGTAATCCTAGAAATTGTTTTGTTTGTATAGAATCTTTTCCTGTTACTTCAGCTTCTAATGTTTCCCACATTTTTCCCTGCTTTGGAAGAAAGGCTTTATTTCCCTGGGCTTACTGCTTCCATTGTTTGAGCTAAATTAGCAAACAAGCTTCCTGAAACAGTTTGACAGAATTCTCTCAGCTTTTGAGAAGCTGATGGCAAAGGAAAGCACATCTCAGAACTGTTGCTGGCAGTTGTAACAGAGGGAGGAGGCATGGGTTATCCTCCCCAAAATAATCCAAGTAGATTTGCAGGCTGCAATGAAGCTGACCATCAGTAGGCTTGCTACGTTGTGCCAAAGAGGGACAATTGCTAAGAGCTGGGAAAGATGTGTTCTGAGATGGAATCAAGAGCACAGTTTCTGCCAGTGTCTTCAGTTCTCCTAGGAAGAAGAAAAGGACTGTCAGTTTGTCTGCTTCTGCCATGGACCAGGGAAAAACTACCAGCCCTTTGTGGCTGCAGAGCAGGCAGGGTGCTGGCTCGTCACCAGCCTATGTTGGCTTAAGATGCCACTTCCTATTAAGTTAAAAAGGTCAGGCTGTGCTTGGTTTTCAACCCACAGAAACAATTTACTGTTGGTATGAGTTGAAACTCTGTTGGCTTTTATGGATTGGCCTGTGTTTATGCTGGTAGTGAATTAGGCAAAACATATTAATTCTGGCTTTATTGCAAAAGCTTGAATTAAATTGTTTTTTTCTCTATTTTCTCATGAAGGGCTACATCTGGTCATACAGAGATCCCTTGTAACAACACCAAAATGTAATTTTTTTTATGAACTACTTAGGACTATTCACTTAATGCATGATAATCCTGTGAACATGTTAACAAGCAGCAATTCTCTGATGATTAAACTGCTTTAAAATGTCTTTTTAGTCATATGTCATTAGAATTAACTTGGCACTTCCAAAACATCCATTATTCATCATGTTCCTGTGTTGCATCTGACTGTGTATCACTTTAATTCAGTCACTTAACAAAGCAATCTATTCGTGACAATACCTTGAAACATGTTTTCTAAATCAGAAAAACCCTAGTTAAATGGGGCATTATCTTTACAAGTGTGGTAAAAAAAAAGGAGCATTCCAAATTATAATTACATATTTAGTCCTTCTGAATATGCTAACTAAAACTAAATGGATGTTTAAAGAGAAACCTTTGTTGAAATCAATGATTTTGTTAGTTTGGAAGCAAAATAGGTAAAACACTTTACTGAAAGCACAGGGATGACTTTTCTTTCTGAAATAGTTCAGCAAACATTTTTTTCCGTAATCCTTTTTCACATGCAGGTATTGTCCTGATCACTCAAGAAAGTGATGGACAAGAGTATTATTACTGCCAATATGAAGATTTCTATTGTTGTTACTTTTTTTTTTTTTTTTTTTTTTTGTGAAGTCTTCCTGTTTTTTCATTTTTTCCCATGGTTTTCCATTTTACAGGTCCAGGGTCCTTCCATACATTGTGAACCCCATTAAATCCTACATTATCTTTGCTCATTTTTGAATCTGTGTGTGGTGGCTGTTTCAGAAATGGTTCTTCATTTCCCAGCAAGCCAAAGAGGTGTATCTCAAAAGCACTGGAGTATTGAATGACTCCATTGATGGAGATTTTTGACTTGTGGCTTGCATTCTTCTGTAATCAAAAGACAGCTTTCATCAGAGGAGTTAGATAAAATATTAGCTTGAAACCACTTGAAATATTAACAGAAATGCATTTTCTTTTCAGTGTAGCTAAATGAATTCCCATCTTAACTAGTAAAATTCTGGTAAATAACAGTGGAGATGGGATAATACTCTCCAAACAAGCCAGAAGTCTATTCTCAGAGTGTGTGAAAACTCTTGAAAAATATGTAAGCAATTTTGCTTGAAAAATGCTTATTAGACTTCCTAGGAAAATTGTACTGACTTATGCTGTCCTTCTTTCTCCCAGATTTTTTATGAAACATGTTTTAACACATTCTGTCTTGTTCTGTTGCCAAAGTAAGGTGTTTGAATAGATTTGGAAGGTTAATGAATTCTTTCCTAGTAAGCAATAGAGGTAGGGAGTCCCTGCTGATTGTCTTAACTCTTTCAGCAGCTTTTGGTACAATAAAAGTCATGCGGAATAGCTAAAATAATGTAATTGTTAAAATAACATGAATAGAATATGTGTGAAAGAGATGGAACTATTGTGTCATAAGAGAAAGATACTGAAAAAGGCAGACTTGGATTTAAGTAATAGTTGATATCTCTGAGATATGTTGAGAATGTTGATGGAATCAGAATGGAATCAGTGGAACCATGGTCTCACTTTTTTACATTTCTCTCTCTTCCTGCGAGTCACAGTCCTCCTCAGTTCATAGCCTAATAAATAAGAGTTAGTTTGCAATGAGTTAAGAATGAATGGCAGAAAATCTCTACTGAAGTATTTAAAAACTGTATTAATATGTAGCTTTTTCATCAATCTTTCCTTAAAAAATGGCAGTTTATGGCACAGGATATTTAGCACATCATCTATGAAAGTACTGAAACTGAGTTAGTGATGTCTCAAGCTTTTCTGTGACTTTTAATTCTTTTTATTTTCAGACTTCTTAAGGTACATTAAACTTCTCCCTCCAACTAACCTTGATAGTCTTTGTGGATGTATTGCTATAGCTTTGGCTACATTTATGTGTAACTCAACCTCTGAAATGCTTTATGTTGTCTATGAAGAGAATTCTGAACTCTTTCATGCTGAGGAATTTTTATTTTCAGTGCACGTAATCTACAGTTTCTACAAAATACTACATAAAGCCTTTTAAAAGAAAACTAATTAATGTGTCTGTATTTCTTTAATACACAGCCCCTGTTCTCCCTGGGGCATATCAGCAAAGCCAGTCTCAAGGATATGGGTACATGCACCAGACCAGTATGTCATCCATGAGGTCCATGCATTCACAGCCTCATTCAGCAGGTCTGGTGAGTATTGGATTTACAGAATTATTTTATTTGTTTAGCAGTGTTACCAGATATTGTGAAATGTCTTAAATATGAGGGAATTTGTCCCCTTGAGTTTTATAATTTGAATATATGACTGTGATTAGACTGTGATAAATGTGATAGTCCTCATGAATAAAAAGATTAAGTGACTGAGGGGAGAGGCAAAAACTTCTGTGTCAGAAATTTATAATCTTTTGAAGGCAGAGAAATAACTGCATCTTCTACCTGTTGAAAACAAACAGTTAATGCTTAGACAGTATTTCACAGGCTGACTTTTAATGTTATACTCTGTGATGATTTCAGACTTAGCACTGGATGAAAGTCATGGAATGGTTTTATCGATGATATAGGCAGCAGGACTGAGGGCACCATCAGAAAGTTTGCAGATGACACCAAGCTGAGTGGTGCTGTCAGTAAGCTAGAGGGATGGGATGTCATCCAGAAGGATCTGGAGAAACTGGAGAGGTAGTCTCAGGAGAACCTCATGAGGTTCAGCAAGACCAAGTGCAGAGTTCTGCACCTAAGTCGGAACAACCCACACTGTCAGCACAGACTGGAGGATGAGGTTTTAGAAAACAGCAGAGAAGGACTTGGAAGTGCTGGTGGATGAAAATTTGGACATGAGCCAACATTGTGTGCTTGCAGCGCAGAAGGCCAATCACATCCTTGGCTCCATCAAAAGAAGTGTGGCCAACAGGTCAAGAGATGTGATTCTACCACTTTGCTCTGCTCTGGTAAGACATCACCTGAAGTAATTGTGTCCAGCTCTGGAGCCCTCAACACAGGAAGGACATGACATGGGTCTGGTAGAGCAGGTCCAGAGGAGGGCTCTGAAAATGATCAGGGGCTGGAATACCTCTGCTACGAAGACAGGCTGATAGAGCTGGGATTGTTCAGTCTCAAGAAGAGAGGGCTCCAGAGAGACCTAATAGTGACCTTCCAGTTTCTGAAGGGGGCCTACCGGAAGCTGGAGAGGGACTGTTTGCAAGCACTTGTAGTGATAGGACAAGGGGCTATGGTTATAAAATAGAGAAGAGCAGATTTAGATTGCATATTAGGAAAAGTTCTTCACCATGAGGGTAGTGGAAGAACAGAACAGGTTGCCCAGGGAGGTAGTTGAGACCTCATCCCTGGAGATACTCAAGGTGAGGCTTGACAAGGCTCTGAGCAACTTGATATAGTTGATGTTGTCACTGCTTACTGCAGGGGGCTTGGGCTAGATGACCTGTATAGGTGCCTTCCAAAACAAATTATTCTGTAATTCTATGATTCTGTCTCTTAAGATCATTCTGTTGGTTTACATTTGTTTCATATTTTTTTACTTGCTGATTTTGTACTAGCAGGCTTTGTGCCTATCCATATTGCTAATCTCTGCTTGTAGGAAGGTAGTTAAGGCTTCACGTTGGTGTGACCTTAGTCAGCAGAACACTCATGCACCCCCCTCATCCCTGATCCAAATCGAGTTCTACTGCTGGGCAAGTGAGAAGAAGTTTAATCATGAAACCATGGCCACAGCCATGAAGTTCTTAACTGTAGTGGATATGAATGTAAATCAATATTACATTTTTGGAATAACTGGTCATGGACAGAGACTTGAATGGGTATTCAGCTGCATTTTTTAGGAAACAGAGCTTCGTTTTGTTTTTGGATTCTTTATATGAAGTTCAGTTTTAATGTTTATCATATATATATATTATTCTTATCACTGCCTAGAGGTTTAGTAGTTCAAGTCAAGTCACCCTTTACATTAAAAATATTGACATATACTGTTAAATTTTAAGCTGTTTGAATTAATCTATATTTACTACCTCTCTCATCTTTTTAGAGACAAAGATGTATTTAATTTGAACTTCCTGAGCTGGAAAAAAGCTGTTTTCAAGATTAGCTGAAACCTATATTTGTTTTTAAGACTGACACTCCATGATTTTCTGTGTGTTTTGAGTGCTTTCAGGCTTGCCATTCTCAACTGCTTGGGGGCCGAAAGGGCTAACTTGCTGGGAAGTTTGGGATCCAGATACTTGCATTTTTGGGTGAGCCAGTAACCTGAGAAACTCTGGACACCTGCATGACAGCTGAGAGGCAGCTGATACTGGAACCAACCATTAATTTCCAAAGATACTGCAAGGCACTTTTGGAGCTGGCTGCTTTCCAAAAGGGCCAGAATCCAAAAAAGTGGGAGATCTGGAAGCCTGGACTTTGCCAGCAGATTTGCTAGCCAAATGGGAGAAAAACAACCACCTTCAAATCCAGCATATAGGGAATGGAGATGCCCACAAATCTCAAGGTGCCCTTAGTAACCTTCCCAGCTATCTGGGCAGGTAGATGGCTTCTGTTTCCCTAATATCTGTACCTCCCACTGACTTGCCTAGTGCGCTGCCCATTGAAACAATATCATCTTGAGCAGCATCATTTGCTTTTCATTCCAGAACTAGGAATGTGAAGGTAGTAGGAAAAGGAAGGGAGTGAAGTCAAGCTTTCAAAAGATATAAAAGCTTTGACAAAGTGTCTCTTTTCAACAGTATTTATTCTCTTTCTGAAACTGTTGTCATTTGACATTCTTTTAAGTGATAATAGTGGTTTATCATGGAAAAAAAAAAAAGGAAAGAGCAAATGTCATGGTTTGAACAAATCTTGTTGCTGTTAAAAACTGAGAGGATTTCCTTGAAGATGGTAAAACCCAAACATTTTCAAGAGAAAATCAGGAACTGTTGGCCTGATGCTGACTGCTAATTTGTCACTCTGGTGAGGAAGGCTGAGTGTGATCTTATCACCCGCCCAGGGTGATGATTCTGCTCCAGAAAAAGGCATCTTGGATGCAGCTAGAAATCTGACAGGCTCCCTTGTCTTTGTACCTTCACATCAAAAGACTCTCTTTTCTTTCCTTGGAAATGCAATGTCTACATGCCCTAGAAGGTCAGGGTGAGAATGATTGGAAGGTCAGCTACTGTAGTATCATAGAATCATAGAATTAGCCGGGTTGGAAGGGACCTCAGAGATCATCAAGTCCAACCCTTGACCCACCGGAGCACAGTTGCTAGACCATGGCACTGAGTGCCACATCCAGTCTTTTTTTAAATGTCTCCAGGGAAAAACCTCCTCCTTCCAGGTGGTTTGTTGCATTTTTATCAAATCAGGGTCCAAAAGACATAGGCTTATTTTGTAATCATGCGCACTAACTTCCATTATTGGTATATAGAGATTTTCTAATTCCTGATTTCTCAAATTTTGATTTAATTTTGAGCTGTGTTTTGTACTAGGCATGATACTAACACAGTCTTTGGGTAGATTTTTTCTTGCCAGAGAAGTTGCTTTATTTTCTGATTCTGAACTGTTTCTCAGTTGGTACGAGCAGTTCTACATAAAGACCTGGATTAATATCTTTCTGAGAGTACAGAATGTTTTATAAAAGCCCCCTGAAGACTGTTCGCCTCTGGAAAATAAGAGAAGGTGTTCTTATGCCTTTAGATAACTACAAGTGTGAGGAAAACAAAATCTTTGTTGCAAATTTGCTTTCCTAGATAACTGTTATGTTTGAAGGATGCTGCAACAGGAATTGCTCGTTCTAAGGAACAATCTATAGAATAAATTGGCAGGTGAAGTGGAAATATGCATCTGTCAGCTCTCATCTGTCTGAGAAGGTGGGAATATGAGAGCTGGGCTCCAGTTCTACAGATGCATAAGACTTACTGTACTGTCTAAGCAGTACCTGCAAGTTTGAGGGAATGGGAGCTAAGTATTTGACTGTTTTACCAAACCCCAACCTTTGCTTTTACCCTCCTGGGCTCTCAATACCTGATAAAGTCACTACTGACAGAGGAATAATTCACTAAAATGCATTTTTAAAATCTGTGCTTTGAGTCCTTTAAGCATTGTAATTCTCAATTATATAGCCCAGACTACTCTCTGAAGTGATAATTAGGCACTAAATGCTAACAGGATTATTATGGAGATTTCTCCTGACAGCCATTTAGCACCTAATTAGGTGTTAAGGCCATAAATTTAGGTTTCTCAGCAGCATTTAGGGCCCTAATAATTTTTTTAAAGTTGGAAATTACCACCTTGTCGTCACAACTGTGCCACCACAGTGATGCAGTCAAGCTTCCTTAAAGGAGACAGCAGTATTATGTCCTATATTACAATGTCCTAAGGATGAGTGAGCATCCTTCTGGGTGAAAAAAAACCTCAATTTTTTCCCAATTATATGTTACTTTAATAAAACATTTAACCTTTGTACATTTAAGGGAAACAGGTTAGCATGACTTAGACTAAAATCCATTCTCAGCCTCATGCCAGGCATGGACATTCTACTATTTGTCTTAAATGGCCCCTTTTTGGGAAATACATTGTTTATAGGACTGTTACTGTGCGTGTTGTAATATATTTTTCACTGTTTTATGCACTTAGTTTCAAGGTTCAATGGAGAGGTTCATTGAAATGGTTGGATAAAGTAAGATTCTCAAAGGCAGAGATAATTTCTTAGGATTTCCTGATAGCTAGTTCTCTGTGTGTGAATCCTTAAGGAATTTTCAGCAATGACTGAACCTTCCCAACTAGATTCTTCGATTTAGTACTTAAACAAAGATACTTTTTTTCCATCACCTTCCAGGAATCCTTGGAAGGCATTACTGATTCACCAAGAAACTCAATACCTATGGCTGCAAACTGTACTTAGTCGCATCCTGTTGGACAACAACATGACAAGGCATGGCAGAGAACAATAATACAGAGCAAGATTCAAATACAGTTCTGAATAGGTTTACCAGGAAAGGTAGTTATCTCCAGTGTTAAACCAGGAGTTCATTTCTCCTTAGTGATTACTCAGGTGTACCAATGATAAAGGTAGAATCTAGACAAAAAATCTGTTTCTAGCATGGGATCAGTAATGAGTTTCCCTATATGCTTGGGTTAGATGAACTCACATTTCCAACTTCTGACCAATGCCTACTTGCTGTGTGTGAAGGAATCTCCACCTCTTCTGAAAATAATGTCATTAAAAAACTAAAATGGACTAAAACTAATCCAGAGCTGTTTTCCTTACCTGGGAAGCAGAGCAAAGTCTGCTGTCTCTCAAAGGGTTCAAACATTGACCACGTTTTTTTTTTTTTTTTTTTTTTTTTTTTTTTTTACTCTTTAAATCATTGTACCAGAAAAATTCAGCTACATATTGCAACATAGAAAAAATTTCTGGTAGGGAAAATTAATATTATCAGTGATGCTTGAACTGCTCTTGACTTCTGTTGAGACACAAAGTAAGGAAAAGAAAGTACTCCCGGGAATTTTAAAATGAGCTAGTTTTTTCCTGCTGGCAAGATACAAGGGGAGATTCTGTTCCCTCTGAGTTTGAAAATACACTTTGAATTCCAGCAAATGACAACATTACAGCATTTTATTGGTTGTGAATGGAAATAAATAGTCTGTTTAGAAAGAAAACAGAAATCTTTGCTTACAGTCACCAAAGATGCAGAGAAATTTAGCTTAGCTAATGATGGGAGCTTGTGTTCTGTCTAGATCAATTTTATATCTGAATATGTGAAAATGAGGGCTCAGAAAATTATTTTTGCAAAATTTTTTGAAATCTTGTCTTTTTTTTTTTTTTTTTTTTTTTTTTTTTTTTTCATTAGATACTAACATATGCCTAATTCTTATTTGGGAGTGAAATCCTAATGCAATAAAGGACATGCAGAGAGCTGGCAAAGATAATGACCTGGATGAAAACTGTGTTTCGTGTCTGTACTGAAGGCACAGGAGAAGCAATTTGGGAATCATGCCAATAGGGAGCAGAAGTCATGGCCACATGTAATGAATTACTGAATATTTGAAACAACAGTTAGACTATTTTGAGTCAGTAATGGCTTGAAATCTATATGAAGACTCTAGACAATGTAGGGTCATGAAAAAAATTATTTTGGCACTCAGGAAAAGGGGCTGTATTCCTTGTATATTTGACAGTGTGGAGGGCTTACTGTTTCCTTTTGACAGGTAACGTGTGATTTCTCTCTCTGCCTTACTCCTGGTGTTCTTTGTCCTGCTCTCCATTTTCTTTGAGCAAAGAAGAGAAGGAATCTCTCTCTGTTTAGGCTTGAGTCTTTACAGACTTTTTTTTTGTTTTTTCTTTCAACAGAGAACATACAGAGCTATGTATGACTACAGTGCTCAAGATGAAGATGAAGTTTCCTTCAGGGATGGTGATTATATCATCAATGTGCAACCGATTGATGATGGCTGGATGTATGGTACTGTTCAGAGAACTGGAAAAACAGGAATGCTTCCAGCAAATTATATTGAGTTTGTTAACTAATTTTTGTCTCTAGTCCTTCAAGCTTTATTATGATTTACACAAAATCTAACCTTTTAGGAGTCAGAATAATCTTTTAAGAGCACGTGTTCATTATCACTGCTGTAACAATCTGCATTCTCACTCAGAGTCTATTTTAGAGTCCTTTAAAGATAAACAATCAACAAGAATCTCAGAGCTTTGAAAATGGCATTGCTTATAATAGTGCTCCCTCAAAATGAGAAACTTAAATGAAAGCCTGGTGCTGCTTATTTTATAAAGATTTCAGTAAATTTGCTATAAAAGAGAAATACCTTTTCCCGACGCCTCAAAGACATTATTTCTCTTTGTAATAACCGTAAAACTGATTCACTTCTTATGGCACTCTGAAGTCTCACGATGCTAGCCCACTGAGTTTGAACACATCTTCAAATTGTTAGGGAGGTTTTTATGCTTGAGCAGTTAGCATTCTAATAAAAATGTTGAGTAGATAATTCAATCTTTTCAAATAATGACAAGTAATATTCTAATAAAAACCAAATAAAAGTTCCTGTTGCCCAGCAGCCTTACAGTGAACAAATTTATTTTGACAGCAAAAACTTCCTGACTCTCTCCCACATTTATTGCTGAATTACCCATTTTCTCTTGTTTCCAAAAGCGACTTCTTCCATCAGCTTTGCTTGTTTCCAAGTCCATTAGTTAGATCCAAGTCTTGATTCATGGTTCTTCAGTATCTTTGCCACAGAAAATTGCTTGCAGACTATCTAGAGTATAAAACCTGTCAACTCTTCTGTTTCCTTTTAATAATACTTAGCATTTAAGTAGAAACTTCCATTAGAAGAATGTAAAACTAATAGTACTTTATGTTAGTTCCTTTACCCTCAGCTGCACTGCTGTAAATAAATCACCTGTGAGAGGCCCCAGTGCTGTGCAGTCACACAAAGCCTGCAGTCTCATTCCTCCTCCTCATCACAGGTGACTTGCTTAACGGCTGCTTTGTTGATGAGCTGATGTACCCACCCCTGCTGCAGAGATACTCACACCTCCACTGAGGAGTAAAGAAGAGCTCTGGTTATTGTAGTGCATTTCAGCTCAATGGCCTGTTGCTTCAGATTCCTCCAAATATGTTGGTGATCCAACAGTGGGTTGTATGCTTATCAAATGATTAATGATGGAGAAATAGCATGGTCTTTTCTCGTACCTGACTGCAGAGGGAAAACTAGTGAAACAAGTCCATCAAATTCCATGCCATTGTACTTCAATTTAGCAGTAAAAATAATTTTCTGGCAAACCTTCACATGTGCCATTTGGTGTCCATTAACCAAAGGATCAGAACCATCAGAACCGAAGGATCCAGGTCTCAGTGAGGCTGAGCAAATGATCAAATAACTGGTGACATAATGGATCTGTAAGGGAGCGTGTCATCAGACCTGAATCACTGGGAAGCTACTTTTGCTTTGACTAAGTGCTGGAAGGGTGCTGCATTCCCTCCCAGGGAGAAACAGGGAAGAAAGGCAAACGGGTTAAAGATTTGCGTGGAAACTTACACATGTGGATGCATATAGGTGTGAGGAGGAAAATGGTTTTGCTCATACCATCATTTATGGTGTTCAGCCATATGCTAGAGAAGGTAATTTTGGAGTAGCTCTCAGAATGTTGAACCTGTGCTGGCTTTCTTCCGTTTCTGAAGTTTTTAAAGAAGAATGAAATACAGAGTTTATGGACAATTTTCTATTTTTCAATTCATTAAGTAAGCAAGCCTGTGATAACTTTTTACAGAATAAAGAAGGCAGGCAGTATGGACTTGCTATGTTAACTGAAAGTTGTCAATGGAAATACCTGCTAGTTCTATTTTTGCATACAATTAGAAGTTGGAAAACTTAGGCAATATTTAAGGTGTTGTTAAAGCAGTGCTGATCCCAGGTGCCAAACAAATTGTGGCATCACTGCTTAACAAAGATTAAAAATGTCTGTGACTGTGGGATTGCCTGTGGTTTTTTGTGATCTGCCTCATTTCCAGGCTGAAGCTGACCAGGAGCATCTAACTTAAAACCAGGGATGTGTTACTCTAAATATGTAATCTGTATAGGTCACACTACTATCGTTTGAAATTCTTGAACGTTTTGCATATAGAGCTGCTTCTGCAGACCCTTATGCATTACTGGTCACTTCTACAATAAATTAGCAGACTTTGTAAGTCAAATGGCTTTTTCAAAAGGCTGTGTGCTGAGATGAGCTAGAAGCTCCAAAACAAGCAGTCTGCATCTGTGTTGGTTTTCATCACCAGCTATCAGCCATCAACAGCACTGAGAGGAATCCTGTCTTATGATGGCTGGCAAATTTTTCTGGTGATTCCTGAGGCAGAATTGAATATCGCTGTGCTGCTCTGTTAGCTGTGTAATTCTGACAGCAATAAAAACAAGTTGTCGTTTTTTTTAGCAGATATGACTAAAAAATATAGGGAACAGATGTATTGCATCAGGTTGCAGTTTTTCGTGACTTATAAAAACAAAAATCTCCACTTATTAAAAATGCACTAGCATTTTTCCTAAGTGAGCAGACAGCTTGCAGTGTTGCACACCGTATGTATATTGCAAAGAAAATCAGAAAATAAGCATTTGATTACATTAGAGGACTATGCTAGTTAAACAGTGGAAATAAAAATTCCTTTATTAATCTTGCATATTCATTAACTTGGCAAAGCAGCTAAAGCTATTTGCAAAATAAAAAAGATGAGAAAACAAAACAGTATGTGAACTCTATTTCTCTTGTGAGAATGGTATGACAGCAAAACTATTAAGATCTCTTTTAAGTTACTTATTAATGTAATCAGGTTTTCATGTTGTATATGCTTAGTAATTCATGTTCATATGGAATAGTTTCTGCTTTTTTAGTTCAATCTCATTTTACAGCTTTGTTCTACGCAATGCCATCAAAGGCCCAAAATTCTCAGAGTGCAATTATAAAATTATTTTTTAAGATCTACAATTCTTAAGGTAAAATTTTGTAAGGGAAAGAAAGCCAGCAACTAAACTGTGCCAGCACAGGTTTTACAAGGCATATGTTGGAGCCTGTTACATGCAGTGGGATGTAGGGGTGAAGAGATGTTATATGCTGTCTTGTCGACTTTGAAGTGTATATTCCTTTTTAACACAGCATGTTCCCCTCACTGTACTTTCTTCCTGGAGACAACATTTTTCTGAGGAAAGGACTTTTTAGGAGCCAAATTTCCCAAGATGTTCGGAAGTTCAGGTTGGAAGGTCACAAATTCCCATTCTAAGCATTTTAGAAATAAGATAAAGTGTTCTGTAATTCTTGCTAACATGAGTATAAATGTAGAAAACAACATAGAGCATATTCATACATATATACAAGAAAAAATGGGTGCCTTGCTTTTCATTACTCTTTCTTGCCTGGCTAATCTTCATTTTCTAAACAAAGCTACTTACAGATACTGCAGTTGTAATTTTTCATTATGGAACATTAGCATTTAATCTTGATGAAACCGGGTTTTCTTGATTACATTTGACATACCATAACCCACTTCAGCAGACTAGGATTTGACAGAGAATCACATCCCATGGATTATATTTTTGACAAATATGTCCCTGATGAGTGTTCCTCAGGGATATGGAAGGTGTCCAATACTTAGGAAGGGTAATAATTCTAGTTTTTTATTGTACAGTGACTGCATGTCATCTTGTACAATGGAAAAGAAATCACAAAACCAGAAGTCTTTGGCAGAAGGTGGAACAGTGTATAAAATGTTGTTTTAATTATGTTGATAAATACTCCATTTAAAATACAGAACATGCTTTAGTTAGCAAATATTTGAATAATATACTAAACCAGACAAAAGATGCTGTTGAAAAAAGATCTCTAAACTGATGTGCTGGCAAATGCACAGTATGGGTGAGCTGTAGAAGAAGAAACCATTTTGCAATGCTTTAGTGATTTACCCAGCTTTATGCCATAGGAAACCCATCTTTCCTTTTGAAAGAAAACCTGAAAGTTAGATTTCCTAAACTGCCTGCACTACAACAGTATATTCAAAGGAATTTCATATGCTTCTTGTGTCTGATAAGTAGAATTTGCATATTGTACTTAAGTTGTAATCCAGTTGTTGTTGACATTTGTTTAATTATTATTATTTTCTTTTTTGGGGGGGAGGGGAAAATAAGCTATACTGTAGCATTTCAATCATGTGTATTTAATATTACTATTAGAAAATGCTAGACCATTGGAAGACAGCAATGACTGTATTGACATTGATTAGCGTGATGTGGAAACTCTCTCAGCTGTTGGTTTTTGCAGTGTGTTATAAAAAGCAAAAATGAACCGCTGTGCAGTTTGGCTTATGTTTGCTTTACAGTGTGTAAAGTTTTAGTTATTTTGCAAAACTGTGCTGTATTTGAGAGTATACAGTTATGAAGGTAACAATTGTTTTTCAAAGGACAGATATACTTACCCTTGGATCATATGATGTATCATCTTAATTTGGCTTTTGTTATGCAGAAAGTTAACACCAGCTATTAAAATATATTTTAGTAGAAATGCTTTAATTCCTGTTTCTTCCTCTACACTGTGAATATTTAAGCCTTGGTGGACTAGAGGAACATCATGCTGCCCAAAGTACTAACCTATGCAAACTAGTTCACATTTTAGTTGATGTCACAGTGGATGTAACATAACAATTTATTTTGCATAACATTGAAGGTCATTCAAATAAAATATTAAACCCAGCACTATGTATGTATTATATTAATAAACAAATATCTGCAAAGCTACCATACCCATTAATGTAAGTTATCAAAGATATGTATTGTTTTAACTAAGGTTACTTTGAGTTTTCAAACTTAAGTATAATACTTACTACTACTACTTTTTTTCAAGCTTGATCTCAGAAAATAGTTTCCTAAACCACCACTTTATTTCAGAAGTGCCCTGTCCTCAGAGGGGTAATTTGCTTTTTCAATCTGTATTTGTAACCCTCCAGTAGAACAGTAAATTAAGATTCCATGTCCTTGTTTTGCTTGTGTAATGAAAGGCAGTAGGTGAAGGAGATCCTCTGATTTGACCAAGACCAGTTTGCTGGTCTTTAAATAGGCATCTAGTTAGGCATGCTTTCAGTGCAACAGTGATGAAAACAAATTGGGTTACTGGCCTCTTTAAGACAATTTTTATATACAAATGTGGTTCTTGGGTTATCTTTATTCACTTACAACAAGTTTATTTTTACATCATTGTAAGAAAGTTTAAGTTAAAATAAAATCCAGAAGTATTTTGGAACTGCTTTGCCTGTAGTTGAAGAACATTATTATGCTTAGGGACATGGTTTATTTATTTGAGTTAAATCTACAGTCCAGTGTATTGCATTAGAATCTTAATTTTTATCAAGTGTTTGAAGAAGGCTTTTAACAATGTATGAGGACAAATGCTGCTTGTATAGCAAAGTTCCATCTTAATATTGTAGCGAACAGCAGTTTGCAATAAGAAAACATATTTAAGAGATGCCAAAGTGGCTCTCAAGCACTTGGAATGTGTTTTATTTTTAAATCCCACCATAATCTGCTAGAGCAAGTGCAGTACTTGATTTTCTATTTCTATTCCATATATTTCAGGTTAAGGTTCTCCTGAGAGCCACTGATATGTAGGCAGGAGTCGTGTGTTCAGCATCTGAAGGATTATGCCCTTATTCAGTAGCAGTTTAAAATCTAACAAATTACTGAAATGAGGAAGGCTTTCCTGTCTTTACTGACCCCACAGAATATCATTATCAAAAGGATCTGTGTACTGTCACTTGTAAGTCCTGTGGATACCTTCCATGCTGTATACTGGATAAATGGAGAGTTTCTAGCTATCTCTGCTTATAGGATGCCCTCATTTCTGCTCTGTCACAGAACTGGGCTTTTGATTTTCTCTGTCATGTTAATTAGGAAGAGTAAGTGACTTTTATGTGGAGTTCTCTCTGCAGAGGGAAAAATTGCCCAATGCATTGGCAGTGTGCTGTTTACCTTCCCTCCTCCCACTCAAACAACACTCCAAGCCCAACAATGTTTCCACTGCTGTTCTGCAGTGTACTTCTCCAGTACATGAAGTTAATTATGGGGCACACTGAAATGGCATCACCAAGTGATCCAGTTTGTTTGGTTTTTTTTTTTTTTTTTTTTTTTTTTTTTTTTTTTTTTTCTTTCTTTCTTTCTTTCCTCCAAATGAGTCTTTTTGTCATCATGATTTCATTGATTCAGTTTATTGGACAACCTCAAACCTGGTAATGTCAGCATAAGGTAGAATAATATGGATACAGAGGCATGGCTGAAGTGAAAAGTCACAGATTTTTTTACTCATGTTTTTCTGCAGAGCTAAGCACAAGTCAAACCTGTGTCTGGGAGTGCCTGTTGAACAACTGACCTGTAAGCTGAGCAATACTGCGTGGATGTGCTTGGCCTCTCTCTGTGTGCATGTCTGTGCTTCAGTGATGGAAGTGACTGGGGGCAGTGTGCAGATTTCTGATCCAGCTTTTGAGCAATTAGTCTGAATCCCAATGCCATCCTCTGGCATATGGCATTCATCAGGGCTAATCTGTTCTTCCAGAAAATGAGACTTCATGTAGTACAGAGGGAATGAATTTTCAGATGATTTAAACTGCATGTTCTCATACCCTGCTGGGAGGAAATCCCTTGTGCACAGTCAGAAGATTGAGCCCCATGGCACTGCAGCAAGTTCCTAACACTGAATTATCTGAGTCCAGGATGAGATGTTGTGCCACAGAGCTCACCTGCTCCACGAATTTGGTAAGGCATGATGTGCTACATCCTGGGTACCTGTTGGCAAACAACATGCAAGGTGGAGCAAACAAAGAAGCTGAATGTCAGGTGAGGTGTTTGGATTGACATTCAGGGTGCTTGCACTTCCAGCCTTTACCTTTCCTGCTAACATTTTTGTAAAAGTAATGGAAAAGCTCTGCTCCTCACAGCACTCACTGAGTGTGCTGTTAGGCAAATTCCTCTTCAATGGAAGAACAGAGTCAAGGGCAGGGGTGAGTTTTTTGAAGACAACATTTTGCAATTATACTTTCAAATATTGAAGTTACCAAGGTCCTGTTACATAAATGAACTTTTGCTTTGGTCCTCTGCATTTTCTTTTTTGTCCTCAAATCCCAGTGAAATTTTAGCCTGGTGGACTTTCGGTGTTGCATTCCTTGTGGCAGTTACCTTTGTGAGAAGGGAAAAAGACCAGAAATGCTGGAATGATTCAAATAGCTTTCTTTTCCTACGATTTTTTCATTGCTATGCTAAATAAAATCTGGGAAATATTCTCTATTCCGAGACCCTTTATTCTGCCCTCAAGGAGGTATCAAAACAAGTAACATATTCCCTGTCCAAATGCCACAGGCTGTGATGCTGTGTTGTACAGCTGTGATTATTGTGAAAGGGAGGACATGTACTTCAATGACAACAGCTACAGTCTTGACTTTAGAGGTACCACCTAACAAAGGATCCTGAGAGAGCTTTCTCAGCTTGTTGCTCCTTTGAAAGGAATGGCCATCACTGTTGTACCAGTGCTTTCTGGAAGCAGTTAAGTTGTAACTTTATAACTTGGTTTATTTTCTAGATGCTCTTGGGTAAACACAGCTGCAGCTGCTTTTGGACAGATTGATTTTAGATGTTTTTTCAACTAGTTGCTGCTTATGTTTTTGTTGGTATACTGCTTTCTTTTACTGCTTCTCATGATATGGTGGCCAAGCCAGAAGAACACATCAGACCTACTCATGAGAGGGCTTTCTGCCAGGCTAGAAATGTAAGTTTTCTTAATTTAAGCTTTTCTTCCTTTTCCACCATTGTCAAACTGGGTCATCAAAGATTAAGGATATGCACAGGAATGTACTTGACATCCTAAAAGAAGGCCAGAACTGTGATCTGAGCTGGTACAAAAAGACTCAAAAGAAAGTCAAGGTCACTCATCACAGACAAACTAATTTGTCCACTAAGCTGAACACATGAACCATGAAGCACAAACAGTACCATGACCCTAAAAATATTTGTTCTCTAAATACTGATGATATAGTGACAATATATATAATTGGGACTACATGGACCCTGTCTGAGAAACACACTGAGAAACAAAAAAAAAAGTAACAGCAGGCTTTTCATGTCTTACTGCAATGCTCTTTGACCATGAGGACCCTACAATTGGACCAAAACTTCTCATTTTAATGAGGTAGGTGGAACAAGCTTAGCTAGGCTGTGCATTAATTTATTAAAAAAAAAATTCTCATTTGATTTCTATACAAATATGCAGTGAATTGTTCTGTATAGGACTAAAGGTTTCTATCTGGTTTTGGAAAGCAATGTTGGGAAACCATGGATCATATCAGAGTAATTGGATTTGTTTCTCAGCTGAAACTTAAGATTTCTTAGTCTGTGGTATTTCTTGTCTGTATCATACTGTGTGTTCAGCTGAGGCAAAACCAAGGTTGAATGGGCAGATTTTATAATATATTTAGGTTCAGAAAAAAGAACAATAGAGACAGGTGGGATTTTCAAATCACATCTGTAATCATCAGGATTGGTCAGAGGATTGTTGGGAATTTTACTAATTTTAACACTCCAGGTTGCTTTAAGAGATCATTAATCATCCTTTAATGACTTAACTATAATTAGTAAGATATCCACTGAATTAGGATCATAAAAATTTTGTTTACCCTTACTTAAATCAAGTATCTAACACCTAAGCTAGAGCTATGTTGACTCCTTTTCCATTTTTTTAGTCTGAGGAATGTTTAATGAGGTTATGTGAAATGGTACATCATCAGTGAAATGAATGTCAGTTCTGAGTTCCTCATGGTTTGGCAGTTAGGATGTTATTCTTAGAGCACGTATTCAAAACCCCTATTCATGGACATTCAAATGAACAAACAAATCTTGGATGAGGATTTCAATTGCTGGATTAAAGAGAGCTAAAAACGTCCCTTAGTCATGTTCTGAAAGACTGTTTTTGTTTTTTGGTTTTTTTTTTGTTTTTGTTTTTTTTTTTTTTTTTTTTTTTATATTAGGGCCAAGATTCACCCTCAGCAGAGCATTCAGGGCTGTGAAACGAGTAGGAATGGATGAGTGCTTCATCTTGGAGATATTTGAGGCCAAGTCATTTGCCTCAGCTTTCATAGTTGCAGTCAATAAACTGCAAAGGGGAGATATGTAGCACATGGCTCTTACTCAGTATGTCCTGTGCAGCTGAACATCTCTCATGGGTTATTTTAAAAATCATATTGTGTGGAATGAGTGGCAGGATTCTCATGTTGGCCTTCAATAGCCAAGGAATCCCCAAGAAAAAATGGGCCACCACTTGAGATCCAAATCTTAATTTTGTAGCCCAGCTGTGTTAAGGGTATGGGCACACCTCACAAATCTCTAAGGAAGTGAAAGATTTTGCTCCCTGATGAGCTGTTCATGCCTTGCCTCTGTTGGTCACGGCCACTCCTGAGAACAGAGCTCCTTGGGAAAGTGGTTTGAGTGGCTGGCTTTGCTAGCACCTTTCTCAGAATTTGCATCTCCTCCAGGTCTGCTGTGCCATTCAGCATTGTCTCAGTACCAGCAAATTTCTGAGCCCTCTTTTTCATTTTAAAAATATGTTTTCCTGTGAGTTGCTGTCTCTGTCACATATTTTTATCTCAGGCAGCAGGGTGGTTGCTGTGGCAAGAGGGACATGGAGATTTATTATCTGGAGGTGGGAGCACAGGTGTTCCAGGTGGGGATGCAGACCCTGGGAGGCGGGAAGAGCTCCAGAGCTGGAGGTAGTCCAGTGAGTTGGGATAAGCTGAATTGAGTCATCTGGGAACAGATGACTCTCTCCTGTTCATGGAGGGCAGGAAAAGCCTGTGGGTGCCCAAGGAGCATTTGTTCTGAGTGGTGGTGTGTACAGTCCTGATGACTGTTTTTTGTAGTCTGCAGGCCATAGCTTACAACTACAAAACCTAGAGGAACAAAGGGAGCATTCCTGGAGGAAATTTTTTTGCTTCAAATTAAATTATCTTTAAAAGCACTCAGTGCCTCCTCCCTTGGACTACCATTTTCCAAGCATTGTAGGATTTACTGTGAAAAACAACTGCAGACCAAGCTTCCTCTTAGCTCTTTTATTTACTTTCTGCTGTGATGGGAGCAAAGGTTTTTCACCTGGTGAAGCTGCAGCAGTTGGTGAAGATGTTCAGAAGCTGCCACAGTCATTTGCTCTAACACTCCTGATACACATACAACTAATAATTATGACCCTATCTGTATTTTTCTAAATCGCTCTACATATTAATTAAAAAAAAAAAACAAAACACAAAGTCCTGGAGCTGAGATGGACATATTCAATAAGATCTCTTTCCCCCCTTTCCACAGTACGTTTGGGAAGCTGGGAAGTACCATACCCATACCCACATGTGAGCTTTTAAAAAAACCCTTTCAGGGCTGGGTGAGCTGTAGTTCAGTTATCCCTTTAGCAATAAGAAAGGCAGTAATGTAAAACTGGCACGAGGGGGCAGGTGTGCACCATTAAAAACATCATCGTGCTTTAAAAGATTGAAATGGTGTTGACAAAATATGAGAATTAGCAGCAGGACATAGCCTAAAACTATCTTTTTATGTGCATAAGAGGGCTGTGTTAATTGTGTTATAAGTAAAATTGTCTTGTATATTTCTGTATATTTGATCAGATATTTTGATGTTGTGATCAGAGGGGTGGTCCAGCTATACCTCATTCTCTCTTTAGTAAGATGAAATCTCCAATTTCTACATCAAATTAAAAGGCTTTAGTAATACAAATTGATAACAAAATTTGATTTCCAGTGCAGATGAATAGGAGACAGAATTAAGGTAGAAAAATATGTTTCATTAATATTCTTCTACTGAATCAAATGAGACGAGCCATTCAACTACCATAATTCAGCACTTAAAGTATAAACATATTGATACCAAATATTGTTGTAGTGCTTGAAGGTGCCCCGTACTTAAAAATGCCTGTGTGCTCCCTGAATAGTATCAGTGACTTAGAAACCTGTGGTGGTGCCTATGGTGTTGTCCTGGAAGTTCATGGAGTTAAATGTGTCTATAAAATGCTATATATAAAACTTCAAGAAGAAAGACAGTGCAGGAGACATGATCAAACTACAGTAAGATTTGCTATTAAGACATTAATATGTAGAGATAACTATCCATTCCGTGACAGGATTTTCCTCCCAAGACCTCTCCATTGTCGTTGTCTCATCTGTTCCATACTTTCTCCAAAGCAAATGAATATTTGTAATACTAAAAAAAAAAAAAAGCTGATGCTCAGGTGCAAGAGATAAAAGCAGTAGTTTTATTTTATGTGGCTCATTAAAATTAACTTTTATTTCTGACTGGACTTGGACTTATAGTACTTTGTTGTGCAAGGAATTTAAACTTCAGAATCAACTTCTATTTAGATTCTTCTGCAGTTTTCAAATATGTGAGATACAGAGATGAAGCTTGCAAGAACAAGAGTGTTTCATGACAACTTCATTGCTGCTCCTCTGTGGCTTTAAATTAATATAATCAACACAAGAGAATAACCTAATACACTATGGTTCCCATCATAAACAGAGATACAGTTGTCAGTCCTATAGGTAACTGTGAACTATTTCTCTATACGTGTCTGTGGGTACATGAACATGCATGTCTACGTACACATGTCTATAGGATGAGTCTGCAATGCAGTTTGCATTTGGGAAGCTATTTAAAATCTTTTATTGTTATAAAACCATTGTACCAGCAGATGATTAAAACTTGCCTTGGGGCTCTGTTCAGATGGAGACAATGCAGAGGTAAGTAGATGATGCTTCCTTGATGACTTTCATGTTTCCAAATACATTTCTCAGCTTCACTTAGATTGTTCCAGGTCAAAAATGAGGATGTTCTTTTCCAAACTCTTGATATCTGACTGTCAGACTCATCCCTGGTTGACATTCCTTAGATATTTGATTTCTTTATTTTACCTACGGACCTATCATCCTGACATGATAAGGTCCAGGACATGAGGTCTAGGTATGGCTGTGTCACTTTACCTCTCTGCATTCAACTGAAGATGGACTCCAGCCCCTTGAATGGGTCTCTGGGAAACTGCATTGAAGGTCTCCTCCTTGCTTTCTGGGTGGCACCATGCAGACTTCTCTCATTTAAAGTGTCTTCTAAGTGGTCAGTTGCCATGATTGCCCCTTTCCAAACTTTGAGTATAGAAGCTATAGTTACTTTCAAGAAATCTCTACTTCCTTGAATATTCACAAGTAGTTGCTTGTGGTGCATTGAATTCCTCAGTTATGTCCCTAGCTCTGTCCTAGCTCTTTAGCCTGAATATCACCAGAATGCATTTTGATACATTTTTCTCTTTTCCAGTCATAATAACTACTTATTTCTATGTACGTTTAGTAGTAAGACTTCTACAGCTGCTTTCAACTTGTATTTTTGTTATGATTTTTTTCTCTGCAGGCAAAATTTTACCTAATTAATGCTGACTATAGAATTGCTGGGTTCCTTCACTGTGTTTTGTAAATGTAATAAAGAACAGAGCTTGAGTTCAATTCCAGATTTTTTTTTTTTTATAGCTAGGTCATTGCCAAGATGCTATAGAAACACTTTGATTAAAATAAAAACAAAATGTTACTGAAAGCAGGAAAACTGGGTACTAAAATAAAGCTATTTAGCATGTCCTATGCTTTTAAATTCCAGCTACCTGCTGTGCAAACCTGGGCTAAAAATGGCTTCTCCAAAATGTGATCAAGTCCCACAGGAAATATGCTAGCATTATAAAGGTAATGTTAAACTTTGTACATTGGTTGCACAATGTGATCCAGACCATTTCCAACTATTTTGATGAAGACTTAATTTATGGTCTGTGAAAAGGAAACGGCTGTCATTGAAACTATTCTCCTGCTTCATCTTTCAGCCCTAGTCAGTTTTCTTTCTAAAGTTTTACTTGTTGGTGTTTATTAATCTACCTTTGACAAGACAACTAGTTTTAGCTCATCTATACTTGCAGGTTGATGGTCTTTGTTCTGGCATATTGTGCAAGTTGTTTCTGGTGTCAGTCCTCTGAAAACATGGAAAATAGTATTTAATAAGTGAATAAGTATTTAATAAGTACTTAATAGTGAAAAATTTGTGATAAACATGGCTGTATTTACTGAGTGTGTGTAAAGCACCAATTTGTGTTCAGCTAATGACTGTTTAGTGCTGAAGTTCAGCACATCTCATAGCTGGACATTAGCTAATGAACACAAGCTGTTTGAAATGTAGCTGTTTATCCTCTTCAGAAAAACAAACAAACAAACACATTTTGTCACAGAAAGCCTCCGTAAAGTTTTTAAACCAGACAATTTTGCAGACGCATTGTCATTCCTCAGATTAAAAATATTTCTCCACCACTTGACCATGCTGCAGGAACTGTGAATGGGGATTCAGTAAAGGACCATATTCTGTGGCTGGTTTGTTCAAAGGTTCTGACACAGAGCACTAAAGGAGCAATACTCTGCCAGGCACAAAATCAAGTCATTAAAATTGTGCACTTGCACATTTTAGCACAGGCGGAGTACTATTCCTTGTAGGTCAGATTTTCTATTTTCAGAATGATTTATTGGTTTCAGTGGGGGGGGGGGAGACTGATTTTGTCAGTATAAAATTTTGATATACTGTGTAGGATCCGGGCTGCTACCCTGTCCAACTTTTTCTGGTAGAGTTGGGCTGCTTAATTCCTTGTTAAAGTAGAATTGCTGCTGCTTCCTAGGATGTCTTGTTGATACATTCTTTATACAACAAATAATTCTGTAAGGTTTCTGTTATGACTTTTGCTTAAATAGTTATCTCTGTTCGTGCTATGTCTTAGAAACGATAAGGAGATTATATATTCAATAACTAGAAATTTAATCTAGATGAAACAATACTGATTTTTCTAGTGAAAACTTGGACATTTATTTCCTGAATATTTGAGTGATTATTTCTCCTGGTTTTATATCTGTGCTTTGAAAAGCTTTTCCTGAACCAGCAGACAGGTGATCTGCTCAGTCAGCCACAGCTTTGCACTCTGAGAGACATGACAGGCAGAAGAAAGGAGAGAAAACAGGACAATAAAGCATGAATCTGTCATACGCAGTTGAGAAGTGCATGTGATGTTTTTGTTTTTTTTTTTCTTTCTAAGTCTTCAAACATCACTTGTCAAATAATTTAAAAAAATTTATTCTGTAGCCCATGTTGACTCCATGCAGCAGAATTCAATGAGGGTGTGTCAGGGGTTTTGAAGTTGCTCCACAGAATCTGAGGTTCACCTTTTGTTTCCTTGGTTGAAAACATTGTCACTGCCAAACAACTATCAGAGGCAGTAAGTAATTTTCAGGGACAGAACTGGAAAAAATATTATGGTCCATAAATATCTCTTTAGTTCTTGATTCCAAGTAGTCAGTGCTTCATTTTGCTCATGGACTGAATTTGTTGTGAAAGGAATCGTACATTTACATCTTTACATGCTGACTGAGATCCTACTAATACAACTATGCATCAGATTTTAAATACATTATATACAATGATATGAAAAGAAAATCCATTGTATGTATTGAGAGTTAATGAACCTTTAATTTCTGTCCTACATATAATAAAGAAGGTGGTCAGTACTGTCCAAAATGAAACCAGGAAGTAAAATGCAATGCCATAATATGCTTGGATAAATAAGATCAGGAGTGTCTTATGATGTCTTAGAAGTGTCTTATGTCAAGCCTCCTTTTGCAGAAATACTGAGAATTGGGAGAATTACAATTTATTAATAGCTTATTGGTGACTGAGTCGCTTTTCTTGGTACTACATGTCATGGATGCAAAACAGATTCCTCAGAGACTGATGTCTTTTAGCTCTCATTTAAAATTATCAAGTTATTATAACTGGTTTACTGTTGGAAGAACATCAGGGGGTGAAGTATTGACTTTTTTTTTTTCCTTAGGTTCTTGTTTCTACCAAGAGTTTGCATCCAAGTTTGGCAAGTTATTCACTTTTGTATAAAGTACTGGAGGATGGCTCTCAATATTTTTACCTTATAAACATGGGTAAATAAGTCTTGTAGCAAACCAGCTTTGTTCTGCCCTGTGCCCTCCTCACCATGTTACCAGCAACAATGTCTGTGCAGTCGTACTGTGACCCAAACCCAGCTACTGAGCAGGAATACAGCTAACACGCAGAAAAAAGAAGTTAGTTTTAACCTTGATCAATTTTCCACCCCAGGTACTGGTATGGCTGATGAATGCAAGCTGCTGCTCAGTAGTATAAGTCATCCAGGAAAGAGAAAAAAATCTGTCCAAGCTTATTACTAGAAGATGAATTCCTGGGTAGAGAGTCTTTCTTCAGTGATGTTAAAGCATTGTTTTCACTACTTTTTGGCATTGTTTTCACTGCTTTTTCCTAGGGTGTAGGACTGGTTTTGTTTTATTATTTTTATTTTATTTTATTCTTTTTCCTAAATAAAGAATCTAGTTAAATTTGTGTAGATAGCTTTTTTTTTGGTACAAGGTGGTTTTTTTTCCCATTTTACGCTAGAAACAAATGAAGTATCACTCTTGGTCAAGAACTGTAATAGCAAAAGGAATAATAAAGCTCGATGTCATACCTTGCTAACACAAGTTTAATTTCATCAGATGCAGACATACAGGAAGCTCTGTTGTGGTGTTTCACTGGAAGTGGTCATGTTGCTGTCAAGGTACACTAATCCAGTGTAGATGGGGCTTGAGTCAAAGCATGGCAGCTGCTTCACAGTCTGTTATTGGTAAGAATTTTTAAGTGAATTTTTTTGTGAAAGTAGAAACATAACCATTAGAATTTAAACTCTCCTGACAATGTTTTGAGCTTGTTCCTCCTCTACAAGCCCAGCAGCCTAGTGCTTGAAGGAAGTTTGCTAAGATTATTAGGATAAATATGGGATTTTTTGCTATGCAACTTGGGTAAATGTATTTGAGGTATGTGAAGATAAGTAGCCTGGACTCTGCCAGCTGTGAAGCCATGGTGTGTGAAGTAAAACCTGATGAATAAACTGGATGAGATCTTCAGTGCTTTGCTGTGTTGAACACTATTACTGCAGCTGTCAATAATGAATTAACTACATCAAGGCTAACTTGAACATGTTTAACTGAATTGCAGGGATGCCAGCAGACAAGTCCATTCTGTACTTTCAGAAAATGTGAGAGAAGCTATAATGTGAGGTACTCATTAGAAGATAAACAAAAATTCAGGGCCCAGCATCAGCAAAATTGAATGGGATTCATGGAGGTCAGGAAAAGCATTGTAATTTGAGATGAGTGTGCTAGTCCATGTAGAGTCTGTGGGTGGGTAGTATGTGGGCTCTTTCCCTTTATTCCATTGAAGGTGAAAAATGGAAAAAAAGATCTAATAAGCCCAAAAGCAAGGTAGGCCAGGGCATGAATTTACTTGAGCTATACCAATGCCAAACACTTGAGTGTGAATTTCAGGCACAATAGATATCACTGAGGAACATGGCCTTGGTTTGCTGGTCGAAAGATGTTGTTCTGTTCCTTTGCTTTCTTAACAGGGTGAAACTTCCTGGGCTACCAGGAAAATCAGTGCCTTTTGATTTGACAGTACTCAGCTCTATCTTGAGCAAACTTGTCAGGCTGTTGCAGAGAACAGATGTATGTGTTATTAAAATCTGTCATTACATATTTACCTATTCTGTATGTGTGGCCTTGTAGAATAAAAATGTTCTTTACCAACAATATCTGAATCTTGTTTTATATAATCCCTGTAATATTAATGGAATGACATTAGAGAGATTTTTCAAAATAAGTAATGTATCGTTTCATATTAGTGTTCATTGTTTTCAAGGTCAATATTTAGAAACAAGCATGAAAACCTCTTTGTCTTGGGTCAGCAGAGATAACACAAGAAAACTTGAAGTGTCGAGTTGCATGTGACCTGATTCCGTGCAGACCTGAAACACTGCAAAGTATAAAACCAGCTCTGGTTATAGGTGTTAACAAAAAGAAAGGGAGTTTCTTCCATCTCTGATGGCAATTGTTTTCCTTCCTTGTTCCTAACCCGCGGGTATAAACTCATAAGCAATGATAAAGTCATTACCTTCAGTATTTTATTTTCCTCCACAGGACTCGAAATATATTTTCTTCATTAAAGAAAAGATAGCGAGTGAGAGTGACTACTTCAAAAAACAAGACATTATAAAAGGAAAGGAAATCATGTTTGAATGCCTAGGCTCTCTGCAAGTAAGCCCAATTAGCAATAAAGGTTCTTTGACTTTACAGGAGAACTATAATGGCAATTCTATTAGAATGAAAATAGACTGACTGTTTTCACTCTTTATCCCTTTAAAATCTTATTGCCATTTGCATTTTTTTAACTACTGAATTTCTAACCTATTCATCAAGAGGCAGACACTTTATGCATTAAATTATGCTTTTGTGCGTATATATTCAATAGGTCTTTTCAGTCCTGTAAAGCATCTATTAGTCCTATTACAATGTTTGCTTACGTCTCTTCTGTGTCAGGAAGCTTCTTTCTATTCAAGTCTGCATGAAGGAACAACATTTCCTAATTTCATACAGTCTAGTATATCAGAGCAACCCACTGAGCAGTTGTTCAGCTGGTGAATTAGCCATATGCATGTCAGTCCTTTGCCCATTGTGCTGGGGCAATCACTGTGGGACAAGTCCCAACTTTCCCATCACAGGAACCCTGTTAACTGCTCCCCTCCCTCTTTGGCTTCAGAAATAACACATGCTTAAAATGTCTTTGGTGCCAGTGAGGGCTATCTGTCTTAATTTTAAAACTGACGCATCCAGAGTAGTGGTGTAATTCCCCCACTATCATTAAGCTTTGTCTGTCACACATCCTGTGTTCAAGAACAAGTTAAAATGGTATTTTGGAATATAGGAGGGCAAAAAACTTCTATAGATCACTGAGTTCTTCTCTCTCCTCTCCTCCACCACTGCAGCCAGTAAGTGCTGTGTACTCATGAATCACTTATATTTGATTTTTTTCCCCACCTAAGGTATGGCCACAAGATCTTGGAAATGCCTGCATCCTTTTACATTTAAAGAATTAAAAAAATAACATAACATATGTAAAGTCCCTGGAGAGGAACTGATTGAGGTTCTTTCTCTAAGAGAGACTGCAATTTAGTAAAAGCACCAGGACTCCATAACAGATATTTTGTCTGGAAAGCAAAGTTTTAAAACTTACTGCACATCCCCAGAATGACCATCATTGAAACTGGACAGATAGTGAGAAATTATTTGTCAACAGACTTAATTGGATGCACAATCATTCTTTTCTTTTAGAGATTTGATGACATGCAGGCGGCAAAAAAAGAGACTGAATGAGCTTCGAAGCTTTAATTCTGCCAGCCAGGCTTTTTCAAATGGAGAAAAAAGAATGAACTGCCTCTGCTTTTGCAAACTCAAAACATGTAATCCTAATTCCTCCAATTCCTAACCCTAATAGCCACCTTACATAAAAAAAGAAGAGTCTGGCCAAAGTTAGCATCCCTTGTCCTGCTATCAGTAGCAGCATGTTGTGTTGTACTGAAGTTTATTCAACTTTGCCAGCCTTACAGAGGACCCTAAAAGCACAGCCTTGACTCCTTTGCAGTTTGTAAGGGTGTTGTGAGGCATAGTATATGAATCACAGAAAACTAAAAATCTTTTTTTTTTTTTGCAGCAGAATGCAGCTTTTGACAGATGTTAAAGGCAGCAGGGGGGAAATACTGACCTGAATTTAAATTTTGTGAAGTCAAAATAATTTGCAATAGCTTTAGAAGGGCAACATGCTGTAGTAGGGTGCTGGAATTATCATAATAATAATGTTCTTTTAGATACATCAGTAAGTAATGGAGTCTGTAGGGTTAACAAGGATAGGAGTTATCATAACAATCTGAGATTTGAAACTGTAGCTCACTCCAGGAAACAGAATTTACTAAAGCTCCAAGAGCTTTAGCAGTAGGCATAATCTAATGTAGAGAGCATTAAAAAAGAATGAACTCCAAATTCTGTTATAGCTTTCTTTATTCTCTTAGCCAGCACTTTTGACTTATGGCTAAAACTTTATTAGTCCAGGAACAGAAGAGGAGGCCTTTTCTGGACAGCTATTTCAATAGCTTTTGCCTCATTGCATCCTCTTTTGATACTAAAAGGAGTTGGCTTTTGAAAGTGTGATAATTGCCACACTAGCTTAAACATGATAAAATAACACTAATGGATTTATTTTCAAGCAATTGGATAATTTAAGCAGTACTGTAGGACGGTGAGGTATCAGGTTTCACGGAGTGCTGTGGAATACAGAAGGGCCAACAGCACTATAATGAAAACAGACAAAATTACTTTATCAGCTCCTGGAAAGTAAAATCAGAGAGGATGTCACCTCAATGTTACAGCGCTCTGAGTCTCATGTTCTGCTTTATAAGTGTGGATTAATAAGCAAAGATCTGTTTTATGTTGTCTCTCTGATCCATCAGGCAGTGGAGAAGCAAAGGTTTCTTTTCTCACAGGAGCAGAATATAGTGGAAATAACTGAGTGTACATTTTTAAGTGTGTAAGTATTATTGCTGTTACAATTGTCTTGTTCTTTTGCAGCTAGGTTTAGCCTATAGTCATAGTAAGGTGACATTTTGTTGCAACAAAGCCATTGGAAACAAAGTGTTAAGAAGCTGCCATAATTACTAGGATGTGCTGCAGAAAATCAGGTTCAACTCTGATATAAACCTTAATGTTTTAATTAATTGCACTCATCTGACAAGTATTTTAAACAAATACAGTGGACTTTGGTTCCCTTAAGTAAAACTGGTCACTAATAATAACACAGCATTTGCATATGTTCTTAGTGCTTTGTACCTATTAACTAGTCAATACAACATTAAGAGGTAAATGTGTAGGCTGCAGTACTCTTCTATAACAGAGAGAACAAGTTGAAAGGCAAATGACTGCCCAAGGCTATGCAATGAGAGATGTTGCAGAACTGGGGTGAAACTGATGAGGAATTTATTAGCATGCTGCCTTCATCCGTGCTACTTCCTCTTCATAAATGGTCAAGGAGGAAGACAAACTAGGAGGAAGACAAAGTTCCTTGTTAATAGAGAGATGAACTATAGATTTTTAAAAATTATTATTTTTTTTTTTAAGAGCAGAATATCTTCAGTGAAGCTGTAAGTGTTTTATTTATTTGTTTATTTGTTTTTAAAGTCGCTCTCTGGACTGCATTACTTTGCCATCTTAGTGTGTTAAAAAAAACAAACAACAAAACCAAAACAAAAAACAGAAGGGATAGAATCTAGATCATGAAACAAAGTTGACATGTTGGTAAAAATTCAGCAAGGACTTTTAAAATACCTGAGTGTGCATGGTGACTTTTTTTCTTTTGCCTTATATGATATATCTTTGAGATGATGATGAACATGTATTTTATTGACAAGAACAAATCAGGCTTCTGAAGTCTTTATTGGGAACTGTGACTCTTGCTAGCCTGCACCATGATCCTTAATTCCTTGTGAGGGCGGGAACTGGGAAGTTAGACATCTAGGTCCTGCATGCAAATTTTGTATGGGTCATTCCTTTGCCTCAGACAAATTTAGGGCATATTTGATTTAGGGAAAAAATATTGTTGGTATTCCATGAATTGCAATAAAACTGTCTCAGGTAAGTTGAATGTGGAGCTCTGGTCTTTTGTCTTTTCATGGGAGAAGGGAATGAGATTCATTCCTCTTCTGTTGAAGACTTCATTTGAATGCCTGCACATGGCTCATGTGCCCTGGGGTGTCCCACCTAGCCCCGAGCTATCAGTGCAGTGGGACATGAGTCTCTCTCTCTCTTAGATACTTGGTCTTAACTGTAGCCTAAAATAAATGAACTCTGCTCTAGGAATCAGCCATGCAGGTGTCAGCTTCAGCTGAGTTGATCACTATAACTCTCTCCCTATAGTCAGAGCAAGGAGTGGAGTTGTGGGGTGGGATTCATCTGACCCATTTTAAATGTCTACCTTGGGATAAGATGGATTGCATCCTAGAGACCAGTGAGTGTTGACTCATTCACCATGGACTGAAGCAGGCTGGGAGGGCTAACTCTGGTATGTTTACACTGGAGACATGTGTCATTAATCATATGAATCTCATTGAGTGTGACTGAGCACAGAGCAGCCTGAAGTACTTTGGGACAGCTGATCTATCACTTTGTTATTCGTTTCTTGGGACACCGCTTTGCATTATACCTGAATTAAACTGTGGAATCCCTCTTGTGCCCAAGCCAGTGCGCAAGGAGGAGATTTGTCACAAGATTTGTCAAGTACAGTATATTTGGCTGGTCTGTAGGAAATTTTGATTCCTTTTTTGCCCTCTGTAGAGCTAATGGAATTTTAAAGCATAGAATTCAGAACTGAGGTATTTCTCCTGCATAAAGTTTGTGAGAAATTATAATCAGTTCAGCTGCTGTTTTCAGTCAGAAATTGTCCATCTACACCACTGATTAATATGACTGCTGACTTAACCAATATAAACATGTCTTGCTGAAGAGAAATTATTACATTAGAAGTTATTACAGATATACTCTGAAAAGCAATGATTTTGGTACTTGTTATTAAAATTTGTCAACATTGATATCAGGATTTTAATATCCTGCTTGATAATTAAACTCTGCCTGGCAAAGATTTCCTCTGCTCTATGGGAGCCAGATATTCCTCCTGAGTTACTGAAGAGCATCATATTCATGCTTTGGTCAGTGAAAGATTGCCACTATTGCTTTTGTCTTGGTAATGTTTCACAAAGATGAGCCTAAAGTTACAAAGAGCAGCTGCCAGCTGAGGAGAAAAATTCATGTTCTCTAGTCTTTGAATCTTCCAGCTTGTCTTCAGTTTCAGGGAAACATGCTTCAGGGTATTCTGTGCTGTCAGATTTTTCATTTGACATTTTCTCAAAGAAAAGCGAGAAGTTCTATAAAAGAAAACAACATCAAAGAATGATGAGCTCCTTGCAGATGTCGGTGTTGTATGGCACATTTTACATGAATTACTGGTGTTGTCGACTCTTCTGCTGGAGTGCAGAGAAGAATGGGCTCCCCTTCAGTTAAATGGGCAGTTCTTGATTCCCCTTAAAATATATGAAGCAAAAGACAGCTTATTAACGAGCGGTTATTGTTTGGAGATTGCCATGGAATGATAACTACTATTTTACTGTTTTTATAACGATTTCTTATTTTCTCAGACTTTAATTAAAATATCTTTAATGTGGCTTCCTAGGGGAAGAAGGGTCATAATAACACACTGCATGTCTTCGCATAGCTTTCCAAATCCTGTTCTGGGTAAGTCTGTTGACTAATATGAATCCAATGTAACAAAAAGGGGAAGAGCTCTGAAGCATCATAATTTCCTGTATGGTTTACGAAAATATACAGCCAGGTTGAAAAGACAGGCTCTGCTATATCCTTGTTGAGAGACAGATTGCAGAGAGAATTCAGATACCATATAATCTACATGCAACAGAGAAAGCACCTGCTATCTTGTTTTTTGGAAACGTATAATTTGTTGCTCACACTGTATTAGAGGTGAAATCCAAGTGAGCTGACTTCAAGCATCATGTAGCATAAACAGCTACACCTGAGCTGTTCACCCTGGAGTTCCTTTAGAGTCAGTGAAGGAAAGTATGCAAACTTCAGCTTCTGTTTGAATTATTATTTTAGGATACAGAGAGTGATTTTTAATAAGGGCATCATCAAGAGGTTCTATGAAGGTGATGCCTTCAGCAGTCAGACTGCAATGACAAAGGTATGCCACCAGCATTCTCTTATCTGCTAGAGATATCACAGAGACTCTAGGATGTGTCACATGGCACTAAATGCCTCTGTTTGTCCATCTAAATAGAGTCCTACCAGTCCTAAACTCAGTTAGTGTTTCTTGGGATTGTATGCCTCCTCTTATATCAGTTTCCCAACAGGAACACTATGAATGAACACAAAATGCTTTCCCTACATTGCTGGTTTACTCCATGTGCTTCTGGGTGCTACTCAGAGTATCTTGGCTGAGTGTCTCTCCTTCTTCCCATGCCACAGTACAGCCCTTGGCCTTCACAGAAGTGAAGGCCAAACTCATTATATAAAACTTTTAAAACACACTAATCTGAGTCCTATACAGAATCCTTTTGAAGTGTAATGAGCATGGTGTTGAACAACTGTCTCTACCAGACAGAACTTTATTGGACAAGGAAGAAGAGGGAAAAAAAAAGTCAACTAGTGTTATTCCATGATCTCTTGAGGTATCTTCCAACACCTAACATTCTGTGATTCTCTGATTCTGTGATTATGGGAACCTGAATGGCTGATGACAGATAAGTTTACCTTTTCCCTTGCTTTACTGAAGAGCCACAATGTTTGGTATGTTCAGCACCAGTGGGATTCACCCTCAATTGTGCCATCTAATGTTCCTCACCAGCTTCTCCTAACTGGGTTCATTCTTAGCTGCTTGTGCATAGCCAGCCCCATTGTTTGTCAGCAGCAGCAGAAAGGAACAACTTGCTGAACACAATCGTTGTCTTCCCTTATCTATTCACCCTCCTATCTCAGTGTGATTCAGCAGGATGTCAGGCTGCGCATTCCATCCACATGGGCACACTGGTTAGGTGGGAATTCTTTCCCTAACTTTATTGTAGCTAGTAGGTATACACAGACACACAGACACACACATACATATATATCAGAGACACCCAAATCTTTCAAAATAGCTCTTCTTCCAACAGGCAAGGGGAAAAAAAACCCAAACGTCTTTTCTCTCTGCCCAGTGAAAGTTGCACAAGATATGAAAGTTCTGTTCTTTCTCAGACATCAGTCCACACTGAAAAATGATAGTAGATACCAAATTTCCATTGCATTCTAATTGGTTTCAGCTCCAGTTGGGCTTGATACTTGGGAAACTAGATTCCCAAGTACCTTAATGAATTTGGATCTTACTTCTTGTTGCAAGATGAAACTGAGGAAGAGAGTGGAAAAGGAGAAAGAATATTAGCATAAGTTTTTTGTTTTTTTCTTTAACATCAGCTTTTTTCCTCAGCTATTTCTCAAGTTATTTTGAAATTTATTTTGAGGTATTTCAGCTTCTGCAAAAGAAAATGTCATTTTAAGTGGCCAGTGCAAACTGAATTATTCCAGTCACAGAAAGGCAGTATACAAAAAATATACTTGTCATTATTTGAATCTTGCCAGATTCCTAGGCATGGTTTAATCTTGAAATGGGAAATTCTGATGTTCTGCATGTACATGTTACAGGTAATTTACAAATATACATATTTTTAATGGATTGCCATATTGGCGCTTTATAGTACAGTTTTGCCATTGCTGTTCAGAGTCACATTGCATAATTATATAATTTCAAATTCAGAAGGACAAAAACTTCCTTTTTCCTTTGATAATAGAAAATTTAACAGGTGTATTGTAGACTATTAATTCTTCCACAAAAATGCCTTATATATTTATCTAGTAGTTTTTCTAGCAAGATGAAAATGAATGGGTAATACTTTAAAGTGGTAAAGGAAAATGATCGTAATTATGCAAATATAACTTTTCAATGAAAAGAGGAGATTTTTTTTCATCTCTAGTGGGGTCTGGCAGAATTTTATGTAGCAGAGGTCTGGAAGATTGTATAAATAAATGATACCAATCTCCACATATTAGTATTGAAAGCTGTGGCTCATCCATTTTAAGATGATTGTTTGGACAGAAGACTCTTCTCAAGCCTTTGTTTAGAGTTCAGAGAGCTGAACATCTGATTTAGCCAAGGTGTCCCACTGAGCTACAAACAGCCCAGTTTTCTGTGTCTGACAGCATGCAGAAACCAGGATGGCTACCACCTCATCCAGCTGCCTTTGATGCCTCTATTGGCTGTGTATTATTTATAGCTTCATAGAGTAAGAGTTTGCTTCATTGTGAGTCTGAAAGGAGAGATGAACTTTTGCCTCTTGGTATGCAATAAATACAATTCAACTTCTTTGTCAGTGTATCTTCTTACCTGGGGTTATTGTGTAAGTGTATGTGTATGTAAAATTCTCAACATACAGACTGATAATTTTATGTATCTGGCCTTGCCTGAATAGAGCATGTGTCATGGTGAAGGCAGCCTGGAATCTGTGGTGTTCACTGTGTCATCACAAATAAAAAAAAATATTGTCAATGAGGGCAGATTTTAATTTTAAGTTGTTGCTATATATGAATGGATGGATGTTATCACAAAAAAGTTCAATGGCTGCTCGCACAGAGTGTTTTGTAGGAGATTGACAGCAGTAGTGTATCTAGGGAAGAGTTAGTGACCTCAGTTTAAAGTATCAGTGTATAAAATAGTCCCAGTGGACTTTATTAAATATTTTGACAGGATTTAATGTTGGGATTAACACTTCCACTTTTTTGAAAAAAGAGTGCAGATGATCAGATTCCTTGGGCTGCTCTGGCAGCTTTGAGCTGTGTCAGCAACACAAAGCAGTAATAAAGCTATTTTAACTGGTCTGTTAAACCTGGTTTATAGCTGCTTTGTGTCACTGGAGTGGTACAAAGCAGCCTGCATCCATTGGTAAGTCTGGCCCTACATATTTAGAAAGCTGCTGCTTGTGCTGGTAGAAGCAAGGTGGTTGTAGGTGACCGTGGTGTGAACTGTGTAAATGATGTTTGGTAATGTTAGGGTTGGAATGTTAGCAAGGAGAAGCTGCTAAATTTTATTCTTTAATGAGTACATGGCTAAGAGCCCTTTCTGAATGCCTGTTTCTCATTTGTTTCCCTTTGAAGAAAAAAAAAAAGGTATCAAAAGGAAAAGCTTTTCTACTTCAGCTAGAGCTGAACTGACTTGCAATGAAACTTTGTCTCCTAATGTTTCATATGTCCTAGTGTTCCTCTGCTTCACAGAAATCTTTCCTGTGAATTCTTTTGTACAACGTTTTTGTTTAGATGGCACATTTTTCTATAAAAAGGGAAAACCTGTCTCCTGTTCCTCTGCCTTTTTTTCATAACTGCTTCTCTAGCCTGAAGCTGCTAGCACAGTGTGCAGCACTGTGTGCATCAATCCTTTCTACATTGGCTCTCCCCAAAGCATCTTTTAGTTCTTCTGTGGCATTTCTGTGACCTGAAATCACAGGGGTGCCAGAGCTTTGTGTGACTCCAGAATAAACCCCCAGATTCCACGCCTTACACAGACAGCTTGCTTGTGCTTTCCCTGAGCATTTTTTTCTGGAAACATTTGCTTCCTAATCCAAAACTATTTGCTCTGTGTTTGTAAATTCCTGAGTAGTGAGCATTTTCTCCTTAGAGGCACGGATGTAGAAAAAGTTTCTAAATTCAGGATGCTCAGCTTCTCTCAGGCTTTTGCTAAATTGCTGCTTTTTGAGCTGAGGAGACAGTGCTACAGAGTGGCCTCAGTAGACTTCCTACAGGTGAAGGATGTTGAAAGTTGGACTCTGTGCTCCAAGTTGGAGGCTTGTAACACTTTGAAAATCCCTGGCAGGGATCTGCTATTTGAGAATAAACAAAGCAATGCACAAAGACTGAATGAAATGGAATTAACGTTACATCCACAAATGCATTCAACTTCTAGCTATTTGTGTATTCACTAATGAGCAAGGTAAAAAGTAATTTTGGCCCTAAAAAATAATCTTTTGGCTGTACAGTGACTTCTTCAACTAAACTGAACAAAAACAAGCACCGGAGAAGCACCGGAGAACTACCTGGGTACTTGTTTATCTTCCTCTGAAGCTCTCATTCATTAAAGCACCCAGCATCTTGCTAACCTTCTTGCTAAGATGGAGTAGCTGGGAAATGTCAATGTTTAAAATTGCTTTTTCTCACCTCCAGCTTCTCAAGAAATGTAACCCTTCTTTTTGAGCAAAGAGCCATCCACAGCAAATACTGAATGAGGACATTTGTCACAGCAAGCCATTTGTCAGCTCCAATTGGGATTTCAGTGTAATGCTTGTCCTGCTGGTACACAATATGGCTTAGGCTACCACATACTCCTGTTCCCATAGTGACTGCTGGACTCCTGGTGACTGTTTAGTGTCCTGGTTCACTTTTCAGAGCTATCGGTGCAGCAAGCCTTGACTTTGTTAAATGGTCTTTTCTAGTTTGATATTTTAACTGTCATAGCAAACCAAGAAATGAGGATGAGGTTTTACGTACCTGGGTCAAATTTTTACGTGTTGAAACCAAAAATTACCTGTATTTATATACATATTTAGAGCAGAAGAGATGAACTGAATGTCCTGAGTGTCCTACTGTTATCTAGAGGTGGCTGCATAATGTTCATCTCTCTAACATGGTGTGAATGATGCTCTCAACCTCTCAGCACTGGCAGCCCATCCTATCCCAAATCCACTCAGACAATAGAGGAAGAAAATATGAAAAGCTAAAAAACCCCACACCACAAAACCCAGCGTAAAAATATACTCTTAACAGCACTTTGACAATGGAAACAGGAAAAGTGTCAAATACTGCCCAATGTCATCTGGATACCTATCCATAGATATAGAGGGTGAGATAATCAAACAGGGTGGTAATGAGCAGCAATACAACACAACAGCTTAATAATTCTGATGTCTTTTTTGTAATTGTCATGCATGCTAGGTAGGATGCTTGTTTAGAGAAAGAAACAGAGTAAGGAAGCGGACAGATATCTCATGTTACAACAAGTTTGCTGACAAGGCAAAGAAATATCCAAAAAGATCTACAGCAAATATACAATATGCTCCAGTTTACACCAGAGGACAGATGGTACACAGATGGCCTGGGATCAGAGGAGTACAAAGCTGCTTTGAGCCACACACACTTTCCCTTGTGAGCTGGCATGTGCTCATTGCAGCTGTAAGGAAAGTTTTCTTCTGCCATCCTAGTCCAGAGGGGTGTGACAAAGCAGATCGTGAGGAAGAGGTTGCATTTATTGCCTAACAGTCTTTTTGACCCTTTTGGTTAATGATACTAGGTTCTGTAATTCATTATTTTCTTGGAAACCCGGCTTGCACTCTCAGCGTTTCAGAAAAGCTTTGTCATCTGCATGTGATGTTTTTGAAGTAGGTTGGAATGCAAATTACTCAGGTTTCTATATTTTTTCCAAAAAATGTTAAGGAATACTTCCGATAAAGGGTCATAACTGAATAATGATGGCACCAGTCTAATTCTTCAAAAACACTGTGCTTGTTTTCCTATCCTGCATGGTTTTTGACTCTGTGTTTTCTTGACACATTTAGGGAACTTCTTTTCTTTAAAGATTAGAGGCAGTAACAGATGGAAGGATGGACTGTCAGTAGTCAAAAGGGTGCCTCTGGGCAGGGATCATTGACTCAGCATGGTAACAGGCTTTCACATTGGTGACTTAAAAGGTTCATGAGTTTTACAGTGGAAAGATAGTAATAACCAATGATGTGATCCAGATTCCTGCCATAAAATACCAAGCAATGTGTTTCTGATTTGCGTCATCTGTTGCTTTCTATTGCCTTCTCTATTGCAAGAAATATGTGCATGCAATCCTGTCTCTGCAGAGTAATTTTGCACATACTTAAAATTGCAGTGTATAACTGCTGATTTTTATCCAATAATTTTTGCATTATTGAACAGCATATTGGTGACATATACAAGGAATCCTAAAAAAACTCCTCAAACTTCTTCCAAAATTCATACTTTGTTCCAAAATGGGTAAAGCTGCTGATGTGGAGAAAACATAACCTAGGATATATTTCACAATTTTATTATCCAGGCCACAAACCAAAACTTTTTCAAGATGTTGTTAGATGATTTTTTTTTTTTAATTTAATTTTTTTTTCTCACCCAGATATGCAATTTGTTCTTGTTAAGGAAAGAAGTTCCTGTCTCTGATCTTAATTCTGTTTGTTTATTTTTAGTCAGGCACCACTCTGGAAAGTCACAATTATTTTGATGGAAAATCTATGGAGAATACATATCACTTGCAGAATTAATTCAGTGCATCTCTTTAATTCATGAAAAAAATAATAATAATCTCATATGTGTGTTCCTGTCTTCAGTTACAAAGTGTTCAATAATTTTGCTCATATTATTGCTAGGAGATGAAGTGCAGTGGAGTGACAATTCACTTAACAAGTGTTGCTTAGAGAATGTACCAAAGCAGACTTTGGAGTGATTTGTATCAAATGCTATGTGCTTTGGAGCAGTCTTTTTGTTTGTATCTTTATAGGTTATTTTTAAGGTCACAAACTACTTGATATTTAGACAACCTAGTGCATACTTGCCCGTATTTTTATGATAATTCTCTGTAAAATTATGGTAAATGTGTTTGCCAATGTAGGCAGAAGTAGAAATTCATCCAAAAAGAGCCTTAGTCATACCTGCAGTGATGTAACTGTATAACTTTATTTTGAATGATGTATCTGTACCACATGTACAGTTTTTACAGTATATAGTACAAGAGGACCTGCTTGGCTGGTTAGTGGTATTCAAAACATGTAGAAGTGAAAATGCAGCAGCTGCTCTTCTTACCTTGTAGAAATTTTAACCGAAAAGAAAATAATCTGCCAGACTGTAGATGGAGAAATCATGACTATACATTATCAAAATCACAACAAATTTCATTTCCCTGCCACCTGGAGGAAATTCTTAAATTGATATAGTTTATATCTTCATTTTGTTCCTCTAGAAAATTAAAATATTTTGCAGTTTTTAGATTATAGTTCTCCTTCCCTTTCTGAAGACAGAAAGAAACCTTTCTCTTGCTTTGTTTGTGCTTCTAAAGCCATAAAATTGTCTATGGATGCAAGATACTAGAAATCTTCCTATCATTGATTCATTTAGTCACTTTCTCTCTGCCAGAATTTTGTCAATAAAAAAAGGAGTGTAGATGTGAAGTAAATTTGTAGCAACACTGGGGAAACCGAGGTGTTAAACTTGAAGTAAGTGTTGGAATTTTCAGAATTGCATTCCCCTAAGTTTAGATGCCTGTAAGTGAGATGTTTATTTGTGCTAGTGGTCAGTGGAGTGTAAAGAGCATTTCTAGTGTCTGATTCAACTGACCTGATTTAGATTTCTAAGGGTCTTAGATCTTCAAATGTGATGAATTTCAGTCTGGATGTAGTTCCTCACTGACATGAAAAGGAGTTTTCATACTGGCTGTTTTGAAACAGAGGTACTGCTTTTAATATGGGGCAATTAATAATGGTAAATTCTTTCTTAAGGTTTGGAAGTGAATTCCAGACTTTTGCATTGAACACACTTTCATTTTTGGGAAGGAATCGCTCTCCATGCCTCACATATTTTCCATGCATTCTGAACTTGCATCCTTGCATACTTCTGTGTTACACTGTACAAACAATGCTGTTTATCTTAATCCATTTGAGTGGTGGGTATTGTGGTCATGTTTTGGGTAAGACTAAAAATGAAGCTAAAATACCAGGGTTGATTGTCCAGAGTGTTGTACAGCCTTTTTAAAAATACTATAATGGGAAAGTTATTTCCTGAAAGAGAGTTCTTTAGAAATTTAGCTATATGTATAAAATTAGCATCTCCTCATTTGGGAAGCAAAACATAAAGCCATGGTTGTTTATATCAGTACACTATTAACCTTAGAATCAATAACACCAATTTCTCACAGGGTCTGCAAAACAAACTGATGGCAGCAGTTTTCAAATAAGTGTGCATTTAAAAAGCCAACCAACCAAACAAAAACAGCCTGTAGGATGCGACATAACTGACTTCCAAAGAGGTAATTACATGTGGTCGTTTTTATTAGAATATTCCCTTTACTGTGACATTACTTGAGATATTCACAATAGCTTCATTAAGCTCATCAGACACTGTTGGCTGTGACAGTTTAATGAGCCAATAAGCATTTGATTGTGGTCTGCTGTCAAAGCATGTGTGAAGAAGGCCACACAAATTAATGGCAATAAACAGTTTATGAATCAGCACAGCAGAGAATATCTGTGATAAGCAGAATATTAAAGATTAATGTCAAAGCTTTGGTAAGGGCAAGTATGGCAAAACCTGACTTCACTTTAGATGGGTCTGACAGTGAAATTCCTTAATTGTTCCCCGCCTCATAAACAATGCATTCTTTTCATTCCTCTGACACATTTAAAAGTTAAATTCGTACATTGTTGTAACATGTCTAATAAGTCAAAGCATTAAACTGTATTTTGTCAAGAAGAAATATACTCAACAAATATGCAAAAGTAATGTTTAGACTTTTGCTTTCTCAAGAAAATGGCAAAAGTTCTGTCCATGGTAGCTAAGTGCTTCCTCAGCAGAGAGATGAGGGATGTGTTGGATAAGTAAGAAAAATGAAGTGCATATGGAGTAAAAAGCAGAGAGGTAGAAATAATTCAAAATGTTAAACAATCTGTCTAGAAAAAAATAGCATGAAATATTTCAGCAAATATGAGAAAATGAGTAAAAAATGTGAGCACACTGGAAAAAAAATTTTAAGTGAAAAATTTGATGACATAAAAATTTATGGACCAAACAAAACGAGGCTGAGCTGACTTGAGAAACAAGTTCATAAGTGGCTCAGCTACAGGTTTACAACATTACCAAGTCTACCCATTTCTTGTTCGTATTCTTGAATTGACACTGACATCCAATTTAATGTTTATTCCAAGTTGTTTCATTAACTCTCATAATGCTTACCTCAGATTCCACAGGAGTGGTAATTTACTTAAGGTATATGCAGGTCCTACCAGAAAAAAGACAATTAAGAAACTGTTTATTAAATGATAGCTTGAGTTGACAAGAATAAATGGAATTGTGAATGTTTACTTAAAGCTCAATCTCTGTTTTCATATTGGCTGTTTTGAAACAGAGGTACTGCTTTTAATATGGGGCAATTAATAATTGTAAATTCTTTCTTAAGGAGAATCCTATTTATGTTCTTCTTGATTTTAATTAAGTTCTGACATTTAATTGATAGAGTAATTCAGAGTAATATACAAAAGTTCAACTACAAAAATGCAGAATATGGTTCTGACAAAAAGGTGGATTCGGAAAGACATTTATGTTGTCCAAATATAACCTAATCCTATTAAACCTTTCATTTCAGCACCTGTACAGAAAATACCATAGAATAACAGAAAGATTTGGGTTGGAAGAATCCTCTGGAGGTCAAGAAGTTCAATCATCTCCCAGAGCAAGGCTCACCAGATCAGGATGCTCAGAGCCTGGTCCAGTAGAGATTAGGAAATCTCCAGGGATGGCAGTTCCACAATATATCTGAGCATCCTGTTCCAGTGGCTTATCCACCCACATGGTAAAGAATATTTTCCTATGTACAATCAGAATTTCCCTTGTTGCAGCTTGTAACTATTGCCTCTTGTCTTTTGGCTGTGCACCAAAGTGGAAGTCTGTGTGTCTCTAACTGTTTTTTCAGGTGGTATCTAACTGCAACTGGATTCCTCTTTTAGCTGTTTCTTCACAAGGCTTGACAAGACCTGGTTTTATAAGAGAGTTGCAGTAGTTTTGATCTAACATTTGGATACAAAAACATGGATTCTATACAGGACATTAGATTGAATTCAGTTTTATATGCAGTACCTTCAGAAAAATCTGAGCAGTGACCTACTATGGCTTAATTGGTGACAGATTACAATGATTTTTTTTCTTCAAGTTGAGTCTGTTTTGCCCATGACCATAACTGGTGAGAGACCCCTCCCTGTCCTTGTCTTGAACCGTGAGCTTGTCCTTGTATTTACTCCTTCCCATCCCACTGGTGTGAGAGAGCAGCCACCTGGGGCTTAGTTGCTGGCTTGGCCTAAACTGTGACAGTCATCCAGGACTCTTTTTCTCTCCTGAGTGGTTTATAAACTATAGCAGTAGAAGATATGACCAGAAATACTGATATACCAACACTGACTGAATGACATAAACATCAGGTTACAAAGACAAACTCTTTCTTGGCATTGCTTCCTCTGTCTCTGATCCTGTAAATTTTTATTTTCAGCTCAGTGCACATACCCAATAGGATCTGCATTCCCATTCATAAGTGTTTACAATTGGCAGTTTGTGTGCTCTCCTGGGAAGTGTTAATTGCCTAGACAGTATGAAATGTAGGTTCTTATCCCTTTATGCAGAGACGTGTGTTGAAACTTTGCTTCCCACTGCCAATATGGGCACAGAAGCAAGTAAGAGCTTGAAAGCAACAAGTGGGGTATCCATCTCTATGGCATTTGAAGGTAAAGCAGAGGACATTTTTGCAGTTTTGTGATATTTATTATTTATTATTATTTTTGTGTGAAGGAGATGTGCTCTGGAGGTTCCTGCTACAACACTATCAAAGGGACTTAAACAGGGAGATGACTGTCATCTGAATCATACCAGGATTAGATAATGAAGCTGGCAGCTGAGCTTTACAGGCTTTCTGATCAGCACAAAGTTACAAGTCCAGGCAGATGGCTGGGCTTCCATTTTGTCAGCTGAATGTTATTTTGAGGATGACAGTTTGGGCAAAGATATATATGCCCACATTCATGTCTCTGGCTCTCTGTTCTTAGGTACTTCCCCAACCCACACCTGACAAAGGAAGCACAGTAGCCCACATGTGTACCTTCTGTATATGGCATACCTTCTAGGGGTGGCATGGTCTCTTGCATTTGACACAGCCCGGACTGCCTAATATCATGACTGGAAGACTGCATAGTAATGCTGTAAGCCACAAAGCTAGACAGGATTTGAAATATTAAGATCTCAAAACATAAGGTGGCTATATCATATAGACATCATCAGATTCAGTTAGATTTTAAAGTATTTGCTTAGGACCTTGCATATGGAAATGGTTGCCTAACTCTTTCTAGGGTTTTACCTTTCAAAATCTTGACTAAGAGCCCCAAATACATGTGAAAGAGCAAACAGCCTTCTACACATAGCAGTCAGCCATTATGAGTTGCTGAAAGCCCATGCAGCAAAAGAAATGCTAAGAGCAGAGCTGTGAAACAGTTCAGCTCAACAGCAGTCATCACCTGCAGCTGCTTGTCAAATTGTTGATTCTAATGTGATAATGGGAAATGCACTGGTCTTGGAAAATAAATACTTATGCAGGCATTCAGAGAGACGATGTTTAGGATGTTGTGAGATCAGAAAACAGAGATGAAGGATGGCAGCCTCTGTTCTTTATGCTCATCGCAAACTTTAACAAAGTGTGAGGAACTGACAGGTAAGGATTGAGTAACAAATGATAATGAGACTATTCAGTATTACTAAGATTCATAGGCTAATGAAATTAACATTTTCTTTTAGGGAGGGATGTGGCTTCAAAAGACTGTTGAAAAGTATCACATTTGGGCATACAGAATTGTGCTGTCAGGAGGGAAGTTTTCATAATCCAGATCTAATTCACTGTCCCTAGAAAACTGAAATTTTAGGTAACCCATCTGGGTTGTTTTGATTTAAACTACTGTCTGATCAACTAAGATGCAATGAAATAACAATGAGGATACAAGGTACCCCAACAGCTTTCTGAATTCAGCATTTTTTGAAGTTACACTATTGTGTAGATACATTTTATTTATGAATGAATAAGAAAAAAAACAAAGTGGATTCCGCTAGTGTAGAGTGATCATATTGAAAATTACAACTACTTATTAACACTTGTAGATTTATTTTAAAAGGACCTGAAAAGAGAATAATTTTCCAAATTTAATTTTTAATGTGATTGCTGTAAGCAAAAGGATCTGGAACTGCACTATTTCTTCTTCGCAGTATGATGAAAATTTTTGAAATATTTTGTTGTGAGATTTCCAAAGGTCATGCCACACAGAGGAAGAAATCATAAAAATTACTAAAGAGATTTCATGCACTGATATTTTGGACTGTATTCACTTCCACATGCACAGAAAATTGCACACATGGCTAGAATGACACACATTTGTCTCTGAACACACCAACCTGTGTGGCTCATGCCTACTTCTGATAAAACTGCTGGTGAAGAAAGATTTCTGACATTTACATTCTAAAACTTTTAAAAATGCTGTATCTCTAGGCATACCTATACACATGCTTTTAGACACTGTTTATTGTGTATCAAATAGCTTTCTTTTTCAAATTTTCCCACAGTTGTAGCTTGTTAACAACATATTGAAAAAATGATTACTAAATGCTATTTACTCTGTTTAGTCTATCCTCATTGCATTGAATTTAATTGCTTTGGGTTTCTACTAGACAACTAAGCAGGAATTATTTTTGTTGTTGTTGTTAGTTTTATGGATATTCTCTGAGTTAGCAAAGGTACTAATTGGTGCTGCAGATACTGTATTATTAGGTTATAGATGCAGCTGGATATTAGTACTAATTATTAGTACAACTTAATTGTAACTATTTTGTTTCTGGAGATGTTTACAATATGCTGTTATTTTGCAAGCAGAATAACAAATGCAGCAGTTTCAGCTGCAGCCTTTGAAAAATCTCTTGGGCTCAGGATGTTACTAACAAGCTACAAACCTGGAAGGCAGAAGAAAAAAAGATGTATTTGATATTTGGTGTGAGAGAATCTAAAGCTAACAGGAAATTTATTGGCTTCTGTTCACATAGGTTCATACTCTGGCATTTCTGAATGCTCTTGGGATTTAAGCAAATCTCCACATGCAAAGTAAAATTCCAGTTGGATCCATAGAGTTGTTTTTTTAAACGTGCTTTTAGGTCCTTGGAGCTTTTGATCTGGATTCATGGGAAATCTGAGCCAGCTTTGACATGAGGTTTGCAAACTCTTGGATGAACCTGACCTTATATTCTGGAAGCAGGCAGTAGAGCTGCAGCACAATGAAAACTGTCTTAAAGCTATTCACAGCATGTAAAGTTAAGCATGGGTTGAAGCCAAAGAACGCTGCACTTGATTTCATCAACAAATACTTCTACATTTTTAATAGAATTTATCTATAGAAGGAGGACCAAACCATTGGACTAAGTGGGGTGCCTTAAAATAACCAGACTTACCAATTGTCTGAAACAGGAGTTGAATAGTCCACACTAGGCTGGGGCTGGAAAATGTTTTGGTTCATATGCACCGATTGTTACTAATAGACAATGGGAAAAATGTTACATCACAGGAAAATGAAAGTGAGTTTTAAATATAAGAAAATGTGAAGGAAAACAATTTCTTAACTGCACACAGATATTCAGTCTACCTCCAATCCCTATTAATCCATCCTAAATCAAGCACTAAACATATGGTATGTGCAGATGGCTCATGCAGCTGCTCATGCCTAGAGTCCAGGTGGGTGTTTCTCTGCAGTTTAACATACTTTGTTTCAAAATTCTGTTCCAATTTTTAATGAGGAACTTCATGAGAATTATTAATAACAAATGTTTCATGTTAAGAATGCTGTACAGTAGTCAATATCCTCATTTGTGATTAGCTTGTATTAGTACAAAGTGTCAGGGCCAAAATTTGAAATAGGGATCTTCAGGGCATTTTTCCCAATGAGTCTTTCAGAATATTTTTCAGACACTTGCACATCTGCCTACTTGCATATCCTGCACACAGGTGCTAAGGTTTTAACGCCAGCTTACCACCACAGTGTGTGTAAACATATATTCACAAAGAGCAACACCAGATTTATTTTCCTAAAGGCAAAGATTACCAGTGATGAACTACTCCCAATAGGGCAGGTGCCCAGTGGGAATTCTTTGGATCAGATAAAGTTACTTAGAGAATTTGTAAATCTAAGTGTTCATCCCAAGACTAACAGTGATGCTTCTGGACAGTGTTTTTTTCCTTTTGTAGAGCAACAGACTGAATCAAATATGCCTTAGGAAACACATGATCATACAGGGTCATCATGTCCTTCCTCTGGGGATAGCTCTGGTTTGTTCTCAGCAATTACTCCATAAATATTGTGGCTATTGTGAGACTTCAGTACTGATGCTTCCTGCATCATCACCCTAACTCGATTCCTGTCTTTTCTGCAGCTCTTACTTTCTTTTTATTTAGAAGAAGGTCTGTAGTTTTTCTCTCTCCCTAGATATTTGTATCTAGCTTAGTACATAGGTATTGTGTCTTTTATTACATTTGCATGGGTTACATGAAAGAGTTATCAGTGCCATGGTCTCTCAACCATCAGAGTATCTCACAGTCATAAGCTGCTATGCTTATGGTGGGGTTCACTGAGGTGCTTCAGAAAAAGATGATCCAGCAGTGTCTAATATTTTGGTGCTGTCAAAAGCTGCTTCTCTTCCCTTTCCTATTCTACATGCACACTCCCAAACTTTACTTCCCACTAGTCCTGGAATTTATCAGAGCATTGATTTGTTTCAGTGAATTTGGTAGAAAATTCATCCAGCAGTAAATCAAGTAGTTTATGGAGTTCAGCTGTTCACTGCAGGGCCAAAAAATTGTCAAAGCTGAAAGATGGAAGAGCAAGAGAGGAAGGGGCAGAGGAGTAGGACCATCATTCATAGTACCAGTTGGCAATTAAATGTGAAATCAGCTCAGCTGTCTCACTAAACCTCATTTTACAGGAATGATGGCTTCGAGATTGTTGGGATTTAGGGCACATTTAATTCAATGTTTTCCTGTTAGCTAACTTGTATCACTTCATACTTTTTTGTTTATAAGGATTTAATTCTGAGGTGCTTTTCTCCCTGTTCTCACTGTTTGCATATAGGACTGAATTCTGTCATGTAGGTCAATGCTAGGCAACCTGTTGCTGATCTTTGCAGTCCCTAACTCCATTCCAGGTCTATGCCCACTTTCTATGTGGGTTGGACGTTGAAATCTTCCTCAGTTTTCTCTGAGGCAAAATTAATGGTGACTGAAATTCAATTCATGTTTTTACTGAATCCACAAGGGATTAGTAGAAAAAGGACAAATGAAAAAGTGAGGAAATTGCTTGGTATAAATCAAAAAACATTAGCTAAAAGCAATGGAGTTATCCACCAGGATGTTGTCTGTTTCTTTCATCTTTGGCTTGAACTGTTCAGATGGTGATTTTTTTAACCTGCGTTTAAAGAGTCTCATCATCACTGCAATTTTAAACATTTTTGTAATTGAAAACTAAAGGTGGCCCTCAAGTTTCAGGCTTTTATTAATTTAATATAAGTCCTTTTATGTGAAATCGCCTCAAGATATGTTTCCTTTCTTCTCTGAAGAGCAGATAGTATAATTTAATTAAGTGGCTCAATCTAAAATGCTGGACATATTTCTTTCAGAATAAAAATTTCTTTTTTTTTTTTTTTTTTTTTTTTTTTAAATCTCCTTCAAAATAAAACACTTTTCTAAGCAAAAGATGAAAAGATTACTTTCTACTGACATGGCTACAGTGTAATAATAGAGGTCATTTTTCTGCCTGGAGAGTTTGATTTAAATACACTGTCGTTGCATATGTAAGAGAACCTTCCCAATCTAACCTAGTTCAATTCAGCCAGGAGCCAGGGCAATACGCGTTACAGGAAACGTTCCAAACATGAAAGGTTCCTGTTCTTAGTTATGAAAGAAGTGAAAGGTACAGGGAAGCACTTTAGGTGAAAGTTCTGCTGCAAAATAATGGAACTGATGTTCTGTTAAGAATATACAAGTACAGCTTATAAATGGTCATGCTTAATGAGAAAAGAGGAGGTTTGTTGATTATTTTTACAATAATGTTATTGTGTGTCTTGGAGCAATAATAATCATAAAAAATAATCTGAAATATTCTCATGTTTTACTCCAATTTGTACTTTTTAAAAAAAAAGTTAACTTAAGCATCCTGTTTTTCATGAACTTGATTAAAAAATGTTTTTGGACTTGCAAATGTGGTTCAGGCTAGGAATCTGCTATGTATAGGAGGAGTTAGAGGTATGTATACACTAAGCATTTATCTATCCATGGTGAGATGTAATACTCAATTTTTTTAAGGGAATTTGTGAATAATCAAAGTTACTTAGAGTGGTATAGCTCAATAATTATATTTTATTCTTGCTAGCTCAATTTTTAATTTACATTTTGGATGAAAACTATAACTTTTAGTACTAAAGATTCATAAACACTTCAATGTCATTTTGAACATGGCATATGAAATTAATTCAGATTTTTCATCTGCTCTATACACTGTTGAGGAACAAAAACCATAAGTGTACTAGTTCAAAGGATCATAAATACATCCATGTGATAGGGCTTTGAGTGTGGGCTGATGAAGCATCTATGCTTATTGACATTAGGGAGAAAATATCTTGAAACATACCAATACTACACATGAAACAAAAGCCTTCACTTAGATAGTAAGTTCAGTTCTTCCTGAGCCTTTGAGAGGTCTTGGCTGACTTTTACTCATTACATTTGCCTTTCCATATATCTGCTCTTGGGCTATTTCCAAATGACTGGAAGCATAAAGTACAATAATAACTTCTCTCTCAAGATTTCCAAACCAAATGTACTCACTTCAGAGTATAGCAGGGCTCTGACTTATTTTAGGGTGAATAATAGTTTAGATGAGCAAACATATTTTTGTTTGTCTATACAAACTGAATTTCAGCTTAGTCTGGGGCTCTAAACACATAAATTCATATGAAGCATGGACAGAATATAAAGTGATGATAGCACAAAAGCCTCGGGAATAAGTGATTCTAGGCATGCCAGTGGATTTAGACTAGATTTATAATCTCTCAGCTCCAATTTAAAAATTAAACACAAAGAAACAGTTATATATTAATTTTTAATTTTCTCTATGCTATCTAGTCATATTCTTCAAGTTAATGGTGGTTTAAAGCTATGCAAAGCTGCAAATCTTTTGGATTTACTCCCCAGAAATCTTCAGTATTGAGCTGAGGTGGCAGTGAATGTCTCAGTAATTATTATTATTATTTTTTTTAATGGTCCATCAGCGAAAACTGATGAACTTTGCAAATATCAGTACATGACAAGAGGGTGCAGAGGGACTGTCAGCACTAGGGCCAAAGCTTGAATACTGTCATATGCTTCCATAAAAGCAAAGCTCAGAAGTGCAGCAGGAAAAAAAACAACAAACCCACTCTAGCAAAAGAGCTAAGCACATTTGGGAAAACAAAATGTAAACAAAGAAATGCTCTTAAAAATTATTATTTAAACCTGTAATATTTTAACAACTTGGCAGCTAGCACAGTATTGATCTACAAATAAACAGAAACCAAAACCAACACGTATCTTGGCCTGGGAAGTAGAAGTACAATCACTCAGATTAAGCCCTCTGCTTTTGACAGAAATTCATGGCTGCATAATAAGATATAATTAGACTCAAGCTGCAGTGGGAACTGGTGGAATAATTTGTTGGGTCATTCTGTGATAGAGTTAATGAGTAGACAGGATGTCCTCCGTGGAGAAAAACTTCATATTTGCTACCTTACTAGCTACCTCAGATCCTTTGAGTCTGACAAAATATTAGGAAATGAGTAAAGGCAGACCCTGGAATAAAGACTAACACTGCTGAATTCCCTATCCCTGCCAGGAGAGAGAATTAAGTTGGATGATTCTGTAAAATTTGAGGTTGCCATCTATAAAAGACACATGAGCAGGTAAGAATAGTGTTTTGTGGAGCAGGCTATCAAATCTGATTACTTCATGCATGTGTCTGTTGGTTTCCCCAGTGGAGTTAACTTTACATTCTGTGATTGGATGATGAAGGAAGAGGGACAGATAGCCAGCTGAGTGCAGAGTTTGTGCCTCTCATCAAATGCCAAATCCCTCATCCTGAGTTTGAATCAGACATGCCTTGCACCAAGGCAGGAGCTGTAGTGTGGTAAGTTTCTAAGGACAACAGAGCTCAGGAAAGGACACTAAGGCAAGAGAAGGAAGGAAAGACAAAAAAAATATAGGTTAGGGTATGCACTGAAAGAGAAGAAAATAATTCTCTGGAGAGATTTCCTATGGGAAGTTTGTATAGCACTGAAATGAATGAGCAAACAGTAAAAAGTAGTAGAGATCTTAAGGAACTGCTCAAAATACATCACTGAATGATTTCTTTCTTCTACAGTCTTTCAAGCTTAAAATTCCATAGAAGCAACATTACACTGAGACCTATTAAGTTAATGTCATTAAGTTATACTTATTTCTGAATCATGTGTAAAAGAGTAATAGAGCATATCTGTCCACACGTGATGCTGTAACTCAGCAAGCCAGTGCACAATTAAAGGTTGTTTTCTTAGAGGCAGCCCCTAGCAGCTCAGAGTAAGGCTTAGACCTGTGCTGCTTCTTAGTGAGACTTGCTACTAATTCTGCTCCACCAGTTACCAGATTTTTGAACAAATAAATATAGAATGTTATATAGAAATACATGGATTACAAAGATGCATGCACATATGCACATACAGTCATGTGATGAATATTTACAGAATTAATCTCCCCCCCAAAATTCTAAAGGATGTTTCCATAAAGGGATTGCTTATTCAAATTTGCCCTAACAGTGAGCTTCAGCAACCCAAATTAAGGTTGTACTGCATGTAGGGTTATCTGGAGCTCTGCTGCATGGAAATACTAAGCATAACATGAACAATTAGTTTTTATTAAACTCTGTCCAGTCTAATGATCAGGTTTGGAATGGGAAAATATGTGGCAGGGAACTGTGCGTGAGAGGGAAAAAGGCAATAAGCAGCAGATAGACTTCATTTTTCAGAATGCTGTAGCGAGCAAGGTTAAAACAATGTTCTGCGTAAATGACTTCAAAAAAGTACATTTAAAGTCAAGTCATAAACATTTTTAATGCTTGAAATAAGATGGGAGTCTCTGACCTATTTTCAGAAGCGACTTAGATTTAATTAATACCAAGGAAATACAAGTCATGTGCGGAAGTGTAGGAATTTTGATTTCTACTGTTAAGTGGATGAAATTCCCTAGGGAGATACTTTCATCTTTAGGACACTTGAGGAGGGTATTAATGTCACTGTTTTTGTATGAGCATAGCTGTATTTCTGGGTGGGAGGTGTTGGGCTTGCTGATGTGATTATGGTGATATAGATCAAGAAGAACAAAGTTTTAGTGTAGGCATGAGAACCTACTTTTTCCCAATGTATGGCTGCAGTCACCCTCAAAATGTGACAGCTGTTAAGCTCTTAGATGAGCTGAAATATCCTGGTAGTTCCCATGACTTCCAGATGTGCTAGGCAGCCAACAGAACAGGTAAATGCCTAAACCAAGCTGGGTTATATCTAGACCCTCTTCACAGTAAAATTCAGTCCTAGCATTTTGTTGTAGGTTTCTTAACTTTTTGGTTTCTGTTCCTCTGTAACCAGCTCCTGCTTCTCATGGACCACCTACCTGACTAGAGAAAGACAGAGATATCATATAAATATTTGACACAGAAGGTAAATGACACAGAGTGTCCTTAGAATATGGAAAAATTTGACTTCTGACTTCTGTAACACTCATCTTGCTACAACTGACACCAGCTACTTGTTCCTTATATCCCCAGTGATTCTTTTCTGTCATGTTGGACTTTCAAGGATTGCTACAAAAGGCAATTTTTCAGAAACTGACTTGTACTAAAAGAAAACCTTATTTTCATGCTTTTATCCATTTTCATGTCCTCAGCAGTTATATGTTGTGTAACTCAAAACTCAACTCTGCCCTTCTTAGCTTGTTCCACACCTTACTGTATAATTCTTGGACAATTATAACTGTGGCATTATGTGGTACAAAATCTTTGATCTTAGAGCCGAAGAAGAGGTTTGTTTCTTTTTATTTGATCTGGTGACCTCATAAAAGTTCTTAAAATGTTATCTGCTTGAGGAAACTGATAATCTAAAAATATTTTATTTTTAAAAAACTGTTGTTTAATAAAATCAGTTTTATCTGGAATCATACATACATGGAAGAGGTAAACTGGCATAGTTAATGTGAGGAAGGAGAATACATTATCCTTTTCAATTGCACTGTCATTATGCCAATCAATTTCCCTAAGTAGTGATGCTATAATGGCCTGATTTTTTGAGACTGGAAATGTATCCTGCAAATCTTATTTGCAGTAGTTTATATGTTTGGTTTTTTTTTTTTTTAATTGTTTTCCTAATTGTTTACCTCATTGCCTGCCAGATGATAGACATTTCTGGACATAGGCAGCAATGTTCTGTGCTCACATCTCTGATTTATGTATTCTGCTCTCAAAAGCAATTCTTCCAGATAATAAAATATTGTAGAAAAAATTCCTCTATCTGTACTTTTTTTTTTAAAAGCTGAATTCAGTTTAGTTATATGATAAGCCTTGATGTGCCATGAGGCTGGAAATGAAAGCATAGTCTTAAATTAGAAAGAATTTTGATGACAGCTGTGGTGGCACTGAATTATGCATCCCTTTAGAAAAGCATGGAAATTCTTCATTTTTCTGTTATAATTAGCTGAGTGTGTGCCCCCTTGTCCCTTTGTTCTGATTGTTCCTGGATTTCTTCCCATTAAGAAGAAAATGGAGCATCTGCCTCAGTTGCTCATTAACCACCAGTCCAGAGGATATGTTGCTGGGAAGGCAGCCAGGTCCTCAGAGGTACTGGACCTGGTAGTTCTCTCTCAATACCTCTTGCATCAGCTGGAGAAGATCAGAGGCACAGGGTGATGCTGATGACTTGAAGCTAGACTTGTTCTGCCTTGGGAAGCTGATGTCAAATTGTTTGGGAGGTGTAACGCCCTTTTCCCAGGCAGATGAAACTTACTATCTTCTCTCATATGCAGCTGGAATTACCCAACTTTCCAAAAGCTGTGGGAAGAAGATGAGAAGGATGGGGTCTGAAAAGCATCCCTACACAGCCTTTGTACTCCATTTTTGCCTGAAACCAGGATAACAAGTGTCTTGCCCTGCTGATCAGGAAGAGGCACTTAGCAGGCTTAAAGTAACTTTATATAATGGCTAAAAGAAAGTATTCAAGAGGAATAATGCTGCCTCCATTGAGGGCCTGATAGCAGTCATTGAGGTGCAGGACTGTCTCAGACCTGTGGTACCTCCCTTATCCTCTTCCAATTCCAGCAGCAGTGAGCACAAGGTTCTTCAGGCCATAAGGGAAGTCAGGTGTTAAATGCTCAACTTTATGGGGACGTGTAATAAGTTCTGACAGAAAAAAAAATCTGTTTCCCCTGCAGTTTTTGTTAAAACTAATTACTGGCACTGGGAATGCCCCTATTATTCACATCAATTTCCTGCCTGTCTCTGCTATAAAAGGGCTGGCTTCTCAGCAAGTCTTCTCAGCCTCTCTCTGAGATGGATTTTCACACTGTTTCTTGTCTCTGGGGTCTCTGCTTAGCCTCCATGAAAAAATAATTATAATAAAGTTAATTGGGTTACAATAGATTTATACACTGGTGTAGAAATGCAGTCACCTTTTTTTTTCCCCCCCTCCAGATTTCACTATTATATTCCAATGGGGGGTGGTCTTGAATCTTAGTCACTGATCCAGAGCACATTCATTCTATCTCTGGCCTGCAAGTGTTAGGTATTAAAAGAAATATTATTTTGCTATCCAAACAGAGTCAATTCAACAAAATGTGGGATGAGATATGAAAAAAGTCAAAATTTTTAAAAACAAAATTATTAATATATACAAATATATATGTTGTAAGTGGCATTGGAGTAACTTTTAGAAGCTTTGTATTTTACTGCATTAACCAAAGCATCTCTGGAAGTGGCTGTGGGCCCTTAGCTTCTGGTAAGTGGGTAGCTTTCAGAAAGAAGCTGTTTCAGGTTATAGAGAGAATATATTTTTTCAGGGTTTTGTGGTTGTTGTTCCTGCCTTTTTGCATCAGTTTTATTTAGCCTATTTTTATGCCCAAGAATTTTATTTTTTTTTCTCAGAACTCCTGAGTCTGTGATGTGTAGCATCCTCAGCATCATCCTCAGTTGCTATAGAATCTGACAGGAACTGAAGACCAGTGACTATACCACAGGTTTATAACCTGAATTTCCATTTTTTCTTCTTCCCAACAGCAGTGGAGAACCATATGAAGCAGATGCAGATTTGGCTTTGCAAGCAAGACAACATCTCTGGAAGCTTCTGAAAGCACAAGGGTAAACACGATAGTTTCTGGGCGTATTCCAAGGCTGAAAAACAAACCCGTCTGCATCTCCTCAGTCTCCTTCTGTTTGGAGACGTGTACACTGTAAACAGCACTTGCTTCACTCAGGGGAGCATATGTATCACAATATGGCCTTTAATTACTCAGTCATAAACTATTTCTGAAGTAATATGGAATTGTATCCATATTGCTCTGCAACCTCAGATCACTGTTGGCTGCTCTGCATGTGCCAGGCAAAGACCTGGAGCTCCTTGTGAGAGAAATACGTAGAATTGCATAGTCATACACAATAAAATATTTGCACATATTTGAATGTTGTCTTCAGATCACATTAATTTTCAGCTAAAATTAATGCACCCTCTTGCAAGGCTGTTTTGCAGTGTATTTTTCTGCCCACAAACTCAGTACAGCTTTGGTGTGTGTAGTTGGTTTTGGAGGACAGAGCCTTCTCGAGTAGTAGGCACTGTAGGCACTGTATGACCTGAGAAAGGTTCTGTCAAGCAGCAGTCAATATGAACACAATTTTCAGTTTCTGATGAACATATACCTTATTTTGGGTTTCTACTGAGAAACTACAAATATTAGCTTGATAGACTCCTCCTGAAATTCCTAATGAAGTTTCTAAAGTCTGTTGATTGTAGTATTACTTGAAACACAGGCCTTAATTCTTCCATCTAGAAATGCTTGCACAGACCTACTTATGTAGAATTCTGCAGGGCTCAAATCTTACATTGTGCAATACAATATGCTGTGATTTTTTTACCTTCTTGGTTTTTTGTTTTGTTTTGTTTTGTTTTTTTTCTTCTTTCCTGCTCTGTAGTGAAGACATGTTTAAAATATTTGAGAATCAACTGCATGACCTAAGATGTGTCAAGTCATTGCAGCCTGTAATTTTAGGGATGAAAATGGGTATTGGAAAGAGGAAGTGCTTTTGGATCCAAAACTCTGCAGTCCCAAAGGATGCCACTGTAATGTAATTTGCTCAAGACTAAAGCAAGAGGGGAAGGGTCTCTGCTGCCTGTCATACTGCACTAACAACAAACACAGCACATTTTAAAATGATTAATGGTGAGAAGATTTAAAAATAATTAATTTTAACAGATGTTAATAAACAGTATTTAATAGGAAGAAGGCCATGCAGAATGTCTGATATTTATTTATGCCTACTCAGGGGTACAAAAAGAGAAGAATATGAATTATTCCTGACATCTCAATTCTCAGCTGAATTCTATTGCATGTAGAAAAACTATGCAGTATCTTTAGTTTATTATAAGCTATTCGACCTCTGTGTGTGGCTATGAAACAAAGTGTTGACAAATGCTTTCCTATAAGCAGAAAACAGTACTGTAGGCATGGAAATTTGGAATTTGGTACAAAGTATATTTTAGTCTCTGTTCAGTCATTTTGAGGTTATAGCTGTAGTGCAAAAAATGCAGGCTTAAGGAGAGATGATTGTGTCAAACCTGGGAGCAGGGTGCTAGTAGTTGTGTGCATGGCTGAGGATAAACAAAAGGGGTAGGAAAGGCAGGGAGGAGGTGGTCATGACTTTGTCTTTCCCTCTGAACCTTTGTCTTGGTATGGAAAAGGTTTAGAGGTGGTGTCCCAGGAGAAAAGACAGTTAAATAATGACTTAAAGCATCAGGACTCTACTGTGCATGGACACAAGGAGGAAAGCTGCAAATTGTGATGTGGAAAAGGAGAAACAAGATCTTTAGTGGTATAAGTCAAGAGAGCTCTGTCTGAATCAATGAATGTGCTAAAGGAACAAATTTTGTGAGGAAGGTGTCTGCTCAAAGGCATGCCCTCAAAATTGTGGGGCAGGGAAGATGCTGCATGTGCTGATACTGTGGAAAGAAAGGACAGACCAAACAAAAGCACTTAGCATGATAAAATCCCCTCTGTCTCCTGCCCTGTGTATACAAAGCACTCACTGCTTCATCTTAGGAGTGGACCTGGCTGCAGAGCTGAGGGTTAGAGTCCAGCCAGTTAACTGCACATAGCCAGGTATTCCTCACTGGGAGTTTGGCACTGAATAGTTTAGTTTTAGATGCTTCACCCTCGCCACTCGCCATCGTTGCTACAGAAGAAAGTTTTGCTTTTCTTGGCTTGAGTATCTCTTGCCAATTGTCTTTTTTATTAATCCAAACTATTTGCACTCGTAATAGATAATCCTTTTCTAACAAATTTCATATTCTGTGTAAAGACATGACACATAATCTTGAAATAAACTGAGATGGGGATCAAGCTAGTTCTGGGGAGAAGTCCTATGTAACACCACAGGCATTACTGAAAGTGTATTTCCCTACTACAAAACAGGTTCCTGGGAAGAAGTACCTAAGGAGAAAGATGCTTTATGTCATTTCTCACTCTGATTACAAAATCTTCATCACTTCCCAATGCAGACAGAGCACTAAGTTGTCATCCATGCTGTCTCAAAGATCAAGTCCACTACAAGTCTTGCCACCACAATTCTTACATAAGCTCCTCTCAAACTTTTGTTTCTCTTTTCACTCCAAAACTGTCCGATTTTCCACAATGATCTATTTTAGGGCACCTTGTCTCCTCCTGATAATTATTTCTTCTCCACTGTTCTCCTGTTCCCCCCAAACATCTTTATAGTGAAACCATTTTGTTCTTCTTTCCTCAGTCTCCAGTCACAATGTTCTCACCTCAGGCACTCCATCACTGCTCATTCTGTTAACTGAATCCATTTTGGTGGCTGCCATGCCTGTATCTGACTTTGTGGGTTTTTTTGGGAGAAGAAAAAAGAGGAAAGACTTAAAATTCCCCTCTTAACTGCAAGACAGAAACAGCCAATGATTATTAAAGAAACTCCAAACATATAGAAGAGATCTTGGAGATATATCTAGGGAAGAGTAGACATATGGTAGTCCCAGATGGACCTGTGATGCCCCCTGGACTTGGCAAAGCATATTGAAGGCCCAGGGCAAAACAGCTGTTGGAGAAGGGTAAGAACAAGAAGGTAACTGATGTGGGACTTCCTTCTTACCTACTGCGCATCTCTTAATGTTAGCAGATAAACTTTCTAGAGTGAATCATAGTATTGTTACCACATTGTTAGGTTTGTATATCTGTTGAGATAATTTGGCTTGCTTATTTATAACTGCACTTGCCAGGAACCAGAAATCTCAGACACTCTCTGAAGTCCACCACTCATTGAAAAAATACCATGTAACATTTTATTTGGTTGGCTGACAGTCTTTCAAAGTTCGTTTAAGTTGCCAAAGAAGCCTTTTTTCCCCCCCCTTGTTTTCTCCTCTGTCGCAGAGCCAAGCTCTGGGAGCATGGACAATGCTGACACAATCAGTCTTATTTTTCCCTCACCTGTTCATGGAAAAGAAAATAGTTGGGACCAGACTGGAGTTGCCCAATGTAGACATTAGGCCAGCTCCTCCTGGTAGGCTGTAAGTCAGGTTAGATATAATAGAAATTGATCAGTATTTGCATTTAGGTTTTATTTTCTGTGGTTTAGGTCTTCAGTCCTTGTTATTGTCTCAGCCACTTCTTTTTATAGCCTGAGTCTATGCTGTCCCAACACTAATAGGTGGGGTGGTAGAGAGGGTGACTGTACTGTGTTCAGATCCAGGCTGGTACATGTACACAATCCAATGCTCTGTTGTGCACACTTCCCAAAGCCTTTTTTTTGATGCAGGTTTGGAGATCTCTGTGCCAAACTTCTTGGAATGGCTTCTGAAGAATAATAGAAAATTCTGGGGCAAGACATACCCCATTAGTCATGAACTACACTTGAACAGCAGAGTATTGTAAAAATTCTCTGAGAATGTCAAGGAACAGGCAATCACTACTAGCCTGAGATCAGAAAGAAACTTCCTCTCAAGGGTTTGTCATTGTATGTTTGCCTCACAAACTTCCTCTCAAGGGTTTGTCATTGTATGTTTGCCTCTTCTTGTGAAGCAGGTGGTGCTACCATTGTTAGAGCAGGATATCAGATTTGACAGCCCAGGGCAATGCGTGCTCCTTTGTTCCCGTTCCTTATGCCTCCGAGGCAGCTGTAGTGGAGTGCATGTTCTCCTTTCTCCCCTAGAGCCCAGGAAAGGTTTGTAGCATGTAGAATATCGCTTTTCACTGAATTAGAGTTCCTTATTTGTCGCACACTGGTGTGGAATTCTTTAATGAAGAGTGGTCTAAGAGTTTGTAGTGCAAGGTGACTACCTAGGCAGGGAGATTAAAGCTGTGTGACTATTTGTCTCCACACTTGTGCATGGTAGCATGTGGGGAAGATGAAGCCACATCAGAGAGCAGTTGAGACACAGATCATTTGGGGAATGGGGCAGACTCTTTTCATTGGCAGAGGGAAGGCACAGTGGTCTCCCAGGTGGGAAGAGCAGGCAAGCAGGGAGGAAGGGACTGCACTTCCATGCAGTTTGACTTGCAGGCTTTCATCTTCAGGTGTCCAAAAATGTGGATGGCCTTCCAGCTGAACGAACCTTTCACCTGCCAGAACATTCTCAGAGAAGCCAGGGCTGGTGCATTGGGTGCCATGTAACCGGGGGCCTGTACAGAACAAGACATCAGACCTGAGGCCACACGCAGATTTTGTCCACAATTTCCTCCAGAGTGCAAACCTGCATTACTGAGCCTTAATTCTATTTCCAGTTATCATCCCCAGCTGTTTCAGCCTGCAGTATGAGCTCTTTTATTAGTAACAGCTGCACCAAATTTCAGAGGCAATGCTCTTGTTAATTTTGCCTGAAGCGGATTCTGAATGACTTGAAATGTCTCTAATGTATTTATGTGCCTTTATTTTTGTGTTACTACTCAACAGAAAAAAGTGAAGACCAGAATTATACTCAAATAGAGAGAAAGTAAAAAATATTATTAAGAGGGTTACCCTTAGTTTTTATCTTTCTGCTACTGTATTTGTTTTGGGGTTTATGAACATAATAAATTTCAGGGACTAAGTGGAGTCTGCTCAGTCTATTAAGGTTCATTTTCTTTTAATACTCTAATCCCCTCAGGATGACATTTGCCATAATTGTTTCTTGAATGATCCTCTAGTGTTTAAGCTTCAGCCTCTGACTCATAAACTGTTCTGCATACACTTGTGGCTCTGTGCAAAGAAAAATGAGACACATGACATCTGTTTCAAATTTGTTTTTCTTTACTTCGCAATTATGCCCCATGTCCTCTTATCTGTCTTCCAGCAAAAAAATAGTGAGTACATTTGGCATTAACTATACTGTTTAAGATTTTATATACCAAAATTTAATCTCTTCAAATTGCATTTTTATAGTCAGTAAATTCAGGTTTTATGGACTCTTCTCAGATATATTTTTATGCTTGGATCAATAGTACTGCCCTTCTTCTGAACTCTGCAAACTTTACAAACACTAAGCAGGCCCATGAAGTTGTGCTGCCCAGAACAATAGATTGCATTGAAGGGAGAGAGCAGCCAGACTGCACTTTTTTTTCACTTACAACTGGTTTTGACTTGTGGCTTAAATTCTACGTATACTTTCCTACTAACTTCTTTTAAAATTCCTTTGCACTGTCTGGATTAATCTGGCTCACTAATAAGTGTTGAACAGTTCAATATTTTAAGACTCATTTCTGTTATTCTCAAGACTACAATTTTATTTCCATGGAAGTCTTACTGAAAAGTGACAAAAAGATCTTTCTTAAAAATCCAGTCTGTGTTCTTGGTAAACACTCTTCATTCTCTAAGAATTTGTCCAGTTTGACTTGAAAAGTCTCTGAGTTTTTTTGATTTTCTTTGGAAACTATATTCTTACAGAACTTAGTATGAGGAAGGTTATTTGTCCCACGTTTGCTCTGAATTTCTCCTTCTTAAATTCGTGTACTTGCTGACAGCTCTATCTTCATGTATAGTCCAAAAGGATGCTTCACAACCCTTAGGAAGCCTCCCTTCCCTTTCCCTTGACACTTAGCCTAGCTACACATACTTGGCTCTTCTAAATTCCTCATAATTCAGTTCCACTCTTCCCTGACTATTCCTGTTTCTGCTTTCTGAGCTTTCCCCAGCCCCCCTCTGGAGGTGACAAAATGCCCCCAGCAGAGTGCAGGACTGCAGTGCAGGAGCACCAGACCCTGTGCTGAAGCTTAGACACCTGCCAGCAGTGCAAAAGGCCATGGAGCCATCACAATTTACACTGGCTACAGATTTGCTTCTATGATGAAACTCATCCATCCCTGCTGTTGAGTGCAAAATGATGCCTTCATTTAGGCACTCTGGAACCGCTCAAATATTTTTCTGTGTTTACGTCTCTTTGAAAGTATGTCTTTCACTTAAACTCTTGTTACAGCATAGACATTTCCTACATTTCTCACTTATATTGACAAATTCACGTATAAAACCAAGTTCCTCTCAATAGCCATGCAAGAGCACGCGTCCTTTTCTCAGGCTCTTTTCTGCTCCCCACCTTTTTTTCCTCAGCTGTTAGTGTAACTGTTGATGCCTGTAATCCTTCATTGATATAGTTACCAACAAACAGAAAGGAGCTGTCTCTGCTCGCACAGCACACACTGAGGGACAGTCAAACATGGTTTATCAAACTGCAAGTGGTGCAACAGTCATGATGTATCATCAATGAACTACACAGCAGAGAGTAAGTAGAGTGGAAAATATGGTGATAGGTTCTGGGACATTGCTTTTGCAGCCACACACCTTAGTCTTGCATTTTTCAGTTTGCTGAATCTATGGGGATGTCTCCAGCTTCTGGATGTATTATTTCCTTCCTGCTGCACTCAGTTGACAAATTTCATTGGTGTTGGGTGTTGGGTGTATGAAACCTGATAGACTGATTGGCCTTAATGGGAATTCTCTGCTGCCTAGAAACTGCTCCTGGGCTTTTCAGCAACTGCAGTGTCATGCTTCAGCTGAGCACCAGAGCCTCCTCTTTGTGCCTTGCTCTGCCAGAGTGCAGGATTCAACCAAAGTTTATGTCTCAGGATCCCTGGGCCTTTATTCTTTATAATGCTAGAGAAAACTGATTGTTGTAGCATAAAAATGTGGGCCATGAATGTGTGTTCCTTTTCCTTCTCCTTGAAATGACAAATTTAGCAGACTGTGCTATTTCCAGAGAATGTCAGAGAAAGTGGTACACATGTTCTTCAAACTAAGTGACATGAGGCAGCAGCCAGATAAATAGATGTCTTTCATGTTCAGAGCTCTAAGCAACAATTACAGTATTACAATGAGAAGTATTTTCTCATTTGGATTAAACTATAGTGAGTAAATACAGAGTAACTGCTGGGAAAGATTTATGAATAATAGGGAGGGCTTGCCTAGCTGGCTCTACAAAGTGAACAGCAGACTTTGGGGAGCGTGTGATACTTCTGTTATGGAGAGCTGTGGGTGAACACAGATAAAGCAAATAAGAGTACATCTAAGTGTTATGAAAAGGTGGTTTGCAAGCACTATGCTGAAGGCACACCAGTGCAAGAAGACCAGAGATCTGAAAAAACCCACCACATTTTCTCATCAAAAGCCAGTACTCAAGGAAGGAAAACAGCTGGTAAGGGGAAGGGAGAGCAGTATCACTGGTGATCAATTATCTGTACAAATGAGAGGTCAGTGATCACATAGTGGGGTGCTTAGTATATGAGAAAAAAACAGCTTGTGGGTGAAAAAGCCTCCTGGCTGACATTTTATCAAAGCTGCCGTATAGCTTAAAAAACCAACACCTTTGACTGTTTTTCAGTTATTCAGGGAACTTGAAACTCAAGTCCACTCAGGAATTTTCAGAATACTCCTTCAAAATTCAACGAGAGCATAAAAGTTTGTTTCAGAAACATCTTTTCCAAGACACTAATGAGATTAAATGCTCAACTCCTATTGACTTTTAATGTGAGTTAGGCATCTGTGAGTTAGGCCTTTGAAAACTCCTTACTAATTTTCACAGTTTACAATTTGCCCTCTAAGACTACTTTCTTTTAAAATAAACTCAGATCCTCTGGAGAGTTTGAAAAGCTTTATGTCTTGCAAAATCCCCTCAGGAATGGAGGGATGTGACGTGGGAGAATGTGATGAGGGAGAATTCTTGTTCATTATTTATTCAGTATCTCTAATGCAGATTCATATATAAATCATAGAGCCTGAACATCTACCAGTTCAACTTATAACTGAAAGTAAAGGTACAAAGTGTCTCAGTCTTGTGGTCCACTGTAGTAAGAACAAAGCTGGACCACTGTGGTGGTATTTGATACATGATTAATAAAGTCTGATGTTATTTAATGGTACTACCCAGATAGAAAATCTCCACCAAGTCCCACAAACTGAACACATGTTTGTGACTCCTGCTTAAAGAGAAGCTAAGCTGAGAGGTGCCCTTGCTCAAAGGTCACGTATTATGAGGAGTGGCTTCCATTGCCTCTTTTCTGACTTAAAAAACTGAAAATGCCTCTACGGTTTTGAAATATGCTGCACTATTTCAGCTAATGCCCCGAGAGTCTCATCTGCAAACATCTTTGCTACTTAATTTACATTGGTTTATGTCCTCCAAGGTATATTACTTGTGACTTGATTAGTGGCCATATCACATCCTGAACTAACATCACCCTTCACTATGCCATAAAGAGACATGTGGGCTCCACACCCACTTAATAAAGATTTCCATGTTCACATTACAAATATGAGCAGGTTAGAGAGGCACTGTGTATAGAAGTGGAACAAAGAACATGGAAGCACCAAGGGAGGAAAAGTGACAGAAAGGTAAATGGATATTTCCTATGTCAATCAAATCCCAATGGAATAGAAGGTAATTTGAACTGCTAAACTTAATGATCTCCAATGACAGTTAAGCAAGATTGCATAGATCTCCATGAAGTTTGAGTATTAAAAAAATCGGTGAGGTGGCAAACATTCCAGAATCAGTAAAAGAGGTTCAATATGATCTTTGAGATGAGATTAAAGGTGCCATTTTATAAAACATGATGAAACTGAGAGCAGAAAGCGCAGGTATATCTTGGAGGAAAAGAGAAATGTCTTTTCCCAAAGATAGAAGACACTCAATGAGATTCCCAGCAATACATGAATTTGAGTTCTCACATTTTATTTAAAAATCAAACACTTATGTTTTTCCCTTTCTGAATTAAAAAACAGAAAATATTTTAGAGAGACTGGGATTGTATCTGTCATGGAGATCTATGAAAGCTTTCTGTGGTAAGATAACTTAGATGGAGTCCTCTTGCTGGTAAACCAGGACTGTCAGCCTGTCATAGCCTGAAGTTGTTTGTTGGCACCTGACAAGTAAGTGGTTAAGTGAAAGCCAAATTTAGATTTGTAAGTTGGTTTGATTTCTATAAATATATGTATTAAACTGATTTTGCATGATTTGCATAAAAATTTAGCATGAATTCCTATGAATTTTCTTCTGAATGTCATGTCAAGGAAATTAACTGCATAAACACTAGCCAATTTATATTGTTATTTCTGTTTCAGATTAGTTTTTTCCAGAACGAAGGCAAGGTTTTCTTTCCATACTTAAATATTGAATCTGTCTGAGCAGTCGGTGCTTTTTTGTTTTCAAGTGTGTGACTGAATCCCTGGGGTGATGGATTCTGTCTGCTGTGTCTCCCAGCCTATGAACAGAAACAATTGTCCTCAGAAGAAGAACCTCTATATGTGACATTTAGCTATATTTAGTACAACTGAAACATTTGCAAGACTTTTAATTATTTATTCAATAACTAATCCTGTGTCGCCACTCATGCCTTAAGGGCTGGTTTTGGCATGCCAGATTAAAAAATTCTAGCAATATGCAGAATAGTTTAAAAGCACAGCAGTAATAATAATAAAAAGTATAGCTGTTGTTAAGTAGTGAATATTCTCACTTCAAGAGTACGTAAATTTGCTGGTCTACCTCTCAGTAAAACATTAAAAAAAAAAAAAAAAAAAAAAAAAAAAAAAAATAATTATACCTTTGCACTGATACCAGAAAATGTTGGTAAGTCTCATTCCAAAAAATCTGAAAATTCAAGTTGATTGGTTATTAGACTTCTCTGGAACTGAAAATTAAAATAATGAGTACACATTTAACACTGCTGATTTGTTGTTATCCTTTTTCTGGATATGTGCTTATATATATAGCACAGTGCCAAGACACTAGAGTTAGCTCTGAACTTGTTATCTAGGGCACTACGAGTTGTTTAGGTACTTCAGAATCTGTCTTTGCATGGGTTTTGCAGCAAACCTAGCTACCCTAGAAGGTGGGCTTACAGCTGTGTTGCTTCTGGCAGTGCAATAACTCCATGTATACTGGGTGGGTAAGTATGCTTCTATTCCAGTATAGCTTGATTTGGTGAGATGAGTTTACTTACCAGAATAGCTCTGGTGTGGTCACAACTCTGAAACAGATGTGGTATTTTCAGTGGCAGCTAATTTCCACTGCTGAAGAAACAATTGCTGTGCATGAATTTTGGAAAATATATGGGGGTAATGGATAATGGATCCTTTCTATGATGATTGCCATTGAAATATCACAATCTTTTAGCAATTAGAACAGAGTAAGAAGACTTGGGTGTCTGACTTGCTGTGTTACAGCAATACTAACTGTAACAGTCACTGTACTGCATGTTTTATTTAATGTAATCTCCAGCACTGGATACATCTGAATAGCCGTGAAGTTGTACAAACTTTGCAAAAGTGAAGAAATAGAGGGTGAAGAAGGATTTTGCTGCAGTGATATACAAATGGATAAGTCAGTGGAACATCTTTTGACTAATTATTCTTACCTTTTCTACTTCATTTCTGCTCTTTAAGAAAGCTGTTACTGATATGTTTATTTTGTCTTTAAAGTTTGCTAGGAAGTGTTGGGCTGGCTGCACTCTGCCTACAGCTGCACTGAGAACTGAGATTGAAGATCCTTTTGGTCAAAGAAGGGGAGGATATTTCTTTTGCTTTCTGAGGTATGTGCTGAGTGTGTGGTTTCTAGCTCATTGCAATTTAGGTTTCATTTAACAGCTGGAAGCAAATAGTGCACTCTCTACCAATCTCTGTTTTCATAGGGCCCAGATATAGAGTTCAGATCTTTATTGTACCTTTCCATTTACACACAAACTCATTTTTTCTCCTTAGCAAGGAAGACTTCTTTTTGAATTAGGGTCTCCCATGACGTATGAGATGAGATACTGTATGGATGACTGTCTCCTTATACTTGGTTTTTTATTTTTTGTACACCTCTTGAACCCAAGTTGCAGTCTCCCAGTCTCAAGCTTGGAGTTCTGGGTTACACAAAGTAGACAAAATTATGCTGATGGTGCGTGGAAATATATACAGAAATTATCAAACATTCATTACTACACAATTTTTGTAAAACAGTTTACCAAATTGAAATGATTTCCTTATTAAAACTATACTCCTTATAGGGGCATATCCTTTATGGCTCTGCTGCAGACTTTTCAGAAAATACATTTACATGATTGACCTCAGTGTAGGTGCTTTCTTAACATCTGTATTTTATTCTGTATTACCAGAACTAATGAGTACAGTTACATCTTTGTTTAAGGACAAGCAGAATAAAAGGATGTACTAAATTTTCATCAGAGGACATGTTATAACCTATTTTACAAAATTCCTTACATAACCAGAAGATACTTGAAAACATACTGTGGACTGGAGGACCATAACTGCACTGACTGTAAGTAGTTTCCAGCAATATTTTTTGTGGAAAATCAATCTGATGGTGTGTAAAGTGCATTTTTTTCCCCCCACTAAATTGATTACAGCAGGGTTGGTGCCAAAAAAATATAACTTGCAGCAGAAAGATAGCCTGATGTAACTCAGCCTTTAATGGCTCTTCCATGAGCTGCAGTGCTTTCTATTATATCAGTTTTGAGGCTGGTACTCCTGAGACAGCTGTCTCCCCATACAAAATACAAACTCTTCCTCCTCTGGTGGGCACTTATGGGGACCAACAGGGCTGAAATTCTCACTATTCCCTATTCTACATTCCTGTCTAACATTTTCATATTTTTTCGAGTGTCTCAGAAACACTCAAAAGAAGCATTCTGTCAGAGGGAAAAGACCAGCAGAGGGTGAGTCCATTCACATGATTTGGCTGTAAGATATATGACAAGGGTATAATTCAGCAGGAAATACTGTCACAAGCTGGTGGTGCCCTGGTGTTTCTACAAATTTAAATACAACTGGGTTATAGAAAAATATTCAACTCTAAGGCAGAACTGCTGCAAATCTTTGGTCCAGGTACTATTTCTGATAGAATGTATGAATGTGAAAGCTGAAAATATCTACGGTATAACCACATTTCTGAGTGGTTTGAAAGTGAACATCTCAGGGAAAAATTAAGTAATAAATGGAGAGACTCTCCAACAAATATTAGAAATTGTGACAATCCTTTTACCTTGTCTAGTAAAGAAAATGGAAATCTTTAGACTCTATTAGGGGTGAAACAAATGGCAGCCTACCATTACACATCTGTGAAACAGGAAGGATTCAATGCAAAGAATCTGCCAAATGTCATCGTAAAGGAAAAATTTTCAGAAGATAAGGGGAGAGAAGCAAAGAGTACACAGTGGTGGGACCATATAAAATTTTGTACAATGTGAGCCTTGATGGTGGGAAAATGACTTGTTCAAAATCTGATAGGAATACGAGAGCATATCATAGACTCTGAAGTACAGAAGAAGTTCTTCAGCTCTGAATTAAAGTGGTTTGTATAAGTAGGAGGAAAAAGTGACTTTTGTTTGTTATTTATATTCTTAAGTTTTCTATAGAAAGCCCTGAGAAATATTTGGAATCTTCTTTACCATGGGGCATACAGCAGAACTATGGCTAAGGATATATTTTATTATGCTTTTGTAACTCTGTATCTGGTGGGAGATTTTCAAAGCTTGCATTCTTAAGGGGTTTGTGGTTTTGTGTCATGCACATGGTCTTGTCAAACTATACCTAGAAATTTATACCCCATCAGCACAAACTTTCTGGTTCAGGGATCTACAGGTAGTTTTCATCTGGTTAAATTTAATTCATTTTTTTCCCCAGACCTTAAGACTTCAACTTAATGTCTATTTTTTCAATGTAGCATTGTATTTTTGATTAAAAACAACACACCTTCATCTAAGAGAAGTACCACAATCACATCAAATTAAATGGCAAAAGAAAATCTGTTAAAAAGAAATCTTTTCTTCTCATTATGAATATGAAATACAAAATACAGACTGACCAGAAGCAGTTATATCTTCTGGAAGCAGTAATGCTTCTGGCCTTACTTATTACTTCTTCTGTGCTGAGGCTTTAACCATCTCTACAAGCAGTGTGCAAGCCATCTGCCTTGGTAACAGCAGTTTTGTTTATCACTCTCCTATTTGCATGTTTAAAAGCTTTAGAAATATAAAGTAAGGAAATAAAACTATTTATTTGGATAGTGACTGTATAAAACAAGACTTTAGCTGCCAGGTTGTTCTTTGCCTTTTTTGTCAGTACAGTCCTGCTGTAAATATTTTTTTCTCTAGATTTAATAGTCTGAGAGAATATAGCTGAAAAATCACCCACCAAATATGTTGTATGCATGTCCTGGATGGATTTCCCCAGACAGTGAATGTTTTTTCAGGTTTTATACACTTGGAACACCTGATCCAAATTATAAATTTGAAAAAGCTTTGAGAGCTTTGTCTCTTTGAGAGCTGTGTCTCTTCCTCACCAATCCTATTTTTAGGGAATAAGTTATATTCTTTTATAATGTGAGCATGTAGAGTCATAATAATTTCTTCTGACTTCAGAGGTCTGCAGTTTACTAATCTATATGTCAGTTGCTCTCCTAAGGATCTGTTTATAGGTGATGAAGGGAAATGGGATCTTTTTGGGTGCAATTTCTCCCACATATCATACGAATGTACTTAGGATAAGATGAATCATGTCTCTGCTACACTTGCTAGACAGATTTTCATTGACCGCAGATGAAACCTTGGTGTTCAGCTCAGATAAATGTCTGTGTTAGGTGGATGGATGCCACCCCTTAGTGTTCAACACTGACCCTGATAATTTCAAACAAGCTGCCAAGTACATTAGATAATCATTACTAATACAGGATTAAGTTCAAATAATTACCTAGAGGCTTGAAGATATTTATCTAATTTTCAGTACCTTGAATCAGTCAATCTTCCTAATTGTTTGTTTTGTTGACTACATCAGAATCCTTCATACTAAGTACATTAGTCTACTTTAAACATCTTTTAAAATATTCTTAACTCTTTTGTGGAGCATTGCAGTCATTCTTAATGACAAATGGCTCTTCTTGAATGTAAAAATTGACTGCTGGCACTCTGTGTTCTGTTATCTCCTTTCTTTTTCCACTTCTAGACCCTGAGCTGCTGACTGACTTCTTGGCTTGACCTCAGAAACCCTTTGGTGCTGGGGATGTGCTCTGCCCACCCAACTCCTTGGCAGTGAGGTTGGTGTCCACCTCCCGTGCCTGGGGGGCAGACCCCTTTTTCCTTCTCTTATGAGGACTTCTCCATCCCACAAATCAATCTGAGGTGCAGTTCCTCCTCTATGGTCAACTCAGCAAACCTTATTTACTTCTGTGTGCTTTTGTCCCTTGAAACAGTGACAGAAGTAACCAAAGGCCAGGGGTCAGCATGAGGTAAAATAGAAAGAATTATTCCAGCTCAGCAGGAGCTGGACTCTGAAGATCTCCTGCACCTGAGCTCAGCAGGCTTTCGAAGTCCCTCAGGCTCTACGTCAATATGGCAAAATCCAGGATGTGAGTCTAGATTAGTGTCTTAGTTTGGATAAAGAATGAACTTCTGAAATTAGCCTCCTGCTGAGCCCCCTAAGGCTCCCACGGAAACTCAGCTTCCTGTAGGCTATGAGAGTGCAGCTGCGAGTGCGTCAGCCCGGTGCATTCTGAGGGGGTTGAAGGTTGGATGATTGGGCAACGTGTGGAGAAAGATTTTGTCCCCTTCTGAGTGTTATGGCTTCTGTAAACTCAGAATTTTGACAGACAAACTCAAACTGTTTCAGCAAGCATTTCTAATGGAGTATTTATCCCTTGAAAGATGGTATATATCTGTCTTAAAGCAAACACATGAGCAGACTTAAAAAAAAAATCATAATATTCTTCTATTTGTCTTTGCTCTTCAAGTGCTGCCAGTGACAGCCTTTTAAAGTAAAGTACTCCTTATTTAGAACCAAAGACTGAGAAATCATATCCTAAGCCACTAATGTATCTGTATGATTTTTACCTCCTTCCAAATCTCACTTTTCTTAGTTCAGAGAGGTCCTCACTATTCTTGTCACATTAAAGCAGCCCCAGGTCTGCTTTGTTTCCCCATTTATCTCTTGTGAGCACTCTTTTTGAGTATTTTTAATGTTCCTGGAGGATAGTCACTAGTGACTAGGAATGGTTTAGGATGCTTATAGGCAAGAGCTTTAGCTGTCATCTTTCAGATTTGATACCAATTGCTTGTATTTGAAAAAGTACTGCATTACCTTTCTTTTTGCTCTTTCTATAGATGTCATTGAAATTAACAATACTAAGGAATATAAGAGATGCTGAACTTATACTAATATATATTATATATGTATTGTATGTATATATACCAATAATACATATACATATATAATATATGTAATGTATAGATGTGTTATAAATAATATATGCAATCTATATCACATATACATATATAATATTATGTGTATGTATTATATATAGTCTTTATATAATATTATATACACATAATATATATATTATATATACATACATATATATACTTAATCAGAATCTTTAATTTATTGAACAGTAAGTAGTCTTATCTGCTACAGCCTTGTCTTATCAAATAAGAATTAAATATTTGGAAAAGGTTAAATAACAGATGTATACTGTTTAGCTATGCTATCTCATTTTTTAGCTTCTGTATTTAAAGATGTTGGGTTTTTATTCTATAGACAATTTGAAATGTGGATTCAATTAATAATTTTATAATTGTTGGCTGTGGTAGATTTTTTTTATTGAATTTTCACTGCTTAACTTAAAGCAGTGGCAGCTGGGCACTGCACAGAAAACAGGATGCACAGTATTCTGTTTCAAAATCCAGTGTTTGTTAATTCTAACTGTATTTCCTGAATTAACTGTATGTTGTCTGTATAGTATAATGCATTCTTTGTCTTAATTTTGCTTTATTTTTTATTGAAAATTTTGTATTTGGACATACTTTGACCCAAGGCTCTGTGACATGATGCTGGAGGTGACACATCAGTTTTCTCACATTATTTTTCCCAGAATGGGTCAATTTCCTACAAGTGTTACACCGTGGTTATACCGACATGTAATTTCCAGGACCTCACAGCAAGCACATTCCAGGCAGACTTCCTCTTTTCCAAGGATTTTTTAAAGGCCCATTTAGGAAAATGCAAGCAGTGCAATAAGGAAGCACCTCTGTGAAATGGCATCCTCTAGGTAAGGTAACTCAAGAAAATACACAAGTTCTCCCCAGATACTAAAATCTTAGCCACCCCAAGTCTGTTTTCTGGAACCTAAACTTGTTGAGATACATTTAAGGATTCACTGAAAATTTTGAAATCTTTGCTTTGTAGCACAGTTTAATTTATCTGCATAGATGCTGAGCCCTGATGTTTTATTATTGTCTTGAAACCTGGAGGTCTCAATTGAATTGCTGAAATACAGGTGTCTTCAGTGTGTTCTTGAAGTGCCCTGGGGATCCTAAATCTCTCTGTGTGATGAGGAAGTATCATGCCTTTGGGTGATTTTCAGTGCCTCTGCTTGGACAACAGAATTCAGTTCAGAGGGACTCTTGCTCACCTGCCTGGTCTCAAAGCGTAGCAGTAGCACAATCTTGTTGAAACAGCACAAACAAGCCAAGGTAGAACTGCTTAAGAAATCTGAACATCATGTAATCAAACCAACAGTAAAGGAATAACCAATCCCTCCAAACAACTTTGCAGACTTAGAATAGGAGAAGGGCAGAAGAAAAGTCAATGGTTTCAGGAGAATTAATATTTATTGCCCATTTAAATTCTTCCATTAACATTATACTTTTTGACTTTCTCTTTCATTTAGGGAGGTATATCTTAGAAGCTGTGCTAGAATAGTCTGGCTCTATTAATATAACAAGTAACAGGGAATAATTTACAGTAAAAGAAATATAACAGGGAACTTTAGAGAGCTGTAAATTACAGGACACAATAATATGGTGTTAAACAGGTAATGCTCTGGGGCACCAGGAATCTGTTGTCTATACAAGTAAGCTGTTATCATGGTGTCATGTATGGCTGTGGTAATTCCCAAAGGTGGTTTGGACGAGGACACTTTTCTGAGGGATGGATACTTCACCTATGTCTCCAAAGCCGTTTTGTTTTGATGAGCTTTGGTCTCAGAGAAAAATTCTGGCTATGTCTAATATAACACCAAGTTCCAGATCATTTTCATAGTACTAACTGTATGGAATGGAGACCATCTCTTCTTAGGTGGTAAAAATTCTTCATAGAATTTAGTAAGAATCATAATCTTAAAAACATCAACAAAACCTTTCTTTTTTCTCCAGGAAAAAAATCTAGTACAGTTTAACTCTGGAACTTGTTTGTTAAATACACATTTATTTACAATGGTTATTTTTTTTTAGTTTTGCACCACACAAAATATTGTAATAAGGTATATTTTTAATATGGAGAAAAACTGTACAAGAGATCATCTTTATTACTAATACAAAACTCATTTGCAAAAAACCCAATCTTATCTAGCAGTCTTGGAGAACTGGAAATTGACAGATACTGTGGTATCATCTTGTAGGAAAGCTCTGAAGGTTATTTTCAACATTGTTTTCTTTTCAAATCAACTTACTTATACAGTCATTAATATAGTTTATTAAATACCTAAAATATTCCTGACTCAACAATAAATTTGGTATGCAATATTTCATTGCCTTACCTCCGTTATATTACAGAATCATCTGTACTTAATCTCATGTATACACACAATCCCACATACACACATTTTTTAGTTAAAATATTTCATCTCATGAAATATCATTTCATTGACTTGATTTTTCTCTCTAGTTAAAATATACTCCGACTTCACCAAATTGATGCACTGCATCAACATGAAACCTCATTTATTAAAAAGAGACACAGTAACCCACACACACTAGTGAATATTAAATTGTTTCCTGCCACTCATTATCAGCTTATGGTTCACTAGGCCTTTACATGTTTAAACCTCAGTCCTTTCCTTGCTAGTTTTAACAAACCCACTAAAATTATATCTTTATATGAGTGCTACAGCTCTTCTCTTTGAGATCAGCAATAAAATTATGAATAATAATTCATAATTCTTGGTTACTTCCATTAACTGGTTGACTTCAATTACACAAAATCTTTTCATTTCATGTGCAGTGTAAGCTTATTTAGCAGTAAGTCTGGTTTTGAAATTCAAGGTTAATTTTTCAAACAAAGCTTAGTAGTTAGGATAGCCTATAACATTGAATTTTTAAAAGCAGAAACAGGGAAAATATTTGTGTGACCAGTTATATTAGGTTTACAGGAAATAAAATAAAGTAGTCTGACTCCAGACATGGTAAAATATTACAACATTAGTACTGACACAATACTGAATTTTTCTGATGACTATAACCCTGCTATTGGAGTCTATTGAGCTTCCAGAACTACTTTGACACAACAAGAAACCAGAACTAGAGGTGACTAGGAACTTCTGCTTGGAATAAGACCAGAGATATTTAATAATTACCTACAACATGGAAAAAAATCTTCTAGGACAGGTGGTTTCATTTATTACCCAGATTTGCTAATGTACCATGTCCCAGAACAATGTTATATAGCCTGGGATTTTATAAAGGACCCAGAAATGAACCAGGTAACCAGCTTTCTGATTTGGCACCCGTAGGCACCTCAGAATATCACAGACACTGAGGACTACCTCCTGGTGTGCTAAGGTTAGTTAGTAGACTTCAGGGAGAATTTTAACTTAGTCTCAAGTCCAGCACAGAGAAGTAGCAACCCCCATGATTTGCTGTGTATTATAAAAAACATCTGAAAAATTATTGTGAAGAAACAGAAAAGGTGTAAGTTTCTGGAAAGTCCATATTGATAAGTATTTGGGAATTGCATTGACTTACAGTAATGTAGTGTACTGGAACCTATTGTAGCACAGCCACAAGCCTGTGCAAGAGCACACATGTGGTGCACAGGTAATGAGCTCCAGGCAGTGTACCTACCCTCACCAGAATTCTGCCCCTCTGCTGAGTGATTTCTCCCTACATTCTGTACCAAATAGACATCTTTATGATGTTTGGAGAAGTGTGGATGCTACAGGAAGGTTTTTTGGTGTCAGAAAACTGTGGTTTCATCCACTAAAGAGGATGTTTTGGTCCAGTGTTCCTGACATACTGAGAAATAGAGCAGAATTTTATGTATGCAAATGTAGACAGTCAAAACCATGGGACAAGGATCATTTTTCTGAATACTGTTGGGAAAAATATAAGCAGAGGATGCTCTACAAGCCCATTTTATTACTAACACATGCTAGTGCTGAGCTTGCTACCACACTACATATCAGTTTACCCTTAGGCTGCAAGGGTGAATGAAGGAAAAGATTGGTTGACAGTAACTAGCAACAGGTATTAAGATGTTTGATATGCATGGTTGCTCTTGTTAGTCACCAGATCTCAGTAACAAGTGTGTATTTAGGGTTATATGTGCTACAAAATACAGAATGTGTTCACTTCTTGCTTCATTCTCTAGTTGGAGTGACATACCTGGTGCTAAAACCTAATTAGGCAGTTATGCTCAACTGAGTGTGTCTGCTGCTGTCAGTATTCTGCTCAGTTTTGTTTCCTCTGATCATTTCACAGGTGCACAGAATTGTTTTATTTAAAGGTTTGGTCTTCTGTGGACCACCATTCTGTTTAAATAATCTCAAAAAATCAGGAGGGAACCTGAATCTGAATTTCTTTAACTAGAGAAGATTAGTATAAATGTGCCTACTAAATATAAATGGACCAGTCATCAAAATCTTTGGTTTTCCTGGCAAATGATAGAAGTGCATTTCAACATAATGCTTGCACCATACTCTTTCTACTCTTCCTATTCTTCCTATTAATAAGCCAGGAAAAAAAGCAAATCAGCTTTTATATTTTTTTCTTCATCACTATTTACATTGGAATTTGTATATATCTTCAAAACTTCGTATTTTTCAGTAAAATAAAATGGATAAGCACAGTGAGAAAGGGGATAAAAATAACATTTATTTCTAATCCAAGCTTGTATTTGTTTTATTCTTTGCCCTCTTTCATTCCTTCTAGAACAAACATTAGAACAAATTGAGAAAAACATTAACAGGATTTTGTCTCTAATTCTCATTTTCATTATGGATGGCTTGGAGGCACTACCTCATCCCAATCCAGAGCTTTGGTCACTTGTACACACAGATAAGGCAGGCTGGGCCAGATACCCAGAGGACAGTGTTAGATTTTGTTCTCTTTCTCTCCTGTTGCAGAAGGCAGGAGAAGAGGAGAGATACACTCTATGTGCAGTCTGACCAGATGGCATAGAGAAACTTGGGATGTACAGACCAGCATTTTGCAGACAGGAGACCACTTTGGCTAAATGCCACAGAAGCAGCACAATGTTGAAAGGACATGATGGATCATGTGGGGACTTGTATACTCAAGGCTCACTCTAAAAGTTAGAGAGAATATGTGGCCCAAGATGAGGATGCCAATATGCTACAATTCAGACACAAGATGTATTTTTTATATACTCCCATAATATTCACTGCTAAAGAGCAATTACTTTGCAGGTTAACTTTTTTTTTTTCTGTTTTGGGCTCTAAGATGCCAGAAAAGAATATGAAGCTATCTACACTCACAGCTGGAGAAGACTGTATGGTGTGGGTGGAAATAGCTTTACATGAGGAAGTGAGGAAATAATCCAGAGAGGCAGGATTATTGGTACCAGGGAGAACCCGTGGTATTTTAAGATTGTTCCCACTGAATAGGTGAACAGTTGTTTTACCAGTGCAGGTAAAAGAGGCCTCCCAAATTGCATTAGGCAGTGTGTGCACAAGACTGCAAAGCCAGATGGTCTGGATTTATCACTCTATCCAGCTTTTGTTACTTAAAGGTGAATATCTGAAGCAGAGAATTCCATTTTATTGATCATACAGACAGTGTTTTGGTAGCAACTAAAGCATAACTAACTTGAAAAAGCGTGAACCTGTTTTTTGTATGTTATAAAATATTTAGAAAATTGGTAACAGGGACATGCAACTACAAATTACTTAGGAAAATGAAGAAGATGAAGACTTCTTGTTATTAAAAAGGTAAAAATAGCAATAGTAGAAAGGACACATAAAAGTATAGATTTTCAATTTAATGAAAATGGCAACACAATTAAACACAAGATCAAGATGTGTGTATTTTTATATGCTTGTTTACAGCGACAGTAGTAAGGGAAGATCCTTGCCTGAACTCTAGAGAGAAAAGTGGAATTTATGTTATGAAGAGATTTAAATTTTCTACAGACTGTAGGTGAATTTCACTATGAAGATTCAGTAAAGACTGTATAGCTGGTTTTATTCAAAGAGAGAGCTGAGAGGAAAATGAGACTTTCTAACCATCTTTAACAAATCCTCAGAGCTCCCTTCCTTATTGAGTTGGTTTCTGTGGAACAAGTGAGAAAATATTTTGCTTTATGACTCAAGAAGAGTAAGAAGCTGATCAGCCAAAGAAAAAACCACACCATTTTATTTGAAAAAAAATCTCACCCTTCACATTTTAAAAAATTTTGGTTAACTTTTAGATGTAGGAAGAAAGACTCTATCTGTAAGTAATGAAGAGATAGTAATTAATAAATTGTGAAAAGAAAATGTTTACATTATTTAGGGACTTTGTGTTTATATGTGTTTAGTAAGTTTCAGTCCAAAAATGATAACGAGGATAATGTTGAGTAGAGTAACACTGAGAAAAATACCATTTGCATGGAGATTGGACCCGTTATTTCACTTTAAGGGAATCTTTCTCAGTCTAAGACAAACATAACAGGTGAACAGTTTGTACCTTATATTTAAAGACTGTCTGTTAAAACAGAACATTATACTTTCTCCTTATTGTTACTAAGTGGCAAAGGAGATTTTTTACTGTGGTTTCATGAATTTTAATAAGACACAGTTACACATGTTAGGATGCTGCTTAAATTAGAGGGAGTACTTTGCACTTTGGAAACAAACAAATCAAAACATCCTGTGGTGGTTTTTTTTGTTTTGTTTTGTTTTGTTTTCAGCAGAATACCGACTATAGCAAATTGGCTGCATTTACAGAGATATCTTGGCCATATCTGAATGAATTATTTAGGAGCCACCAAACAGGTTAGAGCCTGTTCCTTTTCACCTGTAACTGAATTATACCCTAAAAACATGTAAACTGCTGCCTAACTGGGTTTGGGGTGGCCAAACACAATCCAGAACATTAATACTTCATCTGCTAAGGTAATCTGAGACATAGCCTCTTGCTGCTTATGGGTTATGCAAAGAGATTGTTTCATATGTTTTTAGAAAGGGAAAAATGAGATATACACATTGCCACAGAAACATGAAGGCAAATACATCTTGTTCTGGGGAGCAGTAAAGATGCTTCTGGCATCTATGGTCATATTGAAATACAATACACAGTTATACAAGCATTAAAAAAATTAATCATGTATAGCTACTTCAGTGCTATTCCAGTGTGATTACACAAAGTGTATGTAATTTATAGACACATACGGGGTAAATACAGTATGCATGAAACATAAAACCACAATGGTTTTAGTTTTCATGCATGTCAACTCTGTGTTTCAGCATTCTGTGGGGAAATCCTGTTACAACAAACACTACAGGAGAAACATACTGCTGCCTCCAAGGGCCTGACATTTGTTTCTTATTACCAGGCTACTCCACTTAATTTAGAGTGAATGTTGTCATAACTTATGGTATATGATATTCCCTCTCTATATGAACTACAGTCTTAGAAGATAACTAGTCATTGCTTTACTCCTGAGAACTTTCTGAACCTATAAAACCACTTGGCTGTATGAAATAGCTGAGTTTTCATTTTTCATCAGGTGCCAGTCACAAAGGAAAGTAAAAGCATGAGTAAGTCATCTCGAATTTTAAAAAGTGCTGTGCAGACAACTTTTTATATTTATTACCTCTAGATTAAAAAAAAAACAAAACAAATAGTAATATCTTAAACTGGCAGCATTAAACATCATAGTTTTGTGTTTTTACCTTGAAGTGGTGGGAATGATATCTCTCGAAGAGTAACCAGCAGTTTGCAGCAGACAAACCAGTGAGGTAGAGCACAAACGATCTTTTGTCCTCTTTATTAATAGCACCTTACATTTTCTGTAACATCTTTTATCAGTCTTGAAGAGTGATCTCTACTATTACTGAACATGGCTTATTTTTTAAAGTTCTGTTTTTGTGAAGCTTACCTGAATATTAACCCATGAAAAACATAAATTGCATTTAATAAATATGCTAAAAATGCATTAAAATCTGTCACAAAATAGGCAGAAGTGTCTCAGAAGCATTTTAAAGCACTAACTAGTTTATTCTGAAATGGAGTAATGTCTTATATTAGGTTAAAAATCTTGTATTGAGTGACCCTAAAACTCTTGCTGACCCAAGGAAAAAAGATTTCTTAAATTATGAGTTGCAAATAAAATTATAGCTTTGCACACCAGATTATTGTGTATGAGGTCCATTGTAACAGAGAAATAGAAACACCAAATCATTTGATGCCTCTCGCTGAAAGAAATGAGCAATGTGATCAAAATAATGTCTGAAAAAACAAATATGAATATTTTTGAGATATCTGAAAGTAGGAAATAGCATTGTGATGAAAACTATCACTACTTGCTACTTTAGCGTAATAGATTTTGTTGGTTTCTGCCACTTTGATACATTAATCCTTATCTGTTGAGTGAGTGCACACTTGTCTGTTTATTCCTGGCACAAAACCATAAGGATCTCATTCCTTTGCAGAAGCATTTCTTACAGATGAATTGTGTAAAACCCACATTAGGATGCTTTCTGGCCACAGCTCTAAGAAGCAGAGAACATTTGCAGACCAATGAAAGAGAGGACTTGTGAGTGCAAAGAAATATTTTCTCTCTCACATGACACCATCAAAATAATGTCAGAAAGTAAATAAAAATGGTAGAAATTATAGATTAAAAAATATTTCTAGAGATAGTTTATCCTTAAAAAGGGTAATTACAGCCTCAGAGGATTTTTGTCTTTGTAGCATTATAGAAACTACTGGTGTGGAACTATAGTCCTGCCTGCAAATATTCCCTTCTCAGACAGATCTCAGATCTGCTATTCTCCAAGACAGCATTTCTCTAATTGTTACTGTACAGAGCAGTGTGTCTTGAAAGGGTCTTGGGGGAGTATATTTTACATATTAATTAGTTAATTTTCATGTTACCAGTCTCCTTTTTGGCCTTTCACACAAGTGGAACAACCTGGCATAGTAGAGATCTGACATGATGATGATAAGACTGAAGGTAAGTGAGCAGGCAAACAGATCTTTTTCAATGTTTAGGCATGTTGACATTAAAAATGTTTCAATTTTAGTACATCAGTGTATTAAATTGGGGTCTGACTTGCCAAAAAGGATGATCACTAGTATTGAAAATGAAATATTTTAAAATTATTTTGAAGCATGGAAACAAATCTTGAGTACCAAGGTACTCCAAAATAATGTTTAGGCTGAAAGTCTTGGATCTGAGATTTTCCCTTAAAATCTGTAAGTACTCATTAGGACTATATGTAAGGGATTTGCTTTAGAAATTTACTGTGGAATACCAGAAGCTGACAGTAGCCTGAAGGTGATAACTTAGAATGGATAATTTGAGAGCTTGACTGTGCTTATGGTCTACTTATAGACTCATCTCAGGCCTTCCTCACCACAGAAGATATAGCATTACCACATAGCAGTGACCCATTGCTCTCCTGGAGATGACAATTTACTGTCACCATCAGATGTTGCCAGCACAGGTAATTCCAAAATTTCTGTGTATTTCTGTATTTTATGGCTTTCTGAAGGTTAATCTGATCCCTGGTTTTAAACCAGAAAAATTACTTCATTAACAAATTTTGCCTTTCATGCCATTCATGTTTCATTGGTATCGTTGGAAATTCATAAACAGTGAATTGTTGGAAATTCAAGGCAGTACCACGAAGTAAGAAAATACAAAACAATTCCTCTGGCTATTTAGATAGGGACAAGCAATGACTAACAGCACTTTATTTGCAACACAACCAGAAGACCTATAGGATAATACAGATTTTATAGCAAACTTTATACAGATTAAAAGATTGTGGCAGCAGGCTGAGTGGTGCAGTGCTTTTACTGTTCATAGTGCCACTTTATGGATAGATTCATTGTAGGAATCCACATGGTTAATCACAAGACTGAGCTTGGTGGTGAGAAACTCCACTCCAGACCAGACTTTTTTGCAGTCAGTGATGTGCTAAATTAGGGTTCCAGCTTGTGCTTGCATCCACATGTCTGATTGCCTACACTACCTGCTTATTGATTTGTACTCCAGCTAATGTCTGGAGCAAGCCAACCAATTTATCAGGTGGACAAACAGACACAGAAAAAATTGGATCCTACCTTTATAGGCTGGGGCAACTCCACTCTCTCAAGCCACAGGGCATAAACCTTCGGTTATCCTTTGTCATAATTAGCTACTTAGTACAAATTAAAACAGCATAGCAAATCCCCCAAATAAACTCCACAAAGTGAGTCTTGTGTTGTGATTTCTCCTGGGGCTTTATCTGAACAATATGCAATTTCCTTTTAATTTCTGCACACTGCTGCTTCTGATTTTTATTAAGACAGCAAGAGCGAAAGAAAAGACATAAAGCTGGAACTTCGCCTTACTTAACTTCTTTAGAGTGTTCAGGATTATGCTGGAAGAGAAAAAACAACCCTCAAGAATGCTGAAACCAGTGTTGTTTTCTTTCCAGATGTTTCTAAGATCATAAAATTTGATTCTGGACAGAGCTCGAAGTCAGCAATGTTTTTTTCATTTCGGCTTATTTCCTGTATTCCAGTAATTTTACTTCTGATTCCAGTTAAGGCCAGAAAATACAGTTGTGTAATTTGTAAAAATGAATTTAACTGTATTTTTTTGTAACCCCACCATAGAGTTTATCAATCAAATTCATGAAGTTTTTGTTGCACAGGTCAATGGGCCACCCCAACAATTTTGTCCATTTCACACAGAAAAATTCCCTTCACCATTTAAAAAAAAAAAAAAAAAAAATTTATTTTTATTTCATGTGGATGTGTGTTGCTTTCCTAACTTCTGATGCTGAAATATTCCTAAAGTAAATAGCTAAGGTCAATGTAATCAGCCACATATGCATTAGGACTTTCATCTCCAAAGTAATCAACATCCTTTATTCCAGATTCCCATGGAACTGCTGGAAGTGTTGTTCCATTTCCAAACAATTCCTCAATTTGCACTGTTGTTAGCAATACAGGCTGGAAAATTTCTCAGGCTACCCAGATTATGTATCATAATCCAAAGGAGCTAAGGGTTGAGATGACTTCCACTTGCACAGTTCTTAAAAATGTTTTCTGCAAAGGTTTTTGAAATAAATGCTTTGTACACCGACAATAAAAATATTTTCAGGCATTATGCTTTATTTTTTATGTATATCCTCTTTAATAAGGGACTGATTCTATTCAGCCATGTATGTAAAACACATGTGTAGTGTGATTAGAGATTTCTGTGTTTTCATTTAAAGTCTGTTCTCTCTGACCTTTTAACAGAAATACCTATGTGACTCCATCTAAAAATACATCCACCATATGAATCTGAATTGCAGAATATATGGTGGCAGACAAAATAATATTTTCCCCTTGAGACTGCATTCTGTGAATAAAAAACTGGATAACAGTATTTTAATGTGCTTGCTAGCAGTCTCAGTCCTGATCAGAATGTTTTTTCTATGAATATGGTGAAAAAAGAGAGTAGGATTCAGTGTTCTTTAAATAGAACACCATTTCTAAATATTTTAAAAGTGAGTAAATTTGGAAAAATCCTGATACATTCCTGCATTTACAGAAATGCTTTTCTTGAGAGTAGGAAAGCATTCTCTGTTTAGACCACCTCATCCTGAGAGATAAAGACTTCCATTTCTTAAAATTGTACCATTTACAAAATGGCTTGAACTAAGAGAAAGCTAACTGAAATTTTTCCTACCTGAAAAATATCCAGAAAACAGAAGAATAAATATGGGGAATTTAATTTGAATTCTTTTTCCTTCTTAATATTGGAAGCCAGGTGGTTTTTTTTGGTGTTTGGTCTTTTTGGATTTTTTTGTGTGTTTGTTTGGTTTTGGGGTTTTTGTTTGTTTGTTTGTTTTTTTGGTTTTTTTTTCAATGGTATTGATTTCGACTAAGAAGCTTTGGTGACTATTTCTTTATGGAAAATGGTAATTTGCCATTCAGCTTTTACATGTGTATGTACTTTATGACTTTAGAACTATATTAGAAGTCACTGAACACTGAAAAAATTCTTTCAAAATGATCAGACTCAGGTAGGTTGAATTCAACCTTAGTTCCTGTTTCAAGTGCATGTTTTTTGAACGCTGAAGTTTAGTACCAGCTAGTAGCAAACACCAGGAATAAAACACTTCTGTTGACATCAAGTAACTGATGACTGAAAAGTTGTCTTAAGAGAAGAGAGCAGGTGATACTGGTTCTGGCAAAGTCACTCTTGGATCTCATTGTGAGACTGAGGTTATCAAGCAGGAGAGGATATGAAATTTAGTTATGCCATCAGGTAAAAAACTGCTATTTATTTTTATACCAAAATAAGATCATATGAAGATCACACCTGGAAACTTAAGGAGTATTTTTGTAACTTGAAAATTTTGGTTTTCTAGGGCTGTATCTTTTCAGAACATTTTGAAAACGGGTGTTTTCATGTTTTTAGTACTACTTGAAAGAATTATGAGATGTTTAACCAAAGCTATGGAAGTTTGTGTTCCAGTCTCTGAAGCTGCCTGAATATTCACTCTTTCCATAGATGGTATATTCCAGTGTTTTAAATTTCACTTAAAGGATCATCTGTAATACAAAATGGCCCCTTTTAGTCATTATCTTAAAAAAATAAAGTGCAGCAATTGACTGCTGACTTCTTGACAGTATGTCTGTTACCACTGATATGCTTTGCTCTCCAGACCTACTGAGCTGTTCTTTCTTGTCTATGTGTATTACAAGTTACCTTAAAATTGTACTTTCTTGCATGGATACTGATTTATTTAAATGCATTTAGCCATAGGCATCCAAAAAGATAGACCACTTTGTTATTGTTTTTAAAAATAGAGTTGAAAATGCATCTAAAGCTACTTTGACTTACATCTGGTTCAAAACTGCAGGAATTAAAAATCTGCCCATGCTCTCTGCAGTGATTGAAGTAACTGAGTTCAAAGTAACATATCTGCACAAGTGTTAAGGATAAGTAAAGCTCAGTTGTTTAGCATGAAACCAAACAGCATGACAAGAGATGAGGTGGGAGCAGGATAAATTAAAAAATATTTTTCAGTTTAAATATGCCTAGTTGTTCTTTTTGTTTGTTTGTTTGTTTTCTCCAAAAAGAGACTGTGTTTTAAAGCTTACAATCTGGAAAACTAGCTTCTGGCACTCAACATTTTGTAGGCCTTGAACTTCATGTACCCATGCACCAAAGCTGCTGCAGCACAAGCTGCAGAACGCCCTTGGGGAGTGCCATGGGAAGATTGCACTGGTGGACTTGAGTTCTAAGTGCAGTGCTTACAAAGGCAGTGCTGACATTTTTCCCAGAACATGCCTGGGTTTCCTTAGGGTATTACATCTTAATTTTACTTTGCAGCATATTCCAGAGGCAGCCTGTACTCATGTTAAAGATCATTTCCCAACCAAAGTGATTCTGTGAAACAGGAAGGGATTGGCAAAGATCAGGAGGCTGGTATTTATGGAAGAGGTTATGGTTGGTAACCTTGTATGTTCCTTTCAGACTTTCCTTCCATTTGCCCAATGCCCTGGTAGGAAAAACCATGTGTTTAGGTCAGTGCTTGGCTCAGTCAGGTGGAAAAATTGAGGAATTCTCTCCATCCTTTAGATTATCTTCTGAGTATATTTACCAGACCTTGCAAACAAGATATCTCTGACCACTCAGTTAGAAATTGCAGTTGTCAAGATTAGTTCCTGAATTTTTTTTGTAAATGTCTCCAGGATATAGCCTAAACACTCAGGCTGGAGGAATGGAGCATGGCACCTTCCTCTTGCAATGCAAGACTGTCAACATATAGCAAACACAGGGTGGACAGGAGGCAAGCAAGAGGAAGGTGGTTCTATAATCTTAGCTGTTGTCCTTGTATGAAAGCTTTTGGGGCTACTAAAGAGTATGTGTCTTCTAGCTGTCTAGTCTCAACGCTGAGGTGAGATGAAATGTGCCAGTGGTGTTCCCTGTAGAAGCAACACAGGATCCTGAACTCTGAGCCAGCTTGAGTTGGGTTTATTACCTCCCAAGAAGAGTCAGAGCTCAGGCATGTTCTGCTGGTTAGTGCACTGGGTTTTGGACATCCCTCATGTGGTACTGGGTCTTCCCTGGGAAACTTGAGAAACCTCACTTCCAGGTTTTGGGTTTTGGCTTATCACCACCAAAAAATACAGCAGACCTGGAGCCTGACAAATTCCTTGGCTTTAAATTCAAGATATGTTGACTCGGTACTCAAACTGCCCAGGCAATTGACATGACATAGCTAAGCTGTTAGATGGTAACAAAGTGAATATAATCTTATTGTGAGTTACTGTGGGTATAAATCACAATGACAGAAACCATTTGTTTACCAAAAACAGTGATGAGAAAGATAACAGAAAACTTCACAAAGAGTTGCTGATTTGATGAATATCTTTGGGAGGAAGGGGAAGAATCAGTACCGTATCAGCACTAGAGAAGTATACCAAGACAGTATGATTAATAGAAAAATATTAGCTGAATATATAACTTCAGACATAACATGAATTTTTATAATTCTGAAGTTTTATAAAATACAAGCCAGAAAATTAGAAATATATGGTATTTGTTTCTTTAAAAAAAAATCTGACTGAGGACTATTGAGAGCAAGTCAGTTAAGTTTTGACTAAGAGTGAAAATAAGAGACAGTCATATTATTAGATTTGGGAAAGTTAACATTTTTAACATAAAATGTGTTAAAAGTTATGTAATTCTGTACATAATTCAGCAGGACTTACTGATAAATTAGCTTGCTTGACCATATATATCTCCGTGGCAATGATAAATTATTATTTTTGGCCCATCACTTCCTGTCTCGAAAAATTGCATTAAACAGCAAAAAATACAGAAAGCAAAGCATATTGAGAATTTTTCTCATACATTTTAATGGCAAAACCTTTTTACTGGATTTCTTGGCCTGAGTTTTTTTCTTTACTAAAGAATACAAATAACTTTCATTAGCTAAATATATAGGATTATGGGTCTTATCTAAATTGATTTCTGTGAACAAATTGGTAAGTTGGAAATAAAATAATTAGTGACATTTTTTAAAGTGTTCATTTCTGTTTTAGGAATAAAAAGTTTTAAAATAGAATAATTAGTTTTTCTTGTAGTTAAATAAAGAAAATATAGTTGCTTAGAAGTTAACTGCTTTAAATATAGCCATATTCATAAACTTGTGCAATATAAGTCTATCTTTAGATAATGAATAGTGAGAGGATTCTGAATACTTCATTCTCACATCTGTTTGCTGGTACCATGGATTGCACACCACCTGCATACCTGGTGACTTCCAGCTCCTAAACGTAGTTTAGTATGAAATGAGGCACAAACAGACACATGTGCACTATTAGTAGCAACTGAGACAGATGGAAAAGCTGCACATCAAATGCTGTAAAACACGTGCATAAATTGGTGTGAGTAACATTTGGGGGAAAAATGAATAAATTTACTACCTTTTTTGAGAATCTCATCAATAAGCTGGTCAATGCACCTGGAGAAAGCTAATTGGCTAGCACCTGCTTCTGCTGCTGGTTCTCTGAAATTAGTCTGTTAGAACCCTAAACCTACTAAAACTTTAATTGTCATGGATCTAATTTGACTCTTATGGCAGTCACTACAGATCTTGCTTTACTGTTTTACAACCATTAAGTCTATTCCAGGCATTTACCAGGTGTGACCAGAGGCTGCTTTTCTGTCTTTCCTGGTATGTCTGTAAGCCTGTGGTGGCTTGACATTTAGTACCAAGACTACATGTCCAGCCCCCTGCCACACACATGTGATATGTGCTTAAAACTGTTTGTACAGGTATTGCTGTGGCAGTACAAGCCCTTGAAGAATACTAATAACTATTTAAATTTGATTTTAGATATTTAAGTTGTATGTACAAAGATGGGCTGGCTGGATACTTCGTAGTACAGTTTATTGGTTGCATAGCAGACACTTTTATTCACTAAGAACACTGTATTTTTTCTAGATTGTTTTGGCACAGGACAGACCATCAAGTTTAATCATCTGGAAAATTTCAGGTACGATGCTCAAGAATTTGAGCATAATATGTAAGTAAAGCAAGTGTCACAGTTGGAAATAATTTTTTTTAATGTTGCATACTGGGGCTAAAAATGGGTGGAGTTAAATCTGTAGTATGCTCTAGTCAAAAGTCCAAACCAGTCATAATTAATTACAAGAGTATGTATTCAAAGAATAAACACTGCTTATGATAATTTCACCCCTCTCAATCACTTTCATATGCTGTGTGCTCCTGAGGTAGGTGTTGTTTTACCATGGACCTGCTTGCTTTTGACATAGCTATGAAAGCCATGAAAGGTATTTCAGAAGTACGGAAGTATTTTTTTATGTAATTGAATGCATTTTTGTTTATGCTTGGTTTTGGAGGGAGGATGTGTATGATAGAGAGCTTAGCAGTGGTATGCAGCCTGTGAACTCAGTTTATGGGTGAAGTTCAGACTTAAGCCAACAAAAGGTCCCCGGTGAAGAAAAGCACTACTGGAAATCCAGAATGAAATGCAAAGCATTTGCAACCTCTACCTGCTCTGGGAACTGTGTGTGTGTGTGTCTGAAAGCACAGTTGGCTCTGTTTGAAAAGATTGCTTGGAGCTTAATTCTGCCATGAGATATTGGCATCTGGCTCTGATTGAAGTCAATGGGATTCCTCTGTATGCATCTGAGGGCACAATATGACCCAACCTGCTTGTTTTCACTCAATATATTTTTATGTTATGGCACTGCTGAGTAAGGACCATCTCAAACAATCATTCACTTTACAGACCATCTGTAAAGAAAGCTATTCTTATGTTTGCTTTCATTCTCTGAGTGGTGTTTAGCCTTCTTTCATTACTTCCATTCCTGTTGATTTATTAAGCTACTATATGCTCAGATCACAGTCTATGAAAATTAAAACTTCAATCTGAAAGAAAAAATAATGAAGTAGATAGTGTAATTACAAGACAATAGCACAAGCAGCTACTGATAGACATGGTATATTTCATTTTTTGTCCATCTTTGCAAAGATAAAGAGCGATTAAATCAAATTAAAAATGTGGAGAGTATTTTCTTCGAGCCACATTAAACAATCAAGTCTGAAATTCAAGCCATACTATATTCCTGAAACAGATAATATCAGCGTTGAAGTATTTGTATTAGGAGTAAATGATTCCTGTAAAATAATAAACTGATTTAATGGGCCAAATGGTGATAAGATGTTTTTCATGGATATGCCAGAGGCAGAAATTATTTTGTTAGGACTGGAGTCCTAACTTGAAATTCCTGTTGTAAAACTCCAGAAGGCTTGAGGCTGATGGTAGTCTTGTGATTACTCTGATGGAAACTGAAGTGTGACAGTAAAAGCTGAATGCTCCACATCCTGTTTAAATATTCTTTAGGATGGGTGATGCTGAAAGTGCTCAAAGCTTGTGATTGCAGGATCACTGTGCTTACAGCTGAGGCTACTGCTGGGCAAAGTTCCTTTGGGCAGAAGCATTACAGTCTTAGCCTGTGTATGATAGTGATTTATGAAATACTTTTTGTTAAATTTAAATATTCATATTCTTCCTTTTGTTTTGAGTTCATGAACTCCTTTTTTTGCTAGGTATACAGAGCACAAGATCCTCTTTTATCTCTTTGCCACAGAGCAAGTTACCTTCTCTGGAGCCTGACCAGAAGGAGCCTCCACCTGATAGCTTTGCCCAAGCCTCAATTTTCTGTTGCCCGAGTTTGTTATTGTACATTTGAACTATTTTCTCTTGTCTTAAATCTTTCTGAAAAATTATTTTTCTGAAAGCTTTCTTAGGAGTGCCCAGTTTCAGGAGTCATGGCCATTTAAAACTAGATAGAGATGACTCTCTGATATTAGTTGATGGTACACTTAAATATGCTGTTGCTGTAACAGGAACTTAGTATGACACCAAGATTTGCTGTGCAATAGGGCAATTAGGCACCTCAGCAAAGTTTTCTATAGGGACCATGTTTCTGGCTGCATGTAGTCCACAGAAAAGGAGTATCTGTGTGTCTGCCCACCTCTGTCATTGGAGCACACATCAACAAGATAAGGTTCCAGAGAGGGATGTTCATACAAGAGGACAGAAACCAAGAGTTAGGAACCTTTAATGAAAAAAGGCTTTCTCCATATAGAATGCACTGATGCCTTGTGAGCAAGGAAAGCCGGCCTTGATGAGCTGTTATCTCTTCTTTACTCCAGTATCACTTGTTCCTATATACACCAGATTCCTGATTTACAAGGAGGCAGGGGCTGTTTGCTCTGAAGAATCAAAATCCTGCGTTGCTTCCCAAATTCTGAGATTACTCCTCAGTTCTAATGCTTGCAATCTGGAAAGTGTCCTCAATCCCTTCTCCCTGAAGAGCAGGAGTCACATCAGAGTATTGATGGAGGATTTATTGTGTCAATGACTGCTTTCAATGCAGATGTCCAGTGATCTCCTACTCTGTATCAAGGCAAGGTAGAGCTGCCACAGGATTTTCCTGTTTTATCACCCAGCTGAAAAATGCTCTAAATGATTTTACCTTTAACACTTTGATGACCTGATGGGCAAAGAGAGAGGAGGAAGACTCAGTTTGTAGAGGGAAGAACTTGACAACCGGGTCTGACCTTGTAGCTGATCCTATTTTGAATAGGAGATTAGACTTGAGATATTCTGAGGTCCCTTCCAGCTTTAATTATCAATTGGTTTTACAAGGACAGTACTCCTAATACCTTTTCAGCTGCTTGAGCTTTCAGTCAGTTGCTGGAAAAGTCAGTCTGTGAATGTTCAGATACCAGGTTTTTCCAAAGTGAGCTCAAAATCTCATATAAGTGAAAGTATTTTTTTGTAAAAATCCCATCAAAACAGAAAAGTGTCATCTTTGCTGTAAGATTTTTATAATTGTAATTTACCATTATCTTTAACACAATACTGAGCAGAATTCAGTTCTATTTGCTCTGTCTCCTTGGAAGCATTCATCTCTGGCAGGTGGAAGTTCACACCGAGCATGAAAGGAATTCTAATTATCTGGTGACATCTTTGTTTGTTTGTTTGTGGGTTTTTGTTTGTTTGGTTGGTTTTTTTTTTTTTTGTTTTTTTGTTTTTTTTTTTTTTTTTTTTTGTTTTTTTGTTTTTTTGTTTTGTTTTGTTTTGTTTTGTTTTTTTTAATATATATATATATTTACAGGGAAAAAAACAAAAAAAAAGTCTTGACTTCCAGAATACAGTTCTCAGGTTCTAGATGACACTGATGGCACTTGCTAATTGCTTGATCTCCATTGTAAATGAAACATGAAGTAGATTTTGGTTCAAAAATTACATGGTCCTCATGAATTTTTCCTTTGCTTTGGAAATCCCCAGTAACTAATGAATTGAATGTTACAATGACTTCCAATAAATACATCATGTCAAAGAAATTTAGATCCTGGACTAAAAAAAAAACAAGCAACAAAAAACCAAACCCAAAATAAGAGTGCATAAAGACTTTTCCTATGGAGTGCATTCTGCAAATTAGGTTTCTTTTTTAAATTTTATTTTTCTTTCTGATTTTGTTACTTTCCAGTTGCAGAAAGCATTGTTATAGCCTTGATGAATACAGCAAAAGTAAAATCAACATGCTTCTTTGGAGGAAATGAAAATATTTTAGTTGCAAACTGTTTGGCTTATCTAGAGATGTCATCAAGTTCATCAGTAATTTAAAAAAACATCTTGGTCTCTGAGGAAGTCTTACTGTGGGAATCAAAGATTCTTCCAAAATGTTTTTACTGTCCATGTATCTCTCTTACTATACAAGTAAATAAATTACAGAAGAAAAGAAAAAGTTGAAAAAAATACTTTGAAAGGAATATGGAGAGTTCAAAATAGATATGAAGGATAAATATGTCTTCTGTGTATTAGTAAAACAAGAGAGAAGGGCAAAATTATTTATTCCCAGTTTTTAAAACATGAGATCCAAAGTATAAAACCACAAAGAACTTAAGGAAGTATCAACCCCACCTTTTCATCTTGAACTTTGTTTTCTCAGAATGACATTCTTGCAACTAACAAAATTGCCCATGAGGTAGATAAAAAGCACATCCTGACACTTATTCTAACAATTTATTATCTCATGGGGGTGCACTATGCCTTTGCTGTTAAGTTACCTTTCTCAGCTTCTCTTTTATTTATTTATTTATTTTTCATGTAAAAATGCTCTGCCACTTTTGGTTTTTTGTTTAGGGAAACGAGTCACAAAGATATCTATAATCCCATAAGAATAAGTAAAGTATTGGCTGAAAAAAGCTTCATTATCAATAGAATTCTGGGAGTGTTATGTCATCTGAGAATACACAGTAAGTGCCTTTTCATCTTCACATTTCTGGTATGTTTCCATTAAAATTCCCTAAATGTTTTATGAAGGTTTGTGCATTTTCTATGTGACTGGGCATGCACAATCTATTTTCATTGTAAATCATCTTAAAAAAACTCTCATATCACTGCTTAGGACTTTTGTGATGGGTTCAGTTTTGTCTCACTGGCAGTGTTAAGTGTGTATATAACATAATGTTATCATTTATCTGTAAAAGCTTTCTGTTTAGGCAAAGGCACCAAGGCATCATCGAGATCTGTATTCCAATAAACATGTCAATTTTGATGGCTCATACCCCAGCAGCTGTTGGGAGTATTACATGGAGGGCTAAGGCACAGGATACAACCTCTGCTTGGTTGATCATTGCCTGGAAGAAGAGAGACTTCTTTTCTTTGGAGATTTCAGTGTCTGAAGATGATGTTAATTGATTAATCTGTTTTGACAAAAATCTGATTAAGTAATTGAAAGAGATAGGATGCACATTTGGGGAAATTTTATTAAACTGGATCTCTAGTCCAGTGAAAACCTTCCACCTGCTTTTGTCTGTGTAGCTGGAATACTTGATCAGTGATTGTATTGAGCTTTCAGATCAGAGGCATGCAAGACTTCTAAGAGAGAGTAGAAATATAGTGTCTCCTTGGTGCAGAGAAATGCATTCTACCTTTGAGGTTAATACTTAAAAAAAGTCCTTAGATTCAGCATGTTCTCATGTGGTTGTTGGTGATTTTTCTCCCTACAATACATCTGAGGTCTTCCGGGGGTCTGATGAAGATCGATGATCTGTTATGTCCTTTCACCAAGTAGTTTTTGAATTTCTATGGACCAGCTTACCTGAAAAGAAAAAAATGCCATTCTTATTCCTTGCTGCAACAGCAACTATATACATTACTGTTGTAAATCACTGCACCTGACAACATGACAATATAACTTCCTTTTCATGCTTTCATTTTTTTTTCTTGTCTCATTAGCATTGATAATTGTTACCTTTGCAAAGATTAATGTAATTCCATTCCTCCAATTAATATATTAGTCATACAAATGGTATATATGTTTCTGAATTTTAACAGTACTTGAATTAAAAAGACATTTATTGTTCAAAGATCTACTCAGACATCTTTCTGGGATATCATTTCCCATTGATTCATCCCTTCTATATATTTTGAATGATACAACTTGAAAGCTTTTATTTGAAAGGCATAACTATATTGTGATGTCTGTATCAAATTCTCCATCCCTGGAGATATTTAAAAAGAGACTGGATGTGGCAGTCAGTGCCATGGTCTGGTAACTGCAGCGGTAGTGGATCAAGGGTTGGACTTGATGATCTTTGAGGTACCTTCCAACCCAGCTGATTCTATGATTCAATTCATAAGTGGAAATGATATTATTTTTATATGCCAACACAATGCAGTTTGGATTTTTAACACAGTATTTTTTTAATTCCCCCTCTCAGTGATTCTACAGTTAGAAAGTGTGCAATTATTTCATTAATCAAGAGATTCAGAAAAGGCTATCTGGCTTTTTCTGAACACTAGCTCTTCACTCTTAGCAGTCATATCATGAGAAATGAAGTCTCATATAAGAGTTTCATCCCAGAGCACTGATGTTAATGATAACTCTTTCGTAAGTGGTTGTGGGAGCAGCAGCAAGGTTGTACAATACCCCATTTAAATTACCTATCTTTGAAAAAAAAAAGATGAAGACTGGAAAAAATCAGAAGCAGAAGTGGTAGTAAGGAACAAAATTTTTGCTCTTCTTAGTTTTTTGGGTTTTTTTTCCTGGTTCTCTTTCTAGGGTATGGACACGGGGAAAAAGTTTCCTTGCACTCTGCTGTGTTTATGGCAGAGATGGGAGTAATGCTTTAACTGACAGTGTCCAATTCCAGTTTGTGAGACAGTGAACAAATACTTAAACTTTTAGCCAAAACATCACTCAATTAGGATGATGTATTCCATTTCAGATGTCTTCCTAAGCCAAAAAGCACCTCTGTGTCAAGCAGCAGAGCTGATGAAATGCATTCTTTAGCCACATTGTCTTTGAAGTGCTCCAGCTCCATATCTTGAACTGAACAGGAATCTAAATTAACTCTGTCATTACCTCCATATCTTTATATAGGAAGTAAGAAGAGGTATTTATTGCTCCTATAGCTCATACAAAGAAAATTGTTACTTTTTTTTCCCCCTTGAACCTAATGCAGTGTAGGTTGATTGTGATTTTGGTTGTATTGATATAAATAGTTGATTTCTGTGCCTCATCCAGTATCCTGATAATATAATAGTATACTTTTCAGAAATATGAATTCCTTCGGGACAGGAAAAATATTTTAATTTCTTAAACTTTTTTCTGATCATTGATCTGTCACTTCTTAAAAGTAAATAAATTAAAATAAACCACAACTGTGAAAAGCTACTCTGGGCCTGAAAAAATACTGCAATAGCTTCAACATCTAGGAAAATAGAAGGTGAACCACCCATTAAAAGGGGTCCTGCAATTGAAAGGTAGAGACTATTTTCTTCCAGTGTTTGAAAACAATGAAAGTCTTGTCATCAAGTTAACTCAGTGACACTAGCTCTTCAAGGGGGTTTAATTTCTGAGGCTGAGAAGATAAAGAATGTCAGGACCATCATTTCCACAGTTCAAGGGCTCAGCTGAGGTTGTCAAGGAGATAAGTCTGTGGACAGGTAGGAAACTACAATTATCGTTAGGGCTCTTCTGGAATACAGAACCTGGTTAGCCCTGCCTAGAAGGTTAACAGCTTGTTCAGCCTCTTTAGATCCACAAACATGAATGAACTTGTGTCATTGCTGCTGAATGGGTTTTACAAAATTAATTTTAAAAAATGAATTGCATTCAGTATGATTGATGCTATGGTGCAAAGAAAGGATGAGGAATGGATGGAGTAATTTGCTTTCACTTGCAGAAAAATAGAGCTGAGCTGAAAATCTATCAGGGGAAAATTAAAGAAAGGCTGAAATAAGCACCCATGTTAGTCTTCTTCAGTAGCAATACTGAAACTGAAAAAGTGAAGGCTTTGAAAATTTGAAATTCTAATGAATAATATGAAAGAATAACCAGTTAAATTTAATTTTGATACTGTGTATAAAATGATGTTCTATCAATAGAGTAGACCATGAGACAATTTTTCTTTTAATTTGTATCACATGATTGCTTCCTTTCATTTTACAAAAAAGTGCTGTTTTGCTACACCTTAGCAAGCATACTTACTGTGATGCAAATATTGATCTCTATCCCATCTATATTTTAGTGAATTTCATAGGTTTTGTCTTAGTTACATTCATATGAAATATTCTGCATACAAGAGGGGAAATCTGAATCTGTTGCCTCAGTGATTTTACTGCAAACATCTGCTACCACAGAAGATCTAAATAGATTGCATTTTTAATTTGTCATAAATCAAAGATGAAAACTAAGTATGAAAATTATTTTCATGTATTTCAAGGCTGATATTAAAAAACAGAGGCCTTCATTTCTGTTGAAAAGGCAGTGATGGCTGTTTTCAGTATGAAAAGGAATAACTAATTCATCTTCCAACAGTTTACTTAAATTATTTTCATTTAAAATTATATTAATTAGCAGGCTTTGTTAAGCACTTGACAGTCTGCCTATTTCCTTACTAAAGTAAACGGATGTTTAAAATTGAAAGCATAGTGCTTAATTCCAAAAGGAGGGACCATATCCCTTGAACTGGCTCTGCAGAGGCTGGTGTGTGACAAGGCTGAAGCTGCTTTACCCATTCTGGAAGAGAAAACTGCATGCTGCTCCCAGCTCCCTTTTGCAACAGTAAAGAGAACATGCATACCTCAGAATAATATGCAAACCCCTCACCGTATTTGGGTAGGAAGCTGATGAAACCTGTGCAGAGACCCTTCAAGGCAGGCAAGTGGATGCGGAGCTCAAGGCGCGTTCTGCAATGTTATCCCCTTTTGTGATGTGAATGCCTCTGGTGCCTTTGAATCCAAAAGTCAGGTCTCCATTTGAAAAAAGGTATCTATAATTTTTCTTCAAAAAGAGTCAAATCTCTCTCCTAGCCTGAAGGAAGAAGATCATCTATATCATCTAGTTCCAGCCCTCCTTTGAGGCCAGGACTCCTACTAGATCAGGTTGCTTAAACCCCACCCAGCCTGGCCTTGAACTCTTCCAGGGATGGGGCATCCACAGCCTCCCTGGGTAACCTGTTCTACTTTCTCACCACCCGCACAGTAAGGAATTTCTTCTTAATATTTAAACTAAAACTAAACTATTGCCCCTTGTCCTGTCCCTACATATTTTGCTAAAAAGCCCCTTCACAGATTTCTTGCAGGACCCCTTCAGGTACTGGAAAGCTGCTCTAAGATCTCCCTGGAGCCTCTTCTTCTTCAGGCTGGCCAAGCCTCACTATCTCAGCCTGTCTTCATAGGAGAGATGCTCCAGCCTGCTGATCATCTTTGTGGCCCTTCTCTTGGTCTTGCTCCAAGAGCTCTATGTCCTTCTGCTGGGGTCTCCAGAAATGGACACGGTACTCCAGGTAATAGCTGCATATTTATTCTAACCTAGACTCTTATTTAGAGCAGTCACTCTAAAAGTGCTTCAGACTTTGATGATTCAGACTCACAGCTACAGCCTAGGCTCTTTTGGTAGGTGAAGTCAGTTTAAGGTGCCTTAAGAGAGCAGAAGAGAGAAGAAAACTACTACAGACAAGAAGACTAATGCTTATCACACATCTCACAGAGAAAAGTGTCTTGGTTTTTAGACAGGTTATCTGGCATTAACTATCCAAGGTAAGGAAAAATCTTGGTCTTTAGTGCTGTTAAGTGTTAGTATACTTGCAGGTGAGAAGTACATTTGGATCTTCACAGGCAAAACAAAGCGTCCAGTTCCTAATGTACCATAATGACTGATTATGTGTCTTAAGATCACCGATAGATCGAGTCTCCTGAAAGATGAAAATGAAGGAGCATGTAGTCTTAGCAGAAATCAGACACGCCAAGATACAGTTCAGAAATACAATTTGGAGACTGAAAGTTCCTATTTTTCACGCTTTTTTTCATTACAGGAAAACCTAGGATCTTTGGGATTAGTCCGTGGAGAGTTCTGGTGAAAATTCTAGATATGTGTTTTATTGATAAGCGAGATGCAGTGTTACTATACAACATGTGATAACAAAGAAAAAAATACATCAAAAACTGAACAGGTATAAAATTTGTGTTACGCTCTCTTTCTGAAGTATTTATTTATTTATTGCTACACTTATCCATGTGGACACATAAAGTAGTGCATTTAACACATTGCACATATGGTCTTAGACATTGTAGCACAGTAATTCTCATAGCATTTTCTGGATGTTATTGGCAGTATGAAATATAAAGGGAAATGGTACAAAAGTGTCTTTCAAATAAAGTTTTCTTTAAGCAACACTAGTTTTGATCTGTGATTTTTCATAGTAAAAAAGTTGCCAATGCAGCAAATAAATATCCTCAGAATTAACTTTGCATGAATGTGTTGTCCTGTTGACATTAACGGGACAGCGTATGCATGTAAGATCAAGCACAGCTGTGTATGTGCAGAATCAGTGCTCTGTGTATTTATCTTTGCTCCCTTGATAATAATTAAGATTATTAATTGGCTTCAGAACATGTTTCTATTTCATGGGTGTTTTGGCATTTACCTGAGGTGTGTCTTCATTAATTGTAAACTTAAATGTGGTATGATGTGTATTTCATATTCTCCAGTGCTGTAAATTAATTATTGCCCTTTTCCTGAATTTGCGCTTTTTTTTTTTTTTTTTTTTTTTTTTTTTTTTTGGTGTGTGTGTGTGTGTGCTTGTGCTTTCAACATGTCTCTTAATATAGGAGATGTTTTAGAAAACTCTTAGAAAAACACTCAGTGATAGATAAAAGAAAGCTTAATAATCAAATAAGAGATTCCTCTATCCTGCCCATCACATTAAGGTGTCTGCATAAACCAGATCAGACTTCCAAACTTACTTTGGATGATCCTTTTCTTTGAACTGCCTTACAGACAGGAACTCTTAGCTCCTTGTTCATTTTGGTGTTTACCCAGGAATGTAATTGCTTAAGTTTTGAAGTTACTGATCTTGACCTGTAATACCAGTTGGCAAAGACCTTAGCTATACCTATTTGTAAATGGACAGAAAAGAAACAATTGTATCTCTTGAAGGAGACTTGAAAAATTTTCTCAGAGGTGCCGTCTGTCCTGAAGTTCCTTAGGTGATAGGATGGTGACTGATGGTTTACTTTGACACAGTTTTGTTTATTATAGGACAGTATAGTCCTATATAGGACTATAGTAGTGAAGAAAACCTCAAAGCATCAGTTGAACACTACCCAATGGGCAAGTTCTTTTTTAGCCCTTGTCTCTGTTCTAACCTGCTCCATGGTATATGACAGAATAGTAGGTAGACAGATTGTGTTGGTCAGGTTGATTTATAGCATTGTTAACTGCTCTTTTTCTGTTTATCAAGAAAGTTTAAATTGAACTTGTGCAGTGAATGTTCTTGTAGTTGAGCAAGTCCTGTACAAGCTGTGCTTGACTGTTATTTAATGGTTTGGAGGACTGTGTCCTAAATGCTGCAATAACTTTATTTTATGAGTGGAGGTCTAAACTTTCTTTCTCACTCAAGCTCAAAGCTACACTTGACCATTTCCAGTCTTGCCCTTCAATAAACATGAGACATTTACCACTGCAAACACTGTCAGTCCTATTAACTCACCATGTCTTTCAGAATTCAGCAATAAATTGGATTCTCTGTAGCTGTTTCTGGCCATAGCATTACCCGTATCCTAACCATCTTTTCTCTGATTAGTATTCATATCACTGTGTTAAATTTGCAAGTCCAAATAAGTTAATCAACCTGCTGGAGAACTCATTATAAAGCCCTGTGGACCTTGCTGTCTGAAGTATTCTTAAGACATTTCTATCCAGGTTCAAGAAGCGTGTTCTACCAGAGGTGAAAGTCATATGTAAAGTTAGTCATGGGTCACAGTGATGGTACAACGCTGAAGTTTAGAGTTAGCTTATTCCTAGGGTGTGGGGAAGTGTAATTGCAACTTGGCTTACTCACATGTTCTTTAAAGCTTTTTTGTCTCACCAGGAAGACTGGAGAGCAGTCAGGATAGTTGGCGGTACAATGAGATGCAGAGGAGGTATTTGGAGGAAAAGGACTGTAGAAGATTATTAATTCCTAAATTCTTCAAATCTGATGACATCAGGAAATGGGCTATTGCCAGAAGCTTAACTTCTCATTGTACTGATGGGATTGGAAAAGCCTACATAACTGAAATATGATGCTTACAGAAATCCATGAACAGAAGTCTCCTGTTTAACTTCATATAATGGTGATTTTGTAATGATTAAGACCAGCTTTAGGGTTGGCAAATGTTTGGATTCAGAAAACAGCATCTGATGAACTGGCTTGTTGCTGTTTTCTTCAGAGGTCACCAAGGTGAGGTAAGTGTGGTGGAAACCAAGGCAAATGTCGTCTGGTGAAAAAGGTGATGTACTGGGATCACCGTGTCATGGTCAAATTGCAGGTTGGTCAAGAAAATATGAGCATGGAGAATTGTTTTCTTTCTAGGTCAGGGACTCCACTCCTTGTGAAGTTGTCTGGTTTTGTCCTTTTAGCAGAGGAGTTCTGTCACTTGGAGGCTGTTGCGCTTTGTAAATTCTCCCAAGAGGAAATGATCCCATGAAAAGTTTTGCTGTTTAAAAGTTAACTGTAGTTTAACGTGCATTAATTTACTCCTAAGGTGGAAAGAGGCAAATAAGAAGTATAAATTGTCTTGTTGCAAGGTTATGTTTCATTTTAGTGGGAACTGGAAGCACTTGGTGCCTTGCTGGATCAGTAGTTTAATATCTGTAAATGGGATAGATAGTGAGCCAAGTGGAGTGTATCCTGTTCATCAGGGAAATTTCAGCAACATTGAGCACTCCTAGGTTGAGAACTGTTTTTCCAGGGGAAAGAAGTCAGTCCCATTGCTGACCCATTTTATACAAGGGTGGGCCAGACCTTCTGAGAAGACCTTCCTGAGAGCAAGGATCTTGCAATTTAGGAAATGGACAAAAATTTCTTAGTTCTTTTTACCTGACTCATCTGAAGTGAAATACTGCCTACTCAGTAAATGATTTGTCAGTGACATTAGTGTATGAAATTTGTATAAAAAAGCAAGTACAAAAATACAGCTTGCCAGTTCCTTGGCCTGATCCTCCTGTTTGTGTACAAGAAAGATTCTTGTAGTAGTATGAGATCATGTCTATTGACAGAACACTCCACAGATCCATAAACTGCTTACAGATTTACCTCTAGACTGCTTATTTGAATGGTTTTATTTAAAAGTCAAAAGCTCATTAATAAACAGATTAATAATTTCATTTTAAAGAAGTTATTTGGGAGTGTTTTATTTTGGAAAAAAATCTGCTTCACATAATGTCCAAAAAGTATCAAATGAGAGTTACACTGTCATGACAGTATAATGAGGCAAAACTTGTGTCATTAGGTGTTCTTCCAAGCTGTGTAATTCTGAAGTGTGAAAAGGCTAATCTGATATGCATTCTAGTTTTTTTTAATACATAAATATTTTGATATTGGAGTACTACAGATCTCTCAGAGAAAAAACATGATCCAATATTTATGCAAAGCTACATGGATATTCTGTTATCCCTCTGCAAGCTTTACTTCATCTTGCTGGACCTTACGCAGCAATAATACCCGGACAGCACTCACTTCTATAATTTACAGAGAGATTATGTATTCCCTAAATTGGGTGGACAGCAGGCAGGGTGAGGATGCTGCTAGGGAAATAAAGACAAAATGGGCTTTCTCTTTTGTTCCCTTGCTAGATTTTTAATATAAAATGCATTATTTCTGGTATTTAAATAAATTAAGCAGTAGCTGTAAGAGATCAGTTTTGTAACACTCAGCAAGGTGTTTGATATTTGCAGACATAAAAGTCTTAGAATATCCATTCAAAACATGAAAAATTAATGTGATACTTTGCGATCCAGGTCAAGCAAAGTTTGAGGGGAAGTTTAAAACCTATTACTGCTGGTGTAATGAGAAAATACATAAAATTTAAGAGGCATGGAAACATTTCAAATTTTTGAGATATAAAACATCAACTTTCAAAGCTAAGTATTAGTGGAAAATATTTGCTCAGAATGTAACTTGCTTATATTCAGTTAGACACTCTGAGAAATAGCTGGTTATCATCAGTTAAGCAAGACACTCGAAAGGAATATCATACCAAGGGGAGAGCCCAGGTGGTGCTGACAGGAAGAGAAGATGAAATTATTTTTCCCACAAACACTTAGTGATTAGTTCAGAATTGAAAAGGGAAAAGAGAAAATCACAGTCTGACACAAAAGAAGAATTTTTTTGTGTGTGTCTTCAATTTTTCAACTGTTTTTCAATTCAGGGCATTTAGACATTTGTCTTTCTGTGCAGCACAAACAAACTAGAATACAAGTTACCCTTTCTGTATCTTACTGTGCAATAATAATATAATGTTTATATATATCAAAATAAGTATTTTTAAGCAGAAAAAGCTGTCATCTTTGATATGGTTAAAAAGAGCTTGTTAACTTCCAGAGGCTATGCACATTTGACATACACATTTCTAGAGACTAGAAGAATCAATGATACAGAGGATCACAAGGTTAAAAAAATAATTGTCAATCAGTTTTATGAAAGACCTGTGTACTGGATGCATGCCAGATAAGATTTCACTCTCCCTAGAGTTGCTGAAGAAGAGTTTTTAGAAACTGCATACTACCCGAGTTGTTTTTTTAAACTCATCAATAAACTCATCAATTCCATTGGGTTTTCTATTTGAGAAATATAATAGTCCTTTAGAAAAACAAAACTCTTTTCACCCAGTAGAACTTTCTTCTAAACTGAACTTTCGAATTGTTCTGTTTGACATCAGGTAAAGAAACCAGTGGCTCAAAGTTGGGTCAAGAAGGTACAATAACTAGGTGTGTTTCATTAAATATTTTGTGTATTCACAGTTATGTAAACCAACAAAAGAGTCTTACTACCCACTGTATCCCCAGTTTATTTTTCAGAGGTCTACAAATGAAATAAATGTTAGCTCATGGATATATGTCACTGTCCACTATATTGTCACAAAGCTGGTTGGGATCTGTGTGCATGTAAGGAAAGGGAGATAATGTTATTTCATGTGGGGGTGGAAGAAGGTTCATCAGAAAGCAGTACTTCTAAAGGAAGAGAATGTCCTGAGGGACTGGCTCAGCAAAGGATTTAAGCCTTAATCATGTCCATATTCTCCTCCTATAGATCTAATAATTTGTCTGATGTATTGAAGTTAAGTTTTCAGGAGAAAGGAGCAATAGCCAAGAACTGTCTGAATTTTAAGCTCAGCCTGGAAAATTCCCTCCAAGTGTCTAGGGAAGGTATGCTCAGCACAGATGGAGTGGTGATATACTGGGCTGGGGGAGCTGCCCAGGCTGTTTGTTCTTCCAAGTATTTGATTTTGTGAATAGCAATAAAGCCTTGCCTTTCTCATTGACCTCTGAAGGATTAATTTCTTAATTTACCACTCAGTAGCAAAGAAGCCTGCAGAAAAAAATTAATTGGTGTGTGTATAATGAATTGCAGTGTTTGTAGTTTGTATAAAGCACAAACCCCATAATCTGCTGATTGCAGTTGAATTTGAGAAGTGCTAATTCATGAGCTCTGACATTCCAATTATTTTGTTATTAATGCGTTCTGCATCCACCTGTAGTGCTGTCTTAGCATCATTTCAACAGTCCTGCTAAACAACACTAAAGACAGACAATGGTGAGTACCATATCACTGTGTGTTTTTCTAAAGGAGGGTGTGGGAAATTTAATGAGACTTTAATTTGATTTCAGGTGGCTGCTTTTCAGAGCAGAAGTGCAAGGTGTTCTTAAATTGTGCTGACAAAGAAAAGTAGAAAATAATGAAATATTCTATTCCGTTAGAATTTTAGACTTGTTCAACCAATAATTTTTGTGCTTGGCATATTTATCCATAGCCTGCTGCAAATGGCCTAATATTTCTTAAAAGTGTTTGGTCCTTTTTAATTATAAATTATTCTTTTTCTCTCTGATGGTTGGATTTAGCCACAAAAATAATTATCCAAGTCATGTTGCCCTGTCATTAAAGGACATGAGAAGGGAAACAAACAAAGGCATAGAGACCATTACCTGATAATGCTTTTCAAGAACTAAGTTTTTGCTTCTAAAGTGAAGTATTATAGAAACAAAACAATGAAATGACTTTAAAGTTATGACATGCAGACTGTCTAATATGATATTTCCAGTCCACCTTTCTCTGAGTGACTAAAAAAGCCAATGCATTTAAAACCAGGTGGGGCTGTCAAAGAGAATACCTAAATTATCTTGTGTGAAGGTAAAAGCACTGCTGATGATGTGATTCAACCAGTCTGCCTATGTCGTGCTGGGGACTGAATGCTCCCAGGCCCTGGGATGCTGCTCTGTGGCATTGAATTGTACTAGGAATAGAACTGCTAGATGTGAACCTCTTCTAATAGGCCTGCAACCCCCTTGGGCAGGATTTATTTAACTCCTGAATATGATTTTATTAAATTTAGGTTTGGGTTTGTTTTTTTTTTTCCTGTTAGACAACCCTAGGAAGAAGAAAAACTTCAAATCACCTCTAGGTTGCCCTATTCTGCCATTTGGCATATGAAGAAAGAAATGGGAAATCAACATTATAGATCTTAGTGGCAACACTGGAAATCTGATTTTTTCCCTTTTCACCAAAAGCTGTGAGATATGAGCCTTTGACAACAAAGGATAGGATTTTTAGTACTGGCAATTACCCCCTCTTGGTGACATTAAAGATTCTATTGGTACAAATTTCTATTCTGAACACGTCAGAATACATCTCTTTATGGTAAATACACCAACTAGACAAGTGATAATAATCTAGAACATGTAGAGCATGTACTTTTATTTCTATAATATTTTTAAGCAAATTAGTCCTTTTTTTTAATTTTTTTTTTTTTTTTTTTTTTTTTTTAGAAACTGGGTATATGCTTTTTTCCATGGGCTTTTTGTTAGTGCACACAATGGTTACATAATCTTTCCTGGGGCTACTTCTCAAGAAAGTTATTTGTCCTCCTTGGTCCATGTAATGTAAAGATTATTCCTTTCTAGTGTTGCAGAAGTGTTAATATGAACAAACATTTTCATTAACAGGACATAAAAAATTTGAAAGGCCTTTAGACATTTTAAAATGAGATTAGTGATTATCTGAGCAATAGTTTGGAATTTTTTTCCCCAAACAAATTCCTTTTTGAGAACTTTGCTATTTAGTTCTTAGTGCAAAGATCGATGTCTCACTTTGGTGGAAAGAACGAACTCCGGGCATAATATTGTAGTAAGAATTGAATCATTAATATCAACTTCTGTGCATTTGTTACCAATCTATCCCACCTATTTGTGAGTGACTGTAATAACATCTTTCCTAACATTTATGAGCATATTATATCAGAACCTCATTTTAGGTTTCATTGACTTCTTCAAGAACTTGTGATGGGGAAAGCAATTTTCATAGCTTTCTGAAAAACAGCCTTTGTCTGCAGCTGCTCAGCTTGGGAATACTTCTCAAGTTAACAACAATACTTACCCTAGTCTAAAAAAAATTGGAGCATTATAATTCGATAGCATTAATATCTAAGACTAAATATAGTGGAAAAGTGTCATTTACAAATATATTTAGAATATAATTTTCTCTAAATCATTCTAATTATGATTTGTGATCTTCTGCAACATTTGAAAATCGGTAGAATGATGAATATTTCCTGACTGTGTTGAAAATACCTATAATTAAATATAAGGGCTTAACAATTGCTTGCAATTTAAAGAAAACTGCAATGCAAATTGCTATCAGTTTGTACCAATTTTTGATAAGCACCATTCAAAATGACAAAAGTCATGGAACCTCGCATGCCCCACAAGTTTTACAGTCAATAGCAGAGGAGAAGTTGATAGAAATTATGATAAATAGTTAGTAAAGAGATGGCTGTGTATTGATTATACACTTCAAAAAATTATTCATGGTCTCATGGCTTAGCCAGCCTAGTTATTCAACATTTGCTATTAGAAAACTTGAGTGCTCCATGTTCCTTATTAACTGCAAAGCACTCAGCAGGAGCACTTTTTACAGTGTAACCCAACCACACCACATTGCAATGGAGTTCTGATGCACTCACAGTTGGGAACAAGAATGGTGAATTGTCACTAGTGGTTCCCCAACAGAGGAAAGTGAAGGCACATAACACTGACCAGTGTTTCTTGGGTGAGGCTGTAGTTTTCTCATGTCTCTTCAGTTCAGCTTCCATCCTCTCGCACCTGAGAAAAAATGAGCCCATTCTGAGAAGGCAGGACTTGGAAATTTCCAGTGGATTGAATCGTAGTTTCTGGCATGTTTTTGATGAGGTAAAGTTAGGGATGAGATAATTTTTTACTCTTGTTATAGTAAATTATGTGAAATAGATATGTCTCTGACTACAGTTTTCATCTTTGGTGACAGAATTATCTTTTTCACCGAAGAGAAGAGCTGGAATAAATATGAGTTCAAGAATTTAACTTGCTTTTATTCTAAATTTCCAGAAGGACACATGAGTTTAGAGTTCGAGGCATAGAGAAATGTTATTTGACAGATAGACAACAATCCTTGTTGCTGTTTCTTTTACTTTGCGGTAGAACGTCACAAGTTAATTAGGGAAGGTTTTCAGATCTCTTTACTGGTATGCTTTTAGGTAAGACTATCAGTTTATTTTTTTGTTTTTTGTTTATTTTGTTTTTTGTTTTTTGTTTTTCTTTGCTAGCAAAATATTTTTTACCCTCTCCATCCAGAGGTGTGTGTGATCACACTTGAAGCTGTTCCCAACAATTTTGGAACACTTCTGGTCTTGGGAAGACCTCTCTTCTTCATGTGGGAAGGGCTGCTGGTCCTTGCTTGTCCTGGACAAATGGGGGAAGTCAAGCAATGTTGCTACTTATGGAAAAAGGAAGAAACCAGGGATTTCTGGGTAGTTCTCATGAGGAGGATTTACCTTTTTTAGTCTGAGCAGCACTTGAACCAAAAGTGTGAAGTGAAGGAACAGAACAACACAATTAAATGACTGGTGGTAAACTTGGAAGATTTTTTATGTTATCACAACTAGATTTTTCAGCCATTCCAAAACATCAGAGGAAGCTTTTCTAATTAACATATTGGAGGCATAAATCTATGTGTTACTGTAAATGTACTTTACAAATCTGTGTATTCTATTTTACAACTCTGAGACCAAGCTGTCCAGACAGAACAGTCCCAAAATCATGACAGAAAATCCATAGACGATCAGCTAGATGTTACTGTCCATTTTGGACCTGACTATAAGCTCTGAAAAGCATTCAAATGTTAAAAAATTTCTCAACAGGCTGTATGGAGCTTTAAATTATCTTACACATGGAACTAGAAATGATAAAGAAGTATCATGAAGTATTGAGAAAAAATATTTGTGTTTCATTAATAGGAGAAATAATAATAGGAAAAGACTACAAAACATGACTGCAAATGTGTTTTTTTATTTTGAAAGAGAAGTTAAATAAACCTTTATACATGTCAGAGAAGCTGGTACAACTGTGAGTTTCAAATCTTAACTTATGGGTGAATAAGAAACTTATCTGAGGACCTGCACTAGAAGAAAAATACTTTAACTCACGAGTAATAAAGAAAAACTTTTAATTAATTCTAATAGTTCTCAAGCCTGCTAAATGCAGCTTAGAAGATGAAATAAAATGTTAGTTGTTAATGTTCAAATGAAAGCATGGAATCTGTCAAAAGGAGTTACAAAGCATTAAAAAAAACACAGTAGAAAAGATTACGTTTTATACAACCCAAAGGATAATTTTTAAAATATGTTGCCCAAATTCCATTCAACTTAATTCTTAACTAGACCAAGATGCTGTGTATGTATTTTTTTGTCATGAAAATGAAGGAATGCAGTTTTATGGAAATGAAATAATTTTACAAAAATTAATATAAATTCACATCAAATCCGTTTCTACTGTGAGTTAGGTTGTTAATTATGGCTATGAGTCTCAAAGCAGCTAGATGTAAAAATTCCTTTGTAAACTGTGTGTTTAACTATACATGTGGTAAACAGCAGGCCCTCAGTCATGAAGAGGGAAAGATATTTTCTGGGAAAAATTTGCATTGGGTATATTGAGACATGCAGCCTTAAGCCTGTGAGCTTGGCTTATGTTTCCTGGGTCCCAGTTCTTGAAAGAAGTTTGCCATATAGGAAACTTCCCTGCTGTCTGTAAATCTCTTCACATGGTAAAAGCTCTACTTCAGCCTAGAGTGATTTAGGATAAAATCCTAATTTTTTGGAAGTCAGTGGCAAAAGCTTTGACTATTGTGTGGCCTAGATTTCACCCAAGTCTCATTAATAAATCCATTTTTTTCATGAAGCATCACTACTGAATATGTAAGAAGAGTAGGAAATTTAGTAGAAAGCAAAGAATGGCAAACTGTCTCTAGGAGAATGAAAGACAAGGTAACATATAACTTATATGGTCAGACAGAATAAGAGAATGCATTTCAAGCTGTAGTAAGACTCAGATTTTCTCTGTATTTTATATTTGGGGAGGGGCAGGCAATTGGATTTTTACTTCTCATTTAATGGAATAACAATCTTCTGCACATTCGTAAATATTCTCTTTACTAGAGTACCAATTTGAGGCCCATGAGATTCCTGTTGAGCAATGAAAAATAGAAACACAACCTCCTTTTCTGTTAACTTATCAAAAAAGGAGTTACTGAGTATATAAAGAGTGGGAAGGAAAAAAGCAGAAGCATAAAGAAATGGAAAAACCACACATAACACAGCAGTTATACTTGATCCCCTGAACTGACCAGTTTCTGCCCAGTAAGTAGCAGTTCTCTGCAAACAGGACTTTTTTCTTTTGGAAATGTAGTTCAAAAATGGCAACTGTGAATAGATTCATAACAATGAGAGCTTGAGATATTGAGTTATATATTTTTCCTTTGATTTGAGATGTAGTTGGAGAAAGCTCTTGCTTAAAAAGCCCTTCATTAGGTACTGTGTTTTCTTTTACTGAGACTCACAGGGTGAAGTACGGAAACAGAGATTGACAGCATTTGCTGAGACTTGAGCCAATTCTCAGTGTCTGAAAGAGAAAATCAATCTGAGGATCTGGAAGAGAAAATGAAGCAATTAACAGGTAAATTGATTCTAAATGATCTACTTCAAAAAGTGGCTATCTCTTCTCAAACCCAGGAAGAGCTCTGCTGCTGTTGGCCACAATTCATGTTGCCTGATGTTGTTGATTTACTACCTTTAAAGACAGTGAAAGTATGTAATGCTGACATGGAAGAAGCAGAAATATATTATATTTTATTTTTCTGATTTGTTATTACTTATTTATTTTAATATGGTAAGTACAAGAAATTGTAACTTACTGGTGCAAAAATGTCAGTGAAATTCCCCTAAAAAGAAGCTTACTGCATTTGTATTCTGCACAGGTATCAAACCTCTCAGAAACAGCATATGATCAGCTCAAAAAGGAACAACTCAGTTTGGCCCACCTTTTTAAAAAAGACAGATTTTTCTCGATTTGAGATCTAATATCATATTTAATCTCTAGCGGGGTTTTATTTTTTGTACTAAACTGCTGTTTCACTAAAATAAAGAAATAATCCTAGTGATTTCCTACAACTCTTTTGTAGAATTTAAAAAGCCTCATGGACACTTATAATGGGTCTCCACTGAAAGTTCCTAAGAAAAAAAAGAATTTCTGACAGTTTATGTTGGCTGGTGAATGTTAGCCTTGACATTCAAATCAGGTCCAAACTCTTTGGAGTCCATAATTAAAATCAGACATGGCCTGATGATGATTATCCCACATAGCTCATCTGAGTTATGATACCATGGAATCTTCATGTTTGCAAAAAAGATCCTAATTCATCTGTAGGAAAAAATGAACAAGAAAAATTAAAGAATGTGTGACAAAAAGAGAGCTGACTGCACTGTTCTGACAATTTGTTTGTACTTCGCTTACAGGTTTAGCTGCAAGGCTCAGACAAATAATACATTTGAACTTCACACCTAGATTTAATATGCCACTATTTCAGGTTTCCACTGGTAGAATGGAAGACTGTACTATTACTGCTTAAAAGCAAAAACACACCACCACAACTCACAAAGATTCACAGAACATGCACTGCTACAAACATATATAAAAGATGAAAACCTTATATACAGGTAATATACAAGTAGAAAACACACGTAAAGATTCACAGATACAGATTTATAGCATGCAAAATATTTGCTTATTGCTCCAGATAAGGGCTCTTAATCCCAGGGAAGTTACCTTGGCTTGTGTCCTGATCAAGAGGAGAAGGCTCTCTACACAGACCCCCTAGTTAGTTGGAGAAGCAACTCCCCATTTCCAACCGACATCTTAGGGTTTTGATCCCTTGATTTATGTGATAGTGGGAAGCAGTAGATTATACCCTTATCTTTGGGCAGTGTGGCAGACTTTCCTCTTATCTTTATTCCTCTGTGGAGGAGGTTCACTTCAGTATTCTTTACTTTTTATTCCTCTTTTGCTGATTTTGTGATCATCTGTGTGCACAAGATTGTCTGCTGAAGCCAGAACCAAAACCTGTAACTTCTCTTTATCTTACGTTCTCAGGCAACTTAATAGTCGTTTGAATTGAGACTCAGGGCATATTATTTGATGAGGATTTCAAAACTTAACTCAGATTTTGGGTTGTTGACCGAACCTTTTTTAGTCTCTGGCACTAGATATTACTGAAACTTGTTTAGAAACAATGAGATGGACTGTCCATATGGTTTGAAAGCATTTCATTAATCTTCCCTGCAATATATAAAAATCTGCTTCATTTAGCAATGGTGGGTTTAGAAGTGAAAGTGTGCAAAGCATGTCTCTAAACTCATATTTCAATGAGCAGTTATGAGTCTGCAATGTGGGAAAACACTGAGACTGCTTATACCAGAAAATCTTTTAAAATATCTTCCAAAGTGTGTCGTGGTTTTTTTGATTTTTCGGGGGGTTTTTTGGTGCTCCAGACTGGGATGCCCAAACTAGAATGACCTAAGAAAGCAATAAGCAGTGCACAACCTTTTGAGTAAAGGTCCTAGATGAAAATAAAAGGAGCTGGGGTCTGATACAGCCCTTGAAAATAAGTCACACTGTATACATTAAAGATACACATATATATATATATACACACACACGCACATATATATATATCTGTTGAGAAATTTTTTCTTTGGTGAAGGGCTACATTTTTATGAGCCTTTTCAAGGCTGGAGTAGTAGAAATGGGAGGAAGTTGTAAAAGTTACATTTTTTTCCTGTGGATTATTTTTAACTAAGATCATTTAGTGAGTTTCTGTACAGTGTGAATTCTGCAAACTGCTCTGTGTGTCCACCTGTGAGTTTGTAATAAATGTCAACAGAGGAAAAATAAGATACAAAAGGGAGAAGGCAAAAGACCTCTAAGACCTCAACCAGATTTGCCACTAAAGTCAGTATATTATGAAATTAATCAGCTTTCAGTTTACACCAATATAAAACCTGAGAATTTTGACTTATAAATTGCATTGATAAACTGGACCTGATTAAAAATCTGAATTATTTTCTGTTGATGATAGGCCCAGGATATGATGTCCTTGTGTGAAATCAGTCAAGTACTGTGAAGGAAAGTTTATTACACACAAATGCATAGCATCATCTAGTTTTCAAGGTGCTGAGTGAGTGTTGTGGGAAGCTGTTTTGATGACTTTTCTAATTTATATTCCCACATTGTCTTTCATGCAGCAAAGGGTATCTGTTCTAGTTTCAGGCTGGTGATGGAGGGTGCAGGGTTGAAGATTATAAACTCAGTCAACACACTCCTCCTGGTTTAGACAACAATCAAGGCTGCTAGTTTTCTTCCTGAAATTAAAACAGTAAAAAAGATGTTTTCAAACAGGAAAATATATCCAATGATTGTGATGGTGCAAGAAAATGAGCTAACACTACATATGCTGTCAATTACCCTTTTCAAAACCCATCACTGAGAATGGGCCAGGTAACTTACATCATAGGCTGAACTCATGCCCACTTGCCTCAGGGATTAAGTTGGAAAGGAGCAATATACACCCACAGCTGTTCACCCCCCTGCATTGTTTGTGGATGAGCAGAGGGTTTATGTGCCTGCCCATCAGTCCTGCTCTGCACAGAGTGCACGAGGTGACAACCAGGGTGATGATGACCTTTGCTTTAGCACGTGCATGGTAAGTCTGCAACATTGCACAATGATGAACTCACTGTCTAGCCACAGTTCTTGTGCACATAGTTCAGTCTCAAAAATCCCAGACAGAAATATGAACTCCAGGGCTGCAGATCACTGTTTTCTCACTGAACACAAGGGCTAATGAAGCCCAGGTTGGCTTCAAGCCTGTACATGAACAATGGAGATGTTTAGGCTGTGGAAAGTCTGGAGGTTTTAAACATATCTCTGAAGTCTTCATACTGGAGATTTCAGGTGTGGAAAAGAGCATGAGCAGAGTTGAACAGATGATAGACTTATTTAAAATAATTTTAAATTAATATTTCTTAAAGGCAGTATAATTTTCCTGATCTCAAGGTGGAGATTAGATGTTGAACTGCTAGTATGGCTAGGTAAGCAATCCCTTTCCCATCTCATTTCACCTTGGTAGATCAGGAGACAGCTTTTTATTTCACCTCCAAATCATAAATCTTCTTGATCACAGGGTTTATTAAGCAGAAAAATTTCTATCTCTATATTGGTGTTTTTCCAGATGTGGTCCCTTTCAACCTACAAAAAACAACAGGTGGCCAAGAATTCCATTCCACCTCAGAGGCCTTTACTTTTACTCAAAAAAAAAAAAGCTTATTGCAATCTTAAAATGATTAAAGGAAAATGAAGGTGTTTGGGTAGGTCTGTTTTGTTTGCTGCAAAACAGCTGTGCTGCGAACAACTTGTTTTTCTAAACATTATATCTTGAGACTGAATGTAAAACTGTAGGTCTGCTTCCAGGAATAGCATGAAGAATATATGTTGTATTAAATTTTATTTTATCTTTCATGATTCTCAGAGAAACCATTCCTACTATTTGAAACAGACCAAAGAAAGAGTTGTAACTAAATTTTCACTAGAACTCTTATTCCATGAAGACACCAGGTGGGCAAAATACACATCAAGTTCAATACCCAGGATGCTTTCCCTTCTACAACCTCTGCCTCTGTGTGGTGTTTCCCTGATGTTTATTAATATTATACAAATTCTTCTCCAAGACTGCTCTGCATGAACTAGAGCTGAGTGCTACCAAGGGAAGAACTGATAATGGGGAAAGTATTCATAAGCTTCAAAGTTATGGATCTAAAAAGAGTGCTTCAGTGCTGTCTTTTGCTCTACCCAAAGAGCCACGCTGGCCCCACAGCTGAGATAATCTGTGCTGGAGACATCTCTACCAGAAAGCATTTGTAAGAAAAAAAGAAGTCAAGTTCATCTTGGCATGTTTGAATGTGTTTTGTGTGACCATTGCACTCATTTCTCATACTTCTTTGCTCTCTGTCTATTAAAAGCTTCAGGAACATACTTGACTTCTTCATTAGAAGAAACTTGAGGAGGCAGTAAGAGCAACTATGCTTCTATATGTTGTCTATCATTCTATTGGCATCCATTTTTGGAATGTATGTTGAATTGTTCTAGAAAATATAGATCAAGTTGCAATGTCACTTGCCCAGCTCATGGTAAATATACAATTTTCCACTAATGTTGCACATGCTTATAAATGCTTGACTCTTGCTCCTCTTTCTTTGTTCAGCATGAAATGTGTGTAATTTTAAGTATTCTACCTGTCAAACTAGATGTATTATATTACCAATAAGACACACTAAAGCAGTTAAGCTTTTAATTTTTTTCATTCCTTAAAAATATGCCATCATAACAGTGAATTTAATAGTATTAGGTTTGGGCAGGAAGGACAAAATATCAAGAAATAATTTAGATTTTTTTTAGCTCCAAGTACCAAGCAAACAAGATATGCTACTCAATTTCCTTATTGCCAATATGACTTTTTAAAGAATACAGATCAGAAAATTAAAATTGTCCTCTTGTTTCATTTTAATATATTTTACTGACAGGATATTTGATCATACTGGATCAATCCAGGAGTGGAATAAAGATAGATAAAAAGCTATAGCTTGAAGACAAGCAGGAAGAGCAAACAAGCTATTTAGCGTAGCAATACTTTGACTCTTTAATGGTTTTCTGAGGATTGTACAACTTAATCTGGAGAACATTAATGAAACAGCACTGTGGAATATATGTCTGGTGAGACTGAAGCATTGTAATAAGCAACTTTTTTTTTTTAATATTTTGTGACTTTTCAAGACTATATTTTTGTTTGGTTTTGCCTTCAGCTTGTTCAATATGATCAGTTTACATCTGAACTGTTTGTCAGATGTGCTTTCTATAATATGTGTTTCTTCAAACACAAAACAATGAAGGTGCCAAAGCTTACTGTAAAGGAGGGTATGCAAACAAAGTTCTAATCTGAGACAGACAGATCAAGTCTGAAGATTAAATGGTTCCTACTGATATCAATAACAGTGCCACAGGATAGTTACAATTTTGTACTATACCTGTCCTGGCTCTCTGTAGCTAAACTGGCACACTGGAAGTACAGCTGGATGGGAAAAGCTGTCAGTCCTCTTACCTGGAAGGTGGTGTCATTACAAGAGGACTAGACAACTGGCCAGTACTAAGCATACAGAGAGAAATGGGGATAAGTTCATTGCAGCACTTCTCCCCAGCAAGACCATGCAAAATACTCATCTGTAGTCCCTAATGTGATAAAACCTTTCCCAGCTTTGTTCCAGGGAGCATCATACAGGTAAGCACTAGACAGAGCTCACTAAAGGAGCCCGTGATACATTTTGACTTAAACATCTTGCCTGTGCCCCTACAGCTCTGTTCCACTGAGCACATTTCCTCTAGAAGGAAGACTTGTTGAATTTTGTTTGCACTTTGTCAAAGGGGAAATTGTGTGAGAGTCAAACATTCCTTACTTCTGGGTCTGAATTACACTGTTATCCTGTAGTCTGCTGTGAAGAGCTTTTAAGTGGAGTGTTTGCCATTAAAGCCTCTCCATGTGAATTATTTACTATTGACAGTGGTAGCTAGTAGGGAACATTGCTGTGGGATATGGATCTATAATTACACTGTTAGTTTAAGGATTAAAGCTTTTCTTGATGTCTAGGAGAGAGGATTTTTTTGTTTGTTTGTTTTGAAACCATAGACAATGTATGAGAAATCTGACCTATCACGTTGCCTCTGGCTCAGGAGAGGCCAAAGAATTATTTTCTCTAAAAGCACTTTAATCTGGTTCCATGGACAGATGGCCAAAGCAGAAATTGTTGTGTTATTTTGAAAAGCTTGTGTGGCTGCCTGGAAGCTATTGTCCCCAAAGCAGGCAGAGTGAGCTGAGCTAATTCTCTGGTCAGCCTCTGTGAGAAGTCAGCCAGATTCAGTCAGGAGCCAAAGAACAATAAATTAGAAGTACAGCAAAAATAATGTCAGCTTGTACACTTCCATGCCACCCTGGCTATACTGTACACATAACCTATGGTATTTCTGCAGATACTCTGAAGCAGGAGTGGAAGGACAGCTGCTGTGGGAGAGGCATGGCTGCATAGGGAACACGTGCAGTGTGTCTGTCATAGCTGGGCCAGGGCAAAGGGTGCTCTTGGGGTGGAGGTTTGGCTGCTTGGCTGAGGAATGATGCTGTGGTCTGTGATGCTGTGCTCAGCTTCTTCACTGGAGAGGTTTTGCATTCAGCTGGCTTCAGTTACAGTCAGAGAAATGTTTGCCGAGAGTGCATGTCAACATGGATTATCCAGCATTAAACTTTTATGTAACACTTTGACTCTAGCTTTGGATGTTACTACCCAAAGACTGGATAGAGAAGGTCTTAGTAAACTGTAGATTGAATATTTCAAACATACAAGTTGATTAGGTCCTCCTAACTTTCTTCCCTCTATCAAATGTAATATTTTTAAGCTATATTTTTTAATAATAATTTGCTTTTTATGACAATATGAAAAAAATAAAAATAACACTAGAAGGACAGGCCCTTTAAAAAAACAGCCTGAAAATGATTGGCTTCTAATAATGAAAAAAATTAGCTATCCTTTGAATTGAAGTACCAATCTTAAGTAATTTCTACTTTATTTCCTACATTAAATAGCAATGGCTAATGAGTACAAATGTAGTTTTCCCATTTGACAGTTACAGTTGTCCTTGGTTTTGGAAATCACTGCAACTGTCATAAAAAGAATTTCATAAACCCACAGTCCGAAAAATGTAAAACTGCCTCAGGAGGAGGGTAGTGTTCCAGAAATACTTTAGATTGACTTACAAATATGTTGCTGATGATTATAATGAAAACCACTGCCTGTCTCCAGCCATGTTACAAGTGGGTTTAGTGCAGCCACTGATGACACAGCCCAGCAGTGCTGCTGTGCGTCAGGCGCCGCTCAGGGCTCAGGTGAAGCATCTGCTGGAACAGCTGCCGCCTGCCAGCTGCTAAACCAGAGATAAATCCATGGTTTTTAACTTTTCCAGTCTATAGTATTTTTTCCAGGTGCAGTGAAATAGTTCTGAAAAATGGCAGACTCGTATCTCAGAAGGATTATATTTCTCTGCAAGTGCTGCTCCTCAAGGTGACATAAAATAATGGAGTTCCTCTGTCTTTGTATAAATGACTAAGGTGTGTGTCTTCAAACCGTTGAGCAGATTTTAGGTGCATCAATTTTCAGTATTGTATTTATTTAACAATGGCTTTCACAGTGAGATGACTGACAAAACCACATGAAATGTGTATTTTGGTTTAAATATTCTGATAAATCAAAAAGTCATTCTCCTAGAACGTTGTCTCAGGGCAGAAAGAAGTAGGGCACCTGAATTATAAACCCTTGACAGTAATTTGCAGTAAAAATGTTGATACAGCAGGAACTATAATGCTGTGACTAACATTGCTATAATATAAATATTCCAGATTTGTATTTGATTTTGCTTTTCACTTTAACTAATGAATTTGAAATAAGTGACAATAATCTCTTGCTCTTCCTCCTCCAGAAAGCGAATTTCACAGGCACAATAAAAACTTACTAATCAAAACAAAGTTTTGAACTGAGAAAATAATCTCAAGATTGTCACAGACACTGTTTAAATCTGTTCTGGTAAGGTTACAGCGAATTTTAAGTCCTAACTTTATTTCGGTCTAAACCTTTTTTCACGGAGATCTTCACAGTTCAAAAGCCTGTTGTTGTTTTATTTTCAGCATGAATTAATAATAACTATAGCAGTATAGAACTGTATAAAATCTATAAGCAGAATTAAAATAGAATATTCAGAATATTTGCAGTTACATGATAATGAGAATCTATGTCCAGAAGAAAAAACTCATAGAGGAGACCAGATTTGCTTAATCTTAGTTTACTACAGTTGTTATTGCTTTGAGAAGGCCCTGAGGCATGCTAGATGTTCTACAAATATGTCTGGAAAGCACATAGGATCTTTGCTTTGAATGGGCTCTGGGAGTACACACGTGAGAGCCAGGTTCTGGGCAGAGGGGATAAACGTTGAATGCCCTGGTCTTAGCGTGTGAGATTTGAAGGAAGTGTAGTAGTGGGCTGCAGAGATGTTACACCACTTAATTCTGACCAAATTAATCCTAAAATAAATCAGCGCAATTAGAGTTAAAAGGCTTTCAGTTTCATGATCACACATAGATGTGTTCTCACAAGAACTGGACTTGTTAGATGAGGCTGAAGTCAAAATTTGAACAAAAACTCACCCAAATACAACAGGTCCAGCTGTCTTAGTGGCCCTTGTGTCTTTCAGTCCAGATATACTGGGTATTCACAGCATGTTCTGCACTTGCAAATAGTGTACTCATAAAGAGTGAAAGTGTGCCAAAAAGATAGCAGATGAAACAGGCTTATGGGTAAGTTTTTTCTTACAGTATGCCATGAACTAGAAAGGAAGAGTAGAGGATGTTAGCAGGGTGATCATAATGCAGATTAACACCAACACAGTATATAAACAACATCAGGCTAGAGTCATCCCGGAATTCTAGGTTGCTTTTAAATGTAACTAAATCTATCAAGGGGCTAAGTAGATCTTCCATGATTCTGGAAAAATTTTGATTTGAGATGATTATTGGTGATCCTTTTTTGGGGTTGCTGGCACTACTCTGTCATCAAATTTACAGACAATTAACTCTGTAGGGTTTCTGTGCTAATAGAACAGCTCACTATCCATATATGCAGTGACTTTTGCTATTGCAATTGCTACTATATGGAAAATACTGCAAGGGACCAGTGCATTTGTTGTGGATAAAAACTCAGTGTTTTAATGTAAAAAGTTCTTGAAGGTCCTACAGCTTGTTTCAAAAAAACCTGTGTTCTGGAAAACCTGTGTTTCAAAAAACCTGGGCTGGACGCCACCCATGGGGTGGACAGCATTTTCTTGAAGATGAGGTAATGCAGGTATTGGGATGAAAAAATGGAGAAAATTATGGCTGTGCTGATGAAACTTGTAATACTACCATTCATCAAAATTGTCTCTGCAGAGGCCTGGGGACTGATAATGGGAGCTGGTGCACCACTCACCAGGATGCTGGACAGCCTGCCTGTTCCATAGCTACTGGGGAAGTGAAGAGAGAAGAAAGTGCTGAAGGATCTGGAGTATTAATCGCAGACGTCTCTGGGTGACGCAGAGAAACTTCATCTTTGCATATAATTAGCTGGCATTCAGTCCCTTTCTCCACGGGATTAGTTTTAGACTCCATTGATGCAGCTGAGCAGGGTATGTTAATTTAGCACAGTTGCACGAGCAGATAGTAGCTGTCAGATCCTGGCTTCAGTCCTGAAAGCACTACCGCAGTGCTGGCTATAAATAATACAGCAGGGAATGTGTAGGCCATGCGGTTTTCTATACTCATGTTAATCTATTACAAGTTTGCTTTGGTATCTCTCCCTGACACAGCATCATGATGCTGAGGCTTACCCTTCGTGTCTAAGCAGTGAAGCTGCCTGGTTTTCCTGTGCTTAGGCAGTATGTAGCCTCTAGTCACAGCTGTAAACTGGGAGGAGAACTGATGGGCTGAAAGGGATCATGTTGTGTTCAAAATGTCTGTTAAAGGAAAAGTTTATGCTTCTTGTTGGGGGATAAAAATCCAAAGGAGAAAACTACTGTTTATTTTGGTTCAGATAATGATATAAAATGAACAGTGGGGCATCATTTCTCTGAGAGGCTATGGCAGGAGAATGTTGGCAATGGACAACAGAGAGGCACAGACAACTTTGAAATACTTCAAAAACTTTTAATCCTGATAGTATTGGGGAAAAAAATGGCAAGTTTTTTTTTGATTACAGGCACACTGTGTTCATTCAGACATCTGCCTGGACTGGAGGAGCCTTGGCTGTGCTTCGAGACATTAACCCTGCACGCAACAGTCTTCTGACTCCAATGGCAGGAGAGATATGATTGACTCAGCACAGGGTTGAAGCACCTCCACTATGCCTCTTGTAATTGCCACAATAATAAAACCTCACATATTGAATTTGTTCCTTATGTTTGGTCAAAAATTTCTCTGATTTAAATTAAAGGTATTATGATAAATTGTAACAACTGAAAAAATATAGGCAGTGCATTTGCTTGATTTTATACACAGTCCAAGAAGAGATAATGCTGATACGATTAATTTTGATGTAGTGACATTGTGCCAAACTGGACTCCCAGGTAACCTGCAGAGCTGCCCAGTCCTAGCACAGCTAAATTACCACCTTTGCCTGTGTGTCTTCATGCTACACAATGTGTCAGGACCCCCCAGAATCATTAAGATTTTACTGTAGTACCATCATAGCTCCCTTGAGACATCATCCAGTAAATTCTAGTGACTGTATCTTGCAAATCAAGAGATCTTCCCACTGGTTTGAAGAAACAAGAGTGTGAGTGTCCATATACAACGAGATATACGGGATATATACGAGATTCCCCGAAGATGGAAAAGTTTTGCCTCTGTCTGGACCAGATGCCATCCCATACATTGGAGAGAGCTGACTGTGAATGCCCACCTGTCTTTCTTGCAGACTTTATAAGAACAAGGTCGCTGTGGGAGAAACAAAAGGTGAACTTTCCTCCCTCCCTCCTTTCTTCCTCCTGACACACCCAAGTTTTTCAGCCAGTCTTTATGACAAAGATATAAAGCAGAATTATTTTCTTTGAGTCCTGTGTTGGTGGTGCTAGCCCTAAAGCACCACAAATTCAACTTTACTGGATATCTTTTTAAAAAGAGGTTTTTTTATAACATATGTGAATGTTCCAGCTGTTTCCTTGTTTTGGTACGTATATCTGATGAAAACTTCTGAGTTACAGAGGTCTGCAGAGACATCCAGAGGCTCCTATTTAGAAGAGCATTTTCCATATTCAGGGAGTCAACAGAGGAAGAGTTTTGTTTCCACTGAAGCTAGGGAACCTGACTTCAGGTATCTTTAAATGAACTCTAGGTCTCAAAATAAGGATTACTTCAAGTTACAGATGAGAGCTGCTAGATTGTCTAATAAATCTTCTGCCTCAAGAGATTATGCCAAATAATTATTCAATGTTTCACAGCAAAAACATTCTCAAATGTAGCTTTATTGTATTATATGTGCAATATTTTAGGATGATATTTTAGTAGAATAATTAGCACAGGTCAGAACTTGGTAACCCCAAAGCAGCATTTTTTCAGTTTTATCAGTCAGGCTAATGAAAGACAACATCTCTTCCTCTAAACTCTGTGTGTTTCAGTGTAATCATTCTTGGGAAAGAAATAGTTCTTGCAACCTTCTCCTTTGCCATTTAGACAAGACACCATCTGATATTACAGCAAAAACAGACATGGGGAGAAATATTGGCATTTGCAGAAGCAGAAAAATCCTCAAGTGAAGATAACATGAAGATCACATGAATGTCCCTTAGCCCTTCTTAATTCCCTGATAAGAAGAGGTTGAGCACCACAGAACTGTTATACAAAAGACTGCAATAAAAAATGAACAACGTATTTAACTGTATGAAAAAGTGTTTGTTAGATAAACACTTCTGCTTTCTTGACCATCAGAGCCTATTTTCTTCTGACCTCTTATGCCCTTAATCTCAAGCATGTTGTCACACAGAGACAGGCTCTCTGTGGGTTGTATTTTAAGTATAACAATGAATGGTGACTTCACATTGCCAAGGAGGGATATTTCAGATCAGAAGTTACCCAAGCTGTAACCTAGACAAAGCAATTTTTAAAGTACAGAGGCATATATATTATTGGTGGGAAGAGGGTGTAATACAGCTACAGATAATGGCTCATTACCCTTCTAGTGCTAACAAACTGATAGGTTATTTGATAATTTATTCCATTATCCTTTGGGATTCTGAACTAGGGTTGAAGGTCACTAATTCCTTAGATATACTTTTTTCCTCTTTGCGAAAGATTTTCTCTTTGCCCTTTTCCAGTCCTTTGGGGTGTCAGTGTCCTCTAAACCCCTTCAGAAATCAGTGCTAGTAGTTCTGGATGTGCTCTGCCTACTTCTGGGAGTACTCTGAAGGACACTTTGTCAAGCCCCATTAACTTTGCTATCTGTAATACCTAAATAATCCTCTACGCTTCTAGTTTATCTCCTTTCCTTCTGTTACTAATTACACAGTATTTTTTGTGTATTTTAGTAAGTGCTTGCACCAGTGTGTGCTTTGCTTTGAAATAGGTGTAGTTGATTAACTCCCCAAAAAGTTTGTGTACACCAAGGATGCACATCCATGGGCACAACTGGGAGCTGTAGATTAGATTCACATTCTACTCTCCTTTGCTGTCCTGGTGAAAGATGTACCAAGCTTTCCTCTGCTGTTCACAGATAAAAGGTTTGAGGCTAAAGCATTCACTGAGGAAAGGTTCAGTTCCATCCTGTGGTTCACATCCCACCTGTCTTGTCTCCCAGAAGAATGATGGAGGCTTCAGTTTCCCTCTATAGAAGAATTACTCTAATAGCTGGCACTCAAAGGTGAAATCTGAGTGTCCATGATCTCCCTGCCCCTGCAGACCCTGTCATATGCCCTTATGAGAGCCAGTGGCGTGCCAGGGACACACTGGGATTGAACAGGAGGGAGGCAGAAAGGAAGGAGAGGGAGGACAGAGCCCTGTGATGCTCTACTGGCATGTACGAGCTAGCAAGAGAAAAGGTTAAGCTATGGTTTCTGCTCCAGTGATTATTCCTGCTTCTTCTGCATACAGAACTGTTAAAGTTTAGGAAAGTTCCTTGTAGTAGAAAACACAGGCAGATTTAATGAAAAACTCACTTTGCAAAGAAGGTATGTTACACTGTAAAATCGTGTTTTGAATACAGTAATTTGGTTCTCCAGTAGCAAATACTCATTGTGTCATATTTGTCCTGCCTTCTGGCATAACAAATTTAGCATTTACTGGAAGACATGCTGGCTGCTGTCACAGGAGATAACCAAATTTATTCAAAAAACAGACAGCATATGGAAAAATATCACTATGGTAAAGGACATAATGCTGCAGTAATTAATAAAAAAAAATAATAATCTTCATTTAGAGAGGAATCTAATACAATTTAAGTATAACCCTGGAGCAGTTTGCTGTTCCTCCAAACCTGGGTCAATTCTACTAGGTGCTGCAAATTTCCAGTGTAATTTACTTAATCAGGACTATACTGAGCAGAAACACATAGCAGATATAGCATAGAATATATAATAAGCTAGACCCTTCCTCTCCCTCTGAAACCTGACATTCTGGGGTGATGAAATTTTGTACAAAAATCTTTCTCCCTTGAAAAAGAAGCAGCATATATATTTGAGCTGGACTCTCAGACTTCTTTGCTACTGCATCACAGTAAAATTATTTTATTGTTTTAAAGACTGAACTTGCTCTAATGGCATGTGTCAGCTTCTCTGAATTCTGGCTTGCCTAGACCTAGAGTTGAAGTGGGGAGGTCACTCAAAAATTACCACTCTTTGACCTGGCAGGCAACAGGAAAGGGGAAAACATTCACTGTATATGGATTAATTTTAAAAGTGGCTAAAACTTCTATGTCTAAAAGGCCAAGTGGCTGTTACAAGTTGTCCTGGTTTGAGAGGACCAGGGTGAAAATTGCCTGGGCCCATACTGACATGAGGCCTCCTGGGCACTGCCAGGGCCATGGCTGTGGGAGGAGCAGCGGTGCTGTGGGGAGGAGAGGGTGGGTCAGGTGACCCACAGTGACCAATCACAGCGCTCCTGCCTGTGAGGCTCAGTATAAAATGGCTCCCGACAGAGCCCTCTCTTGGTCTCTTGGGCTGGGCTGGGTTGGGCTGGGCTTGGCTTGGCTTGGCTTGGCTTGGCTTGGCTTGGCTTGGCTTGCCCTGCCCCGCCCCGCCCCGCCCTGCCCTGCCCCGCCCTGCCCTGCCCTGCCCTGCCCCGCCCCGCCCCGCCCCGCCCCGCCCTGCCCCGCCCTGCCCCGCCCCGCCCTGCCCCGCCCTGCCCCGCCCCGCCCTGCCCCGCCCCGCCCTGCCCTGCCCCGCCCTGCCCCGCCCTGCCCCGCCCTGCCCTGCCCTGCCCTGCCCTGCCTCGCCCTGCCCTGCCTCGCCCTGTTCTTGCTGCTGCCCCTGATGTTGGTCGTCTCCTCGTTGGAGAAGAACATCATTCATCGAGCCAGGTTGCCTTCTTCTGCCTTCCCAAGACCAACTTGGTTGCTTTAAGGCTGTTGCAGACCGTGACTGGGACCCTGGACTTGTGCTTCCTCATCTACGGCTGAGTACAGTTTGAGACCTAGAAAGGAGGTAATGACCAAATGAGGAGTGTGGGTTCCATGATTACCTTTTTATATGTATTTGTAGTTAACTATCATTACTACTTTGTTAAACCTTTCCTAGTTTTTTCTTCCTACCTTAAAGGCCTCTGTCGCTGTTAGTCTCTTTTTTTATCTTTCCTTGGGAGGCGAACAGCATCTGTCACATGGTTTTTGTCTAAAACTGTGACACAAGTCCACGTAGGTGTTTATTTGAAAAGTTACTGCAAATGAAAACCAAGCAAGGACTCCTGAAAATGTTCATGTTCCCTCTTCTTCCAGAATGTAAGGAGACGTTAATCAACTTCAAGAGTAGAAAGCTGACAAGCTAGACTCCTGCAATTAATTCTAAGGATTTAAAGGGTCTCTTTCTAGAGAACAAAGAATGTGGGATAGGATAGGAGTGGATTTTTCACTTTGTAAAGCTCTGAAGAGTGATTTTGGCATGTTGCAAGCGAGAAGTACATCCCTGGAGCAGTTTGTTGGCAGGCATGAGAGATGTCTGGGGCAGTAAATAGATTTTGTTAAAGTAAGTGACTCAAATAGCCTAATGTGTGTTAATTTCTATGATCACATTGCTTGTGCAAGGCCATCTCATGCACACAGGGTCAGCTCCCTCTGCACAAAACAAAAAATGCCTACGAAGTCATGCAGACTGGGGAGCATAGAAAGGTCGTGTGCAAAACCTATATGAGTGACTTGTAGTACCTCAGCATCACACCAGGGATCCCTCTTGAGATTGTTCATAGGGTAGGAAAATGGAAGGTCATTAAAAAAAAACCAAAACAAATACAAAATACAAAGCCCTTCTAGGAAATTAACAACAGGATAAGCTTTTTTAAAAGGAAGGCACTGTCTAAAGGCTGTGACATTTTAGTGATATGGTCAGACTAGCCCATGGGTTTTCTCCTAAAAAAACGTGTAAAAATGAGATGCACAGGCCTGGGGGTAACTTATCTCTTTCTGACATGTATCTCCTCTTAGTTTCCCAACCACTTGATTTTTCAACAATTTCTCTGAAAAACTGATAAGCTTTCTTTAGCAGAGACTGGGGGAGTGAAGAACCGTAACTGTTTGAAGTATATCTATCTTTTTTCTGTTTCATAGAAAAGGCATTAAAAAAGTGAGAGAATTCTTGTATTTTAGACTGTAATAATAAGAAGCTAGTCACTCATTTTATTATTTGTCATGTTTCAACCAGCCTGCTAGAAAGATTTACAAGATGTATGTTTTATGTATAGTACTCAGACAAATGAAATATTTTCTCCTTTATAACATTAATATGGAAGGGGTTTTTTTGAGATTTTTTTTAAAAAGAAAAACCTGAGTTTTATTTTGTTTTTTTTTCTACTTTGTAGTAACAAAAATAGTGACTTCATCCTCCAAGTTTCTTTCTTGGAGGATATTTCTTTTAACCTAATCCTTTTTAGAAGCAAAGTTCTCACAAATCTTCTTGCAGTAACAAATAAACCACCAAGAGCTCAAGAGAATGTGGTTGTTTCAAGCTGCCCAATACTAGACCTTCAAAGTAAAACCTTCAGAGACAGCCCTGCTTTGCATAGCAAACACTCAGTCTAGCAGGAACAACCACTAACTGGTACGTAAGAGAACAGAGAGAGACACAGTATAATGAGAATAAAGGGATTTTTCATACAAGTCTTCAAAAACATCCATATAGGTTTGTACCACTTGTCTCACTGATGTCTGAAAGCACAAAGTGGCAGCAGAGAATGGAACCAAGTTAGTGCAGGCTTGCTGTTTACCTTGTCTTGCTTTTCAAGAGAGATCCAATGTAGTGCTGGGTGAAGACCAAAGAATGACTGACCTGTGCTGTATATATCTTCCTGCTAGTTGAATAAAACAAATCTGAGTGGAGTCTCACCAGAGTGAAGATACCAGATTGCTAGCATGGGGCATAAAATAATGTATTTTTCTCATTATAATAATGAATAGTATTCTACCACCACCTACTCTTATGGAAGCAAAAGCTCAGAATGAACATCACTCAGAGGATGATTTCCATGCCAGTCAGTTGATGGAGTCTGCTCAGGGGTGCTGAACCTAGAAGCACCACAGTGTTACAGCTGAAAGTTGCTGGGAATCTCTGTGTTTTGCTACATGATGTCCTAGTGCTACAAACTTCCAGAGCATCCAGGGCAATAAAAACAACATGCTGAAGAGTTACCCTGGTCATGTAGGCCATATAGCTGAAGAGAACCTAATAAGAGATTTTTATTTTTTTTTTTTTAAGTTAGTTCATGAGCTCTTTTAGTAGCAATTTGGATTGGGGTAGGGTAAGAGGTGGTAAATAATACATAGAGAAACTCATGCACATAGCCACAGACAGCTTGCAGGTTTGAAGATGATGGTGAAGCACATATTATTAGTAAGGGGTGAAAATAAGTTTTACTTTCTTTCCTTTGGCAGAGAATGCAGATTCACTTTTGTATCTGGATTTGGCTGAAATGTTCCTGCCATTTGTTCAACCCAGCAATAACTGCAAAACATTTTGAATATTTGGCTGTGTACAGCTTTATTTTGAGTCATAAATCATGGATCCTATTAGCCAGGCCATCCATAAACTCAGGGAGTAATGACAAATGGAAAGTAAAGTTTGGCTTTCACTTGTGCTTGTGTAAATCTGTATTAGTTTTTAAATCTATAGAACACTTAGTTTTGGAAGCAACTCTTAATTTTAAATATTCCCAGAAGACCTGAAAATTAAAGGGCACTGAAAATTTTCAGAGCACTACGAGCAATGTATAATTTCAGATAAAAGTTTAAGAAATGCAGAGATTTTGTGAAAAAAGAAACCTGGTTTCTAAACTTGGATGTTCCAATAAATCTTGCCATAGTTTAACAATGGTGGCAAATGTTCTGATTATTAAAATCTTAAATCTGAGGGGCCACAGAATTGAGTGAACTGAAGCAGCACGGGAATTACACTGGTTTGGTCATATTCTGAGCTAAGTTTTTGTGGTTGTACTGTTATTTCCTTGTACCTCTGTTCAGGGCTGGCAAGAAGGCTCTGGTCAATTTTTCAGCTGTATTCCATCCTGTGAGCAGAAAAAAATCTTGCTGACTTCAACTGGGAGGATGCTGTAATTGGTGTTTCAGAGTTTGAAGTCTGAAAGAAACCTGAAGCCTCTGTTCTGGCTAAGCAATTCTTCTTGCTTTCCTACAGTAAGAGGTCTGGTTGTTGCTTTTTGGGGACCCGCCTATTATGTTGCTAGTTGGCAGTCAGAGATGGTAGGGAGATTAAAAATATCTAAAATGAGATGGATGGGAAGGTGGTATTATTATATTTTTAAACAAAAAACAAGGCCAAGACCTCCCTCATCCTCAGGCCTGAGGTGCCAGACTTATGACAGTTTTTGCCACTGTGCCCCATGAGTAGGGCAGGAGTGCCAGTACTTTCTCCAGTGTTTCTCCAGGCATGAGCCCAAGCTGACAGAACTGGAGTTTTAGGAATTATGTCTTGGGGTATTCCTCCATAGAGGAGGTTTCCTTGTGAGGGTCTCTACACGTGGGTCTTGGAAAACTTTGTGCATGGAAAACATGTGCTTTGAGGAGCAATTTGGGGTGCCTCATTTGAATGCATAGATGGTAAAACACCAGTGGGACAGAAAAGGAGTAGTGATTGGGTGCCAGATGTGTCAGATGTTACCTTGGAGTAAAACAAATCTGTACAGAGAAATGTATGAAGAGTTTGTAGTGTTTTGAGGATGCAAGCAGAATGTGAATGTCAATCCACCCCTTGAAGGTGGATTAGTGTCCTTGTTAGTTAATTCACGGGTGACTGGCAATATAAAGCTGCAGGTACCTAGAATTAACTTTTGGCTAAGAGGTCTACAAAATCAGCTCTAATGTTGAGCAGTTTTAAATAAAGAAGAGACATTGGACTATTCTGATTTCTTATATCTTCTAAGCTCATACACATGCTTTCTTTGGTGTGTGACAGTCTATGAGAGGCAGTGCCTCCATGTCACTGTGTTGAGAAGGCAGGGATGAAGTCAAAATCCAGGTGTAAGCAGCAAAGCTTCTCTGTGTCAGGGATACTTGACTCTGGAGAAGAGGAAAAGTATTTGACTTATGCCTATTGCCAATCTTTATTAACAAAAAGCACTGCAAGCTATTTCCAATATTCTTTGCTTTATGCTAATCCTTTGCTAGTTAGGAAAAAAGAAGCAGTATTTTAAAGGTTTAAATTTATTTGCATCTGTTCTTCAGATTTGCAAATGGTGAGGAGCACACACTTTAAATAGTATCAGCCTGGGGGCTGGATACATTCATCTAATTGAAGACCACCTGACTGCCTGAATGAATTTCTATTAACTAGAGCTGGTTGAACTGTTAATTCTGTTTGTTTCCTGTCCTGCTAGATTTCATAGGAAAAGAACAATTTTTCAGACAGTCACTCACCCAAAGCTTTTTATATTGGAATTGAGCAGCTTCTTGTTGCCAAATTTCTTCTGTGAACCTGTAGCAGTAGAAATAAAAAAGGAAAAAAGATACTTAACATTTACATCCTCATTAGACTTGCCCTCTACAGAGCCCAAACTACCTATCATCTCCATTTTGCTCAGTTGACAATGAAATATTAATGATCTGTTCAAGAAAGTATGAATAATCACATTGTTTTTTACCCGGCACTTTCAGCATTACAATTAATCATTTGACATATTGCCTTTTTTATATGATAATTGAAGTCTATTCAGTTTCCTTCTATCATAGTGTTACAAAGTAATATTTGGCCAAAATTTCAAAGTTCAAAGCAAGAGCCAAAAAATTTGACATATGTACATTGTATGTCCTGACAGTAAATAACAGGAACATCTGTGAGATTTTTGATGTGTGTGAGGCACCGAGTAGGCACACTCAAGACAAAAGCTGAAAGACTTTACAAAATTAAAGGGGTACATGAGATTTAGAAAACTTTTATGGGAACTCTATATTTGAACAAAATATGTAAAGTGATACAAAATAATTTGTGTAATCCCCTCTGGTCATGTCTTGGAACTTTATTTATTTTATTTCTTTATTTATTTGAGGTAAAGGCTATTCTGCCCTGCTGGTAGGTCTGCTTTTTTCCTCAGGTTCTGTTTCTGTGGTACTGCTTTCTTTCTTCAGGTTCTGTTTCTGTGGTACAAGAGCTGGTCACTAGAAATTATTAAGTTTCTTCAATGGCTAGGATAACCTGACCTTCTTTTAGCTACCAAGAAAGCCTTTTACTCCATGGACTAGGGCAGGTCCATTCCAAAGGGACAGGCAGTGTATTCCAACATACCTGTGTTGTGTACATTCTGTAGGAGCATAAAACCACATGAGAGCCTGTAACATGTTTTCCTTCTAAACAGATATTTTCCCAGCTTCTTATGTGTATGTTTTGAATTGATGGCATTAGTTTGTAAAGCTTGTTAGCTGATGATCAGTGACTCTGCCCTTTTTCCTGGTGCTTTCCAATTAGGTAATTTTCTCAGTCTTCTTGAACTTCCTCTTCTGTGATCTGCACTTCATTTTGATTAATCACATCACTCCATTTCCATGTCCTTTTTTCAATCTACTTTGCCAAAAGGTTATGTGATACCTCCCTTTTCCGTTGTTCTTTCCAGAAAACAGTCATGCCTAGTTCATTTGTCATTATGTTCTTCTCATCTTTCTGGCTGACTGAAAGATTTCCTCTGGTCATCTCCACTTCACTGGTAATGGTGTTGTCTGTGTGTGTATTCCTTTAGTTCTCTTGCCTGTATCAGTAAGTTCTCTTTCAAAAACACTTCAGCTTCTCTAAAGTCATTATATGAGGCTGAGATTTTTTCTCTGTGATTGCACTGATCTACAAGCTCCCTTTTTCATGTTACCTCAATTAAAGCTGCCGCCATTACAATATTCCTATAGATAAAGTGGGACAAGTACAGGGCGAATACAAAATGGAGCTATGTATATGAATCAGCAAGTGTAATTCTGTACATGGAAAATGTGTACTGTGCAGCATCATGCCTATTTAGATCTTACAGCTATGTATTTTAAAGTGACATTCTACAACAGGAATCTTCCATAATTCTTTACTAATTACTTCAGAAATTGTCATCCCCAACCAAGGTCACATGCTTATTGCATAAATGCATATATAATGCTGTATTTCAACTTAAAACTGGATAATTAAGACAAAATTCTACATTATATGTTCTGTTTTTCTCGGTGTCTCTCCCCTGCTATCCTAGTAGATGAAATATTAAAGAAATGTGGCAGAATTCCTATGACTTTCGAGTCACAGCTTCTGTGTCAGCTGGAAGATGAGGTTTCCCAGAGTGAACATTGTCATTCTGTAGCAAGAGAAGTTTTAGAATTTAAAGAATAAATAATTTAGTGTTTGGTTTTCCTCTCTCCTGGACTTCAGAAGGTTTTGTTTTTTTAATTTGGAAAAATCAGTTTTTTCATTGTGCTTTGTTTTTGAAATAGGTCATAAAATTTATAATTTGCTATAGTGACTGACTGACCATGTGGTTTAGGTCAGGATTGCCAACATGGTTTATCACATTAGGAAACTTGTTATACTAAATATATTAATTTCTGGGAAATCAGCCAGAGAGAACTGTATGTTCCTTTAATGTTGTGAATTTCTATGCTTTTTGATAAGGGTTCCCTGTATCTTCATGATGGTGAAGGACCTATTTTACTTTAAAATGGTCAGTCACAACTCATTCTAACTAAACTGTATTCTGTGCCTTGATTGAAAGCATGATAGTCTGTCCTTCCTGTGAAAAATAATAATTTACTTGTATGCAACACAGAGACACTAATTTAAATTTTAAATCTGCTTACTGGAGAGAAGAATGTGTTTTGAGGCTGCATTTTCATAATTTGGAACTAGCTAGAGCATCTGTTCTTCTGCAGATAAAAGGCATGTGTAGTCTGAATCAATTTCATCAACCATTATTTTATCTCTGTGTTGTTGGTAGCCTTGCACTTAAACTCATCACTTCTGCTAAACTTTTGAATATTGGAAGTGACCTGGCAAGAAATATTTAATTCCCACTTTAGGATTTAATTTGTTGCCCAACATTTGTTTTACATTTTTCTTCCCATTGTTATGCTACCTTTGTCAACTCTTTTGAAAGCATATGTTGTGAAAAACATAATTAAATAGAATTTACAAAGTGTGACTTCTTTAAAGTACCAATACTTTAGAAGAAAACCCTGTTAACCCCTGTTATTTTCCCTCCTGCGCTACTTCCTTTCTCTCTGCATTAACTCTGTATGTGGAGGTATAAAAAAGCCATAGCAATTACTGTGGTTTAAAGCTTCTTTATGAAATCTAAGAGGCACTGCATAAGAGAACAGAACATCTACAGCACAATAATTCTTTATCTTCTAGGTTCAGTAAAATCCTCTTCTATGAATTCTTGTGCTTTACAATTAAGGAGTGCTGAAACCTTTTTCTTGTGTGGTCTCTAAATGCTCTTTCTCTTAGGATAGGAATCTTTGCTGCATAAATATAGTTTGGTTAGTGGTGTCAAGACTAGCTTAAATACTGCACAACTGCTAGCAATAAAGTAAAACCTTAGCAACACTCTTGTCAGCGCTATTTATAAGCTCTCAGGGATTTTGACCACTGTACTGCTGATTTGCAGTTAGATGAAGCAATACAATTTACCTAATATATTTACCCACGCATACATTTTCAGGATGCCTAGAAATCCCATTTTGCATATTCTTACACACACATAAGAACATGTCCATCCTTGTCTTTAGTGTTGTGAAGAGGCTGGTCTTAAATATTTAACACTCTTAAATAAAAGTGGGATTCACCTCACTCAGTGATAGTAATCTAAAAACTTCTGGATCAGTATCTCCCAATAATGAAGAGAGAGTCAAAGGCTCAGTCTTTCCTGCCGTGGACATCTGTCAGCAGATGGAACGAATCACTGAAATTGAATGTATCATCCCCAGGGAGGACAGAAGTTAAGAGTTAACTGTTAAACTATAATTCCTACTTTTAGAGTCTATATTTGATTGACATTCATATTCTAAATGGAAATCTCTCATGGCTGTAGACAGATAATACTGTTTGTTGCCTTAGAATGAACCTGACATCATGAGAGATAGTGGTATACCAGAAACAGTCCTACCAGAAACTTCTAAATACCTTAATTTTCTAAATTTGAAGAGAAAAAATATCTTATGAAACTGAGAAAAGAAAACAACTGGGTGACATTAATTTTTTCTTCTGCTATTGCTCTTTGTGTGTTTTTGTGCTTTCTGGGATGTGACAGCATTTTAGAGAAATCTTGCCAAATATTACTGACAGCATTTAAATTCAGGGTGATGAAATATGTGTCCTGCCAGATGTAGGAGATGAGGCAAATCTGTTCTCCACATCATTTTATTATCTTTTCCCATTGAAGGCTCCAAAGGGTTGCCAAGGTACAAAAATTCTCAAGAGGAATGATGAGCAACTGCTGATGATAACCTGGAGGCCAAAAATACTCAGATGGAGGAGGTCAATGCATAAAAGAAACTCCTATCCAGATTGTGTGTTGACATCTCTTTACTGCCTGAGACACTTGTTAGCTTCAGTCTGCATCGTGTTTCCTTCCCTGCTCTATGCAGAATCCATGGGAAATCCTGGCCAGGGCTCTGTAAGTCTGAGGTAGCCATTAGTGAGTAGCTGTGAATGTAAAATGAGTGTCAGTCACATTCCAACACTTTAAATACTTACCTCTATGCAGCAGAGAAGCTGTGGCTGCATGTGAGATTACCACTCAAATCTTCAACACATTTATTGAGCAGAAGCATAGTTAAAATTTTGCAAACCAATTGTTCCAGGCAGACTCTCATGTTAACTGAGATTAGGACAAATCCATTGCATTACTAAGCAGGGTCAGGTTTTTGTTTCTTTATGTGTTACTCTGGAGCTCTGGAGGAAGAGCTCTGGAGATCTAAGAACTGCTAGGTGGATGCTTAGGTGGATTTTGATCAAGCAGTGGAAGAAGAGAGCTTCACTTTTTTCAAAATCTTGCATTGGTTCTCAGCAGAGTTCTGAATGTGCTTAGAAATCTGAATAAAATGCTCAAAAATAGGTAATGAGAAAAAAGGCTGTGTGACTTAAATATATGCAAGACGTGGCTGCAATGGTGTCACTGTTTGCCAATTTAAATAATGATTTTTTTTTCACTTAGAACCGAATGTATAGAGATGACTACTTGGCTTAGTCTAAAACCTTTGCTATGAAATAATGGAAAAAAATATTCTGGCCACATGAGGTGAAGTGTAATCTCTTCAGAATTTAGCTTGCTTAATGGTCATGCACTGCCCTGGATAAATGACAGGATCTAGGGACCTATAAATCATAAGAAGTGGTGCTTTATAAAAGAACAGGGTAGTAATATTCCTTTTCAAAACATCTGTGTTGTAACACTGTTTAATTTCCGAACACCGTGTTTCTATGTAAATTATTGGTGGCAGATCTGAGGAAAGATTATAATTATGAGAGAGAAAAAGAGGTGACTTCCTAGTAAACATGAAGAGCTGCTCATATGTATGGTAGCTTGGACAAGTGATTATTGATTACTGGAATTATGACAAGTGTCTTCCAGTATTTAATTGGAACAAACATATAGAAGTGACAGAACTTTATAGAATAATGAAACTGAAGAAAAGAGTACATCTTTTGAGATAGGGGAATTGTGTAGGAGATAGTCTCTAAGCTCTGCTGAAAGAAGCAGCCAGTGATTACTTCAATAGCACTGCCCTAGTTTGGGTTTGTAATTTTTGCATGACTGCTAGAAATTTACTTTAATAACAGTAAGGACAAATGCAGTAAAATTAACAAGGAAATGGGATGAAAATCTACTTGACCAGTGACATTGATGAGGTCTAGAACTTCCTGAAGTGTAGTAAAATTCTGTCTCTTGGAACTTGAAAGAGAATGAGAAAGATGTAAGAAAATGAATAATAGCAAGCACGCTTAGATTGACAAAGAGAAGAAGCAGATTTCCTGAGTTTATCCATTTTAAATTGCAACAAAGATCTAAGTCTCTAAGTTTTAGAGAATGTGTTACCCTTTGGTGCATCTATAATTAAGAAGATACTAGAAAAGCTGAGCAAAAGAAATGAGCAAACAGTCCTACTCTGTTGAGGCACCCCTCCTTCTTCTCTTTGTTCTTCTGGGAACAGAAGAAATGGAGTGAATGTCATTAAGTTCATTCTGGGATACAAGCATCTTCACCAGAACTAGCATGCACTTGACTTGGTTTACCTACCAGGACATGATAATAAACTTAGGCAATTTTTATCACCTGTTAAACTTGCAACATGACTGCAACCAGCAAGATGTGTGGCACAGCATCTCGGAAGTCTGCTCCTGCTAGGCCTGGGGTAGGCAACCATAGGGTAATGCCTGGGTGTTGGGTCATGCACACTGGTACCCTCCTGTTTGCCTGGGGAAGAAAGCCACCTCCCCAGCCCGCCCTTCTTACTGTGAGACATGTTTGACTCCTGTCACCTGTTCAGAATAGTGGGTTTGATTCATTTTCCTCCTCCAGTTTTGGTGCTCAAGTACAGGCACCCTTGGACAGCACTGGCTGTGTAATTACTGCACTGTATTACCCTGTTTTTAATTCCTATCTCTATTCTTGCAACTACATTCCTCTGCCCTGATCTTTTCCCAGATAAACAATCAATTTCTAACTACTTTTTTTCCCATTTGTGCCAGTTTTGGGATGTTCATGACCATTTGGTATATTGGTTGCCATTGCTTAAGTAATCTTAACCTTGCATGTTTTTACTGATTTGCTCACCCAGTTATTTTTGATCTTGCAAAGCTTGACTAGCCCAAAGGTTCCCAGTGCTCCTCTCCAGCTACCTGTGAAGTTTGGCTGTTTCACATGTAACTTCTCCTTAACCACCTGTGAACTTCTGATGTCTCCTGCAGCACTCTCTAACTTTTGATAGCTTCTTTTAATGCCACTCATTCTCAGATCAAGGTCATCCAATGAGCCTTCATGCCCTCTCCTCCTTAGCCTCACCAGGGCTCAGTCTAGTAGACCTGGCCCTTCCTACAGACCACACAGTCTGTGCTCTTTCTGTCTTTCTCTTATTTTACTCCTCTGGGCATATTTTACTCTTTCCAAGGTTTGTTTTATTTACTACTTTCCATCTTCCTTCCACTTGGAAAAAAAATCTTTCCAAAACTTTGGAAGGGCAATGTGTTGTGATCTTACCCTGTATCTGGCTGGATGGAAGAGTGAGTCAGTCTGGAGTGCCTTACATGAGCTCTGATGTCATGTATGTTTTCCTGTTACAGTACAATAAAGGAAATTAGGTCACAGCTTAAATGTCCTTGGCTTAGTGGAGAAATCTATGACTTCCTGGTCTATTGCATTGTTCTGAGTCATCCAGATGGATGGGTCCCAGCTCTAAAAGAAGAAACATAGAACCAGAACCCTAATGTATGTTGGTACAGACAGATTGAAAGTTTGGGATGTTTGTATAAATAAAATTGCTGATATGAACACACCTTAGATCAATCTGTTTAACACATTACCAGTGTTGTCATTAACTTACAGCTGTGTTTCAGAGTTGTCTTCTGGAAAACTCTTAATAGATAGGTCTACTCTCAAATTCCCATAAGGCCTGCAGCTCCTTAGGTCTAGATAAAAGTTTCTAGCACTCTTAAAAGCTGATCCCAATGATTTGAGTTCTTGGCCCTGAAAAAACTGGGTCTGCATTTAGACAGAAATTATTGCTTCATAGAGCATCACATATGCTAAAAGTAGCCCATTTTTTGTTGGCTTTTTATACTCATATGAAAGTCATAAGCAGAGTTTTAAGTGCTTACATGTACCACTTCTTTCCTTCTCCCTAGGGAAAAATAATGTCACATTTGGTGAGGGTTAATGCCTGCAAAATTGCATTGTTCCATATAAGTTCTATCAGTAATGCCAACTGTATTTTAAATTTAAAAGGTTTCTTTTATAAAATGACACTCCTCTTTGCTCTCCCTAAAAAAACAACCCTAAAATGTGGCATATGTACGTGTGTGTGTGTATGTGCCTGTTTTCTGTTCAACAACAAAAGCCTGCCATCAGGCTCTGCAGCCAATGCAGCCAATTACTGAGCAGACGTAAGATGGATTGTACCCTTAGTATTAAGATATCATTTTCCTTTTGGGTATGTTTAACACACAATATCATGCTATGAACCAGGAAATTCTGCACTCTTTTTTTTTTTTTTTTTTTTTTTTTATCAAGTCTTTCTAGAATAAAGCTGACTTCCAGTTCACACAGTACTGATGTTTTATCACCCTTATGATAAAACCCCGGTGTCCTAGATACGAAGGGTGTTCCACTTTTGTCTTTCTACATCACAGGTCTTCTCAAATCCCTAAAACTGTTGTTTGCTGCTGTTCAATATTTTCTGTGATTTCAATATGATAAGAATCTGTGCCTTTCTTCGCTATTGCTACATTTGGTAGCAATATGTTTCAATTCCATTCAGAACAATGTTTAAAAAATTTGATTATGCTTTTTCACTTCGTATTTTCTACATTTTTGTGTCTTATGAGGATAACATTCCTTTCTTACTTGCTGCACATTACTGCCAGCTTTCTAATGTGTTAATTTATACTCATCTCCAGACAGTCAGATGCATCAAGTGAAAGCTGATTTACAGTTAATTAGGCCGAGTCACACATTTTATTGTCTGAATTCACATTTTCCCCATCATCTGTCTTCACTCTGTGTGCTGAAGTATCTTATGCAAATGACTGATTTTTGAGCAGCTATAGCTAAAACTGCAGGCTGTTCTGTCTTTCCTCCTTTGCTAGATCAATTGTAATTTTCCATTTTATTCAATGAGATTTTATAACAAATAACCCATGTGGATTTTTTTAATCTCTTTCTGCTTGGGTATTTTCCTCTTGTCTAATGACTTATTGTCAGAAATAGTATATTCATCAGACAGTTTTGGTTTTGATCCAGTAGGTCCATATCTTATAGTTTCCTGTCATAACTCATTGTATTCCCTGACATCCTTCACTGATCTCATCTTTTCTTCTATGCACTTCATGCCAACATTAAGTCACTTCAGGTCAGAGTTCATACAGTGCTAACTTCCTCCTGCTGCTTCTGTCAGATTCTCTTAAATCCACTTTTCATCAAGTAACTAATCCCAGCCATATGATCTTATTGGGTGGTATGTTGCAGTTTCTTAAGTAAGCCTGAGAATCACTCTATTTTTCTTAAAAATACCCATTTTTCTTTTTTTCTTCCTTGTAATTCTCTTCTCTTGAGCTGCTGTATATACCTGTCCACATCTGCACTGCTGGACATGTTCTTCTTTCATGTGTCATTTATAAAATTAAATCACAAGCAAGCATCACAAGGCACTGTTAAATCTAAATACCAACTCTCAAATCTCAAGGTTTTTCATTGAGTAATTAATATCAAGAAAACCTGCATATTTCCAGTCTCAATAAAACATGTGGAAACTGTTTTTCTTCAATTTTCTGATAGTATTTCCCATATACTTCAAAATTTACAACTTTAAAAAACCCAAGAGCATAAACAAGAGCAAGCGAGGCTTTTCTTAAATTTTTTTATTCCTCTTGTATCAATCCATTCTTCAAGCGGCCTATTTTAAATTCTAAAACAGCCTTGAAAGAAAAAGAAAGCCATGTTTGCAGAACCTTTAACCTTTTTAGTTTACCTTCCTTCACAGTTGATTTCCAGTTTGGTAATTCTCTCTGAACATCTTAATTTGTGATCTTCACTTTATTTTGACTTACTATACTGTATTATTATTCACACTTTGTTTTCCATATCCACTTCTCAAAGAAGTCTTTGTTTCACTACAGTCAAGACATCAAGCATACTTTTTCTTCAGGAGTTTGTGTTTGTCTTCTATTTTTTCAGTAAGTTGCCCAATTTCCTCTTTTAATGTACAGACAACTTTTTTTGTGGAATAGTCATAGTTATAAGTAAATTTACTAACAAGCTGAAAGCTTATCCCACATTTAGGCTGTAGTAAATACAATACTTCCAGGTTGGAATGATAAGGACTCCATGAATAGGTCACCAACTAATGATTTATTCAAGTTTATATGGAAAGTGCTTTCTGTCATTGTTTGTGAACACAATAAATGTACACTAAAGATGATCTTTTCTATGGGTGCTGTTTGAAAACACACAAAATGTCAAGGTTTTCTTTAAGTAAAGGTATATTAGAGACTTTTGGACTCTAAGTGCTGGAAATATTTACTCCTCAGCCAGTCTCACAACTGCCAAAGGAAGGGAAATGTTGCCATCCTACTGTGTTAGTACACAAAAATCCTAAATGACCTGCTGGCATGCCTTTGCTCATTGAAGAAAGTAGTCTGGCAAGAAGCTCTAGATAAAGTTACCATCTGTTAGGCCCTTTCATTTTCTCAACAAGGCTCCTGCCCTCTGTAGCAGAGTCTCTATAGAGAAATCAACTTTGAACAACATCATGTTTTGGCTTTTCATGTATGAAAACCATTGATGACAAGTAAAGGAATTGGGATTTTGGCAACTACATAAGAGTGCATGATGCTTGGCACAAAAGGATGTGACGAGTACATAATTCAACACAAAACCTCTTAGTAATGCAACAACCAGCCTAGAATTTGCTGACTGCTTGTTAATTATTGAACAATCTCATATTGTCTGACCAAAACTGTATCCTATGTCTCCTCAGCTGCTTGTCCCGGATGACTAATAGCAACTGTTTTTGAAATGGGTCCAGGAATGTCTTTGTAGTGCCTTTACTTTTCCACAGCTCTAGCCAAGTGTCTATGTACCAAGAACCCTGAAACTCCAAGCCACATCTCCTTCCTGGTACTTCTGCCATAAAGAAGTTCTCTGTTAGATTTCAAATACAGCTGACACTTAAATATGCCAAAAAAAGAATCTTGAACAGAAGGATCTTTTTGATTAGAAGGTCTTTTAAAATCTGTAAAAAAGATGTCTGCTTCATTGCTGCCATAAGCAGCAAATAACAAAGAGAGGAAGAGAAAAATGCAAAACATTAACTACTTTGACAAACAACAAGAGTTTATAGTCTCTAAATTCAGAAGCAAATAACCACAAAAAAAGTTATTTTGAACACAAGGTGTTTCTTCCTGGATCTCTCTAAGTTGCTAGAGAAATCTGGGGAAGAGGGACTGGATATTGCCTTCTGACCTGGTGGTGAATCTTTTAGGCGACACCTGTAAAAATTTGTTTTTCAAATGCTGTTCTTTAGACACTTATACTTCTGACAAATAAGAAAGATAACTAGTTCTACCAGATCAGCTACAACTGAAAGAGAAGCCACAGCAAAGATTAATTTTCTGAATATTTATCTATCATTTCTATCATACTTTGCAAATGCGAATGTTAAGAGGTTTATAAAAGAATAGGATTATTCCTTGATGAACAATTCCCTGATCCACTACTCTCTGAAGTACTTGTAAAATGAGACCATCACAAGTTTAATCAGAGTTTTATTCCTTGAATGTTGTTTGAGCACTGACTTTATTCTTATTCTGTTTTAACAATACTATGCGCTAACAGAAATTAATAGATCTTGTCCCTTTTCTCTTCCTAAAGTCCAAGGAAAGTGTTCATAGGAGTGACTGAAAAGCACTGTAATAATCTTTCTACATTCTACACACTTAGGTGTCTATCAAGATGGTAAAGCAAATTCATTTGCCTTCCCATTTCCATATGAAAAAGTTGTCATTTGCCCTTTAACTCTTGATCTGCTCTGTTTGGTAATTTGACTTATAAGTCACATAGATTTTTAATAAGCCCCTTTATGCCCTTATATATCCTCTTAGTCTCTCCAGCTAAAATCTTGACATTGCCAGTCTGAACATCAGAACATGTGGAAACCAGCAATTTTGTTTATTTCATAAGTAGCAATTTGCTTTTCTCATAATCCCTCTCTTCATTCTGGTTACTTGCTATTTAAACATGTATTATTGTTCTATCTGCTAAAATATGTATGCTAATCTATCCTTTGTCTCCTTGGTCTTAATATTCATACTAAATCAGGAAAAGTGAGAGTCAAGTTGCAAACAAAAATGATGCTCATCTCCAGGCCTTATTCCAGTTTCTTTTAAATCTTCTACCCAGTGCATATCAGACAGCATTTCTTCAATTCACTTCCTCAGGAGGAATCCAGAACTCTGGGCTATATAGGAAGGTGCATCATACAGTTTAGAGGAAAATTAAAGACTGAAAATGACCAATGGATTGACCCATGTAATTTAAGTCAATGGGAAATACTGAGGATGGGAAGTTCTCTGTTGTTTGTTTGTTTGTTTGTTTGTTTTCCTGGGCATTTTCAGTTCTCTGGTTTAGATAGGGACTTACAATCATAACCTTGGATCAATGCCTTCCTGGTAACAGCCCCAAAGAACGGTTCTTCCCATGAACTGAATATTTCTTTACAGGAGGAAGATGATATCATCATCCATTTTTTGTAGTGAAGAAAATTCAGTGTGGTCAGGCTAAAGGAAAGTCCTTTATCTGTTAAAAAAAAAAAAAATAAAAAAAAAAATTGTTCTACTCTATCCTGAAGACAGGTCAGTGTTTTAAACCATATTTGTTTTAAATTACCATTACATTAGTTAGAGAGTTTTTATTAATTATAGTTATATATGTTATAAATATAGTTATATTTATGTCAAAATATAGTTATATATAAATTTTATATAGTTATCTATAACATTTGACTGAAATGCTATTGCATACATGAGTTTGAAAATGAAATGAATATTTATTTGTTAAATAACCTATGTCTAGCACTAATAATTAATGGATTTCTGGACTTTTTGAACTGTAACCTTCATCTGGAAGGCTATGAAAAGAAAAGAAGGAAAGGTCAAATATCTCAATATGTATATCAAAGTTGTGTTTATACCAGGTTTTACAAGAAATAGAATAATAGTCCTGTTTTAGAATCCAGTCAATACATCTGGGCTCTTAGGAGTGTGCTGCATTTTGATTAATATTCTCATCACAAAGCTTGATTATTCATATGACAGCAATTTGCATAACCATTAGGCAGGTATTAAGAGGTATACATAGTGAGAGACAGTGCAGGAAATGGTCTGAAAAATATCTGGAATGAGCTAGACACTTCCCTGAGCAGTGTAGACTTTCCCATTCAACTTAAGCACATACAGTAAAAAGTAACCTAGAAGGGAGAAGTTTTTAGTTTTGCAACAGGTATTTTACAGAACTGACTGTTGTTAAAACTCTAGTTGCTCTCTTTTGTTAACTGTGAACATGGACAAGAACCAAACATGTAGCCAAATAAGTTTCCATTTCTCGTATGCTTTGGCAGTAGGATGAAGGAAGAAGTAAGTCCAAACCAGCCTTGGCTTTGGTTTTGCAAAATTACACCTTTTATGACTAGAATTTGAAAGACCAAGACCAAAAGCAAAATATAATTAATTTGTCTTGGCAAAGTTACCTTCACTAAGTTAAGTTTGAACAATATTGTACATCTCAGGATTTTAGCTAATCAGCTACCTTAATATCTTTCTTCATCTCTTGTCTGTCTTGTCAGTGTGACAGTTCCCTCTGTGGCCTCAGATTCCCTTCCTGTTGTAACCATCCTGTAACCATCTTCCTCCCCTAGAACTCTTATTGCACTCAGACTTCCTGACCATGATGTTGAAATAATATTCCTCACAAGAGATACTCCAAAACACACTCTACCAGGCCAAGGAACACTCTATGTGGTTCTTTCTGGTTTTTTGTCTATAGTGCATGAAAAAGTGGTTACAGATTCTTCCCTAGGTTTTGTCCTTGGAGCCCACACCATGGGCATGATTGTGTCTGTTCTTAAAGAAGTGGTAATCCAGTGCTGGCTGCCAGTGGCTGGCACACCTCAAGATTAGGAACAGATCTTTGTGCTTGGGCCCTCTGCCAATGTTTATCATTAACAATATTAGTTAGAGAACTTTTACAGTGTGATTTGATCAGCTATGCTGATTTTAGAGATTGAAGCTCTAAGATTAACATCACTATTTACCAAAATTGAGATAAAGAATTATGATGATTTTTTTAAAAATCCAGTCATCTGTGTTGCCTTTCTTTTTACAGGCATCCAGTTTCTTGTCTCAATAGTTTCTTTGTTTTCATGTCACCAGACAAAAATTATTAGTTGAAAGTCTGACAAGGTTACTTGGAGATTGTTCAGGGACTAAAAGCTGTGTAGCTATTGTGTAAATTGAAACTGCAAAATGAACATTAACTTTTCCAAATATAACTTTGTTAAGACTAGTCAGTTGATTAGAGGCTGTGCTTTGTGCTACCAGCCATATATTGTCTTCTTCTCAAAGAAGACTGGAAAGATGGGTTCTAAATGTTTGAATTTAATCACACAGCAGACTTGAGAGACTGGAGTGAAGGGCCAGATGGAAGGTTTTTTCAGTGCATCAAATGAGTTATGCACCACATTCTAACCAGTTTCACTAGATGGTAGACATCTAACTTTTTTTAAAAATGAAGTGAGCACATATTTAGTGCCTAAATATTTCTTAACTGCTTTATAATGACCAGAAAGAGTTTGCCCTTTTGTTCAGTATAGGTAATACTGCAACCATTTAATAAGAGGTTTTTACTTGCAATTCTTCTCATCTTCTGTATCTCAAAGCCTTCATTTAATAAATAAAATCATATTGGTTTAGTAAATATTTAATTTACTTCTAGTTTCCACCAGAATACAGAGTGGCACAAATCCCAATTAAGAAAAACAGCATTGGCATGCCAGTAATTAATGCAGCATATGTTGCTTTTGAACAAAATGGAAAATCCACAAAAATTAAGAAGCTAGTTAGGATGAATTACCCTTTGGAAGTGCAACGAGCTAGTGAATTTAACTTAAATTAGGTGCAGAGTTTCTAGATTTCTAAAGTTAAAATACATGAATCCAACCTTCTCTGAATGGTCTGTAACTGCCAATTAAATAAATCCAAATTTTCTTTAGTAACTGACCAATGAAATTTGATTCATTGTTTTGGGGAAAACTTTATTCAAACACAGAACATGAAAAAAAATCAGTATTAAAAAAAAAATTCTTACCACTTTAAATGCTAACTAAAAAAAATAAAATGTTTTAAGTCTCTTGATGTTAAAACAATTCACTACAGTGATAATAAATTATAAAAATAATAGTTTAGCTTTCCAAGTTACTGGACGACTTAAAAAGTGGTGAATTTAAGCAAATACTACATGGTAGAATTATTCACGTGGCCTCAATTCAAACAGTGTCAAAGGCATGAACTACACAACCATGTTTTAATATGAACTTGAAGTATCTGTTGTAGGAAAAAAAAAATTTAAAACTATCTGTGATATGACACCAGTGAAATTAGGGAATGAGAACAAGTATTCTGTGCAACACCTGAACATCCTGTGTACTCATATGTGAAGTCATTGCTCATTTTAAGGCTTGCATTGATTTAATTCAGTGATGTGCTTCAATATATTTTTCAACCATTTAACTCTTAGAATGAGCAAATATTGATATACTTTCTGGTTCACTGCGGCCAGCGTGGATGGGAGAGATCTGATGTGAGAGACCACTCATCTGGGATTTATTACGCTGAGGTGCTGGAAACTAGGGCAGCTCAGGAAACTGTCCATAATTTTAGATCTCTATCCGAGCTTTCCTGATAAGTTAATAACTTTCTGAAGTTTGTGTGCTTCTGCATTTCAATGAGCAGATAGTATAAGCAATATTTCACTTCCTATCATTGTAGATATTTTCAGAAATATATCAACAGTGGGTATGCAGATCACCAGATAGCTAGATGAGTTTCCATTAAAGAAAACAGCTAGCATACTCTGATAAAAGAAAGTAAGTGTACAGAAAAAAATAAGAGTTTAGCCATGTGTACCATCAAAGCTGAGGTGTCCAAACTGAAGTTTATATAAAAAAAGGGTAATAAGAATTATTTCACAGGATCCAGATGGATTTCGCATGTTGAATCTCTTCATGAATTCTAAGGACCCACACATAAAAAAAGAGACTTCAAAATTCATAAAAGCAGTGAACTTAATGCTTATGTGTGAAACTACATGCAAATATAACTAAGTACCTTGCAGAATGAAATGTATTTGGTCTGGGACTGCACATGTAGAATTCACAGTTGTAATTTTTTCTTGGTTCAATAGTTTTCTTCCATGTCAGTTTTTCTGCCCTTTGCCCAATTCTGTTACTGAAGAACGTGCCTCTGATGACAAAGTGAACATTACATCTCAAGGGTTTTTCTGTATAAGCACACAAGACACATTAAATATTAATCACAGTAATCTAATTATGATATAGGCAGAGCTATGTTGAAGACTGAAAAATTCCTGATCACATATGGATGTATGTTTTGCTCTGGTAATCTTTCCAGCATTCAAAGGGTTGGAGAGAAGCTCTATAGATTTTATATTTCTTTCAAAATAACTGAAAAATAAATTAATGAAAGAAATGCAAGTAAGTGGCATTGACCTTTCCCTCTCTTCCTTTTTGGATTCTATAAATCTGCTCAAATAAATTCTTTTGGTTTGGATGTTTCAGTTGTGACTGTAATAAAAACTAACACCTCATATGCAGGCAATGAACCCCTTGAGTTTTCAGGTTGAGAGTGACTCTCTCCACATCGGTGCTTATGATCAATCTGAGCAGCATGGGATCTGAAAGCATCACTCTTGCTCAGTTCTAAAACACTTTATGAACAAGCCTTTGAAAAAGTGAGGCCACTTGTTGGGGTAAGGATCAGTATTACAGCAATGATCTTATCATAATATAATTACATCATGCACTTTAGAGGGTGTTTTGTATTTCTAGTAAAGCTCTTTTCAGTCCTACAGCACAGGGGAAAAAATACAGCATCTGAAAATTTTCATTTTTTTCTTAAGGAGCCTTTATTACTTAATGGCTTCAGAAGATGATGCATGTTATTACATTTTAACTTTTTTTTGGGGTGTGTGTGTGTGTCAAAAAAAGGAAATATTTTAAAGAACAAAACGGAGCAAAAAGCAAGCTATTTCCAGTATTGTTTCAGAAGCATATCCTCAGCATACTTTGAAAGTAGTGTGGCAGTTTCTGAATCCTTGTCTAACTTTCATGTGAAATATCTTGTTGTGTCTTTCATGTCAACAGAAATGTGACAGCAATAATAAATGAGATGCAATTCAGATTAAATTAACTAAATTATTTTAAAACTTGTAAGTTTGCTATGCAATATGAAAACACCCACTTTCTACCTGATTACTTTTCTCAGAGCACAGCACATACAAAGAGGATTTGTAGCACCTATCTGGTGCTCAGTATGTGCTATGCTCTCAGATCCAGATTCAGCAGCATACCCCTGAATGCAGACAGACCAAATCCATATGCACGTTGCAGCCATTTAAATATAAATTATCTCAAAGTCAATAAATTATTCATGAGAATACAAACCTTTTGCACATATCCTTTTCTCAAGGAAATTGTCAACTGTTTATTTCCCTCTGTAAACCCACAACTTCAAGCAGTCTTCATAAGCAGACCTTTGCACCATTAGTATAATGGCATCTGGTCTGCTGGAGCTAGTGTATTTACTCAGTCCTGTTCCTTATTAAAGTATTAGGCCACATTCTGACAAAGTGATGTCTGAACTGAAATAGGTATGCAGGTTTCAAAAAACAACAGAAGTATAAAACTAGGAAAAAAGCAGTTAACTTGTGACTATCACAAAGTGAAAGACTGAAATGGGAAAGTTTTAATTGCTGTTATATTTCTTATTATTGATTCATATTTCATTTCTATGAAAATGAAACCATGTACATCAATGCCCAGTTGATCATGAATAAAAGAAATAGAAAATCTGAAATATTATCTCAAACTTAGAATGTGTATAGTAGTTTTGGGGTTTATTGAGAGCACAGAACAGTGTAGTTGAAATTACACAATATTTTAGAGTTTTAAATTATGCAATTTTGCTGTCCAATTGATAAGTTTCAACCTATTTGTACATGAAGCTCTGTATCTAAAAGAAAGCATGTTTTTGTCATCTTCTGAAATAATAATGTGCTCTATGATAGAATTACAGCTTTGTCCTTGCTGATAGACATTGTCTTCAATTTGGGCACATAACCATTTTCACAGTTAATTCAGGATATTAAATTGTTCCAGCAGAACTGAAGGCTTAAAACCACTTATTTTAAACAAACAACTGTGTTCCTCCTAATGACTTCTACGCCTTGATTGAAGAACATGTCACATCTCAGTAAACAGAAAAGGAAATTTGGCAAAGCCTTTCGTCTTGTGTGCATTTTATAGGTGACTTTTTCTGGATGTGAATTTTTGGAAATAATAAAACACTCAACCTTTCCACAGGATCTGTAGCTACTCAGGACCCTGGTGTATCATAGCCACCCTCAGTTTACACCTTTCTGTAAGCCAAAGTGTTCTTCTATCACAAGTTATTACAGCTGTAATACTGTGTACATTAGACAGCCAAGAGCAAGAAATGAGCTGTTTAAAACTTCACTTTTATCGCATAATTTCCTTGATTAATTTCTTGCTCTCTTTTCATTCTCTTCCTAAACTTTGCCTCCCAGAATGATGCACTGGATGTCAAAAACACATCGACTTTGCACTGAAGCAGCCAGGGGAGCAGGTCAGTGGGGATTCTTCCTCAGCCAGACCCAGTGTGGCTTCTGAGTGTGATCCACAGAGCTCTGCCTGCAAGCTGAGGCCAGAACAATGCCTTGTACTAGCTGATTTTAAGCCATGGTTAGATTTCAGATTTAAATTTATCTTTACTGTTAAATGAAATAAAACATAAAGGAATAGACTGTGAAGAGAATCTGACAGACACTTTGGTATAATGGAGATTCTCCAGGGTTTTGGTTATATTTGCACAAACCCAGAGGATGAGATCCTGGTATGAATCAGCAGTATCACCTAGGTAAAAAATGTGATTTTGGTTTCTCCAGTTGAAAATCTGCAATTTATTTCCCATCTCCTTCCTCTCAAATTTTATTCAACTAAGCTCACTTAGAGGAGGGCTAGGAAAAAAAGAGCTGGAATCCTCTGCTCTCACCTTTAATTCAACAGAACAAAACTAGGAATTACCTTCTTTATGGTGCTATAGTCCCAGAGCATCTAGTTGAGGGTAACCCTGCTTACTGCAAGGGGGTAGGAATAGATGACCTTTAGACGTCCCTTCCAACCCAAATTATTCTATGATTCTGTGAAGTGTCCTACTGGGAGTCTACTGTATATCTTGATAGTACAAACTTTGAATAACCCATTTCTAAAACCAGCTGCTGTATCTGGCCTTGCTGCTGACCTATCTGTTCAACACATGTGCACATTATCTGAGGCTGATCTGTTTGCAGTGAATTAGCACAGCTCAGAGAGAAATCTCATGCTATTTAACCAACCCAGGACAGCATACCAATGAGAAAGAAGTTTCACCATTTTGGTTTCCTGGAATCTTAATACCTGTCTTTCAGCTTATTATTGTCATAATTTGTATTGTTATCCTTGCAAAATAATGAATTGATTTTTTGCTTTCTTTCCTAGGATCTTTTAGAGAGCCTTATAAACTCAGTTAGATTGTATTTAGATTTATAGAACATTTTACTTAAATACTTTCTGGTCTGTGACACTAGCTTATAATTATTATATAATATGGAGTGTTTCTCATGCTTGTGAATAGGTTTGTCACTTTTCTCTACAGAGCTGATGTTAGGCTCTGCCTTAAGTATAATGGACTGTTACACCAGATCAGGAAATAGTAACAATGCGAGAGAAAAAGATGCAAAATGTGCTTGTGCTTCTCTTCAGCAAAGCAGGGAAATGAATCATTAGAGCAAAAAGTGCATCATGGACGGTGGAGCTCCTAGGAACATTGTTTATTCATCTTTGATTGGCATCTTTCTGTACCCTCTTCCTCTTGGAGAAAACACTGTTTTACTAATGGAAAGCAGCACCTTCCAGTTTAGCTTGGTGAGGGGCTATCCCCTGGTGATATAGAGTTGCTATCTCATGTACTCCCTAGTTCCTAGAAAGCTGCTCCCTCCAGAGCTTGGCCAGAAAATCACCCGTGCTCTCCAGCAGTCCTTGTGTAGTTCACTTGCCTCGTGGAGCAACAGATCTGCTTTTGGTCCACTCTGACAATGCATCAGCAGTCATGGATCTGTTAATGAGTAATTCTGACGAGGTCTGTCAGTCAGTGCCTGTAAATCAAGTTACCAGTCCACAGCCCTTGTCAGGACTGACAGCCAGTTGACACCTAATGCCTGTTGTGATGCCTTCGCCTAGTGACACCTGTACATAGAAAGAAGCCAGTGATCACCACTCTATTGCTCTCATCCTCAGCTAAAATCCCCTAGTCACTCATTCTTTTAAAGCAGACAATATGAACAAACACATTTTCTAGATAAGCAGTTATGAGAAAATACCTATTTGCAGTAGGTATTGGTAATTTAATTTGAGAAATATAGCGTAGCAATGATAAATGCAGTTGTCTGTAAACAACTCTTTCAAATGAACTGGTGGTTTAGATTATTTTTTCTATCATTCAGTACCGTAAATACTGAAATTACCAAAGTTATTTGGCAATTCAGTCTAAGATTTTCTTTATTTATGGTGATCTGCAATAAAAACATCTGGTGCTACTGCAATTGTTCTTAATAATTTCCCTTCTGTGCAGCATGGTTTTTTTGGCTATGTGCTGAAACACAGCCTATGCAGAAGACCATAAAACAACTTAATTGCTGTGTTGATGCTTTCTTGAATCTCATTGATTTTCTTGAGCAGAGTATAAGGCCAAACGGAATGTAGAAATTTGGCATGCCATAGATGTGTGAAATATTCAGGGACAGAGGGACAGAAAAAACATATGGAGCTAATGAAACAAAAGAATCAATTCACCACCTTGAACTCAAAGGAGATATATTAACTGAGAACAGTTGAAGTGCTTTGTAAATGGTTTTAGCTAATTCAAATAACAGCCAAATAAACAAGCAAACCTTAATATTTATATATGCTGATGGAGGAATATCTAGAAAAACATGAATAAGTGTACTAAGAGCTGGAAAGGGACTGAGGAGGGGTCACCTCCATCCGTCCCCCTGTCTTTCAATTCTTGGCTTATTCTGTTCTGCAGACCCTGACAGTACCTCAGCCAAAATAAAAAGAGAAAACAGAGGAAATTGACTTCTATTGTAGTAGCAAAAAATTTTAGACTGAGCTTTCAGGGAGATTACTGTGTTTCACAGGTGGTTGAAGCTGCTTGGCTTGCAGGTCCCATGCCTTACATCACCATTCAGGGAGCTATAATTGCCTGCAAACACACTGCCAGTCTTTTCTTATGGCTTTGTTATAGCTTGGGTTTGCTTGGTTATTTTTCTCTTTTTTATTTTTTTATTCACTGTTTCCTGTATTTGGAAGGATGGATAGTAATAAGTAGGATATCAGTGTGTTAAATCTCTTTGTTAAATTGCTACAAATATTTTTTATACTCTGCTCTAATTGCTAATATTCCTTAGCTGATATTTATAGATAATGATATGAGCAGCTCAGTTCTCTTATTGTTTTTTTTTGTTTGTTTGTTTGTTGGTTTTAAAAGCCTAAAATGACTAGAAAGATGCTTGGAATTATATTGGTTTGATTAATATGGGGCTATGACATTTTCAAATTCACTGCATTAATGTAGTGCTAAATAAAGAAAACCAAAGGAGTACTTTCAATAAACAGTTAGAATTGCACTTCCAGCTATCACTGGCTTTACTTGAGAGTATAAAAATTATCAGATATGTAAACATCATGATAATTTAGGACCCTAGGGGAACTAAATTCTGAAGAATTTCATGTAAAGAAAACAATTCAAAGCTTGTGTGGAGACTTTCAAAACCATTTTGCTTTGCAGTGCTTTTATTTTCAAATGAATCTTTTTCTTTCTTGAAAAACAAAACTAAATGCAGCTAGGCTAATAATATCCCAGTTGTATAAGCACAATGAAGGAAGGGAAAATACATGTTTTAGTTGGGAATGAACAGCTCAAGGCTTTATTTCATGTGAAAGCTTTTGAAAACGTATGGAAAGAATTCCTAAATTATTAGGAATAATAAATACATGAAGTTAGATTTTTTTCCAGTCATTTACCATAATTATGATGATACATATAGTCTAGACAGCAAGGTTGCTGCTCTTCCATCCAAAGACACAGAAGCATTTCCATATCACATAGTGATTTTTTCTAAATAGAGTATTAATTTAGGCATTTGTATTCCTGAAGGAGATCCACCAACGGATATAATGTATATTGCTGGCAGTGTTTGGCAGTCTCCATGTGCTATATTATTTTTTGTTAAGGGAAGAAGCACTCTTAAGAACAGTAATATCTTTTGTTGTCTCTAAAGGATATGGTGAAAATCTTGTATTTTTGGCAACTTCACCTTAGAATAGCAACATGGGAGGGCTTATGAGTTGAGATAAGAAAATACAAAACCACTTCACTCCTGGTAGGTAGCTGGATTAGCATTAGCATATCTCTGAATAGTAAGTGTCTTCTGTTCCTCGGGTGACCTAAGTACCTATGATTTTGATGTCTGAAATGGGCACAGAAGTTTTTAGGTTGGGTGGTGAGACTGATGGGGTCACTGAAGTTGACTTCAAAGTGTGGTGAGCAACCTTTGAATCACCAGTAAGCTCCCAATGGATTTTTAACAGCTCCAGTATTAAATAGGGTAATTGGATATTTTTATAGTTGGGGTGATAGGAGCTTTGACTTAGAATTCATGCTCCTACAGGTTACTTGAAACCGCACGTATGTAAGTATGTGGTTTCTTTATAGGGCTGACTTCATAGTGAACATCTAGAAGCCTTGGCTGTCCTTTGTAAAAGGATGACTCTTTCAGGTACAGCTGAAGGGATAGATAGTGAAGATTCCATGCTCAGCTGCTCTCAGACTTCTGTCAAAGACCTGAATGTGGAATTTTTTTAGCCATTGCATGTAACAGTATTTTGATAGTGAGAATAAAACCAGTTAAAATGACACAAAACTTGATATAGTAAGTGTGCCTCAGGCTCTGTAATCTGTAGTGTTTGAGCAGAAGCCACTGACTCACAATACCATGCACTATGTGTAGGTCTTGCTATCAAATCATGGTACCACATCAAATGTCTCACCAAAGCCAGAAACTAATATCTCACCATTATGAGCAAGCACACTGTGATGTGCTAGGAGCAATTACACGCTGCTTCTCTTACTCATAAAAAAACACAGGAAGTTTCTTCTTTGACATAGTCTGGTATTAACAAGAATTATTTTTCTTTTTTCACTTATGATTTATCTATTGGGATACTTCAGTATACAGCCAGTCCCATTGTCTTCTAAAGTCTTTCAGTGTTTTGAGTCTGTTACTCCTGCAAGAGGGCAACTTGGGAGCCAGACATTATTCCTCTTGTTGCAAATGCTTGCATTTGTAGATGCTGATAATGAAAAATCTGGTCCCTCAAATTACTGATTCTTTCAAATAATGTACTTATTGAAGTCATAGTGCACAGGAAGTGTTGGTAACCATGAAATCATAATACAGTAGTGTGCTTTTAATGCTTTTAATTTTTCTCTGTTTTAATATAACTGTTGAGGGCAAGGAGTGAAAAAGAACAAGGGAAAAAAACATTTCCTTCAGTTGCAAGTAGCAGTGTCAATGACAAGTTCTCCTTTAATAGTAAAAGGAACACTGCTTTAATAGAAAAAAGAACACTGCTAATGCCTGTTGAAGCAGAATGAATATATTACTGAATGAAAGGAAAAAAAATCAATGTAAATTATTTTAAATGTCCTGCTGTATTACCCTAAGTCAAACAAAACAGATGAAGGCAATGCTGTATGTGATGGAGAAAGGATGTAGCTAAATACTGAAAGGCATGAATTATTTAAAGGCTAATGGGTGACAGAAACAATTCAACACAGATTCAGATGACATGATCTGAAAATTTGCCTTACAAGCTTATACAAAATAAAAAAGAGAATCAGAGAACTAATGCAGCAAAGTGATGTGAAATAATAATGAATGAGAAGGAAAAAAACCAAAACAAAATGAAACAAAGCAAGTGAGAAAACAGCCTTTACCAGCTGTGTTAAAGGCTACACCTCTTGCAAGTTACTGTTTTACTCCCAGTGTATTGAGCAGAGGGTGCTAATAGATCCCAAGCTGTGGCCTCAGAGGCCATACTACCCCCACTGGGCTTGCAGTCCAAGGATGCCCACTTGCTAGCAGGCTTTTCAACTGCAGTTCAGTGCTGAGTGTGGCTCACATTTCTCCCCTATCACCTTTCTGTCTATGTAAAATGCCATTACCAAGGAGGCAAAAGTGGACAGACCTTGGTAATCAGCTATACCTTAGTTCTCTCACGGAGAAGGAGATGAAGAAGTTGGTTTACTCCATAACACACAGAATTGCTGTCAAATGACTTCTATGTAGACTCAAGATACCTTGGACCATTTCTGTAAGGATGTTGCAGCACATAGAGCAGGCTGAGTGAACTTAAACAATGGCTACCATAATGTACCCCTAAGGCTCTGCAAAATCACTCACATGGCAGGGCAGTTGGAACTAGGTCCCTTCCAACCCAAACCATTCTATGATTCTGCTTGGAGGTGGAGATGCCTGTCTCACCAGGAGGTATGGGAACTTCCCCATCACCCCCAAACCACACATTCATAACCACATAAACATTTCAGAGGGTTGTGGGGCAGTGGAAAGCTGTTGAACATTTAAAAAAATTTCCTTATGTTTACCAGCTTACAAATGACTACACTATAGCTGCTTAAACAAAATGGAATCTAAATAATGGTGTGGGCTTTATTATATCTCTGTGTGCAAATAATAATTTATTCTTGAAAAAATTGCAGTTTAAACAGTCATGTAAGTTAGCATAAGTCATGTTTCAGCACAGCAATTTTAAAGTAATCAGAATGCAGAATAGCTGAAAGAAATTTCAATGAACAGATCAGAGAAGATTAATTAGAAAGGAATGTCTGTGTCATGTGCCTAACTAATGAAAGAAATTGAAAATAAATAATGTAAAACCACCAACAAAATGCCCCAAGGATGCCCTGCCCAGCAAGCCTATCTCCTGTGCAAGCCTGTAAATAAGAATGAGACTTGCCTAGTAATATGATTTGCATTCATATATGTTTGATTTTGATGGGTCTATTTGTCAAGTGAAATAGCCTGAGAAAAGCAGCTGTAAAAGTACACAAAGCAAGGCACTGACAATGTATATTTGCAATGATAAAAGCTAGTTTGCATGCCAGGAGGAATTTACACTTTGAAAGTGTTATTAGATATGGGCAGCAGATGAAATAGCTACTGTCTGATTTTTCTAATAAAAATTAAAAAGAGGTTCTTCTGCATACCCTGCCAGCCTTGCCATATGAAAGCTATTCTTATTTCCAGGATGGCTGTCCACTGGTAAAAAAATTTCTGTTTTCTTCTTCTACTGATTAATTTTCTTCCTGCTATATCAGGCATCTATAGCAGGGCCTTTTCAATGTGAGATCTTGCAATGAATTAAACTGCTGTTCAGTCTGGTGTATTTAACCTAGTTTAGTGTAACCACATCTATCATGATTGTTCATTCTGTCTCCTAAGACTGGTTTTTTTCGTTTTGTTTTTCTTTTTTTTCTGTCTTGTTTTCTTGGTATTTACTTGCCAAAAATTTGAAGAAAAATAGTATCTGTATGCAATACAAAACTGGTTTTCATTTACCTTGCAAGCTGTTCAGGAATCATTAGTTTGCCATTTAAGTCATCTAGCCATGAAAAAATAAAATGAGCTTATTAATGTTTGGAGAGACTTTAAAATTCATTGTGTAATTTCACTGTTACCTGAAGTCTTCTGATTGGAACTGAAGTCTATCTAAAAGATAAGGTCTAACTCAACCTGGAATCTTGGTTAACATACAGTAGTCGCTTGTTAAAAAACTTTCTTGTTTACTAGTCTGCAGGTCAGAATAAACAGTCAGAATTTCTTGGCCAGCAATCTGTGGACCTATAGACGATTGCAAACTCCTTCACATAGCATAAATTGTGAAGAAAGAACTGAAGCTGAAGAATGTATAAGCAATGCCCTATTGCCTAGTCTAGACTTTCCTGGCACAGTTGAAGTTTTTATGTAGGAAACTTCATCACCTTTAAACTCTTCAGACATCTCAGTTTTGTGGTACAATGCTTCTGGTTGGATGTAGCTCTGACTGGAAGTCGTAAATATTGGTGTTTGGCATATGTGAACTCTCTACTGACCAAACAAAATGTCACAAAGAAAGAGTACTTGAGAGATCAAACACTTTATACACATTTCCTCCATGTGTGGATGGAGAATGGTACAAAAGGGAGAGGAACTAAAAATAAGCTTCCACTGCTTTGTGCTCACAGTGTCATACTTTCTCATCGAGTTCTCTACCCACTGGATAGGTCTTGAAAAATCACATAGTCAGATCTCCTTTTCCTAATGGAAAAGCTGGGGATTGAAGAAGTGAAAATCAGTGTATTTTCAATGAATAAAAAGGAGAATGAACATGATATAAATGGGTTGGAGGACAAAAAATGTGTATGTAGAAATGGTCTTAGACTATCCATTGAATATCTGAGCTGATTCTCACTATGTGCAATACTGACTCAGACTCCGAAATTCATTGTTATCCTATGAGGTAGATGGAGGTAAATGAAAAATAAAATAGCTATTTGAAAGAATAAATTAATCCCTGACAATTTATGAGTTAACCTTAAATACTATTACACAATTGAGAATTAAAAGAAAAAAAAAATATATGTTCTGGTTTATATTTTAAATTTTCCAAGGTAAATGTACAAGACCAAATTATTTCCCAGTTCAGTCCACAGGCTTTCTCTGGCTTACACCAGAGGTGAATGAGATACTAATAGGTATTCTTTAACTCATCAGTAAAATCTTGGTTGTTGCTGTTATTTTGAACTCAGTTCTAGTCTAGAAGGTGATTGCCTCAACTGTGTGCCCTAGAAGTCCACTTGATAATCTTTCTCTGCTTATTTGATTTGGTTGTTTGGAAAACTATGGCAGATGGGTCCTGTGCCACCTGCTGGCTTTCACAGATCAAGAGCTGGTGCTTGTTGCCTCTCCCTCCCCCTGAACATGACAGACCAATATAGCTCTGAGATCTTGCTCTGAGCTCTTACTCTGAGTGACTGTGCAATGGTTGATGTTTACCTTAAGTTTTCCAGTTTTGTGTTTTGTAAGTAGCTAGCCTAAGCAAGTAAATCCTTAACTTTGACTTAGATCCAGAAGGCCCAGACCATTGAAATACAGAGCCATAAATCCACTGACTCTAGTACTGAAGAAATAAAACCTTCTCTGTAAGATGAAACTCAGAAGTTGCATTCGGACTTTTAAGGGGGAACTTCCCATAACTAAATTTAAAATATTTGGGTTTGAGTCATAGATACTAAAGATTTCCCTTTAAAGTAGATACTAAGCATAAATAATCACTGATAGTTAAGCATAAGTTTTCCTCTACTGACCTTCATAATGTATCCATTGAGGAAATGTTGTTTATTTCAGCAAGAAAGCCCATTCCCAATCATTTTTGGCAAGTAAACAATGGTATTCTGTGGAATATGTTCTTTTGGACGAAAAATATTCAAAGGAATTAAGTATTTAAGAGGAATAAAGGTTGAGTAGTTGAATAAAACATTTTTATTTAAATGTAAAGGCTTCCCAGGGATTTTAAATGCCACTAAGGAATTTCATTGTGTGGGGACAGAGGAAAAAAAGAATTCCCCAAGGTTTTTTTTTTAGTTGGATAAACTGGAAGGCAGATTTATAAATAGCAAAAAAATCTTATATTGAATGATGCTAGAAAATATGACAGAGAAGTGGTTTTAGGGGTAACAGGAGATACTGATGTTTCACCTTGTTTTTAATGCAGACTCAAAGTCACAAATTCTAAAAATGTGTGAGTTCTGACTGCCTCCAGAGAAGATGCTCCTATTGGAAAGATTTCCATCACCTGTCAAAAAAAAGTTTGTTGCTACAACTGTATCAAAAGTGAGTACTAAGTACCACTCAGTTCACCTTTGTACAAATCAATTGAGGTCATACTATTTCTTGCAGCTATTTTCTTCAAACTGCCTTCAAGCCCTTTTTGGGTTCTAGGAGACTACAAAAACTGTATTTAAGGGAATGCAAGTTTTAGTTTGCCCCCAAGTACGAGTAAAATTGATTTATTTGTGTCTAAAGCAGCGGCCTTAATCAGGGTAACACGTAATGCACTACTCAGTGAGGAATCCAACCACGACTCAGCTTTTGGAAGCTGACCTTGCTGTAGACCAGTTGGATAGGGTAAACCTGATATGGTGTCACCTACATCTGACTTTCTACTCCAGATTGTTGCCCAGGGCCTACAAAAGGTGAGGGATGGCTAGCTTGAGTATTATACTATTTTATACTGTTTTCTTCTTCTGAAACGTACACAGGTCTTAATTTCACCCTAAATCATCAAGCATTTGGCTGTAACAGACATTTATACCAAGCTATGGCTGTGCTGTCAGCAGTCACATTAACTGGAATATGACAGCAGTATATAATATGGACAGGCTATAAGCAAGGCTCCATGATGTAAGTTCATGTACACCTCACATCATTACCCTCCTACTTTGATTTTGTTTTCTGTGCAAAAAGTGACTAACTGCACTTATTGCACTTCTCCAAACACTCAGAATACATCAGTGTGTATGAATATGTGGAGCACCTGAAGGAAATAAAGGAACACCACCATAATGCAAAGAAAATCCCCTGATGTTCTGAAGAGTTATAAGTATGTGTGTGAAGGACATTTGGAAATAAAATAACCTTGGCTACCATTTTCACACTCATGTAAGTATTTGCAGGAGAATAGTGATGAATATGGAGAAAATGATGAGAACTATGGAGAAAATCATGAAAATGGCTAAGTGTCTATAAACCCCTCAAATCTGGCTTTTTAAAGGTCAGAAGCTTTTTAACATAAGAACATTGGAGGTCTGGAAAATAGTATAGCATATATTATAAATCTTCTAGCCGAAGTCTGTAGAAAATTATATATATATAAAAAAAAATCAGTATTACAACATACTTATGAATTAATTTAAATGACTCATCATTTCATAGTGGCCATGATGTGAAATCTTTATTTTCTTCTGAAACTGGAGGTTAGGAGTGGTACACTATTTTACATTGCTCTGGTGGTTATATATAAATCTGAAAAAAAACATAAATGAAAGAAAAAAAAAATAAAGGAGACATACTTAAAACTATGTAAGACAACAGGATAACCACTATTAACTCACACCTTGAGCATTAGCTGTAGAAGGGTGTTAGAAATTTGTTGTTCAGCAACATTTTGAGTGTTTCTGGTGTTGCTGTTTACCTTTTACATTGCTGATGCGTTATCCTAAAAGTGTAGTTCAGGATAACAACACATTTGCTAGCTAATTATGTGTTATTAGTAAATCTATAAACTGATTCCAACTAGCTTTCCACTGCTTCCTTGTATCATACCCACTGTTATTTACAGTCTTTATCCTAACAGGGACAAAAAAAAAAAACAAAAAAACTTTTTGTCTGAGTTAATTTCTCTTTGAAAACAATACCAAAGGAAACTTCCCTGAGCAAGATGCTCTGAGCAGGGCTTTTTGCAGGTGAAGCATGGAGCTTGCACATGCTGGGGTGAAGAATGTTATGGTGATTTGGCTTCTGCTCTGACTATGTTCTGGCCTCAGGTCTGAATAGGAGGGTGTGCAGCCCCTATGACATTCAGTACAGGCTGTATTACCTGGAGGTCCCTATACAAGAGCTTTGCTTTTCAACTGCAGTTGGAAACCTGTACATTTATGGTGATGTTGGCGACTGTACATGGAGTTGTTGAGGCACAACTCCTTCCCTGAGGGGAAGCCTTTGCACCAGCACTAGGATCTGGGAGAACTGTATGGCATTGGGTGTGTAGTTTCTCTACATTCTGCTTTTCTGCATGGAGGCCATAGCAGTTCTGAGGGATTTGTATTTGAAGTCTCTATCACAATACTCCTGAGGTGTGAAATACCTTCACAGTGCACTGTATCCTTCAATTACATACATACATATATATATAATATTTCGTGCTAAAATGGGATACCTAAGGGACAATATAGCTTGTTGATAACCCTTATATATTTTGTGCAGCATAACATGACGACTGGGCTCTCAAGAGGAGCAAATGCTTGTTTGTACATTGGCTGCAAACTTGCCATGCAAACATGGGCATTTCTATCATAACCATTACAAATTTTATCTTTTCTGGAAATGCTGATGTTTTGATTTTGTTCAGAGCAAGCTGCAATTAGTGAAGGTTTACAATAGGAAGAATAACTAAAATTCATCAGCATATCTGCTATAGCTCAATCACAGTAACCATGAAATAACTAGGAGAAAAAAGTTAAATTTCCCAAGGTGATCATCCTTTAGCAATCACAAAAAGACCTGCTACACCCCAAGCTTAACCACAGCCATTCTAAATAGCAAAGATGACTGAGAGTACTTGTGTCTACTAGCTGACTGCAGCTAGAAAAATGCATTGCAGTAGAGCTGGAAGATGTGTGTAGGGGTGAATAAAGTGAAGTACATCTACATTGCATTTATGTTCCTTTCTTGCTCTTTTGTATCAGGAGAACAAGTGGCAACATTTTTTTTTTTTTTTTTTTTTTTCTGTATAGCAAGACCAAATTCTACATTCTACATTTATACACATATATTTTATTTGTCACCTACCAGAAAACCAGATGCTTCAAGAAGCTAATCACACACTGGGCAGTATGAGTGGGAATTTGGGGTACACAGCTCATTACACCTTCTGAGACTCATATCATTCAGCTAAGTAACAGTCCTTTTATTACAGGTCAGTCACAGCAAGCTTGGCAGTTTTAAAAGACATGACACTGGAAGCCCCATCACTCCAACCACCTGAGAACTGCAGTATTTAATCACCGTTAAATGCTCAGCCTGAAATTAATCCTGATAATAAAAGTTAATAGGTAAAAATGGAGATGTTCTGGCTCCACACATTTATCAGACTTTATAGACCTGAGTGGTGATCTTTATGAATCATATAACCAGGATGTTCCAGTTACTTCTGCTTGTCTGAAAACCTCATTAGCAGTGTATAATGCTTGTCCTATAAATTTTATTGTTTTAAATAAGACAGGATCATGACAGGTTCTTGTGTAAAATTGACTCCCTCTGATTCAACAGTTATGGTTCCATGTTTAGCTCATCTATGTATTGGTATATATGGGTAAATATGATGGTTTTCTAATAGTCAGCTTGCTCCAGGCATCACAATTTGCCAAGGCAGGAAAAGTGAACTAGCAGGATTGTATCCCTGCTCATATCTCATCAGCAGATTGTTTCCTGGAGCCCAGTTCTTGGGTATTAGATGGGAGCAAATCTACCAAGGGCACTCAAAATGCACAGTTATAACTCAATGCAGAAAAGGAAAGCAATCTGCCTGCCCAGACCTCTTGACATCAGCATTTAGATTTATGTGACCTGTATTACTGGAGCTGATGTATAGCGAGAAAAACAGTCACAGAGACCTTTAAGATCCAGCAACAATTTTTCCAGGCTAAGACTTAGTCAAAGATGCAGTTAGGTTCAAATCTTATAAAACAAAATAATTCTGTTTGGAATTCCCAGGGACAAAAGATATGGATACTCACAATATAACTTTCACTGGTCGTTTTGTATTATGTCTCTACATTATTATTTGTATTTGTCTCTACATATAATTTGTATTTGTCTCTACATTAGTTCAGGATGATAGGTTCTAAGGAGAATTTTATTGATTTTTTTTTTTGTCAAATTCCTGGTACAGAGTATCAGCTGTGTGAGCCTGTTATGAATATGAATTTAGACTGGTATGCTACGATGGGGGTTTTTTTGCGGGGGGGAAGTACTCTAAATTACACTTCAGGATTTACATCAGAAAACCAAATAATGCCATACTGTGAGTTCATAAAGTCTTATTAGAGGGTATGTTGGTGATTTTCTTCCAAAAGAAAATCAAAAAGTAACCCAACTTGTAACAAAGAAAGTATTATATATCACAGGTTTTTAAAATATGACATTAAAAAACCTAAAGAGATTCTTAACAATGTTGGCAGCCCTGGGGGAAAAAAAAAAAGAAATATTTTTAATTCGTGTATTTTAAATTAGTAGAGCTTATTTATTTTATTTTATTTTTATTTAGTTACCAGAACCTTTCACAGAATTCAAGAGCTTACACTGAGCTTCCTCCAGATAAATTTCTTATCTTGTGTTTTATTTATCAAAAGTGAGATGGTTAATGAATTCAGAAATATACTTAGCTATATGTAAGTCTATGAATGAACCAAGCATTTTATTTGCTCTATCTTGTTAAGCTACATGCCAGATGCATTACCTCACTTCTAGTTCCATTGAAATGAGAAAGACAATTACTTTTTTTCAATTCCCATTTGTCACCAGTGCAGCAGCCCTGGAGTATTAGAAGCCCATCTCTCCTTTTAGTTTTGTAGCCTAATTATTGTCCTGTCTTTGGAACCAATTTCTGCAATACGCAGGGCTGCAAGATGAGTCCCCATTCAAGTATTATCTAGCTTTTCTTCGCCCCATTTAGCATTTTTGACAAAATTAAATTGGCAATGTTGAATTTGGAATTTCATTTGATAGCAGTGGAAATAAAGTGATTTTGATTGATCAGTAGATGCTCAGCACTAGGAAGATCTTAAAAGGAAAGACTAGCTTTAATTTTATTTGGATTACAATGTTTGGAAACAGAGTTGCTCCAGTTATTATCGGTAAAATGCCAGATCCTGAAAGCCTGGCTCTGCTTGCAGCCAGTACTTCAGGGTTCTTCCCAGTGTTGTTTGCCTATACAGAAATCTCATTATTTTCTGGCAATAGTGGAAAGGAAGAATGTTCAGATTGTTGCTGTTCAAGCAACACTTGGATTTTTGAGTCTGGTATTAAAGCAGACACTGCTTTCTCATGGTGCATCTACCCAGATTTATCCTGTGTGTATTTGCCTGCCTGAGCTCCCACTTTGCTTGCTCAGGTCCTGCAAGGAAACGAATAAAACTTCTGTAGCCTGGGAGCTCTTGTAAGTGCTACAGAAATAAAGATATACTTTGCATTTTTAAAGTTGTCCCAATAAAAGCAGAGAAGATAAACTTGTGCACTGGGAAGCTCAGGCTTTGCAGTGGAAATCTTATACCTATAAAGGACTTGGTTACAGCTGCTCTATGGTAATAGGTGAGCAGAGAGGAGCTTGCTTTTTCCATATTTCAGTTGAGATAGACATGAACTAGCTGGGTACCTGAGGTGGATATTATAGGTGATATTATAGATACTAGATTGGCTGAGACTCTGCTGATGTAAGATTTGAGGAGGTTGTTTGTGTCACATATGTTTGTATAACACAATTTGCCCTGTCCTTAAGAAGGGTTACAGGCCCCCCACTACAATTTGGGTTTAAATATTAGGATTTTAAAAATAAATTACTCTGGTTTCTTTTATGTGTGTATTTGAAATTGTTTTCTGGAGGTTTTGAAGTGCCTCAAGTAGAGAAACCACTTGTAATTTTGACTTTAATTTTGTCGTTCTCTACTCAGCCCTACTAAGAGGGCTAAGGGTAGCTGCACTTTCACTGTGGGAATTTTTATCAAATCGAGCATTTCTGTGTTAGCTGAAAATATGAGTCAGAGAAAATAAAAAGTAGGCAGGAAATTCACTTCCAGCTCTTTCTACCAGAAAAGCCACATTTTGCTGTGTTTTCTTAAGATATGGTTGCTCTTTTTCCTGTAGTTCTTCCTCTGCCATGCCATTAAGGTTGGTACTGGAAACACACTTAAGGCATCTATGCAGGTCAATTCTAACTGTTAGCAACAGGAACTGGAGTTTTCATGGTCTTTTGTCATCAGATTTCTGAGTCTAGTGATGAAGAGGAGAGCACTTCACTTCCATCAGTAAGAAGACCACCATCACCACCAGAAATGATGATGTGTGGGAATAGCACATTTTATATCTTCTGATTTTCTAAATCTTATGAGACAAGAGCAGAGGTGACTGATGTTCTCCAGGGGGCCAAACCCTTGAGGCAGGAGAGCTGGTGTCCCCTCCTCATGAAGCCCAGCCTCTAGGCTTTGCCTGTGCCTATTACCAGCTGTCAGCTGCTTCCCTGGCAAGACTCCAAGCCAACACTTCACCACTGGCTGACGTTTTGAGGATGTGCTGATTTCCACAGCAATGTGCTCCCCCACTGATGTTTGTGTGGGCAGGCATCAGACCAGAACATGCCCTGTGTGGGCTGGATTTCTCTTTTCCCTTTCAGTGCAATCACTGAACATATATGAGCAATGTTTCATGGCATTAGTTCCATTTAGGCTGTAATGCTTGTCTGACACAGATATTTATTCTGCTCTTTATTTTCAAGTATGCCATGCTAATGTCTTTCAATACTTCTCATTTTAAATACCTGCCAGCAAACCCTTAGACAGACCTTTGGCTAAACACCGTGCCAATGGTTTTTTCATAAATTTTTTTTTTTTTTTCAAGCGTTAAAACCAACCTGTGGGTTGGTTGTGGTTTTTGTTTAGTTTCTGTTTGTTTTCTTTTTGTTTGTTTGCTTAGTTTTGTTTAGTTTTTTAAGTCGTGGGCTAAAATGTCTGCTGTGTAGAGGCAATAGGGAAGCCATCCTGCAATAGCTGATCTATCTGCTCTAAAGGAAGAAAGTAGGAAATAACAGTGTGTAAGTTGATTTAGGTAATCACAAGTTTCAATGTGGTGTCTGGGCATACCATTAAGCTCCCCTCTTTCTCACCAGGTGTGCATCCCTTTGCCTCCCTAGGAAGTGTCAGTCAGCTAAAGTGCCCTATTTTGGGGCACTCAGTAACTGATCACTCTTAATGGTTACCAAATTCCAATTTAATATCAGTAGCTGGGAACTAAATCTTTGCCATAGAATTAACCATTTTTGGATCTACCTTTTCCAGGGTGCTTTTCATTTGGCTACTAAGGTCAGTGGGATGATTAACCAAGAAAGAAGTTTTTAATATATCTAAATATCACTCCCTCCACACTTAGGAGGACTTTTTTTGAATGAAATTTGTAAAAAGATATCTGTATTTTGGATCTTTACCTATACATTTTATTAGTATACGTTTTCTTATAGTCTTTTCAATGCTTTAAATATTTGCAGTGGTTCTAGTGCTGATGTCGAAGATTAAATTAATTAAAGATGGAAAATTGCATCAGATGCAATTCCATTAAAGTTGGAAAATGCATTCAGTAAAAAATGCACAGCACAACAGGTTGGCATCCTACATGTAATCAGCAAGGAAAAAACCCCACACTAGTGTAATCAGTGCTGGCAGGCATATTTTTTAACTTAATGAAAAATATTTGCTTTTTATATATATTTTGGCCTGCTGATTATGATTATAACTTCATGGAAAATGAAAGACATCTTTCTTTAGATCAAATGTACTGCTGCTGATTTAACACTCAAAATAATTCCATGACAATTTTAAGGAAAACACCTGAGTGTTAGTAGATATTGTGAGGAGTACTATTTGGGTGTATATGGTTTTACTCATTCTTCTCCCACTGACGTGTAGTAAATAACAATAATTTTTGGTACTTCACCTGAGCTCTCCACATGCTGTAAAACTATTAATATCCACAGCAAGGAGGAAGAAGGACCAAAACCTCAGATCTCAGAGTCGCTCGCTGAGCTGAAATATTGTTGCTTATTCAGTATAGGGCCAGCTGATAGAACTTTTACTAAAATAACTGATATAAATCTCACTTTTTTGTACATGATATCTTCTTTCTTAGAAGGAGAAAAACTTACGTATTTCCAATCTGCACTAGGCAATGGCTGGGGATACAAACCAGACAAATAAAAGCTTCATATGTCTTTTATTTCCCAAAGTACAAGGTTATCATGCCGAAATGTTAGGACAGACAATAGGTAGACTAGGCTCTACACAGCACTTCATCACTTCTGAAATGAAGGGTTGATCTGATTTCATTAGTGTCTCTCTCAGGATTTCCTGTGGTGTAGCAGAGAGAAGATTTTGGCATTTCTTCATGTGTATCTGTGTCTGTACTGCTTATTCCTAGTGATGCTCATCACTAATGTATCAGCATCCTCTGGTAACGCTTTGTATGTCCTCTCTCCTAAGGCATTTAGCAAGTCAAGGAACAGCATAGTTATGCAGAGTATTTCCATGTCAGCTCCAGGAGTTAGTTAAATTTTCAAGCAAATGTTCATTAGCAAAGATTCTCAAGCAAATGTTTGCCTAAATCTAAATACTGGAGGACTGGATTCCTAAGGATAAGGCTGATGAAAAGTGTCATGAGATGCAAGTAAAGGGTGTGTTATGTCTATGCTAGTAAAACCTCAGCATGTCTGAAAATCTCTGTTTTACTGATCTGGGGAATCTTCCCACATCCCAAGTCTTCAAGCAGAACTCAGGGCCCAGCACATCCCTTGTTTCTCTGCACAAACTTTTTACCGTGCTCTTTGGAGGCCAAAGAATCTTGCATCTTTTCTGCACTGGGGTGCGGGGGCAGCTTTTGTTGAAAGCGGCTGGGAAAGCTTAATGCATCTGCTGTTGGGGAGGTCTCCTGGATGAGGGAACGTCACACACCTCCCAGGCTGAGCTGCATCTGTTATCTCATGGTCAAAGGAGCTAATGGCTAGGTTTAGCTTCTAAGAAGGGGTCAGACATCCCCACTCGCACTGAGTATAGGTGGAGATGGTTGTTGAGCCCACCACTGTGATAACTGCTCTTGACAAGAGTTAAAGATGTGCGCTCTTTGCTCTGCCCTTCGAGGTCATTGCTGTGTAGGGTAACTCTGCCAACAATAGTTATATATGTCAAACAATTTTACATACTAAAGTCTTCACTTCACTAAGCAAAATGTACATCCTTATCTAAAATTTTAGATGTTAGGATTGATTTGCAGCTTCTCCCAGACTCTTTATTGTGTCTAGTTTCCTCTAGGCAACAGCCCACAGGACAAGTCGAGCCCTAAGCACTTGCTGCCTTTCACTGACATTCTCACCTGTACCTCAGATGAGGATGGGAAAGTACTGAGAGGAGATCTGCAAGGGATACAGAGTGAAACAGAGTGAAAGGACTTTGTGTCTTGATTTTGTATTATTAACATTGTCCACTGATTTCGACAAACACTGAGAAAACACTTGAAACCCAAAATGCATTATTGACTGTGTCTGGAAGAAGTGTGGGAGTGTGAGGGAATGCATGTGTGCAGGTGCTTGGCTACAGGACACTGTTCTGCACAGAAACACGCTGTGCTCATGCTTCCCATCACTTATCCTGCCCTGGTTTCCTCGGGGGGGTGCTGAGGACAACTTTTGCTCATCCTCAGTTTTGACAAGGCAGTGTGTGGCATGAGGTCATCCTCATTTCTGGAGAGTGGAAATCTTAGCAAGGCACCTGCAAGTCTTCCAAGAATCTCCTGCCCTGCCACCTTCTTGGCCCACAGCCCATGTTGGAGACGGGCTGTGACTGGGCTGAGGCCCCAGCCCAGAGGCTGGTGAACACTTCAGGTTATTTTATCCAGTGACAGTACAGCTGCATGTGGTTTATGTTTTATAGATCTAGTTATTATCAGTCACACTTCATTTGTAACCTAGACTGCCAGATTCATCTCTCTAGGAGCAGGGTTTCTTCTTGAAGAAGGCCATCATGAAAATACCCACGTGTCTAGGCAAGGCAGGGCATTCCCCCCCATTTGTGTGTAGTGTGACCCTGATCTCTTCACAGGCAAGGCTGAAAGCCTTAAGCTGAAAAGTTTAAATAAAAAGGCCACTGTTGCTGATGTGTACTCAAATGTGACAATCAGCAAGCATCATTTGCTATCTCCTAAAACAAAATTTAATGACTTAATGAAAGAAGAAAAGAACCCTAAAAAAAATGACCTAATAATAAAAGCAGTGGTCCAAACAAAGACAGACAGGCACACGTGATGTTTAGTACTTACAGCTTCTAGGCATCTGAGGTTAGAAAAAGCCTTTTTGTTTTTCAAATAAGAGCTACTCCAAAGGAAATAATGCAAACTGCATGGGAAGAGTTTAATTAATATCCCTAAACACTATGTTTCCAGAGAGACAGAAGAGAAGCAGGCATCTATATTAATTAATTGGGAAAAAAATCTGCTAAGTAAAATGGATGTAATTAGAAGTAATGTCTTGAGGCCTGCTTTTGGAGTCCTTTTCCCACTTTAAAAAATTATCTGGGACAAGTATTCCACTGAAGAGGTAGTCTAAACAGAAAGTTTCCAAGAGATTCAGAATTTATCTAGCTAACTCCCATTGACAGAATTCAGTCAATAACAGGAAAATCTACCACATTATTAAACAGAAACCACATATGGAAAAAAAAAAATTAAAATCAAGAGGACTTTCTTCAGATTGAGGTTTATTTTGAGTGACACTGAAAGTGGTCATTTTGGTCATTCAGGACTTAGAGAACTGGGAAAAACAAAGTAGGGAGAAAGTAGAATTAGATGAGAAGTGGAGAAGAACAAAAGACAAGAATAAAAAAGTGAGGCAGGAGATAGGTACTGAAAGATCATTGTAAATTTGAAGTGTTCTGAGAAAAACCCTGGAATCAGCATGAGATCTGTTGAAATGAGTTGTGCAGACGAGAGCACCAGCTCTGGTCAGGAGACAACTGTGTCTGGAGATGAGATGCTCTCCCTATCAGAAACATATTTTATTCCACTTAGCATCCTCTGCTTTTTTAATTTCCATAAAAAATGAAGAATTTGAGAAACTCTTAAAATCTGACAATAAGCTGATAGTTAAACACCAGCTTTAAGATTATGTTATTGCCTAAATCAAGTAAATCAGCCCAGAGACTTAAATATTTTCTCAGTGCTCCAGGCATGAAGATATTGACTGTTTTGCATAAAATTAATACCATTTGTCCATTTCCGTTTTATGCAAGCTGCATCTTGCTTTGTCACATTTGGATTCTGGTAAAAAGCTAGTGGCATGCTGTATCACCTCAGAATGTTGCTTGTGTTTCAAGCTGTTTTTCACTAAGGAGTGACATAAGCCCTCCATCAACTGAAATATGGATTCTTGTAGGTTTATAGAGGTTCTGGTACCATTTCTGTTACGGACCTAGAAATTAAGGAAGACCTCATGTTTCTCCCTTAGCTCCACTGGTACATGGTACTGATGCTCTCAAGGCAATACATAAGGTTTCTTGTCCTGCCTCTAGAACATATAGAATACTGGCACCCCTCCCCTCTTCTCCTGCTTTTTTTCTTTCTCCTACTCCTACTTCAAAAAACCCCAAACAAACCCATCCAAACGAAACTTATCACTACATTCATAAAGAAAAAAAATATCTTTTGAAGAGATTTAAGATAGTACATAACAAAGAATGAAACTAAATAAGATCCACACCATTGTATGTATGCTCATGGGAGTGAGATTACAATTCCAGTTCTTCCACGGTTCAAGAACTTCTTAATGTCTGAAGACAGATTTGAAAATTTAAGGGCCTTATTCAACAATCTCTGTGTGAGATACATGTATCTGATGTATTGTTTCACCTTACCAAGATTTAAAGAGTAATGTGCTTTGAATCCTTGTAGTTCAAATTTTCATTTTTTTCTGTGAAACAGGATAAGCTGAAGCATAGCACCGAGAGTGTTACTTGTTACGTAATGTTTAACTCTAAAATGGAAAATAATGAGAAATTATAATTTTGGAAGATTTTGCGATCGTTACATGCGTTAGATACACAAATTTACAGGCAAGTTTTAAGAGTTAAAATAACTGTTAGAATAAATGACTGTTTAAGTAAGCCATTAAAAAGGAAATATTCTGAAATACTTTCTAATGAAGGACCAGTGGGAATGCTATTGAAGCCACTGTTTCAGAGATAGGGCTGTGAATTTCTTAATGAATTACTGCCTAACATTTAACCCGAATCTCTCAGAGGGGTTTACATTAACACTTTTTTGTTCTGGCTCAATTGACCTGCTCCTTTATAAAATACTAAGAATAGGATTCTCAGCTAATTTCAATATTTCATCACACCTATAGATTAATATTTGTATAATTTTTAATGTAGAAATTTTAATTATTAAAAACCTAGAAAAACAAATGGAATTATAAAACAGCAACAGATTACTTCATTAATGTTTGCCTACTGGGATAAGTAGAACATACCACAGAATATATCAAAGCAGACGCCAGTGAGAAACTATCCATCCATTTGTATGCAGGAGGTTCTCTCTTCGCATATCAGTCTTTATAAGCATAAGCCTATCAGTCTTAAATAAACCATCATGTTATAATCTGTAGCATAAAACATAATGGCAAAAATAAAAAGAAGCATACTCGGTGCTCCCATAGACTGGTGAACTCTGCCACCAAATTATAAGAGGTGGAAAAATACTTATTATTATTTTATGAAGGTGTATGAAATTTAAGTTAATTTGCAAATACTAACAAAGATACTTCAGCTGTGTGGGAGGGCCTTAAACCAAAAGTAATAAAAATACCAGATTTAAAAACTGTTGTTGTGTTTGTCCGAGCATGTCACAGACACTCTGTCAGCTCCACTGCATGACATGTATTACATAAATGGGTAAAAATGTGAAAAATATGACTGAATGAGCCAAAGTGCAGACCTGTAAACCCATAATAATATAAATACTTTTTGTTTCTACGAAATAACCCTTGAACTTTCTGCAGTAACGTCTAGATTTTAGTAAATTTCTTAGAATAATTTGCCAAGATGTGCTCCGGAATAAAATTACTTCAAACATGATTCCATCATGCTTCAAATAGAAGCTCTACATTTGCTTTATTTGGCCAATGAACCCTAGCTGATGACTTCCAAGAGTCCCAGAAAAACTGATCATAAGTATTGCACACCAAATACATGTCTAGATGATGTGCACTGCCTTTTTATTTAATAAAAATGAGCGTCACGATATATATGTGCATACATTTGGTTATTGCTATTGGAATTAACAGCCTGAAATTTAATCTCAGCCTATTAGAAACAGGGCTCAGCAGACCCACACAAACTAAAATGAATACTTGCTTTTCATCAGGCTTCAAGACAATGTGTTTGTTAGTACCTTCAGACTAATACCAGTTAGGTTTTGAACAGTTTCAACCTCACGCTAGATGAATTGAGACAGGTGAAAGTAAAAGTGTGTTACACAAAATAAAAGAATACAGAAGATACAGTATTGTATTATTTACTGAACAAAATAACAAGTAAAAATCATGTTGTTTGTGGGGTTTTTTTTTGTTTTGTTTTTTTTTTAGAACATCATTCAGTAATCAAATTTAGACCATACAAGCATTAACAAGAAATGTAAATAACTGTTACTGTTAAGATGGTATCTACAACTTTTTAAAATCTGTTTGAGATCCAAAACTGTATACCTCACTTTAAAATGATTCAAATGCCTTGTACAGTATGTAAAAAAATTGATAGTCAATGACAACTACGATGAAATGTACATACAATACCTGAATTTAAGATTTTAATAGCTCACGCCCACGTCATCAAAATGTTTAGATTCCACTCATGGAAGATCTGGGTCTCAGTGTGTATTAACCCCTTCCATGAAAGAAGTAACTGGTTTTGATAGTGTGAATTTATATTCTTACCTTTCCCTATACAGGGAAGGAAAGGGTCAACATTAAAGAAACAGTGGTTCTGATAGGCAGAAAGGTTATGGTACTGTAACTACATGAACCACCTTCCCTACACAACATAAAAATAATCTAATATTAAGGATTATTTTACAACTCAGTGGAAATATGCAGTAATGCAATCCATTTCCTTTGTCTGGATGACAAAAATGCAGTCTTAACAGTCACAAGAGCCCGCCTTGTGTTAGCTATAAAAAAAAATATATTTATATATATATTTATGCAGCTACTATGTGCATTAAACAAAATCACTGTATGAATCAGCAGGGTTCAATAACACTTGCATCTGAATCTCTGGGAGGGGAGCATTGAAGTCTGTGGTGCTTCTCAGTAAGGACTCACAATGAAATGGCAAAGGATAGAAACCCATTTGTTTAATATCTTATTTTTCATATCACATTGCCTAAGAAATAGCCCATAAGATTTCTGGCAGTTGAAAGGATCTGTTACCTTTATTTCAACCTACTGCTCAGAAATGAAAGATATTCCTTGAAACAAACCTGATAATTAATTCGTAGTGCACACTGAAACTAAAAATCAGCCCAATTTCATTGTGTACATCCATAAAATAAAATTAATTCAATCATTGTGAAAGTTCTCTGTTGCCTTCATTTCTTATGAATTTGCACATCATGAGTGATTTAGAAGGATAGTAATTGGCAATTTATAAGAAATATTGCGCTACTCCTGGAAAGCGTTTACACGGTGACTCACTCAGTTAGGTATGTAGGCTAATTTAGAATTGAGAAAAAAGTGGGTGCATTTCACATACACTTGTAGAAATATAGGAAAATTCCTTTCTTTTCTTCTTTACCTGCACTGAGATACTTTTCTCAATCACCTGTGAACACTAATCACTGCTCTTTGCAATGAAAGTGTACAGATTTGTCACTCAGACTTTGAGATACCAGAGAAGAACACTTGAACCAAAGTGTAATACCCTTGTGCACCAAAGCTTTATTGTATTTTGATTACTGTGCATCCCCATGCCTAAAGCCAATAACATGGTATTTGTGCCATAGTTCTGATACCATAGGGGTCCACTGACAAATGTTCTGCGTGAACCATTGTGTCTCAGTCCACTGACAAAAACTACTGTTCAGTGGTAATCTGGTATCTTAGTTTTTCTTCTTGAACAAAGCTTATCCAAAATCTTCTTTCTATCAGGCTACAGCAGCTTAGGGCTCCTTTAGAGAGAGGCAAAATAAATGTCTTACACCTGTAGGCCAGTACTGGTGTTCTGTCCTATAAATTTTAGCATTGCTCTGATACGATGAACCCTTCTTTTTCTCCAACTGGTTCCACTTCAGCATAGGCAGGATGTCCAGATCCTCTTCTAAATTTCATTGCTGGCCATCTGCTTGGACGTCGCTGTAACAGCAACAAGAAAATAAACTTTCAGAATATGAAGGGTATAACAATAAATTATTAATCAAAAACTTTAGCAATGACTTGTAATTTTGGTCTCTCGCATACTAAAATACACTTTATTTATCCCAGTATGGCTGTTATAGGAAGAGAGAAGTTCAGCAGCATCAGAAAAAGTCAGAGCAATTAATTCTTCTTTCTAAATTTGTGGGTGATGGATGTTCTCAAAGACATATCACTAGTTCTAGCAACGTAGAGGATGAAATAGCTCTGGTGTAAAACTGGTGATCAATGGAGCTGTGAAATTTGTCATATAAAAAACTGGTGATGCAGCACCCCCTAAACGATCCCTCCACTGACTGCTCTTTCTTCCTAGTTCTGCATAGGAATTTGCTAACATACTCTACTCCATGGGAGAATGTGTAGCAGAGTCACAGAAACTGTACTTAAAAAAATTATTTAGGAAAAAATGTTGCTATGCTTATACAGCACTGAGAAAATAATGAATTTCTATTTCAAATGCCATATTTTCCTCTTAAGGAGTTTACTTTGATGGTTCAAATAGAAGAGATTCTTGTTGAAACTCTTACAGCCTTTAGGTAAAAGGTTATCAAGAAGTCATAATCAACTTTTATCAAGATCTTTAGGGCCTGCTTTAAAAACAGCTATTAAACAGAGAAAAGAAACTGATCTTTTCTAGAGCAAATAAACAATTCTTGTATGATTGTGATGTCTCTGGAAGGGCAAGTGCTTTAAAGTTCCTGTATTTTCAAACTAATCGATGTCTGGGAAGGCTCAGACTTTGCGTGCGCAAGCTGAGCTTCTGTAACAAGGAACAATTTCCAGGGAAGTAGGGAAACTCTTTTCTTAAAGTGAATTACCAGAAAAAGTTCTCTTAAAACTGGTTGTACCCAACTGAATATGCTGATACATATTTGTTTTTCTTTACTGATGAGAAACACAACAGGCTGTGAAGGAAGACTGGAAGATATATCAACCAATAAAGAAACACTGCAGATAACTGAGTGGTGAAACAGTGAAAATAAGTTATAGAATATAATTTCATTGATAGTTCAAAATCTGAAAAATTCTGCATCACGATTTTTCTTCTAAAAACAAATATTAGATCTGATTTGTGTCCTCAGAATACCTCAGTTAGATTGCGTTCTGATCACTAATGATATTTCCTGCTGCTGAGGGGCAGAGTCAGGGATCACAGAACAGTCCCAGTCAGGACATTATGCTGGGTTTCACAGTTCTGTTGGGCAGCCCCCACTGAACAAATCATGGGGGAACACTGAATCTTGCTACCAACAAACCCCACACCTGTCTGCAGGTACAGCACAAAGTGTTCCTCAGCCATCACCGCTGGAATGATACAATATAGAAGCAACCAATTCCTTCTGCTCACATTGCAGGATCAGGTTACTTTTGAGGCATCCAAAGTTAAAAGTTAAATTCTGTTTGGCAGGTAATTTAAAATCCCAGGCCGTTCAGTGCAAAGTAGAAAGGCAGAACACTGTCCTATTTAATGGATGTCTTTTCCTAATAAGAAAACCTATTCTGTTCAAACATTGGAGACCTTTTTTTTTGTACCTAAGCTTGATTCAACATTGTTTCAAAATCAAGGCGTGTTTGCTTGCTGCTAAAAAAAAAAAAAAAAAAGTCATATTCTGTTCTCAGATTCACTAAAGTAAGCCAAGATTTAATCAAGATTAAATCTGTTCAATTAAATATAATGGACTTATTCCAAATTTACACTGGTATAAATGAGAAAAGAATCTGACCAAGAAATCTCTAATGAAAAGAGAAAATGAGAAACCAAAGGAAAACTACAATGAAAAAATAATTAGGAACAGTCTCAAATGACAGTATATAAGAATGAGCATAATTTTAATCTATTAAGATGCCCCCTAACTTAATTTTAAGATGTACCCATGTTTAGTCATGAGTTTCTTGCCATGTTGCTGTTAGAAGCTAAAGTTACCATTTTGGGCTACTAGTTTCAATTGGCCTTTCCAGATAATATAGAAGAGATGGGTACTAGTTCTAATGCTATTTATGTTATCAGCAGTTGCTCCAGAAATATTGTGTTTTTATTTCATGCCTGCAGTCAGATTTTCCATTCCTAGTGACAATCTGTTTACTTTCAACTTCTATGTGTGCATGTGGGTACTGTAAGCCATTGTCAGTCTTAAAAGAGAGCACTGACAAGCTATCAATTCATTGTTTGTGCATTGGGTCAAAAAAAGCTGTAGCAATGTTAAGAGTTTTATTTGATAAAACCAAAAGTAATGTAATTGGTATCTGGAGATACAAAGCTCATTCAGTTACTGAAGAACCTTGGGAAATACCGAATACAGTCTTTCCCTTTATTCTCTGAGAAGCAGAGTTATGAAAAGATACAAAATGCCCCTAAACAGTCCCCTTCCCAAAACCCCCCAAATAAACCCTGCAAATCCGAAACAATAAAAAAAAAACAAACCCCAAAAACAAACAAACAAAAAAACCCCCAGCTGAGTATTTTAATTAATGCCTTTGTCATCCAATTTAACAGGAAAAAATATGCTTCTTTCTCTAGAATTAGAACTCGGAGGAAATCCTCTGAGCTGTGGCTGGAGAGTTGTAACTCTTGCTTCCTTTCAGTCTATAACAAAGCAAGAAAGCAGGACAGACATAGCACTGAAACATCCTTGGATTCATTATGTTATCCTGATACTATCAAGACCCATTAGTCTAAGCACACTTGCCCACTGCTAATCTGTCTGAGTATCCAGGCCTTCTTCTTTCTCATGATAAGGAATGATCTTTGTGTTACCAATTTCCTTGTTAATAACATGTGTTTGTGTGCTTAAAGTTACATGAAATATTGCCTAGGCAGTTATGATTTGTGCATCAGTCTTTAATCACTCCTAGAAGCACGTAATTTATTTGCTAAACAACAGTCAGAAATGGATGAGGTTTCAAATATTTGAAACTGTTCTTCTGATATGTGACACCCTGTAAATTTAAGATGTTGAAGTGTTCTGAAATAAAGATTGCTTCAGACTTAAAATTTAGTATGATCATTTACCAGCTTCATTTTTTTTATTTTTTGACAGAAAGGCTTGTTTAGAGCATCCCTGTGATTTAAACCACTTGTTATAACTACATTTCTGCATTCTTATGTTTATAGAATCATAGAATCAGCTGGGTTGGAAGGGACCTCAGAGATCACCAAGTCCAACCCTTGATCCACTACCACTGCAGTTACTAAACCATGGCACTGAGTGCCACATCCAGTCTCTTTTTAAATATCTCCAGGGATGGAGAATCCACCACTTCCCTGGGCAGCCCATTCCAATGTCTGATCACCCTCTCCGTAAAGAAATTCTTTCTAATATCCAACCTAAACTTCCCCTGGCACAACTTCAGACCATGCCCAGCTCATTTAAGTAGCTGTCTGTTTATAGATGAGAAACAGAATGCTTCCTTCCTCCCCACCTTTGACTTTTATTGTCAGTGTTGAGTATTTACTTTAGTGCTTCTCCCCTGTGGCTGATTTAAGTTTCCCTTGCTGAGCTGCTGGTTCCTGCTGACTGGGATAAGCTTTAGAAAAAATAACTTTACTATTAGTACAAGGCAATGACAGTGCGATCAATGACAATACCCAAAATGTTATGACACTCACTGCAGGTCTTTGAAAGAAGAGAAAAATTATATATGTTCTCTTCATTTTAATCATCATCTTCATGAAATACAATTCAGCCCAAAATGATGACTATGTCAAGCCTTTTTTCAAACTAAAAGCATAATCTCCATGTAAAATGCATATATATTAACAATGGGCTATATCCCAAAAGAAATAAGCAGAGCTGTGTGAGCTTCATCAATTGTTTAAGCTAGCTGAAGATCTGACTATTTTTTAAAAAATTCCTTCTTCCCTTTTTTAGTCTCTCCAATTTACTTCTCATTTGTCATATGACCTTCATACATTTGTGACATTAGTGCAGAAACCTGGAAGTGGTTCATGGAGAACAGCACTGGCTGTTAAATGATTGCTTGTATTTGTGTGGTGCTGCTAGGAGCTGAGATGTATAACAGTGAGCCAGAAATGCTTGTTAATTCCCTGAGCTCTGAAACACCAGGAATTGTCTCCAGATTTTTTGATTATTTTCTCTTTCTATTTCCTTCCTCTAAGCAGACAAGGGATGAGAAGGAGGTCAAAATCTGAAGAAAATCTACTGCTAGATCTGCATGCTCGGGAATGTTTACAGACACTATGCAATCCACTGTAGAGTTCAATTGTTAGAAAAAAACCCCAAAGCAATAATTACTGCTTTCTTAGAGCACCCCAGCCAGGGCTCAGGATTTGGGAACCATCCACCAGTCCATGCTAATAGTCTGACACTCTCACTTTACTCTGAGGTTGGTAGAATTAAATGACAGGAATGTAGACCCTTACACACTGCTTGGTCTCTATGAAAAAAACCCAAACCAAACCAAACCAAAACAGTCCCAGGTTTATTTGACTTACTAGTAAAGACATAATTCAGGTTAAATCAGGAAGAGTCAAGGTGCATCCCCCAGGCTCTGGTCACATACTGTTACTCTATTTGCTGAGGATTTGCAGCTGCTCATTCCTTCCTCCCTCTCTTTTTCCCCAAGGTCACCTCCTGGCTCCATTGCACCAATTCAGCTCTCTGTGTGGCCATTTAAAAAAACTGATTTGTGAAATTATCCAGCTTTAACATTGAATATGAAGTAAAGCAAACAACTAAAAAAGACACAGGTATGTGTATGTTTGTGTGTAAGTCTACATGCATATTTCTAAGCAGCTGAATCAGCACATTAAAGATATGGAAAACCTCCAGAGAGGGTGGGAACAGGAAGGCAAAAAGCTATGAGATCTTAACTCAAAAGAATGATAACTTGTAACCACAAACATCCACTTTTCTTCAGTGAATGACATATTAATCACTACCAAGACATGTACAGCTTCTATAAAGAAACACATGGACCCTGAATTCACCTTCATCCTACTTATGTTAATAAGATGGACAAAGTTACTTTACTTCTTAAAATCCCTTACCCGCAGAGAACTGCCACAGAAGAATTTTATTCTGATGTTGTGCAGCCTTACACAAGCACATTTGGCAACAGTATCTCTGTGTCCAGTTGAGGAAAGACATCAAAAGTCTGACTCCCTGCCTTCATATCAGCCAGAGATTCATCTGCTGTCTTCTCAGCTGTGGACAGATCATGTTGCCTCTGTTCCCCATCCCCCATCTGGTGGGATGACACCAGAGGTGGATTTCAAAGAATAAAATTACTTTGGACCAACATATGAAAAATCAAAGGTAATAAAAACACAAGAAAGAACACACATGAGAACTTCTTGTGTCATGTGCAACCCTTCTGTACACAGACAACTGGGTACAAACAGGTAACAGACATCTGAGTAACAGACCGTCTGCCTTGTGCCTTGCTTTTCATTTTGCTAAATGTTCCCTGGACAGTAATTGTTTTCAGTGCAAAAGTTCACACACAAGTGCAAATCAATGAAGGTTAAAAATACAAGAAGAAAAAATGAACAAAAATCAGTGAAGAAGTAAAACCTGAAATACCACTAAAGCTGATATTTAGCCCTCAACTCAAGGAAATTTGAGCAAATCCATCTAACTCAACTGGGAACTTCTTTACCCATGTTTACATTCACCTCCAGATATCTCTTTTACTTTTCCTATAATCTGTATCATGAGCATACAGTCCACTACAGCTGGTACATCATCCTTGGCTTATTGGTCACCAAACCTCAAAACCTGCAAGTATACTACATAGGTTAGTGAATAATTAATTTTTAACTGTGGTATAGATAGTATGTAGCTATATGGGTTTTAGCTAGATTGGTAAAAAGCTTCTACTTTTTTGAAAAAGTCACGGAGAGCACTTTTTGACATAAACACTACTTTAAAAAAATCAGTGCAATGAAGTTCAAAGTATGCTCAAGAGAAAAAGGATTCTTCAAGGTAAGCTTAGGCATGTAACTTGATTCAAAAAGGGAAATTACTTTCAATAAAATCAAGTTCAAGGAAGAGAAAATACCACTGGGATAACCATAATAAATAAAAGACTAAAGCATACATCTCTACTATCACTCTGCAAGATAATCTTCAGTCAACATTTATTCAGCTTTTAGAAAGAGCCTTCATTGGAACTTTGACTGCAACACTCTTAGCTTTAAAAGATGATAATTCATCCTATCTTTAGGTCACCAGAGAAGTGTCCAACTTAAACAATGAAACACATGTTGAATAGTGTGGGGGCTGGAAGAAACAGGAAAACACTGCATTTTGATTTGAATCTTCTACACAATTTAAAAAAAGGGGAACTGTTTTTTGATAGAGCAATGGTATTCGTTTAAAATGGTACACTATCATGGGCACATTGAATAGCATTGGCATTTAAGACTTCTCAAGCTGTTTGCTCAGAATAGCTATTTTTTTCCCAGGTTGGGTTGCACAAATGTATTGTGCTCAAAAATTACGAGCAAAACCACATCATGAAAGATTTTCTTCAGGCTTACTGGTAAAAAAAAACCCAAAAAACAAAAACCAAACATGGAATAATGTTACTCTGTTTTAAAACAACAGTTGCTTTTGGAATAAGTGGCATTTTTCTTGGCTTTTGTGTATCACTTATTTAAACCAACTAATGCACTCAGTATGTCATTGGATGGTGTTCAGAGCTGTCATAAGGGTTTGCATTTATCAGTGCAAAGTTAAACAGTGCAGTCAAAGTGTGGGTGTATTTATCCCTATCTAGGGGAGCTCAGTGAGAAAAGGGAGTACAGGTCAGGGGCATGACTGTGGGATTTGAGATGAGCTACGTCAAAACCTGAGTGAGGTGGTAAGCGAATATTGGGTGATAGCTGCAACGAACACAAGGCAGAAACAGATTTAAAACTTCAGCTATGGGATCCCTTTTCATTAAGCAATAACCAGCCATGACTATAAATCTAATCAACCCAAATTTTCTTACTTTGCCCTTAACCTAAAAACCCCAACAAAATCTGACTAAAGATTATGCTTTACCGACAGGATCATAACAGGATCCTAGGATCTTAGATATTAAGGGAAGTATCTCTCTTGATTGTATTACAGTTCTAAACAAATGCAATGCTTTTGTAGAAGATGAATAGATCTTCCATAAAGGACCCTCTTGAAAAGTAAAACCAGGTTAGAGTAGGTCCCCATTCTTTTGCCCTAGAAAACTTCATGGTAGACTACAATGTCCTGGAAATTTTTCAGACTATATCACAAGGGACCTGCCTGATCACCTGTCACTTGTTGTTTTAACTGTGCACCTTGCTTTATTAAACAAGAGACTCATACAAAAATTATTATTTTCTGAAATATTTATGTGCTTGTTCTCATTTCACAACAAGCCCATGACAATCCTCTTGAGCTCTTTCTCCAAAATTGTAACATCTGATCCCAGATATCATTCATTTTGCATAAATAATGAAGCTTTTCTGCTGTTGTATATGGGGTACCATGTTATCTCTAACAGCTTACTCAGAAACATCTTTCAATTGCACAAATACTATAGGAATGCTCTTTCATAACAGTGCTAGATTTATGCCAGTTAAGCCTCATTATTCTTTTGTAATTCAGTTTCAAACTGCAAGTCTGAGAAGTTGCATTCTCCTCTGTTTTGGAAATATGTACATCCTATAGCTCAGATGAATATAATTCCTTGTGGTTTGACCACTGGCTCAGCAGTTTTGCTACTCACAGGGAAAAGCCAGTCCTTCGTGGCTAGAACTTATCATTTTTGCTAGATGACTGATTCTTCCCAATTATTCCAATTTTTCTAGTTACCAAAAGAGAATATAGTCTATACCACTTTTTGCATAAATTTGATTTTGACTGATTTGTTTTCTTCTCTCCTCATTCAATTATTTTTCCTTTATTTTAAACAGAAAGATTGTTTTTCTTTTCTTTTTTTTATTTTTTTTTTCTTCTAGCTTGCTAAAAGACATTTCAGCTTTGACTGCATGGATTGATTAATGCCACCTACAATTTAACTCAGTGGAATGGTTTTAACAAAACTGATTAAAGCACCACTGTTAAAATGATGAGTATGATAGTAATGCATAAAATAAATTAACATGCCATTACTACATGGAGAACAAAAACGAATAAACAAATGTGTTTTAATTTGGTGCTTTTCGCACCCTCAAAAATGATGTTGCCATTTACTTAGTCTTTTCAGTCACATCATAAAAAATAAGAAGCTTGTTTTTAGTAGAATGAAAGAATACCAATTCAATCTTTGTATGATAAAAAGAGAACAATTCTTCTCTTTTTGTATAAGAGAAGTGGAGTTTTGTTTGTCTACATCAATAGAGAATTGGCTTGAAATGTTGTATTGACATGAAAGAAATCCATTGATTCCATTACATGGATACTGTTCCCCAATGCTTAATGTAGTTACATCACCTGAGCCTGGAATACTGATAAGCAATTAATTTTGATTTCTGTCACTACTATTGACAATGTAAGTCAGTCTTAAGAGTATATTTATCATCATCATGTGATCTTCAAGATTAACATTGCTGTTCATGTTCATGCCTCATTTCCATTCACACTGCTGTCACTAAGAGTGGGTATCATTATCTTCCTGGTCAAGGCTTTCACTTAAGCAAACCCAGGGCACATCCCTTGCCACTGCTTCCAGTGGTTCTGCATCTTCACTGCTGCCCATCAGAAAGTGTCCAGGCTCTTAAAGGTAAGGGAGTACTGCAGTTGGGGGTTATGGAAAATCAGTGTTTTCTTTCATGTTTAGCAGTTCTATATTTACCATAGGGTAAAGAAAGGAACACTGCTGAGCTGAAAAAAACATAAGTGTAGGTATTCAAAGTTGTTTGTATAATCAGGCAACTGTGGAAACTGTTCCTTTCTTATATTTTCATGTACAGTTGAGTTAAACTGACTAAATGTCGGCATCTGCAATGTAGATTTCTGCACCTGAGGTAGCTATCTCTATTTGAGGGAGAAAAATCATAATCTAATCCTAAAGGAGATCTTTCAAATATGTTAGATGAATCATGGCCTAGAAGCTCATTGCTCTCTACACTAATGAAAAGAGGAAAGAGAAACAACACTAGACTTAGATGTTAAATTTAGGTAAAAAGACTCTTTCCCATACTCTGTGGCAAAGATTCCTGCCAAGAAAAATAAATGTATTGAAGAACTAAGACAGGATTTAGCTAAGAACGTACTTAAATCAAGACTTACGGAGAATTAATGAATGCAAACATTTTGTATTTCCACAAGAAAATATTTTTTTTTTTAAAAAAAAGCCCCAAGATACTGCACATGCCAGCTAATGGAAAAATGCTATGGTGAGGAAAACAAAGGATAGGAAAGACAGGTGGAGTGGAATCTGAGATATACCTTTTAGATATATATTCTGTGTAAAAAAATCACACAAAAAAGTAATAGCAATAGTAGCTGAGTGACAAACAAGCAAAGAACATCCACCTGCTAGGTGAGGTGGGTCCATTTCTTCAAAGCTTACACTTTGAATACAAGAATTCTTTCTAGATTTAGCTAAGAAATTTCTCTTTTGGAGACCCCAATTATACTAGCTGAGTGACAAGATCAGTGTATGTTACTTTTGTCTTACCTCTATAAAGAAGAGGCTGGCTGCTGACGTTGGATGATGATACATATAGACGGTCACGAGGATGGCTGCAGCCACAATGAGGACCAGGACTAGAATGCCAACAATTAATCCAGCATGAAGGGTTCCACCTTTCTTCTCTGCTGCACTGTCATCTGTGGAAGCTGTACAATAGGCACACTTATTAGCACAGTAACCTATGTCTTATCCTTTCCATTTCACAGCTGGCAATTCAGCATTTGCTTTTTCTGTGTTACACGTTCCTCATGTTACACAGCCCCAGTTGGAAAAAGATGTTAGATGTCTCTTTCCAACAAACGAATACTGTCATAATCTTAATGAACAGACATATCAAAATGTTTTACTAATTCTACCTCAATTAACAAAATTAGTAGTATCCCTTCTTTTGAATGCAGTCTGGACATTCTGAACTTCCTAGTTACCTTTGTAATGAACTTTGATTTTTTTCATAAAACTATTGCAGTTTCTCTACAGAAAATATTCCTTATTAAATTATTATTTTTTCAAGCTTCAAGTTGAGACATGCCACAAACCCTTTGAAGTCTAGCTAATAACACATTCTGAAAGCCTGATTCATTAGCTTGGACAGGTGTTTTGATTCACCCTCTGCAACTGAATTGGAAAGTCCAACGTGGAACAAATGACTGTTAAATGGTCCTTCTAATTTTTAGTGGTTAGAGTTGTGTAGGACTGATGGCTAGACTTGATTATCTTGAAGGTCCTTTCCAACCATGTTGATTCTATGATTCTGACTACAAACACAGATGCTTCAAATCACCTCAGTGCCTTAGTCCAACACAAAACAAAACAACAAAAAAATAACAACAATAACAGTAACCGTACATGGTCTTTTACCATTCATCAAATTGTGAGTAGAGCACTTCACAATAATATTAAAAAAAGAGAGCTGGAAAATAATAGAAGAGTCTATTGATCTATGGCCTTATACAGTGTTAAATGTCTTGTATGAGGGGCAATAAAGAAAATAGGAACAATTAACCTCAGTGTGACAGCTCATCCATGGGTGGAAGCACTTTTCTCACCAGACCAAGGAAAGCTGCATGGTTCAGCGGATTGCACAGAACCATTGTGACAACAGGGAGAAAAGGAAAATGAAGATGAATTATTTTAGCCAAGAGCTATTTCTAACTATAATACAGAAGTGGAGCTATGGTAGGATGCGGGGGACTAATCTAGCTTTTCCCTGCTTTTGTCCATATTTCCTCAGTCTTCAGTCAGGAGAGCTGAAACCCTGCAGAGTGTCTCTCTGCTCCTTCCCATGAAGTCATTAAAACAGCTTGTGGAGTAAGGAGCTGTATAACAGAATAAAAGGATAAAGGAAAAGAACCCAAGAATCGGAGAGGCTAAACAATCTATGATGGGGGAGGCATTAATGAATCTAATGAAAAAATTTAAGTAGGCACCCCCACTCAGTTACTGCTTAATCCCAAAGGAATCTTTCTATTTACTGGAAAGTTCATGAATATTTGTTCACACAGGAATGTCAGTTTTAATTATGCCAACTGTGGACATCAAGTTAGCCATGCATAGGATACAGGAACCATGTCTCTCCCTGCCCAAATCCTACAAAGGGATTTACTTAGCCATCTTAAAGCTTAGTTACACAGATGCTTTGGAGCATTTAAAAAAAAAAAAAAAAGAAAAAAAAGAGTCAGCCTATTTGATTTATTGTTTTTTAACATGGTGCATACAGTGAAAATTTCCAGGGCATCACTTGCAGTGAAAGAGAGGAAATATTGCCTAGGATGTGAAATATATATTTTAAAATGTATTCCCTACAAAAGGATATTTAAAACACTTCCTGGTAGTCATAGCACTTTGTAGCAAAGAATGTAAGGCAAAGACAAGAGAGAAAAGTGACCCTAAAAAAGGTTTGCCTAACTTTCAGGCAGCAGTCTTTTACTTGACATAGCCATTAATAATTTATCAAATAGCTATGCTCTTTCAGGTGAGAATAGATGAACATATACAACCTCCAGTCTTAATTTCTGTTCATGCACTGAAACAATCTTTAGTACTTGCACATGTATTTCAAATTGTCAGGCAAATGCAAATTAAGCAACTGAAAGGAAATTGAAAGGAAAGGCCTGCTTTATTGTACATGCTCTGGGTTGGGCTATTAATTCCTAAAGATGAGTTACCCTATTGAGAGGTAACTGCTCCCCAGAAGGAGCAGGGGATTCATAGTTTGTCTGTTTTATGACTGTCTTATTGACAGCTGTGCACTTGTCAGCTCTTCCCTTCAGTGCCACATCAGTGCATCATAAACTACTTTTTCATTTGTACCCATATTCAGGCCAGTTTGCACTAAAGAAGTAATTTGTCTTGTTGCAATATTATGAATGAAGGCAGAACATCATATTCTGCATATTAAAAAATTCTTGACTTCAGCAAAGGTTCCAACCACTCTTAAAGGCCATCAAATTAATACCCTTTGATTTGTTATTTTCTCAGTGTTCAGCATCTAGCTTTGCAAACGAGAATTTTGTCTCTGCCAAATAACACAGGTGACGACTGTCTGCTCGGATTTCTACTAGTCTAGGGTGAAACATTCTATGTACATCAGTGAAGTGATCAGAACATCAAAAGCAAATAATAATGAAATACGAGAAGTGCTTTTCTTAAATGATAACAAGTGTAACTTGGAATTCCCATAATTGAAATTCAGTCCATTGACCCCAGGGCTCAAATACTCAAGAGAAATTGATTTCATTCTCTTGGCAGAGGTAGTAAACATTGTTGTCAACTTTGAAAATACTCTCTGCTGCAAAATCAACTGATAGTTCTTTTAAAAAGCCATGAAAGGAAATAGATTTATAAAATGAATAAAAACTTTTTCAGGTGCAAAACATCTTGAGATGATCACAGTTCTGGGCAAGACTATTTGTTTCATGAATGATTCTTTCCCAAAAGAAATTTTCTCACTGGAACGTTTCCTGAACTTTCATTTCTTGTGCTCAAGAATTATTATGCTCCTCCTCAAATTTTTACATGTATAATCCTTTTAAGCAGAAGGAGTATGTTAACATCTGCCAGGTTAGTCTGCTTCTCATTAGGTGCTGAATGACAGCATAAAAACACCAAACAACTTTTTTCCCCAAATACAAAGGCACAGAACACAAACATGAAATAGATGTTCTCCTGCTCTGGAATGTTGTTTAAAAAAATAAAAGTGGAAACACAAAAAAAAATATTCTCATTGTTTGCAAGATAAACACACAAAAACTGTATCATCTTTGTTTTTTATTACTATGCTATGTCTCTAATTAAGAGTTGGATTAGCTTTTTTTGGTGCAGAAAAAACAAAACTCAAGAATTAATCATGAATGAAAATTTTTGCTGACTTTAACAGGAACAAAGTTATGCACAAACTAGGGCTTTAATTTAGAGTGTTTGCAAACACATTGTGGGTAATTTTTCAGTATATTTTATCTCACTATTGCAAATTAACCACTCAGGTCTGCAAAATAATGAAACATTTTTTTTGTCTTATCTAAATTACAGGTTTACACAGAGTTTCTATTGTAATACATTTGTATGTCTCATGATAAGAGACAGAAAAGAGTTTACGTACCAGAGATTAATATTTCTGTGAGAGCAGAGATACAAAAAACAACAAACAAACAAACAAAAAAGGTAAAATGGAGGAATAGGAGAAGTTCTGTTACTTCTTGGCTAAAAGCTTTCCTTTATAAAAAATTACATGAAACTAAGGTCAAAAAACAGACAAAATGTAGAATTTCATTCTATGGGCTTGGAAAATGAAACTCTGCTTTTTCTCTCCAAGAGCCACGTCATACCTTTTACTCTTGCATTTCGACCAGATGGTAAAAAACCTCCAGTTCAATCTCATCTCTTACATGTATGTGCATCTTTAAGAAATAAAATGCACTGCTCCATTTGACCCTCCTGACTGACACAACTATTCTAGCAAAGCCAGGGATATAGATGACCTCAATAGCAGCAATGATAACTCAGTGCTGAACTCTTTTCTTTTCTCTGCACTTTTTACCAGAAAAATTATTCTCCCTGAATTTGTCACAGAGACAGAGAATGAACCCTGCAATTTTCTCTCATGTAGGAATGTTTTATGATAAAATTAGTATTTGCTGTTAGGTCCCATGTCAGCAATTGGACAAATTCTTTATGTTCATCAAAATCCATGATTTTTTATTTGGATGGTCTGATGGATATGAAACAGTGTTACCATTGGTGACACTGCACCTCAAATACTGTGCTCAGTTTTGGGTCTCTTACTACAAGAAAGACATTGAGGTGCTGGAGCATGTCCAAAGAAGGGTAACAAAGCTGGTAAAGGATCTAGAGCCCTACTTGAAAGAAGTTTGTAGAAAGGTGGGTATCGGTTTCTTCTTCCAACTAAGAAGCAATAGGATAAGAGTAAGTGGCCTCAAGTTGTGCCAGAGGAGGCTTAGATTGTATACTAGAGAAGATTTTTTCACAGAACTGGTTGTCAAGTCCTGGAACAGGCTGCCCAAGTGGTTCATTCACCATCCCTGGAGGTATTTAAAACAATCTATAGATATGGCACATGCTTCAATGTTGGAATTGGTAGTGTTAGGTTAACAATGGCTCAATGATGTTAAAGGTCTTCTCTAATCCAAATGATTCTATTAAAACACTATCAGATATCCATAGCTACTGGATGAGAGAGGACAGACCAATAACTGTCCAAGGATGGCTACTGAAGAACAGTTGTAGGAGTAAGGATAGTTGAATGAGATTAACATGGGTACAGTAGTAACATTGGGAAGAAACCAACATACACCTCACTGCAGCCTCCTTTCAGGTAGTTGGAGAGAGCAATAAGGTCTCCCATCAGTCTCCTTTTCTCCAGACTAAACAACTTTCAAGCTTATGTTCTTGGCTTTGAAAGGCTTTGTTCCAAAAAGATATCTGCCAGCAGGCACTGATGTAGTATCATACTTAAACACCAGTAAGTCTGTATACGCTTTCCTTAAATTTCCTGAGAAGAAAGAACTTACACTGGAGATATCATTTCACATTTCTTACATAAACATGCTATGGTAGATCCCAGACATTTTCCTCAGTGTAATCCCTTCCTATTCTGAGTGCCACAGATAACTTGCAGAAAGCAGTGAGCAACATTTAGCAAATTGCTTGGTGTCTGAAGTTCGACTTTGATCATGCTTTGATCATACTGAAGAAAATGAGAGATCTCTTATATGTCTTTAAGATCTAACTCTAACTAGTGCATAGAAAAGCCTGCTGAGAAATGATAGAGGAAATGACAGCTTGGAAATGTTCAGGGAGAAACAGAATAAAATGTGGAGATGCATCAGCACTTCTTTTCTCCTAATTTATAGTGTGAAATAAAATATATGGGATTTGCTACCTTACATGAGTTGTATTTCATTTGTTCTCTTTGGAATTTCCGCCCTACCTAAATATAAGGAAAAAACCTGATAAACTCTGTTTACAATACTCTTTCTGGTTTATTTGGTAATCAAGATGGCTCATTGTTCTTCTTGAATCTACCTTTCTACATATTCTTAAATTATTAACGCATTTCTAACCATCACTACCTGCTTTGCTCTGTGTTCTGATACTTTTGTATATGTCTTATATTTTCATCATTACTGAAATAATTTCACAGCTACTCCTTGATAAGAAATTTTTTATACAAGTACAGCACAGATAAAGTAAACTTAATGACTAGTTGTCTGCAAGGAAATCCTCTCTTGCCTAAGAGCGTATGAGCCCTGCAATTTAAGAGAACATTAGCAGTTTTGAGTAAGTGGAACATACACAAGTAAATATATATTTACATAATCCATAACCTAATCTCAATAGGATATTTGCAGTAATGGTAAAAACCTTCAATACTTCCTTTTTCATGAGAGAAGAATTGGTCTTAATCTTGGTCTGACCGGTTTCTGGACAGAAATGGAAACAGAACACATTAGCTAAGACACCCTGAAGAGAGTTAGTGTAAGGAAGCCTTGACTACCTACAAGTAAGATGCCCACTCTTGGTATGTCATTAAGACTTCTCTCTGTAGCTGATAGAACTAGGGACCTCTATATTGTAACTTATCCTATTTTGGGTACTTCTTTTAGGATGACATCAAGGACTTCCTCTTGCCTAATGTTTGCTGCTGGCTATGAGAAAGGCCCAAAAGAAGAGCCTATGGATATCTGGCTAAACACAAGATGAGATGAAGCCTCTGGAAGGTCATTTTCTGTGGCTGGGCCAAGATCTGATGATAAAAAAAGCCACGTCCTGTGGATCTTACCACTACAAGGTCCACTTTAAAATATTTTTAAACCACCATGAAGATTAGGTTTAGCATTCTTTAATTTTATGTGTTTTATACTAAAATTGAGCAGACTCAGCTACTTTTTAGTGACTTCTTTACATGAAGTTGAGCTACTTTGGAACTTGTGGTCATAATAATTTTTGTTATATCAAAAATATTAATTTTTCCTAAAGTCTGTTGTGTCTCTTTTGAAATAGGTCTCATTATTTGCATCATTTAGAAGCTTAACATACTAGAAGGTAATAGGTTAGATGACTACTATCAGGCATGAACATGTTGCAGCTGGAGTTCAGGGTACACATGAGAAACAGGACTGAATCTTCATAATTTACCAAAAATTCTTATGGTACCAAGTGTTCAGACTGCAATTTTTAAGGGAAATTAAGAAGACAGATGACTAATGGGAGCTAGAAAACTTAAAAAAAAAATAATTCTTGGTTAAATATTGCTATGTAAGGTATATACGTGTATAAAAGTACTCTTTTTTTAAAACTTGGGTCTGCATTTGGGTAATCTGCACTTGGGTAATTTCTTACAGAGTTTCCTGATCTTTCAAGCTCAAATTAAGCTCTGTAGAGAATGAATATTAATCCTGTACATCACTATTGCTCATATATAGACCACCTTTGAAAAAGTTTACCATGAAGTATAGGCAGCAGGACATTTCCTAGCACTACATATGCTGGGATGGACTTGTTCAAAAATAAATAAAAAAACTTTCCCCCGGAGGCAGATGTATTTTTTTCAATGGCTTAATTGTTTTTTTAACAGTATTTTCAGTACATCTTGATGAATGAGAAGCGTAGCAGCTTCTCTGACACTGTTGAACACACATGCATTTTTCTATTGAGTTACAAAACTGAAGGACTGAGAGGGACTCAGAGCAATCAAATCATCACAATATGATGTCTAAAAAGGTCAAATAAAACATCTGGATGTGCTGGCCAAAGACTAATCATCAGGAAAATACTGCATTACTGTATAGCCACAGACAATTGCTCACAATTTTTATGAAAAATTAGGCTTTTAGACTGTTTAGTCATCTGTATTGTAAGAAAAAATAAAAAACCCAACAAAGTCTGACATTAATATCAAAAAATACACCTGTAGTGTTGGACATATCTTAAAAGTTACAAAATGCTTGCTACTTTAAAGAGAACTAAGATTTAATAAAAATGTGATGTCAGGTCAGTAGTGTTTTAAAAGGGTTTAGGAATGTCTGTGTTGGGTACCTATGATGTGTCTATAAAAAAAAACAGAAGAAAAAGAAAAAAAGTAAATTTGAAATGCATGTTAAAACGTGCCATATGAGATTGTGTGTGAATTACAGGCAAGTCATTTTCTCATATGATTAAAAGGTCAAAGTTTGACCTGAACTCAACATTTAATTTACATTTAGCTGCTGCTTTATAACAATTGGTTTCAAAAGTTCCAGGCAGAGGTGAGATGCAAAATTTCTATAGAATCCTTTTGTTGGACTTAACTAGATATTGACTCCTATCATCCAAGGACACATCAAGCTATAGACCATCATTGATCCAATATACCTTTGGGTTTCCACTATAAAAGGTTCTCTTTCATTAGAGATTTAAAAGATCTCGTGTGAGAAAATAAAGAACCTGTATTCATGACCTGAAATAATCTACTCTTTATGACAAGCTGGCAAATCACACAGAATCAAAGAATGTGCATGCAGCTGCAGAGGTTTTATCTGAGCTTAATCTAGGGGTCACTGGAAAATTCAATGCATAATTGAAGATTCATCAAAAAGAACTTCTCAGATTAAAAGCTACATTTATTGTGTGAATGAGAAATCCTGGTGTGTTGCTTTGCTTCTGTGTTGTTTGAAGTCAGTTTCTTTTTTTCTAACTCAAGGAATATGAATAATCACATTGGGTGATACTTTGCTCTTCTGAAATGCAGCACCTTTTTGTGTGGAAATGGACTTTATGTACTTAAGATAAGTGATGCCACAAACCCTACCACCTCACTCTGCAAAGTATGTCACAGCCATCTCACAGTTGCTCTGGTATTCATGATTTGTTTGCTTTTACAGGGTTTTTCTTGGGCAAAGAGAAGGCAAGTGAAAAGATAATCTCAAACCCAAAGAAACCTGGAACAAACCCACCTTTTGAATTACTTTTTACATATATATATATATATATATATATAAGAGCATGCTACTCTGAACTGTTCACGAGATATTCAAGATGCAGAGCTGTCAGATGCCAGGCCAGCCCCCTGCCATGGAGCAATGGCTCACAGACAGTGAAGTCCTGAGTGTTTCCCCTTGTCTATTGGTGTTTAAGAGCACTGAAGCACTTCTCACAAAAAACCTAAAAAGCACTTTGATTTCAAGGAGAGAAGACTAAGAGAAACAAAGGTCCCGGAACATTTCCACAGACAAAAAGAATACCTAAAAGTATCACCCTGAGTTTATAGATGATCTTATTCTATGGGACCACTTAGGTGTCAAGCCATATCAAACAACACTGCCAACAAATGGACAATTAAATGTCTACTACCGTATGTGACCAGCTATGCTGTAGTGACAGCAAAATGACAGAGGAGTGACTAGTGAGGAAGGGGATGGCAACTGTGTCCTGTGGAGTGAGCAGATCTTTAACTTGAGGGATGGAGAAAATAATGTCTGAAAATGAATATTACTGAAAAACAAATTATGGGAAAGCAAACCAAAATGCTAAGTGGTATCTGACCATACTGTTCTTTCAGAACTTGAACAATTCTTTCTGAGGGCCCTGAAAGACCACTATGCTTCAGCTGTCCTGACCCACCAGATGTGGGTTCTCTGCCAGTGGGGTTGGGGTCTTCATGTAAACTCAAACCCAAGCCTAAGCTATGCTACAGGTCAGCTGGTAGTCAGCCCCAAAATTGATCTTATCTCCTGGACCAGCCTTGACTATATGCTGAAGGTAGCTTGTCTCTAGTCCTGTCCCTGGACAAATCTCCTTGGATGGACCTTAGACCTGTGCTTTAGCCTTACCTCTAGCCCCATCTCTTTTAGCTTCTCACTGGACCCGTTTATGGACCTAGTTTATCACCTTGCCTTCTCTGAGACTGCTGACAGAAGCTGCTTCCTTCTGTCCTTGGCTGAGCTGTGTTGCTGGCTGCTGTGCCTCACCTGCTCCACCACTGCTCCCAGCCTTGCCTTGCCAGCTGGGCTTCCTGCCTTGCCCCTGGGCTTGCCTCAGCACAGCAGACTTGACTGATGGTCACTAGCCTGGAGCTGAGCCTGGCTGCTGCCTCCGAGCTTCTGGACTCACCCTGCACCCTGCCCGTGCTTACTGCCAAGCTTGCTGCTACCCTGCCCCTGGGGGAAGTTCAGTTCTTCCTGCCTGGAGGAAAGGCAATCAGAGCCACTAATATTCCCCTTGATATCAGTGGAAATATAATTTATTTCAGTTTTCTCAGCAAATCATTCTCTGCTTTGACAGACCATCCTGAAGCCCAAAGAAATTAACCTAAATCTTTTCTTTCTGCTCAGCAGACTACATGAGCAGACACAGACCCAGCCCTATTCTAACTAACAGCAAAATTCTCATCAGCTTCAAAGAGAAAAGGAAAAAACCTCAGGTCTCAGTCCTTGAACTCACAAATAAGACAACAAAAGCAGTCCCTTGCAGAGCCTTATTTAACAGAAGGCTTTATCAGTAAGACAAGGTGATATTAACTTGCACAGGGAGTGTGTATAGAGAAATATGGAATCTCTAGAGACAGATTTTAAATAAATATGTTTATGAACAAAATGACATGTAAGAAATTACTTCGAATGAGTTTATAAGAAAATATTACTATCTAGAACTCATATCTGCTCACATAACACAGTTAAAAAAGACTGTATTATTATAATTCAGTTATAATTCTATTAATACCACTAAGAATTTACGTAATATGCCATATTTGGAAGATAATTAAACCTGTTGTTTTATTAAAGAGTTGTAAAAACGATGTAAATGTTTAATTTACTAAGCAGTTACTAAGTTCATTTGCCCTGCTGCTCTTCAACATAGATGTGAAAGATTGAAGTCCTTTGAGAGTCTGGTAACAGCTACTCCTACAACCTGATTTCAATTAGTGAAGTTCAGTGGAGTATAATTTGACAAACTACTGACATTATTTACAGAAAAAGAAATTCTTTCTTACCTCCATTGTCTTTTAGGTGCAGTGCTATCTTGGTGTCATCTAAAAAGGAAATTCAAAGTTAGTTGTAGGAAAATACATTTTTCTAGGTCATGAGTCATTTTAGGAGTGACTTTCTAACGTCAAAGACATTTCATAAGTACAAAATTATATGGTACTCAATGAGAATTACATTGTGATGTTCTTATACTGAGCAATACTTTATGTCCTTACTACTGAAAAAAAACTTGTGAGAGCATTACAGTGTAAAGGCAGATTCAAAATACTGGTAAATAAGGATTTGTCTCATAACACTTAAAATAATTCATTGATGTTACGAGTCCATACCATAGCTTGTGCATTCCATCATATTAAGGACTATATGAAGCAACTATAAATTAAAACATTTCTCTTGCCTGAATAATTAAAAGCTCTGCTAGATTTAAATCCTATTTATTTCCATATTTCTCATCTTGTTGTGGGCCTTAATGAACAAAATATCAAGGAATAATTCTGCTATGCAGTACAAATCCTGCACCAACAGTTTCTAAACTTCTGCTGCAAACAAATCCAGCTTTTCTTATCAGCAGATTCCCACCTTGAAATGTCTTCACTTCAAATTTCCTGTCACAGGCCACTTGAAAAATCTGCTCATACCTAGTACCTTTTCTTGTGTTAACATCCAATTCCAAGAGAAAATTACACAAACACACATACACACACCTTTTTATAGATGCTAAGATGCTATTTTATTAACCTGGGTTAGCTTTTCTACCCAGATGGATTTTCCATGAAGCAGGAAAGTAGGCTATCTCAACCACAGAAAGGCAAGGCTTAAGCAGCCAGTAGAACAATGGTGAGCATGAATGCACCATCTCTTACCCAGTTAATTAATATCAGGAGCCTACGGAAACTATTTCACTACAATGAGCGTTACATGGAAAGAACAGTGTCAACTGTTCAAACAATAAGCAGGAACATTTCAAAGAGGTTTTTCATTTGGGTTATCTAATTTTCACCTGGCTAAACAGAATACTCAAATGATTTGAAATTTGTTATTTCTATTACAGGACTTTCTACACTGGCTTTATCAGGGCCCTCTCCATCTACTATTTCAACAGGTTTCGTAATATGGCCTGATGGTTAAAGGAACACAGAAAACATTTTGTAACCACAAGTTCTCCAAAAGTCCGGCTGGATTATCTGTTCACTCCCAGCACTGCCCTCTACTCCAGCACTCATCCCCTTTGCACCTTACTGTTGTGAGAGCAAGGGGCAATTTAAAAGCAGTAGCAGATGTCACCTTGACTGCTGTTCCCTATTCCTTCCACTGACCAAAAGAGAAATGGTCAACACAAACACACATGTAAAGAGAGTAAATTTGTTTCAGACTTGTAAATGACGTGTTTGCACTACTACAATATAATGCAGTGTATATACTTCACCTTCTGTGGGCAGGCTCGTTGGCAGCTGGGAAGTGGTGGATGCTCTGGTGGTTGTTAAAACCCTGAACTTTGTGGTGGTTGGCAGAAGGGTGGTGGTGGAGTAGGAAGGTGTTTCAGTTGTGTCTATAGTCTTGTCACAAATCTTATCTTTTGACTGTTGAGAAACAACCAAAACAAAGAAGAGAAAATTAATTCTCAGTGGAGACTTGTCACTGAATGAAGAATTTAAGCATGGACAGGTTGTCAGGATAAAAAGAATGGAAATGGAACCACTAAATAAAGGAATTTCAAGTGCAGCATTTTTTTTTTCCTCTGAAGTACTCTACAAAGCATTAAGCAACACACATTTCTCATTTAGCTGCAGAACTTTCAACACTAAATTGCTAATGACAAGGCTTCAAAGTCATCCCTGAATGTCAAACATGTTATTTCCCCATTCAGATTTAACATGTAAGACAATCATTCAAATTTTCACTCTTCAGTTGTGAATGCTCACTGCCATTAGACTGAGTGCCATAGCAAATGTTAAAAAAAGATGTGTGGGAAGTAAGTCATAGTAGTATGATAACACCAGTTATCACAAAAATAATATTTATATAAGTATGAAATGTGGACATGTATTCAGAATGTTTATGTACTGCACTATAGAGCAATTCACTACTGAATGCACGTTGACTATATAATATATACTATATAATTGTAAAATTTCACATACCAGCATTCTATGTAGAAATTATAAAATAAAAATATTAAAACCCCTAAACTATAAAATATATTCATAATAGGCATTACTGTATTGTATTATATTTTACAAGCACACAATAAATAATATTCACCATCATAAAATATCTTATATTTCTATGGATAAAAATTTTTATATGAATCTCAAGTCTGTTCTTTTAAATCTCTGGACACTTTTAAATTTGAGAATGCGTAATGAATATTTTATTTTAGGATCATACAGTTTTGCAGAAAAATACATCCAATTAACTAGTAGCAAATATGGGAGCTGCCTGTAACTCCCACTGTCCCAATTAATTTTAATGAGAAGTGGAATACCACACAGCCTGTTCATTTTATCAAGATCTGACTGTCAAAAACCATTGGGTGTTGTCTTTCTTTTAACATGTATGGGTAATTTATTGTCCTTTGTTTTACAAGAAACAATAAATTATATGAAAAAAGATATCAGAATAACTATTCTTTAAATTTCTTCAAGTTTTAGCTTGAAAAAGACTGTTAATTTCACAGATGCAATTTAAAATTTAGCTCAAAATTTATATTACAAAGACGAAAATATTACTATGAGGATTCTCATTATTCATCCTCTTGAATGAATGGGTGCAAAATTAACCTCTGTTTGTTCATTATTGCTCCTTCATTGAACTCCATCAGTCAGCTCAGGCATCATTCTAGAAAATGCTAAGTAATCTGTTGCTTATACATCAGAGAGCCTGAAAGCTTAACTTTGAGCAGCTATCTCTGCTCAATAATCTGTTCAAACCAAACTATTAGTTCCTCAAATACACCTAGCGTATCAATAATTTACTCTCAGATCATGTACTAAGCTTTGTACATGTACTAAGTAGTTGTACTGAAACAAGAATCAAGAAGAATGGTGATGCTACTGTTATGCAGACAGTAGGTTTTGACTAACTTCATCTACAAATACAACTGAATCCTACTTTATTATAATCTGGATTAAACTATAACAGCAACAAAAAAATACTCTCACTAACTTTTATTTAATGATCTTGAAAAAACTGTCTTTCAAAGACAAAAAAGATCAAAGCAATTCATCAGTTAAAAATCAAGCCCACATAACCAGGCAGTATATAGGACACCATTATTTTGCAATTACAGTTACAGGAAAAAATATTCTTCCATCAGACTGGATTTATATGATTACTTCTCCTGTTTCCACTGAGAATAAAACAGAATGTCTTTTTCTAACTAGGCACTTGGGGCTACATTTTGTCCTCAGTTTTACCTGACATTACACTTTAGAAGGGCTATGTTGCTGAAATGCATGACAGAACATAACCCATTTAGCCAAAATGGAAAAGTAACTTCTTTTTTATGGTCACCAGGAGATTAAAAGTGTCATAAATTAATTTATTCCTATTAACACATTCCCCAAGTGGAAAAAAAAACAAAACAAAACCAAAACACCGAAACTCACAACAAAAAAGAACCCTCAAACAAAAAAAGCCTTTTAAAAAGAGAACCCAAGGAAAGAACCATCAGTAATATATTTACATATGTGTCTTGAAAATTAACTGCTCTGACCCAGGAGTATAGTGTGTACCTCTTTTAGAGGAGGATGGTACTTCCTATTTGACAGTCCACCACTATCATAGTCAGATATCATTCTTATTCTCTCACTGTCCAGGAAAGGATATCCAAATGCACTGTAGAAGGTTTTTGATTTTTATTTTTATTTTTTAAACTACAATTGAATTCATCTATATAATTTCTTCTGTACCAAATCCTTTGGCCAAATTTCATAAGTAAAATGCAAGGCACACTATGTCTGTTTCCAGTTGAGACTGCTCTGACAAAGGTCTTACTGAGATGAGTAACTTCACATTTTCTTCTACTTTACTGAAAAGAGTCAGGGATCTTAATAGAAAAACAGTGAGGGACATTGTATTGGGGCAGGCCTTCTAGTATTTTTATTTCTATATAAATTATTTTCTCAGAGATAAAATTTTTATTTTGTGTCCATTTTATTTCCTGAAACTGGGAGTGAAATTCCTCAGGCTATTTCCACTGAATAATAAACATAGCACATATTTGGCCTTGAAACCATACATGTTAATATGAAGAATTTAATAAAAAGCATCATATGCATATAAATGGCCTCTGACAGTCTGAGGATGTAAACTTCTCACATACCTCTTCAGGGCAGCCACTGTCTACCCAGTCTTGCCGGTGACGGTCAAATCCACTGGAGCATCTTTAAGTAATGACATAGATAGAAGTTGTCCAGATGGAAATAGGAGAAAAACAAGAACAAGAAAGGAAGGGAGAAGAAGAGAATGATAGAATAAGTAAATGATGTGATTCACTTTATATGATTTATGTGGTATTACTTTTATTGAAGAGGCTGTTGCTCACAATAGGAGCTAATCAGTGAATTAATTTCAGTGAAAAGCATTTCAATGAATGAGTTATTATTCAAGTGATTATTTTGTATTTATTTCTTGTTGTTTTAATTTTTAAATAGGGGGGTCTCCCTTCCACGTGATAATTATTCTTAGGACTCTACTGAGCCACAGCATTTTTAAGTTTCATGTCAGCCACATAGATGTAAATCAATTTAATTATTTCTGTCCAGACTTAGCCAGGAAAATTTAATCCCAAAAAGGATGTAGCAACCCAGTTGCTGCTTTTATCAGGCAAGGTGATCTGAGACACCAAGATACACATATAATAACATGATCAGGGTTCACAGACTTAGATAACATCTCCTCTGAACAGACTTCATGACAATTCACCAATACCATAGCACTGATTCTACCTCTTCACTAGCTACTAGCAACTCAAGTTGCATGCATATTTCTTATTGGAATTAGGTGAGGTTAATAACCTGTTTGCAATATCCTTCCTCATTTGCAATATCTAGCAAAGAAATTTTAAAGCCAGTTTTATCACTTTAATACAAAGATTCCCCTGGCAATCCCCACCTCACAATTGTTAGCAATGTTGATACAGTAACTTAGGGTTTCCTAGACAACAAGTACCATTACAAACAGAAAGCATTATTAAGATTGCAAGAAAATAATTAAACCATGATGTCTGAATTTGAAAAAGATTCTCCCCAGTTAGGTTTGTTTATTTTCTGAATGAATTATGTAGATTATTTTGTTATGAGACAGGCTGGTGTCATTTGATCTCCGTAGTCATAACTTAGCAGAATGTACAGCAAGTAAATTTCTCACTATCTTTCTCACTATCTTCTAGTAAGTCTAGGCCACTTATTTGGTCAGCTGTATTTATGGGGTCTTTTTTTTTTGTTCTCAGTGAACTGAAAGATGCCAAGACATGCCATATACTACTCCAATCAAGGCAAACAGGTGCATTTGGCAGAGGGGAACAATGAGAGCATTTTTATAGTAGAAGTGGACGCAACAAGAGGATGTAAACAACATTAACAAGACACTTGGGATAATAAACTTCACTGCATAATTACTCTGAGCAGCATCTACAGTGCTTTTGACTACAGCTTTGAGAATATGTTGGTTATCTTGTTAGCTGGACTTGCACTGATCCACATTCCATCCTTTGCATTCTTACCTAAAAAATACCACAACCCTAACAGGTTATCACAAACCCCATAGCAACTGACATCTTGAAAAACCTATTGAAGTGAAGAAAAAAGGTACCCAAACCAGAAATGCATTCCAGAGAAATGATGAGACCTCTTTCCCAATGGGTGGGAATAAAGGCTACCATAGAGTATTTTTTCTTCTTGCTGAAGGGTGAGTGACTCAGTGCTATACTGGGACCTCAGTACTGTGTCCCCATTTTTGGGGTGTTCTGTATCCACGAATCTTTCAGAGAATAAACAGGATCTTGCTAAAAAGAAAGAAATTAGGATATAACATTCCAGGCATGAATAGAACATTTATTTTTTAAGTGTCAGTCTTCATTAAACACTGGAAATCAGGAACTAGATAGGCTCCAAGCAAACCTGGTTTGTAAACTTCCTTTGAGGCATGTGCCAATGAGATGTCAGTCATAGCAGATACTATCATTGCTCTGTTATTTGAGTTAGAATTGTGGGAACTGTCATCCTACTTCACTATCTGCTCTACTGACTGCAATTTTAATACATTCCTCTAGTAGCATGTTGGTAATTCCCTGTTGCCATTAAAACAATGGAGCAGATTTGATTAGCTATGCCAGTTATGCCATCTGTCAACATGGTCACTTTATAACAACTTCATTTTCAAGTTATGATTGAAACCAGCTCCTAGCAAAGCAATAACAAAGATGTTCTGGGAAATAAGAATTAGGACATTCAAGAACTGTAAGGAATTTCAGTATTAATGTGGAACTTGGGAGTACTGGTTTAGTAAGCAATGGGAGAATTAAAGTCTCTGAATGTATAGCAGTGATGATTTGGTATAACTACTGCAGCTGAATCTAGGTAACAAGAAAGATGTCAGAATCCTCTCAGTGAACTGAATGTAGGCAGAAAGGAGATGAAGATGTCATCAGATCTACCAGATGCCTTTTACCTGTCCTTGGCAGAGAATATTTAAATGGCAAGAAATATCCATTCAGTGCTTGAGCTGAAATGCTTTGTCTTCTAAGAGACTTCAATAATAATTTTTTGCCTGGATATAATTAACAGCATATGAAGAATGGTTTTATGGAAGCTGAAGGGCATTCCAGAAATCTGAAATGATTTCTTAAATACTGTGTAATTACTCAGAACAGTTAAACTGTTTGTTAACTTTTCAAAATAAAAGGTTAACTTGGAAAATTAAATCGAAAATTCAATGGACAGAACTCTTTTCTGTCTTTAACTGCTAAAGAAGGCACATACATTAGAAAAAGAGTAACACACTTCCTAGGTTGTTGTTTGGTTTATTTAAAAAAAAAGAGCATTTTAAAGTGGAATTTCTTTGCAAGACAAGAGATACAGGAAGTAAAAAAAAAATATTATATTATATTATATTATATTTTAAAATACAAAAAATACCCCTTAAATTTTGTGTCTCTCCAATGGAAAAAAAACACCTTAATCATAGATCAATTTTTTGGAGGGAAAAAAAAAATTCTTTGTCTTTGTGCTCAGTCTGACTTTGCCTGCAGTTACCACAATACAGGCTCCAGTTTGGTTCTTCCATCCTTTGAGACACTGTGGTGTCTGGTAAAAGACTGTAGTGTCCTTCCTTCCCACCTCCCACTGACTTTCTCTTGTCACAAATGCAGAACTTGATCACAACTCAAAGCACTTATGAAGTTCACAGAAGTCTCACTGTGAATGACTGTGGCATGAATTTGTAAAGTATCTGAATGGTATTTATGCTTAGCAGAAATGCATTGTCTGTTTTTACCCTTTCATTAACTTTAGAATAGGATGACTATTTGAATTTTACAAGGGCATTTGACCCCACTTTCCTGTTCCAAATTAAAAATAGCTAAGATGATTTACTAAGTGCAAGGATTTTAAATATACTTCAAACAGCTTGCACTATTTTAATGTTTATGAAAAATTAAAACATAATTACTATGACATAGTTAACCCTTGATACAACATATCTGTATCTGCAGCACTGAATTCTGTTATTGTCTTAACATACTGTGACTCAAAATTTCCAGCATTCAGGTAATAATGAGAAGGATCAGAGAGTGATACAGAGAGTGGTAAAAATTTCAGCAGGCAATCTTCAGCCTGATGATGATTTCACAATTTCATGGGACAGAATGTTTTGGAAAAACACATCTACACATTCTATAAAGTACTCCTGCAATATCATGCGAACAGACAAATTAAAAGATTTTTTAAAAAAGCTATTATTTTACAGTAAAAGAGACAAAACATGAGTAATATTCAATATTTGTAACTGACACATGTGAATAGGCAGCAGGAAATAAGAACTCCCACTGGGAATTCTTGCTGGTGGAAGAGGCTAATAATAATAATAATGGGTTAAAAGAAGTTAGTTTTATTTCCAATTCAACTAGAAATTAAGGGGAAGAAAAAAAATGTAGTTAAAGTGAGATTTGGCAGAGTTCTGATTAAAGAAGAATAGGAGGAAATTTTCTATAATCTTAAAGTCAGTTACACCAACAAAAGAAACATGCTGAAAGGAAGATAAAGAATTAAAAATAAGCTTTTGCTAAAGGCTCTTCTTTGAATAACTATAAGGAAAAAGCAAGTGCAAGAGGAGGGCCCTGGAGTTAAATTTATGAGATTACAGTGTTAGAATTTCCAACAGAATCAGCAGAAAACAATAGCAATCAAATATATTCTCGAGGAAGGAGCCACACTGAAATTAGTCTCTGATACTGCATTACACTCTCCACTGTGCATTTATACCTGCACAAAGATGGCATGAACAGCTAATAGCAACAGAAATTGGCAAAGATTTCTCATCTGTTAGCACTGCTGTTTTGCACGCAAGAAATTGCTCAGGGTGTGAGGCAAGGAGCTCTGGGTACGCTCCTGGGTCTACTTCACACCCTTGTTGATGATCCCAACTATCACAATTAACTCTCCTTTCTCCTTTTTCCATGATTGATTGAACTATTTTCTGTCTTTGAGGAAGTATTCAAAAGAATCTCTTCAATTTTAAGGCGGATGCTCCAAAGATCTTGCACTTTTTTTCCCAATATGACATGTTACATTCCCTTCTGATTGAATAAATAAAAGTGAGTGGCCAGACATATTTTGAAAGCTGCTACAAAGCAGTTACATGCTTTACACCGAGTCTCATAAATACAGTTATCCTCACTTTTTGTCTTGTTTTAAAAATAAAAATATGAAGATTATCTTTGGAGAAAATATTTCCTTTTTAAGTTTAAATATGGGAAAAGAGAGTGCAGGTGACATGAAATGATTCATCTAACACATAATTCCATCACGGGACCTAGAGTTAAGCCTAGATTTTCTGAAAATCAGAGGGGCATACTCTAATTCACAGTTCCTCTGCCTCCCATAGCACTACTCCCAGACATATGAATTGCAGAACCAAGAACGATTTTTAAAAACTTCATCTCAAGTGGCATGCACCAAGACACAGATCTCATTCACACATTGGCCAAGCTTCCTTTCCATATAACTTTACTAGAATTTTGCTTCTCTATAAAAAAACCACTGATAACATTAACAAGTAGTAGAGTCTTTGTGACAGTATGACAGAGGCCTGGTGCATAGAAATAGTATAAAATAGGGCTGTTCATATTTCTGTTATTACACATGAACCCCCAGAAACTGTGGAATACATCACAAGGCTGTTGCAGTACTAGTGGGCATCAGCATCTCAGCTGCTAGAAAGAGAAGTGTGGAGATGTTTTGGTTAGGTTGGATTACTGCTGCTGTTATATCTCATTCACAAATCTAATAAGACTAATAAATCAAAGGAAGCAGGAGCTATGACAGCCAAAGGAGGCTTAATGTGCTAAACTGTCCCTACATAAGCCAATGTTTATATGGCTGTAAAGGCATGCCAAGAAAACAAGAGAGCATGCTGTACAAAGAGCACAGAGTTTTGAAACTGCATGTTCATAATACTGCGTCTGTGGAAAGCAGGGATGAAACGGGGTTAAGAAAAACTCCTCTTGTAAAGGCTCAGGGAATTTTTCAGCTTGAGAAGAAAAGAAAGGAAGGAAATAAATCATGCAGTAACTGGTTATGGTCAAAGGAACTTAAAAATCACAAATTTATTTATCTTCCAAATTATTTGTCTACTTGCATCTAATTTTTTTTTTCTAAAATTAAGTCAATGTCATGAATCAGCATTCAGCAACAACAATCTGCAAAACAGATCACTGAAAAGTTACAGAACAGTTGGGGCTCATCTACTTCTTAATTACTTGTGCATGTTGTGATATTTGGTGGGAAGCAAATGGTTTCACTAATGCTACATGATAATGCAGATATTGAAGGAGTTAACAGACCTGAATAGAGAAGGAACTGCAGATGTAATGGTGCACAAAAAAGCCTTGATATTTAGGAAGAGTACTGAGAAAACTGTATAATTTCCGAAACTGGGAATATCTCCTAGAGAGAAATGTTAGAGTCCTCACTGTTTAGGTGACTGGAAAGATTGATAAAATATATAAACTATAGAGAATCAGCTGACTTGAGAAATTGAACAGTATGCCTTAGCAGGTCTTAATCACAGATTATCCAAATGTTATGAAGAAACATGCAGATTTTAGATTTGTCTAAATAAAAATTTCTGGTAACATTACATACAAGTATGTATATAGCAATATGTAAAACTTAAAATATTATGCTAACCAAAGGAGGTTTTGTTTTTTTTTCCCTTTTTTTTCCCCCTCTCCCTTAAAGAGAGAGGCTCATGCAGGAGGCTATGAGACAAATATTTTTTTGATGCACAAGTTATGTTGAGGTGCACAACCATAAGAAGTTAGCACTTGTGGAAAGCAGGCTTTTGTGATCATTCTGGCTGTTCCTATACTAGTAAAATAAATATGCCCAGAAATGTTCCTTGGCATTCAAGACCACTGGCACAGAATGACCTATGCCTAGACAAGCAAACTCACTCAACCTTGAAAAGAAGTAGATTGTACATAAACTGCTCACTGGAAGTAATACCTGGAATAGTTCAGCTCCTGCACCATGTCTGGGAACTATTCTGGACAATATTGCTGGGCGTGGACTGAAATAATGTCAGGGAACATCATCACTATTTAATGGCACTGACAATCATTTTCTAATGCCCATTAATCTCCCTAGGTCTACTTAATTTTTATGTAATTCTATGTTAAAAATATTTGGTATGGGAAGATGAACTACAGCTGCCGTAGATGATGAACAAGTGACTGTTTTGTATGACCACTGAACTGACCATTAAACAAATCTGACCTGGATGGCCACTCTGCATTGTACTGCAGTGAAACAAAAAGTATAGGAAAAAAAGCATTACAAAATGAGGAACTACAGATAAGCAAACTAACCCATTTCATCCTAACTTTTCTGTTTAAGAATTCAGTTAGAACTACAAAAATAATTCATTTAGTTAGGGGTACCTTGATCATAAAGTGGGAGAACTGCTGCTGTTGAGCCTAAATGTCCATTTCACAAACTAAGGACCTAGTTATGGTTTTTGTGAGTTTTTTGTTTGTTTGGGTTTTTTTAAGGCGTGTAGTGATAGGATAAGGAGTAAAGGTTTTAAGCTGGAAGAGGTTAGGTTTAGGTTAGATATCAGGAAAATGTTCTTTAGTGTGAAGGTGGTGAGACACTGGAACGGGTTGCCCAGGGAGGTTGTGGATGCTCCACTCCTGGAAGTGTTCATGGCCAGGCTGGATGAGGCTTGAAGCAACCTGGTCTAGTGGGAGATGCCCTACTAGGTGTCTAGTGAGGGTTGGAACTAGATGACCTTTAAGGTCCTTTCCAACTCAAAGCATTCTATGATTCTATGATTTCTTAAAAATCTGTATAATTTATGAGCATAACTCTACTCATGCTGTTCTGAGTTTACTGGGGAAAACAAAGCAAGGCATACATATGTTAAACTGTGTGACTGATGCTGCAGCTGTCAGAAAACTGGCTAGTTTCTGTATGAAAGCAGGATTCAAATTCAGTTGGGTAGATATCAAATCTAATAATAGTAGGATAGATCTAGTTTTATTCTCTAGCTTGGGGCTGCTGAGAACATCAGTGATTACAACAGAGAGCACTGCAGATGAAGGCATGGAAAAAGGTAACCTGGGGAATGAGATCATAAGACAAAGTTGTGCAGTCGTGCAAGAAAAAACTCTGCCCTGAAGAAATATTCCACATAGCTCTCAGGTGCAATGTGTCAATTTTAAAATATCAACTTTGAACCAGGACAGTTGCTACTCTAGTGGGTACCCCAGTGAACTGGCGGCTCTTGCTCTGACATGACCAAGGCCTCAGAGCTACTGCAGCTTCACTAGAGTTTTGCTCAGAGACTGAGCTTTTCAGGTCTTTCTGTATTAATCATAGGAATTATACCAGACAATCTGTGCTCAAGAGGAATTCACAATAATTCCATGTAATCTAGCTACTAACAAATTCCAAAAACTTATCAAGAAACGTAGAGAGGATATTTATCTGCTATTTCTTCACGTATCTCAGCACTACGTTCATCTGGCAGCAGACTAACTTAAAATAAAAGCATGTTAAGTGTTCAGATTCATCGAAATTCCATAGCAGCACTTTTAAATGTACCATTCTGTATATTTTACTGATATGTACATCTTCACCATTATGTATTTTTAAATGCACCTTCAGGCTCACTAAGCTTATACTGTCTTCTAAACAGACATGCCGTCTTCTAAACCTGCCATCCCACGTGAGTTCTATTACCATGACCTTGTGAGGCTTCTTTCATCAAACAATACCATCACTGGAGTCACTCTGGTTTGAGAAAATGCTTTGTTCATTAAGCACTTCCGTGCAAGATTCTTATTTTTCTTTACTTCCATCAGGCTTGCCATGCATACAAAATCTCAGTTTTGAATCCTAATTTCCTAACGGTTTCTTGCAGTTTATGTGTTCAAATTAGCTTGTCAAATTAAGAGTGAGCAGCTTGGGAAGGACTTGAAGAAGTTGGGTGTGAAGCAATTTTCTGCTCAATAAAGTATAGATCTAGTTATTATATCATTCCTATCAGTAGTGTATCAGAACTGAAAAATTCACACATTCATTCTTGATAATATTTGTTGCACTTGATTAAGAATCCAATTGCTGTCTGAACACAACTTTTAAAACACAAGAAAAATATGTTGCATTTTAGTCAGAGCAAACTGACAAAGCGCTAGAATTTCTGTGTCTCGGATTTTGAATATGATTACTCCATAACTGGAGAGAAACAGTACAGTATATGAGTTACAAAAATAGTACTAACATTACTTTCCATTTATCACAGGGTAAAACTGATGTAATGTAACAATCTGCTTGTTAAGATCCAGGTGTCAGAACACTGTCATGTTTTCATATAAAACCACTCCAGCATAAAGAACTGACCTAGCAGAGTATGAATTCTACAGCCAGGCAGAATCTGGGAACATTTTTTTTTGGTTTGCCTGAAGCAAAAGTATGAAGTATTTGTGAAGCATACACATCAATAGAGTGGAATATATTTTACAGAATACACTATATTTTAAACCTCTAGCACTTCTAAAGCCTTTAAAATTAGATTTTCCTTGTAATTTGTATATGAATCTATTACACTGATTGGATTATACATGCTCCCTCTGGTGGTTTCCTTAATCCATACAAATGCCTCACTTTTTTTATTTGGGAATTTAATGGCTCAGATACTGTGGCCAATTTTGTAGTAACAGCACGCTGCTGTCAGTTAAACAGTGTTGGCATATAAAGACCCTGAGTATAAATCAGAAAGTCTTCTTCCCATATTTTAGTTTGGAATGGAAAGATATAATATCCCTAAAGCAAACAAACAAGAAAAGTGAAAATAATTAAAGCCACAAAGTATGTAAAAGTGAGCATTTCGGTAAAAATTGATCTCTAAAAAAGGCTGCTTATGAAAGCAGGGACAGGTATAAAAATATTTTCAGGGTCACAAGTTAAAACTCTTTTCCTTGCACTGTACTGTTTTGCCACCTTGAACTTCAATATTCAAGCTTGTTATCCCACCCATCAAACCAAAAATAACCAGTTCTTTGCCTTAACTGTAACTGCTATGCGTAAGAAGAACTTCCAGAGCTTTTATGGAGTGTATCTATAACAACTGAGTTGAAACTTCCAGACTTCAAAATTTTAATTCTTCTTTTAAGCACTTTATAGTTTTGGTAAAATATCCTGGAGGTCTTAGACAAAAGTGTGTTGCAACAGGAGATGTTCATAACATATGCAATGCACAGCTAAGCAAATGCATCTGCATGCCCAGCTTATGAGTATTTCTGAGTATTATTATAAGTATAAGTATTATTATAAGTATTTTTGGTCCTGATCTTATTTTTTGCCATTTCCTATCCCTTAATGGGATTGACAGGCTTCGTAGGTGCCAGCTATCAAATAAAAGATGGGAGAAATGTAAAAACCAAATAGTAACCTCTATTTGATGGAAAACCTTGGTTTTCATATTTGTATTTAATTATTTTCTTTTGCAAATCAGGAATCTTACGTAGTCAGATTGTATGATATTTTTTTGTGTGCTTGTTCTGTAATTCTGTACTGGTGGTGCTTTGCTCAACGAATAAATATGTTAAACCTCATAAGGCTGTTACTTGTACTGCAATATTTGATTCAACACAGCTTTTTTTAAAATAAATCTTGTCAGGGGAGAATCACAGAACAGCAAACAAAAAACCTAACCCTTTTCCTGATATTAAATATTTCTAGACATAAACTCAGATTTGAAAGTTAGCTAAACATTTTTTAAAATTCTTTCTAAAAGACAAATAAACAAACTAGACATTTCAAGCTTGCCCAGAAGTTTGGAAAACAAATAATAGGCAACCATTTTTCATCTCAGTTACCATAAGGGCTCAGTGGAAAACTGTCACTTCATATTTCAGCTGTAAGTAGTTTTCTTACAAATGGAAAGTGCCTAAGGATTTTCCCTTCCCTACTTTCCAGCTATTCAGCCTTAAATGCAAAGAAGTTTCTTCTTTATTACCTGCTTAGATGGGAACAGTGATTAGCGTATTAAAAGATTAGAAGTATCAAGAATTAAATCACATTATTGCTACTAGTCCCAGTCACCTTTCTGATTTTTTATTTTGCTCAGAACACATTCCAGAAAAAATAATTTTAACCTTGTGGTTTACACAACTAATGCTGATGCTGACCTATAGGATTAAACACTGAAATGAAATGCATCACAATGGGAATTCTTTCATCTTTCTAGCTTAGGATTGTTTTAAGAGTCCAAGAAGCTTTGGGAGTTGTGTGCACACACAGGGGCAGAATAGCTCCACCAGAAGTGCATGGAAATGTTTGGGCTCATCATAGACACAGAAAGTCCAATACAGGAATTTGTGCAGCCTGTTCCAGGGCACTTTTCAAACCCACTCTATAGGTCAATATCATAAACTGCTACAATGGTCTAGCCAGTGTGGTGGTCTTAGGTCATAGGCTGGACTTGATAATCTCAGAGGTCTTTTCTAGTCTCAATGAATCTGTGATTCTGTGATTTCAAACCTCATCATACAATGAATAGTCTAAGTCCTAGATGCTTTTAAGTCCTAGATACTTCAGTCCGTAGTTGGGTGAAAAGATACTTTATTATTGCTCTTCTATTCTTCATAACTTCCCTTGAAAAACTGAGTCTGTCAGCAAAATACCCTTATGGATCTAGATGTTAGGCTTTTGATTGTCCTTGGCATAAAGCATCCAGTTAGAAGATTTAAAATTTGAATACTGGTAACAACAGTGATAGCTGAATAAAACTATAATCTAAACTGTTTGCAGCTCTTGAACTCAATCCTTCAGAACTCCAGTTCCTGATCTCCAAGTGTTGGGATGAATGTACCACGCCACACCTGAGGGACGGTGCAAGCTTTTACCCTGTGTTAATGCAGTGGAGAATGAGACACATTCAAAATCAGCATGCAGAGATTGCAAGAGTGTGATCTTTGCCTGTTTCTGAACTCACCAAATATCAGAATCACATCACTGCTGAAATCTAAGTTTACTGAAGCTCATCCAAAAAACCCCCAAATATCAGTATCTACAGAATCTGAACATAAACATTTTCAAAACCTTGTATAAAGGTGGCTTCTAAAAATTCCTTAATCATTTAGGCATCCTATTTCCATTCTATTTTAGTGCCAACTTTTTTAAAGTAAACAAATACAATTCATTTCTTGGGCAATTAACTTCAAATGTTTCCGAGGCACCACACTATACCAGTAATGCAAGAAAGCTGTACCATTTGAACCTATAATACATGAGTTAAGTTGCTTAAAGCTTCCGAAAACTTTCCTAGAAAATAACATCTCTAGCATGCAAACTGTATCAGGTGCCTGGAGTATATAAGTATTTTCACAAGCATGAAAATATTATATAAACGGATATAACATAAATGAATTATCTGGTTTCAGATTCTGGGAAGTCAGAGGTAGTGAAGAGCAAATTATAAGTTTCAGGTGACTACTAGCAGACAGATTCTAAGTGTTTCTAGCATCTTACAGACATAGATCCTTGTGAAGGAGAAAGCTGCAATACCATCTTAGCTAACATGTTATAGTTAGCTTATTTTCCTTAAGGAGCAGCTTTACTTATGAACAGTTGCAGAACATACATAGTTTAAAAAAAATAGAACCCAAGGGGATCCTCTATCTGCTGAACTCAGAAGATGATGTGCCTTTGCTCTAGCCATGAAGAAACTGACATACAACATAGTGGATTTCAGAGTGGATAGTTTGATAATCACTTATGAAAAGGAAAACTGTGATTTAGCTTTGTAGAGTGATGGGAATAGAGGATTTTGCTCTGAATCACTCACAAGAAGAACCCACCACTTTGAAGACTGCAGTGTTAGCACAGCAGCTGGGCTGAAGTAACAGGTAGAAAACCCACTGTTGCAGAATAAAGTTGTTTTCATTCCAACACACAGATTGCCCACATGGGGGAATACAGTTATTCTGCAATGGCTCTGCTGGTCATTTTTCTTTGTGCAGTTACACATTTTATATAAACTTCCTGGTTTTCCAACAAGTGTACTTAGTAGTGTGAGTGATTCTATATTTGGTTTTAATTTTATGGAAGGAAAATAATATACAAGATGTTGCTTTTGGTAGAAACATTGTTTTGGCTAAATTGGGTCATAATTTGATGAGAAAAAAAGGGTTATAGTGTTGGTACAGTTTTGTTTCCCACTGGATACACGTTTACTTGTTAACCACATGGAAGTCTCTCTGCTCTGGCAGACCTTGTTTTAGCTCCATAGGAGGAACATCTCCATCTGTTACAGCCACATCTGACCCTCATTACTCCCTTAGAATCTCCTCACTAGCAACGAGGTATTCTCTTGCTGCAGAAAAGGGAGGACTACATCTGTTGGAAGATTATTAACACACTGGAAACCTGTAACTATTGAGTTAAAAACATTCTTCAGGATTTTGTACCAAAGGCTAACTGCCTTACCCACTGGGCTTTGCCTACAGCCAACAGAAACAGACTTTGGTTTCCAGCCTCCTGGACCAGCATGTCCAGTCGGCTTTGTAAACCAGAAACACTACTCAGACATTACTCCTAAGCATCTGCTTCTGCTTACTTCAAAAACCCCTACAAGCACTCATTTGGAAGTGGATTGTAAATACTGATTTTCTTTGTACGCCAGGTAATTCTGAAATATCTAAGTTGATACTTCATGTATTTTTCCAAGTAGACTTTTTTGCAGCAGAGCAATGTATATCAAAAAAGGGAGATAAAACTCTAGGTTGATCTATAAGGCTGGTGAGTGAAGAGCAGCTATACCCAAAAGAAGCTGGAGTACTGGGATGAAAGAACTCAGAATTTTCCATACTTTATGATTTTTGATGAGGACAGTTAAATTTTCTGGTAGAGGATGTGCTTCTATAACATGTGCAAAAAGAAAAATTTAACACAACAAATATTTACTTTGAGGGCTGCAAAACTACGATGTGGTACTGAGGTAAATGATTCTGAGCACTCTTCTTGTGATCCAAACATTTCCATTGTGAATGAAATGAGTCATTTTTTGTATTTCCCTAAAATGAACAAACATGCTGAGTAACAGCAAGATAAAAGGAGAAAGGCACCAGACTAGGATGCAGGCGAGAAAATTGGCAGAAACTGGTAGGCAGCAGAAAATTGTCAAAGCTGATAGAGGAATGAATCCTGATCACAATGATCCTGCAGTGTAATGTATCCTAACTAAATAAACACTCAGGATTCACATTTTGGAAAACAAACTGCCTCTTCTCACAAAATAGGTGTCTGCTTATTATGTCAAATCTGTTTCTCTCTAGAATGGAATTAGTTTAAATAAGCTGCTCACTTCAGAAGCTGGAGGAGAGTGACCAGTGGGGCCTGAGGCAGAAACCATCACAAAAGCCATGTTTCCAGAGGAAATAATTTAAAAAAATAATTTGTAAAATCTATTATAAAATGAAGATGTTCAGGGGACTGAACTATAGTCTCAAGGGTTTCCGGACCCAGCTGAAAAAAGTAATGAAGAAACTCATCTGACCTCACAGCTGGACCTGTTTTGAGCAGGAAGTTAGAGAATATGAAATCTATTGGATCCTTCCAGTTTCAACTACTATGATTTTGTACACAATTCTTCATTAGCTTACACCTCGCTCAATATCATACACAGATCTTTACAGAAGTATGACTGAAGTCCCCAACTAGAGGCACAATCTTATTTTTTCTGGACCCATCCATTTTAAGCAATCAGCTCCAGTTCCTTCTTTTGTGGCTTGTCAAACAATGTCTAAACATAGCCTGAATGAAACAACAATCTCACTCCTGTCAGGAATGGCTTAATTAACAGCAATAAACTGTACAGTCTATCTGCTGCAGCTTGTCAAAGATGTAACTGTGCTGCACTGTGGAGCCAAGAGGTTCAGGGAAAAAGTTCAGGACACACTCACAGTGGGTTCATCTTTGATTACAGCATAATCTTCACATATTTTTTCTTGGAAATTTTAATTGAAGAGGAATAAGTGTGTTGAAACTATATTTTTCAGCCAGATGTGAAGGAGCAGCAATAAATTCTCCTAAATACACAGAAGGGGACACAGTGAAACTACATGCCTGGTGCTGCTTCCTACTAAAGGTGAAGTATAAAATTCTTTTAGTTTTCCACAGTGAATTCGTGCCTCAGCGAGTGAAACAGATTTTCCAGCAATTCTATAACTTAGGAAACTCAGTTCTTCAGAAACTACAGAGCAAAACAAAGGATGTTAAGGTTTGTTCCTTCATAAAAGATCTGAACTTTACCATCTCTTGAAATCTTTCTGGAATTGACTTTGTTTAAAGAGAAGTAAGAACACTAGCCAGAAGGGAACAGACCTTGCTCAGACCAAAGCAAACATTCTCATTGCCTCACTTCTTAATGAAAATAAAATCAAGCAATGTTTGAAAGCAAGAAATTGACTAAAGCAAGAAAAATATCATCCTGGCTGCAGTTTTCTACATGCGTACTTACTCTTGAAGATGTTTGATATGTTTTCTGTGAAATTATTTAATTTAGATCTAATTCCACTCAGAAGTTGTTTGCAAGACAAACTGGCAACAGAATCACTTCTCATATGACTAAAGGAGTAGTTGTTTAAGGAAACATAATAAAAGTGACCTAAAGTTCCTAATTTTGTACCATATTCATCAACAATTTATGTTTTTCAGCATGGTATCAAATTATTACACTGTTTTAGACGGCTAATAGCATTTTCTCCTCTCATTATGCATCCATTCTATATAGAACTTTTCTGAACCTGTTCGCTAGGGTTGAAAAACACCATAATAATAAATATCCATTATGATACCCCAGTTTGTGCATGAGAATTTGTGTTAAATAAGTTCTTGATAAGTTGTTCTTCTTGACTGAAGAACTTTTGGGTAAATCTTCAGCTGCAGTTACCATTTTGCTGTCTGTGCTCCAGCTGCTCCACAGAATTTAAATTGCTCTTGCTACTGACTTGACTGTTCTTGTCAATGAGGCAGTGAGGGGCTGGGAGACTCAATGTACCCACTAAATATAATGAGAGGTTAGAAGGGAAAAGACTCTAAGTCTTTGGATGTGTCTTTCTCCCTACTGCTAAGAGAAAAAGTGTTTCTTTATAATTTCATTACAACTCCATGAGGGTAATTTTTTTTTTTTTTTAATGAAGCCAGGAATATAGGGAGAAAATATGAAATTAATTATAATTTCTACTTCTTGTTTCCTTTCAGAAGGATTTTAAAATAAGGAAACAAGAACAAGGGATTGAGTCCCAGGAAACCTGTCTTAACAACTCTTGTCTAATTTTTTTGCTGAAGTGAAATGGGACAATGATGTGTTAGTAATTGCAACTGAGGTGTATGTCCGTGTGAATGCACATATATAAGAACTAAATATAACCCTTTGTTCTGAATAAGCTATGGGCAATTTTTTGATATCTCTTGAGAACTGCTGCATACAGATGCAAAAAAGAAAAATTCTTTGCTTTACCTTTGGAGTTTGCTGCACCAGCTGCAATTGAAACCAATCTGGGCAGTGACACAGGGACCACAGCTGGTAAACTGCAGACAAGCTAGGATGTAGATAAACAAACACAAATTATTACATTAGTCTGACATAAAATTCTCATAAAAAACACAAAAGAAGGTTACATCTTCTGATAATATATACTTAGGGACGCAACAGTTTCACACATGTCCAAAATAAGACATTAAATCTAGTCTATTAATTTGCATGCACAACTATGTTCAGAGAGGTACATTTTATCCATAGGATTTAATTTGTATTATATGTATTCCCACTTCCACAATTGGTCATTCAGCTTCATTGTTAATTTTTTTATCCCTTTTCATAAGTAGTTCCTTAAATTTCTTCTTTCCTGGCCGCAGTGTTCCATGGTGTTGTTAGCATGCAAATGTAGGCAGATAGTAAGACTGAGAAGGAAGGTGTGCAAGAAAAAATATATGTTTCTGGGTTTTTTACTGTAGTACAGCTGGTAGTTTATACTCAGAGATGTCTAAACAAATGGTTTTACCTTGGCCAAAAGATGTAGAAGAACTGCAAAATGTGTTTGGAGGTATTCTTTCACAATGTGATGTGCAGCATACAGAAAAATTGTGTTTGCCTTACACGCATAAAGACTTTTTTGTTTTGGTTTGGTTTTAGGAACAAAATTAAAAGGAAATATAATAATTTTTATGAAAAAAATATTTCATACAGATTTCATTCAAAATCTACTGGGAGTCATATGCATATAAACTAACTTGGAATACAGGAGGATGCACTGGATAATGCATCAACCATCTGGGAGTAAATCTGAGAGAGGATGAATGAATCTGTCCATGTTCCATGTTCACAGATAAAACATAGTATTCAAAATTTTGTACGTCCTTCTGTGAGTGTGAAGGGGGAAGCTTCCCAGATATTCCTCCTGGCCATGGTACACTTTACTTACTTGGAAGAGGTATCATTTCAACAGCTGAGAGATTGGTAATCTTTGACATCTGTAGCTCCACCCTGTGGTACTCATAAATTGTTCTTCTACGGACATCTACCAGGAAAGAAAACCAAAAATATTTTCACACTTTACTATGTTGCAGTGTGTAGATTGAGAAAAATACTGGATATAATGATGACTCACTGTTCCTTAGGTGTGCAGTTGACACCAGTTTTCCTCAAGAATTATTTTTTTTAACTTTAAACACCATGGAGGAACATGTATGGACAGAGAATTTTTAACTTGAGAAGCCATCAGAGTTGATAGAATAGGTACCTATTATCAATACAAGATTATGAAAATTCGGAGTGTACTCTCAAGCATCTTAGTTATTCATATAGGCAGAAATTCTAGGCAGTATAATGTCAAACATTTTAGGCTGTATTTCAGATGCTTGCTTTACAAAAACATTTCTCAGTTTACATAACTGAGAGAAATGCTTTATATGTTGATTTTGTCAGTCCTTGTCAAGATGTGCAAACAAAGTTGATTTTTTTGCTTAATCAAATTTGTTAGCTACAAGCTAGCTCATATCTAAATGCACTAGCACATTTTTTTTTATAATGTTATAGTAAAGAAGATGAGTCAAGTTTTTCTAAACAGCCAATGCTCCGCATAATTTTTATACAAGCTGATTGTGCCTAAGTTTCTCAAAGTAAAAAAGCAATATAGTCAATGCACTATTCTTTTAGGATTCGAACACACAGACAACTGCTAGACCCAAGCACAACATATGAAAAAATCACTTAATTGTTAGTTTTCAGATCAACATTCTATCATGTATTCTGAATAACCCAAATTTTAAGTGCATGGCTGTAAAGCAGATGAGCTGGTAAATTTGCAAATTAAAAGTACAGCCTATACTATCAGTCTGACACAACAATGAGGATTCCCTGGTGTGGTGGATTCAAATTTATGACCTTTCTGAAGGTTTGCTATTCTAATTGAAATCAATGCCAAATACAATCACTGAGCCTCAGGAATTATGTCACAGAAGAATAAAGGTTTAAATGCAATGGATTACAGGTTATTTCAGGCAATGGTGGTCTGAGTCTACATTTAACAGAAGGAAAGGGATTGCAGACAGCCACAAACTCAATTTTAGGCAGTCACATGGGCTCCTCAGCTGTTAAGCAATCACATAGAACCAAATCCAAAGTGTTTTTTGCAATCTCTTGCTAGGAGGGATGTTTTAAGCATTTTTCAGATAGAAAGTGGAACCTCAACTAAAATCATCAACCAATAAATATTAATTTTTAAGAGAAAAGAGCAAGTCCACTAAGGTGTCCTGTGGCTAAGGTGCCTCTTTGATCAAGTGTATAAGACTTTGTAAGAACAGAGGGATGGCCAACCTCTAAAAGCACACTCTGAGAATGCCCTTTTCACCACACAGAAAACAGTCATCAAGCTATTGCTCTCAGTTGGTAGAGAAAACATTTGGTTTGAAATGGACATGTAATTGAGCTAGTTTTATGTTTTACCTACAAAGTCATTCTTACTGGTTAAAAACCAGACACAGGGATGTGCCAGAATTTTACTGTCCTTTAAAACCAATGGGCAGAAAGGGTTTACAAGGCAAAGCTAATCATGTGTTGGGGTAGGGAAAATCTCTTGCCAATAGCGAGAGGTTTATGCTCCCAGGGTGGTAAGTCCCACAAAAACACTTGCCAAATCATAGTGATAAACTGAAGGCTGAAATTTGTTTCCACAGAAATCTTTATCCTTCTGTTCAAAAAAAGAAGCAAATGAATATATAAATTAAAATGGTGGGTGCTGGTACTTTAATGGAATGCCATTTCATCTCATCAGTAATGATGCAGACCGGCATGTTACGACCCTGTTATTCCAAACCTTTCCTAATATACTCCTCACAGGGCTTGCAACAATTAAGGAGCTTCTGTTTTTCTAAAAATCCAGTAAGAATCAGGCACTCAGGTCATAGGCCCTTTTATCTCAGTGCACGGAATTTCTAAAAAAAAACTGATTTGAAGGGAATTAACTTTGTTATTGAAAAATCCCATTTCTAATCAAGCATAGTTCAGCATGACTGTTCACACCACTAAATCCCACTTCTTGCTAGACTCTGGTTTGATCTCTTCCTCATCAGGACGAAGACTGTGCCAACCACAGGCAGTGAGTTCATATAAGAGGGATCTATCTAACGTAAGAAACCTAAGCACAAAGTGGTATTTGCAAAGTCACCTTCTAACAGCTTTGCATATACGTGCATAGAGGTGGCTGGAAACAGAAGCATACAAATTTACCTGCATGACCAGGCTGTAAAAAAACAGGTGTAGATTCTTCTAAAAGCCTGACTTGAAATTCACAAAGCTTCTCAAAATGCACTTTTCCCTCCTTATTTAGAATTCTGAGATTTACAAAACAGACTGCAAAAATTAAAGAGGATAAACAAAAAAATTAAGTCTCTTTCCTGACACTCTCCACCTGAATCTCTCCACGTAAGACTCCTGCTCCAATCCAAGACACTGTCTTTCACTCCAGTGAAAGTTGCTGTCTTATGCTGTCTAGTCACCTCTTTTACAAATAAGTGGACAATTACTAAGATCTTAGAGCTCATGTTATTCAGTATGCATCTTAACTTGACAAGAAGTAGTGAAATCGTTTGATGTAGTAACAGAAAAAAGAATGAATCGCAGATATTTTGCTGAAAAGAGGTAGTATATCGGGTCTAACAGGAAAGAAAGGAAGGAAAGGAAAAGTTCTTTTTATATGCCTGTAAATTTCTAAAGTACCACTCAGTTCTGAATTTCAGAAAATTTTTATATCTTTGTTTCTTCATCATGAAAATATTTTACTTTTCTGTAGGTCTTTCAGAGTATCTCGTACACCCTTTCTTACCTAATGATACAACGTACAATCCTTTTGGGTTTTTTCAGTAACAGAGCCAATTTTTTTTTTAGACCATGTTCCATATTGTGCTTTGGTTTATTTCTGTGGCATGTATGTGTGCTATCTTTGAACACAAGGCCAAAGGTACAGTCCCAGCAGAAAAAGCTGAAGAAAACAACAGTATGTATTTAAGGTAAGTACATTCCTCAGTGGCCTAGGGAGATATTGTGGTGGGTCAGAAGGCCAACTGAAATAATTCCTTCAAGGGATTAAGCAATGAATTGGTAAATTACAGATGTAAATTATTGATTTTGGTATGAGAAAACATTTCTATGTAGTTTTTTAAAAACAATTTTAAACTCAAAATTGGCATTTCAATATTCTGTGAACAGAACTTCCAGAGGTAACTAAATGCTCTAAACACAGAGAGTGCTCTGGAGACAGAGCAGTTCTGGAAGACCACCAATGACTTCCTAACATACCTGAAGGGTTAGTAGTTAGTAATAAAACATTCTAAATATGTGTTCAACAGATGCACAATCTCTCTGGTGCTTTTCCATTGCATAATTACTTTTCCTTGCACAGCACTCCTCAGATAAAACCTGCAACCCAGTTAAATGTGAAAACATTGGGGATGTCAGCCTGATTTTTTAAATTATATGTTCACACAAATAAAAATCTTTGTCAGTGAAATATTTCTAGGGAATCTTTCTTTCTAAAAGAGCTGGCCATATACCCAGGAAAAACTGATCAACAAAACCATATGTATTCGTACAGCTGCACATTCATTTTTAAGTCTAGCAGGGAGATAAAACACAAATGGTAATAGGGTGCATTTGATTCTGTAGAAGACAATTTGAAGCAAACTATTTATGAAACATATCCAGCGTACATTGCAAACAATTTGTGAAAACTGTAACAGTGAAAAACAGAAAGGTGGGGCACAGCTGCTGTACTATACAGCCACTATGTTTTTTTGATAGCAACTTGGTTTAGCACCACTGGCTGAATAAAATCTTAATGAAAATACATATTTTGCCAGCCTGGGATGTCTGTTTGCTATCATCACAAAGGTAAGGGAAACAGAATGTCAAAGCAGCTTGTGTACTTTGTTTGTAACAGCTTCATATTACTAAAATCTTCAGAGTAATTAATTCTCAAGGAACTGACACTGGGATCAAACATACGTGTAATTAAATCACCGCCATAATTGCTCTTGGTTATGGAATATTTACACATCTGTCAGAATCTAGATCAAAACTCAAGATTCCATAATTGTATTAATTTTATAATTCTCCTGACAGTTACTTACAAATCCATTGAAATCTGGAAGCTGCACCTCAAAGACATATAACACATGAATAAGCAAGCCAGCGAAGCAGGCTCTCAAAATCCATACTTTATAAACAATGCAGAAGAAACATTTCTACACCATCACTCTGTGCCTACCTCATATCATTTGCTTTGAAACTCTTCATGTCCATTTAGATTTATCCTAACTCCTGATGCCAGATACGCTACCTTTAGTTCAGGATCTAAGTTTGAAAAACATCATTTATGCCCTTTATCCACTATGCACTGAACTGGCTAATTTTGAAACTCATCAATGGCAAGGTAAAGCTTTGTCTAAAACAAGAACATCTTAAAATCTGATCTCCTTGTACCAGTCCCCGAAGTGGTTTTATGTGACCAAAGATTGGCAGCATGTCCATCTCTTTCCTGCACTGCTCCTGAATTGAACACAGAGTGAAAGAACCCAGCTGCCTGGCTAAACACTCTTGGACAGACAAAACATGCAGGGCTGGAGGAATTAGTGACACTCTGGCACTGGCACTCTGTGGAATTAGTTACACTAGTGGAAAGTAAGAATACATGCTGCAAATACAGAGCAATAACTTTTGGCTCCACTTTTCTTGCAGGTAATGATGCACCCTTATGTAATAACTATCACAACATAAACTGCTAGTCTTCTTTTACCCTTCAGGAAGGTAATGCTAAGGTTCTTTCAGGGGCTTGACTTCTGTAAACAAACTGAAGAGACATCTTCAGCAAAAAGTTTTAACATGCAAAGATGTCAATTATATGTTTGAGCTACACTACTTATTGAGTGGCACTATTTGCAATAAAACTGGAATATTACAAACATAGAGCTATGCTACAATTTCATTTGTGTACACAGCATTGTTGAGTAATTTCATTGCCATTATATATTGGGTTGGCAAGATATGGATTTTTCAAAAGAGCTGTACCTAAAACAATGGAGGCCAAGATCATGGAGGAGGATGTCTCATCATAGAGGAAACCCTAGACATTATCTGTAACTCACTGTGTAGACTCCCCGAATCTGGCACTCATTTGTACAAGTGTATTTTATACTCTCGTGGAAAACAAAGCAAGCTTAATGGTGGGCTTTTTAATTGTGAAAATAAAATAGTGCTTTTTATAATATAAAATATAATATAAATAAAATATAAAATATATATAATATTAAAAAAATAGTAGGAAATACTTCTTTGTTTCTTCACGTACAAGGAAAAGCTAATTGAAAGACAAAAGGATAGAGAACTGAAACAAAAGAGATAAACATAACTCTGAAGGAAAGCAAAGCAGCAGCAGAAGAAAAATGTCATGAAATTAGAAAGAGATCTTGGGATTTGGCAGAAGGGAGAGTAAAGGACACTGTAGGTGACTGAAAGAAGGACCAACAACAGAATGCCAAGGATGGCTGAGATAAAACAAGAAATAAGAGGAAGCAGGGAAGAGAAGGTGGTTGCAATGGCACAGGAACAAGGTTCCTGATGCAGTGAAGATGCTGAAGAAAAGTGAAGATGGACGGGTTGCTGGAATAGCATGTAAAGCTAACGTCAGCTTTGCCTCCACCAATCATGTGTTGTCTAACTGGGAGACACCCATTAAATATTCTTAGTGTCTTTGCTATGAAAGTTATTATGCAAGAATTCAGCCTGCCTGAAGAAGCAAAAATCAGGGTGGTCCCTCTTGCTTATCAGACAAATCAAAAGCAGACATCCAGTGCCTAGCTCTCATCATTTGAACTGCCTGGAAGAAGCAGAAACTTTTTCTCTGAAATTAATCAATGGATATAATTTGGTATTTTGATGCCATATAATCTCAGAATTTAGGGCTTTTCTTTTTAACTTCAGTATCGAGCAGAAATTTGTTTCCCTTCACACACTGCCATTATTTCCAAAGCACCTCTAGAGTACACACAGACATGTGTATCTATACACTCACATATTAAAAAATACAAAAGAGTGATCAGTCTCTATTTATATAATAACACAACACACAAGCTTTAAAATAAAGACATTGTCTATATACAAACAGAAGTAGCAGATCAAGAAATAAAACCAGAGGAAACAGGCAGAAGGCCACATGGCAGACAATCTTCCATCTCTTTGCTCTCAGTCTTAAAAGATAAAGGGAAAAAAATGTAAGTACCTGTATTCTATTAGAGACAGATAAAAGGGGTCTTTATATGTGGTAGCGATAGGTATGAAATTCTCAGGGTCTTCCATTTCAAAAAGTTAAAAAAATATTTTCTTTTTTGCTCTTGGCTCTTCAAGATGATCCTTTTCAGCACTCATTAAAATGCATTTCTAAAATCAAATGACTGATTAAAAATAATCTTTTTCTCTCCTCTAACTGAAATAGGTTTGATTTGGGTTTGTTTCAGGCTTTTTTTTTTTTTAATAATTAACCATGAAAATAAAGGGAAACTGGGTACTCTTAATGATAAAATCTTTGCAAAAATGTTAAATAAGGACTAATAGCTACACTACTTCGCCTTCTTTTGGGACAAACGAACAGCAATTTAAATTCTTCTGTTGTCTTTAGAAGCTAACAAATGAAGTAAGCTAACAATTCTATCATATCACTGTTTCGGTAATTGATCAGAGCCATGGTTGATTTCATACCTCTGAAAAACAAGAATGCAAGAACATGAATATTGTAAGAGCATCTAACACTGGCTCTCTATGGGCCAACATTATTTAGCAGTTCTGTCAGGGTGTTATTATGTTGCCTGTACATACTAATATAAACCTGTTTTATTGAAAGCACAATTTGCCTTCAGAAAAATTTACCACAAACTGATTGTTCCCTTGATTAATACTAGCTCTAGTTTGAGCTGCAAAATAGAAGAATTAATAATGAATTACTACCATCCACAGAACCAGTCACCAAGGAGAAATGCAGTGTATTACACACAGTAATACAGAAATAATGGTATCAAAACAGTTGCTGCAGGGGCATGTCTTAGACTCTCTACCCACAGTATTTTTTTCACCTGCCATTCCCTTATGAAACACCAGAAGACTAGTATGTAACTCTGTCTTCATTATGTAGTGGTAGCAAAACAAGATACATGTCTGAAAAATTTTTACAGAAAAAAAAATTCAAACTAGAACAAAAAAACATACATGCAATATATTTTACATGCAAAAGATGTTATTTTAAAATAATTCCTTTAGTGATATTTGATGATGGAGGCTTGATGTCAAAAGATCTGCATACTGCTTGCATCTCATATTGAATTTCTGTGTGGCTATTCTCATAAACCATTTGCACAAGTCAATCAACCTAATTTCTACCTGAATACATCTTAGAAGCTCTCATAAACTAGAACTTCTGGAAATATTCAGATCAGTCACTTACAAATACCACTCAAGTTACTGAAACTGGTTGCCTATATTCATTTGTTCCTAAATTCTCAGAAGAAATCCATGTGACCATAGGCACATCACATCTATCTATCATAATTCAGAAATAAATTTCTTAAAAGAACTTATCTCTTCAGTGAAATCTCAGCATGCCAGCCTCCTTCACACTATTCTAAGTTTACGACACACAAGAGATGCTACTGAAATTTTTCATCTTACCCACAAACAGGACATATTAGAAGTGGCATTTATGCTTTGTCATATCAAAGACTGTTGAAATGTGATAAAGAGGGGATAGGACAACCTGCAATTTCTGTGTCAGCCCATCTGCAGACTGCCTTAAAGATGGGCTGGATGAGAGAGATTCTTATGAGCTTTATCTGGACCACTCCTCTGCTAGGGTTCACTTCGGGAAAATATGTCTGGACTCAGTCCTAGGAGGCTGGTTCAAGTGCAGTGCCTTCCATCTACACCCTTCCAGATGAGGGTTGTCAAAAACTGAATGTAGTAAATTGGCTCCAAAGGTGTGACTAAACCCACCACACTGCATACTTGGCAAAAAAATCTCAAAGGGACCTGGACACGGTATGTTAAAACAAAGTATTATGGAAATGACATTTGATTTCCTACAGTTCATTTTCAGCCAATTCATATAAAGCACATTTAATGCCAGAGGAAGTGAAATGTTACCTGCATTACTGTTGTCATGACTATGTGAGCTCAAAATGTTATTTCATAACAACACCTCCTCTTTTATCTCACTAAAATGTATATATGAATTAGAAGTTCAAAATTTAAAGAACTTCCAGCCAGGATATTGTTTTTTTTTTTTCACTTGAATACAGATAATTTTTCTGAACAGGCTACTTCTTTGCAATCATGCACAAGGAGACATATTCCAGATTAAGTATCTTATTGAATAGCAACTTATGCTGGTTGACAGGTTAATTTTATATTATTTGGCCAGTCATTTAGTTTTATTTACTTAATTTATCAGCTCAGAAGAAACAATGACAGAGAAAGCAACACTGGGAATTTCCAAGCAAATAAAATTACACTTGAATTAACAAGCTGAAATTAGCTAAGTGATTTGTTGTGCAACTAATTATGTTTGATGAAATCAGCTTATATTTGTTTTTCAGCCTCCAAACCATTAGCACTACAACAAGATTACATACTGGGAATTTGCTGGATCCTGTGCACAACCACAAATGCATCTGAGAGTCCCACTTTCACTGGGTGGTTGGTTGAACTTATTTGTGTCACAGCGACAGGAATCTAGAAGACAAAACAGGAAGACATGCATGAAAAATTCAAGTAAAAAAATTTGCACTGAAAATAGCAGCATTGTATGTATCTGTAAGTGAACACTTAACCAGCATAAACTAAAAGTCCTACATTAATATTTTATACAATACAGCATCACTCAACTAAGGATATATCAAAAATTACTGGTTTTAATTTTTATTTTATCCCAGTTTGTTTTACTTCTTGTATAACAGTATTCACATCAGCACTTAGACGTGGAAAAATTGTTAATGATACAGAAAAGGGAAGTAATTTTCAGTAGTTTATTTCCCTCAGTTAAAGACAAAGTCAGATGATGTGCTAGCATCAGACAAGAAGGTAGAGGCAATATCTCTTGTCTACTATTGAACTCTCACACCATGGAAGTTCAGCTCGGGATGAACATTTTTAAAACTTAAGGCTCAGTTAACTTGCATGGAAAACTGAAGAGCTATCTGAAGAGAGCTCTGGCTCAATTATATTCATGTTTAAATATGTCTTCAAGTAGGAAGGAAATCATCAATGTCATAGAAAATTTGGAAAATGCCAGTTGCTTGCTTTCTAATCCCTAGCAGAAGAAATAAAAAGACTTTGCCTTAGACTGGAACATAACAGAGAAATTCATGCTGAGAAACAGTGTTGTAGACAAAAAAAGATGTTAAATTTGATTGAATTCCTTGTGGAAGTTTTGTCTGATACTTGTAAGAGCTTTAGAATTTTGTAAGGTGTTTGACTTAGTGACAAGTTAGCATTTACTCAACATTAATATAATTAACTAGAATGAATGATCACAAACAACAGCCATCACTGAAGGAGCACCTCAAACTGCCAATGTGTCTTTACAGTATGTTTTGCTTCTCCAGATGTCAGAGCTAATGTTCAAAAGTTTTATTAAAGAGTGGGGAGGAAACATAAGTTGACTTCCTAGCAGTCCTGTAGACAACACTGGCAGAGTAAAATTTTTTTTTTTACTGGATCAATTAGCAATGTCAAACCTTGAGAAAAAGGACAAAATTCTAACTCAAAGAACAAAGAGTGAAAGGTAGAGGTTTGGTGACCCCGTTCCAGAAAGCAGCAGTTCCAGAAGGCCTCTTGGGGTGGTAATGGATTAATGACTCCAGGTGTCAGAAGGGACACTGCAGCAAGAAAACTTCATAGTTTTATATTTGGTGGAATACAGCCTGAGAGTGAGGTAGTCATTTTACCTACATCTGCATGTTGGATCATCACTGAAATGTTACACAAACTTTGGGAGGGTCTCTTAAAAATATGCTGAAAACCAGAGAGAAGGAATATTAAAAGAGTCATTAAATATCTTGTAAATTTCTGCAGTTCTCAAATGACATTAACGGAAGAATTACAGTTTTATCTACTTAGCTTCTGAAATGAAAACTGGGAATCTGGATGGATTACCATAAACAAGTACTGACTTTAGGAAAAATAACTCAGAGGCTAAAGAGCTTTTCCATCTAGTATAGAAAGATATAACCAGAAGCTGAAGGTGCAGACAGATACCTTCAGAGCAGAGCAAAGTATGTGTTTCTATGACTGAATGCTAAGAATCACTGGAATAAACTACCAAGTGAAATTATGATTTTCTACCTATTGCTGCTTTCAAATCATAACAACGTCTTATTTTTTCAAAGTGGGCTGTCAGTTAACCAGAACTTACTAGGCTGAAGAGAGATGAAAATGGATCAAGTGTAAAGAAAAAAGATGAGAAGCGCTAGGCTCAGATAATCTAATAGTTTGCTCCGGCATTAGCTGTGCAAAACTATCAGAATCATACTGTTGGTCAGTATTTTTCATATAGCAAAAAAATGACAAAGTAAAAAGTTAGATATACATCTGGTGACTGAGGATTCAGTATTGTTTACATATCAGTTAATGGCATGAATTCTGGTATTTGAGTTCAGCTTCAGTAATTGCTCTTCTTGTTCCCAAATTATCATTTAGCTGTGTTTTTTCCTGATTGCACTGGTTATCTATATAGGAAAAATTAAATTTTGTAATATTAACAGAAAAAGTGAGTACTGACTAATAGTGTAATGATTTACCAAATCTTTTCCTTGGTTTACTGACTGGACAGTTTGTACTGTTTTTGCTGATTTAGGGTCTCTTGCACACATGATCTGCTCTGGTATAACAAAAGACATGATATAAAAGCAACATGGAAAACAGAGTGGCTTGGAAATGTTGTTAGTCTTACATTAGTTTCAAATTGGCTTATAATAAGCTTAACTTTCATGCAGCTCTTCGAGAATATGACATAAGAAAGCTGAAAGCTGATACAAAAAACTTCAATGAGCTCAGAAACAAGTCTATAAATTTTCTCCGGTGTTAAAGTATACATAAAATACCACAATTATTCACGGTTACAGAATAATCTAGCAAAAGGCTTATATTAACTATGAAAGAAACTGTTTCAAAAGATCTTGGAAAGTATACTCTAGAATAGCTACTGAAAATAAAGTTAGAAAAAGCAATTCTTATGCAATGACTATTTCTCTTCTAAGTTAGAGAGGAAACACAGCAGATGAAGAAAAAGTTCAGAGTTCAAAAGGTTACAGACACAAAATGTAGTTGGTATTATCAGAAGGTGTATAACCAAAAAAAAAGCACTGGCAAAATTAGCACCTTGAGGCACAAATTATGCCTGATCCATGAAAAGAATTAAATTCCTTTTCATCTGTGAGTTTAAACTAGAAGAAGCTGCATGCAGGCTTTCCTAAATATGCCTCCTTATTTAATTCTAGTGCTTTGTCACGTGTTTCTTTCTGAATCTGTAAATAAATGACCAATTTTCAGCTTTCCCTAAAATTATGATAACAGCAAACCAGTTTTTCTTTCTAACTTCTTTTTTTTGTTTGTTTGTTTGTTTTGTTAGGAGTAATGGGTTTTTGCAGTACAAATGCTGAAAAAGCCTTGGCTTTTATGGGGATTTTCGTGGATTTTTTTTTTGTTTTTTTAAAATTTATTTTCAACACAACTTGGCTTTAAAGTATGAGAGTCTCAGTTTCACTACTTAGTAAAAATTATGAATGCCTCTAGTATCTGGTACTAAAACAGAAGGCAGTAGCCAACTTGAAAAGAAAACATGAACAAAAATTTCAAAGAAAATTAAAAAATTTTAGAGAAAACAATATCTCAAAATCCCTGCTGGTGTCAATGCTTCTAAGATAGGCAATCTAGCAAGTGTGAAGGACTTGTGGAATATAATTTTCTAACTTTATTATTAAAGTTATAGTAGGGTCTAGTCTAACAGAGTGGCAGCTTTAAGCAGCCAGAATTCTGGAAGCAGAGAAGGTCAGTGAAAGGTGAGGAAATCTCATAAATTTAGTAAAGCCAGCTCTTCTAACTGAGGTATAGCCTGTGTCAAACAGGCACACAGACAGAAATGCAGTCAAAGTAGAAGGGAATCCACGACCCAGGAAAAGTCTTCTCTTTAAAAACTACAGTGTCATTATACCTGCATTTTTACAAATCACACATAGATTTATTTATAAAGTGTGGAAAAATAATTTCTGAATAAAATCTGAATGCTTTATGTCAAGATGTCAAGATGAAATGGGTTTTAGCATACGATGGCCTATTAAGAAATATGCCCTTTTGACAGAAGGCTTGTAGAAAATGATAAAATAATGTATTGAAAATTATATCAAAACATGGGTCGCAAGCAGATAGCTGCTTTCCTGAATTCACCTGAATAACAAGATGTGTTTTGACAGACTGACATGAAAAGCAGTTGAACAGTAAGCTAGGGACATGCAAGGGGTTTTAGGGTGTTACTTTCAGAAGATGGATTTCAACCAAAATAATTTAGAAATCCATGTTACCTCTATCACAGGCAATATGAAGGCTTATGTTGAACAAGTAACCTGTTTATGAACAAGCTTCCCAAATGCACAGTAGTGCTGAGGCCATTGACATCTATATTTTGGATTATCTACTTAAAAACAGGGAGAAAGACATATAGAATTCATGCTGAATTCTATTAATAATTTGGTAGAGTAATTTGAACAGTGGTTTCCATCAAAAAGTTATCGAAATATATTAATTTCAACTTCTCTAAGAACACATCAAAATCCTCAAAATGTAGTAAAATAATGGCCTCTAACCTTCTTCTGAAGTAGATGGTAAGCAGGGTGGAATTACTGCCCCACTCCAAAACTGAGTCAAAGAGTCAGAGTATGCTACAAAATAATAATTAGGAACACAATAGTACTTACATAGAGTTTTCACTTCCAATTTCCCAATTACTTTCTAATTACTCTACAGGGCAAACTGCAGGGAACTTAATCAGAAATTTTATGTTGCATAAACGATCATCTCATGAAATCAAAGGTCCTATTTCCATGCTAATATTCTTTAAAATAATAACAGAGGCAAAAAAATACCAGGAATGTATAATGTAGGCAGAATATCCATGAAGACTGCATTTTTAATTTTTTGTTTTTTTTTTTTTAGTTTTCAAGAAACCATTACAAGGTTTAAAGTATTGCTACTGCAAACTGAGTATTTTCAACCATGCATTGCAGGAGCATCAATTTTATCTAAGTGCTACTACTTAATCAGTTCAATTTAATTCTACCTCCTTTTACAGCAGAAAAAAATCTACTATAAGTTTCTTTAAGAATTATTTTCCAGCCTCATGTACTGGGCAATTTGAACAAGAATTTCAACTTTAATAATAGTTTCTGCAATAATACATAAATAGTCATTACTATTTGAATAAACGAAGAAAGCTTTCAAGCCAATGAAATCAAGAAAACCTTTGGTACCGTTCCCTAATTTGTCCTGTGTTAATCATGAACAGAAAAGGAAACCAAATGTTACACTACGGACCAATAGCTCTAAGCACTAATGGAAAAGACTAAGTAAAATAGGTATTTTGTTCATAAAGAAGTAAAGCTGTTGAGAAATGACATTCTGTGAAATTTAGAACATAAGAAATGAGTATTCACTCACTAGTACGCCTTTGCAGGAAATTTTCTTTATTACTATGTTCTGTTGGCTACTTGCACTGTTATGTATCTCATACATAGTAGAAGTGTACAGGTAAAATTTTCTTCCAGTTGATGTTTCCTGACATACTGACTGATTGCAGTACAGTAATTGCTGGTGTAAGCAAACAGATATGTAAAATGGAAGGTGTATGCACTGCAAACAAACTAAACGGGTAAAGAAATACTTGACTTGCTACAGGACCTTGCTATTTTTCAGACAGTTTTCAAACTTTGTAAACTTGGCTGTAGTGCTCTTTCTCTTGCTCATTAACTCTTCCTAAAGATATTCCGATGTCTCTACATCTCACTATCATTGTGGCTCAGGTCCTTTGATAATTTTTTTTTTTCCTTTCAGAATATGTTTTGGGCTTTGCATAAAAATTGTGCATTTCAGATTGCTTCCTATGGGCAAACAGCAGAACACAGAAGACTGGGAAGAACAGATTTTTTTGATACTCAGCAAAGCCCAGTCTAGATCCCTCCTTGGTGGTCAAAACCAGGTTTATGAGGTAGCAAACATTATATGAAAGGATATGAAAGGATATGAAAAGGAATCTCAAGTGGTTTGAATAAACGGGAAATAAAAGGTAAAGTTCACCTTAGTTGCTTTAGACTAAAAAGTCTTTATTTGTAGGGACTTTATTTTAAAAGTAGATTCACCAAAAAGAGTTCCTGGTGTCACTAACCCATGTCGGATGCTTTATAAAGTTACTCACAACATGTTTGCTTCATGCCTTACATGGTGTTTCAGCTTGGATACTTTCAACAACAACGTAATGAACACCTCACAGATTTGTCATACATCAGGGTCAGATTTTTTGAACTGTGATGCTAAAATGAAACAGCAGCAAAAAGAAAGTAGAAATCGCGTGCAACTTTTACTCATGCTAGTGAGCATTCACACAAGTAATCTTAGTGGAATTAATAGGGCTTCTGACAACGTTACTCACTAGCAAGTAAAATGGTTCCAGGAGGAAGGACTTCCTCAGAGAGGGATGTATTCAGCCCTAAATCAGTTCCTAGCCAGGCTTCAAAGCACTAGAGTCAAATTTAAATTTACAGTTGCTTAAGTTTTTCTTTTCAGACAACTTGTGTCAGACCAGTGACTGGAAATTTTACTATTTTTCACCATTTAGGTGAAAAGCTAAGGTAGCTTTAATGGAGTCAGACAGGCTGCAAATAAAGAGTACAGTTGTCTGGAAAGCTCAGCCTCCAAATCCATTCTACAGTGGAATTCACACTGGAATACACTAATTGTCACTTTCTAAGGTTTTACAAAAGTCTTTTGTAAAAAGTCTTTAAAAAGATTTACAGACCACTAGTATGTTACTATTACCACTTTAAAAATTCTCCTTTAAAAATGCGCGATAATTCTAAAGTTATGTTTGGTAACCACATCCAAGACAAGATTAACTAATGACAGAGGATTTAGAATATTCAGGAGTGGAAAAAATGCAAATTATCCCATTTCTAAATTCCATTTTTTTTCTGTCTCAGGATTAATGAAAAGAACATTGATAAATACTCTCCACAAAAGCACTGTGGCTCTGGAGGAAGTTTTCATCACTGCTGTAGGAGCAAGCATCCTAAACCATCATAGCAGAACAGACCTTGTTTATGACATAGTTGCATACAATTCTAGGGACCCTCGTATGATTAAAGAGGTGGCCCATTTCCTCCTGTCTTCCTAAATTCTTTCCACTGCGTGGCAGTCTACATCATCATTTACATTCATGCAAAATATTACCAATTTAGAGCAGGAGGTTCTATCATCCATATTAGACTCATTTAGCACAAGGAGGGACAGTGACATGCAGGGCATATCATAACCAACAATAGCTGTCACTTGAAAATGTTGCCATTTTAATGTCGAAATACACAGTTCTTGACACATTTATTTTAAAATTATAAATGGAAGTAGTGTTCCTCCCCAGTTGTCTGGGTCTTACAATCAGGAACTTCTCTGTCTTTAAGCAGGAACTTCTCTCAGTCTTTAAAAAGATTTAGCTTTATTTAAAAAGGTTTCAAAACCAGGAGATAAGCACATCTTTGGTGCACAATCCTCTATCAAGCACAGCCTGCATTGCACTAACCAGAGAACAGCTTTCATAAAATGGGAGTTTATTTGAGACCTGTACATAAGATGCAGAAAGAGAGCCAAAGCAAACCTTCCATCAGCATGTCTTTTATAAGATAAGGAAAGCCAGGTACATGGGCATATCAGAAGTATGTTGTCTCTACAAAACTAATCCATGGAACATAAAGGCTTCCAACTGGTTTGGAATTTCTCCCAGTCTGGACAATCACTCACATGGTTGATTACACAGTTTTTAATGTAAGGAGGATAACAGCGAGAGGTAAATCTTGAAGAGAAAGTCACACCTTGTATGTAAAACTGAGATTAAAATAACCTAAAATGTTAAAAGACTGTTCTTGTTCCTCAGGGACTTGTGATTATCTGCCTTCCAATTCTCATTTGCATGAAATTCAACAGGAGGTATAGCATCCAGGCTACAGCCTCCAAGATTAAATACAGTCCAGTGGTAGCAAGAAAAAGGAAAAAGAATCTAAAGTAAGAATTAAAATTCTGAAATATTTGCAGAATGCAGAATTTGAGACAGCAACATATTGCTGCATTGAAGGCAAACCAAATGGCCTCAATCAAAACAGTGTTATCACCAAACAGACAGAAAACCTCATGAAGCTACAGATACAAACCAGTTATTTCTTCTTTGAAATATATGAACTTTGAAATACATCAGTTGCCAAGAAATGATAGCTGCAGGAAAAAGGTTATCTTTTAATCTAAAACTAAACAATTGATTCTGGAGCATTCTCAAACAGGCCCAAATTAGGTGAACTAATTAAGAAAAGTAGATCCTATGTTTCAAAACCCAAGAGGAATTTACAAAACAATAAAAAACTTACTAAATCTTCAACACTTACAACCTTACAGCTAGAATACAGAAGAAGCACATTTGAGCCATGCTGGTAGTTTTCAAATCCATCACATGAACATCATTTTTACAATAAAATGTAATTTTCAGCACAGTAGTGATCTTATAAGCAATATAATGGCATTACCTTACATAGATGAACTTTCAACTATTTTCCCCCCTTGCCCTATACCCCACACCCGCCTCCAAATGTGGGTAGTTCCTAGTAGGTATAAAGTAATTTGTCTACTTAAATGACAATTTTCAGACCAAACTTACTTCTTTGTAGCCAAAAATGATACGCCCATCATTGAGAAGGGTGGCCTGAAAAGTGAAGCTGCCCAAGTTGTAATTATCCTGCAGATGTACATGGTCCCACTGGACAACTAGTGCTGTGCCTGTGAACCCCAGAGGGGGGGTAGAGAGGCAAAGGGAAGAAAAAATATGAGAAAAATATTAACTGACTATAGGAAAAGCAGTTAGCTGCAATTAGTTGAAAAAAAAGAATGTTTTTTTGTCTCTTTTTAGCTACTTTCAGCCCAAAGATATTACAAACATAAGTTGCAACTGAAATCCTCTTAAAGGCAGAAAACACAGTGCCACAAATAACTATTTCAACTACTCACACAGAAGTCTGCTAAAGTTAGAGAGGTCAAGTAATTTCTTTGGAATTGCACAAGGAGTTGATTACTAAAGGTAGGATTCAGCACAGAGAGTTCAGGTGTGATACCACAACCACTGCCCTGCAATGGCTTTTTTTTGTACAATTTATAATACACTATGAGAAGTGCTAATAGCATTGCCTGGTTAGTAAAAGTTATTACTTGTGAAATTCAGATTCTTCCATTAACTATGCATTAGCATATATAGAACTAATTTTTTTATTCATGGTACAAGCCCTTGCTGAGATTCTGCAACTTGACAAATATTAGCTGTTAGCAATAAATAAGTGTAGTTTAAATTAGAAACACTAAGAATTCATAGACGAGGGAAATACTGTGTCTGGTGTGCAGAGGTTTAGTTGCAATAGGCTTGTTTACTATTCAAAGTATTCTGGCTGAATATCCATTTATGGCACTAAAAATGTACCCCAAGCAACTTGAATGCCCTGTGAACATGTTTTACAGGTGTTAAGGGTTACAAATACATTCAAGCAGCTTGGCTGAAAGACACTTATCACCAAAACTGTGTTTACTGAAAATGACTTGTCTTCATTACCTTTCTCAACATACTTCTCTCTCTGACACTAATGGGATTTCTGTGCTTTGATTCACAACACTTTACTTTCAGGGTGGGTCAGTATGCATCCAACTCAGTGCATTTTGAATATATTCTTGAAACATCTTTTGTCACAGATCTTTTGTGCTGTAATTTCCATTCACCCATCCTGGCAGGAGATGTCACAAATCTATAAGCATGCAAATTTTTGGTGCATACTGCACCAAATCCACCACATTATTGTCTCATGTGTCTAGTAAATGCTCAGTAAATGTCCACAGAGTACATTTTGCCTTCTGTGATCGCATTCATTAACTGCTTTCTGAACATCTATTTGATTGCATTAGACTTACTTTTAAAGGCATTTAAAGGGAGTTTTAAAATTATTGCAGCAAAAATAACTAGCATTTCTTAAAGTCAGTCTTTGAGTACCTCAGATCTAAGTACATCTCAGATCCCCAAGCTAAAGTGGAAGTCAGCTGCCCCCAAAATAGTCTTGTAATTCCCAGGGCATTTATGTAGATTTGCATGTACATTGTTCATTGCAGTTAGCTCCGTCAGTGAGACTTTGATGGGCATCCACGTTCTGTTACTTGCTCTCTATGGATGCTGCTCAAAAGCAGTACACTTACTCATAGATACAAAACACAGATTAATAGGAAATAAAGAGCTGAAAATACAATTTCCTCAGCTCCTAAGAGAGCAAATTCTTTGTCCTAAAACACATGGGGTCCAAAAGACCACCATGTCTTACAAATTAGAGGGATTAAAAATACCAAAGTTCGACCTTGTCCTGAAAACAATGTGATACAGAACAGTATACCTGGTATGAACACTGAAGGTGAGGAATACAATTAGAATTCATAATACTTTTGTCAGAGTCTTCAGATTCATTCAGTAAAGATGACGGATCTCAGGTCATAATGTCAAATAATTTATGAAATGAAAATATTTTTTTTCCTGTTTGAAAATTCGCTATAGAAGGGGTAGAATTTTTTCACATAAGTCTATTTTATTGTATTTTTAACAAATAAATGTTGCAAGTAATGACTAGATTGAAAGCAAAGGTTATAGGATACATTTTTATTCCTGATCTAAAGAGTAAAAGTCAATACAAATGGTTGGGAATGTGTTTTGTTGGAAGTGTTTATAATTTGCGTGTAAATTCACTATGAATAAACATACATAATATGGCACAGGCTCATCCAGAAAGATTTAAAATAATGATAGATCTCATTATATTAAGTCAAGATACTAAACTCTCTAAGTTTTAAATTCAAAACAGTCACTGCCATTGTATTTTGTCACTAAAGGCCCAAGGTAAGGCACTAGGTGGCTATTAGTCATATTGGTTATGTTTTCAAAATATCAATTACAGCAGTATTCATGAGGCAAATACGCACACGGTCAAGGCCTTTGAAATGTATCAAAGAGCTTCAAGTGTAACACTGCAGTTTGCTTTTTGCCTTTTCATTTCTACAAGAGACTGCTGGGAACTTGTGGTGTAGATTAATGTATTAGATTCCGATCCTGGGACTCCATGCACACTTAAGCATTGACAGGTTTATTAACCTTATATCTGCCCTGCTTCTGCCCTGCCATGGCATTCCACAAATCCTACTTTCATTTTAGATAGTGGGTAGATCTTACTTATGATACATATTTTGAGGTAATAGGAGCATGCAGTTTTATACAAGACAGATTTTTTCCTTTTAACACTAATAAAACACATTGTTTGATTATACCATCCAGAAGATATCTTCCCAAGTAGGAAAAAGCATTAATTACTCTAACCTTAATCTAAGTTAAGAACTAGCTATATGTATTATACAGCCTGTAAATTGTTTTTTTTTTAATATTAATTTTTTCCTCAAACTAGTTATTTAGGAGTATATGAAGACTCAAGAGACACAGACAAATTGACTTATGAAGGACTACTACATACCATTATCAAAGTATCTGACTGTTGAATTTCTTGACACACTGGGGTCAAAATTTGCCATTAAAGGTGCAATATATTGTGTAGCTGTTAGCATTCGATGTACAACTTCTCCAGTATATATGAAACCTACAATAAAAAAAAACAAAACAAGAGACTATAATGGTAACTTCTGAACAGCTTTAATAAAATGGCAGGTTGAACTAGGCATTGCCAGAGCATTAAAGTGTCATTTGACAGAAATAAATCCAATTTTATAGTTAATTCAAGTAACAGCTAAAATTTCAGGAAGAAGTCTGAGTTGACTGCCAGAAGAACAAGTAATTCAGGAAGCGTATTTTCATACACAAATAAAACCAGAGCAAACTCAAGAACAACTCCAGTTATGAAAAAAATGCAGATATGTAGCATTATCAAAACGAGTAACTTACCACCATACTTATGCCATAGTACCTTCTATCTCTTAAAAAAATCTGCAACTTATTTTGCAAATTATTAACTCTTCAACCTAAAGTTGATTTAAAAACTCCTGTCACAGTAGAGTGAGTCTTCTCATAAGTTTTACTTTAGCCTTTGCTTTGCTGGTCAAAACTCAAACTTTAAATTGTCCAGAGCTACAGGTAGATTTTTAAAACTAGGGTTCTATATTACCTGTCCTCTTAAAGCATTTGCCAGACGGTGTCTTATGCTGAAATCTTAGCTTTTTCTCCTTCTACTAAATGAAGCATATTGCAACAGAAAACACCCTGATTACAAAGAGAATCAGAGGATTAGGGGATGGATTATTAGAGTTGGCTAAAAATTTTCTAAAAAAACCAAATTCTATTTGGAAGCCATTTCACAGAAACTAAAGTCTTTATTAGCAAATGAAACAATATTTATGCTGGTTAGTGTTTTCTTTCTTCAGTCATAATGGAGAGTCTCTCTTCCTCTACAGCCCCTTTTACTGTGTAGCTCGAGTTCCTTTCTTACATTTAGTGTCATGGCAATATGACAGATGATGACAGAGCATATAAAGCTCTCTGTATAACTCAATTATGAGATTCCAGAACTAAATACAAACTTGAACAACTGAAATTACTGTCATGGTAGAAATACCATTTTCTAGCCAGCCCCATTTGGTACATATTAAATGTATATATATATATTATATTAAGAACCTATTAGTGTGCAAATTCAGTTTCTCATAAATAATACCTCCATCCCAGCCACTGCAGGATGAAACAGGTTTGTTAAAAGATTGTTTGCTATGATATTGGGAATGTCTAAAAGCATGAAAAAAAAACCCAAAAACCAGTTTCTAAAGTGCTTTTGGCATCCTTTTACTCCCATTCTCTCCTGAAACACACTGGTAAATGCTAACTGTTCACAAAACTAGTTCTAGAAGTCTTAGGATGCTATAAACAAACAAACATACAAAAAAAGTGTTTCTTTGGAATAATTTTCTTGCATGGCTTCTAGAGGTTAAGATCAAGTATCATGAAGTCTGCCCAAGTGGAGGCAAAAGATGTGACCTAAGAAAAAGCCATGTGTGGAAAAATACAACAAAAGATTAAGCTGGAAACATCTGGAATCAAGAAAGGGGTGAGCTAGAGACCTGGACGCCTTTGATTACTTTAAAACAAACTCACGTATTGGAAGGTATAGTATTTTAATATCTGGACACCTCCTAATGAAGAAATTAATTTTAGAACTGAACTAACTACAATTGTCTTTTATTTTTTTTTTTAATTTTTATTTTTTATTTTTATTTTGGTGTGGGGGAGAGGAATTCTTTCAGTTATGTCTCTACATATGTGTTTTATTGCTAATTGAAAGGGAGAAGAAACACCAATTAAAAAATAAAACCACCCCCACATACTTACAAGTCATGTATAAACCAGAACTTTTGGATTACACAATTTTGGCTGTAATTTGACTCTATTACTCATCATTTTAGGACCGGAAATAGTCCTGCCAAACTATGGTCCCTTAAATAAGTTTTAATTATTTCCTTTTTTTTTCTGTTCACTTCTAAAATTTAATTCCCTTGAGAAGCATTCCCTCATGCTAAAATACATATAATTTCATAGAATATTTGTGCAGCTTATTATCCCTATTGTCATGTGGATATGCATTTTAACACAATCTTGGGTAACTCTATAGCCTTGAAAATACTCCTCAAAAATATTTTAAATGCAATATAAACAAAACTTTTGAATACATATTAATGCATTACACTTCATACTTCAGTACTTATTAATTCACTTCACAATGGTCCTATCTTTACATACAATTTCCCTTTCATGCTTTCATCCCCTTTAAAGTACAAATGTCACTGTTATAACTAATAATGAGGAAGATACAATAGGACATGAAAGGACTTAATTGTGCTGGAACACATGACTAACTAAATCAGCCCAGGTAATTAGTAACCACAGAGTGTATTTCTAAGTGTTTGCCGGATGCAGCTTTACTTTAGACAAAAATGGAAAGCAGGAGGTGGATGATAGCTGGGAAGCAAGCAGGCCTTGCATGAAGATCATTCTAATGAGAACTCCAGTCATGCGTTGGAACAACTTGAAAAGAACCACAAAGTCATTTCAAATCATTCCAGAGATTCAAAGGCTGAAGCCACTGTTGAGCATGAACATTTTATCATTGCCACTACAACTTAAAGAAAGGAGCAAATGTAAAATTAACTTATTCCTGAATGGACTTCCGCAGAAAATTGGCTTATACTATCTGTGACCTAATTTTCTGACAGTGGTAAATGGCCATGGTTGATTCCTTTAGTCAAGGAAGAATTTTTCAGACCTGCAACTTCCTGAATCACTTAATCTCTCCTTTGAGGGAGGTGTTGGTAGAGCTCTTTTCCAAAACTCTCCACAAGTCCTCTATCTAGAAGCATAATACACCCCTAAATACTGGAATGAAGACAAATAGGAAAGAGTGCTCAGCATTTTGTAACTTTTATATGTATATTTAAATCTAACTAAAACTAAGGATGAACTAATGCTAAAACCACTTGTAAATCAGGGAGGGTGTACTCTGAGTCCTAATAGCTTACAAATGCACTCGCACAGAGTGGAAAACCATAAATATATATAACAAATTAAATGTGAAAGCACACTTTCATTTGATAAAGGATCTTGATTTTAAACTGCATTTTACATCTGAATTTATCTGTTCCAAAATATCATCCATATCCATAACATACTGGATTTTAAAGTATTAGATCTACATATAAGATTTAACATACGAGACTGCAACAATCTGCATGCAGGCTTTCTGTGGTTTCTTTTTTCTACTTGTAGCTGTGTGCAAAGTCAGTACCTTTTAGAAAGCTTTTTTTACAATGTTTTTTGAGTGTGAAGAACAACAAAATAGAGGTCTGAAACAGCATAGGCAATGAGTCCTTTGAAGTTGCTTTTGTACTCTATAAATAAAGGATAGAATATGGGATATTTAGGAAACATGAAAATGAAACATCAAGGTTAATAACTATTTTCTCCCTTCTAAGACCTTGCACGAGCAAAAAACCCATGAGCCTGATTTTTTGTATGGAACATTGTAATGAATTTCTGTGTTTTAAAATTTAGCTGAATTACAACATAAATCACTTTAGATCATAATATCATGTAAGAATTGTCTTTAAGTATCTGCAACAGATCGTCATATCTTAAAAGCATCATACTGACTACAGGGCATAAACGAATTACACTTCTATGTGCTTTGATGAGTAGGATCCATTTTGAAAAATATATATTTTATATGCTCAGTACTCCTGCAAAGGTTTTATGCCAATTCAGACTTTTACCTATGTGGTGAGCTGACCTTTGTCAGCTGCCACACACCCACCCGGCTGCTCTCTCATCACTTGAGGCTGATCTCCTTCACAGATGCTTTGGTGCCTGGATGACCTCCTCTCCCTGCTCTCATTTCAGTGTTTGCTGGGTTGTTTTCTCACACTTTTTTTCAGTGTCACCAGCTTGGCTGATGGGGTCAGCTGTGTCCTGCAGTTGGTCCATTAGAGCTGGGTGATTATGTGCCTGTCAGACACAGGGCAGTCACTCACTAAACTATTTCTATCGGGGCAGCCACCTCACTACCAAAACCTCACCACAGACCCTAAACACAATCTAAGACTTAAGCTACATGTTTAGAATTGTTTTATATATTACCTGTTTCATATTTTGTTTTACATATCAACGTTTTACCTAATATGCAACAATGACATCATTTACCTGAATGACTGGAATTTCTAGTCATTTATTAAGAGGTTTTTTACTATTAAATTATAGCAGGACATAGGTGGAAAGTTGCAGTTGAAACAGAGAAGACTTATGAACCAGTCTTACTTTCAGCAATTGTTAGCTCCTCATCAGGTCAGGTCACTCCCACCATATAATAATTTCTGTCTTCTAAAATGGGAAAAATGTTCAGGCAAAAAGAAAATGATCTAGAGAAAAAGAATCATTGTGTTTGCTGTATTTTTTTTTTAAATAATGGTGCTAAATAACAGGAATGAAATATGTTGTTGAGGGATTACTCCTTTCAAATAGCCATGACGTTACTTTAATAAAAACCATGTAAAAGTTTGCCTGTTCTACACAATTATCTTTATTGGAAATAAACACTTGAAACAACACTTCTTTCAACCTGAAATATCAAGTAATGCATTTGACAAGAATAGGAATGCTCAAAAGTACCTTGTATAGCTGCCAATAAGAAGTCTGACACAGGCCTCAAAACCCCCTGTAATTATCTTTCCCTTCTTTCAATAAATCTGAAGAATTTGAGAACTTGACTGAATGGTAGGTAACTTCTACAGACCAACACTTTTTATCAGGTGTTTTTGCTACCATGGTACAAGTTGTCTCATGTATCTTTTGAACAGCATCATTCATGTTTTACAGACAATATTGCTTTCATGATCTACAAAGCTTAATGTGGTTCAAAGGCAACTAACTTCCCTTCCACATCAGTTGACATCTGAAGTGTGTCAGAGACCCCAGTGAAGGCTTTTTCTGCCACACAATGTGTGAAGATCTTGACTCATATGGAAGCAAAAGACACATGATGTACATTTTTCTTGACACAGCTTACCTAATTCCAGAACACAGAAGTGAAAAGATGTTATTTGGAATGTGAGACCAAATGAAAATTTGCATTAAGAACACATGAACGAAGTTGTAAAAGAATGTGGAACTCAGAACAACAGCAAACCTGGCCATCTCGTACAAAATATTAAATACAGAAAGAAATAAGATTGCTTTGGAAAAAATAAATACATTTTCTTATCAGGCAGCTAATGTTAAGTAAAACCATATGCTAAAACCCTTAGTAATGCAACAGGCTGTGGTTATTTAGCTGGAAAAGGAATTGCCTGCCAGCAGTGGCTGAACAATGAAAGGTTTTGTATGAGAGAGACTGTCACTGGGCAAAGGCAGAGCTGCCACTCGAGCTCACAGTTCAGTGAGGGTTTACTTGACTGCTCTTGCAGCATATAAACTAGAGGCGAAATAGCAGAGCAGCTTCCAAAAAATGGAACTAAGAGGAAAGTGGTTTTCCCTAAGAGGGTAGGCTCCAATCCAAATCACCCAAGGGAAAGCCTTGATTTCAGCTTGTGTATTCACATATGCAGAAAGCTTTGTAGAGATATAAAAATACAGTCACATACACCATGAAATATCTTGCTGCACAAAATAATAATTCCTTTCATTTCATCATGTTCATTTTCTTAAGCAGGGTGAAAATATGCAATTTCTGCTGCTCATTTTCCTCCAAAACACTCTGAAAACTGTTTGTGCAGCCAAGAGAAAACTGCAGAGGAACTGGCAGGAGCATCCAAGCTCTCTGGCTGCTTCTCTTTTGGTCTCAGTACAAGCAAAGCCAACTGAGAGGATCTACCCTGGAGCATTTGGTGGTATCTCATGTGACCCCAAATCTACCCCAATGAGTAGCAGTGCCTCTACTCTGTCTTTACCATCCTAGACCCAGCACACTGACTATTTTTAATGGAAGCCAGAGTCAGCACATGTACAGTACTGTACAGATTAAGATTTACCACAATTTTCCCAACTTTAAACCCAAACAAGCAACTATACATTGTTGAATATATAGATAACATTGGGTTCTGATATCTAACTCATCTGAGGATCTACATTTCCATCCCTGATGAAAAGGATGGTAAGAGAGAAATGATAAAAGATTTTCCTTAGGCTTATTTAAAAATCACACCATAACAGCTGTAGGGCTGGATAAGTGTTAGTACCTAGTCTCTTTCAAGAAAATTTTGGTATCCCTGACTAAGACAGAAATAAGCTGCTCACAAGTTAATGGGGGGCAAAAAGTACCACATTGATGTCTCCAGCTGCCTGAGATAGTGTCTTCCCAAAGAAAAAAACTTGGGAAGTAGATTAGAAATTCTTCCTCTGAGTTCTCCAGTTTGCTGACTCACTGGTATCGCAAAAAGGTACATTCATTTATTTTGTTAAATTACTATTTTCCAGAACAGTAGGAAAAACAGAGATAGGGACTGAGAAGCAGGACATGAGATTTTATATAAATATCCTGTGGGACTGAGGCTCTGATCATAATTTCAGAAATTAAAAAAATTCTCAGATTTAGCATATTCTGAGACAAATACTGTATTTAATTCTGCCCAGCAACATTTCAGCATATATGCATTAGTTTAAAGAGCTTTTTAGCAGCCTCTGGATATTCCTATTTGTAAGTAGAAAGCTACAAATAAATTAAATAGGGAAATCAGAGTATCGTTTGTTAGCGTTTTTACCTATGGAGCCCAGATTTAAGTAGTGAAATAAGAGCTAGTGCTTAGCTGCACCTTTGTAAAGATTACTGGACTGTAGCAACAGCTTTGCCAAAGGCAGGAAGGGACCTGTAGCCTCTGTCCTTAGGGCACCCTTCTGTGCTCAAATCACCCCAATACCTTGGTCCAGACCCATAAATAAGCCCAGCTCATCAGGCTCATCCCACAGGCATCCCATCCAACATATCTTTTATTTGCCAGACACATATGTACCTACAAAAAAAATGCTCAAAAAAAAAATTAAGCCATTGAAGTCTTTCACTGTGTGAACAGATATTCTTTAACGCACTTTTTCTTTAGTAAGATGGCGAAGAACACAGTTATGATTTAGGAGAGTTATGACCTTGTCAGCCTTCAGCAGAAACAGCCAAGCTTTCCCCAGGAGAAAGGTGAGAAAATTTTCAGAGTGTTGTTACTTCGGCACGTATAAGCACCAGCTGAGATCAGTATGAGATAGAGTACATAAGCATAACTCAAGAAGATAGATATTTGTCTTTTCAAAGGGTAAGATAATTTTAATTTTTTCTGCCACTGGAAAATGCCACCCTTTAAGCAACTGGCTTTCATGCAGTGCCATGTGTAAATGAGAGCATAGAAACTAGACTCCTCCTATAAAAACACTTCCATACACATTAACACCTCTTCTTGCTACTCTCTCTAATAAATATAATTGTTCTAAGTGGTAGGGAAAGATTCAGCCCTGTTGTTGCAGGTCCTCTTCTCCAGGGTTATGAAACATTACTACTTCAGATGCATCTTTTAATTAGAAGACATTGTTTGGACTGGCATTTATGGACATTTTCTTGAAATAGTCATTACATCAGTTTAATTTCACTCTTTTATTGAATTTACCTTAGTGCAATTCTAACCAACACAATTAAATGAACTGCAAAAAGATCAACTCCTCAACCAGTAAGAAAGCATTTGAGCTTTATCAGTGGGTAAAGTTCTTTCCCTGTCTGTAAAGTTGTCACATGTTTTTTCACATTTCAAAATATATTTTTAAAGTATTTTTACGAATTTATGATCGTGTGTGATACCCTGATACCTAGGAAAGGTGAGATCTGTAAAGTTTTCTCTTTGTTCAAAACACGAGTAGGATACTTTTTTTTTTTTAATTATTTTTATTGGACCTGCTGAGAACAGCTTCCAAATTCTAATTTGTACCTTATTTTCTTGAATTTTATGTTTCCCGTTCTCCATCCGGTTGTTTCTGACATATAATTTATATTCAATTGTACATTTCTTTGCTCTTCTCATCAGTAACAGTAAATAACTGATTAATCTCTTTTCATTTCCAGAATTAAACTACAACAGGACTCAAAAGACTCTTACATTTGATGGAAAAATTGAAAGATGTATTATCAGGGAAATAAAACATATTTGGTATAGTGTTGTTCACATACTCATTTGTGAAGCTGACAAATATTGTGCAGGTATATAAAGCACAGCCCACAAAATTCCAAGCTGTACAGTCTTCAGCTATACTAAAATGTGTTTTCCTTGTTGTTTTCATAATATTTCTATGTCAACACTTTCATGATGAAATTCAAGTATATGTCATGCTATGTAAGCCCCTAAACTATACTGGAATGCTAAATTCTCAAAACAGATAACTGTCAGTCACTTAAACACTGTCCTAGATAGCCGTAATCATATTTCTTTGATATTCAACTGAACTTAACTTTAAGTAATGTCATTTATCTCCAGATGGTTAATTTATTGTTATGTCAGTAGAAGGATGTTATCATCACTGTAATTGCATGAAGATTACAGTGCAATTAAACAAAAGGATAACAGAAACTCCAGATCCCTCAGACAATCCATGAAAGTTAAATACCTTAATGGGCTTTCAAGATCAGTGTAAAATTGAACCAATCTCTCATGGTATTTTGTAATTTTTTTTAGCCTTCTGGGGAAAATGAATTAGAGACAGATTATACTTTTTTTTTTTTTTTTTTTTTTTTTTGGCTTCGCTTCTGCTTGACTAGATTGAATGCACCAACCCTTTTCTTCCTTCAGCCTGAAAAGTGGGCTATCTGAAAGCTAAACCCCAGAAGGCATAAATATAACACTGCTTCTTAATTGCATAACCTTACAAGGACTTCTTGTGTGCCTGTGCATGAGAGAAAAAAGAAAAGCTAGCCAGTATCCTCAAACTCTTGGCTGTACTTCTGTGTTATATTATATAGACATTTAAACGATAGAAGATTAGTTTTTCAGCATTATTTTTCCTGCTGCCGTGTTAATACTGAACGTGTTATCTGGAAACACTGAGAACTTGCAATGTATCTTATGGAGTAACATACTCCATAAATAAGTTTCCTAGCTCACTATAGTTTCCCTGCTACCAACAGCTGTTGTGAAAAGTATATGACCTGGTGGAATGTAACTCATTCTGATGAATATCCTAATCAATTCAGCAAAAGGATTTAGAAGATTATGTATCATGAAACTCTTCCAGTGGAGGCTTTTCTTCTGACATGCCATGAGACATCACTTGTCAGGAAGTTGGTAGATATCACTAGTAATTCACAGGAGCAAGAGAAGCACCTTTAAGTAAGGACACTGATGGACGGCAAACAACTTGCAAATTAACTTATAATGACCGCAAATTGTGAATACGCTTAAGGTTTGGGAGAAATAAACTCAAAAGTTAGTTAGAGTCCAATGACTTGTATCCATTCCTATCTGATTAGGCACATGCTTCCCCAGGGAAAATTCTTGGAGAGAGGCATGAAATATCTACTTGGTGAGATACCGCCCCACGACAGGTCCCAAGTGCCTCTCAGCTCCAGCCAAACAAAGACCAACACGGTTCACAGACAGGCTGGAACCAGAGAAAAAAAGGTTGGCAAGAAGATTATCTCTCTTGGGCTGAATACCTTGGCAGCTGTGTCATTGAAGTAACCTTGGCACTGGTAAGTCTTAGGACAAGGCTTGAATAGAGCTGTTGGGGGGGAAATATGAATTTGCAGTCTATTTCTGATGTGTCTCTTCCACTGGCTGGGTAAAATATTCCCATGGCTGAATAACTTTTGTCATCAGTAAAAAAGTTTGAACTCAGGAGAGTGGTCTTTTCATGTCTGAAAACATTAAATGAAAACTAGTTTATTTTTGAATTAAATTGTGGTAACATTAACAGAGACTTTTTCTCTCTCTTGGGTTTGTCCGTTCTTTGTCTCTTCTCCAATCATTACCAGCTATCACTTTGGACCACCCCCTTCAGTGGTGGAGTGATTCTATGAAAACAGCTGGCTTAGAACAACATAAACACAACAAAACACAGAAGAGGCAAAAATCAAAGTGGGAAAAAAATAGAATATATTAATCTCAAGGTTTAGAATTTGGGAATTAAGTCACATTAGCTCTGGTATCATCAATAATTCCCTTGTGTCTCCTCTCTTTTGCTGCATTAGCTTACATTAAAGCAAACTGCATTATATGAAAGCACTGTATTCACCTGTATTTCAAATAATACAAACAAATCTGCAAATAGGTGGAGAAATGCACTGATTTCCCTTTGATAAGGGCAAATGTTGCCTGGATAAAGTGTTTCCTTCCTTACATTTAAGTTTATAGAGAACTTCAGTGTTTAATGAGCAATATGAATATTTATATTGAACTTAGTAAACACAATGGGGATGTGAAGAGCAAGATGTCTTCCATAGTGTCATATAAAAACACACGTGGTTCATGTCTTTCAGTCATTTGCAAAAATAAATTCAGTATGCCATGCTACATGATCTGAAAAAAAGCTCTATCTCAGATTGCAAATGATTTATCTAAGTATTCCAACAACCACCCGACGAGTTTAAATATGAAAAATAGAGGAAGAGTATAAGAAGTAAACAGAAAATGCCTTTACATTAAATTAGACCAAAACTTAATTTAAAAAAGGGCTGAGATCTTAAGTTAGAATATTGTTCTACTTTGTGGAAGATGTATCATACAACACACACTTCACTCTGATCATAAATATTGGTCATTTAATCATATGGTAAGTTTCAAGCAGCAGAAGGTTATATGTGGTAAATACCATGTAATTACAGGATACATAAAAAGTGATCCCTGTCTCCTAAACCAAAGTGCAGGTTATAACATAATTATGTTTAGACTTACTAAACGTAATCATCACATGTGGCTGGATGGTATTTGCCAAGAAAAAGCCATTTAGATTCTGCCCAAAGAAAACATATTCAGTCCTTGCAGCATTAGGAGCTGGTGGAGTATAACTGTAGCCCCAAGACTCATCACCCACCCAAAAGATAAAAGTTATGGCAGGAAATCTAGAAGAAAACATAAGAAGCTTTAGACAGACATTAGCTGTAATGAGGATAAGGCTGTTTCATCATCCTGTGGTGGAAAATATCTGTATGCTGCATAAGACACAATACAGTGCTATTCCCATCAGATGACAGCAATAGAAGAGTGGTGACAGTTTTTTCCAAGATCATTTTACCCACATCCTTTTGAATGAACAGAAAACAAAGTATGATTTTGAAAAAGAAAGTATGGATTAAACCATCAAGATGCAAGAAGACAATCTTGATTCCCACAGAATCTCAGAAGGCAAAAGACAGTCTTGTTCACATTCTGTTATTTTTTAAGAAATTACGTTCCTGAAAGATTAAATTCAGCAAGCACACACAGGCAGATGCAGGAACAGAACTGCTTTCAGATATCACCTGCACTCACAGTTGTTTTCATTGTTGGAGGTCACGAATAGCAGCAGAGTAAAAATGGAGAACCTATGAATTTTTATTACTTCATTCAGCTTGAACAAAAAAAAACGTGGGCTCTATTTATTTCCTATGAAAATGTATAGACATATGGCTTGACATCCTTCTGGGTTCTATCATGGCTGCCTTGACCTCATTATGGAACTCATTACTTTCATTATTCAAATTTTATACCCCAAAAGCTGCTACTTTCATGAGTTGACAGCAATATGGAAACTCATTCATGGTTATGGCAAAATGAATTGTCTTTCCTGCATGCCACACCAAGCCAATAATAAAACAACTGGAAAATAAACCAGCATTTCTGTCAGCTGGGGGTTAAGAGAGAGTGCTGTGGACTAGATTTAAAAAATTCTAGGCGAGGCAAGGAGGCAGACATGAAAATTACCTTCAAGAGACTTGAAAAAAAGGTGGTGCTGCATACATAGTAGCCATAATGAGTGGAAAAAAGCAACAGCCTGGAGGTGCAAGATCCAGCAACTTGCTCCTTCTGACTGATACTAGCAAAGCCTAAGTTTACAAGAAGCAAAAAAAGTAAATTTTAAAAAAACAAACCAAAACAAAACAAAAAAACCAGGATAAGGTCATGCAGATACAACAACAGACTAGCAGGTCCTCATGTTTCTTGAGAAAATTGCCTCTTGACTTCACAATATCAGTTCCTGACACAAACTTTCCCCACACAACTCATACTGGTAGGTTTTCTTTTGCTCTTCTGGAAGGACATTTAAGAGGTTTGTTTGTTACCTATGCGTCCTGTGCACAGCAATATTGGAAATGTGTTATATATATCAATTTACAGCCATAGTTCATGATAGTGAGAATTCAGGGAATCACGGAATTGTCACGGATGGAAAAGACCTCTAAGATTACTGCATCCAACAGTTACCCACTCTCCCTCTGCTCTCTCCCAAAAAATCACCATGCCACTAAAGCACGTCCTGAGGTATCTCATCTACATGATTTTTTAACATGTTCAGGGATGGTGACTCCACCAGCTCCCTGGGCTGCCCCTTCCAGTGCCCGACTACTCCTTCAGTAAATAAATTCTACCTAATATCTAGTCTAAATATACCCAGGTGCAACTTCAGGTCATTTCCTCTAGTCCTATCATTATCTACTTAGGAGAAGAGGCCAACACCCACCTGCCTACAACCTCCTTTCAGGTAGTTGTAGGGAGCAAGAAGGTCTCCCCTCAGCCTCCTCTTCTCCAAAGTAAACAATCCCAGTTCCCTCAGCCTCTCCTCACAGGACTTCTTCTCTAGACCTTTCACCAGTCTGATTTCCTGTCTTTGAACTTACTCCAGCAACAAAATGTCCTTCTTGTTGTGCAGGAACCAGAACTGAACACAGTACTCAAAGTGTAGCCTTACCAGTGCTGAGTACAGGGGGATGATCTCTTCCTTTCTCCTTCTGGCCACACTGTTTCTGATACAAGCCAGGATGTTAGTCTTCTTGGACACCTGGGCACACTACTGGCTCATATTCAGCTGGCTGTCAAGCAGCATCCCGAGGTCCTTTTCTGCCAGACAGCTTTCTAGCCACTCTTCTCCATGACTGTAGTGTTGGTTGGGGTTGCTGTGACTGAAATGCAGGACCTGGCACTTGGCCTTGTTGAACCTCATACAATTTGCCTCAGCCAATTGAGTCAATCTGTCCAAATGCCTCTGCAGAGACCAGGCAACTTGGTGTTGTTTGTAGACTTTCTGAGGAAGTAATGAATCCCCTCACACAGATCATTGACAAAGATATTGAACAAGACGAGGCCCAAAACTGAGCCCGGAGAGACACCACTGGTGACCAGTTGTCAACTGAATTATCTCCATTCACTGTGACTCTCTGGTCCAGTTTTTAGCCAAGTGAAGACTATACTCATCTGTGTCATAAGCATCCAGCTTCTCTAGGAGAATGCTGTGGCAGACATTGTCAAAGCATTTACTAAAGTCCAGGTAGACAACATTCACAGCCTTTCTCTTGCTCACTAGGTGACTCAACTGGTCATAGATTGAGATCAGGCTGGTCAAGAAGGACTGCCTTTCTTGAATCATGCTGTCTGGGCCGAATCCCTTGACTGTCCTGCACTTCCCATGTAAGTGCACTCAAGATGAACCTCTCTATAACTTTTCCAGGAACCGAGGTCACTGACATGCCTATAGTTCTCCAGATCCTCCTTTTGAACCTTCTTGTAGATCGGTGTCACTCTGGCTCCAATCATCTAGGACCTCCCCTGTTAACCAAGACTGTTGATAAATGATAGAGAGAGGCTTGGCAACTTCTTGCATGAAATGGAGACATATTAATAATAGAATCCTTGCATAAAGTAGAGAATGTTAAAAAAAAAAGACTTCGTTTGTCAAATTACTTACAGAAACTAAAGTTGTATTAACCGATATGTCAGATGGCAGTGATCAGACAAAAACAGTAAACCAAGTGATAGAAGCAAAGTGAGTACATTCTAAAATATTCCTTATTTGAAGAATATAGTATTTGTTCAGAGTACATGATCTCATTTGGTAAGGCATGTATACCATTATTTCTTAATAGGAGAAAATAAATAATATCTTTTGATACCACGGGCTTTTATGATCTTTGTCAAGAAACTGAAATGTCACTTCAAATGAGTACACAATTTGGTGAACCTATTCCAATAAAGAAAATTTTTAAAGCTGCATATCAGCAGTATTTATCCTTTGAAAATTTTTTCACACAACTGTGTGTCCAGTCCTCACCATGATCTTCAGCAGCATCTGGAGTACCTGATTTTAAAAGCCACAGACTGCTTCCCTTAGTTTATTAATTCCCTCTTGAATTTTTTTGGTCTGATGGGTCTGCAATGATTCCATTAGCATAGGAAATTATTATACAAGAATCAAACACAAATGTAGATAGAAACACCCAGAAATACTCTTATTTTGTGCTTGATTGTGATAGGGATGGAACAGGAAGAAAAGAGGAGTGCTTTGGGCATATCTAACTAACTTCTCAGGGTAAACTGAAACCACAATTTTGGCCATTGTCTACAACTTTGAGCAGCAATTTAATGCTTAAGTGGTTTGTAAAGTTAGTGTTCACTTCCATCCTTGCAGACAGTGCTTTCCGGGGCAGCTTAAAACACCCATTAAGATTTCACTTCATTTGTTCTCTGCCTCTGTGTGCAGCAGTTGCAGGGTGTATCCAGTCACTTTGTTGGAACTCTAATAACTTTCAGAGCATGCACACTTTGAAGTAGATTCTGACAAGGCAGTTTGGCTCTTATCATAGGGCTGATAAACAATGCATGTGCTGAAGAAAACGAGATTGGGGAAAACAGGTAGAGCAGCAGGGGAGAGCTGGGCTCTCTTTACAGACAAGTGAGACAAACAACACACTGAAGCCATTAGTGGCTGTATCAGTCAAGCTAAAGGACAGAGAGGCACAGAATTTTCTACTTCTTGACAGAAAAGCCAGAGCTATAAGAGTGGTGAGGAATCTGGATATTACCACGAGATACACACTGAAGCAAAAGTTCTGAAGACAAATATGCTGATCCAAGACCTCCAGATAGCATTCTAACATCCTGGGGAAACAATCACATAAGCAACCCTAGTATATCAGGCAGAATTTTAGAGCAAAGGCCTAAGAGGAACTTAATGAGTATTCTGAGGATGATAACTGTAATAGGAATATAGTTACTAGACAGAAAGGTGATGCTAACCAAGCACCCAGGGCCTCTTCCACACCTGGCTGTTCTGTGAAAGTCACAGACTCAGTGGGCCACCTCTGCACCAGGAGATTCTCCCTTTCAGTGCCAGTCACACTGAACCTCAGCTCCTTTGCACCATCATGGACATCATGGAGTTTGTGCCTCTACATCTCTCATGCCATAAGGGTTTTTGTAAGAACTGCAGTGCTTAACACAACACATATCGTTCCCCAAAAAGGTCCCTCACCTGAGAACCCACTTGTCTGGAGACAGTTATTTTACATCTTCCCCAAACACTCCATCTGGCTTATCAGACCGATACGCAATGGTTACAACCATATACGCAGTGTAAATCACAGGTAGCAGTAACCAAGACTTTGTAACTGAGTCTAAGTAAAGGCCTTCCAGATATTTGATTCATCTGGAAATGCAAAGAAGTGATAGCTAGTACAGAGTAGTGCAACCCAGTGTTTGGCTACTGGGTAGCCAAATTACGTTCCTGAAAGATTAAATTCAGCAAGTACACACAGGCAGATGCAGGAACAGAACTGCTTCCCACCCTGGTACTATCTGTTCCCTTCTAATCATGCGAAAGTTATACAAGACATCACAGAAAACCAGGATCCTGATAAGAGGGTCAGACCCAGCTTCATCTGTACACTGCTGACATAGGTCAATCACTACAGCTGCAAATAGTGAAGCCATAGTGATTCCTGACATTTCCAGGGAATAGCTTTCTGAGTTCACTGACTGCTGATGAGGAAGGCAACACCACAAATGATCAAGATCAGCACAGTGACTTTGTTGATCCTAGCAGACATATGCATCCTGACTTTCTTGTACAGTATCTGTCAGGAAGGAGTTGTGGAAGATAAGGATGCCATGCAACTTCCTACATCAATCAAAGGGACAGAAGTAACACTTTGAGCATGATGTACACTGGTATACAATGTGACAGAACAATTTTTTAAATTTTTTTGTTTTTTGACAGAGATGATAATGAGGGGACATTCGATAATGGGACACATTTGATCAAGACCAACACACTGAGAAAGCAATCAAGTCAAACCCACTATGATCACTTCCATATCTATTACTCAGCGATAATATAGTGGACAAGAGGGCTGAGGGATATCAAGTACTGCACTACACTGGTGCTTTTTGCCTCTTTTGCACTAAGCTATCTGGGCCTGGGAAAGGTAGTTTCTAGCTGGTCACATCAACTCTCTTCTCCTGTCACCTGAAACACTGTATAAGAGGTAAAGATCTTATGTCCTTAAGGTCAAGAACATCCATATTTCTATTCCCAAGTTCTCTCTTCAATGCCCAGCTACCTCTATTTGCAGATGAATCTTAACTACAGCTTGTTACTCTGTGCAAAATCCAGCACTGTGCAGAAAGGGCAACACTGCACAAAAAAAAAAAAAAAAGAAAAAAAGACTGCTGAGGCTTTCAACCAAGGTGAGTGATGTTACTTACTTTGATTCTCTCTGTTCGTGCTCAAGCAAACAGTGGAAGATGCCAAGACCAGAGAAGCTCTTAAAACAAGAAAACTTGGTAGAGGTATACCATAGTATGAGTCAAACTGATTCATGTTGCTGATGTTCTTCCTTCTGCAGCAGCCTGAGGGAAATGCTGAAACAAGACTCAGTGCTCAAACCCAAACAGCAGAGAACCCTGGGCTGGTTACCCTCTCTGAAGGTGTTTGTTGAAATGATGGTTGGTACCAGAAGGGAAAGCTTTCCGCCTCTTACCTTCTTAGGAAACCTGCCTTGAAATTCCCATCACAGAACAAGACTCCCCTTTGTGTACAGTCTGGATGGCTGGCACCAGCCCCTTGACTTACACGAAAATAGAAGCCCACCACATGCTTATAAACTTGAAAGGGCTTGTCACTATTCTGGCACTAATGATCTTCATGGCACAGTCTTTTGTGACTAGACTCACACTTCCCCATTGAAATTCAACTTCTTAGTTCTCTAGTTTGGTTAATGAACACATCAAGGTGATGTAAACCTACACCCTCATCCAACATACTGTCCCAAACAATTTACTTGCTTTTACACCCCTCCTACCAAGGGACCGGAAACTAAGCCAGCAAAAATACCAAAAGAAACGCTTCATTACTCCACTGTATTGCAGCACAAGCACTTTGCTGTCCCAAGAACAGTGCCCTAAAGGTAACAGGCAAGGTCAGTGGTGAATGAAACTTTCTTTTCTTGGCTCTGGAGGCTTATGCTTATTTAAAGTTTTCACGAACTTCCAGTCTTAGACAAGTCTGTATGATTAATGTTACTTTGAAAATCTTTTGAGCTTTTGATTTTCACTTGAGACTCTAAGTGGGTTAATCGGCTCCCTTTCAAACTTGTACATTTTTTTTGGTCTAAATAGCACCTAACAAAAATATTTACTTCTGCAAGTGTAAAATAAGCGTAAACCTGCTAGTTAGATTTTAACTTTTTCCTCAGTTCTGCAATGGGGATGACTGAATAACCTCTTCCTGTATTAAAATCACATGCCTGCAGGTCTGCAAGAGCTAAAAAATCTTAACAGTCACTGAAAGATGTTTCTTACAGCAACAGATGTGCTCTAGAGACAGATTTCCTTCTCATTTGCAAATACAGATTCAGTAATGAAGCATGAGGAAGCAATCACATGGTATTAGAATTCTGGACTTGAATGCTTAATACTAGATCAGCCAAAAAAAAAAAAAAAAAAAGCCAGTAACAAATAATTATTATTATTATAACAAGATACTTTAAAACACTCAACCAGAAAACTTAGAAAGGATTATAAATCTGTCCTCCAATAGATCTGTTTCTCAGTGGTGGAAAACACATTGGTCTTTACAAAATCATAGTCCCAAACTTTATTTCAAGTTTTGAAAACTCATTAAATCCCACCGTACTGAAACAAGTGGCTTAAAATTTGAATTAAATTAATGCCAAGCCATTTCTCAATAGAAAAATGCAAGCATGCCTCTTTAAATCTAGTCACATAGACTATAAAAACAGTAGAAAGACTAAGGCTCCACTAAAAACACCAATTGAAATAAGACTGATGAATCCAAGATGGAATCACAAAAAAAGCAGGAACTCAACTATTCAATTTTTGTTAAGTATTGAAACTAAATTTTAATGCAGTTTTTAATATACTCATGAAAGGAATGTTTTCTAAATAAATAAACGTTATTTACAGTGATGCCTATAAGCAACCCATGCGTTTTATGAGAAATGTAATGCTTCAGTTACTCAGCAAAGGCTGGTAACACAATCAAATGAAAATACAGTGCTAAATATTCTACCAGTTGCAGAGATGGCTTCTGGCATTTAGCAAATTAGAAAAGTACTTAAGGACCTGAGCCTGCAAGGGCTTGGAGGACCATGAATACCTATTGACTTCAGTCAACATTTAAGATCTCACAGTCTAAAAAAGGGCTCTAACCAGTTTTGACAGCAAGTCTGTTTTTCCACTTATACATTTTTTCTAACAAAGGATAACGCCTACCTCTACAGCTCCTGACATATATCACCATGGTATTCAGGAAAAGTCTATAGCTACCACTCAGCAACACATAGAATACAGTATTGGAAACTATATTTAAGCTCCTCTGCACTTAAGTTACTACCATAAAGGTCTGTGTGGATATCTGGCAGCACCAGTTCAGGGTGGCCTTTCAGCCCAAATGAGACATTCACATGCAGTCATCTTGGCAGCCAAATAGCTCCTTGCAGCACACATGGCTCAATGCCATGGACAGTGTTTCCCATTTTCTTGAAAAGTCTAGAAGAAAAGAAGAATTCAGCCATGCCTAGGGACTTTTCTTCCTCAGGCTGCTTCCAAGCCTTCCATTTAATAACAAGAAAAATAAAGTTTTTAAACCTCTGGCAGATGGAAATCATACATTCACCTGGGCATGGAAGAGGAAACCCTTGCACTCTTGGCATTGGAGGCTCTCACAGCACCTTCCAGACTGCAGAGGGAGAAGGGGCCTGCTCTGAGGAGGGAATCCTATTGCAGAGGTTAAGAGGCATCTATTCAAGAAGTCTAAAGTAGGTGCTTTGGATTGCCTTTCATTTAATTGATTAGGTAAGCAAATGAGTCTTACTTCAAAGTGCTATGTATTCCCTCCTTCCTTCCACCTTGAGGAATTTGTTTGCACAAAGATTCTTGCTTTATAAAAAAATCACAATACCAAAAAGAATCTTTATCCCCCTTCATTTAAATGAACATCTATATAGCTCAGATGATACATCTACATTTTAGGTAGAAAAGATATGTTGTAAAATATTTTTTTCAATCATATTTATACTATTATTATACTATTGCTAGCTAGACAACAACTGTACAATACTAGTGACCTGTTCTTTTTCTTTCTCTCAAAGTATTTATTGAAATGAGCAAGCAGAGAGCATATTTAAAAGAATCAATAGAGAAAAGCCAATAAAGTTGGCAGGCTAATTTGGGCAGAGGGATGGTGTTTCCTCTCATTCTAGAACAGAAGATGACAAATGGTTTTCCTTATTTCATCTTCACTTTTTAAAGCTAGTTATTTTTCTTGGAGGCTCTAGTCAGTCAGTATATGGCTGTTACATTAGCTTCTGTGACCATTGGTTTGGTGTCTGCTTCTGTTTCTTACTTGTTAACTGTTTTTAAATACATGTGTTTTTTGTAAGGACCAGCATACCAGAAATCCACATGGCCAGTAAACAGTGGAGCACCTCGTATCCACTTTTAGCAAAACTGACTGCACAGAAATTATGTAGACCAAAAGTAATATCTGACTTATGTAATTCATGCAGCTCTTGGGTGTGACTTTTCACTGATCTACAACCTTTAATCTTACCTGTAGTCAGCCAGATGTTTTCTGAATGAAGTACCAGAAAAGACAGAACTCAGATGTTCTTTTGATGCCTTAATAAAGGACAGCAGGATTTAATAAAGTATTTCTTGCTTTTCTTTCCACTTATTGCTGATGAAGAAAGGAATTTAAGATACTAACATTGCAAATTTAGCCCTTTTCAGGGTACTGCTCATTACTCAGTTGCATATATGCAATATTTAATCTTGAAGTTTCCACTGTTACTGAGTTGTTTGTGTGCTCAGATGTAAATTTTCCCTTTACTATCAGTTCTCAACAAATTATAATTGGAAGTCTTTTGCTTTGCCATCCTCCTTAATCTGAGCAGGTCTTCCTTGTGACATTTCCACTGCTCTTTTAGATACTAAAACTATGTAAACAAACTCCCTCATTTTTCTCAAGGCTGCGTATTTTCAGTATATGGGTCTTTCCCCATGAAACAAGCTTTCTGATCTCCAGGTTAGAATTGTACCCTTATGTGCAACTGACTTTCTGCAAAAGTTTTAATACCTTTTCTGGATTCCACTGCTTAATTTGAACTACACATTTCTAACTGAGAAAGCTTTTGCAAAAAGAGCAGGGCAAAGGACTCTGTACCTAAACAGAGAAACTCTTAGGATTTTACCTAATTATCTGTGGTATGCAACCTGCACGCTTCATATTATCTTTGGTAGTAACATAGCATATAAATTTAATTTATTTCTACAACATTTAATTCCTATTTCTCCTCTTGTATCAAGCATACTGCTGAAGTTAGCTAGAAGGGCAGAATACTACTAGCTCACATAACATCCTTTTAGTTGTTGCCTCAAGCACATGCCCAGTTGCTGTGCATTTTTGTGTCATGGTAAATCTCTTCCTGAAGACATCTTCCATCTTACATATTTTGACACTGCACTTCAACAAAGGACTGCTCATTTCATTTATTGGCACATTTACAGTCTTTGCTACCAGAGATGTGAGAGCCTTACAGGGAGGAGATAAATCATTTACCTTCAGCAGGTGTAACTCACTCTTACCCCACTTCTCAGACTGAAGGTCTGGTGGTAATATACTGCAGCTCATCAGGTATGACGTGCTCCTGGTTTCTCATCAACAGCCTCTTAAAGAGTAGTGAAGTTCTATACCAGAAGCAAAGTGAAAATGGGCTGGAGTGCTACAGCACTCTGCTATGAAGATTTACTTCAGGCAGTGACTGTGGCTTCTGAAACAGCAGATAAATGGGAAGAAAAATTGTGTCCAAGGTGGTAAGATATTTGCTAGCAAGCTGCAAAAGAAGCCTTCCTGCCATGTTATCATTTGACTTTCCAGAGAAGGGAGTTGATAGGATATTAAGAATTTTTACTCTCACAATTAGGCACTGTCTTACATTTACACGCTTATAAAGAGCCTCATAGATAGCTCCCCTGAATCTATATGCTGCTTTTTGCAGGGCCAGCATTGTTTCATGACAAGAATAATGAGAATCCCATTTTAAATAACCTGCTCCTGGAGCTTTAGAAATTATCTTTGCTCAATGTGGCATACTATATCCTCATCTGAGATCAAATATTAATCAGTTAAGTGCTTGCTAGCACTGTAGTACTTTTAAAAACATTTTCTTTTGGGTTTTTTTTTACACTAACGCTGCATAACAAAGCCTCTACTATATATAATAAAGTGATGCCTCTTCCCTAGTAGCAGGACCTCAAATGAGGAATCTCTTTCCAAATCAAACTGAACAGCGCTGAAATATATTGAGATATATATGTTGAGATATCTTACAAAGCTAAACTTTTTTTTGACAAAGGCATTCCAAAACACCATTTGAAAAAATTAAAAAAAATATTAGCCAAAAAACCCTTTAAAAGTAAAAAGCACAGATTTTTATTCCATAAAGAAAACATATAGGCCATTCTTCTGAACATTTGGGGCTTTCTAATTTCATGAATTTTAATTTTTAGTCTAATTCTATTGTCATAAATGCATGTACACAAAATCTGTGTGATGAGACCCACATCTATAGCTAGATGTAATATTTTACTGTCAGTTGTTTTTTTGCTGTTGTTTTCAAGTTTTCAGCAAATGCAAGTCAGATGAATGTACTACCTTTGCTGATAGCCAGAAAGTACTGACAGTTGAAGTAAATCTTTTTGAGATCCCTTCCATCACAGCTGGATGCTGTCAGGTGTCTTTCCTTCAAGTTCTAAAACAACAGGAGTCTGCAGCTAGATTTATAGCATGCCATTTACATTGAAATTTGATCTTAAACATCAATTTTCCGTGCTGCTCCAAAGTCACAATTAGTATAACTCAAGTGGACTAATTGATTTTGTCCATTTTATACTTTTCTGGGCCAAAGTAGAAGACCATGTCATTTAATTATGCAGTTTAGCTAGCTAACATTTTAAGGTTTGATGACACCAATATAGAGATACATAATCCCAGCACTGATAAGGTACTGAGTAATCTGAATCTTGGTTGGAGCTCACAGTTTATATTTGGAGTTTTTTGGGGTATCTTATTTGAAGGGTATAGCTGGAGAGGAGCTTTGGAGAAAAAGACCTGAGTGTTCTGGTGGACACCATGTTGAACACAAGGCAGTAATGGTGGAACACACCCAATGTGCTGTGTCCAGCTCTGAGTTCCCCAGCACAACAGAGATATGGAGCTGCTGGTGACCACGCAGTGAAGGACTCTACACCAAAGACAGTTCAGCAAAGACAATTAGGAGACTCTTTAGCCTGGAGAACATGATGCTTAGGATGGATTTCATCAAAATATACAGATACTCAAAAGAAGCGTGCAAAAGGATGGAGCCAGGCTCTTCTCAGTGGTGCCCAGTGACAGGCAAGAGACAGTGAGGACAAGCTGAAACACAGGAGGTTTCATTTGGCCATCAGAAATCACTTTCTTACTGTGAAGGTGACTCTGCACTGGCATAGGTTGCCCAAAGAGGTTGTCGAGATACTAAAAAGCTGTCTGGACACTGTCTGGTAATTGGTGACCCTCCTTGAGTAGAGCTGGATCTGATGACCTGTAGAGGTCCCTTCCAACCTCAACCCCTCAGTCATTATTTATTAAAAATTACTTTCTAACATTAACTGAAGGCAAATATGTGCAAGGTTATTATGTGTCTATTTTGTGACATATCCATTAATTTTCAGACTAATAGGAACTTTTGCCTGAAAAAAGTATCATTCTGTAAGCATGCATTTAATGAATTATCTTTCTAACCTCAGCAGTTTAATGAGATCAAGCTGATATACTAGAAACAGAATATTTAATGGAGATCAAAGTCATTAAAACACTAGCAGGTCTTCTAAACAAATTCTGTTATGGTCCTTCGTATTTACTGCCTGATTACTAAAGTTGTTATCACTTGCCTCATGGGACACAATAATTTCATTCTTAAATTGCACTGTTGGAGAAACTAGAGTTACAGAATAGGGCAATCCTACAGAATGAAGTTACCAAGTCATCCATGAATAAAATTAAGTGGCCGGCTGAACTGCACAAACTGTCTGCAGTTTGCTGATAACTGTACTGTTTTCATACTGCTTCAAACTTTACCTGGAGGTGAGGCACTGTTTAGAACACACCACAGTTCTTGTATTGATTTTCTTCTGTGTTGCCATGGAAACTTTTCCCACAAAAAAATGCACATTGCCTTACAAATTTATACATACACACACTGTGTTCGTGTTGTTGATGGGTTAGAGGAGGCGCCAAATCTAAATGCTCCTTCATTTTAATCATCCATTTAACTGATAACAATGCACTAAATCCTATTCAGTAATTTCTCTGGTGGCTATTTATTTTCTCAACCTTTTTACAAGGTTGAGAAGGTTTCCATGGATATCAATCAACTCTTATAATGAGATTCTTCTACCCAATGTCTCCTTAAAGTCTCTCCACTCACTCATTACAGAGGCAACCCTTTATTTGTTTCTTCCTTGGGTTTATTGCTGTGAAACCACTGGACTGGAACTTGCTTATAAGTGTTGTGACACAAAATGAGTTTTCAGACCAGCGCTTTTAATTCATTCGTTTTCTTGAGCAGGTGAAAGGAAAAATTTTTCATGCAGTTATGTTTGATATCATGAAGTCAATCAGGGAAGAAGTCAGGCTTTAATTCTTTATATGGCAAGGGCCAGTCTACAGAAAAACTGAAGTGAAGGGCAGTAGTTAATTTTGTTTCTTTTTAGAAAAATCAAAACAAATCACTGAAAATTTCTACGTTTATGAAAACAGCTTCATCTAGCTATTCTCAGCTTTGTAATTTTATCCAAGGATCATGTAATATCTGCTTAAGATGAAAATAGTAATTTAGGCTAATAAAATAAGGATGACTTTAATGGTTAAAGAAGCTTATGCAATCTTACAGAAAGTAAGTGGAAGAAACAGTAACACAAATGCCATGGGTCCTTGTCTCCCATGACTATGATCTGCCTTGCTTCATGGAGTTACATGGGCTTTTACCTCCTGATTACAGCTGAACTGGAAGATCAGATAAATATTTATAAAGCAGGATGCCTACAAGCAACCCACAGTCTGCTCATTTCCTGTTGCAAAGATCTTTTTGGAATATCAGTATACTAGTGAGTGTTCTTTGGTCTCTGTTTTAAATGTATTCTGTGGTCGGACACTCTGATCTCTGAAAATCCTTCTCAATCTGAAGTGTTCAACATTTCTATGATTATTTATACAACTGTCCCATGCAGAGACCACAATTATTTGTGAAGGCTTAGCACAAGCATGCCATAAATCGAATTGCTCTGTCATCAACAACTTTCAGTCTCAGTTAATTATAAGACAAAATAGGAGGGTGAAGCTAAACTGCATCATAGATTGATTACCACTCTTGCTGAAACCAATTAGAAATTTACTAAGGATTCTGAAGACATAATGCTGAGGTTCCGGCGAAAAGGCTCTGTTTCAACCATTGCTTTAAAGCTTGAGAATGTGACAAAATATAAATAGGAATGGGGTCCCGGATGGAAACGTTAAATAAAAAAAGTATATAGAAGAAACCAAAATAACGGCAAGAAGACAATGAAGTGACTAGAGACAGCAAGAGAAGAGACAAATCAGGCTGAAGCTGTGAGGTTGTCAACAGGACACGAAGACTTGACATAACCAGAGATGTACTAAATAAGATCAGAAAGCATTTACTGATTCACCTGTCCAAAACTGAAGTTTAATGCTGTGTATATTGTGATGAAACTAATGGAGAGAAAGTAAGTACAAGCCTGAGATATTATGCCATTCAATTCAATAGAGAGAGCAAAAGAGTAGTTTTTGAAAAGCTGGTGACTTTGCTCCTACCTCCAGACAGCAAAAACCCACTAAACATCCATGATCATCCAGAAGAAAATCACCAGGAGGGGTAATTGAGTGACACAAACCAAACTAAGGATGCAGATAAAATTCACTATTATTGCTGGAAATGGAATAGAAAAAAAATCTTTCAACAGAAAACTCAATTTTTTAGCATAGTTTTATGACATTCAGCAGCACAGTAGAATGATCATTGTCTCTTTTCATACATTAACAATTTAATGCTCTTAAGGATGGATTTATAGAGTACACTACCATGAATTCATTGAAATTTATAGAAATTTTAAAAATTATTTCACATTTTTCATAATCCTGATGTCATGTAGGATAGCTGCATTTTCCTGCATTCCCAGAAATGATCATGTTGTGATTTTTCCCTTTATCTATCTTTCTAGCAAAACCAAAACAAAACAACAAACAAACTACAAAAACCCCAAAACCAAAACAACCCAAACCACCATGTCAATGAAAATATTTGTGAATCGATAATCTTACTGTGGACCCACAAGGACATGTTTCAATACTGTGCTGAGTGCAAAAATTCCCATAAGCTATATCTGGAGATGGACTAGCTGCCTGAATTGGTTGTTGCCTCTTTTCTCACATTAAGGCCAAGCAGACTTTTCATGGCACACTGGACCCACCTTTAGGTACGATGAAGGAAACCCAGTTCTCTTGGTATTAACACACAAGAGATGCTGAGCTGGATGGGGCTTTTGTGCTGGTTCACTTGTGAAGATGAGGTTCATCAAGTTGTGTATCTTTCTGTCACACCAGGACTCATCTGTACCCCAAAGTATGAGGGCAAAAAATATATGATAGTACTTCCACAGTACATACAGAAACATGTGAGGACAAAATATTTGTCTTTTGAGTGACCTTTTGATCTGTGACTCAAAAGCACAATATTATCAACTGCATATTTCCAGCTGTGTGGGAGGACAGTATATTAGAGAAAGGCAGTCACAAAACGCCCACAAACCTGCCAAACATCCTGAAGGAATTATCTTAGATTATTTAAGTCTAATTATTAACAGGAGTGCTAGTCTGCCACAGAAAATAATGATGAGATGACAAGATCTCTGTAAACCCATTCAAAATCAACTCTTCTTTCTGTTACTCCTTATATTTTCTCTTAATTGAAGAAGGTTCTCCTAGTGTGTTGTCTTTGGAGACCACTTGTTTCACACAGCTGTCCAATAAATATATTTTCAGTGCCTGCCGACTTAAAGGACAAGTTGACTGCTTGCTACAGAACATCTTTTTTTTCACATTGTTTCAGTTTTACATTAACATACTCCGGTGACAAAGTTATTTGCCATATTATCAAAATTAGTAGCTTAATTGTTGCAACAAAAGCATCATTCTCCTACAGAACTGCTGTTCTGCAATAGAACTGATAGGCACATCAGAAAGTTATGCATTAGTGAAAAGGCCCCAGTAAGCTGCCTACTAGTCCTGTGCTGGTGTTTGCTTTTGCAATAGACAAGCTTCTGACATGTTCAGGAAAGGCAACTGACTACCGAGTGCAGCACTAGGTCAGTGCTGTAGAACAAGGAGAATCCAGTATGTTCCCAATAAAAAGCCACTCATAGTACCAGCCAACTACCTGTCATACAGAAGGAATCATCAACAGGTAGGGAACTCATTTCAGAACTTTCTCAAAGTTGAACCACACCTTGTTAATGACCAGTCTCTGCTAGCAGAGGACAGTAGCTGTACATTGTGGATTTGGAGCGTCTTAAGAACTGCATTAGTTTTCCTAAAAGTAGCAATTTTTAATATGGCTTATAGCTCTTTCTGATTATTGAATTTGCAGGACTAAACAGTATCACTATTAGATTGGCAATTTCATGCAGATCCTTCAAGAAAGCCAGACCTTCCCAGCTGTATGAATGGGACAACAGCTACCACGTGTCCTTATTTTCAGTGGCCACACATCTGAAGGAGTAAGGCATAAAAAGTCTTTCCCAGGGAATTTTTTTCAACAAGATGGCAAACATAGCAGAAGCTGAGCAACCCAGGAAGAGCTGCAAGTCAATAAAGGTGCTTACATTTTAATTAACACGACATCATTCATAAAGAAAAACAGGTAAAACCTACCTGGCATCCTGATAACATGACTACAAGGTAAAAACTCTCAACTGTAACCGTATTAAAAAACAATAGATATCTAAATGTGAAATACTGAGTAAAACCCATGCCTTTATTAGTTTTCTAATATTTGATAAGTTAAAGTGCTTTTGGGAGTCAAGCTGACCTTTAATATCTATATTGACTACCAAAATAGCAAAATTAAAAGGAAAACAAGATGCCAACACTGCTATACTCCAAAGCACCCGCATTTCAACCTCAGAAATAATTGAGAATCTTCTTGAATTCCTAGGCTGTATTGCAGGTTTTCCTGAAATTACTTCCAACATTTATGAAAGGAAAACATATCATATGACATTCATGAAAATTCAGATCCTTCCCATCTGCCTAGTCTTAACAGGAATATGTGAGAGAAATAGGTTAGGTTTCTGTCAATAAAACACATATGTGAAACTCCATCTCCATACTAGAAACTGCCCATCACATGGATTTTAAAATATATTTTTAATAGCGTACTCCACATATGTTTTCATATCTTTTTCTAATTAAAAAAAAAAAAACAAACTGAAAATTATCAGTTAAAAAAACTGAACAGTAAACCACGTACATAATTTACTGCTGAAAATCCACATTTTGGCATTCTTTCCTGGCCTACATGAAATACAATGGAATTGTATTTGCTGTTGGAATAATTGATAACCATACAGCTATAATGTGTGTCTCTCTTTTAAGATGTACATTTATGGATAGATATTACTCATGCTCTATTTGTGTTTCAGGTTAAATTTTCTCCATAAGTGGGAGCAATGATAGAATAACCCACACATTGCCAGTGGTGAGAACAGTATGTCACAAAAAAAGAAGAAATTATCCCAATTACTCCTGCTAAATGTCCAGATTCCTTAATAAGTACTTAAGTTACTCTTCATGTAAGGTAAAACTAGCTGTATGCATCATAAACACCTGTCCTGTTCTCTTTCCTCACAATGGAAATAGATGAAAAAAGTATTTATGAAATATGAATAAGTGCATTTCGCAGTAGGAGATCTAGGGCTAGATTTTAAAGCACTCTGAATTCTGAGAAGTAAGAGATGATGAAAGCTGCTTCACCAAACCTTTCTGCCATTTGATGACTGAATACATATGAAGTAATGTCAAATTACATTTGGACATTTTCACAGCTGAATGCACAACTCTATAATCTCCGTTATCAGAAGCCCATGTTCATATTAGAAGTTGGAATTAACAAATAAAATAATCAAGAGAGCTACAGCTGCAGAAGTATGAAAAAATATTTGTAAAAACTCCAAAACTTTTCTTAAAGAGAAATTTTTATGTATCTAATCAAGCTGCTGGCTGGTTGTCACAGGCAGCACAAGCATATGTCTTCCACAGTAAAGAATGTTTTTTTCTTTCATATCACTATATAAAAGAAGCCAATAATTTATTAAGTTAGCTAAGAAAAGAACTTGTTTCAAAGAAGGCTTGAAGAACTCTTTTTCTGAAAACATGGACATAGATTTTTATAACCGAGGTGAATAATGCCATGGTTGCCTTAACCTGCTCTGACACTTGAACTCATACACAGCTCAGGACTGCTAAGTTGGAGAAAATGAAGCCATAGTCACAGGTAGGAGTGTACAATTTGAATAGGGAAGCAAGTGTACAGTTCACATAATAATTACTCTGGTCATTAAGGAGACCCAAAGGTCTCTGGATATAATGGCTTACAGAATACCCCTCAGGGAATCCCAGTACCTGAAGAGGGCCTGGGCTAGGATTTTTTTTTTGGAAGGGCATGTAGTGATAAGACAAGGGATAATTGCTTTTAAAAGGAAAAGAGGAGATTTAGGTTAGACATTAGGAAGATATCTTTTAGTGTGAGGGTGGTGAGAAACTCTAACTGGTAACCCAGGGAAGTTGTGGATGTCCAATTCCTGGAAGTGTTCAAGGCCAGTTTATGTGGAGCTTTGAGACATCTGGTCTAGTGGGAGATGTCTCTGCCCATGGCAGAGGTTGGACTATGTGATCCTTAAGGTCCATTCCAACCCAAACCATTCTATGATTCTATGAATACATATAGGCCATTGGTTAAGCAATAAATTTTTTCCCTTAAAATATTGGTTGTACCACATTTGTGAGAAAGGTAGAAATTAGGGGATAGGAATCTGAAAGCAAAATATGTTACTATATAGCACACTTCACAGAGATTTACTCAAAAGAAGGAAAATCTTTATTTTAGGGCATAGGATTGTGAGTGACAGAATTTAAGAATAGTAGTGAACACTCAGTAGATAATTTTTCCCTGTATATTTCATGCATCCCCCACATAAGGCAAGGAATGAAAGCAGAAGATAAACTGTGGGAAAAAAAGAATGGACTTATAGATACTGCCTTTTATTGTAGTATTAAGCTATTGCTAAATAACACCTTACTTTATTTGGCTTCACTACAACCAACCACCGAGTTATATGAAATCACACATCTGCCATTCAGCTCATGAAATAACAATTCTGCAGCTAGCTCACTACAATTAATAACCTCTTCAAGCAAAAAGCATTTATTCTTCTGAAGATACAACTGACACTCACTTCAGCAAGCCAGTTAAATCCTTTGATTCTTAAAACAGCCACCATTTATATTCTTTTCAACAACCTTCAGACTCTCTCTGCTCTAAGATGTGCAGGCACGTACCAGGCTGCCACATGCCACAGTGTGAAGACAAAAGTCACTATTTCTCCTCAAGCAAATAGCTACAAAAGGATTTTTCAAGGTAAGTGGCCCCAGGCATCGAGGGTCATGATGTAGTTTTAGAAGGTCTGGCTTTCTTTTTTCAGGTTGGTTGAAAGCAAAGTTATAGGCTATACTTCAGCTTGAACAGATTTTGTAGTACAGTAATGGGTGAAGTTAAAACACTTCTACCAGGAATTGCAGGGCAGACCCTGCCTGCTAAGTTATACCAACACTGTTCCTGGCAACACAAGGCAGCTTTGAACCCACTAACTTTTAAGGAGAAGCAGCACTTGCAGTGATGGCCCTAACACTTTGCCTATTCATCGTCTACATTTTAAAAGCTACATTCAGGACTGGTCAGTGAGGCAGAGTAAGAACCTCAGTTTAGTGATTCTGCCCACATTATCTTTTCCTGGAGACACACTAGTAAGACATGACAGGCAGCTGCTTTTCCAGAATGAACTAGGAGGCTGTTTGAATGTGACTATCAAAATGACACAGATAACATGAAATTATTACTATATAATGAAGTAGTGGGAGTCCTGTCTAGAATAGCCACTGAAAACAAATAATTTTTTTTAATTATTTGACAGAAACTCTCAATGAAAACAACAAAAACCTATTTTCTATTTCTTCCATTTTTCATGACACCTAATTAAATCCATGCTTTGTCACAAAATTATCAGCTCAAAACATACAAAGGAAAAAAAAAAAAGTCCTCATGAATTTCTTCCTAACATTTATTTGAAAAGCAAACACTTTAGTTCTAAATGGTTCTTTTTCACTGCTCACACCTGGAACCACCTCCTCAAGAACACGCATATGCATGAAAAAGCTTGAAGGTTGTTGATATCACAGCCAAATGACAACACTGACAGAAGAAAAGGGAAAAAATGTGAATAGAGATGAGGCCAAAATTGTGGGAAGCAAGTGAAGAATGTTAGTTCAAAACTAAAAAACTAAGAAAAGGATCCATGGGAACCCGTTTATTTCAATGGGCCTGGTTTCAAAAACAGACTGATATCAATCTGAACAATTTGCAAGGATAATGAATTTAGCAAGGACTGGCTTGAGACCAGGTTGTTGCCAAGGAAGGAATGATTCTATAATGAGGAAGCTGGCAACGGAAAAGTGATTTTTCACAATGTGACTCGGACAACAGTTTCATGCACTCTGTTCTTCAACTGTTGAGCATGCAAACCATGTAGCAGTATTTGCTTTTCTTAAAACTCCCCAAGAGTCAGAGGGGGACAGTCATCACATCCACAATGAAGCACAGTCAAGATATTAAGAAAATCTGTATTCCCTATACTGCCTGTTAGAGATGTTAACAAAATTCCAGGTGCAGACTTTCCTCTGACTTTGACAGATTCCAAGTAAGGAAATTTATCTGAAGTAATAAAGATAAGAAGGCTTACACAGCTTGACTCATGTGCTTCTTATACTTTCTTAGCAGCCTTTCTTCAGACACACAGATAGGAATTGGAAATTGTGGATGATCATTAGCTTTGGATACAACAAAGCAGACACTTAATAGTAAGAAGAAAGAGGAATTATATTTCTTTTTTAGTAATTTTGCTGGTAATGAGTAAAACTAAGTGATTAAATAGCCTCTACTGAGGCTGTGCTATCAGTAGGATGGTTCCAGTGTTTTTTGCTTTTGCCTTCTTTTGGCAGGATATTTCCTGCTTCCTCATCAGTGAAGACTAGCATTGGGTCCCTGTGAGGAGATATGGAACCATTTTAGGATGCAATTTACTTTGTTAATTATATTTCTCCAGCAATAATTTCAGTGTTCATTTTTAAATCCTTCATTGATTTTAATTAAGTCTGCATAAGCTCCCAAACTTTTCCTTCAGATAACAACAAGCTGCTCACTGCACAACAACCAAAAACTCCGCAGTCACTAATGCAGCTGGAAACCAAAGCTACTGTCACTTGTTAAAATTTCTTTGAATGCATTGCCAGTGACCCAATGAATTAGTAAACTTGAAGTGAAATTAAATGGGAAGAAATTAGCTTCTCTTTCAAGCTATATGCTTTGAAATACTTCATTTTTTAAAACATTTGTAACCAACTGTCAGCATGTTTTTCATTTTAACTTTATGAAACAGATATATAAAATTACTTCTTTACAAATCTTATGAGATTTATGGACTGACCACATTTCATTAAGCCCAGAACTTCCACACTAATACATAACCTTTATGAAATTCTGCCTTATAGCGACAAAAGGTCTATTTCTCACTCTTAATCAGGAATTTGCTCTTTTAATTGGAAATTGACTATATTATGCAGTGTTCCCATCATCTTCCAGTTGCCTTGTTTTGGTTTGGGAATGACTTTTTTTTTTTTCCTCAGTAAATGACTTCTCAACTGGTGTTTGCAGAGCAGTTATTCAGCCTTTTACATTGAGAACAGGAGTGAAAATTGTATTACGAGGTAGGTAAGACAAAATAAAGCCACATAAAATTTTATGAGACTGGACATACATAGTAGCTTTAATAAACCAAGTGCTAAAAGAGCCTAAATTGATTGAAGATTATTTTTTACTTCTCGGCATGCAGCAAACCAAATCATTATATTTTGTAGGAGATACAGAAAATGAAGACTTGTCACGCCTTACAAATCTCTACTATGGTGTAAAAACATAATGTTATTGAAACTTTGCAATGCTGCTATAAAGGCTAAACATAAGATATGCCTACTATAAAACTCTACAACAACATGTTCAAAGCCAGGCTGGATGGAGCTGTGAGCAATGTGGTGTAGTGGGAGGTTGGGACTAGAGGATCTTTCAGGTCCCTTCCAACTCAAACCATTCTATGATTCTGCAAATAAAATTGATGCATCAGTTTTGGACATAACTATATTTCCATTGTCCAGTGAAGCAGCTGCTGGGTATCCTGAGGGCTCTTTGCCTTCATATTAACTTATTTCTTATTAAGTGCCTGATCTGTAAAAAATATTTCAGAGCTTGTTTGGCACTACATGTGTATAAATGCCTTGCTTAGTTATCTGTTATTCTTTGAAACAGAACCTTATAGACAAATATAAACACGGTCATTGTAAGTCTTATTATGCCTTCAGTACCACTATAGCTCATAATAAGCCACAGAATCAAAGCTGGTAAATGCCTTCCTACAGGAAGGTTAGAGTGATGTCAAGGCACATAGATTTTTTTTTTCTTCCTAAAGATTATCATTCTCTTTGCCCTAAGTGTTTCTGATCTAATTTGTAAAGATAAAGCACAAGGGCAGCAGCGGAAAGAGCTGTTACAGTTCACTGATAGAAAGCAAGAAAAAACAGTTTCTGGGGAAAGCTGATAGAAGGACTACCCACTTACAGAAGTGGGAGAGGTAGTTCCAGAAGGGACACTTGACACAGGAATGACAGCCAAAGGAAGCTTTACAGGAAGAAAATTTTTTAGAGGCTGAATGGCAATCTAAGACACGAAAAACAGATATCAGAAACAGAGGAGGTAAACAGAAGGCAATTGTGAGAGATGATATTTGCCAGTAACCCGACAGACCTCTACAGAACTTTCAGAGCAAGCTGTCCACTGGTGATGACAGGTGCAATCCCCTGCAACAGACACTGGGCAGTCTGAGTCACTGGTTTTGGCTAGAAATATTGTTTCTCTCTGCTTAGTATCACCTTTGCCATTTAACAGATGCTGCCCACAGGGTAATTTTTGTTATCAAAGAACTCTTCATTAAGTGGTATACGCATCTGCTGCTGGCTCCTGTGATGAAGTGTCCAAAGCATCAGAAACAACCAGAAAAGTCAGATTTCTGTAGGCTCTACTCAGGACACTGATACTCCAGTGAGCCAGGCAAACTTCAGTCCACCTACCCACTGGTTTTGAAAGCTTAAGAAAATATCTTTGGGATACAGGGAAAAGGCATGTAAGCATAATCATCCTTTGAAGACTGGAAATCTCCAGGTAATTTTCCAGTGCTATAACTTCCCTGAAAGTATTGCAAAATGTGATGCAAATTATATTAAAAATCTGTGCACTTCGGTACATATTTTTCATATTATACCCCCTATCACAGTCCCACAGAATACTCAATGTCCGAAAGGAAACTCAAAATGTGTTATCCCTGTATGGAACTTAATTTTAAGCAGCTAACCAGCTAGCTATCTGACACAAGATTTTTTTGTCTCTGTTACTTTCCCACAAGATATATTGAATACTTATAAACAGTTTGATATCAGAATAATTGTGATTCATTCTTGTGAAAACAAAAGATTATTTGGAATCAGTTGTCCTGACTGGTCATTGTTTAGAAACCAAGCTCAGGTTCCTCACAGCTGCTCATCAGCACTGATTCTGATAACATCAGTTTTCAATGGAAAATTTATTGCCTTCAATGCCCGTGAGTTTGTCTTGGGTCAACAGTGGGTAAAACAGCTTTGACAAAGAGCTGTGTGTATCTTACATGCAAAAAGATATCTCTCCTTAATAAGTACAAATATTTTAAAGCATATGATCTGACTTTAGGATGTAACAATCATATGGAGTTCTTGATTTCAGTTTTAGAAAATTACCAACTTTATTTGATCACAGTGGGTTATAATATTTGGGTGCCTTTTTGTTTCTCTTTGGTACTCCTCCCATTATTAGCAGTAGTAGAAATGCTCAGGCAGCAGAATTATTATTATTGTTATTATTATTATTCCAATGACTCCTCTGTCTGCTGCTCAGAAATGTTCCTCTACTGAAGAATTATTTATCAAATATTATCTTAACAGATTTTAATACAGTCTCCACAAATTCAACTGTTTGTTCCAGCTTCAGCAGGGCTAGAGGTGACTGAATCCCCAGTCTCAGATAAATGCCAGAAAGTCACTATGGGATAACTGGGAGTCATTGACTGAAAAGCCTCAGGATGGAAAAGCTCCCTGCTCTGATGAAATGTGCCAGTGCTTTGGGTCCATCACTTGCCACGGAAGTGTCTGACAGGCTAATTTCCAGATCTCTGAGCAGTAAGCTACAGCAATGAGATAACACATGCCTTGCTTTTTAAAGTTCCATGCCTATTCTGCTTCAAAACCTACTGCACATTTTTATTGGCACTTAGTGCTGTTCTCCCCACACACTCCCATCAGTCCTAATATTCTCAGTTATATTTGGCCAATATATGCTGTCTTTGGCATTCCAGGTTCTTTCAAATATCCAAAGTTATTTTCAGTGCTATGAACTGATTGCCTAAAAGATGCTGCTTTAGCTATCTTTTGGCTGGTTTAGCAGTTGCAAGCTTTCTAAAAGCAGTTCCTTTTTGTAATGCTCGCAAAAGATGCCTACCTTGCAGAACACTTTAGTTTCATGGGGTTTTTTTCCCGCAACATCATCTTTTCTTCACTTGTATCTTTGCATTTGCTATGGCGTGGTGCAGATGGATGTTTCTGGAGCCTTCATGTTAGCTGGTAAAATGCCTCAATAGTCAACTCACCCAGCTTTATAAATCTAAAAGTGTAAACGGCTATATATGAACTGATAAGCCCAGGCTCTCTTTGTAGCAATATATGTATATATATATATATACACATATACACACATCTGTTGACATATAGCAAGAGTTAGACACAGAATTTATCCAACCTACTTTAAATGTGTGCTGTCAGTGTTCATAGACTCTACTGGCTATATTGATTACATCTCTGGTGACTGTATATGAGTTTAGGGTAACAAACATGAATATAAATGTTGGCACAGCTAGATGAATTGCACCCTTTACATACAATCTATTTGTTTTACTTGTAAGTTTGTCTGCAGGCTGTGCCCATGCCTATTGCTCAAAGCAGACTTATTTCAACCTCTGCACACTTTCATTGCACAATGTCTCTTCCAGCACTACCAGTGATCAACCCACTGTGAATCAGTTAAGCTTTCACAAAGTAATAACCATGTCAATCAGTTCCCTTTTGCTTTCCTTCACCAAATACTGATCTCTTGTTTCTCTGTTACTTTTTATTTCTTGTTTTGATACCATGCTTTTCATAAATTATAAAGACATGTCTTTCAAACTGAATTTTCCATGGTATGTCTAGGCAGTTACTGACATGTGCTGCCGGACTATGTAGTGGCATTTGCCTATTAGGGGCAATCAGATATTTTTCTTACATTGTACAATATATGATACATCTCTCTAAAAATTTGTGGTTTTCTTAGTGTAACTTACCTACTACTAAGCATGCTGATTTCCATGTTTTTTCCACATGGAAAAACCTGCCACAATTATTTGTTTTATTCTGATGTAATTTCTACAGTATTCTTGCTTCCACTTTGACATACCTGCAGAAACACATTCATTTCCAGCATAATAACCTGAATGGCAGAGTACAGAGACCACCAAAGAGGGGTAATATCAAAGTGTCATCTTTTCATTTACACTTGGTTTTCTCTCTTGTACCATTCATTTGCACTCCTCAGCACCATTACAACAGCTTCCCCAATGGGAGCTACTACCAAAATTGCCAATCTATTAAATGGCTACTGGTTATCCTAATAGTAGTGACCTCCATATTGATTTCTCCCTCCAACCTGCAGTTTTTCTTACCTCTAGCTTTTCTGGGGTAATAACATCTCCCTGCCACAACCCAGAACTCCCTGTCAGTTGAAAACACATCCAACTACCTTTTCGTTGTATAAATTTTTTTCAGTTTGTTTACCTCACAAGGCTCCTGGCTCCTTAATACACCACTGTAACTCCAACAGGGAATCTCTTCCTCTCACTCATCCTGTTCCCTTATTGTTATTGCCCTCTTTTCCCAGTACAGTCCATCTAGTTGGGGTCTAAATGTTCATGCTTCTGATCAAACTAAGCTTCAGTGTTCCAATGCCCTTCATCTCTTTCCCTCCTAGTTTCAAAATTTGTTTTCTCCCTCTGAACTTGGAAGTCAGTAGTTACTTGCCTGAGTTATGACTGAGAGAAAAATTAACTAACCTCCTAGCTCACAGACCTAATTGCCATTTCCAGTCTGCTGAAAGTAATTATTCCTACATTTTTGGGACTGATGCTCAAGGAGTAACAGTTTCTTCCAATTCTGAATATTTCATTAACGATTAATTGAAATTAATTTGGTAGTGAAACATTCAAGCGTACAGTCAAAATCTTCATACTAATACTTGCATTGACTTTTGTATTGCAAAGCAGTTACTGGCTTTGGAAACAAAGCATGATGGATGGCTCAAAGTGAACAGCCTAAATGTTAGAAAATTCTAGTCTGACAGATTTTATGCATCACTCTAGAAATGTTTACTAGGTGTAGAAACAAATTAACAGAAACAGGCTTTGAAAAACAAAACCCACAACAGAACCCAAGATGATAGCTACTTATCAGAAAACTGTAACACTTCTGGGTGGTACTTGCATAGTTTTCTTTTTAATAACAGTTCCTGTCAGACTGGCTAAATCAAAGGACTTATTTTCTGGCAAGATCATTTAATTTGTTGTTATTGACACCACAGACTTACAGGTGCCTCTAATAAGAATTAGCCTCAAGTTAACCTCAAATTTTACATTTCTATTTCAGGAGGACTTTTGCTTTATTTTCATGTGTACAAATACCCTGGTTGTATTCCACACACCTTTTCTATGTATTTGTTGCATTTTCCACTAGTGCACGCTTCCCATCACTGACAGAACCATGAGAGGACAGAGGAAACAAATATTACACCCCTGGTTTCTTCAACATAGCTTCCTTACTGCAATTTCCTTCATGAAGTCTGTTGAAATCTTTTCAGACCTCTGTGCTACCATAAGTTACCTGTGCCTGCAGGGACAGAGTTTCTCATTCTCTTGTCACTGCATCCAAAGGTGGGCTGGACCAAGAGCCAGGGCAGCATAAATCTCTGTAAAAACCTAGCTCCCAGACTTCCCTCTAGAATCCTATAATCCAGGTGTAGGTCCAGCATGGGTTGAGCAAGAGATTTTCAGCTCCTGAATTCAATCCTGTTTACCCAGAATACTTTCCAGAGCCACATTTTTCACAAGTCCTCAAAATTTTCTGTCAGCTCTATTCAATAACCTGTTATCCAGACACAACCTTTGGCCATTACAAGGTTTGGGTCTTGCTATTACTCTTGCTCCATATCTGTTAGATTCCAAATAAATGTTAGTAATAGGTTATATATATTTGAGTTGCCCAAGATACCAACCTCAAAAGCAATTATGTTCTCATACAGTGGAAGATCTTAGCTACACTTAGTATCGTTACCTCTGAAAATTCTACTAGTGTACTCAACACTAACTTCAGCAGCTCTCATTATAGCCACATAATATGAGAAAGATAACTTCAATATGGATCCTAATAACTAAATGTTCCTGAGGATTTTTGGCAGAAATTAGAAAAAAAATTAAATCGTGTTTAACATAGACATGATTGATAAAATAATACATTATTTTTCTATCTACTATAAAAAAAAAAAGACCTCAATCTTGACTGTCAAGAGGTGAGTTTAAGAAGGCTGCATATGAACAAAGGTGTACCAGCAATAATGTTGCTGAACTCATCCTAGCTCAAAGTCAACAGCACAAACTCCTACAGCAAAAAAATTGTAATCTTGCATCAGTTCTAGATCTTCCTCTGATCTAGAGGAAGAAATATTTATATATTAATCTATCTGGAAAAATATGACTGCTATTGAAACAGAAAAGTTACCTTCAAAATGTCTTCAAGAAAAACATGTGAAAAGCAAAAAAGAAAAAGACTTGAAGATAGTTTTAAAGATTCTCTAATAAAATACCAGAAGTGTATCCATTCCACACTGTGCAGTAAGATCTGGCACACCTTAAGTATTCACTTATAAACAACTGCTTAACTATTTCCTTGACAACATAATTCTAGCAATAAATTCCACAACCAAAATACTGTTTTCCTGGTATGTGATAATACAGTATTCTTTTTATTTGCTGTTTCCTTTGCTGCTTCCAATATCTACAGTTAAATGGGAAAATCAAATATGTTTTATATTCCTAAGCAGTTCGTTTCTGTTACATGTTCTTGATTTACAGTCTATGTTATTCAGTCATGCCATGGAAAGGACACTGAAACTGCTTTACAGCTCCCCATTAACTCTGATCAAAACATCAGGAGAAATTCCAAGAGGAAAAATCCAAAACTTTATTAAACCCAGGCAACAAATATAAAGGTTTAATGAAAATCCACCATATACAGGGTTACTGTATATGGGGGATATACTACCACCGTCTTCTGTAATGCTGCTACAGGCATAGCCATACCATAGAGAAATGTAACATCAATGAGAGAAGCCATACAAAGAAAACTAATTCCCAAATAATTTACAGTATCTGATACAAAGCTGCCCTAGAAAACAGGCTGAGTTGAGTAGGATTTGGGGGCCATAGAGCTTCAAGGACTCCCATGAGAAGGGCTGTGTTAGTGCCTGCAGAGCTGCAGCACAGTGTGGGCTTTCCCACCTCCACAGCTCTGTTAGGGCTATCACTGACTGCCAACAGACTTCATGAGCTTTGCTCCTTGACATCTTGAAAATGACTCACTAACTCAGGACTGATTTATTATAGAATTAATTGCACTTGTGGCCTGTAGAGCACAAACTGTAGAGAGCTTCACTGAAACCAAAACTCAGCTGCTGCTTGTGTATCTAATATTAGTAAAGCTTTGAGAGCACTCCAGAGGTTGCTCTAAAAATGTTTTCTAGAAGAATGTGGGCAGATAGATGTCTGTATCCCAAAGAACCACAAATTAGTAATTATGTTCATAATACTATAACCTGTCTTACGTCCTAGTTATGAAGTAGCCTTGCCAAAGACAAGCTAAGGATAACAGTTAATTACTCCATCAAAATAAATATTTTCACTCCCCGTTTATCCTTTCCTTAAACCCAATCATCTCAACAAAACCATTCAGAAAATGAAATAAATATTATTTAAAGAACAAAAAAAAAGTAAGTTTCATAACACAGCAATTCCAAAGTCATCTGAAGTAACTTGGAAACCCTACTATGTCACAATGCACCCTTCATGAAGAATGGTAGAAAACATTTGGGTAAACGTTTTTACTGTGACAGGGATTTAATGTGTCACTGTCCTCAACTTTTTTTTTTTTTTTGAACAAGGTTATTTAATTTATGATTTGGAGGTAAAAACAGTATTTAGTGTTATCATTAGCATAATTAATCATATCCTTTTCTCCAGGAAGTGGACATCTGTCATGTGAGACTCCTGTAGACATTAACTCTGTCATTCTTTTGATCTCAGAATAACCTCTGGAGACGTTCCAGATCTCTAATAATAGTAACGGCATTGTAAAATCTTTGTTACTAAGAAGTAGTAGAGCATACATTATAAAAAGCACTTGGAACCTGTCTTTATGATTTGTTGCTAGGCTGTAAGCCACACTATACACTGACTTACGGTAACAAAGCAAAACATTTATCTTAGAGTTAGGATAGAAATAGCTCTTTTTTTCCCCTGCCAATGTGATTAGGCATCTTAAAGTTGTAGAAAAGGTTGCATCCTGTCCTGAATTGACAGGATGACTTACTGTAACTTGGCTTTACCAAGATAATATTTTAAAATAATTACGGACTAGATGTTACCTTTTCATGCTTAAAATTAAAAACATGGAAACAGTACATAAAAGACAGGGAATTATCTCTGTGCTCATGTCAGTGGCCTTTGATGCTAAAGTCCTATTTAGCTTGACAATAATCCATAGATTTATTCACAGCAATATATTTTATCCAGTAGCAGTGGAGCAAAATCCAAAGAAGAATTATCATTTGTTGCTAATCAAGAAAACTCTATTACTGAAGTCACCCCATTATTCTGCATCTTTCTTTTTCATTCTGACTTCAAACCAACTGTTTAATATCAGCCTTTATTAATCTCTGATCATCTCTTGTATTCTTCTGATTTGGTAGCCAAATGGAGACCCAGACACAGCATGATGGAAACTTCTGTTCCAGTTCCTACTCTTGTGGAGACTAGCTGCAACTCTTCTCTAATCTTTCAGTCATACACTCCCCATTCAGAGCACCAGAGGGACATAGGCATACCTTGACACTGGCCAGACCCTGACTCCCCCATCCCAAGGGTGAAAGATAAACCTCTACCAGGAAAAGGTGGAACTGGTCCTAGTGATACTGTCCTGTTTCTGTCTGCTTGGCCTGACACACCTCTAGGCAGAGCACCATGAGCCAGAGTCCATGAACTTGCTAGACACATTCCAGGACCAGACTATACTGTGGGTGTGCTCTCTGTGATGCTGCCCTCTGTATCACTATTTTCATTTTTTTTTTTTTACCATTATTTCTCATTTGCTATCACCCACATAATTTCATTTTTCTCTGATCTGCTCCTGCTCATTCAAGGAGGTGTAGTGGGAGGAAGAGCAAAGGGGTCGATGGCTGTTCCTAGTGAAGGAGATTGGTGAAAGCAGGAACCAGCAGCAGTGAGAGGGAGAACCATAACCATGAATTTACCCCACTGGAGAAGAACACCATGAAACTGTAGCAGATGCCTCACCATACCAAGGCAACACACTGCAAGGGGTTTGCTTCACTTCTAACAAGTTACATGCTTCTAGCAGCTCTTATCTTTGGATAGCAAATTGTCTGCCCTCACACAGGTAAAACATAACTTTCCCTTCTCCTTGTGACTCAAGCACTATCTCCCAAAATGCAGCCTTTCCAAGCACATTTCTGGAGGAAATACCTAAACAGAAAATGAGTAATGCTATGAAGTCTTACACCAAAACGATTTTAGAACAGATCAACTTGAGCAGCTGGAGGTTTTCCACAACATTGATATTTTATAATTTCCTTTTTGTGAAAAGCAAAATTTCCTAAATAAATGCTGCAGTTAGTGTCTTGATATATGCGGGGGGATATATTTTTAAGAGGTGCAAGAAACTCTTCCCATATTACTCAAAGTAAATGGTTAAGAAAGCCACTTACCCCCAGTTGCCACGGTAATTTCACGCAGAAAATGGCCATAGAATGGAAAATCGAAGGACAGATTCACTCTCTGAAAGTAACAACACAAGAAAATATAATTGCCACTGTGCAGAAAGGTAAAATAAAACAAAATTAATGGTCTTTCTCTTCAAACATTTGTTTCATTGCTTATTTTTCATTGGAACCTTGCTATTAGTTTGGAATTGCCAATAATTGACTGAAGACAATTCTGTGTAGCACTTAAACACTTGAAAGCACAGGATCCTTACAACTGAAGGCTTTAAAAAATAAATCAGCAGATATTGCAACTCCCTCATAAGAACAAAAATAATATATATTTGTAGCTGTTTCTCAACAACTGCAGCCCCTGTCATCCTATAGGTGACTACTCTCTTTCAGGTGACTTCACAACAGAGAATTTTATTTCAGAGAACAGACTCTTCTCATCTATGCTCACCAAAAAATGCTATTCAGATTCAAACTCATTTTCCCTCTCTGCCTATGGCTCTCCTTTTCCACCTACTTCGCTTATTTCCGTAAGCTCACTGATTATTGTGGCCACCCACAATTACTACCTGGTGTACTACCTAGGTAGACTTTGAACAATTCAGTAGTCGTGACAGAAAGCAATGCTGGAATTGCAGTAATGTCTTTTCACTGTTTAAATGCAAAATCCCATAAAACCCACATCACTTCCACAACGGCCTGATGTCTAAATAGGAACCAAGTTCCTTAACCTTTTATAACTCCACTTAAGAAAGTGATATCTCCCTTTTGAGAAAACATATCCCTGCTGCAAGGCGAACCACTCTTGGAGTATGATGCTCTGAGGCCAAACAGGTGCTCTAGCAGAAGCTGATGCCTCCAGGATTAGTTAGCCTGGGTTGGTGCTACTGCTCCAGACCCAACCAACCAACCAACCAACCAACCAACCAACCAACCAACCAACCAACCAACCAACCAACCAACCAACCAACCAACCAACCAACCAACCAACCAACCAACCAACCAACCAACCAACCAACCAACCAACCAACCTCTGACCTGCTCTCCAAGCGAGCCCAGCCTGTGCTCCAGGCCACCCCTTTTATTGGCCTCCTAATCCTGCTCCTGCGCAGTTGGGGCCAGCCCTAACCAGGCCCAGGTGGGCTGAATACAGGCTCACACCCACTGCCTGGTAATTAGTGGCACCTGGTTGTTGCCTCATTTCACTACACATCCCCTACCATTATTTGTAACCTGGTTTATTATTTTCAGATTACATCTGAGTATTTCTTCTCTCAGGAAGAATTATATTTACATCCACCAGAAATGTTTAATGAACTATTTAGCATGAAATTAACAGCTGAAGATTTACAATAACTTTAAATTAGATTTGCTTTCCACTTACATGGAAGACAATTTTGACAGGATTTACTAGTACTTTTTTTGCTAGTTTTTAATTAGAATTCAAAATCCACTTCCATTGTGTTAATTGGACTGAAGAGGTTCTAATGACCTTCTCTATATATACAGAAAGATGGATATACAACTGAACATTTCCAATAAAAGGGCATATGCAAATGACAGCTTATGAATTAACTTTAACAAATGCTTTTTTTACTATGATCTTTCTTTTTCATTGCTGAGGTGTATGCTATGTTTATGTATTCGCTTAATTTAAGTCATGTCTCTGCTCTACCAAACATAGTTCCGATAATACATAATAAAAACATCAATTTTCTGACCAAACCTTCCCTCCTTCATTTATACACTATTGTCCATTTTACCTGTTAGCATTAGCTTTCTGAACAACAGAATAATGAATAAACTGCTTCAAAAGAAAACTATGTCCCCTAAACACTTGTCTAAATTGCTATAATATAAACATCAGTTTAAAGATTTTTGCAAGAAGGACTTGATCATATGGCCACTCAAGCCAAATACACATCTCACACTGAGTTCAATCAAAAGTGATAGCTTAAATTTTGACAATATAAAAATGCTTCATATAGAAAATTGTCTAGTGCAATACTGTAATAAATAACCAATAAGATTTAAGGAATACTTTTAAGTGTAATATTGTAACAGCCTATAAAGAAAAGTTTTTCTTTTGTTGCTAGAACGCATACTTCATTTTTCAGAAAGAATATCAGAATTTTTAACCCTGTGGAAGAAAGATGTTTTCTCTATGCATAAATGGTAGAATGGACCTGACAGAACAAGGAACTGAGTTTCTAAGTATAAGGTGATTCTGTAGCTGGTTTAGTATTTGAATAATCAACTGTTAGATAACTAATCTAAACACACCAAGCATCCAAGACACACCTAAAATTTTATATAGTGAAGAAGACAGTAGCAATATATTGAATAAATAAATAAATAAATAAATAAATAAATCACCACTAGCAATCTAAATCTTGTAGTGCTAAACTTCTAGTTGTTTTGTTAATATTTGTCTGGTACTTTTTCTACGCTGTTTAAAAAGCTAAACCACTGTATTTGTCCTCTCTTTTTTACTTTTCCTATAGAAGCAGAGCCACCTGGCAGGTTCTAGGAACTCTTAGGATTACATACTTCCAAATGAAGGAAGGCACACAAATTCAGTGTAAAATTTTTAGCATTCAAGGAATCCCTGAAGCTCTTAGAAAATTTTGCTAATACTTGTCCCAGTTTGAGAGCACTAGGATAAAAATTGCCTATGGCCATACTGACCTGAAACCTTCTGACCCCCAAGTGCTGCTGGGGCTGGGGCTAGGAATGAAGAAGGTGGGTCAGGTGACCCACAGTGATCAATCACAGTGCTCCTGCCCTTGGGGATCAATATAAAATGGCTCCTGAGAGAGCCCTCTCCTGGCCTCTGGCTGGTGTGCTGGGCTCTGTTTGTTATTGCTGCTGATTGTCTCCCCATCGCAGAAAAAAAATAATTTATTGAGACAGGTTCCCTTCTACTGCCTTCCCAACTAAGTTTAACTTGGTTTCTCTAAGGCTGTTGTAGACTTTTACTGGAATCCCAGACTGGGCACCTCCATTATCTGCTGAGTTCAGTTTGGGATGTTTCTGGTTGGGAAGTTATTACTAACCAAGAAGCATGGATTCCATATTTACGTATTTATATATATTTGTAATTCACCATAGTTATTACTTCATTAAACCTATCTGAGTTTTTTTTCCTCTAGCCTTAAAGTCTGTCTCCCTTATATCTTCTTTTATGTTCCCCTGGGAGGGCACTGGGGGAATAACGAGAACATCTGTCACCTAGATATTGGCTAACCTGTGATATACTGAGCAGATGGTACTTTAACTCCTTGTTCTACTGTCAAATTGGAGAATAACTTTTAGAAATTATCAGCATGTAGACCACCAAATCACAGAAAGATGTGCAAATGCCCTTTTAAGAAGAGTAATGGCAAAAAAAATTCATTTCTATGGCAGAGAAGGGAAGAAAGTGCTGCTTAGTTATGTATGATCTTCTCAGAATATATAACTACTGTTGTTATACATTTATATCTAAGGTTTCTTACAGCTTAATTATGTACGTTATGTGGTTATTATTTGCTTGATCACATACAAGAATTCAGTTATAAGCACATAAAGAAAATATAAAACCTTACAGGATGACTCACTAGTACTTTTTCATCATTCACAAGGGACATAAAACAAACCTCTGAAAAAGAGGTCTGTAAAACAACGTGTACATGGCTGTAGCTACTTGAGTTCACAGTCCAAGATATTTGGGTATGTAGGAAGAGAGATGGATATCAGTGTGCTAAACTGGTACCACAGCTTTCCCTGTTGGAGCTGGCAGAAAGGCAGAGCGGGAAACCTGACATTCAGCATAAGTCTTATACCACTCATTTTGGGGAGAAATAGTTGAAGCCCTCATGTTGCCAAGCTGGATGGTCCTCCACACTGATCTTCCACCTAGACAAAAAGCGCTGTTTCAAGTTTAAGCCTCTTGTTGAAAATATCCCCCTTGGAACTGGTATTTTTAGTTGTACAATCTCAATGATCCAATTGGAAACAAAATGCTTAGAACAACAGTGTGGAAGGGTGTAATCTTCACTAATCATTAACAGATAAAAATTTCTCAAAGGATTCTCACTAATGTTTAGGACTCTAACCTCACAAATTACTTTTTTATGGAAGAAGTTTTACCTTGTATAGGTAATTTTAATGCTTTTTTTTTTTTTTTCTCTCATATTTCCATTCTCTCCCTCAACACACAGCACCAGAGTCCCAGGTGAAGAAGGCAGACAACACAGGTTTTCACTTTTATGTACCCCTGACCTTTTTTTTTTCTCATTAGAATCAAATTGTCCTAAGAAAATGGGCAGTACTGTGTTTCATTGAAGAGATAAGATATATAACTGCCTCAACCCTCTGCATTTGCATTATCTCTGGATCCTTACAGTCTTTTTGGCTGCAAGGAGTTTAGTTTATGTATTGAACTCTCTGTTGGACACATTTAGTGGATTTATCACCCCACTCCGCCTTTTGCATTCTGAGCTAAGTAGCACAGTATTTCTTCTTGCTGCCTCTTACGTTCCTCTGGGGAAGTCATCTGGCTGGTGCCAGGGAGATAACATAAACTGATAGGAAATATAAATTCAACCAGTCTTTCCTCTCAATTTTAAAACTGTTAAACACACCTGCATCATTAAAACTTAATAACTGTCCAACTTTTAAACAAAGGGTAGACTAGATTTTCTTTTTAAACTGGCAAATCTCAAGGACTTTTATTTGGAGCTGGGTTAGCCAATGGATTAAACAAGAACATGAATCACAACTCTGAGTTATAATTTTACTTATTTTACTTGTCCTAATATTGGTTCATTTTGTATGTAGTTTCCAGCCACAGGTGAGGTCTGTGAATAAAATCTGTAACTCGTTCAGCATTCAATTTCATTTCTAAGTATGTAAACCCATTATTTTAATGCCTGTTTTACCAGGAATCATGATTACATTAAGTTAAACAAGACTGCTATTTGCACTTTGCTATTTACTGAAACCCTGATATTGTCATCCCATTTATCACTTCTGTTACTATATGAAGTATAGTTTTACCAGCTGGACCAAATGAAAAAATAAGTGTGAGACCTTGTACAAATAGAAGTGCAAACACAGATACTGCCCATGGGAGACAAACTTCAGTAACTTAATCTTGAACCTAGTACTCTTGTTATTGAAGTCCATGGTAAAATTCCCTCTGACTTCAGCAACACAAGTAGTTTGCTGTTTGGTTGCTTATGATACTTAAGAGAAGAGTTTTAAATATATCTGTAAAGGCATCTCTGGAGGATGGTGACAGCAGATGGAAAAAGACAACTTGGAATCATTTGGCAGTGACACTATGCAGTCACAGCTTAACTAAAATTTAAAGATGAAGCTCTGTGAACAGTAATCACAATACTTAGTAATAATATAGTGTATTTCACCAGTGACTGGTGAAAAATACGCATATTGGTCAAAGAAAAAATTATAACAACTTACAGCTGCTTGGCGATGGGTATTGGATAGGATCCCATGAATCTTTACTTTGTCTTTCTCCATTTGATCTATATTGACCCACAGATCCCGGCTGGTAGAATCATATGGGCCATATGTCCTTGAAGTATAATAATTATGATCTGTGTCCTCCTGAAAAGGGGGAGGGTGGGGGGGTGGGAAACAGGAAATACAGATTAGAATGGAAGATGCACCCATATATATATATACACACACATATATATAAAGGAATTTCATATAAAAGTCACTCTTGAAATACTGTGTCCTGTTACTCCTAGAAGCAGCAGAAAAGACTTCACTGCGCTTTAACAATGAAGGAAAAAGTACAAACTGCAAATCTGTTGGAGAAGACAGCTCTTCTCGCAACCACAAACACTTGGCAAGGCAAACAGTTACCTCATACAATCATAATACAAGATGATTGCAATGTTCACTATCCCCAAATCCCAATCATACAGTTCCTGTAACCACATCAGTGAAATCTATGGCAAAATGAACATTTTCAAGGCAAGATGGACAGTAAGTTCCTGTAAGAACAGCCATGCTCTTAGTGAAGTGATGAGTTGTACTCACAACATACACCTTAAGGCATGTGCATTTTTTTAACAGTTCTAAATATAATTTACCAGGATACCCTTTATAATAATATTTTTAAAAAGTATAATACTTATAGGCTTACAATACTAGTTCATTTTACATCTTTGTGATTGTTTAACGGCACATTTGCTACTAAGAACCAAACACATATATATTTGTGGAAGACATCTTCCTAATTCTTGCAGTCTTTAAAGTCACAGTAGCTGCCATTATGCTCACATCACAGCAAATTCAGAGGTAAAATACATGAACCCTACATGTGCCATGAGGGATTGTGCTAGTGCATCAAATCCTGCAGCTTGAAGATTGCAATTCTGCAATCAAGTACATGGTTCAGAAGACAATGGCAATTGTCTTGGCAATATCTGCTTAGTTCAACCACAAAGCTGAGACTTGAGCACTCAAAATATTCTGTATGTTACTCAACCTCACTGCAATGAGTTTACACTCCAAATCATGTACATTTAACACAGTGAAAAAAGCAAGTATTTTAAATCTTATAATGCAGAATTAAGCAAATGTTTAAAAATGTAAGTTTAAGAAGTTCTAAGGTTTTTGCAACAGCCAGTAGCTATGATGTGAAAGGAAAAAAAAAAAAAAAAAAAAGCTTGGACTGAAGTGAGAGATGAAACATATCCCAGATTCCCAGCCTTCCTTAACTCCTTCCAGGTTGCTGTAACCTTTAAATATTCAAATCAACAGTATTGCAAGCTTTGTGCTGAAGAAGTCCAAGTAGTACTGTAGAAGTACATGCTGGTATTTCTCAGTTCTTTCCTCCTTTCCCTCTCCTATGAATTTTGCCACAGCAAAATAAAGCCTCAAATATTGTGTTTTGAAATTAGAATAAACTTAGAAAATAAACAGTAGCATGGAAAACGAAACAGGGAGACTTAGAATTTAGAATTATGCCTGGTGATGGATATGTTCCTATTCTGCAGCACCTCCCATACCCATCAATCAGTGTGGGTGCCCCACATCATGCCATGCTGCCATGCAGACCTGACACCCCCTCCCCAGAAAATACACAACCCAGTCCTGAGAAGAAGACTGGCAAGGGCTTATACTCTAGATGAAACTGTTCATGTTCCAAGTTAGTGCACCATTCCTGATGCATTCTACATAAACAGTTGCAGATATAATCATGTTCTTTTTGCCGTGACTTTTTAAATGTCTTCTGCTGTACTTAATATGCCAGGATGTACTTGCTCAGTAAATCTCAGCGACATTTTTGAAGCAACCTCTAACAACTTCAACAGCTCTAGGTTAGTCAGACAAGTAAACATAATTAAAACTATATTGTCATGAAAATTACAAAAGCCAGCCACCTTAACAAGTTCTTTTCCAATTTTTTTCTTTTCACTTTACCAAATTCCTTTCTGACACCCTAATTTTTTAATCCTCTCTGTAAATTTACAATATGACTACAAAAATGATCATACTGCTAACTACTAAAATTGGGCTGAACAGCTCAGGAGTTCTTAATAAGGTAAGGATCTATGCTTATAATCCAAGTTACAGCATTTATAGTTTTTAACATGCATTACCATAGAAATGAAACTTTTGGTTTTCTGTAAGTTTCCCAGCTGTGGAGAAACATTTTATTTGTATCAATAGATCCCGATGAATTTTCATTCTGACAGACCTGCTTATGGGCTTTGGTTGATTGTACCTGCTTATATGACACATACAGAATTTTGCTAATAAGCAGGTTTACATATAAACACAAGGATGAAAAGAAACACACTTTGCAGTATCTTCTAATGGCAGAGAAGCATATTACCAAATGAAAGAGTATGCAGAGAAAGCAGAGAACATATTGCTTCAAGAAAATTTTTCTTATTTTATTTCCCAGATATTTTGGGGATATAAGCATTATTTCCCATTGCTTCTCTAGATGTACAGCTAGAGTGCAGCTTTTGGGTGAAGGAGATTTTTTGCACCAGCTATGAGGATGACTGTTGGCAACCTTTGTGAGTATATGGGGAATATTTAATACAGATTTGATTCTCTTTCTGTCACATTTTTTTCTTCATCAGAGATTGAACAGTTTTGTATATCTGTGGAAGACAAATGACTATCAAACAAGATTTAAGTTAAGAATAACAGCCTCTGTGGAATCCAACTGCATGAATGTACTTTTAAATACTGGATCAAGTTGGATCCAAACAACAAACAATACTGAAAACAAACAAACAAAAAAACCAAAACCAAACCAAACCAAACAAACAAAAAATTGTAACTGAAAAAAACTTAGTAACTTCAACCAGAGAAAAAGAAAAGCAGCTGGCATCCAGGAATGAGCTCTGCTGTTTCACAACAGCACGCTGTAGTAAAACTCTTAGTTTCTCCATAGTTGAAAGAATAGATAAAAACAATCATAAAGTAAATAACTATAGATCAGCCAGCCAGATGGCAGTTACATTCTTGCAGCTTAAGTTTGGGTTGCCTTCTACCAGTCCTAAGATACCCTTCGAGACATGACAGATAAAAAAAACCCCAACAACCAATCAATAATCCAAAACTCCTAATCTTCAAATACCTGTGATCATCATGAGTTATTGCCAGCTTCAATAGAAGACAATTAGACTACATTTATTTTCATAACTGTTGTCCCTTTAAATATTCTATTTATTGCAATGGCATTTTCAGATTTCCATTGAGACAACACCAAAATGAAAAAAAATTTTAAGCCACGGAGCATATGCATTTAGACTTTATAGAGGCCTAATTTTATCTCCGTAAAAGAAAGATCTGGTATCTGACAAAATGCATTAATAAATTGCCCAAACATTGCTAAAATTGCAGACTAGGCCTACTTTAAATTAATCAAAAATGCTGCTGGTATTTGCCCTAAAAATTAGCGCTGAGGAACTTCATCACCAAATTCTAAGTTCAGAAAGTGATGTTTAACTCTGAAAGCAATATGAGCATTTATAGATGAATAGCCTATGAAATTAGTATAACAATTATTCTTTCAAATAACTGCATTTTTAGAATAAAATACAAACCCTGGAAGGAGAAAACAGGCAACTATATATTTTAAACCAGACTACTTTTCATGGAGAAAGCAAGGACAATTAAATATATCTTGGGAAATTTAGAGGAAGGAAATAACCCAGCAATTAAAAGCATTTCCCTAATGGAGAAAAGCAGTTCTGGCAATTCATTTTGCAGAAGAAAAAAAAAAAAAAGAAATAAGTGAGCAACAAGATGGCCCTGCATACACTCAACACAACCAGTTTCCTCCAAACTATCTCCACCATTACCCAATCTCATATAACGCTTGTTATTGTGCTACTGAATCGCTGCCTATCCTCTTCATAAAATACAGCCAAAATTGACTTATGAACAGTTTTAGATTGTTTTAGAAAATGGCTCTTAAATTTCTGAACATTATTAGTACCCACCAGCTAAAAAACAGCACAAGGGGGAGGACAGAAATGGCAACTCATGTAGCACTTGATGTAGGACTTGAGCTAGCACTGCATTGAAGCTGATGGAAAAACTCTTTTTCTGGCATGTGTACGGACACAATGAAGGGGCCAGAGAGATGCACAGTCACACACTCTGTGACCAGGGCAGAGGAAGCATGTCTGTATGAATTTCCTCATTTATTTACCTTTTCTTTAGGCAGGTATTAACTGAGACAGGGGTGGGTGGCAAGAATACATGGAGAATATCTAACAGCCATAAGCAGAAAAGATGAGACATTATAAGAAATCATCTGTCCTGATAATGGGTCCAAATGGGAACATTAAGGCCAGAAAAAATGGGACAGAGACACTTTCTTATGCTGCTATATATGCTATGCTTCCTATATACTGCTGCCATATGACTGCGTTTTAGAATAGAATACCATCATTATAAGTGTAACATAGCAACATTATGATGCAATTTTACAGTTTTATAGGATCTGAAGAACCCTGAGGAATGCTTAATTTGAACTGGCCTCTCAAAACATGAAAGGTCTAATTTCAGTAGATAAGCTACACTTGAACTACTACATGAAAGTCTTGCAGAGGATATATTTAGTGGCTGCTACTTAAGAAGCTCCATTGTTAGGAGTGGTTCTCTGATGCTCAAAGTACCGATTTCATTTCATAAGTGTTTTGTATCAAGGATAAACTCTCTGTTGTTCAATCTCTTAACAAAAGCATTTGTTTGGTATGAATCTACCAAGGTAACAAAGTTTACAGACTGCCTCAAAGCTTCCATAATGACAAAGCTGGTTTGTTTTTTTTTGTTTGTTTGTTTGTTTTTTTTTAATAATGTAGGAAGACCTTAGGAAATGCGTATATATATATATATAGGCATAGCATATATTTTCCTAAGCAACATCTATTTTGAACATCTACTAGCATGTCTACTGAATGAGAGGAATCCAGTCTAACAAAAGATAAAATCTTGTCTGCGTGCACTGGGATGCAGAAGTTTATCCCACATTGTATTGTCCAAGAAGAGGCTACATGAGTGTGTGCTCTGCAGAGGCCTGAAAGCCTGTTGGGTGTGTGTGGGTGTCTTCAAACTCATTTTTTCACCAGGGACATTATAGAAGCTCCTTTGCCCAGAACCTCACAGATTTTAAGCACTAAATGATGCCATCAGCTGGGATGAAACAAAAGCATTTAGCTCACAGCTCTCACACATTCACACAACGCATTACAGAGCTCTGCAATATTTTACATGCCCAGGTTTTCAAACTGCACGTTTCTAGGCCTCTGACAGCACCTATAATGGAGAGTCACACACACAGACAGTCTGGCAGAGGAGGATGCGATAAACCTCTTATTAATCCAAAAAGCAGTTTAGTCTTTCTGGCTTTGTGAAAAGTCAGTGTGGAGCCACTGCCTTTTTCATGATACTTAGCTTTTTTTGAAAGGAAGCATCCCTCCTGGAGACTGGTATAAAACTCTCACCCTACTTAGGGGTTGTTACAGCCATCTTATAAAGCCCCTTGGACTGTCTTGTCACAAGAGACAAGCTTCAAAAGAACAAAAGTCTCTGCAATGCCTTATTTAGCAGAGGAAAAATGCCAAATCACCAAGTCCTTCAAAAAACCAATTACAGCAGGGAAATATTATAGTTTCGTTCCTGATTTGCTGAAGCAAGAGTCTGATAAATGACATTCTCAAAATAAGCTTTTATTAACAGCTCTGTAGCATATTCCTCACTAAAAGAAAATAATAGGAACCATTGCAATAAAATGACCATGAAAACTTAATTATGAAATGCTATAGTGTTTATTTTCTTATTTTTAGATATTTATAAATTAACTAGTGTTCAGAAAACTGAAACTCTGTTTGTAAACATAAAAAATTCACTGCCAGGCTTAAGACTACAGAGCATCAGTGGTTATGACCTCATGCCTGTTGGGGCCACAGGGGTTCATCACTCCAGATAATGCCATAAATAATTCCATTTCTGTCAAGTTAGCTTTTAAAGAATTAGTACTTTATTATTTTAAAGATTTGCTGACTCTTATTTAGAATATAGGCAACAATGTATTTCTGAGTGTATATACTGTGACATACTTACAGCCACATGTGTGCTTCTTAAGATACAAAGTTTAGTTCTATATTACTCTTTTTTTTTTTCTTCATTTCTTTTATTTTTATAAATCCAGGTATTAAAGCAACTTTAAACTCTTTGTAGCCTATTTCTTCCTTCAGTAGGTATTCAGAAGCCTGTTTGGGTAAGTCATCCTTGTTTATCATTCTTTGTCCCTTCTCTATTGGAAGAGACACAGAAATCAGGGCAATCAAGACCCAGCAGACTGGAGGCCTCACATGAGGAGAGAAAATGGCAAATCTAAATTGGGATGAAAAGTATTACAGATGTGAATGATCTATAGGACAAGGCAGGAAACTGCATCCACACTCACTGGTGTGTACTGCAGTTCCTCAGCAGTTAATACTAAGTCTCAGGGATCCATCAGGGCTTACAACTGAAATCATAGCACAATCAGTTGTAACAACACATATTAAGTTCACAAAAGCAGGAACATGAGTTTATCAATGTGGTACTGTTTTGCCTATAGGGTAGGTAAACTTGAAGCTCTGAAAGGTGTCTTATGCTCACCTCATTCAGCACCAGTCTTTGCCAAAGATGTGCTGTTCAGCACAGAGCCGGACAGCAACATACTCATCACAGAGCTTGGGCATTAAAGGGCAAATTGCATCAGTATGGCTTCTCTAGAGAACACTATTTTTAGATACATTGCTACCAGAACTGGTTGTTTATTTTACCCGCGTACTTTCTAGTTTGGGTCTTACATATAACATATTAGAATTTTTAGTTCCTAAAACAGGACTGGCTGAAATTTACAAACTATATGCAAGATTTCAATATTCCTATTCATGTCTTAGAGGGATAAGATAGTGAGGTTGAGTGAAGTTGTTAAGCTGTAGCCCCAGTTCCTATTGTTCTTTGAAAAGCTGGCACTTTGCTTTGGGGAAAAAAAAATGCATTTTGCTTTGTTTATATGCATTTTTCTACATAAGTATGTAACAGCATTGCAGTCAGGATAGTCTCTATAAGTATATTGTAAAGAATGCTATGTAGTACTTTATCAAACTGTTTTCACCAGCCACATTTCTTAAGGACTTGTCACAATCATGCTTCTTCACCTGATCTTGCAGTCATGCTAAAAAACCAAGTCAATTCCTTGAGAAGTCTCTAATGTAAGTGCCACAACTGTAAGATATCATATTTAATCGAGATGCTTGATGAGGCACACATTGGCTACATGGGCTCTTCCAAGCCACTACCTTTGCATAACATCAGGTTCTAAACAAGCTTTCTACATGATCTGCATTCATGATGTTTTCAGGGGGAATATTTTGCATTTTGCCAATTACTCAGACAAGATCAAAATGCTAAATAATATCCTTCCTCTGCTGCCTCTGAAAAGCACTACTGACTTCAGGATAACACAGCATCCAGTTGGTCCAATTTTTTTGAAAATGTCAAATTATACAAACACAGTTTTCCTTTTGGTAGATGATATTTTTTCTTCTGTATCACTTCCAGCTCTATGTTGCTTTTGAAGAGTAGAGTGATTTAAAGTGAAAAAATTTCATATATCTGTATTTCCATTTTTGTTTTCAGCTAATTAGTGGACACTAGAAGGTAAAATATGAGGCACTACAAAATTACTTATTTGAAGGGTGTCTTTCCACAACTGAATGCGAGGAAAAATGTATATCCCCTTCTAACCACTGAAATCCAGAGAAAGAAAGAAAAAAAAAGATTTCACTTGCATTCTATTTTTTTTTTTTTTTTTTTTTTTGGGGGGGGGGGGCGGGGGAGGGAGGCTGGGGGGGGGGGCAGGGTTGGGAGGAGTGAGTTAGAATCTCAATGACCCTGACAATCAATGGGCCATTTTTATTTTCCTTGATATAATATGTTGTTGGTATATCTAAAAAACCCCAACCTTTCTGTCAATGAAGGTCTATCATCAGTTCAGCAAGCTTTCAGGTCCACTTTACAGCAAATTGAATACCCACCTTGACTGTAGTGACTGTGGATGAGATGCAGTTGCCTAACAATAGGAGGAGCCCAGGGCCACTTGAGACCTGCAGATCTGATCCAGGACCTACAGAAGACCCGTACACTACAAGAGGAGCAACAGACTATTCGCTATCACCACAGTGATACCTGACACTTATAGCTTGGCAACTGAATTTCACCTTAAATTTCCACCATCTACAATAGGAGAGTTTACCTTCCTTTTTTATGTAAGTCCTTCTTTATGTAAGAACTTGTATATCTACTTAGGTATCCAAAATGTGAAGCCAAACTTTGCCTTCAATTTCAGCATTAACTACAATTATAAAACGAAAACCAGTTCTGCAGACTCCTCCCTTTCATAAACACCACAGAAACCTAGCTTTTTCTATGAATTCATATACATTATTAGAGCTGTATACAAATGTGTACCAGCCTTTATTGAATTTTTATGTAAGAAACAAACCTGCACTATATTTAATAAATTACGTTGATTTCCAAGCTGAGGGAGTAAAATGTCTGTCATGCCTGACATGTATCATGAAGATAGTTCTAATATAAGGAAGTAAACATTTACAGACTGTTGAAGACTAAATCATAGCTTCAATTTTTTTATTTTCATTTTTATTGAAAAACTGAAAACCTTAAGTCCTTTCTTTACTTACATTAATATATCTGCAGTCCAGCTTTGTGGCACAGGGGTTACTTTTTTAACAGAATGAAAAAAAATCTCATAAATAAGTTGCTATTTTGTTTAACTATACAGTCATCAGGCACGTGACTGTAAGAATTGGGAGATTGTTTTCTAAACAGATAGGGACATTTGGGGTACTTTCTTACAACTATGGAAGGAAGATGTTGGAAACATCCTTACTAAAGTTGCTATAATAAAGCACTGTGCCAGCCAGTCACTTATAACCCCCACATGAGCACCCACCAGGATGCTGACATGTGGAAGGCACATTGTTGGCCCACCCCTGGATAAAGCTAAACTTGATGGTAGCACTCTGGAACACCTGGTTACACCTGTTCTAGCACTTTTCCTGTCATACATCAAGAAAAAGGCATCCACACTTTGCCTAAGGCAGGAAGAACCTGAGAAAGCTGTTTGTTTCATCTCTGAATTATCATGGCATTTTATCCCTCAGGGCATTTTACTGTTCCACCTGTATGAGATCAGACTTACAGGATTTCCATCTGCAGTTTCTCTCCCTTCTTACTTCTTTTGTTGCCAAGGCTACAAAAAGAATACTCTAAGAGAGTGGTGCTTTCATTTATTTAAAAATTTTAATAAAAACTCATGATTCTATTAAAATTCATGCAGCTTGATACAAATGCATGAAGCAAACCTCCCATAACCCTGACACATCTCTCTGCTTCTGTTAAAAGTTCTGCCGCCAAAAAGAGCCTGATGAATATGTGAAATTTTGGTGTTGTTTGTTTTTTCTTTCCTTCTTGTTATTCACACTGAAGCTTGTTGCAGACTCTCCAAAATCTCCATTGCCAATTTTCTGTTCTAGGAATAAATATACTGTTTTATTACTGACAGTCTGTGGAAAGCCAGACAGGTTACACATGAATGCAGACCTGTGTTACAGAAGAAAGAAAAACAACCAACCAACCAACCTGTTATTTTCATTACTTATTGATGTCTGCTCTGTGTCTGAAATACTACAGCTATTAAAAGTTTTTTCCATCAGCATTCTCTTCAGCAGCTGACAGCATTTAGATGGCCGTTTTGGAAGGACAAGTGCACATTCTACAAATGGAACTTTCTTAACTCAGATTCTCCTCTTGATATGAATTTTGAGTGTTGGCCCCATTTATTATCTTTGAAGCCTGTATAGCTCTCACAATCACCATGAGGACAGGGCATTGGCTTCCTGATAAATGCTGAAAGCTCTCTAGTTATAATTAACAAATTTGCACACAGCCAAAGGAAGCTCCTGATGAAAATTGAAACAATGTACCCATCTGCTTACATACGAAGTTGTTACTGTTTGGGAATAACAGATAATTGAGTCTCCCATATTACAAAAACAGGAGAGATTTTCAGAGCAGCATGAAGTAATCGATCAATGTCAGCAGGATTCGTCCAGCTTTGAACAGCTATCCCTAAGGACTGGTGTTATCCAAACTGGAATTAGGTGGCTCAGTGTAACAGCTTTTTACTTACTTACCCAAATTCCTCTGTGCTCAGGAACACACTCACCCTCACTCCCTGCTCCAACCCAGCAATGCACAATTTGCTGTGTGCTACTAAATTAGTCATGGCTGTTTGGTTTGCATGGGCTGAAATTAGGATCATCCACTGGTTTTTGCAGGATTAGATCAATACAAGTTCACCCCTTCCTGAGGGCACTCCAGGTGAACAGAATGAGTAGAGTCAGAAAGTGGCTGGAAAGAGGGGATCTGCCCAGTTTTCATGGCCACACAGATATTGACCTTTCCTTGGCTGAATCTATTTTCAGGCAACTTCTACAAGCAAGGGCCGAGGAAAGTATGAGTGCAATAATTAATTCAGAAAGAAAGTACAAGGTCTGCTGTTGATACACTTGTAGCTCTTTTCAGTTATGAGTTTAGAGATGCTCTAATAAATGTAATGTGCTTTAGGAACTTGAAGGTGGAGAGCGATATGGATATATACAATGTTATGAAGAAAATTCAAAGACAGATTTCGTTATATTCTGAATCCCCTGTTTCCTCCTTTGCTATAAATAATAATTATAATCAGCATGTTAAACTAAATGCTTTGTGTGACAATTTAGCTAAGCATGTGGAAATGAACTCAGGATCACCTTAGAGATCTGTGAATTCTCTTACTTAGGAGTGGTTTTGATTTTTTTCCTTCCTCTCCCTCCAATTTCAAAAGGGATTAAAAAAATGTATCTCACCTCCAGTCTTCACATTTTTCTTTTTCATCTATTCTAGAGTTACTTATACGACCATCACCCCTTGAGCTTAGATTGAGAATAAGGGAAATGATGACAGGCTCTTTGCTACAACTCTTCTTGCAGAGCTGGCCATGAATTAACTCCACATGAAGACTCTAGCAAGATCCAGTGCAAGTGTCAAGATGAACTTTATTAATAAATTCAATAGAAAAAGATATATGAGGCTTTTGTCTAGCTTACCATTTTGCAACTGAAGGGCTGAAAGAAAACAAGACATTGATATATTGGTCTGCTGGCCAGATGGAGAGTGTGACATCACTGGTGGAAAACTTAGCTGGGCAAGCAGAAAATGAATCAAGTAATTTAACGATTGTCCCAGATTGTAATTCTAGTTGCAGGTGATAGATAGTTTGGTTTGATTTAGTAGAAGTAGAGAACTATGAGGCTTCATGTGTGACCTATGTTACTTCCAGATCAACTCACCTTCTATCTCTTCTTTCTAGCTATTAAAAATATCCACTTAAACACTGGGTTTGGCAATAACTAAGAGAAATTTCAATTTGACACAGGATGTTTTCTGAAGCAGTTTGGATTTTTTGAGGCAGCTCAAATATTTTCCCTAGTATTAAATGAAGAAATAAGAAACCTTTTTTCCCTTGACTCGGTTTGAAAAAAGACTTCATTTTTTTCTGGAAATAAATTACATTCTCCATCATCTCCAAAGTAATAAGGTAATTTTCTAAAATAAACCATTGAAAAGGGTGAATAAAGACATTTTGAAACAGCTGTAACAACCTTTTCAGCAAAGACCATGATAAAAGTTGTTTAGAAACACTTTGCCTTTCAGTTACTGTATCATTTAACACAAATTTTAGCTCTCTTACAACAATAATATGACACCTAAATATTTTGCGACCTAGAAACATAAAAACTATGTGAAAACAATGTTTTCCCTGGAACATCTGAAGACTGTTCCTCCAGTAGATTCTAAATCTTTGTTGCAACTTTCAAGCTTCTACCTATGAAAATAATAATATGAAAATAACAATATGAAATTTAATTTAGCAAGTGGATACTAATAAAAGCACCAGAGTGAATGTAGTCTCTTAATCCAAATATCCTTTTAAGACTAGTCCTCAGAACGGACTGGGGATGATGACTAGGAAGAGTAAAGGACCCTGGGCAAAGACTGTCAATTCCCCATTTTTCCCAGATTCAAGTGATTTGCTCTTCAGAGACTCCTTTTGTGTTTAATAATCCTTGACAGATTTCTGTTCCATTAATTTGTTTAATTTTGTAGACTGTGAAATCTGCAGCATTCACTATCAGTGTGCTCCAGAGATTTCAGAGTTAACTGAGGTGCAGTAGAGAGGAATCTTACGGGACCCTTGTTTAATCTTCTAGAACACTATGGAAACATCAGAGCCATGAAGAGGACACATCCAGAGACTTCTGGACTTAGAGTTTCACTGGCTTAAAATCAGTGAGACAACTGACTTTTAAATACAACTGAATAAGAAATGGTCCAAGGCAGCATAACGTAGAGTCTGATGAGGCAGAAAACCTGATATAATATGACCTTCAATTGTAAACCCACATTTTTTAGGCTCATTAGTTTTAGCCCTGGAAATGTCAGGGCTATATCAGATGACCAAAGGTTAATCAAAGATAGAGAAAAATATTTGGAGATCAGATTTTCCCTTCCTTTAATTAATTAATTAATCCTTTACATGCACCAAAAATCACATGGATGTAGCAACCATTAATGGTGAACAAAACCCAGCTGTACATCCTTAAAGTAAAAATTAGGAATGAATGCAACTTTTGTTCAAACAAAAATTTTGCAAGTAAACTGGGTAAGCTGCAGACATGTAAGTAAATTCATAAGAATTGATTTCTTCACCTAGAATTTTAAATCATCTTAAAGCAAAATCTGTCGTTTCTCTCATTTGAGGCACAGGCTCAATATTATTTGATCTCAGTAATATAGTCTATGATCTGTCCTCCAAATGGAGCAATGTTAGAATGCAGGTATCAAAGATAAAGCTGATTGTTGCTTTATTTTTTAGCTTTTTTCCACCTTTTCTGCAAGTACAGATATGAGAACAAGTACACCTCTTCTCCTCTCTAGATAAACAGCCAACTCTAGTGAAAAATCTTTGTTATGCAAAGCTTCAACCCTCCCCACTTTAAGTCAAATGCTTTAACTGAAAAAAAAAAATAAATTTAAAAACCTAAAATGTGGCTATGTGTTTTTACTGAAAATGCATTACTTTGGTACTTTTTAATCTACATTAAAACGTGACTATGTACTGAAAAATAATTCTGTCCTGATGCACAGATCATTAGCATCCCCAATTTTAGTATACTGAATGATAATATCAAAATGTTGTCCATTAAATTCACCATTTCATTCCTGAGGATCAGTAAAAGGTAGAGATATACAAGCACAATTTAAGCAAAATATTTTACCTATAAATTTAAAAGCCAGATCTTAAGAGATGGCAAGTTGGAAAACAGACTTCAGAAGTAGCATATCTCTCTCATAGCTTGGGATGAGGAAAGAAAAGCGGAATACTAATTGAACTGTATGATAATAAGGATTTTTTTCTTAGATGTAGAACATATTTCTCAGTCACGTGGAGGAACTCTAGTTTCAGAATACAGTGTTAGTAACACTGATCTATTTCTGTGCCCTTCAGATGCAACTGGCATTAAAGCATTAGGATGGGAGGCAGAAGGGGGAGAAAGAAAAAAAGGAATAAAACAGGCAGGCTTGACCAACTGGCAGCTCACTATACAATGATGATTTATTCTAGTTTGAGGGTTTAGTTATGTGTGGACAAGCCCTTTTACTTTTAATGCAGTGCATTAAATCAGTAATCACAGGATAGCATTATTTTTTCAGCTGAGTGAAATTTAATCTTAACCACTATTTTGTGTTCCTTTCTCAGACTTGTAGTAAGGATGCAGCAGTGGGCACACTGACACTGCTGTCAATAGCTGAGAGTAATTGCTCTCAGATATTGAGGGCTATAAAACTCAGTCCTTCTGTTGTTTTTGCCAGTCAGAATTAGACACCTTCACTTCCATGAATGACTGGGACTGATAAAAGAGAAGCTTTCTTCTGGGCATAAACTCTGGTAGAAAATGCAAAATTCAGCAAACGATTGTTGCCAGTAGGAAATCCAGTATTGCTCTGATTAGGGCAAGATTTTTTTTCAGGTCTGAACTACAGGAATTGCTAAAATTTGCATTTCAAACAACATCTAGAAAAACTAAAGTATGCAAGATGCAGCTGAGTATGATTTAGCATGCTCAGTGTGCTGTTTCTCACTTATAAATGAGTAATTTTGTCATACAGTTGTAATCACTCATTCTGTTCTAAGACTTAGTTTGAAAAACAATCACATTTTTTTTTTCACTCTTTTCATTGTGTAAAGCAATAAAACCTTACTGTTAGCATGGCTGCACTCAGCTCCAACTTGAATATGATTTAAGCTATTCTTTTATTACTGGATTTCTTTTCAATATTTGAAGTTTGTGAAAGACTAGTATTTCAATGTATTATCACTATACACTGGCATCAACTTTGAAAGTAAATCACATGTTCTGAAGTTCTTTTGCAAACCTGATCATCTTCTGCTGATGACAATGCAAGCTACATATCAGAGACCACTCCATTTTAATTTCTCTGTATTTTACTTTTGGGTGTTGTACTGTTCACCTGGGCTAACAGGATTAGGGGCAGGGAATGGTGAAGCAAAGAACCAAGAAGGTTGCCTAGAAATCTTCTATAGAAGCTGGAGCTGCTTTACAGAAGATCTGGGATAAAGAAACAAAAAATTATAAATACAGGAGAATCACCTCTGTATAGAGCTCCACATAGCCATAAGTGCAGGATATCACTTGAAAAACGATGCTCATTTTCAGCTACAGAAAAATTATTATGCAACATCTGTGCAATTCACAATTATATATTAATGCTTTATTAAGCCTTTCCCAGTGCTCAGTGGACATGCCTACACTAACAAGTACTGTGACAAAACAGGAATGCATTTTTGGATACCTTACTGGCAGAGAGTAGGGACCACACATCCATACTAGCTGCATTCCAGGGTTTAGTTCCCTTTCCAGGAAGTGCAAAAGAGCAACAGGCGGTGACAGCCTCTGCTACCTGCTATCATTAACTTCATGGCTACAGGGCTTTGAGGAGTCACAGAAGCATTGGTCATACCATGAATCCTAGTTTATTTAACAATATTAATGCTCATTTACTTAGTAAGAGTGAGTCATTATAGATTATAATTTATTTTTTATGAGAGCAATTGAATAAAGGTAGTATATTTGTCCTATTTTTTCTCCTTGCTTGAAAGAAGGCCTGCCAAACCACACAAATTCATTAAGATGTATTTTCATGCTCATTGCTTTTCAAGGATTTACAGTGTTCCCAGCAACAAATTCCACCTTACATATTGCATTTCCTAGGCTCCATTTATTCAAAATAAAAAGTACTTCTGAATATCCTTAACACAATAAGCAAAACCAACCAGTAGATGATTCAACAAATGAAAAAGCAAGCCTGACCCCAATGCTAGAAAGTCACCAGAAAGATGGGAGGGAGGGGGAAGGTGGGGTAAAAAAAGGGGGAAAAAAAATGAAATAATGAAAGCTAGGCTTGAAATGGTAAGACTGTGAAATGCCAAGAGACAAACTTTCTAGAAAGAAGAATCAATTACATAAATGCTTTTCAATGTTCCACCTGCTTTCTCAAATATGCCCCACAGTATTCCCAGTCTTTGAGGTCCTTATAACTACAGATCAGTACACATTTCCCTCTTAGCCTTGCATCCACAGGTGGAGAAAAATGTTGCCAGCAGTCCAAATCAACTGGAGGTCTTTGCACAGGACAGACCTGAGCATCAGATTGTCAGTACATACAGGGTGCAATTCTGGTAATTCCAAACTCCAGAAAAGTCCTCTGACTCTTTGATGCTCTCATTTGTCATGAAGCCAACTCTGTTGCACTGTGTCACCAAAATACTGCTTTTTGGGGTTTACATTTGGCTATCTGCTTTAGAGATTTTTATAGGACTGCAATATTTTTGCCCATCTGTACAAGATAGGATCTCACCCTTTATACACCTGTCCCTCTTCAGAGCTTGTTCACTCCCTTTGGCTATATTATGTAGTGGGGATGAAACCTTAATACACCTCTTAAGAAGTATGGCCCCAGAGACTTACATGTTCTCCCTACTCTGTATTTGGGCTTCAAAGCACAAACTGAAAATAAAGCAAATGGGACCAACTTCCGTCTCTGGGAACCTTTTAGGTTAGGATTTACAGCATTCTAAACCCTAACTGGCACATTATAACAACTCTACTAACCTAGGAGAAAAGAGGGATATTTTCAAGATTTTCATAGTTCTTTATAAAGTGTTTATGATGTGCATTTCTTATGTGTTTTACCTTAAAATCTTCAGCTTGCTATCAGCTGTTCAGAAAGCCCACAAATGTCACATGCCTGGGAAATCTGGCTTGCAGCAGAAACCCATTCTCCCTGTCCTTTGCCTTTCTCTTGACCTCTCCAGTTTTGTGGGTTTATGCTGACACAACACTAGCACCTGTGCACCTGTGCACTCCTATTCTTCAGCAATACAATGGAACTTGTAGGTCTTGCCTTCTCATTCCCATGGCCATGGCCATGCCCATGCCCCTTTCTGAAGATCCCACAAATGAAATGGCCAGAGTCACCGCTTCTGCAGTCTCTGCAATGCAGTTCAACTTCTAGAGTCCCATTCAAGAAAATAACTTTTCTTCAAAAAAGGACCTGAATATGTACATCATTTTGCATGAGTCCTGTCCTGAATCACAGTGCCAAAAAAATGCAGGAGGCAAAACAGAGAGGTGAAGAAAGACAGCAAATGTCCTGGGATCCACAGCGTGACACTGCTCTGGCTATTGGACCAGAGAGACAGCATCACTAAAGAGAATCTGATCATTGTTATCTTTCCTAAATATAGGAGCCAGTCTATCAGTGATGAACTGATGTAAAATGCACTTTCTAAAGCTGTTCCTGAAGGCCTGAGCTTCACGTTTCACTGAAACTGATGTTAAAACAGCCCCTGGATTAAGGGAGACCCAGCATGGTGCATTTCTGAAGTTACAGAATAATTCCCAGTAACTCAAACGGAAAAAGATGAATAAAAACTCTCATTACGTTAAAATAACAAGGAAAGCCAGTGGAACTAAGATATGCTCAACACAGGTTGATTTTATTATTTCTACATTATGAATGTATACATTTGATAACACAGGAAATACTTAGATTTCTTTTAAATCAGTATGCAGAAATTTCCATGCCCTTCCTTTCCTTTTGTCTTTGGTTCTTGGTTTGTTTTTGTTAGTTTTTTTTTTAGGGGGGGAGGAGGTGGGGCTTGTTTGCTCTGCATTTTTTAAAGATGGATACACATTATTATAGAGAAGAACAGAAAACAGTATCAAGTGAAAATTAAAGATGTGTTCATCATCAACAGCCTTCCTGTAAAAGAAGTCTTGCACATTGGCATGGCAAGCTTGCAAAATATTTTAGAGAGAAACAGTATTTGTGATGGAGGGATGTTCTAATTCTGTAGTGTCATATGAGTGGCAGGTAGTAGCTGTTCTCTGGATTTTCTTCAGAGAGAGCTGCAACACAGAGAAGAGCTTATAAAAAATCAATATGCTCTCTAGTACTCCTGATAAGCTCTCAAGCTGCAGAAGACTGAGACATCTGGATTCTTCCACTGTGAATTTCTGTTGTACACTTTACCTCCTCTATAAAGCTGGGCATCAAAAGTTATTTTAAAATGCTCGTGTGTTGTAGTAGGGATTTAAGCTGGGATCTGATAATGTGTAAAGCCAGAACTCAGTCATCTTATTGTGCTGGGGAGTCCTTAGAGAAAGAGAAGACTGCAACAGACCACAAAATTTAATAAAGTCAGTAAGAGTGATGTACTTTTGAGGTTAAAACACTATAAGGTGATTAATCTGTGAGAAAAGATGGCCCTGGAAAAGAAAAAAAGCAAAAAAAAAAAAAAAAAAAAAGCATTTTTTCCTGAACTTTGACATATATTAGAGTTAGATGGGGTCCTCTAAACCATTTTGCTTCATAAGAGTTTGGAACTCAGCTGAATGGATACACTGCATTTGGACCTATAGGTAAGTCATGAACAGATCAGCTTCTCAAATTTTTCTGTATCCAAGACATCTTCCAATTTATCTGCTAAATAATTAGAAGCAGGATCATTCTGTGTTGTGCCTGAATGAATTGCTACAAGTAAGGCCAGATGGAGATTACAGGGAGCAAAAAAAAAATATTTAAAAACTCATAAAATCAACATGCAGTAAAAAATATAATTTACCAACTAGTGACTCCCATGTTTATGCAAGAAGAAACATAATACTGTGTAAACTGGAAAGCTTAAAAAAAAAATACCTCTCAGAAAGCATTATTATTTTTTTTCTCCATTGATACAATCTCTATAGATCACTTTTATACTGCTTTGCCTTTGTTATTGTGTCAGATAACAACCCAAAATCTGAAAGCTGCTTTGTTTATCTGAGAGTGAAAACCTTGGATCTGAAACATAAATAGCACTGTTTTTTTGAAAGCAGAATATAAAGACTGAAAACTTTAAGCATGGCTTATTTCAGGATGTGTTTTATTATAAAACCTACATCCTATTTTTCAATATGAAAACCCCAAACCTAACACTTAAAAAAAAAAAAAAAATCAGGAAAAATACAATAATTATAACATTAACACTTGCTATTTTGCCACTCTGCTTATGCAGAACCACCAAAACAAAAATATCAGAATTCCCACAAGTCATATTTAGTGAAGAAAATTTGCACCAATCAAGCACAATATCCCATTATGGTCAACTTCTGCTGTCCATACACTACTTGAAAACAAGGGTCACTTTTAAATGCAGAAGTAGTTCTCACTTGGATTTACATTATGTTGAAATGAGGGCAATCTAGCAGTTAAAGATTTTTAAACAAGCAACTAGAGGTTGAATGAGAGGGAGAAAATCACAAGACTTCATGTAGATGGATTTGATCCATGTTATCCTTTGGAAGATCAAGAATTGAATAGTAGGGGCATATAGCCAATCAGGATTTTCTTCCAATTTCTCATTCCTCTAGGGTCTTGTCCTCTTTATGTCTGGATATCACTCTCCATAACACCCATGAAAAATCTCACAAATTGAGCTGTCTACCCCAACTTCTAAGAAAGTATTCCATTTTATTTTAATAATACTTTCTTTTCCAGTTCTCCATCAAAAACTGCTACTATGCAGGACTTCCCATCACTGTTTGCTAGCAAAGAGATACATATTCTCAAGATAATCTTCAAAAGTCAGAAAGAACAGGCTACAGCCTCGGGACAGGAGAAAAAAGCTGGCTTCCATGCACTGATAGGGTCACAAATAAAAAGACCCACCTCTTCCCCACCAACGTTTGAGTATGCTGAAGTAAAAACCTTAATTTTTTACTTACCCCAAATTAAAAATAACAAACTGAATAAAAAGTTAGATGGAATTAACTTCTACCTCAATTTGGGTGGTGTTGTCATGGCCCTCCTCAAGCAGCAGATCTGTAAAACCCCCTGGCTCAGAGGAATCTTGCCCCATGCTGGCTCTGTTGGTGTCGACTGATTTGAGAGACTCTGAGTTCCTTCTCCACCTGTGGCTGCTTACACGCAAATCCACTCGCACATTTTCCTCCACTCGAGGGAAGCTCTGAACAACATCATAAAACACACCTGTTTGCCAGGGGAATAAAAAAATAGAATAAGAGAAGTGAGTGGAATGTTGGTTTACTTACATAATTGAAAACCTAAGAATAGTAATTTTTTATAAATGGCTTGAACAGCTCTGTAGAATAGCCACTTATATTTCTGGCAAAGTTTCTACTACAACTTAAAGAGTTTAAAAGAGTAGAGAGAAAATTATACTTCTAGAAAATTAAAGAATCTGGAGTAAGTTTTGTACACTCCTCTAAACATCCTAAACATTTTCTTTTCCCTGCAACTTCTGCAACTTTGAAACTTGCCTATTCACTTGTGTCACTCTTCAAAAAAAAAAAAAACAAACCACCAGCAAAAAATAAAAAAAAACAGTTAATCATCTAAAAGTAGAAAAGGAAGAGAAACACTTTTATGATCTTAGTTTTGCTACTGATTTTAATTAGAAAGAGTTTAGAAGCCATAGTGAAAGGTGAATAAACATTCTGAGAGGCATGAAATTCTCATAAATATCTGTTCCAGTGCTAAAATAAAGCTGTCCAATTGCATAAACAATAAATGCAAATGATGTATGAACTCTGCAGATACCCGCTATATCCCCTGCAAAGGGTGAGCCACTTTGCAGATCATACAAAGATCATACAAAAGGGCTGGAGGGAGGGCCCCGGGGTGGTATGGTTTACGAATTTCTTTTGGAATTTATTACAACTTTTTCATGCCAGTAAAACTATTACCAAAACAAAACCATTCATTTTTAAGTAATTTCCAGTTTGCCCAGTCCAAATGGCAATCGAAATATATTCTGTTAATGTATTTCAGTTAACATTATCAAGAGGGATGCATACTTTGCACTAAAAATCAGAAACACTTTTTATATTCTCTCTGGATCTAAAAGGAGAAATAGCTTTAATTGGTGGCTTTTTGAATTGTGTTTCCTCACATTTCTTAAAAGCCTTAGAACACACATCTAAGTGTTCTAAGCTCTTATCTAACACACCAAGCTCACTCTTATCAAGCAATCAGCTTCCGGATGCAGAAGGAGCGCTCAGCAGATGAACTGATTTCTCCACAGTTGGCACAGTCAATTCAAAGCTGCCCTCCCTGCTTCAGCTGGGAGGCTCTCACCATGCTGTTATGGGGATAAGGGAACCAGAAAGCTTCTCAGATTCCATGACAGATGGGTGCTCTCTGTCTATGATACACAACACCTGAATCTGGATCCCTGGAGGCCATGATGGCTCTCCTGTATCTTTTCCAAGAAGAGACCTAGAAACAGAGGGCCCAGGACACATGTCTGTAGGACCCTATTCCTTTCTTCTGAAGCCCCTTTTCTGGCTGTTCAGGGTGGCTCAAAACCCATGTGGAAACAGAGAGAAAGGCAAAAAGCATATTACCCCTATTTTTCCCTTGCACTGCAGTATACTCTTTTCATGGTCAAAAGTCAACATATTGAGGCGATCATCCAAATTAGCAAATAGAAAATGTGAAAACTGGGAGAAAATCTTACATCCTAGTTACCTCAGTTTGAGCCACATCTGTAAAGGAAAGCAATTAAACTTTGTTCTCAAACATCCTGAACAGAAATGAATGTGGTTTCTAAGCTTTAAGGTATAACATAAACTGCTTTTACAAATAATAAAATGCAGTGCCATGGAGAAGCATGAGATAAGTATGTTGGAGTATTTCAACTGCCTTGGAAATTCCACACATTTTTCAGTATAACTGCTCATGGCATCCACAAAATTTGGCATGGGCTATTCCCCAGCAAAGAAATCTTTGATGTCACTAGTGCACAATTTTTATCCTGCTTCAACTGCTTTAATTACATTCTTTTTCTCTTGAAGTATAGAAACTCTGCTAAACCATAGTTACTGCCATTACACTGATAAATGTTAAGCTACAGGTACAAACTATACTGATATAAGGAAGTTTTATCATCATCTAACTGTATTCAGAAGGCATTATATCATAATAATAGCAAGAATTAAAAGCACGAACTGATAATGTTTTCTGTTTTCTGTCTTTGCTGGGCTTCTTTTCACCATTACCCATGAAAGATTCTACCAGTGTTATCACTAGACTACGTGAGACTATCTGGATGTGTTTTCAGGGAATAGAGAGTGGAATTTAATGTAGTCTTCCTCCTACATTATAACTTTTATGTAGGCTGCTGGAGATGGAGAGAGATGATGGGCTTGGACAGACCAGCTATGATCCTGCATGCTGTCTGTGGTTTATCCCAACATATCTCTAATGTGGAGAGGATGAAAAACAAGATTTTTTTTCTTAAAAAGGGTGTTTTCCTTTTATATAAATATAATTTAAATATAGAAATGCTCTGAGAAAAATTAATTAATTCTCAGGTAGCTTATAAAAGAGGAGCCTTAAAGATGTAAAAATGCAGTACTTCATAAATTAAAATTTTTTCTTGTTTCTGATTGAAAACTCTGTGTAGCTAATAAATTACATTAAAAAGCATTTTAGAGGAAATGTACCAAAGTATTAAACTCTTTTAGATCTCAGAGCTCACATCTAATTACCATTGAAGGAGAACCTGTCATTCAAACCAAGTGGAAAGCAGCCAAATGCTGTAATATCTCATTAATAATAAAATCATAGTATTGGCAAACATAGATGTGTACTAACTTTTTCAACTTGTATGAACAGCCACTCAGAACTACAATAAGCCTCAAAGTCTGTTAAAATTGGAATTAAAAGTTTTAAGTGATATTTTAATGTGCAAACCACAAGAGGATTACATATATGTCCTGTCACTGGCATGCAAATACCTCAGCATGAAGGCCTACAAAGCTGATATTGTACTGCAATATTTTGGAAGTAGTAAAAATAGAGTACAGGTATTTCTAATGAATATGTAATTAAGCTGGTGTTCTGGTCTGATCCTTCAGCTGTTGTCCTTGAATTTTCATAACATTAGCAATGGAAATCACTATGGATGCAGCTTCTTTTCCCCTTTGGGTAAGTTAAAATTTAACATTTATGTGTTGAATAAAGATAGAATGACAGTGGGGTAAGGGAAACAAGTCTATAAAAAACTTTCACTGCTCAGAGATTATTTGGAGTTAATGACTGAGTGACTGACTGCTGGAAAATTCAGAAACCCTTGCCTCAGTTGGCCAGTTTAGCCCCTTGTAGTCAACGAAACTGATCAGAATTACCACCAAAGGCTTTAAGGGAAAAGGGGCCTCATTCACACAAACAGGAAGACCTATGCAGAACATTTAGAGATGGGACAGAGGAAGGGCAATGGATAAAAATTACAGACAAACTCACTTTTGCTCACATTTAAAGATCTTTGAATTTCCCCCTGTACAGTTTTACATACACACAGGAAAAAGAATTTTGAAAGATTTTGGCATCTATTGCCTAAACCATCAGATAATAGTTTTTTTACTATCTTAGCTTACATTTTAACAAGTACCGAAAAAAGCTTTTAAACGGTGTAAACCTAACTTGATGGATGACAGACAACCAAAACCTGTATCTACTTGTACATCAGCACCTGACTTTTGAGATGGCTCTGCTAGTCTGAGGTTTTGGGCAGAACGATGAGTGTCTTGTACAGATGCACAGAACTGCTTGGCACTTATTAACATAAATCAATGCTGGAAGTGGACAACTGAAGAAGTAGAGAAAAATGTCTACTTCAATACTGTGAAATACACAAGCAGCTCTTATAGACTGGAAGTGTGGATTAGTCTATACAAAAAAGATCTACGGAAAGGGAAGAGGCCATCTGACTACAGTAGGATCATGGGCTCTCTGCTTTGCCAAGCTTGCCATCAAACAAAAAGGGAAAAATCCTAAGTAAATAAACAGAAGAGATTGACAAGTAAGACAGCTCTCTCTGATTTAGTAGAAAAGTCTCATCTGAATCAAGCTTTATGTAAAATTAAGATCTTGCTCTCTTTACAAGAAATAATAAATGTTCAAAATTTTATGGACAGCAATGTAACTAAAGGAGAAAGAAATTATTTTGAAACCAAAAAGGCAAATAGACAAAACATCTACTACTCATTTGTTTCTGGTGGTTTTTTCCCCTTTTCCATGAGGTCTAACAGGTTTTTAGACTGTTTCATCACATCAGAATTTCAGAATTGCATTCCTCAAAAACATGTTCATTATATTTCATGATTGCACATATTTAGGCCAACTCTGCAATTTGACTAATTTCATAAATGCACCATAATCAACAAGACTGTTTTTAAAAAAAGCCCAGAAATATTCACACATTGAAATGTCTATTCAATGGAGTACTTGCAAGATAACTCTAAATCTGACACAGCCTTGAATGCCAGCAAAATCAAATATCAGATAGAAAGATGTATTCATGAAGGAACTGAAATGCCAATAGAAATAGTAGTGGAAGGCAAGTAACATTTCATACCTATTAGGCTCTTACATGTCTCGTGCACATCTGGACTCCCCAGATGCAGACCTTTCATATTACTTTTGAAACACTAAAAAACACAATTATGTCTGTGCTAACAATACAGAGTATAGTCCTTTATTGCAAATCTTCACCTTCTCTGAGACAGAGAGATAAAATTGCTTTGAAATGAAACCACATAAAATGAAGATGGAATTGATTCTGGTTTAGCTTTTCCTTATAAAAGGAGGTGCTTCCCTTGAACAGTGCTGGTGTTCCTTTTGGTCTTTTACTTTAGCTACCCATATTCATCATGCTTAACATCCCTTAATGTTTGCACACCATACAAACAAGTTTTATATCCACTTTCTCAGTAGTTCTACCATTAATTATTACTACCACAGACACTCAGATGTACCTAGATGAATACTGGTCAGACTAAGTTTTCATGTAAAGCAAATGGACATATATCTCTAATATTCTTATGTCCCTGGCTCACTAATCAAAGCATTAATAATTGTATATTTTGTGGATTATGAACTTAAAGCATAGAAAAACAGGAAATGAACATGTTTTAAGTAATCTGAGATTTTCTGATTAAGCATAGTAGCTACAATGTAAAAATGTTAATTCATGAGTAATTTGTGTATTTTCTGTCCAAACTTCACTATATTACAAACCCACAAAATCACTTATGTAAAAAACAGAAAAAATAAAGAAACCAAAAACTGTCCTGCTGAAAGAAGATCTGTCTATAATATTCTACTTTTATGCAAATACTTGCTTTTCCAACCTAGATTCAATGGTTTTCCAGAGAATACTAATTTCAAGGATACTTTATTTAAACACACTGGACAAAAGTTTATAAAGGCATTTTTCTCGTCAATACTGGATCACTGGGTGATTGCTAGTGTTGGACAGTAAGTAACATTTAGAGCAGGCATCTTTCTTTTCCTTGAAGGATCTATCAAACCTGTGCAACAGAACAACCCAACTCAACCAGAATGATCAAGAAATCCATTCAGTTAGAAGATGCACACCCATGTGCACAGGTATGCAGATGATACAATGGAGTTAAAAAGTTAGATGGACAATTTTGCAGTCATATCATTAGGACTAATTTCCATTTCTGAGCAGTGGAGAAAAGCATGTAAAAATGAACTGTTCATTTGTAATTTGAACTGCAGCATGTCTGGAACTCCTTTTGCATGATTCGTCAAGGGAGAAGAGAGCAAATATGTGGGATGTACAAAACTGTGTTAGCTTGGTTAATTTATGCCCTTCCTAGCAGTCAGTGGCCAAGGCAACTTTGGCAGAGGGGCTGTCTTCAGTTTTAGCCCATTGAAAAGCTGGAGGCTGAGAAAGATGCCAGCCCAGTGCTTGAAAAATGTATTAGCACAGACAGTGATAGTCTTTTTGTAGTGTGCAGAGCTGAAGAGCAGCAATTCCAGGGACACACCTCTGGCCAAGGCAGCATCAGTTAGCTCTCCACAGGCCTGTTGCTCAGAGGTGCTGGAGCTGAATCAGATGGCAATTGGCTTCCTGGGCAGCCCTGTCAGGAGGGCTTGGACTCAGGCACAGAGATAATGTCAGCATTCATATCAAAGGCAACCACACTGGATTTGGTGGCTCAAGCAAAGAGGTACAGACAAGAAAACAAAGCTCACATAGCAATTCAATGGAGCTACCCATACATACATGTATACACAACATCACCTTGCAGGCACAGATTAGAAATTGAGCACAGTGGAAATAAGAGAAGAAAGGTGGCACAGCATTTCATTGGGTACAACAAACACTGACAGACAAGCAGACCAAGGTTTTCCTCTCCTACGTGCCCAACAGAGTGGAATTGCTTTGTTAGCAACTTTGACTGCAAACAGGGACAAACACACTTACTTGCACCTATCTCATTTCTTACTGAGTCTGTGGCAGTGGGACAAACCACAGCCTCCATCGAGTGACACCACTCAGAGTCACAGTCCACCTGAACACCTCCAAACAAGAGAGATCATGCAACATAGCCCTGGAATGACTGAAGCATGACACATTTGTCCTCCTGTGCCCTCAGTTCCCTCTGCCCCCCTTCACAGGAGTAGAAAGGAAGTGGTTTGTGGGATTGGATGTTTCACAGGGCTCAGGATTTGGAAAACTGGAAAATGAAAAAGCAATTGCCAGAAATGGGTAGCAGGGGATGTAACATTATCTGACATTATAAAAGCTGGAAAAAAAAAGCTGCCTGAGTTTTCTTTCAGTAAGCTGGTAAAAGAGAGTTTTTTGAAGATAGGAAAGTTAAAATCACAACTGTTTATAGAGACATAACCTGGGCTTTCCTTCAGCACAGTGCTACATGCACAAACTAATTCAGACAGAACTTAAAATTTCAACAACTTGATTTTTGTTAAGTATTATATAAGGAATTTTTATATCTTCTTTCATTTCCTGCACATGAAGGCTTCCTAGACCAACAGTGTTTCAGGATTTAGAATGACTATGCTAGCTGCAAGTAAAAAGATTGATCATTTGAGGAATTTGTGAATTCATTTAATGAAAAGGGAAAGCTTAGTGCCCAAACTACTACACTGTGGTGTCAACACATAGTTTTTCTAAAATGTTCTGCAAAAGGTTAAAGTAGTAAATTGGCATGTTCAAACACAGAGTTGCCCCATGGGTCAGGAAAAATAAAGACGGTCTCACTTGGCTTTTATGGCAGGGTTACATGTTTAGGTTGGCAATGACTGAGAAATACATTAAAGATTTCTAATTTAAAATTCTCAGGATATTTTTCATCTAATTTTCTTGGCTTTACTTATAACCTGAATTGCACTAAATTTGTTTATTTTCTTAAGGCTTTTTCTATAGAGATGGAATGGTCAAGAATTGACAATTACAATTTTTTTTTTAAAAGGAGTTTCAAGCTCTTGATGTGCTTACAACATTTCTTCATCCACAACTTGCAATTACTGTTCAACTTGTATTTCCCTATATATTTACCCAGTTCCCTCTTTTCTATATATTTTATTCTAAAATAATAGAACAAAACTATAAAAAATAAGATATATTTCATTCAGGTTTCATTCATATGAATTAAGCAGGTATTTTCAAGACTTGTGAAAACACAATAGGGATTTTAAGCAATAAGGGCTCCAATGGTGCAGTACATCAGTATGGTGTGGAGGTGGATTCTATAAAATAAACCAAAAAAGTACTGTGGAAGCCTGGGTTACTTTTTTTTTTTTTTGTATTATTTTTGCATTACAGCTCAATGGAGGCTTCACTTTTGCTATCTGTAAGTTGCAGATAATGATACAGGCTTTCTCTGTTAAACCTATTCTGTGCTCTGATGACAAGTGCTAGATAATAGCTATGTACTATTTTATTACTAAAATGCCATTGTTTATTTTTCTAGTCTCTGTTACTGTGCAGGGGCAAACTATTTTCCATCTTATCAAACACAGATTACATTTGTGACTGAAATTAAAATAGGTCTAAATGCCTTCAGATTCTTTTCAGGAAAAGTCTCACTTTAGCTTCATTAGGAGATATGCTGGAGAAAAAAAGAAGTGTTTCTAGCACACTGATGAGAGAAAATTGGAGTGGAGATTGTTCTTAAGATCTGGCACAAAAATCTGCATTGCTAGACTTGATGTGGGAACTAATAAGTAAATAAATTATACATTAAGGTGGAATTATTGTAGATATGTATTTCAAGTCAAAGAACAGATATATTAAACCTGTCAAGAAGCAGACACACAAAAATAAGAATTAAGACAGTTAAAGATATGAATGATAGATAAGCATTCTTTGCTTAGCAGAAAAGAAATAATCCATTTGAAAACTGGAAGAGATAGTGGGGAAACAGAAGTAAAAAATATTGCATAAATCTTGAAACTTGTCAAAGCTATAAAATTATCTAGCAAATGTTTAATTGGACCTTCTGATATACCGAGGACTGAATATTGCTTTTGTCTTCTCCCACAAGACAGCCCTACTAGTACTTGTGAATTTTGCAGATACAGGACTAATAAAGAGGTAAAGTACAGGAAGGGTGTTTTTGCAGTTTTAAACTAACGAACAGGACTGGAGGGACTGAACTCCTTTGAAAGGATTTTAGAATGTAAAAATAAAGCATAGTTGCTAATATATATTACACCTGACACTGTTTACATGCTCTTCCATTGTGCCTAAATAAAATGAGGAAAGTGCATTGCTGGCATTGACTTTTAATACATGGAACTTTCATGAACCATGAAACTGGGTAGACATGTTCTGGGAAAAGATTGACTAAATGTGTTTTTTTCTTTATAATACACCTTCCAATTCTACCACAACGGTCCCAAGAAATAACATCAACAGTTTTGCTGCATCCCTGCTGGGGTGGCTTTGCTAGAGTGCCTTGTACAGAAGTTTCATCTGTGCATTTTCTTTGTGAGGAGGCAGAGATGGATGCTGCTGTGCTGCAAAGCACATGGTGTTTGGGAAGCTGTGGCAAGATAAGCCAGCTCAAATGACATCATTCTGTGCTTACAGAGGGACAGATTTACAACTCCCTCTGCTGTGCCATTTCTAAGATAGGACAATATGTCATGTGTGAAGATCATTACACATTGGTCATCAGATGAAGAGTATGTTATTTTACTTTTCAGAGGGTAAAAAAAGAATAGAGGCCACCCACAGGACAAGGCAGTTCTGTACATTTCTTCAACAAAGTGATTTGGAGGGGCTTATTTTGTAGATGGAATTGGGCTTGTAGGGGCTCAGACAACGACTCAATGACTTTGATGCATGAAAACACTGCCCAGTCCATTAAGAGCTGAAAGGATGGCTCAGTGAGGAAGAGCCCTTCACAAGAAGGTTCTTGTTATTGAGTAATCACTGTAGTGCAGAACATTTACGCTTTTATTTAGTGACTTGCTCAGCTCACTCAGGCTCAAGCTATTGTTCAGGTTCTTTATTATTACTGGTTAGAAGGAAAAATCAAGCAGAAAGAGGAAAAAATGTCTGGAAATAAGAAGAAATATAGTGGAGTTTAGAAGCTTTTGGACACAATGACATTTGAATGTTTACCTCTTCCTGCCTTATTTATCAAATAAGGGATTACTCCATGTACAGAATGATTTGTGAAAATAAGTCAGTTGAAATGTGGCCTATTTTGTTAGAAAGAGACTGATATATCTGTAAAATATACATGAAAAATCACCACTGTTTATTCTCATTCCACCCACTACAAATTTGATTCCTAACAAGCACATATTAATGCTGTCTCAACATGCCATTTTTTCCCTTTTCAAACACAGCACAGTGCCAGCAGTCTGCTATGAGTCCCCATACTTCTGTCCTTGAGAATCAATGACAGTAAAGCATTCTCCAGAGCTGCATGAACCAGCATCTTTTTACAGCAGTCTTATATTTCTAAGGTAATGCATCTTGCTGCCAAGGTTTTAACCCACAGGCTGTCTGACAGCCCATCCAGAGCCACCACAGCCACAGCAAGGTTTGGAAACAAACTCTCCATCTCCCAGCAGGGAAATGATTCAGCACGAGCTAGACTTTATTCAGTCTTGTAAGAATACAATGCAAAAATTTACCTGATTCCTTGACAAAATGTGACCCTAGAAATCATATTGAAATTTCTCAACAATATATTCAGAGTCATTGAGGGTTTGCTCCTATTAGCTCAAAGCAGAGAAACAAGCAGGGCATAAACTCTGCACCCCTACCATGTCTTTCCACACTGTCAAATCACTTATGTCTTACACAAGTCTCGACCTGGTGAACCTAAATGGGACTTTAACAGTCTCTAGAACTGTTCATCCTCCACAGAGCTGTCAGTTCCACTCCACTGAGGAGTTAATCTTAAATTAATTTGTCTTCTTGCTGAAAGCTGACTGCTTTCCCCAAATGTACACCTCATTTACTCATGCAGAGAAACAACTTGCTCACTACGGTTATATCTTTCCATGTCTGAATGACAGAGGGAAAAACTTCAAACTTTTGATGTCAGGATGTCCTGGACAAGCCACTGCTAAGCTTCCAGAGGTAGGTGCCACTGCAGCTAACATGCCTGCTCTGTGGTATTTTCTCTTCAGATAAATGTAAGGACAGGGATATCTAGCAGCAAAGGATGCAACCAGGCTCAGTGAAAGATTCTGGCAAAGTACACGTCCTCAACTTACTAAGAGCTGGCTTGCCCACCTTTATTCCCTGGCTGAAAGCTCACTGGTTTCTGCTTTCCAGTTTTGGAAGGCACATGCTCACTGGGACAGAACTGTCTCTCAAAACTGAGAGTAAAATCTTTTCTTCTTTTATCAGTGCTAGTGACAGTCCATGTTTTTTCCAAACTGTCCATCCCAACCCCTCTCAGTTGTTCCGAATAGTCTTCAATAATTTCTGGAACAACTTCAAAAGTAGGACATCTTGCTAGGAGATAGAAGACATCCTCCAGGGTAAAATGAACTTTAAACTCTCCATTTCACTTCCCTGAAGAGTGCATAACCACTAGGACACTATGCAAATACAAGACACCAGTACTTGGGCTTAAAAGATAAACAGAGTTTTTGTCTTGTCTTGCAAAGACCACCTGCAGATTCTACCCTCAGAAGTGCATTGCACACACTGGCTCCTGAGGCAATTAGGTCTCTCCTTGCAGCCTTCAACTGAGCAGCTAATCCCCAGAAAGAAGTATTTCAGACACACAACAGTCATCAACTTCTTGTTTCTTATTTTCAGATAACTCCGAGATCCACAAATGGGTGTTTGGGAGTACAATTTAAGTTCAACATTTAGGAACTATCACAAGGCTTTAATTCCATTTCGGAATTAGAAAGCTACCAAATTTATAATGAAAACACAGAGTCTGTAGGTGCTCAAATCTTTTATCACATTTGTAACCTTAAATCTTGTGAGGAAGAGTGTTGACAACAAATACTCACTTCAAAGACTAAATCTGCTTTTGCAGCCAACATCTGAGTTTTCTGGTCTAACATCAGCCTAGGTGATCTCCAGAAGAGGCAAAAGTTTGCATCCCTTTTGTTTAGCCTCTGCCAGGGACGAGGAGGAGCAGAGAGGAAAAGGTGATGCATGCACAGACTGCAGACTGCCTTTTAATCTCAGTCACAGGCTTTGGCCCCATGTGTGTGTTACCTCCTGCCAGCCTTATTGTCTAAAATTAGATGTTATTCTTTTTAGTGACTTGTCAGAAGATAAAACAACAGAGGAGAGGGCAAGACTGTGTGGAGCTCTGCATAGAGTCAGAAAATCATTGCTCTGATAAGCAACATGACATGCCTGAATTCAATTTTGCTATAATTTATTTTCTTAGTATCACAAGAGGAATCTTATTTCTGGTTTTAAAATTTTTAAATTAGGATCTTTCATATCTGAACTTAATAGCAGGAATGAGTGTATACCAACAGCACTGGGCCTATTTCACACTCTTCAAACCTGTGGACGATAAACTTGTTTAACTTACAGAGCAGTCTACATGCATTTTATAAATTTTCACTTACGGTTCCATGAATAAATGTGACATAAATCACTAAGGAAATCACTTAGTCAAAGCAGTGGCAATACAGCAAAGTGTTTTGCATGCACATTGGGACTGGAATGAAATGGCTGTACTCACCGAGTCCGATGGGATGTCTGGATTCCGGGAAAGAGAAGCTAATTTAGTGATGATAGCTAACATACACCAACACAATAAGAGCTGCTGCTTATAGACTAGGCTTTCCTTGCCTCTATTAGAAAACTTAGAAGCTAGAGAAACCAATCAGAACTGTAGTATTCTGCTAGTACAACAAGCACCATATAGCCAAGAAATACATATCTTAAGATCTCCCACAGTGATCTGGAAGCCATATACATTGAGCATCACAGTGATCATGAGTACTTGCTGGTGGTCTGTGGGGAGCTGATTAGTCAAAGCATGCTGCTTCCACTATTAAACAACATTTAAAAGTTAAACTAATATTAAATATCGATCCAATATATATTGGCCCATGCAGGCAAATGCTGCAATTGCCACAGGAATATTATTCTGTTGCCAGAAAGATAATAATGTTCTACGCAATGACAAATCGGCTGGGAGGTAGTCCCATGAGGCAATACATCTGGTGATACAGGAATTTGTGAATGTTTTACATTACCAAACCCTTTGGCCTGCATTCCTTGACATGACTGAGCATTTAACATTTTGCAGGTTCCTCACTGAGGCATAATTTTTGCAGGATCCTCACTGAGGCATAATTTTTGCAGGATGATCTTTTAGCACTTTCTGAACATTATTCCATCTAAAACATGTCCCCACAGAAATCCACCAACTGTTGATCTTCTAGTTCTTCCCATTAGTAAGCCCAGTTTCTTCCTTATATGAGCATTATCCCCACACAGTTCAAGACAGAATTATAATCACTTCTGGGATAGGTAAAGGCAAATGTATGACCTCCTGAAGATCTAATGATAAGAGTGCAGCTGTAGATGCTGACTGTCCCTTTGATGTCAAGCTGCTTCCAGTATGGCATAGTGTCTGACAGGAGGCAGTAGGCTCTCTGAAACATCCACCTGCTGAAAACTGAGGTGAACGCAGCTGTAACAGACTCAAAATTTCTAGAAATGGGTACTGCTACCTTCTCACAAATGTATATGCCTCATACAACACCAAGTAGAGAAGATAAACTCCCCAACTTTTAAATCCTCTTGAATACTGAAATTTTGAAGGTTGTGCTGGCTCAAGTGTCATTGAGTTAGTTTTTCCCCATAGTCCAAACCTTTTTTGTCCAGACTAACATGAAATCCGTTAAACCCAGAATATTTTAGGTGATCAAAACCAAGGGATCAACTCGTTTAATGTAGGCTACCTACACAGTAACTTCTGTGGAGGTAACTAACTTCTGTTTAGATGTTTAGATGCTTTAACATTCATCTAAACTTCAGTTTGGACTACAAGAAACTTACTTTTCTCCAACAAGCACCCACTAACACATTGTCTTCTCTTAAATTCCCTGTCACTGCTAGGAAAGTCATCATAAGGTCACTGTGAGACATCTGCAGTTACCATTTGTGGGGAGGAGGGCTTGCCAGAAAGGACAAAGTTCAAGAACACAACATCCCCCATTAGCATCGTTCTGTTCTAGTCAAAATAGCTTTTTTATTTCCTTATTTGAAATTAAATCCCCTCAAATCAAATCCAGATGTCCTAGGTTTATTTATTTATTTACATTTTTTAGAAGCAGAAAGTGATGTAGGAATGGGAAGAATCAGTTTGAAAACTCTGAGGAAAAGCCTTGATCCCAGAAGCAGTGCTCAAACTGTTATAATACGTATTTTTCCTTAACCAGAATACCAAGAAAAAAAAAAAAAGCAAATGAGCAGTATATACTCAAAGAAACAAAAAAAATCCCCCCAAATCAAATCCTTCTAAATACTTTCTATGTATTTCTACTTTGTATTGTGATTCTAACCAAATGCAGATGCTTTCTTCTTTACTTATTGAAAATGCAATCAGCAATAAACTTAATTTGTGTCTGACCAAGGCTCTTACAGTAACTGATTACTTACAGATGCCAAATCTCCAAGTGAAATTTTTTGCCACCTGTTTTCAATTTCAGGATTGGCAGTTTTGTATTTCCACAGCTTATTGACCCCGTGCAGGGCTATACCATCTGCTGCTGTATTCTCCAGGCTCAATCACCAGTTTCCACAGGACATCAACAACAGCAGAATTGCTTTATCAGGAGTTTTCCTCATTTACAGAAGGAAGCATACTAAATAGTATAGCTTGGAAATATGAAAAATGCCTTTCACATCAAAAGGAAGCTTCACATGAAACAGTGATTACTGTTTTTTTCAGTAAGTTGTTTCATTCAGGGCGTGAATATGGTTTATTTATATGTCAAATTAATCATATCAAGATGTTTCCATGTATTGTGCAGACCAATTTTCACTGGATTCTTATTTGGATATCCATTATATAGATTTGTATAGTTTGAAGTTCTTTAGGAGAGCCCACTGAATTCACAGAAACAGAGATGTCAGCATTAAATCTATGTACTAGAAAATATGATAATAATAAGCACTTTGTTGGTGATCAATCAATGAACAAAACCGTGGAATTTTTCCACTATTCTGAAAAAGATATGTTGCTAAATATTTCTGCAAAACATTTTTCTATTTCAGAGTGAGACCTGTTTTCAAAGTATACCACCAATATTGTTTAAGCCATCACTCATCCATAAAATAATGCCAAAATGTACTTGTCTTCTAACAATTAATTGATAGTATATGTAAGAGGAGCCAGTTATGGAAAGGGACTGCTCAATTACCCATACTGTAAGTTGCAGCACAAACCTCCAGGGGATGCTATGTATATTAAATTTATGCCACATTTTCACTTTTGAATGCCTTCTACTATGTAAATCCCAGCTGATACCAACCCATCGGCCTACAGTTGGTTGGCATTATTTTTTGCTTCTGTGATCATAATGATGAAGTTCCCCTGATGTTGACAAGACCCAGCATGGTAGATGCCCTGCAAACACAGAAGAAAAAGACTGTCCCACCATTTCTGTTACTGCCTAAAGAATTAAGTACATGCTAAAGGTTGTGCTCTGAGATAAGTTATAGGCCAATTCCTCCTAACATTTTAATCAGTTTTAACCACAACCAGCACAAGACTGAAGGCATCTTGCCTGTGTTTTCCCAACTGCTGAGCCTCTTCCCTCTGCTCAGGTGGCCCAGCAGCAGAGGAGGCAGCTGGGTCTGGGAGAAAGGGAGGTCTGAGATGGGTGCTCTTTCAGCAGCTTTGGAGCAGGGTTATCAGGGTGGAAGGGGCAGCTGCAGGCATTAAGAGCAGAAATAGCATGCAGACCTTGGAAAATTCACTTGGGACGGGAAAAAAGGGAGACTGGGTTGAGAAACACTGACCTAAGGCTGAGAATAAGGGGGAGGAGGGAAATGCTGATTTTGTGCAGACACCAAAGCTCCAAAAATTATTATTTTCCTTATTTCAACATCAACCACAGAGCTTTCAGTACAATCTTCTCCCTGATGCAGAAAATGACAGCTGTTCCAGGCCCATCCCCCAGTTCACGAGGCAACCAAATCTCACTCTTCTTCTCCAAAAGAAGCTTCTGAGCTCTTCCCCAGATTCAGTGTGTGGTAGTGGTAGAGGCAAGAGACAGCACAGGCATGCTCCAGCCAGCCACTGCTCTTCCAAGACTGTCAGACTGCAGCTACAGCTCTTGTGCTAATGCTGATAGACACAGAACCCTTTATTCCTCATAACAATTTGATTAACCTTCTGCCATATCCTTGCTCTATCTCTAGAAGAATGAATGCAACTTTGGCATCAGTCTGAAGCCACTAGTTTTTGTGTCTTCTGCTTAAAGAACTCAGCCAGGCAAGAATTAGACAGGATTGTAGCCCACTCGCTGCAATGTCCCCTGACCTCAGTTAACACTGACATAAAACTAGAAGTATGCTGTTGACTGTAGTGCAACTATTCTCATTGTACAGGAGTGCATCTGAGGTCAGAATCTGACTCAAACTGCTTGCCAAAGACTGCAAAATATTATGAAAGAATGGCTAACAGAAGCTACCCACACCCACTGAACCATGCATGTTCAGCTGAGAAGCAGCTGTTTTAAGGGTCAGTAATTCTGTAATAAGTAAACACATTTATTGTAATGTTGAACACTAAGCTAATAATATAAATACCAAGTAGGACATTTGAAATACCATGCAAACAACAACATACATCTGAAAAATAGCTCCAGCAAATGCTTGTTTTTCACCAGAAAGATCACAGGATCAGCAGCTGTTTACTGCTTCAGCACAGCAATTACAGAGTAAGCTTAGCCAATGTTTCCAGTAAAGCCTGCTCCCATCCATCCCATTTCTAATAATCTGTGACATTTTTTTCCTGAGTCTGATATTCAGAGAGCTTGCTGTCCAAAATACTAGCTGAGTTACTCTCAGAGCAAGGCCAAAAGATCACGTGCTCTGCTTTTCAGATGCAGTTAGCTAAAACTAATTCACTTCGTTCTTTGCAAAGATCCCCTGTTTCTTACTCAGCAGTATAACTGTAGGACACTAATAAGGAAGTTTCTAAAGACTAAACATTTTAATTAGAAGCAAAAAAGGCCCTGCCAGGAAAAAGAAATCTCTGCATTTACTTTTTGTTTCTGTGATTTGTCTAAGTAAAACACACTGATGATAGCAGCTAAGCTCTCAGCCAAGAAGAAGACACCCACATGGATTAAAGAACAGACCCAATATTTGGACTTCTGCTGACTTTGGTGGGCTCTCGGCCAGCCCTCAATAGAATCTCACTCTTAACAGGGCTCCAGTGTATCTGGATCCCTGCAGAAGTTCTCTGTAAGCTCCCACCCTTGCAGGAAAAAGCCACAGAGCCTCACCTGGCCCATCAGTAGATGCCTAAACTGTGAGCCTGGAGCACCGAAGTGGGGCAAGAAGAGACTGTCTCAACTGCTGTGCCCATGTCTATTTCTGCCCTGGGGGTGCCTCAGACCAGCTGCCCTCCACCTGACCACTTCAGGCCTGTCTACTGGCCCTGTATGGTGTGCTGGGTATGATGGAGGGTTAGAAATGGACAGAGCCCAGCATCACAGTACAAGGAGAGAGGCTCTTTTCAGACACCTTCAAAACTGCAAAAACACATAAACAAATGAGAGTGTAACATTCTCCTCAGACAAGTCACAGAGCAGAATCACAGAATCACAAAACGTCAGGGGTTGGGAGGGACCGCTGAAGATCATGGAGTCCAACCCCTGCCAGAGCAGGACCAAAACTCGTGCAGGTCACTAAGAAATGCATCCAGATGGGTCTTGAAAGTCTCCAGAGAAGGAGACTCCACAGCCTCTCTGGGGAGCCTGTTCCAGGGCTCTCCAACCCTTAAAGAAATTCTTCTGCATGTTGAGGTGGAACTTCCTGTGCTCTATCTTGAATCCATTGCCCCTTGTCTTACCACAGGGCACAAGTGAGAAGAGGTTGTACCTTCCTTCTGGACAGCCAGCCTTTATATATTTATACACATTAGATTCCCTTTCAGTCTTCTCCTCTCCAGACTAAAAAGCTTCAGGTCTCTCAGCCTTTCTGCATAAGGCAGGTGTTGCAGTCCCCTAATCATCCTTGTAGCCCTCCACTGTACTCTCTCAAGTAAATCCCTGTCCCTCTTGAACAGGAGAGCCCAGAACTGGATGCAATACTCCAGGTAAGGTCTCACTAGGGCTGAGTAGAGGAGAACCTCCCTCGATCTACTAGACACACTCTTTTTAATGCACCCCAGGATACCATTGGCCTTCTCGGCCACAAGGGCACATTCCTAGCCCTGGATAACCTTTTTCCACCAGGACTCCAAGGTCCCACTCCATGGGGCTGGTATCTAGCAGACTGCCTCCTAACTTGTACTGCTGCATTTTGTTATTCCTTCTTGGGTGCAGACTCTGCAGTTGTTTAACCTCATGAGGTTCCTCTTGGCCCAGCTCTCCAGTCTGTCCAAATCTTGCTGAATGGTCTCACAGCCTAACTATAGCATTCACACTGACACTATGTATTGTTCTACATGCCAACTATTTTGGTTTTATTTTTATTTTAGTCAACATACTAAAGCAAAAGTATCACACACTCTTTTATTATTATTTTTTTCCAGGAGAAAAAAAGGCTAAAAATCACAGTGAAAATGCAGATATACAGGCACATTTTTGCTAGCATATATGAAATTTTGTAGACAAGTCTTCCCTCATTTTCTTTCCTTTTCTAGAAGAAATGTTGAGATGTCCTTTCCTGTCTGAGACTTTAAAAGAAGAGTCCTCCCTCCTCTTCCACACAAATCCCTTTAGCTGGAGCTTCCACACCAAGCAGTGAAGGTATTGTAGGAGAAAGAAGAAAACTAAGCAGTCTACCCAGCAAAGAACTCATAATCCATTCCCCCATGCCGATAACACCTTTTTCTGTTTACTCCTGATGCTAGGTCCTTAATGTATTTTTTTCTAGAGTTGCCCCTTTTGTCTACTGGTTTTCTCAAAGAGTTCAGAAAGCCAGACTGTTAATATAGATTTAAAAACTAGTGTTTAAAAGCATAGTTTAAAAGCATAAATTATCTAACTGTGAGTTCTAATGCTCTCTATTGGAATGTGGAACAGAAAGGTGATCCCACTGAAAACAGTAGGGTCTGGTCTAATGTGAAAGATTTAATTAATTAATACAGTCACTAATTTCAGTTGCCTTTCCCTAAATCAGAGTGAGATTGATGCCATTCGCAAAGCAGAGGCCTTCAGGACAAGACCAGGGACTGAGAGAGGGCTCTCAAAAAACAGCTTTGTTCATGCTCAGCTTTGTAAAAAGCAAAGGTACAAACAGAGCTGAAAAGCTAGCTCCTTTCATATACAAACTATTGCAGCAAAAAATTATATAGTATAATATCCTTGTAAAACTCCTTTAAATTTTAGATTTCAGTGCATAGATAACTTAAAATAATACACATAAACTAAGAAGCTAACTTCAGCTTCTTAAGGAGACCTGGATATAAGGTCATATCATGATGCACATCATCTCTAAATGGAAAGCTCTGACTGGATAGAACAAGAAATAAAGAATTTAAGTCTTCTAGATTTTGGTTCAATGTAAGGAAATCACAAAAATATTAGAGTTATGTAATAGGGCAACATAAACATGGGTTTTGTAAATCTCTCCACTGTATTTAACTTCTTTTCATGTACACTTTTTCCTTGTCAAAGAAAGAGATTTGGGTTGCCTTTTTAAAATATCTTGAGAATCTAGAACCTAATAATCGTTCCTGTCTGTTAGCTGAATTTTTATCAAGTAACATTTTGCCTTTTTAAAAATATTTTATCCCTACTTTGGTAAAGCAATTAGTCTAGATTAGTATAAATTGACTGTCTGTTAGACTAGGTTAAGAATGCATGGAAAAAACCTTTCCTCAACTGTGTTTTAGAAACTCTTTCAAACTATATTCTCCAGGATGCAAAACCTCTTCATCAAGATAAGCATGTTTTACCAGTAATTATGTTATTAATCTTCATCATGACTTCAGTGATTTTGTTAATTCTACAAGTGTCAAAAAGTGTAATTATATTTATATATTAGCCTCTTTAATGTTGTAAAATACTGAAGAAGCAAAGATCTGGCACAACAGAGAGAAAATTCAGTGCATACATAGTACCCTCATAAGATTTACTCTTTAGATTTCCAGAGATTTAACATGATAACTACTATTGCAGTCTTAAAACTCAGATGCAGTCAAAATGCAGTCAAGCCATCAGGAGTAATATAGCAAAGTGCCTACTTAATACAGTGATTTTGATACTTTAATAGCAAAGACAGCAAACCTACATGAACTCCAGCAAGCATTTTGTTACCATTACCAATGCGCAAGGCAACTGTTGCTCTAATAGACTGTAATCAATAATCAATAGTATTTAATCCTAAAATTACTTTAAACTAATTTTCTACCTGTTCTCAGTCATTAACTCTGCAGAGACAAACAAGTTAGTGTGTATTTTCCTTGGCTTAATTTTGGGATGGAGAACAGCCCCGTGAGAGAAAGTAGTGCCTCTTGGTCTAGTAAAAGAGTTATGTGGCATTTCATAGAGAGTAACTGAACTGAAAATACATTCTGCCACACAGCATGAATTTCAACCAGCAGTAGCACATGTACAAGTGTAGTGTTATGAATGTGAGGATCTTTGGATAGGCACTGGTACTAATGGCATCTGCCATAAACATGAATGAATTCTCACATTAGTTGCAAAAAACCCAAAAAGCACAACATGATTTTAGGAAATATAACAGAAGAATTTCACCTATACCCTGTCATTTTGTAGCTCTCAAAATAAGCTTGTGCTTCAACATATGAAAATGGAGATAGGAAAAGCATTGTGTATAACCTCCAACTTCCCATGACACATCCACAAGTCTGACTAATGAAAATGCATAGCAAATTTATCAGCCCTACATGTGCCCAGGTGTGCTCCATTCTACACGGCTACAGCAAGAATGCAAAAGGTATCAAAAACCAGGGCCTAACTTGACCAACAGAATCTCAGTGGTTTGGATTAATTAAAATGTACAACACTTCTGCAAAAGGAAATACAACCTGAAGACAAAAGTTCTTACAGGCATGCGACAACTTCCTTAACAATCCAGGGAACGTGTGGATAACCACTGCCTTCCCAAGAAAATACTTATTGAAACAATAAGTATAAAATTAAAAACACAAATTAAAAAAATAAAGTCACATAAAACATTTTCCATGTTTTACAACCTGGGTTTTATTATTTTTTTCATAATATAAGTGCTCTATTTTTCTTCCCAATTTTATCTGGAGACAGATTTTGTGAGATGTTATCAAACCAAGTCAGACTATGAAGTTCAGTCCTACAGGTAATCTGGCAGCACTGTCAAGAGCTATACAGGATGCTCTGCAAGGTGTTGTAAATCTAAATTTCCAAATGCAACTGAGTGAAGAGTGAATACACATTGTGATATCTAATACAGTGAATTGTTGTTGACAAACCACTTATCAGCGATGGTTTAATAGCACCAGTATTTTCTAAAGCATCTTAGTTCTTCTGATTGCTGAAATAATTGTGTCTTTATGTACTAGACTCTGAGTCAGGTAAATGCTTGGTGTGACTGCTACATGAGGCTACAGGTTACAGGCATTTTCCTCTCTCTTCACAATAGCTCTTCAAGGGAAAATTAAATGTCTCACTCTAAAAGAAACCGTGATATGCTCTCAAAACAGGAATGTAGCTTTGCAAGTAGATTGCTGCTTCTTTCGTTTATTCATTCCCAAAAGATTTGTTAAGAACATGGAAAGGCTTCTGCTGAGCCACACAGCCAGCAGCAATTGCTGTTTCATGAAGAAATATCAAAGAAGAAACTTGAGAACAATGGAGAGAGTGATTCACTGACAATTTCTGCCCAGAAAAAGGACTTCAAAGGAAGCCAGTAGAGTTATACCAGCTGCAATCAAAAGGGGAACCTTTTACATCTCCTTATGCACTACCTCAATTAATGCAATGCTTTCACCATATGTTTGCTGACCACGAATATAAATTAATTTTTATGTAAAATATTTAAATACCTGAAAATCTTCACAGAAATAATGTCCTTTAAAAAGTTGACTCAGGATGGCTATCATTCTAAAATATAAAATTGGAGTGATATGAATGGCTCCCAGTATTTGTAAGATCAAGAAAGTGTCATGTCACTCTGCTTGATTTATGATTAAATTTAATGCATTTCTAAAAGGAAATAATATTTTTCTAAGTTAACATGGAAAATCAAAGTAACACAATCTTATAACTCTATTGTGTTTTATATTTGACCTTGTTGTTCTACTTGCCTTTCTGTATCTTCGAAAGGGATTTTGTTCTTATAATCTCCTACCTGCAAAAGAATCTAACTTGACCATAACCATTTTCTCTCTGTGGAACATTTTGTTCCTCAACTCAAAGGCATCTTTTAACAAATAAATTTTGACCTAATCTATTTTTGATTTAAATTAAAAAGAATTGCATGTAATATAATAATATGAGTAATTAAAGAAATTTAAAGAAAATAATTATCCTAATTCAATTGTAAAGGAGCTCTTTGAAAACAAATACATTTGATTACTATCTGTGAGAGGCTATAATAATGAATAGTAACTTGGCTCATAACAGCTTCTGTATTAGGCAAAAATATCAATCTACTGTAGCCACAAATTTTACATGTTTACTAAGACCACCTCTGCGTACATTTGCAATATCATAACACAGAAACTCTGCAAGTTTTGAGACAGCATTTCTAAGCAGGGCAGAAGTACAACAGCAGCCAGGGCCTTATTTTGGTACTCCTACATTCAGGCAGAAAAGGAACTAGTACTATCCAGGACCATTCACACACAGGAGAGACAACACACTTCTCTCTCATAGCAGTCCTAGAGCAATAGCAGCAGCAGTGGGACCACTGAGCCACTGACATCATTGAGGCATTTTATTTCCAGAGTGCTCTTGACCCTAAAGATCCTGTGTTCAGCTGCTAGGAGAGAAGAGGTGTGTGGGTCGCAGAGACAGATAGTATGCTGCAGCATTTAACATCCTGTTTACCCTGGCCTTAATTTTAGTTCATTACTGGGGAATGGTGCAAGAGAACATCTGATGAAGCAGGAACCTCAAACATACAACCAAGTTTCCAGACAAAGGAGGTTTTCCATTTTCTCCTTGCAGTTCAAGAGCCCCTTCTGCTTTAACTTGATAATTATACAAGATGAAGAACCCTATGGCATAGACAGATGATCCTCCACTGCAGTCTTTACTCCAGGATCTCCCTGCCTGTTCCTATTTTCTATTGGTACCACAACCACAAATAATAGATGACTTTGATTTGTTCAAGCTTTATAGCAAAGTACCTACTATACCATCTTTTTTGTGTTGCTTTTTTCTTTAGTATAAATTACATAGTACATTATTACTGAGTAAAACTTCAAGAAAGAAAAGCAGAGCTGGAGAAAGTTATGGAATCCTTGACTACAATCCTTGACTAAAATTCACAGCTTGTTTTCAAGCAAGTCAAGGAGGATGCATTTATCTCTTGCTTCTTCTGCTCTCATTCAGAAAACAAAACAAAACTGTTTTGTGGGATGCAAGTATGTCTCTTTGCATGAAAATAAGGGTGGTTTGAAGAGCGGAAGGGCAGTGCAAGTTCAAAACACCAGAGGCTGCAACACAATTTCTGCTTAACACAGGAAAGCTAGTAACAGGCTACTCCAAGCTGGATGGGGTGATAAAGGAGCAGAGCTGCCACTGGCATTATTGTGAAGTCTACAAACAGCTGTTTGCACACAGTGGCCAGGAGGCAGGGAGGACACAGCACTGCAGATGCTCCTCCTGATAGGCCCAGCCTGCTGTGATGCCTTCCCTGTATGCCAGCAAAAGCCCTGGGACAACTGTGATTCAGGGAGAGGCAGCTCAGGCAATGCCCTGAGCTCTGTCTGCCACAGCCTGTATGTAACTGCAGAGCCAGTGTGAGGTCACACACCAGGGCACTGCACTACAGGCTTTATGTTCTCTGAGCTGCCTACCATTTTGACGTTTGACAAAGTATTTTCCTGCTCATTCTCTCAGAGGAGACGTTTTTGAGAGAGAACAAAGAAATTTCAAACCAAAAGGTTAATAAAGTCTCAAAATAATAGCATACAAAACTGCTTGTGTCAAATACAAACTCTTACAACACATCAGGGTCACAAACACATTTTCAATACAGGTTTCTTCACACTAATGATAAAGGTATGCCACCCATTTTCAGATCTTCTTGAACATACCCGAGTAACCCAAGGTGCACTTTCTATTTATCTAAGTGTTTTATTTGCCTGTTTTCGTCCTCTGTCATCACAGGAAGTGACAATCCCAGAAAAAGAAATTTAATACCTGGTGTCTAATAGGCTTTTTTGCTTCCAGAAACAAAGTTTACAGTTCTGCCATCATATTGTAACTTGTGCATGTTCTCTTTTCAGAGAGCAACTCATAGTATTAGAAAGAATCAGAAGATAATAGGCAGTTTCCCAAAAAAGCAGTCAACAGTGATATTCACTTTACTGGTAGAAAGACAGGCTGCAGACAGAAATCTAGACCACGACAAATGTAAGGAAATGGCTTGACTGAACTGATGGGTTAAACACCCCTCTGGTATGTTATGGAAAGAGTAAAATATCTCTTCAGATTTACATTAGGAAGTAATTAAATCAAAGCCATGCAGTTGAATGCAGCTTTGACAACTTTATACACCTCACTGTTTCACTGGAGAGAATGCAATGACCATTTGAACAAAACAGCTCTAATAGAGCTTTGTATACAGGAATTTCATACCTAGACTAGACTAACCCAGGCACTAATTTGCCAGATTACCTCTGCTGTGAATAACTTCTACTCCCTAAATATATTTTAGGTGCATCTGACTGAAATCAAAGGCAGACAGTGTGATTTCTTCTTTCATCTACAAAGAAGCAAACCATTCTACAGGAGAGATTCTGTTTCTAAAAATGCCAACATCAGGCTCTTGTACTGGCCGTGTAACTTTCTCTCAAAGTACCATTATTTCTGCCAATTCTGCTGAAACAAAAGGCAGATGCTGCTGCATGTACTTCCAAGGAAAAGAACTTGGAAGCACCATGCAGTGACATCTGCCTTAACACTTACCTGTTGTCAATTACATAACATAATAAAATAGAGGTAAAACAACATCTATGAATGCTACAATACGAATCCAGCATTTGTGAAGTCTTAAGGACTTTTTTTTTTACTTTTTATGAGATCAGCAGTAATTTTTCAATTCACATTAGCAGACATTCAAGTGAGGACAAAAGCTTATTTCAAACCACAAAATAGCTGCTAACTGAGGTGAAAAACTAATTGTGTGAAGAGGTCTCTTCATGGGGCATTTTCTTGGGGTGATTAGCCAGAGTATAATGGTATAAAAGGAGTAACGTAATACAATATACACATGAATAATTTAGTTTGGTGGGATGTATTTCAGCTACACGAAGTTGCTGAAATTGTATTTTACGAAGAGTAAAAATTTATAAAAGAGTATAAATTTATAAAAGAGTATAAATTCCTTAGTGACCTGACTAGTATAGTGGGCTACTAAGCACTTTTGTCCAGAGTTTGAATGTGACAGTAGATACATCTATTCATTCGGATTTACAGGGATTCTTTAAATTACAAAATAGATTAAAATCTGTGTGCAATCTACAGACACAAATTTGGATCTGCAACTGCTGCCCCGCTGACATTTTACTCTGGAATGCCAAACACTGGTTTCGTTGAAGTTAATGAGAAGTTTCAGTTAATTTAATAAGATCTGAATTTGTCTTCCATGTGTTCCAACCTAATGAAGCAAATATATTAAATATCTGACTGTCCCAAGACATTACCTACTAAACATATTTGGGGAGATAAGGATGGACAAACATTTGGGAGACCAAATTGTGTCTGTTTTGTAACACTCTAGGAAAATAGTTTAATTTCTCTTTATTCAGAGATGTTCTATAATCCAAGGTGACGTTTTTTGGTAGTGTTCGGTTGGTTTTGTTTTTTGTTTTTTTGTTTGTTTTTTTTTTTTAAGAAAAAAAGAATGCTTTCACATCTTGCATGTTTTGAGACAAGATGCTTAAACACTGTCTGCAGAGAAACCAAAGTTTCAATTACCACTTTTTTTGCTTAAGTGACTTACAGTTGCACACAAATGCTAAGCCTTGCCCAAACATCGCTTTATCCAACAGATTCACAGAATTTCATGTTAGAAGACAATGTGATAACTTGTCTAATTTAATTTTATTCTGCTTTTTTAAGAACAGGAATCAATAACTACAGAATGGAAACCTCACCTCACATCTATACTATTTTTGTCTCTTCATAGAATCACAGAATGTCTTTGGTTGGAAGAGACTTTCAAGATCATCCAGTCCAACCTTTGATCAACAATCTTGACACTTTTGACTACTTTGAATTATTTTCTCTGAATTACCATGGAGAGTAGATTTCCAGTTTGACAGAATTAAAAATTAAAATTTCCTTTATTTTGGGGGGAGCAGCAGAAAAGCAAGTTATCAAAAATCTTGAGTTAGTGATCACAGATTTAAAACTAGAAGATAATTCAACTTACATCCATTTGATTTTTGGCAGCTTATGAGAATGTGTTAAAAAAGGGTGACACTTAGGATCAGCTACAGTACAAGGTTTGCCAAGCCCAACTGAAACAATTGCAATGACATCCACCATACACTAAATAGAAAACCAATTAATGGACATTTAATGAAACACTATCGCTTCATCTTATGCTGTCACTGGTCAGATTTGCACAGAATAATTCATATTTCTGGAAAAGACTTAACATTTATTTCCACTTTGCTCCTCAATTATTTTAATTAAATTAGTATTATATGTTCCTAGCACTATACAAATTCAAGTACCAGCATTTGCTGTCTTTCCAAGTCTAATCCTGTACACTCCCAGAAGCTATGCAGATGCCATTGCAGTTAGACATGCCAATGTCATTGAGCTCAAGATCAAGCCACTGCCAGCTGTACCAGTTAACTTTGAACATTACAGAGGAGTTCACATTATCAAATCTTGCACATTATTAAATCTTTATCACAATGGTGGTTATTGCAGTTGACTAGGACCTGGGTTTTTCCTTCCTTCACATCAGTGTCTTTCAATCTGAGTAGAAAATCAATTTTAGAATATTAATTTAGAATATTAATTCCCAAGATAAAGATGACTGTGGACTATATGCCAAAAATGTACAGAAACCAGCAATGACAATTTCAGTTGTGATAGTCTGAAACGGTGATCTCATAACCAGTTTGCTCCTCTGGTGTTAGTTTTCAAGTGCTGTCACTGTCCTTTAAATCTACTGTTTGAGTCGGTATGGAATCTAAGCATATACTTGATTCTTAATGTGCTAGGGTTTTCTTTTCCACCTTCTGAAATCCACATGTTGTACCACTAATGCTGCCTAGGGACTGTTCTCCATCTTGACAAATAACCTTTCGTACTTAGAAATACACGAGTTTAGTATTTCTGCTCTACACAGCACTGAAACCCATAGAACCATGAAACTATGCATTCTCAAGAGTACAGCTATTATGAGTGCAAACATTACATTTTCTCTACATTATGGGTTGCTACAAACCCCTCCCTTTACATTACAGTTACACCATTACAGTTACAGCATATATATGCATACATATAATGGTTAAAAAAAAAACACCAACCATTCACAAGTTTACAGATATTAATCCTTTCATGATGCTGATTCCTCAGAAAATATCATGTGATATTTTATGTAAAAATCATGGTATGATTTTCAAATTCTAGCTGACTGAAATGAAAGGCTTACAAATATGCTTCTGGAAGTCCCAGTATTCCTGCTTGCATCCCATGACACTTCTGCCTTTGAAAACATGACCCTTAATAATTGCTGGTTTGAGGAATGCAGCCAGGCTGCTGTACACTCCTCTCTCCTACAACTTTACCTGGATACAGACTTCAGTACAAGAACATGGAATGAAAGTCTGCTTAATCTAAGCACCTTAACCACACATACTAGGAGAAACTTCATTTTTCCAGCATGCTTCCATTCAAGAATAAAAATAGCCATATGTATTACTCTGTCTTTTTATCTCATCCACTAATGTAGAAAACATATTCTTCTATGATTCACATGCACACTCATGAATTGGTCATATTGATAGTTGATGGGTAGCCTTGTGTTAATAACCTAGCAGAAAGCTATCAAAAAACTTCCTTAGTATTTTTTGTGAACTTCTAATTAAATGTTTTCATAAGTAGCATTTATGTATTTGTTCTTGTTCCAGTACTATTCTTCAACTCAAATACTCAAATAGGTCTTCTCTGTGTTATTTACTGTTCTAATATTTTGTGAAGATCAAAAATCTCAGCCTTCATTTTAGAAGGTTAAATAAGCCAAGGCCCCTCAGTCTTCTCTCTTACCGTACCTCTCTACTTCTGCTTTTCCTTCAGTGCCTATTCCAGTTGTAGTTAATCTCTCCAGAAGATAGATGGCCAAAGTTCTGTCTGCAGAAAAAAAAGTCTTACCAGTTCTCTACACAATGTAATTAGCTTCCATTTACCAGAAGTGCCCTGAATATCACACCACTTTATGATCACATCAACACTGGAGTATGTTAATTTCTGTGACCCTTCTGAAATTTCTTTCATGAACTGTAAACAGATTAACTGACCCACTGGGTTTCTGTTCTGAGCTGCCTGGTTTACTTACAAATCAAACTGCACTTTGTAGCCCAGTGAGATGGCACTGCCATGGTTTTCAAGTCAACGTAAAAAAAAAAAAAAAAAAAAAAAAAAAGACAAGGGAAAATACAAAAAAATATTTTTCCAAGGAATTCATATCCCATGTGAGCTCTGAAAGACAGGATAATCTGGCTCATCCTAACTTTTTGCTCAGAATAAATAGAAAAAAAATCTTTGTTTAAATGCCAAAACACACTTTAGTGAATATCTGTCTAATAATGGTTTTGAACATAAGCTACTATCATTTCTCAGATGGTCCCTTAAGGCTTAAGACTTCCTTAATTTTTCAGATATTCAAATAATCAATGATACATGACCTTAATTTCAAATCACAAGAAATTAAAAGCTTGAACATTACCTAGAAGACCTAGTCCTTTGAGCAATCCATCTGGCTAATTAGAAATAAATTTTCTTTTAATTTACCTGTACTAGAATGACACAAGAAATAACAGAATGTATTACAGCCCTTACTATCAGCCAGCATTGCTCAGTCTCTCCCAAATGAACTGAAGGCTTTAAGATGGGAAGTTTATTCAAAGCGATTACACATTATATTCCTACATCTTGAATAATTCATCAAAATTAATTCTACATATATTAACAGCTTCTTTCTCCTTTGCACAAGTCCCAGAGATCAATTTATAAGAAAACGAAGTGATTCAGATGTCCTTACTGTATTTTTCAGGTTTGTGATTTTTGTTTTTTTTCTAACACCACCTTCAAAATGGCATTAAAAAGGGGACCATATATGATAAAATAATCCAAACAGTGGGAAGTTTACTTGAGCAAGGGAAAGGGCCTCATGTTGGAGAAATCCTGAGTTTCTGGATGTCCAGAGTCCATCTTTTCAGAAAAAAGGTCACAAATCATTTTTATTGCTGCCTTCTGCAATAAAACAAGCTATCAACATAATTCACTTCACAAGATCAGTTTAATACATTTAAAAGAACAAAACACTACATTTTTTAGATTGCTGTAACTATGACAAATAAAAAAAAAAAACCAAAATTGTGTTTCCAGTGTTCAAAAGAACTATTAGATTATCATGGCTGATACAGGAAACTGGCTGTGCTGACAGGTTTGTCTTATCTAATGTTTCCTAAACAAAGGGCAGTGCTCTTACTCTTCGAGGAGTCTTCAACACTGTTCTTAAGCTATTAAACCAAGCCAAAAACCGTTTGGGACAGAGATCTTTAATATTTATGAACAGTCTTGTTCAACACATTCTGTGTTCAACACATTCTGTAATGAACAGCTGAAATCAAGAGAGCTCAAGTGGGTTCTTCTAGTAAGTGCCACATTATTTAAGTGCCACCTTATTTTCTCCTGTCTCTCAAGACGTGACCATTCTCCAGAGACACTGTCCATCTCTTTCCAGAGATCATCATGGTCCTTAGGAGTTTATTCAGTTTGTTCACTATGTCACAACTTTCCCTTAGATCCCTTTACTTCCTATCACATATCTCAGTTGGTAGGCCTTGACTCTTCAACCTCACCCTGAGGCAAGATCCCTTACAATCTGATTCTTCTTGTCCTCAATCAGCAAAAATTCCTGTTTTGCTACTCCTGAAAATAAGACATTTCCTGCAGATACTGTACTTGAAAAAAACCTGCTCTGTAGAACCCAAATATTTTTAAGATATTCAAAGTATTTCACTGAAATTATCACAGAATCATAGAATGGCTAGGGTTGGAAAGGACCCTTAAAGATCATGTACTTCCAACCCCCCCTGCCATGGACACAGACACCTTACACTAGATCAGGTTGCTCAAGGCCCCATCCAGCCTGGCCTTGAATGCTTCCAGGGGGGTGGTAGCCACAGCTTCCTCAGGCAACCTGTTCCAGTTTCTTACCACCCTCATAGTAAAGAATTTCATCCTAATATCTAATTTAAATTTCCCATCTTCAAGTTTTAAACCATTGCCTCTTCTCCTCTTACTACACACGTCAGCAAAAAATTCTGCCCCAGCTTTCTTGTGGACCCCCTTCAGGTACCAGAAAGCCACTATAAGGTCACCTCAGAGCCTCCTCTTCTCCAGGCTGAACCCCAACTTCCTTGGCCTGTCTTCACAGAGGAAGGACTCCAGGCCTCCAATCATTTTTGTGGTTCTAACAATGTATTTTTAACTGCTCAGTGAAGGTTAAAATAGTAAGTGTCCAGTGCAGAAACCTCAGAAATACTTAGAAGATTCAGCATCCCTAGCTCCCACTGAAATTAAGAATAACTATAATGATTCAGGCTGTAAGTTCTTATTTAAATATTGCCATTTAATTGCCAGTGTGGCAGAGATAAAGTCAAAGAATGATAGCCCACTACAACACTTTTCCAGCAATTTGTCAGTAAAACATTTCCAGAAGTTTTGGCTGGCTCTATTTTTCTTCGGTTGAGAAGCACTTTTAAGTGTTCTCTCTTTTTCAGTCCTAAGCCTTATGATCTTGTTAGCTCACCTGTACCAAGGTTGACATTTCCCCTTTATTAGCGTTCACACTACTCTCATAGGGACTCTCATTTCTCTTGGTGACATCTCATCTTAGAAACTGTTCTCTGTCTTTCCTGCTTTCTTCCTAACAGCTTTGTCTGCAACTCCAACTGATCCTGCTGGATGATATCAAGCAGGTAAAGTAATGCTAAACAGCAGAGATAAAATAACAGCAACAAGAAGAAATAAAAAGTCAGTACCCATTGCTTCAAGCAAAGGTGATCTGTGTCTCCTCTAAGTTCCAAGAGCGCAGATGAGAAAGATGGCAGCGTATGAAATGTAAGAACATGAGCATGTGCTAAAAGCAGAGCTCCCAACTTTGATACAAAACTAGGATAGAAACACTTATTTTGAACCCTTGGCAGTGTTGATGTCACTGTCCTGTTACTTCATTCACTGAAAGCCTACATGTCTGTGCCGATTATTCCATGGCTGACTTGCTACATAGAATTTGATTTTTTTCTTTTTGTTAAACTGAATTACTTTATAAAAACCATAATTTAAAATACTTATACTTTGCTGCTAACAAAATATAGGTACAGTACATACATGCATATGATTGATTCATAGAAACACAGATCTGCATAAAAGCAGCCATCCTTTCCTCTTTCAGAGAATGACTGGGTTTAGCTGTTGTTTGCATTCAGTTGTTTTTTTGGTTTTTGTTTGCTTTTTACCATCCATCTTCCTCCTATTTCTCAGACTGTTCTTTATTTGCTGTTTCTTCTCTTTAACTTATTTATCTTCACTACTTTTTTTCCTAGTGATTTTATGCCTTTGGTTCATTTTCCTAAGGAAAAAAAAATGCTTCTTGGCATAGAGTCATCCTGATAACTTCGACAAGACACACTGGAAACTTTTTTGGAACGTCAAGTTGAGTAGTCCTGGTTGAAAAAAAAGCAGCTCAGAAAAAGAACTAAGTACTCATCTTGCTTCTTCATGAAAAGAAGCAGTTCTTTTTGTGTCCAGCTGGAATAAAAAGTCATTGCTAACAGAGAATATAGGTGACCACCGTGACAATTACTGAGGCAACTGAAACAAAGTAAGGTAATGGATTGATGTGAAAAAAACCTCCATAGTATTAAGCAATGAAGCAGTTTATATCTTAACAGAAGCAGAAAATTTGCTTAAAAGAAAAACATAACAATTCCAGTAATTTCAAACATTTGCTTTCAATTTCGGAAGGATCATTATGACTCTTATTTCTCAGGCATTTGATATACTGCAAACACACTCAAGTGCACACAGACAAACACACGAGGAGAACTTCAGGCTGTGGTGAGGTGATGACCACTCCTGCTCTCAACAATGTTCTGTTTCTGCCTGAGAGGGTATGAAGTGCTCTGCAAACACTTTAGGTGGAACTTTAATTTAGCTTGTCAAATACCATTTGACAAACTTTTCTTAGCTGTGAAGTATCACATGAAATCATATAAACCATATGAAAAAAAAAAAATTGAAAAAAATATATAAGATTAATTAGTGCAGACTCTGGAAACATGCCTTCACCATTTCCTCCCCACCTCCAAGAGTAAAAGAAATGTGGAAAAAAGATAAATTATTTACTGCCAGCACAGACCATTTCATGACCAAAGATTACAACTATGCTTATCATTATGCACTTAAATACAATTCTACTTCTGAGAAGACTTAAAATGCATGACAGTGCATGAAGTTTTAAAAGGCCAAGTGTAAGATCCTGCACTTGGGTCAGGGCAATGCCAAGAACAAATACAGGCTGGGAGGAGAACAGACTGAGAACAGCCTTGAGGAAAAGGACTTGGGGCTGTTGGTTGATGAGAAGCTAAATGTGAGGTGACAATGTGTGCTTGCAGCCCAGAAAGCCAACAGTATCCTGGGATGCATCAAAAGAATCATGGCCACCAAGTTGAAGGAGGTGACTCATCCTCTACTTCCCTCTTGAGAGAGCCCTCCTATGTACAGTTCTGGAGTCCCCAACACAGGAAGGATATGGAGATGTTGGAATGAGTCCAGAGGAGGGTCATGAAGATGATAAGATGGCTTTAGTACCTCTCCTATGAAGACAGGCTGAGAAAACTGGGATTGTTCAGCCTGGATAAGAGAAGGCTCCAAGAAGGTAGATTTAGGTTGGATATTAGAAAGAAATTCCCTACTGTAAGGGTGTTGAGACACTTCCAGTGTCAGGCTTCCCAGAGGAGTTGTGGCTCCTCCCTCCCTAGAAGTGTTCAAGGCCAGGGTGGATGGGGCAACCTGGTCTAGTGGTAGGTGTTCTTGCCCATGACAGGGGGTTGGAACTACATATTTAAGGTCCCTTCTAACCCAAACCATTCTGTGATTTCATGATGATACTAGGAATATGGAATACTCTCAAAAATCCATGCTTTAGTTTTGCTATAAAAATTAGACCAGTGATGTTAAAAACTTTGCAATATATGTTTCATAAAATGTTTATACAGTGCATACTTAGAACAGAAATAATAAATGTCCCAATCTCATTCTACAGTGAGTATAAATCATAGCACAAATCTGATTAAATGCTATATAAGTTCTCTGATCAAATACAGATAAGTAACACATTCTTATTCTGCCATACGTGTTGTTGATCTGCATTGGATAATAATTCTAAGAACATTTGGTTTGAAGAGTAAGCAACAAGTCAACAAAATTTTCTGAACTAATAAAGAGAGGCTAATTTTACCAAAATTTAATGCTGAGAGCTACTCAGCACTGTTAAATTAGCTACTCAGGACCCCAGCATGTAAAAGGTACACCTCAGTGGTACTCCTGCCAGCAAGAATTCAGGCTTCTTCTCAAGTGTAAATGCAGCCCTAGGATTTGCTAAACTTGTTAAATTTGGTTGGAGAGTGTAGCCTTCATGTAGAGCTTTGGAGCACGATAATTACAGAAATAACATGAAGCTTGGCTTGCGACAGAGAATCATAAAAAACCCTGTGAATCTTGCTGTCAAACAGAGCTTCAGCAGTACAGCGTGACACATAAATATCTTAATATTTCTATTGTAATCCTCAGGTCATTTAAGTGTGAGTAGACTCTATTTTAAGGGAAAATGCTGCTTTTATTCTGCACTCATAAATTGGATTAAACAAAGTGAATATCTGTAAAATTTCCAACAAAATATAACAAGAAAAGTATTAGTTAAAAATACTTCAGTATTTTCTAGAGTGTTTGGGAAAATGTGTGTTTCTTTTTAGACAAATCAGATGTAAAAAACATTTAATGTAACATTTTTTCAGCCATCTGTAAGGAAAGAAATGAGAGGAGAGGAATAAGGAGAGGCGGAAAGATGGAAACAATCTTTCTATCTAGATCAGCTCTGAAAGTAAAATGTTTTTATTTTGATTTTTGAAAAAGGAGGAGTTTTACAAGGTATGGTAGCATCCATTCTTTGAAATGTCCAGGGTAAACCGATTAGCTAGATGTAGGAAATCAGGAAACATAAGTATACATCCCACTGGCACAAAGATATCTTCTTACTACATTAGAGAATGTGAAAACAGGATCTCTGTAATGCTACCATGTTCAGTAAAACTCACAGATGATCTGTGATTAAATGCAGGTCACATAAAATATCACCTGAAATGCTGACAGCTTCAGTAAGTCTCAAGCATGATAGTGATTAAACACTGGTCACATAAAACAACTTCTAGATTATAAAAACCATGGAATAAATCTGCATTTCAAATGCACACATAGAAATACAAGCACATATTCAGATTATAACTGATGGGAATTAACTAGCAAGAAATTCTTATGCTATTTAAAAAGGCTTAGAAGGTTGCAAAGTAGGCATAAGCTTGAACAGAAATATTTCATGAAATCAGGACCTTTACTAACACGTAGGAGTGGCGATGTTGCTCCTCACATGCAGAAGTGCTGTAGGAAGCCCTGTAGTTCATCCCACAGCACTAGTGACTAAAGATATTCCCACACTTCAACAGCACGTGTTTTCTAAACATCACATGGGGATTTATAGAAAAAAATATATGAGGACCATTTCCCCGCTCTTTCTTCCAGTCACTTGCAGTGCTGTCAGTAAGTAAAAAGAAGCAGGGCAGAAGTTCATGACCTGAACTCTCCGAGGGACACAGAGGCAGAGGAGTATCTGCTTCCTGCAGCACACACAGAGCAGGTCTGGCCGGCCAAAAATATAGCTCCTCTCTTCAGCTGCTGCTGCTGCCTTTTGAATCAAGAGCTGAGAAAGACCCATTCATTCTCATGGGTGGGCTGAGAATGAAACATTACCAACTTTGGTTAGAGCTGCTTTCAGACTTTCAGAAAGGTTGCTCATGGTGTATCATAAAGACAAAACAAAACAAAAAACCCCAAAACCAGTTTTGGAAATAAAATAAAATCTCCATTACATTTCTTGCATTTAAAAGAATATTCTCCTACAAAGTACTGACAGCTCAATCTACTTTTTCTAACACTTAGGAAGCCAGGTGACACATCGAGATATCAGCAAGTTTATAAAATCCTCTTTGTCTATAATGAAAAACTCCCTTTTGTATAATTTTAAGAGCTAAAGGCACTTCTTCCTGATAAAGTCATGCTGACATACTGAATGAACACTTCCTGCAGCCATTCTCTGCCTAATAATAGAAACCTCTCCAGCCAAACCTTACCTTATGCTTCTCATTTACTTTATACATGTACACTAAACCATGGATGTCTTCTGAATTCTTATTCCTCCTTTCCTGTCCTACTTTTCAAACGTGAAGTTTTGGAAACAGTATTGCACATTTGCCTACCAGATTTCTGGACTTCTGCTAAAGTGATCTGTTCAAACCTACTGAAAACAGGGATAGCTGCTTATTTTCAGAGGAATAATAAACTAGTTTGTTGGATTATTCACAGCCATCATGAAAAGGATAACCTTTAATATTTCAGGACAATTCTGCTAGGAATGCATTTGGTGAAGATTTCTTAAAAGAGATGACATTATTGGAAGATGAACTTTGACTTAGATGTTGAGCAGATTCACTAGGAATATTAGCAAGCATATTAACAAAACATAGATGTTGAGCAGGTTCACTAGGAATATTAGCAAGCATATTAAAACAACATACAATCTGTCAGCTGTCATCAGTTTGACCTTTGAAATCCAGTAGGAAATCTAGCAAAATGCTCTATATTGCTGAATTTATTTGAATCAAAAATACAAGTAAACCATCAACTAATCTGGCTTCCAGTCCTGGCATAAACTTGAATTCCCACAGCTCTTTGGTACTCGCATCTTCACTACTGAAATTATATATGTCTAAAAATCCATCTCTCTTTCCTTGTTAACAAACTTTTTGCCTTTTAACAAACTTTTGTAAAAGCACAGATATTTTTTAATGCTCATCTTTAAGTTCTGCCTAGTTCACAGACCAGCTGTTAAAGAAACTAAACTTAATCTTCCTGTGATTCACTTCAGTCATTTAGAGAAAAATGCTTAAGCAATCCAACTTCTGAGGTACAATTTACAGATTAAATGGTTAACATATGTGTTATCTCTTTAATGAAAACATGAAACTACAAATTAACACTAAAAGCAAGATGAGCTAACAATTAAAACTGAAACCTTGTGCTCCAAGGACCAGTCCCTGCAAAGACCTGCTCAAGTGCTATGCTGTGCACAGGAAATAGGCTCATTAAAATTAATGGAACAATTGACTGTATGTCAGAGAGCAGATTTAAATCAAAATGATTGGAACAACCAAATTTAATCAGGATTTAAATCAGTGAGCAGAAGAGCTTGACTTAAGTCTTCAAGTTTAATCTTGTTTATTATTTTTAGGGTTTTTACTTTAAAGAAAAATCGAGCCTTTTGCATGGTTTACTTTTTCATCCCTTCTTGCAACCAAGGAGCATTAGACATAATATACCCATAAAAAGTAGCCAAGATAATTGTGCCACTTAGTATAAATTTATTCAAAATCTTAATCTTTACTTTTTATAAAGCATAAAAATAGTGAATGAGGTATCTCTTACTAATGAGATAATGTTGACACTTTATTTTTTTTATTTTGTTCTATGCATACCAATGCATAGAAAATTGCAGCTCAGTTCAAGCTAAACACAAAAGAAAATATTAAACTAATTTAGTCAGGGAGTAATCTCACTTCAATTCATCCACCTAAAAGCTAAGCACTGAGTCTCAGGCAGTAACCACAGCTCCATGTGCAGTTATCATAGCTAAGAGGCAACTTTTGATAAGTGATTCTTCTTTCTAATGATGAGATGATTTGCCATCTGCAATGGCTATCTTATCACATTGACTAAAAAGGGAAAAGAAACTTTTTGCTTTGATTTAACAGCTAAAGCTAGGTCAAATCAACTTACACTATTAAATAAAAAAAATTTCAAATGCAATGCATGTAATATCTTTATTTTGCTATTTAAATAGATTGATTTTGCTTAGCCAAGTCTACAAAATTTTCAATCCCCTTCATATTGTATTTGAGCCAACAAATGAAAGTAAAAATAAGATCAAAAATTTTCTGATTTCAAATTCTTTCCTAACTTTTAGGGAACAAACCACTAGACAGTACTCACTGGATAAAATGAAATAAAACATTTCCCATGTAGATTGGTATATTTCTGTCAGAAGCTGATTTTGCACATTAACAAACTTATTGGTCAGTAATTTCCAATGTTTCATTCAGATGCATTTCACAAGATCATCAACCTCAAACACAGTATAATTTTTTTTTCTTTTTCTTTTTTTTTTTTTTTTTTTCTTTTTTTGGACTGGGAATTGGCTGTAGGCAAAACAAATGTTCAGGAGCTACTCATGCATAGGACCACATAATTTCATTGCAGTTTTATGGTTTCTCATATTAAGAATCCAAGTCAGAGATAAAATAAGCATTCTGCAACCTTCGCTGTACAATATTTTTTCTAGACAATATTGTTTCTAAACATTTAAAAAATGTTTACATATTTTTGAGACAATTGTATTCAAGAAAAATGAAAATAATAATTAAAAAAAGTAGATTTCTTGTAGACCATCCAAATAAAGGAAAAGCATGTCTTTCACCTCTAGTTCAGAACTTTAAAATGAACCATTAAACCAGCATTTGTTAGTAGTTGCTCATTACATTTCCTACATCTGATGAAAACGCTATAGGAGTAAGAAAAACCAAAAAGGGATTGAGAATTTTCCCTGCTAGGGCTTTTCTTAAGTAGAAAATCACATCTACCCTGCCCCTGAGGTCTTCTACTGACAATGTGCTGCTATAGACAATAGAGTGCTATTTGGATGCTTGCTCATTTCACAGCAAATTTACAGCTAAAAGGAAAACCAGACTTATTAAAAGCACACACCACTACCACTACTCACTCAATGCCTCTCTATCTATAACTGAGTAGTGCAAACACAGATTTTTTTTTTTAATAGCTCACAATCTTAGAAGAAACCCTTTAAGAATACAATTTAGTTGAATTAAGATTTTGTTTGAAATATACAAGGTTCTTAAAGACTCTCTAATCACAAATTAATAAATGCAAATAAAAAAAGAGGAAGGCAACTTTCTTTCCAAAAAAAGATGAAAAGAAACATTCGAATAAGTCAGGATAGGGCTATGATAACCTGTTTAAGATAAAGCAAAATTGATGCCCAATACCTGAAATTGCAAGTAATTCAGTTGGGAAGTTACTGCAGAAGTTATTTATTGTCAGCTCTATCTAGCAACACATGAAGAAGGATTCCTATCATAAAATTATTGTGTCACAACACCACCTAAAAAACAACCTCTTTCTTGGCTTTGATTTTCATCTATTATCCTGTTACAGACACTGTGATAACACTAGAAAATTAAAACCTAATAACGAGCATAACAACCTTGAATTATCCTTGGTGCCTTACTCTGAACTTTTTAGAGCTCTACTACACCCTTTTTGGGACAGGGAGACCAGGAGAGCACATATTACTCAATGCACATTGTAATGCTACAATCACACAGTGACACTGCCATGTTTAATTTTCTGTTACTTCCCTAACAAGCCCTACATTTCTATTTGGCTTTGGACCCCTGCTGTACATTTATCTGAAACTTTAATTGAACTGTTTACCATAATCCTTAGAACTTCTCTTCAGCAGTAATGATCAGCAGCTCAAGCTTCATCATTCTATTTCTGAAGGTAATGTTGTTTTTTACATATAAGCATTTTTTAATTTATTTTTACTGAATTTAATCTACATCTCTGGTTTTGCATGATCAGAGATACCAAGCCTGTAGTTCACTGTGTGTACCCAAGAGCCTGTTATAAAAAATAGCACTACAGTTTTTTCCCTCCAGCCCTCAAGCATCCATTTTTAAGCAAGAGTTTAGGTACTCTCATGAGTACCTATGAGTTCTGTGAGAAATGTTTGCTGAACACCCTCACATTCCCAAGGCTTGCTACTCTTTCTCAATTTTTCTCCATAACATCTTCAACAGACTATTTTCAACAGATTCTCCACCATGTCCTCCACTAAGACATTCACAAAATTTAATTCCTCTTCAATCACAAGATTCTCATCATGAAAATCTTTCCTTTTTACAGTGAACATCAACACAAAGACATCATTTAGGGTTTTTTTGTTATGGTCTTATCTTTATCTCTTCCTTTACACTAATTCTATTGGAGCTGCAAGCATTGGTTGATTTTAGTGTGCTTGAGGAAAGTTTCTATATAATTTAGATTTCCTTTACTAATTGCACCCCCCAAATTATGGTAAACTACATATACCAAAAACTAATGCATCAATGTTTTCAATAATTCCAATGGAAAAAGCTTTTGAATGATTAACTGCAGCATGAACAGGAGTCATTTGACCTGACATGAAACATGTTAGAGCTAAAATTTTAAGTGTAAGTCATCTAGACCTTTGCTAAAACTGGTGCATGATGAGGAAAACTCCACAAAGTTTATCCCAGGTGTTATAGAATGGGTTTCCATGCTTCTGGAGGCTGATCTCACTATTCAGTCTGGAATATGGGAAGTCATATTTTACACACAAAGCTGTGTAAAATAACCTACATATATAGTCTCACATCCAGAATATAAGAATTACTAATAATCTCAAAAAAGTGTTTAATTGCTCCCAGACAACATAAATTCATTAGGCAGTTGAAGGTTACAAGAGCTAAAGAAATTAAAAAAAAAACCAAACTGTAATTCAGTATAATGTAATTTCAGTATCAAAAAAATTATTCCCTAGGTAACAATTTGCAAATATGAATATCCTCAATCTTGTTCCAATGAAATGAACAACAAAACTCTCAGGTAAATCTGGACTGCCAAACTGTCCTGAAAATCTGCTCCATAAACCACACAAATATGGCAGTATTCTAGTTTCCTAATTCAGAAAATATTGCTTATGCTTATAGAAGTAGTATTTTTCCTCAAAATTAAGAGGCAAAACCAATGAGAGGTTAAACCACATTTCCTCCTTGTTGCCTTTTATAAAGTTGCTTGGGAATAGTAATGATCAAGTTTCATGAAAACACAAGAAATCTGTGTATCAATTCACCTTGTACTTGAATCAGAGGCTTTTGAGGGGCGAATTCTATCATGAGATGGGAAACCAGAAAAGCATGAAATAACAGACCAGTCATTTCATCATACCCAAGAGCCTCACAGTGGAAACCTCTGAGGGAAAAAGTGTTTTTTTATTTGTGGTTTTCTTTTTTTTTTTTTTGAAGTGTAAAACAGCTAAAAAAGATTTTTAAAAAATAAATAATTAAAACTGTTTTTATGAGTCTCTGGTTAAATCACACCTTAATACCACAGGCCAGTGAAATGGCACTGCAGGAAATGTCTTCCCTCAGAGCTATATTTAGCTCCAAGATTGCAGGTTCTTTACTTTTAATCAGGACTAAACAGCAGATGAACATGTAAGCACCTACTGGATGAGAAAGATCTATGCAGATGGTTATCTGCTATAAAACTTCTTGGTTTTGACCTTTTCAACTTGAAAAAAACAAACCTATAAAACATCAGAGCTTTTGAAAATTTAAAAAACAAACCAAAATAAATACACTTGGAAACATCCCTTGTCATTCTACTGTAAAATAAACCAAACCAAAATAAAATAAAGCAAAACAAATCAATTTTTAAATAGCTACCTTCTCTGATGGATTCACTGCCTAGTTTGAATGCCCTTCAGGGAAAATACTACACACCTCACATATTTGCATATTGGCTGAAGTAGCTAGATTGCCAGCTCATTTGAAGCCCCTGTATGTATTAATGTATGTATTAAATTAACAGAAACCCATAAAACCTCCCATGATTATAACAGGTGAATAAAAATGTCAGTTTGAATGGTTTATGGCTGATTTCTTTCAAATATTTATCTGTTCTGCTATACCGTATGCCTTTTTTTTTTGTTCTCATTTCTTTCTTTTTCCATTTCTTATTTCTCTCTGGGATCATTCCTTATCTGTTGCTTTCAGAAACAGAACCTAGAGAAAACTCCTGCTGAAAGATAACAGCTCTGTTTGCAGATTAACTGGTCCATGAGGAGATGTAGCATATGCAGGGCGGGATGATTCTGCTTGGTCCTAAGCAATATCAGTCACACTTTGAGCATCAACAATCACAGCTAGCTTCAGTTGGCTTAAGAGTGACAGCATTTTACTGAATTCAAGCCTCTCAAAGAAGAGAGACATAAAAGCAAAAAGAAAATAAAACTGCAACTTAAACATGAGCAAAGGAAAATGCTGCAATCTAGTTGTAATGAAATGTACTTATGACATGAACTTTTTTTATATACTAAAGCTGTAATTACCAATGCCCTTTTAAATCAAGCATCAGATATTAAATACTATATGTACTGGAAACCTCACTCTTCTAAAGCTGACTGATTCTGTCAGCCTCTAGAACAGCACAAAAATTTGAAGACAAGTTAAGAAAGTTCTTGAAATTTTAGATAATATATGTCATAATACAGTAATAGCCAATCATTTATGAAAATTTTTGTATGCTGTCATACTCATCTCAAAGCCAAAGAAGTTAATCACAGAATGTGGATTTTCTGTGATTTGGCCTCCCAAAATATTCCCTAGTCTCCAAGAATGACATACAGCCTGAGGCACTAATCTAGCATTTCCCTATGGGATATCCTAAATAGAATTACCTAAGACTGAAAAAAAAAGGTTTTCTAACCAAGTTTTGGAAAATCGGCATACTGAACTACATGCATTAAGTCTGGTTAAAGCTGAACAAGCCCCAAGAAATGATATTTTCTTCACCTCCTTAATATTAGTAAGTCTCAGTCACAGTTATCAGCACTTCACCATTTAGCATCCTGACCATAAAATTGAGCAAAAAGAGCTGGAGATTAATTTCACCTAATTTAGCAATTGAAAATTACTACTTATATTTAGTCTGAACCAGATGCCTCAGCTCCTAAAACATTGAAAGACAACACACCAGTACATCCAGAAGTTCACTTGTCCCAGTATTTCACACAAGTCCCTTAGACTGGGCTGAACCAAACCTGGCAGTATGTACCTCTGCCCAGTGGTTACAAGGAGATACTAAATTATTAACTGCTTAGACTCAGGCTAATCCAGCTCCATAGTCAGTGACAATTCATGAAATTATTTTCAAAATGCAAGTGTGGCTCATACCTAGCAATTAATTTATGCATGCAAGTTATACAGACTTGATCAGAACAGCAACATTCTGGTGAACATACAAGGAAATTGGTGTTTTACTCAGTGGATAATCCTGCCTCCTGGAGTTCACATTTTTATATCAGGCATATAAGGACGCTTTCTTATTTTCATAGGACTAGAAGGCATATAAGTCAGTAGAAGCATGGCTAACATGACTGTCAAAGTGAACTGTTTAGTTTCACATCAGAGAAATAACAAACTGGCTCTGCTAAGGAAGATTAACCTCACCTTTTCCTCTCTCTCCACTCCCCCCTTAGTATTTTGGAAACCGCTTTTAAAAGCTGAAATCAGGTTCTGTTTTGATTTATGTAGTAAAAATAGGTTACATATTCATAGCCAACATAAAATAAATACAGGATTGGAACATACTTTGCAGGAATGCAGAGACTTTCAGAAAGAGAGGTTTAATTATTATTACCAGTCCTCTTATCCTGAATGTCACATAAACTAAGGTTCTTTAAGCTCACTTAGCACAAGACCCAGTGTTACTTTGATTAACCTTGTACAAAAAAGTACCTTGCTAGGGATCCATCACAGCACCAGGACAGCCTGATATGCAGCACAGATGACTCTAAACAAAAACCCTTCTCCTTCCTGCCCATCTCTCCTCTCCACCTCTTCTTATTCAGCAAAACAGATTAGAGACAGCTGATTTTCCTTGACTCCACAGGCTTAGACTTGGTTTAAAAACCACTGACATACTACTGTGTTGAGTGAGGAAAATCCTGGACCCTTGGATTCAACAATATAGAAAAAAGAACCAGGACAGATGACTACAGACAACTGGAAGTGTCCCAGGTTTGACTTTCAGGAGGCAGACAAGTCTACATGTTTAAAGCACTCATGACATTAAAGCTATACCATTAAGTTATTAACATTTTTCATTAATACATGTTTCAGTAAAGCTGGTGATTTCAGATATGTTAATTAAACAAGTATCATGCTGGATTCATCTTACACTTAAAATGCTGTTATAAATGTCATATGTGCAAATCAATGCAGTCTATCTGTGAGTGGTGTTTTTTTTTCTTTTTTACTATGATTCAGGGCAAAGCATAGGCAACCAGACAGAACCAAAGGGAGATGTGCACGTTTTGGTTTTCAGCCTGCAGTGCTTTCCAAGGGGCACTGAAAGCCTCACCCTTCCTGCTGAGCACATGATGCAGAATTCCTATCAGCAAGTTTACAGGGAAATAAGAAAAGGTAGGGGTAGAAGGAAGTAAAAAAGACAGAGAAGTAATTTCATAGTGCAGAGTGGATCTTGACTGCTAATGAATAAAACAAAGACAACTTGATTCATTAAATGGAGATTGCCAGTTTGTAAACATAGACTGCAGGCTATCAATTTAATGGATATTCCAGGAATGCATTACGCTTTTTATATCACTCTAAGAATTTGGCATATTTCTCTGAGTTTTATTTTTCTTTAACAAGTGTTTATTTAATTTTATTTAATTTAATTGAAGTGGGAGTACTTGAAAGCACACTTGCAAGTTCTTGTAACCTCTGTATTAATAGACCTTCAGCTCAGTGACAGACAGTTCAGATAAGAAAAAAAGATGGTCAGATATCTTTTGCAAGGAACAAGCCTTACAATGCTAGTCTTCATGTTTTGCTGTGGCAATACTATAACTGGATACAGTTTCTCAAAGCTAGGCCAGACCTGGAATCTATCAAAACATTCAAGGGACTTGAGAATTGCAAGGTACTGGTTACTAGAGCCTAAAATTAAAATTTCATGGTGTCCCAAAATTCAGTTTCTGAAACAGTATTTAGATAATAATTTCCCCGCAGAAGAGAGAAAGCCTATAAGCAGAACAATGCCAGCACCTTTTTGGTTCCATCTAAATTAAGTATGAAATTTGGAAGAGCTGCTTTGTTGCAATCTTACAAAGAGAGCAAAAGGAAACAAGCCAAGAAGAAAGTGTGGTTTCACCTAGTCCAGCTCTTATCATTTTTGAGGCCAAATTGTACAAAGTCATGCTCCACTGAGTGACTCACATTCTCTATTTTGAAAAATATTCCCATGGAGCTTCTTGCCAGATTCTCATGGTATTCCCAGCTTTATGGTATTCTCTAATAAAGAACACCTTACTTGTTCCACCAAAGTTCTCATTCATCATCTCTTATTAAGCCTCAAGGTAAAAAATTTATTGTTACTTCCATTGTTGAAACAAAGCAATCCATCACAGTCCATTCATTCTGCATGAATTAATGGCATCAAGTGTAACAAATTTATGGTGGTTCATGCCCTACAGAGTAGGAGGTAAAATCTCCAACAAATATAAAAATTCCTGAAAAAATCCAGTGCAAAATTACATAATGTAAATTCTCTTCTGTTTGATAAATGTAAACTGACTTTCCTTTTCTGTTCTTTTTCTTCCATTTTTTTTTTTTTTTCCCCCAGGGGCATAAATGCATTCACAATGAACTACTATGGAGGAAAAAAGGATTCAATGATGACTCAAATTGATGCTTCTTATAGCACAGAAAAGAACCCAATAATTACAACAACAATGAAAAAAAACCCCCTCACTATAATGTACTGGGAGAATGAAAAAAATTACGGGAATTTTGATACTGTAGAGCTAGAATTTTGCAGCTTCCCTTAAGATTTTGCTTATGTTCCCAGAAGAATGAATAGAAAACTACAAATCATACAGACATGAAACAAATATTCTAAAATTTAGGAAAATGGCAGTGATAGTAATGAAAATAAGAATCTCCTAAAGCACATATGAAAGCAATGGACAATGGGATAGACAAAAAAAATCTTGGTACTTTGTTTTCTTCACAACTTTGCTTCTTGCTAGCTGATCTACAACAGAGCAATCAACTGGCAAGAAACTCTAAGCCAAATATGATGGTGATCTTTGCTTCTACAGTGACAAACTTTAATATGCCATCTCAAGTTCCGTGTGCTGTTTCTTACAGACAAAAAATCTCTTTCCATAACAAGACTACTATAGCTAGAGATCAAAATAGTTTATTACAACTGAATAAGGCTCATTTGTGCAGTAGACAATTTTCAGACCACAACAAGCTTCTGTGGAAGATAGAAACATCAAGTTTTTTTCACAGGTGCAATAGGGACTCCTTTGATTTTGGTAACACAGTATTTTAGAGCATACATGTGGTTTACATTTAATTCAGAAAACCAATCTAAAAGAAAAACAATGCTGTATAAACAACCTCCCACCTGGAGAAAGAAGGAGAAAAAAGAATGAATGGAGCATGAAACATTAGTAAAGCCACTTAGCATTTTTCTGGTAGGCAGCTAGAAATTCCCTGATAACTGGAGTGGTAAGAATTTAAACACAGAAGATGTGGAGTAAGTATACAAGGGGAGAGGATAAATTATTTAACAGGAAATGTGGCAAACACTCCTACCTCTGTAAAGGACTAATAGTACTCATTACATAAGTACCTGCAAATAGTTTGTATACAAAGTGATACAAATATGTATTACAGAACTAATAAACTGAGTCCACAGCCATTTCTGAAAGGAAATAAGGTAATGCAGGGTTTCAAAATTCAAATGAAACATTTATAAAAATCCAAGACACCAGCTTTTTGTGTTGTGTAAATTAGCAGATACTGCAAGGGCACCCCATTTTAACACCATGAAAACTGCATTGCTGTAGTTAGTTGATATGGACTTAAGAGAGCACTTGCCAGCTCATCAAAGTGCAGTCTTGTTCCTGTTAAGCTCCTTCTCACCCAGCATCTTTCCTCTTGATTATTAACCTCTTTATTCAGGCACAAATCAAGTATTGATAAACCTACTGCAAGTCACCTGCTATAAATCTGGAAGTATGTTCATGTGCTGAGGGGACCGATGACAGCACTTTTATGCCTTAAACACATCACACCTACATATAAATTTCTTTTGCCTCTTGAGACTCCAACATTTTATCCTTCTGTGTCTCTCTGGACTATGGCACTCTGAAACCAGAGCTGGCTTGGTATTTGTGTCTGGCACAGTGTCAGAGTCTAACAAATAAGAATTAGCAACAATATTCTGGAGGGTGTTGTGTAGCACCAGAGGAAAGCTGTCATGAGGTCACATGTCAGTGGAGTCTCCTCACTGGCAGCAGACTTTAAAGGGTTTTGAGCACAACCCCTGCAGAATACTGAGCAGGAGAACCCCTGCAGAGTCATTCACCCAAACCCTGCATCCTGTTACCAGAAAGAACATCCTGGGGAAAGCAAAAGAGGTGAGGAATAATAAAATAAACAATAAACTAGATACCTATACTCAGCTAAACTCCTAGGGAGAGAAACTCAGCAGAGATGTAATTGCTGCTATGTAACTTTGAGACCACATATGACACAGACAGTCCTGAAGACCCTCTAATTTCCATGAAATTTAATTGTGAGTTCTTTCCTCCATCAGGGATTAAATCAGTGAGAACCATATAATTTAAAGTGTCTTGTTGTGGGCTTTATCTCCTTCAATCAGCACCTAGTTTCATTTTTTTCATGAATGCTGGCTCCTCTGTTCCAGGCATTATTTCTCTACTCCTCCAAAATCTGATTGTGGAAAAAGCTGTGAGAATTTTTAGATGGAAACGTCTGTCAAATTTGAATGAGGCAGCAGCACTCTCATTTCAAATTATGTCAAGGGATATATACAGAGGCTGTAAATGACATGCAACCAAGGGCTCAACAAGGCATCCATAAAAAGGTGAATATGCAAGTTGAGTGGTACAAATAAAAAGGGCTGAACTTTACCTTTTATTTTTTTACTTCTAAATCCACAGCATGACTGCCGTATAAGCTAAAAAGGCTAAATTATTATCTTGACAATATTTGCAGAACAAAGTGGGACATTACATTTTTCTGTGACTGAAAGGGACATGATGAAAATCAATAGTAGCCATGATGCAGCCTTCTTTCCTCTTATTGAACTTTTATTATTTCACTTACTGAATGCTTTGAGAATGTCCTCCCCTTCTGCTTCAGCCCTGCACTCAGAATGCAAAGTTTCACCTTGACACTGCCTTTTAAACCCAAACCAGTCATGGCTGGTGTGGGATTAGCAGCCCCAGAAAACAGCATTCACTCCCAGCTCACTGAACAAGAAGAGGATAGACAGCAGGAACTTGTTTTGCAGAGGTCCTTCCAGCCCAGATATGAAACGAATAATTTTAATGCTAGTTTGGGTGAATGCTGGTGTGACAACCAGAAACTATGCTGGTTACAATTTACACTTTCAAAAAGTAGTTACAGTGTTTCGTTTTATGATGGTAACTCTCCAGAACCATTGGAATTTGCTACCAACTTCAATGGTAACCCAAATTGTGTTGGGTTAACTTCACATTTCATTTTTGCCTAGCACTTCTTGCTGTTTTCAGTGCCTGGTAATATCTAGGTGCAGTTATCCCACCACATTTTTTATTGTCATGAGAAAAGATACACAATTCAAAATGACCTGCCGTATGACCTTCCATTACTTCAAAAAATTTTACACCAGACTAATTTTTGACATCAATTCCAGTGATTCCAGAAGCTGAATATGTAAATAAGGGGGGAAAAAAATTAAAAAAAAAAAAAAAAAAAGTAAGGCAGCTATTCACCTAAAAAGTTGAATCCACAGCCTACTCTCGCAAGGCATGTGCACCAATTTCCAAGCTTTCTTCCCTGCACAGCCATCCCTCCCTCCAAATTTAATAGTTTTCTACAGCAATGCTACACTTGAGTAACATGCACACATGAAAAAAAAAAAATTGTGAATGAATGAGGATGAAGACAGCATTTGATGCTGCCTTGAATAGAATGCAATTAAAATGAGAGCAGCACTGTATTTTATTCATTCGTTCACTGATACTCTCTAACAGCTACCAGACATAATCTGCAGCACAGTATCTGCTGAAAGTGAAGAGAATATAAAGAGCTAGAAGTAATTTTCTCAGGGTAAGATGCAGCTGTGATGTGGATGGGTAAAAGGAATAAAAAGGAAAGGAAGGAGTTGCACAAGCTAATGCCTGCTTATGTATTGTGTGTCCAGGAATTCCAGCCCTGTTCAGCAGGTTACAAGACCTGAAGGGTCAAAGTGATTGCCTCTAATGATGCTTATTATTTCTAGTCCCTTTTAGTTGGCTCATCCCTCTATAGATGGTACTTGGTCTCCAAGTCCCCTCAGTACACAGTAGAAATCATGGTTGTTAAATGGTCACCACCAAAGCTCTTAAAGGCTTGAAATCACGTCCATTTTTTTTTCAGAAAGTGACTCTTGTGTAACCCCAGGGTCATCTTTTTAACAGGAAGAACTAAAGAAGGAGGGCTTTCAGAGTCTGAGAGGGGCAGAACACAAAGGGAGGGGTCTATTCCCTCCCATTTCCTGTCCATACTCTATATAAAAGTTTGGGAAGGCCATCAAGTTCTCCCCTTTTCTTTCTGCCCACTGATGGCTGTGCTGCTGTTCCCCTGTGCTTCTTTACCACCAGCTCACCACATGCTTGTCAGAGCTTGTATCTATGGGGCTGTATATTTATTTTTTGAATACATTTGTATTCTTTGTTACTTTATCCCTTATGTTATTACCTTTCCCCTGTGTTAGTAAATCTGTATCCAACTGTTTTCAGTTTCCAACTTAAAGTCTCTGGTCTTTATTCCCCTTTGTCTTTCCTTTGTGGAGGAGGTGGGGTATTTTTAGTGGTATTGGGTGTTGTTGGTTTTTTTTTAAGTTTAATAATTTCATACCCAAGTCATAATCATGCTTTTTTCTATGTATCTCATGCTGAAGTGGAGGAAATTAAGAAGGGAAAGGAAAAAAAAAAAAAAAGGACTAAAGCTTTATTTCCGTCTGGGTAAAAAATACCTTTCTGAATTACCAGGAAATGCCAAATGCTATTGTAGTTTGCCCACATGTAACAGTATGTATTAGAGCACTAGTCATAGTTTTAAACAATATACTTCTGCCTGTCACTGGTCATGTAATAATTTTTTTTAAACTACAAATATTCCCATTTGCTTTCAGCAGAAGCATGATCTGCACTTTATGAATTATCCCTGCAAAAAACTTCAGGAGAATGAAGATTAAGCTGAAGCCCACTTTCATTATAAACCACTAGTCACGGGAAGGCATTGATCCTTTGAACAAACATTTTCTACTTCAGACAGAAAAAAAATGAAGAAAACGCTAACAATAATCAGAAAAGGGCTGGCAAAGGATGTTACAAAGCACAGTTCTGGTGCAATGAAAGAGTACAATTTAAAATGTAATAATTCACAGCATTACATTTATTTCTGGAGCACTGCAACCAATTCACAAATAACAGGGACACCATCTGTTCTCTAAAGAACCATAGGAAAAAAATAAAAAATGCCTGTTAGCAATTAAGAAGTTCTACATGAAACACAATTTCCGCAGATTTCACTTTTTTTTGTTTTGTTTTGTTTTGCCTTGAAACCATGTCATCACAAATACCAGTGAATAGTCTTACTGTGTTTTTTTTCTGTTCTAGCCTACTTAGATTACAGATGTACATTTAAAATCAGTGTTATTTGGTATTCATGACTAATGTGAATTTGTAGAGAAGAGATCTAAGAGAATTATGTGGATTTAGGTTTAGAGCTTTTCCCATCTTGGCAGACTGACATTAGTTGAACATTTATTCTGCTCTGGCTAATGTATGCTCTCTCTCTGGCCTCTCAATTATTCTTAGTTTTCTCTTTAGTTATGGTACATTAGTGTAAGTACTTCTTTTTTGGGGTTATGCTATTACTGAAACTTTGCTAACAAGTGAACAGCAATGCTGTCACAACTGATTTCACTCCTGCAGATTTCCACAGTCCTAGAGGGTTTAATTGTGAAAGAAACTATGATTTGTTAAATTTTTTATTTTTTTTTTTTACAATTTGATTGTGTTAATGCATTCTGTAATGTGCTCAGATCTTTGGAACAAATCTGTGGCTTTGAAATTGTATTTGAGAGCGATTCCTATGTACACAATACCATTCTGGCACATGATATAATTGCTATCTAAATAAGTCAGTAAAGACATAAGTCAGTGACATGCAAAACAAAGCCATACAGGAATAGTATATGACACAATTACAGTATTACTCGCTGTCATATATGTTCTCTTTGGCCAAAAAATATTTTCCTAAAAAAAGTGGTTCTGGTTCCCACTACCATAATGCTTTAAATACTTAGTTGAACTTTGGCAGAAGAGTGGCAATGATTATTTTATTTTCTGTTAACAAACCAGCTGCAGCAGGTCTAAACAACGCTAAATATGTCCTTTTAATGTGTCTGTATCCTTGAAAGAGCACATAATACTTCTGTATATAGAACAGTATGAGTTAGGATGAGTAGGAATTCATGTAATTTTAAACTATATGAGCACCTGGGCTTCTGCAGAAATCTATCCTTGTTGCAAAAAAAATATATCTTGCACAGACATTGTGCTAAACAAATCCTCTGTGCAACACCCTCTCCCCCCCCCCCAAAGTCTATATAGGCATGCCTATTAAGATATGATTGCTTTTGTCACACCAAAAAAACAGGATTATCCTTTTTTTATGGCAAAGAAGGTGAGGACTAGTCCCTTAGGACAAAAGGTAAACCAGACCAGCATTTTCAAATCATCTACACACAACAATCCTGACTCATGAGACACAGAGGAAGACACAGGGCACTTTGGCCACATTGGCATTAAGAAACAGAAACTTGCAGTTTCATTAGTTCCTCTCAAATGCTAAGAGATGTATTTCAAGATTCACAGAAACTGAGAATGTGTAAATTCAAAACCACACAGAGAACATCTAAAGAGAGTTTATATTTGTTTACTGAATTATTTTCACAGCAAAGAATATAATGCCATTATTTTAAAGCCGAGCATTTTACAGCTGCCAATAAAATTACCCCAGTACAACTGAATTTCCTGGAACTGAACCTTAATTCTGAAGGAATACTGCTGTTGCTGATGTCTGTTATCAGCCAGCATTACACTGCAGTAGGCAGAACTGGACTTCGATCAATGAGAAAAACTCAGTGGCAAATAGCAATTCAGTGGATCTGAGATGAATGCAATAGATGTAGTTTCATCCTAGATGAAACCAACCCCACACCAGTTGCACTAATGGGAGTTATGCTTTTAAATTTGATTTTTACTGTATGCTGGAAATCTTATTCTGTTCCACCAGGCTACAAGGTACATGATCACTGTATTTAAAAATAGCAATTAAGAATGATTAACCTGTTTCACATTTTCTAATGTGAGTGCCAGACAGTTGAAATACAAATGGCAAATCCTGACTTACGACTGTATATAAGAGGAATCTCTGCTCATAGCAAATGGAGAGGAGTGGGCTAGCACACCTTGGAGAATCACAGGGGCAGGATGCTGTGTCCAGTTCTGAGGTCCCCAACAGAGGTCCCCCTGTTGGAGTGTGTCCAGAGAAGGTTTAGGAAGCTGATCAGAAGGCTAGAGCACCTCTCCTCTGAAGACAGGCTGAGTTTGTTCAGCCTGGAAAAGGCTCCAGGAAGACCTTATAGCAGCCTTCCAGTACCAGAAAAGGGGATACAGGAAAGCTGGGGAGGGACTTTTCACAAGGACATGTAGTGGTAGGATGAGAGGGAATGGCTTGGATTTAGATTGGATATTAGAAAGAAATTCTTTACTGAGAGGGTGGTAAGACACTGGAACAGGTTGCCCAGGGAACCTGTGGCTGCCCTCTCCCTGGAGATGTTGAAGGGCAGGTTGGATGGGGTTTGAGCTCCTGGTGGGAGCCCTGGAACACTGTAGGAGGGTTTGAAATCAACCTTTTAAGGTCCCTTCCAACTCAAACCATTCTGTAAGGGAAAGGAGGAGGCTGGGTTTCTCTGGTACACCCAATGACACAGGGGACACAAGGTGGTGGCAGGGAACATCAGTGCCCATTGCCCTCAGCAGCAGGCAGGCATGCAGACAGGACTGGACAATGGGATGTTTTCTGCTATGAGTATGAGCAGGGATGTACCCAGGCAGCACCTGCTGCTTCCTCCAGGCCTCAGAAGTATGATTCAAATTTTGTGAGCTAAAAGAGCCTGCAGAGGCACCCACAGGCCATAAATCACAGTGGTTTTGTTTACATTTGAGAAACAACCAACCTGTTAGTGAAAATGCTCATATAAACATATGGTACAGGAAACCTCAAACATACCTGGTAATTTAATTGCTTCACTTAGAAAAGTCTCAACAAGTAAAACTACTCCTTGTTTATGTGGAATCAAGCCTTAGTGATTACATCAGAGCAGAAATAATCCAACTAATTAGTGAGTAACGACTCACTAACACTTTGCTGCAGTGGTGTACTTCAAGGCAACAGGTTATTTGTACTACTGTGGCCAGAGGAAGATTACATAGGCTAGGAAACCCAAGGCTAGCCATGCTGACTGTATTTCAGTGGATGGTACAGTCTGTACAGAAAAAAATTTCTCTGTTCCAACTATGATTTATTTCAAAAGACATGGTGCTGAAATGCACAAAAATCATACTTTTCAAAACAACACATACGACAGGACTACTGTGTGTTTCAGTACAGTAGCCTGCATGCCCACTGGATCAGAAAGGCAGAATACCTCTACGGAGAATATCCTCAAAACCCCACTCTGCTGCTGCTTGGTCTTCCCTGCAGAAGTGGCCATTTAAGTTTCCTCTTACCCTTCCTTCACTACTCCCACCATAATTTCACTCTTATGAAAGGAGAAAAGTGTATTTTTTAATATTTATTTTTATATAATTTATATTTCTATATATTATGTATCTATTATATATATATATAATATTTATATTTTTATATTAAGTGGATTACTTCTTGAAACTGCCATCAGTGAGTAATCACTCTGTGGTGGTATTGTTTTTACTTCCTTTCAACTCTCCTGTTTCAGAAGTTTACCTATTTTTCAGTGAAAATTTGCTCACTTTGGCACTTGACAATTTGGCCTGTGAGAAAAATAGGGACAGCACTTAGAAATCATTCTTGCAGTGATCAAGCTACAAAAATAAAGAGATGCATAGGTAAGGCATGCCTAGAAAACACCTTTTCATAAATTAGTCTTTCTAACGACAAGACATTTCTAGCATCAATTTCAGTTTGGTAATACAGGCAAAGATTCTCATTTGCACCAATGGCACCAACTTAAACCTCTATTTTCTGTATCTCCATTTAATACAGCATGCCTTGCTTGCAAAGGAATAACACAAACATGTAAGCATCAGGCTCAGTCTGCAGGTCAGACACTGACACAGCAAAGATAAAGTCTCTCTACTCTAAGAGTAAATGTGGTTTCTAGGAGAGAAACTTTCTCAGAGCCAGGTCCAAGGTAGCACAATGACCATCACAGCTCCCATTGTTACCTGCTTCGTGCACAGGGCACATTTCTATGGCTTTGTTCTTTTTCCACATAGGGTTCTACAATCTGTTTAGAGAGGGAAGATGCTATCGCAACAAAATCTCCATGACAAAAAAAACCCTAAGAAAACAAGGTGGCTCACTGCAGACTGGGTGCTTTCCCCTTGGAAGCTGATGAGGGGATAAACATGTACAAAACCCACATTCAACTTCATATCACCTGACAGCAACGGAATAAGAGCTCATGGAGTACAGAAAAGCTCTGCTCCAACTCCAAATACCCATGTAAACAGGAACCATTCTAACACATACCCCACTGCAGTGCCAGGCTCCTCCAACGACCAGACCCAGTTTAGCCTCCAACCCTGCCCCCCTTACTGCTGTTCTTCAGGCTCCAGCCCTCTGCTTTTCTTCAGGATTTTGAGCAGAGTCCCAGGCCACAGGCTACTGCTCTGGCGGCCCAAGTAGCCAATGCAGACAGCATAATTTAATGCTCTGTACAAGCATTAGCCAGATCCTGGCAAAAAGTAAGAAAGAGTCAGCTCTGGAGCCATCTCAATTGCAATAAACAATCCATCACCTCAGCAGAAAACTCAATAAAAGAATTTAACATTCACTACAGTTTCCAAAATGGTCCCATAGAAATCAAGTACGGTTTTGCTGTTCATTTGCTTGAATCATTTTATCTTCCATGCCTGGTTTCAATGAGGTTGTTGTCCTTTATGCTCCCTTCCTCCCTTGATGAGGGCACTACTGATGCTAATGAGGAAGAAAGAAGTAGCTACTCATTCTGTAGCTAACAAGTCTTGTTTCTGTCTGAAGTGTATTATCCAAAACAGCTGGTGACACTTTTAATGAATGTCTACCAAATATTTATTATGCTGACCACAGCCAAGCTTTAATTTGAACTCTAATGATAATGATCTCAAGCAAATCACTTCACAAATCTCTAGAACCAAGAAAAAGAGAAATCTGATTTCAACTTTCATTTGCAAAATGCCATATACCCATCATGATTTATCAATATATATCAAAAACTGCTAAGTTCATTTACATAACACAAAAGTACTTCCATACCACTCATACAGCTGTTTGATTGTTTTAGTAAATAATCTATATTTAAATCACAGATTCACTAAAACCAAAACTATGCAAGCTGAAAACAACCTATCTAACTTTTCAGTTCTATTTCATAAGAGAAAAAAAATGAAAGGAAAAGAGAAAAAAAGATGAAAAGGAAAAAGGAAAAGAAAAAGAAACAAAGGAAAAGGTGGTAGAAACTGATTTACTGATTTACAGTTTAATTAATGGTCACATAATTTGTTGAACACCAACAAGGTTTTAACACTGCCCTGAAGGACTACTTGGAAGTTCAATATTGTGTTAAGATTATAGCATCCTTTAGTGACCAAGAGAAATCAATAGTCAACAAAACAGGGATCTGTAATTGAAAAATAGAAATCTTCTGCTATTTGCTAAATGCTGGATTAATCACAATTTTCAACCAAAATTTTTGCCAATTTCAATACCACAAAAAAAAGTAGCAAATTTCTCATTATTCCTTTCTTTTTTTACTTGCAAAACTATTAAGCCCAGTTATGTTAACTCAAAGATACAAGTCAGCTGAGAAAGCCAGGAAGGGACAAGAGCAAATGACAAAACAGATCATTTCATTTGCTTGACTAGGCTCATTAATGAATTCCATTTAGACTGGAAAAAGGCAGTGAGCTCCACAGCATCATACATTGCTTTAGCTTGAGTGATTCAGTCTGGGCCATTAAAGTGTACAGTAAACTGTAATTAAGCAATTAAACATGAAAGAGCACAGGCTGGGCTGAAATAATGTTAAACCCCAAATGCCTTGTTTATCTTATGCCTTTAGCAGGTTCAGCTTTAACTCTATTTCAAAATGACATATACCCTAGCAGACCTTTCTCACTGTGGTTATAAAAAGGTCCCTCTTTTTCTTTCCTCCCACAAAAAAATTCTTTAATTATTTTGTTCTGACACTTCTGTGCAAGCACTTTCAATTCCTTTTAACCCTTTTGCTGCTCATAGCAGCTGTCTTCCAGAAAATGTGATGATGGCTGCAAGACAGGAAATGTAGAGCCAAGATAGGCAGGATTTCCTTGGCATTCATAGAAATAATCATTTGGACTGCAGAATAGTTTTAGTATAACTTAAAAAGGGTAACAACATGAAAAATTATTTTAATTAAGATTATAGACAGTTGTAAAACCATACTGGAAGAGAGATTCTCTGTGCTACTCAGATCAGAGTTCAAAATACGTAAGAGGAAACTCAGATGAAGAACATAAAGGTACACAAGAGAAGATGATCTGCTCTGTAAGGGAGAGTTATGACTATCTCATTCATATAGTTTTTCCAGTAATTTTGGTACATAAAAAGATATATCCATCTTTAAAACATGTGTATTTGTTATCTCAGATAAAGCCTAAAAAATGAATGTGTTCCATGACAGCATGTCTTGTCTTTGTATCAAAACTTGTAAATATTCATTCTGACCACTGGATGACCTCATTCTGAGTCTCATAAAGCATAGATGGCAGTTGCTGAAAGTATTAGGAAAAGATTAGGAAAAAACCCTTAAAATTATATAGCAAGTGTTTTACTAAAGAGAATTTTAAAACAACTAAAAAACAACTGACAGTATTTAGGGACAAGTATAGCTATACTTAACTTATCATAGTGGGCTCTTTGATCACCAGCTTTCATATTTTCACATGAGTATGAATATATTTTTTGGATGTTATGTTATCCCAAAGCACATTTCTTTTGGTACAGATGGGAGTATAAAAACTGTAAGAAATATTATAAAACAGCTACCTAGCCAGCTAGGTACGATTCCACTTTTTGTTCCAAGAGAACAAAGACAGAGATTAGATCCATGGGGTCTATTTTTTCCTCTCTGCCTTTTTTTTTTTTTCTTCCTTTTTCCCCAGATAATATGTATTTGTGCTGCAATAAAAGAGCCACTAAAATCAAACATTAAAACTAAGCATAAAATACTTACAAGTAACTTACAAGATATATTTTAAGGGAAAAAAAATCTAAAAAAAAAAACTAATCAACTTTTAAGATTAGAAAAAAAACAAGTATGTAAGGTGCATTATAATGGCTTTACCCTCTTCGTCTGAAGCAGCTGTTACTGAACATCAGAGAGATCAAATTAGTGAGATACAGCACTGGCCTGATTCAGTGCTACAAATTTTATTTTACAAGGTCTCCTCCCTGTTTTCAGTGCTGACTCCTGAGCCCAGGCACTGTGACTTTCCTCCACCCTCAGACAACATAGGCAGCTCATGTTCAGCAAATGCAAACAGTGTTTGTGAGGTACCAAGCCCCCCCCTCCTCTCCGTGTAGCAGGAAAATCATCTGTGGAGGGTCTGAGGCAGAATTTGGCTCCTAGCAAAGAATTGTCACGAAAAATGCATGAATCTCAGAAGGACCTTTCTAGCCTTTTCCTAACACACACATGCTTATTTCTTCAAATAGCTTATTTATTAGCCTACAAGGAGTCTTCCACAGCACTTCTAACCTCTCTGCAGAGTCGGCTTCAAAAGATCGACAGTGAAGAAATTACAGACATTTGTGAGATCATGCTGTGTTTTGGAGACAATGAACTCTCTCTTTTTTTTCTATTCCACTGTCTAGTCATGTTCCTGCCAAAAAGTTGTTTTTCTCTTTCCATGTTTTCTGTTATTCCTTTTCAATTTAAGATCACATTTGAGTCAAAGATTTAAAACAGCTGAGTTTTCAGGTTTGAACTGAGAATAGTCATTACTCATTTAAACACTCAAAATCAATATTACTTTGTTTCTCAAAAAGTTCTGTCATATTTTTTCCCAGATAATTTTTTGAACTGAGCCAGACTGCAACTATATAATTAATCAGGCTGTGAATATTTAAAATAAAAACTCGTAAAATGGAAGTATTAATAACATTATATTCTGCTTTTGGCATATGTAAGTGTGTCAGCAAGAACACAAACTTCATTTTATTGACACCTTTACAAACTAAATACATGACAATAACTTAATTTAAAGGCTGCAAAAGGGTTTGGCTTGGCAGACTTGCAGACTCATGTCCTTTGTTTTTGAGAACAGGAGGAATGTGGATAGTGGCCAGGACATCTGTCAGACAAACTCCATCAACAGCTGTAACTCAGTGAGCTGGACATGTGCTATCTAATAATCCTGGCAAATCAGTGTTATGCAACATAGAAGATGGTGGACTTGCAGCAGAGAAGAATTTAGCTGTTACTAATTATTATGATCAGTTTATAGTATGAGAAGGCACAATTACAGGATTGTTAGTGGCAAATACCAATCATCAAAAACAGAAGGTGTGAAAGACTAAAAAGGTTGATGGCACAAAAGCAAACGAAAAGGAACCAGCATGACTTACTGGAGATATTATGGGTTACCAGAACAGGACATAACATACAAAAAATCCCCTCAAATCATTATTCAGTCATGTCTGCAGATCATGTGGTCCAATCTTCTACTACTATTGTGATTTTTTTTTCAAATAAAATATAACAAGATTTCTTCTGTGTCAACTTGTGTCCATTGCTACTTGTCCTACCCACCTCCCATTTTTAGTTACAGTGAGGTCATCTTTTTTCTTAGAGCCAAACAATCCCAGGCCTCTCAGCCTCTATTCACCTTTTCTTTTTTCTCCTTTTCTTTCCAAAATATGATCTGTGCCAACAGGCATCCACAAAGAACAGTTCTTAAAAGACAAGAAAAGCCAATGCAAACTTATTTAATCCCTGTGAATGCTTTATGGTAGCATTTCTGATTACATAATCAGTTTTCTTCACAGACCTTTCGGGTCATTCACACACATCTCAACTCCAGTCAACACATAGGTGGTACATTTTTCAGTGGAAGACCTCTCCTCCATTGCTTTCAGAGGTAGATGACTGGTTGAGACTTGGAAAATTAAAATCAGCCAAGACAGGCCAGTGCACAAGATAGACTGTAGCTAGGCACCCGGACTTGGGGGCAGGTAGCAGGGAGAATGTAAGAACTGACCTTTTAGTGTCATCATGTCAGGTCTCCTGGATCATCTAACCTCATGCTAAAACAGATAACAGGTCTGTTAACCCAGAAGAGCACTTTGTCTTTCCTCAGGCACATGTTACCAATCTGAATGCTGGATGGTGTGTCAACAGAAATGTTCCTGAATGGAGGACTTAACTTTCTGACTACACAATCCCTGACACCTATGTCCTGGTCTTTAGAAGCCCTAAACCTCCCTGTGTTCCCATGCAGATTCCAGGCAGTGCTGGTCTGTGCTTTACACTGGAGCAAAACACATGGGAGCTTGCTCAGAGTAGGCAAGAAGCAAAGGGTTTCTAGCTGCTGTGAAACTCATATGGGAACAACACTCACCACACAGGAAATTTTAACATGTAACAGCTAAACCACATGGAGCTGGGCAAAGGGGCAGGAAACTTCTGTAATACAGAATATATGGCTTCAAAATTTTAAAATCAGACAAAAACCTAGAGACATTAAAATTTTTCAAAACCACAATCTTATATACTGCATATACACCGGTAAACCAAGAAAGTGAATAATTGTTTTAACAGTAAGCTCTTGCTGATCTCTGCATATTAAAAATAATAAATAAAAAAATAATGAAATCCTGTTTTGAATGGAGATTATTTTGCATGCAAAGTGAACAGAGTAAGCCTGTCTCACACGGTTCTCTTTTAATGATGTGTATAATAAGCTCCCATATGATCGAGTCAAGTACAGCTTAAAATTTGGGTAGAGAAGAAAGGACAAGAACGTGTGAGAGCCAAAGAACCACACTACCGTGACTTTGGATAAAGAAGAAGAAATGTCTTCCTTCCACCTGTGTCATAAGCCCTCTTTATAACAGGTCAGGACCAGTGTCAGGATCTCAGCTTTACAGTGCACAGGGGAAGCAGTGTGGAGAGTTATTTTGCATCCAAAGTACCTACTTGACAATCCCAGATGAAAAACACAACTGAACTCCCTATGCCACAACCACCAGTTGGGAGCAAGAGCAACTTACTGCCTTACTGTAAAACAAAAGCAGCTCAGACTGGAAATATAAAGGCCTCCTTTTAAAATAAAACCATGAAATTACCAGTGTGTTAAGAGCAAAATTCCATCCAATCTTGCTGAAAACTTTATGCTGAGTTTTAATGTCTTAGCAAGTCAACCAACCACACTCTATTTATCCCAAAACCGAGTTAATAAAATATTTGTGATTTTTATCATCCCAACTTGCACACTAATGAAGAACATCTCTGCAAGAACACAAGAATGCTGATTAATCTTCTAAGATAACTACACAAACAGAGGTAGATTGGATATAAAAACATAGCCTTAAGCACTTTTAAATTATTCCAGAGAAAATCTGATAAGATTTACTATTATGGTATGAATAGTATACTGTGTTGTCTTCTATCTTCCATGAAAACATACTAAGGACCAAGCTCCATGTAAATAATTTGTGTTAGATCTGCCTCACCTAATTAACTGAATTCAGAGGTTGTAACTTGTGGTTTACCCATTTTCAGTAAAATAAGAGCTGCACAAGCCGTCTATAAATTTACAGTGTCAAAAATCTCTACCGTCCTGGTTTTTAATTCACCAGCAGATCAGATAGATGAGTAGGATTATTTAAAAAGAAAAAAAAAAAAAAAGCTTTTTTGTCATATGGTAGAAAAAAGCAAGTGACCTGTCTTTGCTAAATTGCTTTTAAACTCAAACTGGTCTCCCCCTCACTACCTTACAGTGCGACATGACAAGCCATCAAAGTTTTGACATCTGCTACAATGCAAAATGGCATCTTGCACAAGGACTTGAAGACATCCAAATGGCAGCTTTTTTATTCACCTTTTTTCTCAGCACTTTTGAGGATTTAAATCCCCTTCAAATAAAAAATGCAAAATCAATGCTACTACAAATAAAGAGGTAAAATCAAAGCAAGATCACTAAATTCTAGGAAATTCTTTTCCAAGTAAACAAAATCAAGCCACATTGCTGATAATACAAGAACACAAACAACCATAGAGTTAGAATCAAATAAAACGAGACTTTTTTCATCTAGTACAGACAGGAAAAAAAGCAATTTTTTTTTTTTTTTAATTAATGGGCCAGATTTCCCTACATTACATACAACTGCAGCCATGAAACTTCATACAGTGACCAATCACACATTTTATGTTCTTAGCTATATTCAGAAACTTAGTATATTAAACTATATTTAAGAGCTTAATTCAAAAATATATTCTGAAAAGTCTGGAGTGACTAAATTATTTAGTCCAATGTTCTCCTTACTGGCTTTAACATAGCATTGAATAGCCCAAATATATCTGAACAGATAGATCTGAATTATCTCTACTCCTAAATGAGTTATCATATAAAAGCCAAACTAAGACTACTGATATCCCATTTATTTACTGATGAACTGTGAGTGACACAATTCCACAGAGAGCAATATTGAAAGAAGCTGAGCAGCCAGAAGGCTAGACATGAGTGCAAACCAGAAAATTACAATTTACATCTGAACTTGTTATTGTCCACAGATCACACTCATTCAAAACTTCCATTCAGCCCAAATGACTGGAGAATCAAGAGGAAACAGAAAAGCTGCACTAGCATGATTTCTAAATGATGCTGGAGAACTCCAAAGGCCATTGTTGCTTTTCAACAACTCCAAGCAATTCTTTCAGTTCAGGAAAAGCTTCAACTAATGTTTGTTATGATTAAGCATAACTTTGGAAAATTCTAAAAAGTTTAAAAGGGTAGATAAGTCATGGAAGCCAGGATGTTGTCTCGCCCACTTGCAACAGAGGAGTTCCAGATGACGCTGAGGGAAAACTCAGCATCACTTCATTCAGACCACGCTGTGCTTTATTAACACTTGGCAATTGCAATACTGATTAAGAGCTCAACAAGACAAATGCTTATTCACAGAAATAATTGCTATTCAGATAAGAAAGACTACTGAAAACAATGGCTTTACTAAGATTCTCACTAGGGCTTAAGTCAGGGTTAGACTGTTCTACAAATGGGAAGCTAAAACCAATCTAAAGCTGCCTGGTCTATTCTGTCTTCAAGAATAGCAACACACATTCTTTAAGCTAAAAAGTAGGGCCTTATTTTTAAGTCAGGTGTTTCTCTGGTAAATCTGATTCTATCCTGTATTTGGCAGGAAGTACCCATGATTTAGCTAAGCTGTGGGTGGACAATGGTTTTGCCCGATTACTCACTGTTATTTCAACAGATGCTTTAACAAAGCACATGGCAAAGATGGTTAACTTTTGGCTTCCAAACCAAACATTTTTTTTGTGCTGACCAAGAAGCTGGTACTTTCCTTGTAAATGGCTGGTATTAGTTGCAACCTGGCACAAAAACAATGGAGAATATCAAGTGGAAGCTGCTGAGACCAGGCTTGCTGGGTTCTACCAAAGAACAGCTGCATGCCCAAACCAGCCTAGTCCCCAGCACCCAATGATGCACTATTAGCTGTGCCACATAACTGCTTCTTGCCCTTGAGACACAAATATACTTTTGCCTTTCTCAATTATGTGCTGTGTGACTTATGGCCACATAAAGGTTCCTTTGTGTACTGCAGGACCAGAAGCAGTCTGAAGTGTACCTAACTATAGGCTACAGAAAACATACTTTTGTAAAGTCTTTTACTATTAATATTCCACTCATGGGCACAGGTGTCTTAGTCTGCAACTCAAGATGGGTGATGAGTGTTAACTTCAAAACAAGAAGTTTTCAGAAAGACAAATGGTTGCACAATTTATCCAGAAAAGTTCTGGCATAGCCTTCCCCAGATCCACAGGCATGATTTCTGTTAATGTATATAAAGAAAAGTAAATTTAAAAAGTAATAATTTGTTATATTCTTGTGAATAAGTTAATGTACCTTTCACACAGCAGACATGGACTTTAATTTTCACAATTTATGCCATGCTTACATCCATTTTTTCTGCCTGTGGGTTTAAAACTTGGCAATAAACCATTAGGTAAACATGAAGTACAAAGGAAAAAGCAGAACAAAGCTCAAACATAGTCACTACAATCAGCAGTACAGACTTTGCCAAATGGAGCAGAAGATGTGGTCAGTGAAGGTGCAGAAGGTGAAAGAACTCATCTAAGGGGATTTACAGGGTGCCTGACATCAGACTGCTCTGAAAAAACTCTTGTGTCAGCTTCAGCTGTCTGTGCAGTCAAGTGCACATGGTGCACATGCACTAATTGTGTGTGCCTGTCTCTGCTTTAACTGAGTGTATTGATTGTTTTTTACTGTGCTCATCTAAGTTCTTTTCCATTTAGTTTGGCCAAGAAGTCTCCACTCCAAACACTTCAAATAGCAAATGTCTTCTAAAAAAAACTAACCTCCAACACTGTTTCTTGTACATTTTCCATAGGTATAAAAAATTACCTTTCTTGAGAACTGCTACCGCCTTCTTCCCATCTGCAGCATCATATGCTTGCCAGGTGCATCTACACTTATTTCTGGGATTTCCATGCTTATAGCCTTCCACTATTCCCCATGCATTATGCAATGGCTACATGTCTTCATATGCTTTCAGGATCTGTATTTTTTCAGTTCAGCCTACTTTGCATAAGGAGAATGAAAAGGAAGAAATGCGTAGTCCTGGATGACATTAGGTTTTATCAATATACAATTCAATGGCTGCAAAATTTTTTTTTTTTTTAAGATGCAGCAGAGCAATATTCAGTTACAAACACGGGAAGACGTGGATATAAGGGTCTCATTAGCAAGGGCTGACTTTTGAATGCCTTGTAGATGCAGGGTTTGGGGGTTTTTTCTGCATAAAGTATAAAAGTAAGAAAGCACTTTCTTTGTGTAAAAATTCAGAGGTAATAACTTTCAAATGACAGAAGTTAAATTCCATTCGCACAAGATACATAAGTGTTTGATGGCAAGTGTATGCAGAGCAAAGACAAAGGCTTGTAACCATTTTGCTATTTAGAAGGTTCACACTTACTTCTTACAGTGTCCTTTACTTATTTTTCACTCTACTCCATGTACTTTCTCATAAAACTGCTGTAAGCCTCTCAGACTTACCACTCACTGGTCAAAGTCTGTGAAACTCTCCACCTTGGCACATGTGCAACTGCAATGAGTATTATTACATCAGTGTGATGTAATAATCACACCTGACATAACAAGGACCATCTCTGAACTACCAGCTGCAGGGAGAGGTTAACAAGGCTTATTAACCAGTTTAATGATGCACTGCAGTGACACCTAAAGTACCACTCTGCATACTGCTGTGGTGTGTAACCTAAAACACCTGAGGGAACCACCACACCTTTCCACGGAACAGGACAGCCTGTTCAGACAACACATCCTGCAGGGCTCTCCTACACTCACCAGCTGCTCCCATAAGCACATTTCCAGCTTATTCCCCTTCTCTGTATCTCTTCAAAGTGGCCATGATGTCAAAGAAACTGAAAAAAACTAGGAATCAGATTCTAGTCAGATTTACCCTTCAAAGGACACGTGCAACACTGCACCTTTCCTTTCTCAAATCCTCTACAATGGAAAATCACTAATCTTTTCTTCAGAACATCCCAACTGTCCCATAAATGTGCAGGATATATAGTCTGAAAATTTATCAGAGATGAGATCAGTGAGAACAAAACTTTTTAAAATTAAGATATTGGCAATCTATCTGATTCAACAGTCAAAATTTTTATCCCTTTCCACAGCATCAAGATATTATTTGTACTTTTAACCTTGTGTTAAGACCTTTGCTTCACTGCCAGAAAGAAACCTACAAGCAAAACAAGTCCTCTAAATTTTGCTCATTGCTTGCTGTCACCTGTTAGCAACACTTGGTCAAGAAATCAATGACAGCAACAAATTCTCCCTTTTGTAACATTTCCCATACTGTATAGGGAAGTGACAAATGCATATGCAAAAGAAATCAAACAATATTAACTTTTGCCTCATGTTGTAGATTTGTGAATAGCCAAAAGTGCCCTACAGGGTATTTGAGAGTTTATTAGCAAAAAGAAGTAAAACTTCTTTTACATTAGTACACATAGTCAAGTTTTTGGAATTATTCATACCTCAGTAATTACAGAAAATACCAATCAAAATTATTGGTGTCAGAACAGGTAAACCTATATCTCATGTTATCAAAATGCATTTACTGTCCAGTCTAAATATATTTCTACCCACCAAATTAGCACAAGGATGTGCTTGCCTTATACCTAATTAATAATAAACAAATCTCTGCTTTCTGAGTTAAAAGCAAATGATAAAACTCACTAACCAAGTCTCACTCTGATTACCATAACCTTTGACACTCCCAAGAAGCAAGGCCCCTAAGCAGTCTACATTTATTTTTACATTTCACTTGCCCTACCAGAAAACCAAAATACAGAAAATTAGCCAATACCATTTTCAAATGCCATTTTCAAAGCTGTGATTATCATCCCATTTTCTAACCTAAATAGCAGACAGGCAAGCCCCATGCCAGTGAGAGCTTGGAGAGAGATGCCAGCAGGATCTGGGAGGCCTTGGGGTACCTGATGCCCCTGGAACCTGTGCAGAGAATTGCAGGAAAGAGGATTGCATGTTCCTTGCAAAGCACTTTGTGCTTTGGTGCAAAGCACCAAATATCCGTAATCACTGGACCTCCCAGAAGGCATTATGTTGCTTAAAAATATGAAGAACCAAAGTCCTAATTTGATTTGAACAGTGTTCAGGTTTCCTAGGTATAAGCAATTAGACTGGAACTTTATAACTAAGCTTGTATAGCAATGTACTGCCATTTTACTACTGCTCCATGGCTGACTTCTCAGAACACAGTATTATAGTAATGCCAGCAGTACTTAAATTTCCAGATCTCTTCTTTCTAATCAACATAATTTTTAATAACGGTATTTATTACTTTAAGTGAAACATATGCTCAAAGACCTTGAAGAGTATGAAGGCTGTAATTGAGATGGACAAACAGGGCCAGCAGTCAGGGAGCAAGTTCACATGCTAATGAAAAGACCTAATATACTTATTATTTCATTAAGATGGAAAAAACTTTGATATGCACACAATGTAAAAATCCTTGCTTTTCTTCCCTGCCCATTATTCATCTAGATTTCCAAAGGTACTTCATAGAAAATTATTCCAAACAGCAGGTGATTCTGTGCTCTATACTGGGAAAGAAGAAAGCAATTTTCCAGCAGCCCCCAGCCATCAATCCTCCTGAAAAATAAGCTTGACCATAAGCATAAGGAACCACCAGCCTGAGCTGGAAAATCCCCAAAGGGCATTCCAAGCTATGATGGAGCAACTGACATTTCTTATGTGAAATGTGACTTCTGAAAACTTGGTAGCTGAAAAAGTTTTTTATTAGGGTAAGAGCTATCAAAGTTACACAGTGGAAGACAAAAAAACCCAACAAACCAACAAAACAAAACACAAAACAGAACAAGAAAGACCCCACTCATTTTCAATAGCTGATTCTTCACAGTCTTTAATTAGAATGAACTTTCTCATTAGATTCCTTATTTCAAGAAGCAACCGCAGTCCTTTAAATGAGAACAATCAATTTTTCCCCTGCACTAGGAGTTTTTTGATGATCAGTTACGATGATCATTTATGTTGATGTGTGAAGAACTTGACGATGTGGCAAAAAGATAAAATATTGGCCTTTTAGAAATTGCTGTTGTTCTGTGCTATATGCTTACTGATGCATATTGATGACCTCCATGCCTACTTCAATAGGAAAAGATAATTAGATTTAAGTTGAGCAATGCACTAGTCATTCATCACAGCTTGAGATTCTCTGTAGCAAACAGTGCCCACAGGTGACATCCACATTATTAATATAAAAAGAAGTAATCAGCAACAGAAGCCGAGCACAGAAGGACATCCTCAAGTCTGATTCCTCTTTTCCTTGTGGACAAAACCTGCTACTAACTTCAGAGACTTCAAGAAAAAGTTAATGTTTAAGAATGCAGACCAGGCACTTTAAATGCCCGTTTTTGTAGACTGGTATATCAGTCTGTGAGCTGGATCTCCAGAGGTACCATATTCCAGATAAAATAATCACGACTTTTACACAGATGTGCAACTCATTGTTACAGACTCCAGATAACTCAGAAACCTCTGCCTTTGTACAGATCATATTACATATCAGATAAGCCTTGACAGGGCATTTTAGGAGAAACCCAGAGACCTACTACCAGGAGAAATGAAAAATATAGAAAAAAATTCCTGTCCCTTTGAGGTGGATTACTCAAACTAAGGAAGACTGATTCATTATTCAGAAAGAAAAAAGAATTCTGCTTATTCCTTGCTCAATTAAAGAAAAATGTCAAAGTGTTTAAGAGCAAAAATAATATTCACACCTTATTTTTTTGAGTTTTCGTTTAACCACTAAGAGCTACTGAACAAGCTTCCAACAAGATATTATTCAGTACAGAAGGTATTCTAGTCAGTAAAACCTCTCAAAAAAATCCTTACCTGCTTGTAATTACCTAGCTTGCTTCCTCCTAGCATTTCTACTACCCTTATTGCAAATTATTGTCTTCTAATTAAAATCAAGGGACACTTCAGGAAGAAAAATTATTAACTTTACTTGTCAGTTCCTTTCCCACTTCCCTTTCATTAATTCTCACTAACACTTGCTGCTCCAACACTCCTTCTAGCATAAGTATCTGGGAGCTTGTAGCTGACATTTCAGAAAAACTAAGTGTTTACTATCCTTACAACATTTTTCTGACGTGTTTAAAACTTTTATTTTTAGGTTATTATAATTTATTTTAGAAACATAAAATATTTATATATATTCTTAATTTGTTTATATATCACCAACAACTGAAAGATATTTTTCTGTTAAAATCTGCTTTTCAGTAACTTTGTAGGAACATATTTGCATATAAACAAATAAATGGAAAACCTCTTGCATTCCTTTGGGATTAGATATAACCTGTAGCAGCATAATTTGATAATAATTTCAAAAAAGAGATGAACAATTTCTTTTATGCCTAATTACTAAAGCTTAAGTCCTTAATATGTTAAAATGGACATTCCTGTAACATCTCACCTCACGGACTGTAATGCACTCTCTTGGGACAATGCAGTTCTACATTTAGCCAGTTCTACAGCAAAGCCTGAATATGCCACAGGAGACAGAAAATAGTTCTGCTCTTCAAAGCAACACAAAATAGTGTTTTCTGCCATGATAACTGCCAATCATTTTCTGAATACAGAGAGCCCAGGATATGGAAATGTTCCTGTTCATTGCAGGGATTTTTGGACTACATGACCTTTACAGGTCCCTTCCAAACCTATTCTATGATTCTATGGTTTAAACAGGTTGACTTTCCACTGGTCCACTTTTAAAGCATTTATCACAAACAGTATGTCTTGTTTCCATTTTTAACATATCAGGTTGTAGACAAAAGAAGAGTATCCTTATTCACATTTTTTGGCTTATACAGACATCACTTTCTAGGATGTTGTCTTAGTTTAGCCTTGTTACCTAAGATTTACTTAAATTAGATGTATTAGATTTTAAGATTAGTTCTTTTTAGCAATTCAGTAGATCGGCATGTAAATTTGACAATCATTTTCACCAGCTTTTGAATTCACAACTGCATATTGCTGGCATTTGTAACTAGCAATGTGAAGACTCAGAGCTGAAGGACATGATCCAGTACCAAATATTGCTGAGGGATGCAAAGCCAGAACTCCTTTAATGTGTTGCTGTTAGGTATCTGATAGCACTGGCAGGTAAAGTGCAGAAAGCTGTACAGTTAAAAAAAAAAAGTCAGTGCTACTTTCTGATACTTTAAACTCCAAGCTTTTTACCTTGAAGTTCTTCCATAAGGTTCAAAAATGACTGAGAACAAGGTTTTTAAAAGTCCATAAAGAACAAAATAAAACTTTTAGGAAATTCTCCTGACAGGGGTAAAGCAGAACACAAGACTTGTAGGTACTGCTTGTGTTTTGTTTTGTTACAATTGCATTTCAGACCTAAGTGCAATGCATTGTTCCATTTTATAATATGCATCATTCAGTGTTTTATCCATTGTGTTGAAGGCTGTACATTCAGAGGTTCCTTTGAATACAAACCATTCTATGATTCTGTACCTTTTAGTCTCGATAGCTTTTCCTCATCTGTATTAGAATAATAGCTGTCCAGCAGTGTAGGTTCATGTCTAAAATCAGCCTAAGGGATGTCAAGCTCAGAAGTCTCTGCTGAATTTGCATTTGGGGAAAGACTACTTGATTGATAGGGTCTTTCCAAACTTTGCATTACACCACGCATGTGGTACTATAGCCATGAGAGTGCTGACACCTAAAAGAGGGATGGTACAGCTCTGAGAAAAGTCTGGGGAGTGGCTGAAGTCTAATCTCAAATAATTCCATGAGCAGGTGTTCTCACCGTGTCAAAAGATGGCAAGGCTCAGCATTTTTTCGGTCATCACCATGCTTGAAAATAACCAACAAACTTAATTCTGTCAAGTGAGATCACCTGAATGCTTTGATTTAGAGATCTATACAATATTTCATTATCAAACATTATCAGATCAATCCCTCTTTTGATTAGTACATATCTTGCACTGATTTTCAAGCCCATCACCAGTAAAACAGCTATCTCATACAGCTATCTCTTGTGACAAAACTGTTGAATTCAGACATGCAGTATGATTTGTAAAAGTCAAAAACAAACCCAAAATGTGGTATGCATTCAGATGCTTAACTATGCATTTAAGAGCCAAATCTTCTATCCTACCTTGAATTAATTGATAAGGGAAAACAACCTTAATAGAATGATATACACTTTATCATTGTTTCATCAAAAATGTATCTGAAGAATTAACTTTGCTTTTTCTACTTCATTCATAACAAAGACATATGCAACTCATAAATACATTACTATCTAACAGCTGTGAATCTCCTCTCATCATCCTGAGTTTGGAAAACTAAACACAAACATATTGGCTTGTTATCCTTTAAAAGACGTTGATAGACATTCTCTCTCCTTTTTCCTCTGTTTCATCTGCCAAGAATTGAAAATTGTTTGTTGCAAATGAAACTTTTATTGGGTGATTATCTTCTAGGTCTATATAAAATCCCTTCCCTTTGCACCATGTATCAGGTAAAAATGCCATTGCCTGAGGAATACAGCAATAATACATTATAAAATATGGAATCTAATAAAACAGGTGCTTTGATTCTTGTACCATCAAATGTCTGGATTTAACTAGTGCAGAGAGCAGAAATGTCAGATGTCTCTCCTCAACAACTCCCACAATTACATCAGTGAAAACAGAATGTTCTCCTGGCATCGCAATACATGCAAAAAAGCCCAAGCAGAGTGTTCCTTAATATTTTTCAGTTGAGAGGACAGAAAACTAAAAATCTCCTACCCTCTTTCTGTCTCCCCAAAACCTATGGCCTCTCTGGCATTCCCTTATGTACTTTCAGAAACTGAGAGTAAGAAGCAGTGAAGCAGTTATGAAAATAAAATGTTACTGCTTTAAAAAACCCTGTAATTTTAAACTTATGATTGACAGTGAAAAAAATATCAGTGGTTAGCATGCTTTGACAATACAGAACCTACCCTAATATTGGACCATATTATCTTTATTTTCCTCTATTTTTTTCTCATATGCACAGGAGTGCTATGGTGCTTCTATGCCTCTTTAAAAATTGTACAGAATCCTGATTTTTTTGGATGAAGAATGATCACAGTGAGTGAACAAAGCCATGTTAAATAATTAATGAGGAGTCAGTAACACTCAGGCTGTCTAGAATATCTGGCCCAATCTTTCAGTCTTTACTACATAAAATGCAATTTCTGTCCAACTAAGCTGTCTATACACGAGGGGCAGAAAGGAAAAAATGTTAGGTGTATGCCAGCCTCTCCAGCCTCACAGTAACAGGATGTCAACTGGCAGCTGTTTCTGTAACATTTCTCTCAAGTATATACACTTTTAAAATGAGAGTTATGTAGATTTTTATGCTGATACAACTTTAGCACAATTATCTAACAGGGGATGAAATAAGACCCTTAAAAATATTTATAGTAGTCCCTGGGACAACAAATGGAAAGCCAAGGGGAAAAAACCCAAAACAACAATTACTTGAACAATAAAACTTCTGTATTTTCTCTCCATTTTTTCCTCAGAAGCTATTAATAAAGTAAAAGCAACATGAGTATGAAGCTTAAGCTTCATCATTAGCCTAAGCAATTTTAGCCACAAGTTTTCCTGCTAGCCTTCACAAAATAAGAATTCTTCACACCCCAAAACGTTCTCTCTGTGCCTGAAACAGCAGATAAGGAGCTTTTCAAAGATTCACATAAACAAAAAGCAATTAGCAGTACAGGACTAAACTTCTTCCATATCCCAAAAAACCCCAAACGTGGAAAAATAAGCATTGATTGATAAAATACAAAAAAAATGGCAGAAAGATTTTCAACAAAAAACATAAGGTGTTTCAACTACATTCTTTTATTTTATTCTCTATAATCTCACTGCTTTGAGCTTTTGGGTTGTTTTTTTTTTTTTTTTCTCATCATAAAGATTACTTTCAAAACATGAAACTGAAATAGTATCAAGTTTAGCATTTAATGAGGTTCAGATTAACACTAGCAAAATCCTTAGATGTCTAATGTTGAGATGCATAATTTTCTCCATAGCATATTGATATTGAGAAAGCTAAATTGCTTCTCTCTGTTTTGATCTTTTGTTTTCTCTTATGATGGATTTGACACTTGCAAATTCAAGTGTTAGAATAATGACCTAGATGAGGTTCATGCAACTCTCCTATCACTTTTTTAGAACCTGCTGTTTCAATTTTAAAACACTGATTTACCACTGAAGCTTTCCTGGAGGGATACTTCCAGTGCAGAAAACACACAAAACTCACCCATAAACAGCTTTGAACTAAGCACCTAAAGGATATCCGGTGCCAATACATGAAAGTTTGGCCTTATGTGATCCTCACTTATCATTACTCAGACAAATACAAAAAAAAAAATCCTGCCCAGGAATACTATGCCAGCCCAAATGTAAAATAGATCACCATTTCAGTATTAGAAAATGCTTTACTAAGTAGTAAATCAATACTGAGGGAAAACAAAATTACAGGTAAGAAAATTATTTTTTCCTTCTTCTTGTGTTACATCCACTGTTGTGGACAGAAGTAATAACTCATGGGAAGGAGCAAAGAATGACCATTATCCATCAACTGCATAGAAATGGTAATGAAATAGTGAGCAGTCCTCCTGCCCAGAACTCCAAAACAGAAAAAGCATAGAACAAGAGAGAAAACTGCAACAAATCCTCTGATCGATCCAGTAAGCCTTTTAGAAGGCAGATTAACTGGAGATATTTTCAGAAGAATAAGCATCAATGGTCTCCAGATTCTAAGCATAAGATACAGTCTTTTTTTTTTTTTTCTGGACTGTTTTCAAGATCTCTCACTAAAATTTGTGAAAGCCATGTTCTTTTCTGTATGCCTAAAACAGTATATTTTCTCCAATTTGTAGCATTTAAGTTGTGAGCACATACTAAATATTCTACAAAGAGAGAGAGAAACAAGAGGGGGATTTCAGCTATCAGTATTTCAGACTTCCCTTGTCATGTACAAAGCAGACAAAATGTGTGTGCATTCATAGCTTGATTTCTGTTAGTAGTAATAATCTTCCTTCAAGTGGTGCTTCAGAGCAGACTGGTTGATTTTTCATCTAACTCATACAGTTAAACATAGTTCTGGAACAAAACTGATGTTTTTCCATCCAGAAGCATCACACCTCCTTGTACTCCTATCTGGCAAAACTGAAATCTGAAAGGATGTTCCCAGGTTGTCAGCATTCAGAAAACAATGGAGTAATTTAACCTGGTAAATTAGGGCACAAAATTATATAGTTTTTTCATGAAACTGCCATATACCACAGGTGATAGGCTTCTTGCACATGTCAGGAGGGTTCAGGTACACATTAATGTCAAGATATTTCCAAAGAGAATGGTAGAAAAAAGGGTTAAAATAATTGGATGCTTTAGGTTGAAATCACCCATCTAAGGGGAAAGGTCTAAGCATTTAGACCAGCATGCAGGGCTTTTAATATATCAAACTAGTATTACTGGCTAGTAAGCAACAAAAAGACCTCTGTTAGTGCAGTACAATTAAAACATGCTCCCTGTCTAGTTTGCAGAAATTATTTTACGGAGCAGAGTAATGAGAAGGAGAAGATATTTCAGCATGAGGATGAAGCAGAGCTAGATGTCTTGGAGGTGGGTTTATTACTCAAGACTTTCAGAAGCCACATCCTATTCAAAAATTCTCATGTTCTACTTCAAAAAAAGATATTTTTGCTTGACAAGCAATCAGATTCTGATCCATTTTCAAAGCTAAACATAATGGCATAATTAGCCATCAGTCTCTGAGAGAGGCAAAATGGTTGGGTTTTTGTATTTGGTTTGCTACTTTTTGCCTTGAGAACACCTCAGTAAAACACAGACACAAATTATTTCAAAAAAGAATTAAAGATGAAAAGTGAAACAATACATTTAGAAAAGACTTGGAAAAGCTTTAATTGAAAACCTTTTGGTACCATCAAAGTGCCAACAAGAAAACCTGCACTCTAATTATTTGTTTGTGAAAGAAATAATAATTAAGCAAATATGCTAAATGCATCTGAAAAGAGATTTGTTTGCTTCATCTCACCTTTGGGTCAAACCTAGAAAACGCTGAATTAGTCAAATCCCAAAAAAACCCACAAATTTTAAATCTAGTATTGTTTTGGAGATTACCTTAAATTCTCAAATAATCAGACCCTACTGGATGTAGAAGGTACAAATGTAGTAATCCACAGCTGCTCCACCCTGTTCCTTAGTCCTTGCAAACACTGGCTTCCTGAGGGAAGATGTTTGCCACATAAAGGTTGGGAGCCAGGGCAGCTGCCTGGGTACAGAGCCAGAGGTGGTGCTGAATAATACAGCACAAAATGTGAATCCAACTGAAACCATTTTGGATTATACAAGGCACCAAAGTCGCTAAATAAAATATGAATTTAATTATTTTATTTGTTATTTAAAATGCTTAATACTTCAGGATTGGCCAAGCAACAAAATTCTTGTTCAACAAGACAACAGTTATCCCAGAGGAGTTGCAATATGTGCTTTAATTCACAAGCTTGAAACTCAGAGTGATTACACAACCTGGAATTCAGAGTATCTGAAGGACACTCACAAACATATCCATTATTTACTATTCTGAGGAAAAGCCATGAACACGTCTGGCAGCTTTGAACAGTTGAGTTCAGGAAGGCATTTGCCACTAGTCGAGCCAGCTCTCAGAAGCCCATTCATATAACACTGCTACACTTCTGATTGATTTTTTTTTTAGTTCAAGAAAAATTCCCATGAGGCTCAGATTTTATAAAGTCCCTATAATTCCATCTACCATTCTGAGGGTAAGAATGGAAAAATGAAGAAAGCTTCCACTATTACATGAGAAGAAAAACAAAAGACTTTAGACAAAATCATGGCATCATGCAAGACACTGGCAAAATTAATTGACTCAGGGCCTTTACCCCAAGGCCCTTCTGTCATCATATATGGACACACAGTCATAACTGACATTTTTAAATTGAATGAAAGGCAAATATGGTGGCAACTGAAGGGTAATAGCAATGAATCTCCATAAGTTTTCCTAAACTGTTGCTGTGCTAATTTGTTCAGGAACTGAAGTGCTTTCCTCCAATTGTGGTAATTGTATATCTGTCATTCCATATTGACAGAATGACTGGTATCCTGTCAACATTTTAGTCATATGTTAGTCTTATAAAGCCTGTCCATTACAATCCAGTAATAAAACTTCCCAAAGATTTTTTTCTAAATATAAAATCTGTTCTTCCATTTTGTCTCAAAAGATTTTACAACCGAAAGCCCAATCTTCACTCCTAGCTGTCAGGATATCAACACAAAATGGAACTTTTCGAAGTACCTTTTGCTTGGACTCTGTTGTGATGATTTCCAGGGTGAATACACGGATTCCTTTGCCTCAGTCACAGTGTTCATCTAAGCAGCAACAGTCAAGAGTCGGCCAGTGATACTTGTTTACAACTAGAATCAACCAAAATGCCTCAAAAGAAAATTATCTAGGGAACATAAATGACAATGTGGAGACAAAGTATGCGTTTCACGTATTTCACAGAAAGCATGGAAAACTGAGCAAGGAGAAATTTATTCCACTCCTCTGAATGGAAGAAGGCTCAATTATATCTCAGATATTCCTGCCGGACATTTGTCTAATACATTCTCAAGTATCTTTAGCAGTGGAGATTTTCCATGTCATTAGGCAATTTACAGTAGAGCAAACCCAATTCTCTCATTTATTGTGCTGCAACCTAAGCCCAGCATTGCTCATCCTATCACCACTGGACAAGGAGGGCAAACTCTTGCCTTTCTCATTGCAACTACATTTTAAGTACCTGAAACACAGTTTTGCATTCCACTTCAGTCTGTTGCCTGTTTTACTAACCAAGCCCCTTTAATGTTTCTCTACACCGTCCAGACATGTAGGCTGCATTTGCTACATCTTTGCCCTCTGCTTTGGTTTCATTAGCTGGCTTGCATTCTTCCAAAACTGCAACCTGCATCCCACATTTCTGCTGAGGCTGTATGAGCCCACAAAAGAGTAGAGAGCCTTATTTTCTTCTTCTTAGGATCCATTTTTGCCTTTGAAGCTTCTGATTTGAATCCTATGTCTTGACCAGCTTTTCTCATTCCTGTAAACATGCAGACACTGTTCTTCTGAAGAGCAGACTTTTGCATATTTTCACACAGAACTGGCTTCTGTTTCTTTTAGAATGCTGCTCTCATTTGTATTTATCATCTTGAATTCAACCCTCAAACATGCTTTTAATCCTCTCACCTTTACTTCACCTGCAAATTTAGTATTTCTCAGTTGATTTTTCAAAGCTGACAGCATATTAGTATATGTGTATAGTAAGCGTAAGAGCTTCTGAGCTCTCAGATGAGAGCACAGAACTGCTCATTTCTTTAGTTTCTTTTCAGTATTATAGAATGCATAGCAACAGAACAAAATATACCTATTTATCTTCCATTATGTCCTGAACTTTTTTTTCCCCCAGGTATTCTGCCTCCCAAACAATTTTCCTCTTCTTTATAATTATGTTTTACAATCTGTACTAAGCTTCTCGTTGCTGAAGAAATGTTAAGTCAGACAATGAGCATAGTGTTTGTCCCTACTACCTTTGCTGTTATGTAACATGATAATATTTACTTCTAAAAGCCTAAAATATTTATTTTGTATAAGCACGTCATTGTAGTCATTACTCTTTGCAGATAATCTGCTTGATATCAGTGCAGATGTTCATATGAGTTACACAACCGATTCCAAAAAAAACCTTTTATTTGTTTGTTTTAGTACAGTTGGTATAGTATAAAACTATTCATGACACACTTTTTGGACAAAGTTATGCCTATTTCTTGGATAAAGTCCCTAGTCTATCAGACTGCACTACACGATAAACATAGTACCCAAATCACCATTTTTCATGTGCCTGTTAGGAATTCATGTCCCTGTGAAGCCCACTAAAACTCAGTCTTAACCTTCATCCAAACAAAACTTACTGCTGCACCTGAGTTTTCCCATAGCAAAGGCCTAAAGGATGGGCTCAGGTCAATATTTTGTTGTCAGTTTCATGAACGTATCCTGCTGTGGTGTGACAACTCATGACTGAAGAGTGGAGGGATCCTAAGGACATTTCACATGGGATGTTCTGTGAAATAAGGGATATAATTAGGGAACATTTGAAGGTGATGGAAGGGGTGCTTTATATCTCTGCCATTTGAGGGCATCCACTGAGCTTTGCAAAAAGGAGTTTCTAAAAAACAAGAATGTGGGAACAGCTATTATTACTGCCACTGATTTATGACACATAGGTGAGAAGTAAAAACTATCCATCAGTTTAAAAACAACAGCTTTAGCTAATACAGCTCTATATTTAATCTTTGGTCTTTGATACAGAAGTTTTGAAAAGTATTAGCAGCATCTTCTCTTTTTGCAGAATGAAAGCTGATATATTAGTAATAGAAGAGCACGTAAGCTACACAGTTCACTTGAAGTTGTTGTATAAATGGCCTTTCTGAAATGTGTCCAAGACTTAAATTATTCTGATTAGTTGATGTCTGTGGAACTGGCAACAAGCCTTTTCACTGTTGCTCTCATGGTAATTATTATTCTTGTTTCACTGCATATTTTTTTGGCATTTCTCAAGTGTCTAGTTATACATCTCTTAAAAGCTTGAGGCAGGTTGAACTGGTATAGGTAGACTAAGAATACATCCAAACTGATATGATCCTTGCCTTCTATGTACAACTATTTTAAAGTACAGAACAATTGTTACCCTACATTCTACCTGAAATGAGTACATGTCAAAAAGAATGGGGGTGCTCTTATGCCTATCCATTATATTTATATATATCACAAAAGTAAATATAATTCAGAATAACAAAGTTATGAGTGTCTGCTAGCAGTTCACTCATTTTGTTCAACTACTTAAAACAGGAAGATAATTGTAAATATAGGATTTCTATTACTCATTGCACACAAAACATTTTTCCTTCTAAATAATCACTCTCTTCATTCAACAAAACTCTAAAAGATTTCATTTATCAAAGCTATCAGAACCATTAATTTTACCATAAAAATATTCCCCACATATCCTCACACATAAGACCTTTTGTCTTCCCATAACTCATCTCCCCAAACGACTATCAATTCTGTAATTGGAATTTGTATCTCTTTTGTTCCTTCAGTTCTTTCAAACACCACTTCAAGTCCCATTTTTTCTCATTAACTAGTAACTTCTGCAGCTCTCTTTGATAGAAGTCTAATCTCCCAAGTCAAAACTTTGTAAATTAGAATTCATTAATTCATGTTTCACCCTGCTCTGTATTATCTGTTGCTGAACCAGGAACACCAACTACTGTCATAGTTCTTAAGCTGTTAAATAACTTAAGAAAACTGTTCTTTCATTGCCCTTTGAACAGATCATTCCTCTGACTCCTGTGTTCTCTTAAGAGTGATACAATCCACATGAGACTCCTCTAACAATATAGTGTGACATGCCATCAAAAATCAGCTGTGAAATATTTCCTGACAGATGCTGGAAGAAACTTTCCATGTTCTATGATGAAAAAAAATGGTGAGTGGGCTTAGGCACTCAGAAGCAAAGCTGAGAGATATCAGTACAAGCAGACTTTCCCTGGACAGAAGATGATAAATGTGCAGAGGAACTGTTTGTAAACTGAAAAATTATCCAGATGATTAAGTAGAAACTATTTTTCCTTCAGATATTAGTGGGGTTTTGTTTTGTTTTCTCTTCTGACAGGACTTTCAATTATTGAGACAGAATGACAAAAGAGCATATGTGCTCAATGATCAGAGGACCTGCACCATCAAATTGGGCATCTGCTACTCATTTCTGAAGGATGCTGCAAGTGAGACTCAAGTGAAAAACCAGAATACTGAATAGTGCTGATCTGGGCCAGCTGGAGCAGGACCAAGAAATGGGGCTATTTGCAGAGGAATTTAACACAAGTGGTCTGTAGAAAGTAATTTGTACCAGGGAATGCATCCTGTAATTGTTCCATTGAATTTGATCAGCTACATTACAGAGGGATGACATAGAGTCAACAAGAGACCAAAGAGAGGTGCAGAGGTGATTCCATTTCAATACAATACCCTTGGCCTGGCCCCCAAAGAGAGTTAAAGTGCACTTCCATGACCCAGCCATTAATCCATGAAAATATAACTGGATCCAGAGGTACTGTATCCTTGAACAGGATGTATCACAGAAATAATCACTTAATTTATGAAGCTGAAGAGTCTCCTCTGACTTAATTTCATTCTAACCTGGCTTGCACCTGCCCCTTGCTGTCCCGAATTCCTTACTCATTTTTGAAAATGTTACTGCTACCTACCGCATTCACCAGCTGGAACAGCAGCTGTTATTTCTGTTGCCCTTTTTTTTCCACTAAATAAAAGGTCTTTTTCCTTCCATCTTTCCCTGTAAGCCAAAAGCCTGGTAAAACCCATTTTGCAAAACAAATTCTGAAGCATTTCAGAAATGAAGAGTCCAATCAATGTATTGAATAATAGTTGCTCAGTAACAGAATCAGTAGGGCCACAATGTTACTTATAACTTCTTTCTGATGACTACATAGCATTTATGGAAAAGACAGGCTTCAATTACTTTTTATTTCTATAAGTCTTTTGACTATTTTTTCTTTTCTGCTTTCATTGCTTCAAATAAATCCTTGAATAACCTGATTAATAATTCAGTAAGGGCATATTTTGTCAGGTTGTATGGACACAGTAAGTGTTGATAAATGTATGCTATATAATAGCTTCTGCTAGAAAGCTCTGTAAATTACTATGAAGGGGAAAAGAGAGAGAACTCCTTTTCATTGAAAGGGGAGTTAGCAGTGAATTTCTTCAAAATGGTAAATGGAATCACAGAAAATTTGAGGTCAGAAGGGACTTCCAGGATTGTCAATTTCAATCAGTGCTCAAAGCAAGTCTGTTAAGACCAGGCTTCTCAAGACCATGTCCAAATGAATCTTGAGTACAGCTAAGGGCAGAGACACCAGAACCAACCTGTGCATCCAGATCCAGTATTTAATCATAATCATGGTAAAAAGAAAAATCTTAATATCAATTCAGAATACCCCCCATTAATATAATTTTGTTAGACAAACTTTTTAAATGTATGACTGATTTAAAGTTACACTAATTACAAAAACTCTTCTGTATTCATAGCTTTTTGACCACAACCCTCGCTAATACAAACTTTGATTTGAATTTCTTTTATTTCTTTACTCAGTATCTCAAGGGTAATTGAAAATATGTAAATAAAATAATACAGGAATTCTGTAAAGATGTAGGGAATAAAAGGATCCAGAATAGAGAATGGACGTGGCAGTACATTGTCCCACAGCCAGAGCAGTCCTGACCACTGTCCAATAAACCATTATTAAAAAAAAAATCTCTTTACCAGTCCCCTACTACTCAAATACATAGAACTGAAAATGTAAACGAGTGGTTTGCATTTCTTTAGATAGACATCATAACCTCCATTTGCTTTATTACAATACAAAGTCCTTTTCAAACTGGTAGCAAATGCATAACAGATAAGTGTTTACAACTTTTGAAGTTGTTTAACAGTTAGTACTCCCCTGCAGAATATCCACAAAAAGGCATATTTTTATCCTGTGAGGAATATTAAGTTCCTGTCAAACAACAGCATGTAAGAATTTTATATAACAGCCCTAAGAATGGTACTAATGAAAAATGTACTTCAGGTGTGTGTACCATTCTTAGGTACACATACATTTAGACTCCATAAATTTTGGCAGTGAGTTCTTAAAGGTCATGTGACATGAGTCACATGAAAAACAAAAAAAGACCAAAAAAATCACACCCTCTTGTTTTCTTCAGCCTTTTATTTGTTCCTTTCAGTTTTACTGGATATGCCTTTCCAATACTATTATAAGAGAAAAGCAGAGTGTTTGGTTTGCATGTTGTCTTTGTTAGTTTTTCCCTCTTTCCTTAGCTAGTGCATTTCAGAACTAAGGAGTCCAAAACAGAGATGTCATCCATCAAGGCAGTGCTTTTTGTCTTCCAGCTCATTTCTGAACCCCTGTCTTTGACTTTAAATATGATGATCTTAAATGAATCCAGCATTAGTCACTGATACATCTTTAGAGAACAGCAGGAGAAAAAAAGCAGAGGGAATATTTTATCCAGAACAGATAAACTGAGACAAGCCAGGTGGCTACCTGGATTAATCAAAGATTAGAAGGAGTTTTTTCTGAAAATGGGTAATATGCAACCTCAAAATCCCTGAAAATGCATTGAAAGGTACCTTTACAGAAGACCCTGGAGTGACACAGAATGAAATCCTGTGTTATGCCATTGTGGTCTATTGTATGCCATCATCATCATGACTGGGAATAACACAGGAGTAAATCAGATACTTGATCTGCTTGCACCTCAAGGTAGTAATTTGTTTTTCATACCTACTGCAGTTAGGGCTCCAGGAAGCCTGGTAAACATTTCCCACCGTGGATACTGCTAATTCAATAGTGCCTAAAGAATTACAGTTGCTTAAATAGCCATGGCCATACACAAAGGTTGCTGAAGAGTTTACTTGCTCTTTTCCCTAAAAAAGCTCTCATACCAATGGGACTAAATGATGGTAAGAACAGATGGCAAAATAATTTCTTAAGCCATGCTAACTTACGGTTTTGCTCATTCTGTTTTCCATACATTAAACTGAATGACCAGTGGTGGAAAAAAATGTCTTCTGTGGCAGATTTTTCTAATGCACCTGGCAACTGCCAGGAGCCTTCTTGGGAAATTATAAAGGCAAAAAGGCTACACTGTTCCCTTAATCATTTTATTTTATGTCTCAGCTCTTCTAAGGTGCTGCAGCTGTAGAGTCTCAGACTGAAATGATTTAGTGGTTTATATTTTCAGAGGATATAGTCACTGTGAATGGAGTTACACTATTTACAAGTTAAATTTAAGAACATGCTTCCCATTACCCCTGGAACACTTCGGAAACACACAAGGCAAGTTCTGTCCTCAGCTGGAGGAGACTGAACATAGGTGAGTTTGTAAAATGTTATCTGGTTTATCTGGATCTATTTCAACATCTTCCTGCACTTGGAAAGACAGAGATACCAGGTGGCTGATTTGTGAAGGTATAAATAATCTCTTAACAAAAAATTTCAGGAATTCCTTAGTATTTCTCTTGGAGGCAGCAAAACAACTTCAGTCTCCAGTGCTGTTTTCACTGCTTTATGTTAGCTGCTAATTTAAACCTAATTGTAGAGCAGGTCACATTCAAGACACTGGAAAAAAGCCCAGTTACGTTTATGGTGCATGACCAAGCCCTAAAAGAAAATAATAAAAGCAGTAATTAAACCCATTTGGAAGGAGAAACAACAACACACAAGCACAACCCAGCTGTGGTCATTTAGAAATAGGTGTGGGTTTTCTAAACAGTTACTTTCCCAGGTAAGCACACGGGCCATTGCTTTAAGAGTTATAAAACCAAGCCACAGAACACTTCTTACTGTCACACACTGCCACGTCTAGCTTAGCCTTTGCAATCACAGTATTTGGCCTTTAATTTCCAGACATCTACTGGAATTTTCAGCTAACACCTTTTCTTATCCATCCTTTCTTTTCCCCAACAACATGAAAGACATCTATGAAACATCAAGCCTGAGAACTGAATCAATGCTTCCTCTGGGTGCATTGCAACAAGTCCATTGTTATCAGAAGGCAAATGTTGCTTTTTTTTCTTTTTTCCCTATAAAAGGGTGAATTCAATTGGGTAATTATCACATTTCAGAGAATATGAGTGCACCCAAGCAAAAAATACTGGGTGCAGAATATAGCATCTTGATTTTACATCTGTGATAATGTAGAGACTCAAAACACTCCTTTACCTATTTATGTGCAAAAACAATCATGACCCTTTTCCAGGCAGCCACAGGCATACCAAAAAATAGAGTTCAGTCTCCACCACTATTCTGTGTTTCCAGACAGAAAAGAGAAATCCCAGCAGCATGGCACAAGATAATTAAAACATAATAAAGTATAGTTCATCTTTAAAAGGAAAGGAATCTGTACAAGAGTGACAAGAAGCCAAAGTTTTGGCACCTACAGTGCATAAACAGACAACATACCATGTTCAGACTGGGCAGAGAACAGTATCTGCTGTTCAGTAGGCTGTGTGAAATGCTTACTGAGACCTTGAGTGAAGTCTACCTAGTGTGTTGCTTCTGTTCATCCACCATCAGGCTTGGTAAAGCAAACAGGTTGTGAAATCAATAGCTTCCCATTTGTTCATTTTATGAGAGGCACAACTCTGTTTTATATAAAAGAGCCTAAACTGCCAACATTTCAATGAATCTGAAAGGATTCATTGGGATCAGCCACTGACCCCAAAAGATAATCAGAACACACCAAGCTTAAAGTTTCCCCAGCAGAAAGACAGTTTAGTAATGGTGACATAACCTTTACCTTCTGGGTCATAAAATATAAAGTATCATTACTGTCTAGAAACTGTTCAGTGACCTAAAGGACACAAGAAGAGTTTGCAATCACAGTCCTTTTTTAGGACTGCGAGCAATTTCTGGCTAGACAATTAGTTTTCTACAGTGCCAAGCTAAAGGATGCCAAGTCTGTTCGGTTCCAGCCAAGGACTGACACAGGTATTTCAATGGGATTACCCAAGAGCTTGAAAATTGAGTAGAAGTTTGAAGTTTATGTTGGAATGGGACCAAAGTGCGCAGCACTAAGTCTGTCTTGATGAACTTCTCTTTCTGCACATGTATTTTGAAAAAAAATGAGAAAGACCTAGATCCTGGAAGGTATTTAGATACCAAAATCCTATTTTTGTAACATGCTTAAATATCTCTGAATAAGCCAAAATCACCCTCTATACTCCAAATTACTGTCTGTTGGGAGCCTTAGTGACACATGACAAAAACAAGCATGCAGACAGGCAAATCCCACATTGCAACCTGACATGCTTGAGAGAGCCATCATGGTTCTCTGTACTTCACATTGGACTCTTGTAACCATCCAAGTTTCTGCTTGCCTCATTTTGCTGTCATCCATCAACATTAAAATTTTTCAAAACAAAAAAAAAAGAAAATGCTTCTAATTCTACAACAGTCCCACAAAATAAAGTAGCTATATCTTATTCACATTTACAAAACAACCAATACATTGCACCGAGTCACACAGTTTTCCCTAATCTGTATTAAAGATATATCTACTTTATTTATAGAGACTCACTGCAGCAGGTTGAACAAAACTCCATTATAGCTGGATTCTAAGGGAAACAAGGCATACTGGTTCTTAAATAGATAAGTCATGGAGCACATTCAGCTGTGGTGCATGTTTTTTTCTGTAATTTCCCTTCTCTGAGAAGAATGGACAGCACTTGTCAAACTATGATTACTGCAGCAACTGAAATACATAAAATAATAACTGATGCAATCAAATGCACATCCCAGCTATCATTGGCTTGGAGCATGGACAAGCAGATAGCAAATGATCTAATTTGTAATTAATTAACAGAAAGAAGAATGAGTTGAAAAAAAATTATATAAATACATTCTTGAGGACCTGGCAGGAAATAATGACTTGAACAAGCACCTCAAATGTAAAATTAAAGAATGACAACAGGAATGTGTAATGTGGAGATAGACTGCAAGAAGATTAAACAGGTATGCTTATGGGAAAATAGCCACCTTCTCTATATTTTGTTCAGAAAAAACACATGTTTGTAATTGAATTCAAGGCCATTATTCAGTCAGAAGCTTCTCAAGAAGACAGAAACTGTGAAAGTATGTTTCTGAAAGCAGAGCCCCAGGAGATAATTGAAGCCTTAGAATCACAGTGGTGATTTCCTGGAACACTCATCCCCAGGTTACCTAAAATAAAATCCATCAGACAAGAACACACAATGAAGACACATAAAGGTTACAGTAAGGGAGATGTAAGTAAAGAAAGTGGAAGAAAAAAAAATGTATAAACAATCCTTTGAGAAAACCATGCATGATAACTTGAACAAGCACATATGCAAATTCAACTTTACTGTATAAAAAACATGGCTGAAACTAAATTTATATTTTAAGGAATCCTAATTTCCTTTTGATTTTCCTTTTTGTCCAGAATCTTCTCATACCTTTTCAGTGCTTTAAGAGCCTTACAATATCTGCAGTTCTCAGAACCTAGGCACATTTTTCAAGATCACATTTGAACAGGGTTTTTTAAGGAAACACTGGATAAAAGGGACGTGATGCATATAAACACCCCAGATATCAGCAGGAACATTACTGAAATAAAATCTCTGGTCTTTGAAGTCATGCAGCCAACCCACAAGGTCCTCCAGTGCTAAATTAAAATATTAGAAGGTCCTCATAGTCCTCATACAAGGAGTAGACCCCACTCTCTGTCCCTATTCCAGATATTAGCAAATAATGGCTTGCTAACCTTTTAGTTTGGCCTCAAATTTCCCTCGCTGTCAAATGAACTTTGCCACTGCAGCTCTGAAATTAGGCTCAGGGGAAACCAGGGACAGGGGTCTGTTTGCACCGTTTGCCATTTAGTGCAGCATAAAACCAGTGCACACATTAAAGTTAATGCCAGACCTGTGAACAATCCATTGGCCAAGCCCTGCAGCCACAGAGGGTGATGCAATTATTGCCTAAATGAGAGAATTTAGCCACTCCTCAGTCCCAAGCTAAACTGAATGTACACCATACATCATTTAGGGATGCAAACCCATCTCCTTCTGCAGCATGGTGCAGCACCAGCAAAGAAGGCTTAGGGAAAATATTATCAGTCTTGGGTATGGCAATTCCAGCTGACATGGGCCAACAAGTGTATGAGGAGACCTTCAGATAGGGAAGCAATATGAACTACTCAGAGTATCCAGACCCAGTGGCAAAAGGTAGCCAAATAATGGAAAGAAATTTAATAGGCTTAATATACCTCTGGGCTTTCACAGCACATTAGTGCACATGTACTTCATTTCCTAAAAGATCAATTACAAAAGTCTTGGCACTGAATAAAGATGGCAGCTTTTACTCTTCAGCTTCTAGAGGGGAAAAAAAAAATATAGAAAAATAATTAAAAAAAAAAAGTCTGGATAATGCAGAAATAGAAGAAACAAGAAAATGCCAATTAATCATTTCTTAACACATCTCATGTTTTTGTGAGACTAGTGGTATGTATTTTGGAGTCAGTAAAGATGAAGACATCACTGAAATATACAAGTGTGTGGTAAAGCCTGATCCATGAAGGCAGGAGTACAAGCCTGGCACCATCAGTAGTGAAAAAGCCTAAACACTGTACCAGAGTGAATCTGCTGTTTTTTCAGTCTGTAGACTGAAGTAGAAAGTATATAGTCCAACACCACCAAAGAAAATCTAAAATGTCACATTCTTATTTCATCCAATTAGACTGATAAAAATTATTTTGAATAATATATTAAGCTAATGTCAGGTGAAACACTGCAGTGATTGACCCTCATAAGGAGGAGGTTTCTAACCAGAGCAAAATTTGCCTGATGTATTTATGTCCTTATTGCTGGAATGTTTTTTGACATCTGCTGCCCTCTAATCAATGGTTGTATGCTAATAACAACATGGGATATGATACTGTACATCTAATCTGTGCTTCAGCAGACCAAAGAAAAAGACAGATTGAGAAATGAAAGAAGGAATTCAATATCAAATTAACATGGAAAGAATGTCTGGCTTTTTAAGTTTTCCCATTACCTGGTACATTTTTTGATACTCAGTAAAAAGATGTTTTTATATTAAATGAGGTACTCCACCAAAAATCAGTTTCTAAATCACAACTGTACTTCAAACCTTTGTTGCAACACATGCCTTTCTGAAGAGCCCTGAGGGCAGAGGTAGCTTAACCTCCTAGAGCTTCTCTTCACATGATTCCAAAATATGAGCAATTGTTGCTGACAGGTCAGGGTAAAGCTCCCTTAGCCATCCCTTCCCTTCCTGCTTAAGTCTTTGGACAGAAAGCCTTTATTTGTGTGAAAAGAAACACAGGCAACATAAATACCAGCTTGCTTGAATCCTGGAGCCCAAACAACACAGTTCCAATTTCACTCCCCCATGATTTTTAACACGGGTAGAGGCTTCCTTGCTATAGAAATCATTCAGATGTATTAAAAATTGTCACCACCCTCAGAGACAAAAGGCAGAAAAAAGAAAACACTGTTCTCAAAACTGCTGGAGAGCAGACAAATTGATTTTCAGTTAAGTCCTTTCTTACAGACAATACTTGAAAGAACTGGAATTTGAACTGGATCTCCTAAAAATTGGTGACTGCCCTACATCTGTAGGATATGTTGGAGTCTTCATTACTTGAAGTCTTTGAGTAAGACTTTTCAAAATACACATATACTTAGGCCTTAATAATACAATATGGAAGTTGCAAACTGCCAGGGAACCCTAGGAACTGACACTCCATTACTCAGTTGCCCACCACAAAACTTTTTAGGTTATTTTGATGATGGGTAGAGGATTCTCACACACTGACATTCCTACATCTGTCTTCCAGTTCTTCCAGGCCCTGTACAGCCCTGCTATCTCTTGGATACTCTGAAGGAAGACAATGAGAAGTGGTTTAGTTCTCTTTAAACAGGTTCGCTGTAAAGAGATTTGCAAAACTAAATCAAGCTCCAAGAATACAAAAGCAAGAGAACAAACTATCAGCACCTCCAACAGCCCCATTTCTATGTTAGGCTGACTGACTACCTCCTCAAGCTTTCCACACCAGCACCTTTGGGATCTATATTTGCTTGATCTCTCTGAAACTGCTCTTCCAGCTACCAGTTCTATCTGTGTTTCAATATTTTCTTTGCTAGTGAACCTACTATTAAGTCTTTCTGATATCTTTTGCCTAAATGGCATTTCAGAAAAGAGTGAAATGGCAAAGTAACAAGCTGGGATCCTCCCATTGTTTCCCAACTTCAAAGGCCAGGGTCCTGCACATTTTTCCTTTCAAAGGTTCCTTCCTCTTCCCCTGTTAGAGGATGCATACACCTCCTCCCCTCTTTTTCTCTTTTTTCAATAGCTCTAGATTCTTCTTAATTACAATAAATTTTTGGCTTAGCCTTACACTACTTTTGCTAGTTAAAAGCCTCATACATAATGAAAAAAATTTACTAAATGTTATCACACCAACTTTATAATGACACGTGCATTAGTCACATAAGTGAAATTACTTCACCTTCAGGAGCCAAAACAATCTAAACATGGCATTTAAGCAGAACTTAATAACAGGATTAGGGAATGGGTTGACTGATGTGTGCGACATGCCTGTATCCCTTCAGGGTGGTGCTTAAAGGAGATAAACACAGTGATATGATGCTTCATTTTCAATTCTCCACAGAACAGGGGCCATAGTGGTTTTAAAAAACAATTACCAGCCATACTCTTGGTATTTAAAATCGTGCTGCAAGGTTTGGACAGAATGTGAAGAAGTACTGCAGGGCCATGTAAATACTTCTCACATCACGATTATAGAAGAACAGAGAGTGAAATGGGTAGTTAAACAGCCATGCCTTTGAGGCTGTGCAGAAATCAGCATGTTAGACACACAGTTATGATGCTAAGAAACTGCTGCTGTTGGGCAGCTGGAGCAGAAACAGCAAAGTTATAACACGTCTGCAGACAGTGCTGCTGGTGACACTGCAAGCTGAAAGCCCCCTTAGGGATGGTCTCCAGGCAGCACAAGCTGCAGAGTTTGTTTCATAGTCTAGCACATATAACTTCAGTGTCTTTTTGGGTCATGGCAAGAAAGAAATTGCAAGGCCAGAGAATGCCAGAAAAAGTGAATTGCGTGTGACCGTGTCTATTTCTCTTACATTTTCAACCACAGACATTGGGCAACCCCCTTTCCTTGCACTGCTCCTGCAGGTGCTTATCTGTGAAAGATGCACTGAGCAGTGCTGAAGGGCTCAATCATCACCTCCTGAGATGGGCAAAACACTTTTCCACAGTATTGCACAACGGGACTTACAAGGATCAGTTTAATTTTTGTAGCAGTTATATTGTAGTTAGGACTCCAGCCATGTGCAACCACTATATAATGTTTCATGAATTTCTGGTGTGCACTCTTAAAATGTTTTCTTGGTTACTGATCTTTGCATTTACAGCATAAACTTATTCATGGCCAATATATAACTGTTCTTGGCTTGTTCTTTACCTCAATTAATTTTCTCTTTTTTTTTTTTTTTTCTTTTCTTTTTCTTTTCTTTTTTTCCTCTCTAGATGTATTTATAGATAGCTCTTATTCTTTTTCGAGATTTTTATGAGAGTAAAGAAACTAATCCTCCCTCTTAAGAGGATAGAATTTCCCTTTTCATTCTAAATATGTCATCTGCACCTGTTCCAATTTGAATGAATTTTTATTGCAAATGATTGATCAGAACTTTATGCAATACTTTCTGCTCAGCTATACCTACATACTTGCTTCTCATTGCTGAAAATGCTGGTTTTCTTCTAGCAAATTTGCTTTTCCCACATCTGTTGCACATTTTAAGACTCCAGTCTTCATGCAGTAAGGACGAAGATGATGAAGTTTTTTCAGATTAGAAGCACAAAATTTTGGCTGCCAGTGACAAAATGTGTGAGTTTTAACTTTGTAATATTAAATGTTTTTTTTTTTTTTTAATATTCCTTCATTGCCTAATTATTTGCTACAGGATTTTCTAGTCCTCCTCTGACACAAATTAAAAGAAATCATCAGTACAACGGCAGAATTTACTGGCATACTTACACTTTTTGTGACAAATTTATTATGGAAATACTAAAAGAAACTAGTTCCACAGCCAATTTATGAGAATTTCTATCTGCTTGGAAGTAAGCTACCCCTGCTTTCACAGAGTCTTGCCAGGTCCATTACAATTCTTCTGTTACTAATGATTTTCCTTAGCTGATCTAAAACCTTCTATCTGATACCATAGCAAATGCCCCTGGGAAGAAAAGTAAAATAAGACCTATATCAAACTCCCTTCCCTAAAAAGTAAAATAATAGTCTTCCTTTTCTTAAAAAATCCATCACCAATCCATCTTAAAAAAAAATCAATGGTAAATCATTATGTCAGAATATACTTGAAATTCTAAAATTATTGTTTAAAATGTGTTCTAAAGCCTAAGAGTATAATTGCCTGGATCACTTTTTTTCTCATTCTGGAAAGTGAGATACATGACAAAATGTCATCTATGATCAAATAAAAAAGTAGATTCTTTTTTTCCTAGGGAAACACTGAAAATCAAAGAGTGAAAAGATGAAAGCTTTTTTGCTTTTTTTTCTCAAATGAATTTTCCTGTTACAGTCATCTTAAAGAAAAAAAAATGCTAAAAAATACAGGAAAAAACTATTTTTTGCAAAGCCATCTGCAAAACAAACAATCCTCCCCCACCCATTAAAATACAGATTAAGCCTGGATGGATATTCAGTTCACAATACTGTATTATCCTTCTGGGATGAAGACAGTAGGGAATTTCCTTGCTAAAACAGTTGGATAAACTTATGAGAGATCTTTCTAAGTATTTATGTTTTAAAAGGCTCCTCTTCCCACAAAGCACTTTGTATAATTCTCTTTAACATCTGTGAGCCTGCTGAGCTCCTTCTTCATTCATGTTTCACTAGACCTATAATTAAACCCTCTTCAAAACTGCATCACTTCAGGTGTCCTAATGAAGAATCCTGAGGAAACCGGTAATAGTTGGCTGAGGGAGAGCAACAAAGCTACTTCCAACTATTTCTTGCAAGATTCATTCCCTTCAGCAGATGGAGGGCTGCAGTAAAAGACAGAGACTTGGGGCTGAAGAGGTCATAAAACTCTCAAGAGCAGGAAATTACATAGGCATATCTGCCAATGTGGTCTGTTTATGAAGTCATTAGGCGTTCCTAGTCTCTTCAGTTCCTGCTTCCCCAAATAGGAAAACGGTATTTTAAGAGCAGTAAACTCAAATCACTTTGGTTTAATTTACCCTTATTCCTGCTACTGCTTTTATATTCTAAGCATATAAATCATGACAACCTCCCCCCCCCAAAAAAGTATCCACCCGCTACAGAGAAACAAATTAGATGTATAAATGAGGAGGGCATTTTCTCTCCCGAAACTTGGTCCTGTCACCTATCCAGAATTTTGAAACAGTAAATACCTACTGCAGTACTGATACTACAAGATTCAGCTTTTGCTTTGATGTGACTTTTATCCCTGGATTCTAAAAACATTTGAGGACCCTGTATTATTATGCCACAGCTGTAATATGCAGGTAGAAGTCATTAGCCTCCTAAGCTCTCTGTCACATGTCAGTTGACTGGACCACACTGAACCTTTCTTCATCCCACACTAGAATGCTCCTCGTGTACCTTACTTTTCTTGGGCTCCAGCGGCTGTGAGCATCTGGACCCAGGCTGCTCCATCAGGGAGAGCAATAAACCTTCAGAGACAAATTGTTAATGAAGCCACTGGGATTTCTGCCAGAGTAAGGAAAGCAATTTTAGTCTAACATCTGTAAACGTATCACTGAGCAATGATCATCAACATGATCACTTTATGTGAATGAACTACAAGGTACTAGGAGGAACAGTGTGAGGTACTAATAGAAGTGAAAACTTGAAAAGTAAAAGTAAACTTCAAGAAGTGATAATTACTAGATGCTGTTTGCAGTCTTCTATTGATTTATCCCTTCGATTTGTACTCAGTATAAAAAAAAATGGTAAAATGTTACATTTTATGTAGTTAGGACGACATAAGTAGTACATTATGGCTATGATAAATGTTACAAATGTCTGTTGCAATAACAGTAATTAAGCTAAGATAAACAATGTTGTGTTTTCCTGAATACACCACTTTCTATTAATAAGTGAAAGCAAAACTTAGTGGGATACATGATCAAACAGTAAATAGAATGGTACCTCTGGGAAGCAAATACACCAAGTGTTTAAAATAACATCCTTATTATAGAGATCATTAAAAACAATGAATAAATAAGCAAATAAAGAATGAAAGAAAATCTACTATACAATTAATATGAGGTTTTGTCTCTGAATATGTCTATATAGACATACAAACATGTTCCTACTGGCTATTCTTTCTATCTATTTTGATTTCAAGGACTAAAGAGATGCTCCCTAGAGAAAAGGTTACTAAGCTGTAAAACCACAACATTACCTGGTATTATTAAAAGTAGATAATAAACAAACTCATCTAAACTTGGTGCAAAATATAACCTTGTATGTTGAACACCTAGAAATGCTTAAGGAGTTTTTTGGCATTTAGCTCCAATGATGCTATGCTGACTGCCTAAGATGAAATAATTTGGAAACTGTAAAGTAACAGTCACAGAATGGTAGAACTCTAAGTTAATTTCATCTTATTAACTAAAATTCCCATGTTTTCAGTTTTGCTCCAAACGAGTTGTGATCACTGTAACCCCTGACACTCTGAGCTACATGGAGCACATGTATCATGGAAGTTATTAAGCAAAGGTTTAGAAAACTTTTAATATATTTTTCCCTGTAAATCTACTATACATAGTCAGACAATTGCGTATCTTTCAGACAATAATTTTACTTGATGACTTGATTAAATTTCCAAACCAGATAGTTGTTCTTTAGAGAAAATAAAAACATTCAGCTGATGAACTTAATTTATAGCTGACCTTAAAATAAATTGTACAGGTCATTAATTTTATATTGCAAAAGGCCTATAAATTAGATTAAATGCTTAGTTGCATATATTAAACAAGAAAATTAACAGTTCCCATTTGGCTGCCTTTTCTTGGTCATCATTTCTTTGGGACTGACTCTTCAGCAACTTGGCATTTCTTTTTCAAGGTAAACTGAGCTGATAATGATTTATGTATTTATTTCTAGGCTAAAATTCATAAAATCTTCAGATCAAGTAAAGAAGGAAAAAAAAAAAAAGCTGTGCTCCACATCCCATAGAACATGGGGTTTCTCTAGCACCGGAGCTTCACTTTGAAGTACTTCTGCTGGTGGTACATCACAAACTCTAACCCTTAAGAGTATCAATTCAGCCTTTCCTACCTGCAGATGTGCAGTGCAATTCAGTGAAAGACCAGCTACATTTTGCCTGTAGATCAGAAGAAATGCTGAGGAGTCATATACTTTCTCTTTTGTCCTTGCACACAAAGGCAGAGAAACTCCTACTCTTAGTGAAATTCATCTGATGGAAGAATTTCATGTCTTAGTACTGTAACTATCCTTGGGCCATGGCAGTTTTCTGCATTTGTCCTCTGCTCGGGAGATTTCTAGGGCCTTCTTTATCTAGTTCATATAGACACAAGAGATGCTGAATGTAAGTCTAGAGCTTCCTAGGCCCCCATTCTCCAACAAATCTTTGCTCCAAGACAGTGTGGATCTCTGCCTCTTCATTTGGCCGCACATAACCTCCACTTTTACTTCTTGTTCATAAAATTGAAGGAAAAATTATGAAGTAAAAAGATGAGAAAGATGAGAATGGAACTGCAGAAAGATATAAAAAAAAAAAAAAAAAATCTACAATACAAAATACAATCCATAACTAAATTAACAACTGTACGCAGAAGTGGGAGTTTTCCATGTGGGTTTTGGGGTTGTTTTTTTGTTTTTTCATGTGTATATTAACATTACTGTGATGGCAAAGCAGATTCCCTAATTACTCTCGGTGACTGCATCTCTACTCAACAGTAAGCAGCAATATTTTGCAGCAACAGGGAGAGAGGAAAAACTCAGTCTTGGACTGCCAAATGGAAGTTAAATGGAAATTAAAGAACTGCTGGCAGGATGGTAGAGTTCTGACAGAAACTGTAAAGGGGCTATTGACTTGTGCTTAAGTGAGTAGTTCAATATTCAATTTTATGTCTGTAGTTCTATCACTATGAAGTATACACAATGACTACTCCGAAGGTTAACATAAAAAAAAAAAAAAAAAAAAAAAAGATATTCTTTTCTTGTGCCTACACCAAATTTGCTGCTCTATGTAATCTTGGAAAGTCATTCAATACTCCAGTGCTCCACTGGTAAAATGAAAATAAATAACAGCAGTTATTAGACAAGGCAGTTTTATGCCTAAATCCATCGCTTTTCACAAAGTGTTTTGATTTATGATGATAATGATAATGATGATGAAACCTATAGAAAAGCTTACAAATAGTTATTTCAAAATTCAAAGCCATTCATTCAAAATCTAGACGTGCTAAGCAAAATATATTGCAGTATAAATATCAAGAGGGATGGAGAAAAAGGACATGTCATGACTTTAAATCATGAAAAGCACAAGGGATTTCTTAGTGTGTTTGTAGAATGATGGCGATTATTCTTCAAGTGCCATTTGGCTGGGTAAATATGAACAGCAGGAATAGCTGTAGTTCAGTGAATTCCTGCTATTACCTTGGCAGGTGGGCATCCAAATTTGTAAGTGAGCAAAAGCAGAGATGCGTTGTTACTGATAAAAAGAGCAAGTTGAGGGGATAGGCATCTATGGACCAGAAATATGTTTTAGGATTCCTGGCAAAGATGAAGACTGGCCTTGGCAAATGAAGATAAATCTTCTACTGTGTCAATTAACAATTTATGGAAATGCAGCCCACGACTGCAGAGGGATGCACAGCAAGAGCAGAACACATTTACATTCAGCATCCCATTTATAATGAAGCCATTATTTTGGGTTATATCTTAGTGCTTTCTGCTGTGATTTGCAGTGCCACAAGTCAAGCTACCAGTTGAACCACTACTGCCACAGTACAGCTGTAAACATACGAAAAATTACCACAGGGCCAAATGAACTCAACCTGTCCTTATCTTTATTATCATTATTCATTTTTTTTTTCCCTCTTTACCCCTCCAAAAATCTTGTTTATAAGAATGTATAAACACGTGAAACTTTGAAGAAGTGCTATGGAGCAGAAGGGCCCCACTCTGCCTTCCTGGACTGTCCTCCCCCCATCCTACAATGCTTTGCTGAAACAGGTGTTCAGGAACGAAAAGGAAGCTTTTCTCCTCAATGCCTAGAAGCATTGCCCAGCACAGACACAAACAAAAAGTCTTTTCATTCCTCGGATATTTTTTACAAGGCAGCCACTGATAAGAGCAGTCACCTGGCAGGGAGACACAGGTTGGGAACCTTCCTTTACCAGTTTACGTGTTCTATATAATTACGAAGTTTCTGACATTCTTTAAATTGTGCAGAAGACAGTTTCTACTTTGGTGTTTTGAGCTTTTTTTACCTATTTTTAATGACAGAAAAAGAAACTAAATTTTAATAGCAAATGCAGTATTTCCCCTTAAGAGGACACTGATTCCCTACAGAGCTTTTGAATATATCCTTTCCTATTTCCGCTTTCTGGCTTGCTACAGATTTAAATTAAAGGAGGAGAATATTTATCCTCAAAGTAACCTATTTTTTTTCATCAACATGAATGTTTTCATGTCCTTTCTCTAGAATTCCAGGGTGAATAGCCCCACAGAATTTATACGGCTGCTGAAATGTACAGAGTGAACTGAATCAGGCCTTTCATTCCTGCCCAGCAAATGTTCTGATAGCTCTCACTCACAGTCAACCCATGGACTCTATGCTACTTACTCTTCTCTTTCCCATTTCAAGAGCCTCAGGCGCTCAGAAAGGCGACACAATTCCCTTAGCCTGCCAAATAAGCAAATTACATTATTACAAATTTTAAGTTGATAAAAACATAAAGTCAGCAACAGCCTCCAAATCCAAAATACCTTCAAAGACTGTAAGGAACAACTTTGGGAAATGCAGTTCATTTTCAATATCAAGGTAGAAATTACTCTCATTCATTCTCTTCCTAGCAGTGCAGAAGCCATGCTTGCTGCCTCCATGGGAAAGTGGTATCAAGCTGCCTTGTGCCCAAAGGTCCCACACTGCAGTATTTCACATACAGGGTTGTTGAACACACTACAGAATTAGAGAAAAGGCTTTGTGGGCTATAGACTCTTTTCAAATTGGCACAGACTGCATTTATAGGACTAATCTGCAGCTGTGTTGAAGAATGTGAAGGCAGAAGTTAACCTTTTCTCCCAAATTAAACTGTATATTGTATATATAAAAGACCTTATAAACATTTTAGCAACACCTACCAGCATGTTCTAGCACAAGTCAATTTGGTGAAGACTTTACATATGTACTTCTCTTCAAATACACGCTTCAGTCATATTTTTAAGCTCTGTGCCCAATCGAGGCTTACAAGGGTAGCAACCGTTTTTCTTTTTATAATGAATTCACATCTTTCCTCTCATTGCCTTCTCCTACTTCAGGGAAAACTTCAGAATAGATTTGAGTAGAACTTTTCCTAGATCGACAAACAGATTATTGGAAAAAAATGGTCAAGTGGCTGCCTCTACAACTGTACCAGCATCAGTCTCAAAGAGCCTCAGATAATAATAGAGATTAAGGTAAAACTGCAAGAGATTTATGATGATCAATAAAACAAGATGATCAATAAAATATTTCCAAACACTGGACACTTTTAAGATTCAGTTGGACAGGGAGCTGGGCCATCTTGTCTAGACTGTTCTTTTGCCAAGAAAGATTGATCCAGATGATCCTTGAGGTCCCTTCCTGGTGTTCTATGAATCTATTGTATTAATGAAAGAGATAACCAAACACTGGACAAACTCCCTGGCCACAGAGTTTTTAAATCTCTGTAGGAATGCTGGCTTGCTATGCACCCCCACAAAGCTGTGTCATAAAAGAGCAGATAAGGGATAAAATAATAAAATTTAAATGTAGGCATGTGAGGTTTAAGGATAGAGATGAAAGAATTGTTTTCTTTTACAGCTTACATTAACTACAGCAAACTTCAATAGAGAAAGATGGACATAGCTTCCTGTCCTGAAGACCACACCTTCAGATTATTATCTTTGCCTGCCTGGGGAAAAAAATGTGGCTCATTAACATCTCTGGGTCATTCCTTGAAGCTAACAGCAATTTTGTTTGTGTAAAGAGTAAAGCAATAAACCATAAATTTGCATTCAAGAAGCAGCATGCAATAAGTGTATACACTTAAATTTGATGTGAGCTGTGTTTGCTTATCGCATCTCAAGCTCAGGTCACATTTCAGGCCCTTGGAGACAGGTCATAAAATCTAAGTGAATATTTAGCTTGTGCATCTCCTAAGTGTCTCTTGCAGATCATAAAAATAAAATCCTAACATCCAGCTCTTAAAGGAGAATGCAACATACATGCATCAGAGGATACGTTAGCCTCTATAGTCCTCTGCTCTTATCCATTACAACAATACAGCAAGGTGGCAGTCAGTCTTTTCCACAGGCTGCAAGATCTTTCACTCCATAAACTTTCAGGATCTGCAACAACGCTGCAAAATTTATTGTAGCAAATGGCTTGAAACTTTTGAAATAAATTTCAAGACTCAGGAATAGAGAGAAATCAAACATCTACATCTTTTTTCAGTCCACCCATCTGTAGGACAACACTTGCACAAGGAAATCTAAGTACAGTCCTAAATCCGGAAAGTTTTATATAACTGGTGCCTACAGATACAAGCCCAAATATTCTAAAGCATAAAGTCTGGTTTTAGTTTTTGGTGGTGGTGGTGATTTGTTATGTTGTTTGGGGTTAGTTCCTTTTCAGATGTTGGGGGGATCATATACTTTGCAAGCCAAGAATAACAACTTTTTAAAATCTAATATTTTTAAAACCTATCATTATTTCTGATGAAAAAATACACTACACCATCACTGATGAAACAGAAGACACTGAAAAGCACTTATTCTATAAAAAAAAAATCTGTCTGCTCTGTTTTCAGTCAAATACTTACTCTACAGGAAACTTCATCATGATTTATAGCATCAGAGGCACACTGCTGTACTTGGACTCTGTATAAATACATGTGGTATACAGCATTTGTCAATAATCTTTCTTCTTCAGTGTTCTTGAAGCTATATCACCCGTAAAACCTTCTATCATAGATGTGCAGTAAAATAGTAGTATTCCACCTCTTAAAAGATTGATTTCTGAGGAGGATAAACTTTTTAGCCAGTCTAAGAATTTGAGTCAGCAGTGCTGCAAATGGATTGCTTTGGAAACATTTCTTCTGACTAGCAAATACAAATCTTTAATTAAAGGAAAAATGCTTTTACAGTTTGTGAAACATCATCATTCTCTTCTCCCCAAGAAGTCAATGGCAAACGTAAAAGGATTGGGACATAATCCTTCCATATTGTAAAAGCGCCAACCAGCAGAAATTTGACCCTGTATTTGCCTATCCTTCAGATGAGCTTGTGTTTAGGGAAGAAACTTACTAGGCTGTAAGATGTGACATATTGGAATGTGCTATACAAACAGCTGAGAGACACAATTTTTTGATGCAAGCCTCAGTAAGGAGAGGAACAGCAGAAATGGCAATATGTAGCAGTCCCAATTTATGGCCTGTTGTCTCTACACTGATCACAGCCTGAGGCAACTCTAATCTGATTTTTTTTTTTCCAGATATACATAGGTTATTTCATAAAAAATATGACTAGGATTTGAAAGGTTAGATTAGGGAATTCAAGGATGAGAATGAAGAAATAAATTTCAGCCCTGAATTTGGTGAAGTAAGCAGAAACTGGAAAGATACCTGGGCTATTGCAGAAAAAAAGCATAAACAATGACAGAGAATGTCTTAGACATGAACAATGCATTTTTAACTTTGGTAAGGTAGTCACTTTTTCAAAAGCACTTTCCTCTTTTGTAAAGCTATGGTATTACCTTACTTTAGCAAGTCTTACAACAATAAGAATACTAATGAGTATAAAGTGCATAGCTGTGATGATTATGGGAATAATTGAGACAGTTCTAAGAGAAGTGTGGCCCGCAAACAGCAATGGAAGAGTAAAGCAAACCAATTGCATGCTGAAGTGTGATGGGAATTTAAGTCTGGAGCTGAACTTCAGAAAGTACTAAAAAGTTATGAGCACAATACGGATTCAAGTTTGAATTTAGAAACAATATTAAAGGATTAAAGTTAGTCCAGGGAGCCTAAATAACAAAATCATGTCCAGGGATAAAAAACAACTAACCAAAGAAACAAACAAAAAACCCCAAGCCCCACCCCAACTCCCAAAACGAACAAGGAAGCCAAATTACCAAACAAAACCCACAATTAATTACAAAGTTTGACCTTGGCATGGCAGAACTGTCAATACTAAAACAGCTGAAGCAGAGTATAAACTTGCATCTAGATCCATTTTCAGGATGTAGACATAGCAAGCTCAAGAGGCTGACAAAAGGTAACAGTAGTTCCTCTTCTCCATTCAAACTGGTAAGTTTACTACAGAAAGAATGATATTGCAGGTCATTTCTTCGATACTACAAAATTACTCTGAACAGGAAAAAAAAAAAACAGTATTATTGAGTCTGCAATAAACATCCATACAATTGTACCTGAAAGGAAACAGAGCCAAGTAAAAAAAGCCAAGTGGTGAAAAATCAAACCAAAAACAGGGTAAGCAAAAACAGATAAAGAGGGACAAGCTTGCAAAAAAGTGCACTAGAATTAAAAAATCTTTACTATTATAGATACTTAAACCGTTGCAAATGCTCTTGTTATCTTTCATCACACATTATACTTGTGGCTGCTGCTATTTTCAGCCCTTCCTCTTTCCCTGTCATCAATAAAAGTAATGTTTATAGAACATAAAAAGGTTTAATTTTATATGGGTTATGGTATGTATCCAAACCTCACCAAAGGTATGTCTCAATTAGTTAACTGACTACCCTAAGTCAAAATTTTGATCTTGTTCTGCTTAACAGTAAATATTCAGTGTTTACTGTATGACATAAAATACATGTATACAAATAAGCATAAACTCCAAAAACAAAGTGTGTTTCAGTTATGCTTATAAATCCTAATGTAATAGTTTTAATCTAGAAGTCAAAATGAAAATTTTTAAATGAGAAATTTTATCCTCATCAAAATAAAAAAATCAAAATTACTTGTTTTGCTGCTTCCCAATTGAAATATTTTAAAAGAGCACATTAAATTTTACATAATTTTCCAATTTCAATTACTTGTTTCTTTGATTTTTTTTACTAAGCCTATATAACACCTGGTAGTATTAAACAGAAGTCATGTATTCCACATTTCCAGAGTTTTCATGTTGTTGTTGTTGTAAAAGGATTTATAATGCTCAGAGGTCTAAAAATACTACACTAATTTTCCTCAAAATTTTCTTTTCATCTCCCCTACCTCTTCCAAAATGTAGCCTTTTCTGTTCCTCTCTTTTTTAGATCTCACTTGACTAACAAGAACAATCCAACCTAGAGCACTGCCACATGAACTTCTGAAATTCTGCAAGTGAGGAGAAACCAATCTCTGCAATAGGCAGGAAGGGCAATGAGGAGATGAAGAGTGGGAGAGAAGAGCCTAGGAACTCAGAAATCAGTCCTGCCACAAAAGGATTCCTAGCAGAGGGCCTTGGGTTTATGTGTCAGGGTGACTGAGGCTGAATTGCAAATATATAGTGGTTGGCTTGCAAATTAAAAAGAAGAGTCACAAACATCCACACAGGAAAGCAGAAGGATGCAGATGGAAAACTTCATGAAGCACCTATACTAATAAAAATTCATGCTGGGTCCCAATTCTCTATGGAAGCCAAGATAGCATTTTCCAATGGATTTTTAGTTCAGCTGCTGACTCGTCAAAAGAAGAACCTGCATAGTGATGAATTCACTTTAATCCTTCACCCTTCAGAAAATACTGATGTTACAATGCCTTTTACAATCAATCTACTAACAACTCTCATGAAGAGAAAAGCTTAAATTATTCAGCTCAGATTCAGTACTGCCCATTTACTATTTTCAGGATTCATGTTATGACTGAAGAGGAAAAAAAAAAAGCAATGCTTATAGAAAAAAAATTAAATACAACTCAAAGTCCTTATTGCTGGATAACCACATCCTGTTCTGCTACTAAATGCAGATGAAACTTCCAACAGAATCAGCCTTACTAACTACAGTAGTTAATGAAAGCTGTAGTAAAAGCTATAAAAGGCATTGCATCCCTGCAATGTAAGCAGCCCTTAGACACAGTCCAGTGAAATCTATAAAGAAAAAGACAAGAGCTTCTAGCACGAACTGTGAAACAACATATGCCTGAAACATGATGAAAGATAGGTTAATACGTGGACCTCTTCCTATACAAGTCAAGGACTTTTACTCAATAAAGTGACACGGGATAAGCAATGCCTCTCTAAATTTCAAAAACGTCACTATGAGGATATGTTAAAATAAAAAATCTGCTTATGATGAAACTTAGTATTCAAATTAAAATTCTAAAAGCAGTAAGAATAAAATGTGATCTGAAAAGCTTGATTTCATGATGTAAGAGCTCTAACTGAAGCAGCATTTTAAATGTCTTTCCTTTTTCTGCAGCCATAGTGTATGTTAAAATCACATTAAAGCCACATATATCATGGGCAAATGAGAGGAAGAAGCCTCAAGCAATGAGAGCACTTGCATTCATGCTTGTATTTTAACCAGCTGCTGAGTTCAAGGTGAACCCTTGTGCACTTAAAGCTATCCAGACAGAATGATTCAAGATAGCCTGGTGAGACCTTGAAAGGTCACATTGTCCAGCCATTTGCTCCAAGGCAGGCACAGCTGCCTTTCTGGACAAAATGACATTTCAGACATATGTTTATCTAACCTGCTCCAGTGATGAAGACTACTCAAGAGATAATCTCCTCTCATAACTTTAACATTTAGAAGCCTGCCTTGCTGCAATTTAATTCATCGCTTGTAGCTGAGGTTAAGTTATTCCCTTCTTTTCTGTGGAAGTCTTCTACACACTTGAAGATTGTTACCACATCACCTCTTAGTTTTACTCTTTCTAGAAGTGTTTGTTTTGTTTTGTTTTTTTCACATGACATCCTTCAGTTAGCTCACATAATCTCTTAAAAGTGCAGTGCTTGAAACCAGAGAGAATACTCCTGTTGGGATCTTACCCTTGACAAATACCATTCTTGTGATGTCTTTTCTTCTATCTATCTTCATTCTAATACATTTTTCTTGATGTAACGTCATCAAGTTTGCTACTTTTGAAACTGTGTATTCAACTCAAGTGACAAACAAGACCATGGATGTGGCCTAAGAAGCTTCAGTGTTTCAGAAGAGAAAAAGGTTGGGCCAAATCCAGCTTGCAAACACTCCTTCTAGCTGCCTTTTGGTCAAGGGAGATTCAAATGTTACACAAGCACCTTCAAAAACAGAATTTATGTGGACACTGAGCACAACTGATTGCTCAATGTTGACAGCAAAGAGTGGTAACTGAAGCTGTGTTTATTAGTTGGATAAGGAAACAGAAAAGAGGCAGAAGTGGAGGAAGTGTTCCATGATGAGACACAGCACCCAACACTCACAAACATTACCTCAGGGGAATAGTTTATGAACATTTGTCAGAAGCCACAAACAAAAACAAAACCCACGTGTACTTAGCATGGCTTCTCCACATACTTCTCCATGGAAAGTGATCTCCTGGGTTATTCCAGTTCCTGCTGTGATTACACAAGTCTCCAGTTTAGTAAATATGACATCTGCCAATTGCACTGCATTAACACTCCCAGTTCAGCCCGCATCAAACCCAATGCTTGGATATAATTTCACACTTTTGGCAAGCTTGCAATATTTCCTTGTATTGGATGAAAAATGCTCCAGTCAAATTACCTTTTGTTCACTCTGCAGAAAACCCCCAGAATACTCTTACCTTAACTACTGCCTTCTTAAATTGCTTTGGTATTAATTTTCCTTAGAAAGCATGAACCACACAGGGAATTCAAAACACACACCAGTTAACCCACCTTTCTTCTCAAAGAGACTGCAGCCTCAATACATTTTTAAAACTGGGACTGCTACAGAGCTTTCTTTTTGCCAGTGCTTTCAAGGCTAGCAGCAGCAGACCTGCTCAGTACTTCAGACAGTCCAATTAAACCAGTTTTATCACAAACCGTCAAATTATGATTTTATTTTTCGTAATAAGAAATTTTCATTTCCTTTATGAAGAAAAGAAGTAAGATTCAACTTCTTGTGTGATAGCTGTCTGTATCAAAATGCAAAGCAAAGCTGCTTTCCAGGCATCACTGTACAGTAGTCTTGCAAGAAACATAAGCTACAGGTTCATACCTTCATCTCTTGAGACCTGTGCAGGGACCTGCAGCACTGCTCCACCAAAAAATGTCCTAAAAAGTCTTTGATGAAAATGTTAACTCAGCAAAGCTCCATGACTAGTTTCCTCAGTAGGTTACTCTCATATGCTGAAATGACAAATCCCCTTCTCAGGGGAATATCACCTTCTCAGGAGTCTCTTCCCTTAAAGGAAACATGCTTCCTGAACTGCAGGTTTTTCTGAGGAATCTTATATTCAGCAAAGCAGTAGCTGTTGTCCCAGCATTCTGCTAAAAATGGCTTGTATGTGTTGCTAATATTATTGCTCGGAACAAAACTTCTCAAACTATAGAGACCTTTTCCTCATCTTCTGCATTTGTTTCCTTGTTATTTATCATGAGCTCCAAGCTAAGTATCAGACAAAACCTAGCATCTGAGTCATGTTTGCTGAGTTTATATGCTTGCCAGAGGATATAAACTCTGGAGATGAGTATTTACAGCCAAACAAAACCACTGTTTTCATCAAGGGATTTTAGAACCCTCATTGAGCTATGAGCATTGATCTTGCTCTAAATTTGTGGAAATTTCTGGGAAATTGAGTTTAATACATAGTTCAACCTCACCATAGTCTTAATTGACCTACTATTACTAGCAATATTTCAAACTACCCTTCAAGAGAAAATGATAACGACAAAAACTACAAAAATAAATGTAAGAACCAAGATTAAAGTCTAAAACAGATTACTTATTCAGAGGGATTTCTTTACAGAATACATGCAATATGTACATAGTATTTACTCTCAAATGTTCCTGGTATTCTCTAACTCAACTGCCTTTGTTTCTCCCTTTACCTATAATATATAGAAAAAAAATTATGGAATTTTGAATGGGAAGAAAAAAAACATCTGTCACACACGATGTCTAATACTGCAGATTCTTCTGATTCTTCCAAGATGAAAATTGAAGCTCCTATTTTGTAATGATGAAAGTTTCGGTTGCTTGTTTTTCAGGGGGGTTGGGTTTTTTTGGTTTTGTTTGTTTGTTTTTTAAACAGAGTAGCGCTCAGACAATACAGAAATTGTGACTGTTTCTGCAGTAGATAAATGCTAGATAAACAGTCTTTAATAGTAGTTTATCCCATAAAAATAATTCTACCCATCTCTGAATGCTGATGTCTGAAGACTGCAGCAGTCCAATGAATATAAATTATACCAAGATGTCGGAATATGCTTTGACAGAAGAAAAATTACAGTAACAGCCTCCTAATTCTGACAGTGTTTGCAAAAGAATGTTACATTTTCAAGGCTTCTTGCAGCAACATTTCAGCAAGCAGTGTTGCTTCAACCTCACTTAAACAACTGAAATCTTTAATTGTTGTGCGAGCTTTCAAATGACCATCTGCTTCAGTTGGCCAAATTTATGTCAATTCAGACTGCTTACTGTAAAACACACATGCACACAAACCTTACGTTTCAGAACATTCATCCTTGATTTACAGCGGGTTTGTCAGCACCAAGGAAGCCCTGCCCCGGCGCAGGAAGGGCCAGAGGTGATGCTGGAGGGCGGCTGGGGGGCTCCGGGCAGAGCCGCTCCCTCTAGCGGGGACACCCCGGCTGCCAGCGCTGCCTCGCACCTGGATCACAAACATCTGGATTTTAATAACACCCGAGGCAGACAGGCAAGTTCCGGCATGCCTAAGACATTATATGACTTGAATTGATCTGACCTGATTTTACTTACCACGGTAATTCGGAGGAGTTGGGGAGAAAAAAAAAAAAAAAAAAAAAAAAAAAAAAAAAAAAAAAAAAAAAAAAAAAAAAAAAAAGAAGCCTGTGCGTGTTTCATTTTTTCCCCCGCTTTATTGGAATCATGGCACATCCCTTTCGTAGCATCCTCAGAAATCCTCTCCTGGCTCCAGCTCTGCAGAGCATAGTAAACCTTTGCATTTCTTGATGATGCTATTTCATTCACTTTCAATAAGGTGTTTTGCTACTGGGTATTTGAAGAACATGTCAAAACAGAAAGAACTTGCAGCTATTTCAAAGATTATTTTTTTTTCTTCAAGTCTTCAAAGGTTTTATCTGAGGTATACAGCAGATACTAAAGAGAGTAAAACTTTGAAACAGGACTTTTTATTTTGACTCACAGAGCCTGAAGTGGAATTTCCCTAGCTTTACATAATAATTAGCCTCTTAGTGATTAGACTGAGTCCCTCATTGCATCTTTTTGAAAGAGCAGTATCAAGAATTTAAAAAAAAAAAAAAAAAGGATTTCAAAAAAAGTGATAAATACAACTCTGATGATGTTAAGAACATTTAATTATTGCTCTCATAATACTGACTTGTTAACCAAGAGGAAAGAAAAAGAACCCAAGGTTATAAACATCCAGATGTCAAAAATGACATCAGATTGTCCATCTGACTAGTTTAAGAACCAAGTCACTTGGTATATTTTCTTTGGTATTAAACATCAAATAATATTTGCACAATTATGAACTCCTTGGGACTTCATATCATGTTCAGAAAGACACAAGACATTAATAAATTATTTACAGATAACCAAGCTGTTAGTGCCTAATGCCAGACATAGATGACTATTACAACTTGAGAGTAAATCAGTGCTGTGAAGTGATTATTTTCCCACTGATAAATTTTATTTTATTCAGTCAGCACTTACAATTTCATTTCTGGATACAATGGCTGGCAGATCAAGCAACTTTTTGAGCCTAGTTCACTACAACATAGTAATTTTCCTTTTCTAATCTCACCGTCACACTTTATTTTTCCCTGTAACTAACACTAATACCAACATTTTTTGCCTAAAGCCCTAAGAGCAATAGCATAATTTTTGCAGTAGTATATGAAAAATCTCCTTGTGTTTTCTCCCCTTTAGCCCCAAGTGACATGTGAGCCCCGGCAACCTGCTGAGCTACCTTGTCATTTATCAATTCCTGAACTTGGTGGTAGGCCCCTGCCTGGGAAAATCCCCACTCTTCTTTGGCACATTATCTCACCAGACATTTCAAAAATCTCCCCAGTCTTTCTTTTTCGGGTCAGTTACACTGTGACCACTAAACTCTTCACATTTGTATCAAAGCTTTCTGAAGAGGAACAATTCTGTTGTACCAGGGAGGCCAGTGGATGTGTTCCATCTGATAATAACCAGGCTACTATTCCAAACATAAAGGCATAGCTTTTGAAAATACCCATAACTAGAAGATGCTGCAGCAAGGTCTCCTGACACAAAAACCATGACTTTCACATTTGCTGCTTAAATATCTAGCCACAAGCATGACAAGCTTTCCCCTAGCAGCTTTCTCCTCCACAGCACAGGAATGCAGGATACAGAAGGCTTTAGTGATCAAAAAGGAACCCCATGCTGGGGGAAAACAGTGGCCCGAGAGAAAGCACTACAGGTGCCGTGTGTCAAGCACTAACAGGTGCCTCCGAGAAAGATTGACACGAGGACCCCAGCACTATCACAAGCAAACTTAGTCAAAAGAGCGAGATTCGCCCCCCTAACGAAGAGGTCCCACAGCGCTGTGGGGCTTCTCCCATGATCTCCTTCTCTCAACGCCCGGTTTCCAAGGAAAGCTGAAAGCTACTGACTTCTGCGGGGGAGGAGAGTGCCCGCTAGCTCTCCCAGGCAGAATCTGCATGGAAACTTTGCCTCCCCTTCCACGGCTCGCTGCCGGGAGCACAGCGGGGCCCCGCCGAGGGCAGCCGGGCGAGGTTGCCGGGGCGCCCCGGTGCTCCGCTCCCCGATGCCTCGGGCTCCCGGGGGAGACGGTGTCTCCGTCTCTCCCCTCCCGGCGCTTGAGCCCTTCGCCTTCGGGAGCGTCTCGTACATGGCAAGAAAGGAGGCTCCGGGGACCCCGCGAAGGGGGTGGGGAGGGGAATAGCACCGGCTCTCGGTGATTCTGGGGCAGATTTACGAAGGGAGGAAAGTCCTGAATTCCCATTAAAATAAAAAATGAAGTAATGGAGAGCTCTTTCCGGAGAAGCCGGGGGAGAGAAGGGTGAGAAGCTGGGACCGCGGCCACCCCGGGCCTCCCTGGGGAGCAGGGGGAGCCGACCCCCACACAGCGTTTCTACTTCCCCAGCTGCGCGGCCCGCGGAACTGCCTGCGGAGCCCACACCGCGCCGGTGCAGCGGAGGGCGGCGCGGTCCCTGACCCCGCTCTTTCCCCCCGCCCCGACCCGGCCCCGCTGCCTTGGGCTCCGCGGCGCTGCCCGGGCCGGCCCCGCCCGGCAGGTACCGGCCTCGCTTACCGCGGCTCTGCTTCTGCGTCTCCCCGCCGGAGAGCTGGCAACGCTCGCTCAGGCACTGGAAAAGTAACAGAAATCCAGCGGCTAGTTTGCTCCTCCGCAGCCTCGCCATAGCACGAAGCCTTCCGAGACAACTCTCCGGGGTGAGGGGTGAGCGGCGATCCTCGTCGGGGGTGGGGAAGTCCGCGGGCGGAGGGGGGGGCGGTGGAGAGCAGCCCTAGCAGGCGCCGAGTTGCCCTGTCCTCGGACCAGCTCTCATTTACCGGGGGGCAGGGTCGAGCGACCGGAGCTGAAGGCGTTGGACCGGGTCTGGGGAGCAGTGAAAGGGGGGGGGGGGGGTCCTTCCCCCCAGCTTGCACCACGGCCGCTCCGCTTTTAGTCCAGAGGCATAGCCGCTGGGGAAAACAAGCCCAGCCTCGCCTGCGAAGTGCCAAACTCTTCCCTCCTTGCAGCTTGCTGATAGATTTTAGGAGAGCCACTGAGATCCTCCCTTCCTGACTTGCCCCCACCCAGCTCCCTTCCCCCGCAGGGTGCCTTAAGGACTGAGCCTCCTCAGTACACCGTTACCGCCAAATCCCCTCCAAGGGAAACGGTGGGAGGAATCTTCCATCCGGAGCCGGCGGGCCGGCCCCGAGCCCCGGGGGCGCAGAACGCGGAGGGCGGGCGGATGCACCGCGAGAGAGAGAACGTGCGGGCGGCGGCGAACAAGTTCTCTCTGTTTCGGGGCGGTTTCCGCGGCTGGCGGTGCTAGCGCGGGGGTGAGGGCAGCCGCGGGAGGCGGGCGTTTTCTCGGCCCACGGCGCGTCCCCCGCCGCCCTGCGCGCCCGCGCTGTCGCCGCCTCCCGCCGCGGAAGGACGGGCCGGGGGCTCGCCTGGGGCCGGTCCCGGTCGCCCCTCTTGCTTTGCCCCCTGCCTCCTCCGCAGGAGCGCGGTGGGGCGCAGGCGCCGGGGTTCCGCCGTCTCTGCCGCGACTGGGGGCGTCGGGAGCGCTCCCGCAGCCCCGCTCCGCTCCATGGGCTGCCGCCCCGCCGCGCAAACGAGGCCGCAGGAAGGTCCCGGGGAGCGCTACCTCCGCGGGCACCCGGCTACAGGGCTAGTCCCAGTGCGGAGCGGCTGGCTACCTCGCAGCGCCGATGCTCGCCCCCTGCGCGGCACCGGCACGGAGAGCCCCCCGGGCCTGACCGTCCTGCCGCTCCGCGGGACGTAGAGAACCCAGCCCGCGGCAGGCTGGTAACTCAAAAAATTGCTTGGTAACGATATGTCCGTTTCGCGGAGTGAGTAACTAAAGCAACCCCAAGTCCCCCTTCCTTGCCCCCCTCCCCAAATTTTCATTGTGCTTCCGGGGAAACCAGCTTCCCTACACTTTTCCTTTCCCCCTTTATTTAATTTTTTTTTTTCCCTTCGCAAACTGACGAGTTGCTTATGTAGTCACACATTTCAAAAGTTACAAACCTGGGGGCTCTCACCTGCAAAAAAAAAAAAAAAAAAAAATCTATCTATATGCTTAATTTAACGCACAGTGAATAATTCCATCGCCTACATTAATAGGTTCACAACGGCGCGGATACAGAACGAGCCGAGAGAGCATCAGTCAATCCCAGACGAGCGAAAGTGACACCAGGGCCCGGGCGGCAGCTTTTTACCAGGATAACAACGTGGGGCTCTGGTAATCAGTTGAGTTCTATGTAGAGAACCATGAATGAACCAGCCTCTCAACCCTTGCTACAAAATAATTAAATTAATTAGGACGACAATTAAATTAATCAAATAAATAGGGCTACAGAATGTCAAACATGGCAGATAACTAATACTTAATCACAAAAGCATGAGTAATGAGACTGTGTTTTCCCTTAATTTGTTACTGTTTCTGAGATTAAGAATTCATCAACTCCATTGTAATTGTCTTGCTCTTTAATCTTTGTTGTGCTTATGTGTAAACCAAAGCAGAGCACTTGTGGTTTTAGAGAAGTATATTTGATGTGTAAGCAGAAAGTTGCAAATTCTTTTCAACATATATTCAAATATGGCACTGGAGGATAATACCAGTAAGGTTTATATATCTGAGCCTTTGAGTGGCCTCTTTTAATTCAACTTTTTTACACATAACCCTTGGAAAAGATAAAGACCAACCAGTCCAAGTACTGCTAAAGAACAAAACAAAACATAGAAATTCTTTCTGAAGAGAAGATGACACCGAAGTATTTATGCTAAATAACAGCAAGAATGAAATCCTGGCCTCACTTAAATCTGGGAATTTGGGGCTTGTTATCACCTGTAATACCAGGTGATCTGCATTATACCACAGACTTTTGGAGATTTGGTTGTAACTACTAAAGCTATTGCTGTTCCTTAAAGAAAATGGAAGAAGGATGTTTTTTCATGCTGTTTGAACATCAGTTTTTCCCTTGACACTTGGTCAGATTGCCTAGTTTTCCCCAAGATTTGCTGGAGTTGTTGAGAGAGATATATAGCTTTTGACCTTCACTGGAAGGGGTAGGGAGGTAATTTCAAAAGAGAACTGCCTCTCCCTCAGCTGTTTGTCATCAGTATTGAGGTGAGAACAAGAACAGTAAGATCTGGAAAACTTTCGAGATGAAAACAGACTTCGAAAGAGTCATAAATTAGCATATTATAAAGTTACAGAAAACTTTTAAAATATGAAAGAGTCAAATGATCTGAGAAGAAAATTTACATGCTAAGGTAAACACTGGCAAATCCTCCAAGCCCCCTATGTATATTATAGAAAAGATGAAATGAGGACAACTTAATCTTTTTTTCCTTTGCCATCTGCTTCTTGGTCTTTCAGGGGTTTATAGTTTCAAATTTATATTCCTCATAGGTGGACTACAAAAACTTTATGCTGAAGAAAGAAAAAGATTAGCAGTAGTCAGCTGAAGCATGTAGTTGCAGATAAAAGTACCAGGAACACACCAGGTCCCACAGTCGTAATTTGCAATGCTCTATGCAATTGTGTTACAGTTTAGAAGTATGCATGTTGGGAGGTTAGCATAGCACTCCTGCCTTCATTACCTCTTGTGCTCCACAGAAGAAATCAAACCACGTTCTCCAAGGAAGGCTGTTGACATTTTCCTTCTTGTATTAAAATACATAATTGGGACATAGCTATATCTTGGTATAATTGTGTGTAAAAGCAGAGGCAAAATATTTTATTGCACTGAAGGAAAAAAAAAAAAAAAAGATGAAAGCTAATAATGAATCCTGTAGTGATTAATGAACGCAATGTCATTGCTGCAGAGGCATTCATAACGGAGAAGTATGTGTGTTCATTGTTATTTATAAAGCACAACTGAAGATGAAAGAACAACTTCTTGAAGGCTTCCTGAGTTTATTAGCTGCATTTACTTGGAACACAGCGCCTGTGATAAGTTTTCATTTCTCCTACATGCTTTTATCTTCACCATCCCTGCACATTATCTCACCTTTCTTAGGGATGTATCTTGAAATGGCATAAACAGCAGTGGCTCCATAGAAATCAATGTGTATGCTTTAATTTTCACTGGTCAAGAATATGGTCTTATATTTTTCTCTTCTTGTCTAGTCCCAGTATCCCTGATTATAACATCAATCATTCAGGACAGAAGGGTGGGAAGATTCTTCCTGTTCTTTGTACTCCACTGTCAAAGTGCTTGTAAGTGCTCCCTCATTCACACATTCATTTAAGTATCTTTTTATTTTTTTTTCCTTCTCTTTTCATAGCAATGAAGTCTTTTCAACCTACACATCTTCTGGGCTTATTGTATCTGATTATGAAAAGCAGAATTTTAAACATATCTTTTCTCTGTCTTTTTTAACATGCTATTGTCTGTTCTGCTCTGATTGGTACAGCGAGACACCTCTCAGCTGTACTCCTGTAAGCATTCAGTGTTAACCAGGAAGGATACCTGCTTTTGTATTGGAGAAGTCAGGGGAGGATATCTGCTTCATCTGGGCAAAAGGAACTGATAGATAATTGCAACATCTGTGAGAGTGGAGAGAATATCTCTATATTCTCTTCCAGGAACAAACCAAAGTGACTTTTCCTGTTTGCACTTGCTGCTGTCCTGAAGATGATTGTTCCTGCATATTAATAAATAGACTACAAGCAGTATCTTCTGTAACTGAGCAATGTCTAAAAATTACCTACCTTCCCAGCTGAAGAGAGGAAAAGATCCAGATAATTTTAAAGCCATAAATAACACTTGATCTGCCGGGATTAGTTCCCACAGGAAGAAAATTGAGTAAGTGACCATTGCAGTGCAAGTTGTCTGCAGCTTGGTATTATGAATATCACAGATTGAACCTGTACATAGACTTTAATGCTCTGGAGCTAGTTTGCCACTGAGATTCATCTCCCTTTGGATTGCTGATAGCTGATTCGGGCTCAAGAAGGTGAATAGTATTGCTACTGGGAATTTGGCTGAGGCACTAGGTTTGGTATTGTCAAAGCCAGGTGTTGAAGCTGTGAAGTCAGAATGCTGCCAAGTTGGCAGCTGCCTTTGACTGCCAGCTTGAAGGAGGAGCACAGCATTTTAGCTGAATCAGTAAAGGGCCATGCAAAACTCAGATGTGAAGTATTAAGCAGAGAGATAGCTTTCTTATTAAACAGGGAAATACAGTAACTTTCCAGATAAGCAGCGTTGCACTCTTAAACAAGCCTTTGTTCCTTCCCCTTTTTCCCTGCCTGGGAAAGCCTCCACTCTCACCACTCAGCTTGGTTTCCTGGGGTAAGCAGTGAGGTACCCATTCTGGCTACATCACATACAGTAAGCATCTGCCAAATTTTCCCCATACTCCTGACAGTATGGGGAGTGCTGTATGCAAATCCATGAGTTTGCCTGATTGTAATTAGAGTATGCCCATACTCTGGCTGTAAGAGCTGTATGGTTAATAGTAGTGCAGCTTTGACAGCAGTGTGACCAACCTCCCACATGTACTGCCTTATGTCTGTGCCTCAATCAAGGAGGAGGTTCTGGGGGATAAAGAGCTAGTTCAGATTCATGGTGTGGTAGATACTTTGTGACATGAAAATTAGAGCTCAGTCTCATTATCTCATGTAGTGATAAGGGGTTTCACTGGCCATTTGGAGAGAGGGGGAAAAGTAAAGAGAAACATTAAGGCATTATGAAAAAAGAGTAACATTTGAGGTTAAACAAGAAGTTGAATCCAAAACAGTTTCAATTCCTATTTGAGCTCTCTAATGATTTTAAAAGAATGGAATAGTTTTTGAAAAGGAATATCCTTTCAAAACAAGAAAGCAAAAAGTTCCAGCTAAAGTTTAATTATTTGAACTACAAATGCTTCAAACATACTCTTTCAATGAATCTGCCTTTCCAATAACACAGGCACCAGCAACGCTGCAGCAAACAATGCCTTTGCCTGCTTCTTATCAGGACCTCCAAGGATGTTGCTCAACTTTGAAAACCACAAGGCAGCAGAGCCCAAAACAGGGCCTGGGAGGTCCCCATCTTTGCAACTCCAGCAAAGGCTGTGTTTGTGACCTTATTTGACCTATGTCCAGTACAGTGATAACTGAGGGACCCAGGAATGGAAGAAGAACCAGAAGGCTCCCTGAATGCTTGTGACAGGGCCAAGTGTGACAGAGAAGTTCAGTATAGCAGTGGTCATAAGGCTAAGTTAAAGCTATAGAGGAACTGAAAGAGGCCAAAGGATGACACAGAAGAGAAAGCATACATGAAAATAAAAGTGAGAGAATAAAAAAACAATTTTGTCAATGCCATCTTTCTGTTGCTATGATGTGCTAAATACATGTGGATGCACACTTGTATAATGATTCATTTGTGCACAGCACCCAGGTTTTTAATCATGAATAGCCACAGGGAGGGTGGGATGGACTGAGGAGAGGATTGAGGGCCAGACATAGTCATTAGGTCTCAGCCAGCCAGGGCAGTGAGGCTCAGCACAGGATGACATTCAGAATGGACATATTTCTTAGTGGGTATGTTGGTAGCAGTAGTCTCTGAAGAAGTCAACTTAAAAACAACGAAAGGAAGTTTTCCAGTAGAACAAGATTTTTCAGCTAACATTAGGGTGCACTAAGTCTTAATCATAGCTTTTCAATGGCCATGTTTTCCAAGAAAGCAAGCTTAGGATCCATGGAAGTATATCAAGCAATTCAACAGTAAAGCCTTTCTTACTCGTGAGCTGGAGCTGGTAGGAAGGCCTGAGTACTTTGGCCCATACAGCTGTGAGTAGATTTAAATTTTTAAAATCAGTTGAGACCAAAGAATAAAATCTGCTGCTGGGCACAGCAAGGGAAGCCAGACAAGGGTTAGGACTGGTGTTTCAAGAAGTAATTGGGTGGGGATAGGGCTTTAGGTCAGCAAGCCTGGGTTAACCTTGATGGAGTGATCTTAACAAGTGCTTAGATGAGACAGCTGACACAGGACAAGCTGTGACACAGACCTTCTATGGAGGGTCAATGCCTGGTGTTAATGATGGTTGTGGGGGAAGGACAGAGGAGGGGATAACTGCAACCAGTAACAAAATCTGTGAGTTAAGTCCTGAAAACAACTGGTGCATTTTGCTCAGTGGCCACAGCAGCATAGCAATCTGCTGCACATCCATCATCTCATTGCCCACTTCCTTTTTTCCAGCTTGCTTGCAGATGAAATCACACCACACACTGCTCTAGCAGTTTGTGGCCAGGAATACCTCTTTTGCCTGGATTGCCAGAGATTGATCCATTGTGCAACATGTTTAGGGTGCAGGTCATATATGTTTTTTCTTCTTCAATTTTCACCTGGAAGAGACAGTACTGTTGAACCAGTTGGAAGAGATAATGCTGTGAACTACTGCATTCTTTATAATATGAGGACCACACAGTTCAGAACTTTAGCTGCTTTTCTGCCATATGGACAGATGTCTCCAGGCACAGCTGTGAAATCTGGTAAACCACAAACCAGTGATTACATTGCATTGGGTCACACAACAGAAAGGAGACATCTTTTTTCTACAGCTTAGGTTTTCCCTTCCTCACACATCTTCAACCCTTTTTCCCTTATGCACAGTTCTCCATCCTCCCAATCATCTCTGGAGTTGAGCTACATCTCTGAAAGCCGATATCCTATGCTTAACTCCTTGTTCTCATCCCCATTTTCACAGTCCAAACTCTGGTTTATGTTGACCTTTCCTCTTTGTTCAGCCTTTCCTCCTGTCTCCCCTTTATTAAACATTCATGTCTTGCTTTTGCTCTTGACCAATGTATGTGTATCTCAGTGTGGTATTTACTTAGGTTAAACAAGCTCAACAGTTCCATTAGACAGTATGTACTCCTTTCTGAAAAAGAAAACAATATTGCAGCATTTGGGCTCCCGAGTTTTTTCCCTTGTATCACTTATGTAACTGTACTCTTGCAAAGCTATTGAGAGGTATTTACTTGCTTTCAAAGAACAGTTTTGAAGAATCTTTATCAACCAAGAAAATTATCATTTTTTCACCTTGCCAACCAGCACATTATATCTAAAGACTGTAAGTTTATGCTTAGGTCCATATCCTTTTCCTCTGCACAATTTTAATAAACAGAATTTAAAGCTCCAAATTAATACAGAACACTTTGGAAGATTCTCAATTCCAAAGAGAAAAGGTTGAGTTTTTAACTGCAAGGCAGTCCTGTTACTGTGTCTTTGCTGATCTTCAGTTATTCTGTTCATACAATCTCTGCACATGCTTTCCAAATGATTGCCCAATTGGGATCTTACATAGGAATAATATGTGATTACCCTTAATCATGGTTCAGAAATTTGCCAGCAGCTTGCATCTCCATCATGGGAATGCCAAGTTGGGTAACAGTCACCTGGCCAGTTAAGCTGGTCACAGAAGCTGCAGCCTTTACAAGCAGAGAATGGAGTTTGCCAGAATTACTTTTTTTAACACTGGTTCAAATGAATTAAATCACCTTCAGTACAGACCTGATCTGGCTATAAAGACATGAGAAATGCAGTTATTTAGCAGCTGCATTGTCTTAGAGTTCACCTTAGCATATTCCTTCTATGTTGTTATGAAGCATCTTAAGATGCATGATAAAACACTCACTGTGTAGGAATTCTCAGCACATTCACAAAATGCCACTGCAACTTATGCTGATAGCAGGCTTAAGGAGGAGATATACCTTCAAAGAAGATTAAAACCTATCAAGCTTGCTTTCTTCCAGTTGCTGTGGCAATACTTCATTTGCCAGGGAAGTCTTCAAGAGGGGAAGAACTCTCCAGGAGCAGTTGGAGGCTAAAGCAGATGAATGTCTCCTTTTATCTTGTTTTGAAGTGGTTGCTACTTGGATATTGCAGATTGAAAAGGTTTCTGTATTGGTTTCTGTCTCTCAGAAGCACAAATTATTTCTCCAAAGGTCTCTGGCTGCCAGGCAATAGGCTTGCCCCAAGCACTAAGTCCCGCTCTGACAGTTTCCACTTGCCTCTGCAGTAAGGTTGCCCTGTGTTTTGCCCTTCCATGTTAGTTCAATCTACCCTTGAACACTTTAGCCCCTATATAAACATCCAGACATGATTCTTTGTGGCTTCCACATACACCATGGAGCCTGGCTGTGTGCCTAATGAGAGAAATGGTAAGAATGAAGCAAGCGAAGGGTAGCACGCACTTGATGATTTTTCATGTCAGAAATCCACCCCAACTAAGTGTTTATCATGAGACTTTGATCCTAAAGATTTAGCTCTCCCTGTGGAGCAAAAACAGATGCTTGGTAAGCTGGACCTGTAGTCCTGACAACCCTTTCAAATGTCTAGACACTGGAAATAGATTATTACATCCTCTTTAAAGAAAGTCAACTGCAACAATTAAAGTCATTTAGCATGTTTACCTCAGGATGACCTTATTTACACTGCTTTGTTTCCTGGTACTGCAAGCATCAAATACTACTGAAAGATGGAGAACGATAAGGTGTTCCAGGTAAAACCACACTTTTATTAATCCTAATAAATCCTGCAGATATTCTAGGTCACATATCATCCCTATGTAGACTTTAGGATAGGCCTCGAGATTAAAGAGTTTGCTGCTACACATTTACAGCTAGTATTTCTCATAATAGTCTTGAGAACATTAACACTTGTAGAAGGGCTATTTAATTAATGCTTAATGAAGAACACAAAATCCCAGAGATCAGACCAGAAAATTTCCAGCACTCTTGCATTTACTTTATGCAGTACATTGAAAAATGGGAAAAGTAAGTTATTGTAGTCATAACTGATGAATTGTAGACTTAAAAAATAATAGGTTTGGCAAATTAAACTTGAAAAGAGAAGGGAAAGAGATTCCACTTAAGCAGCATCCTCAAAATAGATACCAATTTCAAAGGTACTCAAAGACAAGCCAGCCATGAAAACAGGAGATGCTAACAAGCCAGGTCTGCTTCATGTTAGCCAAGACACTGTAGGAAGGATGGAAGAGATTTACAGGTCATGCAATTCAGGACTACATAAACTGTTTTCCCCTTTTGCAATTAAGAACCTAAACCTTTTGCTTTTGCTAGAATTTTGCTTCCGATTTTCTTGATTTCTTGTGGTTTTAACATGAGCTTAAGAATGCTACATCAGAAGTTACTCTTCCTCTGGGAACCCAAACAAATTCCTATTGCTCACAAACCCTCTGTGTCCTTGACGCTGGGAATCTCAGAAAATTTATCAAGTTCCATGTCATATTGTCTCTGGATCTTCCCTCCAGGAACCAATTTTAAAAATAAAGCTCTGGGTGAATGTAAACTATTCTTACCTTGGGCAAAGGTGAGCAGCTGACATCTTGAGGAAAGCCTGTATTATGGTATGTTTCTTTATTGTTGTTCCGTCATGGCAAATTTGCCATGTCAAAGTACCAGATCTTGAAGAAAAAAAAAAAAAAAAAAAAGAGGTTACTGTTATCAAAATGCTGTCTTCAGTTTGATTCAGGAATGTTTCGTGGATGTGTCAACTTCTCTTTCTGCTAACATTAATTTTGAACAATCTTATTTCAATATGCTGGTTAAAAACAATTAGTGGTAATTGTATGATGCCACCAAGTGACATCTCATTAAATCAGTGGGAGTTCTCATTTTTCAGGGAAAAAGTACAAAACTTCTGGATATTTTTTAATGCTTTTGTTACAATTTCAGTTTGTTGTATCTATTTCATTCACAGAAGACTGAAGAAGTAGAGCTGAATGACACCACTATGGTCATGTCACCAATTCAAATTTGATTTCTAAAATAAAAAGGTAGTAAAAGCATACGAGTCATCCGTATATGCTCAGTAAGTATAGGAATTGTTTGAGATTATGATCTCTCAGTTTTATGCTTCACTATGCAGTCTATTTTGAGTTGCCCAGCTGCAACCATCAAAGTTGCTCCACTAACAAAGAAGAATTAGGACAAAGCATATACAGATTATTAAAAAAAAAAAAAAAAAAAAAAAAAGGAAATTGAAAATCCTAAACTGGCAGTGTTCAAATCCTATCAAACAAAATGAAAAGAAGCTGAGCTTCATCAATATGGAAGCACTTTGTGAATTTTTAGGGATGGAGGATGCATGAAAATGTTAACTTGAAGTCTATGTCCTGAAGTCATAACTCACAGTTTCTCCTCAACCCATCTGTTGTGTTGGCAACAAGTAGCTGTTTAATAATATAAACAAAGCAAGTGATGCAAAAGAAACTGGACTTCCCAACCCTTCTCCAGAGCACCCCTCAAATGACTTACAGACTTGCCTGCAGCCTTTCTGCCTGGAGGGCAGGCTATGCAGGTAAAAATTAGAAAGCAGCCATTCTCTGCTCTCCAGCCTTCACAAATGCATCGTTTGTGTTTTCATGAAAGTATATGAGCTAAGTCTAACATGTTGCATTAACTTTACTTTCTCTTGGTAACTGTCAGATGAAATGTAATTGTCAGATAGCATGAGTGCAACTTGGAGATTTTTGAAGAACTGACTTGGGAGGGAGAAGGCGAGTCTGGGAGCTGTGAAAGGTGGGTGTCCAGATGTAAACCTCTCCTGCTGGGACAGGTGAGACCAGGCTTCTCTGGTAATGATACAACTGTGAGTTAAATCTTTCTGCTTTGAACCTGGGACAAGTTTTATTTAGCATATGATCGTGATATTCCATAGGATCATTACATTATCACTGTTCCTTTTGATTTATTTCTTTCTTTTAAAATGTTATTAGGTAGCCACTGTGAAACTGCCAGCTCTCGGCAAGAGCTTAAAGGCAGGTTATTCTCTTGGTTATGTGGAAATAAAGCACTTTGTGTTTATAACCTTCTCTCTTCCTTTTTTGAAGTTTGCCAAATGTTTATTCCTGTCAGTAACTGACCAGTTATTGACCCTCTTGAGTGGAGTTCACTGTCTATCTGGGCAGACTTACATAAGTTCAACTCTTATTTCAGGAGTCACATGATAGCAGGTTAAAAAATGAAAAGCAGTGTGTAGAAATCACACATGGTAGCATGGATGTGATGTTTCTAAGTCCCTTTCCTGCTTTTTGACAACTGCTGTTTGTGGACAGGTATCGATTTTCAAAGAAGAAGCTAACATGCTGCCTTTCCTTCTTTTACCATCTGCTAAACTGGATTTTCAAGACATTAAATCTGCTTGAATCTTTCAAGTTACAAAATGTGAAAAAAATTGTTGAAATTTCATTATTCTTTCTAAAATGGCAGCTATTTTCCAAGCTTCAGTTTGATTTACAAAAGTTTTAGTGTATAATAGTTGCATTTTCCAGTTCAGTATATAAATTTCCTTTGTCTTACTTTTATCCAGAAAAGATATTTTCCCAATACAAACATTCACAGCTTTTCTAGTGCCTGAAAAATGTGATGCACTTGTAATTGAAAGACAGTGTATCTCATATGTGGGAAGATAAGACTATGTTCCCTAAGATTAATGGAAAAAGGAATAGTTAAAAGTGGTCTCTTTAGCCTGATTTATTAAAGTTCTCAAGTAGATATGAGTTCGAAGTAGGAGAGAAAAAATATAGACCTAGAAATTACAGCACGAGTTGGGCTCAGATCCTGCTCTATCACTGTCTTTTTACAAGCCAACAGGAAGGCTGATCCCTCCGCCTAAATTAGTTAAATTCCATGCCCTTACCTTACAAAGCTGTTGGGATGGCCACACAGGAGAGGCTTGAGGTCTGTCTCCACATTGGCAAGAGCAGCCATGTCATTCCCACACCGCAGAACCTGGAAGGCCTGGTGTCTGTCACGCTGCAGGTCATGCACCAAGGATGTCTTGCTTCTTTTACTATTTTTTTTCTCTATGATGTTCACACAATGAGCAAGGTTATTAAACATTTCCCCCACCTTCCTTAAGTAGTATTCAGCTTCCCTGCTTTGTTTTTTTTTTTATTTGTTCCCATAATATTGTAGTAAATCAGGTCATTATTCATCTACATTGCCCTTTCTCCTCAGAGCAAATAGAAGAGGCTCATTCATTCCATTCAAGAATGGAAAAAACATTTTCAAAACGCTAGTCCTTGCTGCTATGTCTTGGAATCAGCTTAATAATTTGAATCAAATCCTTTGTTCAGAAGACAAAAGAACCAGCAAAGAGGATAATGGATTATCCACTGTCATGTCTCATCTGGAAGTTATCTAAAGGCTGCTTTGATAAGTAGAGTGAGAATGGGTGGTGTGACTAATGTGGCACCACTATATTGCTATAACCTATAAAACACAGAGATAACAGGATCATAAGCAGCACTATTACAGAGCACCCTAACTGGATAACAACAGCAAAGGAAACTATGGCATCTCATCCATTATATATTGCAGTGATATAAAAATGTTTTTTCTAGTAAGAGTGAGGTATTAGAAGTCTTACGCAAAACAGCTATTTGTTGATGAGGAGAGTTACACCTTTTTTAGCATGGCATAAGAGAGCAATTAGGTAAATATAAACATACATATATTCAAACAAATGCTATTACTTACTTGTGGTAAATATAATAATATGTATATCTGTCAACAAATCTAGATACAGGCTTTTAATTATAGAAATAAGCAAGCTAATGTTCTGTCCTCAGCTCTGTTGATGACTACCTGTAAGGAAGCAACTCCTCTGGCCAGCCATTTCCTGGAAAGTTACAACCTGACTCCTGGTTTGTCTCAAATGCTACTCTCCAGTACACTTGCAATACTTTAAGTAGCTCTTAAGGACCTCCCTGTACTTAAAAAGTTTTAATATTTCCAAGAATTTCTCAAAGAGTTTGCCAAAAGCTTAACAAGGGATTTTGGTATTGTCTTACTGTTTCTCCTCCTGCTTGAAGAAGCTACGATATACAATAGCAAGCATTTAACTCAGAATTGCCCTCAAGACAGAATAATATTTATTAATGTGTCCTCTCTTCACTAATGCACTGCATGTTTTCTTATCCCTTTGTACAGTACTCCATCTGATACATCCACATCTTTCACACCCTTCTCAAAATCTTTGCATTACAAAGAAGAGAATGTGGGAATTCGTGAGAAACTTCTCACACATTTTGTGTTCCTGCATATGGTAAATTGTATTTGTCCTAAACTTACTGGTCTTGAAGACTCTGGTAATGGTTACTTAAGAACAAGAAATCTTAGTTTATGTGTAAAAAAAGAAAAGCAATCAAGGAAGTAGATTGTAGTAATAAACTCCAGGAAATATATTCATGGGGAAGAGGGTCAACAGAAGTTAAGCAGTGACCCTGAAGTAATAGTACATTACGGTTTTCAACTCCAATATACTGAGTACAAAGAAACAAATTGATTTTTTTTTTAAAGCTTAGAAAATTAAACCAACTGCAGTAAAAGTGTTTTATTACACATCAGCAAAAAATGTAAAGCCTGCTATAAAACCTATTCAAGTAAAAGCAAATGTCACCACTGACACAGCAGGAAAGATTCTGGTCATCTTAACTCAGGTGATGTCTCCCTAGGGCTTTCATTCCCTAATGGCTTAATTGCTACGACTGATGGTAGAATTTGGCCTTGCCCTGGGAACCAGTGCAGTGTGACAGGAAGGAATTGGCTCTTTTTTTTAGTAAAGAGTTGAGAAAGGATTCCGAGATGAAATTGAGGAAAAAATAACTGAACAATTGAACAGTTAAAACTTAAAAGCCCTATTTCAATCTAATCACACTTTTTTTTCCCAGTCTCTCTAAAGAGTGCCAAAACCCAAAATCCATGTCTAAGGTGTGCCCCATACTGTCTGCCCAGCAGCCCCTCACTGCCTCTACATACAGCACATATCACCCACCTCTGAGTAACACATGAGAATTAATTAGTCCAGCACTATCAGTTTCCTCATTTGCAGAGAAAGCCAGACTCAAGTTCAGCCCCTTGCAGACCACAATCTGTGTTAGCCTTCTAGTACCTCCTCCTATGGGCAAGGTCCCTCAGCCCACCAGGCTGCTCCAGCCATTCCAGAGGCACCTGCAATAACTTCTTCCATCACTTTTCCACAAGCTGGTTTGCAGTCTTTTATAGCAGCTGCCTCTCATTAGCTGCTTGGTGGAGGAGTAAGGAAGAAAAAGGGAGGAGAGCAGATTTGGGTTTTATTAACCCTTCCCAGGTGACCACTGTGATGTGAATTGTAAATTCTTAATCACAGTCTTTGGTAGTTCCAGCTGGTGTGAGTGGGGAAAGAAGTTGCCAGTTGTCAAATAAAAACAGGCTGAAAAGTTATACCATCTCAATTATAATCTGTATAAAGACTTACCTGTGTCTGAAGTCATTAAGGAAGCAGGAATGGAGATTTTAAAGTGACACGATAGACCTATATTGGTAGTAGTCTCAGTAGCCATTTCTTGAAATCAGGTGTAACCATCTTCCCATATTTGCAGCTCACAAAGAAATGCTCGACTTCCAGAGAAAAGGGTGTGGTAAAGATATTTGTTGAAGAAAATGTCAACTATAATTTTTTTTTTTTTTTATCATTACTCAGGAATATCAATGCTAAAAGATCTAATACTAGTTTTTGATTGACTGCTGTGATTATGGAAACAAAAAAATTTCCTGATAATGTATTGAAAAAGTTGTCAGGCAAACAATTGCATTTTAAAATGTATAAAACACATACAAATTTGTGTTTATCTGTATGAGTTCTTATGTGTGTATATTCTAAGTTTAAAAACAGAACAATAAGAAAATACCTGTCAGTGAGACAAAATCTTTATCCTGGGTAAATGGACACGTATTTTGATTTTAGTAAAGACCCAAGATGTTCTCCATTTAGGGAGAACTATATAATAGCAAATATGTTTCTGAGGCCAGGAAGGGTGCAAGAGGAGTACTTTAGAAGCTGGAGAGCAGCATTTCTTTTGTTAGATTTCACAAGGCATACTTAGGACACAACTCTAGTAGTCCATGCTGACTCCCACATGTAAGGAGAACACGAAGTGCACACCAATTGATAAGAGAGTGATGGCTGAAATGAGGAGGTTTAGGTGTGAGAGACATGTGAAGGTAATTCCTATGGAAAAGGAAAAACTCAGTCTTTAAACATTAAAGCACTGCTACTTTACCTGATCAGACCTTTAATGCTTAAGGAACGTAAGAAGTAAATCACTGCAATGAAATGTAAGGATCTAAAGCTTAAGCAAGTACTTTCAGCAGATGCTTAAAAGTTAAATGCATGCTTTAAAACTTCACTGAAATTTCTCCTTGAGTAAAACTCCCTCACTTCATAACTGAAGCTTAACTTGTGCTTCCCACCATTTTATGAATAATAAAGAGAAGATAGGTGCTCAAACTTCTAGGGGATTTAATTAGACTAGCCAATATTTATCAATTAGTGTTAAGAAGAAAGTATTTTCATATAAGAATAATTCAGAATTTTGTATTTCTAAGAGTATGTATAATAATTTGGGAGTCTCACTACATAACACATTCTGATATAAAACTAGTGCCACCTAGGAGTATCCATGATCATTTATATAATGTAATCATCAAGTAGTATGTGATGTATTTTCTAAAGAGTTTTGACAGCTTATGATGACTATAATCACACAAAAAGCTATGTCCATGCTTGTCTCAAACCAGGTGTATAACTGATTTTGATGGGACTGCTCTGGGATTACTGATGTGTTTAAAATGAAGGGCAAGCTTTATACTTTGTTAGAAAGTGATTGAGGGAAGTTTTGATAAGATAATTCATTGCTGTCTCTGTGTTAGCTTCAGAACTTGTATACCTCTACTGTTTTAATCAATCAGAAATGCATTTTGAAGAAGTACAGCACAAACTGTCTCACTGAATGTGTACTTATATTTTGCACATAAATTTAGGACCTGTTTCTACCATTTTTCTTTTTTTAAGGCTACCATTAGTGTTTGTAAGCAACGATGTGCAGTGTTAGTTTCCATTGAAAAATTATATAGAAAATGTTATGTCTTAACAAACAGATTAGAAGAGCACAACTCTAAATAAATATTAGTAAAAATTAATCTTTTTTGATTAGGCTACCATTTAAAATTAAATATAATGTATACCCCTAAATATAGGGTAACGTACATATTTTATAAAATGTATATATAATATATAAAATGCATGAGTATGAACAGGAACAGAAGATTATAATATGTTATGCTTGTATAAAAATTAACATAATTCTTTTTTATGATTTAGATTCTGAGGACATTTTTAAAGGAATTAATTTCACAGGGAACTGTGAAACATATTATAAACATGGAATATATCTTTTAAAGCATCACTGCCTAAATTTCCCTTCTGGAGAGTTATCTTTAGCAGCAGTGATGTGTTTTTTTCTCCTTTTTAAATTTAATAATGATTGATAAGGTTAAAAATTCCCAATGTGCAATACACTGTCCTTCAGCATAACTCAGATGAAATATTTTTGGCATTTACTTTGGGCAGTTTGCCATTGTTCTATTGGGTTGGAAGTTACAGCAATCTGATTGGTATGTCTATTAATCTGTTTTTTCCCTTAGCTATTGAAAGCAAGTATTGTGTCTGTACTGCAGCTGAAGTGGTTTTGCAATTGAAAACTTGCACATTTGCTTTCCGCTTCCCCAATAATCTATTTTGATACAGAGTTCTGTTGACTGCTGCATAAAGTAGCAAGTGCTATCACCAAAAAAAAGTACAGCTTTGAGGGCATAGTAATACTTCTTTGTTAAATAGAAAAGGCTGTCTGTGGGATTTACACTGTTGGCAGTGTATTAAATGTGTCACATGGGATGTCAGAGAAAGACAAAATATCTTCTGATATACAGGCTCCTCTAAGTCCATTCTTGAGTCCTGCATAACATGTTTATTATTTTAACGCAGGACTACTTTTTGGTAGAAAAGTTAAAGAGAAATACAAAGGGATACAAATAGGAAAATAATATTAGAGTAAATCTAAGTGTGTTAATGCTGTCTCATAATGTCATCTGTGAGAAATAGGCCTTCAAGAGGAGATTCATGACGCTAGTAAAATAGGCAGATTTTAGAGTGACTTAAAGTAGCAGTAAGTGTTGCTAAAATGCAGAAACAACAGTCCTTTAAAACTTGTCTTGATGGTTAACAAACACAAATTTATATGAGTTATCAGAACTTTTAAACTGAGCATCCTTTGGCCACTGAATTTTCTCAAGGGTGTCCAGAGAAACCACCTGCAGACTAAGGCAGTGAAACAGAAACTGCAGAGTAATTTAATCCTTTTTATCTTCCAGATATTCTAAAGGGGTATAGGAACATATATCTAGGAGTATTCCTAGGTGTATACTCCTTTATCCTTTTGCTTTGCATCAGTAGCAATTTTGCTTATAAGCTCAGGGCATCACCTAGCCTGAGAGCCCTACATACCTCCACAAGTAATTACATGATTAATCATCTTGTTACAATGATTACAGCCCCTTTTTACAAAACGAAGCAAATCACTATTAACCCCCAGACAACACTATGCATGAATAATGTTCAACACTTAAACTGCTAAGATGTCTACAATACATAGTTGGAATGGAGTCCAATTGTAATGTAGTGCTTACTGATGTCCACTGCTGGCTATCATGTCCATGTAAACATGAAACAGATTCCCAGCGTTCATGCTTTTGACATAACATGTTTCTAACAAATATTTGTTAGTGCTCAGTCAATTGTATTCTAAGGCTTAGATATCAAAACCGTGATAATATTGACTTCACAAACACATAATGTATGTATTATACATACATTATAATACATACTTTATAATACATATGTATTATAAAATAAATTATACTGGTTTATGACTTTCACTAAGTGGCTGAAAAAAAATAGAAAAGATGAGTGACTTGGAAAAGTAGGACAGAAAATTTAAGACTAAAATGAAGAACAAAATGAAAACAGCTTTATTTTGAGAAAAAAAATGATTAGTTAAAATTACCTTTAAATTATTTAGACTTAGCTTCCCAAACTTTCAAAATATACAGAAAATATTAAAGCACTAGATTATCACTTCTTTTGTTGATGTTGTTGTTGTTGTTCTCCACAGCTGTATGCTAATCATTGTGCTGAGTGCAAACTGACTTGTTCCTCCTGTTCTGATCAATCAAAGTCTTTGTTCTGGGAATGATCACATAATTACACAGAAGATTAAAGAATTCCCATGAATAATTTGTGCTCATTTCTCCCTGTTAAACCCATTTAACCCAGCTGAGTGTGCCTTGCTGACTTGCCTCAGAGAGAAGCATTTTCACTGGAAAAGTAGAATACTTTCTCTTCTCTACTTGCTAACTTTTACTGGCTTCATCCTGTTGCCTAAACATTTCCCTGAACTTGACCAACTTTTCTCCAAAGCATAATAATTTGACATTGTTCATAAATAAAAGGAAAAATTAACTCCTTTTATGAAGAAGGGGTCAAAAACCCATTGAACTATCAGAATGGAAAATACTTTCTAATAGTTGGAACCAATGTTGGTAGAAATAGTTTAGCTTGTGATCCAGGGCGGGCTAGAGGACTGCAAGAAATTCATTGTCACATCACAAGCAACTCTAGTTTAACTACTACACCCCATTCTCATTGCTTAAACATTCCTGGTGTGATTAAGTTTTCATGGATTAATAGAATCATTTACAATGGAAAAGACCCTTAAGATCACTGAGTCCAACCATAAGCCTAACACTGCCAAGTCCACCACTAAACCTTGCCCCTAAGCACTGCACCTTTTAAATACCTCCAGGAATGGTGACTCAACCACTTCCCTGGGCAGCCTGTTCCAGGCTTGAAAAGCCTTTCAGTGAATAAATTTCTCCTAACAGCCTTTCCTTACACATTCAAGATTAATTTTGATTATTCTCATAAAAGTAAAATCCAAACCCAACAAGACTCATATACGCTACCATTTACCATATCTTAGTTGTCACAAATAATGTATCCTGTGGAAAAGCACACTTTGGTTTGGTTTTTTTTTTTTCTTTTTTGATTATGGAATATGTCCCTAAGAATGGTTATAGCTGCAGATGGTGAATTAAACCCAAATAAGAACATTAACTTGATTGGTCTTTTCAAAGATCTGTGGTTGGCTGTTGCAGGGATATGAAAGTTACTGCCATCCTTCTGGTAAGCTGTATACCTGCTTTTAAACAAAAAGGGTCTATGACACAAGAGCTACAGGCAATAAAGTGGTAATGGTGTAAGAACAGTTTGTAATGATGGGAATGATGTTAGTATACATGTTCTTACTAGTCTTTTCATTCCTTTGCTGCATTTTTTACTTCTTCATCCCCTGAGTGGAGAACAATTTCCTACTAGCAAGTGTGAGTAACTGAATGGTACCTTGGAAAACAAATGACTGTTTTTAAATACTTAGAAGAATGCTGTTGCATGTCAAATGCCTGACTTTTCACATGCTGTAATCTACCTACAGCAATACAATCAACAGTTTTCTATCTAGGGGTCTATAAACTTCCAATTCTGTTAACTTATATATGAATATTCTCACCACCTACTTCTCCCTCTCTTCCCACACACAAACTGAAAAGGAAAGACACAAGATGTCAGGTTTCAACAGGTGCATTACATCATGTTATATGTACACATCAAGCTCTTTTTTGTCTGATTTGTACAGATAGAGGTCTGGAAAATGTGTGTCTGTGAGAGATCATTTGTCTGTATACTTGTAAGGAGGGTTATCCAGTGAGACTCTGTATTGCATACATACATTAATGGATTTTTGAGTTAATTAAATAAGACAGTATGAACGGGATTCATATTATTAAAACTCAACATCTCCATTGCAGACATCATGTCTAGACTGTCTTTACAGTCAACTGTAAGACTTAGAAGCTTCTAGAATTCTAGATACTACACTCCAGGGTAGGCATCTACTAGAGTACAAGATTAATTGAACTCTTGCTAACTTGATAGATGCTAAGAGTAGGCATTTTAAGAGGCTCTGGTGTTCATATATGGCCCCAAGACCAATTAAGATGTAGCAGATCAGATCAAAGCCCCAACTAATCGAAGAAGAACCTATCTCTGACTGTGTCATATACAGAAACAGGTTATGAAAAAAGTAAAAAGCTGTGTCTGAGGACTCAGAAACAGCTGAGCAAATAGCAAATAAACTTTAAGGGGGAACTGAGGATACTGTTGGCTTCAGAATGATCTCAGCAAACATATGCCTGCATAGCACAAACTGGAGATGGAAATGAATGCATACAAAGTTGTCAAGGAAGAACTAGGTTAATCTGAATCATAGAATTATAAGATTACAATGTTTAGGTGAAAAAGACTTCTGGATGTCATCTAACTCATCCTCCAGCTCAAAGCCACAGTAATTTCAAAATTAGATCATGTGATTGATCATTTTTGTTGTCTTCATGCTGTGTGAGTTTTTTACTTGTGCTGCCAACCTGCCAACCAGCCAAATGTACAGCAGCTGATCAGCCCATGTGTAGCACTGGGCCAGACAGCAACTGATGCTTCTTTTTTTTCAGTTTGGAGTTAGGACACATCAGGGAAACAAGAGCAAGATATAGTTTTTGGGTGGGCTGTGGCATTTGGTAAACAACTGAGGATAATACAGGGGATTACAGAGGAGAGGGGAAAGAGAAATAAGTGGTTTTACATTGCAGCAGAGGTGCTTATGAGAATGTTGCCAAGAAATTATGGAGAGAATGATGGACAAACACCTGTGAGAATCACATCTTCTTAATTCTGCTACCCATGAAACAATATGCCTGTCAGATAAGAAAACCTAAGTCAAAAAGTACTGCTGTGGCCCCAGGCAGAGACACACGGACTACTGCTATACTATTAAACAAAAAAAATAAAAGAAAAACCTAACCAAAATTAAGCCCAAACCAATCAGTCCCGTGCACGATGAAGTGAAGCCAGGCTTCAGTGTGCATTTCTGACTGAAGTCTCCAAAATATAATGAAGGCCAAGCATTTCAGCATTTTCTGAATGAAGATATTAACAGAGATTCTGTCTACCATCCAGATGTCTGTTTTAATGAAATCTGAAGCAGTTTAGTATGTCTGAAACTTGCCAATGAGTTAAAAATTAAGTAGGCAGTAGAAATACAGTAAAGGAGGAAAACACCACAGGAACACTTAAGCCTTCAAGCTAAAAGTAACCACCATATAATTCAAGTAGACATATTGTCAAGTTATGGTATCACAGGGGATGGCACTCAAAATCGGGAGGCAATCCAGAAATCCCCCTCCAGTATCTTCCTCACATAGGCATGAAAAGACATAAATTGCAGTTGTGTGGGAGGCCAACCTATTTGGCAGAAACATGGTTTCCTGAACATGCTAGTTTCCACTCTCTGTCAGCTACTGAACTAAATATATCAGTAAGTCTGTGGTTAGCACGGTAGAACTAACCAGAAATAAAATTGGTCAGGTATGGCTATCAAGCTTAATAACAAACATATTTATTAAAAATAATTGTGCTTGCCAGTATGTCATGTTGATAAATAACATGCTGAGCTGATATGGAAATTTATGATTCATGACCATCTTTGATTTAGCTTGATATGTTTCTAATTATATGAAGCCTTTTCTTTTTCTTCTGTCCCTTGGAACACTAAAACCACCATTTAAAATCCCTTTAAAATGCAAAATTGCAGAAATATTTAATTGATCATTTATCAAATGATAGACATAAAACTACAATTCCCAAACCTCAAGAATCCAGATTTGATTACACATTTTAATAACATGCTGGAATTTGAACTGTACAAATGTAAAGTGAGTTCATAATTTCAGTTACCAATCTCTTTCTGCACCAACAGAAATGACAGAAGACTGTATATATGTTTTCCTTATATATAGATTCAATTTTGAAGTAGAAATTTACTTTCTGAATACAATTTTTTTATAAATGAGTTATTATATGAGGTTATTGATTCATATTGTAAAGACAACAGAATCATGACATACTTCCAGATTTTGGATCAAATCTTCAAGCAAAGAGTTACAAACAATATTCATCCTGTTTTATGTCTATTTTCAAGGAACTGCATAATTTCTCTATATCTTCTGAAGCTTCACCATAGACAGGATTTGGAAAAGAAGTAGCATTCACTTCTTCAGTAAATGGATACTAAAAGAAAAACACAGAATGAAGTTTAAAACCTGAGTCATTCAATTCATGTGTTAGAGTGAACATACTGAGTGGCTGTAGACTCATTATGGAAGTAACATATGATGTTAAGTTGAAAGAAAATTATAACTTTTTAGCTCAGGTTTTCAGCTGATGAAAACTGAAACATCAAAACCATTATTGGTCACATACACCAAATCAAGTAATTTAAACTTCTTTTGAATCTGTCCCCACCTTTCTTTTACTTGTCTCCAGAGCGCTTGTTCTAACACACATACAGGATTCTTTTAGGAGAATCTGTGTACAACAGTGTGACTGCAGTGGGTTACATGTAATTTGGTACATGGTAATGTAATTTAAATTAATAAGGACTCTCTGAGGAAAGAGAACTACAGAAGTCCTTGCCTGAAGATTTCATATTATCTAAATATTTTCTTCAGCATCTGGAAAGTGTTGAACTTCTGTCTGATGTAACATGTACCTATAATGAGCCACATTAATGGAATTGCTGTTATAAGGTCCTTGTCAGCCAATCCACTCGTGGTCATCTTTCTCAGATTTTCAGAGCTGCTTACATTGTGAGTAACAATATATCACTGACTTTAGATGACTTTTTCCCCTCTCTGCTGCAAATAAGTTTTATTTAATAACCCAAAATAGATCTTGCTTTAAAAGAAAAACATGTTACTACGTACCTCATGCCACGGAGAAACACTGATTTGAACAGCAGGAGAGGTGGCATTCTCAGTAGACTATAAAAAATAAATAAAAAAAATCCTTCAGCATATTTTTAGTGAGCTGTAAATAATATTTCAAACATATCCTTCCATGTGGCTGTCTGAATAACACACTCTAAGGAGCCAAAACTACAAGGCAATATGATAAGCAAGTGTTCGGCAACACTAGGCCCACATAGTTTCAGTGTTCAGACAGGTCTGCGGAAAACTGTTCTTTCTTTATGGAACTTACATACACCCCAAAGTGTGTAACTTGTGGGTATTCAGCTGGAGATAAGAGCTGTTCCTCGTGGTGTTTTACCACATCTTTTGATTGGTGATACACCATTCAGATTTAAGGCTCATCAGACTCAGAGAAAACTCATTACTCTTGTTTTCCCTTTTAAAGGAAGAATTAATGAAAATATGCATCTTTCAATCTTAAAGAAAATACAGCACTGGACTTCAAACATAGTGCCTGAGGCTGTCTTCTATGGAAATGTCTCTCCTGACACTGTGCTTCTGGTTTTCAACTTGCTATTAAATGAATCCTGTCAGGAATCTATTTTAACTAAAATAAAAATGTCCTGATAAATTGGACATGATTGAGATAGGAATGTTTCCAACTTGGAGTTCTCATAAACCCCAACCTGTAAGTGAATTAATTTGATCTAATGTCTTTAAAATAAGGTGTAAGGAACCTTTTACAGAAAGTAAATGGTGTGTCATAGTTAATCCTACTCAAAGCTGCAGTGGAATGTTATAGTACTGACTGGAAAGTACAAGGGAGTTATATTTTCTATTTCAAACCAAGACAGGTTCTTTCATTGCTAATAAGGGTAGTATCAAAGTAAGGGCAGGAAGGATGTTTTAAACATTTTTTTCCTCTTTTTATTTCCAAGGTACTTCTATAATATTTTCCATGAAAAATAGCAGTGAATTGCATTTTCAGTCAAAGATAAAGCTCTTGTTAAATGTAACAGAATTTTAGCTATTATTTAAATGTCATAATTAAATCTTGCCTTGAAATCTTTTGTTGCAGTATGTTCACTTTTAGATGTATATTTTACTCACAAACCTCTTTGTTACTCAGCAGTCTCTTAATTATCATCATCTAATGGTAATTAGGGAAATGTGTGACCAAGTGTTTGTTTAGTGTCAAGGTGAATTTTGCAGTGATGAGAATAGTAATGCACATTTAAGGTACTGGGAAGTGTATGAATGATTTTATCAAAGCTAAGTGAGTCTACAAAGGCAGCTTGTGTGCATTTTGTAGTTCTGTTTTATTTGTTTTTTTAGTTGTTGGGTATTTGCCTTGTAGTTTTGGGGGTTTGGTTGGGGGTTTTGATTTTGATTTTTTTGTTTGTTTGTCTGGGTTTTTTTGTTGTTGGTTGGTCGGTTTTTTAGTTTGGTTTGGTTTCTCCCCAGAAGTGAAAAGAGACAAATTGAGGGACCTTTTACTTCTGTATGTCTGGCTAAATATTTTCCCCAAAACTCTTCTATCAGATTCAGCAGTCCACAGTCAGGACATCAAAATGTTCCCAAAAATCAGTTGATTGCAAATCTGCCTGTGTTTTGAAAATGCACTGGAACTGATCTGAGTGATGCAGCAATTTTCAATTCTTACTTCATTTATTAAGTAGCATTCAGTGAGGGATTACACTGTTTTGGAGATTTACAGAAGACTTATTTGAGGAGAGCAGTCTCATATTTTTCTCAGTGTATAGAAGCAGCTGTTGCTACTTACCTTTACTTTCCCAGACGAACTAAGGTCTTCATACAACGGGTTGGTAAATGAAGCAATAGCAGTTTCTTTCAGTTTCCTGGAAAAGACAAGCAAACATAAACCACTCACATCATCACGCAGGTTATCAAAAAAACAAACAGTTTAAGGCTGAAGACTAGTGTCAAAACCATGGATGGCTAAATATATTTCTGACTGAACTTTATTGAACTGAATTAAATTAAACCAATTTTCTGTGAAAATCATGTAGATTAAAATAATTTTTCATTTGTTTCTTCTAATTATATATATTTTTTGGATAATAGATTTGGTATTCATAAGATGCAGGTAAATTGCTATATTCAATAAAACATGAGATTAGCTGAAATTTCATTACTATAATGTGTTTGCATGTGATGAGGTCATGTTCTTTTTGTGTTTGCTACTATCATACAAGCAAATCAGTAATTAACATGGTCTTAGGCTCTGCATTCAAGAACACTTTATTTATTTGGCTGCTATAAGACTCCTTTTCCCAAAGAATTAAGAAAGAGCTTGCATTTTAGTTCAAAATAATCAAAAGTAGTTTTAAAGTTGCAGAGGCTTCCCCTACCTTTTGCTACCAAGTCAGAAATATTTAAAGCATCACTCCAGTTATTGGAATGCAAAGGGTTTATGAAAGAACACAATACCTTAAGCAATTTATAATAGATGGATATGCTAAATTGTATTAATTATGGGCCTTATATCAATTACCTCAGCTAGAAGTCTAAAGACATGCTTTTCTGACAGAGGCCTTCACAAATTCTGTTTTTTGGAAGCATTTATGACCTGTGCAGTTAATCCCACTAGTTCTGCAAAAATAAAGGATATTTGGGGATGGAATTTTCTGACTACATGTAGGACTTTATTTTTTTATGTAGATGACTGGTTGCGAATACTTAACAGTACTCAAAATAATCAAAACTGTTTCAATGCTGTATAAAAAGCAACAGCTGCATTAGTTAGAATGAATGAATAAGGAAGCAGGAGCAAACATTCTTTTTTCTAATCTTTGCTTTTGAAGAGGTGGATTAAGTTAGGGGGTTTTGGGTTTGGTTTTTTGTTTGTTTTGGTTTGGTTTATTTTTATTTGGTTTTGTTCAGAAATGCTTTTATGAATAAGAGCAATCACATGCTTTTGTGTACACAGAAAACTGCATTTGTACAGTATTCTAAAATGAAAAGTTCTGTAAAGATACTACTCAGTCTCAATGATCGAGGGATGGATTTTCTCATTTTAAAAAGTGTTTCTATTCCAAAGCTGCTCCTACACATGGTTTTAGCAATGTCTCCCTAGGAAATGAAAGACAGGCTCTTTGTTACCATGGCAGACAAGAATAAGGGGACAAGAGCAGTCATGGAGACTCAGCCAATAAGAGGTGTTGGGAAGGGAAGCTGTTGTCCCTTAGCAAGAGCCACAGGGAAGGCACACCATATGATTTATTTTGCAAAGAACTAACACTAGAATGGGTGCATGGGGGAAGGCACAGGTAGGCTACAGGAATATATTGGATTATAAATTAGATCAGTAGTTAGTTCAGTGAAAATGTAATATAGTCACTTATTTATAGGCTTCCAAAATGTATATTTGCACAATAATCTTCCTGAAAAAAGTCCAAAAAATGTAAACAGAATTGATTTTTTATTCTTAAAATCACACCATGGCTCACAAAATCTGAGGCTAGAAGCAAACTCATACAAGAAGTTTTCAAGGAACTTGACTCTGCTACTAAACTAGTGTCCAAAACTTCAGATTTGCATGCCTTAATTTTCATGTCTCATTTAGATCTCTCAGACCAACTGTGTGGTCTAACAGCGTGGTATGGGATTAAACACATTGATTCTTCTTACAGTCAGTGGAGACACTTCCAAGGCACAATGCAAGTCACACAGTTCACTGAGGGAGCCACTTTTAATGTGCCAATAGGAGATGACAAAGTGAGGGATGAATCTAGTGCTTTTTCACCCCCTGCTCCCTGACTAAACTTATGCAATTTGGGCAATACATATATATTGCTTATTTGGGCAAAAACACACAAAAACCTTAGTTCTGTCTTAAGGGCAGGATGGACACTGAACACAGATCTTCAACTTCCTCTGCAAGGAGGATAAGTAACCAGCAGGATACTCTGCCAAACTGTGAGCAGCAGAGAATGCTGTCTGAGTTCTTCAAAAGTGTCTCTGTGGTTTCTGTGCTTAGTGTTAAAATTGGTTCTATGTGTGTGAGGTTTTCTCAAGAATAAAAATTGAGTCTTGCTCAGGTTGTCCAGCAGATTTCAGGTATTTCTCCACATTAGGTCTAAATCATGAACAATCATATGTAGCTGGGCACTTAATTGTAGGGATCATGGGAATTTTATGGCCCAAAATATGGGCACTGGTTGAATTTATGCACCATGGTTTCAGGTGAAGTGGAGAATAAAGTTTCTTAAGTTCTCTCCTGTCTTTAGCAACCTTTTGCCAAAGCAGGGCTTTGGAATTTACCGTGAATATATTACCTTATATGTAGAATATGCTACACATATATGCCCACAGATGCATGTTCCTTATTTATGAATAAATTTATAAAAATATGTATGATTACACCCTGTTTGTGAGAGAACAATGTTTTCATTTGATACAAATGCAGATTACAAATGACTACAACAAAGATTAATTACCCATAAAAATTCTGAAATATTTTTGAATGACTTAGAAGACCTTAAAGGATATACAAGTGAAAATTTAATCACATGTTTACACAAGTTCTATAATACATCAGATGGATGAGATGGTAACTGGCTAGAGAAATCTGTGCTTGGGAACTGAGATGACTAATTCACATTACTTTACATGTTGTGCATATATCCCTAGGAGTAAACTAAACACATTAGATATCAGTTAATTAGAAATATGAAGCTTTCCTTATTAGAGAACAGCAATGGTATGACCACTGCAGTACTCTGTCACCAATATAGTTACTGCTGAGGAAAGCACAGGAGTGCAGTAATAGTCAGTGGGGTGGTTGTTACCATCCGTTCATCAGTTTACACTCTAATTTTGAACTGCTTGATCTGGCAGCTTAATTAAATATACTGCAGTGGCTTGAGTTAGGTGCATTCTTGCAGTGCTTGCTGTGACTTGACATATGTGAAACATTGCCCCAATGGAAAGTAGTAGCATGAGACCCGTGACAAGGTCTCATGATGGGAAGAAAATTGTTTATATATTATCATTCTACAGTAAGGGCAAGGGTAATTCATCATTCACAAAAATTTTGATCCAGAATGATTAATCAGTGTGAAATGTTTATAAAGCTAATTTAGGAAGAAAACCTGCCAATTCCAAGTTCAGAAGATTGTACCAAGCAGGGCATAAATAGGGTTAAAGATGCCAAGCACAGGATGATTTAGGATTAAAAAAAAAGAGTAAACTCAAACATGTGGGTAAGGCAGCTCAGAGAGAACTGGGTTTCCTAACATAACCAGAAATACCACAGTAGAAAACGAGAGGACTAATCATCTTGGGATGAGGTCACATGGGGCATAGCTTTGCTAAGCTCATCTGCATTCTTTAGTAGAAAAATGTAGGTAGTAGCCTTGTCATACCTTTCTTCACATCTTCAGAGATGGGAGAAATTTGTATGCTCCAATTAAATACCTCTAAGTATCTAAAAGGATTGCTGAGAAACATCAAGGTTTTAATGGAAAACTGAAGTACCTAAATTTTTATTTGTTTAGATGCAATGGCTTAGAGTTTTGTACTTTTCAATGTACCTTTTAATGAAAAAATAAACTATTTCTTTTAGACATTGGACAAATCTGTAGGGAACATAGTACTAGAAGAATGTTTATCATCAGGTCTAAAACAATAATGACAAAATCCTAGTGAGACAAGGATTCAGTTACAATTCAATTATTCATATAATAATTATTTATTAAAATAAACGCTTACAAGAATTTTTATGGGTGTTCTAGAGCTTCTGTTTTAAACATAAACTATATCTCAATATCTCAGTTTCCATATCATGTGTAAAACCTTTTATCTAAGTTTAGATTTGCACAAGGAGGTTGTATTCTGCACATCCTGCAGAAGAAACAGGAGGCATGACGTGAGAAGGGCAGCCTTTGCAAAAAATGGGTTTAGAATAATTTACAAATATCTTGGATGCTTGATTAGGCTGTTAATATCCTGCCTAGATCTGCACTTTATACCTTTTAAGTCCCTTTAGGGAATGTAATTGCTTAATTTTTTAAAAAACAGCCCTTTGCAACTTTCATGTTCATGATCTTGAAGACTGTACACCAAGAAATCCACTCTGTTCTTTCAGCACATCACCTCTTGTTTCTTTGCTACCTTTTCTATGCATGGTGGTTGTGAGATAGGCATTTCAGAAATACTGAAGTCTTCTGACTATAGCACTGGGTTTCATCCTTGAGAGAAAAAAAATATTCTGCAGAGGAAGGAAATAGATTTGAATAGCAGCATTAGACTAATAAAAGTACTCACAAACAATAGTTTTGATTGATGCATCCCAGTTTTGTTTTTCTTTTTGTCATAAACCTGCACATTTTTCTTTTATTCTATCTGTCTCCATTTCGGTTCACAAGCTGGAACCAGTTAATAAATGTCATTCTGTTGTCATTCTGTTTGTCATTTTGGGATATAGGAACAGAGGAATAGCCAACAATGACCTCTGGTAGTCCTTTAGATCCACTTGGAGATCCTTCCTTGGAGTACTCTATATGTACCCCATGCCAGACATCCAGGGTCTGGTCTGTTTGGAGAACATCCTGACAACAGGAACTGGGTATCATCATAGTTGTAAAAAACTTTAGCAATGAAGAAAGGCACTGAGCTTCTTTAGCCTAAAGAAAGCAGCCTGAAAGGAGGCATGACAACGGCCTTTGAGTACATAAAAAAGCTTTTTTCAAGGAGTAAGAGAATGATCTGTTCTTGCCCATGGTGAATAGGAACAAACTTAAATTGTGAACAAATATATTAGCAGTTAGAAAAAATCCAACAGCTTTTTAGCAGTAAACTTTTTTTCCACCTAGGGAACCAAGATTGCCTGAGGATGCCATCAAATTCATGTTGCTAGAGGTCTTTAAGTGCAAACCCAGAAGTGATACAATTGAATCTGTGGCAAGGTGAAAAATGACCTCTATGGGTGCTGTTTTCTCATGATCTTCTATAATTTTAAAACATTTTCTCAGAGCACCTCAGTTTTTCACTGTTACCTGTGTGGCGAGATGCATTATTGATAGCCTGTGGAAAATTTAATGCTCTGTGTTACTTATGGCTGACAGGACTGATAACAGCTGTGGTACATTAACATGGCAGCTGATGGCACAGATCAAGAATAGGAAACAAAAGCTGAAAAAATCCAGGGACATTGACTACTTTGGAGGCAAGAGCAAAGCAGCATAACGTAGTTGGGTGGAATGTGTTTAATTCTCATTTTTTTGAAGTAAAATTAAACATGAGAATGCAGCTGCAATAACATGGAAGATAAAATGAAGCTCTGCTTTTCTTTGGTCAGTAAGGACTGATGTCACTGACAGAGTGGAGTAACTGGCAGCCTTCCCTTCTGGACTAGAAAATGTCATCTCTGGAGCATGAACAAGAATGTGAGAATCTTATAAGCTTCCTCTGCTTTGGAGTTTCTATACAAAAGTTTCACATACCCCCAGCTGGGAATTGGGAAGTAGTTTGCAGATTGGAATGCCATTGTGGTAATGAAGTACACTTCTGCCAAGCCAAGTGGAAGACTGCTTTTGTCCAGTAAGAAATAAATATATATGATGCCTTCTGCTGAAGCCAGAAGAAGAGTTTAAAGCCTGCAGATCACAGATGGAATTCTTGCTGAGGAAGGAGAAGGAGGAGAAAGCAAAGGGGAAGCAGGGTAATCTTTCTAGGGGGAAAGGAAGAGTTAAGGCACTATCAGTCTTTCCAGTGAAGAAAAAGAAGAGCAATGTAACTGTTGGATTCTCACCAGTGTTAGTAGCAACTTCTTACCCAGTAACTGTCTAAGAGGTCTCCAGCCTACTTCTACTGCCTGTTACCTGGTTTGTTTGTTGTTGTTTTTTTTTTTTCCCTGGAAAAAAAAGTACTTCTATTGGACTCTAAAACTTCTCCTCCAGCTCCTGTGAATATTCCTGTGCTGTTTCCATTGAGGCATAGATGAACCTGCACTCCTTTTTAAAATTTTAAAATGTCTGGGGAGCTAGCACACTCAACTGTTAATGTGCCTCCAGAGGACCATCTGCCAATGCCTTCACATGGGTTTCTATACCAGTGAGGAAAAAGGAGACACTAATAGAAATCATTAAAAAGTAGCTAGCAAAATGATTTATGAAAAGGCAGTAAATATGAGCTCAAGTGTGTGACAGCTTCCCTGTGAAAGAATGGGAAAGTAGGAATTCCTAAAGCGCCTCTACTGCCTCAAGGTGTTTAGAAAAACACAAGACCCAGGAAGGCTGAAAGTGGACACAAGCTTTGAAATGAAAATTAATTGTAGGGAAGTATCATTCATATCCACAGTTGAATTCCTCTAGTTCATCAAATCCCCTTAAAAAAAAAAAATAATCAGGAGTAAAATCTCATGCCTCTGAGTGGTGCTGTCACATTGTACATATTACAGACCTTATGTAAAGACAAGTCACTTATTCTAAAGCTTTATCTTAAAGATCTAAACTTCAGTATGATAACTTTGTCAGCATTTTGTCTAGTCACTTCTGATTACTGGTTAAACAGTTAAGGATTAACTTGCCTTCCTTTACTGTTATGCTTCCAGACGTATATACCACATAATGTTAGGCACTAGGTGGTCGAAAAGAGATAGACAAACTGCCTGGATGAGCTTATTCTCTTAAATGTAAAGTTTCAGATTTCATTGTTCTCACAATTTCAGAATTTCAATCACATTACCATTTAATAGCTAGATTATTTATTGATAAGGTTCCTACAAAATCAATTTTAACATATGACAACTGTGATTAAAACAATGAAAATTTAATTTATTTATTTATTTATTCTGTATCATGGGCAAAATGCTTTGAAAGTCTTAGTTAGCTCCTAAAGGACAACACTTGGAACCAAAAAAATTCACACCGTCATAACTTACTTTTTTTCTGGCAGTTCCACTGAAAACAATAAAGACTAGAACAATCTTTACTATGTAAACTATCAAGTCCCCTGTTTCACATCTCTGATTCTCTTCATGCCAGGGTTATGGTAGTTTCTCAGTACTCAGAAAATCATAATCCATCCCTATTTCTTTATATGCCTAATATGACACTCTTAGCAATTATATTGCAGCAGGGTACCTTTACACGTACACAAAAGACATTTTTTAAAAATGTATAATTAAAAGAAAGGAAAAATATTTCTTGAATATAAATATGTGGGTAGAAGAGAAGTGGATGGCAATGCAGTTACCCTTAAGGAGACATTTGTGAAAGAAAAAGCTAAAAAGGAGGGTGAAGAGCACAGGAGAAATAGTGCTAAGTAAAATAATAAGTTTTTTGATTAAAACTCTATCAAACACATTTTGCAAAAAAACATTTAATTTTTTTCACAAAAATATGACTTGGAATTACAAAAAAACCCCAAACCAAGCAGCTTTTACAACTTATCTTGTACTTTCGATGTGCACGTTATGTGCACCTAAGTAGGTGGCATAAATGTGAAAGAATTAAGTATTAAAGGCCCTGTGAAGTAAGATAAGGAAACACTGTTATTCCCACTTTACAGAAGAGGAAGGACATAAAGAAAGTGGGTGAAGCTATGCACTCAATTATCATCGGCACAATCATTAAATGTTTCTTCTTCAATATTTTGCTTCTGTGTCTATAGACAACTCTACCAGTCAAGGGTAGTGTGCAGTGTTTGGAGTTGTGTCAGTAGCAATGACATCAGGACAGGAGTCTGCACAGTTTGATAAATAGTTTGGAATATAACAACATCCCCAAAGAGAGAAAGGTTATAACAGATCATAAGTTTTAAGGAAAAGAGACAGCTTTTAAGATTAATTCTGGAAAAGAAAATGAGGAGTGAGGGAAATCTAACAATATGAAAATGTGCAAGGTAATGCACAACAGGAATTGCTGAAAGGCAGGAAGGGACAGTGGCAGGTACTTGCTGACAAAGAGGGATTGAGCAGAGTAAGTCAACAGATTGACAGAGAAGGAATACCATTGTTAGAGAAAAACAAAGAACAGCAAAATATCTTTTAAAAACATATTTGGGAGGAGAGAAAAAGCAGATATTAACAGAGGAATGACAGGAAGGGCTGGGAAATTTATCTATGAAATAATGAAATGTCAGTTTAAGGCATATCTTAAAAAAAAACCCTCTGAAATCAAGTGGTTAGATAAAGAGATATCTCTAGGTACTACTATTACGGTTATTCAAAGTACTTGAAATAAGTTTTTAAACAAACAACCAATATATTTTCTGATTTTTCCCTTTACTGAGGATGTACTTTGTGATGTAGGATGTCAGATGGTAACTTAGTCGCTTTTTGCACAGTGCTAATAGCAAGTGTAATATTGGGTGGAATAAATAAGGATTTTGAAAAGCATGATCTTGAGCACTCATTCATCATGAGTAGGACAGGTACCACAAACCAAGAGGTGTGTACTGGGGTGATCCTAGTGGAAGATGGCAGTGTTGTATAATAGGTGTGAGAGCAAGTGGCAGGGGAAAAGGGTGAAAGGAACAGACAAGATGACATTGGTGAGACACATCCAAAGAATCACTTATTATGTGACTAATAAAACCTTACAACAGAAAGTCAGATTTTGAGTGTGTCTACAGTAACTGAAGGAGAGGAGGCAAATCCTGTGATCTGTAAAAAAGTCATGTAATTCTACAGTCTCACATCTTGCATTTTCTCCAACCTATTAAAGATTTTTATGAAAAATTCACATATTTTCAAGTAGAAAATTCCTACTTTTATTCTACTCAGTTGTCACAGGGGAAGTTCTCAGATATGCATAAATATTGAAATATTTAGGGCAAAAATGTCCCACCACAGATGCATGTGGTAGACAGTAGCTTCAAGGAGAGCTGTGAATCTGCCTGTAAGAAACTAATTTGGCCTCAGAAGTTTTGAGAAACCACAAATGCCTTCTATTTTTCACATTTAAACTATCAGATACAGAAATCAGGGTTACTACTGTTACAGTGGATAAATGGTGAATATTATAATTTAGGAATCATAGAATATTGCAAACAAAACTTTCTGAGCAGTCAAGCAGTAACTTCCTGTTTTCAACTGAGGACTGGTAAGATGAGTTTTTGTAGCAAAGCTAGGCTTTATGCTTAGTGCTGCATGTGAAGGCAAACAGACTGTCGGGAGACTTAAAGGTTGAAACCAAAGAGGCTGGGCATTTAGCCATTGCTTTGTGCCACATTTGTGTCTGCTTTACACAAAATAAAAGTTTCACTTACGTTCCTGGCACTTTCTTCTTTGGAAGGAAATACAAGGCAGCAGCTGTAATTTTAATCAGCAAGAAGCCCATACCCAATCCAATCCAAATATCTGCAAAATCAGAGCAACCAAAGACAGAAATAAGTGACGGGAAACACTCAAAGAATAATTTGAAAGATATTTCTTTCTTTCTACAGTCCCACCATTTTGAAGGAGACTTGAAGTTGGAGGCTGAAGAGGCTTAGCATTTATGTGGCAACGGTTTCCTTTCCATTCTTTTCCACATCTGTGAATAAAACAAAAATCACTGAAAAAGAGAGAAGAAAACAGTGACAAACATATGAGAAATTAAAATCCTTTTAAACACTTTTGCCAGGGACTAAAGCTCACACATGAAACACAAAGAGCAGCATCAGTGTAAATGGAATGAAATGAAAGTGAGAAGTACCCAAAACAAGTCAAAGACCTAATTGTATTTTTTAACCCACAGCAACAGAAATTTGAATAATTTCCCTGTTACTCCCCATGGAAGGGTTAAATAAGTTTCTGAGCCAAGGATCTTGGACACTAATATATAGAAAGACACATGATGAGAGTTGAGTAGGGTGTTTTTCTCCCCCCATCTAATCTGTCTCTCTTTTGTTTTACCATTTTCTTGTAAAAATGATACCCCTTCAACAGATGTCTCTTCAGAACTGAAGCACTTCATTTGAGCTCACAACTGTAGCCATGTCAAATTATTCTTTTCTGTGTGGTTCAAATCCATTCTGACTGGAAACAATCTGATACAAGCTTTCATGTTTTATTTTACATTTGAAAATTAACAGTTAATCAGTCACACACACACATACAAAAGTGTGTATAATTTCTTACTTTAATTTGCCTGAGTTTAGCTCTTGGCTACCTGTTTTCATTGCAGCCTTCTCCATCAGAATGAAGGGACCTTTGAGAGCCAGGTGAGAGTCAGCTGCCTCTGGTGAGACAGTCAGCAGTTGGGAACACACTGCTGGATACAGCAGGAAGCCTCAAGATGTCCGTGGGCACCTTCATTTACAAATCCTAAATGAATGACTAGTGTAAAGGGTTGGCTACATATTGACATGTAAGTTTCAGAAACCCCACTTGATGAGCTCAACCACATCCTAATTTTCCCACTAGAATGACTTTTATTGACTTTTCAATTCCCTGGATGGCTGTTGGTTTAGGACTGGTTGAAGGGTTACCTTGCTTAAGGCTAGTTAATTTGTATACTGATGACTTCTAGTTTTACAGACTGGATCCAATAGCATATTCTGACATGCTCCTTTTAAAGAAAGTGCTGATCTGCTTGGGCTTGTGCTCATCTACCTGGACCTGTGCAAAGCATTTGACACTGTCCCACATAACATTCTGATCTCTAAATTGGAACAATACAGATTTGATGGATGGACCACTCGTTATCTGGCTGGTTGCACCCAAAAGGTTGTGATCAGAGGCTCAGAGTCCAAATGAAGACGTGTGAGGAGTGGTGTTCCTCAAGGGTTGGTACTCAGACTGGTGTTGTTTAACATCTTTGGTGACATGGACAGTGGAATCAAGTGCACCTTCAGCAAGTTTGTAGATGATAACAAATCCAGATGATACCATGGTGAAGTCAACATGCTGGATGGAAGGGATGCCATCCAGAGGGACCTTGACCGGCTTGAAAAATGGACTTGTGCAAACTGCCTGAAGTTCAACAAGGCCAGGGTGCAAGGTTCTGCACCTGGGTCAGGGCAATCTCATGCACGAATACAGATTGGAAGGAGAAAGGATTTCAGAAAGCCCTGAGGAGAAGGACTTGGGTGTGGTGGTGAACCAGAAGCTCAACATGAGCCATCAATGTTTGCTTGCAGCTCAGAAAGCCAACTGGGTCCTGGGCTGCATCAATAGAAGCTTAGACAGTAGGTCGAGGGAGGTGACTCTCCCCCTCTGGTCTTTTGAGACCCCACCTGGAGTACTGTGTCCAGTTCTGGAGTCCCCAGCATAAGAAGGACACAGAGCTCCTGGAATGTGTCGTAAGGATAGCCACAAAAATGATCAGAGGGATGGAGCACCTTCCCTATGAAGACAGGCTAAAGAAGTTAGGATTGTTCAGCCTGGAAGAAAGGAGGCTCTGAGGTGACCTTATAGCAACCTTCTAAATAGCCAAAGGGGGCCTACAAGAAAGCTGGGGTAGGGCTTTTTACACAGGTGTGTAGTGAGAGGAGAAGGGTTAATGGGTTCAAATTTGAAGAAGGGAGATTGAGGAAGAAATTTTTGATTGAGGAAGATATTAGGAAGAAATTCTTTGATTTGAGGGTGGTAAGACATTGAAACAGGTTGCCCAAGGAAGCTGTGGCTGCCCCCTCTCTGGAAGTGTTCAAGGCCAGGCTGGATGCAGCCTTGAGCAACCTGGTCTAGTGGAAAGTGTACCTGCCCATGCAGGGAGGTTGGAACCAGATGATCTTTAAGGTTCCTTCCAACCCAAACCATTCAGTGATGCTATGAAAAATCAGCACAATTTCAGCTGACAGCTCTGGCTGAGCTGGAAAACCTTGTATTTGCTGGCTGAAAATACCTGGTCCCTTCAGTCATCCTTCTTCAGTGTACTACCAAAAATTATATAATTTCATAAGATGTTCTTTTATGTGGACTGCTGATTTTATACAAATGTCAAATTGCAATTGGGCTCCTACCATGTGTAGCCATGCAGAAACATTGCAATCTGATGCTAATCACCCCTCAAAATAATTTTCTGATTGCTCTCAATCGTATAATTGCTTTTCTCCCTATTTTCCAGATTTTATGTTTCGCAAGATCTGCTTTTAACCAAAATTGCCCTTTTTCTTGTCACTGCAGAATGTACTTGGCTGTGAAAGACAAGATGAGGAAACAGATTTGCAGCTGCACACAAGCACGAGTCAGACATGGCAAGAGAGGTGCCATCTGCTGCTCTGGAGCCACTGAGGGGTGGCTCACCTCAGGGCTGTGAAGAGGTTGTTCTCATGAAGCAAGTGTTTGTCTACTGGCAAAAGTATGGGAAAATCCTACCACCCAGTAAAGACGAAATATAGCTTCTTATGTTATGCCTCCATATATTGGTGAAATATTTCTATGTATTCATGCTGTGTTTGAATTATTGATAAAAGAGTGAAACACCTTTTAGTCTTACAGATAACTAGTTTGTCTTATACATACATGCAGGTTTTATAATCCATGGCTAATTACTTTGGGTTTGCTATTTAATCCCCTCCATATCTCTGAAGCACAACAGTATTGACATATGTTGCTTGATATATATTTGTTAGGAATCTGAAGTCAGACTATCAGTGTGAAATGATTTTCCACTGAGTGGAACTAGCTTGCTACCAGAAGTGTCACATTATAATACTACTATTGCTTGTATATATGTATAAAAGACAAAAAGTGGATTAAAGTGAATCAGAGCATCTCTGAAACTTGGTAACTAGGACAACTTAAGAACAAATATATGTGAAAAATATTGGAAAATGTGAAGCATGGAGACTGTTTCTAGGGAAAGGGAGGAGGGGGGCAAAAAAAACAAAGACAGGAAAGACAGAAAAGCTAATCCCCAAAGACTGGGTTAGAAAAGGAGTGGTAAACAACAAAAAACTTGGAGAGTGAGTGTATAAGCTGGATAAGAATTACCACTTATAATCAGGAGATTCATTCAACCATTCCTAAGGTATGTCTGTTCATTACTTACATAATGCCAAAATGCCATCTTCTCAAGTAAAAAACAAAACCAAAAACTCAACCAACAAACAAAAAACCAAACAAATAAACAAAAACAAACAAAAGGAAAATCACAAAACCAAGAGAAGAGAAGAGTTACAAGTAGATGAAAAGCCTGCAACTTTCAGTGAGACCACAGGAAAAAAACTGGAAAATAGTTCAATAATTGACTCCCAGCTGATACAGCCACTTCCTCTGGCTTTAACTGAAGCCAAGCATTTTTGTGCCCATAACAGAGGAGAACATGTCTTAAATACCCTCCAAAAAAATCTTGGTTTATATAGGTTTTACAAGATTTCAATCCTCTGTAAAAACTCTTGACTACAATGATAGCTGTGGTGGAGAAATTGCTCTCCAACTTCAGAGAGCAGAATAAGAATTTTAGTGGCACCAATATCTGCCAATAACTCAGGTTAGAGAAGGAAAAGTTCTAGACCATGAATTTAAGATAAAATAAAAATAATTCTAAACAAGCACTCCTTTGGAAAGCTTAGGGGAATATTCTAAAGTGAAAAAGATTATGGGCTTTTATGGCTGATAGGAGGTTTTGATAAGAAAAAAAAGATTGGGAGTGGCTTGCTGATCAGAAAATGATATTCCTCTCTATATAAATTTATATTAACTAAAACCCAGAAACCATTTCAGCCTGTAACCAACCAGTCAAACTACTTTGGAAGTTAACCAAAACTTATACATCACCACGCAGAACCTATTGTCTGGAATGAAATACAGAGATTCATAGAATGGTCCAGGCTAGAAATAACCAGCTTGCTCAAAGCCCCATCCAAGCTGGCCCTGAACACTGCCAGGGAGGGGACATCCTCAGCTTCCCTGAGCAACCTGTTGCAATGCTCACCACCCTCACAGGAAAGAATTTTGTCCTAATATCTAATCTATATCTACCCTCTTCCAGTCTGAAACTGTTCCCCTGCATACCATCACTACATACACTTGCAAAAAGTACTTTTTTAGCTTTCTAGTAGTCCTCTTCAGGTACATCTACCCACTTCTCTGAGTCTGACTCTTTGCAGACCTCTTTGTAACTGTGTGAGGTGGGTGTTGCAATGGTGTTGTTCTCAACTGATGCCTTTTCCTGTAGAATTTACACTCTGCCCAGTGCATGCAAGGCTATGTGGCTGATAAAGAACAGGTCTCTCTATTTATATTGAAGAATAAAATAAACAAAACAAAACAAAACAAAAAAAAAAAAAAAAAAAAAAAAAAGAGGAAAAAGGCAGAAAGGCAAGTTCCAAATAAAGTGTGGTATCAGTTCATAGTGTTTTTGAAGACATGGAAGAGATTTCCTTAGCTGTTTGTACTGAAGGTACAGAATACATGCTCCTTTGCTTTTACAACCATAATAATACATTCCCATCCCTCAACCCCCAGACCTTGTCCTTTGGCTGTTACTGCAAAACTGTATCAGTTAGTAAGAGTAATAGTATCAGGCAGATGTATAGGGAATGAAGTCAAATTTCAACTTTCTACTGTGCAGTCCTTGACACACAAAATTCTGAAGTGAACTTTAATGACTCGAATAGCTCCAGGCAGGTCAGAGTATCCTGTACTATGCACCCAAGAGATGGCTCACTTGAAGTCCAGTTAATGAAGGAGAACACTCTTAATTACCTACCCATTGCTGTGCATAGGCTGTACTTAGCAGCTCTTACTTTCAGCTGGGAGGCAGATAAGTTTCTTCTTCAAAGTCACCATTAGCTTCCTCTCTGATGAGAGTAGTTGGGCATTTGCATGTTGATGTAGTGGAAGGACCTTGCAAAGTGCAGATCAACCATCTCTCCTGGCAATGTGTTAAATCTTCATTAAGAGGGTAGTAGGAATTTTGAAGAGCTTCCTTAATAATCCCTTTCTGCTATTTTGTTTTTAAGACAGACAACTCTGAAAAGGCTCTGAATTTATCTCTTGAGCCATGAAGCTGAAATTCCACATTATTTATGTACAATCAATTTCCTTGGACTAATTACATCTTGACTAATTATCAGCAGCATATTTTACATGAGTTTTAAGCTCATCTGAAATACAAAGTTAGCCACTGCAATCTATTCAGACAGGAAGCTCCTCATAGTTGAAACAGGAGGAGCAAGGGAGAAAGACAGATGAGCACTTGAGTACTTCCATCCCAGTGCACATCCTAATCTATCCTGCCTGACAAAACGTCTTTTGCTATTAGTAAGTTCTTACGGGAAAGTCACCCTGGAGGGAAGAATGTTAACCCTCCAAATTTGCTTCTAGTATTTCTAACTCATTTCCTGATATAGATATTGGTCATGCAGAGGAATGACTTTAGCAGTTCCTGGGTTGCTGCATCCTGTGCCTGAGGTTATGGATCAGCTTACTTAGAATGAAAAATAAAAACCAGACAAGATTTTTGTTGTTTTTGATGTTCGTTCAGTGCAGGTTTAATTTACATGAATGTGTCTGCCTGATACACTGCTGCATTTCAGAATATGAAAATTCGTGATATAATAAAGGTAGCATATGCAAAACTCTAAATAAATACAGATGTGTACTTGATTGCTCATTTTCCTTCTGGCATCTCATTCCTTACTTGTGCAATTATTTTCTCCATTCTGAGACAGATAAACGCTATCAATATAATGTGTATGGTTACGTTATTACATATGGTTCTTGGGTAGGGGCAAATGACAAGAGCTTTGCAGTAGGGAAACAAGCCCATGACCTCCAAGAATAAGCATATTAACTTGGAAAGAGAAATTCCAACAAGCTCTATATTCAAGCAAGACTTTGTTGCATATGGAAAACTGAATGCTAAAATTTGTTTGGTTTGTTTCTTTGTTGGGAGTTGTTTTTTGTTTGGTTGGTTTTTTGTTTGGGTTTTTTTTATTCCTCAGCAACAGTAATTACTGATGTTTCAAAATTACTGATGTTGTTCAGTATAAAGCATTGTTCTGCATTTTACTTTTTGAAAGTCGTTAACTTTACTCAATACATAGTATTGGTTTCCCTTTTTTCATAAGTCCTCTTGTTTTATGTTGTACCTGATTATAAGCTAAAAATAATAAATCAAACATGGTGGTCTCTCCTGCAAGAGCCCTCTCCTGATCTCTGTGGCTGATGTGCTGTCTGGGTTGGGCGTCTATTTGTTTGTCATCTCTCCCTCTGCTGCTACTGCTGGTGCTCCTGAATCCTGTTTTCTTTATGGAGAAAACTTCCTTCATTTAGAGAGGTTGCCTTCTCATACCTGAGCTGGGACATGAACTCATGTTTCGAGCGGCGGTTTCAAAGAGCTGCCGGCAACGTGCTGTTCTAATCTTGCTGCTGGAGGTTTCCACGGAGACCAATCAGCTGCAAGGGGGCGGCACCCACCGGAGCACGAGGTTTAAAAGCGGCTGAATCGAGCGGCGGTTTGAATCGAGCGGCGGTTTCAAAGAGCTGCCGGCAACGTGCTGTTCTAATCTTGCTGCTGGAGGTTTCCACGGAGACCAATCAGCTGCAAGGGGGCGGCACCCACCGGAGCACGAGGTTTAAAAGCGGCTGCTTGGAGCGCCAGCGACCCGGAGCGCGGCGAACAGGAGCAGGCAAACAGGAAAGTAAAGCGGCAGTTAGCGAGGCAGTTCGCGCAGGCAGAGCGAGCAGGAGGGCACAGATAACAATGGTCTCCAAAAAAGCGAAAGCTGCTGCTGTTGAGAAGAAGGGTGTGTCCATACAGACGGATTCCCTGAAGAGGAACAAAAAAATGGACGTAGCTGTTCAAGTCTCTGGCTGTGCAGAGTGTTTAAGCCTCATCTTAGCACCGGCGGACAGCGAAGATAACGTCTGTCTGAGATGCGAGCAGGTCAATGACTTGCTGAGCATGGTGGCTGAGCTCAAGGAGGAGGTGGAGAGACTGAGAAGTATTAGAGACAGCGAAAGGGAAATTGACTGGTGGAGTCGCACCCTCTCGACTGCAATAGAAGTGCAACAGGATACGGTGAAGCCCTGCCCCTCCTCCTGTCAGGCAGCCGATGCAGACCAGGTGGATAGGGGAGAATGGAAACAGGTCCCCCACCGGAAAGGCAAAAGAATTCTCCCCCAACCCCCACCATCCCCCCAGGTGCCCATAGAGAACAGATATGAGGCCCTAGACCCAGGGAATCAAGAGGAGGACAGACAAGAGGACGGACAAGACGACGATCTGTCCAGAAGGTCTCCCGTTCGCCCCCTGTCTAGCAGTCAGATTAAAACGTCACCCGCAAAGAAAAGAAGAAGGGTAGTCGTAGTTGGTGACTCCCTTCTGAGGGGAACTGAGGGCCCTATATGTCGACCTGACCCATCCCACAGAGAGGTCTGCTGCCTTCCTGGCGCCCGGGTGAGAGATATTACTAAGAGACTCCCTCAACTAATTCAACCCTCAGACTATTACCCACTGCTGGTAGTCCAGGCTGGCAGTGACGACATCAATGGAAGAAGTACCAGGGCGATTAAAAAGGACTTCAAGGCCCTGGGTCGATTAGTTGGTGGATCAGGAGCACAGGTGGTGTTCGCCTCAGTCCCAGCAGTAGAGCAGATGAATGAGGAGAGGAGCAGGAAAACATACCTCATCAATAGGTGGCTAAGGGATTGGTGCCACCGGAAGAACTTTGGGTTTTTTGACTATGGGATGAATTTCAGCGTACCAGGTGGACTGCAACTATCTAATAGGGGAAAAAGGACTCTAGCCCACAAGCTGGCAGGTCTAATAAGGAGGGCTTTAAACTAGGCTCGAAGGGGGAAGGGGTTGAAACAAGATTCTACGGAAAGGAGCCCAAGGGTGGACAGTGCAAGTTAAGGGACAAACCAGCAGCCCAGCTGAAGTGCATGTACACCAATGCACGCAGCATGGGCAACAAACAGGAGGAGCTGGAAGCCACCGTGCAGCAGGAAAGATATGATGTAGTCGCTATCACGGAAACGTGGTGGGATGACTCCCATGACTGGAGTGCTGCAATGGGTGGCTACAGGCTCTTCAGAAAGGACAGACAGGGTAGGAGAGGTGGAGGGGTAGCCCTGTATGTTAGAGACTCTCTTGACTCCATAGAAATTGAAGTAGGTGATAATAAGGCGGAGTGCCTGTGGGTCAGAATCAGGGGAAAGGCCAACAAGGCTGATACTGTGATGGGAGTCTGTTACAGACCACCCAACCAGGAGGATGAGGGTGATGAACTCTTCTACAAGCAGCTGGCACATGTCTCAAAATCGTCGTCCCTTATTCTCGTGGGTGACTTTAACCTGCCGGACATCTGCTGGGAATTTCACACAGCAGAGAGGAGGCAGTCTAGGAGATTCCTAGAGTGTATTGAGGATAATTTCCTGATGCAGCTGGTAAATGAGCCTACCAGGGATGGAGCCCCACTTGACCTACTCTTTACAAACAGAGAGGGGCTGGTGAGGGATGTGGTGGTCGGTGGGCGTCTGGGACTTAGTGATCACGAAATAATAGAGTTCTCAATAATCAGGGATGCAAGGAGGGCTGTCAATAAAACCTCTACATTAGATTTCCGGAGGGCAGATTTTGGCCTGTTCAGAAGACTAGTCCAGAGCATACCCTGGGAAACAGCCCTTGAAAACAAAGGAGTCCAAGAGGGATGGACATTCTTCAAAGAGCAAGTTTTGAAAGCTCAGGAACAGGCTGTCCCGGTGTGCCGAAAGGCGAGCCGGCGGGGAAGACGACCACTCTGGCTCAACAGAGAGACTTTGAAGGAAATTAGGATCAAGAAGAGGGCCTACCGGTTATGGAAAAAAGGGCTATCTACTCAAGAGGAATTCAGGAATACAGTTAAGTTATGTAGGAAAAAAATTAGAGACACAAAGGCACAACTTGAACTAAATCTCGCCACCTCTGTGAAGGATAACAAGAAGTCCTTCTACAGATACATCAGTGGCAAAAGGAGGGGCAAGGAAAACATTCATTCTTTAATGGACATGGACGGGAATGTAATTGTCAAAGATGAAGAAAAGGCTGAGGTATTTAACGCCTTCTTTGCCTCAGTTTTTAACAGTAAAACGGGCAATCCTGAGGACAGCTGGCTTCTGGAGCCTATAGGAGATAAGAATCTAAACACCCCCCCTGCAATCCAGAAGGAAACTGTCAGTGATCTACTGGGCTGCTTGGATCCCCACAAGTCTATGGGACCGGATGAACTCCATCCAAGGGTGATGAGAGAGTTGGCAGAAGAGCTCGCCAAGCCTCTCTCTATCATCTACCAGAAGTCCTGGCTCACCGGGGACATCCCAAATGACTGGAAGTTGGCGAATGTCACGCCAATCCACAAGAAGGGCCGGAAGGAAGACCCGGGAAACTACAGGCCTGTCAGCCTGACCTCGGTGCCTGGCAGGGTTATGGAACAGATCGTCCTGGGAGCAATCACACAGCACCTGCAGGATGGACAGGGGATCAGACCCAGCCAGCACGGGTTTAGGAAGGGCAGGTCCTGTCTGACCAACCTGATCTCCTTTTATGATCAGGTGACCCGCCTGGTGGATGAGGGGAAGGCTGTGGATGTGGTCTATCTGGACTTCAGCAAGGCTTTCGACACAGTCTCCCACAGCATCCTCCTGAGAAAGCTGGCTGCCCACAGCTTGGACAAGCCTACTCTGCACTGGGTTAAGAATTGGCTGGAGGGTCGGGCCCAGAGAGTGGTGCTGAATGGGGCTGCGTCCGGTTGGCGGCCGGTCACGAGCGGAGTCCCCCAGGGATCAGTGCTGGGCCCAGTCCTGTTCAATATCTTCATCGATGACTTGGATGAGGGGATTGAGTCTATCATCAGCGAGTTTGCTGATGACACCAAGCTGGGGAGAAGTGTTGATCAGCTGGAAGGCAGGAGGATTCTGCAGAGAGACCTAGACAGACTGGAGAGATGGGCCGACTCCAATGGGATGAGCTTCAACAAGGCCAAGTGCCGGGTCCTGCACTTTGGCCACAGCAACCCCATGCAGCGCTACAGACTGGGGACAGAGTGGTTGGAGAGCAGCCAGGCAGAAAGGGACCTGGGAGTCTGGATTGACAGGAAGCTGAACATGAGCCAGCAGTGTGCCCAGGTGGCCAAGAAGGCCAATGGCATCCTGGCCTGTATCAGAAACAGTGTCACCAGCAGGTCCAAGGAGGTGATTCTGCCCCTGTACTCAGCCCTGGTGAGGCCACACCTCGAGTACTGTGTTCAGTTCTGGGCCCCTCAGTTCAAGAAGGATATTGAGGTCCTCGAACAGGTCCAGAGGAGGGCAACCAAGCTGGTGAAGGGACTCGAACACAGATCCTACGAGGAGAGGCTGAGGGAGCTGGGGCTGTTCAGCCTGGAGAAGAGGAGGCTCAGGGGAGACCTCATTGCCCTCTACAACTACCTGAAAGGAGGATGGAGCCAGGCGGGGGTTGGTCTCTTTTCCCAGGCAACTCTCAGTAAGACAAGAGGGCATGGTCTTAAATTGTGCCGGGGTAAGTTCAGACTGGATATTAGAAAGAATTTTTTCACAGAAAGGGTGATCAGACATTGGAACGGGCTGCCTGGGGAGGTGGTGGACTCTTCGTCCCTGGGGATATTTAAAAAGAGACTCGATATGGCACTCAGTGCCGTGGTCTAGTGACTGTGATGGTAATTGATCAAGGGTTGGACTCGATGATCTCTGAGGTCCCTTCCAACCCAGCCTATTCTATGATTCTATGATTCTATGATTCTATGTGCTGCTGAGCCCAGTTTGGAACCATTCTCATTGGGAAGCAATTACCAACTGAGGAGCATGGGTTCCATATATTTGTATATAAGTCACCATCATTATATTCTTATTTATTATTTCACTAAAAGCATTCTAGGTGGGGTTTTTTCCAACCTTAAAGTCTCTCTCCCTTATTCTCTTTTTTATCTTTCCCTAGGAGCGTAGCGGGGCAATAAGAGAGAGCATCTGCCACCTAGTTATTTGCTAAAATTATGACTGTGAAAATGCCCGCAGTATTTGTATTTCTACTAAATTGCTTAAATTACCCAGGGCAAAATGAACTGCTCAAATAATGGAGACAAAACAGAAAAAAAAATTCCTAGACAGTGATCATAGCTGCTTCTGCACACGGAAATTTCACAAGTAGACGGGAGTGAGGTACACTCAGCATGTGATATGTGTAAAAACAGCACTAATTTCTATTTTTGTCTGCAGCTGTCCATAACACAGATCACTCAGTCACTAGCAAAACAATAACAAAAGATAAGTACAGAGCTAGGTACTCCTATTTGCAATATCTCTCTTGTCATTCTCTCTGCCAAAGTTCTCTTCTCTGCTCAGAGACATATCAGCTTTCTTATTTTTCTCCAAAACATTTGTCACACAGAAAAACCTAATATCCTCTGCCATTTTTACATTAAGAATAGCCAACAGTTAGCTATTTAGAGTGCATGGTATCATAAGCATGTAAATGAAGGTTGTAGTATGTATCAAAGTATACAAACATTCTCGTAGTAAATTTGGTGTTAATGGGCTAAGAAGATATACTTATGATGCAGGTAACTTGTTGCCTGCTAGGTGTAGCTGGAATTGGGAATCTCATTATTTCATTTGTGATTAAGCACAGAGGAGAAACAAGGAGAAACCTCTCTTGGAACAGACAAGTGAAGAGGATGGTAAAATTGAATGTCAAGTGCTTCAGATCAAACATTTAGACATCACAGCTAGCAAGGCATCCAGAGAATAATGAACTCAGGAATGAAAAGATGTAAAAACTTTGGTATTCTGCTTCTTAAAATCATGGAATCATGGTGTGAAGATCGCAGAGAAAGTAAAATACTTGGATACATCACCAGGTGACTATGAGTTAGCAATGCTACGTAACCTTAGGGGGAAAAAACCTGAAGAGTGCAAGAAACTGTAGCATATAGATAAGGGCACATTTACCCACTGGGAGACAGATGTTTTCTGAAACACTGTACAGTTCTGGTCATACCTGTTCAAAAACATGACCTTGGAGATAAGGTAGAGACAGAGTATTAGGGTGAGCTGAAAAATATCCTTATCCTTCCTGTATTTCTCATGATAAATTGCTTTAGAAGAGTCAGCTCTTACGTGGTGTACCTGGTGCCATGGACTCCAAAGAACCTTAGATGCTGGAAACTCCCATCAGTGCATCAAATTAGAGAGCAATATGCAAGCCAAGAATTCCCCATAATTGGTTATAAAAGCAAGCTAACTAAACTCTGAACAGAATTGTATGATGTGACTGGATGTGATAACAAGGGCCTTGATTTGAGGGCACAAATATGTTTTTATGTGGTTCTATTATAGAAACTGCTAAAATTCATAACTAGCAAATACAAGAGTCAACATGAGACAGAGTAATATGAACTATAAACAGATTCTAAATGAAATGTAAGCACTCTGAAAAAAGATCTGGGCCTCCTCATAGATTATTAAATGAAAGTAACTGCTCACTTTGTATCATAAAAAGCATGTACTAGGCATAAAGGGTAAGATAGAAGACATTACAGATTATAGTGATTAAAATCATATGGCAGAGATTAAGAAAATCAGATTTAATTTACATAGAAGATGAGTGGGAGAAGATATGATGAAGAAAAACTAAATGATACATGCTAAATGGAGGAAAATTGTTTGTTGCTGTCTATCCTCAAGAACATTCAATCAAACTGAAAGGAAATACATCTTAAACTAATAATAAAGAAGCTATTTGTCAGATACTGCTTAACTGACCTGGGGGAGTCCTTTCCAGAGTACGTCTTAGAAGCCAAGAACTTAATGATATGTGATGGAAAGAGTTCCTTAAAACAGTGAATGAAACTCTTCAGAGAATGCAGAGCTTAAAGTGCTAACAGATGGCAATTTGGAAGAAAATTCATATTGGCATTGTAATTTTCTACATGCATTTTCTCATTTCTTTGCTCCCAGGGTGTGCTATCAGTTACTCCCAGGTCCCCACCGTGACACATTGTGATTATTCATTGCTCTTACAGACACAATGAGAGGTTATAATTACAGCCTGTGTTGAAAAAGGAAAGGTAACTGTTAGAAAGACTCAGTCAGTGTATATAACTGCTTTTAGCACAGATACACAATGAAATTCTGGTGATCAGCTGTAAAGTTTAGAGTGGGACATTAACCACCTGAAACAGGATAGACCTAGACACAGTCCAGACTAGATTATACTATGTAAAATAGAGGCTATAACATTTTCACAATAAGTAGTTCAAATTAGACAGCTGTATCTTTTTGTTGCATGGTTAAGTAGGAGGAACAACACCTTAATGCTTTCTCTTAAATTTTTAAACAGAAAACAAGCAATGTCTGATGTTGGAATAAGAACACGAGGTTGAGCATTTTATCACAGACAGCTTGTGACAAGCCATAAGGTCCAGGCAAACATTTTACTAAAGAGGGAAGGGTAAAGACCATCTCCAGCTTAAGTCACTTTAAATAGAGATGACTGGAATATTTCACAGCAAATATTTTTTCACTGAAATTAGTTGACACATAAAATACCTCATGTTTCACAGAAAAATTGAAATAAGTTTTAAAGAAATTCTGTCAGTGTCTGAAAATTGCCTGATCTCCTGGGTGATTTTTTTGTCTGTCTCCTTACTAAAAACTACAGAACAAAAAGTTGTTTTGCTGAGAATTACACTAATTTGAAAAACAAGTCACTTCATAGTGTCACTACATTTTTTCCTGATTCAAACTCATATGATAGTCTTCTATTTAACTTTTTTTTTGGTCCCAAGTGTATTTTCTTCTATCAAAAGGAATCACAGCCCTATATGAAAATTATTTCCTGTTCATTTACTTTTCTTCAATGAAACAGGCCCCAGCTGAGTTCACCAAGTGTTCGTATGTGGCATGCACTCTATTTTATGGCACAGGTTCATTCAGCAATAAAATAGAAATATGTGCTCACAGAAGACAGTCAGACCTCAAATTTAGCATTTCAAACAATTATACTATTTTTAATTCTACCTTTTTCCACCTTCTTAAAGAATAGTTTTCTGGTAACAGATTTCCCACAATTATAGAATAACACTGACAGTTGAAAGGCCCAGTGGGACAAATGAGGAAGGTGCTCCTGGCACTGAAGAAAGGATTTGGTGCTAGATTCAAGACAGAAATAGCTATCCTGTTAGCTAACCATTTTACAAAATGAAAGGCTTAAGATTTCTTCCATTGAAGAAAAATAATTAATTTAAAAATAGAATTTTCTTTAGGACAAAGCAGTATTTCAATTTCACTTGATTTAAAGGGCAACCCACCAGAAAGGTATATTGATCAATTCTAATTGATGCTGACACAAGATATTCCCACAACAGAAAAGAAATACCTCACACCTATATATATCACTGACCACTGGAGATCAGAACTCAAACTATGACTGAGTCCTGAGTTTCAGCCCACTGCTTTTGAATCTGGAGCTGTGGTTTGTAAAACATCACAATCAGAACAAATAACATTGTCCACAAAAAACCTCTTGCCATTTTACACTTGAATAAAACAGTGAAAAATTGTCATTTTGTGAACTATAATTAAAAGACAGGATACTGTGAGTGCAGGGCTGGCAACTTGGGGGAGTTTTGGTGCAGGTGCTTCAAGAGATATGCCTAGCACAGAGAGCATTGCAGTAGTGAAAAAAAGGTCTTATCTATTTTCTCTTAAACCTAGGAGATTGAACTAATACAAATTACCATTTACAAAATGAAGTGAACCTACTCAAGAGTCTGTATCAGTACAGCAGTATCTGAACTGCTGAAAAGTAAAAAAAGTAAAAAAAGCTCACTGAAGAGATACGCCTTGGCTTAAATCAGCTTACAGTAAAGAAGTCCTTCATGCCAGTCTGTCTGTCCATCTTGGATTCAATTCTTGTTTCTCACTTATTTTTTACTACCTTAAAGTTTGCTCCAAACTTACATACCTTTCTTTTTTTGCCCTTCTTGTGTTTCTCCTATTCTTTCTCTCCCTTCCTTGTGCTACATGTGGAACATGAAGTTGGACCTCATATTTGATTTGCTCTTGAAGATTACAAGGAGAAGAGCATAAAGAGAAAGGAGAGAAAGAGACAGAGAAACATAAATCTCAAGAAACCACTTTTTATGTGTTTGTGTCTCAGAGACAGCCCCTGGCTGCAACTTCTGAAAGAATAAATAAAGATTAAGGAATGACCTAACAGAAAACCTGGCCATGCAGCTGCATTGACAGCTGGTAGCAAAACTATTTTGCTTTTAGAAATGGTGCTGATTTCATATTTTTTGACCAATGGCAGTGTTTTGTCTGTATTAAACTAGACATTTGGGTCTAGTGATTAAAATTAGGTGATAAAAGTGTTTTCTTTCCTTTGCCCTTGCCCCTTTTCAGCATTGGTCTAGTCTTTTATCAGCTGAAATGGTCTGCTTTAACCAGAGCCTGCCAGCATAGGGTGTTGCTCCTGGCAGGTAGATTGCAGTATATATTGGAGATCATAAATCATATTGTCATTCTCAGACAGTCATAAATTTACCTGCTTACATGGGAGACAACACTGCAATAACACCTAATGTTGCTTCCTCTCAACATTGTACAAGCTAGCTGCACAAATACAGGCTAAGATTACATCAACAAAAACATATTCTGTCAAGCTTTTTGCTTGTACTTTAAATGTATATCTACAGGAAACAAACAAATAAACAAAAAGCCACAAAATTTCTCTTGTTTGCTTTTCATGTAATAGAGACAGTGGGTTACACTTCATTTGAATTACCCATCTCTCAGCAAATACTTAAGTTTTGCAGTTAAGTTCAATATGCACCAGTGTGGTCCATGGAAAAGAATAACGCTGGGTTGTTTTCTCTGCATGAATTGTACAGTCATCTTCTGATATTAGAGATGAATTTCACAGAAGTCTGGCAAATTTACTCTCTAGTTTCTTGCTAACAAGTTAAATCTATGAAACCTTCAGAGAAATGACCTTTAAACAATTTATGAGAACCTAAGACACTTCAGATGCAATAAAAATAATGCCATCACAACCTTTCTCCTAGCTCTGCATTCTGTTAGTGTTGTTATGGTTACAGAATCAAGACTTCAGAATTTAAGAAAAACTGGAATTAAGAATTCCCAGGCAGTTTCAGTTCAAACTCTCATGTATGTGTGTTCAGGCACTGTAATTGGGAGACCACAAACTCCCCCTGCACCTCCCTCACAAATAAAAACCTTCAATTCTTGTATTCAGTGTTTGGCTTTCCAAAAATATCATTATCATTGCATACAGCAGAGGTTATTTATTATACCTAATACAAAACAGAAATCCCCCATTTTTGTTACGAGTACCTCAATCATCTCTTCTGTCATCAGTGTTCAAACCTTCTAACTTCAGCACTTAATGCTACTCTATTAGCTAGCAGGAAGAGAACCTGAAAATTTAAGTATTTCTTGATTATTATTTTTTTTAAGAATACGTAGCTCTAAACCTGATTTGTCTAAATTAAAAAAAAAAAAAGACACAGTAGTTTATTTCAACTGTTATGCTTGGCACTTTGATGAAGTAACATATTTCCCATGGTCTTTAGTATGCCATATATTGTTAATAACACATGGTGAGCTAAGGCTAATGATGGAAGAATTTCTAAAAGCATTCCAGCATCCATTCAACCTTTTTTCCTTGGTTGCAGCAAGGAATATGTGATGCAGATGAAAAATGGCAAAATATTTCCTTGATTCTAATGCTCCTGTGCAATGAATCCCTGTACTTTTACAATTCAGAGCAGCCTTCATGCTGCTTAACATGCACCACCAGGCAAAAAAAACCAAAACTAGTTAACCTGTGTTGTTCATCAACAGCACTAACAGACAGGTAGCATCCAAAAGTCTCTGAGGTCAAAGAATCCTCACTATGTTCTGTTTTTCTTATGATAATCTTATGTCAACTGCTGGGATAAAGTGGCAGGGAGCCATGACAAATATTCTGTATTAATAAGGAACAGATTTACATTTTGTAAAGGCACAGTGTCAGTGGAGTAAAGCACAGGACCAAGACTTCTATATAAGTTGAAGTCAGCTTTTATATAGCTCAAACCCTGATTTCATTAACCGACTACTGTAAATGCAAGGACAAAGCAATTTTTCATCTGCCTGGAAAAAAAAGTGTAAATTATTTCTGCATGGCTCCTTGCAGATGATTTCTGACTATTCCAGTCTGTTACAAAGCTGGTAGAATGCTCTGTGTTTATTCTTCCACATCCAATAACTTAAAATCAAGAAAGTATATCTTAATTTCACAAATCTTTTCAAAGACTTTGAGTAATAAATTTATCACATTACAGCACATCAACTATTTTTTCATATTTATAGTAAATAAATTTATAATATATCAAAACATGACAGATTCAGAAACGTATTGACAATGTGACCTGAGTTAGCCAACTCTGTAATGTGTAAAATCATTAAAAGTAGGCCGAATTTATTTGCACATTACAGTTTTTCACCTTTTAAGATTAAACATTGATGCTTTAAAAATTTTTCTTTTTTTTTTTTTTTCTCAGAGCAGATCTTTTCAATCTATTAATGCAAAAACAAAACCAGCCTCCTATTTTACCCTTCTTTTCATTATGTACTCAATGGATACTTGATGATCTGCTTTACAGAGCTGCCCGTTTTGCCTTATAAAATTTCCTGTCAGTTTTTTCTGTCCTTTTTCTTGTCTTGGGAAGTGCTCTTAATTTTAGAGCTTGGTAGTCCATAGCACCTTTCTTCTCTCTCCAATACTTGTACAGTGTATATTTCTTAGCTATATTGCAATTTTAACCAAGACTCAGAACTTATATCTGAATCTGGAAGACCAAACCCCAGAAGTGGGCACCAAATATACCCACAAAACCGCAAAAATAGTGACAATCCTAATGCAAAGATTACACAATGGCCATTTTTGCCATTTTATCAGAGAACATGTGATGCTTGCTTTTCACAATGTATATTTGAGAATCTCTGTTTATTTACAAATGGAAACACACAGAAAGATTGCATGTTTGTTTTCAACTTTATGGTATGTTTCTTTAATCAGTGTGATTATCTTTCACTGAATCCTCTGATGGAGGAAGAAGGTTCCTCTTTACCTGGGAAACTACTGAGCAGCTTTACAAAAGAAAGGGAGAAGAAAGGAGATCACAGAGCAAATGAGGCTTAGCAGGACAGGGTAACACAGCACAGAGCTGCCTGTCAGCAGCTCACATGAAAAAGAATGAGAAATGATAGAAAGCAGGGTGACAGTCCTACTGAGCCAAGGGGATGCTTCCTCAGGACCAGAGGAGGAGCAGAGCTTGAGGGCACTCAGAAAGTGTCTGAGTTAACTGCAACAAGCTGGGAAGTGAGAACACACCTATGAGGACAAGTAGGTAAGGGGACAGCTGAGAGTTAATCCTTTTATTTCTGTTCTATTGTTCCTACTCATACTGAAGTTACTGATTTTGAAAAGTATTCTAATTCAGATTCCAGTAAAAGCTGGCTTTTAGTTTAAAAACCTTTTTGTGATTGGTCTAAGCACATCTACTTTTAAGATAGAGCGTGTTGCAAGTACACCTTAAGGGATCAAAATATAACATCAATATTACTAGGAAAAAAGGAAGCCAAATGTTTTTCTCTTGGTATGGGCTTGACCTTAGGGTAGGTCAGAAAACACTGCAACCTTGGCAGCCACAGAACTAGAGCCTCCATTTAGGGTCCTCATTTCTGGGGGGTGATGATGTGGAAAAAGTTAAAACCACTGGCCAAGGTAGTAGCTGTATCTGTAGGTGTTTTCCCATGCACAAGCACAATAGAAGACTCAGCTGCTGGGAATTGGCAGGAGCATGAGCCTGCCTCTGCATGCTCGAAAATTGTGCAGGCTGAAGGAAAACATTCTTTATCATGGGTTTTGCCTGCCAGCCAATGGTTGGGACTTACTTTTCTAACTATTTTTAAACAATTATATAGACACTCTTATGCTGCAAACTACAGTACAAATGACACAAATTTGCATGTTCCGTATTATCTCAGTTCTCATTATTGAAGATTTTAATATAATGAAATATTAGATTGTATCAAGTGCTGATTAATAGCAATTTTAATAAAAATATGTCCTGCTAACAGTGGATTTAATAATGCCTAGTTTTCTATGTGTTCATGTCCATTCATACTCTCAATAACAACACCTTTCTCATCTCCTCATGATTTCTTCAATCTTTAGCCTCTTTCAGTTCTTCTCTAAATACTCTCAACTCTCTCATAAGCACACAGTTCTCAACAAGTTAGCATGGTGCCATGATACAAGTGTGTGTTGATTTGTTGGTTACCACATGCAGGTCAAGGAGAGTAGATAACTATTGGGCTCATACTGCCATTCTGTCCTTTTTTTTTTTTTTTTTTTTTTAATATTAGTGGACTACGAACTGGGTTTTCATGTCTTTCTATAGTAAATATTTTTTTCAAAAAATTTTCAAAAAGTTTGGTCAAAAATGACTGACCACATAAATGTGAATTTGGGTAGAGTCATGGATTGACAAATAGAATAGCACTACAGTCACACTAACTTTGTTGTCTTGGAATATCAGGATAAAAAGAAGTTTAAAAATAAAGTATTTCTCTGTTCTGTTTGCAACTGGATCCAAATTCCATGTCCCAGTAACAATCTCTGTAAATCACTGTGTCTGAGTAGACAACGGGAAAGCTTACGAGTTATTTACAATAAATCTCAGAGAGCAGCTTTGTGCTACATCTCTTTCTAGATGAATGGCACAAGACGAAATCTTGATGAATGGGAGCACTTCTAGTGTAGGCAGTAGCAAACATACACTGTGTCATGGACAAACAGTGCTCAGAATGGGAGAAACCAGTATTTTTCCAGTATTTACACCTCTGTCATGTTGTCCTTACTGTGCTATCTTCAACTTGATTTTTAGTTCTTCAGAAGCTCTACCTCCTCCTCCATCCTCCATGTTGTCCTATTTCAGTTCATAGCCAAACACATCCCTCTCAATTAATTAAAGGCCTTAAAACTATTTTCAGTTAACTCGGAGCTCCACCACTTTAGAAATGCATCTATGTATCCCCACAAGAGAGATTTCACTCCTACTCTGACTGATTCTTCCATCTCCTTCAGATTCTTCATCCTAACTGAGTTTATCTGAGCCAGATGGGTACAGAGGATGCAGCTCTCTGCTCAGGCTGACCTGATGAAAGTTTAAACACCCTGAATAACTTCAGTTTGACTGTAAAGGTTATTTGGAATTGATCAGAGAACAAATTCTTGTTCCGGCAACAAGCATACACATGGCTAGTACACATACCCTTGCCACACCCTTCAACCCTCCAGCTTTTTAATGAACTCTACAATGACTTGATAGAATAGAAAGATAAAAAAAAAAGCTCCAATTTTAAAAACACTAAAAGACAGTAATTATTTGCTTCTCATCCTCTTATAATAAGTTAGAATTTTAAGTGGCAGTACTTAAGAAACCACATTTTGGGGTGCTGTACACCCATTCTCAAAATTTGATTCATAAATATGTTGGTAATACTTTATGGACATCTACTTTTTCACCTTTAAGCAGTTTAAGTTATGTCAGAGTTCTATTACAAGAAATTCAATTCAGGATCTTTTGCTCAAATATCCAGGAGAGAAAGGAATGTTTATAATCCTCTTTCATGTTCAAAGACTTCCTTTGAAGGTCAGCAGTTAGCTGGGGATATAATCACAAACATTGCAGCAGTTAGGATTTCTGAATATGGCAGAATAATACTTCTGTCCACTTATAACAGGCTGAAGATTGTAATCTCTTTCTGAGCCTCTTTGCTAGAATTCCAACAAAAAAAAAGTATTTTTTCTGATATTTAAGATTTTGGACAGGTGGTAAATAGCACTCAACTAGTTTGTATGATACTTCTACAGAATATCTTACTAAGAAGAAGAAGTGAGGAAGCAAAACAAACTTAACAACCAAAACAAAAAAATAAGTTGTTCTAAATAAAAATGAAAAATTATATCTGTGTCACTGATTTCACATAAGACACTTGCTTGGTGTTACTTTAGAAAAAAAGACATTTCATGCCGGATCTGAGAGCCAAATACCAGTTAAAGAAATTACGGTTACAACAAAGTAAGACTATAATAAAGAATTAGACAAAAACAGTTCTTAGGAGCAATGATAAAAACCCTGGCCTTTTAAATTTGGGAAATCCTTTCAAAAGATTCTAGGAGCTATTCTTTGAGTATCGAAAATTTACAATTGCCAGCCAGACTTGGAATGTGTACTGAAGGACTAGGCTTTGTCACAAACTTGAAATCAGAGGATGAAAACAATCAAGGTCAAGTCTTGTCTTTTAGTAGTTTATACAGTTCAATACTGATGAAATTGTTTCATTGTTCAGCAGACCAGCTGTGAAGAGCTGACATGAGATCAATATTTTGTGTTCATGTACTTGGTGTTCTTGTAAGGAACCCTTTATATGAATTTATCTACCCTTAAGGTTAACAATTTTTCCCCAAGCATTTAATGCTGCTTCCGTGTTTTTCTCTAAGCAGTTCTCTTTTAGCTTTTCTTTTATTTCTTCCTCAAGAAAGAAACTCTGAGAACTTACTTTCCATGAAGATTTAATAAAAATTGCCTTCCTGTTGCTCTGGTCACCCACACAGCAAAAAGGAAGTTAAACTGTTTGCTGACATATCTCTCATGGTTTGGGTCTGCGCCTTTGCTTGAGACTGCTGCCAGAAGTTTGTCTTGCACAGACAATACTTTGTGGTTGGTGACTTCACTGGGAAGAACGAGCCAGGAATTGGAGAAATGTCCTGTGTGCCATATCTGTGGTGATTAGGAAAGCATTACTGGATCCACACTTTTTAAACTACAGCAGATGTGCTTATTTTGTGGTAGCCTTTCAGTGGAAGAAAGCCATTCTCTGGCCCCTAAACCCCATCTTAGCTAATCATATGGGAGGATAGCAAATGCAGTATTTTTCTCATGACATTTTATAAACACAGGGTTTCAAGATGAAATGTGGATGGAAAGGCCAATAATCCTTCCATCCCTTGTGATCTGCACAGAATTGCGGCTTGCCTGAACTGGCTGGAAGCTCAGGGTAATTATTTGGAAAGATTGACACTGTTTAGAGAGCAAGCATATCTGGATCAATTCCTATCTTACTCCTGAATTATTTGGAAAATAGAGATGGATCTTGATGCACTCATTGATAGCAGATATATAAAGTCTATGCTACCACACTGTGATGTAGAATTTCTATTAATATAGCCAATGTTGTCCTACAAGGAATTTAGCTCACAGTCAGCCCTAAGGAAGCAGAAATGGCTACATAAACCAACATTCACATAGAAGTGAGTAGAAATTAAAGATGTAGAGATATTCTTTGTTTAGTCTAAGGATATCCGATTTACTCCTGCATATACTATGTGACATTATGAATACAAAGCTAAAAGCTCCAGTGACAGCTGACCAGAGCAGAATAAGCAATTCCAGTTTTGCTTTGAGTACATTACTGAAAATAATCTTTACTGGTTATTCTTAACTAGTCTGGTATTTCAGTACTAACGTCCAGTAGATTTATTAATCTGTTATGCACATCTATCATTGCCTTATTCTGACACTATCTTCCAAAAGCCTCAGAAACATTAAAAAAAATAAATAGCAAATGTGTACTTTTTATACATTTTATTTTCAACTTTTTGAAATAAGCACACAATAAAATCCAAGTGTTCTGCAAGAACCTGCATTATGCTTCCTCTTTTTTACAACAGAACTCTTTTCAGGAACTGCTTTACTGGCTTCTCAGGGTACTCGGAAGTCTCAAAGAGCACATAGAACCTTAACCTCTGTTTATGTACTTAAAATTTACAATTGCAGTTCCTGTGTTTGTTATTATATCTGGGTCACATTTCATCAAGGAAAACAAAACTCCAAAGAGTCCCTCTTATGACAAGCATGTAACAAACACACCCAAAGGGCTGGAGGAGAAGGAGCACTGCTATAAACTCATTCATTACTCATGAAGTAGTTAAGTCAAAGCGAGGTAAAGGGTAAACTTTATTAAGCACTACTCAAGCAATATTGCATGAGAAAGCCTCTTGAAAGTAGATAGATATGGAATTTATATTGTTTGTTCTCCTTGGAAGACCTTATATTAGGGTAGCTGCACATGCAAAACTCAACAATCCTCAATTCCAGACTTTATTCTCAGGACTAGTTTTATAGTAGTTTGTGTTTTTTTTTCCTTCAAAAATTTATTTTTTAAAGGTCCAGCCATCTTTCCTGCCTGACATAAATCTGTGCCTGAAACAACAAAAAAATTTCTTTGTTGAAGAGTGAAATTAGTCATGAGGAATTCTCACACCGGCACTGCTCTGAATATATAACTTCAATAACTTTTTAAACCACTAAAAAAATTGTGGTTTATCATTTTCTTGTACTTCCTGTTTCACTGATGATGCACTATAATATGAACCACAGACAGAAGTGCCCTCTGACAACTTTCATATTTTGGTAACATTGGAAGAGAGACTGTTTTGGGTTTCAGAGCAGAAATACTTCATAATGAGGATATAACTAGTTCACAAGAAGCCTTGAACATTTCCAGGGATGAGGCATCCACAACTTCCCTGAGCAACCTGTTCCAGTGTCTCCTCACCCTCACAATAAAGAATTTCTTCCCAATATCTAATCTAAATCTACTCTCCTTCAGTTTAAAACCATTACCTCTGTCATACCACTACACATCCTTGCGAAGTCCCTCCCCAGATTTTCTCAAGCCCTTCAGTTACTGGAACTCCACTATAAGCTCTGCTTAGAGCCTTCTCTTCTTTGAGGAGCACTATGCCTCATATCTTATGAATTGCATGCTTTTTTTTTTTTGGTCCCAGTTCCAGGTAAAAGGAAAGAAATTAATGTGGTTTGATTGTGCTTTTTTTTAGTTTTGCTGGGTTTGTTTGGTTGCTTTTTTGTTTGTTTGTTTGTTTGCTGTTTTGTTTTGTTTTGCTTTTCCAAAGACCTTATCAACTATAAATTACTTTCTTGGGCCAGCCTGAAAAAGGGGAGAGGTTTAATTTTGATTACTATTGCAGCATATGTGTGCTTTTGAAATGTTATCATCAGAGCTTTGACAGTAGCAGTCTAGCCTGTCTTTACCAAAGAATTTTACAGTCCACTTCTTCGCTTGTTTTGGGAATGCTTGTACATTCTTTGCAGTTATAAAGAAAAATATTCAAATAAAGATGGCCTTGAAAATTTACCAAAATATTTGCTTCAGCTTTTGTGTGCCAATATCAGCTGTGAGGATTTCATACTACTGGAACAAAATAGGTTATTAAAAACGAGGGCTTAAGACCGAAGATGAAAAAGTTGTAAAAGAAGCTCCAGTGTCAAAGGCAAGATTATTTTTGTACTGTGCTTTGATTCTCTCGATTTATAGGGAAGGCATATGCTTCATTCCTTCCTGAGCTCAGTCCTTGTTTCATGCACATTTAGACTGAAGTTATTTTGAAAGAGATAGTTGCTGTCTCTTTAGTAAGTATGAAAGGTTTTGCCAAATTGTGCTCTAAACTTTGGCAAGAGTGCAGTAACCTGTTAAAATACAAAAAATCTACTGCTATCATTGCGTGCTGGGTAGGGAACAGGTCTGTATTAGACCCTGGATTAGCATCCAGGATTTTAAATGTATCTTGCTCCATGTAGTAATAACATGCTGAAAAGTATTCTAAAAGTACAGAATATTAGACAGATAGCTGTAAAAGCATTATCTCCATATCTATATCATACATAGATGTAAAAAATAAATTAAGTATATTTATTACAGTGGTATAATCTAGTTTATTTTATTGGTTATATAGCTGTATGCACATTTTTAGCTTTCCTCTACTAGTTTACAGTCTATAAAAATATTCCCAGCTACTTATGTTAAGGAAAACTTTCTCAGTCTGTGTTTTTCTGCTGTTCTTATTACAAAAAGCATACTGATAGCCTTTACTGATAGCACAAGTGATGCCCTGACAACTGGAGAAAAATTTGGTAACAAACCTATTAAAAAACTAGAACTATAATAAGGAATAGCCACTGTGTAGCCTCAAAATGCATTCTGCCAATCACTTCACCTTCCCCTCCAGAAGCAAATATTATGGGAAGATAATGTGTGGCTTTCTATGACTATGCAAATACAATATTTCCCAAACACTAAAATATTTAACATGTTTTTGGAGATATTTCTTCAATTTTCTCAAGTCTCAAACAATTTTCAAGTTTATAAAGTATTAATTTACAGAAGAGACAAAGAAAAGCAATAAAAGCTTTTTCCACCTATTGAAGTCTTTTAATAAAGGATAGTTAAAAACTAACTGCTATCATAATTTTTAATTTTGAATTAATATTGTAAATATTTGTCTTATTATTGTATTAATTTGCATATGTTTTACTAATTTGTATTACAATACAAATTAAACCATCTACTTTAATTCACCTGACAAAAAACAGTGGTTTGCAAACAGTACCAGACAAACAGTGGTTTGCAAACAGTTTCCAGAGGAGAAATCACTATTTATAAGCTATAATGCTGCTCCATGAAAAAAAAGCATTAAAAAATTCAGCTTTATGTGGCAATGCTTAAAAATGATGAGTTCTGAGTCATGCAAAGCTGCACTGTCAGTAACTTCTGTAGGAAACTCAAGCTTCAAGGACTGCATAATAGAGGCTCTATTTAACTGTAGGTAGTCATCTCGTTAGCCTCATTTTACAACCCTAAGCAAAATTTTCTATTTGCACAACTTCTGCCACCAAACTCAGTTGAGCAGGCATTTCATCAGTGGAAAATACAATATCTGATAAGGATGAATGGCAAAAGGATTAAAATACAAAATTGAAAAATTCTAACTAGAAGCAAGGAAATGCATGAAGCAGTAAAAATAATTTTCTAATATACTAGGTTAATGACCCAGAGCTTAAACCCATTTTATGTTAGAATTTAGACAATTCTTACTGTGGAATCTCACCTAGCAGTTACATTAAAGGAGCCATCATCACATATTATCGGATCCAGTACTGTTTTCTTTTCTAACAAAGATACTTGTTGAGGGCTAGCCTAGATGCAATGCACATGTTTAGACACTTGATACCTGAAATCCATCCAAGGAATTTATACAGCTCAAAGTATGTATAGAACTAGAGATAAAAATGAAGAAGCCAGTTTGGGTTTGTTGACAGTCCTTTCTCACTGACTCCAAAGATCATCACCACAGTTTTGTCTTCCATGTGGCTGCACATAGGGTGAGTTAGGGCATGGCTTAGTTTATCTAGGGAGTTCACAGCTAGGAAGCCATATGATTTGTTTGTTGATACAAAAGCACATGTCCTGCAAATGAATAATGACTAGGATTAAATGTCATACAACCTGGCCAGTTAGTCTTCTCATCCACAGGGAAAGAGCTCACTTTAATACAAATCTTTCTCACCTCCAGCATAAAAAAAACTGAAGACAAACAAAACGCCCAAAAAATAAAACCTCATCCTCCTGCAGTATACTGAATTCTGAAGCCTAGCTTGCTGATATCTATTCTTGATGTAATTCTGGTGTTGACACCCACACAGTAAATCATGCATAAAACTACATTAACTTGACAGCCTTTAAAGGATATTTCAAAGCTCAATATATCACACAATGCAATATATAGATATTTAGGACAAAACCCTTTCTGTACATTGAAAACATGACTTGCAGACCAGATGCACCTGAAGTGTATATGTACTTTGTCCTAAAGGACATACAAAAATACGTGTGGCAACAGCACATAATTACTGCTTCCCTTTTAGAGTTGTAGCCTAGTAGCTCATTAGAGCAATATCAAACATGAAAAGATCCTTCCAAGTGTTAAGAAAAATCCTCTATGCTTGTATGCGTGCTTAAAATTAAAACAAACAGAGCTTTCCAGATCAGCCAATACTGCAAAAGCTGGCAAGAAAGGTTCAAAAGTTCTTGATTTAGTAGAATTTTCTGCTTTTAGATCCCTTAGCCATCTAGCAAAAGTACAAAAGGTAAAATTCTTGGAGACATGTTCACACTGGCTGAACAAGAGGGAAAATTTAAAATGTGCAAGATATCTTGAGGACACTGTGACACCATCTGTCTAGTGGGTCAGACTGTGTGGGCCACATACCATTATATAGTTAATATAGAATAGGAGGTGTCTGCCTTTCCTACACAGCTTACACAGTAACACATGCTCAGATGCAGATCACCACTGTCCCCATCTTTCCTGATGTCTTCTGCACAGGCCTATCTGCATCACAGTCTTCCTCACTGTAGTGAAAGTCCAAAACTCTTATCAACATGCTGGATGGTATATATGTTTTCTAGAAGTCTCCCTTACAACTGCTATGATACATTTTGTATTGTATTAGATACACACAACCAGTAGCTTCCAGGTAGCTCTTACAGAGAGGGCTCTAGTAGTGGGGTGATTCTAGGCAATGAAGTTTGCTATGCAAACAAGCAGAGGAGAATACAGGTTTTCACACCAAATACTACCTCTCTAAAGCCAGGAAGAAGGACTCTAAAAGAAGACTGTTACTAAAGCTAAATAGGACAATCTGAACCCGGAGTGAGTTAATTATTGTTGGATTTTATATACAATTCAAAACACGTAACTTATGTGCCTATAAATAGACATACTCAAAGATGTTTTAAAATTTCTGTGGACAAAAGACAGCCATGTGAAGGAGAGAGGTTTTTAGGAGAAGAACCTGCAGCCCTTGTGTGTATACTTTCTTCAGAGATATAGAACTACTCTTCATTTTTTCCCTATTTTTCTCACTTTTGAGAAGCATTTATTTTACAATGATTCTTCCTGGTTTTGAACAAAACAAATTGTGATTTAAAGCTTTTAATTTATGTTTCCTAGCCTTATTTGGAGTTTGTAGGAATAACCCTTCAGGGAAGTCTCCATACTTCTGCAAACATCCAATATCCAATATTAATTAACATTCTCCCATATAAAAATCTCTCATATCATCACTCAACAAGCACAGTCTCTTTACAGACACACTTTCCAGATCCCTTTCCGCTTGTTCCTACCATAGACAGACAAATCTCCTGATTTTTAAATGTAATGATGCTTGTAGTTCTAACATATAAGTCATTCTGACCTAAAGGTGCACTGTACTTAGTAAGTGTCCCTGTGGTTTCCTACACCTTGCAGTTACCTTATTTCAGTTTGACCCTTTTTAAATAGTGAACCGAAGTTCAAAATATACATATAGGGTAATTACCAGGGAGGCTGAGAGCTTGTAGCTTCTTAAACACTACTGATACTAAATTTTTGTGAGGAGAGGAAATCCAGCTGAGGAGAAAAATTTTCTCATAAACACTCTTATAAGCCCAAGTAATTTTCACTGTATCTGCTAAATTATACTTATTTGCCTATACCTTCCTCAGTAAGATTATAGTATCTTCATTTTTTTATCAGACTAAATATAATTCTCACTGATGTTGAAAGTTGTAGTGATGTTGATGAGGTACTAGATTCATTTTCCAAAAAGAAACACACAGTTACTTTTATTGCAAAAGCTAAGTGTTATCAACTGTCAGCTACAAAATCTTGCAAGAAAAATACATGAATAACGTTCATCAGACACTTTGCTTTAGAAATTGTCCCAGAAATTCCCTGCTGATATTTTATACAGGTAAAATTCTTCCCACTCAGCATAGATACCAAAAAGACAGCACTGGAAAACCAGTTTGCTTTCCACCATGATCATGGGCTTTATCTAAACTACACACTTCCTTTATGGGTCCTATTCAGATTTTCTAGCACTGCATCACTCAAGAGAGACTTCGTCCATTTGTCAGAGTAAATGACTGTAAGCTACTTTGCTTGTTTCCGGTTTTATAGACACCTTGAACTTTAGTTTTCCATAAAAAAAAAAAAAGGCTAAAACTCAAGAGTTAAATGATAAAGTCTATTTTACATTTGAGCCAGGTGCTAGAGCTATCTCAGCACCTGAGCAGAATGATGATCAGAAACATTTGTTGTGAAACCAAGCTTTGGGTCTGCTCAGTCATCCATTTAATTGAGCAAAACTTCAAATTATATGGAAATAAACTTTAAGTCCCAGAGACAACCTTGGTTTAGTTTTAGAATAAAGAAACTGAAAAAGATAAATTCTTCCCAAAATCATTGGATTCAGCAATCAGCTGATTCAGACCACTCACAAGTGAACTTCACAAGATGTTGCTGGAGATGATGGCAAAACTGCCCTATACATTTGATAGGTTTGACTGAAATAAATGCTTGTTTGGGGTTTTTTTTTTTGTTTTTTTGTTTTTTGTTTGTTTGTATTTTTTTAATTGTTTCTTGAAGCTGCAAACTTCATGAAGCAGCTTATTCCAATATAAGGAGCTTTCCTCAGGATTATACTATTATCTGCAAGGAGGAAGAAAAGAAGCAAAGGTTGAACTGCTTCTAAATAGAAAAAGACAGTCAGTGTATCCATTTGTAAAGAAATAATTGATATTTTGTTCAATGGCAAGACTCTTAATAAGTAAAACTTATTTGAACAAATGCATTTACTTCTAAGTCTCTTGGTTCAAGAGGGAAAAATATAAAAAAAAATATAACATTTTTCAAAAATGTTGGCTTATTTTTTACTTTTTTCTTTTTGGTATTTTTAAATCTATGTTGTAATTTTTTATTTTAATGTTTACTTATTATTTTCTCTAACGTTTATAATTGTATTATATTTTTCTTATTTATTTTTATTGTTATATCAGCAATCCTCCCTGTAACTGAGGTGGGAATCTCTGAGAGCACCAGGATAAATATCTCAAATGAAAACTGTCATCTTCCATTGTAAACTCCTTTTACTCGTGAATTGAATGTGTCTATATTTCCAGTCTCTAAGCTTTGCATTTTCATCTCATCACATGCTGTGTTCTTCCAAACACTTCATCTGCTTAGGTGGGAATACTATTATCACTCCATTTTCATGACAGATTACGTGATCAAGACAATACTCCCCCCTTTTAGATTTTAGAGATCAATAACACCATCATTCCTTGAAAATACAATAAAAAGGTACATGTACATCAAAGACAAACATGTTCAGAAAAAATCCCTTTAATTCCTCGTTGGGAGACATTACCCAGAGAGGATGTGGAATTTCCATCCTTTGGTACATAAGATAATTGGATGTAAAAGGTACTGAAGTAGTCTACTGTGGCATTATTTAAAACTGCATGCCACATTACAGGGTTTCTCCTCAAAAACATGTTGTTCTTATCAGAAGTTAATCTTTTGAAGACAAAATCAGATTTTGAGAAAATGTCTCAACTATGAAAAAAGTAATTTTTTCCCCCTTTTTAATTTTTGTGGGATACTACTGGTTATTTTACCACTGGGAAGAAAATATTTTGCACATTAAAGACAATATTTGTGGTTATAATGAGCTCATTTTAAAATGAGAAGTGGTACAAACCAGAGGACCAAATAACCTGTAAGTTTTCTAAGCAGAGTAAGTAAAAATCCCTTCCTCTGAATGACTTACAACCCTGGAAAATGAATTATTTTCTAAAATATAAAGGGGAAATATTTTTCACTTTCATTACATAAATCAAGCAAGTAAAATAATTCAGCTTCTATACTTTGGGCCAAATTATCATTTACATATACAGCTACAAAGTTAACTTAAATTAGTTATCTATGTATAAAGACTCATTGAACTTCTCATCTTCACAGCTCAGTAACCTATATTGTACAAATTCAATGTAATTTTAAAAACTGCTTAATGAAGATGTATTGCTAATATATAATATGGGTATTTAATTACAGTCCAGTGAATGTAATTACATTTTCTGATTAAGGATAGAGACTTCTTACATCTCAGACAATAATAAATTCTCTCTCATTATATTCCTTATTATTTGCCAGTGTAACTGGTCTGAAATTTGGTATGTCACACACATATTGTATATGCGTTTATATAAAATAAAAGACAAGTACTGGATTATGGTTTGTTTTCTTTTTAAATGTGATTTTAGGAGATTTAAAATGTGATTGTATTGCATTAATATTGTTTAGAGGGTATGAGAGTTAAAATTATATATTATCAGTCTGGTAAAATACTTTCCTATTGTCAGGGTTGTGGTTTGGGTTTTTTTGGTGTTTTTTTTTTTTAAGTCTTTGAAGCCTCACTCAAACACACACTTTGCAGCCTGCTTGTTTTCATCACCGTTTCTTTCCTGTGTTTCCAGAGGTCTGTGGTCTCACTTAAAACCAAAACCTAAACAAAAGCAAAAAACAAAACCAACAAAAAACCAAACCAACAAAAAACCAAACAAAAAACCACAAACAAAAAAGCCCATAAAAAACCCCACAAAAAAACCTCCTTGATGAACAACTGAGGAAAGTACACATATAATTTAAAGAGCAGTTTTGAAATCAGACTATTGACATTGCAAGAATTCTAACCATTATCACTCCAATCATCATGATTTCCATGTGCAGCCAGTGTAGCTGATCTCCAGCACAAGCCACTGGGCTGCACATCTACTGGAGGAGAGAACTCAGTAAGGACAAATAGGAGTAGCATCCTGTGAAATAAGAGTGGCTGTAGCATTTCAGACTCAAGTTCCACCTAGTCTGGCTAATGAAGAGGACAGCCAAGTAGTAAGAACATGATAATCATATCTGAAATATGCCTCAAATACTCTTCTGACAAAATAGGAGAAGCAAGTGCGAATGGCTTTTAAACCTAACTCAACAGTCAAATGTTAGAAAGGATCAGGGCAGGCATTAAGCTGTATTTCACTCAAGTAGGAAGCTAACCATCACTTCCAGACACTGATGCTCTGCATCTACTAACACTTGTTTTCGGATAACTGGAGAACCTTCACCACCATAGCAATAGTCACATTTTCAAATTCTGTGGCTTCTCACTGATGTTACTACAATCACTATGCAACAGCTAAGAAAAGCTCTTTTCAGTAGCATGAACAGAAATTATAGCAACCTTACACACAAACTCTGTTACTTACTCCTACATATATTGAAACTTTATCTAGATTTGTAGCCACTCTTGTCTTTTCCATGTGTTGCACAGATATCTCTGCACAGAGGGATGTCAGAGCTCACCTTCTACCTCCTCAAAAGAAGGTATCTCCATTTAAGTCTATCATCTGTTCTTCAGGAAATTTAAGGTAAAACTGAAAACAAGAAGGTAATGTCTTTTCTCTGACAATTTCTACATTTTTAATTTTTTTTCTCCTAGGAAATGTCAATTGGAATATTTGTACTTTCTTAACCCTTATGCTACATTTTTAATCTTTATTTTCCTCTCATGATGTTGACTTGTGGGATTTTCAAATATCATGCAGAATCTTATCTCAGAATTTGTTAATATTGCTGTTATTATTTGTACGAGTAATTCCTTCAATTCCTTATAAAGCCTTGGATGGTACTGATATCAGACTGTTAATCTGGCTATTCTTTTTCTTTTCATTTGCTATTCACCAGTCAAGTCCTTTACTGGAAGAACTTTCAAAAAGCCTTCTAGTCTTGTAACATGCACTATTTTCCTAATTTTCTTGAACAGAAATTACTTATTTCCCTAACAGAAGCAGATACCGATCTTGCAGTTATGTTAGTCCATCGCTTAGGTCATTTTCATATCTGCCTTTGCTCTAACTACCTATATTTTGCATTAGAATTCACACCATGTCCCTTGCTGAGTAGTGAGGGAAAATATCCTATTTACTATTTTACTATTCCAACTATCTTTTCTTTCTGTGGATAATGAACATTTGCAAATTTGGTTTATTTTCATTTGCAAGTCCTAACATAAATTGAATTTTTATAATTTTCTTGTATCCTTAAAATCTCAGTTAATCCCCCCATGCCTTATGCCTACAAGTAATTTTCTTGTTAATCAATGGTTTAATCTACCACTTGTAAACTCCTGGTTATTCCCAATCATTTTGTTTTCTGCTGGCTATCCATTCCATTTCAACTGAACTGTTCCCTTATGTTTTTTGTTCCCTTTCTCTCTTTCTGTGTCCTGAGAAACTGTGAATCAGACAGCTTAATGAATCTCAAAGCTCCTTGCAGAGACCATCTTCTATTCTACAACAGGAGAAATTCTTTGGCAAATCTACAGCTCATTAGCAGTGTTTTCTGAGACCTAAATCATAGTGTTTCATATGAAAGTACACGTATTTTCTGAGTATGTTATTTATCACATTACTTCAACACCTGCTGCACATAAGGCATATTTTTTCATAGAAGCGTGCATTGTTAAATGTTGATTTGAAACATAAGACATAGAAAACTTAAGGTGTCATGCCAAGAGGTTGTGTCATGTAATGGCAGATGGAAGAGGAAATTCTGATAAATAATATTCTTCTCAAAGTGTGGTTTAACTCAGCAACTGTAAATAAAAGTAATGTAGACATGCAGAGACTTTTAAAAAATACACTTCTATTAAATGTCACTTCAGTCCCTGAGGGAAAAAATCATCTCTTTCCCAAATTCAAGCACAAAGACATCCCCAGTGAAACTTACTGGCACAGTGGAATATTGTCCTTGATGATGCATCGTCCTCCATTTTTGCAGTATTCTTCAGGACAAACTGCAAACATATAGGTAAAAATTATAATTTAAATTCCCCCCTTCTGCCTGCCTCCCATTATTATATTTATCACTGTCTGATTTTCAAAATGGCAGGATATTCACAACAGTAATTTTGGATGCTTAGCACTTCCAAAAGCTCTTCCTTTTGACTTGACTTTTGGTGATACAAGTGTCAAGTCATAAATACATTATAGTCAGTGTGCTCCTCTTGACCCTATAAAAATCCTGGTGCTTCACTTGAACAGTCTTCTAATCTTTATCAAGTCAGAGTTTCAACTGACCCTGGAATGGAGCTTTTGCCGCTATTTGATATTCAAATAGGAATAGATAAAATAAGAGCCACAGGAACTGAACCTATATTTAATTAATTACTTAAGTCTACTTCATTAATCCCCTCCAGGGATGCTGCAGACTGTCACTGGGAACCTGGACTTGGGCACTTCCATCTGCTTCCAAGTCCAGTTTGAGACTTTTCCAAGCAGGAAGTAATTACCATGTGAGGAGTGTGAATTCTGTATTTACATCTTTGCATATATTTGTATGTTATCCCTTATCTGTTATTCTTATTTCCTATAAATCTATTCTAGAGGGTGTTTTCCCAAATTTAAATTCTCTCTTCCTTATTCCACTTTTTATTTTCCCCTGGGACTGTAGTAGGGGAGTAACAGAGAGGATCTGTCAGTTGGTTATTGCCTAAAACTGTATCTTTGGTCAGATGCAAATCAGACCTAAAAAATTCTGGATGTATCACACAAAATCATACAAAAGTATTTGCTGACTCAAATCAACAGGGTTGTTCAGTGTGGACACATCTATTTTTAAGAAGAAATTCTGGGAATTGCTTACTTCAAATATCTGCTTTCTGACAGAATACTGGAAGATTTGTAAGTTACTGTCAAACAAGTCTACTAGTAGATGTTCCATATTGGACTAATTTCTGAGTGTATTCCTTCCCATTCAAAATAATTCTTACCAAATTTACCATCCTCTCTGTATTGTAAAACTGATAATTTCTGATGTTTATTCTCTATAAATAAAAAAATAGAACAAATATACCTAATACACATAGTATTTGTGAGAAAGTTTCACTCTCAGAGAAACCAGTCGATGCCTCCTACCAAGAAGTGAGTGTAAAACGTTTTCTTTGTGAAAAAAGCATTTACAATGAATTGTATTATTATAATACATACTATAAATTGTGAACATTATCACGTAACTCAAAATAAATTTTAAAAACTGAGTTAAACTCTCGATTAATGCAACTTCACTGAAGTTGGGAGAGTGGTGTTAATGCAGAACTGGAGGAGACCTTGTAACTGGCTTGGAGAAGAACTGCAGCAGTTTTTGTGTCACTGAATGGGATGCTTTGAATATAAATTTAATTATTCATATATACTATTTTTTGTTTTGTTTTAAATAAAAATTGGATTCAAACTGGATGTGCACTACTGAACTGTTTTTACCTTAGTCCATCTTTTTCCTATTGCAAACCAATGTGAATATCGTGGGAAATGCACTCTGCAAAAAGAAATGTCATACAGGTTGTTTTATTTTCCAACCTGTATTGCTACTAACGTAAAAAAAAAAAAAAAAAATCCTACTAACTCAGAAAAATGGGTTAACTTGAGTAATTCAATAAGCTAAAATCAAGAGAGTGACTTAATAGTACACTACAGAGGCTTTTTAAACACTGTGTTTATATCTTACAAAACAACCCTAGTGAATATGTCAACTAAGCCTATTATTTATATTCTTTTCCATCTCTTTCTCACAGTTTTATCTGTGTCTCTTTTATCAGAAAAACTCCTGCCTGATGGAATTTGATTAAGTTTTAGCACAGGAAAATCAGCCAGGTTTGAGGGCTGCCTAAAAATTCAGTAAGAAATGACTATACTTTTTCGTTTCAAATGATATTTTTATGCAAAACTAAATACCTGAACAGCTGGACTCATCAAGGCTGAAATCACTGCAGTCTGCAATGCCGTCACAACGCTGGGAGGTTGCTATACATTGATTAGTTGATGCACATAACAAAGAACCATCGAAACAGTCTCTAATGGCTGAAACAAAAGGTAACATGGCATTTACTACTGGTGTATTTCTTTTTCTCAGCGTTAAAAAACTACCAGAAAACTTGATTCATTCTACAGTATATAAACCTGCACCTGTGTGACTTCCACAAGCTTTCATCTTCAAAGGCTTTCAACTTTATTACTGAGTAGATAAATAAACAAACACAGACTACAGATGTTACAGAAGTTGGATTTTCCCATGTTGCCTTTGTGAAGAAGCAGAGGACATATTTACTTAAACATTGACAGAGTAAGCTGCCAAATCCCAATGAAAATCAATAAAAAATATATGCAGGTACAAATTAAATCTGTAGAAACTATGAAAATATCACAGCTCCACTGAAAACATACCATCTGTACTATTTACTAGGTATTTTAATCTAACCAAGACTGTAACAGATACATTTTGGTACACTACAGAGAACTGAGTAATAATTTTTTATTCATTGCTATTAGCCCTTCATTCAGGTAGTGCTGGGGTCTGTGGAAAAGTAATGTATACATCCCATTGGTGTTAAAGTTCCCTTTACACCCTTACTATTGTAATCAGGAAATAAATAATTAAATTTAAAAAATTAGATTATATATGTATGATAATGTGCCCATCACTAAAACTGAGAGCAAGAAGACAGCTAGCAAAGTAGAACATCTGTAACTAGAAAGCAGTCCAGTATTTTGTAAAAAGGAGCAAGTAATAAAATCCACCACATTAGTAGGCATAAAACAATATTAACATAATACTGGACAACATAACTGCTGAGTGAACTCTACGGGAAATTCTTTCTGTGTAAATCTGAGTCATGAGGAAAAGCATTTCTGTGGTAGAAGTTGTGGTTTTAGTTGGGATCTGACTATTGCATTTTGCTTTGTTTCGTTTCGTTTTTTGTCCTGGCCTTCTTTTGGATTTCATACTTAATCTCTGCAAGATGCATTTTTTACAACTGGTCTTTATCCCAGAAGAATATTTTCTCTGATGATTTCTTGAATTCAAAAGCCAGTACATTTTTTGACTGTCTATTGTTCCACTTAAATTAACAAAATTTCTAACGGAAAAGGCACACACAAAATGGAAGGTGACTGGAAGTAATTCCTAAACTAAATTCTTCTAAAATCAGCAGGAAGGTTTGATCTGCACCAAACAAAAAAGAATCCAAAATACTTTGCTACTTAAATCTTACTCTGTTTTCATAACTGCTTAGGAAAAAAAAACAGTCAATGTACTAGGATATAGCAGGGAAGTCTTTAGTAGCAAACAGATTGAGGAGGAAAAAGGGCTGAATGAAGATTAATGAGAAGCAGTTCATTTGGGACACATGAAATTTCTACATGTCAGTGGGCATATGGAATTTAAGATAAACACATCCAAATTCATGGATTTTGCCAACCCAGAGCCCACTTCTACACAAAAGTGCCTAGAAAGGCATGCAGAGTTAGTCTGCAAAATCTATGCTAGTTTCGTTATGTGCTAAAACAAATATCATATAGAGTGGCCTGAATTCAGTAGTTTTGATATAAAAATATTAAAGAACTTGAATTTCTAGCCCCCTCAAAACCGGCAATTTACTAATTTTTTGATTTTTATGAGTATGAAAATAAAATGTCAAAAAGCTTTTTCTGAATTAGAAGTTTAAGAAGAAATGTTTATATATATGAAAAACTTTTTTTTTCTATGTAGCTAATTATGAATTATGGAATGAAATATTTGGCTTCAGTTAATCTACCAATAATGAGATATTTTGAAATAGGCAGAAACTCACTTTTGTGTCTCTCTAAAACTTCATGATATCTCACTGAAGTTACAGGTCAAAGCCTGTTGTATCCTTACATTTTGCTCTGAGCCCTTTTCCTTGGTCAGGGCACAGATTGCTACTACTGCATGGAATTTTGACTTGATTTCAAAATCCTTGAAAGGTCAGAACTGCCATTAATGCTACTGAATTACAGAACTGTGAAATCTACTGTCATATTGTAGTCAGAAATGAGGCAATGCAAATGCAAGTGACTGATCTATGGAAAAAAATGGAAATGCTTCCAGTTATTAACAGCAATACAATATAAGAGATTTTAAGCATTTATCACAGTTGACAGCCAGAGAACAAGAATGCATAACCAAAATTATTTCTAAATGCATATTGTCTCTCCAGATAACATATTATATGTGATACAAATAATATTTCACTTCATTCTTTTTAACATCACTGTTTCCAGAAAGTAAGTAGACATTGCCTTAACTATAGTAATGAAAGTAACTTACGGCACCCAACTTCATCTTCGTTAAGGTGGCAGTCAGGTACACCATCACATTTCAGGAGGGATGGGATACAGCCTTTGGAAGGACACAGGAACTCTGTCACCTTGCAGGAGTCCAGAGGCATGGTGGTGGTGGTGGGACAGTTCATTTCGTCGCTTCCATCCATGCATTCCTCAGTCCCATTGCATTTCACAGTGAGGGACAAACACTGCTGAACATATGAACATGTGAACTGGTCACCACTGCATGTTGGAGGGTGTAGATCAGCTGATCCTAGAAGAAAAGAAATAGTATTTATTGATCCTTTCCCTTCAGTAGTCACTTAGGCTTAGGAATTCATGGGAAAGAAGCTGACTGATTACTAAACTCTTAAAAAAACCAAAACAACTTATATAAAAACAAGTTGTTGTTGGAGTATTTTGCTTCTAAAGTTCAAGTTTATCTCTTTCTTTGATCCTATTACCGCTTGTGCCATGTACATATAGGTGGGTTAATGCCAAAGTATTGGTAAAACTTACCTTTTCCCTGTATTAAAAAAGGGTTAAAATTCTTGCAAACGGAAAAATTAGAGGAGTAAAAAGTTTGAGGCCAGGTGAGACATACAGTCAGTGGTAATATGTCTGATTTTATTCATAAGCAGTGCTCTTTTATCGTGTAAACATGGCAACATTATAAGATGGATTGTTTTAAAAGCAAGATACAACAAACAAAGACCATGCTAGCTATAGACATTGTTTACCAGACACCGCACATTCCCACAATGGAATGACCTGGGTAAAGCCAAAAGCTGAAAGAATACATAATCCTTTGTTCAGATCAGGTGTCCTCCAAATTCTTTACTATCTTACCTGGCTATAAGCCTTGCCTCATCTTTATTTTTCTGGCAGCAGGCCTTGCCTCATTGCTATCAGTGTTGCTGTGCAGCCTTGGACCCTGCCTTTTTACTAGCTCTGGGGTCTCTCAAATATCAAAGAGGCCCTCCACATAAAATAGACTGAAAATTACAATCATCCTCTATTTGTATATTGAATAAGTGAACAAAAATCAAAGACTATGTAAACCTGGATCAACAAGGAACTAGTTTCATAGAAGACTATTAAACATAATGAGATCTGTACCTTTAGCAGAGTAAGAAAAACATTTTCATAAAGTAATAACAAAGATGTAATGACATAATTTATTAACAGTTTTGATTATGTAGCTTAGTTTGATGTTAGAGAACTGAATCAAAGAAAACAGTAAGAAAAAATATCTAGGGTATAACTGAAAAAAAATTATTTATAAATTTCAGACTTTGATTCAGACAGCTGAGAAAAGAAATATCCCATGCTTACTTGCATTGCTGGAAAAATACTGGAAAAAGTTTCTGTGATCACTTATACAAATAAATGAGTCTCATATACTTAAGTTCCTCTTTCTTCCTACAAAAATCATTGCAACTGAATTTTACAGAAATATCAGAACAATTTGTGGAAACTAAATTCAAAGAAGTTGGCTATGCTAACTGTGCTCTTACACCGAGTGCCTCCCATGGGAGCAATGTGATTGAATCCTGTCATCTTTATGAGCAAGGAAAAGAGAAATATCTCCAGAACTTTATGTATTTAATCTTTTCTAGGTCAATTTGCAGCAGGGGAGTAAAGCAAATAATATTATGATTCCCAGAGAAAACGAAAGACACATTAATGTCTCCACCTCTGTAAAAGACAGGAGGGCTAAAGCAGAGCAGATCAAGTGCAAAAGTTCATGGGAGGGTTGTAACTTGTGTTTTGAAATGATGCAAGCATTGGTCTCTGACCTCATAAGTCAAGTGTTACTGCAATAAGACAAGAAATGCTGTAAGAGACTATATGGATTTTGGCATTATTTTATTACTTTTAATCCACTGGGCATAGAAATATGTTTGTGTATTCAGTGATACCAGACTGGGGGTTTACAGTAGAACTTTGCTGAAACATGTTTCTAAAACAATGAGCAGCAATAGCATTTTATACAAAACATGACCACCTAGTGTATTCAGATAAACATAATAATATTATTATTTAACCATGTGGTTGCTTGTGAAACAGCCACAAGGAAAAAGATCTCAAATTTCTGAACTAACACTGATCCTTGCTAGCTTAGCAATTTTGGATTTTCGTGTTGACTTTATGTCAGAAAATCATAATTGAAAAGTTTCATAAATTAGAAATTTCCTGACATAATTTATTACCTTATTTTGTTAAATCCTATCATATTACTAGAAATGTATATTTTATGCACTGGGCATAATCTAAAAATTTTGGCACACTGAAAATAATAACCTACTGAACTTATGCCCTGTTTGTAATCAGAATTTAATCATAAATCCCCGAAAGATATGTACTTTTAAATGGGATTGGAAAGACTGCATTTTCACAATGTGTTCTATAGATGTCTTAAGTATATTAGTTAGTCTTAAATATATTTTTGTTTATGCTACTTCAAAAGGCTTATGAAAGTTTTCTTCAGTTAGTTCATTATAGACTTTTAAACTGCAATGCATTTGTTTTAACAAATTAAAATTGGTTTAGACTTTGCATTTTTCTACTTTGTTCCCCTATTTTAGCAGCTAATTACTAACAGCAGCACATGAAGATATTACAATTGGGTCCATCTTGAAGAATTTGTATATAATGCCATGATTCTGCCAAGAAACCAATAAAACGGATGGAAAAACATGGGGAGAACATATTTGTCTCTTTATTGGTATAAAATTGGCACTGTTAGAGTTAATCATATGCAAGGGATAATTAAAAAATGAATTATTTTATATTTTTAGTTTGCATTTGCTCTGGAGAAAAAAAAATAAGGTATATTAGATGGCTTTTTTTCCTTCATGTTACTTCTGACCCTTTGCCTAGAGGGTATTTAGGCAGTGGAAATTACTTAAGCTGCAGACAGCTCTGCTTAGGCATAAACTTTGTCATTGTGTAGTCCAGTTTTTTTGTTTTGTTTTGTTTGTTTTGTTTTGTTTTTCTTTTACAGTGGAAATGAGTCCCACAGTTCAATATGTTTGACTTTCCTATTGTCACTTGTTTATGTTGCAGGAAAGATTGCTTTTATAGTACAAATGTAAGATTTTGGATCCAGTTCAATTCCCTATGTCTGTCCTGTTCATGGGATGCTTACTAATAGGCTTCTACTCAACTCTGTTTTGAAAATTGAAGCCACCTCTTAAACTCAATGACACTTGAATGCATTGCCTGTTATGTCTCTGGTCTAGAATGCATCTTCAGGCTTTTGTAATACTGGTTCTTTTAGCCTTATGGCCACAACCATATAAACCACCTATGCATATAAATCATCTCAATTTAGTAGTTAGGCAAATGCTTGAACACTCCAATAAATGGAGGATTATTTTATAACATTTTTTAAAATCTTGATTCCATATTGTTGCTGAAGATACTATGGAAAAAGAAGTTCTTCCTTACTTGTGTACCAATTATTTTAGAGTGTGCAGGATTCATTGAGAAGAGTGAAGATGTCTCCAATTTATACAACTGGTTACATTAGGAGTAAGATTAACCAGGGTTCTTTTTGAGGTCTGTTTTATGTTTTCAGCACAATAATAAAAATCCAAAGGGATATTCTGGAATCAAAATAATTTTAGATCAGAAAAATACATAAGATGAGGATATACCTCAAAGGCTGTAAGAATATCACCTTGCTTATTAACACACATTAGGTACTAATTAGTTCACATCTGTTTAGTTTCAGATGCAATAGGAAAATTGTGCACTGGATGGCATTCTGTAAAACATCGTGATTGCTGTGATCTGACACAACTCCCAAGTTCAATCTATTTTCTTTACATACAGTAGATTATAAATGCTTTTCTTAATTATAACTTAAATGTGCCTGGTAAAAAATTGGAAAATATATAAAACATCAATTTGTATATAGCTAACATTTAAAACTGACTAATTAGGAATATGCAAATCCAGAAAATCATTAACTAATTCCAATGGAAAAGAAGTCTCAAGCAACGTATTAATGCAAAACTAATTACTTGCATTCAAAGATATTATGTAATTATTTATATTAAGCTCATCATTGCAGTATCTGCTACTGGCATGTCTCATTCAAAAGACGGGAAATATCCACTCTGTTTACTTGCCACTGGGAAAAAATGAACTAAAATGTTAACACTGCAACGTGGTTTGGAATGAAAAATGAGCTGGTGCTAATGAGACTCATCACAAATACTCTCCATTGTTCTGAGTTATGTAGAGTTATAATCACTTGACTCAGCCATGGGAAACTAACTTTAAGCTCATGCATATGCATGAATATTATATTCACTCTTGTATATATACATAATGGTTATTTAACCAGCAGAAGTGTGGTTTCTCAATGCAAATTAGACCATATGTCTGTGGCCTACAGGCCATTTCAGTCACTTAAAATCATTAAATTCAACAATTGCCTAGCACTGGCATCCCAAAAAAATGTTTCCCTCACCTTTTGCCTAATACAGAAAAGATGTCTTCAACCCAGCACTCACTCTGGAGAGTTGTGTTGCTCTCATTTTCAGAGCACACTCAGGAGTGAGGGAAATATTGTACAGGTTATGTTTACAAAAAGCAGTACCAATTTGAAGCTTTTTAAGACTTTTGAGATAAATCCACTGAAAATTATGTTTTCTAAAGAATACAGAATAAAAGCTTAGCTTTGTGTATCCAAGTTACATGATCACTGGAAAGCAGGACTGGAAATACTCAGGAATACATTTAGTATTTGAACACAGATGAAAAGCAAACTCATCAAAAACTATTTCAAAGCAAACCTCTGCCCTGCAGAACACTAAATCTAGATTTAGACATGCCTGAAAAACAGCAGCAAGCTGTTGATGTTTTATTTCAGCTACAGGAATAGTGATTTTTTTAAAGTAGCAGGGTGATGACATGTCCTTATTTATTTTAAATTGCACTCAGTGTTGCATTGTACATTGATTTTTATCTTGCATATGGCAAAAAAACAAAATTAAAGAACAGGATTAAAAAGTGGATAAAACATCTACTTGTACATCATACAAAGACATTTTAATTACGTCCTAAAAATAACATTTTAATTTAGTCCTAATGCTTTTTGAAACTTATCCATGAAGCTATGCACTTATGACCTAATGCCCCTACAAGCATCCTCATACTTTGAAGAGAAATTGGGTAGCTAACTTAGAAACAAACAAGCAAAAATCAAGCTAGCATGTGAAGAAAACCAAATTTTTTATGTACTGCTTCATGAACTGCAGTAACTACAGCTGAATATAGCTGGGTTTCATTTTTGTCAGATAAAATGCATTATTTAAGATACTTTTTTTTTTCAATGGGCTGTTACACAGACATTAATGTCTGTTAAACTAAACCGACCTCAGGAGCTTATGATTTGGGAGTAAGAAGCCTTTGGAGCATGAAAAGCGTAATGTAGATAAGTGCTCATCATCAAGGACATAATTATGTATTTGTGGGATAGGGATTTATAAGATGCTTATTGCTGTTTGATGAACATTTACTGAACATGTATGGTTTGCTGTACTACTGCCTTTCTCATTCGTGGAGTTCACTGATGTTGTTTCCTGACTGTCAGCCAAACTTCAGAGGTTGGCACTGTAAGCCTTTTGCCCACCAATCACAGGGATTCAGTTACAGCAAACCGTACAACTGTAGTTACCCAAATGATAATACAAAATAACTGTTTGTATTACACAGTCCTTAGCTCAGCCAGAAACATCCTTAATTTGAATGAAACAACACCCCTGTGCTATCTGTATCTTTTCTGCTTTTCTTGTTCAGATATCTACATCTCTGGTAAAGAGTAGGTTTCCATTTATATTTACATATTACCTGTAATGGTGTATTCTAATTAAGACTAGTAGATGTTGGCATTAAAGTCAACACTAGGAAGGATGAAATAAAGTTACCACATACTATTATGCAGTATCAACTCAGTTGTATCAGAGTTTGCTCTAAAGCCCATTTAGGTAAAGGGGAAGACTCATTGATTTTAATGGGCCTTATACCAGACCCATGAAAACTAACAATCTCTCTGATATATTTGCGTAAGTAATTTGCCTACTAAATCTAATAAAAACACTGGACCTATTAGCTGTGGCTAAAAGAGGCCAAAAATATCCCCCTCCAATAGTTTTCATTAGACAAGAGTATAAATCAAATACAGGTCCAAACCAGTGCATTAATTAAGTAGAAATAAGTGGCACGCCTTACTTTCACTTCAGTAAACACAAGATCAGGGTATGAAATCAGCTCATTCAACGTGGTTGCAAGGAAATAACCTTGTTAAAAAAATTAACCACACTAATGTTGAAATACTTTAACAATCTGTCTATGAGTACTCATCGCTGGCAATAAAGCTTCTGCTAGAAAATAAAACGTTAATTTCAACACTTGTAAAAAGACCAAAAAAAGAGAAATTGAGACTTGACAGTTGAATTTTTAAATCACTTCCCCTTGTGAAAACACTGAAGTAAGGGACAGGGTAATCAAAATGACCCCAGAGGCACTGTTAAAAATATCAGAATTAATGAAAACAGAACTTGCTGGATGAGTTCAGAGTTAGATTTATCTATGCAGAATTATGCAGAATTCATTTTAAATTATCACCGTTTGCTATAAACAAACATAATGGAAAATAGACAGGTTTACTGCCAGTGAAATCAAGCTATGATTTATAGTTTCTACTTGGAGAACTGCTACTTCTGGCTGGAGTTTACTACCTGTGACAGAAATAGTTGCTGTATATCTGCTAAGGAGAGTGCAGGAATTACTAGTTATGCCCATTACTGTGGTGGATTTACTTATTTGTTTATTAGGAGTAATGAAAAACCGAAGATGATGCAAAGCTGTAGTTTTACAGTGGAGAAAAAAACCACTTCTTGGAATCAGCACATTTTAACAGATGGGGTGGGAACAAAAATCTCTTATTTCACAACTTCTAAAGAAAGGTAGCTTCTACAGGTACAAATTTTTCATCAACTGAGAAAAGGTCAGAGGAAAACTATCTAAAACTCCATATAATTTCTGACATAGATCTGCGCTTGTGATATACCGTTTTGCATAATGAACAATACAGAGTTTTCTTCTCCTCAAGATGTTATCATTAAACTATTTAATTAAAAAAATTATTTCTCTCTATCCCTCCAAGGAAATATGTTGATTTTTATGAACAAATTTAGCAAGGCTGAATATCACCTCTGTGATTGGAGGCTTGCTTGTTCAGGGGTTTTTTTGGTGTAAGCAGATGGGGTTTTGTGGTTCAATATTACTGAAACTATTTTAACATACTTTTAATAAATAAAAAAATATTTAATTTCAAAAAAAGTATTATGCTAGTTTATTAAGTCTAACTATCTTATCCTAAAATTATTCCCTATTTCCCTTCCTTTGAAGTCCAGAAAAAAATGTAGCTTCACCACAAGTGCATCTTCTGTGCACTGGAAGATACTGAAATAGGCTTAATAATCTCTCTAAGGTACTATGCCCTGGATCATAATTTATACTCCTTAAAAATGCAGAAATGTCCTATCTCTGCCAAGCAATGAGGATCCAAATCTTATTCTGATTGGTCTCAGGGAGAAACTAATTAACTAAAGTCACTATGCACATACATCCCCAGTGTTGCCAGTCCTCTATCACTACTAACCTTGCTTTACTCTTCCCCTCCTTTGTTTTCACAAGAGCATCCCCTGGCAGCTCCCCCACAAATCTTGCCCTTGAGGAAAGAAACTCCCTGAGTTCTCAACTTGAGAGAGATTTCTGCTTCACTGCAAGCATGAGAAGACAGGCTAGCAACTTAAAGAAATCAAAAGTTAAACCTCCTCTACAATGTTTTTCTCCATGATCTAATAATGTCGTATTAACAACTCAGGCAGTTAACCCTTCCAATATCTCCTGCCTGCAGGCTCTGAGAGTATCAGAGATGGATAATTGACTCTTTTTAAGCCTCTGTTAGATGAGTTTTGTTCTGCTGCAGAGTTTTTTCACTATTGTTTCACATGACAAACACACACACACATATGCACACTTTTCAGCAAGACTCTCTACACTACTTGGCTAATATTTTTACAAACACCCAAATACCCACTGTACATCTAGGGTTGTATTTTAATTGGATACAGGTGTTTATGGGTTTCTTCTAAGATGCAATCTACTAAAAGTGTTAGAGAGCATATAAAATATAACTGTAAATGGATGGCTTTTAGAATGTTTGCTTATTTCCCTAGTTGGCCTGTAATACTTTTTGCTGTACAGGAGAAATATTTTGGTAGTTTCATATTTTGCTTTTTGTTTTGATTCAGGTTGCTTTAATTTTATCACTGAAAAGAAGCATGTTTGAAGAATTTCCAATCTTATAGCCTGAATTACAGAAGCAATTGTATTTAATTCTCTTTTTAGTTGCCAGATAGATAACATTATGTTATATGAAGTTATTAAATACTTTTAAAATATGTGGACATTGTAGCTATGTGCTGTATAGAAAACCACTTAATAATTCTACATTCAGAGATGTATCTGAATAATGTGCATGAAGAAAACAAAATATTCAGTTATATCTCATGGGGGATTTCTCTGTGTTGGAAAAACTTTGAGTAAAACGGTAATCGATAATGTGATTAAAGATTAGGTCATTGTATATAAACACAGATCCTTTTGTGATGCAAATGGAAGTCCACAGCAGGAAGAGTAAGGAAGATTTAAAGACAATCAGGATTCAAAATCTGTGTCCCACGAAGCAGAGATAAAATAGGGAGAAAATGTCCTCAATATGTGTTATAGGACAAACAAATAAATAATAACTACCCAAGATTTCATGAAATTAGTATTTCCAGGCATATTTCCTTTGCTCTGTGGTTTCTAACCTGAAATCACAAAAGGATTGACTTCTAAAGAATGGCTACTGACAGTTTTCTGAAAATTAGATACCAAAATTGGCCAGGAGGGCCAATAGTGTCCTGGGTGCATTAAGAGTGTGTCTAGTAGATCAAAGGAGGTTCTTCTCCCCCTGTACTCTGCCCTAGTGAGACCTCACCTGGAGTATTGCATCCAGTTCAAGAGGGACAGGTTCTTTACTTAAGAGAGTATGATGGAGGGCTAATGAGGATGATTAAGGGGCTGGAATACCTGCCTTATGGAGAAAGGCTGAGAGACCTCAGGCTTCTTAGCCTACAGAGGAGAAGACTGAGGGGATCCAATTAATGTGTATTAGTACATGAGGGATGGGTGTCAAGAAGGAAGGGACAACCTCTTCTCACTTGTGCCCTGTGATGGAATGAGGGGAAATGGATTTAAGAGAGACCACAGGAAGTTTCACCTCAACATGAGGAAGAATTTCTTTACAGTAAGCCTTACAGAGCCTTGGAACAGGCTCCCCAGAGAGGTTGTGGAGTCGTCTTCTCTGGAGTCTCTGGAGACTTTCAAGACCCATCTGGATGCATTTTTAAGTGACTCGTCTTAGTTTTGGTCCTCCTCTGGCCAGGGGGTTGGACTTAATGATCTTCAGAGGTCCCTCCCAACCTCTGACATTCGGTGACTCTGTGATACCTACATGATATCTAAAAAGAGCACCTGAAATTATAGCATCCCAGACAAGGTCAATTTTTGAAAACCTTGACCAGCAACCACTAACTTGTTATCCACACAGATTTATTTATTTGTTTTTTACTCCTTTCTTTATACTTATCTGAGCATTACAGAAATTGTCTTCGTATTCACTATTCTGCTGCCAAGTTACTTAAATGAAAAAGTCCTAGGAAATATTTTCCTTTTGCTATTTGTTAATTACACTTATCTGAGAAACTTTGCAATAGAAGTCAGTGATAAAATATATTTCCTTCCATTTTGAATGAGGAGACAGTTCTGGCTCCTTAGGTACACTGTCCTTCTCAGCTTGGAGCCTGAATGTGCATCGTTCATATCTTTTTGATATGGTATTACATATAGATAGTAGAGAAAGCCTAATTCTGCTGTTGTATGGAGATCAATGGAAATTATTTTGCTCTGAAAGAATTACAGGATGGGACCTGTCATGCATACATATTTCGTGAGGTCTTAAACTGCAATATGAAGAAGCCTTTAAGAAACCCTACACATTAGGCAGAAGAGTGAACTACCAAGGTCTGAATAAAACTTTTATACTCTTCAAAACCTAAATAAGAAAGCACTAAACATCTTTTCTGTTCATGAAGCTAAGGCTAGAATCATTCAAGAAACATCATATAATTTAATTCCTGACAATTAAATTTTTCCATACGCTCAAATGGGAACTTTCAAGTTAAAGAGAAAAAACCCTGACGATCATTATGCTGATTCTATGTAAGGCCCAGGAAGAGTGAATTACAAATGGCTGGCAGTGGGAAAAGTATTGGGGGAAAACAGTACATTTAGTTCCCCTTTTTTTTTTTGTATTTTTTTCTAGGCTGTTGGAGACAGGTTATATTGACAGCTGGACCTTTTGCTTACTTTCTATGTCTGACCTGAACTTCTGAATACACCTATGCTAAATTTTGTGATTGAAATACCATTTTCTTTGTCTCGGCACATTTTTGCAATATCAGCTCTTCCAGAAAGTTAGGAAAAATCATCTGTGAATGGGTCTGGCTATCTGTCATTATCATCTTATGATGACTCAAAGAAATTGAAGATTGAATTTCAGGAGGATATTAGGTTTTAGAGTAGTGGGAAGCCTTTGTGTGTGTTTTGAAAAAAAAACAAACAAACTTTAAAGTACGTGGTGGACTGGGCTTGAATATAGAGCCAAGTACAGTCCTGTAATTCACAGATTCTTATTTGCTTCTTCTATTTGTTTCCTCACAAGTGAAAGCTTGCTCAACGTAAGAATTGTATAAAACCTTTACAGAGATCTAGCTTGTGTTTTGGTACAGAGCAATGGGAAGACTTGAACGAGAAGAAGAATGGGAGAATGGGAAGATTTGATACAGCATATCACATCAAAGTTTTCACCTAAATGAAAGTTGTCAACAGTCACTGAAAATTTACTCTACTTCAGTACCTAAATGGCAAAACTGACCCTTCTACTAGTAACCTGTGCAGTGAAGTCAAGAACTATGACAACATTAGGAAAAAGCCCAAACCACAGCATCTTGGGAAATAGCTTTTTTTTTTTTTTTCACTGTTCAACTACAGTCAGATGACACAATGTTAGAGACAATATGTCCTGTCTGTGCTGAGAGTTTTGCATTCTTTGATTTGCCCTCTTACCTCTGCTACATCCTTACATAATGATATTTTCTACTGAAGAAAAATGGTCCAGTGAAAACTGTAACTACAGTAGGGTAGGGGAGAAATTTTGTAATACTGACTTTTAAAAAAAATGTTTTTTAAATAAAGGAACGGATGAAAAATGCAGGGAATAAGTAAAAAAAGCTTTAAAATAAAACAGTTCACAAAACAGAAGAAAAGAATGAAAATACTTCAGATAGCTCTGAGCAGCTCTGGGAAGTAAACTGTGAAAGCAAACATAGACTGAAAAATAAGAAATAAAAAATAGAGAATTATAAGAGAAGATGGAGTAGAAGAGAAGATACAGAAGGACATTTGGATTAATTTATTTCCTTTAAATTGTTTATTATTTCACTAAGTACTGTTAATACTGAACTGCTGATGAACACTGAAAGCATGATTGGTGGTGGAAATAGATATACTGGCTCCTCAAATGATTTTTGCACTCCTCTTTATACCCATGATGCAGCCCAAATATTCATCTTAAAGTGTCAACACTATTCTTTTTGATTAAACCAAATGATAAAGCAATTACTGAAAGTATTATTGCTTAGAAGTATAAGTTCACAAGGAGCTGTTGCTAAAATGGAGCCAGCAGGTAACTACTGCATGGAAGGGCATGCAATACCTCACTATTTATATTACACAGACTTTGTGCACCCAGTCTAATTCCCCAGTCATGAATGAGAAAACATAGTATTCTGATTTACATAAACAGAATAAATTTTGGTTTAATGATAAGATTTCAATTAAGAAGAAGCAGGATTTTTAAGAATTTATGTAAACCTCTTATTTCAGTTAACTAGAAAATACTATGAAAAAGGTAATAGTACAAAAATCTGATTCTTCAGTATCCTTGGTTCATCTGAAACTAGAAATGGAAATGCTTCCTTTAAGTTGCAAAAAATAAGATATTAATTAAAAATAAAGTAATTTTAAAAACATCAAGGTATTATTACTACATTATACTTACAAGTATAATGAAGACTGTTAGAACTGAATAAAGTCTTTGGTCCCTAAAATGCAGTAATTCCTGTAATATAAGATCTCCACACAACTTTATTAGCAGAAAATAATGGTTTTGAAAAGGTTTAAAAGTACATCTAATTTACCAGCTAATTCTGTACAAAATTAGATCCTGTGCCACTGTCAGCTCACACTGTAGCTCTCTATGCATGAGCATCAGCTAGGAAACACTTCTGCAACAGGCCAGGGACTAGCTTGACCACATATTGTTTAAATGTGCAGAGATATTCTTGGATGTGTAGAACACTCTTGGCTAATAAGGGCTGACTACTTTAAAACAAATAAAAACCTCAGCTGAATTAGAGCTGCTGGTAATGCTTTATTGCTTTGAGCTCCCAACCAGCTAAATTGTGATTGCTTCTATGTAGAACACGTTGCCTCAGGAAACCCAGAGTAATTAAAGACAAGCTGAAAAACAATAATATGGAGAGATGAAAAAGATCTGCAGTGTCAAAGCTATATGCTGAAAGAGAAAACATACAAAACCTGTACCGCAGGTCATACACTGATCTTTGAGCTAGCTCGAAATAAACATGATGAGCAAAAATCAAAGCAGGGATGACAGTGGAGCAGGTAAATTTTCTCACAGTTTCTGTTAAAGGAAAATGTTCTTGCTCAAATATTTACAGGGCAGTGATTTTATCTTCAAATAGTATCTTCAAGAAAAAAACTTACCATGTGGATCACACATGACAAATTTGATCTCTCCACATTTTTCTTTCTCTTAAAAAGCATGAACTTCTTTGCATGATTGTGCTCTGCTCATTTCTGTCATACATTTTTTGAATGAAGTAAAAGCATAGAAGTATTGCAATAATACCTGAAAAAGGGTCCCTATTTTGTAACTCTGATATACATTGAAATATGAAATGTCACAATTTTCCTCTGTTTGCAAAAAACCCACATATTGTAAATATTTTTGTAGCGACATACCTCCATCAGTGCATTCTGGGGTAAAAGAAATATCATCAAGAGCAAATTCGGTGGGTTCACTCCACCCCACTTCAGCTTCGAAGACAACTCTGAAAGGGCTGTTACTGGAGAGGACCACATTTGCATACATCCATTTGTTCTCTTCATTTCTACTAGAAGTCCACATAAGAATATCCATTCCATGTTCTTCAGCTGTATATACCTGTTAACAATGAAACCCAAGAGCAGCAACTCAATCAGTATTCAGCAATGGAGGAGCCGGGGTAGACAGAGAAGCATAGTTGAAACCCAGTAGTACAGCTTCTGGCCTGTGAAGAACCTGCCCTTTTATATATGGTTAAACCCACACCTTATTCGTGATGACCAAATGTTATAGAATGCTTTTTCTAATGCTAATTCAGCTGCAAATAAGTTCATACAAACCCCAAATAAAATAAAGTTAATTGGTAATACTAATTGGAAAATCCGCAGACATTAGAACCTAATGAGAAACAACCTAACCCCAAACCATTCTAAACATTGAAGAAAGGACTGAGAAAGATCTTGAGCTATCTTTTCATCTCTAAAAGGTGAACTCCTTATAGTCGATACACTGTGTGAAGATTTTAGATATATATATAGAGGGCTTCAATATGCATATTTAAGTTAAAATATTTTTGATGCCTAAACACTCCTGCAAATTATTTAATTTTTTTGGAGGAGAGGAGCATCAAGAAAGCTCACATAAAGTAATCCAAATAAAGACCTAATTTTTTCAAGATGGATGCTCAGTTACAGCAATATTCAGTGTCACTGTCTTCTTAAAAGCAACACCTTGCTGGGCTAAAAGAATAGATGTTGAGAAGAAATAGCTGATTGAACGCTGTGTGTGTTATTAGAACCATTTACTATTTTACAAATCATGAAATAGGAAAATCGTCCCAGTGATGTAGAATTTTACAGCACATAATAATGTTAATGTGGTTTCAGCTGTTACTGTAATCTATGGAAAGTGACAGTATTTAGTGTAAACCTGTAAACTGGTAAAGACAAAACCTCAGGAGAGATCCCATCTCTACTGTATTTCTCATGAAAACTCCAGGGGAAATCCCTTTTTATGCTAAAGTACTTATGAAAATTTTGCTTCATTTCTCCAATTTTTTCTACCCATAACTATGCCAGGAAATTTTTAAAATAAACACACATAATTAAAAATAAGTACTAAGTCAAATGAGATTACAATGTAGTCCAGAAAAATGGGAAGCCCAAGGAATCTGTTCTTTAGCATGGAAAACAGATCTTACTCTCTCAGAGATTGTACTCACAGAAGTAATAGTTACAAGATGTAATACTGTATTCTTTGAGGTTACTCATGTCACTGAGAATTTGAATCATCTTCTGGGTCAGTAAATATGTTTTGCTGGGCTGTGTAAATATATATGGCATATGAAAGTTAGAGGAAATTCTCATGGATATGATCTCCCTAGAGTCCTGGAGAACTGCAGCTGTGTGGTACTTAGTGCCTCCACAACCTCCAACACCTCCCTAAACATCCTATGAAATGTGTACAGGCTGGCCTGGTAGTGGGAAAAATATGTGAAATAGGAAAAAGCTAGCAAGATGAATCCCACTACATAGCACATAGTGAAAAAAAACATCCTGTAATGAAGTCCCATTGAACAATTCTGAATCTATCAGTCTGGGGAGATTGTGCTCCTGCTAATACCAACCTAGCTGTGAGTTAAATCCCATAATTTGAATTTAAAAGTGACAATCACATGTTATACTAGCTAGTCACCGTATCTTTCTATTCCTCATTCTGTGCAGATACCATTTCTAGATTGCATTCACTACCTAAATCACAAGGAATAGGAACAGACAGAAATAAAGCTATTGCTTTGGTCACTGCAGACTGAAAGGCTTAGGAGTGAAGATACCTGATACACACCTTATGGCAATTTTAAGAAGAATTTAGCATAAAATATGCATGAAATGAATGCATGAGTGAAGCTTTTATACTTGGTTCCTGGTCTTTCTCCAAGGTGCCTTTGCCAGCTGGTTCACTTGCAGTCTATGTGTGAGCTTTCAGTCTGACTGCCTTAAAATCCTGACTCAGTTGTAATGCTCCACAGCATGTCCTGTATGTTAGAAACTCCTGAATTGTTTTTGCAACTTCTTTTTCATTTGGGGGATTGGGAAAGTGTGTGTCACAATAGACATGAAATATAAACTGTTTTCTACTCAGTCATCAGCAGCTACAACTCATGTGACTATCCAGTACCCTCCTGCTAACTTTTCAAGTCAACATATTACCTTCCTGATCTTGCCTGATGCTAACAGCTGTCATGCTGGAAGGTACTGTGTTCCATCTGGAAAGTTAATAAACTAATAACCAAGAAGAAAAAATGTAGTTCTGAAGGTTGCACAATAAGAGGTATAGTCTCCCATCATTCCCAAGGGAAAAGGAAAAAATTGTGAAAGAAAACCTGTATTTTCCCTTCACTGGGCACCAGAGACTGAGCAAACTTACAGCTCACTCCAATGAATAAGGATGTTAAGTTTTCTGTTCTACATCCTTAAGATCATGCCTTTCATCTTCTCATATTCCTTGGCAGTCATCACTGAATGCCTTCTTTGGGCTGAAGGTACACCAGAAGCAGACTGAAATTGTTTCTCTAAAGTCCACAAATCAGATTAGCAAAACTGTATCACAATTCACTGTCACAATAGAGAAGCACTTTAAAAAGTTATCTACTTCTTTTCTCTTTGCTTCTTTAAACATGATTTTGAGAATTTAGTAATTTTTAAAAAAACTGACCTGATACATAAAATTCAAAACTTTCATATTGAATTAATTTTTATTTTCATTCTCAATTGTGTGAAAAAGTCTCTAGTAAACAAAGATGGAATGCTGAAGATATACATCTGAATGTTTTCTATCTGACAGATGACCAATAGGATCCCCACTGGCATGAGACAGATGTGAAAATCACTGCCTTTTCTTGCTGAAACTTCTCTTCTCCTTCATTAAATGCAATTAAATAGTCATAAAAATGTAAAGAGAAATGTATTTTTAAAATTCACATGTGAAGAATAATGCAGTAGACATGGTTTATATTCATATATATTATACATATGAATATAGCTATTCTTGTTCTGAGCATATTAATTGATATATTATTGTATTACGAAGTCATGTATTTAATACTGAATAAAAGTCCTCTCAAAGGCTTTTACCATACACTCCAAGGCAAATGTGGTGGTTTTGTACTTATTCATACTAAACTTATTTTTTTCTCCTCTTGGTTAATAGCTGATTTATGTCCTGAAGCAGCAGTATTCAGAACCCTTTTAAGTAGCATGCATGCAAGAGTTGCTATAAACATTGTGCCCTTTTTAAAGATAATAATAGCCTACACTTCTGGTTTCCCTGTGAACAAATTGCAGAGTTTATGACAATAGAATTCTGCAATTAAAATGTGCATTGTGAATTCAAAAGAGAAACCCTTTTAATTCCTTTTTTCTCATTTCTCAGTTCATTTTCTGGGTAAAAATAAGATTATTCTTATAACTTCACATTATTTTGTGTAGTTCTACCACATCTACTTCCTATATCAAGACATCTTACATTTTTATCTTTCTTTTTTAACAGATTCCCTGTATGTAAATTTAATCAAATATAACAGTATGTTCTGTCTCTTCAGTCCTTCTAATTCAGACTTGATCAGATGGCTGCATTTTGGAGCTTTTCAGCTTTTGTACAGATGTTACTCTATTCTAACACATTATGCAGACTATTAGAGTTTGACTTTTTTTACCACAAATGCTATAATCTCCACTGAACTGTTGATTGTGAAGTTTTGGGTTGCTGATTTTGTTACTAATGTCTTTCTTTTAGGTTTTTTTTTCATTTGTATGGTTATGGTACATTTATATTCTTGATTTAGTAACAGCAAAAGTTGATGCTGAACTAGATTAGTAGTTTGGGAGAAAAAAAGCAAACTGTCCATAAGAGCAAATTGTCTGTGATAGGATGATAATTCCTTGCTGAGTACTACAGTGTCCTATGAATATTTTCTTATGTTTCTACATAAAGAGTACATGTTACAAAGACACAGAGAATTTTATTTGCATATGGGCATAAGACACTTCTTTATAAATCTCTTCATGAAATTGCAGGTAATGAGAGTTAATTAAACTAGTGTTTGAAAAGCAAAAGTTTAAAAAGCAGGCTCCATTTGGCTCTCTTCCTACTGACTCACAGTTACAACTAATGAATAAGTAGATGCATGTGGCCTAAGTGTTCTGTGATGCTTAAAAAACTGCAGAAGCTCCTTCAAAAATATTCAAATTAAATAAAATTAAATCTGCAGTTTTGTATGCTGTAACATCCAGAATACTTGAATTTAAACAAATGGATAATCTCTCAGTATTTCAGTTACCAGCAGATACAAAAAGCTATTGCTGTTTGTTTTAAAATTAAATTTAATTAGGTAGTGACCTCAACCTTTAATCTTAATGTGCAAGCTTTGTATATGTGGAAGGATAAATAATGCAAGCTGGAAAGAATAGATTGAAGACATCGTAGAGTATTTGAAAAACTATATTCAGATAATAAAAATGCAAAATTGCAATAAAAAAACTTCTTAAAAATTTAACTTAATTAACTGAAATAACTTTGCGAAGAATACATTTTGATCATTTTCACTGAACAGAAAGAAATGTTAAAATAACATTATTCAAACTCATTTAAAATCAGTTTGGAAACTATCTGCTGCTCCTACTATCTTCAGTTATCAGTGTTTTTTTTTCTCTTTACTATATTAATTAAGTTTATAGCAATACTCAGGGTATCCCTGAACTAGATGCTGGAGACTAAATTGAGATTCATACCCTATCCTGAAAAAAATTACTTAAAAGAAGATAAACAGATGTGTCATAAAAAGTAGCTTTATTCTTTTGCTTAATACAAGAAGCAGCCTTTGTTTTCTGGACAGCGGAGTAGTGGCACATGTTGCCCAGAGAGGTTGAGTAGTCTCTATTTGTGGAAATTTTCAAGACTGGGTAAATTCCAAGCCACCAACTGTGATCTTGTAGCTGACTGCTTGGAGTAGGAGATTCAACTAGAGATCTCCTGACTCCTTTCTAGCCTGAACTGCACCATAATCCCATGCAACTGTGCTATCATTGTTCTTTACAGTGGAGAACCAGACCAAAGACAAACAGGATGAATTAAAAAAACAGTTGTATAAACTTTCTGACTTCATTTCTGGTCAAAGATTAAAAACAATATTCTTGCTCACTTTTAATATATTTACTTCAGAATACTGATAGTCTATGCAAATTTTTATATTCTGTCACATGTAGTAAAACTGACATAACCTGTATTGTCAAAATTTTAAAAACTGCCAGCGACAGGAGTCTTGCTCATACCTCTGAAAAAAGCACTATGTGACATATTTATTCAGTAAATCATGTGAAATAAATTGTTTGCCAAAGGTTAACATCACTGCTTGGACATTTACTAAAGTACTTAATAGTTAAAAGTGTGCCCATTAAGGATGCTTGGGGAAGAGCAAGAAGGCATTTTCATGGAAGTTTGAGCTATAAATAGTAACATGGTTAAATGCCTTTTTTCCTGGTTGTTGGGTTTTGTTGTGTTTTTGTTTTGTATTGGTTTTGTTTTTAATCAAACCCCCTCTATGCATGGTGACATTAACATGTTTAAAACTTTTATTTTAAACCTCATCTTGTTTTTGTTCTAAACATTGGAAACTGCCTCTCTTTTATATTAAAGAGTGAACTGTGCAGGGCACAACTGTGCTGATATTTGGTAGTTTTAAGTATGGTAGTACTTCTTACATATTTAGTAAAAGGACTTCAAGTGGAATTAAAACTGAACCAGAATTGTTACTTGATCTTGTCAGCAAAATTTTTGTATATAGGTGTAAATGAAGTAAAGATGTAATAGAGTACTGCTAATACAAGCTCTGAATTTTTGATGATTCTAGATAAAGAAATGCAAATACTACTAAAGCAGATATTACTATGCCATGATGTAGTAGAAGTGCTTTTTCTCTTACCTTTAAGACTCCTGTTTGCCTAGAAGCAAACATCCAGAACCAGAATCGTACCCTACAGACCCCAAGGCTAGCTGGAAAGAGTTTCGTGGTAATTATCCTTGCTCTGTTTCCTTCTTTCTGGGCAGATGAATTTACATACAAAAAATGCTGTCCTTTACCTTAATAAAAAGATTTTAAAAAAAAATACAGTTTTTCAATTTTACTTTATGCTTCAGAGTAAAAAGATTTTTACACAGATATTGGTATCTTTTACCACATATATGCATACCGTACCTTGGTTGTACAGAGACCTTTCATGTTAATATTTTGTGTATTTCTTTTTTTCTACATAAAATATTAATGTAATATTCTTAAGTGTTCACTCTCCCTTTTTTCCTTGTACTAGATTTTTATTTGAATAAAAATTTTAAAATGTATTGCAACCACAAATATTCACTCACAGATTCCGAGGATAAGATTAAAGGTTGACATTGCAAGAGTCAAGAACATCTTTGCTATAGGTCTTACCCAAGAATATCTCTTGTCATGTAGCATGGCAGTAGGGAAAACAATGAAGCCCTGAGGCTTGTTTGTGAGCCACAATATCCACGTTTCTTATTGTTCAGCTGCTCTTGCATAAGGTATGCTAAGGTAGCATAAAAAAGAACTCATTGTTGAGTTCCAAGCAGAAAAAGCTGCCCCTCTCCAACAGGGGTCTGTCACAACATACCACCACAAGCAAGTGGCTGGATAAGGAAATAATGTTGCTGACTTTTAGGGTATTATTATTCAAATTGTTATTACTAGTAATAATAATTACAATAACAATAATAACAATAGTAATAATATTAATTTTTCTCTGTGTGGTTTTGGTTTTTTTTTTTTTTTGGTTGGTTGTTTTTTAGGGTTTTTTAAAATGTTTTTATCTATTTATTTTTTAATTTATTTTATTAAGTAGTAGTAGCCTCTTCTTTGTCATCACTGTAATTCTATCTACTATAAAAAAATCAAGGTTTTGTCCTACATGAAGAGAAGAGCATGACAAAGCCTTCTGTAATGAAAAGTTTTCTCACAGAGGAGGGGCACCTGTTGAGTCTGTCAGTAACATCAATACAGAGAAATCCTTAGCAGACGATTTCCTCCTAAATTCAAAAGAATCAACAACTTAAGATCTGAGTTAGTAGTTGTTTTGGGGTAGTTGAACTAGTCCAAAGAAAATTTCAACCCCATGGCTCAGTTTGTCCTGTTGTAAAAGACTGAATTTCCCTTCATTACAACCAGATCAAGTATTTGCCATTGTATTGTAGTGCTTTCTTCAATTTTCACTGGTGATAAGGTTCTGATATCTTTCCAGATTTGTTGTCTGTTTTTGCAGAATTCTTATCTGAGAGAACATTTCAGGTGATACCTGGGTACCACGTTAGGCATCCAGGTATTCCAAGAAATATGCACATTTTCTCAGGAGAGAAAAAAGTATTTGAAATACTATAATGACAACACAGTTATACTACATTCTTCATATAATGGTCCAATATGGTTGCATACTGACCAGCAAACTGGAAAACCAAGGTGCCTGGCTCCTTGGTACATGATATAAGACATATAGCGAACTGATACATCAAAACACCCAAAAGTTAAACACGTTTGTCTTTGAATTTGTCTCAACTTTTTGAGTTTTAAATGCTCTGGACTGAATCAGCTCCATCATCTGGATATTTGAATAGTTTATGGATGTAGTGGTGAGATCTTTAAAGTGCCCTGTTTTAGAGCAAGAGAGAACAACTTGAGGAAGACATATGCAAGGGAAGATTTTAAAATTTGAGACTTGCATAAGCCACACACTGTTCAGATCATAGAATGTTAAACAGGTGAAAAATAGCAGAGATTTATCCTTAAAACTATTTGTTTTCAAATCACAGGCCTTATATTATCTCAGAGACTATCAATGCAAAAGTTAATTTAGTAGAACTTATGTAAATTTTTTTCAAATGAAGATTTCTATCCATCTGAACTGTAATATCAATTTAAGTTATGCTAGACGAAACAAAATAAGACATATAAACTATTAAATAAAGACATAAACTATAAATAAAGAAATAAAATAAGACATAATAAGCCATATAAACCAACATAGCTTCCTTCCACACAAAGTTGTGCCAATTTGCCCTTACAACATATTGCTGATAGACTACTGGCAGAATACTTGTTGATAGGAAAATTAAATGTATTGATAGGCAATTACAGCTATCTGTGTTATACCATAATTATACGTTGCATAATATAAATATAAAAGCATATAATATGTAATATAGTAAAGTAAATCTGAATGAAATATTAATTTGCATCATAAATGTACCAATAGCTATATAAGAATTGCTTAGCTTTCCTTTCCTGAAGTTTTAATGGTTAGAAACCATATTTTAGTTTCTAGCCAACCAGAAATGAATAATCAGTATTTAATGCAGATATACCAAAATCTCTACTGTTCATGTCTCAAATTTCTTAGTAGTATGATCTCCAGGTTTTGGCTCTTTTTTGGTGTTTTATCAGAGACATCATCAGGTGGCTGTAACCATTTCTGTCCTACTCATTTATCTTCCCTATTCCTCTAGATTATTCTGCACCTTTTGCAGGAATTGCTCTACAGATGATGAGGGAACTGCTTATCTGGCACAAATCACAGGTTTTATTTTTAGAGAAAGGAGACATCCATACTAGTTTATATTGCTATTGCAGACTGTAAATGTGGTAGTTCTCTTCTCTGAGCAGGACAGAACAGACAGGTAGATGGAGAAACTATCGCAGTTGTCCCAGGCAAGCTGTTCCTTGCAACTCATGTCTAACTTGCTTTCTTTCTGTTCTTCTAATGAATTGTCATTACAAAACAACCAGTAGTCCTTTGCTGTCTAAAGAGACCTTGTGTGCTTTTCTGTTTCAGTTTCTCTCATTTAGTTGTTTCTTTGCTTCTATGAAATGACCCAGCAATTTTAAGAAAAACAAAGTTAATAAAAAGTGAAGCAAAAGGAAAATAGAATCAGAGCAAATGTGTTTCAAAAAATTACCCTCTTTTTAAATTACTTGCCAATTATCTGGGCAAGCACCTCTCAGTTTTGTAACAGCAAATTTGCTAATGCTGTCTTCAACTCATTCAGATGGTCCCTTACAATTTTAGGGGCCACAAATGGAAAGTCACTGATCCAACATTCATGATTCTCCAACTCAGGAGACTGGACAGGCCAAATCCATCAGTGTTATTAAAGAGTGAGGCAAAAAAACACTGCTTTTTCTTCATCCCTCTTAGTCAGATGACCACCTTCTACAAGCATTGGTACAATGTTTTCTATTCATACTGCAGTTAGACTTAAAGAAACTACAGGTATTATGGCCTGACACACAACATACAGAGATTTCATTGGAATTCAAAGACTTCTGAGGAATGTAGAAACACAGTGCTTGGTGAGAAACATGCAGAGCTGGTGACTCAATAACAGATTGAGCTGGGTTCTCAGAAAAACATCAGTTAGCTGATGGTTAGCAAGATATCCTAATGTTTTATCCAGGTGCAAACACAAAGCTGATGCCTTCATGAGCTGCCCATAAAAATATCTGCAACATGAAAAGTTTTTCCAGAGACTGACTAAAGCACAGGCAGGGTGATCAGATGGTCACAGTCAATGTGGTGCTTAATATAAGTCCTACACTTTGTGCTCAGGTGACCTGAAAGAAATCAGCTGATCACATCCTGTTTTTCTGTTATCTTGCCCTAATTTACAGGATTTTTTTTTCCTCTTTTTTCCAGTTCAGTGAACATTTTTCCAAAAGTGATGTAGGACACATGCCAATACCTGGTGTATGGTCAGTATCAGGACCCGCTTGTCCCATGGCAGTGCTGTTGCTAATATTCCAGTCAAAATCATCACCTAGATCTTGTGATAATCCACATACACTGGTCCATTCTTGGTCTTTTGTTTCAAAGTTACAGCTTCCAGGAATACTTCTGTAGTAACCTGAAAATAAAGCAGTTAGTGAATTATCAACCCAGCTCTTTTATGTAAAAGCCTATGATGAGCACATCATACATTGTAATGGAAAGGATTCTCTTTGGCTAATGCTATAGTTCCTTGTGTTCAGTGTACTGACACAAATAATAAGTTGTAGTTACTGAGCAAAGAAAAAAATCACCTTTTGCTTCCTAAGCAGTTATAAATAGCCTTAAACTTTAGTGCAGATATATTCCCATAAAGTTTCTTATGATGAGAAAGAAGTTCTAGTGCTTAGGATCCTGACTGAATTTAGACCTTTGGTAAACTTCTCATTTCTAGATCTACCTAGATATACCTAGGTGACTTTGGAAGGGTAATTAATCAACAAAATTATAGAAATGCTATGGTGGAGATGAATCAAATACCATTAAACCCTCTTATTTGGCTTCTAGAGGTCTTTTCCTTAGCTATAAAGTAGAGACAGCTACACAATTGCTGAATGAGTGCAAGGACTACCCCTGCCAGAGGACTCTGGAAAAAGGTTCCACACTATTAAACATCACATTCAGTTGTGTGTTTTAGAAACAGGCATGACTGACTGTATCATAACCTCAAAGGGAAATGAGGATTTAAGAGTATGTTTCTTGATCCCGGATGTGATCTGTAACATTAAAATATGACTATTTCTGTATAAAAGATACAGATAAAATGAATAGATTTAATTACCTGCTAGCAATCTTTTTTCCCATTTTCTAGTTTGATGCTACAAGAACAACTGATGACATTCTTTGTAAAAATATCATTAACATAAACCTGTTTTATATGACCAAGGTCTACACACACACTGTAACCCCGTGGACTAGCTTTCCTTTTAAAATATGTCACCTTGCTTAAATGCATGGGACAATTATCTTAAAAGAAGAATAATTTTTATCCAGTGAATATCCTCTATCACACTGAATGCAAGGAGAAGGATGTAATATAACATTTTGTCCTCTAACAAGGAATGGAAGCATCTCTCTTGAGGAGAGGCTGAGTTAGAACAATTCATCCTGGAGATGAGGAGGCTCAGTGGGATTTTATCAGTGTATATTAATATTTGCTGGAAGGATGTAAAGAGAACAAAGCCAGGCAGACTTCCCAGAGAAGTTGTGGAGACATCCAAAACCTGACTGGAACAGCCCTGGGCAACCTATTGCAGTGGAAAGTCTCCACCATGAGCCTGGACTAGGCAGCCTCCAGAGATGCCGTCCCATGCCAACCATTCTGTGCTTGTGCTAGTGCTGTTCACATCATGGCCTTCAGGAATCATGAAAGGAATACACAAATACACTAATGCACTGACTATCAACATTGGCACTGCATTACAAGCATTATGTAAGCCTAATAAAGCCAGACTCCAACACCAAACACACTCCCAGGCAGGCAGGGCAAAGGAAGGAATCCATTAATCAAAACAGGAAGTACAGTTTTCTTCTACAGTTCTAACAAGATCAAAGTAATTTAAATTCATTTAGAATTGATATTATTCATAACAGATTATCTGATTCAGGAATTTTACCCTAACATTGTAACAGTGCACTCAGAAGGCAATTATCAATAAATATTTATGAAATTTATAGGGCTGACGGAGTAACTGGACATATCTGCACCTGCTGGTTTCTTTTTATTTTATGGGTAAGCAGAGACTATTTAGAAGCCAAATCTTCCATTTATATGAGAAATGGCTTTTATTTCAATAATTCAAGCACTCCTCTAGTTGGTTCATCAACACCAAGCTTTGCTATTAATCAAATTTGAGTATATAATTGGCTGTAATTCATGAAAATTGAAACTGCTTTCATGTGTGCTTTTTTCACCTCAGTACTTCCAGTGGGTTACTGAAAGAGAATAAAAATTTTGCAAGATTGCCTAACTGGACTGAATGAAGCATAGTAATTTTTGGGAGTCCATTTAGTTAAAAAAAAAAACAAAACAATTACACCAGCCTACTTGGATACAATTAATTTCATTCAGAGTCTGTTGTAGATCCTGCACAGAGAAATTGCTGCTGAGTAGATTATGGTCCATTTACTTCTTTGGAGTTGCACTGGTATAAAACTATAGTAGAATGTGAAATAAGCTCAGACCTTGAGCTCAGAGAAAAGGAGAAAATGGCAGAAAAATAACCACTTGTCATGGGGCAGGTTAAACTGAGGAGGTCTTTTTGTGTGTTTGCCCTGCTCTCTTTTCTGATCAAGCAGCTCATATTTCCTTTTCACTAGAAAGCGGGATTTCTATTTCTGGAAAGTATGATGTGTCCATTATTGTATTTATTCCTACCTATAAGATATATGCTTAAGGAAAACATGTTCATCCAAATGTAAGGCCTCATTTAACTTATAGCAAATCTGGAAATATATTTGGGTATTCTGTATTCCAGATTACTGTATCTCTCCTCTGTTTTTAACTTGATGTTTTGTCCATTTTGCAGCAACAGCAAGACTAAAGACTGATGAAAATATTTTGATGTAACTACAGACTTTTCATCTACCAGAAATCACTCTTTTTAAAGTGAATATTAGGGGTTTTGTTTGCTTACTTGTGTTTTATTTTTTTCCTCGCCTTGGAAAACCTTTTCAAGATTATTTATTTGCCTCTATTATCTGACTAAGAAAAGGGATTTGATGTTATCACAGTCCTTCCAGACAGGACAGGACATGTTTTCCCACCCACCAACCCGTGCTCACCTTTCAACATTAACAGCTCAACATGATTTCAACTTGGTAAATGATTTTACATGTTGTCTTAGTTTGCACTGTAACCCATGGATATTTTTCCTTAAATACTTTTTTTTTTCTTAGGTTGTTTGGGGTTTTTAATATTTAATCTTTGGTTTGGGTAAGCTACACTTTTGCAACTTAACCACACTTAGATACTACTTTTGCAGCAAATGTATCTGAGGATCTGAAATGTCAGACCTTCTGTGCTGGGGAAGGAGGTAACTGCTTGTAATTACCTACTGGTAGCTGTGTGAATTCACCTAAATTATGCTACAGCATCTAAAGTTATATGTCTAGTGGAGATTACATCACTACACAGAGGTACTTACTGCAGTCAGCTTCATCTGTTAGGTCATCACAGTCTGGTTTGTAGTCACAGACAAACTGAGTCTCGATGCAATTCTTATTCCTACAGACAAAATCAGTGAGGGCAGGACATTCCCTGGGATTCTCTCCAGCTGAAACCAACAGACATTAAAATCAATATTGTAATTAAACCACAGACTGTTTTTTTTATTTATTTCTCTAGCCATTATACACCATTAATTCACTGATTGACTCCTTCTGACAGATGTCATTAGATATCACTCTTTTAATGGTGCATTAGACAAGTTAGACTACTGCATTAGCCTTTCCTGAGGCTTCCAGGGTAGGAGGTTTGGCCTGGAAGATTCAGTTCAGCAGAAACATGACTTTCCCTACTGTATTTGCTGTGCACATTCCACAAAAAGAGGGGTTCTGTGAGCTGTTGAAAAGTAGACAAGCTAAAGGCTTCATTCTACTATTACAGGACATAATTCAGAAAATAAGAATACTTTATACTGAGAAAAATCACTGTTACACAACATTTGTTTAATAAATAAACTTTTAAGGCCTTTATAGGACTTCTAATATTTTTTAAAGGGTTTAGAGGACCTTTTGTTCAGTGTGTAGTCTGTACAGAATTTGTTCTTATGGCAATGTGAGGGTCTGATTTACAGCAATTTTTTATCATCTCTGAAAGTGAGTGAAAATTGTGTCATAAAATGAGAATAACTTAGTAACATAAAGAGCTACAGCCAGAGTGTTGAGATTCAGCCACCTCTGAACTGTTAGACTACATGAATTATTTTTTAGTTCAGTGAACTGGATGCATAATTTCAATTAGCACTAATAGAAACAGTTCTGATAATCTCAAATGCAACATTTAAGATGAACCCCTGTTAACCTAATATTTTTTTTCTGGCTAGAGAGCTCCAAGCTGTGCAATAAGGCATTTAGGAAAATGTATTTTGACTCTATTCATTGTAATAGGTTTCATCTTTTCCTTCAACCATGAATAACATGTGACATATCATTAGACAAATTTTGGACAGAAGACCTTGATATTTATCTCTGTGCAGGCATATATTTTCAGTAGGGCAAAGTCACTGCTGTCATGGTATTAATCTCCTTGAATAGAAGTACTTACTGACTCTTACAGACTGAGGAACTACATTCTCATTGAAGCAAAGTAGGAAAGGAGAACTAATTTTTTTTTTCTTAGGTAAAATATAAACTCAAGATAATATTAAATAGAGCAACAATATAGCATTAAAATGTATTTCAAATACTTAGAATGGATGGTTCAAAAAAATAATCTCTAAGGTTTTTTATCTGCAGGACGTAACTGTTTCAGTTTTGAAATACATATATCCATGAGCATTTTAATGAATAAAATCCGGTTTCCAATTGATATTTGTCTTGTTTTAGTTTTTAATTTACACTGTCAACTTGATCTGATTAGCTGCAAGGGAATCCACATACACAGAAGCCTCTGCTACAGCAGGTTTTTCAGGAACAAGTCCAGTTGGGTTTTGAACAGATCCACAGATGGAGACTCTAGACAACCTCTCTGGACATCCTGTGCATCCTGTGCTTTTGTTTGACCACACCCACAATTTAAAAATAGTGTTTTCTTGCATTCTGGTGAAATTTCCTGCTTAATTTTTTTTTTTTTTTAATGTTTTGTTTATTGCCTTCTGTCTTGTCAGTGGGCAGTTATGAGAGGAATCTGAGTCCCTTGTCTCTATTCTCTCCCAAAACCTGGAAATGATGCACTGGAAAATAAAGAGATTTCCTTAAACTACTCAGTAGCTTAAATAAAGACAGAATTTATTTAATGTCAGAGCTATTAGGGTACAATAATTTTCACATCTTATTTCACTGCATATGAAAGAGGTACAATGTCACCATACAGGCAAACAACATTTGAAAATCCTTAGTTTTATGATTCCTCACCATTACGTCCTTTCCCCTTTAATCAAGAGAATTTTGTGGTACTTTACCAGTTATGCTTAGCACTTACTATGAATTACAGTATTTATTTTTTAATATGCTACTTTATAGGGCTTCAAGAAAACCAGAAAACAGCATTTCAGAATTTTATTCATTTCTTAGCTTATCCTAAGAAAGACATTTTATCTATACACAGTCGTAATGAAAACTGATGCGAATGACATAAAGACCAAGAACAAAGCATTTTATCCTTTTCGATAAAGACCTTGTTTATATGCCCATTGTAGGCATACCAGGTTACTTTTATCATGATGGAGATTTCACCACAGCCTTTGGCAAAGATAAAAATAAAATCCCTTTCAGAATTAACATCCCAGCATGAGCACACTTTAGTCAGACTGGATGCTCTGAACTCTTATTCATAATTGTGGCATTAAAAATCAACTTTTCAAAGTACACGTTCATTCTGACCAAAACACCTCTACCAACCAAGACCTAAATCAAAACAAGAAATCCTTTGGGATTTTATCCATAAAACACAATATCAGCATCAACACCCCCAATAAAAGAAGTTCATATAGAAGTTGCAACTTAGAAGTTTCATTTTTACACAATGTTATTTGAATGTAATTTAAATTTCTCTTTAATCAGAAAAATGTACTGAAGAATATATTGGAAAATGTGTTCTCAGTTCTGAGGCTGAGCTACAAATTTACAAAAAAACCCAACCAACCAAATAAAAAATACATGTTAGAAACCCCTTTGAACATAGAAAAAGAGAGGACATTCAAAGTATTATCTTGCCCTTTCTATTTTATTATGAAAATTGCAGGGTACCAAACTATGAATCTGAGACTATTAGTACTGAATTTAGAGAAGAATGTTTCTGAAAACAGTATTCAAACCTGCTTCTAAGGATTTGTAGTATAAAGAAAACTATATCTCCTTATGAACAGGTTAGGATATACTAAATCTGACATTTCAGATAAAATGAATTGGTTTTAATTATGTCTTATTCCATTACATGTGTTGGTTGCATGGGCATGCTTGTAAAAATATATAGATTTTTGACGGATCATATTCCCCAACTGTACTTTGATCAGCAGTAAGTAGAAAGATAACATGTACTGGATGGTGGTTGATTATACTTAACCAGTAATATCATTCAAAAGTTTTTTTTCCCAATGCTCTAATTCACAACACTCTGTGAAATTCCAGATATTCAGAAAAACTGTTCTAAGAAGAAAAAAATAGAAGGAAAATATGACAAATTTTCTTTCTGTCCTCTTTGTTCTAACACCAGCTCAAGAAACCTATAAGGGAAAAAAGGTAACACACTGTTGAATACACCCCGAACACATTAGTAAAAAAAAAAAATTAAAAGTTATAAAAAAACAAACAAAAAACCCAGCTCTTTACTTGTGAAATGGTCTTAAATGTGTTACTAAAGGACAGCACCAGGCCAGAGACGGTTTCTCTGACTCTGTGAGTACAAGAGCTTTCTTTTATCAATGCTTTGTAAGATGAAAATATTCCCGTGATATTCACTACATCTAAAATCATGGAACGGACCACAGAGACCAAATATCAGCTCTATAAGCCATGTGTCTTGATTGTCTGAAATGTGTATCTACAAAAAGTTTCTTTAGTTTGGTAGATACAAGAAAATTTAATAGGATAGGTGTTAGGTTGAAACAAGGAATGTTCTCCTATTTAAATTATTTGTAATGAAAGAAGTGATTGATCACACAGCCAAAAGGAAGAGATACTCTCTCCTTGTTGCACTGCACTTAAGACTTACACATATCATCAGAGGTTAAGTTTTGCCTGCACTATACACTTGAGAAGGGCATAGGGTGAATACCAAGTTATGTCTGTTAAGGGATGCAGTGAACAAGACTTCAAACTGTTTTGAAAAGTAACATGTAAGTTAAAAGTCAAATACATTGAGGTGTTTTTACTAAGAGTAAAAAATTGTTAAGAGTAATGCATGCACTCAACGGTACACTATCTGTAGTGTTTCATTTCAACAGTATGAAATGAAACATGTAATGTATATTGAAGAAAAATTAGAGGTCCCACTCCATTTGTCATTTTTAAAAATTACAGTTCCTCTCTGAATAGAATTTTTTTCAAATTGCAGTGCGAAATTCACCTCTTTCTATTATTTGCTGTTTCGATTGTGTTGTATAATGAGAGTATATATATCACTTTCCTCCCCTGTTCCACAATACTTAAGACCAACTGTTATATACAGTTTATTTGTACTGGAAGAATGCCTACCTTCTACAGTAATTTCATATGAAAATGAACTCAGCCTAGGGAAGTGTTCAGTCTTCTGGTACCAATTTTATGAATGATGATTGTAAGGCTAAAAAAAAATAAATAATAAAATCCAGCCATTTCTACCTGATATATTTTGCTACTCATGAGAAGTTTTCTCTTGTGACTCATTTGAAATATGTGGAGTTAAGGAATCTACTATTAGATACTAAGAATAAGAAATATATGAAATGAATATCAAAATGATGAGATTCTAATTTTATGTTGAAAAACTGCTTTTACAGCCACCTACTTCCAAAGCAAAGTATATCTGAAGTCAGCAACTTTTCTTCAAAGGTCTCTCATGATAAACAGAAACTGAAAAGCCACTGACATCTCTTCATAAAGATAGTGAGGTAAAAGCTAAACATTTTTTTCTAATATTAAAAATCTGTATCAAATGACCTTGACTGTTTTCCAAATAGCAAACCTGAGACCTGAGAGCTGCAAAAAGAAGGAAAGATGATAAAAAATATTTTGGTTAAGATCTCATGCATTTTTTACGTAATCTCAAACTAGCAATCCTAGAGTATTTTGAGTGTGTATGTGACTTCTGAACAGTGCAATAAAAACTACAATGTGATTTTGAAGCTGGTACCATATTTCTCTTCTTTCCTTTCCTTTACTCTATTCAAAGCCTGAAACCAGACTATATCATAGTTGCTTCTTGAGTAAAAATGTATTTCTACTTAGCAAAGTTGAATACACACACAAAAAAATTATATTTTTCAGAGGCTTCTAGAAATTAATACACAATGCTGTTTAAGCAATTACCTTAAGCATAGCATGACTCATGCAGGAGTTCATGTCTCCCCCAAGTGTGACTCTGGCAGCCCTAGCAAGGTGGGCTGAGGGACCCTGTATTGTCCCCACTCTTCTGCCAAGCACGCTGCCTTCCCCACTGAGTCCTCTGTACTGGAGCATTCAGTCTGTCCTGTAGAATGCAGCTCTGCTGACTTTCACATTTCCAGAAGGCAGACTTTTTTCTTTCCTACAACCAAATTTATGTGTCATCTGTATCCTCTGCTGATTGTAATGAGATCTGCATTCAGTAAAATTTTCACTCGAAAAGGATAAAACACATTGATGTCAATGTTGGTTACAAAAACACAAGTTAAAGCTACCAAAAAAATTACTAGAATTCTAAAAAATGGCTTTCTTCCTCTACAATGAAACAGATTCAATTGATATCAGCAGTATGGAAACTGACAGCTTACCATGAATTCAAAGAATAATTTCCTTCTAAAGGCAAAATCCAAATATTAGACTAACAAATAAGAATTTCACCATTAATTTCAGCACATATATTGAGAAATTTTAGAAAAGTGATGCAATTCCAGTGTCCCATGTCAGAATACCTCGACACTGGCCTGTTTATAAGAACAGGTGAAAAATATCATAAAATATTAAAATACCTTGTAGAAGAAAAAAAGAAAAAGATCAAATAACTCAGCTGGACATACATTCTGGCTGAATATAAATGTATAATCTGAGTGACTAACTCAGCTCCAGCAGCTTTTTCTGGCTGAATTCCCTTCCTTTTCACTTCAGAGACAGGTTTGTACTGAATATTTCTGTTATTAGAGATTGAACTTTTCTCAAGTGTCTGAGCAGAAGGAACCACATTCTCCACTAAATGTAAAGCTTTGTATGACACATAACTGAGGATTCAAAAAAAAAACCCCAAAACACTGGCTTACTTTAAAAATAAAATCTGGCATGTGAAACTATCTAGCAGGATATTTTAGTCCTTTTCTCTCTGATCTGTAAAGTTAGGATGGAATTCTAATGAAAAAGAATTTCTCTGCTGACACTTTCAAAGCTTCTTGTTTTTGTGAGCATGGAAGTGAAGTTGTTCAGACTTGCAGAACCTTCACTTACGCTCTTTGCCATAAACAGTAGGTGAGGAGGAATACGAATATATGAGGAGAAAATGAAAGAAAAAAAATTTTCAGGCAAAGCAAACTTTGTTATATTTCAAAGAATATTTCTGTTCAGCAAAATATGTTAAATCTATTCCCTATTAAAGGTACTGTGGGATTTTGATTTCTTTGAAAACTAAATATAATTTTAATACCACTTTAACTATGACTGAATGTACATCCTATTTACCTTAAACATGAGAAAAACTTGTGAAGGCTGATCCCAAACAGGTAACCCACAAAGATCACAGGAGCTGTATAAAAGACTCCTTCTCTTTAAAATCAGAGTTTTACAGATGTAGACTACCTCTAACAGCACATCTGGTAAGTTGTACTCTTGATTCACTATAATATGATAGTGAGACATCGTCTGGAAAAGCAAATCAGTATTTCTCGAGACATTCTTTAAGGTTAACATACTACGGCTTATTTTTGACAGAATTTTTAGAATATGTGATCATGAAGATAAGTGTCAGAAGCCTCAAAAAATTCATTAAGATTGTACTGTACAATATTCATAGGTTTTTTACCTTTTTATCAAGACAAAATTATAGGCATTTTTTTCTAGCCTGCAAAGGACCTCATTCTTGGTCAAAGTCAGCTGTTAAAATGCACAAGAGATGGCCACTCTAAACTCCATTATGGTCATATAGTTTAGTAGGTCACTACAGTTGTATAAAGTATTATTGTACAAGAAGGTGAAAAAAAGATTGAAATTTAATTAATAAATAAATTAATTTAACATTATGAACAATCTTTCTTTGGCTGTGATGTTACTCTACTATTTTTCACAATTTTCAATTAATCCTTCAAAATAAAGCAATTTGGACTAGAAATTATTTTTGATACTACAACATAACTTACTCTCTCACAACCAACAGATAGGAATCTCTTATATCTTCTTAATTTCTGTCTCTGGCAATATTTCCAAGACCTCTCCCATATCAAATAAATTCATAGTTAGTTTTCGACCTTAACTTCCATATTAATTAGTGAGACTGGAGGGCAATCAGCCTTGCAGGATAGGGCCTCAGAAGCTTAGATCATAATAAAGTTACCTGTATTATTGTACTCATATAAGAGCTTTTAACTAATTATGTCTTTTAAAGGAAATAGTGAAAACATTCTCCTTTGTTAATTGAAAATTCCCATAAAACATGAGCTTTGTAAATCACAGCTATGTAATGGATGAGGAAAGAAGTCTGTAGAGTTATTCGACCTCCATGCAGATACACTTATGATGTGTACAGCTTCTTTGTGCAACATACTGTATGAGAACAATCTGAAGGAAAGCAAATGTTCAATAAAACAAGTATTCATATATATTAAATTTCTCTATAGCCATGGAATATTACCATACTGCATAAAAACAGTTCTAATATTCATGTGGAAAATCCTCACACAGATTGTTTCTTGCTTCCCTCTTCACTGCCTCCACTTGAGTGGAGATTGTTTCTGCAAAGAAGCAATTATTTTATTGGATTGACTGCAAACTATCATCCAGGAATACCATTCATCAGCCTCCAAAAGGACAGTCCGTGAGAAGACAGCTATTCAAAAATATCTGAAAGCCCTAGAATTTTTTCAACATTCATCTCTAACACCACATGTCGTATGCTGGGAAGCAACTCAACATTTTTTTACATGCAATTTAAGGCTGTCTCATTTCCATTCCTTTCTGTTTATTTCAAACCTGTTATTCAAGTCCTAATTATTTTTAATTATCTTCTGTTTTTCTGTTCATGGTCTATTCCTCTGCTTACATAATGACCATAGCCTGAATATCCATAATTACAGAATCACAGAATTGTCACGGTTGGAAAAGACCTCTAAGATCTCTGCATCCAACTGTGAACCCCTGTCCTCCCCCCAAAAAAAACCCAAACCCGAACACCCCACTAGACAAACAAACAAACAAAAACCCCAAAACCAAATCAAACCTAAACAACCCCACAACCAACAAAAAAATACACAAATGCTATGTTCCAGTAAAGCATGTCCCGAAGTGCCTCATCTACACAATTTTTGATATTGCCCTTGGTGCAAGTTCAGGCCATTTTCTTCAGTCCTATCATTATTTACTTGAGAGAAGTGGCCAGCACCCATGTCCCTAAAGCCTCCTTTCAGGTAGCTTTATAGACCCATCGGGTCTTCTTTCAGCTTCCTCATCTTCAAATTAAAAAAAATGCCAATTCCCTCAGCCTCTCCTAACAGGGCTTGTTTTCCAGACCCTTCACCATCTTGGCTGCCCTTCTCTGAACTCACTTCAACAACTCAATGTCCTCCTTGTAGTGAGAGGCCCAGAACTGAACACTGTACTTGAGGTGTGCTCTCATCATTACCAAGTACAAGGGCACAATCACTTCCCTACTCCTGCTGGCCACACTATTTCTGGTACAGACCAGGATCTTTGCCTTCTGGGCTACCTGAGCCCACTTCTGGCTCGTGTTCAGCATTTCAGTCATTTAGATTTTAGTTAACCTTGTATGGCCCTGTAGAAAATATAGATGTGGCCTGCAGTTCCATTAGAGGACCTTGGCCATGTGTCTAGCTCAGCAATTCTACAGCTACATACACAACACACAAGTAAGTGTTGTAAATCAAGTCATTTTGATGAGAAGAAACCCTTGATCCCTTCTGGTTTGTATGCTACTCTTCTCTTTTAGTTTGGTGACAGTAAGATTGTGTTTGTTGGCTTTCAGCTTTGTTACAACAGACAATAAAAGTGTGAACCCTGCACTGCAGAAAAAACAATTTAGACATGACATGCTTCCTCCATCCTGAATGCCCCAGGCTCGGGTCAGACAGAAAATGTTATTTTTGAGAATCTGGCAAAATGTATTTTGTTTGTTCTATAAAGGTAAAGAATCAATAACAAAAAGAATGAAAAAGGTGAGATCAGGCTTTTTGACATCATCATGCCAACAGGAAGGTCAGAATAACAGAAGCCTTGAGAAAATTAAGCAAGCAGATCTCAACTTGTGGAGTAGAAGGCAAAAAAATAATGCACAGAACTGACGTGAAAGTCACTGAAGACAACACAATGATTCCCTCTTGACTTTGGTTTGAACCTAGATACCATTACAGAGACAGGAAAATTATGGAGGGGTCAGTTTGTGGTTTATTTTTGTTTTGTTTTTTACACACCTGCATTTGCACACATGCACATACACTTAAAAAGCAAACATGTGACAGGCCGCTGATCCTGCTGAAAAGTAAAGACATAACCATAAACACATTTCCATGGGATACAGACACCTCAGCATTTACCAAAACCCTAAACTTTTCTAATTCAGTCTAAAAAATTGTATTTGTATATTGACCTTCAATTCTGCATTTCAGATTTCTGAGAAAAACCTCTGAAATCATCCATAAACATACCATCATAAACAATAATTTTCTGCAAAATATACAGGAATATTAATATACCAAATCTGTAAGTATGTGAAAATAGTTGGAGTACATGGAGCAACTGCTTTCCCAACAGAGCTTCTTGCTAAAGCAGTGCTGTAAAACAAAGAGTTGCTATATAGTAATAAACTCAAGTTACTTTCTGAACTGTGTCATTGCAAAGGAATTTTAATGCAAGACTGGTTATAAAACACTATTAACATTCAGATTTGTAGGATCAGAGACCAAAACCAATGTAAATTTCAGCAATCTGAATGTTTTAAGAGATATAAGATTCTTAATACGATAGCTTTCCAAATCCCTACTGAAACAATTTCCTTCTTTGCAACGACAACTCTGTGTAGTATTTCCAGTTATTTCTGTGTAATGTCTATTTTCAGCTTGTTATAAAATAAGTGGACTTAAGAATGAGCAGAAATATTTTTACATTATATGAAGAGATGTTGATGTGTTCTTTATAAACTTAACAGGGAGTTTTCTTCTTTAAAAAAATAAATCCTGCTATTTTTATTTGCTGCATATCTTTATGAATCTGACTGTGAAGTGTTTAAATTGTTGTGGCCTCAAAATGGTACAGAATCACAGAAATGTGGTGTAACTAGAACTATGTGATTTAATACAACTAAGTACAACTTGCCAATGAATTACAACACAGATGATCATCTTTGCTATTCAAGATGACAGGAGAGTGCTGACCTCACATCTCCTTCCAGGGCATCCTTATCCAACTATCCTTTTCCTTTGGAGAATCATCAGATGCATAGCAATGGGGACAATGATACCCTTAGAAAAAACACAGGGGAATCACTAGCATTTGCATACCTGGAAGAGCTTTTAAGGCTACATCTACCTTAGAGTTTTATTCAAGTGCAGTTCTGAAGCAGGTCCCAAGTTATCTCCAGTTTCCATTCTTTGATTTACACCACAGAGCAATTTCTGTATGCAAAAGATATACTTTTCAGGTGAAACCAGGTCCAAAGATGCTTTCCAGAAGTGCACTTTCCATGCTCCAGCTGCTAATGGGTATCCAGACAACGGCAGGAGATTAAAGCTTGCCCACATAACTCACATGGTGTTGCTATGTGGCATCAGTAATGATCTCTCTCTTTTTTTTTTTTTTAAAGAAAAGGGGAACTCTAGAACTCATATGGTCCCCCTGCCAAAGTAGGATAACGTAGGGCAGGCCACATAGGAATGCATCCAGGCAGGTTTTGAAATTCTGCAGAGAAGTAAACTCCACAATCTCTCTTAATGGATTAAAGCCATTATTTCTTGTGTTATTACTGGGCACAACTGTAAAGAGATTTGCCTTATCCTCTTGACTCCCACCCCTCAGATATTTATAGATATTAATAAGATCCTCTCTTAGCCTTCTTTTCTCAAGGCTAAACAGCCCTAGTTTTGTCAGTCTTTCTTCAAAGCAGAGCTGCTCAAGTGCCTTAATCAGCCTTGTAGGTCTCTGTTGGACTCTTTTAGGTAGATCCCTGTCTCTCTTGAGCTAGGGATCCTGAAACTGGATATAGTGTTCCAAGTGTGGTCTTACCAGGGCAGAGAACAGAGGAGGATATCCTCCCTAAATCCACTGGCCACTTTTCTTGATGCACCCTAGGATACCATTGGCCCTCTTGGCCACAAGGGCACATGGTTGACACATGGAAAATTTACTGTACAAAAGGACTCCAAGGTCTTTCTCCATGGAGCTGCTTTTCATCAGGACATCACTTAATCTGTACTGGTGGTTGGTGTTATTCCTACCCAGATGCAACTGGGTATACAGGGTATATCTGACATAATTCATATATAATTATTAAGAACAACATCAGAGACTCAATAACTTACCAATGAATTAAAGGAAATTTCTTATTCAGAATCAGATAAAATAAGGAAACAAAGCCTCAAATATTTCTTGTATTTATCTGCAATAATTTAGTGTGAGAATATTGCACTAATGCAAGACTTTCTGTCTGAGTAGTAAATGGTATTGAAGTTATGAGTGAACACAAAGTATTCATAACTGATTTTATCAAGTGACATTTTGATGAAAACAATAAAGGCATGATTTATTTTAAAATAAGCAAGAACATCCTGTATTTCTTTGAGCATCCCTCCAGAAACTTCCCTCTTGAACTTACTTGTGGTGCAGTTGTTGAACTGTATGTCATCTATTGCTGCTCCTCCTCCTAAGTCTCTGGTACGAATGCCTTCAAAGATAACTTCAAAATTCCTCAGCTTCCCCAAGTGTAAGTCAACTTTTTTCCACTTGTCATCATAATTTCCTGATTCACTCCATATTTTCACAAGCCCATCATCAGTCTGAAATTTAAATAATATATATACAGATATATGTATTCAGATATTTGTAAATATGGATTATCAAATAGTAGTTTTGGAAAAAAACCCAACAAAACAAACAGAAATAAGGCTAGAATACATTCCTTCAGTTTTGCCAATAAATGGTAAACATACACTTGCTAGAATATAGGAAAGTGAAATGAGATAATTACTATACAAATCATATGAGCATCAACTATAGATGAAGTCTCTTACAGAAATTACTCTGTTTATGACTGAACTCCAAAACAGTCCATTTCTACTGTGATTCTTTTTTTTATTATTATTTTTATTTTTAGACTGTATTACCGGGTCCAAGATTAGGGTATGAGATAGGTAGAATCTTTTAAAATTTCAGACAATGATAAAAAAGGGAGGAAAAACTAACAAATAAAAGATTATGTTTGAAACTGTTTATTTGAACGTAAATAAGAGTGTTCTGATTTTCAAATATACCAAAATATTTTAAAGCTTTTCTTTAAAAAGTGTCCAATTATAGAATTAGTATATATAATTTCAATTGTTGTGACTGGATGATACATATGTAAGATGGCAATGAAAGTAAATATTTCCAAAATTTTGTATATGTCACAATTTAATTTTCTTTATGATTTTGCGACTAATCATTCAACTTCTGAGCATTTTTTTCTAGCCTTTTCTTATAGAAACTAATTAGTACTCCAGCTAGGGTTAATAAAAGCACTGAGCAATGCACTAGTCAGCTAAATGTAATACATAGTAAAAGGTTCAAAGAAAGTAGTACATGAACAAGCAAAATCTGAGGAAAATAGAGACAAAAATGGACAGGGAAGAAAATAATTACATTTTTTTTAATACATGGTGAACCTGTTAGATCAGGTTCATGTTTATATTATTGTTTTATGCATATTTATGCTGAGAAAAATAATCTTGGTGATTTACATATTGTATTCTGAATAGGTAAGTTCAGGCAAGCATTCACTAAAACATTATGTTAGGTTTTTTTCTGAATCAGGGAACACAGAATTGTTGATATATTTTAGAAGAAGGTCCTCAGACCTACCAAAACATATACTGTGATGATGTATGGCTTGACAAAGGTGTTCTGGAAAATCATCATTAACTGTAAAGCAGTTAGAGGAAAACAATGGCAACTTTAAATTGCTAAATAGGAAAGAAAACAAGAGGAAGAGTCTCCATAACTGCCTGTAAAGTTGTAGACATCCAGATGAACAACTCCGTTTCTGCACATTACTAATGGTGACAGCAGCCATTTATAAGTACCAATGACTGAGCACATAGGCACCTATGGAAAAAAGTTTAGGTACTGCTTCTTCAGTTATGTCTCATTGGTTTAAAGCCAATGACACAATCCATTAAAGAGGAAATGATGTAACACAACCTTGCTGGTGCTCTGCATCACTAATTCCAAAGTCATAATGATTTTCTCAATGTATTTCTCTCAGTGAGACTCCTGATTCTGTGTGTATCATATGAGTAATCAATTCATTTACTAGATTGACAGGGTATCTTAAGTTTGTATGGAACTATGTGAATCATCAAATGTAACTCCCTGCTCCTCTCAGGATGACCATATGACTAAGAGAATTGTCCAGATGCTCCTTGAACTCTGACAGGCTTGGTGCCATGACCACTTCCCAGAGGAGTCTGTTCCAGTGACTGACCACCCTCCTAGAGAAAAAGCTCCTCTCAGGCCCATTAGCAATGCACTTACAGGGACCTGGAATCAGAACCAATGTGAGACTCCTTCTAAAAGTTCCACAAATATTTCAATCTGGGAACACATTGAGCTCAAAAAGAATAGACATGGTAACTGAAGATGCTAAACAGTGGTAAAACAGTTTGGCAAGTCTATGTTAACTTATTTATTTTCTATTATTCTTATTCATCAAATATACAGTCAATTAATATGCATTAATTTAACTTAATTATTTCAATACCTCAACAACATCTATTCCATTGATTCAGATATTTTAGAACTCCCTCCAAAAGATTATTAAATATTATTGTCCATCTATCCATGACATAAATAAAATAGACAGTTATGATGAGTTACATTTGGCTTTAAGGTCTCCAATACTGAATGCAAACCCAAAACTTAGAAGAGAAGCTCTTTTTAACATTTAGTCCATTTCTTGTATCTGGAACCTCTTCTGTCTGCCCTTGAAAACTCTGTGGAATAGGAAAATTTCCCCAGAATTATTAACCAGAAATTACTGATTAATTTTATAAAAGTAGCTCATTGCTGTATATCTGGTGAATTTAAGACACTCAAAATGAGATGGATAATAATAATAATAACACTAATAAGGGAATTATTTTACTTTTGTGTGTTTAGGTGAGAGAGAAAAATTCAAAACTTCTATGTATCCCAGCACTGAGACCCAAATCTTTAACAAACTACATGTGTTTATGGTTGGATGTATGGAGGTCAGTGGGGCTTCTTAAAATATACAGAGATAAATATTTATATAAAATCTGGAAGTACTAAATGTAATACAGTTAACTGGAACATAAGGTTCACATCTTCTGCTAGTCTGATTTTGACTTATGTCAATTGATTGATTTTGATATTTTATTACAAGATATTCTGTCCAGACTTACATTACATTTATCACCTTGATTTTTGAGTAGAGGATGCTGCAAGCAAAAATACTGTTCACTTGTTTCTTCAGAAATAGTTACTTTAAATGTTGTAGTAATCAAGCTGTATATGGTATCATAGCTGTAAAGTATCAAATCTTTATACAGGTACAGGAGCTGGGGCATTTTTTATCCACAGTGAGACTGAAATACTTTGTGCTTGGAAGAATTTTTTTCAGATAGAAATTATAACAGAAATGGCAGTTTCATTGCACTTCACTAAATCTTGAATACCAGTACACTTATAAAACACAGAAGAGAGAAACATTTCCTTTCCTGTCTGGGTTCAACAGTAGCATTTCCTATACAACAGCAGCACTTCATAAAGCACGAAAGGCTGATGTTTCATTTCTCTGCTGCAGAACAAAATGAAAAGCAACCTCATGCATAACTGCATGAAGGCTGTTATCATCCAGACTGAAACATCCCTTAAAAAACAAAAGCCCTGCACATTGTCTGCATGAAACAGCCAACCAAGAGGAGGGAAAGGGAGAGACATGCAGGAAACTTGGCTCTCCTCATCTGCCCAGGCTCAAACAGTGGAGCTGGCTTGGCTAAGGGATGTAAGCCATACACTTCATCTGGATATGTACTTGGCATGACAGGATCATTGTTTGAATGCTTTACGGATCCCATCTCATGAATTATGGTTTTGTTTTCTACATTCTCCATCCATTTAAATTGTCCTGCACTTTGGCATCTCTTTAATATCTTTGGAATGTGTTTGCTTCTATAAGAAATACAAATACAGCCTGGGGGTGCAGGTGGTGGGGAATCAGTCTCTGATTTGACCATTGCATCCAGAAACTCTCATCTTTTTGACTCTCACATATAAGTGTTAATGTAAAAGACAGCTATATAAAACAGGTTATGGCAATCAGAAGAAATGTGTATCAGCATAGAGAATGTGGAAGGCCAGAATGTTACCTTTCTTTCTGTTTTTCAGAAGCTACTTTCTACTCACATATACTTATTGAATGTCTAGATTGCTCTTCAACCTGGGCTGGTTACAAAAGGCCCAGTCTAATTGAGTGCTCCAACAGACTGACAAAAGGTGGTTAAGATCTGTAGCTTGGCATTGGATGATAGTATCACTGCTGCCTCTCTGTGTGGTTTAATTATGCTGACTGTTGGTTTGAGCAAACAGGAGTCTATGTGGTTCCTTACCCCTCTTCTGCACTGTAAGCATCGTCGCTTAGGCTTCACCTGTTGTTCTTTGCCACCCTTCCTTGCATGTAATCCTATTCTCACTTTTCCTCACACCAACACTAGAATATCAATGTCACTGTGGTATCTTCCTAATGTCTTTGCCTTGGCCTTCCTTGCAGGATTTCTCACCTCACACTCTACCTGATATTCCTAAATGCGTTACCACTCATTTTCCTTTTTGCAACCTATTATTGCTTAGTCATCCACTGCTGCTAAGAAAGATAGACAAGGGTCGTGCATCATTTAAACCCCCAGCCTGCCATTCTCAGCCAAAGAAGGTATTCCAAAGTAATATGAAAAAATAACCTCCAGAAAACAGTGTACATGAAAGGAAAAATACTTAGCCTTCCAGACAAAAGGCTAAATTGTACTTCTGAACTATAGAATGATTATAATTTTTGTCTATTACATACATGCAGTTCTTTGAAAGTGGAGAGAAGACAGATCTCAGATCTCACTGGCAGAATTCACAAGTAAAATATTTTTACCCCCCCAAAATTTTACCCTTTGTTGAAGTTTATTTTCTTAGCAAGATATCTCATCTGACAGCAAATGCTGACAATGACACATCATTGCTAGCACATGACAGCCTCCAGAGTTTTTTCTGTTCTGAATACAGTCTCATACTATCTCTTCAATATCTCTCTGTGGATGTCTTCCTAAACTGCAGGGAAACATGGCTAAAATAACTTAGTCTTTTTCCCTTAAGTCTCTTTTTACGACTTGTGAAAAGCTCTGTGATCTCCATTCTACGCAAGACTGTAATTTTATCAGTGCTAAAATCCTTCTAATTTGTTATGAAGTCTACATAAGCAGTCTATATTAATATTTTGTAAACTCTGCACAACATCTCAAAGAACATCATAAATTAAAATTCAGAAGTTCTCATCACTCATTGCTTGTGGTCTGCTAAAGCTTTCATCCAACTCTTGCTTTCTGATCTACACAGCCCACTCTTTAGACTATTTTGCCCCTTTGTGAATTGATTTCACTTTCTGTAGCTGAATTCTATCTCTAACACAAAAATAAAAAATTTCAAAGTGTCTTATGCCATAGTCCCAGCTTTATTTCCTTTTCATTATCAGCTCCTCCTTATGCTGGTCTAACTCATGACACAGGAATCAACTCCCCATTTATTAGCTGTTCAAATATACAAATAGATGTTTCTGCCTGACTCTCATATACCTCTTCTGGGTATAGGACTCCAATATTTTTCTTTCTTTTGCAAAGGAGGTCTAGACAAAAATCTTCCTAATAGTTAAGATGTGGATGCACTTCTGCGACTTATAATTTATAGCTTTTCATAGTTTCTTTGAAAATGAGTTGAATCAGTATGTCCACATTTCTATGTGTATATGTCTATCAATATTTCAATTACATTACTTAACACTCAATAAACATTTCAATAATGATTATGTCAGAAGGCAACAATAAAGAACTGAGGTATCAATTAAAACTCCAAGTATAATAATAACTCTTGTTCTAGGGATCAGAAGCACAATATTATTGGCAGATCAGCTAACGAAATTTCACTTCTTCAAATAAAAACACATCAAGACAACAACAAAAAAAACCAGATGTGAAATATCAAGATTTCATTTAAGGCTCTGAATAGTTATTATTAATTGCATGTCACTGCCCTCTATGGGCTGAACATAGTTGAAGACCAAGCTGAGGCGATGAGCCACAGTTAAAAATTTCACAGTAAAAGGCATGTTTTTTCTATTGATATGTAACAGTATGTTCTGGTCTTCCACTATCCCATCATGCTGAGTGATGATGGGATGATGATCCCTCAGAAAATGACAGAATTACTTCTAAAAAGTTCATAACCTGCTTAGATCTGTAGGTCTATCTGCCTACTCATATTGGAAAATCATGATTCCTATTCAGAAGATTTTTTATCTACTTTCTGATAGTCTGAGGGGAATTATTTCTTAATGATTTAATTATTTTGAAATTCAGAATTTTCTTCATGCTTGTCTTCACCTGAAGAATGATCAAAAGTGTTTATAACCTCTCTTCTAAGAATTTTTGTGGAAAAGTATATCTTACTAGGTTCAATATCCTCATTAATTCACCTTGCATACGAGGAATAAAGGAGAAGGAAGGGTTTCTTTCTGTTTTAGAATTTTCTTTTTAATTTTTTGGATGAGTCAAATATTTTTTCCTGCACAGCAGGGCCCACAGTTGTGGCTACATTTCTAACACAGACAGAAAGATATTAGGAACTGAATCCAAAGCATGCAAGAGGATTATGTTATTTTCTGCTACAAGGATGTTGCAAAGAAACTTCTTACGAATGCACTCATTGTCAGAAGAATACACTAAGTATTCCAGATGCAATTATAAAGGTTCTGCTTTGAGACAATCTGACTTGCTATATCTGCAGTGAAACAGCAATGAAATCCATGTTTTGTTCTTGATTTGCATCTTTCCATTTCATGTTCTGAGATGGGTTTAAAATATTTTGCTGTTTCATTTGCATCTGCTATTTATTTCAGCAGAGCCAAGGGAAATGGAGCTGAGCTTACCAAATGGATGAAGGCAATAAAAACCTTTCCTCAACATTTCTGAACTCTTCAAACCAAATATACTTGAGTTGAACATTTTTCAATCAGAGACAGAATATTTTCAAATGATTCATCAAAAAGCATTAACTGTTTATTATTAATACCATGAAAACTTTCAAGATTCACTATATCAAAAGGTTTCTCTTTTTGTAGCACCCCTCAGACTTCAAGAGAAATAAAACTCTTTTTACATATTTTTTAAAAATTAGGAAAAAGCTTTTCTCCTCTACTTTCAAGTTCTTTTATAAACATTATCTTCCTGGAAAGATATTACCATCAGAATTCTAAAGATATGAGTTATGCAAAGCACCGAAGCACAATATAGAACAAGATGACTGCAACTTTAACTCTGAGTGATCATTTCTTTTGATGCATGGTATTCCTTCTGTTTTAAAGAGTATATTAGGAGGCCAGTTTATTTTTTAGGTTATTTCTTCTTGGTTTAGAATCAAGCATAATTTTATGGTGTGCAAATGAAGTCAACTAACAAATTTTGTGTTAATGAAGTCTTACTTTCCTTGATGCACTATCATCATTGAAATCTTTTGATGGCTGACCAAGTAGTTTAGTATCCCACAGTGAGGTATGTTCCTTCCTTGCTTTCTCCCTTTACTCAAAAATGTGTGGAGTGTCATCTTGCACTTTTACATGTACATCAGAGATACAGGAGGTGAAAGGAAGAAACATCACAGCTTTTCCTCACTTGCCCATATTTTAAAGACCTTTTCTGTGAATCTGTATTTCTCTAAAGCACAGAACAGAACAGTGTGTCTCTTGGCTGATATTTCTAATATAATCTATCTACTTACTAAGGTTCCACTGCTTGAGAGTGAGACCTATTTCCAGAAGGTTCTGAGCATCTTCCTAATAGATTTGGGCTTCTGTTACCTCAGTGCTGCAATACACAGAATACTTTCTCATTTTTAAAGATCTCAGTCCCTAGGAATTAGTATTTCATATATGGCTTGGAAAAAAAAATTAAAAAGGCATACTGAATATGAAGACTCATGCAACATAGTGTAATTTCATCTTAAAAGTAAAAGAGATGTGCTTATTTTGTCTTCTACGCCTAAAGTTATTGTCAAAGCACATGACAGATTCTATTACTTTTTTTTTTTTTTCATTTCTCAGTGATTTTCTCTTAAAGTCTAACTTCCTAAAGGAATATTCCTTAGATTATTTGAAAACAGTAACTTAACCCTACAGAGTTTCGTCTTACATTTCATTCCAGTAATAAAAGATCTACATCAGATCAATTATTCAAATGAGTCAAAGAGTGAACTGTAGCCAAGATTCATTCACCCAAGATTTTAAGCACACTTCTTTTCTTCCCTTCCCTTCCCTTCCCTTCCCTTCCCTTCCCTTCCCTTCCCTTCCCTTCCCTTCCCTTCCCTTCCCTTCCCTTCCCTTCCCTTCCCTTCCCTTCCCTTCCCTTCCCTTCCCTTCCCTTCCCTTCCCTTCCCTTCCCTTCCCTTCCCTTCCCTTCCCTTCCCTTCCCTTCCCTTCCCTTCCCTTCCCTTCCCTTCCCTTCCCTCTTTTCCTTTTTTAACATTTTTTCCTTTTTTTCTTCCTCTTCTCTTTATGGTGACATGAAGAAAAATGAGATGAGACAATAAGGTCATGAAGATGTGATGAATGAACATGTGTGTCCTCTGGCACACTGTCAGTCACCAGGCTGATAACTAGTCAATACAAACAGTTCAGTTGCACTTTGTAACAGCACTAGTTACAATCACTCATCTCAGTTTTGACAGGCTTCTTTATTTAAGAGAAAGACCCGGAATATACTCTGTATGTTCAGTGTGAGGTTAGTAAGCGTATGCAAACAAACAAAACAAAACATTTCTAGATAGCATTATTCATGTAGAAAAATCTGTATGCAGCAGTAGTTTCTGCTCTGCCCTTATCTACTGCTTTGAAAATTCATCTCTCCTAATAACCCACAGTCCTGTGGTTAAGGTTACCATTACATTTAGAAAGTTATTGCTAATATCTTCTTCCTGAAGCCCTGCATTAAATGTATAGTTCCAAAATTATTGAGTCTATCTAAAATTGCTCTGTGAGAGACAAGTAGAATAAAGAAATTTTTAAACTCAAAATTTACACTTCCCATCACTAAACTGGGGGATACTAAGGGCTGCATACTACCAGGTTCTAAAATATTCAGTATAAAAAAGAAGAAACAACAAAAAGGAATATAACAGAATCTGCAATAATCTGTAGCTATGAAATATATTCTATACAAATTGAGAGCTCTCATAGCAGACAGACCTTACTTTACTAAAACACTTCTTTCCCTACTTCTGTCTGCAGCTGTCACCACCTTATACATTACATGCCTACAGGAAGTTATATAGAAAGCAATAGCCACCTTTCCTCTTACAGATGCTTAGTTTAGAATCATACTTCCAACTCCTTTTGACATAGTGAGTAAAACTCCATCACAACAGAGTCTAGGGTGATTGCTGTAGGGGCTGCCCTGGAAGTAACAGAAATCCCATTCACATTGAGACAAATGTTAATTTAACAGGAGGTCCTGCAACCTTAACATATTTCTAATAAAAGAATTCTACGTGCTGGATAAAGTGCAGATCTATGAGATTGTTCCTGTGGTAAAATAGAAATAATCTGCCAACACGAAGGCAAAATGATAGGTCTGAAATTAGGCATGAGAACTATCACTAGCCACACTTCAAATATGAAAAAAAAAAAAAAAAAAAAAAGAGATTTTGTAATAACTTTAATGCTGTCAAACAAATATGAATAAAACTAAGGTAGAAAAGGAAGATCAGCATCATTTTTTTAAATCTTTCATTATTAACCAAACCATGTTTTGGTTTTCAATGGAAATTTCTCAGATATCCTTCCATTTCTTCAGAGTGCAGCAACTATTACAGAATTCAGTTCTGGTTTATACCTATGATAAACTTCCAGTTACTCAGTTTTTCCCCAGATATTGCAGACAGTGCAGAAGTTCTGTCTATATTTCTAAACTAATTTATTCCCTGCAGTCAATAAGCAGAGAACTAATTATCAGGAGAATATAAACCTTTTTGTATGAAATAAGGAAGCATTGCAACATTAAAAAATGCATATCAAAGGAAAAGTATAACCACTGAGTGACAGGAACAACTAAGTTAGAGACCTTCAAGGGATCTGTGGAAGAACATATCCCTCCCAGCCCTCCTATGGCAGAAAAAAAAACCAAAAGGGTATTTAAGATGAAGTCTAGGACGTTTCTATAACAATGGCATCCTGTGAAATTTGTAGCCATTATATTTGTGTACTCTGAAAATAGGAACTAGATGGTATGTTTTAAGGTATTTTAGCATCATTTGCCATGATCACAGGATCACAGAAAGTTAGAAGTTGAAAGGGACCTTGAAAGATCATCTAGTCCAACCCACCCGCCAGAGTAGGGTCATCTACAGCAGGTCACAAAGGGTTGTGTCCAGGTGGGTTTTCAATGTCTCCAGAGAAGAAGACTCCACAACTGTCCTGGGCAGCCTGTTCCAGTGCTCTGTCACCCTCACAGTGAAAAAGTTTTCTCATATATTTATGTGGAACTTCCTATGCTCCAGCTTGTACTCCCTGCCTCTTTTCCTATCATTGGATATACCTGAGCACAGCCTGGCTCTGTCCTCCTGGCACCTGCTCTATGCCTTGCTACATGGTCTCCTGTACCTTTCTTCCACATATGACTACATCTCTGCTGACTATTATTTTTAAGACCATTCAGGTTCTTCAGCTAAACACAGTAAAATATTCTTTTCAAGCTGAAGAGATTGTTTTAAAGAGGCCAGCTGTCTTGAAAAGAACAATCTGAAAGAATCAGTCTTACTACTTCAGAGTTCTAAAGAGATTTCATATCTTATCTAAAGAAACACTTCTCTGTACAACAAATTTTGGTATAACAAGGAAGAGACTGTAATTTGTATGTAGACTAAATTCCAGATGTACAGACTTAAATAGATTCCTATTGACTAAGATAAAGTTTAAACTTTAAAATGTGAAGTTTAAAATGTCAGGAGAAGAATTTCATTAGTTATTAATTCCTTTCCACAGCCCACGTACTCCTAAAACAGCTATGCGGGAAAAACAAAAACCAAAAAAACCCCACAAAACAAACAAAGAAACCCAACAACAACCAAAAAAAAACCACCCAAACCCAAAAAACCTAAAAAGAACTCTAATTCTTTTAAGTACACTTGAAAACACAGATGGCATATGTAGAGGATGGAAATGCATCTAACTAATTTTGTTACTTGCTAAAAACTTTTTATGATGACGTACTCCCATCTCCTGCTTGATGATCAATTAAATTAATTAGTTAGTTCATGTATAAAAAACTAAATGCCAGTCCTGGATCACACTCTTGTTTAAAAAAAAAAATCTTTTCTCCCACACAGATCAAACCAAATCAATCTATAAAGTACTGAGATAGTAAGTTGTGCTGTTCAGTGTAAGGAGTGGAAGGCAATATTGAGCAGCTTTGAGGAAGACCCGGAAACATCTAAAAATGGTCTGCAGAGTAGCTTTAGCATACAAACCACTTAATAGAACAATTAATATTTTTATCTGCCTAAATGAGATGGTATAAATGTGCAGAAAAAGTCTAAGAAAATTATTTAAATTTGAAAGATGCTTAACGTCCATGATTTGATTTATTGATTCGTCCAAATATAGATTCAGAGACTGGCCCATCACACTGTAACTTCAAACAACAGAACACCATTTTCAATAAACTGTTAAGTCAGACATGCAAAATGAATGGCCTTGTACAATTACATTAACCTAACTTTCCACTGTGGGTGGAACCTTTACACAACAGCTGTCTCTTATGTTTCAAGGGGAAATACAACTGATCAAAAAATATTCATCATTATTAATCTTAAATGGCACCTGTGGTGTCAAACTTTCCTCTACCATTATAACAAGAAATTTGTGGTGACTTTTAATGGTTTACAGAGAACAGATAATTTTACAAAGAAATAAAAATAAGGTAATTTTCTCTCTTTTGTTCTTCATGCTTTAAATTTCCTGTTATAATATTAGAACTAAAACTAGTCTAAAATACTTCACTGTATTTTTATTCAATGACTTCTATCCAACAACCAAAATTTGAACTACGATGCTTTCCATTAAAAGAATTTTATTTCTTTCAATTGTATTATTTTAAATTCAGAAAAAGAAAAAAAAATATCTTTTCACTTATGATTAAAACCTGAAAACATCCATGTGATTTTTTGATAGATATAGTAACAAGGTTGGGTTTGGTTTTTAGGCTTTTCTGATTGGTAGGCTAGAGGATTTTTTTTTTGTCATCCTCATTCTCTTTAGAAAATAAGACCCCAGCTGTGCTAAGAATTTAGCATTACAGCTAAAGATAAAAAGGTATCCTTGTTTGCCAGTTCCACAAGATCCACACTTACAACACAGGTAATTCTCTTTTTCATTTGCATTAGCTTTGGAAAATTTCCCTTTTCATCTAAAACTCCTGTAGTTAAATAAAAACTAGTATCACAGCTAGATTAAGCACTTCAAATAATCTAATATGTGGGAGAGGAGATAAGACATGCAAATTTTAGGGTTCATTTTCTTTATTTAGTGCTCCTGCTGTTGGCAAAATAATATCTATTCTGCAGACCACACAGTTATACCTATGCAATTCAGGAATTTAATGCAAATGATCTTTTAATTTTCAATTTTAGTAGTACTACTTTATAATCTCTCATTACTCTATTAATTCAAACAGAAAATCGCATTAGAATGGGTTTTGTAATGGGTTTTGTTTGTTTTGGGTTTTGTTTTTGGTTTGGGTTTTTTTTTTTTGGTGGGGGGGTGTGGTTGTTTGTTTGTTTTCACTTTTTCAGATATGGCCTGCTAAAACTTGCAGGAACAAATTACAAAAGAATGAGGCAAGATGGGAAGTGCTGGACAACCTGAAGTGTGTGACTGAACATAGAATAGGCCTGTGGATACAATATGAGTCAAAAAAACTAGTTACAGAAGGCCTATGAATGGACTAGGGGGTTTCCATAGGAAAAAAAAAAATTCTATTGCTTCTACATTAATGTGAGGAGGCGGTTGTTTTTCATGCATCCAGTGAGAAGAGTCAATGTAGAAATACAGTCTATTTTAAGCTGTGAAGCAGAATAAGTTGTTTCTTGAGACTTTATTCTTGAGTGACTTCCTATAGAAACAGGGTCAGTGATAGTGATTTGTGAATATTTCACTTTAAACTACTCAATTTGGAAATAAAACATACAGAGGAAATCAGCTGACTATTTAAATCCAAAGTTCTTTTGGTAATATTATGTTTGCCCAGTGAGCTTTTGCCCTGCTATTAAACACTTTTTAATTTCAGTTTAGATGGACCGTGAGTTGGATACTGCAGGCTCCATAAATAGATGTAACGTCAACATCTTTCATTTGCATAGATGTTGAGGGGTTGATTTGAAGAATACTGTATTTTTGCAATGAGCTCAATGGCCTGTTTGGATTTGATTATTACCCTGTATACCAAGAGGTTTATGCGAAGAATATGTAGTACGATTTGAGAAAAAAAAAACATACAGTAACTGCAGAGATATTCTGCTGGAAAATGAGTTTGTTTTCTCTAACTGCAAGCCTTAACATAAAAGTTCATGCTTGCCTAATAGCATCTCTTTCATGATCCTACAGTTTTACTGGTTATACCATAATTTAAGATACTACTTTAGTAGTATGGGTAATCTTAAACTGAGAATGTGAACATAAAGATGGAGACCTTCGAGTAAGTGAATGGCAGAATAGTTTGAGTTGAAAGGGACCTTTAAAGGTCTTCTGTAAACTTTAATTAAAAATAAATGTTTATTTTTGTATCTTAGTCATTGTAAGTAACTTTTGTTTTCAGTTTTAAATACATTAACAAAGAAAACTTATTTTCAACCAACAAGTTTATTTCTAATCAATCTATTTCCCTTATAGACCCATGCTTTCCTAGGAAGGAAGGAAAAAAAAAAAAAAAAAAACCAAAAAAGCCAAAGCAGCTATATCAATATATCTCATCATCTACATGGCTATTTGATGAGGGGCCTATTGTCATTTGTAGGTGTTTGGACTAAATCTACTATGGGCTGTCAAAGGGCTCATTGCTTTTCTATCTTAGAGAGATAATTTGGGTTTTGCCTCCCGTTGTTGATGATTATTGATGTATTTTATCTTCCAGGCTTTTGAATTACTCTTATAATACACAGAATACTTGAAATATTATTTGAATAAAAGAAATGAGCAATTAATTTTCAAGGACAACATATAAGTTATCATTTAAAGTAAGGCAGTCAGCATTGGAAATAAAATAGATTTTTTAATGCACCAAAATAGTTTCTATCCCAGGATTTTATTACCAATAATGAAGAGAACATCATGAATATTTGGCAAATAAACTGCACCACCATTTATACTTGATCAGACAGGATTCTCTGCACAAATAATCACAAATACACAAACTCACTTGTAAAGGTTTCTTCTACATCTAAAAGCAGTATATTTTGCCAGTGTCATGAAACACCATTAAAACGCCCAATGGTACAGCCTGCACAGAGGGATTAAATACATGCTTCAGCTACACTCATCATTAACTTCTACATTTTACTAAGAATCATATGATGGCCTAATACTTGCTTTTGCAAGCATTTAGTGCCTTTTCTATTTAGTTAACAGTAAGTGGAACAGCCAGTTGTCAAAGAACGTATCAATTCTCACTTGTAACTGAGTAACTTAAAATATCTTAAATTTTTCCTTTTCTTTTCTTTTTTTTTTTTTTTTTGTCATTCCACATTTAGTGAAGAAAATGCCATTTCTAAAGAAACTGGATTATATATTCTTCACCCAACTAGACAAAACCACAGAAAAATCAATACCATTATATTCTTGCATTTTATTCTCCTTTTGTGCAAGTGTTACTAATTTTTTTGTTGTTGTTGTTGGATGTTACCCTACCATAATGATGGCATTGCACACTAATAGGGATGACAACAATATATTAAAGTAGCTCTCACATAAAGATTATCAAAGAGAAAACTATTGTCTATGAAGCGGAAAAATAGAAAGAGATTTTTTTAAAGGTTTTCTGTGGCTTTTCAGAGAAACATTTTGGAAGAAAAATGGTGAAAACATTTTTTAAAGAGTAGAATAATAAAAACCAACAGTGAAGAAGAAAGTGTGAGGAGCTGTTCGAGTTCACAAGCCGAACAACAGAACATCAGAAAGCCAAAGCACTCTGCTGGATCACATACACCCTTAGAGATACCAGATATTAAAAAGAAAAAGATCCTTTTGTTACCTTAATCAGAACCTGAATATGTCCCGTGGCTTTTGATGACTTGAAGTACCAGAAGCTCATCACACAACTCCTGCTTGATTCTTTCCATCTAGAACTCTTCACATGTGCTTTTTCATTTTTTAGGGCTAATGCAGTGGTCTCAAGATATAGGAAGTGTCCTGAAATTAAATAATGTGTTACACTAAAACGTTGTTTAGGACTTTCAAATTAGATTCCAAAATTTAGGAAAGAAAATGGAGACGTATGAAATATACTTCTTGTACATATCCTGTAAGACTGAGCTTCTGCTTAGTTAAAAATGAACAGATCACATTCCTTGTGCACTTGTTATATCAGACATTAACTGGGAATAGCTTACAATTTGCATGAACCTGTGTGGCAGAGAGAGAATACTGCTATTTCTCACCTATTCTCATTACATGTCTTTGACCAACACCATTTGGTTGATATTTTGACAGTATATCATACACTAGCCACACCATTTCAGGAGGAAGTTTCCTGAAAGATGGTGTTCAAGCTGATATAGTCTTTGAGTTTCCATTTCTATTTTTTTAATCAGAAGTACAATAATATAATAAATTCTGAGAGTTTTCATATTCAATTCTTTTACTTTGTACAAAAAAATGATGTGTAGTTCTTATAAACATAAATGTAGTATAAATAACAAGCTGTCAAACTATAATTGCACATCTATTGAAGCTTGTATATGAACTAGAGAAAAAACATTCCTTCATTAGAGATAGAGTAAAATAGGTTTATTATAAGTTTGACACTTCTCTGGCAAATTTACAACCATAAATGCTCGTCATGATACTGATGGGATGAGAAAACTGTTTCTTCTCTAAGGTCAATCATATAATTAACAAGTGTAGTGACACCTAAATAATATATTTTTTAAAGTAATTGTACAATAAAAATGAAAACTTTTTCTACATCTGCTATTTTGTCTATTAAAAAAGTCACATGCATAAATGCTATGAAATATCAAAAGCACATCATATATTATGGTATCAATGTCTTCTTGGAAGATGTGGCTAGGTTGAATTGAATGCTAGGAATGCTGAAGTTTGTTCACATCTGTTTTAAACTAGGCATATTACATCTGCTTGGAGGAAAACAAAACAAAAGCTTTCACATTCTTCTTTAGAAAAAAATGTGACTTACTGAGTTGAAAGACACAGGACAGTCTAAAACACAGCTTGGTCTGAATGACTGGGACCAGCACTGTGGGACACTGGAGTGAGCAGGGCCAGTCAAGCTTAGCTAGGGGATCATGATTTAATGTTAAAAACTGAGGTGCTGCCAGCGGAGTTAAAATTTAGACAATTGCTAGATGCAATCTCAAGAGCTGTGGTTTTGGAAGTTAGTGCTGAAATTCCTCTGTGTCTTTCTTTGTGCAAGAACTGATCACAGAACACTGCAGTATTCTCTTCCTCATATGACAAAATTTTAACATCTGAGCTCAATTTTGTTTTGGTTCTTTCATGAACACAATTGTTAAGTGTGTTCTGTTCCAATTGTCTGGCCAGCTACCATCTCCATCTTTAATCAGTTGTCCAAAGTGAAAAGTGAAATGAATTCTAAGTATAATTATTATAGAGCAACCCTTGAGTAAAAAACAGAGAATGTATCCTCTTTCATCATTCATCACAAAAAAACTCTAGTGTAAATGTCCAGGGTAGAAAATTAGATAAACAGTAATTTTATTTGGATGTTGCATGGATCCAAGGTACATACTGTGAAGATAAATCAAGCCAACACAGTCATATTGGGCTGTCTCTAAATTAAAAAATGTACAGCTACATAATTTTTGTGATAATTTGTCCCTAGTTCACCACCATTCACCTTGGTAAGTTTTCACTAGCTCATGAGCTCTACATATCTTCAGGCAAACTTCGATTTTATTGGGTTTTGTACTTCAGCAGTTCATGCAGACTGAGACAGTTTACTGAATGCAAGTGCCTTTGCCTTTGTGCAGCTCTGCTGTGGAATATTTCAATTTAAGATCAGTTCTGAGCTCAGTTTCATTTATGCCTTTGCCTGACTTATGAAAACTTCAAAGGCAGGGAATGAAGAACAAGAACAGATAATTGAGTGCTTTGGCCAAAACAAGCCAGGAGAAATACTCCCACTAACAGATTTATTTACTTAAATATATTTGTTTAAAACTATCAAAAATTAAACTATGAATTGTCACTGTGGTTAACTTTAAAATTTCCAATTAGTTTCTTATCTGCTAAATAGATTTTTCTCATCTTTCTTTAGGACACACTTCAGATATGATTAAGCAGACAAAAAAAGGATTTCCCTGGGGTACATAGACACTGGTACATCCCCTCTACTCAGGGACACATTAAAATGTCTCATTACCCTTCAAAGAAACACATTTTTATTATGTTAAAGATAAGTTTGCTCACAGTCAGGACTATTTATACCCAGTGTGCAAAATCTTAGGTACCACTGTAGATTTTTTTTCTCCCCTTCAGATCATTATAGCATGAGCAAGAACTGCAGCCTCCTGGAAATAAGCTCAGGCTCTGGAGGGGCAGGACCAAGTGGATATCAGAACTGAACTAACTCACTCTTGCAGGCTGTAGCCAGTCCACATGTCTCTCCCCTGACACAAATTATCTTGCTTGATTCATACAGCAATACTTTAAGAAAAAACAACAGAGAATCAATTTTTCCCAACTGAAAGTAATTTTAAAACAGCAATTAGTATTTTTATATTGCTATACATTTAATTCATTAAAAATGACAGATATGTTAGAACCCCCCTGTTGCCTCTGAAGGGAGGTATTAAAGGCTCTGTGAAGAAAATTCCATGTCATTTGTGAACTGACAACATACCAGTTTTGTTTCCAAGCGTGTGGTCCCTGGGGGGTCTAAGACTTTGAGGCGAGCTGACCCCTAGCACCCAGTTAAAATTGTCTGCCAGGGAATTTTGCCAGCCACATCTGCCGTTCTCAAAAGTGCAGGAAGTTCCACATTCATCCTCGTCTGTATTATCCCCACAGTTGTCTTCAAAATCACAGCTTTGTTCTGGTCTGTAACACTTGCCATTCTGACACTGCCAGTAGCCATGCGAGCAGGAGCCTGAAAAGAGACAAATGGGGTGTCCTAGTGAATCACACTGCCGTGCATCCTAGCAAGGTTACTGGAAGGTTACGTCTCAGAGAGTTTGATGTTTAGGAGGAGGAGGGTGGTCCAGAGCAGTTTTATTAAAAGGCTTTGGTTCCCGTGAAGTGCCAATCCATTATCAGTTTATTTCTTTTGTGTTTTGTCAAGAGATTGCCTAAATAAATGACTGTTTCCCTTGTAAAGCCTTTGAGGGCAAGTTTCAGCCAGGCATTCCTTCAATAACAAAGCTTTCTAGTCTGACTTAATTGCTGACATTCTCCTTTCATGTGGTATAGGATTAGACCATTTTATTTTAGCTGCAAACTTGAGCTCATTTTAGCAGTCCCAATTTGGAAGAAAAAGCTTTTCTATTTTAACTTGCCTTTTAATGGTTTCTTTTTTTTTTTTTTTTTTTTTTTTCTCTCTCCTCTTTTTTTCAAATGTGTTCAATGGGGTGATGCTGTCCTTTTTGTGCAGTATTTCTGGCATTATTGAGGGACAATTCTGCTATTGTACAGCCTAAAAATTGTAGAACTCATTTCACAGGATCCATTTCCAAACTTCATGTTTTCATTTCGGATCAGTTTCTGCAGGGGTCTAGATAAAAGCAGCCCCTTCAGTACATTCCAGGAAGGAAGACACAAAATTCTGAAATGGACCTTCCCTATTTTCATTTTCCATTCTCCATTCTCCACTGCCAGAAATATATGCACAAATACAATTTCACTCAAAAATAAGAGCATCACTATATAAACTCATCAGCAAAAAATTATAACATACAAATATACAGAAGTTATACAAGTATGGGAAGAATTTGAAATAATATATACCAAAATCATATGGAGTTAAAAAATTATTTCTATACACGCTATCTGAATTTAAAGGAGAATCTAATGGAAGAAAATTGAGCTCAGATAAGGCTGAATGTTATTAAGAAACCAGAATAACATATTAATTAACAAAACGAAAATAAGAGATGGTGTATGCAGTTGGTGTGCGGGCAGCCTCCATCCCTAGGATTTTATGTAAGACTCAGAATTGCAAATGCCCCAAACTAAGTGAAAAAACATTGCCACACTACTTTGCTTTGAGTAAAGTGAAATCAAGCTTCTAACAGTTGCTCAGAGAAATGAGAAAAAAAAGTCCTAAACAGAAAGAAGCAAGCCAGAATAAAAATGTGACAATGACTTAGAAAGACAAGAATATCAGGCAAAGGTCTCTAGAGCTGGAGACAAGGAAAATGGGTAGGCTCTGACTAGAAGAAAAAGACCTATTTGAAGTTCACATTACAAGTTTATGAAAGCATCAGTATGATTTTTATTAGTACACAATCTTTGAAAATGGTCCTGACTAAAAGACTGCATTAGCTGCATTGATGTAAACATTGCCTAACAACTGCAACCTGCAAGACAGTGAAGAGTCCATTAGCTACCTCTCCACTCTGTCAATCTGTCAGTCAACTTCTATGTTGTTTCCTGAAGTAAGATGCAGATTTTTTGTAAAATTTCTGCCTAATTCAAATGGGGTTTTTTTGTGTGTTTATTTTTGGTTGGTTTTTTTTGTGTGTGTGTGTTTGTGTGTGTGTATGAAGAATGAAAGCAAAAAAGTTATGTTGCCAGCAAACTAAGAATTTAAATTCCAGGACAAGTCCATGTTTGGAAATACTTTTCCTTACTGCTCATCATAACAAATAATTGCAATAACTATTGCATTTTGAGGTCCCTTTGTAGCATTGCTTCAAATGTCAGGTTGAAAAAAGGGGGAATTGAGAGTGGAAGTCTTTGTTTTCTGAGGAAAAACAAAAAAAATCCATTTTGAATCCTGGCATGAATGAATCTTTTGAAGCATGTGTAATGAATGATATCATACTGTCTAACTGATCCTGTAACGTGACTTGTTTCTATATGAACTTCCATAGTATGTTTTCTCTTTAAGTGACATATTTCTAAGGTTCTACAACTGTAAAAAACCACACACACACACAAAGAAAAATAACCAAACACAACAAACTGTAAGAAAAAGGTTCTTTTTTGAGCTTTCGTCTTTTCCTCCTTTTTCAAATTCCTAAAAAATCCAAACACTATGATACATAGATGCTTGTGGGTGCAAAAGGGATTTTTAATTTAGAGGAACTTCTCCTTAGCAAGGTTCAGTAACTTTTTCCTCCAAGCAGTTTTTCTGAAAGATTATTAGGAGGTAGACTTTTTGCCCTATGTGGTAACTGTATCAACACAGTAGGCTGCAGTATACCCAGAGGAGATGTTTGTGCCTTTCAGATCAATAATCTCTGAACTGAACAGGATCTACACAACATAGGAAAACAGAAACCTCAGTCAATAATTCCCTTGTTTTATATATTCTAAGCAACATCAGCAGATAGAATGTTTTATTTTAAAATACGTAATTAGAACAAGGATTAATCATGTTTATTTTAGAAAGATGTTTTTTTTTAAATGCATTTTGAAAAAAATGTACCTGAAAACATCAAGAGAAAATAATCTTATCATCCCTCATCCTTCCCTTTATGAAGGTAATAGCTATTTTTAAAAATACCACTTATTAATTTACTATAAAATTAATCACAAATTCTCACACATTGTTTGGACTCATACCTAAGTATGCAATAATTTCATTTTCACTTAATATTGATGATAACTAGTTGTGTCATATTTGCTTGGATTGGCCATGAAAGTTTCCTGAAGGAATTGTCTGTTTAAACACTCACACTGAGTGACCAAATGGAGACCAATTAGTGTAATTTATCAGATACTAGCTTAAGAGGTAGTTTGATTATGTTCTGCAATTACATGTAAGAAGACAAACACTCATAGTGGAAAGCTCTAATTTAGAAGAAAAAAAAAAATCACATGCTGGAAAATTGAAGGTAGTGAAATTCATATTAAATTGATTGAGTAATTAATCACCAAATAGATACCCATAGACTTTGATAAGTCAAAAGCTCTGTTAAGGGCTTTTAATAGTCTGAAGCTTTTCCCAGAAGATATGCTTTAGTTGAACTTATTTAATAATTCAATGAAACTACAAAATAAAGGTGAAAATCTAAAATTTATCTATTAGATACCAAGCTTATTAGAGGTGGTCCTTAGCATATCTTTGCTTTTTGGAATTAACTATGATAAACTGAAAAAGGTAAATAAGATCTGAAGTTCTAGAGAACTGTAAAACATGGTTGTATATGAGATTACACTAGTTATGACTCTAGTCATAAGCATTTAGCTCAGTTCTCACCAGCAAGATAATTTGTATTTTAGAATGACAGGAAATAGATTGGTGGTAAGGACATCCCAAAAGTTTTTAAGTGTGTGCTTCTTAAACTTATTATAATTAATGATATCATTCTCTATCTTTTCCAAATCCAAACACAATCAAATGAATGGGATAGTTTACAATTCCCAGTAGTATCAAAATAGCACATCAGTAGGCTTTAAAAGCTAGATCTGATTCAAAATCTTTTCAAAATATTTTATTTACATTCACATCGCTGGAAGTATACTTTTTGCTACTAGAGCTAGAGATCTTGTAGAACCATAATCTGCTATAGAGGCCAGAGTAATTAATCAGCAGGCCAAGAGTATGACATCCCACGGATATGAGCTCTCTAGATATTTTAGATCTTTGAGTTTCTCCCTGCAACAATAACTCCATTATCATTATTAGTCTGAGATGACATTACTGTATGACTGAATTGTATGCATTCTTTAAAAAAAGAAAAGTTAACAAGAACATCTTTCCTCTAATATCTCACCCGTATAACCCAAGGACATATAGTAAAGTGCTTTCATCACAGCTGATGATGCATAGTAATAATGACTTGTCAGCACAGGCATGTGAAAAATGCATCTCATTTCCAAAGCCAAGCCTGAGAAGTTACAAGAATTTTTAAAGACTTTCAGAAATTAAAATACTGGGAAAAAAAGAAGAGCAAAAATGTACTACACTTTATGTGTTCTTTCTTTATAAATAGTCTTTTATTTCTAGATTTGAGAGCAAATATTTGAATTTTTGAGTTTTCAAACCAACCGTTCAAGTACCTTGACATATTTATTCATATTCTGAGCAATACAAAGTTTGAAAAAACAACATCCTTTGTGGTCATTTGCAAAAGGGATTTTGGGAAGAAACTGCTAACTTTCCAAGTGTCTCCCATGACAAAGTTTTCTCCAACAAGAATTTCCAACAAGTTGATTTCTTGCCCGTTTCCACATATAGACAGAAAAGAATTATTTTCCAGCAATCAGTTGCAGTATATCTATCCTCAAAACCATTAAGAATCAAATATATAAACAGAAAGGTAGTTCAACATCATTGTCTCTATCCATGACAAAGCACAGAAGCATTCCATCATTCCATTTACTATTTCACATTAGAATACAATAGCTATTTGTCACTCTTATACATACCCAATGTATGACACATTCAGTGTGCCCTAACATTGTGCTTTGCTATTTTGAAGGTTAACAGAAATTCTGGAGGATAAGAGAAGCTAAAGGCAAGATGGGCACTCAGTGCCTCTTAGTATGCAGGTCAGGGGAACTATAAAAAAAATATTATGAAGAATAATTCTCAGTCTCAGGTTCTTAGGTGTATGTGAATGTAGTCACATTTTATGTAAATGTATGTATTCACTAAAAAGAAATACAAAAGCAAGTTTTGGCCCTAGAAGGTCTTTTTAACTTCTCCACTATTGCAGTGCTGGTATACTAATACTGTTAGTAGTAGAAATAGCACATGCTTTCCCATGCTCCTTGAGTAATCCTACACCTATTTAGTCTATGAAACACACTAGCAGGTCACCTGAAAAGGAGATTTTCAGTTAATCTTCAGTTGTGAAATCCCCATGGTGAATGAGGAAAGACCTAGGCCTGGACACATTGACAGAAACTCCTATTGCATTAGAATTAAGACTGTTTTGTTCCTTGCCAGAAAACTGAAATGAGATACAATACATGTTATAATGATTGTTCCAGTGCTAATCAGAGGGTTTAAGTCTCTGACATAAGGCAATGGTCAGACAAGGAAAACTGCTGCAGCAGAATATATGGCTAATGAGAACAGGAATACATCAATTCTTAAATTAAATTTTCCCTTTCCAAAGCCAAAGAGAAATATAGAACCTATATTCTTGAGGGTGGACAAAGAAATAGACAAAAAGGAATCCACATCTAGTTTTTAAGCAAAGCTTTCTCAGAAACAATAGTATTCATGCGTTTACCACAGTGTGAAAGATTATACACCAACCAACGTGAAAAGCTGAACTCTCTTACCTGAGTTTACTCTTAGTAAATATTAATAAAAAAGAAATATAAAAAATTTGTTTGCCTTGGTTCTGCTAAAACAAATTAAATCTAAATATTATCTGCCTGAACTCCATAGCAAAGATACAGAAGGTTCTTTAGGTTTAAAATCCATGATCCTAAAAATATGCAAAAAGTATTTTTTATTTTCATTAGTGAGTTTCAGTAGTAATATGTATTTTTATGTCAAAAGGTCTAAACTCAGTTTTGCAACTCTAGCTTTCTCCACCACAGAAGACAGCCATGAAACCCTAATTCCATGTGCAGAATCTTGGTGCAACAGATTTGAGAGGAAGACAATCAATTTGATTTCTGAAGATCTCCAGACTTAATTCCTAGTTTGCAGCATGCCTTTTGAAAGTACAAATCAACTGCTAACTTTAAATGCTTTGTACTGTACACGGATATCTTGCCTGAGCAGTGTGACCTCCAGCTGAAAGGTCCTATTGTTATCTGATTTTATGAAGAGTGGAAGAAGGCATGGCATTTGCATTTCCTGGCCATTGGTTTCATCACCTGTGTTTCTGATAGAACTAAAAATCTACAGATTGAATCTAAAAGATGGCTTGAAGTAAAACAGAACCCCATAAATCAGAGCAGTTTGAGCATGAGAAATGGGGTGCGGAAACGCTTAGTAGACAAGATAGGTCAGAAAGGAATTTCTATTCTTCATCATACTCCAAATTGTTGCCCAGAGCATATAGTGAAAGGTAGCTGCAGTACAGTGATAAATCCCCTTTGAATACCTTGCCAGAGATGATGGACTGTGCTCAGTAAATGTGACAGAGGGAAAATGTTTCCCACTCAAAGCCTGACCAGCCAGCTTTCAGATACAGAGTCCTGTCTCTGAGACCAGAGGGCAGGACCCTCTTCTGGGCAGGTCTAACCTGACTGGGAGAAGGCAGTAGACATGGAGGCCCAGAATTTGAGAAAAGCTGGTTCTTCAGCTGGAAGTAGAAACCAAATATTTTTAGAAAACCCTTCCCTGGCAAATAAAGGCATGAAAAAAGACACGACCTAAGCAGTAAAAGTAAAAAATAGTCACTGAGTGATCATATATATTATATGTCCACAAGACCTCAGCAGTCTCTTCCAGGAAATGCTTCTTTTTGTCTGTTTAGTTTTGTCTTTGACAAGTCAGACACTATGAGATGGTCCTGAACTAGCTTAAAATTGACATAGCTGTTCAGTATTCAAAAGGTAAGGTAAAGAATTATGTATATATATGTTCTGCTGGGGACTTCTACTATTTATGAACATTATTTTATGCCTTTAAATCAGTATTCATGTTCAAAAACACAAATGTAAATTACAAAGGAAACTGTTCTGGAATATTCGCAGTTTAGTGCAGATGAGATGAAAAGTGTGAAAGAGCTAAAACAGAAAGATACCAACAAACTCTATAATCAATCAGCATCCCAAAGATAAATGGCTTCTAATATGGTAATTTTTCCTCTGTGCTACAGTTATGTTTTTTCACAGACAATGGAAGAGAAAGATGAAAAATATACTTAGAAAGTCAGCCTAAGTGGTTTGAGATGAGATTCTGCAAGTAACATGAATTTGGAACCTGCATGCTCTAATGTCAATAATGACATTAATGTCTCCTAGGGTAATCAAGTAGTTGTGTTCATTATTTTTTGAAGACATTATGAATAAGACAAAATAATTTTTTCATGTAATGTTAATCCAAACCAGAATAATCCAAATTCCCCATAGAAATGATAGCTTTATTAACTATAGCTCAATTCAGTATGTCTTCACATTTAGCAGCACTCTTTGAGGTAAACAAATAGCGGCACGTAAGCTTAGCAAGTGACTGAACAAGGAAACAGCAGAAAAGTTTATCATTGGAAAGGGAGCCCTGATGAAATTATTTTATCCTGTTTCATAGGAACTTTGGTTTTAACAGGAACTGCTCAAATTACTGGGTCTAGTTAGCTTGTTTGAAAGTCAACAATACCAGGGAGTTCCTTTGCATTCAATGGAATCAGTAACTTCATTACTGCTACTTGAAAGCTATTTTTCAGTCTTCAGAAGGTCTCTCTTAGCATCTAGTCTGAATTTATTCATGACTTGTTCAGATACACTGATTTGTATGCATGCTCTGCCATTTGGCTCTTCCACAACACAGAATGGAAGGTAAGGGAAATACAAAAAAAAGTACAAACAGATTTGAGACCCAAAACCCAATCCTGCTGAAAAAACTTATATTTACTGGGCCCAAACCTTCATCTGTAAGTCCAACAGAATCTGAATATTTTCTTACACCAGTCCTTTTTGAAGCCTAACTACACAATACTAGACAACCTTAAAAAAATGAATAATAATTTTATATCTATGGCTGTGCCAAAAATAATGAGAAAAGCTTCTGTGGCATTTCTCCTGTATGACAAATTAGGCCTCATAAATTTTAAGCTGAGCATCCACATTTTAAATATTTACAAAAAAAAAAAATCTAAAATGTATCTATGAGCCTTTTGAAATTCACAAAGCAGTAGAACAAGTTTTGTGTGCACTAGAATACTGATGAATTCTAGTGGCCTGGATAACCAAGCTCTCAAGTTTCAGCACTTACAATTCTTCACCTCTACTAAGAGGCAAATCTCTCAAAACTCAGAGCTAGGTTAGCTAGAATAACTAGGTTATTCTATGGGGACAGAGGAAAGAATTGTACTTTTCTTGAGCTATGATGGCTTTACTATTTTAGCTTCATGACTGGAATATTTTTTTGACCAATATATAGACAATATATGAAAGTCATTTACATTTGCTTGCACCTGTACATCTCCTAAAAGTCACTACACAGAATCACATAAGCATCCTTCACAGAAATTAATTCCAAAGGGAGTCAGCTGCAGGATGTATATTAAGTCATCCCTGTCCCTGCCTGGCACAACAGAACAGCAATAACTCTACTATAGGCAGGATCTTTTCCTCTTTGTATGAAGATTGATGCAAGATTTTTGCTTATGGTAGGATTTATTGAGGATTTGTTATCCTGCTGCAAAAAAGTTGAAGAATAACAATCAAGTTTCTTTCTTGGATAGTGAATCTTAATTTGCTGCATCAGCTACTTTCTATTCCTGATCACTTGAAAAAGTAACTTATCTATCACGCTACCTAGGTTTTATATAACCCACTAGAACAATTACGTTAAAAATTAGGAATAAGAAAGAAGTAGGTTTAGAAGCTCAAGATCAAAATTATGCCTGAGTTTATCATCATGAACTAATTATGATTTTGTATAAAACTTGTCACTTGGAAGGGGATCGGTGTAGCTGTAGGGAAATACTTTTTCTCAAAAATACATTTATACATTTTCTCAGTAGGGAAATACTTTCTTTAGAACAGATATTCTACTTGTACAGAGCCTTTCCATGTATACTAATATTTTTTTTCATTAGCATAAAGAACATCAATTTATTATAAGAAGAGATATTTCAGCTACGTTTCTGAAGTTCATAGTTTCAAACAGTTTCAAAATTAGAAGCCAGTATTTTGTCTAAGACTGTGCAACTATGTATGCAGTATTATGAAGGTCAATGACCATAACTCCAGGCTGTGTTCCTTCTAACTTCAAGAAATAGATAGTTAATTTTTACTTGATAGCTGGCTATTAAAAATCCACAGTTCATTTCTGCTGATGAATACTACATTTCCATTAAAAAAAAAAAAATATTCTAAATTAAAAACTATCCTGTAAAATGTTAGATACAGAACTATTGTTCTAGATAGGTCATTTCTGTTCTAGATAAGGTCCTTTCTCTGAAGCTTTCATAAATGTAATTTGTTAGCAAGAAACTAAAGACTATATTCCCCAAACTTCTGTGAAATTCATCTCTAATATCAGAACAGGAACATGGAATTTATTCAGAGACAACTTCCCAGCACTATTCTTTTCCAGGGACCGCATTGGCACATGTTGGCAGAAGAGATAGTTGTCCTTCCCCCAGGTAACATAAGTTGTTATTTCCAGTATGATCTTTAGTATACATGAAAAGAAAACCAACTAATTCTTAGTAGTGAATTGTTTTAATTACTTAGTTGATTATGTGAAGTATGTATCGTAATATTGACTGTGAATCTCAAAATATGATAACAAACCTGGATTAATTAATAATGAGATTAAAAAATTAATCTTAGTAATTTTTATTTGGTCTTCATTCTATAATAATTTTTCACAGTACAAAACTAGCATTTCAGCTTCTGGTTTCATTCAGTTCTCTATCTAGTTACCTATTACAAAACTGTCATAGAAGTATGTTATTAGAACTCTTCAGAAAACTAGTGTAGTTCTTATGAAAAACAACAAAAAAATATAACATTAGCATTCTGTGTCTCTAAAAGTGGTATCAATTTTCTTCTGATGTAACACCTTGTCTTGCCATATCATACCCAAATTAATCACACAGAATAGGCTGCTTTCTTTATTGTAGAAAATAATTTCTTGTCTGTTTTCATCATGCTAATAAAAGAATTTATGATATCAGATCTTTAAATGCTTGTGCATTCTCTATCTAGTCACACAATGTGCTCCAGATGGTGCCCAACAAAATTTATGCTCATAAATTACACTGTTCTACAAATGTAAGCACTCATTCTATTAGTGAAAAGATATGGAATCAAAAAACAGTGGAATTTGAGCATTAGTATAATGGAAACTAATTCACCTATTTGGAAACAAGGCAGGTTGCTTTTTTTATGACCACACATAGTTGCAAATAACTCTGCCCAAGACAGATCATAAACAGAAAACTGGAAAATATCCTACAAACTTCAAAGGCATCTGTTAGAAGACAGATATGTCTGGCTATTGTGCTAGTAGCACACCTTGTAGCTTAATTTAACCTTATAGAAGGACATATAACCCAAATACTATTTTGTAAATCTGCCAAACCAGGTACAGTCTGGTCTTCGACTTAAAATGGAAACAATGCTTTACATGTCCTCCAGATTAGCTGTAATAGCATCAGAAGTGTCTTACATAAAGCTTTATGCAGCCAATTCATAAGCATTTTTATCAAGTTAAAAATGTGATACTGGGTGTCTGTAAACAGTGGTAGTGCTGGATAAAACAGAATATTAAAATCTATCATCAGTTCAATTACAATAATGTCCTTAAAAGAAATAAAAGTAAACACTGATTGAATAAGAAAGTATATCTGGAGGACTTCTACTATAACAGCTATGAATTATATCTAATCTCTTAATTTTTAGCATTCTGAAGGCAGTATTTGACCCTGTAATTTTTCCTCTGAAGCCGACCACATGGTATCATCTTCAACATCTGTTGTAAAACCTTTGCACAGTACAATTGGAGGTTTTTGTTTCCATTCTACTACCTGTCAGACACCATTCAATGTAAATCTAATGTCTTAAATCTAAACTGATTACTCCTTAATGCCTGAGTCTTGAATACCTTTAGTATCCAGGTGTGCAAGAATTTTACTGCAGTTCATATGCAAAAATGGTAATGATCCAGTTTGAGCAGAGACAACAAAAGCAGAATCTGAGGCTCTAAGGTGACACATTATGAAAGTAGGTGGAAGAAGCAAAGGATTTCTGAGGGAGGTTATTTAGAATAGAACATAAGGATCTAATGAAGACAAAAATCTCATTTTCTAAAGTGAATGTGAATGGGAAGCTCTATCAGAATCACCAAGAGTGACAAGTTGTAGCTAATGAACATAACCAGAAGCAGACATTATAGGAAGATGACATCCAGCACTGCCATCCCACAGCAATTGTTTAGTCTCCAGTTAAACGAGTGTGTATTACATCCCATAGATGAGATACTGCACCAATATTATGGGAAACGCTCCATATCTTCCAGCATTCTAAAGTCGTCAACCTAACTGCTCATCACTTGGCAGTAATTTCAGCTTAAGCTACAAGCAAGGCAACTCAAAAAACAGGAGAAAGGAGGAAAAAAAAAAAAAAAAAAAAAAAGAGAGAGAGAAATTTATATATTTCAATTTTTTTTTTTTTTTTTTAAAGTCCAGAGTATAACCATGAACGTTTCTTTTCACATTAGTCTGTACATGAAAATGGAAATTGACACTTGCTTGGATTTTCCTTCCAGATACATCTGAGAACCTCATTCAGTTCGGGCACTAATTAGGAGGAAAAATATTTCACACCATGCTGGATGTTATTAGGCAACTATTTGGGTATACTCTATCTTCCAAAAGTTCAGGGGCACATCAGAAATTATAAGTACTCCTTATAGGTTTGGTACTTTTGTTGGATTTTTTTGTTTTTTGTTTGTTTTTCCCAGAACTGGCTTTAAAGTGCTTTAGAGATACTACTTTATTTGCTTCACATCCTGTTCTCTCAGAAAATAGTCAATGCTGGTTGCTTCAAAGGAATATGTAAGTGTTTTGTTATTCAATCTATTGTGCATAAGGAGACATAAAGCTGATTGCTCTCATAATCTTGTAATTATATATTAGTTAAAATAAAGGCCAAGGTTATTTCTATTTAAGTGCCTATAAATTTTTATAAATCTAAAAAAGCAAAACAAGCTTGTCATGGTGTTTAGAATACACTTTAAAGCTCTGGGTCATTTTGGAAAATCTGTTGTCCTAAATATTTTCTTCCTTTCTATTTATTTATTTTCATTTTAGCTCTGTTGCTGGATTCTACATTAAGTTATTTATTTATTTGTGAATTATAGGTTTGTGCTAAAATGAATTAAAAAACGGTCCAGGGAAAAACAAACACAAAACCAAAAAAACAACAAAAACAAATAAAAAAACTCACCACTGACCAAAATAAAAAAAAAAATCAACAAACTTAGCCAGGTTGTATTTTTTAATGCTTACTCTTAAGTGACCATGGAAGTTAACGAGTGATCAGTTAAGTAACTTTACTAGTGATATGAAGTAATTTGGAGTGCTGTGAGCTACGAATAACTATGAATAACAGGAAAAATATTTTGTGAAAATGGAATTGCTTAAAGTGACATTATCCTGTGCTTGTTATGCACTTAGCAGCCTTCATAACATCAGCCAACATTGCAGGGCATTGGCATTTCCTAAGATCTCTGTAACATAGCTGCCAGCCCCAAGCAGGTGTGCCAGGTATCCTATACAACTCCAACTGAGCTAAACAGCCACAGTTAAGCAAATAAATTACATCTTAAGTGACTGAAAATGAAATACAGTATTAGAATAACAAAATCCATTGTCACATATAGCTGATGAGCTCAAATCACTCCCATTGCTAAGGAGTGACATAGCAGAGGACTGCAGATAGTTCCTTGAACACATCGACCTAATGCTCAGATGGGTCAAAGCAAATAAAATTTTAGGATCTATCAGGAAAGAGCACAAAGAGAAAAATAATCCTCTTGCTACACTATCATTCCACTGCTCACTCATTTCCTAAGTGCTTTACAGAGACCTGATTTTATAATCTCAAAAAGTTATAGCAGAGTTGTTTTAAAAGACAGTAAAAGGAGGACACAGGGAATGTTTTCCATGTAGGAAATTGGAACTCTTTCGGTGCCTAATGCTGCTTAAGGACAATTGCATAGAGATCAATAGAAAGGAGGTGTTTTTTTCTATTATTCACCGACATTTTCAGCAAAGGGATTTGTGGAAACAGAGTTGCTTGCTCAGCAAGTGGCAGATCTGTACAACTTGCTGCAGAAATGGGGAGGGGTCTAAACTACTGAGTGAGTTCCCAGGGAAATTAGACTCTACACAGAAGGCAAATAAATTAAGGTTTATGCCCTAGGCAAAGCCATGTTCAATTCAAAAGGTCTCCTAGAAATGAAATATTAGGAACATTAGTAGGAAGTGTCTTATATGCCTGTCATTTTTATGGTTCTTGCTCAATATCTCATTGACAGCATTGTAGAGAGTAAACAGTGATCTCCTGTGAATATTTCTGTGTTCTGAAAGACATGTGTAACACTTCAGTGAATCTCGTTTAATTTGCTGGAAAGAACAACTTGTCTTCTGTACAAAACTGAAGTCAACAACCACCAGTGCTCTTGTCTTTGAGAATACCTTTTCTCCACTGTAGCCTGCTAATCTGATCAGGCAGCCATCAGCAGCTGCTGTATTCCCAAATAAGTGGTGTGGAGACATGAACAGAATAGATGGAAGGATCTGCCCTTTTTATAGCCAGTGATAATGCCACAGGAGGGATGTGGGAGACATGACAAGCAAATTTGGAGGTCACAGAAGTTGTCAAATCCACAATGTCTCTTTTGTAAAAAAATATAAAATATGACTCATATCAATGCTCTCATATTTTGTGGGCATAGTTAGATAGTATCTTAATCTAAGAACATTCTTGAGGTGATTGTATAATTCCCTTTGAAATTATGGTTTCTAATCCCACATTTCAAGCAATGTTCCAAGCAGATAACACTGCTAAATAGTAGTTGCAAGTTGGAACCCTCAGTTGCTTATAAACTCTTACCCAGCATAAATTAAAACTTGATATAGAAAAGATTGCTCATGATAAGAATGAATTTGAGACCACTACCTGAAAGTGTTGTGAATCTACAAAATTCACAAAGTATATTTTAGATTAGCTACACCAAGAAATTAGTCTCTTTTTCTAGAGATTTTAGTACCTCTTCTATTATATACATCATATAAATGTTTTTGAGAATTCTTTACTATCAAAACCAAAGCTTTTAAAGTTTCTAACATTACCATAGGGACTCACATCTACCATTAAGAGGAGAGAGTCTGAAAGCATAAAGAATAAAGTATCAGAAATCTCAGTTAGTGTTCCTCTTGGGGTAACATTGATGTAAAGTTGAACTTTAAAATACTAATCTCATGCAATAAATTTCTATGATTGTTTTGACAGAAGTAGGAAGCCAGTATTAGGTACTATAACTGGTAAGAAATCAGACATATATCTGGAAAACACTGCCCCTATCTTTCCTGCTTATTTTTTTGTGCACAAAATAAAATTTTTTAGGTTTGATACAGTCTCACCAATGTTAACTCCCAGTGCCTAAGAAATACTTAATGATATCCTTAAGGGGAAGGGTACTCATTAGCAGCAGTAACAAATCAAATCAGCTCACATAAATTAATGATTCTCCTTGTAGTCCTTGACACTGTGAAAAATTAACTTTGTTTGTTGATCAGAAATACAGGGAAGTGAGTTAAAGCAACTTGCCATAGCCATGCTGGAAAATTGTAGTACGCTCAGGGACAAAAAGCATCTCCTAAATTCCACTTTGTGTGGTTATATTTCAGTAGCTGTGGCAATAAATTTGGAAGGAGCAGAGAACTTTTTCCTGTTCTGACATATTTTCTCCTTTATCATTTGTGTCCAAACAAATATTAGTAATCAATATCAGTGCTTTCAGGAGCAGCTCTTACCTTGGAATCCATCCCCATCAAAATTTTGTTATTTTTAGAAAAGTTTTTCTGAGACTTATTTCTCTTGTGCAGTAAGTGGGGGATGGTGCAAATAATTAAACCAATACTGGCACCATACCACACAGAAAGAGAATGGATATGGTGCCTAAGCAGTACAGGAATTCTCACTGACCAAAAACCACTAAGACCTGCCAGAATTATTGCAATCTATTTTGCAGTAACAATATTTTACAATTATTGGTGAACAAGCCTCACTGAATTAAGCAGAATATTGTCTAAGTACTCACAGTTGGACAATAAATATTGCAGACTGGAAGGTTGACTCAGTACCCAAATGATAAACCCAAAATGTAATTTTTTTAGCATTTCAAAGAGCTCCTTAAAAGAGTGTTAGCTTCAATATGACTTTAGAAAGCTATGTATTCTATTTCTCTTTTGAAGGACAGACATTGAAATGAAAGCAATGCTGCTATTCATTCTTTCCAGACTTACAGACATAGACTGTTTGTCCCTACCAGGAACATACCTATTGGAGGCAGTGTAGTGGGTTCTGCTGGTAAAAACTCCTGGAATGGTAAGCACTCCCTGGAAAATGTGAAGTCATCAAGTGCTATGCCATCTTTAGGACCATTTCCAGCTATCCCTTCAAAGACAATTTGGAAATCTTCATCTATATCTCCATCTCCAGCCACAGTCAGTGCCTTGCGCTGCCAGAAATTGCCCTGGTTTCCAGTAAGATTAAGAAGAACTTGTTCATGTTTCGCTGTAGTCTTCTGATAGATAATCAATGATCCAATGTGTGCTCCATACATGTGATAGTAGAAAAATATCTGTAAATAAGAACAGTAGCATCAAATATACAATATGTTTCTTCAGACACATTCTGCTGTTGTATCTACCCTAGCAATTAAATGGAGCATAATTAGTGGCAATTAGAATAGCCCTTAATTTTACTGACTTAAATGAATAAATAAATAAAAATTAGAAGAAACCAGAAAAAGGCTTACTAGTGAACATTTTTAACTATTCTATAAGCCCTAAAAGAAAGAAGTTTATGCTATAATAAGTGAGATCATAAGAATAGTTCAGATTGACCCCTAGTCTAATGCATAACACAGTCCCCTAAAGAATGAAGTCTCCTATTTATTAGAGATACAGAAACTAATAGAAAATATTACAATACTCACATAAATGTAAAGTTATGTCCCTTGGTTTCACCTGCTGCTAAAGGATTTCATAGGCTTCTGCAGTCTATTGCATTGCATAAACATAGTATATTTTAAAAAAACAACTTATTTCTCTTGAATTAATTTTCTCTAATTACGGACCAGTAAAGCCACCAAGGGCTATGTTGTGTAGTGATTTTGAAAGTTTTTAGATGCTCACTTTCAGAATGTCTCATGTGCAATGTTGAGTAGAGTTTATAGTTTTCTTGCATGGAAATATTTCTATTCACCTGCTCATTTCCCATCCTCCATTTACAGTTTCTCTTAAATTTGTCTTTAAATGAGGTCTCTCTATTGTCTATCTCCATCTTCAGCTATGGTCAGTGCCTTGTACATATCTTTAAACTATAAAATAATTTTCACATTTTAGGATTAATCTGTTTCTGTTTACTAGTGATGAAATTTGATTGATTTTCTGATTGTCATGAAATTGTTGCAGATACGTTCACAGAACTGCCCACCACATTGGTCTTGATTGACTACAGTTCTTTTCAAAACTATCAGGCTGTGTTTTGTACACTTGCCTTTCTTTTATGGTGATTGAATTCATATCTGCCTCCCCCGACCTTCAGTATTACTTTTGCATCTTCAAATTTATCTGCAATACCCTTATCTTAACTACACAAAATAGTTTTCTATATTGGAATCAACATACAGTTCTTCTGTTCTATTACATAATTTCTAGATATATTGTGTAGCAGTAATGTCATCTTGATAACAGCTATGGACAAATTTAGTTTAAGCATGTATCCAAATCCTTTCAGGACTGGGGCCCAACATTACTCAGGCTTGAATTACAGTGCATGAGAAATATTTATTTCCAGGCTTCATTTGCTGTGAATCAGAACGCAGAGTATCTTTCGAGTATTAGTTCAACAAGGTCCTCTGGATGTTGTCATTCATCAGTTGGCTATTTTATATTTTCAGGTCTACTGTGAAAAATTTATGAGTAGTTTTTTTTTTGAAAACTGAAAGGATTATAACAACTATATTGTTGTTATTCATTTCTTCACATTTATTTTTTACCTGTCAAAGGTAAAAGTTAAAAGTAGAAAAGTTATTTTTAAAGCATAAAACTACATAATGTTGAGAAAGAGAAGTTTTCAAATATGTTGATAAAGAAGCAAACCTCTCCAAGCTTGTGTGAGCAGATTTTTTCCAATATATATATATATATATATATATATATATATATATTTGACAATGTAGGAAACGAACTTGGATCGTATGAGATGATGAGATGATGACTTAACTTTTGAAGATATATTATAAAGGCTAGATTTGCTACTGAAATTTTCCTATTGGTCATGTTTGGGGGTGTTTTTAATCATAAAATCAAGCCATTTGTGTTTAATACTTGGTGACTTCCTTATCTGTGAAGAGTTCTGGAACTTTTCAAACAACCAGAAGAATTTAAATCAAATGAACTGCTTAGAAACCTCAAGCATTAACAGAATACTTTCTAAATTTTATCTAAAATTTTTAAAGGTATTGATTTTCCTCATGACTATGATATAAATGGATTTAGAGGTAGATTACTGGACATTTTGAACAGAGTTGTCATTTTTATATACATTAAAACTGGTTAGGATATATCAGTCTATGATATTCTTTATTTGAGGAGTGTAGTGCAGTGATTACACAATCAGTTCAATTCAAAGGCTTTGTAAAGAAAGTCTCCACCAAGATTACTCTCTAGAGAGAGTTAGTTAATTAAACAGATGTGTAAAGGCAAACTTCCAAAGTGAGAAAACTGAGAACAAAATTCTAACATGAAATGTCTACATATCCTGTTTTACAGGCATAAAAATTGTGCATCTTCCAAAAAGAAACTGATATCATCTCTCAGGCAAGTTTCTCAACCATTATCTCCAAAAAAATAGGAGTAAGAATTCCAGGTGTGGCATCACTGGTAGAGATGCTCCAAATGCCAGATGGCTGTTTTATGGGCAGATCATTAGAGAGCTCTTGATCTTATTTAACTGGGTGAATATGATAGCCAACAAACGTTCCTGTTGCAAAGTTACATAGATGCTCATGTGTTATTAGCAAAACAATAACCTGAATGCTGTTTTACTCCACGTTCTTCCAAATTTAGTTCCAAAATTCTTTACCCTAGATTTTAGGCTGGCATATGAAAAACTAATTTGCATTTATTCACATTGCCTTTCAACACGATTAACTCACAGAATGGAGTAAAATAGTTTTAGAGACCGTTTGATCTGTTAGGATGAAGTTCTGGGTCTTAATTAACTATTTTAAAGGCTGATTTCTTCATCCAAAATCAAATGTTGAAATAACTTTATATACTACCACCTTCTTTTTCTCTTGATTAGGTCTTTGTGGATTTCCCCCAGATCACTTCTTCAGTTCTGGAAATGAATTTCCAGATTTACCCTAAAATTGTTAAACCGTTCCTATCTTCCTAATTTTCTAAAGTCTTTATAAATTTTTTTTGTTAGTTTTCCAAAGGTTTAAAGTATTGCTTGCCCTATCACAGCAGCTCCATTTATGGACAGTATCCGTCCTCATACAAATGTACATACATACATACATATATATATAAAAACACTTAGCTATATTTCTAATGACTTTTTAATTTACTAATTTTATTGGTAATTAGAACTATTTTATTAGTAATTCAAAACTATTAATATTTAAATTTCCATTTTATATTTGACACAGATGTTAGAAACTGAGATACCACTCATTTTTGCCTTGACACAAAGACTATATGAATTTGTAAAAATACCATTTCAAAGCAGTGCATAATTCAGCTTTCTGGAAAATTCACTATGTTAGCATCTTGTTTCTAGCATTTCTAGCAAGTTCTGATAGGTATGTTCTGAAAGAATTCTTATGAAACTACAAGTAAACATTTTATCAAAGACTGTCAGAAGCTATATCAAAACTAGAAAACATTTAAATTCGTGTTTGCAGAGAAATGATCAAGTGTAACTCACTGTACTGTAATGTTTTGGGAAATAAAGCCTTTATTTTACTTTGGAAAATAAAAGCTTAATTATCTCCATTCTCTAGAGAAGAGTCTGTGACAAAGTCTTCTGTTATAAATCCTTCCATTTGCAGTTGTACTCTTTGAAAACAAATTGTTACTCTATTTATAAACATTTTCTCCATAAAATCACCGACCATTACATAGTCTTATGCTACTTAGGGATGGTGTCACATAAGACATTCTAAATCAGATGCTGTGCTCACTGTCAGCTTCATCTGAATCTCCCAAAGTACATACTTACTTAGACAAATCATTCTTCTCCTGTAACAAGATATATCTTTTGTCATGATTTCAGAGAAATAGGATCAGACTCTGATTCTTTTCAGATATGATAATTTTTTCTCAAGAAATATTTAAGTGATCATATTTATTCATTTAGGGAATATTATCTTGGTGCAATCCAGAAATCAATTTCTGCATTCCTGTTAGTACCACACCTCCACATACCTTGCAGTCTTTATTTCTTCTGCTTAGGACAGGACTAGAAATCCTAGCTTTCTGTCCAGGCAGGTGAAGAAACGAACTCTTTATGAAAATGTAATGACCAGATGGCTCTTGTAATGTGTGATCAGTAGATGGTCCAGTGCCCATTTTTGTAGTAGTGCTAGTTCTGAGGTTCCAGTCAAAATCATCATTTTCATCTTGCTTCCACCCACAAAGATCAAACTCAAAATTGCAATGCCCAATAGATGTACCTGAAAAATATTTGCACATAAAAAAAAGATTTTTTTTTCAAGTGGTTAATTAGGTACTTATTCTATAACAGAGTACTCACATCCATAAAACAAAAAAATATACGTCAATAGAAAAAAAATATTTATGTATCTTATTAAATAGAAACTTTTTTTAAAACTGCATATATATGAGGCAGGTTTATGTGCTCTCATTACAGTCAACTGACCTCTTCATATAAAAGTAACCAAATGCAGCACCCTATTTTAAGTCAAGTTGAACAGCTCTTTAGGGTCTTCTAGACAAAGGTCAACTAGTGTGCTCCACAGGTCATCCAAGACACCTGCAGAAACCTAGTCTCTTTGGAGGAACATGTTATGGTCAGGATGAAAACAATAACAAATGCCATTATTTAGGGAACAAAAACCAATGCAAATGAATGTACTGAACACCATAAAGACACAGAGTCCATACAGAAACATACAGGGAAAACATAGATGGAGATGTGTTAATTTTGAGCTGATTGACATCGATAGTATATTTTGGCATTTTTCTAGAGAAATTCACATATGTATTTTTTTAGCCAATACACAAACATAGATGATTGTCTACATTTCTCATTGAAATTGTATTTAATGCCTAGAGAGAGCTGTCATCATTTATGTTCATTTTTATATGATAAAATATATTTATGCTCTTTTCCAATCTTGAACTTCAAAACACCCAGCACAGTAAGTCAGTTGCCCATGTAAATTAAAGTTAAGCCAATTGCAGCACTCGAAGTTTAAACTGTGTTTATTTTTCTCCTTGATGCATTTATAACTTCATTATGATGATTACAAAGTAAGACTAAACTTAATGAAATAAGCTGGAATTTTGGCAGAACTTACAAGAGACTTTCAACTGCACCCTGCATATTCTTATTGTTAATGTTAGTGAGGAAAGTGCTTTGACAATAAATTAGGAAAGTATGGACTGTTCGGTCTGCTAATATTAGAAATTTAAAAAGCCATCTCATAAAACGTAAACAGAATCTGAGCCTCTTCTAGGATCTGATAAATTTCAGCCACTTAAAAGTAGCTTTGTTTAGTTTGCAGCTGCTTGGAAGCCTCAGTAATGAGCCCAAGGAGCCAAAATCCACAGAGTCTACATGTAGACCAAAGCATTTCAAGCATTTATCTATGAAGTGTCAGACTGTAATGAGATGAAAGATTTCTTCATCATACTGTTCTTTGTGGAGGTCATATAGGTGAAAAAAAAGCTTGAAATTTATTCATATAAATAGGGACTCTTTACTACTTTTACCTTTGTGTACAAATATGATACCATCTGAAAAAATAATCAAAACAACTAAAAACCTGATGTTCCAAGTGCAAAAAATGGTAGTTTACCTCAACTAAATGTAGCTGCTCAATAAATTTCCCATTCCTTACAGTTTGCTGAATGATCTTGCAGTTAACTTCACATTTTATTATCTTAGTTAAATAACTCCCTTCAATTGCTTACAAATTCCATCTCAAGTCCATAAAATTCATGCAGGCAATGGGCCACTTTTTTAAAGGAATTTAAGGAATTTTAAAGTAATGATTTAAAGAAGCAAGATCTTAAGGCATGAGAACAGAATGTTCTTGCTAATGCTGGATATATTGCATCTTACCTAATCTAAATTTAGACGTCCTTGCAGGATCTCTCTAGTCAACAAAGAAAAATAGTCATATCTATAAAACGATTTACCTAATCTAACTCAAACAACCAATTTTAAATTACATGAACTTCACCTTCTCCACTGATGAAAAAGAGAATTTCTCCTGCTCAATGGCTCAAGTTAAAGCAGATGACTGTGAACTTGCATATCAAATCTCTGGTACCAGACACTTCTATGAAAATTGTGAACTCTTAGTAGTGAAGTACAAAAACAAAGCTAATCCTTTTGTCTGTGGAAAAGTGGCACAGGGTTGCTGATTTAGTCTGCTGGATCAGAGATTAATAGTTTAAGAAAACCACTTAAAAGTAGGCATATGTATCATATTATTTGCACCAATCTCGTAATGAAGCTTTTGTTATATACACTTCAGTTTTACGTATTCATTACATTTCACAATACGCCTATAAATATGCATCACCTACTCCCTCTTTGTATTCAAATTAGTCCCAAGAGGTAATTTTCATAATCTCCTCCCTCCTGTGCTTGCGTAGTGTCTCCTGGTGGTGGTCGTGAGGATGAAGTAAAAATTAAGCAGAAGTCTTTCTCTGGGTAAACTTTTTAGTAGAAGCTAAGAAATTGTTTAGGTAGTCATCACCGTATAAGGAAAACACATGTGCTAAACTGATAACTATAGCAACCTTGAGATAAAAAAGAACATGTTGTTGGCTTGGCTGAAGACTGAAGAAATGCACATGCCCGAAGAAGAAGAGGGAAAAAGTTGCTTTGCCTCACAGATCTCTAAATAGTGATTTAACTGTTTTATGAGGCATAGCTTCTACCTCAGCAGCACTGGTTTTGTCTAGACATTGCTAAGTAGACTTGGTGAGTGCCATCCTCTGATATAGTCCTGTTAACATTCTGGCATCTCAGTAATACTACAAAGATTAGGCACTAGTTTCTTTCAGTCTGGTGCTAAAAGTTTTCATTGACCAATATCTGATGATGGCTTTTTTTGCATTTAACAAAGAACAGCTATGACTAGAGGTAGTGATCCAGGAAAGCCTGCTGCTAAAAGTTACTATGGAGATGTCTTCAGGTGGCACAGTTTTCATGTTTTCATAAGTAAAAAAAATCCAGATCTAACAAAGAAAGTCATAATTGGTCACAGAGCATTTTATAGAATAATTACACATTATGAAGTGGGATTACTTTTTATCTGCATTGAAATCCATGTTGATGTTGAAGTTTCACCCCAGTGATGATCTGTGAGCTTAAGGATCCATAGTACTTCACTATAAAGCTTCCTGTTAAAATGCAGTCAGGAAAGCTCCTTTTTTATAAAAGGATTTTTAACTTCTTTTTAAACTTAAAAATAGTAAGTAATAAAGCACTTCACAGGAAAGCACTTTATTTGTTGAGACTGTTTCAATTTTTGTCTTTTCCAATGGGGAATCAGAATGAAACACTTCAGGGCTTTGCAAAACTAAATCCCACCAGCCTGTTGGAGCCATCTTGCCCCTAATGCTTCATTCTTTGGCTGATGGTGTTTCATAGGATATACAGACAATTCAGAAAACTCAAAAAAGTCACAGATAAACATCCTTTAAATATTTCAGAAAATGAAAGTCAAAATATGAGAAACTTTTCAGTAGGCTAATTCCAACTTGATTTACTCCTCATTTATTGTTGTGGAAGATCTGAACTGCTCCTGGTATAGTTTAGTAACATGCTATTCTAGGTTTGGAAATCAGTGAGAAGTTTAATAGAATAAGAATAGTGTGAAAATATTTTGCAAAACATAGTTCTTTGGTTGTGCAACTTAGCTTCATAGGGTATCAACATACCTTTCCTTCACTGAATCATTATCACAGAGAATGGGATAATCTTAATAAAAATGGTATGGTGCCAAAGACTGTATATTTGATTGTGTAAGCATTTCCCAAGATGGTACTAGAAAAAAAGAAGTGTTAGTACTATGCATTGTGACCCACTTCTCCAGAGGAGACACCACTTGACTTGAAACATTATTCTTTGAGACTGATACTTCAGATGCTGTTCCTTGATATTGCTTGTAAGATCATCATTATACAGTTCTCACATTAAAATTATTTGCTAAAAGACCAGACAATCCTTGAAATATCAAAGGAAGTAGGTCCCTCATATCCCAAAGGTATTACGCTTGAAGTATTTTTCTCAGCCTGAATACATACTTTTCATATGGAAAGCAGGAGAATTTCATTCTGTCTTTAAAGACAGCTGATTTTAGAGTTATTTTAGGAAATTAACAGTTCTTTTTATTTTCTACCATGTGATTTGAAATTAAATAATAGTAATTTAAAATCCTTAAAAGCCAAAGAAGAGAATTAAATTATTACTTTTGGTTGCTTTCTTAGCTGATGAGCAACCAAAAGTATTCAAGTATTAACAGTTCACAGTAGGCACAGTTATTATAATTATATTTAAAAACCTACAGTACTTACTGCAGATAGTGGGGCTCTCATCTGAGTTATCTGCACAGTCATTTACAAAATCACAAAGATTCTCCTTTGGGATGCAGTGCATGTTGGCACATGTGAATTCCTCTGATGTGCAAGGTCTGCCTGAGATGAGCAGAGGGGAACAATCTTCAAAGGTAATATCATCCACTGCCACGTCTCCCATGTAACTGACACCACGTTTTGCTCTGAAAACAATCTAAAAAAAAATTCAGAGCTATTACACTAAGACACTATTAAAGTACACAAAATCTTATATATGAAACATGAATAGAACAGAGACTATGATAGTCCTTGCAAATTTTGGAATATGAAGTCATTGGTTCTCATGGACTGTAGCACAGTTTCGTTGCCATAGCAAAGTCCTAGGAAAGTTTGTACTACTGTTTGTGCAGATCTTTCACTGTAGTTACCTTCTAGAATCATCCAAGTGCCAAAAAACTGGGAAAAGAAATGAGGAACATGAACAGATACTTGTCCCCACTTCTCCTGAATTAATAGCGTTGGTTCCACCTACTTCTGTGAAGTAAGAATGAAAAAGTCTGATTTTAGTAATTCATCAGTTGAATGAATGAATGATGTATGTAAAAAGGATGTTATAGTTTCATTAAAAGCCATCCAAGACACAAGTACCAGGGAATGTAGCATATTTTTAAATTCATTCCTGCCTCTGTTTTTTTTTTTTTTTTAATAAGGGTACAACTAACCATGGAATAGCCATGATTAAGTATATCAGCTTGTATATCAAAAGTGGACATCATGCTCAAAACTATTTTGTCCTAAACGAGATCTAATCCTACTACACACTAAGAAGAAAGATGTAGAATAGTTTAACATCAATTGGATTCAAGGATAGAAAGAATTCTCCATCTTAAAAATTTATACCAGTCTGAGAAAATGAAGAGAAGTGAGAAATTTCCAAAAAATTGTGTCTACCCGTGGTAACCAATCAGACAGACAAATAGATTAATTTGCTATTCAGAAGGGGAGGCACAGTATGTGTATGGGGGAAAAGGGAAATGAGGATGTGAAGAATGCGTAATATAATGCGTACCTAAAGCCAGCTGTTTAGAGAGCACATAAAATAGGAATACATACCTGAAAATTTGAACGAATCCCTAAGAACACTTCTGCTCTATTCCAATGGGGACCTTGGCTGCCACTTTGAGTCCACAGTTTAGAAGTCTTGTTATCAGTTTTGTAGAGCACCTAAAAAGGGAATAATTCTAAGTCACAAAAAAAATTTCTGTCACCAACTCACTTTAGGTTGCTTAATTTTACCCAAGAGCACAAGAGTATCTTGTACATCTCATCTCTATACCACCATTAAATATAATACAATCACAGAAACAGAATTCTGAAATTTGAAGATCATCAGGTACAATTCCCTGATATTCAGAGAATTACCTAAAACTAAACCATATGCCTAAGAGAATTGTGCAGATGCTCCTTGAACACTGTCAGTCTTGGTGCCACAACCACTTCACTGGGTTATCTATTCCTGTGACTGACCACCCTCTCAGTGAAAATCCTTTCCCTAATGTCCTGTCTGAAGCAGAGCAATTTTCCATTGTAAACGACTATTCTAAGAAAAAAATGCTTTCCAATTTTCTAATCTCATAAACATAGTCAGTCCAAAGCCTTATCTGGACAAACTTATCCCACTGATTTATATGGAATGGCTATCCACAAATAAAAATTGCTCATTAACGGGTAGGGATCAATTTGTAAAATATGGAAACAGCATTTAAAACAAGAGGTACTGAAAAATATTTTAACTTTTCCTTATCTAAATATAAACTTGTTCTTTTCTTCTATAGACCAAATTTGGTCTGTTTGGCCAATTTAAGACTCATAGATACTCTTAAGTCTGTGAACAGTCATTGAATTGGGAAAAGCTGACACTTTTGGCATGAGCACAGTCATAACTGTGCTTTTCACCAACCTCTTGGGCATCCAAATTCAACTGAGATAACAATAACAAGATGGGTATTTAATGAAGTGTGTCCATCTATGTCTCCAGCCAGTACTCACAGAGCTAAATATCAGTTCACCAGTTGCCTGAACCATTTCTGCTTTCAAGGATTTATTACTACTCTGTGTAATCTACTTAGGGCAGCCCAGGCATTTTTCATCGTAATGAAAATAAGAGTTTTTCTTGAAAATGTATGCAGTGCCATGAGTATAGATGATACTGCATAACAGGTAAGTTCTGCCAAGCAAATAGCAAATCCTCACAATGAAGAGCTTTCATTCTAGATGAACAAAAGAAACAGGTGTAATATATTAAATTGAATAGGAAAACAAAGCAATACCTGGCTTTATAGAAAAGAACTGCACATAAAAAGCATGAATTTCAAAGGAAAAAAAAATTGGAGAAAAACAGGAATTACAGATATTATTTGAGAGAATAAAGGGTGCTGAATAAGAAAAGGTTTTTCTCACATTCTCATACAAACTATATAGTCCTGTGAATATTGACATAGATGTGTGCGACTGTGTATAGACATGATTTTACACACACTTTAAGTCATTTACTTAATTTTCTATCCAAGTCCTTAATAAAAAAATTGTATTTTTTATCATATTATGCTAAAGGGGTTTTTTTATTATTAGGAGATATTACCTAAATAATTTTGTATTAATTGTTTAGTTATGCAATCAAAACCAGATAATTCTTCAAAATGTTTTAATAACAAAGGGTTTGTTGTTTTTCCTATAGTAAATCTTAAAATTAATTAGTGGGGGAAGACAGAAATCAGTTAAGGAATAGAGAGAAATTGTAGCTTCCTGTGTTGTAACAGATTAAAAATACAGTCTGTATACATTTGCCTTTTGTATTACTGGGTATGGCTCTGAAGAATTTGCTATTAATTTGTGTAAAACTTTACGTGGATTTAATTACATCGAATGGGGTTTTCTGCACTCTAATGAAACCCTTGGCTCAGGAGTAAATGCAAAGAAATCTCAAAGCAAATTGACCTGTCCCAAGTTTTGAAACAGAAGACAAACCATGTTTATGTTCTGATTTCTCACTTATTATGAAGAATTGAAATTCGACTACTTGACAAGCAGCCTGGAAAGATCTTTACTTACTTGAAAGAGATTCAGTGTTATTAAAAAAAAAAAATGCTTAAGAAAAACATAATACACAAAACTTGCCCCCTCCCTTGAACATCTACCTAATCATATACATGGGGCAAAGGACACTACATCTTAGATTTCAGTTACACTTTAGTTTAATCTTCAAAACAGCTGAATTCTACCAGCTTTTTATTACAATTGTCTTTTATTACTCAAAATAACCAAGCTAGTGTGATTTTATTTGTAAAACTAAATTTTCACACACTGGTCACATCCAATTTGATACCGAATAAACAAGTGACTGGGTAACTCATCCTGAGTATTTTTTTCTGTTGATTTCTGATGCTGTAGCTGTTGTGTAACATTTCATAAGAAATCCCATTACACATATATATGTGTCGAAAATATTGTTAAGAACAAAGTTGCTGTTCTATTCATTCACTCATTTGATCTATAAGCAGGTGAATGAATTACATTTACTTTATAGAAGTGATTTCATTTTAGCAACATTGTTAGAGTTATATCTTAGAAGTAGTTCCATATTGCTTAACTTAACAAAATTCAGCTCTGAAGATGTTACACCTTCTGAAGAATAAGCTGTTTCTATAAAATTTTGTAACAAATTTTAATATAATTACTTTTATTTTTTTTTCCTCCATGCTCCCACATTCAGTTACAGACCTTGATGTCCAGATATCTACCAATGCTTTTCAGTGTCAAAGGGTGTTGAGTAGTACAAGGCTTTTTCTTGTGTGGAAGTTCCAATGATGGTATGTCTAAAAAAGGTCATAATTTTTAATTGCAGTAGAAAGTAACATTTTCCCAGCTTACTCAAGCTAACTCTTTCTTCAGATCATTACATACTGAGAGCAGTGGACTGTTAGCAGTTTTTCATCTTAATTTATTAGCAGACTAGGCTTTATGAAACTAAATGACAAGGCATTCATTTTCTCAGAGCAATTTCAGGGAGTAAAAAAATACAGCCCAAAAGAAATAACATCTCCGTACCTCCAGAGAACCTATTGTTGAACCATTCATGTGGTTCCAGAATTTGATTTTGCATTTTGGCCCTGAAGAGGAGATGACTGGAGTAGCAATGTCAGCTGTGTGACCAAATTCACCATTCGAGCTGTCTGCAAACAGATACCAACCTTCTTCAGTACACCTGCTCAGAAAGAAATGTTTTCTCTATTAAAATAAAACATTTACTCATACTTAACTTCTATTTAAAGTTAAAATATTTTCTTATACTGATGTAGCATATTCAGTCTGGGTATCTCTATGCCTTTTAGTTTACCAGTTTGTAGGCCCTTGAAAAAGCAGCTGATATTTTTATATTAAGAGATTAGCAAAATATTATACAGAGTTGAAGTCACCCCTTACCCACAGGGGTGTACAGATGAGGGCTGCAGTGCCTCTGGGTTTCTTCACCACTCTCGGTCCTCAGGAAAACCAGAGGGTTTGATCCTGGCTTTAAGTGTAGAAAATCCAAGATTCTTTTTTCCTAAGCTGCAGGTAAAGATGAGGCTGGTTTGCAGTTAGCATCAGACTACAGAGAGAGTAGATCAGTACACAGAAAGAGGAGAAGTGTCATTTTAGTGGTTTGAGATGTAAGATCTGCATTGTCTTGTGCTAGTGCAGTGGTGTTTTGGAAATAGGGGGATGAGGGGAGGGACACAGGGTTGGCTCCTGTGAGAAGCTGATGGAAGGTCCCCTGCTTCCAGTACCTTCCCCACCTATGCCCACAGCCAACCAGATATGGGAAGCTGTACACACCTCTGCAAGTTTCATATTCAAGAAAGGGGAAATGAAACTGCAAAGAAGAGACCTGCAGAGCAGAGGAGAGAAGGAGGTGAGAGAGCAATGCCAGCTAAAAGACACCCAGGTCAGTGAAGAAGGAGAGGGAAAGGTGCCTGGACAGAGATTTCCCCACAGCCCATGCTGAGATGCCAGCTGTGGAGGAGCACAGTGGAGTAGTCTTTGAAGAAGCACTGTACAGCATTCCTTGAGGGACCACAGTGAGTTAAGTGTGGGTTTGTAGCCCCTGAAGGGTCACAGGTGGTCAGACATGAAGTGGCAGTCTTAAGGTTTGCAAAAAACATTTTAAAATTGAAAATTTTCTCTGCTGCTGGGAACTCATACTTTCAGTGGTCCCAAAGTGTCATCATCATATTTAAAATAGCATTCAGGAGGATTGTAAGAACCAGAATGATAAAAACCTCTGAAAAGCTGTATCAGTTACAGCCCTCATACTTCCCAGAGTATTCAGTATTATGCCCAGGCCCCTCAGAGAGATTAGTTTGAAACAGTGGTAGGGTGCAATCATTACAATGGTGAAATTCAAACATCAATCTTGTATTTGGTGTGTTCTGTCAGACACATCTCTGTCCTGAAGGCAGGCCAAAATCATTTCTGCCTAGATACTACCAGTTCCACAGCACATCCTAAGAAAGCAGGAATCATTGCAATTTTTTTTGTGTCCTTGTTTCAGTATTTGCTGAAGTGTTACTTTACAAATTAGTAAAGCAGATTAAAGTCCCCTGTATGATATACTCCACAGAGTGCTAGCCATTAAACATTGTAGCAGTGTGATTACAAGAATATTATAGAAGTGTTGGAAAGTAAGGGGAAATGGAAGGATTAGAAGGGGCTGACTAAGTGTGTGTAGTGTCCTTTGCTCACCTTCACTCCTATCGTGGAAATTTTTTAGCTGGCCTACATTTATTTTAAACCAGTAGGAAATATAGTCATGAGGTATTCCAGAACTTTCTATAAACTTAAATTATCAGTCTCTCTTACTCTGTTCAGAATCTGTTTACCCCCTCAGCCCCATTTGTATTTGAGTGATCTTCAGCAATGGGAGCAATCCCCCCCGCCCCCTTTTTTTTTTTTTTCCCACAAATAAGGCTCCAAGAAGTAAATGGTAATAAATGTAAACCAATATATTGTTCGACATGTATGAGAGTGAATCAATATGGCTTTCAATATAAATCTTATGTAAGTGCTGAAATTCAACAGAACAGATGCAGACTCCTCTGCCACTATATGTAAAATCTCATGCTCATTTGGAAAATTATCTTATGGAAAACTTCTTACTTGGCAGCTGCAATGTGTGCCATAAAAATCTTAAAATCTTGATATTTACTCTTTATATATATTTTTTAATTTTACCTCTGTACCACAAGCATTCCCTATATAAAGACATTCTTGTGCCAGTGCAATACTAATTAGTTTCAGAGGGAAATTGACAACATTTTAATAGATACAAAAAAATTCAACATAAGTAACTGAACTATATTTCCATACTTGACTTTGTTAACAGCTTAATATTTCAAGTCTCTTATAAAGTGTATTTAGCAAAGAACAGGCATGCATAAAAGAATTTTCACTATTTCTCCCTTCAAAGTATTTGGAAGAACACAGGGAACTGAATATATGATATGGGTACTAATGCTGAGGGAAAGATTAAGTATGTTAAAAATAGTTGGAGGCCTATTCAAAAAAATTAGACACAGCTTAAATCTGGTAATGTGATCAAGCAGTCTCATGTTGTGAAAGATGTACTGAAATACACTGCAATATATAATGACAATAATACTGTCACTCTTTACAAAAGAGTTCCAATTTCCTTCCAAATCTCAGCAATAATAAGGAAAGAAATAAGATAAAAAGGGAAATTCCAGTTTCCCTAGAGCAATAAGCATCTCAACGATTAGCACACTGTGCAGGAAGAAATCTCAAACTAGTGGTCAAAAAAATCAAAAGGGATGTAGATGACATCCAAATGAAGCACTTTCTTAACCAAAGAAGGACCGTGGGATATGAGACATATCAGGAAAATGTCAGCCATCAAAACTGAAGCTCATGGTTTGATTTGGACAAGGCAACAGCTTCAGTTTGAATTTGTCACATACTATACATTTTTTATGGTAATGAGTCTGGAGGACATCAGTCTCTTTTCTATCTATTCCTTTTCCTCCCAGAGCATAGGAAACCAGATGAAATTTTTTTCCAAATTTCAGATACACGTAATAGAATTTTAGCTTTAGATTAGCTAGGAGTTCCCAGTCAGAAAATATTTCATCAAAAGATTTCTGAAAAAAAAATCCAAAAACAACTTAGATTATTGCTTCGCTAGCTAAGATGGAGTTAAATTCTCCCATCTGTCTTCCTAAAAACCATTTTTATGAGAAAAAAAAAAATCATATTAGTGTCATTTTTTCTTGTACTATGTCATAGTGCTGGTATTTTAGTGCCATACATTTGACACAAGATGGTTGTAAACTATGATACTTTGACCTTTCCAACACGCTAGCTTCATTTTATGTTTATTCCTATTATTTCTTGTTTATATTGTCAGAAACCAGAAGATATGAAAGTTCTGGTAAAAATCTAAGTTGTATAAAAATAAAAGTCTCTACTAAAATTTTTAATCTAACATTTTGTATTTTCTAGCATTGTCAACAAAGAGAGCATTAGAAATATAAAGCAAAAAACACAGTCATTATTATTACAGTATTCCTAAGGAAACAGGCAAAGATACAAGGAAGGCTTAATCTTTATCTTGTTATATGTCTACATAGAGTCCAATGCAACTTCAGTATATTAACCATAAAATGGGAAAGCCAAGTACACATTGTGCCTATAGCACAGTTTATCTGAAATTTGGCTTTAAGATGGGAAACCACTGAAGGGTGGGTAGAAGCAATATAGAAATATCACAGAAAATATTATACAAATATACAGAAAGCGTAAGCCTCCTGTGGAAGAAAAAAAAAAAAAAAAAAAAATAGAGAGAAAGCAAACCTTAACAGTTCCCTCAGCACAGCATCTGCCTGTAAAAATCACAAAAAGATGCTAAAAAATTTCAGAAGTGAAAGAGACCTTATTATCAAGCATTCATTGAAGAAGAAATTTATTACCTCCATTATGCTCTGGGTAAGAGCTACTCTATGCTCTGCACGTTATGCTCATTATTTCAGACAGAAGGCAACACAAGATGTGGGAAGGAGAGGATAACCTGCAAGCAGTTGTTAAGGTTATTCTCAAGATATATAATGACTGTGAATCTGAAAGAAATATGCTGGAGCACATTTCTCTAGGAAGCATGAGAAGTTTTATGAAGAGATAGTGAAAAATATTCTCGTTTCTTTACTATCTATATTTGGAAGATATTCACTGTCTGCACCAGTAATAGTTTGACTACTTACCCTTCTGTAGATGATAAGGGATAGCCTGTTATAGATCATAACATGTGAGCAGACTTTTACAGCCCCTGTCTTGCAGTGACTTACACATAATATATTCATTGTCTTTAAAAGTGTTCTTTGCTGAATAAAGGATTGCAGCTGTGAGGATATTATTGCAGAAAGAATCTATATGCAAAATTAAAATGTTATAAAATGTGTATAATTCAGTAATCTTAAAGGACAATAATAACACAAAGAACTTAATTACTCTTACTAGATATCAAAGGAAGATTTTTCTCCACTGAACACTTTTAGCCACTTATCTATTAATAGGCTTAAAATAGTCAGGAAGTCAAATCTGTATTTAACCATAGACCTAAATTTTTTAGAAGACTACTTTCCAAAAGGACATAATAGAACTATGTCCTATTGCAGAAACCATACTTTCACTGTGTTTACAGAAGACTGTCTGTAAATCACTGGATGACAACAGGAACTTGTTCTTTGCACAGTGATAGAGATACAATTTTCCATCTTGATCACCTAAACTTTGGTACAAATATAAAGGATTGAGCTCCAATGGTTAACTCAAACTGAACAGAAATAAAAGTCCTTAACACAGCAAAGGACAAGCAACATACTGAGACTTGTAGTTGGAAACAGAGACTAAAAAGGTGCTCCAGAAGAGGTAGTAAAGGCTTTCCCACACACAGTGGTTAAATTCTTCATGTTGAATCTATTTTTCTTATGAAATTAAGTCCAAGATCTGGTATCCTACTATACAGAGCTAGAAATTCTTTGAATATGTTCTTTTTCTTGGTATAAAATCAGAGTCTTTAAAATTAATATTACTTAAAATAGACTAATTTGACATAGCCTACCAAATAATTTCTGACCATTAGCTTATTCTTAAAAGTAATTAGTATTTCACAACTACATATTTAAGCTGGACACACACTTAACAGGAACACTTTTGATTATGAGGTGGATGGTGCAAATCTTAGAAGGTTGCCTACTAATGACATAACCAGACACTAAAAATAGATCATGACAATGTCAAAATATAATATTACCCTGGGGTCTAATGAGACTCCAAACTTCATTACTGAAGTTGGCTCATTTCTTATAAATGCTGGTGGAGTCACTGTATCTGCAAAGTTGAATTTGTGGTCTCAGTTCTAAAAGGGAGAAGATGAAGCTGGAGAAACCTTGTGCACAATATTAGAGTGGGATTCTTCTCATACTGTAATGCAACCACACATAACCTTCACATTTTTTACTGAGTGTATCAAGAAGAAATACTAGATAGTCTCAGAAAGTAGTTTTAAAGTTGGGGAAAATTAAAGTATGTGAATTATTAATTCTGTAAGTATAAAAACCTAATTACTGTGCTTTTTTTGTGTTACCTTATTTCTCTAGATGCCCTCAAGTCTTTATTGCCTTTCAACACAAGAAGCACATGAATTGCACATACAGAAGCACAATATCCATCAGAGCCTGTGATCCACTGCAACATGCTAAATAAACTGCTCTTTACAAGGCTGAAGAATCTTCTTTCATTTCCCATTATCTTTAAGTGTATTATAGGCATCTTCTTAGAGAAAGCTCTGGAGCCTACAAGGCTAAATGCCATGTCTTTCACTTCACTGTGAATAAAATTCTCAAGCAAGATCTGTAGATATACACAAAAATTTGTCTAAATCAAACACTACTACTGAGAAGAGACTTATAGAGTGTGTAAAAGCATCACAAAAAGCTCATTCTTTTCCTCCACTTCACCTTCAGTGTAACTAACTATAATACTCTCAGGCATCATTTATAATCTCCCTGTCTAAAACAATCATTTAAAAGCATTTTCAAAGAATATTAGTCATCACAGCCTAAATAGAATGAAACAGCAAGTCCAAACTAGTGAAATATGTTGAACTCTTCAGGCACTTATCCATATAAAATGACAAACAGAATGCTTTATTAAGGTTTTCTTTTGATTCATTGCAATGAGGCCTTCATCTCAAGAGGTTGGGGTTTTTTAATTCTTTTGGTTGCTGCAATATAGACAAGTTTCTGTCCATCGTTACATTAAAATAATTCTATGCATTATAAATACATTTAAACTGCTTTTGGGATTACCTCTACAGAGCAGAGATTCTGATTACATGGTAAAAATTACAGAATTATTCTTAAGGAAGTTCAAGGAAAAAAATGAAGATGGTAATTCCTTTGCTCTATACATTAATAAATCACTTTCTAAAAGTTAAAGAGAAGCAGAAATCTTTATGAGAATTTTGATTTTTAAGAATTTAAAACAGAAAGAATACATGAACTGTCCAGAGTATGTTCTGGGAACAGGGATTTATAGGAAACACGAATTTTATAAATGAATCTTAATTACTTCTTGTAGATTTATCTGGCAGTAATATTAATCTATGGGGAAAAGAATACAAATGGATATACAGGATTGGTTGGAGAACAGACTGGAAATTTGGTGCACATCAGCATAAATCCAATGCTTTAGAGATATGTTATAATCACAGAATAGATGAGTGAGGTGTAACTAGCCAGGCCTTAGCTTAGCACTCCAGAACAACTTTTTGTACTGTGCTGGGTGCCACTCTCCCATCCCAGGGCAGTCGGATCAGTGTTGCTAAAATTGGTCTGGAGCCGGCATATCCACATCAGCTCTCATCATGCCTGGCCTGCAGGACTGACACACAGTTTATAATCAGAGGAAAGTGCACAATGCTAATAATCCACAAATCTAGTGAAGCACTTCAAACCCATGTTCCTTCTCTCACTGTCTGAGAAGAACACTTTGGAAGCAGTAAAAACTTATAAAACTGCATTTCTTGCTCAGACAAAAGGTGACCTCTACACACTCCTGTAAGTACAGTTACATTTCTCTGTATGGGTCACCCAGTTGCCAATATTACAAACCTCTAAGCCTTTGAGCTACAGATAGGACTTTTAAACCTGTTTTAGTCTTTAGAACTGTAGAAAGTACTGGGTTCTTTTAGAGCAGCAAGTGTGTCATCTTAAGATAGCAGAAGGCTAAAATAACAACGGCTGATAGCAAATGTAAACCCTAATAAACTTGACTGAAAACAAATAAAGTTTTATGGTTGAACAGTAGAACATAAATTAGTATTTTAATAACCACTCTGATCCCCTTTTCTTTTTTATTGGCTCTGTCAGCATCACTCTTCTCAGACAATCTATTCAAACTCTCTCAACGTTTACCAATGGCACATAAAAACATTGCAGCATACCCACCACCACACAATGCAAATGTCATCAGAGATGAAAGATTGCCTGGTTTGATCATAACACAACAGTCAGTGGCTGTCAGCTGTATTTTCTCCATTGGAGATTTCAGTCTGATGGCTTCTGACTGACACAGGGCTGAGTTTATATCATGGTTTATCTGAACCTGACACATTTCATTAACAATCTGTCATATCTCCGTAGATTCTGGGAGATTGAAGGAAACAAGGAGTGAGTTTCCTCATATATCCAAGCTCAAGTTGTAAAAGCCACCAACATTCGTAATCTCTATGGGCATTAGTTTTAATTAGCAGTTTTATGCATTTCAGTTTAGTATAAAATTGTATGTTACTGTAGAAAAGTCCTCACTAACCCCATTTTTACTTAGCATGAAATGCCTGATAACTATAGCTCTGTTTCTTGTCTTATCATCACACTGGATATTTAATAGCATGCACAATAAAGCATTTGATTACTTGTGATGCTTTGTTGAACCTTCCCCTGCTGCAACTTCAGGCCAAATGAAGTCCTAACACAAATTAGTCCATATTTCACAAACACTTACAGAACAAGCATATAATGACCTGCACTTTGGTCAAAAAGTACTGCAGAAGAAAACCTGTTTTCTGAACCTTGATTATCTGAATTCTTATTATCAGAAAAATTCTTTAGAAATAAAAAAAAATTAGGGACTAAATTGCCACAGACATAATTTTTTGTGAATGACGTAGTCACAACACATGGAATCTTTAATTATTTGTAGTATCACAGAGTGTTAAGGGCTGGAAGGGATCTCAAGAGATCATCAAGTCCAACACCCCTGGCAGAGCAGGACTACCTAGTGTAGATCACAAAGGGACATGTTCAGGTGGGTTTTGAATGTCTCCAAGAAAGGAGACTCCACAACCACCATGGGCAGCCTGTTCCAATGCTGTCATCCTCACAGTGAAAAAGCTTTTTCTTATGTTTACACAGAATCTCCTATGCTCCAACTTGCATCCATTACTCCTTCTGCCATCATTGGTCATCCCTGAGAAGAGCAAGTAATATATATGTAGTATTATAAATATAATAAATATAAAATATCAACACGTTACTTTGATCATCCTGGGTGGATAGAAAGGCAATATTTCTGGTTTTAGTAAAATATTTGGCTTAATCATTTTTATAAGAGAATATATGTTTAAAATATTTTGCTGGGCTAATTGTAAGCATCTTCCTGTGACTTCTGCATTGCAAGTCATTCTAGAGATAATATTGTCTCCATATGAGAAAATGTGCTTTTTTTGGACACATATAGAATAATCCAAGTGAAGAAGTAATCTTCAAGCTTTTGAATGAGATGTTTGCATGTAGCACACAAGTGTCTCAAGGGTTACATCTAAACATCACATGGACATATCTATTCCAATATTGAGAAAAAAAATTTAAAAGGTTTGCTTTTGGGTATAAAGCATTTCTCAAATCAAGAAGGTGGTTGAAATGAAGTACTGGCATGACAGCAGTAGGAAGACAAACTTCAAAAAAAACTCTTCTGCAATGGTCAAGGAAGTAGCTGTCTGTGCTGAGAGACAGTGTTGGGAGGACTGAGAGCTCCATCTGCCTTTTTGGTAGCACACGACAGCTACTGCAGTGACTGGAGGAGGGATGGCCTTGGCTCCTCTCCTCCTCCGATTTGCAACTCAACTCTTTGCCTTTGGCTTCTAACCCTTCTACCCAGGCATTAGGAGGCTTCTGTAGCTATGATTTTTCCCTTTGTTGTTCTTAAGGGTTTCCTCATGCCTTTGCCCTTCATAAATCCAGACACAGTTCAGTCCTAATGAAAACTACATAAGTGCTATGAAAAAAGAGTTATAGGGGAAATATGCTGTACTGGAGAGGACCCTCATCTGTGAAACACTGTTGCTTGTCTTCCTGCCTGGACACTGGAGACAGTTTTCCCTTTCTCTTTTGGTTTTTTACAAAGAGAAAATCTTACTTTTAGAGTCAATGTCAAACAAGGTTGATTTGTGCCTGCAATGTATTAGAAACGGTTTGGGGTTTTGGTTACATCAGCTAAGTGAAATGCAATACGAAAAAGTGCCTTCAACTGGTGAAACTCAGCTTGCTCCTTGCCTGTGTTTCATGAACAGGGTCCTTTGGGGTTATTATTTTTTTTCACCTATTTTGAAAATCATAGAATATCAACTTTTAAACATTCCTTGGCTCCTAAGTATATTACATAAAGTCTTTAATTTTTGCTGACTTTTCCTGTGCTAAATTCTTATAATTGTCCGAAAAGCAGACACGAACTACAGTTGTGTTAAGCATATGGTTAACAAGGAAACTACCTACACAACAATAATTATCATATGATCTTAGAAGTTTAGTTCTCCATGCTTTTTAATTTTGATTCATTAATTTTGATGACCAATTTGGGTATGAATTGTCCTGTCAATTAAGTACCTGTAACAATTTCAAATAACAGTTGTACCCAATTATCATAAATTACGCCAGATTTTGCTAACTCACTAACTAGTCTATCTAAGATGGAATTGAATATATGGAGTTATCCATTTGCTGATGCTCTATTCTAGTAATTTGTTTACACTTACGCAAATAGTTCCATTATTAAAGCATTTAGAAACCTAGCTGCACTAGAGAATACCCATTTGCTAAGTGTAGAGACATACCATTAGAGCTCTACATTCATATCCTCATAGTGGTCTTTTCAGTGCACAACACCTACGTCACAGCTCTTTGGTGACAGCTTCCTTCCAGCTCAAGCCAAGGACTGTCAGGATGCCATAGCAGACTTCCATTATGGCTTCTATTCCTCCATCCTTGAGCTTAGATACACTCATACAAGCTGTTGTCCTCCGTTCTACGTTCACTTAATGTAATCACAGCTTCGAAGACTCAGACCTCCACCTTACAGTTTATCAGCCTGCATGTGGCTAGCCCAAATACAAATTCAGTGGGAATCTGACGGTTTTAATCTCCAGCTATCCACAGTTATTCCTGTGGAAGGAATAAATTGCAAACTGGACAGTCAGCCACTCTTTTATCAAGATAATTATAAACATTTCTATAAGTAATCCTGTATGTTTTATTTCAATAATTATTACAGTTTTGCCCATCTAGCTCCATGGAAATTTGAGGAAAATTGATGAGAAAATAAAGCAAAAAATTGCAAGGTTTTAATTCAATGAAACTGATGCTCTGCATCTACTGCTGTAATTTTGAAGCACTGTGTTCATGTTTCTTTCTATAAGCCAATAAACAAAGGGAGTGGGGAAACAGCAATACATTCTGGTTTTGCCTGAAAACTGCATTCTCTATGGATCACTTATTTTCTCTTTTAATCAGCTCTTTCCAATACACTGTTAGTTGCATTGAACCCTGAAAATATGTTGAAAAACTATAACATAATTTCATTTATCACTCACTGTGCCAATGCAAATTTGTAGTGGGAAGGCTGTGAGAAGATTTACTAAATACAGATACAGTTTTGGTATCTACTAATATATAAGAATTAAATAGCAGTCAGTGAAACATTTGACAGCCAACATTTCACAAACAGGTTCTTTTTACCAAATACACTTCCTGTATATGTAGAATGTATAGACCTCAAAACAGTTAGGCAGCATCTATAATTGTTTTTTGCTGTTTAACAAGGATTTCTTGTAGGTTTTATATATGTATATATAAATACACAGAGATTTGAATAAACTATAAACTATAACTAAAACACAGTGAAACTTATGTTCTTTATAATTATTCTTTTATAGTGATAGAAATACTCTTAGGCTGAGTAAATGCACTATAATAATTTTAAATTTGTAGAAATAGGAAAAAAAAAAAGGACTGTTGGACTGCTTTAATTTCAAGTCCATTTTTATTTTGTGTGGACCATTGTCATACGAAGTTAACCAACAAAACCACAACATATAAACCCAAACATTTATGGAAAAAAATCTGATTTTTGCTCCTTGACAAGTCAAAGGAAGATCTTTGCAAAGGGTTACTAATAAGCTACCCAACTACAATCCAAAATTAATTTAGAAATCCTCACTGAGAGAATAAAAATATTTTCCCTTTTAAAATGACGTTATATAATTTATATATATATAATATATATATATAATTTATCAGAAAAGTGGTAAAATACCAACTAATCTGAATTTAACTTTAACTGCAGGTGGTTTTAACAGCATTAGTTAGTTATTAATTTACAGCAGAATTCACAAAACCCATTGTTGGAGTAACTTTTACTGTCCACCCTTGTGCAAAACTGCCAGCATAGCAATAGCTAGCAAGGTAAAAAAGTAAGCACACATTATGTGAATAAAGACCGTGAGAAGGTATCCACCCAAAACTGATCAAGATGATGGCCACCACAGCTAAACAGTAGACTAGTGAATTGTGAAGATAGCTTTCTTTAAAAAGAAGTCAGCATGAAAAGTAGTATAGAAGAAGAATGAAAATTTAAAATAGTGGGGGAGATTATGGAGTGGAAAGAGAAGCAACCCAAAACTGTTTTTGTCATGCCAGAGGTCATCTTGACACAACCATAGACCTGGCAGAGCATCATCCACACTTGATGCTGCAAATAATCTGTGTACAGCTGGTGGTCTAGACTGTTAGAGGTGCTGCAAAAGGAGGTGATTTCTCATGGCACACATATTTACAGTTTATAGGAAATGTCATGGGTGAACATAAAGCTGGAGCATCCATGTCTCCAAAATTGCTTTCCCATAAGGGGTAACATGCTTGTACCCCATGTGTTCTCTGGGGAAGTGAGTGAACATATTTGTCTTGAAGGGGAGGTGCTGAGAAATTTTAGAATTTCTAGTAGAAGGGTATTTAGAAATTTATACCTGTTTATTAACATTGTGTATTTTGATTCATTTGTTGTACTGATCCTGCATATCAACTTCACTAATTAAAAGTTAATTACATGCTGTTTATAACTCAGTACACTGCTTTAATAATGTGAACTAGCAGTTTTTTGCCCTGAAATTCCATACGTGGCTAAACTCACACAGCCCAAGAAAGGTTCAAGTACCTGAAAAATTGTACTCACGTAGTATGATCAATTAATGGGCAGTGTTCTTCTTGCCCAGGGTAGAGATTTGCCCCTCTTCCAAGTTCCCACTTGAATATGTTTGTGGTATGGATAGAATTATTTCCTGACATCTGTTCCAAGGCTGGCTGATACCATCCACACTTGTTTTTATCTTCAAAGTCGCAGACTTCCTTAACTTTAGAGATGAACAGTAAATACTTGATTTTTACATAAAATTTGGAAATCATTAATTGATGTTGTGATAAAGTATACAAGATATCAATAAAAAAGGATAAAATTTTTAGTATACGCACAGTACAATATGTATGGTTTTTCCTCTATAGATAATTATTTATTTACTCCCTTTTCCATTAGGCATATTCTAATTTTTTGAATATGCCAATTCTTTTGCACTTTAGTATCTACTTTGATATTTACTCTGACCAGCTTTCACACCATTCTAGTAATCTATCATGTGACATACACTGAAACATGTAAAATTCATCATCTATGAATCTGCCATCTGCTGAATTGTTCTTGCTTCCATCCTGTAGACTGATATTAGCAGCTCATTGCATATTGTGTACCAAGTCCATGACCAAAACTCCAACCAACCAAATCCATATTTCAAGCAGTGCCCACAGTACCTTAAAGGTACATAATAATGCAGCTTTGGAATTAGTGTCAGATACTGAATTGTTATCTTACTAAATAAACATGCAGCTGCTTGTGCCTCAGTTTTTCATTCCTGAGGAATTCCACAAGAAAAGTGAGCTCACTGCCATCCCCCCCTCACAATTAATCCCCCTGTAAGAATATTTAGGAGGAAAAAACCTAATTATTTTCCATTTCTGCTGTGAATATTTACTGTACATCTTCCTCAATGCTTTGCAGGAACTTTTCCTAGGTGATCCAAGATGAATCTTGTCACTTTCCAGAACTTTAGAAAAGGTCATTGTACCCAAGTCTAAGTTTTTGCTGTGAGAAATGTGCACAGAAATGATATTTTCTTTTAACATATGAAGCTGAAATGCTAGCATAGCTGAAGTAACTTCTTTGTCAAGACCTCACAGTGCATCCCGGGACTGTGCCTTACGCTTCCTTTCTTGAAGTCTAAAAATGGTGGACTAAAGTAGTGAGTTTTCATTTACAGTATGTATATTTATAGCAAACCACAGCCACAGTGATGTCATGAGTTGCCTGTATAAAGATTTGTGAATTTTCCTGAGAATTATGAGTGGCGTTGTACTCAGTGTTTATTCCCCCTTCTAAACATGTTTGGAAACAACATGTTTCAAACACCTATAAGAAAGATAACACCTTCTGGAGAACATATTTCTGCCCTCAGTCTGGATATATTTAACTCCTATTCCAGCACTGTTACTTCAGTGATAAATTTTCATCATTGCTGTAGTGATGGGAGACTTCAGAGCAAATAGAGAAAGGTATATTCTCCATATATCTGTATATCTCTCAGAATGAAAAAAATGGTTTTTTAAACAAAAAATTTCTGAGAAGAAAAAAAAAAATTCTATCCAAAGGGTTCTGGATTTATATTTCAGTGCAGCATTTGAATGGTTGGTGTTTTTTCACAATGTAGGAAATTACCCATTGAAATTTATATATCATATTCATTTCTTCCAGAGTATTTCCCACATAAGAAAAGGAGGGATTTTAATGTTATTTTTCCTCAGACCTGAGAGAGGTGATTATGTTCCCTACACAATGTGTAATGAATGCAGAGTTTTGATCTTCAGTGAGAAGAGTTTAGCATGCAAATTCTGATGAGTTCACTGTCTTTAGATGTCTGTCACCTCCATTAATCAGCTTTACTACAGAAGTAATTTCAAATACTGTTCTCTAAGGCAACAGAAAATAATTGATAGTTTCTTCTAAAATGCCTTAGTGTGAACTGCTGAATCAATCAACAAATGTCTTAGACCTCTATGGACAACATGTGGTGACCCTGTCTATTGTGGCAGTGTTTCCATCTCACAATCAGTGCTATAGGAATTTACAGGCTGGAACTCACTTCTGTGTGGAGTATGCTGAATTTCACAACTATTGCTGCTGCTGAAAATATTCTGTATTAAAAAGAAACCCCAAGCCCATATTCATTGATGTAGGTTTAAGATGTGGACCCCGGTGTCCCGGATGTACACCACAAATGTGATACTATAAAGTTATTCTCTCTCCCAGTCTGGACTAGTGAATATTTGAAACACTTAAATAAGTCATAGGTCAGTTAATTTAAGAAACCATGATCACTTTAAAAGATTGTCATGAACAGTACCAGTCATTGAGGAACTGAGGACTATTAAATGACAGAAGATGCATAACATTTCAGATTCCCAAATTAAGAGCAAAATCTTATTTTTTTCTGAGTGCAAATGACATTATAAATAGCATGTATGTGCCAATACCAAATTGCAAAAGTAAATATCGAGTAGTTAAAACAAATTTTTTAACAGTTTCAAAATTATGTGGCAGTAAAGTACAAGATATAGTACACTCACCACAATCTGATTCATCAGATTTATCAGAGCAATCAGGTCTGAAATCACACTTCTGGGTCATCTGGATGCAATGGCCAGAGATTCTACAGACAAACTCCTTCTCTGTGCAGTTGTTCACAGGGAGTGTGGGAGGAACTGAAGTTCCTGAGGTAGTGGTGGAGATTGTTGGCAAGTTTCCTTTGAAAAAAAGAACAAAATGTTAAGCAATGGGACAAAGATGCTCTAACTTTGTAATAATTTCTCCCGTTGCCACTCCTGTCCTTTTTGAAGAGTATAGCTTTACTGGAAGCATGCCTGGGCAGCCAAGTTAACAGACAAAAATGCTGCCCAGAGAGAACCAAATTGAACGTTTCCGCAGTGGAAAGCAGTAGGTTGGTCATGCAGGCCATCCAGCATTCACACAATCTTTGACACTTGCAGAAATTATATCTTTTATGTGCCTTTCAAATTTAGATTAAGTTAGGGAGTAATTTCAAAAAAACTCATGCTATGGAGACTGACAGAACAATCACAAAAATTTAATTTCCCTGCAAACCAACGCTAACATATTATTCTGACGATAATGGCTTTTTTAACAAGTTGATTACTGCAAGTAACTGTGGAAATTGCTATGTAACCTTCTTACCTTGTAATTTCATCATTGAAAAAAATTATTTTTTTCTCATTAGAAAAATTATTCTGAGGTCATCATCTTGTTCTACCACTTCCCTTGTGTTTCATTCAAACTCATTACCACCTCTTTCATATCAACCATCTTTGCCTTTCCTCCTATTTACTAACCATCTTTCTTCAGGCTCACTGTCATTTCTTGAAAATCCTTACTAATATCGTCCATAAAAGGAATTTTCAGTACATAACTCCTTCTTTAAATTTAATCATTAATGAAATTATTATCTGCAATGCAAAATGCATTTGAGCAATACAACTGAGTTAATTAAAGAAAATATTTAAAGACTTCTAATATAAAATATGTCTGTCAAAGCAAGGAATTATTCTTTTTTCCCCCCTAAGATCAATAATAAATTCCCTACAAACAGGAAGAATTTCTATTTTGTAAAGTAGAAAACACATCTATGGCATCAAATGGATTATACTTTAATCCAATGATTAATTCCATAATAACCTAAAACTCAAAAAGAAAAGACTTAGGGAGAACAACCTTACAAGAAATAATTGCATGATATAATAAATATCTCTACAGTTCCAAATAGTAGGGATGATCACACTGGTCAGAATTTTAAAATAAAAATGTCACATTCCATCCTCTGTTCCTAGTCCACTAGGAGCAGAAATTTCGCAGTACCATGACCTCCACAACACCTGAAAAGGAAGAAGAATCCACCCCTTTCTGTCTTTTGAAAGAATAATTTTTCTATGTTTTATGAAATACTGTTTAGCCCAGAGCAAGCATCATTGAATATATTTTTTTTAGGGTGTTTGACTGGTCCACCAAGGTATTATGCTCAAATTTTGACTTCTTTAGTATTACTTATGAGGAACTTTACCATCAGTTTATCAGACCTATCTCTCCCTTGGCAATAATTATCTATTTGAAGTGGAACAAGAGCAACTGGACACCTAGAGCTTAATTCTAGGTGGTAGGGACATGGGAGCCTCACTTGCATTTAATATGGTGGAAGATGCCATAACTATTGGATATTTTATGGACAGTTCCCACAGTCTCTTTTTTTTTTTGTTGAGATGTTTTTTTATGGTGTGGGGGAAGTAAAATAGAAGCAGGACGACCCTGGAGTGTTTTGAAAGTTGCTTTTAATACTAAAAGCATTTTTTAAATGTACAAAATGCAAAAATTTCTTTTGCAGCACTATCCACCACTATAATTGTGTATTTTGTTTTATCTTTCCACATCATATGAGTTTTTTTCCTTAATTTTGAACTTTGAAAGCTTGACCCTATGTACTTTTCCAACTTTATTCTTGTTTATTTTTAAAGCTATTTTCATATCTCACTTAAAAATATGTAGACTTTCTGATCAGTCTTTTTCAAGTTTTATTTTGTGGGTTTTTTTCTTCCTTGAATATAATGTATTGCACACTGAGAATTTACAAAAAACTTTATATTCAAAATTTCAGAATAAATGTTGTACAGTGTATACACTTGGTAAAATGTGAGAGAATTATCTGCAGGAGAAACATGCCATATACTCTTGATATTCCTAGAAGAACTAATTATATCTACGAGGTTTTTTTTTTCAGTAGCAATATAAAATGTCTTCAATAGGATGTTCTAGAGTTAGTGCTAGAGTACTAATATTCAGACATTGTTCTAAATTGTTTGCTGTTCTACAGCCCTTTTATGGCTGTACATCAACTGTCACACCAAATACAACACTGTAATGCCTGCTGCAGCTAACACCAGTCCTCTTAAAATTTCTTCTGTGATGAAGGGACCGGTGTGGAATCTGGTGTCTTGAAATACATGTATTTCAGGATATAATATTTTACAATTCTGTAGACACTGTACTGCCTCAGGTAGCAATGAATTTTGAGGTTGGGCTGCTCTATCATTTGAACTGTTTGTTCAACTAGTACAGTAAAAACAACTGAGCAACTGGTACAGTAAAAACCTGCAGAATTATTGGGGGAAGGCAGAAGGCAATATCAAACTGAGTTTGCCGAACAAAAGGTCAATTTGTTTACACAAAGTTAAATTTATTGTTCCTTCTGGGAATCAAGACCTCAAAGAGTTTGGAAAATGCATTCTTCTCACTGAGGGTCCCTTTTGGACCTTTCGTGCACAGCACTTGTGTGCTGATGCCTAGGTATGAGGGTCTCAGAAGAAGGGAAAAAAGTATGGATTTCCTTGGCTGTTGTGAGTCACGCTATGATCCAGTTTTTGCTTTTCTAGTAGCAATATTACAAATGGCAGCAAATAATCAGCTTAAAGATAGATGTTACACTTCAGCTCTGTTCTTACCTTTGTAAAGAGTACAGCCTAGAAAAGACATATCATCAAGAGCAATGTCTCCAGTGAAGCCATCTCCTACAACACCTTTCACCAAGATCTAGGGAAAAAAGAAGTACAAAAGCATTTTTCACTGTATAGTAGACTTCAATTTCTCAATAAATATTTCATATCGATTGATAGAGGAGTCATTTACCACATTTCACACTCAAAATGAGATTAAATTTGTTCTACGATATTTGCTTAGTAACAAGTTATGAAAGAGACTAATTACTGTCAGATTTCACTGGTGGTCACATTAATCACAGTGAAACATAACAGAATGGTTGGTTTCGCAATTGTGTAAATCCACTGGAATATCATAGTGATATAAAATGATGTCAAGACATTATCATAAGTGGCATAGTATGATTAGCTTTGGTACTTATTGTAATTCCATTAATCATGATTATTTATAACAGCATTCATGTGAATAAATGATCCCACTGTGATGCAAGTTAGAGGTGTGATATAGAACCTTTTAAAGAAAATTCTTCAATGATATTAGAGGTTCCAATGCCGTACATGCTAACTTTTATTTTCTACTGCCAGGGAATGTGAGAGATTAGTGTTTGTGAAATACTCTGGATGACTGAATATGCCCCCCCTGTATCTTATTGAATGGTAAAAATCCGAGCAGGTGATTAGGGAAAGAATTAGTAAGAATTTTCTTAATTTAAATAACTCATAAATATTTACTCATACAAAACAAACAAACAAAAAAAAAACCAACAAAAAATCACCAAACTCAAGACAAAAAACCATCACTGAGCTAATTTAACATCACTGAGCTAATTTAACATCACTTGTTAAATTAGTTATAATGTATTTACACAGTAATATAGCCAAACAATACCTCAAGTTTCTCACAGGAAATGTCAAATATGCTGCTTAGTGATTTTATTACTATTAGTTAAAGCATTCTAATTTTGTTTAGATTTTCTATAATTATTATAAAGAAAACATGTGCTTTAGTTTGAATAGAAAAAAGCAACATGAATAATCAACAGATCACTTGGTCATTGAAAACTTTTGTTATAACTTACTGAAAGCAAATGCAGGACTGAAACTCATATACATTTCAACACATATCTCTAAAGTAAACTATTCATGTTTTAATGTTATATATAAATAAAGGAAAATATATGCTTTCTATGAAATCTATATCAAAATTTCTTGTTTCAAAGCTCTTTTTAGCAAAGATATTTTCAACCAACAATCAGGCCACAGTAAGGCTTCACTGTAGGATGATTTTTCCTACACATAAAAGCACATAAATATATTCCTATAATGATATCTCAAGAAGTACATTAAAAAAAATGAACTATTTAACAAGTGAACATTTAACTTTTTTTTTTTTTTTAGAATAAAAGTTTCTGAAAAAAAAAAAAAAGAGATAATTAGATTTAAATTTGAATTCTCAAGTTCTTAGTTGATATCAAATAAGACATATTGGCTTCTTGGATAAGTGAATCCAAACATGGTAATTTTATTCCTCCTGGTTTTGTTTCTATGCATCCTCAGCTGCCATCACAGAAATAGGCACTGTGGGACCTGAGACCATTTCCCAAATATCTCGTCTAGGCATTCACTACTTTCATCCCAACTATGTGGCACTGAGCTTTTCCTCTCTTCTTCCTACTGCATTGTTCCTCTTTGGAAAACAAACAAACAAAAAAACCAAAAAACAAACAAACAAAAATAAACCCAAGTGTTCCAGCAAGAAAACTGCCACAGCATGTTCCATCTTTCCCCCTCTTGGGGTGTATGACAAGGCAATCAGGGCTACTAGACACAGACTAGAGCCCTACTGCTCCCAAAGGCAAGCTCAAGTGGAGGCAGCCTGTCAGCTGCTGGAAAGATTATCAACATTATAACATTATAACGATACATGTAGAAAAGCCTGACATTCCACTGTCCCTCTTCAAAGTCCATCAAAGTCCATCAACCCCTTTAGTGTCCATCAAAAATGCATTACAATTTAAAGTCTCCAGATGATAAAAGTTGAAACAAAGTCCTTCCACATAAGTGGCTAAATGAATTGTAACCAATGATTTCAAGGACAGATACATAAAATATAGGGTCAACTATTTGATATTTTATAGTGTTTGATTTTGAAACATACTATAAAACCATTAGTTCAGTAAAGCACTTTATAATACTTCACTATAAGCTGGTGACGCCTCGTGCTGATTTGGGATGTTTTTCCAAGCATTTCTCTAAAGTCCAGGGAAGAAGCACATTTCTATCTTGTTTCAGACTCTTTTCTGATGTTGGTAGGACTGCTGACAAGCATATTATTAATAAATGTTTACATACACTGGGAATCAGTACTTGGCTGTATTAAGGCCACAAAACTTCACTCAAGAGAAAATACCCTTTTTTTTATAATCCATAGCATTAATTCTGGAAGAATTACCGTGGATGTAGAATAGAGTCAGTGCCTAGAAATTTCTGAGATTCTAGCTTTAGTAAACAAGCCTGCCCACTTGGGAAACATCTATCTAGTAATTATAATGACAAAGATATATTTAATCCAATTTAAAGTCATGGTTAGTTTTGACTTATCTACAAAGGTTTACAGATGTCTCCATGTTAATTATTATGGTGATTTAAGAGTATTTTCATAAGCAACTTAGATTGTAAAGAAGTAGTGTTAAAATAAAACTCATAACAAAATACATAGAAAAATGGGCAAAATCCCCCTTAAATATGAAGATAAAAACTAATTTATGTTCAGTTTGTTATAGGGGCCAGAAAAGGCATATATATATTTCAGCAGCTCTACTTTTTGAAATAGTAAAAATATGTTTTCTTTTCCTTAAGAGGCTTAGTGATGATTGCTGTTTTTAATTACTTAAAAATCACTACGTAATACAAATAATTTGCAGAAAAAGGTATATTCAGAGACAATACTAAAAGATCTACAGTTAAACAGGCAAAGCTAAGTCCAAAAAAACCACTCCAAAAGATACTGAAAGTTTTCTCCCACATCCTACATACAAGACCTTTTCAGTGTTCTTGTATGAAACCACAATTTTTTATTATTTTTTTTTTTTTTTAGAGCATCATTTTTTTCTGATAGTAACATTGACAGAAGCAGCAGAACAAGTTGCCAAGATATGTTGGGGGTACCCCATCATTAAAAGTGTTCAAGGTCAGGTTTGATGAGGCTTTGAATGACCTTGTATCTAGTGCAAAATGTCCTTGTTCATGTCAGTGGGGTTGGATTGGATGGTCTTTAAAGATCCCTATTCTATGATTCTACATTATCTGATTCTTTTCAACATTCAATTATTCTAAAAATAAAAAAAATTTAAAATATGGGTAGCACTTCCTTGACAATATATATCTATTATCCAGTTGATAAACAATTGCTCCAGAAGCAACTGCATATGAAACCATAGAGCTCAGGTAATCACAAGCTTTACATTGCCAAAGTAAAAATAAAACTGAGAATGATGATTATGAACAGATTAGAAACCAACAGCATAATTTGAATCTGAAAACCAAAGAATTGTGTGCAAATTGCAATCAGGTAATCAGGCTTGAGAAAAGCCAACAGACAGATGAGAGAAAAATATTTAGTTCCTAGAAAGAGAGCTACCAAGCTTTAGCAAATTTGTCCAGACATACATGCATTAGAATAGACCTGGAGGAATAAGAAACAACAGAAGGATATGGTAATCTTTAGAGGAATAAAAACAAACCAAAAAACAATAAACAAAAAACCCCACTCAAAAACAACAAAGGAGAAAGGAGAAAGGAGAAAGGAGAAAGGAGAAAGGAGAAAGGAGAAAGGAGAAAGGAGAAAGGAGAAAGGAGAAAGGAGAAAGGAGAAAGGAGAAAGGAGAAAGGAGAAAGGAGAAAGGAGAAAGGAGAAAGGAGAAAGGAGAAAGGAGAAAAAAAAAAAAAAGAAGAAAGAGAAGGAAGAGAAGGAAGAGAAGAGAAGAGAAGAGAAGAGAAGAGAAGAGAAGAGAAGAGAAGAGAAGAGAAGAGAAGAGAAGAAGAAGAGAAAGAAGAGAAAGAAGAGAAAGAAGAGAAAGAAGAGAAAGAAGAGAAAGAAGAGAAAGAAGAAGAAAAGGAAGAAAAAGAAGAAAAAGAAGAAAAAGAAGAAAAAGAAGAAAAAGAAGAAAAAGAAGAAAAAGAATCCCTGAATACTATTAGTAGGATATTGGAAAAATTGCAAAGGAGAAAAGTAGGAGAAGACAAGGAACAACAAATTGAAAGTTGAAATTGAATCTGTTGCTAGAGTGGAAATCCATGACAACTAAATCTGTGTGTGAAAATTACTGCCAAGGAACGGATCAAAAGCAATAACAGAAAAGTGATCAGAAGTGGGTATTAGAGGGGTAATAAATTTTTTGGAGAACTTTTTGATAAATTCAGAGCAACTTCAACACCAGATTTTCATGCAAGATGTGTATCTGACCAGCTGTCCATTAACAAACTTCTACTGGTGTGTCAGTGCGTGCTGAAAATTAGGCCATGGACAACAAAGCAAGCAGACAATTGAGTCAAGACAGGAGGCTAACAACACTTGACAACAATAAACCTGGTTCAATAAGTGTAAAAGCAACTGCAGGAAATCAGAAATCATAGTTAGAATATCAAAAAGGGTGTCCCTCTCAATGCACTGAAAGCAATCTGCAGCACAATGCCTCACAGCATGAGGATAGATTACCAGAGGTAGATCAGCTGTCCAGTTAACTGCAGTGCATGTCTCCCAGTGGATGCTGCCACATCCACAATGAGATTAAAACAAGCAGTGGTAGCTCACAGACACTTGGCAACATAGCCTTATTTTTGTGCCAGTAGCACTTAACAGACTTCTCTTTCAGTGATTTGCCAGGTTACTTACTGATCCTATTCATACTTGTATCCAAAACATACCTTGGCAATAGTTTGTACAACAACCCATCCTAAAATAACATTTCCTTTAGTTTGGATTACGATGCCAAATAATTTCAGAGAAGTCTCATTCTCCAAATTCAGAGAAGTCATTAATGATCATTCTCTATGCAGCTTCTCTACAACATTGTTTCTCTATTACTTCTCAACGATCTAAGAGGAACTTTCTTTACTCAGGTATTCTAGAAAGGGTTGAATATTTCTACTTTAATTTTTTTTTCAGCTTAATGTTCTTAATGCAAGGACAAAGACAATTATTTTTATTTGTTTTCTTAGGATATATAGAAAGAAGACCACCAAATGTTAAGAATCGGTTTTCTTCTAACAACACAGTGACCAGTAATGACAAGTCTTAGCTGCATTAGCAATTCTAACAGGATGAAACTTGGTCTTCTCACATTGTTTTTCACACTAGGAATTAGTACTTCTTTTGGGGACAATAAAAATTATGCTTATGGTTCCAGTAAATCTGTATTCAAGAAGAAAATTATAGCTAAATTTGGTTTGCTTCATTTTCTCCAGTACACCAGTATAAGCCCAGAATTGCAACCTGACACCAGCTAATAATTAGAAAAAACTGAGAAACTCACACACTTGAGTTAATCTACAAAAGCACTGACTTCACAAAACTACACTGAAAATTTCTCTCAGAGGTGTTGTGAAATGTGATATGAGATACAGAACCTGTAATTTTAAAGAGTAAGCTATGTGATCCTGTTTCACTTACTACAGAGCAGATCATCAGAATCTCCAAAGAAGAAAATTATTTCATCTCACTGAGGAATGAAAAAGCAGGGAGCAAAGAGTGAGTGAGTAGATAGCACAAATGTGATTGTGACCAGCTATATGGCAATACCTTAAATGCGTGTTCTAGCTTTTCCTGTCTCTGTTTTTACTTGAGTGGTAAGAGCCTGGATGCAAATAATTTAGGTTTACTAAATGTGTATTTGTCAGAAAATTGATCTTATGTCAAGAGCACAGCAAAGCCTTAATGAAAGAAGTTGCTGGCCATAATTAAGGAAAACCTAACACTATTTTATAGTCAACATTAAAAACTGATCTGTACCAACACACCTCCACAACTAATACTATGCCTAAAGTACGAGTTACTTAAAAAAAAGTTTTCAGAATAAAGTAATTTTCTTTTGAATTTGTGAATCTTTGTAAGAATAGATATAACATGCCCTATCTCCATAAGAGAAGTGAAAAGATAAACAATTAAAATTTAAATTCATGTATTAAAAGATAATAACTTTAATCTACTGTCTCAGAAATAAAGAAAACTTCCCTCAGTCTTAACTGTCCATGACTAACTTGCACGAATCAAAGGGGAAGAGAACCACTGTTTCAGCTGTCTTCCCATGTTTGATCATATTCCAGACCATTATACCTGGTTTAAAACAATTCTCAGGAACCTGAAAAATCTAACTAAAACCAAGGTTGACTTGTATTTGTGTTTGTAGAACACAGTGCTGTTCTATATTCATGGTAAATGCATTCCAATTTTCAATCAATATTACATTACTTTCTAGGCCCGTACCTAATTTATAATAAGAGGGAAAATTATTACTGTGGGTTTGGTTACTCGCTTTTCTTAACCACTTGTAAAATAGGAAAATACCAAAAACATTTTATATCTATGTAATTGTAACTTTATTTTGCATATAAACTTCTGTAAGGCAGTAGTTTTCAATAAATATTCATTATTTATCTTGTGATTTTTTTCCTCACTTTTCATATTTAATGTGAAAATTTTTTATGTATGGAGATGAAACTGTTTATATATGATACTAAAAATAATACAATATTTAGTAATTATACCCAGTATAGCATTAATAACTAACAATGCACTTAACCAGTGTATTTGTATTTTTATTTATCAAAATGGACAAATTATGCTTTGGAATATCAGAGACCTATAATCACCTTTGTTTACAGAGATACACATATATATATTGCAGAAGAGCAGAAAGTGAATCGGTGTAATTTAAATTTTTTTTAAGTAATGCAGTTTGCACTATGGGAAAGTTCCTCCAGGTACCCTATGATGTACACGGTAGATAGTACACTCCCCAAAAGGACTGAAATAAAGAATTATGCCATTTTTTGTGTAATATCACCGTTTTCTATTTCTATATCCACAGAAATCTGTATGAATAGAGTCTGCTAAGAAAGCTACATTGATGTATGATGTCAAAATAGAATCTTTGTACTTTCTTCTGAAATAGCACAAGCTATTTCAGGTATTATGATTATTCCAGGAAGACAAAAGTGAAAACTCTTCATAATCAATGTAAGTAGGATACCATCGACATATTGCTATTATACTACCTTTTCAATTGTATTTTCAAGGAAAAGACATGTAATGAACTTCTCAGGGAGATTAAAATAAATGTAGACTAACTAAAGAGACAAGTACATTCAAAAATATATTATTTTTCATGTTCAAACAAGTGTTCTGCACCATAAAAAGGAATACCGTCAAAAGGAATATATTCTTCACCTGAAATTTTCACCCCCCAAAAATGAGTTACTACAATTTCTTGCAGATTATTAAATCTTTTGCAGATTTGTATGCAATACCAGTTCTGAATTCAAAGGGAAACTCTAGCTGCAAAATTTTTATAAATGTGTTTTGAACTGTTTTTTTTTTATTTGTCCATAAAAATACTTGAGAGAAATATTTAATTTTGGCTCAGAGAATTGCACTCCTGTTATTTAAATATGTTACCTCTAAACTTGCCTTTTCACTCATCCAGCTGTTCTGTTCTGCTTATTGATGTCAAATTTAACATTCTGATATAAAACATCTGATGGAAAAGCAGCAATCCTTAGCCATGATTTGATGGCAGATAGAACAAAGGTTTTCTGAGAAATGTAAGTTTCTGAGATTTAGTGGAAGCTGGTGTGAGGAAACGAAGTCCTCATGTGTTGCTTCCTTTGGTCTTCTGCCAGAACACTCAAAAGCCCTGCAGTTTCATATCTATAGAATTCCAAATTTTCAAAAGGGCATGTGGTTTTCAAGATGTCCTCAGGTATCTTTCTTTGCTGCTCTGAATTTTTGGCTGAGAAGTTCTCTTTTTCCTAACAGTTAGTATATAGGCACAATTGGTTTTATGCTCCCGAAAATGGCCTCCCATGCTAATAAATAAACTGAAAAAGCAATTTGAGAGATTTACTATTCATAGTGATTCTTTCCTAGAATATGGTAAACAAATAACAGACTTAGACACAAGAAAGAGGTGGTATCAGCTATCTCAGTTACATGAAGATCTCTTACATTCAGAAGAGTAAAGGAAAAAATGGATATTTGTGTTACAAAGACTGAGGCCATTTTTAGTCTTAGTCTAAAGCTTCTATTTACTGGGAATCTCTGAAAATCCTAAGGCAGATGACAAGAAGCTCTGCCTAGAGATGGAGAAGATAAGGGTATGAAGACATATTTTGATCAGAATTTTGTGAAGAAATTATATTTTTAGACTAGTTATCAAAATTTATTAAAAAAACAAAACCAAAAAAACTGTCAAAAGTTTTAAACTTCAAAGGGGAAAAAATCCATTCTCAAGTGAATCTAAGCATTCTCTTTGAGGCATGGGGGTGGCCTAAAAGAATTTAAGCATGTGGTATGGAAACACTGAGCCAGTAACCACTAATAAAGTGTGGCTTACACAACACAGGAAACATAGAGGCTACAGTTCTAATTCTGTTACCCAGTCAGCAGATGATCCAAAACTAACAGGCAGTCTCTTCTAATACACATCTCAGTAGAAATACAGCTTCAGAGAAAAAGTGGTAAGAGAGTATGAAAGACCTCTCCTCACACGTCTGTAGCTCTGGAAATAGCCAAATACAATGCACTTAAAAGGAACACTGGAAAGGGGTCATAACTTGACCACTTATTAGCAACAGAATGCCTTATTATCTTCAAAATTTTTCAGTTCTGAAGGGTTTTGAGTTGTGACACATCCAGAGATATGACATCCACAATAATAAACATTAGACCTTGAATTTTTTTTCAGAATAAAATATCAAATGATACCTCAATACACTCTAAACCTCATACCACTCAAAAATTACTATAAAAAAAAGAACTACATCAAAAGAATATACGACCTTTGCATTCCTGGCACAGAACAGGGCAAGTGCAATAGAAAGCCCTACGGCATTAATGCAATAAAAATATTTTCAGTTACTGAACAGACCATCTAAATCCTGAGAAGATCAAATGTAGGGGCATGCGGGTTTTATAGTTCTTCGGACAAACTACCAAACGTAGGGATTTTATTTATTTATTTCTAAAGAGAAAAACAAGTCTTGACAATAAGTGAGCACTCTCCTTCCAGGTCCCTCTGTACAATCACAGTAATATTACGGCCTTTTTCTCCAAAGAGGACAGAACTACTCTCAAGCCAAAAACTATCTTTTGGGAAATAAATGTGGGATTGTCTACAGTAACTATTGCATTATATCAGATTTAAAAAGAGAACATTTCTTTTATAGTATGTTTTTGTCTTTTCTGTAAAATTAGTTTTAAGACTAAGTGGCAGCCAAGTGTACTAGTGTCTGCTCTAATAAACTTGCAAGTTCATATATATTTCAAAATTCACTAAAAATATATTTCAAAATCAAATGATCAGACAGTTAAATAGGGTTGAGATTACACAGTTTTTAATAAATTTTGCTTATTGTTCTACAAGAAACAATAAGTTCAAGCAAATAAGTACTTCACAATCTAGAAGGATCATACCTGAAATGGCTTAGAGCTGCTGATGTGGAGTGTCTGTCTGATCCATCTGTTTCCTTGATTTCCAAACTTGTACCACAGCAGCCATCCCTTGGTGTTACTCACATTTCTCTGGAAGACTGACAGCTCATGAACTTCTTTTCCAAACATGTGATAATGAAAGCGGAAAATGCAGTCTCCATTGTCAGAAGGATTGAAGGGAGGACTAAGCAAAACTGCTTTATCTTGGAATTTTTGTGGTTCTGAGGATTCCATGTAGAGGTAATGTCCCCTGTCTGTGCCTGTCGTGTGATCCTTCAATGGGCCTGTATTAACTGTTGGAGTTGTACCCTGTATTCTGATCCAGTCAAAGTCATCCTCAATGTCTTGTTCCCAGTTGCACAGACCATTTTCAAAGTTACACTGTAGGTCAGAGTCTGAAATGTAAATGGAATAGACTGTCAAGTAGAAGCAGCATTAGAAATCATCGTGCTTTAATACACTTTGATTAACTTTCTAACATAATGAAAAAAGTCTTTCTCTCCTCACAAAAATTTCTAATATAGAAATTTCTAATATATATAACTCATTGTAACTTGTATAATTTGGTTACCTCAAGATGTGATAAAGCAACTGCTAGAAATCTTATTTTATCTTACAGTTCTTGAATTCTTAAAGCTGATGAATGCACGCTTTGGGGTGAAAGCTGCTTCGTCAGTAACTGTATTCAGTTGAATTATCACTGGCTGTGACACTGATAGGGTTTAGCAGCTCTGTGTTATTTTACTCCAGACATTAATATGTCAAGCCAAGTTTTGTTTGATGTAAAGTAAGCAAGAATGCAAAGTACTTACTACAGTTGTCTTCATCTGATCCATCCCCACAGTTATCCACAAGATCACAGACCAATGAACTGTCAATACATGCTTTTGTGTCTCTGCACCAAAAATTATTAGGACCTTCACAACTTAGTGCTAGAGGTGGAAGAGCACAGTTTTCAAATGTGATATCATCAATTGCTGAGACACCATCGTAAAAACCCAGACTGATTTTATCTAGTGATAATTGAAAAGGATGTTGAAGGCGTCCAAGTTGAATGACTGCCTGCAACCACTGGTTTCCCTCGTTGTAATATGCCCTCCAGAGGACAGTAGGCTGCTTCAGCCCATCCACAAATAACTGCATCTCTGCTGCTCCAACTGACTGTCCATAATTGTAATACCTAAAATAACAAAAAGACGATTGCAAAGGACGAGAAATGACCACATCAAGTATAATGGCTTATATAATTTCTATCAAAGCTCTGTGAAATATAGGAAGTCCAGAATTACTATTTCCAGTTTATCTGTAATTCAGTCCACTTTCTGTGTGATGATAGTCTGCTGTATCTCTCTAGTGAAGATTATGAGAGAAGAAACATACTTCATTATACACACAACTTTAGAGACACATTTGCTTTCATATTAAAGAACAAGCACTGCTCACTCAGATGCCCAATATGTTTTTATAGATTTAATTCAATACATAATTTTAAAGTTAAAACCAAAACACTTACTGAATACAAAAGCACACTTTGCATTTGTGCTAGTTAATGCTAACATACCGAATTTTTACAGCATTTTTAGAAGATCTCAAAGCAGGAAAAAACAAGGTATACATGTCTGAGCAATCATACAACAAAACTAGAACCAGAACTAGCAGGCAATAATTTCCAGACCTATCCTACTAGTTCAGGTCTTGAGTCTTTGATAAAAAGGCGTCTCCTGTGGCAAAGGTACTTGATATTATTGAGAAAAATTGCACTTAAAGGCAGGACAAATATTTATGTAAATAATCTCACCACTTTTGAACTTAGAACATAGATTATCAAAGCTTACTTTTTCAGTCCCCCTTTGACAAGATTGCACATGGACTGAGACAAGACAATAACTGAAAAGTCTGTTTATTTTTTTAGCTATGCATATATAAAACAGATTGGAAGTAAAGCTCCAATTATTGTTCTGGAGCTTTTGCTTAAAGATTATAAAATCTAATTTTGGATACTCTAAGAGACTCAAGAAGCTTCTAGATTTTTGGATGCTTTCTTGTTTTTGAAAAAAAATCGTAACATTTTCACTTAAGCAAAGTAGAAATGTTAGCAAACTGACTATGGTATTTCTCTATGTATATGCAGACACAGTTCCTTAATATAATTTTGCTCAAAGCCCTACAAAAAGTCATGCCATACTTCAGTTCTGTTCTCCAAGTGCTTCAGCTTGTTTATGAATTTACTTAAAATGAAGACTATGTGATTAAAGAAAAGAAAGAAATACTGCAGAGGAATGTGTGTCTATTGTAAACTATAATCTCAGTATCAGTCCAATAGAAACAACGTGAGATGATCCATGAATTTTAAGTTTAAATTATTTCATACCAGAAGGACAAGGTGCAATTTGATCCACTTTGCCTGAACTTTGGACTTCGTAGCTGAGCTATTTGTGAAATGCTGCTGCTGTTTTTCAGAATGAACATAAAATGACCTATGAAAATAAAACAGAAAACAACTATTCAGGCTGAAAAAAGAGAGTGTTCCTAAAGCTTTTAAAAATTTTTATGTCCCCTCCACTTTCAATCTAATTAGAGAATAGTTGCATCTGTTCTGCTTCTCTCTTTCTAGGCCTGGCTTGTCTTACCTTCAGATTTGTTATAGGTGTGATCCTGTGGAGGAGCTTGCTTCTGAAAAGCAGGTGCAAGAGCACTACTGGAACTTCTTACCCAGTCAAATTCATCTCCATTTGCAGTTTCAATCCAGCCACAGCTCTCTGTTTCAAAGTCACATGCAGCAGCTGAAACACAGAATGAATCATCGCTTAATATCTGTACATGACATTACTAAAAAAACTTTGCAGTATGAAAAGGAAATAAATAATTTATAATATGTTGTTGATGTTCTGGAAAAGGTCCAGGAAAGAAGCATAGGGAGATAGTTCATGAGGTGGAGTATAGGTTTCATTACAGGAACATAGGTTTCATTCTCACAGGAACAACCAAGCCATTGCTACATGAAATGCATTCAGTAAAAGTCTTTCCCTCTGAAGGCACTGCAGCAGGCAACTGGCACTGACAACAGGCCTCAGAATCCTTGTGTTACAGATCAGAAATACAGAGAACACAACGCAATAAAAAGCCTTCTGCAAGATATTTTAGGTAATAGGTGCTGGAGATGGAAATCAAATCCCTTATTTCCCGAATCTCAGTTAGTCTTCTAGTGATAACAAAACTCTTCCTCTAGTTATATTAGGAATCAGGTTAAATATTACACATTACCAAGACACTGTGATATTGGTAGAAGGAGGAAATCTCTGAAACACAAACTATTGTAGTGAAAAAGACTTGAAAAAAGAGTAATTTGCATTCTTAAATTCTTAATTTAAAAGTATTTTAAAATATGGGTATAATACATAAAAAGGAAAGAAGTGGGTGTCATGTATGAATGAAAATAAACTGACAAATATTTATTACGTAACTATGAAGAGCAGGTTTCCCTCTTCTGTGCTTAAAAAAAATCCTCATTAAAATACATGCAGGTTGTTTTTGATTCCTATGGGGTTTGAGGAACTTATTGCTAGGTTTCCTTGAACTTTTTTTTTTTTGTTGTTTTGTTCCCATCAGCTTTACTGTGCCAAGTGTTTGGCTTTCTATGTCCATTAGGATGGTCCTGAAGGGGAAGGTTCCTGCTTTCATTGAATTAAACAAGAATAAGGTCTAATTTTCATTATTTAGGCCATCTAGTTTTTTACCCTGTAGATCACTGCCACTGGAATTCATGCAATAGTTGTCACAGTGCATAATTTGCAAGAAAATGGATGAGATTAGCTATACAAGAATGAGACATACTTTTTTTGTCATGAAATATTGCATAGATATTTTCTGGCAGAAGTGGAAAAGTTAGATTCATGATTTCTTGGTTTTATGGAAAGTGTGTGTGGTCTCCTGCAGAAAAATGTTCCTACATTTGCCTCAGCAGTTTTCCTTTCCCCTTTTTTACCTATTCCACATCAGCTCTTCTTTGACCCATCATCTCAGTTGTAGTCCCACTGAAAAGGTAGAAATCCTCAGTGTCTTTTCTCATCCAGTCTTCATCTCTTTGTCCATTTCCCTATACACCTTCTTGCTCTAGGTCCTCTCACATGGTCTCAGTACTTTGCTACTTATTGCCATAAATTATACTGATCTCTGACAAAGCCACACTGTTCCACATCCATATTCCTCATTCCCATTCTCTCCTTGTTTTATTCTCTCATAAAACTTATTATCTTCCATTATTGTTCTCTCTCCTTACATTGTGAACTTTAATCAACAGTTTGGTCTTAATCATTTCTCCCCAGCAGGCTGGGTCCTTCCTGCCCTGGCTTCCTCCAGCCCCCTGCTTACTTCTTTTCCACAGCAACACAATGCAATTAAGAAGTGTAAACTTGTAAGCTCAAGCAATGCAGCCTCCATAGCCATTCCTGGTTCTTCAAAGCCAAAGGTGGTTTTCTGTCACTGTAGGTAGAATTTCAGAATCATAGAATGGTTTGGGTTGGAAGGGACCTTGGGATGAACTTTAGATCGTCTGGTTCCAAACCCTTACTTGGGCGGGGAAGCCTTCTGCTAGACCAGGTTGCTCAAAGCCCCATCCAACATGGCCTTGAAGTCTTCCAGGGATGGGGCATCCAAAACTTGCCTGGGCAACCTGTTTGGGTGTCTCATAGTGAAGAATTTCTTCCCAACGTCTAACCTAAATATACCCTTTTCCATTTGTGCCACCTCTTCCCCATTTGACTTCCACAAACTGATCCTAATGTAGTTGTCTATGTAATTCCAGTTTCAAGTTCTTTCTGCAATTTACAATCTGACAATCACCTGGATGAAATGCAGAAGTAGAAAGCATAAGACGGATTTATTAATATGCAAGGCTTTCCCTCCAAAAAATATTAATAATAAAAATGTTAATAAAAATTAATAATATTAATAAAAATATTAATAATAGAGTTACTGTATAACCACAGCTGAAGTTCTGTTCTTTGGCAAGATTTGTAATGGCAATGTGGGAAATATTTCTTATAATATTAAGGAGATTATTATTACTTATACAAAGGTAGCTATTAAAAACTCAGTAATGCTTACAGATAAACACTTATGCCACAAAATAGTTTTTAAGAAACAATATACGCAGCATTCCCTTTGTCTTCTAAACCAAATTAAGCTACATAAAATTGTATTAATAAGTAGATTTTGTAATTTTTAATAACTTAAGACCAGACTGTTTATCCTCCACCAGACTGAACATCATAGACATATAAACTATTAAATGCATATTTTATTCCTATGGAGATAAATACAGAATAGTATTTATAGTGTACATGTATTTATAGTATTTCTGTGTACATGTTATGATTTTTATCTAAAAATCCAACTTTTTTATATAAAACCATATAATATAAGCCACACTATAATGAGGCAGAATAAAAACCCACAGAAGACAGATAGTGAGGGATGATTGCAAAGGTCAGACAGAATACCAGATTACTTTCCAGTATGTTACTCCCTATTCCATCATCATCATTCTTAGGTTGGAAAAGTAAGCACTCAAGACTCCATCAAGTGCATAAGACATTGACCATAGAATTTATACTGCACATTTGTATTTGGTTTGCAAGGCAAGGTTTTGGTAGCAAGGGCCTACAGATCTGACATCTGTCAGAAAATGCTAGAAGCTGCTCCCAGGGGTGGGAGGAAGATGTTTTCAGTTTTTTTCTTTTTATTTCTCATTACCCTGCTCTGATTTGATTGGCAGTATATGAAATTAATTTCCCCAAGACAAGTCTGGTTTTATCACGACAATAACTGCTGAGTGATCTCTCCCTGTCCTAATCTTGACCTATGAGCCTTTTGTTCTATTTCCTCTCCTCTGTTCAGCTGATGAGAGAAGTGATAAAGTGACTTTGGTGGGCACCTGGCATCCAGCCAAGGTCAACCAACCACAACATTTATCTTCCAGAGAACAAACACACAATGTGATTGGTGTATTAGGTCACTGATTTAAATCTCCAGCTTGAAAAAGGCAATCAATTTTCTCTTCTACTTTAATGCATGGAAGTCATGTATAATAGCCTTATAGCTGTAGTAAATTCTTCAGCTGTAGAAGAAAAGCTGTGAATTGGTTGTCAAGAGTACCAACACTTGAGAGAACATTTAATATTTTATTTTTTTTTTTTTTCTCAACAAATCAGAATAAGTTTAAATTATTTTGTCAGCCCTGGACATTTACTTTAGTAAAATGCAACTAGAAGCCTGGAAGAAAGAATAATGTCATCATACATCAAGTTCAAGAGCATGAATGTGGTTCTAAGATCAAAGAGGACATCAGTGGAACAAAAAAATTCTCTAACAGTCCTGTATATGAAGAGAATAAAGCCATTGTTTTGCAAGAGTTGGGAACTTGGAATTCTACACCGAGATAAAAAAACACTCTGAGAAGTTCTTCAAGTGAATTGTTCCTGTCCTGATCGGAAGAAACAGTCAATTGACAGCAAAAATCAAGAGATTCAGGGATTGATGCTGTGAGACGTGAAAATTGTGCAGAGACCCTGCTTGTTCAGTGAATTTGGTGGACCCAAGCATCTAGGGAAATCGTCTTGTAGGACTTTGAGAGAAAAAGATTTAAATGAAAAATATTTAGAAATATATCTTTGGTCCATACACTATTCTTCCCTGGTTGTCATACCAAGAGCAAAAACTTACATTAACCAGGCTAAGGAGCATACAATCACCAGTAGATGGAGCATAATGGAAAAAAATATTAATATTTATGAAAGGAACAAAGCAGTTATAGGCGATATAAATCAATGAAACATCTGTGCTTAGCCAACATAATAAATTAGCAAGAGTCAGTGGGAAAAATGAAATGTTTGCATCCAGTTGAATGAATACAGATAACAAAATGTAGAAAGTAATTGTACAAGAATGGATTTGACACTTCTTCCAACACATATCTTCCATCCTATCATGACCAGACAATCACGATGCATGATAGGAAAGAATTAAGGAAAAATATAGAAAAATACCATTTCTAGAAGACTTCTAAGAGATATTCTAGTGGTGTAGACTACCAGACTAGCTTACTGAAAGGCAATGGACCAAATTATTTGCAGAGACATTTGCATACTACTTACTGTTTCCCATGCAACAAGCTGCAGCACTAACACACACTGAGCCCACTCAGCAGTACAATGTTTTATAAGTAAGCAATATATTTCTAGCAAAGGTCACCATAAATATAACAGCTCCATAGATTAGCCTTTAGCATGGCATTGTTGATGTATAGTCTGGGCAAGTGAGACTTGTATAAAATAAAAGTATCTTCAGTAACATAATCAGAGAAAAAAAGACAATGAGTTGCCATATAGGATTCTTGTGATTAGGGATAATCTTGGCTGGTTAAACACCTAAATGGACATTTGCCTTTGCTTTTATATATAATTTTGAAATGGAAACACAGGCTAAATAGCTAAAAGGAAGTGTGTTTTGAAACGCAATCATATTTGAAGTAAATCCAGTAGATCCTACTTCTCTTGATTAAAAGTTAACTGCTATACCACAGGGAGTGAAAAAATTTATTTCTTTCTGTATTTCTGAGAGAATGAAAAGATGTATTTAGAATGTTTTTCAATTAAACTATTGATCTAGAAGTGTTACTATTATCAGAGAACAAAATCCCAGCACTCTGGTTTAAAGGTAAAGGGAGACCAATTCTGATTATCACAATCCAATAATACACTGGATGTTTAAGCACATTTTTAAGAGAAGTACAAAAACATGAAGCAAATCACTCATGTATTATTGGGTTATCACCTTACTCTATTTTCCCACATTAGTTTCCATGCAGAGAAAACCCAGGCAACAATGGTTGCACAGAATTTCTGCATTTGTACAAGTGTAACATTTTATTGTAATTTTGTATGTGTGAGAGCATGTGTGCCAAAGTTTGTGCATGAATTCTGTTTGGTTTATTTTATAATGGCCTCCTGAATCAACTTCCAGTATTTTAAGATTAAGACTATTAACTACAACACTGAACCTGATATTTAGCATCTCAAGGGTTATAAAATGACATACAGCATTTCAAGTAATATTTACTACTAAATAATTGATCACATACCTTTATTTCTGGTTTTAATGCTAAGAGGTAAGTATTTGCTATAGATATTAAAAGGGAAAAAAATCAGACTAGGATCAAAATGAAGTAACTATTTTCCAAGAGCTTTTACTGTTAATAAAATTATATCGATGAAGTAATGAAATTCTGGTTAACAGGACAAGCAAAAATAGTCACAGGAGCCTAACAACCTAAATCTTTAAAGTTTTCACTTACGGCACTTGACTTCATCATGGTTATTTGAACAGTCAGATGTAAAGTCACAAAATTTGTCAGATGAAATACATTGCCCATCCCCACACGAAAAGTGTCCCAGTGGGCAGTGAGAAGATGAAGAAATAGCATCTGCAAGTTCTGTTTCCCCTTAAAAATCAGAAATGAAAAAACAAGTAAAAACACATATTCTAAAAAAAAATTGTGAATATAGTAATGTACACAGCATATGGAACATACTATGACTTATGAAGTGAGATAGATTCTAAGAAACTTGTAAGAAACACAGCTGATAATCATGTCTGATGCTTTTAAATTATACATTATTGTCCACAATATTCAAACACTGATGTGAAAATTAGCAAAATCCCTTTAAAGCCACATGTCAACACTCCAGTTCAGAGTTGAGGTGTTATGTACAGCATCCTGCTATTTGCTCTGTAGCTGGCAGCAGATCTGTTTCAAAAAACATTTGCTGTTGTGGTGCATTCTCTGCATTCAGATCATAACAAAAAACTCCAAGAAGACAAGAGTTTGATGTTGTACTGCAACTACCTTGCACCTCAAACTACACATTAGAAAAAAAAAAAACCAATTAATGAGGAAACAAAAAGCCAATGCCTACCTTTTTCTTTTTTTATATTTTTTTTTTTCTGAAAGCTCTCAAGTGAGAGGAATGACCTAGCTTTTCTTTTTTTCTGTGTTTAACTTAGCTTATTTTGATACCCATAAATCTACCCAGACAGACCCCTCTTTTGAAAAGCCCCCCCTTTTAGAACTAGTCTCTTCATGATTGATGGGCGAGTAGGAGTGTTGTAGATAAAATAATTAAAGCAAATTAATGTTTCTTCAAATACCTTACTATCCTCAGTCAGATTGCATATAGCAATCAGAGAAAACTTAAAAACACAACAATGAAGTTTTCTATTATGCCTTTAAACTTTTCAATAGAGAAGAAACAACCCATCAGTATTGTCAATGGCTGTGTAAGTGCCCACACCATTTTAGAAAAGTAAGCATTAATATTCAAGGGCACCAGAAGCAGAACTTTGACAGCTTAGTGTTACTTTATATTTCCATCCATTTTCACTTAAAAATTACAGTGTACAGGTATGCAGACAAGTTTAGTGGGCATGTTTGATACTTGAGAGCAAGGATGGGAGCGCCCTCTTGCCCTAAAGATAATGTAGTCGATTTTGTTCCCCAGTGGAAGCTGTAAGATGTTTTGCTTCTGCCTCTGCATCAAAGTGTGAATATAGGCAGGTACTATGTAGTAAGTGGTACTTGGAAATTCCTACCATAGCTTAATTTACAGAACTAGAATAAACTGCTCATAGCAGCTAGTGTGCAAAACAGTGTATGAGTCTTCATTATACATGACTGATTACAGTAGACAGACTTTTTCCTTGATGTTATCTTCATGTTTGTCTATCACAGTCATATACAACAGCTATTGGGGAAAATGTATTGAAACCACAGAACTTGCCTTCACTTTCTTGACTGAAACCTGGAAATGATTTATTCACAAGTCCACATTCCTCTGTTATACTGATGTCATCAACAGCAACAGTAGCATTTTTTGTAAGAACGGTAGCTCGTAAAATAATCTGTAATGACAAAATAAATTAGCTTAATAAAGGCAATATGATAAAAAGACATTCATATATAATGCACTACATCTCCTCAGGAAGTAAGTACTGCCAACAACCAAAACTGAATACCAACAAGTAAAAGCTCCAGTTTGATCACTGACAGAAATTTAGTCCTTAATTGTTAAAGGCAAAACCACTTTTACTTGAAGAAATTTGTGCAACTCAGATGACCTTGTTTCAATCTAAACTGGAAAAAGCCATCACTACTTGAATGAACTGAGTTCCTGCTGGAACTGGTAAAACTTACACACCCCTTTAAATGAGCTATTCAGGTATCATCATACCAAGTATGATGATTTATAACTCCATTTAATTGTGTTCACCTATACTAAGCCTGGGGAAGTCACCATATAATAAAGTAAATGTAGAAACTGTACAGATGCACTCGTAAATATGAAGAAATATTGAGGAGATCATAAAAAAGTATAGTTCATTTGGATCTAACCAATAAAGAGATTTGATTGCACTTTCCTTTTTAGACCATTTTCCCAATTAGAGTTATATTTGAGTTGCTGGTTCCCCTAGCAGTTCCTAAATTGTAGATATGTGTATCAGTCTGAGATTGTGTAAAAATAAAATCAAACTCAGAAACTGTTAATTTTTTCTGTGAGCACTGTTACAAAATTGAAGTATCTGCAACTCCCCTGCTCACCCTGATCATCAGTTCTTACAGCAAATTCAGTTTTTAAAAGCTACTGTTCTATTGCAGCTTTTATTATGAAAGGGTGAGTCTAATCTATTCGATACTGAAATAATGCTGATATTCTTTGACAGCTGTATCTGTTGAAAGAGATGAACAAAATTGTTTTTTATATAAGCATTAAAGAATAGAAGTTATCTTTTTATATTTCATTATGAATGTAAATTAATTATAAAAGCCAAATTAGAGTAACCTTTGGAAAGCAGTGTAAACATAATTTTTAATTACCTGAAATGGTAAGTCCTCGGCTGCACTTTCTATGGCTATATTCACTTTTGTCCAGTGCATATCAGGTAATCCTGAAATATCTTGCAATTTTCCCAAACTTCCACTCCATGCATTTCTCTTAAAGACAGAAAGCTGGGAGTCCTGAGATAACCAGTACCAAAATCTTACCTGTTAAAAGAGTTTTCAATTAAACGCTTCAAAAACTACATCGTTAATCTGCAATAAATTAAATATCACCTCATATACAAACACATAATGACATGACAGGTCTAAATACAACTTTAGCATAAAAGAAAGAGATGTATGAAACTGCCATGTTGAGCAGCAGCATCATGTCCAAAGATAAAAGCATAATTAATAGTAAAGCTTATTTTTAAAACTTACTTTTAAATTGTGTATATCAACTGATGCAGGCCCACTGGCATGACCTCCCTTAATTTCTTTTAGCTTAGTAAGTATATACAAAATTCTCGAATTCCTTCGAAAACGCTGAATAAAGGATAGCTTCCTAAGTATGTTAATCTCAAAAATGCAAGATTTGAGGTGTTTGTATGGAAGAAACTTATGATCTTGTATTTGCATGAAACACACAAGTGAAAATTATCAGAAGACAGTTGTTTAAAATTATCTATTGATCTCCTGAAACTAATGGATGGACCAATATACAGGAAGAAAGTAAAAAAATGGTGGATGAACGTACAAAAAACAGCTTGTCAAGCAGAAAAGGTCAGAAAACAGTGAGAATGCCAGTTCACTGTGCCTCCCCTGCAACACAGTGTAAATTTCAGCCACTGAATTTTATTTTTTAAAATACTATCCAGACAAAAATTCATCTGAGAACTGCAAGGAAGAAATTTTTTTTTTTTTTTACCTTGAGTCCTGCTTCTTCACAGAGGGAAAGACTGCACTTTCTTTAACTGAAGACTATACTTCGTGGCAAAAGCCTTGACTAATACTTCAATCTTTTTGAAGATAAAACAAGACCTGTAAAGTGGCTGCTTCCCACTTACTTGTCTGCCTATCTTCATTTAAGTTTACACTGAGAATCTTGAATCACGACACTATATAAAGAAAAAAATTCCTTTTATTTTTTCATACTATATCATCTTTTAAAGTAGAAGTTTAAGAGTAACCAGAGTCTGACAGGAGTCTTCAATAAATTACTGGATTATCCTCTCTGTCAGATCTGCAGATATTTAGCAAGCTAAAGTTGAAAAACTAATTTGATGACTTTGAGAGGTCTTTACATTAAAATCATTGACTGATAGTCTGAATATCATTATGCATGGAGATTCAGTACCTTTCACTTCTGGCCCTGAATTTAAACCATAAAATTGGCAAATACACCAAAGACACAAAATCTTCTATGTATGAAGGGATAGTTTCTTTTTGCTTGTGTTACCTATGACAAGGTAGATCAGTGGTTACTGGCTGAAATATTTTTACAACACACTGAAACTTTTTAATACATGACTGGTGTTCTTGGTCTCTCAATGTCATTAAAAGCTAGTATTATAAAAAATAATCTCAAGACTTAAAAATAAATTGAAATACTTCTGTGTAATTTAACTTCTCCCAACCAAGAAACTTAAGAAACATAATGTAGCATGTACTCAAACACATTTCAGCGTGATCTATTTGAAAAACTGTAACCTAAACTTTCCAGATGCAAGGTTTCTGTTTATGAAACAACTTTTTTTTAAAAAAAAATTCATTATATAAGAAATAAAATTACACTCCCCCCCTCTCTCAACTCCAGTTTTCTTTCTCTCTTTCTTTCTCTCTTTTTTTTTCTTTCCGTTTTGAATAATTGGAGCCAAGAACTTGAAAAGCTATTAATAAACATAGATCTCTTTATGTAGATCCTTTTATCCTCTCCGTGGGACATCCAACAGAGGGCAACATCTCAATTTATACGCAGAGAGCATAACAAACCAATACACATCCTAATGAGCAACCCCTACTCCTTGCTCTTTCCCAGAAATAAGTCTGCAGGGAAAATGTGGCAGAAAGCCAGGATTCCAGTCTTCAAACCCACTCTATTTTCAGACATGTATAGCTGGATAAGAACTTGCCCTAGTTTTTCTTGAGTCCAAGAACTTTAAATATATTCAATACATGCATACTCAAAATTAAAACTAGTTTCTGACTTTGAACTGGAGAAATGTGTGTGCATTCCTGATGCATTTGTATTCATTTTGAATGCAGAGCAAACTCTGCAGCAGTTCTAACCAGAATAATTCATTGATTCACATACCAGTCGTGCCCAGTTCACCATAAGGGATTCTAAAATAAGTTAATCTGAACTTGAAAGGTTGCTTATCTACTCAGTCTCAAAGAGTGCAAGAGATATGGAGCCATCTCAATGAATACACTGTGCTTACAAAGGCTGTTAGTATCCCAGGAGTAATGCAAGACACAGGGATCCACTGGGATTCTGCCTTCCCTGAAGCAGCATTTTGCTAGATTTCATTCAGTATCTATTTTATTTCTGATTCTTTCCAGCACTAAGATGCCATGTGAAGATTAAACACTGAGAGACTGGATTAAATGACAGCAAGGTGTCATTAACTGTTTAATGGGTTTCTACTCCTCAGCTGTGAGTTGCAACTATTCAGGTGAAATCTGGTAATTCATTGATGTGAACAGTCCAAGGCAGATACAGTCTCAAGTGAAACAGATGAATCTAAGCCAACACTTGTTTCAGGTTCCTTAAACTAGGGCAAAAAAACCAAACCAAACCAAAAAACACATGGATCCTGCTGCATTAAAATTATTCTGCTTGTTGGGCCTTCCAAGTGCAATTCTTCCGTGAAATATTTTCCAACATGTTCATTTTTGAAAAGAATTTTCCTAAGTGAATTTGCAGTTTCTATTCTGCATCGTGTCTGAAAAGTTAAAAAACAAAACAGAATTTTATTTTGCTTAAGCCTCTTTTTTTTTTGCCTCTGAACACAATAAAATTATTTTGGCAAGATCCCTCTATCTTTTCCTTTTTTTCCATATGACTTCTTAAATCAGGAGGCCAGATTACACAGTAGTAGGAAAAACATAACTACACAAATTAGTTTCTCCCCAATAGGTCATAAGCCTTGAAAAGTTACAGAATAGAAAAACGAAAAAAAACTTAGAAAAAATTTTAAAATGCATAAAACTTCACAGCATTTATTCATTCTATTCAGTGGTCAAAGGATAAACAAAAATATAGTTGCAAATGTTTTCTTATATTCTGTTCTTATAATTATCAATATTTAGTAAATGTTTTTCAAGTTCCAATTTAAAATACATATTTTGTTGAAAGGTCCAGCCTTCTAGCTATTAGACTGTGTTTTCATTTTTCATCTGAGACTTTTCTATTTTTTAGCCTTCCTAATTTATTTTTTCCAGGTAGCTTTCTAGTTTCTCAGACCAACCAACCTCCTGACTGATTGTTTTTGCATCCCTCTACAGAGCCAAAAAACATTTGACGAAAAAAAAACCAAAACAAAACAAACCAAAAACTCTCAAGTACTTTGCTGATCAGCTCAAAAAGCATACTCTTCAAACAATCAAATAAAGCTTATCACGTGTCTAGAGCATGGTAGCTAATTCTCTCCAGTCATACAAACATAGTTAATTATATAGTGACTTCAGAGGCTCCTGTTATGGGACCTTGGACGTGTATTTCCTGCCTACAGATGCCAGTGTGACTCCTTGCCAACTGTTGCTCAAAAGGCAGGCTGTGAGCTGATATGCCCCTGCTGTTGTTGTCCAGCTGTTTGTCACAGCTTACAAAAAGCTGAAGCACAGAATTAAAACTGAGTTGCCCAGAAGATGCTTTAGAAAGAAAAATAATCCATTTTAAAAACTTAGGCAGTAAAGAAGCAAGAAAAATTATCATCTCCCTCCTCCCGAAGAATTATTCTGTAACTTCTACTATTCTTATTGCAATGGAGCCTGTTTTTCTGCAGCCAAACAGCATGAATAATACCAGATCTGCACATCAGGTGAGTAGTAGCTTACAAAAGTGGGGACATTTAATGTCAAACTGCTACCTGACAGCAGGAAAACGCAGGGGATTGCTTCAGAAGGAAAGGACTCCCCAGGTGAGACACAGACATCTCTGTGTTCATCTGATGTGATCCACTGAAGTAAATGAAGGTTCCTGGAAACAAAAATTAAAGAATTATAAGAAATGTGTCATACTACAATGGCAAAAGGCTACCTCAGAGAGCTTACTATGTCCTCCACGAGGCACATAAAACTTATTCAGAAGTGTAAACAAATGAAGCAGCTTTGTTGTCAGTTCTCTCAGTGAATAAGGAGCTGGGTGTTGTATCAGGCTGTGAAAAACGTGTCTATATAGGCAGAGATTAAATAGAATTGCTAAACACTCCTCCCTCTTTCCTCCACTGTAAAATCAGCATAACTTAGTCTGAAAATGAAGAAAGAGGGGGAAGAATAAAAGGACATCTGGCCAGACATTGCTAAAGCCACCCTGTCATCTTGCTTACAAGCACCTGGGAAAGTAAACACAGAGCACAGCAAAAGGCATGCAGATGCTGCTTCTGTAAGGCCTTCTTTGTGCATACCCACTGGATTTATTTTTTTATCTGTCCCCTTTAGGCAAAAACTAGGACCTCCATTCTCCAAACACTATGACTTCCCATCTCCTTCATACATTGCCCTTCTGCACAGGCTGCAGAGAGTGAAGGGACTGCACGAGCTGCAAAGAGGAGCACACTGGAGATGAAACAGCATAGACCTCAGCTGGTACCCCTAAAGGAGACACTTTAATTGGCTTAAATAATGTTACAAACAGAATTTAGAACAAAAAAAACCATTTCCTATAGGGTACAGTATTCACTGTCAGCATAGCCCAGTCAGTTTCAAGCATGCTAACAATGTTGCAGACCATGGGAGCCAATGGAGGAAGCTATATTTTCTCATGGGGCCCACAGACTTGACATTGTTGTCTGTGCTATTGGGGATGAAAGCTTAATTAAAGATCTAATCTGAACTCTGGCAAACGAACTGCCTTTGGATTTGAACTACAGCAGATGTGCTTCAGACAAAGGTAGGGAAGGATAAACATCTTCAAGGGGCCCTAAAGCAGCATATTTTGAATGCCGTGAGTGCTGCCTTTGCTGAATACCGAGACTTTTTCATGAAAGTCTATGCAAAACAACACTAGAGGCTCAGTCTTGTTTGTGCATTGATATTACACATATTGTCTTGCATCTTGGAAAATCAGCTATTGTGCTGCCACAGTCATACTTCTTAGCCGTTTATTTCCCATGGATACATAATGAAGGAGAGAGTTAAGCTCAGCCCCATGTGAATAATCGCGTCGCTTTCGCAAGGCTGGCACAAAGAGGTGCCCGTTCCAGCCCCCGGTAGACACAGGCACCAGGGAAGCTCTCTTCATTGGAATGCGAGGGTACTTCAAAGGATCATCTCCTAATTTGCAGCTGAGTCTCTACAGTAGCCTTGTTAAGATTAATCAAAATTTGCTGCTGCCCTCCCCAGGAGAGAATAGAGACGAACACTCCGTCGTGTCACAAGCAACTGTTGCAACCCGAAGGACCTTGATTTTGGCAAAAAACTTGCTCGATTTTGGGAGCTTCATTCAAAAGCCATGGTGTGGCTGTAGCAGGCATGATGATAGATGAGTATGAACCCACCTCAGAAAGACCCCTGCACTAACTCATATGGGTAATGCATCAATACTGGAGGTGCTGCATGGTAGCTTTGAGGCTTCAACCTGAGGCAACATATAAATATGAAATCTAATTTGCAATAATTCTTTCAGGTATCGAAGCAGCTTAAGTGCAGCAGCACATAGTTCCATATGGGATAATTTAACATGCTGCTTAGGCTGAAGAGCAGATGTTTCTACCAGCAGCCTTCATTATGACAACATTACACCTCAGGTCTCAGCAGTTCCTAGAATAACTCACATGGGAAAAACACAGGCACATCAGCACCCTTCTTTGGGAAGTGAAAGTTGAGTAGTTGTGACACAGTAAGACTGGCAGACAATGAAGTAATGCAGATCCAGTGCCACTCCAGAGAGACAATGAAATTAAATATCAAATAGCTTCTGAAAAAATGAATAGTTACTTTGTGCACTTCATCTCGAGAACCAATGGGGAAAAGGGTATATGATTGTGCAGTTAAAGTTGTTATATAGCATATATACACATACTTGCTTTCCACTAGGTTTTGCTCAGGTGAATTTTAAATCCTGGAATTCCTCTACCTTTGAATGCTCAAGGTGAAATACTTAATATTTCACATTCCTTTAATGTGAACAATGGACAGTAATGTGGAAGTCTGTCTGTAAATTAATATACATCATTAAAAAATTACACTTAAAGAGGTATTGGACTGTAATCCACATTTTAAAGTCATCTAATCTCAACTGGAAGCAAAGTAAGAGGTGTGCTTTAATAAATGAAAGTAACAGAATACTTGCCAATGTTATTTAACAACTGCAAACGTGACAAGAGGTTTTAATTTTATGCAGTACACTATATTAACATTTTCCTTTTGGAAAAATTCTTGAAAACAACTCTCTACTGGAATAAAATTTTCCAGCATTATATAACTAAATGCATTATATAACAACTATGGGCTGAAGGAACAACAGCTGTTCAAAGGACACTGTTTTTTCCAGACAAAGCTGATTAATTTAGCTGCACTCTACAAAAACCAATAGTGATTTTTTTTTTCCAAATAATATTTTTAGGAATGGCCCCTGCGTGAATGTTTGAAATGAAGATGCTTATGATAAATGTCAACAAATTAGCTAGTTCAAAAGTCAGGATCTCAAAAATTTGAAGCCTGCATCAAATCTCATAGCTCATTGCTTGTCCCTGCAAAAAAATGGTAAAAAAAGCATAGTAAACAAGCATAACATTCAAGAAAGTGCACTGCCCAATGACTAGAATTCTCTAAAACTACCTATGTTGTGTATGTGCTACATTGTACCTATTTTAAATAAATATTTATTATTGGTTTGTCACCACTTCTAATTAAAATTACTAATCAAGAGATGAGGAAAGAATAATAAAAAAAGAAATCTCACCATGTCCAGTATTATTTGTATGACCTCTGCCAGGGAGTCTCCTACCAAGGGGAGGTTTTCCTTTCATCATGTTCCAGTCAGCATCACGTAGGCTTAGTGGCTTCCATCCGCAGAGGTCACTCTCAAAATCACATATAATGTAACTAGCTGTTATACGAACAATGATAAAGTATCATTAAGTTGAATTTGCTGCAACACTAAAACGCCAGAACAATGACTGGCCAACCATACCCTGGGCTGCAATAAAAGAAGCAAAACCAGCAGGTCAAGGGAGGTGATTCTTCCCCTTCTAGTCCACTGTCATGAGACTCCCCTGGTGTACTGTGTTCAGTTTTGGAGTCTCCAACAAAAAAAGGACACAAAGCTGTTGAAGCAAGTCTAGAGGAGTGCCACAAAGATGATTAGAGAAATGCAGCACCTCTCCTACGAGGACAGGATGAAAGAGCTGGGGTTGCACAGCCAGGAGAAGAGAAGGCTCTGGGGAGGCCTTATGGTAGCCTACCTGAAAGTGGTCTGCAGGAAAGCTTGGGAGAGACTTCTCACAAGAGTATGTAGTGACAGGACAAGGGGTAATAGTTTTAAAATGGGAGAGGGTAAGTTCAGGTTGGACATCAGGAAGAAATTCCTTAGTGTGAAGAGAGTGAGGTACTGGCACAGGCTGCCCAGAGATGCTGTGGATGCCCCATCCCTGGGAGTGTTCAAACCCAGACTGGATTTGGCTTAGAGCAAATTTTTATAGTGGAAATGTCCCTGCTCATGCAGGGGGATTGGAACCAGAGGATCTTTAAGGTTCCTTCCAACCCAAATTATTCTATGGTTCTATGACTATTTTGCATTTGGATGTACAAGTAGTCTTAAAGCAGTGCTGGTATCTTTCACTGAAATCCACATCATGAAAAGTTTTATAATACAGGAAAGAGGTCAGACAGGCACTTCTCTTCCTAATCAGACACAGAGCCATGAAGGAAACCACCTATAAGAAGATAAACTATGTAATGTTAAAATGAAAATCCTATCCTGCTGATAGAATATGAAAGCAATATTATATATTTTAAAAGAGGAATTTTAATGGAAAATTAATTATAATTATATGAAAAAAAATATTTAGTGCTTTAAATACTTTACTGAAATTAAAGATGAATTAAAATTCAACTTAATTTATTTTTGAAAATGAGATTTAAATGTATTAATTATTAAGGTCTCCTTGAAATTTTTACAGTAAAGTAAAATACAATTTTCGCAGCTTGTATGGATTAAACCAACTTAAACTGACCTAAATTAAATAGAAAAGCTAGTATGATCTACGAGTTTGCTTTCCTAGGCCAGAACAGCATCACAAAGTGCTACACTTAAACCTTTGCGTCACTTATCTCAATTGTAAAAATTGCTTTTGAACTACACTTGGCACTTGCCAAACCTCAGGGCACATTTATCGTATTGTATCAGCCCTAGAAGTGATTACACAGATTACTTCAATTTTCAGGTTGTACAAAACCAAAATTAAATGCATCTTTGTTGAAGCACCATGGTGGTAAAACTCCAAAGATCTTCCTGGTATGAAGAGATTATTTGAGCAGTTAAACCCAAAGTATGAAATAAATCACCAATATCAGTATTTCTTGTATGGATTCACTTTACAGATTAAAATTCAGTGGAACATGCTTATCTGTTCAGGGCAATATATTAGTTAATCTTGAAACTTGCTTAGTCTATTTAATTACAGAATTCTCATGCTTTTGACAAAGTACCTTGTTAGTTAGTCTTCAGTTCTAATATATTAAGGTATAATATGCAGATTGACATCCCAGATTAAGTATTAATTAGTGCACAGCAAACCAGCTATTTCTAGGCACTGTGCTTTCCTTAAGTCTCAAAGAAAACCAATGTAACACAAAAAGGCAAACATTCTTTGCTTAAACATCATTTCCGGCAGGCCACCCTAAGGCCCTGCAAAAAGTTTTTTTGCATAAGAAGCTGCCTGCACTGGCTGCAAAGTATATCCAAAAAGACATCGACGAACAACCATGTTGACACAAAGAACTTACTCTCTTGAGTACTAAGCAACAAAAAACCTATTCCTGAAAAGAAAATATCGGGCCAAAGTTAAAATAATGGTTTAAATATGAAAGAGAAATCAATGTGGTACTAATATTTATTATTTTCCAGGCAAATAATATATTTACTACAGGATCTTAAAATGCTTTTTTTCATTATTATTTTCACTTAATAGAAGTACTTAGGACGACAAGAGTTGTTATCACAATATGAAAAACGACAGCTTACATGTGCTGATGACACCAGGTCTGTTGTCTTTTAATGTGAAAGAAGGAGAGGAAGGAAGGAGAGGGAGGGAAGGAGAGGGAGGGAAGGAGAGGGAGGGAAAGAGAGAGGAGAGGGAAAGAGAGAGGAGAGGGAAAGAGAGAGGAGAGGGAGAGAGAGAGGAAAGGAAGGAAAGGAAGGATTTTTTTTTTTCTTTAACTAGCTTACTCTACTTCTCCCAACTCTTCTTGATTGTTCGCGGGAAAACCATAGCATTCTTGCGAGCCAGGATGAGTTGCCAGCCAATTAACATTGCTTTAAACTTTACTACTTTGCAAATGCATTAAGCTACTGCATTCCTACTCTAGCAGCTCAATCAAATGAACACAACTGGGAATATACAGCTTATCTCTCCAGCAGCTTGGTGTTTCCTTGACTAATAACACTGAATGAGGAGTGCTGCTACCCTTGCCCAGCGTAGCAGCAAAAAGGCTCCTATGGAATTTGGAGTATAGATTGTCTGTACGATCTGTATCCAAAGCACCTCGGTATGATTAATTTTTCATTAATATTTTCTCATTTCTGGTTAACATTCAATGTCATTTCGACAAAGGGAAGAATTATGTAAACATCTTCATACTGACTGTGCATGTTCCCTACCTGTTCTCCATTAGTTTTATTTACCTATCATCTCTTACAGGCTTCATGCAGAAAGATCACAGGTGGCCACAGGTGACCTAGCCTGAACTCCAATATATGGCAAGTCATTAAACAGATGTCTCATAACACCCTAGTCCCTCAGATGAGATGGCATCATTTCCTTCTGACACTACTCAGTTATATTGCTCAGGATCAGGACACTGGTGGTGTTAAGAGAATTTCAAATCAACCCTAGGTCTGCAAAGAGTATGCTTATTTTGTGTTCTGGTATAACACAAAGGCAATGCTACACAGTGTTCACAAGCAATGAAGTCTGTGAAAATAATATAGGTGTATCCTTTTTTCTCCACATATACTTACAAGATTGATGGACAAATCCTGACAATTACAGACAATAATTGTGTCACATAAAATATATAAATATGTTGTAAGCCAGGTATTCAGACTTAAAAATTCTTTGCACTTTGAAGTTGAATAGTAAAAAAAAGGATTTGCATGCAAATTCATCTGCTGCAGAAGGTTTTAAGGATTTGCAAGTGTAAATCGCTGTACTGTGAATGAAATGCAGTAATAGGTACATATCTTTAAAATTATACAGGTTGCCTTTGTTCTACATATTTTCCATTACTAAATTATACAAATCTCACAAAACACAGTCAAGCTAATACTGCAGATGCAAAATTAGAACTAGCAGAGTTAAAGACAGGTGTTTTAAGGGAGCTAAATTAAGCTAAATGCCAAGGGATATTTTTTCAGAAAGAAATGTAGGATGTTCCAGCCCACAATCATTTTGAATCCATATGAATGTTGATGAGAAGGCATTTTCCAGAAACACTGCTGTATCAAAGTGTGACATCATTTGAAAATAGCAAGCGCTTCCAAGCCTTCTTGCTAAGCTGATGGGATTCCTAGCTACCAACTTGTGATGTTTTTATACATATTGTGTGTGTTACATATAAATAATGTATAATAATAGTATTCATAGTGACTGAAATATTTGTTATTTATCATGGTATTTAGGGCAAAACATCCCCTTTTTTGGTGCAAAAATAATGAAAAGGCAGGATGAAAGGAGTCTATTTAATCTCTCTTTTTAATATATTTTTTAGTTTGATCATCTATTATCATTCACTGCGAAATCAGAAATTTAGAAGTGATCTCAAATAAGTGTTCTCAAATAACAGAGAATGGAAAAGTGTATTTTAATACTAAAAACATTAATTTTATAGTTTGTCTCTTCCTTAGATTCACTGATTTCAAGAAAACTACTCAAGTAAAGGTGGTTACTTGTGTATGTTTCCTAGACACATTTCCTAATTTTGAGATTTTTAAGTCTCATGTACTTAAATATATGTTCATTTAAATGGAGAGCAATTAAACACAAAGTATTAGAAGCATTGTAAAATATATATTTGTTCTAAAAATTCTAATAATAGTAATGACATTATTATAAAGACCAGTCATGCCATGTTAACATGAACAAAGAGAAACATCTTTTTTCCTTCTCCATTATAATAAAGCAAACAAAATCCTCAAAGAGGGAAATCCTTCATATTGCTAAGTAACAGCTGTCTGCCTTTGTTTTGACTCAGTATACAGATTTGTCATCTCTATTAGTACATGAGAGTACTTCATCAAAGGAAAGTGCTGAGGATGTGTCCAAGGACAGAGGCTAAAATACCTAAAATAATAGATGCTAAAATATACGCAATATAGCAGGTAGGAACTGATTACTGAAAATTAATGTGAATAAATGTAGCACGCTCTGAATATCATGAAAGACAATTTCAAGATCATGTGGAAAATGTACACAATGAGACGAAAGGAACAAAAGACAGAACTAAAAGTTGATTTTTCTTTAGGTTTCTCTTGTTCAAGACTGGAGAAAGTGCCAGAAAGATAAAATTTCTAAGCTGAGCAAACTGCCGAGAACTAAATTCCACTTCTAGGGTCATCTTTCCTGAAAAGGAATGCATGGACTATCTAAGACAGTATTAGCCATTAAAATTGGGCAGCTTAAGACAGCAAATTTTTTCCTTTCTTTCTTCTCAGGCAGTAGGAAGAAAAACACTCAATTTTCATGAGTTTTAAGAAAGCGCCTTTTTCCATCCTATTTTGAGAGTATACTTCTGTGCACTGCTCCAACAAAAAGATACGTCTTTAAACTGTGAGTGCCTCAACACAGAGGGAAGTACATAATCCTCATGTTTCAGATCCAATGGAGTGTGCTATTTAAATTAAAACATGCAAAGAGTCAGTGGAGAATCACTGCCATGTGGTAAGTCAGGCAAGTAACCGCAGAGGCAGCAGCACAGGTGAGCTCTAGGCCAAGCTATCGAAGTGGGTTTTGCATTGGTTGGGCCTCCTGTTAGCCCTTGCACCAGCACCCTGATTCTAGAGGTGCCACAAAGGACAGTGTTGGGATCCCCAGGCCTTCCTGACTTTCCTTTCTTTTGCCCACTCTCTAGCTTTTCTTACCCATTCAATATGAGCGTGATGGAAATATTGTCCCACGGTAATTTTTCTTTAAAACACTGACTATACCTAGGTTATTTCATGTCAGCTGCACAATGACAGTGTCCAATATCTGAGGTACAGTGATAAAAATAAAATAAGAACCTATAATGCATTGCATGCAAAATATATTTGCTTGACTGTGTTTAGAGTTATCTTTATTTTAATTTTGTGCAATACTATTAACATCTACCCTTCAACTGGGACAATTATTTTTCATCCTCCTTTGAATTTTAAAATTATTCTTCTATATTCCCAGTCATTATTTATCACAATTCTCTCAGACTGTTACTGAAGAGGCAACACTACCTTGCTGAGTAATAGATTCCATTTTGTAAAGTACTATCTGCTTTTGTTCCACCCCTCTTCCTAAAAAGCATGAGAGGAGTCTGAATTCCTACCAACACACACACAGAGCTAGCAGCACAGGGTCAAGTCTTGTAAAAAACAGTAAACAGATGTCACAGAGGGATCCTCCAGACTTTAATGTTGGCTTAGATTCCACCTAGAGATAAAACAGTATAAGCCTTCTTATTTAAAAGGTAATTCCAACATTTGTAAATGCTACTAGTTGGATCCTGCAGGGCTGCTTAAGTGTTTGAAAAAAATCAAAGGGTCAGACTGTGAGGTTAAAACACCTTCATAGTCACAAATAGTTCCCAAAATCTTCTCGTGAAATCTGAAAATAAAACATTATCAGTGTCCTTCACCTGACATCCTAAGTGATACTACAAATTTTACTTTCCATCATCCGGCAGCAATGTATATCATTACCAATATCTGAAATATATGGACAATTTTAATCTAAAACACAATTAAGTGTTAGTACCACAGACAAACATATATATAAATTCATGTGCTGTAATACTAGTTTTAGGAGAAATACGGCTTCTAAAGATACTTTCACATGGAGCTTTAAATGGTTCTGAATTACAAAAGACATCTTCCAGTAATTTTTATTACTTTTTCTCTCAATTGTATAGTAGAAACTGTGACTTCTAAGCAAAGGTACGTTCAGTTGAAAATATTATGATGACAACATAGCTCTTGAACTGTAGCTTAGTTTTACGGTGATTTGAATAGCCATGAAAATATCATGTTACCTAACACATTTTCTGACAATAACTCATAGACCATCTAAATTAGAAAAGTGTTCAAACAACAAACACCAAGGCAGATTTCAATCCCCTTCAAATGAGGTAAGTGGAGGTTAAAAAAGTTGTATGTATGGAACATACTGTCACGGTCCATCAAGTATGCAAAATCTTGCTTTTCTGCAGACACGTAAAAAATTATCTAAATCCAAAACATATTGATGAGGTCAGACAGATAAACTGAAAGCAATGGGAAGAAGGATACTGCATGACAGAAAATGCTATAAATACTGTCTCTAACATGGACATCATTAAATATTCTGGTTAAAAGAAGCCGTATAAACAATAACTAAGTTTTTTAGCCATGTCTTGGATAGATCCATGTAGATTTCACAATACTTTTCAGTCCAATGTCTTTCTAAAGCAATGCAATTTACTTACAGCAGGTTCCTGGATCCTCATCACTGCCATCAGAACAATCTGGGTGAGAGTCACAGGTGGATCCTGGGTGTGTGGGCTCCCCATCCATGTGGGTGAATCCTTCTAATGAGCTGAAACTGGGTGGCTTTGATGGTGCAGTATCCAAGAGCTGGATGCTATTCAGACAGATGAAACCTGTCCTGCTCTGGAGAGTTCCTTTAAACATAAGCTGTGGATTTTTACAGTTAAAATATTACAATTGACAGACAACAAAGGGAAATCAATTTTTATTTCCATTAAACAGTAATGTCCTATGTGTAAATAGCACTGGATAGTTTCCATTTCAACACCATGGCGAATTTCAAATAGGAAGCTGAAATTTTTTATTATTACCTCACACTGAATTTCCTAAAACTTTTCAGCTAAAATGGCTTCACAAATTCTAAGAATTAAGTTACAAAGGAGCCTATTTTAAAAAAACAAAACCAAAACCAAAAACTCCTAAACTCATAGCCATTTGGATAAAAAAGTTTGTGCTTTAGAATAGTGACTTGAAATGTAACATGATAAAGACACCATCTTTGCTATGAAGTCTTTCCAGAACCTCATTTTGTAGATGAAAAAAAAAAAGTTATACTTACAGGTGAATAAAATGGGTTTGTGACTGTATTTAGATAGCAATTGCACAGCATAGCTTAACAACCTATATCTTCACCACTTAAGATGGCTTCATTGAGTCTATGCAGGGGTATTACCTTCTGGTAACCCATGAACTGTTCCAAGCACTGTCTGGGAGATGGCCAATTTGCTTGAGTCAAAATATTGCTAAGGATGTTTAATAATGAAATAAAGACATGCTAATGTTTTAATTATATGGCTATCATTTGGCAATCATTGGCCCTGTGGCCTGGCCCAGCTTATTTTATCACTGTTAGCATAGACATAGAGAGTAAAGTGGCTTTTTTCTCTCCTATAGAGTTCCTTTATGCTGTCTAGATTTAAAAAAAAAAAAAAAAAAAAAAAAAAGTTCTGATTTAAAGCAAGTTCAGAAGAACATCTCTTGCTCCTGGCCACTGCAGAGCCCATTTCTATTGGGACTCAGAGCAAGAAGATTACCCCACCTGTGCAATCCAAGTTACTTTTACCAAAGCTAAAAGGGCAAGCAGGAGGAAGCAAGCTTGGGTTCATCAGAAACATGAAGATGGCAATAAAACAGAACACGGAGAGATAAGAGCAAGAGTTGGAGGCAAAAGTAAAAAATGGAGTTGGGGGTTTTAACAGTCTGGGACATAGCCACACTGTGAGTTTCAAAAAGCAGTCATGCAAGAGGCAGAAAGCACAGTGGAAGGAAAGCAGGACAAGAGTTTGCAACAAAACAGAAAGGAAGAACAGACAGGGGCACCAGCAGAAGCCTGAAGCCTGGGTTGAAATCTCAAGAGGCATTTTTCTTCCTAAAATTTCTATATGTCATTGTCTTCCACTAGATACAATTTCTACAAAATTACAAAACCCTTTTAATACTATCCATTCTTGACTAGTTCAAATCGCAGAATGGTATGCTGAAAACATTACATTTCCACATAATTAAAGATAGTATTTTTCCTTCCCTAAGCACAAGAGTTCCTTTCCCTCTTTGTACAAAGTATGCATAGGGTTGTTTTTTTATATGAATACATACAACCGCAGCTTCCTTTTTTAAAAACTATCTTTAAATACTATAGAAAGTCTTATTATACATCTGTTTTTTTCATTCAGACTTCTTCTTGTGGGAAAAGTAGAGGCAGCCAGCAACAGGTACTTAGAATTTACAAGCTTGCTGAAGTGCATTCATTCTAATATATATGAAAATATCAAGGACTTCAGTGGGAGTAGTCTTTGTTACTTCACAGAGATTATATTTTCAGATGATTGCTGAGATGGTAAAATACATTACTTTACAAAATTATTACAATAATTTTAAATGTAAAATTACTTAAACCACAAACTTTTAATTAATTTAAGATTAGACAGAAAATTGCATTACTCTCTATGCCTTCAAATTCAAGGGAAAGGTATTTTCACACAATTACTGATTTACATCATTCCACTGAAACTGCACAGATATCATTCACACAATCTCACTCAAATGAATTGGTAATACCTGAGATGGACTCAGATAACTGAACTCTTAAAATATAGTGAGATTTGTATTCATTTCCTTGCACACTATTAAAGACCAGTGTGATGTTTGTGTTGATGTTTTGTTGAGCTACAGCCAGAGCTTTACCCACACTGAAGCAGAGAAGAGCAAGCCCTTCAGGGTACATCTCATGTTAATAAGTTTTTAAGTTTTCTAGAAGTTCTACAAGCTATAAGATTCTCAAAAATTGATCATACCTTTACTTTTTCTAGTCCTGCTGGTAGCTGTATATCCACTTTGATCCATTCCTTATTAGTCGTGATGTTTTTTTCCCATAGGATATGTTCGGCCTGCAAAATGCAGAGTACAATGTTATAAATCCAGTTTTTACTCCTCTCTTCATTATCAAGGACGTTTTTTGATCTTCTTTTCATATCCTATCCAAAAGAGCACTATATTCAAATTTGCTCTATGTGAGGGAATACAGTTTCACATTCATTTACAATCTCTGCAGACAGACTCCATAGGTGAGAGGAGAAAAAAGACATGTGATAGAACAGGTTAATCAAAATTATCAGGAGTCGGCTTGAAAGAGCTAAAGTGAATTAATATGTATATTAAGATTGTGCTATTGCTAAGTTTAACAACATTTCCATGTTTACATTAATTTATTTTTCAGAAATAACTGTTTATGGTATATTTTGTTATAATTACATTTAATTTTTCCTAGAACTTAACTTGACAACACTATGAAATCAACCGTGCTAAACACTTTTTTTTTTTTCTAATCTCTAAAGGAAGCAGGCAGAGTACTATCTAATAAGTTCTAGTGATGTTTGGTGTTACCTCAATCCCCATTTTCACTCTGCCTCCTAAAGATAAAAACAAGAGAGCCAAGTACGTAAGGCTTGCTTTATGCAACAACTCCAAGTCTCATTGATTTAATAATCTCATAAAAAAAACCTTCATGCTCATTCTGCTTCTGGTCGTGATCCCAAATGGAACATGCTGAGGCCAGTATAAAGAAAAGAAATGTAGCAATGTGAACTTCATATTCATAAATAAAATCTTTTCAAGAGACAGCTCCAAAATAAAGAAAAATAAGAAAGAAAGAAAAAAAAAAAAAGGTACGAAAATTAATTTAGGTTATGCATGCAGTCAACAGAGTCGATGCATACAAAGAGAGTAACAAGAATCAATAGTGAGAACATTTGTAGGACACTATGCAAAGTACTTGTCATGCCTTTTCCATGAAGGATATTACAGAAAAAGATGCAGTTCATAAAAAGTTGCAAATTAGAATAAGAGAAATGGAAAGTCCATTGTACGGAGAGGAATTGAAAGGGTTAAAAAAATACCTTCTAGGAGATTAATAAAAGAGAATATGATAGCTATGTGAAAGGTTATCAAAACAATAGACAAGGACAGTTACCTTTTTTCCTTTTTTTAAATATAAAAAACAGGAGGTGCCACCTGCTACTTGGTAGACTAAGAGGCTGAGCAAACCAAACACTGATATGACTTGTGACAAGTAGCCAATTACTTATGCTCATTTCCTACTAAAACTTCAACTGTAATGGCACATTAAGAAAGCTTGAGGACTAAATCTCTATTTAATGTGTTTAAAGATCAGGTTTGGAATAGTGCAAGACATGGCTAAGCCAATACTTTTACTCCAAACACTGATTAACATGAAATATCAAATCTGATACATGCTTGATTTCAGAAATAAGTTAGCTGTGAGTTTCCACATCAGTATAGTATGTAAGTACTTGTTAATTTGTTCGTGTGCTAGAAATTAATCAAAAACTCTTTCAATGCCAAGGAAACTTCATTCTGCATAAAAATTGCTTCATTTTGCTAAATGATTCAGCTTCCATAACAAACTTATTAATGTTATTATCCTACAATAGCCACATACAAGACACAGAAAAGAATGATGTGAGAGGACCCATAGTGCCTGGCAGGTTAAAACCATAGCCTGTGGTTAAATTGGCTTTTAGAAATGTTTAAGTTAATGTCTCTGGGGATGACCACTTTCCCCCCCACCTTGTGAACCCTCCAAATACACTTATGTAACTCGTGTGAACACTCCATTTGCAGTTTGTTTGGATGGAAATGGATCCTATAATTTAGTTCATAGTCAATAACAGCTTAGACACCCATCTCATGACTGTCTTTCTCCACAGTTCTGATCGTAGCAATAAATTTGAGTTTTGTCCATATGCATATACACACACAGGGCTGTTTTTTACACTGAAAGATTTCAATCATCCCAGGTGAAAAAGCTTTTTATACTGGCTATTGTTCCATGCAGCAGACATCATCCTCTGATTTTAAGCAGCTCTAATAAGACAGTAGTATTATTTCCCTTTCTTGCAAGGTTTTCTCTATAGCACGCTTCCTGCTTGTCAGATTCTTTCACCTCTTTCACAGAAATGGTTTAACCCTCTAGCACCTTCCTTGTGTCTCTTGTCTTCTTTAAAATGTTGAATGAACTGCTTTTCCATTACTTTCCTTCAAGATTTACTTTGGTGGTACAGGGGAAAAGTTGCTCAAAATACTTTCACTCTATCCTCTTATTGTGATATATTACTATCTATCAACGTTTTTTGTAAAGCTAAATTGGGAAAGTATATTTTCTTTTCCCTGCAATGCTTTTTTGAGATAATGTTACTCATCTTTGAAGGATGGAAGAGAATCATGACTTTTTCTTATCAACACCATTTATAAAATACAACTTGTTTTGGGTTTTGGTTTGGTTTTTTTTTTTGACATTTCTCTACATAAATATTTATTGCTGTGCAACCACATATAATTTTGTCCCCTCATTAGTTCCAGAGGGTAATTTAGAAAAAAAGCTTGTTTGTCCCTTTCACAATGATTAATGGATCACCTTTGACATCTGCAGAGGTGTGTATTTCAATGGTTTTTGCAAGTGTTGCTGAACAATTACAGAAAAGTTAGTGCATTAGAGTACAAATGTGCTTGCACACAGAAACATCAGTAAAAATTATATTTTATTGCTTTGTTTTTGTCTGATTTGTAAGCCATACATGGTATAAGGATTAAGAAGAGAAAAGGAAGATACATTAACCCATTACTTAATGGGAGGAATGAGCAAGTAATGAATGGCAAATGAGATACTAAAGTCAACACTATCTTCTTCAGTTTCCAGAGAGAAGCATAAAATTTGTCAGACAGTCAATACACATGTAATATTGTTAATATTTTATTAAACAGTTAGTATTGCCAAGTCTGAAGGCAAACATGGACCAGAAGGACAGTATTAAATATACATATGTGTAAACATACAAGCTAGAATTCATGAAACTGGAAGAGAATCAGGAAATTTTAGCTAAAAGTTACATAATGGGAGAGGTATCTTACTGTTAATAAATAACTGAGAACCTGGGGAGAATATGTGGGAAAGTAGAGAACCAAAAGAATAAAGGAGATATATTATATTACAGTCAAAGGCGGGAAGAAAAAAAAAAAAAAAAAAAAAAAAAAAAAGCCTATGAGATTATAGTAAATCATATGAAAGCTAACTCATTAAGACACTGGAACACATTGCTAACAATAATTTTGTAAGCAGCTGGAGAATTAGAAAGGCAGAAACTTAGATTAGCTGCTTCTGATGAGGAACAATTCACATTCAGTCAGTGTGCTTTTTTTTTTTTTTCACAGTAAAAAGTAGACATTAGTAGACTTTAAAAAGTAGACCTTACTTTATTAAGGCTTTTAGCATAATCTCATAGGGATGCTTTTGAAGCAAATTGAGGAGATTAGATATTGATAGTATTACTGTAAAATGGGTGTACAAAGAGGAGTGTAACCTTATTTAAAAGAGACATCAATAGTTTTCTATAAAACTAAAAGAAAATTATAGAACCACTCTGCATCTGTCTTTTCCAGGGAGTGACATAATTATAGAGCTGACTACCTATTTGGATTGTGGAATAAAATTTAAAATTAAAAAAAATTTAGGTAACACTAAACTGAGAGAACCAACAAGCACTCTGAAGGACATAATTATAATTTAAGATCATGTATGTATACAAAAAACAGTTTCAAACCACTAAGGCAAAATTCAAAGACATATGAAACAGTCAGGAAAGAGAAACCAAATGAACAAATGCAGTAATGAAGGTCTTTAATGAAGGTCAGCTTTGCTAGCCCATCAATTAAACAAAAACCTGCAGATTACTATGCACTGGAAGTTAAATATAAGTCAATAACAGGTTACTGTTGATGAACACAGTCCATTTTCCTTACCCTTCTTCAAACCTAAGAACAATTTAAATTTCCTCTCTTCCAATTCATGTCAAACCCTCTATATTAGAAAATATGTTCACTTGTCTTTAGTGTCTCTGCTGAAATGGTGAGAAAAGTAGGGATACATTTGCAACATCTGTGCTGCTAGTTCACTAAGAACACTACTGAAAATGTACATTAAATATATTTCAGTCCCCATTTGCGTCAGGCCTGTCAGCACAGGGACACAGTGAGAGTTAAGTGTAATAAGAAGTTCTGACTATGAAAAATAGGAAAAGGCATGAAGGGAACCTGCAATGTGCCAGACCTTGCAATTAGAGCTTATTTTGAACAGCAGCCTCCAAGAGAGCAACCCTTACATTTTCCAGGGTCAGAATCAGTACTTGACTTTCACAAGGTTGCCATGGGAGTTGTACATGGGAATTTACTGGCAAGCACCGTAGAGCAAATCTCCACGCATTGTGATCAGAAAGGTAACTGATTATGTTACATTTCCCCGATACAGTAATGGGTCATAGAAAAATACAACTATTCCCTTTTATAAATGAAATATGAGAAAGAGCCTGGAATTGTTTACATGAACACTTGAAGACACAGTGGGAATGAAAAAAGGTACTTCCATCACCTTTCCTTATATTTAGACCACTTGCTAGTGTTACAATTCAGGCACTTTTTTTGTATCTTATCTTTGTGAATGAAGTGAATCTGTCTTTTTAAATACCTGTATTGTTGGGTGATAGCAATTCAACTCCAAGATCAGGATAAGAGAGCCATTAACTTAATAAGACTAGCTGTACTGCTGCTCTTGAGTTCATTAAGTAGCAGTACAATAGCTTTAACATTAAGTTATTAAACAAGATTTTCAAAAGGGAACATTCTAAAAGCAGAAAACCTCTGCAAGGAAAGGGAAGTAAGAAAGATGGAAGAAGTTATCATTGCTCAACTGGCATTTGTGCTTCAGTTTAATATGGCTATTTTATCTATTAAAAGGTAGACTAATAGGAAAAATATTGCTCTAAAACATAGGTAAATCAAGACAGGTGGCTAAGCAAGAGCTTTCCAAACATCCTGAGCCATCAACTTACCTTTTTTTCTGTGTCTCCATAGAGAAAATCACTTATTTTCCCATTTCCAAAACATGAAGAAGGCTAGACAAGCTATTAGTATAGATTTTTCCCCTGAAATCCCCAAATTATTTAATTCTGTAACAGCTGAGGTCTGTCCTTGAAGTCTTATTGCATAACATTCACCCATCAAATTAGTTTATAGCTGAGATGGCAAATACCCAGGTTTTACAATTGCACAGATGAGTGAAAGAATACCAAGCTATTGTTTTGCACAAACTAACTTAGGGGGCAGGCAGGTGTTATCAGGCACATTTCATTGCATTTTGGCTGGTAACACCTGGGCTGCTGTATCTTTACCCTTTGATAACGAATGCACATTTCTTCTTACCTGATTAGTAAATAGTACTGCCTTGAGAATGCTGCTATCTGCCATGGAGTAATGAAACTGAAAATAGCAATTCTTGCTGGAGCAATGACACATGGAGCTGTTAAGATAAGTGCTTCTATATAATGCATTGTTGTTACCTTCTAACCACTCAAAATGGCCTGGAAAGCAAAAACAAACCAAACAAAAAGGGATACTTTTTCACAAAATACTTTTTTTGTTGTTGTTTTCCTAATTAAACCATTGATCCACCCAAGCAACAACGGAATCATATCATCATACTGATGAACATATTTGGGAATCATGAAATTGTTTCCTATTACAAAGATAGATATAAATCTTAACTTGACTCAGAGGTCAAGAATTACATCAGTTCTTAGTATCTTGAAGTTGTTACCTTGCATATTAAAAGCTGTAAGCAGTCCCAAATTCAGCTCAGCCTCCTTGCATTTAAAAACATACCTAAGCAATACCTAATTGCAAAAATATTTGGAATCTGGGGTTAACTCCTTCCTTTATGGTTTCAATAAAATGTGGTTTTTACAGCAATAGTTCTATAGGCTCTTCCAAAATTAAACAAATAATTCTAGCCTTTACTGCTATAGGAGGCAATAGCACCTCTACTATATGATCAAGGCCTTTCTTCTCATCCAGAATTTCTACACTAAAATGTTGAAAGTATATGGTGTTTCTATCTGAAACAGAAAAGCAATTTGTGCTTTCCTTCTTCACCTACTGCCCTTTATAAAAGCATTCCTACAGAGATCTAAAAGAATATTCTATTCTCTCAACAGTATCTTATTTGTCAGAAATAAAAAGGCTAAATAATTTTTATGAAACATAAGTCTTTTTGTCCCCCCTCAGTAACTGAATATTCTTCTGTTTTCTGAAGCAGCTCTTAAAATAATAAACAAGGACTGATTAGAGGTCTTAAGTCTAGTATTTCTTTGTTCGTGTCTGTAAATACAACTTATCGCAAATGCAGGTATTAAATTTTTTCAAGCTGAAGGGATAAAGTGCCATTTCACAATGAAAACTTTCAATTTTTCTTCATGTTCACATTCTTTTCCTTTTGTTGCCAATTTATTCTGCATTGCACCTTTGTTGGAATTAAGTTTGTAATTTCATGCCACAGGAGCTAACCTTGTTATAAGGAAATATTACAGATTTAATCCAGCATTCCCTTTGAGAGAGATCAACAAAGCACGTACACATTTATGGTTACTGCCTGTGTAGAAAAGAAATATGAAGCAACATTAGAATTTATGCTATCTGTTCTTTATCTAACTTCAGAATTCTCTGGTTATAAAACCAACTAATTTTCTTTTCTGAACCTAGTGATAGTTAACATTCCTTTCCCTCTTTCAAGTTAATCTCCGAATCTTTAAAAACAAAGTGGAGCTGACATGATTTCTTAGATAAGAAAGCAAGTAAACAACAGTAGATGAACAAAAGTTCCATGAAATGCCTAGAAAAATCATTATTCCACAAAGGGTACCAACAGTTCTTTAGGAAATATGTTTTATGCAAGTATTGTGAATGCTTCTGAGACACATGGAGGCTTACTTTTGGAAATGAAGACTTCAGAAACTCTTGTCCTGAAAATACTGATTTTTATCACTGTTAATATTCCCTCCTTATAGCCTATAAAAGGAGAACTATGTCAGTTTAACTGGACAAGCAATAAACTATGCTAATCTACTCAGCTGTTTTCCCTCTCCCAGTGTTTTTTAATTATTATTATTACCCTTAGCCAATATCTTTCACGTAGTTTGCTAAAGATTAATGGTATTAAGAACATTTTTCTTTGATTTTTTTTACAAGTTTTGCAGCTGTTCTCTAAGGTCTGAATTTCCCTCAGCCCAGTAACTGCATAGCATGTTATAGTGTTTATGCTATGACTTTTACTTCTTGTTCTCCCAAATTTTCATGACTTTCTGCTTCTAAAGAGTTAAAATTCCCCATTGTTTTAGAAGTAGAACAGGAAACTCAGAAAAGCCCCTTAATTTCTGACAATGTGGTAGTAGGGCTACCAAGGCAAAGAGATGCATGTTTTTCTGGCAAGACACTCTGGGATTGCTGCCAGGACAAAAGCGTAGATTTTAATATCTTTCCATAAATCCTTTTATTTTTCCCATGTGACTGCTTAATCAGATTTTAGATGGACATTGTTGTTTCTTTCAGTTTTGAACAAAAATTTTGTCTGTTGTAAGAAAAGTCTCGAAGTCCAGTGGAAAAATCAACCAGTGGCAGAAATGCAGCTTAACCAGAATCAGAGCTGCTGAATTCTGAGGTGACCCAGTCTCATTCTACAGCTGGGTTTAAACAGTGAACCTTCCTGTACACTGCTACAATGAAAATTCAATGTCTATTAATATTTAACTCCTTGGCTCTATATTAATAATTTTCTGACTAAAATATTCTGCTACTACTGCTTTAATTCGTGAGTTTTGTTTTTCACAAAATACATGACTTTGAATCTATGCTACTGATTTTAAAGTAACAACTGAGCCTTCACTTAAACTGAGCCACAAAGGAGACATTTTTGTTTTTAAAAAAAATCCTCTTTCCCAGATAGTCTCTAAATAGTACCCCACAAACCTCCTAATTCAACCATTTTGAGGAAAGAAGAGGTCAAACATGAATGACCATTGCTTTCATTCTATGTAGTTTTAATGAATTCAGCTCACAGAATTTGATGATTTGGTTGTTTTTCCATTTTTTAACTTGGGAGATGTTTATCATTACTTATCTGAAATGTTGGTGCTTCTTTCAATTACTTTTTGCATCTCATAATCTTTTTTTTTATTATGCAGAAAAATAGTTTAATTAATTTTGTAATTAAAGAAGTGTTACTCCAGATGTAGGAAACTAGATTAATCACATGTAAGGAGAAAGAACTGTGGAAACCACATAGCATGCTGGAAATATCAATTAAGAATAAAACAACAAGATATTTCCTGAACGCTGTTGCAGGATAATGTCAAACCTTTGTAAGAACTTTCAACACTAGAGAAATTAAGGGAAAAATTTATCAACACAAGAGAAAAGAAGCAAAAAGAGAAAGAACAAAGAAAAAAAGTGTGCCAAGGACAGAAAATATTTTATTAAATTTAAGAATGCCAGGCAAGAAGGATTATTCAAAGCCTATAAGCAGTCCTTTCTTTATAAATATAATTGTCTAGACTTCTGAGATATAATTTAGTTCCTTATGCCTCTTCTATTTTGTAGTGAAACCTTTGATCAAAATCAGAAACTTAAGCTTAGATAAGCTGTATTTGTATTGCAAATTTGAGCTCTCAAGCATGGTATTTTTGTAGCTTGCATACCATTTCTTAAGTTTTTTAGAATTTTAGTTAATATTCAGCCCCTTCATTTATGCCTCCACAAATCTGCATGAATAGAAATGCTGAATGTATTGAGGTGAGCAACCACAATTCAGATTCTTCAATACTTTCCTTTACTAAATAATAAATTCTCTGTGCAGTTTTGATGCTTATTGATTGTTTGCTTTATTTATGATATGCAAGCACAGGGAATGACTGTAATCATTTGTTTGTGTTGTGTTCAACCTGTGCATATCTATACAATAATGGCCAAGCACCTATGCAGTAGATGTGTCAAATCCTTCTGCTTCAGTAGACATGGCTTGTGAATTGGTCCTGTAAAAGCCACTTGGAGAATTTCAGTATTTTTTCTGACAGTACCACATTGTCATAAAAGGGAAATCCATACCTATTATTAGCCTTTGAGGTATGATCTTAAAGTATGGCACTGATACCACAACTTTCAGGGAGGTGTTTAAAATAAAATGAAAAAACATCTCATTTTATTACATATTTAATTGGAAATTGAAAGGTGTTGTGGCTTTTTGTTTTCTTTACTTTTTTAATTAAATCTTCTGAAGCTTTTCTAAATCTTTACTTGTCTGTGTGTTTGCTCTTGTACATGAATGTTAACATGTAAAAATTTCTCTTCAGTGTATACACTGAAGCACTTCTGCTTGCTATTCCATTGTAATTTGACTTATAGTTAACTCGAGTGTGTTGAAATGCACACTAAAATTAAAAACTTTTTTAAAACGGAAACAATATCTAAGCATTCATTCTGCTGCTAAGAATGAGATGTACTCCATTTCTCTGTGGGGTCAGAGCTCAAGCAGTAAGCTCCACAATATCAGTTCTTCAAAGATACATCACAAATTAAACCATTCCAACTAGTGCTACTTAACCCCTGTGAACACATTCTCAGTAGACAAGCCAAACACGTAGCTCACAAGATGATTCCATTTCACATTACTACACTTAGACCATTATATCCATTAAGCTTTCAAAATCCTTTACCATAAACCCATACAGAAGCATTACACAGTGATTTCAAAAACAGATGCTTCTCAATTCTTCTGAAAATTGCAACTAGATTAATTTTGTTTCTAAGAGTAATAAGACATTTTAAATAATAAATATTTCTCTACAGGTCTTCTAATTAAAGATTAGAAATTAAATTCCTGACTGTAATCTCAAATATAGTAAGTTTACAGAATCAAATCTGCTAAGATTTAAGATTTTAATTTAAGATTTAAACCAGAAAAAAACACATACAAGAACTCTAGGCTTTGATGGACTAAACATAATTTCACTGACCTGTCACATAGATCTCATATGAAGAATAGGAGAATAAATCAATTATTAGTTTAGATCGGAATTCTTATGTGAAAATCTTTCATGTTTTACCAGTATAGGTATTCAAAATGCCCCTGCTAAATGGTCACAGCAAAAGCTAATTTAAGTACAAAATACACAAAATTACTTTATGTTTTATTCCTGTTTCTACATTGGATCACCAGCTTCTGCTAAAAAGCACTATATTCTTCACAACAGCAAGTAACTGTGTATTAACTTCAATTTCCCACCTTCCGTATCATTGCTCCAGTCTTTCAGAAAGGAACAGGAAGCAATCCTCTGCCCAGCTTGCAGTTGTGCCCACGTAGCAGTCTCAGCCAGCTGATCTGAATGCCACTCACACATACCAAGCTCAAAACTGGAAGTCTGTGGTGCTAAAAAGAAAAACAATCACTGAACTTCTTAAGAAGTCATCAATTATTGAGACTACTTCCCACTAGAAGCATTTGCTTATTAAACTACTTGACAACCCCTCTGCCTCTGGTAACTCCAAAAGCATTGTGCATCACAGAATGCTGTCTAGTACTTCAGGCTCCCATCCTTAATGACAGCATTTTAAAAAATCATTCCCTAAAGATAGATGCCTCTTTCAGAGCAGTTGAGTGCTATTTATGCTAGCCAGTCATTGCAACCTTCATGAATTTGCTTCTGCAAAGAAAGTTGCCAGGAAACGTAAAAAACGACATGTCATGGCAAGAAATACCTATTTACCTTTCTGGATGATGGATACAGACAAATAACTTCTAACTGAGACCTTAAACTCAGCAGCATCTCTATAATAGTTGCAACAGAATGCTTCATTTTGGAATCAAACAGTTTCATACGTGACCATGTATTTTCAAGAACTTTTTCAGGGCCAATCAAGCTGGACTGATCTAGTGTTCTACAATGGAGTGACTACATCAGCAGACAAGGAAAGAGCTATGGATGATTAGAATTAACTGAAGAATTAAGATTTTTTCAGTTTAAGTATTTGCACTGCATTTTTCTTAAAATGTATACATAACGAGTAATACATATATAATTACTCCTGAAAAAAGTTTTCCTGAAAAAAAAGCTTAGATTTTCAGGGAGGGTAAACCGCTTCTACATTACAAGTGACTTGAGGAGGACCAAAAGTTCATTTTGCCCAAGAGCATTTCACTTTCATGCCTTATACCATTTCCCTTTCACCCCTATGGCAAGATCTGAATGACATTCTTAATAGAGTTCTTCACATATATAATTTGCCAGGAGTATAGAGGGATTTCTGTAAGGCAATCTGACACTTGGACAAGAATATGAAGACTTTGAATAGAAGATCTTCTAAAGGTACAACTAAAGGAGACTTTGCTTGAGGTGAGTGTTAGAGAATAGCTTTCAGTATTTTCTAGTGACAGCTAAAAAATGTTTTCTGCAGTATATATGCAATTGTATAATAAAAAGCTGTGGTGGTTTCGAGTGATAACAGAAGCAATTTGGCAGCTTTTGGGAAAATTACACAATGCAGAGTATCTTAAATTGCAATAATGAAGGTAGAGTTCTGATTGTTTTTTTCAAAATGCATGAAGTTTACTATTCAGCAAGACAGAACAAAAGTCTGGAGAGGGACAGTTTTGAGGACTGGGTAGGGGGTAAAAGGAGAAAAAACTGAAATACTTACTGAAATTACATTTATATTTAGCCATCACAGTTTCTATCAACAAAATCCTGAAAGCACAAATACTTAAGCTATTTTATTCATTTTTCCAAAAGCACATTATTCCAAAGTATGACACCACAGCCATACTAATGAATACAAAAGCCCTAGTCATTTCTTATGTCTTTCTATACTGGGATTGTAGATCATGAAAGGATACATTAAAAATGCAAATTTTAACTAGCCATTTCATGCCATTAAAGCAGTCTTCCTCTAAATTCTTCTTATCCAGACATTCCATAGGGACTAGAGAAAAAAATATTTCAACTTCAAACAACAAGTAATGTGACCTTTTGTTTAAATTATTGGAAAATCTTCAGTAGTAAAATTCTGCTTCCAGGGAGAAAATTAAGATCTTTTGACTATGGTTTTGGCTGGTCTAAGCAATTCAGATATTACCTAATGAAGCTGACTTTTGCTAATGGTGAAGCACAGGATAAGAACTAGGTCTTATTAGAATATTCCTGAGGTATTTAGCAGTGCAGCTGCTCTGTCTGTACGCCACATTACATACTTAACAGTAGCCATGTAAGGTAAGGTAAAGAGATAGATTCCTAAGTTCTGGTGAATATGCCCTATTTATGTTTCAATTTTTGTTTCTTTCATCTCTTTGAGACAGTGTTTCATGGTTGTAGCTGATACATACTTTTAAATTTTTCTTTGCATTAGAAGCATTTTTTTAATAAAAAACCCCCTGTATATTTGTACAAAGATCCTGGAGGAAATGGCTAAAAAGTTATATAGACTGCTAGAATCTAGCAATGCATTTTCTTTTTTCTTCCATTTTAAACCTGCCCTTACATCTGCAGAAATCCTTCAAGGAACAGAAAGAAGTTGGGAGAATCACACACCTGTCCCATTTTCAGTTTCAAATTCATTTAAAAAAAAAACTTGCTTTGTAAACTTACCTGATTTCATTGACAAGTATGCCCACGAAATTTTAAAATATCATCCATTCTGATTTAAGTAGTACTACTAGAAAACCTCTACTCAACAGAAAACGAATATCAGCCCTGGCATGCAAATATTTATATAACACTTGCTTCTGTGTTTCTCCATTTTAAGAAAGTTAAAAAATGAGAGACTTACTGGAGCAAGCTTAGCTACCTGAAACTTCATTTCCCCAGTATAGGTCCCCTTTGAAATAAATAAGCATGCCTGCCTGAATCATTACAACAGGATTTATGTCTTGCTCTTACTATGATCTGTCTACAATTGCACATCACTCTAATTTGTTAATAACCATGTGCATCTACTGTCAACAGATTTTCCTACTGAGAAATCTAGAGAGCTTTACTTTGTACCACAGTACACAAAACCATGTAACCTGGCTTGGTCTGAGTCAAACACTCAAGTTAAATTTAAGACCAAATCCTCAGTGCCTGTGCTAGGGCTCAGAAGCAGGAAGACAAAGGAGATGCTGTGGATCAGGACTGTGCTCACTTGAGTATTTGACAGGTAGAACAGTGTAATCTTGAGTAATACAAAGCAGCAAGTAACCTAATTTATGCTAGCAGGAGTAGTGTTACTTTCCCATGAAAATACATTGGGTTGAAAAGAGAAATAGGAGACATTTTACTAAAGAATCACAAAATTGAGAGTTTGGCGTTGAGAATGGTCTGACATTACAGCTCTTAGATGTAGCAGAGCTTAAAAAAAAAAAAAAAAGCCTCACCATGCAGCTGAGTATCAGAACATTCACACACTTAAAAATACACACAGGTACACAAAATCTCCCTAAACTCAGCTCCAAAGATTTTCCTGAGTTGGCTGGACACACCATTTCTTTGGCTAAAATCTTTAAGACTTTTCTGCCCATGCTTTAGTGCTTTCCAGGCTGCAGGAAGGTACATTTGTAGTGTGTTAGATTTCTTAAGGTACTCATTGCCATTCTGTGTTTAGATGCAATATGATAAATGGTGTTTTAGAGGAATGAAAGTGAACAGGATGAAAACATGGACTTAAGAAGCCCTTTAAGTAGCAAAAAGCTCTCTCTTTTTTGTCTTCTAATCCAAGGGAAAGATAAAACAAAAGTATCTGTCTCCTGAAAAAAATGTATTCTTACCACATTCCAGAGAACATCCATCACTGAAAGTAATATCATCAATGGCAACAGTTTTGTATTGTCTCTGGGTTTCCACAATTCCCAAAAAGATAACCTGCAGAGATTAACAGCAAATCACAATAAATGGCATTTACCATTGTCATAGACCAAAGTGTAGTACAAAGAATTTCTGTCTAGTATAGAGAAACATGAGAACTCATAGCATGCACTTAACAGTTCTGGAGGATTACCATGCTGGTTTTTTCACATATCAGCACAGACATATTTTAAAGAATGAGATGTATATTACAGGAAAGATCTGAAACCCACAATAAAATACATAAAAATCTAAGCAAGGATCACAACAGTTAAGAAATACAGAAAATTTTTGTTTTATTGAGCTATTATTCCACCAGAGACTGGAAAGACGAACCTTCTCTATCTGTTTTCAGAATTTATCAGAGACCCGCAGCAAAGTCAGAGCAATAAAGATCAGAAGTCAGAAGCCTTTCATCAAGTTTTTAGCCAAAACAAACCTTGAGGTATACTTGGTCAAGTGTTATTCTGCTGTAATGTTATAACAATGATTTTTTTTTCCCCTTAACAAAGTCTTCCAGACATAGGAAGTTACAAATATTTTACATTTCCATCTTAAGAGCAGATTTCAGTCTAGATTCATAAATGTGGTGACTACCACAGTTTTTCTGCAGTGATATAAAAATAAGTTTTTGTTTAAAATTCTTTTGATATAATGATGTTTATTTCATTTCATATCGATATTTACTTGGAAAGAATAACTGTGTCACACTACATATTAACAGCATCTTAACACATTCAAGAATATGTGAATTAAGTATAGTACCTTGGGAATTTGTTTTGTTTCAGAAAATATTTGAGTTGTTGAATGTTGCTGCAATAATACATATAGTACTTTGTTGACATCACCAGTAGAAAGACATATATTCATAATATATTCATATTACATGGTTTCAGATAAGGTTCTAAAATAATCCAGTGCAAAAAAATCTAGTTATTTATAACTTCACTTATTATATATCTTTATATATAGTTTGCAGTTACATCCTAACAGTCTGATTTAATTTTAAGTGAGAAAACGTGATTTAGACAATGCTGTCTCACTTCAATGGTGAAAAATCAGAGGTGACTCTAAGTTCATGTTCCATGTATCTAACTTATGCTTCCTCAATACTCATGAACAACCTTTGGTCAATCTAATAAAAAGCATGAACTTAAAATGCTTGCTTTAAATTTATGTGTTATGTCTCTACAAAAAGCTCCCCACTGACTGGGGTTTTTTTAAACATTCAACACATTCTGGTATTCTGAACACCTGGGAAAATTTCTCCAATGGTAAAAGGAAACCTATTTCTATTTAGAAGTATTTGACCATAGGAGGGGACTCAGAAGCCCTGAAGTCCATGAAGGGTTTCTTCTGAATAAACTAGGAGGAAAGTCAGTGCTACAACTGTGAACATCCCTCTAGAGTAATGTCAGTTTGATTTTTTGCTTAATTGTGTTTAAACTTCCCCTCTTCTAGATGACAGAAAACTGTGCTAGATGCCTCCAGCTACTCTGGAGTCTTAAAAAAGATTACCTGACTTTTATCCAGCACAGTTACACATCAGTCCATAATAATTGCACTGACTCCTATCCACATTTTTTTGAGCAAGAAATTGTTCAGTTTTCCCTTTCACACAAAGTCGAGTCCAAAATCTGTAACAAAAATGTCTACTTAAGGCTACAATTTGCTTATAACTGTAATTAACAAATGCTGCCTAGCATGCAATATCTACAGCCATCAGATTTAACACTGCAGCTAGGAAAGGAAAGCTGTAGTGGAGATCAAGTGGGATCTAACACAGGATGGGCTTCCCCCATCAGTGCAGCCACAGGGACAGATTCCCAGTGCATCAGCAAAGCCCTAGATAAAAACACATGAATCAAGCATGAAGACAACATGGACCTCAAGCCTAGAACCATCTCCCTTAATGAAATCTGAGAGACAGAACTTTGTTGTCAACAGAACAAAGGGGAGAAGTAGCTTAGGAGAGCAAACCACAATACAGTTCTACAAAATTCATCCAAAACAGACATACTGAGCATGGCTCATGTTGAGTAATTAAAGCAGTGAAAATCTTCGTATTTCAGAATTCCCTACAAGTGAAGATAGACACAACCAAGTCCCCTATCCCATAAAAATAAACAAGGCTGCTGCTTTTTTTTTTTTTGCCCTTTTTTGTAAGTCTGAAGAGACAAAGGTACTAAGTAGCCAGCATCAAAATGAGCAAGGAAAATAAGCAATGGAAATTAAATGTTATTAAAATTTCACTTCAAGTGTGCTTGCAAAATTGATAGAAATACTCAGGCACTCTTGTTCAAAAATATTTCTAAACCTCCCCCCAAGAAAGTATTCCCGCCCACCTCCCACCCCCCAACCCCCCCTCTTTTTTTTTTTTTCCATAGAAACTTTAAACATGAAAATTTTCTCTGGAAAAATGCCACAGGTAGCCCTGTAGGCTGATCTTGTCATATCAAAAGAACAAGTGCAAAAGGGTATGACCAGCATCTTGCAAATTGTTACTGGAGGAAAAATTAAGCAATCAAAGAAAGTTTACTCTGCTTCAGGCTCTAGGTTTGTTCAGATGCCCAGATATACTTCTTTAGTCAACTGTAATGATTACTGCAGTGAGTTTGACACATGCCTCTTTAAAGCTGGACTATGCCCATCAGTTCACTTTATAGAGGCCAAAGGATAAAAAGGTCTGCAAGCAAGAATCTAATTAGGATTTGATTCAGCAATTTAGAGGAACAAGATGTCATATTATACTACCCATTCCCAGAATCACTCAATTTTCAAAACAATATGAAGGATGAAAAAGTAAATCTAAAGGTAAATTATTCTGGTAGCATCTCAGATTGCTATACATGCACTCAGATCAGGTAGAAGTAAGTTATTGACAACTAAGCATTTATTCTTGTGAATACTGACTCAGCAGTCAGGTACTGGTATTTCATTTCTCAGTCAGGGTTGAGCAGGCAAGTATTAAAAAAAATCCAGAACGTATTGAATTCTTTAGCACAATGTTACCTGTGTAAGTCATTTTGTCTCCCCTATGGGTTATTGAAATGAGTTTGTGTTCTCATGCCTTTAGGTCTATATGCTAGCCAACATTTCACAGGAACTACTGTAGGACAAAATGTCTATAATTTCTTCTTTCCTTCCAGTATTATTCATAGCAGTGATTACACACAGACTATGATATTATAGCCCTAAGTTACATTTCTTGTGCTAATGTTTCGTGTAAATGCACATGTAAAAACATTTATATAGTCTGCAACTTGTATTGTTTTTCATCAGGTTTGAGGAAAAAAAAAATCACCATATGTATGTGTGTTATGGAAAAGGCTCAAAGCTACAATAAATATTTAAGTACAGTATTTGTGACCTGAAGCATCCCAATAGAACAGTTTCTCATAGTATACAATGGTAGCTCCTATATAAATCAAACCTTGATCATGTTGGTACAATTAGACTGAGGCTAAAAAAATATTGTATTGAAAGTTAAGAACCCAAGTCTATAACCTCTATGGTCAGGTAGATAATTTGTGATACAATGAGACTTATTTTTTTTATTTATGATACATGCACAATTTAATTAAGGTTTGTCATTAGTTTTAACACCACAAAGAGAGGAAAAAAAAAACCAAACCAGTATTTGTTCATACCATTTATGATCTGCTAAATGGCTTCTATCTTTTTTACTTCATGATAATAAGGTAAAATGGGGATAATAATAATAGTGATAATAGTGATAATAAAATGTAATAAAATGAGGACACTTTACAAAACTTTCAGGTCTTTCTTATTAAAAAAGCCTGTAATTTATCAAATATTTAACAAGTGCATTTTACAGTCAACTACTAACCTCATACTTTTCAGTGCTGTTTACTGTGATGGTATGCTCTTTCCACTGATCTTGCTGTTCTCCTGAAACTTGCCAGATGTTTGTAATGGTACCTTCAGGGAGCTTTTGAAGCCCTACCCTCAGTGTTCCACTCATTTGACTGATCCAATAATGAAACGTAATCTAGGACAAAAAAGGTCTGATTATTCCAGGAAAGTACTGTGACAAACCATGAAATACCATGAAAAACCATGAAGTATGTATGAAAATACCTGGCAAGTGTGTTCTTCATCAGTTGGGAGGAAAACATTGGTCTTTAAAGCTGCAGAAGATGACCATGTTTCAGAGGACAAAGAGAGGAAATAAGCTATTAAAAGGAATAAAAACCAAGTCTTAGAGAAAAGCTCTGTAAAACAGTAACAGCAAAACAAAGAGAGGCATACATACGGGTATGAATTAAAAGTCAAAAATCCAAGTAGAAGTTTTCCCCAGAAAGGTCCATATCATGACTTATAGCCATTGTCTGCCAAGCTTTTGTTCAGATTAAATATTGACACAATATTGCTCCATGTTCCTGCTAAAATTTCAAGTAGGTTTCCAAAATGTTTCACATGCTGATGGCTTGAATACTCAATTAACAAGTGCAAAATTCTGGGACAAAATAAGACTAATTCAGTAAGCTGGTCAAACAGCTTTGAGCTATTGAATCGATAACATTTTATGCCTAAACAAGAAACTAGTGTGACCAACAATACAGATTTATTGAAACCGTTCAGGTCTTTAAGTTGGATGTAGAAGATGGTGGGTATGGTGTTCCTCTGGTCCACAGGACATGGTTCTGTTTCTTGGCTGCTCAGAAAATTGTCTTATTGCAGAGAAAATTGTGGAATCCCTGTACACACTCTCAATACAAAAGGGTTGTCTTCTGGATCTGACCACCATTATCTTTCAATTTAAAAAAAAAACAAAACCAACCAAACAAAAAAAAGTTCCAATTAAAGCTTTGCTTCTCCTGAAAGTGTAACAGGTCAACAAGAGTCAGTGAAATACAGTTGTTGTTATGCCTTTTGACTGTGTCCCTTCCTGACAACATTGATTCAAAACTTTGATTCAAAACTTCTGAAAGATGGAACATGACCAGCCTATTTCTAGAATATCAAATACTGTTAGTCAAAATTTAGTTCTTCCTGAATATGAAGATTTCAGCAATTTTAGATGTTAAAGGATGCAAGGGAAAAAAAGAAATTAATCTATAGATTTTTTTCTTCCTTCCCTTCTCTATTTCCCAAACTCCAAGCAATGTCAGGCTAATTGTTGCCCTCTGACATTAACAATTAAATGAGAGAGATGAAGGAGAAAAAAGCCAAGTGGGACTGAAGGAATTAAAAAACATCATAAATCTTACCAAATGTAAAAGAATAAGTAGGAACATCATTTATTCTTAAAAATACTTACCCTAACTTCCCATCCCTTTGAGCAATTGGAAAGTCACAGACAAAAGACAGCAAGACTAGCTCAGTGCTGAAGCCAGCTGAACAATCATCCCCTGGGAAGCACTTTTCATCCTAGTACCAGAGCAGTGGCAGTGCTCCCTCTAGGTTCTGTAGTCCTTTCATGACTCTGCAGGCAGCACTTTCAGAGCCTGCCAGCTGCAGGGATATTCTTCCTACCCACAACAGATGGCTTGATGCCTCAGCAGAGTCCTATCCCTGACTCCAATCTGTTTCACTGGCTTTTAATTTCTCCAGAATTCTGAACTTTTTTCATTTAGTTCCCTAAAGATAAACGTATCTAAGACTCATAAACCTGGTTATGTTTCATCTCCTACAGAAATTTTAAGTCTTATACAGATGGGGCAGAAAAAGTAATATTAAAAAATGATTAACAGTGATTTTACATGAAACCTCTGCATAGATAACAGGTTTCAGTTGGTATAGACAGGTTGTGTTTTGTTGTGTGTTTTTTTTTTTTAAGTGGTTGTCGCTAGTATGTTCAACTACATTTTGAGTAAAAGCAAGAACCATGAGAAAAGGAAAAGTGTTGGATTCTAGTAAATGATTACATACATCTTCAAAGGAGTTACAGGTACTGAGTGATCTTTGCTCTTCTGCTAATGTGCAATTACTTATTCTGATGGCAGGAACTCTGCCCTTTAATACTCTGCCACAGACCATAATTTGCTCAATTGTCACCATACAATATAGTTTCTGGTATTCAAGCAGGAATCAACACAAAATTGATTACAGTCTGTTGAGTCATGAGCAGTGGAAAAACTTGAATAGCTGCCATAAAGAGATAAATATCTCCTAGGCAATTGGAACCAGTATTCTGAAAACAAAAGTACAGTTTAGCCATGTTTCCTACCTGGAGAACATACATATATAAATATATAAATTTATATATACACATATACACACAGCCTGAATAAAATACATTTAAATCTTCTTAGCCATTCAGTTGCTAGATCCGAGTACACAGCCTCTCAGAAATCAGAAGCGATACAAGTATTCAAGCTTTCTGTTATCTGATCAAAATAACAGACTAAAAAGTCTCCTGCACAGTTCACACCTGGCAGGTACAATGGTGACTGAGCACCTAAAACAAGTCAGTGGGAATATACAAGTGACTGAACAGCATACTTCCTCTGAAGCAAATACTTGAAGATACAATTGAACTTTCAAGAAAGCATACAACTGAAAGAAATAAAATTGAGCAAATAAATAAACAACTACATAATTTGGGGAGCTCATGGTTTCTTCAATGAGTATGAGGATTCTCACCACTCTCATTCCCACTGTTGTCAGAGTACGGTGGTCCCATGCCGGATCTACCATTTCTTCTTATCCAACCAGACTGTAAATTCAATTCCTGAAGAGCTTTGCATAGGTCAGTTTCAAAATCACACTTTTCATGGAAAGAACCTGAATTGAAGCAATGAATCAAAAAAATTAAAACCTCAAATAGAGAGGCAAAGGGATATTTTCTCAGCATTTCTTTCTATTTAACTAGCATAGAAACAGGCCTCCTAAAAATGTAAGAAACACCATGATCTTTATATCATAAACAAAGAGGGCAGAGAACTAAGAGAATGAAAAACAAACAAACCCAACATACCAACCATCAAGCCCATCTCCCACAAAACCAAACAATGACCAGTACATTCATATTAAATCACTATAATGTCCTTTTTCTTCACAAATTTGTGTATAGCTATCTTCTTGTAGAAGAACTATCCAATTTATCATAGTTTATATGCAGAGGCTATTCTTAAAATATACTGCAACTATAGGCTGAAGAATTTCACTACGTCCCCTGTTTATCCAGCATTCTTTCATAGAAAGGCAAAATTTTACACCATAAAATTACAAGATAATAAAAGTTTCTTATTCTACTGTTCTTTTGTTGGTTTGGGGTTTTTTTTTCCCCCCCTCACCATTTTTCAACCTGCCTTTTTAAAAGGCATTTGAAGTAAAAGCCCATTCTCAGGAACACCTCAGAAAATAACAACATGGTGGGGAAGGACTGTACTTCTTCCTTTTCCACACTCACCTGTAAGGCAGTGTAGGTTAGAAAAGGGAGGTAAAACATGCCCTTGTGGCTCAGGATCCAGTTAAGTGTATCAGTTCATTGAGGGAATTCAAGATAGTTATGTGACCAGATAAATAATTGCTTACTAGGAAGGATGGAAAGAAGTTTTTTTTCTGCTCTGGTGTCACATAACCCTTTTTTGCATTACATGCAAGCTCTATGAAAGATCTGGGATGTGCCTGACAGGCTGGACAGCCCCATCTCATGAATCACTTATTGCAGTGGTGGAAGGACTTAAAAAGAAAACAAAAGCCTAATCAGATGGGTCTTAATAAGCAAGCTTATTGCAATGCAAACAGAGTGGCCTTACTCACTGTATTTTCTCATGTATTTCACCTGTATTTTCTCTTACATGACAGAGGAAGTTAGATTAAGACTCTGACTTCTAATCAAGATTCTGGTTAGACAGAAGTACCATGCCTTCATATTCCCCAAACTGGTGTTTACCCCAGGTTCCTGATAATGTTTTTGGTCTATTCTATATTAACACAGTTCACTAATAATTTAAAACATAGTTGTAACAGCTGTGTTTATAGTCACACCTTGGTGTCAAATTTCACATCTTTCACATTTGGATCAACATGCTGTAACAATTAAATACAAGGTGAGAGGGGAAAGTAGATACAGTTCACATAAGCATTCCAGACTCAAATTAATATGCAGATTGGCTAATTTATCAATGAATTTTTTTTATTCTTTAGCTCTTTAAATGGCTGAAAAACACGTCAGTGGTTTGTCAACTGCATAAGCACATCTGAGGCATATCTGCTTCACATCACATCAAATGCACAAAATGTACTTTTTCCTCAAGAAACATTTTCCTTTGTGTCTCACAAATGAAAAAGCAATTTGAAATCAAGATGCACAAAATAGAAAGAACAGTACTTTTTTAATTAAAAAATCATTCATGGTTATTTTCTAAGGCAATATTCATTTTCACAGAAAATATAACTTGAGAGCAAGCCAATGTAAATTTCGTGGAAGACAGTTTTACAAAGATTAAATCACTGCTTAGAGACCAGATGACCAGAAGGAAATGCGTGGGTTTTTTTTTTTTTTTTTTTTTTGGAGAATTTCCTGCTAACAAACCAAATATTTAAAATAACCTCTAAGGAAAAATTCCCAGTCTCAGAGAAACACATTACAGTTTAAGGTTGTATTTCAAACGTGCATGTGTATAAAATGTCAGTTTGGGATATTCTGGAAGCAAAATATTTTTAAGAGTCCTCTAGTATAGTAGCTCAGAGATAAAAAAGTGACCATAGGGTTTATTGTTTCTTTCTCAATGATGTAACAAAACACAAACTAACCAAATATGAAGTCCAGAATGACAAAAGGCATAATCTGAAATTTCAATTCTGATATATTTTCTGTGCAGAAATATCCTTAAACCTGAGTAGAGCCCATAGAAAATAGCAGGGACCAGTTACAATCATGAGATCACAGAGATGAAAGTAGAAAAATAATTTTGCAGTAAGACCAAACAAGAAGAGTGGGTGGAAGCAAGATCAATCTTCAACTGAAGCCTTGGTATCTATCTTTATGTCTGACAGCAAAGCCTTCTCCTGCAGTGATCCAGAGCATTATCCAAGCTGGCCTAGCATCCACAGCCTGTAACACAGAGCCTACCTAGTTCAACATCTTTTGATCATCCATATTTTAAATACACCATTATCTGGTATTTAGATCTCTCACAGAGCCTCTAGGCTGATTTTTCTAAATTAATCTTTGGAGCAAATTTAATTTCTTTCATATAAGCATCTGTATATAGCAGTATTCACTCAACAAACAAGTGTAAAACTTCCATAAAGGTTAATGGGAAAATACGTCTCTTGCTTCATACTCTGCAGTCATAACAGAATGTTCTGCCTGCAGAAAATACTCCTTTCTAGGGAAACCAAGACCAAGCACAATGCTGATTTCAAATCTGTGTGGTGAAATGTAGCATAACCATCTTTTATATAAGTGGTTAAAAAATATGCTAACCCGAGATGCATTAGTCATACATCAGGGGATTCAACAGGATTAATTTCCATCCACTGGCATTTAATACAGAGTACAACACAAAGAATACAGCCCCAAAACATTTTTAAATGTACTGGTATCCAATACAGTCTTAACAATTGTCTCAATTTTAGAAGGACAAAAATTACATCTGCCAGATGTTCCAGATACACACCTGTGTTTTGTTTGGGGTAAACAGGCAGTTATTTTGGAAGAAGAAAAAGTCCATGTATCTGGGCACACAGATTTGAGAAATCTGGATTTAAGGTGCTGCTCTTTCTCCCTAATTTTATCTGGATGCTATATTCACCAATGTGCTCAATTAGCATTTTTCAGGCTCACAGAAACATATGGACACATCTGACAACTATCTACTTCACAGCAAAGCTAAACTCCCCAAAACCAAGATGTATAGCAACTTCTTTTGTTGTACAACGAGCAGAAGAACTAAGATAAGCTTTTACTTAGAAGTTTTTAAAAATCTAAGCTCTCCTTTGCAATCCAGACCAAAGATCCTCAAAGAAACAGGACTATATTATGTATCATATGAAGTAAATTGCATCATGGTTTTGTTTTACAGTACTCTGGCCTCAGTAGATTTCTGGTGCAAATTTAGGTAGACATCAACAGTTAAAATTCACTCTCATTTCTTAGATTCTTTTCTTAAGGCAAATAGCAGCAACAATGTACATACCCTCTGAATGTGACAAAGATTGAGCTAGGATTATCACTTAATTCATTAAAATAGTCCTCCTTTCCTAGACTGAAAATAAATGAAAAACCTGTTGTCTTTTATGTCATTTATACATAGATATAGGCATTTTGGAATCAATCTGAATTTTTCAAATCAGCAAATTTTTTTGATTCAACCTGAATTTCCTTAATTTTTCCACTAATTAAGGAAAAAGTAACAATTGCTAAACCTCCATTGAATTTATGTGGATGAGGAAGCACTTTCTTTGCTACATAATATCCATATGAAGATTAATGAAAGAGTTCCACCGAGGTTGAAAATTAAGCAGGGAAATCAAGCTGAAACAGGAAGAAACTGTTCTTAGAAAATCAAATGAAAAAGAAGGTAGGAAAAAACAAACACCCAAACATTTCTTGTGACATAAAAAAAATTCACCTCTCCTTAGTTTTCTCTACTGCCACTTTTAATTACCCACTCCTATCATACTCTGAAGCCCACCAAGACTTACCTTGTTTCTCATCTCTGCTGTCTCCACACTGGTTGGTGAAAACACACAGTTCCCCAGATGAAACAGTGAAGCCATCACCACATTGGCATTCATTTTCCCTAGATGACTTAACATATACCAGAGCAAGGCAACATACGGCACATAAGCACATGAAATTTTTCATGGGCTATGTTACTGTCCAAGATTTCACTTGGACAAGAATTACTTTAACTGTCTAGTATTGGTCATGAAGTGTTTTTTAAAAAGGCTGTGTTTACATGCATTTCTCTCAAATATAGTATTAGAACCTCACTTTCTGATTCTGTAGGTTAAGTGAAATAGGGCTGCTGGGAAGCAGAGACTTTCAACCCAGTGCTTCTTTGGATAATATTTAACGGAATTATAATGTTGATTTATGACTAAAAAATTTTGGTGCATGCTGTGCAAGTCAAGCGTATATCATTAACTTACTGAGCGGATTTATTGCCCAATAGTATGCAAATATATTAGATAAGAAAATAACAGAACAATAGACTAGAATTGCTAAGTGACCAATATAAATAACAATTTCTCTTTTCTCAGAGGGATTCAGCAAATGCTTATAAAATGTATCAAGAATTTGTCTCAAATGTAAAAAAACAGTTGGGAAATTCAAGGATGGTTTTATATCAAAGGAATTATGAGTGACCAATTTAGGGAAACAATTTTCAGAGCCTGTAGGCATATGATGCCAGTAGTATAGTGGTATCTATTTATTATTTAGTCGGGCTACAACTGTAGATAATGACCAAATAACTCTAGGGGATCCAGTTGTTTATGCAGTGATATCTGCAATCACAATTTATGTAACTGCACAAAGGGACTGGCTATTAATGAATACTTACCAAAGTACTAGATTCCTGCATTTTCTGGAAAAATCATATTTTCTGTGATACTACTAGTGTTTCCCAAGGTTATGAAAAACTTAGATACCTAGGATTCCATATCTGAATTCTTATTCACAGTGAACAATATTATCATACAAACAAGAACAGTCAGATTTCGTCATACTAACAACTTGCCACCCATTGCAGGAATCCATCATTAGGGGAAACTACAATCAATATCTATCCAAAATATATTACCCTGCCAATATATTCAGTCATTCAGTTTCTGTCCAGGGTTGTTTAGTGATAGATATAATCCCCATCCCCATAATTTGCATAATAGCTAGTTCTGAAATAGTGCAGTTAGAAGAAAAATCTGTATAGAATTATAAAATGCATTGGGTGTAAATGGATCTTAAAGATCATCTAGTTCCAACCCCCTTGCTATAGGCAGGGACACCTCCCACTAGACCAGGTTGCTCTAGGCTCCATACAACCTGGTCTCAAACACTTCCAGGGATGGGGCATTCACACCTTCCCTGGGCAACCTGTTCCAGTCTCTTATCACCTGCATAGTAAAGAATTTCCTCTTGATATCTAATCTGAATCTCCTCTCTTCAAGTTCTAAAACATTGCCCCTTGTCCTCTCGCTACACAGCCATGTAAAAAGCCCTACCCCAGCTTTTTTGTTGTCCCCTTTAGGTATTGGAAAGCTGATATAAAGTCACTTTGGAACCTCCTCTTATCCAGACCGAACAAGCCCAACTTCCTCAGCTGTCTTCATAGCAGAGGTGCTCCAGCCCTCTGATCCTTTTTGTGGCATAGTCAGGAGTGTCACAACAGTTCCTCAATAAGCTGTCAGGAAGAGTATTTGCATTGTGTAAAGAGATAACACAACAACCCAATCTGAATTCACCCAGCAGAGATGGACATAACTAAAACATCCCTTACAAATGGATTCCATCAGTTCCCGAGATGGAAGTCAGTGCACTGATTTACAGTCCCTTTGATGCAAAATCAACTTTGAATTTGTCAACTGTGTTTCAGTGAAACACATCAGTTCTGACAAATTTTTCACATGGATGAATCAAGGATCTTCAAGTTGATGAGAGGGAATAGGAAGAGATATCAAGAAAGAGCAAAAAGCCAACCTTGTGACAGAAGATTAAATCAACTTATTTTGTTCATCCTAGCAACAAGAGTAAACAGGGAAATTATAATAATGAAGTATAATTAAGTACTTTAGGTGCCCCAAAGCCAGGGGAAGGATATATAGTAGGAAAAGGACAAGATTATTGCAGAATTTAAGACAATATCAGCCCAAGGCAAAGGACTGTGAAAACTAGACAAAATTAGGCTGCTAAACCTGGCAGTTCTGTAACAGTGGAATTAAAAAAAAAATTCATCCAACGTCTCTTATTACAGAGCTGTTTTACTTTACTAAAAAGATCACACAATGGTCCAAGGGGCAGCATGTTGTAAGCGACTGATGCCAGCAGCTCTGGAGATTTCTTCACCTGTAAATACCCAAAACCAAATTACTGGAATGCACATAGCACTGTGCTCACCTCCAATTTGCCTGTTATCCCTGGTGAGCAGAATTAAGACAAGGTACACCTCTGGAACTAAAGTATGCTGATTAGGAAGTACAAGTACTTTAGGATCTTGAAAGAGAAAGACAAAACCTACGTCTGGAGGCATATTGACCACTGCAAATACATGTTTTCATAATGTAAGAAATCTCTTGTCAGGGTACAAAGACTACTACTCCGACATTGCCTGAAGGCTGGAAGTCCAGGGTCTGACACAGCTTCCTATTATCTCCAACACCTGAGGCAGACATATGCTTATTGTAATTAAGGTTTCAGTTCTGCCCAAGAAAGCATTTTCCAGCTAGTCGGGTTCAGCTCCACCCTGTTAATCACCTCCTGTGGATATGTGCTTCATGGTAATATTTTGTCCACAGGCCATAGAGCTGACTGAAAAACTTCCTGAAGAAGAGCTACTAATAAATTAATTGAGAGTTCACTAAGGTATATATATGAGTACATTAAGAACAGGTGCCACTGAATTGTTTGCTTTCTCTCCATAAGTACAACTTAGATTAGAAGTTTGTTTATATAAAAAAGGTATTCCACACATTTTCATATTACAACATTTGTAAAGGTTTAAATGTTTTATGTTATCTAGCTGCTGTGCTTTCCAATATGTTTTCTCAAACGTAAATATTTCATCTTACTCCTTCTTCTTCCCTACATCTTCTAAAACCCCTACTCATATTGTTGTACTTCACAACTACAGGATTTCCCAGTCTTTCAGATTTTTTAAACTTCTGCTGAAATCCTCTAAGCTTTTGTCCTGCTTTATCTGCAGGATGAAATTTGTAGAAAAGCTCCACCAGCAAGAGGGTAATTTTTGCAGAAACTGGTGACCATTTCAACTTTTCTTATGCTCTATAACATTATTAAGAGGCAAACTTTTATAAATAAAACAAATCAGACTCACCATAAGATCTGAGTGGAAACAGATGAAAAAACACACCAAATATCCGGAAATCCTTTAGGGTGTTTTCCAACAGTATTTACTGAAAAAATATGGTATTTCAGTGAAGTTCTTAAAAAAAAAGAAGTACAAATCCAATGAAAAGGTGTCTCTTTTGCAGGTGTGGGGCTATGTAGAAGTAGGGACAGTTTTTTGACAGGTACAAAAAATAAGCTATTCTTATTCTGTTTTTAATTGTCAAATTGGATTTGAATTACTTCTGAAAATCAAGCTATCATAGTAAATACAAACTGATCAGTTTTTAACAAGAATTGACAGAATACCTTACTTTAATGTGAAAGGTGATAATTGCAGTACATAGGAGGGCTGAGCTAATGACCAAAGGCTTGGGAGGTAGCAGAGGCAGACAAGAAACTTCCTAGAGCCAATCACCCAGAGGTATCTAAGCCTAAGTGAAACAACTCCTTTAGCAATGCCTGTGCTTTCCACAATAAAACAAGCTTACCCATCTAGGTGAAAGAAATCCTTCCCGTGGTCTGTCTGCACAATTCACATTTGTGGTAAAACATAACATTAAGTAGAACTAACATCAATATCAGAAAGAAATCTGGAAGAAAAAAGTCCCCCTGTGCTTATTTCCCATGACATGAGCAGAATCAGCAGAGCTGAGAGTTGTGGCTGTAGTAATATTCATCTTTAGTTCTGAAACACGTCCATGTGCTCAAGAGCTAGAAATTAGGCTGTTAAAACCTTGAGGGAGTCTCAGCAGATCATATACTTTCCAGCTCTTATTTTCAGAGATTAAATGGAAAGGTGATATTCTCAACAGAGAATAGCTCTTTCAAAATATACTTTCAGTACAATTAGTGCAAAATTGAACTTTATGCAATAAAGACACATGCATGTTTTGGGAAGAGACCTCGGAATAAGAGCACTTGGAGGATTAATGATAGAAGCTTAACACTTACAAAATGAAATTGTGTAAAAATTAGAAAGCATGCTTCATTTAGAAAAAAATTAATTAAAATAAACCACAGAGTTTCTATTTGCTTTCTCAATAAAACAGCTTTCCTCAAAGTTTAGAATGCTTAATTATGCTTCTTAAATTAAACCAGAAAGCACTAGAAGTTGTATTTAGAGTAAAAACTTCTTAATTTGAGCTACACAATGCCTAGAGCAATTTCAGACTTTAAGGAACCATAGGAAACGTTATGTCAGTGTTATTAATATTTTTATTTTTTTATACCACTACAAAAAACCCCTTCCTTAAAATTAAAAAATCTAAGCTAAATTAATTTCCATCTAGATGCATTACTGAGTTAGTGTGAAATGTAATACATTCTCAAAAGTCATAAGATTAGAATCCTCCTTACTGTTTCTTACCTCTTGTTAATGTTACTCTGTATTTTCAGTGGCTTTCCTTACAATAAAAAATCATCAATGAGTCAAGAAAAAAAAAACAAACAAACAAAACCCAAAAACAAACAAAAAAAAACAAAAACAAAAGAGAAAAATAAACAAACCAATCTCTTTCTATGTTCTTCGTAGGAGGGCTGCCAACGAGACACAAGAAATTTTCCACTGCTCTGGAAACTCCCGTGGACCACCAACTGTCGGTACAGCTTCAAGGCAACTTGATGCTGCTTCAAATGATACTTCCAGAACCATCCCAGACAGAGAAAGAATCAAAACCCGTCCCTGTGCTACCCTTCTGATACCCCAGTCCCACAGTGCAGCCCCAGAGCTCCTGACTACTCTTAGGAAAGGGTGTGGAATTATCAAGCTGAACAAGCCCCGAACAGCTGAAAAAAACCCATTATTCTCCCCAGTTAAAGGGGAAAAAACTAAACCTCATTCACAGCATAAAATCTTCCCCTCTAGCATACAGCCTCCAAATCATCCTGAATTCCTACCTTTCCTCCACAGCTCCCACCCAGCCTGCTGCTTGTGCCCATGTGATCCATCAGGTAGCGATCAACTTCACCTGCATTAATTCAAACAGCTTGCAGCTGCTGTCTTAGAAAAAGAACTTTTTTAATTACCAGCTGCCTAGAAAATAGATTTTCTTTTACACAAAAGCTTGAAGTCTCTGAGTCTCAATGCCAGAAAAGCTGATGTGGCAAAGGTCCAGTACCATGGGGGTAGTTCTTCAGCAAACAAAAATACTTCCAGGGCTGCATCGAATGTAGTTGCAGTGTAGCAAAAACTGAAATAAAAGGAAATGTTTTCTCATCTCATCTACTTCTCCATGAAATGCACCACACATTGTCAGGCTCCAGCTTACAAAAGTGTCATTGAAGTTTTACATCACTGAGCATTTGTTTCCAAAGTTTAGCATGGTTGCTGGTTTTCACAGTCATATATTGCCTACCATCAGCAGCAATAGTTTTCCATCATATTCAGAGTTATTGGATGCTCGTATTGAATTAAAAAGTTTAAAAGTAATGTAATGTTTATATATAATGACAGGTTATTTCAAGTATGACAACAAACTTTTATTGCTTTTCCTTACTGATTTAAAATGCTAGACAGCTTCTATGAATTAGGCTTTTAATGCATCAAAAAGACAACTCATTTGAGTGAATAAATTCCTGGGTTTTTTTCAACTACGTAAGCAGCAGCTCCATTAGACAACTCTATGAAAATTTTAGTTCAAGATTACCAGAACATTCAAGAAAAAATTGAGTCCTGAGAAGTTCTAAGTTAGGCCAATTTTTTCCCTAAACTAAGTGTTTAGAAGTGCACCACACTACAGAAAGGCAGAATTATTTCACCCACTCCAGTGGCTGTATTTCAGTATCCAATAATTTAAATCTGGAATATATGAAACACAGCCTTGCAAGAAGTAACAGAGAAAAGCATAAATATGGAACTAAGAAATGTAAACACTCTAATTTATGTTTAAATAGTCTAAATTTTCTAAGAAAATCTTCATTAATGTGGTTTCTGTACATGACCTCCTAAGTATCTAACTCTTGTTATGTTCATCTCTACAATGTTCCTTTGGGTCCTAATATCAAAGTTTCAATCCCCCTCAGGAAGCATGGAGGAGTACTAAAACAAATGATCAGGACCCTGAAGTCTTCAACAGGAAGGCAATTAGGCCTTTTTAAGGTCATAATTCAGAGTCTTTGTCATTAGCACTGGATACATTTGGGTCTGACATAGCATCTTTTCTTTCATGAGCTTTCATCCTTCTTGGTTCCCAGGTGAATTTTGAAAGTAACAAAATCCCTCCCTTATCCTCAGCTGAAATAAAAGGCTGTTCTTTGTTCAGGGACTATGTAAGTTTCTCAGACTTTTTCTCTACTTCATTTTCACAGAGCTGATGCTAGTATGGGCTAGGGTACAGTGATTTGGCCACTAGAAAATTGTTAAAATTAGTTCAAACAGGACAATACTTGCCCTGATGAGTCCTGAGACTTTGCACTGTCAAACTGAAACAAAGGTTATTGACTGTGTCTAAAAAATCCGCTCTGACTACAATCAAAGAAATCTGAGGACTGTAGATAATACTGAAAGAATTCCTGTCTTCATAGGAGACAGAATCAAAATCAGATAGTAATCAACATTAAAAGTTAATTTCTTGACAGTTGTAAGAGCTCTACCCTAAATGATTAATCTTCAAAGATTCAAAGACTGGTAAATGGATATTAATTGATTTATTTCCTATTAAAATTCTATTTTGGAAAAGCAAATTCCCCAGACACAATAAATAAATGATTGAACATCCATCACTGCAAGAATATTACATTTATAGCATGAATTATGTAGAAAGGAGGTAACTCATCAAAGAATACTTGCATAACTTAATATCAGGTAAAGTTATAGCTGGGGAGGAAGCAGAAGTCCAGTGTAATGTTTCACAAGCAGATAGAAATTAAAATGCAGTTAATTATTTTCTATAGACATGGTAAATACAGATGACACATTACAGTCCATCAATATTCTACCAAGTCAGAAGGAACAACACTATTAGGAGGTATTAAATTAAAAAAATTAATCCAATGTCAATACCACATTAAAAAAAAAAAAAAAAAGATTATATGACCAGTAATTTCAGACTCTTCAGTTCCTTTGTTCTTCTGCTGAAGCTGCTGATAGTAAATGTACCAGTTCTGGCTGTAGTGGTTTCTAAGCTGTAAACCATGGACAGGGTTGACATAACTGACCCATTTCATGGGAGACAAGCAAACAACAACTAACATACTAATGGATTTCAGCTCCTGGAGGCACATGAAATGTTTACAGCAATGGGTGAAGATATGTATTAATAAAGTAGGTAGCATAAAAGTTATCTGTACAAACCCACCAGTGCAGATCTGCAACATGGGTGACTGAACTTATATAACCACTGACTCAAAATTTCTATTTGCTATCGTGATGCCTTGGTAGCAAAGGCTTTCCAATTAAAATTCAGAGCAATGATCAGTATTGGCTAAAAGGGGTCCAGGCTGGTAGGTGTAGGTGTAGGTGCAGTTGCATCTGTAAAAAAACCATAGAGACAATACACAGCTGCTTGGCATCATATTTGCACCTATATGGTGTAAAATGCCTTCTCTGAGAAAACTGCTGGCAGGATACATGCAGGGCTCTGTCTGCATCTGGTGTATAGCTGATTACACGAGCATCTTCCAAGTGAATGAGACTAGTATTGGGACAAAAGGCCACAAGTGTCACTTTTGCTCTGGGATCTATTTGCTCCATAGCAGCCTAGGAAATGTCAGACCACCTCAGACCTTGAGCAGAGAGAAAAACTTGGGCAGAAGGGAAAGCCATTCTGCTAAACCACACTCTCAGTTCTGAGCTTCTGAGAGGAACCAAGCTCCTCCTCAGCTGTGCAGATCTACGGAACAGCCACTGCCACAATGAAATTTTGAACCAGTTTCCCATAATAATTGCAGCCTCCGCAGAGCATTGCATGACAGAGTTATCAACAGAGATTTCATTTCATGAACTTTCCCAGATTTTTTTTTTTACATTGGAATCCATTTCCCTCCTAAATAATGTTAATGGAAGTTATGGGCTTATAAAAAATGTTTGTGAACAATAGCCAAGCCTTTGAGATTTTGAAGATAGTAATTGTATAATAAAGGTTATTTAATTGTTTGGATACCTATGCTGCTGACATAGTAAGACTGCATTTAAAAAAAAAATACTCTATTACTAAGAACTCCCAGAGATTTATTGCATATGAGAAAACGTTGTTTTGTATCTGTTTGCTCATTCCTAGCTATTTCACATCAAAATAAAGAGTAGCTAGTTTTCTTGTTGTTCTCCTTACTAATTAAGTTAGCCATATTGGACAAAGGTACCAAAATGTCTGATTTTGAACCTTTTTATCTTTACCTATGCTCTTTCCACAACAGCTACAGGGGATCACTGAACCAGAAACCAAGAGTAAAACGAGTCAGCAGTGCAGAACATGGAGATGAGCAGTAGGAGAAACTCCTTGAAAAGAAATAGCAGCAAATCATAGCCATGAAGCAACAGCCTGAGTGAGACAGACATTCATTATTCAATGAATAGCTGAAACATACTTTATTTTGAAATTTTATATCCTTACAAGATATTTGGATATTTGTGTGTGTGTGTGAGAGAGAGAGAGAGAGAGAAAATATGCTTTTTTGGTTAAGAGGCTGAAATCTGAACTACTCATTTCTAACACCTGATTTGTGTCTAATAGGGAACTGGAATCTTCAGTATCCCCATACTGATGGAACATAATGGTATGGAAGAGTCAGACCAGGTGATCAGAACAACCTGGTTTCTTTTAAATTCTCTCCTCATTTTATTGCTGTCATACTGTCTTGTGTTAGTTCAGTGGTGTTTTGAAAGCTGGGAGGCGACAGCAGTGGCTCCTGTCAAAGCTGCTGGAAGCTCCCCTGGCTCCAGTTCTGTCCCCACACCTTGTGGAAGGGACTCATGCCAAAGGGGTTTGTGAAGGACTCTCCCATAAGGATGAAACCTGTGTTAGAGCAGGGGAAGACTTTGAGGAGTCCTCCCCCTGAGGAGGAAGGAGCAGGAGAAACACCGTGTGGGGGTCTGAACCCCCCCTGCCCATCCCCTGTGCCCTGAGGGGGAGGCAGCAGTGAAAGGAAGACAGAAGGGGTGGGGGAAAGGTGTTAAGACCTGGTGCTGTTTTCTTAGATTAAATTAATGGGGTTTTTCCTTCCCAAATTGAACCTGTCTGGTTTTGCCTGTTAGCTTAATTGGGGAGTGAAAATTTCCGTATCCTGGTCTTGATTAATGAGCCTTTATGTGCATTTTCTCCTCCCCATCCCATGGTAGGGGTGACTGTGAGTGAGCAGAGGCCTGGCTGTTACCAGCTGGGTCTAAACCATGACACATACGAAACTAGATTTATTAAAGCTTTCATATATATTCAAGACTCTTGGAAGGACACTTTTTACACTCATTGTGGCTTTTTTTTTTAAATCAAGCACAAATGAGAGGATATTTCTGACAGCAGGTGACTGTGTTACTGGCAGAGACCCAAGGATACAAGAATGAAAAGTATTTAAGAAAGTAAGGGAGAGAGTATTTTAAAAATCATTATGATAGAAAAGAGAAGCTGAGTCTAGAAACACAGCCTTAGAACAAAACCTTATAAAACAAACAATAAAAGACACTAGAAATGTGGTGGGATGGACAAGACAGATTGGCTAAGAGTTTCTATATTTTAATTTCATACAAATGTCCAAACAAGTAAACTGAAACTAGTTATTTAGGTGACAGAAGAAAACACATCTCTTCTAGGAGATCAACCAATAAAGGGCACAATGTCAGAATTCTCAGAGCTGCAATCTGCAGTTAACTTAATTTGTTAGAAGAATTACTTTCTGAAATTTTAAATAATACTGTTACATGCCTCCCACACATCTAAAAGCACTTACATAATGAAAGCATTGAGTAGTAAAATGGAAACAAATCTGTCACCCACACAGAAGTGTACTAATCTCCAAACCAATGGGCGCCTATCCAAATAACACCCCAACACTAAGTCAGTCATTGGCTTGGTTCCCTTTTGAAAAAAATAATTGGGATTGTTGTTGAGCTGGACTTTCCTAAATTTAAATCCCATCGAGTTTTGGAGGGAGAAAAGCAGAGACAGCAAGTTGTTGCACAACTGCCTCTGCTAGGAAAAATAATCCTTCCCCTTTTTTTAATCTATATGAAGGGGGCAGGGGCCAAGGAGGTGTTATACTCCTTTTTTATACATTAACAGAAAAGTGAGTCTCCAGGGTTTTCATCTTTTCTACACAGGCTGGAATCTGTTTTAAAAATTATACTTTCTCCAACCTTTTGTCAAGGTCTGGTATCAGAATACCCAAAAAGAGAATTCAAGAGAAAACACAAAAGGATAGAAGTGCAACACAAAGCTTCATCTCCTAAGCCCAAACAGGGACATCAGCAAGAAAATGAATACAACAGTTTTTGCAAGTTCATAAATTACCCAGAGGAGGCAAGATTTGGCAAACTTCAGGCTTCTGGTGGACAGAGTGGGTGTTAGCTAGCATTAATGTGCCTGTGTTTGTGTTTGGAAGGTCATGGCACTCTGGTGAAGTTACCACTCATTGGAAAAGGGGAAACAAACCACAGTTTCAAAAGGGGAAAAAAGGAAGACCCAGAGAGCTACAGGCTAGTCAGTCTCACCTCTGTGCTCAGCAAGATCATGGAGTAGAGGGGGAGTGGTACCTCTCTCAATGAACTAACCATACCCCTTCTAATACACCCCAGGATGCCATTGGCCTTCCTGGCCACAAGGATATATTGGTGGCTCATGGTCGTCCCTCCTGGGGAATCCCCAAGACCCTTACAACTCCTCTCCCATCCACAGGACTGAAATTCCAATAAAATTAAATTGAATTAGGATACAAACTTAATTATGATAAAAAATAAGTTTTACAGTCAAAAGAAGTGTTCTTTTAATTACTGAAACTAAATAAAATATTAATGAACATAGCAGATATTGTAAAACTATTCACTGTCTAATAGAAACTCCAAATAGGCTTATAGATGGAAAGTAAATGAGCTGGAAAAAAAAAGAACAAATGTGCTGGGAGAGCTCTTTTTCATATTATGCATTGTGTGACTCTTCAGAGACCCCACTGTACTGGCTTTTTTACTGCAATTTAGATAGAAATGCACTAACTTAATAGACAAACACATTTGCATTTAATTTCTTTACTGTTCTAAGCATTTAAGAATATTAAATCCATTTCCTTGCCAGAAGTACTAAAAAAATACATATTTCACTGTCAAAATCATATACTCAGCATTCTAAAAATAAATTTTCCCAGGCTCATTAATTTTCAGACACAGAAGATATATTTGTTTAAAATTTCAAATAATTTGCTTTATTTTACTGAGAACTGAACTGAAAGTATAAAGATGAAAAAAAATTAAATCTTGGCTGCATCCAAAGTTAAGAATATATTATAATTTTCTATAACATTAATGCATTTTTAAAAGTAACAAGGGATCCAAAATGAATACATGTGGCAGCATGCAGCTAACTTCCTCTGCCTCTTTAGCAGAATAAGTTCTTAGGACAGGTTTCAAAGCTTTCACAGCCAAAGGAAATCCTGTCTGCGATTTTGAAAAGCTTTGAATCAAGCCCTTTAGAAGTCACCAGCACTTTCCTCATGTAGAAGTGTAGTCCTATCCTTAAATAACTGGCTAAGCCAATGTTTTCATTCTGCTACAGCTTGTAAACCCAAATTTAGAGGTTAAAAGACTGTTTTTGCCACAATATGAAAATACTGATCATCAGCTTATAACTTCTTAGTACACTATTTAACTGGGATAGCAATGGCTTTCTCTTTCCCATTTTGTTTTCTCTGTTCATCTTTCTCTTTCAGCCACCCAAGTCCAATATTTTCTTCTTAAAATACGTATACATGGTATTGCTTCTGTTGTTTTGGGGGTTTTTTAAGTATCTGTCACTACAGTTTTCTTCCTATAATGCAAATACAACTTAATGCAGGAATGTGTGTCTGAACACACTCTTTCCACTAAAGCTTTTCATTACATGAAGATGGTAATGTTTTAAGATTGACATGCTTAAGATAAATGAGATTTTTTGTTATGATCAATGAAGATGGTTTAGGCTCTTCTTCCTTCCAGCCCCTCAGTGAGCACATTAAGGTAGTGCAAAATCCATTTCTATCATACTCATTATTATTCCTTTGCCACCAGATTCCTCAGATTTTCTCCTCAAGTGAACATCTACCTGGAACACATCTAAAAGCTGAAAGGCACAAAAGAAGTTGTGAAAGAACAGGGTTTCAACAACGTAGAAAGAACACATCTGTTATTGTGTCTTTGTTGGTGCTTAATTGTGATTTCTTTATGTGACACCAGAGTATAAATAAAATCTATGAAAGAAAACTTCTTGCCATGGATGTGTCCAGGTAAACTAGCTCATTTCTTAGATCATAAGTTGATGTGTGTGTATGCTCTTAGAACAAGGTTGATCTGCTATAGGCCACAGAACCCATTTCAAATCATCATACATTATATATGATTAATTTTTTGTGCAGTAGAAGGTCCAATGAAATTATGAAATGATGAAAAATTTGTTTTATTAGCAAAGAAAATATTACTGGTGCTATGTTTTACTGTTTAACACAAGAAATTAGGTTTGCAATAAAATATCTGATAAAAGAACATTTTCCTCTTGCATGTGAGTAAAAGAAATTAAAAATCACAAAACAAAGCACAAGCCATAATTTAGCCAAACTAGAATGGGAAATTTAGTAGATATTTCTGTTTAAATTTTGACTATGGTTTATTCATTCCTCTTACATTTATTTTCTTTTCCCTTTGTTATAACTGACCATGCTTAAACTTATAAGGTCTTTTAAAGTGATGCCATCTCCAGCATCTTGGACTTCAGTATGTCAAGAACATGGATGGGAAGAAGACTCCAAATGCAAAGCTGAAAACCACAAATATATCTCATCAGCAAATCAAATTAAGGTACAGAAGTAATTAGCTCTGCCAGAAGAATGAGTATTCTGCTTTCAAGGAAATAACAAAATTTGCACATAATTTGCATACAGTGTATGAAATATGGTAATTTCTATGTAAACATGTGTTTTCTGTTTTGATTTACTGTTGTCACTAAATGATGAGGATATGCATGAATACCAACATGGTGGTATTAAATTATTCATTTACTACAGAAAAGTAGAAGAGACAGAGAGAAAAGAAGCAGTCTTATATAGACTGAAAAAACTCTTTTATTTGATGAGGAGATAGAGAAACAACATAACCGACTTGATGCTGTAAAAGAAGGTAGGAAGTTCATGCAGAAAAATTTTAAATTATGTGGACATGAGGACTGGAAAAAACGGAGGGATGATACTAATTGACTGAAAACTGACTGCTTATTCCATGGGCAAGTAAAAATATTGTGCATTCCTTGTATCTTAGCTTCAGAATGCTTCTAGGAAGAATTTTAAATCTAAGCAAACCTTTTAACTTCTGTCCATAAGTCAAAGTAGACTGATATTCATAAATGCTGACCATCCTTATATTCATTACAGTCAGATAGAATTGGGAGCATTTAGGACTTCTGACATAAAATTTTTTGTATTTCTGTACCTAAATGCAGAATATATGCCTCATATCCAAAATACAAAAATTAATACCTTCTGATATTAAAACAGGATCAAAAGTCTTTTTTCATTATGAAAACTCTTTATAGAAGGGGAGAGAGAATCAACTATGATTTTAAGATTATTAATTTATAAAAAGAAGTAAATTTGAAGTTTCCATATGAACTTTATTCTTTTTCACATAACTCTTAAAATTATTTTTTATTTCTAGAAAAATAATCATGTCAACTCTGGACATGAAAAAATGAACAGTGCAAAAAAAACCAAAAAGCATGCACTCAAAAGATACATAATTTTTAATTCTGTGACAGAAGTTTTTGGTTGTCCTGATTAAATCTTCTCAAAAAATGGCAATGGGAAACAATCTGAACTCATCTGAGCTTAATTTTATCCAGTCTGAATTTTGAGACACATGAATGCCTACTTTTGTCTTTATCTTGTGAAAGAAGATGTAAAGTTACTACTTAAATGCACAGTGTAAAATTCTAAAGTGTATTGCTAATATCAGATAGACCAAATGCAAAAAGGTATGAGAAAAAAAAATATGAAGAGACAACTGTGAGAGAACAGTCTTAAAAAATTAAACAGATATCCTACAAAGTTATGATAAATCACACTGCATGTATTTTATTCCAATTTTCTGTTTTGTCTGATTTTGATAATGGTAAAAGCCATTCCTGTTGAGTCATTTTCACAGCCCTCTTGTAGTCCCTATGTACTTTTTCAATAAATATACAAAAAGTACAATCTAGGCAAGATGAAAAAGAAAAATCTGGATTGTATCATGATATAGAGGTAAAGTTTTGTATCCTGGAAATCTATACACTCTCAGAACCTGATCTTGTGTATATGATGATTAGACAGAGAGTGGACTTGTGCAGATCTGCAATAAAAATAAAACATTCAACTAGTAAAAATTAACTTTTAACTCAATGCCCTAGACAATTCCTATTTATATGTGTTTTATACAGATAACCAGAATATAAGAATTCAAGAAGGCCCAAAGTCTTCCTCACATTAGGAGCTTTAGATGTGAAAAAAAAAATCTGTCTCAGGGTCTTTTCCATGAAGATTTGTTTGGTTTTCATTTCTCCAGTGCAATAAACTATGACTGTGATCTTCAGCTCAGATAGAGGTATAGTTATATATTTCTTTGCCATCAGCTCCAACACATTTCCCTTCATCTCTCTGAAGTACTTCTTTTCCAAACACTCATTTCCTACCTGCATTAATTTATATGAAGTGACTATTCAAAAACATTTTTACTCATTTTGAATAGAAACAACAGGTAAAAAGTATAGCATAAATAAATAATGAAAGGTTCCATAATTAGAGTATTTTTGGAAGACTTACACTAACTTCTTTTAAAACAGACCATGGAAAAGTCAAACAAGGTACTTGAGAATATACTAAATGTAAAGAGATGAGCATTTAGTACAGATTAGATGTCACAGTTGATGATTCTTGGATGATGAAATAACAGATAATACCCTATATATCTGTGGGGGGAAAAAAAACAAAAAACAAAACCTACTTTTTTAGGTATCAAAAAGAAATTCTGGAATTTCATTAGCAATTTAATGGCTATTAAACTGTCAGGTGGAAACCAAATTCCTATTCTCTAATTACTCATTTTGACATTTCTTTTTTATAAGGATAAATTTATTTATAAATGTTTAAAAAATGCTGGGCTAATACCTCTAGGCTTAGTTTTGCTCTGTCTCAGGAGCATATACAAAGACACTTCTCCCTTCCATAGATGACTGAAGAAAGGTTGGATCAAATAATTTTGGAGTATCACATAAGTTTTGTGAGAGTTAAATCACTAATATTTCAGTCCAAGATTCACAAAGAATATAAACCTTCATTCAAAAAAAGCCATTCACAAAATAACCAGTCTTCAATTTTTGTTGTGTAGTAGTCATGGAAGTTTCTTTCCATGCCATTAAAACCCATTATTTGAAAGTAATACGATAGTAGAAATAAAGGTCCATATTGGAAAGACTAATATTATATGTATCACCAAGACAGATTTTGCCTTGAGTAATGTCATCAGCTCATTTTGAAGTTTCTATCTGACATTTAAGTCAGCTATTAAATACAAATATAGGAACCATCTGGAGTGATATTGTATACAGAATAGCCTAATAAATATGATCTGCCTTGATAGCATGCCTTTAGAGGATTTATTTTCTGTTTGATTGCTGTCTGAACAGGAATTTCTTCACTAACTTCAGAAAATTCAAATTTAAAGCCCTGCACTGTTTTTTATATATGATTGTATTTTACTTAAATCATCTCTAGATATCTGATTCAAGCTTTTATTAATTTCTTAGCTCAATAGGACATTACTGATTCAGGTTTGTTTACAAAGTGAGCAGTGCCCTAGTGAGGACTGTTTCTTGGCATTTTCACCTTAGAAATTGTATAAATGGCAGTGAAAAAGCCAGAAAGCTTTTGAGAGAGTATGTGTAGGAAGAATTCTCACACCTTCTTACAAATATGAAATAAAATGTCCTCTCTGGATTAAAAAAAAAAAGCCAAGAATTTCATGCTTCACTGAACATGATCAGTCAGCTCAATATTCACAATATCCTACAGCACAGTGAAAAATTAAGAAATAATTCCTGCTGATTTCTTGGACCAAACCCAGCAATGATTTTATAAATGCACTGAATTCATTATGTGAAATTATGAGAGAGAAGGGTGTCTTGGGTTTGTGTTCTGGAAGCTGGGAGGCCACAGGGGGGTCTCCTGTGGGAAGCAGCTGGAAGCTCCTCCAGTTCCAATGGTGACCTTGCCTCTGTCCAAGCCCAAGTAGATAAGGGAAGCTGGATGCACCTCTGTGAGTAATATATTCAAGAAAGGAAAAACAAAACTGCAAATATAAAATAAATATAAAAAAGACCTGCACAGCAGAGGAGAGAAGCATGTCAGAGCAAAGACACCAGCGTCGGGGAGGAAAGAAGGGGAGGTGACTGTTCCCAAAGCAGACCATGATTCTGTGGGCAGCCCAGGCTGGAGAAATCTGTTCCTGAGGGACTGCATCTCCTAGGAGAGACTCATGTTGGGGGGGATTCATGAAGGACTCACCTATGAGGAGGAACCTTATGCTGGAGCTGGGGACAACTATGAGGAGTCCTCTCCCTGAGGATGAAGGAGCGGCAGAAACACCATATGGTGAACTGACCTTAAGCTCCAACACCTGTGCTCCTGAGGGGGAGGCAGAAGTGGAATAATCTGGGCCCAGGAAGAAGGGAGGGGTTGGAAGGTGTTAAGATCTGGTCATATTTTTTCTTTCTTCTTGTAGATTAAATTAGGGGGTTTTATTTCCCAGGCTGAGACTGTCTGGTTTTGCCTGTTACTTTAATTGGGGAATGAAAATCTCCCTATCCTTGTCTTGATTAATGAGCCTTTACGTGGATTTCCTCCTCCCTATCCCATGGTGAGGGTGGGGGGGTGAGTGAGCAGAAGCCTGACTGTGTCTATACCAACACAAAGGGGGAACAATTTAGTTATTCCACATCTGCAAATTCCTCTGTTAAGCAACAAAATACACTTTCTTGATGCACCTTATTGATCTTGTGAACTCAGCCTCCCACTGATTCTGTTCTCATGTTAGCCTCTGGTCACCCCTACAGTTCTGCATATTATCTACTTCCTGCAGGTCCCAACACCTTCAAGAATGCCTGTAGAAACCCTAACTGGCTTCTCTTCCCCACAGACTGGGGGAAGGACCAAATAAGACTGACTTTCCCATAAATATTAAACATGTGTTTTTCCACTGATCTTGCATTTCAAAAATTATTTTTCTAGTGAAAAATCCACTGTGACTCATCATTTCACACTCCAATTAAAATTCCATTAATTGTACCTGCATAGCCTTTACATATCTTGGCTTGATATTCTTATGGCAATTTAAAATTCTTAAATGGGTTATTGTAAACAGTGCTATTTTAATTTTTGTTTAGCCGTACCTGTGAGGTTTGATCTTATCAGCAAGTAAAGCAATAGAATATGAGCCTCTGTCTTGGCTCTATTCCAGATATGAGCTCAAGTTTTACATTTCATTAGGCTTTTAGAGTTTCATAACATTTCATTAGACATAGACCCTCAGATGAATCTAGCAGCCATTAGTTTATGAATCATCAGACAAAGTCTGGGCATTTCAAAGCAAGCCACACAAATACCTAGAGCCTCTAAGCAGCAGCCTGAAGAACCCCAGGATGACAATAAATAATGGAAGATGATCACCAGAGGCAAGGGGTATGCAGTAAACCAATTTAAGTAAACTAATATTTTAAAAAATGGTTCAGTTGCTCATTCTGTTTTATCTCTGAAATCCTTTCCAACTTGTAGTTACGTTTTTACAAAGCATTTGAAATGTACATATTGTACATAAGACAATGTCACCAATGCATCATTGCTAGATATTCTTTGACCACATATTTTCTTTCTTTCAAAAGCCCTGTTGGAACAAAACCGAGCATATTAGAAAAAATTCTAATCTAGTAAGCCATAATATACTGTAGTCTTTTCAATTAATAATGTCACAAGCAGTTGAGCACCATGGAATTAGAAACTTCACAATGCACTGCTCCACATTTTGAAAGCAAAAAAGTATGGCATACAGAGTCTTATTACTTAGAAGAACAGTGGAGCTTGAAGCCCCTGCATTAAGTTTGAGCAGCTTTGGTGAAAATGAGATCTTATTCCCTCATTATACAATTCGACATCCTTCATCTAAAACCAAATGAGATAATAAAGTAAGAGAGATGAGATATATTTTCTGCATAAAGAACCATATAATCCTTTATCTCATTTAAATAACAGATTCATAAAATCTTTTTTTAAACATCCAGCTAAATGATGCAGTGAAATATTAATAAATCTGCATATTTAATAAAAATAATACCAAATACTAAATGATATCAAGATTGTTATCCCTATAGATATACCAAACAACATGAACATGGTTGTGGTTTGCACTTGAATGTGAATTTTGTAAAAGATTGTATACAACAAGAGGTCTCAGTATTGTACAACTTCTGTCAAGAGCTGTGTATCAGCACAGTATTAAAATACAAATTTTATTTTATGGTTGCATGTTTCCATTGGAGAGGGCACTGTGCTGATGTTTGACACTGAGTACCAAGAGGCAACATAATAGTGCTTTAAAAGGCAATTTCTTAACTTCTCATTAGGAAGGACTCTCAACAGTTGTTGACCACCAGTGTGACAGAATGTTTTCAGTCATATTGAAGCATTTGCCTCATATTTGTTCTAGAGGTGGAGCCTAAATATGCCCTTTTCTCTTCTCTGATTTCTTTGTACATGTGTCAAGCATAAATTTCTGGTAAAAAACAAAATTTCAGGTAAGAGTATTGATTAGGAAGCAATGGGACATTAAAGGCAGCTCAAAATTGTCGAGGCAGCTCAAAATTATCCTGACTTTCCTTGGGAAGGACTAAATGGGAAATGAGGAACCAAAACCACTGTTGAGTAAATGCCTGCCAAAATGAGTTTTCAGAAATAAACAGAGACAGTGGCAGAAAAATGTTTACTGTTCGATTCTGCATGTCTTCTATAATTTTTCAAGTATTACATAGCCAGGAATTAATTTACCTCCATACTTCAAAATATGTGGTGGAACAAGGACTTGACCTAGGAGACTCTGTGTTAACACCTAGGGTAATGTAAAAGCAAAACATTTTTTTATCTTCTCATTCTAGAAAATAACACTAGTGATTCTGAGAAGGGGTGTATTAGAATAGAGTAAAATGACAGGAAGTTTCTGTTAGCATCATTTATAGATCTAGATAAAAGTCATTGCATAATTCTTTTGAAGATACTCCTTTTCTAGGGGAAGAAAAAGGTGATATCTCTAAGGACAAATGTGGACTGTCCTAAGATTTCTCAGTCCTTGTAATAGACTAATTTATCTGCCCCAGGAAGCTGAAATAGAAAAATTAATCATATTAAGTAACAGCAGGACAAGATGATAATGAGAAGAATGAAGTAAACATAAAGTCAAAATATACCTCAGATTTCCAGTGTACGTGTACTTCCAATGGATGCCTTTTAAGATCGCCTATTTGCTTTCTGGTATCTTGAATAAATACACATTTTTGATTATACAAAGTAAAATGGGAGTATTTTTAATGAGACATCACAGTCTGATGGGCCTTAATTGGATTTTTTATCTGTATAGAAAGATAAATTATTTTATTCCAGTGGCTACAGAATTTATGGGTGTGGCAGTTCTAAAGGATTATTTTTAATGGGGAAATTAGGTGATTTATTGCAGTATCAGTGAAAACTCAGGAGCTTTCAAGTGTCAGCATTACTGTCACTTTTTAAAAATCTAAATGGTCTTCAATCTGACCCCTTATACTTTACATCATTGCAAAACACAGAGAAGTTTAAGAATATCTGTTTTAATAATGTAATGGCTCTTCTTCCCTCTGACAATAAATGCTTTCAAAAGTGTGTTCCAAATTGTGTGCCACATGCCAAGGAGTGACAGAACAGTTGTTTAATCAGAAGGAATTACTTTCTTTTGGTTAAAGATGGCATATGTTCATGTATGCAGCTTCCAAACACATTCTGTGGTCTAATGATTTATTTATATAGGGATGATCCTTACACTAGAGATCATTAAATGAAACAGAGTAAGTGAATATAGGGTGAGAAATGGATAAAGCATTAACTGGTTTCTAGTTGCCTGCTTTTCTTTTGCTAGCATTTGCTGAGTCTTTCACAGTGAAAATGTCAAGATGTTTGAGCTCATTTTGGAACTCAAAGTGATTAGTCATATACACACTTATGTACATATATAGATGGCCCTCATATATTTGTATATGCATATATACTTACATGTATTTACATATATATACACATGTATAGTATTTTGTGACTATACATATATAGTTATATGTTTGCACGATATGCAGACAATATGTGCAACAATATATACAGGAAGCATGCAAAAAGTGACTATCCAGTCAAAGCCTCAACTCTGAATTCAGTAGATATTAAGAACAAAACCATGTGATTTCTAAGAAATAAAAAAACTGAGATCCATACCCCTTTTCTTCTTCTTTATATCACTTAGACCAAGGAAATTAGAAAGATCACACCACACACTTTGCTGGAATCTGACATGCATGCAATTGAAGTGACTAAAAGGTGGGTGTTTTTGAAAAAAAAATTATAAATGCTTGTCATTAACTTTTTATGAATCTCTTAACATTGTTCCCTATGAAAAATACAAAATTAAATAAAGCTGTAAAAACAGTGATTCCTGTAAGTAATGATCAGACACTGAAAACCAAGACTTCTCCATATGTGAAAAGAGTAGACTAAAAGTAGTAAATTTTTATATAATTGATACAATGGTACATTATTTATTTTGAGTAAATGGAATGATTTTAAAACCTAAATTTCCTCAGCTCACTTGCAAGACCATATCTATGAAGGCACATACATTTTCTGTGGAATAAATTTCCCATGAACAAAAACCATTCTTTTTCTAAAAAATGTAATGATTATCTAATTTTCAATACTTCGCAGGCTTCATCTGAAACAAATGCCACTTGCTTTCATCACTTAATACCATTATGAAGATTTATCTTCATATTTTCAAATAAAATAGTCACCATAATAGCAACTTGATTGCATGAAGAATAGAGTCTATCAGGATATATTATCATTATACAACGTACACCTAAAATTAGGCAAATTTAAAGCAATGTTCTACAATTTCATTGTCATGACAAATGAAGATGAGGTCATTTTACCCTGACATTCTCTACTATAACTTCCAAAAGGGCTTAAAGTGTATGGCAATTAGTACCCCTTTAGAAAGACAATTTTTCTTTAGCAGTGCATTATGGATGGAATCAACTTGAGGAAAGTATTACTTGACTGAAGTGCTCCATTCTTGATTACACTTTAGAGATGCATATCTTCATCTTAAGTAGAGTGAATTACAAGGCAGTGAGAGAAACAATACCCATGCTAAATCAACATTCCTTGTCTTCTGTTTTTAATACCAAGGTGCACTTAGATGATTGCATTCTTTCTGTCATCATGATTAGAAAATAAGTTTTCAACACAATTCAGGAAGGAATTGAAATATGCTGTGCCCTAGAACTAGAAATCAATATAAGGTGTAACAAAATGTTACTGATAAGAACAAAAACCCAAACTGAATTGCTGAGCTATATATTCCATTGTATTCCGTTGACAGATTTCGATGTGAAATACTTACCAAATGCTTGTTTCCATCAGCCTTAAAAAAAATAAAATAAAATAAAATTTAAAAAAAAAAAAGGGGAATCTTTATCAAAGCCTAAACATTAAACTGAAAATTATTTGTAATACATTTGTTATAATGCATCCTATTTCTGGAGAAAAAAAATTGTGTACAAACCATAGACACAATTCTACCATTGAAAAAAAGGGTTGTTTCTTTATATCTGTATGAGGTTTGGCTGATGGCACCGTGCCTGGGACAGAGAGGTAACTTCTGTAGTGATGGTTGCTCTGTTGAAGGTGAACCCATACCTTCTACCCCACACTGCCCTGGGTTGCAGCTTTAGGACTGGTGGGAAATAACACACTAACGTTAAAGCACTTAGCAGCAAGTCAGGCCAAGCAGGTACGGGAAGCTGGATGTGCCTCTGCAAGCTACATATTCAAGAAAGAGGAAAGAAAGCTGCAAAAATATTTTTTAAAGGAACTGCAGAGTAGGGGGTGAAATGAGAGAGCAATGCCAGAGAAAAGACACCAAGGTCAGAAGAAGCATAGGGAGAGATTCCCAAGGAGAGATTTCCCCACAACCTGTGGTGAGATGGCAGCTGTCCCCCTGCAACCTGCAGAGGAACACAGTGGAGCAGTCCCTGAAGCACCACAGTGGAGTAAATGTGGGTTTGTAGCCCTTGAAGTGTCACAGGTGGTCAGACATGAAGCTGCAGCCTGTGCAGGACCATGAACGGTGGAAGATGTGGATCTGCAGCCTTGGAGGGCCCCGTGTCAGAGGAGGTGACTGCTCCTGCAGCAGCTGTGACTCTGTGTGCAGCCCAGGCTGGAGCAGTTCCTGAGGGACTGCACCTGTGGGAGGGACTCATGTCTGAGAGGTTCCTGAAGGACTCTGTCCTGTGCCAGGGACCCCACCCTGGAGTAGGGGAAGGTTGTGAGGAGTCCTCCCTCTGAGGAGGAAGGAGCAGCAGAAACACCGTGTGAGGAACTGACCCTGAACCCCCATGAACCACCGAAGTGGTTTTGTATAGATGACAGTCATGAATTTAACTGAATCATGGCACTTTTCCTGAGTCTAAGATGCCCCAGTTTTTTCACTGCATATATAAACGATGCCACTTTATCCAAAAACCCATTCTGCTTTCAGTGGATAAGTTGAAGTATCAACTAGGAATAAGAAAGAAATTAGAAATATCCTCAAATAAGTTTGAGGAAAAGAGAAAATGGAAATTAAAGTAAATAAAAAGTTATGAAGCATACAGATGTGACAAAGGATAGTAAGTACAATGCGGGAAACGAAATTGTTGGAAGAGCAAAAGAAAAAAAATATTTTTGGCATATTGAAATTAAATATATACCATTATCAGAGTGAAGACAGTAACAATAACAGCAACAGCAACCAATAACAGATAGACTGAGGTGTTCAATAAGTATTTTTATTTTATGTTTGGAACGAAGCAAGATAAGGTACAAGAGGACGAATGTGGAAGTTTCCACCACTAGCAATAAATAAAGAGGTTGTTAGATACATCACCCATTAGTGATTTTTACTTTCAAACAAACGGACAATCTTTAGTTTGTGTGTACTCCTTCAAATAAATTTGGAATACCAAGGAAATGATAAAATATTGCTAGATAATTAACACTGGGCTAAAGTCACAAAAGGCAAAGAGGATGACAGGAATAATTGCTGATATTGAATAATCTTGTCAAGCAAAATTGATTTAATTACTCAATGAAATGGCAAATTTGTCTAAGTGTACTTACTGCAGAATAAGGAATAATAAAGGCATTTGAATTAGCACAGCAAGTACATAATGAGAAGATTACAAATTGGCCTATTAGCCAAGCTTGAAAGGAGTGTCTGTGAGACTCATCAACAAATGAGCATTTTCTAATAGAATCTAGATTTAACAGTATTCAATGCAGTCAGACAGGAATATGAAAGTATTGCTTATAAGGTAACACGCAAAATACCATAGATTTCTTAGTGAAGGAGGTCTTTACAAAGCCTTTGATGTAATACAGCTAAATGTAAGCATTTAAAGTAAAAACAAAGACAGTTTGGCAACAAAAAGTACAGAAACTGTGTAGAAGTTGTAATAAATAGTTAGCTTCCAAATAACTACGGTGAGGCATATCATGTTTAATATAATTGTTACTTGCATAAACAATTACTAGCAAAAAAGGGAACACATTATTTTACTGCTGTTTAACCAGACCAAAGCTGGAATATTCTGGAAAAATCCTTCTCAGCTCAAATATAATTTTAAAAAAAATTAATTAGGATGAAATTTTTAAAACAAACTAAAAAACCCACCACAAAGAAAAACAAGGGGAAAAAAATTGCCTCCCAGAACGGAAATCAAACCAAAATAAAAACATGACAAAACAATTTCTCAGTTAGTGTGCATATGACAGACCCTAGCTGAGGCTCTAAATAAGAAGTTTATCAATTATCATATTATTTTTCTGTATGGTCTGATAGGTTTGATTTGGGAATGCTAATGTAAAGGAAAAATAATTGACATCCTTCAAACAGTTTTCTATGTCAATAATTGGATTTTAAATTTTAATGTAAAACATTATTTTGTTCAAAAATTTATATCAGCAATGAAGCACAATGTGAAATTGGTCTACTTCCCTGAGAAAAAGTTCCTGCTTTAACCATCTCCAAAGTTTTTTCTGTCTGATGAAGATGTGGTGTTACATCTGGATATTGATCAATAAAGTCTTCTGTGGTGGAGAGTAGTAGTAGCTAGCAGTTGCATTTATCATGAGATAGAAAGGTAGAAGTTCTAAAGAAGAGATGTTTTTTTTTTCAGCAGCTTATATGACTCCATGCCATTTTCCTAATGGTCATTTTTCCACAGCCTTTGATTTTGGCTAGCATATGTAGTTCCCTCCTGTGTGGGTCTGACCTCACTGATTTGCAGTTGTCTCAAAGGAGCAATTTTAAAATGAATAGCCCTGGCTAGGGTGGAGGACTTGGCTGGTTAGAGCTGAGCAGGGGGTGACACCTTGGGATGTGATAAGATCTTCTGGGTGGAGACTGCTCCTCTTCTCTGAGCACCAGCCTGCAGTGCAGGGTGGTCCCTCCAGGCACAACTGAGCCACCCTGACTGTACTTGTGAAATACCTGGCTAAGGGGGCTGGAACAGAGGAGGAATGCCACCTGAAAGAAGATAAGACCTGATGACTGGGTGGAGACTACTCCCCTTTCCTGAGGGCCAACCTTCAATGCTGGGATGTCCCTGGAGGCATAATTATGTGCCTGGCTACAGTGGCTGGAACAGAGGAGGAATGGCAGCTGGATTAAGATAAGAATTGATGACTGGGTGGAGGACTACACCCTTCTGCTCCCCTCCATGCAGCCTGTCTTCCAATGAACCTGGCTGACTGACAGCTGCCCCTTTGGAACAAAAGGAACTCAGGGGTATATCTATGGCTGTCCACGCTTTGGTTTTGTTGTCTCTTGACCCACCACCATTTCTGCATCAGCCTCTGTCCAGGATCAGCGCCATGCTGAAGAAACTCGATGGACAGCTGGACCCCTGGTGGTGACTTTCTCTCATTCTTTACACTTTCTTACCCTTTTTCTACACTTCTCTCTCTCATTCTTTCTTACCACTTTCTTACCATTTTTCCTCTCTCTCTCTCTTATATCTTCTTTTCCTCTCTCCCTCTTTTGCCTTGCTCTATATTTTTGCCTGTGTCAATTGTCAAATAAAATCTGCTTGCACTTGACCTTTCTATGGTTGTACTTTGGTTTGCGTATCCAAAACAAAAATAAATATTTATGTTACACTGGACCGTAACACCTCCATATGCAAAACCTTCTCTGTCTTGGAGACTATAACACTCTTGCAGTGGCAGATTTATCTTATGAGCATTAATTTAAGCAATCAATCTGAATTCTTATGTAACGTATATACATGTGAAACAAAAATAAATGGAACAAAATATGCTCCTTTAAATCAGATAACATCCAGTAAGAATTAACATCCCCATCTTGGAACTGATGAACAAAATACACCAGTGTTTGTGAAAAAAAAATTAACTTCTAGCAAACACTATTCAAATAAATATTGATGTTAATATATCTGGCTTGCAAACATGCTTCAAGTAGATTGTATCATTATTTAGTACTCACAGAAATTAATCTATTAGAGCCAAAATTTCTCCTTCCAGGTAATTTTGCAATCCATTCATAGGTACAGTTACTTTTCTAGTTTGGTCAAATACTGTCTGGTTACTTTCTTGGTTGATGTATTGAAGGCAAAACACAAATTAAAAAATCTTACAATTCAATTTTTTAGAGAAATGTTGATTGTACGGGTTCATTTTGAGTACATGCAAATCATAATGGTTGTAATAAGTAATGCCTGTAAGTATATACATTAAAAATGCATCCAATGATGCAAATAAATGTATCCACAAACAAATATGCATGTAGATAAAAAGGAAAGGTATTTTTCAGGGAATGAGAATATCGATGAAGTGGAATTGACCAGCTGCTAAAAATAATAGTGTGTACAAAGAAGTTCTAATGACCTAAAGAAGATATGGCAAACTCTATTTAGACCATAATTCATAGCTATAAGCTAGGACAGGGACCATCCAGCAGATGCAGCTGTATTCATTAAAATTCAATATCACTGCACTGCTGTCTAGCTATGGCCTTAAATATCTTTAGCTTTATCCCCTAAAGACCTTTTGGAAATTGAACTTCTTGACCCCACACAGTCTTTTCCAGGCATACACATCATTCCAGTTATTTATTACCTGGAAAGGTCCTGATGGGGTCAAAGTTATTACCTATAAATTCTGAACACCATAGAGAGAGAGATGGGAAAAATGGTACAGCTTCTTTATATCCCTAAAGCATAGCTTTAGATAAAGATTAATTTTTTCAACGTGTGAATAAATACAATGTATTTATATATAGCTGCTGTATAGTTGTAAAAATGAAGTAATCTATAGACTGTAGTACCTAATTGAATACATAACAACTAATGACACAAGGGTTAATAACAAATGTGTAATACGCAGTCCAAAATCAGAGATGAAAATTCTTTGGGGCCAGAAAATAAAAAATGACAAAATAAAATTTTAAAATCATTTATATGTGTAGTCACTGTAGAGATTTTTGAAAAGTTTTTATGGATGAAACCTTACTTGGAATAGTCTGGAGAATCTGCCTCTGTTAAAAGTGTCAGTAGAAGACACTTTAAAAAAAAAAAAAAAACAAAAAATGAAAAGACAGAATTCTAATAACAGAAAAAGTTATGAAAACTGAAAAATAAAATTTCAAGTTTGTTAACTGAATTGCTAAACTATATTCTTCAAAATTATATTAATATCAGGTGAATCAAACAGAAAAAAGGCAATCAGTTTTAGGATCATAGAATCAAGGTTGGAAGAGACCACTAAGATCATCAAGTCCAACTGTCAAACCTACACCACCATAAACACTAAAACATCTCCCGAAGCCCCATATCTACTTGGTTTTTGAACACTCCCAGGGACAGTGACTCTACCACCTACTTTGGCAACTGATTCCAGTGCTTCACCACTCTTTTGGTGAAGAAATTTTTCCTAATATCCAATCTGAATCTCCTGTGGTACAACTTGAACCTGTTTTCTCTTGTTCTATCTCTAGTCACTAGGGACAAGAGGCCAACACCCACCTCACTACAGCCTCCTTTCAAAAGATAGATAGGGTCTCCCCTCTTCTTCTTCCTATCTTCAGCTCCAGCTCCCTCAGCCTCTCCTAATCAGACCTATTCTCCAGACCTCTAATCAGCCCAGCTGCCTTTTTCTGCACCCTCTCCAGCACCTCCACATCTTTCCTATATTGTGGTGCCCATAGTACTCGAGGTGCGGCCTCACCAAGGCCAAGAGTACAGGAGTAAAGTCACATCCCTGGTCATAAGAAGAGCTGCAAAAAGAGGCAACAGAAGTATAAAATAGATTACACTGAAAAGGTTACTCATAGCTATAGGTTCTGAATCCTGGAAAAGAATCATCTGTTGGGAAATATGATAAAACTTTATAAAAATATGACTGAAGGGAAAAAGGGACCAGTGATTCATCATATCTCATTATACAAAAAGCAGAAGACATCAAACTGAAGTAGCAGATGGCAATAAAAATTCAGAATAAAAATAGGATTCTTTTCCCGCATAAATCAAAGGTAAGCTGTGTGATTCATTGTCTCAAGATGCTGAGATGCAAAAAGTTTACTTGACTTCAGAAGTGACTACACCCATTAATTGAACAGAAGTCCATCAAGGACTGCTAACCATGAAGGAATGATACCTAGATTAATCTCTGAGCTGTAGGCTGATGGAAGCTGGATGGTGTATTTGACAACTAAGCTTTCAACCTTGCTTTGCTCCTCACCATGTTCTTATATTGCTGCGTGCAATGGACCATTGTCTGCCTCAGTGGAAATAGTCCTCTGCTGAAAGAGATAACACTTGAAAAGCATGAAAAATTATGGTTATTAATGAAAGTAAAATCTCAAATTAATCTAGTATGGGAATTAAAGAGAATTAAATATGAATTTAAAATATCAAAAGATTAAAGCAAAAGGTATTTCTGAAGACCTACGACTTTTTTTCACACATCCTAAGTTTTCAGAAAGCTGTGCAAAATCATGTTTGCCCTCTCTGTTCAAGAATCACTATCACCAACCAGTTATATAAAGCTGTAATGCCCTAAGAAATCTAAGAACTGTACACAGATATTGAAAGTGTTCAAACTATCTCATTCATTCAGTGATGTACTATCAGTAGATCTTAAATAATTTTCTGTAAGGTTTTTTATGTGATGAACAGACCTTGGGATGAACAGACCTTTGTAATGACAGGCATCTGTTCAACTGGTTGAATTTTACCCAGAGCTTCTAAAAAGGGAAACAACTTCTCATTGTGATGCATTTATTTTTGCTGCCTTTTCTACCATGAAAAAAGAGCATACTTTCCTGTCTGAGAAAGACAGAAAAAAATTAAAACATTGGCTATCCATTGCCCAGTTTTAGCTTTCAAATATGATTGTGCCATCACTGTAATGTTTTCCTTACAAATAAAATTACTCAAATTAGTAGAACAAAAATATGATCACCTGACTTTCCAAGATTTGAAATAATTTCTTTTTAAGTCAATATTTTCAATCATTTGAATTAAAAAAAAAAAAAAAAAAAAAAAAAAAAAAAAAAAAAAAAAAAAGAGAGAGAGAGAGAATGGAGACTATTTCTTTGCCCAATTCATTTTTCAGAGATTAAGTCTTGACATGAGATGGTCTGAGCATGCTGCACTGCACAGAAGCTTTACAGATTCTACTCAGGAACACTTTAGGGAAAGGTGTAGTAGGATGTATAAAACAAAATTATGTCCTGATGCCCTACATTCTATATTTCATGTGTCCATGGGAGCAGAGGAGATACAGAGACAAGAGATAAGGACAGGTATAACATACAATGTTGTATTTGAGGACAGTGCATACATTTATTGACCCTGGAAAGTAGGGGTTGGGCTATTGGTCCGTAACGGGATGATCAGAGAAAGGAGAAAGGCACTTGCTGTAGTGGAAATATACCTTGAAAATGAGTAATAAAGATGCAGATCTTGAAGTAAAGCTACTGGTAGATGTTATGCAGATATTTACAAGTTGGATGGGGCTTCTTTTGTTGGAACTTTTTCATTTTCATTACAAAGTATAGACATTTGAAAGTCTGTTAAAAATCACGATTCACTGCATGTGAAATCATGCTTTATTTATCATTTGCTACATTTTAAAACTTCAGGAAGATGCTGGTTCTCATCCAAGACTGGGACTACCTTGTCATATATAGGACCTACACATGACAGTAGGAAATCCTTAGGATTTTTAGATGTCTGTTTTAAACCAACACAGCTCTTCTTTTTTTTTCTTTCCTAAACAAAAGTGTTATCAGTACAGAAGTGTTATTTTCCTGTTTTTAATTGTTAAAGAAGTTCTGCAAAATGAAGCCCTAATCCTTGTTCACTTAATCACTCATACTAGGGTATGATAATTTAGCCTCTAGACTTAAATGACACATGCAGGGGTATACCTGCCCTGCATGCACTTAAAATTAGGTATTGTGTAGATGCTCACAAAACATGCCCAAGAACAAGCATTAATGGTTCAATTGTGTGAATTAAACATAACTTATTGACTATCCATTAGTTCAAGCTGCTGAAAATTTCTGACATGGCCATACACTTTGGGCAAGTACAGGATTTCAGGCTTTTTTACACTCATTTATTGTTGCCTAAGGCCAGGACAGGTATTCTTTCCAGATCCAGAAGTTACCATTTTCATCTGCTTGTCACTGACAGCTGGACTGGTGCTGCTGGTTTTGTCTCTCTGTGTGTGGAGGGGAGTGCAGGAGCAGCCTCTCCCATAAGTTCCAGTCTGTTTAAACATGCCTTTGCCTGGCCTTTATATAGAAACTATCCATATGGTTGGTCCCTTCTATTAGGTGAGCTGTGAGGTAGTAATCCCTAGCAAAGTGAAGGGAAAAAGAGGGTGCCAGCATCTTCTACCAGCACTGATGTTTGAAAAACGTCTGCCTCTGCCCTGTAAGAAACTTATGTGAGAATAATGCTTGTGCTGGATGTCAAGTGACACAGCTTACAGGGAATGCCCTGTCTGCTCAGGAAATGGGCAGTGCTCCTGAGGCACCACACCAGCACAGACTTAATGAATGTGTTGTTCTTCTTCCTTTAAGAAATATTGAATAGAAGAGTGTGACAGCGGGGAAAGAAAATGCATACCCTTTTATTATGTGAAGTCCAGCTGCACACAGCATCACAGTGACCTTCTCAGTTTTTCTGGGCTTTGATTGCCTGTAGTCCCATACACTTCATTTCTCAAAGGTTAATAAGGCTAAAAAGGAGAGAAGCAGAAAGGTCAGCCAACAGAATGCTGATCTATTGACAAAGCATAAGAACTGCAAAAGTAAGGCAGAACTCAAATCCTGTTGTTCCTGCATTACTGGTACCACTCTGGAGCAAACCTATAAATACATCTCCTTCAGGAAACTTTTCTGTGTGTGAAATAAAAAAGTTACTTTCTCTCTCTCATGTCCAAAAAGCTGAACCAGTGCAATTACACCCAAAGGCTGAAGTCCCTATTTCATTATAACTGCGGCATGGTGAAGAACGATGAAAAGTGAAGCAGGGATGAAGTCAGGAAAATTACTCTACCTCTCTAACTATTTGCCCAATCATTATATCAGGTACATGTAGGAGAAGACTAATGTTTGTCTCCCAGCTGACCATTTGTCTACATTTAGGCAGTTCTATCATTCAATGAACCCTACTCACCCGAGAAAAGGAAAGGAGACCCATGGGTTGGAATGAAAACAGATTTAATAAAACAACAATAAAGAACTGTTATTAATCTCAATAGTAGTATGAAATACAAGGTTATACACAGCCCTCATTAGTGGTCTCAAGTTGTGGTCCCATCAGTGAATGCCAGATATGAAACTGAGAGCATCACAGCACCAATGAGAGTGCCACAGTCACAGCAAATGGGAGAGAAGGCCTCAGGGGCATCCAGGGATGGTGGCCATTAAGAAAGAGCCCTGGCCTCACAAACTTCCCAATTTAAAGTAAGAGCAGTTTTTATGGCGTGAAATACCTCTTGGCCAGCTTGGGTCAGATGCCCTGGGTCTGGCTCCTCCTAGCCTTAGCACCTGGATAGCTCAAAACTAAAGACTTTGACCACTATGGAAGCCCCTCATAACATGGCTGGCCACAAATTAAAATGAAGAGTCTTACTAACTTTATTGTCACAGAATGAGGTGCTACAGTCTTCTTAGAAATTACAGTTTCCCTGTACAGAACACTGATCCCTTAGTTCCACCCCAGCAAAACCAGGATACCATGTCACCTCTGCTCCTCACCTCCAGGCTCAATTCTTTCACCAAGGCCATGTAAATGCTGGTTTTCACAGAAACTCTGCTGCTATCAGAGGTAGTTTAAGCAAGTATACTACAGCTGGAGACTTTCTTGTCACCAAGGTGGAGAGTAAAAATGGGCAGAGATTCTGTTCCTCAATCCACGTGTCAAGCAAGAACAATGACTAAAGAGCAATTTGTGATGAGAACATTTTTCCATTGTGAAAATTTCTTTGTTCAGGACCTCAACTTTTCATTAGAAATGGCATTTCAGTCAATAGGAAGAAATGTCTGGTCAAAAGGAGCAAGAAAAGAAAATCCATTCCTTCCCATCACTGTCTGTCTGAACAATGACTTAAAGCTGTTATTTCTAATAGGAGGAGGAAGGTGGATTGATTTCAGATTCAGAACTCAAAATGCTCAGAGTTCCGGTTTTCTGTAAAATAAAAAAAAAATATATATATTTCTCGTTTGTAAGTAGAATGAGTATTATTTTTTAATAATCTGCTTTGTTCACTTAGCAGAGATCTCCATCTATTTAAAAATGTAAATTTTATCTTCAGTTACATTTCTTTGACAAGCTGAAATTTAAAAGAAAACAATATTTTGCAAACCCCTGCCTGGACTCCTTTTCTAATTAATGATGATGCTGAAGAAACTGCTACTACTGAAAACTGCAAGCAAGTTGTAGGACTATAGAACTAAATCAAAATGGCTAAGTACTGGATTTGAAATAGCCCATAAATGATACATCTATGTGCAAGAATGTTGTGGAAAACCAATCTGGAAAACATATTGTAACTTTACACTTGCAGTACTACTCTTTTTAGTTAAATGAAAGGATTTTAAAAGTTGCCTCAGTAGACATCTGCAGCAGTAAAGGTAAACAGTGAAGGAAGAGGAAAAAAGGGGGAGGATTTAAAGTGTATATTCTTAGCAAAGTGAACCTCCTTCATTCTTTGATGAAATTGAAGGATTACATTTCATTATCCAGACCCTGTTACATGATGCAACATTAAAAAAACTAATAAAAAAATAAAATTTTGAATAATCAAATATATATTTTATTCCAGCAATTACAAAGCATAAATCATACTGGATTTCAAAACACTGTCTCATGTCTCCAGGGTCTCCAGAATTTCTTTCTGTTTTGTTGCCTTTTGTAGGGATGGTAAGTGAGGCACTAGCACCTGCCACTATATAGCTAAACAAATAATGTGTCTTCCCTTTTCATGGACCACTGGAAGGAAATTGCTCCCTGCTGTTCCTATTACTTCTCCTTTGACATAAATTATGAGCCACTTACAATGATGTAAAAGGATAGTTGTTTTGTTTTGTTTTGTTTTGTTTTTCCTTGGAAACTTAGCGGCTGAATACTCTGGAGCTTTGATTTATGGTTCTGCTCCATTTTGTACAAGAGTTAGGAAACTAAATATAGTTGGTGATTGGTAACTGCAACAGTACAGTGGCCAATAATGAGCAATTGTTGGGAACAACTGAAGCTTTCTGATTTCTAATGACATAAATCAGACTTGTTTCAGATCCAGAGGCTGAACTCATCCTCAGTCACAATGGTGATGGTACAAGATACTCTATACTCAGAAATTTTAAGTATGGAATGATAAATATAATACTGCATCAGTAATTGTGGGATCTCTCTCCTTCCACTGGGAAGTACCTTACTAAGATACTTCTTCTTTACTAAATTAAACACTTTGGAAGTAAATTTGCTTGCTTTTCTCCAAGTTACAACATGATGCAATCTAAGTGATGTTTCAGAGTCTATACCTGCAAGGCCAAGCAGGTAAATTTCAACATTTCAATATGACAAAGATGCATCCCTGAAAGTCAATGAAACAATATCTGAGGCTAAAGACACGAGGCTTACTCTCTAAAAAAACCTTACTGTGTGGAAAGGGGAAATGGAGAAGGACAAAATGTGAAATGGAGCCTGGAAGAGATGCAAGGAGTCCATCTAAACCAACCCTCTGCATGGCTGCTGGTTTTGTTTTGTCAGTAAGTTTCCTTCACATTCACATATCTCCTTAAGCACCAGCTTCCTCTGGGACAGTCTATAAACTTGTCATTTTTTACAATATATTACTTTTTTAACCAACAAACATACACACACCCCTCTCTAAATGTGCATGCAAGCACATTAAATACACATTCTCGTGAGTATGTAGAATAAAGTGGCTGGGGGACACATACAATGATACAATATCAAAAATCAAAAGATATCCAGATTGATGAAAAAAATGGATGAGGTTATACTCGGCCAGGTGCGGACAAGACTATACTTTTTCATAGGTATTCTATACAAAATGGACCATCAGAATTATTTAAGCTAAGATTTTGCATAACAAAAGTTATACATATTAAGAGGAGTTTCCTGGATCTTAGTCAGAGCCTAGTAACATAAGCCCAGAGCAAGAATTATTGCTGCCTTCTAAGAATTATTATTACCTTCTTTTTAGACAAAATGCCTGGGCAGTGGTTAACTTCCTGTATTAGCTAGTCTCACTTTTAGGACTTCAAGTTTATTGTTCTCAACTAGCAGAAAGTATTTATCACTCTAGGTCTTTTGAAAGGAATAATGGAATAATGTGACACTTACTTCCTGCAACACTAACATGTAGCTCCTAAAAAAGGAAGAGCTGCAAGTATTTTATTTTTCCCAATACATCACTATATATTAAAAAGTATTAATAATCTATATTAAGGCACTGTCCTTACAGAAACACTCAAAAAACTTGGAATACAGTTGCATGAAAAGAAGAAAAATAGCTGTTAGTGTCTTCCTTGATGATTTTAAATTCCTGTTTTGATAATCAAATTGTGATTTTCAATTGCAATATTGAGGCTTCAGTTAAAGATCTGGTTTGCTAAATCAGTTTTAGGTTCCATTAAGCTCATGGAGGTCCAGTCCTCTTTTCTGAAGCTTGAAGTATGTGCTGCATTTCCCCCTCCAATCATGTGCCACTAGAACTGAGGGCATTCCACACACCAGAGGACTGAGCTTACCCTTGTTCTGCATGGCCAAACTTAGGTCTCTTCGGAAACCTTAATTTTAATTTGACTTAATCTCCCCTTAGGTTAAAGCAGTACAAATGTTATTATGGAAACTATTTCAGTTTCAAGGGTACACAATAAGTATTTAAGCTTAGTTTAAATTATGTCTCAAACTATAAAAGGCTCAGACACCCTGTCTAGTTGATGTTGTTTAACAAGTCACTATTTAAAAACTAGGCTGTGGCAATCTATCCACTCCAAACCTATAGCAGAAGGAAGCAGTGTCACTCACTTTAATATTGTTTAACTTTGACTTAAGTAGACTCAACTTGTGACTTGTCATGTTTGAAGAGTGCATGAATGAGCAATTGGCATGGCTGAGTTAACGCATGTCAGGCTGACTTTTATCTTTGCACCTTCAGTGAATATGAAATCATTCTTTTGATTTTCTATAACTGAATTGATTTTGAAATTCTTCTATCACTTAAGACAAACACATTTGTTTTTGTGTTTCCATAAAAATGAGCTAGCTGGTATTTTTCTGTAGGGGAAACATAATTATTACATTGATTTAATAAAAGATAAAAGAGAAAGAAAAAAAAATAATTGAATTAAGAAAACATGTATCCTGTCACACCTAAATAAATGCGCTTTTTTTCCCCAATATAACAGTTTCAAAAAAACCAAATTTCTCTTCTTTTTGAAATAAATTCTGTCTTTGGAACAGTATGTTACAAAATAATTTATATTTCATTAAATAGCTATTTAACTTGGCTCTGCTGACCTCTTGAACTTTTGGTTGCATAATTGGCATAGCTCTATTTCTTGACAAAGCAATTTCTAATCATCATTTCCATAATGGTTTTCATTTTTTGCCTGTCTCTATCACCTAATTTCCTTTTTCTTTCCAGTTCTCAAAAAAAAAAATAAAAAATAAAAAATTCTTATTGAAAAGGAATTCCTTCCAGAGATAAAAAGCTTTCTGGTACATTTAATTAATATCAAACAAGGTAACACTGAAAGCATCCTACAGGCAAGAAAGGAGGGACTATTGTAGGACAGTACAGCAAGGAAGGTGAATATAAAACTTTAAAATAAATGCAATAAAAAATCTGGATTAAGATCTGTAGCAACATTAACTTAATTTCCCTCAAATGATGCTCTATTTTCTTCTTTACATCCCCGAAGTTATTCCCAAATTTTGTCTTAAGCAACTCTACTACAAAGTTTCTGCACTAATCCAGAAAATGAAATAGATTATACAACTGCAGTACATTAAAAATTATATACACAGGAGCACTATTAGAAAGACTTCAAGCTAAGGATGTGTAATTATACTATCAAACAGTACAAAAGGCAGAGTGTCATGTGATAGGCAACTTGTCTCCAGGACAGCAGTCTGTACCAGGCTCAATACTTTCAGGTCAGCTTTTAGAGGAGTCAGATGTGTGTGTGCATTGACTTTAGTTTTTTGAGGTCACTGAGATTGTGAGGACACTGTAGACTTCTTTGGAAATAATATGTAAAATACGGTTCCTCAGGAGCTTCACAGGTGAATTAGGAATCTCAGTAAAGACACTAGCTCCAGCTAAACACTTCTAGATTCAAGGAGACTGTATGTCATTATTGGCATTTGAGTACTCTCAACAAAGCTCTTATAAATCCTGACATACTGGTATTAATAGAATGACTTATTCCTGCTGGTAGCAGCTTTAAAAGTTCACAACACTGATGAGACACAATGAAGTTAAGTGAAATATGACCTGAATAAGAAAGAGGCCAGGGTAGGGTAACATGGAGTGTATGATCAGTATACAATCAGTTATTGAGTCCTGCAAAAAACTCCCCATAAGAAAGGCTACTGGTAAATGCAGAGATACAAATGAAAAGAAAAGAAAAATTCTAAATATTACTATAGTGTCCTGCTGTGTTTTTTAACCATGGAAACAATTTCTTGTGTGCTGATAGGGAAGTTAATTAAAAAAGTTATGCCAAACATGAGAAAGTGAATCACTCACTATTTTCTCTTGGCTAATTATGACTAAAAAAAATTAAATCTCATATAAACAGATTTACAACCACAGGGACACAAGCATACATTCACATTAATTTTATGTCCAAACACAGAAATGCACACAAAGTAATGTTAAGAAGGGAGTCAGACTTTATGATGGAATTGTGTGGAGGTACCTGATCATGAGAAGCACCAGGTTATTTTTCCCTGTAAAGTGTAATCACTCAACATTCCTTCATCCTTTTTCCTGCCATGTAGTGCTGAGTGACCTTTGTGATCTGTATCAAACTGTACAAAATGAAATTTGCAGATTCCTAGTTTGCACTCAGTTGCTGGACTCCTCTCCTCTCAATAGACATTTCTGTAGTTGTATTAAATCTCCTTCCATGCATGAGAGCTGACAATGTTAACATGGAATTGTGCTGCTGAGACCAACTCCTATTTTGGGGCCAACAGGTGCACCAGATAGAATTTTTTTTCCTTCTATCATACTAGTCTTATACAAAACAAAAGGAATAACCCAGCTAAAGAGGTGCCAAAGAGCCATGGAATCTGCAGATTCCATGACTTCCCATTTCAATAAAAGCATTCAAAGTTGGACAGGTGAAAGTATCTGCCAAATTAGTTACCTAGACCTAAAGGGGAAAGTAAATTAGCCATGCTGAACAAAACAATACAGTGAAACTGCAACTAGAAACTCGGTGATATTATTTAACAATCCAGAAGAGAAGACTGCATCTCTTTTAAACATTAATGATTGAACGACCGAATTAATTATGAGAGTTATCATCCTCAGTTGAGAGGTAGAGGAACATGCTTTGCACTGTGAAATGCCAAAGAGGCAATTTCATGTGGAAGTCAGAATTAGGCCTTACATGTGAGCCTAAGAGAGTCAGTGGACCTAAGAAAGTCCATAAAAGAGAGGGAAATCATGAATGCTTCTGGCAAGAACAGCCAGGACAAAGAAACCCGATTTCTCAGGTGATTTTTCAGAAAGGGAAAAATATTTAACATGAATAATTAGGGAGTGAGATTGACTCATAATTTGCCCAGAAGTAAGGTCATCACCACAAACTGAATGCCAAACAAATTGAGAATGAAACAGGGAAAAATCTGGGAAGCTCTTTAGGCTACTTTTGACACCTTAGTTTATTGTGAAGGTCTCAGAGAACCTTGTATTAATACTATGAAAAGAACAAATTAAATTTTCTTCCACAGAAAGAGTTCAGACTTCTGGGAATATTTTTACTGTGCACATGGCTGAGAAATCACATTAAGATTGCAGACTCTTTTTTCATTTATACACTAAAGATTTCTCTAGTTCTCCTACAAGCACAGGCTCATTAATGAGGTGATTTCAGCAGCAGGCATCAGTGCTTTGATCACTATATCATAACAAAACATGAATATGCTGAGAGTTGTATAGAACTTAATTACTATCTTTCTGAATAAAATCTATTGTGTTTCTTTATTCAAGTAACAGTGAGTCCAAATATCCTTCTGTCATATCAAGTTGCACTCCTAAGCAATTTTAATCTTTGCTATGTTATGTTGTTCAATGAAACTTTCATTTGCAACACTTACTGAAAGATCTAATTTTAGAATCATCTTAGCCATCTTTGGTAGACTTATTTTCTTTGGCACTTATTTTCCACCCTGTAGCTGGAAGGTGGACATTTTTTTGCAGATATAACTTCATTAATACGCAATAAATTATGTTGAGCCTAGCTCAGAGTAAAGCTCAGCTGGTTTATGACTTCATACCAACAGCCAGAAAAAGTTAGAAATTTTGAGTTAATTTCTCTTGGAGTAACAGAGGATCAAACTCAGTTAAAATGAATTTGGAAGAAAAGGATTTTTAAATTACTCTTGAAAGAAAAAAAACTTCTTGAAAGCTAACACTGGATATGATTCTGTTGAAGCATTGTAACATCTCCTCAGTTCAGGTGTGCCTGACACAACAAAATATGCTATGTCAAGCAAAATTGCCATGGAAAAGCAATTTTATACTTTGTATCTGCCTCATAAAGGGGGTGGGGTTGTGTTAGTTTCAGAATAATTTTAACTACTCATCAAATAATGAAACTAAAGGTAAGTTAGCCAGCATCCAAGGATCAAAGGTGAAAATTACGACCAATAAGAGATCCCTAAACAGGTTGTTTAAGTAAAACAAAAAATATTAAATGGCATGGTAATAGACAATAGACAATTCCCATAGACAATACTGGGAAAATGGAGACCTAGAGAAATGTGACAACAAAGAAAATAAAAAACACTGTTACTCTGAAGACCACTCTCTAACCAGTTTGATCTGGTTACCAAAGGGATAATGGATAGAAATCATCTGTGAATTTAAGTGCAAGGTGACAGAAAAAAACATGGGTTGGATGCTGCTTTGAGAAGGAACACTACTACGAGTGCCCTTGGAGGATCACATCTTGCTTGCATTTCCATTACTCTTTTTCAGGTTTGAGGATTTTTCCTCAAAAAAAGAAAAATGTTCTGTTAGACAGAAGCACAAATGTCTCTGTGCTGTTTTTTCCACATCAGTCCCATTAGTAAAGGCTGTACAAATCAAACTACACCTGCTCACTGCTGCTGACAGTAGTGATTCCATGAACAGCTTCCTGTTTGCACAAGTGAACCAAAATGAATGTAAAGCTGTTTGTGGAAGATTATTACACTTCCATTTTTAATGGCATGCAGGCACGCTAAGTTAAACAAGTGTGGACATGAGTTTGCTTCTGAGCTGATGTTTCTCCAGTATAGTGCTGCCATTAGGACTTCCAGTTCTGTGAACACAGCAACCATGTTCTTTAAAGAATACAAATGATTGAATTGTTTTGAAGACACTAATTTGAAGAAAAATTTGGCTGACTTTTCATTTTGTATGGTGGATTAGTTTTTTGCAAACCACATTTTAAAAGTGTTTGTAGTAAATCTTATTAAATACTCATCATTATAACAGAGTAAATATCACATACACAGATTAATCCAAAGTTTTTCACCAAAGTTCAATACTTGTCCTTGAAAGCTGCAAAATTCTGAAGTTTGAAGCAACTGTCAGGAATGTCAGAGATACAGTTTATGAAAAAGGGATGTCATCACAGCTCTACAGGCAGAAAAAAATCAAAGTAACCTGCAGAACTTCCAACAAATTTATCACTGGAGCAGCAAAGATTGTGGAGTATAGATTTATTTTTTTCCCCATATGTGTGTACGAACTGACTGAATAAAAGGAAAAGGCTCTTGATCACTTTTTGACAGTGTGTGTTGCTTATCTAAATAAAACCTTTGTCTGAGGCAGGTTAATAAAGAAAAAAGCAGTGTATGAAACTGATAGAGACACTGAAGTAAAAATGAGTATTTTCCTAGGTTGTTTTTCATAGATTCTAAGATTTGTTCTGTTTTTAACAAGCCTTTATTTACAGTTCCCAAGATAAGCCTCTAAGCAATCAATCAAGTAGCCTTCTATCACCCTATCACAAAAAAGATTTGGGAGTAGCAATCCTTTAAATAAGAAGATATCAGCATTTGGAAGCAGGCATAGTTATAATAAAAAACTCCACTTGACATAGTGCAGTATTTCTAATTCTTACCTGAGAATCCCTTTCCACTGCAGAAATGACAATAGTGTCTAGACTTAGTGGGCTGCAAATACATCTGGTGCTAAATGGTTTTGTCCCCAAAACTTCAACTGAAACAAACCAATTTACTGCAGCAGAATGTTTTGTCCTTTTTTTTTTTTTTTTTTTTTCCAAAGAAAAACCAAACTGTGCATATTTCTAAGTACATGCTCCTTACATCTTATGTGATCAATCCATGTGCTTTGTTAGGTTGTCACTTACTACCTGGATTTTTTGACGGAAGCTTTAGAAAAGCTTGCCTGTACATCATGTGCACCATATATCAGTGTGCAGTGCACCCGTACATGTGCTTTCTAGGATCATTCTTTCCCTGTGGACTGCAAGCAAAGCAGGTGTTGTAGGACACATAACTCTCACTAGTTCTAGATGGGAAGATCACATTTCCAAATGCTTCTGTTCCTCTTGCAAATCATAAAATCAAGCGTCTTTTCATTGAATTTGCTTTTGCTAGTTGATGCTGCAGAGGCTTCAGAGCAGAATTGAACTGTAGCTATTCATTAAAAGCTTTTGGACTTCAGCAATCTGTACTACATGTAAATGAATGTTAATTTACAAAATTTAAAGAAGCCCATTAAATATATACTAAAAGCTAATATGATAGTTAAAATATCCTATTATCATTACTGCATAATGCAGTTTTTTTTAAAGAGCCAGTTTCTACTTTTTACACACCATTAAAGTATTCACTTAAAACAATTTTCTTTTTATAAAATACACTGAATGCCATTGAAGTGCTTATACCATATACCTTCAGCTATCATAATTCCAAATAAAGATATTTAAAAATTTTCTTCTAATGTCTTGATTTTTTTTATTTGCTAGCCAAGTGCTGGTGTTGTCTTGGTCTAAATCAGAAGGTGTGCATAACCTAGTGGAGGGGTTGCAGCTACCACTGATGTGTTCAACCTTGATCAACACTCATTTTTAAAATTCAAGCAACTATCTTGTCCAGTGTAGACCTGAATAAGAAATGAATAGTACATCAGGTGTGGGAAATCCACTTTGTAGGGATCTTCTATGCAACAATTACCAAGTTTCCCTGCACCACCAGCTTTAAATGCCTATTCTTCCAGGACTCACCCAGAGAAAGATGACTTTTCAGGACAGAATTCTCAAACTGTCAGGGGTGGCAGGCAGATGTGGTGATTACATTTATGAAATGAATACATTTATTTTTGTGTATATAAGTCTGCAGAATGATGTGTTTATCTCAGACACTGAGCCATAACTGATAGATTGCAGACCAGAAAACCTTAATGCTCAGAGATCTAACATTTGATACACAGTGTTACAGCAGATTGGGGTCTACTTCTAATCACAGGAAATTCATTGTTTTTTAAGTCTGACAGTTGTCCATCACTTTACTCTGAACAACTGTATATATATATAAATAAATATATATATATGATAAATTGCAATATAACTTATATAGAATATTAAATGGAATAGACTAATACAGAATCTTATATATGGAACCTGGAACTATTGTACATATGCATTCTGTGTAACAGAGATTAAAATCATTTAAAAACAAATATTTTATTGTATTTTAATCAATATCATCCTTCCTCTAGGTATCAGAAGCAATCAGACACAAATACAAAAGAAATCATATATGCCACTCAGGGAGCTAAAGGATGCTGCTTCTGCAGTAATAACTGTGCTGTATTGCACATTCTTTTTTGCTACAGGTGCTATACTTCGAACTAAACTAGCAACTTGCAATACAAAAAAGAGATGTGAAATTTTGCTTCCTACCTCTTTGAAGTATCATAGTCCATTCATAGGAACCCTTTCACCAAGGACAACAAAAGCAGACAAAACCAGATCCTATCAGATTTATATGACAACCACTATACATCTGTCAAAAAACAAAATCATCAAACTATTTTTAAGAAGTGATGAGTGACTAAAGCTTTGGTTGAAACTAAAAGGAGTACCAGGTACCTTAAAGCATTGAGAGATATACACATTATGTCCAGTTCCTTACAAAGGTACTTATGCAACTAAAGGCATCAAGTCCTAACACCATTTTATACTGTAGCACGAAGTAGAAAACATTTTGTATCAACTTCCACAGTTTTTTGTTATACATCAGAGAAGAGAAGAGGAAAAAAAAAAAAAAAAACCACCACCAACAACAACAAAAAAAAACCAAAACCCAAAACCAAAAGTTCAGGGCTCAGTTTGTGACTATGCAGATGAAAAGTCAAGATAAAAATTATGTAGACCACAACCCCAGCTAAAGAAAACTGCTAACTTCTGCAGCAAGCTATTATCTGAAGAGGAAATAGAATGAAGGAAAGTAAAACATCCCTATGCTACAGACATGGAATTATCTTGTTCCTCTAAAAAACTGGAGCATGGAAAGCAGGAAGATACGATGACACGGGAGAAAAAAGAAGTGTGAAAGGAACAGACAAGCTTGATGAAGATAATGTTATTGTGCAAGTTTTATCAACATCTTCATAATTACAAATGATGTCTTTTTAATTATTTCACAAAGTCTCACTCAGCACTTAGTGAGTGAGTTAGTGAGTAACTCCATGTAACTGAAAATTACCTGGAGTAGAAAGCTCTGACTAATATAGTATTAAGCTAACAGCTATTCCAATACTTGGATCCTGTGTTATGTTTGTGCCAGCAAACAGGCACATTCTTCCATTGAGGCAGCCACACAATGCCAGCCTTCAAGAACATGCTTTGTAAAGCCAAAACACTTCTGTTGCAAATGAGGAGCAGACCTAAAGCCATGGATTCCTCTGCAGCAACAGGACAACGTACAGATCCATCAAACTGTGGTTTTGCTGAGAAAAACCTGTTTGAATCGTAAAATCATAGAATGGCCTATGTTGGAAGGGACCTTAGAGATCACCTACTCCAACCTCCCTGCCATGGGCAAGGAAAACTCCCATCTAGAGAAGGTTGCTCAAGGCCTCACCCAACCTGACCTTGAACAATTCCAGGGAAGAAGCATCCACAATCTCTGGCCAACCTATTCCAGAGTCTCAACACCCTTGTACTAAAAGAATTCTTCCTAATATCCAGTCTAAACCTATTCTCTTAGCTGTAAGAAAACAGATTTACACTGGATATTAGGAAGAATGAGGAGCCAGTCTTCCTGCTAAATTTTCCTATGGAGCCTATGGATTCACCAAAACTAATAATATAAGCCATGCGAGAGCCTCAACTATATAACTGCTGGTACTAGGCAAGTGTTTTGCTTTGCATTATAATCTATAAGAAATTAAAAGAGGTATTTTCAACTACTCATATTTGCTTAAAACTAACCACAAATTGAACAGAACTGATAAACAAATAATTCCAATATAAAACAGTTACCACCTTTGGCTAACTTCAGTTAATAGTCTTCCATGTTGCTTAACTAGTTGGGCATAGAGTAATTTAAATTGTGACTCGTTGCTTTCAGTCCAGCATGTCAGAGGCAGAAGCCATATCTCTATTTACTGAAGGGTATATGAGGATATGTGAAATCCAGAGTGAATGCTCCATCTCGTGGCAGATCATTATGTTCCTTTTTGACAAAAATATACTTACAAACCCAATTTTGTACAATTATGTCAGGATGTGAAAATGTACAAAGAGTTATTTTTTCCCAGAAGTAGAGCAGGAAGGTCTGCATGTATGGATGTGGTAGTTGAAAGTGATTACAGTTTTATTCTTTACTTGCAGCTACACTTCTCCCTACCAGAAAAAGAACCAAAACCCATTTAAAAAAAAAAAAAAAAAACAAACAACAAAACAAAACAAGAAACCAACCCCAAACCAACAACTAAAAAACCAAACAAACAGTAAAGTCAAATTCCTGGAATATAAAAACAACCCACCCCTTTGAATTCTGACTTAAATTCTTCGCAGCTTTCATAGAAAATACAGCAAAATGGAATTACTGGATTAGTTAATCTGACGTTTTGTGTATTATAGATCTTTCAGTCTTGATCAAACAGACTAATATATACACAAAACACTGCAGCCTTCCAAAATTAAAATCTATGCTCCAAGGAAAGACTGTGTAGTGCCACTCTAATACTCCAGAGATACTCTCAGCTAGCTATCCCCTGATCCACACAAAACCGAGAAAATCAATAGTCAAACTATTTTCTGGTTCATTTGCAAAACTGGCATTGTCTCTCATTCTAAAGAAGCAGCTAGAAAATCCTGAAATTACTTAGAATGTGTCAATATCAAATTATAATACTGAATCTCACCAAGTAATCAGAAAGTCAGAGAACTAGTAAAACATGAAAGGAATTCTTTGATCATGGGGAACACAGCACCAAAGTATTTTTTTCCTTACAACCATGTGAACAGGCAGTGACAGTTCTGAAAAGTCCTGGGAGAAAAGCAATAATGGAAAAATAATTTTCTGAAATTATTTCCTATATATAGGCTGTTACCCTTAAAGGTTCAAAGAAATACTGTTCTTTGTAGGTTCAGATTGTTTTAATCTCTTAGTTTTCTAAGAAATCATCATTTTCCAATAAGACTTCAGCTTCCTCTCAACAAAGTGCTTTAGGAGATATCACAGGTAGTAAGTACCAAAAAAAAAAAAATTATTTATCCTCCCTGATATCCGTTGTGGGATCACATTAGGCTACATCTGTATTAGTGGAGCCTCACCTGCACTATCAGTATGTTTTCAGGTTCTCTGCAGTTTACTCTAGCCATACACCCTTCATCTCCCTGTAAGATTACCAAACCCTAGTTCCTCCCCACACACTTGCTTCCTTGCAAAGGAACTACAAATTTGCAGATTAGATGGAAGATTCATCCTACTGGGGAAAGTGAGTTTGCAGGCAGTCTGGAAGCTTGCAAGTGTTCTGTCTCTGCTTCTGACCACAGCTAGGACCTGTGTCAAAGAAACCACACATTCTTCAAAGAAACAAATCCATTATTAAGCACTCATGCACTGAGAAACAACTCTAAAGAAGCCATCAGATTATTGATGCTACTAGTTAACTTCTCATGACCTAGAATAATTTGCAAAATAATACCAAAATGGGAAGCTTATTGAAAGTCTGCTGTGTAATCTAGATATCAATTTTCCTGAAGCCGTGTTAGACTCAGAACAAATGAAATGCAAAGGCTACAGCACTGCACTCACAGTCATCTCTTCCTTATCCTTGGTGGAACACACCACCAGAATCCACCACTACTGTTAGTAGCAGCCAACTGTTTAAAATTGGTTTAGAGGTAAAAAGTAATGGTGAATAATAATTGCAAATTGAATCCAAAGCTTGACTCTGTTGTCTTTTGTTGTACCAAGTCATCCTTAAGTAAAATACTAAGCTAAAAGAAATGCACATAAGAATCATCCAGATGTCTGGTTATGTTAAATTTGAGGGACAGCATATCCCAGCCCATTCCCACCCCAAACCTTTTTTTTTAATATCTGATTGAAGATGAACTATCAAGACAGGGAGAATAAAAAACAATGTCTTTTGTTATGTGTTTCTTTTTTACCCCCTGTATCATACTAAGTAAAATTTAAAACTTGGAATTAATTCTAAGTCTTTACTACTTTTAATTCCCATTATAGCTGTGGTCATCTACCTCTGGGTTGAAAGCTGTTCCACCATTTTAGATACATCCAATCTTGTTTCAGACTTTCACAAACTTCAGTTACAGTCATCATGACTGTAGCTTACAGTTAATAATGTCTAGAAATAACATCAGTCAATATTAAATACTGTAGATGGCTTTAGAACTACTCGCTTGTTCATCCAGAGACATGTAACTGAGGAGCATCAAAGAAAGTCAGGACTGTAGAGAAGGAGGGTTGTAGACTCTCTTTAAGAGGTAAGAATGAAGTCCAGAGAGTCAAACGTGTTGCTGGTCAATGTCATGGAAGGGAAGGAAAGGAAGGAAAGGAGGGAAAGGAGGGAAAGGAGGGAAAGGAGGGAAAGGAGGGAAAGGAGGGAAAGGAGGGAAAGGAGGGAAAGGAGGGAAAGGAGGGAAAGGAGGGAAAGGAGGGAAAGGAGGGAAAGGAGGGAAAGGAAGGAAAACTTTCAAAGACCTGAATGTTGCTGCTAAGTGAACACAGAAGGCTCAGCTCTCCATCTTTGTGGATATCTGTTGCTATTCCTTACGACAGAGGATCCTTGGGTGCAATTTTTGAGCTAATTCCATACAGCCATTTAGGTAGGATCAAAGAAAATACAAAATAAAGGGGAGAGAGATTAAAATAAAATGGATAGATATTTCTGCATCAACTTGCACATCTTTCATTTAACTAACATTTTCTCTTGCATCCTTAATTACAAATGAGATTCATACCATCTAATTTATTCTCTTTTTGATTTCTGAATACTTTCAGCAACACTAACTTCAGAGAACTAAGCAGCACATGGCTAGAATGAGCCAGCTATTGCTGTCTCCAGAGGGAACTGATGTGACCAGGTTACAGCAGCTGTGCTGAGCCCATGCCATGCCATATCAATAATTATCACTTGAAAATAAAGGGAACAGAGACTCAGTACCTGCACTCCACTAAGCTGGCTATATTTTCTTTTTGTTGAATAAATTTTGTTCCCTTTTGGTTCTCATTAAAGACCAAGCCAAGTTTATGCAAAATGACTGCACACACTTGAGAATCAACAACACTGTTTGTCATGAGGCAAAGAATTTGTCATGACCAAATTCTTGCTTAAGAAATATTTGTTGTATAGAGAATACTTCTTCCCTGTCATGCTTTGTACTGCCATAGCTACCTAGCTACCAAAAGAGAAAATAGGAGTTTTTCCTAACCAGTGCCTCATCTGCTCCTAATTAGAGAGCACACCTTTAAGTAAATCATTTCTTACTGCCAAGCTTCATATTTAAATGAGTGGAATATATGAAAGTCATGGTAGAAACTATTATGGGCTTGTCTATCTGCTAGACATTTTATCCAGAAGGATACAATGAAGAAACAGTATCAAATGCTTCTCTAAAATCCAGTAAATAAACCCCTACAGCTATTGGCTTCTTTTGATGATAAATTAGAAATCCAGTGCATTCTAACATTTTGAGCAGTACCAGGACTGAATTTACCTCATTGTAATAAATGTCTTCAAAGTCAGAAAACACATTTCAACCTACTTCTCATATGGATAGTATATTTTTAAATCTGAAGCACTGGCCACAAAAATTAACAGAAACAGCACATCAGGAGATTCACCTGCAGAGCAAAATTAACATCCTCTTTAGCTAAGTACTTACCAGCTACTGCCCCTTTCCTGTTCCAAGTGGCAGTCACATGCAGCAATATGTAAACAGGATTAGTGGTTGACTGCTACCATTACTCACTGGGAAAGTGCAAACAAATAATTTATTGCCTTATTATCTAATTAGCAAAAAGCTTTTTAGCTAATAGCTTTAACATTGAAACTTAAAACCAGCTTTGCAAAACTGAAAATGCAAAGCATTTTGTCTTTTTATTTGTTTTTTCTATGTAAGAATTTTTCTAGGAATGTAACCCAAACATCTGCCAAGTGTTTTATTTTTTGTTAAGTACAAAAGTCTGCAATAAGTTTAAAAGTAATCTAAAGGCAGGCCAAATTAATCCAGCCACAGTCATGTTATTCTTTGACTTCAAGCAAAGTGTGGAAGAAACTTTATGTGGATGACCAAACTAGTCCTTTACACTTCCAGTATCACTACAGAAAAATGTTATATTTTCTTCATTAATTCCCATATTTTCTAGAACATGGAGCATATTTATTTTTAGAGATAAAAGAATGAATAAAGGGATACATTTGAAATGCTGCTTAAGTCTCCTTAAAGCCAATAAAAAAGTTTCTAGATTCTTTAACAGGCTTTAAAAAGAACATATTTTGGAATTCTAAATCTAAAAATGCTTACAGTAAATAACCCAGAATTAACATTCTGGTTTGCTAGTAGCTAATAAAACACTATGCATGGACAAATTAGAGTGGAAGAAGGACCAAACAAGTCATCTCACTGTTGAATTTTCCAAGCTGTTTACATCAATATGTAGACCATAATTTGCAACCAGATCCAATATTTTAATATATGTGTTGGAAATAGGTTTTATGATAAATGTTAAGGTTTTTCAAATCCTCTGCATGTTGAATACCTCTCTCTTTGTAAAGGCATAAGTAATACATATGCATAAAGGCAGGAAGTAGTAACAAATTATTGCAATTTCTTGCTAAAGAAATATTTGTTGTATAGAGAATACTTCTTCCACTGTGTAGTGAATTATTGTCAGTAGGACATAGAGTTTAAGTCTGAAAACATTAAAAAACCATATTTAAGACTGTGCTGTTGACAAGGGGTAATAAGAATTCTTGTTTGCTACCTGAAAATTAAGACCATTGGTGGTAGAGCATTTCACAAGAAGCTGCTCGATAGAAACTGGTATCAGGCCCAGAGCAGAGAGCAGAAAAGAACTGAAGTGTAGCTGCCAACATGATACTTTAGCTGCTCCAGGCTATTGTTTAGGTTACAGCAAGCAGATTTAGGCATTTCATTCAGGAGAGCAGTAGAGAGCATGAACATGTACTAAGAAAAAATCATTAAAAGAAAATGAAATAAATGCAAATGAGCAGATATGTAAAAAGAAAATGTATGTAAAAAGAAAATGCAGATGCACATATTGTGATCAGACTGCAATTTAAGATCACATTTGTTTGCATTTTGTGTTCTGCCATTACCCTCTCCTACAACATCTGAAGTGAAAGGAAATTTAAATGCAGGAAATCAATTCTAACCATGTATCTGAAAGAAAATTCCTTTAAGAATAATCTTATTCATCTTCAGACAAAACATAGTCCTTGAATGCAGCAGGATTTCCTGAGCTGAGCTCCCACTGGCATCAGAACTGACCTAAAATCTTGCAATTCCCTGTTAGGTCCTGCCCATGTCCCCACCGATGAGGAGCATCTGGGTGGTGCCAGGTCACCGTGGGTGTCCCTGATGGACAATGCTGCCCCTCAAGGATTGCTTTACCTTGGCTGGGGGACTCTCCTCTACCTGCATGATCGTGTAGCTATAGGAGAATTCATACAGAAGGTGATACCTATCAGGTTTTCAGTATTCTGCCAAATTGTTGGAAGAGAAATAGGCTTCAAAGTTATGAGGCAAGAACTGACAGGTGAACAGCTGATGGGGGATTCAGATACTTAAATACTGGTGTATAGTTGTCACGGTTTAACCCTGGCCTGGCAAAACAACAGATTTAAACCAAGTAACAGATTTATATATTAATCTCTCTCTCCTCTGATAAAGGAAAGAGAGAGAGAATAAGGGAGAGAGATTTATGGGTTGGAAACTAAATTACAGAACTTTAATGAAACAGTAATGATAAATAGGAAAAATTACTAAATATATACAAATATACAGGAAAATTGATACCACGTTCCTCCCCCCTTTTCCCCAATAACTCTCACATCACCACCGAGGCTGCAGGGCAGCCCTGGGAAAGTCCAGGCTGGAATCCTGGAGTTGGCAGCAGTCAGGAGCTGGGGGCAGGAACACACAGATTCAGGCTGGCATGGATCAGGACCACAGGCAGAGGAACGGACGGAATCCTCTCAGGATGCCGAAGGGAGCAGGGAGGAAGAAGGAAGGAGTAGAGGTGTTTGACCCTTGTGATCCCTCGAATTTATACCGAGTATGACGTGTATGGGATGGAATACTCTGTTTGGTCAATTCTGGCATCTATCTTGTCCAGTTCTCCCCAGACGAGGGTTTCAGGTGGGACCTCGTTGCTCCTTCTGGAATGCAAAATGTTCCTGAGAGCTGAGCAGTGTCCTTGGCTCTGCATGCCGGTCTCTGGCTGTAACTATAAACATGGAATGTTATCAGTCCTAGAAGCAGACAGTGTCTGAGAAACTTGCTGTTAATTTCAGCAAGTGCAACTACTTACAAGAGACTTAGCTGAAAGCAAAAGTACAAACCAGAAAATCACCTTTATCCTGGCCTAAACCAGGACAATAGTGCCATTTTTACACCCTGAGCACCCATGATACTCACATAGGACTATCAGATGTGACCTAGAACTTGCTGAACTCCATTATGTTTTGGTGTGGCAGCTTGAAGCCAAATGGGAAGGGTTAAGGTATTAAAAATGACATTGAATGTTTTGGCAACTGAATTTAGCTGGCAGTGTGAAAACATAAACCTTGTTTTGCTACAAAATCAGGGTTAAAAAGGAAGAAGAGATATTCACTAAGTCAAGGGAAAAAAACCAAACCAGCAATCTAAGGACCACTAAACATTTCCCACCAATGAGAAGATGACATTTTTTTTTTCATATGAACACTCAGATTTTTACTTTATGTTAGATGAATTTTTGGAAAATAATAGAACAATTTTCTCCTGTTATTAAATTTTCTCTTTGTCTTATTGCAATTTTATTTCTTTTTGCATATCTGGATGCATTTCCAAGTACTAAGTATGGTTCTTTTTAGGTTTCAGCCCATCTTATCTTTTTCACATGGTTAAACTTCTACAGAGAAAACCCTCCAATTTTGTTAGTTCTTCAGTTCTCTAAAATGCAACACCATCGAATGAAAAATTGAGCTATCATTATCTGCCAGCTATCCCAACCAGTGATTTAAGATAAAAATATCCAAATGGTTTTCTCAATGATAAAATGTCAGAAAGGCAGATTGTTTATAAGATAAAAAGAAGAAAGTATGATAAGTCAATCATGGGCACAGAAGGTGAGACCTAATAACACATATTAGTGTGATGAAGACTGACATACCCATTACCAAAATGGAAGAATTTTTAGCAATAAATAGATTAAGCCTGATGGCATGAAATAAAATATTGAATAGACTTTTTTAGAACATAGAAGTCCAAGGGCTTCAAAATGATTATTAAAATCTGCTGTGAAGAGAAGCATCCACAAGTAAAAAGAAAAAAAAGAAAATTAGGCTACCCCTTAATGCAAGAAAATAATTACTAATTTATCTCCTCTACACTCATGCAAAATAAAGAGAAATTGTTTATAATAGGAAGTAGTAAAAGAAAGAGTGAGAAACAATACTCAGTTGAAAATTACTGCAGAAAATGACAAAAACAGTAGATAATTGCTAGATAGCCACAAACCTCAGCATTATCTATTAGCAGCCTATAAATTGAGTGTGGTAAGGTGTGTGTGGTAACAGTTAAAAAATTAAAACAAAAATTATCTTAGAGTTCCAGGTTAATTACTTTTCTACCTTTCGTTGAGAGAAGCATATGCTGAAGGAGTGAAGTGTAGGATTTAATTTGATAATTGCCAACACATTATAAAATTTCAAAGTTAGTGAAAAAGGTGACACTGAAGATTTAGAGATTCTTTGTAACATTATTTTGAATGCACAACCATCTAACGTTGTGTCATTTGTATCTATGATGCCAAAGATATAAAAGAGGAAAATTTCAATTTCTTTTACTTTATTTTTCATTCTAGTTATGAAAGCACACCTGTTAAATGTATCCCCTAATGGTAGCAAAGCAGATTTACAGAGCAGTTATTAGCTTTTCTGGTTAAGTACCAATATCTTGCACTGCTAGGAAAATATTTTTTAGGTAGTTCTCTGTTGTAATAAAACTTGCACTTTCAAATCAGGTATACAGAAATGCATTGATTTTGCATTGATTTGCACCTGCAGAATTGTAGGCTCTCCATTTAAAATCACGACCTTTTAGTGTATTGATTTACTTTGTTGAATTTTCTGTAGAATGTATTAATACAGTATGTGCATTTCAAAGTTCCCAAGGAACCCTCACCAGCCTTAGAGAAATATTATCTGTTATAAAAAGATCATTATTTCCCCTTTGACAAATATCTTCAAATACTTATGAATTGCACACAACTGCAGTAAATTAAGCATCTTTTTAAATACATCCTTTCAATGTGATACTGATTTTTAAAAATAATGCTGTTATAGGATGGCATTGGTCTAATTTAGTACGTCTACACCTGGGCATATCACCTATGATTAATTACTTCAAGCAATAGCTAATACAGTCATAGGAGAGTGGGGCAACAGGCATATCACCCTAATGTTGACACCTAACACTGGTCAAGTGAATCACACGCTAGTTCTTCTAGAAGACTGCAGAAGGAGCATAGTGTAACTTGCTTAATGATTAATAACAATATTTAAATGTCTAAATTTAGGATTTATGACTTTCATCCCCTATGTCTACCAGAGATTTTCTTCTGTTTGTGTGGATTAATTTATTGACAGTTTGTTGCAGAATTGTGAATGCCTAAAGAGTGTGGTAGCAAGTTAGGATGGATATAGAATGAATGAAAATTTCAGTTGCTCTAGAACTCAATTGTCACAGATAATCAGTGCTTGACATTTTCCCATTTCTCATGCCTGCATTTTCAGAAGTATGAGCTGAAAGACAGATCAAACTGCAAAGATATTGCCTTCTGGATTTCAGAGCACATAACTTCTACATGCAGAAATAAATTAATATTTTGCTGAACTAGATGCTTAAACTAATTTTTGAATCACAACACTCTGAAGATATCTTTAAAACTGAGATTTGCTTCAAGTAATAGCTATTAGAAACCAGACAACAAAAACATAAAAAGGAAAAAATATAATTTTATATAATGTCACAGGTAACAGTCTTTTCTATGAGGTCAGTTCAACTGAACCATCAGTAGCCAAGTATAGTCTATATTAGTAGAATGTGTTGGTAAATAAGAAGAAAAACCCCCACACTGGCAAAGATACTGAGGAAAACAATCACTTCCAGTTGAAGCAACTGAAAATTGTCCAGTTGGTTTTTACTGTCAAATTTTCAGTCATGATGATACTGCGGTAAATTTGGTTCTAAAGATCAGTTGCCTGAGCATGTCCCAAACCCACCAAAACCTGGCTGAAACATGCAATAGCAAATACACACAACACTGTATTCTTTCTTTTTTTCAGTCTTCTGGGTCAAGTAACAAATTTCACTCTGTGAGTTTTTTTATAAATGATCTCAGGGACACCTCCTGCCCAGCCACTGTGCTAGCACCAGTTTCCCAGTGACACACCAGCAGCACGCTGCAGAGAGCACTGCCATTGCCAGCACACTGGAAGTGGTTTGGAATCGTTCTCTTAGAAAAAGTAAGCCTAAAAAAACCAAGAAGCGAATTAAGCTTAACTTTACAAATTTAGTCTGTGACACCCTAAGTTCACTCCTTTTCCTTGAAGAGGGATTGAGTCCCCCGAGGCTGCCTCCAAGCAGTTCGCTCCACACTGGGCTACACTCACTCAAAGGTGTATTCCAAACCAACAAAACAAGTAGTGTCACATGCATAAAAAATATGTTAATTATAAGTAAAGATAAATTTTCTATGTGAACAGGCAAAATGAATTCTTCAGGAGGCTCTGATAAATTTAAGTTCATAAAGACAAGATGTGGGTTTTAGGTCTCACAGCATATATTGTTGCCTGACATTCCCCATCATGTGATACAAAATGGGGTGAGGCTAAAACTTTCTATTTTAGGGAAGGTATGACCTACGCAGACACCAGATAAACACATAGAATTTTATTTCTCTATGTAGGGTATGTAATAAGTTGAAGAATGTCCAGCCTCATTGTTTCCATGAGACATTTTTATTCAAATGAGGGAGGTAAGTCAGGTCAGTGACATAAAACCACGTATTTCTTTTTTCCATAATTTACTTTAAGAAATAACAGGATAAATCTTAGAGAACTGTAGCCAAAGAGGAGAAGCTGATATGCATTTCCTCAGTAAGTCTGCAACTAAAAATTGTTTTCTTTTTGTTCACATGAATGTTTCTACTAATTCAAGATACAAGAATATTGCACTGGTAAAATGGAAGAAAATTTCAGCTCTAGTTAATATTTCTTGACATTTTCTGTCACCTAGGCAACATACATTAATATTTGTTGGTAATATGTTTAATAAATAACCTGTTTCTATTTCTTCTTCCTTTGTGTTTTCAGAAAGGTTATAAAGGTTTGTGTCATGGCTTAGGCCCAGCTGGTACTGACCAGGCCTCTGCTCACGCACCCCGCAGCCCCACTGTGGGAGAGGGAGGAGAAAATTGACCCAAAGGTTCATTAACTGAGACAAGGACAGGGAGGTTTGCATTCCCAAGTTACAGGAACAGGTAAAAAACACAGACAGGTTCAACTCAGAAAGGCAAAAACCCAAAACATTTGATCTATAAAGATAGAAAGAAGACACAGCCAGATCCTAAAAACCTTTCCCCCCAGCCCAAAGTCATGGTCTGTTTCAGGAACAGTGTCCTGCTCTGACATGGCTGCAGATCCACATCTGCCCCTCTCTGTGATCCTGCACAGGCTGCAGCTTCACACCTGCCCACTTCTGACACTTCAGGTCCTACAAATAGACATTTACCCCACTGTGGTCCTTCAAGTCTTAAGGGACTGCTCCACTGTGCTCCTCCACAGGCTGCATTCCTCTCTCACCTCTTCCTCTCCTCTGCTCTGCAGGTGTCTTTTTTTATATTTCTGCAGTTCCGCTTGCCTTCTGTTGAATATGTAACTTGCAGAGGTGAATACAGCTTCCCATATCTGTTCAGCCTTGGGCAGAGGCAGGGCCAACATTGGCACCAGGGGCATGTCCATCAGCTTCTCACCCCTGTGGCCTCCCCGCTTCCAAAACACCATTGCACTAACCCAAGACAATTTGATTTTTCTCTTTTCTTGTTACAGGTTGTGAGGGAACCTAATGACCATGCAGTTTCAAACACCTGCCATGGGCAGGGACAGCTCCCACCAGACCAGGTTGCTCAAAGCCCCACCCAACATGGTCTTCAATGCTTCAGGACTACCAGGAGAGTTCAACTTTGTCCAGGGTTAATGGGACATCTCAGCAGCCTTCCTTAGACAGAACAACTATGCAATAGATTCTGCTGTTGGCAATGTAGAGCTTTCTTACTTTTTAAAGAAAAACTGAATTGATGGTCCTAACATGCACACAATAGTAGGAGAATAGAAATAAAGTGAGGAGAAGGGAGAAGAATCCCCTGGGGTAGTGATGTGTTAGGTAGGAACACACAGATCAGATTTAAAATCCCTTCAGCAGCTCTACTGCACGCCAGCCTTAGTTCTCTCAGCAGTTTCTAAGTTATCTTTATTCCCTATTTTTCAGATAAATAGTCCAGAGAGACAAAGGCACGCTCATAGAAGCAGTCAGTAACACTAGTGGCAATAGGTACTATTACTAATATTTGGATTTTAAATTCAGCCATTACTGAAGGGAAACAAAAACAGAAGGAAAAATTGTTTTAATATTTCCTTTATTTCTACTACCTCAATAACTATTCATCATTACTTGCAACAGCAATTTCTTAGAACAGTGCACAAGACAAAGTCTTCAAAGTGATAAGTCCAGAAATAACATTTGAGCAATGGCTAACTTTGGTTAGCCTTCAGCAGTTTGATATTGAGCTTCAAAATAAAAACAAATATTCCAAATAGTTCCCTCACTGTGATTTCACTATATGACAAAGCATTAGGATGAGTTTTCTGAGCAAGGTTTAATGTAAACATTTAACGACTAACTAGCACAGGTCCATGTGCTGCCCTTATTTCATGCAAAGCTGCTCATGACCTGTGGCAATCCCTCTGAGGAGAGGTTGTATGATAGTTTATAACAGCAGTTCAGCCACAGGATTCTTGCAGCCTTGGTGTGGCTGCTACTGCAGGAAGCACAGGAAGAGACAGGAGAGCCAAGACTCCTTTATGATGTCCACAGGCTGAGGCTGCTGAAAAACACTCAGCAACCTCATCATGTTCATCTCTTCAGCCTGCTTCCTTAGTGACAGACCTCTCCTCATCCACACAGACCCCTCCATCTTTCAGACACCTGCTAAAAACTCCTCCAGACAGTTCTTAAAGACACAGTCATTAGCTCCCTCTTCTGTACCTCTGATTTTACAGACTCCTTTTGACATAGCTCAGAGCTCCAGCACGTATTTCCAGCTTTATGTTTAAAAGGCTCCCAAGCAGCCTGCTGTAGCTCTCACGAGGCATGAGACACCTCTGCTATGCTTTACCAGTGTTAAATTAAATTAATAAGGCAGTGAAACACTCCTTGGAAATTATGCCACCTTGCTTAACTCAAGGCTTAGAAAATAATGCACCACTCCTACCTCAGAGTGAATGAATCCAATGAATAAAAGTTATTTTGAATGGGGTTTTGACTACAAGTGTTCCAAGTAATCAAGTAAGTATCAGAAAGCTTATATAATAAAAAGCTTACATTTTAAACTTAGGTATTTTTTCCTTTGAAAAATTGCTCCTTTTTTGTTTTTTGTTTGTTTGTTTGTTTGTTTTTTAGAACAATTTAAATAATTACTGTCTTGGCTTTTTTTTCTTTTTTCAGTTCCCCATATAGCTGTATTTTCTTGTAGTGACCCCTTACAACCTATTTTCAGAAATTTCTGTCAGCTGCTCGTGAGAGAAAAGTTGTCGGCTGAAAGCTTGTTAGTTTAACATCCTCATTTTACAGCACTTCTGTACTCTAAAATAAGTAACAGTAAAAAAATAAATAAATTGCAGTCTCCTTTGATACGTAAGTAGGAAGGGCAGAAATAACGGCAAATTAAAATGTGTAGGTGAACTTCACCTTTTGGAAATTAGAGTGTCCCACATCCCCTCCCTCCGTTCTCCTATTTTCATTCACAGAAGATAATTGAAAAAAACGCCATCCAAACCACCAGTGCTATTGAAAGTAAAACAGCTGGACTTTGGGCTACAAAATACGTTACTTCTTGTGCAAAACCAGGATGGAGACATTGAAGAAAAACAAGGTTATTTGAAATTGTAGGTAATTATGAAAAGTTGGATAATCCAGAAAAAAAAAAACAGGGACATTTGAGAGAGAGTCTGGAAAAATAATGCAGGATGAGGAGTGAGGTACTAAGTTAGGCAGGCTTTATGAGCATGTGGCAAACATGTCAGCATGGCTGAATCTCTCAGGGTTGGGCATTGAGCATTCATCCCACATGGAAAGCAGATTTGTGGCCTGAGGCAACTGCATTGTGACCAGATGCAAACACATCACTTAGAGAAAGCATAAGAATCTGTCCCTATCATGAACATTGGAGATGAGACTTCCAGCTGCTGTTATTTTCTGTCATGTTATTGGCTTTTGAAATTCATCTAAATAATATTTGAATGGAGTCTACGTAATACTGTAGAGCTGATTAAATGGACAGTTTAAACAATGCCTTTCAAACATCTGTATTAGGTATGCACAGAAATCTATGAAACTAGTTGGCTTTGAATTATATCTGTGCTAAAAATTTATTCTTAGGGTTAATCTGATTGCTCCTTCCTAGTTTTATATTACATTTTGAAAGAGATTTAATGTAAAAAAGCAGGATAAAATACAGTGAATAGATAAAATTCTTCTATTTTACTGTACCTTCTTGAGTGGTGTTCCAAGATATGTGCTTAATAAGGATGGAAATAAAAAAGAAAATAACATCACCAATGTATTTAAATTATTAAATGTCTGTACTAAAAGTGACAATTTCTCTTAGGTAACTATTTTAATATTTCATCCCAATGGTGAGTGACACTGATCTATTCAGATGATTTCATGGCAAGAGAAGGACATGGAGGGCAGGCAACAGCCATGAAAGCATTCTCACACTACTACTGAGCCAAACTGCAAGATGGCATGAGGAAACTGTGTAAACTCATTTTAACTTTTAACATGAGGCCTTTTAACCCTCAGTTGAGCCTGCAAATAACTCCTAACTACTCTAAAGCCTTTTGATGCATAAGCTACCAGGTAATGACTATATTAAGATAGTTCTCTGTCCTTGGAGTAAAAGTTATCCATTAACAACTTAATGAAACACACTTTGAGCATCCCTGCACAGACTTAAAATGTAATTAGCAATTAACATATTGATATGTGTGGCTCCTGTGAGAAGCTGAAGAACGTGAGGAGTCCTCCCCCTGAGGAGGAAGGAGCAGCAGAAACATCATGTGGTGAACTGACCCAAAACATCCACTCCTGGTCTCCCTGTGCCACTGAGGGGGAGGCAGCAGCGAAGTCATCCAGGCCCAGGAAGAAGAGAAAGGGGGGGAGGTATTAAGATCTGGCCATGCTTTCTCTTTCCCCTTGTAGATTAAATTAGTTTGGTTTTTTTTAGTTTCCCAAGTTGAACCTGTTTTTTGCCTGTTAGCATAAGGAGAATGCAGACCTCCCTGTCCTTGTCTCAATTACCCAAGCTTTGGGTGGATTTTCTCCTCCCTGTCCCACAGTGGGGGTGGGGGGTGAGCAAGCAGAGGCTTCCTTGGTACCAGCTGAGCCTCAGCTGTGACAAAGACTTTCACCATCACTGGAGCTACTAACTTCCCTTAGGAAATTCTGGTTATTTTTAACTTTTTGGAGTAGGTGACGTTTTTGGTTGGGGCTGACAAAGACAGAAAGTCTTAATTTGCTCACAGAAAGCAGTGAATCTGTTTACATGTTTCAAACCCATCTTTCCTTATGGGAGTGAAGACATAAACCTACAGGGAGAGATAGTGACAAAGAAGAAACATGAAACCACAGCTGTGTTTGTTCATGACTTTTTCATTTTTAAACACAAATTAAATTTTATGTAGTATGTATTTTTAAGGAAACATTGTCCCTACAGTTAGCAAAGTCTGCAGTCCCAAGAAACAGCACAGCTGCACATAATTCAAGCCATTACTCATTTCAGCTACATCCCCTATTAAACAAACTCACTACAGAAGATCCCTTAAAGCTATATGCATTTAACATTGGGTGGCATACACAACAAAATTAAACCAGGTTTTACTATTTAACATCTACTTAGTATTTAAAAATGTAAGCTCAAGGTTTCAACAGTTCAAATGGCTCTTGAGTTTCATACACTAACTCAGATGCAGCACTTTTTCTTACTTGCAGGGCCAAAACTGAAAAGCAATGCTGTTTGGCTCTGGTGTGTGTTCAGGTGAACCCTGAAAGTTTTATGAGAGTTGATAACTGCTGATAAATCTACTCTCTAGCTCAGTAAAACATATTTAAAATACTGGAAGTGAGGTGGCATACTTAGTTCTCAGTTTATTTATAATCTTTCCAGTGTGACCTAAGTTGTTCAACACGTAAGAGAAATGTACATTGTGCTTCCTTCATGAAGCTGATTTTATTGTTTCTTGTTCATTGTTATTTCTTTAAATTGATGGTGATAAGGCAACCACCTTATGTGTGATATTTGCAGTTAGAATAATACAGTACACAGTACAAAACATGATTAGCTGACAAAGTAATTCACTGATTATCATGGAACATCACTGAGCAGTAACAGGGATAAAAATCTACAGCTTTGGTGGAAGTGTTGTCAGAATTGAATGAATTTTGGGTTATTAACTTGAAACATAATATCCACACAGAATAAATGATGCCAGTTCTGTCAGAAATCTCATTATACAAGTGCAGATGTTGTCAAGGTATCTGCTGAATGATGAATTCACTTTCAACTGAAAGAGGAGCTGACTTGGCATATCAATCACTCCTGAAATCTTTGCTGTACAATGGCATGAACAATTTTACAGACGTTTGACAACTGTATTTTTTATGGTTTGTGGCTGTTAATATGTTGTTTTTATAGCTCTTAGCTTTTATTGTTTCCAAGACTTTCAAATCCAGAGTTTGCCAGCTTTCAGTTTGCAGAGCTGAAGTCACATATTGAGTCTGAATTACTGGCCTTTTGAAAGGTCTGTCTTTATTATCTTTATAGGACCATTGCTGCTGAATTCTAAGTACTATAGCTAAAACCTGATACGCATGTTTGCCTGTCCTATTATCATGCTACATATTTATGCAGTGCAGCACAAATAATTTTAAGGTTATCTATAGACAGTATATAGCACTGAATAGCTGTGAGAGTGATGAGATGTGCATGTAGAATCAGAGTGAATGTGACAGATCTCCACTGCAAGTTCAAATCTCCTAGAGGTTCAATTTAAGTTTTTCCTATTACAAAGAATAAAACTTAGAGAATACTTCATCAGTCATTGAGCTTAATATTAGGCTATAGAAAAGCTGAGCAAGAACTGGGACCGGAAAGTTTTGTTTGTTTTGTAAACACCAGGGCTTGGACTATAATTGAAGAAATAATATTTAATAATTTTAATAATTTTAATAAAACTTTAATAATTTAATAGTGCACACAGCTGAAATCTAGACTGAATTTCTAGTTAGGCGATTTAAAAAAAATGCATTCAAAACTTTTCCCAGCACTAGAGTTTGAGTATTGGTAGTGACTTAAGATAAGTTGTTGTCACACAACTCCCAGAAGGAAGAGCCAACCTCCAGGATGACTTAGGCAGACTGGAAAACTGAGCTAACAGGAACTTTATGAAAGTTCAGTGTAAAGAAATGCAACATCTTGCACCTAGGAACACATAACCCAGAAGTGCAGTTCAGACTGGGATCCACTTGGCTAGAGAGCAGCCTTGTGGAAAGGGACCTGGGGGTCTTGGTGGACAGCATGGTCAAGATGAGTGAAAAGTGTGCTGCAGCAGCAAAGAAAGCCAACAGAATGCTGGGTTACATCAACAAGCGCATCACCACCAAAGATAAAAAAGTCATCAACCTGCTCTACTCAGCTCTTGTCATACTACACCTGGAGTATTGTGTCCAGTCTTGGTCCCCACTGTACAAAAAAGATGCAGATAGGCAGGAGAGGGTGCAGAGAAGAGCCTTGAGGATGATCAGAGGACTGGAGCCCCTGCCATATGAAGGGAGGTTGAGATCAGGGGTCTGTTCAGTCTTGAGAAGGACAATTTTTCACTATGAGGACAGTCAGACATTGGAATTGTCTCCCAGGGGAGGTGGTGGATTCTCCCACTTTGGAAAGCTTTAAGCCTCAGGTCGATGGGGTGCTAGGACTATATATAAACAACAATATTAGATGGGTTGGACCAGATGATCTTTGAGGTCTCTTCCATGATTCTATGATTCAAATTTTAAAGATAGATGAAAACCCCCTTTTTCTCAAAATGAGGTTAGAATAACAGATTTTTAAGTCCATTATCTAACAGCAATTTCCTTTTTGACTCTGGTCAAACTAGTGAGCTTTCTGCTTTCTGCTTTCACTCTGTTTTCTATACAACTGAATAAAGCCTCCAAGGGTATGTGGGAAAAGTTGATGAAAAAATGATAAGCACTTAAATTATTCATTGAAAACATTTCTTAGAAGTGCAGTCTTGAAAAATAAGAGGCCAGAAACCCCAAGAAAGAAAATGGCCATACTTAAAAACTGGCATAGAAAATTTTAACCAGTGTTAGCCAGTTAACAAGATTTTTCTTAAGTAACTATCAGTTTTAGTAGCACTATTTTAGAAAAATGCTTTCAGAGATTATTTTTGAAATAACTCAGTAGACATTTTCCTTATGAACAGCACCTTTTCAATAGTTTAATTCCAAAACACCATTTATTACATCTGAAAATTTTAAGCAACAATTTAACTACACTCTTTGTACCTTTCATTTGACTTCCAGTCACTTCATTCTTTGTGGATGCAATGAGGGCACCATATGCCCCTGTACGGCACAGGAGCCACTGTGCAAACTTTCAGAGACACCTTTTGAAGGCTGGACAATCCAGCCACAGAAAGGGTACACCCCTGCCACCAGAGTGTGGAGATCTGTGGTCAGCTTTCTTAGAAAGCTTGTTTAAATCTTGAAGTGTGTGTGGTTTTGATAAAATCTTGTGCTGGTACATCTATGTGAGAAGCTTAGGGAATGGAATGGGATCTCAGCCTACAGACTCTGAGCATGGCTGAGCTCACATGCCCCCCAAAAGCTGTCTATTATAAAGTTTTATTCATTAAACTCTTCAGTGCAATCACTGCATAAAAGTTCCTCCTGTGAAAGATGCACTGTAGAAACAGATAAAAAGTGAGTTTCAAGAAGTTATTGCTCAGCACTTCATTGAAGAATATGCTTAGGGAAGAGTTGAATAAAACTGTGGTCTTGCAAACTTCACTGCCTCCCCAGGTGCCCTAGGCTGTTCACCACTTTTCTGATATGGAAGTTGACCCCTTTGAGAACATACAAGTCTGTCACTGTGGACATAAAAAGTAAGTGCTAACTATTAGGCAATACCCTTATCAATAGTAATAATGTAAAGTTTTTAAAAAAAACTGTATAAAGGGAACTACACAAAACCCCCATAAAATATGGAAGTGCAGCTTAATTTGCATTTATATGATTGATTTTTATCTGTTGCGCATACTGCAAAGTATTTTACAGACAATAATTCTGAATTTTGTCCATATGGTGCCAAGTTGTAGACTAAACACTGTTCCATGACTAAGTAGGATGACACTGGGCTACATAAAGTCATGAAGTGAAGATCTAGCAGAGACAGAAGAGTTGTTTTGACATCTTCCTAAAATTGCTTCTACTTGTAAACAGAGCACTAATTTTAGTCTACCACTTCAATTGCAAGGACTTTGGTTGCACTGCCCCCACCTTGTGCTAAACTTCCTGCTTCCAGATTCATTCCACCTGGCAGAAACTTTAAGTTTGAATTAAAGAAAATGAAACAGAACTAAGGAGCCTGAATTTTGCCAGATGTGCACAGAGAAGTGACCAGTCTTTTAGAAAAGGATGAACTGGTCAAATATAAACCAACATGCAATGGCAGAAATACATGAATACAGAAAGGATACTTTGCTTACGTGCAGCACTGCTCGTTATTGTGTAACTGCATCCTGTCACTGTTGTTGCTGTCCTGATCTTCCATATTTGTCTGTCCCCATCTTCAGTGCACACCATTAACCTTGAAACTCCTTCAATACTGCCCAACAGCTTAATTTGGAAGGTGTCAGGGGACACTGACATTATACATACCCAGTGAATTAACAAATTCACATCAAATCATCATGAACACTTGTCAGGAATTCACACTGGCAACTAAATCTCAGGTACAATCAAAGAATGCTCAAATTCCACCTTCAAAGTCATCAGTAGGACACTCCTTAATAAAAGCTGGCATCCTATTCTGTCAAATAGCACTACAGCTTTTTTTTTTATTAGTAAGAATGATCATATCTAAATCAAATTCATACAGTCCTATATAAATGACATAATTACTGAAGAACCGACGTGACATGCCACCAGGGTGTTCTTCCTTGCTCCATTACCTTTCCTCAGCAAGAAGCAGTATTTAAACAGTGCACTTTGATCTAGTCTCTCATCTCACCCCCATCTGAATTTCAGAGAAGGAAAAATCTTGCAGAAAGCACTGTCCCAGATACTTCAGTTATTTTCAGTGTGTGATGCTTCACAACATTTGGTACCACTCTACATTCCCTAACTCTCTAATTTATATTTTTGATAATACTCATATTTTTGATAATCACTTAACACCAGTTGTACAAAATACTGAGAGTTGTGCATTTTTTCAGAGCAGACATGAATTATATAAGCTGCAATAGAAATGAGATGGGAAATGAACAATTGTTGGTGGTACTGCACACTGGGACCATTGCTATATTGAGCGCTGTTTCCCATTCGATATGATTTAGCCTTGCAAGAAAACAGCCATTTTACCTGAATTTAGCCTTCACATGCAGTAAGTATATAGGAAAGACTACAAATCATCATCACAGCTAAACACACAGCAATGTGTATTTTAGACATACAGCTGACTATTCAAATGTTACAGATCAAAAATGGTATAGACGCTTGCCTTGCAATTTCCAAGTAGTAGTAAGCAGTATAATTTTAAAGAGCCTTAAAGAAACAACTGTCAAACAACCAAGGCTCAAAAAATAAGGCATGTCATAGACAGTAGGAAGAGATCGTTATAAAAATTAACAAATAATTAATACAATTCCTGATCTATTTATCTCCATTCTCAGATGGAGATACGATGAAGGGTGTGGAACACAATTCTCTCCATAAATGAAGAAAAAATGCTTTTAAGCTATAGAACCAAATTTCAAATTTATTCAAAATTCAATGTAAACTTTGTAAACAGACAAATTTGTTTTTGTAAACAGACAAATTTAGCTTGTCAAACTACTTTTACCACGGTATTTTAAAAATCCCTTTTGTCAAAGCTGAAGCACAGGAGTTAATACAAGTTTAGCACTGTTAAAGTGATCCTTTCCTGCCACCTAGGGGACATGTACCAGTCTGCAAATGGAGGATTGTCTTCACAGTTACATAAAGGAAAGCTTTACACATGAAATACTTATTCCTACCCAGCAAAGTGAAAATCAACTTAAATGAAGAGAAGCACAGATAACAAGGAAAAAATCTAACTGAAGAATGGTGGAATCATTTGCTTAGAAACCATATGTAGAAGTAAATGAGGAAGTTAGAAAAAGCACAGCTGTATCACACCTGATATTTTGAAAATTGAGCTCATCGTCAGAACTTACTTTCCAATACATCATCTACATGAAGTGAAAACTTTGAGGGCCATTCTCCTGCCTGCATGGTGGGCACCACACTGTGTGTAGGCAGTAAATACCTTTCTACTTCTCTACCCTAAGAAGCAAAATACAGAAACACTCAACGTTGAAAGATTATCACGTTAGTTTTGGAAAAAGTTAAATGCTGCCTCAAGACGCTAGTTCCTATTGCTGGTGTTGGCATCATGGTCAATTTTTTCATACTATTGTTGCCTTTAGGGCTCTTTCACATGACAGACTCTAAAAGAGAGAACAACAAACTCAGATAAATGCCAAACATAGTCAAATGCACACACAAAAATCCAAACAAGCTTTTCTCCTGCTCTTCCGTTTGGATTGTTTCGCTATTAATTTGAAAGGGAACAGTCCACTAAAACAACCTCTTCACAAAAAGCAATCAAAGACTCATGTTTCCCATGGCTGAAATGATGTGAAAGTTTCTTTAGGATCAAAGTTGGAGCGTCTCCTGGGATGAAAGGAAGCAGGTGTCCAACCAGAATGCATTGTTCCCCATTCCGCTCCAGTAAAGAGACTGAAATGCTTTCCCTAACCCCTACTTTTAAAGTGACATCTTGCTAATTTGATACCTCTGAAACAAAAAGCAAACACAAACAAAACCTGCTCCAAATTTAACAGAACAACTCTTCAATTAAATAAATTTTGACTCGCTATGGCCAAGTCCTCTTTCCATTACCGTATGCAGTGTGTTTAAATAGCTGGAAAGAATCACCTGCTTGGGAATCCTGAAGCTCTTAATCACCTGGGAAAGAAATTCCAAAACAAAGTCATGTGCAAACCCATTTACAGCAGTACAATAGAGATCTGCATAAGAAATCTTAATTTCTTGAAATGGAACAAAGTATTTGTTTTTATGCCACAAGCAGAAGGTTAGACACTAGACCAACACTGCTGCTGAAAAAACCAAAACCAAACCAAAACCAAACCAAAACCAAACCAAAACCAAACCAAAACCAAACCAAAACCAAACCAAAACCAAACCAAAACCAAACCAAAACCGAGTCTCTCTCTAGATGTTATACTTGCAGAATTTGTTCTTCTCAGAAAAGGCAAAAAAGGAAGATGACCTGCAATGTAAGGACAACTGTGCAGAGTTCAGAACAAAAATCCCAGTGGCGAAGAGCAAGTTTTAAATTTGATACAGAAGAACGTGCAAGGATTAAAATTAGGATACTGCTAGCACCCACAGGTATTGGAGGAAGCTGTGATGTGAAGCCTGAATATTAGTACAGCCTGCCTGGCTGAACTTCAGGAAGTCTGTCCCCTTGTACCAAAGACCGTCATCCACATTCTGTAGAACATGCATCTAGGGGACTCTTTAAATCCCCATGAAAAATGCCAGCAATTCTTGATAATGGAGACAGACTGCTCAGGGAAAGGGGACAGACATAAACACAGACTGAGAAAGGGTATTTACATACATAAATAAATAAAAAAGTAATAAAACAGAATAGTGAAATGAGAATAGATTTAGCAAGACAGCTGTACGAAGAAAATGCAACTTATGTGGTAAAACCTGTAGTGCATGAAAACTTTTGTTTTTATACAGTGTTTCACATGCCTTTCTCAGCATCTATAGACAAGACAGAAAAAGGCAACAATAACTCAGGGGGAGGTGGAAAAAATCCAAAACAACAGACAAGGGCTCAAATTAGAGCCAGGATGGAAAGACAGTAGGCACCATCAAGAAATCAAGATAGCTTTTTTCTTAATCCTGACCCTCAATGGTGAGTAAAGAGACTAAGACAAGGTACACCTTTACTGCAAGCTGCCATCAACATACTTGTGAGCAGTGAAAAAAGCCTGTAATACTTACTTGTGACCTCTCAAACACATCGAATGTTGCACTTTATAATTTACTTCATTAAGAAGTCAGATTCAGCCAAAAGAAGTTTTGTGCACATGAAAGCTCATACAATATAACTTTGTTTTTATGTTAACAAAGGCATGTTATGTCAGATTCTACAGTGATATCTGTGTAGTCTTACACAAGTTCTGAACTACTCAAAATTCCGTAATTTGTCTGCATGTATTTACAAAATTTTCTCATTTAACATATGCTTAGCATTCCCTTAACTTAGGAAACAAAACCCAAAAAGTGTGTGAAATTATTGTTATGGCTGTTTAAAACATGTTAAAAAGTTATGATTTTAACACGTTAAAAAGTATGATTTCTGGCAGGCAATTTTAGGTGTTGCAGGTGTATTGTGATGTGAGATGGATCACATCTAGGTAACAGTATGCAAATATAAGCACAAACTTACTGTCCCACTCTATCCCTTCTTCTTTGAGATCTTCCAAACCCTTTGTTCCTGCAAAGTTTTTTGGAATTGCTTGGGAAAAACATGTAATGAAGCAGGTCAGTTACCACAATGAGCAAACACTGAAAAAGTATCTGCAGTTTAAAGTCTCTCCTTAAAAAAATGTTGAACAGAAAAACAGGAATTCAACTGACTATACTTCTCTCAGTTTCAGAACTCAACACAAATTACTTGTCTGTCTGTAAATATTTGTCTGCAAGTCATATTTTGCTCACAAGCTTCTTGTTTTGAAGTTTCTTTTTTTTTGTTGTTATTTGTTTGGGGTTTGTTGGTTGGGGTTTTTTGGTTTTTTTACAAAAAACAGAGAACAATGAAAGTACAGTCTCTTTTTCAGAAGTTTTTTTCCCCCTCGAAAAAAATCTTATTTTGATGTCTGTTACAGTATTTACATGGTGATATGACTACTACTTTGACTGCATGAGTTTATTTTCAGAACTGGAAAAAATTAAAATTGCATGTTTTACAGGGAGTATTTCAGTTTACAATGAGCAAATGAATTTTTAAAAAATTCAGTATACGAAATTACAATTGATAGCACTTGAACACTTGCACATACATTACCTGTGAACTATAAACTAAAGAAAGGGAAGAAAACTTTCCTTCTCAACCACAGATGACGCATTGTAATGTGTTATATGGTACAAAAGGAAAAACAAGTTTTTACAGTCTCAAAATATGTTTTTACTTAGTAAATGGTTTTCACTTCCTATATATTATGAAAGTAGATAAAAGTTAGCTGGACAAAAAAAAGATAAAAAGGATAGTACACTCACTAAGCCAGCTGATTTCTTCTAGTACTTATGCAATAAGGCTTTATTTGGTCTTAAAATGATTAATATGGAGGGAAACATTAAAACTATCACAGGACTTACTTAGTAACAACTGTTGGCTTACAGACAAACACACTGGGGAAGGACAAACTGTATTGTAAAACAGAATTCCCTTTTAAAGAAACTAAGCAAATTCTATTCAGCAAGCAACCTTAGAAGTATGCATACACTACTTTCAAAAAGCAGATCCTGCCGACCTGATCCAAGTATGACAAAAATTGCTTTTAAGTACAGGCTCACCAAGGCTGCTAACCAAATCAGAACTGTTCCTCTCAAAATATGGTGCACTACTTTAGCACAATGAATCTGATTTTATAAATTAAACTATAGCATGTATATCAACTACTTTATTACAGTATCCTGTATCTTGACTAGAATGGTTTATTTAGGAAAAAATTCTTTGTGATATTTTACTTGATAATGTTTTTCAAGGTTTTCTTACATCTAATTTCCTCTGAAAAGCTGATTAACTGTGTTCTTTGTCAACAGTATATTAAATGCAAAACATTTTTGAAACACAAAAACCCCTTGTGATTTTACATTGCAATTTACTTCATATAGACTAACAAGGATAACTCATACTTGGCGGTGCAAAGAAATATGCAGTGTTCTAAAGCACCTGATTGTAACAACACTTTAATCAAAGTATTTTTTAGGTTACAGAGGTGGCCAAAATTCCTCACCAAGCATTAAAAAAACCCAAACAAAACACAAAAGCATAGAAAACGCACCAACAAACAAACAAAAAACCCCACAGCAAAAATGCTGTGAACAAACCAATAACACAAATGGAAAACTGTTGTAGAAAATTAAGTAGATGTATGATTAAAATTGCAGCCATTTTCAAGAATGTTTCCTTCCCTAAAGGTACTCAAAGGTGTTAAGGAATAAAAATAGGACTTCCATTATTCTGATATTCCATGGACTACAATAGAACCATTTCCTCCTAGTTGAAGTAAGATGTATTACTTCAGATGAGACTGGAATTAGTAACCAAGCTATACATTTATGAATGTTTTTACCCGGAAAGTGTTAAATATTAAACAATGCAATAAAAGGGCTTTACATGTAGATAGTGCTTTTTATAAACATTCAGGACTACATTCTGAATTACATAAAAATAAACCTGAAAATAGTAATTTCTCTTTGCAATTTAGATTCAAGTCATCAAACAAGAAACCTCAATCACAGTATTTTATTTTTATCACTTATAATTTGCTTGCCCAAGGACAAAACAAATCTTAGTCACATATTAGAATAGTTGTTAGTATGAACATTGGAGCAAAGAGCTTTAGTTTCAGATTTTAACTTTGCCTTGCATTTCTCTTTACTTTAAGCACTACTTTTTACTGATGTAAATTATTTTGTGAACATTTTGACTGGACTCTCTCTTAAGTGTGACTTTTGCTAACCAGCATTAATATATAACTTCATTCAACAAATTATTGATTCCTCATATACTCACAGTTTTTAACACACCAACAATTTTACTCATACTTTAAAATTTCAATAAGCCTTGTTTGAATAAAAATGGAATTGAAATTTCCAAACCTTAAAATTTTATTAACGAAAAATCAATGTGCTTGAATATCCAAACAATTTTTTTCAAAACCATTTTGTCATTAAAGGCCTATGGTCAATTTGCAAAACCTTTCCAAAACCAGACTCCATGTGGCTTTTAGGTCTGCAAAAAGTTTTCTTTTTGTCACTTGGTGGATATCTTAGGGCATTTTTGGCATCTAATGTTCTCAATAATTTCATCCAAACCTTTAGATTCTATTTAAAGATCTAATTTCATCTTCTTCAAACTCATTTAAGAGTTACTAGGTCCAATCACACCTATCTTTCAAACAGAAGCTCTCTTCTTTTTCAACATTCATATCCTAAATTTCAGATTAATCTAACCTCTCTGCTCCTGCAAATAAGACTAAAACCAAAAATTAAGGCAAAATATGTGCAAATGAGTCTGAAAACCTATTTGATAGTAGATAAATACATGTCAAGATTAGCTTCACTCTGAAGTCTATAGGCACAGCACCATGATTTTTTTCTGTTTACGAATCTGGCTTCCCTTTTGATTTTGCATTCATTTAGAGAACCTCACTCTCACTAAAAAGTGAGGAATGCTCATGTACACAGCATATAAAATTTTAACACATTACAGCAAGTCTACACTGCTTGCCATGATTCCAAATTTAATTATCAAGAGATTTATATTGAAAAGTTCTGAATTACTTAACCAGCACTTAATTACAAAATTTTACTCACTGTACAGAGATGTATTTTCAAGTAAAAGAAAAAGAATTGTATTCTAGAACTACTTACCACATAATATGAGAAAAGTAGATCTCTTTTAAGGCAGAAGTTCAATTATATACGAGATTAAATGCTACCACATTATTAACTATAACTAACTCATTCAGCATTTAAAAATTTGCATTCATAATTCCCATGCTGATATTCCAGAAAGCCCAGATGGAGATATAGTAATCCTTTAAGGCTAAAGCTATGCCAGAGCAAAGTCAACCTACTCACTACTTTTTCATTATTAAAGAAAATGTGCTAATTTATGTTAGTAAGTTTTATAAACTATTTAGAAAGAGGAAGTATGAAATATTGACAACAACAAAACAAATTTTAAAAAGCTATCATTGAAAAAGTCAGAATACATATTCAGAGGAATTTCAATACTTAAAAACAGGTTCACATATGTTCATCCAGTTGAAGATTAGTGTATTAAAAAATGTTAAGAAAATACTTTTGTGTTTCAGTTCAGCTGCACTTGATTCAAGCACAGCTTGAGGGTTGGCTGATATAAATTAAACATGGTCACTGCATCAGCGGCCAGAAGTACAGAAAAATGTACATGTTCACAGGATAAATAGAAGTCTCTTCTTTTGGGAAAAATAAGGCAGCTATCTCACTCCAATACGGGAAGTCATCCACTCCAAGCCTTGGCATAATCTGGAAGACAAGAGATGTTATATCAATACTAGTTCTAGTCCAACATATTTTAAATATTTTCTACTAGTTTTTGTATTCAAAAATGTCTACTTAAAATAAATAAAACAGCTGGAATTGGGAAACTTGAACAGGGTAAATAGTGTTTTAAATTAAGTCTGCTTAAGGCTTTAGGCACAAAAATATGGTCAGGGGTGCTCTTTTATTGACAGTTGGTAGTCTATATATTTTTTTTCTTTTAAATCTAAAAGACACTATTCTTAACAGGCTAACTTATAAGTACATGGAACAAAAGGCTTTTTCTACAAGTTTCCCATGAAAGACTGCTTACTTGAAAGCTAGATCATTACATACTAATAGTAAGAGACAACAGGTCCCCAGACTGAATTGGTTAATGAATTGGCAATGTGTCAAGACTTCCAAAATCTCATTACAAAATTAAAAATAAGTTTATATTCACCACTAACAATGCATGGGACCTAATCTTCTTACTCATTAATTCTGCATCTGTATGTAAAATTTGTGCATTTTAGAAGATAGGCTTTCCTTTAATGTTCCAAAGATCTAGTTACCTAGTTTCTGCCATCTATAAGCTTTACATTGTGAAGCAGGTCATCACTTAGTTATCCAAGAGGGCTAGCTTCAGTCATATGGGGCTAATCTCCCTAGACTTCTGTCAGATCTTCCCAAGGAAGATTCAGCACAGTGATCTAACTCTAGGATTTGGGGTTTTTTTATTGCTTGGTCTCACTACTGTCACAGTATTCCAAATACTTATCTTTTTTAAATAAGAAAGCAGCAGCCTAGGGTGGCCATTGCTTCTAAACCAAAGTTCATATCCATTAATTTCTACCTTCCTCCAAATGCCAAGTCATTTGAAGATCTAAGTTAGTACAAAAACTAAATAGCCAAAAGCAATGCTGGCAAAACTGGTATGAGCAAAGCAGAGTTAACATTTAGAATGAAACAATACAGAACAAAGACCCAATTAAAAAACCAAACAACCCCGACTTGTTTTCGCTAAACTAGGGAAGTGAATGCTACTTCTAAATCAGTATGCTCATTGACCACCTACTACTAGACTAAGCAGTAAGCATTTACCCTTCTCCTGTCAAAGCACAACAGGACTGAATGTGCCACGGGTGATCCTTTATGGAGCTCAGGGTGAGGTATGCAGATATCTCAGCAGCTGTCATGCAACCTTTCATGTCCTGCTTGTTTGCAAAGATGAGAACTGCAGCCTTCCGTAAATCCTAAAAGTAATTTAGAGTATTCATAACAGTTATTACAATGAAATAAAAGGCTATTGTGTCAACAGAAGTTCTTAAAAGAAATGTCTTCAAGCTAATCTACAATTACACAGCAGCATGGAGTTTTAACATTAAAACATTTATGCATTAAAATCAGCATATTGAAATTAGAACTAAATTAAGACTGAAGAACACAATTAATTCAGATGTGTTCTCCACCACAGAGAATCAAATTATAAAGCATTACACAACTACAGTTTTGCAGCTGACCACATGTACATACATTAACTAACTAAATTTTTGTTAAAGTATTTCATAAAGCTCCAAACCATCTTGCTAGCAGAATTATTACTGGATAAACATTCCAAAATCCACATTAGGTACTACTCAAATAGAAAAGCCTGCTAAGATATCATTCCCTTAAAAAAACCTTCCAACTTCATTAAACAAGTTAAAAAAAGCTACTGAAGTTTTTAGTTTATTGTTCAAAAAAGAAAGCTCTAATAATAATGCAGTAGCTTTAGTAAAAACCAAAAAAATAAAAAAGTTGTTTCTGTATGGAAATCCAGGTTTCACAGAGTGATCAGAGAGACTGAGATGTAAGGTTTCAGCAATGCAGAAGTGTAAAAAAAAATGCAATACTCAAGAAGACGACATTTGTAATTAAAAATGTTCAACACATTTAAATATGTCTATTAAATTTTGAGACGATTTCTCCATCACGAATAAACAACCCAAGTCTTTATGGACCAAAGCTGAAAATTCACTCCCACAAGTAACTCAGTTTGGGCCTACTAACTTGATGCACAACCATCTTCTAAAAAAATCTCCTAAGATTTTTTAACACTCGAAACTGGAAAATTACATAGGAAAACTTCACAACAAAAAATTAATCTTCCCACCTGTTTTTGTTGTGTATTTCCTCCTTACGATCAGACCCAAACTGCATTAATATTAATTATAAAGTAAACCACTCACTCTTGAAATGATGTAAATCCCAGAGAAATTAACTTCACAGAATTACTTTCATTTTACTACATCATTTTACTTCATAAACAAAGGAAAATACTTATATTGAAAACAACCCTAATTTAGCTGGAGAATGATCACAGAATGATCGCAGAAGGTTTTCATGTACTCAACATGATCCAATAGGGTCTTGGCCCAATGTTGAACTGTGCTCAATACAACTTATAATAATGAAACTTAAAAAAAAAAAAAAATCAGAAGGAAACTGAACTGAAACTAATGTATCCATACTGTTAGGTATGCCTTAATTTTAAGGAGTCCAATTCAAATAATCAAGAAAGAAGGACTGACTTGCATACTTTCTAAAATTAAAAAAACCCTAGAACAGTTTCTTGAAATTTTAAGCATTTAATTGAAAGAAGAGGTAAAAGTGGTGAAGAAGAATAACACCCAGTTACATTAATATGAAGTTTAAAGTATTTTAAAGCCTAGTATTTGCAAAGTAAAGAGTGATTTGACTAGAATAAACCAAGCCTTACTGGATTACTTCATCATAATTTTCCTGTTCATTTATAATTTACATGGGTTTAAAACATGACCAACATGCATAAACACTGAGGTTCAGAAATTTTTTGTAACAGTATAATTTTTGCTGACATGGAAGCATGTAATGTTATTTTGACTATTCACAACAAAACTATTATCCCAGCTCCCCATCATACCTCATGAGCCAGCATTCTATAAAGTTCTTCTCTTGTAATAGAAAGTCGCTCTCTATCAATGCTGTCAACAACAAGAATGATGAACTAAGAGGAAAAACAATAGTACAGTATGTAGGTACAGAGTAGGAATTACAGAAAGCACATTTTCAAGAGACTACTAACAAAGATCTTCCTCATTCTCATGGCCATGCACTTGTGATTCCTGAGACACTGTTATGTCTGGTACATCAGGTCTCCCATAGGAACAGACTGTCACTGGAATAAAAATTACTACTTTTATTCCACTCTTTCTGCCCCTTCTTTTGTACATTCTATCTTACAGCCTTATACTAAAGAGCAAAAAGACATGGCACTAGGTAATAAATAATAACCAACTAAATGTTGTAGGCATTACATAATACTATAGATACATAAACATAATAGCTGTCCAGTGTTCAACACTTGCTCTGCTCATAGTGTGATCCAAGCAGTACTGAAAGCATCATAGGTGGGAACAACTAGTAGGGAGAACAAGCATATTTGATAAAAATCATATGGGTACTAAAAAAAAAAACAAAAAACAACAAAAACCCCACAAACAAACAAAAAAACCCCACAAACAAACAAACAAAAACTACAGTTAACACATGCTGCACTGGAGAAGAAAACAAGGAAATCAAATTAATCTGAGATACCCTGCCACTTTTATTCACAGATTTTATTACTTTTCCATCCTTTAGAAACTTCTATTTTAACTCCCTTCTTGTTTGTCCCACCCCCAATACTTAACCATGAGAGCCCTCTCTCCTGTCCTCTCCTCCATCTGACAGTCTGCCTCAACATCCTTTCTGTAAGACTACAATCTGACCCTTAAAACAGAATTGCAGAGTCAGTCATATCAAGTTGAAACTAATTAGGACAGGTATGCCTCAAACAGTTTACTTGTGTGATTCTTACATTAATCCAAAGATTTTATTTACTTTGCTTCAGCGTACAGATAAAGAAAGACAGCAAAGATAGACAATAACAGAAAATGAGGACTAGTAGTCACTTCTGTAATTCTCCAACATATGCTCCAAATAACTTTACATTCTAAAGTTAAGGAGACTCATTACCCATTCAAAATGACCACAAAGTATGACAAACTAAGTCAATTTAATGCTGCTGTGACTTTGAGATGTCTAGCAGATGATGAGGAACAGTTAAGGAATTATTCGTATGGGGGAAGGCTAGGATTAGCATACTAAACAGACCCCTTTTCTTTCTCAGCTCTTTCCAGCTGCCAAAGCTTCTAAGCAAAGGGAAAGTTCTCTGAAAGTGCTAGAAAGCACTGGATTTCAAACACTTACTAGCCAGAATATGATGAACATCACCTCAAAAATGATAAAAAAACCAACCCAATAGGTGTATCTCCACAAATTAAGAAACAGAAGATTCTCCATGGACAGCTGTCAAGAACTTATTGTACTAACTAATGATGGCAGAAGTCTCTTCACCTTCACGTGTATGTGTCTTAGGTGTAGCCACAATTTTCTAGATAAAATGAAAGATAAGTTTAAAATACTAGAGTTGAAGGCTGAGATGTCACCACCAAGCTTTCAGTAAATAAAGTTTTTGATCATCTGGGATGGTTCACTCTAATCTGGTCTCTCCTCTCTCAAGTCAGGGTGTAGGACAGAAAACCTCATTTTGCAGGATGATGGCATATTTATATAATGAGTAGTGCCTGCAAGGGATCTCTACTTTTAGTAGAAATAGTAAAAAATTAAATCCAAAATCTTTTACGTCATTGTAGAAGTCTCAAAGTGAGGCTACAGAGCATTTATATGAATGCTTCGCTGATAATCTTTCAGCATCAAAAATACTGGCATAAAAAACCAAAACAAACAAAACCAAACAAAACAACATCAAAAAAACAAACAAACAAAAAAAACCTAACAACCAACCCAACCAGAAAGACAACTCTTGCTGAGTTCTACTTTAATCTTTCCAGAAATGGCAGCTTTACCAGTACCTCATCAGTACGGCACAACTAGACCTTCCCTTATGGGAAAAGCCAAAAGCTGATGAGCTTTAAAGTTTTTTATATATATAAAAAGGCTTTTATAAACATCTACCAATATTCCTAATAAGTAAATATATTTCAAAACAAATTTATTGAATTTGCAGCCTTAAAGCAGCTCCTCATACCTCCGTGTTTGAGTAATAGGTATTCCATGATGACCGTAATGATTCTTGTCCTCCAATATCCCACATTAAGAAATGAGTGTTTTTCACCACTATTTCTTCTACATTGCTCCCTATGGTTGGAGAAGTATGAACCACTTCATTCATTAAACTAAAAGAAACAATAACACACAATAAAGACCAATAAAATGCAGAAAGCTTGTCCCAGTTCAATTACAACAAATTCTTTGTAGAAAAAGCAAATATGTGTCACTGATAAAACTAGATTTAAAAACTAGAAATATTTCAAAAGCCTATAGACTTGAATTTTTACAAAAATAAATATTTAAAAGCATTTCTTTAGTAAAAAATTAAGTTCAGTCTGAATTTGGACTAAAAACCACGGCTGACAAGGGTATAGTGTGCTTTTGTAGTAGACTGTAGGCATTCTTAAAGACACCAGAAATGAAAAATAAGCACGTAAAAAGCTTATAACAAATGGATAAGCATCTGTGTCTTAAGAGGCCTTCCTTTTTAAAGAATACTAACAGATATTTAAAACGCACTTGTTTCAGAGAAGTTGCTAAAGATGCCAAATAAAGGAAATGCTAAACTGCGCAAAATATAAATCATAATTTTAATAGAACACTTAACTTCGTAGTTCAGTATTAAAACAAATCTTAAAGGTCCACTTGTTTACACAGCTGAATGTTTTTCAGTTCTATCCTTAAGTTTTGTCAAAACTGCTAACAGAAGTGGTTTTGACAAAAATCCTCTGCTGCCTTCATATCCAAATATACGCATAGTAATTTCACTGCACACTCCTCATTTTCCACAATTACAATAGTAATTATGTTCAATATTCTTGAATTTATCACAGATATTCATGTTATGCTGGCAAGATTTGAGTGCAATTATGCTATTGAAAATGCTTAAGGTAGGACCTTAAATGATAAAATACTATTCTAAGGAGTCCCCCACCACAAGTTTCAGATGCTGGAATCAGGAAACATTTGGGAACATTTATAGATTTTTGCATAGTGGCTACAATTTCCAATATTTTTTAAAAAATCACTTCAGTGATTGATGACAGGATTATTTCTATCCTTACAAATAAAGATTAGCTTTGATGGCAAAAATTTGCAGTTCACTTGTATGAACAATTCTGTATATGCCTAGATGTAGAGTTTTCTTATTCAATTTACATTTCAATTATAAAACAATGCAGTTCCTTCACTTAGCATGTAAGCATTAGCTGTGTTTAGAACAGCTAATACTATTAATGTACAAACTGATATCTAGAACCCTAGGTATCCACCAGGTCACAAAGTTGAATTGTCAGTGATTAAACTGTTGAAAACACTAGAACATAAACAGAAAATCAGAACACTTCATATACTTACAATTGGTAAAGAATAGTAGTCTTTCCAGCATTATCAAGTCCCACTATGATTACTTTGTGCTCTGCATATACATAGAAAAGACAATAATAAATTACTGGAAACGGCAATAATTACCATCATGGTTAATCACTTTCCCTTACTGAAGAAAGCAACTGATAATTTGTCTTATTTCAGTAGTTTACACAGAATATTGATGACTTCTGGAAAAAAAAAAAAATCACTAGAGTACTGGAAGTCTCCATAAAGGAATCGTTACTAACATGATTACTTCATTAAAATAAATACCTAGTTTTAGAAAAAAAGTACAATAAAAAAACATAACTCAGACCAACGTAGAATCTTAAGAACATCACCAAACAGCCACAGATTGCACAAAATATTAGCTTAATAACATTCAAGGCTGAGTAAGAACCACTTCGTAAGGGATCATCATTTGTACAGTAAAAGCTATGAGGAAACTGTATTTTGAATCAATCACAAATACCAAGGTAGCAATTTCTGAAAAACAAAACAAAAACCAAACAAACAAAAAAAAATCACAGAATGGTTGAAGTTGAAAAACACTTCCAGATCTCATCATCTCATCCAATCTCTCTGCTCAGTCAGTGCCACCTAGAGCCAGTTGCCCAGGATTGTGTCCTGGTGGCTTTGAGTCTACTTTGCACCTTCTTTTCAGAAATTTAAGATTAATAAGATCCCTTCTGAGCCTTCTCCATGTTAAACAGCATTAATGCTCTCAGACTCTTCTGATGTGAGTTGCTCTAGTTCATCATTCTCTGGCACATCAGTGGACTTGCACCAGTATGTCCATGTTTCTCTTGTACCAAGAAGTCCAGAACTGGATACACTACTAAGCCTCACCTCTGCTTAGTAGAAGAGAAATATCATGTCCCTTGGCCTGATGAAAAGTCCAGTTTACAGCAAAGTGAACTAAGTGCTGCAATATTATTTTTCCAGGCAAAACCAAAACAAAACCAAAATCAAACAAAACAAAATTCAACAAACCCAGAAATTCCTTAAGTCTTTCTAGTTAAGCCTTCATATAATTTCAAGCTGCCAATAAGTATAGTGGTTAGAAGATACCAATGTGCTTACTGAAAGAAAAAAAAAAGCAAATCACTTGCGAGCAAATAATTTACAAGAGGACACTACAAGTAAAACTTGCACTAAAAATCTGAGCAGACAATTTTTAAGGGGTACTATTTAAAAGTCTAGGGCACTCACTCCAAAGGAAACCTTGGTTCACAGCTTAAGGATTTCCTCTACGATACACATTAAATCTACAAGACTTATACCAAATTACTAGAATGTCAGAAGTTCAATCATAAATACCAAACTGGTGTGGTTTTTTGCTTGAAGGTAAGTGGTTTAAGGAAGAATTAAAGTGTTTTAGTTTTTAAAAAGAAATCTAAGTATAAAATCCCAGGCTTTTTGATACTGAAAGTGATTTTAATAAAACAATCTCTTGCTTGTGACTTTCAATGTTGCTATGCAATACAGCCCTAATAAACGTTGAAATCAATTTCTTTGTATCATTTCCCCTCCTGCTGCATCCTACCAAAACATATGAAGCAAAGAACTTTTCCTGGCTTTAAATATGTTTTAGCCCTTTAAAGAGGAAGCATCAATAATTAATAACCTACCTCTATACATAAATGGTATTAAATCACCTCTGCTTTCAACTCTATGACACACAGACTGTCCATCTCCTTCAAATTCAGTAAAGATTAAAAGGGCTTACAAAGTTCAAACGAAGAAATATTCTTCTGTTGTTTTTAAAAAAGCCATATGGTCAACTGTTGCATGGAAGAAGATGACTACTTTTGCAACACTAAATTATTTTCAAGGCAGAAAAGGAATTTAAATCAGGCATTTACATGCTCTTTACTACCTTCATATATGAATATAGTGTTTTACTTAGGAATGAATGAAAAAAAAGTGTTGGATGAAACAGTATCTTGCTACTTAAAAGTGATGAATAAAAAAAATCCCCATTGCGATGACTAAAGCCACTGAAGTGTGAATGGTTCAACACTAATTGGGAAAAAGAATACATTTTAACTGTGTTACTCTGTAGTCAAATGGTATTTTATACAGTAACTGAGTAAGCACAAACAAGAAACAGTCACACCAGTGTTAATTGATGTTGATCTGGGGATGAAAATAATAAGATGAAAGGATCATTAACCCATAAATAGCAGTTATTAATGGCAGTTGCTTTCAGAAATACAATCTATGGTAATGAAAAACTCTTCAGTTACAAACACTGAGTTGAATTTGTCTACTTTAGTTAGATTACAGAATTTTTTACTTGTATACGTGTGGTAGAGGAAAAACGTGAATTTAAAAACTGTCAAACTAAGAAGAAAATTTTAGCAAGATTAATACATTTTTGCAAGAACAGTTAGTAGAAGATAGATGCTATGTTTAAGAAAAATTACAATTATAGAGCAAGCTATAAGCAGTTATTTAGGCTTTTATGTGTTCTGTACTTGCAGACTAACCTACGTTTCTCCCTTTCACTGGCCGACATTCAAGCTTGGTTTGGATTGTATTCATGCATATCTTTTCCAGTCCACCATGTTCTTGGCAAAGGAAGAAGAAAATACATAACAGAGTTGCCAGAGCAGAAGAGCAGAGTCCTTATAAATCAGGTAGAAAGAGCAGAAAATAATAAGTAGAAAAAGTAGGCATATGCAAGTGGAAAAGAAAGGCAGTATTAGACTATTGCTTAAAAGAATCCTAAGAATTGTTACATTGACTATTCCTGGCAGATTGTTAAAAAAAAAAACCTTACTTATATTGTATTGTTAAAAAATATCCTGGGAGTCAAGTATTACAAAATTTTTTAAAAAATTAAAATTACAAATAAAAAATTCTGAATCTTTTAATGATGAGCAAATCTGTTCCAACATACTTGGAAGTAGAGATGAATATCGGGAAGGGGACCACTACTTTTCAGGCTGTGAAACACAAAACCTACATTTAGTTCCAAATAACAACAATCTTGGATGCTTCAAGGCTGAAGACAGAATGCATGTAGTTGAGGACCATCATTTTACTTAAGTTACAAAGCATTTCAATACAAGGATTCATTCTGCATTCTAAGCGCTGCCTTACAGCTTTCTTTTAAACACAAAAACCCCCTACTTACATACATCTTTTCTTTCCAGAGTTGCAGGGAGAAAGTAGCCTTTAATAGACAGAGGAACTAAAATCTATTTCGTTTTCCAGAAAATGGTCTCTGATAACCTGGCAGTACAATCTGGGAACTGTCAGCAAGCCTAAGTGAAGTTATCTCCAGAGTTACAGAAATTCAACCACCCTGACTTGGACTTACCATTATTTTTTTTTTATGAGTTTTTTTTCACACGTATAGCATTTATACAGAGTAGCCTGGAATGGTCATCCAAATAAATTTAAAATACAGATTTGTGAACTTCTTTTAGCTATCAGACATACTGATAAAAAGGAATAAGGTATTGACAATTGTCAGGGTTGCTGACACTAATTTCTGGATTTTCCTTATAGCTTAATTAAGAGTAATCTGGATAGTTCTTGATTTACCATTTCATCAGTAAGTTTTATTCTGCTATGTATTAACACAAGCAAAACATCACCTGCTCCATTATTTATTCTACTACATGTTGCTTAGAAGACTGTCCCATCCCCTCAGTTCAGGAAGGAGATTGAGGTGCTGGAGCAGGTCCAGAGAAGAGCAATGAGGCTGGTGAGGGGACTCCAGCACAAGTCCTGTGAGGAAGGGCTGAGGGAGCTGAGGCTGTTTAGTCTGGAGAAGAGAAAGCTCAGGGGAGACCTCATCACACTACACCTCCCTGAAAGGAGGGTGTAGCCAGGGGGTCTCTCTCTCTCAAGTAGCTACCAGTAAGACAAGAGTGCATGGTCATAAGCTCTGCCAGGGGAGGTTTAGATTAGATATTAGGAAAAAATTCTTTACAGAGAGGGTGATCAGGCATTGGAATGGGCTGCCCAGGGAGGTGGTAGATTCTCTGTCCCTGGAGGGTTTTAAACTGAGACTGATGTGGCCATGGTCTGGTAACCGCAGTGGTAGTGGATCAAGGGTAGGACTTCATGATCTCAGAGGCCCTTTCCAACATGGCTGATTCTGTATTTTGAGTACCAAATCACAGCTTTAAAAAGACTAAAAATGACCAGTTTGTTGTGTTTTTTTTTTTTAAACATACTTTTAAATTCTTTAAAAAATTATTGTAAATTCAATATGAACTTATGATATTTTATAACTAGACTTTAAATGGCTGCAGAGCAGAACATTTTAAATGAAAACAATATCCAAGCAATGTTTTTATCGGTTTCAAAAAATAAGGAAAAAGAATCAGGAAGCCATCAGCAAGTCACCTAGAAAAAAGACAAAAGTCTACTTATAAGAAAAACAATTGGCTTAGAAATAAAGTTCACATCATTCAACCACTACTTGGTTAAGAGACAGTATATACTGAGAGCTGAAAGACAGAAATCCTTTTAGTCCTTCCTACTTCAGGCTTTAAACCTCTGCACTGGAAAGGCATGAAGAGCAAAAAACAAGTTTAAATAAGGCCCTGGAACAGTTTTGACCACTGCAGCCACCACCACACAAACAAAATCAGCCACTGTTTAAAGACTACTGCCAAACTCAGACTGGAAATGAACCCTTCCAAACATACCCACAGAACTTAACAGATATTCCCTGATGGACTGTGCTCAGGGCAGAGACTCTGAGACTTCCTCTCTTTCATTTGACATTGACTCAGACTAGCACATAGTTTCTTTAAAACTGCTGTGCACTTCAGTTTTTCTTGTTCCATAATCCCACATAACATATTTAGAGTAGAAGGTGCATCACAATGGAAAAGCAAGTGCATTCTGCCAGGGAAGCACAAAAAAAAGCTAAAAAGTTCCCATCTCAAGTCAAAGCCACACAATACTATTTTAACCATTACATTTTTCACCATGAGCCAGTCTGAGTATGCCAAAAATGGGCTAACCAGAACCACTATGGGCTGAAGCAACTGGAACAATTGCTGCAACACATACAGCAAGTTGAAGAAGCACAAAAGACAAAGTCAGCTCCCTGGCAGGAACATACAGATGCCATTCAAGTCATAGAGCTAAAACAGATGAACTCTAATAGTGAGAAATGCTGTTGGAAGAGGTCAATTTCACACTGGTGAAGAGGCACTCATTTCTCTATGTATTTAGAACCATATTAGGTCAAGCCTCTTGGCCTTCTTTCTAGTACCTTACCATTGGAAATCATTGTAAGAGAATCAAATTGCAAAGTATCAAAGATGATACACAAATTCATAGTGTCATTCAGTCCTTCAGTAGGATCTAAGGTACCTGAACTTTTCCCACCAGGCAGACATCACTCTGAATGAACTTAATTTTTTGTACACTGTACATTAACTCCATTGGACCCTGAAGCATAAAAACACATAGGGCTTATCTAGATATGTTAGAAACATCTAAAATGTGCATTTTCCAGAAAGCTACCCATCTTCTTCCTGCAAGTTAAAGGTATTAGTTCACCAGTAATTTTTCTTTAACCTTGTCCAGGCATTACTGATTAAATACCTTTCAGATTCATCATTTTCAGGTCAATTATTCACATTTATGTAAATCAAAACCACAGTACATAATTAATACTCCAATGAAATGTCAACAATTTCCTGTTCTGTATCACCTTGCACTTATATTCATAGCTTTTCCCCTATGCTTGATGGAAAACATAGCATTTTCTAAATCTTTGCTTCATTTAACTTCTCATTTTGCCAGTATCAAGTGCTTCAGGGTATCAGTACAACTCAGACTAGCTGTGATGAACTGATGATATGCACCACAAACAGACTTTGTCTTTGGTATATCTCCTCTTCAGGTAGCCAAAATAATTGTGTGAACTACTATGCTAACTGCCTCAACAAGCACTTTCATGGGACAGCCTACGAGAATTCTCCAAGAAATTATCTACATTTGATAAAAATAGAAGAGCAACCAAAACAAAATCAGGAATTATTACACAGTATTATTAATACTGCTTAGAGGAAAATACATGATTTCCCACTGGGTGGGTCAAAAATTTGAAGAGAATTCTCTAGGATGGAAAATGAATTTTGGCCATGAAAAGAAACTCACTTCATTCTCCACAGTCACAAGAGTGCAAAAAACCTCTCAATGAACCCAACCAAAAAGAACCCCACCAACAAAACAAGATCAGAACACATATCAGAAATTCTCATTGGGATGAAAACCAAATGGCAACTATTTCACGGTACTGATTCATTTATCTTAACTGTGATACAAATTTTCGATAACACTTGAAATGTATGAAGAATAACTTTCCTTCCAGGAATTAATATACCATAACAAAGATGTTTTCCATTAATGAAACTGAATCAATGTAATGTAGTGTCCTCATGCACCAACAAACAACAAAAAAAAATAGAAACCAAAACAAACTGTTTCTCTTCCTTCCTTCCTGAAAATAATTATCACTAATATAAAGACAAACACTTGAAGTCACCAGAAATTATCTCCTGATCAGTTCTCTTTTTATAGTTATCTCTTTAAAGTCGTTCTTGAAAGAAAAGGAATTACAGATCACAGTATTTTATGAAAATCATGACAGCACTTAATCAGTTTTCCGAAGAACAGCTGGAATCTTGAGTCTTATGAAATGGGTTTTCCAGTTCAGACAAATAAGACTCTTCAAATCAACAAAAGCAACAACAAATTCAGAAGACTCTTTTAGAAGACTTTGGGAAGGATATAGTGGGATAGCATATGCAGGGAAAAGATAAATGGAATGGATCTCTCTCCCACTGCCATCTCATGACAAGCCAATGTGATATATAGATGTTAATATGTACACACACTGACACTTTGCTCTAGAATTTACAGAATTTCAATGGGTTACGTGTGCTAGAAGTGACAAGACAGGTGTACCTGCTTTCCAAAACTTACAAAAGTGTGTTGGCAATAAAATGTTGCACAAAAAAAGTTTATACTTTTAGTAACTTTCAGATGGGAATGAAGCATGCACTTGGAAATCTGACAAGAAAAGTGACACTAACATCAGTTTGCTTGCTCCAGACTGAGGGCGTCAAGAGAAACAATATAAACGATTAAAATATTCACTATTTTATTTGCTAACCAAAGATGGATAAATCAACAAGATTTATTAAAATACATAGATGATATATAGTTTTCTGTTTTTATGCTAACTTCCCGAGGTAAAGGTGGTGCAGCCATAAGTTTTAAACGCTCTTTCAGAGAGCATGAGTCATAAGGAAGAGGGTGGGAGGGAAGGGAAAGCTATCCCCTTATGACCTTTTTATCCTTGTCTTGAAAAAAGATTTTCTTGGGTCACCAATTGTATTTAAACAGCATCTTTACCAAATAAAAGGAAAACAAACAAGCACACAAAAAACCCCCACAAAACAAAAAACCCCCCACAAAAAACTCCAAACCCCCACACAAAACAAAAAAACAAACCAAACAAAAAGCCCCACAAAACAAAAACAAACCCACAAAAAAATCACAAAACCAAAAAAATCCCACAAAACAAACAAAAACCAACCATAAAACAAAAAAAACCTACAAAACAAACACCAACCACAAACCAAAAAGCCTCACAAAACAAACAAAACCCCAAACCCAAGAAACCCTAAACAAACAAAAACCAAAAAGCCAAAACGAAAACAAAGCAAAAACCAAAACCAACCAACCAAACAAAAAACCAACCAGAAAACCCAAACAGATCTTTACCTCAAAGGCCCCAACTTTAGTTTGGTGGGGTTTCTTTGATAGTAAAGGCAAAAATAACAGACTTTGACTTAAAAACGCAGGGGCTGGAAAATAAACAGGGTCTTCATCCAGCAAAGCTTCAGCCGCTGCAACGGTGAATGCAGACGCCTGAGGCAGCAGCATTCAGAGCTCTACGGAACTCGGGAACACAGCGCTTGAAGGGCTGCCCGGGATAAACGAAGTGGTTGGGGAAGGGGGAGAGGAAGGGACCACCTCAGTTAGAGAAACAAAGAGGCGCCGAGCATGAGGCGCTGGGGAAGCAGCGCTCATGGCGCTGGACAAAGAAAAGCCCAACTTTCGCCTCAAGGCGTCCTCGGGGGGAAGCCCGGAGAGCCGAACAGGCCTCCAACCTCCGCCGCCGGCCCTCGGCCCCCTCAGCTCCGCAGGCTCCACTCGCCCCCCTCACCACCAGCCCGCCGCCCGCACCGCCTCCCCGCAGCCGACCCAGGCCCGCGCCCACCTTGGTTACCGAAGAGACTCCACAGCTTGGCGAAGATCAGGCCCATGCCTGGCCTCGGCTTCCCGCCGAGCTCCCAAGGCACCCAGGGCTCGTCCAGCAGCACCTCCCGTGCTCCCTCCGGGGGGACAGAGCCCGCAGCAGCCCCGGGGCAGCGGCCGACAGGGGGCGGAGCGCGCAGATCAGGCCTTGCCCCACCCCGGCCGACGGTGCCAGAGGCCGCCCCAACGCCTGTACGGGCCGTCCCTCTACGCCACTCCCTGCGTCATCACGTACGCCCACGGCGGGTGGCCTCAGCGGGTTCAGACGGGAGGGAGTGGCGGAGGGGGTGGGGTGAGGAGTTCTTCTCAGTGCCGAGCTGCGAGGAGGGCTTGGGCTTTTCTTTAAAGGCTGACGAGGGGCCGAGGCTTCTGGGATCGTGCACAGACGGGGAAGAGGCAGCTGGCCTGCAAGGGAGGGTACGCGCGTCTCCTGCTCAGGGTAGAAGCAGCCCCGCCGCAGTGTTCGGCCCTGAAATGGAAGCTGGCAACGTTCTCTACCGTTGACCGTAACGGTGTTTGTGTCTGGCCCCGGCCGTCCTTACGGTTGGGAAGGGATCGTGGTTTCCAAAGCACTCAGTTCTTTTCCGTATAGTAAAGCGTTTAAAAGCAGCAGACTCGTTTCAGTGCCGTGCTGCAGGTTCCTGCACCCTGCACGAGTACCCCGGGTTTCTCACTCGACAGCACTTTGAGGCGGGGGGGAGTAGGAGAGCTCGAAGCCGGCTCCGTCTTGGCGAAGAAATCTGCAGGCGGGGTGGAAATACAAAGCCCACTATCTTACTCCACTCAGCAGTACTCCATCTTTGTCATACGGGTGAAAAAAAGACAAAAAAAAAAAAAAAAAAAGAAGGTATGTAATCGATTTTTTTTGTCAGCTGAGTTTCTTTCTGTCCTGGAATTGTGTATTGAACTTGTGGCCTGAGCTGGTACCGCGTCGCAAACTCATCGTTGCCCTAGAACGCAGGGACGCGCCGCTCCACCGCCAGCAGCTGCGATGCGGGCGGCTGTTCCGAGGCACAGAGCTCGAAACCCAGAGAGGCAGCAGGAGGTTGCAGAGGCCCTTCCCTGCGGCACAGCGGGGGGAAACTCCTGCAGCCGCCCCTAAGCGGCGAGAGGACTGCTAAGGGCGGCGCTCACCATGACCAGTGTTCATGTCGCGCTAGGTGACATGGCCCTGCTGCCGCTCTTCCCGTGATCCGGAGAGGTTCCCGGTGGAGGAGCGCTTTTCCCGGCCGCGGCGTGTCTGGTTCCCATGACAACAGCGGAACCGGTACCGCCTTGTCGGCCTCCGGACATGCCCCGGCAGGCGGGACTTCCTGCCGCTTCCCCGGAGGAGGTGAGGCCGGCAGGGCGCGCCGCGGTAGGTGGGGTTCAGGCGGTGGGTCGGGGTGTCTGCGCTGCTCGGGAGGGTGGAACGCGGCCCAGCCCGGTCTGTCCGTGCTCTGTCCTTTCCGTGTTACCCCGGTGCGGGCCGGGCTTCTGTATCCCTCGGTGTCCGCCGGGGCTGAGAGGTAGCGGTGGCGGAGCGTCCCGCTGAGGTGCGCTGGATCCCGGGTACCTGCGGGCCTGGCTTGAGGTGCGCGGGGGGCCTCAGTCGGGCTGCGGGGAACTGTGACATCTCTCGGTGTTTTCAGTAGCGAGGAGCATAGGCGAATAAAGGAGGGAGCCCCAGATCCTGTTCCCCACAGCAATGATCCGACTGACTTCATGCTCGCGTGGGAAGGGCTGGGACAAGGCTAGGAAGTTAAATCTTGTTCGGCATCTCTGGGTGCTGTCTGGTTTTGCCTGGCCCCGCAGAGCCTGTGTGCGGAGCCAGGTCAAAGCCCTGGTACAGCATCGCGTCTCCACAGCAGCTCCCAACGGAGCCCAAGGGAAATCGCTGTGGAAATGGTTGACAGGGGGAGGTGCTGCCTCAAAGGTGTACGGCAGAGCCGGTCTGTGACAGAAAATACCGTTCTGCTTTGGAACCAGCATCCTGCTACCTCACTTTGAAGTCTAACTCTTGTATTAGAAGAAGCTCTCTGCAGCTCCTGTCTCCTTAGAGGAAGGACTCCCCACACCCTTCCTCTGCTCCAGCATGGGGTTCCTCCCGTGGGGCACAGTCCTCCATGAGCTTCTCCAACTAGACTCCTTCCCTTGTTTTTTCATGAACTACACACAGTGTGGGTCCTTCCCAAGGGGTGCAGTCCTTCAGGAACAGACTGCTCCAGCGTGGGTCCCCCATGAGCTCACAGGTCCTGCCAGAAAACCTGCTCCAGCCTCGGCTGCTCTCTCCACGGGTCCACAGGTCCTACCAGGAGCCTGCTCTAGTTCAGGCTTCCCACAGGGTCACAGCCTCCTTCACGCACATACACCTGCTCTGCTCTGGGGTCCTCCACAGGCTGCAGGGGAATCTCTGCTTCTGTTCATGGAGAACTTCCTGCCCCTCCTTCTTCATTGACCTTGGTGTCTGTAGAGTTGTTCCTATCACATATTCTCACTCCTCTCTCTGCTGTTAGGCAGCAGATTTTTTCCCCTCTTTAAATGTATTGTCACAGAATTGGTACCACTGTCACTGATGGGCTCAACCTTAACCAGTGGTGAGTCCATTTTGGAGCCACCTGGTGTTGCCATAGTCAAACACAGGAGAAGCTTCTGTCTGCTTCTCACAGAAGACACCCCTGTAGCCTTGCAACTACCAAAACCTTGCCATGCAACCCTAATACACCTTCATAATGCTAATAACAAAGTCTCTTGTAGGGCTCATAAATAACTCATGTTTCTACCAATTTTTAAAAACCTGCTTAATTCTTGTCAGGATACCAACTCTTAAAAAACTTCACAAGTGTGGGATTTTTTAAAATGCTAGTTTTTTATGCTTCTGAAAGAAAAAAAACTTTGCAAATATGAGTAAGTTTGTGAGGCTTTTTTTTTCTGTTTTTTTTGTTTGTTTGTTTTTTCTTTGGTTGTTTTTTTTTCTGTATTGTAGGCATTCTAGGACAACAGCTCAAAGATATCGTATGTCACATTGTCTGAAATGTTAAAACCAAACTTTGGTAATTTCAGTTGTAATATAAACTATTGTATATATATTGTTGTAATATAATGTATTGTAGTACTCTTGTAGATTTAGTAGAAATATCAAGGTAAATTCCTTTGTGTATGTTGTTTGATTCTAAAAAGAAGTTCATTATTTCCATTACAGTTTTTTTATTTCAAAGGCCGCCAAAGTTGGGAATAAGGCTTTAAAACTCCCACCAATGAAACTGAAAATTTCCTGTGTCTGGATTCAAAAGTTAAGACTAAAAAAGGTAGCATTCTTCTAGTATTAAAACTTCAATTGAATCTGAAATATATATATAACATATATATATGCAATAAATATATATATTTTATATATATTTTTAAAGAGATACTCTTGTGGGGTTTTGTGTCAAGTAGCCTCTTATTAAACGAGAATGTATACCCAAATTTCTGATGTATGTTCTCAAAGTAGTTTTAATACAATCAAAATGTAGTTTTTTAATATTCAAATTTCCTTGTTATGGCTGGAATCAGTCTCACTGATGTTTGGTTTATTTCTACTTTCCCCACCATTAAAGTTGGTGTAAGCAAACTATTAAATTTTTAGGAAGTCTTATTTCAGACTGAAGTGTATATAATCTTTCAATAGTACAGGGCTAGGCAGATATGATTTGGGAAGATAACTGTATTTTATTACCTACAGAGAAAAATAAAAAATAATTATGAACAATGAAAACTGTATCAAGGCTGAGGTACAATTAGAACTTTATGGCTGGGCTTTTTGGAAAAATTAAAGCATTATCTGGAAAACTGTACCATTTAAGCATATAATCTTTTATATAGTTAAAATGCTGACAGCTTGATCAGCAGAGCTTGTGTTGCATTAATGCTTCACTAGTGCTACTGTGAATTAAACAGAGTCAAGAGAAAAGTGTTACTTCTAGTCCTTCTTTAATTTTTTCAGAATATGTGGAAAATTTAAAAATAATTGCCCACGGTCATGCAGATGTCCCTTTGTTACAAATTTTGGATAATTTGAAATATGGAGGAAACCTAAGGAGTTAAGTTTGAGGAAAAGAAATCTAACATGGAAAAACTGAAAGATTTTTTCAAACAATGAGCAGATATGATGATGTAATAGGCTGAGAATTTTGAAGCTGGGCCTTAGAGGAGTCAAAGCTAAATTCTGTGAGGAGGCATTGTGAGTAAAAGCCTAGGACTAAGTGGAAATCTGTCAAGGATAGCTAGGGGAACTTTAATGAGACAGGATTTAGAGGTAGAGATACTTTTTTCATGTGTCAGACACTGATACAGTAGCCTTGGAACCTCATTGTAAGGTGATGGTAAATGCTCAACATGTTAATGAACATATCCTGAAATGTAATCAACAGTAGTGGTAAAGTCATATCCTGAAAAATATTTGGAATTTTGAGTACAGCAAAATTGAATTATTAAAACAAAAACTGCATCTTAGTTTGTGGGTGCATCTCATGGTTCATGTATAAGCTTACATAAAATCATAAAAACTGCTAGGAAAATATTTTGCTTATTTTAGTTCTTTACCAGCAGATTTTAAAAACTAAAGGAAGATGTCTTTTTACCCCAAAATCTCTTTCCAACGTGAAGTTGAAGAGTATCTCACCAAAGTGTTCAGAAATAATGAGGTATGTCATATAACTATACATATAGCTATCAAACCAATTAACATTGTTATATAACTATTGACAAATATCAACAAATATTCGCCTATTGAACATTGTTAATGTTTCTTTGATTTAGTATTTTGTGTGACTTTATTACCAACAGTAGGGTATTGTTTTCACACTATACACAGATTTTTATATATAGTTATTTTTATATATATATAAATATATATATATTTTAAATTATTCATTAGGCCTGTTGTCTTGAAGTTACATATTTTTTTTTAAACCAAGCAGCATGAATCCGAGGCTACAATTTTGGACCCCTGTAAAATGATCAGATAGAAAATTAACCACTTATTATCTGTGTAATAGTGACAAGAAATACTCTCTTACCCCAGTGCAGAACCAAAAATACTGTAGACCATCTGAATTCCTCATGTCAAAGGACACAAAAATGATGTTTTTGTATAATGGAATAAGAGTTATTCATGATTTTGAATCTACTCTTCCATCTTTTTAGGCCTGTTCTTTTTGTCACAGAGTTTGCTAGCAGTTACTTGGTGCTTCCTGCAGCTTGGGGCAGAGTCTAGTTGGAGGCCTTTATCTCCTGAAGCCTCTCAGGGGTCAGTACTGGGAGCAGCACTCTTCACCATCATCATCAGTGACCTGGATGAGGGAACAGAGTGTACTATCAGCAAGTTTGCTGATGACCCAAAACTGGGAGGAGTGGCTGACACATCAGAAGGCTGTGCTGCCACTCAGTGAGGCCTAGACAGGCTGAGGGTTGGGCAGGGAGAGATTTAATGAAATACAAGGGGAAATGTAGAGTCTTGCATATGGGAAAGAACAACCCCATGTACCAGTAGAGGTTGGGGACTGAGCTGTTAGAGAGCAGCGTTGAGCAAAGTGACCTTGGGGTCTTGGTGGACAGAAGGGTGACCATGAGCCAGCAGTGTGCCCTTGTGGCCAAGGTCAATGGCATCCTGGGGTGTATTAGAACAGGTGTAGTTTACTAACCACAGGTCAAGAGAGCTACCACTACCTCTCCACTCTGCCCTTTTGAGGCTGCATCTGGAATATTGTGTCCTGTTCTGGGCCCATGAGTTCCAGAAGGACCGGGAACTGCTTGAAGGAGTCCAGTGTAGAGCAACAAAGATGATTACAAAATGGAACATATCCTTTATGTGGAAAGGCTGAGGGAGCGGGGTCTCTTTAGCCTGGGCGACCTCATTAATGTTTATAAATACAGGGCAAGTGTCAGGAGAATGAAGTTAGGCTCTTCTCAGTGATGTTCAAGGATAGGAAAGGGGCAACAAGTGCAAGCGGGAGCACAGGAGGCTCCACGTAAACATAAGGAAAAGCTTTTTCACTGTGAGGGTGAGCCTCACAGGCTGCCCAGTGAGGTTGGGAAGGCTTCTCTGGAGATGTTCAGAATCCACCTGGACTGTTCCTGTGTGACCTACCCTAGGTGATCCTGCCCTGGCAGAGGGTTTGGACTTAGTGATCCTTGGAGGTCCCTTCAAACACCTAACACTCTGTGATTCTGCAATTCTAATTGCAGTGATCTTGCTAATACAACAGATTTAAAAAAAAAAAACTGTTTCAAGAAGTTGATGAGGTTTTCACTGGAGCTAGGTGTCCAGACATAGGCATTTCTCACTATTGCACACCACACCGCCATATTCCTCTGCTTCTACAAACCACTTATTCATTGCTTTTTTTTTTTTTTTTTTTTTTTTTTTTTTTCTTTCACTGGGCAAGAGGCTGCTGTGTGAATCTCTGTAATACTCTTTAAAAAATATCTTCTTTCAGCTTATCACGGCTTTAGGTGCACGGGAGGTGGAGAGTAGATATCAATCTCTCTTAAGTCATTTATCTCATCCACCAGCTTTCACAACTGTTAGAGTTAATACCCGCTTGGCCTCAGTGAAACGTGAAAAAATTGCTGTTTGAAGAGATCCAGAAGGTTTGTGCAAGTTCTTTTTTACAGAAAAATAATAACAGGATATTTCATCTTCCAATTGTTTATGAGAGCTTTTAATTACTGAAAACTTTTCCTTAAATTAATACATGTCCACTGGTATTAGCATTATGCAGTCATTGATTTCCTGTCAGCAATAAATGTTAAATAAAAAATCCATTGTCTAGTAGTATTCCTCATCTAAAGGAATGACAAGAAAGGCAGCAACAAGAGAAAAGACAACTGACTTATTTTCCGATGGCAGATCTAGACCTTAGGTACCTTAGACTGGGGTACTACTGTAGCAATATCATCATCATAAATCTAGAGATAGTAGAAACAAAAACTGTATTAAGTAAATTATTAATGCTGGTGGGTGTACAAGGAGCTATTGCATTAAAGGAGCCAAAACGTTTCCGTGATGCAGAGGCAGTCGACAGTATTCTGTTGGCTGGAACAGTAATGAGTTATGTTAATTTTAGCTTGATTGTAGAAATCTGGAAGTATGTATTGCAGTATGATATCTTAAATATTATATTTTTTAACACTGCTTAATAATTATGTTTCTTAATGAAACAGCAATTTAAAGGACTACGTGTTCCAGTTCTTGAGCATCCAAAACTCCAGGACATCTTATTAATTCCTGTCATTGGACCCAGGTTTGAAGTTTTCAGTTTTAAACCTTAAAATGGCATAATTTACTTACACATTTCCCGTTAAGCAGTTATGATAAGTAACTCACTATAAATGAAGCACAACTTCAATTGTATTAAGAACTAGAGGACAATCCGTATCCTAACCAGGTCAGAATTTTACTTCTTAAAAGACATAAGAAAACTTAGAGAGTTCTTTCCTTATGAGATTCATTTTTTCTAGGGAAAATGTAACAAAAGTTACATTCCCCTCTCTGGAAAGCCAGGTAGATGGCAGATAGAAGAGCTAAACCATTGCAGTGGATTATAGAGCTGTAGGTTAAAATAACTAAATACAGTCAGGGTTTTCTTCCACTGGAATCAGGTCCACAGCATGACTTAAGAAGACTGGATTAATAACACTTTTGGATTCCTGAATTGATGTTATCCTCTACAGTTCACTCTTCATTCTTATAATGTGTTTGCATGTTGCATCTGTGTCTGCCCCTAGGGAATTTCTTCCTTGTTTTATTGCATGTAAATGATGGACATTTTACTTAAAGTACCTTGTTCATAATGGAGACTAACATATTTCAGATTCAGTTTCATCACGACTAGTAAACACTGTACACTCTAAAATAGCATTTAATGCTTTTATTTTTCCTTCATTTAAGTTTCGTTTTCTTGTGTAGCATCTTTCTCTGTACATTCTGTTCTTATATTCAAATATGTTTATGCTTTAAAAAGTTTGGGTTCTCTCTTCTTCACAGTTCTTACTGGCAAAGTTCCTTGCACCTGGTTATACAGTTATTATAGAAGCACTTAGAAATTGTTAAACAAAAAAAAAATCACTCTACAATCATATAGAGGAGGAAGGAATAGAGGATTATTTCTCAATCCCAGGACAATTTATTTGAATTCTTGTGAAAGGTTTGTAATAGTGGCAGAATGTATCTGAGTCTGCTGTATTTTGAGGACTGGTTTCCATCTTGGCTCTTCCCTTTGGTTTCTCTGTGGCTAAAATAACTCTTCTAAACATAATACATGATAGTTAATTATTTTTTCTGTTAAATTGTAACAAAAACAGTATTTATGAACTAGACTTTACTTGTAGGGAGATATTTTTTTCCGTATACTTTTTTTTTTTTTTTTTTTAAACTGAACATTTTGTATTTTTAGACAAGATTTAAAAAAACATGCATCTGAAGTCATTGTTGGAGCCCAGTGTGGAAATGCTGTACTTCGAGGAGCACATGTTTATGTCCCTGGAATCATATCTGCCTCAAGATGTAAGAGTTTCCTACATAGACTTAGTGAATTTGTAAAAGGGAAGGAAACAATGTCACCCCTTGGTGACAATTTCCAATAAATAGTCACATTAATTATTTCTATTCACAGATAAAATCTTAATTGTGGTAATTAACAATTTTAAGGTTTTTGTTTGTTTCCTGGTTGGTTTTTTTGGTTGTTTTTGTTTGTTTGTTTGTTTGTTTGTTTTTTACTATTTTGTATTATCTTTGTAAAAAATTATATGTAATTATTTCTCACCTGGACTGTTTAAAGTTCCTTTTTCCATATATAATTCCTATGTGACATTTCAGTTCTAAAGGATTTCAGGTTTTTTCTTTTCATTTGAAAATCTTATTAAAGAGCATGTTTAAACTAAGCCTGTCACAGAATTTTCTCCTTTCCAGTCTTGTCAAAAAGAAAAAAAAGAATAAAAGGGATGCCACAACAGATACATCTGCATGGTAACTGGAAGCATGTTGAATATTTAAATGATACTATTTTCAGATATGTTGTTTCTTAATGTAGTCACAAAGGCTCTTGCCTTTATGATCCTGTAAGATTCTAAGTTACAAATCTAAAAAAATATACATTCTCTTTTTTTAATCCACTGGAGATTCATTGTTTCTTTATGAGAGATCTAGTAAAAAGTGGTTTTTTTCTATTGATGGGAAAAATGTACAATTTTAATGTCAGATCCTTAAGAAATGGAAATTTTTGTTTCAATGCCTGTGAGATAAGATAAAAAAAATCTAATAGACAACAGCAACCTAGTTATTTTTTATTTAAAGTCAAATTAACTTTATGTGAAAACAGTATAATTTTGGATGAATCGTCTCATTATTCTGTTGTGATGAGAGCTACTGATCATCATGGCTCTTATTATTAAACAAAGTGAGTCAGGAAAGCATGTATCTAGCCACTTAACTTCATTCCCTTGCAGGAAAAACCTTCAGGAAGTTTTAAGCATGTGCTTAATTCCAGTTCACTGAGCAGGAATGTATTTCAATCTAGGACTTGATAAAGATATAAGTATGTTGCCACAGCAGTTGTTGAAACTGCTTATTTTGACATCTTCATAAATATTAAAATCCCTCTTTGAGTCAAGTAGTGATTTATCATAAGTGTTGCATGTAATTATGCATGCAACATCAATTCAAAGAAAATAAAAGGTACTATAAAATTTAAGGAACGCTTCAAGAGAAATGGAGACAGGAGAATAAAATAAAATAAAATAAAATAAAATAAAATAAAATAAAATGGTGTGTTACCCATTTGACATCAAATATAATATGGCTGTATTATGCACAGATGGTCTAACAAGGAAAAAAAAGAGTATAGCAAGAACAAACAATGAACTTGCAACCCATATGAAGGTAAGCTAATTATCAGGGGTGTTTGAATGTAATTTAACTTATCATACTCTAAGCTTTATGTTTATGGAATGCCAATATGAGGTACAAAAAGCTTAAGAACTGCACACAGTACTAATTAATTTTGAAAGATGATTGTCAGCAGAGAGTGAAATAAAATGTTTTATGTTTGAATACTGTGGAAAAATAATTGGCAAATATGCTTGATGGAAGTGATAAATTGCTGCAAGTTTTTGTTCAATGAAGTTAATGGAAACAATAACAATAGGCTTTCACATCTTGCTTTGTGTCATATTGAATAAAAAGAAGGTATGCAAAAAAAGAGAAATGTTTAGTTGTTATCCGACAAATATTTGCATTTAAGAATTTCAGGGCATTTCTGCATATTCAGATTCCTAAATAATTGAAAGAATTCTTGTCAATCTGTACAGTCATTAGTCATTATCTTTTGGTTGGCTGTCAGATATGTCACAAATGTGATTCTTGGAAATTGCTTACTGCTGTCAGTGGAGACCTTCATTTTTAAGCACATCTTTTAGCTGGTTATTGCTTGCTCACTATTTTACAAAATCACCCTATTCCATCTATTTTTGTTCTTTCTCATGAAAGCCTGTTAAGTCCCTAGGAGTACAGTACAAGAATTTGGTGTGTATTTACTTACTTTACTGATCTGGAGGATTTTAATTGGAGACGTAAAAGTCTTTTAGAGGATTATTGAGAACAGTTGCTTTAGGGGGAAGAGAGCCACACCAGAAATCTTGTTGCAGCAAGAATATATAATCATTTGTGGTTACAACTCATGGTTGTCCATACAGGGATAAAATAAAGATTTATCTAGTCTCTTAAAGACCAAGATATCAAGTAATTTTTTTCTTTGATTTCATTAAGAAAGTTTTTCTATGTTATAGGAGTAGAAGTAAGTAGTCTACTGAAAATACTAAATTACTTGATTGCTGCTGTTCTTATCAAGTGTAATAATAATCTCAACATTTTTGTTCTTCTTTGCACAGTTATGAAAGCTGGAGATCTGGTCTCAGTGTATTCAGATATTGAAGGGAAATGTAAGAGAGGAGCCAAAGAGTTTGAAGGACTCAAAGTTTTCCTTGGAAATGGCATTTCAGAACTGAGTCGCAGTGAAATCTTCAGTTCAAGTGGCCCACTGAAGTAAGTCCATAGTAGCTGCACTCTACACCTACCATGTTGCAAAGGGAAGGAAAAAGATGGGAACACATTCTGAAATGTTCTGTACCCTATGTGAGACCACAAGATGGCTTTGACTGAGACCTGTTCTGCATGTTGGGATTTTCACTATTTTTTTTAAGTTTTAGTTCCCCAACAGGGTTGTTCCTCCTGCTGTGTCTTCTGTATCTTCACAAGTAAGGTAGTGGCAATTATGATTAAAGTACTACAGTACCTAATAGCAGACTTAAGATTTAGTATCATAGTGGTATCCAGATACCAGTTTATTTGAGAAGTGTGAGGAAATAAATAGGACCCTTTTCAGATTTTTTTTTTATCACTTAGGTTTACATTATCACTTCAATAATAAAACACACATAAGTGACAAACATTCTTACTGTGGCAAAATTGCTCTGTACCACTTTCCTATGGAATTTCCTATGGAATACAAGTACAGCCTTGTCTGCTTCTCTGTTTCCTAAAACTATTTGTAGGGGCTTATTTTGTTGGGGTAGGGTACAGAAGATAAGCTTAGACTTACAAGTGTTCTCATTTTTGTGAGGTCACTGTTTCAAGTTTCTATTTGTAAGCATAATTTTTTCAATTAAATACTGTTAAAAATTATAAATCAGACTTGATTTTTTTTTCTGTGTTTTTCAGTGGGATGGGCATAAGAATGACAGAGCCAGTCTACCTTAGTCCTTCATTTGACAATGTGCTCCCTAATCATTTGTTTTTACAGGTATGTTTATTACAAATATGAAACTCTGTACTATTTGCAGAATAATTAATACCTTCTGGGCACACTTTAATACTTTATTATTCTTTGTGTATTATAGGACATCATTGTCTATATGGATGTGGTTTAATCATACTGTGTCTGAGATTTGATAGAGGACTTTGGAGTGACTTAAGGGATATTCACTTAAAAATTTAGAAAACTATCTAAAAGCAGTAGTCAGGCAAGACAGCTGGCTGCCTGTGCTGTGTTGAAACAGGCTGATGAAATTATCTGAGTTTCTAGAGTTTTTTTGTTGAAGAAATTAGAAGATAGTATTTTAGAGTATTTCCATCTTATGTAAAATGCAATACTGTCTACAATTATTGCATATTATTTCTCTCAGTGCATCTGTTCTGTTTTTACATTAATAGCACAGTTCATCTTCTTGGTACCTAAAGTCACCAAGTTTAAATTCTTGCCTATTTATCTTACTGTTTCTTACTATAATATAGCAGTATGTTCATATAGTAAGTGTTTAATAAACTGGTCAATATAAAATATTTGTAATGTATAGATCTGCTTTATGTCTGTGATGTTATTTTATTTTGTTTTGACTTTTAACACTGTAGTCATGAACATTTAGATATCATTCATAGGTACTCATAAATAGCCTTAAATAAAGAAGTAGCTATTGGAGACTTCAGACCTATACTGTCTCTTTTATATAATCCCAACAGTTTGTTTTCTGTTAAGGAACTGACAGCAGTATCATTGGTACCTTCACTACTTAATGAATTTTTGTTTCAAGAAGTTTGTCCTTCCTTAATACAGAACTTTATACAGGACATAAAGTTTGAATTCTCCCATTTCTATTTTTATGATAGAACTTGCCTTCTGTGGTTGTGAGCCATATATTAAACCCTCAGCCAGGAGAGAGAATTTTGGATATGTGTGCTGCACCTGGAGGAAAAACAACCCATCTTGCAGCATTAATGCATGATCAGGTAAAAGAAGGAAATGACTGTGTTCTGTAAAGTGAACAAAGTCTGACCAGTGAAGAAAGTCTGACCACTGTTCATTTGCACAGCTCACTTCACTTCACCATCACATTTAGAACCATACTTACTGCAGATTGACCTGTTGAAATATGTTTGATTTAAATCTTTAAATGTAAATGGTTTGTTTGTAATGGAAGAATTCATAACGTAGACAGAGTGATGCAGGAATACACTGGATTCATGAGACTGAGAGTATATAGAAATCAGGGGCTAGTACTGTGTGCCAAAAGAAACAACTCTGTACGAAAGTGTATTAAAAAGTTCTCAATCCAATTAACTTTCTTCTCAGTATAAAAAAATCAATTATCCAGTTCAGATTTTGTGCTGAATTTCTAGTCTGAATTTGTCATGCTAAGGTAGAAGGTAAATATAAAACCTAAAATATATCATAAGTAACAATATAAGAAGAAACAAACAAAAAATATTTATAGAAAGACAAAGGAAAATAATACACATTTCTTAGATAGATTTATAGTGCTTCCAGTAAAGAATTTTAGTGTGATGAAGAAAGCCTGTAAAAGCCTGTATTCCTGTTACAGATTTATTTACATCTATACTTTCTCCATCTTTGTATGTACATTTTGTATAACTTGGCATAGCTATTTTTCCCTTAGTCATATTAGATATTTTGATTGTCCTTGATTCCAACTGAAGTAGTAAGGATTAAGAATACAACTGTTGAAATTTATCTGAATTGGTTTTCCTTTTCTGATAAATAATTTTAATCTAAGATATGGAAAAAAAATAAATGCTCCATTAGCAAATTTGCACTCCTTTTTGAATGTTAAGTTCTATTCACAGATTTTCTGTACTAAATTTCCTTAGACAGAAAATTAACTAATTAACATTTCAGAAATAGTTGAATCAATCGTATTTTTTTGGTTACTGTTGTAGATTTTATGGATACTGCTGAAAATGTTTGCTTTGTGTTTACAGATTTTAGGTAGCATATTGTATATGGTGTATGTTTGTTTTGATTTATTTTGCAGAAGAAAAGAGAAATCTTATTCTTACATAAAAAGAAGAACATGTAATTGTGATACCCCTCCCCTAGCAAATTTATTCTAGTATGTGCACTATTTCCCAAAGTAACTTGAGTGATAATTCCTGCAAGTGTAATAGCATGAGACTGAGCAAGACAGAGCTGTAGCTGTGGGCTTCATTTTCTCAGGACTGAGCTGTACGTGATCATGTTTCATACCATCTCCATCAATATTTAAAACCTGTTGACCTATATTACCATGTATCTGACTTCTACCCTCTTACTAACAATTACTATTTTTTTACCTAATTTATTGCTCAGAAGACAGTTCAAAACGAAGAAAAACAAACAAACAAAAACACTTGCCAGAAGTGTTATAAGGCTCCCCTAGGGAGTGAGCAGCTAATGCCTGTCAGAATGCACACTGCTTCAGACAAATATCTAGCCTAGTGAAGGTATGGGAGAACAAGGACTATGAGACTGTGGATTTAAGAATAAAAAAATTCTGCAGGCAAAACTTAGCTTTGTTCATTACAGTGCATGTGGCAGGGGTGGGGAGCAGAGATGAGGAACTGTGCTTTTGATGAAAACAGCATTTGGTTTTTTTTCAGGGTGAAGTAATAGCCATGGACAAGATAGCTAACAAGGTCAAAAAAATTAAACAGAATGCTGAATTGCTAAAGCTGAATTGCATTAAGGCATTTTGTTATGATGGAACAAAGGCACTTTCAGTTGAGAAGAGAGAGGATGAACAAGGTAAAGCTAACAGCTTGGGGAGTAGTGGCTTTTAGAAGAAATCGGTGATCAGTTTAATGAGTTTTGCACTAATAGCCTTAAAAATGTCACAGGTCTACAAGTCTGAAATTTTGGCAGATACCTAAGTTGCTTCATCACTGTGAATGCTTATCTTTTCCATTCTTTTGTGATTATCAGCTTCTCCATGAAGCAAATAAAAAACTCAGGCTTTTGGTCCATATCATAGCCTAATATGCTCAAAGGAAATGTATTTCTCTCCCAGATATTATTAAAGATTGAGGAAGCCTTAAAGCTTCTTTCATTATAACCTTTGACCCCATACTTGGAATTATTTGACTTAGTCTGAGGAAAAAAAAAAACAAAAAACTTTGCAGAATTGCTTGTCTTTTCTGCCTTAGAATCATCATACGTAAAATAGGGTTATTAATACCTAACTCCCAGGAGTGCTACAAGGTTTAGTTCATTGATGTTTGTTCAGCTGTTCAGGGGAAAGTTCTGTAGAAGCACAGTGTATTATTATAAATTAATTTCATTTGCTTTTCTGAAGTGCTGTATTTATGGTACTGGTTCTGTTCCCATGATGGAACCATTTAAATGGTATCTGCTGTCTTGATTATTTTTAGTTCGTTGCACAAAGTATGCTGTTCTTTCTCACTCTGTTTTATCCTAGTCACTGGTTAGTTTAAGCAGGAATCAGGTTGCATAATTCACCTTCCTTTTCCCTATGCCTTGCAGTTATTCCTGCTTTGCAGGAATGGGAAGACTATTAAGCAAGTATTGTTTAAAGGTATTTGGTTTTCTATGAATATGTAGGTTATATGTATATAATAGTATATATAATATATAATACTGTAATGTATATAATAATGTATATAATATATAATACTGTAGGTGATATGTAGCCCTTATACAGATGAACAACTCCTAGCTGCAGTGCTGGGATCTGAAGTCTTTCTTATACATGCTTGCAAGTAAGACATGACATACTGTGAATGCTGTGGTAATGGATCAGAGGCAGATAAGTCAGTAGAGCCAAAATAGACTCATTTGGTAGTCTGGAACAAGTTAGGTGGCAGTAGTATGAAGTCAACTACTTGTTTTCACTCTTCATGTAATGAGTGTTAAAGGAACAGAAGGAAAATAGGAGGTAAAGCATATATATATGGCTCTCTTCAACATTGCTTACTCACAGATACATGTATGAAACCACATTTGCCTTGATGATGCTGAGCTGAAGCATCTCTAGCACTAAGGTGATAGAAACTTAGCTGCTGAGCTAGTAGGATTCAGATGAAAGCATAGGCTCCACATACAGAAGTTACATATTTCCTTATCTATGCAGGTAATATTCAGAAATTGGTTTTGTCTTCATAATCCTCAATTACTGAGTTGTTCTGCTGTGGAGGCAGCACATGTCACATATTGGAACTTGTAATATTTCATGTTATGATGAAGTAATTTATTTTCTGTAGATATATATGCATTGCAAGAAACAGTTATTACATAAACAAATTACTTTTGCAGACACCATCTATAGAACATAGATGTTTCATGTCATGGAAACAGCAACAGTTTGTCCTTAAATGTGGTGAAGTCTCAAGGAAAGAAACAGCCCAATTGACAGTGCTAATTGCTTTTTACAGAAGGACCTCCATTCTTACCAGAGTCATTTGATCGAGTTCTTCTTGATGCTCCATGTAGTGGGATGGGACAGAGACCAAACATGGCTTATTCCTCAACTTTAAAGGAAGTGACCTCTTACCAGCCACTGCAGCGCAAGCTTTTCACTGTGGTATGTATTAATTACCTAGTAGGTAAGCTAGCAATATGAGTAGATGATATAATACTTGCATAGCTTACTTCCTACAGAAAAATGGTGCCTCATTTTCCCTACCTTTTCAGCAGTCAAGAAGATAGCGTTAGGATTTAGTTTATCTCTCAGCTCCACCGTATCTGTTACTAGGTGAAGTCAATTCATTGAGCGTGGTAAAGATAATATGTAAGTCAAAGTAAATAAAAAACTTCCTTATTCCTTCAGTTTCATCAGGTTTAATTTATAATAATTGCAAAGGTCTAAGTCACACAGCAGTTTTAAGTTCTCTCCGCAGCAGCACAGACTTCCATGTAGCAGTGCTGTGAGGTACTGTATGGGATATGTGCTGGAGTACAAACCAGGAGGCCATAGTACAACTTTTCATGCTAGTAGGAGCATGCTTGGGCTGATGCTGACTGATAAGATTTCATGAAACTTGTCTAAGTCTGAATTATATGTATACAAAGTGAACCACAGCTTGAAAAGCAGCATAGTTTTAATGCCAAATATTGTGGGAACAGTTGGCATCTAGTATCACTGATAAAAATCTTGTGTATCCATGGTTGGCAGCAGGTGATGAAAACACCATTAATCTGTCTGCAATATACAGAGCTGTACAAATAACAAATCTTACAAGGTGAATCATGGCAATGGTATTAATAAACTGCATGAGCTATAATGCTGATTTGGAAAGAACGGCCTTTCTAATCCACTAGATCCTGTACTGTATTCCCTGAGAAGAATTAGTATCCTAATGCCTATCTTAGACATAAAGATTTTAGTTAAGTCCTAAATTGTAATATTACAGATTAACGATTTCTTGGTTAATGTTTCTTAATGTGCAAGTTTTTACATTTAAAAACAAGCTGAACTACTGTTTATCTCTCCCTGCAGGCAGTGCAATTGTTGAAGCCTGGAGGTGTTTTAGTGTATAGTACGTGTACAATCACACTCTCTGAAAATGAAGAGCAAGTTGCTTGGGCCATGAAAACTTTTCCATGCCTCCAGCTTCAGCCACAGGTAACAGTATTTTCAGGGTATTTCACACAGTCCAGTGAGCTTGTTTGTAAATTTACATGCTACATTTGCTATCAGTAAATCTCTTTTCACTGAAGACAGTATAGCTGCTGTATATAAGAAATAATACAAGGATTTCTGGGGGTCTTTTAAATCTATTTTTGTGCTTAATTGAGCTTTATTTAGTGAAAGTTAAGTAGTTTCCCCACTGTGTACTGTGGCTGTTTTGATTTGTATAACAGTCATTTAAAACACAACAGGAACAAAAGGTAGTTCAGACATGCTAAAATTTCTCTTGCAATTCTTCCTTAATGCTTGTATTTTATTTACCTTTTTAGCACATTTGCAGAAGAGGTGAAAAATTTTTTATTAATGTTAGTGAAGTAGTGAAGACTTGCATAAAAGATGGGAGATAAATTGAAATAACCTTGTGTTTTGAGGAAGAACTTTATATGTATGGGAGCTATTTTTGCATTGTTTAAAGGAATGAAGGAACACATTTATTTCAGGCTCAGTGTCTCAGTAATGTACCTTGTCTTTTTTGAAGTCACTGTCTACCATTAAGATGCCTAGAAGGAGGTGATATGTAGGGAAATACTAGAATCTTTCACCTATACCACATACATTTAAAAAACATCTCTTACCTTGAGAGAGTTAATCATCAGACCATATTTGTCTCTCTTCCTCTTTGTTGAGTTGCATGGATTAGTTGTTATGGCTTTGAGGAAGAGTCTAACTCTGCTACTGTTTAGCATTCTGTCATGACATGTATCTGTCTTAAGGTGTTTAGATGCATCTTTTAACTAAGAAAGAAAATATATGTACAATAGGTGTACAATGAGAAATTACATGTAGGCTGGTAAAGATTTAACAGAACTGAGGCTTTCCTTAAAAGATTTGTATGCCAAGATCCTGCATTCTCACCATCCATTTACTAGGAATATCTCAGTTGCAGCTATTTCAACTGAGATTTTTGTATGTTTTAGTTAACAGCATAAAAATTGTTCTCGTTAAAATGAAAAAGCAGAACACAAACCCTATTAACTCAAATACATTAATTATGCTTTAATAGACTTACTCTCACTGGTAATACCAGTCTTGAATAAAGCATTAGTTTTCATACACAAATACTGTATCTTAATATATTAAGCTTTTGTGTATAATATATTTTAAATGAGATGACAGCAGATTGTTTATGCACAGGTAGTTTATAACATCAGCTCCCCAGCAGTGTAAACTATGGTGATCATTTCCAGTGAATAGGAAACTAGATTCTAGGGTCAGCTTACCTCATTATCTTTTTGTTTCCCATATTGTCCCAGTGGACATTGTTCTGTACCCCTTACTCACACTTTCTCAGTTTGGCAACGGATCCTGTAATCATGTTGGCTAAGGGAAAGAAAAAGAGATGCAGCCACAGGTTGTTATCTTTGAAGTGGAGGTTACTGCACTGCAGCTGATCCTTTGTCTCTGCAGATTTACTTCCTCTTAGGGATTTACCAAAGAGATACTGTTATCAGCTTAAATGCAGTAGCTTAACTGGAAGGCAAAGTGAAAAGGTAGAGGAAAAAAATTATCTATCTTAGAGCAAGTCAGTGGACCCTGTTAAATACTGTTTTCCCTAGGCTTTTGCCTTTCCATCCTTCTACTACGGTACTTCACATTGCTATCGCTGCCTACTTTTGTATGGGTTTTTTTGCCATTTGCAGTGGACACTTTTTTTTTGTCTCTTACCTGGAAAACACTGAAACCCTGCTGAGGGAGAGGAAGAAAAGAATCAGGCTGCAGCCTCTTGGCTGCCCAGCTGTACAGTACACAGTACGTGATTAAGCAACAAATACCATGTGCTGACTGGCTGATCTCATATGCTGGTGCAATGTGATGGCTCAAAAAATGCTCTGCTGTAGGCTGCATTATAGATTACACTAGACTACATTTACAAAGGAGATCTATTTTTGATATTATAATGTCAGCTTTTGCACATTTTGTTCTATCTTCTTACTGAGTGCTCTGAAAGAACAATACAGTTAAGAACTAGATTTTTCCAGGAATCAGGTAAAAAAAAAAAAAAAAAAAAGACAGGTAAGGCAATACAAGAAATGCTGAGAAAAGGCCTGTGACTTTTATACCCTTCTCCTTTACAAGATTTCAAGATTTTTGATGCCAGTTGTCATCTGCTGAGTTCAGATGCCTAAGCTGTTTCCTTCTTTCTCTGCTACAAATGCATACACATGTAACAATAGTCCCATTTACCCTCTACTGTACATGGCATAGGAATCATGGAATCATAGAATGGCTAGGATTGGAAGGGAGCTTTAAGGTCTCATCTAGTTTCACCCCCCTGCATGGGCAGGGACACCTCCCACTAGATCAACATTTCCAGTTGGAAGTTTTTAATGTGACAAATGAAAATGTGACAAGTGTATTTCTACTGCTGTTACTGAGTATATTAGTAACTGACTAAGGAATCACTATTTTTGGCTTAATTCATAATCATGAGTCAGTACAAAGAAGAGCTGCATCACTGAAACATCAAAACCTAAGAATTTATTATCTGGTGATAATAGCTTTCTTAACAGTGATATTTCAGTTCTTTGACTAGTGAATTTAGAATTTAATTTAAAATTTAATTTGGACCTGTCTACCTGTTCTCAAGTGCTATAAACTTCTGGGCTAAAGTGAATTAGGTGCATCTCTACCTCCTTAAAGTACTTTGAATCTTTTATTTGTGCTTGTGTATACAGTGGACAGATGAGGGCAAGAAAAGAAGGATCACATTACTTCTAAGTCCACCTCAGCATGAATGATAAAAACCAAACTTGTTCATGTTAAGAGCTGGGCAGCTCAGCATATACTCAGCAGATTCACTTAGGACAAATGGAACTTTACTTTTGTAAATTTGCTTTTGTAATTTGCTTTTCTTTGTTACTCAAAAAGGAACCTCATATTGGAGGAGAAGGCATGAGAGGAGCTGGACTGTCACTTGATCAGCTGAAACTGCTGCAGAGATTTGATCCATCTGTTGTGAAGTTGCATGGAATGGATATTGACTCTTTGGAAGATTCCAGGGAAGATGATCTGATTTCACTGGCAAATAAGGACTGTATAGGATTTTTTATTGCAAAATTTGTTAAATTGAACAATAAATAAGCACTTAGGAATGCAACCTGGAAAAACACCTCTGTGGGTCTAAGAACAGCTCAGAAGTGAAGTCTGTTTCTTACTGCTGCAATGTTGCCAAGCCAACAGGCTGACGGCAGGGTTGCTATGGCAGCACTAAAATCTGCCAGCTGTTCTGCTGGGAAAGAGCCACAGGTTGCAGAAAGAAAGTCAGGGTTGGGGGAAGGGTAGTATAATTTTAAATTCTCATTTGCTTTTGTATTTACAGCAGGTTAGTGCCTGAATGACAAGTCCATGCACTCATACTGCTGCCCATTCTGTCTTCATGTGAATCGTTTGTACTAGTGCAGCAAGTGTAGGGACAGAGTTTCTCTGGGAGGGGAATTAATCTGTTATGCAAACATAAATAAAATATGTGAAAACTATTATGAATTTTGGAAAAGGTAGTTTCTGTGGAGGTTTACCAATAGTTAATGCTTTGTTAAATAGTTCTTCACAAACACTGTAACATTTTACAAAGAACTGGTTTATAAATTTCATACTTAGAACCTCATTTCTCTTTTATTTTAATACAAGCAAGATTCTCTGTACACATAGTATATACACAAAATACGATTAGGCTTTGTAGCATGTCTTTTATAGCAGCATGAATATATTAAACCATCTCACTCTGGGAATGTAAATAAATATTGTTTTAACATCAAACTTCCCATGCATAAACTGTATTGGTTTTGAAGGAGCCTATTGGACTGGCTGACAAGTGACAATTTTAAAATCAAACATGTGCAACAGAAGGGGCTACAGTTGTGATCAATATATCAAAAGACAGAAAATGATGCATAATACCATCTGAAATGTTGCAAACCATCTTTCAAACAACTAAGGATATTAATTCTTTATTAGCTAAAAAGCATCACTAGCTAAAATCATATACAAATTGAAACTGGGGAAACATGCTAATTGGAACTGACTTAATTCACTGCTCAAAGTTTTAATAATCTATTTTTCAAAGTGTATTTTATGTATTTGGGGATTCTGCTTCAATTCCAGAGATGTTCTCAGTTCAAACTATTCTCTTTTCTTAGTATTGGGCTGGAACTGACAATAGCACTGAAATTAGAGGTAAGAACAATTTGAAAATGTAAACTCAATCTCTTTGTGTTTGTTTTTTTTTTCCTCTCATGCATCAATTTCCAGTTTTTAAAAGCTTTATCTGAAAAATGTCTGTTTCACATGTAACTATTTGGTTGTATTGAAAAAATCTAAACTTTTATAATTTGTATTTAGATTGTCAGAAGTGCTTTTACATTTGCTTGCAATCAAAACTATTCATACAATTTTGTTTCTCAGGAGTCTGGTTGTTTACTCATATTTACTATAAATGTTTTGACACTGTATGTTTTCTAACATTCTTAAATGAAACAAATGTCCCTTCTTCTGTTCTGCCAAGGCTGACTGGTACATTCTCTGCAAGGCCTATCCTAGGAGGATAGGAGGATGGAATTCTTGTCTACTGCCTGTCTGTTGGTTACTCCTTATTATTAACCACAACAAGTCTAACTATTTAAAGTCATTTGTTTCATCTGTAGTAGGTTAAATACCCTATTTATAATCATGATAGGTCATACTATAAATTTGTCTTTTTAGTCTAAATATGGTGAAAATAATTTATTGGTAAGAAAAGGGAGGGATTAGTCTTTTTATTGTAAGCACATGTTAAAATCTTTAACTCAGTGCTAGTAAAAAAGCATTTTCTTTTTAAAGAATATATAAATTCTGTAAACATCAATCAGCATACTATATACTGAATTTTGCATATGCATATAAAATAAGGAACTTTGCCTCCGATTTCAGTAGCATGATATATGCAATGCTGAATTTTAAAGAATTAAATTGTTGGAATTTTTGTGGAACGTTTGCTGAGACTTTCCCAAATTTCCTTTCCCAGATGATGAACAGGCTTTTGAAGGAAGGTGATCTCACCTAATATGAGAAGTTACTTATGGGAGGTGGGGGTGGGCAGAAAAGGTAACTTTTTGGGTTTGATTCCAGTGTAACTGCAGACCAGACTTCACCTGAAAAAAATTGCTAGTAGCTGAACTTTAACTACTAGAGTTGTTTCTACAAAAGTCAAGTGCTAGACTTAAAAAACCACTTAGTATATTAAATGGATAAGCCTCACCTGTTACCCATAGGCCCCTCATCTCTGTTGGTAGCTGGGAAGCAAGGGAAAGAGACCTCTCTGTCTGGCAGTTCAGAAAAGACACTCAATTAAGATACAGCATCTCTTGGAGGAGCCCATGTCCTTCTTTTGACTACAACTTGGCTAAGTTACATGACTGAAGTTGGACGGATGCCTTTCTTTTTTTGTTTTTCCAGTCTTACTGTGACTTCAGTTAGAATTGCAGGAATCCTTTCTCATTGTCACAGTTTTGGTGTATGGTGTATATATATATAGTTAATACATAATAGAAGTACTTTCCTGATAAGAATGCTTAACACACTGAATCATTATGCTTCAGTCTTTGGTACTGAAGCACAATTGACTATATTTATATATACACTATATGGAAAAATTGATACATTAAACTAAAAAAAATTTCTTGTCATTGTAGTGAAAGATTAGCCCTACAAAATAGATAGGTTAGGCATGCAATCAGATTCTGTCTTTAAGAAAGTCTGAAAAGTAGCTTTCTATATTTGCAGAAATAGTGAATAGTATTAGTGCCAAATCTAAATATTAATCTTGGTCAATATAAAGATATTAAAATAGATAGCTTAGTATGGTATGAAATTATTATACAGCTTTTTTCTGTTTCACTGGTATGGTGGCATCTACCGATTTTGGACTATAGGATTCCATATGCTAGTTAAGGGAATATTTTAATAAGAAATAGGCTGGTGATGGTGATCAGCAAGAAATTTCTTTGGAGTGGGTACTTTAAAATATAAAAAAAAGAAAGAACTTTCTTTTTATGTATAATTGCTCATGACTAAAAAGTTTATGAGCACACTCAACTTTGTACTACTCATATTCATTGCAGAGCAGGTATGCATGATAGAAAAAGGTAGTAAGAATACAATAAGAAAAGAGAACTTAGATGAGTTAGAAGAACCAGCTTAATCTCTATTATATCTGATATAAATCTTTTTTGGGGCTGCGTAGGAACACATCTCCAGGGTGGTTGTTATAAAAAGACACTGTCTATAAAACTGCTGTAAGCTTATATGTAACAGTTTGTTATATAAAAGTGGGGAAATAAATTATAAACAAATTGCTAAGTAATAAATTTGATTGACTAACATTTCATTAACACACTGATAATAAAAATGGCATCCACATATTTCACAGATGATAGAAGAACTAAATTTTTGGTGAAAGATCTGCAATAAAGCAATAAATATAAGTAAATGTACACCAGAATTGTTATATTACAGTCTTTCTGAAAAATGATTTCTCTAGACTATGTAGTAAAGTTTTTGCAACGTGCTTTAAGTTTATGGAGGGAATGGAATTAAAGTCAAAAGCATTTGGGAAACAGCTTTTAGCCTGATATGTTAAAGCAATCAGAGGTCAAATGTAATCACACATCAGAATAGCTCTTGAAGAGGCTTTAGTAACTGACATAGGATGTGGTTTACACTAACCTTTTTACTTTAGACAGACATTGTTAAAAACCAATCATGCCACTCAGTGTGTTCCAGCTGAGGGAATGATAATGGACATATTAAGATACCTGCAGTTGTCACAGAGTGTGAATTATGACATTATAAACCAATGCAGCTTAAAAATTATAATTAGTGACCAATTTATAAAACACGGTAAGTATTAAGGGGTATTAGACGTGGGGAGGGACTGCATCTATAGGATGAGCAACCTCATATGCAGACAGAACTGGAATAGGTCTTTACTTTTATTGAGAGGCTGAGGAGTGCAATTTCATTTCCTTACCCTCCACCTAAAATATGGGCTATAAGTTAAGGGTTTACAGACATCTGCAAAACCAGGTACTCACCTGAAACTCATTGCAGCTTTAAAACCCATCTTGTCATTGGGGCTAAATCCTCAGCATAAAATACCTATTTAATTTTATACCCTGAGAAGCAAAAAATGTGGAACTCTTCTCAAATTCTAAACTCTTGATGCAAGACAGAAAATGAGAATTAGAGAAAAGTTTTGTATGGATCTGTAAATTTTTTAATTTCTAGGCAGTTACTTAGGTGTCCATGTAAAAATAGTTTCTTTCATCTCTTGTACTGATGCTGTCTTTTTGGACAAACCTGTTAGCTTATTCATAAACACTTTCCTTCCCCTTAGCAGGTCTGGAGACCGTTAACTATCACCTCCTTACTGTCCCTCCTTGAGAATTCTTACTTCCATCATGTCTGTGTGACACTAAACAACTGATAAAAGTGTAGACTTGGGCTGCTGCACAGCACTGATGTGTATTAATTTGAAAAAAACATACAAAAATATAAGGTTGCCATCTAACATAAATACATATAAATGTTAAACTACATCCCATTCCTTCTTTATACTGAAATTCTTTAGAAAAATACAGAGTGAGAACTGACAAGACCTGTATATCACTTAAGTATTTTATTCTTCTCCCTTCCTTTCTGTCACTAGTTTTATTTTCTTTTTAGCTCATTTGAATAGAATCTTACAGGGTGTTTTGTACCACACATAAGAAGACTCTTGATCTCACCAGGACCTTTATTATTCCTCAGGTTCAAAACTCCTGAAATCAGATACAGAAATATGAACTAATTATTGTTCTAATGCTAATACTGTTATTAAACTTTCTATTGGCAACACTTAGTACAAACATTTCATCACAATAACCTCTGATAAGATCTCCAGTTCCAGTATTTTTAAAGCTTCTTATGGAAATAATTCTGCTAAAGTTCTTTTAAAAGTAATGCTCAGCAGACAGGTGTTATTGTGCATTAGGTCATCCTGTAACAACTGACTTGTCACTCTTAAAAAAATAACTGAATGAAAGTATCTTAGCAAGGCTAATAAAAAACTACTGAGTGAGTCTGCCTAAGAAATAGATGTTTATTAGTGTGTTGCCTATACATAACTAGTAGCATTATATAAAACATCAGTCTCATTAGTTGGCCTGGGTTGTGCCTGCTCTTTTTGCTTTTTGTAATACTTATATTCCATAAATCAATATATAGGCCATAATAGGTCTTGGACTATGCTCCTTTTTTCCTCATGTATTTCTCTGTACATGGCTACCTACCTCATACTCTTCATGCACTACTCACTGGTTTGTAATTATGCCAAACATTCCCTTAAAAAATACTTTAAGAAAGGTGGAAAACAAACAGTCTTTTGAGCAAAAGTATATATACAAAAAAGGAAGTAAAATTTTTGAAGTGGAATCCACAGATCACTTCTTGGAGGACATAGCTGTCAAATAACAGTTTTAGGGAGCAACAGCATTTACTGAAGCTGATAAAACAGCTAAAGCCAGACTATATAACCAAGACAGTCTAACTTCTTTTCCATTTACACGGGTTCTGGTCTGATTCAAACACTAAAGCCTTTCTATGTAATTTTCCATAGATACCCTAAAAATCCTCTCATATCAAAAGCCACTGTTTATATATTCATATATCCATTTAGTAATACAACAGGTCTACTTACCTACACTTCCTTTGTCTACATTTAGCAATGTTTGAAGAAAAACCCTTTTTTTTGTAATCTCCACAGTTCATGCTTTGAGCCAAATACTACTCTTGAATACTCACAGTAGTCAGCAGCACTGGTAGGAATAACCTGACAGCAGAAGTTCACCCTGTTACATTGTTGCAAAAAATTCACATAAAACATCAGGAAGAGGAGTAAAAGAGGGAGAATGAGGACAAAGTATATTTAATGGAGCTAAACTGAATTACTTGGATGCTGGAATAGGACACTGGAGAAAACATGCATCTGCCATTTATCATCTTTCCCATTTCACTAAAATGATATAAAAAAATCAGGCAATGCTGATATTCCCAGACTTTAAATAATAAATAAAAATAGCTTCCAGCTAAATTAATTATTCTCCCACTACAGTCTATATAATATGCTATTTACAGTGAAATACAAAAAGTACACCACAAAGACAATATGTGATGCAGAACAGCTTTTACACTAGGCAAGGGTATGGAACCTGCAGTCAAAATCATAGTGAATTTTCCCCCCACTTACCAGTGCAACAGGTGTTCAATGCAAAACAAACTGTTCACTCCCTTTGATTTCAATGCATTTCCTCTAGCAAGCTCATAACAGAGCATTTTGTCACAGTCATTTTTCTACCAGCAGCACAGTTTCGGTGAAGGAAAAGCAGCGAGTTGGCTGCACAGTGGGAATGCAGAGAAATTGGCAAGTGTAGAAAGAGTGGAGAAGCTACAAAAATTTATTTTCCAACAAAATAACTCTCCACAAGCTGTGTAAACTTTTCTTACTAAAACGAACAAAGATTTTACATTTCCAGTGAAACAGTCACAGTAACATTTGCCTGTTTTCACTCTCCTGAAGTCTCGACAAAGAGCCAGCAGATTTATGCTTTCTCAGTTCCCTGGGTCAGCAAATTCCCTCATATTCCCTGACTACAATTTGGATTTGGTTTTTTTTTTTCAATTAATAGACAGAATGAGAAACAGACTTGTTGGGCTTTTGAATAATCTTTGTTTTCTTCAGTAGATTCTCACACTTCGCTGCCTACAATGCACATGCACACGCACTCCCATCCACTGCCCACCCACTCACATACATACCTCCATCATGTGTGCTCTATTATTATTCTGACAATAGAACAAAAACTATGCTGTGCCCATTGCAATTTTGTGACCTGTACAGAGAAGAATAATTTATAGTGGTAAGTTCTTTATCATAAACTTAAAACGCAAAATTGAGTTTGCAAGGACAGCATATGGTATAAGAGTTAGACCCTTTATCTCAAGCACTCATTTGTATTTACAATAAGTATAAGCTTTCTGCTACAGAAGAAAAAGTACTTAGGTTGAACACTGTTACAGATTTCCTAAATGAGGCTCATTCCAGTTGCCAGTAATTCAAAAGCAAATCTGCTGACTGGGCATTAGGACTCTAAAACAGTGTGATCAAAGTTATATAGTAAGAAGGTGTCTGCAGAAATAACATTTATAAACTGTATAGACAGTACACAGTACCAGTACATAGAAAATAGATTTTGCCTTTAATGATCCCCTGTGTGTAAGGCAAGACTGAAATCTGTCTTTGAATGGAGACCACCAGAGGTACAAGCAAGAGATAGTGCTCATAAACCAATATGCAAACTAAGAGCATACAAATTAAAAATCAGAGCAGACAAAAAGTTTTAGATTCTTTTTTTTTTTTATGTGCTGATTCTGGCTTGCTGAATACACGGGAAGTTATTAAACATCAAATATACCTTTTTTAAAAAACACAACACCTTGATGGCAACAGATATTGTTCAAGTGGCAGCTACCAAAAACAGCTTGAAAAATGGCATAGTACAACATCAGGATCTGTGGCTGTACTATGCTAATTCATATAGCACTAACCAAAAAAATAATATATGAATATTCTATTTCATGCTATTGCTATGCACGCAACAGCAGTACAAATCAGCATACAGAAGAATACCATATGTTCTGCAATGAAGAACCCAAAGATATTTTCAAGGGGCATTGTTACAAGACTTCAGAGAAACACAAGACTGCGGGAGACGAGTTACTGACGGATGTAAACATCCCTGTTCCATTCTCCTGCGTCGTTACGTTTTTTCGATATCACTTCCCCATCCTTGTCACAATATTGGTCCCTTGATTTATGACGACTGCGCTGTTTGTTGCATTCATTGTGGTCCTGCTCGCGGTCCCTCTCCTTTGAGCGATGCCTCGATTCTCTGTGTCTGTGATCACTGCTCCCATGGGACTCGTCTCTATGATTGTGATCCCTGTGAGAATCATAGTGGTCACCGTGCTCGTGTGAGTAGTCCTTTGGCTCTACATAAGCTGAATCTCTGCTGTCTTGTGTTTCTGAGTCAAAAGTTTCTTGCCTGGGAAGGCCTCTGACACCACTGCGATGGTTGTGGTGTTGGCTTGAGGAAGAACGATGCTGGGATTTCTTGATGGGTTCAACCCGTGCTTCCTCTTCAATTTGTGAACTGCTGCGTTCAGGGACTGAATGGTCATTCCTCTGGTCTCCTTGAGATCCCTGCTATCACAACCAGCAGTAAGTTCATGAAGTACACATTTAAAAACCTTCCCTAATATCAAATTCAACTAGAAAGTATCATGAAACCAATACAATTTAAGAACACAACAATCCACTTTGAAGCTAAACTAGAAAAAAAAACAACATTAGAAATCAACTTTTACTGAAAAATCAGTATTATAATACAAACAATTCTTAACCAGAATGGAGGGTGGCACTTAGGTTATTCTGTGATACCTTCTCATCTGTGATGTTTCTGACTGTTCCAGGTAGTAATACATTCCAGAAAAAAAGAACCTGCAGAAGCAGGACAAACTGCAGAAAAATTATCATGCCAGGAGAGGGCACGTAATACTTTGAGAGTTTACAAATGCCTGCTTGGAAGCAGCCACTATGGGAAAGTGACTTTAGGGGACTGAGAATGTGGATTCCAGCAAAGAACCAAAGTACAAAACCTTGGCTCTGTTAGAGTAGCTTTTATGTTTGTTTGTTTGTTTGTCTTTTTAAAAAAGCATTGCAATTGAATCTGGTATGAATAAAGTTTGTATTATGATACTAATAGTATCACTGACCTCCTGTTTTTCTCAGCATTAATTCAATTTCTTTATGGTAATGAAAAATTAAACTGTGACCTCATAATTTTAAGAGATCAAGAGCAAAAACCATTGCCAAGGAAAGCAGTAGGAGAGCAATATTATTGCCTAAAGAATTTCCTAACACACCACTACTATTAAAAGACTGAAATAAAATTTACCAGGTAATATCAAACCTACTGTTCACCAGCACAGTGCTTTGAAATCACTGCAAAATGAATAAGTGGCATTACTGAACTAGTTTCACAGTTTCAATATATTAACCTGCTTTTATTTCCAAGCCACAGCCAGATTTTTCAAGCCTAATTGCAAAATTTTAGGAAGTTTTTTTCAAAATTGAATTATGATTCTCACACAAGATGAAGAACATCAAGACAAAATCTTCTTTACTGGCACAGAATTATAATAGATTTTAACAGAGCTGTAGTAATTTTTCTGAGACTATGAATTTACCAAAGGTTTGCCCTTCTGTGTTCAAAGTTGTCTAAAAATAAGGAGTGCCTCCAGGGCAGCTCATGAATATCTTCTTTCTGTCTTTGTGTGTTGGGGAAAAGAACTAAGGGAACCAGAAAATTTTTATCCTTCAGCCACAGATCCTGGCAGGTGGGTTTCCTAGCAACCCAAAAAGTAAAACGACAGGAAATTGCACAGGAGCAAACCTGCATTTTATTGGAAAATTATATAAAGCAACATGTTTCCAATCAGCAATTTGTTAAATTTCAGAAATTTCTATTTTTTTAGATAGCTTTTTGCACTGTTAACTTCCTAGAGAGTAGCTGTTGCTCCATGTCCTAATTTGAAATAAGCAGTACAGATAAGAATAAAGTAAAAGAAACAGTAGACAAATTTCTCTTTGTTCTTTTTTTTTTTTTTTTTTATGATTATTAGGATGATTCTGATTTGTTAGAAAATAAATGTAGACACTGTAAACAGAAATAGAGGTGTTCAAGGTGAATAGCAATGACTCAGTGGAGGTGAATTAGAAAGTAAAAGGCTAAAGAGTCTAAAACAATGCCTTTGAAACATGTAAACACATTTTCATTAGTTCACAACCATGACTGTTTTTAAGGCACTTAACCTGGGTACATATGTGAAATCCTTTCATTCTCGTGTGGTCATATGTCAGATACAGATGTAGCTATAGATATAATTGTAACTAATAAAATCTGTCATTGCTGTGGTTTGAAAACAAATGCTAAATTTGAACCTGCTTTTAACAGAATGCTGCTTTTACAAACTCAGATGCAACTTCTCTGCTATGATGAGTACATGTGGAGGAAAAAAATCAATAAATTTAGAACTGGTATCTGCAATATCAGAATAGCGTTAGGACTTTTAGGATTCATGGGCAAATTTGCTGCCTATAATGGGACACTGAGTAGGTAATGTTTGAATGTGGATTAGAGTCTAGTTTTGTGGTTCTTAACCAAATAAGGGCTCTGATTTGCTTAGATTCCACAGGGCGGGAATGTTGAAGTCCAATCTTGTAAGGTTCTTTCCCTAAAACAGAAAGTCTGAGTTGTCTATTTCATTATTTGGGTTGTAATTTCAAATAAATAGGGGCCCTTGGAAAGAAGTCTGAGCAGCGTTGAAAGAGGAGAGAGAGAAGATTGTGTCCACAAAACCAGTTTGGGTTGCTCCCTGTTTTCATCTAGTGGCCCCTAATTGCATGTACCACATGTATGGGAAGATGCTCCAGTCTTCTTTTTGGAATTAACCATTTTCCAAAACTCTCCATCAGATAGATTGGAGGTGGAAATAGTTGGTGCTCACCAACTTCATTTCAAACAGTCCCAGGAGGCCTCACACCTTCAAGCACCTTGTGCCATGCAATGCACACAAGTGAGTAACACACTATAAAAACACCACACTATCATAGAATCATAGAATCCTAGGGGTTGGAAGGGACCTCGAAAGATCATCTAGTCCAACCCCCCCTGCCAGAGCAGGGCCACCTAGAGTACATCGCCCAGGAACGTGTCCAGGCGGGTTTTGAATGTCTCCAGTGAAGGAGACTCCACAACCCCCCTGGGCAGCCTGTTCCAGGGCTCTGTCACCCTTACAGTAAAAAAATTTTTTCTGATATTCAACTTGAACCTCCTATGCTTCAATTTACACCCATTATCCCTTGTCCTATCGCTGGTCACCACTGAGAAAAGCCTAACTCCATCTCCCTGGCACTCACCCCTTACATATTTGAAAACATTGATGAGGTCACCCCTCAGTCTCCTTTTCTCCAAACTAAAGAGACCCAGCTCCCTCAGCCTATCCTCATAAGGGAGATGTTCCACTCCCTTAATCATCTTAGTAGCCCTGCGCTGGACTCTTTCAAGCACTTCCCTGTCCTTCTTGAACTGAGGGGCCCAGAACTGGACACAATACTCCAGGTGCGGCCTCACCAATGCAGAATAGAGGGGGAGGAGAACCTCTCTTGACCTACTGACCACACCCTTTCTAATGCACCCCAGGATGCCATTGGCCTTCTTGGCCACAAGGGCACATTGCTGGCTCATGGACTAGCAGCTGGCAACACAAATCTCTCATTACAATGTATACTTGGGAATGAAAAATTGCAAAAAACCCAATTACATCTCATGGCAAAGGGGTGCTGCATTGGACCCAGGGGAGAGTAATTCAAATGGACCTGTCCTCTTCACACCAAATGCCTGTTGGCATGGTTTTCTCTGCAGAGCAGACCACAAAACCAGCAAAGATGTAGGCTAAATTCTCCAAATAGAAGGTCTTAAAACGTTTGAGAAAATGGGTTCAGCCACCATGATTAGAAAATAAGCCCCTTCTATTCCAAGACCATGACAGGTTCTGGTTTGAAATGTCAGCTGAAAATGTATCATAGGAAAATGAAACAAAAGGAACTGTAAAGTACTATGTTCCATAAGGGACCCCTGTTGTTTCACACGTTTGGATTAGTAGACTTACAAACAAACTGTGAAACTGCAAATACATTCTCATTTTTAGTCCTTATGTTAATTTGTAAGAAGACAGCACAACATTCAGAAAAGTGTCATTAGAACTCTGTATAGTTCCTCCAGAGATTGTGGTTAATAAAATGAGTAAGTGAACTGTAAGTCCACACCCAGAAGGCATAAAAAGTAATTTAGCAAAACAATAAACACATCTGCAAAGCAAAGAAAGTTTATCTAGCAAGACTGTATATAACAATACTGAATTTCATACTCAGAAATTCTTCCAGCTCAGAAAATTTTCAGGGTGTTTCAACTCTGAGGACAGAAAAAAAGGCAGAAATGAACTAAAGCTTACAATCTCTTTTCTTGCAACTGCTTTTGAAAGCAAGAGGAGATACCCTGCAAGATGGCTGAAGCATTTTTTCTTAAAGAACTAACCTGTCAAGTCTGTAGTTTTCTAATGGGAAATAAATGACAAAACTTTTTTTTTCAAAGATGATAAATATCAAACCCTTTTTTTTTATTATTTTCATTTTAATTTGGGTGTACATATGTATTTTTCTTTGATTTTCTAGCAGGGGGCATTTTTCTTAGCCAAAGTTATGAATTCTAATTGACATCTATACATAATTTATGGTTTTATAGGGAATGTAGATTAAAATTTAGATGTAGTAAGCCATTATTTGGGCTGGGACACATGTATTTTAACTCCCACTGTGATGTCCTGTGCCTCAAGGCATCACTTACTATTTATAATGAAGTAGCATCTTTAAAGACCTCATTTCATGCTGTGCAACACTTATACAAAGAAAAGAATCTTCTTATGCTAAAAACCTGAATACAATTATGTAAATAAAAAGTTGAAGGTGAAAAGAGGGAACAAAATATACTCAAAATCAACAGGCAGGTCAGTGCAGAGGTCAGAATGAAGCCTGTTTCCTGGCTCACTACGCAGTACCTTTGCTGTTCAGAATATAGAGAATCTGAAGGTCTTTTTGCACATCATGCAGTGTGACTTGGGTTTTACATAAGAGTCTGGTTTGAAGGAAGTATGTACTTTTCAGAGCAATTAATGGCCAATGAAAGAAAGAACAAAGGAAACACTGGAAGGGCCACTTTGACCATGAGACTTCCCTAATACAGTTGGTCATTCCCAAACCCTAAAACTCTAAAGCCTGTGGGAAGACAGGAACAGATTTCCTCCAGTGTTTGTGGATCTGCTCTGTGCATAACCTCTTGTGTCATGCAGGGCCTCTGGGGCTTGGATTTGCCTCCTAGTGGTAGTGTGCCCATCAGTCAGAGGCAGTAATATGCAGAGCATTAGCCCTGTGATTGGGTTCCATATGGCCGACTATAAAAACGCTTCTGGTGGCTGATGCATATTTTACTGTCACAGTGGTGTCCTGGACACAGTAAAATCTTAAGTATTCCACTTAACATCACCATATGTTTTCAGTCAGTCTGACTTAGTCCTCAGAATCAAAATCTGCCCCCGAGTCAATATGTAAACACATGCTTCTGTAAATACAATAGCAATAACACTAATGTGCCTGTATTTACTTTTTATATTGAAAACGGGTACATGTCTACTGAAAAAGCTTACCCTATCAACTTCAGTAAGATATATTCAGCATTTTCTAGTAAGAGACTACCACTGGGTTTAGGAAGATGAAGCACTTGATAGAAAAGAAAGGACAGATGGCATAAAAACTGTACCTGTAAATTAATATTTGGACCTGGGCTAATAGGAAGAGTGGCTGTTGCAAGTGTGCGAGTGAGAAGCTGGTTAGGAGGATTGCTGCTAGCTGGATGTGTGGCCTTCCAGTAGGCTTCCAGATAATCAGCAAGGTGCTCACAAGCATCTTCAAGCTGGTTCTCATCAAGAATTACATCGAACATTTCCTAATAAAGGAAAGGTTTTAGTGAGAATCACCATCAACTAAAGGGAGATCAGCTAGAGATATTGTTGACCACACTTTCCATTCATCAAAAAAGAACCACATTTCTAATATTCATGTTAAGATATTTCAACTTTTTTGTGGGGTTTTTTTTGTGTGTTTATGCAACTGATACAAAACATAGCAATTATAACTAGCACTAATGTTACAGTTGCTAAAGCAAGTCCTCATAACTTCCACTTAGTAATACACAAACAGCCAAAGAAGACAGGAAGAGGCAGCTTGAAAAATTCCTTAAAATTCAAAGAGGAGTTAAGTTTTAATCTTAAGAAAGACTAAATATTGAAGTTTATAGCTATTGGAAAAAAGTGGAATTTCAAGAAAAGGGATTAACTCCCCATATACAGAATCACTATGAGAAAACTAAGACAAGCTAAGACCATTAACTAATAGCAGTAAGAAATCATCCAGTTTCCAAGTTTTGTACAAATATTAGCTGAGAGTTTAGTCCCATGGTCTAACTTAAGCCATCTAAAGTTAGGAGGTGAGTTTCCTTCCCTCCCTGGTCAGGGAGACAGAAGCACTCTTGGAGGCAGCTTTGAGAGCTTACACAAGTCTCTAGCATTCTTCTTTGAGTTTTTAGCAACCCGAGGATAATACTCTCTTAACTGATATATCTGAACTTAAATAAAGAAGACATTCCTCTCACTCAGCTCCATAACTATGGGAAAATTCCCATATCTGTAACCAAACAGAACCTTCATCTTCTGGTCTTTTACCCATAGTCTTGACTATCCAGGTAATAATGCTTGCCACATTTAAAACACAGCTGGCGTCTCATAATCTCCACTTTATAGGTAGAAACTGAGAGAATTTGGTTAAGTGCACATCAGTAGAAGATCTGCAGAGCTCTCAGCTATGAAGTACCTCACAGATCTTTGCCAAAACTGTGACCAAGAATGCCAGTAGTGATAGGATGTGGTGACAGACCCCAGGGGAGCTACTCAAACTACCAGCCTTATCCTAAACTGCCAGAGACAAAGCACATCTGTTTTGGTCAGGTGCATTTTTAGATGACGAGGGTTCAAATTTTGACTCACAATACTAAAACAATTATCTAGTAAAACAAATGCTCCATTTGTTCAAGTGGTGAATGTACCACTACACATCCTAATAACTGCTTGTGACTAGGACCGTTTTTTTCCCTACGCCCTTGTGCAGAGCCCAGAGGCTTCAGGATGTTTTCTACAAACAAAATCAGCACTGAAATATGGCAAGAAGAGGGCAAGCATACGCACAAATTATGTAATTAACCTCATGCTTGAAAAAGGCACCTTTTGAAGACAAGATATAAATTAACAGTAACTCACGGGAGGACACTGTGCCAGTTTATCAGCTGCCACCATCTGAACATTAAGGTGTTTGGCCTGAGATTTCCCTCGAGATTTTATTAACCTCTGTAAAACCTGTGAAAAATAAGACATTAATAAAACTGAGCAAGTTCAGACATAAGTTACAAATATAACCACTTAAAATGTTTAAATTTTTAACTGTCCTCTTGAGCCAAACAAATTCCACGAGTATTAAAAATTCCCCTCCTATTTTCCTCTGGTGCTTCTCGTTTTGTTTGTGTCTAAGTTGAAATTCTTTAACTTTTCTCCTGGGTTCTCTTCCTATAAATTTGTTCTCCTCTTTAAAATGCCTTTTCTTTGTGCAATTATTTTCACAGAAGGAAGGGTAACATTAGCAGGAGACGTTAAAGTTTACCAATCAGTCTGATAATCCTTATGTGAAAATCTTTCTTTCATTTCAATACTGTTTTGATTCAGCAAACTGTTAGTTTTACTTACGTGATTTGTACTAAAAGCACAATCCCAATTAAAAAAAAATCATTGTCATTACCGCACCTATTTTCAAGATGGGTTTTGGTAACACCAGAGCTAAGATTCTTTTTTTATTAAGAATATTTCACTATCCAAACGGAAGCAATAATAATATATAGCTCTGAACTTTAATGAGGACACGAGATTATCTGCAATTATGACTTTAACCCCTCTCCCCCCCAAAAATATATATATTAAAAAAAAAGATGAAAAGACTGAAAAACAATGAATATCAGTAAAATATTTACCTTTGGAGAAGAAATCTTCACATATACTATAATGGGAGCCAGAGAGGTTTTGCTTAGTTGAGCTGGGTGGTTAATGGTATCAGCATCAAGAACTACCAACTGCAGAGTCCTAGCTAACTCGAAAATCCGTTCAATTTCACTTTGAACTTCAGCTGCAGATAAGTAGAAAATTAGAGTTATGAAAATATTACTAGGTGATTAGTTTTAAGAAATGTAAAAATGTGGCAGACTGGTGCTCCTCCTCAGGCTGGCAGGAGTTGTTAGCAGTGCATGTCCCTGGAATGCTAGGGAAACAAATACAACATTAATAAGGGTTTTTTGCCTTTACAGGCAGCACCCCCTGCCCCTTGCACCTCCATCACCTCCTGCAATCCCAGCCTGGAAAGATACTTTTAACACTGTCTTACAAGAACCTACTCCATTTATGTAAGAAAAAATAGAAGTAAGAATGCCTGCTGCATCACATGGTAATCTTACTATGCCATTAGTTCCCTACTGTAAATAATTTCAGTTTAGACTTTAATCTTAGTTAGTAATCAACTGGAGTGCCTGAGATAGGCATTAAGACATACTGAGGTGTCAGTATTAGCAGGAGAAGCTCCTGTTTTGCCATTTACTTCAACTTGCCAAAGCTCTGGAAAGCTTCCTTCATATACTGGCCTCAGTCTGGTATCCTAATAAAAATTTCATTACTATGTGTAAAAGACTTTTTAAAAAATATCAATATCCTCATAATGGTATGGTACCTTCACAACCCTGGAAGCTCTGGAAAGGTGATTTTCCCAGAAAAAATCATTTTGTCTTCCAGTAACTCATGCTTCCAGTTCCTCAGCACCCTGCCCAACAGCAGTAAAATCTCTGCAAGACACATGGACTGCAGCTGCTTTCACAGATGTAGAAACTCTCTTTGTTCCCAATTGAAACAAAACTCAATCTTATAATAGCAAAATAACCCTTGAAATGGAATCACATTTTCCTGCTAAATCTTGCTATCAGCTGACTTCACAGAGAAATTACAGAAGCTGGATGATTCGTTCAAGTCTATAAAGAAACTTATCTTATCCAGACAAGATTCTAATTATTACAGGTTTCCTTTTAAAGGTCATGCACACTCCATGAACAAAAACCATATTAGATGCCTAGCCCATTCAAAGAAAATGCTAGAAGGTAACCAGCATAGACTTAAATATCAATGGGAGTTACCAAAACTTATTTATTATAGAGTTTCTTGAAATTATGCTGCAGCATTTTATCTATTATGCTGGCACAAGTCTTGAGTTTGCTTGAAACCCCCCCTTATCTGATCTGGCTACACAGTTTTCTATAGTAAATGGTCTCTTTCAAGAGGTGTGAAGAGATTGGTTTTTATCTTAGAGTAACAACTGAACAAATTAATTATCATTATAAGGTTGCAAAATTCCTAAGAGAGAGCAAAGCATCCCAGCTTCTCTCTATTTAGCTCAGGTGACTACTATGATAATTTCATAAACAAAATAACATCCTCAATGGCCATGAGAAAATTCATATACGATGTTCTCTATTGAAGGAGGTTGACACTGTTTTGGATGTATTAGATATCAACTCCATCTGTAGTTTTCTCAAACTTTGTCTGAGGATATGCCAACCAGTCAGCAGGCTGAGAGATGTGCACAGTATGCTGGTATGGAAAGCATCAGTGTGCATTTTCTGGCTTGTCAATAAAAGCACTGTGGCCCAGCTGCTGTCTGAATTAGGACCAAACTTTTGAAGGCACAACTGCTGATGGTTCTTGGCACATTCATGATTACATTTTCTGCAACTTAGCTGCATAGAGATATTGCTGGAGTAAATTAATACCATTGTGTCAATGACTTAGTAGAAGATACTCAATACTCTATCCCTAAGTCCAAATGACAACAAAATTAAAAATATCAGAGACAATTCTTCATACTGTTCTAATGATGAGTGTGGTAAAATTTCAACCCAGGTTCAACACTTCAGTCAGTATAATATCAGTCAATTTACCATTTTAAGACCATTTCAGACTGCTAAAAAACCTTACTGAAGGCAGTTTATAACGAGCAAAATCTCTCTTTTTGCCAGTGTATCATAATTTTGTCTGGGGAAGCAGTGTTTGCTACACTGCTGGGGAGACTTTTCTGCCAGCATAGAATACATCTCTGTGAAGCAGAGTTCCTGCTAAGTTTTTTGAGATAACCCTTTGCCAGGGCAGAGTATGCCTCAGGGTATCTTTTATTGTGAAATACACGCAATAATTGAACCAACAATTCCACCTAAGTCCAAAGCTGCAGAGGTATCTTTCCCATTAATTAAAAAGTATTTCACCATTTGCTTTTCTTAACTTGGGTGTAGGAGAAGAGTTCAAGGAACTACACTGCATGGTTGATGAACTAACAGGTTGGACCTCTACCTTTCCAGGCAAGAATGGATGGAAAAAATACGATAGAGACTGATGAAGAAGTCCTTATCCCCTAGATACTTCAAAATAATTAATCACTGAATTTTAATAACATCATTAAAGAAATTAGAAGCTTAAGGAATCTTCAGAAATTAAAAAAAAAAATATCAAAAGAAACAAATATGCTATATAAACCCAATGCCTTAAAAGCACATAGAAAACATTGCACAAAAGAAAAAAAAATAGCTGAGAAATGGATGAGTCACATCTGAAATCCAAGAAAACGATAAAAAAAAAAAGGTAATGATGACTACTGAATTGAACTCACACACCTCTTGGTTAAGAAGTAAATAATTAGCTTGACTGACAAGAGTGAGAGTGTGTGTATGCACATACTTATATTGTGGGCAAAATCACTGAAGTGTCTACATTAGGTATTGCACTAATCAGAACGTGCACTGTCTGGTATTTGGGCACAGCAGGCTATCCCAGATTGTATTAGATGCCTGTGCTTGCTGCATACAAAGTGGAAAGACCAAGATGCTATTGAGGGCAATTCAGAAAGCTACAAGGTATGTGATCAGTCCAGATCAAGGCAGTGAGAAAAAGCAAGTATGTTAGTGCTTGACCTCTTCTCATCTTCTGTTTTCCTCCCTTCAAACTCCAAGGTGTTCCTGGGTAGGAAGGGAGCTAACAGCAGGGACATGCTGGACAGGGTACAGCTGGCTCTATCCCTTCCCCAGGCGGGGAGATTCAGCCTCATGGTCTCCAGGCAGGATTAGGTCTCCCACCCTATTCCAGTAGCAATGCTGTGAGCAGAAGCCTCGGTGAGTCTCCTCCAGCATACTCAGTTAAGGGTGAAAACATCTTGGAGAGGAATGTAAGGATGTAAGAGGGAAGCTTAGTCCTCAGGCAGTGTGTCAGAAGATAACTGGATTACATCTGATTTTATCAGATTTCTAACATAAATGTAGTTTTGTCCATATACATGCACTTTCTTGGTCTCAACCAAACCCCTTAGCCATTAGCTTGTTACATAAAAAGGGGAAGGTGGGAGTGGGAGGATGACAGTATTTTCCAGGAAAAGTGGCTGCATGTGTTACTCATGCCTAACAGATGGGGCTCCTGTGAGGGAACAAGCAGAAAGGAGAGGAGCATGTCTGCTGTTCCACCTGGCACTCACGTCTGGGCTCCACTGAAGGGGAGCTGTGGGGTGAGGTGCTGCCGGAAAGAAGGATTTTCCTTTTTTCTGCCTGTTGAGGCTCAGTGTAGACAGAATTCAGACAGCCTTTAATGTACACACACGTCCAAGCAGTATTTACAGATACTGTGTGATGCTTGGAAACTTCAACAAAACCATAATCTATTTATAATGCACTATCATGTCCTGAAATTCAATACTGCAATTACATGAAAATATAAACCAGATAGTGTAATTTAAAAATACTAATTACCAGATGAAAATGGCTACTTCCTCCTCTGTTTTGTTGAGCTAGGAAAACGGTAGCATTCATGGAACCTCTTACACCAGGTTTAAACTGGAAGTAAATCTAGTGGCCTCTGAATAGAAAAGCTGGAAATCAGCAGACTGGAGCACAACCATGAGTGGAGGAGCACAACAGAGGGGAGCGCTGCACTGAGACCAATGCGTCAGGTAGAATCACAGCTGCTCCAGAAGATGTTGTGAGGTAGCATAGCACTGCTTCCATCATTAAACTCCCACACACTCTGTTAGCAAGTAATTGGGACAGTAAGACAGGGCAAAGAAGTAATCTAATATTTACTTTGCCCAGGGGACCAAGTAAGTGTCTTTGCATAGATCGTAGTAGAGGAACTCGCCATGCTTCTGCTAACTTGAGTATTTCTGCACCATGCCTCATTACTCAGCCTAGAGTCCTATAGGCTTTTATAGCTCTGGTCCATACATAGACACTAAGTAAGTATAGGTTTGTAGTTTTGTTCAGTACAAATGCAAATAAAAATGCTCAGACTTTCTTACAGATACCATGTGGAACCACTTCATTGCCTTCCACTGATGGTGAACCACTTGCAAAACATTCATGTACTCACTGAGTGGGAGAGATACTGACTGTAGCCTGATGCTTAGAGTGGGAGGCAAAACATGAGGATTTCATTATTTTTTTTTTCCCAGGGAAAGTTCATTTATTATGCAAAGTGTGTAAGACTCAGTAGGACCGAGTGATAACTATCATAAAGGTGATCATAGCCCTGTCATGGTGATGGAAATTATGAGTTCTCCTCCGTTAGGAGAGAACAGAAAGGAAGCCAGACTTCTTGGCATTTTGGGAAAACAACCCAAACTGTTAGCCTTGGATAAAATGAGGACACAGACACCAACTTTTATCTGTTCCATGAGCTTAGGGGAAAGAAAAAATACTGGATCAATTCAGCCTACAGGTGTGAATAGTTTTAAGGGAAGCAAAGTATGTTCTTAAGCAAACAGCTAACTTGCTAAAAATATTTAATATACTTATCCAGGCACCTTGGTTATTATGCAGATATTTGAGGCCTTAAAAAAATTATCTAACCAACTATGTTGCTTTGTCTTTAGAACATATTCTTTCCAGACACTTATAAATCATATGTACTTCAGTGCAGTGTCACGACGAAATGTTGCTGAGAGTTACCTCTAGTTTACAGAAATAAAAAATATACATTTCCCCTCATGACCGTTGGAAGCACCCAGAAATTTTCATTAAAATATTTCTCTAATACTATATCAAAAAAACTATTAATGAGTTAGAAGTTAGTAGCAAAATTCCAGAGCAGAACTACCTGGAGAATTATTGACTGCCCTTAGATGTTAACAAAAAAACCCACAAACTGGGCCAGACAGATCTAAGAGCATTTTCAAACATGTAAGGCTGAAAAATTCTAACAAGTTCAAGATCTTCATGCTACTATTTCTCCATCAGTGCTTAAAACTTCATGTAGCCACATCCTCATGATAAGTCCAAAAGCTCTTGGCTGTTATATTACAGCATTCTGGTTCAATAGAGCTTCACCTTTAGCAGATTACTTAACCATATCTGAAGATTTAATACCTGCAAGTGAGTTTTCTAGACATTCCTTCCAGCTATCTTGATAAATTATAAAGAAACAATCAGAATTTTCCATAACACATTGGACATCTTTTTCTTTGCTTTGAACTAAATTAGGTTCTTGAGATTTTGTACTGGAAACATACTCTTGGTCAAATCCAAATTTTGCATTCCTGCTTCACTGCCTCAGTGAGGAGTGAAGCATTATTTCACATCTTAGCAAACACCCTTTTAAATTTATTTTTACTTCATAGATAAGGAAACATCTACTTGAAATTATCATATACCAACTGTCATAAAATATGGAGAATACATTATACCATTAGCATATACTTATATATATGTAAAAGAAATTGTTACCATCGTTCCAAGCATTCAACTGGCTTTTTACACATATATCAAGAAAATAAAAATGCAAGGCTGAAATTTGCACTGATAAAAACTATTTCCTCAAGGATTTGTTTCATTTTTAGAAAACAACACTTTGGGATACCAGGCTAATTATATCAATGGGACCTCTGTACATTCTCTAAAGCTAATTTTCTAACAGTCAGCAGTCAACTGCACATGGAAACTGGGTGCATGTGATTCCTGACAGGTTACTGCATATTCACATACGGAGCAACTAAACAGATTCCTAGACATTTGGCTGAAATCAATTTACTACACATGTAATTACATATTTTACATCAACATTCATATGTCTGTGTTGGAATACGCAGATTAGGTCCATGCACCTTAAAAATTTGCACTGAATAATCTCTAGTGTTTATTTGTCGATCTCAACTTTATTTTTAGAATTACTTGAAAATATATAAGGAAAACCCAGTAAGATTTTGTAAAAGAAATGTCTAGCAACACAGCACATGATTGACTTTTGTCTATCAGCAAGCCAGTTATGACAAACACATGGTGGTTCTGCAAGGTACAATAAAGCACTGAACACAAAACAGCAGGAAAAGTAATTTGCGAGCTTGTATACATACCCAAAACATCTGGAAAGGGAGAGCATTAATGAAGCAAAGAATGGAAAAAGCCAAGACAATCAGGTTCTTGTACAAAGCATACAGCATGAGGTAAGGTTATAACAAGTGTAACATACACAGAAACAATAACAACAACAAAAAAAGTTTTGTCTCCTTTTGACAAATAAATGCAGCAAAACCACAAAGCTGGTTCAGCAGTTTCTGCAAATGGCATGTGCACAAAGAAAAATTTAAGCCAATTAGGACTGGTTTTCAGGTGAATGAGATTTAACCATGTACTGTACATTTTTTTGGAGCAAAAAGACTTTTCAAAATTGCAGATTTTAGTCTTTTAAAGAAATTAATCAATTGCCCTTCAAATATTAAACGTATAACAGTACTGACAAGCAAACATTTCTCTTTCTATACAAAACAAGTTCTCATTTAGGAGAGGAATAAGACTGTGCTGTCCTCCTAAATCTTTATGAGCCAGACACTGTTTTTATAAATTATTGGATACATTAATTTTACAGTAGAATATTCAGTGATAGAAGTGCTTTCCAGTGAGTCAAATCCTGAGTCTATTTTAACTGATTCCTTTACAGAAGCAAACTTTCAGTCAACAGGTGTGTCTAGCATCAAGCTCAATGAGACTTACCTATAATCCTGTAAATCCAGTTCCTCATGACAAATACTACTTTTGATTAAGACATTGTTTGTCTATGCCTGCTTGAAATTAATTCTGGGTTACCTAATAAATCAGTTCCAAATAATGGTGCTCACTCCACTGTTCACTGTGCTATGCACCGTTATAGATAATATGCACTATACTGTAAACCTATATTGGGTGATAAGGTTCTCAAAAAGAGGTTCATTTATTTCCCAGGAAAAAGTATTTGGTATAATTTATCAAGGACAGTACCTTTGTACTACACTAAGTCATTGATAGAAAAAAAAATATTTTCAAAATTTAAAAAAATATCCTTCTCTGCTGCAGTTACAACTGCTGATTCACAAATGTGAGCATAATGGAGGGATAAATATCAGTCACTTGGCTGTATAGCTGCATGAGTTACTACACAAAGATGGGTGTGTAAAGGAAAAACTTTTCATTGAACCTGCAGAGGAGACATCTGGATCAACATATAGCCATTCTGGGAAGTTATATTTGCCCATAACTCATAAATTTAGTGTATGTTGAAATTGTTGGGAGGTTTTTTGGTATGACTTTTTGGTTGGGTTTTTTTTCCTTCAGTGATTTGGAGAAAAGGCCCTAGGTATTTTTAGTTAATACAAGGGAAAATTTAAGTAGAGAAAGAATTCACTTGCCAGGACCCCTCATCAGACCTGCAGCAGATACTAGAAAAGAACTAACCTGATTTATCTATGACTGAAACCTGTATTACAAGAGAATATTATTTGGCTGCAAAGCTTATACTAATAAAGTAGGAAATGTTAAGATATCTCTCTTAAACTTTTTGTGGCTTTCATTATAAGACAGCATAACTTGAGTTTGTAAATCTAATAATATAATATATTATTATATTGTATAATATATTACTATACTATATAATATATTATGTTATACAATATAATAATACATTATATATGTATATATTATATAAAATAATTGAGTGCTCACAGCAGTGGTATGTTGTCATCTTTGTGAACCACTGCTAGAAAAGGCCACATACTATCATGCTACAATTTTTTCTTGAATCACATTGCAGTCAAGTGAGGCAATAGGCTGTATCACTGCTTCTAATTTCTTCCTTTTGCTTAACACAAGGATTTTCCCCTTGTCTTCCAAAAGCAGTTGCTTTTTCTGATTCTAGGTTGTTTTATCATATCTCATCTTTCCTCCAAGCCCACTGCTACCACATGATTTCCCTCCATGATTTCCTTCCTCACTGTTTTTTTGTCCTCCCATGATTTACCTCCTGTCTGGACGACAGACCCTGAAGATACATCATTGATGGGTTCAACTTTCCCAGGTCCTACTCCATATTTCTAACCTTTTCTATAATGGATTTTCACTAAGGTCTTTCACCCTTAGCCAAGCCACCTGCTCCTCCAGTTCAACATCTCTGAAGTAAAAAACTTTTTTATTCCATATTGTACAGCAAAGTAGGGATTGAAAGCTGAAAGACTAATATTTTCCTGCTTTAATTCTGTTTGTCTGACTGCTAGGGGCAGGTTTTGCTCAGTGTCATTGCTGCACCTTGCCCAGGAAAGCTGAGTCTTCAAGTAATTCAGATGCAAAGCTTGGCATGTGTTATAGGCAGCTTTTAACAGTTCAGTCAAGTTTTCTTATTAATTTCATTAAAAAATTCCCAGAAACTTGTAACTGAAAATAATATTCAATTCACCATCAAATTTCAAAACCCAGATAGGTTATTAGAAGTATGGGAGTATTACACCCTCTGAAAGAAAAGGTTTTGAGAATATTTTCACATAGGTAAAATTAATTTTTGCCCTAACTTCATGGTTAAAATAACCTACTTACTCTGACTAGTGTTTCGCAAAATTATTTTAAAATACTGTTTTAGACATCAGATAAGATTTAGAACAATTATAAGCTACTGAAAACCTGGCATGGTAAATCTTAGTTAATAATAATAGGCCTGTTACAAAAACTAGAGCTATATCTATCCACATATCTAGGCATATACATAATCACTGTCATTTTTTGCATGTCTTCAACTGAAGTTCTGTCACAATTTTAAACACCTCTATGAAAAAAGTACCTTGACTAAAATAAAAGATCTGGTGTTCTTAAGGGTAAGGTTACCTTGAAATAAAGATGTACACAATTGTTCTGCATTTATTTATAGCATTTTTATCTGTATTAAATTTTGTGATAGCTGATTTACATATATACAAATATTTTAGCATAAAGGATAGATTATATGTGTTTTACTGCTGCATATATTTGTGTGGTATTGCATAAAATTGCACATGCTTTGATGTTCAAGTTGGGAAAATTAATCACCATCCTTATTACCAATTTTCAGCTCCACATAAAACAAATGACACAATCTTTTCATTAGATTATTAAATAGACTTTGGTGTCAAGACTGAAATACAACATATTAGAATATTCTTGTGTGTAAAGACATTATATTGTTGCAGTATATTGCATTTTGATATTTTAAAATACTTGAATTAAGACATACTGGAAACTATCAAACTACTTGCAATTAAAGAATCACAGCCTCCACATAGCTGAAAGCAAGCCTTTTAAGAAATGAATTTTCAAGAAAGGGAAGTAAAACTTTTTAAGGCAGTCATTCTAAGGTCATTCTAAGAAGGACACCTGTATTAAGCAAATATTAAGTACTCAGTCAAAGTACAGGTATCCTCAGAAATTTTGTTATAAAACTAATAAAGACCACCTTCTCATGTTTATTCTAAGGGCGCCTTAGGTTGACAATTTCCCATGCAGACACCTGCACTGTAGAAAGTGACATTTTGCTACATTTTTCCAGTTATGCTTGGTTTCTTTTCTGGCTAATAAATGTCTAATTACTTATACACTCGGACAAGCTGCAGTACACAAAGACTCATGTAAGATGACAGATACATATGCTATGAACCTAGCTACACAGTTTGTTTTTTTTAATATCCCCCCTTTTCTATCCTTCAGGTTTTGTACCAACCTCCGTATTAATTTAAACTGATATTGCACTCAGAGAATGTGTGCCTCAATAATTTTTTCAAGTCCAAATTCAGTATCTTTGACTACTAGTGATCTTATCGAAGATTATGTGTAATATCAGTAATATCTGTATAATTTCAAGTATTCTGGAACGACCACCTCTATTTAACCAGAAGAACATCTCTTCACATCTTATTTACTTTATGGACGGCTACTTCGCCCCACTGAGGCAAACAGCAAAACATGAAAACTAAACATAGGCAGGATAAATCCAAATCAGCACTATATGAAGTTTATCTGGTAGTGATTTTAAATTTTTTTTCTAGTGCAAGGATTTTGGAATTATGGGAATTGCGATTTTCTCACAGCAGAGAGAAGGCTATATTTAGTTTGCAGATATGAACTGGGAGAAGTATACTTAACAGTCAATTAGTAGATAGCATCATTATAGGTACTTACCCAAGCTTGATCTTGTGTTAGATCGTTCTATTATCGCATGCTTACTGGGGTTGTTTAATACTGAGCGTTTGGCAAGGGAGATGTCTGCTGTGACTCGTGTAATTGATATACTGCAAAAATAAAATACAGGAAAATAGAACAGAATGCATTTATCATGCAGGGATGTGGGGAGGAAACAGTTTTTAACGGAAGAAGTCGGCTTAGACTACAGAGAAACAAGATGCACAGTATGCTTTGCATAATGTGAACAGAGAAGAAAATCTGAAAGTGTTACAAGAACTATTAATGACATTTCCTGTTCTCCAAAGTATTGAAAATCAGTTTGACCGGTGACTTCAAAGATACACGTCTGAAGAGAGAAGAGGCAGGAGGTCAGAAACATCCTGCAGAAGATGGGATTTTCCTGGGGGTTTCCAGGCCTGGATGTGTACCCATAGCCCCAGTATGAATAGGCTGGTTTCTCCTTTCTCTAGTTTTGATTAATTTGTTGAAAGACTTACTTTAGCCAAGACATAAAGGGATATGCAGAGTTAACAGGTAAAGACAAGGCTTAGCAGGGAAACTAGTACTGCCATATAATTCTTATTTTTATTGTTCAGTTTATTAGCATACGTTTTTAAACAGTGTGCAAAAACTACTTATAATTTTTCAGAAAAAAACAAAAGCAATATGCTGGCTACAAGAAATATGGACTACAACACAAACAAGGAAGCAAATGAAAACTGTGAGCTGAGCATCAGACAGGCTCTGTTTTGTGTTTCTGAGAAAAGCCAAGCCAAGAAAGTAGTGGTTGCTTCCAGTTGTTTGCAGTGACCTGCTACACAACCTTATGCATATTCTACTTCCTAGGAAAACAATTAACTCAGTATGTTTTGCTTTATAGGGTCAAAGTTCACTCTTTGGATAAATTCCCTTTCAAAGTCTGTGATCTAATGAGGTTTAAGGGTCACATTTTTCCAGTGCTAAGAGTTAAACCAGACTGATGATATTCCCTTGTTTTTCCTTGTATGATCTTACTTGGAATTTAAAAGGAAGTAATGGATTTGCAAAAACAGGGAGGTCTCCTCTCTAACATACAGTCAGTTGATGTTCATCTGAAATGTAACCAAATAGGTCATTTCTCAATGAGGTCAACATGTGTATGTATTTTTCTAGAACTCTACAAAATGTAACAAAGCCAGAAGTTAATACAGAAAACCAGAATTTGCATAATACTGATTAGTAATATAATTTTGGAAATTTAGCCATGATTCACTTAAAAAACATAACAGAAAACATAACTGAAGATTGTGATTTCTGGCATAACTCTTCACAGATGAAGCCATTAGTCTTATAATCAAATCCCACCTGTACTTGGGGGTACTCAGTAGTAGTTACCCTTGTTTGCTAACCGATGAACACTACAAATCTTTATAGCTTTTTGGATTTTTTACAAAATTTTTCTTTCCTGGCAATCTTCCCTCCTCCTGCAATAGAAAATACTTTGCCCCATTTTCAAATGCAATTATGGTATATTGAAAAAAATCTAGATTTATCAACATAAAAATGCTATTTTCAACATGGCCTTAATGACTTTTGAGATATATAACAATATAGGAAATCTGCCAGTCTTTTTATGTTTCTTTCTTATGTTCAGATCTGGCCACAGCTTGACAAAACATTGAGACATCACAGCAAATTTCCATGGGAGCACTCATATTCTGATTTGTTTAGGACCTTGTGTCCTGATTCAGAATGCTACTGAAGTCTGGGATGCTACAAATCTGCTACTTACAGATACCAATTGTATTTAATATTTGTGGATTCACCCTGCTCAACTGGATATATAACTGATTTTTTTTTTTCATTTTTTTTCTTTTTTTTTTTTTTCTTCCAACACCCCCTGTTATGTTAACTTCCAATTCTGAAGTTACATAGCTAAGATCTGGGAACCCTCAGTTATATAAACAAGGACTCCCAAGTGGTTAGGTCTCAACATAATTCTAAATGAGAAAATACAACAGCTTAAACCACAGTGTTGTATATTTTAAAGAGCTGAAGCTATTGACAGAAAACCTCAAGCTCCCTCTTGAATGTTTGACAGAACCAGGATATATAAAATGGTGTTACTGCTCTACCCACTTCCAGACTACATGGAACAATCATTGAAGCTGCAGATATTATAACAAGACCTTAGTGGTTTTTTTCAGTTTTTCACCTCAAATATCAATGTACTAACATATTAATCTTGGGTCTGACTCAGTAGCAATATAACCACATGTGGAGAATCCACCTGATGTCTCAGGTCTGTGGGTCTATGATGTTTGAATTACAGAACATGCCACTGCTTTTAGAAAAGATTTATCATTTGACATTTGTACTGAAGTAATGTTTCAAGGCTCAAACACTAATCAGGTTGGACCTTGCTGAGTACACTGTGGGGGACAGACTGTAACAGCACTCAGATCAAAAGCTAGAGATGTGCAGCCTATCTGTAATAAGGGTCCTTGGTCAACCTACCAAGGAATTAGCTGTCATGACTATTTTTCTACACATATTTTCCAAGAATGTCATTATTTCTTTAAATTCTGTGGTACATAAACAGGGCCTAAACACAAGTAGATTTGCATTGCAAAGTACTTACCGCCCTTCAAATCTATGTTTTAAAAAATCAAATAATGCTTTTTGCATCATATCTGTTACCTAGAAGCAAATAAACAACAAATTAATAATCACTTAAAAAACTCATAATACTTGATGCTAATAATTATATGTAATAAACTTGACAGTAAATCTTGAATCAGAACTATATAATTGGAATGTAAGTAATTAATTTTTAATTAAAACACAAGTAAGCAATACTGGTAGAAGTATTTTGGGCCAAATAAAATGATTCCCAATGATCACTTACCTCATATCCCTTCAGAGAAGGCCCCACTAAAACTACTGGTCGCATAGAAGGCACTACATCATAAGGAGGGATGTGCTCTGTCTGCAAAACAGAAACAGCTTTCAGCATCACAGAATCTAGAGAAAGTGTTACACATCACTTATAATATTCAGAACTCTGAATTTCCAGTGATATCACCAACACAGGATCCATAGATTCATTAACTTCTCCTGAAAACTGGTAGTACAAGATACGGATATAACAGGTTAAGGGCTTTCAGTTTTCTTGCTGTTTTCATACTTGCTCTGGGTAGCTACAAAACTGTTAATATGGAGACATTCACATGTCCCATTCCATAATTCCTAACTGGTTGACCAGAAAGTTTATGTCCAATAGTAAATTATTTGAAATAATTGACTGTAGAGCTGTGACATCTGTTTCCCAGGAATATTTTATGTAGGCAAATTATGAAGGAGAAAAATAAATCAAAAAGGGAGGTGTAAAGCATAACACATCTCTTTTTCTGTTCAGATCTGCCCACAGCTTGACAAAACATTGTGACATCACTGCAAATCCCCATGGGAGGACTCATACTCTGATTTTCACATTTGCATCCACAATTGACTTGCAAATGAAATAAAAATAATGGCTGATCAAGTAAGTATTTACAGAAAATTTTCATAAACAGAGCTTGGGATAGCAATCCTTCCACTTTGGGAAGTTTCCATCACCACCCAACAATGGATTCGGATAGTGTAATATTCACCAAACTACTTACTGATGTATCGTGCACAATTTAAGAAAGTACTTTAAAATGCAAAGAGAAGAAGAGTGTCTGCTTTTTGGTCACTTCAATGAATTGTAATTCACAATATATCACCGAGAACAAAACTTATCAGAGAGAGGTTTTTCTTTAAAAGGGTGAGTTTGGCTTCTTGGGAAAATCCAGAAAAGTATGTACAATCTGGAAAAAGGTATGCTATATTTATTTTCCAAATGACCTGCACAGTGCAAATACATCAGTCAAGATTACATATTACAATCATTGTTCATTGTATCAGCAGTCAATGTATCCCAAGGTGTTTCACAGTAACATTAAAATAAGTATATACATTCCAAAACACAAAAACACACAGACCAACATTAATACAGTGACAGCACAAAATGCTACACAAGCAGCAGTCTAAAACAGCCTAAAAACATGGAAAACATTTTGTGAATGTTTTTCAGTGCAATTTATCTTTTTCTTTCGTTACCTGTAGCTTAACCAGATAATTAGTAACATAAGAATGAATAGTAGTGCCCAAGGCATCATGAGCATGTGAAATGATGTATTTTACACAGTGCAGAATCTGACTCAACACATTTCAGAGAAAAATGCTGCAAATATGCTAAGTTGGTAACAAAATGCAGCCTTCCACTATTCTTGGTAATATTAATAACAGCCTGCTAAGCATATTAGGGACAGATCCTAAGAAAAATTTATTACAGATGTGTAAGTGCTTATAGCTTAAATGTCCTTATGCAACAGGTCTTTGTCTTAATGTGGCTAACTCAGCCAAAATTGTTCATGCTAGAAGTTGACAAATTTTTAGAAAATTAGGGAAAGGACAGAAATTACCTTATTTGATGGAATATGGGGCATTTTAAATTCTGCTCTGTCAAAACAGGCATTTTCTTCTCTAATCTTTACAGCTTGATGCAATGAAGCTGCCAGTAGAAAACTGAGTAAGAGTTATCTAATGGAAGCATTAAAATTCCTTAGTTTAGCCTTAGAGAATCTAATCTAATTTTCTGAGGGGACTGGCACTGAGCTATACAGCTTTGACTTGCAGATTCGAGTTCAGATATGAAGTTGGAATAAAAACTCACATTGTTTTGACCAAATGGTTTTTTCTTAGTGGTTTGTCTATGTATGATTAGTTTGGGATGTCCATCCAATATTTACTGTAAATGTTAGTATTACATAAACCATGATTAGCAGTAAAGATTCTGATGCAGAAGGAAAAGAATGAAGAGCAAAATGGTAGTAGCCACCATCTAGGTCCAGGATCATTAATTTAGAAGCTGCATCCTTGATAGATGCCTATGCAGACAGGATTCAATAGATGACAACAGGTATTACTCTTCCTTAGCATCTAAACTTAGTAATAAATATATAAAAGAAATTACTCAGAAGCAAGAAACTGATGTTGATTTTCACAGTGGGCTATGAATGAGACAGTACTTAGCAGATCCTGCTGAAGAAAATGCTGGTGACTTTGGAAATGAGAAGGATCCAATATTATTTAAAAGTGTTCAAGAAGGAAATAGAGAAAAAAATTTTATTTACTAAACATGAGAGAATCCACAGCAGTGGTAAAAGTGGAACTTCAGATTCTTTTATAAGCACTAAAATAGATTACTGTTACCTTTAAATTTAACTGTGTGATTAAAAACAAATTCATAAGAGCCATGAAGACTAAGATTTAAAACAAACAAACAAAAAAAAATAGAAATGTGGTATTTCACTGCATAGTTTGGCTGCTACCTAGTGTCTTGATAACTTATTTCAGCAAAGATCCTAGAAACGTATCACAGCTTGCTGTGATGCCTCAGGATGCTAGTTGTATAATTGTGTAGTTATCCAGATTATCTATGGAGAGACATTGGTACTCCGGGGAATCACCAGTACCATTTCCAATAGCTGAGATAATAAGAAAGTCTGACTGATGAATGGCAAGAACATTTCGCATTTTAGTTATACAGGACAACAGGAAAAACTCATAATGAACTGTCAAAACACGGGTGCTTTTTCCACTGTTTTTTTTCACCTACAGATTTTGCACCTACTATATTAAAAGTTTAAATATTGACAAAATTTTTAAAAAAATGGTTCTTGCTATTTTTTTTCTATGTAGAATCTGAGTACCTGAGTAGATTCCAATAATTATTTCAACAGACTGAGTTATAAGGGAAAAAAACACTTGAGAAAGATTGAAAACAACAAGCATACACTAGAGAGAGGCATTATATGGATTTTTGTAAGAAATACATTTCTGAAATTTTCAGAAACCTTTCTGTTTCCTATTATTCCATCAAAAAGGATAAATAATGCTGCAGAGTTTCATGGATGCACTGAACTTGGGACTTTTTGTTTTCTTGCACCGCCACCACCAACAGCTTGATACATTTCTTCCTTAATTCTAGAATAGCTGTGCTGCTCATCGGGGGTAATAATGCTAATGATGCCAGTGGCAGGATAAACACAGGTAATGTCAATATAAACTTACCGATTTCTGCTTCTGCTTAGCTACAGCAGCATGGAAAAGAAACAAAGAACAACAAAGCATGCATGTTATTGGCTTGTCAGAGGACGCAGACAGTTAACAGGACTAGAAATGTGACGCAGTGCAGGTGAGCAGGTGGACAGATGGGAGCTTGGAAGTCGATGTTACCTTCTTAAAGAAGGGCATTCTTTTCTCTTTGGAGTGGGGTGATGTTACACTGTTTGCACTGGGTTTGGGGTAGCGATGGTTTGCTGGAATATCATTTTCTTCTGCATCTAAGCCAGTGGCATCTATGTCTATAGCTATATACAGACAAACAATTCAGAATTATCAGATGACAGGGAAAGTAAAGATAGGTTAAAAAGGAAATAACAGGTAAAGAAAAATAAAACTGTCCAGAGGAACAAATAAATTTAAAAAAAATTAAAAAATCAACCATGAGTACAAACACAATAAAACAAAGGGAAAAATTTAAAGATAGAGTACATTAGGATTAGAAGACAGAAGGCAACCTGTAATAGCTACTCAAACATTTTCCTCTGATCTGTTTTTACACATCAGACATGTGTACATCAGACATACACAGAATTACTTTTACAAAACAGAGCAGTGGCCAAGTTTTCTTGTGTAAAACTGAACCACTTCACCAATTTAAACAACAGCACTTGGCCAACAACATTTGAATAATTTTATAGGAATGAACACTAATTTAAAATGTGTAATATCAACTGAAATTTGAGCTGTCACTAGCATGTCTGTAGAAGATTAAGAAACAAAAGGAAAGCCACTTTTGAAGACAAAATCAGTCTGATACTGGTAGAATAATATCAGAATTTAACAGCAATTGGGATTTTTAACCATTTTAATTAAAAATGCATAGTAGTAGTAAGAATTATGTATCAGAAAAAACAAAACCAGATCTTCCAATAGTGAAAACTAAAAGACTGGGTCTCAGAAGAGAGGAAATTGATCCCAGCTGGTCTCACACATACGGATCCTGTTGTAAAGAGTGATGATGTAGGCCAGGGCAAAATGGAAGTGAATACATCAAACCACTGCTGTTCAACCTCTACCCCAAAACAATGTTCAGCACACCATGCTTATACCATAAATATAAAATATTTACCCGTTTTACAGTTTAAGCTAAAATAATCAAAATACTTTTTCAAAAGGCAAAGCTATGTTATGCTAACTACATCTGAACTAAAACAAAGCCAAATGAATCAAGCAGACAACAAAAAGCCTTGTTTACAATGCTCACTCTTGATTTAAAGTAATATATCAATCTTGTCTTCAGCAAGTTCATAGACAAAAGTGATCCATAAACATGCTGTACAACATCACCCTTGTGTTTAAAGATCTTACCCACCTCTTGTCATCCACTGGTAACCTTTGCTTGCCTTGTTGTGCTATTATGTTGAACTGAATCTAACTCTACATAGATCTGTAAGCAGTACTGTTTGCATTGACTTTATCCCAACGCATAATTAATCACTGCAAACTATTATGAAACCATCTCAGTGACCTCCTTTCAGCTGCATGATGAGTGGGACATCAATATAGCAGCATGTGCTATGAAATTATGCAACATATAAATACTTCTCTCAAGGCTTGTGTAGCTACTGATTTAAGAGACACCTGGGACAACAATCTCTTCTGTTTGAGTAAAGTGTATTTTCCCATTTGACTTATCCACAGACCTAATGCCCGGATGCATGAAATTCCCTGATCACAGAACTGTGCTTTTGAGCCTGCCCTTGCCTGGAAAGCCTGTGAATAGATCCACACGCAGACACTTTCTACACTCCTGCTCTTAAAAAGAGCCACAGAAATAATATAACATTTAATTCTAGCCACATAAAAAGAACATATTATCTTTTTCTTGAATATGGGCCAGCACAGATGCTATAAATCACTCATAATAAGGAATATTAGAACTTCCGCAGTTCTATGTTCACCGAAAATAATCAGTCAAGAAAAATGAGGATTGCTAGGTTTTTCCTGTAAAAAAGAAATGCAGAAATTAATCAGTTAAAGACCAGAGTCTGCTGTTTTCATCCTCAGTTTTCACACATTTCTGTACTACTTCTTGTACTGCTGATTATCTTTAGTTCATTGGGGTTTTTTTCAAAGTAATTTTTACCCTAATTCTCATCCTGATTGATGGTCCACAAGGACTGTAAATTGATTGCTATATCAATATAATATTGATTATGGAAATGGCTATGAGCCTCATTTTAATTTTTTTCCCCCACTAGTCCTTTATTTTGTTTATTGGTTGGTTGGTTGTTGTTTGTTTTTGTGGAACGAGTTTATATTGAAAGAAAAATGCTCAATTCAGAGTCAAAAAATGAAGTGAACATACTCAGTTACAGTCTCTTCAACTCAATAAATAATTTATATATTTTTCTTTCTTACACTTTCAAAAAGAGAGGAAATGGAATAATGATTGAACTGTACTTTTAAGTCATATTAGGTTTTGTGTTAATCACAAACTATGCCTCTTTTACCCTTCTTGGCATGTCTTAAGCAAAAAAAGAAACTGCAGACTTGAAATCTTAACATCATAGAATAATAATAATAATAAGATAATGTGCACTATTCACACATATTCTCCAAATCTTCAAAGTGACTATATGAATTTAACCAGATTTTCTTCTTCCAGAATAAATGTTTTCTGAAAACTGCTACCTGAAGAAATGGCTCAGTGCAATAAAAGCATAATCAAAAGCAATTGGTAAGTTAGTAACAAAGGTATGCTGCCCATTTTCTTACCTCTAAATTCTGTGCTACATTCTGCAACCTACATATGTTCTGCTCTCCAAATGTTTTTAGGATGAAAGAAATATAGCATTTCAGATGCTATAACTATGTAATTACAACATATATCCATGTACACTTTCTACAGGAAAAATGCAGTCACCTGTATAAGCAAGCCATCATAAAAGAGAAGATTAAGGTATGCTCTACTGATTTGTGATGACTTGGAAAACTGAAAATACATTTTTTTTAAAGGGAGGTAAGGAACCTAAGTGGAATTTTTATAAACAGACTGCAATTGTGATAAAATTGTTGTTAAAAAAAAAACAAAACATGGTTTCACACGTTTCACAAGACAAACAGATATATTTTAAAATTAATTTAATCAAATTAAGATACTACCCCAACTTGAATGAATTCCTGTCTCTCTCCTAATGTCCATGTAAATACTTTAAAATTTTCAGGATCATTTTAAGATGCCCACTCTGTAGACCAAACTCCATAGAAACTAATATGATTAGAAAATACATCTCTTTGACTCAGGAGACAATGCATTAGCAACATTCATTATTATTTTCTGATTTTGCACATTCAAATTGTACAGGTTTTTCTTTCAGAAGAAGATAAAACATACAGCAATGCAGCAGCTGAATTTAGTAGATTTTGTGTGTGTGTGTGTGTGTGTGTGTAATCTTTTGCCATGCTTTTTTCAAGGTGCTAATGCCATTTTCCTCTGCCAGCTCGACATGTATTACTTCATACTTCTTGAACCCAAGGTATATAAAGTTAAATCTGTCTGTTAAGACTCTAAATACAAAACATAGTTGAAAAATTTGTCACAAAAGGCAAAAAATATCTTGTACACTAGAATTATGTGAAGCATACTATCATTATCAGAACTGTGAAACTAAAAGTTCCTGTTATTATAAAATAGGGCTGTTCTTATTGCTTCTGCAAAAAATAATTTGGGGATTTTTATTCTCATTGTTGCTTCTCCTCTTTTACCAGAAGGTACTTTTCAGCAGGCGTGCTTGCACCAGACCAAACCTCTACCTATCCTACTGCAATACAGTATCATCATTTTATCAAATCTTTGCTATAAAATATCATGGCAAAAACCAAGAGGGAATTTTTGTGGATCGTTAACAACACTATCATGGACTGAACTTGCTGGCATTGGCTCTATTACTTCAAACCTACCCAAACCAGCCTTATAGGCCAAGGCAACCTTCCAACTTTATCCCTGTGAAGCTCAAGGAACAAGAAGAAACTGAAAGGTTTGTGACCTACTCACCAGATGATGGAGGCGTTGATTTTCTGGAACTAGGAACGATGTCACCCAAACTGGATGAAGAATTTCCTCCTGATTTACTGGAGTAAAGTGACAAATAAGTGTAAAGTTTCATAGTTTTCTCAGTACTTAATCTAGTTTATTTTTTACCTCCCTTCTAAATGAGCTGCCAGATGAAAGACAAACAGCGTTTCTGGCAGAAGTATAAAATATACATCTTACACAAAATGTGTGTATAGCTTGGGGACTGAGGAACTGCAAACATCAGTCATGCTCCTTGTGCTGCTGTGAAACGGCTGCATAGGCTCTCACTACCTCATGACTGCAATATCATCCAATCATTAATATGGCTACTGATAAGTATTAACATTACTAGTCATTATTAAGACTAATTCTTATACCAGTGAGATTGTTTCTTTTAACAGAAGAGTTATTGATAGCTCCCTAGTGAAACTGATAGTGTGCTTGCCTAACTACTTCCCAGTATAATTAAAGTACAACTTCCTCTGCTCTTTCACTACAAGGTAGCCTTTCAGAAAAAAAAAAAAAAAAAAGTCTCATAAATGTAAATAAAGCAGTCTAGCGTTTTGTCAAGTTCTGCTTTCTGAAAATCTCTCCAAGCTGTGAAAATGAAATTATTTTTCGTCATTTTATTTCTGCTGCCATAACAAGCACAGCAGTGAAAAGAATGCAAGAAAGGCTATTTTGCTCTTCAAGTAATTCATGTGATAGTACAGGTTTCAACTTACTCCATCTTAAAATATTAATAAGCACTAAGTAAATGCATTTGTGGTGTATTACAGTATTATCTCTTGTGAGAAGTTCTGAAGAATGGAAGGCTTTACAATTTGGAAAGGGACCGGATCACTGGGTCAGATTTAGCTGTATCAGAAGCATTTGAGAGGGGCAAGAAACCTGATGTCCTCCTGCTGAGGACAGCATTCTCATAGCAAAAGCATTTCACAGCCAGCAAGCATGGCTGAACACTGCAGCATCCTGGCTTTCTCCAAGAGTAGACATGGTCCTCAAACCCTGCTGCCCTTCCTACTGAAGAAGGAAAGCCTTCCTGCCTTCCCAGTTTTCTCAATTCCAGCTCCATCCTGCTTAGACATACTAGAAATGCATGTTTCCTATACACCCCAAGGCAAGCAAGTGGGATTTGCCTCCATGTGTTAATGTTTACTGGAAAACTATCTGATTAAGAATTCTATAGTAAAGATGACTTTATTATCACCCTGCAGTATTGGTCAATAGATTTAGATATTAAATCTTTTTTTCCATACAACGATGGCTGTGGCCAGAGACAGCAAATGACCTGACATGTAATTTCCATCATAAAATGTGGTATTCTTAAAAAACTGCAAGGAATTTGACAGCCCAAACAATTTTTTCCCTAAGACCTAACTAACAGGTACTGCTTTAAGATTACAGATAAATTAATCTTAATGTTTTCTGTAATTTCTAAAATAATCTTTAGAAGTGTTTAGAAATAGAAAGGTCATGAAAGCAAGTAACAAATGCTAAAGAGACTGAATTTTTTTAAGTACAAAATTGTGTTTGTACATAGTAAATGTACTAACTGCAGTGTATATTTGCAAATATTTTACGAAAATAAAATAGAATAATTGCCATTGTAGGCTATTGTATATTGTAGACTAAGAGTCTAAAAATCCACTTCTCTCAAATGGCAACGACATTATTTACATAAATAAACATTACTTCATTGATTTAAATGTACATAGCTGCAAATTAAAAGAATTAAAACTAACTACATACACAGCATTAACTTCCAAATTGTGTCACAGTCAATGCTACTATTTTTAATGCTTTATAGTTATTACCTGGAGTAGAATTTTCCTTGTTTTGCCTTTTGTTCATGCTGCAGCCTCATGTTTTCTAGTTTGACTGGGCTTGGTATGAATCCTATTTCACAGCCTTCTTTTACCAACCGTCCTATCCACCAGTCATTATTAAATTTCTACAGATTAAACAAACAACAAAAAAAATTGGTAATATTCAGAAATATATTAAAATAATTACACCTTGCTAACTATTAAAATGCTACAGTGCTTAGCAGAAACCTTCTTTTATAGATTTCATGATTCTCCCTGGCTGCTACTTCCACCCATTTCACCATCTTTATTTTTTGTTTCACAATCTTTTCTCCTCATACACAAAAGCTGCTTTTGTTCTCCCTTGATGTTTCTCCTTGGTGGACACCCAAGATTTTTTCTGATCTGATCCTACCCCCTGCAGCCATTTTTACAATTCTGTAATTGTCTTTTTTTATTATTATTCAGTTATATTCAGTTCTCTATTTAAAATAAAAAATACTGCTTATCAAACTCCCCTGCCTCTCTGTGCTCACTAAAATCTTCTGAAATATAACTACATTTTTCTGCTTATATATGCTCTACTGTAATACAACCCATGTCATCCACATCTCAAATACAGATCCACAAGGAAGGTGCATCTTCAGATAACAAAAAAATATACAATTCTACAAATGCACAAGATGTCGCAATTAACTGAATTTCAGCTATAGGAAATATGAGATGACAACTGCATTAATTCAGTAATACTCAGCACACACAAGGGGGTTTGTTTGTTTGTTTAGTAGAGATCTGTAGAGTCTGACTTTTTATTTTTCCTTTACTATTTATTCACTATTTTTGGATGAGATTAGATAGCTGTTACATATGGTCCCACATGCAACACTCTAGGACTTCCATGAGAATAACTACTGTCAAGTATGAATTTTAGGTAATTTGGATTATTTATGAAACTGTTAAGAGAACATCTGAATGGCCCTCTTGAAGGAGGGCCAACAAGAAGTTGCCTTCTTGAATTTGAAGCTATGAATTTAGATATTATAGACCATGTTTATTCATTTAATAAGTAGCTTTAATAAGCATATAGTCAGGATTGAAACATAAAATGTGTGGGCTCCCATAAAAATAAATTAATTTCATAAAGAATACTTTGGTGGATCAATGATACACAACTGAAATTGCAGCACGTTTTTTGGTTACTATAGAAATGCTGCTTGAAACCAATTTGAGTTATTCAGCAATATAAAATAAGGATTAAAATAAATGCAATTTTTAGCTTATAAAACATTTAGGGGTCTATATATTCATGCAATGGGGTGCCTTTATGAGTAAGAAAAACTGCTAAATAGGGAGCTAAACTGGAATACAAATTTTTCAAACAGGTATTAGGCTGAAACATATTATTAAAATTATAACCTTTAATTGCAAAATGCTATCTAAAGATATGCATGTGCATTTATAATATGTTGTAGGATAATATAAGTGAAGGAAGATTATAGAAATGAGGCCAACTAAGGTTGCCATTATATGGCACTGCTCTATGGTATTACTGAAGTCTGTATAAGTAGAAACATTAACTTGATAAAACAAAGAGAAAAAAACTTAAAAATATAATTAAATTACAATCTGAACAGCCACGACTTTTTAATGCTGTCCTGCAGTACAACAGATGACTATGGACAACATTAATTTTATTATGCATACAAAATTTTCATTAAGAATAAAACATTTAGAATTCACTTCTGAAAAGTCTCAAAGCTAAATGCTGTTTCAGCATATGAAAAAAGAGGATAAGACTTTTAGAAGTATGTAATACCACACATAATAGTTTCTAATTTTATAAAGCAACTGTGGACATCTTGGTAGGGAGATGTCGAGCTGTCAAGGTGCTGGCTGGGTGAGTGACTCTCCGTAATTCATATGTGCTTGGAGTGAAAAGGGAAACACAAATATGAACTGAACAAAAAGTTCAGAATTATGTCTACACACTAAAGCCCCAAAAGATTCAAGAGTGACTATGATGCAGTTGGATGTTTGTTCATGCAGGAAGCAAGCCTTTATCTTTATATGTATTGAGTTCTAATGAATGTAACATAATAATAAATTTCCCTCATACTCAGTCACTGCATTGCTTTCCACCATTGGCCATGTATATTTTGAACCGAGTTTTGTCTCTCCGCAGCACAAACTGGAGAACACTCCTCACTCAAAAGAAGAGGACAGCATTGATCCAACAGGGCATTACCATTCAGGCAAAAATCATCAGACTAACTCATATTTCTTTATTTCTAGCAAATTGTTAGGTACCAAAAAAAAAAAAAAAAAAAAAAAAAAAAAAAAAAAAAAAAAAAAGCAATGCATAAATAATTAAATTTTGTTCTCCCAGCTTTAACTATATAGGGAGCTCCACAACACTGAAGAGATATATATCTGGTGGGATACAGAGCACTGGTGAGTGAGCAGGGCATGGCCATAGAAGATGGATGGGGAGGACATGGCTGTAGAGGGAAGGACCACTACTCAGTGCACCTTCCTGAAGAGGTTTGACACACTGCCAAATGCAGGATGAGTGAGTTCAAATCTAAATTTGTGAGGTCTCATCCCACTCCACCTCAGCAGTTCACCTGGTCCTTTCACAGGGCTCCTTCCACAGCCCAGCTCTGTCCTAGCACTGGCAGGCAGCCAACTTTCCTTAACAGCTTTGAGAGAAAACCAGTTATTTTTAATGGCAATTAGTGCAGCACGTCTGTTCTATTACACCTGAAGCTGAGAGAACATTTTCATCTACTTTTTCATTTCTCAGTGCTACATGCAGGCACAGACAATATAAAAGTTCAGCTAATCTGAGCTTTTTGGAGATTCAGAAAAGTTCAGAATTCTTCCTCATTACCTTCTCTGCATATATATGTATTTGAGTCTAAGTAGTGCTGTGAGGAAAAATGCGTAAATCGTAACAGAAAATCTGCTAGCACTATGTTTCTGGTTCATGTGTAAACAGGGGAAAGACTTGATACAGTCTGAGATTATCACAAGTGCACGTGGGATAGATGACTATACAATATCATTTAACCAAACTGAAGCATATTTTCTTGTGCTTCCAGACTTGTGAGAATGCTGATGTTTTTTTTTGTTAGCACTATGGGCCTACTTGTCTCACAATACAAAGCAGAGAAATTCTTTTATACTATCATCAGCTAGAAAACATATTTTCTTCACTATACACAGCTTGAATCCAATTATCCTTTTTTGTGTGTTTAGCATATAGAGCAAGTTATGATCTTTATTCAGTGTGAAGGCACTAAAAGACCACTGCTGTTATTTCCTTACTCTCTTTCTACCTGTATGTCTATCTGTGCATTAGGAAGGTTTCTTGCTTTTGCAAGGCATTTGCACTAGCAGACATATATTTTCAAGTGTTAGGCTAAGTTGCTCTCTCCTTAAACTAAATTTCTAGTTTTTCTTCTATAAATTTCCATTTCCAGATGAACTGTTTTTCTGACAAAACACAATGAAATATGACCAGAAGCTGGGAAATCTCATAAAATGAGGGATTCATTCAGAAGGGAGTAGCAGACTTGTATGGGAAATTTACCAAGTTTTTGCTTTGGATTGTCTTGCAAGGAGAAGAATGAACAATACTGTAAAACTAGATGAGTAAATACAGATCTCTTACTTCTTTAACATGAAGAAAATCTTTAGCCTCAAATGAGATGGCCATGCCTGGGACTGGAACATCATCATCATGAGCTGCACTGTACCCAACATTTGTCCGAACTGCAAATGCAACAGGTTTGGTCTGCAAGACAAAAGATTAACAGCATGAAGAATATTCTTGCAAACACATACATACGTAAAAAGATACACAAAGATGATGATTTTGCAAGTTGTCCTGTTAAAACCTTAAAAATTGCAAAGAATAATCAAAACATCTATGTAAAATGTTATGAAGCATCACACTTACTTACCTCCATTACTTCGTATCATGTTTTATAGAATACAAGATTTTTCCTAGCTACTAGTGGTCTAAATTAATTTGGAGAAAGTCAAATCAGTATCTAGAACTTACAAATCAACTCACTATCTGTACAATATGTTTAGGTCTGATAGCATTGCACAGCAAATCTTTGGATAAGATTTATCTGAGATTTCTAATCACAGTTCTGTACTGTGGTGGCCATCCTTGTGTTACAGTATTTTAAAGAAGTTTGTTTGAATTGGCATGGAGTGTTTTACACTGCTTTCACAACAATTACTGGGTCTTGATTTCAGAAGGGAATGAGCACATGGGAATCAGATTTCAGGTTAATAGTACCTGAAGTTTAAATTGCAACTGTTTACTATTATTTGCTACTGAACAGAGAGATATAATTTTTCAGAATAAGAAGAGTTTAACTTAGCAATTTAAAGAAAATGACATGGAATATTCAAACATGGATATGGGCAAACCTATTGTAGTTTGACTGTGCTGCCTATCCTGCTCACATCAGGAGTGTAAGAAGAATAACGAGGCATCTTTTTAGGCATTCATATCCAAAACTGTAATCTTAACACTGGCACTAAGCAGTTCCCTAACCCTGGATGTATGTAAAAATTAATGACATCCTCTCTGGCTGAGCTGAAAGTCCTTATATGCTTCCTGTTCTGCAGCGCTTGCCCAGAGCCACCTCCTGCTACAGAGAAGCCACGTGCCAGCCCCTTCAGGGAAATCACAAATTGGGAGGAATGGTGCCAATGCCTGCAAGTGACCCCTGAGCTGTAAGTCTCACTGCAGGGGCATTCTAAGAGCATAGTAATGTGTCCTCAAATCCTCAGGTTGCTACCAAACACCAACCACAGAGAGATTTGCTTGTTCCAGTAATCCATACTAAAACCTATACCAGCTGTGGTACCAGAGTACCATGATTTTTACAAGTTTTTTTTCCAAGAAACAGCTGCAGGAAGAGTCAGTGCCCTCTCTAGACTAGAGCCTCCTACATAGCATCTCCTTCCAAGCCCCACCAAGGCTGAACTCCGTTCTGCACAGGTACTGTTGAGCAGGTAGTAAAAGCTGCCACCCAGGCTTTTATCTACAGAGGGCCCTCTGCTTTCAGAGGTACAACCACAACAACTGGCTTGTTTTACACCAAATAGCACCTTATTCTCCCAACAGAGAATATCAAACACCTGGGAATCACCATTGTCCTACAGCAGGCTAAACGTTTAGCCCATCCCAAAATCCTCCACAGTGGTCTTATGATCCAGTCTGAAGTCCCTATTAAAAAATATTTTTAAAGACCTCATACTAAGTCTCACAACTCAGAGGTACTCACAACTGATTGAGGAAGGTGTGACACAACCTTTCATCTTAAAGTAGACTAAAGTTTCTACCAGACAACAGTTCTAGCTTTATTAGTCTGTTTCCATCATCACTTCAGCTCAGCTAAAAATATGGCATTTTGCTGAGATGAAAATAATATAAAAAATAAGTCATTTCCTATGTAATGTATGCTTCCATTTATTCTCAAAAAAGAGTACATGAAAATGCATCTCCTATTTCATGACAGGAAACCAGAATACTAGAAACCAAAAACTGTGCTGCGGTTTTCTCATTACCAAAAATCCTTGCCTGTTCAACCCAGAATTACTCTGAACAACTGCACAGTGCTAGAGGAAAGAATCTGCCACATTAAAATACATGATAAAATAATTCTAAAGACAATATCATGACACCTAACCTGGAAATGACAGTTGGAAATTAAGGGAGAGAAGGTTTCCTGCTGCTTAATTTAGGTCTAATGTGCTGTAAAAGCCACAGGGTTCCAATGAAGCAGATTTCAAGCTCCTTAAATAGGCCTGTATTTGAATGAACTACAACAAATCTTTTACATCTAAATACATATCCTAGGAAGGATTTTTAATTTAGACAGAGAAACAATGAGATTTTTCATAACAGTGGGGTCAAGGGAGTCTCTGTGTGAAGTGAAACATGCAGTTTTAGCAGGAATAAATTTTGGAAGGGGGTTGCAGAAGGATCTTCATGTTTATGTAGTATTCTGGATCCATATATGTATTTGTACAATGACATTCTCACAAAATTATTGGAAAAAAAAGATGCTATACTATTTCACCTGTTCTTTCTTCCAGAATTAGTAGAAAAGATCTTAAGAAAGGTTAAGTAGAAGGACTGTAACGACTGATACTGGTACCATTTACATATCCACTAACTTCAACTGGAAGGCCTATGACAGACTAAAGAATTAAATAAAGCTGTATATATCTAAAAGTTGAAAAACCTGACTATGATTTTTCACCACGTCCCCATCATACTACCTAAAAAGTAGTATCTTACTGATTCTATTTTCTCACAACAGTTTTTTCTTTTTCAGTCTGGTTTCTTTACCTATGCATTTATGTATTTATGCATGAATCACTTCTTTCTTGCTGTCCTCTTGTAACAGTGTCGTAAGTATTATGGCTACAGTCCACTGCCTATTTAAATATCCACCTCCCAACTTTTAAAATAACACATCTTTCAAGACTTCAACAGAGTTCAACGTCATTCTTGGAATTTAGTCACAATAGCTAATTGCTTTTCTTTCCAGGTAACCTTCTTCTAGAAAAAAACTAAATCGTAGAATCATAGAATGGTTTGGGTGTGAATGATCCTTAAAGGTCATCTAGCTCAAACCTCCCTGCATAGACAGAGAAACCTCCCATTAGATCAGGTTTCTTAAAGCCCCATGCAACATGTCTCTGAACACTTCCAGGGATGTGGCAGCCAAAACTTCCCTGGGTAACCTGTTCCAGTGTCTCACCATACTCACAGGAAAGCATCTCTTATTAATGTCTAACCTAAATGCACGCTGTTCCAGCTAAAAACCATTACTCCATGTCCTATTGCTACATGGCTATTACTCCATGTCCTATTGCTATATGGCTACATCATCAGGTTTGAATGGGCCCACCTTTCAAGCCTTTCACAGTCCTTCTGGGTGGCCTCCCTTCCCTCTAGTGTGTAGACCACACCACACAGCTTGGTGTCACCAGCAAACTTGCCAAGGGTGCATTGGATCCCATAACTCATATCATTGACAAAGATGTTAATCAGTACCAGTCCCAGTACCGACCCTTCTTAATTTACAATTTATGAGTACTATGTGAATGGCTATAATAAAATAAACAGTAATTTTTAAAGCATCAATTTTCTTTCAACTAGAAAATCCTGTTGCTGTTGGAATATGCTGAAGATGTTACTCAATAGATTTAGGTCATATACAGAGGTTGATTACATTTTCACAGAAAAAGTTCAAATCAAATAATGTTTTTAAAATACAGACAAAATTCATAAATGGATCAAATTAATCCTTTAACAGGACAAATGTGTAGAAAAATATATATAAGAAGGGGAAATAGTCTAGATGAGTTTACTAGTTGTTCTTATTTGCTACCATCCCATTAGAAAATGATAGTCACAATTTTTAAAAAAATATAAATCACAAACAAAAAGCAATAGCTGGCTTAACTCATTATTTTAGGCATCTTTTTCAAACTCTGAACTCTTCCAGTATACTGCAAGAGATGTTTAGGCACATAAGTCAAATTTTTGGGCTCCTATATGGGAGAAAAGTATGTGAATGCCAGGCAGACATGTCCCTTAATAAATTCATCTTGTCATTATATAGATGAACTGTTAAAGAGAGTTTTAAGATATGATTATTCATTCATGATTACAGATCTGAAAATGTGTATTTATGAGAATGATCACCAAAAAAAAAAAAAAAAACCAAAACAAAAAACCACCAAACAATTTGGTGATTCCTTAACATCAACTTAAAAGCCTTGCAGTGTTGATGCAACACAGATATATACACTTCCTAGCAGTTCAAATTTCCATCTTATCAACTCCTCTAAAATACTTTCAGTGGTTACTAGCACTCAGTTACTTCACAGAAAAGACAAGAAACTACTACAGAACTAGGTATGCCACAAAGAAAAAAAGTAGTCACACAGGTACCAAATTGGTACTCACACCAAATTCATTATCTTTCTTAAAAATAAAAGATAACATAAATTACTGGTGTTTAATATTAATTTAAAAACCCACAATCTTCCTGAATTTAAAAATTACAGAGTAACAGAGTTGATGCTTTCTATGCTATTACTAATTCCAGTACTGAAAATACAGATATGAGTAAGCATTGAATTTTCAAATCTCCTAAATAATGCTTCATCATATAAGTAGTACAGAAGGAATAAATCATTCATTGTTATTAAGATGATTTTTTTTTTGTAATGCATAGTAAGCCCTCATTGTAGAAATATATCTCAGAACAAGAATGGAAATATTAAGGACAAATCTTTGCCAAACACTGATAGAGGGGTTAATATGCTTGCCTATCCATTCTCACATTTGCCATATCCTCTAACGAGTGTCTAAAAAATGCTCAACAGAGTACTGCAACTTACTCTCAACAGTATCAGTGGATGAAAGGCCTCAGGTTGACTGAAGACTTTAAAATCTCTGCTGCATTGCAATGAACAGACATCTTCAGACAAATTAATGTCCTTGACATACTTCTTACAAGTGATCTAAAATTTCCAATTAGTGGGCAACACCTGACTACTCCAGAAAAAAAGAACTCCAGAACTATCTTAACATAAAAGAAAAGAAGCAGGTAAAAAATCATCTGTAATTTTCTGCTATCAAAAAACTAATACAAAAACTGAGTAGAAAAACAGAGCAGAACACTCTATAGATATTCTCAGAAAGAGTATGTCCCATTTTAGACACTTGTCATACTGCCAGAAACAGACTGAATTGTCATGGGATTAGACAACAATAAGTCATCTAATTGAATATTTAAAACTAATTAATTTATAAGAGTTAAATGCTAGCCTTTTACATAAATAAATAATTCTGAAAGTGTCATAGAACTGTAAAATTAACTACTTTTTACTGGCTTGAACTACATTGTCTGAGCTAAAAAAATTGAGTTGTTACGTAATTAGGGCCTGTAATTACGTAATATTTTTTTTTGTCTTAAAACATGCACATATATATTTTAAAATTTATCAAGTATTTTCTTATATAGTCTACAGTTCTATATAGTCTAGAGTTCTAAAATGAGACTGGGTCAGAGCAGTTAAGCACTTTCTGTTCTTTCTCTAAATCTCCATGAAAATGTCAGAGCAGTTTAGTAACCAGTCAATCCACAGGCCGGAGGATAAGACACTCCCAGATGTTAAACAGTTTAACATTTCGTCTCTCTCAAGAGAAACAATGTAGCTTGAAAAAGTTGACTTATTTTAGAATGAACATTTCCACCTTGTTTTCCTTTTTCCCTTCTGTGAAAATACAACATTCAACAGATTGAATAACTTCACAAGGAGAGCTATAACCAAACCATGAACATTACCACCATCTGTACCAATGGGGCAGCAGAGAACACACTCTGGAGTGAGGTTCTCAATCAAACAATTTCAACAGCTGATTTTAGCTGAGAATATAAATCAATGAAAACATAGCCACCAACTGTTAAATGAACTTTGGCTGTAGACCTTTGGTAACAAACATAAACTAAAGTTGGACTACTGGGACCTTACTTAATTTTCTCTTTTTTCCATTCAGATCTCCCTTCTTCCTTTCGGTCATAGGTTACAAGTTATACTCACTTTACATCTTCACTCTAACCCTCAATACTAAGTCAATACTATTTACAGTATTACTATACTCTATTACTTATAATTCCTCACTCTTGTGTTATGAGTAACTTGTGTCCAACACATACATGAACATTTGCACATTTTATCAGTCTCAGTCACTTTGTTCATTTGAACGATTTTGCACCTGCTTGGCTGAATATGTATTCAAGAAATATTTCACACAATAACACGGCAAAATAATACAATCTGTTTTCTAGTAATGTCCTAAAAACATGACAAGACACTTTTTTTCCAGTGAATCATTTCAGATGTTTTATGTTGTGCCATAAACCCAGCAGATGCAGCCCCCGGGGATTCCAGCCAAGAAGGCAAATTTTCTGACACAGAATTTGTTCACAGAACAGGTCATCTCCCTCACGGCCACTAATTTTGGGAATGTTGCTTGAAAACTGAGGCATCTCTATTCCCCATCCATTACCATAACATAGCAGAAAAACAGATCACAGCATTCTTCAAACCATTTACACCTGAGGCTCTTAGACTGTCCTATGGAAAGCAGTATCTCTAGAGATACAGAAATATAAGCAAGGCCTAAGGCTACCTTTACGTTCTTCAGAAGTATATGATGAGGATCTAGAGTCTCTGATCCATCTCATTTTTCACTGTATTACAACACTCTCATGGGAGAGGTGCATGACATTGTGTTGGATAAGTTTGGAAGGGCTTCGGTGAGAAGCTAATGGAAGCTTCCCTATCTCCAAAGCTGGACCCACCTCTTGCAAGGCTGAGCCCATCAGCAATGGTGATAATGCCTTGGTGATCAAAATATTTAAGAAGGGTAAAAGGAAATGGATAAGGGAAGGGAAGGTTTTATTTTCTCTTTGTCCTGCTGTGATTTGACTGATGGTAATTTAAATTTATTTTTTACCCCAAGTCAAGTCTGTTTTGCCAGTGACCATAACTGGTGAATGAGGCCTCCCAGTACTTACGTCAGCCCATGAGCTTTTAGTTATATTTTCTTCTCCCCATCCCACAGTCAGGGGCAGGAGTGAGTGAGTGGCCACATAGTTCTTTGTTGCTGGCTGGGCCTAAACCACAACAGGCATTTACATCAGTCTAAATGAAACCAGAATGCTGATCTGAACGCATCGTTTATGACAGCAATGTCAGCTAAATCAAGTACTGACTCAGAAAATGACTTGACTTATCATTTTGACAAAGTGCTGCCAAACCTGGCACTGTGTTAGAGCTTGGAAAATGTGTCTCAAAGCAAGTCTCCTCCCTTATTGTTGATACATAATGCTACACATCCTTCATCATATCCACTTTTCACAGATGCCTGTAACCTTATCCTGAAAGCTAGGAATTGTTTTTCTCTTGTATAATGTTTGTCTCTAGAAACAATACCAGGTTTGTATTCATGAAAATTTAAATTACCCCACAAATCTTTTCATCTGAAGAAAGTTGATACTACTCCTGAACTTTTTATTAGTGATCTTGGTATGGAGTAAATATATCAAACCATGACCTATGTTTTACACTATTTCCACAGAGTAGCCTGATATATAGTGTCATAAGCCAAATTAATACCTCAATAGGGACAAAGACAAATAGCAATGTGATATCCCTTTAACCATCATATTAAAATGCACCACTTTATTTTACTTTGCTATTGATTGAAAGTCAAATATATAAAGCAAAAGCAGTTCAAATCATAGATATTACACAGGATTACATGATTTTAATTACTGTTTTAAAAGTATAGAGTGTTATGAGGTATGTGCTGTCACAAAAGTAGCTCGAGTAGAAAAATGAACAAAAAACCCCCAGAAGAATCATAGAACTGTTTTGGTTGGAAAGGAACTTGGCATCATCAAGTCCAACTACTAACCTAGCATACTGACAAGTCCATCTCTAAACCACGTCCCTAAGCACCATATCTACAGGACTTTTACATACCTCCAGGGATGCTGACTTAACCTTTTCACTGGGCAGCTTGACAACCCGTTCAGTGAAGAAAACTTTCCTAATATCCCATCTAAACCTCCCTTGACACTTCTTGTGGCAACTTCTCATGTTCTATTGCTTGTTACTTGGCAGAAGAGATCAATACCCACCTTACTACAGCTTCCATTCAGATAATTAAAGAGAGCAGTAATGTCTTCCCTGAGCCTTTTCTCCAGACTAAACCACCCCAGTTTCCTCAGCTGCTCATCATAAGACCTGTACTCTAGACAGCTTCACTGCCCACCTTTGGAACTTTCCAATTTTAATATTTTTCTATTTTGTACACAAAGTTACACAACTTAAGAAACAAAAGCCCAGGTACACCTCCAAGGACCCACACCACAACCTGTCTGTGCATCCTGCTTCAGTATTTGACCACCCTCATGGAAAAAAAACAAACAGGAACTATTGTTTGCTCATTTATCTGTAAGTGACATACATAAAAATACAATGGACAACAAGTACTGGATTTTATGCACCAGCACAAGGAAAATGAATTGTTATTCTAAGTGGAAATCGCCAATTTTCACTTTTAGTTGTAAGTGATCTAAAAAGGGGGTTTTTTAACTACTAAGTTGGGGGTTTTCTGTGTGTGTGTGGCATATACTAGTTCAACTTTAGGCAGCAATTGTACTACCTTCCTACAGCAGATAGCACTGGCCCCATAAGCATCTAATGCCTGAGGCTCAAGTCTTGTGCTAGTGCTTGCCTATGCAAGCTGCTGTAATCAGCACTTCCAACAAAGCAAAGGAGCTGAAAAACAAAAGCACAGTGGGAGAGAAAAATAATAAAAATGTTGCTAATAGGCAGCCACTTGAGTACAATGGTGCAATCAAATTCAAACTGCTCTGAATTATTAAGGCTTTTGATAGCATGGATCTCTCCTGAGGGATCTGGAAGACAAGCGGTCAGCCAGAACATGTAGTTCTGGAGCCAAACTTTGTAATTTCCCAGTGCCTGAGTCAGTAATTTGATTTCAGTATATTTTATCATCTATTTCCAAAAGCAAGGCAATATGAACTATGCCCATTATTATTATGAGTGCTTGCACTGCTCTCTTGCAAAGGGATGGCTCACCAATTTCTTGCCTAGCGAACACTGCATCCACTGCACTCCAGAGCCTAACATCAACATGCAACCTCCCACAAGAGTAACCAACAAGGAGAAATCCCCATTCCACAAGCCAACACCTTGGTCAACCTTCCTCTTGGACTGCCTAAGCACGTTTAAGGGTAATTACACAGAAATTCAGCTATCAAAGATCCAAGTACTTGGTATTCCTGCTACTGCAATGCCTGCTCTCAGTATTAAAGAAGGAAAATTTAACACATCCAGCTGGTACAAGTCTGCTGGATCGCTTTTTTGTTAATAATAGGTAGGCTTAAGAGAATTATTTTTGTTGTCTCATACTCTCTAAAGAGCCTTTTGTTACTATTTTAGCTCATCTTCACACACAACTTGAAAGTCATGCTTCTTATTCCCTTTTACGAAATCCTGTCTGAATAGAGAGTCACCAATGTCGGTTTACATTCAGCTCAGGAGGCAGCAAAGACTGAAATAGCTTTAGTGACGCACACAGAGCTTTCTCATTTAAGCAGGGTCTTTTTTTTTATTGGAGCATAACACCTAAAACTCATCACTGGCTGTGTGTTGTCTGCAGGCAAGTGTGCCAGAGAGGTGGTTCTTTGGCACCACCCACTTGGGGAGTTAATGGGAACAACTGGAACAAGGCACAGCTGAAGAAGTCTGTTTGTTCTTTCTGAAAACATGCTTATTCTGGCAGCAAAAGCCAGCAGATGAAAACTGTCATTTGCAATAAAAATACTGTGCAAGGATTTCAAGTTCTTTTTGTCAATGTCACAAGTGAGGACATTTTATGCTTATGAGACAGCATTTTAGTAAATCTTAGCTTTTTGGCTAAACTGAGGTTTGCAAAGAGAAAAGATCTGGCAATAACATTTTCAGGTTATTCATAGACAAAAACGCCTAGGGAAAAACATAGATCTGTGAAACAGCAAGCTAAAGTTATAACTGAGCAATGCAGTGATTGGTTAAAAATGAAGATACAATTATCCAAAGCTTCTGAAAAAGAAGTATATAATTATATATATTATTTATATAATATATACATAATTAGTTTTAATTCAGTATAATGACTGTAATTCGTATCACTAGTTCCAGTACTTAAAAAATTTTGCACTTCATTTTTCCAATTTGACCAGAAAGTCTCTATGCTAGAGCCAAAGGTTAATGTTCTTAAAATGTTTCACTTTTGCATAATATGTTAAGCATGTGTTTTTCAAGAAACTATGCTGAAAACGTCTTCATTTATTAGAGACACATTTTGTAGCTAGACTGCTCTATTTTCAGAAGTTAATAGCAATATATGTTCCCAGGATTATATTTTTGAGTTTGAAAAGTCAAATATTAGCTCTTAACTAAAAAGCTGAACAAAAACTGAGAAGTTATGTCAGTACATTGTAAACACTACAGCTGACTCAATGCTTCTGCCCCTGCCACATGATTATATTTTATGGCTACAGCTGATGTGGTCCTACACTCCAAGTGATCACCTAGTGTTTCTGTAGGTCTTGCACTACCTCAGATTTTTACCACATACAAATTCAAATGGAATCTCTACTGCAAATCTCCCTGGCATCCTAAATACAGAAGACAGAAATTACAACACATAGAACATATATTTAAGCTGCATGAAAAGAACACTTACAAAAGGTGAAATAGTAGAAACTACAGAATTATGTATCTGCATGGGAAGAAAAGTTAAGCTAGCACATATCACCTTACATCTTTAAGATGTTGTTTACTTAGTATTTTTTAACTTGATTTTTTTGTACGTGTGCATGTGCAATTTTCTGTGTTTAAATAAAACAGACATTGGAAAGATCCATTAAGTAATACTTTTTTAGTGTCACGCTGACGTTTTCATAAGCCATCAGTGCAACTCAGATCTTTATACCCATTGCCAAAATCTTGCTGCAGCTTCAACTACAGAATTAAAAGACTGCAAATTCCATAAGAGCAATTGCATTAGGTTTGAGGCACACTTTGGCTATACTCTTCTCCAGTGTTTGCTGAAAGCAGAACAACTGTGAGATTTGGAAATGAGATAATATGAAAAATGTAGTTTTATCTGAAATTTTTCAATAATTTTAAAAAATAAAATTAACCCAAAGCTGATATGAAGCATATGACAAACAAAGAAAAATAAATTCTACATCACTACCTTTACCTATTATAATCCTTCTGTAACTATTGCAATCCTCTTTTTGCAAAATGCTCATCTCGGGTCTTCAGCTTGGCCCTCACTGTGGCAATGCACATCTGGGAGACCAGTAAGTTATTACCTCCTCCCTTTCTATTTGCATGAACAACCTCTTTCCTGGAACATTTAGCACCAGTAGAGCAGCTGTTGCACTGCAATTATTCCACCCTGTCATAGAAAGAGTCATGGCCTTGCCCATATGTTCTGGAGATTCCCTTTTCACCAGAAAAATCCCCCAAAGATTTAGAATTAAGTTAGCACAGCACTTGAGCTGTTCTAACATAAGCCAGGAACCAGGCAGAAGCAAGCAGGGTACAAGCAACATAAGAGTGGCTAAAAGAAGGCTTTGGGCTATTTTTTATATGAGCAATGCCAAGAGCAGCCCATAATTGTGGCCTAAAGATTCATGAGAGTTCTCATTCTGATCCAGTCCAAAACTGCTCTCCCACAGCATAGTGCTAGAAACAAAATTATTTCAATTCAGTATTTCCTAATATTCTTATTTACTTTTTTAAAGCTATCTCATTTGGATACCTTGCTTGGAGCACAAGATAAAACAGGTTTCCTGGTGGGTGTACGAGATGCAAGAGTGAAGTGCTGTGATGATGATATCCTTACATAATATATTATACAGCTGGTGCAAAGCTAGTCATCTAGCCAGCAGATGAAACACTAGCTGGCAATAAAACCCTCTCTTATTATAGCTGTAAAACTGTTAAGGCTTAATTCTAGGTTCTACAAAGCAAGAGTTATTACAAAAGCATAAAATAAAGTGACACAGAATTCCATAAATTTCATCTTCGTAAGAAAAAGAGGCACGGCATAAAAAGGCAAAACAGCTATAAGAATTCTAATTTGGCTTTCTAGACATTTTTAATTTACTCTATTTTCTTCAGCTCAGTGGACTGAATTTTCTGGAATTGTGCAGGTCTGTGGTCCGTTAGGGTGAACCAAAGCAAGTGGAGCATCCCATGCTCAGTCTTATCAGGGAATCAACTTGAGCAAGACAATACACAGCTGCCTATCTCTGCACAGCTGTTTTATCCACAGACAGCAGGTAGGTACTGAGAATGGAGCCAAACATGGCAAGGATAACAACACCTTTGAGTGTTCTAGAAACAAGTAGAGAAAACAAAATAAAAGGGGCTCTTAGAGGTTTGTTTCCAATCAATTGGAAAATTTGGAAAAAAAAAAAAAACCTGTGAAAAGAAAGAAGCCCTCACAAAATGGAAAAAAAATCACCAAAAGTGAGGAGCATGAGCAGGAGAATGAAGGCAGCGGCCTCTGGGAAAGAAGATTTCAATATAGTTTCAGTGTATTCTCAAGTATAACTGCTTCCCCGGGGGGAAGCTTTAACTTTCTCAAGTTAAAAATTAGTTCAGGAAAGTGACAGGTCCTGAGTGAAATAATATTAAGGGCACAAGCACAAACTAACCTATATGAAAAGAAAGTATGTAACCTGAAACTTAGGAAAGAATACTAAAGAGAAAAGTAATATGAATGTGGTAGAACCAAGAAATAGTGAAAGATCAGTGTAAAATTATTTATAATTAGTTTGCAATATTAAAATTATTCTCCCCCTGCTTTTATTGTATATTAATAGCAAAAATCAGATCAAGAGCTCTCTCACCTAAAGAAAAAATATGAACTTCAATATTCCCAACAAAGTAGAAATACCATTCATATTTTGTTCAGTCTTCAGTTTTTAAAATGTTGTTAAACTTTTAAAAAAGTTTAATCAAACTCCAGCTATAGCATATTTTGCTCTGTTGATCTTTGAGCCACAGTAAGTGGGGAAAAGTGAGCAGAACAAATGGAAAAGCAATCAACCTAACTTGAGTTTCCAGAAAAAAAACGTAACTAAAATAAAAACCTTATGCAGAGAAAGCAGAATTTGACAAGGAAAACCTCTGTAACAAAATGCATTACACAGCCTTAATTTCTTTCTATAGGAGAATACAGACAGCAGACAACATTCTCTCTGCTGGACTGACTGAAGCTCTAAACTTTTTTTTTCTGACAGCTTTGTATTCCTTGTCATTACTATTCAGTGTTTCCATAAATATTTGGATGATGGCATACAGAATGTACTTCTTTAATTTACAAATGTTACTGAACTGGAGGAAATTAAAACAACTGTGGAAGAAAGTAGGAAGACTTTGAAACTGTCTTTCTAACCAGAAGAATGTTCCAAATGAAACCACAATTTAGTCAGGGAAGCTGCAGTTGACCAGACAACACTCCTCAACTCAGTAAGAAGAATATGTTTTAACTGACTCGATGGTTGTCCTAATGACAGGATTTAAGGACTGGATCACAATGGGAAGTGACTTTCATATATGTGTGAAAGACACTACCCATGGAGGATGACTAAGGCCCAAAAGGTCCGTTGTCTGTTTCACTACTTCCACTTGCTTGCTTAAGCACGTTGGATTCACGTAGTCGCCAGCACAGCTCATCTCTTCTCCCTTGCATGTCTCATCCTACTGCTTCTATAAACAGACATCTTGCTAGTGAATTAATTTTTACCTACTTTTTGTCACCAAAAAAATCAGATAGGTTCTACATACGTGTGTATTGGTAAGTTAATTATCCTTTTCCAGTACTCTATGAACTTCTCATGTGTTTATCAAAGTGGCATCTGAGTTCTAGGTATTAAAATTCATAAAAGCATTTAGATTCATCTAACAATGGTCATACACAGACACAGAAAGAAGCATTAAAACAACCAACCCAGAGTCAAAGAAGTAAATATTTTTTTCTTGGACACTAAAAGAGGCAAAATGGAGTTTATTTCAATTAAAAAAGTTACTAAGTTGTTGGCCAGAAAACAAGCTTTAAAGAAAAGACCAGCCCTACTCAGGGTAGAAGTCACCTTGCTCATTTCAAGTTTTCTCGTCTTAGTGATGTCTTCCATGCTACTTTTAGGGTATTTAGGGAGTTTTGAGCAGAATTCAAGTTCAGATTTCATCAAGTTATTTTGGTAAAAGGAACAAGTGAGGACCACAGCAAAGGAACTGCCTCTCCTGAAAGGACAAGACCTTATGTGCAGATAGATTGATCCTACAAGAGCTGAATGAGGCCTATTTGCTGCAGCTGCTGATCAGTACAAATGTTGACAGTGGTAACTGCAGAGGGTGAACTATTGAATATAGATCCAGGAGAGATGGAAGGAGATGGAAGCCAAACACCTGGATATTCAGAAAAGACACATCATGAGATGCTACAAACTACTTTACTGACAGAGAGACTTAGCTTCTAGGTAGTATGGGAACTTGGAGAGATATGGAAAAGAGGGGACCTCATGAAGGGTTCTGGATGACCCCAGTGGCACTAAACTTTTTCACAGATAAAGAAAAAGTATTAACACTTTAATATATGAAAGCTTTGTCTACTGTAGGAAACCAAGTGGAGAGAAACAGTGATGTCCTACCTCAACAGTCAAACACAAGGCTCTAGATGTATTTAAACATGAGGATGTAGATCACACCAGTTCATTCTACACCAAAAAGTACTTTTGACTGTGCTGTAATAACCCCAAAGTACTACTGACCAAGTTTTGGGCAAATAAAACTGTAAGGAGGTAAGCTGCAGAACCAATTACACTTTATGTGAACATTTGGGAAAATAGCAAAGAAATACAGGGAAGACAACATAGCACTTGGGCATCTTTTGTGATTGTAGAAGTAACACATGAATCATCAGCACTGAAGCTGGCTGAAGGTGAAGTACAGCACTCTGCCTGGTGTGGGAGGCTGCCACACAGGCTGATAGGTGTGGGAGGATGCATGCCTTGGTGGTGTATACACTTGACCTGGAAAGCAGAGGCCAACATCCCCAAACCTGCAAGGAAAAGGATTAGATTAATGCTGAAGAGACAGCATTAATCCAGGGACACACAGGGAGCAACCTGCAGAGAAGAAATATCACCGTAGCATGCCAGGTAGCAACTTACTGAAGCACAGCAAGCATGTCATGCTCACCATCCTTCCTGACAATAGCACTGCAGCCAGGGGGGCATGAAAAACCTGTACCCTGGCAAGTTCAGCCCTAGGTGCCAGGACTGGCTCTGGTTGTGCTCCCAGGGCCAGAAGCAACTGCTAGTTGGGCAGCAAGTCTGCCACCCTATCAGTCAAACTAAGAAAAAAAATATTCCCAGTATAAATCCTATTGTTGCCATTTGTTTGCACTTTTGCGATTGGAGATACAAAACAAAACACCATGTAACTTTTCTCATTCCCTGTATTTATTCTCTTTTAATAGAACAAGTCAAAGGCAAAAGTATAAACAGAGTTTAGGCTGAAAATAACAATTTTATCCCCCTCTTTTTTGCATTCCAACTCAGTATAACGTGTTCTGGCCATGCGACAAAATGTTCTCATAAATACCCAGCAGTCCAATCCCTTCTGATTTATCAGCACCAGTATTATTTACTCACACCTTTTTTGTTTTCCTACACAGGAAATCATGATTTCTGAATTCAGAAGGAGTAAGAGGGTATGGTTTTCATATTGGTCTTTGTTTTAAAAACCATATTTTTATTTGCTTCTGACATTCAGAAGCACTAGAATTATGGGAAGCCAAATAAAAAGTGTTTCTGAGTCTTTTACACTGTGTGTCCAAGGGAATGAGGCTCCCAACATCTACACAGAGGCTGTGTATGACTGTGCTATGGTGCTCTCCTGTGCAGCCATCCCACCATGACCTATTCACTCAGTTAATTTCCAAATTTGATAGAATAGAAATCTACACATAGTAAGTCATTTTAAGTTTTGTGACAATAGGTGAACAAAAAAAGTTTAAACAGTGCAACTAACACATGTCACCTGCAGTTTGCAGTCAATCAAAAGTCAAAGTCACAGAAAAGGAGCATTTAAGTGTAGTACTGGAGAACTCCTTTGTTTTGATGAAAGCACAGTAACATGACAGCCTTGACAAAGAGAAAGTCAGTATGAAAAAGGATCCAGGGTTGACAAACTACATTTATTATCTTAAATATCAAATTAAGTATCAAACTTGTCAAATGGTAACAGATAGTCTGTGAAAAAATTTGTTCTTTCAGGCAACCTGTGAGAGTGTTTCTCTGCTCTGTGTTACAAGAAACAAGACCATGCTGTCTTTCACCAGCTTAGTACATTATACCACATTTGAATCATTAGCACTGACACCAACCAATGAACTCCTTAAGAAGCAGAAACCGTAGCTGACCCAGTAACCCTTGAGAGGCTTAGGAAAATCTTAGAGCTTTTAAAAGCATAGACGACAAAAGCACTCTGCAGAACCTCCATCATAAATACCATTTCCTCCCTGGAAAGAGAAAATCCTACCACTTCAATGAAAAGACATTGGAAGACAATTCTCTTCTCCAGGGGCCATTTAGCGGAACTCCTGAGAGAATCACCATCCCATGAGAAACAGAAGGGAACAGAAGAAGGAGAACTTAATTTCTGGGAAAATGCCTCACAAGGTCAGGAGATTACTGCTGATCAAGCCAAGAAAAGTGACCCAGCTGCTCCCAGAAGGAAAAGGGAAGGAGAAAACAATGAGAAACTTTTGACCTTTTTGTTCACCATATCAAAGTGGTCAACCAAAGGGTAATGGTAGCTGACTGGCTTTCACATCCCATAAACTTGCAAGCCACTAGACCCCCCGGCCTTTTCTTTTCTCTGTCATCAGCATTTAATGAGCTGTTTCAAGAACTCTGAAGATTTTTACCTTTCCTGATCTTTTTTCCAAATTATAAAGTAACTCTTCTATCAGATTACACTGACAGTCTGTCAACTTTTCTCCTTCATCTTACACATACATCACTGGGTGAGCACAGTCCAAGCTACCAAGATCTGATTAAAATCTTCTTAGTCTTAGAAATCACTACTCATTCCTTTGCACACAGAGTAAAGTGAGAACTTTCAGATGTAATGGACATCTTTGAGGTGCAGGCTAGAGGGTGTCCTCTGAACAGACATTATGACAATATCTTGACTTACATTTTTTTTTCTTTTTTTCTAAAATATGCTACAGAAGACACTGATTTTCCTATTCATAACTCCCCTCATTCAGTGTCACACCTGCTTCTTTCTGGCTTCTTGGTTTCAGAGAGGATGAAAACTAAAACTACTAGCAGTTTTTCAGCTAAATTTCCTGGTTGCAGTGTTAAGACATTCTGCTTGCTAGCTTTGCAGGGGAACAAAAGTTAATATGATTCTCTGTCAAGTTAAAATGAGCAGGATCAGTCTTGGTTGTGCACTGCCCTTTCAGCAAGGTAATACCCAACAAAACATTCTTATTGAAGTTTAATGAAGCATGGCCATCTTCCACAAGTACATCCAAGGAAAACTGAATGGTACTCCAGACCACGACAAATTACTCAAGTGAAAAATGCAAGTATGAACTCTAAAGACAACTGAAGAAACACTGTATTTGTCTTGACCAAAATTCAGGTTATTAAATCCTCATTGAACTTAATGGAGTTCATTAAAAGCGGATCAGCTCAGCTTTCAGGATGGCTCATGCCTTCACAGGGACACAAAACTCCTCTCTTCACCCTTGTGTATAACTCAGCTAAAATACAAAATTGAGCAGACAATATGGACACTATTTCAATTATTTAAAGAAATACTTTTCAAGATCTTAATCAATCAGACTGTTTATGGCTAAGACCAGGATGAAATTTCCACTAATGCTGAGCAGAGATGCTGCTCTCCAACCCTGGATATGGCATGGGAAAAGGTTGCTACTGAAAACTAGATAAGGGAAAGAAATCTAATAGCTCCTAATTTTGTAAGCAGTCCATGAATGACAGACCCCCAACTTTTCTGGCCCCGCTTTTTGACCAGTTTCTATTTTTATCATAAAACTGAAATTGTGCTACAGGCTGCAATTTTTTGTTTCATTTACTTGTTCCAATATGTAACTAAGCTGCATTTATCAAAACAGACTTCTTACTTCAAATGATGCTTAAAATTTTATTTGAGGGAGCCATAATAATCAAATTATTAACAAATTACTGATGGAAAAGTGTAAGAATAGTTTTACTTAAAAGTTAAAAACAAAGAAACAAACAAACAAATAAAAACATTAGAAATACCAATCCCTTTTCAAAAATTAATCTATTTCAGAGAAAGCTCATCTTGTCAGTCTCTTTTTTTATGGGGGGTGGGGGGTGGAGGTGGTAACCAAAACCAACCACAATTTTAATTCTTTAAATAGTTTCACCCACAGCTGTAAAGAATCAGATGCTTAATTTTGCCTCTGATATATCCTTACAGAAAAAATCTATATCTGTCAGAAAGTTCCAGGACAAATGGAAGTACAACTCATTAAGAGAGAATAATCTATAGTGTAAAAATCAATAGTAAAGTATTCTCTAAGGTATTACCAAGACAGTATAACATAAGTAACTAATTGACTGTTTTCAATGTGTGATATATCAGCTACTTTGAAATCATACATATTGCTAACTTAAAATAGAAGTGTTATATAAAGACGCAATAATCAAATGAGAGTGCTCAGAATAGATCTTTTTTTCATTGCATTAATTGACCAGTAACTATCTTGCATTTAATTCAAGATTCTTGATTTACAATTAGCTGTCCAAGTTTATGACTATATAATCAATTCCAATTTAGCAGGGTTACTGTCCTCCATTCAATGTTACTATTTCAATTAGCAACCTTTGCAAATAATATGTTAAAAAATATTAGTTGTGGAGACCATTACCTTAATGCAATAATCGTAAATTACATTCGATTGAAATTAGACCTGAACAAAAAGAGTCCAAGGATCACAAAGGGTAATTAAGAGACCCCATATATAATTTTAAGTACAAAGAACATTGCATTGAACACCCAATTTCAAAAGAGAAGTTGGTGAGACATAAATCCTGAATAATAATATATCTTCAAGGAGGAAAAGGTAAGTCTTTTTTTTTTAAATACAGAGTTATTAACATACCAAATTCTTATCAGAATAATACCAAACAAGGGTAAGTAGTGAGCATACATATACTGAGACTATGAGAAATGGTTTTATCTTTATTCTAATGTGTAACTAGCTCAAAGAATGGGAGTGTTTTATCACGCAAAAATGTTGCATGCCTAAAAGGCCACAATAAATAATTTTACTACTTGCATGCATTCATGATTTACTAAACCTTAAAGCTCACAGTAGAAACTGCGAAGTCAGAGGTATTAAGATCTGTGATGTGCACTAAATATAGATAATTTAGGTCATAACCATAAGAGATACAAACAGTCCTCTGAGTCCTCTGAGGTAATCCTCATGTGACACTGGTATTACTTTAAAAGGAGTATTTATATAATAAATCTTTATTCAACATAAAAATATGACAACAGTGACAAAATCTAGATGCTGTATGGCTTTTCTGTAAGGGTCTTCACACAAATATGTCTGTACAGCCACTGGACAGACAGCACTAATGCTGACATGAGGGGTATTAGACTGTTTGTGTGAATATCATTTTAACTGCATGTAATTTTAAACTACTGAAATTAGAGTAATAGTATCTATTTGATTAAACTAATAATAAATTCTTATCTTTCCATATAAAGAAAACTTCTGTTTGACCATAACAGCCTTAGGAGTAGTTATGGTAGTAATTCAACCAGGTAGTAATTCAACCAACCTCTTCCCATTATCCCGCAAATCAAACTTGTTAGTGTTTAGAAGGCAAAAGTCAAATTTGCCTCCTCAAAAAATCCATATCATTAGCTAAAGCCAGGGCAATGAATGGATGGCATTAAATCACTTTCACATAACTCAAATTACTTGCTTTGAAGCCAAATCTTTTTAGTATCATATTTCTCATATCTTCATTCTAGTCTTCAAGATTTCATGACTCAAAAATACATTATTTTTTTATTATTACATCATCTAATAAATAAACCAAAACCAAAGTTTATGGGAGTTTTTCTATTACTTGTATTTTCCTCTCATATAGAAATTTTTTGTTTGTGGAAATGAGAGCTAATTATTGAAAAAGCTATACTTTTCAATGCAAAGTATTAAATCCAAAGATAACACAAATAACATGAATCAATTCAATCATTCATACATCTCTTAAGCTGTACTTATACCCAGTTTTGTTTTAGAAAAAGTTAAATTTGAAATGCTATTTTTCAAAGCACATATGACACTACACTTAAACTTCTCACCTCTCTTTTGAAGATGGGCTGAGAAAGTTGGGGTTGTTCAGCCTGAAGAAGAGAAGGCTCCAAGGAGACCTTCTAGTATCTGAACAGGGCCTACAAGAAAGCTGGGGAGGGACTTTTTATAAGAGCATGTAGTGATAGGACAAGGGGTAATGGCTTTAAACTGAGAGTAGATTTAAGTTAGACATTAAGCAGAATTTTTTTCCTGTGAGTATGGTGAGACACTGGAACAGATTGCTCAGGGAAGTCATGGCTGCCCCATCCCTGGAAGTATCCAAAGCCAGGTTGGATGGGGCTTAGGCAACCTGGGGTAGTGGGAGGTGTCCCTGCTCATGCAGGGAGTTGGACTATATGATCTTTAAGGTCCGCTCACATCCAAACCATTCTGTGATTCTATGATTCTCATTGGTGTCCTGAAACTTCAAACCAAGCAACTTCATAAAAATAAGGCAAAACTTGTAACAAAGTCAGACCATGCAGGATTATAAATCAGATTTCCCCCCCCCCGTGAATACTTATCTATCTGGAAGGGAAAAGAATAAGAGGAATCTTTTGGGTGAAATGTTTTTCAGTTCTACATTGCCAAGAGCTGTTTTTAGATTTTGTAAGTACCAAATGTTCCCAAACAGAAGAATAAAGATAGAGCCACATCCAGAATTCAAGAGTCAAATACTGTCTCTCTTTACCCTTTCTATGTGTAATGCTTAGGGCTGTAAAACTGGAGTCCCTCAGAAATTTATGTTTGTAGATTCTCTATCTTAGAACCACAAATAGCCCATTCAGAATTCCTGAACTGCACATTCGTGCCAACTCGTATGTGAACTTTGAGAACAAGTTTGCTGGTTGGAGCAAGCAACTTTTCAAGCTCAGATATCTCACTATAAATCAGACATGAAAGTGTGTTTCACACTGTTATTTAGTTGTGTTGAAAGGGATGTCTATAAAAATATGCTTGATGTATGAACATTTTCATACATCCTATTCCACTAAATTTCAATCACTACACCTACTTTCCTGTGGAAAGGGAATATTTCTCCCTCATAAAAAACCTACAAGCAAAGGAATCAGTGCAGGGGAAAGTCACTAATAGGAAAACAAATGCAATAGTAATGTCTGAGGTGGCATTATTTGCAATGGTAAATTGCATTTTAAAATATTCGAAATAAATCTAAACTTATCAGCGATATTGCTCCAGTACAAAATAAAATTATAATTTAAAGCCTATCAACTACAAAGATGTCCTTTCCATTTAACAGACGTGCAGACTACTGCATTTGACAATATGGCACATACATCACAGTCTTTGTTACCACAATGCACAAACTGTACAAGAAGAAATGTTCTGACCTTAAGCAAGAAAGCAAGCAAATAAACAAAGAATCAAGGAGTAACAGCAAGAGTATTCTCATATTTTGGAACAGTGGTCACCTTCAAGGAAAGGAAGAACATCTGACACTCTGGAGAATATTTAAAAAGTCCAGGAACTGCCAAAATTTATAAAAAAAAATAATACTAGTAGAAATCTATTGACAACCTCTAAAACTTGAAGTAGCTACCAGCTTCTTGAGAAACATCCACAGCTGTATTTGAACACACTGTCAACAACATTTTAAGTGTACAATACACAAAAGAAAGAGGTGTCAAAATCAGGACTGCACTTTAGTTCTTTAGCATGAGAGATTAACTTAACCTAGAGTGCAATTAGTATAACCAACTCACTGTCTTAAAAATGCACAGCTGCAAGTGTGTTTGTATTGCAATGTTTATGTTACCATGCAATAGGTTTTCTTACCTTAAAAATCAGGCTTCATAGAAAAGAAACCCACCACAACTCACTATGTTTACATAACAGAAATAAGACATGCAGGATGACCATAAAAAGGTATTTGAGGTACTACAAAAGAAGTTGACAATTTTCAGATACCATAAAAAGGTATTTGAGGTAATACAAAAGTTGACAATTTTCAGACTGTATTTCTATAGGCTGAAAGACAGAACACATCATCACATAAAAAATACTGCAGTTTATTTAACATCGGGGATGAAGAGTTTGCAAATGAAATCAAAGAAACAGGTCTTTATGAAGCAAAAGGCAGAGTTCTTGTGCAGCAGATGGGCAGAATTAAATTAACAGCACTGTTCAACTCAGCTATACCAAAGTTGTAACAATTTAACTTAAAAATCTCCACTGAATCCACCACATGTGACATTAGACTAGATCATTCACAGAAAAAAAGATCTCTGGAGGGAAAAACAACCCAGAAACAAACCACACCAAAAATCAAGCCAAAACAGAAAAACTATATATATATGTGTGAATATATATATATATATATGTAACATGAAATGAGAGATTACAATGTGTACTTGGGTTAACAGTTCATCAGGAACAAGCAATGCATGCTAAGGGTTGAGTAGCATATAGCCAAGAGATCTAGGTGGTGAAGGAAGACATAAAATATAGCAGTTCACAAAAAAAAAAAAAATAATTTGTGAACCAGGGAAAGAGGAAGAGGAATAAAGAAGCAGGAATCACTACAAAGCCAGAGCCCAAGAGGCTGCTTTGCTGACTTCATGTTTGGTAAATCCCACAGACTTCCATGAGTCTCAGCTAAAACAAATCAGGTACTTTCTTCCTCTATCTCAACAGGTTATTCAAAAAGCAAAAGTCCGTGTTCTAAAATAAAACATTATGAAAGACCAGGGAAAATCTTCAATACATCTGTAGAATTCAGCACTGAATCAAGTTAGAGGAATCTTAGAGGGGGAAAAAAAGAAGGTTAATACCTTGAGAGGGAATCCAAACATTTTTCTTATGCTATAAAATGGAACTTGTAATTTATTTCCCATTAATTCAGCTACTTTTTCACAGGTGGGAAAAAGTTACTTTTTCATCACTACTACTACTACTACTACTACTACTACTACGTTTTCACAGCTACTTTTTCACTACGCAGGTGTGATTTGACAGTCTGCTATTTGAAATATCAGTGGTCAGTTTGAAAAGATTTAAGGCTTGATTCTTGAAAACAATTTCAGCTTATATGTATACAGACACACAATTTTAACCATGGAGATCATATGTTTACATCTTTTTAAAGGTGGATCCATTTATTAAGTACAATTACTTTTTGTGTGTTAAAAACTGCCTGAACAAAAAACATTCTGAAAATGCTGAAGACTTACAAAGCAAGAGAAACAGGTTCTTACCCTGTTTAGGAAGATAAAACAAAAAAAGGCATGAAAGAACTATAATGAAATCACATAAGTGTGCATTTGGAGAGACTTCACACATTCAATGATCCCTTTTCTCACCGATAGCACCAAGAAGAAAGTTGCTGGTCTGTCTCAAGACAGCTTAATGCATTCGTTGTGAATTTTACCCAACTTGCTGAGTGACTGGCAAACATGTGAATGAAGTCAGTTAAGAAAGAGTCCAGTAACTGGTGTAGACATGAAGGGTAGATGGTGTGTGCTGTCAACACAGTTGGATTATTTCCACAGCTGGGGAGCTGAATATTAGTGATGAATTATTTTCTGCAAAGGAAATAATATCCTTCCCCTCAATTTCCACTCTCCTCTTTAAATTGAATTCAACAAGAAGGTCTCTTTTGCAAAAAGATATTTTCTTACTGTGATGAATGGTGCCTCTTTTTCATATGTACCAGGCAGAAGATCCCAGCCCCTCCTCAGCCCCTGCATTACCTGCCTGTGGAGATGCTCCATCCAGGCATGAAGTAAGGGAGCTGTCTGCCTGGGACTTAATGCACCTTATCACCATGACCAACAAGGAGAAACTGAGAAAAAGGGGAAAGGAAAGAATCTGAAAACCAAAGAGAGTAACAGGCCGGATAAAATGTATTATGAGAAGGAAATAATTAGATCAAAACCACCACCAAATAGTTAGTTGAGTTGACATTGATCTGGATGCAGTTCTCTATATAAACTGTGTATTTTAGAAAATTAGGACTCATTGATTTACATCTACCTATAAATTAACTAACCCTTCCATAAAGTAGCTGTAAAGTGAAGTACAGGGATGAGTGATAGAAACGGCTCTAGATGAGGTGTCATGTACAGATTATTTATGAAGTGAAGCCGAAGTCTTTTGAAATGTACTTTCAAGGGTATTTTAATAATGAAAATTAAATTCTAATTCAAAATGTCCTTTTGAACAGTTCTGTGTCAGTTTTATGCTTGCTTTCAATTATTTTCAGCCAACATTCTTGCTAAAATTAAATCTTGTTTTCCCATTACTCCCAAATTATGTCACCACACTCCTGTGTAGCCTCTGCTCTGGTCCCAGACTATAATTTGGATTGCAGTGGGATGAACAGGATCACAAAAGTGATACTGTTTGTATCCATTTTTTTCCCATTAGGTTACATTTAACTCTAATAGATCTCAGTTTTATTCCACTATGAAGACACATAAAAGCTTTTCCAGCAAGAGTGTTGGACCACAGCACCCATATATAGGAAATACTGCATAAAGTGTACAGAATTAACTGATTAGTACAGTCAAAAAAACCCAAAACAAAAAACAAACCACACTAGAAATAATTCTGGTTGTGAGCATGTTTAAATACAATATATTCAGAATGTATTTATGTTCCAAATGTACACTTTATTTTGATTGCTGATTCCATACCTTTTTAAGTAATTATGGGATAAAAGCACTTTGTTTCACTGTCAGTACAGGCTCATTTCATTACCTGTATCTATTATTTGCATACGTACATTAAACATGTAATGAGTGCCTGCTTTGACAGACATTCTAAACTGACCAGAGTAATTTTAAAAAATTCCAAAACCCTATCTCCTATCTTCAACTTAAACTCACCTAAGTATAATGACTAACTCCAGGCTTGAATATAGAACTCAAATTACAACTTAAACAATCAACAGTAAATAAAATATGTTATTCAAAGCTGGCTTTCTGCCTGCGCAGCCTACCACCTCACAACTTTAGGGAATGTAGGAGTGAATTAGGGCCCATTTAATATGTGACAGATTTTTTTCCTTTAAGTTCTAGAATGACACTAAAATACATTTCTCCTAGTCCTCTTACTTTGAAATTAAACAAAATATGAGGCACATATTACTAAACAAATCTATCAAATTTGCTTTGCAATGAGTTGATCCAAGGAATTTTCCCTTTAATGGTGCTGAAACCAGGTCTTAAAGGAGCTAACTATAAGTAAGACACTGTTACTATGGGTCTAACTATAAATCCACTGGGTATGACTAGCTTTTTGCATGCCAGTCATGGCTTTTAGCAGGGTTGTTAAATCTTTGTGCTGCTCATTAGGCAGTGCAATAAATTCAAATCTTTTCCATCTCTAAAAACAGAATAGGGGGGAATCTAGTGCTGGTTATCTCAGAGGTGGCAGTGCTGAAACTTGGAAGTGAACAAAAAAAACGAGAAAAAATATCAGAAACATCTGCAGAGCATTTAAGGAAGATCTGTGAGACTCCACTCTCTGTTCTGACCCTTTCCAAAGTGAAACAACTTTCTGTAAACTTTCTGTAAACAAAGAATGCCTCAGACAACATGTAGTGAAACACAAGTGTGTGGTAAACCTGAAGACAATTTCAAACAAGAATTTGGCATTGGAGTACATCGCAGACACAACTCAAAAACTATTGCAAAATATAGGTGAACATAAAGTAAACTAGCCAAAGAAGTGAAGAAACAGTCTGAGCTTCAAGTGAGCCCTGTGACACTCTGAAACACCATTTACCACCACACCCAGCAGAATCACAGACTCACAGAATTAAACATTAAAAGACCTCTATTATCATCGTGTCCAACTGTCAACATCCCCCCTGAATAAAATATATATATCAATATCTGTATCACCCACTCAAGCAGGTTCTTAAATGCCTCATCTAACACAGTTTTTAAATGCCTTTAGGGATATTGACTCCAGAATCTCCCTGGGCAGCCCATTACAATCCCTAACTACCCTCTCAGTAAAGAATTTCTTCCTCAGATCCAGTCTAAATCCCCCTTGGTGCAACTTCAGGTCATTTCCTCTAGTCCTGTCATTGTTCAGTTGAGAGAAGAGGCCGGCACCCACCTGCCTACAACCTCCTTTCAGGTAGTTGTGGAGAGCAATTAAGTCTCCTCTCAGCCTCCTCTTTACCAAACTAAACATTCCCAATTCCCTCAGCCTCTCCTCACAGGGTTTGTTCTCTAGACCCTTCACCAGCTTGGTTTGCCCTTCTCTGAATCTGCCTCAGCAGCTCAATGTCTTTCTTGTAGTGAGGGGCCCAGAACTGAACACTGTACTTGAAGTGTGGTCCCACCAGTGCTACAGGGGCACCATCACTTCCCTTCTCCTGATGACCACACTATTCCTGATATAAACCAGGATGCTGTTGGCCTTCTTGGCCACCTGGGCACACTGCTGGCTCAAATTCAGCAGCTGTTGACCAGCACCCCCAGGTCTTTTTCTGCCAGACAACTTTCCAGCCATTCCTCTCCAAACCTGTAGCATTGCATGGAGTTGTAACCAAAGAGTAGGATCCGGCGCTTGGCCTTGTTAAACTTAATTTTATTGACCTTGGTCCACTTGTTCTGACTGTCCAATTCCCTTTGGAAAGCCTTCCTACCCCTGAGCAGATCAACACTCCCACCCAACTTGGTGTCATCTGCAGTCACAATAATAGGACAGAGTGAGGAAAGCACTGCAGCAGTGCTACTGCTTATTACTAAAATACAACATTTAGTACCCATCTTTTGGTGTTTTAAGGCTAATTAGAGAAGCACTACCCTCCACATATAAAATTGCTTTGGCTGTTATTCAACTCACTATTAAACTGGACAGTGTTGTGCAAGAACACGTGTGTCCTCCACCTCTGAAAAAGGTTTCTCTCCTGATGCTGACTTCACACAGGGCCCAGCATTTGCTATAGCCATTTCTGTACTTAAACAGTTAAAAGCAACACACAGCAGCTACTCAATGGTTGCCAAAAGAAACCATTCACTTAATTTGCTGGACCTTCAACAATTTCTCTACATTTAACTGTATTAAAAACCTCATACTTTGCTAGAGATCTCAAACCCTACATAAAATGCAAAGAATCTAAGTCCCAAGAAATAGTGATTGTGCTAAAAATGCTAATAAAAAATAAAGCCACTTTATTTAAGAATCTACTAAATAATGAAAAGTAAAAAAAAAAGTTTTTCAAGGTTTAGAATTCTGCAATAAGTGACAAAATTCTACAAAAAACATATCTTGAAGGGAATATGTGTGACTAGACTGCTTAATTACATTTATATTCCTTGAACAAGATGAATTGGTGGTCTTAGATTTAGAGTAGCTGGTTAATTTACAGTTAAATTTAAACAGTATTTTCTGAACTGCACCAAAATGTTATGAGAAGTTATCAAACAAACTCAAAAACAAACAAGCAAAAAACTCAACAAAACAAATACAAATAAAACCACCCCAAAACCTAAAAAAACAAAACAAACAACAAAAACAAAAGACAAAAAGCATACAACAACAAAAATTATCCCAGAGAACCAAACTTAAATCCTTTCTATAAACCAAGAGAAATGGTGTCCAACTTATATCTCCTATATTTCTCACAAAACCTGGGATATTTCTTAGTCCTGAACTGAATGCAGGCTAGGTACATGACATTTTCTCCAGCTGCATTAATGCCTCATAAATCCTTGCGTGTATTTTGTTGCTTGATTTCTTCTGCTTGAAATATTCAAAACAAAACCACTAATTTCAACAGAGAAAAAAAAAATGCTTGTGGGTTTTGACATGAAGATAATTGAGTTAGCTGTGGTTTATAGAAATTTTTGAATAGAAACCGAGTTTATTGATTGAACTCAAGACATTTTTTTTCCGGAACATTTTAAAAAAATCAGAATAGTATTTTTTTATAATGCCCAGAGCGTGATGCTATGATTATATGAATAAGCAGAATATGAACAGAGAGCAGCAATCCTTCCTCTGAACACTCTAAATGGGCACCTAAATAAACCACCTCACAAAACAACCATATGCTTTCTGCAACATCTCAAAGAAATGGATTTTGGACTTTAAGTTATTCTTAAGATCCTATTATGGCATTTTTAATAGTCCTTCTTCTCTGCAATTCACAGCTCTCATTAAGGACTTTGCTTTAGTGAGCATGGTTTGTTAAATGTAGTGTGTGTGGTTTTTTTCTGACAAAATGCCACTGTGGTGAGAGGTTCCAATCAGGATTAAAACATACAGGGAGAATCCACGGGAAGTCATGTACAAAGACAGATATTCATGGTGCTTAGAATTAATGATCATAGCTTCAAGAACCCAGTGATGAACAAAACACAGAAAATGGTATCAAAAATGTGTTTGATGACATGGAAGAGGCATGCAGGTGGTATCAATACTATATGTTCCAGCTGTTGAATTATGCTTCTCTTTGTTCCTCCCTGAGCATGCAACCGCCTTGCAATAATGGCAGAAAACCTATACAGTTCAAGAATATTTAAAAAATGCTGCAACACACACTGCAGGTCTACTCCTGCCTGTGGGAACACTACCATACACCAGACAGCACAAGGCAAAATTTCTAGCCCACATTTGCCAGAAGCATTCAGGAAAAAATACTGAATCATGTAATTTTTGACATAAAAATAAGATCTTCTCAGTTCATAACAGAGCAAAGATGATAAAAAAGAAATATTGCTTTATGCTCCTTTATGTCTTCCTCCTTTTCCTGTGATTAAGTAACAAGAGTGTAGATGTGGCCCTGTTCACATCAGACAGCTTGTAAAGGAATGTCCTGAGAAGCAATCAAATTCACTTGCGATTGACAAACAACCAACAGCTTGTGCTGCTGTAACAGAATCTCAGATCAGAAGTAGGTTAAGTGCAAGATTCTTTCCCAAGCAGGATAAGATGGATTTCTCAGCTTGAAAGGTTGCATCTACTTTTTCAGTTTTGTGTAATGGGGCATTCCCACATTGCCAGAGAGATGCAGCACAATCACAAGGTGCAAGAGAAAGCCTGTTGTGTTGGAGAAATGCAAGGTAAAAGTCAAGTCTTTCAAACCCACTCAAGACTGTTAACACTTAGCGCCCTGTGTCTCCTTTTTCTCACCAGATTTTCTTCAAGCTCAATCATAGAACTATGATGTTCTGTTCATGTCTGTTCCCTAACCTCATCTCATCCTCAAACCTGTACCTCAGTTATGGGCTTTCAAGAGAAACTCTTGGTTTGAGAGCTTTCCTTGGAGATTTGACACAGCATTGAGCCTAATGCGAAAATAAGCTCTCACTCTGAAAAGTGGACAGCAAGGATACAACTATATGCTGGGTGATTTAATCTTGTGATTTTATGCTGAGATTTCAAAAGTAGGAGCAAGGAATCATTCCCTTTCTGAGGGAACAAGTAAGGATTTCAACTGCATTTGAGTTCATGCACAGATAGTACATCTGCACCTACACAGCTTCTCATGAGAGGGACGAACCATCTGCTTTGTCACAAGCTGATGGAGTTATCTAGGTCCCCAGGTTACAGCTGGAATAGCCAGGACAAGCACTGAAAACTCTTCTTCCCCGCTTTCATGTCAGGGAACATCATGTCACATCCCTGTACCTGCAACAGATGGCTCAGGCAACAGGAGGGAGAGGTAGTAAGAGAAGGGAAGGCCCAGATTCAACCCCACCAGACCAGGGTTGCTGAACATATCAACCTACTATAAATGCAAAAAATAATAAGCAATACAGTAGAGCACTTCTATGGTGGCTTTGTGTTTCATCTCAAGTGGATTAAACTACCAGGGAGAAGGCATGGAAATTTGTACATTGTGGGTGAGTCACTTGCCTCGCTGCAAAAAGGGAATAAAGGGTCAAAATAATGACAGAGCTGGGATAAATGTAATAAGTTCCCTTACAGTTCCTCTCAGAAGAATACTTTCAGCTGCAATTTGACTGCTACTAAAGTCAGAAATGCATTTGCCTTTCCAATTACTGCCATTTATTACTGCTGGTTATTAAAAGCAATGTGCACAGCTGATTTGCAAGATGGCAGGGGCTCAGAATTTCTTCCCATTTTCATGTCAGTTAGGAAGTATTTCTCTCATGACAGCCAGAGGAGATAGGGATTTACAGTATCCCCAAGAGCTGTGTGCTCGTCTACTTTATTGCAAGTGAAATATCAGAATTCATCAACTTTTAAAAACTCAGTTTCCAAATAATTGGCAGAATGGATGGAGTCAAAAAGCAGCGGGCGCATCTCTTCTCTCACATCAACATTCTGGCATCTCCAGTCAAAATAATCAAAGCAGCTGCAGTTTGATCTTCCATCTTCCCTTTCAAGATATTTTTCCCTTCACTTTTTTTTAAAAAAAAAAAAAAAAGAAAAAAAGAATAGCTTGCAGATCAATAACACAAGCATATTTGCACAATAAAAGCCCAGACCACAGGCTGCATACTTGCTTTCCATACCTGTCAAACACAGATCTGTTCAAAATACTGAAAACAAGGCAAACTGGGGTTTGGATTCCTGATGGAATAAACAATAGATAACCTTGAAATTAGAATCATAGAATCAGCTGGGTTGGAAAGGACCTCTGAGATCATCAAGTCCAACCTCTGATCCACTACTGCCATGGTTACCACTGAGAGCCACACTGAGCCTCCTCTTAAAAACCTCCAGGGATGGAGAATCCACTACTTCCCTGGGCAGCCCATTCCAGGAAAGCCTGATCATCCCCTCTGTAAACAATTTCTTCCTAATATCTAACCTAAACCTCCCATGGCAGAGCTTAATACCATGAACTCTTGTAGGGTATTTACCCGATAAGATTACCAGTTAGAATCATGGGCTGTCTTCCTAGCATGTATTTTTGTCAAATAATTATCTTAAATATTTTCTTAAAAAACCTGCACTCATAAGCCAAAATGGGTTAAGCTGCTAGCAAAGAAGATAATTTGGTGAGAGTGAGAAAGTTAGGAAAATTTTATTTCATTAAACATTCCAATATGAAGAAAAGGTGCAAGAAGGGAGTCTCACTTCTAAAAACAAGCAAATGAGAAGTTCACATTTTAATGCTACTTGTTGGAGGTAACCAAAAGAATTAAAAATATAAAGTAATATAATAATTAGAGCTTGCTAAAATATCCATTCACAGGCAGGGAGCAGATTAAATAAGATAAAGCTGGAGATAGCAAGGAAAAACAAAAAGGAATTCTCTGCAACAATAACTTCTGAATTTTTCATTTTTGCACACTTCTCTTGCTTGATGCTTTATCAGTTTTAAAACTCTGGGAAGCATTTGCATGCCTGTTGCTACAAATAAAATTGGATTTAAATAAAAATGTTGGATGAAAATATCATATTTACCTATTTAGCAAGAAGGTTTTTTTAAGAAAAATAACTGCAAGACGTAATATTTCAGTGGGTAGTATCTCAGATAAAGTATGTCACCACAAACATTTATGTTAAGATTTCATATCAGATCCAATAAAAGTATTTGATTGTTTGCTTCCTTGGTATTACAGATGAATTTGTTCAATCAAGTAAGTAAAAGTAAAATAAAATAATTGTAAAATTGTATATATTTACACCACAAAAATGAAGAAGGGCAAATGTTTGTTTAATCTTTGATATTTTGTTACAGCCCAAAATGCATCTCAGCATGTAATACATGCTACTAGTAACTGATTTAAAGGTATAAAATATAAAGTTTATATATAGGCTTAATTAGGTTTTTGCATTTAATATTTCATAATCTATTGTATTTGGAAATATAAACCAGGTGAGATTGAAATGCTGGAGGAAGATGTCATTACAAGATTGGAGGATAAATGTACAGAGAAGGAGTTGAGAGGTTTCTGTAGGCTCCACAAGTGAAGAGCTTCCTTGTGCAATGTTTTTTGCTTTAGGCTGTGCACTGTCTTTATTCAAAATATAGAAGATGGAAAGATGGCAGGAAGATACGCTGCATCAGTGGAGGCCGCTCTGAATCTTCGTTTTTAATTAATTTCTCTCATACCGTGAATTATGCAGAATCCAGACACTGTTCATAGTTCAAGCCAAATTTTGCATTTAAAAATGTTTCTAACCTGGGAACACAAGAGTATCTTCCTCCTAGGCATCACACCTTTACTTAGAGCTCTTAATGATTTTTCTTAGGTTTTAGAAAACCGGTGACTACTTTATTATTATTAACTGATGTTATTATTTGTGTTATTATTAACTGATATTAATTTTTCTAAAGGAACTGGAAAAATGCTTTTGAATTGGCATCTAATGTCAGACTAATTCTGTACAAAACCACTCCACTGCTACCTCTAGTTAGAACTCATCGGTATCTTGTGTGCAGTGTTATAGAACTAGAAAATTTTTGAAGCTTCCCTCCATTATTTTTTTTTTCTGATTAAGTGTAAAACCAAAACTACAGTTGCCTGTTTTATTTTGGGAGAGTGGGCTAAGTAAGAAGGGGGAGGATTTGCCAAGGACTCGCGAACTGTGTCTGGGGGTTTGTCCTTGTTGCAGAGGACAAGTACCTCACTGCATAACAACACACATCATCCAGGTGTCTGCTTTATCAGATATCAGGTTATCTCCTGAAGAGGCTGTAAAATTGCCACTTCAGTATAAAAGCAGAAAGCTTAATGCTTTTGTTGTCTGAACTTGTCTTTCTCCAAGCCACTGCACCACATCACATGGGTCAGTGTCAGCTGGGGCACCCCTGCAAGGTGAGCCACTCACTGTTGGCTGCACTGAAATCCTTACTGCATCTCATTCTTGCTCCCCAAAAGCCCGTGGCTGTCCAGCACAAGCTTTGATCACAGGATAACATTATTCTCTCATAAAACCCTTCTATTTCCTTATAAGTTAATTCTTTGGTAAAACAGTTGTACCTGAGTACAAATTAAACACATCAGAACGTTTAAACAGAAGTAGAACATAAAGGATCACTTCACATCACCAGTGCTAGTTATCTAATACATGCAGAAATATATACAAATGTATATTCATATATACACATGTATGTGTATATGAATATATATCATAGAGATGTGTAAGCACACAAAGATAAAAGACAGGTCCAGATCCACAGACATTTAAAATCCTGTGCTTTTACTGAACTCAAGAGTGACTAAGAGCCCCAATGCTTGTATAAACCTGCATCATTACTTCCTACCTTGAAAACATTTTACAAGTACATGTTTAATTTTACAAAAATAAAAGATTAAAAAAAAAAAGATGACCCTCAAAAAAATCTCCAGACAGAACCTACATTAAGTTAGAATTGAAATGGGACATGTGCATCAATCAGTTGGAGTAGAAAAGATGAAATTACAGAAATTACTCTCATAATAGATATTACAGATGTAAAACCCCTCATCATTTACCTTAAGGTGATTACAAACATTTTGTGTCCTGTGCCCTGAAATCCCTCTGGGATGTTGGCAAAAGTAAGTATAAATAAACTTCAAGAAAGTTAATGAACCAGGTCATATATGTCTTAACTGGCAATTGCTTTGCTTAGAGCAGCCAGTGGCATCTATCTGTATCTAGCATCAGCAAAAGCACCCACCTTTGTGCCAGCCTCTTAATTCCTCGTTTCCCAGGGTCCATCAACCATACCCACAGGTCACACAGAGCACCCCCAAAGCTGCTTCTCATGCTCTTTTACAATGCCCATGACTCTGTAGCCTCCACAGATCCCCACAGCAGCATCTAGTGCAACACCCGGACCCATCGGGCATCGCTGCCCAGGGCACAGCAAGGGCTCCCCGGGGCACACTGACTCTGCAGCTGGGCTCAGCAGCCATGGGGAAGAGCTAAGATGGAGCTGTCACCATGTACAACTGTTCAGCAAATGGTCTGGGAACCCCTGCTCTAATATCTCCATTGTCAACCATACAGCAGAGGCTGAGAGCTAACAGGTTGTGTATGCCATAAAGACCCGAGGCAGAAGAAGGAGGAAAAAGTCCAGAAGGGGATTCAAGATGCATGTGGGCGTTTGTATTTGGCTTGCAATGCTTACTGTGGTTAAAATATTTCTTCAACACTTCTTTTAATACAGAAATGGTTTCAATTTAAAAAAAAAAAAAAGTAAAAAAAAAAACGTAACATTTTCATTACTGCCCTTTATACAGGAATTTAGGCATACAGATAAAGTCAAAGCAAAGACATCTTGTCATGGGAGAGAACAGGCAAGTGTAAGGCATGTGTAAAAGCATGGATAGGAAAGGAGCAGTGATTCTGCGGTGCTCAGTGTGCACAAGGTTTTAGGTAGAAGAAAGCAGGCAGAAGACCTATGCTTGTCCTCAGGAATTTTTCTCAGCATTGCCTCTCTGTTCCTCAGAGACAATTTATCTCTTTCTCCTGATTATTTAAAGAATGTCAGGATACTCTAGGATCTATCTACAGTTCGGTATCTAAGTTTAGGCTGTGTTAATATCTCTCCACTCTTTTCTTCCTACTCACACCCAAGAAACAGAAGAGGAAAGGATAGTTATGAAACAGATTTGATCACTCTATAATCACAGCATGAATGGGAGATGATAGATGATTTTTCAGGGTACTATTTCTAGAGCACTGGATTCCAGATTACATGAGACCCCATTGGAAAGAAAAATTCTAGGCCCTGAACCATGCATCTCAACAGTGAGAATGGATAACATGTTCACACAAATAACTACATAATGACAGGCACTAGTGTAGAACAAGTTAATACATTTAAGTTCAAGACAAAATAGATCATTAATATAAAAGAGAAAAAACATGGGTGACGGAGTATAAAGGGAACTGATTTACATCCCAGTTTTACAGTCCTAAGAAAAAACAGCAGAAATGCAGAAAATTAAGAAAAAGGGTGGCTGTAACCTGATTTGAGCATATCCATCAATGCAGAACTCACTTTCAGATGAGGAACAACCAGATCTGCAACTGTACTTTTAGATCAAAAAGCAATTTATTTCCAGCTAGACCACTGTGCCAGCTCCCATGTAATCTCAGCTGACACCCTACATTGGATACCTAAATGATAACATTCAATGGAAGTATCCTAAAACAAAAGGGCAAAGGAGAGGAAATCAATGCAAAAAATATTACACAACAGCTAACACGAAGTACAATCCTATGTTGCTATGGCTTTGGGTGCTGTTCAGCACTGTGACATTCTTGTAATTGGGAGAAAACAGTCTCCATGATGGAACAGGCTGACATGATATAAGGACACACATCAAGTTGATGGTCAATTCTAGCCTGCCAAAAATGCTACTGCAGCTTTAGCAGACATACCTTAACTAGCTTTGCAGCTGCCTGTGAGCAGCATGGGGTTGGTCAAAGGCTGTGAAACCTGTCTGAGAGTGAATAAATAAATAACTAGTCTTGGCACACTGCACTGCATAATTACATCTGACAATCTTTTTTATGCCTTCAGCCTTGCAGGGATATGTAGGCATTATCCCAGCCTGATTCTTTGTCCAAAACTGTGGTCCCCAGCCCATGCATGGAGGCAATGCATTCCACTGAAGACATTGCACGATTAGTCACAAGCCCTCATCACTAGAGATCAAAACACAACAGCTTACATTATTGCAAATAGAGCAAATAAAGGGATGTCTGGTTGCAAAATTTCAGTGGTTCACCATCTGAATATACAAATTATTTAAAATGCATTTTAAACTAGGACTATGGATATTTCAAGTTTTAACAAGCCCCTAAAAGGATGCTAGCAATAAAGCATTAGGTGGAATGCAAACAAAGCAGAGCTGGGAACACCTGAGATTTCCTATTATAGACACAATTACTGACTTCTGGAAGGCCACAATGTCACTTCAACAGCCATTTAAGAAGTTTCAGGATCAAAGGATGCTGAGAACAATCCTTAGCAGAAAATGAAAAGCATAGGGCTGTTCCTTACTCCCAGGTGAGAAACAACCTGAATTATTAACTGGCACGTTAAGCAAGCAAGGTATTAGAAATAACTGGAAAAAATATAGATAATATTTTCAGCATTTTGGAAACAGAATATCTCATTTGAAAACTATTTCTACACAAGGAGCTCTAAAGACATGGGAGAAAAAAAGAGTCAAAATCTAAAAATTTTAAGAGACTGAAGAGAAAGAAATAAGATACTCTAGAAAAAAGAAAAAAAAAGAGGTTTATAGACCATGTGAGTAACAGTATTTTCAATCAAAAATATAATGTAGGCTATACTGGAAGCAAAATAAATGAACAAAATATTAGAATTTATTTTACCTGCATTAGAGAGGGCCAAAAATAATTACTGAAGACCCCTTTCTTATGTACAAATCTCAGCTCATTTAGTACTTACTTTTAAGTTCTCACTAATACCTGTACCTCACAGTTTTCCTTAGATGTTACCCTTCTGACACAGAGAAAAATTTTAAAGGATAAGTCATTGAATACTTGCAAGAAATGGACAAAAAAATGTTTCTTTATTTACTATGTTTTTAATTCTCACCATTCAAAACCAGAAACATTTTTTCATAGAAATGACATTTTTAAAAATATCAACACTAAAGACAAAGTATTGGGCTTTTTATTTTTTGGCTTGTGAATGCTTAAGATTCATGTTTTTATGGAAATATGGAATTCATTAAAATATCAGTACAAGTCCTTAGGTTAGAACATTACTAGGGTGCCCTACTCAGCCATAAGGCAGGTCTCTATCCTAGAGATAGCCACATGATATGGACCATGAGGACTCCTCCTGGGAAACCCTCAGTGCCTTGCAGGTTGTTTTATTTTCCTTTTTAAAAAATAAACAAAACAACCAAAACCCAAAACAAAATAACAAAACCAAAACAAAATAAAACCTCTCTGTATTTACATTGTTAAACTGCTCTTCTAACCAAGAATATTTTATCTCAGCTTTTTGAGAGCAACAGCTTCATTTGAAGACTTGTTTCCCCTGGGAATAGATGCTGCCCTGCAGGTAGCCTCATCAGTCGCCTCTTAATTTTATGTCCCTGGACGACTCTGAACATGGGCCCATGTCCCACCTTCCTTACAGTAAGTTACATGCCAAAATGAGTCAGCAGAATATGCTTAACCATTTTCCAGATAAGCAATGCTTGTATAAAATAAATAAATATGGCTCAAGTGTGTATTTTCTTACAAGCTTTTTGGTTTTTATTTTTCCTTGTTTGGATCTGCATCACATAAGCATATTATACTCTGGCTTCATGCTTCACAAACACTTAGAGTCAAAACAAAAAAAAAGAAACAACCCCAACTTAAAAAAAAATCTTAAAATCCTCATAACAAATTGCCCTTCTGTGCTTTATTAGCATATGTTTCTTTTCAGTTTAAGGTGTTTCCCCTAGCTGTAAGGCAGGCAAATGGATGTCATTAGAATGTTTTCACTGTCAAGCGCGTGACACAGTTCAACAGTTTTTTTATCTACCCTTAATTCACTATCATTTTCTCTCCACCGCTGCATTATTCATGTATGTCATCCTCTTCTAAATCCTGTGACAAATACAATTGCAATGACTTTATTTAGGATCAACACTTCCACTCACATTACTAAAAGGCATAAAGTTAAAGCACTGCGTCACTTGGCTCTGCCTGATAGCCCGTCTGGGTGAAGGCAGAAAAAGCTGCTGCCTGTGGGAGATGGGTTTGGGGACACGCAGGAGCCAGGCAGCACCAATACAAGTTACTGCTTCATTAATTGTGCTGTTTTTGAGGGAGGTGAATAATTGAGCCCCCAGTGAAGGCAGAAAAGCACTTCCTGTCATATTTTAGATTCAGGGTTAGGTTTAATTTATGTCTTTTTAAACATTTATTTCAAACACAATCACCAAATGCATATAAACATTTATCTAGTATTATTAAGTTAAATGTTACATTACACTAGATATTACACTGTTATAGCATCTGTTACATAAAATTATTTCCATACAGTCTGCATTGATTTTTAACATTTGACTTGAGAAACAAAACTGCTGATGTACTTCCAGTTTAAGTTCATTTTAAAGCACAAATTATTTAAATAATTCATTCAGTGTTTTCTATATGACTGCAATTACCCATTGTTATAGCAGGTTGAATTTGACAGTGCCTTTGCTACTTTGACAGTTCACAAGTTGTCTTACAGTTTCAGACAGTGTCAGACCTAGAGACTGTATCTCCTGCCAGCTGAAGTGGGAACATTGCTTTGTTGTACAGAAATCTGGTTCAAAAAGTCAGGGTTCTCTAGCAGTTTCTCTACAAACTACCATGGCAGCCATGCTAGAGGTCATGAATATTACATAAGGGCTGCCTGTGCATTCAAGCCAGCATTAGGAAGCCAAATTCCCATAGCAACACTCACATAGATATACTCATTACTAAGGGATGCATCAGTTCAGCAGCAAGTGCTGTACTGTTATCATGATTAGTCTGCAAGACATTATTAGACGCAATCTTCCTTTAAAGACTGTGAATTACTGGTAAAACTCAACACTTCACCTGAATTCCACCTTTCCTAAGAGCAAAGAAATCTCAAACTAGCAAAAAGAAATCCTGATAAAACTGAAACTGCTGATTGTGATCAGCACTATCTCTGAGATAAAAGCTGGAAGCAAAGAAGCAGGCTGCTTCTGTGGGATTTCTGCTACACCAATCCCAGGACAACAGGACCCAACTTCAAAAAGAGGTTCAGCGTCTCCTATGGTTGGCAAGTTCCAGGATCTCATTAAGAAATTGCTTTAGGAACTCTTATTAAATATTGAGTCAAAAATTAGATTTTTCAAAACAACATCTTCGGCTTTCCTGTTCAAGTTTTCTGGCCTGATGAAGCTGTCTGCTTTTGCATTCCAGTACTGTATTATTTAAGGAGCTGGTCCTCACCATATGATCAGGTGCAAAGCCCCATATGCTAGACTCGTGAATTTCTTGTAAAACATGTGGAGTAAACAGGCAGGATCAAAGCTGGCAGTGGAAAAGGAAACAGAATGGGAGATGGAAGGGAGATGGGGAAATAAACAAGGCAAAATGGAGGAGGGGAATCAGAGAGAAAAGTGAGAGAAAAATTCAGATCAGGTGGATCTGGGGAGCGATCTCAAGAGTGTATCTAAATATAAGATTTGAAAATGGAAAACAGATCTTGAAAACCAGTAATATACTGAGATCTGGCAGGTAGCATATAAAAAAGAAAAAAATAGAAAGAAGTGATAAAGAAATGGTAACAAACAAGACGAGCATGATTTTACAGCCTCAGTAGTATTTAAAGATACAGCACAAATGAGAGAAAAACAAGCCCATACCCTTTTACTGCTAAAAGCCACACATTCCTAAATGTATCTGATGGAAAACAAAAACACACTGCAAGAACCTGAAGATAATTTAGCATTTCCTTACTAAATTGTCACTATCTGTCAGGAATATGAAGATAAGAAAAGAAACCTTAAGTCCTAGAGCACATTACTTATGGGGCCATTTAACAGCAAAACTGTAAAGAAAACCAGGGAAGTCTTCAGGCAAAAAAAGACTTTTGTAAGGCATTCTCCCTGTTTACATATGGCTTGCAGGGACCGATCCTTCATTGAAGGAAGAGGAATAGCCTGTTTAAGGGCTGATTTCTAGAACTCATAAGTTTTGAGTGCCATAGCACCCCACAGGCAAACTTTCACAAACACCATCAGTAGCAATTCAATCAAAGCTTTGACCCTATACACTGCAAATAAACACATATATTCAGTAAGAGAAAAAATATACAAATTATTCTGAAATACACAAGCTAATCAAATACTTGTTATGGAATATGGATCCTAAATTATTTTTTCTGGAATATGTACTTTCTGCTGTTAGAAAAATCTTTATCAGAGATCTTACTCTATGTGTTACCACATTAAAAACAGTACCAGTAATGGATGAGATGACAGTCCTCTAAGGATGAACATTTTACGAGTCTGTGACTTGAAGTAACACCTTACCTTTGCTTTTTCCAGCTGTGCCTGGGCCTGTCGTTCTGCCTCTCTTCGCACTGCTTCCCTGTCTTCTTCCAGAGATACATCTGAATCGGATGGACGGCTGGTGTAGGAGTCCGCCGAACCCTGCACAGGAAAGGAAATACAATGTCACAAGTTGTTTCAGTGTTTACCAAAACAACAACAACAACAAAAGTGGCTATACATCTTGACTTATTACTTTTGTGTCCCTGGAAGGATAAGAACTGCCTTAAAGGGAAATTCACTTTGAAAAATTACATATAGGTAAATATTTTCTTCTGGAGGCTTTCCAAAAGTGCAAGTGTCTTCCCCAGTGTTTTATTTTCAGCACTATCCCCACGCTCTAAATTTTGTGCTTTTCAGCAAGCAGAGCCACTTGCTCTGTAGAGTTACAGCAGTGGTGCAGTGCAGGGCTGAAGGGCACACAGCAGCTTCAAGGATGGCTCCAGAAAAATTAAAACTTGAAACAGTGACAGTATTATCAAGGAAATGGTATTTTTATAATCAAAACACAAATTCAGTATCAATAATCACTATTACACAGTATCACTGAGATTTAACATCTGCCATCCATTTTTCTTTCAGGGCAACCTCTTTAACTGACACACTTTCCCCATCAGAACTGCAAATGCCTCGTACCCATCTCTGCCTCTCAGCAAAACATGCAAATGACCACAATCAACTTCCAACTAATAAAATCCGTCTGGACTCAACACATGTCCCCATATCACCACAATGGAAGCAGCCACAATGCCAGAACAGCTCTATAAATAATGACAGCTCTGCTTTTCCTCTGCATCTCCCTGCATGCAAAATAAGAGTTCTGCTAATTCAATCAGAATAAAACCAACTGTTCTTTCCTCACCATCATTTTTTCCCTCCCTCTCTGCAATATATATATATATATATATTTAACATAAGCCAATAATGAAAACACAGGGCTTACACAAATATCAGAATTCTTCAGACGTCCTCCTTTGGCTCTTTTCAGAAGCCTGATCCAGGTGGCCTTCATTAGCCAGACAGCTCAGTTATTGTCCGCAGCTGCAGCGCCCGGCACTGATCTCATAAAACATGTGCACACTGAGCACCGCAGAATCACTGCTCCTTTCCTATCCATGCTCTGCTCTGAGAGCCTTCCTTCTCTTCCCTCTGCCTTTCAAGCTCTCAGTTTCCAAGTATTCTACTGCAATTAAATTCTCAGTTTTTCTCATGCCAGTTAAGAAAGAGGAATAATAAGAAAAAAATCCAAAAAGCCCAAAAAATCCATACCACCTCCAAAAATCTCAGCTTGAATGATCAAAAGGTAAAATAAACCAGGCTTCAGGTAAATGTTGTGAGAGATGCTTCAGCTGATCATCAACTGAGATCGCTCACAGAAAAATACCTAGGGCTTTTTCCTTTCTGTTTAGGGGGGTGGATTTGGCTGTTAAAAATAGTGCTTATAAGAGAACCTTTTAAAATCCTGTGCAAAATGTATTCAGTGACATTTGCAAGTGCAAAGTTCATTTCATCTCTTCCTAGATTGGCTGGGGGTGGGGTAACAGGCTGTTCATATCACTGGGCATGCTCCATATGTGCAGCCGTTTACGCAGATGCTCGCATCACACCGGGCTGTTAGCCTATGCCAAATTGCCATTTTACATCTCAAGGGTAAACAGCTGGAAAACGCAAGGTCCCTGCAGAACTGGGAGAGCTGGTACAGCGTCTCTTTCCTGTCATGTATGCCTTCTACAAGCCACATTTTCCTTTGACACTCAGTTCTGTCACACAGCACTTCCCTCTGTTGCAAAGCACTGAGCTCCACTCCGAGCCCGCTTACAAAAAACGTAAGTCAAAAAATATGCCTGTTGAGCAGAAATTTAACCCCCTGCTTACTGCTTGTAGTTTTTCTGACATTAGCAGAGGAAAGAAGCAAAGCATAACTGCAACACGCCACTTGATACCTAAATATTGGAACCTAATATGGCAAAACTAAAACAAAACATTGAATTTCTATGTGCTCCTTTTCAGAGTCACCCTCTATCCCATCATAAAGTGACATGGGAATAACGTACTAAGGCATGGTGGTTTTCTAGGACAGTTATGATTCACTAACAGACATGCAGTGCTAGTTTAAAAAGATCACTGCAGCTGTCTGCAGTGCCTGCCTTTGATATAAATTCCCTGTTACAAGAAAAATAATAGAGATTACAGCAGAAAGCAGTGGTCATGCACATGTCATACTATATCAACATGCCCCAGGGGGGACCAAATTCTGCCACAAACATTTCTGTGTAGCAATGAAAGTTCCCCCATCACAAGTGATGCAGCAACCTACCTTTAACCATTATTAGAACAAACAATAGCTGTCACTATACTGACAGTTTAAAATAAAGGTAAATTTTAACTTCCCAAATGTTTTTGTTTTTTCCAGAAATCCATACAGCATAAAGTTTAATGATTTGTCTCTGAACTGACATCAAGAAAATTACTCTCTGAGGGATATTTTAGTGACAGGAGTCCAAATACATGTGCTATGTTATGGCTATCTTCCAAAAACTATAACACCTCCTGAAGCAAAAAGAGCAGAAAATTAAATACACTTAAATATCTTGAATTTAAAAAAAAAAAATCTTATCTGTAAGGAAAATACTCAAAGACCCTGCAACACCCCCAGAGCCTTTCAAATTTGTTTATTCTTTAAAAATTTCCCTTTAACACCTGTGGCAAAAGGAAGGGAGCAACAAGTAGTGTACAGTTTAAATCCTATTATGGCTGACACAACAGTGGCCTATGGTCAAAACTATTCATGTTATCACAGCACTAATGCAAACTGAGGCTGTGATGAATCCCACATAGAGTCCCAGCCCTCAGGACACTTAGGGGTCTCTCGGCCCTTAAGAAAGGTCACATCCAAATCCTTCCCCACCAGCACTGCAGGCATGGTGTCATAAACCAACCCCAAAGCAACACTACCTTCAGATAAGAGGAAAACAAATAAACCAGCTATTAAGTGTGACACAGATATTGTACAAGAGCCCATGCACTTTCTACAGTAGTTACACAGAGAATGCATGAGAATGCATTATCTTTTCCACTGACTAAGTGGCATGGCATCACTTTTACTATCATTCATTCTGCTGTTCAGAAGGGATGAAGCCTTTTTTTAATATATGCATATATTAAAAAAAAAAAGCAAAAAAAAAAAGCAAAAAAAAAAAAAAAAAAAAAAGCCATGAAGCACATAAACATAGTTCATATCTCTGCCAAGGAGGCAAAATGCCTTTTGGGTTAGGGTAGAATAGTTAAAATTGGAATTTCTTCTTACAGGCCACAGAGATCATTTACAATACTGGCCATGTTTCAGTTGGCCACAGTCCCAATACACATCCAAATAATCATGATTCAATTTATTTTAATTATATTGACAAATCACATGAACTAAACTCGACATTACATTGTTTTCCCAGTGGGACAGACATGTCTGTGTAAATTTGCTGTGGAAAGCAGATGGGAACTTCTTTACTTCTCAAATATGGAAAAAAAAATGTGAAGCCTGACACCAGGGCAACAGAGGAAAAGGGGGAGCACACAACTACAACTCATTCATTTTATCAACTACTGAATATTTTTATGTGAGCTAAGAATGAATTAAATCACTTTAAGATTAAAACAAATCAGAAACTATGATGAAGCTACAACAGATACAGCTTGACTACTAAAGGAAAATAGGGCCAAGTACATTGTCTACTCATGACAGCTAAGGAAACTACATTTCTTTGTTGGTTTAAACAAGTTTTATTGTTCCTCTGGAGAACAAGATGGATATTTTCCAAAGAGCTTCTGAATTTGAGCATTTCTGAGATTCTGCAGGTCTTCAATTCCTTCCATTGGAATATGGAAGAGCTGCAATAATATATGCATGTAACATATGCTACTGCAGCCCCCAATTCCTCTTCTTTCATGGGAAACTGCTCAATAAAAGTAAGATAAATCATGTTAATAATTACCCCATCTATCTTATCTTTTCTTTTCTTTTCTTTTCTTTTCTTTTCTTTTCTTTTCTTTTCTTTTCTTTTCTTTTCTTTTCTTTTCTTTTCTCTTCTCTTCTTTTCTCTTCTCTTCTTTTCTCTTCTCTTCTTTTCTCTTCTCTTCTTTTCTCTTCTCTTCTTTTCTCTTCTTTTCTCTTCTTTTCTCTTCTCTTCTTTTCTCTTCTTTTCTCTTCTTTTCTCTTCTTTTCTCTTCTTTTCTCTTCTTTTCTCTTCTTTTCTCTTCTTTTCTCTTCTTTTCCTCCTTACTTGGCAGGTTTACAAACTCAGTTTGTTTGAAAAAACATTTCCTGTTTTAATGACATGCCTGACAAATATTTGCCAACTATCTTACCACTTATTATATTAGAGTATCATCTATGAGGTATCCTTGTAATATAAACCCATGCTTTTCACACTGCTAGTGGTCACGGATGACCACATTTGAGCTCCTTTTTCTTCAAGACCACACCTGTCTTATATTCTCTAGCACTGTAGAAGTGTATAACCTTCAAGAGACTAGGTCCTCCAAGGAAGAGTTTCTGTTATTATTTTCCTTTACTTGCAGGAAGAAACTCCTCAGTCAATTTAGGTGGTGCCTCTAGATCTCTAATTTTTCTTGTTACTTTTCTGGTCCCAGGCTTAACTTCGGTCAGTACAGCTGGAACTTAAGAACAGAATTATCTGCAATGTTACATTCATAATGCAAAATCTATTGATGTGTTTGGTCTGTTACTGTAATAAATATTCACTGGGTTAATACAGCTGTCATTACACTTGCAAATTCAGTCATGGCCTTTATATTATGTCTTCCTCATAAAAAAATAAGTGTTGTCTGGGGTTTCTTTTTAATGAGGTAATCCACCTGCTTAATTGCATATCACTAAGTCCGATAATTTTCCAAATTACTGAAAATTCTCAAATAATTCTCTTAGAAAGATTAAACAAGTCCTTTCAAGTAGAAGATTTTTTGCGTTACTATTTATTAAATGAATGCATGAAGCAATAAGCAAACATGCAGCCATGAATAAGGAATAAGGAGCAAGAAATAAATACATACCTATCACTGCATATATATATAAACTCTTCATTTGTAATAACTGGATTTTTGTTTTCCTTGTGTTTTTCTTATAATCATTTCTATAAAGCTGAAGAAAATTTTAAATCCAAAAGGAGAAATATTTTTATGCCATCGTTCAATTTATCCTTTGAATATGAAAAGCTTGGGGCTCACTGTGCCAATTAGAGGAATGGTTCACTTCAAGACTCGGAATTTATACACAGATACTGCTAGTTGCTTATCTTCTAAGTCCTGTTGAAAAAGTAAGCATGACACCACATGATTTGAGGTGGTATATGATGCCTTCTAATATGCTACTGCTTCTTGAATGCTACAAAATATGGTAAAGAAAAAAAAATATTTAAATTTTACTCCACATAATTTTTATTTCACTTAAAATCTTTAATTCTGAGCAAAGGCAAAATGTGATATGCTGATGTTTAGCATGAAGTGAAATTGCTGACATTGGCAAGTATAATGTGCCAACAGGGAATACAGATCATATTATCTCTGACCAATATGATATGTATGAGCCATGCAAATAGAAGATCACAAGCACTCCCACAAATGCAGCAGACACCTCAGTGGCCACAGCTGGTGAATGGGAAAATTTCATATGTATGATGTTTTCTCCATATGTCTAAGCAATGTAATTATTTTGAATGATGTTGAAAATAGAACAAAATGCTGCTCAAAGAATGGTATACAATATTATATTGATGTTAAAATTAATTATTTCAGGGTAGAATTTTTATGGAATGACCAAACTTATTCCGGTTAATATTTAGGTGTGTATATTTGGTGTAACAAACTGAAGAAATAAATTTCAACAAAACAAAAAGGAAAGAGACCATGTATTCATTAAGGGGATACCAAGCAAGAGTTGATATCTTAATATCAGGAGTGTCCTTGTGCCATGGACATTTCACAGCCTGGCAACTGCCAAGTCTCATCCTGGTGTTCTCTCTGGTCCTTGGCATGTGCCCTGTAGTTCTTGGCCATTTGCCCACTACACTCAAATTTAGACTTGAATTCCATAAAACTGCACTCTCCCACAATTACTATACAAGGAGGGAAACTAACTCCTACAGTAGCCCCTGACATCCCCTGATATGTATGTATTTAAAAAAAAAAAAAAGCCAGTGTTGTTTAGGAAATTTGCTGCTGCTGTTTAGAGCTAATTGGGCATTGCTAAAGCATATACAGCAGTGGACCGGATTCAAATAACAGGAGGAGTGAAATTTTAGAACATCTGAGAGCTTTAGGGTGGCAATGCAATTAAAAAGGAGGTTATATAGGAAATGAGTATTCTCTTTACCCTTACCATGACTTTGGGAAGCTGGATGGCAGAATCCAGCTCAACATTAAAAGTTTTAGAAGATGCTAATCTAATCAACAGGTAGATGAAAGTAGTTTTTTTGAAAATAGCTCTTAGGATTGCAGAAGCCTAGATTTTGGCATTCATTAACCAGTTAAACAGCTGTCCTGGATACTATCAAGGAAAAATAAAATAGCAACCCCCAAAACAATTCCACATAACAAAAGACCCCACACATTTGTACTCAATTTTTCATTAAATTAGTCTAAATGTTTGCTTTCCTGTTGTTTTGCTAAGAAGTCCCATGAGTAGGTATTTTTAGAGCAATGATAGTCTTTTTGTGGTGATTGCACTCTTCAGAAAAACTTCAGCAATATGCAAATTATTTCCAAAAGGGCAGCTGCAGAGCTCAATCTAGTTAGAAAACAAAGAGACACCTCAGAGTCACTTCTAAACTTTCTCCAAATCTGTGGAATGTTCTGATGTGTTATGGCTTACCATTTTTTGTAAAAAACATCCGAGAGGCAAAACTACTTGAGACCCTATTGTACAATGCTCTGTACAGTCACAAAGTGAATGAGAAACCCTGCTAAAAAAGAACTTGCAGTCTAAAGGATGAGAGAATATGAGCAGAGGGGGAAAAAAAAGTAAGACAGGATCAAGGTAGAAATGCAAGAGAAAATAAAGCATTTCAAAATATTCAATACCGGCATTATGACTCAACACTTGCATAACTGTTGTGGGTTGTTGTTAAGTAAGTTTCCTATATGTATTATGGCAGAGATTAGTTCTGTGAAAGCATCTGAAGGAGGATAATCTGGTAGCTCTGTGTATTCTGACAGAATACACTTATGAAACAAGAGAAAGTGCTTTTGAGGAAAAGTGCAAGGACAGGGATATAAGGAGGTCTCCTAGTTTATCAAACTGTGGTTTATCAACACTGCAATCACCTAATGGAGAACTACAAAAACAAAAAAAAGAATCCCCAAACTAAAAAAAACAAATTGGATTTCATTTTTCAAGACAAATAATTGGATCTAGAGGATGGGGTTAAATTATTGGTGGTTTTGAGCTGTAAGGAAAAGTCAGAGTAGCGACAGAGCTAAGATGTTGCCAGCAGAACAACTCGGAGACAGGCATCAAACAAAGAAAAATACACCAAGGAAATGATTGCAAGCTGCACAAATCTGAATCGTCTCCCTTTTGTCTCAGACTACCAACACACACATGGATATTAGCACAACTTGGTTTACTCATGATAACTTTGTAAAGCTTTGGTAACTTGACTGTGTGTATAAACCCGTAGGCAAAGGTAAACCAGGATTATTAGTAACCACAAGCTGAACCATGGTGGTGCTTACTGATACAGAAGCAGGTAAAAAACTGAAGATTTGCAGTTAAAAAAAAAAAAGTTTTTTATTGTATTAATCACCAGTGGATATTACAAATTAAATAATTTAAATTGCAGGAAGATAACTTAAAGAAACAACTTAGAAAAAACAATTTAGAATATAATATGCTATGTGTCAATACATGAGCACAGAAGGCAAAAATTACATAAGCCACAAAATTACAAGGACTCAATTAAGAAGAGGAAAAATGGAAAACACATCTGAGATGACAAGAAAAGGGAAAGACAACCAGAAAAGGAAAGAAGTTGAAGAAAAGCATGGCAACCATCATCTCAATTTGTCTCAGCTGAGTTAAAAGTGCCAATTTAGATTCTCTGTTCCAGATCTTCAGTATATTTTTATCTGGGATTTTGGTTCAAGTCATTAAGATTTTCTGCATACTTAAAAATAACTTCCCTTAAAATTTAGCATGAAATTCTGTCAGCAATGGAGAATTCTGAAGGGAAAAAAAAATTATTTGCATTTTATCAAATTATCTCTATATGTACAATCCCCACCTGGCTTTCAAATGTAACATTTTAAGCTACTCCAGATAACAAATGGAAGATTTGGGAGTTTGTTTGCTTGGGCTTTTACTTGTTAAAAATGTTGAGATTAAGTATATACAGTAAAGTCTTCTCTATTTTACCTTTTCTAATGTAACCACATCTTTAAATATATATTTTTGGTTGCTACCCTCCATTTTTATACTGTGAGCATATTATTAATCTGTTTAAGTAATCTTTTTTCATGTATTTTCACGAGTTAGTTTGGCAAGCATGCACTCTGAAGAAACTGTAGTCGTAAACGAAATGTGTATTAGAATTTTCAACCTTTGGTAAGTTTATTTTCCAGGCCATCATCTACTACTGAAATCTTGGTTTTCTAGTCATGATCTTTTGTAACAATCAAGGAATGTCACAGCATAAAACACTGCGATTTCTTTACTGTGTAATATTAGGAAAAGTTTTCTTACCAACACCTTTGCTAAATTACACACAGTGAAGACTACAGAATTAATTATTAATTTTCCCCAACACAGGCTCACTGAGATCAAGCTTGCCAAACAGCAGTTAATTTCTGATTCAGCCCAAGTATCTCTAGCAGGCACTATGATCCTTAAAGCATCTGCAGCCTTGCTTTCTCTGATACTGCCAGAAACACCAAGTGAACAGCTTTCACACTGCATGGCATCATTTACTTCAAGGTGAAAACACTACATAAAATGCACCTATCCTCACCAGTGGGCTAAAGTTACACTCAGTTTCCAAGGGTGTCAGAAACCATATGAATTCTTGTGGTTTCAGGTGTTAGTTCTTTGTTCCAGCCTTCATCATCCTTTACTCTGATTGAAACACACCAGGGCTATTCCTTCCTACTCACTACCTATCCTCTGGGTCAAGTATAAACTAAAGGAAGCTGCTTGAAATTTTCCCAAGGGGATGAGGGTCCTCATACCCCTTAGATATTACAATTATTCTCATCTGATTTTGAGGATATAAAGGTGTGTAATACTTTCTCATTGACAGAAAAGTCTCTGTACAGAGCTTCTGTCACTCTTGTCTATCACATATCAAAATAATAATTGTGGAAAATTCTCTCAATCTCCAGCATTTACATTCAGTTTTTTTTTTCTCTAAAACCAAAATATAAAAGCTAATATATAGATTGCATGATGTCAGCTGTTAACATCCCTTGTCTCTTTTAGGTTTGACTCTAAAAGACATCTAACTTAGAGAATATACAGAGTGGATGAGGGTATCAAGTGTGCAGTGCATGATACTCATCCAAGGGTGAGGAGCCAAAGCAAGAACTGTGTGCCTGATTCTCCCATCCTAATCCGTGTGTTTGTTACTGCTTGTACAGCCCCAGAAACTGCCTTTTGAAGAGGGAAAGCAAGACAGAGTTTGTGATTCTGAATCATATATCCTTCCTGCAGCATGTTTATAGAGTGCTATCCCCACCTCTTTACTAAGAAGCAAGGCTGAAGTATCTGTGAATTATTGCCTCTGTTTTGCCTCTGCAAGCTAACACAAGAATGAGAAGAGTATCTACAACACTTATTTACAAAAAATAAATTAATAAAAGGTTGTAGGAAACCATGTGATAGTATATAACCTACTAGAAGTATATGACATATATTTTCTTACAGCTAAGACAGATTTGTACCATGGATTTCCATTAGCACTACTGAGATGTGATTGCTTAAATAAAGATAAGAAGGTTGAAAGAGAAGTATGTTTCAGGGAACCTGCAAATAGAAACATTGCTGCTAATGGAGACGGTGATAATGATTGGATGCTAACCTGAAGAAAAGTGAAATAAAACAAATTACAATAGAAAAAAATAAAGGAATACATAAAAGCAGCACGGGGTCGTGTGATTTTTCCTAATTCAATGTTGCAATATATTTTGTGTCCTGGAGCATTCAAAGCTTAGTAGAGTACAACAGCCACTTTCCAGGATAGTAAGTGAATGCAGGTTTAAAATATTTTGCGACCTAAAAAGGAAACATCAAAACCAGACATATTTTTGATTCAGAACAGACTTTGTCTAGGTCAAGGGAGCACATTACACCATATTCCTCCCTGAGCCATTTCTTCCTTTAGAGGAAGCACCAAGTTTTGGACCACTGCTGTGGTATATTGCAGCAATACTGAATGCTGACACACGTTTGATTCACTGATCAATCAAAAATCTTAAACAAAATGCTTGAGGACTACAATACCTGCACATACCTGGACCAGTGCTGTCCTTTGTGTGTCAGAGCTATGATGACACAAACATCTTGTTCTTAGGACCACAAGATAGTTCCAGCAGAAAGGGGGCTCCGGAGGTCTCAAGTCCAACCTCCTGCTCAAGCTGTGATACCATTTAAGCGGTGATTTATCCATTTGGGCCTTGAAAGTCTGACAGGAAAGGGACTGGACAACCTCTCTGGGAAAACCCAACCTAATTACAGACTACTCTCATAGTGAAGATCCTTTTTCTTATATCCCATCTGAATCTCTCTTCTGTCAATTTCCAATATTTGTCTCTTGCTCTTCCATCAAGCACTTCTGACAAGCCTAGCTGCATGATTTTGTAACCTCCTTTAAGATGCTGGGAGGCTTCAGTTCTTCCCTGAAGCTACCACATCTCCATGCTGAACGCCCCCTGTCCTCCAGGTTTTTCTCACAGGCCAAGTGGTCCAGCTCCTGGCCATATTGGAGCACCAGAACTGGTCACAGTAATGCAGTATGTTCTAACAAGTGCTGTGTAGAGATGATCACCGTCCTGGATATACTGCCCGTGCTCCCATCCATACAGGCCTCCGGAGTTCAGGTTTTTAAAAGAATCTGCCACTTCAGAAATCTAATAAAATTCCCCTCAAAAAAAGATCTACATGCACCTTCGGCAAATCTGTATTTATAGATGTACTATGCAATATCCAACACATTCAAAAATTTTAAGTAATGTCTCACATTGCTGTAAAGCAACTTTATTAATATGCCACCAGGATCAATCAACTTTGTAAAAACCCTCAGATAGAGACTCCTTCCAACACATCGTTAGTAAGTGTTTGCTCTCAAGCACCTGTAGTGATGAAAGACACCGGAATGGAAACCTCAGTTCTGTAAGCCTTATGGTCTCTGAACATGTTGTTCTAAATTTCACCATAGAAATAAAAATGGACCCATGTAATCCCTGACAATTTGCTTCCTTGAGAAATGGCACTGACTACAGCCTGCTTTTCCTTCTCTGCTCCATTGTTTGGAAATAAAATTAATTCTGTCCTTATGCTCAATTAAAAGTCCTATTTCCTCCTGTTTATGAGAGTATCAGTTTCTGCTTGAGGAATTACCACTCAAACTTACAACTGTATCACTGCTGCTGTCACCACTGGTCTCCTGCTGAGGTAAAAGGACCACTGCAAAGATCCCTAAAAGTAGAGTAAGACAGTGAACAAGGAGCCAGGAGAAAGTAGTTAGGTAGATGATGGGTATCGTTCATACACAGAAGGGGAGCACCTATGACAAAACAGCAAATGACAAGACTTTAAAAGAAGTATAAGAGTAAGATTTCAAGCATGTAAGACACAGACCACAGGCCAACAAGTATTTCTGAACTTTTACTAGTTCTTCTTGACACTTTCCAGTTCAGCAGCAGGGAAGATGACGAGTTAAGATAAACCTGTATAAAATAATGTCAAACAAAAAAAATCACCTAAGTGTTGTTTGTGCTTATAAGCATGGCACGACAAGGAGAGTTAGTAAGCTCCTATCTGTCTTTTATAAAAAAACAATATTATTTTTTTGGTAACTGGTAACCAGTTGTTCTTGGCTTCCAAAATGAAGCATGGGAGCCAAAAGCTAATTCCACAATGAGTTTTTCTGCTTACAAGCATTCAACTGCCTCTTTGTGTTCGCTGTGCTCTGCATGGCCAGTCCACAACGTATTCACGGACAGGGAAGAATTATAACATTAAACAGAAACTCATGATGCATCACCTTTTCCAGGTCACACTTATTGTCCATTCAGTGGTCATTTAGATCATACACCTGCTGCTATAACAATTCAACTACATTTGTACTCGGACCCTCTCAAAGATTCTGCAGAAACACGATGCTGCCTTCCCTGGCCAGGTTCAAGTCAGAAGTGAACAGCAAATGCAAGAAAGGCTTTTCATGCTTTAAGAAGTCTGAATCCTACTTTCAGGAGTGCTCCAGTCCATCTCTATTAAGGCAAAAAAGGAATTTAGTATCTTAATTATAAATATTTATTTAACATTTATCCTTAACTGATTTCAAACAGGCTGAAACACGTACTGCAAAGTATTGTAAACTTTCATTTAAGGAAATCAGAGTTTCACTTTTGATTTGCACTGCTGTCTTTCCATCACTCCTTCTGTACCAATTGCTCTATTTATAATCAGCAGTAATTCATAGTTGGCATCTTCCTTCCTTTTCAAAGTTTTTGAGTTTAAAAAGGGTAAACAAAAAATGATGTCTTACTGTTTCTATCCTCATGCAGAAGAAAAGGAAATGTTTGCTGCTGAAGTTGGCACAGTTACACAAATGTGCTCTTTTATGACCTCTCATGTTTTGCTAGTTGTCTGCAGGCACAGAACTTTTAATTCTTTGAACAGGCTGCAGTATTATTAAGTCCTGTCCATTTTCAAAATAATCATTGGCTATAATATCAACAGCAGTTCCTTCTTGCTTCCTCTTTGGTTATGCTAAAATAGACCTTATTTAAATGGAATAGCATTTCATTCACGTCATCAAATCTACCAGAGAAGTGCAGGGACAACACTGTCAATTGTCACAAGGCAAGCTGATCTGCAAAACATGTTGTGTAACTGGCAGAACTAATCTCTCCCACCACACTTACAAACACAGATGTCCAGGTTTATTTAAAATAGCCCTGAGCAAATGGCACAACTTGTGGTGTTTGGTTTTTCTTTTAAATGTATGCTTTTTGCTGGGAAGCATTTGATTATAGAAAGAGCTCAGATTTTATTCCTGTGCTGACATGACAACAATGTTTAGAAAAAACTATATCATTTGTATTTGATGCCTCAACACACTAAAGACAGTCCCATCCAGACCATTTCCCAGATGTTCTTGCCTGCAAATTTCAAACCTCTGGATCAAAACTAATCAGGACATGATTTTGTATCAATAAGATACATCTGTTGTTGATGGAGGAGTGGATAACATTCATGCACACCTGGGAAAACACTAAGTTATTACCTAACAACAGCAAAAAGGTACATGTGGTGATTTATTAAATAAAACAAAACCACCCTGCATTTTCTTGATGTTAAGTTGTAGTAAAATGCTCATCAACTAAAGCAAAATTTCACATATGGTATTAGAGTCCGGTATAATGAGCCTTAAGATTTTGCTTAAGCATGTCTGAAGGCCACCCATGTTCTTTCCAGTATTTCTGTATAACAAATAATAGAATTACTGCAAGCAAGATGCAAAATTTAATTTTAGAAAGACCACAGGATAATTAAGGGAAAGAGAACACAACTTTCCTAAATGTATGGGGTAAACCACAATATGCTACTTATGATAAATTGACTATATTTGAGCAGTAATATAATGGCCCTGTCCTCCAGGGACATTATATCTATTTTATAGATATACCACTGTATTTAGGTGGAATGCAGATGAAGGTAAAAGAATCACATTGAATTATGGATTGAGACCTAATACTTCAAAATTATACAGCACATCCTTCAGAAACACGAACTTAATCATGGGCAATTGCTGGACAAGATGAAGACTTCTGAGAGTGAGTTTTGGCTTACTACACAAAACATGGGAAATTCAACTTTGGTAATGTTTTGAAAATCTTCATGGATGGAGATTTTGCAGCTCCTTATAGAATTTTAGTGGTTAGTCTCCTACACAAGAAAAATGTAAGGAAATTCTAAGAGTAATCTAAGATCTTAGGATAATAAATTAAGAAGTTTTGATATACAGCCTCAAAAATTAGTCTGATGATTTGCTTTTGCAAGCAGATGAATGTAACTGTATCAAATTCAGATCAAAATCAGTTTTAGCAAAGCCCTTTCCTGCACATGAAAAAACCTTAATTCCAAAACCTGAATAAAAAAAAAGTCAATTTTTCATTTACTTTCTGTCAAATACACTATAAAAAAACATGCAGAGGCCTTTTCCCTATCATACTGAGTTTCACCTTAAAGGAATAGGTGTGATACAACTATATTCTTACTTTATAATAATTTAGTAATAGCTATGTATGTATCAGCTTTATTCCTATAAACCGACCTACCACTGCTCCCTCTGCTTAAAATTCCTGCAGTGGTCTACATGCCCTTCGATATAAGAGGTCAACGGAGTAGGGAACACTCCCATTTTGTATCCCCACACCAACATTGCTTTGCTTGTACCAATAAACAACTAAGTTGGATTTAAAGAATTTAGTTTTAATAAGAAAATTTGCCATTATGTTTGGAACAAAACATAGTAACTGCCTTTAAAAAGTAAAAAAATTATTGAAACCAATGCCTATTTAACTCGGTTTTAAGTTATAACAGAACACTAAAACTACATCGTACATCACAAAATAGAGCATGTATTTTAAATGCCACAAAGTCCTATGCATTGCTAAATTAAAACATATAGATTCGTACTGGTTTGTAAATTACAATGTACAATGAAATGTGCAGAGGAGAACTCAGGGACTTCATTCTTTCATTTGTCAGAGAAAAGTTTTTAAAATTGCTTGTTTCTATAATCCTGTAGTTACAGTGATCATAACACCCAAATTTTGCTAAATTTTCTCCCCGCAGAAATATTATACAATAATCTGGTCAGAGATACATAAAATAATAAACAGTCGTATAATGGCTACCATTACCTGTTTCTATGTAAATTAAAAATTTGATGAAAAAAAAAGAATTAATTACTCTATTAGAAGATGAGCTAACTATGCCCAAAATTTTGTAATTCTTATTCACCAGCTAAAGTTCTTATCTGGAAAGTAACATGTAGTATAAAAGTAAACAAACAGCACTTCATTTATTTAGTCCAGTGGCCCAGAGCTTTTTTATAATTCAGAAAAGTCACACCTTCATAAAGATGCCCGTGACTTCTGTAAAAAGGCAGGTGAATATTTTTTTCTATGATAGACTTCCTGACAACCAATACTGAACAAAAACAAATAACAGGTTTCATCATTTCAGCTGTTCCTGAACTGATTCATCAGAACTTCTTATTGTAACTAGACAGAAAGCAAGTATGTATTTCCACACAAACACACACATAATCTCAAATGTGAAAAAAGAAAAAAAAAATAAATGAATGTCCAGATTAGATAATCTAGAACAGAATTTTTGGCCTCGAGTTCCCCTGTGGGGAAGGTTTGTATCAAAATGACACTGGACTATGTCCAGCCTGCTAGGAGGACTTAATTGAGCTGTATTAACTACTATGGTGTTGAAAGGTCAAGGGAGCAGCTGGCTATACAGACTGCCAGACATCACCTCATATACCACTGATGGAGACAAGCAGCTGTGTTACCCAGGACAGAGCATCTAAAACTGCCAGACCAGGCAGGCACTTATGGCCAACAGAACAAATGTGATGTCTTGATTTTGCCTTTCCATATGTGCTGTAAGGGAGTCACGACTGCAATTTTTCACATTAAACTTCTAGCATGTGTACCCCTTCAGCTAAGTTACATCCATCCACCACCAGACTAAACAACATAGACACCGAAATTCCTGCCACAAATATTTAACTGGAAAACAGACTTTAAAATAACTCTATTGTTAGAGGCACCACACTGGGGCCCCTGCAAGATCTGGAATTTACTTGTACTATATTCATGCACAGTGTATACAAGTCCAATTTCTTTAACTAGAGACATTCAAGCTACCATCTTTTAAAGAGCTACAACTTTTCTCTGTAGGGATCCACCCTGGGAGTTATGAATTGATGACTTAAACCAGGAATGTCATTGGTATCTTTTACTCACAAGAGTTCCCTAGTTGCACAGGTCTCCTGATGTCTAATTAAATAAGATGTATGAATATATGTGGAGAAAGGGGGAGGAAATTGTAAATAACTCCCAAATCTCTGGAAACATACACAAAGGTGTTTAGAGGACTCCAAGAAAATAAAGTACATTGCAGCTACATAAATCAGAGAAATGCAATGACTTAGATTGTTGTTAGCTGTCTGCTACCATAGCTGGATTACTGCCCCTATCATTAACACCTGTTATAGCTTATTAAGCTTCATTCAAGTTCCTCACTGAAAAATAAGACATTTTTTCTATATCAAGACCTATAGATGACAATATAGAAAAGATAAACTCAAGGATTCCTGGTGAATGAAATTCTTTTTTTAAAGTTCATGCTGGCTTACTTCAGTGAGGGAAACTGTCAGCAGATGTTCATTAGTGCTCTGCCAGGAAGCAGGTAGTATTATCATACTTATTTCCTTCAGAAGAAAACTGAAACCAAGATGATGCAGTTTAAAGATTTCCTCAAGAGTTGGTGCTATCGACACAGTTAGAAGCCAACTATTTCCAGAACCTAAGTGAGACTTTCTTCCCTCCTTCCCCCAGCTCTCTCACAAGTGGAAAAGGAGCCGAGGATGTAACAAGCTACCTTGAGCAGTTCAGTGGAGGGTATGCAGAGACTGATCCCTGCACTCATATCCACGCTCTGTGGTTTTCCACAAGCACTTACTATTGAGCTGGAAGATGAAAGTAAGAAGCAAAGGAGAGATCTATGATAAAACCACAAAAACTAAACACCTGGCACGGGTGAGGTTACACATGGAGTAGTTTGTCCAGTTCCAGAGTGGAACTCCAGTAATTGACAGACATGGAGATATTTGAGAAAATCCAATGAAAGGTCATAAAGGAGAAACTCTTGCAAGAGAAAAGGCCGAGAGAGCAGGAACAATTTATCCTGGAGAAAAAAAATTCTCAAGGGAAGGGATCTCATCAATGCTAAAGGTACTTTCATAAGTACCTGAAGGGAGGCTGAAGAGAGGATGGAGCCAGGCTCTTTTCAGTGATGCCCAGCAGTGACAGGACCAGAAGCAAAGGGCATCAACTGATACACAAGGAGGTTCCCTCTGAACATCAGGAAACCCTTTTTCACTGTGAAGATAACTAAACACTGGTACAGGTGGTCCAAGGATATTGAGGAGTTTCTGTCCCTGGAGACAGTGAAAAGCCATCTGGATGTAGACCTGGACAATTGGCTGCAACCCAGGTAACAAGTGGCCCTGCCTGAGCAGGAGGGTCGGACCAGATGACCTCAAGAGGTGCCTTCCAAACTCAAACTCCAACTCAAACATTCCAAACATTCTGTGGTTCTATGAAAAGTGTTCACAAGGCTGCTCACCCATGCGATTTGAAAATATCTCAGTTTCATTATTTTGCCTCCATATTTGTGAGGTGACCTGCACTGGCCCTGGCAACCCAGGGCAATTTCCACACTCCAGGTCTTCCTCTCTATTCTGTAAACACAAGTAAATGTCTGTCTTTAGGTTTCATCACCTGAAGTATAGTTAGTTCCTATATGCTAGAAACCATTCAATCTTTGCTTACTTCACAGGGCTCCTCTTCCTGCATGTACCTGAGATGTAAACCTGCTTCTCAAACACAATATGCTAACCCTGACCTGCTTCCATAGTAAGAGATTTGCTCATCCTCTTCCTCCATCAGCTTTAGATGGAGCTTTCCTCAGCACTAAACCACTACAAAAGGATCCAGGTTAATTAGTCCTTTTTCATCTCCTATTTTGTGTCAGATATGTCTGTTTCTAAAATTTAATCCCTGATGGAGGAACCTTGTCTTTAATGTCTGAGAGTATCACATACTCCAGGTCATTATGTTATAAAACAGGTCTGTTGTGCTCTATGTGAGAACCAGCTGACCTAAAGTTTAGAGACTCACAAACATAACAGGACTTAGAGCTCAGCGGCACCACATGTGGCCTCCAGAGAGCTTCCCACTTGTTCCTTGGCTGTGTATGCATTGGATGAAGGGGACAAGGGTAGGGTAAGGCCAGACCTAGTATAAATCACTTCAGTGTACTGTCAATAATCAAAAAGGCTCTATCAGTGAAATTCAAATTCAAGACAGGAGACAAGGAAAAGAAAACTCTATGAAGATCAAGCAGCAGCAGCATTATTGAAGATTCTACTCACATACACTACAGGAGGTTAAAGTTTCATTCTGGGGAAAAAATTATGATCACTATAACAGAAAAAATCACTATCTGGAATGTACAGAGTGTTCTGGGAGTACCACAGAAATTACCATTACCTCTCTGTGTGGGTTTATTAAGGTTTTTCTCTCTAGAGTTTCCCTATCCTAAAATGAAACTGCTTCAGGAGCTATTCTGCTACTCAGTCAGATGCAGTGGCGCTCCCAGGCTTACCCTGAGGGAATTCCAGATTTGCATGGAGTGCTTAAAATACAGCTGAGACATCTCTGAGCTAGTTGTGGGGAATAATGCCACACAGAATGCCCCTCAGTTTTCCAGTTTAGAAAAGAAAAACTGTGTTACTTCTGCACTTTGGCTGTGGCAGAGAATCCATCATAACTGGAGACACCAAAGAGTGACTGTTCCACAAACCCAAACCCTGCTCTGTATGTGAGCACAGAGATTTTCTTGCTAAACACACAGTTTTAGGGATAAATAACTCCATTCCTAGTCCATGTGTACAATATTTGCTGTTAAAATTAATCAAATACTAGCATTTGTTATGTGTAAAGCAGGCATTTTTAAAGTAATTTACATGCTTTCAAAAGTTAGAAATCTATTCTTACCAGAAGCGTACCAAATGTCACCTAAAAGTTAAAGAACTGAAATGTTAAGTGATTTGTCCAAAAACGAATGCATGACTTTAAAGTAAACCTCAGAGGCTGAATTTAATTTTCCTACTTTTCATGTCTCTACTTAAAGTTACACTCATGAGTGCCACACAACTTATTCATGTGAACGTAGCATTACACGTTGCCTTAGGTTAACCTAATATCATTCCAAAATTTCAGTGTTAAATTTTTACAGCTTTCTGCCACAGGTGATTTGCAGAAGTGTGTTTGCACTTGTAACTTGTGTTTGCAAGTGTAAGACACTTGCAATTCAAGTGAGAGGTTCCCAAAGAAGTAATAGTAATTTATGATTTTTAGGTTTGTTCCTGTGTCACTTCACAGTATGATAAAAAAACCCAAAACAGTTATAACTAAACAGTTATGCATGACTCCCTCCAATCTTCAACAACACATTATTATCTTTTCTCCCTTTCCTCAATTTATAAAGTAAGGTCAGTAGCAATGACTCATAGTAAACACTGAAAACACACCAATGTGTGTCCCTTCTGACTTCTAGAACTTACAATGGAGTATTTCTAAAATAGGAAGGGTTTTCCCTTCAGACAGCAAAATTAGCTCTATCAGCAGTATGTCTGCTGCACATGGAATTGTGGCTTTACTGACTGACAAATAGCACACAAAAAGGAGCTTTTTTCAAACCTGGATGTCATTTGACTGCTTCAAGACCTGTCACTCCTTTAGAAATTTAGCAGGCAGATTTCAGTACTTCTTAGAAGATATTGCTACCCTGCAGGAGCCATGTATAACTGACATCTATCAACATCAGATTTAATACTCCTTACTTAAGAAGTGCTGCCTCCTCCAAGAGGACATAGGGAAACTCCAGGGAAGTGGAAATTTAATTTAAATAGACAACTTCAAAACTTGGGCCCGGAGAACATGAGTGACAGATATAGGATTTCCAAGGCAACCAAAACATATGCTCTGGACATCACAACCAAATCACTGCAATTACAAAGAGGTTTACCATCCTTCATAAGGATATTTTCAGAGAGAAACCTATGTAGAGCAAAACAGCAGAGTTTATTTCCTTAAGAAAGTTTTTAAAAGATACTTAATTGCAGATGTTTGAAAGTTGCATGCAACAGAGTGAATGAAATTCAATGATTTTTGTTACATGGAGAGAGGAGAGATGAAACCCGGAGGTGTCCCATGCCTGACCAGAGAAGAGTTGGTGCTGTCAGCCTTGGCCTGCACAACTGCACTGAGGGGTCCCTGGAAAAACAGTGGTGGGACATGGATGGAGATGCCCAGTGCCCACAGCCCACCTGGGAGAGAAAGGGCAGAGCTTCTGAAGCTATGGAAAATGCAGTGATGGGCCAAGTATGGCCTAGGGGCACAGGAGAGCCAGCCAGGCTTCCCACATGTGCAAGCACTACACTAGATTTCCATCATCCTTTGTGCAGTAACTCAAAAGGCTGTTGGAAGTAAGTTTTAGATGCTTTGCTTTGGAACATTTATGCAGAGTACAACTTACAGGTAGCCCTGAAAAGGAGCTCCCACTTTCTGTTCCATTTTTGATTTACTTAACCAAGTCTGTCCCGTTATCAGAGGATTACATTATTTTACAGGAAGTAGCCATAAACTCCAGAATCTAGTTTTGATAACTAATACTTAATTGATTTTTTTTGGGGGGGGGGAGGGAGACAATATGAAAATTAATTATCAGTGCTGTCAGATATCTGGACTTATTATGCACTCAGACTGAGATAATAATCCAAGTTTGTTTATACACAGGAACAAAAAGAAAGCAAAAGAGGACACCACATATAAAAGATGGTTATACCAGACTGTGGAGTTTTGGTGTTCAATTTAAGTAATTAGAATATTGTTTCACATACTCACTTGTCTGTGACTGTGTGTGTGCATGCTCATGGGGACATACACGTGTGTATATGGAATGCACAAAGCCACCACAGAAAGTTCTGTTTCTCTATTACTCTATTTGAGTTTGGGTTTTTTTTTAAGAGAGGTTTTTATCTAATTCTTTTAAGAGATGTTTTAATCTTTCTATCTTTCATTTTATCAGCACTGTACTTTCTAGGATAAAAATCAAATTACATATGAATAGCTAGAATGCCTCAAACTGATTTCAATTTGTTTGAAATTTAAAATTAAATCCAGAGATTCTTCACTGTCACTCTTTTCCCTCACTTTGTCCTCAGTGACTCACAAGTAATTGTTTGTGTGGGAAGATAAAACAAATGCCATTTCTATAGTGCAAAGCAAAGCATATGGTTTCATGGACTACAAATCTGTACAGAAAGTTTCATTTTGATTCCAGCTTTTATTGAACAATACAACTGTTCAAGCTTTATGTAGGCTATCCTATTTTACTTATCACTGAATAAAGCAAACATCTTGGTAAGTCTGGCTGCCAAAATAACATCTAAAAATTGCATCCATATTTTCCCCTAAACTATCTTGCTTAAAAAAAAAAAAAAAAAAGGTATTTTGGTCTGGACTTAACAAAACACCTTGTTTGAACAGCTCATGACACTTCAGTTTTGGAGACTTCAAGAAACACCAAAGAGGGAAGAAAAAACAAAATACCACAAAACGGAAAAACAATCAAACAAAAAAACCACAAAGCCACACAATTCACAGTGGACTTCTTATCTGTTTCTGTTGGTGCTATTCTGCTTCACTTAACTATGTATTAGAACAGGGACTGAAATGAGATGTTCCACCTGCCTGAGAAAGTTGTCAAACACTGAACTGTTTTCTGTGACACAAATAGCCTCAGTACTTTTTGACAGTTAAAACAGTATCAGGAAAAGAGATTAAAAGATACACTGGAGTCCAAACCCAACACCACCCTTCAGTCATCTAGGTTCTTTTCAAGATACTTGAAAATTTCATACCCCAAACTTCACTGCTAGGCACAAACCATTAAGTAAACCATGCAAGGTACAATGGAACGCAGAGACTAGGCAAAAATCTAAGAGACATCTGCAACCCTTTAAAATTAGCTACAAAGATGTAAAAGATTGACAAAAGAAAGCAGTCCACTGGAAGCTTTAAAGACGGAAAATTTCTTCTGCTTGTCAATTTTTATAAACGAGTAATCAATCCATAGCATAATTACTGCAATGCCATGCATACTATTTACTGCTTTGGAGAAACTAAGTTTTTTTTCAGTTTTCTTGCTTGGTTCATAAAAGTTTGTGCAAGTTGCAAACAGAAATGGGTTCAATGTGCAGACAGCTGCATTTAAATAGTTTTCCTGAACAACTTTTTTCTGTTTCCTGCATCTCAAATATAGCTGGTTGAAATTAAAACCAAAACAAAACAAGACAACCAAAACAAAAGAAAACAACAGTAATGAAACAAAACAAAAAAAAAAAAATCTAAAGTAAAAAGGAAAAAGTCTAAAGTAAATAAATTAATTCCTTGAAATGTGTTGGTAGAGCTCGAACTGCCATAAAAGGCACTTTCATACTTCAAAGAGAAACTTCAATAACCAAAACAGAACATTAGCAATTGCCAGTTATATGCAAAAAATGTGCCACTTTTTAAGATGGGCAATTTATTTTGATGTCCTGTAGGGGAGTTCATACACATTTTTTGGTCTTAATGTTTTCCTCAATGTTTCTCAGGTCTTGAATCAGTCAGAAGTGGTGTGGGTGGAAGAATCCATCCATTTTGGTTATGATACAGCAGTTGAGCCTCAGGCTGCAAAACTGAAAACTTTTATGTCAGCTACCAATGCCATGCAACAGCACAGAGTTACTTGCTGTTTTCTTCTTGTCTTTTCTTGCATCATTGACTTAATTTCAGATGTCATTTTGCAGAAATGCTGAAGCAAAGAGTGTCAGATCTTCATGTGGGTGTGTTTGGGTTTTTTGTTAAGCTAGGTCTTTTGATGGACGTTACATTACATTTACATCAACATGTTTTGAACAGTATGAAAGAAATGGTTTGGCAATGTCCCCACAAACATAAGATTAAGGCAGTCCTGCAAGCTACTCGTAGTCTAGCTACATTACAAAGTATGAGACAAATTCTGAGTTATTTGAAAGCACAGCTTTGCTTAACACAAATTAATTCTGAATTGCATCAAAATAATCAGTACTTGAATATTTCCAGTATCATCACAATGTAATAAACATGACAAGGAATGTAAAGCCAATTTTATCCAGCAAACAGAATCTCAGTTCTTGAAGAACTTGAAGAGAAACGTCATTAAAAAAAAGAATCAAATTGGTGAATAGTGAAGTTCAACTACAGAAAGCAAGCTCCGACAGGAAATCAAACTGCCCAATAAATTCTGAGACACAGGAAACATTAAAAGCAAATATTTTTAAAGAAAAAAAAAATCCTTGGTTTACATCTTACCGCTTCGTAATCCTCACTGCCAAAAAGGTACATCGCTACACCTTCAGGGACCGACACCCAGACGCCTACAGCGAGTCCTTCAACTCCATCTCCAGCTCCCGCCTTCCAGCCAGGCAGGCTCCAGCGCCCCCATACAGTCCCAGCGCTCCTTTCCCACGCTCAAACTGCTCTGCAAGTATTCCTCTCGGGCACCAAACCAAAACCTCTTGCTCCAAGGAGCCGAGGACAACTACTCCGCATACGAACCTCCCCAGCCGAGCGGAGCGGAGCTGAGCGCGGAGGAGGCGGCGGGGAGCCCGGGTCCGGCCGGGCGGCGGCGGGAGGAGGCCAGGCCGGGCTGTCAGCTCCGAGCCAGAGGGGCCCGGGCGCTCATTCAGGCTCCGGCTCCTCCTCATGACATGCTGCTGGCGCTGCCCGGATTGGCTGCGGGGAAAAGCGGGGCCGGGAAGAAGCGAGAGGGAGCCCGATGAGCTGCGGTTTGGGAAGGGAGAGCCCGGGAGCAGCGTTCCTGGAGTGGGAGCGGGCGGTCGGTGCCCGCAGCCCCGAGGGAAGAGGGAGCTGGAGCTGCAGTCGGGTGAAGCGCTCGGTGTCAGCCAGCACAACTCATTTAACTTGGTGGAGCTCAGAAACAGGCAGCACACAGTCTGGATTACCTGAGCTCATCTAAATTTATCACTCACTCCTCTGACAGTTCTGCAGAAACATATGGAGCTATTTCACTACCTACCTCTACAAAAATTTCCAGGATAGTTTGCTGTTGCTATGATTCACTCACTTCATTGCATCCTTCTGCCAACTAGTCCCAGGGTGCTCTGCTAGCGAAACACAGAGCAACTTTATCTCAGTGACATCATGGTGTTTAGATAGCAGAAAAGTTGCACCGTCTACTTCCACGGCATGGGAAGGAGATCTAGTGTGAGGTACCATGTAACTCATCCCTAGCATTCACAACCTACTACTAAAATGACACTTAAAACCAAATCTTATTCAAGACAGCTTTGGAATACAGCATAAAGGCAGCCATAGGGAAGTGTTGCCCTCTGGGAAAGGCTATTCTCCACAACCAGCTGGGATGCCACCAGCTGGTGACCAGTAACACAACCCTGACCAAAACAGCTGTAAAATTACACTATATACAACATAACGTGACAAGGAACCAGGAACACATACAGCATCAAAAACCAGTTTGTGCTACTCAATTTCCTTCTCTTCCACAAAGGAAAGACAATATCTCTTTCCTAAGAAAAACACCAAAAGATGCAGTTCAAATACATTGTAAACATCCTCCCTTTTGCTCCCCCCACCTCACCCCCAATTATTTTAAATAGCTCTTTTCTTGTTTTGGCTACCTCAGTTTCTTTGAGTTAGTAGAACATTCTTCTCTCAGTCTGCCTTCTCTGGTAAAACAGGCCTTTGGTACTCTGCTGACTAAATGTGATGTGAGTCATGAGTCTGGATTTTTTAAATTCTTGTATGTATTCACAAGCAGGGTTAAAACCAAGCTATATACTCTTGGAAAGAGCAAAATAGAAATCAGAAGACTGAAATTTTACTTCCCTTTACTCTCTCTCAACCAGAAGTTTACAAAATATCAGCAGTTTCATCTGTCAGCCAAAGTGGCCAGTTCCCACTACATCAAATTACACTTCAAACAAGCAGTATCATAATATTGTGTTCCCAGAAACTAAATAAAACACACACCGTTCCTGCAAGGAGGTAAATAACACACATGACACCACTACTAAAATGAGATAATCAGTTATTCAAGTTGGAAGCTGAAGAAGCGTGGTACACACACTTCTGTATTTAATGTAATTGCCAGAGCTTTTCTGCACAGCTTCTTTAGTGCAAAAGCACACCTATCAATACTATGCAATGTTAGTGTCATCACCTATTACTTCACTTGTCTGAAACAGCTTTTACAAGCAACTAAAATCTGAGGGCTCTAACTTGATAGCTCTCTTCTTGGATATGGCTCTTACAACTAAATTTGGAAAACAAATAATCAGCTGGGATGTCACAAATGGTCCTGCCACTAAGAATAAGAAAAACATAGCGTGTTCTATTTGTTAAAAATTATAGTGATATTTTTTAATAGTTTCTTCAGCTCCTGTACTTTGGATTTGAATATGAAATCAGGGAGGATCGCAGTTTACAAATAATCAACAGAGTTGATTAGGGAATTATTCAGATTGTCACCAGAAGTGACAATCATGTCACAAATGATTCTCACTACAGACAGTACAAGCAGCCAGAGTCTGGCATCTTAGACGGTAAATAGGCTGTATTGCTTGTTGCTCTCTTGAATTGAAACATCGTGACAGGTAGCCAACTCTACCTTAGAGCTCCACAAAGCAAATCCCTATATAGCTTTTATGTTTCAAGAGTTAATGTTTGCAAAAATGCAACCCCTGTTGAGGGTGTTTAAACTTAGCAAAGCACTTATGACGACTTATGCTCTGCTCCCAGCAAAAAAACAGCAGTAGGTTTTCTCTGCTTCCTTCCTGAAATGGCTCAGCGTGGCATGTAACTGGACAGAACAGGGCTGAAAGGTTCTCGCTAGCATCAACCCTCGCAGCAAAACAATGCAGATGAGAATCTCATGATCTACATTAAAAGAGTGAGCATAGAAGTGGAAACAGGAGAGAGAAAAGTAAGTCGGAAAAGGAATTTGGCAACGATGGAGGGGTGGTGGGAATGGGAAGGGCAGAAAACCACACTGCAACACAAGGGATGAAGCTGTGTGACTACATGACTTAGAGGAAGGAGATGCTAAAAGACAGGCCACAAGACATAAGATTATGTAACAAAAATATTCATGGTAGTCAGGAAACACAATAGGATTTGAAAAGATCTGCACAGGGACAGCTGGCTACTAGAAAGTAATCAGGGAAGAGGGGAAGACATGGAGCAGGGCAGAAAGATGATAACACAGAACTAAGATGCCTGAGCTGACCGATACAGGGGCTACTGGAAAACCTCCAGGGTGACCACTTTGTCTAGACCAAACTTGCTGACCAAGTTTTGGTTAGCAACAGAACAGGGATAAAGTCAGAAAGAGTCAAAAAGCCACCAATGGCTCTATTAAAAAAAAAATGTAGAAACAAAGCTAAGGACTCTGTCACAGGGTGGAATTGCTCCTGTCCTCTGCTGGTACTTTGCAGCAGGTCATGTGCTTGAAGATAGTTACAGAAGCCTACACAGGTACACAGACCTAATTTGATGAAGACTGGGTCTTCAGATCCAGCTTTCAGATCAAAGGCTGGAAGAGTGACCAAAACAATCTAGACTACAATCTGAAATCATGAATAAATCCCACGAGTGAAACAAATCACTTCTTCAGCTTTCTGCTGTACACAATTACTTTTAGTGTTGTCCTTGCTGATCTGTAGAATCTAGGACAGCAACAGCAATATTAAATGTCTGTTAAGAGGTGCAAGCAGGTACAAATATAGGTGTACCAATATGCATGAACTTTGTTTGCTCTGATTGTTTCTATAAATGTTGTTCTTTTCATACTAATATGTTTATGTTTACAATACCTGATGGGAAGGAGTAAAGAAGGCAGAGATAGACCCTTCTCAGTAGCTCCTCATGAACAGGCATAGGTTGAATACAGGAAACCCAATTTAAAGATAAGGTTTGGCGTTTGTTGTTTTTTTTTTAGTTCTTTAGCTTTGAGTTGTGTGTTATTATTATTATTATTATTTATTTTTAATTTTTGAGTGACTAGCACTGGCACAGATTGCCCAAGGTTGTGCTATCTGCATCTTTGGAGATATTGAAAAACCATCTGGACACAGTTCTCAGCAACTGGCTCTAGGTGGACCTATTCTGAGCATTTAGTTGAACTAGATGACTTCAAAGGCATCTTCAAAGATTCTATCTACTCCAAGCACTTTGTTATGAAATCATAACAAAGTCATAAAATAGAGTTCTGGCTCACATTGATATTTTAGTGATTCCATCTCTCCATTTACATTTTCAAAGATGAAACAGTGACTTTTCATATTGTCTAGAAGGACAGCATTTAACTCTGGTATTTAAACTATGACCCATGTCTTTTAAGCATAGCTATGAATTGTCTATGATATAAATAACTTTGTATATCATAGTACTTCAACACAGTGCCTTTGGGAAAACAAACAGAAAAAACCTGCTGACATGGTTGTCAGGGTTTATAGACTAAACAGACCTTCCTCAATAAAGAACAATCTTTCAACTTGCATCCAACAGTAACATTTTTTCCTTCAGGAACACAAATGGAAAGCAATCAACTCTCCCTTACCTAATTCAGATTCAAATTCAAATCCCATGAAGAATGTCAACAGCTTGTAACTCCCTTGCACAGCTTGTAACAAGAATTGTCTCTTGCAAATGCAAGCATTTAATTCTTACAGGAACTTCAGCAACATTGGTACTTTCTTCTTTATTTACTTGTGGCTGCTACTTTATTTTTTCTTTACCTGTGGCAGAAAACTGGTCTTCAGTTCTTGCCTTTGTTACTCTCTAAATACAGTGTGGTGGTAACCGCAGTGATCTGACAATTACAACTGGGAAATCAGATTCCGTGTTCTAAGAAACATTCAACTATTTCATGAAAATGGTAGGACTGTCTCAGAACAAGTCAAGGAAACAAGTTAAGCCAGAGGATGTAACAGCTTATCATAGCACCTTACTGCTCATATACTTTTGTGATAGGTAAGTAATACAGTTTGAATTTCCCAGACTCTTCTTAAACACCCATGTCTGTATGATGAGTATAGCGAAGGAGAGGGATGGAAGGACCAGGACACAATTTAGAACTCCGCTTTCCAGTCTTCAGAATGACACCTTCCTTACTTTCTAAAGCACCTTCCCCAAAAATGCATATTTTGGGTGAAGTTAAAGGAGAGTGTTTTGTTTGTTTTTAAGTTTCATCTCAGCAAAATTGCTGGGCAGCATCCCAGAACATGATGCTGATTTCAAACCATAAAGGTTCTCTGCCTTCATTTCCAGCAGGTGTTATATTTCTTTTCTGAATGTATTTGGTTTATATTTAACCTTAAAACCAGTCCGTCTCTTTACATAAAATTTCCTACATCAAGTAGGATGTTTTTAATTCTTCTTTGCAGATCGTGTACATCTGAAAGAAGGTTGATTAGTAACATTTTATTCTGTGAGATTTAATTTGGGTAATAAACCAACATCAATCAGTTCAAGACACAATAGCTAACCAACCTCTTATGATTAATGTCACATTTCAAAAACAAACTTAAAATGAGTGAATAATAAAATGAAATCTCAAAGTATGCCCATGGAACTATTGGAATGCTCTTTAAATTTTATTTTGAAGTGCTAAAGCTGCTTATCACTTGAAGATTGTTATTGGTTATTATGGTTACCATTCTCTAACACAATCCAATCTGCCTGCAGTTTTCTATTTCAGGATGCAGCAGTGATAACATTAACAGCAGACTAAACTTCTCAGCTTGCAAACATATATACATTAGGGCACATGCTATCTCCTTCTGCACTGAGAGATAACATGAGTATGTTCTCATAGTGTCACAGAAATAGCAAGCTGTAAATGGCTGCCATTCTTTGTGCAGTCAGATGATAAAACATTTAACCCAACTTGCAGTAAGTGTCAGGGACACAGCAAAGGTTTGATACCATTTGTATGCTGGGCACATAATAGAAATACCTGTATTAGGGATCCCCTACATCCCTCAGGTATTGGAGAGGTGCTATAAATGTTTTAAAGTAGGAAGATCCACTCACAGGTGATCATTCCCATCTGCAGGTAAGATTTTTTATTTTTTTATTTTTTAAATGTAATGCAGGGTCATAGAGAACATTTTCTTCTTGTAGCCTTGCAGCAGTGCAGCACAGAGGAGGGGGATATAGCCAGAAAGAGCAAGACAAGTAGCCAACATTCCTTTGCTGGTCAAAGATATTCACACAAGTTGCCTGTGACCAAACATGCATCCAAACACTTCTGAAACATCTGTACATTTTGTCAGAGCTTTAAGTGGTTGGAAAGTAAAAAAACCCACATTTAAAAGAAATAATACCCTGAAGATTAAAATAGATATAATCTTAATTTTGCAGTATTGTAAGAAGATAAATGCGAATTCTTTTGAGTACAATAACATCGATAATAGAACCAATCTTCACAGATAACACTAAGATCTCAAAGTAAAATGTACACAACTTACACCACCTTGGAAACATAGTCTGTGATGGCTATAGTTCCTTAGAAAACACAGCTTTCTACTAAAAAGTTCTTAATTTGACTCTATAATGTCTCCACTACATGCTGTTGATCTGCTGCACTGAGGGCTACACTGAATAGACACTGGGATTTAAATTCAGTGAAAGGCTTTCAGCTCTCACACTCAGTACAAGTCTGTGCTTGGGTGCACTGGAATGTTTCAAGTACCACGAGCAGCTCGACGATTGCCAGATGCTGATGACTGGCAACTGAGGAGTAACTGACTTGTAGCAGTGTGCAGAAGCCACCATGAACCAACAGGAATAATAACCACCTCTGACCATATCTCCATATCCTAAAAATGGTTCTCAGGTTTCAGGCTGTCTTCTGAGTACTATAGCAGGACACCAACTTAGCTACTGATTCTTCACAGAGGAAAGGTCCAAGCCCTTGGTGTTTTAAAACTGTTCTGGTTTTTAAAATGAGGTAATAATTCTTGTACCAAAGCCAACTGTATCTCAAAATTGCATTTATAAGAGTTCTTGTAAATTAGTGCTATTGATACCTCCAAATTCTGTTCTCATTTCAGAAATAAAAGTGCACCTGACCAGCAGAGCCACCACAGCAGGCCACAGGAGGAGTTTTGGAACACTTTGCTTTTGTTTATGCATTTTTGGCATAAGCCATCATTCCACAATTCCATCAGCTTACATTATTTTTCTTATTAAATATTGTGGTTTCTTTGGCCTCATCACTTCTGCAAACCTCAGTTCCAGTTTCTCATTTTTACTATATCTGAAACTTTTAATATTTCAGATGTCTGCATTTTGAAATCCAAAAAGCTATCAATTATGTTCAATTTTTGGTGAAGACTGACATGTACAATATAACAAGCTCCAGTGAAATGAGTTCTGGTGAAATATGAAAGCTGGAAGACTTGTCTCTGCAGAAAGGACCATGTGTCACCGAGACCCATTTCAGAGCTCAGAATAGGAATGAAGTGGAATTCAGGCAACACATGTTCTGTTGCAGTGGCCTCTGAGGATGGGTGTCACCCTGGCACTGCAGAAACTTACTTCAACTTCATGAGCAGGGGTCCAGATGTAGTGGTGCATTGTGGTGAAAACATTCTCTTAGTGCATTGTGGTGAAAACAGTCAGAAGACCCGGGACGTTAGCTGAGTCAGTAGTTTGCAATGAAATGAATGTGATATAAGTAATTTTTGCCTTACAAAGATCTAATGCAATGTGTTACAAAGACATTCTCAGAATTGCTCTGATGAGATGCAGCATGAAGGTAAGACTTTTTTAATTAATCTTGCTTGTCCCAAAATTAAGAGAACCTTGTTAGCAGAAAGAGAGAGAGAGAGAGAAAGAATGATAGTATCTGGGGAAAAGTGTGATTTTTCAACCACATCTTCCTGTTTGGTCTATTTTTCTCTTCCTTCTTCTTGTAGCTGACAATCAATGCTCATTAAAAAAAAAAAAAAACCAACTCTGAAGAACCTGGTTCCTGAGTTCTGATTATAATGAAAGCTCATGCACTGAATGTAAGAGCATACTTCAAAGTACATTTCTGTGTTGGGCTTGCCTTGTCTGAAACTGCAAGGCTCCCAAAAATGGTCTCCAGTATTTTCTATATCCTGGTTAGAGTTCTCAAGATGAGCCAGTTGGTGTGATTCAGCAGGCATCTTCCACTACCTTTTTAAGGATTAAATCCCTGACACTAAGGAGAGTTGGGTGAGGATTTCTGAAGGCACTGAGAAACTCCTCCTAAGGACAAAAAAAATTTGCTGGACAGTTGATTTACCAAAAGGAAAAAAAGTCAATAATTTAAGAACTGTGATCAAATCCAGGATTGCTGATCTTAATACAGGAGATCCATGTGAAAGCACAGCAATAGAAGCTGATCAAATTATCATCACAGTAAATATTCAGCCATGGCGTTCCGGGAACCCATTGATTTAGTTTGACTTAGGCAGAAAATTAGAAGAGCTGAGTTTGAAAATTACTTTTCTAGAATTCCACTGTAGCATAAGCTATTAAAAATACCACATCATTAAGCATTAACCTGTTTTTTACATACTAAAATGACTATGTTTCTAACTTGCATGGAAAAAAATACTGAAAAACAACATTAAAAAAATTAACAAGTGTATTTACTAGTTTCTACTACTATTGGAAAATACTTGCTTTTTTGTTATATTATTACAGAGCAAGAAAGAAATGCATATTATAACATAAAGTATATGAGAAAGTGATATAAAAATAAGTAACTATAACCTTTCAAATGAAAAAAAAAGCCACTGAACAGTGATTAAACAAATAAGCAAAATCATAAGGCTCTTTATAAGAGGTAAAAAAGTAAAGCCTGAGCATGTCTGGGTCACACAGGTTTTCAAGGAAATTCACTCCTGACGAACTGAGCTGTGGCACTGCATAATTACAAGACTGGGCTGAATTTCACAGAAATTATAATATGTACTCGATTGAGGACTTTGTCAAAATAACAAGACACTAAGTTACTTTATAACTATTATGGCTGTGAGCCAGTCTTTCTACTAACATCCTTTAATGAGCATGAGCCTAGTCAAAGTGAAATTTAGCTTTTCTATCTAGGATTTCTAGCAGAGCTTGAAAATTGCATGGTTTTTTTTCTGATAATGGAACCCAATATCATTAACTAACAAGATAATTTTTAGGCATAAATATTCTAAAACATCAATCTGTCAGCATCCTTTAGGCAGTCTCAGAACATTCAGAAAAAAACCCCAGAAATTTATATCCACTAAAATAGTGCAAAATGCAATGTATAATTAATGATGAGCTGAAGAAAAACAAGTTGTTTTGGGAACAGCAGAAGTAATGAAGCCTGGTTTCCCACACACACCTCCAGAATACCTTCAGCTCGCTCTCATTTTCCCTACACACCACATGCTCTTGCTTCTTCCCTCCCCTCCCCAAACTCCCCTTCCCTTTCACGAGTTCCTGTTGAACACAAGGCAGCATTTGTTTCAGCTGCTCTGGAGTTAAACTCATCGGCTGGCTGGACACTCTCTTGCAGAACCTGGTGGAGGCCAGACTGCCTTGACTCACACACTGGCATGTCAAGAAAATGGCTTTAACAGCTCTGTCCAACCCCCCAAGAAGGTCTTTTATAAGCACTCAGTACATCTGAGACCTCTGCAAGACTGATTTAAATTGGCCATTGGAGTGAAGTTAGTGAGAAGCACAACTAACAGATGGAAAGTGGGATTGCATAAATCTTGTTTTAGGAAACCAACCTAAAAAATCAGAGCTGTTATACAAAGACTGCCCATACACTTCAATACTCAGCAGAGTGTTTAAATATAAGATAAAGTCATGAGCAGCAAATGTAAACACTTACTGTCAGTCAGTATGGAGAATTTTCGATCTATGTTTTTCATGGAACATTGGTGCTGTTATTAAGCTGCTGCAAGTATGATTTACACCACAGGCTTTCATGAAGTGTACATGCAACACCAGTGGTGCATCAAAATTTGCAAATAAATAATATACTTATAACAAACAACTTCAGAGATCAGTAACTTAAAAAGTGCAAAAAGTCAACATGCATATGTAAGTAGAAAACCTATTTTCAAATTTGCAATATTTTCTATATTTTGGCCCATAGAAAAAAAAAAAACAACAAAGAATTAAAGGAGCCCAGTGGTTTAATAGCCTACAAAATGGATATCTGAATACAATGGAAGTTTCAAGGCACTTTACCTTCTCTCCTTTTACATCATCTTTATTATGAACTTTCATACTATCCACCCTGGGAAGCAAATAGCAGACTTTGCCCTTTCAAGTTTATGAATTCCTTGGCTCATTCACTGCAATTTGAAAACTGAATTAAAAAAAAAAAACTAACAGCAGCAATTATATATTCCACTGATGATAAAAACATAAATTCAAGGAAAATCTGTGTATATTGGCAAAAGTCTGAATATCACTTCTTTGCATAGTGGATAAGGATAAAATGACAGCCCGAGGAGCCTGAGGAGACCACAAGGAATTACTGTGCCTTATGTGCTTATGCTTTCTGGCAGTTAGAAAAGTTTCCATATTAAAGAATTTCTATGGCACAATGGCTGTTGGTGGTGAAAACGTGCCAGTGGTTACGCAATAGGTATTATTTTATTTCATCCTACTGTAACTTTTTAATGGACTTGAATACTTCTGGGCTCAACTTGTTAAAAGGGACATCTTGAAATGTGGCAATTCCAAAAAAACTACCCATCAAACATTTATCTGAATTTCTGTTCAATTATGTAATTCATATCCACTTTTGATGTAAAATCTGCTAAGAGACTATCATCGTAAGTCACCTTATTTGGTTATACATGCCAAGAATTATGAAGGAGAATGTTCTCAAGATCTTTTTTATTCTTCCTAATCTTCTCTCTACTTTCCTCTCAGCCATTTAAAAAAAACCTTTTTCAATTAGGTAATGCTTGAGCACTAGTACTGCTAAAACCAAGCTAATTTGAAAGCACTGTATCCTGTAAAATGCTTCTTAAGAAGAAGAGACTACAGCCAAAATTCACATTAGCAAAGCTACATGGGTTTTCTCCCTTCATGGCACACCTAAAAACTAGGTTAAACAAGAAAAGAAAATAGTCAAAAAGAAAAAAAAAGAATAGTCATCAATCATCACGTTGAAAGCAGACTTGATCCAATGGTCAGAAATGCACTAAATACACACAGCTGCATCTGTTCAGACAATTTTTTTTCCTTTAATCACATGTTTCATTTCACTTGTCCTGCTGTGTTGCCACTTCTCAGTTCACAAGAGCTGTGAATCCACAGCACCGTTCCCTTACATGTGAAAGAGCAACTTCTCTGTGCATCAAGATCTTTATGACTATGCCAAATAGAGCTTGGATTTCCTCATGGTGTGAAAAGGCAAAAGCTTATTTTCACTCTACTAGCCCAACTAACTCAAACTCACGTTTATTTGATGACAGCATTTGTTGAACAGTAGACAAAAATTTAAAATATTGCATGGAAACAAAAACATTACTTATGCCAAGTTCTACCATCAGGTATCTTCTTTTTAGGAAAATATTATACCCTTTTCTCTCCAAAAAAGTTTTTCTTCAATTTTTCCCCATTTATAATTTTATCGGGTTAGTCAGAGAACCACAAATCACATTAATTCATCAGAATTCTTAAGAACTTCTTTGAAAAGATAAATATGAAAACTTCAAAACTTAAGCTTTTAACTATAATAATTACATAAGAAAAGGGTAAAGGCAGCTATAGCTAAAGATTGGACTCGATTATCAGAAGATCTTTTCCAACCTAAATGAGTCTGTGATTCTACTAGTAGCTAATTTCTGCTGTTCTGAACATCTCTGCTGAAAACAAGTGAAGTGGAGTCATATTTGGGTAGTTGGATACCCTCCTATAGTACCCATCATTGCATTATTCCCCCCACAAACATACAACTCCATTCTAATTTGAGCACAACTCTGATTTGAGTTGTCCACAAGAGGAGGATAGAATGGATATTAGTAATACCTACTATTAGCATATACCTTCCTATGTGGAGTTACCTAAATAATCCTGGAATTGGAATGAATCAAATCTGGTTTCCTTCTAGAAAAAAAATGTGTGGAGCAGCCATTACACAGGATTCTGTCCCTGAATTTTCTCAGAATAACTGGAAATCTACCGTCATGCCAACTGTACACTCTTTCACTGCAACCACATTGAAGTCCCTCATAAAGGTTATAGAAAGTAGCAAGTTGAAACTAAACTTTTAGCTTAAGTTTATACTAACATTATTTCTATTATTTTAATCTCTATCTTTTGTTTTCTACAGTGTAAACAGGAAAACTTTAACTTTAAAACTATGTTTTTTTTAACTTTAAAAACTATGTTTTAATCTATTTGTCATTTATTTCACAATCACAGCTGTAGTGGGATTTCTGCTTCTATAAGTCCTTGGTCACAAGAAACACATAACTGGTCAAATGCTGTCAAAGCAATACTTATGAGCATGCTACAACCTAAACCAAACCAAAAATAGAGTGTAATATTAGTGTCTATATAGAGAATGTATTTCAAATGACTGCCAGCAGAGAGTCCCATTGCTCTCGTATTGAGAAAAATACAATTTAGCACAATGCCCAAAAACACTGATTAAACAGCAAGCCGCTCCATTTTAATTATTTTAATGGGGTTAGAGACAGCAGCGCTCCCAGCAATGGCCACCTGTGAGCATTTTCGCTCCCCCTTAATTCTATTTTTTTTTCCTTCCTTTTCTTTTTTTTTTTCCCCCCCACTTTTTCAACATGCCAGCTCTAGTTTGTTAAAGAAAAGAAAGTTTAAAAGTGTAATTTGGATTTCCACAACAAGGCTGGCACATTTTTCAACATCTGAGCTTGTCTAGATGAGATTAAAGTGAAACAGCTTAACTCTAAATAAGTTAACTTGCAAGCCAGCCTGTACCTTGCATTGCAAAATTAAAGGACTCTCGAGCATCTGGTCTGCACTCCTTCAACATACGCTTACCCTAGGAGTAATGTGCTTAGTTTGAGGAGACATCAGGTGTCTATCAAGCATATCAGCCTTGCTCCAAGCAGGTCAGCCCTTCCAGCAACAGCAACACTTCTTACGAAGCAAAATCTCCAATGCAAAGCAGCGTAGCAGCAAAAACTTCAGCAAGTCAGCCTGCGTTAACCATTATTTGAGTTCCTTTTCTGTCTGAGGTCTGGTTTAAAGTGCCCGGCTTTTGTCTGTATGGGGTGATACTGTTTGCTGGTGATTTCTCTCAGCTGTTGAGCCGATTCAGTCCCTTCGTTAGGTTGCAGCCCAGCAGGGAACCCATCACCATCAATTACCAAGGAGGAGTGGGAGGGCTCTGTGCTCCCAGGGAGCTCCCAGCAGCTGCCTCAGGGACGAAGCCTGCACACTTGCTGGAGTAACACAACATTTGATTAATCTCAGATGCACGCCTTGTAGCACACATGGACTTCTGTTAACATACAACTGGCTACGCAGCCAGAAGCAGATCACAGAGTAGTTTCTGAACCTGAAAACTTGATAATAGGATTTCTTTATACTGGTGCATACAGATTGTTTTGTTTTGTTTTTCTTTTTTCTTCCCTGAACAGAGGTATTAGGCACTGGTACTTCAAGTTGGAAAGCTCAACTCAGGTTGGAAATCTCCCTGTAAAGGAAATCTTCCCTGTAAAAGGTAAATTATACTTGATCATAACTAAGGTAGAAGATATATTGTGGTAAAGACGCATTCACATGAACCGTAATAAAGATTTTTTATAATAATTACCATCCTAAAAAATAATCCTTAGACAAGGCATCATGGCAGTAGTTCCACAAAATAGCCAGTCCATTGAAATAATCAGTAAAAGTCACATGCATTATGTTATTGGCCCTAATGGGGTCAAAGGTTTGCAAGATTAGGGTCAACTGTCTTAAAATAAGAGCATGGGTTAGATGTAAATAAGAGGAATGAAGGGTAGGTATCTGTACTGTTCAGAAGCTCCTGCAGGTGTAGGAATGAAGAGTCAGGAGCAGGCAGCAACAGGCAGGGAATGGTATGAACAGAGAGAAAGCTGTGGAGGAGCAGCTTTCTGCTCCTGCCACTACTGAGACAATGAATGATGAGACAGTGACTCCTGAGAGTAGCAACAAGCACAATTTTCTTTTTTCTTTTTTTTTTTTTTTTTTTTTTTCTTTCTCCAGCTGCTCGGTGAGCTAGGTAATCTTCTCCTTTGCTTATGACTTGAGATTGGTCCCTAACAGACATGCCAGGCAAGCAAAGCTCCATAGAGGCAAAACTCTGGTTTATGAAAGTGAAAGCACTGCCTATTTCCAAATGCCAAACTCTAAACACAGCCTCTGAAAGCAGATTCTCTAAAGTTGACAATGAAGAGGGAAGACCTGACTCCACCACCATCTCACAGATAAAAAACCCTGATTTTTATGTTTTGGGTTTTTCTTTCTTAAATAAAGACTTCAGACTAGCTCCTATTTATATTATCTGGTTCTACAAGTATTTTTGCATAGCCACTTGTAAAATGTATCAATAAAAAGTTACAAATTTTCCTCCCCCCCTCATTACTTAAAATGTAATTTCTTACTTATATTGACTGCATATCGTACTGCTAACAATTCTAATAGTGAAACGAGAAGAAATATTTTGTTTATACATTATCAAATTTTGGTGGTGTTTTTTGTTTTGGGTTTTTCTGATTAGTGTTTTGGGTTGTTTCTTTGTTTCATTGGTTTTTTTCTTTTTTTGCAAGGATAGGCTGGGAATGAAGGATTGTTTAAATTTTAGCTGTGTTTAAGAGACCAATACCCATGTAAGGTTCAGTTCAGATACTAAAATAGAATTAAGTAGAAACCCTGCGTAAGTTTTTTATTATAGATAAATATTTATTTCTCATGAAAGACAAATATTTATTTCTCATGAAATAGACATTTCTATTTAACTAAAGTAGATTCAGCAAAGTAAAATATACAGAACATTGACAGCCTCTTGTATAATTTATTTTGACTCCCGTAAGGCACTTCTAGAATGCATTATTAAACTGGAAATGTTAAATGAATCCTGTTTTCAGAGAGAGTAAACCTCAGCAAATATAAATTTAGAAGGCTGTAAGAAGTATAGCATTTTCTGATGCAACACTGTGTTAATAAATATTGTTGTTCTGGGTTTGGGTTTTTTTTGGTTTTTTTGTTTTTTTTTTCAGTACAATTACTGAGCTAGCATTTTGGTTAAATTATTATCCTTAAAAAGCTTAACACATGCTGTAGGACACAGATACATTGGGGCAAATCAGAACTACTCTCAAGAATACACAATCACAGTTGGAGCTAGAATATCACAATTCAGACAAGGGCAGCTCTGATTCCAGAGGCTGATTTCCATCCCTTCAGCAGATTTTACAAAATACTGAAAGTAAGCTTTTAAGACCAGGCTGCCATCATGGCAAATTTGGGCATCACGATATTGTGACAAAAGAACTTTGTACTAGAAAATACAGTTAAAAGATGATTTAAACTGCAGAAAAATCAATAGAGAATTCCCTGATACCAGCCATAAAGTTTCAAAAGGGTCCTAATTATTCTAGCCATAGAACAGAAACCACTATTTTTTTTTTTCCTTTAGTTTATTTTTTTTAATTTCTGATTGGCAGACAGTCAGAGAATCAAAGCACAGTAAATGTTAGATGACTGCCCAAGAGGGTGAATAGTCACCTAAGAAGTAACAGGTCTGCTAAAAGCAGATAAATTAGTTAAGGTATCTCAGAACAAAAGTGGCCTTCAGTGACTTAAAAATAATATAAGGTCCTTATTACGAGAACAGGAATACAGATCTCCCAATTAATACTATTTTTATTCATTCTTTAATCTTGCATAGTGTTCATGGAGAAGTAGCTTTAACATTAAATATAATACTTTATATTTACAGTGTTTTCTTCAGAAGTCTCAATTTTAAATATTATCTTATGAAATCTTACTATGCTTGGACCACAAATGACATTAAGCACATTAAGAGGATAGAAGCACTAATTGGCTAAATACTCAGTAGCATAATAATAGAAGATTGCTTGGGAATTTTAAAGTTTTCTGAATTTTTAAGTTTTGTTTTTTTAGTTTAACAAATCCAGGCATCTGAACTTGGCCTCTTCCCATCCCAAATTGAAAATGTGTGTCTGTTTATATAAAGTTCTTCTTGACAATCAAGATGATAAACAAGTTGTTAGAGATCACAGGAGTCAATATTTCCAAAATAAGAAAAGCTTAAGACATATAAATAATTATTCTTATCACCAAGTTACTGTACATCAGCTGATTTGTGTGCGGACATGTGGGCAGTCTTAGCATAAGGCAAATAAACTCAGATAATTTATTGTGATTCTGCTGCGTTATAGAGTATGTTATCTGCCATTTGCTGATGCATAAAAGCATGAACAGCTTTTTTACGTGACATTTCATAAATTCACATCTAATCTAAATCTAATACACAGATACATATGTGCGTATATATACATATACACAAGATGATTCTTCTGTTTCCCCTTTCTTTCCCATATTAAAGGCAGATTCTGCATTTGTTTTTATTCAGCTACCTGAGATAGCAGATTTACTTTTATTTGGCCACCAGGTACCTCACCAGTCTTCCAGTTTCTCAAAAGACAGCTTCATGTTTCTGAGATTCCTAAGCCAACTCTAGGTATCCTAATATCCCATCCAAAGACCTCAGGCTGAGGTAAGTACAGCCCTTTCCTTTCTTCCTTTCCTCTTTGAGAAGACTCAGAGTCTTCCCAAAAGATATCAAGATATTAAAACTCCTGCTTTTTTTTTTTAACATGACAAGACAGCAGAACTCTGTATATGCCTACACAAAGTTGATAGGTACAAATTTTGACATCTAAAAAATTTGTGTTGAGAATACAGATGATAAATTAATCAAAGCTCATAAAGAGTCAATTCTGGTGCAAACAGATCCTAACTCACATTTCCTAAGTTGCTGCAAAAGACTTTCCACAGAAAACATCCAAAACCACCCAAGTCCTGGCAGAGGGACTTTACTTTAGACTTCCTTCTGTCAAAGTTCATGTTTTCTCAGGGTCATCATTCCCTCTCAGATCTTTACCAAAGGGTCTGTCTGCTTGGTGTTTTGCATGCTAAATGGACAGGGCTGTTCATACAGCAGAGTTACAGGTGAGATGCTGAGAGAGCATCTGGTTGATACTTCTAGCAAGAGACAATAACCCTGAGCTGTAGGATAGCTGACTGCTTAGCAAGTTCACTGCCCAGTTTGAGTAAAGGACATAAACAGGGTCTCCTACCTACAAGAAAAAGTTTCTTTACTATCAGATATAAAGTCAAACTCTTGTTTTCCTGTCTCTGGACAATGAAAAGTCAAATATTTCCTATAGCTGGGAGAGGGTCCAAGATAAAAAATCATCACAGAATAAAGAAGAAAATTCTGTAAAATTCTGTAATGCCTACATTTAAATGCCTTTAATAAAAACCTGGACACTTGAAGGTTTAAAGCAAATGAGTATTCAAACCAGCAGGGTTACTGGTTAGAACACAAAGGGAAGCTGGTGGGTTTGTTTGCTTGCTTGATTGACTTTGGATTTTGTTTTTTGCTTGTTTTTTTTTAATACAGGCAAGCTGACTTGGTTAAACAACTACTTGAAGAAAAAGGTTTATAGCTGTTTAGCAGTTAAAATGCATAACAGGGCTGCCTGGCTTGCCAAAAACTGTACCTTCATAGTCCTCATTTTTGAGCATCTAATTTGAGGAAATTCTCTGCATCTGAGAGCAAAATGTTGCATCTTCATGGTTGATGATTTTCCTTAATTCAAGTACACACTGCTTCGCCACAACTCAATTTAATGGAAAATGTGAAAATTACACCAGTCTAAATAGACTCCCACTCTTACATGACACTGCCTTGCTGCAAGATCCACAAAGCAGGAACAGTGCACAATAATACTTAAACCTAAGGTGTTGGTTGGGAAAGGAGGACTCACCAAGGTCCTACAGACAGTTTTTAAAATCTGCAAAAAAGGAACTTCAGCACTAGATAAAAATGTAATTTCCCTGGTGGCACTGAAAGATGTGTTAGGAATCTGAGTTCAACACATAAAACATAAATACCACATAAAACAGCTAAACTAAAAGTTTAAATAAATAAACACCACTGCTGAAAGCAGAGCTCTTGGCCTTCTCCACTCCTGCCCCATCCCTGGTATGTCCAACAGTCCTTTTGCTGGTCCCAGAACACGTCAGACTCCTCTAGGAGGAGAGTTTCTCGGTAGGAAACTGTTTGGGTTTTGTAATTTTCTTAATTTTTTTCTGCCAGACCAGTAAGATAAAATAGCAAAAGGGAACAAAAGCATGGGAAAGAATGCTGGCAGGTGTAAGGCCTCTGCCACCCAAACCTTACTGTGAAGCATTATAAGATAACACACCGAAGGCTTAACTCCCTTCGTGAGTTTCATTTCAGCTTTGTAATGCATAGCAATACCTATGAAATGCAATGCTGTACCAGTTTAAAAGCAGAAAAGATATCTACTTCAAATCAAGTATCTCTGTCAAATATTGATAATGAATAATGAACCACCTCCACAGAAAAATGTATTCAAGTAAGCAGAAGTGACAGTTTTAAGATGCATATAGGTGTTCTTAACATTTAAATAAATCTTTTTTTCAATTAAAAATAATTCATGTCACATTTTTTCCCCTTCAAAGTACAAATTTAACTACAGCCACCGTGAATAAGGCACACTCCTCCACTCATACATTTTGTTTTTATATTTACAATAGCTACAGACAATGTTAGCTTACCGAAATCTCCTTCAGTGTTAATTCTTTTGAAACTGTTCTTATTGGCATGATCTGAGACCAAAAAGGCTCTCTGGTTGGCTTTAGATTAGGCCCTTACATAATTGTAACATCTGGGACCCATTTCTAATATGCAAATTCCAACAGATGTGTATAAATTCATTTCTACTTAATAAGATGCCTGTATTTTTGAAAAGCAGAACTGATCCACAGTTCTGTTCAATTGAACAAACAAGTTGATACATTTTCTCCCAGAAAAGACTTAAATAATACAGTTTTGTATGATATGCATCCTTAATGTATTCCAGCATGGTTTTGTTGGGTTGTTTTGTTTATAAAATAAAACAACAAAACTTCTGTGCTCTGCAAATTCATGTCCTTTTCTGCACAGGGAATAAAAACCACAGCAGACCATTATTGCCATAGTTGGAACCAATGGAAGGAGGGGATCGAGGATCATGTCCCTTCTACATTATTTTATAAAAATAACAAAGTATACAAAGTTTTACACATACTTTGTAAATTCTAGATTAATCTGTGATCTCATTCAGGAGACAGCAAAGCAATATAGTATGAAAGACACAAAGTACTCTTGTGTAGCCTACATGAAGCAATTGTCAATGTGTGAGTGAAAGAGTATTTGTCAATGTGCAACTTTACAGTGAAGTTTGGAAGGGACTGGTATTAGTGAAATGAGTGAAAACTTCCCATACAATAGCCCATTAAGTTACATGTAATGAAGAAGTATGATAAAAAGGTATAAAAGTAAGGAGGTTTTAAAATTATTTTCTCAACTGTATTAATGCAACAAGAGTGGATTATTCACACTCTCCTCTATTGTATTTCCTCTTCTCCATTGGAGAGCCATTTATCACAGAATACTACAGCCCAGAAACATCTGAGATTATCTTTCTGTTGTGATAGAAGTTATAGTTTAATAAGGCAAAATTTTAAGTGATGCTTTGCAAACAACAGCAGAGTCTCCACCTATCCCTGTAAGAAGCACTGGACTTTGCAGCTCACAGTTCAACACTACTTATCTGGATCAGGAAAGCAATTACTTGGCAATTAGAAATATAAATAGGCTCAAGAAAACAATACATTTTTTTTCTTATAAGCAGGGACAGAATGACAAAAGACATAGCTATACCAAGGGTAAAGCTATACCATGGTTCAGTATATTACATGCTGAACCTACTTTGACAGAAGGTTAGCAAGACTGCAAAGTAAAACAGTGAGGCATTTGGTCAACTTTAATTGCTCCCTTGTCCTTGCCTAGTAATCATATTCTGCTTTCCAGAGAGCTTCTACATTTTTCAGTACTAAGACATATGAATGTTTGCTGAGCTGCTACATTTTCTTTTTTCTTCTCAGTTCTTCAAAGTGTTTGGGCCCCAGGCTTCTTGTATACCTCTGAAGCCCATATTTTTAAGTTGTTCTTTGACTTTTCTGAGAAAATGCTCATCACTAGCATTTTAAATAGTTCCAAGAAGAGTTTATCTTCACAACAAGAACAGTAAGATGAGGGGGCATTTGACTTAAAGCAGACAGAAAGAGGCCCCCAGTTCTGAAAGCCTTGGTATCTCCTCAGCATTTGAAATGGGAGGGTGGGATCCTTTCACTACCTGTCTTGTTAAAATTTGTGAGAGAAAGCTTCCTGTTCCTATTATCGGGGCCTCACCTTCTAGTAATTGACAATAGCAAGAAATCATCTTGTAAGACCACGTGAGTTTGGAAGACACACAGAAAATTTGTTAAGTGCTCACAGGGGAATCTGAAAATAAAAGGCTGTTTTAAATTACAAAGAAAGTGCTAATTAGGGGGTTGTTACGGTCCAGAGAAACATTAAAATTATTTTGTTACTCGCTCCACCCCAGCCCGGGCTATTCACTTTAAAATTGTCTTTTGAGAAACGAAAAAATTGCATCCAGAGAGGAATCTCAGTGGGGTACAACAAAATTCAAATGCAGATGAGCCTCTTAATACAGAAACATCCCTGCTCTTGCATTTTGATCTCAAAGATAAGTCCTCAAGAAAGAATATGAGCCATCCCAATAACCTATGGAGCAAATGACAGAACTGGACCCAAAAAGCAAGTGGACATAACATGTTCTTGGAATATAAATACATTGAGAGTCAGTGAAAAGACATTAAATAAACCTTGGATGTGGTACTACTGGTACAGTTCTCATGCCAGACATCATGAACGATAAACTGTCTTATGGAATGGTATCGTTACATACTTGCTTTGCACTTATATTTTTATTTCTTCTGCTTGCTACTATTGGATAGAGTTAGATAAATCTTTGATCTGGCTTGGTACAGCATGTTTTATGTCAAGTACTAAATCAACAGATGAGAAGAATGAGAAAAGAAAAGGAAATAAACACTGAGTTCTTGAACTTTCAAAATTAGCTTAAAAGCTGATATGAAACATAACTTCCAGGAAGCATCATGGTGCTAAACTGCCTCTCAGGCTTCATGGCTGAGAGATGCCATAGCAAAATCTTCCAGGCCTTGGTGTTAAATAGACTTAAGTTTTCTTTTCATTTCTTTTATTCTTTCTGTTTTTAACTCTGGTTCTGTGATCATGGACGTAGTTTCCCCTCTGGTTAAATAAAAAGCAACATCTTCTTGCATTAGAACACAAATTCTCCAGAAACTTCACACCCAGATGTGGGGTAATAAGTGCAAGTAGCCCCATTGGATGACTGTACACAGCAGAAAAAAGTGTGCATTCAAAGAACTCCTGCGCATTTCCATTAAAGTACCTGTCAGTATGGACATTAGTACTGTCGAGTACTAGCTTATAGGAAGGAGTTTTCCCTAGAGCACAAAACAGTGCTTTAGACCATGAAACTTTAGCTGATAGTGTTACTTTATTTTTCTCCCTAATATAATTCAGTCCATTTCTTTCCCCTGATTACTTCCTTAATATTCTCCAAGATCCAAGGACATGATATACCCTCCTTTCAAACCTGATTTTGCCCATAACCAGAAGTTACAGTAGAGGCTGTGATTTCTATTTAACTTTGCTGTATAGCCTACGTCAGTATTTGGCTTGAAAAGTTTAATTTTCAACAGAGAACCAATTTGTGAAAATATTATTTTTCAGAAGCAGAAAAATATGAAAAACAATTTAACAAAAAAGAGCCTTAATAGTTTTTATCAGATGGTATAATAACACTGATTGCACTTCAGATCAGCTGTCCAGTAAAAAAAAGAAAATAACTCTGCAAAACAGTTACTGCTCTGTGAATTATCAAGCACAACACTATTTTGAAATGATTGCTAAGATGCAATATAGGTCATGCAAATGCCTTCAAAGTAACACCAGAAATAGAAATACCTTTTCAGTAAATACATAAGTTCCTCCAAGGGTAGATCAGATGGTTGAATCCAAACCATACCTGGCCTGTGCTGTCTCAGAATCAATGCCAAAGAGCTGCCTGGAAGGCTTGTGAGTTAGTCCAGGCCAAGTGCACACCAGAGATTGCTCTGACAACTCCACAGAGTTGTGCTCTTGTGCCAGAAAACCTTTGGTGCTCCTCAGCTCCCACAAAGAGAAACAGCCTTAGTGTTAGACATTTTCTTTAACTCCTACAGGCAAAGCCAGGCTCCATTTATAGCCACAAATGTAGTTTTAAATGCACTCAGGTGATCATTTCACCCTCGTTTCTAAGCCAACTCAAGTGTTTTCATTTTACATCCTTACCTACTCATCTGGAGTTTTCTTTCAGTCCAGCACCATATGGCATCAAACCAGACAGACACAGTGCTGTTAAACCTCTCCAGTGTCATTCCAGTGACTCCCCTATGTCCCTGTATGCCTGGTGGGTACAGAAAACCACCCCTCTGGCAAGCTTGGCCAGGTCATATGGGCACCTGTGCAGTATGGAGCATCTCACATTGCTCTCACAGGCTTTGAGACTTTCCATCACGTTTGGGCACCACTAATATCAGCTTATTTTTGTTCTGAATCTTTGTCCTCTTTCACTTTAATTCAGTCAGTTGTTTCCATAAAGCTTTGGTAAAGCACATAAAAGGAGATTTAGAAAACAAAACTGTGTTGGGATGCAACACTATTGTATAAATGCCTGGTTAGTTTCATGCACTTTATGTTTGTTTAAGACCTGGGTTACATAAACATCTGCCACACTTCCAAGAATTTTACATGTGCATTTAGCGATGCTGTTGGCATCCATTGAGAAAAATACATATTTATAGCCCTGAAACTGGTGTATTTCTATAAAAATCTTTAAGACAAAATTTCACTGATACTGAGCCATTTTAACCGCTGCTTCCTTTATCTTTCCACATTAAATTTCATTAGCTTTTAGACACAGCAAATATTCAGATCTGTATAGCATACAAATTAAATTGCACGTTTGCTTTGAATCACCTGGGGAGAAATTAAAACTTTGTGGTTCCCCAAGACTGTGCTTCCTCCTGTTCAGTGAGAACAGGTCAGGGGAGGGGGGTTGTTGCTGGTTTGGGGTTTTTTTTTTTGTATTCTTGGCCAATAAAAGATTTCAGTGGGTCAGCAAATCAAACATACTAAATCTGTGTGTTTCACCTCCAGAGACTGGTCAGAAGCAGAAAGCAATCAGAGACAGGAATTAAGAGAATGATTTTGTGTCCCAGATCAGGGGAATGCCACAGGATTGCTGAGCAGTATTTAGACAAGAAGCTTCTGGAAAAAAAAGGACAACATCACAAAATCAAACCAAACCAGAACACAAACCTCCCATTGTTATTTCTGGTACATAACAGTTATTCAGTTATTTTGGGATTAACTCATGATGTAGAAAGGTGAATACATTGTAGAACAGAAAGAATTTGAATTATAAAAGCAATTAGACTGCTTGTGCAACAAAACTAAAAGACGGGAAAGGGATTAAGTAAAAAAAAAAAAAAAAAAAAAAAAAAAAAAAAAAAAGAAGAATTAACCAAACAGAAGGATTTTCTAAAAGAGCATATTTTCTACAGAAACAATTTTGAATCTGATTCATGGCTGCAGCATGCTCAGTGCTGTCCTGCCCACCCAAACCCCCCTGCCTGCTGTGCAGCTAAGGCTGAGAGGAAGGAAGGACATCCCTTTTACAGCTCCTGGACAGTAAAGAAAGATATAATTAAGCTTCTACACCTCTTCCTTCAAGTATTAGAAACTAAAATAACCTTGTAGACTCATTTTATAATTCTTGCATATTTTGTTTCATTAATAGAACATAGAAGTCAGAGATATAGTGCTCCTTGTCAGGCTGTGTTGTCTTCCAAGTACCATGCAAATATTGTTTGCAACATGAAAAACCAGATACACAGTTCTGTGGTATCTGACAACAGTGTGCCCTGATTTACAGATACAAACCCAATATTCCTTTTTATGTGATTATCTGATTATTGAATCCCAAATACCACTTTGGTACATCTCAGAACATTAAGATCTCAACCATACAACCTTAAAGGAAGTTCTATAAATCAGATTAATTTTTAAGAATTTGATCAATCAGATTACTTCTGGTTTAAATCACAACTTTCTATATTTACTGCTTTTTCAACCATGGATGTTACTAAACTGACTTAGTAACTCACCTTCAGCCCTGGAATAATTCTTTTCTGTGTCTTCTCTCTGCTTTCACCTGCTGTCTCTCACTTAAATACATCATCCTTCTTTCTCCCTCTACATCTCTTGCTGCTCTCATAATTTTTTGACTTTTTATTTTTTCCCCAATTAATGTGATTTCTCTTCCAATAACCACTTAATCCGTTCTACTTCAGTTTACTCTGTTGTTCTCCTATATTGACATTCCTTGAAAAACAAACAAAAACCTTTCTCAAAATCTTACTCTCTTAAAATGCATAGGAAATCAGAATTGAATAAAAAATTGAATACAAAAGCAGAACTTTTTTTTAATACTCAAAACCTCACCTGTCAGGGAATAGTTTCCTTAAAGAAAAAAAACCACCAACCTTATTCCTTTTTAACTTATGAAATCCAGGAGAGCTAAAAAAGTTGCATTACTTGCAAAATTATTTCTGTAGTAAATTTATTAGATCAGGCATTACAAAAATTAATTTGTGATGAAGAATATAAATCATTCAGGTACTTGGAAAAGTCAGGTCATTTGGAAGAATACATCTCTTGTATTTTTGGTTTAAAGTTGCTTTACAGGACATTTTGTGACAGATACCTTTTGATGGAGGGTTCAGAGTGTCCCATCTCTCCTTGGTTACATTATTTCTCATCTCTTGACACACTTGCACCTTAGTCAGGGTGAGAAATAGATTACTAGAGAACAGGAAGACCCAAGTATTAGTTTGTCACTGCCAAGCCCAGTATGGTCATGAAAGAGTCACCTCATGGAGCAAAACTACTCTGTTTAATTATTTATTTAAGGTATTCTTGCTGGTAAGAATTTCAGGTGGCTTGGGGTTTTTTTGTTTGTTTGTTTTTTTCATGGTAGGCTTACTTAAATAGCAGAATGCTCCAATGTTTTTCATAAACAAACAAACATATATTGCTGGGCTTATTAATCCATCAAGGGAAATATCCATAGAGAACAGAGAAATTAACTTTCTATTATATTTTTCAGTTTTACAATTTACTCATCTTAACTGTCAGAGGAAATTCAAGCACAGCCTCTTCCTATTTGTCCTGCCACTGTTCTGCCTTTGAGAAGAGCCTCCTGCCCGCCTGACCCAGCATGCCTCCCAGTGATTGTTTCTTCCTAAGGAGATTTAGGCAGTTTGCGTCAATCAAGGATTTAACAGGAGACATAAAAGCCATCCCTTCTTAACATAAACAAACAGCTGCCAGCACCTTCCTTTATGATCTAAGGGTGCATGGGCAGCTGGAAAAAATTATAAAAGCTAGTAATTTTTAGTGTGTTTTCCCCTTTTAAACATACAACCTAATCTTATCTTTTAATCATAGGACTCATTTTAAAGGTCCTCATTTTGTCTGCAGTAGCAAAAAAAAAAAAAAATACAAATACTCTAAAGGCAGACATAAATAAAATGGGATTACTTATGAAAAATATTAATTTCCCAGAACTACATGCAGAGTACAAAACCTATTAACAGGTTAAGCACAGGCAGTCATTAAATGTTTATCTGACTTCACTGCCTGAATAAGGAAACAGATACCACTCAAATAATGAATTATTGTATAAAGCTTGCTCCTTGGTCCATGAAGTAGAGTAGATCTGTGTGAGAACAACAGCAGAAATTCGTGCTCCCAAGTCACAAGGCTTCAAGCCTCATCAGACCTTTTTGTTGTAAATCAAAAAATAACATAAAATCTTAAAATTGTTTCAAGTTGAAATATCACCACAAAACATTCTTGATTTTGCAAGCAACAGCTTCTGCTTTTGAAATCTATCCATGTTCAACACATACTTACAAACCAAGCAATTACATAATGGAATGATGAAACCTTTAAAAACTGCCCCAGTCATTCCCACAATAAACTTCAGGAAATTAGCATAAATTAGCAGTTTGCCAGATGCCTAGTAGAAGGCAAATGAGGCAACATCCCTGCCCCCCAAACAGTCTGTCAGTCTGTGACCTAGCGGAAGAGTTGGATGTGTTTCTCCTCTTCACTCCCTTCGACTCTTTGCCATCAGCACACAAATGTAATTTTTTTCCAGTTAAAAATGAAGTGGCCTAGATACAGCTCACATATTGTCTTATTTCCTCATAAAACAATTTAATTACAAGAACCTCTCCTTTGCCCTCGATTCTTCTTTCAGTAAGCTATTTGGTAGCTCCCACCAAACATAATTAAATCTGTCGCATTCATCCTTTTAGCAACAGGTCCAAAAGTTACCCTCACAATGTTAGAAGCTTATTACAATTACAGCAACTCTTAGCACTTGAACTTTTGACCTGATTTTTTAAAAATAGCAAAGATTCCCAGATCAAAAGAACATTACTGAAAATAACAGTACTAATGCTATTTAATCAGCTCAAATTTCTTCTAGCCTCCTGAAGCAGAAGGCAGAGTGCTGCATATTCTATTCTACATTTGGATAGACTTGAAATTCAAAGCTGTGTCTTTGAGTACTGCAGTTTGACACTGTTAAATAGTAATCTGGGAAACAGGCAAACCCCTGTGCTAACATTTTGGGATAAAGCTTGTCCATTGTAACTTCCCAAACTCTGCTGAGAGTCAAATCCAAAAGTTTTAATATAAGTTGCATTCTGCCTATGGCCTTGCAGAAGCAAGGATAGTTGTGGCACCAGGCGAACTGCCTCACAGCCTCAGAACTGATTATTTACTCTGTGGCTTCCTTCTTGCTTTCTGGAAAACATCTGTGAGCAGCATTCAGTTATAGTCTAAGGATGTTTTTGGAAACCTTCAAAACTCCAAGTCCTGATCAGAGGTTAGTATTTCAGCGTTTCTTAGAAACAATTAAAATTGGATGTATTTCTCCTGAAACCAATATCCTAAGCATATGCTAAAGTTCCAAAAACTATACAGATGCTGTGACTCTACCTGGGAAAGATAATGTCACGAACATAATACAGATTTAAAATAAAATGGCAATCGAGACAGTTCTTGTCTTCCCTTATGCTCACACAATCCTAACTAAAACTGGGCAGAACTTGGCCCCCTCTGCAAGCCCCATCTAATCCCTACACTGTAGTCTGCCACGCCAGAAGATTATTCCTTGAAACAGTCCCCAGTAAGCTGGATAATTCTAGAAATGACATTTCAATGCCACTGAAACAGTTTGCCTAGTGCTACAATTTAATTTCTAAGCCTTTTCCACTTGATTGTATTTGTATTACAACACAGAAATTATGACAATATCTTGTTTGAAGAAGAAATAAAACCCAACAATTACTATTTTGGCCTGTAGATTGGGACACTCATTTAAACTCCATTAAGGAGTCATTGCAACATCATCCCTCATTTATTTTATATATACAAGGTATGTCACAAAAATATGAAATGCAAGGAGAACATCTAGAAGGAGAGTATTGGAGAGAGTACCATCTAATATGTAAGATAAAAATAACAAACCCATTTTTTTAGTGTCTTACGACTGCATTAAAAAATGAGACACTGAAGCAGCTAAAGCAGAGCAGCTGTTTTTACAATATTTAGCTCCTGGCTCCCAGAAAAAGGGCCTCTGAGGACAAGGGAACACAGGGAGAAGCTATGGAATAAGCATCCCAGAGGGTGCTGGAGTGGAGCTGGCGAATGTTTAGGTTAAGTCAAGTCACTGTCCCAAGGCTGATGGTTGAAGGCCATTTTGCACCTTCTTCCCTGAAGTGCCACTTACTGCTCATTATCTGTCACCCTGAATATGAGGCTGAGGGTTTATCACAGGAAACTAAGATTTATGATATAAATAAAACCAGATCCTGCAAAGTCATCAGTTTTCTGTACAAAATGGAGACCAGTTTTATAAATTTTTCCAAGTTCAGCACCTTTTGCTGTGCTGACACTTTAATCTACATGGAATAAAAGGCAGTCTGCAATGGTGACATCTCTGAAGAGTATTAAAAATTAAATCTCTGATTTCCCATTTATGCCATGTAGGAATTATACAGGGTCAATTTCTGCACAAGGTCCAGGGACTCATGCTTTTTGTCAGCCTGGTTTTATCAGCTCCATGTTCACATCCAGCCACCTACACAGGGGAGGAGGAGCTCACCCAGCTGTACTTGCTCTTCCTTCACAACTCTGCAAAATGGGCAGTTCACAGCAGGGCTGAAAAGAGATGCTGCTCTGCCTGTTGTTGAAACCAGGAATGCTGAATTGTACAGATAAATACACCAATATTTTTGAGAATATTCCTGTTCTGATGACATAAGGCACATGAGCGATATGACATATCACTTAATTTCCATTGACACCTCTTTACAGGACAGTGGGGTAACATTTAAATAAACACCGATTTTGTTACAGATTGTTTTCCAGTTTCACTCAATTTTTTCACCTGTTGCTTCTTGTCTTGTGTAAAATACTCAAATTTAGTATCCTTGGTAAAACTAATTTTTAAATCTGCTTGTTTCCTTGGTTTTTTTAGCAAAGTAGTAATTTTAAAACTTTGGAAAAAAAATGCAGTATAGCAGCATAAGGAAATTTGCGTCTGTTCTTTAGCACTCTATATTCTTTCACACTTCCTTGAAGACAAATTTCAGTAAAAAAAATGATAGATGATCAAGTCAACTAAAGATTTAAGTATGTGGTTTTCTCCAAGCCAGGCAGATATCTAAATAAATACTTAGGCATATGTGCAAAAAATACTGATGAACAATTCATAATTTCATATTTACCAGAGAGCAATTTCTTTTAAAGTTGTCTCACAAACAAATTGTGTTTGTTTGCAACAAAAAAATTTATGTTCTGCTATAGTAACACAAATAGTTTTATAAACCAAGAGCAACAGAAGAACACCATCAGAAGCACTGAAAGACTTTTGGTGTGCCACTCACCACCGTCTTTCAGACAGTTATAAAAGATGAGGGAACACAGGGGGCCCTTCCCATAACATTAACTGGCAACTAATAATGGTATATCATAAAACACTGGAGCCAATACTAAATGTCCCTGAAGCTCACCAAAATCCTCAGAAAGAGGTCAGGCAAATGGAGGTCTTGTGAAAATACTTCAGAGCAGAGAAAGAAGCAGGCTTCAAAAAGGTCATTTTGGTGGAAGAGGCTACTTCTCAGAAGTCGTCAGGGTGATATTACATCCTTGGGATTTTAACATAACTCCTTTGATATTTTTTCTTTTTTATACACTACCCAGACTAACATTCAGATATACTAAAGAAAATTTAAAACACAAGTTCTTACTATAATCTCACTAGAATTTATCTTGAAACTGGGACAATACAAAACATGGAGGGATAAAAATGTTAAGTACTGCCAGCAGCATAAACTCACTTTATGTCAGGATTTTTTAGACAGTAGAAGAACAGATTAAGGAGCTGATTCTACACCTCCTATCACAGGCCAGTGAGAGGCCCTGGAGGGTCCTTGCCCATAGCCACAGCCATCCTGGGTTTAGATTTCTAAAGCATATAGAAAACTGCAGCTAATATTTACCTCTGAAAATTTAGGACATGAAAAGTGCAACCTTAGACTTTCCAAGCCAGTTTTCAGCTAAGTGCACTGCAGCTCATTGTCATATCAACACAGACACTTCATTTCAGCATACCTTTTTGAAGTGCATTCAATGAATTCATGTTTTCTCAAGTCAAACCGCATGTAAAACAAAATCAGAAGCTCAATACAAAACAGCCATTAAATTACATTCTAAACCATAGCATTTATAAGGGCTGAAATAGTTCTGGCGCAATATGAAAGACACTAGAGAGTGTTTTAAACTTGTCATAATTCTACTATTTGTTATACAGAATTTTTAGATTTAATTATCCCTTTTTTGACACAAGAATAATTCATGCACACCACTAGTGAGCACACGTGTACAATCTCCTATTGTGATTCATGGTGCTGACTTCATTTGGGCACAGTTGCACTGAGCTACAAATTCAGAGCAATGCACAAGGAGACTATTCTAGTGCTGCACTTGGATGAAGTTTGAACTGTCCCCTTTGGTCACCCTCTGGAGTTACTGGCATTTAGGCCATTGTGTCTGGATTCACATGCAGCTGCTTCAGGTGCCTAAAGCTGATGCTGAGGTACAACATGCTCATGAAGGATGGGAAGCACGAGATCCAGAAAAGGGTCTGGCAAGGGTAGGGGCTAAACCCAACATTTCAACTCTGAAAGCTCTTTCCTACAAGGCTCCAAAATTTCTTATGGGAATGAAGCATCTTGCTCTTGAGACAAAAAAGAGCTCAGCTCCTAACCTTGAGATCCCAGAATATCTCCACCTTGTTGCCCTGCCAGACTTCACCTGGCAGTCTCAGAGCATACACAAAGAGGAGTGAGCTACTGCAACAAAACATATGAAAGACTGACACTTAAATACATAAAAAGTTTAACAGAATAAAAAAAATGAACGTCTATCTGCATCTCGGGGAAACCAGCAGATTTCCTAGTTTTTAGAAATGTCTGCATTAAGATTGTATGTTACTGATACTTATTTGGACCTGGGTAATGAACTGTGTCATGAATTCATTGATGTTTTGCCTTTGCATCACAGCAACAGTTAAACACATCTCCCATCTGCCAGACTACTGAGATTTCAGGCTCAGCTCTCATACTATGTACTCATTAGCACAGTTACTATTAATTGGTAATCAAAAAGAAAAGCACCTGCAACAAAGAAACCAGACAGAAATAACCTTTTTATCCCCACCAAGTGAGAACTGAGACATGGTAACAAGGCAGCGTGTTTGCCATTTATTTTTACCCTGTACATAATAAAATACTTCACCAAACAGTAAACAGATGTTTTTCATCAGCTCTTTTGCTTTCATATGGAATTTTTTTTGTTATATGAAGAATTGCATTAAGCATGAAAAATTACTTATTTGGTGATTTGCATAACATCTTCCATGGTGTGCACAGAAGTTGACAGCTGTGATTTTCTTTACCCATGCATAAATAACAACAAAATTGGCCCAAAGACTTTTACTTCATATTTTAAATGTGAAGCCTACAGGCTTCCAGAAACACTGGAAATTCACTTCCAGAAATATTGGAAAAACAAAGCCCAGGCCTAGTAAGAAAACCACGAGACGAGAAAGCAGGACCAAATAATATAAGAAATAAAATTTATGAAATTCCTAGATCTTTGGAGATTTGTATATTATTTGCCTCAGTGCTGAATGGGATATAAATATAGTTACAAGGGCTAAATCAAAGACCCTTGTTTCAAATACATAAAAATATTTTAAAGTGTTCTGAAAACTTAGTATTACAAACAATCAATACTTACAGAATATCCAAATATTTCAACTATTAAAATTAAAAAACACATTAATATTAAAATCTAAGGAATTTCAAAATACTTTTAGAATTTTGCAGTAGTTACAGATTAACCATTTCAAAATACTTTTCTACAATTGAACTGTAAGATATTTTAGAAGTCTACAAGGAAAAGCCACTGACTGGAATTTATTGAAGGTTTATTGTTTGCTTCTTTCTATAACCATTTCTAGTTATTCAAAATGTGTATGGAAGTAATTTTTGCTTTAGTCTAGGTGACTACACTGTGCTGATGGAAAGGCAGGTTTGTTGTCCAAGGGGATTATTTATTCATATGTAACCACTGTTTAAATGGAATGTATGGGAGGGTAAGGAAGAAAATCACTGGTGTGACCTTTGCCTTTTTGCACTACCAGGTCTGTACCTTTTAAATACTTCAGTCAAAGTATCCTCTTTAAACAGTACAGGTTTTATTTAGACAATAAGCTGCTCAAGCCAGACAGGTTTATTATTTTGCTTTATCATGATATGCACATTGGTTACAGCTGAAAATCAAAACTCCTTTGGGGAGTAAATAATATTGTAACATGAATAAAAAAGTCAAAATGTAACTATAAAGTGAAAATTATTCAGTACTAAATATTTTGAATTAGAAGGAAATAAGTGAAGTGAATAAAAATCAAACCATAGTCTTAACAGAAACCTAACCAGCAAAAACATATAACTTTCTATCCCATGGAAATACCTATGAGTTCTGAGAAGTTACCAAATTTAAAGGCTAACTGCCCCTATTCAAACTTTTTCTTAATTTTTATAAAATTATTTAACTATTTAAAAGCTGTTTTTATCATGTGGAAGTATAAATCAGAACAGCTTTTAGATAGCAGTCGCTTAAGCTTTTAAATATTTACTTAGGTTGTTGCTTAGTAGGAAGGTAGCAGAAATTCTGTTACCATCCTTATGCTAAAAAAAGTTTAACAGCATTTGGTGTTAAGCACAATATGGCCTTGACAATAGTTTGCTGTCGTGTAGTCGAAGGCAGGTAGCATAGCACAGGAAAAGAGCCTTGAGGCATTAGTGTAATCCACTGAGGTTAAAGTAGGAAAGCTAAAATTATTTAATACATTTTAAGCTCAGAGTACAGTACATGGTCTGCTGCTGCCCGGAAGCAATCCTGGCTAAAAATACAAAGAAGGAAAACTGAAAAGACAGGTGATCTTTACTAACATCTTGTCAGCAGTGCCCACATCGGGGGAGCCTAAATAAGTAAAAACTTTCCAAAATTATCAGACTTAAAGGTCTCATCCCTCTCTCCAATCATGGACTGGTCACCGATGAAGGAAGACTTTCCTCAATAGACACTCAGGATCCAGGGATGGGCTGACTACCTGAGGAGCTACCCTGATGGGAACTGAGGGATGCAGTGAGCATTCCTAAATGTGTCTGTGCATATCTATATATATAGTGTGTATATATATGTATATATAATTGTACACATATATGTGCACTATGATAGAGTCCCGTGAAAAACTGGCATTTGTCCCATTCAGATGAATAAACAGATGAATAAAAACTAAAAATCTCAGAAATAGAAATCAGAATTTGGCAATAACAGTGCTGAGGAGTTGCACCTGTTTACCTGGAGAAATGAACAGTTCTCTAGTAATTATGGATGAGTAAATTTAGTACCACTAAGGAATGCAACTAGGCTAATTTCGGTGGGGCTTGATAAAAGAAATAATAAAAAATCATTCACTTTGGAAACCTAGTTGTTTTGAATGTTTTTTCCTCAACCTTTTCTCTTTAGTCAGGCATATTCAAATAGCAAAATCCTTCCAAATATACATAAATTAAGTAGTAAATTATGGGTATACACCAAGTCTTATGTGTAAAGGCTCTGATTTCAGTGAGAAATACTAAAGTAGTTTTTGCTGTCTGGACATACAGAATTACCTACAGAGTTTTACAAATTACAGTATGGTAAGTCTTGAAAATGTCAACCTTAACTACAATTTTAACAGTGCCATTAAGTCTGTTAATGCTGGATGGTCATGAAACCATAACGTACTTCAGAGATATTTTATCCTTTGTTTCCAAATATTCTTCACCATTATTACCATTGTTAATATTTATCTTTTATGTGAATTATACCTGAAATCATCATAGAAATTTAAGTGCCTTCTTTTTGCCACCATAGAGAGATTTGGCCTTGAATTTTCAATGCTTCAATTTTCTATAAAGATTTAGAGCTGTAATACCATGCAATGTAGCAACAATAAACTGGTTAATATAACTATCCAACAGCTATGCAATTATAAAATCATGCTACTAAAACCCACCAGGTAAGACGTTAGCATGCTACAACACTTGATGAAATCAGCTACTAGTACTTGAAGAAGACCCTGAGTTCAAAGACCACCACACATTAGCTAATCTGGAATGCCTGAGGTATTGCTCAAAAAGTTTTAAATTCCTTTTCCTTAAATATGCAGTACTTACAGCAAAGACTTTATGCTGTCACTAGAGGAACACCAGTTCCAGAGTCAATGCGTTCATTACTCGTGATGTAATTTGTAGCATGAGGAGTTCCTTGAAAATGTACACTACAAGAATACAATGGTTTCCATTCATGTGGGAACATACCACATTTCTCATAGGATTCAAAGTGTTTCCCTTGGCAACAATAAATCTATGGAAGAGGATACAAGGGAGTAGTTAAAAGCATTGGTTGTAAGTGAAAAGAAACTCTTAATTCACTATCATGAGCTTGCCTAGAACTGTTCAAGTTGTAAATATGCAGAAACTACTCCAGCAGAACATTTGTAGTTTGAATAGTAGTAGACCATTTGGGTTTTGAATTTCGACTTCAGTGATTTGTTTGTTTGCTTTAAAAGAGGCAGTGCACGCATTTGTAAGACTTACTTCAGTTACAAACATAATTTTGAAGGATGTTCTTTAAAAACAAAGCAGAAACTTCGTCTGTTGGAAGAGGTCACCTATAAATTGTCTCTTAAAATAATCTCTTTCAAATTTAGCAAGGCAAGAAAAATTTAATGGGAAGGATGTAATTCAAAAGTTGTTTCTTCATTTGTGCTTGAATTACCCACAAAGCAAGTTCAATTTGAAACATGCATGCTTACTTGGATCTGATTACTTAACATGTTGTTTTCCCACTAGAAGTTAGAGAAGCATCTCATTTACCACCAAAATGATCATGTGTGTAGCGGAGTGCATAGGTTACTCTATCAGTAAGGTAGTAGAAGGCTATGTTAACTGGGCAATATTGTCAGACATACCAACATTGGTACCTATTGTAAAAAAACAGTGATTAGGAGAGAGCTGTTGATTTGGGTGAGAATAAGGGTGGGAAAGTGAAAGAACCTGGGAGGACAGAAGGAAGAATAAAGGTCAGCAAACTGATGTGGTTACTGATGGCGTTTGAGGGTGCTTATCAAGCAACCCCAGACCTGATCTCTGCAGATCGGGTGCTTCAGCAGACAGCTTATAACTGATGCCACTGGATTAAATAGTCATGCTGCTACACTTTCAGCTGGGACTGGCTTTGCTTCAGCCAGAGATAGCTCCCCTCCTCCCACCAAACCTAATCCAATCACGCACACCAGATAAACGCTTCTCTTGGGATTCCTTCCAGCCCCTCCAGGCCAACACTGCCTGGTGCACTGCTCGGGACACAGGCACAGGGACTGCAGCAGAAGGGCTCCTGCTGGATCAATGAATTTTCTAATATGAAATACACTTTTGGAAAGGTAGAACATTGGTTTCATTTATGTAAAAGGACTGCCAGTCCAGCAGTGTACAGAGGTCACATGAGAACATCTCATGGAGAAAAACAAACCAAATGATGCATGCATTGCAGTGCAGCCTATATTCCCTGTCATGCTCAATACAGGTGAAAAGACTGAAATGTTTGGTCTGGTGATAGTATAAAAAGATTTTGTGTGGCTGATATTATTTCATTTACCAGAAGGTATATCTAGAGTTGCCCTCACACTCATACAGCACACAGAGGATACATTGGAGTAGATCTACTGATTTCAAACATTTAGAGATAATTTCTGACCCTTACATGACAACATGTAGTGTGTGATAGAGCTGATGACATTTGAAATGATACTGAAGAGTACACTTTGTTCAGAAGAAAGTTGGAAAGTCACGTAAGAGATTTTTCTCTGTCTTTCTGACATTTTGCCAGGAACTTCAGAGCACAGCCCAGGTCTGCCCTGTCCCCTGTCCTGCCGTTTTGTTGGCTGTAGACTGGGAACACTTTGAAACTTCTGGCAATCTGACACTTTTCAACTTACTCTTCACGTCAAAGCTTGAAGGGAACTTAATTAAGCTTATGAGTTCCTGTAAGTGACCTTGCAAGAGCCCAATTGTCAGTGCTGAAATAGCTGGCAAACAGCTCACTAAATTTCTGTTTACAATGGAAAAATCTCCTGACACAAGTCTCCATGATACTGAGAAACATTTCACAATTAAAAAACCCAAGAATTTGTCAGAACCCTTGAAATGAAAACTACCTAGATGAAACTAATTATAGACACTAATATGACATTCACAGTACATTAGTACTTTTTAACAGCTGAAAACATATTTGAAATTAGATGTTCTGTTTATTTTTCAGGGAAAAATGAAATTTCTCAGTTGCTGAATTGCAAAGCTGCCATTGCTGGCAAAGGGTGATTATGTTTCTTCTTTCTCTACAAAAATCTACTCCAAAATATGTTATATTAAGAGGAAATTCTTGTCCATTCAGTAGTTATAATTTGCCTCATTAGCTTTATTCTCTACCAATTTTTAATGACTCTGGAGAATATCACAGAATATGAATGCCTTCTGAGTATGGTATTCTATGCACTTAAGCACACCAAATACTTAAGCATTTCTGTTTTGTCAGTGTTCAAAATGTGACTAAATTAATAAATAAACCCTTAATTTCCATACTATAGAATATGTGGTAAAAGTTAGAAGAAAGTGCACTCTGAAGTGATCAGCCAAAGAGAACCACAAATTAGTTGATCTGTGAGAAAAACGTCACGGTATATGACCAACTTCCAAGTCTGCAAATCAAGGTTTTAGTGAGAAGAAGCCAGGACTCCTTAAATTTGAAGACTGTCCTGTGGAAAAATATGCTTTATTCATCTATTTGAATAGAAGTGGAGTGTATTAACTGCTGCTCTAATTTCTGAAAACTAAAAAAGGGCCATAATTATGCTGAGGCATTCCAACAACGTCCTATTCTCAGCAAGAGGCAGGGACAGCTCTAGAACTAGACTGAGATGGATGATTTAAAAAAAAAAAGAAAGCAGTTTGTCAGAAGATGTCATATCTGACACAGGTCTTCTAATAAGAAATAAAGAGGCAGATACCAACAGCTGAGAAAAATACTTCAATTTTCCTCTTCCCTTTTTGCTTTTGGGATTTCATTCTGTTTTTTCTGATGTCTTTAGATATTCTTTCAGGGAGGAACTTGAACTTTAAGAACCAATGATTGTTCCTTAAACCTGAATGGCCCTTGTTAACCAAATCAAGAGTAAGCAAGAAATTTTCTTATTCCTAGTTATACAAGAGGAAACCACATGCAGAAGTGCAGCAATGAAAAATCTCTAATAGAATGTCTTGCATATTAGTGCACTCAAAGGACCCAACACAGCTACACTCAATTTTATTTTTTTTGTTTAGGACAGCATTCTCTCTTCTTAGTCTTAGAAATATGCCCTTGAAATGCATCTCTCTCAAATTACTTACTAGTCTTATTTCAAGTAACATCTGCTATTTTTAAAAAATATTATTCTCTTTCACAAGACTACCTAATACACTGGGCAGTGCTTTATGCATTTCATAGCCTCCTCTTTTGATTACTTTCTGTGGTGCATATGGATTTTTTTATTCATCACAACATAGGTATAAAGGGAAATCTGACAGTAGAACCTCAAAATGACTGGGAGACTCAAGGGAAATAATATCAAAAAGTGCAACTGATTCGTTACTACAGTGAAGATTTCAAAATGGAAGCAAATCTTCCAGTGAAAGAAAAAATGTCCCTGAAACAGTTAAACCTGAATGTACTGAACTCAGAAGTGCTGCACAATATAATAATTCTCACCTGAAGAATATGGTATTGGTTTGAAATGCTGAATATTAAAAAAATTGAGGTGTTGCTTTCAAAATACCTCTTATTATTTTCTAAACATTAAGAATATAACTAGGTATTACTACAGTAATTATAAAAGGGCACATCAAAGTTTATCATATTAAATTTACTTAATAAATACTCCCAGAGTTGGTAATGATAGTTTGCATTCAAGTGCCAGGTTGTATAATGTGGCAGAGGTCTCATGAGTGGGATTTGCCCTGAAGGGCAGCCAAGGACATGCTGAAATGAGGAGACAGCATTTGGCCTGAAAATAGGACAAGCATTCAATATGCTGAATCAAACAGCTATTGTATCCAGTTCCTTTTTTACTGCAGCCAATGTGAAGAAAATTAGAAAACAGAAACAAGAGGAACTCAGCACAAAGGCAATACCTTAGGCCTCTGCAGAGAAGGTATCACCAGTGTGTCCTAGGAAAAGGTCTGGATTTCTGAATTCTTGAAACCTAAAGCTTTTACATGTGTATTTCTGATTTGCTTTTTTTGGTTGGTTGGTTTTTGGTGTTTGTTTTGTTTTGTAAGTGCAAATTATTTTAAATGTCTAGTATCTTTTGAATCTCTTCTCTCATTTCCAAGATGTTTTCAGCTTTGACTGAAAGCATTTAGGAATCATGTATAGTAGAAAAGAGAGAGATCTTCATTACCAATGTGTACCTTGGGAACGTAACATAAACTTCCACTTATGTATCTTTTGTACAGATTATTTCTACACATTTTTTTTTCTGTTTGATGTATCATTGCATATCTAGTAAGCAACAGTTACATTCTGTTTTAACAAGTGATAATAACATTTTCATTCTATAGAAAACATCTCACTGACAACTCCAAGTAAAGCTTCGAAAGACAAAAAAGAAACACTTTTTAATAACTAGTTAAGTATATTTCTGATAATCATTCCAAGAAACTATGGTAACCATAGTTGGGTTTTTATTTTGATAATTTTTATCAAAGTTCCTTCTACCACAACAAATTATAAAAATTAATGCTTTACCTGGTTTAGCTGTCTGCACAGTATTATATTGGCTCTAAATACTCAAAAAATATTTCCATGTGGGAAATCCTGCCCATAGTTTCCTTCAGGAACAGGGTACTTAATGAAAATAGAACTTAGAAAGGCTTTCCATGTATTCAGTTGCCCCAATGAAATGGTATAAAGTAGTTAAGGGTCAGATATAAATCTCCTCTTGTAAATTAATATAAATAGCAAGAAATAAATAGATGCAAAAAAGTTTGAGCATATAATTACTAAACTTCCATGAAATTGTGATCAACTTCATCCAAACTTCATGACTAAAATATGGACATAGTTCTTGAATATTTCTCATACACCTTTCTTACTGTATGCATAAGTTCAGCAATGCACTCTACGTGAAGAACAGTATAACCTCATGGTATAAAATAACTGCAGAATGTTACCAAATCTATACACGAGAAGAATTCCAGTTGAAATTTTGCAGTTGTGATGAGCTCAAGGATATTTTTCAGGAATCAACATGAATCCAAACAGCAAGTTATATAACCCTAACATACATTGCTAATGTGTTCAACACAACAAAACATTTCCATATTATAACATTATTCAAACATTCAAGAGCTAAAACTTCCCCATCTTCCTTAATTTTTATAGTCTTCCTAGTGTTGCAATGTGTTCTCAGCCCAAAATGTCCAGTTGCTGCTCTCTTAGGTCCCTTTCTACTGCCCTTGGCTACCATATTTATAGGAGTCATCCTCCCATTAATGCAGTGATGATCTGAGTGAAGAACTCAGAAATTCTTATGCAGGTATATGTTTAGATTTGTAATGCACTAGTGGAAAAATAAGCTATTTTCACTCTAAAGACCCTAAGCCCACTGATGCCTCTAGAAATGCAAGAGATATCTGCAAATCTGTCATAATTTAAGTAGCAGACAAACCTCAGTCAACTTTAGTCTCTGCAATTCAAAGAAATGAAAATAACATTGCAAAATTATATTGCAGACTTCTCTGATTCTAGCAGTATAAAGAAAAAAAAATAAATAAAAAAAAACAAAACAAAAGCTGGGAGGTGTTAATAATGAAATAGAATAGATAGCTGACGTTTCCATATCCAGATTTTAATGTCAAAGACCAGAACAAATACTACTGAGAAAAAGCAGGCACAAATTTCTTTTATCCGCAGGTGCTTCTATTTTATTTCATCTCAGAAAACATTACCTTCAAAGTCAGGTTTGTATTTTTTTTCTGTGCTCTCTTCTATCCCAGAACTGAAGGTCTCTAAAACATTCTCTTCATCAGCACAGTCAAAGGCAGATCAGTGGCTGCAACCAGGTCAACTGGTACCTTTTTCTGCCTTTTATTAACTCTTGATACTGGGTAATAAACTAATTTTTACATCTTAAAAAGGGAAAACACATTCCTCTTACCTACCTTTATATATGTGTGATTACAAAAGTCTGCAGAGATTAAAAGTAGCAATTAGATATCTGTCATAAATACTTATGTCTTTACACAGTAATATGAAGTACTCTAGAAAAAATCAGTCACAACAACTTTTTACCTTTAACATAAATTGTTCTTCAGCCTCTTTAAAACTGCTGCCTGGTATTCATAAGCTCAGCATAGTGCACATAAAGTGCTATAATTAACAATAGATTCCAATTTGGAATTTATCATTCATTTATTTTTCAAACACGACTCCAAGTGTTAGCAGATGGAGACCAAATCACAGCCTTGCACACTGAGTTTACTACTGCCCACAGAAACTGTCATCAGTGTGACTGTTGGTACAGCCTAGATGCTGTGACAATGTGCTCAGAATTCTGGTTCCCCTGATTCTAGGTAAAACTTCTTGAAACTTCTCTGGAAGCAGGTCCTCTAGCATACAGCTGGCTACTTTAAGTTCTGCATGCCCTTACAACTTTTCTGTTAATCAGATTATGCATGTAGCTCCAACAAAACTAGTGGGAATTACACTGATAAAGGACAAGAAAAAAACAGAGGATGGGACAATACATAATTAAGCTTTTTGCCTTTTGTTTCCTAGTGCTTAACTTTCTGTTGCACACTTGAGTCCCTTGCAAGCAAAGGGAGACAATCCAGCAGACACAGTAGCTTTTCCACACATTTCCCTCTAAAGGATGGAGACAACCTAGACCTGCCTGTAATGAGTAGAAAAAAACTAGGCTGCCAATGAACAGAGCCAAATTCCTCCTCCGAACTTCATCCAGGAAGATTGTTCTATCACCTGAGAATGCTAAGAGCTGTCTCTGATAGAAACTAAGGAATTGATAACAACCAGAAGGAAAGCGAATGACAATGTAATTTCAGTCCCTTATTATTTGAAAGAATGAGAATCACATTAGCACACATTAGGCCAGGCCAATTCAGAACCAAAGAAGCACCCTACTGATTTACTGAAAAGAAATACCACTTCATAAATGAAGTACCAAACTTGAGATTTTTTTTTTTTAATTATTTCACATTAATAAGCCAAAAATTTCTATGTCTGTTTCAGCTGTGTCCATCTTTAAATGCCAAGAGACATGATTTATCAAAGGATGAAGTACTCCATGAAATCCAGAGTTGAGTAATCAGCTGTCTCATGTGCCATACACTACTACAGTTGCTGCATGAAGGGATTTGTAAACCCACAGAGATTCTACTTACACTTACATTTTTTTCACTGTCTCTTCTCAAACCACTTTTTTTTAATTTCTTGTTTCCACACTGACCCCAAATGAAGACCCAAAAATAGAATTCTTGTAGCCACACCCTTCTCTTGGTATTTCTGCACTTGTTTAATCCTTCCTTTTTAACACTATCTCATCTCTAAAGAGTCAGAGCTCTATTTTGTCTTTATCTTCCTTTAATACCTTATATCTTCCCTCATTTTTCCTTTGACCATTTAACATTCCATTTTTTCAAGTTACTCCATATTTCAAGAATTTCCAAATCGATATAACTGAACAATTATTTACATTTTCCACTGGTGCCCCACAATCTCTTGAAACATTCCTAGCTGGAATAAGCATATTTCACTACTCATATCCCATCTTTCTTCTTTCATCCATCACTTTCTGTACCATTGTAATGCTGTGTATCACTATGTAACTGCTTAAGGAATAAAGTGAGATAGAAATGTCAATTCCTTTTATTAGCTCAGGGAGTTCACCACGAACTGCAATTTAGTTAATTACATAAAAGTAAGTCTTCCTCCTCTGTAAATGCCACCCCTTTGAGTTTGAGTGATACTAGGTTTGTGACAAAGAGAATTAATAAGAGGATGGAGATAATGGATACTTTGCAATCAAGATTTATCTCTTAAATACAATCACAACTCAATTAAAATTTTAATAAAAATGGATACATACTGTGCATGCACTCTTAAGCATCCTAACTCCTACTATTTATAATAATACCTATTAATTATGGTAATAGCAATGTAGCAAATCTCCTACACATCCAAACCTATCTTTCAGGAAATAAGAATTACTCCACCAAAGCAGTACACAGACTTTGTTCTTGTTTTTTGCAGTGGTACCATGATCTAAAATTGATGACAGCAGAGCATGGAAGGAGGCTCCATAGCTTTCAGCTAAAGAGCTAGAATTTATTTTTGGATCTCTGTAGCTCAATGACCTTTCTGCTCAGTAGGCTGCCTTGGCAGAGAGTCAGGGTTTGCAGCCCTCCAGCAGGACTTGTATGGCTCCAAAGGCCAAAGGATATTTGAATAGGAAAAAAAGGCTGTATCTGGAACTCTGTAAGGTCATGATATCCTTGAAAATTGGATCAGGTAGAAAATTAAATTACTTTTACAGAATACTTAAAAGTTTTAACTCCTGTAATATACCAATGTAACAGATTGGCCAAACAGTTTACAGGAAACATAGGGAAGAAAACTTTCATTATTAGGCATAGAGCAACATTTTGAAGACCTTAGGGTACTTCAAATTTAAAAGTTTTTTAAGCTCAGATCTCACCATCATATCCTCAATAGTTCAAAAACATAGTTTAAGAAAACCTCTCTCTGTCCCATAGTTGCATTTACTGTAATCTATGGGATTTTTCACAGTTTAAGGTCCTACCTACAGCTGTCACAGAGCTCAAGGACAGGATTTCTTCTATCTACATAAAGTAACAAAGAAATAAAATTGATTAAATAGGACAACAAAAATTAAGTTCACGACAATATGACATGAATAATTCAACAGTTGATTCCATTAGGGATAATTAAATGGATGCATTTTGCAAACCAAATTTTAAAAACCCCAAGGCACTAGATGGCAAATAGATTTTACAGTTGTCTTGTCTAGGTCACCTTTAGGTCTTCCCAGTAACTTTCAGGAACATGCATGTGTGGCAGCTGCAACAGCCTTTAAAGAAATAAGTGAAAACATTCCTTATGTAATTTAAAGTGAAAGTCACTACAGCTCCTTCACAGTCTTTTAATGCTCTTTTAAAACCACACACTTCGTGCAGCAGTGGCCAAAGCTTTCCTCACGACTGCATGTACAAAGCCAAGGCTGTAAGTTATGTGTCTGCAAACTCCAGAGCCTGTATTGAAGAAATTTGGATCTACCGAGTGGTAGATCTCTGAAGAGCTTCCAGGAAAGAAACAACCCACTAAGAAGCTGCCAGGTCCTCAGCTCTTGAAAGACATAAGAAACTAATTTCTCAGCCTTGTGATTTCTGAAGTGAGGGTCTTTGCAGCAGTCAGGGGTCTGTCAGCCAAACTGGTGCAAAATGTTGGCAAAAGTCCCAGGGGCTGCCTAGTTTTAAACACTGTAGAAAGGTTTTTACCACAGCAGAATGCACCCAGCCAGGACCATTGAAGCCCTGAGGTGGAAATATAAATTACACAGGTAGTAGTCTTTTGAATAGAACTACACCAGCATAGTGTGGTTTCTGTCCTTATGAAGCTGTATGCTAAAGAAACAAGGATCAAACGCCAACTTTAGTTACATAATAACATAAATTTAGCAAACACGCTGATTCAACAAAGTGGTTGACCACAATCTTAAGATTAAAGCATGTTAGAAATAAGATGAAATTTCAGCAGATGTTGAAGGGCTTTGCTAGATTATAACCAAAATTTACTTTTTGGACCCATCTTTGTGTTTCAGCCTTGGACCTACATACTGTCACAGCAAAAGCAGAAATGTCAACATCAAATCACCACAGAGGTAAAACTTCCAGAATCAAATTCCAGATTTCCAGGGAATTAGAGATAATCTCCCTTTGTTGGCATTTACACCAGGTGATACTTTGAGTAGGTATCTGATTCTGTAAGGTGCCCTTATTCTTCACTGCAGGGTATCTCAGGCTTTCAAAACATTTCAACAGTAAAAAAAATGACTACTGTGTTCTGAAAAATTCTCATTACTTGTTTTAAAATTCCTCAGTGAAATAGCTATTCTATTTTTTTTATTATTTAAAAATATTGATCACAAAAATATACTTAGAAGGAAATTATAACTTTCATCTCTTAGCAGTGAATAACTTTATACTATATTTTCAAGGCACAAAGAAGAGATTAAACACACACACACTCACAAGAAAACGAAAGGGGAAGAAGCAAACACGAGTTACAGAAAACTATACATCTTTTAAAGAGCTATGAATTTCTTCATTTTGCTCTGTGTCTCAGACACTCAGTTATAGCCACAAATTACTAATAGAATGCACTTAATACAAAATGAAGTCAGAAACCCTTAGAAATAACTTTTACACTTTTGCAGCCTTATTTTTTTAAAGGTAAAATTACATAGAAGTAATAAAAAACTTGCATGTTTAGGATGCTGCACCTATTTCTTTGCATAGCACACAGTTGCAATCATGTAAGTTTCTGGTTTTGCTCTGCAATTTTCAAATCAGTTTACAGTTCACACATTTCACATGTGCAACTACAAGTTTAGTGAAAAAATTAAAGGTCATGAATGTCTGCAACAAAGGCCTATGCCACAACAGATAAACTCTGTCTCAATAATTCAATTGAAATTATTAGCAAAATATACTATTTTCACAACAACGTTCATCTAATTCCTTTTGTATGAAACTGGTAAAGTATGGAGGGGGAGAAAGGTCTTATTGATTTTATTCTTGGTGTTTATTCCACAGTGCAAAACTAAAGGTAAGTGTAAGCACCTTGTCACTCTCCAACATAATCACTAGAAATAGGTATTTTAAAGAGAGAAACCCTGAAGCAATTGTAGCTGAAAACACGAGATTTCTCCTTCCAGAAGGAGACACTCTGCATGTGAGCAGTTTATCCCTCACTATGTAAAGCTGGGGGATACAAATTATCAACTACACTTATATACAACCATAGCCTGCTTCTTGACCACACAGAAATTTCTAATTAATCTGAAACTTCATGCATTTGCATAGCTATTAATCACTGAGCAGTCACATTGAGGGGAAAGTATCTATATCCTCATGTCTGGCAGTGATGTCCTTTATTCCCCCCCAAAAACCCAACACTGTAGACAAGGTGATGTAGTTTATGGGCAGCACATCTGGGGGAGATTTGGGAACTCAGAACTCACTGAAGAAGCCCTAAAGTCATCTCCCAAGCAGCTGCAAACGTGTCCAGTGTGGAACTGAGGTTTGATGATATTTTGCTTATTATGTAGAGCAGGCTGTGCACTGGCAGTGTTGTGTAATCATATGTGAGCGGGGTTAGGAAAGGGCACTTTTACTTATTCTGGAATTATATTTCATGGCTTACTTTATTCCCCATCAGGGAATCCTAGATCTGACACAGAAATAATCTATAAGGACAAAATATTAATAGATTTTTGCATTAAAAAAGAAGAAGATCAACAGAAAAGACACTGAATACCAAGTGCCACATCCCACTGTGTATTACAATTTATTATAACATAGTGAAACAAGTCCTGCATTTTTTAAAATAGTGTTTAAAGATGTGGATACTACACTAACACCTACAGTCACAAATCTTTGAAATATATACAAATATAAATATAAAATACTATCATACTATCATGCCCTCCAGATCTTTAAACCTTACTCTTAGAACATTGATCCTGTGCCCTGAAAGTCACAACAATTTTGCAATTTTAAAAGTATGTAGCACAAACTCTTTACCATCATAGATGAGAAGTATATATCAAGAAGGAGTAAAGTGAAAGCCTGTAATTTTAAAATTTCCATAAAGAATTTAAAATATAGTTCATTTAAAATACTAGGGTTCCAGTTAATGTATTGGTAATTTTTCTATTTTTAATTTTATTTACAATTACATTTATTATTTATAATTTTTTTCTACCTTACTCCACAGTCTAGGATTACGTTTCTACATATACACAGAAAGTACCATATTCATACATATATAAACAAATGCAAAATGTATATTTGTAGAAACTTAGTTAATCCTTTTGTACTTACCCAGGACACATTTTTAGCCTTGGGTGTTTTTAGCATGGCAACATGCAAGGCTGAGATGACCAACAATAGCCCCACGAGCATGGAAAGTCAGATGGAGGAGTAGTCCAGGTGCCTCTGTTACCACAGGGAGTACAATCCCTTAGCCTGGCTGACACAGGCACACTGAGCATAGGGTCAGGTAACAATAAAAAAAGTCATTTTTCTTCCTGATGTACAATCCAGTCAAACAGAGACAAACCTTTGTGAAATACCTGTCTTTGGCAGAAGCTGGCTGTGTTTCTGTATATCCATGAAAGCCTGAGTTGCTCTTCTCTTGGAGAAGTTAAAACCAAAAGTCAAAAGGACCCACTCTCACAGACACTTTCCCCTTCCAACAGCAAAATGCTGTGCCTGGTTACCCACCGAGCTTCCAGCCAAGCTCCTAGACTGGTGCTTGTAGAAAAATGAAGCCAAACACTGGAATCCACTTGCCTTCAGATGATGTCGAAGAGACCTCTGGTTGCTGGCTGCGCTGCTTAACTGCTGCTGTGCCTGAATATTTCACGACCTTGTGATCTTCTGAGTAACAGAGAGAATCAGGATCTCAATGTCAATAAATAATGCACACCAACAGGTCTCACAGGTACCTGTGGTGCTGTACACACCCCCAGCGTGTCGGCTCCGCTCCACCCCGCGCAGGGCACCTGCTGCCCCGGCACCTCTGCCACCACGCTGGGCCTCCCAGAAGGGGAAGCAGAAGCAGTAAATCACTGTCCTTGCTTGTTCCTCTTTGTTCCTCTGCCCTTCTGTCTCTTTACTTTTACCTCCTGTCAATCTAGATTACCACAGTAGATCCAGGCTAAATTTTGCAACTATCAGTAGTGATTAGAGTGAGTTGATTGAAATCGGATTATACAGGGAGACCTCTGCTTCCTCACTCAGCACGTGGGCCAGTACCATTTGCAAAATACTTCTGCTTCACCGCACAGTATGAGAGCATTTGGAGCAGTCCATTTTAAGAGAAACAGTGCAGTAAACCCAAGCCAGGCTGTGCTGCCTTTTACAAGAGAAAAGGGAAAAGGGACCATGCTTTTAATAGCTCCATGAATTTACAGGGGAATGTTTCAAGCAGTTTCCACATGGAAGAGTTTGCTGGAGTCTCAAAGATTCACTAAAAATCATGGTATATCAAAGAGTGGCATTGTGTACCTGAAGCATTCTCTGTCCCTCACTACAACTGCTCAAATACTGACCCAGCATAAGTGTAACTGCCTGGTGTCCAAGCACTGAATGTGAGGAGCGTCATCCTTCCCTGGGGTAGCACCTGCAAAGCCTAAAACCAGTATCCATGTAACTCACAAACTAAATCAAATGTGCCTTTTCCAAAGCATATCATTAAATGTATTAGAAACTGACCTGCCTGAGTCATATTCAAATATACATATTTTCATTTATTTCAGTACAAACATGAGCTCTCAAGTAGAAAGTTAAAATGTATTATAAGATTATAGTGCCTTCACAAAACTGTAGTATTGAATATTGAAGAAAACAAAAATTAAACTACAAACGCAGACCGGTGGAGCAGAAATGTAAGGGGAGATGATTAAGAAAAAACCAAAAAAACAACAAAGCAAAAACCAAAAAGAAACAAACATACAAAATTCATTGAAGTCCAGCTAACAGACACCCTGACTATGACAGATATAAACTATACACAGATATAGTTTGCATTGCAACATACCATTCATCTAGGCCTTCCTAAATAATAACTTAATATTATTATCTACTCATGATACAGACTGAATTACGCTCCAAGCATCATCTGCCACTTTACACTCATTATTTAATATATTTGTATAAATGCAATGCATTTGTGATTCCACAAATTCAATTTGTGGGATGGTCCATAATTTGTTTGAAGGTATTAAAGTCTTTTCCAAGATGACAGCATAGACTTTTTATTTTGTTAAAAGAAACTCTAGAAACTGTTTACACTGATTAGGACAGACAGGAAACCAAAACACATGTATTTTCCAGTGTAAATAATAATCTGATTTCAAAATAGTAAGTCTTCTGCAGATTTGTAGTCCACATTTAAAGTAACTACAGAAATTCTGGTACGTTCTCCTTTGCATATGCTAGCATGAGGGCTTGTTCATGCACACTGTTTTTTAATAGATCCCACTATTTTTACTGAGTCCACCTACTCTCTGTCTCATGGAGCTCAAGCATTATCCATTACTGGCTCATCAGCATCTTTAATGAGAAGAATCTGTAGAATTTGATTTGTATCTTGCTGATGGACCCTAGAAGCTGATGAAGAAGAACCATCTAGTTGAGACAGTAAAGAATTACTGGGTAGTTTAAGAGTAGGTTTTTCATTTAAGAGAAACATTGTTACTCTACTGCAGGTAGAGTGTGTGTGTGTATATATATATTTATATATAACCCAGTAGACAGAAATCCTCTCAGAGCTAAGGAAACCTTAATTCACTTGTAAAGAAAGAAAGAAACAAACAAACCCCAAACAAACAAAAAACCACATGACAAAGAATGCAATTATGAAAGGTCTTCATTTGAAAAAAAGTATCCTGCCTTTTCCAAAATACTGAGACATACTATCTCTTGTATAGTAGCGAAAAAAAACTGTAGCACTGTATGTTGTCAGCCTTAGGTCAGGATTTGGGTTCTAAAATCCCGGGTCAATACACATTCTAGGGAAGACAACGTTAGAAAACAATGGGCTGAACTGGCTTCCTTCAATGAAGCTCAAAGTTGGAAATGTATTTGTATCCCTAAACTGCAGCTGTACTTTTCATCTTGTCCTTTAAACAAGGAGACTATTTATAAATGCATATAATTTGAAATTTTCAGTGAAAACTACAAAGATCAGTTGGAATACAAGGTGAAATAAAAGGATATATGACAGGATACTCACTCCTACAACAGTATGGTAAATTTCTGCATGAAACACTTAAAAGTGGAAGAAAGATTCTCTGTTAAGCAGTTATTGGAAATGGTTCTGTTTTAAATATACCATGTCTAGACATATTGGAGAATCAAAAGTATTTTACAGAGAAATTAATAACTTTGTTCCATTCTGAAAGCTAGAGGATATATGTATAATTTGCTGCATTAGTGACTAAGTCAAAGGTATCTTGTTCCTGGTGTACAACAGATCAAATAATATCTGACCCCACACACTGTGGTAATAAACATAAAGTTGGTACCATACAAACAAGCTGGAAAACAGCTGGCTTTGGAGTTTTCTTCTTCTTCCTAACATTAACTCAGTTCACAGAATTTTAAAGCAGCAGCTGCTGATAGCTTGCCAGACATGTGGTCAAGTAAAATGAACTAAGTTTATTCCCTCATATGGAAGTATTTAGAAATACTGAATTTTATTTAAAGCAGATAGATTAGCGCCAATGAGATGCACTAAAAATCCCTATTGCAAAAATTAGTGAGTTAAAAGGCAAAGGTTGCAAATTCAGATGTTAACAAGACTAGAAAGTCCAGAAATTAGTGCAATTATATGTAGGACCTATGGTGTAATCTTTAATTCCAAAGAACACAGATCTCATTGTAGAAAACAAAAGGTCCTTATCAGATGAGTAATGCTGAACAATAACGGTAAAATGACAGATGCATTTTGCACATGTTCATCATTCAACATCTTTCTGATGTTTCTTGTACAGTCACTGCAACATCCAGTAGTTTTCCTGTCTTTAATGAGCATATTTTCAGATGGCATGTGGGAAAATGCTGTTGCTATTCTCATTTGATAGCTGAAATATAAATACCAAATGAGTCCATTAGTTAATGAGGACTCTAGTCTGATCATTCAAAAAAATATAACATTCTGTAATATTTGCTATATTTAGAGCTCACTAGTGTACTTCTGATGTATTGTATACTCAGCAGTTCTACAAAGAAATCTTAATCACTTCAGTTTTGTGATCACAGAGTTGTTTTAAGCCAGGTATTCTCAAATGGTAGTACACAAGACACTCAGAGAATTATCTCAATCTGTAATTTAAGCAAAATACCCACCCTTGTCACTAGACAAACAAGAACCAAATCCATTTCTACCTTATCCATAAAACTATCTTCTCTCTTTCTGACCTATATTAGTTACTGAGCTATTTCAGCAACATTTCATTTCTTTTTGTTTGTTTTTTCGGTTGGGTTTTTGGGTTTTTTTGGTTTTGGTTTTGTTTTTTTTTTTCTGTCATAAGTATCAGCCATTCAGTGATGAATATAGCAATGATCTTAGGAAAAAGATACTGTGGTTCTTCGACTTTAAACAGTAGATTGCAGGGTATGCATACAATTCTACAGTGTTTTAGTTACTGACTTCCTGATCTTAACACTTTATAATGCAGAGATTTTAATTTTTTTATTTTTTTTAAATAAAAGTTCCAGCACCATCAGGAAAACAAAAAACAAACATATGAATTCATGGCATGGTTTTGCTTGCAATAAGCTTCACAGTACTGCCTGCAACTGTCCTGAGTTCTGTGCTGTGGCCGAAACAGATGCACATTCCCAAAACCATTTCAGTTTGGTTCCTCAAAATAAGAAGACACTGGAATTAATGTGCCTGCTCTCTAGATATAAAACAGAAATAACATCATAACCTTGCAACAAAATGATGTAGATTTATTCATTGCAGTTTGTGAAGCAATTAAATGAACATTATAGAAGACTGCACTTCTTAATGAAGATTATTCAAGAAAAGCCTTCATACACATAACACAGAAGCCCATGACATGATTTGTCAAACTCTGATTGTTATTCTTTACATTGGCCAGGCCCTCAAAAAGTGAGGCTCATGGTCTTCAGCTTTTGATACTGGAAAGACACTGCAGCACAGCACTGGTCCCTCCTCTTCCTCCTTCTCCTTCCACTGTCCCCACCAGCTCTATGTCTTGGTGGTCACCTTCTCCCTGCTACCAAATGACTTACGACTACACAGCCCAGCTCCTGGGCCCCTCCATCCTCCTCCAGCTCCTAGCCTTCTCATCCCTCCCATCAGCCCCAGTCCACATCCCGCTTGGATGGCCAAATGCAGGGGAGCAACAGACTGGCCTCTTGCTCTATGCAGATCCCCACAGCTTATTCTAAATCACATTTGTAACTAGCATTTCTCATAGGATCAGGTTATTTCTTCTAAAATTTCTTCTTCAGTGGAGAGTGTGGTTGCAGAAAACCTCGAAGTTGCAAAATTTCAGAGCTGATGCATATAGGATGAAGGGAGGCATCAGGTAGCAAGGTGAAAAGACTGCAGCCTTGCCAGTACAGATCAGAAGGCAGGGAAGAGAGTGGGATGGGTTTACTAGCAGCCAGAAACCTCCAGACTACAAAGCTGTGGGGGAAAAAAAGAATCAACCAAAATTCAGATAATTCAAAGGTTGATTTAAACATAATTCTTCATGAGGTTTCACAAAGTTATAATCACCGCTCACATGTACAAAATATATTCTAAGGTAGGTAGGAAAACAAATTTCTTTCCATATCTGTCCTATTCATCAGTGCAAAGCACAAACATACAGGTTTCATGATAATGCAGAAAAGTGTAAAAAAGAGTGTTATCGAAAGAAATAGAAAATATCCATGATTTTTACAAGCTCCAGCACAATGCTTTAGAGGTTACTGAAAAGTTCACATTGGATATTTATAAGCAGGAAATTAATTACATGCTCACAGCAAAAGAAAGCTGAAACATTATGTAAATGTAATATTTTAGTGGTATTTCTGTTCATTGCATATAAGTAATAATGGAAGTACTAAAAATACTCAAAGAACTGAGATTTAATACTGGGAAGTTCTTAAATAAGGAAATCAGTGGTACAATGAGTACACTATGAAATGTATGTATGTCAACCTCTCATCCAAATATATTTACATTAAGCAAATGCATTTCATTTACTAACTTTTTTATTTGAATAGTTTGGCAATATCAGTTACTATGACTTATTGGCATGATGACTTGAATATTTTCTAATTTTGTTATGTTGGGTTGGGGTTTTTTTGTTATTATTTTGAATGTTGTTGCTACTTGTATGCCAACAGTTCCTTTAGAAAACATACACAAGAAGCTGTTAAGACGAGTCATTTGTAATATTTTATATAACCATAGAACAATGCTGTATTTCAGTAAATGAAATCTTCAGTGAAAAGCCAGCAAAAATCAATCTTTTCTATCATGTCACATTGTTTCTCAGTGACAAGCAACATATTGTGAATCAAGGATTTCAAAAGCAAACTGCTTTTTAACAGGTTTTTAAAAACCACAATGACAGTATTTTCCATCTTGAAGACAATGCGTCAAGAAAGATATTGGCTTGTACAGCCTTTTTTTGATCTCATGCCTATTTATATTTGCTGTAAACAAAATGATATTTTGGATCCGTATCTCTGTTTCTTGTGTTTTAGCATCTAAAAGTGCAGGGAAAACAGCAAGCACAGTGTGAGCAGGCAGTCCAGGACAGATGAGAGAAAAACATCTGGCTCTGGCTTATATACCTTTATTTAAGTCAATGAGAGTCTCTGAGGAGAAAAGAAAAAGGGGATAATTAAATAACACCCAGTGTGTCCAGGTAATATTTATATATTACACACGCAGATTATCCTCCTGGGCTGCCCAACACAATAGAACATAATCAAATGTATTGTACTGGAAAGAGGCCACAAATTACATCATCTTTCATGCACCAAATTAAATGTTGCAGCCGCAGAGTGACCTCAGGAGTGTGTCTCAGGCACTGCTGAATGAAAGCAATGGGACAAGCATGTGGCAGAATGATGTTTGGTGATTTATGGTGCCTGTTCACAGAAGTGTTGGGTTGTCAGGGGAGTCAGAAAGTGGCCTCCTGAGCTGAGAAAAGAGCCATTGGGACAGACCACCTCTGCAAATCAAAGGAGGTTTATGTGGAGAAAAAACTCTGTAATCTAACACAAACATCACTATCCTAAGAGATTCAAAATATAAATCGCTGGGTCTGAAATATATCTTAAATTTAGGCTGGTGAAGAGGCAGCATTACTCCAGTCTCTTCCTTCTGCACATCAAAGGCTCTTTCCCACCTTGGCACTGCCAGGCCACAGCACTGGGCAGGCAGGAGACAGGCATCAACCACAGTGGTGGTGGTCTTGGGTGGGGTCTCTCTTCTGTCCTCCTTCATGGCAAAGTGCAGCTGCTAGCAAACCCTCAACTCTTCATTTTGCCAAGCTGTGTGGACCCTGATATTCATGTTGTTCTCTTAAGACTTTAGAGAGATATGTGTTTGGAAAGGGGTTTCTCTCATGCATTGAGGGGCAGTAGGTCCCTTTGTTCTCAGTACCACCAAGGTCCGCACTTCTGGGATGTCCTTCCCCAGCAAGCTGAATTTAGACTAGAAACCAGGCTTGGTGGCTGAAAACAGTCCTGGTTGTACCTTCTCCAGATTTCTTGAGTGTGCATCTAGTTTTGACAAGAAATACTCTGTTACCATTCCCTCAAACAGGCCTTAATTTCATCTAATTTCACTAGACTTAGGAAAGAGACTTTACCCTCCTGAGTTGTGAATAAGCGGCACGCTTTACTCTCTCATCCCAGTTCTTACTGGGAAATCAAAACAATTCTCCACTCTAAAAAGAAGGAATTTCTTACAAATCGATTTTTCCTGGGTCCTAACTTTCAATGTCATGCACAGATCCTACTGACTGTCCAGGATGATTTGTAGGGTTATGATAACAATTTCACATGTTTTACCTAGTCAGTTTAGGAGGTACACTGAGGAATCTCAAAAATTCTAACTGAAAAAATTGCTCTAGTGAAATCATAATAAGAGTTTTGCATTTACTTCAGTAAGTTGGTAGCTTATGTTAATTCTTGTATTAAGATCGTCTACCTAATTTGGTATGTCAAATCAAAGAAAAAGACAGTAATAATGTATTTAAAGTAAATAAATACATACTTTGTTTTCCCACTTTCTAGATTAGAAATCTATATTTTATGTGATGACAAATGTGCACAGCAGATATTTTCAGTTTGAGATTCACAGAATATAATTTTGGAGAGGACCCCAGAAACTTGTGAGGTACACATAAAAAGGTACAGCCTTCAAAGAAATTACTCCAAATACAAGCTTTTATTTATATAGCCAATATTGTTCTGTGGACTAATTTCTCATCTTTACCATTCTTTCAAATCTGCAGCATAAAAGTACAGAAATTAAACACAACCCACAGGACATGAACGCTTGGGCACCATTTAATCAGCAAATAGCTTTGGGTCTCAGTGACCTTGGCAGTTTTACAAAAATTTTATTTCCTGCTGGTTGAACTGTTCTTGAACTTTATTTTTACTGCAGTAGTCAGAAACTGGCTTTTCTTTATCACCTATCAACCTGATTGGTTGAAAATCTCTCTGATTAAATGTATTTTTTCTTGGATATGTATCGTTTCTCTTATGCAAACCATCTACACTAGTCCTTTGGGATTTTAAAAATACCTAGGAAAACCAAGATTTTCCAACCCCCTATAATCACGCTATTTCTCAAAGGGTCCAGAAAGCATTTCTGCTCAGTGTTCCTGCAACAGAGCTTCACAATAACAATCATTGGGATGACAATAACAACTACTACTAATAAAAAAAAAAAAAAATTATGAGATGATGATGTACCTATTTGAATCCAAAGCAATTTCAAAAGTGAATCTAAAATAAGGGTAGAGTATTTGGCTTAAATAACACATTGGCAAGTCTATGCTTGGAAGAAGGGTCACCTGCATGAAGGCCTGGGCCCATGGCTGACAAGTCAGCAATGGTAAGGTTAAGCCAGGCAACTATACTTTGGACCTGGAGAGATTTGCTATGCAAACCTCTGCCTTTCCTTAGAAGCCCCCTTAATTTTTTTTCTTTTTTTCTTTTATTTCTTTTAAAATATTTTTAATTTGTAAGAAATTCTGCTCCATATGGATGTGAGGGTGTATCATTATAGATTATAAAAGGGAAAGCAGTTTTTAAATGTTTTTTGGCAAGCTCACTATAGACCTATTCAAACATTGCTGTCTTAGTTCCCAGCAGTGACAGGAAATCAGGGATTCATCTTGCCCTGGGACTGTAGGGCAGACTTTGTTACCTTTATACCTTTATGCTGTAGGATGCATCCAGCAAACAGTATTTATTAAAATATGCAGTGAATACAGTAGGATGCTTGACTCACAATAGGCTTGGATGAGGCCAGGCACCTTCCAACATCCAACACAAGTCAGCTTAAGATAAAAAAGTAAAGGCAAACTATTTCTTTACAACTTCCAAAGATGTCAGTAGGTAAAAATTTTTATAAAGACAAAAATGAAGAGGCTAAATACTTTCCTAGAAAACTTTCCACAGACTGTTCCTATGTTTCTACTGCATTTTTCCTCTTTCTTCATCTCTTAACCCTCAGGCTGCAACCCTACACCTCCTTTTGGTGTAGCATTTATAATTTTATAAATAATCTGATCATTGAACTACCACTCAATGTTTATCACTGTGACTTAATTTATTTACTCCTGATATACAAAACTGCATGGCCATTTTTCATATCAAAATAAATACTGTTTTGTTTCCTCACAGATGACCAGGTATTATTTCATGTATTTGCCTAGTTTAATGAAGATTTTTTAGCCTCATTCAGAGTCACATTTCTTTCCATCTCCTGCCTTTTGGTGACTTGCTGGGCCTGTTGTCTAATCCTAACATGTATTGTAATATATATGAAACATACACAAATATTTTTGCTCATGTATAGCTTGACTCTTACTAAAATATAAACAGTATTAGTAGATCATGGCACATTGCGGATTCAATAGATCAAACACAACAATACTTTAGCTACTACCAGTAACCATAGTTCAGTTAAAATCTGTAAAAATTCAGCAGTCCATATTACTTGAATCAAGGTGCTGTGTTTGCAGACGTACATGAGCAAACACATATCCTTAATGAAATGCATGCATGAGTTCATAACATTAACCATTTCCTTCATCAGAAAGGGTTCCATATATGTAACCCATCTCCATTATAGCCATACACAAGGGACACATCCTCAGGGTCTGCTGAATTCTTCTCATTAACATCCTCTCTAAATTTCTCCTTACAATTTCTCTAATTCTTTCAATTTGAATATTTGATTATACACACAAACATGATCTAGATTAAACTTCCTTCTAGCCTCACATTTGGACTTTTGAGGATAAATTCTTCTAGTATAAATGGATATTGGTGTACCTCAGATCTTTTTAAAGCTAGGTACAGAAATTGCACTGACAACATAACTGCTAAACGTTATTTTTCTTTTCTAAAAATCTATAGCCTAGTAGCAATGTTTCATCACCTGTATCATCAATATCTAGTAATAGAGATTCTACAAAATGAGTCACAATCCATTGCTTTTTATTTTATTTCTCACAAGACAGATGGGTAACATGGACCAAAGTATACAGTTTTAAAGCAACTGTACGACTATGCATATTAGTTCCTTAGCTACTGGGAATCAAGAACCATCATCTTAGATTTATTTACTGTTGCTAGTTTTGTGTACAGCCACATTATTTCAGCACAGTTTAAATATGTGGGGGGAAAAAAAGAAAAGAAAAAAAAGGGAAAAAAAGAAAGGAAAAAAAAGAAAGAAAAAAGAAAAAAGAAAAAAAAAAAAGAAAACAAAAAAAAAAAAAGGAGGGGGGTGTAAACCCCACAAAAAAACCCGAGTAAACCTCACAAGAAAAAAATTCTTATTTTTTCTTTTGCACAACCTTTTTTTTACGATGTTTGCTCATGATTAGGCAGTTTATCAAACAAGTTTATCTTCTGAATCTTTTACATGCCCTGCAGTGGGAGAAGTCTTACACAAAAATGCTGCTCACAGAAATAGTAAAATCTGTGACTCCTGGATAAATTCAAGAAAAGCAACAGAAGAATGTTATATAATACACTTAGCTCACGTTCACATCTGGGAAGACAGGAGTTAAACAGCTCTTATTTCCAAGACAAGCACAGAAAAATTGTATACACTACTTAGTGAAAAAAAACCCCACAATTACAAAACATGGGGAAAGCACCTGTAATAGGAACGTATTTTAACTAGGATAGTTTCTGGAAAAAAAGTGGAAGTAGAAAATCACTACATGAAGCAAGAAGTTTCTACTGAAAACAGAGGAATCAATCCCTTGTATAGAGGACTACTTTCTCTGCACAAACCCATAAACTCTGAAACAGAGTTGACACAGACAAGGACAGGATGAAGCATCTGACTTCATTTTGCCAACTGCAGAATAAGCAGGGCACTATTCCCATAAAGATAATAATTTTCACTACTCTGTAACAGAACCAAGTTTGCAAGCACCACCTTCAAATTATTTCTTTCCAGAAGCAACACAAAACCCAAGAGCATTCCTTCTGCAGCATCCTGCCTCTAACACCACACAATATTCTTGTTGCCATGAGGATGCACTTGGAGATGGACGTGTGACTCCAAATACACACTGCAGCAGCTTTTTCAGCTGTTAAGCAAATAGTAATTATTTCAGTCAAGTGAAGCAGCAGAGTGGTTCCATCTAGAGGAAGATTGTGTAAAAACTAATCACCCCTCATGTTAAGCTGTTTTAAAATAAAGATCAGGCATTAACACAGAATGCTCAGCATAAAGACTAATCCATTTGTTACGGTAGTGTGTGCTTGGTTGAACCATACAGAAAAGGTAATACTATCATCAGAGTTATTAACATCTAAATTCTGGACAGTCATGACAATATCTGCATCCACAAATAATGTTAAATTAGCTGTGACTAGGAATTATATGTAAGAGCTCTACAAGTGAGTTACATTGAGGTGTAAATTATATGTTCAAACCAATAAAAAAAACACGTCCTTGACTCTCAGCACTAATTTAATTTTTATTGCTTTGACTAAAAAAACATTGTATGGGATCTACAAACCCCAAAGTTTTGGGGTTTTTTTTTGTTACACATAAAAAGCACATTAACCCATTACACTTAAACAAAATGAGTTCAAATGAACTGACCCTCTTTCAGTAATGTTTCTTGTCCTCTTCCAGCCTAACTTAACCTTGACCCTATCTGTTTTTTCTTTTATTCACTAACCTGCAACTTCCTTTTCTTTAAACATTCCTGCTGAAGGGGAGTGTTTAATCACACCAGAACCATTGCAAGAATATTTCCAGAGAAGTTTCTGGTCATAGAAGTACTCTTGTTATGTACACTTCAACAAATCTAGCAAGTTGGGGGTTTTTTATCCTCTCATTTCCTTTTTAGTACATTATTAATTTTGCTACTTCGGTTTAGTATAAAGATAGGAATGTCTTTAGAAAAGACATTAAACATGGCAATCTTCCACAGAGAAGTCAGGAGACTCAATTAGTATTGTAAGACAGCCGGTTAATTTATCATGACTTCACTGTCTCATAAAATTGTTATGGAATGCCAACTCATCAGAAAATGTATTAAAATTGCCAAGAATACTTCCTTATTTATCCTTCAGTACAGAAGTCAGTACATATCATACTCAAAGATATTGTACCCAAAAAAGCAGGAAAAAAGTAGGTATTAGAGGGAAAAAGTATAGTCAGGAGAGAACAAAAAAACCCAATCCAATAAAAAAAATTAAAACCAAAAAAACCAAACAAGCAAACAGAAAAAACACAAAAAGCTAAGAAAAAGGAGAAACATTTTTACCAAGTGTGGATAGCAAAGCTAACTGCCTGTGAAGTGAGGAAAAAGGCAGAAGGTAGCAAGACTGTAAAGGAAAAAGAAATGAAGGATGAAAATGGGTAATACTGTGCTTGTAGCCATCTTTACTGTGCTTGGAGCCATTTGTTTTTAACAAATACTCTTTTTTTTTTTTTTTTTTTTTTTGATGTTTTGTAGAGAACATCCTACTTCTGCTCGTATGCTTGTGCAGCAGAAATCTTCCATCAAAAATGAGTTTTGCAGAAAGGAAATATCTCAGGCTTCTTTCCACATGGTTTATCCACAGCAACAGGATAGATCTGGCAGATCTGAAGACAGGCAGTCCAGATCCTGTTTCCCACTTTTTAACTCCAAGAGACTGTAATAGTAGGGCACATAGTGCTCTAACTGTAGCCTTATTGCAAATTTGGAACTTATTTTCATGAATGTAACACAGGTTTCAGAGACCTTATAGCCTTTTCAAGAACAACTTATTTGACATATGGTTTTAGAAAATTCTAGTACTAAAACAAAACAGATAAAATCAAAGACAAAAGTGCTATTGCTATAGGAGGTGAGGAAGGTAACAGGGGAAACAGATTGGTTCCACAAGTCTGAGCTTTCTTGCCAGAAGCAATGCAAATAATGTCACTACCTTGTTATACCTCAAATAGCATAGGGTATCAAAAAATGCTCCTGTATAGAAGTCAGTGATAGTATTATCAATGGAAACATTGAATTTAGCCTTAACATATGAGAACAGGGGTAAATAACTGAAATGGGCTTCTCTAATTCTTTGTTTCAGTATATTTAAAATTGTAATATTGCTGCTAGCTTGAAAATTTAAATATTCAAAATTCATTACACAAGCAATTACATAAAATAGAAAAAGAAACAAAGCAGGTCCTTACTGCATATGTTTTCACAATATCCACCATCCATATTGTTATACAATTTCACTTCAGAATGTACAATGAGCTATAAATGTTCCACTTGAACTCCTAAATGTAAAAAAGCTCTTTTAAAAGAATTCCCTTTTGCTAGTTAATTAAATTCCAAGTTTGTACCTAGGGCATGCAGCAAGAAAATTTTAAGGAAAAGAAAATATATTCTGATTTTGCTTCTTTAAACAAAAGGTTTGTAGTTCAAACTCCATGCTAGTTAAATGGAATGCAAACATTTCAGTGCAGCCACAGAAGTAAAAAAAAAAAAAAAAAAAAAAAAAAAGAAAAACAACATAATATGGCAACCTAATATGTACAGCCCCCAAAATTAGAGCAAATGTGTGATGTTCCACTTGAAAGGACTGGAACTGCAATGGAATTCGGTTGCACCAGTAATACCCCACAACATAATGAATATAGGCTGTTAGACAACTGCAGCTGAGTAAACACAGATAAGGAGAATTTATTTCCCTTAGTTTGTACAGTGTAAAATTTGCCCCTGGTTTGGCTGGTATACAATGACTGACATGGACTTGGTTCAAGTCACTTGTCCTTTCAGTGTTGCCACACCAGTTCATTCCATTTTATTCACTTATTTCTTTCTTTCCATATTATGCTAGAAAATGTAGGGTACAGGAAAAATGCAAAAAGATATCTAAACATATCTAAAATACAAAATGTTTCCCCAAAATTGAGAGATTATCAGTTCCTTAACAGTTTTGTGTCAGCAATACCAGCCCAGTACCAAGGACAGTCCAGTCACTTAAAAAAGGTAAAGGACTATTTTTGTCCAGCCACATTCTTTACGGTGAAAATATTCCATATTTACGCTAAAACACTTAATTCTCATAATCTTCTTTATTCCTTCCCAACATGTTGGTTTTCTGCCTACAATACACGAATACAAGAAAATCATGGGGGCAAATACTTCATCGATGGCTGCCTTGGCCTGCAGCTTCTGTTGGTGAACAGTCTGATTTTCCACTTACACTGAGAACTGCACCAATGAAGAAAAGGAGAGGTAAATACAAGGCTAGGGTTCATGGCAGAGGATTATTAAAGGTCTCAGAAACAGCCCTGGCACGTACAGTCCTGGGAAGGGAAACTACAAGGCTGGGACTAAGTTTAGAAGTATGAATCAAGATTTCTTCCTGTCAGAATCAAAGAAAGATGGAAAAGAGGAAAAAAGTAGCTATATCTGGAAAAAGTAACCCTATAAATCAGCAATGATGAAGTGATAAGAGACGTAGTGAACAAAAGGAAGAACAGCATCTGCTATGATAAAGAATGGTCTGGTGAAAAACATGGTGAGTTGATAGATGGAAAAGATTACAGCTCTTGTTCTTATACAGAAATGTGCAGACTCTGGAAATGTCTTGGACTTGGTTTTCAAAAAACCTTCATGGTAGCCTGAGTGACTTCCATCAGACTGCAACATATTCTGAAGGTTGGACCAACATGTAGTTAGACTGGATTAAAGTTAGAAAGTTAAAATATACGGGTTAGTCTTTAGGCTCCAGCCCTTAGGCTTACTTGGATGTTCTGTGGCATGATGACAGAGACAGTTGTGGAAACATTTCTGGCCAAGATACAATTAGTACATTAATGTTTTAGACTTCACATTTCAGAAAGAGATGAGATTGTTCCCCTGAAGAGCTCCACACAGCTGGTCCTCCATATACCCAAAATGGATCCCATCTGACAAAAGGCATGACCACATCTCACAGGCATGACTAAAGAAACAAGGTGAAGATGTTATTCAGTATTATTTCCAGCTTTTCCATTAAAATGTCCAATAGAAGGGTCTTCATTTCTAGACTTATGTATTAGCATACAACTATAATGGCCACACAACAACACTCTACCTTTAGAATCTTCAGATTATGCCAAAGAATATTAAACCAATCACATTAAACAGCCCCCTGATCACCCATCTGCAGAGAGAAACTGTCAGCAGAGGAAGAGTAGAAACAGTAAACCCAGGAAGTATGTGGCACCAGCTGAAGGATGAGTCAATGGTCAGGAAAGCCTGAGGAGAACGCTTGAGCCAAATTGAACCTTGTCTGTGATGTGTTGCCTGCACATCACGAATAGCAGCAAAACCTGAAGAAAAGGTGATGATAGATACATTCCATCTAGACCCTCAATTTTATCCCTGCACATAGATACAGGACTAATCTCTGTATGAGAGTCTTACATGTGTGAGAACATAGAAAGTAGTAACACAAGATTCCAATCACCTTCTCCATCAATAATGCTGCTGCTCCAGAGAAAGAATCTGAGCTCACGTAACTAACCACAATGGTATTTCTATTTCTGACCCAAAAAACATCGAAAGGAATGATTATATCTAAGATCTGCACAACTTTTAGGACCTGGACCAGTTGTATTTGTTGCTGAACAATAGTTAGATTTGGTCATACATTTCAGTATATGGTACTTCATCTAAACTCCTCCAAAACCAAACCAAAAAAAAGAGAACTCCTAGGTTGGATCATTCACCACTACAATTAATAAGCAACTTAAGAATTGTTAACTAATAATCAGAATAAAAGTCTGCTGTTTTTCCCCAGGGAGACAGACATTAATAAAAGCGTCATAGCTTGGCTCACTTTAATTTCAGTGCTTTCATCCCAAAAGAATCACACAGTACGACCTCAATTAGTCTAATGCCGTGGGGGGCATAAAAAAAAAAAAAAAATTCAATAATAGTGGGGTTGGATAAGTGGGGTTGGATTCAAACAACAGAAAGAATTTTCATTGTAATTAAGTCTTTTGAGAACACAGTCAATTTTCATGTAATGGGTTTCAGATCAAGAAGATCAAGGGCAAACTACATTTCAGTTATCCTAACTAAGACTGAGCATCCTTTTTGTATACAGTTAGGGAGATACCCAGAATACCACAAGGCCCAGAAGCATTGCACAATACCTTTTACACAAATATCACAATATAAAGTACAAGCCTTAATACTTTATAAAACATTCACCAAGCATCTTTCTCCCCATTACACCGAAACATCTAAAAAAAATGATAGACTTCATGGAACTTAATGTGTTTAGTCTGAAACTAAACTGAAGCAGATGTAATTGTCATTCACAAACAATAACTTTGACACTTTCAGGCTGCAAAACATACTTGCAAACTGGCAAGTATCTTATATTTGATATATGATATGACAAATATCATATATCAAATATGATTATTCACAGTGATGGGCATTACTGTAAAGTAACAATAACAAGGAGAAATGAGAGAGGGTGATGCATGTCAAGAGGTCATTATTTTCATGTGCCCCAATGTCCACTGGCATGAGAAAAATAAAAAAAATAGAAGTGTTTTCAATGTATTCATATTCAATTTATTCATATTTCAATTTCAGCATAACAGTGGGAACAGCTATACATCAAATGAATATCTGTAAAACATGTTCAAGTTTTGATTTTATATTGAATTGATGGTTGAAACGAACTACATGCTAGGTTTTGCATTATTTATGCAAAATTTGGTACTGTTCAAATTCTGAAGTTGACTAAAATCTCATCTGAATCTCCATGCTTCTGCCTGTTTCTTACAGAACAGTATCAACTATTGCACCAGCGAGAGCAAAATACAAAGTCAATAATCAAAACCAAAACAACTACGACCACAGTCACATTTCTAATTGTTTACACTTCTCTAATATATTCTGAAGGAGAAATTTGCTTTCTTTTTTATAATTTTATTTTATCAGCCCCCTATACAAACTTTGACTTAGATTGCACCTATTTATGACCTTGTTCCTTCTGTGATAATTTTCAAAGTGTTATGTAAAAGAGCTTTCTATAAAGCAGTGAAACACACAGCATTCCTGACAACAGAACTATTTCTCCTAATGTATTTGCTCTTGTGCAACAAGCTAGAAACTGCTTGTTGCAAATACTCAGCAATTTCAATTTGCAGCTTAGCCATATCGCTCTAGCCTCCTGTTTCTTATCACATCTATCTGACAAGTGAACAGCAAGTGAACAGAATAGAAGAGGAATGTTAAAACATAAATGAATTACTTAGGAGATAATCACATCAGCTGAGTATAGTTCAGACATATTTCAGCTAATAGCCAATGTTGTCATTACTAATACTTAAGCTTTGGCACTGGACATCCTTGTGGAATGTATTAGAGACAGCCATTTTGCAATACAGAGCAGTCTTATCACACCAATGTATTGAAATACTCTGTTCTGAAAAGCAAACAAACCCAGCAAGCCATCAGGCCACATTTCTGCCACTGTGCTACTGCTCTTTTTCTAAAGAATTATATCACAATTTGCTCCTTGGGGTCTTTCAAATAATTTTTGTGCCAGTCCATAATTGCTTCTAACTTTAATTGATTTTCACTTATCATACATGGATAAGTAGAGATGTTCTTTTCTAATGACTCTACTTACACAGAGCTACTAGCAAGAAAAAATAGATAATTTAAAAAAAAAGAATTTAAAAGGGTCAGAATTACAGTCTTTTAACATTACAGGCTATTGTGATATGAACAAGTTCTGAAAAAAAACAGATGACAAGAAAATCATACCTGTTAAAATGATCCTTGTGTCTCCATGCTGTAAAAACTTATTTCACAGGTACTTAGTGCTCTGGCTGGTCACTCAGATATACATTAAAATACCTGACTGAGGCACACCAGCCCATCTAATAATATATAAGGAGCTGAACATACAAGTTAGCATCATTCTAATACGGATGAAAACTTACATAGGAAACCCGTACTCGCCGTCGGTGCAGCCCACAGCACTGCATGAAGAGGACAGCAGACAACAATCAGTGTATGGTTTCACCAAGCTGTGGTCATTCCTGTCTCTGCTGAGACACTGTCCATCTCTCCTCACTTTTCCTCCCCAGGTACAAGGAAACAGATAGAAAAATAGTCACCCTCCAGCTCCCAAGATGTTCTTTTAAATTATCTTGAAGACAGATGAAACTTACTTTCTCTGAGAAAATCAATTGCTTCTGTTTCAGATGATTTAAAGAAAAAAATTTTAAAAGTCAGGGAAAAAAAACAGCAAAAAACCCAACAAAACCCCAGACTCACGTCTTTATTTCCTCAGCATCCAGTTATTACAAAGCAGATTCCATAGTCATATGCACCTTTTACTACACACGGCATAAGGTTTGTATCAACCATTCTGAACTTAGGAAAGACAGAAACATAACAGGATCTTTACATCTCAGACTACTGCAACACCCAGCTTTCCAAAGCTCTCTTGCTGCTGCTGCTGCTGCCGCTGTTACTGCTGCTGCTGCTACTGCTGCTGCTATTACAGCTTTCTTCCCAATGCACAAACCAGCAAGAGCATCTTTTCTCCAGCATTACCTCTGTTCTATCTTGGGCATATCTGATTTGTTATATATCCCTTCCCAACAGCCTGAAAAAATGATGGAGTCTAGACTTTCATTCACTCTGGATTCTCAGGACTACAGAACCACCCTCCAAATAGTCAGATGCTTTGTCTGGTGATACGTGTTTCACATGAATTACAGGCAGGACTGCTGAGTGCCCTTACTACCTGACTCACATCAGGCACTGTCTCCTCTGCTGAAACTGTTTACAAAAAAGAGCCTGATGAATATCAAAACTCAAAATATACACTTAGAATTTTTTTTTTTGCTTCTTTTTTATTTTTTTTAACCTAAAACACTGACAGAGCTAACTAAATACTTGGTTAATTGAGACTTGCAGATAATGATTTCGAGAAGATAAATATAATGAAAAACTAATAATCTTAAAGCAATGAGGGGACACATCTGAAATCAGGTCAGATTAAATTAACCTGTTTATGACCACAGTTCATCACTCTTCTACTGGGATGGACTGAATATTTCAATACTGAAAAGCTTTAATAGCTCTATTATGCCTTAAAATTATATTCTTCAGTATTTTATGCCATTGGTTTAAGAGTCTCATATGTCTCCAGTACTGTATATCTCCAGTCAGGTGAATACATGATTCACTTACTTTTTTAACACTGAAGCATACTTAACTCTTTCACCACTAGCATATTGCTAAAAGCCAGGATACAAGATAAATTTAAAATAGAAAAATAAGAGGATGAATACATTACTTTTTAAAGGTAAAGATAAAAACACTCTTGTTTTAACTTCCATGGCTGAATTTATAACTAAAATCTTGTCAGGAAAAGTTTTATATTATAGAAGTTACTTCTAACCTATCTTTATGTAGGTTGTGTGATGGTGATTAATGAAAGGGTTAAACCTTCTCAAAACGATAAAGAAAATATTCCTCCTCAGAGATTAGCTTGACTTCCAAGCTTGAAAGAGGGGAGTCCAAAGAAGGCAATTTATGTCTATGTAAACAAAATTATGTCAGGTATTCAAACAAGTTGAGTGTCCAGAAAAGAGTTTTCTTCCAGTGGAAGATAATGAAGATCTGTCAATAGGAGCTGGAAGCCCTCTAATTCTGCAAAAAACAAATACCTAGAGAGTTAAGATTTTCAATCCCAGAGTCTAGCAACTAGAACTCATTTAGGCACCAAACTCATGCCAATTTCTAGTACATTTTTTTTCCGTGTGCAATTTCCTTCTTTAAAAAAAACCCATACAAATCAACAAAACAGCAGTGTTAAGCAGATATCTGTTTTGGGGACCAAAATACCTATTTAGGTTTTTAAATATCACTATCTTGGCTGGTTTGGGGTGCAAGGGGGTTGGCAGTTTTTTTCCAGACCATCTAACAACCATCAGTTCCTATGGACTCCAGCATGTTGATTGGTCTTTTCTAAATGTACTTTTGGTATAAAGCCACAATGATTATTGAAGATGCATTGCTAATAACTCTTCTCATCTGGACCTGCACATGCTCTTAGCATCTTCAAAAAAATATAATAAGACTAATATAATTGAGAACAGGAAGATGAGGATGTAAGGACCAAATCTATACACCTAAGTCTAAGTTAGCTCTATTTTACCTCCTTTCACACAGTCAGATAGCTAAAGATTTATTTTAAACAGGAGGACAGAAATTGGTCCTTTACAAAGACACATAAGCAAGTGTCCTTGCAGCAATGTCACAGTCCAAAAGCAGTACACCTGACCAATAAACAATACAGACCATTCATCTCTTCAGATCAGGATGTTTTAGAGTTATTTTAACAAAAACGTTAATAAATAGAGTAATAATGACAATGAGCAGGAAGAATAAAACATTTGGAAGTCAGAACATAATGAACGTGACCATAAAAAGTAATCACTTGTCCAAAACACCTGATCAAATAAATCTAGAAAGAATAATAGAGCAGTTGCATACATATTTACATACTTACCAATCAGTTCTCGACATTCTCTCCTTATAATGAATACTTTTTGCTCTTGGGAAAGATCCACACATAGACTTACAGCAGTGCAAAAGCCATATTTCAGCTATATGTATTACATTTAACTTTTTTTTTAAATTTTCATGAATTTTATTAGGAAATCATCAAGAATATTGATTTCACATTTACTCAAATTAGCATACAATTCCTCTCACAAGATTTCATAATCTATAGATACAAACTCTTTCAAGATAGGTAAGGAAATTGCTAGGTTATTTCTTTTGCCTCCTACTCCCAAATTACTAAATTACTTTGTCATAACCATACTTCAAACAATTACCAAAGAAATTTTTTCCAACGGGATTCTAAGTCACTTTTTATGACAGAGGTAGGGAGGGATGATTTTTTGAGGCATAGAAGGGACACAAATATGTCCAAGTAAAACTCATCGCTAATTGAAATCCAATCAGATTTTATGTTGTGCAAATATTACTTTGCTTACAGCCTAAAATTACTACCTAAATTTGAAGGTGTAATAAAGCACCTAATCCAAGAATAACTAAAAACCAGAAAACATCACTAAAAGACAGAAGTTCAGTTCAGTGTATGAACCAGTTCAGTGAAAGATATTTGCCTATGTTTTAACATTGGAAAAAAACCCCAAACACCTCTATGAACATAGCAATTATTCTAATTTTGTATTTCTTGTGATATCTTTTTGAAATCACCTTTTGAGCGGTCAGCAAGACAAAACTGAGGTTAATATTCTCAGTGACTAATTTTATTTTTTTTCATATTTGGCAATATGATAGCACCTTCATAAAGAGAGTTTATTCAATACATGTAAAACAACGTACAAAAGATTGGTACAGGCACTTGAGAAGCAGGAAAAGCTGACACTAGGACAACAAATATATCACCAAGTACAATAAATAAGCAGAACCTTTAGAAGTATTTTGAAGTAATCAGTGAGGTTGATTTTCAAATATTTAGAAGCCGTTTCTCCACTACTGAAATGACATGGAAGAAAAGACAGAAGTTTTTATATGAAATTAAATGATAAGGCAAGAAAGGTTGAGTAGGAATGAATTCTGAGGTTAAATGAGTGATACAGCTATTTGCATTCTTAAGTGCAAGTTTCACAGTAAGTGCAAGTTTCACAGTTTATACAAACTGAAGGCTGGGAGAAGAAAAGAGGCTCTCAGAGATTTTTACCACTTACTTCAATTACCTTCCTCATCTAACCAGAATTATCTGGGTAGAGCCTCTGTCAGCTCACATTCACCCAAGACTCACAGCCAGACCTTCCATAATCTGATCAAGTGATTGCCCAGAGATAATGAGATGGATCTCAAGTGTTCAATGCCAGCAAACTCAAGGCAGAGCCAGCCCCAGCTATCTCAAATGGCATCACATCCAGGCCAAATGAGAGTAATGACAGAATAAAACCATGCTGAATCCTTTCTATGGATGAAAAAAACCCACAAGACACAATGCCCTCTCAAAACAAGTCACAAAAAACCATGACTTTTCATCCTATGGTACCTTCAGGATCCTTTATCAATAAATTATATTAAATTATTATTTCAGTTTATCCACAGATTCACATAACAGTTGAGGTGGAAAGTCAAACTGGAGAGTCAAACCCCCTGTTCAGAGCTGGTTTAGCTAGAGCTGAGGACCATGTAATGGAGAGGTTCCATTTATCTCCATGATGGAAATTCTATAACATCTCTGGGTAACCTGTTAAAATGCTTGGCCAGCCCCACAGAAAAAGAAAATAAATATCTTTTTCTTATGTTTAGATGGAATTGCATGTGTTTCAATTAGTTCACATTGCTTCTTGTTCTGTTATAGGACACCACTGAAAAGTATCTGGCTGCATCTTCTTTACTCCTTCCATTTAGGTATTTATACAGATGGAGAAGATCACTCTGAGTCTTTCCCTTAAGGTGAACATTCCCAGACAGTCCTGCCAGTCTGTCCTCATATGGCACATGTCCTTTATCAAGTTTGTGGCCCTTGGCTGGGCTCACTCTAGAACGTTCATCTCTCTCGTCCTGAGGATTCTGGAACTGGACTAACCACATCACAGCTGAGCAGAGGACAAGGATCCCTTGACCTGCTGGTGGTATTCTTCCTAACAGTACCCAGGAGACTGTTGCCCTTTGAGCCAGCATGTTCACTTGGAGTCCACCAGAACCCCCAAGGCCTCTTCTACAAAGCTGCTTTCTAGTTGACCAGCACCAGTCTACACTAGTGCATGGGGTTATTCTTTCCCAGGCGCACAACTTTGAACTTCCTTTTTTTGTTGAACTTCATGAGGTTCCTGTCAGACCATTTCTTCTGCCTATTAAGGTCCATTAGGATGCCAGCACAAACCTCTGATGTACCACCCACTCTTCCCAGATTCATAACACCTGCAAACTTGCTCAGTCATCCAGACTATTAATAAAGAGGTTAAACTGTATTGGCTTCAGGACCACCCTGGACATACAAACCTGGTCTTCAGCTGGGCTGGACCTACTGATGATGATCCCTCTGAACCTCACATTTCTGGAAGATTTGACTCCACTTCACCATTCTTTTATTTAGTCCATCATTCTATCTGTAAGAATGTCCTGAGAAACAGCTTGGAAAACCTTGTCAGAGGGAAGATAAACAACATCCTCTCTTCTCCCCTTGTCTTTGAAGGCAGTCAATTTATCATAAAAGGCTGTCAATCTGGTAAAGCCTGTTTTCCCTATGTGAATCTCTTCTGACTGCTTCAGTCACTTATTTGTCCTTCCTATGTTTAATGATGGTTTCCAAGAGGTTTTGATCCAATACCTTCAACAGGGACTGAGGTAAGGCTTACTAGTTGTAGTTCCTCAGATTTTCTTTCTCACTTTTTGAAGACTGTGGTTAAATTTGCTTTCTACCAGTCCTCGCAAACTTTCCTCAGACATCATGAACCTTCAAAGATTAAGAGATTTGCTTTCAGGACATCAGCTTAGTGGTATGGGTACCACTGTCGCTTAAAACAGGCCTTTCTCACTAAAATCTATGCTCACAAATATTTAGGTCTGATTTGCTCGGTTGCATGAGCATAATTTTGCTGTGAGTACTTGAATGGATTCCTCGGCTTACAGCAAAATGTTCAATTTGTTTCCAACCATAGTCCTTCTACAGCAGTTCTGAGTAGTTTATATGAGTCAGCATTTATGAAATAATATATTATTTTTAGCTAAAGGTTTTTGGCATATTAGTCAGTTGTTAAATATATTGATTTACTCAGAACCATTTAACATTCTTTCATGGAACACGTCAGAGAAACTCATTTGAGATCTTTTAAGTCGCTCAGTTATTTACAAATAAAGCATTTTAAATGTCTATGCAAAACTGCAAGAGGTCTATGCAAGAGGTGACAAAGAAATTCTGATTAAAAGATCTCAGACTTTATTGGCAGAATAAGTTGTTTCTGAATCTCTTGGTTTTGTGAACTGTAGAAAAAGTGATCCAGCTCCTCCAGCCCAAAAATCAAAACAAAACCAGAAGCACTTTGCTTATGATGGTAGAGGTAAAAACTATATAAGATTCTTAAAAACAGTCCCTCTTTAAGCAAAACTTTGTTACATACTGTGTGACATATTTGCTACATTATACACACACAAAAAAAATATGAAAAATTTGGGTCTCAGAAAGTTCTAGAAATAACCAGGGGAATACGACCTCTCTGCAGTGGTCTCGTCTTTCTCCATGTGACATTTTATTGACCATGTGCTGCACTCTATTCCTCACAAGGCTTTTTGAGACCCTACTTTTTCTCATGTCCAACTCTTCCACTGCTTTAAAGAGTACAATGACATTCTCTTCAGTCAGCAACTTATGGAGTGATACTCCAAATGGTTAACTTCTACTGTATAATGTACATATGATCTGTATTCCCCAGGAAAAATAAAAGCAAGTAACTTTAAAATTAAAAATATGCAGTATTAGCTCAAGAGTTATGCATTCAGATAACATTCTTAAATAACAGTTTGCTGATTTTATCATTAACAATGAGCTTTTGCCACCTCATCCTGTCTTCCACCTGAAATGAATGTTGTTGACTATTAATGTTACAATCATCCTCTTCTCTGATAGTCTTCCTGGGGAAAACAGTACTAGTGCTAAGGTGCCTTCATTTTCACAAGGGTAGGCTTTATGCTGGCTGTTTTTACTTTAGAACTGTCTTCTTCAATTTTTAATTTTTCTTCTAAGCTACTGAATTTGCAGACATCTATTTCTCTGTGTAGACTGAATAAGAGCGAAATCCTTGTTACCTGAAACCTTTTGATCTAGTGATCTATCACTATGCTTTTCTTTGCTAGTTAGTATGTATTAATTAATTAGCAATACTTAAAAGCTTCTACCTTACACCACATGCATACATAATTTCTGAACAAAAATAAGTATTTTTTTTTAATAAGGCAGCCCCTCATTGTTATCAGATATCCATCCTAAAATATGTAATATATGCAATCCTAATTGTACCTGTTAATCTAGAGAGGTAATATAAACTGAAATTTTTGCAAGCTCAGCTCTCCAAAGACAGATAATGAACAATTTGTCTCAAATGATCCCTAAATGAAGCTGTCAAGCTATCAGCCCAGTTATGGATGTAGCGATTCTCCAACAGATCTACGTCAGAGAACTGCAAGCCATAGTTTAAATTTTTGATGACATCAGTTCAACATAAGTAAACTACAATACTTCTTCCAACATCAGGCATGAAAATATGGAATTTTCTGCCATTGGCAGTACCACGGACACTACTGGAAAAAGGAGGCCTGGATTAATTCCAGAATAGCAGATCCACAGGATAGCAAGGATAACAAGCAGCCTTATAAAGACAACAAGCTTGTTCATTCCCTCTGTAACACACTTTTAAATACAGCTAGAGACAGTATACTGTGCTAGATGGGCCAGATCTCTGATGCAGGAGATTTTACAACATCTGTTACACAAGCTAACCAGTCTTCTTTGGAAGGATATTCACATACAGACACATTTTGTTTTCTTCATGTCTGTTGAGGCTCTTTATGCCCCAGTGTTCTCTTTGCCTGCAGTTCATTCTGTCTCCTGTTATACAGAAATAACAACTGTATTTGACTTCTTTTCTCTGTGGATTCCAAGCTTTGGCTATGACCACCATTTTTTTCCTTCTCTTCCTAGCTTTGTCTTAATTTTCATCATTGCAACTTGACTCTCTGCTGGTTCATTCTTGTACCCTTGTATACTAAATATCTTCGTTGCCCCCTCTTTCCCTTACTCACTACTCACTACTGCTTTCTTTGTCTTTTCTTGTGATTTCGACTCGTATCCACCATTCTCTGCATTGGCATCCTACTTTTCAGGCTTTCTCTAATTCCCAGGTATGTTCTGCAAAATCATACAATGAATATTCAGATGTTATCAGAAATCTCATTAACTAGTCACATTTGGCAGCTTCTGCATTTCCTTTCCTGTAAAGGTCATCTCTATTGTCATCTCAGCCACTATCAGCACCTCTCCCTAGTCACCAGCTAAAAAGTCAAGGACTTATTAAAGTCTGCACCACCTCCTCCTCTTTTACTGCTCCTGTGTTTACTCACTCCTGTACTTTACTGATTTATTGAACATAGTCCAACAGTTAAAACAATTCGCTTGTTGAATCAGATTCTGTACCTGTAAGTCAATTTAATTCAAATAATGGAATTTTCAAGGATATTTTGTTTCTGCAGGCCTGGTGAGTACTAGAGGATGGATAACATAAGATGCACCCAAACCCCTGACAATTACAAAATCATACTAGAATATATACAAGCATCACATGCTCTGCCAGGCCAATTAAACTATATTGTGACTATATGTGTGGGAAATCACCACACACATAACTCTGAATCACTCACAGCACATCTGCCACTTGCTGAGAAAGAATTACTGCCATTGTAGTACATAAAAGAAAAAAAAACACGCATATAACAAAAGGAAATAAAGTTTCTGTAGCTCACAGAACTGCTAGTTTTGGGTTTTTTTCCTTTGGAACCTAAAAGAGATCGAAATGAGATAATCCATTGCTTGCTGTAATGGTGATCATAACTAGTGTTGATTTAATGCTGATTTCAAATGCCTATGTTATGGATAGAGATGCTTTTTTTCTGTTGAAAGTGGAGATTTTTTCCTTAAAACTTTAAACTTAGAAAAAATGTCTTAAATAAGGTCAGCTCAAAGCACTTGAGGAATTGCTCTTAAAATATATATATATATATATTAGAAAAAAAAAAAAAACAAAAAGAGGAGAAAAGATTATATATAAATTAAAAACTGAGGAGCTGCCTTGCCTGCAGCTTAGTGTGGCCCAGAAAGGAGACAGAAGCTGAACCACTGCCCTGACATTTCATCTCTGTCTCATGCATCTCACCACTGGGTGATGGGCAGGATACCGGATGCTGAGGAAACACCTGTTGCAGAGTTTCTGTTTTAATTGCATATCACAGAAAATGAGTAACTTCAATATAGCAAATTACACTTTAGGGCCATATTAATTTCTGCTTCTTTTTGACCTGCTACTGCATCAGAATGAGGAGCAAGTAGAAGGGGCTAAAATATTACTTGCACAGTCTTTATTACTATTACAAATTCATCAGTTTTCAAAGGTACCTATGAAGCACACTAGGAAACAAAAGCACTACAGATGCAGGTTTCTCCACTTTTAGGGACTTTAGATAAAGAAGGATAATTTTTTTTCACATGATCTAGAAAGGTTATTAGAGGAAAAACAGTCAGTAGTAGATACGGGCAGAGGCCTAAAATTACAGCTTTTTTATGAGAGATTTTAACAGGTCTTATAGATTTTCTTTTGATTCCATTACGAGAAGACTACTTGATTTAAAAAAAAATAAAATTGTTTAGTATTAAACTTTCCTATACCTGCAATCTCTTGTATATTAAACTTTTAAAAAATGAGAAGATGAAGTGTATATTTTCATGAACATATTATTAGTAGTTTCAGTTGTATCTGAAAATTATGCCAACACAAAAATCATACAAAACTCAATGCAAAGGAAAAAAATACAGCAGCGGTGTGACCTATTATTTAAAAATAAAAAAATTTAAAAAATTAACTGTTCTGTTTAATTATAGCCACTAGGTGGCAAAGTTGGCCAAAGAACAATTACCGGTAACCAACTAATTTGAAATCTCCTTGCATCTGTTTGAATATAATGTCTTATTTTAAAATTGCAACAACAACAACAAAAATATTAAATAATTTAAAAATCTGGAATAATAAGCATATTTTATGACACTATATGTAAATATTATTAAATTGGTTCATCTATTAAAAGTCTTAAAATACTAGAGGCATTTAGTGAATATTTTTAGTGGATGCATTTTGCTAATATTCTTGAAGCACTAGAAAACAATAAAAACTAATAACACATATTTAAAGTTTATAAACTAATACCTATGAGCACAGAGCCTATCTTCTGACTTGACATTAGGCACAGTAATGCTATCTTTTGATTACTGAGGACACAGAACTCCTTATGTTTCTTGACATAAAAGCTGCTTCTTCCTTTTAAAGCTGGCATATTCAAACTCTCCATATGGTTGAATTCCAGTAAATATTTTTTAATCCAATGAGTCTTTTAAACTCTTCTTGTAGTACTTCCTTGTCCATAATCTTTTCTTGCTAGTTCTTTTCATTTAAGCACACCTTCTTCATGAATGAAGCTTCAAGTTAAATTCCAAGCTGTCTACTATAAACACATACACATCCCAATGTACTAGAGCTAGTGATACCTGCAACAAAAGCAAAAGTGACATGAAATACATTAAAATAGTTGACTGACCAACTCCCTGCAAATATACTGCACAGACAACTCTATGTGACTCATAGGGACACATGTTAAAGAAACAAGTTTTGAAGATCTTTGTTGTTCCATAGTCACCATAGAACTACTAAGCCAACACTTAATTAAAAATAAAAAATCATGACCAGAGTGCCCAAAGAGTGCACAGAGAGAGGAGGATCCTGGCTTGCTTGCTCGTGTTTCATGGACAAATCCAGCTAGTTCTAAGATCAGTGTGGTAAACTCAAGAGTCAAGGGCTTTTGACTTCACTAAACAAGTTACCCAGTCAGAAAGCTATACACTTACTGTATCGAGTATGTGTGCTAACAGCAAGCTCTTGTTATCTCCAGCTCAAGTTCTTTAAAAGTCACTGGCGCTTTGGCATCTTATTGTCAAGGGAGGGAGACTGGAGAGAAGAAGTGTGAGCATCAAAGGCAAGCCAACCAGTGCACATACGAAGTGCTTGACAGCTTTGATGATATTCTTTACATTAAAGGGTGAAAAGCTAATGCTGAGTATCAACACTATTTAGTTTGCATTTTAAGTGAAATTCAATGAAAAACATCATGCTCAGAAAGAAAAGGAAAGAAAACAGAATAAACTAGACAGAGAACAAGTCATTCCAAAGCAATGTTCATGGCTCAATTGGAAAGTTACCAGCTACACGCAGTACATGTGGAATGTATTTTTGCCCAGTAGCATCCACACCCATTCCTAGACGTGTGTCACTGCTGATCACAGTGACACAGCCATAAAATCTATGGGCTTCTGTGTCACAGCAGAGGTTAAAATAAACACCCAGCACTACACTGAATTTGACTTGTACCATACCACAGACCACAAAAGCCCAGGAACACTTGAGCTCCAAGGTTGGGGCTTTGGGGTAGGAGGCAAAGAGAGACAATAAACCACAAAGTACACCTGTGCCACATATCAGGCTCTGTCAAATCAAAGACTTCCTAAATTCACATTTTCCAAACAAAACCTAACTTAACCAGGGAACATCAGACTTGCATCCTAGCAAACAGGTGCAGTGAAGACTGAGACATCTATATGGATACCGTGAAAATGTCAAAATATTTGTGCAGAATGTGCTTGTCTGAGGCTGGAGATGTTACACAACCCCCATAGACCTCAGTGAAGCCTTTGGTATGTAAAGGTTTGGAGGGCAGAAAAAAAAATTGGGAAGGAGGGAGAGAGAAGGACCTCCTACTTCTGGTGAACTATGAGGAGTTTTAAGGGACAATTGAGTGAAAATCAGAAGAAAAAGAGGCGGTGCTTGAAGCACAGCAGTATGCAGCAGCAAGTTTCAGACTGGCATAGTGGAGCAGAGTAACCTGGGCAACTCAGATGGAAACAGATTTTTTAAATTTTTTATTATTTTTTTTAATAAAGACTTTAAAATATTTTCCCCCATTTTATTTTGGGCACTTCCAAAGCAACTCAAACCAAGCACCTTGGGCTCTTCAGTGTCCAAAAAAGGCTGCAGCATGTGAATGAACAAGAATTTCCAGATGGCATGTCTCGTGAACTCGAACAAGACATCCCTGGAGTATTAAGTAATGAAATTTCTACTTCCTCCAGCTACTTGTTGCCTGGAAGAATTCAGATGGAACCAAACCATTTCACTAGAAATGAAAACATTTTAAACCTCGCAGCTGTACTTTGCTTGAAATCTGATGTTGTGTCAGGAAGCCCTTGCCTCTTAGCACAGATTGCTAACATGATAATTTAAGACTGACTAATCTTTGCTTCTCTGTTGGGACAATATATTTTGATAACAGAGCTATCAGAATCTCAGACAGACTAGAAAGAGGGATCAGTAGCAAAACAGAGAGTGAAGGTTTGATAGCTGTGCAATGCATGTATGGTAACGAATAAAGCACACTACTGTGAAACAGAGCATGTAGCAGCTAAAAAATTCTTCTAGAGGCATAACTAAGTCAGAACTTGTTCCTAGTTGCAAATAAAAATACATTATAGGAAACTAACTGTGGTGCTATGCTCTGCTAATACCTTTATGTTCCCTTGTAGATGCCACTTTAGATCCTGAAATGAGGTTAAATCTGGACATGAAGGAAGGACTGAAAGAAGAGAAAAATATCAGCTATATCCTGAGAAGGAACAAGAGCAAATAACTAAAAGGATGACAGAAGTCAAAAGATATTCTACAAGAAAACAATTTTTGGACTGTTACAGATTAAGAAAGTAAATTGGGTTCCAGTAAAAAGAAAAAATGAGATTGTTTACACAGGCATGAAAAGTTCAGGAAACGTAATAGTAAGGACTTCAAATCTATCCTTTCATCTATAATGACATGTTTAGTTTCATAAACTACTTAATTTTTTTTTTTTAATGTGTTCAGCCTCAAAAAAACAACTTTTTAAAGTTTCTTTTTTCTACATATTTTATAGTCTTAAACTGCCTTTCACAAACTTTACTATTTTGTAGCTTAATATTCTGCAGGGCCCTGCTGGCAGCAAGCCCAATACTTTCTCAGTGCCCACCACCTCCTCCCCAGGGAAAGGCTGGGAACTAGCATCAGCATCACTCACATATGAACAAACACTGGTCCCTTCCCACAGCCTCCAGCTGTTTGGCCTGGATGAGAAGTGGCCTCGAAGGTGACAGGAGAGATGGGGATGGTAGACATCTCCTCTGGCCATAGGCTGTCCAGTGCAGTTCCAGGCACTGCTATACCTCTACTGAAGTCTGCAGGAAGAGCTCCAGAACTGAGATCTGCTGATGAATCAGATGGCTCAGTTTGACCCTATTTAAATTGTCCCTGGAAGTAGGCCCCAAAATGTCCCATTTCAACCCATTCAAAACCACCCAGTTTGGTCATGGAGTGTCAAAAAATAACAAAGAGAGGCCAGCATAACCTTTCACATTATCACTGCATACACAAGTGCTGGGAAAATAGAGGTGGTATTTCAATCCTAGCTTCATGAAAGTCAAAAAAGAGTAGATCTCTGTAAAAACATTCAGCTATCATCTCCGGTCTGTCACCTACTCTTCACAATGCATAAAATCTCTGCATAAAAACTGCTGCTAATTCAAGAGTGTCTCTCCTTATTTAAGGACAATCTCCTCCATAAATGTGTGTTCTAGCTCTCATTAAAAACAATACAGTACTTCTGCTCCTTTCCTCACCGTTTTACCAGGTCACTACAAGTGGTTACATAAATCTCACTTTCATTCCTACATGATTTATTTTTTTAGGACTTTTCCTTTTACATCCAAGAATATTGTCATAGGTAGTCTTGCCAGAATTTCCTAAAATTTTTGCAGAGGGACAAAATGTAGGTATCACCTAACTGCATGCAATACTTAACACATTTTGAAAACAGGGATAAAAGCTAAATAGGACTAAAAGGCAAAATTAACTTTCCCTATCCAACCTTAAATACTCACTGCTTTTCCAGGGAGGATTCAAAATGCGGTTTACCTCACTTACAAAATGGTTGATTTAGGCTATATTTGCATATTTCTTTGGTTATGACAGGGGAATGAATTATATTTAAAAGGAATGCACCTGGATTCAGATTGATCATGGATGTGTTCCCATGTAGCATGAGGTATACTAAGACTCTGTACTTGGTAATAGACTAAGCACATTATCATAGAGTAAATGCTTAGTGCTGGTCAAGTACCAGGTTGATTTCATTCACAGAATGAAGTGATTCAGGGTGGTTTGCCCCAAAATCTTTTTAGTCAGGATCATGCATGCAGGAAAGCTTACCCAGGCTCTCCAACTTGTCCATAATGTGCCACAGTATTCAAAAAGTTAGTGAGCTTATTTTTGAGAAGTCAGATATTTAAAAATTATTTAGGAAGGGAACTAAAATATGTTTACACTTTAAATGTTTATACCAGTGATTTAAAAAAAATATCTGAATTTACAGCTAATTCTCTTTTATAACAGAACTGAGATTTGCAGGGTAGGTGAAAGGATGTGCCTCATATACACTAAGTTGTCTCTTGCCTCAGTAGAATTAAAGACAGAAGTGACGGTGTTCATGAAGGGGTAAACACGCCCACATTGCAGAGAGAGATTTAAGTCACAAAAAAGAAAGATGTTTCTCAACACAGTCCAACGTCTTAGAACAACCAAGATCATTCCTCGCCAGCAGTGACTCATGGAGATGGGCATCTGCTACACTGCTGACAGATGTCACACTGGTGGCACTGCAGTCATCATAAGGACAACAACCTGCCGGCACCGCAGCAACTTGCAAACTCTCTGACAGGCTCATTTTTGCAGTGCCCAATTACCTTGACAAAGAATAGAGGGGAAAAAAACCCACACCATTACACTCCTGAAGCATTTTTTTCTGTTCTCCTTTCTCCTTCAGAGGGCAAGGAACTTGTTTTGCTTGTTTGTTTCTCCACCAAAGGAAACGAGAGCTGCTGCAATTAACTATATTCACAGTATAGGAAATGGTTTTCTACAGCTGCTGCCACACACAATAGGCACAGAATGGTTTCAGCACAGAACAAACGAGGAAAGGAGGAGGCATTTTTCTCTTGAATGAAGAAATTAGTTGTCAGACATGTCTATGGACTTACTGTTTGAATTTATATTGTGCTCCATGAAACAGTGTAGATATAATTGTCACTAGGAATCTCAACAGTATATTCATTATTCTTGTTAAAATACAGTGAAGCAAGTGTTGCTTCCTACAAGCTTATTTTGTAATTTAGTTCTGTGTTATATCCTACAGAAAATTTGTAAAAAGCTGAGCAACAGTGAGAAGGCTAAAATTAGCCCAAAGTGGCTACCAAATTCTGAAATAAACCAAGTCTTTTTCCTTTCCGAATTTTTAAGTTATATGCATATTTTCCTCTTTTCTTTCCTTAAAAAAACAATAATATTGGTTTATTCATGTCTAATTTTCAGCATCTAGAATGTGAATTTAGGTTTAATATCTGTAATACCTGATAATTTTCATTGGTCCTAATTGTGTGAACTAATTTGCAGAACTCAAAGCATGTGTTCCAAAGAGTCTAAAATTAATTTTATAGAAATGGAGCAAAAGTGAAGAAAAGTGCAAAGACAGATGACATTAGTCCAATCAACAAGAACTCTATTGCTAACTGTACATGAGTCAACCAACCAATAGAAAGGATGTTAGTTACTATTCACAGCCTGCTGAGCCATTAAACTCAATCGCACACTCAGAAAAATGATGGATTTATATCTACAATCATTTTCAGCAAAGAAGCAATAAACTTGTAATTTCAGGAGGAGCTTCATTCCACTTTGACTCAACTCTTCACCATAAATTTTCATTTCTAGAAATACAAATAAACACAACATCCATCTTACGTTTGATTTTCTACTGAAACAAATGTAAAAAAAAAAAAAAAAAGACCTCCATGGTTAATCGTACAACACTACTACAACAAGTGTCAAATGTCCCTTAAAAAGAATGGAGAAAAAAAATCCTGCACCACTGGCAATATTTGGCCTGCTGTAAAAACTGACCTAATACCTAAGACCCACAAATCACAGGCATGATTTTTCCAAGGAAATACAATTATCACAACTGGAGAAGCCGGAGATGTCTCACTTTTGCTAAAGATGGATTTAAGAGTAAGAAAAGCAGCTGGCAATGGAGCAGCCTTCTTTAAAGTACAAAGGAAATCTCTGTAGAAAATAGTCTTGAATGTAAAGTGTAATGATTATGCTTTGAACAAGACTTTTAATTAATTTTTGTAATTGTCCAGGCATTTTTACAATTCACTTAAGAACCAAAATAACACAAACCAGATCAGCTTATAAGAAATAAATAATAAATATTTCATCTGCAATTAAAGCTATCTAGCTGCAAAATAACTACAAGAACTAACTCTCTGGTCAAAATTCTCAATACATTGCTCCTTCTCAGCAGAGTCAGTCTCTGTGTTTGTGGCCTCACTTCTTATCAAGGAACTGTCTCTTCTTAACTCCTTCAGACTGAGACAAATGCATAACACATCCTGCTCATTACACATGCCTGAAATAATGCAGTCAAATGCATTCCAATCAATAACTGAAATTTATGCCACCATGGTGCAAGTAGCATTTCCTACTCAAGGACATATTATAGGTGACTTGGTAAAAAACTGTGATTTCTAATGATTATTGAGATTCTGTTTTCCTTAGATAACAGTGATACTAAGAAGCAGGTCAACCTAGACTTACAAAATAAAAATTTGAAGTTTTAAGAGCAATCTCTGGATTACATTTTATACAATATGAGATCAACACAACCTGATTAAGACAGCCCAATGATGGCTGTAAAAAGTAAAGTAAAAAGTAAAAAAAGTAAATAAAAATAAAATAAAAATAACTTTAAAAAAAATCAAGATTGTTGCATCCTAACCTTTATAGGATGGATGCATTTTGGTGAGAAGACCAGAAGTTGGTGCACAGTCATAAACATGAAAAAAAAATAATTAAATATTGTTATGTTCCTTTGTAGTCATACATCCATCTGCATACCTTCTTTCAATACCAACCATATGGGCAAATATTTTAAGACAAGGATTGACTTTGGAAAGAGCCCTAACAATAAGCACACCATAACAGTCTTAATAATGTTTTTAAAAATGCAGACACTTAGAATGAAAAAATTCATTTACTCTGGTCTTTCCATATGTCAGATTCTCAACGTGTCTTGGCTGACCAAGCTGTATCTAGATCAGTGGGCTTTTGTGTTCACTAGTTCACATACAAAAGCAGCAACAAAAAAGGAATGAGTGGGAATACATTTTACCTTCCATTTCAATTTTTACTACTACAGCTTCAGATAGCTTTTCTCAATGTTGTAGTCTCTTGGGTAATTTAACTTTTATGTAAGCAGACTCTTTAAGCAAGTATTTCAGTTTTAATATGAAGAATTATACTGAAACATGCATCTACTTTACTGCTACAGGGTCTGCTACTTTACTGCTACTGGCTCTTTAATGGCATTTATCCTCTGCTGTGTAAATATTAAAAAAGTATTGCAACTGTGAAAATCTATGTTATTAAAATACAACAGGGCCCAAACCCATAATCCATACAGACTGTGACGCAAGGTTTCTTTTCTCATAGCAAAGCACATATGTGAAATGCAAGCCCTCCACGTGCCCTTTGTATGTGTCTGTTGGAAAGGGTACAATTTAGAAGCCAGCTGCCAAAAAATCAAGAACTGTGCTCATGGCTTCAGTGCTTCTTCAAGATGGAAAAAGCCTTTTTTTTTTCTAAAAAAAATAGGCATGGGACCTATACCAGAAGTTCAAATTTTTGCATTTTAAGCTCAGTTACAAGAAGAAGAGGAGATTAAAAAAAACAACAGTGGAATGTGTAAGTGCCACGGCTGCTGGCACCTGACTCAGCTGCTCAGTTATGGTAGGTAACAGGCATATGTGCTACTCAACTTCAGATATGCAAATCAGAATTATAAAATAATCAGTTCACCACATTTAACTCCGTATATTTTTTATGAAGTCACTGAATTATGCAAACGCCTTGAAAAAAATTAAAACATAATGAAGTGTGATCTGTGAGACAATCAGCTCTGCTAAATAATAATTCTCATTTAACTTATAGTATGCTTCTGAATATTTAACCAAAAAAATGGAGCTACACTAACATAAATAAAAAGTGAATAATACATAAGCTAGCAGAGGGATTCAGATGCTTGCAAAGTTTTATCTTGCACTTCCAAAGACCATACAGAATTTCCTCAGAACCCTCTTATCAGAACAAAGAATTTATCTTTATTTCTTTATTCCTCATAGTGGTGGTTAAATGATATTAAAAAAAAAAAAAAGACTTCTGAAAGGGTTCTATCATTAATTATTTTTTTTCACTTTCTTTAAATGACTTTCACTTCATGACTCCAAGTCTTTCCTATCAAAGCCACAGATGCATCCCAATAGTACCATTTTCCTATTTTCAAGGCAGAACTTCAGAGTAGGTGGTTGACAAAACTTCAGGACATAACTAATATCACCTAAATAATCCTTGGTATTAATTTATGAAACGGTACAGGGAAAGTATAAGGAAGATTTTTGGAGCCTCTGTGGCAAAACTTGGGAACAAATGAAATCTTCATGAAATTTGCTTTATAGACCTTGTTGGTAGGGAGCACACCAGCACTGCACACCAAGGTGCCATCCCAGCAACACAGTTTCTGATCCCTCCATGGCATAAAACCCCCCAAGGGCTGCTTGACCCCAGAAGAGAGGTAAAGGGCCAAAAGCTCCTAAGGTGCAAGCTCCTCATGACACCTCATCTGTCAATTTTTATGCTGCACTGGAATTTCCATTGTGGGGTGTGAGCAAAACAAATTAAATAGAATATACTGCTACACTGTCAGATGGCAGGCAACTACTCATCCCTGCCATGGTATGTAAATATTCCTCACCAGACGGCCTGAGGTGAGGCTTTTGTTCTGGATACAAATATTCTGCATGAAAAATCTGATGTTCATCTCAGTATAATGACAAAAGATCATCTTCACCAAGGACTCAATCATGTCATCCTTAGAGTATTTCCTGAAAACTTGATTTTTTTTTTTAATTTTTAAGTGCGAAATCCAGCAAGGGAAACTGCAACATGGAATTGGTACAAGTGCCACATGCTACCCCATGGCAGTTTTATTTCAAGCTGGCAGAAGGCTGAAGGTTGGAGATGAGGACAGCCGTGCTCCTGCTTACTCAACATTGCTGCTGCCTTCAGGAATGGCTGGGAGGCTACAGCTGCAACTACCAACCCCAGACTGCAAACCCAGCCTCTTCAGCTGGCACAGGGGCTGTGCCAGGGCTCCCCAGAGAGCCCCACTCATCAGGGGTTCTGGGTGCCTTGTATGCTGGTGCTTGGTTAAGGACCTTGATACTACAGGAAAACCAATTCTGCCTGACAGTGAGTTTAGAGTGGTATTTTCTTCTAATATTAAGAATTTAAGGAAAGTTGTATCTACACATTTCATTGAACTAGCTTTGCAGCTAATTTCTGCCCAACTTTAGTATCCAACAACAGTTGGTTGAAGAGGTAGAAAGCATTAATTAGTGTGTCACATTACTCTGTCTGCTGTTAGAGAATATTGATTGCAAGTTAACTATTACATGGAGTATCGCAAAAAAATCTAAATGACACTTCACACGTAGCAGCTCTCTGCACACCATAGCAACAGGGAGAGACTGAAGTAAAATGGTCTGGTTTCTATAGCAACTATCACACAGACCATCTGTAATCAAAAGGAATCGTAGCAAAGGAATCAAAATGGGGGACTGCGCATACTGGAAAACAACTCGTGTATTTAAAAAATATCACTCCTTAATGTTCACCTCTAGTGTTAAAATATTTTTAAAGTACAAGATATCCACATAAACTGAAAAAAACCCCAAACTTCTTACCTAATAGAACGTGAATTGTTACTCACCAGCTCTATTTCCCTAGCTGTAAGACACCTCTATAAAAAAGCCAATGTTTTTGAGACATCAAACATATATAATCCTCACGATTGAGGATCTATGTGCTAATAAAATATTTTGTTACTATTTTATTCTGAAAATCAAGCACCATAAGACAGCTATGAACATATTTCTTACTATCTGCTTTATACAACTGCTTTCAGAAAGGTATAATTTCAGACAGCAAAATTTAACCATCCTATTTGTGATATATGGGCTCACACAGCTTTTGAAAATTGGTTTCTAATAAACCAAATAAATCAGGATGAGAAAACAAGAAAGGAAAAAAAAACACGCAAACGCTACACAACCAGAGAGACACCTGTGTCATGCAGTTTGTGTGTGAAACAGAACAATATTCTATTAAGGCACACCAAACAAATGGAAGATATGGTGATACAAGGCACCCTTGTGTTTACCTTTTGGTATTTAAAATCCCAAGAAAATAGGACCATTGTATCTAGATAGGGAAATACTAAAGGTAAATTTTGGTGGAAATTAACTGCCTTTTAATAAATTATAGAACCAGGAATCAGTAAATATTTTTTTATCAACAACACTCCACTTCTTTTGCCTGGAAAAATGCTGATTTGATGAATATCAATCACTCATGCACTCAAGGCAGACATTACAGCCTCTTGGGTTCATGCAAAGCAGAAAAGGAAAAATCTGGAATAACCATAAAACCAACTCTTCAGTATGAGGAAGAAGCATAAATGAGACACTATTGTGATCCTGTGCTGTCAGAAATTCCTTCACTAGAGTTTGCATGCCAGCTGCTTAAACCCACTTCCTCACCATCAGACTAAGACAAGGATGCTCAGCCTACTACCTGGATGGTCAGTAGAGCTCTGGGTCAAGGCAGGAGGACAGCTGGATGGCAGCACAGGTGGCTGCTTCACCACACACCACCCTTCTCTACTCTGACTTAAGTACTGTGATGAGAAGAAACAGAAGTCTCTGGACGAGATGGCAGACAAAAAATCTGGCCAAAAATTCACCAAGCCTACAAACCTACACCCCATCTGTATCCAAACAGCTCTTGAAAAAGCACACAGGTTAGATGGAAGTGGCAATGTCTGCAGAGTCTCTGCCACCATCTTTCCCACTCTTCAGACACAATAGAGAGGGTGATATAGTTGGTTCTGCAGGTGCAGAGTATCCAGTCTTCTCATGCCACATGAAAAAGAAACATGGCCTAACCCAGAAACCAAAGTGCAATGGGAATAAAAGAATTAAAATATTAAATTTTAATCATTGAGATAATTTTTACGGGAAGCACAGGTTGCATCGGCACACAAAGACAGAAGTTACTTGACTTACTGTAACTATGAAAAAACTCAGACTGAGTCATGTAAGAAGAGTCTAATCAAGTGCCAAAGAGTGTCTTTAATGTTACAAACTTTTGAAATCCCCTTTGTAAAGACATCCTTATTTATTTATATGTGAGACTAATCTCACAGTACAAGCAATTTTAGCTTGGACCTATAATTATCCTGAAAAATAATCAACAGCTGTAGTCAGTGTATACTCTTCTTTCACAGATTTAGGCAAAATTAGATAGATCCAAAGCACTGTTTTCATACTTTTGCCCACAAAACCATTTAGTGAGTTTATCACATCATTAACATCAGTGAACAATGAAAAAAATTGTTCAGTGTATAGTGATGCTATACAACCTTTCTGATAATACATCTGTAAGTAACTTTCAAAAAACAAATCGTCTGGCTTCACAAGTACTTTATACTACTAACAATACTTACTTTAACAATACTTGACTTTAAAGTCAAGGCAACACAGTATCTTCCAATACCTTTGAACAGTGTGCAAGGAAGGGAACCAGTAACTAAAAAACCGCTCTACTTAACTCTGAAAGTAGCAAGTTTTACAAAATGTTCTAGTGCTTATACAAACAAGAAGACTGGAGGCTGTAGGATGTTAAGGAGGAAGCCTGTCAATGGGCTGTATAAGGAAGTCATTAACGCCAGTAGGAGATTATATTCTTGGCTGTATCTCCACTAGCAATTATGCAGCACAACAGGAATCGTTCAGTAGATGGAAGAAATTGGTGCCAAGGCCCCTATAGGCCTCCACTGTATGCAGAAAGGTTTTTATTTCAGCCAAGATTTAGTATGGTGCCCTGAAAAAAATGTTTCCAGTATAAATATGGTTCACTCATTGGTTTGGACCCTTCCAGGTCCCATAAAGGATTCAGGTACATTTGTCACACACCTTGAGCTTTCACGTTTCCACACAACTCTTATGTCACCTTCCTACATAAGAAATTTGGTTCCTGCTTGTAAAACCATTCTATAATCAGGAAATTTACTCAATATTCTTTCTCAATTTACTCAATAAGTATTCTCAATATGTAAAGAAAGGTGACCCTGAGCTGGAGTTCACTTGTATCTTGTTAATATCATGCAAAATTTTAAGCACAAAGTCAAAGAACTTTGAGTTTTGTTAAGTTTCATCTTCAGATGTGTTCAGACCTCACACTGAAAGTGAGAACATGAAAGCAAATACACCAACTAGGGAGATAATTACAATTTGAAAAAACCAAACACGCACACACACTTAAACCAGCCTTCCTAAAATGATATGAAAATATTTCAAAGATACTTGTTCATATACTTTACATCTTCAAACTATATTTTTTGCCAAGTTAACAAACGTTTGTACTAACTATATCCTCAGAGACTCATGTTACAGAAGAACTTCTTCCTACAATTGTGTAACTAACACACAATTTCAGATATCTGGGAATTCTATATTGCTTCATCCATTATTATTACATTCATTTAGTGCCATATCTATGACAACAATATGTGCACTACCAGAGAAATTAAAATTATGAAAAATTTAGAAAAAACATGCATTAATTTTAAATACAAAATAATCCAGGACAGGATGGTGAAGAATAAGATGGAATCAAAATTATTCTTATTAGAAAATTTGTCTTCATCTCTGACAACTGTAAAATTGCAGCATGAGACATATTCCACTTTAAATAACACTGCAAAAGGTCAGAACAATTCCCCTAACCTTGTCAAAGCTGACAAGATTGATTCTTGTTTTAGGTAAACTTAGCATCCATGTCATGTGCATTGGACTAAATATAAAATTCAGAGACCAGGGAGAACAAACATATATTTAGAAATTAAACATGGAATTTCATTTTCCAGACCAACAAAAGAGCAACAATTCTGTATCCAAGAATATAATTCTGTAAGTATTAACCAGTTCACTGTCATCTGATCGTTCTTGAAATTTATCTGGAACTTGAATACAACTGTATGCAAACTGAGTGAAAGCATGACTAACTTCTTTGCTGGCATACGTTTTACAACTATTGTAGAATTTTGTAAAACTGTCTTTATCTGAAGTAACTCTTCAAATTCCAAAACTGTCTCAGAAAGTATACAAAAAATTAGTTATTGTGCTAAACATTCTCCCTAAATATGCTAGATAACCAGTTTTACACTGCCTTCTGCATATTGTCTTTTTAAAATTCAACTAACTTGATTTACACTTACAAGATAAAGCTTATTTTTAAATAGACATTAACAAAATTTCTTATGTCTAACTTTTGACTGCAAAATTTAGAAGGCACAGAACACATTTGCACTGTAGCTAGTTTTCCTAGAGTAACTAGTTTAGTCCTAGAGTAACTAGTTTTCCTAGTTTTCAGAGCATCAATTAGTCAATCCAACGGACTTACCAATAAATTATTGCTACTAGGCATAATTTTTTAATGTATCCTAAAGGCCTATGTAAGGGTCATGTAAGACTTTAACAAGCATCAGAGACTGACTTGTCAGTCATATATATATAAATTATAAAATCTGGTCTAAATGGCCTTAAAATAAAAACTATACTCCTGGTATTTCTATAAAGAACATTAGATCTGCAGGGGAGCTCCGAGCTACCAAATAAAGCAGTCGAAATTAAAAGCATTTGGATATTAGTGGCTCACAGAACGTTGGGAGGATAGAACTGACCCAATTTCCATACCATTAAAGAAGCAGTCTTCATAATGAATAAAAGACTCCAAGATGACCTGCTTTTATATCAGTTTCCTTAATTTTCATATGTCAAACCTACCACAACACTAAGTGTCTTCAGTAGCATCAAGTAATTTTATACAGTCGAATCAAACTCAAACATTTGAGCTTCACAGTCAAACACTCTGTGGACCAGTGTCTTAATCTTGCCCAAGTCCCACCTTTATATAACCATAATAAATCTCCTGTGATGTTAGGCTTGAGAGACATTATTAGAAAGTCTATTTGAACAGTGCTTAGACACCAGAAAAATATTTATAACAGCTTTGGTAGAGGAAATTCAATGGGCAAATCATTTAAAGAGAACATGCAGTACGAGTTAAGTTCTATATTTATATCATAATGCATTATTATTTAGAAACTACTATTCAAAAAAAATAATAGAAAGTAACATAGAAAAATGCAAGTAATCTGGCCTAGCAACATTTTTAAAGCTTGTTCTGAAAAATGCAGTTGAAGGTCACCTAAAATTTTTATCTGTGGTGTTTTTTTGGGTTGGTTTTTTTTTTTTGTTATACATGCTTACATACATTTCTGCTAGTATATATATAGAAACAACAGAAATTTTGTAAAAAATATCATATACACAAACGCATCATTATTAAAAGGTTATACTTGAAATTGAACCACTGTGAGAAAAAAAATCAACAAAATTAATATCTTCTCACTGCCACTCTCTTTTTGCATTTTACAGTCTGGTGGCTCTCTGTGAAGCAGAGAATGGGGTATGAAGTGCACAATAGCAGCATGATCTCTGCCTGCTCATGTTTCCCCATGGCAAGCAACAGCAAGAAGACTGGATACTACTGCTCTTGCCAGCCATATGTACCTATCAGTAGAAATCTATACCTCTCCCTAGAATCACGTGAATAATGCATTAGCTGCCTAACCACGTAGGAGTTATCTTTGAAAACAGAAGCTAGGTCTCAAACAGCACTCTAATCAGTTTTGTCATACAGTACACTAATTAATACAACACTTGCTTTCTTCTGGTGTTTTAAAAATATTTGCTAAGTGCTTCCAGCTATGACTATCACAGAATCAACTAGGTTGGAAAAGACCTGTCAGATCACCAAGTCCCTAGCACTGCCAAGTCCACCACTAAACCATGTCCCTAAACACCATGTCTACATGTTTTTTAAATAGCTTGAGGGATGGTGACTCCACTTGCCTGGGCAATCTGGTCCAGTGCCTGGAAACCCTTTCAGTGAAGAAATTTTTCCCAGTATCCTGTCTAAACCTCCCCTGCCACAACTTGAGGCCATTTTCTCTTTTACTGTTGCTTGATATTTTGGAGAAGAGACAAAGCCTCACGTCCCTACAACCTCCTCTCAGGTAGCTACAATAAGGCTCACCTCAGCCTCCTTTTCTCCAGGCTAAACATCCCCAGTTCCCTCAGCCTCTCCTCTTAAGATTTGTGCACTAAACACTTCAGCAGCTTTATTGCCTTTTGGACATGCTCCACTTGAAAAACTAGGATAATATGGTCTCTTTTTTTAACCTAAATAAAAATATTTTTTTCAGAATGATTTGGGTGTTTATCATTCTGACAAATTAAAAACATTCAACAAGAAAGAAAAGCAAAATTAAATTTCAGACTAACTATATATGCCTGACCCATGACATATCTAATATGTGAATGTAAGAATGGTTGCATGGGATCAGACCAGTTCAGCAGAGCTAACGGAGGCCTAAACCAGCAAAAGCTACTTTTGTCTGTCATGTCCTTACATATTTCCCCATCACAAGCATCTCTTTAGCCCAGAGTCCCCAATTCCCTAAGCTCCCTCATGTGCCCAATCCCTATTCTTGGCAGCCCTGCAGAGGTCCCAGTTTCCACTAATATTCTCTCCAAAAGATCACACAGAGATTTTTTTTAAAAAGGAGAACTAAGCCATAGTGGGATACCTAGGAAAACAGCAATCAATGAAGAATCATGAACAATTTTGGTTTAAACAGTCTCTCTCTAGGTCTGTAGCTTAGAAAGTCAACCTGATCTTTGAACTTAAAAAGAAATGTCAAGAGAGAGCAGGCAGGAAGATTTACAGTATTAGTAAGATTACTGCTGGAATAATATGTGCAGGACAGGTGTCCACACTTTTAGTTGGCTGCTGAAAACTGTAAAACTTAAGATAAGGGCTAGAAAAATTACTTCAGATATGTTAAAGCAGTTGGAATCTGTTTACTGCTGTGAGAAAGTTAAGAGGTGACTTGAACAAGGATTACAAGTAAGCTGGAGCAGGAAGGGTTTCTAAGAGTAAACAAGTCTTTCATCTAGTAGAAAATGTCACAACAAAAGCAAAGGCTTAGCAACCAAAGCTAGACAAATTAGGTGAGAGTAACTGCATTTTGAAGAGTCTTTAAGAATCAAGGTAGATGGCACAGTTTTTTAAAAATGGAAAAGGCTATTTGAACAAAGGAGAGGAAGGGAGGGAGGGAGAGCAAACTGGGTGAGGAGAATTTTTTAAGCATTAAAATGAACAGAAGAAACTTGCAATGGTCACTACTAGTGCCATAAATACTGAAATGTAGAGAGACACTTTTTTATATCTCAAGTAATTTAGATAAGGTAAGACCTAAATTAATGTTAACTGAAATACAATGGCTGATACCCAATGCTATGATCTCAAAAAAGCCTTTTATAAAATAATTTAAACCTCATGCTTTTTTCTCGTCTGAGCAGTTATTAAATAATGAAAACTCCTCATTTTCATCTACAGTCCCAAATAACACATATCATTTGAGTTTGTGTTTTGGATCATTTGGCATTTAATGTTCTATGTCATTTTACACTCCTTGGTTTGCTGAAGTGAGGTTGCTGCCCCTCTGAAACTAATTTGTTTTCACAGTTCACAGGGCCCCCTGAGTCACCACTTATATTAGCCTAAGTTCTGACTCCTCATTACAAGCAATGATTCATAATTCTCTAGCTGCTCATCCAGGTTTTACATACTGACTTGGGCAGGCTGTGGGTACAAAAGGCTTCACCACTGTACAGTAAGTCATGCAGTGCACTTGATTCCCCTCTTTTAGCACCATATTGCTGACCAGCAACAGCGTAACCCAGCTTGAATGAAGCAGGAGTTACCTGATGGAATATTCAGATTTTAAATCAATGGCTTACTAAGTGTTGAATACAAAAAGTAATGTGCCAGTAAACTGCAGACCAGTTTGAAAAGGCAAACGTATTTCCAATCGCTGGCATAAGATTCAGAATACTATACATTTCTAAAACTGGACTTGTCCAGGACAGGCCAAGGATGTAAAGTAATATCCTACATCCAAGTTAACCCTGTTACAACCAGTTCTAGTAATCTTTAATGAAAACTGGAAGAAAGGGTCAAAATAATGGGACTTATCACAAATACAATTACGAGAATTCACAGAAAATTAACAAAGCACTGGGCTGTCTGACAAAATCTGGACATGAAACCCTTTAAGGGAAGCAAGGCATCACCATGGACACTGTGAATCTGACAAAGATGCTACAGAGAACAGAAATCAAGCTGCTTCAAATGCAGGGATATCCATCACTACAAATATTATTTTCTTCCTTCAAGGATATTATCAGTCTAAATGGTTCTTGATCAAAAACAGAAGCAAGAGCTGCATATTCTTTGGGAAAGAACAGCATCCACTCTTCTGATGTATTCTGAACATATGTGAAGATGACACGCGACCGTACTCCCCAGGGAAGGGGTGATGTAACACACATTGGGAATGAGCCAGTGTTGCAGACTGCAGGTCCTTTTAGGGTTGCTTTCTGTTTGCATGCAAAGAAAGCACAGATATCAGGCACTAGTGATCTGAATGTAAATGTTATAACAAGGAGCCAATCTGAAACTATTCATTTCCTTATGCAAGACCTATTAGACTAACTTGGAGCAACCAATGAAGTTATTATTGTCATTGAGAAAGGGAGCAGAGCAAGCAGTGTGGAATGCAGAACCACAATTGTGGTGGTGCAGAATATAACACTTTGAACTGAACCCGTAGCATCCCAACAGAAAACAGTGCCATAGCTGATCCAGTCAGGAAAGTCTCCCATCCCTTTTTGTCTACCAAGAACCCAAATATTTGGCTAAACCTTTCACTTGTTCTTCTGTAAGCACAAACACACTTTACAGGGATAAATGCAGCCTTCATAGAAAACAGTCTTCTCTTTAGTTCAGTCAGTCTGGGCTCCCATACCAATACGTGCTTCTGTTGCTATTAGGGGCAGTCATTTGCCACTAAGAATTCCCCATTTGTAGTTAAGAATGATAAGAAATGGTGGCTTTCTCAACTGTGTGATGATGCTAGGCTTTCTGCTACCTATCCTGGTTTGATTCTAGAGATAATAAACCAGAATAAACTCATCCATTAGACTGACATTTCTTGCAAGCACTACTTTCACTTTAAAGAGAGAATAACAGAGGAATGTCTGAATCATTACAAGATGATGCCAAAAAAGAAGGGGGGGGGGGGAGGGGAGGAAGACAAAGACACAGAAAGAAAAAGACACTCAAGATCCATAAATCCATTAGCAGTCCTGAATATAAAGGCTGGGGAATGCATGGAATTTGTACCAATGTGTTAGGAAACAAACTGTATTCAGTCCAGGCACCTAATGAAACTGCACGTTGCAATTTGTTTACTTTCTGTCACCAGGCAGAACCTGTTGTATCTCAAGTTGAAAAGTTCACAAACTAAACATTATTTTTAAAGTTCAAGAACCTCACACACATCATTATATAATGCAAGTACTTAGTTTCCAGAATACACTGAAAGTTTGCCTATTGACAGTCCTAAAAAGGCAAAAATATTTTCAAAAGCATAGGCTGAGCATTTTGTATCAGTATTAACAACAGCATTCTTTAGGTCTTTATAAATTACGTTTATTTACCTCCTATCAAAATGCTAAAGGAAATAACTTCTAAACTTGTTAAACTATGTAGTTCAAAGTATTAAAACTAAGAGATTTCCTAAGAGAAAACATATTTTCTAATTAATCCTTTTTTTTTTTTAAGCTAAATTAAACATTTGCTAGAGAGTTAAACACCAGGATGTATTTTTAAAAAAGATGAAAAGAGCTTCTGAATATAAACAGGGCACTCCTATATATGTCCCAATATTTTTGCAACTTTATCAATGTGATTTATAGTTTCATTTGGTACATAAACACACACAGACGCATAACATATGAGGTCTTGCACACGCAGTCAGCAACAGCAAAAATAACTTGGGAAACATTACAGAACTAAACAGCAAGAACTGTTCCCAGCTATTAGACAAAGACAAAGGGAGGGCTATGCCAAAGTGAGTGCTTTCATGGAGCTGTAGTTCTGTGTTCTGAAACTGTATGTTCAGCAGCATCAGAGCAAAGTAATAAACAATGCCAAGATTAAACTGCAAGGTTTTGAAAATAGCCCTTGTCCTTTCTTGACTCAGGTCCTTGAAGACACGTGTTGGGGTCGATCACCTCTCAATTTGACTTTACAAACCAGACTGCAGAAAGTAGGACACATGTAATGGGATCACAACTGCTCATTAATGAAGCACACTCTTCCATTTGACAACACTAAGTGCAAACATGTGTCATCATGTGGTATATATCATACCAAAGCCAGAGCTTTAACTGTGACATGTGATCTTCTGTGGATTACTGTTGCAGAAATTTGGTGAAAACTGCAAAATTGTACAACATGTATGGAAGAGTGAGGGACTGATGTAACCAACAGTGAAACTAGATTACTGTTATTTTATAATAATGACCATATGTTTTCATCTTTCATTACTAATGCTTTATAGAAATATTATCCGGATAAAAGCAGGTATCAAAATGGACTGTTAAAGTGGAACTTAGAGAAGTCCCTCACACTTCAACCTTACAGACGGACTAATATTCTCATTTAGTAAATAAGATATTTGACAAATGGGAAAATGAAAGATTAAAGGCTGAGGTTCAGTGATAAGCTTATACTAAGGAATTATTTTCAGAAGCAAAAAGAAAGCCCTGCTTCAGCAGCATTTATTAATCAGAATTTTAGTACCTAAGGTTTCACATGACATTGATTAAGAGGACTACAACATGCCACCCTGGACCTTTTTTTTCTCTAAAGCTCAGACAAACCCTCAAAAAAAAAAAAATTCCTTTCAACATCAGAAGTTTTTTTCTGACAGAGTCAAGGTGTTCTTTCAAAAACATTTTCAGATTCCTGAATTGTTATAATGTCAGACACTTGCTAATTTTCTTGTTGTATTATTAAGTATTCTTTCACCCAGAAACAAAAGCAATCTTTTCATTCTGACAAGGAAATCTTCCTAACATTTCTTGATGAAGATTTTTTTCAAAAGAACGACACTGTAGATAAAAGCAGTTAATCTGTCAGTGCAGACGTTTTGCAACAAAATACTAATTTTAACACAAGTTTCCTTGGGACAGACTTGTCAAGTTCAGGATAGGACTTCTAGTGAAAATTTCAATTTAAAAAACTCTGAAACACTCATCCCAAAACAAGTATGCAAGGAACAGAAAGATACTCATGCAGGATATAGATACCCAGGCTGAGATCCAGCTTCTGGGAGATTTGGATTACTGACTCTGAGAAAAAGATCTGGACCTGCTGCCTGTTGGGTGGGACACTCACCTGGACCTTAGGAGATGTTCCAACTGCTTGCTGCAATAAGCACTGAACACAAATGGAAAAACTTTACAGAGAAATATTATGAGTAAAAAATTTCTGATCAAGAACATAGTCTAGTGTCTAAGATATTTCTGACTTGCATAAGGCAGAAGAGCAAGGACTCAAGGAGTAGCAAAGGATCAGATCTCTGAGACTGTTCAAGTATGTCTCTCATTCCCTATATTTTTTTCTTGTTATGTACAACATTGAAAAAGTATATTTTCCAATGTAGAAAGGGTATTTTACATCTGTTCTACTTAAAAGCACCAACATACATATATCTCCTTGAGCTGCATGATGGCACTGTGTAGTGCAATTTTCTGCAGAGAAACACAATACCACAAAGAAACCAGAGACTGTTACAGATGGAAACAATCCTATTTTTAGCCTCACTCTAACCGAGGCCATTAATTTCAGATTGTGCACAGAAGTCCACCTCATATTAGGACAGCTTCAATTAATCCACTATGGATAGTGCCCAGCATTATACCTAGAAGTTGACTATGTAGGTCAGCTCGCAACAGATACACTCAGTCTGCTCAATCCACCAGAAGACGACCACCATATAGGCAAACTTCTGCCTAACTAAGGCAGAAAAGGTATGCATGGCATGCACCAAACAGCCCTGCACCACAGACCTTGCTGGGGCTTCACAGATCCTACCTCTACAGAAATAACAGGCTGGATTTGTAAAACTCAAACAAGCTTTATGAAGTATAACTGAGAAAACTGTAAGCATATTATTGCTAACAAATATAGTAATGTAAGCATAAAACCACCCCAGATCTTTAATGTATAGCATCCTTTTGCTGTACCTTCCCAGCCTTGGATTTAGTGTCCTGCGTTGCTTCAGCAGGAGCAGATTCCTCCAAGTCTTCAGGTTTAAGGCCTTGAATTTCTTCCAGCTCGTTTTTGGGTCTAAGACTTAAAGTGTCCTCTGCAAAGTCTGAAATATTTGACTCCTGAAGACTGTCAGGCAATGAGCCCTGTGTCTCATCTCCAAGAGCTGATTCCATCACTCACCACTTTTGTGGAGAAGAGTGCTCCTTGCAGAAGCAGCCTGGTAATGATAGCATCAGCTCTGATGTGGAAAGATTACAGATACCTGAACCCTGCTTCCAGAAGGTAATTAAACAAGAAACACACCTGTTTTAAAACCGTAGTATTTTTAAATAGCCACTTAAAGCAATCTTTTACTCCATGCATGAGCTGTACCTGTAAAAGATTAGATTTCGATTCAACTGAAAAACTTATTTTAAAAGTGACTTATGGATAAAAAATAGCACAGGGGATCATCTGAGAAGAGAGCTCTGGGCATTGTAGTGGTGATATAGAGCCAAAACTGAAGCAAATTGTTCAGGATTACTAACCTTCATCTCATTGATGCCTGTGTGCTCCAAGGCATCTTTTTAAAACTTCAGCTAACCATCTCTAGAGTTCAAAATAACACTAAAATGGGCCCAAGAACAGAACTGGGAACAAACTTCTTCCAGCATGCAAGTATCCACAAGAGCACAGTCAGAAAGGAAACTAGATATCAGATATATAAGGAAGAAATTTTTTACCATGAGGGAAGAAGAACACTGGAACAGGTTGCCAAGAAATGCAACGAGGGATGAAGAGATGGTAGATACCCCATCCCTGGAAATACTCAAAGTCAGGATTGACAGGGATCTGATCAACTTGAAATAGTCGAAGATGCCCCTGCTTCTAGCAGAGGTGTTGGAATAGATGACATTTAAAGGTCCCTTCCAACCTAAACCATTTTATGATTCTAGGAAACACTTCACTAAACTCTGTCCAGTGTGATGGGACCCAACACAGTGGTGGAGCTCTTGCGCTCAAACACAAGTAACATGAAGGAAAAGTATCCACCTGGTGTTCAATTTAGTCTTTAATGAAACATACAATACTATAAGCAGGAATTTGCTAATTAGATTTAGCCAGCTTAACTAGAAGACAATGCAAGTTTCTGATAAGGGGATTACGGATTGAAAGTATGTGACAAAACACGTAAATTAGGAGAGAAAGGAAAGGGAAAATGGCAAAAACCTGTATCTTCAATAAACCATATGTATTAAATTAGCAATTTTCTGATCTGCTTGAATTGCAGTAAAACAGATATCATTTGACTCCAGAAAAAAAGAAAACAAACCACCTCTGTTTTTGCCATGACTCTTAAACTAATAGCATATGTATAAAAAACAAGTTAAACAAATGAGTTCTCATTATAAAAGTCTTATGGCAATTTGACAGTCAGTGCTATCACTTATTAGTAATATCACTAACAGTGCTTGAATATTTTCCTGTAGAACTGATCAAAAGAGGAATTATCTGATGGCTTAACAAATAATGCACAGAGACTAACAGTTAGTAAAACAAAATATTGTAATTTTTTTTGATTGCTTAACTTGAAACAAAAAGCTAACACAGGTTTAATTTTAGTCAGCCCATGGTTATTTCTTCAGGATAATACCCACGTATCTCATTGCCTTTCACAAATAGTCCAGACAGTTAAATAGCTCACAATATTTATCAGAAATGCGAAAAAAAAAGTATGATAATTCTTCCATTTTTTAATCTGCAGGATAACTTTAACAATCAACTTTATAAAGCAGTGGTGGCCTTTAGTAGTCTACCATGATGGCCAGAATCTTTTGATAGAACGAAGTCCAGAGCATCCCATGGGATGAATACAATAATCTTAAATTAAGAAACAGAAAATCATTGCCTCCAGAATTAAAGAAATACTAAGTTTACTTAAAGGGGAAAAAATAATCACTCAATATCATTATTTTGATAAGTATTTTGTGAATAGCTGTATGTTTTCAACTAAAGAAACAGACAACACAGTGTGGTATGGTGGCAGTAAAGGGAAGACCTGGAGCACAGAAACTATGGGGCAACATGTAATGCTTCGTGGAGAATTGCTGTAGAGCACTGATGAATAAAATAAAATGTTTCAATACTTTTGAAGAAACATATTTATTCATTAATAAAAAATAAATGCATAAATTTTGTATTTTCATCAGTGAATGATAGACACTTTTTACACTACTGTTCTTAACATAGCAGCTAGATTTTAAGTCACACACTAAAAATCAAAGACCAATGGATGAAAACATTATAAAATGAAATAGGTCTCAAAAAGGCAGATTAACAATAGCAAGTAATAGAACCTCTGCTTCTACATCCCTCCAGTTGACAGGACAGCTGCTCACAGCCCATACAGAACTGTAACTCCAGTCTGCTCCTGAACCTAGCCTAATATTACTGTCTTTGAAGTGAGATATTTGAAGCTTGGCTATGGTAAAGTGTTTTCCAATGGACTCTCCACTAATTTTGCTTCCTACTTTTTGCTTTTCTGCAATAGGCCCATGGCATTGCAATTACTATTGGGACTGATTGTTTTCCGAGGTACACATTACTCTCAGTTACTTTCACTTTCAGAATTTTTATGCTGCAAAAATAGACTCTGTGGAAGCTTTATTAGCTCTTTTTGTATTTAGGGTTTTATTGGAGGGAGAGGAAAGCAAGGGAGAAATGAGACATTATATTCCAAGATGAAGTAGAAATAAATAGTGAAACAAGGTGATCAATCCAGTCCTCAGAATTTTAAAAGTAGCTCACTAGCCATACTCTGCATTAATATTCCTGTCTAAATTTGAATCATAAAACTACTAGGGAGAAAAATTGTACGAGGTTTTTCATTTATTTTATTGTTCTGTATCATTTATGGACTACCATTACATAATGCAAGAGCTTTAAAATGGTTGCTAAACTAATCTCTTAGTCAATCAGATGACTGTTGTGAATCTCCAAGCTTTATATTTAAAAAGAAAATAAAGTCATTGTTCAGAAAAGCATCAAGGTTGATAATGACAAAAAATGATGTGAATAACAGAATTAAACTCTTGATCCAGTGCTCTCTGAGGTCTGAGTTCCAAGACATCACTTTTGGCATTCTGTAAAGGACAAATGCAATTTTCATTTGCTAGAAAATTACACTTAGGTTTGCTACATGCAGACCACAGCATTATCAATAAAATAACACTAACCATGCACCATTTGAACAATGAGCTTTTTCACTGTAATGTTTCTTGGGAATTACAGTATTAGATTAATGAGATGTGCAAATGTTTTATCAACTCATTCTCCAGAGCAATGAGTCACTCCTAAATGCAGAACAGCACTAAAATGAAAACCATCTTGTGCTGCTGTATTCTACACCCCATAGGTATAGACCATATGATTTCAATAGAGTAGAACAGATGCAAAAATGTTTCATAGAAACCAGGAAGCTGTGGATATGTAGAGAACACTGTAGCAATATGCACCGAATCTGTGCTCAACTAAAGAGATGTTAATAATATAAAACAGCTGCAGAAACAGCTGAGAAGACATTCTGACCATCAGACACAAGCAAACGAGACCTCGCACAGCAACCAACTACAGGTAGCTAAAGGAGAAACTGGTTTCCTGATGTTCCCCCTGTACTCAGTGTGTCTACAATTATCCTCTTCTGAAGAATAATTCACAGAAAAGGACTAATTTAGGCAATACAAATCAATTTCTGGAAGAGCTGATCTGTCTCCATAATTGTCAAATATGCATCGGAATGCTGCTAGCTGGGGGAAGAGCTCAAGTGACACTTTCAGCCTTGGCTGACACCAACAGCATCCACTGAAGGCATACAGACTTTGCTAGACAGTAGTGAGGGTTGACTTCGTACCAGATTTTCCTCCTCTCCTAGAAAAGCAAGATAAAATCAAGAAAAAAAATATTCTAAGACAGAATGGTACAAATTGCATCCTATCTTTTCATGAAAATATAGACAAGTTTGCAAAATGGATAGACCTAATAGATACTCTCTTCGATGGTAAGGATGTACCATATAAGGAAGAAGCAACATTTATCCAAATGCCTCAGTCACCCTCATTTATGGTGCCTGGAGACCTAACAAACAACAGACTGCTAGCAATCAGATGAAGCAGTTCTATACAGAAATCCTATTATACTCTATACAGCAAATGGGCTGTATAAAATCTTTTCAGGCTCAGTGAGACAATTGCTCTTCATTCACCGTGGGTTTCCTGCTTACACAGGCTGGGAATTATACTTTGCACTGATATATTAACTTAATTTCCATTTGTGTAAAGTTTTGGACCTACCTCATAGAGAGCACCTGCTTAACTCACAAATTCAAATTCAGTTTTTGTCAAAACACTCCTTCAAAACAGGATTTAATTTCTTCTTTTAGTATCTGGGGACATCCTTGTCAACAAGACAGATGTAAACCTGTGAGAAGAATATCCTGAAGGCCCAGGGAGAAAATGTTCCAGCCATTGCCCAAACTTGGAAACTTCTAGGAAGACATAGCAGGTTGGGCCTCCTTGCAATTTTTTTTTTCTTCCAGGGGGACTACAATGCAAGGGTGAGGAAAATAGCAATGGTGTCTATACACACCTCTTGCTTGCCACAGTACAGGTAGGGTATGCTCCAACCCTAGGAGCTTCCCACAGTGTGGGCAAAGCCAGAGGGACAAAGGTGTCTAAGCGTGACAGTTTTTGGCGTGATAGGGTCTTCAGCCACAGTCTTTAGCCATGGGCTATACTGAAGGCAGAACATATCCAAACAATTACTCCTACAGTTCTCTGTGACTGAGGAGCCACATACAGCACTTGACCTAAAACCAACATGCCAGCAAAGCATGGATTTCCTGACTGCTGGACTGGCCACCCGGGGCCTGAGAGAAGACCTGCTGGGACACAGCATCCAGACCCTTATAGCAGGCTGAGCAGCCCCACTGCCCCAGGAAGCCAGCAGCAGAGTCTGGTAGCTGTCAGTGTTAGTAAATTACCTTTCAGCAGCTCCCTGGCTTGTCTGAGGGGTGTCTCCTTGCCCCAGTGGCTGGCAAACCCTCTCACCAGCCAAGTGCAGAACAGTGAGAAGAACTTTCCCAACTGGCAGACGTGGTTTTATACTCATTACAGATTTTGGTACTGTTCTGCTTTGGGGATGATTTACATAATAAAACCAATGGTATTTTTTGAGACAGATCCTGTCTTACTAGAAAGAGAAGGGCTATTATATTTTGGACTCTTGAATGCCTATTTAAATACTAATTTCACAGAAAAATACAATGATGCTAAAGGAAGGTCTATTAGTACAAATAAGACCAAATTAGGGTCATATTCCATAGCTGGCAGAACCACATTAGTGAAATCTTTCAAAAAGCCTTATAAAGAGCTAGTAGAGAAAAAAAATTCCTGAGTGATACTCAGAGTAAGCAGAGAAGTGAATGTTTGCCAGATTGACTTTAAGTTGCAGCTGTTTGACTTCAAGTATGTGTTCTGAAAAACCGTGAATAATACCAGTCTTATAAATACAGTGAACTTTTCTAACATGAAAAATAAAGTCTTGCATGTGCTGCCAAGAAAGTCTGCCTAGAAATTTTCTGTTTAAGTTTTGTATAAGCAAGGAATAGGATTTCCCCCAAGTGCAATGCCTACCAAACAGTCAGGCAATAAGAAAGAATTTGATGTCCAAATGAAGAGTTTTCCTTTCCTGATACGTAAATTGATGAAGAACTGTAAGCTGACTGACCACAAATTTCCAAACAATAGAAAATTAAAACTCCTTGGAAACAACAGAACTAATAATTTCATCCAACCAAGGTCTGACTCTTCTCTTAGGTAGCCTGACAGACCAACATAAGTGGCATGCCTAAATGAGTTAGTGTTTTACAGCACAAAAATCAGGAAAAGGGAGCAGACCAATGCCACCTTCTGAACAGTATGCTTCAATTTTCAGTCAAGAGAGTGGTAAACACAGATCCAGTTCAGAGCAACCCTAAAAAGGAACCATCACAGAAGACTGACCCCTTCTCTGCTGGGGCCAAGGGCTGTGTACTTTTGTTTTCCAGAGGTGATAAAAATACAAATGAATTAAAGTTCTGCCAAAATTCCAACACCTCAGATTCTACCTGTTCCCAAGGATGAACTTTCCCCCTTCCATTTAATGAGGTACACAATGCAGCAGTATGCTGCATTGCTAAATGCAAGTCATCCACATGTGCTTCCCCACATCAACAATGAAATATCCATAGCCACAGTTATGAGCAGGAGAAAAAGTACCAAAGATACAGATACTTCTGTGGTGTTGGCCTCCACTTACCATTCTTACTTACCAGTTCTGGAAGAACTAATAAGATGTTCTCTTAAGTAGATATAGTTTATATATGCAGGAAATAAGCCCTATGTTTAGCTGACTCTGCTTTGTGAGAAAGCAGAGAGTGCAGCATAACAAACAGTACATGATAGCACATGTCAAAGAGACTAAAGGATTTCCTGAGTATGGTCTAAGGATCTAGCTCTGGATTGACATGATGAATCTTGCCAAGGTAGAAAGCCAATTTCTAACAGAAAAGAGAATACCAAATTAACTGCCAAATTCTGAAGTTGTTTTAAACTGGATTTCACCATATTGTATTTCAGGCGTGTAACGAGGACCAAATCAGTAAATCTGAAGTTGTATTCCAAGTATCCAAAATTTAAAGGAAGGATAAAATGTGATAATGCTACGTACCTGAGACTGCCAGGACGTTTGTCATCATACACACACACACACATATATATATACACATATTCATACAAAATATGTATAAATTTAATCCATATATTATTTTATAAATATTTTCTACGTAAAATGTTCACAATGAAACTAGCAGTATGTAAGATTTCTAGAACCACCAGCACTTACAAGTGCACAGTTCTGACAGGTTCAGAGGGAGTCTTCAGGTTCTAGAGAGAGAATTGCAGGTGCAAATGTAACCAGAGAGTTTTATTTTGTCACAGTTTCAAATCTTTTTTGGTCTGAGACGATTTTTTTTTTTTATTTTGGAGTTAGTTATTGTTGAAATTAAAAGTCTTGGTAGAATAAAGAAATTATTTATTACACCAGACTTGGAGATATGGATCTTTCAAAAAGCATGGAAAAAGACATATGGAAATCGGGTGTATGTAAACCATCCCAGTGTAATTATAACACATAATCACTGGCCTGAGACAATGATGGTCTACAAATACTTGAAAAAGGTTAACCAACTGTCAGAAATAAGAGACAGAGATCTCTGAAACAGCTATCCAAAAGCTAAGCTGCAGGCAATGAAGGAATTCTCTCTATCTTTTCTAAATGTATTAATTCTTTATAGAAAGCTTTTCCAAGTTCCAAGAGGGTATTAAAAAAACAAACAAACAAACAAAAAGCAAAAAAAGCATGGCCTGCTGAGGGTAACCTTTTAGGTAATATAACTCCATTCTTCTTGAAGAAGGAATTTAGACTTTGATGGAGTAAACAATTATTCATAAAGCCTTATACTGACCTGACAGAACTGTGAGCACTCACCACCTGCCAAGATGAGAAGTCCTTCACAGTGTCTTAAACCTCTTGGTCAGTCCTACATCAATGAAGCCCATAAAAACTTAGCACAAAACATGACTGTTAGTCCATCAGTTAGTTAGAAATATAGATATTAGCAATGTTTCACATATGAACTGCACAACACTATTGTGTACAGGTGTTCTTGAAGTTCAAACACTATCTGTGAGAGGTAATGCCAACTGTTTCTGCAAAAATGCTGACAGAACATCACAACCTTCAAGAAGTTTTACTCCTCAAAAGCTTCAGCAGTATTTTACCAATGCAAGTTCAAGTTATTTTTAATTGCATGCAATCTTTCTAAAGTAAATAAATATTACATATATGCTGAACACTGTGAAAAAAAAACAAGTGTTGGGTTAAGTAATTTTCACTTATAAGCAACTAATCAAGTAAGATTAGAAAGACCTCAAACTTTCCAAAGCTGTTTCCATTATAAAGCACACAGCACACTGCTACTTCTTCCAGACTATCTCCAATGAATCACTGCTGCTTAGGCCTCAAAAACCAATGCTGTCTCTTTTCTCGTTGGCTCTGTCATTTCATTCAGAGGCTTTATCTCAATACCACACTTTATCACCACATTTATTTATTATGTGAGGCACTGACTCATTTTCTACCTTCAAAGCATAGTTGGTCATTTCTATTAATGTGCTTTCATTTCTTTGTCACGTCTGTAACAGCATTTTAAATACTGTTCTCTTTTCTCAGATAATAACAGGAACATGAAGATTTTGCAAATTTTACCCTTTGATACCTTCAAAATGCAAATATTGCTTCTCCTAAGCATGGAAAAATTTATTTAACTTATTATTCTAATGTGTTATTTAAAAACACAAGAAGTTTAGGAAAACATCTTATTTCCATTTCAGTATAAATGGCAGATGATGGATTTATTGCAGCTAAGGTTGGGAAGAGATGTGTAAAACCTACTGATTTCTGATTATACTCTATTACTAACTCTGGCAATTTCCTTGGCAATTATTTCAAGGACAAGGCTGCAATAATCTTTGAACTTTTATTAGTATAAGCAAACATTTCCTTGACACATTAGTGTTTCCAAAAGAATTCCTAAGAAGTAAATAACGTCAAAGAAGGTGGACGAAGAATGATTTATTTTTCAGAGAGGTATGTATGCAATAACGTGTTTTTAGAAAAGTGCTAAGGGGAGATTACTGAATATGTAATTTTCATAGTTTGTAGGAAAAATAAACTCAAATAGCCACATCTTACTATTTCTACAGGAACAACATTGTCTGCCTTCAGATCACTCCCTCCAGAAGCAGAATCTAATAAGAAGACTTTTGAGATCCAACTGATCAACCATGCCTTAAAGCTGTATTTCTAACATACAAGACATAGCATCCCATGCTAATTCAGCATAAAAACAGAAGCCTAGTTTTCATCCCGTAACAGCCTTCCCATACTTCAGAAATATTTTTCGGTTCAGTCTGAAAACCAAGAGAAATCTCAAAAATACCATTGGAGAGGATAGGAAAAAAGATATCAAAGGCATACAGAGATATATTTTGGGCTTTTTCACTTCCTTCATCTTCCCCTCTTTCAGGTCCCTACTCATTTGCAAGAACCAGTTCACTTTCCTACACAAGACTTGATTATATTACAAGTAAGCCACCTGATCACAATCATTTGTCATATAGGATACAACAGGTTTACATGGAGCTTAGAATTAACACTGTGCATCTCAACAGGATAATTAATGACCGTCTTTGGCGAATGTGGAAGATTTCAGATATTTGAAAATATCACATTTTAAGGAAGGGTAGCTTTACAGTTTTTTTACATACTTAGGACAGTTTCAGGTCCTACTACCTGAAAGGCAAGTCATATTTAGGAACTAAAATATTATTTGATCACCTCTGAAAAAATATGCACACTAATTGTGATCAGGTGGATGTCACTCTGCAATTCAATACCTAGGATAAAAGCTTTGTTGTAAATTTTTTAGAAGATTTACAATTGAATTAGAAGTAGTAGAGCACCAAGATTTTCAATGAACCCAGTGTTCTAGCAAAGAAAAGTCTGAGTGAGGTCACACACAAAAAGCAACATTGAAATCTACAGGAACATGTATATCAGGGTTGGAAGTACTGTCTAAATGCACAGACCAAGAAAGAACAGCTCACTGCTGCAACTGCTCATAGAACTGGTAACTTTGGGAGACATTGGACAGAAATGGCACTTGTATATGTTGGGAAGCATCCATACAGTGAAGTATGAAACCAAACACTCTTGAGTTCAAGCAAAAAGGTGCTGGTGGAGTACTATGAAAGACAGAATACTCAGTAGACCCCTCTGGCTAGCTGAAGGGTATCTTTCTTTTCTCCTTGAATCCTGCCAGCTAGTAGGAGCAGCCCAGCTCCACACCGGCAAGAAACTGAAGCAGCTTGCTGCACATCATTCAACCAGGTTATTTTTCCTTGAAACCACTTGCATTTGGGAGCTGAAGACTACATTTGCTTTGCAGAGGACCAGACTGTTCCCTTGTTTTAGGCATTTGCTCCCAGTCAAAACTATACAGCATAAAGGCAAACCGTGAAAATGAATGGAATATTTAAAATTACAAAAATCACTCCAGATTTACTTTTCTGTGAAAAGAGGTACATCAGTAGCTATGTTTATGGTGCATTTAATTATAAACTTGAATTTTGCAAGTGCTTTAAAACATCATCTTTCTTTTTAAAATCCCCATATTTTAAGGCCTTGTTAAAAAAAAAAAATGCATAAAAAAGAGACTAAAAAAAAAAATCCAGTCCAACTAAATAGGCCTATAAGAAAAATTTGTGAAACTACTGCATTTATCTTCATAAATTTTTTTTTGGCAGATTTTGCATTAGCTATGGTTTAATGTATGTAATTGAATCCTTGTCCCACTGCAGATGCTTTCTTTGTCTGTCTGTGCTCAGTGTAACTAGAAGACACCTATGATAGCATATAATAAGCTTTGCATCTCACCACAATGTTCAAAACTATTATTCTGAATAAGACAATGCTGCACACAAGAACCAGAAACCACAGTGAATTTACTGGGAGAAGCAGGGAACAAAATAAAACAAAACACTTGATTCTCATTCAATCCTATTGCTAATTTTGGTCTTAACTCTTTACTTATGTGAACTTATTCACTGTGCACTTATTTTTCTTGGATCTCCCACTGTACCCTACCCAAAAGACCAACGAATACAGCAAGGAGGTTCTTGGAGCAGCTGTAAGACTTTGGGATGTTCAGCTCGGGCAGGCTCTGATTAGCAAAAGCTGCAAGATGGAGACTGCCAGAGAGCAATTGTCAGTCATGAAGATATTTTGCAGAGAAGAAAGTCTAAAGACACAATTAGGTTTAAGCCTTTCTGTTCTTTCCCTATTCCATGCACTATGGTGGAAGTATCCAACTATATATTTAAGGAAGGTGCAAAGATAATGTTTTACCTCCATCAGTTTGCCTAACTGCTTAAAACCCTCTCACTTCTCTGACCGCCTGAGCCAAGCCTTCCCACTGCCTCATTCTCCTGTACTGCATGAAGGCATCCCTGTCATCTTCAGAAATCCTACATGGCTCAGGGATGCACAAGTCTTGTCTCTGGCTTTCAAATGCCAAACTTGACTACAGGCTGTGGTAGCTCCCAAGAAGCTATTTCTCTTCTTCCTGGCAGATCCAGAGGAGAAGAACGCATGACAGCAGCAATGGGAATGCCAAAGGAGAAAGTCCAATAGCTGCCACCAGCAGGGATTCTACCTCCCACCTCAGAGCTTGCATCTTCCCTATCCTTTCACAGATCACTCACATATTTTCCTCTCACAGATCTTGCAACAGCATCTTAGCATGCTCAGAAGCAATGATGGTAGTCATCTCAGCACCCAGCAGATAGATACAAGTGCTATCTTCAAAATTTCCACTTTTGCTTAGAAAAGGATGCATTGACTTCAGCTACATGCACAGTAACATCAAATATGTAAACCCATTCAAGGCTAGAAAGAGGGCTCCTATTCTTCAGTTTTTAATAAAGTATTACACTTTATTTACACTTAAAGTCATTCCTCCTTGCAATTTTCCTCACAACCTGCTACAAGAAGAGTAAGCTTTACGATTTTCTGCCTGTTTGTTTTGGTTAGAGGGTGTGTAGGTTTTTTTAAACACATGGCAGCATTTTGATTTCTATTCTTAGAAACATTTGATGCAAAAAAGGGCCCATGAAAGAACTGAAGTCCGCAAATGAACTTCCTTTCCGCCGCTTTTTCTCAGCGATCTCCTCTCCAGTCACCCGTGCCAAAATCCCATGCTTTATAGGGGCATCTGTTCTATTCTCTCCAGGCCAAAAAAGGATACTTTTCAAACTCTTACTACAGCTGAAAAAATCTATTCAATGGGCCTAATGTGATTTTCCCAAGTCTACAGAGCCTAAAGTGCAGCTCCACAACTATCAGCAGAAAGAAAAGTCCCCTTTTCTTCCCCCCCAGACACACATTTCCAATCCAGGCCTCTTCTAAAAGCTGTCCCCCTCCCACTCCCCATTTAACTGGTTTTTGTTACATGACTGAGGAACCATGATATCAGCCATTAATGAAACCCTACACACACAGCTGAGATGACATCCTTATGAATCCCTGTGCTGCTCTGAGTGCTTCACCCGCTCTTCCTCTGTGAACTTTGTATACTTCTATGGCAAGAAATACATAAAACATATATGCTTTCCCATACTATTTACTGCTCCTAAGGGCATTATCTAATTTTGTATCATAGCAAACATAGAATCACTGAATTTGAATTAAAAATTGCTAACACTGCTTGATATAAATATCACATCACCCTGAAACTACACTGCCTGCCTCTGATTTAAGGTCACACACTGGCCTTAACAGCAATGTTCTGTGGCTCCCTCTAACACCAGCAGCACAGACATCATGCTCCATGTACCAACCCCAGTGTAAGGCAGCTTTATCAAAGTGCAATTTCATTTCCTTTCAAAACATAGGTGAAAAACATAGGATACCACAATACCAAACTAAAATCCCATAAAATTACCATTTTAATGTGTTTCAAATACATTGATGTTCTAGTATGTCTCATTTCTGTAAGGCTTCAAGGAAACCACAGGCCACATGCATCTCTGCCATGGCTTTCAGTGAAAGCAGCAGAATCAGACCAAAAAAAAATCTGAACTCACAAAATATGCCCAGATATTAGCATCAGAAATAAAAGGTGAAAAAATTAAGCCCAGCAGTAAGTATACATTTTCATGTATTACAATCAGAGTTTGCACAATACCTCTAAAAATTTCTGATGTATCTGGTTTTATTATGTATGCTAAACGCAAGTTTTAAAGGCTCCTTTTTTTTTTTTTTTTTTTTTTTTTGTAATCTACAAGCCAACCATGTGTCGTAATTAGAGGCACACAAGGAATGCAAGATTAATTTGCAAGTTATCTTTTCTATTGATTTATTTATATTTTTCTGGGTAGCCAAAATTTTGATCAAACATAGTACTGAAGAAGCAGAAATAGTGATAGCAAATAAAACAATCAGGTTTTCAGCATAAGTTTGTTAGTACTGGGCATTAAGACCAATGGTAATATCTGTGCACTCTTAACACCAGCTCCTTGTGGCTCAGTCTGTAAATCCATCACTTCACTGGTAGGTTGCATGTATGAGCTGAATACATAAGCTCTTCCCCTCATGAAAAGGAAAACAAAAAATAAATCAAAGCTGAGCTCTATATCTGGAAATAAAAAAAAAAAAAAAAAGAGGCAATTAAAAGAAGAGTAAAGCATTTCTGACACAGACCAGTTCTCTTGTAAACTCAAGATAAAGAGGCACGCTTAAGACCAAAGCTAAATCAATATTTGCAAATAATTTTTTGTGCAAATTTTAGTTTTATCATTCACAAAATTCAATAGGTAATTAGCTAGGCAAATTGCACAGCTAGGCAAATGTCCTTAAAGGAAAGTAGAAGAATAATGAATTCCCTACATAATTATTTATAGCTGTGTTTTTGAGTGAACACAGTGTAACAGGCATCAAGCCAATATTTAAAGAAAAAAACCCCACAGATTTCTAAAACTTTAAATATTTCAGTAAGCAATTCCATAGCCTGCAGTCTATTTCACAATCTAATCTGCCTTTGAAATACATAAAAATCCCAACAATTCGTCCTGCCTATTTGATTAATCATTAGGATTTAAAATAAAACCTTGATTAAGACAGGTCCAGAAGCGCAGCCACAAAATAGGTAATGCTATCAGAACATGCAATTTGCTTAGAATAATGTTGCTGGGAAGCATCATGGTGTTGCCTGCAAAATATTTTGTCTGATCTGTATTTTGAAAAAACCCTTGGGAACAAAGTCATTACCACGCATCAGTCAAAATAGCAGCAAGCAGAGATCAGATCCAATTCAGTCTTTCATAGCTAACCCTAAGAACAAGCTGCTTATCACTCCAGAGCTTAAAAGAGATGATGAAAACTATATAACACAATGTTCCTTATCTCCCTGAAGACAATTGATTTAAGTCAGTTAAGAAGCTGATAGGTGTCCAATGAGGTTTCTGCTTTCCAAATACACTGCTTAATTGCCAAGACAACTTTACAACACAACAGAGAGGAAAAAAACATGCTTCCCTCTCCTGCTACTGAAAAGCCAAGCAGTAGCTGCTGGCAAGTGAAAAGAAGGCCAAGTTGTTATTTATTTAAACTCCAACATCATCAATAATATTCTGGAGACAAAACTAAACAAACAATTTTTTTGTAAGCAACAAATAGAACATGATCCAAAACATTCTCCCAAAGCCTCAGAGGTTTTACAGTGTTGGAAGAAAAAAACCAGAAAGGAAAGTCTCTATCAATAGATAAAATGCACTGCATAGAGGAGGTTTAGCTGGATGGAAAAGAGCATTTTTAAATGTTAGGGGGTTTTTTACATATATTAAAATTCTCTTGATTTGGTTTAATGCTTTTTGGTATATGCATTAGAAACAAGACTGGATAGATTGCTACACTCTATTTCAGCTCCCTACAAAACAGATTTATGGAAAAGACCATTGTGCACAGAGCTGTTTAGAGTGCATTTCATTCTTTTTATACAATGGCAGGAGTTTTCAAGCAATTTAAATAAACTGCTACTTTCTTCTCTTTCATTCAAATTAAACTTAGTTGACATTACTTTTAGTACTGTAGCATTTGGTATGCATTGCAGGAAACTTGCCAGGTACATATTGGAGCCAGAGGTGCATATGTCAGTAAAGAAATAGTAAAATGCAGGCACAACAAAACTTTGTCAATGTGAGTAACAGATACTAACACCCTCTCTCTTGCAGCAGCTTAACTTAAATGACAGGAGGCTCTGTGGATTCAAATGGCTGAATCCTCTATCCTTGTTGCACAATATCTCCACTGATTTCCCATGCATAACATTTCTTCAGCACTAAACATATTTGGTTTTTGTCCATCACCAATATATTTCTGTTAGAAGACATACACTTCCCATTGATGCTTATGACAAGAAAATGCATGCCTCTCAGAGCTCTTCCAGTTTAAGGACAGGCCAGCTAAATATGATGTAAAAATACCTTCCAAACATTCTTTATTCTTTATGAGGAATGTAGACAGATCTTAGCAAGAAATGTTTAGGACAATCCCAGGATTCCTTCTTGAGTGCAGAACTCAGTACTTGTAGGGATGCACATAAAAGTCGCAGGACAAAGTGAGGAGCAAATGTGAGACAAGGAGTGAGCGGGGGAAAAGGGAAGTAGGGGAAAAAAAAAAAAGCCTGTAGGCATCATAAGAATCACTGAAACAAGCAGCTTGTGTGTATCCCACATCTAGATCAAAATCACTGCCAAAACCCCCCACAAACCCCTTTTTCAAACAAAAATAGACTTCCCAGTTTTAAGATAGCATAAAAATAACAAAAAAAAAATGGGTACACCATTGATTCAACTGGGTTTGGATTAATTTGTCTGCTCTGCATTTCTGAAGCTTTCACTCATCTCAGGAGAAACACCAGATTCTCAGAGTCACTTTTTTCTCCTGCAAATAAGCGGTTATGACAAATCAATTATGTTCATTTAACCATGCAAAACATCCTTCAAGTAAGACAGAGACAAGCAATATGCAGCATCAAAATAGCTTCTGGGAAGGCCACAGCAGAGAGCAACTGCACCCATTCTGCTTAGTATCTGGGGCACTGGGCACCCCTCATCACCCTGGTGACAATTCTTCCTTAGTGCAGGAGAAAACCAAGGTGTCCCAGGAGGAGAATCAGAGCAGGAAATTCCGTTGAAGATGCAGACCAAGCTCTGAAATAGCCCCTTGGCAACAATTGTGAAGAGACACTTCTCATACCTGTGACAACTCAAACAGCTCTGCCTGTATATTGTTTACTGGGAAAGTTTTGAGATTACTTTGTTTTTTAAAATTTATTTTGGACAATGTCATAAAACATGTATTTATCCATTAACATCCCTTTATTACCTTCAGGAACAACATAATTTCAAATGTTTTGCTTCAGTAAACTATTACTTCTCTACTTTATCACAGAAGCCTCTTTCATCTTCCAGTCATTTCCATTACATCACTTGAGTAACTCCTAAATTTGGATTTATTTCAGGAAAATGTATAAATCTATACTGTTAAAAACTACACTTGAGGTAGTCACACCTTATCTTCCTTTAACAGCTCTAGGAAAGATACAGACACCTTTAAAACTGTAGCTCACCATCCCTGGTTCATATGTCTGTTTTAAAGATTTGAGAAATGCTCCACAGTCTACAATCAGTCTTCAATGACTACAGAAATCTATCTCAATGTAGTTTGATGATCCACTTCCCTGTGCTACATCCTCTTTGCTCTGCTCCCCTTCATCATAGCAAAAAGAGGCACTTGAGCCTTCAATAAGGTAAATAAGAAAGGCTAAGAACTGTGTGCAGTCAGTGTAATATAAACACTCATACTCTGCTTAAAATGTTCCAGGCTGAATTCAACACCCACGTGGAGCTAAGAAAAACAGCAACACAGATTTCCTTACAAAGATTCCTTGGAACTGGTAGATCTTATTGCTGCTCTCAAACAGTACTTGGGCTTCCTTTTCCAAAGTTTTTTTAGACAGGTCAAAATGTCAAAATTAACTAACTTATCAATCCAGGGTTTTCACCTCAATATTGTTTACTGGCACTGAAAATCTCCCATGATCAAGTAATATTTCATGCCCATGTCCAATAGACACTGAAATGTACTAGGAGACCAACTTTATCAAATCCACAGCCTATCACAAAACCTACTAACATGATTATAGCTGGACAAAATATAAGAACTTTGCAAACAGCAGATGTGTACTGACACAACCAATGAAGTGGATCCAGTAAATATTTTGAAATGAAGCAACATGCAAACCAAGCCAGTAGAGAAGGCGATAGGGTGCCTGTTTACAGCAAAACAAAAAACTTTGCAATGAAACCTCCCAAACTCCAGAACACCTCCCAAAGAGATGGTAAAGTCTGCATTTGAAAAACCATGGTTTAAATCAGGCAGCCATGAAGAAAAACTGCATTCCAGACTCTACAGAGGTGCAGTCACTGTAATGATCTGGGTACCGTTCATGGTCTCCAAGTTGTTGGAAACCATAAGCACACTGAAATGCAATCTGCTTCTACAAAAGCACAGCCCCAGTAGTATGATTCTGCAGTGAAGGACCACACTGGACTACAGCTACCCTTCCCTGCACTTATTTTTATATCTGTTGGCCAGATTGAGCTGACCTCCAAATATCTGCACAGGTATGGTATTCCCATGAGGTTCCACTTGGGCTTCTCCCTTTGAAGGAGAGAGGCATAGTCACAGGACACAGGAGTCTATGGCACCTCTCCCTTCTCTACTGGCCTTCCAGCATCAGTGTGATGGAGGCAAACACTGCAGGGGATTTACCCACCAACCCATACCTTAAAATAACACTGGAATGTGGGAAGAAAGCATGCATGTTAATGCTGCCTTGCACAGCACTGTTTTAAGTTTACCCTCAGGACAGGGTAAAGTTTTGATGCTTTCTCCCAGATGTTGCCACTTTAAGAGCTTACATCAGACTTCAGCATCCTCTTCCAGCTTTAATCACCTGACAGCATTAGAGTAACAAAAATAATGACAACTACTATACATGGAAGTGAAAGAGAAATGAAGAAGTGTTTTTCTGCCAAGATCACAACAATAGCAACCAAATATTTGTCATTGTGCCAGCAAAGACTTCTGCTATTTCTCAGGCTGCAGTATCACTATTTGATTTGACAAATAAAATAAATAAATAAATAAATACTTGAGCAATAACACCAGCAAATCCTCCAGTCTGTTAAAAGCTGAAAAAAACATACCTGGCGTACGAAACTGTTAGAGGTAGTGTCAGAAGATGTGCTCCCGTCTGATCCTTTAAATCGGTTTTTTCTTCTTGCTCCTTTACCATAGGACTGTAAAACAAGCAAGCAAACAAACAAATCATTAAGGGAACAGCATTAGTTTGTGTTGCACAGGAAGTTTTCAGTACAAGCATCACCAGCTTCTCGCAGGGATTCATCTGATCAGCTTTGTGCCAATTAATAAACACGCATTCAGTAAGTAACTGATGGGACAATGTGCACCCACACAACTAGGATTGGTCAATTGAGCCCTGATTTTTTTTGAGTTTTTTTTCACAGTCAGGTTTGGGAAAGCATTTATAGACTTGTATAACTGTAGCATTATTCATCCAAGTTACAATGATTAAACAATCTGTTTTGCAGCTAACTTAAATAAACAAGCTAGGAAAGGAGATCCTGAAGCCGTCTCCAGCACCTCACAGCTATGAGCCAAGTCAGCCAAGAGAACAGCAAACAGCAAGAAGTGACCAATAACTTGTTGATTATGATATAACCTTACAACCCAAGAAGAGTTTACAATAGATTGGGAAAAAAAAAAAGAAAAGTAGGTAAAAGCAGTATAAAGACCAAAAAAAGGACTAAACATGTAACTGGAGAAGGGATAATACACAAGTAGAAAGCAAGGCATAGTCTTTTATCTGTTAGGAAACAAAAAAGATGCTACAAGAAAGCAATAGCTAGCTGAAGCTAAAATTATTAAACCCCAGTTTAGCAACACAACAAATGGCCCATCCACAAGCCCCCCCCAAAAAGTTTTGTTGTTTTTTTTTTTTGTAAAATGAATATGGACTATCCATAAGTCATAATACAAATATAAGAAAACATGAAATAATTAAAAACTATGATACTTGAAGCCACTTATTTTTGTGGTGACTGTAAAACATGCCACAAGACCACCTCAGAGCCTTCCCAGAACAACCCTTCAAGGTACAGTACAGATTGTTCTGCACAACTACATCAGCAGCCCTTTCTATCTAGTCACGTTGCTTAAACTCATTTAAACTTACATCAAAATCATGTCTTGACTACTTCAAACATTATTTTCCTTGAGGTTGATGAATACATTTTTTTCCTCACTCATCATGCTGCTGTAAAGGTCATTTTACTAATCCATCTTTCTGGATCATGTCTTTTGTATTTAAATACCTCCCACAGTTTCCTACAATAAACAAGGTCTTCGTCTTCATTTTCAAGGTCTGCCTTGGCCTATTTCCAGTCTTAGCTCTCATCTTACATTTAGAACTGAACTTTCAAGTTCCACAATAACTCCGGGGAAAAAAAAAGCCCGAAAAATCCAACAGAAAAACAACTCAAAACCAAACACCAGCCTCCATCACCTACATGTTACATTTTCAGAGAGTAATTTCATCCTCCCCCATACTATCTCTTACAATCCTTCTTCCAAGAATAAAAATTACTTTACAGAAATCTCATTGTTCTCTTTGAAATATGCAACAAAAAGCTCTCTTGATAATATGGTACTAGCGTGCTGGAATCTCAAAATATTACAATAATAAATGATATTATTTATCCACTCTTATTTCCTAGGATTACAAGTCCATGCATCTGCATCTCACTGTTGACTTTGTCCATAACCTGCTGTTATTCCTGGATTTAAGCACAATGAGAAAATTATGATCAGCATATTAGAGAATGTGGCTGTGTATGTGTTAAAACACAACACACCCAACAACTTGGTCCTTATACAGCAAACTCTGGGATAAAACTGCCTGAGTGAATAAAGTTTGTCCTTCTCTGGTCTTGGACAATCTTCAAAGCACCACACTAAGCTTTGGGCCTGTGTCCCATCAGTTCTTATGGGAGGGAAGGATGGAGGCAGGAGGCATACTTTAAATATCATAATGGCAGATTTTTAAGGTGATGACTTAAAAATCTGAGCTGTAGCTCTCAGCACTAGCATATACAATAAGTATGGTGGGCTACTTGGCAGTGTCTAAGTGTAATTGAGGAGGAAGACAGATAGTCATTACTAACATTTGTCAAACTAACAAATCCAGGTAACTTGCCACCATGAGATGCAAGAGAATTATCTCAGGCTCTATCTGGACCATAAGTGTTGATTTTGGACAAGTTTGGAACACTGCTTGAAATGTAAGATTATATCAATCTTTTAGAAAGAATGACTCAAGTTACAATACGCCTATCAGCCTGACACTGATTCTCAGCAAAAAGAATTTAATTTCAGTTATGTCATCAAACTAGGAATGACTTATGAGAAATAGAATTATCCTGCCCAAAACCAGAGATTTATAGGAAAAATATTTTGCTGAATACACGATTTCTGCAAAACTGTAAAAATAGTTGTGTAAGAAGTCTCTGAAAGGTACATGAACCACTATGTAGAACTATGTAAAAACCATCATGCTACACAATATGGATATGATACAGACAGTTCTATCAGAACCATATTTTTCCACCTAATATAATATTATATAATATTCCACTGAATATAATATAATATGATATAATATAAAGGTACCTAAAATACATAAAAAGTATCTTTGACATCAGTGGTCTTTAAATACAGGAATATTTAAATCTAATTTTTCATGATAATTATTATTCTTGTTCAGGTAACTGACTGTAGTTACCCACCAACATTCTGACAAATTAAATACTGACTTTAAACACACACACAAAAAAACAGTTGATAAATGGCAAGCTACTATTACATAGCATAGGGAAAGCCAGTTTTACAGAATCTTCTATGCATAGAACTATTCTGAATCAGAGGAAAGGGGGACAATTTTGGCACATGGAAAAAGCAGGATTTGATAACTTCTTTTCTTTATTTTAAAGGATGCTAATATGGGATTACATTTGTCTTCCAGGCCTTACAAGCTTATTCCCACAGTCAGAAATGCCTGAAACTTTCCTCTAAAATGAGATAAATCTTCCATAAACAAAACAGATTCTTAAATATTTTAAAAAATTATTAACTATCTCTGTCATGTGGAGAATCATGAATACTCATGTCATAATCATTATGGTTTACCTCTTTGAGTATATTTTTTTCATAAGAGCTTAATGAGAGAACAAGACCCCTGTATAAAACAAGAATAATCAACCAGCTACTTTCAGTTCTGGGGGGGAAAAAAAAGAGAATTTTTTTTAACAATGAACCCAATATGTTACTGTGATTTTCATATTAAAATTAGCTGCCTTATCTCTGTTCTGTGCAGCAGTTGGCTGCAATTAGGTAGCTAAAAATAAAGGGCTGAATCATGATGTGAGGACATTGGCCAGTGAAAGCAGCAACATCAGGCAGTCACTCTTAACCTATTCAGTAGCTGTACCTAACAGAACAGCCACAGGGGACCCAATGTTTCTGCACCCCGGTATGTGGTAACCAACAGTAACAATCTCAAAACCCAACAGGACCAGCTGCCTCCAGCAGACTTTCACTCACCCCAGCTAATGTTAATACAACCAACTGGACTCCTGCAAACCAGCCTGTTTATTTAAAAAGTTTGCTGACAGGAACATTCTTGTTGGATTTCAACAGAATATCTTACACAAGTGTAGTTATGTATATATGTAAGCGCTTACAAGATCAAAACTGTAGCTTGGTTTATTAGTCAGATGTGTGAAGTTCTTTTAAAACTGGCCAAGTTGCCAGAGACAAGAAACAAAACACATGCATTTATGTTGTACAGCTTCTTAAAATACCTGGCAGACAATGTGAATCCTTAAATAAACCCAAAAAAACCCTTCCAAAGTAATCTTGTAAAAAACATTTCAACAACAAAGTCTTAATAAAGCAAAGAAAGAATCTGCTTTCCAACTCTGATGTAAAAGTACATTGTGCAACATTTGTTCTATCCCTGTAACCAATGAAATATGGGAATCATAAAGAATCAGAGACATGCATAGAAGTTTCTTGATAATTAACAGTTTCATATACAATTACTTGTTGTTGCAAACAGATGAGATCGATGTTGTTCAGTGAAAGCCTTTAATTTTAATGGTTTTTTTCAACACATGAAAATCATGCATCAGTAACATTTAATCCTCCAACACACATGAAAGGCAGAAGGCATGGTTTATCCCCATGTGCAAAATACTATCATCTGAAAGATGAAATATAAAACTCTTAAAATTATCAACTATCTACAAACAGGGAACTGATCTGCAGTGACATTAAAATGCCCTTAACCAGTAACCACACCAATAGTGCTCTATATCAACGCAGCAGTGAGCCTAAATCTTTACCAGTAGATAAAACAGCACCAGTCATTGAGACCAGTGGCAGGTGGCAAAGATAAACCCTCACAAATTAGCCCACTGGTTTCGTTCAAAGGATGAAGGAAAGCTGCAGAAGATTTATGCAGTGAGGTCACTGATGTCAAGTCAGGTCTCAAAACAGAGATACAAGTAAGGAACTGCAGAGAACAAAACCAGAAAATAAAAATTCAGAGCTAGAATGAAATTTAGTATATCTCAGATGAACAAATGACCAAATACAAAGATCAAAAAATACCTAAAAGTAAAGAGTGACCCCCTGAAGGATTCAAGAATTGCTAGTAAAAATCAGAGATGAAAGAGTACATTAAGCATTTTTCCTTCCAATGCAGAAGCTTTAAAATATACTTTAAAATGCCCATGTCCCAGACAAAGAACAACACACTTGGGACTGTGCAGAACATGCACATCCAGATCCAGTCACCTCTTTGAACAATAAGCCATTACCACTTTAATTAATTCCTTACAAAAAGGAAACAGAATGTTCCTGTAGCTCAGAGTTCCTGAGTCTTGTCTGGTCAATGGCCAGGGTTACCATCAATCTGAAACAATCCCATCCAGCTACTGGGTGGTGTAGTCTCCAGCATCAGCTGCATAACTGTACACCCCCACACCTGCCTTCAAACAGCACAAACATAAAAAAAACATTGCAATATACCCTGCCTTGCCTCTGTCTCAGAGCCAGGGCTTCAGGCCATCCTACAGAGTCTACACCAGGGCAGTCCTGTGTCAGGTGCTCAGCCTTGTGACACATCTTCATCAAAGAAGTTGCCTGAAGAGGACAGACTCTTCAGAGAAGAATCCCAAAGTTATGCCTCAAAACTTGTACTTCTTCAAACAACATTTGCTATCACGACACCTTTCAGAAAAGACAAGGCTTCTCTTCAGGAATCCTATCAAGCTGAGGATCTCCAAATACCATCACTGAGTTCATGCAAGCTACAGTCCATTCCACAGTCGTTTTGTAAAATCCTACACTTACAGCAAAATAATCTGTCCATACAAATAAACAAAATGCTCTTCAAATTATTTATTTATCTGAACATAATAAGAAAATAATAAGTATTGAACAGATACTTCATTTCCCTCATAAAAGGGAAATATTAATGCTCTTTTCTGCTGATAAACTCGTGACAATACTGCAGTTAGAAATAGCCCATTTCTTATCAGTTCCTACATTTTTAAGCCATCTCCCTGGGCTCTCACCCCAGCCTCAGACAAGGTCACCTGGCAGTTTCCACATGCCAGCCAAGAAGCAGGGGACTTGGCCTGTTCTCCTTCTACCCAGCATGCTGGGAACCCACTTCAGAGCAAATCTTCTGCATACCTCCCCATAACAGAAGTGATGAAGATGTCTGCTCACAACTCAGCAGAACTGGAGTTTGCAATAGCAGAATGTGTAGAAGCTCATGCACAGGAAGCTGTGCCTCCTGCAAACTTTCAAGATTGGCAACTGCAGACACAGGCCACGAGGCTGTTCCTCCCCACCTGCTCTCCATGGATTCCTGTATTTCTCTTACACAAGTAAACAGAAAAAGAGATATGACTCTATGATGGAAGACATTTGCAGGGAGCATCAGCCAACTATAGGGAAGCTTCCCTCTGGTAAGAATCTGCTGCTGTGCTGACAGAAAGGCAAGCCCTTTGAGGGCAGGGAGGCTGATTTTGGTTGCTTTGTGTTATTTTAAAATTCTTCAATCCTGGCATGAAAAGAACTGAATAAAAGAAATAGGAAAAAAGTAACTGAGACTCCAGAGAAGCCAGCCTTGGAAGAGTACAGGAACTTTTCATCCATAGAGATCTGAAATGATAAACCTAGAGACAAAACAAGACAAAAAGACAGATCACCTCTATTAGATGGTTACCAGATACACAAAGAAGTTAGGACTGAAATGGCTGAATTGTTTTAGAGGGATTCTGACTCTAGGAAGATATATGTAAAAAAATCATATTAGCTCATATATGCTGATGGTGCATAATACCCAAGTAACAAACTAATGTCTCTGGAAAAAATGAGCATGCAAGATCCCCAGTTACTGATAGAGTTCAGAACAATACAAAATAAACCTGAAGAGCAGAGGAGAATCATGAGACAAGTAACAGCTGAAACCTGAAGGGCTTCCTCCAGTGAAGGAATATCAACATTTACTTTTGTCAGTAAGGAGTACAAAATTGAAAGGAGACTACCACATCAGAGGAGAAAACACTACTTCTTGATGAAGACCATGAAAAAGTCAAATGAATGAAGTTGGATTTCATCTCTTCATTTGTATATACTCTACTGAGTTGCTGCCATGTTGGATCTGACTTCTAGGGATGTTACTGGGAGAGAGTAACACTTTCCATGATTCTATAATAAACAGTTATTCTTATTTTTCAAGTAAGCAAAATGATGTCAATTTTGCTTGTTTATCACTTTCAGTACTGGGAAATACACTGTTGCAGAATATTTATTTGATGAATAGGTAAACACAGTATGAATTGTGATGTATCAGCTCAGCTGAAAGAGAGCAGCATAGGGCAGTGCAGTTAATCTGCTGAGAATAAATCTCTGTTCTTTTTATTCCATACTTCCACAAGACAGGTAGTGAAGGGAAGGTTCTACACTCTGGGCAACCTGATCTAGGTGAGGGTATCCCTGGGGGGGGTGGGTCTGGATGATCTTTAGAGGTCCCTTCCAACCCAAATTATTCTATGATTCCATGATTCTATGCAACTGCGAAGATAGCTGGAGATCTAGGAAGGACAACAGTCAGTGCTAGGGCCAGACAACTAAGACAATATTCTGGATTCGCCACATTGTTAGCCTAAAATTCACAATAACTTAAATTGCACTCAAGCAAGAAGGAAAACTGAACAGGCCTTTCCCTAACCCAATGCTTGCTGTTTACCTTCAGCAATGCAACCCGAGCAGCTGGACCCAAGCACTCCTGGGACCATTAAGCCTTAACACTTGGAAGGGAGAAGCACTTATCGGTACCAGGGCAGAGGAAATTTAAATGCAAGTGAAACAGCTGAAGAAAACAATCAAGAAGAGAACTGTTTTCATTTAGAATGTGTCAGGTTGTTAGGATCTGCATTGACAGGTGATGCATACGGCAGAAAGAAAAAGAACCGAAGGAAAATAATAGTGTAGAATAGGGAAGAATTCATTCTAGGTAAGATACCTTCTCTCTTTATACCTACTACTTGCTTGATACAATGTTTCATTATATTTTCTTTGAAACATCTGAGATAATCTACTGATCTGATTTGCTATGACTGTTCCCATGACAGAACACAGGAAGCTTTATGATGAGAAAATAGCAATAGAAATTTAATCTAATGATTTCTAGGGACTGAGGGACTTTGAAGTAGGATGAGAAAAAAATTACCTGGGAGGGAAGGAGGAAAAAGAGAAGTAGAGAGGCCAAGAGTAACCATGAAAGGCATTAATATACTATGCTATAATATATTATAAAAAATCACCACAGCATCTCAATTAAAATTATCAAATTGAATATGTTACTAATTCAGCTTCCTAGACTTATGAGGTTCTTGAAATAAAAAATTTAAAAGAGAACTGGAGGTGATGTTTTAAAAAAGAGACAATGATCATTAAGCATGGATACATTTCAACAGAGTTTACTTGTTTTACAATTTCAGAAAAACAAAAGCTGATTTTTTCACAAAAGGGCCACACCTAAAACTACCCCTTCACACTGGCATACACCTGGACATTGTGAATCGCTCCCCAGTGTAACTGTTAGCATGTGCATTCATCTGGAAAAAAAAATGGACATCTGAAACTGTATTCTAGCTTGTCTGCACTCGGATCACAGTAAATTCCTAGAACAATACATCAAAACCTTGTCCTGCAGGTTGTAACTGTCAAGATAACACTTAACAAGATTTTGTTTGCAGAACTTGTTAGGAAAATGTATTATGAAAATAAGAAATAGATTTTACATGAAGCTGTCTAGGAATACTTAACATCTTTGACTACCTTTTAAAAGTAATTACTTTCAGAGTGTTACCTACACTCACTCCTCTGCCAAGTGGTGACAAGTTTGGCCAAAATGGATAGACAGGAATGATCCAAGATATCTTCCATGACATATAGCCAGGTTAAAAAAAAATCCTTAGCTTTGCAAAAGTAAAATTCTTGTATAAGAAAAATTATGAGGCTTGTTACATCTCTACAAAAGCTCTTTAAATATATTTTTCTAAATCATAATTCTCAAAAGTAGTACTTCAGATAGAATACTTTTAGGAGTGTTATCACTCCATAAGCTTGCATGTTGTTGGGTTTTTGTTTGTTTGTTTGTTTTTGCCTGGTGCATTACTTGGCACGAAATGTTTCTAAGACTGATACTCAAGTACCTTAGTGGAAAAGATAGCAGTGGGCATAGCTGAAGTACCTCTAGGCAATCCAGTTGACGATTCATGTGTTCTCATTAAACCCCTCTCCTCACTGTAGGTTCTAAAGCAGAAAGATCTTACAATATTGATTTTTTGGAAATCATGTTAATGGAGCAAAAATTGAAATCAGAGTAATTGTTTCTCAATGCAGTGATTTCTAAGGAATTAGCTAACATTATTATTCAAAGGAGTCTTGCTTCCAAATTCTTATTTCTTCAACACCAAAGGTTTATGTATGACTAGAATATGTATTTATGGAGAAGGTATGAATCTTCTTTTGACTAGTGGGTTGGGTTCTGAAAACTGAAAAATATACCCTGAATGAAAAAGATGCATTATTACTATCTTTAAGAGTAGATCTTTTCGGATGCGAGTGTTCAGAAATCAATTCTATAAAACAGAATATAAGTACCTTACCTGAAACATAAATAATGTGGGTGTTTTAACAAACTATCCTTCCTCTCTAAACACATATTCTTTATGCTTATTTTAAAAGGATGAGAATCAATTTTATAATCAGTATTTGACATTTATCCACAGCAGAGAGGCACCATATGATTTGACAGGTGCTGATTTTGTGCTTAGGGCTGAAAAGATATATAAAAGGGAGGAGGGGGGGGGGGGTTTGTAGGTCAGAAATTAGTTCCCTTGCCACTGCTTCTGGAGAAACTGGCAAAGCATATGGCCCTACTGTAATGTCTGTTCTGCTCTTGGAGGCTGCAGTCAAATTCACATCCAAAGAGACACTTTTTCTTTTTTAGCTTAACCTAGTCTCTGCTTCTGTGCCTGGATTTTTTCCTGCTGTCACTGGTCCCCAGTAAGTAAAGATCAGTTAGTGGCTCTCTTGACAGACAGCATTTTTCTCTGGCAATTGAGCACTTCTGTGATGAAACTGGACCATCTTCTCAAAGAAAATAAAGTATGAGACTTCTCAAAGAAAATAAAGCATGAGATAGCTTTGGCAGAAGCAACAAAAACTGCCACCCCCAAAAGGACAAAAAATCTGTCCTAACAAGACAAGCATGTTTGTAATTTAAAATGCACGCATCAGATTTTACCATCTTTTTACTGGGTTTTAAAATAGCACCATACATCTCTGTAGCCAACTATTGCAAACTCGAAGATATTATGCAACATTGATATATTAAACAGAAACCACCTTTCAAAATATGACGTCTTTACCAATTGTACAGACATCCATAGTCTGCTTCTCTTTTTTCATCCATCCACCTGAGCACAGCGCACATGGACCAACTTGTTAAAATTTGAGAGATTACTGTACAATGACCTTCTGCATGGCGATTGAGCAGCTTAAATCTGCAGTGGGCTCAACACCTTCAGCCTCCCCAAAATTCCTGCTCAGCACCCAACATGAATTGCCTTCCCCCATCAACACAGACTGTTACCAGCCTGTGTAACAGATGAAGATTTCACAAGTGCGTGGCAAGCATCAGGTACAGATACAACAGGTTACTGGAGCAGAGAAAAATAGCTGTAGCCTGTGAGTAACGCATGGAAGAGCACCTTAACAGCTATTACAGTTATTACTTGCATATCCACCCTTCTGATAACCGCAAGGTTCTTCTGACTTGCGAAGCTTTTATGGCACAGAGCATACCACTGTACGTCTTCATTAAACGGCATTTGGGGGTGGGGGCGAGGAGAGGGGTTTCGGGCGTCTCCGGAGAGCCTTCAAACTTTTCTGACGGCAAGGAGCCGAAGTTGAAGGACCGGGGAGCCCTAACCCTCCCCTCCCCGCCTCTCCCAGCCTGACGCCCGCAGCTTCAGGGCGAAACCCTCCGAGCCCGCCTCGGCCCCGCCGACCCCCGCCCGGCTCCTCTCCCCGCCGCAGCCCCTTCGGTACCTGCGCTGCCGCCGAGGCGGGCAGGGGGTTCTCCAGCAGCTCCATCTGCACCTCCTGCGCCGGGCTGGGAGGCGATTTGGACATGTCACTCTGGACCATTGGCGAGGAGAGCGGGCGGCTGGGCAGAGCCGTGCCGAACCTTGCCGAGCCGAGCCGGAGCTGCGGGGCTCCCCTCAGCGCCCGGCCATGCCGGGAGAGGGGGCGAACCCTGGGTCACGGGTGGCAGCGGGACCCTGCCTGCTGCCGGCGGGGAGCTCGCAGCCCAGCCCGGAGCCGGGGGACGGGGCACCGCCACCGCCGGGCTCGGGGGGAGGGCAGGGGGGCGGCGCGTTGGGAAGAGGGAAAGTGACAACCAGCATCTCCCCTCCCGGCAGCTACCGGGCGGTGGGAGCGGGGCGGTGCCTGTTCCCCCGCCGGGAGAAGCGGGCGGGGCCAGACGGAAAGTTAGGGCTGAGGATGGGGGGGGTCGGGCTCTGCTTTTCCCCCACTCAGCCTGGCTGAGGAAGGCGGGCCCGCCTACCGTGGAGACATCCCCTGTGCCCTCAGCACGGTTGATGTCGGGAGGGGCTCGCATCCCTGCAACCAGGTGCTCACCTAAAGGATATTCTTTTTATCTGGCATCCCACAGGAGGCTTTGGAAAGACTTCGTTCAAAAACTGAACAGGGAAAATCACCTTCCACCTCTGCGATGGTCTATCGTTCATTTCCTGGAAGCAAAATCTAACATCACGACTGTCCTGACAGAGACTAAACCCTCTGATCACAAAAGTAGACGATGGAGTGATTCTTGTAGTACGAGAAGGTTCTGCAGGGGACGAGTTGTTACCTGTAGGCGTCCTCTTTGAATAGGACATCGCTGGACTAGAGGGAAACCTGTATTTTCACTATCAGTGTGTGGTTTGTTCATGAAATCTCCTGTCAGTTGACCATAAACGGTGAAAAATGAGTATGGAAACTATGAGTGACATAATGTCAAATACTTAAAATCACAACCATGAGTAAGAGCAGTATAATAGTCATATACAGGAAAAGAAGCCAGCAAACCAAAACCAGCAAAAAAGCCAATTCAGTTTCAATAAGTACTGTCAAGCTTCCTCCCAGTTGAGTGGCTGATTTATCACATTTTACATTACAGCTAATAAGTTTCCTTTCTATATTAGCAAACCACTATGGATTTTTTCATATGAATAGTGAAAATCTCCTACTGGGTTTTTGTTAAGGAGTTGGATTTCTCTGCAAATGGAAGTACTCTGAGATTTTAACAAGCTCAAGAACTTCACTTGTCCTAGAAGTCTGATATTTCATTTTGAAAAGCAGTCAGTACTCTTCAAAAATAATTCATAGATTTTTTTTTTAAAAGTTGTTATCTGTGACAATACAGAGTCTTGATTTTAAGTGAAAAGAAGGTCTTGTACATGCATTTTATTCAAATTGTTCCATAGAGATGCATAATAATCTTGAAACTATAAAGATACTAGAGTCTGGACTGCTTCCAGATATTCTCTCGGTGGCTATAATATCTATAACAAAAAGACATTTTTCTCTCAACACATTTGCTGGGAAGTGCAAACTTCATCTTCTAATATAGGCCTTAAATAAGTTATTTGTCATTTTCAAATTAGATTGTTTTAATGGATTTACTTTTCCTGACCATTACAATAATTAAGCAAGGATAATACATAAATAAAGATTTACTAAAGAACCTAAGCATAATATTCTTGTTAATGACTGCTAAGTGGGGTGTTGTTATTGAAAGATGTTGGCTTTGGCTTCTAAGAGCTTTATGGTTTTGGAACCATTTGTCCTTCTGCTTCAGACCATTCTCTATGAAAAGCACCTGCTCTGCTTCAATTCAGTATATTTACCTGGTAAATTTTCAGGCAAGCCTCAGAGACAGCTTATGCAGTGGTCCTTCACATGGGCCTCTACATTTTTTACTTCATAAAGAGTATAAAAATAACATAGCGTTTTCTTTCAAGTATACTATTTTTCTTTAAGAGTAGTAGAGATCATTTTGAAAAATTACAGTTTCTAAAATCATAAATTGTGTATCTGTGTTGAAAGGATATTTCTACGCCCTCATAAGTTAGATCTTGAATAAATCAAATTGAGTTCATTTTTTGTTTACTGAGTCTTATATATTTTATGATTACTTTGTCTTTTTTTCTTCCCTTTATTAAAAGATAATGATTTTGCATGTTTACATACACACATACAAGGGCTGTGGAAAACAAGGACTCAGGAAAGAAGTTTTCAAGGCACAAACAAACAAAAGAGAACACCCTGACTTAAAAAAATAATTAAAAATAAATAGTTTTGTTGTACAGTTTTCCCTGGAGAAAATCCACAGCAAACACCATACGCATTAATCACATCCAAATTTCTAGTAAGTTTATTTCATTTTTCTTCCTGAGAAAAAGTGTTCTACCTAATTGTTCTTAAGTAGCAATTATCTTTTATTACCTTGATGTAATGAGTGTCCAGAAGATTAGCTTCAAAAAATAAATGTATCTTACTAGGTTTCAGCCCCTTTGTTTAGCAGCTGACAGAGTTCTCTAACCTTGAAATGTGCAGAGAAAATCCTTCAGCTGAACACATTCACATAAAGTCATCTCCCTGCATGCTGTTTTTGGCCACATCTGCTCCAGGATAAGGGTCAGTGTGTAAAAACAATATGCAGAGATTCCAAATTGCTCATTCTTTTCTCAAAGGGAAAGCAACCTGCTATTCCTAACCACTTCTCAGCAGAAAAATATACTCTGCTGGGGTTTTTTTATTTACACTTTTATCTGCAATGGAGGGGTGTTGTGCATGCTTCTCTGGATTTTTATATACATGTAAATGTTAGCAGACCAGAATAAAAACAAGATGTTCTGTCTGTTGGGTTTTTTTGGGGTTGTTTTTTATTTTTTTGTTGGTGGTGGTAGTGCTTGGGGTTTTTGTGTTGTTTTATTTTTTTAAAAACAACAGCCAATACCTTAGGCTGACAGATAAGCTAACTTGATTTGGTTGAAAAAAAAATAGCTTTTTTTTGTTGTTGTGTGAGAGATTCTATTGTCTTCTCAAGCATGCACAGCTGTATTACTTTTCATGTGATGCTTTGCTGATATTTGTGCAAATGCATCTAAAAGCTAGTAGCATGGGCCAAAGAGAGATAATTAAAAGCTTGCATAAATAGATGCTGGTGAGCTTACAATGACTCTTATGAAACTCCTGAAATGCTTCTCATTGACCATATGTTTAAAACCCTGATAAAGTGAATTTCTTTGGAAACATCAGTTAGAAAGCATTGCTGACCACCTATTTCTCTGTGCCACCTCCTGCTTAAAATGCATTTGTAGTTAGAAATTCATTATTATGAAAACAAGAATTCACTCTGTTACCTGGATTTAATATCCCAGAACAGACACAGTTCATCTTCTCCAGTGATAAACTGGAGGCTGGCTCCCACAAGTGCAAACTAAAGATATTCCTCTTATTTTTCTACTTTATCTTTCACACCACAAGTCTGAACAAAACCACTCCAGACAGACTCAATTACAAATCTATTATCAGTCTGTATCAGAGCACAAGGCTGCCTGTCTGGATTTAATAAACTTATCCTTTCTTCCAGTTCATGTTTATTATGCTTTAGTCTTTAGGATATAAGTGCCATGCAAGAAAACTTTGATTGATATTGTTAAATAACAGTTCAGGGAGGAGACAGGATTGGAAGGAGCAAGGTTTCAACATGATTCAAGACGGGGGCAACATGCAAACACTGGCAAAAATGATCCTATTTCACGGGAAGGCTCTCAATACATGCAGAAGACATAACACCTCCTAAGCACATATTTTCAGCCCTTTGCAAACTGTGATCAAAAAAGGCACGCTGCCACTCTCAGGCAGTTCACTTTGTGAGAGGCAATTTTGTTGTCGATGGGTTGTATACAAAGTTCATGTTTGATAAAGCACTTCTGCAGAAATTGCTGGTTTCAGCTGATGTTTCCTGTTCGTTTCTTTGCCTTCCTGTCATAACTGAGACCACGTATCTCCTTTCGCATCCCTAGTCCTTACCAACTACGGTATTCCTATTTATAGCACTATTGCTCTCTTATTATTACATACTTGAATCACAAGAGCACAAAAAGGCTTTATAGCACTCTCACCCACAAATATGCTCATTCCATGAGTTACTGACATGGGAGACAGCTTTTAGTAGAACGTGCGGCCTGTGTCCAAGGACGGCATCTCAGCTTTTCTCAGCTCCTTGACGTCCGCCCTTCCTCTACTCTTCATTAAACATTATGCTCATCTTGGACCTTCCTGGTTTAGGGAAGGAATATCACAATCACTTCTTTGTGGCACTGAAGCAAAGCTTCGTTCACATTAAATGATGTCAGAAAAAACAACTACAATCCCTAATCTGGATGCGCATTGCAAAAGCATCACCCTGGTTGACAGTTAACTCGTTGTTGCCAAGGTTATATGCTGAAGGGTTTACAGATTCATTTTCAATTTAAATATGCACAGATCTGAAGCACAGATCACTGATGATACATCTCCACAGTACCATCAAGTCGATTTTAACAGCCTGCGTTTGCCAGAAGGCATCTCCCTCCCTTCTCACCTTGGCTGCACCAACCTGACCCTCCTTTGCACATCCTTGTGATAAGAGATTCCATTAAAGAATTGAGGAAAATGTAGCAGAATATTAATTACCTTTCCGTAGGGTTAATTCTCTGCTGCTTTATCTCCATGGGCCATTTTACCATGAAATCTTCTAAGTGCAACTGCCGAGGTGAAAGGGGAAGAAGGTGACAGGAAGAATACACAGCTTAGATAAGGGATGCAGGTGTTCTTTCCTGGCAGCACACCAGAACTTAGTTTGGCTTAGCTATAAACACCAAACTTCAACCAGGGTAAGTTTTGAAAATGCTGCTGCAGAATAACATTAGTTTGGCTTCTGAAAAATAATTTTTGGTAAGTACTTTGAGTTTATGCAACAGAAGGAGGGTGAGGAAAGGCAAGTCTTCAGGCTTTGTTTGTTTTTTTTCTCCCTTACTGCTAAAAATTTTTTACTCAGCCCTCTCCCCAGTCTTTACCAAAATTAAAGCTCTCATTTTGTAAGAAAGCAATTTTTGATAAAGCTTGAAAAACCTTCAAGTTCATAAGAAAAGTGATTCTTAAAAATAAGACATCAGCAGTCACATTAATACTGTGATGCAAATTCTGTATTAGCCACAGTCAATTATTTTCCATCAAAACCATCTTATCTATTTTCAGAATAAAATTTTGAGAGAAATATTCATCCCCTTTAAACATGAAACAGTGCCTAAAATGTCACCAATTTCCCCTCTGGTTCTCTGCTGTCTTTGTATTAATATAACTGTCCTTAAAGTGTCCTTCAAAGACCTAAGAGCCAAGTTTGTGCTGAGATGATAGCTTTCCATTATAACGTCATACTGGTATGCCACATGAATTCTGTATAAAAAAATGCCAGAAACCTAATATAAACATTTTGTTTCTAGACCTGTGCAAAGAAAACCGTGACATGCATCAATCAGATTTACTCTACATTTTGTAGCTAAATATGTACTTCCACATTATTTTGAAACCATGTATTTTAAAATATATTTTCAAGTACTTTCTATGTCTTATGTCTCAAATCTGAATGGTTTTGTTGTCATTAGATGCTAAGAGAACAAATTTCCCTTCAGTTTTGTCCTGGTATATTCTGTAAGAAAACCACCTTTAAATAGACTCATTTGGGGTTTTTTTTTTGCAGGATGGAATTACACCAATAAATCTAATAGGGAAAGATCAACATTTCAAATGGTGTATCTATTAAAAGCTGACAGCTAAATTCTTGGTGTCCAGGACATGAAAAATCAAACAATGATGTTCTGCTGCTGCTGGGCAGCACAGGAGCTGCTGCTCCTAGTGAAAGCCATGGAGAAACATGTACACATTCTCTCTTGAATTAGTTTCCTGAATGGATATTTCTGAAATATCATGAAATAATAATGAAGAAGCATTGTTCTTTCAAGGAGGGAATTTCAGGCCATCAGTAATCTCACAAAACATTCCATGAAAAAACGAACCTTTTATTTTACTTAAAATGATCCCTTAATAGGAAATCTGACCAGGACTTGCTTTTCCTTGCTTTTTCTTGTGGCATTTATGAAATTCTGTGGTCACTGAAGACACCTGTTAGGGACAGACTGAATCTGTTCAGTGTGCCATCTGAAGTCTGCCCAGGTGAATTCAATAGGCAGAGGCAGCTCCATGGCAACAAATACTACAGAAGCAGCCTGTTAGCCAGAGTCCTAATTCTACAAAGACATGTGGAGCATATTGTGGCACAACAGAATACATTTCAGACAGTGAAAATGAGCAAAAATTTTCTTCTGAAGCATGGAAGCAGAACATAATCACTGGTAATTAGTCATTTTTCTAGACATTAAATGTTTTTTTCCAAGAACAAAATAAAGTCAAGATGAGGTTTTACAGCCTTTGGGCAATATAACAATTTCACCCAGCTGTCTGGGGGCTTTTTTGTTGTTTTTTTTGTTTGCTTTTTGGTGTGTTTTGTTTTGTTTTTTTTAGTTCTTTGTTTTTTGGGGTTTTGTTTTTTTTTTTTTTGTTTTTGTTGTGATATAGTCAGTGTTTATCTGTTTTTTCATTCACAGGCCATGAAGTCCTGAACCAGAAGTTACTGTGAGAACAAGAATATTGAAGCTAGGCTGTTGCTAGACTTCATTCTTCTAGACTGCATCTGTATAAGGAGTCACTGGGGATAAAAAATTATTCTTGAGTGCCATATTAACAAGTGGCAACATTAAAATGAACTTGCTTTTCATTCAAATTTATGTCTTAAATTTTTTAAGACTACACTACTGCAGAAATAAATATCTTATAAACCTGTTGTTGCATTCATCTGTTTCTCCACAACTGACTCTGTGTAGACTTCACAAAAGCAGAGAAACTCCATCATCAGAGTCTTTTATTTTCTTCTATCTGTGGGTTTAGTGAGATTAATATATTTCAGACCCCTAAAATAACTAGTCGGGGACAATTCTAAAGAATAGCTTGCTTATGTGATGCTTGTCACTGATATTATGTTAACTTATTTTTAGAGTTGCATGGAGACATATACAAAAGTTGATGGTCATATTGTATTTTCTAAATTAATCTTTAATCTTGTTGGCTTAACATCTGAGGCACGTCTCAGCAGGATCACCTGTTCATCTATTGATATCCACATTTGGGTAGAGAAACTAGGGGGCAAGTTAGTCATGTTCTAATGGTAAGAAAACCAAACTTGGATGCATCTCTGAAGCCCAGACCTCATTAACAGTCCTACTGACTTCAGTGCAACTTTTCATGCCTACCAGAAGATAGAAGCATCAAGAGAAACCAGAATAATTCATGCTCATCTATTACGTAAACCCTAGCTTTCCTATATTTCTAAATGTGATGTATATAAAGATGCTAAAAGGATTACTGAGAATCATACCTGTAAGTAGCTTCATTAGCCTCATGGAACATTAAACGAGTAACAAACTACCCCACACTAGTTTTTAACTGGATGTCAGAATCCTAAGCAGTAAGTTTCAATGTGACCTAGAAACCCTAACACATTTCTTACTTCATTCAAGTGTTCCAAGATGCTTTATACAAAGTAATTCAATATTTACTGAAGTTGATATTTATATATCTTCCAAATGTTTGTCCACTATTCAACACAGATGAAAACCCATGGTTTTGTTTCTAAAGGCTGACACAAAACTTTTAGAATAGATCAAACACACCTGAAAAAAAGCAACACTGTGTAGCTGAGTAAGTTACCTAACAACAGAGCAGAACATTGGTGAATGTCTACTTGCATAAGTAATATGGCCAGTCTTATAAGTATTACTTAACAGTGTGAATCACAAGATTAACTGTTCAGGTCCACTGTGAAGTTGTTTTCTTTAAGAGAAACCTCTACTGCACACTTTCACCAAAATCAATACTGTTTTTATCAGTTTTGCTATATATGTCACCCAGCATAAAGGAAACAATGACAGTAAACACAGTGAGATAGTCAGAACCAAAATTTTAGCTCTTTACAGCCAAACTATTGTTACTCCTGAGCTCCTGCTGATTCAAATACAGTACTCTAATTTAATACAAGATTAATTATTGGTTCACTAGTATATGGAGTACAAAAGTTCTCCAACCCATAACCCAGCCTTTTGGAGATCCTTTTTGCTTAGGCAGCAATGTCCTAAAGCAGCACAGTGGCCAGTGGAGGGTGGCCACCCATTCAGCAATTCCAGTTTCATTTACTATGTAGTTTCTTCTGGAAGATGCATTAATCTGACTACAGTGTTTGTTCAACCATTAATGTAAACTAAAGGGGCTTTTTCAGGGAACTTTTGCCAGTGTAAATATACCAGATAATATTTTTTTCCTTCTTCCTGTGCCCCTAAATAAACAAGGTTGAAGTTAAAATAATGGTTTTCATGTGCCTTTCTTACTATTCAGTGATGCAGAGTGCACACAAAAGCGTCAGGCAACTCATGACGACCTTGTAGAAGAAAGAATCTTTTTATATCCATCTTGCTCTGAGACTTCAGAAACAGAAGATAGGTGCTTCTCATAAGTGCTTTTCATAAAGTGGTGCTGTCAAAAACATGTGCTACTCCCCACCGCACTGCTGGCTCACTGACTGGTTGAGTCTGCTCTGTTTTTCTTAGGTTTCACATATGTTGTTTTGCAATAACAGTCTATAAACTCTGTTAAATAAGCATTCATGCTGCTGCTTGCAACTGCAATAAAATCTTATTTACCCCAACCTAGTATATGTAGTGTCTATAGACAATCTCTTCAGCTGCACAGTTACATTATGCTTCTTGTAAGAAAATTCATCAGTCTTCTACATTTCTTACAATGCTTTATCCAGAGAGGGGAAACTAACTTCAAGGCAGGAGTCCTTCATGCACAATTTTTTTTTTTCCAGTAAATTAATGTTTTTATTTTTCTGGAAGTCTGATAGAATTAGCAATTTTGCTAACAGTCTTGTACTGTATAATTTAAATGCAATCTGTTTCTTAAGCATTTTAATATATAATGCTGACTAGAAATAATAGTGTAAGCCAGTGAAATTAATAACTTCCAGTACAGAAAAAAGAACAAAACAGTTAAATTTTTCCAAGGTGAGACTGTTGTGTCTTTTAAACCAAAATAACCAAATTAAAATGTCCTTTAACAACAGCAATCAAATCTCAGGATACTCCCATCTTCTTTGAATATTCAACCATTCGATTAAAACCAGATATTTACTCTTCTCATTCCTAGTCCCAAGAAACTTTGCTTCAAGAATAGGCTGGTTGTGATGGTTGCAGGCAACACAGTAATAAGTAATAAAAAATGTGGATCTAAGTATCCCTATAGGTGTTTCTTAAGGAAAAAAACTACCTAGTCTTTGTTCACAGGTGCAGTTCTGAAAAGAATGTCTGTTGAGCTGAGTGCCTGTGAGAGCGCTTGACATCCCAGAAAGGATTTTCAGGTTTGCTCTTTAGGACTGTGAAATCTGAATTCAGACCACATTTTATGAGAGTAATCCTGTTTTTAGTTCAGACCTTACATTCTAGGAATAGTTTAGGATTTAGAAATACTACATGAAATCCAATCTGATTGTCAAGTCAAACAAAAAATCCAACTCCAAACAGAAATATATAACACAAAGTACTGAAAACACAAGTCATAAAAAAAGCTTATATTACATGCCTAAAAATTTTGTGGGATTTTGTGATATCAGATTACAAACAAAACCATCCTTAAAGACATAAACTGAAACTCTTCTATCAGTTATTTTGTGTTCAGTTGGCCTATGCATATAGATAGTTTTAATGATGAACAACATAAATATTAAAAGGTAGATTGTTTGTAAATGTAACATAAAAGTATAAAAAACATAAATGCAAGATGTTTTTAAAATACTTATTTTTAAAAATAGGTTCTTAGAAGAAATTCCTTTGTCCAAGAGATGAAATGACATATTGCAACCCATCAGTGCAAAAGAAATGAAATATCAGGAAGATTTGAAAAGTCAAAGCACAGACAGAAGTACTATTTGATACAAAGCTATTGTTTTCTATAAAAAGTCTTTTCCAAATAGTTTGCATCTATACTTACACAGCCAGGATAACAATAGGAAAATCCCATTGTTAACATGTACAGGCTGTGGACTCTACCAAGTATTGCAGCAGTACTGTAAGTCCTCAGGAAGTGTGAAGCCCTGAGGCTGTGCTTCCACAGAAAAACCACCAGCACCCTTCATTATTTGCTAGGTGATTTGGCAAGGGAACATGTCTACCTTTGAAACCTTTTTGTATCTTTGTCAGTAATTTTCATAATCACTATATCAACTCTATCAACTTGCTCTCTAAAAGAACCCCTAGCTATTGTTAATACTATGGGAATAAATATGGGAATAAATATATAGGTAGATTGCATCTTTGCATTTCTGAAAAAAAAAACCCCAAACTTAAATACTTGTTGGTCAGTGACTTTGCTGAAAGAGAACTGTTGCAAATTGGAAATCTAAATTATTTCATCACCTTCTCCCCTGCTTCAAAATGGTTTTGAAACACCAGTGCTGATTCACAAAGATTTATGAAGCCCAGGGTAAATGAAATCCTGCTGTGGAACAACAATTGCTTTTTGACGATATGGTTAGGCAAAGTGTATATAGGTGTCTCCTGGTGTGTCCCTTGGCAGCCAGAAGTCTGTACTGCAAATGGTCAAAGTGAGACAGCAGGGATAACAGGAAAGTGGTGGGATTCAGCAAGGGCTATAAATTTAGACTGAGAAAGCTGGTAGTACTCAGGTGGCTGGCACATACTGTGCTCTGTCCTGCTGCAAGCAGGCTCCTTCTGTACCAGACAACTACTGTAAAACTTACTCTGATTTATAGCTGCAGCCTGTGTGATCCTTAACTGTGGTGGGATACATGCTGAAACTCACAGGTAAGTTATGGGCAGGGCTTTTAGAGCACCTCTAACATTTCTGATGCTTATTTTCTTTATTTCTTTAGAGAGGAGATTGTATAACTGAAGATTGCTCCATGTGGCTATGACTACATACATGGAAACTATGAGACCAAACTGCCCTAAGATAAACACAGCAGGATTTAATGAATGGGAAGTGATGCTTGGCTGTTCTCTGGATGCTCTGAGTGAGTCTCACATGCAGATTCTCTCAGTACTAACACACATACGTTCAAAACAAAGACAGATCAGACTTCTGTGTTGGTACTTTGCAAATTGCACTATATTCAAGAGAAATCATACAGACTTCTCATGTTTCCTGTGTCATAAAAATGTGCGCAGCAAAATCAGTTCATACAAAAAGCCATGTAACTGCAGGCTTGATGTCCTTCAGGAAATAATATACAACACCAAAAAGGCAACTGCCTCCTATACCACCAAAAAAGAAAAACAAAACAAACCATAGACATCAGGGCTGACTGGACAGATGATAAAGTTCCTGGAACATCTGGTAATTAATCTTAGAGATTGGCAGGATTTTAAAAATGTTGTCATACGACTAATTCCCTATCACTCTAGCAATTCTATATAAGACAAGACCTTTGTTTCCATAGTTCCTCTGATGCTTTTATGTGAAGTTTATAAGAAAAACATGTTTAGAGCTGTATATCTCACTTTTTCATGACTTGGCTTAGCGAACAAAGATTTCAGAAGGGCTCTCCCCACGCTTGCTGCAAGGACACTGGTGGCTGATAAGGCCAACGTGGGACAGGCAGTGGGGTTGCAAAAGGCCCAGCAGAAAGTCTCCTGTGAGGGGACAGCCAAGGCACAGTGCTTTCTGAGCTGTCTTTTCTCCTCGAGACTGATTCCACGTGTGTTCTCAAAGGAGGCAGCAGCATTATGGATGGTGTCTCCATGTCTCCTGACTGGAGGCCAGAGTGGAGCACTGATGGCAGTCAATATGGCCAAAGCTGAGGGATTGTTTCAGGGAGTCCTTGTTTCTCCTTTTGGGGCAAGTTCTCCATAGAGCACAATCTTAGGGAGGTGGTGATCCTTCATCCTGGAGATGTGCCCTGCCCAGCACAGCTGTGTCCTCAGTATCATGGCCTCAATACTGGTGACCTCTGACTCTTCAAGGACAGTGACACTGGTCATGTAGTCAGTCCCATGGATGTTTAGCATTGTACAGAGGCAGCCCTGATGGAAGCACTGGAGGAGTCATTAGAAAAATGACAAAATGTCAAAAAGCTATACTGTGCTGGGAAGTACAACATAAAAATTTTTATCTAAAAGGGGAGCAGAATAGGAAAACAAGGTTCATTGACACAGATTAAGTACTATCCAGAGTTTGAAGTTTATCTGATAGGTGCTTATATATAACTGCCACATTGGCATATTGAATTGTAACTAATCAAATATCTGTGGTTTTGAAGCAATGTTTGATCTGAACAGCCACTGAAGTTATCATAGGGAACGAAAATTTGATTTGTTGCCTAATAAATCTGGTCACTTTCTTGAGCCTAAAATACCACAGTTAGCTCTCTGGTGGCTTCTATATTTTCATCAAAACAGCAGTTACTTTATGGCTCCATGATGTTCCACATTATTCCACCTTTTTCCACTTTGTCCCATGCCCTTGCACTCTGCCATTTTTTCTGATTTTAATTTGTGTTATCAGTGCACTCCTACCTTGGGATTTTATTATTAGAGCCTTACAGAACTTGCATTCTGGTAATTTTAAGTATATGTGGATTCTAGCAGTCATAGAATCTTCTCAGATTAACAATGATGTTGTGAGCAGACAGTACTAGTCTTGGGCACAAGAATGTTCTGGTGAAAATACTACATATTATAACATTTCCAAAAATAACCACTGTTACTTGTCACCAACAAAACTGTCCTGAGAGACTTGTAATACCATCATATCTATGTTACCAGTGGTGTGATGTACAATTACATCATACTCCACCAAGTTGAGGCATAATGTTGAAGTATTTTATTTCAGCTCCATAAATGTAAATCAAGTCTTATCAAGGATATCTTATCAAGCAGGCTAGTATAGCAATAGCAGAATCAACAATAATAATAGTAATAATAAACAAATCTTTGTGACATCAGCTGTCCTAGAATGAAATGACTATACCTTTACTAGTGGGTCAGCTAAATAAAATCCAGTTGAGGGTAACTTACATGTTATTTTGTCTAAAAACACTCATATATGAGTCTGAAAACTCATATAGGAGAGCTCTGAATTGAGGTAGAGACCATGCAAGTTCTAATTATTTTAGTAATAATTTAAAAAAAAAAAATTATGAACAAACTCTCAGTATATATTTTATATGGATGAACTATATTGGAATAATTTTCATAAATCTTTAAGAGAAAACACGAAAAATATAAATATGCCCTTTTATATATATGTAGTCATTTCCTTTACAGGCCATAGGGAATATTTCAAATTACTAAAGAATACATTGTTTAAATCTATGTTAGCCTTGTAATTGTCTTTAAAGTGATGAGTCACTTGGACTCCAGATAAGAGCTCAGTTTGTATGGATGTCTGTTGGGGTAATGAGATAACACGCATACACAACCCCCCCTTTGCCCCTGAGATTTTATCATGAATAGTTTTTAAGTGCTCTTGTCACATTTCATACTAGCATGAGTGCAAGAAGGGTTTCTGAAATTAGATCAGATTCTCCAGGCATTACCAGGTAAGTTACTCCAGAGAGGAGATCAGATTTTTCTAGTTTGCTCTAGCACTCTGGGCTTCTATCAAGTATTAACATGGCCATAAAATGAAGCTGGTTTATTACAGTTCTCTAATTTTTTTAGAACTATTGCTCTTCAGAGAATTTATAACAGTGACAGCTACTATATATCCCTTTTTGCATAGGAGCTTGAGAAACAGTAGGAATTTCAAGTTTACATCTCTTCCCTATATGGATGAATAATGCTACACTTTAATACTAAAAAATCAAAGCTTGGCTCATAATCAACAAACCTCAGTTTGTTGGGGACCTAAATCCCAGCCTACAGTCACAGTTGGTGGAACTTTGAAACCTGGGGAATGAATGTAGCAGTGCACTACCAAGCCTGGACCTGGGCACTCCTGGCAAACCCTCTGCTCTCTAACTCTACAAACTGATTAAAAAAGCAGGAAACACTACATCTACCATTACTGCTGCTTTTGCCATTTTCCAGTAGTGATTTAACATAGAGCAACTTAGATTACTTTGATTGTGATCTTCTTTAAGAAATAAATAAAGAAATACAACTGCCACTTCAAGTTTTTGTACCAGCCACTGTTTAAAATACCTAAATCCTTAAAAATGTAATCTATTCAAATAGACATTATTATTTCCTTACAAAATCCACCCCCCACCCCCCCCCCCCGAAGAAACCTGGAATACTCACCTAGGCTTCTGAACTGCCATAAAATCTTGGGTAGAAAACAAGTTTACAGGATAATCTTATTTTCCTCAGTAGCTTCCAAATTTTCTCTTCCATTATGCTAAAAGCCTTAGATAATTTGATCTTGCTAGGAATTCCCAAATGAGGAGCACAAATACAGTTAAAAGAAAAGAATTCTTTAAAATGAGAAAAGCTAAATATTGCTTTGACATTTCTGAAGGTTTAAAGCCTTTTCTTCATTTGGTCTTGGCATGGTGATTTATATAAAACAGCAAATGTAAATACTTATTGCAAAGCCTGGTTTTGTATATCCAAAAATTTAATGGATGAAAGCCAAATGTCTTGTCAATTCACTGGGAGAGCCCTTCTTTGTTGTGATATTCAGTGCATAATAATGGAGTTCACTTTCCTGCCAGAAAATAGCTATTACTTTTCTATTATCTTGGATCTGCCCCACACCATAAATAAGTGGTTAGTATGAAGTGTATGGTTTTCTTAAGAATGCTTTAACTATCAATTTCTTTATCTCCAGATTTTCATAAGACCATAAATGTGTCCTGAGGGCAATCATGCAACATACAGGTAGGAGTCACTTCACTAAAAATGTTAGTATGTTCATATGATTTATGGTATGAACTGTTATTTGCCATTATTTCTTCTCTAATCCAAAATGTATGGCAGCATTTAGAAAATAGAGACTAGTTTCTCTAGAGAAGGCATAACAACAATTTCTGGTTTGAATTGTTTATAACTAAAGGGAGTCAAGAAAAAAATATCTAAAAAATTCCATGGTGAAATCAGACTGCAGTAGAAACCAGTGAATTTATAATGGATTTTATGCTAGATCCACTAACCTGTGTCATGAGAAGGATAGAAAATATATTTCCTAAACAAACTGCATTTTAAAGATAAATCCCTTGCTATATTTACTTGGATTTAAATAGTATGCAAACATAGAATCCCTTGGGTGAGTTGGTATTGTTTGCAATTTCATAGATGAAGCAAAAGAGAAACATCTCTTTCATTTTACCAGAGTAAAATATGAGTTTTAAAGTGAATAAAGTAGCTTTTCCTAGAGCAAATTACTTTTGGAAAAAAAGTCAACAGGAGCAAATATTGCTGTAGTAAGCCCACTGAATATCCTCTACTTTATCTTGTACCACCTTTGTGAAGTGCAAACTAGTTTTCATCACCTGATAAACCTTTGCAAAAACACATCTTCAAAATACTCAAGTCAAAGTATTGAAACAGAACAGCAGTGAATGTTTGGGAACTTCCTAAGAACTTGTTATACTGATAAAGAAATAATTTAATTTTGTTTTTCTACAGAAGAAACATTGGGCAGATGACTACAACTATACATGATGACAAATTTTTGATAGCAAGAGATAGGCAATCTTTTTTTTTTAAAGGATCTATATATGAACTGACTGCTACAATTAGAAAGAGGCAACATTTTATCTTTATCTTTTAAAGTTATCTTACTATTTCATGAGTCTCAAAAATTTCTAGACCAAGCAAAACGTCTTTTTGTTTTTTATGCCTGCATAATTATGAAGTTAACTAGAGATATACAGCTCAGCTGAAAAGATGGAAGACTAATGGCCCTTCATAAAGCAAAAGAAATTAAAACTTCCTTAATGTCTTCTCCTCAGTCTTCAAAATACAAACATCACAGCATTGATGCAGCACAAATCTCCACTACAGGTTCGGCAAAGACTTAAAACTTGCTACCATAGGTTAGACAGTTTTTTCCCTTTAGGTTTTGTCCAGACTAGAAGGGCCCAGTATGATTGTTCTATTTTTATTTGATTTTTAAATTCAAATTTTGAGAATTGGAATATTGGTTTAGACATTTCCATGATTGAATAGAATTGTAGCATCTAGACTTGCCTTTAAAGAAATTTTCCTGAGTCAGAAGGTAGTGGCTTGGTGTTGCCTGTTGAAACTCAAACTGTTGAAATTTTAATTGCTGTTAAAGCCTTTAACATCAGGATGAACTACATCCTGTAGTCATTGTTTTAGCTTATTTTTCAGGGGATGTAAAAGCTATGTGACAAATGACTAATTAGTCAGTCTGCCCCTTCCTTCTCTCAACTAAATTTGCCAAAGACAGAGATAACTGGGTTGTAACACCACTTACGTAAAGACTAGACTAGCTAGAGGAGCCCTACCCCAATATTTGCCTTCTGGGGGAAGAAGCTTAACTCAGATGGTACAGTGTGGGCCAAAGAAGCCAGTGGGCCAAAGCATGATGACATTTTTCTCTCACAGGCTGTGGGGGTAGGAAAGTCTTTGTATATTTAGAAGACAAAGAAACTGTTGCTTGTGGGACAGCCATTTTGTTATGTACTCTCTTTTGTAACTCTGACAGACTCTTCTCATTTAGCATATTTTACCTGATTACTGTTCATGTTTTGTTCTGATTAAACACTAAATAGAGTAGAAATCCTGCTTATGCTCTACCATTAATGCCTCTAGTCTTCTGAAGAAATCACAAGTTTTGTGTACTATCTATTTATACTACATCAAGTCTCTTAGATGGGAACAGATTTGTCTTCTGGTATTTGAACCCTCGAGGACACCAGAGGAGCCCTGAAATCCATCAGCTGGCATTTCTGCTAAAATGATTCCTTTGAGTCCCTCTGGGGATGCAAAACTGGTTTGTGTAGTTGAATTTTGAAGACTTCAAGCAGTAGTCTGGCCTGAAACTGCTACAAATATGAAGCAGAGGCTCTGAAAATTCTCCTAATCAAAGGCTTCTATACAATTAAAATTCATTGAGATCACCTTTGAGGTACATTGGTTTAGTTACTGTATTTTACTTAGGTTTACCTTTAATATCTTCCTGGTTTGTCCCAAGGCAATCTGAGATCTAAGGGACTATTGCTTTAACTGAGGTTGCAGTCACTGAGATCAGGAGACATCTTAGTAACTTGGCATTTTAAACCTTATGTTCCAGAGTTATGAACAACTTTGGAAAGACAAGAAGTGCTGTCCAAATAGAAAGCTTTATCTGATGGGCACATTTTGGGATTTAAAAAAGCATGGAAAACTCAGTACAGTCAGAACTGCAGAGTGCAGGCAACTCAAGAAGTGCATTGATAGCAATTAAACTTAACTTATGAAAATTAAGATGTTATTCTTTGAATTTCAGATTTCCAAACAAACTTATTTATTAAATGCTCTTTGAATACTTTACATATTCACATATTTTTGCCTATGGAAAAATGGAGATGGCTGGAGACAGTAGGTAGGTAGTAGAGTCTGAAATTTTTCTTTCTCAAAAATTATTACTTTGAACTTTTGAACATAAAAATCTGTAGCTTGAATACTTCTTGCCGAGCATAAAATATATTAATTTGCAAGGACTGCATGGTTTTGTTAGACAGGATGAAATAACTATATGTTATCTTCCTCTGCCTCATTCTCCTCCCTTTCTGGAGTCTGTAGCAGTACTATGAAAGTGAATATTGTAAACTGTGGAGGTTCTATAAGACTGGATGGAAAGGACAAAGTCAAGGTAAAGTTGCTACACGTCATAGCCTTAGACAAAAGCTCATGACATTTGCTTTCCCTCTTTAAGTCTATCTAGAGCACATAGAGTACTGAGATTTTCAGAGCAGAAGTTAAGCAGACCCCAAGCACCTAGTATAAAAGTTGCAATCCTGAACCAGGCACTCATTTGATGCATATTTTTTGAGGTACATAAGCACATTAAGTAACTCCCCTTTGATTCATATGCTAAAATTCAGTCTCTGTCCCAGTCTGAGCAAATCAGAATGTATCTCAAGGATTCAGGATCTAGGAATTAAGCATTTTCCAAAGACCGGTCATGATATGCTTCAAAATTGTCTAATTTGGAATCTGGCCTCTGAAAAGAAGTATGATCACTGACTTTCCAAAGATTGTTGAGAGAGGAAAAAAAAGATCCTTATCCTCATGCAAGATATCTAATGTGTAGAGAACATTGCTGGAGATATCAGCTTGTTGCTTTCATCATGAAAAGGTTGAAGTCCCTGTCTCCTGCTCCCCAAAGGACTATGCTTACACTGCATGTACTGACCACTCTGAGGAGCTTCACTCCTCTAGTCCCATTAGCACTATGTAAGAATTAATCTATGGCAGAGAGAAAGCAAAGAAGGAATATGACTTGCAGGTGGTACAAAACTGAGAGGAGTAGCTGACACACCTGGGGTTTGTGCTGCCATTCAGAGGGATTTTGGTAGGCCTGAGAAATGAGCAAACCAGGTATCTAGTGAAGTTCTGAAAATGGAAGTGCTAAGTCTTGCCTCTGGGGAGGAATAACTCATGCACCAATATGGGCTGGGGACCAGACAGAAAGTATCTTTGCAGAAGAGGATCTAAGGAATCTTGTGAACAAGTTGGACATGAACCAGCAATGTATCTTTACAGCACAGAAGGGCAAAAGCCTCCTGGGATTAATTAGGCAGAGCGTTGCCAGCAGGCTGAGGGAGGTAATCTGTTCTCTCTACTCAGCCCTGGCCAGATGCATGTGGAGTGTTGAGCTTAGTACTAGACCCTCTGGGAAAAGGAAGACATGGGCATACAAGGTCAGTGAAGATCCACAAAGATGATTAAAGACTTGGAGCGTTTGCTGCATGAGGAGAAGCTGAGAGAGTTGGCAATGTTCATCCTGGAGAACAAGAAAGCTAAGGAGCATCTTATCCATGAGAATGGACAAAGTAAAACAGTAAAAATGGAGCCACACTCTTTTCAGTGCTGTTTAGTGAAAGGACAAGAGGTGATGTGCACAAATTGAAATACAAGAAACTCAACTTAAACATAAGAAAAAACTTTATTTACTGTGGGGATGACTAAACACTGGCACAGGTTGCCCAGCAAGGTTGTGCAGTCTCCATCACTGCACATTCTCAACACCTAGCTGGATATGTCTGTGGGCAGCCCACTCTAGCTGAGCCTTCTTTGAGCAAGGGTGGTTGGACCAGACAATCTCCAGAGGTGCCTTCCCACTTCACATCTTCTGTGATTCTGTAACTCTCTAGCCCGGTGAAAAGTTTATCATTTGTGGTCTTTAGGCTTTGCTTCAAGGATTTCTTTCTGTATTTATGTTTTATAGGAGAAAATTCATAAGCAGTCTCTGGAACTGGGACAAGCTAGTTTTGTACTAGCTTTTGAGTATTCTGATTTGCCATGCTACTTTATAAAATTTGGCAAACAGCTTCTTTCAATGAACTTTTAGTGATATATGTTCTAAGGAGAGGATTAGATTCAAATCACTAGGTCCAGTCTGAGTAACCCTGCAACCTCAAATGTCTCTAAAATGTAGAGAATAATATGAGATTAAAGTACTTTGCTCCTTTTGCACTAGCCATTCCTAGGAAAGTTTTTTGGTTTTTTTTTACAGGATACTTAGGGATTTTAACTGACAATTCTGTTCTACTGTCTTAGTGCTGTCTCCAAAGTCTAGTGCAGAGATAAGACCATGCATCTGAGTATCTTTTGATGTATCTACTGATAGACAGATTGACAAATTTGCCAAGCCCTAGGGGTAACTTGAAGCACCCACATTTGCTGATTAAAACTGTTAGGAAATCAGAGGATTGAATTTTCCATTAAACTATTGTAGAAGTTTTTCAATTCTCTTACCTTTCTGCAGAGCTCAGCTGACAGGATAATGTGGTAGACGAGGCATGGAAAAATCTCATTTGGGAAGGCACTCTCTCCTGCATTAGATTTTTCCTGAGAGTGCTTGATCAATTATTTTCTCATTTAAGCAGGTAATATGAAACACTATATAATTAGAGGGATAATAGCAGAAGTAGCCAGCAGGCAGAATTAAAGAGAAACAGCTTGGTGCCAAAACTGTTTTGCTGTCGTTGATGTTTATTACCTAGCACTCAGAAAGATATCAAACACAGCATGGGGGTTTTGTTCTGTCTTATTTGTTTTATCTTCATAGAGCTAAAAATCACAAGGATCCATTCCCTCTCTAAGGTGCAGTACCATCTCATTTAGCAGCTTACATTCTTTTTTTGTTTGTTTGCTTGGGTTTGGGTTTTTTGTTGTTTTTTTGATTGGTTGGTTTTCGGTTGGTTTTTTTTGGTTTGGTTTTGGCTTTTTTTTTTTTTTTTTTTGGCTTGTTTTCCTTGGAGGAGATGAATTATAGTAGAAATATTTGCAGCAGCCTATCTGTCAGCAGAAAACAATAACATAATACAGCCAGGACTATAGTGGTAGACTTACTGGAAGGGTATTTCATTATCAGGTTAAACTTAACAAATTGAATTTGCTTCACTTTTGTTAGAAATCAGATCCACAATGGGTTAGCTAAAGAAATGTCATTGCTGTGACTGAAGGATGTAAACCAGATATAGATTTGCTGAGTATGTTTGTAGAAGAGATGTTTATATCTCACATTTTAAATAGACATAGGGGGATAAATGAACACGCGATGTGTTTTCCATCAAACATACTGCCTAGGAACTTCCAGTACTTGAGAAACAGAGCTGGTTGCCAGCTGTATTTCAGATGATCTGCTTATCATGGAGATCTCGGCAACAGAGGCACTGGGCAGACTTGGGTATTTTATTACAAAGAAAGCAAAAGCCCATGTTTCCTTTCCTTTAAAATAGTATGAAGCAGGAATTATTGTTTTTGGTAAAGTTTCACCAATATAAAGCTAATCAGAGAATTCGGAAGTGGTTTATCCATTTGCATGCTATGAAGTAAGTCTTGCTGATTATAAGAGCATTAGAGAGCAAAGTCTGAAGCTGACATCTGATTCTATTTTGTAACTATGAAAGTAGTGAGCATGAACACCTCTTCTGCCAAGACTGTTTCTTCCTACCTGAACCACCAGCAATTCTTTGCCAAAGGTGGCCATTTCTGAAACAGGAGGGAGAAAAGTGCAGAAGAGAGAAAAAGTACTTTTTACTATTCAAATAGCAGTTTTAAACTTACAAAAATGTAATTATTGAGAAATCTAGGGACCTTTTCTGTTGTGACTTCTGCAGGAAGAGAAAAAAATATGAAATCTCATCTAGATATGAGAGAATTAAAGACAACTCAGTGCTGTGGATTATGTTCATACCAGAACTGTAAAATGCAAGAGCACACTGGAAGTTCCTTGGTATCTTCTACAAGTTCTCAAGAATTTCCAATTTATATTGCTTAACCAAAACAACTATTCATTATTAGAAACTGTTTTCTTTGTTGTCTGTAATACTCGTAGGCTGTAAAAATGAAAGTGGTTGGAAATTGTTTTACTGAGAACTTGTAAAGGATTAGGCACAGTGTCAGCTAATACACATCAGCTGAGAAGCAATAACTTTAAATTAGAATGACTGAAGAAGCACAGGAAATCTGATCATGTACAGTCTGGCATAAAAGGACTGGTGAATACCAGTGTTGGTATTTTCACTGTGGCTTTTAAATCTCTTGTTCCTTTGGTTTGTTTGGTTGGTTGGTTGGTTGGTTTGGGATTGTTTTGTTTGTTTTTTGGGTTTTTTTGTTTTTCTTTTATGCTTTTTGATAGCAACAAAAAGTTGGTATGCACTTCTCTTGCTCTAGTTCTGCTTTCCTAGAATTCATACCATCCTTTCTGAGGTTCCCATGATCCAACATACACTATAATTATGAAATGTGTGGAAAAAAATCTTCTGAGAACTGATTTCTCCACCAATAATGCAACTTCACACATAGTAGAAATTACATGTCTGTGAGGTTGGGGGTGAGGGGTGTGGAATGAAATGACAGGAAGGGAGCAAAAAACTCCACTTTACTCAAGTAAAGTACATTAGTACATTATAATTACTTCTAAAAACACAGCTCCATGGCAGAGAATTGAGGTCAAGAATGGAGGGTTAATTAAGTGCAATCCAACCTAAGAATTTTGATCGTGTATTAAAATACTTCATGCTAGAAAAGAATTTACAACAAATAGTCATGTGCTTTCTTAGTCTACCCTAATAATGCTAGAAATGCTATGCCAGACAGCCAGCTACTCTGTTGTCTAGACAAATGGCAAATTCTTGCTAATTGCAAGTACAAACAGCCCAATTAAAAAGCAGGTTTTACAGTTATGCTAGTAGGAAATGATAGAAAATGGACTATGCTCTCATAAGCTTTTTTCCTTTTCACTAGTTGAGATGGAATTGAAATCCTGCACATTAAATTATACTGATTTCATCAACTATGAATATGTATTTTCCAAAATATATGACTGTGAACATATGGATTATATTTTCAAGGCATGTCTCAAGATTCGGAGTTATTAAAAGTCATCTGTTTTGTAATATTTAAACTATTTCCAGAGTTAAATCTTGACTTCTTAGACATATTTTCCAGAAACATTTGCAGAGAATTGTGTGGGTTTTGTGTTTACTAATGATAATGAACTACAATGAGGGGGGGCTAATATTCTTTATGTGTAAGTTGTTTGTTTTGGCATTTACACAGTCATCTACAAGAGCTTTCTCATGGACACTTACTCTTTCTGGCTTTCCTTTTATGTATCTCTTTTGCCCTATTTGTGTTGAAATGAAAAGAGATATGCTTCACTTTTATGCAGGATGATGAATTATGAAGCAATTTAGAGTGCATTACCACTTGTATTCCTTTCTTCACCTAATTACAGAAAAGACCTTATTTTTCAATGCATATTTGCCTCGGAAGCCTTGTATAAAGTGCATGCATCAGTGAAGTCCTAGAGTATAACAGATTATTTCAAGTATTCGTGGGACTCCTCATGGATAGTACCAGGGAAAAGAGTTGCATTCATGGCTATTGGTCAGTTGTGGATGTCATGGTTACTGAACACTGTGATACTGTCCTGGGCATACTGAACCACCAGATGTGCATTGTTCACTTACACCTTTCTAAACTTGCTCATAATTAGAGCTACTTTCTACTGAGTTGCTGTACCATGTATATAGGTAACATTTTCTTGTATTCCTACAAATTGCAATACCAACCACTTCTGGATTGGGATGGCAGTCATAAAGTGGGTGTATTCTTCACAGAATCACAGAACTGTCATGGTTGGAAAAGACCTCTAAGATCACCACATCCAACTGTTGACACCTCTCCTCCCTCTGAAAGTCAATCTTTATCTTTAATAATTGATATCTTTATCACCATGTCCATTGTCTCATGTACAATTTTTTTAAATACCTCCAGGGAGGTCATTCCACCACCTCCCTGGTCATTCCATTCCAATGCCTAATTAGTCTCTCAGTAAATAAATTCTTCCTAATACCTAGTCTAAACTTCCTTGGAGCAACTTCAGGCCACTTCCCCTGGTGCTATCTTTAATCACTTGAGAGAAGAGGGCAGCACCCACCTCCCTACCAACTCTCTTCAGGTAGTTGTAGAGAGTAATAAGGTCTCCTTTCAGCCTACTCCTCTCCAAAGTAAACATTCCCAGTTCCATTAGCTTCTCCTCATGGGTCTTGTTCTCCAGACCCTTCATCAGCCTTGCCATATGAGTTGTGATATTTGCATAGTACAGACAAGCAGGTGGCAGGACAAGTGATAGAAAGATTTTTCCAGAGAAACCAAAAAGAAGTTTGGTGGGAGGTGTGGTGCTGGTGGATGCCATTATCTGGTATGCAATGGCAAGGGTGTGGGATGCTCTGAAGCAATTTTAGGTCTGAGATAAGGCAGCTGCTTGCCCACCATATACCCTGCTGAAAACAGCCTGGGCAACTGCTCAGCAGACCAATGCAAGCAATGCCTGCAGGATGAGAGCCTATGGAGTGAAAGCAGAATTTGGTGTGCTCTTAAATTAAGACTGGAATATATCATAAGAATTGACTTGTCTACTCCTCTATGTGTATCTCTTGTCATCTCCCTGAAACAGGTCGAGTGTCCCCTAGGAAAAGGATGAGGGAGGGTTCCCCAGCCAGCTGCAGTGGGACAAAATGATGTCACATATGGACATGTCTGTAACACTGGATTAATAATTGTTCAGTATTATCTTCAGCCAATAGGTACATAGTTGCTAGGCTGGTTTAGGTTGTCATGGAATCTTGTATTTAATTGTGTTTAATGTCAGAGCTGGACCCTGACGAGAGGGGGCTGCCACATCACATCTGTGCATCTACAGATGGAATTTAGAGGTGAACCACCATGGCCATGGCTAAAGTCCTCCTTTATTTATCACAGCATTGTGGAAGATTCCTCTGCAGAGAAGTGCCATTCCCTTGGGTCACTCTGACTGCTGGGGTCCTGTGGATTATTGCACTGCAAGAGCCTGCACTCACAGGGTTATCAGCAAGACCATTTTCATGTCATCCTTCATGTCCAAAGCTAAGCAATGTGAACAGTCTGAAAATTTGCTCTGAAGTGAGCTCCTGCAGGATGGTAAAGACAGCTATAAAACCTTTGATCCTCCTGCTACAACTGCCGAAGTGCTGCTCTGAAGAATTCCCTGCTGGAGTCCTCCTGCCTGCTCTGTCTCCTGTCATTTCTGCAAAAAGTCTTGGCACCAGCCCTCTGCCATTCCTGCACCCCCTGCCCCAGAACTCTGGGCTGTGCTGCCGCTGATGGGAGCTTGGCAGTGACTTCAATGCATCCAGCCCTCCGTGCAGGGTCTCCCATTGGGCTTGGTCCTGCTATCAGAGACATAAAAGGAAGAAGGAACTTCTTACATTCCCCTACGTGACCCAGAGCAACAGCTCTGTGTGTGGATTTTTTGTTCTTTTGGGGAGAAGTGAATGAAGGTGGATCTACTGAAATAAATTGCAGGCCTTTGTTTTGATTAAAGACATTGTGTAAGTGCTGCTTGTATTTACTCCAGTCACATTCCTACAGCTGTAGTTACAATAGAGGGCAGTTTATTTTTAAGATGAGAGGAGGCCTTGACAAAAGGTTACAGTAAAGCAAGAAAACCTAACAGCATTGATAAAGTACACCCTCCTAAAATTATCAACCCTAATCCTTACCTTGATATAAAACTTTGGATTTCTAGCTGCAGGCTAAAAATTGTTATAATGACAATATGCTTTCTCAAATGTAGTGGCAAGGTGAAAGAAAATCAACCCAAATATCATATCAAACCTACATCAAAACTAAAAATGCTTTCTTATATGAGAAGGGTATTTTTTTCTCTCTGGAGAAATGCCACATTTATGCTTAAAGCATAAAATACAGTGAGGGAATAGATGGCAGTGTTTAAAACAAGCAGATGAGCTCCAGAAACTTCTACCAGCATTAGCATAGCTGGCTGCAAAGAAGGTACTATTTATCTTAGGAGTCACTGGATAATGTGTAACATATACAGAAAAGAGAGGTATAAGGTCAGCTCTCTTGTGCTGAGGAGCCCTAGTAGTTTGGAATTGGAAGCATTTTTTATGAGGCCCTGTTCCCTTAAACTTCCAGGCAAACATACCATAGCAAACAAATTCTTTCAACTTTTTATTTTCTCTCTCATTTTCTGTGTAGGAAAGAGACATTTTCTGGTTTTTTCATCTTGAGAGTGCCTGAAAACTAAGAATAGATGAAAGAGAAATACTAACCAGAGTCTTCCAGAAAAATTCTTGTATCTATAGGTTCATGTATTTTAGGATTTCAAAGGAACATTATGATTATCTAGTCAGAACTGCCTGACAAGCTGTAAAACCTCACTAAGTAATCTCTCCATCAGGCACATAACGTCTGTTGGAGTTATTGCATACCTCTTAGAGAGATACCTAGTCATGATTTAAGGGCTGCAAGTGATGAAGTTATGCAGTCCTTACTCAGGATCTGACTCCATGAAAACATCAGCATGTTCTGTTTTTTAAGTTTGGAGGAACCTAAAGATATACCTGGCTTTAAATAGAGTCTGTATGAATAAAGTCTACAGAAATTAAAACAAATAAAAAGAGGATTAAGATCATCATAAGATTACTTGTGCACCACCTTGTCTTTTTTAGAAGACCTGTATTTTTTATCTAAAAGATTAATCCTTCAAGTGGATCTCTTTGGGTTTAAACTGATTTACTTTTCTAACTCATTGATCTGTATGAACAGCTTCCAGCTCTCTGTATGATTCATTGTAACAGAATCATAGAATGGTAAGGGTATGAGGAGACCTTGATAGAGCATGTTCATCTAGAGCAAGTTGCACAGGTTCACATCCAGGTAGGGTTTGAATATCTTGAGTGAAGTAGACTCCACAACCTCTCTGGCCAGGCTGTTGCCGTGCTCTCAAACTAATGAAGTTTTGTGCTGATGTTCAGATGGAACTTCCTCTGTTCCAGCTGGCACCTGTTGCCCCTGGTCCAGTCTCTGAGCACCTCTGAAGGGTGTCTGGCCTCATCCTCTTGACACCCACCCACCCACCCTTTTGATAATTATAAGCACTGGTAAGATCTCCTCTCAGTCTTTTCTCCCTGCTAAACAGACCCAAGTCTCTCAGCCTTTCATCAAAAGAGAAATGCTCCGTTGTTCCAGATACACTGTCTTGTCCTGTTTTATGTGTGGTAATATTCCATTTTTGGTATCTTTTTAAAAGAAAATAATGTCAAGAAAATTACAGCGGAGGCTTCAAATTTATGTATGTAGTAAGGTAAGTTCTCTGAAAAGCACCACAGGAATCCAAGCTGCCATATGCTAATGAGACTTCAGGTGTCTGGATATGACACCAGGTCAAAATGATGACTGAACTGCTTACGTACTGCCAAATAAAGCAAAAGCATAGCAGCTATGTGGCAGCAATAAGGACTGACTGGTACTCTGATCAACATATTTTTGCCTGTAGTGGAAGCTGTCTAAAAATACTTGGTTGCTAAATAAGATCAAGAAACCTGATAAAAATATATAGCCAAAAGATGTTTTTTTCTGAACAGATGTATATAAAGTATGTTCACAGATCATGTCAGGATGCAAACCTTTTCTTGCATGCAACTTTAAAGTACAAACTGACAAATTACTTGCCCTCTTTCAGACACATTCATAGAAAAATATGTCAGAATACAATAAAGTTGCCAAAACATGACCATATTGGTAATCTTGTTTTCTGTGGCAGTGAACATTATGCACTCATAAACACTCAAACTATGGTAGCTCTTCTCTTTGAAATAACAAATGATTCCAGTATTAATTTACACCATCTGATACTAGAATAGATCTTGCTTATGTCCAGTGGTGCCCTGCTATTGCATGAATCGACTGTCAGGGCTGAAGGTCACGGAGTGACTCAGTGCCCATACAAACAGATGGAATACTGGGAAACCACTTTATAAAAAATCTTACCTTACTAAAGCAAGCAAAACTCCTGAAAGCTGTGAACTCTGAGAAACATCAGTCATGGCTTTGTAGCTCATTTTTCAGAGACAAATAAACAGGAAAAGCAGTCATAATATTTGCACACCTGAATAAAACAAGCTACGATTTTAATTTGGGGTTTAAAACAGCCCAGTTAATTTGCTTAGTCAGATAGACTTCCTGTGTGACCTTGAATAAATTGCCTGGGACAAGTTTTTTTTTAATTTTGTAAACGTCATTTTGATATGCATTGGAGTATTTGCTAAAGATTTGCATAACTAACAGGCACTGAAAACTTGTGCATATCTATCCTTTAAAATGATCTTTCAGTGTTTTTCCCAAGGCTGAATGTGTAAATGACTAGAAGTTTAAAAGCCCAAGAATCTGGACTATTATAAACAATGAAATTCAGAATTATTTTCACTTTACATTTTGTTAACAAAGTAGTATGGTGCCCATGAAGCTTTTGAGAACTGATACTTTGGACAGTCTGCTCCAGGAATGTAGATCAGTCCCTTCTGTAATGTGAAAACAATTGAACCTTCACTAAACATTGTGAGGCACACATCATGTTGTGTCATAATGTAGCCATATCTCAAGCTTTTGTTAAGACAAGGGAAATAAAATATTCGTTTGCTCCATTAAGAATATGTATTTCTTCTGTAACTTGCTCTCCCAATTTCCACAGTTCATCAGAGGAGGGAGAAAGGATGCATTTTAAATCTTACTCAAAAATATAAATTAGACAAGGGGAATTCCTTACATCAAAAATTGGTATCATGTAAGCAGCAGAAATAGCAGAGCAGAGTGTTGCTCAGTACCTCCTAGAAGTTGCTGAGCACCTCATAATCAGGACAAAATTTCTACATTTGTTTCAGGCTTGACTCTGCAATACTCAATCAAATGACTCCTCTCAATTTATGCAGAATTCCCTTGAAACCAAGAGAACTAATTAAACAAAAATCACTCAGGATAGAAGGAGTTGCACCGAGGCCCTAAGAGAGCACAGCCACATGCACTTCAGACGACTGAAAAAGCTCTTTCCACAATAAACATCATAGATGTATGAATAAGCTAATTGCTGATGGGAAGACACTGTTGTTTTTTATTAAACATGATGGCTCAGAAGCAGCATCTGGCTCAAGTAATCCCTGAATTTTAGGTGCCCAGAAGGGATACCAGGGAAAAACAATTAAAACATATTTCTTATAATTCTTATAAGCATTTGCTATGAGCAACCATCAGAGGTGGGATAACGCAGAAAGTGGCTACTCTGACAGTTGCTATAGTCCAGTGCTTGACTGCCACAGATTCCATCACACGTACAAGATACTATATTACAGTTGGAAAAGGACATTTTCAGAACACTAGACCATAAACTTCAACATTTACACCCATTTTTTACGTGCCACAGTGGAGCAGTAAGATATGACTACTGAACATCTTTATGTTGACAAATCAGAAAGTGCTGATATTATAAGATTGCTGTACACCATTTGACAGTTTAGTTTTACTATACCTTTTGGTTTTATAGAAATACATTTAATCCTTTTACTTAGAAGCAAAAAACACTTCTGCTTCAAATTATTCAGATATGGTTAGTTCACTTTAATTATTTTATATGAAAATGTTTTATTCCTTTTTTCAGTCAAAGTGGCAGAGATCACTTAGAGCATTGAATTAGAACAGTCTCAGTAAAATCTAATCAAAAGGTCCTGTGAGTCTGAGCACGGGATCTGGTAAATTCAGTAACAAATAAAACATAATTCTAAACAGTCATGTTTACAAATAAAAAATTAAAATTACAAAATCTGAACAATAAGTTAATAAAGTGAAATATTTATCAACTGTTCAGATACAAAAAACCTCAGCAACTTAATTTATATATCACTATAGCAGACATGACAACATTGTGAATAAGGCTATCCACTGTCATAAGTGGTACTTCAAGATTTTCAACAGAAAACTTATATTTTAATTTTCTGTTCATATATAGCCAAAAGTAAGAGGCAAAGCCAGCCTAATAGTAATCCAAGGTTCTGTAGGAGAAACATCAACCAGGGTCGCCGTGTCTGAATATGAGTCATTTCAGGAAGCTAAAAAAAGAATAAGACACCAGAATGAGAGCCAGATATATTAATCTCTGGGAAAAAAAGTCTTATGGGAAAACAAAGCAAACCTCATTTGAAAAGTTTCAAAATGCTGAGTTCCTGAATATATCTATTAAATCTGTAGCTTGTTCCATACACTGTAACAATGCCAGTCTTGACGGGGAAATATTTAATTCGATTTTGATTCTTTTAGTAGCACCAACAAGAATTATAAATGAAATTCCAAAGTTTGCCAACTTCTCAATAGTTTTTAGTAATTTTATACAGTTGTCTGTAAGGAAATGCTTATTTAGTAAAATTAGTGATTTCCTTCTGTGGGAATAAACTAGTTTGAGATTTTTTGCTTCATTACTATATATAGGGTCAATCCTGCTCTTACTGAAATAATTGGCAACATTCCTATTTACTTAGACTTTAGTAAATATACAAGTAAAAAATGGGATTTTTAAAAATATGCTTGAAAAAAAAAATAGTTTTCTCTGAGAGTTTTAAATCAAGTAAAGGAGCAACAGCTGTATATAATCATATGAAAAGTGATGTGTGACACCAGGAGAGACACTAATGACTGGTGAATACTTTCATGTTAATTCTGGAAATAAATATGGACCAATAGCCCAGTACTGACCTTTGGGTTTGTTTGTGTTCTTTTGTTGATTTGTTGTGAACTTCAAAACAAGAGTGTATGGTCCTGAGACTCTCCCATCACCCCTTCCTGTTCCACTCACAGCCTGTGCTTGAATGAAGCTACTTATTTCCTCTGCTCTTTAGAGGCTTCTGACAGGAGCTGTAACAGCATCAGCCACTGGGAGACAGTGGAGTGGTGCTGACCAAAAAGGCTAACAAAAAGGGTATTTTTACAACTATTTTGCCTTGCTTATCTTTCCCTGTGTCAGAAAGGGGTCTCCTGCTCTGCTTCTCCTGCATGTTCCTTTCTTTAGAAGCTGGCAGGGGCCCAAAAGAAACCTGTAGTGAAAAATCTGCCTCAACTTAAAAGTTTTGTGTAAAAAGGTAAACCCTGGTACAGCTTGGTGGCTAAACCTGAGTTCCACCGAGCTGAGGCATATATGGCACAGCTGCTCCATTGCAACAGCATGATAACTCTCCTTTTAAATACCCTTCTTTCCCCAATATAAGAAATATAGTTAAGGTTAGTCAGAAAAAAATTCACCTAGTTGCCTCAGGAAGTGGTTGGCTAGCTCCTATTTCTTTAATATACTTACTGTCCTTGCTTTTATCTCCCTCCTGGCAAATTACCCATTCTTTCTGGTCAGGAACTATCTGAACTGATATTATCAGTACAAGCACTCAGAAATGACACCCTAGTCCTTGGCATTTCATACAATACATGTGATTACATAAATAACCATAACAGTTACTTCATAGATACTCATTTAAGAGTCTGATAAAGAATTTTCAAGTGTTTTCCAAGAGGAAAAGGGGACATGTCTTGTCATAAAAATAGTTCATTAGGAGTGAGTTGCTCTGTTCCGTTCCATATATTGGTGTCTCGAGTTTCAATTCAGATTAGATTTATGTTAAAGAAAAGGTATAATATTAATGAAATGATCTTTGGAAACAGTGCAAAGGTATGATTATACTTATCACCTTTTATGACATCAAGTACAAAACCCCCTCACTGTACTACTTATAAAATCTGTTTTTCAGGAATTTAATTTTGGTGAAACAAGTTAACCCAAAATATTATTCACACACATATCTTGATGCAACAATTTATGTTGCAATATAATACCTGCACATCATGCACTTTTGCAAACCACAGTATTCCTCCCACCTTCCCCGGTCACTGGGAAGATGAAGTTTTTCAGATTTCTTGGTGAAAAGTGATGACAGATACAAATAATTTTATATTTTAGCCTTTCCTCCAATTTTTAAAATTATTAGCCTACTCTACTTGCTAATGTAGCTAGAACACCCCCTGTAGAAAGGAAAGACCTTTAACTAAGCACAGAAGTTTTGTGCAATCTTGACTGCTGCAGCAGTCTCACAGTGCTGTCCTCTCAATGAAACCCCACCTCATACCCCTCAGTGCCTCTCAATGCAGAAACCAGAGAGGCACTTGGGTCTTAGTTGCTTACTTAACTCTTATCTAACTATTCCTCTAACAAATGAATATGTGAAAACCCATAAAACAAATACTGAAAAATATAGCTAAGGTTTGTACACCATTTTAAGCAGAAAGTTGAACAATACATGAAGTCTGCCTTAGTTTCTTTTGAGATATACTTAAAAAGCATACAAACTTTTCAGATCTCTAGATTCCTGCAGTGCTACACTTTAAAATAAAATATTAGCAGTGATATTCAACACTTATGCTTCTGAAAAATGGAGGTGAGCAACCCAATGGCAGTTCTTTTGACAAAATGCAGAGAAAGAGTGATAGGATATTTTATTATTATTATTAATAATAATATTAATACTTATTAATAAAAGGGAGGTGAGAGAAATAAGATACTCCCCTCTCTAGACCTTCTATCTCCTCTTCACATCAAGAACTACATTATGGTGACAAGCTGAAGACAAGGGAAAATATTTCCCTGTCTCTGCCTGGAATTGTGTCATCTCTTAGGATTTACAGTTGGCACATTGCTTTGGAGACTCATGGGGAAACATCGTGTTGTTCTGGGAACTTGTGACTCTCTGATGGATGCTGAGCCTACATTGAAGGAAAATTAGGTCTAAATCATTCTTAACCAAATTAGTAAAATTATGCCAACCGAGTAGGTAGGCAGTGCAACTTAGAAATTTCTGTGTCAGAACAAGATGCAACTTGGTACACAGTGTTCTTGCCTCTTATTTACCACCTTAGTCAGGAATGCTGACACATCCACAATCCTTAGGCAGCTTCTTCATAAGCTTGTAGGAGCACTTTATATTCACTTTATGTTTGTTAGGATAGCAAAACCAGACTAAAATACACCCAAGGTGTAAGCTCAGTTGTTGCAAGTAGATTTTTAAACAGGTTATAATACTGACATGGAATATCAGGTTTAAAGTATTATACTTGAACCTGGCAAATTATATCTCAGGCAGGAGGTGGGGAGTGGTAGTAACAACAACAGAGAGCCAGGGCTGGGGAAAAAAAAGTAATGTTTTGTGAAAAGACAGACCTCTGTTTTTTCCTCATCTTGATCCAGTCACTCAAAATAATTGATCTTTATTCAGAAGCATGCAAGTAACTTCACGTTAACATACACTGGTTGAAGAGCTATGAGACTTAAACTGGAAAGATTATTAAGTTCTTCATTGTTACAAGTGTAACAGCCATGTTTTCAATAAATGATGCTGCTCATGGCAAAAAGTTTTTCCAAAGCCCTTAGACCCTTCTCCTAACGTATATCTTCACATTTTATTTTTCTATAGTCAGATCATTGCTATTGAATTGGGAGTATAAAAAATGATGGACAAATATGGAAAAGTAGAGACAAGCTGATGGGTCTTTAATTGCTTAGGAGCTCATTCAAAACACTCTGAGATAGAAAGGCTGTCTAGAAAGAAGCACAGGGTAAACAGCTTGCATTTTACTTTAGAAACAGAAAATCGTTAAAACAATCATTGAAAAATATATAAAGAACAGGGCAGAAAACCAAACCAAACCAAAACAAAAAACCCCCAAAAACCCCGCCACAACATTTTTTTCAAGATTTAAAAAAAAATATGGGAATCAAATGCTTCTTTATGTTGTACTAGCTCTACCAGTCCTAGAATATATATCTTACCTTTCCCCTTTTAAAGGTATTTTATGCCTATCTCATATTCCTCACCTATTAGCCTTTATTTCATGTTTTTACTACTAATTACACTTATCATGGCAGTAACACCATGTAAAACCAGCCTATGTCTCCAAGCACTGTGCACGCACAGGGCAGGTGACACGCTCTTCCCAAGAAGCCCATGAACCTTTTTTTCCACCAAGTTAAGCCACTTGCATTTGCCTGACACTCGTTTATGATGTGGCTGTGCTCAAAGGAAAATTTAATAGATTGATGTTCTCACCATTTCTGCTAAAGATAAATACAAGAACATTCCAGCTGTAACAGTAAAAATCCAGTTTTGAATGCATAGGTCTGTTGATACAGAAAGGCCAATATAAAGTCCTAAGAATGCTGTTAGTGCACTTATAAAATTCATCAAAATTGCAATCTTCGTAGGGAGCCCTGTACTTAGCAGCACAGCAAAATCTCCTGCATAGAGAAACAGACAGAAAATCTGTTATTCAGCTCATAAATGCATTTGTAAGACTCTTGGTATTAAAAAAGGATCGAAAACAATTGATATGCACAATGATAGTGAGTGATGGACAATTGCCCTTAGATTTCTCTAAAATTAGTTATTAACTCATCCTGTATGAAAAAACACCAAAACTCAAAACCTCATATTCACTTGTATTTGTTTAGCTGTGCCTAAACATAGCATACAGTACACAGGAGTGGATTTCTGTTAGTTCTTGATGTTCTGTGATATTTCCAACTTGGATACATGCAAAAGTGAAGTCACATGCTTTCCCAGAGCTTCTAAATCTTTCTCCATTGGGAACGTGCCAGTTCAAATCATGTGAGGATATTTGCAGCATGCTCTCTGAGTGCTTTACAGGTGCTGCAAGTCAGAAAAACCTATGCCCGTCTGATTTCAATTTGAGTTTAGTTCCACTGATTTCAGACCTGGTTTTCTTTGGTAAACTGTACATCAAAATCTCAATTTTTCTTCTAAAATAAATTATTTCATAACATGTCCATGGTAAATGATACTGAAAATTCTCTGCGAGTACAGAAATGCCACAATGTCAGCTGGGCACAGAATTGGTCCAGAATTAAGGTCTGCTTTTGGAGTATCTTGGTCATTTCTTTCTTATGTGAAAGAGTTACCAATTTTTGCAGCAACTCTCCAACCCACTTTTTTGTTTTGGAAAGTTTTTTGCATACATAGCACATGAAATCTCCAGTCATTTTAGAACAGAAACAGGAATCCACAGTTCTTAATTCAAATTTGCCAGCATATGTATGTTCATCAACACAATGTCAGGAACAACTTAATCTACACTAGACTCACCACAAGGAGATAACTGAGGAAGCTATTCAATGGAACAACCTTCCTGTCCTACTTATATCTGATGTTATTATCTTGGTATTCTTTATTAGCATCAGGGATGAGGGTAGCTTGAGGAATACATTGTTAAATGACTCTCCTGCATATTAAGACTCTTGGATAGCCTGTGGTGTCAAGCAAACATGGCTATTGCTCACAGCTTACTATTTTTTCTGCCTATCCATGAGAATAACAGGCCACTCTGACCTGATGGCTTTTACACTTGGATTGAGTGAGATGGGATGTTATTCAGTAATGAGGGTAGAAGCCTCACATTCTTTTTGTGAAGGGGAAAGAGAAGAAGCCAGCCCTTTATATATCCATCTCACACATTAATCTTATAGCTCATGGTGTTATAAGCAAGAATTCCCACTAATGGCATACAGGAAAGAAATCTTCGGAAAAGCTGGAATTACAAAGACAATCAGGAAAAATACATATATGTATATCTTACCCATTTCATGAGGAATTTCATGGCATAAAATAGCAATAGTCGTTGTCACACCTGTTTCTGTTGAGGAAGAGAATGCTGCTCCTATTACCAAGCCATCAGCAAAATTGTGAAGACTGTCACCCACCAGAACCATTATTGCTAACAAGCTAATTTTCTTACCTAGGAAAAGAAAAACAAAAAAACCCAACTAAAATACCCAGAAACTTTAATGCAAGCATTATAAATTTTGCTGTGTTACAGACAATTTGTTTTTTTGGTGACTTCACATACAAGATTATGAAAAATCATAATAATAAAGGGAAAAAAGTGTTTATCTGTTTTGTCCTTATTATTAGACTTCCTTCAATACATATAAAACAAAAAAGTAACCTGTAGAGAGTAATGAAAAAAAAAAAATCTAAGTAAATCTACTTCTACCAGGAAGTAGATCCCTTATTTTTATAGGTCTAATTTTAGACAAAAAATTAGAAACAGGTTTGAGTCCAGCCTCATGACATATCCTAAGGGTTTGCACTAATCTTTGGTTGCTGAAATTCACACAAGTTTTTCTTTTTTTTTTTTTTTTTTCATTTAAAAGGTGGGTGTTTTTCCACCATCATTCACAGAATTATACATCTGAAGTGAAGATTAATATTTAGTCTCATGCAGCTGATCATTTTAGTACTATAAAGCATTCTACTACTGAGTAATATTTTCAGGGTCTGTTTTTTATGAGATTGTTTTACAGTGAAAGATAAAGATTATAGGCAAAAGTCTCAGAGTAGCCTTATTAGTACAGCATTACAGCACATTCATTTCCAACTATTGTTTCAATCAATTAATGGTTGTTATGTTGACAGTGCTCCTGTCTGCAGCATCACTCATGGATGCAGATGGCTGGTTTTCTTTCTCATACTGTTTTGTGACTTTGCTTTAGTGCAGAACAGTACATTGGATGTTCATGATCAGGCATCTGATGGGATTAGAAAGGTGCTACTAGTGATACAAGTATTGAAATTAAGCTCTCTGTCTAGACTGTAACTTAGACAGCCTGTAACCCAGAGTAGCATGCTGAAAGGATTAATGGGGAGGGATTTTATCTCTTCAGGTAACATTGAACATGGGATCACTGGCTAAGTTTAGAAACATATACTTGATTTCCCTATCCTGTACTTTTTTCATCCATTTTATCCACAATCTTACAAGAAAGACCTTGCAATGGCTCTCAGGAAACTCATATGCAGTACAAAAAGAACACTTTGCAGAGGCTTTTATGCCTGGGTTGTGATCTTGGCCCTAAGCATGTATTTTTCTGACTTTTGATGGCCCCACACAGACAAATTATGACAGTATGAGGAGCTAATGTGAAGCTGTACAGAACTATCTGAACAGATTTATTACAAGGTTTCACTTCAGTAACATTTTTCCAGAGATGACCATTTTATAGAGATGAGGGAGATGTTTTTCTTACAGAAACTGGCTAGAACTAAAGTCTTCAGACTATTACAAAAAAACCCACATAGCACATAAAAGCCTAACAACTGTATTCAGAAGGTCCTCTCTAGTTGCCTGGGAGCCCTGCGGGTTCAGAAAAATTGGCAGGCTTGTTAGACTTTCCTGCCAGCTTCCAGAGCCAGACGTGAATGTCCCCAGTTTGCACAGTTCTTTCTAAACACTATGGGCAGTTTAAAATCAATAGTGCAGGGCATGAGTTACACAGAAAGAATACATGGTTGCACTACATTAAGTTTATGATTTTTAATAAGTACTGGCAAGGACAAAATCATGGACTGCCCTGAGTAGTCACTTTTATTCAAGTATCTGGTTGTTAACAAAGATGTACTATAACTACTGGAAGTCACTCTAGAGTGTTGTCTGCACTATAACCTATGGATCAAGTTAACATTATGGAGCAATTGCAAATGTCAGCTTTGTGAACTTCGTCGACTGAAAGTTAAGATGCATATATAAAAAAATATGATTGTTTTCTTAATTTACTTTCAGGTTATTTTAATACAACTTTGTGACAAGCAATTATCTCACCACATTATATTGCTGCTACAGTAGCCATTAACTTATTAACCTATTTCTACAAAACTTCTACCCTATTCCTACAAAACTTCTTAAACAATTCTGCATTTCTTTCTGATTTTATCTCCTTAAATAGGGGATCAGAATTCATAGCAAACACTAAAACACAAACAGTATTAGATTAATGAACTTCACAATTACAGGACTGAGATCTGAAAAGGTCTTTAAGAAGACATGTAATTATGTAGCCAAGAACCATCAGATGTGATGAGGTAACACACAGCAAACACAGAGCTAAGCCAGCTTCACACTTGCAATTGCATCTTAGGTCTCAAGGCTTTTTCTGTTGCTTGTCCAGTCTGTTTATTGATACTAACTTTTTTTGCTGATCGCCTTGCTCTCTGGAGGAACTTCAGCAGATTCAGAGTCTTCTGGGCTTCTCTAGTTTAAAGCAAAGATAAGGGGTCAGTGTTAAGGGACTTTTCCAGCTGCTGCTATAAATACAGCAAAGTATTAAATATGGTAAAGCTTTTTGAATTACAGATAGTCACTGCTACTTGCACAGGTATCATTAGAATCATTTACTGAGTACTGACAGTGTGTGTGATTGGTACTGCAGAAATACATAAAAAAGAAATCTCCCTTGCCAAGAAAGGGTTACAGTCTAATTCAGGTAGGAGACAGACATTCAGAAGCACTGCTGTAACCCAAGAAGATGTTTCTGGTTGAATATGGACAAATCATCCAAATGCAGAAATGAAAAGGATATCATAATTCAAATTGTGTCATTTAATTTTGTCATTATTGTAGTTTCCTGCTGGATAGGAAGTCTACAGCATTTCTAAGGAAAAATGGGTACACACTAGAGACTCTTTGTAATTTATGTTCTTCCAGTTACTCTGAAAACACAAGACTAGGAAAGATGATAATAGGGAGATTGCACACCTTTTCAAAATATAGGCTTTTTTTCTTCAGAGTAGTACAGCCTTCAGTGCCTCTCCTCTTGGCCTTTAGTTAGGGGTATGTCAGGCATGACTGGCTGGGCATTACCAGCACATGAGTACACTCCACTGCAATGGGTCAAATTCACCCTTACTTCAAGTGAAGAGAGAGATAGTATCTTTGTTCTTACTCTAGGGAGTTAATTTAATGCAACAGCTCTAATGTTTTGTTCTCTGGGAAGAGAAGGAAGAACACCAGGACTCTCTCTCCCCCTTCCTCCCTGGGACTCTTCTTTTTTTCTAGAGAAATTATTAGAAATTTGCTCAAGGCTGATATAAGACAAAAAAATCTTTGTTTGAAACTAAAAAACATGGATTTATGATCACTATATTTTCTTTAAGAAAGCATATTGAAGTTATTACAGCAGCCAGTGAGGAGTCAGCAGGGCTTTGATAGGGGCAGCAGCCACCACTCCAGAAACTACAACACAGATGTGTACTGACTGCAAAACAGGATGTGCTTTTTGGCTAGTATTAGCTTCATTGTGATGTGGGATGTGTGCTGTAGAGGCATGAGCAGGGAAGAGAAAGGATTGGGTTTTTAAATTCTTCATTTTAAAGAGGAACTAAAAGCTTTTGATTCCAATTACTGCAGCCAGTCATATGAATTCCAGTAATTGTTCCACTTCTCTTATAACATTTACTCACATGCCACTTCTTTGAACTTTGAGTCAAAACTGCAAGACTAATCACTGACCTGAAGGATTTATAAGCTTTTCTTAGTCAACCAGTGTTTGTCTTCCCATTACTCACATGACTACAAAATATTAGCTGCTCTTGTACAAACTAGCTAAGCCAGCCTAGTTCTTATGATCTATACATAATTTCATGGGAATCTTATATCTAAGAGGAGTGACGAGCTCATTCATTATTATAATGACATGGCTCACAAATTACTAAACATGCTTCATTTTTCTATTTGCTCTGCATTCAACTGATAGTTTCCCAGCTGTGCTGGAGAGCTTGTTAGGGCTCATCAGGCTCTTATCCATCACAGCTTTAGTAAAGTGGAGCACACATTACTGATTATCTCTGGGGATTTTGATTTAAATAACGATGAACCTATATATCTAGACACTACATAGAAACAGAATTTGTTGGAAAAAGAAAACAAGTTAAAAGGTATGAGCCAATTTAGTTTGAAAAGATATATCTGCCTGAATATTCTCTACAGACAAACAGAAAATTTTGTGGCTTCTTTTAGGTAAGCACCATTCCCATATATACAGCTTGTTTATGCTACTTTACAAATCTATGGAAAAAAACCCAACAACAATCCAAGATTTCATCTGTTCACTAAGTGTGCACTTAGTTATCACTGCAGAAAATCCTGAAATTTTTCCCAAGACAGAGTCTGCCCTTGCATATGATAAAGTTTTAAAAAGAAGGGAGAAGGAAACTCTTTGAGAATTTTATCAACAAAAGGTGATAAAGGAAGTGCACTGCTATATCAATCTGATAAATACTTAAGTCCTTGTAAAAATCTGTTTGAAACCTCTGTAAAAGCTCATTATAAACTTTGAAATCTAGAGATTCATGAAAATCATATAATGTAATAAAGGATGAATCGAAAAGATTGAAAAATACTGATTACGTTAATTTTGTTCAATTTTTGAGGAACAGAGAAAGAAGGATATATAATCAGGGAAGTATGTCATATCAGTAACCTACCAACTGTATGGTTGAAGTAGATTTGCCTCTGACTGAATGTTCATTTAATTCAGATTCCACTGGAAGATCATGGGAATGTCCCCAGTGCCCATTAACTAAAGATAGACCCTGCTGAATGAAGATGCTTTGTAATTAGATCTGAAACCCAATGAACATAGATTTAGTCTTTCTCTGTCTTTTTTTCAAATTTTAGCACTTATAAGAATTATTTTTCTAAAACCAAAAGCTATTGAAAGACATTATTGTCTGATATCAATATTCCCTAATGTGTATTCAGTTAAGAAAAAATCCCCCCCCCCCCCAAAAAAAAAAATGAAAAGTGAATCAGATAAATAAGTGACAACCATAGTGGCTTAAAGAAAGTTCTTTTGTTATAGAACAGAAGATTAAATTTGAAGCTGAGATGGATAAAAAAAAAACCTTTTAGAATTCATATAGTTTCAGTAGAATATGTCTGAAGATTTGTGGGATGATAACAAAACCCTTCTCTCCAAATAAGAAACATAAAGAACTACTTTTTTACCAGTCAAAGAAAACATTAACATTATCATAATATTCTGTTCATTTCATATAATAATATTATCTCTGTCCCAAAGATAGTGGGGATAGATTCATTGCTGTTTATCTAAATCAGCCCAGTCATTTAAACACCCTCTGTAAAATGGAACAAGTAAAGGTTTAGCCTTCTTAAGTGACATTAGATAGCTTTCCATGCTGAGAAACTTAATGAGCCATCACACCTTGTGTTACATTATATCTTTGTGCATAATCATATTTTCAGGGACCAGACATTGAAATAAAGAACAGAATTACTGTAAGCATGGCAGTGAGCAAGGAGATATTATTAATATAATCTTGGGTTCTACTGACCACACCACATGTATTAGATGTAAAAATCCATTTGGATAGAGACCAAAACTATTTGTAAATTTTAAGATGCCATTCCTTGAAATATCTTGTGCTACAATCTATGTCTTCCTCCGCTCCTAACAGAACCTAAACAACCATCACTACTCTTTCATGCAGATACACATTCTTCCTACTCCAGGAATAGCCATGAAAGTGTGCTTATGGAGCACATTCAGTCAATTTGAGTTAAAAACATGTAGAGCACATCCATGAAGCATATGCAACCCGCAGACTGAAGCAAAACAGAAAGTGAAGGTCAGTCTGGTAGGAACACTTTGGAAAGCTATTTCTAGTGCTTCATTTAACTCACACAAATAGTAACTGCTTTCCAGAATCACTTTAGCATTTTGTGTTCTGTAAAATCTCAAAGTAAAAGATTTTTTGATGCATAAATTTTACAAGTTTTACCTGGTCACGTGGTGTTACCATAAGAAAGAAACACTTTTCTATCAGAAAAAATCCATGAATTCCTCCAATTATTCCCAAAAGTTTCCAAATATATTCTTTACCCTCATAGAAATGTTCTGCTTCTTGTGCTTCATGTTTATGCAAACCAAGAGTCTAGAATAAAGAGATAAAGGAAAAAAAATATAAACTGGAAATGATGGGTTTTTTTTTCTGGAGTACCATGTTCTAATTCAATTTACTCTCAAATTTTTTTTCCATCTCTTTCAAATTTAAATTGTATTTTGAACTAATGAGCTGGATAGCAGATGGATGAAACTAATCATTAGGAGCCTCTGCTACATTTCATAATCTCTCAGTGTCAAAAGGAACAATATTTTTCCAGAGAGATTTTTGAAATTGACATTTGTGTTAAATATTTAGTATATTTTGCATTATATTGACCTTCAAAGTCTAAAAATTTACTGGCATCTTCAGATATGACCTTTGTATTTAAAGTGATTCATAAAGCTTTCTTCTGGTGGGTGTGCTTCCTTTTTTCCCCAGTGGCACAGTATAGTAGCCCCTCCTTTGCTCTAAAACTGGGCACTTTAAATACTGGAAATGTACCTTAAAACTGGTGGAGAATACTTGCACACTTAAAAGGTTTCTTTAAGAAACACATTTGACTGACATTCACTGTGAATTGCCTTCCTTAAACCACACTCCCAGTTCTTCTTCCAGAGATAGATATTGATCATGAAGAACATTTTAAAGAGAATCTCAAATGAAGTTGTGAAGCTCTCAGAAAAGTTGAAGTCTACTCATAACAGTTTTGTCATACCAGAGGAGACTAAATAAATAAATAAAAAAGAATACACAAAGGAAAATTTGCTATCCTATTCTTAGGTCATTATTTCAGGGAAAAAACCATAGCACTCATTTTTACTACAGTTTTTGCAGTGGACTGGAAAAGTATGAGGGGGACTGTGGATGCCTTGGAAAGACCTCTGAACAATTTCTCCTGAAATTCATTCTGCCTCACGAAAGAATTTCATACACATCTAGAAACCTGTCTTGCGTAGGGCTTGAGGATTTTCTGGAAAGAAATGTGGATTTCCTGTTTTTTTGAAAATATGAACCTTATCTTCTCTGAATTCATCAGCCATTGATTTCTGCTTTGTACTAGCAGTATTTCTCTGAATTAAAAATTGCAAATGTAACTGGAATGCTGGATAGTTGGTTAACAGATTTCACTGAAAGCTTTACTTTTGAACAGATTAGCATTTGCCAGGTTTAAATGAAATTTTTATCTCAACACTTTAAACCCACTAAAGTTTGGTCTACTTACCTGAGGAATAAGGTGTAGCAATGCATCTCCAGAAAGGGTCCCAACAGCCAGACCAACAAAGAGCTGTAAAATGAGTGTATATGTTTCTTGACAGGAGTTAAATAAAATAAGAGTTGTACCAAACATAGATCCAATAGTAATAAGTAAAACAGCAACAGTGCTGTATCCATATTCTGTAGAGAAAAAAAAAAAAAAAAAAAAAAAAAAGGAGCAAAAAAAAATTATCTTTAATAATTTAATATTTGCATTTTTGTTTGAGTAATTGTTTCGTGTGTGTATTTGGTTTTCAGGATATGTTTTGCCACCTTTCTGTACAAGCACACAAAGGAGAAGTGATTCATTGTGCCATACAGATTTTTCTAGTTATGTGTGACACAGATGACAGACTTAGAAGCCTAAAAATCTTCCACTTTTTCTGTCTGTACAGGTAATAAAGTCTAATGCTTCCAAATTTCAGACCTTAAAGAGCTAAACAGTCTGTGACTGCAGAGATTAGAGACATTTGGAGCAGCACAATGAAAGCTGGTCTGCACTTGTTTCCTCTCTTAACAGCTTTATGTTTTTTATTCTGTATTCTCACATGCCACATTTGTGTACCTTGAGTCTACACTGCACTATTAACCAAATCATGTTCAGTAAACAAAGGCCTAAAACCACAGATGAATGTAGGCATCCAATTTCAGTTGTAAGAATAAACTCGTGGGTCCAAATGATGTGTACAAATGTGCTGCGGATAAATACTCCTTTAGTTACTGCATCAGGACCACCAATCTATTTTTCCCAGGTTACTAGAATTTTTGGAAGGTTACTCTTATAGTTCTTCAGTTATGTGCTGCTCACATCTCCAGCCTTCTGCACAACATGAATCCCGATTAAGCTGTATGAAAGTCTCAAGACGGAGGTAAAACACTGATGAGAAACAGACATAGAGAGACTAGAGCCAAATATTCAAAAGTGTCACTTAGTGCTTCACATTTTAATAGCACTGCAAGGGTTCAGCACCTTGTAAAATCAGACAGTAAATGTTACAGACTGCACATCCAAATACAAGGGTAAAGCAGATACTTATGGACGGTCAGGCCTTGGTGACTTAGCCAAACAGCACAGCCTGCCAGTAAAATAGAAATGAAAATAAAATTAATGAGCCTGTGCTCAGGTCGCTAGGTCACACATAGGAGAAATCTATGTGTGTCTAAGGAGAAACCTTTTGTCTGTCTAAAGCCAGCAGAAGTGCCCCCGTGGTCATGGAAACCTTACTTTGTCAAAAGCACAGGGAATTATTAATTCCATTTTGTGTTTGAACACTAAAGTTCAGCTTTTCTCATTTAGACAGATTTCACACCTTTATGAGACCACTAAAATGTACTGATTGGGCTGATGGCCTTAGACTTGGGATAATTTCACTGAAACTGAATTTGCCATGAACCTTGTGTATGACCTGGGTAAGTTTCTTTCTTTCATTGTCCCTTGATTCTCCATCTGAAAAATGAACAGATCCATGTAGCATAGAAGAGATAAAAGCAGGAAAGACTGCACAGTGTTCAGGTAATGAGAAGTGAGATAACATGAGAAAGAAGGACTCCTGCCTTCTGGAGGACTATAACTATTCTTACTATTCTGTATCTTTCTTTCTCCTATAACTATTCTTCTGACATCGATGAGTGTCCTTGCATGCCCATATCTAATTTTTTCTATTAATGCATACTCATAGACCAATTAGTCTGTACACCATGGAATGGTAGCTCAGGTCATTCTAGCTTAAAGTACAGTTAGAATTTAGACATGAAAAGTGCCCTTCCATAAAGACTGTCAGCTAGCTCCTAAAAGATCTAAACATCTAGAGGTGGCCATGTAGATATTAGGATAAAATTAGTGAAGGCACTGATTTTTAGCCTGAAAGTAGTGCTCTAGTTGCAGATTATTAGGGTTAGATGTCCATTCCTTTTTACTCATTATGGGCTCCCTTACTCCCCACCAGAAATTAATGCCTTTTTTTTTTTTTTGTAACCACTACCCAGATAGATATTGCTGGTTTAAACTAAAAAAAAACCAGACAAACCAGGAACTACATTAAGAAGCCCTTAGGTCAGATCAGATTCAAGCCCTTAGGTCAGATCAGATTCAGATTAATTTTTCTTGATTGAAGGGACTAGGGATTGGTTACAGGAAAACATACACACACACACACACACACATATATATATATATGTGAGATATACACAGTTTCTAGAATAAACCTGGTGAAAAATCCACAGAACAGGTCATTGCTGCCCAGCAAGATGCTGATAAAGACCAGTCACTTATCAGTGTAGTACCATTATCAGACATGCATGCTATGTAATTAAAGAGAACAGAAATCTCATGATCTTCTATTTTAGATTATTAATAAATGAAATATCTTCAGAAGTTAAGCCTCTGCAGTCCTTCACCTGAATTTTCACCATACTGTGCTGAAAACAAGATAACTCACTTTCCAAAGTTGTTGGTAGAACCTTTGCCCGCTTGGAATCAGGAAACTGACATGAGCAACTTAATAGTTGCTGAATGATAGCTGGACTGATTTGCTTGAAGTGGTCCTCAGAAATGGAGGAAGAACTGTTTGTAAAAAATATCTTCACAAGTTCACTGGCAGAGAAACAAACCTACATAGAAAAATACACAGTTACTGAATTTGTTGAATATGTCTGCATTTAAAGCTGTTAAATTGGAAATCTTAGACTAAAACAGGGTTAAACAACCTAAAAAGATTTGGTTTGAATATAATCTTTTCTCATTAAAGTGCTTCAATTACTTCTAATTATTTTTTTTCAATTAAAACTTGATACTTCATTTCAAAAGGACCAGAATCTTTGGAATGAAGCAGCACAATTTCTATCGATACTTGTTAGTATCATGAGGATCTGACACAGTAATATCCCTACATGTTTTATTATTATGCATGCTAATGAAAATATTTTAATGCTAACACAAATCATATTCTTTCCTATTGCTGCAAGTTCCTGAAATCTGTCCATGTGCTGTATGTTTGTATCTTTAGCAAGATGTGAAACTGAATTGGTTTTTTAATTCTTTTAAAAATGGCATGTTACCTTAAGATATTAACACCTTCAAGCATACTTGAAGTTTCACAGACCGTATTAGCTTTAAAGATTACTTAATACTTGTTATTATTAGAGGTCCTTAAGACTCATTGAACGCCAGGTTGGTTGTCTTCGAGGATCATCTGGTCCAGCCTTTAAGAATTTCAACTATTTTTTCCTCTTTTTAGAAATATTTCTGTCAAAAGAAGGAACTTTTCTTGAGAATATTCATGTTTTGAAAATTTTTCTTGAAGAACTCGGGTTTCATCTCCAGATAAAAGCACAGACAGTAAGCATTTGAGTAGTTCTAGTGGCAATTTCTGTAAGAACTTCTAAAAAGAAGTCCAGATCAAAATGCTGTCTTACTTAAAGGAGTAATATTTATTTCTTAATCTCATCTACTTAGTTGTGATTTAATTTAATTCAATGATAATGTTTGTTTCTCTTATTTAAAATATTCTGCAGCTGAGAACCAAGGGATTCCTAAAAAATATTTAATCACTGAAACTTAAGTTTCTTTTGAAAGAACTATTTAATTTAAAAAGTTGTAATTATCACTAATTCTAAATAATCCCATTTAAAAAACAACATTTTCCTGCCTTTGTTCATACATTAGTAAAGGAATGTATGCCTTGTAACTCACTCAGAAACTGAATTAATTGAGTACTGATACATTTATTCTGAATATGACATTCAGGTCTTTACCACCTGGTTCTGGTCTGTTCTCCCTCCAAGCAGAAGGAGGGTGTGATGACAATTCAGGTCTACCATATTAGAAGAGACCTTTCATTTGTCTGTTCGAAACAGCCACTTTCTAGGAGCAGGAAACACCAAAAAGTGATATCAAGCTGGAAGCCTAGCTCATGGATGGTTATGACCAGCATTCCTCACTGATCAGTACAGCATATGACCAGCATTCCTCACTGATATTATTTAAGGCCTTCACCAGTGACCTGAGTGATGAAACAAAGAGCATCATGTCACATTCACAGATGAAATCCAAATGGGACAAGTAGTCAATATGCTGCCAGGCATGGCTGCTATTCAAGGGGAGAAGTCAAAAAAACAGGGTGACAAGACCTTCATGAAGATCAGCAAAGACAATTTTATTGGTTTTTTAAACAGAATAACCACATGCATCAATAAAGGCTGGGGAAAAGTGATTGGGGGGTAGTTTTACAAAGCCCTTGGGGTGGGTCCTTGCAGACAACTTGAACGTAAGTCACCAGTGTGCCCTTGTGGCAATGCCACCTAACTGCATACTGGGCTCCGTTAGGAAGAATATAGATAACAGGAGATGGAAAAAGATTATTGTTCTCCACTCAGAGCATCTGGACTATGTCCAGGTTAATGATCAGAGGGCTGGAAGACCTATCCTATGATGACAGACTGAGAGACCTGTGTTTGTTCAGCCTGGAGAAGAGAAGGTTGTGGGGAGATTCTATAGCAGCTTTCCAGTACCTGAAAGGGCTACAGGAAATCTGGGGAGGGACTTTTTGTAAGAGCATGTAGTGATAGGACAAGGGGTAATGGCTCTAAACTTGAAGAGAGTAGATTTAGGCTAGACATTAGTAAAAAATTATTTCCTGTGAGTGTTGAGACAATGGAATTGGTTGCCCATGCAGGGGGGTTGGAGCTAGATGATCTTTAAGGTCCTTTCCAACCCAAACTATTCCATGATTTTATGATAACTAGCAGTACAAGAAAGATTTTGGCAAACTGGAGAAAGTAAAAGAAAAAAAAAAATTAAAAAAATCCTGGAGGGCCACCAGGATTACTAAGAAACTGCAAAAAATGATGTGCAGGGAGAGGCTGAGGGATCTGAGTTTGTTCAGTTTGAAGAGAAGGGGTGGGGGTACCTTCAGTCTTCAATTATCTAATGGGAGTTACAGGAAAAATAGAGACATACAATTATAGTCACAGACAAATAATTCTTAATTCTTAGTTAGTAAAATGTTCTCAAAAATATGGAGGCATGAGCTTCTGCATCTATTCCTTTTGCAAAACTTAGATTTGTTAACATGGGGAGGAAGAGTACTACCTTCAATAGTAAACCAAGTATGTGAGTATCACTAGAGGATGAAACTGAAGGAAAAAGTAAATCAAATTTGGATATTGTCATGTGAAAAACTGGAAGGATGAGTGATTTTGGTTTCCAAAATCCATATTTCTCTAAGGAGGAATGATAAATGAATACACAGATACTCTAACATAGCTTAACAGAATTTAATATTATTACTCTTACTAGACAACCTCCTACTTACCTGTTTCATAGGCATTTTTTAAATCAGTAGAGACAATGATGACTTAGAAAGCAGTGCCATTTTTTCTGTAACTATCTTTCAAAACATATTTTCTATATAAAAATCAAATTACAGATCTTAATGTAGTTAAGAAAACACAAGGCATAAACAAGTCAATGCCGTGTATGTAGCAGCATCTGTTACTAATGGAGCACAGTGGCTATCACAGATAAGTACAGAAAGCAGGCAACAAAATTAGCAATACAACAATGAAACTCAAAATTTTCTAATGGAATGATATGCTAAGGAAACAAAGGCATAGCTAGAAAGAAGAGGAATGAAATAGAAAAGAGAATATAGGAGTTAATAGAGAAGACCATTTATCTTCTCTCTAGATGTTTGTGATTTTTTTTTCATGAAGAATATTTGGTTCTTAGTTTAACCCCCAAGCCTTCAGACCACTCCCCTGCAAACTTACCTTTTGAGTTACAGTCAGACTCGGAAGTTAAAGAAAAAAAAGCCTGTGGTTTATAAATTCTTTTATTGCTGGAGAAGAATCTTATTTCATGTACAGATTGTGTCACTATTTCTAGTCTACATAATTTTGAGACCCCGTTAAATTTAAATCATCATGCTGATCAGCATAGATGTTACTTCTGGTCCTCTGGAAAGAAATAAACGTATTGATATGCTATGTGTTCCAGTTGCAGCAAAATTACAGAGATAAATACTTATCAGAATGGTATTTAACCAGATGCCATTCATCTCCGTACCACATCATAAAATGAACACACAGCATAAGTCAATTTTATACCTCTCATTCTCCTAAATGGAGAAGAAACATTCTCCTGTAGTTAAATCGTAAAGAACTGCAAACAACAGAAACGTTCCTTGAAGTATTTCAAATTTATACATCAAAAGATATACAATGTATATACTTTGAAGTATCTTTTTTGCCTTTTGTCTTCCAGTCTAAAGGATGAAAGTCAGTTACCATCCTAATCACTATTCTTAAATACATGTATTTACTTTCTAATATTTAGGATAAGTATAAAATCACCTGCAATGATCCACTGTCTTTCAAACACCTCAAAGAGGATAGGGGGAAGTATCTACAGTTCTCTCTTAAGGACAGTATACTTTATAAAGGAGGCTTCTGCACTCCATAGATGGCTATTAAAAGTGTTTGGAAATACACAATCTTAGTTTTACAAAAGCCTTTTATAAAAAACTTATATTTGTACAGACTTCAATTTACTAGAAGCTCTGAGACATAAGAGCACAAGAAATATTGAATAAATACATGAAAATATTGAAGTGCTCCCTGTCTTGAAGAAACACCTGATTCTGTGCAAGACTAAACCTTCTGTTAGTCCATCCTAACTACTTTCACGCATTCAGTCCATAAGGTTTTTCCAGATTAATATTTAAACAAATACGGAGAGAAAATGTTGTATCTACACTACTTTTTGAAAACAATAAATTTTATGTCAGAAATAATGTCGTGTTTGCACACCTATTTGAACTTTTATCACTGAAACTCTGTGATCAACACTATAATAAAATAAAAACAAATTAACCTGATCCCAACGTGTGTTCCTTTCACGATCTTCAAAATAATCCCTGAGATAATCTCCTTTGGTATGGTTTGCCTTGACTGGAATATTTCTGGTTACTGTCTCTCTGGTTGCAGTGCTGTAACGTCGTCTTTTGTGACTGTGGAATTGCCCATTTACAGTGCAGATCTTGGCTGTAAGCAGGTTCAGGAGTTCTTCTAATTCTAGTAATTGATTGGAAAATAGATATGTTACCATGGGAAAAATACACATTTAAAAGTATAAAACAAAAACTAATTTTTAAAATTTTGTTAGTTTTAGCACTAATTCAACTTGTCATTTTAATACTTTTTCTCTTCTCATTTTGAGTAATTTCTACTTGGCACTTGTAGATGTTCAAGACACCTATATAACCAGCCTTTCCTTCTCTACAGCACCACAGTGATATTTTGTGCCAACGACTGTCTCAGAGGAAAAATGTGATTGAAAGGCAATTCAGCTTCAGTCATTGGTCAATGACTAATTTACCTACAAATTACTGCTAAATAGCTTCATTTTCTGACATGAATGCAACACCATGCTGAGATGCCAGAGGCAGGTATTTGGATAGTCCAGAAAGACCAGGAATACAGATCTTTTATCAGGTGTCCTGGAAGCAGTCTTCCAGATGGTGTGCTGCCCTTCGCACTGCAGAAGTGGAACACAAGGCAGCAGACTTTCTCCTGTGGCCAAGCTTCTAATTGAGAAGTATATCTTCTTACAGCACTGAAGTAGGAAGGAGGGTGTCAGGACCCCTAACCAAAATCTGAGACCATGCATGTATCCCATGACATAACCTGAGTGCAATGAGTCTACCTGCTGATGAAATGCTTGGTTATATGAGGGCTCTTACTCATCACCTTCCTTTACCCTCGCGTTTTCAAGATGAAGCCACAGTGATAGCTTCTGTAAACCCAGTTTGTCCATTGAAACAAAAAGCAGTCCACCAATTAACTTCAAAGAAATTTATATCAGTGAGATTAAAAATGTTTCCATGTGATAATCTTTTATTTTTTTTAATGTTGCTATTCAGAAAAAAGCAAATGTCTTGTGATAAGATGCTTGCCTACTTTCTTTATCTTGAGCAAAATCTGAGTGGAGCTGAAGTGAGACTTGTTTTCTAAATGTATTGAAATCTAATTTTCTGGTTTTAACACACTACTGTCCTTTCCTAAAGTTGTTACTAAGTATTTAAATAAATTTAAAGGAAAAATGTAATTATCTCAGACTTAAGATACACTTACACTGTAATAAGCTGGTATTTTTCTGTTTCTCTGACTGACACCCTAACACCACCAACCATAAAGTCTTGTTGTTGTCATCACTGGGGCCTAGATTCACCATATATAGATCTGGCTTGTTAATTTTAAAGGAAGGGTTTGTCTGGAAAACCAGTTTAAACAAGTGTAATCTAGGAGTCCAAGTTTAGATCTGAGGATTTTGGTTTTTTTTATGATTTACTCTTGTGATTCAATGTACCTTTGTGAAACCTAAGAGTGGCAAAAATGTTTTTACCTATGCTTAATTCAACTTGTAAAGCTGCTTTAACCCATACTTAATATAACTTCTAAAAAGTACTCTAAAAGTTTGTAAAGTGTTGTAGTAGAAGTCACTACAAACAAGGAAGAATAGATGTCTTATAATAATCTTCTAAATCTATAGTAGGCTCCTGAGTGAATTGTTTAGCTTCTTAAACTGCTAGATATGCAGACTGTTCTACAGAACTTAGTGGCAGCTGCTGAGAGCTCAACAATTGTGTTTTCTACTTTTTTTTTTTTTTTAGTTTACTTTTGGATGATTCAGAACTCTCTGAAGAGAGTTTTTTATGTTTACGTAGCATTTCCAGTACATCTAGCAACAGAGATCCTATAGAAAATGAACTTCACATATTTTAGACTCACTGACAGGGTACTAAGACCAAAAGGTGGACAGGGATGCACAAACCATTAAGATGTTTTCAGGTGCAGCAGGCAGACATCAGAGATCATTTGAACAAAATACAGTGGCCTGTGTCTATCCTATCTCTTCTGAGCTGTGCATGACTAAGATGTCCAATCTGACTAGTGTATGTGAATTATTCCATCCACCCCATAATGAGCCTTGCATTGTATAAAGATCTGCATAAGGAAGCAGTGTAAATGATGACCCAGCGAACTCTGATTCCTTGGGTACATTGTTATGCTCAGCATTAGGTAATTAAGTAATAAATTAATGTGACAGTACACATTTAATAATCTCAGTAACAGTTTGGTTTACACCTCTCAGAAAATTATTTTAAAAAATGAATTTATGTTCCAACTTTGTTTTCAGATTTAGAAGATTCTTCTTGACAGTTCCAAAATGAACCAGCACTAAAATTTATAGTGAAATGCAAAAAGTCCCTTAGGCATTTAAAGATAGTTTATATCAAATATGGGTTGCAAAGACAACTAGAGACAAATAAATAGCGTACCTGTCACTTGGAGCTCAGTGGTACTGTTTAGAGAATTAAAAATATATTTTATAAAGAATTCTGGAGAGGGCAAACTTGCTTTCCCCATACAGACTCCTTGGAAAGCCAGATTAATGATTAAAGCAGCCAGGCGCGGAAGAGTGTTTTCATCAGCACCATCTCTATCCATTATATCAGCATTTTTCTCCAGAGTACTCACATCAACACACTGAAATCAGAAGAAAACAGCATGAAGACAGCCCTGGTCACCTCCATTTGAATAATAAGAGTGACCAGAGGAGAAACTTTCACAGAGACAGCACTTTCACAGACATCCAGAGCAGAAAAAATACGAAGATTTAAGCTGTAATTGACAGCAGGACAGCAACTGCTAAACAGAGGTTATTTTCAAGAGAAAAAATGTAGAATAAAAAAGTCTGAAATTTTACTTAGTGTCTGATGGGGAAGAAGTATAGATACTTACTGATGTTGTTTTTGCTTAGTGTAACTTTCACACTGTTTCTATTATCCCTGTGTCCTCCTCAGCTGCACCTACATCTAGTTCCAGAAAGCAGTAGCAAAGTCAGGATTTTTTTTAAAGCACAAGAAATTGTTTAAATTGACTTTAACTCCTTATCTTAAACTTCAGAAAAAAATTATTTAAATGTCTTTTGTTTCCTATCTGTTCAATAGAATCAATTGTTTGTTATGGGGCTGTTATCTGGGGAAAATATAAAAATATAATTCTCCAGCTACAGGGAGACAACCCTGCTGGTGACCAATAAGCAGCAGACACTCAGCTACACCTGGGCACCACTGTGTGTGTAAGTCTGCAGGACTGAGTTGAGAGAGCAGGGACAGCCCTCTCAGTTACATGAAAACTTCACCTTGTGTTCTTCCATTTCTGCCTTTCTTGTTTACATTCACAGCAAACAGTTGAGGTTTGACAGAAACAAACAAACAAAAATATGAAAATTATTTAAGTTCATTTGTCTCTAACCCATACTTTGATGGAACTGAAAATTCAACTAAGGAGCCAGTACAATAATTACTTTAGACAAACTTATCCTTAAACATTGAACAGAGAAGCCTGGTATTTATTTTCTTGACCTTCCATTAGACACTGTATTTCCACCACCCGAAACTTCATCTCTCATTTCAAATAATATATTAAGTATTATAACTGAGAGTACAATATTTTTAATGAAACCAAAACATATAAAGAGTCGCTGAAAATTCCTTTCTTCTATTATTACCCAGAATCATTGGCCCTTTTCTATAACCCAAGTGCTGTCATTCTAAGCATTAGACAGTATGTAATGTTTTGAGTACCTTTCATAAAAAAAAAAAACCAAACCAAATCAAAAACCTCTTTTCCCTCATTTCAGTGAGTGGTGAAGTCCCAGATACTGAACAGGCATGACAACTGATTATACTGCCAGGATAAACAAACAAACCACACAATAAAGCATTTTATGGATTGTTATTCTATCCTGACATGCCAAATGCCCACTGCTGACTCTACAGTTGCCCAGATACTATTGGAGTTCTTGGAAATCAGCACTTTCACTGACATCAGAACCAAAAGTACTGGTCAATGAATAATTTATAATGGGAAACAATTAGACAAAGAACACAGAAAGAGGCAATGGAGGCCCTCAGAATTGTACTGCATGGCCAGGACTTCTAGCCTTCCTCTGCATAGGAAACTCTACTATAGAATGGAGTAGTACTAGCAGTACAGTAGTACTGGAGATAAACTAAAATCTAATGAAATGGAAAAGAAAATGGGAAATTCAAACTTCAATAAACCAAATTTAACTGTGTATTATAAAATTATCTACGGGGCTTTTCACAGGAGATTAACATGTACTTTAGGATTTATCTAATCTGGCAAAAACCTATTTTACTGGCCATTACAAGGAAAAGTGTTTTTCTTTAGATTGTGATCTCTAGTATATTATTCTATTATTTTATAGACCCTACTTGAGAGAAGGAAAAATAAACAGGGGTAAGAAAACTTGATATATGTTTTCTGACTTTATAGCTGAATACATTCAATATACTTTTCTCCCCTAACTTTAAATTTAAGCTTGTCTGCATCACTTTTTCTAAAAAGGCATATTCTTGCTGGTAAATAATTAGTCACAAGCCTATGTGTCTCAGCTGGAGGAAACCATCATATCTTTGGATAGATCTCTAATTCAACCCTGCTTTGGATAGACATGGAAGTCAGGACCTGTTAAGGATCTCATCACAGCAAATTGACTCAACATTTCTTCTATTCAGACAGAACCATTCTGGAGTTGTTCTGCTTTATACCATTCAAATACAATCACTGCCAGTATACCTATACTAATAAATATATGAAATATAACAGGTGAGAAAGGATTTTCATTTCTTTGAAGCCAAACACAGTGTCTTACACCTACACAACTATGTTGTTTCATCTGCTCTAAGCAGAGCAACTGCATTGAAATTACCTACTGGAAAAGGTGCTTACTGTATACCATTCCCCAGTCAGGTCTTAGTGGACCCTGTAGAAGTGCTGCACAGCCAAAAAGCAAGTCAACAAAAAGTCTAGTGTTAAACAGCATGTATAGTAAAAGACCAATGTTCAGCCTGTGCTGTCACACTTTTGTCTAGCAGTTTTCTGGAAGATCTTTATACTGACAAAATATCTAAACTTGCTTAAAGGCATTATATCATTAATAAATACAAAATTACGTTGGTTTTTTTCTTTGTTGTTTGTTTGTTTGTTTTGGGTTTTTTTTACCTGGGTTTCAGAAGTTTTAAAGTGTTTCCTTACTGCAGCCAAAATATCTTCAGTTTCATTCCTTGAAAAATAATAGCAGTCTTCGTCATGCCTTAAACTAAGCATGCTCTGTAGGTAGAATTTATAATCCTTATTATTCAATATTAGTTCTGAAGAACATACATCTCTGTGATGAAGAATGTAGTAGAGAAGAATAAGAGAAATTCTCTCAAATACTTCTTCGCTGAGATGGCCTTCTGAATCTCCACCAGCTATTAGTAGCAAAGCATCTGGTTCAAGGCACTACAAAAAAGCCCCCAAAGTTATCAGGAATTAAACTCAAGTAACACATTGCTAGTCATCTTCAAGTACAATTAGACAGGCAAACAGAAGAATTAAATTCTTACTTTTGCGGGATTATACCTAAGCCTACAAAGATGCAGGATGATTGAATGGCAAGGAGGAGGGTTAAACTGTTTTTTTTTTGGTTTTTTTTTGTTTTTTTCCAGAGACCCAATTGTTTTTAAGAAATGTCAAGCATCCTGGGAATTTAAGGTTTACTCCAAACAGGACTAATTCTGATCAATCCTTGTAGAGACGCAAGAGTCTTCTACTGGCTTCAACAGATTTTATTTCTGGCTATAAATATATTAGATAAGAGCTTTGGCTATTCATATTTTTGCCTGTGCATTATATGTTTTTATATTATAAGAAAAAGACTACCTCTGGACTGTAATTAATTCAAGCTATGCACACAGCATTTATATCATATTAAATTGCACTGTTTAGAGACAATAATACACATATTTTTATTTTTTTCCAAACAAATTCTGATAAACTGGAACAATTTGGTCCAGTTCAGAGAACCAGCACCAGATGTCAACGCCATTTAGTCCCCCAAGTGCACTTCAAGAGGGACCGAAATTATACACTCATCCAGTGCAGGCTTTCTATTTGAGCACAAATTTCTTAATACATACACATATATATATATATCCCTCCATTTTTCTTGATGCACAAGCACTTTCCAGAAAATTTGGCCACCTCAAGGAAAAGTGAGTCTTCAAAATTAGACCAGAAGACTATGGAAAAGACACACATAGTGTCAGACTGGAAAACAACAAATTGAATTCCAGAATAAAGAATCTTTCTTGAAGAGATCCTGTAACTATTGCCATTCATTGTGTAACTGTTTGGTTTATTTTTCCAACTGGGTCCTTTTCAATCATGTTGTCATGTCAGCTAATCTCAACTATTATGGTAGAGTAGCTATATTGTACACTTCAGAGAAGAAACCACAACACATGACAGTACCATAGGAGAATCAACCTGCACTCTAATAAATTAATGAATCCAGGCAGATCCTAATTTGTCAGACTAAATTGGTTGTGACTACAAGCATATTTTGGCTCATCTTGTGTGTTGCTTCATTTTCCTACACAGAAGCTGAGTAGAATCATAGAATGTCATGTTCAAAAGCCAGTGTTCCTTCAAGGAACTAAGTTTCTATTTTCAAATAGAAACAAGTCTAACATAAATTCTCATAAATATTCAATCTAAACAAAAGAGAGAGAGAACTGGGGATGGCAAATGCCAAATTTGATATATTTACCTGTAAATAAACTAGATTACAGTATGACCCACTGGGCCTCACCTACATTGTTTATCAGGATCTATAATACTAACTTTTCCTAATGCATGTCTTTGAGTATTAATATTTGGTCTAGGAAGATTGTAGCTATTCTATGTCCCAAAAGACCTCAGGTTAGTCACCAGACTTTTCAAACACTCAGTGATAATACAATAAACATACTGCACACAGTGGAAGATTTTCAAGGACTTTTATAACATTTCAAAATTCCGTGAAGATAAATTGTAATAAGTGAGTTTGTTGTTTTCTGTTGCAAGTATGATGATAGAAAGATAAATTTCTAATTGGAAGGAAGCAGGTGCATTGTAAAAGATGCAGCTACACCATAATATATGGTTAGCCCACAAAGAGTGACCCTTAAGGAGATATCAAGAGGATATAAATTGGTCTAGGCTGATCAATGGCCTAGGCTCCTGTTTTGTGAAGTTTTGGAGAACTCTATACCCATTGCTGTTTAATACATTTTCATCTTTTGATGTGGGTCCATATTTGGTATGTAGAAAAACTGCAATCTCCTGCATTAAAATTAACCATTTAAGGAATAATAAGGAATGTACCTACAGTATCTATGTATGAGATTTCATATTGAAGCTCATATGAAAAATGGAGCATTTGCAGAGAGAGCCAATTGAGTAATTGTCTCCTGAACAGGAGAAAAAGATTTCAACTTCATTGCTTGGCAGATTGCCAAGAATAGTATCTTTTGAAAGCATTAATCTTTATTACCATCCTCGTAATTCAGATATAAAGTGACATTCTGCTGTATGCAGGACACTGAACAGTGCCAGAGCTCTAGTCATATTAATCAAAGCCAAAACTGACTAAGCCCTGTGTAGCCCCACTCAACTAAGTTGCTCACTTACCACTATCTTCCTCCTACCATAAGCTATGAGCTTATTCAGGAGTCAGCTCTGAAAACAGTCTCAGCTCAGCTAGACAACCATCCATCCTGTGAAGCTGTACCCTGGACTATTTCCAGTTTCAGTTCAGATTTGTAGATTCATTGTTCTGCCTTTGATTGTCCTTGACCTGAACTGCTTAAAGAGACCCTTCCCTAAATCTCAAGTATTACAGTGAAGTGGCACATAAATCTGAGACAATCCTGTCTGGGTTTTGTTTACATAAAAAGGAATCAACAACAACAACAACAACAAAAAAAAAAAGCGGCAGAGCTAGTGCCCAGTTCTTACCAATGTCTTTGCACAGTGGAAATCCTCTGTAACCCAAAATCAAGTTCATTTTTTAGAGTCAGAACAGGGTAAGGCAGAAAAATCTTTGTTGGAAAATAAACACTTGGCAACTTTTAAAGGAAATTTATAAGTGTTACGCAACTGAAGCATACTGCTTTTAAGGAATGCCTGTCATGTTTGGAATACATCTTCATGAGGTCAAACAAGAAATATTAATAATTCAGAATAAAAAAAACTATAGTAGGTTTTTTGTTGCAGCAGGTCTTTCAGAAGAGCACTACTATAAACATAATTTTAGCACTCACTGACGATCCTGTAAAGATATCCCTCATTAATGGAAGCACTAACCAGATTACAATCCTCTTGCATGCCATAAATCCTCTGCGGGCACTCAGCTCTCTCCAGTAACACTTTGACCACTTCTCGTGAGTTATTCACGTGGAGCTCAGTGTTGTCAGCTGAAAGAACGCGTAAAACTTCCATCAGAGAGCCTCTGCTGGGAGCATAGCTGCCATCCTGCCCATGCTCTTCCCCAGGCTGTCCTTCAGCAAGGAGCACGCTGAATATGAAAGCAGAACATACCACCCCAAGAGCTGGATGCTTGGTCAGAGAACACATCTCCTCTTCCTGCAGCGCGTGATCCGCACTGACTGCTGAATTGTTGTTTGCACTTCACAGCTTAAAACTCAAAACCTGAGGAATCTGAATGGTAAAGGGGAAAAAAACCCCAACCCTTTAATTAGTGTGAATGCAATATGTTTGAAAGGATTTATTAATTGGTTGGCTAAGCTGATTTGCAGTGACAAGCTGTTTTTGAACAACAGGGAGTTTGTAAGGGCTTTACAGTGCAGAGCAGCAGGACACTAAGACAACCATGGCCCTAAAACTTCTGTAGAATTACCAACAAGAGGTTGACTCAAAGTACCCTTCCCTCCTCATAAAAGTAAAGTGTATGCTTTTCCTTTCAGTGTTATGTTATTACACTCACTAATAATCCTCTTCAGAAAACAGGAAAATACCATAGCTTTCACTTTCGCTCCATTATGAGGCAAGTTTTTAGTAGCAAAAATAACTATAAATAAAGATTACTAGTCCAATTCTGATATGAACGTGCAGTAATTATGTTACAGGGCAATGGGTAGGTTTTATTTTCAAAACCCTTTACTAATATTACCAAACTGCTGTTATACAAGACTAAACAAGAATGAAAAGGAGGTACTTAAAAATTAGTGTTAGTCTATGATCAGATGAAAGAGTTACAAAACAGAGGTCATAACTTCATTCATAGAACTCAGTGAATGAACAAGATGAATACATCAGAAGCTGCAAGTTTCCCTTGTTCATTTGATGCAAAAGACATTGTCTGCTGTAAATCTGCCTTGTCACTATCCTTCCTAATACAACAACACCTTTTCTTTAACAATAATGAAACAATAATGTAACAAGTCTCAACATCAAAGTGCTAAAAACATAGAAGAGTTTAACTTCTGTCTTCCAAAAGAGGTTTTCAAAATATTGATGAGCAGATGCCATACATTTTCAGATGCTACTGCACATGTTAAACAGCCACACGTAAGTTCATCTCCTTTTAACTACAGTTATGTGTCTTACTTTAATGGAATCTCTACTAAAAAACTATTTAACATTAAGAACTGCTGAATTCAAATTGGAATTCACCCAGATAAAAGTTAGTATGCTTTTAGATGTTAGGAAATCTTTCGGTGTGTGCATATATTTTGCTGTTAGCAGTTAGGAATATCTATCATTGTTACAAGGTTGCACTTCTAAACATGATTTTCTTACCTCCTGAAGGGAAAAAGAATGCTTGTGTATCTAGCTTTGGGGCCTTCTGAATCTTAAGCAGTATTTAGCTGCTGGAAGTCCAATGTTTTTAAAATTCCTTGATGGTGCTCTGGAGTCTGGAGAGGATTAGTTTATTGCTGCCTTGCAAAGTTTTCAGTTGCTATGGAGAGAGCTGTTCTTAAGGTAACAATGGAGGTGGATAGGAATTAGTACATGTTCTTGGCAAACTCTAAACATCATGTTATTGAGTGTATTTCACATATTTTACTAGTTATTTTATGAAAACAGTATCTAGTTTATCTGTGCAAGCTGTATAAATTTCCTGAAGAATGTATTTTATTACAACAGATAATACATTCAAGTACTCTTAACTGGTTTTTATATTACTGCATTATCTGAGCAATTTTGCAAAAAACTGAATTTATTTTTTTCATCAACACATTACTTCTTTTTTCAAATATGACAACAGATTAGAAACAGAAATCTTTTCAAGTGCCTCTACAGAAAACTAGTATTCTTCTTCGGGAAAATTGTTCATAGAGAACAGACTTTTTCATTCCCAGTTATTATGCACCACATTTTTACCAATTGAAAAGCTGGGCTACCTCAGGCTGAGATGAGAAAAAATTCTTCCACTCAGATTTCTTAGAGAGATGCTGTTACAAAGCTGCCATTTTACATCACCATCACATTACAATATTATTGCAATGGAAGTTAGTGAAAACTACTGTAACAGGCCTATTTCCACAGCAACAGTGGAAACCACTTCAGTGGTTTAAATTACCTTTTAAACAACCACCTTCAGTGTGGAAATGAAAAATTAGCACCTCAGCTGGCTCAACAAATGCAACTGGGAAGCAGTAACCCTGTGGTAACAGAGATATCAGAATTCTCTTTAAAGTTAAATTGACAAAAAATCCAGAATTCTAAAATGCTGGTAGTTTCCTACAAGGTGATGAGGTTAAAGAGAACAGGTTTTAGTAAGGGCCAAAAGAAACTAACTATATAAAAAAAAAAAACAAACTAAACTGACAACAGCTTGAGAGAAGTGCAAATTGGAAACAATTTTTCTCCAAAATATAATGTACAAGTACATGGAAGTATGTACAATGGTCAAGGCTGAGTAGTAAAAAATCAACCCTACTATAAGATACTCAAATACAAAAGAATTCAACTCATATTTTAATGAAATTAAGTTTTATTTTTCTTCATTAAAAAATATATATATATTTATCAAACCAACATCAAAAAGTATGCATGCAACTTTATTTAGACAAGAATTACACAAATTTTCATCTCAAATATTTATTTTCATATGCATGACTGAAAAACAGAAACACATGATAATACGCACCTTCTTTAGCTTTTCTAGAATTTGCTCTGTATAACAAAGCTAACTATGTCCAGATTTGTTCCACTAATAAAAACAATTCCTTAGATAATGAGGAAATAGCTTCCAGCATTTAATTCCAGGGATTACTCAACCTTCAAACACAGAATTGGTTTATCTGTACATAATTTGGTGTTTTATAAATAATTACAAATTGAAAGTAAGAATACATTTTATCCAATAAAGTGTACAAACAGGGTGAGTTGATTCAATTTATCGAGAAAAGTTAGCATGTAAAAAAGAATTTATAAGTGATGGAAGCTGCTGAGAGATTTACATAGCCCTACAATATATTACACCAAAATTTATAATACAGAATGATGGGGTGAAAAAAAAGGAAACAGTGTACCTATCACTATTATTTTTGTCTCACGTGTTGTCTCTGCCATTCTGTCTCAAATTCAACTGTATGTCTTTTTGTGATTTTTAATAATGGAGGAAAAAAAGTGGATGCACAACCTTCATAAGCCACCATCTCTCTGCATACTGTAGAATGATGATATGCATGTAAGGAAGAGCCTTCAGAGGCATTGGGGTAACTCGGGTTGAAGTGACTTACCATGCTAACATGACAAGACAGTACACAGCAGAACCAGATGCATGATGAACTTACTGATTAAATAAGCAAATTATTTTTTTTAATTATTATTATATTATTCATTTCTGATATTATATTATATATATAATATTATATATATATATTATATATTATATATTATATATTATATATTATATATTATATATTATATATTATATATTATATATTATATATATTATATATATTTCTGATATTATATTATATTATTCATTTCTTCACTTCATTAAGGGCCTTGGCATAATCAAGAAAGAATCTGAGCTCAAGAATTGGCAGAAACCTTATCAGTTTGAACAGTTTCTACTGAGCAATACTTACAAGAGAGTAACTGATTCCTGACAGGCATAGATACATGTCCCACAAAAACAAATAACAGAAGAAATAAGTTTATAAAAAGGAGTTTTAAAAATGGAATTTCTCAAAACTCTTGTTTTCATTTCACTATTGGATTCATGACCTCAGACAACTTAGTATCAAATTTGCTCCACGCATAAATACAGGTTTTTATGTCTTAGAAATTTCTTGCAGTAATGTCCTAACTACCATTCTTAGTGAACAGGAGCAAAGACAACTTCCAAATGGCATAACTGCTCACAGAACATGACAAATACATGCAGCAAACCCTCTTTGGTTACAGGTTTTTTATTTAGTTAGCTAGTTTACTGGCTTATCTTGTTTCTAACACCTACGCACCTGCTGTGAGAACAAAAGCAAGTTGCCGATAAACAAATGGCATGAATAACTACACTCTGCAATTTACCGGTTTTCAAAAGATTGGTGAATAAATAATGTAGGATTAGGTAAAATTCTTTAGAGAACTCACTCTGAGATGGCAAGGACATTCCTGTGAGCTCTGTCAACCTAACAAACAGCTTAAATGTATTTGTTCAGCAGAATGGGAGAAGAAGTAGGCACCATTTTAGCAAGACCCCTGCTGAACATCATAGTTTTCTGAGACATGTAGCTATATAATTCTTATTCCTTCAATACTATATAACTTCTTTTGATGGACTAAGCAAATCCATTTTTGTCCTTTTAGTAATGGCAGCAATTATGGCAAATAGAAGAGAATCCCATGGTATTGCAGATATCTTCATGTTATTAGTGTTATGTGTGCACATTGCTATAACTACAGCCATAGGTAGCATATTGACATATGAAAGGACGACATTTTGCATGTAATTTGTGTAGAATTTCAATACATAAATCATTTTTGCCAATGAATTTATGCCAGAATGTTGTAATAAAAAATGGCAATGCTTTAAAATTGACACAGTCTCTTCAGCTTTATTAGCCTCACGTCAGTCCTTACAATGTCACACATATTAAGTCTCAGTGAATTAAATTAAATGTATACTAGTGAAATCAGTTGGGTTACATGTATTAACATAGTGTGTCATATATTAATATGTTTCTCCAACAAGTCTTGTATTACTTCAGGACTGCAAAATTCTCCTGTTAGTCAGCAGAAAGTTTGCTAAGAAGACCTGAAAATCTAGGTAAAAAAAAAAAGCAAAACAGAAATATCTTCCACTGTAGGCCAGTAAAGCCTCTTATATTTTCCAAAATGTAAATTCAAAAGGGCCTTCTTACGTATTACAGAATTAATACGACACATTCATTGTCCTAAGATATTCTGGGCATGAAAGGTTACATGGGTTAACAAAATGAAAGTGTTCATCTATATAGAAAGTGTGATTTAAAACCTCATTAATTGCCATCATCTTACTACAGACTTAAACACACAACCTCTCCATTGATTACTCTCTGGCTCTGTTTACAAGTTGAAATAAATTGGAATGTGAGAGAAACTATCAAGACTACCCAATAATTATACTAATATTCAAGAATTTAGTCACTATAGGAGATAGTATCTTGAGCAAGAAAAAGGGAGGGCTTCATAAGGATGTATACAATGTTGCTTATTTTTAAATTTAAAAACACATGGAGAAAAGATGCTCTTGTGTTCATCCTTCAGAACTTTAGAAGACTAATAATACTGAAGGTATCTAAATATTCAAGTATGCCTACTAGGCTGTCTAGTCAGCTATCTCACCTCCTTTTACACTAACTAGATTCTGAAATCGGTTACTAAGCTATTCACTCCCTATTATTTGGTTATGTTGTGGAGCAGTAGCAGACTCTGTTATGTATATTGTTTTTTTCTGCTCCTTTATATTTCTAAAGATACTGGGCTCAGAAAACATGAGCTGATTTTACTGACAATGTCTCATCAAGTCCAAAGCATTTGTGGTCCATTAGTTTTTAGCAATAAACATTTTTTTTTCAGAAAAGTAGAAATTAATGAACGAATGAGTCCTTTGCAGTTGTGTAGATGCACTGAATAAGTCACAAAATTTGAAAAGTTCAAAATACAGAATGTCAAAAATATTGAAAACCAATATAGATTTTAAAAGCTTTAATTTAACATGCAATCATACTGCATCAAAACTCTTGGCAGTAGAAACACTTTCTCATTTTTTTAGTCTCCTTTATTATATTAAGACTGTTTCTGGGTAAGTAAATATTTGTATTTGTTCTGTCAAATTCAGATGGAACTTACTAAAAATATACACTTAATCATAGAGGTTCAAAATCGAAGTTTGTTTCAATCTAAAACAAAGGCACAGAATAAATAGGCTAATTATAAAGATATATTTTTTTTTATTCCTAATTCCCACTATACTGCTGCTTCTTAAGAAATAAATAGTAGTCAATTTGATGTCCTTCAGCTTCTGAAATTAAGAGCACTGGCATAACAAGGACTCCATCCAACTCCCAGATGTGTGTCTTTTCTGGTTTCTACTTGCTTTATCTACGTTACATACAATACATACAAATATAAGTATTTCCCATACTTATAATTTACATAGATGTTATCAGCTAATAATCAATGTCTACATAAATTTTGGTCAGTCTGAGATAATTATAATTTTAGAAAACTCTAAAATTCTAACTTCAAAACACTGCACTACAGCTAATATGCTCAGCTAACAAAAAGACTAGAAGGACAAATAAAGTGCAAGAGTTAACTTAACCCAAGTCTAAGTTATGCCTTAAAAAAGCAAAACTGCAATCTGCAGCACAGCAACAATTTGGTACCTATGGTTCCTGTTTGCAGATTTTTCAAACCTTGCCCTTTGCTGAACAAATTCTTTCAACAGTATAAAAAGGCTTTTAGCTTCTCCTTTGTTCCTCATGTGCTCTCTGAATAGAAGGCAAGAAAAATATCTGCACCCATGGAAAAAAAAATTAATAAAAAGAGAGTTTGAAATAATATTTCCAAGGGAAATTTTTATTAGCTCCAATACCAGTAACTATTCAGGTAGTCCATGGTAACTCTGTGCTAAGCAATTGTACTTTGATACAGCAAGTGAGCATGTGTGCTGGGGATTTATTCTGAAATGCACAGCATGAGTAGCTTGTGAACACCAGAGGCAGAAACTTTCCTGAAACTGAGATTTTGCTACAAGCAAATCCTCTGATTATTATGATACTAACCAAGCCCACTGAAGCTCTACTCACCTGTGGTTCTTGCTCCTGCACCACCTTCTGAACACCTGGAAACTAATTTTGAGATATGCAAGAACATTTATCCTAAGCTCCCTCTCCTCCGCTGCCTGTTTTAAACACAAACACAAGTTTGAAAAATCATAAATGTAAAAGATAATCTTAGTTTTCACAGTTCACTTAGGTGAACTTAAAGTGAGTATTTATCTACAATAAGATACATTTGCTTAGACTTAACAACATACAATCTGCAGTCCAGTGTAAGGTTCAAAGTAGCCAAGTAGAACAAGTCAATGGCTGGCACACATACACTTGAAAAAGAAAGACTAAGTGGATTAGTATGCAGAGTGCTAGTACATTGAGGTAATTTTTTAATTAGCTCTCTACAAGAAGGTTTGTGGGGTTTTAAACCAATTTTAGTTCAAAAATTCTTCTTTGCAGAAATCCTCAAAGGAATAAAAGAGAAAGCAGAGGCAAATTTATATTTAAAAAAAATTAAAAATTAAAAAAAAAATCAAGATATCCAACATACTTGATTTCCTCTCTGTCTTCTGAATGAAGAGCCACATTGCATTGTTTCTGTTCCTCCTGTTCAGTAACACAGAACTGTTCTATAAGCAAATCTTGCCAAGTAAAGGTGGTAAATGACACAGGTATATTGATCCTTATATTGGTCTTTGATCTGAATGTTTTCCATAAAAGGAAATACGTAGTTCCTCAGCTTTTTAACATATGCATGAAGACCACTAATTCACTTTCACCTATGTTTTCTAAAAAACCTCCTCTCCTTCCTTTATTATATTAATAAATTATAGCCTAAATTATTTACCTTTTCTCTATTTTACTTTCTTTCCCCCCCCCCCCTCCCATTTAAGGATGCTTTGTTTTGCTTTTTTTCTGTGTATGCTCCTGAGGAAGCAAGGCTTAAGCAGTCAAGGTCTGTGTGTGTATTCAGGATTAATTTTATTTTTATTTGTTGTAAATGGAAGTCTCTATCTGGACAAGTCACCCTAGGCTCCCCTGTATAGTAATTAGTGAGAAAGGCATTTTAAGAGGCAGCTTGTCTAGCCTATTCTAGAATAATGTTCTGGATGAGAGGAATTTCCCTCTGTCCTCTGTGATTGTATTTATGATAACTTTCTTGACAGTGGAGAGATTGTCTTTGTTGTAGACATCTTCACTATCAACCACCTTTTGCCAGTTAAAATCCCTCCCTGTCTCTGTATGAAATTCCCCACTCCATCCATCCCAGTAAGTCTTTAAAAATTTTGACATATTCAAATATACTGGACAGAGGAGAAAAAGATCTCAAAGATATTTAAATCTTCCAAGTTCTGTACAAAACAAGGGCTAGAAGGAACATTATACTAGTATCTACATGCAGCCATAAGACTCAGCTACAGACATGAAAGAAGCTGTAAGAGAAATGTTATGAATGCCATAAACCATCTTATTCAAAACAAAGAATCCAAAGAAAAGATGCAAAGCCACTGAGCACAATCAGTCTTAATTATATCTGCTACTTGTTTAATTTACAAAGGCTTTTCAATAATTTGTATACTCATGAAAACTAGTTCACAGATTGAGAGGCAATGTAACAGAATATTGATCACTAGAATGTACTGAAGCAATCCCTAATAAAATGAATCTGTGGAACCAGCAATTTACAGTCTCAGCAAAAAAAAAAAAAAGTCCATTTGCTAATTTGAAAAGAGATTTTATTTCATTTGTTCAAATAAAAATTTAAAAAAAAAGTCATTAGGGTAGGTAGCTTATAGACCTAACTATGAAGTGAAAACAACAGTAACTCTATCCCTGAATTTGGAAACTACATATGAAAATAATTTGCTCTTATTAATGGAAAGAAATGCTGACATGAACATCATAAAAAACATTGAAATAAAAAATTTAAACATGGGTCTATTTAATAGTTTTTTATTTTTACTTTACTGTGTGAGATACATTATATTAAAGGTGATAAATGTAGACATACTGTAATCATCAACGTGATATGCTCTTTTACCACTGCTGCCCTCTGCTGTATGGAACAGTTTCCAAGTGTTTGTATCTTGTGTGTATGTCAGATTGCTTTTGATTATTCTTTTCACTTTCAATTAAGTTTACTTGTCAACAGAGGAATGTGTATTTTTTCATATATCTTAAAATTATCAAAGTAAATAAATTATTCTTAAAGATGATATGATTTTGTTACAGATTGATATCATGATATATGATTGATATAGAAGAAATATATTATCCAAGTTGTTTTAAAAAGTAGCATGACTTACTTCAAGAAATATTTTGACTCAGTTACACAAGCTGCAATATCCATGGCATCAATCTTAATGTCTTGTTAAATGTCAACTCCCAATGAACATTATATGTGAGGAGGCAGTAAGAATAGGAGAAAATCCAAGATGAACAGTCTATGAATGCATACCCTTCTCTTAGTACAGTTTGTCTCCAATATTTATCTCTTTCTCTATTTTTTTTTTTTAATTCATCCATCTGTCCATCTCAGGATAAAGTGTTATTCTTACATGTCATACTCCCAACAATAATAAAACTGTTTACTGGGAAAATGAAACTTGCACTGCAGGGTAGCTCAATTACATTATTATTATACCTTTGCAAGCATATATATAAACCTTAAATGGGTACATATCAATCTATGCATTTAACTAATTAAAAGCATGTTACACTTGTCAAAGAATCTTAGCAATACATAAAAAGCAAAATATTTTTTTGATTTTCCAGCACAACCCTTAGCCTAGGCTCATCAGTAATTTATCCATAATTCACAAATATGAGGAAGAATTTTTTTTCTTCTCATGCATTTTCTGAAGGATTAATGGTTTTGTTGAAAACCTTGAGAAACTTCATGGCTTTTATTAATACTATTCTGTCCAACAAACCTCCATATTTTAATAATTTTTTGAGTGGAATAAGCATCAAACTGCAAGGCAAACCTTAGGAAGATGAAATGAAAGGAATAACCCAAAAGAGAACCAGAGCAGATGATAAGAGCTAAGAAATGCTTCACTGGATCTAAACAATGTTTCACCTAGCTTAGTGTTTCATCACAACTGGTACTGCAATTTAAACATTGCATGCAAACATGACACTGTTCATGGTCTGGTCCCTAATATAAAACTGCTCTTGGAATCATATTGCCCAGTAGTTCATCTTAATTTCGGTATTGATGCATAAAGGCAGTAACCTACAACAGTTTTTGCCCTTCTCCTTGCCTCTGAAAATCAACACAAGGATAATGTGTGCTGATGTGGAAGGATGGTAGATAAATATGGCATGATGAACATTACAGCTTATGCCTAGTGAAAAACATCCCTTTATTTCAAGACTCCTGTCCTGTGGTATGCTCATCACAGTCAGAAGTTGCAAGGCGATGCCTCTTCCTGCTAACATGAGAACAAACTCTAAATACACATTCACCTGGTGACCAGTTCAGCATTTTAGAGAAATTTACTCAAACTACAAATAAATGTTGCTTGAATTTAGCACAGTTGCAGGTGAACTAGGCATCTTGCATTCCTAAAGGAAATCTCATTTCTAACAATTTTATAGGCATTTTGGAGAACATTCTCTGTGAGCCATTAGTAATCTCACACAAAACTCAGCTCAGAAAAGTCAAAGTTGGTATTGCTTCCTCTTGAGTATACCATAGAAAAATTACCAGAACACTTTTGTAAAAATAATTATTTCTAATCCACAAAGTTCTACAGAACTTCATGAGTTTTAAAAAAACAAATTTGACCTGAAAGTCTGTTAAGACTCAGTTCTAAAGGATAACATTTAGAATTGGTAATTGACAATCTTTACTTGACTCTCTCTAGTTTTCCTAAGGAACAGATGCTTGTTTGAATGACTTCCCTCTCTCTGACTCTGAATAACTTAATCCTCTCTTCCTCCCTGAAGTTCCTATTTTTAAAAATGCTCTTTGTTAATATGTTTCTAAACTATTAAATACAATGCTTGGTATACTTAAGAGAATATCATGTCTCCAAGCTGGAAATGTTAAGTTAAATTGCTTACTTTCAAGCTGTTTACAGAGAAGAAATTTTCCGTTTAAGTTGCTGCCAATGTAAGTTCGTTAAATTTGTTAAGTTGTTAGGTTTCAACTAGCTCCATATAAACAGTGGATACAGTCTGGTTTTGTCTTCTTCTGGCTTTTTTGGCAATATAGCACACTTCAGACTCACAAGTCACTTTAATAATACACCATTAGCCTGAAAATAAAAGAACCTAAAACAGCATACGTAGTGACTCACGGGAAGCATAAGTATATTGTCATTTTTTTTCTGCCTAAACTAGGAAATACTGGACTTATGTTTAGACACAGCCTACCTTGTCAGCCCTAGCTGATTCTGTTGGCTAGAGCCACTAAGGTAATATATCCAATATATTACTTTCACTACTAAAATAGTTCAAGAAATAGCTGCTCTGGATTGAGCTAATGTGAGAGAAGACTTGCTGATATACTAACTTCCCTTTTAGTCTCAAGTTATATTTACTCATTTGTCAGCATGAATTCAGCTGCTGTGCATTAAGTATGGCATAGCAGAACTGACAGGCTCCAAGGCATTCACAGCTGCAGTGTGTGCTCTGAGTCTCTGAAGCAGTAGCCCACACAAGAGTAGAAGTGCCCTGGCAAGCCCTGGGACTTGCAGCACCAAAACAACAAACAGTACTACACTCTGGGCTAGAGAAAATGCTAGCAGTGCTAGGTGACTCCCTACCACTTGAGGCTGCTGCGTTTGAGTGTATGCATCAACACAGCCAACCCTTGCTTTGTTAGCCTGGCTAAAACAGTCTTTGTCTGTATAAAGACATCGGCCAACAGTTCCCTTTTTAGGAAATGTTCCCCATCATCTGCAACACAAAACATTCTGCTGCCTGACAGGGATGCACCAGGGTCATCACTGATGTGATTTTTAAGGTTCCTTTCACCAGGGAAATGGTCATTCGTGCTTTCAATTCTGATGGTGATCATAAAGTGCCAACATTTTAGACTGCTATGCAATTGTACACAACCCCTGTAGCTCAAAGAGGAATCTAACCTTATCCACAGGCAGGAAACTGGAGAGAAGAGTGGTACACCTGCACACTTACCCATGACATTTTCTTTGAATGTTTACATGAAGCAAACATTTTGCAATTTGATTTCTAGCCTATAGGCTACAACTTAAATTGGTAATATTTGGGATTATTACCCAAGACTGATACATAAAAGACCTTCATAAGTACTTAGTTTAAAAATCATTCATTTAATTTGATAAAAATGCAGCTCTGAAAGCATATTTCACAGAGGACCATACACAAAATATTAAGGATGAAAACGGCAAAGAATTAAGTTAGTTTGATTACATATTATTGCACAAATATGGAAGACAGCTGCAACACTATCACTAAAGCTTACAAAGTTCTCATTTTTAATTTGTTAATTAAGCCAATGAATATTCATCATCCCAAGCTTGTAGCAATTCTGCAGTTCATTTGTCTGCTATGTGATGTGCAAGATTGCCATAAAAATACAGAAAAAAAATGTCAAACATTAGCAGGTTGTGCAAATTTCCCTTCTTCCCATATCATCTCTTACTCCCTATGACCTAATGCTGCACTATACTGAAGATGCTGCTTATACTTAAATTCATGTCCTTTTCAGCAGAGAAAGTAACTAATCACAAAAAGATATTTATCATTTGGAGCTGCACAGTAATTGTACCTTTGTCTGATTCATCACGATTGAAAGAACTAGCTTTATATTTTCTGCTTAAAAAGATGTCACTTGCAATTGTTCACTGTTTTTCTACTACTAACTTCAAAAAAAAAAAAAAAAAAAGGAAAAAATTTTGGAACATACAATATACTCCAATGAAAATGTTGTGTAATGATTATACAATAATGGCAATAATTCTAGATTACTTTCTTAATATTTTAATATAAAGTATTGGGTTAATGTTTATTATTTTAAAAATTCTAAGAAAAATTAAAATATGCAACTAAATAATGAATGCTTTAAGGCGTATCATTTGAAAAGATTTCTTTGCCTGCAAGTTATTAATTTGTTAAATAAAATATAGCTTTTTGTTAGTACACATTTTTAACCACGTGTTTTGTTTCATACATTGTGATACCTGCCCAAAAAATAGAATTACGGAAACCTCCGCTCAATTTGTAAGACTGTGATGAATTTCACTGACAAAAGTGTTTGTATAAGTGCAATTTATGCCTTTCCAAAACCAATTTAAATGTAGAAAATAACTCATTGATCAGAAATTACATTTGCAGTACAAAATCTATCACAACAGATGTCTTAATTGCTTGAGATATTTTCTCAAGGAAAGACAGATAAAGCACATGAACTACCCACAAGTAATTTGAGTTGAATTCATCAATAGACCTCATCTAGCATATTTATATAAGGCTGCAGTACTCCAGTCCTGCCAGTAACTGTGTGATGTGCAGCACAGAGCACTTGGCCAGAATAAGGAGAGTCGACACAGGAGCACAAATAAACCCAGCTCACATTAGGCAATCCTCCATTTTTTTCAGCAGCAAATTTCAAATAAATTTCTCAGGGAGCAGTTCTACATGGTTACAGTCTTGTTTACATACAGCTTTCTTATTTCCATTTTAAAGGGGCTCAAGATAGCTGGTCAATATTCAAAAACCACTATCTGCAAGCACAGGATCAGAGCGTCCCTATGGTTAGGAAATCTAGTAAGGGAGCTAGGAGACCAGCATGGTTAAAAAAGGAACTGCTGGGAAAACTTAAGTGGAAAAGAAAAATCTACAGATCATGGAAGGGGGGGCTGGTCACTTGGGAGGAATACAGGACTGTTGTCAGAGGATGTAGGGAGGAAATTAGGAAAGCTAAGGCCTCCTTGGAACTTACCCTTGCAAGTCAGGTTAAGGATAATAGAAAGGGCTTTTTCAAATACATAGCTAGGAAAACTAACACTAGAGGCAATATTGGCCCATTAAGGAATGAGCTAGGAGCCCTGGTGACAGAGGATATAAAGAAGGCAGAGGTGCTGAACGCCTTCTTTGCCTCTGTCTTTACTCCTGCAGGGTTTCCGCACGAGCCCCAGATTCATTTAGCCCCAAAAGTAGTCAAGATAGATGAGGAGCTTGACATAGTAGATGAGGATTGGGTTAGGGATCAGCTGAGTAATCTGGACATCCATAAGTCGATGGGTCCAGATGGAATGCATCCAAGGGTGCTGAGGGAACTGGCGGAGGTCATTGCTAGGCCACTCTCCATCATCTTCAGTAAGTCATGGGTAACAGGAGAGGTGCCTGAGGACTGGAGGATAGCAAATGTCACTCCAGTCTACAAGAAGGGCAAGAAGGAGGACCCGGGTAACTATAGACCAGTCAGCCTCACCTCCATCCCTGGAAAGGTGATGGAACAACTTGTTCTTGTCACTATCTCCAGGCATATCATGGACACGGGGGTCATCAAGAGCAGTCAGCATGGTTTTATCAAGGGTAAATCATGTTTAACTAACCTCATAGCCTTCTATGAGGAAATTACTAGGTGGATAGATGATGGAAGAGCGGTAGATGTGGTTTATCTTGATTTCAGTAAAGCATTTGACACCGTCTCTCACAGCATCCTTGTAGATAAGTTGATCAAGTATGGGTTTGGTGATCAGGTAGTGAGGTGGATCAGGAACTGGTTGAAAGGAAGGAGTCAGAGAGTTGTAGTCAATGGGGCAGAATCTGGTTGGAGGTGTGTGACTAGTGGAGTCCCTCAAGGGTCGGTACTGGGACCGGTGCTGTTCAATATCTTCATCAACGACTTGGATGAGGGTATAGAATGTACCCTCAGCAAGTTTGCTGATGACACTAAGCTGGGAGGAGTGGCTGACACACCAGAAGGCTGTGCTGCCATCCAGAGAGACTTAGACAGGCTGGAGAGTTGGGCAGGGAGAAACAAGATGAAATTTAACAAGGGAAAGTGTAGAGTTTTGCATTTGGGGAAGAACAACACTATGTCCCAGTATAGGTTGGGGGCTGACCTGCTGGAGAGCAGTGTAGGTGAAAGAGACCTGGGGGTCCTGGTAGACAAGAAGATGACCATGAGCCAGCAATGTGCCCTTGTGGCCAAGAAGGCCAATGGCATCCTGGGGTGCATTAGAAAGGGTGTGGTTAGTAGGTCAAGAGAGGTTCTCCTCCCCCTCTATTCTGCATTGGTGAGGCCGCACCTGGAGTATTGTGTCCAGTTCTGGGCCCCTCAGTTCAAGAAGGACAGGGAAGTGCTTGAAAGAGTCCAGCGCAGGGCTACTAAGATGATTAAGGGAGTGGAGCATCTCCCTTATGAGGATAGGCTGCGGGAGCTGGGTCTCTTTAGCTTGGAGAAAAGGAGACTGAGGGGTGACCTCATCAATGTTTTCAAATATGTAAGGGGTGAGTGCCAGGGAGATGGAGTTAGGCTTTTCTCAGTGGTGACCAGCGATAGGACAAGGGATAATGGGTGTAAATTGAAGCATAGGAGGTTCAAGTTGAATATCAGAAAAAATTTCTTTACTGTGAGGGTGACAGAGCCCTGGAACAGGCTCCCCAGGGGGGTTGTGGAGTCTCCTTCACTGGAGACATTCAAAACCCGCCTGGACACGTTCCTGGGCGATGTACTCTAGGTGGCCCTGCTCTGGCAGGGGGGGTTGGACTAGATGATCTTTCGAGGTCCCTTCCAACCCCTAGGATTCTATGATTCTATGATTCTATGATTTTGAATGTGGTATTTAAGCAGTTTTTGCTAAACTTGAAAAAAACAAAAAAAAAGGGTTAGAGTATCACTTATTGTGATATAAAGAAAGTTCACATTTTCCACTTCAAACTGACTAAAAGTCAAGCTGCATTTCAATGATTATGAAGCATCTATGCAGTAGACTGAACCAAGGTAATGACTGATTACATACAAATAAAATTGAAACTAATTGTGACTGGCAAGAGTCAGTCTTCGACTTCTTTAGTTTCCCAGCAGGAAAAATAAAGCAACCAAAGATCAAGAGAGGATATAACTACAGGGAATTTTGTTTGGTCCAAAGATGTTCTTTCCTTTGCATTTACAGACACAGCAAAATAGCAAAATAAACCCTGCTCCAATCAAACAAACAACAAAAACCAATGAACAAACATAAACAAAAAACAAACAAAAACCCCAACAAAACTGTCAATGGCTAGGAATTTCCTAAGAATTTAAGATGATATATCTCCAAAAATATATATTCATACCAAAAAGAATCCTAAAATCTTGCAGTGTGGGCTACTAGTATATTCCTGTACAAACACCATTTTCTTCAGTAATTTAAGTACTGTGCTCAACTGCCTTTTAAATTGCATCATGAGTCGAGTTTCACAGCCTTACAGTTAATGGCACATCAGGGAACCAGCAATTATGGAGCACTCCTGTTATTCTTAACCCTCCCTATACCCCTGCAAAATCCTTTTTCTAGCTACTGCAATTACTCCTCAAACCCAGCTGCCAATTTATTCTTCAGTTTACCTATTTACCTCATATCCAAAGACTGCCACAGATCAAAATTGTGAACAATACAGCCCACATTAAATATTTTTTACAATTAAACTACCTGATAAAGAATGCAGTGCTGCCAATGTGACAAGCACAGTCGCACGGACACAACAATTCTTTGATTCCATTCAGTCCTGACCTCCTAAAGTCAGTTAGTCTTTCCCCTAAACACTTGTACTATTCCTTTTTTTCCTTAGATACAGCTCGCTTCTTTTGATGGACTCCTCCCAATATTTACCCCCTATTTACTTAATTTGGGCTCTTATTTGCCACAGGACCATCTGCTACAACTCCGCTCTTAGAACAGCACTTGCATTACCTACTCTGCAAATCATCCATTTTCCCCTTCAGCTGGATGCTGGGATTTCTCTGCCTTTAGTACCCTCCCTCTACTTGACCTTTGTTTTAGGCATGGTACATATATTCTTCTAAGAAGTATCTTAGCTACTTCCTAGTTCTTCCTTTATCACGGTTTTTGCTGGTCTACCTTGTGAAAACTAGATCAGTTGTCTGATAGTGCTCAGAAAACACAAGGATTGTTTCAGACACATGTAAATTGATGTACAAAGAATACTAATATTTGTGACTTAATTATTTTTTTTTTGTCACTGGAGTTGTTTTCAAGAGCAGATTATGTACAAAAGCAAACAGCAATCTGGAGTTATTTGAGGACTTTTTTTCTATTTTTTTTTAAAGTATGTCACATTTGTGGAGAATATGATAACTATTAAAGTGAACTTCACGCAGCATATCACAGACAAGGTCTGGTGTTCTTTAACCTTCTCTTGTGACTTGTCACTTCAAAAAGCAGTGATGTACATGTATATGTGCTATCTGCATGATAGCCTATATGCTAAATGTAAGCCTGAGTGCAGGTAACCAACACTTTACTGTTTTCTTTATTTGAAAATATTATTTTCTCAGTCTGCTGTACTCAATAGCATCTTAGTGAACAGTTAGAAAGAAAGCAAAAAACAGGAGAAAAAAATATTGTTAGCAATCACACTGATGCTCTCTGATGTGTCAAATTCATATTGCTTCTAAGTGCAAGTCCATTTCACTTCTTGAAAAATCTGTAAAGAAATAAATGCACCTCATTAAAGTCTTGAAAAACAAAAAACCACAATGGATATTTACTGAAAGACAAGTGATGCAGTGAGGTATCTTCATCCTGACACTAAGACAAAAAAGCTGGAAATAAAAGTGGCTGTATTGATATCCCCAAATCTAGTGTGTAAACAAGTTTCTGAAACTGTGCCAGGAGAATACCTTTTAGTTCTGTATCAGTAATGATAATGAACTTATTGGCACTTTTGTAGACATCTCAGTTTTAAGATTTAAAATCAGTTAACTGCTCTTGAAAATGCTTCTCTGAGATAAACACAAATTATTATCCCTTCATCAGTCAGGAAGACTCAGAGGCACAGTTTTTGATTACTCACATAATGAATTGATTACCAGAACCAATGGTGACTCACCCACAGCCTTTGTTGCTAATACTGTACAAACTGACCCTAATAGCATATGTGATGGCAAGTACCTACCTGGAACATGAAGGTGATGGTCCCACAAGACTTGTGAGAAACCAATAAAAGAGAAGCAGAAAAAAAATTATCAGTATTTTGCTACCTCTTTTTTCATTTACAAGTCAAAAATAAGAACTGTATGGAAAAAAACAAATGTACATGCCACATTTGAGTAGAAAGAGATAATTCTATCTGGAGAGAGAACACCAGTGCATTATCCTATTAATCATCAAAAAAATAAATTAGGAAGTATGAATCACTTCCCTCTCCTCTCCACTGCAGTTCGTTTGTTTACTTGCAGGTTCTGTCTCTCAGGGTCTCACCTATTTTGCTTTGAGCCAGCCCTGCACTTGCCTCCCTCACAGGAGAGCACAACCCGCCTTTCTCTGGAGCTACATCCTGGACAACTCCAGCTGAGGGCGACTCAGTGCCCTGCAAAGGAAGATGTCTCCCCTCATGCCACAGCTCTCCCCTTTAGCTCCAGAGCTCCTGCCAGCCTTTGCTCCATCTAAAGCACGGCAGAACCGCAGCAGCGCTGCCCGCCCCAGACCGCCCTGGCCCGCCCGCTGCGCGCCGCTGGCTCGCTAGATGGCGCCGGCCGCTGCTGACGAAGATGGCGCCCCTCGTCCCGGCCGCCATCTCGGGCGCGAAGCTGCTGGCGCCTACAGGAGTCAGCCGGCTGCTCCGCTCCATGGGTCTTATTGCATCTCTGCTCTCATAGAATCGCAGAAACACAAGATGCTTTGTGTTGGAAGGGACCTTAAAAATAAATTTGTTCCAGCTCCCCCTGCATGGGCAGGGACACCTTCCACTAGACCAGGTTGCTCAAAGCCCCATCCAACCGGCCTTTTACACTCCAGTGATGGGGCATCCACAACTTCCCTGGGAAGCCTGCTCCTTCCTGGAAATCGCTCTCATCTGCCCCCTACCCTCATTCCGTGAAAGTGGCATTGACCCCCAGCCTCAGTGAGCCTGCCCACCTCCAGCAGCTCCCATGGCGGTTGCGGGGGAGGCTTCTCTGCTCTTTGGCAATGCCTGCAGAGCAGTGAGGAGAGGAGCCCAGTACAGCGGGGGCTGTGGCAGTGCCGAGGAAAGGGAGAGTGAGGGATGGGTGAGAAGCATGTGGGCTATGCAGCCCCCTGGTTGCTAGGAAGGGTGCTCAAAATGTCTTTGGGCCCACAGCTGAATAATAGCAAGATGTAGGGCAACAGGTAGCTGTGTTTGATGGAGAGGAATACGGGGCAGAAGAGAGATTTAGGAAGTCTCCCTTCACTTCGCAGCACTGATGCTTTGTGAGGTTTGGTTCGCCATGTCAGACAGCGGTGTGACTGCACGTGCAGTAGGCCAAGTCAGAGACTCAACCATAAACTGGAGGGGAAATCATTGTGGCACCTGGCATCATTGCAGTGGATGAATTTGCATGTAACAAATTTCATACCATTCATTAAAAGAATGGATTAGAGCTGATCCAACCTGTTACATACAGCAGCTATAAAGACCAGCAAATAGAAAAGTAGGCCCACTAATACCTTTGAAAAGCTATAATAAAAAGGTAGCAGAATATAAATTAATTAATAAAAATAAGTGCAAACATAACTGATGGACAGTCGCAAGAAAATGAATATTTAATTACTCCTTTTAGGATACAATTTTGACAGATAGCAGTAGTATTGTGAGAGAGAACTAAGTTTATCATCCTGGGTATTATATTTACTGTCTCTAAGGGCTCATGATTCACTGTGACACTACTGAGGGTCTTTCTCTTGCAACATAAATGCCACCAGAAAGGTTTAAAGGTGACTTTCTTACTGAAAGTGTGATCAGGCACTGAAACATCCTGACCAGGGAGGTCACCGTACCTGGAGGTATTTAAGAAATGTGTAGATTTGGCATTTCAAGGCATGCTCCAGCAGAGAACCTTGTAGGGTTTTTGTGTTCTTGGGTTTTGGGGGGTTTAGTTGTTTTTGTTTTGTTTTGTTTTGTTTTTGCGTGTGTGGTTGGGCTCGATGATCTCAGAATTTCTTTCCAACCACAACTGTTCTGCCATTCTGTGAAACCAACCATGACCAGCAGTGCCAGTCCTGGAATCAGAATCATAGAACAGTTATGTCTGGAAAAGACCTTTAAGAACAGCAGGCCCAATAGTTAGCATAGCATTGCCAAATGCACCCTTAAAGCATGTCCCTGAGCACCACATTTACACATCTTTTAAATATGTCCAGAGATGGTGATTAAATCACTTCCCTAGGAAGTGCGTTCCAATATTTGAGAACCATTTTGGTGAAGAGATTATTCCTAATACCAAATCCAAACGTCCCCTGGTGCAACTTGAGGCCATTTCCTCTTTTCCTATCACTTCTGTCTTTTTATCTATACTAAAATTTTCCATTCAGTCAACAGTTTAGTCCACTGTGCAGCAGTATCATACAAAATGCTCTAATAGATGCAAAAGCAAATTAGCACAGAAAATTGAAAAGATTTTTTCTTGGAGAGATGACTTTGAGACAACAAATTAGGTGTAATTCCATACATCCCATTTTTTTAACTCTGGCATTTTGAATACAGCATCATACCACATCTTTTGTGGCCACAATTGGAAAATAATTTTTTCCCTTTGGCAGCAAGATTCTGTATTTCCATTACTGAAAATATTTGCCTCTCACAAAATTATCACAGGCTAGTTACAGAGGACCTGATGTGTCCTTCAGAAATGGGTGAGGAAAATAAAGCAGAATTTATTTATGAAAATAAGAGGGAAAATCCTACACAAATATACATGCACACATCAATATAAACTTGCAGCTGACAGCAGTGCTGAACTGCTTTCACATCTCCAAGTTGATTTAGAGGCATTCATAATTAGCAGAGTTTTTCTTATCCCAAGCATAGAATCGACAGGGTCTGGTCAGAGCTGTGGTCCTCCTCTCAGCCCTTTCCCCAGGTACAGCACCACTGTGTTGGTTCACTCTGTCCTCATATATGTTCACTGTTTTTCTCATTGCATTGCTTTCTGTCTTTCCTGTTTCTGGAAGAGGTACTTTGGGTCAGCCTTTTCTCACTATCTCACAATAAGTCTCACTGTCTTGCAGGAGGATCAGCAGTGTATCTTATGCTTAACCTGTGTTCATGCCCATTTCTTGTTCAGGCATGATATTGAGTTTAGCTGCAAAATAGCTGTATATAAAAATGCATGTATATCAAAAGATTTTCATATGATAACACAGCTGGCATGCAGAGCAGCCTGACTGCAGAGCTCCATGTGCACTCCACACACCTGATACCAGCCAGGATTCTTTTCTGTAGATCCTGGGCTATGCTGATTTTGGTTACCACATAGCTCTGTTAGGAGCTCCCAATATTTACATCTAAGTTACAAATTACTTCAAAAATTAATCTATTCTATTGTATGTTTCCTTTCTATCTTGTGAGAAAGTTATTTTTATTTTTTTTAGATTCAGTAAGATGGGCATATGTAAGCATAGAACAGGAAAAGCACTTTCCCTATCTACTCATACAAAAGGCAAGTGTAATTATGTATTACAGATTTCTGTAGCACATACCAGGAAACAATTTTATCTCTAGTCATCTCCATGGGAAGCAGGTGGTGTTTGTCTCATTTGCCCAGTTTTGTGCAAAGTTCACTCAGCTATTTCCTATTTCCTCCTGAAAATAGCTATAACTGCGTTTAACAGAAGAGTTGGTATTATAGGACTTAGTAATTTATGGCATTTCTTTTTTTTCTAGGGGATTTTATCTCTGGGCTTGACAAAGTGTTCAAAGGACATTAATTGTAAAATTTACTTGGTTTACTGAATTTTTAACTCTATTTAAATAACCTATAGGGCAGGTTTTTGAGTTTTCTTGATTATGGTTGGGTGGAGGTTTTTTGGTTCTTTTTTTGTTTGTTTGTTTGGCTGCTTTTCCGTGGTTAAGTAAGGTCATACAGACATACCAGAAAGGAAAAAGCCATACAGTCTTTAGACACCTTTCTGTGTCTCTGATTAGTGAAATTTCTTTAAAAATGTAGGCAAAGGTACAGAATAATGTGTGTCTGTTCAGCAAAGCAGTGAAGGGTAAAAAATTGAAAGCTTAGGAGGAAACATGTTAGCAGAGTTGCCCCGTGTTTTAAGATAGTTCTCTATAAAACACCTGAAGTAACCATTCTAAGTAGCTACCAATAACATTTTTATTTAAGAGTGTTTATTTTTTACTGGATATCTACTGGATAAATAATACAAGGGTGTAATGCAAGTTCCATCATAGGCACTGATGTCCTTGTCCAGAAACCTATTCCACTTATTCCAAATATTCTTTTCTCTTTAAAAGAGGTCTTCAGCATAGCATTCGCTTTCTGTCAGACACCTTAAGCATAGGGAGATTCTGACTATAGTTCTCACAGAAAAGACAAAGAGAGAAACTGTTTCCTCTTAAAGATATTTGGTAGAAACTCCTTTGCTCTAGCCCTGCTTCTCTCTATGACTCTTAAATGAGGCCTGTTCCTTCCAGTTCCTCTCCCATGGCTTGGACAAAGCTGTTTTCCTAACTCAGGAAGGATAATTCCTGTCTTAAAATATGCAGATTTATAAACTGCCCCCTGAGGCAAACACACATATTGTGTATAATTGAAGAAAAAAGGGATCTAGGCACTACATATTCAAATGAAATTGCAGTAGATGGAAGAATTTCTTTTCAAAAACTACATTGGTAATTTTATTTCTCTCATATATAACTGGTGAATTAGATAATACAGTGTAAGATAGCCATTTATTCTGCATCCTTGGATTTGAAAACAGTCATCTCTGAGTACTGAAAGCATAATTACTGAAATAAAACCCAATGGAAAGATCATCTGTTGTTGTATTGTATCATCTATGTTGATAATTACAGAATAATAGAAAAGTGCGAAGCTGTAGGAAATTACATACTTATTCCAAAAATTCAGACTAGAAGTAGGAAAAGGAGTTTTTTTCTTTTTTTTTTCGATCTACTTTTCTGGTAAGAAAATAGTGAATTCACATCTGCAGGTATTATAACAGGTTTTACGTGAATGACAAGATAGTATCATAAACTGTGAAGGTGAAAATCTGAAATAAGCAGTGTTTTCTGTCATGATCTAGATTACACAGAAGCAACACAGCAGGAAAAAAATAATGTAACAATATGCGCTCTCATTTTCCCTGTGTGCAAAAAGGAGAATTTTTGCACTGAGTTAAATAATATAATTTTGTATAGTGCATATGTGTCAGAGTTTCCATTAACGCCTCTGTAGCCAACTTTTGAGCCATACGTATTTATGTGAAAAAGGTATGTATGCTCCCCAAATAAAATAAACTCTAACACTTTGGAATGAATCTTGAAGGGAGTTATATATGTGTTTGTGTGTATATTTACATAAACACAGGAAATTTTTGTTTGTGAAGAAAAGAGGCTGTTATCTGAGTAGGAAAATGCAAAGCTGGTATAAGATTTCACTGTTCCACAGGCTGTTTCTCGTTAGTTGGAGCACACAGGCATTTTGCCAGACTACATATCAGTATGTGCATCTTTTTCTTGGATATCCAGACTTGCTTCTGGTCCACTCATTCTGGTTGAAGCATGTAGCGAATTTTGTCTTTTCCTCCTCAAATAGAAATAAATTATACTTCCAGCTCCAACTATAGAAAGGGCTAGAAGGATGAACAGCCAAATGATGCCAGTGGCGAGTACTTTCTCCATTTTCCCATCTGTAAGTGGATGAAATAGAATCAATGCTTTTGACCTTAAGATTTTTCAAAATCTAGAAAAATGGGATTCCTTTAAACAGAAATCAGACAAGTATAATATGCATGTAGATCTTCACTTCAAAAAGTGGTTTTGTGGGATTTTTTACTTAAAAAAACAAACAAAATATAATTAAAACTGATCAAAATAGAATTTAATTCAGAAGAACTCCTCTTTCCTTTATCTAGTTACAGATGAACTTTGTGGTCTTTTTGTTTTAAATACTCTAAGAATTAATACTTAGAAATTATGTGTTTATATTGTTGTATCTGAGCATCTCCTTGTAGGTCTACTTGAAAGGAAGCATGCTTACCTGTATTTTCAGTTGATGTCTTTATGTTTTCAGGAGCTTTTGAAAGAAAAAATAAACTGTTTATTGTGAATTCTTAAAAAATCTAAGTGTTCTAAGCTACCTAAGTCTAGGTGTTCCTGATAATTAACCCTAAATCCACTTGCTGGTCACAACCTTTCTCCTAAAGACATGAAGGTAAGCATATGTAAACGTCTACTTGGATCATTAGGTCTTTCATTCCAAGATCACTTGACCTTAGTTGAGATACTCAAGAAGCTATGAAATTGGTCAGAGTTCAGGTATTTCTAACAGTGTTTTCAAAGATGTTAATTTCTGAGAAACTGCGCACTGGATCCTTAACCATTTTACAATGTTTTCTGAAACAGGAAAAATTTTCTGAATAAATATCTAAAGTGCTGGAGATATATCATGATCACTTTACTTGAGGAAACATGAGTTTCACACCTATCTGATAGACAACTATTCCATGTGCACGTGGTTCCTATGGTAACTCCACTTCCTAAACAGCAGTTAAGGGCAAGGTGAACAAACATGTAGAATGTAACCAAACAAATTGTTTATATTCTAGATTACTTGCTTTTAACTTCAGTTGAAAATTGAACTCTTGCATTTTCTTACATAGTAATTTTTTTATCAGGATAGTACCAGCATTTTATGAAACATGATTCTATCATACTGTAAATAAAGAGTGCAACAGGAACATATGTTATCATATTCCTCAAATCCAGCATCTCAGAGGATGGTAATGAAAGGGACCACCAATTCCAGCATTTCTATAAAACAGTTTTCATTGCATGCATCAGAACAATATTTTTTTCCTGAGAATATATTCAGCTTAAATAAATAATAAAAAAAACATGTTGCTTTTGAGCATAGATTGTATGATATTTGAGGGAAAAATCTTCAGAAATTTTTTTTTTGTTAAAAAATAGTGCTCTTTGACCATTCTTTTGCCTAAACATAGGATGACTGCATTGAACTGATAATAATTTTACAAGAGTTATGGGAGATGCAGTTTTCTGGTGAGGCAGTCAAGCCATGTGGTTTTCCTCAGTATTTCAGCAGCCAAATCCTACTATTAGGATCTATTGGTTTTGCACACAAACCTATTATTATTTTACATTATACAATGAAAACACATTATCAAGGATAATTAACTTTAATGCAATAGAAATACCACTTACTTTTTTGTTTTTTACAGATATAGCCTTTCTTGAAAGAACAGACATTGGCATTCCAGTAGCCAGATAGTGCACACATTTCTCCACAGACTTTATGCATATTTTTTGAAGGTTCTCCCATCTGCCAATTGACAAAGTCCATTGCATGTTTGTCTGTCCATGACCACCGTTCTAATATTTAAAATGATCATAAATGTATAAAATATGGGATTTTAGACAGATACAATAAGTTGTGGTGAAGAAAACAAAAATTTATGACACAGTTACTTAAATGTTTCAGTTACATCTTTAAGCATATGGAAACGATTTGAAATAAGCTTTGTGTATTTGTATGTGTACTTTCAATTTTACAAAGTTGCTTTCTTCATAATATAACATAGAATAATGTATTTATGAAACCATAATGTGTGGCAGATTGTTGACAATATTACCTTCATTTTTTCTTAGCCCTATCCAAAAGTTTGGTGATTTCCCATGGAGTATCTTAATTGTGTCTGACAGAAAATGTGCTTCAGTATATTCTCCGACTGATACCAAATTAGCACCTGAAGAAATATTAATGAAAACATTACAATGTTTCATTTTCTTACATCTTAAGTTAGTAAACAGCTAAAAGATATGAAAAAGATGTTAAAAGACATTGCTTGTTGCACATAATATTCTCTAGTATATATATATATATTGCTATATCGTATTTTGAGCATGATTCTGTGCTGTATGGATGCAAATCAGCACAAAGATTTTTATTTAGCTGTTGGTATTTTAGAGAAGAAAAATTGCTTTCCTGCAATACTTTTTGGACAGGTCCAACTGCACCCCAGAATGTGGTACAGTTAAGCTTCAAGTGGTACAAACTACGTGGTTGGTACTGTGCACATTGGCACTAGAGCTCTCTCAGCCACCAGTGACCAGGTAGCATTTTTGGCAGCACTTGTTGCTTTGTACTGCAAGGTTAGGTAGGATTTGTGGGTAGGATTTAGAGGTTGTGGTCCAGGAGATGTCCCAAAGTTGATTCATAGTTGCCATATACCCTAGCATTATACATACACAAAGCTGTGTTGGGGTCATCACCTTCCTAAGTGGTCAGTGAGTTACAGGTAGGAAAAAGTATAGGAATTCAGACCATGAACTAGTGTCCAGACATCACCTTTCACTCTGGTTACTAGTGTAATCTTTCTTTTTTCTAGTACTCGTATGATTTATCTTATTACAGAACTATTTCAGGAATTCTGTTGTCACAGAGCTAGTAAGTGCAATTCCTTTGAAAAGCTATTTTTTCTGTTTACTCAGTCATAGGTTGATGGTTGTGTACATATGAGAAGTGCTTATATTCTCTGTTACAATGAGAAGATTATCACTCAAATAGAAAGTGCCAATGTATAGGATGCTTCCTATTCTTATTCATAGTGAAATGTATGCTGCATAACAGCAATTCTTAGTGAACAGTAAGAAGAAATCAGAAATGTGGAGTAAAGTGTCTTTTCCTCTCCCCCATTCACCTACATCTCTTTTTTCCAGACCGTAGATAGCCATGGGGGCTGTTCTAGAGCAGGAGCTGTATGGCTGGTAGTGTTTTACTGGTTCATGAAAGCTAAATGACTGCTCCATCATGTCTGTTGTCCAGCCAGTGAAATCATATCAATACACTCTGCCCTAGAACTAACAAAGACAGCTTTCCTATGAGTTTGTGTCTCCTAGTTTACACTGTGTGAGGATTCTCTCCTTTTTGCAGAAGGGAAAGCCAACCCTGCAATCTGTGCCTTGCGGGATTCTAAAAGTGTTTATCTCCCTACCCAGTTACTGATCACCATAAAACTAGCAGGAATTCCATTTTTTGGTGATACTCATATTCCATCTGGCACTTGCCTCTGACAAAGTCTAGTTTTCTTGTGAAAAACCATGCTCAGAGAAGCAAGCTAAAAAGTATTAATTTTGAAATTCTAAAGTAATTCAAGATTTGCTTAGCAATATCATCTTATTTTGTGGGTTTAATTATGTCTTCAAGCTCTCTTAAAAAAGCACTCACCTAGTTGAGCACATTCCTGTTGAGCTTGAGACCAGCTTCTTTTCCTGGAGGCCTCAAAGTAATAGCAGTGGCCATGGAAAGGTATCCAAGATTTGTATCCTGTTGATTCAGGGCATTTTCCAGGAAGTTGTGGTGGCTCAGTAGGGGCCTTTACTGATAAGAGAATGGTAGGTAGGGTCCAGTTATTTTATTTTTTTTCCCCCATTATATTAGTAGTACAAGCTAAGTGTACTATAAATTGTTTGTCCTCATAGAAGAAGTGAAGCATGTCCTTAAAAAAACTTGCATACAGCGTTGACTTTGTGTTTGAGGGCATATTATGCCTCAGATTTATTTATCAAGGTGATTAGGAAGACATACTGGTCTGCATAGAAGTATAGATTCTGACAAAGGATAATTTTTGTAATTACTCTAGTCAATAAAATATCCATCTGGTTTTCTGGCATAAGTATCTGCCTAATTAGTTAAACCTGCTATTTTTAAAATGTCTCCTGACAATTCAGTCTCATTTTTTGACAGGTTCAAAACCTTATGGCAGAAACTGTGACTGTGAATTAAAGTGCTGGTATAACTAAACATGGATTGCAGGACTGTTTATTAAACTGAATCCTGAATAAATTCCATAATGATTGGTACAATAGGAAGATTTTGGTTGAGAATATAAATGCAGATGGAATGAAAAGTACATGCTCTGCCAAATCAAAATTTCTTCCTGTGCATCTTCTACACTCTGTTTCTTTCCCTGTTAAAACCATTCATTTGTCAAGTTACATTTCCAGAATGCTGAAGTATAAAGGGATGTTATATATAAAATCTGCAGATTTTTTGTCAAATTACAACATTTTATAATGTAGTTTGGCATTCATTTTTAAATTGTCTGATGATTCAAGATCTTCCATAATGCTGAAAAAAACAACAATCTCGATAAATTGTGAAATCGGTTTGTGCTTGGAAGGTTTCTCAAGGGGTTATTTACTTCAACCTTTTGCTTTCAAGTGACATGGAGTTGATATATAGTTATATAATTTCTAAAAGATGTTTTTAGCAATCTAAATTATTTATTAAAGGCTTCTGTACTAATAAAATTATAAAAGTTTCCTTGCCATACGTAAGTCTTTTACTCCTTCCCAACTAATAGTAGACAAATGCAAGAGTTTAATTCCATTCCTTAGTGATCGTGTTTAATATTTAAAATTGATAATCTGGTTTCTCTTACTCTTTTGTTTCTTAGTCTTTCGGCCAACTCCATTTATAGTCTTTCCTTTTAATTCTTGTTTTCTAGTCATCCGAAAACCCTAGTTGATTGAGATCCTTTCCAAACTTTGGTGCCCCAAACTGGATACAGAATTTTGTCTGATGCCTAATCAAAACAGATCTTATAACAAGTGAATGTTTTTTGCTAATAGACTGAATAGTTAAGAAAATAATTAATATTGTGTCCTTTGTTTCTTATGCTTTTGTAATTACTATTATGAATTGGTTTACATTTAGGAAGACTTAATGTCAATATTTAGAGCTAGTTCTCAGATACTCATTTCTTCCTAGTACATAAAACAAGCATTTTTCCAGCTGCTTATTACATTAAACAAAGTTATTAAATCTACACACCCTCTAGTTAAAACATTTAGATTTGATTGCTTACCATCTGATTTTTTACAGACAGAGAAGAGTTTTTGCTTGCAAGAAGCTATCTTCCAGGTTCCATCAGTGTCTAAGTAGACACATGCTAATGTCTGCTTTGGTTCCCCTTCAGACCACTTGCTGTAAACCAGTCTCCATCTGTCAATCCACTGATACTTCGAATTGGTCTGCAAGCAGAATCTGTATGGTAATTTCAACGTTGCTGAGACTGATATAGCAACTGTAGAGGAACCCCTAGAGGACACTCTAGTAATCAGTATAGAACCATACGCTTACTAACGTCCTCTTCTTGTGCTTGTCAATGCTAACTGCAACAAAATGTACAGGTGTTTATTATCCACAAATGAGAATAAGGGGTGATTTTTCTTCTGTCATCAAAAAAGTATCTAACATGAATTCAGAGCATTTTTCAAGCATTGCTAAATGGACGGGAAAATGAAAGGGAACATGAGCAAATGCATAAAACTGGGAGTTAAATAAAACATTATACTGGTACAAGTACTTAAAACTGCATGGAAAATGCAGCCGTGGGTGGAAGTGTTCTTAATAAACAGCACCGATTGCTGTTGTAGTTATAGTGACTGTAATTCATGGGGAAGAGTATAACATGTCAAAAAATTCCTGCCATCCAACTGTTCACCCTCCCCTGTAATACAGCTGATGTAGACATTTCACAAACAGAAATGATTTTTTTTCCCCCCTAATAGTCTGAGTTCTTAATGGGATCAATTACACCAATTGCATTTTAAAATTAAAAAGTATATCCATTGGTCAATATGTATCATATCAAATGTGTGAGTAGAATGTGTGAGCATAAAGATATATGAAAACCATTCTTTTGCAGGTCTCAGATGTGCTGCCTTAGATATCACACTGCTGGTCCCTGAGGTGCATAAACACATGGCAGAAGGGCAAGATGCATGTTCTTCCTGGGATTTGCTTTTACGTTAAAATAAATGCAAAATGTGTCTGATTCTGCAGTTTATATTTGAGAACCTTTTAATTACTCCAAACAACACACAGCAGTAATATATACCAATCTGCAGCATCATTTCCTCGTGCTCAAGCATGTAGGAGTTCTTAGTTCGTTAAAATCTCCACTGTATAAGTCTTATTTGAAGAACTTCATCATAAATGGGTACTGTACCGATGTATCGTGCTGTTTTCAGCACTACATTGGCAAGATTTCCTATAGGTTACCACTTAAGAGTATAAAGCAAGACCAAGTCCAATGTCAGCTTGACTATCTGTACGTAATGTATGTGTTCTTACCACGTTGCTGTTAAGACCAATCCACAGAGGCTCTCCATATTCCTGTGCAAATAAGAATAACAGTGCCTGGCTATATGGGTCTAAAATGCTGGCAAGTTCTGAGGCATTGTTATTGCAGTTTTTCTGTGCTTCCTCCCAATTCATTTTGGTACTGATGACAAAATAGCCAACACCACCAGAGTGGTCAAAAGCAAAATCCAGCACTGTTCCTGATGTCTTAAAGAGTTTAGGATCTGCAGAAATAAGGAAAAAAAACACCACCCAAACCCAAGGTAAGTCTGGAGGCCATATATTTGACTTGAGCAACTGAATAACATCATTATTCAGAAACCTAGGAAAGAATTCGTAATGGAATAGAACACCTTCATATTAGTTGTTTATAAGTTAGCTGATGACTTCAAAACAACTTTCTGGATGAAGAAAATACATTTTCAGCCTCTGAAAAATGTGAGTTAGTAAATTCACTGTATCTTAAAAATCAGGGGTAAATTCACTCCATTAGTCAGAAATAACACAACTACCCTGTGTGTTTTCAAGATATTCTGCTGCTTAGCAGCTTTGTACCTACTGAGTTTATTTGGATAAATGTAAAACTTATCAGCTGTAATAATCTATAGATCATTATTAATTTATGTAATTAAAATATTTGTAGTTTAAAGCTATTTATTTACACTCATTAAAAGAAAATAATTTTTCTTTCCTAAATTCTGATGATTTATTTATCAGTTCCTGCTCTAAAACTTTGCTAAGTAACACTGGGATGAAGATGGAACCATAGGTTTAAGTGATCCTATAGCTAAAAATAAAAGAGAAATGATCTATAGCATGTTTATTGGAAAAAGTTATTTTAATCCTTGCTATAAATTTTAAGGTTAATGATACAAAACTCACCACTATTCTTCTGGCATATATGCCCCACGAGCTTATAACACCCCTCATCAGACCATTTTCCTATGTCAGCAGCAGGACCTCTCTTCAAAGTAACACAATCAAACTGTTGGAGTAAGAGAAACAGCATGGGTGCATTGATATTAGAAGTTATAAAACAACGTACTGTAACTTCTGGGTAGTTTCATTCTTTTTTTTCTGTGCATTCTGATATTGTGGTGTTTCTATTACAGCTCCAAGAACCTTTGCTGTATCCTTTTCCATCCTTTCTGGTCTACTCTGTGGTGATTATTTTTAAGGAGACATACTTGAAAGGTCTTATTATTTTCAGGAATTTTCTGTCACACCTTCTGTCTTGACTAATACGCAAATATCAGTCATTTTTGGAAATGAAATAAAAATATATGGAGATCATGCTTGGTATTTGGCTTGCAAAGCCAACCTTAAGTAGTGATTGTTCTTGACAGAATCATGTAAATGTCTGTCTTTGACAGAATTATCACCAGCACTAATTCTTAGCATTTCTCACCAGATCAGGTGCTAAGTGCTTAAGACAGTGGAACTTCAAGATTATTCTAACCAGCAATAGCCTTGCCAGCTGCACTGCAGAAATTTTAGGAACACCTGCTTTAGTAGCTCTTGATTATAGTTTCATAAGCAAGTTAACCTTGAGTAACTTTTATTTCACTTCTTTCAAAACAATCCTCTGGAGAAGATATGCTGTTAGTATCTTGAAGGTGAAGGAGTTTAGTTTCTTGAAGGAGAAAAGTAGAATGTACTTTTGCACAGGTTATTTTCCCTTCTGATTGATAGTTTCCAGGGCTCTTATTAAAGCTGTGGTAAATCAGATCTATGTATTGCTCTGTATATATACATTTTCCTGCAAGCCTTGGACAGTGGCTAGATGGGAAAGAGCAGAATGAATTGGCTCAGGTGCAGAAGAAGTTGGTTGTCAGGAGCTATAATTACAGGGCCCTCTAATGGTGTGGATACCAAAACAAAAGGGGAATGAACAGTGCATGGAAAGAAGTAGTGTGAAGGGCAAGTTCTGGAAGGAAGATGTAGGAATATATGGAAGACAGCCAATATGTGTTTGAAAATCCATCTATGTTGATCTGAATATGTAGGACACTATTTTATTGACAGTATTCTGCATTTTCATTTCAGTGCCAGCAAAAAGGGTTTGACTGGTCTAGAAGGTACTTGAGATTTATTGGGCCTTAGTAATTCAATTACAATTTTAAATTGGGAAGATGTGAAAAAAAAATTAACTCTTTCCTCTTTCATCCTTGCCTCCTCCTTTTTCAAACATGAGTTAATTTGTCAGATGTGAAAATATTTCCAGCTTCTGTTGAATTATAAAATTCCAATGCTGCATTTTGCCAAATTCTTTAGCAAAATTTGAGCAATGTCTTCTTGTGCTCTAAGGTAGATAGAATATTCAAACATTGAAACATTTTATCACTAATCCCAGTATGAAGATAGATTAACAACTTGGGGAGAAGGCTGAGGCAAAATCTGTAGCAAAGCAAGCTATTTACTTGAAGTAATATTTTTCCTCAGATTTAACTTGATGTTAAACACTAAGCAGTATTTACCTGAAGCCGATTGTGTCCATCTTCTGGACGTAGACTGTCAAACAAAATGGGTTCATCAAGTTTTGGGGAACCTGGAGCCCAATTTGTATAGGAGACAGCACTTCCATCACTCCAAACAAAGTTGAGTTCATGGAGTTTATCATTCAAGCCAATCCAGACATCATCTGAAACATCCTTCAAGTGATAAGTGAGAAAAGCTGGGGAAAAAGCCAGTAGAAAAGATGAATATCAAGTCAAAACATCAGCTCATAAACTTCCTTAAATATTTTGTTCATTTCAATCTTGTAAATAAATTTTAATTGGCATTTCATCATAAATTTACCCGAGTTTAGTACTTCAAGGTTATGCCAAGCCTTTGCCTGTGAAAAGCCTCAACAAGTGAAAGTATTTGGAACCGTGAAGCAAGACTGAAAAGAGGAAAGATAGAAAAAACCTTCCTGACCACTATGATATCTGATGAATTCACTTATTTCAACACTCAGGGAAATGTGTAGCTGTATACAGCACCAAATGGAAGCCTTGCAACATACTTAGGACAGAAATGTTCCTTCCTCTGACATTCTACTGTTGAATTAAGTTGAAGAATTTAGGCAGCCATTTCAGAGAGATATGGTAATATAGCCCTTTCTATTTCTGTCAGAAACACACCATGGATTCCTTTTCTTTCTGTGTTTCTAGAACTACAAATTCCAAGTCTGTGTTTGTTATTTTATGCTAATTCATACCTTATAAATAATGTAAAGTAGTTTGCATAGAACAGGAGGAGGCAAACCTTAGCATCACTAACATGTCGTAGACAGGTGGTTCCATTTCTCCCAAAAATGCTTTATACCATACTCATGTTTAGTATACATATTATAAAATACATTCATTTACATACTCTTTTTGCCATGTTCTTCTTTGTAGGAAATGGCCACTGTTTACAGAGTGAATGGTATCTATTACCTAAGGAGCTGTTGCACTGTACCTTGTACTTCTTCACTATGTATGCTTGCCAGGTCTCCTCCTAGGTTTATACAAGACTGCCTTGCAGAAGACCACTCATGATAGGAAGGGCCAAACAATTTGTAACACTAGGGAGAAAACAATATAGACTGTTAGTGAGAGACAGGCTTGAATTGTAGTAGTTTAAGTAGAATTTATCCTAACTTAGACCCACAAAATAATTTTCCAAATTTAACAGGGACCCATCTCTGGAAATTAGTAAAAGCTATTCACAAGTTAAAAATTTGCTTTGTGTCCTTCTGTGAGAGACTAAGAAAGTCACAGAAAAACTTAACCATTTATAAACCACAGCAGGACTCTAATGTATTACCTGAGAGATTTTGAAAAGCCAAACTCCATCATTAGAAAAAGACAAAGGAAGTGTTGGCTCTATAAGAAATCCCAGCCCAGGGTTAGGGTCTCATGTAGATTCATCTGAATTTTCTGAAAAATGTTTGTGACCACAAGACTATGAGCAGTGTGGTTTCATGTGTGCATTCAGCCTTTTTCATTTTACATTTTACTTTTATTGAACTTTATTTTCACTTTACTTTTATTTTTTAATTTTGTTAAATGGTGTATAGGACTTATGTTTTTTTTAAAAGTGCATAAACATCATTTACCAATACATATTCAACCTGAAATGGTTTTGACAATTATTAGTGTGCCCAATGTGTCCTCTTCATGTTTACAGCTCACCCTCCTCTTTGCGGCACACTGGTACCACTGTCAGAGAATTATCTTGCATCCTTTGTAGAACATAACAACTCTAATTGCTGTGACAAAAATGCAAAAACAAAGTAGTGACATAAACTCCACTGTTGTGAGTATCCATGGATGCTTTCATAGAAACATTGTGTATATTATAATCTGGGATGTTTGCTTAATAAGGACAGAGTTTGTCTTTTTTGGGAAGAGGTAAGCATTACATTGAAGCCTGTTAGGCAAAATTTGGCCCCTTTTTTGTTTCATTCCAGCTCAAATGCTTGATTTTATGCTGCAGTTGGCACTTTCAGTTGAATTTTTTTTTAAGTATATGGAATATAGCAGGTTTTCTAATGTACCTCCATTGACCAGTTCTCAGGAAAACAATTAAAAACTGTAAAACAACCATTTTGCAAGACTTAAGTAACTTTGAATAGTTACTGCCAAAAGATTTCTGAGAGACAAAAGTCCTCTTGTAGATCTCTAAGTACCTTTCAAAGGACTAATGTCATTGCACTTAGATGGATGTTATCATACCTGATTTTTAAATAAAAGCCAGTCTTCTGGACATCCTCCAGGAAGTGGAGGTACCTCTGAAGGAAGTGTTGCATTTATAAAATTTCTGTGCCTCTCACATATATAGCCATTTGAAAAAGCACAGCTAACATCACTCCACAATCCTGAAATAAATTTAAATACAAATAATGAATCATAGAATGGTTTTGGTTTAAAGGGACCTTAACCATTATCTAGTTCCAACCCCCTGCATGGGCAGGGACACCTCCCACAAGACCAGGATGCTCAAAGCTGCATCCAACCTGGCCTTGAACACTTCCAGGGACATCCACAGCTTCCCTCTTCCAGTGTCCCACCACACTCACACTAAAGACTTTTTAGATGTCTCACACAAATCTACCTTCTTCCTGTTTAAAATCATTATATTACCCCTTGTCCTATCACTACATGCCCTTATAGAAACCAGCTTTTCTGGGGGCTCCAGAATTGGACACATTTCCCTGGGTGGGGTCTTGCAAGAGTGGAGCAGAGGGGGAGAATCACCTCCCTCAACATGCTAGCTCTGCTTCTTTTGTTACAGCCCAGCATACAGTTGGCTTTCTGGGTTGCAAGTACACATTGCTGGCTCATGTTGAGATCCTCATCAACCAGCACCATCAAATCATTCTCCTCATGACTGTTCTCAATCCTTTCCCCACTCAACCTATATTGGTTCTTGGAATTGGCCAATAACACTGAATAAGACTGAAACTTGTGGGAAAGTGAAATGGCTTCTGTGCTTTCAGGTTGGAAAGCAATCTGGCTGAGAAAGTGAGATGACATGTTTCAGTTCAACTGTCCCTCCCATCTTCACTGCTGTCACTGCTTACAGGAGGACTTCAGTCCTGCTATATGAGTATGGCTCATCAGCTATATGTATCAGCTATATGAGATGGCTCATATGACAGCTCAGTGGCCTCTCAGTAGAACTCATCAAATGTGCAACACTTTATCAGTGAAAACACTATAAAACCTGAACTTCCATGTATGTTCTATTTGCCACTTATTCTCAAATTATGTTCCCGAAAGACCAATTTGCTGTTGATTTGAATAGAATATATTGTTTTTGCAGCTGAAAAGTCAGAGATCTAATTTGCCTTCTTTCTCCATTATAATAAATTTCTCATATTCCACTTTTATAGCTAATATTTCTCCAAAAAGAAACCTCTATATATAATGACTCTACTTTATTATGCCTGTTTTCTCAAACTGCTGGTAAAGAATGGGTTAAAGTGGGCAAGATATTTTTAGGAAAACAGGAAAGAACAGTAATCATAAATACTTTTTTTAAAAAGGTGTGTAACTCACCATAGTTTTTATTTAAGACTACACAATTTTCTTGACCCTTGGCAAAGTTGGGCTCATCCTGTGCCCAGGCTACATAGTGCACTGGGCTTCCATCTATCCACCTGTAAAAAAACAATGAAACAGTAGTGGTTACTCTGAGAATGGGAATGGAAAATTCAGGAAAAGGTACTTTAACGTGCTAATTTTTATTTTTATTTTTTAATGACAGATGAATGTGTCTGCAAAATGAGTTTTCATTAGGATTAAATATCATAAATAATGACATTAATGCATGTCAAGACAAAGAAGAAAAATACCTTTGTTTTCATCATGTTAGAATCTATGTATTCATAACATGTATATTCTTCTTCAAATGCCATTTAGAAGTCTTTTTACAATGTAGTTAAATTAGGAGAAAGCCTGCATTTCAACAGGCACAGTAGCTCTATTGAAAGTGGGTTTAACACTTTCAATGGTCTCTCCATGAGGAACTCTGACAAAACTGCAACTGCTTTTTATGACTCTTGATGTAGCTTGTTTACCTACCTAAACTGTTGATAAGATTTCTGAATTAATCCTATGAAATATGACTCCAATTTGCCGTTTTTTAAGATCTAAACACACACAAAAAAGTAATTTTAGTTAGTGCTTTCTAATATTTAGTTGTTGTCCAGTATGAAAAAGTATACCTTTTTGTTATGGAAGCAAATAGATGATTACACATTGTATAAATTATCACTTGAGTCACCAGAGAGGAATTCTGTTGAAATAAACACCCTATGACCCATATTTTTGCTTTATTACCCTCATTTGCTGCTTTTCCAGTTTTGACTACATTACTGGTGTGCTCAAAGCTTTCAAAGTTGTGTATTAAATTTAAAAAGAAATACGGAAGACTTGAGAAAAAAGTGTAATGCAAAGTTTTTTGGTACTTTCCCATTCTTAAGCAGCCATGTAATTCCTGTTTCTCAAGCTGTCTGTACTCTCCCCCTTTCCCACATAATCCTTTCTGACATAGTAAAAGCAAGTATCAAATAATATGAAACAGAAGGAAAAGGGGTTGTGTGTTTTCTTCAGTATTAGTAGACCAAACAAGATTATGTCAGAGGTTTGAGGCAATATCCATGCTATTAAATTTTTAGCATGCCCCTCTTACAGCTTTGGCATGAGGCCATCAGAGCTCAGAACTGTAGGCAGTGCTCTTGAAATACACGAACAGTTTTGACTGGTGTTTCAGGAAAACTAATTCATGAAGGTCCTAGGTTTTTAGTCCCTGGCCTGAACCAGACTAAATCTTTGAAAGGTTTTCTTGTTCAGCAATATGATGTGGTATGTGACCACTGGAGCTACACTGGCAATTGCCTGACATCTACATTTTACACTAGAATGTCTACACCTTATTCTAGACTATGATATTCAGATGAGAGGTAAACATCTTGGCAACAGGACATTTTTTCTTGGTATACAACTAACCTGTCAGTTCACTGTTCCTTATACATGTATGGCCATGGACAGAATTCTGTTTATATTAGAATATCCAAGAACATACCCACTCTAATAAATAAGTGCCTTTGCATTTTTTTTTTCCTAAAGAGAAAATCTGTTCTGTAAAATAAGTATTTTTTTCATTCAAAATTTAAATGCAATGCTAACAAAATGTAGTAATATTATGCAACAAGCACATTCTCCTGTACTTCACACACATATGCAACAGGGCATGTAGGCCACATACAGTATAAAATAGTCATATTTCCTCTTACATATTCCCAAAAAAATTTTCTTTCACTGTCATTTTCAACAGTGGCAAGATCTCCATGATTGCTTTTGCAGAATCTTCTAGCTTTCTCCATAGGGGTCTTTTCTGTGCTGAAAAAATATTGTTTGTCCCCTTTTAAAATCCATCCGTCTTCTGCAACTTCATATGCTGCCATATAGAAAAGGAATTTTTGTATTCTTCATAGTCCTTGCACAATGCCACCTTTTACACAGGAGAAAATGAACCATCTTACCAGCAGAAGGGTCTGGAGGTTCTCGTTTCAAGGGTGTCCCTGTAATGAAATGGGGGAAAAATGAAGATGTAAACTGTTCCCAAATCCTGAGCTACTGTAAGTGGAAATTATCTTTATGTCTATTAATTTTCCATATTTTACATATTCAGTGCAGAATCCATTTACACACTATATTTGGTGCAGAGCAAAAATAAATGTTTAGAGAATACCAGACGTATTTCAGCCCTACATCTCTTTCTTCGTGGATTTTTGTGAGTTCTTTTGAACATCCTGAATGTTGTCTAACTTAGGTGACTGAAATTTTTCTCAATGAGTATCTGTTTCTGAAAGAAAATGAAAGAGTGAAAATAGTTCAATGTTGGTATACTTTGCACTGTAATACGAGATTGTTTTTGGACAGTGTCTTGTGTCTGAACAAGAAATTCAAGTACTAAACAAAATTTGGCTTCCTAATATTTTAAAATTTATTATATTGTTTGTGAAACTTTTTGAGAAATAATTTAAATGAAAAAAATTCACATTATGTGGGGAAGGATATTGGAGCAACATATCTAAACGTGCAAGGCACTTCAAAATTCCCTACAGGTAAAAGTTCAGAGAAACATTCAACTTCATGTCAATCAAAGATTCTCTTTTGACAAAAATCATCTTTGGAGCAGAGCAGTGGATTTTAACAGATAAGCCATCAAGGATGCTTTCACCTTATTTTCTGCAATCCTATAATTACATAACCAAGTATATTATCAGTAAAGTTTATAATATATTTTTCTTAAAATTTAAAAAAAAATCAAGAAAAAGCTTACGGGTTGAAAACTTGTATTTGAAAATACTGACCTATTTTTCATTATGGAGCATTCCTGTGAAATCAACAAAATTTTCTTCTAGCATGTAAATTGCAAAACTTCCTGTTCAGATGGATTTCAGATATACTTTATAATTTGAGTTTAGAGTAAAAAGTAGTCTACCTTTATTTATTTGGCAAATCCAGTTATGATTGTATCGACATTGCTCAAAAGACCATGGTGAGAAATGTTTATTCTGAATTGCTCCACAATCTTCAAATGCCATATTGCAAGCATAAATTTTCTTATAATTCGCCTATGGAAGAAATACAACATTGTTTTTTATAATTATCATAGTTGGAAGAAATGTTGTTCTCTGGACTGAAAGAGATGTAGCACTGAAGTTTCAAACTACTTTTTACTTTCCTCCTATGGATGGGCAGCCATTGTGGGCTAGTAAAGCAATGCTGTCGGTCTGCAAGGAAAAAGACTCTGGGTTTACTCAGGATTTAGCACACTCCAGAATTCCCATGAAAACTTAGAAGAAATGAGGTTATGAGTCAATAGCAGGGGAAAGAAATGTGGCAATATATCACCAGAGACAAGTAAAAAAACCAGGAGAGATCTTTTCCATGTGTTTGCCACTTAGATAATTGTCTCTGTAGCTGCAATGTGTACTGTATGTTACCACTGTTGTGATAGCATAACTTCAGGGTTTATTGGCCTTTTACACTTTTAAACACTGATTTCGTGTTACTCAGTGACAAAGGTAGACATTTTTGAGAATTCTTATGATATTCTTTCATCCACACCAGTCACAGAGACAACTGGAACAGCAAAGAAAAAAAAAAAGTCAGGACAGAAAGAAAATGGCAAGGTCAAACACTCACCGGGGATCCATCACTCCAGTATAGCCCACCATCAGGATCCAAACACTGCAAGCCTATCCAAAAAGGATGGGATGATGGAGGTTTCTTTCTGGAGTGTGAAAAAAGTGTGGCATATAACAGGATATCTGTGGTTAGTGCTCTTAAATTTTGTAAATTACCTGAGACAATTAGTCTCACACTTACTGAAGACTTTAAATAGAGGAGAAAATTTAAAAGAGTAAAACATTGGTCAGCAAACACCTATTAGCAAGTAAGTGAAGTTCAGGCCCTTAAAATTTTCTACTTTGCAAATGATAGTTTTGAAAACACAAAAAATTTTGGTTTTACAGTGTTCTTTGAGAAATAAGATGTTCAGATTTGCTGAAAGTCACAGTTTAGTTTCCAAATGGTTCCATGATAAAATTTAGAAATTCAAAAAAATTGGTTTATGGCCTGGCTTTTCCTAATTTAAAAGATTTGATGGCAAATTTTAGAAATTCAAAAAATGTCTGAAAATGTTCCCCTTATGAAATATTTTCTCAGACTTTTTCTTAAGCCTATGATGATAGACAGATACAGAGTTTCAACTAATTGTCTCAAGAGCAATCCAAGAATATTTTTATTCATTCCTATACACCATAATATCAACTACTATATATTTTTCTTACATTATTAAGTTTTCAATAATTGTTTCCTCTTCTTCGCTTCTAATGGCAGCCAGGTCTCCTCCTATTTTTCTGCAGAAATCTCGGGCTTCAAACCATGATCTCTTTCTGTTTTCTTCTCTCACAAAAACCTGTACACAAATTTTAGTGTAGAACACTGTATTTACAGCATGTTAAAGATAAATCTGCTGACTGTCTTGTATAAGCAAACTAGATGGATGTTCTATTGCAGTTATATATAATATGTATTAAGGGGTATGCTACTTGGATAATCTTAAGTATAACTGAAATAGTGAGAATTGCAGTGAGTTCCATTAAGAGCTATGTAAAAACTTGCTACATTTGCACATGAATGTGCCATTGTCTGAAGTTTAGACACCATATCTATTTTGTTCTCTTCTGTCCTATGAGTAGGATTAATACTTACTCTGAAGCATGAATTAGTTTTATTGCTTTCATGCCAACCCAAGGGACATTTGGACTCAGAAACTGCCTCAGGAGAAAGGGGAAGAGTAATTTTTTCAGCTAGTTTCTTGCAGAGAAATTTTGCCTTTACTTTACAGTTCTGCACGTCCCATAATCCAGCTGCATTTCCAGTCCTTAGGGCAACACAACCAGCTTCATTTCCTTTGTGAGATATAAAAGGAAATTAAGATATTTGAGTCATTCCCTTGACATTTTTATAGCTTATGTGATGAATTTATTTAAGAAGATATGTATTTTATATATATTATATAAGAAAAAATATATATTTTAATTCTAGGTGTAGTGTCTGCTACAAGGGGGAGCTTTGTAAAAAGAGGAAACTAGCAGAAGCAGAGTCCTTCATCATCTTACATCCCCTTTGAAAAGTTTCACAAGTGTGTGAAGAACCTCTGCCATCCTTTCCTATGCCACATACTGCAAGGATTTGGCAGCCAGTTACCTGGGCTGGAAAGGATTTCACTCTTTTCTGCTTAGTTTGATTTTTGTAAGCAATGAGGAGCCAGAAAAGAAAGATTTTCATGGCAGCCTATGTCATAGACACTCCTGTTTCAAGGGCAGATGTATGTGTCATCATGGATGATTTTTAGCAAAGCTGGGAAACAATTTATAGTCATAACACAGAAAGTTCCTTAGTAACATAAATTTACTCCAATGGCAGGCTACCAGGCATCGCTGTGTTCCAGTTTGTGTACAGAACACCTTCACCAGTCACCCACTGGAACATCCCTTGCTCTTCTGTGGCTGAGAGACCAATCCAAAAATACTTTTCAGAGCTCAGCCCAACAAGGCTGGTGAGGTAGGCTTGCTCGTATCTGAAATGAGAGGAGTCAGATGGGGATTAAGCCTGGCTTTCCCTTAGTCTGACATTTCGGGGTCCTAAACTACACAAGACTAGAATGGATGGAGTCTAGGTTTCTTTGTGAATGAAAATACATTGCTCAAGTGGATGAGAGATGGTGTAGCTTCAATAGCAGGTGAAATTAATCTATACTAAAAAAGTGCAAGAAGAACCTGTGGCCTGTTTTGGGTTTTTTTGTTTTGTGGCTTTTTGAGGTTTTTTGTGTGTGTTTTTGGGTTTTTTTTCACACTAAAGTACTGAAAAAAATACAAATGTTTTAGACATAGTTAGAAAAAACCTACTGTATTTACTGGTTTGCTTGGTTGCGCTTTTTTTGCCCAGAAAAATTATATCCTGGGTTTCTGGTTTTACACTTGTTCTCCAAAAATTTTTTAACTATTTTACAAAATTCCAAGTTTATTCCATCAGATGCAATATTTTTAAACTCATTTCGTACCTGTCTCCTACAGTTGTTAAATAACCATTGCTCCTTTCACAGGTTTTCCTTGCTTCTGAAAATGTTACCAAGGAATGTCCAACCAGGTAGCAGTAAAAACCATGTCTTTCCCAGCCCTGTCAAGAACACGTGGAATATATTTGCAGTAAAGGGGGTGTAAGTTATAGTGCTTGAATTTCAGTATATGCTCTTAAATCAACATATTTTTTCAGACAACCTAATTTGTTAACATATTCATTTGAATTCCAATGGACTAATGGAAAATAAACTTTGTAAACATCCCGAAAGAAGAGATTTGATGTATATGAGTCCCCCTTTTTTGACAACTCTTAGTCGATTAATTTTAACTAATAATGATTTAGTTCCATCTATCACTGTGAGTCTGCACTCTGTCCTCTGTATGAGGTTGTGGAAAAAGTTAACAAAATGTAGAATATTAGTAATTAGGAAAGTAAAAAGACACAAGAAAGAAGAAAAAACAAACCAAAATAAGTTGGATACAGCAGCTTGGGCAAAACAAGTTCACTTATAAATGCAATGTGATTGTTTTGATTGAGTTTCAATACTGAGGCTTTCCAATACTAAGAACCAGTTCAGAAATGGTTCTCAGTCTCTGCTACATCTTAGATAAAAGCAAATGGTTGTAGCAGAAATAATAACCAGAAAATCATGTAATGGCTCTAGCGCCTTTTACATACATTTTTGAGAGATAATGGGTCTGAATCATATTGACTTAAAAAAAATTAAAATAACTATTTTAAACAAGGGAATGTGTGAAGATTATCACCCTGAATTTGATGCATAGTCATTCTTGCCTGGGGGAAAAAAAGATAAAGATATTTTCAGTGTCAAGTGGAGCCTGTGAAAAAAATGCAGTTTTGGTAACAAGATTCTTCATTACATTTTCTTCTTACCTTCAGGCAGGCAGGGTCAGTCTTTACTGTCCCAGAAAGTCCTTGTAGTGGGTCTCTTCTGCAAATGAAGCCTAAGTTTCTGTCACAAGCACTGTCTGCCCAGTATCCATCCTATATGCAGTTTGGGGATATGTGAAAAATAGTGAGGAAGAACCTTTTAGAAATATTGTTCTTTTTAATATTTTTTCAGTGGGAGAATAAAGAACTGTAATTTTTAATCAATTCCAAATATTTGTGTTTGAGTTTCAGAAGCAGACTGTTAAAGTTTGCTTGGCATAAAATGTACACTCACAACAAGATATAAACATTTATCTAGTTATGCCTAATTTAATTTGAAATTTAATTTTAAACTGTCTTTCTGAACCTATAAAGATACCATTCCCTGATTTGGTTCTAAGTTGCATTCATTAAAAAAAAAAAATAGAAAAATCAAATAGTAAAGTGCTACAACTGATGAATGATTCTACCTCTCCTGCCATAATGACACAATCTTCTTCTCCACTGAATGCATGGGACGGTTCTCCAGGCATCCATTTTGTATATATCACAGGAGTCCCATCACTCCACTCAAAGTACATTTGAGTGTTGAGGTCATTCAGACCAATCCACAGCTCATCCACAGCTTCTAAGAACAGAAATTCACCTGTGTTAGTACTTGAGCCAACACAGCCCACAGGAGCAGGATTTTATGGAGATAGACTGAAATCGTCATGTTACAACGCAAATTCAGAGTAAATAAAGTGGAAATTATAAATAACAGTGGAGTTTATTTTAGGAACTAATTCACATTCTTCTTTCAAGAAGTTAAAAAAATATACAGCATCAGGAAATGAGATTCCTCAGCTTTATCAATAAAATTCCATTACTCTATCTACAGCTACAATGTGTCAGAGGCAGATAATCTGCCCAAATACTGCAGTAACTAGAGCTGTTACTTCCTTCAAGTGATTTCATGCAGTGAAAAACAAATTCGAATCAAAATAAAAGGCATGAAAAAGAAAATTAAGGAAGCACTAACAATTCTTCTTGTGGGTTTTTTTGTTTGTTTGTTTTTTTGACTTATTTATCTTTGGGCTTACCTACAAATATTCATACCAAACAAAAAAGAGGGTTTTTTTCATCATGTAAGATTTCTATTTATATAATTCCACATTTAGAGCAAACACTGTCCTGTAGAAATACTCACTGTAGCCAAGCTGAGACAGTATGAAGCCATGCTCTTCAGGGCTGTGGATACTGGCCAGATTGCTATTGCTCTCATTGCAGGAAATCAGGGCTTCTCTCCATGCTTTGGGCTCTCTATGAATCATGAAACAGTGACCCCCATAGGGCAACCATCCTTCTGGACATTTAACAGGCTCTTCATTCCCTCAAAATCAATACATATTTCAAGTTTTCACACAGTGCAAACTGAAGGTTAGTATAACTGCAATTACATTTCAAATTGATTAATAACTAATCAGAATGGAAGTGGAGTGATTACAAATAAGCAGCAATTCTATTTATTCCTCATACATATAAAACATTGTAGTCTGTTGTTGCACACAGTACTACTACAGAAAACACACTGTATTTAAACAAAAATGAAAAATAATGTAGACAGTCGTAACTGAGATTCACTAATGTGAAATATTAATTTTGGACAAAGGACAAATATTTTGGAATTCCCTCCCTGCATAGTGCTTTCACACTATATAACCCAACCCAAAATGTTTTTCATATTTCATAAAGTCATGATTACTGCAGCAGAAGTAATTCTCTGCACAAGTGGTTTTCCATACTAAGTCTCATTAAATAAATCAGAGAAAAGCATAGTAGAAAAGTGTTCTGGAGGAAGTTGGTCTTTTTTCCATCTTTCTAGGTTACAGGCAATCCCACTGAGATAGTGGTTTGAGCCTATTGGTGCCATCTTTCCAAGACTTCAGTGGTAGTGGTGAGCCTTGGTGTTTCCACAAGAATGCACTGCAGGAAGGTTGAGTCATCTCTACCTTTATTTTCACATCCATTCAGTCCATGATGCTTCTGTAATAATGTGTGGCTTAGACCAGTGCCTCTGAAACCATGAATAATAACGTGAAATAAACACTGCTTGCGTGGTTACTGGGTTCCAGGAACATTTCCAGTATTTGAAAATTTCTGCTTAAAGGAGTAAGAATGTGCTTTTTTCCATGCTACTCATCAAAACAGATGAGTAAATGACAATGCTCTTTTGTTTTGTTTTGTTTTGTTCTTAATAGCCATAAATTTCATTTTAGTGATACATTTTCTGTCTTTATGAAAGGGTTTTTCTTTCTTTGACATACCTGGTGGAAGAACGAAAGGATTCAGTGTGGAGTTTTCTTTTTTACAGATATAGCCAAGTTTCAGATGACATGGCTGACTTTCCCATTTAGCATCTCTTCTGGGATTTAGTGCTGCACAGAGTTTCTCAGATTTGGGCTCAGGGCTTCCTTCATAGAATAAAAAACAAAATATTTTTATGTTGCACAGGTTTTATGTCACCATCTGAAAGAAAATTTTCTTCCATTCTTTTCACGTGGCAATTGCAGACTCATTACTTTATTGCTACAGTTATTTTTCTCCTGGAGATAAGGAAGTATAGTTTAAAGTATTCATCAAAACATTTCTTTGGATGCTTTTTGCATAATTCACACTTTCTGCCATATTTGATAGCAGAATGGCAATCTCAAAAATAACACTTTCTGGCATGGTTTGTGAAAAATGTTGGCTTGTACAGAAGAGAGATTAAAATTTAAGGCCATACTGTTTGAAAGCTTTAGCAAGTCCTTTCCTTGCCCTTCCACCTGTTTAATCAGTGTAGGGGTCATGCCCATATCTGCTGAGGAATATGTAGCTAACAACATGCTGCAGATTAAGGTTGTTGCCCAGGTATTAGATGCTGGACTGAAGAGTCCAGGCATGGAAGGGGTACCTGGTGACACTACAGCTGCAATGCCATACACAGGCTGCAGGAAATAAGTTTGTAGTTTTACTGCTCTTGAAACATCTGGTTTTATACACAATCTGTGATAAGGACTCAGTTCTGCTGATAGGACCAAGTAATAATCTTGAAACAGTTACATTCATGAATCAGAGGACACAGTGTGAGCTAATATTGTTGGGAGGAACACAGTAAGGCAGCATCTTCATATAGTTCATATTGACACAAGGAATTTTTCAGATCTGAAGAGAGAAGAGCATTCTTCAGAGTAAGAGCCACTGGCTGCCAATGTTGGGAACTCTATTTACAGTCTCTCTTGAATGTTAAAGAGGAGAGAAGAAAATAGGAGAAGCATAAAATATGATGGGAAAGGCTTTGAAAAACTGAAGCTCACTGATGGCTGTTTTTGAGGATGCATAGTCTGATAACACTCTTGAGAGTTAAAGAGACAGGTTTTAAGCTGACTTGAAGGCATTCTTAGCATGCTACAGCTCAACTATAGTGCATTTCATTTTATCTGAGTCTGATATGAGTTTATTTAACTCTTCTTGAAAATTATTGTGGTATATTCAAGGAAGAAAAGCATTGTTCTCAGCTTTTTGATCTGACACATCTCATAAATCTTTCAACTCTATTTCCTCATGTTCATAAGGAATATTACAGGACAGTGATTAACACACATGCAGCATTATGTCAGGAAAGATTAATTCCAAAGACAGAAATAAATTATTATTACCTTGTGCCCAATTGATGTATCTGAAAGGAATGCCACCACTCCACTGCCAGCCACTGTTGAGATTCAGGCTGTTAAGCCCAATCCAGAGAGAGGATGTCTTGCTGTCAACCAAATCTAGCAGAAAGAGTTTCATTCTAAATGAGATTCTTAGGAAATGTTCTGTATTTTCAAAGTTTGGAGGAAGATAATAAATGTCTTCCAGTTAAGTACAAAATCCATGTTTACTGGCAATAAACTCAGATACTTTGTATCCTTAGTTGAAAGGATACTTAGTTCCTTAGTTGAAAGGAAGAGATTGGCAAAACATCTTTTTTCATATTATTTTATCCGAATTTAATGCTGTACTACAGTTCTATATAAGAGATAAACTGAAACATACTATTGATTTTGTTAACATTTTTTACAAGTTTGTTTGATTGTGATTCAGTGGATACAGGGCCTTTGTTCTACAAGTTTCATGCATAAATCCAGAAAGTCTTTAGATTTTTACTAATGTTTCCTAGAAAATGTGTATGATATTTCAAATAAATCTCTTTTATTAGGTAAATATGAAGAATAGGGATTTTTAATGCAAAGGTCATATAGTGACTGTCTCATACGATGACTTTCCTTCCCGCAAGGTCCCTTCCTGGGCTCTTCCTAGTGTTTTTTGAGCTTGAGAACTTTTGCTTAATTCATTGGAAATTTTTAATTTCTTGAAGAGAATAGAAATAATTTCAAATGGCAATTCCACAATTACATAATTCTATCTATAAAAATCTTAATTTACTATAATTGTGATATTTCTCTATCAGTACTTATTATAACATCAGCTAATCACTGTAGTATGAGTAACATACAGAAACATTTGTACTCAGTAAAGAAAAATTATATATTCTTTTCAGAGAGTCATGCTTATTAGTTCACCTCTTAAATACATTTGCTCATGTATCTCTGTGACACTTAACAATTCTGCATTCTGCTGCCAGCAGCTCTTCCTTGCTTGGTGCCATGTGAGAGCTGACTGATAGTTTATCTGATAGTAGGTTCCTGTCAAAGGATCTGTAGTCCAAAATCTGGCATAGTCTGTGTAAAAGAAAGGAGATTTAGTACGGCAGTTTGTTATCAACATCTTACACAAAACATTATGAGAAAATTTAACTTCAGGCTTACTTGAGAAATGTTGAGTTTTTTGAGAAAATAAGGCTCAGATTACCAAAACCCATACTCATTGATTAGACTGGTCTTTGTTAAATAAAAGAGGATTTACCATAGACATTAACCTAGATGGGCCTTTGATCCTTTATTTTCAGTTTCCCCTGTCAAATCTGATAAGGTCCAGGTGAAGAAGAAAACAAAAAACAAAACAACCAACAAAAAACAACAAACAAACAAACAAAAAACAAACCAAAAAACAATAGCATCAAGACATCAATAAAGCAAAACTGCACCTTGGTCATTATTAGCTCTGAACCACCTGTTCAGCAGTTCATAGGCTATGCTTGAATAAATTCTTGCCTGAAATACTGCTAAAATTCAAATATTTCCAGTTATGGAATTTGCTTTTCAAATGATGCCATCATTAATTATATTTGCAGTGCCACAGACCTGAGGAGAGTGGCTGGAAAGCTGCCTGCTAGAAAAAGACCTGGGGGTGTTAGTCAACAGCCACCTGAATGTGAGCCAGCAGTGTGCCCAGGTGGACATGAAGACCAATGAAATCCTGGCTTGTATCAGGAGTAGTGTGGCCAGCAGGAGCAGAGAAGTGATCATACCCCTGTACTCAGCACTGGTGAGGGTGAACCTCAAGTAGTGTGTTCAGTTCTGGGCTCCTCACTACAAGAAGGACATTGAGTTGCTGGGGCATGTCCAGAGTAGAGCAACAGAGATGGTGGAAAGTTTTTAAGCACAAATCTTATTTATGGAGCATCTGAGGAGCATCTGAGTTAACTGAAGCTGTTTAGGCTGGAGGAAATTAGGCTGAGGAAGACATTACCCTGAAAGGAGGTTGTAGCGAGGTGGGTGTTGGCCTCTTGTCCCACGTATCAAGTGATAGAAGAGGAAACAACTTCAAGTTGTGCCGTAGGAAATTTAGGTTGAATATTAGGAAAGATTTCTTCATTGAAAGAGTGAATTTCTTATTTCCAGTCTGCATGTGTTTTAGGTAATTGGAATTTAGGTATTTTCCTCAGAGAGCTCACTCTGAGCAAAATTGTTCCCTAGGCAAGTGCTAAGAAGCTGTGATTACAACTTCCCCTAACTTCCTCTTTTGTTGAGGACAAGATATTTTTGAGAAAAAAAATATTAAAAAAAAAAAATCACAAGGTATTTGTTGAGGAAAAGATATATCCTTTTTCTTGAATGATTCATTATAAGAACAATTTGCTATCTTTTATTGTGTGACTTTATTGCTTACTGACTTAAGACTTTTAACATTCCATTTCACATGCATGCTCAGCTGTTAGTGATAGTGCCCCAACAATATTATATTGTGAAATACTTCATGTTTGCCAGCTTATGTAGTGAGAATGTTCTGGGATCTTGCAAGCTACTTTATTGCATGAGGAAATAATTTTTAGTAATATCAGTGAAAATGTTTGTGGCTGTTTGTTGTTGACAGTGAGTTGAAATTGGTTCCCTGGTGCAATCCTCCTATCCAAATGACAAATAGTGAGTCAGTGTTTTACCACTGAAAAATTATGTCTGAGGCAGTATTTGTAGTATCTTCATTTATACTGTATTTCTGTGTCCTTCATCTTTCATTCAAATGCACATACATTTATCTCTTCAGTTATTGTTACCTTGTAATGTTATGTGAAACATTACAAGTGGAGGAGCTGATAATGCTGCTATGGCAGTAAGACCTTTTAGCCAATATTATTACTTTATGTCTTTCAGAAACAAACTACACACTCCTGTGACTGCAGACCAATCTTGTGACACAGAACTGGGATTTTCATGGGTAGAAAAGGTTATACTACTGTTACCACAGACAGCAATGAGGCAAGAAGAATTAGGCTGTGAGTAGTGTCGCTAGTTTTCAGATGATTTTATGATGAATGCAACCATATTTAAAGCATACTGGTCATTTCTTGGGTGTTAGCTACTGATGGACTCAACCAGACAACTTTCCCTGGCTGTATACTCAGGAAACATTTGTTTTTCCTCTGTAAGGAATGTTAGGGCATGGCAGACATTACATTTCTGAGAAAAATAAATACATTACAAGATTTTTCCCTTCCATTTTAGTAACAATGTCTCAGTCTTGCTACGCTTGACTAACATTGGTGTGTTGTAGCATCAATGTCAGCATTTGGCACTTACCACCAGTTGGACATAACCCATACAAATGGTCCATGTCAAAGTCAGGGGTTGTTGCACACCAGAGCAATGCATCCGACCTTCCAGCAGCCGTGCACCCCGCCTGCCATTTGCCACTCAGCTGGAAGGGGAAAACACATGGAGCTCCATTGGAGTTTCCTAACAGTGTAAACAGATCTGAGGGAGCAAAAGAGAAATAATCACAGGAATCTGAGGGGTTCAAATCTCTACATATCTGTACTCTCTGTAAGAGTACGAGGTGAAAATGGTACAAGTTATACCACTGAAACCAGGGGCCTACTGGCCCCAGAAGTGTCTTCCAAGGAAGTGCTGGGTCTTGCAGTATTTCCATTTTTTTATGGTATTGCCATCTTTAGTGGCCAGAAATAGAGGAGTTTCATAATGTAGTCAAGAACTGTGAAAAAACTGTAGTGATTTTTGTCTCAAATATTTAAAAATTATTTTCTAAAAATTGCTTTTTTTTTTTCTTTTATCTGAACTTCTCATCAATGACTAATATTCATTATATTTACTATAGGAATATTAATCTTTAGGGGTTTTGTCTATCATCCAACAATGCTAACACAATGTCATTAGTACTAGTATACAGTTAAACAAAGCACATTGATTAAAGCTAACAAATAAGAATAGCTTTGATCCATCTTTTGCTTTAGAAGTAAAGAAAAAAAAGAAGCACATTTTGCACGCTCTACATTTTCTCTGAATCTAAGCACCTGTAGATCTCTAGGATGGAAGAACACAGGCTTGATAATGTGAACTGTCCAAAAGTGCTTGAGGTAGAAGAGCTGATGTTAAACTAAAAGGAGCAGAAATCAAAGGACCTTATTTGTGAGTCAAATAATGGGATTCAAGACATCATACAGAGTAACTTTACCTTCATAGCCTTTAGAACACAAATCATCCATGGTTCCATAAATCTTCCATTTATTCATCCTTCCTGATGCTGTGTTCAGCACAATATTGCCTTCTTCCCTTTTTCCAGCACTGAGAAATAAATCTTCACCTTGGATTGCCAAAGTTGCATTTCTGCACTCCCATTTTTGCAATTCACTTTTCTTGTTGCAGGGGTACAAAGAAATTTGAGCCTGGTTTTGCTTGTAGGGCACTGCCAAGCATTGTGCAAATGCCACACTCATCACCTGGTGATCAGACACCCACCTGAATTTTTGTAATTCAGTGAATTTATTGCAAGCAGCTGTTGTGACTGCATTAGAACTCCGAGCAATTAAACAGAACTTAGTATCCTCATTGTATATTAAAAATGTTTTATTATCTGTAAAACAAAATAATCATAATTAAGATATTTATGGCGAGCTGATGGTGAGGGGAGCTTGTGAGGAAAAAGATGTGCTGTTCATTCTATCCTATCTCATTTCAGGAGATTAAATCTGAGTCACTTTTGCAAAGATAAAACAGCATTTTCAAGACTTATTTCCTTCTGGAATGGGTAGATAAGTGCAGCTCATGTAAGTACAATACAGAGGAATAAGAGCACATAAAATACATTAAGGCAGTTTCAAAAATATTGCTAATGTGGAACTTTCATTAGTATAGTCAATTTTGTTTTTTAAAAAAATGTCCTGAAATACACATTTCTTTCAAGATTGCTCTCAAAAGAGATTTGAAAATCTCTTACTGAAGATTTTGAAGTTTGCCATCACATCATAGACTATAGATTTAGTTCATGCTACATATGTCTCTGTACACTTGAATTTGTGCTTAACATAGCAACTGAGCCTTATGTGACTCTTTTCTCCCTGTGTCTTGGCATCTGCTGCTATCATTTGTGAGAAAGGTGGTTTAGGATGAAAAACTGTGGAACAGTAGCTTGTTACCTTGCTTGCTTCCAGTATCTCCTCATTAGCACATCTATCAGAAGTTAAAATAATTCACACAATCGAATCACAAACGTTTTCACAAGAACCAACACTGGGCAGCAAAGATACTTTAGGTGTGTGCCTGTGGGTGCATTGCTATGAAAAGCCAATCTGCAAATGCTAAACAAGCCAGGTAATGCTGCTAGAGGATTATAGGCAGCCTAAATTAGTAATCCATCAAGACAAGTAGGTCCTGCTGAGAAGCACTGCCCAGTACTGCAATTGTGCTGCCAACATGTAAAGCAGATCACTCAGTGCTGGACATCTGTCTGTGAGCTCAGCTGCCTGCTTTTCAAAACATAAAGTAACATACAGCTCTCACTGGCTTTGGGTTGTGAGTGAGGGAGTGATATTTGGACTACAGTGGATATTCTAGGACATATGAGACGGAAGGGCAAGATTTTGCCCTTCAATTCTCTGTGCCTTCAAATCCTCACATGGAAACAATGAGGTGACATCACCCCAGTATCCATCTGAGAGAATAAACACATAAGGAAGAGTGAGATACCCTTCCAAAAAATAAAGTAAATTTGTAAAAAAAGAGTAGGATTTTAGAGCACAGCCAGCGTTGAATAGCAAACAGAGCAGAAACAGTCTGTGAAATTCTGGAAGCTATGACAGGAATAATAGTGATTTTTAAGATACCTGTATTTAATATTTGAGCTCTCCCCAGAAGGCCCTGGAATACTTCGAGCAGCTCAGTAAGCTATGAAAGTTTCACTTCTTCATATCTAAATTTGGAGCTAAGACCTAGTTTCTTCTTTCCATGACCATTTAGGCAGAAAGTTTTACCTCTCATTAAATCTTTTACTTCTTACTGCTAACTGAATAAGTGCTTCAAGTAGTGGCCTAAGTTCAGCTACTGTCCCTCCTAGTATTTTTGGGTCTAATAATAGGATTTCTCACTGGAAACAACAAGGTTCATGCTTGGGCTATCATGTGGGCTTGTGTCCTAGCCCATATAGCTGAGGGAACACCCCCTTTTTGCATAGCCAGTGCTGGCACTGTGTCTGCTTGCAGAACCTGTGATTTGTATCCCACTCCTCCACAAATCTAATGAACTGAAGGATAAAGGAAAAATGTCCTTGAACCTTATCATATCACCATCCCTACATCAAAAGAGTGCTGTGATCTGTCCTTGGTCATATTCAGTTTTATCTACACCTCTCATCTTTACTCTGAAAGCCATAGCGGTTGTTCCAGGGCTGCTCTTGACTGATCTGATTTTTTTCACTGGCATCTGCTCAGCCACAGTATTACATCTCACATCAATCCAAAAGCTCCATCTCATTCCACACAACCTCATTGTAAGGCTTGGAAGCACAAATACACGATACCATTTACTTCTTTTCTGGTTTTCTTTTTCATAACTCGCTTAAATATACAGAGAAGGAATATCAAGCACACTGTGAAGCCCATCTACTTCACAGAGCAGATATAAGCAACAATTAAGTTTTATCCAAAAGGAAATATTTATCCCCATGCATGCCTCTGTCCTGACTTCTTATTCCTATCTTTACCCTGCCCTTCTCTTTAAAAGTGAACCAGCACCTCAGTATCTGCAACTTCTTAAAAATTCTGTGGACCACTCCAGTTAAGATGAATATTAAATGCAGGGCAGTCAAGCTGCATGCAAGTCTTAAAGAGCATGAGAAACAAGCTAGACAAAAAAAATGCCCACTTTCACATCCACTTTTGCGGGGGACAAAAAAAACCAAAGACTCACCAAGCATCTCAAAAGCAGTACCAATGAAAGAGAGGAAAACTAAGACTGTAGAAAAAGTCAGGTCTTTCATGTCTTTCTTCTTATTCACCAAGAGATGAGCTGGAATTAATTTTTGCAGTAGAGGTCCTTACAGAAAAAAGCTTGGTTCTGGCTCCTTCCTGATTTTGGAGAGTCTAAGTTGAAAAAGAAAACCCTGGCCTCTAAATAAGGAAATATCCTGTCACATGTGGTATTTTGAAATCTATAAATAATTAGAAAATTCAAACACTGCATATACAAGTGAAGATTCCTTCCATTCAGATGCAAGTGGCAAAGTTTGAACAGTTCTACATCATTCTTTTGATGTAGTTCTTACATCAAATCTTTTTAACTCTCTTGGTTCTGGGTCTGTGACTTCACGATGGTCAAATACAAAGAAGCAGGGAGTGCACTTTAAATATATGCACTTTAAAACTTCTACATACATACCTGGGAAACTCAGAAAAAGTATGTGTAAATTTCTTGGTCAGATAGGTCTTCACTGCTCCAAAAGTTGTTTTCACTTAATTTGATGCACTGAGCCATGTTGACTTTTTCAGTGTGAGACATTAACCCAGATGGGCTGCTTTAATTTTGCTTATGAACTTGATAAATGGCACTGTGTGTAGACCTGGCTTTTATATTCTCTAATTTATCAAGTGGTAGAACTTCTGTGCTGTTAATTTGTGTGAATTTATCTCAGGAGAACCAATACCAATTAGCCAAAGCTCACAAATCTTTCTGTTAACCAGTGATTTTGGCAACAGAACTATCTTTCAAAATTATTTAATCCATAAAGTACAGATCATACCCAGTAATTCTTTATTTGCACCAAGAATGGAATGGATTCTTCCAGCTTTATCTGTAAACCAGGTTATTTTATAGCTTATTTATGTTTCTTTTTAGTCATGTGCTTTTCTCATGTTTCTGTGTTTCCTCCACTCTCAAGGGGACTCGTTAGATCAAATAATGTAACATTTGTGCTTACTAATTAAGCACTGAAGTATATTATCTAATATATAGATCCTTTATTGATATAACTGATACAAAATATTCAAAGTCAGAAATATGGCTGAGTACAAAGATTCACTTGTTTTGCAAAGTTCAAGTTGAAGCCATGAATGAAGAATAAGCACTTGCATTTATCTTCTAATACTGTGGCAAGGAAGATACTTGTGTAAAAGGTGTAAAACAGGGGCAGTGCTGGGGGGAAAAAGTGTGTAAATATCTAATTTTTCAAAACACCATTTCACTGGACTAACAGTATGCACTCTTCTGTATGCTCATACATTCTCAAACTGCAGGATCTGGGGCAGAGTGCTCTGCAAAGAGAGTGCTCTCTGCATGACTGCACTTGACTCCCTGTGTGATGCTGCCACAAATCTCTAAAAAGAGAGAACACAAAGCTATTAATCAAAACCTTTAAAATCTAAATTCATAGTAGTTCTGTTATTTGTATCTGTTATTATTAGCCATTTTATACAGTGATGAGTCTTAGTTCTGAGAGTATTTCTTGAAGAGCACAGAGAAATAGCTTTTAATTCATACCAGAGGAATATATGATAATTTTGGTTCATACTGTCTGTTAAATGCATGCAGCTTTCACTAAGATTTCTTTTGTTCTAGCTAGATTTTTTTTTTAATTATAGTTTTAAGCATATAGTTTGGCTGTGTTATCACATTAAACAACACTCTGTTGATTTTCTCCTTTGTTGTTGACAGAATCATTTTCATCATCCTTTCCAGTTTGGACATGGCTGTATTCTACCACCGTGCTCTGCCATTTCACCTCTCTCTCAGTCTGACGTTGTGTTTTGATCTTGAATAAGAAATAAATCATGAAGCCCATTCCTGATAAAATTATTAAGACCAGAGTAAGTAATATCCACATGTTCATGTGACCATGTCCCTTGTCCTTTTTGGCATCTGTAAATAAATACAAAGCAAATAAAATTTGTACATGAAAAATATGGAGAATACTAAAAACTATTGGTCTAATTCCCCCTTATTGCTAGGATGTTAATCAGCATCCCACATTTCTGAAGGAAATGGAATATAACCTCGAAATCTCCTAACCTTCTCCCACAGTTCTCTTGGAGCACAAATACGAAGGGGGCAAAGGAGTTATGATAATCCTGTGTTAGTCTACCTCATATAAATTAGCATGAAAAAGAAGGAACAATGAGGGGGTGATCAGTTTACCAAATAATTTAGTTATCCTGGGATGCCCTAAGTGTCTTTAGAGTAATCTTAAATTACGTAGGGAATGAATTCAGGGGCAAATAAGTAATCAAGCTCAGATGAATAAACATATAAAATACAAATAACTAAATAAATACTAATTAGTTTAAAAAAACTCAAGTATTTCTTTTAATGTCTCTGAAACTATTGAGAAGAAAAAACAAATCCTACCTTCCATGTTTTCAGCTGCTTTAGGAATTGCTGTCAAAGATGAAGATAAGTTTTTTAAGCCAAATCTAAAAAGGTCACATTTTAATCCTAACAGTTTCATATCAGCAAAAGGTCTGGCTAATCTAAAAGATTACCTCATCATTTCTATGGGTAACACCTTTGCTAAATTATCAGATTGAAAGATGTGCATGATTTTTAATGTGATATTCACTGTAATAAAACAGCAGTGTTTTGCATATTAAAGTGAGATTTTTGTTTCATTTTTAATAACCAAAGAATCTCTAGGCACGGGTATTTTCTAAATGTTTTAGATGGACTCTCTCTTCTTCCCTGATTAATAAATCTTACCCTCTTCACTAGGTCTGCATGCCTACAGAGACTGGGAAAATTTTTATAAAAAGCTGAGGATATTTGATAATTTTCCTATACTGCACAGTTCCTTTGAGACACAGCAGATTTTAATTCAGCCTAATTATTTTGCATCCATAATTACATTTATAAACTCCAGCTCCTTTATGCAGTTATTCCCAGCCATGTAAAGAGGGCGCCATCAGCAAGATATTTCTCGGGGTGTGCCTGGATGATGGCCACTGCTGGAGGACATTGTTCCTCTGAGCATTAGGAGCCAAAGGGAGAGTCAAAGTGCACATTCCAGATGCACACATCCCAGGAGCCAGGCTGCTGCAGCAGAATCAAAGCAAAGCATTCAGCTCCGGTGTGTCTGCCAGCATGAAGGAAGCAAAACTCTGAAATTGCCCCTTGGAAGGAGGTGGAGCTCACTAAATGTGAGATGTGTTTCTGTGGAAAGCCCATTCTGCTGGAAAGCCTGGTGTTCAGGAATATTCTCTGTGCCTAGACATTATACTTAGGGGCCATTCACAGTCGTTCCCAACAAAGAAACTGCGTGTTGAAACTGAGTTTCTGCTGTCTGGTATATCTGGTATCAAAGATTTTGCTTTCTGTAGTGTCTATTTCTCTGAACAGCAGAAGAAATTTAGGAGTTGCCATAGAAGGAAAGTTTTTCTTTTCAGAAAATTCTCTGACGCTACTATGAATGTGCACAGCTGCCATCCCAATCAAAGCTGCAGCTTTGCTTTGGGAGGGGAAAGGACAGAACCTCCCAGAATCCCAAACCTCGGGGTTGCAAAATAGAGCAGGAAATCATACTTTTTTTTGCAGAATTAACAGTTAACTCAAAAATACCACATGGCTGCTTGGCTCACCATATTCTGATATTTCTACTTCCTGACCAGAGCAGATGGTGTTCAGTTACACAGAAACACAATATTAAAAAAAAAAAAAAAAAAAAAAAAAAGCTAACCAAAACACTTTACTATTTTCAAAGGTCACTGTACATGCTCCAGATCATGCTTCCGTTCTGGTATTATTTAAATAGAATTGCTTCATCCATCTTTTACTGGAACAGTATGTGCCATAGTACAGCAAGAGGAAGAAAAGCAAAGTGTTGCAACCCTTGTTCCATAAGAAGTGAGTATGGATGCTAGCAGGAAAATGTGTGTGTGTGTTGGAGGGGAATGAAACAACAAAGGAGTTCAAACATTTTCTGGAAAATATTGAAAATTTGCAATTATTAATTGAATACTCATTGCATCATGCAAGAAATTCTGAAGTTATGAAGAAATAAAATATGCTCAGGGCAGACAACAGAAAAGGATGTCTTTATATTCACATTATTTTTGTCTGCTTAAACGGGCGATAAGGCAGACTGTAATTACAGTGTCATATGTCAATTTTTTAATGACCTATTGTGCTCTTACTACTGAAATAAAACCATAAACATCAAGAGGAAATATCAAGAAGTTACTTACTCTTTAGCTTTTTACAGATAAAACCCTTTTGGGAAGAGCATGGAAGGATACTCCAGTAGCCGGTGAATGCAGACAACTCTACACAATAGTCAAGCTGGTCCTCTGAGGGCTGTCCTTCACCCCAGTTGACAAAGTCTAAGGGACTGTTGTCTTGCCAAAGCATCTGCCCTAATGTTGCAAATGTTAGTAGTAGTACTAATAGTTCCACACCAAAAATCACCACTAATATTAGTGAGCATTAATATTATTACTTTACTCAGCCTAATAAAGCAATATTACCTTCTTAAAAAATTCCATCTGAGATTATTTTCTGATGGGTTTAATCTCTTTTGAAACTCTTCTTAAAAACAATATAGTTGTCTTTACAAAATATGATTTGCAGGTTTGCCATCCATAACTTAGTTTTAATTTACATAGCCCCATAGTTTGTCTTGTCTGCTAAAGATTCAAACTGAAAAAAAAATAAAGCTAGGCTCTCATTTTTAAAATTTTTCAATTATTATTTCATCTGCAAGCATTGAAAACTGAGCAATTTTTTTTACTGTAATACTTAATAATATGCTTAGGTAAAATGAAAACTTTTCATTTTTATATAAAGTCTGAAACAAAAATTTTGACATATCAGTGAGTTAAAATGAAACATTAAAAATCATCCTTTCTGACTGATGGTGAAAAAGCATTATTGTTCTTTCCTCCCAGGTGCAAGTTTCCCAACACACTCTTTTTCTGGTAGTTGAGAAACATTGAGACACATCTGAGACACATTCACCATTGGGGCACAGAGCAAAAAGGGTGGCAGAGGCTTTCTCACAGTCTGGGAATAGGACACATCCTCTGGGAAGGCTGAGGTCAGAGGCACTAAACATGTCATTGGCTGGGGTCCTCTGGGGTCTTTGGTAACAAAATTATCAACAATTACAGCATTCCTGGATCATTCAAATTTAGAAATGAGGCCCTATGATTGTCTCAGGTATGGGCAGCTGAAAATGCATGCTATACCTCCCTTTCTTAAAGAACATTATCTTCTACTTTGTGCCACTCAAGAAATATTCCTGTTACCTTCCCACACCCTTGCTACGGACCCAGCTATAGACAGGATATTTGAATTGAGACAGTCCCAGATGCTGGCATCCCTTTGGTGGACTCATGCAATATCCAAGATCCCTAACTGACACTAAGCAAATTTCCTTTCTACAGCCTTTTACACCTATTTTATAAAACTATCAGCTTCCAAGAAAGTTTAGATTATATGCTGTTAATCTTTTCCTTTTTAACTAGTTTCTGCTGTACATCAATTAGTTCCTTAACAGCCATTTAGTGGAGTCTTTTAATTATTATTTATAGAAGTCAAAATAGTTACCTTTTACATTTCTGTACATGCCTATCCAAAAGCCACTTGTCTTGCTGGTGTATGAGTCTGCATGATCTATTAAAAAGTTTGATTCAGCCAGATCTTCTACAGAAGTCAACATACCACCTGTAAGGAAACCAGCAGAGGATGACTGGAGGTGTCCCCTGCTGTAGTAGTCAGTGGTCGTTACAGGCTTTGATGTAGGACATGGTTAACAATAAAATTTGTCCTCCTGGTTGTTAGTAAGCATGGATTTAAATCAGAAAAAAGATCCAGCCTCAGGGGAAGAGCAGAGCCTGTGAATGATATGATCAGAAACGAAAGAGATGAAAGCACAGTGAAGATGATATTACAAAAAGCCGGGCAAATTGGACTGTATTTTCAAGTGTTTGATAACATTTGTCATAGGTATTATGGATGATTTTTATTTTACTTAATATTTTGGCAGGATACTAAGTAGCATGTGAGTGATATAGAGCATCAAATAAATTTGCAATTTAAATGTATTATTTTGACTAGTTAAAACTAATATTCATATTAATTTTTCTGTCAATGGTGGTGGAGGAAGACAGCTAGGAGGATCTAAAAAGATATGAAACAACAGGACACATCCTTTGGAAAGTATAGTGCTTCCCATTCTCTTTCACTGCCTCCTAAAGCATGGGTGAAGTAACTGATGATTCAACAGCACAGGTAGAAGAGGGCCATGCTCATGGTTATTGGCCTCTGAGATGGAGGAGGGAAGCATTCCCCTCCCCTGACTTTGCAGGCTGCCAAGAAATCCTGATGATACAGAAAGGACTGTCTGGGACAACACGTTAAAAATAAGTGTTTGTTATTACAATACTTAGGTCTGCTCTTGTGAAGAGAGATGGAAAAGAAGGGATAAGGCTGGAAAGACCTTAAGCCATTTTAAAATCTAGCTAAAAAGAGAAATTTTGCGAATGAAGAAATATAATAAGAAAAAAACATAGATGCATAAAAGCAAACAAACCACGAAAAAAAAACAACCAAACAGACAAAAAAAACCAAAAAACCCCCAATCATCTTAATTTCAACATAACTGAAAAGCGGACATCATCAGCAGTGAAGAATAAATGAGTCACTGATTTCTGCTTTTTAGTATATGCAGACTTTGCATTTAAGTTATTTTTTTTAAGTCAAGGTTGAATTGCTATCTTTGATTACCTGATTGAATGCACTGTGCCAAAGACTGAGCCCAGCTCATTTGATTGGAATTGAAATTGTAGCAGTGGCTCCGGAAAGGAATCCAAGATATGTGATCAGGACATTTTCCAATATCCTGGGGTGGATCAGAGGGAAGTATATCTGGAAAAAATGTTTTCATTCAGTAGGAGTTGTATGAGGAGCATGACCTGCTTAGGCAGAGCTAAATGATTCACTGTGAGACAGCACTCTTCTGTGTTGACAGCTAAATCAAACCTGGACTGTCTCTAGGATGTTTCATAGAATCATAGAATTTTCAGGGTTGGAAAGGACCTTTAAGTTCATCATTTGAGTGTTCAGGGTCGACTGGTTAATTTTACTTTATTTTGTTATAACCAATAAATTTGTATAAATGAAAGATACAGTAAAATCAGATAAAAATAAGCTAGAAGACTCCCAAACCTTCAAGAGGTTCAAGTTACAATATGATTTGAAATGCGATATCGTCTAAATCATATTTTATTGTGGAAATTTCCCATTTAATATTTCCCCAAAGATAATAATTCTTACATAAAATTTCTGAACAGCTTTAACCCTGATAATGCATGGCATGATCTAAAGTTTCAGTCTCGCCCTACAGCTTGTCTGTAACAAATTTCTGATATCTCCAGTGACACTGATGGAATCACTATGAAGTATGAACTTCTGTTTGAGCCAGTAACAGACTCCTTTTTTCCCAGATACAACTCTTCCTACTTTCACCAGTATTTAGAATCTAATAACCATAGTAGAGATCATATTATGATACCATAACCAGTGTACAAATGCTGAATATGTTGAAGGAACAAAATTTACTTTATACCCAATGGACTCTATTGATTACAACCCTTTCCACAAAAATCCTGTCAGCAAAAAAAGTTTTATACTGTAGATCCTAAGTGAAATGTTTATTACTCCCACAATCTTTGTATTCTGTCTGTCTGCCATGTAGAATAACTCCTATGGCAGTTATCACACCTGTCCAGTAAAATGGAAGTACCTTGACTGGTGAATGACTCCTACACCAAAATAAAACATTGGTCATGCAAAATAAAGGTATTGACATTACATACTGAGGCTGATGATTCCTTAAATATATACTAAAAAATGTGTGTTTCATTCAAAGAAGATTGAGCAAAGTTGCTGCCATAAAACTGAAAGTCATCACCATATCTTACCCTCAGATTTTTTGCAGACAGGAAAATGTTTTTCATTACAAGATGCTGTTCTCCAGGTGCCACGGAGCTCGAGATAGACACAGGCTATTTGGTGTTTTGGTTCATGATAGTACCAATGAGAAAAATTTATTTTCCTTTTATCAGTCCATCTGTAATAGCCATGAGTCTAAAATTGAAACAAATGTTTTGACATAATTTTTTCTGCACTCTCATCCAATGTTTCAGGTAAGTCATTTATACAAATGCACATCTTCAGAAGGATCTTTAATGCTCAGTTGGTATATCTGTGCTAGTACTGCTAAAATACTAAGTGAATCAGGACTCAGCAACATAAAAGTAAGACACAGCAGTGTGCCTCCCATGCTGCAACAGCCCATTAAGTTGTTTGGAAACTCATTATGGTGTTTACTGAGTGCTGCTTATGCTCAGTCCCTTCTTGGCCAATGCTGTGAGATGGAATCACTAATCCAGAAGAGTCAGATCACCATGAAGAGCAACATGACCACAGGAACATGAAATGTGCAGAAAGCTCAGATGGAAGCACATCTCAGAGTTGGCTGTCAAACAAAGACTTAAAACTCAAGTGAAGTTTTGATAAGGAGTTATTCAAGAGTAAACTGCAGATACCACTATGAAAAGCTGTGTAAAATAGTAGGTCTTTAGGAGCAAAAGACAAATACACAGGAACAGAAAGTATTGAATCTTTGTTGAGTTCTGTCCCCGCCCCTTGACATTTTTTTTTCCCCCCAGGAAAAATCAGAAGGGAAAATTGAACAGACCCAGACAATACATTGCTTACATTAGGAATGGAGTAACAAAATGTGATCCCACTCTAGTGTCCAGATACGTCAAGAGGCCAGGTACTCAAGCCCCTCCTGAGCTCTGCACCATAAAGGCAAGATTGCTCCCTGGAGACCAGAAGTAGCCACAAAATTTCACTCCACAACAGCAGGGTCAGCTCACTTACAGGGACAGGACAACTTGTCTGGTGACCCAAACTTGATTGTAATGGAATTTCAACTGCTTTCTCAGCCATGTTTCCCTGACTATAAAAACTACCAACTTTGATATGAAGTGGATGTAAAGACATTTTTTTTCTGGATATAGATGTCCTGTGGACTTGTGGGAAGATTAATGTTAACTACCAATCACTTAACTATTTGAAGACCAGGTATTTTGTCTGGTTAGAATCACCGAGATATATGTTGTTTGCCAACAAGTTAATTATCTCAGACAAAGTAGCCCTTTAAGAGGCTTCATCAGAGAGTTGCTGCATCATTTAATCAGAAACACTATTTTCACACAGTTATGGTAAGTTCCCACTACCAATACTGAATTTCAGACGTTTTTCATGTTATATATCAGTGTGGCATCACAATTAGTAAAAACAATCACTAGTTAAGAAAATTACTACTGAGAAAACAGCTCTTTTTTATTTTCGAGGTAGTTTAACGAGTTCAAGTAACAATGCGATAGAATCATGATATTTAAGTGCATGGAGTCACTGTATATTCACTAGAGAAGCAGTAGTCATTATGGCATTTAGTCTCAGAGATAATAAGACTGATGCTCACTTAAGTATTCCTTTACACACTGGTGACCTTAGATCTTCACATTCACTTCTTTTGGTACAGTATGGCTTTTACCACTTTTAATCTTTGGGACTTAATATATGTAACATATATTAGGAGGCACATGATATGGCACATTAGGAGGTAACATATGTTCAGAGGCACATGATATGTCCTGTGAACTCTACTGAACCAAAAAGTAATGAAGAAGCTCCAGCTGTCAATGATCAAAAAGCAGCAGCCTTAACGATCATATTGGTCACTTTAAATAGAATTCACTACTCCTAAAAATGATGATCTGAAAGTTGGCCATGTAGTTCAACTTAAGTGTCCATAAAATTCCCATAGAGTAGAGAGAGTCCCACACTCTGAGGGGTTTCATTCTTCTCCATTGCCTTAGATGGAGTTTAACAGTATAAGATGGATGAAGTAAAGTGAATGCTGTCCACAAGTTCTAAGTTCCGAAATCTGCTTCATGCTACAATTCTCCCTGCTGATAGCACTGTACTCATAGCATTTAAGCACATCACTCATCAGTGTATTTATCTTACCACATTGCTGTTGAGCCCAATCCATAAGGGCTCTCCATATTTTTCTGCCTGCAGCATCAGGAAGATATTACTGTAAAAATCAAAAATGCTGGCAATCTCTGTTGATTTCTTCTTGCAGGCTTTTCTTGCTTCTTCCCAACTCATTTTAGAAGGAATTATTAAATAGCTGCTGTTATCATAATGGATGAAATCAGAATCTGGAGCAGTTGTGGAATGAAAGAGTTCAGCCTCTGTAGAAAAGGGGTGCAAATTCAAGAGGAAGGGGAGAAAACAGTGAAAATTACTGGATACCTGAACAGCAGTATTCCTTTTGAGTAATAGATGAATGTGATATGGCAGCACCAGCAACAAGTAAAAGATTTCTGATTTCAAACACGGGAGACATTTTAACAATATCAGACTTGGAATTTAACATACTTGGAATTATTAGTAACTATAGTGGGAATAGTGTATTCAGGAATTAGGGACAGACAGAGGATGAGCTGTGTGTATGTATGGACATACACTGCACCAGATGAAATTATGGTCTCACAGTGGTCCTCCCACCCAGAGCTCTCCAAATTCCCCTCCCGCAGTGCAGGTGAAATTCCTTCCAAGCACAGTGCAGAATCTTCACACCATTTCAGTCCCAAAACAGAGATGAATTTCATTCTTAGCAAAGTTTGTAGATCTGCTGCTGCTTTCCCATGTAGGATGAAGTGAAAAAGGAAATTGTATCTTAAATGATACATGTGGAAAACAAAGACCTATTGGTAGTGATGGGAACAGAAAAAAAGGACAAAAGCTGCCTTCATGTTCAGCCAGTGTTGAGAACTCCCTGGCAATCATTTTTACTAGTGACATCCTTGAGCAGCTTTTTGCACTTGCATGGGACAGAGCTGTGAAGCATCTTGCCCAGCTGTGGCTTCTTCCTGTATTTTTACTTGCTGCTCAGCAGTTCCTTGTTCCTGTGGACTCTGCAGTGTAGCTGTGCTCAGGGTGTCTCCCACCCTGAGGATGCACAAGGAAAACTAGAACTTTTGCCCTTCTGATTATTGCTGGTCTTGCAATATAAAAACATTACTAGAGACTGATGACCAAAATAAACAGTTTAGCTGACCTTAGTTAACCTCCTCTGGGAGTATATGTGAGGGGTTTTTATTGATGGGGTTAGATCTGGGGGTGAGGATGGGTAAGGTGGTTTTAGTGCATTGTCTAGCTAACTAAAATATTTGCGGGGGAGATCACTGCTGGATTTGTCTTTATGCTTTGTATTTACATTTGCAAAATAAATTGATTCAGATACCTGCTTCTGTACTAGCTGGGTAAAACACAGGTAGCTAAGCTTTTCTGTCAGTGTCTTAGAAAAACATTTTGAAGGAACAGCTCTTCCAACCTGTTTTGGGCATTTGCTTCAGGAAGATTGACGCAGGTTAATTTGGCCTTTAAAGTGTCTACTAACCATGTTCAGACAACTGATTTTAATGTAGACATCTTCAGGGTAGGAGAGGCCAGCTTCCCCAAGTGCTGATAGGGCAGAGATTGTAAAGCTAATTCTTTTTTTTTTAATAATCCTTATCTCAGAGAATGTTTTATGCCTGGGATTCTTTAGCCTTGCATGGCTGGGCAGTAACAACTGAGAACTCATATGGTCAGATTGTTCAGTAAATGTCTTCCAGCAAAGAAAATGAAAAGTAAAACTTACTGCTGTCCATCTGGCAAATATAGCTTTTTTTTTGCTGGCAGTCAGTGTTTTCCCAGTACCCGGCTTTATCTACAGATCTTTTTGTCATTGCAATACAGTCAGTCTATGAAAAAAATTAAAAAGAAAATTTTAGGTGATTAAGTGCAAAATGTCTGGTAAAATAATAGAGATAGGTTTGAAAAAAAAAGGCTAATAGCTTTCTTTTCTAGCTTTCTGGCTCTTTATTGTTTCTTAGAAGATATATTTCTTGTCTTAATTATCTTAAGCAAATATACTTCCCTTGGAAGATTACTGCAAGTAAACTTTTTTCAGGTTATTAAAATTACTTGGAGCTCACCAAGGCTATTTTTACTATTTAGTTAATGATAATCTGTACAAAAGATTGTACGACAATCTGGATTTGTTGAACTTTGCTCTGGATTCAAGCTGTACAAAGAGAAACAATAAAGCAAAGTAAAAACCTCAGGTAGTAATACTGATCATTGTCAGTAAAGTCTAATTCTAATTCATTCTAACAGTAATTATACTACAGCACTCCTGCAGTTCTAACCTTTTGCAAAGGAATGGCAGAAAATGCACACTCTAAACAGGCCTATTAATCACTGGGTACAGCTTTAAAAACTTGACCACTGAAATACTATTCAGTTGCTCTGTTTTATGCCATTGAAATACAGTATCCTGTCTGAGAGAGAAGCCAGGCTGGTTATGCTAAGCTTGAGTATGTTCTCTAAGTTTTGTGTTTCCCAATTTTTTTCTTTTTACCTGAATTGTAATATAATTCCCGTCAACTTCTATGAATTTATCTCTAAATGGGAAATTTTTTGCCCACTTTGAATAGTCAAAAAGGCTTCCGTCTGTCCAAAGATACATATTCTCAGTGTTAATATCATTCAGTCCAATCCATGCTTCATTGGCAATATCCTTTAGGTGAAAGGTGAGGAAGGCTATTAAAAATCAAAGAAAAATCAGAGAAAAATAGTACCTGAGGAGTGTCTTTCTTCACATTGACTATAAAGCAATTTCTAAATAAAATAACCAACATTTTTTTAAAACTTTTGCAAATACTATGCTCTATATTGTTAAACTATGAGTTAATGGTAAAGAAAAATTACAGTGGGTAATCTAATGAAATCAGGAAAGAAAAAAAAAAAAAGGAGAAGCATTCTAGATAAAAATGATAGATAACTCTTGAGAATATTATGGAAGTTAGGATTAGGAGGGACTGTGAATGGATTAATCAGGCTTTCCTAAGACAACATCAAGTGCACATATGTGATTTCTGATGGATGTTTGTTTCTTTCCTGATTTGAATATCCATGAGTATATAGTTTCTGTGAACTTTTACTATTCACCCCATCTCCCAAGACCATGGGGAGCATACTATTCTGTTCCCTCTGTGTAATGCTTTTGCCAAGAGATGGCAGGTGTTATGATTCCTTAGTCCAGTCTTCTCTCTGGATCCAGCAACTCCAGATCTTACTTCATAGGTCATGATACTTACATCTGAAGGCTGGTTTGGTCACGTCATTAGATGGTGTAATGTGCTGGCTTCATACTGAGTGACAAAAGGTTTAGACCTCCTACCTTGCACTTGCTCGTTGTGTATAGAGGGCAAATTTCCCCCTAATTCTATACAAGCACTTCTTGCAGAGTGCCAAGTCAGTCTCTCTTCTTCTCTGGATCCAAATATTTTGTAACACTGTGGGGACAGTAAAGGATTAGACAACATTTCAGGTTTCGGAGAGTATTAAAACCACTTGTTTTGATAAACTCTGTTCTATTCCCTGCAGGTAAAGAGCAGCAGATGGGGGATCTGCTGAAACCTGAATACTGTCAGCTGGCAAAAAGGAGACCCAGCTCACCACAGTGATGCATCTGCAGCACTTACCAGCCTGTGGGATGTCTAAGGCTAGTGCTGGACAAGACTAAGCAACTTCCAAAAAGCTCTTGAGGAATTAAGTAGGTATCCAAGGCAGATGGGTAGAGAATTCCAGTCACATTACTGAAAAGTGTAATCTTCAAGGGACTTATACAACTTCCCATTCAGGAAAATAATTTGGAGCAGGCATCTCTCAGTCACAGATGTAGGGCTGAAGCCTGAGCTTGTGTGGGCACTCAACACGAACAAAGTGTCAGGAAGAAGTGATCTTTTGTACCAGGTATTAGTATCCCATGATACTAATAGGATACTAATTCATGAATGTATAAATATGTAAAATTGTTTTTGTGGTTACGTAGGTTCTCAGGGACAGAAGACATTTTTTAACTGTTTTATGTCACTTATCCCTCTTTATGCTCTTCAAATGCATAAAAACTTCCCCTGCTGATTGAACTGTGGGACAGATTTGTGGGTTTCATTTGTTTTATTTTTTAAGTTCAATGGCCAGGGGTACTTTTTCTTAACTGAGCAAAAAACAATGCTTGCTTGTTTTGTACATTTGATTCAGCGTTTATTTCTGCCTGTGTTACTCAGTTAAGATTAGTTGTTGTGACACCTGACTACAGATGAAAAGAGTTTTTTCATATCAAAGTTCATATCAAATTCATTATGTTTTCATATCAAGGTTACTCAGAAAAAGAGGTTTGCACTTACAAATAAGGATAATGAAACAATAAAGATGTTTAAAACAGAAAAAGTAGAAAGTTTTAGAAACTGAAAACGTAACTACAGCTAAAGGCATGCGGGTGTTTACAAAAATTATAGTATTCAAATTCACCTTTACTTGAGACGTAGATATGGAGTTTACAACATGAAAATCTGACTGCATGGCTAATAGAATACCACTTAATATATTGGTGTCTAAGTTAGAGAATTTATATAGGAAGAAAAAGTTTATCATGAGGTGAAATGGATAGTTGTTTTTTTCTACCTGAAACACATTTGCTAGATATAGCTGAAATTTTTTACTGCACCTTATTCTTAAACAAAAGCCAAGTTTCAGGACATCCTCCCAGAGGCTGAAGTACAGTAGGAGCAAATCCTGAGTAATTTGAATTGTGCCTTTCACAGATGAAACCATTTTTCACACCACAGTTTATATCTTTCCAAAAGCCTGTAAATAAAATACAGAGTATGACTGTTGGAAACTCTCATACTACCACTGCAGCAGTCAGACCCAGGCAGTATTCATACAACATAAATGAAACCTTCCAGAGGCAGATGAAACAGTTCCCATATACTCTATTTGCTCCAATACACTCCTCCTTCCTCTGCAATACATTCATCTCCTAATAGTGATGGTGAGGTTTTAAACTTCAGCATACTTGTGATGAAAAATTGTTTGTATTGTTCAACTGCCTGTTTATGGGGTAGCCTTAAAAAATATATATGTAGCAAATGTCTTAGCTTTTGATGCTAAATTTTCAGCCAAATATTTCCTGTTGCTGTTTTTTTACTCACCAAAATCTTCAGACATTATCACACAGTTTTCATCATTATTTGCAAAGTTGGGTTCATTTGGAGCCCAGGCAACATAGTTCACCGGAGTCTCATCCAGCCAGCTGAAAGAAACAAGCAGACAGTGGCTGCCAGACAGGTATCCCCAGTAGCCATTTAGTCATAACATCTGTTTAGCTCAAGGACTAATTAAAGTATTAGTAGCAATCAGAGAACAAAGGCTCTGCATGTATTGGAGGGGACATATCCACAGCATTACTTCTCATCTGTTTAGTACTATGGCATTCAAGTCCCATTTAGGCAGAGGCTGGATAAACAGCATCATACTCAAAGAGAAGAGGCTGAAAGCCCAAGATCTCATCAGTACAGAATCTTCTCTTTCCTGCAATGAAGGAACCCTCCTGTAATTGTTCTACAAGTGGGTTTCTAGAACAGGTTCCTCACCAGCAATTTCAAGTAGTTGTTGGGTGAGATTTTGCTCACAGTCCTTGCTTCCAGCTCACAGAACTTGAACCCCTGGGAGAGCCTGATTAAACCCTTAAACACACCTGGCCTTTCTCTGTAGCCATTGGAGATTTGATCAGAGTCAATTTCATTCTCATTCATGTCTGAATTTAATCAGATGAATAACATTCTAAAATTAGCTGGTTCTCCTCACTACCTAAGAAAAGTTGCTTTGGTGTTTCACTTAGTTGTCTCAGTGTAGTACATTAAATGTAATGAATCTTAGCCATGATCTTTGTTGGTTTTCATCTTCCAGATTTGGAAGGAAGACACATAACTCTGCTTAATTATAAAAGAATTTAACACTTCTGACCTGAGATGAAATTACCATAATGTCTTATTCATTACCAATTTTCCTTTACTCACCTGAAGTTCTGATCAAAGCTGACAACTAAACCAATGAAATATGATCCCCCTCTGTGTTTTGTGTAAACCTAAAACAAAATCAATTAAAGAGTTAAGCAATTAACAGTTCCTCAACATCAAGTAAAAATCTGGAAGCACATTTACTGTGGTTGTGGGGTTTTTTGGTGGTTTTTTCTTGTGTGTGTGTCTTCTCCATGATCTGAGCAAGAACCTTACCCTGGTTTCAAGAAAGCAACAAGGGTATGGGGAATATCCTGGAGCAAGAATCCCCTGGACAGGAAAGTAATAATAACTGTGTTGAATGCTACTTATCATAGAAGAGGTAAGCAACCTGGGCCTGAACTATCCTTTGCTGAACTTTTACTATTTATATGTCTTTTCCTCTGCCTACTGAAAGCAAAAGTAATTTCTTTACAGCTCCTGAATATATTGTTAAATAAGTAAGTAACATAGGACAATAGCTCAGGATTTTTGCCTAACTGAAAACTGTTATTTTTATTTTATCAGCTGCTCTGCTTCAGAATTCAGTTATAATTTATAGACTCAGTGCTTACATATTTCCATAGAAATTGTCTTTTTCTTTCATTCTCAATGACAACAAGGTCTGCAAAGTTCTTCTGACAAAATCTCCGTGCTTCTTCTATATGAACATGTCCTTTGCTGAAATAATACTGCTTATCTTCATGTATAATCCATCCATCATTAGTAGCTTGGTATTCTGAAAGATAAAAGAGCATATATACTATGTTCGTATCTGCTCTATACCAAGTCTGAGAACTATACAGTAAATTTTGTTTGAAAGAGGAAAAAATCCTACCAAGTCTGTAGTGTGTAGGTTCAGGTTTTCGCAGCATACCTGTGAAATAGAAGATCATCATGAGCAACATTCTAAATACAAAAAAATAATAAAATCCAGAGATATTTGCTTTATGTAATTGCAAATGTTTTGTTTTTTTATAATGAGAAAAAAAAAAGGAACTATTAGATACCCTATGCATTTTGAAGATTTTAAAGCAAATAACACTGGATTAAATTGAAAAATGTGTAATTTAGAAACAATTATCTAGTGAAAATTAAACATTTAAAGCATACATACATGTCTCCTCAAGCAACATGTTAAACAATTCAGGATGTGCATTAATTTTACTTTTTAAATGAAACTTACATCAGTGTGGAAAATTATTTAGTATTTTTGCTTGGCATTCTGTTAGGAATTTTTTTTACATTTATGGGACTAAGTATAGCCAAACAACATAAGCCAGCCAAAATATCCAGTTCTCAAGCTTGCCTACATAATATTAAGGCTTTCTCAAGTACTAAGACATACTGAAAGCTATATGAGGTATTAAAAGCTTAATTCTGGTATTTTGTTTAACTACACATCATTTCCAGCGTCTAGATGCATTCCTCCTATCCTGATGTCTTGACTTTCCCTAGAGTAGTCTGGTTTTAAGGGTCCTGGAGTGAGTCAAGAGATACCTGGAGACCTGGCAGATACTAAACCCCAATTTCTGATTACAAGATTGACTGGGGGGAAGCAATTAACCTGTTGATATTTCTCTGGGTCCATGCAGAGGAACGCATTATTATAGAAATTATGTGTTTTCTTCAGGAAGGTCATTTAGGATCAAGATAAACTGATCAGAGTATTTATGTCATGGTTTCCCAAGTCCTACCGAGTAATCTCACCAAGACCACAGAACTGACTCTGTACAAAGGGGTGGCTCAACAAACCACAAAGGGCTACACAGAATATACTGCTTTAAGTTGACATACAGAAGTCAGAGTTTTGATAGTGCATTTGTATGACTGACCTGCCCACAAAGGGACAGTGATTCTTCCCTTTTGGTAAAGCAATTTTTCAGCAGCAGCATGGTGCTTTACTCACTGTTTAAGAGTAAATATTGGCAGAATCGTCAATTATACAATCTATGCAATGCTTTTTATATGAGTTCTCTCATCTGTATTTTGCCTCCTACTAGTTCTCTGTGTGCATCCAACTTTCTTTTCATTTCAATAAGCATTTAAGAGGCTCCTGCTCCATGGAGATATGTCTAAATACTCAATACCAGGATGGATGTAAAAGTAGGATGAAGTAAGCAAAACAAGTTCTTTCATTATCAGTGTTCACTTGGGAACCTCAGACCATGAAAATCCAGTTTCTTCCTGGCAGGCTTCCCAACACACATCCATCAGGTCCATCTCCTCCCCTGGCACCAGGTGCAGGAGGCCTGGCATTAGAGCCCTGCTGTGCAGGCAAAGCTGGTACGTGCTTTGTAGGAGTCCTTCAAGGCTACACCAGCCTTTGCTTTTGGTCTTTTTTTCAGAGTTTTCAGTTTCTATAGAAACTGATCTCTCCCTTTGGTTCCCATCATTCATTTCAAAGTAAGAAGAAAATCTTTCTTCTCTGTTGTACATGAAACTCTAGTGTTCTGCATCTTTGGCTCTCCTGAGTGAGCCTGAAGCAGATAAAAATGAACAGAAAAAAGAAGAGGGGATAAAAACCTTTGCCTTGCAGATTCATTCATCCCATGGCAGAAGGAGGAAGGAGATACAGCCAGAGATAAATAAGAACATCTTTAACTTATTGCCTTTGAGTACAACTGAAATATCTCAATTCACTCCTCTTGCTTTATGTGACACCTTCACTGCAATTGGTTTTAAAATTAGCATTTTCCACTATCTTTCTTCTTTTTCTTTCAACTGTTTTTGAATTTAGGTTTATTGCTCCAATTACATAGAGAAGTAATCATACCTTTTTTTGTTTGACAAATCCAATTAAGTAAATGGTCACAACGCAAGTCATTCCAGCGCATTTGGGGTGATCTTTTAAGCATAACACAATGTTCAAGTTCTTTATAATTGTTGGGTTCATCTTCATCCCAGTTCTCATAAGTTACCTGTGATGGAAATACATCTCAATTACTGTGTGATTCGAGCTGAGTGGAAGTGATTGAGATTGCCATTGTAACACAATTTCAGTGTCTCATCATCTCAAGTACCTTGTTTATGGGATCAGTGGGAGTTCAGGTAGGTCTAAGAGGGCTGTAAAAGTCATGCTGATCAGCTCACTTTCCGCATCGCTCCCCAGAGAATGTGTAAATTTCCATACACAGTATGGAAAATCATGTGTCTGGTGGAGGAAAAAGTCATGGGCAGTGGGAGTCCTGTTTATCTTGCTTTGTGAAAGATGATAACTTGACTTCTCTGTGTTGACACACAGCAGCGCCCCATCTGGGATGCTGCAAAGATCTAAGATCACAGACTGTGGAAGATGGGATATAATATGGTGCCAGGGATGAAACAGGGGCAACTTTGTGTTTCCATAAGTGTCTTAAAACAGTGCCACCACTAAGCACTGCAGCCAGGCAGCTGATGAATAAAAGACTGCCATGCACCTGCCAAAGGTTTAAAGAAGCTGGAAAAAAAGAGGGCATAAAAAGATGAAAATCTTTTAAATCAATATCCATCAAATAAGTACTCACAGGGGAACCATCAATCCAGACAAACCCTTCATCAGGATTTAAGAGAAACAAACCAATCCAGAAATTTTGATTGCCCAGTCCTTTATCCCTAAAAAAAATAAAATTAAAAAATCATACAATGTAGATATATGAATGCAGAAAGAGAGGCCATTATGTGCTACTTTCTGCCACATCTGAATTGGAAGCTACTGCTGCCCTGTTGGCCCATTATCATGCTTGCTCCCTGCACTCCATGTCCAGGCTTTGATAGTGCTCTGTGTTGGGACAAGACTTGTCACATTTTAATGTAAGTAAAAGAATAAGTGATGGAGCACAGAGCTAAGCTCAGGCTCCCATCCTTGGGGCTGCCATACAGCTCTTGACTGAAGTGGGAATTCATGGAAAGAGGTTTAAGCAAAAGTAAACCAGAAATAGAGAGCTATAATACAGTTTGACTGATGAAAAATAGTCAAAATTGTTTTCCAGCTGCAAGACACAGTATCTATAGTGCCAGAAAAACTGGGATGGCTTGGGAAGGATAAGCTTAGCACAGCTCGGCTCGGAATGGTAGGGCATGGATTGGAATGGCTCAGATTGGATCAGCTCCCCATGGCTCGGCACAGCTGAGAACAGCTCAGCTGAGAAAGGAACATCATGGCACAGCATGGCTGGGCTCAGAATGGCATGGCTCAGATCAGATCAGCTTGGATCAGATCAGCTAGCCTTGGCAAAACCAGCTTGGCACGGAATGGCTTGGAGCAGATTGGCTTGGCAGGAACAGCTAAGCTTATCGTGGCTAGGCTTGGAGTAGCTTGCCATGGCCAGGCTCAGCTCAGCTCGGTTTAGAACAGCACAGCATGGCTCAGCACAGCTGGGAACAGCTCAGCCCGGCACAGCTCAGCTTGGAAAGGCAGGGTATGGCTCAGCTCGGCATGGCTCAGAATGGCAGCAGGGCATGGCAGATCACCATTCAGCTCAGCACAGCTAGGCTTGGCTCTGCTTGGTTCAGTACAGCTGAGAATGGCACGGGTCAGACCGGCATGGCACATTTTAGAATAGCACAACTATGAATGGCAGAGCTTGGAACAGCTCAGCATGCCACGATTCAGAACAGCTTAGCATGGCACGGGTTGGCTCGGAATGGCTTGGCACGGCACAGTTCGGCTCAGCTTGGAATGGCTTGGCAAAGGAGAACATGATTTGGCACTGCTCAGCTCAGATTGCCTTGGATCGGACCAGCTAGGCTCAGCAAAAGAAGGCTTGGCACAGAAAAGCTTGGGGTGGATAGGCTCAGCACAGCTCAGCTTGGCAGGAAGAGCTAAGCTTAGTGCAGCCAGGCACGGATCCCTGGCTATGGCTCGGCTCAGCTCTGCCTGTTTCGAAACGGCACAGCACGGCTCAGCACAGCTTGGAAATGCAGTTTCAAAATGGACAGTTTCAAATCCATTCCAAAAATTAGACTGAGATTCACCATTATGTGAAACAGCCTTGGATAAATAGCTATATATTACGTGCCATTGACAGATCTTGACCTTACAGAATACAATTAGAATGCAGTGATTTAATCTGGGGGGGAAATGTTGGTGTAATTTCTATACTGCAGACAAGACAGGGTATCTACAGTGCTAGCAAATGTTACTTAAAATTAATTCTTTTTGATTTCAGGAGTCTTCAGTTTATAATCAGAAAACTTGCACAATTTTATATATAAAATTCACATTCAGTCCTTGCGTTTTGGCTTACATTACACATTAAATCAAAACATTTGATTAAAAAATTAATTGCACCCTGTTAAAGAGAGGCACCATTAGTGCTCAACATTTATTATTTCCTTTCTGAGAGAAGGACTAACATGTACAAATAGATCAGATCTGGAGAACAGCCTTGATAAAAATCTGTGATGAAAATTTCAAAAATGTCAAGAAATATTCAAGATTTTTTTCTTTTGAAGCAATGTTTCAGGGTGATATTTCCAAATGAACATTTAAAATTTTAATTTAAAACTTAAATTTTGATTCACTCTTTTGCCCGACTCCAGATATATTTTGAAAGAATTCTTATTAAACATGGCATGAATGTGAAAAAAAAATCATTATCCAAGAACTCACAATACTAATTGGCGTATTAAAATTTGATCTTCTCTTGTATTGATAGTGACCAGATTTCCACCTACTTCTCTACAGAATTCTTCAGCCTCAAACCAATTCTTCTTTTCACCTTCCTGTCTCACAAAAAACTATTGTGAAGAAAAAAAGAAAAAAAAAAGAAAAAAAAATTACTTGGTGTGCAAAGCTTGATATATAAGAATATATAGTTGCCTATGTAATTACAATCAGTATCATTTTAACACAGTGCTCTTCTTGAGTATGACGACATGACACCTGTTGAGACCTATATTAAACATTAGTAATATAAATTGTAAGCATTTTTTCTTAGCACCCTCTGTATTAAAATAAAGTAAGAGTAGCATAACTCTGAGGAGAACAAATGGACAGCAAAAGCTGTTTTGCAAGGTGCTGACCCTGGCAGAGGAAGAGATTTTTGTATGTTGATGCACCCATACAAATCGCATCACTTTCTACCATGAAATACACATATTCTTGAAGTAAGGAACTGGATATCTGACATTTCTGGGGAAAGGGTAATAAAAAAATCAGTAACTGACCAGTAATGTTACTAACAATAACTGAGTGTGACATAGAAATTTAGGCCCTCATAAATACCAGGCTAAAATCATCTCTAGCCTCCATACAAGCAGATTCTCAAGAGAGAAGGCAAGAGGATATTTATAGTAAGATATGGAAGAGAAGTATTGCATATTTAATTTTTCTTGATCTATTTTGCTTTTTCTTCACTTTTTCTTTACTTTTTTTCTTTTCAAAAAGGAAACATTTCAAGACCAAATCAAAAGAAGCCTTTACTTGATGAAGCATTGCCAATGTGAAACAAAACCTGGATTTAAAAGTATCACTGAAAATTTCACAGACTGTGTGAGAAAAGATTGTCAGAGAAGCAGTCTTCCACAAATTTTCTTAGAAACTTTGTTTTATGCAAGTGATACTTCTGGCTCTTAAGAGGTAATACTATGTTTTTTGTGAAGTCCAGAATTACTGGAAATAACTAAGTTAGGTGAGGTTCTCACCTGGCATTTAGATGAATTAAGCATATTTCTTGCATGCTGTTATCAAATTTTCAGGTATTTTATTGTTGATAGTCCTTATATTTGATTGATTTGTCTTGTAGAGTTTTGCATTTAAATACTATGGAGAAGGTCATTCCCCAAAAATTGCCCAGCATTTGAGTCCCTGAGTATTGTGGTAATGAGGACATCAGCCTCTGGTCTCCTCCATGCTCAGGCTCATGGGGAAGGTAGACACACACTTACTTTTATGCATGAGTCTTTCCAGGAGGCTCCATCCCATCCTTCTGCACAGGCAGCCTCATGGACCCATCCTGTAGGAGGAGGTGGCACTCCTGCTGCCTGCTGTTTGCAAAGAAAATTTGCTGTCTTCTCACAGCTGACAACATCCCATAATCCAGCTGCAAATCCAGTTCCCATGGCAACACAGCCTTGCTCTTTTCCTTTGTGATACAGAGAAGAAATTAGGAAAACCAGTTTTAATTTCTCTCTAAGAAATTAGACTTTTGCTTTTAGTCATCGAAAATTATGGAAAGGAAGATGCAGATTATGCAAACTAAAACCTATCCTGGATATATAATCACTTTGAAAACCTGTGCCATAACCCAGATATGGACCAGTGAGTCTGACAATCACATCTTTACCCAAAATGAAGATTTCCAGCTTTAGAATACAAATCTTCCTTATCACAGAATTACAGAATCATTTATATTGGAAAATATCTTGAAGATCATTGAGTTCAACTGTAAACCTAATGTTTCCAGTCCACCGCTAAATAATGTGGTCTCTAAGCAACACATCTACACATCTTTTAAATAATTCCAGGGACGATGACTCAACCACTTGAGGCAGGGCAGACTGTTCCAATGGTTGATTACCCTTTCAGTGAAGAAATTTGTCCCTAATATCCAATCTAAACCACCCATGGCACAACTTGAGGTTGTTTCCTCTTGACCTGTCACTCATTACTTGGGAGAAGGGACTGACAGCTGCCTAACTACAGCCTCCTTTCAAGTAGTGGTAGACTGTGGTAAGGTCTCCCCTCAACCTCCAGCCTAAACCCTCATTCCCTGAACTGCACCTCATAAGATTTGTGCTTAAGAGCTTTCCACCATCTTTGTTGCCCTTCTCTGGTCTTGCTCCAGCACCTCAATGTCTTTCTTATAGTGAAGAGCCCAAAACTGAACACAGTACTCAAGCTGCAGCCTCACCAGTGCTGAGCACAGGAGGACAATCACTTCTTCAGTCCTGCTGGCCATGCTATTTCTGATACCAGGCAGGATGCTGTTACTCTTCTTGGCCACCTGGCCACACTGCTGGCTCATATTCAGCTGGCTGTTGACCAACACCCCCAGGTCATTTTCCACCAAGCAGCTTTCCAGGCACTCTTTCTTAAACCTGTTGCACTGCTTGGGGCTGTTGTGGCCCAGGTGCAGGACCCAGCACTGAGCCTTGTTGAATCTGATACAATTGGCCATGGTCCCTCAGTCCAGTCTGTTCATATCCTCCTGTAAAGCCTTCCTACCCTCAAGGAGATCAACATTCCCGTTCAACCTGGCGTTGTCTTCAAAGTTACTGAGGGTACTTCATCCTCTCCTCCAGATCACTGATATTATGGAGAAGTGTCCTCAATACTGAGCCCTGGGAGAAAACACTTGTGACCATTCCCCAACTGGGTTTAACTCCATTCAGCACAACTCTTCAGATCTGTCCATCCAGCCATTTTTTTACCCAGCAAAGCATAGACCAGTCCAAGCCCTGAACAGGCAGTTTCTTCAAGAAGAATGCTGTGCAAAATGGTGTCAAAAGCTTTAATAAAGTCCAGATAAAAAACAGCCACATCCTTTCCCATCATCCACTAAGGGGGGCCACCTTGTCATAGAAGAGCAGATTAATCAAGCAGGACATGCTTTTCATGAACCCATGCTGGCTTAGCCTGATTGTCTCTTTGTTCTGTATGTGTCACATGATGGGACTCCCTAACCTTCCCTGGGACTGAGGCCAGACTGAGAGGCCTGTAGTTCCTTGTATCCTCCTTCTGGCTCTTCTTGTACATGAGGGCTACATATGCTAATCTCTAGTCAACTGAGAACTCCCCAGTCACACAAGAATATTGGTAAATGATGGAAAGTGGCTTGATGAATACTTCCATCAGCTCCTTTAGTACTCTTATGTGGGTCCTCTCCAGCCCCATACACTTGTGTGTGTCTAAGTGGTGAAACAGGTCACTAACCATTTCCCTTTACTTTGCTACTCAGGGAAACCACAGGCCAAATTGCACTTCCTTTTATTTACATATGTAACTGATGGTTTTATGACTACTTTGAGGCTCCCAATATCTAGATAATTTCATCTCAGGAAAGCTGGTATCAGGTACAAAAAGTTTGCTTTAAGGCACAACTAGCTACTATGAAGGCAAGCATTGCCAAGATGTGATCTGTTCTGTTGACAGATGGACATTTGCTGCTCACTTTTTGCATATACAATTTGTGGGTTAAAAAACTCTGTCTATAATAATTTTTCTCAATCTGATGAGTTGTTGTTAACTGGTTTTAAAAAGTTGAAAAAATGAGACCACAGACCTTGTTAACTCCTGCACAGTATTGCCTACAGTCTAACCTATTAAAAATCTGCTTCTGCACAACTTCACATGCATTTGGCTTGCACAACCCCTCACACTCAGCGGTGGCTGTGGCTGTTACATTGGCCCCAAACATGAGGTCTGATGATGTTGGCCACCTACAGCTATGAGCATAAAAGAAAGAGCCTACTGTAATTTCTAAGACCTGGGAATGGGAAGCAGAAATCCACAAGAATTCCAGCTGCACTCCAGTCTCAAGGGTTGAGCCCTTGCAGAGCTTACCTGGCATTGCTGTGTTCCAGTTTGTGAAGAGGGGAGTTTCACCACTGGTCCATCGGAAACTCCCTTGTTCTTTTGTGTTGGAGAGGCCAATCCAGAAATATTTTTCAGGCCTCAGCCCCGTCAGACTAATCAGAAAGGCTTGCTCATTTCTGAAGTGGAAAACAGTGTTCATTCACAACCTATTACTACAGCTCTGCAACATTAATCCAAGTGATACAAATAGAGGTATAGCTATCATGCTAACATGACCCCAAGGCAACAGGTCCTCAGGGAAGTTCAGGCAAAACCTGAGCAAGCTTGCAAGTGTGGTCCAAAGAAATTAATGAGGGAGAGCTTTCTTTTTTCAGCCAAAGGAATTTTCTCTCCTTTTCACCCAGTTCTGCGAAATGTTGCAAGTCACTGCTCACTTAGGACTAGTTGTATTCTACTGTTTTCTTTGTCCTTCCAAATGTTTGAGGTGCCTCAAACAGACCAACAAGACCAGATCAACAGGCCTACAAAAACAGTCAGCACTGCTACCCATCATCTCTGAAGACAGTCATGTTCCTCAGAGTTAATGAAGCCTGTAAAGCCTGTGATACAGGTAGGTTGGAGATGATACATACTGGCTGGGGTAGGGCAAGTCCTAGGGAAAATTTCCTACATTTGTTCAAAATTTGCCTTAGCAGATAGTTCAGGAACATATTTGTTGTTACGTAACAACCATCAGTAAATAGATGAAAATTGTAGTAATTGCTTTCCAACAGAAAAAAAACCAACAAAAAACAACCAAACCAAACACAAACACAAAAAAACCCTCAAAACATGAGGCTGCTTTATTTAGGAACTGAAAGATGGAGAAAAGTGTTTAACTCAAAAATCCCCCAAATTTGAAAATTATATTAAAGGATTAAGTAGAAAGTCCTAAAATATTGATTATTTTTTTTTCTGCATGGATAATTTTATTCAGTTTACTACTATAAAATTCTTGAAAAGCACTGGTAAAACACTTTGAAGAGTTCCAAAAATGGACCAATTATTGTGAGTTTCTCCATCAGAAGCACTGATTTTGAAGTATGAAAAAAGATATTTTCCTACCTGCTTTCCACTGTAGCAAGATGAGCTGTTCTCTGTTCACATGTCTTATTTGCTTCTAGGAACATCAGAAGCTCAGAGCCCACCAAATAACAGTGAAAACCGTATCTTTTCCAACCCTGAGACAAACATAAGGATCTTAATGTGAAGCTGAAAGAGACTACAGAATTAGTTCTGTTTTTTGTGTATAAAGATTAGGTATTAAATTTGTTGCAACTAATCTTAAAAATTAGATGAGACTGGGCCAATCTAATGAACAAATGCTGTATTTTGTTGCTGTTTGCTCCTATAAAAGGCCCTTTTATTTAAAGAAAGACATTAAGATCTCAGTTTTCATCTCTGCTATGTGTGCATGATTTTTTGAAGGAAATTGTGACTGTGCTAATTGCTATTGCTTTCCAGAGCTGTGTAAGGCTGTGATTATGCAAACTGCACCATGCAAAGCCTATAATTCATTTAGTAGGGAGCTGCAGTGTTCCAGAACTGTGGGGTCTGACACACTGAAATCCAAAAATGTTGCAATATGTAACTCATAGAATCATAGAATCATAGAATGGGCTGGGTTGGAAGGGACCTCTGAGATCATCAAGTCCAACCCTTGATCGACTGCTGCTGCGATTACTAGACCATGGCACTGAGTGCCACATCCAGTCTCTTTTTAAATATCTCCAGGGACGGAGAATCCACTACTTCCCTGGGCAGCCCATTCCAATGTCTGATCACCTTCTCTGTAAGGAAATTCTTTCTAATATCCAACCTAAACCTCCCCTGGCACAACTTGAGACCATGCCCTCTTGTCTTGCTGATAGTTGCCTGGGAAAAGAGCCCAACCCCCCCCTGGCTCCAGCCTCCTTTCAGGGAGTTGTAGAGAGTGATGAGGTCTCCCCTGAGCCTCCTCTTCTCCAGGCTGAACACCCCCCGCTCCCTCAGCCTCTCCTCACAGGACTTGTGCTGGAGTCCCTTCACCAGCCTGGTTGCCCTCCTTTGGACCTGCTCCAGGACCTCATTCTCCTTCCTGAACTGAGGGGCCCAGAACTGGACACAGGACTCGAGCTGTGGCCTCACCAGGGCTGAGTACAGGGGCAGAATCACTTCCCTGGACCTGCTGGCCACGTTGTTCCTGATCCAGGCCAGGATGCCATTGGCCTTCTTGGCCACCTGGGCACACTGCTGGCTCCTGTTCAGCTTCCTGTCAATCCAGACTCCCAGGTCCCTCTCTGCCTGGCTGCTCTCAGCCACTCTGTGCCCAGCCTGGAGCTCCCCATGGGGTTGTTGTGGCCAAAGTGCAGGACCCGGCACTTGGCCGTGTTGAACCTCATCCCATTGGAATCAGCCCAACTCTCCAGTCTGTCCAGGTCCCTCTGCAGAGCCCTCCTGCCTTCCAGCTGATCCACACTCTCCCCCAGCTTAGTGTCATCTGCGAATTTGCTGATGATGGACTCAATCCCCTCATCTAAATCATCAATGAAGATATTAAACAGGACTGGTCCCAACACTGATCCCTGGGGGACACCACTGGTGACCGGCCGTCAACTGGATCAGCACCGTTCAGCACCACTCTCTGGGCCCGGCCCTCCAGCCAGTTCCTAACCCAACACAGGGTGCTCCTGTCCAAGCTGTGGGCTGACAGCTTTTTCAGGAGAATGCTGTGGGAGACGGTGTCAAAGGCTTTGCTGAAGTCCAGGGAGACCACATCCACAGCCTTCCCCTCATCCACCAGGCGGGTCGCCTGATCATAAAAGGAGATCAGGTTGGTCAGACAGGACCTGCCCTCCCTGGATGATTTTTCACACAACACTGCTTGCCATCCTTAAGTGGAATGAGTGGGGAGACTTTCTGAGCCAAAGCAGTGCTTGTGTGTGGGGAGGGTAGAAAGGAGAAATATGAGGAAAGCATCCCTGCTTCTTCCTGCTCTTAGACAGTCCTATGATGACCAATATATATATAAGGATTTACTGAAAAGGTAAAATCTGAAAAAATTACAAATTGGAAAAAAAAAATAACCTGCTGATATAACTCAAAGGCCAATTAAGTAGTCCATCAGGGGGAACATGGTAGAGAAGAGCCTATCCTTTTATGTTTTGAAATTATTTTCTTTCTTTTGTTATAATTATATAGTAAAGACTATAAATACTATGAATAGACAGCAGATCTGAGAGAAGAAACAAAGTGGCTTTTAGTAATTTTACATGTATTATTAGGCTAAGAGCATAAACAGAGAGAATAGTGGTGAAATTATGAATAATAATATCTATGTACTTTGATCACAGGGTGGCTCATCAGGGAATGGAGCTAAAGACAGTTTTCATAAATGAATCTTAACTTTTTCAAGTACTTCAGAGAAAAATGAAAAATGCACATCTATTAGTAAAATGTGAGTAGGAAAAGACAGTTTTCTTCAAGAGTAGATTTTCTAGAAGATACAAACAGAAGTTTCTAAATGAGGCAAGACACAGTAAATTAATTCCTGTTTGTTTTCACCAATATAACTAATTTATGAGAGAACATTTACTTCCTGGCAGCCTGCATCCTTGATTGTCTCTTTTTCTGAGGATTGTGACGAAGACTTCTTTTTACAGATGTAACCAAGATGCTTATCACAAACATCAGTTGCCCAATATCCATCCTACAATAGCAGGGAGAAGAAACTAATGTAAAAAAAAAAAAAAAAAAAAAAAACATAAGAAAAAGGACATAGGAAAACTAGTGTTTTCCTCCTTCTTCACTACAAACCCCATTGAAATGTGTTACTTCAGATCATCACGGGAGATATTTTTTTAAAGAAAAAATAATAGATACATCTTTTAGAATCAGCTTAAGATCCATTTCATGATGGTTTGAAATGAAGGAATTAAATAAATGCTATTTCTTGGAGTCTCAGCATTACTTAGTATAACAGCTACCTTTTTCATGAGAGGGATTGTAAGAAATGTCTCATCTTGGCATAATGAGTCTGCATTTAGAGCAGTTTTATTTCACTACACTTCTGCCAAAATAGATCAGTGAGACTGGCATAATACACATCTGAATGAGTTGCAAGGAATCCAACTACTGTATCCATCAAGAAGACTCTAAAAATGATTGATTTCCTATAAACAAGGAATTATGTGAAAAATAAAATGTAAATAGGAGTTTATTCCCCAATAATAGGTTTAGGATCAATTATACTGATGCCTAATACTGGCTAGTGTCAATGTTTTTCTACAATACAACGTTTCTTTTAATAACCACATTTTCATAACATAATAGTTATTTTAAATTTAAAATTCACAACAATTTTTGTGTATATGCTTGTGCAGACACATGCATGTGAATGTGTCTAGAGACCCAAACAACCATGTATCATGAGATTATAAAGTGCATGAGTTAAGCAGTCGGAAATACTGTAGGATTTTATGTGTTTGACAGGTATGTGTAAGTACTCCGTATGTCACAGTGGCAGACCTAAATGAAATTACATCGGGGGACATACTGTCTATCAGAATGGAGAATGAAGTGAGCAAATAGTATTTAAGATAACCACACAATATATTAACTAGCTCATTCCTATTCCTCTCCCAGAGCTACAACTTCTTTCAATTGCTGCAACATTAGAATGAATGTAATGTAGAAAGTCTGTATCAGACTTCCCACCAAACACAAAATTTCTAAATATAACACTGGCAAAATAAAATCTCTCTGTTTCTGATCTCTTAACATCTCTTTTGGTTGATACCAAATTTAGGGAGAAAACAATTTTCAGTTAACATGAAAAATGACTCCTGAGTATCTAATGGCAAGTGATTTCTAGACTAGTATAGTTATTAGATTGAATTACTAAAAAATGTGTGCTTGGTTATACCTGCCCCTTCATAACAACACAGTTCTCCAGACCATTTGTGTAGGTGGGATGCCTGCGCTGCCATTTGGTGAAGGTCACAGCAGTCCCATCACTCCACTCAAAATAGAAGTGAGATTTCAGGTCGTTCAGGCCCAGCCATAACTCTTCTGTTGGCTCTGAAGTATGAAAAGAAAGGTTTCCTTGTGGTTTGTTCCACAATACAGAGAACATTTGCACACCCAGAACAAAGAAACTGATAAATCTGGGATGTGGTACATGAGAGGTGGCCTTTGTGCTTTAACAAAAATGCTGGTTTCTTCTCAGATCTCGGATCTGCAGATCCTTATCTGTACAGAAAAGACCTCAGATTCCACCCGGAAATATTGAGTTTCTTAACTATAAGGCTCTCCATGGCCAGCAGAGGTTCATTACAAACTTTCTGAGTATTTGTACTTCAGAACAAAAAAATGGTCCCTAGCATGAAGGGCAGGACAGTGGGTGTCCCACCTGCCAGCAGACTGTACTGAGCCCAAGCCATGAAGACATCTGCTTAATAAGAAAGCATTAGAGGGTTTGTCATGGCTCCTCAGGACTGTTCACCAAGGCCAGTCTGTGTGGTAAGTGTCAGGACTGGTAAATACTGATCCAAGGAAAATCAGAAGAGAAAAGATACTATTTTCTTAGGAGGACATACAGAAAGAGGTTAACCTCAGCAGAAGGTTTTGATTTCAGTAAGAAATTAATTTTCTTGTATGTTTGGAGCTCAGTTATGTAGATGTAAATGTGGAATAAAGGTGCTCAAAGTGAAATTTTTTAGAGGTCTTTATATTCTCTATTTTTTTTCTTTTCTGACTTTATAAAGTTTACAGTGTACATTATTTCTTGATAAATATAAATGTACTTCAGTGTTTTTCAACTAAATCAACATAAATGTATGCCACAAATTAGACTTGGCCTTCTCCTTGTGACATTTCAGAAAAAAATCATTAATATTTCATATGAAGCCCAGTTTTTCTTTTACAGATGTGGCAAACAAAATACAGGCCTACATATATACTCACTGTAACCAAGTTGTGACACTAGAAAGCTGAATTCAGCAATGTTGTGGACACTTGCCAAATCTCCATCTTGCTGCTTACATGAAGTCAGAGCATCTTTCCATTTTTTGAGTTCTCGTTGAAGGCTGTAGCAGTGGCCTGCATATGGCAGCCAACCATCTGTGCACTTAATAGGTCTCAATTCTTCTAAAATTAAAGCACAATTTTTCAGAGCAATTTTGTAAGCGGAAAATAAAGAACACTAGAATGAGGCCTCTTGAGCACTGTACTTGGGCTATAGGAATAAACAAGCTGTAGTTATAAATGCAAATATATTCACATGAAAAACAAATATCATTAAGGCACAGTATGCTAAATATGCAGATAAAATGATGTCTCCTTGAGCAGAGAAACATGCAAAAATGTCCTCCATTCTATCAGAGATACAATTTGAATGAATGCTCTGGGAACAAAGAGAGACCAAAGCAGGCATCAGCCTCTCCCCTCTTTGCCTTCTGGAGCAGATTGCTCAATTTGTCTTGGTGTCCCACGCTGCCTGAGGGGGCTGACATTTGGCTCTGCCTCCTGTTCAATGTCCTGTTGGAAACACACTCATAATTTTCATATATGGAAAACTTGAAGTAACCCTTTTGGTCATTTTTTTTTTATTACTTAGGCACCTAAATATCTTTAAAAACTTAATTTAGCATTTCTTTTTAAGGCTATTACAGGAATAAAGGTTCTCTGAACTTATCTATCTACTTTCTTTAGTACAACATTCCCAGATGACAGCCTCCAGCAGATTCCTCCTGCATGTAGAGCAGGTTTCCCTAGAGCAGGTTGTAAAGGTTGGTGTCCAAATGGGTTTTGAATATATCCAGGGACAGAGATTCCTCCAGCTCTGTCTGCAGGCTGTCCCAATGCTCCCAATACTGTTACTCTTACAGAAAAGAAGCTTTTCCTTATGTTTTGGTTGAACCTCCTGTGCTTGAGTTTGTGACCATTCCCCCTTTTCCTGTCACTGGAGACTGATGAAAAGAGTCTGGTCCCATCCTCCTGACACCTGCCCTTTAGATATATATAGACACTGTAGTGTCACTGACACCATAGGTCAGTGTGGCCCACGGATGAGATGTTGTCTGTGTGAATACTGCTGCTCCTCCTGCTCTGCTCCTATGAACCCTGTGCATTGATACTGCTGACATCAGTGCAATAATATTTGCATTGATATTAGAGAAATTGCAAATGTGAAGCATAAAATTTCTACTGTATTTATGCAAATTAGAATGTTGGCACTCGTTGCCCTTACAGAGCAGCTTCTATGTGTCTTGCAAAAAGGAATGACAGTGATGGACCAAAATAGTAATGTTCTTCTAGGAATGGTTAATACACAATGGGACAACAAGGGCAATGTATAAGAGTTGGAGTTTGCATCTATAGCTGTGCTTTTCAAAAGTTTTAAACATCTTGATCATAAAATATTGCTGCAGATCTTTACAGATTGGTCTTTCTAGCAGCCAAGAAAAACCTAGCAAAAAAACCCCCAAGTTTCTTTTTGTTTGACTAACCTACCTTTGGCTTTGGGTATAATGTCAGACTTTGAACTGAAGTTTGTCTTCTTACAGATGTAGCCAAGTCTCTGGTTACATGCTTGGTTTTCCCATTTAGCATTCTTTCTAGGATTCATCACCCCACAGATTTTCCCAGGGAGGAGGTGAGGACTTCCTTTGAGTAAGAAATAAAATAGAATCTTATTAACAAAACCATCACATAATAAATAAAAATATTAAGGTTTTTTTATTTATTTAATGCTTAATATGAGGAAGCCCTTCGCCCCCCTGCCCCCTCCCCCGTCCCCACCCCTCTCATTTGTAAAATGCTTCTTTTGGTCTGTGCTTTGAGCCTGAAGTAATGCCCCTCCCTTGACTTTGTATCACGATAGTACCAAGAAATCTCTGGTCCTTTTCCTCATATCCTGGTGCTCACAGACAGAACAGCTGAAGCTAGGTCTTTATCCTCTGTCACAAACTATAAAGTTTGAAAATATTGTTTTAAATTCTGTCATTCCTCTAGTAAATCTCAAGAATTTCACAATTCACCTGTCATATGAAATACTTTTTCTCTTTTCCATTGCAGTGTGTGAAAACCTTTGCAAACATCCAAAGAAATAGCCTGAGACAGAATTTTTGAAAACTTAGATGAGCATTTAAATATTACATCTTATAGCTTATCCAAAACAGAAGATTGCTTGAAATACTCTACAGCACAAAAAAAACCCCATAAGACCACACAAAACAATAAACAAACAGAACTGTCCATGCGTAAGAAGCACCACAAACCCATCTCTGTCTCCATTCCATGAGGTGGCCCAGTGAAATTTATCACTGTTGAGGAATTATCAGCTCACTCTGTAACCCTCTCTGTAATATTTAAAATTTCCCCAGACATTATAGTGCCAGTATTTTCTAAATATTTTGCTACTTTTGGAAGATCTGATTTATATTTATACTCTTGGACAACATATTCTGGAAAAATTCTGGTCTCTGATCTGTAGGGTTATGTGTCACCCCAAATGACATTCTGCTTTCATAATCAAACTCTCAGGGAAGTTTTTACTGGTCAATGCCTTATCAGAATTTGTTCAAAAATTACAAAATTACAAAATAGATAGATCTAGTTCTTACCTGGAGCCCAATTTAAATATTTGAAGGGGCTGCCTCCAGCCCATTGCCATCCACTGTTGAAATTCAAAGTGTTCAAACCAATCCAGAATGGAAAACTGAAATTTTTAATTAGCTCTAAATTAGGAAAAAAAAAAGAGGAAAAAAAAAAATCAGCTGTGCCTCCCTATCCTCATTGTCAGCAAGTTCATCTAAAAGAAATAAAGTCGAGTGTAAAGCAATTTATATTTTTCATTTTAAACTGTTCCCAAACCAGTGTTTTCTGACCTACTGAAGTGCATGTAGAATATGTAAATGAATAAATAGTGATTCAGCAGAGATGTCAGTAGTTAAAATGGCAAGTGAACAACGAACATCTTATTTCACTTATTAAATAAGTATTTACTTCTCTTGCTTTCAGTACAATATAAGAATTGTAAAAAATATCTTTTTTTATTAGGGAATTGTGATGAAATTTTTCTGCAAAAAAATTTCATGACATGTTTACAAAGATAATGTGCCAATCAGTTCCTTCTAGATTTTTTTCTGTGCAAATGATTTCAAAGCCTCCTTCACAACATTTCGTATGATACTGATACATGAGGATTGTATCTGAAATCCACTGGAAGTATTTGGATGTATGCCTATGTATGTCGAGCGATTATCATATGTTCTCCTAGAAAGATTGATAATCCTTGAAATACAAAGGAAAAAGGTAAACTGAAGGCCCAGATCCTGCTCAGGAATGAGTGCACCAGCACGAAGGCAAGTGGAGAAAATTCTCTGCTTGGAACAGGATGGAGAATGTGTGGTAGCTCCTATCTGGAGCACAAAGCTGGGATGGGGCCATTTCCCTCTCTACAGCACTTTGCAACCAATTCTTCATAAAAGACAATGAACCAGTGAAAGAGAAGTCCAGACCACCACCCTTTTGGTGTCTGCTGAACTACCTCTGATAGCCTACCTTCTTTGGTGAGACAGAACACAAGGCAGCCTAAAGCTCTGGGGTAGCACAACACCATAACATATTTTAAGGTCTTGTTCTCTATCCTTTACCTCCTACATATGCCTGCTCATGTATCTCCATGATGCTTAAAAGCTCTGTATTTTGCTGCTGACAGCTTTTCCTTGCTTGTTGCCATGTTAGAGATGATTCTGAATTTATTTGATAGTGAATGCCAGTTGATATATCTTCTGTCCAAAATCTTTCTGTGTTATCTGGAAGAAGTGAAATAGAGCACTGCTGTTAGCATTTTGACACTGAACCAACTAAAAGCAAATTAAGTATGTTTAAGGGAGGTGATTCTCCTCCTCTAGTCTTGTGAGACCCCACTTGGAATACTTCATCTAGAGCCCCTATTACAGGAAAGACATGGACATGCTGGAACATGTGCAGAGAAGGGCCATGAGAATGATCAGAGGGCTGGAGCACCTGTCCTACTAAGACAGACCGAGAGAGTTGGAGTCATTCAGTCTGGACAAGAGAAGACTCCAAGGAGATCTTATTGTGGCCTCCCAGTACCTTAAATGGACCTGCAAGAAAGCTGGTGAGGGACTCTTTAGGATCTCAGGGAGTGGAAGGACTAGGGGGAATAGATTCAAAATAGAGGAGTGTAGATTTAGACTGGATGTTAGAAAAAAGTTCTTCACTATGAGGGTGGTAAGACACTGGAACAGGTTGCCCAGAGAGTATTTACTGTAATTAGAGTCTTATATACTTTGTCAGAAAGCCAAATTTGGTGATAAGTTCCCAATAATTTGTGGTTCCTGAAGACAGAAAACCACATCTCAAACAGTGACTTTTCCACATTTTATTCTGAATGGCTCAGTAAGTTTGCTTTACGACTCCATCTTTCCATGAATTATTTAAAGCAAAAGGATAGCTGACCAGAGAGAATAGAGACCAGGTCGTCATGAGCATCTCTACACAGTAAAAATATTAGTTTTCAATTGCACTTTTCTGCATTTGGAGAAGTCTTGCAGATTGTCCCTCAACTCAGATTCTTTAAGGTTAGAAATGCTTCATCTTTTTGAACCATCATAGTACTACAGAAGTGTTCTGTTATCCTGAAATACCTCATATATGGAGTCAGTGTCACATTCATGCAAAAGCATTCATCTTCTCAGTTCTACATACATTACTGCTTTGCCATTTCTCTATATAGCTACATCCAGTGAATTCAGATTACAACTATTCTTCTAATTTGGTCAGACTAGAGCACAGGAACCAGTTCCTCCTTTTCATACCTCATGTGTTGGAGCAGAGAGAGAAACTTGCACAGCTGTTATAACAACATGGCTCTAAAATACTTTGATCACTGCAGTATTGATGGGAACATAATAGAAAGAGCTTCATTCTTCCACATCTCTCATTGCCCTCCCATACTGTGCTATTCGATTTAATATTTCCACAGAAAAGAATTCCAGTTTTAAGATCCTACTCTTGTTACCTCTATTTCCCCCAATATCTCTCCATCTCCCTTCTTTTATTCTGTGAATCAAGAACTGCCAGGATTATACACAACATATCCTTTTGATCATGGATCAAAGTTGATAACAAATATAAAATAATCAGTTTAAGCATTGAAACTGTAAAGCTGCCCAATGAAAAGCATTTGCATATCTAGCTTAAACAAAAACAAATAGGAAACTTACCCAGTGACTGTAATGAACCATGCACAAAGGAAACTAAAACTAGGAATCTGGAGAATCTCATTGCAAATATAACTTGCTTTTCATTCCTCTACCAAAAATTGGACTGTAAGACTGGCAATGTATAAAATCCTTCTGAGTGAGAACAGTGACAGGTCCTTCTCTGTGTCAGAGATAAAGTTCTGTACTGTAAATAAGGAAATATCCTGTCACATGGTGTTTTGAAATAACTAGAATGCACATTGCAAACACTGCTCACTTTGAAGAATGAAAAACCCTTCCAAAAATGAAGGATGGGGAAACTAGAACTGGTGACATGTGTCTTTCCCTGGGACTTTACTATTATTATATACAGAGCAGTCACTGAGGTGCTAAAAAGGTTGACTCTCTAAAAAGCAATTTGACTATCAGTGACAATAAACCTAAAGTGAGGCATCACTTGTTAAAAACTCAGTCTCTGCTTTAGCCTTTACATCACAGAAATAAAAGGACGCAAAACTCCAGTGGTTCAGTACATCTCTATAATGTCACCACTCTACATACCTAGAAGAAAACAAGAAAATTTTACAAGATCTGCAGGTTTTGGTGCACTGTAAATTACTGTTCATTTTAAGGGCAAAAATTGCTTTTTTTCTACACTGCTACCATGCTTGCTTTGATCACACTTTGAGGCTGGATTGCTTATTACTAATTGTCATAGATCTGAAAGAAGTGAAGATGTTGGATGTTAAAGGCTGCTGATAATCTCCCTGTAACAGGAGGGAAAGTTTTGCCTAGAATTCTTTTGTAAAAGAAAATGGATGTGTTCATTCATCTGAGAAGTTACTAATGAGGGTGTTCCCAGACAAAAACAAATATAAGTTAACTTGGAAAAAATTTTAATCCGTGAGTAAAATGTTATCTGAAGAGTCATGTTGGCATGGCAATTCTTGTACAACTATGCTGCAGAGCTGTGCTGGCAAATATTCATAAACAGAGAAGTCCTACTGTTCCTGATGTTTATTTACATCAGTCAAATTCAAAGAAGCCCTAATGATAAAATTGAAAAAAGTGAGAAGTGAAATAGACAGTGGTGAAATATATATAGAAGCTGAACAGAAGATGTCATATGAGGAGCAACCATCCTTGCTTTTTTTATAAGGTGTTAGGGACAATTATTGCAAGAACTGTTACAAAGTTCTTAGCTGTTAAAAGAAGAAAAAGTTTTCAGAGAAAAACTCAGTCTGGACTTATGTAAAAGTAGCAGTTGATATTTTATATTAACTATTTGATTTGCAGGTGGCATTCAAGGAGAGCTTAGTGTGAGCAAGGCTTACAAGAGTATCCCAGAGTCATAAAGCTGAGTGGTGCCTCAGACACCAATGGAGTACAAGAGAAATAGAAGCTGAATATACTGAGTTAAACCATATTTTTGATACAAGTGAAATCACACAGTGAAATGGGTCTGTGTGAGAGGATCCCAAGGAAAACAGTTGGAGGACACAATTCCTGGCTAGTTCCCTCCTCTGCCTCTCAAAGTGCTGCCTCCACCTCAAGCTGGGCTCTTGTTCCCCTCCTGTGTAAATGGATGTTTGTGAGGATTCAGCTCCCCAAAGATGGAGAGTGATAGGGGAAAGTAGGTGCAAACATGGAGGTAAGCTAAAAGAAGAACTGAGCTCTTCAGAGCTTCCTTTTTTACCTGACCAACCAGCTTGATACTGGTTACAAACTTTTTGGGATCACTGTTGCCCCTATTACAGGAAAGACATGGACATGCTGGAGCATGTTCAGAGAAGGGCTGAGAATGATCAGAGGGCTGGAGCACCTGTCCTACGAAAACAGACTGAGAGAGTTGTAGTTATTCCATCTGGACAAGAGAAGACTCCAAGGACACCTTATTGTGGCCTCCCAGTACCTTACAGGGGCCTACAAGAAAGCTGATGAGGGACTCTTTAGGATCTCAGGGAGTGATAGGAGTAGTCGGAATGGATTCAAAATAGAGGAGTGTAGATTTAGACTGGACGTTAGAAAAAAGTTCTTTACTATGAGGGTGGTGAGACACTGGAACAGGTTGCCCAGAGAGGTGGTGGAAGCCCCATCCCTGGAAGTTTTTAAGGCCAGGCTGGATGAGATTATGAGCAACCTGATCTAGTGGGAGGTGTCCCCGCCCATGGCAGGGGGGCTGGAAGTAGATAATCCCTTCCAAATCTGAAAATTCTATGATTGTCTTGCATGCTGCTATTTCCCTTGTGCAATAATCTGTTCTCACCAGTGTGCTAAAATGTTGATTGTATTTACACCCACAAAACAGCAGTCCAGTGCCCCAAAAAAACCTTTATTTTTTATTATTACCTCTTTTAACTTCCTAGCTTGCTCAGTAGACCCTATGCTTCCAGGAGAAGGCAAGTTTTTTGGTGGGACTATATGCTAAACAATCTTCCCCATAAAGTGATTAGTGTCTAAATTATAACTGCAGCTCACTCAAATGCTATTTTGCTGTGTTTCCATGACATTTGAAACTTAGTTTTCCTGCAGATTCTTAGTACAGTATAATCTGCTGCATTCCTTAGTTTTCAGTTCCTATTTCTCACATTTAAAAATAACAAGTTGGTGTTTATTCAAGATAAATTCAAAGCGACAGGGAGAAAAGGTCTCCTTGTTATTAATGAGAGTTTTTGCACAGACAGTAACGCCTTTCTTCCTGTTCCTCTCTCTTGGTTTACCTCATTTATTTCAAAGCATTAACAAAAGGGATGAATGCAAGGTGATAATATTGTAATTCATGTTAGCAAACATACTACAGTTTACAATTTTATTATAAGACTGAAAAAAGACAAAACCATACATTTGAGCTTCATATCCTTTGTATCCAAAACTGTATTTTTCTTAGCAGAAAGTGAAAATGTGACAGTATTCTTTCTTGATGCTACCTGAGAAAAGTATATGAAGCACCATCTTATCAGTGAGTATAATAGGATACATCAGTAAAGAACAATGAAATTTCTGGTCTGATGGAGTGAAGTTTGTGGGGCAAAATTGTTTTAAGACTGCAACAGAGTTCAGCAGATTATTTTTTTTTTAATTCTTTGGAGAGTTCACAAAGTCATGTCAAGATAATTCTAAATAGTAAGCATGTTTAACTGAACATTCATTCTCGGTGGTTGACTTTCATAGTCTGTTTTCAGTACTTTTATTTGTTCTTGACAAGATTTTGACACTAGTGTTTCTGCTAAGGCACTTGAGAACATCCTGACTGATACAAAACTATATCATCAATCCAGAATTCTGTTTTTGTGTAATACGCATGATACAAAAGAGGCTGCTAGTGCAAAAAAGAGAAAGAGGCATTTATTTAAGATTCTCAGGATCCTCATTGGAGAGTTTTAAGAGAGGCAATTTTTAATTTCAGCAAGTAACTTGTTCCTCTGAAGCTGTACATCCTACAGGACCCATTCTCACCAATCCTACAGTCAACAACACAACATTAGGGAAGTGTTTCATTGCCAGAATCTGTTTGTAGGTTTTGTTTTTTTCTCTTGTAGAAATAGACTGACATGCCAGCTCCAAAAAGAGTGAGAATAGCCAAGATAATAAGTGGCCAAAAAGAAAGATTAACAGGTGGGTAAGTCTCTTCATTCTCTTTGTTGCCTGAAATAAATGCATATAACTGTGAGAAACCTTAATAATCTTTAATTCCACATACAATATGAAAAGCAAGGAGATATTCTCTCCTTCTTGAACGTGGAGTATGTTCAGTGTAAATCTGAGGCCTGAATGGTTGCTGATCAGTAGCCAGGTCTGTCTTCCTAAAGCTAATATTGTTTTAGTGAATCTGGGTTGCAGGGATATACAGTGCATGCAGTGGATGCTCATAAAAAATCAATGAAAATTCTTGCTTTAGATATGAATATGGGATGCTAATTATTTTGCAATATTTTTTTTCAATATTTTTGTTACATTATTTACAACAGTATGTATGGAATATATGGAATACCTATGCGTCTGCATAGGTTTTATGAGTCTAGTTAAAGCTCTGTGTGCCTGTTCTCAAAGACAGTCACAAGTTGGGTCATTGCTGAGTTTGTCAGCTCAGAGTTAGCCCTGCAGCAGTCCAGTCCACCAAGTACTTGTAACAGGCCCCATGGGTTTATTCTGCATAATTTATAACCATGGGTAAGCAGCAACTCCCAGTAGGACTGGTCCTCTTAAAGGGGGTGATTTGGGAAAACTCATTTTCAGTGCTTCTTGTATTTAGGTTTTTATTACTTTTCTGATTAAAGCTCTTACCTTTTTGCTTTAGAGGGCTCCCACTTGGTTCAACTTCAGTGAATGTCAGAGAGAAATTATATGACATTTCATTAGAATTCATGAGTTTTACTATTTTGCTAGAATTATACAGGAACAAAACCCCCTGAAGTATTACTATTGCATTAATAACACATGTCCGTTAGAAAAAGCAACATAAGTGAGGAAAAAAAAAGTTATTAAGGATTTTCCTTCCTATTTAGCATTACCAATCTATAATATTCATTTATTTTAAAATTTATATTGTTTTTATATCTAGCAACATTCAAGTAGACTCTTTTCTATGTTCATGTAAAAGTACTTTTTCATGTTTTTCCTGAAATCATGATTTTAAAATACTTTAGAGCATCATGTGCAATTATGGAGATTAATTTCTCAGGACATTTTGGAAAGTTCTGCATGTCCAGTATGATTCTACTGTTACAGTTATGTTTAAGATTCTTGAACATCTTCCCTTGGAAGATGCCCTCTGAATCAAGGCTATAATCTTTCAATTTTTCTTATGCATAAGAAAGAGACAGAGAAAAAGACAGTACCTTTATGAAGTCTTTTTTTGTTGTTGTTGAAGACTTGTGAAAAATGTTTGACACTTAGAAATGAAGAATTAAACACATCGGATGTTCTTATACAGTAGGAAAAACTGTTCTGAATCAAGTCTCCCTGATTTATCAAAACATTTCTCCTCTTACCTTTTTAACACTACAGTATGAAAACACATGTGCTACCCAGAGAAGTTATAAAGGTGAAAAGTAAAATGAAATTAAAGAACAGAATGTAAAATGAATAGAAACAAAGTTCCAATATCCCTTCCTATGTCAGAAAATCGTCACAGAAGAGCCTCATATGACTCAAACAATGGAATTTAGTGCTTTCTCATTATTTTTGCACTATATGGAATAGAATATGATCTGTATGTTCTTGGTAAGTCTTTAATGCAGACTAACTGATTTACTGCTATGCCCATGAACTGATTGTTTTAATAAAAGACTATATTTATAAAACGATAAAAGCTAAATTCAAATTTTCAATTATTTTGGGGGGAATTACTGGGTCTTCCAGTTACTATTGCAACATAAACAGATGGCCTTATAGTATCCCTGAAGCATTACTGAGTTAAAGGTTATTGAATCAAACCCAAAATTAAGGCAGATTTTGACACTGTGTAGTAAGATACCTTTTGAGTATAACAAACTTGAATTATGATTATGATAACAAAAGAATCTTGATTATTCATATTTTTTTCCTCCTTGTAAAAGTATAACAACTGTTCAATATTTAGTTCCTGAATAAGTTGTAAGTTCACACAAGTGTTTGACAGATGCCCATCCAATGCTTGTGTTAAGTATTCAAAAGTTTTCTGAAAGTCTCGTTCTCAAGCTAGGATGCATACAGAGTGTTACCATATTTCCATGTGAGTGCAGACAGAAGACATGTGAAGACCTCACAGTGTGCAAAACCAAGAATCTACAAATGTTCAGAAAAGTGGGATATGCTACATGAAACTGTCAGAAACAACTTCAAGACCTGTAATGGTGGGCTATGACAGTAATCTAGTAAACAGATCTGCTCTGTTCCTAAGGACTGAGTCACTAAAGAATTACCTTTGGGTTTTTTGCAGATAAATCCCTTTTCCAAAGAACAATCAATGTTGTCCCAGTAGCCAGATGGTGCTGTCATTTCAACGCAGTGATGCTCCATAGAGGAAGCTTTCTCCTCCCAGTTGACAAAATCCAGTGTAGCATTGTCTAGCCACAACCACTGACCTGAAGAGCAACACAGAGAGTGAAGAAAAATAAATAAAAAAAAAAGTAAAATTGATATTTTGGCAGAAGACAACTTCATCTTTTGGAAAAATACAGGTATCTTTAATTTTGTCATATTTGAAAGACATTTTTAAATTAAATATTGAAAGTAAGATATTACCATCCACATTTTGGTAAAGCCCTATCCAGAAGCCTCCTACTTTATTTCCAAGTGGTTGTATTGCATGGATCAGAAAGTCAGATTCATCCATGGTTTCTACTGAAACCAAGGTAGCACCTGAAAGACATTAGCAAGCAAATAACGATAACCCATGTGAGCAACTGCTGCAATGACCTCTTCTTTCAAGCCTGTACAAACAGTAAAATGTTTGAAAGTACTATGCATGCTACTCTGGTGAGTCCCCCCCATTGCTTTTTGTCGATGACAGAGCCCTGAATGTGCTTAGTGGCCATGGACTACCCTCAGCACACCCAGGATGATGCCTCAGAACTCAGGAGCTGATGGGGACTTCCCACTTGGGGAGGCTTCAGCCCTTGGTAGGACAAACACTTCACAGTTGCTTGTGTCAGGTTATTTTCATTGTGGCAGATTTAGAACAGTTTGGTAAGTAAAGAAAGTATTGTGAATTTTATTTTTTCTTTTAATGGTGTTTTACATTTTTATGCACGTTTTGCATACAGTTTTGTACACATCTCTTCAGCTGATAATGAAGTCTCTCACCTAGCTGAGTACACTCAAGGGAAGCCACTGCCCAGCTCGTCCCAGCTGATGCTTCAAGGTAGTAGCAGTGGCCACGGTAAGGGATCCAAGCTTGGAGTTCAGTTTCCTCGGGGCAGTCTCCAGGCAGCTGAGCAGGGTCAGTAGGAGCCATAGCTAAAGAAGCCATATGGTATGCAATTGTTATTGCATTATAACTAACCTCTGAGTCAGGCTCTGTGTGTAAATATCTCTTACCTATCTTCAGCTCTGTTCCTGGCTACAGACTCCCAGCCCAGGCAACAGGGAGAGCCAGGCAGTCAAACATCTTATTACTCCAGTCATGTTTTGTAGGACAAGGAAACAGATAAGCTCCTGCGGCATCTAACTTACTGTATTGGCAGTACTGTCAAGAAAGGAAATCCTGAGGGGTGGTATGGATCTCAAATGTGCATCACAACATACAAAGCTGTTGTAGGCTACTGAATCATTGGTATCACAGTCCCATATTGTACGGATGCTTTTTCTTTGTCTGTTGTCACTTTACACAAAGAGCCATCAGGGGAACACATATCTGAACAATTAGTCCCTGTTTCTGATCATGCATGCAACTCCAATTCAATTCTGTACAAATGTATGGCTGAAGACATTAACTCGGACAACACCTTGAAATGCCAAAATCTATCTTAAATCCACCAGGGAGAGGCTATATTACGATGCCTTTCAAACTTCAAGAAGGGAAAACAACTTAAAAATCTGCAAGCAAACATGCCTCTGCATAGCTCTACAAAATAGTTCAAGTATCATTCACAAGGCTCTTACACTGACATCAAAACTACTTTAGCTTTAGCAGCAGTGAATGGAAGTGAAACTTTTGACTGTATTTTGTCTCAGTGACACTGGTGTGTGAACTTCTGCAGGTGATGCAGTCCACACAGCCAGTGCACATCCCCATCACTATTTATATTACACACAACCTCAAGTGCAATTTATGTTCACATCTCAGAAAGAGCAAAATACCTTCATTTTATGCAAATGGTTACAGCTACCATGAAAGCAGTGCAGTCAGATCCATTTCTACAAGAGGCTTTCATGTGCCTGAATTCATATATCATCCAATAGCAAAACTCCGGATGCTTCAAGGAGGTAAATAGCACCCTGAAGTATACTCCTCTGAAGGTTTTAACCCCAGCCACAGCAAAGTCTCTAGGATTAGGCAGACTTTAGGAGACTTAGACAGAATTAGGAGTGTATCTTTAAAATTATTGCATTAATTTGCTTACCGTCTGAAGTCTTACAAACTGAAAAGTAGCTTTCATTGCAGGATGCTGTTTTCCAAGTACCATCAAGATCTAGGTAGACACAAGCATTTTTCACCTTTGGTTCTCCTGCTGCCCATTTTGTATACCTGGTTTTCCAGTTATCTGTCCATTTGTGATAACCACCAGTCTGAAAACAAAGTAGTTCTGGTGACAGAGGTTTTTTTACATAAAAAACTCTGACACATAAATACAGTGTTCTATGTCTATTTGAGTTTTTCAGAAAAAAACAAAAAAGTCCTGTGCTATGGTGGCGTTTTAACACCATTCACTGTTCTAAACAATGTTACTGGGGACTCTGAGCTATGCAAGAAATACGTATGAACAGTGTTCAAAAGTGCATGGCTTTCAGGAGTTTTCTGAAATAACACAAACTTCTACAATATGGCAAGAAACTCAAATTAATCCATCTTAGATCGTTCAGTAGGTGCCATAGCAAGAGAAGAAATTACAGAGAACTGACCCCTTCCACTCTGCTTCATTTAAATTAAAACTAGGAGCTATTTAGGGAATAAAGACTACTTGACATGAAATAGTTAAAGTAATCTTGAAATCTCTCTATATAATACTTATTATGACTTTTATTACCATAACAATAATAGCTATAAGTAACCCTCTATATGGTAGGGATTTAGACTTTCAGAATGGCTGCATGTCCTGGTTTGTCAATCTCACTCTGCATCTTTATGTCTTCTATCATTTCGAGAGCTTTCTACTTTCATCTGTTGCTTCCTGTTTAACCTTTTCTGTGACTCTTCACTCTACCTAGTGCATGAAAGTCTTTGAGTAACTATCAGGGCCACTGGAAGTCTAAGCATGTACAGTGAAGCCATCCAGAATGAAGTTGTTTCAGCATTGTTAAAAATTGGGCATCCAACAGGTCTATAAAGAGGAGGAGAGCCCATCCAGCATCTGCACCTCCTGCCTGTCCAGCACTTACCATGTTGCTGTTTAGACCAATCCATACAGGTTTTCCATATTTCAACATCTGGATCCACAGGAATGAGTGGATGTAGGCATCTGAAATGCTGGCAAGTTCTGCGGATTGCTCTTGACAATTCTTCCTGGCCTCTTCCCATTGCATTTCAGATGAAGTGACTGAATAGCTACTGTCACCATAACGGACAAAGCCAGAGGATGGATTTGTTGTTTGTACTTCAGATTGTGTAGTAACTAGGGAGGAAAAATGGATTCAGGAATTCAAAACATACCACTCATTCCTGGCACTGAAGCTTTCAAAAGATAGATCAAAAGGTTCAGTGTTAATAAGTAAGTCAAAATGTTAATACAACTCATGAAAAAAATGTTAACTAAAAAAAAAAAAAAAAAAAGCACCACAAAACCAAATCCAAAAAGTCACAGTTTGGGACTAAATTTGTTAATGTAAAATGCTAAGTGAAATCCTGGATGCCCTGAAATAGAGAGCATTCCTGTTACTCTTGCAGACTGCAACTCATAAATCAGATATTTGAGTTCCTGTACTTTAAGATATTTTGACTAAATCTGGATACCCGAGTACACACCTATTCTGGTGGAGAGGACTTAGGGCTAGGTATTTAAAACATTTACTCTTGCACCATGTTATCACAGCCTGAAACATTGATAGGTGATGTTAATTGATCACCCCTTGCTGTTGACTCAAAGTCATTAGCCTGTCTATAAGGGCTTCCTAAATATTAACTGCACACTTGAGTCATGAAGTGGCTGTTTCTACCCTCTACGTGTATAGAAAATAGCTGTAGCTGGAACTAAACAAGATTAAAATGCCTCCCTAAAGCAGGGAGAGGGGGTTCCTACAAGCCAGTTGGCAATGTTGAAAGTGAGCAGGCTGAAGGAGCTGAGTGGAGGGAGTGGGTGCAAATAGTTCTTACTAATGCTGTAATAAAGATGAGGCAAAACAGTTTTGTTATCTGTGCTTTGCCTTCTGTACTCATTATATAGCTGGGCAGCAGAGATTTGAATAATTACAGTTCTAAAGCAGAAGAGTCAGTATTCATTACTCATTTTGGTGTAAAAAATATCTATATTTTTCAACAACAAAGACACAGCCAAGAGGCTGTGTATTTTAATAGACATCATGTGGCATTCAGTAGAAATGTTTACAGAGGAATAAATGCTCTGCTCAGAGAGAAGTAGCACGGAGAGATCACTGTAAGGGCGTGGTTTTATACTGCACTTAAAGAGGATGCTCAAAAGCCTCATACTTCACTGCAAAGAAATTTATTTCCATTTATTATTCTCCAGTGTTCATGATTTAGGTACAAATCCCTATTTAAGATAGTAGTTCCTCTCCAGCAATTTCTATGAAACAAATTGTACTTTAGAAACAGTACAGCCTTAAGAGCGATGGAGCTCTGAAAGTCTGAGAGATCCAGAATGAGTTTCAAGGCAGAGAGAAATCATATTGGTTTAGATATTCAAGTTGTCTAACTGAGATTCTTATTCTGTCTAGGAGTCTGGACTAAACAGAACTCACGAGAATTCATCTGGCATATGTAGCCTCTCTCATTGTCACAGCTGTCATCTCTCCATTTCCCCTCTGACTTCATGATGAAGACACAATCTGTCTGAAGGAGAGAAGACGACAAATTACAAAAGATGATCAGGAGGTTCTGGGCTGAAGCTCCCATACCCCTAGTAAAAGCCTGATGGAAGAGAAAGGAGGAGAGGAGAAGTGCTCATTGAGCACTTATGTAAATTAGTCCAAATTTGCTAGACTTCTGCCAACTGCTTGACCTGGTATTTATTAATAACCCCTTAAATTTGAAGCACTGGCTTCCATAGGTGCTAGTCAAGGTCTGAAAGAAAGGTCTGTAAAAAATAAGTTCATCAGTTTTGTTAGGAATCTTTTAATGAATACATATATGACTAGGGTATCTAGAATATGTTTTCTTAGTTCTAATTCACAGTAATGTAGAACTCCTTAAGAATGTTTCCACCAGTGAGAAAAATAATAAAAGAACTATTATTAAAAACATTAGTCTGGATTTATCTTAACCAAAATGGATTATTATTTTTCAGAAGACAAGTACTTTCTACAAGCTGTTTGCAGTCATTTTCAAGTTATCACTATCAGATGTCTTTTGTAACAACCTAATTTTCCCTTTACTTCCTTATTTCTAATAACCTCAAGAATTCCTTCATGACTCCTGTTTTCAGGATTGTCTGAGACCATCTTTCAGAGTTTCATCCAGTTTTATCTCTTATGTTGATTTAAACAAGTTCTAGTCATAAGGAGGTAGAGTGATGGCAGATGTTAAAAATCTCCAGTGACTATCTATCATTTCTTCTACAGGTTTCTCTCCTTTGGAAAAGAGGTTGAATTTCAGCAGAGCAATAGACCTTTTATTGAAGATATCCTTTCCTACCATCTGAAACTGGTAAAACAGTGTGGGGGCAGGCTATCCAGGAAAGGGACATGTAGGCAGACAAATTGAGGTTGCACCAACAACTTCAGTTTTTGGCTTACCATAACTTTTCTATGTCTGATGTTGCAACTTGAATGCTTGTGGTAATGAAATTTGGGGAGGCACTTATGTAATACATTCCTCTTTTGGCATGCTTTACAGAACTAGCATTTTGCAATAGGTCAAAGCACAAAATCCCTATTCTACAGAACCTCTGCCAAATATTTTTGGTCTATTTGGAATGATTATATGGCGATTTTCTAAGCCACTTTCTGCTTACATAAGGACTTGTTCAGCATCTTGTTATTGCTGCTGTAACTTCCCTTTTAGGAGAATTATCCAGATGCCTAAGATATACAGGTTACTTAAGTTTTCTGTACCTCCACAGTTATGTCTGTTAACTTTTCCCAGTCATAATAGTCGAAGTAGCTTTGCTCCTTTTCTGGTGCACCATTAAACCAGTTGGTGTAGGAAACAGTGCTTCCGTCTGTCCAAAAAAATATGGATTCTTGGTTGATATCATTCATCCCAATCCAAACATCAGTCATAGCATCCTTTAAGTGATAGAAGAGGAAAGCTGCAGGGAAGCAAAGACTTCTCATTAAAGAAAGCTTATCATGACTTACCCAAAATAGGAAAAATGTGCAAAATCCCAGAAATGGGGCCATATTAAAAGGATAAGATTTCCCACAACAGAACCCATCTGCCATTAGTAAATGTTTAGATAAGCACTTGTAGCAACATATGTTACACAAGTATTAAGGTTGAAAAAAAAACAACTCTGAAGCAAATTATAAAAGTGCCCTTCATGACTAAGTATGCACACATGCACAGGTGATTCCAACAAATCATATTGCCAATGAGAGAGAGAGAAAATAGAGATGTGTCTGAGTTTGAGAAATCTTTGCAACCACACTCACAGATTGGAAGTTTCATGAAAACCAATCAAGTGAAAGAACTAGAAATACATTTTATTCCTTGTATGACACAATGTGCCTATTGTTTCACACTTCTAAATTAGAACCAAGCATAAATTTATCTTCCTAATATGCAATTTTGAAGAGAAAATTCTGTAATATATTTTGGAGATCATAGTGTTTCTTCAGTGGGAGATTAATGTTGTGTTTTTTTTCAGTGGAAACCATATATGTACCTTGGACTTGTTCATTTTGTATGGTAGCCAGGTTTCCTCCAAAATCAATACAAGCATCTCGAGCAGCATGCCACATGAGCTTTCTTGTTGTATTTGAAGAAAATATTTTGAAACACTGGGGGGAAAAAAGCAACCACTTCATTTGAATGAGCAAAGATGGGACCTGTTGCATGTGACTAATACTGATTAGAATGAACACTTCTCCAGAAAAAGAAATCAGAACTAGAAAAAGGCACAAAGCTCAAGAGTGGAGAGTAAGTATGTGTATGCAGGTAGATATTTAGTCCCTTTCATTGCAGATGGTGTAATCTGAAAATCTAATGTTATCTGAACTGGTTCTAAGGATGCCAATTACATAACCTCTTCCCACAGTTTCATCTTCCTGCTTCCTGCAGTAACAGTGGGATCACTTAAAACCAAGATAAAGTTGCTCTGGGTGACATAGGTGCAACTACTGTGCCACCTTCTTCTTTTAATGACTGTGTTTATGACTGCTCATTCCACCAAAGAATATGAAATATCCATTGACAAGTTGACCTAGCATTCTGAGGACTCAATAGTAGCACACTGTAGATAAAGTAGACAAAAGAACCTTTGGCAAATGGAGCCTCAACTCAAATTAGTACAAATTCTGTTACAGCAATGAAGACCTTCAGACTACCTCTGAAAGCAAACTCTGCTGAAAGCAATTGTAGTTCAGCATCCTCTTTCTGAACTCAGAGTTTTGGGAACATTGTACTAATCAAAGGAATGGATCAAATACATTCTCATTAAATCATTCCACCTGAATGGCTCCAAGACTGACTGTTACAAATTTCAGTTCCTTCTCTAAATACATAGAACAGGAGAGCAGGAGAAGTTTTCTTCAGCAGTAACAGTGTGGTTTAAGCCTGCATAAATTATGTTTTCTGAATTTTATTCATCATACATCTACTTTTACAGTATGTCTCTGCTAAGTTAAGTGTCTATGTCCAAAAAAGCCAAACCATCCAGACAGCATGTTCTGACTGTATAATTACTCCCCGTTTTTATATTATAATAATTAAAAAGCCCATATATTTTTCAGCTCTTTGTCTCAGTTCCACTGCTCTAAACAATTTACTGCAGGAACTTATTGTCATACCTTGTTGTTAAAGAAAAGCCAACTTTCTGGACATCCTCCGGGAGGCAATGGAGAAGCAAATGTTGAATTAATAGAACTGTTATGTTTTTCACATATAAATCGATTAGGTGAGGCACAGTTTATATCATTCCACAAGCCTAAAAAATAATGAGACTGAATAAGCAAATCCAGATGTTATAATATTTATAACAATAACCTATCAGTTCTTATTTAGAGTTACAAAGAGTTACATCTCTACTTTTCAGACCACTAAAGTGAGTAAAAGAGCCACTCTCTGCATTTATGCACTCAGCTATTTTTTTTACAAACAGAAGTTTATGTTCTTCAGTTTCTCATCACTATTAGTTACTGAGCTACTGTCTAGCAATTGAAAAAATAATAAAGAACTGGAAAACAAGGACAAGAGACACAGAAGATATCAATTAACTTCATTCTAGGAGGTACATACAGAGAGGTGAAAGTTGTGGCACTCTTTCTGTGGGAAATTTATACTGGGTGGGCTGCGCTCCAAGACATGGAGGCAGCTGAAGGTACAATCTAATAGTTTAGCTTTGTTACTTACCATGCCCTGGCAACATAACCACACAATTTTCCTCATTATTTCTAAAATTGGGTTCATTAGGAGCCCAAGCCACGTAGGTTACTGGAGTCCCATCTATCCAGCTAAAGAAAAAAGATACACATAGTTACTGACTAACACATTTCAACTGTGAGATGAGAATCCTAATTAACATCTCACAATTAAGAAGACCCATGAGCATTAATGGGACCTGGCTAAAGCTAGAAGGGAGGAGAGTTATTGATTTTTCTCTCCTTACCTGATTATTCTAATTTGAAAAAATTTATATAAAGTATTACTGATTACAAAATAGAAGAAGAAAACACCAATGGAAAGTGTTTTCCATTTATGGGCAGAAGTGATCATACATCATTTAATAATAGATAGCTTTTCAGTTAGCCATAACATGTAATATAGAGCAGAATATTGTGTTATTTACCTTAACTGATTTCATTGTATTACTAGATAATATTTTACTCCTCAGTCTGAGCATTCCTGACATTTTCAAAGATGAAAAAAAGGACAAAAATACTTTTGTGTGGATTTTATCCAGAAGAGAAAAATATCTCCATAAGTTATTTCTATTAATTCATGTCTGGAAACTCCACACTTATTGAAGTATCAAAATTCACTTTTTTTTTCTTTGTGCTTCCATGATTTTTACTTTAATACAATACTATTAAAGAAAACTGGATTTTGGCACTGAATTTTAATCAATATTTCAGAACTGAGGTCACTCAGCCTGAAGTGGGAAACAAGTTCAGCTCTCTCATACACCTCTTGCTGGTGATGACACACTTGATCTAAAATAAAGGAGATGCTCACTAGACACAAGCAATACCCTGTATCCCTCATTTGTGTCCTAAATCAGGAGGTTAGAATCATGCACTAATTCAGTCACTCCCAGCTTGTCTCTTCCCAATCCTCTTCTGTCCTTTCCAAGGTTAGTGATTTGCAGACACTCAACAGTGGCATACTAATAACTTTTAAAAAATCATAAAGTCATAAAATTACAGCTTGGAAGGGACCTTAAGAACCATCTGGTCCAAAATTCTAGGTAGAACATGATTTTCAGATGAGTTTACATGAGGTGGCCCAGAAGCTTTTAAAGCTGAGTCACACGTGTTCAGTGTTGGTGGATCCAGACTACTGAGATTATTCCAAAGTCTGACTGTTCTTGTGTCAAATCTTCTCTAAATCTGTTTCAGGTCAAAGTTAGAAGCATAGTCTTTAACCTCTCAGATGTGCCCTAGATAGCAGATGGAAAGGTAGGCAGCATCAGTATCATGGTCTTCAGTATCTTCTACTTTAATTTTGAGTTTATTTCCATTGGGTTTTTCATAATATTTTTGTTGATTTTTACTGTATCATAAGTTTCTGCTGACTTTTCTCTTTCAGGAAGGGAATTTGCAGAGGCTACCTGAAAACTTCTGTTAGGAGAAGCTTTTGTACTCATTGCCCACTTCTTTCTAATTCTGGAGGATCTCTCTGAAGCTATAACATACAGATATAAAGAAGGAGAAGCTCGGTTCTGTGAGGTGGTGCATAAGTTAAGGGTGTGTGATGTTATGTGTCTGTACATCTATGGGCATAAAATCCAGCATAGTAAAGTATTGCTCCAATTTAGGGGACAAATATTTAAAAGAAATTTGAGAAAGCGTGTATGGGGAATACAACTGCCAAGCATTTCTCTGGGCAAGTGTTTACTAAAGAAATAAATGTTCTTTTCTTTGGGGGGAAAACTACTGAACTTGAGAATATTCTAGAACTATTTCATTCTGCTTTGTACTCTTTATCTGGAACTGCCTTCAGTCCTTGAAAACAACACATTTAGTATTCCCACTTAGATAAAAACTATTTGTTTCTACATGTCAAGGGCTGCAGTGAGCATCTTAACTTACCTAAACTTTTTATCAAGACTCACTTTTAGACCAATGAAGTATGCTGAGTTCCTCCAGTAATCTTCCTGAAACAGAAAGATACCACTTTAATTAAAAAAAAAAAAAAAAACGAAAGAAAAATTACCTTTGAAGTGAGAGAAGCATAGATGGATGTGCCTTTGATTAGGCCCACACAGCAGCTGCTGAAGATGAGAGCAGTAAATCTCACAGTTAAGCAGCAGCAATGCTTTTATACACGCAGAAGCCAGTTTTTCATCTGGAGCATCAGAGCCGAGTCCTGCAGGACTGAAGATCCTTAGCATAGGGTAGGAGAGAAGCAGATCTTGAGTCAGAAACTGGTGCACATCTCTCATTCTCCATCCAGGACTGCAGCATCATCTCCAGCCAACATCGTCTGCCTCTCACAGCAGCTGCTTCCCAAGGCAGGACAGCTGGCACATCCCCCCATCCCTCTTCCCACCAGCCTGCCTCACCACCTGGCACAGAGCAAGAGACCAATTCCCAAGGGATAAAAGAGTGGTTGTGGGGGGGAATTTCATAGATCTAATCTCAGGCAGATTTCATTAGTGTAAAAGCTGATGGCCCTATTACTGAGGCAATTCAAGTTTTAGAAGTGATTTTCAAAAGCATGTGCTAGTTTAGGGTGTATGTTCATAATTATTCTTACATTTTCTTTTAGTGCTCTCTTCAGGAACCTCATCTCACTATTACTACTAACCACAGCCAGGTCTGCAGAATTCATTCTGCAGAACTCCTGGGCTTTTTCCATGGAGACATCTTCTTTGCTGATATAGTATAGATGATCTTCATATATGACCCATCCATCTGCAGTGGTTTTATATGCTGGAAGATAAATATGGCAGCCATAAATTTTGAATCTGTAGAGCACAAAAACTCATCTAAGAATAACAATTTGGATAAAAACTAATGAACAGGATACATAAATATATGCAAAAACCTACCAGACATGTCGGTTGGTTCAGGTTTTAATGGTACTCCTGCAAAACAAGAGAATGGAAGGCATAACACATCTCCGTAGCATGTCAAATTTAAGGATAGCTTTTTAATATTTTCAGAAAGTCTGCAAGCTATGAAACAGTTGGAAACACATAGACTACTTATACATCCTAATAAACGAAGAAACACATTTATTTATTCTGATCATCTATAACTGAGAATTTGTGGCTCATAATATATTATTCAATGCTCTTTACCTCCATTTGGGAAAAGTAGTTTTCAGGGTTTTGTGTCTTTCTCCAGAAACTTATAAGTCTCCAGAAACTTATAAGAAAGAAACTCCTTACAAAGTTATTTAAATTTCTTGCTTAAGAAGAATTAATCTACCTTTTTTTATTTGACAAACCCAGTGAAACTGTACTTCACAGACCCAAAGCTCCCATTTCTGTTTAAAACGCCTCTCATTCAATACGCCACAGAACTTGTGTCCTCTTACATGTCTTGATTTCTCATCCCAGTCTGTGTACCTAACCTATAGAAGAAATCATCTTTGTTACTCTTTTCATCTTTTTCAACAGTTTTAGTCTCCATTAGCAGACAGAATTAAACTTGATTTGTCTGAAGGATTCTGTCTCTCCCCAAAAAGAGGTGCAAGTACAAGGAAAGAAGCAAGTATTAGAGCTTTAGCATGATTTCAGGAGATCAGGCTTCCATGGAGGGCTTTTCGTCTGATTTGTATCTCAAACCCTAGACACAGCCAGAATAGAAACAGGCAAATGGTCTGTTTCTAATGAACTTCACCTAGCTACGAACTTCAGCACCATTCCTTTCATGCTAATTATGTGATGACAAGGTAGTTTTCATTTCATCATCTGTGACCTGGTTCAAAATTAGATTGTCCAACATGTGCCCAGTGGTAGTGACCATATCAGGCATCACATCTTCCCTTCTCAAAGGTTAATGAGGATGATAAGTGTGGCTTTTGGGAGGGAAAGTCCACAAGCCTAGTGGAATCACCTCTGAAGAAACAAACATCCAAATGGGAATGGAAAACCATTTGATATAAACTACTTGGGATTTTTTAAAAGTTCTTGATAAGATCTCATCTCTAAACATTTAAGGAAACTGATGTGTGACAAGAGAAGAGCAGCATCCTTGGTTGGGTTGAAAAGTAGGAAGCAGAGTGCAGGAATAAAGGGAAGTCAACAGACAGGCAAACATTTTGTGGGATTAGAGTTCGCTTTGAGGGGTGTAAGCAGAAAACCAAAAAGCTCATGTACAAGCCTCAAAAAGCCTTAAGCAATCAGATTTGATGAAAAATTAAAATACTCACTGGAGAGCCATCACTCCAGGCAAATCCTTCATTTGGATTCAAGGAAAATATACCAAGCCAAACTTCTTCAAACCTACATCTAGCGTCACTAGAAATTACAAGGTATAGGAGTGTGTAAATATCAACACAAACAGCATCCAGAAACACATCATTAAACTTTCTAAAAAGCACTGTAGAGCACAGTGGAGTTGTAATAATAACACATTTGTGTCTGGTGAAGGGCATACAGGTGTATATGTTCTTCACAGTAATATCTAATAATTCTGTGCTCCGTGGTTTATTTATCAGTTATTGGCAGTATTAATCCTGCATCTCCTCTATGTCCTATTTTCTTAAAGAAGGCCTTCACAGATTCAGAAAGTGGTCTCAGTATTGACTACTTCATGGTGAGTCAAAAGGAACTATATTGGTCATGTTCTCTACCCTACTAAAAATACTACCCCCCCAGTTTCATTTATTTCTAAATAATTAATCACAGTGCCATTTTTTGAGTTGTTGCAATTTCTTGAATATAAACAACTCTTTTTTTCTCATGAAACAGCTAAAAACATTTGTTAGTAGAAAAAATTTCAAAGTATTGCAGTATTTTCAGCTTTTGATGAATCCATATACTTCAGAAATCCTCTAAGAACATTTATAAGAGTTCATATGAAATATCCCTCACACTTGGTATGCTACAGCAGATACTCACGACATTGCTCTTTCTAGAAATGACATCTCGTATTCACTGTTAATGGTGACCAGGTCCCCTCCTATTTGTCTACAAAACTCTCGAGCTTCAAACCATGATTTCTTTGGACTATTTCTTCTGCAGAAACCCTATGGAGAGATTTCTTTAAAACATTTTGTATGTGCTATAATAAAATAAAACAGTCTCACCCACTCATAAATGAGGTTTCATACAAGCTGAGCAAAAGTCTATAAGAGAAACTGCGTTATTAACTCTGTTCATAGAAGTTTTGCTATAAAGCTATCTAACTAATTGGTGTAGTGGTGAAAAACAAATGGAAGGAATTTCTAGAATGTAATCCAATTCCCTTTAACTTGTTTTACCTGAGGGAGAGCCCAGGCCACCTTTCAAATGAAGGGAAAGGAGAATGGCTGTGGTGGAGAGACAAGGTGGCAAGGAAGAAGTTTGAAGATACAGGCAAAAGAGTGTCCTCATGATAGTTTACAACTCTTACTTCACATTTCCAATATGATGCAGCTTAACAGAGGACAAGCACAAGTTTTACCCCGGCTAAACATGGTGATAGGCAGATAAAGTGGCCCAAACAGAGCACTTCAAAGCCCTTCACCTTTTAAGTAGGCACTTACTTTAAAACAGGAATTGGAATTGCCATTTGGTATCCAACCTTCAGGACATGTGGGGACTAGAGCAGTACTTGGAATAGGTGGAGCTGTTGCACCCTTTGCCCACTGCTTACATATATATTTTTGCTTTGTCTCACATTCAAGAACATCCCATAATCCAGCTGCAGTCCCAGTTTTCATGGCTACACATCCTGGCTTATTTCCTTTACAAGAAACAAAAATTGCATTGGATATCATATACACTCTAAATTGTTTAAACCTTGCCTTAAATCTTTGAGCAGTGCCCATTCACTTCTTGCCATACAGTAATACTTGAGTAGCAGAGTTATATTTTAAGTGTTTTTTTGCAGATGAAGAGCAGCTTTCTGTTTAAGGAAGTCACAATCAGTTCATGATACTGTTGTTTTATCATCATTTTAAAATGTTTTGTATCCTGCACAATTAATTCTGTAGGTAGAAAGCAAATATATTTTTACAGTGAAAACCTGCATTTTAAAGTGAGGAATTAATTCCTACATACTGTAAGTTGTTCTATATCAGTTGTTCTATATCAGTCATTAAAGATTTTCATATAGATAGAAACATAACATGGGCAGACATGCAAACCTCAACAGAGCTGTGATGTAGATTGTGCTGTGATGATTGATGTTATTTTGGTGTACTCTCCAAGAGGTGCATACACTACACACGATGCAGTCAAATGCAAACAGGCTTATTTGTATTCTTTCTTAATTTACTAACTATCCTTCATATTTTCTTGGCTTTTTTATTCCTGTTGAGCACAGATGTGATATTGTCATGGATCTGTCTAACATGGTGCGGAGGACTGGATCCTGAAATGTTAGCTATAAGCCTGGTTTTATTTCAATTCATAATGTGGTTTTTCCTATGAACATCTCTTTACATACATCAAAGTTCACCTGCCATTTTACTGATCATGCTCAGTCACTCATTCTCCTGAGATCATTCTGCATATTCTTACAGGCACATCTTCACCATCAGAAAAAAAAAATAGTATCATCAGAAAGTTTTGTCACCTCATTATTCTACTTTCTGCAGATTGTCTGTAAGTTTGTTGAACAGCACAGACTTTGGCACATATCATCATGGGACTCTACCAGTGAATAATCTTTCCCCATTAAAAAATAGCATCTATAATAAAAATATTAATAAATAATAATAAAAACCTTTCCTTTTCCTGCCTTTTGAATTTTTATTCACGTAAGAGCTTTTGATATGTCAGGTCAGATTAGCTACAAGCTTTTTGTATTTGAGGTAGAGCACACCAACTAGATTTCCCTTATTTGTATGCTTTTGGCTCCTCTAGGGACAGAAGATCTGTGTAAATAACCTCCCTTTACAAAGGCAATGTTACATATCTTTCCCAATACATCTACTTTATTCCATTCTTTATTACAGATTCACCTAGTTTACCAGTGACTCATTGCTCTGCATTTCCTCTCATGACCCTGGAACAATTTTAAACATTGGCACCAAATTTGACTTTTTTCACCCCTTAGCAAGTCAAGACAGTTTTAGCAGGTAGTTACATATTAAAGCAAACACTTCACTTACTGAATCTTTTACAGTTCTTTTATGCTTTAGTGGCAGTGCTTAGTCCTGACTTGCTATTCTTCATCTCAACTATTTGTTTGATAAGACGTTCTCCTGGTATTTGAGCTTGAAACAGACTCTCCAATCACACCACTACAAAAAAAGCTTTCCTACAGAGAAACCTGAATTTTTTCTTCACTGAACACAGATGCAAGGAAACTAGTTTTTCTTCTCTTTTCCAGACTGATGTCTGAGTTCTCACTCTATAGTCTGATCACCTGATGGCACTATAGACTCCTGAGTCTTCTTGTGGAATTTACAGAACTTTTATTACTCTATGACTTTTGTGATTTTTATTATTTTTATTTTACTTTACATTTATAATCTCCCTGAAGGTTTTTGAGAAAGCATTCAGACAAATGAACACTAGGATGATCATGCATTAGTGATGTAGCATGCCTTAGTGATAGCAAATTACCTCATAGCATTTTAAAATCTAATTTTTTATGCTCCTGCACATAAGGTAAGTTTCCATGGATGCAATGTTATTTGCATTACAAGTTTAAAAAAGTAATGGTATGATAATTTTTAATACTGTAATTTTTTAATTGTAGCTTAAAATTCATATTATAACTACTCAGAGACTCTCCTCCAAGGCTAGTTTTAAAACAAGAGGAATGACTGTGGAATAGTGTCAGGAACTGCCTGTAGCTCTTGTCTATCCCTTTGTGAAGAAGAAGAATCAAAAAAGTTTAATCTTATGGGTAAATATATCAGATGTCCTAATATAAAGCTTCAGGTCAAATTATCCCCTTTCAAATTAAAAGATGGAGTTTTGGAATTTTCAGTTCTTGTAAAATATACCAAAAGCTTAAAGCATAAAATTCAGAGGACATTACCAATGCAAACCCAAATAAGGACCACAACCTCAGAGTGCAACCATCCTCCACTGTCATGACACCTACCAGGCATTGCTGCACCCCAGTGTGTGAAGGAGACGACTTCACCATTGGCCCACCTGAAAGTGCCTTGGTCCTCCATGTCAGAGAGACCAAGCCAGAAATATTTGTCAGGCCTCAGCCCAGTAAGGCTGGTCAGGTAAGCTTGTTCATACCTGTGAAAGGAATCATAAAGACACAGGTGAAAACAAAGTAATTTATCCAAATCCTACTTTTCTATTCTGATAGCAAATATTTTTTTCCTTTTCCTTGATTCATACTGAAGGAAAGGATTCTGTGACATTATTCTGTCTCTAGATATCAATGAGAAAAACAAAGAAAGACTTTTTTTGTCTTTCAAACATAAAACCTTTAGAGATTTAAAAACCAAGGAAATGTTATTATCATACCTACTTTCAACTGTGGCTAAATAACCTTCTTCACTTCCACAAGTGGTGTTTGCTACTGAAAAAGTTGCTGGAACATGTCCAATAAAATAACAGTAGGTTCCATATCTTCTCCAGCCCTGTAACATTATTTTAGAATTTCCAGATAAGTAAATGTGATATAATGTGCTAAGTGAGCTATATTATTCAGAAGATAATCAGACACAATAATCCTGAATATTATGACTGTCCAGTAAAATTACAGATTCCTTCTAAGCAGTTTCTGTAAATTACTTTCCTAAGTTTAAAGCAACTGAGAGAAACTTGAAATTAATAAAATAAATTAATAAGAAATTAATAAAATAAATTTTTAAAAATCACAAAAAAACCTGTCTATAAATAAATCCTACAAAGAATTAAAATAATTATAGAACATTCTCAGACAAGGTATTTATTTGATCTGGGAAATCAATGTTCCATTCTTATATGCTCACTTTCTTGCAACCTGCATCAGTAATTTCCTTTCCTTCAGATACTTGTGCTATAGGTTTTCTTTTACAAATGTAGCCAGCTTTCTTCTCACAGGTATAGTCTGCCCAATAGCCATCCTGTGACAGGAAGAAGAATGAAATCACAATGAGATTAAGATAAATAATCTAAAGGGAATGAATAATTTCTTTATAACAAAAACTATTCATTTTATTTCTCCTGTCATTTTGTAATACAAACACTTTTTTCCTTATCCAGTTCCCCTAGCTGATAACAAAACCAAATCTGCTCACATTCAGTGAAATACACTGGGCTATAGTGGCACAGTATGGGGTAGCAGTGATAAGAAGAGATGAGGGTGTGGGGAGATGGTTCTTGACCTGGCTGCAGGGCCCTTTAGAGGCAGGGAGGTAACTGAGCAGGCACAAAGGAGTCAGAGGGATCCTCACACACCAGCAGACAAGGAGCATAAGAATGTACTCAAACTACATTAAGAGACCTTTTTATAGCCCTAACGATTTCATTCCTCACTTTCAGAAAAAAGTAAAAAGAAAATTTCATCAGTGATGTAGTAATGCTTTCATTTTATTTAGTTAGTTATTTTATTTATTAAATGTCATATTTAATCTCAGTCTTTGTTCTCACGCCCTGTTTTTTGGTCTGGCCTTAGCCACTTGCTGAAATAGTCATGTTATTCTTTTATTAAAAAGTTAGTTCCAATATTAAAGTAAAATATGTACTGGGTAATGTTACCTGGCCCTTGATTAGTACACAATCTTCTGGCCTGTTGTTTGTGGTGGATGGTTCTCCCAGGTGCCATTTTGTGTATGTCACTGGGGTACCATCACTCCATTCAAAATACATTTGAACTTTACGGTCGTTCAGCCCAATCCATAGCTTGTCTGTTGGCTCTAAAACATGGAAATGCAGAATTAGAAAAGATTTCTTATGCCACTGAATCCTTTTAACAGCACCTTTTCACAGCTCTATATAAGCACTTTCATGAATTTATGAAACATAAAATTATTTAGTGTGTTCCATAATAATTTTGGGAAATGGTATTTTGACATATACATTAGAATAAGTATGCTTTGGAAAATTAGACATTGATAAAATTCCTCCAATGGATAAAAAAATTTTACTTTTCTTCCTTATAGCAGTAGAAGAGTAAATTACCATCCTAATGCTAATACATTATGGTGATATAATAGAACTTTGTGAATCGTTACTTTTTAGGTTCTTCTGCATTGGTCCGATTTTAATATACTGTTTTTATGTAACTTGAAGCATGAACATTTAAAATTTCTTTCAAAAAAATGGAAAAAGCAGAGAAACTCCTTAAGACCAGCCCACAGCCCTAGATCAGTTGTTAAGTAAAATAAGAGTTTTGACAGCACCCAGATCTCAGTGGGTGAATATTGGCATCAACAGGATCTAACTTTGAGGGTGGCCCTGCTCCAAGATGAGGTTGGAACAAATGACCTCCAGGGTTCCTTCTGGCCTAAACCAGTGTATGACCCTATGTATTTAGACATTCATTATGAAAAGAAAGCAAGGAAACGAAAGGTAAATTTAGGCAGCATTCCCAAAAATGGACGGAAGGGAGGAAGGGAGGAAGGGAGGAAGGGAGGAAGGGAGGAAGGGAGGCAGCTAATAGTAGTTAATTCAGTAGTTAACTAAGGTTTTTACTACTTCTAAGCTTGGGGGGGACAAAAAAAAGAAAAACAAAAACCAAAAAACCACCAAATAGTCAGCATGACCAAAAGTAGCAACATGTCTACAGACTCCTCATATTTCTTCCAGGGATACTAAAAAGCCCATTTAGAGACCACACTGACATATTAGATTGGTTGCAATATTTCATGATAATGCAATTACTTCATCTCATCTCAGCTTTCTGGTACTTCTTACATGAAGGCAAAGGCAAAAGCTCCCCACTGAAGATACTCACTGTAGCCAAGACGAGACACTATAAAGCTGTGCTCCTCAAGGCTTTGGATGCTGGCCAGGTGGCTCCCTTCCTTCTGACAAGAGATCAAAGATTCTTCCCAAACTTTATTCTCCCTGAAGATCTTGTAACAGTGATCTATATATGATATCCATCCATCTGGGCATGTAATAGGCCCAGTGTCTCCTGTGAAGAAGTATCAGTGTTATAGAGAAGATCAAATGCCATGCAAGGGACATGACCAAAAAAATTTTCGTTCATTTCTGCAAAAGATCTAAACAAAGAATTTTCTTTGGGAATTCTCAGAATAAGGAAATGATGGACACAAGCCAGTAAATACAACTAAAATTCTAAATCTGGCATTTTTTAGATTTGAAAGTAAAAGGTTTTTAATACAAATATTATTAAATACAAATTCTAAGATTCTTACATATTCCAATGTCTTTAACAAATGTAATAATGTATTGATTTTAACAGCTTCTGTATTACTAAGTATGTATTTGTCAGATAAGAGAAATCAGAAATTATCTGCACCTAATGCAGAATGCTTAAAACTTTTAAAATACTAATTATATTCATAGAGTAAAAGCCAGGTTTACAGCAAGATCTATACACAGGAAAACACCAACAAGGAAATCCTTATACAATTAAAATATCTTTTCTATTAAAATATCTTTTATCTTCACAATGTGTCAATTTTCCTTCCTTTTCCTTATATTTAGTGGTATGCCTCTTCTGAAAAATAAATATTGGTTTTGTTCTTCTTTTTAATGCTCAGTAGTGTGTATTCAAAGGGGGGACCTGACTATCAAAATATAGTCAAATGGGACAAGTTGGACCTTCTTTGCTTTTATCTGTTTCATTCTGTGTGCTGTGGGACTGGAGATCAATCTAGAAAGGGAACAATGGTTGTAGAAGGCAAAGTAGATAAGCAAGAAATAGTGTTTATTTCTAAATTTCTCATTTCGATTCTTTAATCTTTCTCAATGTCAATGCCAAGCAATTCAGACAACAGCTTCCACTTTTAGTTATCAACATATATCAACATACCTGAGGGAACCCAACTGAAGTGTCTTTTCTGACAAATGTAACCAAGTTTCTGGTCACATTCCCAGTTTTGCCATTTAGCTTTTGTGTCAGGATTCAAAACACCACAGAGCTTTCCCGATTCAGGAGAGGGGCTTCCTTTGGAAAAGGTACAGGGAAAAAAACAATTACCTTTTTGGAAAGACAAATAGAGCTCTCAGCTCTAAAATGCACAGGAGAAATCATTGCTGGCTGAAGTGAGAGCCCCAAAGATTACACCTTTCCTAGCTTTGGCAGGAACTGAAATGCAGCATCATTTGCGTGAATATGAACACGTAACACCCTCATAGAGACAAGAAATAGGAAAGAGTATGTTTTGAGGGAAGAGAGTATTGGTTTCACAAAGCTAAAATACATATGTCATGACATTGATGTCTGATAATAAATCAGTATTTGAGGTATGTATGTTTTTTTATTGGAAATACAGATTCAAACAAAGACACGGCTACCTGGAGCCCAGTTTAAGTACTGGAAAGGGCTTCCTCCTATCCACTCCCATCCACTTCTCAAGTCCAGTCTGTTGAGTCCAATCCACAGTGGAGAATCTGTACCTTCTGTTAATTCTAAGTAAGCAAAAGAAGATAAATTATTCTATATAGCAGGTTTTTAATAGTAATAGTCACTAATAATGTTTCTAGGAAGACTTATGTTTAATAAAGGTTTAACTGCAAATCTCTTTAAATACTGAGGTACCTGATAAATTAAAACATGCAGAAGCTTTGAATACCATAAAAAAGCAACCAAACAAAAAACTTCCTCTCTTATTCTATCACAATGTAAAATGAGGATGAATGGGATTTCACAGAGTATAGCCAAAAGAATGGGCTATATTCTGTACAACGTTGGATTTATTTAAGGAGAAATATTGGTACAGTGTAAGTATAAACAACAATAATAAAGTTCTTAGAAGCTAAATTCATCATTAAAAAGAACAAGAGTTTCTCCCTTACCATTTCTCCAGCAATACATGGATAAGTTAAAACATGACTTGAGATCTATGAATAACTGATATTTTCAGTTTGTCAAATTAATGAAAAAAAAAAAGATATCCAATTGCATTTGACAAAACCCACATTTTTTCTTCTGGCAGAATACAGTCTTTTCTCTCTGATTTTCAATTTGTTGTAAAGGTTCCTTTTGACCAAAAATTCAACTTTAATTTACTATTCATATTTTTTTTCCTCTTGAAAAAAAATCTTTTAAATCATTTAATGTAAGATACCATTTTTAATAGGATGTCAAACTATTACATTACAGGATGCTGTAATACTTTTCATTCTGTTTAAAGTTGACAGTGATTCTGATACAAACTTGCAAATTCTAAAAGATTTTGTTTACTTATGCATATTTAGGTTTACAGACATTAGCCAAAACCATACTAAATAGTCTTCAGTTGTGATGACCGACTGAACAGATATTTACTGTAAGTCGTAGTTTGCTTTACTGCCTTACCTTTAAGGTATGTTTGTTCATGAATATCTGTGATACTCAGTAACTCTGCATTTTGCTGCTGACAGCTCTGCCTGGCTTGGTGCCATGTGAGAGCTGATTCAGAGTTTATTTGGTAATGGACATTTGTTGACGGATCTGTAGCCCAGGTCGTGTCTATATCTGTAGAGAAAATAATTATTTGAGGGGTTATAGTAACTCACTCATAGAAAAATGAGTTTCGGGTTCTTCTTGCATAGTATTTTCATTAAATGTTACATGTGCTGTTCTTTCAAGAGCACCATAAGTGTTACAGGTAGGATGGGCAAGAATATAGCTAAGGCATATAACAGGTAGAGCTGGTAAATATTGTTTCCTGCTCCATCAGTATATGTAATTCAGGAATTACTACAATCAGATGGGTTGCATAGAAAAATATATTGCATAGAGTGCTGTGGAAGAAATCCTAGATGGAATCTATAAAAAGATGTACTCTTTCTGAGCAGCAGTTTCCACTGAGAGCTCTGAGAACCATCTCTAGACCTGAATTTAGCATCAAAACTCTTCTTAGATAAAAGCTCTCCTTGAAAAGAGCTCCTGGATGTGCCTATCACACAGCTTCAGAGCTTGAGCATTGCAATGGTGATGAGCTGCTTTGTGCTCCTCTTCAGATAAATTTTATGACTGGTTTAATGAAGACCTATATGTGCTCAATCAAGCACAATAAAAATCGAATCCCATATTTGATTATATGCAAACATCAGTATGAAATTGAATTCAAAACAAGAACTGAGAGCTGGGGTTGGCTTTCAAAAGATTTGGAGATTATTTGTTGAGCCTAGGTCACATGCCTTTAGAGTCCTAGGTATATTTGTAGGGACCCAGTAATCATATTTTAATATGTTTTTCAACCACATCTTGAATCAAGCAGGGTAAAGGAATGTCTTAGTAAAACACATAATGCTGAACAGGAGGGAGGAGGAATATAGGTAAAATCTGAGAAGTGTCAGGAAGTCTTCAACACTCTGACTGCAAAGCTGCTCTGCCTAGAAGAAGGCTATAAAAGAGATGGAGGGGGAAAGTGACCACACAGCTGGAAGACAGTTTTCAGAAACTGATTAAAGTTTTAGAGAAATGTCGAGGTTAGGAGGCTGTTGTCAGAAGGGATGGAAATACACCTTCCCAGGCAATATGAATAGGGATCAATAGCATGGATAAAAGAACACATTCCACTTAAGCAAAACAAATATTCACATGAGAATCATACAGAATGGAGTGTTAACTTCATCATTCTTACAGCAGTAATTTTTATGCCCACATTCTCCTCAGAGAAGGGTCGTGTAACAGTGACAGCACACATTGTACTCAGGAAAGAATGAGTAGCTCAAAATTATTGTGCTGCTCAGCCTAGAAGTAGTGGGAGCTGCATGCTGGTTCATTCTTCAATCACATTTTTCTCCATGTCTCTGTGCACCATGATATCATAGAATCATAGAATCATAGAATTAGCCGGGTTGGAAGGGACCTCAGAGATCATCAAGTCCAACCCAGTCTCTCCTTGCGTGAAGAACTGCAGGATGCTGCCATACCTCATATACTAAAATCTTGTAAAACAGGGATTTTATAAAGATAGTCATATTCTGCTAGCGTTGGTTTGACACCACCAGACTGTAGGGAACATGATGGGAACAGGTAACTTACTTTTTGATGGGCAAAATCCGTACCGCTGGTCTGTGTCATAGTCTGCAGTGGTTGCACACCAGAGCCACCCGTCTGAGCGGCCCACGTCCGTGCACTCACTGTACCACTGCTTCTTGTACATGAAAGGGAACACACAGGGTGCCCCAAAAGAATTTCCCAGCAGTGTAAAAGTCTCTGAGAAGGAAAAATTATAGAGGATGGAAAATAATTAATTAATGTACACTGCGAAAAACTGTGAAGCCTATGCTGATGGCTGAATTGCATTTCAAAGTGCTCTCTATGTTACCTTTCCAATAAATACAGTGAGATTAATTTCAAAACTTTTTCAAACGTAGGCTGCTGACATATGTTTTAGAGAAGTGCTATTCTGAATAAAAGTGTTAGTTCATAGGTGAGGGCTACAACTAGATTTTTGCTCTGACCAAGATACTTTTACAAAGTAAATAGGGCTCCAGAGCTCTATCCAAAGATACTACTAATTTAAACAATTGTAAGAATTATATAAAATGTGCAAGAAGAAGAACTAATATTTGGAAATCTTGTCTCCTGGCAAATGTAAACATAAGGTTAGACAATCTGTCTCAGTTTTTTATTCCAGTAACCATTTCAGTATCTCACATCCAGTGGAACAGCTCCCATATGCAAGGCTGAGAGATGAGCACTGTAAATATCCTTTCTGATGGTTCTGACATTCAGACCAGTAAGATTTCAGCTGATCACAAATTGTAATTGCACTGGTAATTATAATTATGCCATGAGCCTCCTCATCTGCTGTGTCACAAAAGCCTCAGTTCCTCTACATATACAGGTACTACCAGCCCTTTCTCAGCTTACAGATATCATGCTTCTTGCTTCATGATGCAATTTCATCTCCATGTTGCTCTATAAGAAATTTACTATTGTTTATACTCTCTATTAACAATGTAGTGACACATCATGGTGAGCAATAGTGACTTTAGAGAATGATTATATATAGTATAAGTACATGTATATGTACATATGAATCTATAATAAATATGTGGAGAATATATAGATAGTATAAATCATACCTGTAATACTTGTAATACTAATATATTATGACATATACTAAAATACTGTGTATAGTATAGTATATAATATAAATATATATATGTAGTATCTATATAATACATACTTGAGCATAAATATGACACTAAAGTCAAGGATAATTCCCTCAGTCCCATGGTTTTCTAAAACACTGATGGTCACCAAAGGAATCAGAATGGTCAAGTCCAAAGGTCCAAAATATTTTAATACTGACAAAGAAATCTGTGCAAAAGGTGAAAGAATCAACTTTTTGTACCTTCATATCCCGGGGAACATAAAACATTTGTGGCCCCATAGATATTCCACATATTCTTTGCACTCATGCCCTTCTTTAAAAAAACATTATCATGTTCTTCATTGCCAGGACTGAAAAACAAATCTTCTCCTTGGATTGCAAGGAGGCTTGCATTTCTGCAATCCCACCACTGGAGCTCACTCGTTTGATTACAGGGATAGAGGGTGATCACAGCATGATCCTCCTTTGCTGGCACCCCAAGACATAGCTTCAGTCTCACGCTCATAAGCTGATGATCAGTGATCCACCTGAATTTTTGTGATTCATTGTCTTGATGGCAAGTGGCAGTTCTGACTGACTGAATGTTTGCCTGAAGACAAAGCTTGCTGACCCTATTGTATATTGAAAACATTTCAATGTCTGTAAAATAAAACAATACAAAGCAAAAAGTTAATACAGAATATATGTCCATACTTAGTGGATGTGTTATAAGATCCTGTTTCCCATTCACATGAACAGGGAGTTGTTGCATTTATACCAGATAAGAACATGGTGTTTTTGAAGGGAGTCCACTGCAACAATTCTATATTTTTTTGCTGTTAGATCCTGCCCTTGCCTCTTGCCTGCCATTAAGAGGCTCCTCTTTCTATCCCTCAAACTAAATATGTACTTGTAGGCACTGCCACACAACTGTAAATCACCTAGAAAGGCCAGAGGACATAGAAGCTCTTTCATAGACACCTTTACAAGAGGCTAGTGGGAAACACTTACCCATCAGCTGCAAAGCACCGTGAATGAGAGAAAGAGCTATCAGCAACCTGGAGAACATCACTGCTGATGCTGCTTTCTTTTCTTCCCTTCACCAAAACCTGAACTGCTGAGGTCAGAGTTGCTGGCATTAAAGTCCTGCTGAAGAGAGGACAGTGAGCAGTCCTCCTCAGTTTCAGAGGCTGGATGGTTGAATAGAAACCTCTGAGTGCTAAATAAGGAAATATTCTGTCACATGCCACATAAAAAAAAAAAAAGGCGCACAGCACAAATTTTGCCTACAACTAAGAATGGCTTTTCATTGCAGGCAAATCATGCTGCTTTGGAAAGCAGGTGGTACACAGAAGGTTGTGTCTCAATACTGTCCTGCTGTGTCTCCTCAGGAAACATCTGAAGAGCTCGTGAGATCAAGTCAGCAGTGAAATACCAAAGACAGAAATCCAACCTCAGCTTTTAAATGTTACACCTTAATTACAGGGTGAAAAAATACCACCAGGAAAACATGTAAGTCTCAAATTGTCATGTGTGAGATGAGACATGACTAAATTTTATAGGATTTAGGTGAAATTCACTCCAAAGATATTATAATTTTTTTTTCCCTCCTAAATGAGATTACCATTGTCCTGATAACCTTTATTTAATAAATGCAACTGGGAGACCAGCATCCCAGCCTACCTGAAAAATGTTTTAAAAATAATCCCCTTTTTTTCCTGTGAAGTAGGTGAATCTTATGTGACAGTCACCCTAAGAGACAGACAGAGTTTCAGGAAATGCCACATATCTCTTCTTACTGAGATCACAAAGCAAGCATACAAGATTATGGTTTCCACTAGGCACTGTCCCTACAATTGCATAGAAGCCTGGCTTTATTAAGGTAGAATTTTACCATTAAAATATTTTATTTTGTTAAGAAAAAATTAGAAATGGAAAAAACAATCTGTGGTGTGGAAATATAGATTTAAGTGTAGCAACATATTGTTTTAGCACCTCTAGCAAAAATTTGATTACAAAAAAAATTGGCACCGTCTCCTGTTTCTTGCCAAAATTATTGCATTTCCTAAGCACAAGATTTGTTCCTACTTGATTGGTCAGCAGAAAGACAATGCAAGAAAGATAGTTCCCCAAGAAAGTCTACAGGATTAAAACAAAAAGGAGAAATCAAATTGTGAAATAAGAAATTACAAGGAAATGCTAGGTACAGATGTTAGGAAGTTATGAGTAAAATTAAATGAATTTCCTTTTTCAGATGATGAGAAAATATATTATCAACAACAATAAAGTCAACATCTTTTTCTGGAAATTTCTAGATTATTTTGATGTTGTTGTTGTTGTTGTTTTAAAACAAGTCATTTAATCAGCTGCTAAAGACCTTGCCTAGAAAGAGTAAAACTTTTGCTTTGCCTGATCTGATTTAGTCTAGTCTCTTGTTACTTAAAATTCAGTTGCTAGATGTACATCCTAGACACTAATCTTATAAAGAGATTACCAATAGCATAAAAGATGACTTGGTAGGGATTCTCTTGGTAGGGATACTGCTGAGTTTATTGTACTACTATTCACTCAAAGGTTAAGAGAAAAAAAGCATCACAATATCAACAGCAGCCTATCCCACAGCCTGTCTGATGAGTCTAAACACATAGCAGGTGGGAGGTAACATCACAGGACTGCTTTGCAGGTGATAAATTGCTGATTACTGATTACTGATGCCAGGTATTCACAGGCAGTGACATTAAAAGACCTGTAAAGTGTTTTGTGATTCTTGAAAAGAAAAGATTCTTTAGGATCTGCTCTGCTGAGACAGCAATGCCCCCCAGGGTAAGCTCTCCCCACACACCCAGCCTCAGCAGCAGACTGATGTTCCCAGATGTGCATTTACACAGCTGACACAGGAAGACACGGGGTCAACATCAGCCCCTCACTTCTTGAAGTGCTCAGTATCAGCCCAGCCTCACTTGATACAAGATTTGTGACAGCTGAGGCTAAAATGTTCCCCACCTAAACATACTCCAGATTAACACTCAGGTCATTACGCTGCCACTTTATTATTCTACCCATAAAAGCATATGTGGTCTTCTGTATTTAATATTCTTCTCATTTATTTTATACAAACTAGAAAGACTCTTTACTGTATGTGCCTTTTAGGAATCTGTTTTGGTTTTGTAACAAAAAAAAAAAAAAAAAAAGGTTTCAGTAGAGGGAGAAGGGTTTTCAGGTGCAGATAATGTTAAACCTGCTGATTTTCCTCCTTTAAAGTGGTATCATGGTCTCAGCAGTGCAGAATGCCATGACTTTTGAGGACATGGTGGAAGAACTTAGACCACAGGAGGGAAGCCTAGAGCAGGACATGATAACAGTCTGTAAAAGATATAAAATGTTGCATAGGGGAAAGTTATAAATAATCTCATATACCTATTTAGGATTAGACAAGAAATACAGGAAAAGAAATAAAAGATTAGGAAGGTAAAATCTTCTTCTTGAGGAAAAAAAACAAAAAACAAAAAAAAAACCCCAAACTTTTAAATTGTTGAATTAAGTACTTGCAGAGATCAAAGATTATTTAATGAGACACTTTTAAAAAAACAAACAAAAAAAAGGAAAGTAATTTTTAGAAATCAGTCTCATTTTTCTTTTATCACCAAGAGTAGTCTTCAGGGTTTCCCAGCTTTCCTTTCTATCTCTAGAAATTACATTCTCATTTTCAGGATTCATTTCAACATTCATGAGAAGAATTGTAATTGTGACATTGATTTTCGGTCTTAAATTGATGTAGCTTCCGACTTCTCTGTTAATGGAGTTGAACACAAGTGAGTCTTGGGCAATTCCAGGATGCTGAGGAAGAGCACAGCAGTGTATTACTGACTGCCACAGAGAAGGGTTCACAGGTCGCCTCTCAGCTGCTTTGCCATCCCCATGAGGAATCAGTATTACTGTAGCTAAAAGGGGGGAAAAAGGGTCTGTAGGTCTTCAATCCAATCATATAACCAATCATATAACTATAGAAGTGGTTCAATTTAGAAAACAAGAAAACTTGGTGAAAAAATACACCCTTTGCAATATAAGCTAGGGAAAAGTGAAGGGTGAAGGAGAGGAGATTTGAGGCTGAGCTTCACCAACAGCCTGAGTCAGTTCTCCCAAGTCCTCTGGCAGTCCCTCTCTGTCCTGTGTGCAGTGTGCAGGGCCATAGTCACCCTGGAGTTGGCACTGTGCCTGCCTGCTTCTATACAGAGCCATTTCAGCATGCCAAGACAGCAGGGATGCAGTCTTCTCCTTGATGTGCTGAAGCAGCTCGTGGCAAGGTTAAACTTGGGTAGGGGCTCAAAAAATTCTTTTTCGACATTTTTGAGGTGTTACATTGAGAATAGCATGCTAAGCTGAGAGAGTGAACAGTGCAGCCAAAGTCATCACCATCCTGACAGATGTCTGAGTGAGCATCAGCAGCTGAGGAGGTCTCGGTGTTTCTAGTGGTGGAGTCACAGGCTCCTCTTGTGAGTTAAGGAAGGATTCACACCTGGGAGACTGCACCCGAGGATGAGTGTCACAGCTGCAGATGTTGCCTACCCCTGCCTGGTGACCCAAGAGCATTTGGACCTCAATATTTTGGCTGAGGTACAGCAAACCAATGTGTGTTCCATGACTGCTGATTTAGAGATAAACTCATCAACCTTTTGTACTACCCTTTAACTGCTTCTCGTTAAATGACCCTCAGCAATAATTGGAAATAATCAACATACATCTTTGGACTATTGTTTAAGTAAGGAATTGTGTAAGAAAAAAATAATTAATCTAGCCATACTTCCTGGATAATGATATATACTTATAAAAATAACTGGGAAAATGTCTGTCCTTTATATTATCTCTATGATGAGTCATTGTTTTCTTCCTTTGCTTTATCACTGTTTCCTTCCTTACAAAAAAAATATATATAAGTATATATATATACACCAATTTCCAGAACACTTCACACTTCAAAATATTTTCCATGGGTTAATATTACAAGGAGTACCTGAATGATGCTACTAGTCATGTGGATTGGTGTTAGGTAGTCCTGCACAGAGCAGGGTGTTGAACTGTATGATCATTACAGGTGCCATCAAACTTGAGGTATTCTATGGTTCTACAATAATTTTCTGCACCTTTTAATAATTTTCCATATGTTAATTCTCCACCATATCAAAATACAGCATTTGACTTCAATATTTAAGAGTATTGTATAGAAGCTGGAAGATTGGCCAAGAATATATTTAATATATTTTAAAAATATATTTTAAAATTTTATTTTAAAAAATATATTTAACTCACAACTTCACTCACAACTTCACTCCAGAATATCATTTCAAATATGGGAAACAAGGGTATATGAAAAATATCACATCTGAAAAATGACATAATGCCAGGTTCCCAGTACAGATTTCTGGCCTGACATACCTGTCTGTCCCTGTGGGGTAGGAGGTATGCAGTAACTGCTGTTTTTTTTTTTTAAGCTGCTAAATATGACACTGTAGTTCTTCCACTCCCCATATTCCAGCTACAATTGTATCAAACCCTTTTTTTTTTTTTTTCAGAAAGAGGAAGGAAATTTCATGAAGCCTAGAAGAAGATAAAGCAGACATTCACATGGACTGCTACCAAAGAAATCTCTTAACTACAAAGCTATAAAAAGATATAGGGCTCAGTTTCTTCTTTTTTTTTTTTCTTTTTCTTTTTTCTCTTTTCTTTTTTATTTTTTTTCCTTTTTTTTTTTTTTTTTCCCCTGGGACATAACACCCAGTAGTGCAAACAAAGAGTAAAAGGAGCTCTGTGAACATCTCTAAGGGAGGGATTTAATAGTTTCCAGAATTGTTTTCTCATGTTGAATTTGTAACTATAGGAGCAGAAAGTGCTCAGTCATCAGTTCAGTTTCCCTGCTTCTCAGGACTGCCTAATCATGCATTACTGAGCTGGAACATGCTCTGTTCACACTACTTTTGTCTAACCAGTAGTGTAGAATTGCTTGTTTTGGAGAGAAAAGCATCCATTCCTTTCCTACAGTAATATATATTTAAGCAGATAGTCATCTAAGCTCCACTAATAAGCCTGAGAAGAGCTACAAGTGTGATGGTCATGGCTGGGATTTATAGTTCAGAACCTGTTTGTAGGACAAGTATTGTTTGTCTAGTTCTGACACTACAAACAGGAGGGAGCTGAAGCCAGGATTCCAGGTCCTCCTTAGCCCAGCCACCAGCCATGGGCATGCAGTCAGACCAGATTCCCTCTTGCCTCTTCTCTCTCTGTTTCACCCACCCCTTTCTGCATGGACAAAAAAAGAGAAGCATCCTCACCCCAGGTAAGCCAGACACCACATTTAGGAAACTTTGAAGGGTTTAGATTCAAGTCCTTTTGTCTGCTGCTGGTATTCTACACACCATGACTGTTATAAACAAGACAGTAACCTGCAGCCACTGGTACCACCATGTAACCATCTCAAAAAAAGACTACAGCAGATTAGAGCACATAATGCTGAAGGCATCTAATGTTTCTTGTTGAGCCCTGCCTTGCCAGGGAAGAGAGAAATTCCTAGCAGAAATGCACCAAGCTGTTTTCTGAGGATATATATCCAAAGCAAAATGTAAAGAGGGGAGAAGCACCCAATATAGCACTTAGCTCTTGGATAAAAACAAGTCTGAAAAAATGTGAGAAAGTTGATAAAATGTACTCAACATGGGTATTTCAGACAGGAAGAATGGATTCGTCCCTCCGGTGTCAATAGCCTAGGGAATCATCTAATGGAGAAAAAAATTAGCAGATGGTCCTTTGCATTATAAACTAAAAACTAGCAATTTCCTCTCAAAAGCAGAGATGGAATTTAGAAACTTAGAATTTAAACTTGCAAAGTAATTGCCCCCATACTCAGCCCTGGTGAGGCCACAGCTCGAGTCCTGTGTCCAGTTCTGGGCCCCTCAGTTCAGGAAGGAGATTGAGGTCCTGGAGCAGGTCCAAAGGAGGGCAACCAGGCTGGTGAAGGGACTCCAGCACAAGTCCTGTGAGGAGAGGCTGAGGGAGCTGGGGGTGTTCAGCCTGGAGAAGAGGAGGCTTAGGGGAGACCTCATCACTCTCTACAACTCCCTGAAAGGAGGCTGGAGCCAGGGGGGGGTTGGGCTCTTTTCCCAGGCAACTATCAGCAAGACAAGAGGGCATGGACTTAAGTTGTGCCAGGGGAGCTTTAGGTTAGATATTAGAAAGAATTTCCTTACGGAGAGGGTGATCAGACATTGGAATGGGCTGCCCAGGGAAGTAGTGGATTCTCCATCCCTGGAGATATTTAAAAAGAGACTGGATGTGGCACTCAGTGCCATGGGCTGGTAACTGCAGTGGTAGTGGATCAAGGGTTGGACCTGATGATCTCAGAGGTCCCTTCCAACCCAGCCCATTCTATGATTCTATGATAAAGCTGAATCTTTTCGTTCCTGTCTCTGCAACTAATAAATGTTAAAAGGATGAAGAAGAAAGTGAAAAATAATTAGGAATGTAGTAACAGGCTATATGTAGAAATATCTATTTAACAAACAGCTGTAAAAGGAACTGGTCATACCCAGATTTCCATGGACAAAATCATAATCTCTATGTTGAGCAAGAAAATTTTGCACTACTCTGCAGCCAATGTCATGCTTTTTCAGTTAATACTTAAATCCAAGCACACATCTAGGCAGTCACATCATCCATCAAAGTACCCTTTCGTGGATGCTGTTCATACCACCCCCTGTACAGAGTGTTGTTAGCTTAGTTAAATTTCCATATTTATGAAAACAATTTGCATTTGGAATGATTTGGCCTCCTGCCCACATTTTTAGTAATCTCAGTCTTTTTCTTGGCAGCATCACAGTCTATCAAACCTACGCCTATTCTGGAAAGCTTCAGTGCAGAATACATTTTCCTCGTTATTTCACACATGGCAGTTTCACTATATTCATGAGCTTAATTCTTTATACCAAAACATATGCACTGTTTAAAGTGCACTCTTCATTGCAGTAACACTTTGTCAGATGCTTTGTTATGAGGCATTTAAGCAACAGAAGATGAGCAAATAATTGCAAGATGATTTCCTGTAGCATGAACATTAGTTAGTTCTGCACAACTCCTGTCCAGCTTTGCATAAGACAATGGTATGGATTAAGGATCAAAACCCAATGTGATGTTTGGGCTGCAGGACACCCCCATAAATTATTTTCATCTACTATATAGAGCTTTTTTTGTAAAACAGTGATCTTGATTATTCCTAACACTTTGAGACTGGCTGAAGTATTTGGAGATACTCACAGTTCTCAGTAAACACTGATGAAAAATAGAGTATGAGTATATCAGAAATCAACACACAGTATGAGGAAAAAAAAGGGGGAACCAAAGAACTGTAAGCCAGATAGACTGACTTGAATTCATGGAGAGGTGATAGGAAGAAAGGTGCTATGAGAGTATAACTAGATAGTAAGGAATGATGATCAGTCCCTAACAGTAATTAAGTGGTTTTGTTGAACTGAAATGTGCACTAGCAAGGGTTTTATGGAAAGATTTGATGTTATTCTGTATTCTTGGCAAATGAACACTAACATTGTTCAGGAAAAGGCATTATTGCAGAGTTGTCTGTTCTGTAATTGGGTGTAGGCATGTATCCTTCACCCATGCCAGCAAGCACTCCCCAGAAGGATCTCTGGGACCAGTTTGGCATCTCCAGCGTTCCAGGGACCATTCCCATGAAGCAGTTTGAATGCAGCCACAGCTCTGGAGCAATCAAGAGCTTATTACTAGCATAGGTGTGGACTGCTGTAGCTCAGGTATCCTGAGGAGCTAGCAACATTGCAAAGCTCACCAATATTATCAGTATAGAAGCTTTGAGCAGTTGCCCAAGGGAAGGGTGAAATCATCGTGACTGTTGGAAGCCTCATAAGAGGTTGTATCTGTCAGCAGCTGCTTAGTTTTAGCTGACACTGCCTCTAGGCAGGACTTTTACCATATGTATATGGTAAAATGCTCCAATTCACAGGTTATTTAAAATTCTAAGATCTTTAACTTTTTAATTATGTCATGCCTTCTGTTGCTCACTTTAGAATTAGAGACATCCAGAACAAAAGAGAGTATGGTTATTCAAGCATGATTGCAATTCAAAATTAGATATTTAGAAGACTTACAAATCCAAAGTCACATGCAGTTTCAAGACACAGCTAGTGGGACATGGAAATGGAAATGTCATGGGAATGACACAGCCCAGTATGAGAACACAATGTGTCTGTGTACTGAACCTTTATATACTGATTGGTTTTTTTAGGAATCTGAAGTAAAATGCAATTCTATCAGCTAAGAATGTCCAGCATCACAAGAGAATTGTAGGGGTTTAAGCTACTAACAAGATGCAGAGGACCGAGAAGTTGATTGCAGTCCTGAGAGGGAATCTGATTCTGGGAGGCAAGTCAACTAGATAAACCAGAAGATGAGGAGTACATACCCACAGCCAGTCAGAACTATGAAGAGGAGGAAAGTATTGCTTTCAGCTCCTGCCTCCATGCTCTCTTTTTTTTCAATTGATCTCTTTGGTCTGTTTGATTGTTGTTCTATTATTATTATTATTATTATTATTATTATTATTACCGATGACACTACAATTAATTTTTTGCAGACATAGTAGCCTTCACATTTGATTCAGACCCTGATTTGGAATTCATGCTGCTATTTTTACAACCTATTGGAGGCATTCATCAAATTGAAGAATGATCATCAATTGAAGCTGAAAATATGGGAACATCAACACGGCTTTCTAAATGTGTTATTGCAAATATCATGGCCACAGAAGAGATCCAAGGTGAGTATCTGATACAGAACATTGTCCAAAGAAAATGCCAGTGGACTATAATAAGTAAAGATATGTGCCTTTATAAATTACTATTCTTTTATAAACAAGACTCTCAGTTGTTAAAAAAAAAAAAAAAAAAAAAAAAAAAAAAAAAAAAGCCTGTATTAAGCCATTGGTAGAAACTGTGTATTTGACAGTAATTCCCAGAGTTAACCCTGTATTTGTGGTACTGTGCTGATGAGCCTTGCACTCACCCCTACTCTGGAATGTCTGGCTGCTATGCCAGACACAGCCTCACTGAGCAAAATGTCATGCAGCACATTGGGGAATCAAGCCTTGCACATCTGCAGTCTTGATAAGGACTCCACTCAGTGGTAAATAAAAGATGCTGCAGCTCTTAAGGGTGGCAGTGGGGAAGCCTTTTGTGGTCCATGTGCCAGAACCATCCATCTGAGCTGGCCTGGCATCTCCTCACTTCTGTCTGCAAGCCAAAGCCTCATGCCCAGCCTAATTTGCTTTAAACAGTGAGAAAGGTGCCCGAGGGCCATGTGAGCCATGCCTCACCCTGGCCCTGCCCCTGGCCCTTTTCCAGCAACTGCAGGACTTTTCCAAATGCAATACCAGTGGTACAAGATTGTTTTATTTACAGACAAGCTCACAAAATAGTCAAGCTTTTCAAGATATGTTTTCAGCTTTTCTGCCATTCTTTTTTTTTTTTTTTTTTTTTTTTTTTTTTTTTTTCTAATCAGTTACTGCATTTATTGCTCACACTGGCAGGAATGTGGCTCTTTCATTTCAGGTATTTATGCATAGAAAAATATGAGGACTATTTTCACCAATATTCAGACGAGATTCAGTTCTGCAGTTTCTGGGTACTTACATTTCCTGATGAAATGCAAATACAGAGGGACAGCACAAAAAACCCATAAACTAAAATGTAGAATGAATTTCATAAAGAATATGCAGTAACTAAAATTAAATGCAAAACTGAAGATTCATGAGCAAGAAAAGGCTGACCAGGTAAGTTCCCTTTAATGAAAGCAATAGCTAAGGATAGTATTTCAGAATCATAGAAAGTTAAGGGTTGGAAGGGACCTCTAAAGATCATTGAGTCCAACCCCCCTGCCAGAGCAGGGTCACCTACAGCAGGTCACACAGGAACACATCCCAGTGGGTTTTGAATGTCTCCAGGAAAGGAGACTCCACAACCTCCCTGGGCAGCCTGTGCCAGTGCCCTGTCACCCTCACTGTGGAAAAAAATGCTTCCTAATATTTATACTGCCTATGGTCCAGTTAATAATCTTTGCCCCTTAAACTTTTTTGAGCCATGAGAGTTTATTTCACTTCACATAGCCAGTGGCTTAAAATAAAGAAGGAGCACAGATGGCTGTCTGACAGCCCAGGCTATGATGTCCACAGCCACTCCTGTGCAAACCCCTGAACATAAAGAGACTCATCTGATTAACAGAAGGAAACTACTATATGCCTCCTTGCCAGAAAGTATGTTTGAGTCCACAGAGAGAATATCCCTCACCTCTTGAAATTCTGCCTTTTCTTCAATTTCTTCCAGGTTCTTCCCTCCAAAAAAGCACATTTCCCATCCTGGAAAGGATGGTGATCCTTCCTCCAGGCAAGATGCTCTTGGATGTTCATGAAAAATATTCAATAAAACCAAGAAGGGTAATTTTCATGATGATTCAGTGTTCCCCAAATCATGTGCAGACTGGTGTCACAAATGCATAATCCCGTATACCACTACTGACTACAGAACCACTGGATGGGCCTTGTGGAAGTCATTTCATTGAACCCTTTGCACAAGACAGGGACTCAAAGCTGCATACTGTTTCAAAGGTTTCTCAGGACCTTTTTTCCAGCTGCTTTTTGAGTAATTCCACAACCAGGAGTGGTATGTCCATAGAAAATTTTACCCATGTTGATACACTAAGCATGCAAACAGGCAGAAACCATTTGTAAAATTCACTCTGTATAACACTTTGTTTGTGCTAATAACAAAAAAAATACCATATGAGTAATTTGGATGAGATATGATAAAAGAGTAAACTCTTAGAACTGAAATTATTCCAATATTCAGTTTAACTTCAGTTACATTATAAAAGTGCACAAGATACACTTGAAAATAGCTAAAGGAAGACAGTTCATAGAATGTGTTTGTTTCTTGTGATTCTTCAGCTGAATACAAATAGCTTTCACACAAAATCTAAAGATTTACTTCCTTTTTATCTTATTTTAGCTTCCTCATTTATTTAAAGTCCCTTCCCTATTTTGTGTTACTATGCTAAGTTTTATATTGTTCTATTTCACATCTTCGGTAATTGTAATGTAGTCGTGTTTTAGCAGCATAATCAATTTTCTTTCATTTTTAATCTAAGAATGTACAGCTTCCTTGCTGTGCTCTAAATGAAGCTGCTTTGACAAATAATCAGTTGATAAGTGAAATGATCTCTTCTTTCCCACACATTCATCTTTGTAATGTGTGGAGATTGCATATTTCTGCTTTCCCATTTCCTGTTAAAAAACAACTGTTGTAAAACAACTTTACTCTGAATGGATCCTACACTTGGTTTTGAAGTGCATCATTAACTCAGAGTACACACCAAAGTGTATCTTTAGCAGAAACTTACTTTTAGATAGCAGCCTTACAACCATCACCATCTCATGTGGTAGCTCTGAAATAAAAAGTACTGTCACCAGAAGAAAAGGCTGCTGTTACCACTGCCTAATAAAACCCCAATTTTCTTGCAACATGAGATGTGGGAGAAAAAATTTTGAGCAGGTGGAAATGTGTAATCAAGCCTCATTACTATTCTGTCTGTCTCTTGGTAGCTGATTCACCACCCACACCCCCCCCCAGTGATCACAGGTCTTGTACACCCATTATACCTTTTCATTGCCCTGTTTTTCTTGTGTGTCTGCTCCTTGGAACCCCAGCAAATAGACTCCAAGCTGGTCAGATCCAGCAGGTGAAATTGTTAGTACCATTTCCTCAAAATGACCATGTTCCAGGACACCAAAGTTTTGTAATCTCTAATAATACATTTTTTAGAAAAAAAATATCTCCCCTTTCCATAGCATCTTTGCAGAGAAAGTGCTTCTCTGTAAGCTTTCTCTCAGTGGCTTCTTGTCTTGCGAAACAGCCTATACAGTTCCTCTGTAGCTCTTAGGGAGAAACATCTTCCTTTCCATTACCCCAGAGGCCTCCCCACAAGTTCACTTTCTGTTCCTCTTAGGAAAACCCTGGTTTCCTTCCTATCCTCTACACTCCAGCACAATTCTCCAGTGCATCGCACCACCCCCCCAGCCCTCTTTGACTCTTCCCTCTGTGCACAATAACCACTCTCAAGGAAAAAAAAAAAAATCAAAAACACCTCCTCGTCTTCCTAGACAGCTTTGCCCCTGTGCAAGACCTCAGGAGCCAGGGAAAGGCAGAGGCAGCCTGCCTTCTCCCCTGATCCCCAGCTGCAACCTTCCCAAAGAGCCTGCTAAAACATTTGTCCCCATCTTTCTTACAAGCTCCCTTTTAGCACTGAAAGACACATTAAGGTCACTCAGGAAACTTCTCTTCTCCATGATGGTACAATGGGGGTTTAATCTTTTTCATCTGCTCAGTGTTGCCAAAATCTCTCGTGAAATACATTACCCACTAGTGCACTGTACTGTCAGAGGGACCTATGTACCATAAAGCAAGGTCTAGAAGAGAAGAGCAGAAAGGATTAGAGAGCTAGAAGATGTAGCCAGCAAAGTAAAGAGGGAAGGGATAGTGTTTACTGTCTAAAAATATGGAGAAAAGGTGTGACAATGGCTATCAAAGATACAAGAATCTGTTTCAGAAACATCCAGGGCAGCACAACACATAAGCAAACTTAAATTACACCACCTTCGTTAGACACTTAATAGGGTAAAGCTTCAAGTGTTGGGGATAAAGAAGCAATGAGACACCCTGCATCATAGGATGGTAAAGACAAATTGCTCTTGGCATTTAAGAACATACTAGATTAGGAAAAATGGATACCTATTCTTGTAAAGAAATTTAAGAATCCCATCCCTCCTTCCTCTTATTTTTACATTTATCATAAATTTTTCTGTTTAAGAAGACACACAAACTTTTCTTCGAACCGGCCTTTTAATGCACTTCAGTGAACAAAAGTAGAATAAAAACTCATTTACAAGCATGTAATACACACTCAAAATATTTTAATTTAAACACAAATTAAAATCTTTTGAAAGGTTAAAATATAAAAAATATCAAATTAAATAAGGGCCTTCTCTACATTTGAGTTTCGAATCATTTCTTTGTTTACATTTGGCATAAAATATACTGGGAAAGTTAAAATAACCAAACACCTCAGTAATGATGAAATTCTGGAATGATACTCATGCTTGCTGGTAAGTTTCATTAGGCTTTGAAGAAGTGGCCTAAAAAGTATTAAATCTTCACTGGTATTGGAGATTTATTCCATAAATTTCTATGGAATTTTTCCGGTATACATTATGTATAATTCATCCTGCCTATTCCCTCCCTTTTGCAGTGTCATTTCAGATTGCTATTTTATTATTTAAATGACAGAATATTTCTATTCACAGTACATTCAAACCTCATTGAGCTTTCTATGCTTATGTTACAGAATTATAGCAGAAAAAAAACAATTTACACATTTGTTTCTATCAGTTATATACAGAGGAAGAAGATGTGTTAATTCAGATGTTACAGGCAACACAAATGGTTTATCTGGGTACCTCAGTAGCAAAAGGAACATGTGGACCCCCAGTGCTGGGGCAGGAACCTGGTCCTGATTCCAGCAGGGACCTGCACAAGGTGAGCTTGGAGGTCCTGCCAAATCTGTGCAATTCTACCAGTCTACTCTGGACACCAGGGTGGCTTTTTCAGAATTCTACAGATCTCGATGAACTTTTTTGAGCATGATAAGGAGCTTATTCTCACAGATGCCTGTGGTGAGCATGGTTCTTCTTGTGTCTAAAGGTGATACTGGACCCTTGCAGAGACTGGAACTGCCTGCATGTTCACTGACAGTAGCTCCAGGTCTATGTGTATGAACAACAGCCTTTAAGTACTACAGTTTGTGTGAAGATCTCTGGATCCACCTTCCAAGATTGTTTATTCCTGCTAGTACAGAAAGCAAGAAGCATCCTGTGCAAAATGAACTAGAATTTCCACGGCAGAAAATCATTTTCCTTAAGAACTCTTGTATTTCAGAACCTTATATACCTTCAAAATCAAGGCCAAGATTATCTTGCTCATTAAACTGTTGCCTGCTCATTTTGTTCAATATTGGTCACAAGAAAATTTGATTCATGACATTCAGGATCAGCACCACCACGGTATATTGCATTATCAAAACTGGCTGTAAATGTTTGCCCATCATGTCTTTTTTTATAGAAAAAATACAATGTAAGGCCAGTTCCTGTTAGAAGAAGGAAGATCAGTATAACAATCATCCCACCTAAGCTATTTGCAGACGAAGCAGCAGCTTCATTTTTTGATGCTGTCAAGGACAAAACAGAAAAATTAATAGAAATGGCCAGACAGTGCTATTGCAGACAACAAACATCCCCCTAAACAAACCAACTGGATGAACTCTAAAAGCACTGAGCAACCATAACAGCAGTTCAGACTAATGCATGGTACCATTCAAAAAGTAAAAAAAAAAAATAAATAAGACATCCAGTTTGAGAGAAGACCCCACCTTTTAAAGAGATTTAGAATAAAATAAGCTGTGACAGCTAAACTGGTATTTAAATGACAATTTTTGAGGCAATTTATTTGCAAATAACAAATGCTTATAAACTTATTAAAATTTCTGTTTAATGTGATTGTAAGAAATCAGCTTACCTTTATTGACATGTGAAGCATGGGTCGGCTCAACTTCAGGAACTTTAAAATTAAAAATATATATATTATACACTGTTTGCAAGTAACCATTCAAAGATTAAATAAATATTGCCCACATAATTTTTGCTTTCTGTTTCTATAAAGTTTTAAATAATCATAGAATGGTATGGGTTGGAAGGGACATTAAAGATCTCCTAGTTCCAACCCAACCTGGCCTTAACACATCTGGGCTTGGGGCAGTCACAATTTCCCTGGGCAACTTGTTTCAGTGTCTCACCACCCTCACAGGAAAGAATGTCTATCTAATTTCTAATCTAAATCTACCCTCTTTTAGTTTAAAACTAGTCCTATCAGTACATTCCATGATAAAAAGTCTCTCCTCAGTTTTCCTGAAGCCCCTTCAGGTACTAGAAGGTTGCTCTAAGGTCTCCCTGGAGCCTTTTCTTCTCCAGAATGAACTCCAAGTCTCTGAAGCCTCTCCTCATGGTGCAGCTGCTGCAGCCCTGATTCTCTTCACGGTCCTCCTCTGGACCTGCTAAAGCAGTTTCATGTCTGCTTTATGCTGGGGACTCCAGAGCTTAACTCAGTACATGGAGATGAAAATTATATGAAAACTCTTTCACAGACAAGTTAGGCTGAATCTATCAAAAATTCTTGCTAAAAATCATCTTTAAAAAAACCCAAAAACTTCTTATCTTTTTTGCTAACTTTTTAAAATCTATTTTATTTTTTTATCTTTTATCTAATTGCTTTGAACAGTTTTTTGGTAGAGGAGTCATATTCAAAGTTTTTACACTTCCACAGTGTAAAAGTGGGCTACACACCTCGCTTTGAAGAAATCAATTTTTTACACTTGTAAAAATTAAAATAAATTTGTACTCAGAAGCATTTAATCTGTATTTTTAGGTAACCTTTCATTGCTTGGGGAGTATGACTCAGTTAATTTATTGCAGGACTGGCTGGCTGGACCCTGCAGAAAGCTCGTGGATGAATCAATTGCCAACCTGCCACCACCTGGAGATGCACAAGCAGGGGACTCTGTTGGTTCCACATTGCATCTATTCTATTTGTGCAGTGGATCTGTTTGCTAATGGCCTATTTCAAAGTGTGTCCCAGCTGATGTTCAAATACAGCTGAATCTGTGTGCACACAATGACTTAGGCTGACTGCACGTCTGCAGATTTCCATTCTTCACACTGTACTCACACTCCACTGGGGACTCACCCCAGCCTGTGAAGCATTCAGATTTTGTGGGGGTTAACAACAACAATAAAAAAAACCCATGGCCACAAGGAACCATTAAAAACTAAATGTACTGTGCTGTTTGGCTTTTTCTGGATGTCTCTATGCCTGTGTCAGCAGGGAAATTAATAGAACCCCACTGCCCACCCTCACCTGATGCTTTCTGCTTGGCTCTCTGGCAAGTTCCAGCACACTTCACTGGTATGGACCCCATCAGCAGCACCCACCTTCCTTCCTCAGGATGTCAGTGACTTTGAACTGGTGCCACTCAGCTTAGCTATCAAAAGAGTGTCTGCCTTTCTTCTCAGCACTACTTTAATCAACTATTCATCATTTGCTGCCCCTTGCATTCCAACCATAATGACTATGAATTTTCTCTACACTTTCACCAGTTCATATGTTCTCTCCTACCCCAGGGTACAGCAAATTGACAATAAATAAATACTTTGAATCTGAGGGGAGGAAACACTGACAGGTGCTTCTACAACATGCTTCTCGTTGTCCTTAACAGAAGTTACTCTTGCTTTTGGTACAAAGCACATGCATCTCCATGAATATATAAAGCATACCTAGTAGGTAAGCACTTCAGGTTGATGTATATTAGCTACTACTTCTAGAATAACCTAATGCAAAGAAATTCAGATCTTACTTTTGGGGATTTTGCAAATAAAATTCTGGTCAACAGAGCAGTAATAGTTCCTCCAGGTTCCACTTGAGATATCCATATCAACACAGTGTTCATCAAAAATCACTGTAGGCTCTCCTTCCTCCCAGTTGACAAATTCTACAGCACTTCTGTCTGTCCATAGCCATTCCCCTAAAATTAAAAGTATTAAGTAGTGAGTGAACGAAAGGGGGAATTGTTTTCAGTCTAACAGGCACAATGACATTGGCTAGGGAATTCATTAGTTGATTAAATTAACATTACAGTGGGCTCATTTCTCAATCTTTTAACACTCAGATGATCAAATGGGAATTTGACAAGTGTAAGTGCTCACAGACAATGATACTGAATACAGTACCAAATTTGCAGGTATTCCTTTTTTTTTTTTTTTTTAACAGTAAGCTGAAATATTTTTGGATTGAAAAGAAAATCCACTAAAAATGTACACTGAAATATACTCTAATTACAGTAGAGATACAAAAGTCTTAGATCTCTTGATGGTTTATGTTTTAAGTATTTTAACAGAAAAGCTATTGAACAAATAAATAAACAACAGTTGATTTGTTTTCTATTATTGGTATATTAGTGTTTATAATGTTAGCATTATTTAGTATTCACTCTATTTATTCAGTAGTTTTGTCTCAGTATGAATTATGAAATAATTACCATCAATATTTTTGAAAAATCCTATCCAAAACTTTCTGAAGTCACTTGCAAGTGGAGCCAAATAAAATAAGAGAAAGTTCAGTTCAGCTGAATCTTCTATGGAAACCAGAGAAGCACCTGAAAATACCAATTAAATATTACATATAGTTTTAGCAAGATTCTCTATTAGAAATTAATTATCTCATAAAAAATCATCACATGCTTCACATTCAACATTTTTATATTGTAGAAAAGACTGTAGTTTATAATAGTTTATAATTACATACACACACATCTGTTTATTATGTCTTGATTTTGAATTTAAAAAGCAAATGCACAATTAACCACTAAAATATCCTAAAAAAAAGGCCCTTACCCATTTGAATGCACAGCATGGAAGCATCAGGCCAGCTTTCCTCAGAAGTGGTGTGAACATAATAGCAGTACCCACGGAAGGGAATCCAAGTTCTACCACGCTTTGGTTCGGGACACTTCCCAGGAAGCTGTGGTGGCTCACTAGGGATTAACTCTGATAAGGAGATACACAGGTTTCAGCCAATGGAAACATGTACTCCTTCACCATCCATCAGCCCTACCAGTTTCACAGTGATTTCAGAAGAAGGAATATCCCCTACACTTAACTAATGATAAATGATTGAACTAATCATGGCAAATCAGTAATAAACTACATTGGTTGGAGCTGCTTCTCAAATCTGCTAAAGAAAGTTTACTCCAGTGTTACTGCTGTTCTTCAGAACAGCAATTTTTATTTAAAACTTGTGGAACAGAATGAAGAATGAATCAGTATATATAAAGGATCTCAACACCCTCAACCACAAGCCAGTGTTTGCATCCAGCCAGTCAGTATCAAGATCACTTAGAGAAGCTGTCTGTAGCTTTTAAGTGAATCCTAAAATACGTAAAAGTGGAATTAGTAGCCTACTGCATTGACTAATTAGAGCCACAGTAGAGCATAAACAAATATAAAATTTGGTTTGAAGCAGAGATCACAAATTTCAAATATGTTTGAAATTTAAGTCCAATACCTGAGCGCTACAGTATATCAGTAGAAATTTCCCAGGATTTTATACTTTTAACAAATATAAATTGATTGATTCAGCTGCCACATCAACAGAATTTTCTTACATCCAAATATTACAAGATCAAGATTTTATACGTAGAAATATATGAGTGTTAGAGTTCAGCTTAAGTTGATCAATTCTGCAGTTCCTGACAAAGATGCAGAAATGTCTTGTTGCTTGTGCCATGAAATCTTGCAGTTGTTTTTATGATGTCTGTGTGTTAACTGGTCTGTGAGAAGAAATGTCTGGAAATCATTCAAGACAGACTGGATCTGAGAGTTCTTCCTTGGCAAAAGCAGTCGTTTATCATAGGGCATATATAACCTATCACAGTCTTTGCATATGTGGATACACTAAATTCAAAGGAAGTTATGCATTTAAATTCCATTCTCCTAAATCACATTTTTCCCATTCACAACTTACCATCAGATTGTTTACAGAGAGATAAAAATGTTTCATTGCAAGATGCTGTCTTCCAGAAACCATCCAAATCTATATAGACACAGCCTGTGTTCTTATTTGGTTCTCCACTGGCCCAGTTGTGGTACCTGCTCCTCCTTCTATCTGACCACATGTAATGGCCATGAGTCTAAAAGGAAATAACAAAAAATATTGTGTCACATACGACAGTTACAGTAAGATTGCATTTACAGGTATGTGAAAGTTAGGAAATATCAGAATCATGGTTTCTCACCCAAAATTATATCACCCCATCATGAATACATAACAATCTGGCACAGACTTCCACTCTCCACAGTAGCTAGGGCAGTGGTCCTACAGGTGTTTATTTATTATACAGCCTACATTAATCAGTTCACACTATCTGTGTATGAATTGGACCTTGCAAGAGCAGATGTGAATATATAATTGAAGATTTTTTCATAGGAGTTCACACATATGTACAGATCAAAGAAAGATTGTGGAGGAACTATTTTGTCAGCATTCCTCTGAAACAAGCTTCACCATATATTTGGAAAGCAAATAGAAAAAGCAGAAGCTCCACTGGAGAAAGGAGTGCAATAGTGATGACGTTTTTCATGGTGCACTCCCTACAGCCCTCTGCCACCCCTGTTAACAGGGTTTCTAGCTTTTGGAAGGACCAACTGCTAGAGACAATCCAGGTATGTAGTTTTTCAGTGGATTTTACCACTATTTGCAGAGGACAACAAACATTAGTCACACCTCTTTTCACCCCATCTTCCAGAGCCTACCTGCTTCTTCCTCTGGTCTTTGGAGGCAGGCTCACATCCAGCTCTCTGTGCCAGTTCCTTTACTATCCTTTTTCCTCTACAGTTCTTGCCCATGTTTCATCCCAGGTTCCCATCTAATCCTGGTTTCCTAGTGCCTTCTCCCACTGAAGTTCCCTATTCCTCTCACCTCATCATCTGTGCCCTCTGTCAGTCCGGTGTCCCACCAAGCTCTGGCTCCACCTCTCTTCTCTTGATTTCTTCACAACTCTGGTTCCACAAATATCCATCTGGGCTGTCTTTTTTCATGTCCTTTTCACATGGCTCTAAGAGATGCTTCCCTTTTCAGACCTATCAACTCTTCACTTACTGAGTCTGCTGACAGATTTTCACAAGGCACCAGCTTTAGCTGCAAACACCAGCCTCAGGTGTCCCCATTGCCAGAGGGCTGATGTCACAGCTATGCTGCACCTTGCCACTCCCCTATTGCACAGCACAAGCTCTTGCAGTGCTAGGCTGTAAATTAATACAAGGCTAAAAATAGCCTCACAAAGAAAAAAACTATTTTTAACACTAGTTGTTTCCATGGTGTGCACCACAATGTCTCTCCTATGTCAGCTTGTGGTAGGCCATGGCATAGGAAGAGGAAACTTTCAAGCCACTTTCACAGCTGATGCCACTATGTACACCATTTAAGTTCTTGGTGTTTGCTATGTGGCATTTCTCACATTATGGGCACATCTTTGAGTGTGCAAAATCTCTGAAGTGGAGGGAAGATGGGTATCTCAGCAAGACAGTGATGGCTGCCATGTATTGAGTGACCTGACCACTAGCACTCATGGAAGCAAACATCACCTGCAGAAGCGGATCCTGACAACTTCTGAGCTGGAAATGGGGCTGATCTGTGCTGATCTGGGGAAGTGTATGACACTACAACCCCATGCAGTGCTCCAGGCTGGGGACAGAGTGGCTGAGAGCAGCCAGACAGAGAGGGACCTGCGAGTTTGGATTGACAGGAAGCTGAACATGAGCCAGCAGTGTGCCCAGGTGGCCAAGAAGGCCAATGGCATCCTGGCCTGGATCAGGAACAGTGTGGCCAGCAGGTCCAAGGAAGTGATTCTGCCCCTGTACTCAGTGCTGGTGAGGCCACACCTCGAGTCCCGTGTCCAGTTCTGGGCCCCTCAGTTCAGGAAGGATATCGAGGTCCTGGAGCAGGTCCAAAGGAGGGCAACCAGGCTGGTGAAGGAACTCGAGCACAGACCCTATGAGGAGAGGCTGAGGGAGCTGGGGCTGTTCAGCCTGGAGAAGAGGAGGCTCAGGGGAGACCTCATCACTCTCTACAACTCCCTGAAAGGAGGCTGGAGGCAGGGAAGGTTTGGTCTCTTTTCCCAGTCAACCATCAGCAAAACAAGAGGGCATGGTCTCAAGTTGTGCCAGGGGAGGTTTAGGTTGGATATTAGAAAGAATTTCCTTACGGAGAGGGTGATCAGACATTGGAATGGGCTGCCCAGGGAAGTAGTGGATTCTCCATCCCTGGAGATATTTAAAAAGAGACTGGATGTGGCACTCAGTGCCATGATCTGGTAACTGCAGCGGTAGTGGATCAAGGGTTGGACTTGATGACCTCAGAGGTCCCTTCCAACCCAGGCCATTCTATGATTCTATGATTCTATGACTGCCAGAAACATTTGGCTGACTCACCGTCTTGCTGTTAAGACCAATCCATGCAGGCTCTCCATGCTTTAGCATTTGTAACCACAGGTAAGATTCAGCATAAGGATCCAAAACACTGGCGAGTTCTGCAAACTGGTCTCTGCAGTTCTTCTGTGCTTCTTCCCAGCTCATTTTGTAGCTGATGACTGCATAGCGGTCATCACCATAATTGTTAAAGCCAAGAATAGGAAATACGGTTTCAGAGTTTTGCAGTTTGGGATCTGTAATGAGCACACAAACAAAAAAGTCAAAAGCTTTGTATTGGCTAGACATATAACACTAATAATTAAGTCATCAAGAAAGGGTGGAGTAACAAATTAAGAACTGTCCCAGATACTAGTTCAGTGACAAAAACCATATTTTCAGGTTCTGTGAAAAATTCTTCAATTCCTTTTCTTTTTTTTTTTTTCTTCTTGTCAGAATGACCTTTAAACATAACCAAAAATAGTAAAATGCATGATGATCCTAGTTTGTTGGGGATTTTTTCCCACTAATTGGTCTAGTTGTTAAAATAGCAAGTGCCAAGTGTTTTTCTCAAAATAATAAAATTTGAGTGACACTGTATGATTGATTTCATTTTAAATAGAGCTGAATATAGGAAAGGCACTTTTAACATGAGTTCAACATAATCACAATTAGCTATACTAGAAACTGATAAAAGAAAACTCACCCGAGTTTTTCTGGCATAAGTAGCTTTTGCTTGCTTTACATTCTACATCTTTCCATTTCCCTGCCTGTTCAGTAGGGTTCTTCATCATAAAGACACAGTCATCCTACAGAGGAAATGAGATTAATAGGGAAAAATGTGGATAGGTAAGGAATGTTCCCGCTCCTGCTGGGTATACAGATTCCCTTATCACATGCAGTCACATACAGACCAATAATATAAAGGTCATATATATTAACTCATAGAAGCAATGCCCTGACAGTAAGGACACAGTAATGACAGTAAACATTTATAACTCAGCCCTAGGACAGTTTGCACTTGGATGAGAAAGGAAGTTGTGAAGTGCAGCAGAGAAGCAGGAAGAAGCTGTATGACTATAACATCTTTTCCACTAAAAGTTGTGCTCTTTATCTCCAAGAAAAGTGCCAAGAAAAGTAAATATGAACAGTTAACTGTTTCCACCAAATCCAAATAATGCTCACTGTATAGAAAAATCATACAGTTGCTATTTTATGGTTTATTTGAATCTCCTGATTCATACCAAAGTGAAGGAAACTGCTCACTTAAGTTTGAGTTTCACATTATGCTTCTAAACCTCTGTCTGGATTGATCCACAATCATGACAAAACAGAAGCTGAAAAAATGTGTGAAGGTTGATCTTTCACATGATTACTCTGCTTTTAAAAACAACAAGATTACTGAAAAACTTCACAAAGGAAACTACAGAAAATGCAGTTGTAGCTACATTCATTTTATTCATCTACCTAAGTTATAATGTTTAAGTGATAAACAGAAATTATTTTTTGCCTTACTTATATAATTAATGCTCTTAATATATATACTTGCATATACTTACTTACCTTATAAAAACTTCGAGAACCTTTTGCCCAATTTGTATAGTAAACTGGGCTTCCATCTGTCCATAAGTATGTGTGCTCCTCATTTATGTCATTCAGTCCAATCCAAGCATCAGTTGCAGCTTTTTTTAAGAGAGACATGAGGGCAGCTGAAGGAAAAAAAGAAAAATTGTAAAAGGAAAGAAACTGCATGCATCTTCCCCCAACAATGCAGACTCTGGAGTGCCTGGAAATAGTATTTCCAAAATTTTTAAGGGAATCTGTGTGTACACTTTTCTGTGTTGTTAACTATCTGAGGAAGCAGGGAAAATGTTTTAATGGTATTACAGAAATTAATATGAGTACACTAATCCTTGACACATAGAAAATGAATCTGCAGATTGTGCACTCCCTTCTTTTCTTTGGTAACTACTTTATTAACTAGGCTTAATAAATTCATTTCTAAACATACATAACACAAATAAAACTACTTCATAACCAAGAACATATGTACTGAGATCTCAGCCTTTTGGAAGGCCAGATACTGTTACACTTAGTTCCTGCTTAGTCTGACTTTCCACTAATAGAATGTCCTTCCTCTGCTATAGAAAAAAGCATAAACCACAGGAACTGGATGGAGTGATCTAGGAGATGGTCTGCGTACAGCCCTCAGGATCTGAGGCATTACATTTCCTGAACAAACATGAGGCCTCACTAAAAAAAAACTTGTAACATGCTGAGCAGCAAGACCAGCAGGCTGAGGTCCAGCAGAACCAGGGGAAGAGGGGCAAGCTGGGACTCCGACATCAGAGCCTTCTGCTGCCAGAGGATGTGTCCTTCACTGACATCCCTAACATTTGGCTCAGCAGCAAGGTACATAGGGATTTGTTTTGGATATTATTCCCTTCATGTCCTATTTTTACATGTACACTAAAAAAAAAAAAATAAAAAAAATAGACATTTAATGCCCCTAATACAAAATACTAATATTTTAAGAGTTAGAAGTCCATTGTACATCCTATATCAACTCCAAAGCTATTATTTAAATATAGTAATGAGTTTGACATAATCACAATTAGCTATACTAGAAACTGATAAAAGAAAGCTCACCCGAATTTTAAAAGCTAATTTTAAAAGCTAATCAAGAAATATTTAAAAGCTAATCAAGAAACTAAAAGTTATGTAAGTATTTTTCCAAAGGTGCTGTTCCTCATTCAACATAACTTTAAATTAATATGGTATAAATAATAACATGTATTGCAGAAACTACACCATCTGTTTTAATCTGTTTATCAGAAATTACTGGATGTGTCATTATCAAAATATTGGTGCTTTATACCTTGCATTTCCTTTTTTGATATAGTAGCCAGGTTTCCTCCAAAATTAATACAATTGTTCCGTGCAGCGTGCCATGTCAATGTATCATTTTCATTGAGGCCAAATATTTTGAAACACTGAAAAAGAGAAGTGTGCCAAATTTATAACTGGATGTTTTAAATTTTGGTGAAAACATCTATTAATAACAAACAAGGTAAAATGGATATTTTAAGCAAAAATTGACATTAGCTGATTTAACAGTCCTTTCTAGCTTGATTCTAGCTCTTTATGAAAGAGGAGATATATACTAAAAAATTAGCATAAACCCCAATATTTTAGCCTACACTTGCAGGAAGGATGATTTCAGCAGAAATTATTTTAAAGCTTCTGAGCACTCTCCTGAGGTGTGATTTTGTAAGAGGAATGCCCAAGAAGATCTCAGAAAACAAACAAGGATAAGTCACTGAAGCTAAACATCTCAGCTTCTGTTGCCCTGTTTGTAATACCAGATTTGGTTCTCATAGGATAATCACAGCATGAGAATAATTCTGACATTACAAAGAAAACCACGAATTTACCATTTCCTGTAATATGACCAACGAGATTTAACAAAGATGTCATTAAACAGCTTTGCCAGAGTCAAGCAGCCTGAATATGTTGATTAAAGCTGAAAAGTCAATCAGGCAATTAGGGGGAAAAGTTGGGTAAAAGGGAGGTAGCTCCATGGCAATCAGAAGTGGTGTCTAAAAAATCAGAGTGAAGGATGGAACCTCTGGAAGCTCCTTTTACAGGAGATGAGGAAGAAAGAAACATTTAAGCTTCACGAAGCACTATGAAATGGAGCTAACTCTGAGTTTGTGACTCTTCCCCAGGGCTGAGAGAGGGAAGGGAGGAGGAGACAGCAGCCAGTGTCTCAAACAAAGGAGATAACTGAAATCATACTGAAACTGAAATCATACTTTGGCTTAGCCAAAAGGAAAAGAGATGGAACTAGATGAGGCAATGTAATCAAGGATTATCTTCACTGCTAGGTGGACTCTTAATGGTGTACACTGTCATTTTATAGTTTTTATAGCTTCACTGAGGACAATCTATGGATTTTAAATACATAGAGTCTCTTATTCTGAAATTCTGTCTTTCGAGAAGACTATGAGTGATCTTGCATAATAAAGGGGGGCCAAGGGTATAGTTGAAATACTTAGAATCCTTAGCATGTATTTGGTTATATAAAAAATGTGATAAATTTGCTCAAGGAAAGGTGCCTTAGTGTCTAAAGAGCTGGTGCATAGCAACCAAGGGATGAATAAGTGTCCAGGTGACCTGACAACCAGATGACCTCAGCACAGTAAACAAGAATATACAACAGCTCTGCCCATGGAGAATTGCTCTGCCATCCTTGGCAACACTTAACACTACCAAAAACATATTTTATGATAACTGAAAACCCCACAACAACTGAAAATCTGAACCAAAGATGGTTGCTATTCCACTCTTCTTAAAATCCAAGGTACTGACATGTCATACTGTACCTTGTTATCAAAGAGGAACCAGTCTTCTGCACACCCCCCCTTTGGTGGTGGTGAAGTGGGAGCAACAGCTGGGCGAACAGTATTGTTAAGCCTTTCACAGATAAATAACTCGACACTGCCACAGTTAAGATCATTCCATGTACCTGAAAGCAAATTAGAAAAGAAAGAAAACCTAATACAGCTAGGACTAGGATAAAGAGTGTCCTTTCATATTGCAAACGTGTTGCAGGAAGCAGAACTGGTAACTGTGTTTGTATTTATCCCCCTCTGAAATAATGCGTGTTTTTCATGTATGTTCCTTGGAAATACTCAGGTTACCATCAAAATTAAGAATACAAATAATTTGTTTGAGAACAAAAATATCTTAATATTGATAACTCATAGCATTTTCTAGGGGGAATTTTAGTTCAAATGCTTAAGTCATCGCTCTAAGATCTGCACAACCTCGAGGATTACTCTGTCAGTATTTAAGTACATGGTCCTTGTTACCCTTCTACCTGAGTCTTTCAATCTTCTGCATATGTTTTCATCATATAGGAGTATGACATAAGAATATAACATTAACATCAGCACCCCCATTATACATATCAGGAACAAATAAGGAAATGTCATTCATTTCATTAGCTGCATAAAGTTACAAGGCAATTACCTACAGCAGCGCTCATCACACCTTATATTTAATGGAGGTACTGTCATAATTCATTGAAGTTAAGGACATAATTTATCTTATCTTAAAGAAACTCTCTGAAACAGGATATAATATTTGCTCCCCACCCAAAAAAAATGTTCATTTCCTTCCACTGACTGGGACACTTTCCATACAACTGAATCACCTCATCTATAGATTTTGAGACTAGGGATGTTTAAAAGTAGAAGAGATTAACTTCTCCAAAGCAGACTGTTTGGCTAGTGAAAGCACAATTACTTGCAACAGTCTGTGTTAAAGGATACTTGTATTTATTTTAATTAAAATATTGCATAACATTGACTAGTAATAATCAGAGTCATAAAATGGACAGAGGTTAGAGGAAATATAATACTGACTTCATCTGCAGGTGGTCTGATGCTTAACTGCTTGATGCTAATTCTTGCTTAAATTATCTGACAAGGCCAGGAATCAAATTGCAAATGTAATCCAGTGTGTTAGCTACACAGACCTGCTTTTTTTTAAGTGCATAAATGAAAAAGATAATGTTATTTATTTTTCTGTGCATTCTAAACATTTTACACAGCATCAGGCTTCTCAGTATTCTCACTCACCCAGCCTTGCACGTGCAGCACTCCCAAGCCTCTGCCCACTGTGCAGACTGAATTATAACACCCACCTGTTTGGGTATACATGACCACACAGTTTTCATCATTATTTGCAAAATTGGGTTCATTAGGAGCCCAGGCAACGTAGTTGACTGGAGTTCCATCCATCCACCTGAAAGAAGAAGTTCGGGGACATAACAATTCTTAGCTGAATTGGTAATACTTCTTTGTAAAAGTCATATTAAAAAACCTGTGTTCTCTGGTTGAAAAACAAAACAGAACAAAACAAAAAACCCACAGCCCCCCCCCCCTCCCCCAAAAAAAGAAAAAAATAAACCCCCCCACAAACTGAAAAAAAGAGTATCAACTGCCTACTCTGCTGACATAGACCAAATCTAAAATAATCTTCTCAGCTACTAGTCCCAGCCTTTCTTGGTCTCCAAGCACTGATAGCCTGCAGGAAACACACCAGTGTAGCACTGGATTTGGCTTTCTCTGAAGCACTGAATCAGAAATCTGAGCCTATATGAGTTTTTTCCTGGGTCCAAAGGCAGTAATGTAAGATATTGTTGGGTAAGAGAAAGACAAAGTGGAATAAGAGAAAGCCTTGAAACACATTCTGGGACTGCTTGACACCATTTTATTAAACAAAGGAAATCTTTAATATTATAGTTATGTCTTTCAGTTGTGCCATAATCATCTCTGAGTTTGATGATCACAAATTTATTCTCAAAAAGTAGCCAAGATAAAAGGGGAAAGGCCTCAGTGTACAGGAAGAAGAAAAGTATAGTGGGGAATCTGCCAAGACTGAGAGCCCTCAGATAACATCAGCTTCAAGGCAATTTAGAGTTTTCCCAGTTTTAAAGACTAAGCAACTTTATGCATGGTTTTGCAAGTAAATTTCAAATAAGGAATTCAACAGATTCCCTAGCTGCTTCCACATGTAAGTCTCCTGAGTCAAATAGGAAGAAACAGTACATACTAATCTGGGAGAAATAATATAAAGAATAAGAGCAATGCCATCCTCCAGCAGGGAGGAGAATGAAACTAATGAGGGAGTAAGGGAGAATGCACAAATAATGGTGTTTTCTGAGCAGTGAATGTCATTTAGAAAGCAGGAGCTTTAGGTGATGAGACTACCCAGTCTCTGTGGCTTGTGGCCAAGAAAGGCATCCTGAGATGACAGAAGAAAGGCTAACATGAAGAGACTAAGACAAGTTTCCAGTCTCAGAAGGCAGCACCAGGAAAAGAATTGGGAAGGGAAGGAGTGGAGAAGAGTGAACTGTAACTCATGTAAGGCTCCAAGGGAGGTTTAGTATATTCCTAGAGTAATGATTCCATATAGCTTGAAGCTGTCCTGTCCTGTCCTATAGCAGCAGAACCTTCTGGAAATTACCTTCCAGACAAGGGCTCTCCTCTAAAACCCACCACGATGCCTCACTACAGTTTTTTGGGGGTTGGTGTTTTGGTTTTTTTTTTTTTTCCTTAGATCATTTGAATATATCGTGATGTCTGCAAATAACTTCTGGAACATCCTGGACGCCTCCAACCAATTTTATTATTTTTTATATCTAACAAGGAAAAGGGGACTGCACTGCACTGACTAGGTGAAAATCTCAGCCCCACAATATAAAAGCAGAGTATAGAACCAAAAGAAGGGGAAATAGCGCAAATATTTCATATTACAGGAGAAGCGCTTCCCTGAAGAGCAGAATCTCATTTTAAACCTTCATATCCAGACATGGCTGTGGATGTCATAGTCACTGTCAGTCATTGAATTTTGACAGTCTCTTGCCAACATCTATGCAGAGTATTCGTAGACTGATTTGGGTTTGAAGAAACTTTAGAGATCACCCACACTGTGATTCTTACAAACTTAATTTGTTTTTACTTACCGGAATGTCTTATCCAGGCTCACACTTAAGCCGATATAAAAGTTATTTCCCCAGTCTTTGTAGAAAGTCTAACACAAAAAAAATAAGAATTTTAATGATCTGAAATAAAAGAAATTTCAAATAAAATAAGCAAGCACTCAAAAGCAGCTTTAATATGAGTTATACAATTGGATAGGATGCCATGTGCAGGGAGTTGCTGAGATTATGTGTCTCAACTGCAATTTTCCTCTTATTTCCAATATTTAAATAAAAAATAAAAGAAGAAAGGAAGAAAGGAAGAAAGGAAGAAAGGAAGAAAGGAAGAAAGGAAGAAAGGAAGAAAGGAAGAAAGGAAGAAAGGAAGGAAGAAAGGAAGGAAGAAAGGAAGGAAGAAAGGAAGGAAGAAAGGAAGGAAGAAAGGAAGGAAGAAAGGAAGGAAGAAAGGAAGGAAGAAAGGAAGGAAGAAAGAAAAGAAAGAAAGAAAGAAAGAAAGAAAGAAAGAAAGAAAGAAAGAAAGAAAGAAAGAAAGAAAGAAAGAACGAACCCCACCACAGCACCACAGAATGGACTGAAAAAGAAATTAAATAAGTAGCTATTTTAAGAAGATAAAAAAAAATGGCTTAATCAGGCTATAAAATAAGCCAATATTATAACCATTTTAGAAAAGTTAATGAGAATTTGTCAAAAGGAATTAAATAGTATGTGAAGAAAATAATAAAATAACAAAACATACACAGTAACCGTATCTTCAAGCCAAATAGAGCCAGGTTTTATGGTAAAGGTCATAAGAAGCCCATGAAAGGTGGCAGTGATTATTATTATATTGTGGACCACCTTCTAAGATTTCACAGGCCAGATGGAAGAATTGCCTCTGTGCTGGACAGAACAGTGCATTTTTCAAGTAACACACATTTCTTACATATTTCCAAAGAAAATTTTTTTCACTTTCACTCTCAATGACAGCAAGATCACCACCACTCTTCTTGCAAAAGTCTCTGGCTTTTTCCATAGGCATTCTTTCCCTGCTGAAGTAGTATTCCTTATGATTATATATTATCCAGTCATCTTCGCTAATAATATATTCATATTCTGCAAGGTAAAACATTAATAAGTCTATAATAGAAATTATCATTACATGCAAATTTATTTGTGTTATTGGAAGTACAAGACTTACTGAAGGTAGAAGTAGGCTCTGGTTTCAGTGGTGCTCCTGCAATGTAAATCAATATCTGAGTACATTATTTTTCTCAGACACCTGTCAATCAAATATATTTATACAGTTTATAACATTTTAATTCCAAATAATGAAATTAATGTCAAGGGTTACTTGGTATGCTTATTTTTGTCACAGAATGCAACTCAGCAAAATACCATGTTAGAGATGATCACAAGTAAAGCTAACAGAAATTGTGTCCAGGTTCATTCTGCTGTATTCAGTCACAATTCATCAACATGCTGCTTGTGTATCCCCAACTTACAAGTGTACCCCATGGATGAATTAATGCTTTTATTTAAATTAAAATACATTAAGTGCTTCATTGTGCCTGATGGCAGAACTGGCTCCAATACCTGCAGACAGTGTGATCTGGCCTGGAAAGGATGTTCTTATCCCTCTTTAAAAGTTGCTTAATGAAGAAAAATTTCTTACCTTTTTTTATTTGGCAAACATAGGCCTGCATATGTTCACAAAATAAATCATTCCACCTCATAAGATTGTAAGCATTAAACACACCACATTTTTCATTGCCATCATAATTGTTTGGTTCTCCACCTCCCCAGCTTTCAAAGTTTACCTGTAGTGGAAACACAGCTTTGTTACTATTCTTCCTAATGTGAAACAATTGCTTTATACTGTCCGGTCAAAGAATGTACTTAATTTAATTTCATGATCCATCTTATGCTTTGGTGCCAGACCTTGTAAGAAGGACACAACCCTTGCCTAGCACAGTGAATTCCTACACCATGTGTCTTCATAGGCCATGTTAGTAAGCCAAGAAGTTGTTGCTGTCTTTGCTATAAGGAGAGATTATGTTTTCCTGTCAAGCTCTAGAGAGAAGTGTCTAAGTACCTTCCTCTAACCCCTGAGTTGGCTCTCCTGCTCTGATGTTCCAATAGGGAGATTGTCCATCAGTGCTACCAACTGGACTTGAGCCTTCAGACTTTGATCTGCCTTTGCCTTCAGACAGAAAGGGCAACAAAACCTAGCTTGTGAAGACATACAAAATTATTTCTAACAGTAAATAACAAATGAGAATATGCAGATTGGGACAACGAGATTTGCTTAGATCAAGAAAGATAATCAGGTAATCAAGAAAGTGGAATCAGGTACTAAAGTGGAATCAGGTACTAAAGACTTAAGATCACTTCCAGCTTGTATAGGAGGAACTGTGAGAGCTCTCTTCCAAGATATACATGGAAAAAGTAGACAAAAAGCTGTGACGATAATTTATTTACTCACTGGTGAGCCATCACTCCATACAAATCCTCTGTCGGAGTCCAAGGCACTCAAACCCATCCAGAGAGATTTGTGATGATAGTCTCTTTCTCTGAATGATTGCCAATATAGACAATCAGAACCGGTGGGAAATAGAGATGGAAAATATATATCATTGCATTATTCTCAGTGTTTCAATGCTTGAAGTATCATTTTAGGCAGTCATATAAAGTAATTATTCAACGAAAGTAGTTTGACCAAGTAGCTTAGTCATCAAAATTCAGACCTGTGTCTACTCATGATCTAAATATTTATATAAGCAAATCAATAGGCTGGGCTTTCCTTAGCCTCCCAATTTTAAACCTTAACTAAGGAAAGAAAGCAGCACAAACTGTTCCTTTAAACAAGAGTATTTCAGCTATGGACCATCTGCAAATGAACTAAAAACATCAGGTTTATCCCTTTGAGCTGAACTCAGTTGAAACCAGTTTTGGAGATCATTCTTCTTTTTTTGTGTATGTTTAGGATCCTTCCGCGCATAGAATCACCTTCCCAGGGGCCTACCAAGAAACCCTCTTATTCACCTCTTTCTACCCATTCCCTCCTCACCACTTTGCAAGGATATACACCATTTCTATTTTGATCTTTCACCAAAATTTCTTTGTCTTTCAGAAAGGTAATTTTTAGGGGTTTTTTCCTATATTACAACAATGGACTGTGCAGACACTTACAAGCCAGCTATTAGGTTTTGTTCTTCTTCACTGTGGATACATGCCAAATCTCCTCCAATGGCTCTGCAAAAATCTCTTGCACCAAACCATGTTTGCATTTTTTCCCTTCCTTCTTGAAAAATCTATGAAAATGCAGAGATTTTTTCAGTAATGTAGCAACAGAATTCTGGGCTTCTATTTTTCTTCTGGACTCCTTGTCTCTAATTTTATCACTTCATATTTAATCATGCAACAATAAGCCTTTGGCCATTATTAAATTTGATTATGGCAGCTTTATTTTTCCTATCAGAGTCCCTGTGACTCCAAACTTCATTTCAACCTGTATGCAGCACCTCCCATCACTTCCCAGCCACATGATCTGGGGGATGGCTGGAGATGTTCAACCACAGACTACATGTCAGGTACACTGAGTAAAATCTGCCTACCCTGCATATACAAAGCATTCTCTCCTTTGAAATTACAAGTGTTTGCATTCAGAAGTTAAACACCTACTTTGAAGCAGAAGCTGCTCTGAGAAGTGGACTGCCATCCCTCTGGGCACGATGGGAGAGGACTGGTCGCTGGAGGAGGTGGGGGGGTCACCCCCTCCACCAGCTGCTTGCAGAGAAACATATTTGTTTCTTCACAGTTCAAAATATCCCATAATCCAGCTGAAGTTCCTGTTATCATGGCCACACAGCCTGACTCTCTTCCTTCATGAAACATAAAATTTTTAAACCTTATTGATAAATAGATACATTTTCTCAAAGCAAATGTTACTTACTTAAGAGTAACCTGTGCCCACTCTGTTTGGATGCCAGTAACTTACAGGAGCTCACATGCATTTTAGTTAAATCATAAAAGGAAATCCAGTATACTACAAATCTTTACCAAAACCACCAAAACACAAAGAGCAAAAGATTCCAATAGACACATGCTGTCTCAGGTCACCTAGTGGAAGAAATTGACACCATCCCTGATTTAATCAGCCTAGTACTAACAGAAACATGCACTGTAATTTCTGCCACTTTATGCCAGAAGAGTTTTTGACCTACTTGTTAGCTCTCAAGCCCTCACTTCTTTGGGGGAGGTAGAGCAGAAACTCAGTGGTCCCCATGGCACATACCTGGCATTCCTGCATTCCAGTGAGTGAAGGTGACAGCATCCCCACTGGCCCACTTGAAGGTCCCTTGCTCCTCCATGTCTGAGAGACCAATCCAGAAATACTTTGCTGGGTTGAATCCAATTACAGAAGTCAAAAAAGCCTGTTCGTATCTGTGAAGAATAAGTACCAAGCTGATCTACCAGGCTTTATCTAATTTACTAATTTCTTCAAACAAGTAATTCTGGCAGAGTTAAGGGGATGTGTTAATATGTGAGAAAAGATAAGTATGGATTGAGGTGAGGATAATTATTTTACTTTTATAGTCAAATTATTTTTTTATTTTGTTAATGTAAATCGTGTTTAAAACCAAGTGACTATTTTTTTTTACTCTGCAATGAACAACACAATCTAAAAACCTCTTGTGTTAATGCAAGTTTTTATTAATTCTGTATAAGGAAGAGCTACAGTGTTTCACTGAGATAAAGTCTAGATCTTTAAATCTCATTACTCTGGGGGAAACATCTAGTTTTATTCTAAACAGAGTAAGTTTCCTGATCTGCTTGTTGGAAAAAAAGAAAAAAAAAGTTTAAAAAATCCAGAAGAAATAAATAGTTTCATGCTTTGAAACAATCTGGTAATTTTGAGTCAGTGGGGGTGACCTAATTTTTTAATTTTTTTATTCCTGCAGCCAACAACAGTGTAGTTCTGTAATATACAACGACCTGAATGTTTGTATTGATAACATACAAGCCCCTGATGAATTTTGTAATACTTCTTCAGTGTAGCACAAATTTTTCAGCAAACGAGTGGTGTCACATTAGACACTATTAATAGCTTCAAAGTAAGAAGAAACTTTCCTTTGGCCCTCCCATCCTGCTTGTGTGCATGAAAGGTCAAGAATTGTGTTTCCATACCTGTCTTTCACAGTAGTCAGGTAACCTTTGTTTTCTTCACAGATTCGTTTTGCTTCTGAAAAGGTTGCAGGTAGCTGTGCCACGGAGTAGCAGTAAAAGCCATGTTTCACCCAGCCCTGTCAGAGTCAACAGCAGAGGTGCCATCAGATTGTGCCACACAGTTCACTTCCAAAAGCCACATTAGTACCATTCCCCAAGTCAAAATGAACCTCAGAAAAGCCAGGAGAAGAAGTGAAGAGGCTAATCAAACACAGCTTTTGCCACCAGAACTCTGTGTCTTGCCCCTTGCTAAAGGACATACGAGGTTCTGTTGGTGAGCAGAGAGCTGTGGTTATGACTTGGAGCTGGCAAGCACACCTACAGCCCCTGTGCAGCTCCTTCTGTAGAGCCTGCTCTGCTTTCCCTTTGTACAAGTGGAGCTGTTGTGGGAGGTTGTGATCTGCAAAAGTCAGCTCAAATTCTCCTGCCTTCTCCAGCAGGTTGACTGAAATGAGAAGGCTGTGTGCAAGCCAAGACCAGTGAGTTACAGCCTGAAAATAGACTGAGATGCTCTGCAGAGAATGGCTTTTATGGGTGAAGTGACAGTTCTGCAACAGGAGAGATCTGAGTGAAGTGCACACGTAAGAGAGGGAAAGTAGTACATAGATCTACATTTTAGTTAAATAAAATCTAAAATTCCCCATTAGTCTGAGAAGTATTTGTACACATGAATTAACAGTTTCCTAGGGCTCCACCATGAGCTGTCAAAATAATTGACTTCTGTGATACTCACCATCATGGGAGTAAAAGTAAAATGCAGTGACCTTTTATTGCTTCTCTTCTACACTTACTTTCTGGCAGCCTGGGTAAGTAACTGCAGCTTCCTCTGATTCTTCTGCCAAAGGTTTCCTTTTACAGATGTAACCAAGTTTTGTGTCACAAGTACTGTCAGCCCAGGATCCATCCTGAGCATGGTGAGAAGAAACAAGAAGTGAAATCTAGAGACATGTTCACCATCCTTAGAGAGAATCCTTCTCTCTTCATATGGCTGAAGCTTTTCAGCTCTCTTCCTTGACCTAATGGTTTCTCCAAAACCCCATAACAGCGAACACAATAAAGACAGTGAGGACCACATTTCTGCAGAAGTGTGAGAGTGGGGGTTGCCTGTATTAAAGGTTCAGTAGCTGATGAGTGCAGGAGGAAAACATGCTGTTCCACCCTATGCTCACCAGCATAGTATTTATTATATTTATATAACCAGATTTCAATCACAAGGAAATGCTAAACAGAAAGTATGAAAAATGTATTGTTTAAGTCTTTTTTCCACAGTATTATGATGTCATTTTAGGCTGAGTATAAAGCAAGAAATTTTTTTACCTAATTTTTTATGCCTCCAGTAACATGACTCTCCAAAGTAGCTCTAATCAGTGTTTTAGGTGTTTTAGGGGAAATATAAGAAAGTTCTCCAAGAATCATACTACAAAGCTATGGTCAGCCATGTTGAATGTGCATGATGAGTTACTCCAACCAATTTCAGCCAGAAGACTGATTGTAACAGTTGCAGAACAGACCAGGTCTCAGTGCAGCACATGGCTGCTGGTGCTCTACCTTGCACCTTCCTCATCTGGTCTTCAGTGTCCCTCTAAACTAAGATGTTCTGAATAATATTCAAGTTCCTAAAACATTCCAAGTTCCTAAAAACCTTTAAAAGCCCTGTTTCTTTTTTCTTTTTTTTTTCTTTTCTTTTTCTTTGTATATTTTAACAAATATGGTTTTCTTTGGGTGGGGAGCATAAAAAACAGAATAAATCATGAAAGCAGAAGAGAGATTTTTACCTCTCCTTTCATAACAATGCAGTCTGCCTTATTCTGTGTGTGGGCTGGCTCTCCATGATGCCACTTGGTAAAAGTCACAGGTGTCCCATCACTCCATTCAAAATACATTGGAACCCTGAAGTCATTTAGGCCAATCCACAGTTCATCATCTGGCTCTGGGAACACAAAGGTGACTGTAGGCATGGGTGTGTCTTAAAATGAAACAATCACATCTCACACCTCTTTTGACTGAAGAATGGCTTTTTAAAAAACATTTATAATAACAGTTACAATGAATAAATTACTAACAGCAGCTGTGTAATTTCTGATAAAAAGAGTGACCTGCAGGAATACTCACTGTAGCCAAGCTGAGACACTGCAAAACTGTATTCCTCAATATTATGGATACTCGCCAGCTCTCCATCTTCTTTTCTACAGGAAGACTGGGCTGCTTTCCATATTTTGGGTGTTCTGTAAATTCTATAGCAATGACCTGAATAGGCCACCCATCCCCTGGAGCACTTAAAAGGCTTTAAATCACCTAAAAAATTATTTTAAAAAATTAATGAACAGTCCTGTTCAATGCTTTCCTTTTTATCAAAAAGGCACTTACCTGTGCTGATATGAATTTGAAATATTGGAGCACAGACTGGCAGAGAAGCAAAACTCTCCAGATCAGAAGGAATATAAACCACATTTTTCTAACCCACTTGTTCTGGGAGATACCAAAAAACTATTTTACAAGATCAAATGAATAATAAATAATTTTTCATGCAAACTTGCAGGACAAAACTGTGTATTAAACCCTCCTCAGTGAGGCTCCGGGTACAACCATGTTTTACAGTCTCTTTTTCTACACAGAGACTATTTCTTGGTGAGCCCTGGAGATTTTGTATACTTTTTCTCTGGAAACACCAGGTCCTCGGGGGCCAGCTGGAGCTCCTGCACAGTCCAAATCACATATCAGAAAGACCAGACAAATTTATGTTACACCAGGCATGCTAGAAATCCCAGTTGCAGAGAAATACCACACACATTGTTCAGCAGCTATTTCTTGGTGTCAATTTAGTGTGGACACACACACACCTTCCACTGCTTTGAAGGTTCACATGGTCCACACTTTTAAAGTTAACTGGAGAAGGCAGGATGTGCACCCAACACTGGTGTGTGATCAACCACATTGCTCAGTGCTCCATGGATGTGGTTTTGACCTTTCCATCTTGTTTAGCCCTATGCAGCATCCAGGCATGGTCTGGAAGTTAGCATGTGTCAGAAGCCATTCCAGGTCTGGATGCAGCCAGAATGTAGAGGATGCCAGCTATAATGTGCCATTCATCCCCTGAGCCAGAGAATAATCTTATATACTAATATATATGTATCTGAGTTACTGTAGAGCTTGTAGTATGCTGAGAATTCCCAAGTAACTGCATACCATTTTCTTCACATGCATAAGACCTAGTTTGCCACAGGTGGAAACCTCAGCTGGGAAAAGTTGTCAGTCTCTTAATTTGTCCCTTTCAGAATGGAGCAAAAAGAGATGGGAGAACATGAACTCTGGCTCACATCTTTTTTGCAGAACACTATTGTATTTTTCAGAGCACAGGATATTCATCAGTATCTTGTGGTCTGGGTAATATGACTAAATACATAATCCTGCCTGGTATCTTTGCAAAATGATATATAACATCTACACCTTATCTTTAAAATGAGCCAGAAAATTGAAGTCTTCTCTGTGATGACTCACAAGAGTAACCCTTTCGTTTTGACAATATACTGTAATTTTATATATGGCCTCCTTCCAGTATTTCTCACTCACTTCAAAAATATCCTTATTTTTCGACCAGCTTACCTGAGGCAATAGTAGAGGAATCTGCAGAGGAGTTTCTCTTTTGACAGATGTATCCCAGTTTCCTATCACACACCTGGTTTTCCCATTTACCATTCCTTCCTTGGAAGGTCCCACATATTTTTCCAGATTCCACAGAGGGACTTCCTGAAGGAAAGAGGTATAATATACAGTCAATACCTCTGTTAACACTGAAAATTTTCATCTCACCAGAGGAAGGAATGTATGAGCCTTTTGCAGCTCTAAAGCCACTGGCATATTATTCTTTAGAGTGATAATTCCTGAGAGGACCCAGGGAGGGATCACCACTGGAATGACCAAGAGAGCCAACTGCTGCATTCAGAAAAAAAAAAAAATTATACAAAGAAAGCTATAATATAAATTCCATATGGGGTGGTAGTATTCAAAAAAACTCAGCATCCTTCATTGCTAAATGCAGGACATGCAATGCATATGTAATGCCATGGGCGTGCTTGCTCTTTGGATGTCCCAGTAGTCACAACAGATATTATGAAAATACATTACATGGCAACATGCAAGATGGTGACTTAGATCCTAATAAAAGAGTAGAAACTTACTAAGAGAACGTGCATCAGATAAATGTCATATGCAGTAAGTGAGAAAAGCAATTGAAAATATTTTTATGCAATGTTTCTCTTCAGTTTTTGGTGGGTTTTTTTCTCTTTACATTCTCTTTATAGAAGTTATTTGGTTTGAATAATATGAATGAAGAGAAAATTGTGTATGGAAAAGAATATTGAATGAGCCATAGATACTTATTCTTAACTTATTTAGGAACTTAACAGCAACTTATTAGATAAGCTATCTGCTTTTTCTGGGAAGTTCAGAGTTAAGAGAGATCCATCTCCAGTGTGTCCCTATTACTGCAATATCCTTCCTTTCTCATAATTCCCCACAATTTGTGAAAATTCTATAAAACCAAAGGAATTATGTTACAGTAGTTTAAGGAATATAGAGAATATTGGCCCAGATGCTGATTACCATTTCAGAAAAGTGTGTTTACCTGGAGCCCAGTTTAGGTATCTGAAAGGACTGCCCCCGATCCACTGCCAACCACTGTCAAGTGCACTGAAAAGACCGGTCCAGAGCTTTGCATTGACACCCAGGTCACTAGTGAGTCCTAAATGGCCAAAAGAAAGGAATAGACAAGGTATTAAATTCCTCTAACTTTTTCAGTTATTAAATAAACATGAAATAAAATTTTAAAGAGTGGAAAAAATGATATAGTAGTTTATTTTTAAATTAGGGTCAGATTTTTCCACTATTCTAACACATTTTTTATAAGAATGTATTAAGACCTATTTACATGAGGTAAATATAAGTATCTATGTTTAAGCTCTTGGACCTGACCTACATTTTAACTGTATGCATTAGTTTGACTGTTGTGGGGGTTTTTTTAACTTTACCTAATAAATACATTTCTTCATGAAGGTCTGTCACAGTTAATAACTCTGCATTCTGTTGCTGGCAGCTTTTTCTTGCTTGGTGCCATGTCAAAAGCGACTCTGAGTTTATCTGATAGTGGGTTTTTGTCACTGGGTTTGTTTTCCAAAGGTCATTGTGGATGAAGCCTATAAAACATGACAGCAACTCGACAAGGTACCCATACTTTAGAAAGCAGAGAATAAAATCTTTATTGCAGACTAAAACTACGTAACTGTATGATATGGTAAGTTTACCCCATATACACATAGTTTACCTCACATACATACTTTGTCCAATCCAAATTAATAACAGATTGATAACATAAAGAAATATTTCTCCTGCAAATATATTTTTTCTACATTCTCCCTCTTCTGCTTTTATTTATATCACAGAGTTCAGTTCCCATTATCCCACTCACTGTACACACACATTTCCCTATTCTCTGTACAGAAAACCGTGGTCTCCACATCTGTTTCTTGCCTTGGAAACCACCTTGCTCTCTCCCAGACTTTCCAACATGACAGAAACAAGGATTTCCAGACATGAAGCAGGGGTGGAGGGGTAGAGTATTTGTGCTGGGATTACTGAAAAGCTGTGTTGAGGGTTTTGTGGAAGTAAGGAACACCAAAAGCGGATGAAAGTCACTACCCACGTCCTGCACCTTTCCATTCACTCCAGCCTTCCTGTTCTCTGCTCCACCCTGTGATAAACCACCATCATCTCACCTCCCTCATCCATTGTATTTCTTTCTGCCTTTTATTTGCAGAACTTTCTTCTCACCTAGTCCTAGGTGGTTTCTCTTTCTTTTTCTATCAGTCCCAGTCACCTCCTTCACAATACACCCCATATCTTCCAGTACCAGGAGCACTCTTCATCTCAGCTGCAAAAACAGTGAGTGAAGAGCAGATATCTGATTTTATCATTGCAAAGCTCACCATGGACTAGGCACGCCGAAACCATCTCCTTGTCCAATGCTACTTCCGCAGCCCAAGGAGAGTGAATGAAACTTTTTCTTTCCTGAATCTTTAAAAATAAATTACCTCTTAGGGGACAAATTCCAAAAAGTCGATCTTTATCAAAATCTGAAGAAGTTGCACACCAGAGAGAGCTTGCATCCTCACTCCGAGGGATGCACTCAGAGTACCATTTACCATTGAGCTTAAAAGGGAACACGCAAGGTGCACCAAAGGCATTTCCTCCCAGTGTGTAGATATCTACAGAGAGAAACATAGAGTAATAGTAGCCAGTTTATCAGGTGTTCACCACAGTGTCTGCTCGTAGGCAGCTCTCTGTGGACATAGTTCTGCTGTGCATGAGTTAAACACATCAGTACTTCATTCCTACAAAGTCTTTCCTGGCTTTTGTGTCAATTAGACATGACTATGGCAAGATAGTTAGAATTAAGACTCTCAGACAACCCTTATTTGGCCCTCCAACTAATTTCGGTCAATTTTTTTCTTTTCATTGCTACCTGGACTACTGTGGCAGAGGTACTTGTGACTCAGCTCTTCCCATTATGTACATATTTCTGTCCTCATATGATGTTTAGAATCCCTTTTTTCCTGAAATGGAAGAGCATAGCAAAGATTTCATTTCTTGTTATTTAACTTCCCATCCTCCTTGTGGATGTCCACATCCCATACTTTTGGGATGTCCACTGTATATAGCCCAAGACTGATAACAGTGCAGGAAAAGTAGATCTGATTCTCCAGTAGTCAGGGTGGTAAATCTTATTGACTCCTAAACCATTCAGTACTGGTATTACTACTGCTTTTTCCTATGGTTTCTTCTTCCTGGGCCTGGTGAAATCCAGGCAAATACTATTTAAAGTGGATTAACTTCTTAGAGATAGCACATGGTCATACCAAGTAATAGCATGGAACTAGATAATCTTTAAGGTCCCTTCCAACCCCAGCCATTCTATGATTCTATGAATGGCAACAATACTTATTTAAATACAGCACAAACAGCACTCCTACTAATTGCTCAGACATATTTTGAAACATATATTTCTTCCACTGCTACTGTACAAATAGAATTCCCATTCTCTCCCGTTATTATCTCATAGGCTTTTGTAATTTTATTATTTCATTTGACAGAATCGCACTCTCCAAGTTATGTAGAAATGTACAGAGTCATATTTGCCTTGCATTTCTACTGCCTATTTTAGTCAGCTCTGCCACCGATGTCACTGTAAGTAAAGGTTTGCTGCATCACAAGCAATCAGTATAATGTTTTGTAATTAGGGCCAGCCAAGGTACCTATAAATACAATTTAATTTTCAGTACTCACCCTCATAGCGCTGGGAGCACACACCGTCTGCAGTTCTGTAGATTTTCCACTTGCTCCCTTTGCCCAACGATTTGGACAACCTGATTTTCTTCCCTTTTCCTTTGCCATAGTTGAAAAATAGATCTTTGCCATGGGTTGCAAGCATCTCATCTTGACATTCCCACCACTGGAGCTCATTCGTCCTGTTACAGGGTTCCAAGGTGATGGCAGCCTCCTCATTCTTGGTGAGCACTCCCAGGCACAGCTTGAGTGCCACGCTCAGGAGCTGCGTGGCAGAGACCCACTGGAACTTTTGAAACTCGTTGTGCTCATCACAAGTGGTAGTTACAACTGAGCTGGAGTTCTGAGCTTGGGCACAGAGCTTGCTGTCTTCATTATAGATTGAAAATATGCTGCTATCTACAAATTAAAATGAGAATGCAGACATCTGAGGAGAGACTTGCTATGAGATAAGTCGCTTGCTATTTGACAGCCTGCTACTACAAAAATATTGAACACACAGAGTCCATAGAGGAAGAAATCAAGGGAGGTTAATCAACATGAAGAATTACCATCAAAATGTGCTTAAGATGCAAACAACACAGAAGATGAATATATAACCCTTCAAGAGAAATTGCTCTGCTTCACATCCTTTCTTCAAGAACACCGTTCTCAAAATGGCATTAAAAGTGACCTTTATTAAATTCCATGAGTTCTTCAAAGTTCCACCATAACAGAGCATATTAAACAGTATTTAATTTTGCAAGTAAAAGAATTTCTTGCTTTAAAGTAATTAAAAAATTGCTTTCATACTCAAAATTCAAGTTTTGGGTTTTTTGGTTTTTTTTTTTGACCCAGAGTGAGATTGTTGTTTTAAGCTCATCAGGCAGTGGGTTCTTCACTTTTGGTTTATTATCTTGGAAGTATTTGGCAAAAAGTAATTTCTTCAGAGTTCAGCTTGTGAGTTTCTCAGGAGGGAAGCCACAACTTGCAGCATCATCACTTCAGTTGTGAGCACAGCTAAGCTAACTGTTCTAAGTGCCATTAATAGCTACAATTTAAATAGAAATGTGAGACACTGAAAAACAGGGCTGTGTTTCTTAAGACCAGATGCAGATCTGAACAAGCCAGATGGCATTTTCCCTGGCACAGTTCTCCTGCTGCAGTGGTTCTTAAGAAGGTTGGGTTAGAGGCAGAGGATGGGTTAGAACCAGCATAGTCTCACTTAAAAATGTGTAAAGGAGAAATTCTCCTGTAGTGGATTAGCTCAGCCTTGGCTGGTGTCTGGTGCAATTCAAGTGATAGCAGTAGATCCCCCGTCCCAGTTCTCTATCTGGGAGCTCCCAACAGGAAAGAGCTGTGGACACAACATAATTTATTTCCTCTCAGCAGTAGAAGTATCTGAAATCTAACAGTCAGAAGCTTTCAAGGTCCTTCCTAAAGCCATCAGCTTGGAAAGAGTATTCGAATATGCAATGATCAGTGTGCTATAGTCTATGTGAGCTAAGTAACTCAAAGCACACATCTACCAGTGTTTCTGTGCATGCTGAGAGGACACTGCCCTGTACATCTGAGCTGTACTAACTTCCAATGAGTAATTTTAGATCAGCTTCTGTCTGCATTCAGGCCTATTTTCAAGAATCGGCACTGTCTAGGTTATACCTGTTATTTCTTACACACACACACCCCACCTTTAAAAATGCATCAAGGAAACAGAATGCCTATATCAATACCACCAAATTTAAGAGCTGTTTCAAATAGTATGCTGGGACTGGACCTAAACTTCAAGAAAGACATCAGGAAAGTGTGAGAAAGAATTTGCAAATCCCCATGAAGGGGAAAAAGACTTACCAGACATCGGAAGAGATGTACTAAAGGAATAGAGAAAAACCAGGAACAAGTGGACAGCCATGGCCAAATGTCCTTGTCCCTTTCACCTCAAACTGATGCTGAAGACCAAATCTGTGCCTTGAGGAAAAGCCTTCTGCGCTGAACCAGATTAACAAATCCTTTTCAGTTTTTAAGACCAAACAGATACAGGGAAGTCCTTGGCAAATAAGGAACTGCATCATGTCACATGAGTAATTTTGAAATAATACATTAATGAATAAACATAGCTTTCTAAGCTAGTTTCTCTACTTGATAAATTTTTTCTCTTCAATGGAAATATGAGATCTCAGAGGTATTAGTGAGGATTTTTTGAAACATACTTTACAGTTCAGGTTCACTGTTTTTACAAAGAAGGTGAAATTAATATTGCTACCAGAAATAAAAGGAAAAGGTAAAAAAGTAGAGGAAGAAATATCTGCACCAATACATTATGAAAAAAAATACAGTGCAGTTCAGTACTGTGAAATATTTCCTGAGACACGATGCAGTTCAGTAACTATGTACTTGGAATGAGAAATATGTGAATTTCAGATTTCTGCAGTTCCCCAGAAAATAAAAAAGCTGTAGAAAATAGGATCTGTGTTCTTCAGGAAGCACCTGCCTCTTCTTTTCCTCATTCCTGACTACATGCAGAAGCAATATAACTGACAGCAACCACTGAAGACAATCTGAAGAGAAACTGTACAGTTCCAGGAAGGAGGTGACTGGTAACAGAAAAATAGTGGATTTTCAAATATTGCTGGAGAGGAAGACTGATAAGAAGCAATGCTACATTTTTCATCTCACTGATCTGTGAAAGTTTTCACCCCATGTAAAGTGCACATTTTTTACATATTCTGAAAATAATCTGATTTTACTTTGAAAAACCTCTCTATTTTATGACAGGTGAAAGAATCAGAAACACATAGAGGCAGGAAACTTTACATCCCTTTTTGCATATGGCCTTTGAAAAATCTATTTCCATATGTTCAGGAGAGGCTGCTTTGGGATAACTTCCCCAATATGGTATTTGCAATAAATCTTTCCCTCTTAATTGCTGCTGTTGTAGCCAATGAAACCCTAGATACTACATGTAGGTGTGGGATCCTGCTTCTGTAGTTCCAACTCAGATGAAACGAACCATTCATTGGGTCTAAAACAGTACAAAAAGAGTTGGGGCAGAAAAAGTATTACAACAGTGAAAGAAAATAGTGGGAGCTAAAGGACAGCAGATACAGCTAGCCCAAGAATGTGGAAAGAATGGGAATCTGAGAACACTGAAACCTGAGGAAGAGGGAGAAAAAAGAGAGGGCTGCATGGTCAGTTACTCAGTGAATTATGACGCATATGTAAAGGTGGCTGCATGGAGTCTGGAGTAAACCGTTCTGGTATTTCCCAACATGGGAATGCTGAACTCTGAAACCTCAGCTTTCCAACTTGCCTTACTTCCTCATTCAGGAGGTCCAACTGTGCAGATGGAAAAAATAGATTTATTTATTATTTAGGCAGGAGAAAAGCAATGCCTTGTGGTTCTGCTGTATACAATACCTGGGCATCACCAAAGCTACAGGGATGCAACAAGTACAATTACAACAGAGAAAAAGAAACTAGTTGTGTTCTAAAGAAAGATCAGTGTTTACTGAAGGACTGCTATCCACTGAGAGGTTGAAAAAGTGTAAAGCATAATAAAGCCTGCTTCACCTCAGTCTATAGATTTGACTGAACAGACACCTTCACAGCACACAAACTGTGAAAGAGAAACAAGATTGCAAAGATGTACTCTAGCATCTTCCACTTGGCAAAGCACAGCCTGAAATTTTGGAAGTGGGGAGGAAGAAAGGCTGCCAGTTTTGTGTTGAGTCAGCATTGTTCCTTTGATGATCTCTGCTCCCGGGCAGGAAGTTACACTGGCAGTGTGCAAATTCACCACCTTTTCTCTGAAGTCTGAACTCTTCTGGAAAAAAGGGGAAATGAAAGTTAAGCACGAGGGTATCAAGAAACTTAGCAATGTGCAAAGAGAGAAACCTTTACATGATACCGATAGCCATTCCTCAGCTATCAGCACAAACACATGGGTAAATCCACATAGGTTCAACCAGATGCTTCCAAACAGAAGTTAAATAATTCATTCTCAAAAAATTCTTATTAAGCTTTGGTATTAAAATTTGAAAGCAGTTTTGTGATCTTTTAGCTGCTAATACTCAAGATAACATTTTAGCGCATATTTGTTTCCTTTAGTGAGAAACTTTTTAATTCCATTGTATTGCAGTAGGAGGGACAGAAAACCATGCAGCTTAAATTTCCTCCTCTTCTCAAAATCAAGTCTTTTTCACTCACACTCTTTCTAAAATGATCAGGCCAAGTAGATCCATATTCCAAGGAGAGCTGCTGATTTGGAACCTCTTTTATTTTTTGCTGTACCCTTTTGAACAGTCGATTATAAGAGATACAGTGTTTCAGAGAAGCAGCTGCACCTCCTGTCAGCTATTCACTAGCATGACATTTTTAACTCTCTTCTACTCAAAGATGATGCTGTATTTCAGGCAGTTTGAATGGGACTGTCCAGGCTGCAGTAGCTGGGTTCCCCACCTGACACTCTTTAGCTGGTGGTGAGCATGGCAAAGCACCAGAAATGATACATCCCCTCAATCTTTATTTCCTTTCCAACTGTGCATTTGCATATATACACGTGGCAAAATGTTATCTGAAAGAATAATTCAGTGTGCAGACCCTGCCACAAGATTGTGCAGACACTCAGAAAAGTACTGAACTTCTTTTGCCAAGAGAATGCTCCCATTTGTTGGTTGCACAACAGCCAATACAGTGATGTAGGGATTCCAGTCAAGGCTTTTGGACCTTTCACTGTTCCTTTCACACACCTTTCTAGCTGGCACCACTTCTCCATATAATTGAAACAGCGTCATGCTTAACATCATAAACCTGTCAGTCAGGAGACTTCTGGTACCTAATCCACATCAGATGGCATGAGGAACCATTAGAGGTACTACTCCTTGAAAAGATATACTCAAAGAACCATGCTTTGAAAATGGAAACAGCAGTAGGCGGCTGAAAAGAGGTAAGGAAATGACTAAGAGAAAGGCAGCAGTGCCTGAGGAGAAAAGGAATTCCAGGATGGATTTTCCCATTTTATTTACATGTATATATAATTTAAGATTTTTACTGAAACACGCAGCTGACATTTTTGTCTCAGTTTTAAGCAATCCCTGGACAGATTCAGGAAAATATGGTCAATATATTACTTGATCACAACTTTGGATGGAATGTCTCCATGGCTGTATCATCTCCTTTTTAATTTTATCATGTTACAAAGTCTTATATAGAGGAGTATAAAACTAAAAACTATTTTAAAAATCAAAGCTAGTTACTGTTTATTTCACAGAATAAAATCTGAAATCACAAACTTTCCAAGCCTTTGAACATGAGTGAGTAATCATGCAAGTTTTACATTTCACAAGATTTACAAAAATTAGGAATATGAACTCCATGTTATGGTAATTGATTTAGACATTTTAGGAAGGAAATAAAACCATTGGTAACTAATACATTGGTAAAGCTAAATTGTTCTTGACTATCAGCACACAATGCACAATACCAATATGTGATTACCATAACAGCTACCCAGTACTTCTATAAACCTTCCAAACAAGTATGGGTAGTGTTTCTCTCTCTCCTCAGCAACTGTTGTCCTGATAAGAAGGAAGTTTTGCCCTGACTGTTACCACCTCTTCCAGAAAAACCAACTTGTGGCCAGCCAGAACACTGGCCATTAACACCAAATACACTCCAGAAGTCTGCCTTAAGATTTCACCTGATTAAATCATAGAATACATAAACTACAAGAACTTCATTGTTGTTTCTATGTGTTGCATGAAACTGTGGGAATTTAAATTTTATCATAAAATAATTTTTTCCCAAGTGATTTAAAGTGGATGCACCTAAATACAGACTCGCCATCTGTCAATTACCCCTGTAGTTAAGTCCCTAGGAAAGGGACTTACTTGAAAGATGGTGGAATTAGAGAGACATCTGCTTAATAGCTTTGAGAATCTGTGCACTGGCATTGTTTGACATAAATCTGGTGCGGAAACATTAAATCTTGGGAGCTTTCTCAAGTAGATCTGTCTACATTTTACTTTCTTTATTGCATCCATTTCTATTTTTCCATTTAGTAATTAGTCAATATTATCTCTTTTCTTAAGATCCACATTCATTGTGGGTCAGCAGATCCTGAGATCTGAAATTTTACACATTATACAATGGTTAAAAAATAAAGTAACTTCTGTATGTAACATTAAACACACACCAAAACTGACGACTACAGTATTTGCACAGGAGAAAGTAGATTCTGCATAATTCTAAATGCATAATTTTAATAAAACAAGGCACATTTTACTTTATTACATTACACTTTACATTACATATTACATTACATTTCTTTTTATTTCATTACAGTGCTGCATGTTCATTCTGTTCTATGTTGGTCACAAGATCCTTTGTGTCACTAGTTCCAGGAACAGTGTCACTATTAAAATACAAATTGTTCTCAAAGCTGTCATTTGTTGACAAGCGATTCTTTCTTCTCCTGTAGAAGAAATATCCTGCAAGGCCACTTCCAGCTAGGATGAGGGTGGCAATGATAACTACAACTCCTGCTTTACTGTGGTTCAGAGGAGGAGGCTTCTCATCTTTTGTCATTGCTGAAAAAAAATACAAGGAAATCAAGAGGATGCTATTTGCACTTTATCTGATTACTGGAAATAATTTCTTTAGAAAGTATGATGTTTTAATTAAAAGTGTTCCATTTGTTTCAAAATAATGAGAGACAAAGCTAGCAACATAAAATTAATTGATTATTAAAACACCAACGTTTCATGCTGTTTCACAAATTATATTTTTTTTAATTCTGCATTTGGAGACTGAATGTATATTGTATTCTACTAGAAATTATTTGCTCCTAGGAAACAGATATGGTACAAAGATATATCAGAAAATGTAAAAGATATTACACAGAATATTGTATTATTTATTGTCTACTTGAAAGACAATACTCTTACCCTTTGTAGGCATTTCAGCTGGTGGCATTTCAGCTGCTGGTGGCATTTCAATTGCTGGTATTTCAAAACATTAAAATGGAATTATTATTATATTATTATAAATATATGGTAATATATATCACTAAATACTGAAAGCACTTGGGTTTAGTCCATACATAGCTATACATACCTATCAAAAGACACAGCACCAATGGTTTATTGTACTCTGGTCTCACATGTTAGTATTTACATAAACTAACAGAAAAGAAGAACCATCAAAGAATTTCCAAGGAGAACCACAAAAGAATTTACACATCATATTCAAGCCAGAGATGATAAAACATAATTCTCAATATAACTGATAATTCCAAATTCTTGCAATATCTGTTATATAAATGTAGCAAGTGGAATAAATTTGGTTCACCAAGAGACTGTAATAGCCTAAAAAAAATCCTAAAAAAAAGTAAATAGATTTTATTTGTTTCTGCCCCTGGAAAGGGCTCAGTATCAAAACAGAGGTGAATGCCAGCCCCAGCATAAAAAGGTGAGTTGAATGGTTTAAAAGGAAGTTTGGCTATTGGTTTTAACACTTGTTACAGACAGCTATGACTGTTCTGGATGGAGAATGAAGATTAAGTGCCTTTTTAGCTTGTCAATGACAATGTAAAAAGATGAGTAAGTAGATTCTGAATGGATGGTTGCATTTGACAGTTCTGCAGCATTTCCTGTAGAAGATACACTAATCATTAAAAGCATCTGAGTAAGTAAGAATGATTTTGCATGAGAGGAAATGTTTAGAAAAGATAGCAGATTTTCATTTCCAGTTTTGTAGAGGAAGTGAGCATATTTTAGCTACTACATGCATTTCACTCTTCTCAGTAAACATTTGTAAGAGATTTTGATATTGCAATACATGCTGGAAGAAATTATAAGGGTGACTTTTAGGAACACGTATGCACGGGATATCGTTATAAAATCTGCACATTCGGTTACTTCAGGATACTTCAAGAGTTGCATATTCAAAAAAGGAGACTATAGAGATAAAAAGTCCAAAAACTGTTCATCAATTCATTAATATTCAATTCACAGAAACACAAATTCATACTCGGAAAATGCATGAAAATTAGAATTCCAGAGAGAAATACACATGTTCCATGGACTGAGCAGATTATTTCCAAATAGATGAGACAAATTTGTTTGTTTAAAGAACAGTACTAACTTTATGAACAGTCAACAACTGTTAATCCAGAAGAGGCAAACTTGTTAAGTGCATACACTAGGTACATTTAAGGCAGGAACACAATATTTTTAAATCTACTCTGATGGGACTTGAGCACTGGTCATAAGTTCTACTTTCTGACAAAATTTAATCTTTCTTTCATTTTGTTGGCATGCAAATGTGTATCCCTTGGCATTTACAAAACCTCAAAATACCCAGGAAAAATGCACTGCATGAAATGGACATGCAACGCTAGCATACAAAGAGCATAATTAATACATGAGAGAAAATCATACGTGTAGCACTTACTTTTTGGCTTTTTACAAACATAGCCTTTGTAGGAAGAGCAATAGATATTATTCCAGTACCCAGACTGTGCGTACATTTCAACACAGTGCTCATTTTGTTGAGGGGAAGGTTCTCCTGCATTCCAGTTGACAAAATTAACTGCAGTGTTGTCTAGCCACAGCCATTCTCCTAGTGGGAACAACATTGCATATGTAAAAACAAGATAGCACTCATTTCCACCTGGATACATTTGTTGACTTCCTAAGAAATCTACTTGTGGCCATTCTTGGGGACAGGCTACTAGCAATTTAGATTTTTGGTCTGACACATCATGTTGCCCTTTATTTTTTATGCATATGATACAACATTGATTTTTGGAAAATAGCAGGCCAGTCTGGCTTATGATGTTACAAAGGCAAGAGGGTTTAAAGGAGAATCTCCAAGAAATTATTGCAATGGTGCAGTATTGATTATTTAGTTTATATTCATTAGGTATGTCAAAACATAATTTGTCTTCAACAGAATGCCCTTTGTTTCAGCAATTTTTAGAGAGGTTTTGTATTAATGTTTTCAAAGCCCCCAGTGAAATCTTTTTAAGTCCAGTTTTCCTCCATTCTTTTTTCATTTTCTGTTCCTTCCCACTGACTTTATACAAACAATTTTCTTTCTTAAAAATCTGCTTTAAAAATCTGATGATCACTGATGTCTAACTACACTGGGACTTTCTGCCCCTCCCTTCCTGTTCTCTTTTTTTTCCCTTTCTTTCTTTTAATAGTGTTATTTTCTTAGAGTAAACATATCCCTTGTGACTCTTAAGTTCTACACAAAGAAATTCTTAGACTCAGTATGAAAATTTTAAAATTGTTTTTTCTTATCAGATTATTCATATTTTGCTTTTTTTAATTTATGTTTTAAATACTTGCCACTATTTGTGTCTGGGCATGGCATTTGCACACAATAATTCTTCCAAATACATGTAATTTAGCTATGTAGTTATGCTGAAATCACTGTCATCACTATCTAGTAATCCAATGACATACTTGCTAAAGCAGCTCTTGATTATGATCTCTGTACAAACCGTATTGTTCTACACTGTCTCTAAAACCATGCTAAAAAACAGTACATGTGTCAATTAACCACGAGTGACCCCCAGTTTTTCTTCATGTGTTATGCTTACAAAATATCAGTCTCCTCAAGTTCTTTCCTCCTCCACTGAAAACTTTCCCTTTTCCTGGTTAAGATTCAAGTAATGTAATTGAATAATTGCTTTCTCCCCACCTGGTTTGTCAATGAAATGTTTGAGCAAGCAGTTTTTAAAATAGTCCTTCAAAACTCGAGAAAACCTTGTTCTAAGTCACCCAAACTATTCTGCAGCCCTGCCTCTGACATTATTCTACAAGTGCATTTCACCTGAACAGCACAAGACTTAAGTAACTTTTAATTTTAGGCTTATCATAAAGGAAGAAATATCTATTTAATTTAATGCTAACTGTACTACTGAGAAAATATGAATCAGCAGTTTTAAGATTTAATCAAAGTAATCTTCTGCCAGTTGTCTCCTAACTCATCTTCCTTACAGTGGGGCAAAAACCAGAAAAACTTCTCATACACAAAATCACAAGACACAATTCCAGCTTCAGGGTGAAGCTGTTCTGAGGGCTGGCTGTAAATAAAGACAAATAGCTGGTCATCCCAGGATGGTGATTCCCAAAAGCAGAGGTGACATTAGCCACATTATTTTCTAGCTCAAAAACTACAAGATCTCAATTACAAGGATATTAACCCAGGGCCTCTTTACATTTGAGAAGAACCATTTGACTGTGACTCAACTTCCAACACCATTTTGTTTACTCTACTATGTGCACCTTCGTATCTTACTTTGTCATGCTTTACTTTTCCTGCTTTAAGGTGAGATTTCTGTGGGTGGCGTTTTCTATTATATATCACTAGTTATTGTCTGATTACAACTGACCAGCTTCCCCTATGACGATAATACACTACCTTTTCTAATTTCACTTCTTACATATTGCAGAAGTAAAACATGAAATTTTCAATGAGCATGTCAAACAGCTTGTGACAACTAGTCACCAAAAAAAGAGATCTCAAAATATATAAATTACCATCCACATTTCTGTACATTCCTGTCCAAAATGTTGATGTTTTCCCTTCAAGCGGTTCAATGCTATATGTCAGAAAATTGGCTTCAGTTGAGTCTTCAACTGATACCAAAGAGGCACCTGGAAGAAAAAAAAAAAAAAAAATCTTGGAGACTTAAGTTTCCCAGTGAAAAGCATTCTCATTGCTCTGTCAAATGCCAGTCTTATTTTTGCCACTGATTATCTACATCAAACTCCAAATAGAGTTTGAAATTCAAAACAGTAACTTACTTTGGATAAGAGCTTATGAAGGACACTCACATTGTTCCTGATTAATTTCTTATAATTCTGACAGCACTGCACTAGCATTTTGGCTTTTTTCCTCCCTCATTGACAAATAGCAACATAACAACAACTCTAGGCAACAGGTTAATATCGTATTGGACATAAATTTCTACTGATGTGGTACTATTAAAAAACAAACAAACCCAAATCCACTCTAAAAAAAATCAAAAGGTTATAGTAAAAACTGTATATAACTTCAGTTGCTAAACCATGTGATTTCGCATATTAATAAATGTTTTCTCAGTCTTTGTATTGTCCAAGTATATCACAGACTTTGTTGAATTTCTGAAACACGGTCCTTAGTATAACTCTTTGACCAGATCTTGCTTATTTTCCTATTCTCTTTGTAGCCATCAGAGAAAGAAAGACCATCTTGGTCACCTGTTGCCCAGCTAATGTGGTGCCGTTAGTTGCCTGCATACACCACTTGGCACTTTGCTCTAGCAAAGTCAAGAAGTCACAGCATGAAGCTAGCAGACAGAAAGAGCTACCCACAAGTTTATATAGAGTGGAATTAAACACCAAAGAAAGCATATTTTCACTTTATTTTAGTGTACGGCTGAAATCCATTCAACGGGTATGAATAGCTGTGTTTGGCACTTCACTATTTTATTTGACTGTTTAATTTTTGAAGGTATTTCCTCACAGGTAATGAAGGAACAGTTAGAGAGAATGAAAATATTAGTCATTTCAATCACTGCTAAGCTACTGATTAATTATACTATGGTTCAGAATTCTACTATGGGTAAGACAAATCTGGAAGAGTCCAACAAAACCCAGAGTGCAAGCAGGGACAGCAGAGTACAAGAACATAAAATGTTCCTCTTTTTTTCACTGTCATCTTTTTGTTTTTTTAATAGTTTCTCTTTTGTGGAAAGCTATCAGATGTTTGTTACAGTAAGGTTATGTGATAAAAAGATTCACTGCTTATCCACAAGGGAGCCCAGAGAGTCAATGGTAGACAGGGGACCCCTTCCCTGGCTATTCCTAGTCCCATCACAGGAGCCATGAGCCCGTCAAAGGCCAATCTTCACCAGGACAGGGGAGGGAAGAAGCACAATGGCAGGGGAGGAACCCAGATTATAGACACAAGAGGATGGGATGTCCTGCTCAGATCCCTCCTAGGGCTGTCAGAGCTCTAGTGTCCTGTCATGAAGCCCATCAAGACAAGTCAATGTCAGAATATCTTTCTGACTGAGGGGACTTACATAGGCAGATGAGACACATGGTGCGATAAAAAAAGAGAATTCCAAGATTGCACAAGAGTTATTATGAGATGTTCAGGGAAGGAACCAAATGCAGGGAAAGAGATGGATGTAGACTATTTGGGAGAAACAAGCATAGAGAAATAGAGGGATAAGGGGATAAAAAGACTCTAAATCCATAAGCAGTTTGCTGGCCAGTGCAATTCTCTGGCCATACTCCACGTTTGATTTGGGTAGACAGTCCTGTCTTCTTATTAAACCGTATTTCTAACCATTTTCATAGGTGAAAGACTTCACTTTGTATGCATGTGGGTGCAAGGAGGTCTAAGTACCAGAAACTGGAGTGGGACCATGATTCAGAGACCCTTGTGTTCCTGTTGACAGCATCTGGAGCAACAGCAGGTACACAAATGAATATGTGATATCAAATCAGCTTAGCCAGCAAGTAGGTAAATCAGCTAAGTATGTGCTTCAGCAAGGATGAAACCACAAGCTGAAATGGCTATCCAAGGGACCAGGAGAATCTCAGCTTGCTGTATGCATGCATACCGTCTCTCTAGAGGCAAGACCATGAAGGATTGATTGCTGGAGGGATCAGTGGGTCTGTGGCAGGGATGGAGCCTGGAGTCTGCACCAGCAATGGGAGCCTGTCTGGTGGCCATGCATACTCAGCATGACATTCCATGTCCCAGCAACTGAGGACACTGAGATCCATGGAACATCTGGAAAACTGAATGTCTGAGCCCATCTGCTAGAAGGATTCACATTGTCCATAGATTGTTCAACGTTTGGACCATCCTTGAAGTCACAAATTACAGAAATACGTATCGCATGTTCAGCTTTCCAAAGAGAGGACAAACACATAATAAATATGTGTTCTTTGATTAAGGAGGACACTTACCTAGTCGAAGACATTCTAAAGATGCCTGGGCCCAGTTTCTTGTAGATGAAGATTCAATGTAGTAGCAATGACCTCGGAAAGGGATCCAAGACTTGTGTCCTTCCGATTCAGGGCACTTTCCTGGAAGCTGAGGGGGTTCGGTGGGAGCTTGAACTATTTTTAAAAAAAGTTTTTTTAAAAAAGCACAAAATTTAAAGAAATTGCTTCTTATACAATCTTTTATACACAAATTGATTATTCAAACTGAATGTGGAAAACACACACAGGTCTTTAAAAGACTGGAATGTTGGTAGCTTATACTGATTACAAAACAATAATGGGGAAAAGTCCTACACCTATGAACAAGAAGTATTGCAACCGTAGTCTCAAGAAATCTAATTCAGCAAACAATCCAAGCATACTCTTATATTTCAACACATTCTAAAGTTCAGCTCAGCTCTTCAGTCACCGATGTATTTTACACCTGAATGCTTTGCTGAATTAGGGCTCATACGAACTTAGTCATACAAGTTGCAACCTCATTCTCACATGACAGTAACAAGAGTTTCAAGTCAAAAACATAAAAGAAGGAAGCCTGAAGAAGTATCTTCAATAATTTCTGTAACTCCTGTAGCTTGTCATTCAGCTGTAAAAGGAAAAGCTGGAAAGGTGTTAAAGCTTGTCACACCTTATGGCTTAGTCATTCAGCTCTTCCTCCTTCAACATCGTACCTGTATGAACACCTAACGTTCATTACCTTTTGATTTTTGCGGTTTTTGGTCTTGCAATGTTTACTCAATACCAAAATAAATATCAGAGTAACATGAGCCTAGGCTTTGCAAAATATATCTAATATATCTAATATATCTAAAATATATCGTGCATTGATTCTCATTTTAAAGGAGCATCATTCAATCCAAGTAAATTTAAATGTTTTCATCTCCTTAGCTCTTGGAAAAAAAAGCATCTAAGCAGATTCAGAAGATGACACAGCACAATGAATTCTGAAGAGATAATAATCATAATTGCAATGGCTAGATTCAAGTTCTTACCATCAGCCTTTTTGCAAATAGAGAAGTAACTTTCATTACAGGATCCTGTTTTCCAGGCTCCAGAAACATCCAGATAGACACAGCCTATTTTCTGTTTTGGTTCCCCTTCAGCCCATTTAGTATACTTCATTCTCCAGTTATCAATCCATTCGTAATGCCCATTGGTCTAAGAACAAAATAAGTAACAAGAATTATTAAACTCTAAGCATGAATCATTCCTGCATCAGTCAAATGTCTGTCTATGCAGCACCTTGTTCTAGAAGATTTTTTTTAGAAATCATTAGCAAACAGCTCAATTTACTTTGCAACAAGAAGCTACTCATTGAAAAATACAGCAGCACAAAAAATACTTTTCAGAAAAATGAAACACAGAATACATGGCATCGAATTAACTTAAAAAAACTTAGGGAGTTCTAAATTTTATTTAAAATAGTTAGTAGGAGTAGAAGTCTGATGTCTAATTTTTGTACTGTCCATTTTCCCCCAAATTTGAAGAAATGTGGATTATTTTAACAAATTATATTTTTAAATTTAATAATTCCCCGCCAAAGATACTGAACCGAGTGAATCATCCGGCTGATTAGGTTAGAGGGACTTTTTGTTTTTAGGAAGTGGTATATTTCGTTTTGGGTTTTTTTATGTGCTCAGCCAAATGGGGTGAATGTGGGACAAGTGCTGTGACAAAAAGAAGGGGTGGTGTATTTTAACATCCAGAAAATATCAAAATATCAAAGAACTGGGAGAGGGGAGACAAATAAAATTTAATTAGATAAACCCATTAATTATTTGGATAATATTATATTTCTGAAAATTAATTACTGTCATTTTTTGAATAAATGCTTTCCACCATTCACTAAGGTGAACAAATATGAGGATTTATCTCAAATACACAATATATACAATGAGATTTTTCAAAATGCCAGCCTAAATGTCTTGTTTGGAAGTAAATAGAGTGAATGTGATAAATAGTAAATAATAATAGTAAAGAGCAAATAGTAAATAATACATACAGTTTAATCAGAGCAATGGAAGAGGATGGATTCCTACCTCTAAAAATGTCAGTACATGCAAGTATTTAGGGCCAAGATATAAACTAACAAGCTAAAGTGAAGAGATATAGTAAGACTTTTCCATTCCTGATTTGTCCACAAGTGAAGCAGCATCTTGTTCAATTTGATGTTTGAAGTTTGATGTTCTTACCACATTACTGTTAAGACCAATCCACATTGGCACCCCATACTTTAACATTTTTATCCACAAGAACGAATGACTGTAGGGATCTAAGATGCTGGAAAGGTCAAACTGATCACGTTTGCAGTTTTCTCGTGCCTCTTCCCATTGCATTTTGGTATAGACAAACACGTAACTACTGTTACCGTAACGGATAGTGCTGGATGGGGATGAACTTGTAGAAGGCAGAAAATCAGCATCTGTAAAATAAAGGGTGAAAAAAGACTCATACACTCACTGAAAAAGAAGACTGTGTTGTTTTCCAGGGATCTTTTTGTGAGTGAGAGGAAAACTCCACAACATCCCAGTCCTTAAAAAGGAATCAGATACCTAAATCCAAGTTTTCATTGCTTTTTTAATTAGTGCAAGTGTAGGTGAATTACAGTTGCACTCCAGACAGTTCATGCTACATGCACAAGATAGTATTTTCTAGAACATATTTTGAAAGCCAATGAGTTCAGAAAATGACAGAGAAAATCATCGAACAAACAGCATGTCCAGGGTCATAGTAAACATAAAGCTGCAGATACAAATTCTATGTCAGGAAGGTAGCAACGTGCCAGTTACTGGAAAGGGTCAGATGTGAGTAGTACCTAACTGAACTTCTAACACATATTACCCTTTTGTTCCTGTCTGGAGAATGATTTGTGGATGTATTTTTGTTGGAAGTGAAATGACATTTAAATCCACACAGCCAACCAATTAACTGAAACACCATAAAGTCTGATTGATTTTAACTTAAAATACAAGTACCTGCATTAATTTGGCATATATATCCTCTGCTGTTATCACAACTCCCATCAGCCCACTTCCCTGCTTCCTTAACGGGGCTGTTTTTCATGACAACACAATCAGCCTTGAGGCAAAAAGATATAAAATCAGTTATAAACAGCTAGAAGAAGCAAACACCACAATCTTCCCCCTTTTACATCTTCAGACACTAGTAATGTGGTAGTTTTACTCTCATCCTTGTAATATTTAACAGCATAAGTTTTGTGATGTGGAGGTTCTGTTCCTCTTGCACTTCACATATTTCTTAATATTGCTCTTTCTTGTGCAACAACACAGTGGATAAGCAGACCAGAGATATTCCAGAATTGTCATATTTCCAGGAATAGAGGAGAGAAAGAAAACCACTGACAATTCAAAGTCAACCACTGTAGAAAAAGACAGTTAACTTTGTCACATAAAAAAAAATCTGCACCCTCAATAGGCAATGTAACATTTCTGACATCCTTATCTCTTCAAATTCTATAGTTGCAAGCTGTGACATTCCATACAGAAAAATTGGAAGTGCTCCTGCCCCAAGGCAGCCATTGATCTATCAGAACCACCCTTAAAGTGACATTTGAACATCTCTGATGTAGACAGGATAGCTAGAATCTATATTAGCATAAATTAAACAAACAATTGTGAATGCAAAATAACACAGGTGTACAAATGGGTTTGTGCAGTGAAGCATCTATATTTATTCTATTCTATTTACTTCTTTGGATTTCTGTCTAGGAGGAGATACACAGATAAACACTTCATTTGCAAGTGACATGCATTATGACTTAAATCTTTGAAACTGAACAGTTGCATATTATTTTGTAATAACTATGATAACTTGTTTTGCCAAGATCAAGTAAATTTAAAAATAAGTCTGAAATTTTTAAAATAAGAACTTAATAAGTTTTCACAGAACACTCATATAAATTCTACTACTTTTTATAAAAAGAGAAAAATATGTATTGTTCCTCCCAGCAGCAGCATTTTAAAGATGCTTTCTCTTTTGAATTCTGAATTCTCCCAAATTTTCTCCCTCTATTAGAAATAAGAAGCTCAGAGGTGTTACTTTCAAAACCAGGAAAGATTATATTATTCATAAAAGTAAGATTTCTATATAAGAAATGGCATTCAAGAGCAGTGACTATATATAAAGTACTATAATCTATTGTAACTGCATAGCACAGAACTAATTAAATGTGTTAGATCAGGGAGAGGAGCTCCATTAGATCAAGAAATAGAGCAAGTGGTGGGTTTTTTTGTTTTGGTTTTGGTTTTTTTTCTTCATAAAAAATTAATATCTGTCTTCTTCTAGAAGCATGCCCTTTCAGCAAATGTGACTGATAAAATTTCCTTCTATGTAAGACTTGGCTGTTGGAGCAAATGTTTGTAAGCACCCCTTTTTCAGCAGTGCCTCCTGAGAAACCAGTTAGGTCCAGTACAGCTGTGATCAGAGGACTAGGAGGATGCACTCATTCAGTGTTCTTTTGGGGCAAATGCCATGAGGTAAAAATCCCACTGTCCTCTTTCCCAGAGCCTACAAGAGCAAGCAGGGTGAACACTAAAGCAGTGTTGGCTTCATGGATACAGAAAACTGAAATCTGAAACTGATCTCTGAATGAGCACTTAACAGGTTCTGTCACAAGCTAATAGAGCAAGTGGCCAAGGGCTCAAAAACCATTCACTCTGATTGGATTTATAATTGATATATATCTTTATATAAGTCAAGCATTAGCATGTCTCAACTCACAAATGTGTAAATGCAATCTAAAAGTCAAATTTCTATAAATTGCCATTTACCTGGCCATCATATGAGTATAGATCCATACGTCCTGATGGGAAGCCTTTGGCCCAGTTTGTAAAGTAAACTCCCGTTCCATCTGTCCAAAGGAACCTCAATTCATGGTTTATATCATTTAATCCAATCCATGTATCAGTAATAAAATCTTTCATATGGAAGGTGAGGAAAGCTAAAGCAGAAAATGGCAAAGAAATTGAAAAAGACTGTTAATGAAGGAATAGAAATGACTATCCTCACAGAGATTGGTGATATTAAATATTTTTTCTGAAATGCAGACCACTTAATTTTTGACAACACAAGCAGGTAAGATGAAGGAGGAGATTTTTGTGTTTAAGGAATGGCGAAACAGATATGTAACTGTTACTGTGAACAAAATAACTTCAGCTATGTACCTAGCCTGGTACTGAGATGAATTCCAAAAGCAGGGCAGAACTTCTTTTTGTAATGCCTCAAAACATTTTTGAATCCTGGTCCCACAACTGACTTGGAAATATATATAGCCATGTAGGTCACATACATACTTGATAATCCTACCAGACTGTTTATCCCTAGTGTTATTAAACAGATAGCACCATTAAGCACCTACAACTTGTGCATCTTCACAAGTTAGAGAACTGCAAGAGTTTCTTCTCTCCATGGAACACCTGGACAATAGTCTACACCATCTTATCAGGGAGCAGAATGCACAAGCAACATGCTTAACATGAGTCTCAACAGAACTACTCATCGGAATAACATTCATCACCACAGCTTTGCACAGTCCAAGAAGATGCCTGTGTGTATTAGCTATCTCAAACATGGAGGAGGCCAGGTCAGCTGGGATTCGTCAGCCACTAATCCACAACACATCAAACACTGTCATCAAATTAACATATAATGGCTTTGTCAGCTGCAACAGTCAGTGTCATGAGATTACTTTTCCCTGCAAACAATATTTGTCCACTTTATGAAATGTTCAACTTCTTTTACTCTCTTAAAATGAAAGCAACTTACACTTCTGAAGAGGAAACTTGTAGATTTCTTTGCCAAATGTTAGCATTGCTGTTCTGCCAGAAACTGTATCAGGAACTCAAGTCTTTATGCCCACCTAGCCATCAATAACAAGAGCTATTTGTGCTAACAACTTTCTTGCTCATTTCTCTTTTACCTAGAATTCAAATCTGTGCACAAACTTCCTGAAATCTGTACTGCAGAAAGTATTTCGGGCAAGTATCTAACTATGATTGAAATGTGAAATTCTGATTTTTCACCTCTTCACATATGGAAAACATAACTGGTATTAAGTTTGTGTCAGGAGTCTAAACTATTTAATTGCTCAGACTACAACACAGACTTTTTTCACAATGGTTGATTTTTCACTATGCTCCTTTGAGTTCATAAACACGGTGTCTTGTGTAGCATCTGTTTCTCATCACTGTATTACAAAACAGTAAACAGTATTCCAAAAAGACAGCATTAATAACATCTATCTAAATCTTCCTCAATTTTTAATTTAAATGTGTGCCCTGTTAACTCAAGCATGAGGTAATTTCTGCTCATCTTCTCCAGTCAGGGATGCAGCTCTTAGTTACACTAAAATAAGCTCTTCCAGTAAAAAGAATGGCACTTCTGTGTGGTGAGTTGTGTGTAGTTGTATAAAGACTCAAACCTCTATCCCAGGGCACTGACAGACAGTAAATTCTGGTCCTAAAGGTGTTCTGATTGAAATAATAAGAAAGCCATGCAAAGAGTTAGTGACATCGAGTGAACTACAGCATTTGCAATGGAATGTGGTGGGTCAAGCTGACACCAAATGTGAGCAGAAAAGGCACTACTTTGGTTGCCAGGAAAATATGCATATATATGTATGTATGCACTTCATAGTAAATTTCAAAAAATTATGTATTTTGGAAAAAAAGCAGATATGCAATTATTCAAATCCTGCCCATAATTACAAAAATACAACAGACATTCTGTAAAAATTAAATATTATCTCATCTAGCTGATACAAAGCTATGCACAATACCTTGCACTTGCTCATTAGGGATAGTGGCCAGGTTTCCTCCTAAATTCATGCAAGCTGTTCGTGCAGCATGCCAAGTGACACGTTCATCTTCTGTAGATCCAAATATTTTGTAACACTAAAACATGAAAAAAAATTCTATATATTATCTTTACCTCAATGTCCTTCACAGACTGAAAACCACAGCTTTAAGCAAAGCAGGATGGAAAAAAGTAAAAATATTGCATTTATCTGGAAAAAAAACCTCATTCAGCTTAAAATGAGGGGTTTTTTTTCTTCTGATCTTTGTTCAGTATGAAACTAAAGATCCTAAGTAAGTGTTTTGTTCAACAAGACACATATTAGATTTGTTCTGAAATCCCTAAAAAATAAGTAAAAACTGAATAGACAGCAAACAGTGTTAAACTATGCATGACTGATATTAGTCTGCCAGTTTATTTATTTGACTCTACAAAGCATACCACTTTTGCAAAGTTAAGGAAGATAAAATGGAAAATAGATTCAGTACTGAAAAACTACTGAATGTGCTCATCTGTGTTAATTAGAAGCTACAAAAAAGCACAAAGTAGTGTATGAGCAAAAAAAGAAAAGCATCAGCTCTCTGTAAAAAAAAAAAGGTAATATTTTAATCTAATAAGAGACAATATTATTAAATAATTCCCTTGTTTGCTATTTAATGCTTTGCCAAACATCCAACATATGTTGTATTTGTTATGGTACCTTATTGTGAAAGGAAAGCCAAGTTGGATGACATCCTCTTGGACTCAAAACTGTTGTTGGAGGAACAGTTGAATTAATGGAACTGTTGTGCCGTTCACAGATGTAGGGATTTGGATAACCACAGTTTATATCATTCCAAAATCCTGCACAGAATACAAATAGGGAACTATATGATACCACATCCAGAGCTGGGTAAATGGAAAACATTTTCACTCATTCTTACACAACAGGATTTTAGTTGAAAGACAGGATCAAGTCCTAAGTTCTCACTTTCTTATCATACTATATCATGTAGGATAAACATGTCACAATATACACGCTGTAATTATAGATTGTTAAAAGCGGTGTAGAAGCAGGGACTAGAAATATCAATGTTATAATGTCACATTCAGACAATTTTAATTAAAAATAAAAGCCAATCATATAGCAAACACAACCATCAACCTCTATCAGACCTTCCCTGTGCTAGGACTAAGGTAAACACAAGAGCAAGAAACTATTAAATCCTGAATACAATACTATGTTCTCCTATAACATCTTGCAAAAGAGCAAAATAAATGGGGGAGAGGTGCCTCTCAGATGAGAAAAAGATTGTAACAAAACACACAAATAATGAAATTCAGGAACAAACTTTAAAAAACTCACCTAAATTCTTATACATAACTACACAGTTTTCATCATTATTTGCAAAGTTAGGTTCATGTGGTGCCCATGCCAAGTAAGTCACTGGAGTGCCATCCATCCAGCTTAAGAAAATAATCCAACAAAACACTTATTGGGGATAGAAATAGAACAGTTTCCATTTTGCAATATGTTTATTATAACCATCCATTGTTTTTTGACCAATTGGCTTCTTTACTAATTGCACTAAACTTACTCTGTGCAGAGTATGTATTGAAGTTGTGTTTACTCTGCACTGAAACAATGTGCTGATTTTTTTGCATCTGATAGGACAATACTCAATCATTCGAGTCAACACAACAGCCAGACATCACTTCAGCACGAGAGAACCCAGATGCTCACCATTTCCCCCAAGTCATACAGTCTCTGTGTCTGCTACAGACACAAGAGATATTTGCAACATGGGAAAATGCTTGATCTTGCCCCCATGCAGAGGAAAAGGACTTGACAAACCACCTACAAGGAAATTCCTGTGCAACGTACCTTACCATAAGGAAAAATACAAACATTGAAAATTATGTACATTCATGTAGATTACACAATAAAGAACAAAAACACAACCAGACAATGAAATATTTCTTCTGAGATACACTCCTTTGTAACCTGGGTGATACAGGTGCCCTGGTTCACCCTGCAAATATTTCACTTAAAAGTACATTCATCCTAAGGTCCTTACAAAACCAATGGATTGGCAATGGAACCTCATTTTCAGAAGTTAATCTGGTTCACCTAACATCATAATTATCTTCTGGAGGGTCCTCATTGGCCTTGTGGACTAAAAGGAGAACCAAGAACTAGGGATCTACCTGGGCACTTCAATACCAAGAATGAACTGAAAGCAGACCTAACATAGAATCATATGTAAAAATCAATATGATGTTTCATAGAGACATTCAGAAAAGCTTGCAGAAAATCTGCTTTTCTTCTAAGTGCATCTTGTGCACATATATAGTGTCATTAGCTATTGTTTTTACATGTGACTCTTCTAACAATCAGTAAAGCAGAACTTTCCAAATATCATAGACATGATATAAACTCATAAAAATAAAGTTAACATTGTTTTTATATTGTAAAAGACTAAATCAAATTCTGGGGTTGATCAATCTACACTACCTTCCAGTGGTATCAAGGAGAAATTCCATTTACTTGAAAAGGAGATGGTGTTCCACAAAGAAAAAAATTTGCCAGTATCAGTAGGAAATACTTTTTTTAGAATTTTATATTTTATTTGAGTAAGAACAAGGGAGATATCTGCTGAGGGAAAAATTCAGATCAAGCTTTTTGCCTGCTGTTATCAAATATAGAATAAGTCATATCAGTATGGTGGGAATGTCAAACTACAGAAATGTGATTCTTAAAAATGTGAATTAAATATAATGATACACTGTGGTATATTTACTACAAAATACATTTCACAACCTTCATAATGAAAAAAACATAAAGGTCCCACAGAACTCAGAGGAAAAACATTCTCATTTGCTTTGGCAGGCCATAATTTCATCCAAGTAGTTCGATATTTTTCCTCTGCTCTATACATTATTTTAAAGCAAGCTTGATAGTTCTAGTTGGCCTACCTTGTCCGCTGGTCAACACTCAGTTGTAAACCAATGAAATATGCATCCTCTTTGCCATTTTTCAAGAGCTACAATATGAACATTAAAATTGTATAAATTTCCACTTTTTATCGTAGAATCTATTGTCATGGTACTGAGCAATATACATCTGACTGAGGATATGAATTGCTTTATCAATTACAAGCAAGCATTAAGATTTACCTTAGCATATTACCAGCTGCAGACAGATAAAATGTGGTGTAATCACCACATTGAATAAGAAAAGCAGATAAGCAGATCTGTTAAATGCTTACTTTGCTTATTTCTATACAAAGTACCAAACCAAAATTGTCTTTGTCTCAGCAGTGAAAAAATCTAAGGAAATACACAAAATTGTTCTTCATACTGATCTAGCTTATTGCTACTGCAATTTCGCTATAATAAAAATTTTAGTGAGTACACCAGAGTGAAAAGGATTTGTGCCCATGCTCACTTGTTTTGGATGATTTATTCCATAGTATTAATGATTTTTCTTACATATCGCCAGAGGAACTTTCTTTCACTTTCACTCTGAATGACAGCAAGATCTCCAAAGTTCCTCTTGCAGAACTCACGACCTTTTTCCATAGGAACATTCTCTGTGCTGAAATAATATTGTTTGTCTTCATGTACAATCCATCCATCCTCAGTAGTCATATATTCTGTAAGATAAAGGACAAATAACTATAATGTTCCTGAGACATAAGACATTCTTATTAGTAAATTTTAAAAAATGTTTTTAGACATACACATACACGAAGAGTTATTATTATAACACCTACTGGGTGCAGGAGATTCCGTTGGTTCTGGCTTTACACTTGCCCCTGTAAGAAAAAATATTCATTTTTATTGTACACTTTCACTGCAAAAGCAAATATTTACTATGATTAATAGGCATATTTTTCTACTGACACTGAATTTTAAAGTTAGCAAAGGATTTAACACCAAAAACCAGGAGGAAATAAATATCCTGAATCTCTTATTTTTGTTGCATTGTTAAATTTTAAATACATCTTTTTTCTCCCTAAGGCTCTAAATATAGGCAATTCCTGATATGCAGAGTATTATAAAACATCTTTAAATTCATCTGAATTAAGTATTTATTTTCTGTATTCTCCAGATGCAGAAAACCTTATCTCCCAAAGCATTAAGACAGCTCTGTATCTTCCTCTCCCTCCTTTCCCCAGGCCACTGACACTTCAACCAGAGGCATCTTCTCCTGCAGTGCCCTAGCTACTACAGAGTGAGATTTTTTCCATCTGTTTGTGTTCAAGAAGTTTAATCTGGATGTTAAAAATTTCCCTTGACAAAACTTCTACGGAAAAGATCCTAAGAAATTACAGGTCCTGTCTGAAAAGAAGACTTCAAGCTGAAGAATTCCTCTGATTTTGCTATGGCATCATTGAGGTGGCATCCTGAGTAGCACCATGAGCATCTCAGAAAAACAATTTCTAATATAGGTGATCTCTGTCCTTCCAGGTTTACCAATATATTTTGTGCTAAATAAGATGCTGGGATTTAATTACAAAAACTTCTGCCTAAGAGATTCCTTTACTAACATAAAGCAGAGCTGCTATTTTACTGTCAATAATCTAATGCAGCATTTTTATTTTGCTTTACTCAGTAAAGCACAGTATAAGAATATGGTAAAATGTTTAAATGAGCTCTTTCTAAAACACTCAGAGTTAGGTAGTTGCCCTGCTTCTAGAACTCAAGATTTCCCTCAATTATTAATCTTGTCTCGATGCCTTCAAAAAATAAAAAACATCAAAACTCAGATCTCAAGAGAATTTATCAAGGAACCAGTCAATGCAAAATAAAGCCTCCTGAAAACAGGTTCCACCTTTCAGCTACAGATTCCATTAGCTGACAAAACAGTACCTAGGCTGAGTAAAGAAGGGAGTTTTAACACCTAAAATTTCAAGTATGTGAACTGTCTTGCTATCTATTTACTAAAAACGTGAAACTCAACTAAAAAAAAAATCTAAAATAAGAAAGTGCATCTTTTACTTAGAAAGTAAATCTAAAAGTTAAAAGTGAGAGTGACTATTCAAAGTAACATTTCCTATTCTTTACATGTCACATTGGTCCTTCTGAAATCATAGAGAAAGATCAGTGAAATCCCAGCAAAGCACCAAAGTCTCTGTATCTTTAAATGCACTGAAGACATGGAAATGCTTAAATCTCTTTGATATTGCACATTCCACAGGTAACCAGCCTGACAGACAGGCCTTGAAATTATTTCTGAAAACTCAAGAAAAAAATCAACTGAGTATCTTTTGCTTTTATACTAATGCACAGAACTAAGATACCTTTTCTTATCTGGCAAATCCAGCCATATAGATAATCACAGTGCCTGTCATTCCAAAGCATGCTGGAACCACCATTGAGCTCTGCACAAAGTTCAATTCCTTGATAATAATTGGGTTCTCCCAATGCCCAGTTTTCATACCTCACCTACAACAGAAAAGATTTTATGCAAATTCTGTTACAGAGAAAGAAAATGGAGAGAGTAAGGAGACAGCACCAAACTCCAGAACTACAACTTGCTCCTACTGCCAGTTTAAAAGACAAAGAGCAAACCAGAAACTCCACATAAAATTGCTGACTTAAACTTTCTTTCAGATTGCCACTGAACTGCACCTTAGGTAACAGTTGTTTTTTATCAGACTTGGAAGAATACTGATTTTTTTATGGGACATAAATTCTGCAAAATTCGTTTAATAAGGATGGGGAATGCTACATATTCATGTTAAGTAAATATCCTGTATGAGTAAGATAACAGGACATTATTGTTACATAACAAAACTGTTGGCATTTTTTTTCAGAAAAAGATTACTGCTATTGTAATATTCCTCTATAAATTCCAGTTTCAGTTTTCTGTATGGTAAAATTCCTTCAAGATATTTTGACCAACCTTGCATGAAATATGCTCACATCTTCAAACCCACTTTTGCCTCTACAGCTTTATATCTTAGTCTGAATTACAGTCAAGTCACACTGGCATAAAACAACTGCATTCAGCTTGTTGGAATGTAGGCCAATTTAGACAAGGACCTAACTACCAAAGGACAGAAATATTAAAGGTAGACTGTTTTACTCAAAAAAATCTTTGCATTTATAAGGAATTCTTTTAGTCTACATGAATTTAATTTGCTTGTTGGTTCAATGAATGTTTTCTTTTCAGAAATCAGTGTTTTAGCCAAAGAAACTGGGCCATGAAATTGCAATTCATAAGCTTTCCTAAAGAGAGCATGACACAGCAGAGGGTTATGATTAAGCATAAAATTACACAGAAACACAAACACCCCACACACTTGAGAAGCACAGGCAATGTAAAATAACATGTGTGGAAAATTAAATCACTCACTGGAGATCCATCACTCCAAACAAAGCCATCATCCGGATTCAAGTAATACAAGCCCATCCAGAAATTTTGGTTGTAATAGCCATTGTTCCTAAAGAATAATAAATATCCTATTAGTAAGAAGTTCGAACATTAAACCAAAACTAATAATGGCGTTACAGTATTTACATAACCTATCATTCACAACAGTTAATAAGATACTCTAAAAATAATTCTTAGAGCTGTTAAAAACAATAACAAACAGTGTGAAAATAATTAAAATTCAACCACTTCAAGATGCCATCACTTTGCTTTAACTCAGACCCACTGAAATGTTGACCTAGAAAATGTCCAGATCCAATCCAACTCCTGAAAATAAGTTAATACATACATTTGTATGACGGGTCAATAGTCACTTTTGCTCCATTAATCAACTTTCTATTGTCTCTGTAAAGGCATTTGCTGTTTCCAGATACAGAAACTTGGGGCAATTGAATCACATTTTAAAACCAGCACCTTAAACTAGTTATTGTCTGCAAGCAGACACATTTCAGTGATTTGTCTGAATTTATTGAGTTAATTTGTATCAATGCAGCATGTGTATGTTATACCTACTATATGTACATAGCTGGAATTCTAGTACAGTTGCAGCATTTTGCAAGGCTGCCATGTTTAAGTCCTGCTTCCTACTTAAATAGGGATGTACCAGTTAATTGAGCCCAGCCTATTCAGGTTGCATTGCAAGTGCTACCTTTTTAAGAGTATTTGACCTCTTTCAGAAATCTCACACCTGCTTTTTACTATTCAAGGACTTACTAACCTTATTTACATGCCCTGTGTGATAATAAAAGAATCTGAAGTTGTTTCTGCTTTCTGATTAGTTCATAAAGATCATATGCAATCAATACATTGACCAGATTTATGTTACAACTGCTACCCTATTTGTACACTTGCTTATGTGAAAACATCTGGCATGTGTGGTAATTTTACAATGTCCTCAAATTCACATCTTTCCAATCCCATTTTAACATTAGTTTCTAGAGTGATTCCACTAGTCACACAACTCCTGGTATTTCATTAGCTCTGTATTTTTTGCTGTGTTCAATACAAATCATAGAATCATAGAATTCCAAGTTGCAACGCACCTCAGGGATCATTTGGTTCAACCTTTAATTACACTGCAGTAAAAACATATCCATAAAAAGAAAAATTTTCAGAAAGATCAAATGGGTAATTAAAATGAAGATGACCACACTGCAGATACTCACGCAATAGAACGCCATATCACGTCCTGTTCTTCTTTACCATTAATGGAGGCCAGATCTCCTCCTATAGCTCGACAAAACTCCTGAGATTCAAGCCATGTTTTCTTCTCCCCTCCTGAAAAAGGCTAAAGAGACCATTTTGTAATCAGAAAAAATAGGCCATATATATCACAAGACCAAGTAACATCACCTACCCATAAGCAATTCATTTACATTAACTTGTTCTACGAGGATTACAGAAACTTTGAATACAGGATTTATGTGTTCACCTCTTTGAAACAAAGGCTTAGTATGAGTGTCTTTAAGCAAGCCTATATTGCTGACAGCAGTATCTGCTGCAAGATAACAAGAAAAGCACTTAATCTTTAAAAATAAAATAGAAAATAAAGATCAGAAGGTCAGACCTGAAGATCAGACTTCAATGGAAGAAACAAAACTGTATGCATTTCAATATAAGGGAACAAGACCTCCACATATAATCTATAAATAAGCTTATGACACAATAAAATGTGTTTACCAGTTTTTATTGCATGTATGTGCAGCAAACAGAAAGTACCTTCATAGAGAAATAAGCTACATACTTACTTTGAAACAGAAACTAATACGACTGTTTGAGTCCCAACCTTCTGGACACCGGGGAATAGGAGTTGTGGTAGGAGCAGGTGGAGTCGTCACTCCCTCTGCCCACATTTTGCATAGGAACTTTGCCTTCTCTTCACACTTTAATACATCCCATAATCCACCTGCAATCCCAGTCCTCATGGCAACGCAGCCCCGTTTTCTTCCTGGTTGTAAACAGGAATGCACAAAAGTAACATTTAAGGGTCACAAGAATTTAGAAAACTTTTTATTCTATCCTAACAGAAATTAAGTCTTTGTACAGACTCAGAAATGCTTCTCATCTCTCTAACCATCCTCTTCCTGATGTCATCACATCAGAGATGACATGGCCACACAAAATTTTATTAGAAGAGAAAAAATTAGCAATGTCCACAAAACTGAGTAAAAGTTGAAAAAAGGAAATAACAATTCATATAACAAAGATAGTAATCACAAAAATACTAAACACAAATCTTACCTTGACCCTCTTATTTTTTTCTATTATCACATTTTCTCTAAGACCAGAGATGCTGATTGCAAGCTGTGATCTCACATACCTCAGAACACACAGCAAGTGCATTAGGAGACCTGACTGAACAGGTAGGACCCAAGCAGGGTGCAGTATGCCTGCAGAGATTGCTATTCCGGAGTAGTACAGACACTGACTTTTCCAGAAGAGATGCAAATCAGAAACTTGATCTCAATTTAAAGGTTTTTTCCAAGATCATATTAAAAACTCATTTCAACAGTAAGCTGGAAGTTAGCAACAATACTACACACTTGAGAAAAGCAGCAAGAGAAAATTTGAGAGCAGTTAGTATTTATACCGTTAAGTAAGGGCTAGGGAGTAAAGTAAAAAGAATCAAGTAGTGGATTCATGAAACAGTATACAGCTTTACCCACCAGGCATTTCAGAATTCCAGTGTGAAAATAAGACAGACTCGCCATTAGCCCACTTGAATGTTCCCTTTTCTTCTACATCTGAAAGTCCAATCCAAAAGTATCTTTCTGTTCTCAGCCCAACCAAGCTAGTCAGAAAAGCTTGTTCATATCTACTCAAAAGAACACAATCATTAAATTAAAACCATAAAATTTATTTTTAGAAGTTGTAAAAGGCTTGTATTTTCTCTGAATTACCACTGTACCTACTTGAAGGTGTAGTTTGGGTGGATTTACTTGAACTAAGTTCATAACCAAACATTACATAACAGGTATTTTGCAAGCTTGAATACCAGAGTATTCCATCTTTTCTTTGGCTGTCCAGTAAAGAAAATGGTAGTCACAGACTGACATAAAATTGGTGGGAAAGAAGAAACCTGACGTGACTTATGTGCTATACCACTGTATTTTTTGAGACTTTCTAGTCTCCTTGTATCTGAATGACTTCTTTCAGGCAGATCCAAAACTGGAAAATGAATCTCAGCTTTATTCAAGAAATACACAAAAGTAGAGCAAGAGTAGCGTGACACTAAATTATCAAACTAAGGAACGCTACAGGTTAAACCCAGTGATCACACAAGCAAAGTTAGGTCTGGGAAACAAACATATGTAGATGTAAAGCCTGTCATAATTCATTATGGCTTTTAAACAAACAGCTCTTGAGAAATCAAATAAATAAAAGAAGTCTGATCTTAATGTATAGTCTGAAGACCACAATAATGTTAAATCCTCTTTATGACAGTTGCAGCTCTACTTACAATTAGAGTGCTACCATCCATGACACTTAGGAGTTTTCTCATTATAATGTATCTATTTAGATTATATAGAAAGATATAAAAGGTAAAGCATTAAGTCAACTGCAAGTGAAATAGGCCTTGGTTCTTAAACTTGACTTTCATTTTTTCCAATTTTCCACATTCAATAATGTGCACCAGTTGCTCAGAAATTTAGCACACACTGAACCCTGGCTGAATTGTGATGGATCTTCAGGTTCATAATTTGGTTTTTTCTTTAAATCCTTTTAAAGTAGCCCAACTCAGAAAACCAGACAGGCCAAAACTGTACATTCTTGCTCACTTAAACTACCTTTTGAAATGAATTCAGAAGCATATCTCTACATTTAATAACAAAATTAGATTCTGCATCCCTTACTCAAGGAAACCCATCAGCTGGTGCTTGTGTCTTCTCTGTGCTATGCTAAACACAGAGTAAGTCCATTGGTGGCTGCCTCATCAATTCCTATAATTTCTTTCTCAGGTTGGTAGGCATTTCAGAATATTATTAAGAAAACAGAAAACATAATTCTATTTTTTCCTTGCTATAACCATATATATATCCATATATACTGATTTCCTAGCCATCACTGATTTACTATAAACTCAATTCCTGGATTTGAATACACATGCAAAAACTGTGAGAAGTTCTGTATCTACACATAGTTATCATCTGGACTTCTGTCTGGTTCAGAATTTTTATTTTGATATTCCGATGACACTGGATGTTAAAGCTTCATGTGATCCCTTCATGCAAATAGACTTTTACATACCTGTCTCTAACAGTTGCCAAAAAGGCCTGATGTCTTACACAGGTTTGATTTGCTTGAGAATATGATACAAATGTATTTCCAATGAAGTAACAATAAAATCCATGTCTTTTCCAACCCTGTCAAAATAGACATCAAGAGATTGCATATGTTGCAGCTTTTCTAAATTTGTTTAAAAAGAAGACAAGGTAAGTGGAAACGCAAGAGCCAAGGCAAGGGAAGGCAAGACAAGGCAAGGAAATACCCAAAAAAAACCCTGATGTATACCACTATCACATGATCATTATAATCATTAGAAAAAGAAACAACTGAACTGAAAAAGCTGGACTGAAAGCAGTCAGGAACATAGCTTTTAAAATTTTTCTTTTATAATATAATTTTTCACATGCAATGAACTTTCGATCAGTGTATTCCACTTATGAAGGCATAAGGGGCTTTGCTGTGCACCTCTAGTGCTCACTATAGGATTATAACTAGCACATAGACATTATGCAGTCATCAACATGGTCTTGAGAAGCAATTTTCAGCTGGGATTCTCAGAAAGGGAATGACACCTCAAAAAAGTTTATTATTAACCAACATTGGCACTGTTTTTTTGATATTTTGTCATTCAAGTTTCATTTACTCAGGAATATGCTTAAAGAAGAAAGAGTTTGCTATGATGAGCCACAATTGACACAAATTTTCTTCTGGTGGCTTTCAGTTTCTCAACTATGACAGACTTGTTTTCTACAAGCATGCACTTAGTCCTCTAGGCAAGGAGAACCGTAGCACCCATTAGCATTAGGGCCCCTTTTTATTCTACAACAATTGAATATTTGTAAAGTTCACAGGTACTCTTTTATGAATACTAAGAATAAACACCAAAGACATCCTCTGAAGCTGTTTAAAACAGACTTGGGAGAAAAGGCACTTTCTTCACAAAAGACAAAAAACACTAAGATTCCCTAGGACATAGCAAATTACAGTAAATTTTTTTGAAGTACTGAGTGTTATGTTACCAAAGGATGGACATTTCTAAATAAACAACAGATCTGCTGGCAGTTCAGAAGGAGTGCAATGCATTAATTTTGCTCAGGCACTCATAAATTCTTCAAAGTAGAGAGCACTGCCAGAGTACAAGAAAGCCTTGAGGACAGTATGTAGACAAGCACGCACTTCCTGCTATGAAAAATTTTATAGAAAATTTTATTCAGAGCTGAAGGGCAACTGTTGATACAGGCAAATTCCTTAGGAAGGCTTGAATGCCAACCAAGGAAAAACTACCTGCTGCTGGGACTACAGGTTTGAGTTTGGATTAATTTCTGGAAAAAGAGAGGGAGCATCAAGAGCCAAATGACAGTCAGAGCCTAGAATTATTTGTATGTGTAAAGTACTCCAACTGGCACAGAAATAAGAAGGCAAACTTCTTCTGGTTATGGCGACACAGAACTCAATTTTCTTTATCTGTCACCTAGGTGGCATTTTCTCCTTTTAATCATCCCTAGAAGCCTAATCAGATCAGACAGCTTTTTCTTCACTTACTCTTTGGCAGCCCATGTCTACAGTTTCCTCTTCTGTTGGAGATTCTGGCATGGGTTTCCTTTTACAAATGTAGCCAATTTTCTTTTCACAAGAATGATCTGCCCAAAATCCATCCTGAACAAAAGAACAGAAAACCACAGTCAATTGAGATTAGGCTTCAAAAAGGTGCTTTATGCTTTAAGTAACTTTTTTTCTAGACTTAAAAGAAGCAAACCCTACATATAATAGCATTGCTGAATTCCAACCTCATTCCAACCTCACTCCAACCTCACTTCTGCTGGCACTGACTGACCACTGACTTACACTTTCTTACATTGTTTACAATTCTAAAAAGCAAGCCCTTGGAGCTGACACCAATACACTCCTGGTTTAGTAGGCTACTGATTTAATAATCATGCAAGAGGAAAGGGAGATATCATCTCTCCCCACAGAAATACTGTTACACTAGAAACAAAGCCCAAACATAGTACTACATCCTTAGCTAACATTTATAAAAAACTTTGAAGATGTAAAAAGTTCATTGTTAAAGATAGAATTAGCATTGTTATTCCTCATAGCACAGATTCTCAGAAGAAACAATGACATTCAGTGAGAGCTGTACTGAAAGTAATAAACCTCACACCATGTTCCCATTTTGGTTTAACAGACAAATTAAGGTATTGGGAGAGGGAGAGAAACCCCTGTGCAAGGCAATTTTTTTACCTGCCTCCACTCTTGTAGAATGAAAATCATAGTAGTTGGTGGCAATTTTTTTGTCTTTTTTTTTACCCTTTTTTCTTTCCTTGTTTTCCCACCCAGAAATACAAAATAACCATCATGGTAATGTACAGTCCCTTGTGACACAATATGCCAAATGCCCTAGAGCCTCAACAAATGCTGCTTCCAGCAAAAATTCTCCAAAATCTCAACACTATGAAGAACTGTAGGACGCTCAACTGGTGCTTGTGTCTCCCCTTCTTATGCTGACTGCAAAGTAAGTCCATTGGTGACTGTCTCATAAAAAAATTTCTTTCTCAGTCTCATTAGGCTGGTAGGCATTTCAGATAACCACCTAAAAATATGACCTGAGCTTGGAAGATATCAGCACAACTTTCACAACATCTAGACTTCTTCACCACAGGAAAACTTACTCTGAAATTTTGGCTGTCTAGTTACAGAAAGATCTTTGCTGGCTTCCCATAACTGGGCAACCCATTGTGAGGTTCCATTCAGAGATATTTTCTAATCCCCCTGCCTCAAATGACAATATGGCAAACACAATATTAGGGCAGAGACCCACATTGACTGCAAATGGCAGCCAGCAAACTGGCTAAATAACTGATAAATTACATAAACCCTGAAGGCGGTGGTAAGTTCAATATGTTTAATTATCACAGAGTGGAAAACTATAATTTTCAACATCAGGCACAGACTGACTTTTATACCAGGTGTTATCTCACTTCCTGTAGTACCCCATGGACATTGCTATATTCCAAAAGGCAGCCATTTAATTCCATGTAGACGCCACTCAGTAAAGGCTTCCACTAATGCCATTGCTAATTACTTTTCTCATAGCTCTTAAAAGTTTATGCAGACACAAATATGACATGTAATCCACCTTGACTTGAGATTTACAACTTTGCTTAGAAAAAGAAAGTAAAGGCTTCTATTTTCTCTATTTTATTCCAAAGTTAGTGCTTCTCTCTTCTTTTTTAAGACCATTAAAATTGGTAGCACAATTTTTTAAGGTACCCATATTCTTTCAAATCAGAAAAAATAAATCCAAACATAACCAAAATGTCTTTTTGTCTTCCTAAAGAAAAACATTAATGTTCACATGCATCACAGTGTAACTAAGAGCTACTTCAGAAAAAGCCCATATGCACAAACTGAAATCCAGAAATAAAGATTCGGGCAGCAGTTGTCTTCAAGGAAAGCCACCACTTGCCTGATTCTCAGGAAGAACAACAAAAACAGCTTTCTGACAGCCTTGAACAAGGATTCTTCCTCAAAAAAGTAACATCTATAAGACTCTATAACTGACTGCTTCAAAGAGTATTACCCCCCTGTGCCCTTGCATAGAAAAAAACCCAAATGATAAATGGAATTATAAGATAATTAAGTCAATGACTACATGACTTTACCTTTCCCTTCATAACAACACAGTCCTCTTGTCTGTTGTTTGCATGAGTGGGTTCTCCACGAAGCCACTTGGTGTAGGTGACAGGTGTCCCATCACTCCATTCAAAATACATCTGAACCTTGAGGTCATTCAACCCTATCCACAGCTCATCAGCTGGCTCTAAGACATACAATTAAATAGGTTAATAGAAGTCCTTTTATATGATGTGAAATCCTATAGTCATGGAACAGAAAACAATTTATCCTCAGGAAGTTTAAAAGGCAGTCAGAGGAAATTAAGGCTCCTTGTTTCATAAAGAGAGCAGACCTTTCCTCATATACTCACTCAAGTGATCAGGAAAGGACATTCACTCTAGTGGTAATATATTAAGCATGTTTAACTTTGTACAAAAGAGACAAAATAATATCTTTGTTGAATTATGTTGTAATGCAGCTAGGTTCATTCTTTTGTTGCAGCTCAGAACTCTTGTAACAAGAAATTAATAAACACCTAAATAAAATGCTGCCTCCTCTTTCCTTCCTACTTTTCACATTGTGAAGAAAAAAACTGCCCTTTTATAATTCTCACACACCCAGTGCTGTCATTTAGAGCTGACAACCAGAGTACTTGCAAGTTTGCCCATTACTTATGTCCCTGTGATTTGTTTTTATTTCAAAGCAAAATTAAATTCATGTAGTTGTTGTAATTTTTTCATTTTTCAGTTAATAGAATTAACTGCTGGGTTTTGGCTGGTAGGAAACCACAGGCTTGATCAAGGATGTTGTTTTCCAGCAGCTGCTTCTTAGAGGTTTGTTTCTCTGTGCTTAAAATCCTCCACTCTAAAATACTGCTACTGTAATGTTTCTATCTACTTTTGTTCTGAATAAACTATTTGAATAAGGAGGATTAAAAATTTGAATCTTTATAATCAATCTGAACTCTGTCATCATCGGATTCCTCTGTAGAGCTGATTTTATGACTTTGTTCAGTGCAACTGGAATTTCTGCTGGTTTGGGGTTTATTTAATTATTTAATTGCTTAATTATTTAATTATTTCTAATCCATCATGAAGCCTATGCAAAAGGCAACAGATGTTTCCTTTTGTCCACAGCATTATGACTCAGATCACTCTGACCAAGTACACACACAGTCCTTCCCTTAGCAGTATTTCCAAGTGGAGTATCAACTATTCGGTTGCTAGAACATATTCTTTATGCATATTTTTCACAAATGACAGCTAGGTTACTTTTTAACACTTTTTTCCACTGCTTATGCCATTGCACTTCTAAAGCCCATCTACAGGACTAGAGGTTTTTCCTGTTCCCTTTGTTATCATAGTTCTTGCCTTTTTTTGTAAGTCTTCCTCTAACATCCTCAATACAGACTGATTTCAGTCAACCTGGCAGTGCAATCATGCCAGGAAATTAAAAATGGGATTGTGAGCCCCCACAAAAAGCCATCATCTTTGAGTGGGTGTCTCAGGGGAACTGGAACTGTTTCTTTTCTGTTGTGATTACTAGCAACAGAATTGCTTGTAAAACAGTTCGAAGTCATTGCCCTCCAGGCAGTTCTTTCTGATTAGCACACTCCAGATGCAGGTTTTCAAAGATAACACCACAGATTAAAACTCTCTTATGATATGTCTCACATCTGCTAGTGACAGGAACATGGAGGCTTCCCGTTTTGTCCAGCCAAGCTGCTGCAAATATAATCTTCCTGAAGTGTCACTTCAACAGAATCAACTCTTTCTTTCCCTCCCATGTTTCTCCCATCTTTATAATACCTAGGTATGATCAGGTCTCATAGATTATCATACTATCCTTACTATCTCTCCTCCAAAAAGAAGGGTGCAGATTTTTTTCCCAGTCACTTGCAAATAAGCTGTTTCACACTCTCTCAAACACGCACTGGGTGACATTTGTTCCATGTCACATGCTGAACTTCTGTGTAAACATCCAGAATGCACTTCTTTATTCTTCTTCATGTTCCTCTCTAAAGTTCTCCTTTGTGAGTGATGCCAACAGAAGCTCAGCTGTTATGACAATACTCATCTCATTGTACCCCTTCTTCCTTGGTTTTATCATGGGACTATGAATTGTTTGGCACAAAGATGAATTTTTGTTCTTTCTGTTCCACACTTACTGCATCTGAGTAGTGGTGCAGACAAGATTTTCTAGGCACTGGAATACATGGTGTTCTCATCTTGGTGAACAAGTGTAACCTGATACTGTTATTAAAATGCTTTCAAAGGCTTCTTTAGTTAGTCCTGTTTCACTCCCCTGAAAAGAATGCTTTCAAAACAGTCTTTTGCCATGAATGTGGCATATGTGGTAAGCCTGGTTTCCTTCAGGACTATTTTGCCTTTCAGAAACATCCACTTTTACAAAAACAGTGCAGCACAGTCAACTCAGGAAAGGTCTCTAGAGAAGGCATTAAACCATTAAATAATCTCTTTCCAAGGAGTAGGGTGAAAACAGAATCGGTTTCCTTTAGAGCCTTAATTCTTTCAGATGTCTTCATGTCTCATCAAGAGGTTCCACCTTTACTAATATCCTTTGAAAGAGTAAGTTTCATGTTGTTCATGAAGGAACAGCAAATCATGCTTTCAGGAATGTGAGGACAAGTTGCAGTGGAGTTGGCTAGGATACAAAACTGAAGCACAACAGCTCTTTTATGATTGCCACTGAAAGATTGGTGTTATACTGCAGCTGAAAGCAGCTTGGTGCACTCTCAATGAAGGACAAGAAAGAAGAGAAGGAGTTAAGGGTGTTGGCTGATGAGCAGCTCAACATGAAGCAGGAATCACAGCACCTTTCCAGTGCCTGAATACTCATTCAGTAAAGAAATTCTTCCCAATATCTAGTCTAGACCTCCCTTGGTGCAACTTCAGGCCCCTTTCTCTAGTCCTATAGCTATTCACTTGGGAAAAGGCCAACACCCGCCTCACTAGAACCGCCTTTCAGGTAGTTATAGCAAGCTATCACTAAGGTCTCCCTTCAGCCTCCTCTTCTCCAAACTAATTAATCCCAGTTCTCCTAGCCTCTCCTCACAGGACTTGTTCTCTAGACCCTTCACCAGCTTGGATGCTCTCATTTGGATTCACTGTAGCAACTCAATGCCCTTCTTGTAATAAGGAACACTGAACACCGAACACAGAACTGAACACAGTACTCAAGGTGCAACCTTACCAGTGTCAAGTACAGGGGCATGAAAACTCCTGGCCACACTATCTCTGACACGGGCCAAGATGCCCATCTGGGCACATTGCTGGCTCATATTCAGCCAAGTGTCAACCAGAACCCTCAGGTCCTTTTCCACTGGATAGCTGTCCAGCGTGTGCTCGCAGCCCAGAAAGCCAACCATATCCTGGGCTGCATTAAAAGAAGCAGTACCAACAGGCTAAGGAAGGTGATTCTCCCTCTCTACTCAACTCTTGGTTCACTTCACCTGGAGTACTGTCCAGTTCTGAAGCCCCCAACACAGGAAGGACATGGAGCTGTTTGAGGGAGTCCAGAGGAGGGCCACAAAGATGATCAGAGGGATGGACCACCTCTCCTAAGAAGACAAGTTGAGAAATCGGGGTTGTTCAGCCTGGAGAAGAGAAGGCTCTGGGTAGACCTTATAGCAGTCTTCCAGAACCTGAAGGGGACTGCAAGAAAACTGGGGAGGGACTTTTTACAATGACTTATAGTGATAGGACTAGGGAGAATGGTTTGAAACAAGAGATGCTGGATTTAGATTAGACATTAGGAAGAAATTTGTTGCTGAGAGGGTGGTGCCCAGGGAAGCTGTGGATGCCCCCTCCCTGGAAGTGTTCAAGGCTAGGCTGGATGGGGCTTTGAGCAACCTGATCTAGTGGGAGGTGTCCATGCCTGTGCAGAGGGGTTGGAGCTAGGTGATCTTTAGAGACCCTTCCACACCAAGCCATTCTGTGATTTTATGATAAACTAACATTCATCTCGCACTAAAAGCACACATGGATTCAGTTCCTGCAAAGAAGCATACATAGAAGTGAACATGCAACTCCTATCAAAAAGCAGTAACTGACCCTACATGAAAACTCTACTGAACACACCGTATCTGTAGCCTAACTTGCAAAGACCTGAGACTGTGCTCAGAAACCAAGCACATAAGTACTATATTTAATTTGGGGCATATCTGAATCCACACACTGGCCAGCTTCCTTTTTCAGAAGAAACACAAGCAACATGACTTGCAAAATGGTATTCGTATTGAAATACTTGAAAAGTACTTGAAAATATGGTATTTTTTAAATCTAAAATTTAACTCCTCTGTACCCTGTGATCAGGGCAATGTTTTATTTTTTTAAAACAGGCTCCTTCTTTTATTAATAGGTCAGACATATTCAAAACTTTCTTCATGTAAACATATATATGTTATTGTAAAAAAATACTCACGGTACCCAAGCTGAGAAAGAACAAAGCTGTACTCTTCAACATTATGGATGCTTGCCAGATCCCCATCCTCTTTCCTACAAGATGTTAAGGCATCTTTCCATATTTTGGGGTCCCTGTGAATTATGTAACAGTGACCAGCATATGACATCCATTGAGCAGGACATCTAATAGGTACATTAGTCTCTGAAAAGAAGATTACCATGAAGAGTTACAGAATTCTATTCTTAGCTAAAGAACAAAAATCACATAAGGAAAGATTTAACAAACAAATTAAATATATATTGTTTTCAAGAACAAGCTGAAAAACATTTACAGGGATAATAATCTGCATGCATAATTAAAAGCTGAAACTTCCAGATTGTTTTTAAGTAACAGTACAGTTAATCACCATAAACCACAGTTTTGATTTTTATATGCATACATACATACTAAAAGGAAAGGTCTGCAGAGTTGTGTTTTATAATTTTTTTACACCCATGTCAGCATGTCTCTTCCTCCTCCATACTGCATAGCTATATGTTAAGAACCAGGGCTTATAAAACATATTTATGAGGGTAATTTTTTTTCTCCAGACCCTAGCCATTGTATGGATTTGCCCCATTTCCTAGACTAGCAAATTAAAAATAACTGGTTCTACGGAGTGACAAGAGAACCCAGATAAGAATGGAGCTTTTAGGAATCCTTTCTTTTAAAGCTTCATTGAGAAAATTATTCTGTTAAAGGAAATTATTTATGCTTAAAACTTGCTTTTAAAAGTTCAACAGAACAGTACCAGAATACTGCCAACAATCACATTGCTGTTCAGCAAACAATTCAGCCTTGTCAGGAGTGCCACCCAAACTTATAATAAACAGAATACTGCCTCTGTAAAAACAAATTATAATTCTTGCAGCACTTTGTAATCAGCAGATGGGTTTAGCAAATACCCATATATTGAGAAGAACAAGGACAGCAGGTTTGCAAAAATTCTCTTGGCAAAAAAACGCAACTTGTGTACATCAGGGAAGGAGAAGTATGTAGTGTGTTTGTGTATTACTGGGGCGTATATTCTGTAAAACCAGGGAATTTGTTACAGGCTGCAAAACAAAACAAAACAAAAAGCCTGGTTTCTTGGTGCAAGTCTTATTGCATGACATAGCTGGGGATTTCTCAGTAAGATAAGTCTCGAGTTCTTAATTTCCAGTACTCAGCAAAATAAACTCTGAGCTTCCCTATTCTCCTTTTAAAGAAAATACATGACAACACAAGGCCATACAATCTACTTTTCATCCCAATAGAAACACATAGTACAGCATGAACTTCATTTCAATGAAGCACAAGAAGCAAGGAAAATCACATAAATATGTAAAAAACATTATCCAAACATCAAGCTTATGAATTTATGGTAGAAAACATCAAGATACAGAAACAAAATTAGTGAGCATAGAATGGTCACTCCTCACAGAAAGCAATTGCTTTTGTCAGCTATAAACTAGGCTTCCTGGAATCTGAAGATCCTACAGTGATTGACTCAAGTCTCTAAAGGGCTGAAAGCACTTCCTGAAGTTTGTTGCATGACTGAGCCATCCAAACTGGTCCCTCACAGTTCCATTCTCTGTGGTCTGTCAAGAGGGACCTCACAAAGCAGTCACAACTGTGGCACTAAGAGTATCTAATGTTTTATGTAACATTTGTAAACTTAATACTGAAATACCACTGCACTTTGTTGGATTGGAATTAAATCTATTTTGGCAATCACTTGGTGGAGGTAGACAGGCAGCCAGCCTTTCCTTAGAAAGTTAAGTTAAAAAATAAATAAGTTTTGGAGGTGAAATTAAGAGGTGCCTATTAATTCACTTGGTTGTAATACAGGGCAAATGCTTTCAAGACCTAAGATTCTACATCAGGTAGATGCATGCAGTAATATGGCCCCCTGCTGGAAAAAGCAGTTCTGCTAGGAAAAAATAAAACCAAAAAAAACAATGTACAGTTGGCTTCATAAAAATCTTTATCTGCAACAAAAATTAACAGTCTGCATAGATTTTTCTCTAGTTTGTTTTGGATAGAAACACAATTATATTCTGTTGTATAGTGTTGTTTTTTGCATTCTGCCTTGATAAACTTAATTGTAACTTCTAGGGTTAAAATTTCAAAGGATTGCCCTTGTTTAGTAGTAAGCGCACAGCTAAGGGAGTGTATGAATTTGCAGTTAATTTATTTCTTGACTCAGGAGCCCTAGTCAGGAAAACATCATCTGCCATGAGTTTTCCTTAACATCATTAAAAGCTGAGGGCATTTAACACCTTGCATGATCGCATGCTTATTCCTTTTATGACTTCCGCCTACAGGGAGATTTTGGAAAATATTTTATGAAGAGAAACAAAGCCAAATTCTGGCTAGTCTGTCACCATGTTTACTCAGCACTTTACTTTACAATTGAAATTTTTGTCTTATTTCTCTTCTTTCTCCAAATTACTGGTAAGCAGAGGTAGATCAGGATCAAAAGTCTAATGCATAAGAAAGAGATGAAATAAACTGAAATAAAATCTGAATGACACAGCAGGCAGTATTTATAGGCATCAGTGGTTAAGAACTGATGTTATGAACCCTGAAAAGCTGAGTGGTAGCCAATTGAAAAATGTTGACAAATTACATGAAGTATCTGTTTATCAGCTGTGTACAAACACTAACAAAACTTTACATCTTAATATAGAAAAGAATTAAAATATGCACTAAAATCCTTCTTAGCTAAGGTAACAAATATGCTTGATTTTAACAATGAAGTATTAACTTAAGTATTAAATATGGATTTCAATAATTAATGAGACATTGGCTCATTCTTACTCTTTCCCTTCCCTTCCTTTTCTTTTCTCTCCTCTCCTTTCCTTTAAGCAATAAACCAAAACAAATTAGGCAGAAACTGCTGTCATGAATGGTTTTGACTGGACTGGTCACTTACTATCTAAAGAAGGAAAAACACTTTAAAACATGTTTTTTAAGCTAAATATCAAACACTGAGTTTACAAAACATCAGGTTCCCAATAATGCATATTAAGAAATGGCCTGGAAATTCCATAACGGTTTAGCTTTCTTCTTTTACAACCTATACAAAATAATGTCAATGGATTTAGGAGATACCTGTATTTCCTGGAAAGAGAACGAAACTTGGAAGGAACAGGAAGGAGTGATGAAAAAAAGGAGTAAGGTACAAGAAGTTTTTCATAGTACACAGGGAGATAATAATGAAATGGGTCTAACTAATAATACGAGTTCTCATAAATACATCATTTTTTAAAAATATTGAATTGCTTCTCTTTTTATTTTATGAACAAACTCTGATAGTTGTGCTTGGAAGTTTCTTCTACTGAAGAAAGATTGCTATCCAGGAAGAAGGGAGGCCTAAACAAACAGGCAGTGTACACTGTTCACTGTTACAGGGAATCTTGGTCAAGCCATAGTCTGCAGAGACTTTTGATTGGTTTTACCATGTGCAATAACAAATACCTATTAGAATTATAGAAAAAAAAAACCAGTAATTAATACTTTATAGAGGGATTATTAGCAAACCTACCTGTTGGAATAATGAAAGATTCTAAAGTAGCATTTCCTCTTTTACAAATATAGCCAAGTTTCTGATTGCATTCCCGATTCTCCCACTTAGCACCTTTGCCAGGATTTAACGCCGCACAGATTTTTCCTGGTTCTGGAGAAGGATGTCCTTAAAAAAAAAAAAAAAAAAAAACCAAAAAAAACAAAACACCAAAACAAAACCTCAACAACAATAACTAAATGTAAGCATATCATGGCTATCATCCCAATTGCTCTCACATTCTAATGTTTTGTGTGCTTAAATTATAAGATATACTAACAACCAGACAATTGTGTTTTTCCACAGTTCTTTGGACTGAACAGGGCAGTTCATTGCCATAAGAGATGTTTTTTCACAGCAACCACAAGTTTAGCTATTTTTTCAGTTTACAATTTAACACCCTCTTCACAGGTTCAAAGTCTTGATTGAAGGTGTTAAGAGTGCACCTATTTTGTTTGGATTTTTTTCCTTTCTAAAGGAAGAATGTCTAAACATCAGAGCACAGTCTTCAGGTGAAAAAAGTAATTGTTCAGTAAGCTACCCAAATTTTGTCCTTAGCAGAACAGTAAAGGCATTAAAATAATATGTAATTGTTTCAGTAATGGGAACTTCTTGTCCACTTGTCTAAACAATATGACAATAGCAGGATATCTGGATATTTTCAGTTGAAGCTTAGCAGTAGCATTACATGAACATCTAGAAGAAAAGTAGAACCTGTAGAAGCTGTAGAACAGAACACATTTCTGCAATAAACCAGATTAACTTTTCAGGATCTGGTCATGGATTTTTATTGTTTTTTTGGTAATTCAACAGTAATTTTCTTTCATTTCTGAACATGTCACTATACTACATAACAATCAAGTGCCAGTACTGCTCAACAATAAACGCAGCAAAACTATGTGTGCAGAATTGTTTAGTGTGCAGGACTGGTCACTGAAAATTTTTTTTTATAAGTATGATTTCATTACATTTAGGTTACAGTTATTCTTGTATTTGCAGTCATGTCATATCATCTTCCCATAGGAGATAAAGATATGCTTACTTCAAAAACATAAATTTAAATTGTTTTAATGTACAAAAAGAAAGTTCAGCTGAGTTCAACTGTTGGTGTTAGCTCTCTCAAATGCCTATCAGGATAATTTTAGTTCAAATGTTGATAAATTAGTTCCAGTATTTTTCTGTTAGTGACATGAAAGAATATGAAGCTTCCACAAATTCTTTTAAAATATACAAGTGAAATAAGAGCCAGTTCATGAACAACCAGGACAATGAAGATGAAACAGAGGTAGGAGGACCAAAGTAAAGTCAGGAAGGAGATAGCACACTTACAAAATAGATTATATGGACTTAAGAGTATTACTTTTGAATTAAATTAAAAAACATAAGGAGTTAAAGAAAAAGAGAGACCATTTTGATTTCTCCAAAACCCATCTAACTCTTCAAAGGACACCTGAAAGTTGTTTGCAGTTTTAACAACCATGAACGGCTTCCTTTGCCACACTGGCTCCACCTCACAATCAGTTTTCCTCTACTCTTCATTACTTGCAGATCCTCATCAGTGCACTTGGATGACAGACCTATAAATAATTTCACAGCAACTTGGAGTTTGGCCCATTTGTTTCCCTTGTGTGCTCACTCCATTAAGTGAGCTACTAATAAAGCAGTTCACTTCAGTCTTCAAAGTTTACCTACTCACAAAGTTTTTCACAAAATCTGGTTTTGGCACTATCTACACAAGGAAACCACTGTATGGTTATGATGGAGCATGCATTTATAAAATTAAGATTAAATACATAAAATGTGCTCTATGAAGATGAAGAAGGGTATTTACACTGCATAATTTCAGACATCTACTTTACATCAGTCTCCAAAGGCTTCCCGAATATCCAGTGCAAAAGAACATGGGTCGTGTGATACCATAACACAGGCAATGTGAATAGAAAACTGGAAGAACACCTCTTCTTCACCAGGTATACAGCTGGCACAGGAGGACAGCTTTTTAGTAATGGCACCTGTGTTCAACATTACAAGTATAGCTGTGAAGCGGCTAAGTCTGCTTTAAAGCAGACTAACCTAGCATGTTCCTTTGATATGTGCTACTGCCACAGGTAGGCTAATCCCAAACAGAAGTGAAAATCCAACCTTTAAGCAAAAAAAAAAAAAAAGCAACAAAACAAAACTACACCAAACATACACTGACCAGTTGAATCTCACAAATGAAGATACCTATAGCATCAGACTTATTCTATATTCATATAGAAATAAAGTAAATAAAGAAGATATACAAATTAATTATAAATAGACTATTTTTTAAAGTTTCCTCTGGGTTTTGGAGCCACAGTTTCCATTGTGAAAAATAAATTAAGTCCAGTGTGTATCCATAGCTTGAATTACTTGCAGTCTTTTACAGCCACACCTGGAATCTTCCAACATTAAAACAAGATAAATAATTGCAGGAGAATAGAGAACCAGAAAAGAAATACATTAGAAAATGGTCGAACTTTTGCCTTTTAAACTGAGTAGCAACATATTTAACCTTACCTGGAACCCAATTTAAGTATCGAAAAGGAGCACCACCAACCCATTGCCATCCACTGTTGAAATTCAAACTGTTGAGACCAAACCAGAGAGCAGAACTCAGTCTTCCAGTCAAACCTAGGTAACAGAGACAAAGAAAGGTTCTGGAACTGCACAACAAGAGAAAACACTTTCTCAAAACCAGAGAGTTGAATTCTAGCTAAAATTGTCTGCTTCTTCTTCCTATTACAAGTTTGAACAACTTTCAATCTTTTAGTGAAGGTGGCTACGTTAAATCTGCAGTATGTCTTCCTACATGAGGATGTTTAGTGTGTTAGTTTTAGAGTTTTCACATTTTTAGGTGTATAAAATTTTATTATAATAGAAAACAAAATTACATTTCTGAATGCTGTTTGTAAACCAATGATAATAAATACGAAGCAAGTAATTTTTTTAAGAACTATAGGATATTAAGTTTATAAAGTTGCACAAAAGTTCACAAAACCTAAAATCTGTTTTCTAAAATGAAAAATTAATGCTTCCTTATTGTGTATAGTCTCTTCCAATAAAATGAACAAATGTGAGTTTCAAATTTACAAATTACTGTAAAGTAAAAAAAAAGAAACCCGTTGGCATTTTATTAAACTACATTAAAATGTCATAAATCCAAACATCATCTTTTTAACAGCACATCTTGTACATTTTTCTGAGTCATTTGATTTCAGCTCTGTAGTCAGTGGTAAGTCAGGCTTCTAAAAGGAGTTCCAAATTAATCCTCCAGTTCTGAAAAGAACCTAGAAATGCTTAAGTATGGTGCTGCTGAATCCTGTAGCATTATTTACAGTCTTTATTAAACTGTTCTCAATCTCTGCCTTTCATATAAGACTTGGAAGTCCAAACAGATGACTGCTGATTTTTTTTGTTTTTATTTAAACACCTTTTCTGCATAGCCCACAGAAAATCACTGGCAATGTACATTATTTATTTCTGCTTGTACCATTATCATCATGCCAGCACGTGTTTTGCACTGTGCATTTTATTTGTCTCTGATGCCAAGATTATGGGCAGCATTTGAAGCATGGCAAGGTTAAAAGGAGGGGTAGTTAAGCACTGGAAAGGACTGGAATGTCATACCAGAGCCTGGTTTGGCACCAACATATGAATGTGTTCCAGCACTTCTACACAAACAAGTTGTTATTAGGACAATCAAGAACTGAGCATGACAGGAAACCATGGTTTTGCCAGGAGAGCTGTAGAATGAAAAACTTATTTTCATATATACTTGGCAGGAATATCTTACTTGTTTGCAATAAAAACACAATGTTAGCAACTCACTTCTAGATGTCAGTGCCAGATTGTTCTCTTAAGCATTAATTTTAACAATAGTTTCATCATACTCATTAAAAAATGTCCCATATTTTGACGAAAATCTTAAATTGAAAAAGAAAGTTTTTGAGTAAAAGTAAATTGAAAACAAAAGGCTGTTCATAGTATTAAAAATAAAAATATCCTCTAAATTGGGGAAATATGGATTTGGACTAATAGATGGATATGGAACTGGCTGGATGGCCATATCTAAAAAGTTAACTGCCAGTGATTCAATATCTAGATAGAAACCAGTTACAAGTGGTGTTCCTCTAGGGTTTGTATTGGGATGGACACTACTAAATGTCCCCATCAATAACATAAGCAGTGGGATTGAGTGCACCTTCAGCAAGTTTGCAGATGACACCAAGCTGAGGTGTGTGGTTTATACGCTGGAGGGAAGGAATGCCATCCAGATGGACCTTGACAGACTTCAGGAGTGGGCCCATGAAGTCCAACAAGGCCAAGTGCAAGGTCCTCCACCTGGGTTAGGGCTGGGGGATTAATAGAATGAGAGAATCAGGTGGAGAAAGACTTGAGAAAACTGGTGGTTGAAAAATTGGGTATAAGCCAGCAATGTGTGCCTGCAGCCCAGAAAGCCAAACATATTGTGTGTTAGATCTAAAGAAGTGTTGCCAGCAGGTCAAGGGAAGTGATTCTTGTCTTCCAGTCCACTCTCGGGAGATCCCACCTGGAATACTGTCAATTTTTCCAGCTAAATCATTAAAGCTAAAAACTTAAATCTACTAATTACCAGAACTGAACAAATAATAATTTTCAAGGTGGAACATGCTATATAAGTGTCATTGATATAATGATGCACTTTAAAAAAAAAAAAAAAAGTGATGGATAATTTTATCTTACCTGTCAGGTATGTTTGTTCATGCAGCTCTGTGATGCTTAGCAACTCTGCCTTCTGTTGTTGACAGCTCTTTCTTGCCTGATGCCATTTCAGAGCTGCCTCAGAATTTATTTGGTACTGGACATTAGTTAAAGGATCAGTGTTCCACAACACATCAACACTATTAACTGTAAAGAAGAAAAAGAAATGCTGTAATTTATCATGAAGACAGAGCCAGAAAAAAATATAGAATAGATCACTTAGCAAAAATACACAAATCCAATCACCGCAACAGAGGGCTGGTTTGAAAGGATTAATGAGGCTAATTAATGTGTTGGCAAATCCAGGGCAGAGCTAAACCATGACAGTGGTGTTGGACAGTACACAGGTAACAAAACAGTGTCACCATTTCCTCCAACACAGCAAACCTGCTGTTTAAGACAGAAGATGAGTGCCTAAAGTCACACTAAAAGATTAGATTTCTCACTGTGCAAAACTTAAAACTGAAAAAGAGGACTGAAAACTCCCAGACTCATGCTATCTAAGGCGTCTATCAAGCTGATCACTTTTCTGAAATAAGAAACCCACCTTTTTTTTTTTCAAATTTTGGGTAGAAACCCACCTTTTTTTTTTTCAAATTTTGGGTACTTTGTAAAGTAGCTATGGATTTTTTTACTCAAACAGAGGTTATCAAGACTTATGCATGGGACACAAAATGTACATTACCAGCATCCATCTCACCTCCTCCTGAAATTCTTGGTTTCATTATAAAGATATTACAGTTTATGTGTATTTAAAATGTAGTATATAAAGACATTATGCTGTCAATAGTGCAAAAGGTTTGAAGTATAGTAAACTTCCTTCACATTCTTATCTTCACTTAGACATCTTTTCCTAAAATGTTCCTCCTTCTTTTAATTGTTTTCCCACACAAATTTGTGAGTTTCAAAGACAGATTATGAATTCCTGATAAATCAGAAGAAACAACACAAATCACCCTGTACAACTTTTTTGACCACTTCACCACGGATTTTGAACCAGACTACACATCACAATGAAAACCCCTTCAAAACACCTTGAAACAACAGCATGGCAAAAAGCCTGTAATAAAAATAAATTCAGTATTTGTGAATAAACACAATGATGTAGATTTGCCTAACACTAATCCACCAGAATAAGACTACTTATGTAGTGCTTCAGTCTATGCACATTTGGTTTCCTTTCTAAGTCTGCTTCAAGTTTATAAGGCTTTCTAGAGGCTCATCACTTACGAGGCTTTCTAAACTCATAACAGAAAATCTAGATCTTTCATCTACCAAAGAAGGAGCATCGATGGACTTTTGCCCACTTGAATACAGCTCTGAGCACACCTCATGACAGTCTCTTGATGGTCTTACACTGTGCAAGCTTTTTCCTTCCCCAATACCTACTTATACAGTGCCATGCAACAGACAGCTGAAAAAGGCACAGTGTAACCTGTAAAGTACTATCATTACCTATGCTACTAAAACTTGTCTGATGTTGCAGCATGTCTCAGCTTCTTTCTGTGAGATTTAGTTTCTACTGTCATTGTAACAGAATCTTTTTTTTAAAGCAGCAAATAGAGTCATACTCACAATTATATTATCTCCACTGGTCAAATTTCTACACCTCTACTGAGTATAATAATTGTTTTAAGTTTAGTCTTATTCCCTTTTCATTTTGGAGAACATTTGATCGGGTTTTACTCACAACGAAAAAAAAAGTGACAGGTTCAATCACAAAATTTCACTCTTCAGGACCTAGTATGAATAGCTGTCTGCATGAAATAGTCTGCATGAAAATATATTTTCACGTCAGCATTTTTGCTCCCCTAGGCAGTTTAGGAAAAAATAAACACTTAAGTCTCATTGAATCAACATATAGAGACTTAAAACATTCTATGTTTAAAGATTCTGTTAGATTTATTAACTTATCACTCTTATGTACAATGCATTCCTCTATCATAGGGCTGGCTAAATCTTCTGCTACCACAGCCTGTCTCTCACTAAAGTATGTGACCCAAACTTGAATATTTTATAGCCAGTACTGAAGAATCAGGAAGGAAACAAGCAGGCAATCAGCATAAAGCAGCTTTTCCCAAAAACAATCACAGCCATCTGAATGGATTTCCTTGAATTATGCCAAAGAAATAAACAAAATTTTGATGATGCCTCCTATTTGCTGTACTCAAAGAATATTAGACAGGTAGCATTGTTAAGTTGATCCTGTATCTGCTGTATTAATGGGACTGATATTCAAGACATGTTTTTAATATCTTGGAAAAAATGCAAAGAAAAAAAAAAAATCTTTTGATAATTGTACCTCTAAAATAACGAATGGAAACAGGAAATTTCCAACATTCATGGAAATCAGGCAAGGACACTAATACTTAATCATCAAACCAGGAAAGATCAACCCACAATAGTTTCTTCACATCAGAGTTTTTCTCCTTATCTCTGACTGTGCTCAGCTGGAGCTTTACAGCAAAACTCAGTAATAAAGAAGGAAAGTAGAAGTGCTACCCCTTCCAGGATGACAGAGGAAGAAGTTCAAATTTAAAAGAATTCTGCTACATACAGGCATATTACTCTAATTTACTTAAAGTAATATCAATTTACCTAAACAAAGTTCTGTATATTCATAATACTACAGTTGAAACTCCAACTATACTCAAACCAGGGAATTTAAAATATAAATATTTCTTGTTTATTTTAAATACAGAACTGCAATGTATCATGCAGATTTGGGAATTACTGGGATATAGTTCATGTAAGCTTCTTCATGTTTATAGGGCAAAGCAGTCTTAATTTCTATTTAAAGTATAGCTTCTGCATAAACTTGTACACAGCCTTTTGCATATGCTAATATTATGTCTTTATATCTAATTAACTTTCTATTTAAGTAAATGGTGTAATCACGGGTTCTAACATGTGATTAATACACTTCCACCTGGATGCAGTTGGTCAGTATTTTTTATGCTGAGCCCTGTATTGGCATAATTATGTAGTTTCTAAAAGGACAGCAGGCTGCATGGAGACAAGAAAATGCACCATTTCAAACTGTAGTTTGTACAGTAAAGCACATGATAAGGACAACAATATTTCCAAGCAGCTGAATAACAGCATAGCAGAATCTTGAAGATTATATAACTTACACTTCAATGGGCAAAATCCATACATCTTGTCAACATCAAAGTCTGAAGTGGTTCCACACCAGAACCAGCCATCTGATCTGCCAGCATCTGTGCAATCAGCATACCATTTATCACCAAACTTAAAAGGGAATACACAAGGTGCTCCATTGGCATTTCCTCTCACTGTATAGGTATCTAAGGAGACAGAACAATTTAAAAACGTGTAAGCACTAATAAGCATGGGGCATATATATATATATATCAGTTCACCTTTATCATCATATTGTAGCATATAATAGCTTGCTACCCTAGTATTCAAAATGTACTAGAAATAGGACATCAATAATTTTACTCTCTAGGTCTAAGATGATACCCATGCCTACAACAAGACAAAATTCTATTTCTCAAGGAGACCCTTGACCAGAACAGACTGGGCCAAGACAAGTATATTCCTGTGATAAATTTTATAAGCATATAATCAAAAAGATAAAATCCACATAGTTAAGCAATTTTCTTTTTAAGCACAAAGAACTGCTGATTCTTCTGTCAATAACCCTCCAGTTGCTGACCATTTTAGACAGGAAGAACACGTACTTAAAAATTTGAAAGTCACAGAGTGACTCCAGAACACTGCATTGAAAGAAAAATTCCACTGGCATCTAAAGACACTGTTTCATGAGAAATTTGAATCAGTGAAACTTACCAAAGTAACTAAAGCAGTTTTCTGTGTGCATATATATAATGTAAATGCATTGATGGGAGGACATACAGAGGAACACTACTTGATAGGGACTGCTAGAGACATGACACACCAAGGTCACTGTCTGACAGAGCTGCTCGAAAAAAAAGAGGAAAGAACGGGGCCATCATTCCAGCTACCTTCTCTCATATAATTTACTAGGGTTCTTTCATTCTGGCTCTAGTCCAAGGATGAGTACTGTAGTCAGCCTTTGTGTCAGCCTAGAAAATGGATCCTTACCCTAGACTTTTTTTCACATCTCCAAATGAATCACTACCATGCATGGATAATTATCTATTGGAACACTGTCAACTTTGACAAAAAAGCAAAACGAACCCCTTAAAAAACATAAACCACACTCTCAAGGATTGCTGAGTTTGCCAGAAGTCACACTCACTGATCGTTAACAAGATGAAGGAAATTAAGCTAAACTTCTAAATATTTTAATTAGTTACACATAGAAATAAGTTTGAAGTACAGAAATTAATTTACAGAACTTTACCTTCATAGCCTCGAGAACACAGATCGTCTGTAGTTCCGTAGACTTTCCACCTACTCCATAAACCAGATCCCTTGTACAGCATAATATTCCTTTCCTGTCTGTTTCCATAGTTGAAAAACAAATCTTCCCCTTGGATTGCAAAGAGAGTCTCATTTCTGCATTCCCATCGCTGAAGTTCACTAGCCTTGTCACAAGGATACAGAGTGATCGGAACCCAGTCTTTCTTCGAAGGCACTCCCAAGCACAATTTGAATGCTACGCTCATAAGCTGGTGATCTGAGACCCACCTGAATTTCTGTGACTCATTTTCTTGAACGCAAGGAGCAGTAGTCACTGAATTAGAACTTTGAGCCAGTACACAGCGCTTGTGATCTTCATTATATATTAAGAAGATGCTGGTATCTGGAAGACAAAAAACACTGGAATCATTTTCTTTGAAGTATCTTCCTTACTGTCAAAATATGAATCTGGATGCTAGTCTTGGGGTTAAAATCTTATCAGCTGTTCAGTAAAAGCAGGTTCAGTACTCCTGTGACCTACACCTGCTAAAGTGATTGGAGAATGCAACTAGTGCAGACATGAGGACATTTCAACTCTTTCGCATCAGTGAAAGCATCTACACTCAGAATGCAGGGCAGCAGAAATGAAGATTTAATTTCTCCTGTAGCTTTAAAGTATTCATTAAACCAAAGAGACAAAAGCACTCATGGTACTATTTCAAGATGCATCCATGGGAGTTATTAAAAAAGAAGGGAACAATCACACTGTATGCTGCAGATACTGACAACTGAGCACTACAGCACCACGGTCTCCCAGGCACGAGGAGATGACAACAACCATTAAGTTCTCCAAGCTCCATTTGCCCACAGTGGGGAACTCTTTAAAAGCCTTAGCCACAGGGAAAGACATTTTTTTAAGCTTTATGCTTAAGCTACTTGCAGGGCTAGAACAGCATATTATAACTTTTTGTTCAACTGCAGAAATTAGTGATTTCTTTTTCTTTTCTTATATTTCTCCACTGTGAAGGAGATTGTGACAGCAGTGGGATCTGCCATCATCAGGTTTGCTGCTTATTGTTCCTACAAGGCTCTTCATAGCTCCCAAAGTTAGTTCTACTGTTAAGTAAAAAGTGCTGCACAGCATGCATTTTCATGTATCCAAGGTTCAAATCAAAACTATAACCTCTAGAAAAGTTTTTAGCAGCTCTTACACTTGCTTGTATTACATATTGCAACATTTCTGAGCTGGTCTTGCCCAAAGGCTGACAATTTCTCCATGATCCTCCCAAGATACACTTTGGCATGATAACTAACTAGTTCTCTCTGATATTAGATCACATAATGTAACAGGATGTACAAGGTCTTAAAACCATATTTTAAGTGGGCTACAAGCTAGAAAAGAGAAATATCATTTTATGAGGCTCTAGGGATTGAAGCTAATTAAATCAATATTTATTTTAGTCTAGGATTACCAAATTAAACAAAGTCTATAATGGATAAATATTTAAAAGGAAAACATGTTAACCACAGAAAAATTTCCTTCTCTCTTCTGAGGCTCCAATATGTAAATTATCATACTTTTCTGCAGAAGAACCTGGGAACAAATAATCTCTGTCTCAGAGAAAGAGCTGACCTAGACTTATTTCATCCATGGTTCAGTTTCCTTCTCCTGTCCTTTGGCTTCCAACTCTCTGGGAAGCAGTGTAAAACTGATGAGCACTGGAAATCATTCATTGCCTTTTGCCAAACTGTTTTACTCACAGACAATACAAGGAAATGTATAATTATCACTGCTAGTGATAACTTTTTTTATTCTGCTTTTCTACTACCATTTGAGCACAATGTTATTGTAAACTGATATATGCAATGCTTGCAACTCTTCTTTTCCTGAAATCTTACATTTGAAGTTCCTTGGTTAAAGAGATGTCAGACATTTTCACATGTGTGGAAAACACTGCCTGATCTTTCAAACTGCCAAAATTGTACTTGCTGCCTAAACGAGCATTCTTTATGCAACTTTTGGTATTAAAGAGAGGATGCTATGCAAGTGAAAAAGGTTCTCCAGACTCCAAAGACTGGACTGCTGTACACAAGTCTGATAGGGTGCAGAGTTCTGCCTACAGAAAAAAAGGTTAGAAAGCTGAACAAAAAGGTCTGGTCAGGAGGCAGGGGAAAAAAAAAAAAAAAAAAAAAAAAGAAAAAAAAAAAAAAAAAAAAAAGGAAGGGTATAAAAGAAGACATATCTATCATCCTCTACTTTCTGACTGTACCTTTACAAAGCATTAGTAATACGGCTGCTTAGATAGCGGCCCCAGTGCATGCAGGGTTCTGACTGGGAATAAGACATAGAAAAGCAGGTAATGGTCCAACAAAACGTCCAAGCAGGCACTGAAAATAAGTTAGCATCATAATAGGAGGACAGAACAAGAGGTAGCAGGATGCAAGAGCCACTGTGGCTGATACTAGAGTTCTAGAATTTCCTTCCCCTCAGAATTAGTTCTCCCTCATCTATGACCATGCATCAGACTTTTAGCATGGTCTCATGTTTCTCTAGTTTACCACTTTATTTCTGTGTTCTGTCTGCTTTGACACCAGAGGATCCCCATACAACACCTTCTGTGTGAGTTATTAGATAATCTGGAGGAACATGAAACTAGCCAGGTATTGGTGCAACCCTTACCATGCCCTGCCAACTTTTTCCTATAAACTCTTGATACAGCTCCTGTCAATGACAAGATATATCTGTAAATTGGGCTGAGTAGGATTACTCACATAACTCCTACCTGTGTTTCACTGTTCTGTAGCAGTATTTGTTAGAGAGCTCTGATAACAAGGTGCCATTCTTGACTATAGATGAGCTGTAGAGGGTACACTTAAAGGTCCAGCACAGCATGACCATGAGAACCACACTACTGGTACTTTGAATTATTTTGAGAATTACTCCTGGGAGAAGGCATTCTTTAAAATGCATAGGAACATGTCTGTTATACGAGTCAACTTACCTCACCATTATAACCCAAGAATTGTACCATGTACTCTAAAATTTCACTGACCAAGTATCTTTTCCACAATAGAGATTTCCAATTTGCCAGTGTAGCTTCACACTCTGCAGTATTTCCAGACTATCGCAGATTATGCAACTGTAAATCATGACATGACTTGTAAAGCCATTGAAGAGCTACGAGTGTTAAACAGTAATGGAGAGTATGAGAAGAAGAGCACACCAAAAGCTAAATGTGAGAAATAAGGGAGCAATAAGGCAGCACACAGGTAGATTGGCAGTCCTCACGCAGACTTGCTTATCAGATAGCCTACAATGACTGCTCCTAATTATACAAATCAAAAAAGGTTACAAGGCAGTGTCAGAAAGCTGTGCTTCAGGAGACCTATAACTGGAGAGCCGAGGATGCTGAGAGGCTTTCAGGAAGGGCAGATGCAAAACTTCCCCTGAAAATCAGCAGTGTGCTGGAAATCACAGTAATTCTCAGAGACAGAGGATGCAAGCTCAAGAAGAAACCAAGAAACACAACTTTCATCTGTTTTCACAGCTCTGTTCCGTGCCAACACCTCAGGTACCTTAGCATCCCCTTACAAAAGCCATCTGCCAAAAGCAAAACCCGAGGCCCATTAAAGACCAGAGGAGCAGAGGAAAGACAGAGCCCCATCACCAGCCCCGTCCGCAGTTCCTGGCGGAGAGGAGGCGGCTGAGGTGACAGCGTTAAACTCCTGCGGGCTGAATCCCCTGGGCAGTGGGGAAACTGAGGTGCTGCTGGTGACAGCACTTTTTGGCACCCAGTGAGCATCTCGGGGTGCAGGCGAGGAGAGGAAGAGACTTGGGGCAGGCGGCTGAGGGAGAGCCCGAGGGGAGGCTCCGCCGCGTTTGGGTTCCCCTGGGGCAGCACCGAGGGGGTTAAAATGGCCACGGGCTTGTCCACCTGCGTGGTGCCTTCATTCCCTCCCCAAGACCAAGTCAGGTCTCTACGCCGGCCGCAACTCCACTCTTTTCTTAACCCGCACAGCCCCTGCGGGCACTTACCCAGCAGCGGAAAAACCCGGGGGAGAAGTGCGAGGAGCAGCAGGAGCAGGGAGGGAGCCATCGCCGCGGCTTCGCCCCTGGCGCCCCGGCGCTGTGAGGAGAGGGCTTCCCGCCGGGCAGGTCCTCCGCACTTGTGAAGGGCTGGTGGATCAGGGGAAAGCTCTGGGCTCGAAATGATAAGGAAATATCCTGTCACATGGGGCGTTTTGAAATAACAGGAATTCGCTGTTCAAACTTTGCTTTCCTAAGCTAATTTTTTTTCCCTCAGCGGAGGGAAGAGCCTCCTTCCAAGCACATGCAGGTGATAAAGTGGTGATAGCTGAGAGGAGAGCTGGGTGTTTTTTTGTTGTTTGTAGAGATAGTGACTTTTTTAATTTTTTTTTTATCCTCTCTGCGACCCTGTTAGCTTTGCATGTGGGTCAGCGGCTGTTTTTTTTTTTTCAAGCAAATCGGCCAAACCCGCGCCGAGGGATCAGGACATCCCCCTCCTTTCTTTCGGAGGCGAACGCAAGTCTCAAACAAAAAACCCGCTCGAACACCGGGTTTCTCCCGAAAGCGAAGACTGCAGAAGTAGCAGAGACCTACTTTTGGGAAGCCGGGATTTGGGTTCCTCCCCCTCAACACCCCCCCCCCCCCGCCCTCCTTCTCTCCTCCCCCACGTGTGAGCAGGTTGCTCCCGCAGCCGCCGCGGAGCGGATGGAAGGAGGTATGGGAGGAGGCAGGGCAGAGTGATAGGGGACTTAACAGTATTACTAGAGGAGAAGAAACACTGAAGGTGAAGTGTAAGCTCATTTGAAATCAGGGATGAAACTCCCATTAACATGAGAAGGGATTCCTGTCAGGCACTTCAGCTGTGCTGGACCCTCCTGTCGTTTACGTGCAGGGAGTGAAGGGGAAGTGCTTCATAATTTCTCCTGACATCTGTGTGGTCAGGAACAGCCTGGCCCAGGAATAGGAGGTGGGAAGTGTTTCAGCCTTAATCTGCAACGTTCTGTATCATTATGTCGATGAATTCCCATGGGAAACTTCATCTCTTGCTGCAGTATAGGGCAGATATTTATTATTATTAATTATTTGCAATGACCTTCATGTTGAACAACTATAAGGTCCAAGTGCTCTCACTGAGGAGTTTATAACTCGCTCAGATAATCCTAGTACAATGCAGAAATTAAGAATTCCTCCATACTCTAGCACTACTACCTTCAGAAGATTCAGGCATTTGAAGCATGTATGAAGAGTGTTCTTAGAAGTGGAAGAAAAAAAAGATTTCAGAAGTCACCTTAGTATCTGTGTACAGATTTATTTCACTAGCAGCCAGCAACACCCGGAAAGCCCAGTAAAGCATCTCCTTGCTAGAAGGAGCAGGTCAAAAGATAAAGAATAATGCTGCTGCCCCAAAAATTACTTGCAAGATAGTCACTGAGAGTTTAAGAATTTGTGGTATTCTTTGGCCAAAGATAAACAGATAAGGGAGACATGGTGTGAAGTTCAATCTTAATGTAAGTAAGTACAACTGCCACGAAAGTCTTTAGATAAACCCTGATGATTCAAATAGCAAAGGGAGTTGCACATGTGTGTCACACAGATAGGCAGAAAACTGGCAGTCAGTAGTTGAATAGTTAAACCTATTCAGTGGTCAGTAGCAGGAATGAGATGCACTCTTAAGTGACAAAGGGAACTCTATTAGGCTGTTCTTGGAGATTCTCAAAACCTAACTGGGCAAGGAGCAAAGCAACACAATTTGAATTTCAAAATAGCCCAGTTTGGAGGAGGGGGTCATACTCAATGACTTCCAGAGGTCCCTTCCAATCGAAATGTGACATCAGGAGTATATTCTGATCAGAAATACTCTTAGGGAAAGATTTTTCTCTCTTCTGACACAAAAAGATTCACCAAAATCTCAGGCTACAGCGACTTGTGGGCAAGTAGCTACCAGAAGTCCAATCTGCTAAATAACTAATGACAGGATACATGCCCTAGATAGACATATGTTTTCATCCCTCCCCGTGGGTTGCAAGCCAGCTGCCACTTACTTTTGGAACAGAAAGGCCTAAATTCCTCTGAAACAGGTCGGACCCTCTCTGCTTCTGGCACAGCCAGTACTTGCAAAGGGTGTCTGTTCCTGGCAAAATAATCTGTAATCCTGAAATCACAGTGGCTCTTGACTTTGATAGTCAACAGGAAGATGGAAAGTTCAGTCTAAATGAAATCATATCCAGACCTGAAACGTATTATGCCTATTTGGTTTGTGTTGAAGCAGAACAACTGGATTATTATCTGTTCTTTCAGATTTTCATGCAAGATGCATTTTGATGTTTCAGGTGTGAACTTCAGACTGAATGAGTAGTTGTCTATACATTTCTAATGTTTACATTGTCAGGTATGTTAAATATATTGTCTAGAGCAAAATGTGTATAATTTGTAATACTAAGTACTATGTTAAGAAGCTATATAAACAAGACACTAAGCAGGGAAGAAAGTAGGAATTGGAAAGTTAATGTTTCTTTTTTATACAAATCAGATTCTTCTGAAATGTTATCCAAAAATTGATTTTGAGGTTTCTGATTTCTACAAGCAAAATATAATAAAACATTTTAGAAAGGAGAATAATCAAGGCTTTAATATCTGTCACCAAAGAATCTTTGCTTATTAAAAGTCTCTTGAGGATATCATTACTATAATGTACAATATTAACTTTAAATTCAGCTAATGCAGTCTTCTATCTGGGCGTTAAATTTAAAAAACATTTAAAATTCCAACACTCTGCCTTTAGCTCAAAGCAAGAATAAAATTGTTTCTTATATATGCATTATTGCTTTATAAATATACATAACTATTGGGACTGTAGGTATACTCACACAATTTCTAACATTTTGTGTTAAGTTTATGCTTGATCCACACTACGAAAATAAAGAAAAAATTCCATGCCCTTGCGTTTCTGGTTGCTTACAGCTACAAATGTGTGTCACCTCCATAGTTAAAGCCAAAATAAATATAGCCCAAAGTTTTCAGATGCTTAGGCTAAGTAAAGAAATTCTAGAAGGTTTCTTTTTTTTTTTTTTGTCATCATAGTGGAGTCTCAAGTGGCCCAGGAGAGAAGATCCATGGCTGTAGAACAACCCGTGTGCCTACACAGATCATATCATGTGCCTTTTATCAGTTCTAATTTGATTTTTCTTTGGTATTGTACTATGTCATGTTTCTAAAAATACAGATGGATATTGGATTGTGGGGTGGGAGCTTTTTTGTATAAAATACAAAAGAGGATTAAGAGGTCCTTAGTTAGAAGTTGTTGATATCTTTAAATTAGCATATTATTTTAGGAGCTATTTGGTGAATGCAGCCAAGACTTACTTTGTTTTAATGAAAGGACATCTTCCTACACAAGCCAACAGTTTAGTGTATACATGAATTTTTATCTCAAACCTAGAAAATTTGTAAGTTATATGCATTTCAGAGAACAGCCTGGAAACTAAAGATATTCTGCAACAGGAAGGAATGTAGCCATAAACTGGGCAACTTTACATCCATCCACAAAAAAAAAAAACAAAAACCAAACCTACCTACTTTCAACAGAATCCAAATGTTCCAGTGATCTTTGCATTGAAAGATTTCTTCCATAGGCATCATGAAGCCTTCCAGCAGTAAGACACTGATGTTTGGAAGTTCTGCAGTAGAAGATGCTGGTGACTTCTCCCTAGCTTAATTCTCCTCCAGGATTTCTCTTAAATCTCTTGACATCACAACTTACTTGCGAGATATCAAGTTGTAAACACTTTCTGTCCTGATACACACACTTTTAATCTGTGATCAGTGAGGTAGTTTATATGAAACCAAGTGAGGCTTTTTTGATGCTACAATGGGTTACCCATAATGGAAGGCTATAAACATTTCAGCAGTCATCCTAGAGTACATAAACAACATTCTCACAGTACTGAATGTTTTTGGAATTGGGTGTTCCCTGAAAGTTTTCTTCATACATAATAATATCCAACTATGTGGATATTGCAAAGTTCAGCAAAATTTAGAACTCACTGAGAGCTGAGCAGACATCCCTTGAAATTGATGTAATGCCATAATATACTGATAACAGTTGCTGCCTTTGAGCTCTACACTTAGTTCTTATTAATTATCATGAATAAAAAGAGATGCAGCAGAGATATGATAGCTCACGCATGAAACAGAGCTTAAGGATGAAGAAATTTTCTTACCAGGAAATAGGATGGCTTGTTTTTACAAATGAAAGTTAAAAGTTGAGACATGAAAGGGAAATCTAAAAGAATAATCCATACAGAGCTATTGTACCAGTTGTTTCTGTTTGCCATGTCATGGTACAAGCATAAAAATATTCGGTTTACTTCAAAGACAATAGTCTTCTTACCCATTGTCACAACCAACTCAAAAGATAACCATAGACAAGAGCTGTCAGAGGTCCTTCAGCAACAAATATGTTTTAGGACAGAAATAAACCAGTAGGAGACAGTATTAAAAAATAAACTTTCTCTGAGCAGATTATAGGATCATTAAGTAACTGTCAAGTAGAAAATCTGTGTTGGCTTTGCTTGTGGGAAAGAAGGGTATTTTGGTGTTTCTTCATTTATTTGTTATAACTTTGATACAGTGATATTACTTCAAATAATCTAATTATGAACAAAATCATAGGCCATATTCCTTAACCACAGATTTGATCCTTTCTCACCACTGTGTCATTCCTGTAAGTATTATGAGGATACCTGAGAAATCTTTAAACCATCACTTAAGAGTTTTCTGTTGGGTATTAGTTAAAGCAACGTTTCAATGTTCTTTATCAGAAAAAGAAAAGTCTATGTCCACGATCATTGTGCCATTAACTCTGTGCCATTGTGAACATAAATTCATAACAGTTACTGTAGCAATGTAACACATGTGGCAGAGGAATTTTATGTGAAAAAAGAAGCATGTTTGCGTGCAATTTCCCAAAGAACTATGAAATTAAGCAATAATATTCGTTTTAAAAGGCAGGTGTTTTTTTAAATTTATACTATCCTTAATGTTAGATTATTTCTACAGAAGTTTAAACATATGCTAACATATGCAATTTTATGAATTGCTACCCATAGTACAGGGTTTATCCATGGGCATAATATTAGAATTTTGGAAGAACTTATACCTTATTTCACTAAAGGCATTGAGAATTGCAGTTACATCTCTGATTTAATGTTCAAACCTCCTCTTATATTCAGTGAACTCCTTAAATATGTGCTGCCTGAAATGCTTTCACCATTTTCTCAGATTTTAATATCTTTTTTAATCAGAAAATGAACTCAGTAAAACTGAAATATTATGAAGTATTATGTAAACTACAGTCACTGAGTACATATTACGGTATTTTCAATATAGTAGGGGAAAAATAAATTTTATTTGACAGAATGTTGTTATATTTTATTCTAATTTCAACAACAGGAATTTCCTTTTGGTAATATTCCTGCAGAACAGAACATTTGCACACCTCAGTTCTACTCATGCCAGAACAGACTGAACATCCCTCCCAGTGACTTCCCTTTAGGCCACCACCAGAGCCACGAGATGTCCCTCTGCCTCACGACACCTCACCCCGTCTTTTGCTCATAAACATGAGCAGGAGAGGTTTGCCTCTCCTATAATGATGGTTTTATTTGACATTTTTGCTTACTCACCGAATAACATCATTTTGATTAGTCCCAAACCCTCAATGCACTCTGACAGAGCTGGTTTGAGGAGCACCTGTCAGGCGGGCTCCACGGGTGGGATGAGTCACCAGGCTGCAGCAGGGAGCCTTAGATCTGGGCACGTGTAGGGTGACAGATGCCTCCCACAGCGGAGGTCAGATCAGCACAGCACGGGTCCTGTCACTGCAGTGTCACCCGGGAACACCGCCAGTCCTGATGTACACACAGCTCGGCATAAAGCCACCACCTAGCTTAGTGATCCTGTGTTTCACTTTATCCCTGCCCTCGTTTTCTCACACTTAAATGAGATACTATGATCTCCCTTGTCTTCCTAGAGGAGCAAATATAGTGATGTGTATGTATATAGACTATTGAAAAGCCAAAAAGTTCCTCAGATAGTCTCAGAGCCTATTTCAAATGAAATAAAAGCCATGTGACAAGTTTCTAGCTTGTGGTATGAAAAGGCATGTGTGAAGGAGAAAGAGTTGCATGACAGAGGCAGAGGAAGGGGGGTGAGGAGGGGCTGGGATGATGCTGAGTCCTCTGTGAGAAGTCACAAACTGAAACTGGAGGCCAAGAATGGTGTAAAAGACACCTTGGGGCTTAATTCTTACCTAGATTTAGGAGGCTGTTGGAGCTGAGTAACAGGCCATCTCACTTTGGCCTCCACCCCAAGAGATTAACACGTTACCACCTTCCCTTGGTGCAGTGTCTCCTGTGCCGTCTTTGTGGGAGAACTATAAAAAGAAGACAGAAGCTTAAATTGCTCACCTTCTGCAAAGTTTCGATGACACACTGAGGCATGAGTCTAAGCCTGTTAATCATAATTCGTGGGAAATTCAACAGCCTCACCTCAAATTTTGAGAAATTTGTCAAGAGCTCTAAAGTTATTAAGAAATGTAGCAACTTGCTGAACTGCTCCAAAGAACCTGCCATCTGAAAACTACTCAGTGAACCAGTAGTGAAATGATTGACTCAAGCCAGAAGCATGGAGATGATAGTTATCACTTCAGCTCGTCACTGGGATGGATTTTCAGCAGAAATGCCCTGGCATAAAAAAGCAAAGACCAAATCACCTTTTCCTTTCCTACTGGGAAGTATTATGAAGAGTCAGAAAATCTCACAATGCATTAAAGCCAAGCTGTACCTGTTGTATACATAATGAAAAAAGGCAGTTTCACTGTTACTTGTCCAGTTGGTTTGTAACATTTCAAATATTCAAAAATATTGAGATTTCAGTGAAATGTCTTGTACCACTGTGTAACAGTCTCAACAGGCATTTCCTTGAGAATATTTATGAATATTGACTTAGCAAAATCTGTAAGGGAACTAGTCCAGATTCCTGGGAGCTATGCCAAAAGATTTTGAATCCAGGGAAACAGCACTCTCATAATGTGCAAACAGGACTAGAAACCAGAGCTCCCAGAATTTAACCTCAGTTAGTGGTTTTCTATGTGTTTATGGTACACAGCGCAGTCACTATATGCATCATTTCACCACTTTAAGGCATGATGATATAGTGTACCATGTAGGTCAATAAATACCTGTAAAATGATGACCACTTATATGTAAGACTGTAACGTTCTTCATCATAAAACTTCTTTCCAGAGTGAACAGTAAGGTGAGGGTATAAAAGCTTTTCTCATAGCAGCTGAGAGACAAATTCAAATGTGGTTCTGAAAAACACATTAAAGACCAAAACAGCAGCAGCACTCATGGTGGGTTCTAGCTGAAAGATGTCCCGCCCCACAAAACAATTCAGAGTAGGCTATTATTTTCTGTGATTATTGTATCCTACTACTGCATCAGTAGGGGGATTAATCCTCACACCTGCGGACATCAACAGCACCATAGGGCTGAAGAGTCTCATCTACTCTCTCTTTTTCTCTTACAAAATTGTCCTGTAACCTCCTCCCAGGCCAAACAGCCATGGTCCTGTTACTAGGAGAAACTTCATCTCCTGTGTTCATACAGGTACAAGTTGTTCATGGGTGACATGGGCTCCAACTTTTGTAGTTATTCCCATAGATGGATAAAACATTTCTTATGTAAGCCAAAGTAAAAAACAGAACAAACCAAAAACCCCAAACACATGGAAAAGGACATCCAATAGAAATTAAAAAGTGCATAGAGGAAAGGCATAATAATCCCAAACCAGGCAGGGTTATTTGCCTTTCCTGGTGCCTCAGCTAGAACCAAGAGATTGCACACAGTTGTGGCTGGATTATTTTGATGCCTAATTTCAGTGCAAGTTCGACATCAACATAAATTTGAATGAAACCTATTCATTTGCTTTATCTTAAATGTAACATCTCAAAAATTATTAAATGGCAGTTAAATCAGAAAAAACAAATGGAAACAAGTACTTTGATAAAATATTTTTGCAATAGGTAAGGTTTTTTGGACACACTTCTTGTCAAGACCAACGTCTTTCCTGTGATTCGACATCTCACCATTTCATAGATGTCCAAGCACAAAGGTTTGAAAAAAAGAAACTTTTTAAGATTGTGGTTGTGGAGTCTCCTTCTCTGGAGACTTTAAAGATCCATCCGGATACATTTCTGAGTGACCTGCCTTAGCTTTGGTCCTGCTCTGGCATGGGGGTTGGATTCCCAATCCCTGACATTCTGTGATTCCATGATTTCAAAGCATTTTTGTAATTTCAAATACTGTGAGAACCTGTAGATAAACCATGGGGTTTTCATTAACTAATAGTTGGCTGTGCTGTCTTGCATTTAAACCGGGATTACCTTCACTAGCAATCCCAGAAATTAGGTATCTGCAGCATTCAGTTCAGTACAAGAGATCCTCACAGACTGTTTCTGAAGGTACAGCAGCAATTGTTGCCACTTGTTATTCCCATCAGTACAGCCTGTAACTGCTCAGGCAGATCCATTATGGCAGCCTGCCAGGCAATCAAGACAGCCAACAAAACTTTGTTCTCTCTCATTTCATACTGACACTGTCATCTTATCAAGGCATTCTGTAGAGCAATGGGTTTGAAATCACGAACAACTTAAAATATCTGGATTTTCTGAGAACAGCTTCCTTCTGCAGTATCAAAACATACCATTTGCTTCTTCTTCCTAAAATAAAAATACTCAGTTCAGCTCTGTGCTGCAGACTATTCTTCTTGGGAGTCCTGGCAGCTCTTCCTGTCTATTATCTATGACCATAAGTGAGCTGATGTATCAGTTTTTACAGGAAACCAAATCAGCAAATGTCACAGAGGCAGCAAAGCAGGATATAGCAAACCATGCTCCATATATACATCACATGCTTCCTTTATGCTGTTAAGGCTGAGAGCCAAGAGGTGAACAGCAAACATAGGTATAGGGGTGAAGAAAGTTGGAGTGCTTCATAAATCATAAAGCCTGATTTTTGCTACAAACCAGTCAGTGAAAATGTAAGCAATTGAAGATGAACACTGAAGTGCTCAGGATATTGCGTGCCATAGGCCTCAGAGTACTGTCCAAAAAAGATATCTTTAATTTTTTTGTTTTGATAACTCTCCTGGGTGAGGTACTTAACTATGGCACCCAAAGCAGGAAACTTCTGAAATTCTCTGGATGTTGCAGAACATGCCATAATTCTAATTTCACTCATAGCTCTGGCATACTCCACTTCTTTTATAACACAAAGAGGTTGCTTCTTACCATTTTAAAATACTGTGTGGTATACTGACAACTGAGGCTTTCTGTGAATGAATCCTCTCTATAAGAAGCATGTGTGTCCCACTAGAAACCAAACTTTAAGAATAGAGAGTCATTTACTTGCACGGAGCCGTTGTCTTTGTCTCTTCGGATTGTGTCATCCACCTCAGGTGCTACTTTTCTTTTTTCCTTCACTCTCTCCACCACCCTTAAGTCCTTGAGACCCTACCCCATGTCATGCCCCATTCCAGTGAATCCAATGCTTAAAAAAATTGGCAGTGAAGTACTAAGAAGGGAAATTAAATCCATTTCATCATGGTCTCTTGCTTTTCATTGCTATTCTGAAGCACATCACTCAAAAAAGTTGACTACTGCATTTTGTGTTTTACCAAAGATACCTTTCAACAGCTTCTACTTCTGTTCTGCTAGACAGACAAGTAGTAAAAATAAAATAACCCAAATACCTGTAGTGATTTATGGATAACAAGTCTGATTTAGCTGAGAAACTCAGACAAAACAAGTGTTTCTGGGTAATTATGGCAGGCTAGATCTATAGTCAAGATCCCTTTTATGGCACAACACCCTTTACAGTTTTGCACTGGGAGTCACAATCAATTGAAATACCAAAGAATTAGTGAAGCAAGGATTACTCTCCATGTAAAGCACATGCTAGAAGTGACATATTTATCAATACCTGAATAGAGCAGCCTCCTGACAGAATATCTAAAGATGCTGCTTTACTAACCTTCTCAAATGAAACAGAAACTCTTTAGGTTTGGAATGCTAATGATCTTATGGAGGACCTATTTTTATTCATAATATAAACCCAAGGCTACTGTACCTTACTCACCAAGTCTTTTTAAGATTTTTAAGCCTACAAGATTTACTGTGTGATGCTTACCCTGCCTTTTATCAACAATATGAACTGAAAGTAATTTTGATCAAAAGGCTGCTACTTACTTCATTAAATTTGACTCAAATATCTTCCAGAAAAAACATAGGAAGGAGTGCCAAGATCATAAACAGAAAACAGCACCAGCTTTATATAGGTGAGATGACAAGAGACTAAGCTGACATTATACGGAATTCCAAAAGCTGATGGGGACATCATCACTGTTAAAATACACTCAGATTCAAAACATGCTGAAACCATTTAAGCAAAACAATTCTCTTTGAACTTGGAAGAGGAGGAACTGCAAAGTACCCATTAGTGTTCTGAAGCATTTTAAAAATCAAACTTCATAATGAAAACAGACCAAAAAAAATCAGGTGACCATGGACTGTAATGATGGCAACAAGATTATGGCAGACCATGGAAGGATTCTGCAGAAAGTCTTCCATAGTGAACAATTACTTCCAAATACTGAGGAGAGTCGTGGATCACACAACTGGCTACAGACTGAAAGAACTGTTGGTAAGTATGATAAATAAAGCTGAGATTTGTTAGGATAAAAACGAAAGGAAAATGCAAACATAAGAAGGCATAGGAGGTAAGACAGAGCTATTAATTTATTTGAAAATGAGCCAATACAAATGGGAGAAGGAAAAGACTCACTTTGTCCCCCAAAGACTAAAATAAATTAAAAAAGAAAAAAGGGTCAGTGAAAGAGACTTGTTAAATAGAGTATTTTGAAGACCAGGATGGACACTCCCAACATAATTACAAATATGCTACACTTGGACCTATTTCTGACACCATGTTTTATGAAAGTAATTCTCTTTTAGCTGGGTGTTGCCTTTATGTAAACTCTATTAAAAAAATAAATCACTAAGATTGCCAAAATAATAACTGAAAAATATGATGAGGGAACAGGTTGATAAAACAGATAACATGATGAAAATACAGAAACATACTGGATTGTGCTTAAGTGAGACTCTTAGGTGGTCTATTACAAATTCCACTTCTTAAAAGAGCAGTCTAATAAGGCAGCCAGGCATTTCCAGCAGAATATTGTGTTCAGCACAGTGCAACAATTTAATAATAACAACTTCCAAAGGAAATCTTTTCTTTTTAGAAATTTAAATCTATTCTATTTGCTCTACATAAATGGTACAAAGCAATTAGAATAACCTCCTTAAGTAAAGTATGAGAAAGAAATTGAGAGCTGATTATGAGATTTTGGTTGTTATCCTTAGAACCATTCTGTAACAGAATATTTTTCTAGCAGCTTAGTTTCAGAGACGAGGCCAGGATATGTCAAAGCGGATAGTCCTGGCAGCACAGACTGACTGACTGACTTATTCTTGGACATGCTTAGAGTCTTAATCTACCTGGTGTGGTAAAAATTGCAGCCATACAGTAATGCTTCAGAAGTTCTAGTTTCTGTTTTTAGCTCCTTGCAATTTATGTGTTCACATTAATTCACTGTAGAAAAAGAATATATTTGATATTCTTAACAATTCATGGTATTCTTGAATTACATCCTTATGGTCAGAGAATTTTTCTATTTTGTCACAGATTTAATTTTTTTGTTTGTTTGTTATTTTTCTTAGAAAGTGGTAGAAACAACACTTTCACTTTAGAACATATAAATTAACAGCTAAAGAATCTAGACACAAAGATAGATAGATAGATAGATAGATAGATAGATAGATAGATAGATAGATAGATAGATAGATAGATTCAAGGTTGGAATAACCTGCTCTTACGTTAACAATAACCTTTTTCCTCCACTTTATCCATCTATCTACCTACCTACCTACCTACCTACCTATCATCCAAAGTCCTTAGTGACAAACTAGAGTTCAAAAAATGTACAAAACTTCTATCAGAGACAAATGAGACTGCAAAAGCAGTTAAGTACATGGTCTGGTTGGAAAGAAAGCTGAAATGAGCTCTGGGATTGCATAAACCTGATCAAGTTCTTAAAAGTAACACACAATGTAGAGTTAACCACTCCTGAAAATTTATGATGGACTTACCATACATGCTGAAGTGATTGCCCAGCTGACTCCTGTAGGGGTTAAAAATAAGAAGTGGGATAAAACTATCAGCTTGTATCATTGGACCATTTGGAACTCAATTTCATTCCCAAGAGCTGAGGTGCTTTTTTTCCAGGGTTGAAACCTGGTACCACTGATGAAAAAAAAATAAAATGAATCAGAAAATCATGCTCCCAATGTAATAACAAGGTGCTATACGAAGAGTACGTTGCAGGCCAAAGTGACATTACAGAGACTTGAAAAATACTCAGCCAAAATATAGAAGTTGTGTGACTGAACTACTGATGAGGAGCAGACAGTACTTCAGACATTCATGAGCAGGACTGTTTGTGTTCTAAAAACAATTTAAAGGCTCCACAAGACGTGTTATTGTGGAAGGACAATCAGCAGAGTACAAATGTCTAAATAAATATATATCTCTATATATAAACTTAATTAAATTTATGGTTTACTGTTAGTATTTATGGACATGCTTACTATAAGTATCAAGTATGAGAAAGAACATGATAGAAGGGCACAGCCACCTAGGAAACTTGTATAGTATATGGAACTGAATACATATGTGGAAAAACTGGGATCTAGACTCTTTATTTTCCTGTTTAAGTATAGGATCCCACTGATTGCTTTTCAGCTCAGTACTGTTTGCAGATAAACAATTAGTTGCTTTCTACCTTCTGTCTGGCCTGGATAAAGAAACCTGAGCAACAATCTGGTATCAGTTTGAGGCTCTAGGGTAGACAAATTCAAGGGAGTCAGTCTAGTTCTCGAGGCAAAATTAGGGACTGGTTTGAGCAACCAAGCTGCCCCCAAAATGATTAGTGGAACTCTGAAACCTCGGAAGGAATGGCCAACCCTTACAGGAAACCTTGATTATCCAGAAGATAAGAAATTCTCAAGAGTAGAAAGCATGTCTGTTTTCAGAAAGAGCAAGCTTATTAAGATAAATTAGTAAGTGAAAATTATCTACTTTACAGTTAAGGGAACAGGAGAAGTTTTAAAACTTGCTAATACTGAATCCTAGAGTGTTATCCACACAATCAGAAAATATAAATCACAATTCCACAGAAGCTGCAAGAAATTTTTACCAAGTGAGATTGTGTACTCTGCCAAAGCAGTAAGTTATTCACTTATTTTTTTCCTCACTGCACTAGGAGGAAAGAGAGCCTTCTGAACACAACCCTAATGAGAGTCTTTCAGACAACACCTATGCTTTCTCTGAAACTACTTGAATGTTTCAATGGCATCTACCAGCGAGGTGACTGGTACTGATCCAGTGTTCTTGCACAGTTCCAGAGAACCATGACTTCACTGTCCTTGGCTAAAATGAAACTTTTTTTTCTTATGTAGAACAACATGTTTTTAAGTAAAACATCAGACTATCTATAATCCTCTAGCCACAACCTATAAATCCTCTAGATTTTTCTTCAGCATCAGCTACAATATTATGTCACCATGGGAACAAATGAAAAGTCTAATATGGGGAAACTTTCACAAGTCTAAAAGACATTCAAACCAAGGGATCAAAATGTTCACACTCCTTTGTGAATTGCAGTAAATTGGGACAGTCTGACACACAGCTTGTGAAAGTAAACACATCTGCATAATCCACAAATACCAGAGGATGCAGGAGTCAACAGGGTCAAGGCATCACAACTGTCTAGAAATAGATCCCAGTGTGATTTCAGTCGCAGTCAGGGCTGATTTGTTTGCTTACTAACAAGTCAAGCTTAGAATGCACTATGGAATCTATGTATAAAACTAAGTGGCCTAGGCATAAATATATTGAAGGGTTTAATTTCTTGATACTTGTGCTTCCTATAGCCAAAAGGTGGTGGTAAATAGGGACCCTGACTAGGCAATTGAGTTTCTACAAGTTTTACACAAGAGTGACACACTCCTGACATACTTTACCAATCCACAACACATTCCTGCTGGATTCAACACCTTTATCAGGAGGGTCCAAAGTACAACTGCTAAGGTAGAGGATGTCACCAATGTCAGGAAGATGGGGGATGAAGAACAATTTGCATGGATTTTAGAAATCAAAGGTACATGCATAAAGACTCAAAAATCATGCTTAACAGGGTTAAGCTGAGTCAAAGCAAAATATAAGGTGCTACAGTCACTATGTATCTTATGATTTGTATCAGCTCAAGAGATTCACTCTGAAGATACTCTCATGTTACAACTGAAAATGTTTCCATTTATTCCTCTAGTATGATTTTCTTTATTATTGCATGTTGCCAATATATGGTCCCAACACTGAAGGAAATTTTACAAAGTTAAAATCTCCCTCAATCAGTGGAAGTTTCTCATGTTCTCTCACAATGACTTATTTCTCATTTCTTGCTTAAAACACAGATCTCGATTAATATCAAAGAAAAGAGCCTTGACTTAAAATAGTACAGATAAGGTAAATCTATGAATATTGTGAGAAAGGAGCCTTTGTCCTGCAAGAGTAGCAAAAGATTTTGAAAACCAGATACAGTAATAAGACAATGCATTGCAGCTTGGTATTGCAATAGGAAGTGACTAGTATGAAGAGATTACATACGAACCTATTCATCAAAAGTTTAAGTGACCCCTTAAAAATAGGCTGATGCTTCTTTTACCTGTTGCCCAGATACATGACAGTGGATTTTACAATAAGATTTAAATACTATGGAACAAACTCTCAGACTACTGATCTCAACAGATTCTGTCCACTTCTGTTCAAAAGAGAGGCACTAAAGCAAAATCAGTATTTATTCCCCCTCCCTGTTCCAAATCAGAGGAAACATTACATTTCATTTCTACAGTCTGTAGGACACTTAATTCTGTCAACTGAATCGATACTCTCTTGAAATGAAGAAATTGTGATTTAACTGAATGAATTCATAGTCCACATAAACACCCAATGATGTTTCACTTACATTTTTGGAAGAGACCTTAAGAACAGGCCAACCTGTTATTCTGCTGCTCATTGCTCTCTAAGTTACATAGTGATTTTAGATATTTACATTGGTTTAAGCAAGGAACCTATAAAGTTTACCACTGTTTTAAGAACATAGCATACATATGCCAAGATTATCAAGCTTCAGCTGTGACAGTATTATAAACAGTAACACAGATGCACAAACAAGGCTTTAGCCTGATCTTCAATCCATTTCATATAGATCAAACAACCAAGTTTTACACTACTTTGCATTACTGTCATCAGGACTGGAATTAACTGTGCATATTAACTGTCAGTTATGCCTGCTTATTGATCTGTAGGCAAATACACACATTAGGCTATACAGATGCAGTTGTTTTTGTTTGTTCTTTACCACCCTCTTAAATTACTCATGCTCTATTTCTTACCAGAAGAAACAGGAGACTCAGCATACTTGATATAAGTAGTACCATGTATTGTTGGATTTTACCTGAAGTTAATGACAGATAAAGACCTTTAAAAGTAAAAACAGAATCTACATGTGAGCATCATACAAAAACCCTAACTCAAAACAACCAAAACCCCACCTCCATCCAACATGAAATCAGAAAATTTCAGCTAAGTACTTCTATCAGACCTTGCATACTGCATCTCCAAGTTCTTCCAGTAAAGAAAATCCTTTTCTGATAATCTTCCACAAAATTTATAAATTGACTTTGCAACATAATGAACTAAATACTCCAACTTTAATATTTTGCATCCATACCAAAACCAACAGTTTTTACAAAGTGTTATTTACTAAAACAATTCTTGTACAACAGTGCAGTATATCTAAATATATACATATGCCAACATCAAAGGGAGCATGAAAACAAACAAAACCAAAAAATGCACTTTGCTACTGTGTACACTGTATTAAAACCAAAGCAGACTGCAGCAGGCCTCTTTTCTTTTTCATGACAAAGATAAAAATAATTTGGATTCCAGAAGCACATGCAGGATAGAAGAACATAAAAAATTCTGCCACCTTCTTGCCAAGGTAGCAGCATGAAAAGTGAAGTTTAGATCTGCAATTTTACATAGTAGCAAATGGAATGTTTTTAAACACTAATTTAAGAAACAAGGCTTCAAAATGTACATAATCTTTCTTACATATTGAAGCAAAAAGTTCAAATGTCAAGGCCTTCCTATGTTTTCCTACGGTGTCGGATAGTGTACATATGAAGGTCAATATTCTTCATTGCAGCTGAAAATGAAAAAGGAATATCTGTAGAATGGAGTTGGTCAGCTCTAAGATTGAATAACAGAGTAAAAAATGATTCTGCCTGCTCTTAGCAATGGAGGTTTTTGTAACTTTATCTTTTCTTCAAAAACTCTCCTCCCAATTTCTAACTAGAAAAATTATGCTCCCTTGTTCTTCAAAACAGATACAAGGATTCCTTCTCCAAAGGAAGCTTCAGCTACGTAATTCAAAGTGCTGTTGCAGCTGCTGTAACTAGAGATGTTCTTCTTCATTCTGTCTGTGAAACCCAGCAGACAAGGAATAAGACCTTTACATGTAAAGACAATACAGATATATTTAAAATACGAGTGAAAAATAAGGTGATATTAGAGAATATACTAAAAAAAAAAAAAAAAAAAAAAAAAGGAGAATGAGGTATTAAGCAGTTCTCCAGTGTAAATCTGATGTTCCTGCCATCTAGATGAAATCAGAGAACTATAATAGCAGCCTAGACTTGATCACCAAAATATGTACATGTTATTAAAATTAAATTTTTCGCCTTTGTTACATCTAAGCATCTCCAATCTGGCAGAATTCTCTGAAGTTCTGGTTGCTCAAATCATTTCAGTTTTTCCCACCTCAGTTAGTAGCTGTAGTTACTGACTGTAACTGTAGTAGTAACTGTACCATGAGAGAAATATGCTGCATCACACCTGTTGAGAAGCATGAAGGAATTCTTATATTTTGTTCCTTTTTACTGCTGTCCATGTATGTTCTTTGTCCAATGATTACATACACATCTTTCTGAGTATCAGTTACTAAAAAGAGAAAAGAGGTGGGTAAACATGTTGCAACTGTTACTGCAACTGCATGCTCTGGAACATACTGCCATGACAGCAGTGTAGGAAATTTTAATACACTGCATCAGTATTCTTCCTGGGATGCTTTACAGTAAATCTTGACATCATTACTATGGCCACATAAATTGAGATGATACACGTGGGTAAACTAGCTTTGCTTAGGGAAGTAAAATGCACAGAAGGCACTTTCCAGGGTATGTTCCAGTTCATAATAAACAAGCCACTAAATACCCCTTATGGAGTCAATTATTAGCATTTTTGTATTCCTCAGTGAAAGGGTTAAATAACAAAGGTTTATACAAAATATTATTAAAACACATTAGCCTTTCATTGACAATTTACATGTAAAGAGAAAAGACTTTAAAAAATTAGGTCTTCTATTGGAACATGAATAACTTATCATTCGCTGGGATTCTTAACTTGCAACAAAGTTAACTTCCTGACACTTCCTTTATTTGTGAAAAAGCTTTTCCATACAGTAGCTGTACATGGACTGTTCCCCTTTTGCAGATATTCAGTGTTCAATACCACAGTGAGGCAGAACATCTGTGACCTTGGGCAAAAAATGCGTAAACAAAGAATCTCAGAATAAAGAAAAGCCCCAGCAATAGCATCTCCACATTCATGATATTAAACCAGCTAAGAGGAGGTGAACTGAAATGTAACTGCTAAATTATCAGTTAGGGAGGACACGAGAGGATGAGTGAAGGTATTAGTGCAATGACAGCATCTAGCAAGGCAGGAGGAGGCATCACTTTAGAGTATCTAGTGTATGAGACACAACCAAAGGAGAAGATGAAATAATCTTTTCTGATTAAATGAGAACAATCGACATGAAGTAATAGAGCTCCAAATTCAATTTAATTGTATATGAAACAGAAAATGTAGGAGGCAGTAGGAACACTAAGATTCTGAACTTTAAAATCTAGTGATCTACCACACTGACTATGGACAATGAAAACTGATTCTAAGTCAACTAAAATTCACAATTTGTTACAGGAAAATCTTAGTGCAGTGACTCTAATAAAGGCATGAAAGAAAATAAAAAGTGTCCATCATTTTTCAGAACTTTCGTTGTCTTGAACTTATAGTGGCATTGCATTTTAGAAGGTGGTTTTGGTCATGGTGAACATACATGAAAGATGTGTAGTTTTCCTAAAGATGGATAAATGACCAAAATAAGTAAGTTGGAAAGTAGAAAAACTGAAGATAAACATAAGTTTTCAGTTTTCAAAGAAGAAATCAGCAATCAACATTTCTGTATGTTAAGGAAAGATGACTTAAAAATTTTAGAAACAAAGACAAATAAGTAACAAAAAGCATTTTTGCCAAGGCATTTCTGTAAAGAAGTTCCATAGGAGCTTCTTAGGGAACACAACATAACATGTGGGAACCTCAGAATACAAAGAGTCAATGTCAGCTGGACTATTTTGATGTTTCAAGCCCCTCCCTCAATCCGGGCCGAAAAAACATGGAGTAAGACTTTTTTGTGTGTATGTAGAAATTACACACCTCTATGCACACTGCTCCTCTGATTTTGGAATAAGGTACTTATAACACACAAACAATGCTACCTAAATATTACATACCCTTTGTAAAGAAAATGACCCTTTTAATCTATTAAAAGTTAGCTATGACAATATCTTGGATTTTTTTCTCTTTTTTTTTTCTCTCCCTAAGTATTTCCATTAAACTTTCACAGACATTTGTTATGATGCCAAGATTTAATGGTAGTTTGTAAGGGTGCTTAAAAATTCTGGAGAAAAAAAAAATAATGTGAAAATACTAGTATCAAAACAGCCAGCTGGCTAGAACACCCTCAAACTGGAACACATCAGCTATGGGCATATTTTGTAACCACCCCAGTTTTCAGTTATGCAAAGCAGTCATCTGAAAGCATTAACAGGCAAAATACCAGTGACTATTAAACAGTGAAACAAAGGCATGTTAGGTAATTGTGAACAGACACAGTAGTGTATGGGATGAAGTCAGCTTACAGTATAATGTACAATTGCAACAATTAATTCCAGAAGTATCACATTAAAATATAGTGCACAAAAGCAAACTATTTCTGACACAGACACTAACAAGACTGAAAACACAGATCTGATCTTGAAGTCATCTAGTATTGCTCCAATTTGAATCAGAGTCGATGGAAAAGCAGAAACCAAGATGCATTAATAGAATGAACATGAATGCAAACTAATAACAGTCTTTGTACAAGAAACTCTCAGGCATATCTAAAAAGCTTCCTTCCCTCACCATCTTATTTTACAGCACATCAGCTGTGGAAAGAAAATACCATCCACGCCTTAAAGAGTCACCTGGCTAAGTTACCAAGAAACCCAAGGGTCTATAAAGGCCAATGCATGTTTCTGCAAATGAGAATTCAAAGTAACCTGAAAATCAATGACAATAAGATGCTTCACAAGCTATTCACACTACAAAAGGGCTATTAATCTCAAATGGTACAACTGGAAACTGAAACAGATGTTTAAGGCAAAAGTGTTTGTGTAAGAACAGTAAACAGAACAAATAGCTAAGCAAGGCCACAAGAGATAAAATAAAGCCTGAAGGCTTGTTCAGCAAAGTGATTTAAATGTCCATAATACTCCATGTTCTAATTAAGAAGACTTGAATATAGTAGTATTACTCATATGTGTTCCAGTTGAATACTCCATCATTTCTCCTCCAACTTACTCCTCTGTCTTTGGTGTAATCTCTACCAATAAACATAAAATACAGTTGCGGTTCTCATTGTAAAAAAACAACTTGGAAAAAATAAATTACATGCTTGTCATGATAAGATGCAAGATCCTGATCTGTTGCATGGTCCCATGATATGTATAGCAGCCTCTGAACAGTAGTTTAATTTATTAATTATATCTGAAGCAGAATCATAATTTGCTGTTATCCCCTCAAATCCCTTCCCAGTTAACTAGTTTACTTTGGTAGATAAGCAATCTAATAGTCATGATGTACTTGTGTTCAGTTCAAGAAGTAATAAATCCTAGAGTCAGGTAAGTTTGTAAATTCGTATATAGACCTTAGCTTGTAAGTGTAACCATGATATGCAGAATTACTGGTTTTCCTGCACTGGAAAAAGACACCACATCTGTCATAAAATGAGACAAAACTATTAAACCTGTTGTCAGTTCATGATTAAAACAAAATAAAGTAAATTATTTTTAAACATTGTGTTAAATATATTCACATGATCACCATAGCTATATGAAATGGCCACTACTGCAATCACACACTATATATACATAATGTATATGCCACAACAGTTTGTAAGTGTTGAGTTTCCACAGACTAGCCAATTTTACCAGACATAAATAATCTTGTACCAATTTTTAGGCATTTTAAAGGGAATTAAATGTCCTAAATACATAAGTTCCTCTGCAAAATAAAAAAAAAAAAATCCTAAAAAGTCAGTGCAAATTGAACTTGTTCACCAATATAGATTCTTATTAAGCTGAGGATAAACAAAGTTTAAGAGATTAAAGGAAGAAACGCATAGAACTGCCAACTGCCTTTAGCAGAGGCTAAAGAAGACTGGGAATCAGAAGTCCTGGATCCTATAGCAGAGCTTTCTGTGAGTAACTATGTTGTGGCTGTTGAGGTGGTGGAGGCTGTGGCTGTTGTGGAGGTGCTTGCTGACTGCCTGCTGTCTGTGGCAGAGGTGTAGATGGCAGGTTATAGTTTGGCACCTGGGACATATTAGTTCCAGCATTCTGATATGCAGCAACATCAACAGTAGCAGGTGGTGGACTATACACTGAAGCCTGGTTTGAGTAAGTATTTCCAGCAACAGAGCCAACCATTGCACTGAAAAATAAATTGGAAAAAAAAAAAGCTGAATTAACAATTTACCAACAGATCAGCAACACTTGACTGATTCTTCAGCTGTTTTATATATACACACACAAACATCTCCTAACTCTGGACACTTTGCATATTTACAACTATGGCAAATGAATATTCTGACTAAAACACATTCCTCAGATTTAAATACACCTAACACACCTCCCATGGATTTAAAATTAGACTAAATCTATACTTTGCTCTATTTTGATGTGCAACGTGGAATCCCATCTATCTTCCATGCTGCTCACAAATCAGGTGAAGTATGCATAAAATCACTTTATCAATAAAAAATAAATAAAATTAAAAAAAATATATCAATAGACTCCAAATAAGTAACTTTTGGGAACAGAGACTAACAAATGCTTCAATAACTGAAGACAGAGGTATCTCACAACTTTATAAAATGAAACTATTTTATAGAGAGAGGAAAAAAAACCTGTCCTCATCTTTCTCTGGGGTCAATTCAAAACATTTTCACATAGAGTGGCATATAGCAGCCACTGGTAGCTGCTATATATCAGGAAGCAGTATACGTTTAACTGTTCATATCCCATTCACTTCTTTTGCAAAATAAGTGGAATTCTCCCTGTGCTTCCACAGTAAAATATGTGGAAAGAAACATACAATCTACACTACCTCAGAATCTATGCAAAGACAGCCAGAGCAGCAAGTAATTTTCATCAGTAAATCATCTAAAGTAGTCATTAAGTTATCTAAAATTAAAAATGATCAGTCATATTTATTTAATTTTCTCTATTTTCTCTTTTACATAAATCTGTATTAAAATTATGCATTTCTTATATAAAACATTAAAAACTAGAGAAAATTATAAAAACAACAGAGAAGTTTGAAGTTTGTCCGGGATTTTTATCAAATACACAACACCAATAAAAAACACGGGAAATAACTGTACTGATGTATCTTTCTGTCGTGCTTAAAATTATAGTCCTGTAAGAAATAAAAATCTCCTTTAAATATTATCTGTAGTATTTTATGTTTAAATAGCTTTAAACTGGAATAGGAAAATTAATTTTTAAATTACTTTGTGTAAGATGTCTGTGCAGGCTGACCAGGCAGTACTGAGCTGGCAGATGGAGTAACTGTGCCTTGGCTGAGAGAAGAGAGTTGTTCAGGAGGGAGATTATAGCCTTGAACATGACCCATCTGTGTACTCCCTGCCACCAAATATGTGTTACTTTGAGGTTGCCCTGGATAAACCTAGAAAGTTAAATAAAGGCATATTAAAAATAAATTACAAGAAAATCCAGCACTTAATATTTGAAATTAGAACTTACAGAAGTCTCTCAAACCTTTTATTACTGATATTTTAATAGAAAACAACTTTCTGTCTCCTATTAGGTGTTGCAGAATGAAAAAAATATCAGATTTTCAAAAGACACTATTTACATTTCTAACATCAGACTCCAGTACTAAAAAGGTCCCATAGTTTACTGGAAAAACTGTATTCCAAATTTTATTTTAATAGCTATCACTCATACTAATTAAGAGTTTCTACTTTTGAATGAAAATACTGAAGGATTTAAATCATGGAATAAATAGCAGCCCAAAGCAGAAAATTTTTTGATACCCAGATAACTTTTACTAACTAGTCACTAAAATTCATGTCATTTCACGTAACTGTTCAGACTGCCATTGTAAAATTACTTGAGTGGAGCAGAAGTCAAAAAGAGATCTTAAAATAACTTCAACTTAAAATAAATTTGTGTTTTACAACTAACTAAAGAAAAAGCTTCTTAGTAGATGTGTTAACTGTTTTCTAAATCACAACTAAATTTCTAAACTTTCTGCTTTTGTTATGAATTCTTTGGCTTAACATGAAAAACAGGAAGAAATTACCATGTCTCTCACACAGCTGAGTTCATCTAAATTTGCAATATACAGCTCTCCTATCTTAAGATACATAAATCTCAGATTATATATTCATAGATAGTTTATTCATAAATGCATAAACGCATAAGATTTCCTAACTTTTCACAACCTTATACTGGTTCATCTTGACCACTAAATCCATTTTTTCCCTTTAACAATCCCCAGACACATGCCCATTTATAGAACACTCAAATTATTTTATAGGCTCACAATATGATTGCTTATCATATATGAACAAAAGATAGCATTCCTCTTTAATGACACAGCAAAACTATGCATTCTCTTCTTTTACCTTCCTACAAATATGTATTTTCTTTCAGTGTCTTTTAAAACTAAATCTATTTCAATGTTTATATAATACTGCAGAGGTATTGAGTTGGCTTCTTTTTTTACTCAGTCAAAAAAAACCCTCCATTGGTATTTCAAAAAAGGAAATAAAAAAGAGAGATTTATTTTAGGATGGGGAAGGCATAATCTTAAACAGGAATTGTACTCCTTTGGTTCTTTATTTTCTTAAACCCATTACACAAGAGACTGGCACCTTTAGTTTTTAATTTTATGTGCCAGTCAATAAAAGATGGGCTTTTCCTTGTTCAAAAACCAATTGAGCAGAAAAGAATTAGAAGTGTTAGAACTTGTAAAAGGAGAATATTCGAAGTTTTCAGTTGATCACAAACTTTTTGTTTTTTAAATACTGTGTTGCAAGAAAACACCGGTCTTGAGAGATTTTATCGGAGGGAGAAAGATTATTTTAACCCAGCATTAGGGCAAGAGAGATCATAAAAATCCCTTTATACATCAGCATATATTTATTTTAGCCATGTAAAAAAATATAATGTAAAAAAAATACTTGAGAAAGTTTTGTGAATAATTTAGCTCATCTGGAGAACTGTTCATCATTAATAATATTTAAGAAATCAACATAGTTCAGTATGTACTTGATAATGTCAATGGCCAATAAAGGTTACCTACATACCTGAGAGCCAGAGACACCAGATGACTGCATATAATACTGTTGGTTTTGTAGTTTTGCATACATGGAATACATTGGGTCTTCATTCATCAGTTTGTTATACAAAGAAAGAGCCTCCATTGCTTTAACATTGAGCTCTGAAAGTTCTGAATGCTTCCTAGAAAATACATTTTACAGCTTATTCTACAATTTAAATAACTTCAGTACAGAACAGATAATACAGGAAAAATTTAATGAGTTGTGATAAGAGACATACTTGTACTGCCTATGAAGCAATGCCTGACAAGTGCCATAACATCAAATAATAGTACAGTGCTATAAAGTGCTATGTAACTAGGAAAAAAAATATTCAAGCCTCCACCAAGATGAGAAGCTACTAATAAATACATATTTTCTTTGGCAGTATGCCCACATATTATTAAGATATCATTAGCTAATAACAGAGGTCTATTGAAGGACAAATTTAATTTGAGTGCAAACACATGTACTTTTTTACCTGTCTATATCTTCCAACTTTTCATCTATGAGAGGTCCCATCTGGTGGCACATTGCTAGAATAGAAAGACATTAAAACACATCAGAGTAATAAACCTTTCCATACTGCAAGTCAGAAAGAAGCTTTCTCAAAAATTATCAGATTGCAATGTGTAGATGCTAACACGTTGTATTTTTTAAATCCTCTCTATAATCTGTATGCCAAAAAAATTACAGTAACAGAGGCAGTGTCATGAACAATTTAAGAGTAAAATACAGCAGAATGTTTCAGTAGTGGTACACTTTAAAAATGAGATTTTAAAAAGAAAATAAATACAGTGAAACATAACACACTTAACATCCAGGGAGTGCAAAACTGAAACTATTTTGCACAAAACAGTTCAAGTAAATCTGAAGGGTGATTTCTTCAGGGAAGAAATTTCCTGGTGCAAACTAGATCATGTGCTCAACTAACATTACTACAAAATAATGAACGAGGAAACAGATTGCAGTAAATCAAGTCATCTCCACATCAAAGACCCTAATAGGACATTGCTAACTCACTGGAAACCTGTGTGGGGAGAGAGGGCTTTTCCAAACTACTAACATATGCAAAAGCCAACACAAACACTTTCTCGAAGTAAAGTGGTAAAGCATTAAAATAAACAAAAATGCACCCCCTGCCATCTTTGAACACAAGGGCATGGGATTCATGTAACTGCTAAGGAAGCCACAGTTAACTAACAGAAACATTGCATTTGTCTAATATAAACTTAACATACAAGAAAGCTGAAAGGGGATACTACTGGCTAACCCTTTTCCAGAATGCAAAATGTGCCCACTTATCCAAGCACTGAACTATTTACTAATCAAGAGGTGTGTTTAATCCCAAGAGCTACTTAACATTCAAAATGAGGGAGAAAAAAAAAAAAAAAAATTCAGGCACCAAATATGATCTAAATGCATTATAAGCATATAAGCAGCTCTGGAACACTGTCTTCACTTCCATTTTTTTTCTAAATTAGAGATGCCGAAGGTCCTGAAGGCCTCTGGGCCATGATGGGTATAAGGGGATAACTGATGCCAAGTGAAGGAGGAGTTGTATGAAAGGCACCCATTTACTTCTTTGAACTTTTGGGGGATCAGTAACACATTGGCAGAAACTCTGGGAAAAGATGTAAAACCTGGTGTAAATTCTGACTATTTTTATGTATAAAATGAAGTGTGGTAAGAGGCATTAGAAGGACTGCTTAGATGTCTGCATACTGCCAACCACAAACACTGAGCTCCTCAAAGTGTTGGGATGAGCTCTCCAATTGAAAGACATTAGTGACTGGACATCTGGATGGAGGAAGAAAATAAAGGTTTTTTTCAAATATTGATTAGTACCTGCCACCACTGGCAGCAACCCAAGATCCAACACATATCTATAAGAAAATTCCCAGAAACTATGCCTACCTAGCTACCCAAGACCTGAGTGTAGAGCAAGTAGAGTCTTGAATATGGTATTGTAGAATTATACACAGACAAACATATGGCAAATGCTCTTGCAGGTGGCTGAGGAGTTATCATCTGACTAGACTACAGTTTTCAGATTCCTGGAGTAGTTCCACAGTTTATTATAAAATTCAGCATTGTTCTAAGGATCTCATAACACGTTTTGGAAGAAGATTCCACTGTAAAACCCCTACCTGGAGGCTGGTTGACAAACATATCTTTAATTTCTTTGCCTCTGTCCCAACAATCCACTTAGACAACAGTCTCTATAACTACATGAGGCACTTAAAACATCCATGTTTCTTCCTACCCTCCTTCAGCTTTAGAAGAACTACAGTATGTGCAGACACATCCCTAATGTGCAGTTCCTAAAGCAAGATTCATTTACAAGTTTTGCACTTCAGTCTCTTAGCAGTGGGAAACAGGAACTGAGAAGATAATTACTGCTCAGGCCCCTTTCTCAATTGTGTGTACACATTAAGCTAAATTATTTTTATAATTCATATAGTTTATAATTGATATAGGTAATTGCTAGAGAGGAAAACAACAAGAAGCCCCATGAAACTTTCTTACCCTCAAGGTGAAGTAATTCTGGGAGGTCTGGCTGGTCATCAGATGGATCTGCACTTTGTAACATCTGCAAGAGTTGATCCATTTTATCCTAAAACACAAATTTTGTAACTTAGGGCATACATGGGGAGAGGAAGAGTTAACAGTTTCAGGATAGTAAATTAAAGCAGTTATTTCAAGTAGTCATTTGGATCTCTTGAGATCTGGAAATAATCTAGATTAACTTTAAGAAAACACAAATCACACATATTACTTCATAGAAATGAGGATGTTTGAACAATGAAAAGCCCAATGATAAAAATTATTAGTGGAAACAAGTGAAATGTGCAGAACAACCCTTTGTTCCTAGAAGTCATTCTAAGCCATATTTTCTGAGTCGTTTGTTTTTCCTTTCTAGTTATTATATATGCAATACTACCACCTAGTGGGATTAGTGCAAAAGTTTTGACAGAATGCATTAAGAGTATTTTCTTTAAAAAGGGTACTTAGATCTTAGTTCACTGAAAACTATTCTGCATTTTCTAACGCCTATCAGCACATGAGCAATGTCATTATTAATACTTATAAAAGAGTTTCTTTAAAATTATATGTGGAGGGATTATATATTCTTGATTTCAGAATAAGCCATCCTTGATTAACCAGTTTAAGTGCAACCTATTTATAAAAATACAAAAGGGTATAAAATGAAGAACCATAGACTCTCTAAAAAATATGTCCTGCGATGAACTTATTGTTTGACAAAACATTATATGTAAATTATTAGAATTAACATTTTAGCTGAGTGCTATCAAAGAAATAGCTTTTAACATGCTAGAGTTACATAGGTTGTATCAAAGCAAACACTAAACCCATGTTTTTTCCTCTTAAATCACAGGAAAGGCAGGAAGAAACTAAACAAACTACTTCCTTTAAAATTATACTATGATAATTTTCAGAACAAAACACTAAAGTATAAACTAGCAGGGAATAACAGAAAACAAAAGGTGGAAGGCACTTATAGGCAGGAGTGAGATAAGCTATTTGGGCAAATTACAAACTTAGATCTGTTGGGAGGAAGAGTATTTGAGGCAGGAGTTAAATAGGACTTCAGGAAGACAGTAACTGATTTTTTTCACTTCAAAAAGCAATGCCAGAACCCTAGTTGAGAAAGAAATGGAAGGTCATGAGAGAGAAAACAATAAATTCTCAAAGGAACAGTTTTAAGACCCCTGGGAGAGAACTGAAAAAAAAGAAAAAGGCAGGGAAAAGCATCTTGGGTGAGAGATCCTGGGAACCTTGCAGAATCACTGTGATGAGATTGCACAAATCTCACAAACATATTACTTACAAAACATCAGAAAGCTCATTTTGCTGAGAAGGAAAGAGACCTTCCAGACTGTGGGGAGATGATTATACTGCAAATAAATCTAATGCAGCATTCAGGGTGGGTATTGCTGAGATATCCTTAAGTACTTAAAGCAAAACTTGAAAGTAAATGCATCAGTCCAACCAAGCTTCTGTTTTGGAGGTGAACAGCTGTACAATCCTGGAATAGGGTACTACATGGAATAGTTTCCACATCCAGTTTCAGAAATTCCTAAGAACTTCGGGACACACAAATACATTAGAATACTGCAGATTATTAACTTTTTCCTTTCCCATTCTCTTTTGATTATGTTCTCCTGATATTTCAGATTGTTCTTGAGGTACAGTATGAATGTACATACTTAAATGAACTGGCAGTTGAAAATCAATACTTGTATCACACTTACTTCATCAATATAAACTGGTTCGGGCTCAGGTTCTATTGTCTCTACTTGAACTTCATCACTGAACTGCACTGTTTTCTTCTCAGCTTTCACTGTAAGATAGACAGATTTTATTTTATAAAATAGAAATGAACAAAAGAATGACAAAAACATTATAACACCTAGTATCTTGTCTCAGTACTTTGCATTTGAAGCATCTACTGTGAAAATTAAAAAAAAAAAAAAAAAAAACCAAACTAAATAGGACTAGTGGGTCAGATTTAAGAGAAAACTGGTAATATCATTGGTGACAAACTGAAACCTTCTTTTGTCCAGAGCAAAGTATAGACTCAAAAGTTCTCAAATTGTGCTATTACTTCTCCATCAAATAGTACCTGAAAAAAAAAAAAAAAAAAAAAATCTTTCTCCTCCTTACTGAAGGCCACAACAAAAAACTCTGCTAACCTGCTCATACCTTTGCCATACTCATAACATCACAGGAGATTCTTCTTGCAACACCATCAAATTTACAGAAATCAGTTCTAGCATCTTCAAACCTTGTCTAATATTTTAATAAAAATATTTACAGTAGGTTAAACTGATATAAATAGATACATGGTAACCAGTATGTAGACAATGCTCCTCCTATTATGCACATGTACATGTTCAAAGGCCTCATCTAGCCAGAGGCCTTCGGTTTTTCCTTGATTACCACTGCAACAGGCAAAAAGGCAATTTGTAAGCAAACTGCTGTTGCTTACATTTATCTAGGTATCAATGGAGTTGTTAAATGAGTCTCAAGAAAGCTAGTGACAAAGTCAGCAGTAGACAGCAACATATTTTACAGCAGATATCAGTTCGGACAACCTTGATCTGTCACATAAAACTATGATTGCTGTTTTTGAGAACATAGCAAGGGCTTCTCAGGTTTACTTTAAGAATCACATTAACTTGCAACTGAACTCCATCATAGGGAAAGGAAATTTTAAGTAATTTTAAGTACAACAGAAAAGTATCCCTCAGGTCATGGCAAGGCTTAACACGTACAAAAAAATTACAATTACTTACTCATTTCTGGCTCAGCAGAAAGATCAGCTGTTACAAAATTAGATGGAAACAATCCTATACCCTGATGAGTTTCACCTTTCCACCAATTTGGATCACTAAAGATAAAAAAATAATTAAAACCCCCATACATTAAAAAAACAACCTCACATGGAATTTTCTTAAGAATTGCACTTTACAAGGCCTTTCTACTACTTGTACATAAATACAATTTGTATATAGGCAGAAATCTTTAAACAAGAATTTTTATGCAATTACCTTTGTATATAAAAAATCTAGGAGATAACTAAATAAAGTGTTTACTATGTAAATACATTTTACTGCAGCTGTATTCTAATGTATGAGTCTGCATAGACAATACAATTATTCTCAATTTATTTTTACTTTGTAATATACTTCTAGTAGGCATTCTCTATAAATTACCTGTCATCAAGAATAGTTATAAGTTCTCCAGCTTTAAAAGTTAATTCGTTGTCTTCAGCAGCCTCAAAATCATAGATTGCACGAACCTTTCGGCCCTCATGTTTGGGATTTGTTAAAAGGCTTGAGGTGCTTGGATACAAACTGGAAAATGTTGTTTGCTGTTGCCGTTGTTCTTTTAGTGACAGTTCAATAGCTACAAAAGAAGAGTTACTCACATGTAATTTCCTTACAAAAATTTTATACAAAAATTAACTATGTAGAAACTTTTAGAATAATTCCATTCCTGCTACATCACGATCAACTTCTGCCTTTCACCTAGAAATAATGGTAAAAACCAAAAAGATGCTTTATTTCCAGACAGCAAAATTCTGCCTATAGATTTACTGAGACTTTCAGTATGGACAGAGTGAATAAATAGCACCTAAACACAAATGACGTGAACTTTACATAATTAAGTAATTTTTATCTTTATATTATTGTTATTAACTTGACCTGATGTCAAGTATTCTTATGAGCGTAGACGTTCAACTTTTCCAGATGTCTTGAAACATTAAAAAAATTTCAGCCCTTCATACAAGGGCTAACATTTGAGATCTACACAGATGAAGTTTGACATCAAAAAAAGGTATCTAGATGATGAAGATCAAACTACTCTAAAAATAACTTCACACATTTCTGGTATAGGATCAGTACACGACCTTTAATTATACTACAGTATATCAAAAGAAACAATCCTAGTTTTATTTACTGGATAAAGTAAATAAATTTACTGGGACGACAGGGAGGCATTTACCAGCCACTTACTTCAAAGCCTTAAAGTATACTACAGAAGATGTATTCAAAAGAATAAAAGTTTAAACACAAAATACTGAATACAAGTTTGTGTTCAGCTTCTATTATAATCCTTATTTTGTCTTTCCATCAAAAGTTTAAATTGCAGATGAATGTGCTTCATTTGCCCCAGGGATGGGGAAAATTCAAGTGCAGAACATTTCCACAGTGGAGCACATCATTAATATGAGATTTTTTGCAGATTTTTTACTCTGTTCTTGCAGTTTGGCAAGGGAAAAGAGTACAAACCAGGAACATTTCATATTTTTTTACCCATAGAATAATTTTAACCTCTGCCTCTCCAGGAAGGCTACAAAAAGGAACAGAAATCAAAACTATAATCCATAAATTTACTACTAACATAGATGAAAGAAGCAAAATGTTTGTTCCCACTTTATTAGATATTTACCAATATATTCATCACATCGGCAAGTTAATGCACTCACCTTTAGCTAAATCTTCCTCTTCCTTTTTGTTGGCTACTGTACCAGGATCTTTGGCAACTAGAGCCGGACTTGCTTTTGCCTGTTCAGCAGCCTAGGCAAAAGTAAGAGATGAAAAAATGCATTTAAAAAAACTTGACAATGCACTGAGTTCATCATTTTGATTTGTATTCACCTGTTATCTAAAAATCTAAAGTAAACCAGAGCATTACATAACTCAAAGGAGTGTTTTATTAGGACTAGAGAGATTTCATTTTGTTTGCCAAAAACAACACCAAATTCAAGACTACAAACTGCAAAACACAAAACTGAAAATAAAAAGAATCTATGATACCCTTTAAGAAAAAAATCACAAAATTTAACATACCTGTGAACCAATAGCCGGGAAAGTAACTCCTTGCTCCTTAAGATTTTTTATCATAGCAGATATTAAACTAAGCTGTGGATCATTCTTGAATTCGTCAGTCCATTCAACCATAAGGGCCTTCAGCTTTTCACAGACTTTTGGATGACCCTGCAAGCACAGTAGAAACTAGTTAAATAATGTAGGAATCTGATCGTACTCCCTTAAATTCATGTAATTTCATTTTACTGAAAATAGAAACTTTTCTCATTTAAAGATTTGACTTTTCTCTGTCTGATTTGACTTTTCTATGAATTGTATAAATCAAAGTCATGCATTACCTTATTCAACACATTGCTTACTTCACTGGCAAAATCTCTTGAGCAGACTTCTAAATGAAAGATTTTACCACAGTTCGATACACATGCTCCTAAAAGCTAAAGAAAGAAAGATTAAAATGCAGAGAAGGATTTTTTGCAATATAACTATTCAGAAATGAAAAGCACTACATTGAAAAGAACCTACTGTTAATGCTTGCATAGCAACATGAGGATCTTTATGATTTACTCTCTTCATAATAGAACGGAGACAGTCCTTAGGCCTAAAAAACACAAGACAGATTTTGAAAAATGGAATAGAATGAACATTTCCTGTTGCACACATAACAACACATGACAATATTAACAGACAGCAAGCTCTCCTTAACATTACCTGTTAATTATTTAGTAGCTAGCAAATACAACACTGAAAAAAATTTAACAGTTGTAGCCATTTCTATCTGTAGGATTGCTTATTAAAACCTCTTACATTACTTTTTGTAGTTAGTGAGAATTACTGTTAATACTCCAGAAGGCATAAAATCCCTTGCAACTATGAGAAACACAATTCTCTGTAGTCCACGCACCTACTTCTCTGTAGTCCATACTCACAGCTAAGAACATCTGCTTGCATAACAGTAACCAACACCCTTCCTACCACTTTTTTTTTAATTGCCACCACTACATTCTTCAGTCTTTTTGATCCACAGAATAACATTTATAAAGAAGATATGCAATGAGAAAATAAGTTAGACACTCTGTTAGACACTCTACATCAAATTTTCAAAACAACTAAAAATAAAATTCAACTTTTACCTATGTTGTCATAGATAGAAATATTGTGAATAGGATACTTAAGAAAGAATTTGAATGAGAGCTTCAGACATAGTTTAGTAAAGTAAAATCTGTGTGACTTCCTGCTAATTTGTTCTGTCTTTAAAGGTAGAGGAAAGCTAAGCAAGGCTGGGGTAGGAATCATCATGGGCATATAAATATAATCTGTGAACAGCCCTGAAAGGATAAGCCTGAAAGAGAGTAGGCAGGACATGAAGAAAACAGAGGGCAAATTCAAACTACGAGATTTTATTAATTTCTGCAGTATTTATAGTAACTTTCTTTTTGAAAGCAAAATTATTTTTCCTATTATTTTTCTACTGAGCTGATATTCAAGAACTAACATGAAACTCAGGTATATGTTACACCACTGCTCAGCTATACTATATTTGGCAGTGCCTGTATTTTACAGAAATGTCCCCTTCATATTTAGTAGTACTAATTATAGAAAATGCTGTCACACAGCAAGACCACATATGGCTTGTTGTATACCATCATATAACCAATTATTCCAAATGAGGGACATAAGGTAACTACTGCCTGTTACCTATTAATTATGCAGGAGTTCTCATTGAGAAATTTAATTGAGAAAGACTACATGCTAAAATATTCAGAAATTATTGCCTTTTTTAACCATTACTGTATGAGTAGGCCTTTCAATGTGATTTGAGCACAAACATAAAAAAATGTGTGTTCATTTGTTAAACCAGTACCTATAAAGGCAGGATATATGATAAAGATCTCAGCAATTCAGGAACAGGACCATCTTCCTAAGATTTTTTTCATTAAGGAATCCAAAGTCATAGTAAAAATCACTAAAGTAATGAGAAAGCCTCAAAACCAAAAATTCTTCCACGTGTCAGTACAACTTTTAAAAGGTAAAAAAAAAAAGCAAGAAAAAAAATCAGGAATTAAGAAAAATGCCTTAAAGTAATCTATTTGTGAATATATTGAAGAGAAACTATTAATACTGCAGTGTTAATTTTTTAACATACTCAATATTTTTAATTTATTATACCTGCACACACAAGAAAAAATCCACGCTCACCATAAGATTTCCTATTCTACACAGAACTGTAATCCTTATTTTTACTTCAGATGAATTCACCATAAAATTTAGTTTGTAAATTATAAGTACTATACAGAAATCAGAGGGAAGGCATGCACCCTGCAAGAAGAGAATTCTACTTATTAGGCTGCAGTTCTGCACAACAATTCTGCAATCAAAATTTCAGAGGCAGCACAGTGAGTGGGAATAACAGTAGGGTGAAAGTAGGTCATGGTACAACAGAAGCTATGGTATTATACACTCAGTTGGGTGAAAATAGGTCATGATACAATAGAAACTATGGTATTGTGCACTCATATATCCAAGAAACATTCACAATAAATTTCACTTTCAGCTTTCAACAGTAAAACATTTAATCACATTGTATGTCACAAAGACAAAATTAATAGCAACTAGAATCTACAATACTTCTCTGCATGAAACATTTCATATATTTTCAGGAATTTAGTGTTAATTTAAAGTCTAAGGTAACTGATTGTGGGGCTCAAGAGTACATAGGTGACACTGTTTTCCTCCCTGCTCCTTTAGAAATAAGCTAGTCCAAGACCTTCCTGGTCAGCCTGACACAGACGAGGTAAAATGCTACTGAGATTGGGTAACTTGAGGGCAAGTGGGTGGTGGAAATAGAAGTTAGTTTGGAAGACTATCAAGTAAGCAATTTTACTGTTCTCTCTTGCATGAGCAGGCACAAAAAAACACCGAAGAAGAATCAGCTAAACAGAATACTGACTCACTGAGGCAGTGATTAATCCATAATGAATCAGGACAAAGTTAGGCAAGCTGTAATATTAACAAATCACTTCTCAATGACAATTTTTCAAAATCCATCCTTACTCCCAACAGAGTGTGCTGCAGCGAACATTTCTATTTTTGCAACCATTGGTGTCTCTCCCAGTCACTGACTTAATTTTTTTTCAGCCATCATTTTTATTGAGTAACTTTTCTGGATAAAAACTAATGCTGATATAGTTTCAGACATAAAGACCTGAATATCCTTACTGGCTAGCACTACACTGAGTGAGAAAGAAGGGCAGTGGGGTGGGGGAGGCACTTATCATATATATCATATATATCATATGTAGCCTTTGATTTTCTCTTTTATGATGCTTAATGAATATTGCAATCTCTTAATGAAATTCTGCTCAAACCTGGTAAACTTTAAAAAATCTAAACTACAGATTGAGTTGTGTAAGCTTTTTCACTACAGAAAACCAGCACTATGCAAAAATCTAGACCTTTCCTGTAGTCAGATGATTCAAAACACCAGTTAAAAATTATGGAAGTTTTTTAAATAAGCAAGTTTTCAATAACGCTGTATAAAAAGAGAAAAAAAATTGTCTCCAATGTAAAGCCTTTTTAAAAATCATGTTTCCTTGTTGAAAAGGCAACTTGCTCATTGATCTATCAATATTGTCTCAAAATGGGATGCTAACAATGTAATATGCAACTACTGAGCTGTACAAGTCCCTAAAATAAATTCAGAGATTAAAAAACCATGTTGATTGTCCCATGGTTAGATAAATCTTATATCATCTTAAGAACGTGACATGTGAAACATGCAGAAAGTATCAAGTTAATTCCACACATATGGCAATTATTTATAAATGTTACTAAAAAAAACCCAAAAAACAAAAAACAAAAAACCCCCATATCATTAAAATATTACTGAATCTTAAAAAATCATAGAATCATAGAATGGCCAGGGTTGGAAGGGACCTTGAAGATCAAATATTTCCAGCCCCCCTTCATAGGCAGGAACCCTTTCCACTAAATCAGGTTGCTCAAGGACCCATCCAACCTGACCTTGAACACTTCCAGGGAGGGGGCAGCATCAACTCCCCTGAGCAACCTGTTCCAGTGTCTCAGCACCCTCAAGGGAAGGACTTTTTCCCTCCTGTCTAACCTAAGTCTCCCCTCTTCAAGTTTTAAACCATCACCCCTCATCCTCTCACTACACATCCATGTAAAAAGCCCCACCCCAGCTTTCTTGTAGGCTCCCTTCAGGTACTGGAAAGGCACTAAAAGGTCACCTCAGAGCCTCCTCTTCTCCAGGCTGAACAACTCCAACTTCCTCAGCCTGTCTTCACAGGGGAGGTGCTCCAGCCCTCTGATCATTTGTCTGCTCTCTTCTGGATACACACAAGAAGCTCTGTCATTCTTAAGTGGGGGACTCCAGAACTGGACACAATACTGAAGGTGGAAATCTAACAAGAGCAGAATAGAGGAGGAAAACCATCTCCCTTGACTGTCTCTCTGTGCTTCTTTTCATGTAGCCAAGGACCCAGTTGTATTTCTGGGTGGCAAGCATACTTTGATGGCTCATGTTGATCTTCTGGTCCACCACCATCCCCAAGTCCTTCTCCTCAGGGCTGTACTCAATCCTTTATCCTCTCAACCTGTACTAGTGCTTGGGATTGCCTCAACCCAGGTGCAGAACCTTGCACTTGGCCTTGTTGAACTTCATGTAGTTTGCATAAGTCCACTTTCTGAGCCTGTAAAGGTCCCTCTGGATGGCATCCCTTCCATCCAGCGTGTTGACCTCACCACACATTTTGGTGTCATCAGCAAACTTGCTGAGGCCAACCACTGAATCTGCATTCCAGTTCAGAGACCAGAACGTCTTGTAGGACAGTGTTAAATGCTTTGCACAGGTCCAGGCAGATGATGTCTGTTGCTGTGCCTTTGTGAGACTGACTGACTCCTAGTGCCACGGGTCTTCTTTTTCTCCATTTTTGAAAAAGATGCACTTTTTAGCTATTGGTGATTCTTTGTAACCAAGTCATAGCAATGTAAAAAATTACTAGTAGCGATTCTGTTACTGAACTGTAATCAATTTATCTTAAAATGTAGCAACGTTGTAGCACAACAGGTTTTCAACAATTGCTCTGAATGCAAACAAATTGTTGAGTGAAACAAATGTGCCTTAATTAAACATAGTCCTCCTAGTGCACCTTCAGGTGCAAGGCAATCTAAATTTAATATGTTGCAGGCAAGGAAAATCCAGAAAGCAGAGATTTTATACTCTAAACTACTGCTAATAACTGTAACAGACTGCTTGTACTGAACCAAATTTGGTTAAAAGATTAAAGCAGATCCCAGTTAATAAGACTAGTATCCTTCCCACATGAACTTAACCTGCAGGAGAATTTCAAACAGCGTAGCATGTCTGATTTAAACTTCAGAATGGGGAACTTAGTCTTGCTTTACCTTGCTTCAGCATGATAATCCAGCAAAACATGGGAAACCTACAAGCAGCAAGTTTTATCAGAATGTACATTTAAGCAATGAGTCAGTTGGCAGTGTATTATAAACAGGGTAAGTATTACCAAGATTAAAGTCACAGCCACGGTAAAATTACTTATTATTAAAAAAAAAAAAAAAAAAAAAAATGCACAAACAAGACCCACAAATCATTAACAGAATTTCCAGCTGTCCTAGAGAAATTTAGCTGGACATTAGCAGATCTCTAGCTCTGTCAGTATTTCCAAGCAGCTATCTTTTGCTGCTACATACATCTGAGCACTATATTTTCCTCAAGACTAAATCTTGCCTATGGAAATACTTTCAGCAATTAACTAGAACAGACTCAGCAACAACACCCTCAAGGACCAGAGATGCAGTTTTACTAATATGAAGCACTATTAACAGCTGCCCAGGTATTGTTTTAATGAGTTACACACAAGTCTCAATGTGCCACACTATTTATAAGTACTCCTCTAAGACCTTCTCTAATCCCAAGGACAAGGAACAAGCTTATTTGCAAACCTATGCTTTGAAACAGAAGTCCTAGGAGGAAATTTGCTGTCTGGCACCTCATACTGTTTCCCATAGTCTTACGAGGCAATCCAACTCATTCTCAGAGAATCATTCCACTAGACAGCAGCAATGGCATAGATTTTTTAAATCTGAATTTCTAGAGTGAATTCTTGGACCAAGATACATTTAAAACCTTTCCAAAGCCTAATGCTGCATTTAATAAAAACACTATAAATACAGTGAGATAATGTCTTTAATCTGTATTTTTCATTTGGTAACTCAGATTTTTCTTTAACTTTTCATGTCCAAAAAACAAGTGCAAACAAAACACAAAGCCTATGAGACAGTTCAGTGAAGATTCAATAATGGGAGTATTAGGGGCCCACATTAAGATGTGTTTAATTTAATATACCATTTTGAAAGTGTACATTTATCAAATCCCCAGTGTCATACAACAGCTTCTTAAACAAGGGAAAGAAACACAGAACCTCATTGCTTTCTGTGACAAAGACACTCATGGTCTGTTGAGGACTAGGGAAGGGCAGCAGATGCTTTATACCTTGGTTTTAGCAAAGTTTTGACAAACACATGAAGCTCATACAGTCTCCTTATCACCCAACTGCTGAAATATAAGCTGGATGAGCAGATGATAAGGTAGGTGAAAAAACAGCTGGTCTCCTAAACTCAAAGGGCTGTCACCAGTGGTGCAAACTCCAGCTAGCAGGCAGTTCCTTACAGAGTCCCTCAGGGATCTCTGCTGGGACCAGCACTGCTCAATACCTTCACAAATAACCTGAATGATGGGAGGCAGTGTGCTTTCAGCAACTTTGTTTGACAAGAACAAACTGGAAGCATTCAAGACTTGACGTGGTCCTGAGCAACCTAAACTAATTAGACCTGTTTCAAGCTGCAGAGTTAGACTAGTTGGCATTTGATGGTCCCTTCCAACCCATATTATGATTCTGTAAGAAAAATCCCTCATGAAGTCCCCTCAATTTCCAGTGACAAGGCTAAAATGTATCAATATATTTTTCATTCTGCTACATTATTGAGAAGATGTGATATGGCTACATTATTGAGAAGATGTGATATGAAAGTGCTAGTATTAAAAGATGAGCCAGCATCTCCGAAGGAAGAACTGCAAAATATTTGAGCAGAAAATCCATTTATTTTCCCGTTACTTGAAATAAAACCAAGTAAACTGAGCTGTTGTAAAAATCTATACACAATAAAAATTTCATTCCTTGAATCTGAGACTAAAATAACAATATTTTAAAAGTTTGGGGAGGAAATTTCCAAAGTCACTTACCCTGTGCGTGACTGTCCAACTTTATCACAGATGTCTAAGATCAGGCCCCAGTCCTCTGCAGTGTTCATCTCACTGGTTGCTTTCTCTGATAAATAAAGCATAAGAAAAACAAAATTAAAATTTCAAACAAAATTGTCAACAAAGATATTGCAATATTACCTCTTTGTGTATTGCTAAATGCATGACAACCCTCTATATCAAATTCATATATTGCAACATTTACACCTAATTATTTTTAATTTTCAAATGTTTACTTGTGGTCATGGATTTAAACTTGTACATAAACATACATTTTCAGGTTATTTTCACACACTGATAGAATTTTTTTCATTTGATTTGACTTTTTTCTCATTTTTCATTTTTCAACACATTAGTTCACTGTCTACAGAATCAGATACAACTACATTAACCACTTCCTCAGCCCTCTAAACTGCTGCCTTGTGTTTCCTTTCCATGTATTACAATTCAACAAGGAGGATTCAACAATTAATTAATAATCACTAAACATGAATGAGCACATGAATGGGCACAGAATAGAACACAAACTTTGTTTCCTAACCCTGCTTCATCTAATTTTCACCTCTTTATCTAGAGAACACAAAATATTCATCAGTAATGAGTGCCATCCCTCAGACTTCCTAGTTTTATGAAAAGAAACAAAGATTTTTTATAAAAACTTAATTTGCCAGGAAAGATTCACTATCCATACTAGCATTTGTAAACCTGAAGAGAATAACAAAGCAAAACATGTAATCTCCAAGAGCTACCAGGAATTACTCATCACAAAGTTGATGGCTTGCCTTTATGAATGAGTTTCTCTGTCCTTCAAATTGAAGTTAATTAGTTTCTTAATTCAGAATAAAAGTGCAGAAAAGCAAAACTTCACAATTATGTGCTCTCAAAGTATTTCTGAGTAAAAATTAAACACTGACATATACAAATGGAATGATAACACATCAGTTTTATTGCCTGATGCAAGAAAAATAGCAAAGCAATATAGAGAACTCCTGAATGGAAGTTAGTTGCAATTCTAAGTGTTCTCTGAGTTAAATTAAAAGAGCATTGCCTCATTTCTCTAAATCAGAATACAAAAAGAAATAAAAATATTATTTATATATTAATATATAATTAACAAAAATAATGTTAACATCTAGCACTAAGACATACCAACTGATAAAGCAACAACTTGATTTTTCTTTTAGTCTATAGTTTGTTCCAAATCATGATTAGAACTAGTATAGCTAGCAGTCAGAGAAAATACTTTTTTTCTGTATCTTCTTCAAAAATGAAACACATCAACTGTGAAGCAAAAATTGAGGGGGACACCATTACAGCAGAATCCACTCAACATACCAAGTAAGAATGCCAAAACATGAGAACAGGGAAATGAGACTGTACTTGGCTTATATCAATTAACATTGTTTCTTTATTCCAGAAGTTTGTTTCTTTAGTTAGATACCTTACAAAGACAAGCAAATTACACAGAAGAGAAACAAACAAACAAAAAAAAAAACCACAGCAAAACCATACATTACACTTTTCCTGCTTGTTATTTATCCTTTTGATATAGCTACTTTTCAGTTATCCATAGCTGGAAAATCTGTGCCACACATGGTTAAAACACCTGAACTGAATGTCTTTCCTGGAGCCATCACAAGCCATGTCAGTCTTCTGTAATCATATTCCAGGAGCACAGCAGCTGTACTGCTTCCAAAGCCAGCCTCAAGTCCAAGGCACTGCAACTGCTTTCTTGAAACACAGAGCCCAAGTGGCATTGTGCCTGAGCAAAAGATGTGCCTACAAGACATCCCCAAAACTGAAAATAGTTGATAAGCACAGTCCAAAGACACGCAGAACAGACCGCATGGAGGCAGTTTAGTTCCAGGACTCCACTGTTGTAGCTCATTGCCAGTTTCCTGGAGCTCGACCAGCTCCAAAGTGCATCCAACCTGCATGGTGCTTTCAGGAACCTTAAGTTCCCACCAGGTACAGAGCTCACATGCATCCTCACAAACTCATATAGCTCACTCATGTCTAATGCCATGCTTCAGTTAGCATATCCTTCAGCAAACAGAGCTGATAAATACAGTGGAACTGAAACAGACCATTATTCTGCATAACAGACAGTTATCTGTACTTTTGGCAACAATTGATCCTTCTTTCCTCAGAATGTCATCAGAGAGAAATGGAAGGACAATCAGTTATATCTCTTACAAAACAGAAAAAAAAAGATACATGTTTAAGTTTTTAAAATAACAAACTGTGTTTTATGCTAATTTAAATAGTTTGGCTAAAACTAAATATAAGATGGTGATTGATGAAATTCCTGATCCATGTCAACCACATCAATGACAACCTTCATTTTAATTCTCAGTAAGAATATTTTTCAAATTAATCCACAATTGTAATTACAAGTCTTCTACCATGGCTGTATTTCTTCTTGGAAGTTGACCTTAACCCTGTAGAAAACTTCATTTGTTTGCAACACCTTCCTCCTTGTCAGTCAGAATATTTCCTCACAACACACACTAGCTTCTTACAAAATTGCAGTCTGAAATTGAATTTCATTGTGTACTTTCCGTCTTCTCTAATAACAAACATCTATTAATTCTCTTGGGTTACAAAATTAGTCGTAAGACATAAGAAAAAATAGCCTCTAAAGTTGTACTTAAATTCTGTCTCAAACAAGGGCACCTAAAAGTTAAGGGCATACTGTGAATGTCAGCAGTACACTGACACTGACTATCCACAAAAAAGGACACTATCTTTGTCAGAGGATTAGCAAGTGACTATCACCTTTCACCACTATGAAAACAAAAGCAACAAAGACACTTTGTCAAAATTCAATATTAATGCTTACTTATTATTAATCAATATTAATGCTTACTTCACATTCTATCCCTCCACCTCACCACTGCTATAAAATCTTACTTATTTTAGTGAAAAGCCAAGACTCAGGTAATATTTCAGACTTCACTAAAATAAATAAATAAATAAATAACCACACAAAAACAAAAGAAAAGAAACCCCCACCCACCAACTTTTGAAGACAACACCACCTTCTTCATTAAAACAGTGTTCTTCAAAACTTAATAAAGATATGTCAAACACACAGGAAAATATCACTGTGTCACAGAGGTACACATGGTGGAATTTTGTCTCCAGTTTTCTCACACAGCTCTCATATAAAGCTGTTTCAACTCAAATTTGAGGCAGTTTTTAAATTTTACTACTGCTTTTTTTTTTTTTTTTTTTTTTCTCATTACAGGTCTTCAACTTTCATCTTGCAGCAAAGTTTTCTCTAATTTCCTAATAATTCATAATTTTCCTAAAATAAATTTATCATCAGATTTATAAAGTGCTATTAGACAGAAAAGAGGAAAGAGGGAAGTCTTGGCAGGTTGAGCTTCCCAAACTTTAGAAGTTTACTTTTAAAAAGTATCAACTTTGGGACAGAGCTTTTTTCTGCCACAAAGTCTCAAAGATGTTAAAGCTACTTAGAATTTCAAGAAATAACAGTAACAGCTAGATCAAAATGCTCTCAAACTCAGCACTTAAAATACACATTACTTGAAATAGGTAAAAAAAGTATGAGTTAAAACTGCCAGAATATTTCACTCAACTGAGGTTTCATGAACATAACAACTTTTCCACACTTGTGAATCTCTAAAATGCGTTCTCAGTAACTGAAGTTACAACGAAAAGAACAGGTACAGAAATCTTCCAAAGAATAGCTGAAGAAACTTCAATCATAGACTAAAATTACAACCAGTTTCTATAGCATGATAAAAAGCCCTCAAAATTCCATCAATGCAAATACTATGGTATTAGCAAAAAAATTAACATTCCTCTCAGCTTTCTCTCCCACTGAAAGTCTTCTCTTCTTCCCAAGGCTAAAGACTGAAACTGACTGCAAATTTCTCTTTGCTGTTGCAGTCACTTGCCAAGAAATTCTGATTACATACCATTCCACATCACTGAAGTTAGAATTAATTACATTTTGTTCCTTTTGTCTGTCAAATAAAATGAACAAATGCATTTATTAGGCCATTCAAAAAAAAAAAAAAAAAAAAAAAAGAAAAAAAAAACCCACAACATTGCTTTAATATTAACCATTCTGCATTTCACTAGCATGCTCAGAACTGCACAAAGTAATACATCCCAACAGAGTCCATTTAGGCAAGATTGAAAATAATCTCTAATGAGCAATGCCACCATAGAAAGAACTAGGAATCTCCTGTTGAACTGTTAATTTTAGTAAAGCCGTGTAAGCCATATGAACCAACTCCTTCAGTTTAGATATAACCCCATTCACAGTATTCCTAAAAAGTCCTTTTGGGAGCACTTGTAGAAGGTGTCCTATCCTAGGCAAAGCAAACAGCTGAGACTGAGCTGATAGGAGGCAACCTCAACTCATTCCTTCAGAAGTCAATGAAACATGAGGTAGCCTAGACAGGATAGCCATGGCTCAATCCAGTAGGACGAGAAAAACAAAGACAAAAGGCTTCAAGATGTGGTAAGACAATGCTGAAAACAAGAGTAAAACAAGCTGGGCAAACCCAATTTAGATGTTTGGACACCTATGGAAAATTCTTAACAAATCCATGAAACTTAACCTTTCACCCAGAAATATTACAACAGAGCAGGAAGGTGAGCACATTATATGATATATGAGAACAAGGATGATTACTTGGTAAACAAGGTGCGTCACAGGCATGTTATACTTAGAAATGGTGCCAGGATTTGTTTGCAGAGCCCCACAAAGAAAGCTACAGTAGAAGGAGCATTTCAGAAGGAAGATCAGCAAGCGGCTTAGCTTTCCATATCAAATATAAAGTGATACTTTTATCATACAAACAAACAGATTATACACGTTGGAGAACTAACTTGATTCTTCTGAATTTTCGTATTATAATGCACACTGTCACATCTAAAATTAGGGGAAGCACTTAAAATGACAGCTCTTCTTCCCTGGGAGGAAAGAAAAATTACCAGGAAAGTACAGTCTACAACTCCTTTGCCTATAGAATATACTATGTTGGCTTCAAACTGCCCAGCTGAGCTCAAAGTCTGGAGTTTCATTTAAGAAAGGAACACTGAAAAAGATTTTTTCATTGCTATTATACAGAAGCAGTACTCCACTCATTTTTATTCTGTCAGTGTTGCCATTTTTCACCAAGAACAAACACCTAAGGTATCTTTAGTGAGTTCTCGCTTTTCACAAATATTTACAAATAACTGAGAAGTGGCTATACCTCCATTCCCACGCATTTTCTACACAGTCTACCTGTTACCTCACAGTTAATATCCTTCTCCCTACAACAACTCTGAGCAAAGCAGTAGGCCAACTCGGACAAAAAGGCACTAGCCTCGTGACAAACCAACCTAATCCTTGGAATTCATCTTCCCTTGTAGCCAGAGGTTAACTTGCAGTCTGCAGTCTTCATAATTATCTGGGGTTAAGAATCTCCTTTGCAATAATTTTCCCTCCTTTTGGCAAACCTGGCCTAAAGAGAGAAAGGCCCAGTTCAGAGACACAGGTAACTGGATGGTTTTGAAGATGTTGACTAACCCAAGGGGATAGATCTTGGGTTGGTTATCTTAAACTCAAATAACAAGTTTAAATAGCAGGAGTATTTTATTACAATAAATCACACCACTGGGGCCATGGTCACAACATTTTTTGCATTCTAATACATCAAACTATACACTATGGTATATTAACATCCCTACCTACCTACAATCACATGAAACTCATGCATAATATTAAATATCTAAAGAGCTGTGAGTATAAAATTGTCAATAACTGCTATAGTTAATAAAACTTGGGATTAAAAATTGCAACTTGTATCAGGTTTACAGTTCTACTACACTATTAAATTGCCTGCCTAATTTCTATAACTGTAAGTGGTAAGCCTGAATCGCCCATTTTTCCCACTCCTGTGGTGCCTCAAACCCTTACACCAGCTACATTTAGAACCAGATTAATATCCAAAGAAAATGCAGCAAATGCCCTCATCCTTTACTGTACATATGCAGGAAAAAGCGTGTTAAAACCCCCCATGTTTTTTAAGAACCTGCTCTTAATATCATGTGTGATTGTATGGCAACTCATACCAGAACCTGTATTTATTGCAGCTTATTAAACTTCAGAAATAATAAACTTGAGATAACATTGAAATGACACTTCAAAACTTCTCATCAAAACTAGCCTAACCACCACTAGATTGCTAATTAGCCTGTCATGACCAATTAGCAGACAGTCTTTTGGTTCTTAAGGCACATTTCACCATTATTCTGCCTGTTTCAAACTTACAGGTAAGCCTGCACTTCTCAGGAAGAGTTCTCTGGGAGTAATTTTACAATTAGGGTTGTGAAATATGGCAGAAATAGACTTCCTTTCATACTAACAAGCACACCATTAATTCTAGCTCCTTAAAGACAGGATTAGTCTCTTAATTATAACCTCAGGAGTGGAGTGTCTGGAAGTTTTTTTTGCTTTTATTAAGTTCTAACAATATGTTCCTTACTTGGACATACTGTCCAAAGTTCCCAGGCTCAGTTGTGAAAATCCACACCTACTTGTGTCACACCTGATTAGCTGAAATGTCCTGTTGAAATATTCCTAAATATGGTAAAAAGAGGGTTCAGAAAACAAAAAGTATTTGGGATTCATACAGAGATTTGGACACTTTGAGGATGACAACAGCTTACCTCCTCAATTCTATGGCAAGTTTAAACATTTTTTAATATTATTAGTTTAACCATAGTCTTAACCAATATTCTTTAGCCAACCAAGCTAAAGAAGAGGTGCATCCCAAAAATCCCTGTACCAAGTCAACACAAAATGATATGCTATTGTGGATAACCAGGTTCCACAGCAGGAGCACACTAACAGGACTAGCCAGATGCTGATGACTCGCCAAACCAAGAAACGCTTTCTTCTGAACTTAAAAGATACTTACACTCCTCAAAACAACGCAAAACAATTTCGTTCCAGATGTGTGCACTGCAATCCATCACCATAAGTGGTTCCAAAATCATTTCCAACCATAATACACCATTTCCAACCATTAATACACCGTACTGATTAGCTGTCCAGCAGACAAGAATACACAGGTATCACAGCAATACTACCAATTACACCACATCTAAATTTGTATAAAATTAAGAACACCTTTTGACTTCTCCTTCAGGAATCTGATTTTTAGAAGAAAACGTTTTTGCTGGCCAAGAACAAAAGCAAAACACTCAACTTTCTTTCTGAAAAAAAAAAAAAAGAATTGAAAAATAACACTACTGCTTGACAACTTTTGGAAGTTTCCCGAGAACTTGAACGGTTTACAGCTGACGTTATTTTATGAACCCTGCCAAGAAGTTCATCCAGATAATAGCACATTCCCAAGGGGCCTTAGGGAAGAAGGGGCCATTGACATTTTGTGGGAGACTTCATCATTCCCATCTCCCTGGCACAACTCCAGTAAAGTGATGGATAAAGGCAGCAGGCTCCTCAAAGTAGGCTGCCACCAACTGAACAGCCTGATGCTACCTCAGTCTCCCGTGGGACACCATGAAAAAGGCCAATGGAAAGAGGCTGTGTTTACTGGTGAAAATTAGCACATTGCCCACTGTTAGCTTTTCCAAGAACAATTTGGGATTGAGCAGTTATTTCCCTGTACTCATACAGTATACAGAATAATACTGTTGAAAAATATCTCCTGGTGATCCTATCAGGCAAGCAGAGTAGGTGAGGGGCTGACTTGTCCTGCACCTATACAACAGCAAATAACCCACCAAAATTAATGGGATTAATGGGCCATTGATAGCAAGAGGTTCAACAAAGCCGGGGGCTGAGTCCTGAACTTCAGTCACAACAACCCCATGCAATGCTACAGACTGGGGGAAGAGTTGCTAGAAACCTGCCCAGCCAAAAAGGACTGGGGGGTGCAGGTCAACAGCCAGTTGAATATGAGCCAGCAATGTGCCCAGGTGGCCAAGAAGGCCCATGGCATCCTGCCCTATATCAGAAATAGTGTGAGCAGCAGTAGAGAAATGATCGTACCCCTGTACTTGGGCCTTTTACACCACCCTGTACAAGGTGAGGCTGCACCTTGAGTACTGTGTTCAGTCCTGGGCCCCTCACTACAAAAAGGACATAGACTTGGTGGAGTGTGCCCAGAGAACAACTCCTGGGAGGACAGGCTGAGGGAACTGGGATTGTTTAGTTTGTAGGAGAGACCTAATAAGGGGAGACCTAAAAGCTCTAAAAAATACTCTAAAACATGTAGATGTGGCACTTCAAGACATGCTCTAGTGGGCATGGTTGGTTTTTTCTGGGTTGATGGTTGGATGCTGTGATCTTAGAGGTCTTTTTCAACAGTGACAATTCTGTGATTCTGTAACAGTTGGGTGCTACTACCCTGCATTATGAAATTCACAGTGCTGACAAGCACACCTATCAGACTTATCTCTACAGAAAACCACTCAAGCAGTCTGATTTTCATAGCTAGACAGAGGATTTAGTAAGTAAAATATGTGAACATCAGCCAGAACCTCAGCTCTCACTTTTCAATCTTATTAGACCAAATTATTCTCACAGATAATACTACTAATGTTTTAATCCTCTAATGGTCCATGGAAAATTGGCAAGCAATCTCTCGTGCAATCTCTTCATCATTTGCAACAGCCAAATTACACTAAAAGACAGCAAAACAATTGCAAAAAAATATTTACTGCTTTTCAACATAAGTCAGCTTTGCCACCAAGAAAATTATGAACTGAAGGGCAGTCTTTATCAGAACAGTGTTAACTGTTCAAAATGAGAAGAGAGCTATCATTAAGATGCAATAGATTAACAACATATATACAACATGTAGTTTAAAAATACAGCAAGCATAAAGTTACTAAAGAAATTTGTTCTAAGAAACATGTACAGTGCTAAACTTCTGTAAGAAAATGATCAAGGGGTGGGGGGAAGGAAATATTTAGCCAAATGTGAGAAAGAGTCTCTTTATATTATGTTGTTCCCCACACAAAGCTTTTAATCATTCAAAGTGAAATGGACAGAAGCAGCAGAATGTAGAAGACAAAGCATATTACACAGTCACAAATAAAATATGTAAAACGAATTTTAAGTGTTCCGTTTGGACACATCAGCATTAAACATAATTTTTGTTGAGTAAAAGCCAGACAATTCCTCTCTATTTAGTTTGGCATTGGAACAAGCAAGATGGGGATGAAACCTGATCACCTCACGTCAAGTTTCACTTGAAAGGGGAAAAGAAAGCTCACACAGCAATGCACTTCAAAGTGCTGAATACAAACCGCTTTGACAACCTTCCCATGACTATCTGTGAAGCAGTTGTAGATGAATGCTGTTTACTTTCCATCCTTTCAGCAACACTCCACAATAAGCATTTCTCACTCCTTGTTTTGCTATGCTGCAACGTCCCTGCTGCTAAGCAGGCCAGACCGTTTCCCACAAGCATCTCCCTGCTCTCCCCCGTCTCGCAGCCCCTCGCAGCCGGGCAGGGCCCGTAGCAGCCCTCGCCACCCCCCAGCTGTCACCGACCAGGCCGCAGCCACAGCTGCCCGGAGGCGCCCCCGGCCCGGCCGCTTCCCACCGCACCGCGACCGCCGCTTTCCCGCTCCTCGCTTCTGCTCCCCGCTCCCCGCCACAGGCGAGGCCTGCCGGGTGCCAAGGAGCAGCAGAGAGCTGGGGAAGCGCAGGCCGGCAACCCACGGGGGCCGGAGGCGGGAGCGAGGTCGAAGGGAGGGCCGGCCGAGGGGTTACCTCAGGGGGAGGCCGGGCCGGGGAAGCCACTCACCCACATCCTGGTCAAAGGGGTTGGTGGCGAAAAGCGGCATCGCGGGGCGCGGCGCGGCCACCTCTCCCGTCCCGGCAGAGCAGCGGCAGAGCCAGGAGCTCTCGGTGGCGACGGCAGCGGCGGCTCCTCCTCCCGCCAGGGGTACCTCCTCCCGCCAGGGGTACCTCCGCCGCCGCCACCTCCTCCCAGGGCCGGGGAGCCCGCCCGCCGCGCACGGCATGCTGGGATCCCGGGGTGGCCCCGCCGCCGCCTGACGTCCCGCGGGCCTCACGGTGTAGCCCCGGGGCCCGGCGGTCTGACACCGCCTCCAGCCCCCGGCCCGCCCCGGGGCGGTGGCAGAGGCGCGGTACCCGGGCAGCGGGGCCCGCCGGATGGGAAGGCCCCTCAGGCTCTTTCCTCGGGCGCCCGCGGCCCGAGCTGTGCCCCGCCGGGCTGGTCAGGTGGGCGGGCGGGCGATCCGCCTGCTCTGCCGCCCGGCTCCCAGCGGGCACCGGCACCGCCTCCGCCTGCTGCCCCCCTCACCGCCCCAGGCGGGCCCGCTGCCTGAGGCCGAGGGCCGGTCGGCACAGCTCAAGGCGGGGGGATTGTTTAATGCAGTTCTGCTGAGCTCTTTTGTGCTTCCCTAGTTAGTACGCGAGTCGGTTTCGTGCCCCACCACGTTCGCTCTCTAGACAATTTTCAGAGCCTCCATATGCATTGGTTTGGCTGAGTCTTCCACTGTTAGTGCTGTCAGCCTTCTGAAGAAGGTGGCCTGAAGTGAAGGTGCAGGGTGGTGACACTGACAGTGTCTTTCACAGCATGGCATGGGAGCCTGACCACTTTTCCATGGTTAGATCCTGTTGAGATCGCAGCTGCCAGTTGCTCACAGGGCCTTCAGCATCCCGTGGCCTTTGGTTGTACAGTCGTATAGTGCTGCTTCACTTCATACAAGTGTCTTGTTGGCTTTGGTGCGACGTGTCCCACAATAACAATTTGACTCATAGGATATGACACGTTCTGCCCGTTCCTGCTGCCACATAAAACTCAAGTAATTATTCTTCAGGACTTTTAGTAGTGCTTAATTACTCTAAACTAGTTGGGACACAGATTAAGCAAAAGATGATGTGTATGCACACATGAGGAAAGAGTCATAGACGTCTCAATGAGCAATATGAGCACATCATGAGAGTGCAAACAAGAAAATAAAAAGGTACTACTACTAGAAATACCAGATGCAGTCAATAGCCCTAACCATGCTCAATAATGAATGTGATTGCATGCCTTAGGCAGACTTCTGACACATCAAATGAACACTGCACACCAAGCCTCTTACCATCTGGATTTACAGACATTAGGCACTTTGTTATTTGACTGATTTTTGTTGGTTTTGGTTTTTTTTTTTTTTTAGGTTCTCAAGTTCTCCTTCTTTCCCCAACCAGAATAACTGTTTTCAGCAGCTAATGCAGGTCATCATTCATCTGCTGCTTAGGACTACTAATAAGGAATTGGGTATTCTCTTTAGATGCTCCCTCAATTTAATGACATCTACTAGGTATTCTCAGAGGATGCTTTACCTCCTCAGCATTCATTATCCCCCACTATGTTCACAAAAGACATATGGTAGAGGTTGTCAGAACTTGTTTTATCCCCGTCCTTTGTCATTCCTTCCCTCTGATAGTTTCAAAATTAATTTACGAATTGTTTCAATACAAACAGAGTTTTTGTGCAGTAGTCCTGTAGTATAAGCAAACAGAAGAGATATAGGGAACTGGGGCTTCAGCCTGAGAAGATTCCAACCCAACTTTGCTTCCTAGACATAACCCTATTAACATTTTGAACATGGTAGTCTATAATCAGTGTATCTTCAGGCTCTGTAACCAAGGCTCATGTTTTGTACCTAAAACGAGTTTTTCTTGTTGAAGACAGCGTGAAGTACAAGAGTCCTTTGAATACTTTGTATTAAGTTTGTATCTCCTTCTTCTCCCTGTCCCATGGCTCTGGCATTCTTCTGTCACACAGGAATGGGTGGTAGAGTACTCTTCCACAAAACGTAGGGTTTGCCCTCTCAGACACAGATAGCTATAGGAAACAGCTTTTCCACCTTATGTGTGAGTAGTATGATGAGTATGCTATTAAAAAAATGTATGTTAAGCTTCCTTTGTTGGATGTAGTTCAAAATGCTTGTTTTATTTCCTACTGTATTTGAAATGAACTCATGCTGCCTAAGCTAGCTAGCTAAAAGTAAGGAATCTAGTTTAAAGGTACAGTCTCAAATTGCATCTAATTTCAGGGTAACTACAGCTGATAGAGAATGTAGCAACACTGCACACCCTGTGCCCACAGCTATGTGCTGCCACCACATTTCTCATATTAGATTTGGAATTTGATCCAATTCATTTGTAGCTACACAATCAGCTGATCCAGCTGAAAACTACCTCACTGCAGAAAGTTCTCTGTTGGATCGTATCACTATTCTGACTCACCTTGCAATTACATCCTAAGCAAGTAAGAAGTAGGAAGGCACGACTGGGGACTGCTTCACCTGACTGGGTCAAGAAAAAGCAGTTTATCCAGGGAATTATTCAGCTGTTCTATTTCAGACCTCTCTCTGGAGATGACGTCTGCAACAATCTAACTCTACTGATTTTACAGAGAAGGTCATCTGCCCAACAGATGGGGGGATTTCCTCTTACTTAAGACTTTTCTCTAGACAGCCTTACTGCAAGTTTTAAGCAGGGTGTTTTTTAAAAATATGTGCTACTTTTTTCCACAGTTAGCAGTCTCAGATGATTAATGCAGACACTTCTTTCTTTGCATACCTCATTTCTATATAGTACTCTTGTTCATATACTGAGATAAAAGCATGTATTCAGTTAATTGCCAGTGCAACTCACTTTCTGAATTTTATAGATGTCATACCTCTAAATTTGCTTAAGTATATGTTTAATTTTGTTGTTTATTTATATGTTTTATCACTTAATAGATTCTTTTGTCTTGGATATGACAAGTACAAGATGTTTTGGATAGCAGTCAAGGTGCTGTAATGTGTAACAATATGATATGACTGAGACAAAATTTATCCGGTCACAGACCACATGTAAATGTTCTAAGTACTGGGCTCCAGTGATTCAATTCCCATCTATAATCTTATTGTACACGTCCTAATATTTCGCAAGTGTCCAAGTTGTGCATCTTACTTGCATATTCTCCCCTATTTCCTTATATAAAGAGAATATATTAAAATCACCCATACTCTGGTGTCCTCTCTTATACAATAAATCAGGCTAAAATTACTTATTTGTCCTTTTTGGCCTCAGCATTTATAAAGTATGCATATAGGATTATATGAAGCTTATAGCTGGAGTCCCCTGAAATCCATGTAATGTTAAAACTAGACAAGTATTCAAATAATAAACTTCATAAACCGATTAATTTTTCCCTGACCACATAAAAAAAATTTAGTTTACCATTTTCTAGTTAATATTTGCACATGTAGATGCCAGAATCAAGGGTTTATATCTTCCTCAATCTTTATGTATTCAAAGAAGTACTTGCAAACCAACTCACATGAAGTAGTATTTCATATGTCTAGACTTCAGTTCTGTTAAATGACTTTGGATAACAAGTTCACCTAAGTCAAATACAAAAATGTGTTTATACTATTTGCTTTATAGTGATATATTGTCATATAAGAAGCAGATATTCTGGAAGCTGCTGGCTGCTGGGATCTCTGGGTGCCTCTGGATGCCTGAGCTTCCCTGGGGATGCTGTCAGGAGTGTCATTCTATGTCCATTTCCTGACATTGCCATAGGGAACCACTTGACTTGTCCCGACACTTTTTTTGGCACAAACACCTGTTCTCAGCCGTACTGACTACACCCAATATGGTCACCTATTCTTGCTGATAACTGAGAGCAGTTTTCAACCAATGATGAGGTTAAAATTAATCTTTTCTTCTCTACCACTCTTCTAAGAAGGAAAACAGAAATGCTTCCAGTTACCATAATGGGAGTTAGATTGGAACTCTACTCTCTTGATAAAGAGTCCGTTCTAACTCTAGGCCTTGAAATAAAACTAAATAACATGCAAAGATTGTGTGTTCTCTGAAACTACTAATGAAAGCACTCTCCTCTGTAGAGATTACTTTGCTCACACAGGCAAGCTACCATTGAAACATAACAAATAGAAGGTATTTTTAATTTTATTGAATTTTGTTCTATGAAACCCTGTGAAAAATCTGCTTGATATCTATTTTCAAGGTAGCAAAGCTTCTTTATTTAAGAAAAATATTATTTTATTGCATAATAAATGGAAGGAAATTTAAGAATTAATTAATTATGCTAGCAGTTAATTTTCAACATGTACTTTATTACATTTATGTGAACTATACCATTGAGGCTAATGGTACTAATTCTAGCTTTTGAGCTTTTGATATGCATATCTATATGATTTGAATGTTAGAGTGGAGTTAGCTTCTTGATACAGCCTGTCTGTTTAGTGTGGAAAGATGACAAGGGCACAGTCTGTGGGATTTGTCTGCACATAAATCTATCCAAGCCTAGCAGTGCCACAAAATGTCATGATAGTTGAACAGGGGTACCAACCACAATATCCCATAATCAAAAAAGAATTCTTCTACAGAGTCCAGTTAGACTATTGTAGTGAAAAGTACACTGAGTTTGGATAAACTAAACTCAGAAGAGCAGGATACTAAATGTCCTTTAATATCTGTGTGTCCTTCAGCATTGCAGTTTTGGTTATAGCTTTGCTTCTGAAGAGGATTAAATAGAACAATACACAATGGCATCTCAAATTGCTGCTTTTCAAAACAAAATATAAATATACTAGTGCTTTTCAGATATAGAATCAATAGTTTCATATAAAGACTTCTAAATGTTCGCATTAGTTTTTTGTATTGTTTTAACGGAAATATAAACTTCCATTTCAGCCTGGTTTCATAGCACCTGTTTTCCATTGCTGACTACTGAACTGTACAGAATTTTAATATGAGTCACTTATCTTGCAGCAGCAGTGCAAAACTCCAACTGCTTCAGATGTGCCTCATGCAAATACATCTTCTAGTGCTTCTCACAAGATTTATACAACCCATTCTACACCACACCTTTTGAAAGCATCTTCTGTCATATTCCTAGTTTGGTAAATGAAAGATATACACACAGAGATGAATGCACAAAAAATGCATGAACATGGTGTTGTTCAATTTAGGCACAGCTAAATCCCGTTCACTGGCATTATTCTTTAATACCTTAGTGATTACCACATACTGGTGTCTGAAGACTTTGTTTTTTAAAAATGTGTTGGGAACATTAAGTGAAGACAGAGCAGAAGGACAAGTAGAATTTAAGTTGTCAATTTTTTTTTTACATTCTCATTTCTTAAGATTTTAAGTCATCATCTAGAATTAACTAGATACCCCTTAAGTATAAAGGGATTTGCAGGATAAAGAATTCTTCAGAAATCACACCAAGTAATTGCAGCGTTTCATAGTTGATGATCGACCTTCCCCTGTGACAATGCAGATTGTAAGTCATTCTATTATTTTCAGAACACTACAACTTTTGACTTCATAGAAATGTTCCCTTATTGGATAGATAAAATTTGTAGCAAAAAACCCCAAGCCCCCATGGACATGGAATGAGAAAATAATTCTCATAAAAGCTTCATCTTGCTTTTCTGGAAATAGATTGAAAATAAAACCCACTCACCTTTATAAGGTGTTGAATATTTACTTGTGAAATAGGTACACAGAAGATAAATATACACTAATAATATTAATCATGAAGGCCACGAAAACCACTCATTTATGTAATAACAAATATTGATGGTTTGGAACTAGAGTGAATAAAGGAGAACCACCTGCAAAGGCTGTCAATGAATATGAAGCATAATGATGTGCTCACCTACAATACAGAAGACCTTGATTTGACTATCTTAAAATTTATTAGTAAGGTTGACTTCAGACTGTACTTGAGTAACAACAAAGTTGAGCTAAATTGATTCAGTTTAATTAGCCAATTAAGATCTTATTAGTGTGGATAAGTCACTCAATGTTTTTGCTCTAATATTGTAGCTTTTATTTAGGACAATACAGTTTCTCTCACTATAACACTAGCCACTTATAATTGCTTATAAGTGATTTTAAAAGCCCATTTTGATAATGCAATTAATGTATAAGCCTGTTTGGTTCTATCAGTAACATTTCTCTATACAGACAAAATCTGTCTTATGAATCATTTTGAGATTTTGGGGGTCAAAAGGTGCAAGCCATAAATGAATTATTAGATCAAATAATTTTGCCACTATAAAAGTAAATCTACTTAAGTAAGTATTTCTAATTAAGCATAGATATTGTACTGAATGCTTTGAAAAGACCTGACAGTTTTTCAAATTTAAATAAAGGATCTTGCAATGATTCAGAAGATACAGACTAGCAAGCCACAAATACAGACATGGTAAGTTGACAGAAAGCATTATTAGAAGAATAATGGAAAAGCTATGAAAAGGAGATAACATTTCAACTATTTTATTGCAGCTGCTGGAACATGTGATTATAAAAAAAAGTAATCAAGTAAAACATTAACACAGCAAACACATTCTGAAAATGCTGCTGAAAAATTGTCATGCAGGAGCTACCAAGTATATAAAGTAGTTGTTAAATAACTGGAACACCTCTCCTAGGAATACAGGCTGAGAGATTGGGATTGTTCAGCCTGGAGAAGCAAAGGCTCTTGGGAGACCCAATAGCAGCATTCTAGTATCTGAGGGGAGCCTAAAGGAAAACTGGGGAGGGACTTTTTACAAGGTCATGTAGTGATAGGGTGAAGTGTAATATTTTTAAGCTGTAAGAGAGCAGGTTTTTAGTGGTTATTATAAAGAAATTCTTCCCTGTGAGGACGACGAGATGCTGGCCCAGGTTGCCCAGGGAAGTTGTGGCTGCCCCATCCCTGGAACTGTTCAAGGCCAGTGGGACTTTGAGCAACCTGGTCTAGTGGGAGCTGTTCCTGCCCATTGCAAGGAGCTTGGTAACTAGATCATCTCTGAGGTCACTTCCAACCCAAACCATTCTATGATTATGAGTTTATTAAGAAAATTCTCATCAGTTGGGTGAGTGGCTAGTGTTATAGTGAGAGAAACTGTATTGTCCTAAATAAAAGCTACAATATTAGAGCAAAAACATTGAGTGACTTATCCACACTAATAAGATCTTAATTGGCCAATTAAACTGAAGATAAACCTGGTAATAATTAGAAATAATTTTTTTTGCAACAAAAATCAATATGTTTGAGCAAATAATTAGTGGGACAGAAAGCGATACAGAATTCTAATGAGAATATATCAAATATTGCTTATCAAAATTCAAAAGATTCTCTGCAAAAGCATGGAAAACATCCAGGGAGGCATTTAAAAATAGTAAATATTTACTTCAGAAAGCAGATAGGGTTTATTCCCTCAAATCTGCTCTGGAAAAATCTCAAGAGAGAAATAGTGATAGTATTTGAAAAAGCACAAATAATATTAAGAATTTGGATCTGGTTAGGCTTTCCTCTGTGTATCATAATTTAAAATCAGAAATTAGAAAGACTTTATCAATTAATGAGGTCATAAGTTGGCAAATTCAAGTGAGACAAAAGAAACCACACACAATATATGGTTAATTTGTGATACCCATTTCAACACTGCATTGACAAAGCTAAGAAGCTAGAATGGTTTGAAGAGAGAAGTGAGTGAAATTTAGGTAAAAAACCCCTTGTAATTAAAATAGCAGAAATACCCATAATTAACATAGTAAATGCAGAACATATCAGGGAAGGCTATAGTGTTTAAACAAACTTACAGTTGTTATATAGAGATGAAATTAAGGCTCAGATTATCCCATATTAACCCACTATGTAGTTTCTTGCACTTTTCTCCGAAGCATAAGGTTAGCAAAAATTGCTGAATTAGTTTGTTCAATTCTCTGTGTTAATTCTTTTGTCTATATTTTTTAATTGCAGGATTCCTACGCTGGGTTATATTTTTTACTACTTAAACATGGAAAGAGCCTGTGAATGCATAATAGGAATGCTTTCTATAATCTTGCTAGCATGTAAATGGTGCTGTTTTGCCAAGTTGTCATTTTCCATGCACATTAAAACTGTTCCTGTTGCCAGAGGGCATATATTTTGAGGCTGAAAGATGACCATCTGCTTCTGTGCCTTGTTGAGGAAAGGGAGACTGAGTTTTTGTATGGCACATCTTTTCAACTTTTACCTCAAGGCCCATGAACTGAGCCCATCTAGGTGTCTTCAACATTGAGATGATTTAACCCATCCTAAAGGAGATAGGCGTGGACTCTTGAAATCTTTTAGGACTAAAACAAATAGCATTGCAAAGGTATATTCTGACCCACTTGTGGAATTCTTCCATCTGCATATGCATGTGTTGAAGGCGTTTGGGCTGAGTGGCCATGGCCACCTTGTTTAGCTGTGGAAAGAGCATGAGGTGACGTGCGTGCTGCCCAAAGCAGTGAATGGCATCTCCAGGCTGGCACAGGCTGAGCGTGTATCAGGATGGTGGGTGCAGGCTGCACTGTCGGAGGGCCATGTCACACCAGCACAGTTCAGACTGAGGATGTCCCCACTCCCAGAGCGAGTCCCCGCAATGCTCCCTGTGCTGGCTTTGCATCCCTGTGTCTGTCTGCAGGGAGAAGGTTTACACAAAACACACACCCAAATCTCATCCTTCAGTCTGCCAGATGTCTTTTTAGGTTACAGGAAGGCATTTTTGCCATAGTCTAGCAACTGCAGCAGTGGGTCAAGGGTTGGACATGATGATCTCTGAGGTCCCTTCCAACCCAGACAATTCTATGATTCTATGATTTCCCCCCTTATCAGGTGTGAACCTTAGTCTTCCTCGTGTAAGGAGGGTGGAATTTATTGTAATCTACCAAACTGAACCACTTCCCGAGAGGTGGCTGGGGTCTGGCAGTATTCCCACCAGACAGCCACTGACCAGGCTCCCAGATGGTCAACTTTAGACACACATTTCTGTGTTTTTCACTTTTTTGGGCTATGCCTGCCGGTTTTGCCACACGGTCACCAACAGGGCCGGAGACGAGATGCCAAACCACGGGTACCTTTCTCACGTGGGAGGGGGCAGCTGCGGGGCGGCCGAGGACCGCGAGTGAGGGCTGGGCCCTGCCCGCCCGGGGACACCCTCGGCAGCGCCGCCGCCAGGCTCAGCCACCCCCGCGCCGGGCCGCCCCCGGAGGCTCTGCCCTGCCCTGCCCCGGGGAGCCCCTGCGAGGAGGAGGGAGGAGCGCCCAGCGCCATGTGAGCAGCTGGCGGCGGGCGGCGGCCCTCGAGGAAGACAGATGGGGTGAGAGACAGCGAGAAGTCCGGCTGTCAGCGCGACCTCGGCCCCGCCGCGGAGGGAGCCCCTCCTCCCGCGGCTGTGCGCTTCTCGCTCCCTGTCCGGGCAAACCATGGCGTCCAGCGAGGAGGACGGAGGCGGCAACGGCGCGGTGGAGGAGAAGGAGAATGGCAAGAAGAGGAGGCTGGGCGCCCTGGCCACTGCCTGGCTCATCTTCTACAACGTCGCCATGACCGCGGGGTAAGCGGGCGCGGACATGCCGTCAGGCGGCAGCGCGGCGCCTCTGCGGGACACGTTGCGGCACCGCCGGGCGGCGGGAGCCAGGTGCGGCTTGGCCTGAGTTGAGGAGGGAACCCGGCAGGCTGGCGTAGGTGCGGAGCGAGCCGGGTGTGAGACCCGGGGGCGCAGGGCAGCCGCCGGGAGCGGGGTTAACTCTGGTCTGCCGGGCATTGCCTAATACGGTACAGCGCTGTCAGCCGCCAGCGCGTCACACCGAGCCCGCCGCAGAGGTTAAGTATAGCCGGGACAGGAATGCCGGCTGGGGGAGCCACGGAGGCCGCGTCCTCCGCACAGCCGCCGCCCCTCCGCCGTCCCCCACCTCCGAGCCGGCTGCCGCCCCGCTGCGGGAGAGGGATGCCGCCCGGCCGCGGGGACACGAAGACGCCCCTGGGTGCTGGGGGTCCCCGGGCGGCGGTCTCGGGCATTGAGGGGTTTCGGGGCGAGATGTCCCGAGCTGCCGTTCCCCACTTCGGGTGGCTCTGGGAGCTCACGCCCCGGGTTACCGTGTGCTCGTTCAGGTCTGTGAGCCCGGGATCCAGGTGAACAGAGATGGCACCGGCTCCCTGCGAGGTAGAAATTTCCGAAGCTGAAGGTGGTTCTCAGCGCCAGCCGGCGTGTAGTGATGAGCAGGGGTGGCTGGAGGGAGAAAGAGATGGAATAGCCTCAGGGTCTCCTTTGAGCTAGTGCTCCATACTCCAGTGCTTTGCTGTCAGGAAAGCGGGTATCGGTTTTGGGTAACAGATCGTAAGAGCTCTGGGATTTACCTTGTTAGTGCTTGGAGCACTTCTTGAAAACTTGTCATGGTCACTTAACTCTGGGGGAAAACAACTAATAATTCCACATAGTTAAAAGAAATCGAAGAAAAAATCTATGACTTCTAGGCTGACATTCCTCATGAGAATAATTTTATCTTGGTTACCAGGGGGTGAGCTCTCTGCCATTTGAATCCTGTAGAGCTGAACTGATTAGCTGTAGTCGAAGCAGTTCAAGCATTGATGCAGAACGCCAGGAATATGGTTGTAATGGCTTTCTTCTCACTAGCAGCTGTGAGTCTTGAACATGTATTCAAGTCTGTTCTCACATTGCAGCAGCACCTTTTGAAAAGTGCTTTTACTTAATGTAGTTTTTTTCTGGCTGGCAGGTTAATGTTACCTCATTGAATCCTCAGCCTCATGGTCCATGTGTGAATTTGCTAATCAACTCTGACTCTTATATGTCTGCAGAAGATTATCAAACCATATTAATTTTGACCTTAGGTGCTGACTGATTCAATATCTCCTACTACTTTTTCTTCCCTATTCCATTAATATCAAAAGGGATTAAGACATGAGAAATGGCATATTTTTTGTGGAAAAGGAGAAATAAAGTAAATAAAGGAGAAATAAATAAAAGAGAGGAATAAAATATTCTATTCTTTTATGGATAGGGCTTTCCAGAGATCCAAAGTCAAAGCCTCTGACAACTAAATAAAATGATCTACAGAAATTAATGTTGAAAGAAAAGTTTTTGCAGTCTTTGCTCCTAAGTGTATTCCAAGACTACTTCTCTCTGCACCCCTTTTGTTACAGAATGAAGTGCAGAAAATGGCTTGTTAGGCTGGATGCATTATGAATGCATTATGACCTCTCATGCTAGGGTTAGGACAGAGCTGTTGCTGACACCATTTATGCTGCCAGCTGGATGCAAAACTCACCGTCACCTTCTTCTTCTTGATCACTTCACTCTAAAACAGAGCAGCTTTACTGTTAAGCAGTACCAGTGATACTCCAGTAATTCCTCATTTCCACAGTGGTGGGAAGCAACTTCAAATTACTGTATTCAGATTTAAAATCCATTTTAAAATCTAATTAACATTTGCTGGGGCAAATTTTTGAGCTCTATCAGGTTAGATTAATGGGGTTAAAGTAGAGGGGAATCATTCCTACCATATGGGGAAGCCTGACTAGCTGTATGTGAGTTTGAAATGTCATCATGAAATGCTGGAACAGGCCATGCCAAGTGACTGCAGCAGCAGCAAGCACTGTAAGAGCTGTTAAGGAGATGATACTGAAGTACATACCATCCGAGGCGAACAGAGAGCTGTCACGATCCATATGAACCTCATACCATTACAGCTCAGCAGGTCTGACCAAAGATCAGGGTTTCCTGGTACCCTGTTTCCAGTGATAGCCATTACCTTATGCTTACTGTAAAAACAGGAGGTGTGTTAAATATCTGTCCAGGGGGTTATATAAATATTTCTCCAAATGTTTATGTGCTCTCTGAATCTGCCTCTTGAGTATTTCTCAGATCCCTCTGCTTTGTCACTTGGGCTCCTCCTTAGCTAGAGCTCATGTGGCTGTATAGCATGCTTCCTGTGGCTTTATGTAGAATGAAAGGATTAAGTAATTGTTCCCAGTATCATCAGGCAAGAAGTTAAGCTAGTTGTCTTAAGCTTTTTATTTTAACTCTTAAAATAACCATCCATAGCTCTGGTTATGCCTATAAGCCTATATTAATGTTTTCACTTTCTTAATCTTTGTGGACTGAAACCTCAAGTTTCAAGGCACCTTACTAGCATGATGGTTGTAAGAATGTGGTACAGCTCTGTGTTAAGGATGGAACATATAGTACACCGTTTTGAAAATAATATAAAATAATAATATAAACATGCATTAGTTACGTGGAAGGAAGGATTTGCACGTGCTTTGAGTTATAGTATTGGGTCTGGGCGGGATGGTGGGAAACAACCCACCACAGTTCAGAAGTTTTATGGGATTTTTTTTTTTTTAGTCTCAATATCGACTTGAGATCTAAATTCCAGTTTGATTAAAACGTACTGTTACTTTCCTTCTTTTATTGGAAGGGTTATCAGTTTGTAGCAGTCAAATGTGCTAGTTAAATATGCCTGCCTCTGGAAGCCAAGAGTCTGATTTACAGAAATGGCTTCTCGACACTTTTGAAAACAGACTTGTAATAGCAGCTTCATGTGGACAATCACAAACAGAAGCATTCAGATTACTAATCAGTTCTGAAAATTATGAGTTGATGGGCCATGAAAAATGTAAAAATTATGTGCATAGGTTCTGGTCCTTTATTTATACAAACCTTCAACCCAAAACAAGTGACTTCAGTGCCATATTCATCCCATGCTTCCAAACAACAGTAATTCACCGTAAAAATGCATGAGGATCTAAAAGAAAAAACATTTCAGTGACTAATAGTCACTGCTAGTGAAAAGTCTGATGGGCCCATGGTTTTGTGGGGTCCCCAACAATTCAAGTCAGTCCTCTGAAGGTAAACAAGTAATTCTCAATCCTTTTCCAAGTAAAGAGGAAAGAGAGCACAATATATAATATTTATGTCTAAAAATATTTTTAATAATCTCTTGAGAACACTGACAAGTGAAGAGGCAAAGATATTCTGTGGAAAAATTATTCTACTCAATTATTTTCAGTGGATGGATATTTTTAGTATTCTAATTTGAAATGTATCCATTCTCTTTCTTTTGTAGGTGGCTGGTATTAGGTATTGCCATGGTGCGGTTTTATGTACAGAAAGGAACACATAGAGGCTTATTCAGAAGCGTTCAAAAGACGCTTAAATTTTTCCAGACATTTGCTTTGCTTGAGGTAAATTTTAAGCATTAGTTTGGTTTACTGGATGCTGTATATCATAGGCAAAACACATTAATAACGCAGATTTAATACCAAAATATTAGATTAGTGCTTAAAGCCCTTTTAACTCTATTATTTACAAAAGTTTTTGGGGGGCAGGGTGGCTACTTGAAAGAAATGGGCACACTTATTTCAAACTTAATTCTGCTGTTTCTTTAAATTAAATACTGCTTAGGAAATGCTTTATTTGATAGTCTTTAAATAAAAAGACAAAATCTCTGAAGACCTTCACTCCAGCAGATCAGTCGTGTAGTGTAGTAGAGCTCTCATCTCCATCTCCAAAGGTGATAGCTTCTCTCTTGCTGCTTATATTGGACTCATTATCCTTCTGTGCCTTTTCTGCTTCTGCTTGTTTCCAGACTGAATTCACGTGCCCCATGTAATCTGGCTCTGTGCATGTTGTGTAAAGTATTCTTTAAATAATATGACTTTTGCTAACTATGCACTAGGGGTCTCAGTTTATGATACATCCATATATATATCTATCAATCTATCTATATCTATATAGTGTGTATCGAGCACTTGCAGTGCTTTCTCAGGCACAACGAAGAGTGCCTATCTACTTTTTAACTTTTTTCTCAATCTCCTTACAATAAAAAAAAGTTCAAGCAACTACTAAAATCATGTGGCCAGCTATGTATAGGCTTTTATTCCATTAAACTTTCACAATAAATCATTCTAGTAAAAACTGTCAAAATAATGAAAACCACTCTATTTACTAAATATTACTGAACAGAAAATACAATAAATCTGAAACTTCATTGTTGTCATTGGAAAAATTATGCTATTAAGCTTACTAGTTGAAAAAATAAATGTTTTGTAAGTATCTAAATATGTAATATATACAATTAATTAGCAAAGGAAATCTTTTTCATGACACAGATCAGATACTGATCCACCACAACACTGATGTCCATGCTCTGATGTGTATTTCTTGTAAAGACTGTTAATTGGAGACAAATACCAGTTCTCCTTCAGAATTAAGCCTAGGTTTATAGTAATATCAAAAGGCCATGTATATAGTGTAGAAAGTGGCATACTGTACATCAGTAACCTCTAACTTATTTTTGTTTACAGGTAGTCCACTGTGCAGTTGGTGAGTTCTTTGTTTTAGTTTCTCCTGTAACTAATTAAAACATGAATTGTGGAGCAGAGATAACATGTTTTTCTTTTTAAGGAATAGTTCGCACATCTGTGCTTGTGACTGGGGTCCAAGTGAGTTCAAGAATCTTCATGGTGTGGTTCATTGCACATAGTATAAAACAGGTATGTGTGTGAACAAGTTGTGCTTTGGTTGTTTTTAGGAAGAAACTATTAATACAGTTCTCATTTCACAAAGAAGATAAATTTAAAAATTAATGACATTCCTACAGACAATACTTCGATACTTGAGTGTGACTTTGGAAGCTGGGGTTACAGGATGGAACTTGCATGCTTCTATCCCAGAGACTGGGCCTGGGTCTTAGCTGTTATCAGCCATCTCTTTGGCATTGTGCTGGCTGTACTCTGCCTAAGTGAGATCTATGACTGTTGCTGTTACTTACCAGGAAATCTACCACAGTGTTATTCCATTCTTTTTCAGAAACTTGAGTTAGCACTTACTGAATTAATCTAAATGAAAATGCCTATATGAAAACATATCGGGATATACATGGTTGTGATTTTGCAATTTATTTTGGGGACCGTTTCAAGTTTTGAATGTTATAGTAATATTAACAGTTGATGTCATGAATACTGCATTTTTTCATTAAAAATATGTAAAGTCATCCAGCATTCCACAGTGACGCTTAAGGTCCTGTATAAATTACCGTAGTTTATTTGCCTGACTGTAATTGGTTATTGTAAGTCTATTTTTTTTTTAGCAGAATGAAACAAGCAGACTCCTTACAGTTGTAGATAGGCCATCCAGTTCAGTTTCTGAGGTCTGCTTTCTGTGGAGGTCATGTGAGAATTAAGTAATAGATTCCGAGTTAGTGCTCCTGAATAAAATCTGAGCCATTAAACTGTCTCACCAGCAGATGGCATACACCTTTCTGCTGATGAGATACAGTACCTGCCTCCGTTGTCAAATCTCTTTGTTTCAGTTCACAGAAGACTCCTTAGCTACACTTCATCTTTTCTTTTACTATTGCTTTTCTTAACATGGAATAGGCTTTTGTTTTGTTTTGGTTTATTTTTTTGTTTTTTGTTTATTTTAATATGTTTTCATTCTTCCTTTAAGGTAAAATGTCTACAAGATTAAAAAGTTTTTTTAACATGAGCCCTGGAACACAGTGCTGCATTTTACCATCTAGTTATTATCTGCAGTGGATTAAATCTTTAGTATATCCAGTAATTTCTTTTGTATCCTCTGCTTTCAGTGCAGTACAAGCTGTGTCTGAGAAAAAAATACATCTGAATGTATGTGTGATTCTATTCCACACTGTTACTGCTTAGCAGGCATGAATATTCAGGGTCACTTGAGGTGGTGAGAGGCATGTTAGTGATGATAGCCAGACACAGATCTCTCTGCTTGACTGGAGATTTGCAAGGCAACAGATAGGAATTCTCTGCATACTTATTTAAAGCTCTTCTGCTTGGATTTAGCACTGTGACATGAATCCAAGTTTGGGTTATCAATGTTTGTCTCTAATCGCATGAGACTAAGAACAGCCTAATTCTGTCTTTGCCTTTGCTTACTTGTTTGGATGTCTTTGCACTTCAGTTGTTGCTATTTGTGACTGTGGTGGTATTTTTATATCTCCTTTTCTTTTGTGATGTTGCTGAGGTCCTTCCACTAGAAGCGTACCTTCTTTGACAGGCATACTGAGGGCATAATTTTATGAGATGATGAGCATTTGCAATTCTTCTTAACTTTTGACAGAGTTGCTCATTTTCAATGTCTTTGAGATCTGTTAAGCTTTGCCACTTCGTTGCACTTTATTAAATAAATTTGTTTCACTTTTTTGTAATTTAAAAAAAAAACAGCTCGTGTAACTTTATTTTATTTCACAAACGTCCCTGAAGCTTTTCAGTCTTCAGGCATGGAAGTGCATTACAAAATTACTCCCCTTTTAAAGAAAACAAAATTACTTGGGTGTAATTCTTCTCGAAAGATAGTGTTTGTAATAGATCTTCATGTACCTTCTCCTTATTTGGGGAGTTTAGTTTAGTTGTTCGCTTAGAGTGAAAAAGGAACAATGTTTTGAAACAGCAGATAGATGTGCTACCTACTGGTGAGGCAGTTTAATGACTCAGAGCTTAAATCTTGAGCAGGATTGTTGAGTGAGTTTACTCAAAGCTCCTGATCTACCAACTACTCTTCTTTTAGTGATCTACCTGTGTTTCAGCTCCTTAACTATCTTACTGCTCCCTGAAATCTGCCAAATTTGATCTTTGTGACTAAGAATTTTCTTTTGTGTAGCGTTTCTTGGAGATGTGCATTATATGGTGAGGAATACGGAAAATAAAAAGAGAAGAATCTAGGAGATATAGTAATAAAATCTAGGCTGGGTAAAAACTGATTATGCAAGCAGTGTTGTTTTCTTCTTGCTATTTTGAGGAGTAAGACAATAGACAAGTAAATTAACCACAAATAAAAAGAGAGAGACAGATAGCATAGTGAAAATGCAGCTAAAGAATAAAGTAGAGGAACAAAGGGTTTTATATGTTGATATGTGCATAATGGGTAAAGATTGCTCAGTTTGCAAAATGTCTGTATATTACTAAATACATATGATAAAGAACTGTACCTGGTAATGGTTTCAGCATACCACTTTGATGCCAACATTTTTTTCATTTACAAGGTGTTAGTTCTGTTCCATATATCTTAAACAGAAGTCTGTTGCAGTTTGGACAGAAAAGAAGCTTAAGGATGAAGAAAGTGTTGGTTCTTTATACTTCTGCAGATCCAGAATGAGGAGAGCGTTATACTTTTTCTGGTCGTATGGACTGTGACAGAGATTACTCGATATTCCTTCTACACATTCAACCTGCTCAACCATTTGCCATACTTCATTAAATGGGCCAGGTGGAGATGTTTTGCACTTCAGTTTCTCATGGTTCTGTGCATGTTAGTTTCACGCATGCTGAGCTAACACACAGGAGAGCAGATGTTTGAGCTTTGGTTATGTGTCAGCAGGTTGCAAGCCAGTTGCTTTCTTTACTTGGGATCATTGTTACTTCATTTAAAATGTTAAAAATATTTCAGCTGACATTTTGGGCTGTGATTTGTTCTTTGCTTTGTGTGTCTCACTGTTTGAACTCTGCTTTTCTTTATCTTTTGAGTAATCTTTTAACTTACAGTATGACTCCTTAAGACGCTTTTGAATGCAATGCCCAAAATTAAGCACCTGTGCTAGTCTTTGTGGATTTCAGGTCTTTGAAAATGTGGGAGTTGCTGTCACTCTAATCTATATGCATATAATTACTTCATATTATTAGTCTGCTTTATCAGTGCTTTTGTAAGGTTACGTTCATGTACTAAAGTTAAATATTGACTTAGTTTAGCCCTCTTAGTATGTTCCAAAACTGCTTTGATTTTGAGGCATACTTCAGGTTGGCTACTAGATCAGATGTATTGCAGAAAGACTTAATTAGAAGAATAATACTCTCTGGAGTCATTACTTGAAAAATACATGTAAGAAAATCAGACTTACACTGTTAGAAGGAAAATATCTTAGCTCTCTTTAGCCCAGGCAACTCTTGTTTAAAACAGTGTTTGTTTATTTTCCATTATTTTTCCTGTATTTCCTTGATTTTTGGTTTATAGATAATGCAGTTCTGATGCTTCTAATGCACTTTTTTGATGTCTGATATCTATATTCATTCTTAAAATATATATAATAAATTTAAATCACTTATTATCTAGGCTGGTAGGCTTGGTTATGTTTAAGCACTAAATGGCAAACAAAAATAATCAGGTCTAGTTTCATTAACAATTTTTTATGTAGGCTTCAGAAAGAGAAATGCATTCAGAAAGCACTACTTTGACAGATAGATACACTTTTTGCCATCAAGTTGGTGTATCTGAAATAACAGATATTTTTTTGTTGTTGTTATAATAGACAATAGGAAAAACAAACATTCTCACAGCAGGGATATGTGATGAAACTATAAACAAAACATTTGAAAATGTACTATCTTTTCATAGAGTCTAAAATATCCCATCAAGATTTTTGGATAATCAAACAGCAGAACTGGGCATAAATTCTGTACTCCGAGGGAGCTGGAAATTTCTGATCTTCAGCTTATAGTTATAACACATTTGCTTGTCATTATTTAAATAGGTATAGGTGAGTATAGATATATTTGAGTCCTCTAAGGCCAGCTGAGGAGGTTTTTTCTAGGGTTGCTGCTGTTTTGGAGCTCATCTCTTTTGGTAGCAGAGTGTACACTGTACCTTCCACTCTGTGTGACAGCTCTCATTGCTGTTCCCTGTATGAACTTGTGAGCTGCTCCGTAGGAGAAACTGCATCTCCATGGTGCACTATACAGAAGGACAGCACACCATCTACTGATTACATTTTTCATCTGTCACCACCTCTGTGGCATGTAGTATTCAAACCACTTTTTGTTTGCTTGTTTTATTTTTTTGTTTTTCAAACTGAATGCCTCTGCATTTTTTTTGATCATGTTCTCCCCATTTTAAAAGGGATCTGATAAATTTCTAACACTCTCATTTCCTATATTTTATATTTTTCTGTTTTGTTTTTTTTAAATTTCCATTTCTGTTAGCAGCAAAAGTAGTAGTATTTGGATTTCCCATGTGGCAGTGGGTAAAACAGGTTTCTGATGTTCCTCAATGTTTTTGTTAACTTGAAAGAAATTATAGTACATGGAATTTGCCCAGTGTGCATGCACTGTGAAAGCCAGTTAGGATCATGACAATTTGGGATCCAGTCCTGGTCTGAATCTTTTTGGTTGGAGCAAGATCAGTAAATTAAAAGAAAAAAAAAAAAGGCATTATTGGAATTTACAAATTCGCAGATTTTTTTTTTTACTCTTTATTATTAAAAAGACATAGAAACATTTTGATACTTCACGTTTTTAAATGAAAAAGACTGAGGAATGCGTACTCTCTAAACCTATGCAATGCTATCCAAAGTGATTGAAACTGGTATTCTCTGCCAAGTCAGGATGTGGTCCTTGATTTTGGTGCAGAAACTACTGTAATACATTGCTGTGCCACTAATAGCAAGAGAAATTTTTAATTCAAGAAGTATTTCTCACCATTTTTTTTTTTTTTAATGCAGATACAACTTTTTTATCGTTTTGTATCCTGCTGGAGTTGCAGGTGAACTGCTAACCATATATGCTGCTTTACCCTATGTGAAGAAAACAGGGATGTTTTCACTAAGACTTCCCAACAAATACAATGTCTCCTTTGACTACTATTACTTCCTGATTATTGTCATGTTCTCCTACGTGCCATGTAAGTATTACCTAACTGTAGTAATGTTAAAAACACAATAATCAATTATCAGCAATGCTGGAAACACTGCCTATAGTTAAATTAGCTGAACAATTTCAGCTGTGAAAGTCTGCCTTTTGTTGCTCTCAGCTTTACTGGGCTTTAGTTATGTAGACTGAAATTTTCCATTCTGTTTTCATTCTGCCTTAGAACATAAACTGTCTTTAAAAAGTGAGTGAAAATGCTAAAAAGATTTCTAAGATGTGGACAAAGTAATAAAACCTTTTTGCTTACACACATAAATTTCTGTAACTGTGATGCTGAGAATTTCAGAATGTGCCTCTGCCAATTTGAAACAATTACTTAAAACTTCTCCTGCAAGTTGTGCCAAAGATTTGCCTTGTTTTTATTGATATTAATATCCATTTATATGTCACCTCTGAAGGTCACCATTTTGCATGCTTGAGAAAAACTTGAAGCAATATTATTCAAGATTTCATTTTCATAGAAACCCATCCCCCAGACGTTTCTGAGCGTACTTCAGAAGTTTAATCAGGTTGTCCTTGTAATTCTGGAAACCAGAAGCCATGGATCATTAGCTAACCAGAGCTCAGTTGAGAGACACTGCTTTTCACTTCCAATGTTACATCCACTGGTACCTGATCAGTGTAGACAAGGAGAAAGCAGCCTGATTCAGATATAGCACCATGAATGGGGCTAGAGCAAACTAAGCAAATAGGATATTTTCGATAGTTTGGATAATGAAGCTGGAAAGAAGGCAAGACACTAGAGAGAAGCATTGATAAGCAGAAAAACTGAACTTAAAGGGGTCTACAATCTGCTTTGATACAAGGTATTCCTTTAAGAAGTTTACCTTAAACATGGAATTTCGGTGTACGCACACACCGAAGGTTTTTCACAAGAAATCATGATTGTCAACAAGAGAGATTTATATAAGTAAAAAATGTCCTGAGCTATCATAACTTACTAACAGTTTTACAACTATTTATATAACTTAATGCTTCAAGAATAAATCCAATATTTTGTCCATTAAATCTAAGGATCAAATGTATCAGCAGAACAATAATATAATAGATCTCAGAGGGTCAGAGGAGAGGAAGCTCCTCAATTCAGACTTCAACAAGTTGGAGTAAATTTCTATCTGCCTCAAAGTTTTAGTTCCAACATGCTTACCTTAACACAGTTTTAAAGACTTCAGGCACTGCTGAAAAGTGTTCCAGTCCTGTTTATACAAAAAAATTGTTGGAGGGAAGTTCCCTGAACAGAGGGTGTACATTCAGGGGGCCTTGTCTGACATGTGAGTATTTGCTGGTCTGCAAGTCACTGTAATGTTCCTGACTTTTCGCCTTAACCAAATGCAGCACTGTCTGCCATAATTTTTCCTCAGTTCATCGTTCCACAAAATTGCATTGTTGTGTTATGTGATCTGTTGCATTTTTTAATCTGTTTGCTTTCTTTTATGCTTTGATCAAGTATTTCCACAACTCTACTTCCATATGCTGCGTCAGAGAAGAAGGGTGCTTCATGGAGAAGTGATTGTGGAAAAGGATGAGTGAATCAAGCTGTGTAACTATGGTGCTTTTAGTGGAAAAAAAGAGGGTAAAACCCCCAAATTTCCTATGATTTTTCTGAGTCCAAGTTTTAAAACATGGAACAAGAATAAACAACTGTTCATAAAATAGCATGGACTGTATTATTTTTACAATTAATATATCTTCAGATGAACCTTTTCATCCTTGGTTTCACACTGATTTTTAGTTGATCTTATCTTCAGCTGAATTATTTTCTTATTTTCAATAGGTTCACAAATAGGTTTAAGAATTAGATTAGCTGGCTACTACTGTACTTTCTGTTCTGAGAGGTCTGTTATGATCTGTAGTCATCAACAAGAACAGGAGAGTTGATAAGTTGCATTGAAAGTGAGTCTTCTGGAAAACAGAGTACAATTAGGTAATAAAGTTTTTCACAGACTAGGTGGCTTACATGTTATTTACACTGTGTATTAAATTATACCCTTCCAGTTATAAGTACTGTTAGCATCTTGTTCAATATAATTGGAATTAAAGGATCACACTGTAGAATTCCAGAATGACTATTGAAAAGAGCTGAATTTTTGATTGTCAGAGCAAATTTAGATCTCTCTGTATTTTTATTTGTATTATTAAAGATATGTAGAATAATAGATATAATATTAACTGGTTAAAAGTTTGTGCTGAGAACTAGACTCAATGTGCCCACCTTCCTCTGGTCAGGAGCTGGAACAGGACTCATTTGCAGAGGAAGGCTGATGGTCAGCATGTTTCCTATTCTACCTTTACATATTTATGCAGAAAAAATACAGTATTGCATTTAGCGACTATAGTCTAAGTCTAGTGCATTTAGCACTACAGCTATAGTGAGATATTTATCTTCTTATAAATAGCTATGTGGGATAAAGTGTATCTGAAGTAGTGTCTTAAAATATAAATTGTGCTTTGAATCATCCCATTGTGCAATTTTAATTGCTCCCTCCCCATTAATTGTTTATACTGTGTTGACCTAGTTCTATGTAATGTATTCAATAATCTGGAAGAGGGATCTACAGAACATTAATAAAAGTTAAAGATGATACTACAGTATTTGATACCTCAGTGAGAGAGGTCCAATAAATGGATTAAATGTAGACAAGAATTAAAGGCAGCCTGAGAGATTCAGAGAAAATGTAATGCATTTGAGGAAACTTGGACAATTACTGGGAAAGAGAAAAGATTGAAAAGTAACAATGTAGTAAGAAGCCTTGATAGTGTTGGCAACAAAATTGCCTTTGGCATCAGTATTGTTAAAAGAAAAGGACATATGCAGAACTGCTACATCAGGCAGCTGGAAATCAAAATACTCCTTGTGATTGCTGAAGTAATTTCTGGAGTTTGGTCTTATATTTTGTGTATCTGAGGCGTGAAGAACTGGGTCAGTCTTTTGAAAAGTCAGAGAACAGTAACAAAATTAGTTGAAGTGAGAAGGAAGTCGGAAAGATTGAATTTTGAAGTATGTAAAATTTTTTGTTATGTGACAAATACATGTAAAAGAAGAAGTTTTCTAAGTATGAATGTGTAACTAGAATTGGTTATATAAAACTAGAACAAGGTAAATATCCAGTGAGTATCAGGAGAAAGATCTTATCCATGAGACCAGTTAGGTTATGGAATGACACAGTAGGGCTTTTCAATGCATACAGTTTCTTGAAAAGTTTTAAGTTCGACATAATGCAATACTGGAAAACAATCTTCCTTTGGCAACAATTTGAACTACATAGGCAGTTTCCGTTTGTAGCTTCAATGATTCTATGATCATTCAGCTTTTTGAAAATTGTAGATACGCCTTTTTCTGGTGTATCTGGTAATTTGATGAAAAAACAAGGATGTACTACATCCCTGACTTTCTAATTCCATTTTGTGCCTCAAATTTGTGATAGTTATTCATGTCTTCATTACATGTAAATTAGTTTCCTTTTTTAAAAGAAGGTGCATAGCGGACTTCAGATAGTTGTATTTTTTACAAATTTAAAAGGTGTAATCTTTGTATTTTTAGAACAAGTTTCACACAAGGTGCTATAATTTATCTTATTCTCTGATCTATATGCAGGTACAATTATTCAAAATTTAAAATATAACCTACATTTGCAACACTGAATTACAAAATAGTGGTATTGCAAATGTTTAGACTAGCAGCTACATTTGCCTGAAGTTTTAAGAGTACTGTTTTATAAACTTCACTTGATTTTTGATCCATGAGGAACATCATGGCAGTTTTTAGAAGTATTTCTCAGTGAGCAACCAGAGGAGTATGATGAAATATGGGCAACTAAGATTAAGACTAAGTTCTGTCTCTCTTTTTTACTGTCAGGGCAGCTCACCAAAGACCATAACTATCAGTTCATTGAAAATGCTTTGGATACTCTAGGGATGTGTCTTTTGAATCCTTGGTCAGATGAGTGTATCACACAAATACTGTTTCTGTAACAAAAGGAACACCTGCACTCTAGTAATATATTTTAATTGTGGCTTTGGAGATTATGTGTCAAGTAAGGAGCTGCTTTTGTGTCCTTTTTGCCTATGATGTGACAAAATAAATACGGCACTGTTTGCTAAAATCTTTAGTTTACACTTTTGTACAGCAACAGTGAACAAGATAATGATAGATCTTTTAAAGTTACTTATAGCCACAGAAGAGTCTTGCTAAATGATAATGAAATTTTAAAAAGCTAAAAATTACTTACAGTACTGCATTCAGTGTTTCTTAGTCTAGAGAGATTGCCATGTAGATTAATATGCATGCCACGTACTTCAAGATGAACAGGCAACATGTTCTTTTTTTGTTTGAAACCTTTCACTGAAGCTTCAATATATGCATTTTATTTTAATATAATCTCAAAGGTAGTGTGAATTGCAGGTAAAATCCTATTGCTATTTACTTCAAATAGGCCAGAATTTTATTTTAGGCAGCTTACTTAAACTTCAGTATAACAGCATGCAACACTTAGCTTGTCAAATGAACATAAGAAGTTAAGGATAATTTCCACATGGTGCTCTCTTTCCAATTTCTTTTTGACATCTGTGTTTTTTTGTCTTCTTCCATACCATACAATATCCCTAGTTTTCTAAAGGATTGAATTCCTCCTCTTTATGGAAGTTTAGGAATGTATTCAAACATCAGCATCTTTTATGTTTTGATTTAGTCTTTAACAAATTGTTTGTGCGTTTTCTTACTTGTTCTGTATCTGCCCTCTGGAATGGATTAATAAATAGCATGACCTTCTGAAGCTTCTTTTTAAAATGAAAATACATAGCAACATGCATTTGTAGGGTGATTCCTGATCATCAGGTTCCCTATTATTGGTAGTAACATAAACACACTGTCCTTTTTATAAACTCCAGCTGAAAGCAGTTGGATTTTTTGAGTTTTCCCCCAAAACTCACACACTGCTCCCACTGGGACAGGCTGTTCAGGGCCAGATGGGATGAATCACCTCATTTCACAGCTCTGTCCAGAATGGCTAGAGGTCAGATCTGGGTCTCCAGGCATGGGCAGTACAAAGCAGTATGAGAAATTGCATCCTCCACATTAGCTGCCAAGGGGGTCACTGAGGCCATTGTGAACAGTAGCTGACAGACGTGATTTCTCTCACCTCTCACTATGCAGGATGTGAGAAGGGAGAAAGCTTAACGTGTTCTCATACCTTCTCCCTGGGGAGCTTCTGAAATCAGCTGGGAGGATCTCTGTGCACAAAGGGTATGTCACAGAAAGGGCTTTTCTGCTCTACTCACCTACCTTATTACTATATATCTGCCTTTATTTCTTGAAATATTGCTGTGCCAAGATAGCTATGCCATGCTGGTTTCAGAAGTATAGTTCAAATTTGACAGCCTTAGAGAAATGGTCCAGCGTGCTGCTTCTAGTTCCCATTGAACTTAACATTTAGCTAGTTTCATAATAATTATAATGAGTAGTTAATAGGGAGGTGCACAGAGACCTCTTTTGTGATCAGTGGGAACTGCCTTTTCTTATCCAAAAAGAAATATGTGTATTTTAAATCTAGGTCTAGCTACTGCTCTGACTGTGGTACTTGCAGCCTTCACAGTACCTTACTTTAATGGATATTGAATATTTATATGATTACTAAATAAACTAGAGTGAAAGCAAGTTACAACTGTTTATTACAATAAATCAAAATTTAAGGCAGTAACTACATGAACAATTTTTATTAGTTCAGCTTTTACTTACTCTACATTAGGGGGAAAAAGGGACTGAAAGTTAATACAAGTAAGTGTATTTTAACTCCTGCACTAGGCATGAGGGCTTAATAAGGCAAAATTTTCAGGCAGACTAACTGGTTGCAGTTGTTTCTAAAGAACTGGTTAAATGTGTTTTTGAACAAAAAGGCTGAAAGCTTCTCTGAAAATTACATTTTATAGCATAATTTATGTTTTAAAATGTGCTCAGAGTTACTGTATTATTTACTATGGTTTACAATTAAAATTCATGATGAACATACACTTTTTAGGGATTATTAACTGTAGCACATTAAAATGTTACCTTCTATGTTTGTTACAATGACTATTTAAGAAACAAACACCTCATGTTTCTGCAAAGCTCTGTGTTCTCTTGCTCAAACGATTTGCAGTATTATTAGGCACTAATAAGCTTTGCAAGGCTGTTGAAGTAGCAGGTTAATGTAGCTCCTCAAAACTCAGTTTCCTGACAGCACATCTTAATAGTGGATGCTACGTTTGGTCCAGTGTCTGGTACTGGATGCCACTGGTGCCATTCTGGGGACCTTGAGTGTCTTCAATATCTGAAGGCTTTGCAGATATTGATTAAGTGATTCATCCTTCTGGATTAACACAAAACTGAGAAGACCTGTCTTGTGAACTTCTAAGTCAGAAAAGTGAGTAAGTCTGACAAGTGAATTAAAGCTGTACCAAGGTAAACTGGCGAGCCTGGATGTTGGATAGCTCTAGCCCTCTTATAGGAGCTTGCTGTCAAGCTCGGGCCTGCAACTGGTAGTAGCTTTTGAATTCTAAAATGTCATGTTGTACCAGCTGAAACATATTGTCCTTTTATTCACAGCTTGCTTTCTTCTGTGTTCAGTCTTGAATGTTTTTTATGTCCTCTCAGTTGACAGTTTTGTAAAATGTAAGTACAGAAATACTTATTGAAATGAATCATGTCTAGAATTGTACTTATAAAGTGTCTTAATACTGTAAATGCACCACAGCTGATCATTATTGTTATTTTTTCTGAAATCCATTAACATTAGCAGTTTACACAGACAGGAAAACAACACAATATGGTACTTTTAATAACTTATTTATTTGCAAATGTTACAAGATTTGTTGAGCTACAGATCCAGATACTTGTTTTAGAGATTGTTTATACTGTAGCACTGTAGAAATTAATCATCAATTAAAAGACATGTTCTAAACTGTGCTCTATCTGATTTTATTTTTTTACAATAGCACATAGAAGTCAGTTCATACAAATGTCCACCATATTGCACCCAGAAGGTATCTGCTTACGAATGCTGTACTTTTTTTTTCTGAAATTATTCCACAGATTAAACTTGAGGTCCCCTCTAACACACACTGTTAGCCACCCTTCCTATTTATATTTCTTAATACATATTCCTTTAAGAAAAAGGTAGACTGAGTAATAATATTGTTTCGTCAAACGAGGGAATAATGTAGGATAACAGAGAATGGGTAGCATCTGCTAACACGTATTAAGACAATTGCATTACAGTGGTCCTGAAATAGGTACTAGAATAGGGGATATTTCAGTGTTTAGGAACAGGACTTTTTTGTGGTATTAACGTTTAAGGGGGCTAGAGGCAGTGAACATCCTCTGACTGTCCTTTTCTACATGACTAACAATAACATTGCAGCTATGAGGATTTTGTTGCCATGACAGTACAATAAAGCAATATGTGAGCATTCACACCTACTTCTTTTGAATTAGGAATCAAGTGGTTGTAACCCCAGGGAGCTTAACTGCATAGAAAGACTAAATCCTGTTAGTCAGATGTGTAATAATGGAGATCTCCTAATCTGAAAGTCACAGAAGTGGTCTTTTGATCTAAATTTACGGGACAGGATTTAATTGTTTTGGTCCTCTACCAATGTTAAACAAGATTTCTCTAGAAACAGGTGGGACAATATCCACTGATCTCAAGAGAGATTATGGGACATAGACACTGACATATTCTATTCTGTATAAAACTGGATTTACCAGGAAAAGACTGAACTGTAGCCTCCCTGTTCATGCTGTCTGGGAGACAGCAGATGCTTGTTGTGCAGTAGCTGTTACATGGCAGCTCGTGTGCCTCCCACCTTTACAGTGTGACTGCTCCCTGGGGAAAGATCAGGACATCTCTAGCCTTACACTACTACTGCATTATACTAATCTGAAACCACTCCTTTCACATATCTGCAGAAGTATCTTTTATTTCTGAAATTAATCTAGGCCAAATGACATATCCCTTTAAAAATAGGCAGGATAGATTAGCCCTCACAGCTGCTTGGACATTCCTGGCTTGGAATGCTGCTGTCACTGAGTGACTTCGATTTTCATATGTTGTCTCTTGGCCGTCTGTGCTCATATCATTCTCATAAAATGGCACTTTGCCTGCCCTTAAGTGGCTGTTCCAGAGTCAGTAGAACAAATCACAAATGTTGAACAAGAGAAAATTCAGATGGGTGTACTGCTTCACACACCAAGCACTCTCCTGTGTTCTGAAGAGAATCCTGCGTGTGCATCCAAATTTGTGTGCCTCTTACTTTGTTACATATGAAGTTGCCTTGTGTAATTGAATAGACCTTCAATTCATGAAGGAAAGAAACAAATTTCAGTACTAAAGACAGCAAATTACAGTTTATTACGTAAATTAGCTCTGGGAAGACCGTTAAGATTGAGATTCATTCAGTGACAAAACTGAGACAGAATTGTGGGTCTTGCAGACAACAATTGCAGCTAACTCAAAGCCAAGTATTTAACATTACTTCAGTCTTCCTTCAAAGTGAGGTGATATCGCTGAGAATAAATATCTAGAATTCTTGTCAGAAGGTGTCTTCTATAGTGATCTCTGTCTGGACCTTGACTGATTTAACTTTCATATTTTACATCATATCCAGCAAACTCTTAAGAAAAGGCTCTGTATCAAGTAAAAAAGACCCCAGAAACAATTCTTCCAAGGATTCCTAAGCAGAAAATTTGTCCAAGAGTTCATGATATCTAAACACTTCTGAATATTTTTTGTACTCTCAAAGAGAAACAATAATTTAAATTTAATGAAGATTTATTATTTTGTCCGCTGTGCTTACTGTAATAATACAGTGCTTGGAAAGGAATTTGAAATCCAGAGAACAGTGCCCAGGTACTAAATATGCTGGTATTGAATCTTTACAAAGATTATGTCTTGGAGTTAACAGGAAAAAAGCAGAGGCACAAACTGTCTTCTCAGACAGGAGTAGCTTAAGCTTTGGCTCTTCTTGTTCAGTTCTATTTGGTCTGTAGTCAGTGTCTGCTGCTGTCTACTGTGTTATAAATTCCACTGTGTTGATACTTGATACAGAAGAATTTTTAAAAAAATCAATAGACACTAGTAGTAACAGAAATGTGTTACTGTCATGTGCAACTTGGGTCAGGAAAAAAGGGCATGGTTTCTCTGCTTCTCATTCCTTTGAATGGAAGATTATCTTATTTTAAGAGCCATATTAGACATGAAGCCAAAATTAAGTTGCTTTTTAGATTATTTCCTTTTTATTTTTGGTTTGTTGTTTTGTGTTTTTTTTTCTGTGTCAGAATAAGGTCTAGGTGATTTTCTCAGTTGTCTCAGAACTCTTCTATCTTACAGGTCAGCAGTAGTCCACAGATGGAAGAACACTGCATCATGATATTCTTATATTTGTGCAATGGCTAAATTTTTTAGAAATAACTTTATTCTTCCCATAATTGCAGATAGAACATTCAAGACCAATATTGCCTCCTGAATAATGTCTGTTATGTGTGCACAGGCTTTGGGGTTTATTTCCACCTGTATAGTTTCTTACAAACCAATTACATCTTTATTTACTGAATACAAAGCCATTGGGCTTTTGTGGTTGGCAAGCATTTGAGTTCCCTGAGTTTATGATAGACTTGTTGTCCACTTCCTTCAGCATTAGCTTCAACTCCTAGCTGCAGATGTTTGGGTGATTTCACCTTGTGTCTGAAGTAAACATTATGCTTCAGGATTATTTTTTTCAATGTATTCAAAATTTAAGCATGATTCTCTTTTTGTCTTGCTTTTTTCTGGTTTGTGGAGGCTACAGACAGAGAGGCAAGAATTACAAATCTCTTGTAAATAACATCAGTTTTCTTTTAGTTCTCATTTCACTCTGAACATTTGCTATAATCTTTGAGCTGTTGAAAAGAACTAAGCTGGAGATAACTCAGCCTTTATTGGTCTGTAAAGTATTAGGGGGCACAGTGTGCAGAAGACAAGAAAGCAGCAGAGAACAAATATATCTAAAACTTTGTATTAGATGAAGAGTGGATTGCTTTAGCAATGTGCTCAGGGTAGTATACAGGATATATGCTTAGGGAACTGAAAAGAAGACTGGTTTTTTATTCAGTCACTCCTGGATGGCTGCACTGCTTATGACTGGAAGAAGCTTGCTATGTAGTGCTTAGTGTTGAGTAGACATATGAGACATGCTTCACTGATGAGTGGTACCATTTATAAATCTGCTCTCTTTCATCTCTGGGCACACTGTGTGCCTGCAATTGCACAGTTTGCAGGTGTTGCTTTCTACATGTTAAAAGAATTAACACCTTCCTACAGTGTTTTCATGTAATTTAATTCTGAGATCTCAAGAACTTCCTGGAAAAATATCAATGATACAGTTCCATCTTGAGAGCATGAATGTTTCAGGGAGCAGAAGTAAATGTATTCAGGTCTTTGGGTGCCCTCCATAAATAGTTCTGGCAGCTAATTTAGTCCTGTCTCCCATCTTTCTGATGTCATCTATTCCAGCATAGCCTGGATCTTCCAATTCATTCTGTGCTATGAAATCTTATTACACAAAATAAAATATGTATGAAAGAGAATCTTAGAATCATAGAGTGGCTTTGGTTGCAGGGGATCTTAAAATCATGTAGTTCCAACTTTTCTGTATGGGCAGGCACTCTTGCCACTAGACCAGGTTGTTCAAAGCCCCATCCAACCTGGCCTTGAACACTTCCAGGGAGCAGGCATCCTCAAATTCCCTGGAAAACTTGTTCCAGTGTCCCACCAACCTCACACTAAATAATTTCTTCCTAATGTCTAACCTGAATCCACCCTCTTCCGGTTTAAAGTCATTACCCCTTGTCCTCTCACTACACACCCTTGTAAAAAGTCCCTCCCCAGCTTTCTTGTAGGCCCCCTTCAGGTATTGGAAGGCTGCAATAAGGTCTAAAACATTGTACCTATCCTTCTTTACTGTGGTCTTTTGTGGCCATTATGGAAGAATGTCTGAGAAATGACAAAACTGTTGTTCACTAACAGTGGTCTTAAAGGTTCCTGACTCTGATATAGTTTGAGGGGAATCTGATCAGGGATGGGTTTTTGTAAGTGCTTCCTGAAAAGCCAGTATTAAGCTCTTTTTCCTAAGGCATGTTGGGATGGTCTTTTTGTTTTCAGATAACTGTATAATTTTAGAGGTGATGCTTTAACCCTCAGAGTTCTTTGTGCTAGTACTAGGATTTATATCTTTCAAAGGGAACAGGAATTGTAGGGGGAAAAAAAAGTAGATTTTGTGCTGGGCTAGTTCTAGATTAAACCTTTTTCTGAATATTCTGATACTGTGAAAATGCAGTTTTCTGTCAAAAATCCATTATTTTCCTATGAAATTTCTGGCTAGCTGATAAGTCCTGAGATTGAGGATGTGGGTATAGAGAGCAAGATGGAATAAGGTGAATGAAAAGCCATATTGCCCCCCCCAGTTGTGACAGAGGCTTCCATGCCAAGATAACTGCTGTATGGGACTGCAGCCCCCAGTAGAATGGGGTCAGTAGATGGGGAGACAGGCAGCTGCCAGGGTCAGGATTTAGAGATAGCATCTGAAAGAAACTGTGGAAGGAGTGATACTGGAGTGAAGGCTCCCAAGAAGGGAAGCTGGGAGCGGCCGCAGGGAGCAAGGCAAGGAAAGGAACAGTCATCAGTTACTTAATGCATGGTTGTGAAATATAGTGGAAAGTTTTTCTGGGTCTTCTGCTGTGGAAAAAAAAAAAAAAAAAAAAAAAAAAAAAGAGAGAGAGAGAGAGAAAAATGGAGCTAATGATTATGGAGGAGAAGGGGGCAAAGGATTCTTTAATCCCAGACTTTAGAAAAATAGTCTTATTCAATGAGATTTTACTGTAATAATTTTACTCCACTCTTTCACATACACCATATAATGTTTTATGCTGAATGAATCTGTTTCTTCCCAGTATTATCATTGGGATGTAAACATCTTGTGACATGTTGTGGCATCTATTTTCTGTCCTGGTACCTTTGACTGAATTTGGAGAACAGTGTCAGGAACTTGAACCAGGAGCCAGTGAGCCTCCTCCCGTGAGCTCCCTGTTCATGTTTACACTACATAACTCCAATGGAGTATTTGCTCTGTTCTCTGCATCAGGAGGTTAACCCTGATTCACTTCAGCTTTGTATTGATAAAACTCTCTAGGATCTCTCTGAAACACCTACACAGCTGCTTCCCTGAAGCCTTTGGAAATCCCTGAAGAAGTCAGTGTTTTGCCAGCAATCCAGCAATTCAAGACTCACCCCTGCCAAGGTGATCTGTTTTGCAGACAAGAGGAGACAAGACAATTTGGCTTCAGACTTGGGCAGCCTCCAACTGCCTTCTGATACAGGGGTCAGCTCTTTAAAGGAAATCCATCCACTGACATGAAGCTGATATTCTTGCAGTGGTTCGTTGCTTTCAGTCTGGGAGTATAGGTAGAGTTAACTATGCCCTCTGGGAAGTGTGACTGGATGAAAGAACCATATTTTGTTCTCAAAAGCTTAGAAAGAGGCTTAATGTTGTGACAGACAAGAAATTGGCTGAGAAAACAAAGGATGAAGTGACAGCAAGAATTGTTTAGAGTAGGAATGTGGGATTTAGCACCAGTACGTAGTAGCACCAAACTAGTTCCAAAGCATAAATTCTGATCTTGCATATCTGAAGTGAACTGAGAAGGTTTCCTTGTTTCCCAGATTTTTCTGATACTTGAAGTGGACCAGAGGGTCATTTGGTTGGCATTAGTGTAGTGCCATGAAAATCAAGCTTCTGGTTAACACCAGCAGATGTGTGGCCCTTTATATTTCTAAAACACATAATGTATATTTCTCTTTTTTATATTGCTGTAAGATCTCTTCAATACATTTTGCTAGATCATTTTTGGAAAGCTGAAATTTAGCCATTGTCTGATTTAATTTCACATGGCGTTTTAAGGCAGTGGTGAAGATAATTTTTGCCCTTCTGATACAGTGAACATTATTTATATTGTCTTCACAAAGGACTGATGCTGTTTATTAGATATAAAACTAAAGGGTGCACTAAACCCAATGATAATACAGTATCTGCAGACAAATAGCTTTTCTGACACCAAACAACAAAACTAATTATTGCCATAAATGTCAATTAATGCTTTTAAAGTGCTTTCATTTCACAGTATCTATTTCAGAATATTGAAATGCAGAAGTAATTTATGCTAAAAGAAGATATGATTCACAGTCAAGATGTAAACTGTGACTTGACAAGGAGGTTAATAGCTGCTTGAGGCAGATCAGAATGTGAGATAATGAGAATCTAGCAGAAAAACATATCATGGAACTGAACTTAAGAGTTTGCCAGAGTAAGAAATCAGGCAAGGAAGGCAAGTGACAGGCATGGATGAGTTGAGACCTGCTGGTCAAACTAAAGGGCATGAAGGAAATTCACAGATAGTGTAAGAATGGATGGGTATTCTGGGAAGAGTACAGGGATGATGCCCAGTTCTGTAGGGATCAGGTCAAGAATGCCAGGCCACAGCTGGAGCTGAATTTGGCACAGGATACAGAGAATAAGGGCTTCTACATGTACATCAGCCAGAAAAGAATGGTCAAATAGAACCCTGCAAGTGAGCAAGACAGGAAAACTGTTTACAGCAGACAAGGAGGAGGCTGAGGTACTCAACATTTTTTTTGCCTCAGTTTCACTGGCAGTTTCTCTTCCCACACTTCTCAAGCATGGGAAGTGTAAGGCAGGGACTTGGGGAGCAAAGTCCCATGAACATCAGGTTCAGGACCACCTGAGGAACCTGAACATACCTAAGTCTATGGGATCTGATGAGATGCATCCCAAAGTCCTGAGCAAATTAGTTGATGTAGTTTCCAAGCCATTCTCCTTGATATTTGAAAACGCATGGCAGTAGATGAAGTCCCTGATGACTATAAAAAAGAAATGTTGTACCCAGTTTTTTAAAAGGTTAGAAAGGAAGACCCTGGGAACTACTGACCTGTCAGACTCTCCTCTATGCTTGGGAAGATCATGGAACAGATACTCCTAGGAGCTATACTAAGGCACATGGGGAACAGGGAGGTGATTCAAGACAGCCAGCATGGCTCTTCACCAACAACATCCTGCCTGACCAACCTACTGGCCTTCTGTGCTGGAGTGACTACATCAGTAAACCAGGAAAGAACTATGGATGTCATTTCTCTGGATTACTGTAAGGCCTCTGACACAGTCCACTGCAACATCCTGATCCCTAAACTGGAGAGAGAGGGATTTGATGGGTGGACTGTTCTAATGGATGAGGAACTGGTTGGATGGTTGCATCCAGAGTGGCTCGATGTCCAGATGGAGATCAGTAACAAACTGTGTTCCTCAAGGGTCTGTAGTGGCACCAGTACATTTTAATTAACCTTCATCAGTGACACAGACAGTGGGATCAAGTGTACCCTCAGCAAGTTTGCAGATACTAAGATGAGTGTTGCAGTTGACACAGCTGAGGGGCAGGATGCCATCCAGAGAGACCTGGATGAGCTCAAGAAGTGGGCCCATGGGAACCTCATGAGCTTCAGTAAGGCCAAGACCAAGGTCCTGTACATGGGGCAACACCCAGTATCGATCTGGGCTAAAGGGTGAAGGGATTGAGAGCAGCCCTGCTGAGAATGACTGGTGAGTGAAAAGCTGGGCACAAGTTGTCAATTTTCACCACAGCCCTTGAAAGGCAGCCATAGGCCATATGGAATGAGTCCAGAGGGAGGGCACCAGAAGGCTGGAGAACCTGTCCTGTGAAGGAAGGGTCGAAGAACTGGAGAAAGGAAGGCTCTGAGCTGACCTTATTGCAGCCTTTCAGTACTCAAAGGGGGCTTATAAGAAAGATGGGGACAAACTTTTTATTAGGACCTGTTCCAGTTGGCAAGAGGCAGTGGTTCTGAACTAAAAGGGTATAGATTTAGACTAGATGGAAGATAATTTTTACAACAGAAGTTGCCTGGAGAAGTGGTAGGTGCCCCATCCCTAGAAACATTCAATGTCAGGCTGGATGGGGCTCTGAAGACCTAATCTAGTTGAAGATGTCCCTGCTCATTGCAGATGGGGTTCGATTAGGTGACATTTAAAGGACTATGCTATGATTTCAAGTGGTGTCAGTAACTAGTTGACACCTACGAAGCAGAGGCAGAAGTGGTCACTCTTAACAGCAGTGACTGCTGCAAGCTTCGAACCAGTTACAAAGTATTTGTTTTGAAGGAAAAACATTTATTCATATATAGTCAGACTCATATGTGTGTACATATGTATATATTTAGAATCTCTGTGGAGTACAGTTTAGTATAATGTATTTCAGCATGTCAGAGAAACAGGTTCACAATAAAGCCTTCACCAACATACTGTGCCCTGTTGTCTGCTCATGTCCCCTGCCAAGTCCTTTCTGGGAAGCTGTAAAAACAAAAATATTTGCTGGCTTAGGGTTGGACTTGACTCTGTTCCCTTGATTGCTCCTGTACTCTTCTCTGCAGGGGATCATTTTACATTATCTTAATTGCAGAGATGGCTCATGGTGTTGGAAGTAGTTGTACTGAGAAATGGATTTTAATTAAATGCAGTGCTCTTACTCCACTGGAACTTCAGCAATCACAAGTTGAATGATAGCATCTTGTCAAAATAATGCTGCCAGCTTTGTCAACAAAAGGACAGATTTATTTGGCACCCATGTATTTTATGGCAAGATTAGGCTTTAAAAATGTCTTGCCATGTTGCTATATGTTTACCTTTATTTTTCTGTTTGAGAATATTGTTACTTGGAAGTAAAAGTACTTGGAAGTACTCTCTGGACTCCTAAGATAGATTCCTTTCACCTAACTAGATTTTTATGCTGCAGATGTTTGCAGCCAGTGTAGGTACCCAAATAGATACCACTTTGAGTCAGGAGAGAGGTGTAAGCACTTTGAAGGCTCAGTTCATTTAACCTCTTATAGACCTCTAGTTTGAATTGTGGTGAATCCCACTCTAACCTCTTTGGCCATAAAGACAGCACAATGCAGATGGCTCTACAAACAGTATTCCTACAGCTATATTGATGAAGATTTTGTGCATCCACAGTTTTCATAGGCTGCCCCATCAGGAGAAGATTGCTTATAATCTAAACCTCCCCTGGGGCCACTTGAGGTGATTTCCTCTTGTCCTCTTGCTTGTTACTAGGGAGAAGAGACCTACCCCCACCTCACTACAACCTCCTTCCAGGTAGTTGTAGAAAGTGATAAGGTTTCCCCCTCAGTGTCTTTTTCTTCAGACTAACAGCCCCAGTTCCCTGAGACACTTGTTGTAACACTTGTTCTCCAGACCCTTCACCAGCTTTGTTGTCCTCCTCTGAACTTGCTCCAGCACCTCCGTGTAGTGGGGGGGCCCAGAACCGAACACTCAGTTGTTACTTTTATTCACATTAAAAAGAGGCAGTAACGTCTCAAAGACATTGTATTCTTAAAAGTTTTTTAGCAAATTGCTGTTTGAATAGAGAAGGAGAGCCAAGTGAGTGTCACCATAAAAGAAAGCATCAGGTGGGCAGATACCTGCTGGGTTTACTCACTGCTGGCTGAACCAAGGTACACACACACTGGCTGCCCTGCCAGCACCAACAGACTCTGGACAAGCCACTGCACCCTGCTGCCTCTCTCTAGCTGTGGGATGCAAAAGAAAGCAAGGATTTCAGGAATGTGAGAGCAGAAGGTGGAGCTGCTGAGGCAGAAAGGCAATAAGGAATAACTGGGTATGTGGTGAAATGCTGAGGCAATAAAAATTCATAGGGATCCAGGCTAAGACTGGCTGTTCATCACATGCCATTCCTAATCACTCAGATTGCTGTAAATATCATTAACTTCTATAAGTCAAAGAAGGACTAGAAAATCTGAGAGAGTAAGATGGACGCACTTTTCTAAAACTAGAGCATTGATCTGCCTCCACCTGCAGCATCCTTTTCTGAGCTCCCCAGTTCCTACTGTGAAATCTTCTTAGCATCCCTCTGAATCACCCAGAAGTCTAAACAAAATTGAACTCTATCTGCAGTCTTGTTTAGCTAACAGAAAAGAAGTAATCTCTGCTGCCTGGGTATTGCCCAAATGCTCTACTTAGTAAGTCTACTTAAACATCTAAAGAGAGAAAAAGGTATAGAAAGGCTGTTCCTCTGAGCAGTTTATCACAGGAGCTAAGGAAAGGTCAACAATAGAAATTATGTGACATGCTCAACACAAATTCTGTGTGGAAGAGGATCAGCATATAGGCTGTAACATCTGTAGGAAAGGGAAAAGAACTGTGTCCCCCTGCTTGTCAGGCTGCTTATAAGCAACCTGAACAATTGCTTAAAATAAGCCTGTGCTTGTCAATACTGTGACTAGTAACGTAAACCTCCTCTGTCTTTGAATTAGTCCTGGGTGGGTATACAGAGCATCTCATGGACATCAGTCTCTGAAAAGCTCCTTTTGTTTCCTGTACAGCACTGCTCAGTCCTCACTCTGTGGCCTGTCCTATCAGCTGACTTAACCCTTCTGCCTGAGTCTCCATGATTTGGACATAACTCTTTTTCCTTCTTTATCTCTCAAATGAACTAACCCTGTTTCCTTTCCTATCTGAATGTCTTTTGTTATTCAGAAATCACCAGGCTGGGATGAGGAACAGCTTCACAAGAGGTTGTTCCCTGTTAGATCTGTATATAAATTCATCTTCCCGTGACTACAAAGGCTTTTGTGATGTGCAATTTGTGTTTGATCTCGTTTTTTCTCCATTGAATTTTAAGGATTTTTAGTGCCCTGCTTTTAACATGAGTGGGGCTGTCTGTTACACATGGAACCACAGCCTCAGTCCCACAAGCACTGTCCTGCATCTGGTAGGTCTTTACCCATTAGACTTTTCAAGTGTCCTTTTGGCAGTTTCAGTACAGTTTTCCAGGAAGGCTTTAGGCTGAGGTTTACATCATTTTGGAAAGCATCTGAAATTATCATAATATCATGGTATTATATTATTTATTGTTAGCATGGCTGTTATCTGAAGGTCAATAGATAAATATGAGATTACATGTCTTGAATTGTCACAGTGCTATTTCTAAGTAGTGGGAATAATAATCCAGGTGTGGAATATGTATATATAGTTAACATAAATGAGCTAATTTCATGCTTTATTGAACTCTATGCATGAAACAGGATATTGTTCTTTACATTTTTTATGTTAATGGTCTTTTTTTATTACTTTATTTCCATCCTTTGTCTGCTTGCTCAGAATGGAACTTTTTATTTTCCATTGCCAAACCTTTATTTTGTCCATCATTCTTTTTATCTGTGCATTTGCTTTCTGTGTTCATGGACTCTTTTCCTTTACTTTTTAATGAGCCTGGATATTTGACCAGTTTTCCACCTTAGAACAGATGCAGTGGTTCATTCCTTAAAAATGAATTTTCAAGATGTTACTGCCCTTTTGTGTGTATCTCTTGAACACCCACCATGGCAGCCATTCTGTCTGGACCCAGCATGTCTGTTCTCAGCAATATGAGGTTTTCTTTTTGGATCTCAGATTAGCTCAAAAGTAAGTATCAAGCTGACACAAAACCTTTGCTTAACGAGGGCTCCATTATTCCAGGTGGTGTTCTGCTGACATCCTTCCCTTTTGAAAAATTCTCTTTCACTGCACAGACTGTGAATGACTTGTTGTTTCTTTATAGGTACATTAAATCCCACTCTGCAAGCTTTTACAAAATGTTTTTCCCCACAAATCAAATAGGTCTGACCAAAGTTTGGATGCTTAAAACTCACACATCTTGCCTGATCTTTCAGTCCGATAAAGGTGTACATTGACTTGGACTATGATTTTGAGTCTTTGGCCTGTAAAAATTCTAGAGTTTCTTAATTCTTCTCTGTTCTTCAGTGAATCAGGGCTTGGTTACGCACTATACTGTAACACTGCCTTTTCTTCCATCTGACTCTTTCAATTAGATCTATTTCTGTTTTGATAATTCCAAATAATCTCTGCGTTTGCAGGTTAAATCAGGACTTTTGATTAGATTTTTTCCCCTTGATTTTGATATCTGATCCCCATTCCTACTTTCTCTGACACAGTGATTGTAATAACAGTAAATAATGTAAATCGAGTCAAGAAAAGTTACAGATCTGCTACACGTGTCTCAGAAGTTTTTTCCCTCTGACTGATTTATTCTTTAAAGCTGATAGCTTTCAAGGGTATTTTTTTAACTCTTACATGTGATATACTTCTTCAGTATCTTTTATGCTGCCTGATCACTGGCCCAGACTTCAGCACATTTCTATGCAAACCCAAGTAGACATAAGTCTAGTGACTGTCTCCTAGAAATATTTTTAAAATACTGACCTCAGGGCCATCTTTTTTTCCTGTTGCCTTTGCAGAAAATGTAATGGTAACTTGATCTTATTCCTCTTGTCTCTTTCTGGAAAATGTCACTTTTCTTGTAGTTTTAACTGCCTCTCCATTAAATACTTTATTCACTACTTTCTTTTTCTAAAACATCTCTATTTTTGTATCTACTTTTGTTTATTCTTTCAGTCCTTGCATCAAGGCATATTCTTTGTTTGGGGAGTTTTTTGAGAATTCAGAGTTACAGCCTTTAAGCACAATGAGTCATTGTTACAACAAAAGGTAAAAATATAGACAATGTGAAGAAATAGTACATGAAGGAGGGAGAAAAATCTATTTAGCCCACTCATTTTGCCTGCATATCAGCTCTGACAGGATTACTCCAAGATAGCACGTTTTAGTCTATGTCCTAACTCCTTGTCCTAATGTGCATGGCACACACGACCTTTTATCACCTGCTCTCTGGGAAAACCATTCAAGTAAGTCAGAGACATGTTAAAGAAATATTGTGGACACTAAACAACAGTAGTATAGTCCTCTGTGCTAGAAAAGGTGTAGGTAACTATTTCAGCTACTGACAAATTATACAGTCCTAAAATGAAGAATTGTCTCACAACAGCTGCCCTGACAAAATGGACATTGTGCTCGGGTGGGGTCCTCATTTGATAAGTTACCTGGACTCTGTTCGTACATGGAGAGCCCTTGTTTGGGTGGTCATTCTGATAAACTGGGCCCTGGTCTCACAGGAGCAGCCCCTCCTTTAGTGGCCATCCCGATAAGCTGAACACTGTCCTTGCAAGGGGAGCTCTGTCTGATGGCCACCCTGACAGGCAGGACACTGTCCTTATTTGATAAGGGACAGCGGCAGGAGAGCTGCACCCTGCGGAGGCAGAGGGAGATCTTGTGTGTGCTCCCTGTAGGGCACTGGAGAGGGCACAGGTGCAGAAATAAAGTTTATTGCTCAGTCATCCCATCTGGGAGGGGAAGGATCTGTGAAGAGGATCCATGCATCTAGAGACTGGTGCTTCTTCAGTTCCGGTGGTGGGTATGTGTGTGCAAGAAAGAGTTAAGCCCCATGGCTCAGATTAATTTAAAAAGACCTGCACTGGTACCCTAATATCCACTCTCAAAAGGTACTCTTCTGCATTTCCAGGATGAACCCAACTAATGACCAGTGCATTGTTAGCAGCAACAAATTACTATTAGAAAGGTTGTTATTGAAAGCCTTGAGACAATAGAGATGAAAGAGACAAATGGTTATTGTCCCTGTTAAGGATCACAGCTATTTTGAAAGGTGTACCATATTGAGCAGAGGAGAAATGAGGAGCCACTGAAAGCTCTGCAGGCATGACTGGCAGCAGGAGATGAAGCAATTTACTGATGTGAAAGGCAGCCTCTATAGGTGAAGTATGTCTCAGAGGAGGGATGCTTTTTTTTTTCCCCCAATAGCTGACAACAATAGCAGCAGCAGCAGCAGCAGGAGGTACCTGAGAGAGAGCAAGAGTGGGGGAGCTGGGATGATCAGCAAATAACAGTAAATAAGAAAAGCTACTTGAAAAGGCTCTGGGCCTCGAGTTGCTCTAAGAATAGTGAATTGGGACAACAAAAGCATGAGTTCACTTTGAAAGAAAACACAGATGTGCTCTTCCACCTGGCTGCATCTGAACCCTTTCTCATCTGATAGATCAATGCACAAAGCAAAGTTGTGTTGCATCTTTCATGTGGCTGTGCTGTTGTATAATAAAACCTGGACAAACAGGTTTTATTTACCAGCTTTCTAGCGAAGACACACTTTTCAATCAGGAATCTTCTCATGTCCCATTCCCCAGCCTACTGAAGGAGAAGGTTAGGTCTTCCCTTGACGTTGATGAAACTGCACCAGTTTCCATTGGAGAGTCCCTAGCTGCTCACTTCATAATGAAACCGTAAGGGAAAAAATGTTTAGGTTTTGAGTATGAGAAACAATTTTTTTTTCATCAAACCAAGAGTGCAGTCAAAACTGTGTGCCTCAATTCAATTGGCAACAACTTCTGGTGCAGTCTGAATTTACAAACCTTGCAAACAAACCTGGATTAGGTCAAGGGCTTCAGGCAAATAGTCCTCTCTCCCCATGGATAAACAGCTTCACAATTGTGTTTTCCTACTTGTTTAGATTTTAAAACTGAGTTTTAAATAGAATAAATAATAGTGAATAAATAGAGAAATAGAAATATATTAGAGGCCTTGTAACACAGATAACAAACAGCTTTCTTAGTTGACGATTGGTTCTTGCCTTGTTTTCATTGGGCTGAAGAACTGTAGGTCAGGGATATTTGTTCTGATTCCATGAACAGGCTTTTAAAATGGTTAGTGAATTACTTATTTTTGTCTTCATACCACTATCTTTTTACCACCTCCTAAAGTGGAAACTATTTTGAGGGGTGGCAGCAGCATGGAGATCTGACCTCACAGCAAACCTTCCTTCTCATTGTAGTGACCACAGATTGCTTACGTCTGAAAGATTTGTCCTCATTCATGAAAAATATAAACCCCTTAATTAAGACCACCTATCACTGATAGCCCCTTACTGTGCTAAAGATACAGATATTCTTTCTGATGCATCCTCCTCTGTCTGAACATAACGTCATGGAAACAGAAATACTACAGTCACTTCTGCCAGTTACCATGAGGTGAGTAAGTGTTCCCTCTGCTCCCCATACCATCCGTGTTTGTAGCACAGAGCTGGCAGACTTGCTGGCTTTGCTCATTTCCTTTACTCTGAGCCAACATACCCAGTAGTGTCAGGACAATTTTAGAAGCAAGATACACTCAAGTGAACTTCATCTATGAAGAGATGAACAGGTGCTTATAGCTGAATTTTAAAGTCCATGTATTACCTTGATGGCCTATTTTGCTGTCTGAAATACAGACATTTTTTAATATGGACTTTTGGCCAATCTCCAGATTTCAGGAAGGTGTCTACTCCTGAACATGTTCATTCTGTAAAAAGAAAAAATTAAGAGAAGAGGATGGAAACACACGTGCAGTATGTGAAGTAGCTGAAATAGGTGAAAAAAATGCTGAGCAAAATCCAGAATACCTTCTGGTGTAATAATGCCCTCTCTCAAGCCAACTAACTCAATGGATTTTAATTTCTCTGTTCTTTGCTACCTTGTATGATTTCAAATTATACCTTGGGAAGGAATAGGGCCGAGTGCATCCTCTGTTGTAAAGAAGAGATAAGGAAGGATTATGGTAAATCATGAAGGAAGGAGATGGAGTTTGAGGAGGGATGGGGCTGTGTAAATGAGTAGGAATATGCAGACACCCTGACATGCAACCTGTGAGTTTAGTGTTCAGATTTTGAAGTTTACAACCTGCAGGGCTGAAGATGTCTCAGCTGATGTGCTCCAACTGAATCGGAAGCAGCAGAGACCCCATACTGCTGACCAGAGCCATAAATCAGCATAAGTCTATCTGGAGTGTCTGAATGGACACCCACATGGGCAAGTAGTGCCCTGTAACAGGAGAAGATCTCTGGAGTGAAACAGTTGGCACGGAGTATCCAATGTCTGCACTATCAGGGATGGGAGGTGGGGTGGAGGAGGGTACTAATTACATTTGTGGTTGAAGTACCTTAGGTACAGTCCAGAAGTGTGTCTTGAGGTTTACTTGAAAGCAATCCAGCTTGTGCACCCTGAGACCACTCCTCCACACAAACAAAAGTAGGGATCTGACTTTAAAAGCATTGTGTCTGAGTGTAAAATGCTACCATAGATGCACACTCTTTCAAGTTCTTGATATGTAATGACACAGTTGAGTGCAAAGAATTCCTGTGGTCAGGAAAATATTTAGTAACAAGTGAATTAGTACACATGGGAAACATAGCACTATTTGTTCTAGAGTTCTCCATTTAGGGTGCTGCAGATTTCTCATGCAGCTTTGAACAATTTGTAAACTACTACAGACCCACAACTCTGGAAAGCACCGATCGCCTCTGCAGCAGTCTCTGGTGCCACAGATCTCTGACCCCTATGCTGTGTCCTGAGGTGATACTGCACAACTAGTAGCATAAACTCTTTGCTATTTCCTTGGATCATGAATCACTTGGGATTTCACTGGTACTTAATTAAGAAACCCAAGGCACCCTTATAAAGATTATAAGAGCTTGTATAAGGTACTTGGAGCGCTTCTCCCTTTCTGAGGCACTTACATTTTCTTTTTCTAGGAATAGCCTTGGTAATAAAATGATCCAGCTAACCCTCTGCCAACAGAGAACACGATGACTGCCACTTATACAGCACCTTGCATGCTAAGAATGTTTAAACCTATGTGTGGAATCCTGCCCTGGCTGCTAGCTGGGCTGTCAATATGATGCTGGAGCCTTTCTACCCACACAGACCAGGGGGTTTCAGTGTGAGTGTTGAATGTCTTCTGCTACTGCTTTGAAAAGGATCTGTGTCTGTCTGACTGTCCAGCTGGCATACATATGTAGTAGGTAGAGAGTTTTTGCACTCATATGCCATGCTGCTGGGAACAGCAATGGAAGGGACAGAGCAAGTCCTTGGGTGAGGGGTCTGCAGCCATGGCACCATCCCCTCTGCCCATCCCTCCTAACAACAGTGTCCCAACAGCTCCATCCTCCAGCACACTGGTGTTCTCTTGGGTACTGCAGAGGTCCAGACAGCTGAGTACAAATAGGTAAGTGACATGAGCTTTATATTTATTCTGCTCCTACTGGCTTAACATAAGCAACACTTGACTATGCATGTCAGAAGCATAAATTATTTTCTCAAGAATGTGGTGCCTAGCACTAATGTGCAGCTAACCAAGCACAGCAACATGAAATGGTCAGAAAAAGGAAAGAAATGCCACTTTATTGGATTCAATGATGACATAGAGTCTATTATTTATATCATGTATCATACTCCATTATTTTCTTTTAATACCTTTGGTATATTTACTTATCTGTGTTGGCCAACAGGATCTTTGCTTTATTGCTCATTTAAATTCCTCAATAATGCATATCCTAATTGCAGTCAGGAGCTGTGTGGAAAAGTATTCCCAGCTCAATTTTCAGAATCACCTTCTGTAGCCATTATGATTTTTCTCACCCAGCTGCTAACTAGCCCCAGCCCAATAAGATGTGAAACAATGACGTTATAGAAACTGCTAGCATAGCACTATGAAGTTCCTGAAAAATAAAGTTGGCTTTTTAGATGAAATCAGAAATAAGGTAGAATGTGAGTGTTCATGTCCTGCCTGAATTTGTCAATCTGCTCATGTACTCATGGAGTCCCTAATGCTATAATTGCAAAAAGGGAGTTCAGAAGGCAAAAGAACAGGCTCTACTAGAGCCTACAGGTTGCTCCATTATGATAAAAAGAAACAAGATTATCAGTAAGTGTAAATGTCACTCTTTCTACCTCTTTATGCAAACAGCCAGGAGTGATGATGGCAAGGAAAGCTCTGAATCAAAGAGAGGGACTTGAATTTTTAAGTGTAAAGTACAGTTCAAAAGCTTATATATGATTGAAACAAAAGGTCTGAACTCTATTCTTCAGTCATGGGACACTAATTAATATCTCAGTGCCACTCTAAATTACTCGCATGCTGCAGAAGGAAAATGATATATTCCTTTTGGCAGTTCAGCAGCATTTTGAAGAAAAAGCCACTAGCAATTTTTAGATGTCAGGCTGAAGACTGGGCTTATTGAGTTATAATAGGGAAGCTAAGATCTGCTGATGTCAGAGAGAAGACTAAGTATTCTAAATATTTAATTTTAATATTGGTAATTTAAGGAATTCTCTTCCTGGACAGAGTCATAATGAAAAGCCATCTGAAGAACAAACAGCTCAGCTTTTCCTTCAGCCAGAATGCCAAACTCATCTTCAGTTTCTATAACACAAATTGCCTGATTCAGAGAACCTGAAAACTGTACAGGAAAGAAATTGGAAAAGCTAAATTTTACTTCATTTTTTAAAATCACACTTGACCTTCTGCAGGGCAAATATGTAAGTTCTTAAATGGAAATATCTTAAATATCAAATTGAAAGATCCCTTAGCTAAAAGGAAATCCGTATTTCTGTAGCCAGAATTAATCAAGGGGGACAAGAGGGAGATGGAAGAGGCTGGTGTCATTCCGTGCTGACGGAGCCCTGGTCTTCCAAATGCTGGCATACATCTGCCCAGCAACACCATTTTTCTATTTAAAGTCAAGCACTGGTTCATTGAACCTGACTCAAAGATAACCACAATTTATTTCATAAATCTGAAAAATTAATTGGTGTGAAATGTGTTGGAAAACAGCATGGCTATTCATGTGCCTCAGCAGTTTCCTTATTAGGTAAAACAAGCTTTTGATTTTTCTCCCACAGCACACAAACCCTCAAAATGCTGCAAAATAGGCTGCTATAAGATGGGCCTGCACAACTTGCATATCTCAAAAACCACCTCTGTGACAAATGAAAATTAATATTTTGAATCCAAGGTCATAAACTCTTGTCATTGAAATGCGAGCAGCTCAGTTGGTGACTAGGTTCTTTAGATGTATGCCTCAGTGTATACTGGTAGCTTGTCCCAGGCTGACTGGGATCTGTCCCTCTGACTGGTTTCAGAGGGTAAGGAACACTGGCTCTCCTTGTGGTTAGTTCCTAGAAAGTTACAACTCAAACCAGCACATGATCAGAATCTTCCTATGTAAAAGGAAAACACCACACATTAAAACAGAGAGATTAGAAGCTCATAAAACAAAAGGGTGGCTTAGGGTTCCAGATATATTGTGTTCCAAATGGTCTTTCGCATTTGGCTCTGGTCCTTGGAACCACTGAATCGTTTCCTACTTGGACATGTTGGGAAATGTCAGCTTTTCCAATTGAATTCTACCAGCTGCATTAGCTGAAAATTTAGAGGGGCTCAGTGACAAAGTAGGTAAAGATAGTTGCCCAGAAGGTTATCAATGCACTAATATCCTAGCATAATTAACCTTGTTTAAATACTGCCATCCCCTGCCCAGAACAATGCCAGAGTAAAAATTAAAGAAAGGTTGTACTGCAAGAGCAAAGTGTCCCTTTTCAAATCTCAATTACTTTTCAGGAACTAACCCAGGCTTAGGTAACCTGTTAAACCTTGAGACGTTGTTTTAATGGGAGGAGATGTATTAAGACTTGTGATCTCTACTTCCAAAATACTTATTGAAGCTGGTGTCTGAGCCACTTCCTTGAGCTTTCAGGATTAAAGCCTGCAACCTTTTTATATTAATTTCAAAATTTCACTGACATATTTTTAGACAGTATTCTATTATTAAGTAGATAAAAAACCCCCACTGTAATGTGAGTTAAATTAAAGTCTTAATAAGGAAAAAGTTGTTACATGTAACACAAAAGCTACAATCATACCTAGACATAGAAATGTTTTATTAGGCATTAAGAGCTGGCTTCCAAGGCATGTGATGGTGATTGACAGGTAGAAACTCTCCTAAACTTAATGAAACAGAAAATCCATGTTTTCTCTAATACTAGTGTAGGAGGAACAGTCTGTCACAGAAACAATCTATGAGAGTTACTTACAAACCTAAATGCATGGAACAAAGCTGAAGAGAAGCATCTTTGTATACAAAGGATGTTTCATCACAGGAGGTTGGTTTCTTTCACTTTCTTATCCTCTTGTCCAACTGCACGTGACACTGGTTAGGCACGTTATGATGGCTTATGAAGTAGAAGATTATTTCTATCCTTGGGAGTTATGAAAATAACTTGGTGCAAATCAGGGTGCTCTAGGCCTCTGGCCTTGAGGGAATGGGATGCTAAAAGAAGAAAATGTCCTGGATTAAGCATATGTCCAGAAGGATTAGTTTTTACTCTTTTTTACCTCTGTCCTTACTTCACTAAGGATCAAGACCTTTACCATTTCATGGTTGCTGAGCCCAAGACAGCCTCCAGCCACCACATTTCCCACCAGTCCTTCTCTGTTTGTAAACAGCAGGTCTAGTGAGGCAGCTCCCCTGGTAGGCTCCTTACCAGTTGTGTCAGGTAGTTATCTTCCACACACCTCAATCATGGACTTCCCGAGGGCAGACTTCAGCTACTTCAGGACACTGGTGGAGAGAATGCCATGTCAACAGTCCTGAAGGGCAAAGGGGTCCAGGAAGACTGGGAACTCTTCAAGAAAGAAATACTACAAGTGCAGGAGCAGGCTGTCTCCATGTTTTGCAGGATGAAATGGTGAGAATGACAGCTGGCCTGGCTGAGCACAGATTTCTTGCCAGGGATCAGGAAAAAAAGGAGAGTTTACCACCTTTGCAAGAAGGGGCAGGCAACTCAACAGGAGTACAGGGATCTCCTGAAGTCATACTGAGAGAATTAAAAAGCCAAACCCCAGCTAGAGCTCAATCTGGTCACTGTCATAAGGGACAATTTAAAACGTTTTTACAGATACATTGACAATAAAAATAGCCAGGGTGAATCTCCACCCTTTACTGGAACATTGCAACCAAGGACAAGGAAAAGGCTAAGATACTTAGTGCCTTCTTTGCCTCTCTCTGTAACAGTCAGGCCAGCTAGCCCCAGGGTATTCAGCCTCCTGAGATGCTGGCTGCCCCCACACAGGCCTCAGCTCTTGTGAGCCTCAGCTCTTAATTTATGTGTCTATATTATGAGGACAACATACAAAACATGATATGCATGATGGTACTGGAGAGCAGATAATTACTTTTTAAAACCAAGTCAGTAGCCCAGTGGTTTGTGCACTCTCTGGGCAGTGCTGCACATCTGCTGACACCAGGCAGTCCCTCCCTGTGCTCCCAGGCAGATGGTGGAGGAACTTGATATATGGGTAGCAGCTGGCCTGCCACCTCCTGCCTCCCTCCCAGTAGTGCTAAGGCTTGGACAAACAGACCAAGCCAGAGCTGACCTATAGATGAGTCCTGTTTTGGAAACTGCAAAAAAATTGAAATTGCATCCTTGTATCAATCATCAAAAATATAATTTATCAAAAACAATTGACTTGATGCATGGAAAGAGAGTATGTTAAAGAAACTCTGCCAACCACACCCTGGTCTCTGGCTCAGTCCCAGTCATGGTTGGTTTCTACACAGTGTAATATGTAAAGTCATCCTGACTTTCTGGTTGTTCAGTACACAAGGATGGACTCTCTTGCAGTGACTTCAGATGCCTCACCTACAGGTGGATGCACTGTGTAGGATTTTCCCACCTGCCAGGAAGGGTTCTCCAAATCCTCGCTGAAACCGCGGCTGCCCAGTGACTGCGGACCTGGATGATGGTAATGTCTGCAAGTGGTGATGTATCTTTCTAAATCACTATTTACTATTATTTCACATAATCCTATTATGTAGTAATGATTTGATGCATTACCCTGCATATTTTCTATTTGTCTGCTTTAGGTGCTTTGTTCTGTACTTTTCTTATTTGGTTGTATTATTTAGTTACCACCAGTAAAACACATCTAATCTTTTCACTCTGGTGTTCAGGTCTTGTTACCATCCACAATCAGCAAAACACTCCCCTTCCTCACAAACACCAGCCAAAGCAGCTGGACAGTGGCTATGGCTGCTCTGCCATATATTTGGCATTTGAACTTCTCTTTAAACACTCACAAAGTGATGGGTATCTGGGGTGTCTGCTGCTTACTATAATTAATGCTGCTAGTATGGACTAATAGGAAAACATCTTGAAACAAATAAGGAGTCATAATAAGCTCCAAATTAATTATTTCCAGTGTTTGGTTTCTATTTTTAAATTAATTTAATCTAATTTTAATTTAATTTAATCTAACTAAATTACTCAGACCTCACATTTCTAGAGGATCTCTGCATTGTGAGGAGGCTGTTTCACAGTGCAAAGGGATTACCCTGATGGTCCTCAGCAGGATTAAAAAAGAATGTGGCCACAAAGCAGCATCTATGAACACATAATTTCTGACATGACATTTATTCTCTATCCATATTGTGTCTGCACATTGATTTGTAAAGATTTCTTTTTTTATCTGCCTGAGAAGAATAGGATTTTTACAAGTAAAATGATCAGTGAAGATGGCCAGGGTGCCACTATCCCCTTTAAACCATCAAGAAAACCCCATAACCTCAAATTCTATGATGTACAGATCTTTTATGTTTGCTGTATATTATTTATATCAGTTATCAATAGTTCATTAGTTCTAGTCTGTTTCCCCATGTCAAAAAGCTTGTTTTTCAGGCATGCTGCCAGGCATTAAAAAGTGTGATCAATGACCTCGATACAATGAAAATAACCTACTTAAAATGATCTGTTTGCGTACAGTCTATAAGCTGAAAACTTCACATCCAATTTATTTAAAAAAAAAAGTAAAACATATTAGGGAAATTGAACTTATTCTCAAATAGACATTCACTCTTTCTTACTGTTTTGAGTGATGCATTTGAATGTATTCTTGCAAATAACAAATGTACTGAAAGAAATAGGAATGAGTTTGAAAAGAGGAAAAATTGCATTCTGCTAAAATATTCCTCCTCATAAGTATTGTAGCTAGTCCTACCTAAACAGGAGCTGTTTGTGAGCATTTCTCAATGTGATGAACAGCATCTCATCAACTTTTCAATGATCTGCTATATCAGTATGGACACCCTGGAAATGGGATGCAGTACAGCCTCAGCAAGTTTGCCAATGACACCAGGTTGTGTGGTGCAGAAAGGAGGACCATCCAGAGGAACCTTGACAGGCTTGAGAGCTCAGCCCATACAATCCACATGACATTCAAAAAGGCCAAATGAAAAGTCCTGCACCTGGGTCAGGGTGATCCACACAGAAACACAGGCTGGGTTGAAAATGGATTAAGAACAGCCCTGAAATTAAGAACTTGGAGGTGTTTCTTGATGAGAAGCTCAGCATGAGCCAGAAAAGTGCAATTGCAGCCCAAAAAGCCAACTGTATTTTGAGATGCATCAAAAGAAGCGTGGCCAGCAGGTGAAGGGAGGTGATTCTCCTCTTCTGCTCTGCTCTTGTGAGACCCCACCTGGAGTACTGTGTCCTGTTCTGGAGTCCTCAGCACAGGAAAGACAGGTAGCTCTTGGAGTGAGTCCAGAGGAGGGCTATGAAGATAACCAGAGGGCTGGAGCACCTCTCCAGTGAAGACAGGCTGAGAGTTGGGGTTGTTCAGCCTGGAGAGGATAAGGTTCCAGGAAGAACTCATAATGACCTTCAAGTACCTAATGGGGCCTACAAGAAAGCTGGGAACAGACTTTTTACAAGGGCATGTAGTGATAGGACAAAGAGTAATGGTTTTATGCCGAAAGAGAGTAGATTTTGGTTGGAGGTGTCCATGCCCATGGCAGGGAGGTTGAAGCCAGATCATCTTTAAGGTCCCTTCCATCCCCAACTGATGCTATTACAGGAGCTTTTATCATAATTTTGTTTGTGAGAGCCCCTCACTTTCTTTTTTTTTTTTTTTTACTATAAAAGCTGTCAAACGAAGCCTTTGCATGTCAGGAGAAGCCAAATTAACATAAAATTCAGCATCTATAAATAGTTCCCACAAATTAAGCTCTTCTACAGAGGAGCTTTTTTTCTTTGCTTTTTTTCCTATTAATGGCAAAAGATACAAATATTTTTTTCATATATAAAACATTACTTCTGTTGTTCCGATTTTGGCTATTTTAAAATGATTTTGTTCAGCCACAGGTCACGGAAAGTCATCTTCTTGTTATGGTATTTTGAATTTGTGAAAAAAGCGGCATGTGATGCTGGCAAATTAATACAAAATTGTCCTAAAGACAGATATTGGAAAAAATGTAATTTTTGTAAGCTGTGTTTCTAATTTTTTTTCCAAACCATTTAAAAATTGCTTTCGGTTGCAAAAAAAATTAAATAGAAAATATTTCATCAGCTGAGAAGCATTAAGAAGCATTCATGAGAAATGAGAAAACATTAGTCACTATATGCACACTGTAAGGATCATGTGGTGAAATTATCAGATATTTAACAAAAATGAAATTACATATTTTAATTTTTTTTTCACACAATGCCCAGCCAAAACCTGGAATTCAGTTCCATGTGGCAAATGAATTCACTGAGTTTAGAGAAATTCCTGGAGGAGAAAACCATTAGTTTTTTTTTTAGTGAGACAGTCCAAAGATCACCAATAAATTGGAGATTTTACTGTGCTGAGGGGTTGGTTATGGTAAGGGAAAGCCTTCTGGCTGTACCCTCCTCTTGGGCGTGGTTGGAGACAGGTATTGAGGCTCTGCCCTAAGGTGGGTTTTGTGATCTTAAATGTCTCATAGTCATCACCCAGGTTTCATTCTGGAGGTGAAGAGCTGGTGCCACCTGGTACTTGTCAAGGTGGCGTGTACATGTGTCACCCCTGTGCCTCCTGCCCTGTGCCTCCCCTCACCTTCAGGGCAGCCTGGCATAAACATCCAGTCCCAGAATATGAGTGTGGTGGTGAAATCTCTAGAATGAACATTAATGCTGCTTGTTGACTGAGGGTAGCTGCCATCGAGTTGTTAGCACTGTAAACATCAGTCACTGCCAGGAGGCACCGGTTCCAGCTGTGCCGGATCTTCCCCACCCCACACGAGTCCTGCCCACTGGATCCGGGTTCTGCTGGATCATCTTCTAACCAGCTTCTCTGAGGCTTTTCTCTAAGGACCAAGTAGTGCAGAATGGTTTAAAAATGATCCCCATGAACTATACAGTCTCTTGTCAGTGTTAATTGCTTACCACTGCTAAAGAAAGAAGAAATGTTTGGCACTAACAGAAAACAGGCTTTTGGAACCTGAATAGGAACACACATCAGTTCTTCAATAATATTTCATCTTTTTTCTCACTTTGATTTCCCTAATGCTAAAGAGCTTCCTCTCCTTTTTTTTTTTTTTTTTTTTTTTTTTTTTTTTTTTTTTTTTCTTTCTTTCTTTCCTTTTTTGGCAATTTCAAGGACTGATAACTTAGTTTTTAAAGAAAAAAACTCAGCTTCTCAGAGTCTCATGACTCTGATGACTGAGCAGTGGGAAAAACACTAAATATCAAAAGATGCATAATTAAATCACAGACATCCTTCAGTTTCTTGAGGTTTTGCCCTGGGAATATTTTTCTGATCTCAAAAGCAGCTAATATTTTAATCCTGACCAGGGAAACACAAATCAGCTCTAATTTAATTTAATTTAATTTAGTGCTTGCATGGAAGCTAACTCATGACCAATCTGGTTTTAAATTCCACAGCAGTATAGTCCATTGCTATACCATGGGCAAATTACTGATCCCAACTAATCTAGAAATTGTAATTTATTTACATAAAGCACAGACTAAGATACTGGACAACTATTCAACGACTGCATGTTTTGTTCAAATTAAGAATAGCATGTGCATTGTAGAAATCTAATTAAAACTATTATTTCAAACTAATAGGGCTTCTCAATATTTTTTGAGAAAAGGCAATAGCTGGAGAAGCATGAACAAGCCATTCATGCATTTCTTGATGATTCCTCATTATGATTCCTGAGACAGGACCATCTACATTAATTGCCAGTTCCTCTTCCCCATAATGGTTCCTTCTTAAAGAGGAACTTAGTAAATTAAAATAGCTTTGAAAAATTTGCCTGAATCCTTTAACTCTTCTGTTGTGTTTTGTAACTGAATGCAACAGAGAAAACTTCTTGAAACAGGTTCACAGGAGGGGTTTAGAAACAGTTTGCTTGCCCTGCTTTAATTTGAATGTCACTTTTCAGGAACTGCACAGCAAGTCTTTATTTTCCTTTTTTGTTTTGGCAGCTTAAGGTTTTTTTATCCGGTTGCCAACCTCTTTTTTAAGGAGTTTCACTTGTCTTTGTTCAGTAAGAGATTCCAGCTGTAATGCTGCCTGGGAAGCCCTCCTGCACGGCCAGGCTGTGTCTGTACTTGGCACGCTTTGCAGAGCTCAGAGCTCTTTGTGTCTGGGCCCATGAGCTCTGTTTGGGGGCTTTATCTGCTATAATCACCTTGCACATTTATTGCACTCAGTACAATAAACCTCTGGCAGCTTGTTTCTTGACGGAGTGTGCTCAGCCTAACAGAATATGAGTTCACGGATTTGCTCCTCACCCAGCTTTCTGGAACTTTACAGCACCTAGCCTTTCATTATTCTATTTTTTTCCTCATGAATGTAAACAAAAAATAATCCAATTTTCTTTCCAAGTCTTTGATAGCTGGGGGAAGAATACTTTTGAGGAGAAGGGTCTTTCGGTAATTGAATTGCCAAAAAGAGCACATGCTGTGTGATCTTCTTTAAATAAACATGATAAGCAAGAAGCCTGGTGGTGCTTTGCATGCCAGTGCCACCCAGATTCAGGGTGGCAGAGCCCTTCACAGATGATAGATGAGTTACTCCAGTGGGAGTGGGATTCTTCCTGAGTCGTTCCTACCAATTAATTCTGCCCTCCGGGGAATTCAACAGCAAAACTTCCTTTGATTGCTGTGTTAAGTGCTTGTAAAATCCCATCCTGCTGTAAGGCAGAGGGGGATACATAAAAGAGCATGGCAGCCATTTTGTACAGTAAGAGGGAAGGGAAGATGAAAAATAATTTTGCCTCTAATTTTAAGGGAAATTGAAGTAAGCAACATGAGCATAGCAGGGTATCCACTGATGCAGTAATTCATGGCAGTAAGGACATGAGCACATGCACTGCACCAAGTCCCTGAACTATTTTTCTCACATAATTAAATATGCAAGTGCACTTAAAACCTAGAATTAACCCATCTAGTCCATGTTAAATTGGACCTTGCATCTTCAGTTGAAGTTGTGTACCAGGCTATGCAGGAAATACTCATTTAAAAGCTTGCCACTACCTAATAGCACAATGCACTTGAATAAAGGAAACAATCTGCAGATTTTCAGATGTGGACAGGAATGCTTTTAATATCCCTTAACACCTTTCATTGTCAAGCAGGAGGAGTTTATCTTACCTGTAGGTGAATAAGCCTCTCTGGGATCTTTTTACATGTGTTGCAAGAAATCTGAGCTTGAGTACAGTCATTTTTGGAGGAAATAAATATCTGCCCAGAAGTTAGTAACTTTCCTTTAAATATAAATGGAGCCAGGGAAAATGGCTCAGAGGTGGATGTCTGTATTTTGAATTACTGTATTGGACTGAGTGAAACACATCCATGGTATCCCAGCATGGTATCCCTGTGTTCCATAATAGTAGGTTTTTTGTCTTTCTTTTTAAAAGATATAAGTAATGAGGTTGATGCTTCACATGAGAAAATGTATAATTTCAGCCTCCTTTAAAAAGTAGAAGTCCTAAGAAGTTTTCATACCTGTAACCAGCAAACCCAGTTTGTTTGTACATCATTTATTAATTTTCCATCTTGCCTAGAAAAACACAGTATTTCTAGGCTATGCAAGAGTGAAGTTAGTTTTCTAAGCTTATATTTAATAACTCGATTCCACAAAATGTTTTCTATGCTTAATAAGAGAAGTGAATAAATGCAGAATCAGAAATTTAACACAAGCTTCCAAATATTAAAAAGGCTTAACTTTATGATTACAAAATAGATCAGAGCAGTCAAAGGAGTGTTGCTGTCACTTTACTGCATTACATTAAGACAGAAGTAGAGATGCTATAGCTAGAAAAAAACAAATGCCTGCTTGCTGTAGCTGCAAAGAAGTGATCTAATCCTCATGTGCCCACTCCCTGGCTCATTCAGTGCTTCTTCACCCAGAGCCTGAAGAAAACACATCTCCCTTCCCTGTTTGTCTCCTCCAAGAGCTGCTGCAGGATGCAGCCAGGACAATGCCTTCTGGGGTGGGGGGAGACAAGTGGGTAGCTCAAAGCACTGTCACTCATTTCTCATCAGGCTCAGGACCTCAGCCAGCTGGTCTGCAGGTCACAGATTTGCACGGATACCCTACCAGTGCAATTCTCCGTGCTCTGCTCACAGTTTTCTGGCTCCTTCCCCAATCTCCTGCAGAACATCTGGCAGCACCTTCTCATCGCACATTGGGAGTGTAGTCCCATCATCACATGCTCTTGCTTTTGTTTAGCCTGAAATATTTTTGTGGTTATTAAAAACTTCCTTCACTCTCTTTATGAGTCTATAGAAAATACATGTGAAATGTCAGTAAATGGTAAAACACTATTTATAACTGGGCTACTGACCAATCGTTAAAGAGCAAAACATTGAGTTATAGTGCTGTGTTGGAGTTTTACAAATGATATGGTTTCTAAACAAAGAAATCAATATGTCATAATTTTGAATTACTGGGCACATTTTAATTTCCAGAGATCATCTTGCTTCAGATCTTGATGTGCATCACTGTGTCAGACACAAAATGGGTCCCCTGATGACCACTGGTTCCTGTCTTACAGAGCTCAGTAGGTGACATGCAAAGATCCTCTGTGGCAGCTGTCAGATACCTGCCACTATGTGTTATTTATCCTTAGCAAGATGTTAATGTGCCACAGAAATTAAAACATGCAATTCAGTGCTGCTAACTTGGCTTACCAAGGTAGAGAAAGGAAGTAAGTTCCAGGTCCTCCAGTGTGGACTGATTCTGTGGTCTCAGCTCCATCCCTGATGAAAAGATAAGGGGAGGGCTTCTGATTTCATCCCTCAAATACACTTGCACCATACAAGTTACTGAAGAATGAGTCACACAAGAAGGAGAAGTAGTGCAGAGGCTGAAGCAGCATCTCTCCCCAGGGAACATCCAGGGAGCATGGTTTGGGTCAGCTCATAGAGGTGCTGCCGTGTCACCTTGGTGCTCACTGTGTTACCCTCTGGTCACCTGTCAGCAGGGTTCATGCAGTTTTTTATTACCATACCCAACAGCTATCAATAAAATTACATATTGTGTACTTATTAAATTCTCAGTTTGCTCTCAAGCACAGCCAAGGTGAGCCTGAGTACATCTGGAACAGCTAAACAAATTTTCTCCAGCTGCACGTTTCAAGCGCCGATTTCATGCTTTAGAATCGCCTTTCACACATGCTCATCTATCTGGGCAAATGCATACTCATGCAATATGCAAACACAAAATTAAAGACGAAGGATTTTAAATGCAGGTAATTAAAATGCACAACTCCCCAGCATATGATAATGGTACTTTAAGAATCAGCATTTCTTTCTGCTGAAAATCCCTTCATCTTTCCCCCCTTTGCCCTTGGGACTCCACACACCCTTGCATACCAGTGGGCTGCCTCCCACACTGAGCTCCAGCAGCTCCCCATGCACCCCTCACCTCCTCAGGGGCTCTGTCCTCCCCAGCTCAATCCTGCTCTCCCCTTGGGTCCTTCTCCCAAACACTAATAGGTTTTTAGATTCCTTCAGATCTGATGGTGATGCCAAGACTGTCAAAATAAAGACTCAGAAATGCTGCATGTAAACCACGTATTTATATACACTGCCTGTTTAGCTGGACTTGCTGACTTTGGGGCATTTCTAACAGCTCCTTACACAGTGGGTCTCTAAGCAAGTGCTATGGGTGTTACAGCCCTCAAGGTTAAAAATAATATTGATCAATCTATAAGAACAAAATGAGCATGTGCTGCAAAAGCCTCACCTGGGAGCTAGACACTGAATGCCTGTTCTGAAAATATTGCTGTATTTGAGTGAGTATTGATCCCTTCTGCTCAGATGGCACTCAGTCTTCCTAGATGGCACTAGTCTTCTTTGGTTTTCCCCTCTGCTAGACCTTAATTCTCTCCTGCCAGGACATTGAAAGCACTGGATAATAATAAACCAAAATGTGCTTTCTCTGGAAGTACAGTAATTGAGAGGGAGACAAATACATAAGTGGCTATCAGAAGACCATAAGAGAGATTCTGGCTTACCCAGTACACAGATTTAGCAAGAATAGCTGTATATTTGCAGAAGCTAATGAAAGCAAGCCAGGAATGCAATAGGATCAGCAAGGCCTGTCACTGATGCATAGGATATCAGTGTATACTTACTGAAATGGAGAAGCTAACAGTTCAAAGAATTGTTATTTCTAATAATGTGTGAATCGCAGAGGAGATTATATTTATGTACCAAAGGATCTCACTGTGGGGACAGAATCCTGTATCTAGTACCATATGTTTAGGGGACAGAGAGACCGGAGCCCACGCAATGATCTGCTGGAAGAGGGAGAAAGCCCCTGCTCCCTCCCTTGGTCTCTACCTGCCTTTCACACCTGCTGGCCATGCCACAGCCCACCCAAGGTTTCTCACTTGCTCCCCATGCCAGAGCAGGGTTCTGCAGCTGACAGGGGTTTTGCAGCTGACCCCAGACCTGCTGCATTTCCTACCCCAGCTGAGGGGGCATCTCTCAAATGCTGGCACAAATCCTACTATGTTTTGCCCATTTTGGCCTCTGGTTTACAACTCATATCATTCAGACAGAAAATTACTTCAGAATGGAGGAAAAAGAAGACATTTGAGACAACCTCAGTTTAAAATAAGCCCTCCTAAATGCCTTTATCTTGCTGGCCCTTGAAGGAGCCCAGACTTAGTTTGGTTAGGATGTAAAAGTTTTTCAGCTCCAGTTTATAAATGGTTTACACCATTACTAGGGAAAATGAAATAAAAAAACTGTCTAGAGGTTTTTTTCTCCCCTAAGTTTCACCTATAATCCTGAAAAAGGAAAGCCACCCCATGCTTAATTAATACTTCATTAAGCATTTTTACTTAGAGGTATTTTTTTGCATGACTTATTTTCTTACATAATTTCTTTTCCCACAGCATGCTGAAGGCTCAGTGCCTGTGTTGCTCTGCTCAGTCACTGCATGGATATGTGCAAATACTGATGTTTCATGGTGGACACACATTGAGCTTTCAGAGGTCTTTCACAAGCATGAGACCAGACCCACTTGAACAAAATATTCATGTCCTTAAAGCTGTGTCTGAGCTAAAGAACCTTGCTGAGTTTGTTTCCTGCTTCTCAAGCATCCTTGTGATTAATTTCTTTCACAGCCCCTTATGGGTTGTCCTTCAGGTGATCCCCTCAGTGGGACATCCCAGTCACAAGCCTTTCCTGGCTGCCCCAGGCCCAGACAGACCCCCATGTCCCTCTCTCAGGCAAAGCTGCTGTGGCCAGAGGAGCTTGGGCACACCCACACCCATTCACCACCTCCCTTGTGCTACAGTTCTATCACATTAACTTCACAATGCTGAAAACAACTTAAGTAACCAAAGTTGGAACAGGGAAAATGAGGGATTCACAGCAGGTACATTTCTCTGGAGAATTCAACAGTTTTTGCTGCAGAAAAGACGAGAGCAATCAGTCTTACAGGAGAATAGGTTTAGGCTGCAATTGAGCCAGTTGTATTTTAAACACTTCTTATTGGGGTTAATGGCTTTTTTCAGTTTAAAGCCAGAGGTCCCATCTTCCTTCCTCCCAACCCCTCTGCATCACTTCTATTGTTTTCTTTGGTACCAATGAAGTAGTCTATCCTATTATACGCAGCATATAATAAATAAGCATATAAGCATATAATGCTTTTTTTTTTTTTACTTCCGATATTTTATGCGAATTTCAACACCCAAAACGTGTGCCAGAAAAACAAACTCTAGCTTTTTTTCAGTGCACTGTGATCCCAAGAAGCCAATTTGGACTTGGGCTGTCAGGCCACCATCCTGGATCAAACTCAATAGTCCTGCCATCCCAAGATTAGACCCTCATCTGGCTATCCCTCTTTTTTCTTCTTCCAAGTAATTCCTACTACTTGCTTACATTATACATTTGTTTTCCTGGATTGTGGCTCTGATTTCCCATAAGGATACAAAATGCTGACCATCAAAGCCTATCACTTGTATAATCAAAGATGACTCTGAACTAACTCTGCAATAGTCCTTCATTTCTATTACTGAGTATTTTATATGCACACTTCAACAACCATGTGATCCCAAATCGGATTTTCTACAGATAAGCAGCTGGACACACTGTGCCAAACTCACTAATTGAAAGAAATGTCTATCTTGACATAATTACCTTAAACATTGACCACAGTGCCTGATGAGAACCTTTCCATTATGTAACATCCCTGGAGGCATATTCCTCCTTCAGCCGTGCAGGCATTTTAAGAACCGCCGGGAGCTGTACCATCAGTCTGCATCCTGCTCTATGATGAGTAAATGTTGCTTGAACAGTTTTCATCAGTGCTGATTTACTCGCTTTGTTTGTTTGCTTGAGGTTTTAATAATAGTATTAAAAGTCTTTGCTCCTGATGTATTTGACATTGTGCCATTGGTCCATTAGGATTTGGTTGAGCGCTGTGCATTATTTTTAATTTGCATTCACAGTATGCTCTGTAATAACTCCCTCTGAATTCTAGCAATGGATGCTGTGAATTTGTATTAACAGCAGCACTGATTTGCACAATGTGTAGTAAAAATCTTTGATCTCCTGTGCTAAAAGGCATGAAGCGGTAAATATTCTTTTGTGGAGTTTCCAAATAACAACAGAGATTTTTCTTAGCAAATTGTTCCTGGGTTAATCATAATGGGAAGGATTTCAGATTGGATGAAATCATAGACACAAGCTGCTGCTACTGCAAAAACGTACATGGTTTCAAAAAGCAGTTAGACACAATCATGGGAGAAAAATCCACGAGAGGCAACTAAACACAGATAGCTCTGGTTCAGCAAGTCCCTGAGCTGCTGATTGCTGGAAGCTGGGAAAGGATCCTTAGGACAGATCACTGAACAGTTCTTCCCTAGGAATCTGCTACTGGGCACTGCCTGAGGAACATGCTGTTCTAGTCTGACCCAATATGGCCTTTCTTATGGTGTCATACTAAAAAGTCATGCTGAGAGCATTAGGGAAGAGAACAGAAAAAAAATAAAACTGCTCTCTTCAGGTTAACAACTTGAAAGTTTCCAGGGTTTCTGCATTAAAATCCTCCTTTGTATGCAATTAGAATTCAGATCCTCTCCCTTGTCCCCCCTTCTCCCATCAGCTTTCTTAGGAAGAGCAAACACACTGGACTATACAACAATCATGGGCATTTCAGTGCCTGCGGTGCCCTTAATGGAATGAAGCCTTGCACAGGGGCTGGCAGCAGAGCACTGATTTTCAGTAGTTACTGGCCTCAAGTTGGCTAACGTGACAAGATGCATTTTTGCCAATGATTGTTTACTCATGGTTGATCATGGTTGCTAAAAAGAAGCTGGCTACTTGCTTAAACTAAACAGAGAAATTTGGTGAAGTACACAAAGTACATTACTCTGACACATGAAAATCACAGCCAGTTTCTAAGAGTGAAAAATCATTAATTTTCTGCACAAGAGGCAAGTCGCAGCACAAGTGATGACCATAATTTTGAGACACTCAGCATCTCAACTACTTCTCCTTATGCCCTTATTTTTTACCTTCTGTGGAGAATGCACTGTGCCTTTACAGGATGAGTTGCCACTGGCACACTTGACAGGCTTCTCAAAACTGAGATACACACAACTGATTTTCAACAGCCAGTACTTCAACTAGTTTTATGTAGACATCAAGAGACTGTGTGATGGCTGAATTTAGTTATTAGATTATTTTAATAAAGGTTAATTTCTTAAATTATAGGACACAAAATGCTATTCTGAAGAAAACAATTAAAAAAACATTAATGCAAGACTGAAACAGTAAAGTAGCAACAGCCACACAATGTGACTGTTTGGTTTGGAGTTTACTTTTTTTTTTCAAATGGGGTACAGAAGTGCATTGTCTTTTGCAGCATTTTTTGTTTGGTTGGTTGTTTTGCTGTTGTTGTTGTTGGTTTTGTTTTGTTGTAAATGGCCTGGACAATTTCATGTCCTGGAATTTGGCAGACAATACCTCAGTTCTTGTAGTTTATGGTAATTTCAACCATGTTGCCTGGAAACATGGGTGGAAATAAATGAAAAAGTTGTGAAACTCAATGAACCAATTACTTTCTCCCAGTTTGAAACACATAAGATTTTAGTAGGTTTTTTGAAGGGTTTGTTGTTGTTGTTGTTTTGGTTGTTGGTTTTTTTTTTGAAGGCACTCACAATTATGACTTCACTAAAAATACCCAACAGTCTTGCACCAAAACCTCACTCTGGGGGACTTATGCTTTGCCACAACACGAGACTCCTGCTTCACTGAGCCACTTTAGTACTTTTCTCTTCTTCCTGATTGTACCAGTCATCTTCCCTCCTATTTTCAATAAGTAATATCCTTATGACAGTCATTGCTTTGATGAGACAGCAGCATTAGAAAAGCATTTAATGAACATTAATTGCTTCTTAATATGATTTAGCTGCTGGAAATAAGAAGGCTAAGCTAGCTCCATGTGACCAGCAACGCTACAGGCACCACAACCACATTCCTTTTGAGATGCAATCCTGTCAACCCGAGGGAGAGGGGGGGAGCAGCCCTTCACAGATGATACCCAAGGCTACATTTTACTTTTCTGAATTAGCAGCTAAGTAGGACTGTGGGAACTCAGGAACAAAGTCATCATGACACCACCTGGCTGATTAGTGATCTCTTCCTTCTGTGTGAGCCAGCAATTATCAGTTCCCACTGACTTCAGAAGCTAATCAGAATCAGAGGCTGGGGGATGATGCCAAGATGCAGCAGCTTCCAGCTGTCAGGAGGACAGGATGAGACAGTCTCTCTGAGTGTATGTGGTTTGGTCTTTGTCTTTTCCTGTGTGGCATCTTTAGCACTTGCGCCTTTATTATTTTGATCCTCTACATTATGTTACCTGACACCTTGGCTGCTTACACTGCAACATGATGCAGGACAACACTGTTCTTTGAATCCAGCATTCCTAAATATGAATCCTGATTTACCATCAGTTCTCATCTCACCTTTCAGTTAGGTCACATAACCTCTCCGCTAAGCTGCTCTGCCAGGAAATTAAGGCTGGTAACACGGAGAGATATTGTGACAATCAATCAATAAGTGTTCGTAAAGTTGTTGGTAAACAACAAGCACTGAGTGCCAAGCCTAATTTAAACAGATATGGTTTATAATCTTCCCATTTTCTTTGCAAGAACTTTAATATGACACAAAGATTAACCTTGTGATCTGGGAAATAATCTCTACCGATATTATAGACTGGTGTTGGCAGCAGACCTCCAACTTGAAATACGATGTCCTCACTGACATCACTAAATTTCCCATGGATTAGCTGACAGTGACACTTCAGGACTCATGGGAAAACTGTACTGCAGAGGGAAATAATAGTGAGGCAAAAAACAGTTTTCTGGACTGCAATTCTTAGCCTTCTTTCATTCAGAGCTGAGATAGCGTACCACTAGACTTTCTAAAATGAAAGATTTATTGTTTTACATATGAGTATTTAATGGATATTATGAAATAACTGATACTACCCCCTAACACAATCAGGAGCCTTCAAGCTTTACAGAACTAACAGTGGGATTGAAATTCATAGTATCTCCTAACCAGTGAACATACATATACCTTGTAGAGCTTGACTCTTGGCCCCTACATGTTCATATACAACATCAACTGGACTTACAGGACAGGCCTGACCTGAAGTAAGTTTTTTGGGAGTAGTGATGAATTTATGATTCTTGACAACCTCAAAACTTCAAACTTGCTCAGAAGTCTTAACACTGGCTTTGTTTTTCTAATACAACTAAGCGCTTCAAAGCCAAGAGGACAACCAAGCTGTGCTCACAGAGGTGACTGTGCACTGAGACACTCTGGTACCTGATACTTCATGGCAGCTCCAGCCCCCAACTTCTAGTTCCCTCCCACCAGCACCCACAGCACTGCTAACAAATGCCCTAAAAAATAATCAGATGTTTGCTGGCAGAGCCCATCACAGCTGTGACTGTGCTGTTCCTTCGATGGACTGCAGGCATTCTGCTTCTCATTGTCTGATCTAACCACTTACCAGACACAGTATCAAGCCATTGTTTGAGGATGTGAGAAAAGCAGCTCAGAGGCTGGGGGAACACTTGCAGATACGGAAAATAGGAAGGATCGGGAAGAATCTGCAACAACAAGGTGTCTGCTGGCTCACGACTGCAAGGCTGCTGTAAGGTAAAGGATCTCTCCTACCCAACCTCTTAATAAAGGGGGCCTAATTAATGGCCCCTTGCTAGGCTCCTCATAGCAATGGCTGGCCTTGTAAAAAATAACACAAAACGCACAATTACATAAAACGGTGCGAACTTACTAGAGAAACATTCCTTTACCAAAATCACTGCAAATACATTTTATATTAACAAAAAACGAAGAACACATTAAATGCCATTGATAAATAGGATAAAGTGCTCCCGAAAAGCAGCAGTGCCCTGGCTGTACCAGCCCCAGGGCAGGCTGCCCGGGCTTCCTCCGGAGCCTCCTTGCCCCCCACACTGACCCCGCCGCTGCCCCGCACGGCGCCTCCACGCGCTCCCCAGCACCGCCGTTCGGCAGCGTTTTAACTCCCTCGACCGCCTCTACTACCAAGAAGCAGCCCAGGCCGACCGGGTCCCGCCTTCGCACCGCGGCAGCTCTCCGCGGTGAGGCGGCATCGCCGCCCCGGCGGCCAGCGGGGGAACTGAGACAGCAGCCCCGAGCCGAGCCGCCCTTCGCACGGCGGCCTCCATCCTCCGAAGGACCGACCAGGGAGCAGTTCGCCGGAGGGGAAAGTTTGACGGGAAGCCCGCCCTGCCCCTGCCCGACTCGTCAGGGGGGTTGGCCCCGACAGCCCAGGGCAGGGCCCCGAGATCGGCAGCGAGGGCGGTTGAGGAGGCTGATGGCGGCGGCGCAGGGCTGCGGCCGCCTGAACGGGCGAGGGGCGGAGCAGAGAGACCCTGTGGCTGCCATGGCCACCTCCCCCTCCCCGCAGCCTTCCTTAAATACTATGGGGCGGCCGTAGCCGCTGCCGAGCGCACCATGCGGGCTGTCATCGCCTTGGCGGCGGCGCTGGGCAGCCTGCTGCTCGGCGGCTGCCTCCTGCGCTTGGGCGGCCAGCAGCCCCTCCGCGCCAGGTAGGGCGGCCGGGGGGCCTCGCCCGCTGCGGTGGGGCTGCGGGGCGGGAGAGCCTGGAGCTGGCTGGGGAAGAGAAGCGGGACGTGGCGAGCCCCCCAGCCGCCCCCCGCCGGGAGAGGGGCGCGGCAGAGCCCGGCGCGGTGCCCCCAGGCTCGGATCGGGTGTTAGCGGCGTGTGAACGATTGGCGGGGAGGAGACCAGCGCCGTTCACGCCTGGTGATGTTCAATCACGGGTTTTGACAACTTTGTTTTCCCGTCTTGCTTGCCAGGGGCTGGGAGGAGGACACAGGAGTAGCTGCTGTCACGCCGAAAGTGGTGCGAGCCCTCAGGTCCTCCCTCACTTTCCCCCCTCAGACCGAGAACAGGTACGGGCTGCCCGCCTTCAGTGACTGGTGCTGTGGGTCCGACCGGAAAGGTCTACAGGAGCAGAAATTTGCCTTCATTCCTGTTCGTTCTTCCTTTTGTTTTGGTAGCGTAATCAGCGTTAGAGACTTACTAGACTGAGAAAATAAAAATTCACTTTAATAAGTTATTTGTTCGTAGGGCCTCTTAATGATGGCTGTCACTGCCACTGGCTTTAAGCCCAATAAAATTTTGCATATAGCAGTTTTGTTGCCATACAATGCAAAAAGTGCTTGCTGAATGGCAGATTTCAGGTATCTTTTATTCTTTCCAGGAAGGTGGAGCTGGAGCTGGGTTATATTATTTTTGTAATGTGTATTTAGTTAAAAATACAGATTTCCTGTAGGATTTTAGGCCAGACATATGAAGCTTCTTTAATGTTTTGTAGCATCTTATTTTGTGGGAGTTTTTTTGCTTCATCCCATGCCTTGATCTTTCTGATCAGTGTAGATTTTTGCTGTACAGCCTGTTATTTTATACTGTGAAGTTTAATATGAAAATAGTTGTGAAATTAGCTGTGAAACGAGTTGTCTTAAGTGCAGCCTTCAATATTAATGAGACTGTTTTTGTGCTGTTGAGTCTTGACACTCTGTAGGAGAACTAATAGTGCAGGAGGGTGGTGTAATCCACACGTGAGGTAGTACTATGAAGAAGTAGTCTGCAAATATTTTTGCTTTTTTACTTCATATGACTTCCTGAACATTGCAGATAAAATTATTAATATATGGTAATATACATATTGTGGTGAAAAACACATGATAAAAATGAGAAAAAACTTGGGAATTGGGTGTCTAATGGGAATTGATGTTGTAGTTATGCTGAAGTTTATGGTGACAATGCAGTTAACCTTACTGAGGCTGACATTTCACCCAATCTAGCTGAGTTTGAGGTTGAAACAACATATACTTTCCTTCAGTGAATGCAAGTGATGATAGTTGTAGTAATCATTGCAGTGTACACTAACAGTAGGTTTCTTATGCCCTTTTGATTGGAGACCCTTGTGATCTCTACCTCAAAGTTGAAAACATTCATAAGCTTTAATTTTATAACATTTCAAAATTAGAATAAAACAAAAGAAAAAAGGACATTTGCAGAATTTTAACTGACATTATGTGCTTTTAGCCTGCTTTTCTCTCCTGCTCATTTTTTCCCTTTCCACGTTTTTCCCTTTCCTTTTGACTCTGTACAATTTAGTGGTTTTGCAGTATGTACTCTGTTCTGCTTTGGTTTTTTTGACTGTCACTCTGTTCTCCAATCTGTTTCGTGTTATGTCTGTGGTTCCCCCCTGCCCTGTCTTCTCATGATCTTCCTTTCCACTTCTAGTTTCTGAGTTGCAGTCTCCTGCCACTCAGCTCTGTGTTCTAAACCATGGAGTGAAACTGACTAGAAATGCTGGCAGAGAGCACTTGAGAGAACAAAGTCTAGCTGCTTCCCATCTGCTGTTAGTACACTCACAACTGGAGCAAAGAAAGTAGAAGCAGCACATAGCAAAGAGGGCTAAAAATCCATGGCACGTATAGGTCAGTTTTTCATTTCTAATAAAGCAAATGAGCATTAGATTTTAAGTATAATTTTTCCTTAATCTGCTTGGAGGATTTTGGCACTAATTTGGAGCTAGTTTTGATCAACCTGAAATTGTATTTCTCCATGACAAAGCAGCTGCACAAGTGTGATAAGTAAATTATTCATTAAAAATAAGTTGCATTCCACTCTTGTTCCTGTAACTGTAGTGTCTTTGGAGGGGTGGCTTGTTGGCTAAATCCAAGAGATAATTTCTTTCTCACCTGAGTGACTAAGCTCAGTAAGCTGGCCTGACAAGAGTTTGTGTCATGTGTTTGGTGTATGAGGAAGGAGAGAGACCTGCTGGACTGACCAGGAGATGTTACTTTAATCTAGAGAGCAGCTGGACTGGGCAGGGAGCCATGCTGGAGGAGTTTCATCCAGGCAGCAGCTGGACTGGGCCTGGCTGAAGGCCATGCTGGAGAGATTCGATCCAGAGAGCATCTGGACTCGTTCAGGATGCTCGAACCAATCCGTCAGTGATGGAGATGGATGCTCTGGTCAACAGGACTTAGATTCTAGTTTGAAGCAGGGTTTTGCTGTAGTATCTGTGAGTGTAGCAGAGGGATGGAAGAGTCCATCATTGCATTAGGTTTTATAGGGTTTAGTGAATTTTTGAACCACATGAGGCTACATCAGTATGTTGATGTATAAAACTAGGAACTGTCTTTTGGTGCAGAATTCCCATAGTAAGGTTTTGCTGAAGTACCCTTTCGTTTTGAATAGCACTGCTCTGTTGCTGACAGCAGTGCCCTTTCCTGTATAAAAGGATGTGCATGAATTTTAGGTTAGACTCTGATCTCTTCATCAGTTTGATGTATTTTTCTGGCAAGCTAACATTTTCTAAGCAACTTAAGTGGGAGCATCTGGCAAAGGAAAAATTAAAAAAAAAATGTCCACTGTCCTTGAACTTCAAGTATAAGTAATCTAGATAATCTTCAGAATTGCAAGCTGATCTTTCCTTCTTATAATGATCTCCTTGACTGTTGGAGGCATATTTGTAACCAAACATCTGAAGAATCTCTAAGGTCCTATTATTCAGTAGCCTTGCAATATTGAAAGATAATCTGCTCTTTTACTTTGAATAATTCTTTTAAAAGGATGAAACTGAAAGATGAAAGGATGAAAAGCAGAGGATTAGTTCAGACTGTCATAGATATTTAGGCAGCTATTATGCACAACAATATTTAATTAGATGGTGACTAGGCACCTAAAGTTCTCTGAAATCTGTGTTTTAGTAAATAACCTTGAAGATGTGATTTGTCTCTTACAGGACTTTTCTTACCAGTTTTTCTTATAAATGCTAGATAACTCAAACAATGTGACTGCCTCTACAATGTGACCTCCAGCTTTTGTCTTGGCTTTATTTTGCAACCTACGATGCCTGTTAGTATGGTTTCTTACTAAAAACAAGGCTTTCGCTGGTAAGATTTGTCTAGTAGTCACCAGATATATTCATGGAACCAGTATAATTTGCACCACAATAGTATGGCTCTCTGGCAAATCCTCATGCCTGTGCCTCATCCTGTCCTCTCAGTTTTTAAAGCTGTAACATCTAAAGTACAGATTAAGCTTTCTTAAACCAACAGTACAACCCAAAGAAGTAGTCCTGCATTTGTCCCATCTGTAGGCACTCGGGCCTCCCCTCTCACCTGTGTCTGTGCCAGCAGATTTGTGTAGTCACACCATTAGTAGTGAAATAGAGGGCTTACTACTTCTAGTACTTATCGGAGGAAGGTGACAGTGGTAAGTGGAGCTAGGTAATCTTTGCTAGGAGGCCCAGGGTGTTCTCTGTTACATTTAGGCAGACATTTTATCTCCTTTTGTACTGCCCAAGAACATATATCAGATAAATAATGCCGTCTCCTTCAAGGGAAGTGAAAAGAGTTTTCTCAAGTCATATGTGTGTATATATGTACATACACACTTACATATATGTGTACACTTTATATACAAATAATAACAAGGCAGCAGTACCCTGAAGAGCAGACCACTACTACTCTATTACAGTTTGTGTTGCAAATTTTAAGGCATTCCCTTACTATCTCCCTAACTTACTCTGTCTTTGTAGGTCTGAGGAAAGCCCAGTGTAGAGACTGTTGAGGTATTTAAACAGTGGGAGGAAGTGACTGATCAGCTATGACGAAACATGATAGTATTAATGCAATGTTCTGTAATGTTTGTTTCTCCAGTTCCTCTCAAAGCAGCAGATCTTTGTGCAGACCTAGGAAATAAACAACTATACTTAATTAATTATGCTACAGAGACCTGTACATTCTGTCTCCCATCAAAATACTGCATTCAGGCAGGCAGAAGGGGAAGATGAGACAGGCTATTACCACGATTATGAACAGTAGTTCAGTATATTGCACAAATAATTTGCTAGATTTTAGATTAGTCAGCACTGGTGGCAACTTCACTAATTTTACTGCTTTCCTAGTATTTTTTTCTCCATTCTCAAGTGATGGATGCAGACATATTTTAGGACTGCATTTCTGACACATGCCTCATGTATTAGTTCTGTCTAAATGAATAGGTATTCATCTGAAAGCAGCTGCCAGGAAACATTTATGTTCTGAGGGTGGTGAAAGGTTTCACAGCCTCTTTCTGTTTACTTGGTCCAAGTGAAACAGCTCTGTCATTCTGTCTATCATATGCTATCATAACATCATTTTAGTGTAAGTACCTCATTATTTTCTCTTTGCCCACCTTGAGACTCAGTGTTGCTTGTCATGTTACCTGTCGTCAGGTTTATGGATTTGATAACTAAAAAGCATCTGATGTAAGGTATAACACCTTCTGGTGAATACACCAGAAGGTCTTCCAAATAATTTCAAAATGAAGCTTGTCTTAAAGACCTGATTTAGCATTCCTAAGATAAGCAAAACCTCCACGGGAACTGATAGTCTCTTTCACGGTTACTGTGATTAATGCTACAAGACAAATTCTTACTCCTGTGGTTTGATAAAGCCATTTTATAGTCTATTTCACCAAGCATTTAAATTGTGTATTGCCTTATTAATGAAGGTGTTGGGAACCTTAAAAACATCACTATATTCTTATCATCCAATTCATCTGAAATAGTGTCAAAGGTACAACTTAGAAGCACCCTTCCTTGAGAAGTAAGTATTACGTGATTTTAATATTATTTAACTAATAGGCTATGAGATTCAAATATAAATTAGTCTCTTCAAGGTAGAGAAAGTATCCACCATTTGGATAATGTTGGTCAGCAACAGTTAGGGAGAAGGGTATAGATGTGCAGTTTTGCATGCAGAAGCTATCCTTTTCAGCTGGAGATGCTTAGCTGGGACAGGGTTCAGAGGTCCTGTGATGCTTCAGGAAGATGAGCAGGTAGCCATGGAAAAGTGCAACAAGAAGTTTTGCTGTGCACAGAGTAAATGGAGACTGGGAGGGATTTTTCCTTCTGTTCAGTGTGTACTTAACTCTTTCTGTAATTAGGGGTGAAATCCTAGTTGCTTTCAGTGTTGCCTGACTGTACAGTTCTGAGCTCTCAGGAAAATCTCACTCCACATTCTTTCTGTTGTTTCTAGCTGATTTTGTGATAATACTGGAAGACTGGCCTTTCAGTCACTGACATACTTAATGTTATGGTATATACTATATGTCCTTTTTCTTTCTGCTTTTGTGCTTGGCGTTTTTTTGTTTTGTCCTGTCTTTTACACTACTATTCATCCTTTTTTCATCCATCTGTTTTCCTACTCTGATAACTGTTTTGGGTTGAGTTTGGTTTTGTTTTAAAAGGGCTTCCCTTTCTTTCCCTTTGTTGTATCACTGCTTCCCCAGAACTCCATGCTAAGGGAGGTACCTGTCTGTCTGCTGAATCTGCACTAAGTGTCCCTGTAGTCTCAGGACTGAATGCTACAGGTACAGGAAAAGGGGCTGTGAACCTTCGAAATGGTTTCTCAGTTTCTTATTTTAAAGGTGGGTGCCATCCTTGTCTTAAAGAATTTTGCAGTTTAAGGAACTGCTCTCTTCCTGACAGCAAGATATAGAATAACAACATGCTGATAAATGTGACATGTGGTCTTAATCTACTGTGGATTTATTAAAGTACAGATGGTGTACTTTCTGAGTTTCTCGAATTACCATAGGAAGTATGTGGTCCTCAAGCTGTTCGTATATGATTAAAGAAACCCTCTGTTTTTCAGATTTTGGTCAGTGAGGTTAGCTTTGAGAACATCTAAACTCTATGGGAAATGCTGCAGAAATTTCTGTTTAATCAGTTTTCTGAGTTCGAGCCGACAGAATCTGAGATGGTTTCCACTTGGAGTTCTCATCTGTCTTAAGAGTTTGCAAAATTAGTTGAATTGTAGCCTGATACCTGCATTGTTAGGCATGTTATCTGATTTCATTGCAGAAGCTTTAGTGCAATTCCAAGTATTGAACAAAGACTGTCATCCACCAGGTCAGGTAAATTAATTTAGTGATAAATGTCGTCTAGCATAATTGTCCTAAGTGATCAGAAATCTAATTTGAGTCTGATGCCTGCACAGCTCTGCAATGAATAATGCAGTAGAAGTCTGGGCTGCCCCTTGCACACCCCTCTTATCTGAGTAGAAAAATCTCCCACTTGTGAAGCAGAGGACACTCTGAGAATGAAACAGAAATTCAGACATTTAACTTTTACTGGAATAAGTATTTCTTCACCTCTTGCCAAATAGAGCATTTTGGTTTTGTATGATTTTTCACCATATAAAGAATGCTGAGCAAATTTTGTGTGAAAAAAACTGTAGAAGAAGCATTTTGGTGATCTATATTGGATCTGCATTATATGGATAAAGAATATTGATTAAAATTTGTGTCTAGTTGTGCTCACAGTTGTGCTGTTCTTACCAATCTTAACATGTGTCTGGAAAGAGAAAGACTCCTTATTTGTTTTTTCTCCTCTTGATGGCTGTAAAATTGATTGTCAGGATTTAATAAGAAAACAGAACAGAAGTTTATGTTGCTCATTCTCTTTATCTGACTTCCTCTTTTTTTTTTAATTTTTCAAGTCTTGAAAATGTGTGCATAAAAATGATGGTGAATTATAAAATGAAGCATCTTGCTTCAGTTAACCTTAATGCTATGAACTTAAAAAGACTACCAAGTGAAGTTTGTATGTGGTTGAGAGAATATTTATTCACTGCCTCTACTTATCTCAGGACACAAACTAATAGGAAGCTGTAAGGACCCTGTAATGATACTCTGCAAAGAGTTGCAACCTATCTGTGTAAGAATCTTGGTTTTTCAGCAGTGCCTGCAAATGCACCTTCCAGTGAGCTGATCAGACCTAGCTCCCTGCTCTGACTTGGTCTTTCTGGTAGGCTTCTTGAGTTAAAAAGGTCTCCTCTGGACAGCTGTGGCTCAGAAGGGCTGGAACCACTTCTCAAATCAGTATCCAGCATCTTGATTTTTAGTTCTAATGACAGACTTATCTGCAGCAGTAACACCCACTTGGCGTACGATACCAATAACAATTTGTTTAAGGTGTGCTTTATACAGCTAAGCTTTGCCTGTAGCCATGTCCCTTACTTTAAGCTGCAGCTGCAGAGGAATCATTTAAAAAAGCAGGAGGGAGATACCATGATTTAGTCCTAAGTAAATATGTTTGGGAACTGTTACTGGGTTCCTTTGTGGAAGGTCCCACCTGGTTCTTTAGTGTAGATAGAAGCATTCAGACAAAACTGCAATAAACCTGTGTCCATAAATGGTGTAGGCAGATTATTTGCTGGCACTTACTATGTAAGGTCTGTGGAGTTGTGTGCTTAATACTCTGAACTGTGTGCTTTGAGAGCCTTCTGCCTTCACATTTGTATGTCACTCCTTGAGATAAGGAACTGTGTGGAAAGTCATCCAAGGAGCTCTCAGCAGGTAGTGCCAGCTGTTAGGCTCTATAAAGGTCACTGCAGAACTGAAAGGACAGAGGTTTACATTGTGTTGTCTTCGTATTGCCCTCACCAAGAGGCATACAGACTCCATAGCATACTTCCTTAGGACCTCTGCATGTACACTGAGAAGAAGTTCCTGATGGTGGAAAGAAAGGGGGAGAGATGGTCTCTCTCCTCTGCAGCCTGTGTCCTGAGTGAAGTGCTCCTATGGAGTGACTGATTCACTAGAAATGTCATGGGCAATGGAAAGAGAAAGACACATTTTTACTTTTCCTGCATTGTTGTAGCTATGAACATCGCAGTAAATTGCAAAATAACCAAGAATTTATTCTGGTCTTTCTTCAGTCAGGTCTCTTCTCATTGGAGTTGTTTATGTTTTAATTGTTTAAGAAGAGGAGGCTAAAGGAGACCTTACCAATACCCAAAGGGAGAGAGCACAGAGTTGGATTCAGGTTCTTAGGAGTGCCCAGTGACAGAACCAGGGACAATGAGCACCAGCTGAAGCACTAGGTATTCCCTGTGAACATTAGGAAACACTTTTTCACTGTGAGGGTGACTGGAAATTCAAAATCTGCTTGAATGCAGTCCTAGGCAACTGTCTTTAGGAGCAAGAGGTTGGACCAGATGACCTCCAGCGGTGCCTTCCAAGCTCAGCCACTTCTGTGACCCTGTGACTTAAAATGGCATCTTTCCCACATAAAAGCTTCAAAATCAGCTTGTCAGAAATTTTGTAGATAGATGCTCTCCATGTTTTAACAGGTGAAGGTAGTGGAGTTTTGGTCCTTGTTAGCAGAAGGAATAATGGTTCAGAAGCAGATCTTGTTGTGTACAAGGAAGGAAGAGCCTTGCTCTTGGTGCACGAATGCCTCTAGAGTGGTGGCTTGGTCTGTGGTTCTAAGATCAGCATGGGTTCTGTTCACTGCTGCAGCTCCCACCAGCAGTGAATGACTTCTGTATTTCTAATTCTAGTTTGGATAAACAGGTTGCAGTGTCTGAGCGCTCAGAAAGAACTCAGAAGGAATGGGGCAGGAAAAGGGGGCAAGATGTTGAGGAGCAAGGAAAATGAAAATGCTGGAGGAAAAAGAAATTAATGATGAATGACAATATGCACAGCATAAGGTTGATGATAGAAAAGGGAGACTGTATGAGATTGAACCTAGGTACAGGATGAAGTGAGAGGAATGGAATAAGACCATAGGAACTCAGTCATCTACTAATTTATAGCTCAATCTTTTACTACAACTTCCAGAGCAAAAGAAACACTGTAGAGGTGAAAATACGAGAATAAGCATTAAGGATCACTGCCTGGCACTTGCATTGATTCCTTTTACACATATTTATTTCCTACTATGTAAATAAAGGATAAGCAAGGGAGGAAATACTGAGCTCAAATGAGCTTAAAGTCCGAGTAAAAAGATCCACTTAACCTGTGGTGTTTCCTGTACATTTATTGGCTTTGAATATTGCATTTCATCCACAACTTTAGGAGATCACATCTGCTAAATATTTCAGTGTTTAATATTTTAAATATCTTCAAAGAATAATTCTCAAGAGGTATCACATTTAATTTCTTTTTTAAATTACATTTTCTGATTACAGGGTAAAGCAGAAAATATAATTCAGACTATGAAATATGGTTACATTAAAGAATCAAATATTTTACATTCAGTAGCTGCAAACTCCCCTTTTGTACAGGAGATTCACAATAGAAGTCAATAAGATTTCTTTGGTAATGTTTTCAGTTAAATCAACGATTATTAATCTTATTGTCATAGCAAAGTAAATGTGACAGCACAGTCAGAATACATTCTGTCTTTAAAAGTTTGTTGCTTTTTCTCCCTTCAACAGAACAACTGTTAATAAAAATGGAATTTATCAGTTTGAACAGGCTTCAAAATGTAAGGCAATTCAGGACAACATTTTGTCATCATCTCTCAAGAAGAAAAGGTAGGTGTTTCTTTTGCTTTTTCCTTTTCTGTTTTCAATAGAAGGGTAAAAGATTGTCTCCTACATAACTCTTGAAGATATTAATGTGAAGCTATACAAAAGGAAAGTGAAATTGTTCAGCCAATATATGCCTGCATTTTTTCTTTCACATTAATTATATTTATTTGAGGTTGGATTTTGTTTTGTTGTGGTTTTCTTTTTTAATATTCACAGTATAAATCAGCAAGACATCTCCTTGCCATTTATCATCATTTTATTCCAAGATAATCACAAAAAGGTTGAATAGAATCTGTGAGGAATAATTTAATTCTTGAGTGTCTTTTTCTTGGTGAACATTTCTGCTATGAGCAAGTTCAGTTAATGGATTCTTTTCAGCATATTCACTACAGTAAGTATGGAAATGTAATAGTATTAAAACTTGCTAATTAATTGCATTTATTAAAATAACTAGTCCACAGGAAACTAATAATTCAATTCTAGCTACACTGAAAAAGCACCCAAAATTAATTATGGGTTTCAAATTGCTGTTCTGCCTTTTCCTGACATGGAAAGAACCCCTTTGATTTCATCCCTGCTCAAATTCCATGCTCCTGTCTAACGTGAAAATGGGAGAAGCAGCCCATTGCTGTTGTCATGTAACATTTTGCCTATTTGGATATACCAATAAATAAAACAATATGAATAAGAGGCTTACCATTAGTACTGAGTTCCAGCTTAAAATTAATTACGTGCCATGGTCTTTTTAAAACTCGGAGGGTTTTTTCCCCCTCTGCATTTTTGAAGAGAATAAAAATGGAGTCAGAAACAAAAGCTCTGGTAAAAATAATTGTGTCTTTTCTCATTCAAAGGTCTGGAGAAGTAAAATTTTTTCTTAACACAGAAACAACAATAAATCATGATTTTTAAAACTTCTGTCTTTTCTGCTTCCTTCTCACATTCTCATTGTATCTTTTTAAGATCTTTTACCTGTTTTAAAGTCACCATATGCTCAGGATTCTATCTTTACACTTTCATTTTTTTCTTCTTTTTAGCCTCTTCTCCCACCAATATTTCACCTCATTGAAAGAATATTCCACACTATAACTGGAGTGCTTACACTTTTGAAAGGTGGTAGACCACTGTGTTACTAATGCACAGCTAGTGAGAGCTGGAACAGGGACTGGTAAAGAGAGGTCAAAGAGTACAGTTAACTGAAAAATGTTCAGCACTGAGAAGGAACTGTATTGCCTCCAAAATCCAGTTGTTTTGAAATAGAAATGTTGTTATTTATCCCATACATTATGAAATTGTACAGACTGCAGCAGTGCAGACATGCTCTTCCTATCTTGATCATTTTGGAACTGAGATTGTAGGAGAAACTATATGAAGTAGTGAAACCTTTATTCTGTAGATAAAGAAAAAGGAGCTGCATCATGTAACAAGGCAGAAGGTAAACTGGGTAGGCAGGAAGAGAAACTGGTCCTTGGAACAAAGAAGCAGGGGTCTGCTTTGTGCCATGAATATTGCAACTCATTGCATTTCCCTGAGAGGAACTGCAGGGACCTTTGTTGCTTTTTCAGGGTGTGACTCACCAGCATGGTGTATAAATGCTTTAAATTTGAGTTCTGGACTTCTAGGTATGTTCTTGACACTCTTGACTCTTAAGTTGTCAGAAAGGGAAAAAAATTGCTAGTTCAAAGCTTGACAAATTATTTTATATTAAAAAATGCTACGTAAGTGGGGAGTTACTGTAGCAGGTATATGCTGATGGTGATAAAGGGCCTGAAATGCTGAGTTTTGCTGGCAATTTTCCATTTTTATTCTAGAGAAAACCCAGTGCACATTCTCTTGAGGGCTTTAAAAACTGATAGTTTTTTTGGTAGTATTAAAGTGTCCAAAGGCAAAAGAGATCCTCCTTTTCTCTTGCATTTCCTGCCAATGTTTTTCTTTTTTATTTGTTTATTTCTTGAACCTAAGCTGCCAAATAGGTATATCTCCTTCTTTCACCCTTGCTGCTCAGTTTTCCTTATAATTCAAGTAGCTAGTAGGTGTTTAGTTTTAGTAAGTAACTAATGGTGCTACATCTGTCTCTCCATTCTGACATTTCACCTATTGTCTCTCTACTATCTCAACACTTCTGTTCTTCCTGTTGTCCCTCAGATATCTGCCAGAAATTGGAAGATACTTACACTTTGTCAATGCCTCATCTGTGCATAATAATTCCACCTTAGCTGCTGCAGTTAACGTAGAAGGTCACAGTGTACCTGACAAGTACTATAGGTAAAAAACACCTTCCAGGTGTTGTCAGCAAGGCTCATACAATATGAGGGTTTCCTCTAACAGCAGATTACAACAATGCTTGTGGTGCAGACGATGAAACGAGTATGAAATGTGTTTCACTGTTCTCAGCACTGTAGTTATTGTCTTGTCCATGTGCATTAATAGTTCAGAGCTTTTTCCTCTTAATAAAACCCTTTTGACATCAGTGAGTATCTGCTGCAAAGCTCCCAGATGGCAGTGGGAATACATGTATTTTCCCAGTTCTTTAAAATGGAAGAGTAGAGAAGAAGACTGTTGGGGTTACAGCACAGCCATGAAATGATACCTTGATGGCTTTCTGAACAGATTCCATTGGAGGAGTGAGTCCCCAAGGCTTCTTCAAAGCCGGAAATGCGAAAATAGGCTGAGTGGAGAAATAAAGCTTTCTGGGATGTAAACCTAGCTGCAGCAAATCCCAGAGCTTCAGTTTGAGTCTTTAAAAAAAATCCATGGGAATACTGTCTGTATTGAAGTAGAGTTCATTTCATAAACTGTGGGTGTGAGCAGAAGATGCTTTGCAGAGCTGCTAAAGTCTGGAGATCCTTTTGCCTAGGACATGCTCCTGGGTTGTCTCTGCCATTTGTGGCACAGTGCCATAGCTGGCAAAGATGAGTTCTGTCAATCCATAGTATCTTTGTAAGTCACAAGAGGAGCAAAACTGGATGCACAGGGTGAGTAGAGGTGTTGTTCTGCCTTGTAAAGACCTGGAAGTGTAAGTTTTCTGGGTGAGCTGGTGAGACAATGTGGAGCAAGGGTGATTCCATGGAGCAGAGGGCTGTAGTGAAATGAGGCAACACCCAGGTGCCACTAATCACCAGGCAGTGGGTGTGAGCCTGCATTCAGCCGACCTGTGCCTGGTTAGGGCTGGCCCCAACTGCGCAGGAGCAGGATCAGGAGGCCAATAAAAGGGGTGGCCTGGAGCAGAGGCTGGGCTCACTTGCAGAGCAGGCCAGAGGAGAGGTTGGTTGAGCCTGGAGCAGTCACACTGACCCAGGCTAACTAATCCTGAAGGCATCAGCTTCTGCTAGAGCACCTGTTTGGCCTCAGAGCATCATACCCTAAGAGAGGTTCGGTTTGCAACAGAGGGCAGTGGAAGGTCAGTAGTGTTCTTGCATTGTAATTTGTGTTTTTTACTCTAGGTGCAGCTTCTGTTACATGTATATGATGGTCCTTACAATTTCTGACAGTGAGTGCCCGTGTGCCTTATGAGGCTTCATGGGGGATGCTTTGATTTTTCTCCTTGCCAAATGTTCCTCTGTTACTGTCTAATTTGTCAGTCCATGCAATTTCTTTCTCAGATGAAGAAATTTTTCTTTTAGTTCCCGACTCTGATAGTCTTATTAATGTCTGTAGGCTAGAATTTACTTTTTCTATATATTTTTTCTTGTAGTTAGTTATAGCCTAAGTAGCTCTTTGTGCCCTCTTATCTTATTAATTCTTGAAATTTTCATGTAATTTCTAGCACCTAAGAGTTATTTATTGTTTAGTCTTAAGGAATAAAACTAGGTGAGTGACTCAACATCAACACAGGCTATTTCAGTCCCATGCACCTACCCCATCCCACTTCACTAAACACTCCCTGTCCTGCCCTGTGCTGGTGCTGACACTCATCTCACCCCACAGTGAGCCAATTTAAGGAGCAGCTTCAGCAGAAAGTAGTTCTGCTGTCTCTGGCTGCAGTTTCAAGGCTGCTAATACAGCACACCAGCAGGTGGCTGTTGAAAGCCTTGTTCCCAGCTTCTCCCCTCCCATCACTCCTTGCTTATACTGGCTGTGGTGTTTAATGGAATCTTTCTTGATCTGGTTTAACACACTAAAGAAAATGTATATACATATTTTTTCCTTCTGGATTATTTTTTGCTGTGGTAGTGAGCAAAAGTGGCCTGCAAAGGCATATAACAAATGCAAAGACTAGCAAAACCAAAACAAGTGGAGTCAAGGAAGTACCAGAAATGGCAAAAGGGAGAGAAGAGATTTGGAACTGGACTGGAAGGAGGAAGAATGTACTGCACCAGGTCAAATACCTACAGATGCAATGAAACAAGTTTCACTCTTCTCCTACTTCTGTACATTCCTTCCCATTCTCTTGAGCTGTGCAAGGGCTTGGGAAAATCAGTTTAGTCACAGCCATCTAGTTCCTTTAAGAGTTTGCTCAGTCTGTAGCATGAAAATCATGCATGCATGGTCATGGTGCAAACTTGAGCCAAAGATCAGCTCTGATGTAGTATTCCTCTTAAAAGTTTTCTTTCTTTTTCCATGTGGAAATGGGACATGATTTTATTCAGGGGTAGATAAACAAGTTAGCTTGAGCAGTTGCAGTAGTTTTATCATAGAATTGTCACAGTTGGAAAAGACCTCTAAGATTATCACTTCCAACTGTAAAAGTGAAGCAAACCAAAAAAGGGATCTGTTTTTTTTCAAATTTTTTACTGTAAAACTATAGTAATAAAAGCATGTTGAACAGAGAGAAGGAAACTTTTGGGTTGTGGGGCCACCACAGCTTTTTTATAATCCTTTCTATGAATTCTCATGCTCCATTTAAAAATGAGTTTTCTTGCTATTGCAACTCTTGTGAAACTGTGCAAAATACACCCTTTGAAGATGCAGCTAAAAAAAAAAAAAAAAAAATTAATTTGGTTTTTGACCAGCTCTGAGCCATTTTTTGCCAAAAATAATGTGTTGCATCTTTTCTGCAGACATGAGTTCCATGTCATAGCATCCATATCCTATGTCCCTCCCATTCACTCAGCCCTCCTTATAAGACAGTCACTATTTCTAGGAAAAGCTATACTGGCTTCTGTAGTGAAATGAGGCAACAACCAGGTGCCACTGATTACCAGGCAGTGGGCATGAGCCTGTATCCAGCCCACCTGTGCCTGGTTAGGGCTGGCCCCAACTGCGCAGGAGCAGGATCAGGAGGCCAATAAAAGGGGTGGCCTGGAGCAGAGGCTGGGCTCACTTGCAGAGCAGGCCAGAGGTGAGGTTGGTTGAGTCTGGAGCAGTTGCACTGACCCAGGCGAACTAATCCTGAAGGCACCAGCTTCTGCTAGAGCACCTGTTTGGCCTCAGAGCGTCATACCCCAAGAGTGGTTCATCTTGCAACAGGGATCCAAGCACAAATGAGAGAAGTATGAACATTGAACCCATAAAGGAAGAAGTGACTGTTCATTTGAACAATATGTTCTGAAGCATTTCCATATATGGGCAAGTTAAAATCTCTTTAAAAATACTAAGGAAAAAGAGTTGGGAGTGTTGATTGATGAGAAGCTCAATATGAGCTGGCAATATGCACCAGCAGCCCAGAAAGCCATCCATATCTTGAGCTGCATCAAAAGAAGCGTGGTCAGCAGGTCAAGGGAGGTGATTCTCCCCCTCTGCTATCGTGAGATCCCGTCTGGAGTAGTGTCCAGTCCTGGGGCCCCCAACACAATAAGGATATGGAGCTTTTGGAGTGAGTCCAGAGGAGGGCCACAAAGATAATCAGAGAGCTGGAGCACACTCTCTGTTGAAGACAGGCTGAGAGAGATGGGGTCGTTCAGCTGGGAGAAGCGAAGGCTCTGGGGAGACCTTATAGCATCCTCCCTGTACCTGGAAGTGGCCTGTAGGAAAGCTGGGAGGGACTTTTTACAAGTGCTTACACTGATAGGATGAGGCCTAACAGTTTTAAGCTGAAAGAGAGCAGATTTTGATTGGATATTAAGAAGAGGTGTGTGTGATAAGGGTGGTGATACACTGGAACAGGTTATCCTAGCAAGTTGTGGATACCCCCTCCTTGGAAGTGTTGAAGGCCAGGTTGGATGGGGTTTTGAGCGACCTTGTTTAGTGGGAGATGTCCCGTGCAGGGAGTTTGTAGATGATCTTTGGAATCCCTCCCAATCCAAACCATTGTCTTTCTATGAAAAGGTATAAAAGGAGCAGAAAGGTATTTGGTTATGTATACCAGTGTCACCAAAGTGTGCTCGTTGATTTAAAGCAACTGATTTGAAGGAAGACTTAAACTGTAAATACTGGTCTGTGGTGATGGTTGAAATGAGTTTGGGGTCTCTGTAAGTTAAAGGAAAGAAACAAAAAGAAAGGAAGTGTAAGAAATATAAAGTTTCATCTTGGCTTGTAAGACCGAAACCAATGTACTGTTGAAAGTTTCTCCAAAGACAAGTTCATTAGGCCATGAGTATTAAGAAAGGATATTTAATAGGACATGCTAATTAAATGAGGATAGTACTGTTACAAATTCCAAAAATAAAATAGGTCATGGAGTTCTAAAAGCAATCTATTATATCTGCACTACACACATTGTTATTAAGACATGACATGCGTAATTTGAATGTTTTCAGGACTAATTCTAGATATAAATGCATATATATTTCAGTGTTTGATGTTGTTGCCTTTTTTTAGATATTCAGAAGATTATTATCTTCACATAGTCACAAAAGTGCAGAACTGCACCTGGATAAGGAGACCAGAAGAATCTACAAAATTCAGGTAATTTCCATTGTCTGATTCAGAAAAGCTGTTTACCCTATGTTTATCAAACAAGCCATATATTTAAATCTCTCATTTTGAAAAGATAATTTTGTATTGCATTTAGATTGCATTAGTAGGTATAAGTTTCTATTAATATTTTGGTGCTGCTCTTGTTAATTTGAACTGAACTGTGCAAACTGAGTAGGATAAAAGAATTAAGTAATTTCACCTCTCTCTGCTATAATGGATAGTTACCTAACTGAAATAGAATGATTTAAAATATTTGTACAATATTAAAAAAATCAGTAATGCGATTTTGTCCATTGCAGCTGGCACTCTGCTAAAAGTCTTTGTAATGAAAAAGTGTTTTTCTTACCCCAAGACTATTGATTCTGTTACACAAGTGCCCAAGGCACTCCTTAGGCTTGATGCTGCATGTCACGGCCCCTGAGAATGCAGATGTGCGATTACATCTGTACTTGCTTGGCACATAAGTGCGTGTTCAGTAGGGACAGTGTTCCCTGAAAAGCTTCCTCTCTGATCTTGGATATGTGTCGTGCTGGGTTTAGAGAAAAGCTTCACTGTGCAACCCTATTTTCTCCAGGGTTAAATACTCTCTTGAATTACATTATTACATGCAGCAGAATTAAAGATTCTGTCATGATCAATAAAAATAAACAGACCTATCTTCCAAATCTTTGTAGTTAACCAGCATTGAAAAGTTAACATCTCCACGCTCAGCATGACACCCTTGGAAGTAGTATTTTTGCAAGGGGTAAAGGTTTTTTGTGCAGCATAAATTGCTATGTTTGCTGTGTATCATGACTATCTGATCATGTTTACCAAAGCTGAGGCAGGAGAATACACAGAGTTAAGGTTTAATTAACTTCTAATTAACTCAGGCTTTAGCTGTACATAGAGATATCAGAGCATGATAAGAAGCTGTAGATGCAGTCCATTCTTTTTCATAACAGGAAGGTGTCTTGTACAGTTGACAGGAGATGAAGCTGCTGTCACCTGCTCTTCACCCTGCTACATTCAGGGGTTTTGTTTTCTGGTCTTTTTTTACCTTCTCTTATTTCTGAATGGACCAGCCACCACTGACTACTATTTTGCTGCTTTTGGTGCATTAGGTGTACAAGTCAGTGGCAGAGTAACCACTCCTTGTTCCAGCTTTACTTCTTTATCTATTGCTTTTGCAATCTCCCTTCTACTGGGACAACACTGTCTATATCTTCTAGGCCCATGGGATCAAACATGGCACCCTCTGTCTAAATTGTCATATAAGACTGTTGGACTTTGACTACAAGATGTTTACTGTTCCTCTTGTTTTCTTTGCCTCCCAGCAAGGAATGTGAGGCCTTAGTAGTAAAGGTAGGTTATACAACCAGGGAGGAGACTGGAAATATTCAAAAGTGAAAACTGGGGTGCACTAAGCCAGCTAGAGAATGTGGACTGTATGTACATTGAGGTGAGTCTGGTAGCTTTAACTTAGCACAAATACCAAGCAAAATAAAATAATCTTTTGAAACCCATGGTTCAGCACAGGATGGGCAAACTCTTATTACTTATTTGACATTCAAGGGCTGTGCTGTTACAGTTTCACTGCTTTTTAGCATCCAGATTGGCTGGAGTATGTATATTGGCTAGTTCATATGTATATAACTCATGCTTCAGTTTTGATGACAGTGCTGGGTATTCTTCTGTCCCTATGAAATCTGATCTGCTTCGATATCAGACAAAAAGTCCCTTGATATGACCAAGGACTGGTACTTGGGTTTAGGGCACTGCAGATGATTGTTTTACAGAAGGTATGTGCTTTTGCATGAGTCTTTTTTTTTCTTTCTTTTTCCGTTCTCTCAAACTTCTCTCCATTGTTTTCTAGAAATAGGCTATTAAAATTTTACAATTAAAACCATTAAGGCTCATAGCAATTGGCCAATAGAGGCTTTAAAAAAATTAAAAAGCAAAGTAACTGTAAAATTTACTGGCTAAATTGGTATACACTACATGCTTAAATCACTCACAAATTTATTAATCAGACTTAAGCACAAGAGCCTGGAGCTAGCTTTGCAAGGACACTCTAGCTGAGAAATGATACATTGACAAGAGTTTAGTGGGGAATGAAGCTTCCAGAAATGTGGTGAAATAAATTAATTAATAATCCATTGGCAGTATATCTCTTCCTTTTTCTAACTTTGCCTAGTGTCAATAGTGCATAATAGTTGCATAATACAAATGCTACTCAGTTAAAAAAATCTCACTCGGTAGGTAGGTAAACACACATTTTGCAGAAGAGGAAATTAATCTCAGAGGGTCTGTGCAGCAGGAATTGAGTAATCCAGTTGGCCACCTTCAAGAGGAGAGCTTGAAGCTGCCTGTGTGGTGGTGTTCGCCTGCCAGTGCCACCAGAAGTCTGCCTGCTGAGGAGACTGCAGAGAAGCTGCTTCACTTCTTTCCCTGTTTGCCCATCTGTTAGACTGAGTGAACACTTGTGTGCTCCTCAGGTGTGGTGTCAGCTGTATGACATCTCTGTATTATCCTGCAGTTTTGAAGTACAGGCATGCATATTTATGAGGGATTTAATGTCTTACACTTCAGGGCATAAACTAAACTCCAATTAATAAGGTTCAAAAGCAGCTTCCCGTGAGGTAGTGACTTTCTCAAAGAAGCTTTCTTGTGTTTTCCTTTGCAGCTCTTGCTGCTGGCTGCCATCATACTGGTAATGGAGTGAATGACTTTGTGATCTGAGTCAGTAACTTATGTTCCTAGAAGACAGCAGTGTGTGCCAGTGAGTACACATCAATTTTTCTTGTACGCCTCACTCCCAGCAGATCCAGGCTGAATAAAAGAATATTAATTAGAAGTGAAATGCAGGAAAGAAAGATTTGTCTTTGAATTTGGCAAAAGGTTAAAGCTGACAGCCATGCATAGCACAAACCACCATATTTTTGCCAACCAATTGTACAAAAAGCAGAGTGCAGGATTACAGGTTGACCCTTGGCTACCCAGCTCATCTTAGCCATGCAGATGTGCATACTGTGTCCATTCTTTGTCAGAGAACTGCCCTTTTCCAGATGGCTTTTGCTAAAGCTACTCTGCTTGGCACCCTTGTGCACTTGGCTAGGTTGCTGGCAGTGCTCAGAGTTTCTTGACATCTATATGATGTTTAGCCACACATTCCTAAAAATCAAGAAGAGCCAGGAGCCAAATAAAAGCTATCATGTTGTCTTTAATACTTCCTGTATCAACAGTCGCTTTTCTCTGGTTGATTTTTGTCAAGCCTCTCTCAGGGAACCAGTCTTCTGGCCCTTCACTCATTTCAATTTTGGTAATGCTGGCATCAGCACTGCCATATTTAGGCTGTCCTCAGAGGAGCAAGTGCAAGCACATGGCTGATTGCTCTTGCAGTATAGGTAAGAGTTATTGTGCCCTGCTTTAGCGTTTGTCAGCCCTTGCTGAAGAGGTTTTATCTAACTTCACAACAGACGCTAGCAAAGATGGTGTATGTACAACAGAAGTGGTGTAAATGGCAACATTCTAACAGTGATCAAGGGAAATTCTTGTCCAGCAATCATGGCTGCTAACAAATGGAGAACTTTTAAGTATTTTTAGACACTTCCTGTATGAAATTCAAGGATACTTCTTTTGTTCCTTTTTTATTTCTTGTTCTGTATAGCTCCACAGTCATCCAGCATCTCCACATGATCCCTTTGCTTCTAAGCCCACCTTCTACCCCTTTTCAGATCTTCCCTGTTCTTCTTCCCTTTTCAAATTTACATCACCTCTAACTGGTTTTAGCCAAAGCAGGTTCTTGGATTTTGTGGTTATAAGAGAGTAATGACACAGACTTTAAAGGGGAGGGGAAATAATCTCACAGCTGCCCAGAAGCATCATTCTCAAAGCTCCAGAAAAAAGCTGTGCTGGGTAGCTACAGTCAGTAGAGTCTCAGGTTTCCTAGGTAACCTGAATATTAATTATTATATTAGTATTCTTCAAAGGTTTTGCACTTAGAAGAAATGTTTCATTAGTGCAACAAATTACAGAGCCCAATTGGATACAAGCTGTAATTGGTTTTTACACCTCCACATCTCTTTGCTTTACAGACTTCTAAGCTTCATTTATTCTCATTTGGGCTATACACCCATGGTGGCAAATAATCTGCAGGCTTTACAAATGATACCAACTCCTGTTTTTGCTGGAAGCTAAAAAATTGCTAAAACAGCCCTCAGAATTACCGAGGAGGTGGGAAAGGAGAACATGGAGAATATGGAGAAAATCTATGCAAATGCTGTGTTTTAGAGAAGCCTCCAGGCACTGCATTTTTAGGCTATCTCATTAACCTTGGAGCCCAGTGAAGAGGTGCAACAGTTCTTCAGGAGTGGTATCATGCTGGAATAGCCCTGTGTGAGCTGTGGGTATGGAAGCTCCCCATGGAAGTACAATTCCTGACAAAACTTATTTGCATCTGATAGCAAAGGGAGAAGGGAATTCCTAAGTATAAAATACAGCTTTAAAACCCCTGATGTTACACAACAGTTTAGCTGGCACACTGCTCCACCCCACCAAAATTTTTTTTTTTTTTTTTTTTAAAGAAAACATTGCTACTTTAAAAAAAGAACTTTGGGTCTTGAAAAGAATACTTAAGCAATCAACCCACTTTCCTAGTCTTGTAATTTCTTCTCCTGCTTTTTATTCTACTTGACCTCTACTACCCTTTTCCCATGTTAATATATCTTCTGAAATTTGTGTGTTAAGACATTCCTGCAGATTATAAAATCCCACTCCTTGTTACAGAGATGGATTGTTCTACACTCTAACATATAATAGTATTGCTTAAAACATCTTTGTACAGCCATGAACCACAGTTGAAATACAAATAAAATACCATGCAAGGTCAATTGGTGCTTACATAAGCTTGCACCAACACATAATCAATAGCTTTCCTGACATTAAACAGATCAATAATTCCACTGCACTCTTTAAAATCTCGCATCACAGTATACAAGGAAGTGAGCAGTATTCCAAGATTACAGTGTGATTCAAGGGTACATTTGCTGTTTGGGTTTAATTGATCATTATGTAGAATCAGGAGTATATATTCAGAGACATATCTCTTTCAAAAGAGGAAAAGACAGGGTGGAGAGATAGTATTTAGTGACAGTTTGGAGAAATGATTGATTCTTTTAATTGCTCTGTATACTTTTGTAAAGGCTGGAGGATTCCTGTAAGGGGGACCTAATTTTGGATGACTAAGTTAATTATGTCTTCATGGAAGATTCCTTAAATAGTCTGGTTTGATAATTTTACTGCACTTTTACATATTCAGCCTTGATTTCAGATTCAACCCTGTTGGCTTTCATTGTTTTAGTAATTTCTGATGTTACCTCATTTATAGATAGTTCAAGGGCTGTCAGTGTAGCGTTCCACTTCAACATGTTCTGTTTCAGATACTAGATTTAACCAGTCTTTTCTAAAAGATTGGAATATGTCATAATGTGCCTCCTTGTACTTTGGTGGTACTGATGTGGATTGACAAAAGCATGGAGAAACTCTTAACATCGTCTAGAGCCCCCAGTGCAGTACGACAAGGTAAACTGCTTGCTTATTATAAAATATTATAGCAGTGGACTTAGATAAAAGGTAATCTCGCTGTCTGTAGTGGTATCGTTGAAATTTTGCTGGTATATAGTGGAAATTTTTGTGAGTTCTCCTCTGTACTGTCATGACAGTCTCTTCAGTATGAAACCTCAAAGTTTTTGTTGTCTTCACATGTACAGTACAATAGCTTGCAATAACTACAAACACCCAAGCTAGGTGAATTATTAAAACAAGCTGTTAGGCAAGTATAGACTTCTGTTGCTTTGAATACTTTGCCCCTTATTCAAATTATATTACAGACTGCTCTGAAATACACTTGGCATCAGGTTTACAGGACTTAGAGCTTTAAGTATTTACTAGTCTTACTTTGTGTTTGCTTTGTGTTTGTGTTATTTCTTTTATGTGGTGTTCATGTATGTTGGATAACTGAAGATTCACAGTGAGATACACCTGTGTAAGCACTGCTGGCATGGATAATGTGCAAGTGCTTCTTAACAGGATTGATTGTATTCTTTTTGTGAACAAGTATTCACTTGTACAGATGTTTGCAAAAGGAATCCATTGCACTCCTCCACTATGTGAGGACTTTTGCAAGGAGTTTCAGGGAGCAGCTTAGGTTATCTGTCTCTACCATAAAGATATCCATCTTCCTTATTTGTGAGTTGTGGTGTAATTCATTTAACATCTACAAGATCATGCACAGGAGAACTGCACTGAACAGGTGTAGAAATGAATTATTAATTAACTGGCTTGCAACCATCTAGCTTTTCACTAAATACTAAAGCCAGTACTTCCCACCACTATTTCATTTATCTTCCTGATTCTTTGTTTTTTCAGTCTTCCAAGTTTCTTACAGTCACTCATTTTACATTGGTTAAAATCCTATATTTAAATCTTTGAGGACTGAAGTCTCTCAGTGTTTCTATAATAATCTGAGCAATCAATAAGAAGGAGGAGACTTGATGAAGAGAAAAAAAAAAAACAGTATAGGAAAAGGAGTTCTTGGTCTGATCATTTTCTGAGCATCTGCTGTGAAAATGGACCTTGCTCTGCTCTGCAAAGAAGGTCAAGGGAAGTGATGTTACAGTGGGTTCATGCAGCCTTTTGTTGCTTAGTTAATTAGATCTGATTGTCATTTATTCATTCATCTAGTTCTACTGCCACTCTCCTACGTCTGTCTTTGAGCAGGTTTTGTTTTGGTTTTTTGCAGGTCAGAATTAGCTTCCTGCTGTGATGCAGTTCACAATTTTATTGCTTCTCAAAGCAACACCCCTCTGGGAAGTAACATGAGTTATGAAGTGGACAGTAAGAAGACCATCCTCATTACAGAAGACATTTTTAAGATGCTGCCTGTGGTAAGAACTGTACATTTACTTGTTATTAAAATTGCGGTGTCATGTACATTTTGGGTTAGTCATAGAGCTGCTTTGTTTCATTCCTCTAGAAGAGACCCTGTTTGCACTTCATTCACATTTTAAGACTTTTTTTTTTTTTTTTCACCTTCCTCTGCAGTGGTGGAAGCATGGACAGCGTATCATAGGTCAGATAGAGGGTCAAGTTGCTACAGAACACAGGTTGCAACCTGGCTTGGCAGCAAGCTGAATTCAGGAGTAAATCCTCTGAAAATATTTGCCTTACTTTTCTCATACCCATTTTCAAGGGCATTGCAATCCGGAACAACATTTCATATTTCTTGTGTTCCATGCCATTTCCAGTGGAGGCATGGGCATATAACTTCTGAATGCTATTTTGGTGGTAAACCTGATAAGGAATAGCATAGTGTAGCACAACATAATGTAGCACAGTGTGGCATAGCATACAATAACATACAATACAATAAAATACTTCAGTTGGAAGGAACCTACAGTTACCTAGTTCAACTGCCTGACCAATTCAGGGCTGAACAAAAATTAAAGTATGTTATTTATAGCGCTGTCCAAATGCCTCTTAAACACTGACAGGCTTGGAGCATCATCCACCTCTCTAGGAAGCCTGTTCCAGTTTTTGACCAGTCTTTCAGTAAAGAAAAGCTTCCTAATGTCCAGTGAAAACCTCCTCTGATGTAGCTTTGAACCATTCCCACACATCACCAAATCCTAGAGAAGAACTCAGCACCTCCCTCTCCACTTCCCCTCCTTAGGAAGCGAAGCTGTAGAGAGCAATGAGTTTGCCTCTCAGCCTGCTTTTCTCCAAGCTAGACAAGCCCAAAGCCCTTAGACACTTCTTCAAAGTCTTTTCTTCCATCTCTCTCATGAGCTTTGTTGCCTGCTAGGGAAGGGCCGTCAAATCTGGAAACCAGGCAAAGAGGGGCACAGAGATGTACTTAATTTCTGAAAGTAAGAGCATGTGGGAACCCTCTCACCCATCCTTGGCATTCTTTATTTGTGATATCCCAGCTACCATGCATCTAATCCTTTCTAAAGCTGCTGCATATCACTAAAAACTTCATTACAATGGAGATTACAGTGGTTCCAAATAAAATGAATGAAAGAAAAATGTAGTATGTTTTATGTGCATAAAGACTTGCTAAGTTAGCCAGAGTTGTCTGGCCTTTGTGTTCTCCCACTGTCTTTTCAGAATTGCACAAAATATTTGAACATGTTGTTTTGTAATATATTGCCAGGCAACATGGTGTCTGTAATTTTCCCTACACTTTTTGCCTTGTCCTTTCCTCCTTCTCTTTGTGCAGGCTGATAGGAGGAGGAAGAAGAACACTTTGTGTAACCAACTTTTGATACAATTTTACAAGTGCACTCAGTTTCTGCAGTCAAAATAGCCCAGTTGTTGGCCTCTCTGTTCCATGGCAGTGCTCCCAAAACTGGAGGGGCTGGGTGAGATGTGTCTGAGACCCTGGGATAACAGCCAACTATATTAATGTCAACTGAAATAGCCAACAATTTACATTAATTTGCTAGGTTATGATCTGTGCTGGTCCACAAATGGATACACTTAGCTCCCATTCAGCTTTCCCACTGCAAAGGAGCAACATCTAACAAGAAGAGGGCATCAGCCAGAAACACTCCTCTTCAGTGAGTTGTCACAATCACCAGCAGTTAATCCAGGGCACATGATTATCTTCTGGTAATCTTCAGGTTCCCCTAAATTTGTTATTTTACATCAAACCAGACTGAGAGAGTCAGGATTATTCAGTCTGGAGAAGAGAAGGCTCTGTGGAAGCCTTACTGTAGCCTTCCAGTATCTGAAGGGGGCCTGTGAGAAAGCTGGTGAGGGAATTTTTAGGATGTCAGGTATGATGGGACTAGGGGGAATGGAGTCAGACTAGAGGAGGGTAGATTTGGATTGGAAGTTAGGAAGAAGTTCTTCACCATGAGGGTGGTGAGACACCGGAACAGGATGCCCAGAGAAGTGGTAGAAGCCCCATCCCTGGAAGTTTTTAAGGTCAGGCTGGAGGGGGCTCTGAGTAACCTGATCTAGTGGGAGGTGTCCCTGCCCATGGCAGGGGGGTTAGACCTAGATGGTCTTAAAGGTCCCTTCCAACCCTGAAAATTCTATGATTCTAAATGTAGTTGTGTGATGACAAAGTAATGAGCATTTTACTTCTATTAACTAGCAAAGTCAATGACCATGTGACAAGCCCTAGTGCGTTACAGTGTGAAGGAAAACAGGTTAATTTAAGCTTTCTTCAGTACAGATTAGTTCCTTAGCTTGTCAAGGACACAGTCCACTCTTAGGTAATTTTTGTGTTAAATGTATTTAAAAGATATTTGTGGAGTTTTAACAATACAGTGTTATTCCCTCAAAGTACTCATGACTCAGTTTGTTGGTGCCTATTTTTGGCTCTTGGCTGTCCAGCCCTGGCAACCCTGTCAGCTGCATGGTGAATGGACTCACTTGGATTTACTTATTAAACCTCCCAGGACAAATAAATGAAGATACAAAGAAATAGTCAAAAGATTTATAAGGCACTGGATGTGTCTTTTTACTTGTTTGCAGTCCTCTCCTCTTTCAGTCCATCCCTTCAAGACCTGTGCTGTGGTTGGAAATGGAGGCATTCTGAAAAATTCCAGCTGCGGAGCTGAAATCGATCGTTCTGACTTTGTGTTTAGGTAAGAGCTGCTTCATCTTACCAAAGTCAAATGTTTCTAAAGACTTGACTGGCTTGGAAGCATGCCAGTGCCAGTTTGGAGCTGAAGAAGGATTTTGACAATTCTTCTTCATTTAACATCCTTTAATTAATGCAGTTATTTGACTGCTCTGGTATTTGTTTCATCTTCTGTTGGCCATCTAAAAAATTAGGCATCTAATTTAAGTATGTTTTTTCATCTCACTCTATAGATTGTTTAGAAAGCCAGTCATACTTGGACCATAATTTGGCCCACTCTTTTAGTACATGACTCATACTTTATTGTTCCTGCAAGGGAACAGAGTAAGCAAGTGAGAGTTCTTCTCTCAGTGATAGCCAAAAGCAGGAAAGAAAACCAAACCCAACAGACTGTATGATTGGATAAGACTTGAGCTTTTCAAAATTACAAATAAAAACAAACAAAACAACAACAAACCCCAAGCAACAAAAATCAAGTCTTTTCAGTTAGATAACTGTCTTAACAATGAGAAAACTGCATGATAAGATGCTAAACTTAACAAGTGACTGACTAAAACAAAAAAATGCTTTCTTTGCCTTTTACAGAAGCCACGGTTTCTGCAGTTGGAAAAGTTATACTGTTGTCTCCTGAAACAGCTGTCAACATTACTGTGCAAGCTGAGGGACTGGTGTCAATTAGATTGTTTTAAAGCAGAAAATAATAGAAGACTTTCAGAAAAAATGCAGTGTTTAGGGGAGAGGGGCAGGTTTTCCTAGCAGCTGGGTAGGGCATTCATAGACTGGCTCCTTACAGAATTTTAACTTTGTTTCTGATTTGTGAGATGATTTATGAAAATGAGCTCTCTGTGCCCTATTTTAACCATCTGTACAGCAGATTAAATATTTTCACTAGGAGTGCTGTAAGCCTTATTTAATATTTGTAAAGTGCTTAGAGGTCCCTGGGAACTGACGTGAAAGTGTCATAGCACAGCAGAGGAATTTGCAAATAATAACTGTAAAGCTTTTCTGGTGCACATCTGTTAATGTTTCTTAATTTCAGGTGTAACCTCCCTCCAACCACGGGAAGCATTAGCAAAGATGTTGGCAATAAAACAAACCTTGTGACTGTTAATCCGAGTATCATAGCACAGAAGTAAGTACTACTGCAAATCTCTTTCTGTGCAATAGTGTACAATTGTTTGACATGATTCACATTTTGTTGGAAATCCACTGGGATACCAGCATAGAAACCAGTGCATGCAGATTACTTCATTAGTTCTCATCTAAAATATGTACCAGTCTCACTGTTAAAGCTGGTCTTTTCTGCAACAGAAAGGAGTCGGCAATGCTCAGCTTAGTAAGTGCCTCAGATGGCACCAATCCACAATTTATGACGGACTAAAACTGGTGATTACAAGCCCAATCCTTTTCTTTCCTCCCCCATGACCCTCATGACCCCCAGCATGAGAAAGAAATTGTAGCTATTATTCAGGAAACCTTGTAGATGTATTTCTGACTGTATCAGTATGACTGTAAGCACATGTTCTTAGATAATGTGCTTAAAAGCTGTTCTCATTAAGGCTGATCCTAATGGAGGCCTTATTTCTGCAGTCCATTTTCTCAATCCATACAAAAGCTGCTCATATACTTTTTTTCTCAGCCAAGGTTGTGGTTTTTTCACCTTCTTGATGAAAAGAAAGTCTAATGAGGCCAGGCTGGCTAATATGACATCTTCAGCAGGCTGGAACTGCAGCTTATCTATGAAAAGGACTGCTGTGACATGTTATTTGCTGCTTACTGATCTTACTGTATCTTACTGTCTGTCATATCTGTATTTGTCAAATAGACAGCATCAGACAATTTTATTTTTCCTTTAAAGGAAGAAGGAAAAAGTACAGTGAACACAGAAATTCCTAGTAGACATTTGCCATTGGTTCAAGGATAGACCTTTATGACAATGAGTACTATTTTTGATGCTTACCCAGCATATTTTAACTTAAATGAGGATGAATTATTGCTTCCCCAAAAACAGATTTAGCTCATTTATGTTAGTGGGACTGCAGAAGGATGTGGGGAAGGAAGAGCTTCTTGGTGGCTCAACATCATTGGTGACTACTGACCCGATGCATGATTTGTCTGGGCTTTATCAAAGTGTTCTGTGGCAGGTGCACTTTTTTTTTTTTCCAAATTAATCTGCACCAGGGCTAATAGGAGTCTGACTGGAGGAAATAGGAGCTAGGAGTCGGTAGTGTTATGTTATGGGTGCACTCAGTGATCTTAAAGGTCTTTTCCAACCAGAATAATTCTGTGCAATTCTGTAAACCTGAGTGAGGATGAAATGACATTATGAGAAGACTTTAGGATTTTTACAAACTAATGAAATCTTATTAAATCTTCAGCAAAAACTATAAATGCTTGTGATGGAGGAGCAGGAAGCAACTTTGTATAATTTAGCCAGCAGTACATTCATTTTTTATCACAGAAAACCTATTCTGACTTTATTCACTTTAATTTCTAGTTTGTTTGAGTACTGGGTTAGTCTGATGTTATTATTCTTAAGGTTAATCAGCTTTTGAGCAGTGGCTGTCATGGTGTACAGCGTAGGTGAACTCTTTTGTAGGAAAGAAGCTCGGCTCCTGTGTGTCCTAAGGGAGCTGGGCTACGCTGCACCTTCTAGTGGCAGAGCTGGAAAGGACAAGATGAGGTGGAGTTGTTCAGGCTTCTAGCCAAGGGAGAACTGAGATCTGAACTCTGTCATGATGGCTCTTTATGTACTTTACACTGAGTAAAAACAGAAAATTCCCTGAGGCCAGAATTTCACAGTTCAGTGTCTCTTAATGTTTAGGCTCCAGCATTTCTTGCTTGATTTGGCTGTGTGACTCTGGGATGCACAGAGGCTCAAGAGTCAACAGGAGGGGCTCATTTTGTTTCAGAGTTTGGTGCTAATAGCACTTTTCTGGGAAGCAGAAGCTCTATGTTTAAACCCCTTCAAGCTATGAAGGAGTGTATCACTCGTTGTGTGAGTCCAGTTGTGCAAGAGGCAAATGATAAGTCCTCTGGGAGGGTTTTGAGTGGAAATGGCAGTGGCTGCTGTCCTCTGTCTCAAAATGCTGCATGAGAAGAAAGTTTGAAGGTACTTGAGTTGTGGAAGGAAATAAAACCAAGTTTTCCAGTTTTTGCTGGAGCCATTTAGAATCACAGAATCATCAAGGTTGGAAAAGACCTCTAAGATCAACCATCTGCCCTACAACCCCTAACCATTGAACTGTAGCACCTCATTTACCCATCTTCTTGGCACCTCCTTGGATGGTGTCTCCACCACCTTCCTGGGCAGCCTATTCCAATGTTTAACCACTCTCATTTGTGAAAAGTGGCTCTTAAAAGGTGAAAATACTCTATTCAGATAGACAGCTACCTAGAGAAGAGGATTCAGTGCTTTGAATCCCAAAGGGGGTGTGAGTGCCATATATTCAGGCGATTCAGACAACTCAGATCTACAGAGGATAAATCATCTTCATTTGTGAAGTTAGATCTCACAAGTCTTTACAGATCTTCATGTGTTCCCTTTGTAGTCAAAGGAGATAGACATGCCTATATTTTCAGCTATTTTAAAACTATATCTAAAGCATGTATCTTTAACACTCCTAGACTTATCACATGCATACTTATATTTTCACACAGAGCAGACACCCATATTTTGAAGACAAGTAGTTGCATACCTATTGGTGTAACAAACATGTTTCATAGGCCCATGCAGTACATATCATAGAGCATGTATTTTTAAGCAATGTATAAAAAAAAATATTGGTTTTGTACTCTTTGAAATTTCTTGACTTGATCAATCTGTAAACAGGACCTGGATCTATTAGCAGTGAATCTGATCTGCTTCAGTAGCTCCCATGTTGCCAGTTGAGTCCTCTGAGAGGTATTATACAATTAAGGTAGATTTTCATAACTGCATATATGACATGCAACAGGTTGGTATAAATTTGCAGCATAGACATGGTGATCTGGTGCAGCAGAGTTCATAACTCATAAATGCAAGTAAAGTGCTGTTCTGGTCTGTAATATTTCTATCCATAGTATCTTCCATTCACTCTCTTCCTAAAATGTTGTACTTTGCAGATACAACAAACTAAATGAAAAAAAGACAGAATTTCTGGAGAACATTGCAGTCTATGGAGATGCTTTCCTTTTATTGCCAGCATTTGCCTTCAGAAGCAACACAGCCACTTCTTTCAAAGTATATCACACTCTGCAAGAGTTCAAAGCAACCCAGAGGGCAATATTTTTTCACCCCACTTATCTGAAAAGTCTTGCCCAGTTCTGGAGAACTAAGGGTGTGAAAGCCTACCGGTTGTCATCTGGTTTTATGATCACTAGTGCTGCTCTTGAGCTGTGTGAGGAAGTGAAGCTCTATGGCTTCTGGCCTTTCTCAAAATCTACAGAGAAGATGCCAATCAGCCACCACTATTACGACAACCAGTTGCCCAAACCAGGTTTCCATGCAATGCCCAAAGAATACAACCAGATCCTTCAGCTTCATGGCAAAGGCATTTTGAAGTTGCAGTTTGGTAAATGTGAATCTAACTAAAAAGGTAGGTCGCATTCTTACCACATAAAATGTCTTTATTTAAGTAATGTATCAAGGTAAATTTTGTTTTGCGAACATTGTGGATCTGTTCTTCCTTAGAGAGTTGTTTCTACCTTACATGTAATAAAAACTTTATTCATAAATAAGTGGGAGCTTGAAGTTTTCTGAATAAATATAATGTACCACAGAGCTGAAAGATGTTTTCCAGCTACGAACTCTAGATGGGGAGCATAGCTCAATACACATTATCACCATAATTCACAGTCAGTCAGTAGTGTCTCCTTATCTCAGCTATGTGTAAGATTTTTTTGAACTGTTTTATTAAAGGCAGTCCGATACTATGAGCTACAAAAGGAGACACTTAATCCTGGCACAGCCTTTTTAGATGTATACAGAGGCCAAAGTGAAGATCAGGATTGTTCCATGAAGGAGTAGCATGCATATGTGCCCTTGTTCCCTCTTGTTAGGTAAAGAGCAGTGGAAAGCAGTATGGTCTTACAGCCCAGGGCTGCCAACAGCTTGTGGACAACAGTGAGGAAGCTGACATACACTACAGCAGATCTCACTGAGGATTTTACCTCGAGGCAGCTCAGGATCTGGGAGTTAGAAATACAGGATGAAGTGTCATTCCCTTTCCTCTGTCCTTTCTAACTGTCCCATCCCCCTCAGACCTCAACTCTCTGTGTATTGCCTCAGAGAAATGCAGTACAGAGTCTGGTCACTGACCTTGAGGCAATTTACTGTGTACAGGTGACAGATGACTTTGAAAAGATTTGTCTGCATGTTTTCATTCTTGATTTGCCGTGTTGACAAAATAAGATGTATTTGTATAAATACTACTTCATTTTCTTAGGTTCAGAAACTCCCCAGCTCACAATACTATCACAATACAGATTTGCCTTTCAGAGAACTCTGTTTTGACCAGGGGTTCAGTTCAAGTTAGTATAACAGTAAGTGAAATGTAGGGTAGAATTACCATTGTATACAGGATGCTTTAATTGGACTGATGTAATCTCATAACTGCATTACTCAATTTAAATAAAATAGCATCATCTTGTTCAATCCAGAAATTTTAAGTTCAGAAGCTCAAGGCTTTTCTTCTGGCTAAGTTCAGAAATGTATATGAAAATATCCTTTGATGTTATTTAGAAAACATGCTATCAAAGATATGTTCATACTTGGCTCATTGTGAGAGACTGTTGAGTTTCAAACGTCAAGATTGCTGGTACCAAGAAGACACTATTTTGTTAAATTTCAGTTTATTTGAGGAAATGGAAAAATAAACTTCTTTCATATATTACTAGAATAATGTAAAACACTTGAGAAGGGACACAGAAGCCAGTTACTGAATCCATTTTCCTAGTACATGGCAGAAGATTACCAAGGAGGAGGTGTCTGTGTATGCAATTTCCTGTGGTATGCTTTTTTTTTTTTTTTTCTTTTAAAAAGATGTAGCATATTGGACAGGCTAAGAATTACACAATATATTTTTCTTAGTGGCTAAGCTATTTACACCCTGTGGTTTGCATTGTATTTATTCTTCCTATAATATAAATCACTGGCAACATACCATGTAATTTTAATTGTAGTAACTACACCAGCTAAGAAAATAAAAGACAACTCCTTATGCATATTTAATCTAGAGAGGTGGAGGTAGAAGCCATAAAATTGTTTAAGCATCTGTATGGGTTAATTAAATGCTGCCTGTGCTTGACAGACTGAAAATCACTTGTGTGTCCAAATTTGCAAAATAAGCTGTAAAGAAAATTTGCAAAATAAGCTGTAAAGAAAAAATCAACCAGAAGTTGTGCTGCCCCAAGATTTTTCTCCACTATATTTAAAGTAATAAAATTTAGCTTTTTAAAACCAAAGAAAATGAAGTGCTTTGAGTATGAGCTACTAGTTTGCTAGTGTTACAAACTGTTAGAGATAATTGAAATTCTATAGTAATAGACTCATAGAATCATTTGGGTGGAAAGGGACCTTTAAAGGTCAACTATTCCAGCCCCCCTGAAGTGAGCAGTGACATCTTCAACCAGATCAGGTTGCTCAGAGCCCTGTCCAGCCTGACCTTGAATGTTTCCAGGGATGGGGCACCTACCACTTCTCTGGGCAACCTATTCCAGTGTTTCATGAACCTCATTGTAAAATTTTTCTTCCTTCTATCTAATCTAAATCTACTCTCTTTTAGTTTAGAACCCCTCGTCCTATTGCAACAGGTCCTGCTAGAAAGTTTGTGTCCATCTTTGTTATAGCCCCTCTTAAGTACTGAAAGGCTGCAGTAGGATCTCCCGGGAGCCTCCTGTTCTTCAGGCTGAACAATCCCAACTCTCTCAGCCTTCCCTCACAGGAGAGGTGCATCGTCTCCTCTGAACTCACTTCAACAGGTCCATGTCTTTCCTGTGCTGAGGACTCCAGAGTTTGGTGAAGTACTGCAGTCTGAGTCTCTCCAGAGCAGAGCAGAGGGGCAGAATAACCATCCTTGGCCTGCTGGCCAGTATAATGAGTATATTTCACTGAAAAGATCCTTTTCTAAGCATTCAACAATCTTCGTTCTTTTTTCAGTTTCCCTTTTATGTTCTTCTTCCTGCTTCATACTCTTCCCTGTTAGTGGGTAGCTGAAGGTGGCTTCCTTACACCACTGGGTGCCCACAGAAGTCTTATGCAGAACTTTCCTCACCTGTTATTGGGACACAGAAGTATGCTGCTGTATATAAGAAGTGTGAGAAGCAGCTCTGCTGCAAGCACCTGCATTGCAATCAGGTAGTAAGTTCTAGAACAACATAGGGAGAACATAACAGCATCCCAGTGAATCATTTTGGCAGTATTGCTCATAAACGTGATTCTTGTAATTGCAAAGGTGAAGGTTTCTTATTGTCTAGAAAGAATTGTCAGATATGAGAGCCCTGTAGAGCTGGTGCTGAATAATGTTGGAAACTCTGCCTTAATATCTACTTCTGTACCTACATGGTTATGCTCAACAGACATGTATATCTCTTTGATAAGGAAAATGCACACCTATCACAGATAGTAAAATGGAAAATGAGACATCAGCAAAATCTTGCAATGTAATTAAAATAATGATCTTTATTATTTTGTATTAAATAACCAGATCACTTTTACTGTGGCTCTACAGCTGAAGGAAGTCTTGTTTGTTCATTGGTTTAACCTGATAAGCCTGAAGGGCATGTCATTAGGTTCAAGTAAACATAAGTTCATGGAGGGGAAATAGTCTGATTCATATTTAAAAATAGTAAAATCTGATTAGAAAAATAGAGAGATGATAAATTAATCAGAGTGGCAAAAATTTGATTGCCCAGGAGCCTTGTTAAAATGCAGATTTTGTCTGACCAAGAACCCATCAGGTTTTCTGTTTGCTAGAAAGAGACAGCAGAGAAGAGGAGTATGTGTTGTTTTGCTATACAGCACAGTAACATTAAGCAGCTGCTCAGAGGAATCAGTCAACAGAAAAAAATATAGAAAGAAAGAATGAAACTGTGACTCCCTGAGCCTGGGAGGAGAATAGTGTTCAATCATCCCAGCAGGTCTGAAGGAGGAGAGCGTGAACAGAGAGGTGGAGATTAGGGAGTAAGAACTGCTGAACCTTTGACAGAGCTTGAGTGTGTCTTACCTGGAAAATAACAACTTTGACTGGGCTTTTTAACAGATGATTAAAATCCATCTGTTTCTGATAGAAGAGCAGTGCAGCCCCCACTCAAGGTGGAGCTGCACAGTATGCTGAAAAGTCAGGGGGCTGCCTGCTTATTTGCTCAGGAATAACCATGAGAGAGAATACTTTTGTTCCAGACTGTCAGCATGTGATCTTTTTTCTAATTTTAAAAATTGCTGTAATCCAAACAAGTGATAAATACTCTTATAAACAACCTATTTAGAAATATAACAAAAATAAACTACTTGTAATAATAGGATACCACCATGAGCTTGAATTCTGCTGAAATTCTGTTATGCTTGTGGTATCTCAGTGTAGTTAGAGAAATATGAACTGCGCCACAGTTCACTTTTAATTACCTTGAGAAAGATGATACCATATTTTGAAAATAAGGATACCTCTGGATTCCTGCCAGGCAGCCAAATTTCAGCCTAGCCTTGACTTGGGCAAATATTATCCAGCATGAAATTATTAGATATATGCAACACTGAAAGAAAGTCTCTTCTTTAGTACTCATGCAGTATTGCTTTTAAGCACACACTTTGCTCCTGTGTTGAGCCACTAAGTTTAAGTGTGAAGAATGTCAGTAATGAAACAAGTGAAGATAGGTTGCTTCTGGTTTAGTTAAAACCCTCCAGAACAGAAACATATTGATTAAATCAAATTAGAATTTGTTAGATTTCAGATCAAATGAAATGTATTGACAGATCTAGAAGGGTTTTGGTTTGATTTTCCACAAAAGAGCAAACCTGTTTAAGAAACAGAATTATTTCAGTCTCTAGCTATTTCAAAACACGACAAAGATAACATAATTTAGAACATACCCATATTCAGATCAGCTTGGGAAGCCTGAAAAAGGTGATGCAGGTGGAGTAAGTGTGAGCAGTTCTGGGGATATTCAAACGAAGAAGTCCTCCTTTAGAAAGAGCAAATGCTTGAGCTGAACTAGTCACTAGCAGTCCAGCTTACCCAGAGGAATTTTGTGAGCTTATGTAAAGTAAACATCATAGATTTCCAGTCTGAAATAAGGATGAAAAAGTAGATGCAAAAAGGTAGAATTCATATACAGGAGCCTAAGCTATTGGCTTATTCTAAATATGAGAAGCCATTTTCCTACTATACAAGAAATGTTAATAACATATGTTATTGTTTTAATTCCAGGGTGATGATTCTAAGGAGACAATTTGTATGTATCTCAGCAGTTCAGTGTTGGAGTTGATTTCATGTGATTTTGTGAGCATTAAACAGCATTATTACCATAGAGAAATATTTTACAATTGGGGAGAAAAAGAAGCAAAGATGCAATTACTGCTACATTTCTGATTTTTGAGTAAGCATTTTTTAAAATACAAAATCACATTAGTGAAATTCTGAAACTTGTGACTATTGGTTTAATTGCAGCAAAGCACAATCTCAGGTTGATGGCAATATGTGACATTCATAATGTTTTGACATAAGATTTCTGGTTTTGTTAATGTCATGTGATGCGGTCTCTGTATGGTAGCTGCATGAGTTGGCAATGAACATTTTCAATTAAGAACTTGCTCCTGTAAACACTAGCATTTGTCTACATGATAAAGGTGATAAGAGCTATAGAGGAGTAGTTAATTTAGAACCATGTCAGTTTTAGTTTGTCCCAGAGTGCACAGATGAAAAGAAGAATCCCTCAGGATAGAGATACCCAAGAGGTTTACAGGCTTTCATTTTGCAATAGGTAATGATCTGGATTTAATGGCATCACTCGTGAATTATGTTGATTTCATGAAAAAGTGTTTGAAGGGCTGGAGTTGTATATTTGTTTTTATATCCATCTTCTTGTTTGTGTTCCTGTCTAAGGTTCAGTTCAGCTCTCAGTGAGGACAATAAGCTAAGTTCATGCTGCAGTCCCCGGAATCTTTATGGAGCACAACTTGGCACACATTCCTGCAATCTCAGCTCTGTATCTCAGCTGACATATGATCATTAGGAAAATGAGCAGTACCAAACCTATCATTTCTTCTAATTCTTTTTCACCTAGCACAGCTCCAAACAATTTGTGACTACAAATAAGGATTGTTAAACTAAGCTAAGCATCGATAGAAGTAAGTCTCTAACAATCAAGCCCAAGCTCTTCTATATGAGAACATATGAGAAAAGAACCTGCAGACACTTTATTAAAAACCCATGCAGTTCAGTGCTTCAGGTTTCCATGTGGTCCTGGAATACTGTGGAGCAACATCCTAGCTATGCTATTGCTTACATAGAAGACAATAAAAACTTGTAATAATCGGTCTCTGTTTAAAGAAGAGTTTTAGTGCCTTTTTTGAGAGTCTATTGAATGATCAGTTCAAATACCAAGTGTCCTCTCTCTCCTTCTTTTACAATCAGATACTATTGGGTATTTTGTTTACTTAAAATCCTTTTACCACTGTGGCATTAAATCCTCAGTCAACTGATAAGAAGAGCATTCCATAATCTACTCATTGAGGATAGTAGCTGTAAAAAAATCCTGCTTAAATGAATTGCACCTTTTAAAATAACATTCAAACCCCCTTTTAAATGGATACTTTATAAGAGCATTTCTATATTGTAATATTTGAAAGCTTACCTTGCAGCAGTTTTATAATCACATAAATTATCCTAAAAGTCTTAGAATCAATTGTTATGGATCAAGTTCTGTTGACTAAAAAACATTGAGCATTTTGGTCCAGTTCCAAGATAATCCTGTTAGAATCCAATACAACTCCTACCTAAGCAGAAGTGTCCATAAATCCTGGTTGTATATATCATCAATAAAAGTCAAGTTTTGTAGAATAAGTTTTCTAAAAAGTAGATGTTGCTTTGGGGCATGGACTGACACCAGTAGTATACGAGTGGACCTCTGAATATTGGTAAGGCTTTTAAGAGAAACAAAGACATCAGAATTGAGTCAGTGGGTACATCTACATTACCAGCTGGTGACTGAAAGATGAGCACAAGGGTTTGATTTACTGTGGTCTGTTATGGTCCCAGCATCATATGCCCACATTTTATCTTCACCAGCAGTGAAATTTGAATCCTAGAATCTGCCAAGCTGGAAGGGACCCATCAGGATCATCAAGTCCAACTCCTGCCCCAGTGTAGAGCACCCCCAGAATCATACCATGTGCCTGAGAGTGTCATACAAAATATTCTTGAACAGGCTTGATGCTCCTGTGATGACTTCCCTTGTGCTTGTTCCATTGCTCAGCTGCCCTCTGGGTGAAAAACCTTTTCCTGATACCTAGCCTAAACGTCCCCTCATTCAGCTTCCTACCATTTCCCCGAGTCCTGCCTTTGGTCACAGGAGTGAAGAAATCAGTACCTGCCCCATCTCTTCCTCTTGTGAGGAAGCCATATACTGCAATGGGGTCACTCCTCGGCCTCCTTTTCTCCAAACTGAACAACCCAAGTGACCTCAGCCATTATTCATAAGTCCTCCCTTCCAGACCCTTCACCATCCTTTTTGCTCTCTTTTGGATGCTCTCCAGTAGCTTGATGTCTTTTCTGTACTGTGGTGCCCAAAACTGCATACAGTACTCAAGGTGAGGCTGTACCAGTGCAGAGTGGGACAATCAGATCCCTTGACTGTCTAGCAGCACTGTACTTGGCACACCCCAGGACATGTTGGGCCCTCCTGGCTGCCAGGGCACGCTGCTGGCTCATATTCAGTTTGCTGTCAACCAGGAGCCCCAGGTTCCTCTCTGCTGCACTGCTCTCCAGCCACTCATCCACCAATCTGAATTTGCCACCAGTTACCTCATCCTAGATGCAGAATTTGGCACTTGCCCTTGTTAAACTTCAGTGTGGTTGGTGATTGTCCATCTCTCTATCCTGTCAAGGTCATTTGTGCCAGTTTCCAGACACAATCATCTGCTGGCAGACCCTACATCCATATTATGAGAGGTATGGATGATTGTCTACTGCAAGATCCTAGTTATAGATCAGAGACAAATTTGCTCCCAGACAAGCTCCTTCTACACCATAAATCGCTTGTGTAGTCTGGCCTTGAGTGTTTAGCAGGAAGCTGTGCAAAGGGACACTTGAACTTTGGGTGATGCAAGCAGCTAGGTTGAGGAGAGGAACCACATCATATTTCATCCAGAAAGGGATATATTCAGGCTTCATTCAGGCAAGTACTGTAACTTATTCCAGTCTAGTGCAGGGCAATGAGATGATCTTGGCTATGCAGCAGCTACATGGTTTTACTTGGAAAAATTCATACATCTCTTAGAGACTGAGAGGATCTTGCACTGGGTCTAGAACAAATGTTTGTGCTTTGTGCATAAATAGTGGTGATGCGATCATCATTCATTGCTTGGATTAAATTTAGTGAACTACTTGGCATAAATTAAGTGGCTAAACCCATTCATGTGTAAGTAGAAGATGTGGAGTGTAGAAAATGAAATTTGCTTGCAGTGGGTAACTTTTCAAAAGTGTTTGTTAGTTAGTGCTATGTTGCCTTATCTCAGTAGATAAATGTATACAAGTGTACCATCAGACACCATAAAGATGGAAATTACTGTGTGTCTGACAGTGCAGCTGTGTTACTTACAACACACATGTATTAGCATATGGATAGAAAAGTTATTGGAATACATTTTAAAAGAGGTTTAGCCTCTTAAAGAAGAAACCTATTCTAGTTTCCTCAACACAAATAGTTCTTAAATGGAATGTGGTGTATCACTGACAAATGAGAGCAAAGAGAAAGCTCTGTAGCACGGTGGACAGACACTTGGACTTTTCAGTGCAATTTCAATGAAGTTTAAACTTGCCATTGACCTGAAGACTTGATCCTTTATGCTCTCAGAGCTCTCAGATTTGTGTTGAGCACAAGACTGACAAGAAGTACATGGAGGAACTGTTAACCTTTCCTAGCCTTTCCTACAAGTACTCATAACTCCTCATAGAATATAATTATTGTCTATAAAACTTTAGATGAAGAACCTATTTTTAATGTATCTCAGGCCTTACTCCAGACATGAAGTTATTAAGAGAAGTTAGTTCCACTCACTTTACTCCATGGGAGTACAAACTTTATACTCAGCTTTATTATAGCTACTGCTGCTATGTGCTTGGCACCTAGGTCCTGTTAATTTGTGCACAGGCTGGGCAAGTTAATAGTGACATTTCTGTAACAGGATACAGTTAGATTAGTCGAGAATTGCTGAAGTACATTCACAGTGGGAAAGGTTGTTTTCTCAGATAACAAAATAAATTATTTTTTATTTGCTTTACATCCTTGTTGGGTTAATGATGAATAAATGGATTCTGCACTGGGCTGGGAATGCTTATGACACTTTTGCAAGTGCAGTTTGGATTAAGGATTCTTGACCAGGGGCTAGGAAGGGCCTCTCAGTTCTCACATGAGGAATAACCACTTTCAGGGTTTGTGAGCCTCTGATGTTGTCACATGCTGTGGAGTAAATGTTGAGATTAAATAGTTTTCTAAAGATAGAAACACTGACAATGTGCTAATGGTTCCACTGTACCTTTGCAGAGGCTGACAGTGTCCTTGCACATGACTGCTTCACAGCATCATTAGATAAAAGCCTGCTTGACTGCTTTTATTCCATTTTTTCTTCTGGATCTTTAGTGTTGCATCTTTCTTTTGGGTCCAGTGCTGCCTTGAGCGAGTTATTTCCCTTCCCCATGTGGAGTGTTTTGTAGTCCTGTTTGGTGTCTGTTAGAGAGTTTGTATGACTGTGAACCAAATGTTGCTATGTTTGCAACACAGGAAAATATACTCTAAATGTCTTGGTTTACACCTCAAGGGAGGCAACATGGTGGGAAATTCACACTGTGTAACTGGGAGTGCTAAATTCAGGCTGTAGCTCCAGGATGACTGAAGCTGTGATGGCTGCCTACACAGTCCAGTCCTTGGTCTTGTGCTGCACCTCCTCCATCATGCCAGCTCTGGCTCCTGCCTGACCCTGCCCTGAGCCATTTTGGCACTCTGAGCCAGCAAAACAGTAATGTGGCAACAGAAAGGCAAAATTGGTTCGTGCCAGCAGAGCCAGGGGAATTTCACATTTAAAGCAAAGGAGGTGGGACTGTAGGGATACATCAGGGGCTGTTCGCTGTCTGATGGCTGTTGGACAGGCCCAGTGGTCCCCTGAAGCCTCAGTCAAGTCAGGCAGGTAACATCTCTGGGGTCAGAAGGTGCTTAAGATGGTGACAGAAGGTGCTTAAGGACTCTAGGTACCCACACCCACTCTATGTACCTACCATGGATGATTATTGCTCCTCCTTCTCACTTTCCCGTTACAGTAATTTTAACAAGCACCAGCAGGTTCAGAAATAATATTTAAAAAAAAAAAAGCCCTTTGAGTGTAAATGCTGTTTCTCAGTTCATTGACAATAAACTAGAATAAACTCATTCATTATTCAGCATGCCTATGCTTTCAGTCTCAAACAGCATCTGCAGAGAGCAGAGCTGCACCAGGTCTGCGAGTTTTGAGACAGTTAATCTCAGTTTGATTCTTTTTGCTCTGTACAGTAGTGAGATGTCTTGAGTCAAGATTAAATTCTCTGTCTTATGTGATTCAGGGAAAGAAACTAAATGATGTAGGTGGTTTAGCACCTTCTGTGGGCTCCCCAGATGAGAAGCAAAATATTCCTGTTGTTACATATTACTTGATTTTATCCAGTACAGGTATCTGGATTGGTTAATTAGTCTGAATTAATTAATCACTTAGATCTTGAGCCTGCTCAGACTGTGGTGGAGCTACAGCCTGACAGTCTAGGTTAAAAAAGTTATTGAGCTGAAGGTCTTTCTCAGTCCTGTCACTTGCTCTCATGTGACAAATCTGCAGAATGAGATCCTGAACATGAGGAATAATTTCTTTACTGTAAGGGTTAGAGAGCCTTGGAACAGGCTTTCCAGATAGGTTGTGGAGTCTCCTTCTCTGGAGACTTTCAAGACCCATCTGGATGCATTTCTGGGTGACCTGCCCTAGTTTTGGTCCTGCTCTGGCAGGGGGGTTGGACTCAATAATCTTCAGAGGTCCCTTCCAACCCCTGACATTCTGCAATTCTAATACAGCTTTATTTCAGACCGCTGGTAGCCACTTGTTGCACACTTTGAAGCAGTAGACTTCTTACATATGAGCTTGCTAGTTAAATATAACCTAGTTTGAAATATTCACAGCCAGGTAATCCTTCATCTTGTGGCACTTCAGCAGCTGATCTCTTTCATCTCTAGGTCTGCCAGACAAGAATAGTAACAAAGGGATGTTTATTTACCACATAAAGCCTGGGTCTCTTGATTTTGAAACTGACATTTTAGGCAGGAACATTATTCATCTCAGAGTTTCTGGACAGACAAGTTTCAAAGGCTGCTGATCTCTCGGAGTACTCAGGAGAAATCATTTGCGCCTTTCATCTACAGCACACAATGAGTGACCAGGTTTATATTTATTAAGCTTTGTTCCAGAATTTCATAAAGTATTTCTTAATTGGCTCTAAATTATCATAATGGTCAAGTAGAGCATGAAACAGTCTGCAGCATGGCACTAAACAAAGGAACTATTGCTATGATTTAATGGTCTCCTTTCATAAAGTTGCATTTCAGAGCACATTACTGTTCTGGGAACACCAGCTCAGCAGAGTGACCCCAGGTTTCTGTGTTCCTGTGCACTGGTCCAGCTGGGGTAGCAGCCTGGCAGGATGCTCTTAGTGTCAGGCAGATTCAAGCAACACAAGAGAAAATGTGATGGGAGTACATCAGCATGGGTTTGCCATAGACCAAGGAGTAAACTTAGTACTGTGATGTGTGATACCTGCCTGAGTTCACATCCCTCTTTGTGTGAGCAATAATTGCCCTTTGGTGGAAGGTATTGGCAAATACTCATTTAAGGATGAAAACAGTCTGGCTGTTCATTACCAGAAAGAGTGACATCCTCATGTTGCCATCATATAAACAGTCAAATCTGTCTTCTGCTAATTCCTAATTTAACATCAACAGTACTTTAAATCTTGAAGAGGGGAGATTTAGGTTTAGACATTAGGAAGAAATTCTTCAATTTGAGGGTGGTAAGACACTGGAACAGGTTGCCCATGGAAGTTGTGGCTGCCCCCTCCCTGGAAGTGTTCAAGGCCAGGTTGGATGGGGCCTCGAGCAATCTTGTCTAGTGGGAGGTGTCCCTGCCCATGCAGGGGGGTTGGAATTAGATGATCCCTTCCAACCCAAACCATTCTGTGATTCTGTGATACACTGGTGTTTGTTGCTGCACCTGGTACTGCTGCGTCTTGCCTTTTTCTCATCCCTCTTCTCCAGTGAGGGAGAAAACTCAGACAATTGCGTGATGGAAGTATTTAATGACCCAACCCTGAATTCATGGTATCATGGCAAGAGCCATCAGAATGAATCCTGCTAATGGCTGTGACAGCATAGTCTAGCTCAAGACAATATTGCTAGGTTTCAATTCCTCACTATTCTCTTTAGTCACTGACCAGAGGAGATTCTTCACAGTAAGTTTGTATTGTAACAACCTGATAGGATTCTTAGTTCTTGGCTCAGCTGTGATATCATTCCCCCAAACCACCTCTTTATTGGTGTATTTACTGTTAGTGCTTAGGGTACAAAACCATTCTTAAAGCCTTGTAAAACTGGACTATAACAGCTGACATTTCTGCATGATTTATATGCACATTTTCTATAGTAGCTTCACTCATATTCTTTGTGATAATATTCTTAATATTCTTTTATTTGAGTATCTAATGAAAGTGATTCCCAATATTCGATATATTTTTATGTTACCAGAGTAAATTGTGAGGGGGTAGTTACATAATCTCACCTAAAAAAAACAGTGGTACAACCCAAAATAATTTTTAAGACTACCTGACTGATTTCTAGAAGGGTACTTTTGTTAGTCAATTGGACACTTGCTTCTTCATGGATTGACCTTTCTAAGGTGCATCTAAAAAGCCACCTCTGCCTCTAATTTAGTTCAGACCCGCAAGTAAAAAAATAGATGAATGGAGAAGTTCTGTGCAGGGTTGCTTCTTGAGGGGTGGCAAAGGCATGTTATTTTGTTTTAGAGACTCTTCCATGTATCAAAATGTAATTCCATAAAGTTTCTGTGATAGATTTTGTGCAAAGGTATCATTGTCTTTTAAAATGTGTATTGTTCAGCTTTCCCCTCTTGGAGCTGGTATAATTGTGCCCCTCTATGTACACCAAGCTCTGTGTGATGCTGCTAGTGTAGGCTCTGCTACTGCTGTTTCCAAAGAGGTTCTCTCAAATTCTCTCAACACTGAGCTTATTTATGTTTTCAGATGTGAACTTGATATTGTCTGAGTAGAATGTGTGCAGTGTGACATAGAAGTGTTTCTGCACAGGATTTAGGAGGAGGCACTGAAAGCCCCTCAGCTGTGTGTGTGCTTTTATTACAGAAAACCAAGATGAATTTGTAATGTTGAGTCATATGTTATGGCTGATTTAATTTGTACTTTGTCTTCATGTTTTAAGTGCCTAATGATTTTTTGTCAAGGAGGCAATGGTTTCACTATTATAATGCATACTTAGAATCCTGCACTTGTTACTTGTTCTGTAATAGAATATTTTTGCAGTTTCTGCTTGGAAATAAAGAATTATTAGGCATAATTGTGAAATTTTTTTTGTTTTTTGAATTCCTGAGACTTAATAATCAAAAATATGTCTTTTGAAGTATGGTGTTGCTCTGATTACAGCTGTGTAAGCAACTGACGGTAGAAATCTAGACAGTTCCTTAAAATTCTACAAGGAAAAAACCAAGCTGTGCTTAAAAACAGGTATGGGGGATTGGGGCATTGGTGCATGTATAAATAGATGTTGCTTAACTAGTACCTTCATGTAATTTCAGTCCTTTATGTTTCTCTATAGCAACACAGCAACTTCTTCTGTTACTTCTGATGGCTTTAAATAGTTTTTATAATTCTTTTTTTAAGAAAAGGAATAAAAAGGGAAAGAAACCAAACAGGAAATAAAAATTGTTACCATTTTCCTCTAAAAGTAGGTACTAAATTTGAAAACTATCGCTAAAAATAACTGAATGCTTCAAAAACAGTGATTAACTGAAAAGGTTAAAACCACTGACGTAAAAGTTTTTCATACAAAATATTGACCATGAGTACCTGTCTAGTAAATGTGTTTCTAGTAAACCTCTAGAGATGTTTTGGTGGCTCATGTGTGATTTTTTCTTAATATAGGTTTTGGCCATGTACACATACTTACAGGGAATGAGTGTCAAACAGATTAATTTCAGAGAAAGCATTTTCCCTCAAAGAATTTACTTTTTGCTTTTGCCCAGAAGAATCCCATAGAGCTTCTGTGCTACTTACTGTGACTTCTCCAAGTAGAAGTTCACTGTCTGGTCAAATCGGGTCAAATATGTACAGGCAGCTGTTTTGAGCTGTGGACTATTATCCTTTAGAGCCCTCTAGAGACTGAACTGCAATTGCCAAATTTTATTGCAGCCGGAACAGAGAATTAGAACTGAGAAGTTTTATTTGGCTTCATGGATCACCAAGTGGTTTCTGCCCAAAGATTAAGATCTGGATCTTTGTGGCCTCCCTCCTTTCCATAGAGTGAGTCTTTCATAGATGACAAAACCAAAGGATTTCTTTTGTTAGTTGTGCTGACAGCTGGATTAGCATATATGAGTGATGCAGATGCAAATGTGTCCTTGTAATCAGAGCAGCTTGTAAAGCCTAAGTGTGATTTCTGCTGTGGAAAGTCAGTGTCTTAGAATGAATTTAGCTATCTGAAATATTTAGCTGATAAACAGCTAAATGTTGAATGAGCAGCACTGCCTGGTGATTAGGACTGTTTGGTCAAGGTCCAGAATAAGTGAGCACTGCCCCAGACAAAGCATTACCTTTTCCTTTCCCACTGCTTAGCAGGGTAGCTGTCAGGAAAAAGCTGTCTGGGCAAGAGGAGAGCCAGGTGAAGCTGTTGAGTGCTGAGGTTCTGTCTGTCAAGCAGTTGTACCTCTGGATCACACCAAGCACAAACCATTCTAGAGGCAGAGAATCTCCCAAGAAGACAGCACTCCAGGTGTAGGAGACACATGGTTACTGGTTTCAAGAGGGCTTAAAGAATTTTCACAGGAGGAGCAACAAGATTGTACAAGGCCAGGTTAGGTTTTCCTCCTGCTTCTACTCTTAGGTAAAAAATGTCAAGTGAAGATAACACAACATCAGTGCATAGTCTTAGTCCAGGCACAGAGAATGGCTGACGTGTAGACCACAAGCTGAAAGCCACAGCAGTGGGCCAGGGGAGTTGGAGTCATGGCCACGTGTCCTGGTATAGACCAGGATAGAACTAATTTTCTGACTTGTAGTTTTGCTTTCAGCTAAGTCTCTCATAAGTAGTTGCACTTCCTGAAAGTAGCATCAAGTTTCTCAGTCAGTGTCTGCTTCTGGGACTGATAACACTCGATGTTTATAATTACAGCTGGAGAATGGTGTGCAGAACCAAGGCCACTGCTCAGTTCTGAGGAACGTCTTATGCTCTGGAAAGAGGAAGGGAATAAAGTGGTCACACCTGCAACTCTCCTTTAGGGAGGAGCAGACAAGATAATGACCAAAATTGACCAGAGTATTCCATCCCATATGCGTCATATTCAGTATAAATTTGAGGGTAAAAATTGATCACGAGGGTCAAACCACTTCTTTTCCTGTCCCTGTTTGCTTCGGCATCCTGGGAAGATTCCATCCGTTCATCTCCTGTGGTCCTGATCCATTCCAGCCTGAATCCTTGTGTTCCTGCCTCCAGCTCCTGACTGCTGCTGACCCCAGGAGTTCAGCCTGGACTTTCCCAGGGCTGCCCTGCAGCCTCGGTGGTGATGGGAGCATTGTTGGGAGGAGGGGGAGAGGAATGTGGTATTGTTTGTCTGTATATTTGTATCTATTTTATTTCCCTTTTTTATCATTACTGTTTCATTAAAGCTGTGTAGTTTAATTCCCCACCCATAAGTCTCTCTCCCTTACTCTCTCTCCTTTCTGTATCAGGGAGGGGGATTAATAGAGAGCATATGGCATTCAGTTACTTGCTGGCCCAGAGTTAAACTGTGACACCATAACCAGCCAGCAGCTGAAAGAATACACACATGGGCTGAGGAAGATGATCAGCATTTTAAAAAGAAAGGTGTGATCATCTCCCTCAAGGATCCCAGTATGCCCATGTTCTCGTATTTTAATGTGTCTCAGTTTTGAGCTACAGGTGTAAGTTTTAGCTTGCCTCTTCCATCCTGTGTCTTCATCCTGTCTCTGTCATCCTCACTCTGTGAGCCAGAGCCAGTTAATAGTAAATAGGAGTTGTTAAGGTCTCACAGCCTGTGCAGACTGATAGATGGAACCATCTGGTAAATGGAGAGACCATAAGGCATTGGTTCTTAAGTATATAAATGCAGATGAAACTTTTATCATGTAAGTGAAAAAAAAAAAAAGAAAAAAAAGAGAGCCCAGCAAGGACTGGATTTAGAGCTTCTGTTTTCTGCATCACAGAAGCAAAGCTGAATTTATTCCTGAATCTTGTGTCCTGCTACTGCTGTAGGAGGAAGAAATGCTTTATATGCTGGGAAAAAGATACAAGTATTAGAATTAGAGTCACTTTCATTACTTTATTAGGTATTTTGAGAGACTTCCAGGGCAAAAGTAATCTGTCTGAATTCTAAGCATAGTGTTTCTTGTGTAACTCCAAGCTTGCAGGGGCATTAGTTCTTTTATTTAGCTTTTAATCACCTTTGTAAGGACAAAAATTGCTCTTGCATTGTAGAGTTTTAAAAGAGGAAAAAACACTCAGCTCTCTCAACTGGAACTGCCCCTCTAAAGCTGATACTTTGCCTTGAACAATGTGCATTGTGTAAAACCTGCTGTTAGCCAGGGAGGGACCCTGGCAGTGGGTTGGAGCCTTGAGCTTTCTCTGCCCTCTTAAGAGAGCAGGGGCACAGCTCCTGCCCACGGGCTGCCCCAACCCCAGCCAGACCCCTCAGCAGCTGGGGCCTCCCACTCCTGCTGGGGAGGCAGGAATGATGGGTTGGAATCAGCTGTATGGGATGAAGGAGCCAAGTGACATGCTGCCTTGGAAGTGTCCTAAAGCTGGACTATGATCCAAAAGAGGAGCAAAAGAAATCTGATTGTAGCTGGATTTTAAATAAATTGGTTCTGCTTTTCCAAAATACAGAGTCGTTACACTCTCAGGAAAGGTTTTACAGCTAGTTCCATAAAAAGGCAATTACATTCTCTGAGGCATTGGAATAGAAAAGTAGGAGACCAGATTTAAGATACTCTGGACATGATATGTCATGGAGAAATGTGAAGAAGGAAGGAAGGGGGGGTGGGAGGGGTGTCATTAGGTGACAGAGGCAAAGACCTAAAATGGGAGCTTTCCGTACTCTGATGTTGAGTACACCATTCTCCATCAAATGTAGGTATAAAATAACTTCCTTTTAAAAAGCCAAACATGTTGAAATGCTGGATGGGCCAGAGTGGGAGGTAGATCTGGCAGCTCTGACACAGCTCTACTGGTGGGTGGCCTTGGGCATTTCACCTTGAAAATGTAAAGCTGAGTGAGGCTGCAGAAGGAAAGAACCTGAGGTTCATCTCACCAACCACGGTCTCCACAGGGTGACTTGTGTGCTAAGCTCCATAGCACACATATCCATAAGTTACAGGATGCTACTTCATAGTCAGTGTGACTACTTCCTGTACAAATTTCTACATCATAAACACCTACACTTATTAGGCAATCCCCATCATTCCTGTCCTACCCTTTCCCTATCTACATTGAATGGCTTTAGCAGTGTCTTAATCATAGAGCTCTGAACTCTGCTGGCCCTGTTAGCTTTGCTATAATATAGATAATTTCTAGGATGAGCACTCTTCTTCTGAACACATTGAACATCTTTCAGAAGACTCTAAAATAGAAACTCTGAGAACATTAACTTGGAGCACTTTTCAAGTTCATCTTACTTGCAGTCCATTAAAGTGAAGTGACAATTGAGGTGTGACATGAAGTAATTATACTGATTGTGTTGTATTTGCTCCACAGGAGCTGAATGATTTGCTGAGGATATTAATTTCAAAAGTCAGACAGCAAGAGATCAGCTGACATGGAAGATCAGTGCAAAGTGACCTCACACCAGGGGGAAAGGAAAATAAGAGAGAGGAATGAGGCCCAGCACAGGAGTTGAGTGCTGTGTAGTCTAGCAGGGAATGGAAGTAGTTGCACCTTGGCAGCAAATGTGGTCTCCCTGGCACTGAATGCAGGTGTCATCACTGTAGATCTCCTTTGTGGTCTATGTAGAGAAGTGGAGAATAATTCATCTGGATTAATTCAGGTATCTATGTTAGGATGTGATAAATCATGCTCCAGATTCCCTTTTTTATAAAGAGAGTGTAGGGTGAGTAGCTGGGCCACAGCATCTATAGCTGGATGCTCCCCTCTAAGGAACTACAGTTCCTTAGTTCAGTGAAAGTCAGGTACCAGCCCAGAATGAGCTACCATCTGCCTTGTTCATACAAAGTCATGGACTTAGGTGTGGCCTGATCATTACACCTGTGGTGTTACACTTTGTGACCAAGGAAATAGTAGCTAAGTAGCAAACTATACAGCATCACTTAGAAACAGCTTATAATGAGATCAGGCTGGTAAGGATTCACTGCCAGAATCTGTACCTTTGTGAATAAGGAACATGGTGAGCTTAATTTCATTGATCTCTAAAATAATTTTCACAGTCACAAGAAGTTAATGATAATGTAGAAGTTCTTTTACTTTATCAAATGCTCACTGCTGAAATCAGTAGTGGATTTGTGTACTTGCACTGTTGTGCACCCCCAAATGGATTAAAAGTAGTTTAATCCAATTGTGCTTCGGCTTTAGCTTGGCAATCTAGCAGGGCAAGTAAAACTGCTTTCACTTAGGGATTGCCACTGCTTCACTTGGATAAATTCATTAGCAAGACTTAAAGTAACTGTGAGTCTGAGGGGCTTTGGGAATCATGAGCTAGATCTTACTGACAGAATCAAAAACTGTAGGTAATAGCCTGTTTTCAGTGTAATATGGCATTAATGAAGAGGACATCATGGAGCTTGACTGAGCAGCATATTCCCTGAATCTGGATATCCACCCTCGGAGAAAGAGGTAAGCACTAGCAAAAGCATGATTCTGTGCTAATGGGGATAATCCACACTCAACCAGTCCCTCATGGCTTCATCTGTCATTTGCAAGAAAAGCTGACAAATTATGTCAGTTTCACTAAAGTGTTGGCTTGGCCAAGAAACAATGTCTTTGCACATCTGGACCAAAACAAGTCTTCTTCAGTAGTCAGTGGACTATTGGGAACAGGCTTATCCCATCCACCAGGGTGCTGTTATGCCTCTGCTGACAGCAGAGAGCCAACTTCAACAAGAGGTTTAGGTTTTTGACAGCTAAAGGAAAGAAAAGGAAAAAAAATCTTGCTCACTGACTAAGGTTGTATACTTCCATGACACCATTAACTGCATTATTCTTCAGCCTCTGCAGCACAGGCACTGTCCACAGGTCTTTTGTGATAGTGAGAAGGGATGCTAACCAATGTGTGGCTGTCAGGAATCTGTCTTTGCACACACCTGGGAACAAGGCATGGCTTTGCAGTTCAGTGGGAAGGATGCCTCTGTGGGGATCTTTTCTTTTTAATCTCCATGGAGTGACAGAGCAGTGCCTTGACTCTCTGTGTCTGAACACTTAGTCCTCTATTACTCTCTTTGCAAGATGAGGACAGCAATGTATGGTCCTCTCCCAGTAGTGTTATGGGGTAAATACAACACATCTTGAGATCCATTCTGTACTCTCTATGGTGGAGACGATTCAGGAACTGCAGAAAGATTGTTTCCTTTCTAAAAACTTCTGTTTCAAAGCAGTTTAATCTATGCCTTATTTGCCATGACATAAAGCACAGCTGGACAGTCCAAATGTATAGTACCATTATTATGAACGTTAGATTACAAAGATGGAAAAAAAATTGAACCAGAAAAGAATTTAACATTTTTGATCAGTCTTTCCCCTGCAGTTTCTTGCTATTTAATAAAGAAATTTGCTATTTCTTTCTTTCTGTGGTAACCACCCATCTCTAAGAATTGAAAATACACTTGCAAAATTAATAAACAAGAATCTATTTGCGAAGATATTTATTTATGCGCCTGGCACTTCAGGGTGTTTAGAGGGTAATTTCAAACTGTGAGCTCTGCACTGTGTAAATTTAGAAGCAATTTTTCTAAATGTCAAGTATTTATTACATGAAAAAAACATTTGGAGTGTGGAGCAGGTCCCAAATGATACACGGTGCATTTGGGTAAGGGCTTCTTGGATGAACGGAAATCGTTTGAGAGTTGAAAAGCAAATCCTTAATTTGAAATTGCTTTGTGTACATGGAAAGGATATGGAACAAAGGTAGAAGGCCAGCCCAGCATTTTGCTTTGTGTCATGCATAAAATAGTGGTTTTCCAAGCCCTTTATAACCAAGACTATACCAATAATTTCTGGGTCCTGCAGCACTTCTACCACCACTTCTTTGATTGCTGTCTTCTCCTCACTCCCTTAGCAGCTCCTCAGACTCTTTTCAGACTGAAGGCAAATAAATCCTGCAGAATTTATTCATTTAGGATTTTATCACCTAATATGTTACTTCATGTCAATGTATCCCAAGGTGCAAAGTAGTCAAGTGCAATTGTCCAACTGAAGGCTGATGATATGGAAGATAAGGGACTCTGATCTGTTGTGAACAGCATATTTAAAAACAAACTCCCCCAAAATAGAAGGTAAAATATTGAAAATGCTGATAAGCCACAAAGAAACCTTCTGAGAGACCATATTAAACTGAGAACTGCCCACAATCTTGCCGAAAAGCTTCTTAGAAAGAAAAAGAAAAGAAAAAAATCACAAAAAACACAGCCCAATTAAAAAGGACAGTGAAGGGGACTACTAGAACTTGACAGAAGTCATGACCAAATGAGAAAACCTAGGCTAAATTTGGCAAATGAAAAGTAGATCTCAAGTGAGATGGATCAAATACCAGTTCAAGGGGCAAGCTGCTAATAAAAAACAATTTCAAATCCATCCAAACCATGATGTTTTCCAGAAATGCAGTGCAGCTACAAGTGAGACAGTCAAGGGGCAGAAGGATTATTCACCATTATAAGGCTACACTTAGGAAAAAAGCTTGCATGAATACAGCTCATGAAGAACAAGGTGAAGGAGCCCCTGATGACAGATGAAGACCAATCTCAATTTGTCAAAATCACTACATTGACAAAAAAGAAGGCAGGATGGCAACCATCGAATATGTCTGGAGTAACTCAGCACGAAACTGCTAATTTGCTAGTTGCAATGCATCTGGTGGCCAGTGTAACTGCAGACCCAAAAAAAGGTTCCAGGGTGATGCTGATATATATAGAGCAATAAATCTAATGTTCTTACCAGGCAAAATTAGGAGGAACTGTGAGAACACATGTGCTGGGTAGGATTCCAAATGCAGTTTTTTCTGAGGAAGTCATGCCTCATGAATCTGGTGGAAATGTCCATAGGCTTTTACAGGGTGATGCAGATGGGAGATTTTTGTCAAAAGCTTTTGCAGAACAATGACTGCAGATTCCTAAAATATAAAAAGGGCAGGTTCTCCCTATTTTAAGCCTTCACTGTGGAGTAAAGTTGTCACTGGGCTCCCACAAGTGTTCAAACACTGGACAGTTTATTCCATTTAATATGCTCCTCAGAGACCTAGCAAAGGATCACTAGGAGGTAGACAAAAGTTTCCTGTTGATACAAAATTATTAGAGGCAGTCAATATTAATGCTGAGCTCAAAGTTGCAGCACAATATTACAGTCCAGGATGACTGAGATCAAACAACAGATGAAAATTTAATATCAGTGGCAACAAAGCACAGGAAAAAAATAACTCATAGCTATTGCTCCTTAGGTAATAGATCATTGAGTCACCATGGATAACTTTCTGAAAACATCAGCCCAGTATTGAGTAGTGATCAAAAAAGCAGATGAGATATTGATACTTACTTTGAAGGTAAGTAAGCACAAAACAGGAGTTCCCATTATGTCACTCTGTGTTGTTGCAGACTGCTTCCTGTCTTAGTCACTTTGTTTTAAATAGATTATAGCAGAACTACAATGAGGAGAAGAGTGATAAGGATTATTAAGGTTATAGGATAGCTTCTTGATGAAAAAGCACTGTAAATGTTAGACACATGCAGAAGTGCTGGAGGAGACTACTAGAGAAGTCCTGGCACAGGACGTCAGAGTGTCTTAAGTTGGGAGAACTGGGCTTAAAACCTTGCTCCTAAATTGCAAAACATAGTTTTTTAATCTGAGTCCTGTTCAGCTCCTATACTGAGCCTCCACTCATCTTCTGGGTACAGAGGCCCCATCCCCCTCTGAACTTCTGCTAAATTCTTGTCCTGGGTCTGACTGGGATGCAGTTAGCTGTCTTCATAGCAGCCCCTGTGGTGCTGCATTTTGGATTTGTGTGATGACAGACTGATGTTTTGGTTAACGCAAGAGTTAAGACTTTTTTTCCCACTCTGTCGCCTTGGTGAGGGGGCTGGAGGTGGGAAAGAGAGGACACAGCTGGGACAGCTGCTCTGAATTGCCCAAAGGCATATTCCATCCCATACTACACCATGGCAAATCCGCTCAGTCATCAGCAATAAAGACTGAGGCAAAGGAAGGAGAAGTTTTGGCTTCCATTGTGGCCACTGTTTGGAGACCAGCTGGGCATCTGTCTGACTGTGGGGGGTGCCGTGTGATTGCCTTTGTTTTTCTCGGTGTTCCCCTCCCTCTACTCTTCATCTATTAAACTGCCTTTCTCACCACTCACAAATTTTCTCAATTCTATTTTTCACGTTTTTGCCCCTGTCCCACTGAGGAGCAGCTGTGTGGGTGCTTGGCTGCTGGCTGGATTCAACCCACCACCCCTCTCCATCCTGAATTTGCCACCCAGTATCAGTGGATAACTGCGGTGCAGTCACTACCATCCTGCGAGGAACACTGCAGCCCAGGATCCACCAGGGAGGGGAACCCTCCGAACCGGCTGTCGTCTGCTTGCAGTTCATGGAACCCACCACAGGGAGACAGCTGAAATACGTCCCTGAAAAAGAAACGGGCTGCAAATGCCAGGTCTGGAAACTATTACACACCACTGTCCAAAGGTTTGGCTGCTGTGGACTTGTGATTATCTGAAGAAATTAGTTTGGGTGCTGCAGACTGAAGCTTTTACTTCTGGGCAGTTCATGGGCCTAGGGAAGGACCTTGGACTGGGTTGTGAGGGGGGCTGTTAGTGAGAGTGTTGCTGCCTTTGTTGCAGAAGAAGGGAACCGTGTAATCAAGAATGCAATATACTGTAGAGAAAGGGTCCTAGGGATAAAGCAGCTCTACACCATGTTGGAGAACGGAATTTTTTTCCGGGTACAGCTTGTGTTCTACAGCTTTCTGGAATAAACCTGGGAATTTCATTTGAACTATACATTGCTTTGGTACTCCTGAATGTCTGAGCTTCATTTTGTGGGAACTTGGTCTGAAATCCAGACTGGAAAAGTCCCTGGACCTGAATTCAGAAAGGGTTGCTAGCCAACCACACCATGTCCCTGAGGTTTGCTCCCACTCCTGAGCTTGACTGGTGTGCTGTGGCTCATGATAATATTCCACCTTTTGCAGGGAGCTTGCAAAGAACAGCAAGGAATACTCTAAAGGAAATAAAAAATTGAGAATCTTCAAAACAGATAAATAAAATGGAGATAAATAAACCACACAGGAGGTCTGAATGTACTCTTATCAGTGACTGGTGGCTATTTCTAAAGTGCTCTCAGGTATGTGCACTAAATGAGACAAGGTCCATGAACTTGTGGTTAAAATCTGTAGCATTATGCATGAGCACAAAGGGACAAAATGAAGATTGAAGATGTAATTTTATTTTTGGCACTTTCTCATTCTGCATGCACGACTGCACTCAAGCAAATGTCTCTTTAGAGAAGTTTATTGTAGGCAAATGACTTGAAAATTTTCAGTCATATCCAGGCTTGCTTTCTCCTTTGCAATGATTTGCAATTAAAATCTCCAACAGTTATCTGTAGTTAGAGCACCAGTGAAATTCTCTATCCAGCCACTCAGATGCTCATCCTCTTTAAATGGAGGAATTTATATCCTCTGAGCATCTTCCTTTTCAGTTGTCATAAACAAGCCCTGTCCAGGACCAGAAGCCTTCCAGCACCAGGTGTGCCCCAGCAGGATATGTTCTCCACATAGCACAGGTCTTTGGTGACTGCCACCAACAGCCCTATGACAGAGACATCAGCCACAAGTTTATACATACTCTGTGGGTGCCTAAAGGTAGTGCTAGTTTACAGGATATGTTTTAACTGACTAATGGGAGAACATATCAGTACCAAAGTGCCCATTAACTCCCTTACATGTGAGATTTTGCACCTGAAAATAGGACTTTGAGCATGAGCCCCATAAGTGCTCTAATCAGTAGGAGGACTGGGCACTCTACCTGGTGTGTGGAGATTTGGCCCAGACCTGTCTTGATCTGGTCCAGTGGTGTTTTGGAAGTTGGGGGAGCCACAGGGGTGGCTCCTGTGAGAAGCTGCTGGAAACTCCCCTGGTTCCAGTTCCCTGCCCCACCTCTGGCCAAGGCCGAGCAGATATGGGAAGCTGGATGTGCCTCTGCGAGTAACATAGCCTAGAAAGGGAAAGTGAAACTGCAAAAATATTAAAAGAGACCAGCAGAGGAGGTGAGAGCAATGCCAGAGCAAAGGCACTAAGGTCAGTGAAGATTAGTGGTGAGATAGCATCTGTCCCCCTGCAACCTATGGAGGAGAATGGTGGAACAGTTCCTGAAGGACCACATTGGGGTAAATGTGGGTTTGTAGCCCATGAAGTGTCACAGGTGGGCAAATGTGAAGTGGCAGCTGGTGCAGGGTCACAGACAGGGCCAGATGTGGATCTGCATCCATGGAGAACCCCGTGTCAGAGGAGGTGACTGCTCCTGCAGCAGCTGTGACTCTGTGGGCAGCCCAGGCTGGAGCAGTTCCTGAGGGACTGCACCTCCAGGGAGGGACTCATGTCCCAGGGGTTCCTGAAGGACTCTGTCCTGTGCCAGGGACCCCCACCCTGGACCAGGGGAAGGTTGCGAGGAGTCCTCCCCCTGAGGAGGAAGGAGCAGCAGAAACACCGTGTGAGGAACTGACCCTGAACCCCCCCTGCCCGTCCCCTGAGCCCTGAGGGGGAAGTGGCAGTGAAGGGATCCAGGCCCAGGAAGAAGGGACAGGTGTGTATGAGAGATATTAAGATCTGGTCATCCTTTTTCTTTCTCCTTGTAGAGCAAATTATTTTTTTCTTCCTGAGCTGAACCTGTCTGGTTTTGCCTGTTACCTGGGGAATGCAAACCTCCCTGTCCTTGTCTCAGTTAACCAGCCTTTGGGTGGATTTTCTCCTCCCTGTCCCACAGTGGGGGTGGGAGGTGAGCAGGCAGAGGCTGGGTTGGTACCTGCTGGGTCTGAGCTGTGATGAGACCCCACTCAGGAGGTTCCACACTGGGTTAGGATAAGCAACAGCTATCGGAGCAACTTCCTGTAATAAGTTTTCTGAAGGGCTGAATTCTTTGGGTTATTTCATGGATTTGTGTGAGGTACCCAGATGCCTGACAGTCTGTGAGGCAGCTCGGTGCCATGGGGTAGCACCCTGCAGCCTAAGGCACAGCCATGCCACCACCCTCCCACCACCACTGATGGATGGCTTTCCGCCATCTCTGCCAACTCCAAAGTGTCCCATGTTCTTTAAACCTCACATATAAATCAAAGTTTCAGGACCTCAGAGCAGTCTTGCACCTATTCCTCTGTGCACTTAAGAAAAAAACATAGACCTTGCCTCCCAGCAGAGAAAGCATTTACAGATGTAACAGCTGAAAAGAGCTGTCACAGGGAAGCGAAGAGAGAAGGCAAAAGCCTTTGTTTGGGACAGAACTGTGAGCACTATTTGAGAGCCAAAAATATATGCTCAACCCTGAAATATAACACAGAGAGCTGAAGAAAGGGAAGAGGAGAGGAGCAGGAGGGAGAGAGAGAGAGAGAGAGAGAGAAGGAAAAAGGAAGAGAAAGAAGGAGGAGGAAAAGTTATTTGCTGTATACCAAAGCAGACAAACTGAATGGCAGAAGAAATGCATTAGCTATATGTTCCCAGGGGCTTGGAATATAAAACAAACAAACAAACAAGAATACAAAAAATGGAAAGCAAGCTTCTGGCTGCATGAAGGAAAATAAAGTAAATATGAGGAGTCTTAATTATCAGGAGGATTAATATAATTTACCATGAGTAAAGCTCACACCTTTGGTGGTAGTCACTACAGAAGCTCTCAGGACCAGCTTCACAGTGCTCATTGAGGGCAGACAAGTGGCTGGGTGTCAGTGGGAGCTGCCTTGCTTTGAAGGTTTCCTGCAATCTTGCTGTCCCCTTGGCAACTAGGTCTTATTTTTATTTATTTTTCTATATATTCCCTGGATTGAAAGCTCTGCCTCATGCTTTGCCGTGCTCTGAGTAACCCCAAACATAGAAGAGCCAGGAATAACTCCTTTGCTGCACTATCAGTCCTTGATTCAGTCACATCTTTGATCTACTGGGTGAAGTAATCAAAGGCAATAGAGAAGTGAGCCAGGTAGCTGGCAGCAAAATGAGAAGAAACATCTGAAGGACTGTCACAATTAGGGTAACCTCCACTGGTCTATGTTCACTTCAGAAAGCACGCTGACTATGGGTCAACACCCAGGTCCATTGCTTGTCCCCATGACCCCACTGTGTCACTGGCTCTCCCTGCCCATGCACTGCTGCATGCCACTGACCCTGTGTCCCCCATTACTCCAGCTGCAAGAGATGACATTGAGCAGTGACCCAGCCTTCTCAGTGTCCAGATCCAAAAAAAGACTTCAGTATTCTTGCAATAGGCAGGACATCAGCACCTTATCCCCACTATTATTCTGAAAGGTTATAGGCACCTGTGCCTATTAAACATTCAGAATTAGCACATGACCAGCTCTCTCACTATCACAGAAAAAATCTCCCATGCAAGTTCACTTCTACTTTATCATTCTGGATGTCAGTGGGTAGTAGACAAAATGGTGCCTGTTACCTCCACAGCATGAAGGAGGCTGGGTTCACTCTTCACTCTCATGAGACTATTCTGCTCACCACACTATAGACCTGCTTGAACATGTGATGCTTTGCAGTAAGCAGTGGCTGCAGCTGGGATCAGGCACTCTCCTCAGAGTCAGTTTTAGCCCCTTTGCATGGAAAAGTCACCAGAACAAGCACAGGACCAGCTGCAGGACTTACTTCTCAGGTAAGCACTGAAAGCACTGAGCTGAACAGGCACATATCCCAGGCTCATGGGTCTGTATGCTTTGCTGAACAACAGCCCAAGTGCAGTGTAATGGGGAAAAGACCCCTCTGGCCTGCTGGGAGGTGGAAGTCAGAGGCTGAAGTCCTCTGTGAACACTTACAAGAGAGAAGTACGGTAGGAACAGCATCACCTCACCTTAGTTAGAAAACTGCACTTTTCTGCTGTGAAGAACAGCTTCCACAGTTCTCCCTGAGAGGTTCAAAGATGTAAACTGCAATCATGCCTAGGCCCCGAGCTCCAGGCTGCAGAAGAGTGGTGTCTGGGCTGGGGGGTGTCAGCACACCTCAGGCACTGCTTGCTTCCTTCTTCAGCACTTTGGCTGCAGATCACCTAACCTGGTGCTGCACCCAACTGGGATGAAAAAAGTGGATTCCTACTGCCCCCTCGGTCCAGTACCTGCACTGCACCTGGTTAGTCAGGCACTGAAGCAACAAGAACTGCTAGGGATGAAAAATGTGGCTTTTTTTCACCCCAATCAGATGGGGAAACCACTAAGTTATCTGTAAGAAAAACACTTTTCTTACACATCCGTTTCTAAGTGCCTGTGAGAGTGAATGAGCACTGAATGCAATACATACTTATTGAAAAACTCCAGCTTGCATTTACTCATTCCACAAAAATTGTTTAAGAGTAGAAGCTTACAGGAAGCAGGTTTTGCAGGAGTTATGCAGAACAGAGTTGCTACTTTTGCAGGACAAGAGCTGTCCTGAGGTTGTGTCCATTTTAATTTGAGGATATCTTGTTCTACAGAAAAAAGAAAAGTTTCTCTAAACGTTTAGAGGGCTTCAACCTTTCATTTCTGCCTCGCAGAATACTAAGACAAGGCAGATGGGAGTTTTCCCCACCCTACTGCACTTAAGCTGACATTCAGAGATCATGGAGAATGGCAGTACTTTTTAAAAGGGGGTTAAATACTAGAATCAAGTCACTAGTAGGGCAAGCTATTCTTTCTCTGCATTCCCTAGAAACAGCTCTAACCCCAACCCCATCTGAAGCCTCACTTAGCTTCTGTAACACCAACAAGCCTTTGGGAACTAGTCTTTCCTGGAAAATGAAGTCAATGCATCAGGTCAGCTGCTAACTTTGCAAAGGTGCTGTCTCAGATAAGGGCTTGCACAAACTACTTCACAGCCACTTAACTACACCGTTTCATAGAGCTGAGTTTAAAATATTTTGGCATTCTTAGCAACTGAGTAAACTAATATATGGAAGCAAGATTAATTTTTATTAGCTTGAAGTATATTTTATTCAAGTGGTAAGAAATATCATAATACATTACACATTTGCCAGTTATAGTCCATTTTGCTTGGTTCCAAAACCTAAGAAGTAAATGAGTAAGACAGTTTATCTAATTAAATTGAAAAAACAGCATTCCACACAACCAGTACTGGAAATGTCAACCGTATAGTAATTCCAGCATTACGTTGTTATGGCTTTCCAGAAAGTCAAAGTTAACAAATTAGAACACATCAAGAGCCATTTTCCAAAGATTTATTGAAGTAGCGACAGGTTGCTCATACTGTGCTGGAAAAAGCAGTTTTATTGAATTCAGATACTTAAAAACAGTATTGCAGCACAAGATATTGCTATTTGTAAACTAGACTCCATTGTAAACTCTAATCCTTCAGGGAGAGTCAGTTTGCAAGATCTAAGACCTATTTCCTAGCATAATAATCTTGCGCTCATGGAAAAACTGCAGAAAGGCACTTGAAAGCTGTTTCTTCCTTTAAGACATGGACTTTTTAAATCTTGCTGGTAAGAATTTCTCCTTCATTAGTAAGTATGCATTTTCACTTCAGCTTTACTCCAAGTCATCATGGTGCTGGGAAGTTTCATTAATAACCTGTTGAAAAAGAGAGATATTTGCATTAAGTTTTAATAGTATGACTGTTGGTTTTTTTAGAGCTAGAATTATAACAACCAGTACCAGAGAAATGTGAGCAAATGGGTATCAGCTCTTACTTATGAAAAGTTGTACTCAGTAAATAGCATTCAAAAAACATTTAAGCTTTAAGTGACTTAGTGTGAAACCAGGATATTGTCCCAAACAAGCACCTGTTTACTGCCAAATGTTTTTCTCAGGTGATGCAAGAAATACTTTGAGAACTTGCAAACTCAGATGAACCTGAGTATTCACTACACAGGCAACTGTCAAACACTTCAGGTTTTACTATCAGATCATTTCCACAAAAGTCTGTTTGCTACTTTATGTCCAGCCATGCAGCCCAGACTGCCCAATGGTCTCCTACTTAATATATACAACTTATACAGGCTGTACTGATTGGTAGACAACCTTAAGAATATTTTAAGGTAAGCAGGTGTGACAGAAATAAAATCAAAGTTACCACCAACCTGTCCGTCTCTAGTTTCGACAGTCTTAATTAGAAGTGTCCTCTTTGAATGAGTGTCAACCATTGGCTGAGACTCAATGTTGGTTTCTGCAGAAGAAAATGTATTATTACCACTAGTCTAAACAAAGTGCTTCCACAAAGAAATGGGATGACACAGATCTTAGTGTCTACTTTCAGAATCCCAATTTAGTATCTGAAGCTCTCAATGATAAGCTAATACTTTCCATTTTCTCCCTATTCCCCTTAAAGTACCTTCAGCAGGCACCTAAACCTATCAGGTACTATGTACCAATACTTAAAAATATTTGCCCAGGTACAAAGTAGCTCCCCCCACCCAAGGTTACATAATTGCCAAGTGAGCATCTGAGAAACTTTCACATGCAACTGGATTTATGCAAGTTCAAATACTAGAGTAAGTACTATGTTTTTGCTAATGAGACACCAGCTATCTAAAATCAAAGAACAAATCTTACCTCTCAGGTTCAAAGAAGCAAAGGTTGGAATAGGCATGTTAATCCTGAAGAAAAAACCAGAAATTGATAAAAGTCAGGCATAGGTATAGAGTGTCTCATAGTAATTGCTGTTCAGGAAAGTGTCTGCATGTGATTTTTACCTGCTTTCTTCACCCTCCAGCAGTTTTCTGTAGGTGGCAATCTCAATATCAAGAGCCATCTTTACGTTCAGCAGGTCCTGGTACTCACGGAGATGGCGAGCCATTTCTTCCTTCATGTTCTGAATCTCATCCTGCAGACGGCCAATAGTGTCTTGGTAGTTAGCAGCTTCAACAGCAAAATTCTCCTCCATTTCATGCATTTGACGCTCCAGGGATTCATTCTGGAAGATAATAATAATGTCAAGCACTACTGTAGTTCAGCCACTCTTCCCCAAACTCAAGACCTTTAAAATTTTTTGCAAAGGGAAATCAAGTTACATTAGGATCCTTTCTGAAAATTATTTCAAGACAGGCACTAAGGCAGTCAGGTTTTACCAACAATGAGATTTGCACCTCCTTTCCACTGCTCTTCCATCATTTTTTATAGCTTCAGCTGTACTTAACAGACAAGCCATAAACACTTTCAGAAAGTGTTTAATAGTGAATATTACAGCAAGGCAAAGAACTCACAGTTTGTACCTTAAACTAGTTCTGTGTATCAGTCTAACCTCTGCACTGTAAGTGCATGAAGGCAAACTGAGCCTGTAGCATCCTTTTCAAAAGTACTAATGTGTGGGTGATCAGCTGCATTCACATCTCTATCAATAATTAAACTGCAACGCAGTGCTTAAAGCTGCAAATGAAACCTTAAAGCTGCAAATATCCCAGCAACTACTGTCTTCTACTTACACTTCCCTTAAGGGCATCAACTTCACAGGTGAGAGACTGAATCTGTCTGCGGTATTCATTCGCTTCTTGCTTGGCCTGGCGCAGGGCATCGTTGTTCCTATTAGCAGCTTCAGAAAGATCTGCAAACTGGAACCCCCCCCCCATTTGTGTTAGTATAAAACTTTAAGAGAAATGGCATAACAGACATTTTTTTTGGACATAGCATTTGAAGGCAACTGAAGCCACTATATGCCTTAGTACCCTAAATATTTAAATATTAGCAACAGTCCTTAAAATGCTTTTCTATTTCTAATTGTTAAATTGGAATTCTAGTTAAAACGTTTATACTTGTTTCCCTTCTTTTCACTATTTTCTCACACGTTCATTCCTTTCTTAAGAATTTAATCCGACATCTTGTTCCATGTCCAAGCACAGGAAAGACTCCAAGTATGAACCCATTACTTTGCTGCTGCAGTTCCAGTACAAAATGATGTTTTCAGCTGTACTCCTTCCAGACTAAGAGTTTAAAGTCCCTGTGCCAGGGATGAACTCATGTCCAGTGGAGAGACAGAGGGAACACCCAGTGCTACAACAAAGCTGTTGTGTACAGTTAGTTTGAATGCCTGATGCATACAAACAGATTTTACTTACTTTGGACTTGTACCACTCTTCAGCTTCCTGAAGATTCTTAGCAGCAACGCTTTCATACTGTTGGCGAACATCACGCAGGGCAGCAGTAAGATCAGGCTTAGAAACATCCATATCAATTTGGATGTGCTGTTCCTGGAGTTGGGCCTGCAGTTCTCGGATTTCCTTAGAGAGAAGCAGACACTCAGTGTTACTACATGACTACAAAACACACACAGGTGGGGACCCTGGACCACTGAGGACCTTACTTCCTCACTAGACTGTCAGCATCTAATCAAAGACCTCATTATTCAGTTTACCTCATCATGAAGCTTCTTCAAGAAGACAATCTCCTCTTGCAGGGACTCAACTTTGCGCTCAAGATCAAGACGTGCCAGAGAGGCATTGTCAACATCCTAAACAGAGAAAAGAATGATAAGCAAGCTTACAAAACTGATATAGACAAGTCTTCTACAGCAAGTTCAGTAGCATACAGACTGCTGCTAGATCTTTTTGACAAGACAGTATAAAATCAAGAGGTGTGAAGAACCTCTTTTTGCTACCTCCTACCCTAGCCTCAGTGACCACTTGTGATTTTGGGTACTCTGCAGCATATGTAGATGACTTCACCTTTGCCAACATTGCTGAGCATGAGCACACAGATCACTGTGGGTGTAAATCCTGCTTGAAGAGGAAGCAGGTGCTTAAGTCAGAAGTCAGCAATAAGCTCTTCTAAATTGACTACACTGAAAAAGAATTAGTCTTGCAATTCACAAACTTCCATTTTTCCAGTGGTGCTTAACAGTGCACCCCATGTGCCTACATGCCTATCAGTGGGCTTTGTGACTTGTTCATTTCTTCTGGGCTCCTTGATGATCAACCAGAGAGCCCTTTCGATCCACAGACCACAGCTTGAAAGCATACTGGTAAAGCTAGTGAGCTACACACAGAAACTGCAAGCATTTACTTCCCCAAGTGGTTAAACAGATCTCCCTTGAGAAGAAGGTATGAGAAAGAGGGTATGAGCATAAGCACAAACCGAGTTAGTCATAATTGCCTACACCCTCACAGTAGCTGGCAAAGACTCCACACCTTTTGCTGGACAGAGATAGTCTTAATCAACAGAAAAAATTCATTTAGGGCATAACAGAAGATATGCTATGAATGTTACATGGAAGCAGTTTGAATTAGTTCAAAAACATAACTTAATACTAACCATTGATTGGTAACCTCTACTTTTTTCATTGTAAATGTGCAAGACAATGCATCTGCAAGGGGGACCTTGTGCCTTTCCTACTAGCTGCATAAACAGCTGGATGCTTATGTTCACATGATATTAACTACCAGGTTCTCACAACTTACTCTAAAGCTATTTCGGATTGCCCAAAGCATTCCTAATCAGCAGTTCTCACTGTTATGACACCTTTGAAGTTAGTGTTTAGACTCCTAGAGAGCCTTTCCTTGGAGCAGTCCTGCTCCAGGGCAAGGTTAATGCTCCAGAAGAATTCTTCTGTTTTCTTTATCCAGCAGAACACCCCTCTGATGTGTAACTTCCCTATCAATCCCAGTTCTACACCCACACAGTTCCTATCAGCTGTTTTTCAATTCAGAAAAAGCACTCCTTAATTCATTTGTCCTCCTCCCCAAAAAAACACCTAGAGATCACTCTTGAAGCAAATTACATGGTTATGACCCAAAACATTTATACATTTAGACACATATCCAAAGAGTTGTCAGTGGAAGACTATTAATATTTTAATGACAAGTGAACAGCTACAGGATTCTTAGGTGCTTATAATAAACTGAAAGCATTTTAAATTGAAGCCACTTCAGTATGGTAGGTATTTTACTATATAGTTACCATTAAGTTAGCGTAGTAGCTACTTGTAGCCTTATCAAAGGGTAAGGCATACATACATGCCACTGGGCTAGGCATCAGTTTTATCCTAGGAGATTCTTCAGTGCCAGACACATAGTTTGTAGGGGTGAGTATCCATGTTTACTTCAGACAAACCTCCTGTTAGCCAGGAACAGACCTGTTAGTCTTGTCACAGGTTCAAGATCTATTCCTAGCTGCCAGAGTAGCTGGCAAAGCTGCAGCAAATAACTTTCTCACTAATTATGATTCTTGTTTTGTCCCAAAGGAAAGAACTTGCTGAACCTTTGGGTTTATTTTATGGAGTACGTTCCTCAGTATACGAGTAAAATGACATCTTTTTTCAGAAGAAGAATTAAATTAAATTTCAACACATATGAGATGAACAATCTCAGAAGCAGGCAGCTTTTGGAAATAAAAAGTTCAAGTATTTGTTCACTTTCCTTTAAGATAGTAAAGTATATAATTGCTGCACCAAGTAAAAGTCAAATTTGATACATCAGAACAGTTCAGTTATCTGCTGAAGTATTCTGAATCCATGTATACAACCTTCCAGTGCAAGAATATATTGGTTTAATAAAAGGCCATGATTTTTTTTTTGCAACAGAAAGCACAACAGGATGTTTCCAGCTTCAGTTTTCTCTGAACATAATTTCACCTGCAGGAGAACAGTATTTTCTAGTGAAACAGATCTAATTGTCAAAACCTTCATTTTGAGTCTACCCTTTTCACAGTAAGGAAAAATTAGGTATTAGTGTTGTTCATAACTAACTAGCATGCACCAGTTATGTGCATTTACTGTAATGTTTCTATGGTGAGTTGCAATTCTTATATACAAGATACACCTTAAGAGGTTAAATGTATCCAGTTGTGACTGTACTGCACACACAGATCTGCTAGATGCTGAGCTCCTGAACAGACCCTTTTCCCAGCGCAGGGAGGAGCTGCATAATGAACATGGGATAGGTACAAAGCCAAGTTCACTTAAAAGCCTAGAGTCTTCACAATGTTTAATTGGTTTGAAACAGGGGCAGACATGCTTGAAGTGCAGCACTGAAGTACAAAAGATCATTTAAGCCAGACTTAAGTCAAAGGATCCTTCAGCTGAACTCAGCAATTAATCAGAATAGATCTAGTTCTCTAAAGCACAAGTGAAATGCTTCTGCATGGAACTCCACACCACATTACATTGGCTTAGCACTCAAAAAAGCCCAGAAGATTAAGTTAAGGCAGGATCTCAAACTGTTCTGTTTCAAAATTCTGTGCCAGAACACCAGCAAACTTGGAATTCCCAAACTCTGAATGGGAGTATGTGTCTCGGTTTCCACATGTTATCTCATGAAGACACCTGCTCTGCTTCAGGGACTATAAATATACTGTAGCAAAATGCCTTGCCCAGAGGGACACTGACAATCCAGTGATGAACTCCTGAATGGTGACTTCTACTGACATCTATAAAGAGCTGTGCCCAGCTCTCTGGAGATGAGGGCACTCACTTCCAGCTGGGAGGAATACTAGCAATGCCATTTCCCACCAGCAGTTTTAGGGAATAGATCTTGTTTTGAGAAGGCACATTCCTAAATACCTTCTAGTCCAAACAAGGCTTAATCTGAGTTGAAAGGTATTTTTGCACAAGTGAAAACCTGAGTTTAACACTGTTTGCACGGTTGGTTCTGGCTGTAATGGAGGTTTTAGTTTATCTGGATAACATCATAGCTTCCTACAGACAGTAAACTCTAACACAACTTGTTTCCCGTGTTAACGTCTTCGCTTACAGAGGATTAAATTTTAGGTTTTTTACAGACATCTAGACGAGACAGACTTGACTGCTGTGACCTCACCTCCAGTAATTCTCCAAATTGTCTAATTCTTCTTGGCAGACAAACCCATATGAAAAACTTTAAATTTGAAACTGTTACACAGTAATGATCTGACCAAAGCGATTCATTAAAAAGGAGCTCTGTTTTTTATAAAACTGGACCATATAAATGCTAAAACACTTTTTCCTAGAAATACGGCCGGAGCATTACACATTTAGTAAGAATGCAGCCCACTACGCCCTCCCCTCTGACACAAAGGGATCTATTATTTCAATCCGCTGCCACCACACTTGCCATAATGCCTGTATCTGCATTCCACGGTGAATCCCATAGAAACCATTAATACCCTTCAGCCAAGCGAGCAGATGGCCCCCTTTCACTTTTATTGGATCAGAAAGTGATTCCACATCGAGGCGTTTTTTATAAAACAGGCTAGACTTGGATAAAGCAAGACAATGGTTTCCCCTCCCTCCCCTCAGACTGCAGCGTCCCCCGAAAGAAAACAAGGAGGGTTTGCCTGAGAACTGATGGAATTCTTTTGTGCCGGGAAAGCAAACTCCGGCAAGTCCCACCCTCCCGTCCCAGGCACCACCCGCACCATCCCGGGCTCTCCTCTCCCGCAGCACCCTCCCGCCAGCCCCCGCAAACCTGTCTGAAGGACTGCAGGGTGTTCTCAGCTTCCTCCCGCTGCAGCATCTCCTCTTGCAACCTATTAGGAGAAAGGCAACGGTGAGGAGAGACCGGGGGGAGAGAGGGGAGAAAGAGAGGGGGGGTTCTCCCTGAAATCCGGCCCCTCCCAAGCCTCCCGCCGCCCCCAGCCCATCTCGGGATGCTCAAGGGCTGCCTCTCCCGCGGCCTCCGGACCTCTCCCTCTCCCTCCCCCGGCACACTCACTTTTCCCTCAGCCGCATGATGTCGTCGGCGAGGTTGTCCCGCTCCACCTCCACGCGTGCCTTGTCGTTGGTGAGCTGGTCCACCTGCCGGCGCAGCTCCCGCATCTCCTCCTCGTAGAGGTCGCCCAGGCGGGACGTGCCCTTGCCCTTAAGCTGCTCCAGCTCGGCCAGCAGGATCTTGTTCTGCTGCTCCAGGAAACGCACCTTGTCGATGTAGTTGGCGAAGCGGTCGTTGAGCTCCTGCAGCTCCACCTTCTCGTTGGTCCGGTTCGCCTTGAACTCCGTGTTGATGGCGTCGGCCAGGGAGAAGTCCAAGGAGTCGTGGAGCCGCATGGGCGGCATGCTGCTCCGCAGCCGCATCGACGTCGTCTTGGTGGCGTACATGCCGCCGGGCGAGGCGGACACGTACCGGGCGGTGCTGGGCCGCAGGGAGCTGCCCAGCGAGTAGCGGCTGCTGGAGGTGATGTAGCGGGTGCCGGTGCTGGGGCGGCTGCTCCCGCCGAACATGCGGCGGTACGAGGAGTTCTTGGTGCTGATGCTCATGGCTGCGGCGGTGCGGGCTTTGTAATCCGGGAGAGGGGCGACTCGGGAGCGCGGCGGGCGAAGAAGGGCGGCGGCCCCCGCCCGGGCCCCTTTTTATCGGGCGCCACCGCCCTACGCCCCGCCCACAGCCGCCCCGCCCGCCAATCACCGCCCCGCCCGCCGCCCCGCGAGCTGCCAATCACCGCCCCGCCCGCTGCCGCGCCTGGCCCGGGGGAGGGGGCGAGGGGGCGAGGGGGCGAGGGGGGCGCGGGCGGACACTGCGGACACAAAGGCGGTGGCGGGAGGGGGGGCGGGGGGTGGCGGGGAGGGGTCAGCACCGGGCTTCTCCGGTACCCATTTCTCCATGGGGCTGCGGTAGGGAAACCGCCCGGGAGGGGGAAGTGTCCCGCGGATGGGGGCGCGAGGGGAACCCCCGGCGGGGAGGAGGGGGGAGAAAGCAGCGGCGTCCTCGGCTTGACGGAAGCGGGAGCTGAGCCTTCCCCTGCCTCTCGTTAGCCCCTGCCTCTCGTTAGCCCCTGCTTCTCGTTAGCCCCTGCGAACACAGGCAAAGGGGGGCTGGCAGATTTCGTGTTATGCGGCAGGACCGGCAAAATGCTCCGAGTAACGCAAGATGCACGCATTAAACCCCCCCTCTAGGTGTAGTGTGTATCACGTATCTACAGATTTATTTGAGAATCCATTTCTTCCTAAGCTTTTTGAAAGAGAGTAAGATCAGAGAAGTCACGCTAACTCTTCATAAAAGGGCTGCCAAATGTCCAAAATAAACAAAAAAATTTCCACTGTGTCTTAAGCTGCCTTCCATGGCAGCAATCTGAACTCCTGTGATGAAGACATAACATTTCAAGGCTAAATGTGTTTGCCCTGTAGCTGAGTGAGCATTTACACGGGTAAGGCTTAATCCTGCAATTATTGTAAAAACAATCTCAATCTCAGCAGTAACTTTTTTTTCTTTCCTTTTTTTTTTTTTTTTTTTTTTTTTTTTTTTTTTGTTGTTGTTTGTGCAGACAGTACAGTACTAAACTGTCATCAGGGTCTTGCTCTTACATACAATCATTCTAACAACTAGAATAGTGGGGGGGTTGATTTTAACAAATGTTGGTTTCTGCAATGTTGTACCCAACAGACTTTTGACACTGATTTCAGTAGGCACACTTTGGAGTCTTAGGAAAGCACCAAGCAAACCAGTAACTGTTCAATAGAGATGATCTGCAAATATCCTGGACTTGGGCATCAAAGCCCCAATGAAACTCATAGTGTTTCAGGAGCAATGGGGATACCAGCAGCAGATAAGAACACTCTAGGTAGTACTGGTCAATAGCACTGTCAGAAAAGACAACAGAGAAAAATGTGGACCAAGTAGCAGCATATTGTATTCAGTATGAATGCAGAAGTCTTTTAAGGTAGATGACAGAATCCCTGTTATTTCAGTAAATTAAAACTTGAGAGGCCAAAGCACAACTTGTATTTTCTAACAATGCACTGACACGTCAGATAAGAGGCATCTTTTTCCTATTTGCTATTGAAAGTGGCCAATAAAGAGGTACTTTCTATAATTTCTTCTTCACTTATGGGATTCAAAACTACTGTCAATTTTTAATCCTTTTAAACTTGCTGCCCTGCAGAAGCAAATATCTCCACTGGACATTCTGATAAACATGAACATGAACAGCAGGCAGAGAGGAAGGAAATCTTCACACCCCATTTCACACCTATTGTACTTCAGGTATTGCACCTTACAGGGAAGAATCAGAGCCCTATATTTTATTAAGGATATTATTTATTACATTTTTTAAGGAAACTGGGATGTAATCTCATTCTGTTGGCAACCAGAAGTGCAGGAATGCAATGCAGCTTGTATCTAAATGTAGGTCCTTGACGTTTTAATTTCCTTCATTCTCTGAAGCTTCGTCAAGCAAATGAAGCTGGCAAAGCTGAGCCACTGAAGGGCTTGCAGCATTAAGTCCTGGGTTACAGCTCATTCCATTTACCCACTGAATAGGAGGCAGAGGTCACACGGCATTCCTGAGACTAAGGGTTCCCGCACCCCAGCTTGGAGCCCGTTGTACTGTCTGGCCCTCTGAGAGTTCTTTATTTAAGCCATCAAGTTTGAGCTGTAAGCCTTTGTGAGCCCTGGCACAAAAGTACACAATCCTTCTATGAGCAGGCAAAAAAGTAAACCAGCACATAACAAACAGCCTCAGAGATTAAAGATGCTTTATTTAGAAGTACTGGTACTTCTAGCAGATTGTTGGTTTTTAAAAGGTGAGCTCTGCCCAATCTGTTTTTCCTAACAGAGCACAACTTATTTAGAATGTACAACACCTTTAATGGCACCCACATGCAACAGTCACCCTTCATTCAGAAACTGTTTTGCCCCGAAAATCCAAAGAATTACTTGCTTTAGTAAATAATTATGCCCCCCTCCACCATGTTTCAAGTGTATTTTCCATATGTTTTTATGTCACTGCTGCCACATGTACTCTTGGCCACCTGCCTCATTGCTATTTCTCACTATGAAATTTTCCTAGAAATGTTTGGATATTGCCAGTTGTCAGAACTACAATAAAACTCTAAGAGCCTTTTGCTGGCTGGCACTGACACAGATGCACAAATGGAGGAAACTCTAAGGCTCTCATAAGGCTGTACAGATGTAACGCCCATTCCAAACCCCAAAGAGGAACACAAAATGGTTTCTTGAAATACAAAAAAATCTCCACAGTACTCATTGGCTAGGACTCTATCTCAGCATAGCCATAAAAATCATGGAGAGTGTACTTCTTTGAACTGAAACAAAACCACAGAAATCAGCCTAATTTTCAGGAAAGAGCTGTGGACTTCCAGAGACCATGCCTAGTCAGGATATTGACCACTTCTGACATGAAGGGCATACAGACAATAGCATCACTAAACACCATGTTGGGCATTATTCGTAAACTATAAGTCATCATTTGTGTTGTTAATTTTGATGCCTTCACTGGCAGCTGCCTGGTTAGCCTGAGATGTCACTTATCTCTGCAGAGGTAGACTAGAGGTAAGCCAATGAAACTCTTAAAGAAAAGGAACAGGCATTTTTACTGGGAACATTTCAGTTTATATTGCAAAATTTATTTTGACATTGTTTTGGCTTTTTGCCAGAAAACTGTTGTGTTGGTTCACTGCCAAGAATGAAATATGGAATCAAGCCCTAGAATTGTAGCAAAAAATATTGGATTGTTGTGTAACTTTGATTAACAGGGAAATGGGTGTGCATAGGGAGAGGGTACAGATGCCTGAAAAGCTTTATAGAGAAAATCTGTTGTACTAAGAACAAAGAAGTCCTCTTAATGGTCAGAATTTCCCTGACATTCTTGTACAAGTATCTGTTAGTCTGAAAACATTACTAAAAAGAATGGCATTCACTTTTTTTTTTTCCCACATTTTTTAATTTTATTTTTTTTATTTTCTATTTTATTTAAACAGTGAGAAACTTGATAAATTTGTTCCAAATATTGAGTGTGCTTTCCAGTTGTTATAGACCTTGGCTAAACAGATGTGAATACTCTCATTAATCAGATTTGTGGACTTTTAGTAATTTCTGCTTCCAGGAGATACAGAATAACTCACAAATATTAAATGCCTAGGAAAAACATCCTGCTGTGAAAATGCAATCTCTTTTGTTTTCAGTGCCATACAGCAACCTTAAGCCCTGGCATTCATGGGGCTATAGAGGCATTCCTCCACACTTCCCCTGCTCCATGAATACTGAACAAACTCCATGCAAAAGGAAGCTGAGAGGATATGAAAGACTCAACATCCTATAGCATAGTGAATAGGGACTCTCCATAATGCTCAGCCAGAGCAAGAGCTGTGGCCTCTTGCTTGAGAGAGAGTGCTGTTGTAGCTTTTAGTCCTCAAGAGCACTTCCTCCATCATCTGTGGTCTGAAAAGCCTAAGTCTGCTATGATTTTGAAAACATTACAGTTCCTGTTTCCAAAAAACAGATTCTGGCTGCAATTCTTCATCTGGGCTGGCCCCTCCCTTCAGCTGGGAGCTGAGTGTATTAAGGAGCCCCCAAGAAAGGCCAGTGCATCCAGGGAAAAGCTGATTTTTCTGACCCCAGAGAATACATTTCCCTGCACACTGCCTGAGAGAAGCTGATCTGGGTTTTTGAACACCACTTGGCTACAGCACGTCTAAATGTCCTTGCATTGAATTCTCTCCTTGTGACTATTGTCCTTTACTAATTCCAGTCTTAAGGAAGAAACTGGCCATTTTTAAAATGAAATTTATTTTAAAAATTATTTTGTCTATGGTCAGTGTCAGTGTTGCAAAGCATTTCAAACTGGTGTTACTAGCTGATGATTTTTTCAAGGAAATTACTAGGTTCCATAACCAAAACTAAGTGTCTGAATAAAATGAACTTTATGAAACTGGCAGGGGTTTTATCACTAGGGAAGTGTTTTGAACATGACTCATGCCACCCAGTTGCATGACTTACATTTCCAAAAATTATTACTGCCGTGTATAATATTTCCTCTGCTATGGTTTCTAATTGTCAGAATAGGACATTTTCTGTAACAAAATAGGATGTTTCTGTATAAAATCAGGCACTCGTTTTCAAAGCAAGTGTAGCCCTCTGGAACTGGGTCTTGTGGTTGTCTCAAACACCATAAACAATTCCAGCAAAACAGAGAAAGATAAGTTTTTCAGCAGTATCATAAGTATAGCAATTTATGTAATCCATCCCCCAAATAAGCAAGGGGGAAAGGATGACATTTATCTCACTCCACTTCATATCAATAGTACTGACTGCTGAATGTCAGCAATCTCTTTAGCAATGACTGAGACATAAAGGGCAAGGTTTTCCAGACTGACAACAGGTTTGGCATGGTTTGAGGCCTAAAACTAAACCTAAAATTTCATTCTCTTGGCAGAACTAATTTCCAGAGTACACCAGAATACACCAAGTCTCGATTTGGGTGGCCAAAAATAGACCATTTGAAAATCTAACTCCTTGCTTCATGAAGTCTGTATTTTGCCAAGGACAAATCAGGAAAAACTCTCATTCAGAGAGCAATAGAACAGGAGAGATGCCCAAGGATTTAAAATGTAAATCAGTGGTGATACTTTTAATTTGACCCAATTAACATTTTCAGGTCTAAGAAACAATTTTTACTCACAGAAACTGGGGTTTTTAGAATAAATTTATTTGGAATAAGAAAGTAAGTATTTGAGTGGCCATGTAAATGCACAAACACATAGCACACAGTGGAGAAAGGATGACTATGAAAAGGGTGACAGAAGTAGTAGACTGAAGAAGACATCAGATAAATGAATATGGTATAGTCAGAGGCCAAGCCTTTGGATTTTTGAGAGGGAGGAAGAGGTACCAAATTCAGTAGCGGAAAGATGTATATACTGGAATCGCATTAAGTGGAAAAATAAATAATGTGATGATGAATGCTGCATTCTGATTAAACTACAGAGGAGTGGGGGAAACTCCAGGCAAGACAAGATATAGGACACCAAGTGGGATTTAGATGAAAGGGATTATTCTGAAATGAAAAAAAAAAAACCACAAAACCCAACATTTAATACTTGAACATATCTTGAATCCTTCTACAGGTAATGTACAGGACGACAGAAGAGAAAGGTTTGAGGAGAAAAAAATAATCTCATTTTATGCATCAAAAACTTGAGGAAACATTAAGCTATCTAGGAGAAAATACAGGGCAGGCTGAGATTATTGTTATTCTTAACTTATGGCTCTCTCTGGAGGACCAATGTCAAAGTAGAGGAGCTATGGATTACTGACAAGAAAAGCAGTATTTTGCTGGCAGTCCACTCTGCCAGCATCACACTCTGCTTGCTGTCTCCTAGCCTCAAATTCTTTGATTTGGTTGTACTAACATCTCCTATTTTCCTATGGTGCAAAGTCTGCTTAGATCATCACAAATTAACTGAAGAAGGAATGGGGAGACACACTTTCATCACAGTTGATGATAACTATCACACTGATACTTGCTGGAACTTGTTCATTTAAATTTGATTTTAACTGCATTTTATGTTGAGTAGGTCTCACAAATGGAATAAATGACCATTGCAAATATTTGCATGAAGATGATGTTTCTGGAATACCTTGTTTTCTTTCAGTATCAATGCAAGCAATTTTAATTTGCATTTTGATGATGACATAGGTATTCCTTTCCAAGAAACTATTCAAGGATCATAATAGGCCTTTTTTCATAAAAACCTTTTAGCATAAATATCACATAAACAATTTTACTTTAAAGTCAGTTCAAGCTTTCAGTAGAATCTTGTAAAATGTTGTATGATGTACAGGACCTCTCTCTTTCCTTTGCTATGATACTGAATTCAATATCTTGACTTTGCTATCAAGAACAGAGCTTATTTGCTATCTGTGCAGTAAGCATTTGGAACAGGTAGCATTCAATAGTGTGGATAAACACTCATTTGTCACACTACAATGAGAAGCTATAAATATTAATGTCTGGGACTGCTGTTTTAAATTTGGAGACTGCAAACCTTTTCAAAGATGAGTCATCCAACCATCCATTCTCTCTTTTGGAAAACACTAAAAGAAGTTATTCTAGTACGCCATTAATGAACCCTGTCAGTGAGATATTTACTACTTCTTTTTGGCCAAGCTTTTTCAAAGCAAACTTCTTAAAGAGCTCCTCTAGCCAAAAAACAATTAAATACAAGGAGTGACTTCATTATTTTCTCTCCCCCAGCTCCATCACTTACACAAAGCATAAATAGCGTAATGTTTTCTTGCCATGTTATACCAGGAAATGATGATGTTCATTCTGAGGAAGAGGTAGGAATCATTAATTGCATGGAGCAATTGTTCCATTCTTCCTTTGAGATGCCCAGGACAAGCAGAACAGTACCAGCTCCTTGAGGGCCAAGGTTTTTAGTGGATTCTTCAGTCCAAGTTCTTGTGCCAAATCCTGGGTTCCGATGAGACTCATAAACTGAGTTTACATTGTGTTAGCCATTCTGGGATTAGTTGGCTCCTTAAAAAGGGAAGAGGCGGTGGTGCACACACCCCAGAGCTCAGAAGGCTGAGCTTCTCAGAGGATGAGGTGTATTTACAAGCCAGCTCTATGCCTAGTTTTCAAGCATAAATATAATCTGTCCGGTTGGGGTTGAGGAGGGAAGACGGCACAGATTTAAGGTGACAGCATGAATAAAATATTTTGGGCTACCAGGGAATAGAGTGGAAAACTCTGAGCGGAAGGTGCATGTTGGCTGGAGAAAGAAGAGAGCAAATATCTAAAAGAGTGGAGGAATCTGCATTTTTTCAGGTGGAAGGGTGTCCTTCTTCCCATTACAAAGAGAAATCACCATCTACCTGAAATATTTTATGTGAGTTTGGTCTCATATCCCGTGTTTGGGTGGGACAGAGCTTGTGCTGGATGACAGGAGGAAGGACCTTGCAGCTATTTAGGAGTTTTGTAGATGCTTTAGTTTACTGACTTGTACTTTTACCAATATTTGTGGCTATTCATTTGACATGGATTGTTCATTTCTGATAAATTCCCTGACATGGAAGTTACCAAGCTTACCATGTAAGTCTGAAGCACACCAGGATGAATCAACATGCAGGTCAGATGTCAGGATCTTTCAAAGATCTGAAGACTGGTTCACCCTAGACATGGTAATAATGCCACTGTCCTGCAGTTGTATTCAAAATAATCAAATTCTGTGGTATCAAGAGGAATCTTGAGATATATCCTGCAAATGAAGGACATGGTACTATTGTATTGCAATATACATGATGCCTGGACTGGTAATGACAATGGGGATTATGCAGTGTATGTTAATTTATTACTTGAGTTTAATTCTGTGAGTTTTTTAATACCTGTGTCCTATGCCATGGCAGATCAGTGCTACATGAGAATTGGCTCTGTTATTGCAATGAAGTCATCCTCAGGGACTTCATCTGACATTCAGGGTTCCTGATAGACAATTCCAACAATTTCCCATTGTATTTTTCTTACGAATTATGTAAAATATTTGGTGTTGGTCTTAAATCAGCCTAACTCCCTACAGCTAGATGTTGACACTGCCAGTCAATACTTGGATATGTCTTGTGCAAGAAGCTTCCTCTTATTCAGAAGGAACTATTTTAGGCTTTCTTGAGCCATTTAGGTTCAGTTCGTTGGGACTTCTATCTTCAGAATATTTCAGCAGAAATAATATTTTAATTTCATAGCCTCTGTTATAAAAAAAGGTTAGTTTCAAATTTAGGAAAACCCAAAGCTTTTTTTATTTTTTCTTAGTTGAGGTTATACTTAATTGGGGAAAAGACCTAGCATCCAAAAATGACACTTGCATATTGTAACTGGGTTTTCTTGCAGAATAACTTTTCAGTTTGTCCTTCATGAAACCTTACAAAATCTCATGAATTCTTCAAACCTGTGCTTTTCTATAGACTGTGTTCCAGGAATTTTTCAAGACTTTCTGGTAGAAAAGTCCCAGCCACTAAGCTTTAGTATATTGATATGTTTGACACACATTTGCAGACCCATCCAAGTGAGAAAAAGAATGTTTACAGTGCAATGACTTCTGGAGTTGCAGTTCATAAATGACATCAACTAGCTTTAAAGTAACTCGTTTGTAAAGTGCCAGGAATATAGCCTGGTGGAAGACACATCCTTGCTGCCTGGGTACCAAGTGCTTAACTTCTTGGGAGGATTTTATGGCACTTACTGTGTGCAGTTTTGGCTTATCTAATTTCAAGATAGCTCTGCAGCTACTCAGTTACAGCTCTGCTGCAGCTGCATTAAAGATTTTCTTTCTTTCTGGAGGAAACACCCTACTACGAAACCCTACCACCACGGTGACCAGAGTAAGAGATCTCATTTCCTGTTCTAACTACAGGCTTAGTCACAGATTAAACTCATCACATGGCATTCAATGAAAAAGCGAAGTTTGAGCAAGGGCTGAGCTCTTCAACAGATGAGTCTGTGGCATGCAAAAGCTTTAGGTGATCCTAAATGGCTTTGTGAGCAAACAGCATGACCAACACCAGCATGAAGCTACAAAGCTTTCTCAGTTTGTCACTCTGCACCCTACATACATACTGTGCCCATCATGTGGGGACACTGCAGGTGAAAACTCCTGCCTTAAGCAAAGAGGTAAGAGGCAGATCCAGGCCCACCATCTGCACTCTTTTTCTCCTCCTTTCCCCCCTCCCCCCTGCTCCCCATGGGGCAGCAGGCCCCATGGCCTTTCCTCCCACCCCTGCAAGGGAAGTGCTCTGGGATCTCCCACGCCATTGCCTCATCCTCCGGGAATGGCTCCCGCTGATCCCTCCCCAGCAGCTCCCGGCTCCCTGCCTCCTGTCACTCGGTTCCTGTCACCCTTCGAGGGTCTGAATCAAAATGCATTCACTGCAGCAGCAATCTTTTGGCTGACTGCAGTGGGCCTTATAGAGCTCAGAGTCTGGTTTGTTCACTTTAGTGAATGTTTATTTATATTTATTTATTTTTTAACCTTATTTTTTTTGGTCAAGCACTGGAATGTGGAAATACAGCAAGAAAGTCAAAAACATATAAACATATGCATCTCCTCCAGCCAGAGTGACTGCTTCAGGCCAAACATAACAAAAAGGCTGGATTTATTTAATCCAGAAAAGTAAAGATTTATTTAGAGAAGCAATGCCTTTTAATTCCTTACACCTTACGGAGTATGTGCATAGCTTCATAATCTGAAAATAAAATTCTGAAATTTTATTTTTCATAACCCTGAGATTAATACATTTTAAAAGAGAAAAGTTAAAAACATTTCTGTCTGATGACTCTTCCAAATCATTTCAGCTACAAAATTTCCCCTGTAGAGACTTCTCAGAAGCATACTGGGAGAGGCTAACAAAACTGGTCTGCTGTGGGTTCCTTTTCTAGTTTTGCAGATGCATGACATTATAAATGAATATCATAGGCTTCATTAGCCATGGCATGGCCCAGCAGGCTTTCCAGAAATGCCGAGTCTGTGGCTGACAGCTATTTTGACTGAGAATTGCTTCAGGAGAAACCAGATCTGATAAATTCCCTCCCGAGACATTACATCCACTACATATGGCTTCTGATAAACTGCAAAAGGTTTTCAGTTTTATTAGTAACCTACTAGACCAATGGTTATGGAAACAATAATTTATGTTAGACACTCTAAGTGAATTTTTTCAATTCAGTGATTGCATTGCAAGAGTATGACATGCTTCACATTCTTTCCTAGCCACAGTGATTTCTGACCCAGAACATGAGCTTCCCTTCTAGACAGCTGTCTGTCTACTCTTCCTGATATTCACTTAGGTATTTATCACCCATCAACAGTTATTTTTGCCTGTATTGAAGTTTGACTGATCACTGTGAATGCACTTCTAAACATCTGGTGGATGAGGGAGATAATTCTTGCTGTCTCTCCATTCTTTGAGTATAAAAGCGCGGAAACATTTCACAACTACAAGTCTGCTACCTTGCATTACCTAGCCTTACACTGACAGGTTACATTCAAAGGGAACTTCAGGGAATATGCACTGCTGCGGTACCGTGGCATCAACAGATGCAGGAGACTGGCAGCCTTCTGCTCACAGCCGGGTGCACAAAGAGGCCTTGCTGACATGTCAGTCTCTGCTCTGCTGCAGATGGGAGGGCAGAGAGAAGAGTTTCATGTAACTGTGGAAGGCTTGAGATGCCTATAAAAATGTTTTGTGCGCTCTGTTCTGCACATTTGTTGCTAGTGTAAATTATAGAAACCCAGCAGTGCAAGTCTTTGAGGACAAGAGTACAAGGTCCAGTCATAGCTTGTAATTTTACCTTCCAGTTGCCAAGTACAATATAGAATCTTAAGGCAGTAGGTTTTGCATGTTTCTGTGATGTTGTTTGTCAGCATAATTATAATGTTTTAACAGTTCTAAAGCATCTTAAGACAAGAAAATATTGCAGGCGTTTCATTTGCGTGTTCCTCTTACCGCATGTAGCTGTTTCACTAGATGTGTTTATTGGTTACCAGGCAACAGTTTCAGATCTAGAATGATTACCTGTATCATACCCACATCACAGATGTGGGCAAACTTTGGAAACTTTTAGATTGAGGAAATGCTGCTGGTTGCTAGCAGACAGGAGTTTTCAAAAGCTGTCTCAATGAAAATTCTCATATCACATGTTTATGTCAATGTCAAAAATTACATTAAATGATAATTTTTACTTAAAATACTATAAATATTTTAGATTCAAGAAAATAGCTTCTTCATCAATGTCTTATCCTAGCTTTAGAGATGTGCTCATGTAGAACAAACTAATATCTTTTTAGAAGAGCCAACCAATTTTTACTTAAAGCCCAATATACTGTTGAGCCATAACTGATACATGAAGCGGTCCATGCCTGTGTCCTAAAAGATACTAAGAGTCCAGAGGTAGTCTATAGACTTCAACTCTGTTACTAATGTCCTCTGTTAATCAAATTAAATGTTCATTAATATTAACAGGAATCCAATCATCCTATAGGCATGGAGTGGAGAATGAAGGAACTGTCACAATATCCAAATTTCAGTAAGTCAGAGAAATCAGGTTGGGAGATCTTGCAGATGTGTGGCTGCTTCAAGGTCACGAGATCAAGGGAGCAACTGTTTAACCTGCCCCATGGCAATGGCAGCATGTGTTAGTAAGAATTTCTGAGTGAAGTATGAACAATCACTTTAGGAGGCCTTGTCCTCTCTGTGGACTTGTTCAACTTGTTTGTAAGAAGAGAGATATGAGTGGCCATGGATCTTGGCACTTCTTAGCCATTGCCCCAGTCTCTGAAATAAGCAGCATACCTTAAATACTATTATGTAAGATCTAATCACAGCTACAACAACCCTGTGGTTGTTTTTACACCGAGTTTACATTTATACAGGGAAGACCTCTAAAAGTAACTGTTTCCAAATTCTCTGTTTTCTTTCTTGGTCCATTTTGAAGCTGTCAGTGATGAAAACCAGGTTCGGGCACACACAGTTATACAGAATTATAAAACTGACTACTGGCAGTTGTTTAAAAATGAGCATTAGGGAAATTTTGGTGTTTCCCATCCTTTGCAAGAAGAAGCCAACAAAATCGCAACCTAGTTTATGATTTTTTTGTTGTTGTTGCCAGAGTGGAGGTGTGTTGAGCAGTTCTCCACCGGTGGAGGAGGTATGCAGAGGATTTCCCCTGAACAGGGAATGTTCCACTGTATAGCAAAGACATGTCTGCTGCTTTCTCCATCAGTCTGTGCTTTTCTCAAATGTTAACTGCAATAATATCTTCAAATGAGGGAAATGAGAGGAAAAAAGAGGGTTGAGCTATGTCTTTCTGTCTGCAGCTCTAAAGAAATTAACTGCTTCTGGATTCCTATAGTTTCAACGCATCATATTATCTAGCATTGCTGTCATGTATATGTTGCTGAAATAGTAATACAAGGAGCTCAGACTCATTCATCAGAATTATTAATTTCAATAGCCTAAAATCTGCCTTTTTCTTTACCTTCACCTCGCATCTGTATTTTGAGGAGGTCCTACTGAATTGTATCTTCTTAGCTGATATCAACCTTGCCCTTCGTAGCCACCCTCATTATCCTGAAACTCTTCTTCAGAGCCTTCCCAATCTTTGTCCCATGGCAGTTTTCTCCAGGTAGCACATTCCAGGTTTTGTTATGCCATATGATTTTCCTACCTTTCTCAGTTCTTCACCAGCCATTTGTGCAGGCAACCTGCATATTGCTCTCCTTGGGTACTGTGGCTGCTGAACTACGTTGGACTTTTATTTGACACCTGCATACTTACATGGCTGACAAATAAAGCATCAGCCCCAGACTTTGATGGTGAATATACACATGTGTACAACAGAACTGTTTTGGGAAGGCTGGCAAGTACCAATATTCTTACTTCCAAATGCTATTTCTAATTCCACTGTTTCCCACAGATGATGTGTTCCATATTCTGAAGAAGTATGTAGAAAGGTAGAAGGTTTCTTTCTTTTTTGCCCTCCAGTTTCAGCTAAAAAATTTTCCTCCACTGAAAGGCAAGAGGTAGGACCTACTTTGACAGGCTGCATGACGCAGCTTTTAAGGAAAAATAAACATTCCTCAGGTACAACCTATTTTTCAAAGGTTTCTAAGAGGCTCAACAAAAATATGATTAACTCAAGAAATTATTGGAGAAACAGTGAGGGACCAGACTTGAGGATGTACATGCTGGGAAGTGGTGTGAAACACCATTGTATCCCTCTAACAAAACAAAAGGACTGCCTGGTGCCTATGTAAATGGCCTGCATAGAGATAATTATAGAGATAAGGCTTGGGGACCAAAGTGGGAGGAGGTCTGCTGATATGTCTCAACCACTGTTTACTAACAAAAAATCAGGCCTATAAAAGGAGGAGCTGTGGTGGTGGGTTTTGGGAGTTTCATTGACACCAGCCTTCCTCTGTTGGTTGGCCCAATGCTCGATCCAGGACTGGTGATTTTCTGCTATTTGTCTCTCTTAACTTTTCTTCTCCTCCTCTTGCTTTCTCTTTCCTAAAGTCATTAAATAACACAGTGCTTACAACAATTTTTTTCCCAGATCGTGCAAATTGATCAAAATAATTAGTCTTTATGTTTGAGCAGCCTGAGCATATATAATTGTTATATATCAGCTTTTAGTTGTTATGTATCAGCTTTTACATTATTCCTTCTGTAGTTCCAATTAAATCTTATGTTCGAATATAGACCTTGAGTGTTGTTTCACCTTAATGTGACCAAGGGGTATCTGATGTTTTTCCACAGTATTTCCTCAGGCTGTAACATTTAAGTCACTCTCCCTGGGAGGGCCAGGTCTGAGGCTGTAAGGTTGGATCCAGCTGCACCTCGGCTTCTCTCTGAGGAGTTTAGAAAGAAAGGGGGTCCAATCTGTGTCTCCCTGGGTGCCCTATCTGAGTTGTGACAGAAACATATTCAAGGCTGAGGGTTTTGTTTGTTTTTCGGGCTTTTAAAAATGTTTCATCTTAATGTTACACTCTAAATCTGCAAACTGAGGCATAAGTGTCTACTTGTATGTGATGGGTAACCTACATAATGGTTATATACACCCAGATATGTGTGTGTGTAAATGCATCTGTTTAACATTTGTTTTAAAACAAACTCCTTTCCATGGGCAACAATGTCTTTGAGTCACCTTTTCCTTTACAATTTAGCAAAAGCAATTTTGCAGTGTTGGGGCAAATTAGAACAGTTTCATCAGTTATTTCCTTCCTTCCTGTTCCACCAAGCAGTGCAGGCTTTGAAATGACTTCTCGAAAACATCCCTGCACACTGAAATCATGAAACTCTTCAGCCCATAAAAACTGCTGAGGTCCATTTGCATCAGCTGCCCAGCAGGCCAGCACTCAACCCCTGCACCAGGAGATGCCTTTTCTGCTCGCCCCTGTCTCCCTGCCCTCCCTGTGCCCTAGCCAGGTACAAGCCACACGAATTAATTTTAACCTGCAGCCTGCCTTGCCCTGCTGCCGATGGCCAGGCCGGGCCTCCCCCTCCCCGGGAGGAGCGGGACACTCCCTGGTGCTGCGGGGCCTGAGGAAGGGCGATGGGGCTGGGGATGCCATTGCTGCCCCTGTGAGGAGCCCTTGGACAGGAGGAAAGGTTGGCCCCAAAGGGATGGATGTGGGGGAGAAGGGCCTTCTCCTGAGCCCCCATTGCCAGGAGGGTGCGGGTGGCAGAGCTGCCACCAGCATCTGCACCATGGCTCTCGTTGGCCCCACGGCTGCCTCGGGGCTGAAGACCCAGTCGTGCCACACAGGGGTTCTGCTCTCCAGGCCTGAACCCTCTCTGGAGATTAATGAGCAATTAACAAGGCTTAATTAAGTCGCTGCTCCGGCGCCCTGTAGCGGCCTGGAGAAGGCGGAGAGCTGCCGGCTCCGAGGAGGGCGGGTCGGGGGGAACGAACGAGCAGCGGAACGGGCGGGCGCTTGCTTAGGGAGGCCGCCGGGAGCGCCGGGCCGGGCGCTGTCTGCCTCAGAATGGCGGCGCTGCGGGTGCTGGAGCTCTACAGTGGTATCGGGGGGATGCACCAGGCCCTGAAAGGTAACGGGGAGCGGCCGCCGCCCCCAGTGCGTCCCCCTTTGCTGCTGTCCTCACGCCCCCGTGAAGGAAGGTTGTGGAGGGCGCCATCTTCTCGATGGGGAGGGCTAAGATGGCCCCTCTCCTCCCTCAGCCCCTTCCCCAGCCGGGCGGGTCCTCCCAGGCCTCGCACAAGCGCCGTGTGTAAGGAATCTGTGGGGCGGGAGGGCGTCCTCTCATGACAAAACCCGGGGAGACAACCTCCCTCTCTGCAGGGGCAGAAACGTGACCTTATGGCGTGGGGTTGGTGTTAAAGGAGCCGGTTTGGCTCACGGGCCTGGTGTCAGGGTTTTGGGTTTGCGCTGGGGCTCTGTGGCTCTGTGGCTGTGCACTGAGCAGGGCCTGGAAGCGTTTGTGGCCAGCTGGGTGGCACCAGGTACCCAGGGTCACGCTGGGATGGAAATAAGGGATCCGTGGTCCCGCTTCAGCCCGGGCAGCTGCACCTCAGAAGGCTTAGATTAATACATGTTGTGCTTTAGATGGGGTGGGGATCAGGCAGGCTCACAGGATAATGGTCAAATTATCCAGAGTATCCCTTAGGTGTGCATATGGACCTGGTTTTCATTGTGCATAGTTAAGTGAATAGCTGATACATGATCTGTATATGAGACTGGCATAATATTTTCTAAGTATGAAAACTGGTATAGAGAGTTCATGGTAGACCGTGGGCCTGGTTGGGTTTTAGTTGGTTGCAAAGAACCCTGGATCTGCATTTCCTGGTTGTTAAAACATGGCCTGGGTGGCTTCAGAAACCCTGCAGACTTGGTGACTTGGCTTTCCTGAGTGAAAAAAATGAGCTAGGGCTATTGATCTCATTTGTAAAGTACTCTGGGCCTTGTTGCTTCCAAGTACAGGTTTCAACAAAAAGTTGTATAATTTAAAGAGAGTCGCTGTAGTAATTTTAACTACAATCCTTCAAATACTTAAGCCTTCTTAATTACTACCGGCCCTTCTATTATGCTGTACAAAATAGAGCATTTTCATAAAGACATCAGATGAAAACATAGGTTGTTAATTTTCCACTGAGCTGAGTAATTTTAAAAGCTTGTGCTTACAGGGTAGAATCCACTTATCATCATTCATTAACTCTTAACATACTTGCAGTTTGCAGTGTGGCATTTTTTCTACTACTTAATTTTTACTTTAATGTGTACATGTATTTTATGTATATATAGTATGTAAGAATATATGTTGTATCTACCTTGTTATTGTAAATAATCCTAACTACCTGTTGTAGTAGGTAGCATTTTCCTTATTTCCAGACACATCCTTAGATTATTAAGAGCAAAATGTATATTTGTATGGAACTGCAGATTTTGTGAGCCTTTGTGGAATGAAAAAGAGGTGTTAGGTGTTGTATACTGTATATATAGCTGCAATAGTAATATTCTGCTTTTTTAGTAGTCTGGTTTTTGAAGTTATGAGGAATTCTCTACATGTTATATAGAGTTTCCATATTTCTATAGAATGTTGACTGGTTCCTGAAACTTGGCTTACACCATTGTCTTTCACTCAGCTGTCTGTGATGTGTTGGTGTGTGTATGTACATAAAAAATCTATACTGAATGTTACCTAACTCTGTTCTTGATAAATAATAGATATCTTCATAGAATCATGGAGTGGTTTGGGTTGGAAGTGACCTTGAAGATCATCTAGTTTCAAACCCCCTGCACAGGCAGGCACACCTCCCAGTGGACCAGGTTGTTCAAAGCCCTGTCAGATCTCTCCTCTAACACCTCCAGGAAGGGAGCATCCACAACTTCCCTGGGACACACGTTCCACTCTCAATACCCTAATAGTGAAGAATGTCTTTCTAATGTCTAACCTAAATCTACCTTCTTCTTTTCTAAAACCATCACCCCTTGTCATATCACTACATGCTCTTGTAAAAAGTCCCTTCCCAGTTTTCTGGTAAGCTCCCTTCAAGTACTGGAAGACTGCTATAAGGTCTCTCCAGAGCTCCTTCCTCCTTTTCTCCAGGCTGAACAACTCCGACTCTCTCAGCCTAGAGAAGTGCTCCAGTCCTTTAATCATCTTCCATGTTCCTCATGAATGTTTGGTAACATTCTGCAATAGTTAATAAATTGTAATTCCAGATATGATATCCCATGGATAGCTACCTAAGTAAACATCATTTATAACACAAGAGAATACTTAAAAAATGTGAATACTGGGAATGTAGCCTTTGAAGATTATCAGAACACTGTAAACTTGTGTCCAGTAGATAGTTACTGTGCATATGAAGGCTTGAGAACATGTATCACATTTGTAACTTGTGTAGTTTGGAGCCTGAAGGAATTAAGTAAAACCCTTGAACTATTTCCTGGAAGGCTAAACTTATTTCCAAGCTGTCTGTTTCTGAGCTTGCTGAACAAATGTATCAGTGTCACTGTCTGTTGTAATTTCTGTTGTTCTTCGCTTACAGAATTTCTTCTTGACTGAAGAAATTGCAGTAAGTACAAAGAGTGAGACAAATTCTTTAGTAGTGTTACTAGTCAAAGCATATGAAGGGACTTAAGCATAAAGGGAGACTTACATTATTATCTGTATAAATGACCCTACCTAGTAGTAAGTGGTTAAATACTGAAATTTGCAAAGCAGATAGATAAAATACTGTTTGCATTACAGTTGATACAACTTTTAAAAATCTGTGCATTTATTTTTCTATGAAGTATATGAGGATTCAGCCCGTAGCCATTGTCTTGGACAATTGGTACACTCCTAGATGAAAGTCTTTTTTTGAGTGTTGTTAAAACTAATAATCAGGCAATTTGAATAGAGAGGGTTCTATGGAATTTGCAGGGAATTAAGTATTTAATTACAGGTTGTTATATAAAGCTGATTTTGATGAATTGAACTACATTCAGGAATACTGATACAGTCAGGCATTTTGATCCTTTGTATTGTTTTCACTTTTTAAGTCTCTTAGACATCTGGATTCAGTTTTCTTATACAACTTATACAGGAATGAAGTAACGTCAGGGGGGGTTTAAGTTGTGGGGTTATTTTTATGTGGAAATCAAACAGGAAAAAGTGAATATTCCCTTACAAGTATCATTTGTATATAATAGGACTTCTTACATGTTTTAGCCCTATATGGGTACGTTAAACCATTCTATTTGAAAATGTTTCTGATACAGTAATCTGGATATCATTTAGCAAATGGCAGTGCTTTCATAAACTAGACACAAGAGATTATATGTATACTTTATTTTCTTGGTATTCTAGTGAATCTATAGAGCCAAGAAAAATAATAGGAATACGTAGGAAATAGAACATTGGAATACTTCAGTGGCAGTACCCCAGGAAAACTGCTTGTTGTACAACAGGGGTTTTGCAGCTGTGTCAAGTTCTGCCTCAGTGTTGTTTCCTGGCCCTGCTAGGTAGCCAGTTTTGTGGACAGTTATGTTTAGCAGAGATGGTCCAACTTTCTGCTTTTCTGTGAAATTGACAGTGTTTGCAATTGGCAAAGAGACATTTTCCAGAAAAATGACACTGCGTTTTCTGCCTGGAAGCCCTTTTTTGCTGTGACCTTTCATAAACTCAGTTTTAGGATAGCATATACTTGAGCTTTGGAATGAGATTGTTCATTGTTTTGGCAGCTGTTATTAATGTAGACTGCATTGGGCACCAAGTAATATGCAATTGGTTTTGAGATTGTCCTTGCCTACAGTAAGAAATAATTGAATTTTGATAAAGTCATGGAAGTTGATACTCTTTAAGTGTTTCTTAACTAACAGTATGTAGAAGTTATTAGTATAATTGAATCAGGTTGGTTTTGGCAGTGGAAAAAACACTGTTCTTCAATTTAGATTTTGGTCCAAAACTTTTAAATGAAAAATCTCAGGGATTCTTTAGCTCTGTGTTGGTTCTTCAGCTGTAGATAATTCAGCATATATAGAATTTCTAGTTCATTTTTTTGAATGCTTTATAATAGTATTTTAAGTTTTAACAGTGAAAACAGGCAAAAAGTTATTATTTAGAAAGTTGATTTTGATTAATGGCAGTAGTCATCAAATCTGTTCCTATTCACACTTGAAGACTGAAGCAGCCAAGAGATGGGAGTGCATTTCTTCTTTCCTCCTATCCTGTGCTCCAAATTTTGCAAGATTTATAAAAGTTGATGTTTAGATCATACATGTTTAAACTTACAACACTTCATAGGTGTGTGTGTGAATATATTCTTTCTGTATAAATGCAGTTTCTGCAGTGAGAAAGTGTTTTTTATTTTTTGAAAATCTATAGCTTCAAATCCATTTCCTTAGCATTTTTCCATCAAATGAACAGCCTACTCTTTCTCATTCCCAACCAAAAAAACCCTAAACTGGCTTATCAATATAGGTTGATGAAAAATGGGTTCCAGGTCTCTGCTGCAAGCATTTGTAATCTGCCAGGTCACTGAAAAAAGTATCTGTGTGTAACACATGAAAGGATGTATTTTACAAAATACCATAGTTTTGCAATGATAAAGTTGGTGACAATTTTCCTTTATGATTGTCTCAGTTTTACACAGTAAGAATTTGAGTCTTTGTACTTTTTTTTTTTTTTTTGTCATTTTTGTTTACTCATTTTATGTGATTGCCTCTGTGAATTGTACAGCATAATAAACTGGTGTGCACAATTAAACTCAGCATACTTATCTCGGGAGGAGAGGCAAAGGTAACAAAATTTGCAAGCAGCTTTTTAGGATTCAGCACGATGCAAACCAAAAATTTAGCTGGTTTGAATAAGTTTTTACACCTGAACTAATTTAAATGGTTCTTTGAAATATAGCCCTTTGTAACACAGGATGATGCCAGTTGTGCTATAATGTAAATTTGCATAGTGTATATATAGCATATATATTTGCATAGTATATGTAGCTGAGCATGAACAAACCCTGTGCAAACAGAGCGATGAGAGGTTGCTAAGTATCCTGCAGGAAGCCCAGTATCAAATATGCTGAGAGTTGTGTTCACTGTGGCCATGGGCAGTTCAGCCTCATCTCTTCAGTGGAGAGTTGACAACTCTTAAATTAAATATGCTCTCTGTTTTAAAAAGAAACAAGACAGAGAAAACATGTGACAAATGTTCCCTTTCCCATCTGTTTCCATATACCTGTTAGAATAGATAATTGTTCTGGCTCTGATTTTCCAGTGTGCATAGGTTCACCAGGCTCTGCCCTTGGTTTATCACCATGTATTTCATGTGCTCTGTTGACACTGTACTTTTGTAATAGAATCATCAGTGGTGAATATAAACAGATCTATGTTAATTTTAAGGCCTGCTAGAAACACATGACAAAAGAATCAATTCTGAAGAGGAAAAGGACATATTTTAATGTCAGCAATTTTATTTTTGACATTTGAAGATTCCACACTTTTTGTTGTTGTTTTTTTCTTTTTGTTGCAGTCATTTTTGTTTTTTGTTTTTTTTTTAATTCCAAATCAGAAGCTAATGGATTCTGTCTTCCTTTGTTTCAAATGCTGCACCTTCCAGTCATTACAGAGCTGTCCCTTTCGCTTGAGTGATTACTGCATAGCTGAAATGGCTCGTGCACGTTGGGACCCAGAGTTTGATTGATGCCTCCAGAGGCAATTCAAATAACAGTTAAAGAATTTCTGCCAGAGGTTTTAAGACTAGAATGCAAAATCAGTACTTTCTCAATAGGATGATACAAATTCGAGTTCACCTGCTTTCATCCAAGAGAGAGTATTACAATATAGTCTACTTGAAAATAAGCTGCAACTCCTCCCTCAGTAACTTCCCCATCATGTCTTTGGCTTCCTTTTGAGTTACATCTTATTTTAAAACTGTTGTTGAGGAATATTGTGAATCAAGTATTCCAGCAGCTACATAGTTTAACTTAAAAAAATGGTAATTTTTTTCTTCTTTATAATATATATATATAATTACATTATTTTATGGATATTTGTAATTCTCTTAAATGCATTTTGAAAAGTGGGTGTACTTGTTTGGAAAAAAATCTCCAGAGCTGTGTCTGTTTCAGTATTGAAGTTCTGCTATATATTTTGGGGAGTTGATTTGCCATCTCACTAAGTCAGTAATTCATGAGATTTTCATATTCTGAGTTTCTTTTATGCCTTTTGTCAATGGATATAATTAAACACAGCCCTCATTTTTTTTTTTTTTCATATTTTGCTTTCAATCTTTTAAATAATACATTCCTACAGTCATTTTCAAGTAACTATAATTGCTAAATCAAAACAGAATATCAGAGTTTGGCATAGAAGTTATTTAAGTTTCAGAAGAGGAAACTTTTAAAATGTTTCATTTTCACATTGTCTGAAATTTATACAAACTTTTCTTTGTTAGGTTTGTTGTATGAGATCTGCTGAAGCTCCTTTATTAATTTCCAGGGTATTTCCACACAAATAAGCTTAATCAGCTCTTAGAGGGAGTCTGTTCTGTAACAGGAACTCCCAAGTGAACCACAGCTTTCAAGTGAAAGGGAGGAGAAGCTTTGAAATTACCAGATCTTTGAACTAGGAAGAGAGGATGTTGGGTGGTACAGTTCAGGAAAAGTCCCTGTCCCTTTTTTGTGCTAAATTTCTGACTTAGACTCAATATTTTATTGCAAGGGGATTCAGTAAATTACTCCTTGCTGTGGGCTTGCTTTCAGTATTTCCAGGCATTTGGGCCTGTGAAGTCCCTTGATGCAAGTCCCCAGTATTTCTTTTTTATGTATGCAGGGAGAGACTGAATTGATGATAGTAAAAAGGATGAGAGCCTGAGTCATGATTTGTGAGGGAAGGCAAGCAGTGTGCTTTCTCAGCTGTAATTTTTAAACTATATGTTAATGTAGAAATAATTTGGGTTCTTGATTTTTCTTTTTTTTTTTTGTCTTCTGGAGTGTCTGGAACACACAGTAAGGATCAGCTGGTCCGGACATGTTTTAAAAACTGAAAGGATAAATGAGAAAGTTAGTTTCTTAAACAGTACTTGAAGTTTGTTCCCATTACTTGAGTGTTAACAGCTTTGCTTTAGGAAGACAGAAGTGTTGGTTCTTGAATATTCCTGTAACTTGCAACAAGCAGGCTGCTAAGGCAAGGTTCTTTTCACGCTAGGTGTCAGTGTTAAGGTACCTGTGCTGTAATCACAGGTGTAGTCACTCTGTTGTCCTCCTGGGCACACCTGTATTTAATACTTGAGTTGCAAAAGGCCAGGACAGCAACCACTAATAGTGATTGGTGTTGACTCTTAATGGATGGCAGTCTGTACATTTTTTTCGTGTGAAACTCCTGTTTGTTTTACCCTCTATTGTCCCAAGTCTGGAGAACCACTCTGATCAATGTTAAAATGTTTTCTACAATCTTTGCAGTATCTGGATTTCTCTTTCCTTTTACTTTTGACTAAGATGGCCTTGAAAACCTGAAAGGGAGTAGGTGGGTGATAACTGACTGACTTAAAAGTAAATCCATGGAATCATCACATGTTTTTTTTATCCTTTCAAACTGTAAATAATTAGCTGAGCAGCAGTAATTCAGATGTCTTAGAGGTCAATTGTTAATGTGTTACCTGAGCATGTTGTAAGACTACTCTAAGGCATGTGGTTATTTGCTTTGTCTCTCTTTTTTTTTTTGATTTACAGATTATTTTTTTTTTAAATCACCCGTTTTTCATCTGGGGCTTTTGTAATTGTCACCATAACATAAATTTCCTGGTGGTTGAAACTGATCTTGTGTATCAGGAAGGATGGATGGTCACTGTTTTTTTTTCCTGTGGCTCACAGTGACCACAGCCTATTTTCCTGGATAAAAGCCTCAGTGAAGTTGTGGTTAGTAATAATAAACAGTGTGATATGATGAGCAGTGGATTAACCACTGTACTTTTTATGTCTTTAGTTTCTGTAGAAGCTATTATTCTGTTTACCTATAAATTAATCATTGCTTATTTACATTCTTTTCAGTGTGTTTTCTCTCTGGATTGTAGCTATCAGTAGATTTGTTATACTGTGCTCTTTTCAGTAATGCCTCTATGCATCCAGAAATACTTTCTTTGTTATCGGGAGAAGAGGAGCTGGTAAATGCCCTACAAAACATTTTGTGTTTGGGGGACCTTGACCTCAAAGAGGGCAGCGCTTGGGTTCAGGGCCCAAGGTTTTATTGGAATGTAAGCACAAGTGTTTTTCAGGCAACTTGTTGAAGTTTCATTGCAAGAGTAGGTATACCTCAAACATATATATTGGTACCATTGTTTAACAGTTAGAAGTAGTGTATTCCTAAAATAACACATTTATTTCCTGTGAGTTAGTAGTGGTAGGAGAGGGTCAGGTAGTGGCAGAGGTGCTCAGCAGGTTGACCCAGGCTATGTTCCTATAGCTAAGGAACTTGGTGGCCACAGAGACAGGCTGGAGTGCATGTGGGGATGTTGTAGAGACTCTGCACTGTTTGGTCTCTGTGTGACTGTAGTGAGAAATTAAGAAGTGCACAGTTAGCTTCCATTTTTTGAAATATATGTATATGTATCCATATGTATACGGGAAGTACTTGCCATATGATTAGATACGTAGTAGTATGTTTTTCGTACAAAGTTTTAAAGCCAAAAAAGCAGAGTTTGATCATGTAATTTCCCTTTTACTTTTTAATGTCTTTATAATGCAACTGAACTAATTATTTTTTCCAGGAATAGTACAAATGAAAAGTAAATAAAATTTAATTTTTTTTTTTAATTTTAGAAAGCTGCACGTTTGCAGAAATTGTTGCTGCTGTTGATGTGAACAATCTTGCCAATGAAGTTTATAAGCACAACTTTCCCAATACACCATTATGGGCAAAGACAATTGAGGTGAGTAATTAGTATCTTTTTTACTGTAGTCTGGCATTTGTGGAAATAAGTTGTCTTCTCTATCATTATTAGTAATGAGAAATGAAAGGATTTAATTTATATTGTTATAAATATAGCAGTTTTACATTAAATTTGATTTCTATTGCTGTGGTTGCTTGTTGATGTGAGAGGAATACTCACACTGCAGTCTTTTCCTGAAGTCTTCACTGCTGCATCAAGAACGGTTACGTGAATGTCAAGAGGAATGCTTACTACAAATAAAGGAATGAAAAATATAAATAGTTTTAGATTAAGAAAATATTTTCATCTATTTTGAAAGAATTTAATTACTTGGATGCATGCTTCCATTTTGTAGTTGAGCTCAGTGAAACAGAAGAATATATACTGGATGAGGCAATCTTATGGATGTTTTTTTGTGGGCTCAATAGATGAAATGTTTTAGGAATTCTGTCCCTTTTCCAAATTGGTTGAGGAAGAACTAAGTAAAATTGGCTTCTGTTTTAATAATTGAGGGGCAAACTAGGCATATCGTTTTGCATGGATTTAGATAGAAATTACTGTATACTTTATAATCTTTTACAGTTTTACCACGTGACAGTAAAAGATACTGAATTTAATATTAAGTAAGACTTAAGTAGTTGGTTGAAGATTAGATGCTTATTCAGCACTCAGTAAAAATAGGCTAAATGGTAGTTTAGTTTTATATGGTAAAAGAAGAATGTTTGCCTGTCTCCTTATAGTTGATAAGAGCAGATTACAGTCAGTAAGACTGTCCTTAAATTTACTGGAAAAAAAACTAGTAACTTTTCTATTTTTTGTGATGAGTTACAAACATTTGCTATATAGATATCCCTCAAAATATGTGAAGCAGTGATGTCTTCATCCAATTCATAGCTGCTTGATCATTATTCTCCATAGCATTTTAATATGTTATCCTTCTAGTGTTGGTTAAAATTTAGTACAGAGGAACTTCTACTTGTGTAATTGATTCATGCCACAGACCTAGTTTTTTTTTTCTCTGAGCAGAAGTATTGTTACAGAGTAGAGCTTTCAGTCATATAATATCTTTGAGGGATTTTTACTGGCCAAAAACTAGAATGAGTTTACATCCTCAGAAGATGATTTATTTTTTCACCTGTTTTTAATATGGTGATACTGCTTTTGATGTACAGACACTTCATATCTGAATAATGATACTTTATTTGGAGGAGGGGTGGGGAGAAATAACTTGTCAGTATTTTGATGTGATCTACTCAAAGAACACACGTCTTCTGAAAGAATGAGTAGATAAAAACTTTGTGTAGATGCTAACTAACATTGTTAGTGGTCTTGATGCATAGTCAAAGCAAGTAGTTTATATTTGCATTATGTGGTTTACCAAGGTAGAAAAAATGGAAGTGATAGGTCAAAAATGGAAATGATAGGTCAAATGAGAGATAGGTCAATAATAGGTTAAATGAGAATTTTTTGCTAGATGAAGCATGTGGCGGAAGTAAGAGGGGTAGTTTGGTCTGGAAGATTACTTGAGAGTTTCATACAGTTAACAACACTCAACATTCTTCTATTTTTTTCTTTATTCAGGGCATAACACTGAAAGAATTTGACAGATTGTCTTTTGATATGATTTTGATGAGTCCTCCCTGTCAGCCATTTACAAGGTAGATATAGTACACTTTGGGAAAAGTGCAGTTATTACAATATGGACTGTCAAAGGAGAAATGTTTTTATGAGAGCAACACTATGTGTGGTTCATCTGTGTGTCTTTCTTTACCTATGCAAAAATGTTGTATCTTTTTTCACCATGATGTTTACTTGAGTGGAATGCAGCAATTTGAATCTTAATTATTGATTACATAAAGAAGTTTCAGTAAGATGCTTAGAGCAACTACTTTGCATACTGCGTTGTTCCTCCAACAGTGAAATTCAAAGATCTTGCTGCTCAGGAGTGCTTCTTTTCCCTTTAGATACCAATACAAACTTTTCCTGAGGCAACTTCAGAAGGAGGATTGGAATTTCTCACTTCTGCCTCAGACTCAGAGTATAATCTGTTTTTATTTGCACTTTAAAAATTGCAAAGTCACACAAATAACTCACTCGGAGGAATATTTATGTTTTAGACAAGACTGGGAGGATAATGACTTCAAAATTTTGTGGATGATACAGAGAAATATTAAGTAATTGATTAAAAAGTGAACTTGCTGAGATGTTATTAGTAAATAAGTCTCAGATTTGTTTCGTTTGGCAGTACTGTGGACATAAGATTCTTGTAACTGTACCCACGCAAAGTAGTAAATTAATGAAAAAAGCTGTTGACGATGGGGAAATTGCTTGTGTAAGAAAGTATATCTCACTGAGTGCTCTAGGATTAAAAATAAATCCCTCCAAAGTGGTGCTGTTCTGTAAAAATGTATTTGTGCAAACCTATGATGTATTTGGGAATAATTTCTTCAATTTTTTTTAAAAATTTTATTTTTGGTATGGTTTTTTTTTGTATTGTTGTTATTAATCCTACATGAGCAGTCCAATTTAATGTTGCAAAATTTGTTACAAAGCTATTCACATGGGACTCAGTCCTGCAAAATTATGAACACTGGGGCTTTAGTTCATAGAAATAATTTAATATATTCAATGTAAATAGGAGGGTATTCCCAGGAGCCTGGTGGGGTTTTTTTTTTTGTTCTTTCAGAGACAAGTATGTTCAAGGGTTTTGCTGGACAAGACCAGAATGCTAAACACTTTGCACACTGGAGTGGATTTCATTACTGAATGCTTCAGTTTTAAGTTCACTGTGAGCTGATGGATTGCAGGGGCAGACTTTCATTCTTTAAAGCGTTTCTTAGGACACTGCCTCTGTAAGTAGGATCCCATGTCTGTACATGGTGCTTTTGCTGAACCCCTTTTTGAAACTCAAAGCACAAAGCATTAGCATTCTGTAGAAAAGTGGCAGTCAAGTGTCAGCCTGCTCCATGTAATACGTAGGTGTTTCTTTGTTCTTTCTTAGAGTTGGCCTACAAGGTGATGTATCTGACCCACGGACAAAGAGCTTTCTCTATATTCTTGATATTCTTCCAAGGTATAAATGAACTTCTACCTCAGCTCTTAAGCCTTTGTTGTAACTAATGAGGTATCTTATATTTTAGGGAGACAAGCATCTGTAATGTTATGCAGGGATTCCACAAGTATTTTGTTGTATTACTTGCTTGTTTTCACTTTACCATTTATAAATTATAAATAGCTGGTGTTTTATTAATGCCATTATAATCTCATTACTTTATATGCTTTCATTGTTTGCTTTTCTTTTTATTGTGTGTCTGTTTAAACTATAGCTATATCATAGATGAGAAAAATTGAGTTCTCTCTTTTCTGTTCAACATGAAACGTGCACTGACTTTATGTAGAAGCAGGAGTGGGTAATATAATAGTTTGCTAGTGGACACAGTGGAAACATGAAAATTGTTTGAAATACCAGGTTAAAAAAGCTTTGTTCAACATTATCTTTCAAATAGGTAACATTTGCCTGTTTTAATTTTGTGCAGCTACTGACCGCACAATACAGTACATAGTCTGTTCCCTTCATTCTTTCTTAAAGTATATATTCTTTGTTTCTGGTTCTGCTTCTAGGTATCTTGGGGTAGGTTGTGTATTTTTGGTTTGTGTGACAATCTGCTGTTTTGAGTAGTAATACTAAAGCATTCAAATAGCACTGAATTGTCTGAACAGTGCCCCTATCTTTGTATTAATCTGTAATTTTTTCCCCATGAGATCACACTTCCTAATAGTATGCTCATAACTACTTGTATTAGTTATGCCTTAAATTTTGAAAGAGTAAATCCAAAGTGCTTTTTACTGACTTAAGATGTTCTTATTGAGAGTGTTAAACTAAGCTCCAAGTAATGCTTGCCATCTTTTTTTTTGAGGGGGAGAGAGAAGTATATCCCTGTAAGAAGCCTTCCTGGGGAAGTGGAGCAAGTGGTTGCTTAGGGAGATTATCCAGCAGAAATCTCTGCTTCTGGATTGAGATGTCCTTTAGGCACAAACTGGCATGAGTCTGAGAATTTTCATTAGTTAGTCTACCAGACACCATTCTTAGCAACCCTGCTTCTGTTGGAGACAAGGACAGCTGTTCATATACATATTTTTTCACTGGTTAATTTTGCTTTCAGAATTGGAGCAGGATGAAGGGAGGTTCATCTGTCTTATTTTCTGGTGGCTTTTTTTGTTTGTTTGTTTTAATGAATACTTTCTGCATAGAAGGTATCAACAGCAGCCTTTCTTTCAAACTTCTTTTAACACTGGGAGACACAGGTCTTCATTTTTCTTCCAGAAAAAACTTTTATGCAGTCTAAATTAGATGGGACTATCTATTTGCCTTTGCCATCAGCAGATAAAGCACATGGACACAAGGGCTGAGTGGCTTGGCTGGGATGACCTAAAAAAATCTGTGGCAGAGAACACAAAACAGAACACAGCACAGATTCTGTAGCCTAATAAGTTAGACAATGAAAAGGTAAAAAGGAAGATGATTATTACTTCCCTACATCTATCAGAGCCATAACAGTAGGGAGATAACACGGATTTCCAAAAGTTGCAATGAATGTACAGGAAATGTAACTCAGTCCTCCAGACTTCCAAAAAGATAAATTAAAATAGCAGATAGTGTGAAAGTTAATGATTTATTAGAATAATAGCCCCTTCCTTGTCCTTGAGGGAATCCTGGCCTCAGTATTCCTTTCGCTGAAGCGGAGGCACAGTTAAGAGCCTGGCTTCTTGTGGGACACTGTTGTGCATTAACATGGAAATATTACTTCCTGGTTGCTGTGGCCTTGGCTGGATAAAGGGCAGAAGCTTTTCCTCCTCAAAACCAAAGCTTTAGAGGGAGGACATATGTTTTCTGTCATGACGATGCAAAGGAGCTGGGCTTGGCTGTGGCACTTTATCTCAGCACCCCATGAGACCCTGCTGTGTCCCTTATCTCCCTTGGGCAGGTTGTTCTTGAGGCAGTAGTTACTGTAAGCAGTCTGTAATATCTTCAAGATGTGTGCAGAGTTTCTCAGTTCTGATAGATTTATGTTTTACTGAGATAGTGTTTGTGTATTTTTTGGATATGATACATTTGCCAGACATTGAGTATGGAGTATTTCAGCCCCCAAAAGGGAAATTCTTAATATAGGAATTATCCCTTTGCATTCTAAATTGGTACAGCATGCATTCAGTTTATGGAAACTATAAAATAGTTTTGCATTTCTTGGCTGTTCTACCTTATAGTCAGGCTTTTATAATGAAATGTCATTGAAATGAGGCTCAAGTGTAGCCTGGAAGACAAATACTAGAGATAGAGCACAGACAAATTCAGGACCTGGAAAGACCTGTGAAGTCCTTGCAGCACCTGTCCAACAAACAAAGTCTGACCCAAATGGTCTGGATACTGTCTGTTTATTGTGTCTAAGCCATAACCCAGGGAAATCCCATGCTAAGACATCAAAGTTCTACTTTTACAGACACATTTGTAATGTTAGTACCTGCCAAGTACTTAAAACATACTCTTTGTGCACTGATTACTTGTCTTGTGATCCCTTGATCCTGTATGAGCTCTCATGTGTTTCAGGCTGTGCTCTCTATTCATTACTTTGAAAAAAATTTCACAGTGGATGATGGCGTTGAGTGTGGGTAAACATACCAACATATATATTCCTGATTCTTGATTACTCTACAGGGAATTTGGCTGATGCTGCTTTTTTCAGTTTAGCTTTTTTTTCACTATTAATTTTAGTATTTTAAAATTTGGCATAGTATCTTGTACGTTTTCCAATTTCTTCCAGAATGCTTTAGTTCTTTAATTCTTCATGTGAATGCCTTTAATCGATGGTAGTTAAGAATGTGATAAAACAAATTCTGCTGTGATTTGTACCAGTGGAAGTCCAAAGTCACTTATGGACTTAAATAAACACTCAGCTGCTGTCTGATGGTATTACTGTCCTGTTTCTGTGCACTGTTCCAAGATCCCAATGTGTGACAGACATACTGTGTCTACATTAACCTTAGTAGAGAGTTAATTCGTCCTAGGGATGTTCCCAGAGACTTAAGTCTGAATTGTCTGTGCTCCTAAATTGTTAGAATTGTCCCTGGCACAGTTTAGGCATGTTCCTTTCTCCAGAGATTTAAAATGTTGGTTTTGGAATGAGTCTGTTTCCAGACCTCTGCACTGATCTTGTTAAGCATCAAGCGTCTCCTTTCTGCCCCTTCCACCACCACAATGAAAAAGCTAAATATAGAAAATTGAGAATATCTATATCTCTTGTATTATATGTTGTACTTCTTAAAGCAATTGGATAAATACTGATTCTGATGTATTATCACTAGAGTTTATGAGACACTTGGAATCATAGAATGGTATGGCTCGGAAGGCACTTCTGGAGATCATACATTACAACATCCCTGCCAAAGCAAGAGTCACTTTGACATTGATTTCAGGTTTAGTCACTTTAAACCAGAAGTTTACTGTTCTGTGGCTAAACAGTAATCTTTTTCACCAAATAATTATCTTTCCTATTACAAAATCAGCTGTTGAATGACAATATTATGGTTTAGGAAATGAACAGTGGTAAGCATTTTCACCTGTACATGTATGGAGTACATGAAGTTAAAGCAGTCCATCTAAACTACATACAGCTTTTAGGTTTTTGGTTGGTTGGTTTTGTTTTGCTTCGGTTTTGTTTTGTTTTTTTAATATATATATTATTACCAGAAGTAGTATTTAGTTGGGAATGATTTTATCTAGGCAACGGTGAAAGTTGAGGTATGTTTCTTGAAGGGTGCTGAACTTCCAACAGCTAGCATAATGTGGACGTGCTTTGATCTTGCTTGCAGCTGAACAAATCTGTGGATGAATGAAATGTAGTTTACATCTTGTTACTTTGATTTCTTGATCCTTTTTATTTTCCTTGTAGGCTCCAGAAACTTCCAAAATACCTTCTTTTAGAAAATGTTAAAGGCTTTGAATCCTCTTCTGCAAGGTAAAGTCTAATTTATGGAGGTTTGTAAAGGACATGTTGTAAAGGACATGTTCTGTAGAAGGGGAAGGCAGGATTTTTATTTACTAGAATTTAATTTAACAAAATAGAATGAGATGGGACAGCTGACAGCTGTGAGTTAAAAATACTGTTTTAATTTAGAAATGAAAATATTAAGTTGTGAAAAAATCTTGCTAAATAACTATACTCCTCTAAGATCAAATATAACAAGTTACCTCATTTGTTTTATTTGATAATTTTATGTCTCTTAGAAAGGGTCAACATTAATTTTCAAAATAAAATAGCAATAGGTATAGCACTCAGAGGTTTTGGAGTTTTATCCATGACAGGAGATAATAATTCAAATCTTGGTATCTTGTAGTAAGAGCACAGCAGAGAGCAGTACCTTTGACAGTAGATTATCACTGGTTCAGAGTTGTCATCAAATGGTCCAGAAATATAGCATGAAGACTATATATAATCTTTGTCTTAAATGTGGAATATAAGTAAGTATAAGTAAGTTGCCTCATAACATCAGGAGCTTTCTCTTTTTGCGGGCAAAGCTGGATAAGGAGGTTGTGGTCTTCCTTCTCATTTCTTGCTGAAATAGAGTTAGAGCTTTCTACATTGTTCCTTAAAGCACACAGAGAGGAGCCATCCTGAATACCCTGCTCCTTAATGAGCATGGCAGGCAGGTGGGAGACATGTTCAGCTCTCTCACTTGTTAAGTGTGTGGCAGTCCTCTGTGAACACCGGAACATGTTATTGGAGGTTCAGGCTGCTGCTGTAGGCCCCGTGATTCCCTAGGCTACCACCTTGCTGACCAGGGTTTGGAATAAGCTGTAGTTCAGAAAACACCCCAGTCAGAATATTTGCTTTCTCTTACAACACTTGGGGTGCAGTGTCACATGTGGTGCCACGCACAGGTCACAGTTGTCTTCTATTTCAAAAATGGACAGCTTCATATCTTTCAGTGTGTATGCTGAATGTCATGCTATGTAAGGAATTGTATTAAAAACAAATTGCATTAGGATAAAAGAGCCTACAAGTTGTTTGAAGGGAGTAAAAAAAAAAAATAATTGCCTACTTATTCTTTTTACTGCCAGAAATGAACTTTTGCGAACACTAGAAACATGTGGTTTTAAATATCAAGAATTTCTCCTGTCTCCAACTTGTGTGAGTACTGATATTGCTTTAGTATTATTTAACTGCTTTTACCTCACTGAGCCAAAGAAGATTTGAAACCTATCTATTATATAAGAAAAGAGGCATAGCCAGAACTGAAGAGAGTCCTCTAATGAGAAAGCCATCTGGTGTGACTTTTGATTTCCCATCAGTAAATTGGCATAATCATACTGCTGTCCCATATTGCTTTGCTGCCACTTGATATTTTTCAAGAAGGCATATATTTACACCATGACCAGAAAGGTGGTTTTCCCTGTAGGAGCCTCATTGCTTCAGAAGTGCTGATGCCTGTGAATTTCTCGGCACAGAAAATGTGACTGTGTCATTTGTGGGAGGAGGAGCTTTGTTTGCATGTTTCCCTGGCAACTGAAAAAAGAGTTGAGAGGTATTTTCAGATTGAACAAGACTAAATGGATTTGGTGTAGTACTATATTTATCTGAGAAAACTGATAGAAGGTTGTTTGAAAACCAGTTGTGGTATGTTTGCTGAAGCTGAAAAAGGCAATGAGATGACTTTTCATTTTTTCTAGGAAACAGGTAGTGTCTGTCCAAAGAAATTGTGATCCATGCCATTTTTCTTTTTCTTTTTTTTTTTTTTTTTTCTTTCTTTTCCTCACATAAAAGTCTGTTTACATTCCTGTTCATTTACAAAGTAAAAACCAGGAGGCACCAAGGATAATTGCCCACTTGTTTCCTTGAAAATATCTAGGCGTAAAAGTTATATGCTTAGGATATATATTACTGTGGCACAGTTCTATTACTGTATATATAGTGGTAGGTAACTTTTATGACACTGTAGACTACTTTTTATCTCTATCACATGGACTAAAGGCTTTTGGATTTTGCTTACAGCTTGGCATTCCCAATTCTAGACTGCGATATTTTCTAATTGCAAAGCTTCATGAAGAACCATTTTCCTTTCAAGCTCCTGGTCAGGTAAGACTGCTAATGTTACTTGAATTGGCGTTGTTTCATGAAGATTGTGTGTTAAATTTTCAGTTTAGTGGTGTGTGTTGATGAAAGGAGAGAGAGAAAAAGTGGTATCAGCAGAAAAGTTAAATTCTGTCTCTCTTTTTTCGGCTGCATACTGAGTTTTCTGTGAAATGCATACAAGTGACTTAGATGGCTTCAAACACTTGGGGGACAGTTGCTGATAGTGGGCTATAAAAAGATACATTCTCCTACCCTTTTTACACCTTTCGAAAGGTCTTTTCGAAGAGTCAATTGTTTGCTGTTGATCCAGACATCATTGCTAGTAGGTTAGCAAATTTTGATGGTAACCTTTTCTGAAATCTTTGTGAAAGTAACATTGAAGTTACCTGCTCGATTCTGCACATCTCTGAAGGAATTCTTACTGCAGAGTCTGCTCTTGTTTATCAAATGGAATTCTTGAATATCTTTTTCTTGCTGTTTGTTCCTAGATTTTGACAAAATTCCCAGATCAGTATCTACAAGACATATTTGAGAACAAAGTTGCTGACAGAGAGAGTGAAGTTAGTTCTTCCTTGCCTTCTGAAGAGAAGAATCTTCACGCAAACATTGGTACTGATTGTAGAACCAAGAAGAGTTTATCAAAAGGGGCTTTTCTTTTTAAGCTTGAAACAGTAGAAGAAATGGAAAGGAAATACTGTCAGGACAATGATTCCTCTATTCAAATGCTAAAAGATTTCTTGGAAGAGGAAAATGAAGACATGAGTCCATATTTCTTAGCACCAAAGTCCTTATTGCGCTATGCTTTCTTGTTAGACATTGTTAAACCTACCTGTCGGAGATCCACGTGCTTTACAAAAGGGTGAGTTGCAAAGAAAATGTATTGTTCAATCATCTCCTGAAGCTTAAACTGTTTTTGCTTGTGTAGTGTAAAAACAAGAAGAGCCATTTCATCAAAAAAACCCAGGCCTCTGAAAAAAATAAACCACCAAAACTAAATCTCCTTATATAGTGTGCTTCCTGATCCAGTGGAATGCCAGCATGAGAATCTGGCAGAACATTGTGTATCCACTCCAAAAAGACATTCGCCAAAGACAGTGCTATTTGTTGTTGACCTTCACAGAAGCTTAATTGCCCCTGAGGAAATATGGTTCCAATAGACTGGTATAGTACCGATTCATTAATGAATTTTTTTCATATTGCTCAATGAAGTTACAAAGTGTCATGCATGACAGATCCATTCCTCATTAAAATTTTCTCCACTGTACATTTTATTGATTTATTGTATTTTTCAGCTGTGTAGGTCAGAATAGCTGTAGATTTGCCATATGTCATAAAACCAGTTACGCTGTTGCATTTCCAATCTTATTTGATGGAGCAGAACATCAGTCTCTTTCTGTCTAGTAGTTTTCTGATTTGTACTTTGCAGTTTTTACTGCCAGAGGTTGTTGAGTGTTCTGAAACCCTACAGACAACTGGTCGGGAGTTTTTCCACTGAATGCATTTGTGTTTCCTATTAGAAGACACCAATTGCAGCCTGGAAGTTTGTGGGAAACATTAATATCAGTGAATTTTTCCAATTAGATTAGTTTTGGGTTTTCTTTTAATTCTCTGAATGTTTTAACAAAATGGCCTGGTTGAGGAGTTAAAGCTGATTCTTACTTTTTTATGTTAGAAATTAAACTGACAGGTTGTCAGCATTTCTGCAGATTTCATGATTTTGAGTTTTTGAAAATAAAAGACGCTGAGAAAAGAATTTCAGAAATTCAAAATTTGTGCAACAAGAAGGCACTTCCCCTGCTCTCATTGACACATACACCTTTTGAGAGGGAGTCAGCATCTTGTGGCATCTGTTCCTTAACTGAAATAGTAAAATAAAAATCTTAGGCCAGAATGATCTCTTATGTATGTCAACTATGCCTTAAATTTCATCAAAAATAAATTGGCCACTTGTGTTTTCACTAAACTGTGCCATGGCAGTTTTGGGTCATGTTTGTCAAAACCACACTGAGTGAGTCTCCTGAGGAGTTCAAATGAATTCTTCATAAGTAGTGGTGGGAAATCTGACCTGGACTGTGACTGTTACCCTCCTGCTGATGTGGGAGGAGCCAGGCCAGATAGTTTGTTCTTGGCTCAAAATGTAGGAATCTGAGTAACCATTTTTTTTTCCCATTTTTTTAGTCTTCGAGAAGGAAGGTTTCCTATATAGTTCTCAATTTGTTAATAAAATTTACAGCTTTGCATTAAGAAGAAAATTATAATGACACGGGTTTCCTCTAGGTCACTTTCTGAGTCCGAGAATAAGTTGCTGCTCTGTGTGTGCTAGGAGTTCTGTTTTTATGTTTTCCTATAACATGAGATTTAGAAAAGAGGACCCTGACTGGAGCAGAACAACACTCCAAGTAGTAGTGAGAATTCCTCTGCTGAGATGGCAGATGGCATCTTTCTTACATATCATACTGATAATTAGCTTTGAGACTGAGATTTCCCTGAGTTCTGATTGGTGTTCAGATCTTTCCAGCAGGGTTTGTGTGATAAGGATAATCCAAGTATGCCTCTTCCTTGCTAATTCAGGAACTGCAAACACCAATATTTAATCAGTGTTATTTGCTTTTCTATCTTTGTCATACCAGTATGTCTTCTGAGAGGTATTGGTGCAATGTAGGGCAAAATGTAAAGGGCTGTGGTGCATGAGAGATTGAGCACACGATCCTCCTAGGAAATTGGAGGTGATTACTGACTTCCTTGAAACTACAAACACCATGATTTCACTTAGGAGTGTTTGTGGCTACTGAAGTTGTGAGAGAAAACTGTCCATTTTAAAGGACAGTTACTGTCGTAGAAAACTACTACTTTATATCTAAACATTGTAGAATTACTTGTATATTTTTGGTGTGCTATTGACAAGACAAGCAATACCTTCTAAAATAGTGTAATATTACTTACAGAAACTCTCTTGCATTGTGGAAATTACCTTTTAGTTATAAATAATATAGAAATAATATGTGTGTGAAATTAAAAGATTTTTTTGAAAGCTTACAGAACTAGAAATCAGGACTTAGGTGAAAACCGAAAAGTGTAATTTCTTAAGCCAACTTATTTCATTATAACTAGTAATGAAATGTCAGAAAATCAATGTATCATTTTGTACTGTGACAAAAATTCCCATCCTTAATTATGTTCTGATTCTAAGGTAGGAATGTTAATTTTTTTTCTAGTCAGAAGCTGTAATAGTACTACTAATAATAATCCATCTGAAATTGGCTGTCTGCCCACATTTGTGTTTAAAAACTCATTGTGTAAAACACTCCCAGCCTCCAAACCACTTTTACACCAACTGGATTTTTTTGGTCAGTTCTGTAATCTAAGTGCCAATTATTTATAGTGGTGTATTTTATAGATCCTATTAGAAGATTCTTTCCCCCCAGTAAAACTAAAATACCACTTAACCACTTTAAAATTTATCCTCATTTAGTTATTTTGGCTGAGATAAATGTACAATGATGCTATATAAGATCAGGATTCCTCAGTGCTTTGTGTGTTACATTGTTAAACTTGTTTCATTTTCAGTATTCTACTAACCAGTTAAAGGTGATTTATTTACAGTACAGTTCAATTCCACGTGTTTTTAATAACTGTTTAGGGCCTTTTGTTCTGATCCTAAGGAAGATTTGCAAGCACTTTATTTTAAAAGGAGTGCTGCTCTCACTGACATTGGCAGAGCTACTTGTCAGCTTTTCCAAGTGAAGAAATTCTCAAGATTGACCCATGCTATGTCATTGTATCTGTGCTGAAAGGAGGCTATTTCTATAGTCATTGTGAAATTTGAAAGGCTTGAAACAAAAATCGTTTCAATGCCTTGTTTTAGAATGGGCCCCAAGTGGAGCAGAAGACCTTTACAACTGTCTTTATAGATGCACAGATAAAACTAGAGAATAGTATCTGTAAATGATTTAGGCAGATCACATCCTTCTAATGCAGGGAATCTTCTCAAGTTGTTCCACTGTACAAATGCCATCTGTTGACTTAGTCTCTTTCTGTTCAGGACATACAAACACTATGAGTTAGACCAGCAGAGCTTGTTTCTGAAAGCCCATAATTTTATTTAATTGATAGCCTGGAAGAAACTACAGAATAAACATGTTGTTACACAGTCAACCACAAAGCATCTATAGAAGTTTTCATACATTTTTAGAATGTAAGTTTCATACTTTTTAATTGGATTTAATTTCTGTTTCTTCTTTTTCATTCTTTCTTTCCTCTGCTGCTTTGCATAGATGCCTGGGCACCTCCCGTCCCTTCTGTTTGTGGAAAGTCCACAAGCAACCAAAAGTTAAACATGAATGAACCACTTTTTGATGACAATATTAATTGTTACTATTCTTATTAAGGTATGGACACTATGTAGAAGGGACAGGCTCAGTTCTGCAGACAGCAGTAGATGTACAGGTAAGAATGTGGTGAATAATGCAGGAAAATTTAATGATCTTCTTCTCTCTTCTGTTTTGTTACTTTGAATATTATAACAAAAAAAGTTTTAAAGCTACATTTTATGACTACTGAGTTTTCAATTGATTTACTTCATGTTCCTAAAAAACAGTGTATTTAAATCAAAAGGATTTTTGTGCTTCTCTCTATGGAGAATGTCAGTTGCTATTTTATTTTCTGTATTATTATTTTTTTTATTTCTGTATTATATTATTTATTTTCTTTATTTTCATACAAAGATTTCAAAGATATGTAAAAACATTACCAATTTTTAATTATATGGGTAAAATGCAGGACAGTGTTGTGACTCTAGACCCAGTTTTTGTACACAGATGATCCAGTAAATATTTTCAAGTGTTTAACGTGTTTGAATTTCAAAAATATTATTTATCTGGGAAGAATACAGTATTTTGAAAGGTTCTGATGTTAATATGAAGTTCACCGTGAAGTGATATTTTGGCTTTGGGGAAGGTATAAATAAATGTATCAGTGAATCACCATTCAAAGATACTTTTCACAAAGTCTGTTTTGCACATGAGCACCTCCCCTTGCACTTCTGTGCTGTTCACTAATACTATGTGGTATTTCTACCCATAAGAAGAATGCAGCTTTGGCATTCAGGATAATCTTGGAGTGAATGTATTAAAACAGCTGCATCCATACAGATGAATTTGTGTGCATGGTCCATTATGCAGTCATATTAAGTCACTGTCCTTTCATTAATTTTTATAGTCCTTTGTCACATTAAGTATTGGTATATCTTTTAACTGGAAGAGTTAATGATGAATATCCTCGTGGTAGCATTGATTTCTTTCTTGAAAGTCTACGTGCTGACATACTGGCTGCAAAAATACAGCACAAATTATACTGTCAAAGAAAATACACTATTTGTCACTGTGGTAATCAAAGAAATACTCTGTTAAGATGTGTTAAATTTTAAATATTTGGCATGTGATGAATATTTGGCTGGTTGATACCTGTTGTTTTGGATATTCTTCATAGCTTGAATCAGTGTTTAAATGCATTGAGGAACTACCAGAAGAAGAGAAGCTTATGAAATTGTCAACATTAAAACTGAGGTACTTTACCCCAAGAGAAATAGCAAATCTTCATGGATTCCCTCTGGAATTTGGTATGTGCTGCAAAGTACCCATTTCTACATCAAGCTTCAGGAATGCCAGTGAAGTCTTTTGACTGGGGACTAATCCATGGTTTCATTTGACATTTTTTTCCAGACAGCTCAGTTTGTATGGTTGATTCTTGTTATTTAGCTAACTCTGAATTTCTCTGAATTTCCAGTATTTTTTTGCATTTTATAAGAGCCAGCTTCCGTGGTTAGATTTGTCATCTTAAGCTAAGAAAAAAGTTCTGGCACAGGAAATTTTACCATTACTGAATGGTAAGTTCAATATATCCTGCCAGTTTGGAGGTCTCTTAGTGGTTCTCAGGGTTGGAGCTACTTGCTTTCTCCCTTCCATGCATTTGCAGCTGCTGACAAAGGGATTTTCATGAGATACAGATACTTCTTTGTTCAAGAGTAACTAAACTCTTCAGTTAATGATCTTTTAAGTAATCTCTGTTTTCTAGAAAGGCAGTCCTAGACTTTGGTCAGTGACTTAATTGTCTTAATTGTTCTGTGGACAAGAGGGAGTCAAGGTACCATACTCAGCAATACCAGTATACTGGACACAGGTCAACCAGAATTAAGCCTGATCTAAATTAATCAGTTTCCCATATGAAAAAAAGTCAGCCAAGAAAATGTAGCTGTTTACTACCTGCTAAGGAGCCTCACCTGCTGCAGTCAGATCAATTTACTGTCCCCCAGCAACATAAGCATGCATACAATAAGACACCACCAATCTTGAGTAATTTGCTGTATTTTCTTTGACTTCCTCAATCACTTAGAATTCTGAGGAGTGCTAATGTATATTCTCCTTTTGCAGTTTTAGTTTTTCTCATTTATTACTTACAGCTTTATTAAAAATTATTATATTAAAAGAACATTATCAAGGTTGAAAAGTCAAAGGTTAGAGTTGCCAGCACTAAGCTTGTTTGTTTTATGCAAAACAGGGCTGTCTTGGGCTTGTGTAGGTTTATTGTGCTGTTCAGGCTCCCAGCTGAGCACAGAATAGCCCATTTTCTCCTTTTTTAAAATATAGCTTGTGTTCTCCAAATGTTAAATCAGTCTTTGCAACATAACTGAGCGGTGTAGTAGGGTTAATATTGCTTGAACTCTACAGAGGGAGAACTGACACAATGGAGAAATTTATGGTTGGATGACCCCATTAATTTAGGGTGTTCAGTTTGCAAAACCTGACCTTTCCTATTTCAGAGTGCTTGGAATGATATTGTGCTTCCACTCTTCAGAGCTCATCTTCAAGGACAGCTGTGAGCTTCAGTATTTTTGAAAACCTGAAACAAATTCTCAAGACAGTCAGGCTACTGAATCTGAGGAGTGTCCAGGTTATCACCATCCACTAAGTGCTCATTTAGCAAGTGTGTGTTTTGTCACCTGGGAACTGCAGAGGGAGGGACAGGGACAGGGACAGATTCCACCTCTGAGTTCAGTAACCTTCTACTTTAATCATGGAACCTTCTTCACAGTTCTTGCATATCTTTTCTTTGCTAAACTACTTTTCCAACTTCCATAACATACGATACAAGCCCTCTTATCTGGTGGCTTCCTATCACGTATACTCCCAGTTCATGGGCAGAACAAGCCTTTCCCATTGTGCTGAGTCACAAGTCTGACATTTCTTTCCTTTGTGTTTAATCTAAGACATTTCCCACTTTGTACTTTAAAAAAAGCATTACTCAACTCCAGGCTGATAGAAAGATGTTGTGAGTTTAGTTACTATAAGTCTCTTTTGAGGATTTGCAATCTGTATTATTTCTTGTGAAAGTTGCTGTATTTATGGCTGCAGCAAAGGGTGTTCCCCTGACACCATTTCTCCTATTTTAAATTTTAAGTCATTATTGTGAAGTGTGGTATTTGCAGAGGAAAGTATGCTTTAATTTATCTGCTCCTGTGTGTTATAATGAAGGCAATATTTCTCCTGAAATTTTCAACAACAGAAAGGAGATTTACCTACCGCAAATCTCTTGTTGGTCCAAAAAGCTAAAGAATAAGAGAGCTATAAGCTGCAAATGAAGGGAAGAGAATGTCAGGAAGCTTTGTAACAGATGCTGTTATGAGCTGCAGCTACATTATTATCAGAAGAAATGACTGTGTGCAGTTTTATATTTTAATAAATTGATGGCCTTTTCCAGTATGCGAGATTCAGAGTTAAGATTATTGTTTGTTCTTAATATTAACAGATTTATTTGTGCTTTTAACATCTAAATGTATAAATAGGAATTGCACTATAGGTCAGTGAAATACTGCAGTCATTTGTCTTAGCCACTGCTCTGGGTCCCCCAGTAATATCATTAAAAGTGATCAGAGCATTCTTGCACCTGTGACCTGCTTTCATGAGAGTGAGTGTCAGGATGCCTTTTCCATTTTTCATGTTAGTGATGTATGTAAGCTATTAGGAAACAAATGTCAGCTGAGTGCAAATCAGCACAGTGTGCTAGTGTGTGATGGCAAGACCACAATGTCAGGTGGGGTACACTACCTGAAGGATATGGTGAGGGCTGTGCAGAAATGCCAGCAAGCTATGAGTTGTTAAATCTGTCCTGGTGGAGGCTACTCTTGAGCCAAGAAGATGGAAGGTACAAGATAATTTTAACAGGCAGATGAAAGAGGCTTGGGATAAAGGAAAACATGAGTACTGAAAATTCATTCAGGCTTTTAGTTGCCAAGAGGTAGAAGGAGAAACTCCAGATTTTTTAGGGTTCATATAAGCTTCTTGGGCACATGCATGTGGGTATGTGCATAAAGACACATTTATTTTTATATATTCTTTTAAAACACATAGATTCTGTATCTTATTCAGTGATTTTAATATGAAAACTCCATCTAAGGGTGTGGAAATGATTGTTCCAAAGAGAGGATGGTTGCCCAAATGTGTCAGAAAGCTGGGCAGGGAGGATGGATGGAGCTGGCAGAAGATGTGTTTACCAAAGCAGTCCACAACTGAGACATTATTAACTGGCAGAAAAGGATGGAACAACTCCTCCCAGACACCACCTCCTGCTCAGCTTTCTCTTATTGGTTCAGCAGCTGTCCAACCATGCTCTCTACTGAGAAATCCATGGAAGAGGCTTTTTCAGAAGTGCTATGAAAACCTCAGAACATACATATTGTTACTTGCACACACGTCTTTGTGCATCAGAAGAAATCTGGTCATCTGTTGATGACCTTGAGTTCAAAGTTAGGTTTTCTTCTTAAGAAATGATCAAATAATTGAATGTAATCAAGTTTCAGCAGCTTAGCAAATGACCTTAACAGTTGAATCACCACTGCTGTTCATCTTGCACTCAAGTTGAAGCAAATGCACTTCAGCTCACAGCTGGAGTAAGCAAAGAGTGCAAGCAAGGACAGTTAGAGCAGACCAGCTGGCTGTTGAAAGCTTTTGCATTCTCAGAAGCTTGGTCACTTTTGTGTGCTCAATACACAACACAGCCCTTTCACAGTACCTGGACAAGTTCAGTCTTTTCTGGGCCTTACTTCTCTTTGCCAATTGATGCACATACCATGTGAAAGATGTTTTAGATACTCTCTGTATTTCTGAGTGCCTCTAATAGGGTCAGCATTAAATTACATGGCAAATTTTTCAGCTGCTTGATCACTCTTTGGGGAAGCCCTTCTCATAACTTAATCTGTACTGGTTGTATAATGTACCCCAACTCATTTAATTTGCCTCAACCAGTTTCAGAGACTCAGATTGGAAGAACCATATAGAGCTTATTGAGAAACAGAGTTTGGACCAGCTGCAAAATAATCACTTTTCCTTTCTGCTGTAGTAATGTTCTTCTGGATATTCTCTGGAGTAGTGGTTTTGCAGTGTTTTAGGTGTTTCTGCCCTTCCCTGAGACTTCTGTGTGTCTTGAGCTATATGAAAAGAAGGCAAAATGGCATTAGTTACATGATAAAGCAATGTTTTGAGGCTTGCTAAACTTTAGAGATGGCAATACTGATAGTGGAGAACTTACACGAATTGAATGAACTGCTTGGGAATTGTTTTTGTAACATAAGGAGTGGGTGATGCCATCTGTAATCAGTGCATTAAGAACTGTTCTCTGAAAAAAAGAGAATAGATTAAAAGCTAGGAACAAACCCAAACTAATGATTATGTACTATATGTTTTTGTTTTAGGCTTTCCTGACAAAGTAACAACAAAGCAGTGCTACCGTCTGCTGGGAAACAGCCTCAATGTACATGTGGTGTCAAAACTGATCTCCCTTCTACTTGGATAATTTAGAACCTGAATCTGATCAGTATGGACTGGTGGCAGAAAATCCTTCCATCTTTCAAGAGAAAGCTGATGGCAGCTGAGCAAAAATGACAGCTTACCAAAATATCTGTCTAGACATTTCGCTGACCAGTTCTGGTACATCTTAATACTTAACTTTTTTAGTGGATTTGCACTGTAGAGATATTTTATTTAATGGAAATTTCCAGAAGTTAATTGTATTATTTAAATGTCCTTTTTAGTTTCCAAAATGAAAAAGCAGCATTTATATTTACCTCAATGAACATTGATAATACTCTTCTATTTTATCTTAAAACTGTCTTCTCAGTATAATACAAAAAGGCTGTAAATCTATTACATTCGGAGTCCAAGTTCTACACATAAAATGTCTTAATCTGTAAATATCAGTGATCCATTATTAAAAGATTGTGTGTATGGTCTGAAATTTTGATGGTTTTTTTGTAGTTAAAATAATAAATTCAGTACCTTGTACATAATTTTTTAAAAGACTCATTGTCCTCCTTAGTTAGTGGTTGTCTCATCCTCTTTAAATACTTGTAGGTTTCTGGAACTCATCTGAATCTTTCTGGGATGCTTTGTTTAGGTACAGTTGAATAAAACTATTTCAATGTTATCACAACCCTGACAATAACTTGCCTGTTTCTGTTCTTACTTGTATTATTCAGGATAAAATCATTGCTCCCTACCAACCTACATATGAAGGACAAAATTTTTAAAGCTCCATATTTAGGTTCCTGCAGAACTTCTGAAGATTTCTTCACAAAACTTGATAGTAAGACTAGAATTAAGAGTGCATGTTGAGAAAAAAACCACTGCATGTAGCCATAGAGAGTGCCACTGTTCTGCACCATCTCAAAAAGATGGACTGAATGTTTCTTTTATTAATGAAATCTACTAAGGTTAATCTGAAACTATAGAGAAAATTATGAAAAACCTGAAAACCTTCTAAAAAAGCATGTGTTTTGGTTTTTATTTTTCCTTACAGGCAATGTTCTAGAGACAAGAACAGCTTGAGGGAGGAAAAGGTGAGATGGTGTTTATTAAGCATCCATTAGGAAACTGGTGTGTCACAAAACTGAAGGATTTTATATGTTGATCACAGTTCCTGTGCATCACAGCATTAAGTTGTCAAAGCCACCAGTCCTGAAAAAGACTGGATTTAATTGTTTTTTATTTTTGTGGTATGAAATAGGAACAGTTGAGGTGTATTCCATCTAGGCTTGGTAATGCAGGAGAAACTAAAGACCATAGAGAACAGAGCTGCTGTAGAGATACTGCAGCTGTTTTCAACTGTGGTAGTTCTGAAAAACAAAATAAACTTGGTGTTGTTATCATTGTGCTATGCTTTACCTTATTCTGATGCCTTGGTTATTTCTTCTTCACTTTTGATTTTGCGTGCTGCTTCTAGACTGGTACACTAGGAAAAATTTGGGTTGTTTGACTTTGGCCTCTCTTATTCCCTACACGCATTTAGACCTCTTGCACTGTTCCAGCTATAAAAGAGAAATGGAAATGAATTCTTCTAAAAGAGCTCTGCACTAGGCCCTACGGAAGGATGAAGTTGGCCTCTATCTTTACCTGATCTGTTGTAGGACTGCAATGGCAAAAAAGTACTAGGCTAACATTAGTCTGTGTCTACTTCTAAACTCCAAAGTGTGGTTTTGGTGGTATTATGTATCATAGTTGTCTGTTTACAAGGTGGTTACTGTCTAGATTAAGCAGACAGATCAATAAGTAGTAGATACATGGTCTTAGTCTTGGGAGAAATGTTAGATAGCAACAGATACTCCTATTTCCATGTGATCCAAAAACTGAGATGAAAACAAAGAATATAAATTTTATGTATAAATTGGGATTTCTTTCTGCTACACCATATAAATAGTCTGTTTTGTCTCACTATAATAATATAGGGCAAAATAGTAGTATTAACAATTAGTTCTCAATTCCTTAGTCTGTAAAACATGTTTTTATGATTTATATGCCACTGATAATTAAGTAATATTACAGTGTAAGTAGAAAATTTCTTATCTGCATCTAAAACTGATAGAGCAGTACAGCCTGTTGCATGCTGACAGTGAATAGAAATTTAGTGTGACTGTGAAGAGTAAAATCTGTTTGCAAATCAGAACTGTTTCTGAAGAAGCTAAAAGAACAGATTTCAGGGTTGTAAATATCTATTGGTGTATTTCACTCCTACTTAGCCTGTCATACCAGTGCAGCTAACTTGACTGTTTTTTATCCCATCTGTTTAGTCATTAATAGACTGGTTTACTGGGCTGTATTGGGTTGCACCTGCTTGACCTCACTTGCTGATCAGATTGCTTACTTTTCTGAGCAGTCTCCTAATCATCAGTACTTTGTAGTCTACTTCAGTGCTGCACTTTGCAACTTCAGCTTAAGCATTTTCACAGGAATTGAATATGATTACAAAAGCAGCTGAAAGGGTAAATGAGTGAAATCTGGAAGACAGCTCTGGAAACAGAAGGAGATTTCCAGAATCTCATCTTTGGTTTTGTAGGTCACTTATTCTGCCCATCTGAAATATATTACCTTATATGAGTGAGGTGATGTGGTTGAGTTCCCTCTCCTTACCTTTTTAGGTATTTGACACCATGTGTGTCTTCTGTGTATTTTTTTTTTCTGCATGATATTTAAAAAATATGCCATATTAGTAAGGACTTGGAGGAGGTAAAGTAATAATCAGTTAAGAACACTAGGCATTTATGGGCAGTCATATAGAGTTTTTCTACCTAGTATAATGTAGAAACAGCCAAAGAAATAGATAAGGAAAAATCCTATGAAGGTATAGGAAACTAGGCATAGAGCTCAAAATGAATTCCAGTAGCCATTTTCCTTTTGCCTGTGCAAACATGAGCATTCTAGTGTTAAAGCCTCATTAGGGGAAGTCTATGCTTGTATAATAACAAGTTGTTCAAATAGATAACTGATAGCCAAGTCACCAAGGAAAATGAAGTATTGAGTAGTGATAATATGTCAGTTTAAATGTTACTGTGAAGAGCATGAAGGGATTTGTGTTATTTTAAACACAAACATTTTGGTTACAAGAGTTGGGGAATTTATAAAGCTGTTGAAGAAAAATATGTGTTCTTAGATGAGCAGGCAGTCATCTGTGAAGACAACTGGGTTGTTCTCTTTGACTTTCTTCTGCCTGGTAATTTGGAGGGCCTGAGGAAGCACAGACAAGGGATCTTTTGGTAAGAGCTCTGGTGAAGCAGGAAGCAGAGTTGGAGGGACTAAAACTGAGTGAAATGCAGCACTTTTAGTGAGAGTGAGTTGTTTGAGGGAATCTCAGGTGGCCACTCTGATTGATAACCGTTAACTAGGATTCAGAACACTATGCAGCAAAATAGTCCCTAAAATCCCCTCCAGTGGGAAGTCTGCAATTTTAAACACAGGAATACATCATGGAATCCCAGCTTCTTTGAGAGCATGTTTGTCTGATGCTTTTTTCCATGCACTAGGCTGCTGTAACACAAATATTTAAAATTACAATCTGATATTTGAAAGCAAGGCATGTTGTTGGTGCTAATATATTTTCTCATGGCTAGACAGTAATAGTTTTTATTAGTGCAAATGCTTGCCCTGTCTGTATTTAAAAAATGAAACCAATTTTTAAATGAATGTTACCCTTAAAATGGGATTCTCCCCAGAATTAGTATTCCTGATTGGCATTTTGACTGTACATTGATCTTACTTACCATGTGGTATTACTCATTCATTATACATGTGTTGTAAGGTGAAGCCTGGGGCAGAGTTCAGGAGAATACTGGAAAAGCTGATGGAAGAAAGTGGGAGGTGTTGGAAAAAGATGATCTTTAGGGTCCCTTCCAACCCATGCCATTTTGTGATTCTGTTATTCATGTACCCTTCATTTCCTAACTGTCTACTCCTACCCAGTGTTGGAGACAGGGGACTGATCTAGATGGATCTTTTTGTAACCCAGTCTGATCACTCTTACTTCCTTATGTTTTAATGGTGACAGGATGCCAATATTTGTAATCACAGCTCCAATACACAGTAAATGATTTATGAACATAGCTCAGATCTAAGCCTCTCAATAAAACCAACAGAACAGAATAGAACAAATCTGAGGGAGGTTGTGCTTTAGGGTTCGTGGCTTTAGGGTTATTAGTGGAAAAGGGTGACTATGCAAATGGAATTCCCTAAAAATAACTCCAGTGTATGTTAAAGCGATCGGAATGTGCTAAAAGGACTGGAATAATCAATAGGAAAGAACAAAGCCAATGTAACTGACTGGAAACTTTTTGTGAACCTAATTTCAAAAAATGAAACAGAAAATAGGAAGAATCAAAGTGGCTGATAGTATGTAGAAACAATGTGTAGAAAGAAAAATCAGAAGGGCAGAGGAACCACAATACAAGTCTCTTAATGAAACAAAAAACCAATACATGTTACAACTGCCTTCTTTTTGATAAAGGAACCCATGAAGATTTAGGACAGTACATCAATTTCAGATGAAGTAGCTAACCAAATCAAAGCTTACCTCTTTTGTTATTTACTATTAAAACAGTGGTGTGGGGAATTATAGCCTTGCAGCTGCTGCAGCCACAGGGGAAGGTGCTGCAGCTGTAAAACCTGCCAGAGACACATGAAGAGAAGGAAGTGATGATGAGTGAGGGGACCTATAGACCACAGGGGTAAGGTATATAGACCATATAGGTAAGGGGAATGTTACTTTTCAGAGACACCCATTTGATGTAAACTTTGAGGTTGTTGATCCTCTGTAGAGGCTCAAATACCAGGTTAGTGCTTGGTTGTCTTGGAGCTGTAGGGACACACAGGAAGTGCTGAATTTAATATGGAGAATTGTTTGCACCAGCAATTTGCACATTTGTGCTACAGGTGTAACAGTGCTGCTTCTTATCTCCTGTGTCACTTTACAACACTGGAATATTCTTGGAGAGAGGAAAGATGAAAGATGATCCAGGGAAATGAAGATGGAAGTACTGGGAGATATAGCATCTCCCAGTACTGGGAGATACAACAGTGGGAACTCAGATTAAACTGGGGATGGATTTATAATTATTTGCAAATATTTCATAGAATTATAGAATGGCTGGGGTTGGAAAGTACCTTAAAGATCATCTAGTTCCAACCCCCTTGTGTGAGCAGGGACACCTTCCACTAGAGCAGGTTTCTCGAAGCCCCATCCAACCTGGCCTTGAACATTTCCAGGGAGGGGGCAGTGACAACTTCCTTAGGCAACTTGTACCAGTGTCTGACCACCCTCAAGGGAAGGAATTTTTCCCTCCTGTCTAACCTAAATCTCCCCTCTTCAAGTTTTAAACCATTTCCCCTCATCCTCTTGCTACACCCCCATGTAAAAAGCCCCACCTCAGCTTTCTTGTAGGCCCCCTTCAGATACTGAAAAGTTGCTGTAAGGTCACCTTGGAGCCTCCTGTTCTCTAGGCTGAACAAGCCCAACTTCCTCAGCTGCCTTCATAGAGGAGGTGTTCCACCCTTCTGGTCATGTTGGTGGCTCTTGGGACACATTCAAGGAGCTCTGTGTCCTTATGTTGAGGACTCCAGCATAAGAAGGACGTAGAGCTCCTTGAATGTAATGGGACTGACTCATAACACTGAATACCAGGGATCTTTTTTTCATCTTTAGGGTAAAATAAAATATTATCCTTAGTTTGCCATTAAAAATTAGCTAGGTGGGGATTCACAGGAATAGTTTCCCCCCTCCTCTATATAAAAAAGGAGCCACTTCTGCCATGTCTCTATTTCACATGACTTCCTAGGTGCAATTAATGTGTGTTGAATTTTTGGCCATAATCTGACCCAACTGTTGTCTTCTCTAGCAATATCTTTGCATTGCAGGCACATAGTGCTGGAAAAGTAGAGGGATAGCACCATTTTGTTTCACACAACTACACGAGATGGTGATAAATTGCAGCCCCTGCTAGTCCAGGAAGAACCTCAATCAGATTTAAAGACAAATGTTCCACTATTACCTGGGAAATCTGTACATGACCTATATCTCACATACTCATGTCAGTGAGGTAATAAACAATGTGTCCCAGGAGGAGGGGTTCATGCCAGGTCTTGTTAGAAAGAACAGCCCCTATTCTTATGCCAGACTTTCTCAGGGTTTCCATTCTGTTCTTCCAAAACTATGTCCAATATATTTCAGTAAAATTCAAAGGTGTGAACCTATTTTTCTCCTTAAGATGGTTTGTAAATTTCACAACTTGGCCAGCCTGAGGTGCATTAACGGGGAAGAGAGAGTAAATTAACTAAAATATGGAAGGGCTAAAGTACTGGAAAAAATAGTGTGTCATGCAAGGTTTAGATAGATGTCCAGAGCTCTCCATCTTATAATCGGTGCATAGTCACCTGGTCTTCAGAACAAACTTACAAGCCATAAAGCCTGCATGAAGAGAAAGTTAATTTCTTCCCTCTTGCATTAATCCCTTTCTCTCCATCCTCTATGCTTTATTGCTTATTCATCATTTGGTATATTTGAATAAATTAGTTGGAAAAGGAAGATTGTATCAAAGATTGACAGGAAGCAGAGAAAGGTGATCCCTACTTGGCATGCAAAGGAAGGATTTTGTGGGTACCAGCAGAAGTCCAGGGTGAAAACATACAATGGACTTTGTGAAAGAAAGTCCTTGAAACATATCCATACATTCAAGGAATGTACTAGGATGTGCAGATTCAGTTGGCCAGAGTTTCTTCAAGTTGACACCCAACTGAGAGTTATAAAAACTCAGTAGTGTTAAAAAACAAACAAACAACAAACAAACAAAATAAACAACCCAAAATGAGCAAAAAACCCAGACAGATATCAGAACTGGCATGAAGTTTGTTAGGGACCACTAGTTTAATGGACTGTACCAGGATACCCAGAGGTAAAAGCTGTTCCAACAACTAGACAAAAACATCAGTAATTCATCTGTTCTCCCCTATTCCTGAACAGAGGTTTCAAAGAAAATAGAATAATAGTAAATAAAAAAATGCAGAGGGAAAGATTTTCAGTTGGAGTAAAATACCGTGGGTCATTTGGATTGAATGGGCAGTGATAGTTTCCAACAACCATACAAAATACCAAATTTTGTATTTTCATATAAACACTCTTCCCTGTGATGGTAAAGGACAACACCTGGGAATTCCTCCTCATGTTCCTCAACAGGTGGTACACAGGTTCCTGGAGGCCACAGGCTGCTGCAGAGCAGGTGAATGTCCAGAGCACTGAGCTGCTGCCACTGCACCAGTGCCTACTGGGATGGGCTTTCCCCCATGGGTTCAGGAGAAGCTTCCAGACCTCCAGGCAGCAGCAGTAACTCTTGGGTTACCTGCAGCACAGTCTGTGTGAGCACAAGAAGGATGGTCAGCAGGTTCCCACTGTTCAGAATTCTGACTTCAGTTTCTAAAAACACATAATAAAATGTAAGAAAAATATATTTTCTGTGCAAACAACAGAAGATAATGGAGGTGGTGGGATGCAGCTGCTATCTTGAACATCATAGCTATTCACGGCAGGGATCAAATTACCATCTGTGTCAGCACCACAACCATGAGCTGTTTTGGCATCAGACTTATTTTCACAGTCCACATCAGTCTCTTTTTCAGAGGACATTAATATTTTTTGACACCACATTCAATCTCTTACCAGGGTGTTTTGACCTCTTAACATTCCTGTCTGTGAAAGCTGTGGAGTTCATTCAATCCCCCAGCTCCAGGGCATGTCCTGCATATCTGTGGGACATCAGTACGTGACAAGTGCAAACTGGAGCAGAAGGGAAGGCTGAGGTTAGGAAGTGCAGGAGCTCTGGGGCCTCCATGAAGGTCTGGGGCTTAAAAGATCAGTGAGTGGTGGCTACTGCTATCTTAAAGCAAGAGCAGCTACAACTCTTGCTACTCTTTTATCCTCCATTGAGTTTTGAAATGTGAGCAACTTGAATGTGGTGTCCACAAAGCAAAATGGAAGATCAAAAAGGGGAATATGGAGATTCTGGCAAAGGCAAAGGGGATGTGGGATGTGGTCTCTGCCGTGGCTTCTAGCAGCAACAGTCTGACCCTCAGAGAGAGAACTGAGAAGCATCTGGGTGGGATGTGTCTTTTGAGAAGACTGTGAGGTACCTCTGAAGGGTAGAGGAAAATGGCATCAAGATTAATATTTTTTATTTTAAATTCATTTTAATTTTTTTAATTACTTTTGAGCCTCTTTTTAGTTCCTCCTTGGTCTTCTATATTGTCTGTGACTGGCCCTAAATCTGGGAGCCCTACTATGTGCAATGAAAACAGTCTACACCTACTGAACAAAATGCAGTCCTCTTTGTGTGTGATTGTCTCCCCAGCATCTAAGGACTGAGACATCCTTGAGTCAGAGCAACCATATTTGGTTAAATTTTGGTTTTTCTATTATAATCTATGGAATGCTGTTTGGTACTGCTAACTTGTTTGTGTCATCTGCCCAATGAATTACTACTGACTGTAAGCTTCTCTTTCAATACACTTATTCCTTGCCAGACACAATGGATTTTATATGGAGGGGCTAGTGGTTTTTTTTGTTTAGTTTTTAGTTTTTAGTTGTTTTTGTTTGTTTGTTTGGGGGTTTTTGTGTTTTTTGTTGCTGTTTTGTTTGGTATTGAGTTTGCTTTGGGGTTTTTTTGCTTGTTTTGGGTTTTTTTGGTTTTGCTGGTTTTTTTTGTTTGTTTGTTTGTTTTGTTTGGTTGGTTGGTTTTTTTCCTCTGTAACAATTTAGGTTGTCAGATAATCTTTCCTTTGCCTGCATGGTGCAACATGTGGGGAGATAAGCCATTCCCTCAGTAGACTGCTGCCAGTGGCAAGGTCCTCTGAGACACAGGGGTGCTCAGCTGTACAAAGGTCAAAGGCATAATGATAAAATACAAGCAGATTTCAATTAATGCTCTTTCAAAGGTCCTGAAACCAAAAGACAAAAAGATAAAAATGTATATATTGTTTAGGTGATGTGCATGCTGTCAATCTTTAATTAAGATACCTGAGATAAAGGTCACCCTTGCAAGACAAGACAGCAGCATGGGCACCCTGTGAATAAAGAGCTGTGTGAGAGCAAAGGGCATCTGGGCTGACAGCAGTACAATTGAGCACTGGAGGTTTCACTCCAAACGCAGGACAGCTGGAGGAGAGCAATGCTTTGGGCTGCTCCTGCTCCTGGACTTTTAGTTGCATTTTTATTGCTTACTGGATTGAGATGTGAATCAAACCACTATGGAAAAAAGAGGCAGAAAAGAGCCATTTATGATGAACAGTGAGTACCATGGCTTGCAAATGCATTTGTTCATATGATGGCTTTTAAGTACCAGTAATGGGAACAGAACAGCTTTACTACAGCTCTTTTTTGCATACTTTTTGGCAGATATGTAAACTAAATGTTCTCTTTATTTTTTTCCATAATACAACAGGCCTCGTTTGTCCTCAGAGCAGGGTAATTTAGTGTTCTACACTGGCTCCAGCAAAAATATTGAATTTAGAACTGGACCGTTGGGGAAAATAAAAATTAATGAAGACGACCTTGCAGAACATTTTAGCCAGGTGATATAGTGACTTTTTCTTAATGTGTTTTAATTTTCAGTTTTGCATGTTAATAGTTTGTTATCAGAATTTGTCTTTGGAAATGTTTGATGTGTTTTATATGACTGTTATATTATCTATGTCTGCATTCTAATATGAAAGTTATTGCATACCTTTTATCATGCAACTACAGAAATAATTAAAAGATTAAATTGTGCATGTGACTCTGAGCTCTCTGCATTTAAGGCAACTCTATAATAGTAAGGTTAAACAAGAATGAAGCTTTCCTAAGCTTTTGAAAAAAAACAAAGCTTGTTTATATTTATAAGCTTTTGAAAAAAACAAGTTTGTTTCACATTATCTCTATTGTTTAAATTTAGATAAGAGAAATTAAATCAGAGATTCAAGAACTTAAAAAAGCCAGTGGTGCCTCTCAGAACTTGTCCCATCAGGTTGATCTGGTGACCTCCAAGGTGAGCCATACCCTTGTATTGTCCTCCTCCAGCATTTCTAGTTTTGCATTCCTCAGATTAACATTGTTACCTTGTTCATTTGAGTATTTCTTGACTCCAGTTCAGGGAGCTGGGGCAGAGTCCATATTTAACATCAGCTCAGAGTCTGTGTTTAATGCGAAGAGACTTACTCAGTAACTCTGGAGATAATAGAAATATTTCTGTAAATCCCTTAATTTCCAGTTACTAGGATTACTGTTTTGATCTCTGTCAACATCTCTATGGACTGTATCCACCAATATTTATACAAACAAAATCCCACTTAATTCAGGAAAAGGACCACATATCTTCTTATACATGCTACACAGACATTCCATTCCACAGGTGCAACGAGTTACAGGGCTTTGCAATGGAAAAGAAAAATGTAAGCAGAAATTTTGTCTTTTACCTGCTACTAAAGGCTCTTCTCCAGATTAAGATTCTGAAACTTTTTGACTTAGTTTAAGTGTCTTTTGTTACAGTGTAACAGGAAAATATTTTATACCCTGAGAGACCTCCCTTTAAGGGAAACCATGCTAATACATATCCATCAAATTCCCCAAATAATTTGTAGCTTGCTCTTTGTGGTTATAACCTGTTAAGATGTGGTGAACCATTTCTTGGCTTCCAGTGCACTGTCCTGGTCTTCTGTCCTTTCCATGCATATGAGCAACCAAACAGTCCTGTTGGAAAATTCATGTTCTCAGTTCTGAGTATCTTCACAAGACTGAGTCTTACTTTTTGGAGCCAAACTGGGATAAATTCAAGCTGACATTTTCTGAAGAGCCTAAACCATTGAAATCTCAGTGAATGGGGTCTGAAATGAATGTGACTATCACCTGGTTTCACATACCAGCTATTTTCTTTTCTCAAAAGATAATCCTTTGTTAGACTACCAGCATCCAGCCTGTGCCTCTGAGGTTACTCTCATACCAAGCACAATGTAATTTGCATTTCTTTTGCAGGTTGCAAGTCTTGACAACAAACTTCAAAGCTTAGAGCAGGTGAGTAAATTGGAAGCAAAGTAGAGATCAAAAAAGAAAAAAGCAGTCTGAGGTAAATAAAGTGAGACTACAATGATTAAATAACTATGATTTTTTCCCTCTCATTTTACTCAGGAAAACTATTTTTGGTAACAGGAGATCAAAAAAGCCAAGATTTGTAGAGGAGATGGTGAAATGCCTTTTTACAAAATACAAACTATGTAGGAGCCTGCATTCCTTAAAGGAAAAACTGTTGTAGACTCAAGAACAAAAGCTAGATACCAAGGAGAAGTAAACTCTTCCTTCACTAATCTGTCAAGATGAAGACTGTAGAGTTCAAAGTGGATTTTATATTGTACTGGAAATAGCTAATTTTCAATTGTCACCTACATCTCCACTGGGCTTGTGACAAGCCACAGCTACAGCTGGCAGTAAAAGGAGTTGTCAGATGGGTCACCTGTGGAATCAAGAAGACAAGATAGCCCTCCATCTAGTCCCACAGTCTGCTGCCTAAGAACAGTCTCTGTTAATCTTTACTTTTTACAGGGCTTTTTCATCCTAGGGCTTGCAGCCCTTGTCCTTTGTAAGCCCAAGCATATCAGTCTTTCTGTATAGATATGAGCGAAACGGCTCAAAACTTTTAAAGATCAACCTTGCTGAAAATAGGGAGTGCGGAGAGATGACAAAGGAAAGAATGAGAAGAAAAAAGTAAAAGGTTTGTATTGTAGGTAAATGCTAATGAAACACTAAATAAGAAGGAACTTAATTTTTGGCATTTTTTCTGGGTTTCAGGCTATCCAGAGGAAAGCTTGCAGCAGTAACCCCTGTGAGAACTCAGGGATCTGTGTAAACTCACTGGATGGTTTCTTTTGCCTCTGTCCCAGCAACTGGCAGGTGAGACTTTAGAATCCTTGAATATGGAGCATGTGTTTTAACTCTAGGGATAAAACTGGTTTAGTATAATTTTGACAAAGCACAGCCTTTTAGGGTTGCTCAGGGCAGAGTAAAATACACTGGTCAGCAAAGCAGCAGTATCACACTCATCATTTGGTTGAAAAGGAACACATTTACTTGTCAACAATATCCATACATGTATCAAAAAGGAACGAAGCCCAAACCATTGAGCCTGACCCTGCACTTTTAGATGCAGGCAATGGCCCACGAAGCCGATGATGCTTGGCAATTTCCACAGCAGAAAAATTAGTGTTTAGATTTTGCTGACCAGAGTGAACTTCATGCCTTGCTGTTGATCTTACGCAAGGATAGAGAGAGAATGGGGGAAGGGAAGGATTTTTATTCAAGCTCAAATGAATAAAACAAATGGGTGTGTAAATAATCAGTCCCATTCTGAATTTGTGAAATCCAAAGACTTTACAGTCAAAGACATTAATGGTGCTGTTACATTCACCAGACATGGAAAAGTCATATCTTCTTTTCAAAGGCTCTCAGCCTAAAAGTTTTCCCAGCAAGATTTGAAGCAAAATATCTGTGCTCTCAGTCCTAATAAACCAGCATCTCCTGATGGAAACAGTTGTAAAGAAAGTTTTCTGAATGTTTTTCTAGGAAGTTGGAAAGTAGGGGGATAACCAGGGTCACAGAAGTGCAACTGAAAAATAGTTGTGTTATAATGTTTCGTAGGAAAGCTGTGTTGATAACATCCCATGGTTATGGGATGTTATAATCTCATATTAAAAAATATAATAAAATACTGGGTCCATGGTTTGCTTAATTTCTCAGTTATTTGGAAAATAAACTGGTTTCCCATTTCATTTGAGGGCCCCCGGTGTTCAGAGGATGTTAATGAATGCCACATTTATGCTGGAACAGCACTAGGCTGCCAGAATGGAGCCACTTGTGTGAACACACCAGGCAGCTACAGGTAACTTTTTAAAATTATACACTATGTAAAATACTGTTATTTTTGTACTCAGTGTTACAACTGCAGCACAAGTTCTAGGAATGTCTTTTTAGTAGCTATGCACTATAATCTCTTGTAGTCTGAGAGAATATAAAACTCTTAACACACAGTAGACCTGAGCCAGCCCCAGACACAGAAGGCTCTCTGAAGCCATTGTCTTCTCCAATACATGAAGAGCAGCAAGAACCAAATTCATCACAGAGTTGTGCTGGGGAAAGAGGCTGCAAAGCACAGATTAGCTCCAGTGACTTGATTTTCTGTTGTATGTGCAGATGCTTTAATGGAAATTTAGTGTACCACAGTCTCCTGATGGGGCAGTGGGAAGCAACACGTTGGTCTGTAACCAGCACTCACCAATGTGCCCACCTATCACAGCCACATCATCATCTCTCAGCTGTCACCCACCCCTGGAGACCATAGGGAGTGAGGAGATGGAAGAGGTGAAAAGGGTAAAGCTTTGGCCCTGCAAAAGCTTTGAGTTGTTGGAAACCTCCTGAAGATATGGACACTCTTGATCCCTGGCATTCCCAGCACACCACATAAGTCTGGGAAATGCCTTCACCCCCTCCAGAAATAGAGGTACTGCTGAGGCTGCAGCACAGCAGGCAACACATAGTGCTGCCAGGCAGAAAGGGAGGAGAAATGGTGTCTGCAGCCAGCTGGCCAGGAGGGTGTCTGAGCTGCCCCTGCCTGGGCCCCCACAGACATGAGATCCCTGGAGCATATCCTGCTCTTGCTGGGCACAGCTCCTCGGGAAACATGCTCTTATTAACAGGACAAGCCAGCCTGAACGTTCTGCATCTTATTTTCCAAAATGTCAAATAATCTGGTAAATAAATAACTTTCAGATACAATGCTCTCCCTGTGCAATTGGAACAAGCAGACTGGAGAGCATGCCACAGCTTTCTGCACAGTATTTTGTCTCCTGTTTCAGCACAAAAATCTTAGCCCCCACAAATATTTGCATGGTGTAAGAGTGGCTTATAGTGCTTTGTCAGTTCTTGAAAGGACCTCACACAAGGGAATCTTTCTTGCAGTGTTACTCACACTTCAGCATTAACACAGTCTGTTGAGCATCACACTGGTATGTGATACTTCCTGTCAGCTTTTCTTTGATTTTAAAGGGTTTTTCTAGGTCTGCATATGAGGTTCTGCAGCTGTCCCCAACACAGACATTTATCAAGGAAGTGACACACAAATCAGTCTGCCTTTAGTTGTTGTTTCTTATTGTGCTTGGAGATCTGGTGTACAGGTGTGTGACTGAATTGAGTTTTAAAAGGACAAACCCTCTGCCTTTCTTCCAAGTGGTGTCATTCTGTCAGTACAGTCATGATTCCTGTAAGGCTTTTTCCCCAGTGTATTCTTGCCCTCCTTGGTACCTGCTGAACTGCTGCTTCCTAACGTGGAATAAGACCTCTTCATAGGTCATCCAAATCTTCATCCTTTTGTATTATGCCCTCAGGATTATTGAGGCTATTGAAGGATTGTTGAATTCCCTCCTCAGCACCACTGCACTCTCTTCACTGTCTCCCTTTGCACAGTGTCTTTCTGTCTGTCTTCTGAGTATCCCCCAGATGCTAAATCCATCCACAGGCAGAACTTGACACAGATTTTGTCAGTAAGTGTGAGAACACTGCTGCTAATTTTCCTGGGGTCCAGTAACCAGATTCCCCCACTTCTGCTGTGGTGTAGTTACATGCACTTGCATGAACTGTAGGTAAAGAAAAAGATGATATTTAAGTCCCCAGTGCTAATGCCAGGTGAAGGGCTGTACTGGATTAGGTACCGCCAAACGGAACATAATGCAATCTTCCCTCCTTGCTCAGATTCTTTACTTGTGTGCTTCAAGGCATAATTCAGGCAGTTTGTGAAGTATGAGGGAAAAGAGGAAGTATTCAGGAAACACCTTCCTGAATCAGAACATTAACAGACCACTGCATCACTTGAATGAAAGACTGTGAGAATCCCCAAGTCCATCAGACTTTTGTGTTACAGTCAGATTGATGGAGGCCTCACCACGATGTGACATCAGCCATGGAAGAGAACCAGAGCAGCACTGAGTGGCAGTGCATGGCAATTTGGCTGAAACTCCTTACAGCATGAGCTGATTCATGAAGCTGTTCCCTAAGCCACTTCAGATGGGTAGCAGATTAATCTTTGCCTGACTAGGTAGGAGACAGTGCCATTGTGCTCCTCCTTCAGAGCCATTCTGATTGCCTTGCTGTGTTCTTGGGAAATGAACATGAAGCTCTGAATGTCCTTTGAACATGCAAAAATGATCTGGTTCCCTGGCCTGTTGCCTCTGTGCTTACCCGGGTTGAGCTAGAGCACTGGTGAGATGGTGTTGGTCTATCTGCCCTCTCTTAAAATAATCAACATTCTGTCTTACAGACAAGTTCATCCACATAGCTTGTCCTGGGTGCAGTGTTTAATTACCTGCAATTGGCTTATCAATCTGCTGTTTCAACAGAGCATGTGACATCCTGGCAGGGACCACAGCATCTTATTGATGCACTGCTCCAAGGTTCAGATCAGCTGCATTGGAAAACCCTGCTTCAAATTCTGCATATATATGCTCTTACAGAGTATTTTTCATTAGCCAGCTTAAAAGTGATTCAGCAGGGATATGTGCCTGCCATGTGTCTCTGTAAGGAGCAAACATCAGCAGATGCTGCAGCATACAACTTGCATCCAAATAAGTGTCTCACTGTCATTTTAGTAAAAAGCTGGTGATAGGAGGTTTTCTGTAGGCTTAGGTCCCTTTCAGTTGGATTTCAGAGCCTTAGATTTGGTCCATGTAAAGGGTTTAGTAAAAGGACAGAGAAAAGGGAAACATTATCCAATGGCTTGGAAGCTCCCAATTTCAGTTCCACCACCTATGTACAGTCCTGCGACTAAGATGTGCCCTGTAAATAATGCAACGCATTTGTCATCCTGCAAGCCAGATCCCCTGCTGCAGGATCCATCTTTTCATCCCACTGCTTTGTTCTTTCCACCCCATCAGCCTCAAATGCCTCCTCCTGCCCACCTCAGGCTGCAGATGAGAAAACATCTGTCACATGTTGAGGTGCAGGTGTGAAGGTAACCTGCTCTCTGGGACAGGCCAGACATAGCCTTTCTATGTACTGCTAAAGGTAGGGCTTTAGGAAATTGGCATCATATGAGAGTCATAAGCTGAAACACAAGTTTTAGGCACTCTTTGTCTGAATTAGCAATTTCCAGGCTTTTAATATTTTGAAGTCTCTTGTTAGACACATCTTTTTCTCTGGAAACTAACTAAAGGCTATGAATTCTCCCATAAGGTCAGATACTCATGGATATGAACAAGTCAATGTGATTCTTGAGTTTCTGCTGAACAGAAGCTTTGCCTCTGTGGATAATCATTAGTGGGATTGTCAGTAGTGCTAAATAGACAGATTTCATGAGGAACATCACATAAATAAAAGAATAGGGAATTATCTCTTATTACAGCAATATATGAACTTTAAGTGCTATATATAGATGACACTTTGATTTTTCTGCCTGCTTTCACCATTAGCTGCTCCTGTACTCCAGAAACTTATGGGCCTCACTGTGCTTCAAAGTTTGATGACTGCCAGGGAGGATCTGATAGTCTCTGTGGGCATGGCATTTGTGTAGATGCAGAGAGGGATCAGCCCAACAAGGTAAGGAACAGCATATAAATTGTATATAAGCACAGTGTGAAGAAGCATGAAATAATGCTGAATACCACAGAACTGTAGCACGCACTGCTGCTGAAAAACAGCAAGCAATGACACTGTACAACATAAGATAACATCTCTGTTGTCCCAAGGACAGCAGAAAGAATGTAAAATGCCTTTTGTCTTGTTAGAGTTACTTGACATGGTATTAGATCTGCTACTACATCCATAGGGAGATGGGGAATAGTCTTTGAAAAGTCAAAGTCTTACTTGACACATAATATTCTAAGTGTTCATCATCTGGGGAGTTCTAATTTGCTAGAATATTTTGTTACATAAATGATTTAGAATGACAAACATAATGAATCTGCATTTTTCCTGAGAAAAGACATACTCATGGTATATTTGTGTCAATGGCCTGGAAGCTGCTAGGGATGCACAGAGACTGGGATGGCTGGTGCTTTTACTTGGTGCTTCTCACTGTGGACTTGGTCTCTGACTTCAGGCCCCAGATTTCCAAGCATCTGCACTGGGTGGATGCTAGCATGAAATTGCACAGTATTCCAGAGCAAGCCAGCTTATTCTTTTGGGAGAAAATCTGGGTATAGGTTGTTCACCCCAGAGGAATGTATGGAATATGCTAGCTTTGTCTCTTTCTACTCCAAAGCAGCCCTCCAAAACTACCCTTTGCTCCTTGATGCTCATAATACACCCGTGCACCATTCCAGACATTCCACATATTCTTCATGCTATGCTATAAAATAATTCCTTTTCTCATTTTGTAGAAGTGTTACAACTCATCACTTGTTTTCTGCCCATTTCTGTAGAGAAAGCTTTTCAAATGGGTTCAATATTGCCTTAACAGTGTCTGCTCCCGTGAGTCAACAATAAAGCTCCCATCAGCTTTAATTGGACCAAAGCTGGATCAATACTGGCCATTAGTAAAGTTTACTAGGGGGAAAAGTGTTTTCCTCAAAGACAACATCTATTGGCAATTTAATGTCAGCACTGCACATTGCACAGATTACTGAACAGCCAGGCTCATTTCAGGTTGCTTACAGTGATCTGCTTACCCTGGTTAAAAAGCAATTTGATGACATTTAATTATGTTCATGTACAGCTCATGATTCTGTTAATTTTCTCAGGGAGTTTTGTGGGTAAACAACAGGTTTCCTTTATGATCACAACAAATGAGTTTTTTGTTGCTTCCATGATCTAAATAGGTAAATTCAGAGGAAGAAATAGACTAATAAGAATACCAAAGCAACTTATTAAACAGAATGCGCAAATTCTGTAGTGCCCTGAAAGCTTTCTTGCTATAGTTTAAGAGATAATTTATAAAATTAACTCCTTTTGAACTTTCCTTGACTGTTCTGTCTTAAATATGCAATGTGATGTTTTCTGTGGCAGCCCAAATACCACTGTATCTGTGAGGCTGGCTGGATGTCCCCTCCTGGCAGCCCTGCCTGCAGTGCTGATATAGATGAATGCAGCCTTCCTAATCCTCCGTGTTCCCAGAATCCACTTGTGCAGTGCCATAACACACCAGGCTCCTATTCCTGTGATTCCTGCCCCACAGGTACCACGGCTTTTCGTACTCTCAGGAGGGGGGGTGGTGGCAGCAGGTAGTACTGCCTGTATGTCACAAGCACAGACACAGGATGTAGGTGAGAGTGTAATCCATGAAATGCTTTGGTCTGTATTCTAGAGAATAAATGCCTGCAGGTTATGTCTTATCTAGGTAACACAGGCAGCTGACTCTAACACATGATTTATCCTACCCTAAACTGAGCATCTAAATAGGTCTGATGTACATTCATGTCCACAGGTACCTTCATATCCATCCTGTTCTATAGCTTTCATGTAATAGATCTGAGGTATTTTTATGTCCATATGCTCACTGCCCCAAGGACACATAAAAATCTAATTGTCCCCTCAAGCCATATAACCTGTGGTTCCTCTTCCCGAGCTGTGGAGGTGGTGAGTACTTGTAGTATTTAACCATAGTTATCATAAAGCTCAACTGCAAATTGTAGATGTGTGCACTAGACCAGAACTGCCTCCTCTTTAGATTAAAGTATGTTTGATTCTGAAATATCCAGAAGTCAGTCTGAATAAATCATTCTTGCACACGGATTCCCCACCCTGTTGTGTTTTTAACCTGTTTTTAATTTTCGTTAATGAGAGTGACAGTTCCTATCTTGTATTCATGAAATGACATTCAAAAGTCATATTTTTCTGCTCTATGAAGAGATCTGGTTAAGGAAGAAAATAAAAAGGCCAGGCAGTTTCTATTTAATGTCTTTCATCTGCTTCTTTTTAGGCTGGCAAGGAAATGGCTACAGTTGCCAAGACATTGATGAATGTAAAATTGATAATGGTGGCTGCTCAACAGCACCAATGGTTCCGTGTATCAACACAATGGGATCCTTCCACTGTGGGCTCTGTCCACCAGGTAAATGGATTTTTGTGTAGACAAAAGTGTGGAAAGGCTTAAAAGATGAATATTCAATGGATGAAGTCTGTCTTACGGCACTTAAGATGCTGAAGATTGGTTTTACATAAAGAAGTATCATACACACAAAGCAATACTGTAATACAGAATGCAGAGTCCAAGCATATTTAAACTGCTTCAGCTATTAATGAACATTTTGTAGAGTATGTCCTTAATGATGATCCTCTAATCTATTTCTCTTGTACTAGGTAGCCCTTTTCAGTGTTAAACCCTTGATTTGATGAAGAACTTCCATTTATAAGATCATTAATGGGAAACAAGGATTGCGTAATTGTAATAGTCATGTCATTGTCTGTATTAATTGCAGGAGTATCCTGTGTTCCATAAATCATCTGTATTATCTGTCTTTAAAAATGCCTTGGTAAATGTCACACTCTGAATGCTGTCTAAGAAGGCAATGTTTCCATTGTAGTACAAATCAAGCAGTGGGAGTCATGACTTCCATCTCTATAATTTGTAAAAGTTTTTATGAAATGCTTTGTATCAGTACTAGGAATACTAGCAAGAAAAAGCATCTCTCATTCACCTTTCACTTGCTATTTTAATACAATAGACTTGGGGAGTAGCAAAGGCTCAGTTACTGGGTGCTAAAGAGCTTTCACCTCAGTGGAAGTGTGGCCTCAGACAAATTCTGGTGTGGTGCAGAGGACCTCAGCTCTGGCCATGCAGGGTTCTGCTGCAGTGCTTTGGTCCTGCTGAGCATCCTGGGAAGAGCTGGATGTTGTGTTTGAGACCCAAGGGCAGCTCTGGTCTGCAGCAAGAAGCCTGGAGGGGGTTGGGTCTGGTTTAGTCCTGAAGCCTAGGGAGGGCAGCACATGGTGGCTGAGAGGGCTGAGCTGCTCTGGCCACACTGATCTCACCTATATTTGGCTAGTATTAATAAACCTTTTCTCTAAAATCATGGGAGGATTCAGTTACAACCAGAATCTGTCCCTGCCGTGTAGGAACCACAATAAATATGCCACATTTTACTTCAGTGGGGATCTCAGCTTTTCCTTTTTATCTGCCAAAGACTAATTTTACACCATAAATTTGTATTTTTCCCACCTGATGACTGTTTTGCTGTCAACTGACAGAGAATGTGGGTTCATATCGACTGACTGAGATTTACCTCTGAACAGGTTATGAGGGAGATGGCCAAACATGTACCCAGGTTGATATCTGCTCAATAAATAATGGAGGGTGCCATCCTTTGGCTACCTGTACCTCAACACCAGGTAACATTTTCTCTTAAGAACTGTAAGGAATACCAATGTGAATCTCAAGGAGAGTTTGGTTAGGTTGAATCCTCTTTGTAGTAACATATTTATACTGCAGCCCCTTCTCCACTGTCAGTTTTATCTCACTCAAAGGAGTTTATAGGCAGGTTAGCTGAATCTAGCAGGCCTTTCCACAAACACTGACAGAAATAGATTTAAGCTCCACAAAAGAGTAGATTTCGTCATAAAAACGTGGAGATCTTCACCATTTTTCTTTGATCTGGTTTTTCAATTTCAGCTGCTTTTAATATTCTTTTCCTTTCCATAAAAGCCCTTTGACTAGTCCCTCCAGTTCCTACAAACTTGACCTTGGGCTCTCAAATACCCAGAGCAAAGCAACAGCAGGGTCTGTGTTCACACTGGACACTGACCAGGAAAGGTACCAAAAGTTCAAATAAGTCAGAATTACATGCTTCAAAATGTCAAGGATCTTTGTTGCCATAGTTGATATTGTCATTGTAAGAGGACTGAATTACTTTCTGTATTTCAACTCATCTCCCAAGGGCCAATACCATTTTGTTCCTGTGCATCTGGGTACACTGGAAGTGGATATGGGCCAAATGGGTGCTCTCCTCTCAGTGATGTCTGTCAGCTGCAAAATCCTTGTGCACATGGGCAGTGCTTGGTAAGTACTGGGCTCCTTGCAGTAAGTGACAAAGTCACAGAAATAACAGAGTGTTAGGGGTTGGAACGGACCTCAAGAGATCATCGAGTCCAACCCCCCTGGGCAGAGCAGGGCCACCCAGTGCAGGTCACACAGGAACATGTCAGGTAGTTGTAGCCAGTACCAACAGGGAGACAGGTGAGGCTGAAAGCTGAGTGCAGACATACAGAAGCTAATGAGACAAGGTCTAACAGGGAGTAGGAGATTAACAGATACACCTGGGGAAAACAAAATTGGTTTCAGGGTACGCAAGCAATTTATAGGTGTCTCAAGTAGAGGCAGCAATCTTGGCACTAATAATCAGGCTGCTTGGGGGAAGCAGTAACTGGTGTCCCAGGCTAGGGATGGGGTGCTGGTAGGTAAGAGCTGATGAACGGCTGTCTCTGGGGGGACAGGGAAGTAATTTACCACTTTAGATCATGGAGGAATTACCTGTGATAATAAACCCAGTACCTTTGCTGATTTTTAGCCTGATAATATCTAGTACATTTAGTTATGTGTGCCTAGACTGATCTTGTGAGAGCCCCCCTGGAGTCTCAAGCTGATTATATGGGTATGGAGGGGCTGTTTCATGGGAACTGCTTGTACTCCTGCTGGTAGCCAGGTTTTTCCAGCCTTTACTAATCAGTGGTGTGAATTCACTCTCACACAGAGCAACCATTTAGTTTGTCCACACAGACCCAGTGAAGGTCTTTTGGGTTCCTCAACAAGGTGTGCTGTGCTCAGGGAAGTCCACACTGCAGATGTGGGGATTTTGATAATTCTGTTGTGGAGGATATTTACAATGATGATTTTGTCTGAATGTTTGCAAATGTTAATTTTTTTATTCCAGCAGATTCTGATCCCACTTGTCCACATTGGTCTGTGGATATTCTCCTTTTGATGATGGGAGACAGAGGGAAAATAAGACATACAATATGGACTTGGTAGCGTTAGGTTGACAGCTGGTTTCAATGATCTTAAGGGCCTTTCCCATTTTCTGTGTGAAAAGATATTATCACCTCCCTTTACAGTATTCCTCATTCTCTTTTCTGTGGATACCAATTGTCTTTTCACTTGGGTGTTTAAAGGGCCTCTTCCTCAGATCTAATTACATTTTCTGACTATTTAGAAAGTATTTATTTTAGTCAGTCTATTAAAGACATGATATGTTCCCCTAAATATATCCTAACATTCAACCACAGGCAATCATGACTACAAACTACTACTTGAAGATAATAATTGTCAGATGCTTCAGTAATGGGCCCACAGAGGTATCTAATAAAATAGAGGAACAGCAGAGAGACATTTGGCCAGTGTAATGACAGATGAAATGCAATGTTAATTAAAAACCAGGCAATTCAGATCAGAAAACATCTCTTCTTCTGCAGCAGGATTCTGAGTTCTAAATACACATGGAAAACATTTTCTATCATATTGGAAATCTGCTTAGGGCACACAGGACATGAACAGAATGTGAAAGGAAACAGAATATAGCACATTGATTGAATGACATAAAAAATGGGATTGTTAGCATGTACCTTGGAATATCATGTTCTGCTTTACCTATGAAAGGAGTGTCTATAAAACAAGAAATACAAGGAAAGACATGTAAGAAATTAAAACAGAGATATGGAAAGTCTTGATTATAATGAGAAATAATGAAGTTTGAGACAAAAGAAATGAAAAAATGACATACAGAATAAGGAATAATGCAGGGGAGGCAATGCAGTGGTTCACATTTAACATCCCTCAGGGTGAAAATAAAACTTAACAGACCACATAACTGCAGTGTAGACTTCCCAAAGACCAGGCTTTAGAAAAATTATTTATAAACCACCATTATCTTGACTTGTTATTCATAAGGTTTAGATACTATGAGTCACTCACTTATAGGATGAACATTTCAAAGCCAAGCAGTTTTCTGAATGGCTAGATTAATACAGATTTTGATTTTTCAGAAAGTAACTTGAAAGAACCCTGCAAAGAAATAATTTTAAAAAAGGAGTTGATTATCTGTTTTGACTTTGAGGTTTTTTTTTGGTATTCACCAGTTATCATCGAGGCCATTAAATTCCAATTGTTTTAATTTTTTGCCCTTGTATCTCCATATAAAACAAGTATAATTTTATACTAATATATATATTTTACTTTATAAGTAAAATAAGAAATATCAGTCTTTCTGGTGACTACATTGATTCCTTTAGGTGATCTATTCTCATTAAATTTATTACAATTGTTTATATTTGTAGGCAATGATCTCTGGATATTACTGCCTGTGTAATCCAGGCTGGACAGGCCCTAACTGTACAGAGAACATTGATGAATGCATTAGCAACCCATGCCAGAATGGTGGAAGCTGCACTGATGGGATCAATGGCTACTCCTGTGAGTGCACCAGCACCTGGACAGGACCACAGTGCCAGACTGCCCAGCAAGGTATGTCCAAGACTTCCCAGAAGAAATGGGCCACCAGATGTTAGAGGCTTGGTATATATAATTAGTATATAAATAAGAACAAAATTGTGATGGAAAAAAAACCCGACCCTTCTTGGTGGACTGCAGATCCCAACCCATAGTCCCTTGGAGTCAGAGTTTTCCATGGGTTTTATTTATATCTGCTTTCTTTAGCAATAGGAGTGTGACAATGAAGTTATCTGCAGGCCCACTGGTCTTGACTAGATGCTAGACATCCTAAAATCAGATCTCTGTTTCTGAGAAAGTGGTCTGGTAAGCTTGTTGGGAAAGAGGATCTGATTTATGAAGAACAGATTTACAAGAAAATAGATTAATGTTTCTCTTTTGTATACTATATAATTTTTATGAAGCTGAGGGGTCTTGACAGTTTTAATCATGACAAAAAGCCAGAAAAGGCTTTCAAACTTAAATTTAACAAAAGAAATGTTATCTAAGAAAATGGGAGACTGAGTTTTATAGAGCAATTCAAGGCTCAGCCTTTAGCATTTCTATTCATTTATTAATATATTTTTTCTGTTTGTTTGGAATTTATTTGCCACTAATTTTAATTCTGAAAGGTCAGCATATCATTCCAGTGAGTATCCTTCTGGCAGCCATCTGTTAGGTGGCTCATACTTATTGTAGGTTGCTGCAAAGAAAGCAGATTAATTTTTCACAGAATACAGTGTAAAACTTTCACCAAGCCACTGTGAATTCTGCTCTTTTTGGAGCTACTTCAAGGTCTTTTCTCTTTTCCTTAAATATCTAATCAGTAAGTTCTATTATTCTGCACACACATGTAGAAAAAGTCTGCTTCAACCATTCACAATGGATAGAATAGTAGTTTTTATCCACTAAGAAATTATAATGTAATAACTTCTGTAACTTCTCAGTTGAGAGAAATATGGTACATTTTATGAAATGGTGATTCTGAATCTAGTTGAGAAATGATGAGATGCTTTAGCTGGACACTTCAACCTACATTACATTCTTTTTACCATTCTCTGATACAAAATATTTCAGTTTCTTGAGAACTGAATATTTCTTTAGCATTAGTTGAATGTTAAACTACATCTGCTTGTTATATGCTGCTGCTATGTATGCATTGTATTTTTGGTGCTTAATGGCTGTATTTTTCTGTGAGCGCTTGGGATTCCCAGTTCACAGCTCCCATACATTGAATGGCTCAGCAAGAGAAGAGACCAGGGTTTACCATGAAGGGTGTTATCATGCCCAGAAATCTGACCAAAAAGACTAACTGACCAATAGAACATCAGATAACTTCTATTATGTACCACTACTGAGAAAGACAATTTTACATCATGTTAGCTTCAAAATGTTACTCTACTTTAGATGAAAAATGTAAAGATTCAGTGCAGAGGTAGTCTTCTGGAAACAAACTAGTTCATGGACATTTTCCTGAGACAGAGTCAATATCTTTTGGCAGTATCCACATGTTCCAGTGGAAAATATTAATACTTTTTCCAGGGCCTATTCTCTCACGGGGTATTTTTACTCATTTTTTGTGATGTCATTCCAGTTTAGAGGAAATCTTGAAGTCTTTTATGCATGTAACTTTCACCATTGTTTTAAATGTTTAGGAAGCAAAGACTATACTAGAATGCTACATTTTGTTTAATTCTATGCAGCAATAGCACAAATTAATATTTCTTTAATTCTCTTTCTTTCTACAGTTTGTGGTGGACATCTCTCAGGGTCCAGGGGGACTTTCAGTTATCCTAACAACCCAAACAGCCAGCAGTATAGTAATGGGGTCAGCTGTGCTTGGGTTATTCAAACCAACCCCAACAAGGTAAAATAGTGTTCAGGTTAAAGAAACCCTTGCTCTGCAGGACCCTCAGCTCATTAGAGCATTTAGCCTAAGAGTTACCCCTGGCTGTGTTTTCAAGGTCTCTCCTATGAAGCTGAGGGTTATAATTTATTCATTCCTGCAATCATTGCATCAAAAAATGAGACCTTAAGAAAACACACTGTGATGAGAAATTTGTGATAAGTTTGTGAAAGCTGACATCACCTATCACTACCTTTTACATTGCTTTAGACTGTGTGATCTGTAAGTAGGTGCACGAGAAAAGCTCTGCTCTGATGAGCTCCACAGTTGCTTCATGAGCTAAGTGACCCCAGAACCATTTCATGTTTCTGATTTCAAAGCCTCAGAAACATGGAATGCTGGATTCATATGGTCAATGGCTTTGTGTAATAGCATTTGAAATTTTTAAGGATTAATTTTTAAACGTTGCACTGAAATTGCTCTGCAATTAGCAATTCCACTTGTGCTGGAAATAACAAAATATGTTGCTTCACACTTTAGCATGAGAATTGCTAATTGGTGTCTAAATATTTGATCTATTTTTGGCATTTCCCCAAATGAATTAAATAGTTTTATAAACCAGTGGTCTATACAGCTTTATATATACATGATGTATCCTTAGATTTAAGGCTGATGGTCATGGCTGCCTTCAGCAGAGCTGCATTAAAGCACATCAGTGAAGGATCTGAACATACACAAAGCTATATATGTCACTAAGTATCTACATTGACCTTATTTAGACACTGACTTTCTATGTGTACAGAAAGGTAATTTCATTTTCTAACTCCCAAGACAATATTTTCAACTATAGCAAGGATGAGAAATGTTAATTATCTGGTGAGAATACTGAAATGGGAAACCTGGAATGAAGTATTTTATGCTGTGTTTCAAGCCTTTCACATGGCTTGAAATATATATATATATATATACACTTCACATACATAACAGACTCAGGGAAATATGTCTGTTATATGTCAACGTGTCAATTATTATTTTGTAGAAATAATTGTCTCCCCAGAAAACTTCCCTGTCCAAATTATTTCCTGTCTTCTCTTTTATTTTTACCCTTAAGATTCTGTAATATCTTCTTCTGTTCTGGAACTTTTCAGGAAATGACTTAATGGCTCCAAAGCTCATAGATTCTTACAGTTATATGAACACGTATTTCTGCTCTATACAGAGCTACTGCATAAACAGTGTCTCAGCAGAAGGAAAAAAAAAATTTCTTACTTTGTTGCTTCTTGTTAGATTCTGCATATTGTCTTCCCTTTCTTCACACTGGAGGCAAATAATGACTGCAACTCAGTATTCCTTCAAATCCATGATGGGCCTTCACCATCAATGCATATGCTGGGAAAATACTGTGGTTCCTCACCTCCTGCAGAGCTTTTCAGTTCCCACAACTCCCTTTATCTTTGGTTCTACTCAAACTACACTATTACAGCTGGAGGTTTTACTGTTCAGTGGGAGTCTCGGGATCCTGGTAAGTTTGACAAAAGGCCAAGTAATTTAGTATCTTCAAGGCATTAGAGCAAAATTAATTACTTGTTTCCTTTGATTAGGAAATGTTAGGTGTGGTAGGAGAGTATTTTACTAGGGAGTGAGGCTGAAATGCAGGCATATGTGTCAGCTCAAAATTTTTAAACTCCAACTCTAGATCTCTGTATGAATAATTTTCTCCTGCTTTTAAGGCTTTTTATACCTCCTGTGAGGAATCCCCCACAAAAGCATGTGTTACAGGAGATGCTGCTCTTCTGATTAGTTCTCTCTTCTCAAAGAAGTATGTAGGACTTCAAACAAGAATTTTTGAACCATGCTTTCCAAACATGATAGATTGTTGGGATTTTGATTTCAAATGATCTGTGAGCTTTTTGGGATTTTTTGCTGTAAGTTTCTGCCTGCATTCTTTATAACACTACTTGTGTGATTCTTCCAGGAGGCATGGCAATACATTTCTAGAGATAAACATCAAATTATTTAGAAAGTACAGAAATTCAGATTGTAAATTAATTTTGTAATTAAAAATTAATATTAATTGTAAATTAATATTGTAAATCTAACCTTTTTTTAACATTCTCCCCAAAATATTTCAATTATAATTGATAATCTTTCACTGTGGAGATCATTAAATATTTTTTTATTTAGTTCTGTTTTTATATCTTAATTGCAGAATGAATTGTAAAATATAAAGAAGTAACTTCATGGGTTTTTGGGCTTGCTCTTTGTTCTTGAATTTATTTAGGATCCCAGAGTGTACCTAGTTTTGACACTACTGGAAAATTAATCTTCTGCACTGACATGTGATGTGAAAGACTGTGTTCTTCTGTATTTCTTTTCTGTTAGAATGTGGTGGTGAGCTGACGGGTACTTATGGCTCAATAAGCTCTCCAGGATACCCTGGTAACTATCCTGTAAACAGAGACTGTTTCTGGACCATCTCAACCACTCCTGGCCTCCTCATCACATTTGCTTTTGGCACACTAAGCCTAGAACATCATGAAAACTGCAGTTATGACTATTTAGAGGTAAAGTTTAATTGTGTATTATGACAACATTTTATGGCTATGCTATTGCAAAACAAGATATTTCAAAACTTTTTGCATGTACAGAAGGGGAATGTCTGAAAATTAAATCCTGCATTAAAATGATCATTTATACTTATTCCAATCAAAGCACACAGACAGTATAATGGGAAGAAGATGGCATCCCACTCCACTGGAGTCAGTGGAGATCCTGTGACTAAAGAGGATTCAGGCCAAGTACATGGTGGGGAGATTTCACTGTCTTACAAAGTTCAGTCTCCAAACTCCTTGTTGAATGTCAACCCCCAGAGACTTAAACTAAGGAAAACTATGAGGGGAAGGGATTAATAGATTCATATTAGAGTACAGTCCATGACTTGATGTGTGATTTTAGGGCTTTTTCTCAAGTCCAAAGTAATGGTTACAGAATTTACCAATACCCAGTAATGGAAATGAGAAGCTGGTTTGGAATAGAATGTTCTCCAAAATTGTGCAATGCAGAGCATGATTTTAGGAATACAGTTCAACAGTAGATCTCCTGGTATTCTAATTCCCCTGGTAACTCTCTGAGGGGCACCATCATAGCTATGTGGGTCTCTTTCTTGATTACTGTGTGTTTGGAGGAAACTTTCTAGAAGCTTTGGATCCACCTATCATCTACAGTATCTCCTGAGGCCTGTGATATCTCTTGTGATAACCTTAAGTATCAGTATTGTTCACAGTTGGCACACATCTAATGATCCTAAACACTGATTTATCATTCTGCATAGATTCGAGATGGTCTTCTTTCAGAAGATCCTGTCCTTGGTAAATACTGTAGCACTGGATCTCCACCCCCACTCCAAACCACTGGTCCATATGCATGGATTCACTTTCACTCTGATGACTTAGTTACTGATAAAGGCTTCTACATCCTCTATACAACATTGCCTGGTAAGTAAAATTCAGTATTAAAAGTTAGTCTGTAACATTTCCAAGATATAGTCAGCAGCATATGAATGGATGTGATTAACAATTGCTAATTATACTATTTATAATAATACAGAAATGCTCTTTGATTTCCAACCATTATACAGCATCAGCCTAAACTAAAACAGTTCACTTATTTGTGAATATCTCAGCTAATAGATTTTTTTTTCTTAACATAGCAGATCCAAGTTGTGGAGGAAATTACACAAGTAGTGAAGGGGTTATTACATCTCCTTTCTGGCCTAACCCTTATATCAACAACCGACAATGTATCTACATTATCAGACAGCCAGAGGCTGAAAAAGTATACCTCAACTTCACCCAAATGGAACTGGAGAGTCACACTGGTTGTTCATCCAATTATATTGAGGTGATTTCTCTTACTCTGTTGATATTGATTACATGTGCATACAAAACTATACCACATAATTTCTGTCCCAGGAGCCACTGAAGAAATAGGTGTTAGTAAAATGACTAAATCAGTTTATTAGGGTTCAAGGAGCTAAAAGAGATGTCTGTACATTTGGAATGATCAAAGATAAGAGAACATGAAAATCTGTCTAGCTTAACACTACTTTCTAGTCAGCTGTACATGATTAAGGCTTAGTTTGGATCTTTGGTAAATGCATGCCAAATACAAGAAAACAGAAATAATGCCACCACAACTATGCAATATTTTCCAGAGTCATGGTGCTGTACTGAAAAATCTTGCTCTGGGTCAAAAAGGAAGCGCACCACAAATATTTTTATATATACCTGCAAATTACATATATACATATATGTAAAGGCAAAATTTGATGTCAGTATAACTGCAGTCCTTCAAGTCTAATTCAAGAATTGTTATTTGTCGAAATATATAGAAATTAATTATAGAAAAAGTATATAGTATAGTTAAAATGCTTCTATATGGAAAATGCAGTGATAATATAATAGTAATGTTGGTGCTATCTGGGATCCACATGAACTGATGTTTATGATTGCTTTTACACCGAACTCACCTAACCAGCTTCATTGGTCTGTAGTTACATACTATGTTACATACTATTTTACTAGTGTAGGGTGCCTTTTAAGTATACTAGCTACCATTTTTATCTTTTCTCTGCTACCCCTAAACCCAGTTTTCTCCAGCTGCAGGTCTGCATTTCCTTACCTTACTGTGGCAGAGGTTTGGGATGGTGCTGTGCAGGGTGAGAGCTCCTGGGGCCATGGGGGCTCCCTGGAGGAGCAGCACAGGGCTTGTCCCACTGCCCTGGCCAGGAGCAGGGCAGCCCTGGATATTGGAAACCTCCCTGGGAGCCAAGGCCAGGCTGGGACATGGGCATAGGGTTGAGCCTGGCTCTGCAGAGCCCACGGCCAGGCCGGTCAGGGATGTGGGGAGCAGGGGACCGGTCCTGCTGCAGCATCACTGGGGAAGGGATGCAGGGCCCTGGGGACTGGCACGGGGTCCTGGGTCCTGCAGGGAAGGCAGGGCTGTGCCAGTGAGACCTCAGGGATGCACTCAGGGCTTGACGAACTCTTTACTTCTGTGGCCTGTGCCCCTTTTTCTGTCACTCCATTCCTGTTCTCCTTTGCGCTTGCCCTGTCTCAAGGTGTCTGCTGTCATACCCAGCCGGTATTTCTCCATACAGCCATATATACCTCTTCCTGCATGGAACAACTGCTGCCTACTGCTGTCTGTGTAATACTGTTGCTGCACCACAGAGAGGTAAACAAAAGTAAAACAAAGTAGGTCCAGACACCAAGTTGATTAACAAAGGTGCCACAGCTGCTAAGCAGATAGGAGCAAGCCCCAGGGCTGCAGGGTAGAGCTGGGTTCTGTGCTGGTGCCTACACAGTTACATTGCAGTGGCTTTTGGTTTTGTGTTTAATCTCTTCTTGACCGAGCCAGGAGCAGGCCCCTGTGAGCTCCATGCAGTTAATCTGTTTTTAAAAGATGTTATTGTGCTGACATCGTTCCCTTCCCTCCTCCTCTAATTCAGAGACTCTGGCTGGATGGAGTGTAATTAATTTCTGAAATGAGAGGGGAAGTGTGTTTAATGAAAACAGACAGCTTTTGTTTGTTTGGCCTAGTACTCCTCTTGCCTAATTGCTGGCAGAACGGCAGCTAAATTCACAGCAGCCAGAGAAACAAAACCATTGCTGTTGAACTCAATCAGTTTGTATTAGTTCAGCAAGGCATTTACCTCACTGTTTGCTGATCAGTCACAAGCTGTTCAGTTTCCTTGTGCTTCTGTCCTCCTCTTCTTCCTGCCCTCTCACTCAGCCCAGAGCAGGACCAACATTTTCTGAACAGGATGATCAGTGCTTCTAAAGCACTGTGTTCTTTTAGCAAGGCCTAGATATTCCACTTGCATTTTTCTAAAATACTGTCTTACTGGTTTTGTAATGAATTACAGCTACAAAGATAGCTTTTGGGTGTATAAGTTACTTTAAAAGTCACTCTCTGACAATTGTTTAATCACTTTGAAAAGTTGCAGATTATTCCTGTCGCTGGCGGTACCAGGAAACCTGCAGTTTCCACATGGGCCAGAGACAGCTCACAGGCACTTCTCAGGAAGGAATGTTTAGTCTTTTACAAAGGAAGGAGTAGCCAGGGACCAGGGGTCTGCAGGAAGAAACTAGGGACAATAAAACTTTCTATTTATGAAATAATGTGACATGGTGCTGCAAAGGTGGTGTTAGTCAATCCAGTTCCTTCTCCATGTTATCCTTCTAGCTGGACGTAAAAGACATTGGTTTAGAGAACCTGTTATTTTTATTACTATGTAAAAATTTAGGACAATCAGGTAAAAAAAAAATGTTCATGTGAACTGTAGTTCTGGAAATTTTCACTGCTATTTAAAGATTTTCTAAATATTCCAGCACAAGTTCTCATCTAAGGTGCTCTGATGTAAATACAGAATAAAATCTACACTTTAATCTCAAGTCCCAGGGAAATTTAAAATATCTATTAGTCAGAAAGCCAAATCACCAGTTGAAGATTACAAAAACTGGGAAAGCAGGCCAGCCATTGGCAGCTCACCAGGGCACTGACAAAGGTTCCCTGCTTTCTCACCCAGCCTATGGAGGAATACAGCTGAGAAGAAAAAAAAAAAAAAAAAAAAAATGGTGATGAGAAGGGACTTGAAAGCTGAATGTCTTTGGCTTTGCCAGTGATTTCACCTAAATGACTTTTTGGGGGGTTGGCAGCATACAGGTGCATTTAAAAGCAGCTCCAGCTAGATGAGCTACTGCCACTTTTACAGTGGAAAAAAGCTTCTTCTTTTCAGCATTTTTTTTCCTGGACAAATACCAATGAACCTATTTTTTTGGAGCTCAGCTTGTTGGCTGTCCTGTTGGGATAAGAACACCTCAGAGGGTGTTCAGAGTTTCTTGTCTATACTAGTGTTCTGCCTGGTCTCTGGATGCACTGATTCCTACCCATGGGCTGTGGGTTCAGGGCCTGAAATTCAGAGATGTAAATTCATTTTTTTCCTCCTAGTGCCCGTATTAATCAGGACTAGTGTTTGATGAGCAAATTGATTGAGGTCAGTACAGTTGCAGTGCAGAAGGTAAAAGCTGAAAGTGATATCGCTTCATTGCCATTATCATGCTTTGGATGGCTGAAGTAACATCAGTAAACCTGTTCACTGCTTTGGGGACTCAGAGTTGCAACTCCTTTTAGTGAGTTGTCTGGCTATGTTGATATATGGGTGTGATGGGACGTGCATCTGGAGAAATACCATTGAAAAATCACTAGAAACTTTATGGCCAGAGCAAGAAAATTACAAATATCCCTTTTTTCTCCAAGTGAGCACCTTACCTGTCTCCGACTAAAGGTGCACAGAGTGGTTGGAGAGCAGCCAGGCAGAGAGGGACCTGGGAGTCTGGATCGACAAGAAGCTGAACATGAGCCAGCAGTGTGCCCAGGCGGCCAAGAAGGCCAATGGCATCCTGGCCTGGATCAGAAACAGCGTCGCCAGCAGGTCCAGGGAGGTGATCGTGCCCCTGTACTCAGCGCTAGTTAGGCCACACCTTGAGTACTGTGTCCAGTTCTGGGCCCCTCAGTTTAAGAAGGATGTCGAGGTCCTGGAACAGGTCCAAAGGAGGGCAACCAGGCTGGTGAAGGGACTCGAGCACAGGCCCTATGAAGAGAGACTGAGAGAGCTGGGGCTGTTCAGCCTGAAGAAGAGGAGGCTCAGGGGAGACCTCATTGCTCTTTACAACTACCTGAAAGGAGGCTGTAGCGAGGTGGGAGTTGGACTCTTTTCCCAGACGATATTCAACAAGACAAGAGGACACAGTCTTAAGTTGTGTCAGGGGAGATTTAGGTTAGATATTAGAAAGAATTTCTTCACGGAGAGGGTGATCAGGCAATGGAATGGTCTGCCCGGTGAGGTGGTAGATTCTCCGTCCCTGGAGACATTTAAAAAAAAGACTGGATGTGGCACTCAGTGCCATGGTCTAGCAACTGCCCCGGTGGGTCATGGGTTGGACTTGATGATCTCTGAGGTCCCTTCCAACGCGGCTAATTCTATGATTCTATGATTCTATGATTCTATGATTCTATGATTCTATGATTCTATGACTTTTAGAAGCCTATGCTCAAATTGTACTAAAACTGTGTTTCATAGAGAAGATCTGATTTAGCCTAGTGTCCTGTGACAGTAAAGTGTGTGTGCTGATCATCCTATCCTTCCTTTGAGCTCTTGTAAATCATGTGCTTGTGCCAATTACTGTGATGGCTCTTTGTACCTCTTACAAATAAGTAAAACAATTCCTTTTTGTTATTATTTTTATTTAGCAATTATTGTGATATTATGATTTTATCCAGATATCAGATCCCAACACTTTTATGATCTGAGATTTTTTGTTTGCTTTTTTTGTCATTTGTTTGTTTTGTTTTGTTTTATTTTGATGACTAGGTTCGAGATGGTGACAGTGAGATGTCTTCTCTTATTAGAAAATTCTGTCATAGCACAGCTATGTCTCCAATCATTTCTACCAGCAACAGCCTCTGGATCAAGTTCAAGTCTGATGCATCTGTGCAAAGGGCTAGCTTCAGGGCCATATATCAAGTTGGTAAGAGGAACTGGTGACTGGCACAGTGAACTGATCTGTAATTTGGACACTTCCAGTAATTTCTGTGCTATATTTTCCATATAATGGGTCATATCAAACTTTAAATGAAAGAAGAAAATAAGGAGCAGTTCATTTATTTATTACTACTTTCAGAAATGCTAAGGTACTGTCTTCAGTAGGTCTGTTGTGGACACTCCTACCATACTTGCAAATGCATCCCCCTTTTGCTTCTGTTAATGATAAATCACTTAGCACTAGCATACCAAAGATTATATCATAAGATGTAATTCTGGTAAATATTTTTACTTTTGTTATTACCATCTTTTGCTTCTTAATCACCATGTCTATCTGTGTGAAACAAATGAATCAAACCCGTAAGTTCTCTTGAGCACAGTTAGATCGGTCTTCTGTATATACATTTATACTTCAGTTATAGCAATATGTTTTTTAAATATGTTCTTTTAAGAATACTGGTGTTATCTGTAGTAGATGCTGTAGGATAGGTTTATAGAGGTGATTTTCTTCTAATCCCATAGTGATACTTGATAGATGTCAAGATAGTTAATAGACATGCATGCCTTGAAATCAATGATCACACTCACTGATTCTTGGTGTCTCTTGGCAGCCTGTGGAGGCTCCTTGTCAGGAGCAGGCACTATCCATTCACCTTACTACCCCAGGATGTCCCCTCACCCAAAGACCTGTGAGTGGATCATCTCCCAGCCAGCTAGCAATGTGGTCATTCTTAACTTTCTTGACTTTCAAATTCGAAATACAACCACTTGTGACTTGGACTACATTGAGGTAAAGAATAATACACAGATATTATGAACAGCAGCTAGATTCTTATCTGTATGTTCATCCTCCTACTCACCTCCACCAAAGAAGTGCTTGAGACATAACCACTTCTTACAGCAGATACAAAACCTTTTCTAAGTTTATAATGGGACCACAAATCTTTTCATGGTTCTCTAAAGATGGTATGACCATTTTGTCTATCTTTAGACAGACTTGGTTTTGGAGGTTTATGTGCTACTTACTGTTCAGGGTGGAAGATCTCAGGTTTTCTAGATCTAACTTGTTTTAGGTGGGAAAGTGCTTCTCTGGCAGTCATCAGATTGCATTATATGTGCCTGTGGTGGGCACATGCTGAAGGAAGGGTAAGGTTTGACTTACTAAGGATCTCTTTTGTATGGTTCTTATTAATTCATTTATGCTTACAACTTCAAATCATAGAAATTTGTATGGGATATTTTGAATACACTGTTCCTCAGGTCCGAGATGGCAACAACACAGATTCTCATCTTTTGGGAAAATACTGTGGTACAGATGTACCATCGAGAGTGCAATCTACACGGAACAATCTCTATGTCAAATTCAGAGCTTCCTCTCTCACCAACCTTGGCTTCAGAGCTGAATATTGGCCACTAGACACAGGTAAGGATTTTTTTTGTTTGTTTTCTTTGTAGAGTGCTGGGACTTAAAAAAATTTCCTGTGCACTGAAAGCAGTTGGCTATGAGGTTTTATGATGGTGTAATGGGAGACAATTTCTGAATCAGTTACTGTTTAATATTCATCAAGGGAAAAAAGGCTGAAATTTCAGAAAGAAAAATATTCAATTTTATAAGTGCTTAATTTTTAAACAAATAAATTGTTGTTTTAAACTTCTACAGTATGTGGAGAGACTCTCACTGGACCAGAGGGAACCATTACAAGCCCTGGCCATCCAGATGTCTACCCACATGGTATTAACTGTACCTGGATTATCAACATTCAACCCGGCCACCTTATCCGCCTGACGTTCATTTCATTTAGCTTGGCATTTGATTATAGATGCAATAAGGATTATCTTGAAATATATGACAACAGCACTGTGCAAGAATTGGGAAGGTGAATATGTCCATTAGCTTACAGAGTGGAATCATTCTAGAATGAACACTGTTCTGCAGGTCTTAGAATCTTACTTGTTTCCTAAAATTTTGTGTATAGATTAATTTCTCTGCATTCCAGAAATAATGACAGCAATTTTTCTGCTTTGGGTAGTAAATGCAGCTTGCTTTCTTTCACCATGGAATCAGAAGCATGTTTAATAAGTATTATACTGGGGTGAACTACCTTGTGTCAAGAGGACAGCTTTTTTTAAGTACAAGTTTCTATATCTGGGACAATGTTCCAGGTCCAACATTTTGATTTACAGGAAATAAATAGAAAAGCATACATGCCAAGGAAAATACATGATTTGAAATACTTTCAGAAGTCAATGAAAGATTACTTGAAAGATTGTGCATTTGGATATTAGCACAAACTAACCCAAAGTCTGTGTTTCACAGATTTTGTTTTCACTTTTTCCTGATGGGTGATTCTTTCTCTTGATACATGATTTTATCTTAGAGAAGAATATTTTTTTTCCCCATTTGGGTATACACAAAATTTTTGTGCTGCTTGAGAATTCAAGAGCATCTGAATTACTTGTGAACAGTATCAAGCTTCAGCTACAGCCTGTAAAGTAGTTGGCTGACATAGAAGTATTTCGGAAAATAAGGAGCAATTTACTCTGTTATAATAAGGAGTGTTTCGCAACCTTAGTCTTTGGCCAGCCACTCTGACTCCTACAAAAGAACAGAATGCATTTTAGGTACAGCATAGAATAATTTCAATAAGAATTTGGCAACTTGATGAACAGTTTCTTCTCTGACTTTGCTGCACAAGTTAGATTTGCAACCTTGTACACGTACATGCTATGTACAGACCATAGCATGTCTACATTCTGTTATATGCTATTAATACATGCTATTTAGTCCCATGATATGTCTGAGATCTGTATCATACAAAGGAGACATCTGTGTATCTGTAGTAGTTCAAACTTCTCAGGAAAGCTGCTTTTTTTCCAGTTAAATAGTCACTTCATAAAGTACTGCCACTTAAGTTGGGGCATCTTTTTGCTGCAGGTACTGTGGAAGGTCAGTTCCACCATCTCTCACTAGTGGTGGCAACATGATGACACTGTACTTTGTGACAGATCACAGCATTGCATCCGAGGGCTTCTCAGCTAATTATATCTCCCTGAATGCATCAAAAGGTAATATGCCAGTCTGCTCATTACACAAATTAAATATTTTCAGCTGTCGCTGTAAATAAACACTACAAGAAACAGAAACATTATTTTCTGTGTTAACTGAAGACTGCTTTGGTGCCTCTTCTACCCCTTTGTATTTATCCTCCTTTATTCACAAGTTTTTCCTCCCTAGGAGAGCAGAAAGTAATGTCTGTAAGTAACACTGCTGTTTTCTTTAAAAAGCTGGTAAGACCTGACCTGGCAGAACTGCATGAATTATTTAGGAGAAGTACTTTCTGAATTTGCTTTGTCCATTCTTAGCTGAGTATGCATGATCTAGGAAGCTTAACACTCATTTGAATGGGAGACTCTTAGGTGCCATAAAAATTTATCTAGTCCCTATTAAGATAAAATATCAATGATGGACAGAGAAAGCCATATAGGATAAAAATTGGTAATGGAGCAAAATTACCAGAATTCACAAGCTGTTATTTTTATAATGACAGAGAACAATGATGCTGTCTCCAGGAAGGTTCAAGGCTCCTGTTATGCCTTAAATCTGTTCTTTGAGTACCTTCTTTTGAGGGGCCAAGTTATACATCACTGGAGAAAAGACTATTGAAGAGAATGACTATTTATCCCCTTAGTTCTCTAAAGAAGAGAAGTTACCCAGAATTCTAATTTATTTAATGGTTTTCCAAGGTGGGAGCATATCTGTGTTTTCAAACTATGCTTGAGCCATAGCTGATCCAGAGTTTGCATCTCTCTCCAGCACCGAGAGTTTTAGCGGTGACTGAGCTGCACTTGGTAAAGCAGTTTCTTGGTGAAGGACTAACTACCAGTTTCATAAACACAATAAAGATGGATCTGCTATGGAGCTCCTGAATGCTAAACACAATTTATGTGGGCAGAGGGATAGTTTCTGCCTAGCAGAATTAAACCACAGAAGAGGGAGGTTGAGACAATGAAAAAAAGTAAAAATGAAAATACTTTTGTATCCAGATTATTTGTGTATCCATAATTTACCAGTTCTAGCTGGTTTGTGTGTGTGTGTGAAGACTATGATGGATCTGTTAGATGAATACCAGAAATTCATAATATTCATTCTATGCATACATAAACTACCAATGACTTATTGCTTGCTCTTAATTGCTTTAATAATTTTATTTTTTCTACTTTTCAAATTTCTTCAACTTGTTTAAAAATATAAAAAATTGTGATTTCTATCTTGTGAAAAATAACTGCTTTTTTAGGTGACAGCTTGGAAAATTTGGCTATTATTTAATCTCTCAAGCATGTGTGTAGGCGAGACCAGTACAGATTTTGCCAGTCTGTTTCTATTCACTACCAGATAGCTTATATATCAGCTGCTTTCATTGACACTTGAGTTATCTGGCATGGAAACCAAAAAGTCATTAAAATAATTAAGATACAATGAGACTTATTTCAAAGAGGAAATTTCTTTTTGTTAGAAAATAATAGGCCAAACCCGAGGTTCTACTTTTAAAAATCTTGCCAAGAAAGATTCTGTAGTTTGAAAACTGAATTCTTAACTAGTGAGAGGTTGTGAAATTACATGCCTTATAAAGAAAGTCTTTTGTGAGCCTGTTTTTGCAGCAGCCAACTGTAATTTCTGTAAATATGATTGCTTATTAATATGACATATTTTCTTTTACTTCACTTTGGATTAATATTCCATGGGTAGATTTGATTCCTTCCTAACTGCTCTTACAGTAGCTCTTCTCACAGTTCATCAAGATCAAAATATTAACATTGGTCTAGATTTCTGTCCCTCTACAACCCCATCTGTTCCTCTGGTTTTGTTAGTTATCACAGTGCTGATGAACCCAAAGATTTTCTGTCCAGCTTCACTGTTCTGCCTCCTCTGATTTATATTCCCCTCCTTTACCACCACCATGGTGACTGATTTTCTCCTTTCATTGCAAACACATGCATCGTGTGAGGTTCAGACTATATCAACACTGACCCTGGAATGACTTCAAACTGTTCCTTTAAAATACAGTCTGTTTTCTCTTCAATGCTGTTAACAACTAGATACTGTAATAAATGTAAGAAAACAGAACTATATAATTTCTCATTCCAAACTCTAAACAACAAGTATGTTTTTCTTTCTGCATAACTGTCTTTATTACTACTGAGGTAAATTGGGCTCTCCATTTATTCTCTTACCTAGAGCTATTATGGCTAGAATAAGTGCTTTTACTTCAATCACTGTATTTTGCCTGACTATGGCAAGAAACAGATAACTACTGAAGGTGAGTTATAACCCTATAGAGAAGTTGGAACTATGGTCTGTTTTCTTTACAGAGATTTGTTTCTTTTGGTCCCAGCACAAGCATAGCAATACTATAAAGCTGTCATAAATGCTGGACTGCTAACATTCATTTTTTATTAGAATAAAAGATTTTGAAGCTTCTGTGGCCTGAGAGAAAGCAAACACATGTATGTATGTGGACTTTGCTATGAGAAGGAACTCCTAATTTTCCTGAAATCGTATCAAGTTTACTTTTTCCACTGCAAGATGTTTAGGCCTGATATTCATCTCATGTATATCCAGTTACACTAAGTAGCAAATTGCAGGACATAATCATATCTAAAAGATTCACCAAAGCTATGTTTTTTTTTTCTTTACATCTTCTGCCTCGTTTGATTCTTCTGCTAAGGAAAATATGGTTCTAATAATGTTTCTTGTGCAATAAGAATACTTCATGCTTTTGAGCTCTTTTCTTAGCCAGCTAGAATGTAACCAATATCAGAACTGGTCAAAACTGTTCTGGTTTATATTAGATGTTTCAATGGGCTTTTGCATGGAGTTATTTTACAGAGAATGTGCTATTGAAAAGATGGATAAGATTATCACCTCCCCACCTCCACATCTCCCCACCCAAAAACCAAAAACCAATCCTAAAAAAAAAAAAAACAAAAACCAAACCAAAGACATAGGAGTAAAAAAAAAAAAACCTAAGCAAATATGCAAATATGACTCGAAAAGTTTTTGTGTAAAACAGGACTAGTATTCTCTCTGTATCTTAGCAAACAATGTTATTGTTACGTGGTTTATCTGTGACACATTAATTAGTTGAAAAGTAGCCTGAAACTACTGGCTGAGCTAAATTCCGGTCAAAAAATTTTAATTCCACAGCAACAGCCATGGTCCATAAAGTACAAACAATTGTTTTAACAGTCTGCCAGATAGTAGCTGTGAGTAGTTGTATGGCAGAGATACAAATGGAAATCTGTCAAAAATGCTCATATGATACTCAGTTGTGTAAAATGCATATTGCCTGCTTTAACTCTCTGATTAGCTATTGTCTGCCTTTCTGTCTTTTGAAGGGGAATGTCTGGTACTGTTTGGATTTCCTAGAATCCAGGTCTCAAGTTACAAGATAGATGAATGTCATTAAAACCATGCAAATATTATGGAGAATTTTAGGGTTTTCTTTAGCCCACCTTGTCTGATCACACTACAAAGCACCCAGTGAAAAATCTCTGTAAGAGCTCTGTCTTTTCTAAAGCTGTTGCTCAGGGTCTTGAAAGATCCAGGTCACAAATTTTCAGTGGGAATAGCACTAGCATCAATGTATGCATTTTGTTATCCTCAACTTCATCACAAATACTGGAAATTTATTTGGTTTACTTTGAATTGGGAATATGGGTGCTTTTTTGGTTTGGTTTTTTTTTTTCTTCTTTTTTTTTTTTTTTTTTTTTTTTTTTTTTTTTTTTTTTTTCCATTTATTTGTTTCTTTAAAGAGGCTTAATTTCATTTTATCTGCTGAGAAAATTCAGCCTTAACAAAGTTTTTAGCAGATTGCATTCCTGATATAATTTTTTTTCCTGGTCTTTCCCTGCCTTTGGTAAAAGAGAGATATTTCTTCTATATCATCTGAGTTGTGAATGAATTTGAGAAGGATGAAGAAAGAAAAACATTTGTGAACCCACAGACTTAAAGGTGCAACTGAAGGTGACATACAGCTTCATGTGTCTTCTTTATTGGGACCTGAGTACAAGTTTGAGATCTCAGTTCCCATCACACTAATTGAACCCAGTGTTTATTAGGAGGATGTTGCCTGGCTTTTCTCTTGAGCTAAATGAGCAATGACAGGAACAGAAAGTAACATCTGATCAGTACTTGTGTGCAGGTACATGGCATGGTTGAATGAGGCTGTGATGTGACAGAATAAACAGTTTAAATCCTGCATACATCTTGGGCATCTACACAGCTCATCCTGAGTCTCAGGGAAAAAAAACTCAATCAGCTGGCAGCTGGCAACTTGTTAGGCCACTGCAGCTTGCCCAAAAAAGGGGAGTGCCACTGCTCCTGCTGGAGGTAGAGTATAACAAATGAATCCAGTTACCAGAAGAGCTGGCTGACAAACTGTGGGTTCATTTATGCTTTTCCTAATGATATGTGCAGGTTGTATGACTCTATAGTATGTCTGTTTATATGTAAAACAGTAGAAGAGAGCTGGAGATGTTTTTTCAACAGCTGTATTCGGTGTTTCTAAGGAGTTTGGGTCTGAAACAGTACAAAAGGCCTTTGTGTGCCTTCTTGGGAAAATTAAGCCTAACATCTGCCAGCAACAGTAACAGAAGGCCCTGAAGGGCAGATGTGCTTTTCCATTGCCTGTGGAGAGGCATATACTTCATGTGATAGTTTCTTCCTTTGTTTCCTAAGCATGCATAGTGTTACATGAACATGTCTCCAGTTTTCCTTTGGCAGAGTGAGTTTGAAGGAAAACTGCTATTTAAATATGACACTATTCTTATTTTTGATTTGTTAGAATTGTGGTGAATGATTAATATCCCTTTATGGGAAAAAACCATGGATATAATTTTCTGCAGTATGCATGACTGCATGAGTGAGTGGTACAAAAGCTGTCATTTTTCTCCACTGTTGGCTATCACAGTGGGTTACTGCTGTTTATGGCAGTTTTCTCAGACGAGCAAACACATTCAGTACCAAAATCAGAAAGGAGATTGAGTGGCTTTCAAAACCTCACACACTGGCAAGGCAAGATGTGTGATTGTTCTCTACAATTGCTGCTGCCTTCTGTTTTTCATAAGCTGCAATGAATGTCTTAAAACTATAATATATTCATATTTTATTCAGGCATACAATAATCACTTTATGGAGTTAGGCTGCATTCTGAAGCTGGGCAAAAGGAGTGAAAGTGCCTTTTTCCTGCTAACTTTTGAAACAGTTTTCACTGAAGAAACTATTATTGCTTCAAATGATGAGTTAGTGAGGTGAGTGCAAATAGGGGAGTGCCACTGCTCCTGCTGGGAAGTAGAATGTACAAATGAATCCAGTTACCAAAAGAGAGTTGGCTAACAAAATGTGGGCTCATTTATGCTTTTCCTAATGATCATAGCAGCATCTACACTTGAATTTATTTCACTGTAGCCAGAAGTCTGACATTTCTAAGGCAGTCAATGTTCAACTTCTGTTTTTATACTCCTTGGCTCATAAAAGGTGTGTAGAGCAGTATACAGCATCCAAAATAGCACACCTAAGATATGATTTGTATGGATTGCTGTCAAGAAAGTAAATTTTGGTGAAGGAGGAAACCTGGAAAATTATGTGGAAATTGTTCTTAAAAGGGATGATAAAAATATTTTTTGTGCTGCTAATTTTACCCTGAGGGCCCTTATCTAGTACATCAATGTAAATATTCTTCAGACTGAAAGCTGATATTTGTGGTCTCAGCCTCTAAGTAAGGAAGAGCACTATTGCAACAACTCAAACCATTTAATGTGCATGAGTCAGGCACCTACTCTTCCAGAATCAGGAGAATTTTTTTTTAAATAAGTAGTCTAAATTTCAATTTAATTTTTTTTTCTTTATGTGTAATGAGCAATTAGGATAAATGTAGGTCATATTTCTAAGAAAGATTTTTTTAACCCTGCAGGCAGGAATCTCAAGTAATCAGATGACTTAAGGATCTGAGGTTTGATGATAAGCCCTAGGTGTCATGTAATACTGGCAGCACAGCAAGGGCATTATATGGAGATACAAATGGTTTTTAAGTTGAATGAGATGAACCTGATTGTTATAGCCATATTGTAGAATATATCACTAATGGAACTCAAGATTAAAATTCTATATAAAGACTTCAATAGATCATGGATTTTGGTAAACTGTTGCATGAAACCTTTTTGATTTGTCCATATCAAAGTACAGTGCAATGACAGAAAATTATTGGCCTATTTCTGTATCATGTTGCTTTTTTCTCCTTGTGATTAATTAGGAACATGAGTCTGGTAGCCAGCATTAGGTTTCTTTATCCCACAGAAAACATCTTTAATAGAGGCATTTTAAGTGACCAAGAATGCAAAAGAACACCATTTGAAAAGACACCATTAAATTCAAAAGCATTTCAGTAGTTGAAATGGATAGAGAACAGACTTAGAAATTACAGACCTTGGACATGAAAAGCCTTCTCTGTAAATTATTGTGCATACTGAAGTGTTAAGCACCAGTATTACTACATGGCAGCTGTGCTATGTTAGAAAACATTTCAGAGATCTGCAGCAACCAGCTTAAATGAATATAAAGTTAATCATAATATTTTGCTTGGTCTTTCAGTTATACTTTATAATTAGTCTAACCCTGACTATTTGGTAGAAATTAGTTAAGAAATCTACTTTCGTTTCTTATAATAGCAATCTGTGGGAGAATGAGAAATGAATGACTAGTATGTGTCTCCAGGGTCGTCAAATCTAGCCCACGTTTTTTATGCTGCTCAGTCCTTTTTTTGTTTGTTTGTTTCTTTTTTTGTGTGTACGTGTGTGTATTTTTGTTTCTTTTGTTTTGGTTTTGGTTTCCCAAGAGCTACTTAATGTGATCTCTTTCTTAATTACATTAACCAAACTGTATCTTAAAAAATAGTGGATTTTTTCTCCCATTCTACATCTCATATGCTGGTCTCATCGTTGCTCTAGGAAGTCACTTCCTGATAGGAACTTTGTCCTAATTTTGATGTATCTGCATTCATGGACAGTTTTTAACTTCAGAGCTTTTACTGTCATTGGAGATGTGTTCTACTTTTCTTTTGAGCATGCTTCTTGGTGTTTATTTCTTTCTCCTCCATTTGCTAAGCTAAACAAGTTAAGCTCTCCTAGTTTCTCTTGTCTACTCCTAATTTGGTGCTTTCTCCACAACCTTTGTTTTGTTCTCATTAGATTTCCAGAACCGTGTTATCATGGTTATGCAAATTTTTCCAGGTGACATGTCACCATTACCTCATGCAGTGGCATTAAGATTCCCTATTTCAGCTGAAAACACATGACACTGATTGTATTTCTTCTTGCTCCTTTTACAGCCAGATCATAAACCTTACTCAGACTGTGATCAACTAATGCATGACAATTGGTCTCTCCAAATTAAGTCTCACAGACCACTGAACAGCAGCTATTTTTATTTCCAGTCTTTCTGTTTATGCTTTTGAAAGAACTTTTAAGTTATTGCTCAGGTTCTGGCTCAGCATTAATCCACACTATTTTCTTCTTTCCAGTTCATAACACCAGTACTTCTATGGGCCTTACAAAAGAAATGTTAAAGCTGATTTTAGCATAAAACCTTAGATAGAATTGTTTTGCCCTCACAATCTGTACTATTTTCCAACTTGTTGTCACTAAAGGCAGAGAAAATGTGAGAAGAAATTTAGGTCTAAAATCCCCATCTCTCAGGTTTGATTGTGGGAATACCTGAGAACAATATAACATCATCTCATTGCTAGAGACTGCATTCAGTTTTCACCACCAGTGCTTTTCAGAAACTTAGGGATTTTATCTTTTGAGTTGATCAAGACATTCCTTTCATTTTCCTTTCTTTGCTTACTTGGATTTTAGGTCAAATTCTACTTAGGCAACTGGAACTACTTTTATACTGCCTTGTATAAAAGCACAGTGTTCTGGTAAAAGCTGAACAAATCAACTCAAATAAAAGAAATCCCATGAAAAAGCTGGATTTTGTTATTACTTTATAGACATGGTATTCAGCAGTAAGATGTGTCCAGGAAGAGTTATAATGCACAGGAGCACAGGATGTTTGCTGTCTGTTGGAAATAGGAAATTTTAGTTAATTTAGCATATATATATATATATAATTAATTCATAATTGTGTCTTTTCTTTTTAAAGTGTGCTCACATGACTACAGTGCTGACACGGGTGTGCTAACATCTCCAAACTATCCCAATAACTACCCTGTCCGGACAGAATGCATATACACCATCACAGTGGGAATAAACAGACAGATTGTGCTCCACTTCACCAACTTCACTTTGGAAGGAAATAAACGATGTACAGAGGACTACATAGAAATCAGGCAAGCCCAATTATTTCTCTTACTACAGATAATCACAGAGGTTGTCCACATCCACTTAGGCATGTTCAGAAGCTACAGTTTTAACTATACACCTGTGCTGTCAGTGTGGGAACTGGCCTTCTATGATGGAGTGACTAAATCAGTGAACAAGGGAAGAGCTATATATGACATTTATCAGGATTTCTGTAAGACCTTTGACACATTACCCCACAATATCTTTCTATCCAAACTGAAGTATATGGTAGACTGTATTTCCAGAATGTCTCATTAGACCTGACACCATTAAATGGGTTAACTAGATAAGTCTTATGTGAGGTGCCACTCTGGATTCCTGTCCTGTGGTGTCCTCTGATGAGCTGCATTCAGTCTGTTAAGAAAATTGTTCGTCTGACCATTGTTGCAGAGGCTGAGATGCAGGTGAGAGGAAATTCTGGCACACTTCTTCAACTTCCAGTAACCTGAGACAGTGGCAAACAATTTAGGTTGAGAGGATGACAAAAAAACAAAAGCAAAAACAAAACCAGAATGGCTAGGTCTAAGCAGAAATATCTCTCAAAAGGAGGTATAAACCTGTGAAAATGTAATTTAATGGATCTTTGTCAATTTAAAAAGCATTATATGGAGATCGCAACCACATATAATATATATATTATAAATGCATTTATTATTGTCCTAATGACCTGCAGGATGCTTAAGGATAAGGCTGGAAAAGCCATTGATAAACAGGTGGTTGTCACTGTTTTTTATTCCCATGAGATATGTGCAGGTAGCGAAAGAGAGTATTAGATGTACATCCTGATTACAGTAGCGGTAACTGTTACTGGGACTTAATTTAAAGATAGGAAATAAGTGGTTTGAAAAAAAAAACAGTTATAAAGGACAAGAAAGTATTTCAAAGCATGCATCATATCAGTTCTGAGAAATGGTTCCCATTTGTGGGGAGGAAAATAGGTCAGCTCATCTGGTTTTGTGGAAGGCTAAACAGAGAGAAGTGAGCAGATATTTCTTCAAATTAGAAGATTACCTTTGGTTAAACCAATGATTGCCACCTTGTAGAATACAGAGAAGGTTCTGCCTCTGCAGCATCAGGTCTACTTGGGGCATTTCTTGAGTCTCTTATTGTAATAAAGCTGAGGATGAGAGGGTGGATGTACTCAGCAAGGTATTCTGGGTATGTATACTCCTACCCAGGTGATTGTGGCAGGGCTTTTTACTCCAAGTAGTAGCACTCCTCCAGTATTTGGTGGCTGTATTGCTTTGGAATACAGCTGTATTCCAAAGCTGTATGCTTTGGAATATGAAGAGCCAGAATTAGTATTTTCCAGGCCTGAAAGAGTCACAAGATTTTGGTTTTGTTTATGTTTCTCCTTGTTTCCCTCTTTGACCCAAGGGTTTTCTTCTCTGTTGTTTCAGAGATGGAGGCTATGAAACGTCTCCTCCTCTTGGAAAATTCTGTGGTACAGAACTGCCTCCTCTTATAATCTCTCATGGTAACAAGTTGTGGATAAAGTTTGTGAGTGATATATTTGGCACAAGACAGGGCTTTTCAGCAGAGTGGGATGGTACATCAGCAGGTAAAATAACTGCATCAAGTATAATAGCATTTTACACATCTTACTTAATTTCTTACTTTTCCCCCATGTCTTTCCTGCCTCACATCTTCTAAAATCTACCTACTAATTATATAGTAGTGTATCCTCCTGTTGTTGAGATCAGGATACAACTTTCTTGATCCTTGGGCTCTTTTTCTTGAAAGGGTGGAATATACTATTCCCTGGATATTATGTATTATCAGCTTTCTCATATGTTTAAGAAAGCAATGACCAAGAATTTAATTAAGAGGTTTCTATTGAGTATTAACAATCTATAAGGAGCACTATTCAAATCAATTTGAAATTAAATTTATTTGATTAAAAAGTATTCAACTCTGCCTACATGAAAGCTTTCTTGTAAGGCTTTTTACACAGGTGTGTAGTGAGAGGACTACACCCTAGAGGGAAACTTATTTCAAACTCGAAGAGGGGAGATTTAAGTTAGACATTAGGAAGAAAATCTTTAATTTGAGTGTGATACACTGGAACAGATTCCCCAAGGAAGTTTTGTCTGCCTCCTCCCTGAAAGTGTTCAAGGTCAGGTTGGGTGGGGCTTTGAGCAAGCTGGTGTACTGGAAGGTGTTCCTGCCCATGCAGGGGTCTTGAAACCTTAAAGATGATCTTTAAGGTCCTTTCCAACCCTATCCATTCTGTGATTCTAAGATATGATTGGATAGTTCATATTTCTAGGTGCTATGGGCTGTGAAGCACATCAGTAGTGTGAATGTCTGATTCTCTATTCTCCTGGGTTTTAAAAGTTGGTTTGGCTTCTTTGCCATTTCTCAGGTTGTGGTGGGACTTTGACAACATCTTCTGGTATCTTCATGTCTCCCAACTACCCTATGCCATATTACCACAGTTCTGAGTGCTACTGGTTGCTCAGAGGAAGCCGGGGAACCCCATTTGAAATCCAGTTTGAGCAGTTCCATCTAGAGTATCACCCCAAGTGTGACTTCGATTACCTTGCGGTATGTACCCTGTGACACTTTGCTCTGTAGGAGACCGCTGAGCTTGATGAATACACAGGCAAGGAAAACCACATGGAGCTGGTCTTAAATGTTTGTAAGGGAACAGATTCAGAATAGAACAGCTCTGTGCTGACATGCTACCTTCATGTCACAGAGCACTGAGAGAGAAGGTAGCAATGCTGCTGTTAAGAAAATCATTTATGTCTAGGCAGAAAGGCCACTGAAACAAGAATCTACCTATATCTTTATATAAATTTGCTTTTTCTTTGGACTAAGGCCTTAGGATACTCTCTTAATAAATTACAAGGAAAAAGGCACAACGGTGTCAGTAAACCTATTTTTTAATCCCAAATTCTGTATATGAATTGTTGCATAAATTATTTTAATATTTTTAATAGAGTTGAAACAGAGCCCAGTTTTCCCCTTTTGGTGAGTAAGCCCCTCAAAACTTACCAGTATTTGGTTAGTGGCTTCCTGTTTTTTCACTGATTTTCTTGTTTCTGAAATGTCTGTCAGGCGTCCTCTGAGCAGGAATAGAATTTAACCTCTTGTATGTCCAGTTACAATTCCCTAAGCAGACACTTGCCAGAAGGAAAATACTTGGATTTTTAATGCCATCAGCTTTACTAATTTTTAAATTATTTTTATTTTTTAAGGTATATGATGGCAACAGCAGTAATGCTAAACAGCTAGGTAAATTTTGTGGGGATCAGATACCACAACTCATCCGTTCCAGTGGAGAAAGCATGTATGTGAAACTAAGAACAGATAGCTCTCTGCAAGGTGGAGGATTTTTAGCCAAATACAAACAGGGTAAGTATGTGCAAGACGGTGAGAAGAACGAGTTTCTACAATTCAGCTTGTTCCTGAAACTGCTTCTTGCAGCCCATGATCTTATCTATTTATGAGCAGAGGGCATTGTACAGACCATATTACTGACCCAGATTGTCCAGTCTATAACAATCTGAAAATCATAAGGAGAGCTAAGAATTATCTTGTTATCTACCCCTGGTGAAGATTCTCTCCCTAGAAGAAAACTGGTAAGGTAGCCCTTCTTCTATTAGCTGCACCAGTGGCACTTCCCACTCCAAATTTACTCAGAACTACAAGAAGTCCATAACAGGGTAGATTACACTTTTCTTGCTGTTCTGCTCACCCAGTGTCCTGACTTTTTAACATAGAAGACAGATAGAACATGCTTCTCTGCTTTTCTATTTGCTTGTGAGGCAAGATGGCAAAGGATAAGTGAGTTACCTTCAGCCATCCTAGATCATTGTAGGTGCATAGGATCATTTAGCCTATCTGGAACACTTCAGAAAATTTTGGTTTTTTATATCATATGGCAAGAATCACATTTTTCTTTCAAGCATTTATTTTGCAGAAATAAGCTTACCCCAGAAATATATAACATTTGAAGAAAAATCCAGGAAGATACATGATGGGTTAAAGTTATTTTGTTCCCAGTCATAACCTTAAATGTTGTCCCAAGGTTTACTTTTCTCCTTGTAAACTCTAGGTTATCTGCTTAAATGCACACTTGAAGACATGGAATTTCACCACATACAGAACTATTTGCAGGCATCTTTGCCTACCCTAAATATGACTTGGCCAAGTGATAGGAATTGCTGTAAGTTTATAGACATTAAGTTGTCTTAGGTTTGGACAATATTAAATTATGAACAAACCAAGGCAATTCTTTCACACATGTTGCATACAATAATTAGAAGAGAGAGGGAGCTTTGGCTCCCTCCTTCCTAAAAGATGTCACAGATTTACCTTTCATGGGCTTACCAGGCAGTAAAGTCCAGATGATATATTAGAAAAGGTTTCTCCCCTTTCTTAAATTAAACATGAAGAGCACATTCAAACCACTCAGGTGTAACAGTTGTGCTATCAGATAATGTGGTTCACATTTTACATTCATATTTAATTCCCGAAGATGCATCAGAGAAAGCTTTCAATGGCTTGTCCAAAAGCTAAAATTATGTAGGAAGTAGTGGTATAAAATAAGGATGTTTAGATGTTAGATGTGTTTACATGTACATGAAATAAATGTCATTGTGAATAGGAAAACTTTCCGAAGGAAAACCTAGTATCAAGTTTACATTCAAAGGCACCTTTGTGTCTGATATGTTTTTAATAAAATATGGATGGCAGGGTGTAGCAGCTCTTACCCATCTTGGATTCTTCAAAATTCATTATGTGCTCTTTATCCTGTCTTTTTAAACAGTTGTATGCTTCAGTGTAGCTTGGCAAACAATCTCCACTCCACCTGACCATGACTTTCACCTATAACCTGAGCATTTTGAAGTTGTAAAACCACAGATCTTTCTGCTGTGTAAATCATTTGAAAAGAACAGAAAAATATGCAGGAGGTAGCTGTATTATCCCTAGTGACAGACAATAGAAGAGTTTTGCAAGTGAATCTCAGCTATTTCTGCTGTTGAAGCACTGCAGATTTGCTGTACAAAGCTAACAGCCTGTCCTGCTCCCCACCTCCTCACCCCTGTGCATTACACTGGTCTGCTCCCACTACACATTGTCTATTGTGTCCAGACAAGGGATTGCCCACATTGATATGGGTAAGTTGGATAAAGGAAATTTAAACTCACTGACCTAATACCATAACTGTAATTTCACTCTTTAGCTAGTTTAGTGGTTTTTTTGCATTTTCTCTGTGCTTTAGAGAGAGCTCTCACTACTCTAAACAATTCTAAACTACTCTAAACAGTTCTTATGTTAGGATGTTATTGATGAGTCACAAAAAAACCATAGCTTCATTTTAAAGATTTTCATTCCTGCTTTTAGTTCCTGGAGCTAGAAAAACCAATATAAGTAGTATCATTTACATTTGCAGTTTTATATTTTTTTTCCAGTTTGCTGAAATGAACCATACATCACACTCTGTTAAACACGCTCACCAAATTTTTCAAATGAAAGGGCAAATTTCTCTTATTAGTTTTTTTAAAAAAAACATATTTTAGGAATAACCATGTATTCAGAATTAAAGTAAACTACCCAAAATATATGTAAAGCACATACTGATGAGTTTTCAAGTTTCAGAAAAGAAGGACATAATGGAGCTTAAGGATTCAGGTTTGAAAAGCTGGGCTTGTATTTCCAACATATGCAATATGTTCTTCAATAGGTTGAGGTTTTCTTACCACATGATTTCCCTAATCTGTGAATAAATATATTTCTCACCTTGTATTGCTATCAGAAACTTCTATTAATATTTTTTTTGAAAAAGTGGGTTAAAAAGGACTGTTTACTATATAGTTTATATATATTTGATTTTTTTTTGATTTTTTTTTTTCAGTTTGTCAGGAAGTACTGACTGTTAATCGTAGCCATGGCATTTTGGAAAGTTTAAATTATCCAAATAATTACCCATTAAATGAGCATTGCAGCTGGACGGTACAAACTACAAAAGGGAACACACTCAACTATAGCTTCACAGCCTTTGATTTAGAAGTTGGATCTGACTGTGACCGTGACTTCTTGAAGGTACGTACTCAGATTCGAGAAACAGGACAAAACAGGTATTCTCTGATAAAGAGAAAAAAATAAGAATGCAGAAGACCAGGGGGAAATTTATCTTATCTAAATGTAGTTATTAAAACTCAAGTGTAAAGACCAAGAGATTTGTCACTGGTTCCTCCACAACCAGCAGAGACCAAAGCATTACCAGAGAGCATTTTCGCCTATATGAAGACAGGTGTTTGCAATAGGGAGGGGGAATCACTTTGCAGGCACCTAGATTTGCTACAGAGTCTAGGTACTGCCTAAGATTAGATGCACTGGCTTTAAGTGTGAAGTGAGATTCAAGGATTTCTGCTTCATAAAAACAAGAAATTTCTAGATGAGTAAACTGATTGCAAATGGCTGCAATGAGCCAAATTATTTTGGGCTTTTGTTTTTATCTGCGGAGAAGTGGGGAATGTTAAGAAACTTTAAAAAGAGTTATTTCTGCATTTTTAAAGGGAGGATAACTGTGTCTCCTGTTTGTTTTCCTTTTCACAAGTAATTCTCTTTTTTAAAGGAACTGAGAGAAACTGAATTTGCTCCCAAACAAAATGAGAATTTTTTAGCCCAGTAGACCATCCAGTCAATCATAGGCCAGTTACCCTTTATTTTCATTAACTCAAAAAACTTTAGGACAACTGAAAAGCTATTTTTTCTCAGTTTTGTGCTTTGCACTGTGGAAAGTACAGTGTAGTCATGATCACTGCTATACTAAAGATTATAATCTCCTGCCTACGATTTTCCAGTTTTTCTGAACTAATCCAGACTTCAGTTCTTCCCCTTGTACAGCATGTAGCCCCTGTGCTCTACTTCATTTTTTGCACAGGAGGAGCTGAAATTTAGGGAAGTGTTAGAGAAGACTACTTAAAGGCAAGAAGAGGGCTAAAGAATAGTGCCCACATTTCTGGGGTCACTTACTTACACTGGGGTCTTGCAGAAGGTCCAGAAACAGGCCTGATCTGGACTAGTCTGTTCCTGCCAGATGTACTTGCTTGCTCCCTGTACCTCCCTATGCCAACTTTCACAGCTCAAAATTGGTAATCAGCTGGGAAAAGTAGTGTTCTTGCTTTTTTCTCTTTGTAGCAGGAATGGAAAGTAAGAATAGACATGTGAAGAAAATAGACAAGGGAGCACTGTGTTGAGAAGCAGCTATTAAACCCTGTTCATTTTTTGTGAGAAAGCTGTAAAGTAAACACTCGAGCCAAGTGCAGAAGCCAATGCTAGTCTCAAGATGCCTAAATCCTTGATCCATGAAAAGCAGGAGCCCTGCACACAGCAGGCAGCCAGTGAGGAGCAAGAGACTTGCCAGAAGATGCTATTCTAGATGTAAGTCAAGGCTGGAAGAATAGTGCCAAAGGCAAGGACCTGATCCAAAGCACTTAAAAAAAAGCATACAAAAAGCATATCAGTGGGAATGAGGAGACAGGGAGCAGAAGAGTACTTGCACTCTTTGTTTTAACAATTTTTCAGGGCTTTCAATCAACGAAAATACAGACTGGATGAAAGATGTATACAGAGGAAAATGCAAGAGAAAAATAGAGTCAAGGAAGCGTGTTAAGGAGACTTTATTTTGTAATTCATGGTGACATTACTTACAAATCTTTCTCCAAATGCCGTTAAGAAATACCACTTGGAAAAGCAGTTCTCATTTGGTTGTTGCACACCGCATAAATATGTGCCATAGTGTAAAAAAAGAGGACAAGGTTGAAACGCTCAGGGAATGGAATAATGTTTGCTCCCACCCTGTGTCTTGCAAAAGGGGAGCATGTTGGCAAGGCTGAGAGTTCTCTGTGGTGTAGGGGAAAGGGGGAATCATCTGGAACAAGTCTGCCTTTCACAGACTGTAGATATTTGGGTCTTTTCAGTCTGAAATCCATGTGGAGTCTGACGCCACTGCAAATGGGAAGAAAGGTTAATAAAAAGAAAAAAGACTTGTAGTTGTTCAGCTCAGATAAATGACTTTTCTGCCACATGCTATTTTTGAGATTCTTTTATTGCAATGAGTCCTAAAAGGGGAAAGCTCTGATGCCCTGACTAAGAGTAACACTGGGAAAAATAGGGGTATAATCCCATTCACTGTAGTCCAAGTGGGTGCATGAACCATGTGCCAGATCACTTCACCCTTTTCTTGGAAGAAACAGGAAGCTGCTGCTCAGTTTCTGTATAGCTCCACTCACCAACCAGAGTGGCCACTGATCCTGATCATGTGCTCTTTTTCCCCAGAGGAGTCTTTAGGTGCCTTTTCTCCTATCTTTTGGGTTCAGTGGCAGCAACTCTCCCACCTCAGTCCCTTGCAGCAGACAGCATAACTCTACTTGTCTTCTTGTCTCAGTGGCAGCCCTGAAAAGTGCAGCCTGGTGCTCTATGGCAGCTCGCCGATGGCAGGCTTGGTGACAATAGTTATTTGCTACTTGCTGGAGGGCTGGGGATGGGGAGGACAACAGTTGGCTGTTAGGTTGTATTAGATGATCATCCCAGTTGTGGTGAAAGTAAGGGAAGGTGGTATGTCAGGGAGGATGACAAGATTAAGTGTTAGGGTTGTTAGCTGACCTCCCTGAGCAGGGTACAGTCAAGACATTGCAAATGTCTCAAGCAAGACTTCTGATTTTCTTTAAATCTTTCAGAATTCTGAAGGAGAAAGTCGTGGTGCTTGGTGCTTGGGGGACAGACTGGGCAAGCTATGTTCCTGAGTACTGTTGGACCTGGCCCACTAGACAAAGTGGTTTTGGTCCCTGTCTCCATACTGGAAAAGGACACGCTCTTCACCTTTGTGCTTAATTATGACTTACATTTCTGACCCAAACCTGCATGTAGTCTACAAGAAGATCATTTTGCATCATGATTAATTCAGTCCGATATACACAGAATATATTAATTTGGTATTTACTCCCTGGCTTAGTTCACATGTGAGTCAGAAATTAAATATGTAGAATGACAAAACCAAATGTTTCTACACACAGGTTTTCCTAGTGGTTTTCTGTTACCAAAGATCTGTTACCATCACTTAGAGGAAATAACTTGCAAATACAGGACAAGGAAAAAAATAGTCAGATGTCCAAAGAGTACAAGTAAGTGCAAATACAGTGCATGGCTGTCCCAGACTACTGCTGTAGAGCAGTCACAGCTCTACAATGAGAAATCAGCCATGTACTGAATTACCTATTTCCTTTTCTCCTTTGATCATGGGATGCTTCTTGTGAGTCAGACCGACTGCCATTTGCAGCACCTGGCTGGTGTCACTCATGGTGAGCAGCATTGCCCCTCCACAGGGGGCTGAGGCGGGACCTGCATCTCCACTGCTTCAGCACGTACAATAATTTATATCTGTGTCAAGTAGGAAGGAGAAAGCTCTGCTCTTCTGACTTGCTGGAATTTTTCTGCTCTTGTGCATAGGTGCCAAAAATAGAGAAGGGGCAGTGTGGGAGGGAGGCACAACTGCAGCTTTTTATAATGTAATTCTCTAGCATCTCATATGAGCAGTTTATCATCAAAGGAAAAGCAGTGTTTGTGGCCTCTCAGAGGGTGTTGGCTCATTGCTAGCAATGCTCACAGGATTTGTGACATTTCAGAAGGAGTTTTACAGAGGAGTTTCAAGAATATGAGTTTAATCACTTGAGATAAAGACGTGTAGAGAAGTTGGGGGCAGACTGTTTCCCAGTGATGCTGCACTAGCTGTAATTAGATTGGATGGTCTTTAGATTGCATTACATGCTGTGGTTTGGCTTAGTAACCTAACATTAGTCTTTCTAGAGGAGTGACAAGGCTGTAGTCAGTGAGATATTGCAGACAGTGACATGGAAATGTCATTACTTCCTCTACACTCACCAGGTTATTAGCTGAAGAAGAATATATGTAATTCCACATCTTTAATGATGAATTACCTTCTTATTTAGTACAACAGAACATAATGTCCAGAGAGGCAAAGCCGTTTTGTAAGTAAGGAGTTTGTTATGCTATTGCCCTGAAGATCCAAGTTTTGCAGTGCAATTGAAATTTATTCCTTTCTTGTCAAAGAAAAATATAATTTGAAAACCACAAATCTTTCTGTCCTTCAGAGACAATCTCCTTCCATGTCCTTCTGCTCAGAAAGTACAACTGTGCCTTGAGGTCCAGTCTCTTTAGCATCTGTTTTTAATAAGTACAGGCAAGACCTTGCCCTCAGCCTTTGCAAGATGACATCAGCCTGATAAGTAGATAGTAAAACTGTGTCATGTGACACAATGTGCAACAAGACAAGGTTCAGAGCTCTCTGAGTCTGACCCCATTAGTCTCGTGGCAATTATGGAATTATCATTGGCTTAATGCAAAATAGCATTTTATGGGCACAAGCAACTGGCTGATAACAACAGTAGCATTCCTCCTGCTGCAGGGCAGGAAAGAGTTCCTCTTCTCAATAAATCTTCTGTGCTTGCTCACTGCCAGTGTACTTAAAGCAGTCCAGATTGTTTCATCAGTTAGGCTCAGAGTGGTTAAAATAGCATTGCCCCCTTATATGGGGAATATTATGAAATTAGTACATTAATTAATATGGCATTTGCTCCTGGGAACTGTTTTATTTCCTTCTCGTGGTTACAGGAAATGTCCTTTTTTTTTTCTTTTTATAAACCAGAGTAGCATTCTAGGGCGGTGCCATAATATCCTTTTTCTCCATCAGGGAATACTGCATTAGATAAGTGTCCCTTGCACACAGCTGGTCAGTCTCTTTCTTTCTTAGCTTGTCATAGAAAAAAAAATGTTAGACTGTTTCTAGTTTTACTTCCTTTTGTACTTGTAATTAGTAAATATACTTAAACCATATTAGGAGATTATAACATTTAATTTATCAGTGTGTCTTTTTAAAGCGCTGCAGGAATTCTTCAAGCAGACCATGGCTTTGCCTATGGCCAGGCACTGATTTACAAAATGTCTCTGGCAGTACATTACCCTGGGGAAGCAGATGATATATTAAATATACCATCCATTTTCTGCAGACAGACATCACATACAGCCTGCTGGCCGGACTGCAGTGGTAGCCATTTACCTATTACCATCCAAGTTGGTAGCATGCCAGCCCATCCCTGAACTTCTTCATGAGTTTATGGGCCTCAACAAGAAGCCCTTCAGTGTAAGACTGGATGAATAAAACCAGCAATTCTTGGATTTCTGTAGCAGGCCTCTCCATTGGGACATAGGGAAATCTTAGCTCTTGCACTATTTTTCAGTGAGAGATCTGGATATTCAGGAGATTGTTGGGGCAAAAAACCTTCCCACCCTAGGCAAGGCTGTATAAGGGCTCCGATTTTTGTTTTCCAGTTGCCTGCTTTGCAAGAATTCAAGCAGAGTTTTGCTTTGAAAGGTTACTTAGAAGCAGACTTAAAAATGCACACAACCCCCCACACCCCTTTAGGCAGCTCGATGTGTCAGTGCCGAAAGAGTTGAATGGTACCTCCAGAAATCTCAGATGACAAGAAGCACGAGTGAAGCCAGCACAGAGACTGCTTTTGGACTCACAAAATGAGTCAGATCTTCATGGACTCAGTATTGTCCACACCCTGCCAGCTCAAAGCAGTGTGACTTTGCCTGTGTCTTCAGGAAAAAACACTGTACAATGAAGTGACTGTGAAATATTAGCATATGATAGCAGCATGCATACCCCCTGTTGGGGAAAGGGCATTTGGGACTCATGTAGTTGTAGCTGGATTATTTTCTCCTCTCTTCTTTTTCTGTATTCCACATTTTACTGCCCAGGACCTATGACACTGTCTGTGCAATGAAGTGGCTTATTCCACTCAGCATTGGGCATCACAATATGAAGTGACCTGGTGGCTAGAGAAATGTCATCTGAATTAGTCAAAGACTCGCTTCATCATAAGGAAGACCCCATAGAGCTCAGAGAAAACCACACTGGACTCTGAGGAAGGTCTTGTCCCTCCCCTTCTCACTGTAACCATGAACATGCAGGTTTGCTTTCTTGAAAATCCAAGAGGCAGGAATATTTTCCTTTCCTCCCAAATCTTCATTTGTCAAGACCAAGCTGAAGTCTCAGTTCCTCTAGTTATGCATGGTGCAAGTTTTCTCAAATAGGTTTCTCAGAGAGGCCCTCTCTGGCCTCTCATGGTGTCAATGCATTGTTGCTTGCACTGGCAGCTCAGTCCATCTGGTCTGGCAAAGCCAAAGAGGAGCAGCGCTCAGCCATGCACACGAGCCAGCAGTGCTGCAAACTTGTCAGATCTCCTGGGCTTTTCAGAGTAGGTGCAGCTCTTCCATCCCTCCCCTTGATTGCTGTATCCCTAGGCACAGCCTTGTCTCTTTGTAAAGTCCTTTTCCCACAGTAGCAGCTTTCAGATGAAAAATGACTTTGGAAATATTATTGTCTCAAGCTCAAAACCAGTTCTGCTCCCTCCACCTCCTCTCGCTTTAGAGAATCTGCCTCAATTTCTGAGGCATTGCAGAGAGCAGGCACTCTTATCAAAATAACCACAGCCTTGTGGTTAACACACAGCCAGGCACGTGTGATCCCAGTGCCCCAGGGGTGGGGATCCCCAGGCAGCCCCTTGGTCAGCCAAGGTGGGAGAGACCTCAGTGGTCCTTTTAGTTGCTGGCCATAGCAGCAAAGCCTTGCCTGTACCTCAGGGAGAGGCACAGGGTCAGAAAGAGGACACCAGGGCAGCCAGCATTTGCCTCAGGAAATAGAGCCATGTTTTGAGGTCAAAGCACCCACAGTGGTTAGAGGAAAGATGGAATTTTCGGATGCTCTCCTGCTGCCTTGCTTTTCGCTCAGCCTGCTCCATCCAATGTGCATGGGTGAGACTCCAGGACTGCCCCGGGCAGGTGACTGAGACCTTCTCCTTCCAGACAGTGAAGGTGAAGGTGCTGGTGCTCTCCTAATACAGGCTTGGGGATTTAACATGCTGATCACATAAGGTGTTGGGTGCAGGTCTTGGGGTTAACCGACAAGGTGAATGTCTTCTAGGTATTTTCTTTCTTTAACAGCAGTTGTTTCCTACTTCTATATCTAAAACATTTTGAAAATTGCATCCAAAGATAAACTCTGCATTTCTTACATTCTTGTAGTAAAGGCAGAGTCTTGCTGAAGAAAATAATTTAAGAAAAATCATTTGCAGAAATGAGCCTTTCCTAGAAAGTCAGAAATGAACAGATTTGCCTGTAGCCAGAAATTCTTGTTTTCTTTGAGAAGATAGTAAATAGTAATATAAGAAAAGAAAAATTATTTTTAAAGAAATCACTGCAGTTGAATGTGGAATTTCACTTTGCTTGAAGCTTTCAAAGGGCTTAAAGTATTTCAGGCTCAGGATACAAGACAAAACATAGATAAAACTCTTACTGTTAAAAACCTAATCGTTTATACATTTCTATATGGTTGATAAATCCAACAAGATTAACCTACATGTATAGTGATGCAAGATATTGAACTCCATTGTACTATGAAATAAAATGGTGAATTTATGAAAGTGCGTCATTATGTGGAGATAAGAAAGCTGCCTCTGGTGGTCAGAGCAAGCTGTATCAAAGGTCGCCAAAGGCATAAACATATTTAAATAACAATATGAAATAATTATTGAGAATGAGTGCTTAAGGAGAATTTTTTTTTCTGGTGGCAATTGCAAACAATTCCCATCATGCAAGCACAAACATAACCTTATTTTGTTCTCCTGTATGTGCAGAAATAACAAGGCTCCACACAGTAAGTTGCTCTAAGTCTTAAGCTGCCTTTGTTTATATGAAAACTATGTTGCTGTGGTGCTCCTCCAGCATAATGTGCCACATGCTGGAGCTTTAGTTTTCTGTGGTGTTGGTTTGGCTTTTTGTTTGTTTGTTTTTCTGTTTAGTTTTTCTCTGGCTGAGACACCTGCAGGTTCTTAAGCTTTCACTAGTTCTTCTAGATGGGAATGTGTTGCTTGGAAATAGATTGTTTTTATTTTTGTTACTTCTTGCTTCAACAATTAATGGTGATCTCACTTTGGAGTGTTTTGCGTTACTTGGATGATGATTATCTTGTCTGGCTTTTGCTTCAGTTTTGTTTTCTGGTAACATATTTGTTGTGATGTCATAAAACTTTCCAAAAAAACAACCAGTACAGGAAGAGCTGCTCAGATACCTGTAATCACTGCTTCTAGTGTTTAAAGCACTCAAACCAGCTCCGTATCTGGTTTCCCACTTGTAATAGCAAAAGGATCCTGCATGTGTCAGAATAGCTGTTGGAGGATGCCACAGAGGCTCTGGCAATGGGTAGGGCACTCAGAGCTATGCTGGTCTGATGCAAGGCACAACCTCCTTTTCCCCAGTTCTGCAGATAAAGCCCAGGGCTGTTGCTGTTGCTCCCTGTAAAAAGGCTTTTGAATGGCAAACAATTGATTTCAAGACTCAAATTGCTACAATTACACATAGTAATTATTGCTAGAATTACACATAATTATGTAATGAATTAGTGACATCTGATAATAGAATTATTTACAGGATAATAAATTGAGAACTGTCAGTATTCATACATTCAAATGGGATTTTCCCATCATATGAAACTGACAGTTTGACTTTGAAGCCTCCATCATCTCTGCATCAAGACTATGTGTAGTGCCTAACTAGTTAGCAGCTTTTTTCCAGAGCAGGTTATGGTGGGGGATTTCCTATATAATTATTTTCCTGATGAAAAAAAAGAAAGTACCCTTTCACAGAATTAAAGTTCTCCGAGACAAAACTGAAATTTTGTGCTAAAAAAAAAAAATTAGATTTCTGCCAGTAAAACTGAACAGATGGAGTCCCACTACCTTTGGAAGGCTCCTGCCAGTATCACTGTATCACTTTGCAAGAAGGAATAATCTTGAGAAGGTGCTCAGCTAGAAAAATGTACCTGCTTTGAGTATGCTCAGTTTGTTTTGTATTCCCTGTTTGTTTGAGAGCTTTATTACTTTCCAAGCAGCAGAAAATCCATTTTCCAGTCAGCTCAATGCTTTAGCCTTTGCTCCTATTCTGGCAGTGAGCTTCTCTCTGACAGAGGTCACGCTGCTTTGCTCCTCCAAGGAGAGGTGAACAGCTGTGGTCTCCAAAGCATTGTTACTGGTGTCAGCGACAGATTTCCAGGCTGAAGAGTCAGAAGAGACAAAATGTAATACTGGTGAGGGCTGGTGTCTCTTCTGGGAGACCCACCCAAGCTCAACCCTTCCGGCAGGCTTGGCTAGCCCTGCTCTCCCAGCTACACTCCAGTGTACAGCAGCTGTTTTTCAGCTGCCACATTTCTGCTGGGCAGTCCCACAGCTGAATTCATTCCTTAGGGAGCTAGTGCCTCCCCTTTTTACTTTTGTGTTAGGCTATACGCTTGCTCCTAGGCAGCCTGGTAAGGAGCTTCTCTGAACAGTTATTGAACCTGTGCCTAACAATTCATCTGAATGTATTGCATCCCTGTCTGGGTCTGGCGCTGGGATACAGGCTGATGATATGGAGTGCTCTGAATTAAAGAGGCATAATTTGCCTGTTGGATTGTCTGCCAAAATCATTATGAAGCCCTTGGATTTTCTGATGGATGCTAAGAGGTCTAAACAAATCAATAAATTACAAAAAATCTCTACATAGAAAGTGAGCAAGTGCTTTCTTCCCAATGACAAGCTGGGAGGAAACTCAGTCCTTAGTTTCCATAGTAAGTATGGTACTGGAGTATCTAATAAGCAGCCCCAAAATTAAATTGTCTTGTGCAAGCCAAGGGAGTACTTTGCTTCATGTAGCCTGGGGAAAAACCTTCCCTCAATTTGCAGCAATCCTTTAGGATAGTACAACTGAAAAAGCAGGCCCTTAAAGAAGAAATGTTATCTCAGAGATCAGAAAACAAATTGTGGCTCATGAGATCTGTATTCAGCTTCAGTTTCACTTGCCTGTATTTGTGTGAGACCAAATGTGGTCTGAGAAGTTCAAAATGCCCTGAACACACACAGCTGTTCCCTTCATTTAGAAGTGAAAGAGAGATCGAGATTCCCCCAGTCCTGGGTCTGCCTCTCTCAATGAGTTACATCTGGCCAGGCACTCCAATTCCTTCAAAACTCCTCTCTGAACCCAGACCCACAGGGCAGTGCGGCATGAAGGGGTTGCCATAGTAACCGTTTGTGTTTCGAAAAACTGACACACTGTTTTCAGGGGAAATTACACAGAAATGTGACGGTTACTGTCTTAAATAAAAATAACTCTCCCCTGATGAATCAAAGTTTCAGGAGACTCAGGAAGTTTGTTTGTTTGTTTGTTTGTTTGTATTTGAAAGTTTCTGGGTATGATTTAGTCCATAGCTCTTTAGACAGTTTTTTTCATTTGTAATCACTAAACCCAAGGGCTGATAACTGAATATGTATCAACATAGTTTATGCTTCTATTCAGAGCACAGATTCATCATCTTCACATTGATCCAGTCTCCCCCATTCATACTTTCCTGGTGTAAGATTTCCATGGCTTGATGCCACAGAAATACGAGTAGTATATACCATAAAGCTGTTGAAGGAATTAGCGCTATCAAAAAAATGTAATTGGATGTGGCTTTATTTCATTTTGCTGAACTTAAGCCACAAGAGAAGCATAAAGCTCTCAGCCTGCCTTTAAGGAGAGTCACAACTGTAATGCTGGGCATGGGACAGCTCATCTGTCTGTCAGGCAGTGCTTCAAGCTTTACCTTTGGAAAAAATATGGATGGATGTTCAACTGTTCTTTATGACAATTTCATATCTATTTTTGATGACATCTCATCAAGGCTTTGTAAGAAATACCACCAAGGGGTCTACAATTAGAATCTTTTAAGCTTTTCTCATCTCATAAAGAAATCATACCAAATGGAGTGGTACTTCTCAAGTTCCAGTACACTTCTCATGCTCTCAGCCTTTCATTGCATTAGAAGATTGGAAACAAAAAGAGCTTTGGGGTCACCAGCCATAAAATTGGCCATGGAATATTTCCATGCAATTATTTCTGCAATTTCCCCCTTGCTTCTGGCTGAGCTGAATTCAATTTATTTTTTATTAAAAGTAATATTCAAACTAGATAGGCTGCTTGAGGATTTGAAAACACTTGAGTAGATTTCTTGGCCCCAATTCTGTCTTAAATCAACAGTGAGATTTCTGAGGGTTCTGCAAGAAAAACATCTTGAACAGAAAAGCTGAGGGTTTAGGTACTTATTCCCATTTGTACCTCTGCTAGCAAGTGTGCACAAAAATTAGTGGCTAGCATGGTTAATATTTACTGTGATATCCTACTTCTATACTATGGGTGTTGAGTGTTGGAGAATTCTTTGTGGAATAAGAGATATTTGGAAAAGAAATTGCAATGGAGAACAAAGATAAACAAACGGCTGTTTTTTCTAGAGATTATAGATTTTATTCTTTGCACAAAGAGAACTTTACAGTGATGGCTTTAGAACAGAGAAAAGTTTTTGTTGAAATTCTCAAAGGAAGCATGCCAAAAATTCACAATGAGAATGTTCAGATGTGGTTTCTGTGCCAGTGATTTGCTGTGTTGAGTTTTGAAGATGTGCTCTGTGAGACAGAAGATCAGATGAACTGTGGCAGAGATAAAAAAGGACAATGGCTGATGATTTTCTAAGTGTTAAGAATCATAGTAACAAAAGTAGAAATCTGATTCCTAACTAGGCAACAAAATGTAATCTGATATCATAAGTAAAAGGCAATTTAGGTAAAATGTCTTATTTTTGCCAATTGGCAAAAATTATATACATCACCCATAAAAAATGATGCTGAGCATTGGGATATTTGGTGAGGAACATATATTCATATTCTCTGTGCTTTACAGGATTTGAAAGACTTTTATACCTGTTTGGAGATAACAAATGTAAAGAGGGTTGAAGGTTCTAACCATCCACTATAACCCCGATGAAACCATGAAACCTTGTATTGTTTTAATTTAAATGTGACTATATGGCTAAATTCCAATTTCAAGATTTAAACATATGATTTTTTTAATATTTTTTTTTAGAGTGGCTGCATTTGCCAACACACTGTCTGTCAAAATATCCTCACATAGAATATGACTAGCAAATCAAAATATAAAGTGTGTCTAAGCACAAAAGTTCAGAAAGCACAACTCAATCTGTTTCTCCAAAGCAGGAGGTTTGCCTCCTATTTTTTGAGAATTTACTTTGCTTTTTGTTCTCACTACTCGGGGAGAGCCTGGCAATACTAAGTGCTTGGTTTCCTCCATCACAAGTTTAGTTAGTCCTGAAATCACCTGAGTGCAGTCTTAAAGAAATGAAGATGTAAACAGAGTTGTCACTGAGGGAGGCACCTGGCATGTTAGATGCATGGTCAAATCAGACACGTGACATCCCGTTTTTCTTTCTATTTCAGTTCATTGCCATCTGCCCTTTATCTTCTTCCCCAGCAACCCTCAATACATACAAAAACAAACAGCAAAGCCTTCCTAGTGTTCAAAGTGTTCAGCCAGGTTTAAAGACATACTGCAGTTATATGTACTCATAATTTCATCCAAGTCTTACCCTGCTCATATTGTTGTGTAAAGGAAGCCAGTGTGAGAAGTCTCTATTTCTTTGGCAAGCTGTACAAAACATTAAGGATTGGAGAGCTGCTTTTTACTCACTGAGATCTTTTCTGTTTCATTTCAGGTCTATGATGGGCCTGATGTACAATCCAACCTGATAGGCTCTTTCTGTGGACAGTCTATTCCACTGGCAGGGAGCACTACAGGGACCAGCCTTCATGTGGTATTTTATTCTGATGGTCTGAACACTAGAAGTGGCTTCCAGATGCTGTGGCATGTTAATGGTAAGTTAATCAGAGAAAGTATGTTTCTTTTTTTTTCCCTGTATGTGTAGTAGAGTCCCTGCTTATGCCTCCCGTTGTCAGCTAGGTAGAAATAACCCATTACAGCACTAAACCCATTGCATTTCCTAAAGATCTCCTCTAATACTTTGCCAGTGGATGTCTGTGCACATGCACACCTTCAAAGATCATCTGCTCAGAGACTGAGAGCTGTTAGAGTTTTCATTTGCAGGAGAAGGAACAGAATGGGGGGCACCTGCAAAATTTCTCTACTGCACCAGAGGGATACGCTATACCAGGGGAATCACAGATGATTTGGGCTTTCTAGAGGGAAACACTCAGCCCTCAGTTTGCCTCATCCCTATAAACTTGTGTTTTCTCTGCAGGCTTCTCTCCAGTTTTCTCGTGTGGTTCTTGTTGGATGGCATGAGTGGGTTTTTTTCTTGTTCTTGCATGTTACAAAGGCTGTCAGTTTTATTTACAGGCCTCAGTAAATAGGCAAGCATGCATGCCAGTTACAAACAAATCTGTTAATGCCTGTACAAATGTAAACTAATGCAGTTTCTTCATAAGGGGTGCTACTAATGCAACTTTTTCACTGCTTATTTAAAAGCAATATTAGACTATAACAAGATTAAATAATGTACCATTGTACATTCCATCAAATAGGATCCAACCCTCAAAATAATTAAATCACCAGAGTTGCCCTGCCTGTCTAATCTGTTCACACCATTCAGCTTTGACAGCATTGTTAAGCAGCTGAAATGGGCTGCAGAGGCCTCAGTGTGGGTTGCTGAGGTATACAGCATGATATACATTGTTTGAATAGGAGCTCCTCTGCATTACCACAGACTGCTGTCATTTGTGGGCTCCCAAAGACTCTTGTTGAGGTGTTTTGCATTCAGGGGAGGTCAAGGAGCATTTCTAGGCAAAGGAGAGACATATGTGGGAGGAGTGAGATGTGTGGCAGGAGCCAGCAGGGGAAGTGCTGCAGCACAAAGGTACATTCTTGTGCTTTGAGGTGACGTCATTCTGGGTTTGCACAAAAGAAGAAAAAGTGGATGCTTTTATGCATAGCCAGATGACATCAGCTCCACAGAGTAGCCATGGTGCTGGGTTAACTTGCTTTTCTAAAGCTCTCAAAGCTTTCCAGAATCTGCTTGCATGGTAAGCACTCTGCATCCCCCTCCAAACATTTCCCAGACTCTCCAGATCTCTCCCACCCCCCTGCACTCTTCTTCTGAACTGACTCATTCACTTCTCTGCCAGACAGCACTGACCCCCTGTTAATTTCTGGACGATAAACTGCAGCCTAATGCTGCACAGGGCCCAGACTGCTAATGTGGAATTGTGTCTAAGCAGCAGAGCAAGATCTGTGGGTTCAGATAGAGCTGGCTCCTAGGGAATGTCATTGCTGGCACTGAGTTTTATAGTTGTGACTTCTGACAGCCTTTAATATGAGTGCAAGTTCCTCCAGAGCACTGTTCATTTCAGGCACTTTTTTTTTTTTTGCACAATGTGGATATTTCTCTTAGTGTTGGTGGTGACATTGCCTTGACATATACTGTTGCCCTAGACTGGATAAAATCAGTTATTTTCCTGTGGTTGGAGATGCTATTCTTGCTTCTCTCTTCTGAAGTCTATCAAATACACAAACAAAATCTCATTGTAGAACATCTTCTCAACTAAAGGAAGTCATCAGGAGATGCAGCCTTTCATCTGGATACTTTGGAATGAAGCATTCAAGTCCACTCTTCTCTGCAGGCAGATCCCTAAGGGAATCTAAATCTGGGTCTGGTAACATCTCACCAGACAAGAAAGTAACCCAGTGATATATATTGCTGAGAGCCAAGCTTTTACTTCTGCTCCAGTAACAAATGTGTGATCAAGCTGCTGCGAAATATTTGTCAAGCTGTCCATGTACTCCTTAACAGTTGTGAAGCATCTATAAGATATATATCAAGGGTATGCACATGCTTTGGTGACAGAAGAGAGCAGCACTTAACATTTGCCATCATGTGCCTAATACACTTCACTCTTTCCATCAGCTTTGCTTGCAGTTATGAGGTGATCTCAAAAAGCCAAAAGCTTACCTTGTTGGTAACTGACCTGAGGAGGCCTTCCTGGCATACACGACACAAAACTGAAGTGTTTTGATTTGAAATATTTGAAACTGAACTTCCCAGTTGCTGAGCCACGTCTTTTCAGTTGCTGAGTTGCTGATCTGGGTTGCTGAAGGAAGCCTAGTCTTTAGGCTTTCCCAAAGACAGAATTAGTAACTGATCTTAGAGAATGCTGTTATTTATGCTTAAAATTATCCTGTATAATTTTAACTTGGATGGAAAGCTCTAGTGCAAATAATTAAATTTAAAAGTGGCTGTGGTTCTGAAATAGCACTCCTATTTATGGGTCTTCCATTGATGAGGCTGGATTTAGAATTGATTTGGATAAATCACTGGTGTTTTCTTCTGCAACCAAGGACTCAAGAGAATATTTCACCAGAGGAAAACTTGAATATGCAAGCCTCTTGTTCCATTTCTGCTCTTTATTAGGAAGTTTAATATAGGCATATATATTTTGGGGCATATATTGGTCCTTTGAGAAGGAAGAAACTCTTAGTAATAGTCTGGATATTGCAAAGATGGCATGCCAATCGAATTGCTTTCTTTAAAAAAAAACAAAACAAAACAAAAAAAAACCAAAACAGGAGGCCAAAGGGGCAAAAGTCTTTCAGTGCAAAATTACACCAGGGGTACCTATCACTATCTGTGAAGACAACTATTTCTTAGATCCACCACATACCTTTTTAAGCAATGTGCATGTTTTTATGTGACTGCTTTTTATATACATCTGCATTTCATTGAAGCTCACTCATTTGACTGCTTGATTGCCAGTGGGGTTTATAAATTCAATTGGCTCTTCTGAGCATAGTCAAAACTTGCACCCACTATTCTGTTTTCTGTGACACATTAATCCCCCTTTTAAAGAGAAGCAAAGCACACCACTGGGAAAATAATTACATACCCCAAAGTATTGTATTGCTCTTTTCTTTCACTGTCTTCTTCCACTTGGATTTCCTTAAGAAATAATAGATGGACAGGGTGCAGAAAAAAACACTTGGTTCATGACGAGGTTTTTATTAGCCTGGGTCTGTATTTTCAGAAGATGAAACTTATGAAAGGGAATACAATTACTAGAGACTAGTGTTTACAGTGTATTTGTCAGGTAAAATGTGAAATATTTAGTTCTTCAAGGAAGCACAACAGAAACCAGATTAGATTAGGATGCAGAAGCCATTCCCTACAGACATTTGCCAGGCATCCAAAAGAATTGCTGGAGAGAATATTGCATTGCAGGTCAATGAGCTGAGTCCCACATTTCCTACGCCTGAATCATAGCTCTGTTGTTGATTTCTTGTGCACCCTTTGATGAATTGCCATTTGTTCAATTTTCTAAAATGACTCTTCTTTTTCAAAGTCTTTCTGTCACATGAAGTCTAAGTGACAGGGTCTGTGACTTTGAAGTCTTGACAAGTTGTTTTGAGGTGTGGGTGCTACCAAGTTCAGAGATGGTTTTTTGTATTGAGTCTGGCTATTAAAAACATAGACATGTTCTCTGTGACAACTAGGGATAAATTAATTTCTGTTTCTTCAGCAAGCTCTACCCCCCCCCCCAAACAAATGTGTAATATCAAGGGCAAACATTTTACTCAAAAGCTTTTTGCTGAACAGTTCAATCAATGTCTGAGAGCTAGAAAATTACTTTTTTTTTTTTTAAATTATATTGAACATTCATAACTGATATGTGATCATTGAGGATCTTGGAGGTTTCTGCTCTTGTTTAAATACCTATATTTCCCTTTATGTCTCTGAGTCCCAGTAGTCTGTCTTTATTCATTATTCATCTCCGAATCCTTTCATTTCTTGAACTCTGATTTTACAGGACCAGTGCCAGTTCACTTTAAACTTTGTGGACGGTATTTTTCTATCATGTGTCTAAAACATACCCATGAATAAATCTGAAAATCTTGCAAATAATAGAGATTTCCACAGATTACTGCTTCTCTGTTAAACTATAATTATTTATGAAACAGGAGTTCTTCTTTGGTTAACAAACACCATCTGCTAACCAGACAAGCAGTAATGTGGAAAGGTCTGTAAGTCTTCCCTTGCACAATCTTCAGTGAATACTTAGATTTTAGTCAGAGGAAAGCAAAGAGAACAAGTATAAGTTTCCTGAGATTTCTATTTGTTGTCTGATTTCCTAGCAACTAACACCAGGTTTGGTAGTTGTTTTAAGCATTTTTTGAGAGAATTCCAGGACCTTTACACTACTGAAAGAATATCTTCCCTCCCTTCTTTCCTCCGTTTAACCGCAGAGTTGAAGTTTCCAAAATGACTGCAAGGAGGTCTGCACAAACTGAGGGTATGCTGTATGCAGTTCAGCTACAAGAAACTTTTCTACAGTGCAGCTATCTGTATATCTGACAACATACAGCAAGAGCATAATCTTCTGTGCTGAGAAAAACTAGGAACAGAGTGGTTCCAGATTAATCACTATTATTTCAGGGAGAGCTGAGGTCATGCAGTAATATATAGATTGTTTCCACATTTGTATTTACCCCGAAAGACCAAATCTTTTTTACTTTTTTTGCTATAACCAGCAAAAATTCCATTGATTTGAGTAGAAGCAAATTTTAATCTGATGTTTGCAGACAAATGTAAACACTGGGAGAAGCTTTGAATTCATTTAATGGTGATGCCAGAAATGGAAGAAGTTTAATTAGTTGAGATGATTACATCATTATTTGAACTTTTCCTATTTCAATGTCTTAATAGAGTAGGCAGCCTACTTTAGTATGGAAACTCCATTCCAGGTTAAATCAAAATGTATTTCTTATCTTGCTCAAAAAATAAGAAAAGAATACATTACTGAAGTTTTCCATTTAAGTGCAAAATCCATACATATATTAACATATTTCAATATATGTATATAAATAAATATGCATCTACATCTTCAGCCTTAACACCATTCATATGAATGTAATTTGTTTGATATCTTTTCTGATTATTTTAACTATCTGCCAAGATAGATTTCAAAGCCTATTGTAAGCATCTTAAGGCGTGGCCAAGTCTTTCACATACAGTGTTTGTAAGCATTTATTTAAAAAATCTTTCCTATCATTATTTGAGTTTTTTTCATTTTAGTGTTCCATACATGCAGCACTTGATTTTAAAGTCGGGAACATTTCTTTTGATCTCTTAAGTATTTCTGCAAATATATTGCTAGAATCTTTTAGTATTTTTTTTTAAACTTTATTTTTACAAAAGCACAACAAAACTGATTCTTACTTCATCCACATAAGAGCAGTAACATAATATATATATTTCCTGCCAGTTGGACAGCAAGTTCAGAGATTATGTTTCTGCTCTGACATGAAGACTGCTGACATATGTAGGTCAGTCAAAATAATTCAGGTGTGAAGTTCACGTATTTTTAAATATGAGTGAGTTCTTTTTTCAGCTACTAGTCAGTGACTATGTAGGCATAAGCTCAAACAATTTCCAGTCTGTTTGGATTACTAAATGATTGGCAGCATGAGTCCAGCATATTAATTTTAATAAATTAATCACAGAGATCTAAGCTGTACCTCAGTTTTACTGGAGCACTCAAGAAGAATCACTTCTCTTTTAACAAAAAGCCTTTTCTGGGAACATTTGTAGTTGGAAGAAAAGAAATGTCACATTAACAACAGTATGACCTTCTTATTCATGTGCTTCACATACTTCATCCAGAGAGTATCGATTGAGCTCAGAGAACCACTCTGGGGAGGCAGCATAAGTAATGTGAATGCTACCTGCAAGGGCTGCATAAAAAGGAATTTCTGTGCCTTAAAGCTTTTCCATGTATCTGAGCCATTCTGTGTTTAAATAAAAAAACATGTCTTTGTGGCTATCAGGAAACTCGTAGCTGGAGAAGCTGAGTCATAACTGCCTGTTTAGTTTTAAAACTAAAGCTGTTCCCAGCTTTCTTCAGGATGAGATAAATAGCACTTGGCTTTGTTCTTGCCAGCTGAAACTCCCCTGCCTCCCTGTTCCCACCCCTTCAGGAGCCAAACCATCAAGTCTGTTTGTGAGAAATCCTTGTGTTTCCTAAGCTGGCAGAAACAGTGGCTTTCCTCTCCTGAAGTCTGTCCTCAGCATCCCTGTCATTCCTACTGCTGAGGGGAAAGAGAGTAACTAACCCTGAAATTCAGCTACAAATGCTTCCCTGCTGCTGACATTTTTTTTTTCCTCCAGCTGTAAAAACCTGATTTAGAGGAAAATTAGTTTGTCTTCTGATGGCACTGGGAAAAACATGGGGTGCTGAGTTATGCTGAAGATTTCTTGTTGTCTGTGTCTCTGCTGAAATGTTCACAGATATCAAAGTGTCAGGGCCTTACCATTTACCCACCAGTTCAAGCCTCAGAGGAAATGAATGCATTCACTTTTTCTGTTTCTCTCTCCAGAGTGACTGAAGGAATGATATTTCAAATGTACTTAAAAATTTTGTCTACTCCTTGGCTGAGACATCTAGTAGCTTGAGAGTGTTGCTTTGTGGCTGTAGGGCAAACCATGTGAATTATGGGGCTTTGTGTGCAGCAAGGCAGGGAAAAAGAGAGAAGAACTAAGCCTATTCACCTGTGCAGTCAAACTCAGCCATGTAAAGGCTTTCCTGAGTTACAGCAACTATTGTCCAGTTGTGGTAATTCTTCTGTTTAATAGGTAGTTTTCAGGTGAATTCTGGGTGATGGACTGGCAGAGGTCTGTAATACATTGCTGGCATGGCTGGAAATGTTTCTTCACTTGTGCATTTAGGTGGCCCTTTATTGGTTTAAAATTGCTTCTTATTGCTTTGCTCCCTTTCAGACCTGCAGCTCTTTCCTGTCATAGTTTTATATTTTGCAGTCCTAGAGCCAAATGTGGCACACTCAAGCCACACTCAAGTTTTCATTAAGAGAATTGAAAACCCAGTGATAGAGACAATGGCAAATGCTTCTGGGGCTTAGCATCCAACCTCCAACAACCCCAAGTTTGTCACAGAAAGTGTTGAGGAAAATATTTGCATTTAATTGAGGAGCTTGATTTATAGATTCCTGAAGGAAAAAAAGTGTTAAGCAGAGCAATGGCCAGAGATACCTTATTCAAATTGTAAATCATGCATAGACTTAGTAGAGATCAGAAGAGTTTTACACATCTCTGTGGATTAGTTGAGCAGATCAGTGCAGTTTATGTTATAAAATATCTCCTATAACTAAAAGTTCTGGTATAGATACTATAACACTTCTGACATATTGCAGTATTTGCCTCTGGGAATACACCACTCATGGTCTGTTAGGTGGTTTTATTAAGTATTTTGGGTTGGTGGTTTGTTTTTTTTTTCCATGACAGAACATTACCTCTGGAGAGGAAGCCAAAGATATTGATTGAGTGTGGGCTGTACTTAGAAAGCTATAGTGACCCCAGAAAAACTGTGTAAGCAGGAGATTAGCTAGGGCCTAAATGAAGCACCTGGTGCCTTCTAATGTAGAGAGGAAAAATAATGCTGCTGCAAGGCAGAGATACGCATGTGTAAGATCAGTTCAAATATAAATTCCCTTAATTTCTGCATGTGACAGGTACACAGCCATCCTACTGGCTTTTCTACAGGTGAGGCTTCACCATGAGCTAATTCTGCCCTGACAATGGAAAGGGCTGCAGTGCCTCCCACCCTACTGGCACCTGCACACAGAGTCAGGGCAAGCATCTTGCCAGAAAGTCAACAAAACGAAATGAATTGCCACATGTCCATAAAGCAATGATAAAACTTCTTTGTGCTACCAAATCAGAGCCTGTATTTTGATCCATTTTTTTTAAATCTAGCCCATAATATGCAAGAAATTAAGCACCCAAGGGACAATTTCTTATTTGAAAAGAAAATACCTAATTTTTCAAACATAGCATATCTTATAATTGCACAGTTACAAATGAATAAAAAAGAACTTTAAATGCACCAAGAGTCAGAAAGCCAGTTTATCCACTGTGACTTGGCAGCTTGTAAGCATGTTCAGTGGGCTGAGGGAAATGCATTGTTTTTGATTTTATGATTTCTAAACCAGTGGGAAATGGCATTTTGACAACAATAGGAAGACCTCCCCCTGATAAATTAGTTTGTGTATTAATTGAGGTCAGTAACAGCTGAAGTTGGATCTTATTCAGCTTTCTAGAACTCATCAAAGTTAGAGCCCAATAAAGTGTTACTTTTTTTGTCCCCGTGTCTCAGTTTCTTCACCTGTCAAAGCAGATGCTGAGGTATGGTAAGAAACATTCCAAAAACCAGACGTGAAGTGCTTACTGCATGGGAAGTGCCAGCAGATCCAGCCTGCCTGCTCCTGTGCTTCTTTTCCCTTCTAGAGCTTGGTTCCCTGTGATAGAGCAGACTCTCAAGCCCAATACACACATTTGTGCATGAAATGGATGCCAATGCCTTTCCTTGTTGCAGAGCTGTTGGAGAGTTTTTACAGGGCCCCTCACTGACAGGATGCTTTATTGTTTTGTCAGGTTGTGGAGGAGAACTCTCTGGCCCTTCTGGTTCATTCCACAGCCCTGGCTACCCCAACAGATACCCAAGCAATAGGGAATGCATCTGGTACATTCAAACAGCACCTGGTAGCAGCATTCAACTCACCATTCAGGAATTTGACATTGAATATCACTCAAACTGCAACTATGATGTTTTGGAGGTAAGACCATTAGACTTACTCCTGAAAAGTACACAAGTTACATGTGTTTTCCTCTCTGGGGCAGAAAATCCCAAGAGCTGCAGGAAATTTCCCCTGTGATTCCAGTTATGTTATACAAATGCCATATGTTGTAGAATCCACAAGGCTCATTTTATATTTTGCTTTTCTGCTTTTGGTGTCTACATAACTTAATAATGGTGCTAGGTACTGTACACTTCCTAACAAGAGGCAAAACAGTTTTGGAAAACTCAGTCTTAAAAATTTCATATTTTACAAAGATCTAAGCAAAAGGTTCTGTACCATGGAGATAGCATTTCCTGATGTAAAGGAAAATAATGCATTTCTGTGGGGATAACTAAGGTGAGACCTTGTGTAGGACTTTCCAAGCTAGTGGAATGGTTGGCAACTAAGGTGAGACCTTGTGTAGGACTTTCCAAGCTAGTGGAATGGTTGGCAACTTTTTGAATAGTGGTGGAGCTGGCCTAAAACAACTGAGTGGGCTGCTCGACACAAATTGCTTAAAGAAGTGGTTTAAGAGTATCCTACAGTTTGCTGCTCTGTGTCCCTGAGCAAGGTATTCACCTCAGGTTTTGAATTTTGTTTCTTTACCATTTTAAACATAGTTCCTATGCTTTACTCTTTCCAGCCTTACTCATTCATCAGCACATATTCTCACCGTGCTGCTTGAACGTCCCTGCTTTCCTGCCCTCTGAAATGACGTGCCTCTGAGCTACTTTGGACCTTGGCTCATTCAGTTTGCAACACCTGTCACTGATCTACTGACAGATAACCTAATGTAAATTGAATTCTTGGGGAAATTGGTTCCTGTCAGTGACAGATCAAAGATTCTGCCTGGCAATGAACAGCTTCTGCTGCCAAACTGCAAGCATTTGTTGGAGCTTTATGTACCTATGTATTTTCTTGCTTTTTAAACAAAATTACATGTTCACGGCATGATTGGTATAGTCTGCACAGCACAAATGATGACTCAGATTTAGTGGGGGAAAAAAGAACATGGTTAACCATTTTCAGGAGCTGCTCTAACTTGTAATCTTCTTTCCTGTTGTTGTCTATGTATGTCCAGGCTGAAAACCATGAACACAAAAAATTTGAGAAACAAATTTTTTAGAAAAGAGATATTCCTTGTGTGCCCTTGACACTGTGTATTTCAGTGATCATTAAGCTTTCAAATTTCACTCTCTGATTATCTTCCCAAGAACATCTTGACTACCATGTTTTATGGGTTTGAAGTCTGCTTTTCCTCATAGTTATTCTCCTGATTTCACTTTTTCCTTATCTCTGAACAGACTTCTACCACTTCCTGCTTTCTTTCAAGCCAAATGACTTTCAAGTTTTAGTAGGAAGTAAAAAATCAGTGGTAAAGTATCTCTGCACCCTGCTGTCCCTCCCTGTCACATTATCTCTGCTCTCTGAAATAAGCAGCTGCCTTTAGAAGTTGCAATTAATTGTATTCTTTTCCATGGATTTTCCAAAATATATTATCTTGTTAATAAAATTTCCCAAGTAATCACGGAACTTGCTCACATTCATGCAGTCATTAACTTAATTCATTTGCATGCATTTAGTTTTTACTTAGAAACACCTTCACTCCTGTGACCAGGCAGGAAAATTTGAAGAGATGTTTCTTATCACAGCACCTTTGATAACTTGATTTTTGTACCATAGTTTGTTCAATATTTCTCCCTTGGAAGTTTTTCTGGACCATATTTATTCTTGTATTATACAGTAACTGAGTCCCTTCTCTTTCCTTTGAAAGTATCCCAGTCCTGTCATATGTTTAATCAAGACTGTGCAGTAATAGTTATGTAAAATTTTTGTGTGTGAAATCCTCACGTTTTCACTGTGGCTTCTGCATACTCAAGTTTTTGATACATTCTCCTGTCACTGTTGCATACTGCCTTTCTTTTCTATCAGATATTCCTTTTACAAACAACCAGCAGCAAATTTTAAGTTGTTCTTAAAGATATGTTCTAGAAATGCTTCACAGAAAAATAATCCATGATTTTGTACAAAATGAAGGACTTAGAAATATTTTTGAATGTCTTCTATTTAAAATACATGCATATAGAAAAATGACCATGCCTGATTTGTTAAATTATGATATCTTTTCATTGACACTGACCAGAATTTTTGTGAACTATAAATACATTCTGCCACAGCAAGATGTAGCTCTGAGCTGAAAAAGAAGGAAGGCTGTCAATCTCTTACACTTCCAAGTCCTGATTAGATGCTCTGGTCTTCTCTTTTAAATATGAAGAAAAATCAGTTAAGTCTGAGCCAGGATCAGTTGTATTCCCAGAAAATCTGTGTCATGAGAGTGACCAACCACATAAAAACAGCTTTCTGTTACTCATAACTCTGGAATGCTGACTGTTAACAATAAATGGAGCTAACGGGGCAGAAGCAAATGATAAGAACAGATTAAAACCATGGGCTTAATGGCAGTGCCCTGTATCCCTGCTCTGCCATCCAACATAATTTTATCTCTGGATCAGGTGTTCTGATCAGAATAATTGTTTTTGATATTATTTTTTATCTATTTGCAGCTCAGACATCCTGTGACTCTGTGAACCACACCCTGAAAATTCATTCTTTCCATCCATTCTCTTTTCCCTCTTCTTTTTTTAATGTGGTAACTATTGGTTTTCCTCTTTGTAGCCAAAAGTAACATTTTATTGTTTTTTGTCATGGAAACACTCTAACTTGTTTTTGTTCCAACCCTTCTGAAAACATCTGATTAACTGAACTGGCATAAAGGAGAAAAGAAAATACACTCCTAACTGTAAAGAGCATGACTTCGACTGTGCTTTTTATTTTGAAACTGTGCAAAAGGCCATTGCTGGGCAGTTAACAAAAGAAGACCCACAAACCTCAGATTCCATCAATATTTTTTCCCCATCCTTAAGTCTCTTCTAACAGGTCAACTGTAAGTGTTCAGCTTGGTCCAAGTTCATTTCAGAGGTACTGCTACAGAAACCAACAGGGTTTACATCAGAGCTGTATTTGGTCCCCTTGCCTTTGGTGTGCAGATGGCCTCAGGGAGAACCAGGGATGATGTGAGAGGCTGGTCCGTGATGTTTATTAGATGTATGGTAGGAACTCCTGCTGTCTCCTCTGCCACATAGCTTCCCTGGGCTCATTTAGATGATTAAGACCATGTGTTTCTGCTAGATCACATGCTGTGGCTGTGACTCAGGGAGTATACCACAAACACATTTTCAAATTCACATTTTGAACAGACTTCTGACAAATGCAGCTGTCATTTGGCCTCACAAGCAGCAAGATATTTCTGAAGACACTGAGCTTCCAGCAGGCAAACGTGCTCTTCCCCAGATGGGTGCTGCTTCATTACAGATTTTTAATCTGAGGTATGATTTCATCCATTCTGAGTTCTCTTGAATGCCTAGAGACAATCAATTGGACAGAAGAACCATTATCCACTCCAGTCATGCAGCCTCCCTGCAGAAAACAAAAAGTTTCATCTCAGTCAAACTTGAAATGCTTAAGCTATTAATCCTGTGTAATCAGCCACTAAAACAAAATAGTCTTCTGAATATCTAACAGACTGAATTTACAAAAAAATTAATTTCTTGTTTCTTCTGGGGATGCATGCTTTACCCTCTGAGGTCTCACATTACCCTGGAGTCACTGAATATTTTTCCAGTTAAAAAACAAAACAAAACAAACTTCTTTCCCTTACACAGAGCAGTGTCAGGTACTGTATACAGTTAAGCAGCACACAATCAACCAATTACACAGTGATGCACTACACTTAGCCCTGGCTAAGTGGGACTAGCTCAGCTATTTGGAAGACTTGCTCAGATGTTTAGCTTGGATAGGACCCAAACTTCTTCTGAAGTTAAAAAGTATCCATCTGAGTTTATTAAAATATAGAGTTTTCCCTCATCTAGAAGATATCAAAGCCAAAAGAAGCCATATAGAAGGATGGTTCTTATGGAACTGCTACTTCCTTGGAGAGGTTCATGGATTGCTTTTTTTGACCTTTTTGATGTTTACCAGACAAAGAAAATATTGGGACAGATTTGAGGTGCTACTAGTGGGAAAATATTTGTGGGATTTGTTGCCTTATCTTCCTATTCCCTGTTTTTGTTGTTAGAACGTTCCATTCTCTAATTTTACTTTAGGATTTATACAGAATGTATGCTGGTACAATGAGAATCTATCTGTTGCTAGTCCAGTTACTCAAAGACAATTGCATATTTTTTTTTTTAATCTTATTGACAGTTTTCACATGTGAGGTGACTGTCAATCTGACTTTTACAGCTGCTGTCCTACCAGACACATACCAATGGAAGGGGAGAGATCCTTAATTTCAGGTGGCAGTTCATTAGCATGCAAGAAGCACAGAAAATAGTTTAATCTGTTGGAACAGGCTCAGAGAAGGGTCACAAAAATTATCAGAGGGCTGGGGTCTGACAGAGTTGGGGATATTCAGCCTGGAAAAGAGAAGGCTCTGAGCTGACCTTATTGTTGCCTTTCAGCACTCACAGGGGGCTAAGTAGAAAGTTGGGGCCAACCTGTTTGGCAGGACTAGTTGTGACAGGACAAGAGGTAATGGTTTTAAATTAAAAGAGGGTAGATTTAGAGTAGATAGAAGGATGAAATTTTTTACAATGAAAGTAACAGGCTGCCCAGAAAGACGGTAGATATTACATTCCTGGAAACATTCAAGGTCAGTTTAGATGGGGCTCTGAACAACCTAAACTAGCTGAAGATGTCACTGACTACTGGAGGTGGTTGGACTAGGTGACCTTTAAAGGTCCCCTTCAGCCCAAACTATTCTAGGATTCTATGAAAACTAGAAAATTCAGTCATTGAAGGCAGTAGGAACCAAAATCGTATGCCTGGTTTTGAAAGTTTAGCAGGGCATGTGTGTTTTCTTCATATTTGTGAGGAAAGAATAAGGAACATAGGCCAGTTCCACAAGTTATAATTGGGCTCAAATTAAAATCTTGCATCCCTTTTGGAAAAGAAAAACAGGATTAACAAGGCTTCAGCACTGACATTGAATTCACGTGAATTGGTTTAAAAACGCATGCAACACTGCTGATAATATTTAAGAGTGGTGGTTTTCTGATTTATAGCTGCCTGAGGGACACTCTTTGCAGCACTCTTGCAGGAAAGAATTACTCTTAGAAGTCAAAACCTGTCTTCTCTGGGAAGTATGTATGATATTTATCCTTGTGTCTAAAAAGTATTATCAAAATGTAATTTACCTTACCAAAATCCCATAGTTTGGATTTTGATTCTGTCATTAAGGTCAACAACTCTGCAATGTTTTTTTGTTTGATCAGAAAGAATGATGAAATCTGCCCCCAGTTTAAAAATCAGTCTTAACTGTGACTTTAAACACAAAGGGTACAAAATATCAGCATAAATTCCTTTAGAGTTAGTTTATTCGCAACAAGCACACAAAAAAAGCTGTTTCTATTTCCCCACAAAACAAGGTGCTAACCCTGGAGGGATGGGGGAATATGAATGTGACAGATTCTTATTGAAAGCAAGACAGTTTTGAAAACATCTAGAATTTCATACTTGCACCAGGTGGTTCAGATGCCAAGTAAACTTGCAGAGAAAATAACTTTATTAGCTACTTTATATTTCAAAGTGTGGAATCACTTTCAATACTTGCATATTTTTTTTGTCTCCTATCTAAAAAGTTCTCATATTCCATGTGGCAGATGGTCTCTTTGAAAAACTTTGACAGGTTTCTTTTATTCCTAGGTCTATGGTGGTCCTGATTTCCTCTCTCCTAGGCTAGCCCAACTGTGTGTTTCAAGATCAGCACAGAACCCACTGCGAGTCTCTACTACTGGGAATTCAGCTGTTGTCCGTTTCAAGACAGATGCAGCAGTGACAGGGAAAGGTTTTAATGCCTCCTGGCAAGAAAATCTGGGTGGTGAGTATATTGATTCATACCAGGAGAAATTCAAGAAATCTGAGAGTTGTGGATCAGCCATCCTAGCAATTAAAGTAGTCAAACAGTATAAGGCTGGAAGGTGAAGAAGAATTTGGGTGTTACTGGGTTTGGTAACACTAAGAGATGCTGAAAATCACACAGAGGAAAAAATTGTGGAACTAGCTTAAATCTAGGCCTATTTATGTATTTTATTAGAGGGTACCTATTTGGGGTTTCTTCTTTACATAATTAACCAAGACATTCCTGTAATCAGAAAGAACTTTTGCATTCTAGCAGTTCTTTCCAGCCACTGACCCACAGAGAGTCCTTTATTAGCTGAATGCTACCCTTGGTTTTAAAACTGTAAAATGAAAAATTTCTGAGAATGTGGCTTAACTTGGAATACTCAGTGGACTGAAAAAATATTTGGAGTGATTAATAAATATTTGAACTCTATAAGGTTCACCCATCTCTCATGCAATTATTTGTTCAGAGCTTTACTGGTAATCAGTAGAAAAAGACTTGCTTAACAGACCCAACCACATGTCTCTACATGGGAGTTCCTATGAAAAGGGCAGTTAGCAGAAAATAACTGCAATGAGAGGTGAGGAGAGGCAGATTTTAATTCTTGCAATTTTGTTTGATTAAGGACACTCAATTACTAGTTTGTCAAGGTTTATATTTCTTCATTCTAATAAGTTTTATGAAAAAGGCACAAGATTTTTTTTTTTAAATAAAAAAAAATTCTAAAATACTGCTTTGGATTAATACCCTTCTGAGATCTGGGGGCTTATTTTTTCCACTTAAAATCCCTGAAGCTTTCTCATCACTTTTAGAGCATCTTGCCTGTTGTACTCCAGCCCGCCTCCAGGCTCTAAAATACCCATTCATTATAAAGCAGTAACAGTATAGTTCTTATCCTTCCAGCAGGCTGCCTCCATCTGCAGCAGTCCCAACATCTTTCTCTCACCCTCCTCCATCACTTTCCAACATACAAGTTTGTGTCAGTCCTATTGAAAGCCCTGTCACTTCCTTCACAGGATTGATCATTACAGGCTATTTAGATATTCATGCACACTGGAGTTGTTCTGGTCAGAAATACCTGAGCGTGGAGTCTTCAGGAAGCCCTCAGCTGCATGGATAGAGAAGTAAAAACTTGACATTTGCTGTTGTTGTACTGCTCATGTGGATGTCTTGATATTTTCACAATTTTTTTCCTCACTCCTATGCTCAGCTAAGCATAAGTGTTGCTCTCTCTATATGCTAGGTCTGTGGCATTCATATGAACAGTACCTTTGACTGCTTTTACAATATCTAGGACAGAGGAATTCTAGCCTGTGGTTGGACAGAAACATTGCTTACAGTCATTGTTGCTTATTCACCAGTAGTGATAATGTTATGCTTTACCGATAGTCATTTCCTTGATTTTTATTGTGGACAGGACACTTCAATAGTTGGAGCAGTCATCTTACAGAAGTTTCATGTAGAAAATTTAAACATGGAGGTGTTCTTAGTTTAAAAATCAAGCTGAAATCTCAGTAAGCAAAAAAGATGATTTAAAACTGATTATGTCTTTTTCAGGCTGCGGTGGTATATTCCAAGCTAACAGTGGGGAAATCCATTCTCCAAACTATCCTCAACCTTATAATAACAACACAGATTGTTCGTGGGTTATCCAAGTTGACTACAGCCACAGAGTTCTATTGAATTTCACGGATTTTGACATTGAAAATCACAATTCGTGTAACTATGACAATGTTGCAGTAAGTAACAATAGACATTTCAAGTTTGCCTAATTAGTCTGGTGAAATGCCTGCCAAAGAGGAAGCTTACTGTGCAACCCAGGCTGCAGCTGGTTTCAGACTAGTAGTTGCATAGTCATATGAATTCACTGATGACCTAAGGCTTAAATTTACAGCTAAATAGTTATTGTCTATTTCCCTTTGCTTCACCAATGAAATGAGCTTCTCAAATGTATTTCTGCATTCTTTCAGGTTCCCATTTATCTGAAAAGACCTTTTATTGAAATTGGTGCATGCTGCATCCTCTTGCATTATTTTCTTTTTTTGTTGGTATGAGTTGTAGTTAGTACTACAGAAATAACCTTACACAGATGGCTGTTATTATGATATCCTTTCCTATTTATAGTACAGTTTACCACTGTAAACTGAGCACTAGCTTGCTCCAAGCCATATATATGTCCACATATACAATAGAGGAATAGAAAGAAGGAAGTCTACACCCAGAGAGAGTTGTGGCTGTCTGGTTTTCTTTGTGTATTCAGGTGCTCCTCAGATGTCTGTTTAATTGCCTCATTAGAGCCACTGCTCTCTTAAAAGCTCCACATGACTGTTGGTTTGTGAGCTTTTGTTGATGTCACTGAAGTTCCAGTTGCTTCTCAATCAGTGCACAACAATGAAGAAGTCTCCGCATCTCCACTTGGCGTTCTGGGAGCAGGGACATGAAATCCTGACCATTGATGTCAGATTGCACTTCATTCAGTACAAAGGCATGTGTGATCACTACCAGTCAGATAAAGCACCATGGCTGTAGACCAAAATCCAGCTCTCATCTCCTTGATAAACTGTCATTCACAGAGAGCTCAACTTGGCAGGAACGGAGACTCTTTTGAAACCAGCATCAATTTTTACAGCATTGCCTTGTAAAGCTTTTTTGTACTGAATCAGAAGAAAGAAAATGTGTCCCCATTTTGCTGAGCAGAACTGAAGATTTCATCTGGGCACAAAGGTTCTTTGTACAATAAATGTTCTTTTTTATTATTTTTTTTTTTCTTGTTCTGAGGCATGGGGAAGTATGGTTATATCTTTTTATTTAAATTGTTTAACTATATCAATGGGATCATTGTAAGCGAAAATCTGTCGAAAAAACTTCCAAGTCTTCTGTGATATCACACAGGAGTAGAAAATCAGATTGCTTGACAGTAACACAGGCCATCTGAAACAACAGTACTGGTATAAATACCCCAAAAATTGCAAATTAAGGGCTAAATTCTGTAAAGACCAAATATACAAATTTCTCTTTTAAACATGATGCCAATGGATGGATGTACATGTCTAAATACTTTGTAGAGTACTCAGCTCTGTGAGCTCTGTCACAACTCCTATTTCCATTATAGACTGAACACAGGCACTGAGTTTTTCATCATTAAAAGATACCAGTCCTTCATCTGGCAGGGAAGATATCTGTGGCAGAGCTCTTTGCATAAGCAGGGTTTGCAGATGATTGCTGTGCAGTGACACACTTGTTCCTTTATTACCATATGAGTATCTATTCTTTGCTTCTGCTTTTTATTTTTTTGGGGGGTGATGGAGGAGGAAGTTGCCTCTCAACCCCAGTTGTGAAACACATCTGAAGAAGCAGCAACGTGAGCAGGGAGGGAGATTAAAATTTATTGTAGGTATCAGTAACTGCCCTCCAAAGGGAGGGTATTTTGAAAAACAGTGAGGGAGAATGCTGATTTGGAGACAAGATATAATCAAGGTCTCTAAGGCTCCACTGTATGAGGTAGAAAAGAGCACGTCAGTACTAATCTGGAGAAATCTGTAGGGCAAGAAAGCAGTGAATGGGGTTTCTTTCTCTACCTGATATGCCAATTAGCAGAAAATTACTTGGTACCAACACTTGAGTGTGATTGTGTTCATTGCATTCCAAGGCTTGCCATATCTATTTATTTACTAAATAGATTGACCAAGCCTGGAACAGGCTGCCCAGGGAACTGGTGGAGTAACCATCTCTGGAGATATTTAAAAGATGTTTAGGTGTGGTGCTTAGGCACATGGGTGAGTGGTGGACGTGGTAGTTCTAGGTTAATGGTTGGACCTGATGATCTTAAAGGGCTTTTCCAACGAAAATGATTCTTGGATTGTGTAGCCCTGTATGCCTCACCCTCACACACAGGAGAACAGAGTGAGGGAACAGAGAGTACCTGGAAATACATAAGTAGATGTCAGACTGTGAATGATTTAGGAACTGAGTTCCAAAAGCTGTACAAATGGAAAATATGGTCAGCTAAGGAAGCAAGTGGTTTGTTTTTTTTCTCTCTAATATAGAAACAATTACTACACATGAGTAATACAGTGGTTCCACCCTTTTCTGTTTCTTAAATTTTTTACTTATCTGTATGGATTTTATTTGTGCTGTGAGTTCTCCTGGGGCTTCCCTCTACCCTTGAGTATACTAATGGCCTTTTCCTTCATCCTTCCCCTTGTAGACCACTTGTTTTTCCCTGTGTTATGACTCAGGTTTTTTAATTTTTTTTTAAGCTATTTCTACTGTAAATTCCTTTCTACAGGGAACACATAAAATGTATTTTTTTCTTTAACATTTCCCATTTTTCATGTGAGCAAATAGGAGGGAGGGAAAATGCCTGCTGGGAAGTGCTTCTTGGCTATCCTGCAAGTCCAAAGAGCCCAGTGCATTTTTCCATTCTGCTCAGTTATTTCACATCTGAGTCTTGAACATAGATCTATGTTCAGACAAATTAATTCTAAACCCCTAATTGTAACCCACAGTGTAACAGCTCTGAGCTCCCTCTAGAGTCAATGGATGAAGTGCACAAAAAGTCCAGGCCACAAAAAGCACAATATTCATCCAGTTAACTGCCTAAATCATTGGATTCCACAGTTTCTATGCGTCAGTTCTGTTCCTTATCTGTTCTTAGAAAAGAACATATCTTAATCTGCTATGTGAAGATATCTTGCTAATCTGGTTATATTATGTAGAAAGAATAAGATCTTTGAGAAGAATTTTGCTGTATTTTTTCTGTATTATTGTCACCATAAATAAGGAAAACGTTACTAATTTCTCTTTGTGTATCAGTCTATTTCTATCTGGAGAATGTGTCTTACAGCGTCATCAACAACAAAAAATGTTTCTTTGAAGGGAAGCTGGGGGAAAGAAATACTGAATGCACTCATTCTTGTATTTATTCCCAAGTGTTTAAAAAGTATTGTATCTAACCAGGAGTCTGGGTCAGTAAGAGGTTTAGGTATTTGGAGACTCAAGGAGAAGATGGCTCAGAAGGCAGTGTTTGTAGCTGAAAAGTGGAGGGAGAAATAGTTTTTTTCTTTTCATCGGCTTTGATTAAATAAATGTTATTTTTCTTTCCTGTTGCAGTATAACAAGTAGTACACAGAAATGTAGAAATGTAAGCCTCTGGGAGCTGCTGGAGAGTAGGTATGACATCATTTATTTCAGGTGCTGGCAGAGGCGATTTTCCAAGAGACGACAGCTAGAAATATGTGGAGTTTTTATGGCTCAGAAGACAAAAATTGTCTCCTTTTTGTCACTTACTTGTGCTAAATGCACAACATATTTGAACAAGAAGGCAATGAGTCACACAGTTATGTTCATTGTAGAAAGGGAAGAGAAGAGCAGATTGGTGTTATGCACAGTGCAAATGAAAACTTGGCTTTTAAATAAGTAGATGTGTAATTTTCTTTTACTCGTGCAGCCACAGAAATGCATTTCTCAGATATTTTCAAAATAACTTTAAGAAGTTGCAGAGAGACACAACTCTTTCCAGAACTACTGTGTGAATATTGTGTTTTCTCATCTAGATTCAAGATTGAAATTCTTTCTGTAAAATAGTTCAAGCTAATATATAGTAGGTGAGCAAAAATGATGCAGCCATAAAATATACATGTGTTACTGCTCTTGATTAACTTGTAGCTGCCGTAGCTCCTAACATTTGCTGCTGTAATTCACTAGTGCTTTTGCTGAGCTGTTTGAATCAGATTTTTAGCAAGTGAAAAGGCTAGGAATCATTTTTGGGTTTCTGAAAGTGAAGGCACTACTATTCTTCAACCAAGCTGCCCAGGTTCATCATACACTTGACTTAGCAAACATTCCTCTGACTTCATGCTCTTCTCCCACTGTTACCATAGGAAGATTTCTTTAGCCCAGAAAGCTCTTGGAATGAAATGCCTACTTAGTTTATTATGTTCCTCATCCTTAGTATCTTACCAAGTGAGAAAGCTCAACTACTAGAATGTCACAATGATCCATGTGTCTACAGTCATATCTTCAGCTTGTGCAGAGTGGCACAGATCCATCAGAACCAGCAGTTTACATGAACTGTAGTCAAGCCCTCTATCTGTGATCTGTTAATGCAATTAATTCTTAGCTCTAGCATTCAGGCAAAGTCCTGTCACTACTCTCCAGGGAAAGACAGTACTTTAATTCCTAAGGGTTGTTTTATTAGTCACTACTTTTTGCACATTCCACACTTTGTGGCTTTTTACCCCATCCAGTCTGATTTATATACAGAATGTATGTGCAGAGGAAGAATAAACACTTCACACTATGTATTAAAGGGCTGATTGTGGCAGAATGCCAAGGGAAAAGAAAAGGTTGAGTGGATGGATGTTTTGGGTCTTTTTACCAGGTATTCATTTTTACAGACATTGCAGTACACTTAATACTCTGCCTCAATCCCACACAGCAACCTAGTGATACAGACCCAAGGGCAAATCTTTAATGCATGAACATAGTGTTGTCTCTGTAGGCTTTATCAGTGGATTAAGCAGGAGTTTTTTCAGCTTGAGGTTTATTTGAGACAGGTCACCCTTCTCTCAACTACTGCTTTGATTTTTTTTTTTTCACTATTCTGCTCAAATGCCTCTGAATACTGGAGGCAGAATCATTGCATTGTATTATACAATCTAATAAGAAATTTTTAATTCAACAGTGCTGCCTTGCACAGACTTGCTCATACTTGAGACATTTTGAGGTAAAAGAAAATGATCTCAATAAGAATTACATTTCTGCTAACTCAACAGTATTGTTTTGATGAAAGCAGGCTTTTATATAGCTTTTTGTATCCTGAATATCTCTCAGTCTTCCTATTCATATTTTATCTATATTTCTCCATTTTGCTACAGGAAGCTGAGTAACAGGTTATACTAAGTGATGGGCTTATGGTAATGCAGGACATCAGTCCTGAAGCAGGAACTGAACTCAGCTGTTGTTGCTGCCAAAAGCTCTTCCTCTGTGGGTCATGCAACTGTGCTGATGCCTCCAGTGCTCATCACTTCTGAAACCAGGCACAAGGGCTCTGAGACTAACCCATGTCTTCAAACACAGCAACAACAAATCATGTCTTCTGGAGTGCTGGGAAAGATTAATGAGAGACTGAGATTGTGGCCATTTTCCCCTCTTTGTCATTTCTCTTGATATAATTTTGATGTTGCTTCAGCTAGAAACTCATTGGTTTTAACTTCACTAACCTCTTCCTCATTGTGAAACAGAGAGGAAGGAAATTAAATTATCAGCTGTGAAGGGGAAAAGGAGAAGGAACGCATTTGTGGTAAAATTAAAAGTGAAGTTTTTAAACCTATCTTTACTTTCTTCTTCCCCCTTTTATTTTATTTTTTTTCTTTACCCTCTGCTTAAATAACCCTTCATGTATATTTGTGCAATTTAAAACCCCCAAGCTATTAAAAAGCATAGCTGTATGGTCTCCGATTCTTGTAATGGGTGCATGTATCTAAAAACCATAATCCCACTGTCTTCTCTTGTTGTACACTGGTGTACTAGTTGCATACTAGGGCCAATTTAGAAGTCTTTACTGAGGCAAGATCTAGGATTTAACTGAATAAAAGCTACATGAAAAATCCTGTTGGCCATGAACAGAAAACAATAAATGTATGGGGATATGTGTATTATTAGAGGAGAGTTGCTTCCATACCAGATACACAGAGGAAGATGGTTACTTGATGTGTTTTTTGTACAAAGGGTATGGTAACTTCAGCTTGAAATTGATGCATTTTTTTGGAAATGGCCTCAGAATTAAGATAGGCAATTGCCCAGTTTGTTTACATGCCCAAATCAGAGTTGTATCAAAATGAGATCAAACATGAGAGCAAATGAAATAAAAATCTCTTCAATAGCCCCCTTGAAACCAAATACTTCTGGTGATCTTTCCTTAATAGGTATTTGATGGTCCTAGCGATGAAGCACCACTTCTTAGAAAACTCTGTGGAACACAGCATCCTCCTCCTATCACATCCTCCAAGAATGTGATGTACATCCGACTGCACTCTGATACAACCATCCAGCACAGAGGCTTCAGTGCTCACTTTACTGAAGGTAATTTCATCATTTTACATTAATACATATTTATCTTTTATTATTTATATTTGTTTGCATTAGATACAATCTTTTAGCACAGTTGATAGTAGGAAATATTTCTATACATGTAGCTTACCAGTGTGTATCTTTAACAAGACTGATTTTTTTCAAAATATTGATCATAAAATTTAAAATCTAGGGATCATCATGTATTCCTTAATTGGGGAAAAAAGTACTTTTTATAGCAAGGCATCTAGCACACATCAGATGCATCTTATTCCTCCTCCCTAGATGGTTAGCTACCCATAACTGTCCTGGGAAAAACGTGGAACTGGCAATTTCCACAGACCTAGTGAAAAAATAGTGTTTCATATGTCTATCCAGGCCTGTGGAATTTATGGTGAGTCAGTATGCTTAGAAGTGGAGTGTGGCAGCAATCAGCACTGTTAGCCAGTTATGCAGTCAGCCTAGCTGTTGCACATGTGCAACATCTCATACAATTACATTTTGATTGATGCAGCTCATGAGAAGATCATACCATTGCAATGTGATACCATCCTTGGACATTGGAATATTCTGGAGAATTCCTTATGATTTTTTTTCTTCCTAGTGTTCAACTCAGGTTAATTATCAGAGAAACTGGTGTATGACTGCACTAGTCTGAAGCCAAGTTATTTTGGCCCCAAGATTGCTCTTCTGGGCTATGAGGCATCTGATAAAGATGAAGTCTGTTCCTAAGTCTCTCTGGCTTCTCTCAGATGATCAGACAGGTGCAGCATAACCTGTGGATCCAGGTTAAGAAAGTACACCTGGTGCTGGAAGTTAGTCCTTGAGTCTTTTTGGTAAACTGGATTTTATCCTCATTTCACATTGATGTAGAACATTACATTTTATGTATTAGTTTTCACTACAGAATCTAAGATACGAGTTTGGTATATATAAGCACGTATGTGTGTGTGCATATGTTTTGTTGTACAGCATGTGGAAGTTTCATAGAGTCAGATTCAGTTGGGGCAGCAATTTCCTCCCCTCTGTATCCTGCCAAATACCCAAACAATCAGAACTGCAGCTGGATTATTCAGGCTCAGGAACCATGTAAGTAAAAACATCTTTTATGGTTAGCTGGGATGACTAACATCCTCATCTTCTTTTCTGTAATAACAATATAAAATTCTCCCATTATTTCTCTAGGAAGTTCTGCATCCTGGTAGTTGGAGAGTGTGGCTCTCTTAATTTGTCCAAAGCCAGATTTCATTGTAAAAGATTTAACACATATTGAGGAAAACACTTTACAACTTTTTCATCTGAACTGATTTACTGTGACTCAAGTGTTGCAGTTATAAGTGAGGCGTTGAACACTATGTGGAGTTGGATTTGTTCATGAGAAAATCTAAGGGTTTTTATATAATTAAGTACTTGTATTTAGCCATCCTTATTTGGTTCTGAATTTTTCAAACTAGGGTTGTTTTAGATAAAATCTATGCTGTTAACATTTAATAAGAAATAAATTAAATGAGAAAAGGTACAGAGCAATTTCCATCTCAAACACAAATTTAAAAAATATTGATAAGTTGGATTTACATGCATAGATGTAATCTCCAATGTTCCTGTCTAATTTTACATCTTATTTTTTTTATGATTGATCATAACACACCAAGTATTTTTCATCAGTCACTGTTATTGCTCTTAAAAGATAATACCCAGTATTACCTTTACAGTGTATAAGATTCCTTATGTTTTTTTTTTTAAATGGGGTATTAGTAGCCTGGTAATATAATTTAAAATAAAAGCGTTGTTTGTTTTTTTTTTTAATAGCAACTAGTGAACCTCAGTTGTTGATCTGCTATTTGGCCACTGCTGTTGGAATCATAGAATGTTCAAACCACATAAGTTTATTTTGCTAAATTATCGTATTAAAATCAATTTTCCAAAGAAAGCACCAAACCAAAAATCAGTAAAGGGATTAATCAAAGCTGTTCCTCACCTACACCACATTTATTTTTAAAGAGTCTTTTCCTGGATCCAGGTTGAAAAGTCATACCCAAGTGTTGTCTCCTGAATTATGTCACTAAGAGACACCAGAACAATGCTGTGTAAGAAGTAGCCTGTGTATATAGTGACTTCCTCCACTTTACTACCAGGAGCACCACACACCACACGTTACAGGTACACGTGGCTGCACTGTGCCAGTCGCACAGCATTGCAGGGCACAGACAGATACAATAGATTTAGCCAATGGCAAACCACAGAGAGTTCCTGCTTTTACTGAAGACCAACAAGTCTCCTGCTCTTGTCACCCACTGGGTTTTTGCTTTTTGCTTTTTATCCCCAGGACCTGCATTGATAGCAGGAATTGATTGAGCAGGCAGGACACCAAAGGTGAAGTTGAATGCCAGTTGGTGGCACCCTGCTGATGAATGCAGTGCCTGGCTCCATGTCTGTCATTTCAGCTTGTTCTAGCTAATTAACTGTAGCCCACTGAGAAGCAATGTATTTGTGTCAAATTCAGGCTCAGTCAATGTGTGAGAAAACTTTCACCTAAATCATGAGACTCTTTCTGACCCACCTTAACTACATAGGACCCGTAAGGCCAGGACTAACTACTGTCTCAGATTGGTGTTGAGGAGAGCCTCTCTTCTTCCAGTTGTGACTTCACCTTTTTCATATTGTACAAACAAGAGCAATACAAGAGTCAAAAGTTCTCTCTGTCAGAAATCCTGTTTTTCAGAACATAGCCTGCAGTACAAGGGTGTGGAAAATCCGATTCTGCACAGCTAAGGGTAGTTAATGATCCTTTAACCAATCCAGTTGATGTACATTACAAAACGATGAAAGAAACAGCTCTTTCTAAGCCTGGAGCAGCGCAGCATCAATTCACATTTTGTCTGGATCTATGGTATAGATCTCAAAGGGACAGAAGGTCATGGATGTATAGAAATGTTTGTTTCTGAATGTGTGTAAAATTTCCATTTGCATTTGCTGACAGTTTCAGTTTGAAGTGAAGCTGTTGAGGTATTAGGAAACTTTGATTCATATGTGTCTGTTAAATCTGATGCTTCTCTTTTCAATTGTACTAGAAAGTGCTGAAATTTTAAGAAATTTACCAGGACCTTTGCAGTAAGGATGAATCACTTCCATCACATTTTATCAATATATCAGGGATTAAACTACTTCAAATGTTGTGCTTTATAGGGAGCAAGAAAAGGAAAATAAAAGATTGTATATAAGTTTACATGTAATTCTCTCTGAAACGTCAAACTTCTTTATAAGTTTTTACTCTTTGCTGTTACCAGTCAACCACGTCACACTCTCATTCACTGACTTTGATATTGAGAACAGACAAAACTGTACAATGGATTTTGTGGAGATTTTGGATGGGAACAACTTTGAGGCTCCTCTGCGAGGTATTGTGCCTTTTCGTTCTTTATTTCATATATAGAGCTACACCCAAGATACACAGAAGGTTTTCTATAGGTGTTCTGTTTAACAGTTTTTCTCTGATAAAGGAACCTCCTTGGGCACTCTGGCCTGAGGAGACTGGGAGACCAGGAATGGAGTGTAAGTCTTCAGTGTGAATGGCACAGTCATAGAATCATGGAATCATAGAATCGGCTGGCTTAGAAGGGACCTCAGAGATCATCAGGTCCAACCCTTGACCACTACTGCTGTGGTTACCAGACCATGGCACTGAGTGCCACATCCAGTCTCTTTTTAAATATCTCCAGGGACGGAGAAGCCACTGCTTCCCTGGGCAGCCCATCCCAATGTCTGATCACCCTCTCTGTAAAGAAATTCTTTCTAATATCCAACCTAAACTTCCCCTGGCATAACTTAAGTCCATGCCCTCTTGTCTTGCTGATAGTTGCCTGGGAAAAGAGACCAACTTCCCCCTGGCTCCAGCCTCCTTTCAGGGAGTTGTAGAGAGCGATGAGGTCTCCCCTGAGCCTCCTCTTCTCCAGGCTGAACACCCCCACCTCCCTCAGCCTCTCCTCACAGGACTTGTGCTGGAGTCCCTTCACCAGCCTGGTTGCCCTCCTTTGGACCTGCTCCAGGACCTCAATCTCCTTCCTGAACTGAGAGGCCCAGAACTGGACACAGGACTCGAGCTGTGGCCTCACCAGCGCTGCGTACAGGGGCAGAATCACTTCCCTGGACCTGCTGGCCACGCTGTTCCTGATCCAGGCCAGGATGCCATTGGCTTTCTTGGCCACCTGGGCACACTGCTGGCTCATGTTCAGCTTCCTGTCAATCCAGACTCCCAGGTCCCTCTCTGCCTGGCTGCTCTCAGCCACTCTGTGCCCAGCCTGGAGCTCCCCATGGGGTTGTTGTGTTCAGCACTCGGCCGTGTTGAACCTCATCCCATCCTTCCAGGCTCTGGTTGTATTCCTACTAACCTGCAGTTTGGAGTTGGCTGCATCTATTTTACTTCCTTCTTAGGTTTCCAAAAATGTTGGAAACCAAGCAATTCAGTTTAAACTGAATTCCCAGTTAACTCTGCATAAACATAATGTAAGCTATATTTAAGCACAGACACCACTAAACATAGGTGAAGAAAGCTGCAGGTTTCTGAATCAGAAAATGGATTTTCCTCAAGCCCTGGAAAGCCTAACTCATTCCTGAATTTTTCTATATCTTTCTCCTGACATCTCTATTCAAGTGGCATTACCTTCAAGTGGCAGGAGCAATCTGGAGCAGCAAAATTCAGTGCTTATACTGTCAAGAAGCCATGAGAGAGCCTTGGTCACAAGGTGGTCCTGACTCACTTCACATCCCAGTGGTAGCCTCAAATTTCTTTCTAGGAAGTTTGAAATATTTGTGCCTGATTATGCTCTCCCTTACTCTATCCCTTACTCTACTTTTGTGTATGCTTCCTTGGCAAGAGTTGAGCAGCACTGAATTTAAATGGTTTGCAACTAAGAGCAGAATTAATTTTTTGGTCTTTTACCTTTGGCTTTCATTTGGCAAGAGGATCAGGATACTAGCTGCTATCTTTTTTTGATATTGTTTCTTTTTTTTTTTTCTTTTCTGTCAGATGCCTTTCTGCTGGATCATGATTCATATTCCTAATCCTCATATTAAAATAAATTGCAAGAGAACTGGTCTATTATTTTTCATTTGCTTTTTTCATCAGAAACCAATTAAGTAGTGAGGTGGGTGTTAGCCTCTTCTCCCCAGTGACTACTGACAGGACAAGAGGTAATGGGTTCAAGTTATGCCAGGAGAAGGTTCAGATTAGATATTAGGAAAAATTTGTTTACTGAGAGTGATGAAACATTGGAACTGGTTGCCCTGGAGGTGGTGGAGTCACCATCCCTGAAAGTATTCAAAAAACAGACAGATATGGTGTTTCAGGAGATGATTTAGTGGTTAAGGTGATGTCGGACTGATGGTTGGAGTCAATGATCTTGAAGCTCCTTTCCAACCATCATGATTCTATGATTCTGTGGTAAGTGAAATGGAAACTGCTGTCATTTATTTGCTGGTATTTTTTTTTTTTATTAATGTAGGCTGTAATTTCTGGACAATGTGAACACAAAGGAGCTCAATGACAGAATAGCTCACAGCAAGGGTACCTGGACTGCACGGAGTCCTTCCTCTATTAAAAGAATTTCCTACCAGAGTTGAGTTCTGTGCTAACGAAACAGAGTACTTAATTTTTATGCAGATTGAATTAAAAGCTGCAATTTTAAGCAACCAATGTTACTCCTGGTTGCTGTCAGGCATTAGCCCCAGAATTATTTAATACTTAACAGTCCTGTATTTTCTTTCTGGGTTGTTCTCTTTCAGGCCGTTACTGTGGCACTATCATACCAGATCCTATCACTTCTTTTGGTAATGTCTTGGTGGTAAACTTCATCTCAAACAGCAACATTACTGCAGGGGGCTTCCATGCTACCTATTCTGCATCATCATCATGTAAGTCCATATGACAGGTGTTGCTACATTATATCTCCAACTTCAAAGAAAAAGAATTAATCCTGTATGACTTTGTCTCTCTGACATTCCCTCTTTAAAAATCCCCTGCTGCTCTTCCTCTTTTTTTGGCCAACATCTCAGCAGTGCGTCAGCATGCTAAAGAACAACAAGGAGAAATACTTTCTTCATTAGCAAATGCTTTGGCTTTGTCAAGGTATATTTTTTATGCCATCCTTCTCAAGTCTCTGCTATTGCCTTATTGTTGCAGCCTGTGGGGGTACTTTCCACATGGACAAAGGAGCTTTCAACAGCCCTGGCTATCCCGAGGCATATCCACTCAACACTGAGTGTGTTTGGATGATTCTTAGCTCCCCTGGCAATCGGCTTCAGCTGTCTTTCATGTAAGTAAGAGACCTGTAGGAAGGATGCTCTGTGTTTATTAGGAAGTGTAATTACCAGATGATAAAGATGAAACATTTTTTTAGAGTAATTTGGAAAGAGAACATAGCAGCAGTTAGTGGCAGTTTGCAATCAGTGCTCTTCTGTCTTAGTCATTGCCATATCCTATATTCATGTGTATCATTATATAACTAGGTGGTTTATTGTCTGAGTAACATGGGATGCTGAAGAAGCCTGTTCTTACTCTCTTATAAACAAAAAGAAGAAATATTGTGTTGCACTGTCTTTTCTCTACAAAGCAAATTCCTACAATTTCCTTACTACCAAATTAATTATAGTATTTTTTATATGGCTGAGTAATATAAAGGGCCCGGTTACTCTACAAAATGTAGGGTTAAAATTACTATTGGAGTCCTCAAAATTTTTCCAGCAATTATAGCAATCTGGGTGCAGCATGGGCCATAAAAGTATCTGAAGGAATTTTGTTTTCCCTTCAGCAAAGTAATTTTCCTTTGAAGACTTCTGACAGGAAAGTCATGCGTGATCCACAGAACAATGTGGAGTCCTTTACCAGGGTCGTTAAGTTTTTCTTTACCCATGACATGCATTTTTGAGCTGCTCCATTTCCTGGCATCAAACAGTGGCTGCTGCCAAGAAAGAGAACCCTGACTCATTGCAAAGCTTATCAAGCATCATCAGGAAAAGAAAAGTAACTCTGAAACCTGCATTTACAGTTAATTGAGACAAAAGGAAAATTTACCCAGTAACATTCTGGCTTCATAAGGTGCAATTTGTTAAGCAAGTACTGATTCACTAACTCAATAAAAAGAACATTCTGTTCCTCCCTTACTCACTGAAGCAGAGAAAAAGTGCTACAGCCGGAAAACATTTTCCAAAATAATTTGCTACAAAATAATGAATAACAACTTTTCAGAACTAAATAGAAATCTAATGTGAAGCAGTGGAACATACATTCAGTGATATAAAGTGACACTGAGAAGATGTTTTTCTTCAGTTACACATAGCTGAAAGGCAAGATGAAAATACTAGAAAGTATTGAGTAATTGTATTAGAAAGAAATATTTATTTAATCTAATTTAATATTACGGGTTTATAAAGTTTTATTGGCATGAGGCATTTATGTGCCTTGGCTCAGTCTGAAAATAAATGCCTGACTTGCAATTTGATGGTTAACTTTAAATTAGTCTGAAGTGTATCCAGATGAGTTTTTGGAAGCATTTCCCATCATGCATACATTGAACACTTATGGCTATATTCAGAACTGAAGGGCAGGAGTCATTACCAGAAAATCAGAAAGCATAAATATTTGGGACACTGGTTATAAGGGGAACTTCTGGAATCTTTACTATATATTCATAGCTTGCTTCTGAAAAGTGTATTGGGTTGAATCAAAACACTTCACTTAGAATAACATAAGATTTTTGAATATGTTTAGCATTCATTTTGGTACAGTCATCTAGAATTTATGATTTGATTACCGAATCCCATTCCTTTATAAGATATTGTTTTAGAAGAGTTAATAGCAACATTTCCTAAGGTTTTGTGTGTACAGTTGTGTGAAACTCAGGCCAGAAAAGAAGTAATATTTTCTAATTCCAGAGACACTGCTAAGGGATTGCTAAACTCTGAAATATTAATTACAAATTAACCTAGAAATCTGGAAATTTTCTCCACCAAAAATATATACTGAAATAATACACATATAAAGGGACTGCAAACAGATCTGTAAGTCTAAAAGTATTCTCTGCATGTAGATGTACACCAAGTAAACAGTCTGACAGTTGTTGTTATATCAGGGTCTTTCTGTGTTTCATGGTTGTTATTGGAGAACCAAGAAATATTACAGGGAATTGAGAACTCTTTAACAATTATATCTTTTTACCATCAAACTGATGCTCTGTCATAAGGAGCTAGAAAGAAAAGAGCTCTGTATCAACAGCATTACCAGGTGATGAGCAGTGACTTCTGAGTTCTGGAGGATATTGTTTCTGCTAATCTGTTGTAGCAGAAGCTAAGAGGGATTTGTGGCCAGGCAAGGCAAACTCTGGGGTATCTGCCTGTTATATGCGAGCTAATGCTCTTTTTCTGCTATTGAAACAGAGCATTTCAGGTGGAAGACAGTAGCAGCTGCACCAAAGATTACCTGGAGATTCGTGAAGGGAACGATACAGGCGAGGTGGCAGGACGATTCTGTGGGAATTCCTTGCCTTCAAATTATACATCTACTGTTGGACATGTCCTGTGGGTCAAATTTGTCTCAGACAGCTCAGGCACTGATGTTGGCTTCAGGGCCACATTCTCTCACTGTAAGTAAATGTTATTTAATTGAAAACTATTGTTCTTTCATAGCACTACCAAAATGATTTTAAAAAGTGAAAGTTTGGCCTTATAAAGTCTAGTAGAAAATGCTTGTTGATTTCAGCAAGGCTGGGAGTTCACTTGAAATATTTTATAAAATATCTGCTTTATATAAAAGGATGCTCTAAAACATGTCAGAACAGAACTTGTGTGGATATAAGTGTATTAAGTATAACATAATCCAAAAAACTAGACCGAACAATCTATATTTTTAAATGAATAAGAGTCTAATGAATAAGAGTCTAATACTGAAAACTTCGATCGCAACCCAAGTTTACCAGTAGCCTGTTAGAGTTAAGAATAACTGACCATGTGTCTTTGCTACCTGAGAGTGAGCAATAGTATTTAATGCTTATATTTCCATTTATTAAGCAATTCATAAATTAAGAAGAAACAATTTCTTTCTCAGCTTTCCATTTTGCTTTTTCAATACAACAGTGTTCATCTTCCAGTTTGGATCTAGATGCCATCAACCAGGGAGCAGAATTACAAGAAAAGGAAATTATGCAAATTTATAGATCTAAAATTTCAAGGGACCATTGCAAACATCAGTCTGACTTCCTGCATGACCAGACTGCTGAAGTAGACCATAACCATTCTGATTAATCAAGCTAAACTTCAAATAATTTTCCTGACTTTGGGATCTCTGCTACTCATTTTCAAAAATAATTATCAATAGTTCAGAGTTCAAGTGAATCATTACCATTTTTCACCAGAACACACAAAGGCATTTGAAAAAAAAAAAAAAAATTAATGCTTCTTGGGGAGAAATTAACATGAAGTAGTCAGAGTCAAGGGGCAATTTAGGTGTGCCATCTTCCCACCTCTCCTACATGTAACTCAACGCAACTTGAGTGGGGACCTTCCTTTAGATAAGGGCACACTTCATCCCTCACAACAAACAAATAATTAGACGTGCACCCTAGAACGGCCTGAAACACAGGTCTGTGCCTTGCAGTGCTGCCTAGTCCTAAGTAAATAAAGTCAGACATTCTGAAAGCTATATTTCAGATTGGGCCCAAATGCATCTTTTAATCTGTGTGAGTTAGAGGTTGTAGTTGTCTCTTTCATGTTTTACAGTGTATGGAAATGACATTGTGGGAAGCAGAGGACAAATAGCTTCGCCACAGTGGCCTAGAAGTTACCCTCACAATTCCAATTACCAGTGGCGAATAAGCGTTAATTCTTCACAAGTCATCCATGGCCATATCCTGCAGATGGATATTGAAAGTGATCACAGGTGTCGTTACGACAAACTAAAGGTGAGAAGCTATTTTATTTCAATTAACTTTGATAACAATTATGAACAGGGACACCTACAAGAGGAATGGGGAGATTTTCCAGGATTTGGTGTGGCTTATTACTTTTGCTATTATTAGCTGTAGGAAGGGTTACATACTCTTTGCCCCCCTAATAGATATTTTCAGTCTCTAAGTTTGAAACTTATTAAAAAGAGTTCCACAATGGTACAATCCTGAATTTTCAAATCAAATAATTTCAGGTCAGATAGCAGATTGAACTTTACTCTGTGCTGGTTCAGCTGAGGACAACAGTGACTGTAACATCTCAGTGCCTCTAAAAATATTGGGGGTTGGACTAGATGATCTTTCGAGGTCCCTTCCAACCCCTAGGATTCTATGATTCTATGATTCTATGATAATATGGTTACTTTAAAATTCTACAAGGAACAATCCTCTACTTGCACTTTCTTTGCTCTCTGGATCAATAATTTGCTGTTGGCAGTAGGAAGGTACCTCTTTTTTACTGTTAGATAGTTTTTCTTTACCCTGTGATACAGTATAGCCTTTTTACTAGGCTAAAAAACACAGATGCATGGTGATAAGCAAAATGGAGTAATACGGAAATAACTTCTTTCTGAACTTAGCTAAACTTAACCACTTAGATAAATAAGGTACATCTCTTTTTGTCCTTTTTAATCAGCTGATTCACTAATTATACTTTTCTTTCATCTTTGGGAAAGAGAAAGTCTATACTAGTTCCATATATTCAGTATATTCAATTAATTATTAATTCACTGATATCCCAGTTCAATATTAGTTCATGAAATGAGTTTCTCAAATCAGCTAGACATCCAATGGATATCAATCAGCCTGACCTTCAACCTGACTCAAGGATCTTCAACCTATGTTAATGTTTACATTGTATTTCCTGGCTTTATTGGACAATTTTTACTGGGGGGAAAAGGACAAGAACATATATATGTTTGGAAACTGACAAAAGAGAGGCATCTTCTAGACAGATAAGAATGTGTCTTATAAGTACATAAAATGAAAAAATATTATTGTATATTTAGTTGATGGAGTATAAAATGTTCCTTAAGGGAGAAAAGGGCAGGAAAAAAGAAAAAGAAAACAAATGCCTTTTTTACTTGCAGATTATGTTGGGTTTTTTTTCCTCAGCAGTGAACAAGATTGAACCAGTGGGCTTCTTTAACATGGAGGGCAGTTCATGCCCTCAAAGAGCAGCCCTTGGGGGATAAGCTGAATTTGATGGCTTCCATTCACATCTTTCTTCTGTGAAAGCTCCACAATTAACCATATATGATAGAAAGGGAGGTTTTTTTCCCATTTTTTCTAGGAAAGATTTCTCTCTTACTGGGATTTGCTGAAAGATCCATCACTCATTTAAAGATAGTATTTTTCTCCTTGGAAAGTTTCTGTGTAGGGAGTGAATGAAAATTTGTCTGTGTGAGGAACAGGCATAGTTCTCCTCTCTGCAGGTTTATGATGGACCCACCATTCATTCTCGTCGCATTTCAACATATTGTGGTGAAGACCCTGCTTCTTTTGCATCCTCTGGCAGTTCAATGATGATCCAGTTCCAGTCAGATTCATCTGTGAATGGGAAAGGCTTTCTTTTGGAATGGTATGCAGTGGATGGTCCTGCTGTTACACACACCATTGCTCGAGGTGGGTTTTCAGTGTGTTACACGGTTAAAAGTGATATATCCAGAGATATACTGAGCTTTATTTTAAAAACCCCAAACCAGCTTGCCCATAGGAGATAGCCCTAGCTATTAATGAAGGGAAAGTTTCATTGACATTTTAATTAAGTCTTTTAATATCTTTTAAAAACAATTTATAAGAGCTCTCAGATAGGCAGTCTTAAAGTGTTTTGAAAATAGGCATGTTGATAGAAGGGCATTTTTCTTTACACAGGTGTTACATGAAAGCTAAACATTTTATAAACTGTCATGAGAAAGTATCCCTTTTGACATTCCATTCTTAAATCACTGGCCATTGTGATATGAAACCTTTCAATATAATGCATCTAATATTCATAAACAAGTGAATATGCTCAGAATAGTCATGTACCTCTGACAAACAGTTCCCAGAAGGAGAGGGAGTAAGTTCAGCAAGTCTCAGCAAGTTCAACACAAGAAAGTTAAGACTAAAGTTAGGACATAGTGCATTGTCTTCTTTCTAAATCTGAAGGCAGATTTCTGGGTACAGAGGGACCAAGAATTCCTGCAGCTCTGCAGGATAGTAGCAGTATGTAATAGGTTTAAGTGTTTTGCAGGGTTGTGGCAATATGTAACCAGTTTACTGAGCTACTAAATATAACAGCAAGGACTTGATCTTGATCTATACTTACAGTTGAGACATAAAAGTACTTCAGTTGCAAGAAGCTCTAAAATGTTTATGTATTTTTAGTTATGTATGCACATAACCAAACCATAATCTTTCTGATATGCAATGTGTTAAACTCTGGTAGATGTTCTTAGGTCTTTTGCTAGGTGTTTCTTGTGGTAAAATAGATCACATCATTGCTACAACAGGTAGCACAGGAAAATCCTTATTGGTCAGAATTTTCAGGTTTTGTACTGCCAGTCCAAACTGAAGCAATGCTTGAAGAAATATGTTTCTGTGACTACACACATCATCACTCTGCTCCCATTGTGCTTAATTATAGGACTGTCATGTTAAAATCTATGATGGGAATGTTCACTTTAAACAAGGATGTATTAATTTTTGTCTTCCTGTATGTGACAGGTGCATGTGGAGGGACTGGAACAGCTGAAGAAACACCTTCATTCCTCTTCTCACCAGACTGGCCCATGAATTACAGAAATTTTGCTGACTGTGTGTGGCTTATCAGAGCTCCTGGGTCTACTGTGGAGTTGAATATTCTGGTCTTAGACATAGAATCTCACAGTTCATGCAGCTATGACAAGCTCATTATCCAAGATGGTGAGGTGCCAATCTTTCCTTACTGTGACAATATGCAATAGCTGTATCTGGAATTCTTATGTCCATCGAGCTTGAGCAATGTAAATAGCAATGGGAACATGCTCTAAATGGGTATTCTTCCTTTTTGCTGAGACATTTGGTTAGAGAAAATAAAACTTGCAAAGCCTAGCAAAATATTTGATGGTTTATAAAGATATTTCTCAATGTATAGGGGGTTAAAGATCTTGAAAAGTACCTGCCTGAAAGTGGGAGCCACAGCAGCAAACAAATATGAACAAATTTGGTTTCAACACTAACATATCTTCTTTTGATCTCAGGAGACACTAGTCTTTCTCCAGTCCTGGCTACTTTGTGTGGACGAGAACCTCCTGGGCCAATAAGATCAACTGGAGAGGCGATGTTCATCCACTTCATGTCAGATGCAAGTGTCAGCGGAGCTGGGTTTAATGCCTCTTATCAGAAAAGTAAGATTTGTTTCTCTTCTCCTCCAGATAAATGTCTGCCTTGCTGCTGGCAGTGGGGTAAGGAAACAAAAGACTTTCATTTTCAACAGCTGTCTACAGTCTATCTAATTAATCACATAGACAAGTTGTCCACATCTCATGAATATGCATTAATAAAGATCTGAATCCACAAAGGTAAAGATTTGCTACTTAGTGATGTAGTGGAACAAATATGACTCAAGCACATAAGTAGCTTTTCAGAAGTAAGAAAAGTGTATGCCTAAGTTTATAACAACTTAGCCGAAGGGTGAAAGAATGCCCAACTAAGAGAGGGAAACAAATGACTCAAAGCATAGACAGATGCAGAGAGCTGTGTCAGTTCCAGCAGGAAATGTAAGCAGTTTCCAGTGTCACTCCTCCCACATGTACCATGGCATACTAAGAGATTCCTGAATGGGTTGAGGCACCATGAAAGGTGTGATAATAACAACAGGCAGCCAGGGAAAGTTTTTCTGACTGGCAGCTTGTGTAGGTGGAAGTGGTTAAGTCCATGGTTGGAAGCAATGTACTCAGGCAGTGTAACAGTATGCTCATGCCATGGGAGGTCCTTGGCATGGCTGCCTGCTTACTTATCTGTTAAGTCTGAGAACTGAGTCTTGCTGTCAAGATGTTTGCTGTGTGTCACCTTACAGTCTCTTAGATTTTATGTAGGAGGTCTTTCATTGTGTTCATTGCTCTATGCCCTTCTACTCTTCACACACTTGGTCCAACGTCTGCCACAATTTACCTGTCAGGTCTTCCTTTTAGGAGACAGAGTTTTTTCCTAAATGAATGTGTGAATAGTTGATGTTAATATTTTTGTCTTTGTTTCAACTCCTTGTTCTCAGGTTGTGGAGGCTTCTTGCACACAGGCAGTGGTGTGATAACATCCCCCAACTACCCTCAAGACTATGCTCCTAATCTGAATTGTTCCTGGCATGTAGTGGTAACCTCTGGATTTATCATTGCTGTCCATTTTGAACAGCCTTTCCAGGTTAAGAGTGAGGATACTTCCTGCAGCCTTGGAGATTATGTAGAGGTGAGGTTATTGGCTAGGGTACAAAATCCTCAAAGCTGTTAAAACTATTGAATCTTACAGCCTTCAGTGTCAATAAGTAAGCCCAGGTCATCAAGGTGTGGAAACACCGAAGAGAAATACCACAGAGGTTTTTTCACTCTCTCTCTCTTATTTGTTGCTGCTCATTGATTAGTCACTATGTTTTCCTCTATGGCTGGAAGAATTAAAATGGTGTGTGCTCAAAATTTACATTTTGCTTGAGTGACATTAGAAGTTTCACTTCTTCTAGCTGAAGAATGGGTTGGATAATGCTGCCCCACCTTTGGCATCTGGAAGACAGAACGGACGGTTTTGTGGAAGCAGCTCCATCTCTACCATGTACACCACAGACAATCAGCTGTTTGTCCACTTCATTTCTGATGGCATAAATGAGGGTCAAGGATTCAAACTGAAATACGAGGCTAAGAGTCTAGGTAAGTCTAGAAAACAAACATACATTCTGCAACTCAATAGATACAACTTGGGAGTTTGCTCACTTAAAGGAGGTTCTTATTGTCCCAACCCTGGTAAAATCAGATGTCTGCAAAAATGGACTGTTTCCTTCTTTAGTAAAAGCCTTCTGATCCTTCTTTCAAATTTCGTCTGTTTAAAGATAGACAACTCCATGTCTCAGAACCTTGAGATATTAAAATTAAAAAAACCCAAAACTTACTGGAAACCCTTTTTGGCAGGGTTAGTTAGGAAGTTACAGTTAGGAAGAAGTCTTCAAAATTCATGCAGGAGAGGAAAAAAAACCTGGAAACATAGACAATATTTTGAACATACTGTACCCAGTGCAGTCATAAATCTTCATTCACAAAGCCAAGCCATGAACCCAGTGCAAGTGCTAAATGATGACAGAAATTAATTAGTCTAGTGTGTCTAGAAAGGTGGTAACATATCTCCCAAGTTTTATTCTTAGCTGAGAAAATAACAGTCCCTACCAGAGCTAATTTAAAAAATAGAGGCTCAGGTCCCAGGGGTAAATCAGGGATTTGGTGTTTGCAGCTATTCTACTTTATGCCACTTAAGATACCCGGAGATGTGAAACTAAACCTTGCAAGCTACTCAACTTTTAAAATGCTTGTTTGCTACCTGCTTTCCCTTGCTGCCACAAAGAATCATTCTTAGCATTACTGTGTGGGATTCATTAAAGGAATGATGAATCTGTACAGTAGTATTTCTACCACTTCAATTTATAAAACTTGACTAAAATGCTGTGTTAAACCAATATTGCTAGAACATATTGGGGTTTCTTTGACAGAAAGTTTTGTGGTCAAAATAAAGATATGTTTGTAGTATAAAGGACCTGAACAAATCCTCATGTTTTCTCTGATTGGCATTCCTCATACATTAATTATTATCTCAAACAAACTTTTCAATTTTTGAAAAGCGGAAGTGGGGAATGAGTCACAGAAGCATTGATGAGCCTGATTTGCAAGATTTCTGACTCTCAGGAATTGGGCTAAGAACAAGGCAAGAAATATTTTGCCTTCTTGGTATAGAAGCAGACCAGGGAAGAACTAATAACTTAATTCAGGGCCCCTAGCATTTGAAATTGAGGAAGGTTAGGTAAGCAGGAGGACAGGAACATAGGATTCTACTGCATTAAAATGTTTTACCACGGTGAGCAAATGTAAAGCAAAATGCATATTTTTTGGTGGAATTATAGAGCACCAAAAGGAAATTGTGTTGGAATATAGTGACACAGACTCATATTTTTGATGCTTCACCCATTTACTTAACACACTGGTTTTTATTTGCGGTCTTTTCTTTCCAGCTTGTGGAGGGAATATTTATATCAATGATTTCAACCCCAGTGGATATACATCTTCCCCCAACTATCCAAGCAATTATCCCCCGCATGCTGACTGTATCTGGACCATAACTGCTCCTGAGGGACATGCAGTTGAACTGCAATTTGAAGATCAGTTTTACATTGAACCTTCACCAAAGTATATATTCAAATTTTGCCTGTGTTTCTTCAGAGACTCCATTCTGATTCGTCTTTCCCTTTTACTTTCTCTAATTTCTCCCAGAGTGTGCTTCCAGATTTGCAATCAAAAGTAGGTAGAAAATTATCAGTTAGACAGAAATCAACAGAGAAGAAGAATCCATGGTAGAGAGGTGTTTTCTCTATAATCTCTGCCCTCTCATCCTTTCATATTTAGATTTTCAATAATTTAGAATGAGTGATTAGGCTCTTTTAAATCCAATGGATTACCACCATAACAGTTTGTCTCCTTTCTCCATTGCCTGTCTGCTGATAGGCAATGAGTCTACATGTTTTGGACCCCCTGAACAAATTATAAAACAGGGCTAGTTTCCAGCTGATGTAAATCCATGGATTTGAGGCTGGGCTCCTATACATTAAAGGTGAGCCTCACCTGTAAAACCTCTGAGACTCTGGAAAAAATTATATAGGGTGGAGAATCCCAAAGGTGTCCTTTCACTCTGGTTTCCCAGGACACTGCAGCATCCTGAAGGCAAAGTTTTTAGTTAAGATATTTTGCATCTTTCTATGCCCACCTTTGTAAGCCCCCAGATTTGAATCTTTACTCCCTTCATCTATTTTATATCTGTTCCTTAACTCAACAGCCACCAATGAGACTTAATAGGGAATATCTGCTGCATCTAAATGCTGCCAAAAAACCTATTTTAGAAATGGCCACAACTACTTAATCAGTCCTGTTCATACCTCTTTCCAGGACTTGCTTCTGTCAGATCTGATCAGACTGGTACAGGGATGAATCTTTCTCAACCTTTCTAGTGCTTCTTTTGATTCAAATATGAATTAACTATCATTGATTATGAACTTGATGGTTCTGTCCTGGTCACTGCATGTGGAAACTGGTCTAATTCACTGTAGATTCATGGCTTTGTGCACATTACTGAAATTACTTCAAACCACTACTGCTATACATTGAACAGGAAATTCTCTCCTCTCCCAGCTGCACTTCCAGTTACCTAGAGCTACGCAACGGTGCTGACTCCACTGCCCCCATCATTGCCAAGCTGTGTGGAGGTTTGATGCCAGGCTCACAGAGATCCTCAGGAGCTGTCATGTACCTGAGGTTCAGGTCTGACAGCAGTGCCACACACGTGGGATTCAATGCTAAATATTCTATTGGTAATGCTTGCATTTATCAGTTTCCATGATTTTACAGATTTTGTTCTCAAGTGTTAGGCTTTTGTAATAGGGCTTAAATCATGCATATGAGGGGGACTGACAGATATGTGCCTCTTTCAGTTAGTGTTACAGCTAAGGCATCAGAATCATTATGCGGGTTAATATCAGCATGTTCTGCACCTAGCAAGAGGTGAAAATTATCAGCATAGGAATAGCAATATGCTCACAGATCTGCAGCAGTGGGAATGAAGAGTGGATAACCTCTTGTAAAGACAATTATCAAAGGAACAGTAGAAAAAAATTCAACATGGATAAAATCATGTAACAGGATTTGATTTTCAGTATGCAAAATTAGTGTCACTTTTATCAGTGGGATCCTGAAGGGGAATGCAATGATAAACTGGACCTGTCAGGAGAAGAACAGATTTGGAGCTATCTAAATGTAAATCATTTTATAACAATGGTGCTAGACAAACAAGAGCAGCACAACAATAGACTGAAAAAAGGAACAAGCAGCAAGAACCGTTATTCATCAGCTAGGAAAAGAAATTATTCGAATTTAATTTCTCTCAAGATACAAAAATAGGACTAGAAAGCACTAGCAAACTTTTAAAATTATATAAAAAATAGGCTTTAATCTGATTCAGAAATATGTTATATTTTTGGTTTTGATAATGTTAATAATTAAAGAAAAGCTGCAAAGAATACCATCTATTAGTATCACTTCTATACGGAAGTCTGGAACTGTTGATTTCTCAAAGGCAAAGTATGGACTATACTGCTTTACACAGAATTTTGCTGGTTGTTTTGGATCTCAAACATGCCAATATAGTGTGGTATTATATTTCAGAATGTGAAAATCTTAAGCAACTGTCAAGAAAAAATTCTTAGTATACACAGCCACAATTCATATTTATCCATAACAGATTCACAGTATCTCAGCTGTATGCCAGTCACCCTGAAAGAAAACAGTAATCATTCAGCACAGCAGACAGTAAGAACAGAACTGTTATTGCCACAAAAGGATTGTAAATAGCAGGCAAACAGAATACACTTTAAAATTCACTGAATTCCAACTGGGCATATTGTTTTCTGTAAGCCTTAGTTTTATGAATTCATGTTCGCAGGTACCATAGAGAAATGAGTTTCAGAGACAGAACATTTAAAAATTTAGATCCTCATTAAGCAAATGAGATTTCTTTAAAATTACATGATACAAGATTTTCTAGTAAATATGGCCATGTGTAGAGATTGGCTATAGGCCTTGAAATCTGTGGTTTTATTCAAATCAGTAAAAGATATGACAGAGAAGAAGGAATGCTTGCAATGGCAGGGGTTGTGTGAAAAAAAAACCCAACACAATATAATAGTTGAACTAGAAGGAGAATGTGAAAGATTTTTAACTTGAAGGCAGTTCCTGATTTATTACCATAGTTTCTTAACATGTCAGTTGTTCCTTAGCTTTAAGTCTTGTTTAGGAGAAAGGTCATCTCTGTGAGGTCCTTCAACCAACCAAGCAATGTTCTTCCTTTTGCAGCTCCCTGTGGAGGAACAGTGACAGGACAAACTGGCATCATTGAAAGCATGGGGTATCCAGAGCTTCCATATCAAGACAACTTGCTATGTGAATGGTTTCTGCAGGGTCCCAGGGGCCACTATCTTACCATCAGACTAGAAGGCCTAGATATTCAAAACTCCTCTGACTGCACAAATGATTTCGTGGAGATCCGAGAATACAATGCTACTGGTCTGAGAATTTTTTTCAGTGTTCGTCTTCCCTTCCCTAGTATTGCTATGGAACCTCACTAGAGGTTTCTGAAAGCATTTGCCTTGTAAAAAAAAAAAAAAAAAAAAAAAAAAGGTGATCCTTTTCAATATGCAGCATTTCTGTCTGCTTCTTTGCTGAAGCAAAGACAAACAAAACCCTGTTTTTCATCAATAACTTGATTTTACTACCTTACTGCTGCCTGTCCAATTGAATGGGAAAGTGATCCTTTAATACAAATCTTTATAACATATTAATATAAACCTATTTTTCTATATTTGATTTTTTCAGGAAATCTTTTGGGCAGGTATTGTGGTAATACTCTCCCTGATGCTGTGGACACTTCTGACAGTTTTGCTTATGTCAAGTTTGTCACTGATGGATCAGTCCATGCCCGAGGATTCAGACTGCGTTTTGATTCCAGTAGTGAAGGTTGGATTTCTGAAGTTGCATGTTGCTTTCAGGGAAGCAGCAGATACCACAGATTGTTATTGCACTAATATAGCACACATTGCAGGTCACTTGTTCTTAGAGTGGCGTGTATTTGCTCTTAAATTTAAACTCTGGGGCAAGCATGAATGAACCTGAGCTCTCTGCTCACTAGTCAGCCAAGCTGAAATTTTGAGAGGCAAAGAAGTCTCCTGTTATAGTGGATGTTGCCATCAGTGTCATGTCTCACACACACCAGCAATCAGTCCATGGGAGTCCTAACATACCCTCCCCTCATAAGGAATATGCATAAAGGAATCCTGTGTTTCTCCTTTATGTTATTCTGTCCCTCTGAGATGAGTGGTATCAGTAAATGTCCTTAAACCAAGTAGGTTTTAGCTGATAGATTTGAAGTGGAATCACAGAACTGCAGTGCCTCTGAGGCTGGAAGAGACCTCTGGAGATGGGGTAGTCTGAATGCCTTTGCTCAAGCAGAGCCAAGCAGATGAAGCTGTTCAGGACTGTGGCCAGTCAGGTTTTGAATGTCTCCCAGGACAAACACTCCAAAACCTCCCTGGACAGCTCATTCCAGTGTCCAGCAACTCTCATGGTGAAAAATTTTTTCATATGTTCAGAGGGAATTTTGTGTGTTTCGCTTTGTGCTCATTGCCTCTGGTCCTGAGCACAATGACTTCGAAGAGCTGCTCTGATCAGGACTAAGGATGTACACCTATCCCTGCTTCCTACTTCTCTTTTATATTGTTTAGTAACCATGCAATGCTAGTCCTGCCAAAATATGGCTGCTTTTTTAGAAATACTTTGCAGAAGTTGTCTCGAAAACCTCCTGACAATTCTTCTTAACTCCTTCTACCTCATTTAAAAGCTCAGTTTAAACCTTCCTTTTCCTTTCTCTTTGCTTCTGCAACAAAATAACAGAGGAGGAAACAAACTCCAAAAGAATGTTATTCCACTCTGAGGACCACATGCCACCACAGAAGACAAACTGTATTGGCAAAAGTTTAATGCATGTGCATACAGAGATTAGACTATTCTGCAGGAGTCTGTGAGCACGAGGAAAGGGATTGAGATAAAGAACAGTCATCATAAAGGCTGAAATATCTCTGTCCTGCCACAGTGGAAGGCTTATATCATTTGATATCAAAGCCTTGTGGGTCACTCAGGCTTCTGAAGCCTGGTACGAGCCCTTCAGAGAAGGAAGTACTAATAATTAGACTACGAGGAGCTGCTATGTTCGGCTAGTATCCAACTGTATTTATAGCTGGGTGGTAAAGACTGGAAGGAACTTATCTGTTAAGACAAACATATGAAAGGATAGACATATAAAACTAACCTCTCAAGATGTCTTCTTGTTACATTATTGTTGTGAGTTTTTTTTCCTGTAAGTCTATAATCCATGCTTTACGCTAAAAAGTGTCCCAATATTTGGGTATTTCAGAATGTGGTGGGGATTTTACTGCCTCTGTTGGAACATTTACTTCACCCAACTATCCCAACCCATACCCACATAATCGTGTGTGTGAATGGAGAATCACAGTGGAAGAAGGCCGACGTGTGACTCTAACCTTTAATGATATGAAAACTGAAGAACACTGGAGGTGCTCATTAGATTATGTGGCTGTGAGTACTGACCTTGAAGGGCCCTGAGCAGAAAATAGTCTTCCTAATCCCTTTGTGAACCACTGATCAACTCAAAAGAAGTGAAATGTCATTTATAGGTCTACATCTGGTTTTAAGACAAATTATAATTTATCAATAGATAAGTGAGAGAAAGTCAGCTCTGTAGAGTGTCTGAACTCGTTTGCTTGTTTTAGAGTATGGAACTTTTGAAATTGTTGTGCAGGCAGAGAAGAGTATGTGAATAAATCATTGGAATTAGCTCTATCAGTTATGAAAAAAGCTCTGGGGTTTTTGAAAGATTTCACTGTCTCTTTTCTGTGTCCAAAAAATTCATCAGTCAATTCCAGGTATCTTGACTTTGAAAGTTGTTACTGCTGTTCTTACTATTGTTATAAATTAAAAAAAAAAAAAAAAAAAAAAAAAAAAAGAGAGAGAGAGAGAGAGAATAAAACAGAGAGATTGCAACAAAGGGCTGCTACTGAGTTGGACCTTGCATATTCTGAAAGAAAGATTGGGAAGCCCCAGGAAATCCTTACCTCTTTATCACCTCTCATCTACAAAAAGATACTGGTTATTTTAGATTTTCAGATATTTAGTGAAAAAAAGAAATAAATCAAACATGGCACACAGAATTGGGCCTGGTCAGATGTACAAATACCTCAAAAATACAATTCTACTATGAAACTGCAAGAATGGGAGCTCTAGCATAATTTCCCATTTGTTCAGATTAGCAGTGCAAACACAGGAATTAGCTTTTGCATGATCAGAAGCTAGTCCGTACACAAGCTCTCCTTTGTGATTTGTAGATGAAGTTTCCCTTGTTTTTCTTCACAGATGCTTTAGACAGACCGTGGGGAGCTGGCTTTTTATTTATTAATGAAGTAATGCTTTCTTAAAGGAAAATCTGTCCTGCCAGCTTTTGTGCCTTCAACACTCTAACATATTCCAAATCTCAGCGGGAAACATAATTTCTGCCTCACTTACAGTTCTGAGATAATAGTATAAAGAAGGAAATCGACTTCTTGGCATAAAAGAAACTGAACAAAATATCTCTGGATCATCAAAAAGTGAAATGTTTGAATTAATCAAAAATGCCCGCCAGCAGTTGATACTTTGAAGGAGAATTTGAAAAGGCCGATGTTGGCTTTAACAAGAATACAAAGAGGATCATTTGAAATGAATTAATATTAGCAGTAGCTGGTATTATGAAGTGATTGAAGATATAAATATTGAACTGAAATACAGTATTTTTCCCATTTAAAAAAGAGTCTGAGTCTCATCCACTCAAGGCAATGGAAGTTTGTTCTGAGATTTTTAGTAGATTTAGGAACTAACCTGTTGGGGGAATTATCAATGAACCTTGTATTAAAGATATGAAGCACTGTTAAATGGTAGAGGGGATACTTGTAAGACTATATTTTGATCTCATAAGAGTTTATTTTGACCCAATAGGTTTACAATGGCCTCAGACAGAACTCTCCTCGGCTGGCCAAGCTGTGTGGTGAGGTAAATCCAGGCACTGAAGTAAAATCCTCTGGAAACACAATGAAAGTCATTCTGGTGACAGATATATCCCGTGCAACCAGAGGCTTCAGTGCCTCATACACATCTAGTGAAGATGCAGGTAGTGTGTGTTTTTAAATTGATTGATCTTTGGTGTGTTGTTTCATACCTAAAGTACTGGCACATGTAAAAAAAATGCCTAAAGAGATAAAAAAAATCTATGATAACTTTTTTTTTTTCTTCTCTCTTAAATCCCTGATGGGTTTACATATCTATCTTTAATTAGCTAAAAGAATTTTTAAAAATGGGGAACCTCTGGACTTCATGCGCTTGTTATGTCAAACTTCAAAGGGAAGAACAACCTCTGTTATGGATCACAGTCCTTAATCTCATTACTGATTTAGTGGTTTGTACTTAGTATTGAGTAAGAGATGGTCTGAAGTGGCCTAATTCTATGAGAAGATGCAAAAAACATGGTGCCATAGACAAAATGAATAATTCAAGTGCTTCCTTATTACTCAGGGGGGTAGTTAATTTATTGTAGCTTGTGAAAGAGTGCAGCTAACCTACTTTTGCAAGCTCAGCCTCCAGAGAGGAGGCAGCTGGCAGAACCTTACTACTACTGCAGCTTTGAGTCTTTTGAACTTGATTTTCCAACTCCCCCTTAAGCATCCTACTGTAGCATAAGTGTACTGCTCTTGAGGGTATGTTCCCAAAAAATCTATTGAGTCTAAAACTAGGTAATGGGTAGGGCTGAGCAATACTGAACTGGAGATGCAGTAGGATTTTATCAAAATTTTAATGAGTGCTTGTTGTATTGGTGGTGCTGCTGAATACTTTATTTGATACTGTGCATAATTTTTGTTTCTTTGCTTTATACATGTATTTTTAAAGACATGCCAATGAATTCCAGGGAACTAGGCAAGAATTGTCTTTGACTCAGCAGTAAACTATAAAAAACGAAGAAGATAGAAAAATTTTTTATCTAATCAGCACATATGTTTGCTGATGTATGTCAGAATAAACAGGTGCAAGATTTCTCCTCATGTAAGAATTATTACTATTTTTAAATAATTTATATTTTGTTTCTGCAGTTTGTGGTGGAACCCTGATAGGATATGCAGATGGGAATTTCTCTTCCCCTGGTTATGATGGCATAAAAAATTACACAAGTAATCTGAACTGCGAATGGACTATTGAAAACCCTTCCCACTATAATTCATCTATATATTTGTCTTTTGAGGATTTCCACTTGGAATATCACCAGGACTGCCAGTATGACTACCTAGAATTACGAATAGGTTTGTATGTTCATCAGGAGAATGGATAAAGCCTATCAAGATTCTGGTTCTGTAGCCGTGTTTGTGCCAAATTTGTTCATATGTATTTGCAGAGAGTGAGTGTTGTAGGATCTATATGTTTGAGAGGCTGTTCACATGCATGCCTTCCATGTTGTTTCCTAGACAAGGAGTGAGATTTCACTAACTGAGCTATGAATGCATCGATTTGGTCACCCTCTCTTTCAGAGAAAATGGAAAACTGAATAGGTGTTTTGGGGACATAAATTGTTTTGGTGGTTGCTATACAAACCTGAATCTCTCTTTACAAGGGAAAATATCATCTCCTTTGAAAGATGGCAGTCAGGAGAATTGGAGTCATCAAAACAATTTATTTGGTCCAGATCCCATTCTCTTTCTGCTCCTGAGCAGACAGCAAGAGTAGACTAAAATATGCTTTAATTATTCAAAGCCCCTGGGCTTCATACCCACTTCATACCCCACTTTTGTACTCTATAAGATGATTCTCCTAAAACAAATCCATATTTCCTGTGAGACTGTATCACAAAGTACAGATGAAAGCATTTAAAAGGAAAACAATTACAGAATTAATGCACCAGTAATGTCTCTGCATACTTAAGTATCTTTAGCTATCCCCAACATCTAGCAACTGGAAATGTCATACAAAAGTCGCCCACCTAATGCCAAGAGTAGTATGAAAGCTCCAGCTGTCTTCTTCACTGAGAGGCTGTATCTGTTAGTCCCAGAGAGAGCAGGATCTAATTTGCCAGAAAATAATTTCTTAAAGGTAGCGGGGGAGTGAAGAGCAGGAATCTGTCACATCCTTATTTGCGTTTATTTGAACAAACACTCTTGGTTGTATAGCATCAGGCTGTCCTGTGTAGAGCCAAGGTATGCATAGCTGCATAGCCCAACACTTCCCTCCCACATTTGCAATGGAGCTGGGAAATCATAGCAAGAGAACTCAGAGAGAAAAAAAAAGAAATAAATATATATATATATATGGCCTGTCACTCATCACTTCCCTGTATTGTGAACCTCAGGCCACCCAGGCAATACAGTCAAAGGAATGAGGAAAAAATGTAGTCTTGTTATGCTCTACAGTTTTGTTATCTAAATAGTAAAATTGATTTTGGACATATTAATGGATCTTCTGTTTCACAACTAGACTTGTGTCAAAAGCAGTATGCCTTATTTCATCTGTCTATGCTAACAAGTAACAACTGATGAGCACTGAGATTCAAATAGTGCAGAATATCACTAAATGCAGGCAGGTGCTTTTTAAGACACTTAACACAGCAGATATGAATCTGGGGAAAGGTCCAATCCAACACTACATTACCTGAGAAATACCAAATGAAGCTGAGATGTGTAAAATTCTTTGGGGTTATCCATGAAACACACTTATTGATACTGAATAGAAAAAAAAGACAAGAGCAAGGCTACATACTAAGTTATAAATTACCAGGCATGTGCATGTAGTCTGCACATGGTACTATAGCTGAGAACATTGCTACACTGAAATATACTCCTAATTTATGTCTTTTGTGGAAGACTTGTTTTTTCTTTCAGACCATTCCCTTCAGTTTGAACCAAGTCTTATATCACAGTCTTTCTGTTTATATTTTCTATTTATCAAGAGTCTAGATCTCTTGCCAGCTGGCCATTCATTAAAGCAGTGGTTGGTGTCACTTTTCACACTGTACAGACTGAGAAACCTGGGCCACATATGTCACAAAATTAATCACCTTGTAAGAAGTGCAAAAAAAGCAAAAGTACACTTCACATTTTAATGCTCAAAGTAGTTATTCTGATTTTTCCTGAACTGTAATTTTTCATTAACATCTTCTGCTTGCACAGCTCATAATTTTTAAGTGATGTTCACAAGACAGGTTTTAGCATTGCTCTGTGTAATTTATATTAATTGAATCTTATTATATGTCACCTTTTATCCTTATCCTCGCACTTCAAGACATTTCAACTGGTGGCTGTGTCACTGTATATGACAAAGATGAGGTTACTCAGCCATGTTATTTGGAATAAGTGCAAAAGAGCTTTGAAGAGAGCCCAAAGTTCTCCCCTCCACCTCTGCTGCCTTCTTCACTAGAACAGCCTGCAGTTCTACATGGAGCTCAGAATTGTTTTTGTACGGAGATTTCTGAGATCAGTAGCCTGCTGTTATTAGAGAAGCAAAAAGGAATGGGATTGCCTGGATGTTGTGAGGAACACTTATTACTCTTATTTTCCTTCTCCTGAGAATAGATCAGTAATAAACAAGGTGATGCTTCTACCAGTGTGATGGATAAGAATTTATACCAACATGAGCAAACATTCAGTGTCACAAAAGTATAACTGCCTGTGTTGTATGTTCCTATTTAGGTTTCAATGATTAGTGAAAATGCAGGTATTTTGGTTTTTTTTTTTTTGCTAGATAGAGGACAGTATGTTGAGTTTCCTAGGAAAGAGATACCCCAAATTAATACAGTATTGAGAGATTGTTCATTTGTGAAGGACACTGCTATATGGTAGAAAACTCAAAAAATTCAATGAGGATTTCACAAACACATAGGCTTGATAGGCTTCCATGCAATCACGTCCTTGGGCCATCTCTTCCCACTGTGTTTTCCCAAAACATCTGCAGTTTGGGACACTATGTGGTTTGGAATCCAATGGGTCTTACAAAATGGAAGTGTGCACGATGGCAGAGAAAGAGGCTAAGATATGAAAAGGATCACTAACACAGTTTGGAAAACTTCCTTTCTGAGATTTGGTTCCCAGCAATGAACTGCAGCACTCTACCTATACCCATATCAAAAATCAGTTATTAAGCATGGCATGTACTTTTCTCTATTTTCTAGTCAAAACAAAATGACATGCACTATGCCATATATATTCCTTGGTGTTATTGTAGTTCATAGAATTAAAAATGTGTGTTTTTTAAAAATTTCTTTTCTCAGGGGATGCTGATGGAGAGCTAATAGCCAGACTTTGTGGTCAGGCTGCACCATCTGTGCCCCTGGTCATAGCAGCCCCACAGATCTGGGTACGCTTTGTGAGTGATGAAAACACAGCAGATAAAGGATTCTTGGCTCAGTATATGTTTGAAGGTAAATGGCTTGATAGAATGTTGTTCTTGCTGGCTGAGATGCTTTTGGGGAAAGTTGCCATTCATTTGGTGATAGTGAGAATTCACACTATGGGTTCAGCTCTCAAAGAGATCATCAAAAATTACACAGTGCCTGACACTATTTATATCCATATAAAGCAAACACATGCTAGCAACTTAACTTCCAGATTTATTATCTGCCTCACTGTTCCTAGTCCCTGACCTGCATCTGACTTTTTGCAATGCAATGCAACACAGAACAGCTGGTTGCTCTTGGGAATAGGGATGTAACAGGTAACACCAGCCAAGTTTGACTTACTTCAAATAGGCCTCCAGAGTGCTAGCATGACTGAAATGAATTCTGCTGGTGGAACCTTTGCACTCATTTTGAAATCTGCTTAAAGCCATATCAGGGAAATTAGCCTTCGTTCTTACTTAGACACATCAGCAAGCTTTTGACTTGATTGTGTTGGTCCAAGAATGGCACTGGTTTACATAGGAGACTGAGATAAATAAACAAAAGATAAAGTGGAAGAGGCAGCTCTAAAGTGTCATCTGGCAAAGGTTTTGCAGAGCTATATTAAGAATCAGAATATATACAAAGTTTCAAGGTCATTGCAAATGTTTACTCTCTATTCAATGACAAAGATATTAAAACTTAGTTTTTCCCAGATAACTTGTTCATCCTTACCTGCATCAGTCCAACTTAAATATATCTCAGTACTATTACAAGCTGAATAATCTTCCAGTCATCAGGTTATACTGTTCAGTTCCTAAACTGTATTGAAATGTTACTTTTTTAATTCAGCCTGTGGTGGTATCCAGTCAGGTGAACGAGGATTTATCTCAAGCCCTAACTACCCAGAGCCTTACAGCAACATGAATCACTGCTCCTGGTTGTTGGAAGCCCCTGACGGCAAAACCATTACTGTGAGTAACACAATGCCATGATTGTGTGTGCAGCTGACCGTGCAAGAGGCACCTTCTGAGCCTCAAGGAACAAGTCTGAGGCAATTTGGAAAATAAGAAATGAAGAGAAATGAAATAAGTCCCGATAGGCCTTACCTGAGAAAGTGGGGGAAACAACAAAACCAAACTAGGTTCTGATCTTTTAGAAAAGCAGAAGTATCTAACTTCACCTCAAAACAGTACCAACTTGTTCTTTAAACAATGACTTGCTATGGTTAAGAACAGAAAATAAATCATGGTATTAGATTTTTGTGGATATTCTCGCTGTCATGAGGTTCAAGGTATTAATCTCTGCATAAAAGTTACAAGCCACTAGAAAGTTACTTCTGTGTCTTGATATTTAGTCTGGAAGATAACATGATTGCTCGTATGAATTATGTCGATGAGATGCTACTCTTAATTCCCAGTAACTACTAACGGGCTGCCCAAGGGGATACTTTCTTGAGTGAAACTGCTGTGAGACCAATATAAGCAACTTCATGACCAAGCAGTGCTAAACTTCACTGATTTAGTAGACTGATCCTTTAGAGAACAGATCAAATCAATGACATTTGCAGTCCATGTCACAAAAAATATATGAAAAGCAATTTTGTAAAAAAACATTGGGGATTTTAATTTGTAGTGCCTTTCACTAGTTTCCCTGTTGTGTTTTCCTTATATACAAGTACAACCATATTTATTAGAAATGCAAACCCATAGTCCTAATTATTCTGCTACATGATATTCTGACCACTGCTTAGAGGATACAGGATTATTTGAGTATAATACAAAATTTCTAAATAATCCACAAATTAAAATCTCATTTAGATACAAGTAAATTTCCATCTGTAAAGGAGTGAATATCAGTGCCCTCAGTGAAGGCAGACTTTTTCCACTATAAGCTGTCAGTTTTGGCAAAGTTCCAATTTTAAACCATTTGAGCTAAATTTGTAGTCTTTGCCTCAGGCAGAGTCCTTTTGTATATTAATATACACAAAAGTTACAGGAAGAAGTACTATGTATCTGCTAAATTTTCCACAAAGATCCCAATCCTGGGAGTGGAAAAAAACCCAAAAACAAACAAACAACCAAACCAAAATGAAACACAAAAAAACCCCCAAACCAAACAAACTAACAAACAAACAAAAACAACCCAGGAAAAATTACTTACTGGGAGAGGGCCAGGCAGCCATTAGTCTACATCAATATTTTAACATCGGCAAATCTGGGAGTCTACCTCATCAGCAATCTAAGTGTTTGAACTGGATATCCCACCCATGTGTGTATCACTCCAAGGACAAACAGCATCAGCATGGGAGGAAGACAAGGTCAGAAGCTGCCTGCCCAGCCCAGGCTATTTGTGTGATGCATCCAGGGATACAGGAACCGACCATGCAACTGTTTCTCTCACATTTAATGGAAACTAGTATTATTTTAGCAGCTCTTGAATATTCTGGTTCAAAATCATTGGTAGAAAGGATTCTAAGGCTTTCTGCTTTCATAGCTTCTTGTATTTGCAGATTGCTTGTATTTCAGATTTCATGACCAGAAACCTTAAGAGCAGGAAAGTAGTTCAACACCAGTGCATTCTCAAGACAAGTGTTACAGCACGTACTTAGCACTTATTTCAAGCATACGGTTAAGTCCAAATAATGTCATTTTTTAACTTCTGTGTTTCTTTTCCATTTCTGTTTTTATGCTAAGTATCTGCTGTTATTTAATGTCAAGACTCCAAACAATACTTGCAAGAAAGCATAAAGGTGGAGCAAGAGTCAGATTTCTGAGTACACCCAAGATCATTGTGCTGGGATGGCAATGGGATCTGGATGGAATTGCTCTATCCTCCTTTTTAGTGTGGCTGGTGCTAGCACCTAAATGCCTCTTTTTTGTGTTGCAGCTTAATTTTACAGCCTTTCATGTTGAAAATCATTCGCTTTGTAAGTGGGACTCTGTTACTATCCTGAATGGAGGCTCTCCTGGTTCTCCTGTAATAGGAAAGTACTGTGGAAACACGTCCCCTGGGACTATTCAGTCTGGTTCCAACAAGCTACTCATCATCTTTAACTCTGATCACTCAATCCAAGGAGGGGGCTTTTATGCAACATGGACGGCTGAATCTCTAGGTAAGAGAAAAAAATACTTGTACATCATGCTTATATAGTGCTTTTTCAACCACAAAATTAAGTAGAATTCCTCTTCTTTAAGTTTGCAGTTAGGAACAAACGAATTACATGCCAACATCTGCAGCATCCCTGAGAAAAGGCAGCACTAAAGTAGTCAAGTGTTAAACCAGTTTTGTCTGATCTCACACAATTAAATTAAATTTGGAGTAATTTTGTACTTTTTAAGTTCCTACTGGCAGTTTCTTGATGTTTGTTAATTGATACGGTGCCATTATCTTCCCAGCAGTGGTATCCATTGTCAGTGACTATGAGGCATTTCATTTCTTGAATAATAATTGCTTCATGGCTTGATTTGGTTTAAAGACTTAAAATTAGGAAGAGGTCACTTTCAAAACAAAGAGGCAGGCAGAAATTCTCAAAGAGCACATATGACAACAACAGCCTAAAACTTCCTCTTTAGTGGAGATGTTGGTTCACTTTTGAAAGTGGTGCACATGCAGGATTGAATTGATACATTTTAAATGCTACCTTCCCTCTCTTGAAATTATCCTGTCTTTGGCTTTAAAAACAAATTAAATTGCTATCTCAAGCTCACTGCCCTTCAGTGTTTGTGGGCAAGTGTAGATCTGCTGACTGGTGGCAGGGCAGAATTCTTCATGCCTTTCTACCTTAGTACAATGTGTTCCTTAGTGTCACCTCCAGTGTCAAACCTTCTGACTGGTGCTCATCAACTTTCCATCAGTTAATGATCTAGTGACACAGTCTTGAAAAATAAAGTATCCATTAACATAGACATGCAATGTACATAGTCAGTATTCTCTCCATGAAAGATTTACTTTTAAAATATACCTGATTTCCTTCCCTCAGCTTTCTTCTCATTTGTCCACTGTAAAACCTTCTGTATGTGTGAGCAAAACTTGGCCTCATATCCTTCTAAATACAGTTGCCATTTCTAACATAGAAGAGTGAAAAATAAAATCTTCCTTTTAAAGCTAATATATATTTTTTAATTAAGGGGAGAAAAAGTAGAATGTTATAAGCCTTTTTTTTTTCTTTTCTCTTTATTAATCCTTTTACTACATCATCTCTGAAATAACAGGTTGCTAGTATTGTATGCATTAACCCTATAGCCCTAGTGAATTATTCTTGGAGTGATATTTGCAAGTATGTTTCAATTTAACTAAACTTATTATGCATAAGAACATGAGCTGCCACAGAGCCATGACCAACTATTCCCATTTGTAAATGAATCTGTTAACAATTTTTAAAGGCATGTTTTTCAGCCCTCTCCATAATCCCAGTGAGATCCACAGGGTTGCTTGGCCTGGAAGAGAAGTCATGATTTTGCCCTGGATAAACGGATGTAGCTTGAGTAGATTCACATGTGGAATTGTAATATTTGCATTCTGCAGAGAGAGAAAGAAAAAAAAAAAGATTCAGTAATAGAGAAAGTTTTTCCAGAGGGTGTGTTTCTCAGTGTCTGTCAGTCATGATGTGTATGCTGTGGGATATGGCAAGGAACCTGCACAGTCTTGGGAGAAGATCCTTATTAATGTATTTCTATCCCTCACTCTCTCTAAGCAATACTCACTTCTAGTTGTGAGTTGTATATAGAGGAACCAAAGCAAAAGGGGGTGAACTGGCATAGAGAAGAAGCTTGTGAAGAAGAGAAAGTCAAGTACAGTCTTTACAGTGTAACGACCTCCTTGCTGCAGAGGTGGGAGAAGGAAAATTCATTAAAAGAGGGGTAAATGAAGCTTGAATGCATGTCAGGGCTTTCCTTTCTCCCTCTTACAGACACGGAAGCAAGCAGCCATTCAAAGCTGACACCAACAGGAAATATGTGAATATTTATCCCACCTGTTGCTATTTTTTTCAGGATGTGGTGGAATCATTCATTCAGATAATGGTATGATCAAGTCACCTCACTGGCCTCAAAACTTTCCCACAAACACCAGATGCACATGGACCATCATTACGCATGAAAGCCAACACTTGGAGATGAACTTCCACAGTAACTTCCAAATTCCAGATAGCAACGGAAGCTGCCAGAGCAGTTATGTGAAGGTAAAATAATTGTTGGCATTAGAGCAATGTTTTAAGAAATCATGATTCCAGAACCCTGTTTTGCAGTCATGGTTAGAATTTTCAAGGCATTACATTCAAGAAGTATAAACTGAAGTTCTTGTACCAATCAGTTCTTAGTCAGTTTTCTGTATGCCTTGAGAACTGGCTTGTATATATTCTTAAATTTTGAGCAGTTCTTGAGGTTTCACCTCCAGCAGGGTCTCATCAGCCCATATGCTGCCCCCCAAATGAAAAATATTACTTCAGACCCACGAAAGAAAAAGAAAATATAGTGAAATGAAAAGATCTTTCTGATTACTGCAGTGAGTAAAAAAAAAAACTGGAATGTGACACTGTAATTCTACAAAGCTTCTTTATAAGTGTATAAAAAGTCCAAGTAGCACTAATCCTTTTTTTTTTTTTTTTTTTTTTTTTTTACCTCAAAAAAACAAATATAGCATTCTTATCTTTCAGAGGTTGTTAAGAGCCACTTGTTTTCAAAGCAATGGAATTGAGTGGACATGCTTTGAATTTTTCAGCATGATTTTTTCTTCAGACATTTGGAATATGTTTAGTGGTTTTGTGCTCATTTTCTACACAGCAGTACAACTCCCACTTAAAATAAAGGGCAAAAATAATTTGACAACATGTCAGAAGACTTAAGCAGCTGTAAATCTGATCTGTACTGTCTGAGTTACAAATCACAGTTGAACTCATTTTTAAGGCTGTGGAAAAAGTACTATTAGATTTGTCTTGTCATAGCCTGCTCCACTGATTAATTGATGTCATAAGTGGCAATAAATTTCACTAATATGGAAGTCTTAATTCCACCCAGTAAAAGTGCTTTAATTTCAGACTGTTAAATTGTCCAGAATGACATGGTCAAAACTGTGTCAAACTGGAGATTTTTTCCATAGAGAAAAATCTGAAATTTCTGAATGTAGAGCTTGAGATATATGAAGGTGTCTGGATATGAAAAGGTGTGAAGCAGGTATAAGTTTTTCCCATCCATTCCAAGCTGAGCAGGCAAAAAAGGGGAATCCAAATTCAGCAGAGACTTTGCAAAATCTTGGCCAGGCCATAGAGTGTTTTTATTTGAGCATTTGAGCATCCATTGCCTCAGATACCTGGCCAGATAAATGGGGTGATTCACATGCTTGCACTGGCAGCCTAAACCTTTGCTAACACTTTCTTGGATGCTTACTTAGAGCAATCACAATTTCATGTGGTTCTAGCTCCACTAGCCTTCTTTCAAACACGTTATTTTAAAAAGAAAATATGATTTGTTTTCTTATATATTTGGTATAAAGTACAATTAAAAAAACCCACAACTGTTCAAGCACATGGATGATAGATAAATTATTAAAGTAAATATTTTTTCTTAAAGCAGATGTTTTAAATTGTTGGCAATAAATATCCCGATTCAGGAAATTATTTAAGCACTCATAAACCTAAAATATTTATGTCTGTATTTCATTTTATATGTGTATTTAAATTGAGTACATCAACTGTGACCCTCAAGTACATGTTTAAATAATTACCTGAGGAGGGTTTCATTCAAAAACCTACCCAAATCTACATATGCTTCCTGAATGCATGGTTTGATTGGACTAAAATTGGCTATTGGAAAAATTGAAATAATATTTTTATAAAAACTTGTATTTTTTTATTATATTTTTGTGATTGGCATTATTTTTAACTCTTTACATGATTTAATACTTGTTATTGAAAAAGTGAATGCAACATTAAAAAAAAGGAATAATTTTTTATTAGTAAGACTAGGTATTAATGATCCATATATTCCAGTTTGATGCCCTCTATATTATCCTAACATTACGGTCCTGGTTTTTATTGACTTCATGAATAATATAAGGATTGTATTTAATAATTCATTGTATACACATATATTCATAGGGTGTATGAAGATAAGTTAGCAGAGACAAAATGAAGGTGGATAATGACGTGCATGTAATGTTTTTATCTTATTCCCTGGACCTAATCTATGTTGGCACTGCTATCAGCAAAGGTTGGAGCAAATGACCTCCAGATACCCTTCAGAGGTCCCTGGTAATCTAAATTATTCCTGTGATTAGCTGCTTAGAAAAGCCTTTTTGTCTCCACTCACTGTAGAGTATACAGAAATTAAATAACTCCAATTTAGATCTCTAAAAATCAGTGTGAGATTAATCCCACTCTAGGTGTACAGAAAGAAAAATAGCAGATGCATTTCCCATTGGATTCTTACAAACTACTTGGGCTTTCAAAGCATTAAACCATTTCCGATCTGGGCTTTTTAGGTGTGGAGAGGAAATGATGAAGAAGCAGCTGCTTTGTTAACCACAGGATGTGGAAGTTTAGCTCCTGATCCTGTTGTTGCTCCAAACAATGTGATAACTACAGTATTTCAGTCTCAGGATGCTCCTGGGCCAGGTTTCTCTGCATCTTTCACAAGCAGTAAGTAATATTAAAGCCAGATGGCTTTTTTATTAGTCCGTTTTAGTTTAATTTGATCTCTGTGTAGCAATTCAAACCTCACTCCAACAAGGCATTGAAGCCTTTGCCCAGGGTTTAAAACCAAGAGTTTCCTTAGTAAATGCAATGGAGCTACTGTGTTGGACTTGCCGAAGATCCTCCATGCAGCCATAACTTTGTAGTTATTTTTAGCCACTTTTTCCCTTTCAGTGTGCCAAAAAGAAATTAAAAGGCTTTATATTTTAAGAATTTGTTTCTCTGTAAACTGCTTGGAAACTAGAGCTATAATCTTCTTTAAAAAGAAGAAGGATCTGCTGCTTTAGAATTTTTATCTCTGTTCTTCTTTTCAAGGCATGTGATGAAACTGGAGTAATTTCTCACGTGCATTGTGTAGGCCACAGCTGCCACATAAAATGCTCTCAAGAGAAGAAATGACTCCTCACCACCTCCTCTGGCCTTTTCTTTGCTTTGCTGTATTTGCATCTGATGTAGTTCAAGTGACATTTCTTCTCTCTGTATTTTTAACCATGGCATGGGCTTTGTGACAGTCAAACCCACCAGAAGTGTAGGAGTGCTCAGTAGGTAGTGCTCAACTGCTGTTGGTTCTTTAGGATGCTGTCAAAAGAAACCACTTTCTCTTCACTGTATTTAGATTAAAACGGTGACATATTAAGTGCTTAGAGGAAAACACTATTGAAATATACCAAATTCTGAACAGAAATTGGTTTTGTTTCTAGAATGTCTGCACTAAAGTTGTCAATAATAATTTAACAACATCTCAGTGGAGACAATCATAGGTTATATATGCTTGTTCCTAATGTTATTTTAGCATTTCACTCTGCACTGGAAATGATGTCCTTCTGTACATTATTGTCTTTCTCACTGCTAAACTGCAATGATGTCACCTGGATAAGAACTGTGTCTTATTTTTTTTTATATTTGCAGAATGTGGAGTAAATTTCACCAGCCCTGCAGGTCGTATCGTGTCTCCTAACTACCCTAGTCAGTATGATAACAACTTGAACTGCAGTTATATCATAGATCGGGGACCACAGTCATTGGTGATCCTGGAGTTTGATACTTTCCACTTGGAAGGTAACTTGTGGTTCATAATTTCAGTGTGTACTATGAAGTCTAACTTCTTCCTTGGAAACTTACAAGTCTCCTATTTCAGAAAATGGTTGGTTTAATTTGCTGGTCTATTCAGAAGATCATTTACAAGCAGTTACAGAGATAGTTTCCTTATTTTTTGCCATTTAGTCTTATGATCTTTTAATCTTTAGGTCAGCTGTTTTCCTTTTCGGAGCTTCTGTTTCCTTAACAGATAAAATGGATATAAATATACTTGGGTGTTATACAAGGATGTACACACATATAAATGTGAAACTAGGTGAAAGACTACAGTAACTGAAAACCTATAGACGTTGTTACCCTGTATGTACCCCATGAACAAAAGTGCCTGGCAGCATTTAGCCAAGAAATAATGGGTATAGTGTCCTGGTCTCCTTGTTGTGAATGGTAGAACATTCACAACTTTAATAGGTTCAAATATTTATGAGTGGGGATATCACAATAAAATGGAGGAATTGGTATGACCAGACTGCTTAAGTGGCAACACATATTTTGAAGCCATCTTAATTTGCTTCCCTTGAAGTCACCTAGACAAAGAGGTTTTTGAATAATTTACTAATCTGGATGCATAATTTGAATTTTTCTTCAGATACAATAATAAAGTCAGAAAATAGGCTTCTTTTCTTTGTAAGTTTTCAAAGTGTACTGAATTAAAAAATATTCTGGTCCAAACTTCATTTAGGACTGTGTCATGGTTTAGCTCTGGGCTGGGAATTAAACAAATGACAAATGTTCTAAACTACTCTCATTCCTTTACCCTATAGGGAAGAATGAGAGAGAATAAGGGAGCAAGACTTAGGGGCTGGAAACTAAACTACATAGCTTTAATGAAACAGTAGTAATGAAAAAGGAAAATTAATATATACAAAAATACACAAAAGCAATATTACAGTCCTCTCCCCTTCCCCCCAGTGACACTCATGTCACCTTCAACCATGGAGGTTGAAGGCCAGGCCCTGGAAAAGTCCCAGGCTGGGCTCCTGCAGAAGCCAGGAGCCAGATGCAGGAACATACAGGTTCAGGGGGAGGACAGATTGGTTTCAAAGGCAGACAGACAGACAGACAGAATCCTCCCAGGATGCTGACCATGGAAAAAGAGAGCATCATCTTCATGATTCCTCAGATTTATACCATGCATATGGGATGGAATACTCCATTTGGTCAATTTTGGTCTCCTGTCTGCTCCACTCCTCCCTTAGGGAGGGCTGCAGATGTGACCCCTTTACTCCCTTTCTCGATCATAACATGTTTTTCAGAGCTGAGCAGTGGCCTTGGTTCTGCACACCATTCTCCATCTGTAACTATAAACATCAAGTGTTATCAGTCCTAGAAGCAGACACTGACTGAGAAACTTGATGTTAATATCATCAAATGCAACTACTCAGAAGAGAATTAACTCAAAGTAAAGTAGCAAGAAAGAAAATTTGTTCTATCCTGTCTCAAATCGTGACATACTGAGACAGAGATTTGATTTGACTATAATTTTATCTGAAACATATTTTCATCCCCTGATACAAACTGCTACTTTAAGTTGCTTCAGTTAAATATGAGCCACAAAAATGACATAATTTCTTCATGTAGAAGACATTACTATTCAGCACACACATACTAAACATTAGGTTGAATCAGATTATGCCAATTTTGACACCTCTATGAGTACATTACTGATCTGTAATTAACATTCAGCTAATTTATAAATGGATTCAGGCTTTTATTAATAAGAAGGTTAAACTGAACAGGTAAGGGATACAGGCATAATAATAAACATATACCTAAATAAATATTAAAAATATTCTACTTGGAGGGCAATTTGCTACTTTATTGTTATAGGCTTCCTTAGGCTATACAAACTGAAAGTCAGCCATGTGAAGGAAAAAACTTTGGATATGAACTAAAGGACATCTAGTTATGAGAAAGGAAGTATGACACTCTCCAGTAGTTGCTCATTAATATTTTTCATAAAATTGCAAAATTCAGATATGTAGCAAAGAAAAATTACTTGGGTTTAAATTGGAAAGATGATTGAAACCACCATCCTGCAAACTACCATGCAGAAGTTAAACATGTGCCTAAGGGTTTCCGGTGTGAACTCCCTTAATTCTTTAGCAAAAGCAGGACCATGTTGGGCAGCATCTGACAAAAACATTTCTAGCTATTCCATATGCAAAGAAGCATTGAACTGGCTTAGTTTGCTACTGAGAGTGGCCTTTAAAATCCTAACCACACCAGTGCAAATTGTCTGGGTTGCATTTTCAAAGTTTAGCTACAAGCACAATTAACATAATTTATTATGTATTGGGCCTCTCAAAAGAAATCCAATTGTTTTTTTCATGGTGGCTTAGTAATGAGATGAAGTATCTAAACTAATGCCTGAAAGGCATACATATTTTGTTGATTTTAACTGGTTGAAATATCTTTTCCAGAAAATAACAAGGCAGAATGTAATTGGCTGTAGTGCAGTGACACACTGGTACAGAACTGAATGACTTAATGGGTTAGTCACAGATCTGTGCTGTAGACAGTTGTGTTTTCAGTTATGATGAGATGTCTCTTCTGATACTAAGATCCACTCCAAGTGAGGCAGTTAACCCACAGCAATGATATATCAGTTTCTGGAACCAAATTAATGACATGTGTGTACTAAACATTAAATATGTATTAAGCAATAAATCTAGCAATCAAAAGAGCAAGAGGGAACTGGAGGAAACTGCATTTATTGGCTTTGTCATCAAAATTTAATGTAAATGGCCTGCTTCTTGGTAGGTAGAAAAATTAGGCTTTTTTCTGACTTTGAGCCCCTGAAAATAGACACCTGATTTAGCTTTTCATCTACTTTAATCTCCTCCCATAGTGAAGTGCTTTAAACTCAAAACTAAATGTGTTGCACAAGTGGAATAAATTGCCTTCTGAAGGCCTTCCTCATTCTCTGTACCTATTGACTATTACAAGAAGCCATAGACAATAATTTACACCTATATAAGTGTATTATACTTAAATTTAGGTAGCAAAACATAGTCAAGATTAATGCTATGGAAGGAGTCTGGCTTAGTCCCTTATATTTCCTTGCAGCCCAAAGAATGTCTCTTCCTGTGACAAACTGAATATGGTCACCAAACCTCCTTTGATTTTCCTGTTTCATGTTGCATAGGTTGCCTCATGCTTCTTGTAGTGCCACCTGCATTGCTGTGTTTAGTTATTTTATAAAGAACTAAACAAATGAGGGTGAGTTTGTTTCCATAGCCCCACCTCTGTCACAGTGATAAATTTCATCTTCCAACTCTCCTCCTTCCTTGGATTAAAGGTGTGCACACATCCAATTTATTATCTAAGAATTAACTAATTAATTCCATCCTTTGTTCATAAGCTTTATTCAGACAAACATTCTTACAAATACACCTTTAGGACAGGTGGTGTAGTGTATTATTAAAAGGCTGTAATATTCTACAATTTTGAGTGTTACATCCAACAAAGTCTGAGTTCCAAATTATGGAAAATGAGGGGAAATATATGTACCAATATCTGCTTTTAGAATTCTGTAGTATTTATTAACTGTCCCTACAAAACAACTGCATTGTGTTGATTCCATTTGATTCCATTCTGACCTGGAAAATGTTTTAATAACTTTTTTCTTTTTTTTTTTTTTCATTTTTTAACATACAGCTGTAATTTTGCAATCTGGAGTCTTCTCTGTCTGGTTTTCTTTTTTCAGTTTTTACTAGAAAATTCAGAAAATAGACAAGTTTTACAGTAGATTATTTTGAAAGAGGATATATATGTAGAGAGAGACATATATACATATACATACATATTTTTATATATACATATGAAAGACTTGGGATTCCTTGCTATGAAAATATTATCTTGTGCTATGGATCTGGTTAATATATTCCACAGGAGTATACATCTGTGTAATACCTCTCCCACATTGTATTTCCATTTATTCCAGAAGCTACAGTTGTGAAGCTAAACCTCACCATTTAAAATTTTACAAACTTAAAAGACAGGCTCTGTCTCAATACAAAATGAAACAGAATGTGTGGCTATAGACAGAGAGATGGAAAGAGGACATTGTTTTTATTAGGGATTGGATATTTAGGGCCCAAATGCAGTCAAGGTTTTTGTGCAGGCATTGTATCAAATAAAATATTTTTTGAAGAATAATGAGACTGGACAGAAATTTCTGCTAAATGGAAAGAAAACAACAGAAAAGCATAATTCAAAATGTAATTTAAGGACAACTGAAACTCTTATCACTTGAACTTTGGAGGCAGAAGTCAATGTCTCAATACTGAGTGGTAGCAGCAGATGATAAATAACAGTGCAAATAGATAGCGAAAGGCCTTGAAAGCAAATACACCCAGCAATTCAAAGAAAGAAGGATATTTTTTGTAATGTCAGGCCAAATAATTGATCTCTCCATCTGTATTTGGAAGAAATATTGTCATGGCTAAAGCAATGAATGGTACAGCATCTGTATTGGAAAAACACTATTTCTGGAGTAAGAGTCATAGCTAATGTGAAAGGGTAGGAAAGAGGTTATCTCATTATCTTAAAAATAATAACTGGAAACACTATTATTAACAATATTAACATCTAGCTTGGATGAGAAGACCTAGATAGATCCAATTTATAAATATGGACCTAATGGGGGCAGAAAAAATGATGAGGCTGTAAAGAAAGAAGATGCAAAGGAAGACTTGAGGGTGGAAAAAATCCCTCCTATTGAATGGTTTTGTTGACAGACAGAAAAAAGATTTTAGTCTGAACACAAAGAGGTTTGGAGGAGGGAAGTAGGCTGACGGGGTCATCAGCATAAGTAGTTACATCTGTCCTTGTAAATGAGATTATACAGAGCTAATGGGGAGATAAAGAGAGAAAGACAGGAGTGATATCTCATTGAATCTTCATGGAGGAATTGGAAGAGAAAATGTAACAATACCAGAGGGATAAGCAAAAACTCTTAGTAGGCAAGGTTTTATGAAGAAAAATAGAGCTATCTGTGTGCAAATTGCCACTCAGCTCAAGGAGGGTGAGGGTCTGATATCTGGATAAGAAAAAAAATCTCTGGAGACTCATGAAAGCTGTTCCATTGTAGTGCAAGGGACAAAGTTTGGTTCAGAAAATGTCAAAGATGATAGAATTGTTGGAAATACACCACAAAGAACTGCTAATGATTTGCCATGTATGTGTAGAGGCTGGAAGTATGATATGAGAAGACAGAATAGAGGAATCTAAGGCTGGTGATTATTTACAGAATAAGTACGGTGAGAAATGAGTATGTTGTAAACAAGAATGACTTACAGGATAATTAAGCGACTATCAGTTCTGCCAGGATTCATGGGTCCTAAATGATACTGACCCAAACAATGAGGATTCAAAGCTAGAATTAAGCCTTTTGCTCACAGTCCTATTTCAACCATCTTATTCTTTCTAGTGCAGCAGTTCAAAACCACTTGTGACACATAGAGTGGTCATACTGTGGACCATTTAACTTCCTGTCTTTCTCTGAAGTCTTTTCAGAAAAGGACCCGAGTTGCTTTCTCAAATCTTTTCCATTCTGTAATTGCACCTCTTTCAGTTGTGGGTTTTTCCATTATTTTATTTCTTTGTATTTTAAAATTCATTATGTTTTTAAATTGTATCACATTATCAATTATTCTCATAATACGGTAAGATATGAAGAATATTTTTCATTAATTATTAACAGCATAATCAGCTATCTGATGTGCGTGGTTGTTTTCAGCATGGTTACTCTTATTAGTCAGACAAGCACCGTATTTTCTTATTCACATTATTATAAGGTTACAATACATTACCTTTATTGAGAGAGAGGGAATTTTTAAATTGGAACTCCAGAGAGGGTCTAAATTATATCTGACTGCTGGGATGATTCTGTTGTTCTTGTGAAACAGAATTATCTCTCCAAACCTATTTGTCATCCTGTTCAATAGAAATCATCCTGTTTCCTAAAACACTAGGAAGCAGCTTGTTTGGACTGGACAATCTGCAGGAATCACTCTGCTGCAACAGTAGGCTCAGGATCTTTCCTGTTAAATTTAGAGAATTGCCTATCAATCCTTCACAGTTTAAATAACTGCCTCATAGTTGCTAACAGATAGCTAAACAAGATAACCTCAATAAACATGTGACACCCTAGCTTTGATTATGCTTGTAAATCATAATAAATAAAAAAAAATATGGAAACATCAAGTTGTTCTGTAAGAATAACAACTAATGAGTTCATTCTTCAGTAGGTGTGTTTTTCACTTACAGCACTAATCCAACTTTCTTGCATAATCCATATGGCTCCTTCCTTGCTCCCACATAATGCCAAACCTCTCTAGCTCCCACCATACATCCCCTGGTGGTACCACCCTGGGTTCCACCAATTTCTCATGCTGATGGCTCTCAGATGGGCAGAGAGGTAGTGACATGGCTCTGAGCTTCCAGGGTGCTGGTGGCTGGTGCTCAGCAGGTCTCTGCCTGAACTCACAGCCTTTACACTGAAAGCACAGCTTGTCCTTCTCTGGGGACATTTCTCTGGCACTCTAACTCAGCTATTGACCTTCATGAAACTTACATGAACTTTGTATATCTGAGACTTCTCATCTCAGTCGAATCTGGTTGCAAATGGTGAGGTGGTTAGAAAGTCAAAGGAGTAGGGCAGGGAATCAGGGAGGATTGCTCCTTTCTCCAAAAACTTAACTGCAAATGATAAACTAGAAACCAATTAGAAAAAATAGTAGAATGCTATATTCCCCATTTCTGTGTTACTTAGTGCAACTTTTCACTCACCCTAATACCTGCACCAATTTGCCCCCTTAGAGCAGATTGCTCTTGAAAATCATTGAGTTTTTTTCTATTGCTCTGCCTTCTCCAAATATGCACTATCTGCCACAGTTTCCAGTTTCAGCATTTCACAAGCAAAATATGTCTGAATTTACATTTTTTTTGTCTCAGTCAAGCTGAAAAATCTGGGTTTCATTACTACAAAGTTTGAGGGAATTCTGAGAGAAAGAAGTCAGCTCTGAAACATGTTAGTGTGTGGACTATTTTTTCATTTTCTCATATTCTCACTCCTGCACTGAGTGTGGACTTCTACACTGGGGGAAAGAAATACCAGGAAGGTGGTTGCCTGTAAGAGAAGGTGCATTGCTTTGATCAGCAGAGGTGATCCATGTTTTTTTTAGGCCCCCTCGTTCATCTCCTCCTAGCTAATGTTCACTCAGCTGTCCCAAGAACTCCAGTGGCCTGCAGCCTTTTCCAGATGCTAGAATGTCTTGAATGAGACCAGTCTAATGTGTTATACACAAAGTCTCTTTGTCTTTTTCTGATTTGTTTTTTCTGCATGTTAAAAAATGGGATCCTGGGGTGGCAGGTAGCATAAAATTTAATCCTCACCTGTGGGAGGCTCATATGCTTGCAGCTCAGTAAATCACATGGAAAGCATTCTGCTAACACATCTGCATTTTGTGTCCATGCAGCCCCTGCACTCTTGAGCAGACTTTGTCTTTATGATGGAGTGAGTATCTTCAGTGGGACAAGGGTTAACCCACATCCACTCATCACACTCTGTGGTAACGAGCTCCCTGCCCCAGTCAGTGTCTTTGGACCTATGCTTATCAACTTCTACACCGATTCCCACATTGCAGGCTTTGGATTCCAGGCAAGCTATAAAGCAATTGGTGAGTAGCCACTGTCCTGTGGTTTGGGTGGTAGAAATATTCCATCTGAATAATGATTCAGTGTCAGAAATGATGTACCTCACATAGGGAATACCTTAGGTGGATATAGATGGTTCATATTCCCTCTGTACTTGCTCAAAATAGTTTTCAGGATGAGGACATGGGACTGTTTGGTGTGTCTCATCGCTGACTGATGCCTTATCTCACAGTTCTCATTTTAAGACAACACATGGGATCAAGTCAGAAACTGAAACACTTCTCCTTTACTGCAGAAAATAAATGCAGCCCATTGTGGCCAGTTAGTTTGGTTTGGTTTTAAAATATTGTTTAAAGAGAAACATCCACAGTTTATTTAACTGAGTTCATTTAAAACATTTTATCACATACAGAAGAATGGTCTGATTCTCAGTTATACTAGAACTACATTAGACAAAATAGGAACCAGAACAGGACCTTTACATGGATCCACCTATATGCTTCCATTTGATGACACTCCTGCAGTGCCAGGTATTAATGTAAATAAAGAATGGGATCTAGATATGCTTTTATTTTTAGTAAGTATTTTCAGCAAAACTTCTTGTCATTCACATGAGATCCCTTTTGTTTTAAAGAGGAAATATGTATTAGAAAAATAAGTTTCCCACTAAATTTAGAATTTACATCTGCACAGATATAAGTACCCCAAAAGATTATTTTCAATACAAATTTTAATATTTTCTGTGTTTAACTTGTACTGACAGTAGCTTGATTTTTGAAGGCTGCTTTATTTTCAAACTGCAGAGAAAAGTATGAGTCTTTAGTATGAGTTCTTAGCTTTGGTATTCCCCTTAATGCATTCCTCATGTTGAAAGCCACAACAGCATAAGGCTGAATTCTTTCTATAAAATGAATGGTCTGATACAGACCAAGGGAATGGCACTGAGAAATGACAGTATGCGGTTACTCATGGAAAAGACCTTCATAATTCACTCAAGTCAGTCGCTGCTATCTGACTTGTGGCTTCTGACATTTGAGAAAGATGACTGCAGCCTTATTAGCTTGTTGCTGTATACAAAACAGATTATAGCAATTAACATTCCTCTTCCCTCTACTTCTATTGTTTGCTTAAAAAAAAAAAAAAAAAAAGAAAAAAAAAAAAAATCTTCCCCTTCCTAGTGTAGAATAATGCTCATTCTTTATCCTCCCAGCTTCTCTCCTTTATCTGCCAGTGCTCCAGGCTGCCAATGGAGGAGCCAGGGGCTCTGTACCCAGCAGCACCCTGTACGGGACTGCCTTTGTTAAGGTGGTGGCCTGGGCAATGGAGTGTTCTTCAGAACATTAAAAGCTGCATGTGGCTTTGAGCCATTTATCAACAGGATGCAGGGAATTTTTTTTTTTTTTTATGCCAAGTTAAGATTATAAAATAAAGGCTGAAGCTAACAATGAAGATTAGAGTTAGTTCTATAAAAGTTTTGTTCCCTCAAGCACTGAAGTTGGGAACAAACATTAGCCACATCCTGGACTCAGCAGCATCCATGGTGTGAAACCCTGAGAAGCCAAACAGTGCCTTTAGTTCACAGCTGCAGAGTATAACTTGCTCCTCAGCTACAGAGCAAGTACCCTGTAAGCTGTCTGGTTTGCAAGTACCATCCTCCAGCTCAGCCATCCCCCACTGCTGGCAATCCCCAGCACAAGGTGAAGTGGGGAACAGTCCCCAGAGTTAGTGGTACCTGGGGACTCTTCTCTGCCTTTCTGCACAGAACAAATGCTACTGTAATGTTTCAGCCCTGCCAGGAGGTGGAGAGATAATGAGGTTCTGTGTAGTTATTTCAGAAAAGTCAGGGCATGGCTATGCAAGCAACTTGGGCTGCTTTGGTGTCAGTGCCAAACTTGCAGTGGCTTCCATGGGACTGAATGTGAGGAAATGTCTGCCCACATATCAGACAGGTTTCTCTTGGCAAGCTAGGACAGATGCAGAGCTTCTCCAGCCACACCTCACTCATGCTGCTGCATGGGGCACCCACTGCATCCTGCTGCTCCCTGGTCCTACTGCAGCACACTTGAAAGGCAGGCTCAAGCTTTACCTGCACCAACACGGAGCCCTTGCCATTTGGTATGGACAAGTAACAACCTGCTACTTTGATACTGAGTGCTCTTCCACTGCAGAACACAACCTGATAGACACTTCCCCATTTAATGCTTCCAGGCATTACAGCTAAGACTGCTTCTAATCTATGAAGGGCTTTTCTTTACTTATGGCTAGACTCTTATGAGAAATATGAGAATTAGGACCAATTTGGTATTAACCAATCTTTTTTCTATTTCTCCTACAGCTTGTGGTGGAATTTTCACTGGCTCTGTTGGTATTATCAGCAGTCCGGCCCATTCAATTCTTGATTATCACAACAACATGAACTGTTCATACTACATCACAGTTGGAAATGGCAAAGTAGTGGCACTCAAGTACGTAATCCAAGCTCAGCTTGTCATTTAGGGGACAGGGAGGCCTCTGATTCCAGTTAAAGACATAAATTATTGACAATTTTCTGTCTTTCCTTTTCCAAGGGCAAAGTTGAACTAAAATGAAAAACATATATTAAAGCCACTTTTAATAACCTCAGGCTCCCTCACATCTTCATATATAGCTTGCAAAACATTATCACAATTTTAACTACCCATTTTGGTTTTGAAGAGGACAAAGAAATTGTAAAAATGCAGCTCATGCTCTTAGTTAAATGCTATCAGCCTTTGAGGAGTTGAGTCTCCTGTTAATTAATATAAGAAAAAAAAGCCAGCAAAAAAGCCAGTACCAAGGCTGGTACTTCCTTTAAAGCCCAAGTAATAATACCCACCCAGACAGAGTATGCTTCTTAGTGTGTGCTTTCTTGCTTAAAGGAGGGATACAGCTGCCATAAAATCTTGCCACTGAGAAATTAAAAGATGGAAAGATTGTTTTGTCATATATATGCAGACTGTGAATTATGAGAACATTTCCCAGCTAAGCAGAAGACCCATATGGTCTGCACTCTGAGTCTGCATTTTATATGCCTCTCACGCACGCAAGGAAATTGCAGGCTGAGCAATTTGCAGGAGAAATGCTGTGTGTGCATGGGGGGAGTTCTGCTGCATCACAGAAAGCTGAGTTGTGTAGACAGCTTACCCTGCAGAAGACCCAATGGGTGAGGGTCACTATTTCTTTGAGGCTGGTAGGCTGGAGTAGTTTGCCATGCAGTTAATAGTTCTGCTTTCCTGTTCCTTAAGATAAATGTTTTGTAGTATCTGTCTGTGTATGGCTTTGGCTATTGCCCTTTCTTGGACCTTTCCTTAAGCTCTAAAAACACGCATAACACAGGAACAGAAATGAAAATGTGATAACTAAAGGTCAAAGTGTGTTTTACAGATTCAACAGCTTCCAGCTCGAGATATCTCCCTCCTGCTACAAAGATTATGTAGCTGTATATGATGGCTCTGACACCCATGCTCCTCTCCTTGGGAAATTCTGTGGCTCAGAACTGCCTCCAAATATTAAGAGCTCCAGTAATAACTTGTTCCTGGTATTTACCACTGACTTCTATGGAGCAGACAGGGGATGGAAAGCAACTTTCAGAGAGACCTTAGGTAAGACTGTTATCAGAGTCATAACCCTAAGAATCTGCTGGTAATTTCCTTTGGGGGGGAGCAGTATGGTCTCTCTCCCTAGGGGTGCTGGAAGCAAAAAAATGTTTCTGAATATGTCAGAATTGAGTGAATGAAGCTAAATACTATGGGATCCCTGCCTTCTAGCTCTGCTTCTGAACAGATTCCTTTTATTTTTTGCTAACCTCTCCCTGTCTGTCTGAAATCACAAGCATTTCTTGGGTGACTGAAGCCTTAGTCTCAAAGACCTCTCTTTTGGAGAAAATCTGGAAATATCTGAGATCTATTAATTTGTAGTCAAAGGTTGGTGGTGCCCTAAAGATATCTCCTTCCCACCCATCCTCCATTTCCATGCATTTCACCACTCACCTTTTTAAAACCTAAAGTGTTCAGATCACTTAAGACTGGCACTCCCCCCTGGGGAGCTACTGTGCTGATCTCTGCTGGTTTTGTGTATCAGTCTGATTACCTGGGCATAACATAAATGGGATCATAGTGAGAAGGCACTGGGAGTTACATGTTTTGATGAATACAACAGACAGGGGCAAAGCTTGACTACTGCCTTCATAAAAAAGGTTAAAGCCTTACAGTAGTCTATTTTTAAGATTAAGGTGTAAAAGGAATTATTTATCTTCTTTTACCATCTGAATTGTTTCAAGATGATAAGCAATAGATGAATATTACATGTAAATAGATTTCATGTCACCAGTTTCCTGTGTAATTAACTCAATGTTTTTGTGATCTAGAAAGAAGTAATTGTCTGGTTTGCAAAGCTGGCACTCAGACAGTTCAGAATGAAAGGCCTTTGTGGCAGAACAAACATAGTCTTCTGCTGAATCATTGATTCCTCTCCCAACCCCTAGCCAGAGACTTTCTCATTTGATACAGTCTGAGAAAGTATTTACAGATAAGGAAAATAACTGGTTCTACAGGCTTTGCCAAGAAAAATATTCCCACAGAACCCTCTGGTCATTACTATTATTAACTCTTCCTTTGCTTCACTCGAAATGATTGCTACAAGAATCTTTAAGATCACTCTTGTGGACTAATTGGAAGTAACATAATGCTGCTTCACATGTTGCTGTCTTTAAAACCGTTAGGTATCAGTTGTCAGAGATCCCTCACAGCCTGGGTTCATGTTTCCAGGGTGAGATCATCAGGAAATCCCCAAGCTCTTGCTCTTCCTGTTGGCATATAGTCAATTTTTTAAGTCACCGATTTTAGACTTGTTTAACTTGTCAGAGATTCTGCTTAAGCACACAACAGAGCACAAAACAAGCTGTTGAAGTCAGCACCATGCCTGATAATTTCCTAGAGTGTGAAGAAGCCTTTTAAGAGTTAACTTTGACCTGTATGAGGCTAAGTTTTGAAGGGACTTTTCTGCAGGCTCCCAAGGAAAGGGAGGTTTTGATGTTGCAGGAGTTAGTCAGGAGCAGTGGAGTTGGAAGTTGGAAAAGATGGCCATGTGGAGATGTGGGTTGTGTAATGAAGAGCCCGTAGTGGTGAGATGCTTAGTGGTAGGTCTTCTTTCTCATCTGTGAGAAGCAAGCCACAGGGGATAAACCACATAGCTGCTCCTCCTCAAAGTCCCATGCTAGTACAGAATAGCCAAAAAGAAGAAAAGTATATTATAAAAGGAAAACATGAGTCACAGTCCTATAAACATTTCCAGTTTGACTTGTCTCAAAAAGAGCCAGGAAAATCTGTGACACATCTTTGTACTATGAGGTCTGGGATTCTGCTTCAAATGCAAGAAAATAAAAACATGAAGATCTAAAATCTGTTGTTCTAAATGGCGCTTTATCAAAGTTCCCTCATGTCTGTCAAAAGATAAAACCCATGTGGTTTTGTAAGAGTACAAATGAAATCAGATGACAATTAATAATGATAAATCTCTTGGATAAGGATGATGGTATCTTTAGAAAAAGAGGCTTCATTCTCTGTTGGGTGACAATGAGTGCAGTATTTTGTAGTTACCCTGGGGAAGAACAACTGGATAACTTAATTACTGCTTTCTGTGAGTGACCCTGATTATGTATTGGAAAGAAGCAAACAGCAACGGTACACTTATTTGTACTAAGCTAAACCATTTCCTTTCCTCAGAAGCCCTTCCAATTTCTTTCCTGATCAGGCTTCTCTCAAGGGTACTGCCAGAATGCAGGATTAGCCATTCTTTTTCTCTTGCCAATTTTATTAGTAGGAAGGGCATCTCATAACCATGCTGGTGGAAGAGAGAAAATTAAGTAGGAAACTCACAGAAGCCTAGCAAGACTGACAATAATCAGGCATTGATTTGAAATTTCTGTAAAAAAAACGTGCTCTGTTTTAATTAAAACAATTTACATCACTGATTCTACACCCAGTAGAATGTTTAATGTGTCACCACTAGTGAGGAAAGAGAGACAGAAAGTATGAAATAGTATTAATCTGACAGTACAGCAATATCTCACCTTTTTTGTCAAATGTCTTTCCTTTTACCATGCTACTCCATATGCTGTAATATATAATAATAAGTGCACATTTCACAAGCACTATTCTTTGTCATGAACAATTCAGTGATAAGGTGTATTTGAGGCAAGGGAAGATATGGCCCTTGGTGCAGTTCAGAGGGTTTATAATTTCACTGTCTGCTGCTAAGTTTGGACCCTTATTGACCTCATTTTTGGAATCACTGGACTTGCTTTCAGGCCGAACTGGTGAACTGGGCTGGCTGGAGGATTCCACACTGCTCTGTGTCCTAGATTTGTGGAAAGAAAGACTCTCCCTACCTTAGTTGTCACTGACCTTTTTTATGCATTTGTTTTCAGTCTGTAAAATGGTAATTATACCACCATTCCACAGTAAGTATCAGCTCCTCTAGGTGATCAATAAAAGGATGAAAAGAGATAAATCAATACCAGCTTAAGGCATTTGGTTACACCATATGTCATTGTGAAGGAAAAAAAGCTAAGATCTCTCCCTAGAGAATAAGGTCTGTGTGTACTGAGCTTCTGACTGCCAAAGATCTCCTGATTACCAATCCAGCTCTAAGGGGATACCAGAGATTTTCAGCTGACCCTGCCTCACAGGGACAGAGTCTGCAGATACCCCTGCCAGCCCTCCTGTGACAGCAGGGACTTTGCACTTTGGTGGTAAATGGACCTTCTGCCTATTCCCATACAGCAGTGAGGTGACCCTCTCTCCCCAGTGTGTGGTCACTCTGAGGCTAATAATACAGAAGACAGATATGGACTGGGTTTTTTTTCTTATTTTTAAGGAGTCAGCAACCCCTGTGAGGAGATGTAGTGATGACCTTACTAATGGCACACCATTTTTTTGCTCATGGCAGCTTTCTGTGCTCTGCTGTCTGACATAGCCCTGCTGTCTCAGTAATGAAAAATATGTCACATTCTAAGCCATCAGAGACGTTTCTAGGGGTTCTTTGAAAGGCAGGTTTGCTCCTGGGGCTGTCTGAAGAACACACATGAATTTACACAAAGCAAAGTGTTACACATAGTTAGATAAGTGGGATAAGTCAGAAAGCTCTCCCTGATCTTTCTTCATATAATACAGGCAAAACTGAAATAGAGCTGGGGCAGTGGGGAAGGCGAGAAGGAGGAGGTCAAGAAGATTGCCTGCTTTTTCTGCTGTAGCCAGCTCTTCCCCCTTCCTTTTTTTTTTTTCTATATTTTGTGAGCATGCAGTAGAAATTCACACTGACACTTTGTGAAAGAGCAGTATGGTGTACTGTCTTAATACCAGTGTCAGCCCTTGTTTGCATTACCTTGGGGCTTATGAGCTCATGGGCCCCAATTACAGTGCACAAGGAGAAAAAAACAACAATCTACTGTCACAAAGAGACTATGAGTTAAACACCAAATGAAGAAAACCAGATGGATATAGACAGGCAAGAAGAATAGGATGGCAGCAATGAGAAAATCAGTGATGTAGGCTCTAAGGCAGAATAAATGCCTCAAAAACCTTTGGCAACCATTAGACTATTGGAATGTCAAGTCCTTAAACACCCCATCCTCTGCATTGTCCTCAGTTTGATCAGTTTTTCCCTCAAGGATCCCTCCATTCTTTTATTCAAATGAGCACTTCTACTGACTGAATATTAATCATTTTACATAGAAGAAAAAAATCATACAAGAGTAGAGTTTAGAAAAAATAATTGGAAAAAGGAATGTTCTTTGATTTACTATAAAAACGCATTAATATTTTACATAAATAATCTCATATGCATACCACAGAACTAGACAATAATCTCTGCTTTTTTAATGACAAAATTAACTGTAATTTACCTGATAAATCACCTGGAGGTATCTGCGTTCCATTATTCTGTTAGCTGTGTATTGAATTACTTGTTTCCTGTTTGGAATATAATACACTGTCTATCACTAATGGGATTACTGTTACATTCTCCCCTAATGAAATTGAAGTGTACTTTTAGAAAATGTATTCAGTAGAATTTTCACAGCATTTCAATGCTATTTTATTTTACAGGAAAAAAAAAAATAATCTTAATATAGTTCTAAGTCCAGTCCTACCCTGCCAAGTGAAAGCTTGGCTCACTCTATCTTCAGTTTCCAGGTGCAGATTTTCATCAGTGCTCAGCATGCACAGATGTTGCAGAGGGTTGGGGGTTTTTTTCATTATTCAGAATTGCTGGGGAAAAAACCCCAAACAGGTCTGCATAGGCAATATAAGGTAAGATATTGGTTTAGTTCTTCTGTGGCATAGGTCAGGGTTAGGTGTTCTTTTGTGAGTCATTTCTAAGTCCTTGCACCAACAGCAGTAAATGCATTACACTTATTTATGTAAATAAAGTTAGCACCTGATGCAGGTGGCACCAGACATCTGTACTGATAACAGCAGATGTGGCCTGTTAGTTGGGAAAGGATCTCAGCACAGATAAACCCCATGTTTCTTGGCAATTTTTGTCTCTCCATTAAGAAAGTCCTAGAAGAACATGTCCTTGACTGTGGCAGGCAAATGCCATTGTATCTGCTCTAGCCTTTGGAAAAGTAGCAGTTCCTGGCAGAGATTTCACAGCCCATTAGGACAGGTTCCCAGGGTGTATCTCAAGGCATCCATCCTGAACTTATATCCTGGTGCTGCAGAGGGTCTGGCTGAAAAGCAAGTTGCGTGAAACTCTCAAGTCTTCTTGCAAAAATTTCTTTGGGCTTTTTGTTCACACAATTTTTTACCAAATATGTAATGCAATGCTATACATTTCAAATTCATTACATTGTCATGGCTTAACTATGATTAGCTTCCTCTATTAAATTAATAAATAAATTGTGGCTAGCAATGTCTTTTCTTCATCTTATTATAGTCTATGAAAATAAGAACATCCTGAATAAGCTCAGAATATTTAAATGTTCATAAATCACAACTCCTGGGCTGTTTCCAAATATATTTGTAGGCTCACATATAAAATATGCATCAGCTTGAAATCTGAGTAAGTTTAGAAAGCACTTGCAGTGTTGAAATACATCTCTTCAATACCTCTGAAAAGAATACAACTCTTGAGTTGTAAGGAATAGCCTACAAATGCCTCTCAGAAATGTCAATAATTTAATTTATATGATATTTCTTCTCCTGAAGCAAAAGGAACAGGAGTGGTTTGCCTACTCAAACTGGACAGAGAAGAGAGGAGTAGACATTTAAATAAGACATTTTTTGACTCATCTGAAAAATTGAGGTGAAAAAATATTTTCAGACACAATGATTAAACATAAATTTGTTGTGACTAAATGGTTAAATGCCAATGGGATATTCAGAGTAAAGGTGCTTCACACAGCTGTAGTGAACTCTCTGCTGGCATGAATTTTCTTAGCTTGACTGAGGCCAATGCCTTCTGCAGCTGAAAATCTGTACTCTGGTGCATGTTAATATAGGGTGAGGAGATACTTCTGATTCCAATTGCAAGGGAGATCTGCAAAGGTCTGGGTGGCTGTGATGCCAACAAGTGTGCTAATGCAGTATTGGAATGTATTAGAGTGAGCCCAGAATACATCTGCCTCTGGTCTCCTAGGTCAGCATTGAGGAGATGGATTGATGGTACATGCATTGCAGTTTTGCAGAAATCGGGCAGGCTTGGCACAGAGAACATCTGGACTATTACATCTGGGATCAGCCAATACAAACTTGACCTGACTTCATATGTGAAATCCTCCTAAAACAGGAGACTGGGGCTTTGCAGCCCTAAATGTCACTGCTGGACTGCCAGGCCATCAAACCAGTCAAAAGCCTTTCTGAGTAAAGGCTGGGCTGAGGACCAGAGGGAGTCCTATGCTTCCAGAAGATTCCTTCTGAAATGCTGCAGGCACTGAGGTTTGTGGCTGGCACTGGTGGCAAGGTCCTGCTTCCATGTGAATTCATTATGTCTGTACAGTGATTGCCAAACACGGAAAGAGCTCAGCTCAGCTTGCAAAGGTTTAAAAACCTTCAGTATTAGCTGTGAAATGAAGCAGGACGGTGCAATTCCTCCATCCAGCCTTATATCATTCTGAGCCATGACCCTAAGAACCTATGAGCTGATTATTATAGCCACAATTGCTACAGATCAGAGAGAAACCTAGAATTCCCAAGGATGCTTCTAAGTGAGACCAAATGTAATTCAGAAATCTGGGAGAGTTTTTTTTGACCATTCAGGCAGAACTAGAACAGTTCTTTGAGCTTTGCTGCCTTCTGGTAGACATTTGAGGTGCTCATTTAGTAAGAAGGAGGGGTCAGTAAAATTAGGTTGTTATGCTTTGAATTGTCATTGGTTTGGTTGTTCCTGATAGAATTAAAACTATTCAGTAGGATCCCTTTTGTTGCATCCCTACCTGTATAAAAGAACCTTACCTCAGCTGTGTTTCAAAGGCAGAAAGCTTCAAAGATTCCTTTTACTCTATGCTCCATATCTAGAGGATGTAACTCTTAACAAAGAACCATGTGCTTGCTCTCTGCTGTAATTATTGTTGTTTGCCATAGGGAACCTTCACTTTTTTTCTTTTCTGAATGGTCCTTCAGCCTTTATTTTCATTAATGCTTCCCAACAAAAGCAATTAGTGATGACAGTGTGTGCCCTAGTTATTCCGATAATTTGTGTTCTCTGGCAAGCTGTTTATGAGGACAAGATTGCAATCTGATTTATGATGACCTTACAATTTTTAGTTTAAATAAGAAATCAGAGACTGAAACAACACAATCAGTCCATCTGTCCACACACAAACTACTCTATAAGGTACATTTTTCATGAAGTTTAGCTTTTCATATCTAAGTCTATTCTACAAACTTGCAGACTTCTCAGTCCCAGATTTTGCCTAGATTTTAGCTACAATTTTCTGGCTGTGCTAGCCAATGATGAATAGCATTCCATCAGTGATCACCAGCAGACTGGATGGATACTACTTGGCCTTCTGTTCAGAAGTGGTGGTGATTTTTAAAACAATGAGTTGGATCATGGCTAAAACACAGTGCAGTAGTGTTTCTCTTAGCATGAATTCCCCCCTGTTAAGCAGCTGGTTCTTAATTTACTTGTGTGTGTTCCCTTCATCTCCACAGCTTCCCTATTCTGTAATTTTCTGTGGCTCCAATCAGATGTAATATTGATCAGTACTGAAAAAACCCAAGATGGATAGATTTTTCAACAAGGGCTGTTCTTTCTTTGGCTTGATACATGGCTATTTGGTACCTGGTTGGCTTCCAGTCTAGCCATTACTTAGAAAGTACTGTCCTGTAAGCATTTCACTCAACTACAGCTGAGCTTACTAAGGATTGTGAAAGATAGTGATTAATTTTCATCTGTATTAACTCTAAATCATACTTTTAATTATATTCTCTTAGATGCTATTACTGGTTTTACTAGCTAGAATTAATTTTCTAATAATGAAGGTTTGTCCTGTTTCTCTCTCAGATCTGCTTAATACACACATGCAGGTTACCCACATGTGTATTTTTTGTCTGTCATCTGACCTGTCTTTATAGCTGCACAGCTACCAGTGAAGTGCATCATGGCAAAGGTCCAGACATTTGATATCCAAAAAAGAGGACAATACAACAGCATTTAAGCCTTTCCTGTTGCATGACTTGGTGGCAATTCCTTGATTCCTGTTGCAATGGTCTGGCGTTTCTGCAACTTTAACTCTGAGAAGGGTGAATGGGAGCTTTGTGAGGTGTCTGACCCATATGTCACTGCAGACTCAAAATTGCAGGGCTGGATGGTGTATGCCTAATGATTATATGCTTAATGTTATGTTTAGCAGACAGTTTCCAAAATGCTGAGCAGGAAATGGCTCCAACAAGACAGTTTTAGTGAGACTGAATAAACAATGCAGTAGGGTGAACTCAGAGAAAAGTAGAACAAAACTGCACTCTTAGGGCCCAGGCACCCTCTTGGCTGACATTTTCTTCCTTCCTCGACTATTTGTAAGGTTTATTGCTTGCATTTCGCCCACTGGTGTTCTCAGCTTCTGCAGTAGCACTTTTCCAAGTTCCTGACTCCATCAACAGCCCACAAAACTGGACTAGAGTCTATTAATTCCTGACTTTTTCACTCAGTAATACATTTCTTCTGATCATTTTGAGCTATAGCAAAAGCTCAAACCTCCTGGTTTTAAGATTTTGGGTTTAAGCAAACTTCTTTTTAGGGTGGGGTTTTTCTGGCTCTGGTCAGCAGAGCAGGACGACTCTTAGCCTGAGTCATTCTGGTTTAACTATTACAGTATTGCAAGACAGGGTTGTCTCCAGCCCTGGGTTACTGATGCAATCCTGATACTTAGATGCTGATTTTCCACCAGAGTGATCTTTTGTAATACTGTAACTCAAGTAGGGTGCAGTTTTCTGTCACTGAAAATGTATCAGCGTGTCAAGGTTAAGTCACTGTATGCCAGCTAGACAGACCTGTTGTACACACACAGATGGAAGTCTGAAAGTCTGCTTGTGTTGCTTAGCCACAGCTGTAGCTTCATTTATTATCTAATTCTCTACAAGGATTCTCTATAAGAGACAACAGACTGCTTGCAGTTACCACTTTACTCTGTGCAGTTTACAAAAACTCTCTCAGACTCAAAAGCAAGAGTATGAACCATACTTTATTTGAATTCCTGAGTTAAATAAGTGGCCAGGAAACTGCATAGAGACTGGAGAAGGAAGCATAAAGTAACCAAATTGGTCAGACTGACTAGCCCAGTCCAGCCTCTGGAAATCAGACAATTAAAAAAGTAAAATAATAATAATATAATCCCTCCTGATAGCCTGGATTTTTTCCTTGATTGTAATTAGACACAATAAAAGTCTTCTGATCTTCCAATAACTGCTTCTCTCCAGAGGTAATTTCTTGCAGTGTGACCGAAAACATTAAATGGTTCAAATTTGCACAGTGAGTAACTACATTGAGGGATTTAGCTCTGCATATGGGATCCAAATGAAAAGCAGCCTGGGTTGTAAGTCCCACCATGCAAAAAGCTTCAAGAAGTAATTCTGTTTCAGCTAGACTCCTCAATATGAGCCCGGGTGTCAGTGTCAGGATGCCAAATTCAGTCCCCCAGTGTGGATATGCAAGAAGCGAGGTCAGCGTGTACCGTTAGCACAGAGCAATTAGTTGCAACAAACTGGCTATCACTTAAGCCATGGCAAAGTTCTGTGCAAACATTGCTTTGAAAAGTCTCCAAAGACATAACCATGAGATATCATGGAGACATGGCTCCTTGTTAAGTGGGAATAGCATAAGATAACCTAAGAAAGTGCTGAGAAGCAAGGTTAACGTTAATAATAACAAAACTTGTTAAGCATTAGGTAATTACCGGACCTCCTTATTAGGTCAGGATCATTAATTAACCAATCAAGTAGCATTAGGTAATGCCAAGTTAGCAGTAACTGACCAATTGAGTAATTTTCAACATCTTTGTAGTGATAAGGAATAAGGTATATAATTGTACGCAAAAGTGCCAATAAATCGGAGTCTTGTTTGCATCAAACTGTCTCCCCGTCCTTCGTTGCGACACCCCAGAACGAGGTTCTTTTGCCAAAATAAGCGACTTCAATTTTAAACTAAATGTTCAAAGTCAACGACCCAGTGCCCCCTACTGTCCGCTTACTAGCAGGTAAACATTACATTAAAAAGCCTTCTGACCACTATTCTGTTTAATTTCTGCCCTCTGTCTTCTTACAGTCCCTTTTAAAAAATCTGCTTCTACATTTTCAAAGTAGATACTGATTTCATTTTCATCAGAAGATATGAGCCTTCTTAATTCACTCTACCCAATCTGTGATTACTGTTTATCAGATGCTATTTGTGTTGAAAGCCTTTTAATTACTCAGATATTTTTGTGAGACAGGACAGTAAAAATCAGTAGCACAGAAAAAAGCTGCTGGCTTGACATTAAAGACTTGAAGATTAAATAACTTCCAAGAACTGCTTTTAAAAAGTTTCTGTATCTTCAACAGGACCTCAGAATGGCTGTGGTGGTTACTTGACAGATTCATCTTACAGCTTTGGCTCTCCAGTCTCCAATGTGACCAGAAGATATGAGAAAAATCTGGACTGTGTGTGGATCATAACTGCACCTATAAACAAACTGATCAACCTCACCTTCACTTCATTTACACTTGAATCACAGTCTGCTCAGAGTTGCCGATATGATTATGTCAATGTAAGATAGCTGTGTACTTTAACAAGACAATATGAGTGAGCTATGATTCATTATCCTCTCTTTCGGGCTAAAACTTAATTAATATAAAATGATCTTTTGAAGAAGTTAAATTGCTTAATATAGTTACCATTTCTTTTCAGTGGTTTAGATATCAGCTCTGGATTACACCCTGCCTTTTAGGAAGCCAGCAAGGGTTTTAATGTTGCTATTGAGACATACTTCTATTCCTAGATTGCCTATGTAAATAAGTATTTATTTCATAGAACAGAGAAAAACCTCAAGCACCTGGAAAGTAAACTTGTAGATCCAATGTCATACACAATTGCCTGAAAAGACTCTAATTTCTAACTTTTTGAATAAGCCACTCAATGCTAAATGCTCACCCGTTAAAGATATTTCCTTGGAGATAGACATATAAATGTAGAATAAATAATAAACTGCTGCTAAGATCCACCAAAGAGAGTTACAGATTCTATTGAGCACTAAAGGTGCTCAATGAAACCTAGGAATAAATTCTGTGTTTTGGTAAATGAAATCAACCTTTCTCATTGAATAGCTCTTTGAGGTTACCTTTAAAAAAAGAAATTAAATAAAATTAAAATAGAATAAATTAAAATAGAATAAATTTTTGATAGATTTGCTGAGATGGGATCAGAATGTTCCATAATGAGATGTACATTGTCCAACAGAATTAGTTAATATGGCAGTGAATAATTACAGTCATCAAGAACATCCTAATAAAGAACAAAAGCACTTATTCTGCTTTCAAGTAAGAGAAATCATGGTCGCAGCAAGGGTCAGAAAATTTTATTTCTGTTTATTTCTTTATTGTGCCTAAACTATTATGGGTTATATGCTTTTCTTCTTTCAGCTTTATGATGGATATAATGAACATTCCAACTTAGTTGGCACATTCTGTGGATCTACAGTGCCAGCTCCTTTTCTTTCCACTCGTAATTCCCTAACTGTGAAATTTACCACAGACAATTCTGTGGAAAGGGAGGGTTTCAATGTGACCTACACCACAGTGGATCGTAAGTATACACATATACTTAAGCATATACATTGCTGGGACTCTTTTGGTGGAAATACGTATTTAAATAATGAATAATCAATTTTTTTTCTAGATATAGGGACTGGCAATGTGCAAAGACAGTCCTTATTACAGCTCTAGGGAACACCTGCATGCAGGCTAAAAGCAGCCCTGCTAGAGCCCAGTGCAATTCACGCTGGTCTTGGTTGGCTGTGGGGCAGCTGTCAGTCTGAAGGGTAAAAGAATACTGTCATAAGCTGTTAATAAATATTCTGATATTATAGGGACAAATTTACTAAGGTTTACAACATACATTGACACAGCATTAGCATGTTTTACTTTTATTTTTTTTTTCCTCCTAGGGAGTCACAGGTAAATACAAAAGTATATTGCCCAGAGTAGTTTTGCTCAATAAATATTTTTCCGCATCTGGAAAGATTTTCACTCTGTGATGCATATGTTACTATTTTTAAACAGGACTGTGTGGAGGAATATATAATGCAACATCTACATCCCTGACTGCAATGTCTCCTAACTTCCCGAATGAATATCCACCATTTACTCTCTGCACCTGGGTCATTGATGCCCCTGAGCAGCAGCAAGTCAGGGTGATGGTAGAGGCCTTCCACCTCCATTCCATCCAAGATTGCTCTCAAAACTACCTCGAGCTCCAGGACTCACCAATGGTAAGACATTTACTGTAGATAGCATTTCCCATTCATATTCAGCTCCCTTCACTCTTTGTAAAGAGGAGGAGACCCACCACTTAGTAATAGATTATCTGATGATTCTGTGTTAGGGGCACAACCAAAGCATTGTGCACTGTGTCCTAGTAAAGGTTTTAATTGGTACACAGACTTCATGGCATCACACTACACATATATTGAATTAGACCTGGTGCTACACAATTTTTCACAGTAGCATCAAGTAACAGACCTGCCAAACTTAACACCTAGAAATGTCTGCCCAACAGCAGGTTTTCATACACTAATAATACTTTCTCTCAACCAAGAACCATAATAAAAATAAATATTAATTCCAAGACTGTTTGTAGAAAGCACCAGCAAAATAAAAACCAAACCTGTTTGCTTCCCTTGTATTATATTATTCTAAACCTTTTCTGATTGTTGCTTATTTATGAATGAAAATACCTGTTACATTTTATTTCCTTCTCATAATAATAAACATAAAGTGTTTAGACATTATTAAGTGATTTCCATGAGAACTTTAAAATGAGATTGTATAACTGGTATAAAAAGTGCTAAGAGATCTATTGACCTCAAGGTCAGTAAGTAGAAAATTGAATTACATCATTAAGTAGAAGTAACCTGTGACATGTATTACATTGCAGCAAAGCCAAGGATCAGTCCATAGATTCTGTGGCACTGACACTTTTCCAGTCCCTGACTTTTATTCTTATGATCGCACTGCCATTGTGACTTTCAAATCAGATGAATATATGTTTAATAATGGCCTCAAATTTACCTATGAAGCTACAGGTAAGCTTGAAGAAATGTCTAAAAAAATCTACCTAGCATTCTCTTTGTTGATTCCATACAGTGAAACACAATACACAGATCAGAAGTGCTTACATGTTTCTGGTTTTCTGTCTCAAGGCTGCAGCAGAGAATATAACCAGTCATTTGGTTACCTGAAGAGCCCTGGCTGGCCTGGCCATCACCCCAACAATGTGGACTGTTCTATCATTCTACGAGCTCCCCTGAATCACACAATTTCTCTCTTTTTCCATGCTTTCAGTTTGGAGGACAGTGTCCAATGTTCACATGATTTCCTAGAGGTATCGTGCAAGTATACATATTTTGTTGGCCTGTGCCAGAATCTGCTGAAATCAAAGTATATTTTAATAAGCTTGGATCAAGTATGAGTTGGACTAATATTAGGGATTAATTTATTGCTACAGTTTTGTGGCAAAATGTACTCAGACTTTATAGTAAGAGGTTAAACAATAAACAGTATAGTAATTCCAAATAAATAGAGTCATTATTGGCAAACTCATCTTTACCTAGCTCTTGTTGATATTACCCAGTTAACAGAGCAAGCCAGGGTAGTTTTTATCTGATATTAACATCTGTGCATCTGTGCATAAACAGAAAGCCATAAATCTGCGTGCTTTCATTCCAGCAATAGATTCCATCTGTGTGATATTTTCCTTAGAAATATGTTTTTCCTAAAATAGCACTTCTAGTAACAAGTGTAAGATGTTTGCAGAGGTACCTTGTGTCAATAAGAAGCATATTTCTTCATGATCATCAGTCTGTCCTTTCATGCTTGTTGAAGGTCTCTTTATGCAGTGGTCTGATGGCAAAAATCAGATATCTGTGGCAGACTGATTATTTAGGTCTCTTTCATATCCTCTTTACTCTCTGAAGAAATGGATCTGAGCACCAGCATTATTTGAGCTCAGAAAAAAACCCAAACAAATTAAGTCTGAGCTATGTCATATGATCTGTGTCTTAATGTGACTGGGGAAATGTGTGGTCTGCAGGGTAAAGAATGAATCTTTTCATCTGGAATATTAGAATTTCTTATGAACTGTAAAACATGGGGTTGAATTGCAAAAGCACATCTTAGCTGCTAGCCAAATAATGTTTTCAGTCAGATGTACCACACTGTAAAATTTAGCTACCCATTGCTGATGATGCTTGTTCCATGCAATTACTTACAGAACTCAGTGGTTAATGGTCTCCTTTCCTTCTATAAATATAGTAAGAAAAATGATAGTATTTAAATGACAATTATGGTATGCACACAAGGCACTACATAGTTTGTGCTGTGCTTGTATCCCCATATAATTGTACTGATTTATAATTGGCTTAGGGATTTAATGTTGACTTCTTTTTCTTCTTGAAGGTCAGAAATGGGAGTGATGTGCAATCACCACTACTTGGCAGGTTCTGTGGAAACACTGTACCCAGTCCTATCTTCCCCAAAAATCATGTTGTGTACCTTCGTTTCAAGAGTGATTTTTCAGGGGTTCACGATGGATATGAAATCACTTGGACTTCATCATCAAGTGGTAAGGCTGTAATTACGAAGTAATTCCACTGAGCAATTTCATATAGAGGGAAAATGCAGAAATGTGGAATTCAGCCTCAGTTTGGGCCCTGCCTTATCAACAACTAAGACCTTCCCAGGCACCCAGAGTCCACCCTCTTCATTCACTGGATAGAGGTGGATGTTCCTGGAGATCAGTGAAGCAAGATCCATTTTATGTGATGGAAGCAATTCCCTCTCTAATGTTGACGTTAGCAACCTCAAAGGATGTAGTCCACTTAAGGTGAAAATCTACCTCTTTCACTGAGAGGCCAGAAAATATCAGGAACATCTCTCTTGGGATCCACAGAATGGTGGTGGTGATGATTCAGCCTACTCCATGAATAACCCAGTTACACTGTGCCCTAGAACCTAGGCACTGCTGAGCCCGAAGAGGACTGAAACCTGCCCTAGGAAAATCACCTGACTATAATGCTGTGTAGTGACTATATCATAGTCCCATTCAAAATAGCTTATGAAATAGCAGTGAATACCTGGGTAATAGTTTGTTCACGACACTAAGTCACTGGAGGGAGGGCCAGCTGAAAAGCACTGCAGAATAACCTTACAGTATTGGGTGGCTTGGCAATGAAAAGGCAGATAAAGTTCACTGTACGGAAGTGTTATTGAAGAACATGGACAAAAAAATTACAATCCTACCTTTATTTACCAAAATATGGGTTCTGAGTTGACTTTTGGCTTCAGCAACAATGTCTTTGGGGCAAAACACTTCCATGAAAACAAGAGCTTACTGCTGACTAACAGTCAAGCAGGCTAGTAGAGGGCTAGGAATTGTTGGGTGAGGAAGGGAGAACTAATAGATAGCCACTGTATAAAACCATGGTTCACACACAAACTGAATAATGTGCACATCTCTGTTTTCCTCCTTTTACACAGAATCCAGTATAGGTAATGGCTCACCATAAAAATTGGCTTATGTATGACGTATTCTGAGACTTTTAAATATGGTTAAGAAACTACTTAGGTCCTTAAAATCCAGTGATACTGGTGATAAATAGTGATCAGTTGTTCATTGACTTCTCCCATGGAAGAATTAGTGGCCATCAAATAAAGCCAAGAAGCAGTAGGTACAAAAGAAAACCAAACAACACAGTTCTTCACAAAGTATGCAGTTAAGCTGTGGCATTCCTTCCCATTGGATGCTACAAATTCACATGGAGTTGAGGGGTACCTCAACAAGTTCATAGTAGACACCTGATAAAGACTATTAAATATGAAGATGCCATCTCTGGGAGCTGAAAATTCTTGGACACCATCAGAGTAATTTGTGGAATGATCTGCACATGCTTACTCTTGCTCTATAGCTTGTCCCCAGTAGCTGGGAAACAAACTGAACAAGGCACAAACTTAAGACTTCGGTTTCTGTTTCAACCCGCTGTTTCAGGGGTTTGATTTTCAACATCCAGTGATGGTCTAATGCCCATTTCTTATTCTTCTCAGGCTGCTGAAGCCTCAAGTTTTGTCTCATACTAGAATAATCCTTTTATCCACATTTTTTGTTCCAGCTCCCAATGTCTTTCTGTTTTTTCAATACTGCTACTAATGTACTAATACTGTACCGTTGTACGACCATGTAGCATCTTGTGAAACTAAGCCTTCTGAGCTAATTAAGTGTCTGTTTCTAGGATGTGGAGGAACATTACAGGGCAGAACTGGCTCATTTGCCAGTCCCAGCTACCCTGGCACTTACCACAACAACACTGACTGCGAGTGGGCCATTACAGTGCCCAGAGGACGCATTGTCACGGTGAACTTTGATTTCATCAGTATTGATGACCAAGGGGATTGCAGTAGCAACTACCTGATCCTTTACAACGGGCCAGATGCCACCTACCCCCCAGCCGGGCCATACTGTGGGATGGTATGTATTGCCTATTGCCTGTGACCCTGTAAATGTTTAAATTGAATCTTTATTGTTTCGTATTCAGGATTGTTTCCCAGTTGTGCCTTGAATTTCACACAGATGAGTGGAAGTGAAGGCCCGAGGGTTGCCAGGGCACTTCAGGAGCCTTCCAATGCAGACCTTACAGTGACACCTAGTGGAAAACATCATCAAGAGATTTTGCTCTATATTTAGCTGTATTAATGATTTAAATACTTACATACCTTGAGGGAGAAATCCAAAAGGAGTATCTAGCACAGATCGGAGTTTCCTTTCAAATTATGGCTCGATTTGTGCCTCAGTTTTACCTCTTTGACTGGCTTTTCCAAAGGATCTTGATCTATAAAGCTTTTCATTATTCTTTTCTTTAATTTTAGGACACAAACATCTCTCCATTTACTGCTACATCTCATCAAGTCTATATTAAATTTCATGCTGAGTATGTGACGTTACCATCAGGATTCCAGTTAAGCTGGACAAGCTAGAACACTCATAATGAGAAATATACTACTATTCTGTGATCTACTGAAGAGACTTTAGATCATAAAAGAAGTTTGAAATTCAGTTACAATAACTGCAGCTGAAGTAAGGCCTTAAAAAATTACTGTAAATATAGCTGTGATGAATTTAGAGTTCTGTCAAAAAAGTGATCTCCCATTGTCCTGAAAATAAACTATTATCTACCCAACTGTGAAAAGGAAGTTTTGCTCATTTTTTAAAACATATTTTTATATAATCCCATGTAATTTCAAATGCTCTGAGTAAATATACCCCCCCCCCAAAAAAATTACATTTAATTCTACAAGTGAATTAGACTTAAGTACAAAATATTCGACATGAAGTTGCTAAGACAAGCTAAGATACGAAGTTGTCATTAACTAATTTTATAGAATTATGTGGTTTTTTACCAAGCTTCTTTGAAAGCATTAGTAAATATTTAATCAAAATACAATAAAATCAGACATTTCTAAAAATGTGCCTTGTTCTACTACCATTTATGCAGATAAGATGCAGTTCTTGTTGAAGAACTTCCTGTAATACTGTGGAATGGTTGTAAGAACCCAGCTCAGAAAGTACTCAAGCATTCACTGAAGTTTAACACAGAAAGAATGTACCATGGTAGTAAATCTTAACCACATCAACTAATGTCAGGATCACATTCAATATACACAAGGACTTGTGATTATATTTATTGAGTTGTACATTTAAGCTTCAGAATCTATTTTACAATTGAATTTATGAAAAAATTGGGAGATTTTTAGTAACTGATTCACATTTCTAGTCCAATTGTAGGCAACTCCCTAGATATTTAAAAAAATTGATATAACTTCAGAATATGGCAGACATAAAAATATAAATTGACCTCTGACTAGAATTTGTTCCTTCTCAAGGCAGGACACATCACCCATTAAAAATGTTGTTGTCGGGGTATGTAAAGGACACTGATTCACACTGTGAAACATTTTTTGTCACAACCCAGAATGGATGACCAATTCATTTCCTGAATGTCACTTGTGATGGACAGGCATGAGGAATTTACATGACAGCAGAGGAACACAGGCCTCATCAGAACTCCCACTTCATAACTAATACATTCAATCATAGTGAAAGTAATGCCTTGACGTGATTGTCACAATAATTATGAAATGCCAGTAAATTAAAAGGCAGTTCTAAAAAAACCCAGGAATTCTGTGGAGATTTCCTAGTGAATGCTGGGAAAGCCGTTGTTCCACCAACATACAAAACTTTTTAGCATCTGAAAAGCCATCCTGTTTAAAACAAAGTTTATGAAACACAAAACAGAAAAAAGGGGAAAAAGGCAAATGACAAGCTACAAAATACAATTCAAAATAATCTTATAATAAGTTAGAAAGAGAGAGAAACCTATGAACTTCAAGTCGCCAACAGAATTAGATGCTCAGAGTCCACACCGAACTGTTTTCATATCAGTAATAGAGACAATACAATCTTTGTTCATAAAAATTATTAAAAACCCATCAAGGAGACAGCAAGCAATAAAGAAAACAAAGTCCTCTAAACTTACTAAAGGTCTAAACTTGGCATTGTTTGAGATAGAGATTGCAAGTAAAATCAAGCATGGCTTCATCTGTTTGCTTGCAGAGCCCAGGATAAGTGAATTTCTTTTGGACAGATGCATCAGGGGCTATGCCATAGTCCATTGCAGTTTTGATTTTCCTATGAATCACCATGGATTTGGTGCAGTTGATGCAGGACAGTGAATCCCTTCAAGATCTGGCTGCTATCGCTTGGCTTGTCATGGAAACATCAGATTCTAGGCAAGAACCAGATATGCAAGAATGTTGTAATTTTTTGCATTTCAGTACCTGGAGTACAGTTCATCTGGAAGGGAAAGGGAAGAGCATGTCTGATCCTAAGAGCTCCCTGCCACTGCAGGTAGTGCTCTATGGTACATTAATTTCTCTTGCTAAATGCTGATCACATCCTAATGGATTATGAGTTCTCAGCTTAAACTTTGGACTTGTCAGGAGAATGAAAGAGCAGAAACTGACAAACAATAGAATCCTGAACATAGTTTTAATGAATGAAGTTCATTAGTGGGTTTTTGAGACTGTTGTCAGCCACACATCATACAGTTTATGGACATAAAGTTGAGTTCCCCAAGGACATCTCCATCCCCTGTGATCACTGCACTGAGGCTGATCTACTGTTGATTTAGTGAGCAGTATGTAAATGAGATCTGGTGATGTGCATGAGTCCATTCTGGTAACACAACCTTTGGCCTCAAGCTCTAGAGGGGAACTGGAGTTAAACAGATGAGTTTGCTGAAATCTGTAATTCAAAAAGATTCATTTCACTAAAAGAAAAAACTTTGAATCACTTTAATGCAAATTAAATGTTTTTGTACATTTTTGATATGACAAGTATTTGCTCTAAGCATGAGTTTCTGTCACAATGTCAGATTTCATGCAATCATTGAACTTCTGCAGAAGACTAAAGAGCACTATAAATGGAAATTTTAAGACTTTTTAAAAAAAAATCTAACAATAAAAAATGCTTGATGCATCTTTAAATGTTACAAATATTCCATACCTGTGTGTAATTTTATTTACAATTCAGTAAAATGTATGAAATCCTTTAGAAAAAAATGAAAGTCCAGCAGAGCATTTGTGCTCATGAAGACTGGTGAATGAAGCTGCTGGTACAAGGTTCAATTGATCTAGCCCAACTGACTCTTGCCAAAAATAGTCAAAGTCTAAAATTAGAGTAAATTATCAAACCAATTCTTTAGAAAAACAGGAAGAAAGTAACCCAATGCTGTCCTCTAACATTTTATGTGAGGAACCACAACAGAAATACCACTGCAGAAGTAATAACGTGGAGGTCTTTAAAGGAGAGAGCTGGTGCTAAGCCATGTTTCTGTCTTGGAAGGTAAGATCCATTTAAAACACTTGCTTTAATTGGAATGCAGAGCAAAAGCAAAGAGGAACAGCTAAACAGATAATTTAAAAATAATTATTCCTTGAAACTTCTATGTGTTTTTTGCAGTATACAATTCAAAAGCCAACATCTGTGTTTAAAAAGATTTATAGCTTCATCTCCCAGAGCTGGCGTGAATATCTTTGATTTTATGTCTGTGCACATTGCTGTCTATTTTACAGATAATGTTCTATCTGTATGTTCTGAATGCTGCATGCTCACATTATAATACCTGCATGACTACAAACCTTCCCTTGCCCCTGACCAAGCAAGGATAATGAATGTGCATGTTTTCACTTCCTAGAGCCTGCATGTTTTTAACTGATGTGCAAATCTCCTTCTGCGTGGTACTATATATATTTATTCTTATAGAAAGGTATATTTGATAAGAGAGTTATACATGAATGTCAATCACTCTGAAGACTAGAATTTAAAACAATAAGTTCTAAAAGGTCCATAACATTAATTTTTAATTGGCCTTCCCATATGGCAAGGCTATTCTTTGTAAACAGCAAGTGAGAAGTAATACCAGAATGAGATCATCTGGGATGTAGTTTTTCAAGTAAAGGAGAGAGAAGTTACAGAACTAAAATGCTAGAAATCATGGTGATGGTCAATTTGAAACATGAGCTAATTTTAGTTATGTTTGCAAAGCAATTTTGTCTGAAAAACAGTTTTCACTCGGCTCATAAAGAAAACGAGGAGGTGTCTCAGTTTCCAACAGCAACTCAAATTAACTGTCCTAGGCACCAAAATTAAAATATTTCGAGAAATTATTTTTTGTCAGATACCAAACTAAAACTGTAGAAATATTCTGTAGTCTTAATTAAAATTAAATGTAATTTAAAAAAATATATATATGTCTACTGTTCACAATAACAACATTAGAGGATCATAGAGATAAAATTCTAGAAGTTTGCCTTTATAAGGCCAAGATCAGCAAAATTAATATTGTGTGCCAGTTATTGCACATAAGTACTGCAGTTTTGATGGATACATTTTTAGTAGCAGTGCCTAGCAGTACACAACTTTTTGCAGGTGCATCTTGCTGTTGTATTGTCCATAACAATAGCTTTCCTTGGTGCAGGAAAAAAAAGGATAAAAATAGAATAATGATGTAAACCCCCATTTCCTTGGTTAGAAGAACTACCTAGGACAGCCAGAGCAAAGGCAGCATCATAGCTGCTCCTTAGCATAAGGAGAGGAGTCAGCACTGCCCATCAGGAGCAGGCTGGGGGAAGCAGTGCAGGGAACAACTTCTCCCTTCTCTTGCCAGGGCACAGCAGCTGCAGCTCTGCCATACAGTCCTGGCCATACATCTGCCCCATTGGCTCTGACTCCATCCTGCTGCCAGGACAGAAGGCATATGCCAGCCCCTGCAAAGAATTCAGGCATTTGCTCTACAAGCACTTAAGCCAAGTGACAAATTTAGAACAAATCTGTCAAGATATCAAAGATATGTTATAGTTGTTTCATAAGCAAAAAATTCAGTATCTGGATAGTACAGCAAGAGGAAAATTAGAAAAGCTTGTACTGTGAGCAAATGGCTGTAAACATGGGGAGGGCTCCATCAGCCAGTCCCTAGACACAGGCTGGCCAGCCTCGAGTTGGGGTTGAAGAGAGATCTGAGGATATTTTGGGCTGAAAGAGTTACAGAAGAACGGGATGCAGTGGGAAGAGGTGGTAGGGGATAAGAGAGGGAAAAGGGGGTTACTGCAGTGGCATAGGCCCTCTGCAGGAAATTGGTCTTCGTGAGTATGTCTGCTGATGGGACAATCTGAAAATTAAGTTTTCAAGATTGAGGAATGACCTGACCCTTGGATGGCATGGCACACATCCTTACTTTGTCATCCAATCTCATCAAGTTGGTGTGCTTCACAAGGAGCTGAGAAGCTTTAAAAGGAAGACTTGTCAGAAACTCCCCTTTGCCACATCCATTGCAGACCTGACTAGGGTTTTGATTAGTGAGTTTAAGAGACAAAGTATTTGTTAAAGCAATTAAGATCACATAGAAGGTATGAGTGATAGATGAACTGTTTACGTGAAAGAGGATAATGTAATTTGGTGGATGGTAAAAACAACCCCACAGTTCTGAAAAAAGGGGGTGATGGCAGTATGTTTCTTAATTGAGGAGTAATTAAATACTTCTGTGGTAGAGGTAGAATGTGGACACTCAGGCCATGCGAAATGTAGTAAGCTATTGTTTTCACCACTGCATAAAGGGGGAAATGAGAAGCCAGGTGAGCTTCTCATTAGCCATGAAGACACCATTTTGTGAATATCTTGTCACAGTCATGTGTACTTTATCTGTTTTTTGGAATAAACAAGTAAGGACCATGTTTGTTAGGCAATGAATCTGCTTAAGCCTTTGCTACTAAATAAAGCCTGCTACTACTCTCTGTGAAACAAGAGCAGTAGCGAAGCTGTCACCCAGGATTAGTGCTGCTGCTCAAGTGGTTTCTCAGCAGGCTCACTCGGCGCTTGTACACCTGGATAGGTGGGGAGTAAAGTGATGTCTGGGGGTTGTCCTGTGATTCTTCACTCTGAAGAACGCATATGGCTGCCCGAGCGGGACGGCGTCCCCGGGCACAGCGTGAACAGCAGCTCCGCCTGGGGCGATCCCCCAGGACAGGACAGGGCAGGGCAGGGCAGGGCAGGGCAGGGCAGGGCAGGGGAGGGGAGGGGAGGGGAAGGCAGCGGAAGGCAAGGCATGGGAGGGCAGGGGAGGGCAGAGGAGGGGAAGACAGGACAGGGGATGGGAGGGCAGGGCAGGGTCAGCCTCCTGTCGGCTCCCTCTGCCTCCGCCTCTCTTCATGCGCCACACCCACCCTGGCGCCCGCGGAGCCTCCGCGCCCCGCGGCCCAGAGCCGGCGGCCACCCACGGGGCAGTGATTGGGCCGCGAACGCTCCTGCGGCGCCTCCAGCCAATGGGCTGCGGGCCTGCACCGAGGGGGCACGGGGATTGGCCGACGCCTTTCCCCGCCGTGGGTGGAACCGCTGGGTCCGGGGAGCGGCTGTGCTGCTCGGGGCTGGGCCGCTGTGCGCCTGCGCGCCGGGGCGGGAGGATGGGGTAGGGGAGTGGGCGGGCGGGCGTAGTCTCCAGGATCCGCCCTCCGTGCCAGCGGGTGCAGATCCGCCGTGTCCCGCTGTACTGCCCGGTGAGTTCCCCCCAGGGGCCGGCGTCGGGCCCGTCCCTCTCGCCCCGGGAGCGGAAGGCGGACGGCATCCCGGTCAAGGCTCCGTTGGGCTACACCGGGCACAGGGCGACGGGAGTGGGCACAACTGGACGGGTCCCCCCCGGCGGCGCGGAGCGGAGTGGGCGGGCGGGCTCGCTGCCCTCGGCCCCCTCTGGCCGGGGACCGTCTCCGTGCTGTCCCGGCGGGTGCCCCCGCCCAACCCCCGTCGCGGCCTCCCGGTGTCACGGTGTCACAGTGTCTGTTTCTGCCTCCCCGACCCAGACCATGTCCAAGTCGCTGAAGAAGATCGTGGAGGAGAGTAGGGAGAAGAACCATCCCGAGGTGGACATGTGCGACCGCGGCATCTCCAACATGCTGGACGTCCCCGGCCTCTGTAGGTACCGGCGGCGGCGGGCGGGGAGAGCGCGGAAACTTCCTTATTTGTCCCGGGACGGCCGGGGGCGAGGGGGGGGCGGCCCGGACTGCACCGCTCCCGGCTGCTGCTCCGCCCGGCGGTGCCGCTGCCCCAGCTCCTGATGTGCCGGGGGTGTCCTGAACCTGGGGCGTTGGAGTTCGGGGAGAGGTTCGTGGGCAGGGGAAAAAATCGCTTCCAGCCCCCGGGAAGAGCGCCGGGAGAGCCGCCCCGAGAGGCCGGGTGAGGAGCCGGGGCTTCCTCTATTCTCTCCCATCACCTCAGCACCGTCTGCTGCCCGACGCCTCCCCAGGCGTTTTCGCAGGCATTCTGGAATTTGAGTGATGAGGAGACTCGGTCTCCTGTCTCTCCCTGCTGCCGAAGCAGTACCACCAGCCAAGTAGCATCTCCTGGTCTCTGAGAGGGATAGAGTAAGGTGAGGCTGGAGCTGTGCTTGACTGGTCTGGGAAGGGGAGCAAGGTAACCCTGTGTTACAGGAACAGCAGTGTCACACTTTGCACATTGTCCTTCCAGAACTGTGACAGGATATTGTTATTGGTAAGTTACATTTGCTGTAGTTAATTTACAGCAAGTACAACATACCCGTAACAAAATACTGTCACAGGTTGGGAGACCACATAAATGAAGAGCAGGGCAGGTAACTTTGCCCTCCTTTTGCTTTGGCTAAGAGTGTATATGATGTTATGGTACAGCTGGTATGCAGTGAGTTAAAATTGTGACTCACTGTTGTGTGCACAGGCTAAAATTTTCCTTAATGAATGAAATAATGAGAAAAAAGCAAAATTTAAAACAACCAACTTTCTTGAAACTGTAACCTTATTCTGTTTTAACTCGTTGCTATAGTTGTTAAACTTGATAGCAACCAGGAGCAAGTGTACTTAGGGAAGTGTCTGGCCCACTCCCAGCTCACCATTGTCTGTAGAGGCAGGAGCAGGCCAAAGTATCTTCATTCTTATCAATGAAGGATGAAGATTAAAGTAATCAAAAGTATTGATTCCTTCCCTGCTTCTGAGTTGTTCATGGCATTTCAGGAAGATTACATTGTAAAGCCTATGCATATGAATTCATATTAAACGGGAAGTTTCAGTGCATTTCTGTTGGATGAACAGGTTTTTGAGGCAAAGTAATATTTAGATTGCATTAACTACAAACCCATTTTCAGATTTATCCCTTTCAGATAAACTAACACATTAAGAGTATGGGGCAACAACAGAGTACTGTTGCTTTTGAGAAGTAGACTTGCTACCTGTTATCCACACTATGGCACATACTTAATTAGTCAGCTTTGATCTTTCAGGCAGGGGAAAAAGGTAATGTTGAAGCACATCAGTAATGCTTAAGTGAAAAAAAAAAAAAACAAAACCAAAACAAAGCAACTTTTCTGCTACAAAGATTTTTGGGTTTCTTTAGCAGTCAGGGTCAGGCACCACAATGTAGGACACCATGGTCCACAGGTGGTCCCTGGTACCAATTTGCTAATTAGGCATCCAAAGCTAGTTTGGCAGGGAGGTCCCTGTATGGAGTGCAGACTTGTGGTACCTTAGTGACAGTGCATCAGGGAAGTCTGTGCAGATACTCTTGGTTCACATCTTGTAACTTGATTTAGTGTGAAGATTTGAGTCCCTCTCTAATCTGAGGTGGAAGTTTGGTGAGTGGGGAGTGATGACTGATTTCTGTTTAGCTAATTGAGACCTTCTTGATTTTTCAGTTACCCTGCACTCTGGCAGATAAGGCATTATAAATTGGGTTTTCTGGTTGGTTTTGTTTTGTTTTGTTTATTTTTTAATTGTCAAAGTATTTGTTGTTTCCTATCTGGAGAAGTAATAACTTCCTCCAAATATGCCTTTTAAAAAGCAATGAATAGGTATTACCTCTGAATTTAGGCAGTGGTTTGAGAAAGTTTTTTATTTACTTGTTTGCTAACTCTATAATCTGTCTCCTTATCATAGAACTGTTTTGGTCGGAAACAATGTTTAAGATTAAGTCCAACCATTAAGCTGACACTGCCAAATCCACCACTATCCCATGTCCCTAAACACCACATCTGCAGCCTGACTGTTCCTGTGCCTGACAATCCTTTAAATAAAGAAATTTTTCCTGGTATTTAGTCTAAATCTCCCCTGGCACAACTTGAGGCCATTTTTTCTTTTCTTATAGCTTGTTGCATTAGAGGAGAGACTGACCCCCATCTAGCTAGTCTCCTTTCAGGTAGTTGGGGAGTGCAGTAAGGTCTCTCCTCAGCCTCTTCTCCAGACTAATAGGTGATATTTTCTAGTATAGGTTAGGTGTTCTGTTTTTCTCTGGCTTTCAGAACTGGCAAGGAAGTTAAATGTTCCTGACCTTCTAGGTATGTTGGATATCTTTCCAGTGTAGTATTAAAGGTTGTCTTTTCAGAATTTTTTTTTTCCATGAAATATCAAGATCTCTGTTAAAAACAGCCAACATAATTCATGCTCAGTGACTGTTCTTTCACAGCATCTTGTCTTTAATGAGGGCTACTAGTAGGCATTCAGAGATAAGGATAAGTTTAAGTTATGTTTGGAGGGAACATTTTGGTGGCATTTTCCCAGTTTTGTGCATTTGAGGTTTAAGAACTTACTAGGTTGGAGGATACTCCTAAGTGTGTTCAAAGCTGTTGATAGGAATTTTGTCTTGTGTGGTTATTTAATGGTTGTGAATGCATGTCCCGAAGTGGTGGTAACTCTTAAAGTAAGCTACTCACTGTAGTCTTGGTTATACTTCAAGGCCCTTGTCCACTGCATATTTGAGTACTTGATAGAAGGTGGTTAGTGGACTTGTGTGCAGTAGACACACAGTTAATGTGGACACAAGGATTTTGAAGCAGTGCACCACATACCATCTGCTCAGTGGGGCAGTCCTCTCCCTTCAGATGCAGAGCTATTCCTGTTGTGTTTGTTAAAAAAAATACAATTGTAAGTGATCATTGAAAACCAGTGTTATTTGGGGAGCGTGAGGAGAAAGGGGAATTTGTGGACTGGCATAAAATAGGTTGCTTTTCTGGCTTCTCTTTCGAATTTAGTGAATGCCTTGCTATGAAACGTGCCAACCACTCATGTTTTCTTTTGCCTTGACTTCCATCCTCTGTATCAGCTGTGAAAGAAACAAACAGACCAAACTTATCTCTGTCAAATACCAATGTCTCTTTCCAAATCAAGATTAAATACTCTTTGTATCAGGATGCAGAGTGACACTTCACAAAGACCATGTGAAACAGTTTTAAACTTCAAAGCCTTTTCTCGTTACTCTGGTATGTCACAAAATAAATGGTATACCATTTATGAGCACATCAAGACTATAGTTGTGCATCCACACGTGAATAATTTTTAAAACCTTATTGCCTTGTGAAAAAAATGTTCTAATGTGCATTGGTTTTCATTTCATATTGTGAAGTAAACAGATAGTGGTTACAAGGCATGCAGTATGGGCAGCCTGTAGGATGTTTGGCAAGTAGGGCTTGATCTGCCTTTTCCTTAACCTGGCTGTTAGGACATCTGTTGGTAGGACTTTAAACAGCCATCAACAGATATGGAATTGTTCTTGGAGGAGGGACTAGTCTCCAATACTTCATTTATGTATATTTAAGTGATCGACATGGGGAAGCTGTGAATTAATTAATTATTTTGCCCAAATACCTTGAGACATCTGCTGTTCTGTAGCCTTGTCAGGGAAGGAATATTGGATTAAATCCTGTTTACTCTGTAAGTGTTAATTTGCTTGTGTTACCATTCCATCTGTAAGCTTTATTTTACATAAAGTACATGCTTGTGTGGTAAGATTAACATACATAGAATCTTTATCAGAAAGTTAGCATTGATATAATTGTCTGCTCCTAAAATAGCCATGGTACAGAAGATGGAGAGGTAGGCTACTTGTAATTATTTTTGTACAATACTGTGATGCTCACCCTGCATTAACTTCCTTCAGTGGGACAGACAATGTCTTATCTTGGTTCAGCAAGGTCTCAGAAGTCTTCCTGTTCTGGGTTGTTGGCGTTTTTTTTTCTTTTCTTTTTTTTTTTTTTTTTTCAATTAAGTCAAATCCATTTAAATACTTTATGTAAAACTAACTTGCAGTGCATGGCAGCAATATATTAGAAGGCCTGGTACTAGGCCCCAAAGAGAAAAGCTTAAATGTTGTTCCTTGACCCATTCAGTTTTGAAGCAATAGTGAGATTGAGACCATAATGAGAATTTGTAATTACTCAAGTAAATTTCTTGTGCAAACGGTAGTATCCTGACCCCCAAACTTCTGTGTGGATATTTGGTGTATCCTTGAAATCAAAACAACTTACTGCTTGTATGCTAGTAATTTTTACAAGGCATCTGAGGTCTGCAGTCCTCAAAGAGCTGCTTCTTAGTGTCTAGGAGCTCCTCCAGTTGTGTTATGGAGAGGTAGTAATTCTGCTGAGGGAATTGTAGTGCCTGTCAGCTGCTGGGGGGCTGTGACCTGTTGAGTGATGCTCTGAGTCCTGCTCCTTGTCCTTACCTCAGCTCCCTGCATCCAAACCAAGTGGCCGCTGGGTCCACTTCATTCAGCCTTGCAGGTGTTACTCAGGGATGTTAATTAGTTGCTTAAGGCAGGTGCCTTTGTCAGAAGAGCTGACAATTTGCAAAATTGCAAAATTGACTTCATATATAGGGTGAGGAAAGCCACAGTTGGCTGTTCCACAGCACAGTCCCTTTCATAGGAGCAGGAGAGGGGCAGTGTACTTAAAATCTTGGTGTTTTCAGGGGATGATTGTTTCACACAGGTCAGCTTACTGTAAGTGAGCAAGTTCTCATCCTTGTAAAGGGTGACCAAATGGCAATTTATGTCTAGGCTCCATTTTGTAATATGCTTGCAGATGTGTTTCTGAACTGGTAGTAGCTTTGGAGCTTTCAAGATTGAAAGTCTTTTTTATCTAGATAGGGCTAAAAATGCTGTTGGAAGCAGTCCAGAGCACAAATTCCTAAACCTTTGCTATTTTCAAAATTACACCAGAATGTTGCCTTTTCGTTCCTTTGAGAGAGGTCAGTCTGCTTTGTGGGTCAAAGATGCAATGAGATTCTTTATCAGACATCAGGACTGAATGAGATAGTGAAGTTTCAGACAAGGTGTTGAAGCTTCAGTTTAATTTGGACGGTAAGGTCCAGATTGAAATGTCTTTGGTCTAGGGAAATTTTTGATGTTGGGACTTAGTGCTGTTCTCTATAGACATGTGAGAAGAAACCCTGCTGATAGTAGACTTGGTAGAAAAAGACAGTGGTGTGACAAGTGTGGAGAGGGAGTAGTGAGAATAATTGTTGTAGGCTTGTGTTGTTAAAGGCCAGCAGTACACATGGCTCAATGGTTTAGTCAGCAGGCTTACCTTTAAAAGCTAAATAAGCATGGAATTTTTTATGATACTTAAAATCATTAGGAGTGTCATTTTCAGAAGACCAGTCTGCAGCCCCAAAGCTTACTTTCCCTTGAATAAGCATTGTCACTTCCTATGTATAGAAATGATGAAATTGTGGCAGGAAAGGTTCACCACATGCACACATATAGATTAGATTGGGTTCTGTCTCAGTTCTCTGTTAGTAAAACACTCTTGTTTCTTAGGTCAGTTGGTGATCCAGAGCAGGTACTTGTGAATGTGCTGCTGTCTAACATTAGTGCAGTTCAGTGACTTCTGTGGTGCAACTAAATTGCATCAAATGCTGATGTGCCTTTTAAGTTTTAAAGTTTAGAGCTCTTCCTGCAGGATGCTGTTCTTGTGTGCCCCTTAGTCCTGATTTTTCTCAACAATATTCCTAGAGGCTTTCTTGCTCTGTCCTGTTCTATGGGAGGTGGTACAGGCAGTATTTGGAGTGCTCATGTTTTAGGAGAAATTCAGGGTGGGTGGATTATTTCTTCCTTCCTCCTCCCAGCCTTTCCTTCCTCCATAACCTGCAGTTGCAGAGGGAACTGTGGTGAACTTTCTGATCTGTTTCTGCCTTTGTGTGACTGTTTTTGTTCTGTTAACAGGTGATAGTTGTCTGTGGTAAGTCATGAGCTTTATGAGCTTTCAGGGGTTAGCTGAAACAGATTGCTGTATCAATAAGTAAAAGCTCTCCAACCTGTTTTCCTCCAACTTACAATTTAGTAAGTATTGATTAGCATGGCCAGTTTTCACACATGCTCACCAGAATATCTTCATTCCCAAAGGCAGCAAGACCCTGCTTGGCTGTCTCTAACATCACTAAAGTTCGTGATGTTTGTTGCTCTGAGGCATGACAGTTATAGCACCACAGCTGTCCTTCAGTCAGGAAGAGTTTCCAGCTGCCTAGGAGGAGCAGCAAGGTAGTTTCTAAAGCTGTTTTGAAGAGGTTGCACTTGAAGTAAGGAAAAGATGTAAGGGAGTAAAATATCTCCATTTTTATAGTTCAGTAAAATACAATAAATTTTTTACAGGGAGGGAGAAGGTAGTTGAGAATGCCTTCAAAGTGTGAATTTCTCCTTGTACTATTTAGCATATTTTTCTCATCAGATACTGCTATCCATTGTGAGCTGTGGAGATTTTAGGGAAAGTTATGGTAGTGTTGGGGGTAGAAGTAGGCAGGAAGAAATTGAAAGGATTCAGTAAAATAGAATATGAAGGGGCTTTGATCAACCAGATCATTAAATTGAGTACATACTCTATGTTGTCACCTGATCGTTTGCCACACAACAACAGTTGTGCTTCATGGATGTGAGGTTGTAAATGCAGCTGTTGACACTTAGGACTTAATCTAGCATTGAGTTGATAATGAATGGGGAACATATGGAAATGTAACGGCTTGTGTGATGTGTGTTCTGTTGGAATAAATGTTGGAGTACCTATCAGTTTTCCCTTGTGAAGGATTCAAAGGGTGGAAATGAGGTGGTTTTGTGTCCGGAACTAGACCTCTGCTGGGAGGCACCAGGACTTTCTGCTCAAATTGTGTTTGATGCAATAGTAGAAAAGTGAAGTAAAAAGAGTGTCTGGGAATGTCCTTAACTCTTCGGCTTTTTGTGCTTATTGTGATAGTGCACATGAATCTGGGGTTACTGGAGCAAAGATAATAACTTGCCTCTTTTTTAGCTGAAGTAGATAGTTTCTGGATGCTACAAGTGAGAGCTTCTAACTTCTTTCTCTCTTCATTTGCAGTTACCTTGTCTCATATCACACAGTTGGTTCTGAGTCACAACAAGCTTACAAGTAAGTATATTCCAGCTTTTGAACTTTGTTACAGGCTTTTAAGCAATACTGAACAGCTGGCACTGCTAGTTTGATTTTTTTAATTTCTTTTTTTTTAATAGACTACAGTGTCACAGCTAAGAGTGCTTCTTGGTGAAGCACTTTATTGAAAATAAAGAGATTGAGGATGTGACTTAGCAGCTGTGTTCAACCATCATCCTGAAATCCTTAAGTTACAGTGAGGACATCTGAATTATTTATTTTAACTATATCAGAAATGATGCAGTTTGCATTTTAGCAGATGGATAATTAACTTGTCTGAAGCAAGTGAAAATAAATTACAGCTCAACTGCATTATATCTGTAACCAAACATATGTGAGCAAGGCCAATGGAATGTGAGTTTTGGTCATGGAAGTCAGGCATTTTACTTCTTTAAAAAAAAGCCTTTTAAATGTAAATTGTCTCTTGGCTGTAGTACACACACTACCGTTGGCTAAGACCCTGTGGACCCTACTTGCTTTAAGAAGCCTTTAAGTGTGGTGTTGGTGAATAGCACATCATGAGGGTAATGTAAATGTGACTTAACTTAGTGGAGGGAGATATCACACTGACTTTTGCAAGGCAAAAAAAATATTTGTTTTGGTAGGTGAATGCTTCAGGCTTACTCATCAGTGTCTTGTGCAAATGTTCCTACTTCTGGGTTGTAGAAATATGATCGGTTTTGTCTCATCCTTGTTACTGAGCATCTAAAGTGAAGAAAAATGTTTGATTTGTCCTCATCTGCTCTTTGCATGTGCCAGTGGGTTTCTGTCTCAATCAGTCCTTACTGAATTTAAGAACTGAATTTAAGAGTGCATGAAATGGGGAGGGGAATGGAACCACCAAAGGAAGTGCATGTTGAGAACATGACTGAGAAGGTACTTTGCCGTCTACCAGACTCTACCCAAAGAAAGCTTTACAAATTGAGATGGGTTTAAAAATAACCAACCAAACACAAACACCTTCCCTCAACAAGCTAGCCAATAAAACCCAACCTATTGAACTCTAAACTTCTTGCTACACAAGCTTGAAGATAGTATGTTATTTACAACATGTGTATTGGTACAAAAATCTTGCTTTAGACAGCATTTGCAGAGGATTAAGCAAGAGGAAAAAAAATTAAAATATTCTTAGTTTCTAGTACATAAAGACTTCTCTAGATGAGTTTATTTGGTACTAATGCATAAGCTTAAGAGATTTCTACTAGGAAATAGGCCCTGCTTCTGATTGTATAGTGCCTTCTAAACTGCTGTATGTCTGTTTGGTTTTGTCTGTGTTGTAGTTTTCAAAGAATTATGTAGATAGGGATAGATAAGCAGCAGATTTCAGCTATCTAACATGTAAATGATGACCAGTAAATAAATTCATGGGTAGACTCAGGAGGGAAAATTGTGAACATCACTGTTAAACACAGCTCGACTTCTGGTTTAGAACATCATAAAGTTACAAAGAGCCAGAAGCCGAGAGAATGTTTTGGAAAAGCATTGTTGTAAATTTGCTTTGACCGTATTGCTGTCTGGCATCTGTTACCAGACACTGATAGAACTGGACTGCAGGGACACCTTTCTGGTGGAGTTGGACAAGTAAGGAGATGCCATCTCTGAACTTAGAGAGTCACAGAATGGTTTGAGTTGGAAGGGACCTTAAAGATCATCTACTTCCAACCCCCCTGCATGGGCAGGGAGACCTTGTACTAGACAGGTTGCTCAAAGCCCCATCCAGCCTGGCCTTGAACACTTCCAGAGAGGTACAATCCACAACTTCTCTGGGCAACCTGTTTCAGTTTCTTGCCACCCTCATAGTGAAGAATTTCTACCTAATATGTAACCTAAATCCACCCTCTTTCAGCTTAAAACTGTTACCCCGTGTCACTACATGCCCTTATGAAAAGTCCCTCTCCAGATTTCCTGCAGGCCCCAAAAGTAGCTTTAAAGTCTCCCTAGGGCCTTCTTTTCTTAAGGCTGGACAACCTCAACTCTGTTAGCTTGTCTTGGTACAAGAGGTGCTCCACTCACCTGGATTATCTTTGCAGCCCTCCTCTAGACTTACTTTCACAGCTCCTTGCCCTTCTTACGCTGGGGGCTCCAGATCTTGAGATGCTTAAAGACCAGGCGGTGAATCGTATCCAACCGCTTCACCTTTCTCTGCAGCTTTTGGTGTGTCACAGGCACTTTGAGGTAACAGATTCTGTGTGCCCCTGTCTGATGCTTATGGCCAGACAACTCTTTCTCAGTTGGGTATGTAGTGCTGCCAGGCAGAACTTCTCTCTGGTGCTGATTATTTGCTCTGGTATCTTCTGTCTGAATGGCTGCTTACCTGATACAAGGACGCAACAAGTTGTAAGTGTCACTCTTAGTAAACTTAACTATTCTTTCTCTGGAATTTTAAAGTCCTACAACTTTGAAAGCTCACAGACTTCCAAAGATTTAATGATCTCATCCACGTGACACCTTATGAATCTTAAACATAGATAAAAGGTGAGTTCAACTGAATGCCCAACTGACTGGGCCTGTGGTATCCTCCTTGCTCTGGGGAAGACAAGCTGAAACTTCTGCAAGGAGACTTGAATTACAGTAAATTTAGCTTTCTGAACACTGAGCCCGAGAACGGTGGCATGCATCAGCAGGAGCACCAGAATAAAAGACTAAGTGACTTACCTGTGTCCTAGATAGGACTCTTAGAGGTAGACTTGACTGGGGGAGGAAGAAGATATGATGATAAGAGGTGTTCAAGAGCAATGTGTTCAGATTGAGTTTAACTATTCAAGAAAAATCCAGCATGTGACATTTGTTTAAGCAGTTTTAGTTTTCAAAATTCCATTTAAAGACTACCAACAATCTAAACTTGTATTCTGTTAAATCTCAATTTCTAATTACTTCTTTCTTCTAAAGTAGATCTTAAATCAGCCAGATGCAGATATACATGTTCTCTCAGGCAAGGGATTCTTTCAACCTTTCTAATTGCTATGTTTGGGGGATTTTTATGGGGAGGTAACACCACCGCTTCTCCTGAGAAGTAACTCATCAAGTCAGACTTACTATTCTTTCACAAATTGATGTAGACATTTAAATAGACAGCCCACACTTTTAAAAGGCTAAATTTCAAGTTCTTATTACCATATCTGACACTGTTGACCTAATCTTTTAAACTGTGTAATTAATTGTCTTAGCAGATAGTTCTTAAAATGACTGTGAACCTGGTGGCAGTGACACTTGACACGCTACACTTAAGGTCATATTAGCATCTTCTACTAGTTTTCTGCCATTTGAATGAGTGGTCTGCTTGAGGGTTTTTTCTGCTGTTTAGAGTAAATATGTCTATCTGGAAGAATAAATACATGTAAAAACTGGATAGGCTTATTTTTATGTAACCTGTTCTTATTTTTTGCCAGCAGACTACTGAAAGTAAGTAAAGTTTAATTACCAAGTATAAGGACTGCACTATTAAATCCATCATACTGCTTAGAATACTTGTGTGACATGTTTTTTGTTGATATTTTTGTTATGCCATTCATACTGCTGGTGCTTGTGCGTGTACATGTCTCAATCATTCATTATAAGAAATACTCCCACATTGATTTTTCTGGAGAATATTAGGCTGCATTTTTTTCATCTGTCTCCTGGCTATTAGAGGAGACTTGAACTGTCCGCTTCTGCTTCAGGTATCTCCTGAAACAGTTGGGTTTGTCCTTTGCTGTTTGATGAGAACTTTTTGTGCTTCTGGATCAGAACCAAACTCTAGGCATAGCTAAATAGCTGCAATTCTGCAGTCTTGTTGAAGTGTGTAAGTGACAAACTTGGGACAAATCCATTTTGGAATCTTCTGTGACAATCCAGTTGAAAGCAGAAGGAGAAAGTGTTTTGTTGTTTTTTTTTTTTAACATAATGTAGATATATGGAGCAGTTTTTTCATATATTGTACTCTGGGAGGTTTTCATTCTGTCAGTTAGTGATTTAGATCTTTCTATTCAGTATACAGCTGAGAAGAAAAATTAAAGAAATATGATCCTCATCCAGATGTCTTTTGAACCCCTTGACTGACATGAAATCAAATAGAAGTCCTGACAAATGTTCCTTAAATTTGTGGAAAGGAGTGGCTGAATGATAGAGATCTGCCTGTCAGTGTCAGGGATTAATTTGAGTAGATGTGACCAAATTGTCTTTGTTGTATGTCATTTGATGGTAGCTGGGGGACATACAGGTGACATTGACATCCTGCTCAGTGGGATTGCTAATAGCACATGAATAGCTGTAGGAAATTAGGGTAGCTGTGCTGGAGGCATATGGAGGGATTTGGAACCACAGGACATGTAGAAATCATGCTTAGCCAGTTTGATCAATAATAAATATTTTTTTTCTGCATCTTCTGTGCAACAGTAATATTTATGGGTGTCCATTCTACTGTTTTGTGCACTTCTATTTAGGGCTGTTTCACTCAAGTTCAAGTGGAATGTAAATACTCTTGAGGTCCACAGCAGTCTTGACCACTTGCTTCTTCTGACACCCCTGTGCAGGATGAAATTGAACTTAGGTTTTGGTGTAGACCTTCATGTTTATCAGGGCCAGCCAGCCCTTTTTTTAAAGTCTTTTTTTCAATATTTTTTTTTTCCTAGCTGCTGCTGCTCCATGATTGATGGTGGGGTGGCTTTGTCAGTCAGGTGTTATGCTGTGCTTGGTTGCCAAGGGTTCAGACTGTCATAAGGTGTCTGAAGTTTTGTGTTAGGGAATTTATCATAGAAGTTCTTGAAATCAAACTTTGTCTAGCTTTGTTCAAACCTCTTCAGCTTGAGTTCATGGTTTCATAATGGTTCTGAGAATGGGTTGGGAACTGCAAAACACTGGAATGACCAGGGAGCCCAGGTCAGCAAGAGGGAAGGCACATTGCCAAGCTTGGCTTCTCTTTTTAACTCTGGAACTTTCAAGTGGAATTGTTTGGTGTTCTGGGAAACAGTGTAAAATAGGTGAGTGTGAGAGGTTTTTTTTCTAGCTGGGAATAGGGGTTGTGTATCACGTGTCTTTAGAACTTAGTTTTGTTTATAAATTGGCTTCACTAAAATACCAAATGGCTGCTGTTGACTGGAAAAAAAAATAGCTTTGCAGGCTCAAACTGAAGTCAGCAGGGTGGATTAAACTTCGCTTTTTGTAAGTGAGTAATAACTGGAGCAGAATTAGCAAAAAACAAAACAAACAAAAAAACCAGACTAACAAACAAGGAAACCCCACCAAAAAACCCCCAACTCTCATTTTTAATGGAAACATTTCAAGCATACATGTTGTGGCTTATACCTTATCTGACTTTTTTTTCCTGCTTGCAGAGCAGCTTTTGTGAACTGCTTTGCTGTTACGTATGAAGTGGTACTGAAATTTCCAGAATTCAGATAGCTACAGTAACTCAAGGTATTCTCCAACTACTTAAAAGTGTATCCAAAATTTCACACCCAAGTATAAGCCACACCTATTAATATCTTTATTTGGTATGCTGATGAAGTTTGACAATTAAAATCCCTGTGCTACACCACAAATAGGAAGTGTACTTGAAGAGCTTCAAGAAGTTCAGGTTCAGTTTAGCCCAGCCCATGAGTGCCCAGAAGGCCATACATGACATGCAAGCTGGGATGTTAAAAAGTTTTTTCAGCATTCCCAGAAGTCGTGAGTGCTGGTCAGGAGTGCAACTATTATTACTCTGCCAACTTGGTATGTTTTAATTTCACTACTTTTTGGTGTGCTTTAAATTTTTGATGACTTATAACAACTGTAGCAGTTACTTGACTTAGATATCTGAGATGATTAATTGATAGTGTAATCATTTGGATAATCTATTAAGAGGTTTTAGCTTTTGTTTCATTATCCGGTCATAGCTCAAGTCCAGGAGTGTTCCTGCTCACTGCTAATACCAATTTGTCCATTAGAGGTCACTGTTTAAATATCTTTATCGGTTTCGTGAGCAGAAGCTTCTGCTCCTGTCTGGGGGTAGTGGTGGGCAGCAGCTTAGTGTTTGCTGTTCTCGGTCTCCTTAACCTGAGGTGATCCTCTGCTCATCTTCACCGTATTCTTGTGTTGTCTTTAAATGTTCTGAAAAGTTGTCTGCTATTCGTAGCTCACTCCTAATGATTTTTCTATCCTTTTAATCTCATGTTCTGATTCCTTACCCAATATTATCAAATGTCTGAATGATGAGAGATCACAAATGGCTGCTTTTTTCCTCAAACCTCACCTGTATTACCTGATGTTTTCTCTGTCATCCTCTTCTGAGCTGCTGCCCTATACTGTTTTCTGTTCTTTCCACTGCTGCTTCCTTGATTCTCAAGTCAAACACTTTACTGATCTTTAGTCCTTTCCTGTTTTGTGAAGTAATTAATTTTTTATTGCTGGTTCCTATTTCCACACCTGAATTTTTTTTCTAATTCACTTCCCGATTCTGTCGCATTGATCATGTTGTTTTGACAGACACATGGTCACCCTTTATGATCCTTGCACATTTTGTCGTCTTCCAGCAGAGCAGCTGAGAAAACTTTTCTGGGTTTTTGTTGTTGTTGTTGTTTTTGGTTTTGGGGGTTTTTTTTTTGTTTGTTTTTTTTTCCTGTTCACACAGCTTACTGCTTCTTTGCTCTACCATCTCTTTCTAAATTGCTTTGCTCTCTCAAGCACAGAAGCTTGTCCCTGGATTGTTGTTAGCTATCTTGACTGTGTCCTTCATTTTTTAACACGATGCTGAACTTCCTTGGTGTCATTTATATTTTGGGGTGTCTCCTTTGTAAGTCACCTTTCTGGCTGTAGTGTGTGCCTGGATGTATTGGAGGTAGTCCAAAGACAGCAGCACTGCATCTGTCTGTTCTGAATCCCTTCCCAGTCTGGCTGCTTTGTCTTCTCCAGACTGCTGAAATGTGTTGTGGTGTCTCCCACTGGCATTGTCTGACACTTTGCATTTTACCAGGTATCAGACTGTTTCTCCAGAAAACTTGCTGATTTCTGGAGGCAACTAGATGTCCATATAGTCTTTATTCTTTGTTGTTGTATTTTCCTTTGCTTTCTAGCTCTGACTCCTTTGCATTGGCTTTTTTTCTGGCAACTTGTTCCACAGTGTTGCACTGACATATGATATACCCCAAAATGGTGCAAGTAAGGTGTCTGCATAGTGAAACTCAGGTTGTGTCCAAAGCTTGAGACTTCTGTCTGACAGTGGCCTCCCAGCTGTGCTTGGGAGTCGTGCTTTAAATTGATTGTAAGCCTTTTGGTTTTATGTTTTTTTTGTTTTACTTCCTATTTCTGGTACAGAGATCTCTGAAGGGAAATATCTTTGTGAATGAAGTGCACAGGGAGATGTGAGAAAGAAGGAAAAGGAGATCCCTGTACATATCCCTTACTAAATTTGTGACATCGGAGTTCTACACAGATGTTTAGACTAAATACCTTGTTACCATTTTTCTCTCCTCCCTGGAAAAAATCTAAACCTTTCATTTTGAAAAAGTACAGATGGTAGAGCATTTTAGTTTTAGATAATATAAATTTGGGGGTCGAAAATCTTTAGAAGAATGAAGTAGAACAGTTGAGAGATTTCTGTGCTGCAACGGCATAGAGTGCATGCTGAAACTACCCCAATTTATGCATAAATTAAATTGTCAAAATTTATCTTGTATGGCAACAAAGGGAGCTTTACATCATTAGTAAACATGCATACTAAAATAAAACTAGGCACGAATCACTTGTGTTTAACATAGTTCTTCAGAAACTTTTCTTACAAAAAGGGAGCTATGTTTGCAGGTGCTTCACTTATCTCCCAGTCGCTGTATTTTTCATTTGTGGGCTGCTGTCTCCATGTGTACATACAGGTTGCAAATTATATTGTAGGAAATCATCTTGCCAGCTATAGACTATTTTAAAGTTGTCATTTTCAATGCTAGTGAATGTTGCACAAGTGAACTCGCTTCATAAAAGAGCTTAATTTTGTATCCTCTTAAAGAATTTACTGTCTAGCAAGCTGAGTGGAATTTTTCTCTTGCTGATTTTGAAGGACAAAAATGAGAAGGTATATTTGGTCCATATTGAGGGGAAACTGGATTTAGTTTCGTATGGTTGGTTTTGTACTCTATTTTCTATGTATTCTTTTTATTCTTCTAGTAATCAGGTGTGGTGATCTGAAGGGGGTAAAGACATAGCATTTCCCTTCAGACTACTCACCCATCTGACCTCTTACTCTTTCAATTGGTGACCTTTGTCAAAAAATACTGTAGATTGAAATAACCTTTAGAGTGAAATCATTTCCAGATCTTTATCTGCGGGTTGGCAATTTGTGGTAACGTGGTTTCTCTTTTCTAAGTGGAATATCTGCTGTATCTAAAATGAAATGTATAATCAGCTGAAGCCTGGGATCAGCTAATGTAGAGGTGCAAGTAGCACACTCTGCTGTGCAGACACTTAAGAAGTGGCTTTAATAACTGGTTACAGGGAGCCCAAACTAGGGGCAAGTTTAATCGGTTCCCAGCTCTGGAAGAAGAACCTGCTGTGTAAACACAAGTTCTCTCTTTGCTCTTTTAGCAGCTTTTACTGCAGCCTCTTCTTGTGAGTGTGTGTTTGGTGGACAGGCTGGTGCCTTCAATAAAAATCAGTGTGTGGCAGTCTTTGATGCTGTATGAGGGGAAGAGTCAGTTGATCCAAATAGCAATGCAAAATAGCCCTATGGAAGTTTTTAACTATAAAAAGTGTAAACTACTGATGCTGTCCAAGAAAACAAACTGAAATAATGGGTTATTTGATACTTACAGTGAAAGAAAGACTACGTAAGCCAGCACTGCTGAGCACAGGAGTGGATTAGTATTCCTGAGGAAGAGGCTGAAGTCACCTTGGCTGTGGGGGGTAATCTATAGTATCTGTTAAAGACCTGATGTTCAGGGCATCTGTAGTTAGTCCCTCTTGTGAACTGCTGAAGGCATGTTAAATAAGCTGAAGGATAGAGAATATTGAGGGAGAGGAAGGTGAACAGTTAATTTGATTTAGCCAAAGCTGGCTACTGTGCAGTATGAAACTTGGAAAAGGTCATGCTCAGACAATTTAAAACATCTGAATGAGACTTAGTGAGATTTGGTGAGACCATTTTCAATTGCTTTTGGTGGAAGCCTAGTAATAAATCTCAATTTAACACTATCAGCTGAAGATCTTTAGTCCTGCAGAGGTTATTTCTCTAAACTATTCCCCGCAATTGAAGTATCAATGCGTGCAGATGATCTGACCTGTAAAAGGGGATGTAGCCTGTGTTCAACTTTTTGCATGGTGTACCATATGTTTTTTTCTTTTCCTCCTGACATAATACAGCAAAGCATCGTGGCTTAACTGTGCACTCCTCACAAAACAGTTATTGAAGCTGAAGATGCTGCGGTCCACTTGCAGTAGTTGCATGTCACACTATTTCAAAAAGCTTGGCTGATCCTCTGTTTTCCTCAAAATTATTTGTAGAAATTAAGGGGCATGTGTAGATCCTTGTTTGTATATCTTTCCTGACTTGAGCAGCACTGTTCCTTAGTACTGTAAAAAAAATATCAAACCATTTTCGTGAGCCGTTTTGGAGTGGTTTTGGTTCTTTGCTGTTAGGTGATTTGTTTTCAACCTAGTAATCTCTTCCGAATATCATCCCCTGGTTTCTAGTATTTCTTTCCAAATTCTGAAGTGCCTCTTAAGCTTTCTTCTCAGAGAAGAGCAAAGTTGTCCTTTCTCTTCACTAGGTGTCACTTGATTCCCAGCCTCAGCTTTTGTTATGCTCACAGCATTTCTCCTTAGACTCTGGCTTCTAAAATAAGACTGTTTATTGATAGATTGCTTTGTTAGCACACTAGCACATTAGTGAGCTATAGTATAATTTAAACATGTTCATAAGAACACTTTCATAACTGCAGTGCTTCTGGGGGCAATTGCTAAAAAAGAACTCTGCTTTCTGGAAAGAGCTGAAGATTAAGGAGACAAGTTCCTTTTAATGCTTTCACTAAAAGGAAGGTTTGTATCCATGTTTACAAGAGGGTGGAAGGCAGGCAAAAGGGGAAAGTTGAACTACATAATGTATAAATTAAGTACTGCATGCTTCACTTGGGATCAGGATTCTCTGCAGTTAACTGCCAAGTATGATATCAGCTTGCCTATGAATATTTAAAACCGAAACTGTTGTGTTCTCTCTTTGCTAATTTCTCTTTCATTTTGGTGAAGCTGATTGCTTTCTCTCTCAGTATCACAGAACTCTTGTCAAATTAATCTAAACATGACTCCCAACTCTGTGTACATTTATACTGGATGAACAGAATGCATTATAGGTTTAGTTTTGTAGATCCTTCCTCCCCCATGAAATGTGAGTAACATTTCATGTCTTTATAACCTTTACTCTAAGGGCTCCTTACTCATGAGAAGTTACTGTTGATGTGAATAGGATTAGCAACCATCTGCAGAACTGCGTTCATTGTATAGCCCACAGGATTTAGTTTAGGCTTAAGTAAGTTCTTGCTCATGTCAAGAAAACCTTACCTGGGATCTACAATGGACTGATAGCACTCTCAAAGGTCTATATTGAGTTCTCTTTACTCTGTTACTTTTGATCAGCTTTTAAGTAGAACAGTTTAATGAGAAACAGGCATAGTCTTATAAATTTCTTCTCTGACAAGTGGTGCTATTTTAATAGCCCTTCTGGATAAATATTCCTTTAGGTCTGGAGTGCTACTGCATGTCATGTTCCTAGGTTTCCATCTTTGTTAAGTAAAGAAACATTATGAAAAAAACCCCAAGGATTCTTCGGCCTATAGTTTCTTAAGTTGTGAATGCCAGAGAAACTAATAATATTTTAAATAACATTTTTATTTCACATAATATCTGATTCAAACCCCACTGAACTTGATGGGAGGTTTTTTGTAGAAGTTACATCATATGGAGATTGTAAAGGGGCTTGAAAGGGCAAATCATATTGAGAAAATCAATGGATGGTTACAGGAGAGGTGGCACAGCCAGGCCTTTTGGCTTCTTAGACCATGGGGACTCTGAGAAACCTGGCCTCCTAGATGTTGGTGGGGTTCATCTTTCAGAGAAAGGGAAGAGCATCTTTGTCAATAGGCTTGTCAATCCAATAAAGAGGGCTTTAAAATGGAGTTGCCAGGATAGGGGATCTTCAATCCATCTCACTGCCACCACTTTGAAGCCAGTGCCAGTAATAGATGCCCTATGCCTGGAGAAGGATCACAGGCCAGCAGGAGATCACCTGAAATGAAGGAGAATTGAATCCCAAGCAGTGAGGCAGCTTCAATGGGGGCCCAGCTTAAATGCCTCTGTGCAAATTCCCACAGCATGGAAAATAAGTAAGGAGTTAGAAAACATTTTCATGCCTGCAGGGTTATGATATTGGCATCACTGAGACATGGGATGACTCCCATGGCTGGAGCATGGTAGTGGATGGGTATAAGCTCTTTAGGAAGGACAAGCAGGGAAGAGAAGAAAAGAGAAGAGGAAGGGGTGTTGCCCTCTATGTCAGTGACAAGCTGGAGTCCATGGAGCTCTGCCTGGGGATGGATGAGAAGCTGAAGGAGAGTTTATGGGTCAGGGTTTCAGGAAAGACAGGGGCAGGTGACATCACAGTGAGGGTTTGCTATAGGTCATCTGACTAGGATGACCAAGTGGATGAGGCACTCTACAGGCACATAAGAGCAGTTTCCCATTCACAGGCCATGGTCCCTGTGGGTGTTTTCAGCCACCCTGACGTCTGCAGGAAGGGCAACACAGTGTGGCACCAGCAGTCCAGGAAGTTCCTGGAATGCATTGCTAACCACTTCTTTCTCCCACTGGTAGAGAAGCCAACTAAAAAAGGTGCTATGCTAGACCTTATTCCCACCAACAACAATGGGCTGGTGGACAACATGAAAGTAAAGGAGCCAACCATGAAACCATTCCAACCATGAAATGGTGGAATTTGGGATCCTTAGGGCATCAAGGATCAAGCACCTGGACTTCAGGAGAGCAGCTTTTGACCTCTTCAGGTGTCATCTTGTTAGGTTATAATGAGAAAATCCTTGACAAGAGAGGAAACCAAAAGGGTTTGACAATATGCAAGGATGCTTCCTCCAAGCACAGGAGCAATGCATCCCAAGAAAGAGGCTGGCAGGCAAGAATGCTAGGAGACCCACATAAATGTACAAGAAGTTCCTGAGCACTTAGATATAAAAAGATTATCTTCAGAGTGCGGAAGCAAGGACAGGTAGCCTGGGAGAAATACAAAGAAGTTGTCTGAGATGTTGATTATGTAGCTCCAACCCCCCTTCCATGGGCAGGGACACCTCCCACTAGATCAGGCTTCTCAAGGCCCCATCCAACCTGGCCATGAACACTTCCAAGGAGAGGACATCCACAACTCCCTTGGCGACCTGTACCAGTGTCTCACCACCCTCACAGGAGAGAATTTTTTCTAATATCTAACCTAAGTCTCCACTCTTCAAGATTGAAACCACTGATCCTTGTCCTTTTGCTACAAATTCATGCAAAAAGCCCTACCCCAGCTTTCTTGTAGGCTCCCTTTAGGTATTGGAAAGCCACTATAAGGTCACCTCAGAGCCTCTTCTTCTCTCTTCTTCTCTAGGCTGAAAACCACAACTTCCCCAGCTGTCTTCATAGAGGAGATGCTCCATCCCTCTGATAATTTTTTGTGACTCTCCTCTGGACACACTCAAGGAGCTCTATGTGCTTCTTATGCTGGGCACACTACTCCAGGTGGGGTCTCCCAAGAGCAGAGTAGAGGGGGAGAATCACCTCCCTTGACCTGCTGTTTATGCTGCTTCTGATGCATCCCAGGATCCAGTTGACTTTCTGGGCTGCAAGCACAAATTAATGTCTCATCTTAAGCTTCTGGTCCACTATCACCCCCAAGTCCTTCTTAGTGTTGTCCTCAATCCCTTCTCTTCACAACCTCTTCATGCATGGATGGGTATGCAAAACAAGCTGGATCCAGTTCTAGGTAGTGGTATGAGAACCTGTTGACTTACTGCTTTATGAGAAAGAGTTACATCTGTGACATATTAATTTGAGGCACTTAACTCCAAGCTGCTTTAATTGTTTTAAATGTTCTTAGTATATTGTCCTATGTGATAGCTCTTGCTAATAGAGTCCATCCAAACCATAATCTGTTCTCCAACAGAGGGCAGCATCAGACCTCTAGTAAAGATACATATCTAGTGTTGGCTTCTGGTTCTTCTGAGAACTAATGTCCACATGTAAGCTATTTAGTTGTAGAGTTATATAGGCATTGTATAGTAGCATTTAATCCTTCCAGAACATTGGAAATCATATCAGAATTTATGAGCAACAGCATCTTAGGCAGGCTACCCAGGTCAGTGGTGGAGTCACCATCTCTGGAGATATTTAAAAATCGTATAGACATAGTGCTTAGGGATAAGGTTTAGTTAAGGACTTGTCATTGTTAGATTAACAGTTGGACTTGATGACTTTGAAGGTCTTTTCCAGCAAAGGTTATTTTTTAGTAAAACATTGTAGCTTGCCTTGAATGGAAGGCTCCTCTGATGAGAAAATACTTAGTACCTAAAAAGTTGCCGCTAACTTCAGGACAAAAAAGAGTGTATTTATTTTTAAACACTTTGAAGCATAACAAGTTGCCAATACTTATTTCCAGGAGTATGATCAAAGTCCTCTGAGTCCTTGGTGTGCAGCCTGTAGACCTTCTGTTTCACTCTCAGCAAAGCTCTTAAAATCAAGGTGAAGTCTATAGCTGTCATAGTGAATCACTGCATGCATGTTCCAGTATTGAACATGGGGAAGGAAGATGTTCCTGGTCGTGTGAAGTGAGACTTAATATGAATGGGCTTCATAATGTGACTGAAGCTTCACAGGGGAATGCAGAGGCTTTGGGCTGCCAAATTTTACTAGCATTTGCTGAGGGGGAGTTTATTTGTTAATGACACTGGGCAGCAGATGGTCTTATAAGAGCTGTTAAGACACTGTGGATCGTACTGTAAATATGTGGGTGAATGAAACCAGGATGCTGACAGTTCACTCGTACAGCTCATCACAAGAAGGTGACTTGAGTGGAATTCGGTTTTTCCAGAACATGAATTTTGTGGTATTTGGCAGTGTGCTGTCTATCTGGAACAAATTTTGCAACTCCATAGTGTGATAGCAGTCAGGATGCATTTGTTGCGTAAAGTTGAGAATAGAGAATGTCATGTGGCTGCTCAGCCTTGCTTCACCATTGCTGATCTTTAAACCTGAAGGTACTGAACCTATGCAGTTTAACTAAAAGACCACCACAGGAACTTATTTCAGTCTTCTCTTTTTCTTTGAATTCAAGAGAGAATTTGTTCCTACTACAAATTAATCTCAGTTGTTGAACCAGAAAATAAGCTGTTGCAGGAAAAAGTCCTCTCTCCCCTACCACAAGTCTGGGTTTGACCCAGTCTTCTGTTTTGAGTTCTAATGAAATAGTTCTAGCCCCTCCATCCAAACCAAAATATACAGTTGTGCAATGGGACTTTTATTTTCATTTAACAGGGTGAGAGACAGTTTTTTAATCCAAATCATTCACTGAATTTTTAGGCTTTTTCTCATCTCAGCCTGCTTATGCAGGCAGTTTTTAGTGCAGCTTGAGGAAAATAATGATACTCACTATCCTAAGTGTGAATCACCACATGAAATACATTACATGGGAATTGCACAGATACACCAGAAGCTTAGCGGACAGTGTGTGGGGACACAGCTCTTATTATTCACTAGGGACATACCTCTGCCCTGACAAAAAAAAAACCAAACAAGTTAAAAACCTCTTATAAACTAGGCAATGAAAGTTGATTTTTTTTTTTTTTCCCCATCTTTGCAAATGGGATGAGCAGATAGAATTTGAGACTCTTCAGCTGTGTAGTAACACATTGAAACTAGGGATCTCTGATACTGTGATGGTCAGTCATGGGTAATCTTCACAAACAAATCTGAGACACATTTTCCTCCTACCTTGGTGTCTAGGTGTCATCTTTTTCTGAGTAGTTTAGTGGTTTTTTAATTTGTTTTGGTTTTTTTAATGAGATTACTTCATGTTCTTCCTTGAAATTATTCTTCCCTTATGCCCAGTCTCCTAGCTAAAGTGAGAAGTGAGATACAAATTTAAGAACTAATTTATTCTCTAAGGGGGGAACAGGATGGTTTGGGCAAGTATTGGAAAGGACACATCCACAAAATCAGTAGATCGAGGTCACTCAGTAACTGGGTCCACCTTCTTGCTTTGATGTCGCTAACTGTGTTGGGATTCTGTCAGGGTCTGCTTGAAGGGTATTTGTCCCCATCTTGTGGTCTGTTCACAGACACAGAACAGTTTTGCTGCTGCTCCATGATGCGGGAGGTCATTAGGTAACAAATCCACTGTGAATATGACTGAATGTAAGGTGCCTGTCAACCAGCACTGATTCAGCTGAAACACATTATACACAGCTGGTTCTCCTTGCATGAAGGCTGCACTAACAAATTGTGTCTGTAGTCTGACAGTTTCTGTAGGCCAGCCTCCCAGTGAGGTCAAGAAAGTTCCATTTTGTCACAGTTTAATGCTGGGCCAGCAATTAACCAAACGACAGATGCTCTCTATTAATCCCCCTCCCCTCCCTGATAAAGAGAGAATAAGGGAGAGAGACTTATGGGTTGGAAACTGAACTACACAGCTTTAATGAAACAGAAATTATAAAAAAGGAAAAATTATTGAATATATACAAATATACAGAAAACCGGTATTGTGTTCCTCCCCTCTTCCCCCCAGCAATGCTCACATCACCACTGAGGCTGCAGGACAGCCCTGGGAAAGTCCAGGCTGGACTCCTGGGGTCAGCAGCAGTCGGTAGCTAGAGGCAGGAATACGCAGATAGGGGCTGGCACAGATTGGGACCACAGGCAGACAAATGGATGGAATCCTCCCAGGATGCCAGAGCAAACAGGGACAGGAGAAGAAGGGATTTGACCCTTGTGATCCCTCAAATTTATACTGAGTATGACACATGGGATGGAATACTCTGATCAATTTTGGTCATTATCTTGTCTGTGCCTCCCTAAAGGAGAGTTGCAGGTGTGACCACTTTATTCCCTTCCTCTTTCCAGAGCATAAGATGTTCCTCAGAACTGAGCAGTGGCCTTGGTTCTGCACACCATTCTCCAGCTGTAACTATAAACATTGAGTGTTATCAGTCCTAGAAGCAGACACTGACTGAACAACTTGATGTTTCAGTGCGGATACAAGCAAGTACAGCTACTTATGAGGGTCTTAGCTGAAAGCAATATTAGAAGACAGAAAATTAGCTCTATGCTGGTCCAAACTAGGATACATCCTTCCTGTCCTTGTAGAGATAGTGTAAGAGGTACTTTTTCAGTTGGCTTTGAGAAATTTAATTGTCTTGGATGACAGCTTCTTAATTTCTTTATTGTGCCATGATGGTGTTCAACCTGAATAAACAAAATACTAAACTGACACAAAGGGAGCCACGCTGACTGTAGGTGAGGTTAGTTTGGCCTCCTGAATGTCATGCATTTGTTTCAGTGTTCCCAGAACAGAGCTCTGCATTACATTTAGCATAACTTGTGATGTTGAGTTGCACTTTTTCCTAGGAGTGTGTAATCTCTTACACTGTCAAAAAGGCCAAAACCTTAGCACCAAATTTTTATTAATTTCCAAGAGTGTAACTTCAGGAGACTTGTATTTAGTCTATGTTTAACTTTTGACTATTGTTAAGCCTTTGGCTAAACTAAGACCTGTATTTGATAGTACTTCTGATTCCTAGTCTTGCATAAAGGTAATATCTGAGAAGAGTGGAAAAATGGTTTTCCAGCCCATTGCATCTCATTAAAGTGAAATTAGAAAGTCAGATTTCTGAAAGGAAAACACTTTAATACTGGTAATTACTGTTCCGGTAAAATACTGAGGCCAGAAGCAGCTGAATTGTGTCAATTAAAATTCTCCATTAACTTCTGTTAGGGAATAATTAAAAACAACAAAAAACCCAAAACACAGTAGTAGTACATCACCTGTTATTTTCTGAAGATGTGTAATTCTTGCTACTGTTGAATGACAGATATGGATGTACCAGCTTGAAAATACTGCAAAGGGAGGGCTTTTAAATGTTCAGATGTGCCTAAATGGCTTCATTAAAAAGTCTGCAAAAAATCTCCTGCAACAAATATGACCCTCAACAGTAATATTTATATAGTGTAATCAGTGTTTGTTAGGGATCCTGTTATTGTTCATGATATAATTAGGCTTATAATCTATTAAATGTGACATACTATAATGTTATGCTTTGTAAACATTATTGACTCCATTTTAAGACTCAGATTGCCTCATGCCAACAACTAAAAGAAAATCGTAGCCTCATAAAAGCCTCTAATTATTTAGATGTGCACTCCACGGGTTTCTGATGCAGTCAAAGTTGAGAGTGAACCAAGATGAATATTGAACACAGGTGTGAGCTTCAGTGCAGGTGATTTGCCAACCTTCTTTGTTGTAAACCCCAGCTGTCTGCTTAAATCTCACTAGGTTTAAGAGGGAAAAGATGCAAATCTGAGTAGCTTTTTTACCTCGTTTACACAGGCATATTCATATTGTGCTTTTGGTTTATTGTTCACATTTCCAGATAATAACTGGATATTGATTTGTGAATAATCTGATGCAGCCATGTACGTGTATTGATTATTTAGTTGTTCACTTGTGGAAGGTAACTGAAAATGCACTTGACTAAACAGTTCATCTTTTAGGACCAAACTTAATTTTTTGTAAGTGTTGTTGCGTCATTGCTAAAAATTAATTTTTATTTTCTGTTTAAAGACCTCTAATAAAACTAATGTCTTGGTGTAACTGCTTGTATGATTGATTTTTTTCATCTCAAGTAATGAAATGTTCTGAGACTTTTGGGCTCTGCTCTTTTGAGACCTGCATGTGCTACATGACCTCAGAGGATGTGCTGCTTCTCTTTTGTTAGTTTGTGAGAGAATTTGCTTTCCTTGTGTCTCTGCAATGGTCTTTGTTAGCCAAAGTGTCTTGTACTCCTCACCTAAAGAGTACATAGTAGCTTCTGTCAAATGACAACAGATTCCAGGTAGCAGGCTTTAATATAAACTTTGCTTTTATTTCATAGCTGTTAGATGCTGTTTCTACTGTCATCCACTGTATAGAGCAAAAGATAGGTGCTAGTAGAGCACCTGTAGTCCATGTAGCTTGCTCTAATTGCACTCTCTCACTGTGAAAACTTTCCTACAGCTGTGCCAGCAAACATCGCAGACCTGAGAAACATAGAAGTCCTCAACTTTTTCAACAACCAGATTGAGGACCTGCCTACCCAGATTAGCAGCCTTCAGAAGCTCAAACACCTGAATCTTGGGTGCGTACCTTAATGCAAAGATTTGCTGTAGTAGGGGTACTGTCAAAGGTTGTCACAGCTGCACCTGGAACTTTGTTTAATGTTTAAGTTTCTTTTTGAAAGTGTTTGTGAGGAAAACTTTGCAATTATGGCTTCAGAGTGTTTAGCATCCTGGATAATTGCATACTTAAAGTTGATCAAGCACTTACTCTGGGATAATAACTATTTTAGGGCAGCAGCAACTCACATTCAATTAATACTGAAGTCAAACTTTACATTTGCTAAATTTTACTTCCCTAACAACTGTTTAATTCTGTGGTTGCTGTGTAAGAGCCAAGCTCTATTTTCTCTCTGCTTTGTTAAAAAACAGATCCTAATTTTTCCATGTAAATTTAGGACTTAATTCCAAAGTCCCAAATTTGGGATTAAAGAAATTTCAGTTTCTTTTAAAACTGTAAAAGAAGCAAGAAATTTTAAAGCATGATGTGCATTTAATTAAAAGAGCTAGGATTGACTAAATGTGACTCAGAGGCATTCTTGTTAAATTTTTATATATTATACTTCAGTAGAGTTAGTTTTAATAACTCTAGTTGCAGAAGGCTTTCTTGATTCATTAAAAAATAAATGGAAAGCACAGAACCTTCTTAAAGCTAACTGGGCATATTAAACTGCAACTTAGGAAAGCACTCTTAGGGGTAACCTTTAATTTTATAGGCTTCTCATAGAATGTAATTTATAAATTCATACTTCTGAGCTCCTTAAATTGAGGAATTTTTTAAATGGCTTTAAACATCAAATTTTGGCTAGGGTCTGTGTATCCTGCTTTAGATAACTGTAAAGTACCAATAACTGAATTGCATTTTGAACTGTTGGTATGCCAATAAGTGTTTTCTTGATGATCTGTCTTTTCTGTTCTTTGTTTGATCACTTTAGGTTTCTGGAGTGCTTTAATATCTGTTTGAACCTGGAATTGCTTTTCAGAGCAAATATTAATTCTTGATCAGGATTCAATATATACAGCACTCTGGCTCCTTTGTGCTTCATGTTTGAAGTGTGACTGTTGATTGACATAACAAGACAGGATCCCTTGTGAGCGCATAAGTTTTGGGCTTATTTATGGGAGCTAGAGATAAAAAAAAGGTCTGCATTACAAAAGGCTTCCTTATTGTAGAATCAATCTCATTTCAAAACAAAATGTGAGTCTACTGTAGATGAACAGAAAACTCTTGCTGCCTGTGTTATCCCTACTAGGTGAAGTGAGTGCTGATGTCACATTCTTTTTGTTCCTCTTTACGTATAGCATGAACAGGTTAAGCACCTTGCCAAGGGGGTTTGGCTCTTTTCCATCTCTGGAGGTTCTTGACCTGACTTACAACAACTTAAATGAAAATTCTCTACCAGGAAACTTCTTCTACCTGAGTAAGAAACTCTTTTAAAAACTACAAATCTTCATGATATGGTGCTTTACTTTCTGCAGTTGGAATGTATTTAATGGAGACCAAACTTCAACAGAATTTTTCTGATATTTATGTTTTTCTTTGAATATCTCTTGAATATTTCTACATAGCTCAGGAATATTTATCAGTCATAGACAGTCAACTGACACCACAAGACCTGAGATGACTTGGTTAGTAATGGTGTATTAGGGGTTGGGTTTTTTTCTGAATAATATTTTCTTGGGTCATATATGCAGTTAAAACTTCATGGAACCTTGCAAGCCTCAGGAGAAAGTAAACTGTTTTGCAAGGCAACTGAAGTGTGTTGACTCTGGGAATAATTGTCTTCCTGATGGGTCATTATTGAAACAGTATATGGATGTTGAAGTGTCCAGTATGTTAAAAAGTATGCTAGCATGGCACAGGAATGGTAGAACTAAGCTGACCTTTGCATGTTAAAGTATACACACTCAGAGTTAAAATAGAGGTATTGTAATGCATATGTGCAAAAAGGGATGCACTATGGTTGCCTAAGCAACTTGAATTCTGGCACTTTCTGAATTTCAGCGATGATGATACCTTATAGTATTTTCAGTGTGTTGTGCTGAAGGGGCTTCAGGATCCATGCATTCACTGTAAAAGCAACAGGGAAAGGGGGAGGAGGGAGTGCTGGTGTCTCAAAGATTTTGTGATTGTAAACTGACAGAGGGAAATTTAAAAAAAAAAAAATCACTTTTAATGAGATGAGGAGGAGGAGTAAACTGCTTAAGACAAATGTGATCTCCTTTTTGGTGGAGAGGAGTGGCTTTGCTGACCTCACCCACACTTCTCCTCACTGCACCCAGCAGTTGTTTGTGAGTTTCCATTTTCTTATCTTTTTTCCCCCCAAACATGCTTACAGCTACATGGTCATGCTGGGTCATCTTTTTTCTTTGTATTTTGTAGAGACTAATCATGAAAAGTACAAATTATACAAATTTAATCTTCTGTGTTGCTCTTATTTAATTTTGTCAAAAAAATTTGGGTAATTTTTTAAATGTTTGGTTAGAATGCAAATTGATGTAACAAATAAGAATTGGAGGTACTAAAGAGTAATGACTGTATTCTGACAGCTGAGCAGGGAGACTATATGCCAGTACCTGCCAGACTTTACTATTGTAGAAATTGTTAATTGTGCCAGTCCTTTTGAATATAGATGTTTTCCTGAACTTGCCAGCAATACAGTAAGCCAGTAAATCTAACTTTGACCGGCTTGTTATTATTGTGAGCCCTGGGTATGCTAAAGGCTTTTCACCAAGTTAGGATTATTAATCAAACCTGACTCCCTTTTATTGATTAGACCTCAAATGGTTGGGTTATATGCCAGCCTGTTTATATATTGCTATTTAATTTGCAGCCACTCTGCGTGCACTCTATCTAAGTGACAACGATTTTGAAATCCTGCCGCCAGATATTGGGAAGCTCACAAAGTTGCAGATAGTAAGTAATTTATCTAAATTCTTGGAAAATCAATTCACTTTTGCAACTCTTGTAGGAATAGAATCAAGTCAATTTGAGGAGTAGTAGGCAGTGCTTGCAGGAATAGGCCACTACACTTGGAACTGTTTCTTGTTTACCAGCAGACACTTGTAAATAAATTGAAAGAATTGAGTGTTTAGCAGAAAGAATGGGGGCAAGAGCGAGCAGAGTTCTGTTTTAGACTGCTTTATGGTAGCTGAAAATTGTTCTGACTACTTTATATTCACTCTTAGCTCAGTCTCAGAGACAATGACCTGGTATCACTGCCTAAAGAAATTGGTGAGCTCACTCAGCTTAAGGAGCTTCATATCCAGGGAAATCGTCTTACTGTGCTGCCCCCAGAACTAGGTAAGGTTATGGATGATCATTTACTTATTTGAATAATAACAGTAATGATACAAAGTATTTCCTCTACAATGAAGCCAGTTAATTAAACTCTAGGAAATTGTTATGCTTAAGTCATCATTGCTGCTAATACTTACTTTCTCCTGAGAAACACTCACTTTTTCACTCCTACGGGATCTGCAGGAGGAGCTAGAACATGATGTGTGTTTAGTTTTTTTGGTTTCTTACATGTCACTTTTTCCTTTTCTATTACTACACCTGACTGCCAATTTGCATATAGCATCTTGCTATATATAACGTATCATAAATATTTGGGCTGTAAAACTATTCTTGTCTCTGGCTGGGGGTTTAGAACACTATTTGGATCAGCCAAAGTTATATTAAGCAAAAACAATAGCAGTATAAGTGGGGTTTTTTGTGACTGTTCCTACAAAATGGAAGTTTGATTAACTAGAATAAAATACAGCTAAATTAGAGGAAACTGGCTCTGTTTCAGTAGCCTGCCTTTCTTATTGAGTAGACAGCTCTTAAAGCAGTGGAGCTGGTTGATATACTTTGAATTGTGATACTGGCTACTTAAATATGACTTCAAGGGTTTCTTTCAACCTATAAGATAGTTTTTCTTTGAAACTGAAGTATTGATTGTGCTGAATTTGCATTGCAGGATTCCATTTTATGTCAGGGGCATCAAGTTCAATAGAAGCTGTGCTTGTTTGCCCCAAGACAGAATTTGGTTTCAGATCTTTTTTTAAAGATTACCATAAAATATATTTTCTCAGAATAATGTAGCTATATCAGTTACCTGTTGCTGAAACATCTTACACAAGATTTACTCCTTGTATCTTGTTATTGTACACTGTGTATAGGGAAGCTTCTTTGATTCTACTAGTACTTTCCAAGTAATAGCTCCCAAGACTCAAAGATAGTGCCTGAAGTTAGCATGATAAAGCAAAATTATTTGTTGTCACAAGAACTTGTTTCAACCCCTTAGAAAATGTGGCAGCTCTTTGTGTATTTGACAATCTACATATTTACTTTTTGTCTTACAAAGGAATGAAAAGTGTCTGCTTTTTTCTGTGATATGGGAGATGATGTTTCTTTTGACTCTTACTTGCTTGTCCACCATAGGTCTTTTGCCTTCATCAATCTAGCTCACTGTATGATGCTGATGTTTTGTTTTTTCTCACCATTGGTAGATGAAAGTGTTTATTCCTTGACATAGGTATGTTTCTTTAGCTTTTGTCAGAGTAATATTTATTTATAAAGTCTTTCAACACCAATAACATTTTGGAAGCATGTTGTATCTCTAAATGTACTTTTATGTAGCTTCCTAAATTATAACCTTGTTTTTTTTCCAGACAGTAGAAATTAAATGCTGCACAGTCTAACCGCCTTCTGTGACTAATTAAATGTTTTGAGCATGCTGCTGCCTTACAAGCATAACAGCAAATTCTCTTTAAGTGGTTTTATTCAAACCAAATAGAAACATTTGAAACAAAATTCATGATGTGCAACACTCATCCTGCAAAACTCAGGATGGCAAAGAGAAGCATTTGTCCATTTAGCTAGTGTTTGTTTGCATTATAGAAAAATATCACAATCTGGTAGAAAAAAGACTTGTAATTTTGCCATACTTGGTCAGGATGAGGTGCATTGTCACAACTCCTTGTCACCCGTCCTTTATTACTCAAATGCTATTCTATAAATTATATTTTCATTAATTCACCAATGCTTCATTCTGTGGTCTTACCAACATCCTGATTTGTAATCACTTGGTGTAATTTTTCTGCAGTCTATGCCATCTGTGGCACTAGAATTATCTCAAAAAATTAAAATATTCTACCTAGGTATATTTCTAGGGAACATTACACTAAAGTCTGGATTTGTAACTTGTGCAATATGCAGGCCTATTTACTGTGCAAAGCAATGTTCTTGTTTGTTAAACATCAAGGCAAATATTTATTAAATGGACTTTAGTAAGTGGAGCACAAGTCTGGGCTTTGGGCTTGTTTGAGGTAGGGTGGGAGTAGGCCACAGAAATGTGGATGGATGACTAGAAAAAGAAACTTAATCACTGCATCCCTCTTTTCCTTCTGCAAACTAGGGCAATGCCTATGCAGACAGTTTTAAAGTCAGCCAGTGAAAAGTGGTATGTGAGTTTTATACCCTATATGGGTGGACTGATAATTCCATCATTGCTCTCTGAAGGAAAAACAATTTTAACTGCTTTCTGAGTGCTCCCTTGTAAATTTTTAAAATTGAATTATAACTTAAGAAGAACTATCCAAATACTTTGTGCTGTGTATGTTGGATAAATAGCTTTTCAATGAGCAGATCCTATTTGCATTAATTGGAGATACTGCTGTTCCCACTTAAAGTAAACAATCTTTCCTCTCTCATTATTGCTTTCATAATTAAAGGTGCTGAAGACTTTTGATTGGCGTAGTTTGGACAGTGGTGGACAGGAAGGAGCCATTAGATGTTCATTTACCGGGGAGATGGACACAAAATAAACACCAGAATAAAACAGAGTAGTTGAATGAGAAGAAGGGGCAGGAGTATGTTAAACTGTTTTTTAAAGATACTAGACATAAGTGCAGAAGCAGGTGTGGAATGTAGGGTGTGAGCCAAGGCCACAAGCAGGCAGGGGGATCACAGTTTCGGAATGGAGGGAAGTACCAATAAAATCCCTGCAGCCTTCTTTTCATTTCACCTGCCATGCTTAAGCATGGCATGCACCAGTAAAAGGACTGGGGGAGATTTGTATTATCATCATCTGTGTTTAGCCCAAAATAATTATAATGAATTTACAAAAAAAAAAAAAAAAAATTGCCTAGGAGGAAAAGAGGGGTCTAGAAGAGTGCACTGGTGCTCTGTGTGCGGGTGCTTGTCTGTAAATACAGTGTGTGTGAGTGATGAACTCAGGAAATGGCCAGGAGTTGGTGGGTGGAATTTGCAGCCTGTTTTTATCATTTGTCTCTCAAAAACCCGTTCATGAGGAATGGTGGTGGGCAGTCATATATAAACTTTAAAGAAGCACTGGCATTTTTTTTCCCGAGCATTTAAAAGGTTATGTGCTGCATTGCGAGACAAATAAATCATGATTCATTGCAGCAACAGAGTTGTAGTCAGTTATATAAATTGCCAAGGAAGCACTAAATCTGTCACTTTGTGTGTTCTGACCATTTAACAATTGGAACAGTGTTTGGAAAGAAAGCTGAGTAGAAACAAGAACCATGTAAAGCGGCAGATAGGATTAAGATCAATTATGGTGTTTTAAGTTCACTGTATGGTCATCTGTGTGGACCAATACGTCGTGCCACATAAAAGATTTTCTTAGCAGAGTCAGGAGTGTAAGAGTAGTATACAGTGCAGAGCATTCACAAAGTTGTAGCTAAATGTAAATAGCCACCCAGAGAAAGTGACTATCTGTAGGCTTGCATTTTTTATGAGGAAACAAATGGCATGATTTTTAAAACCCAGATTCAAATGTTGACTGTCTTCACCACCCTGCCACCAACACGCGTGTGTGCACATGGACGTGGAGTTCACTCATCTTTATGCATATGGGAAGAGCAAGGTTTTCTAAGGTTGCATTTTTAATTACCATCCTCTTTTTTACAAAAGTTGGCATCAATGGTTTTAAGTATACTATTCAGTACTGTTCTAGTTTATCAAATAGTTTCCTTAGGTAAAGGCAGACACATTCAAAACTGTGAAGTTAAGTATATACTTGAAAAGTGGAAAATTCAAGCTCTTTAAAAAAGAAAAAAAAAAATTGATGGGGTAGGTAGCCACTTTAGGAATTGAACATTCTGTAAATTAAATCTGTCATAATGGCTACGTAATTCTCATTTTTTAGTTTTGAACAGCTAAATTACCTTCTCTGAATAAAGAATTGTCTTTATGTAGAAAGTTAAAAGAAAGTGTATAAAAAGTCACAATGTTGCCATCACAGACATTTTAAAATGTAGGCTTTGGAAATGAGAATTTGGGACTTAATTTTGTATTGCACAAATAGTTGCTGTAGTTGTTTAGTCAAGTTAATATCAATCAAAATAGCAGTTTACTTAGGCAGTAAGGGTCATGTGCAAACATACTATCATATTTCACAAAAGATATTTCTTTTCTAAACATACTTTATATAAACACAAACCTTTCTGTCTTTTCAGTGTAAACTGTCACTTAACTCTACTGGTGTTACAACACAACACAACACTGTTCACATATACAGATGCAAGTTCCTTATGCTTGTTGGAAGCCTGAACATGCTGTGGCTCTTAGGACACCAGCTTTGAGCACTGGACAACTAATTGATACCTTGAAGTTGTAAAATAATTACCTGTTCCTTCTTACGGAGCTAAAGCAAAGGTTTAGTGTAAGAAAATAAGGAGCTTTACTGAAATTCCTAGTGGATGAACAAAGTAACTTGTTTTCTGTGACCACTGATATTGCACTTATTAGTTAAGGAACAGGAGAAAATGTACATAGGACACAGATTTTTGATGTAAGAAAAACATCTCTGAAAATTTGTGAGTATTCTGATTGTGTTCCTCATTTTCTATGTAGCTTAAAACAAACAAGTAAAAAAACCATAAAATAAATAAAACCCACCACCAAAACCCACTGCTTCTTATGTAGTTAGAGACTTGGCTGATTCCACAGAGCACCTGATGGAAGCTAAGGTGTATGAAACAAGATGACAATTCTGCAATTTCATTTTACACAGATTTTTTCCTGTAGCCCATCACTTAGATTTACACCACAGGCATTTGTTTCCTTACAGTGCTGTAATTCTATCTAAACTTCCCAGGATTCAGACTTGATCTTACATCTGTTTTTAAAATATGCAAATCCTATTGTTGCTTCTCAGATGGCTACAGTCTGTGCATAGGCTTTCCTGATGTTGACTCTACTCTGATTGTAAGTACCATCAGGATAATAATGATGTTATGGTCAGCAAATATTTCATCTCTTCTATTAAAGCTATGCTAGGTAAGAGTACTGTAATTAGAGCCAATCTGAGCAAATGTTATATTTGTTGTTAAATTTTGTTCATTTTATGTATTTCATAGCACTTAAAAGTGGTTTTGCTCTTCTGAGTACTCAGCAACCTGTGTTTGAATAGAAGTTTTGAAGGTGTGGGGCAGTGAATCCTTTTTGAACTCATTTTTTAATTAACTAGATTTAGATTTTGATCTGATAGGGACCCTTAAGAAGGAGAATGCTCTGCTGAATTCCTGTGTAATTGAGAATCCCAGTGGAGTTTCTGAGATTGGAAAAAATGTGCAATATATTTCAAAATAAATTGGGATGCTTATCCTCTAAGCCTCTAAGACTTCCTGTGCCATTTAAACATCTTTAATGTTAAATTCCTTTGACATCATGTTGATTCCCTTTGTACCAATACCCATATGTGTATTTCCTAGGTTTCTTCACTGGGTACTTAGCTGTGAGTGTCAGTTTGACCCTTCAGGTTCCAATCACTGCCAGACATTTGATACATAGAGCAGTGAAGGAAATGTCACCTTTCAAAGCAAGAAATCAGTGAAACTTAGAAATACTTGTAAATCTTCTAGTAAATGATGTCTTGCATCAGGAGTTTGGGAGAAATTAATTTAATCTAGTCATAAGTAATTTGAAATAATTTTAGAATATAGAAAACATTTTGAAGCAATTTCTTGGATTTTTGTCAAAATGCCGTTTCTTCTGCAGTTCCCCTAAGCTACCCACTCAACAGCATCAGCCAGGCTGGTTGCCTTGGTATCTGAAGGCTGTGTGTGGTAGAGTTTGGCTGTTGAAACAGCACAATTTGTCATGTTGAAGTACAAGCCATTAGCAGAGTGTGGTTTGGCTGGGAGTGCCATGTGTGCTGCATTGAATAGGTTTCTATTTTGTAGCTTTCATCTGTCAGTGTTGATATTCTTTACTCTTTCTACATCTCCTGCTAAGGTCAAGTTTGTTGTGTGGAGTGATGATAGAAAATGCCAGGATTCTCACCTTATTCCCAGAGAGTAAATCCCTCCTCCTGTCACTTGAATATGGAAATGAGTTTGTACAGACAGGTTAGGTATATATTCTGTCTGCACTTAATATGTATGTCTCTTAAGGGAGAATTTCAGCATTTTATCTGTTCTGTTGTTTTTCCCAGGCTTCGTATTCAGTCCTGATAGATTCTGGAGTGGAAGGCTCGTCATGTCAGAATCCCCATTACGCTTTGGAATAATGATTCTAGCTGACCTTTGCTATGATGCTGGAATTTTGTTTCAATATTTCAGGACTAAATTAACTTTGTTTTAAACTCTCTTCTGTGAAATGCTTAGGTTGGACTGTGCTAGAGAGTAAAATACTTTTCCTGTGGAATTGTAATAGTGGTAGCTGAGGCAATATCAGTTTGCCCTGTATCACTTCACCTTTATTTCAAGGGTTAAGAATTCAAGATACAGTATGTCTGCTTTTATCTTATTTCAGCTGTGCTCATTTTGGTAAGAGTTGAAGCAAGTGGAGTAGTTATCCTGGGATCATACAGAATAGGCAAAGTCTTTAACCTATTAAAGGGAGGAGTGAGAAGAGACTTAAGTGTCAATCCTCACTACCTCTGAGAAAAAAGCACAAGTCATCTTTTGCCCTTGTTAGATGGGTAGCAGCAGTGTTTGAGAACTAGGGCATCTCAGTTCAGCACTGAAATAAAGAATGCATTTTGACATTTGAATAAGACACCTCTGTCAAAGTCTCCATCTCCTGACACTTTCCAGACCAGATGTTTTTCTGTTTGAAGTATCTTTGAAATCATTACTGAACTGACACAGAGATCTACTATTAGGTGTATTCAAGTGAACATTCAAATTGAGATCTAATCTCTGAACTGATTGCTGGAAATTCTCATTTACTTCTAAGAAGTTGCTAGAATAACGAGTGATGTTACAATATCTTCCCTTGTGATTTCTGTCTCTGAAAACAGTTTTGAAACTGAGGGTGGGCTTAGGCCTTAGCATTTGGATTTCAGATTGTTCATTCAGCCTTCTCTTACTGTGGTGCTTCTGGTACAAAACTGACAGGTGAGGCTGCGGTTTTGTGTGGGCTGGAAAGCAGTCAGAGGAAAACTTTTATCCCTGTCTGATGGATACTTTGGAGTATCTCTGGTTTATTTGTATATACTGAATCTAACTTGTTATTTGAGGCTATGTAAAACCACCATAACTGAAGTGCTGATGACTCCCAAGTGATGCTATATGACCTCCAGTACAATAAATCAGGGATGAGAGGCAAAAGTGTTGCTGGGTTTGATCTTTTGAAGGTGCTTCTCCTTATATTTAGATTTCCTAGTTGTTTCCTTTAGTGCATAAAAACTCATCGATAAGCAAATGTATATTTTTGACATATGCTATGGAGCTGTAGATTTGTTTATCATATGAATATTTCTCTGAATAACTCTGCTGGTTCCAAAAAGATTTGAGTCACACTTCACTTATGTACAAGAAGTCTTTGCTCTCGGTCTTACTGTTCCTTTATAACTACTGTTTAAATCAACTACGGTTACTGTTCCTCAAAAGTGACAGAGGTCTGCAAAGCAGAAGTGGTTTTACTTATTTTTAGGAATATAAGTTACAGATGCACAGTTTACGTGTGCTTAAGATTTGTGTAAAGGTAATTTGCTTTTGATGACACTGGCATAGAACACAGTATATACTATTTTCATTTTTTTTACACAGACTAGAAGACACAATTCAGAGTTAATTGCTTTAGTATCACTTTCATGCTATAATAGCCATGATATTTCTTCCACCCCCATGCCTAAATCAATCTGTCTCTCTGTAGAGACAAAGTGCATGCTACAAAAGTAATAAAAAATATAAGTCCTGTAGGGTAAAGCAAATCTAAAACAAGCCAGGACAGACATATTTTTACATATAACCTAAGTTTAAATTTAGTGTAGTAGATTGATCCCTTACTTATCATTTAATAAAACAGGATTCAAGGGTATTGATATCTAAATAAAGAAATAAAACTAATTTCAGTCCTCGTGTCCTTATGTTTGACAGTGAGAGAGGCAAGACCTTTGTGTTGTTAAAGGAAAGAACATTTAAATTGTAGCCTCTAGAGGAATCCCTAGAACGGATGTGTTACAGCCTGAGGGCTCTCCTTGAGGTCAGTGCAGTGAAGTGTAAGCTGGAAGGTGAATTTGAGTATCAATGGGACTGGGATGTGAAACCCAGCAGTATACAGGCTAAAAGTTGTTTCCATTGATTTTAATGAAGGTCTGCTAGGGATTAATTTAACCATTTTGAAGAAGTGCTGATCTGGCATTTTATAGCAAGGATCATTTCTTATACTGGCTTCTAGTGTTCACTTCTCAGATGTCAGGGTTTTTTAATTACTTTATTTCACCTTTTAATTTTGAAAGTATTTAAAGTGTTGCCAAGGAGCATTTGGGTGCAAAGGGCAAGTCAGGCTTGTGTTTATTGTGTTTTTCTTTGTTTATGTTGAAGTAAAGCCTATGTACCCTAGTTAGACTTTACTATACTTAAGTACATACATGGGGTAAATACTATACAGTCCGTATATCATACTTCAAGAGGATGAGAGGCTTATAGTTGCATATAAGAGGTGCTTGCAGGCCAAATCTAATGAACAGGAAGTACCTGAGAAGTCTGGAGACACCCTTGCTAAAAGTGATAGGTAATCACTGCTTCTGACACAGTTTTTGGAAACACTACTGTGGGAGGCAACATTTTGTTTGATATTATGAGCACTTCTCTGACCTTTGCAAGCAGCTGAGCAGAATATGAATATTCACACAAGTGACTTTTTGTTTCAACATCACCAAAGGAAAATTATAAGAAGCAGTAGCTATCATGTTTTAGATCAAATGCAGGATAGCTTTATTGAGGGAGTTGCAGGGAAACTGTAACTGCCTTTTCAATTTCACATCACTCAGGATGGGGTGTTGCACACTATAATATGAGATGTCACTTCTCTTGCCCCGTGGCTGTGGGAGCTTTGAATTCAAGCTGTGATAAAATGGTGGGTTTAGTCAATGAGAGGGCATAAGTTAGAATGCATTAAAATATGTATACTTGGATTTTTGTCCTTGAATTTTCAATGGTTTGTTTAATTGTAGATCTGTTTACTGTAGCTTCCAGGTGGCAGCTAACAAGAGATTTGAGCAGCAGTTTTCAGGTCTGCACAGTATACTAGTTGAGCCAATTTGGTTTTGAGGTGAGTTAAACATAGAAGTTGTCACACTGATCCAATCAAACTTAATGGTTCACAGTCATCTTCAGATGCAGTAAGTGCTGAAACAGAAAAAAGGTAATGCTGAAAGCAGGAATTTCTAAGGCTACACAGCTGGCTCCTTTCAAAAGGCTTTTGGTCATTCTGTGCAGATCCTCCAGAGCAGTCAGCTGTTAGACCTTTTATCTCTACTCTTCTCCAGATTTTGTTCCCTTTTTAGTTTCTGCTCACTCGTAGCAGCATACATCCATTTTGCATTCATACTACTTGGAAATCTAGGACTGTTCAAGATAGAAAGCTTAAAGGCTTAGGAATTAGATGGTTCTTCAAGCATGTAAGACCTGGGTTCTGGAATATACAATTCTAATTATTTATTTATAAGAATCATTTTAGAAGGTCTCAAAAAGAATTTGAAAAGGAAAGGTCTAGTAAAGGGCCTGTGCTAGCTAGTCCTAAAGTTAGCCTTCTCCTCCTCTTACCAGAAGATGCATTTCAGTGGAGTTGGAGTACTCTTTCATTGTGGCAAAAGAGCAAGAACCTTAAGTCCATTGTGAGGAAATACAATCTTAGTCTTCTAGTTATGCCAAATTTTGAAGATGATAAATATTTTTAATAGGCTGATGTGCATGGAAAGAGCAAACCACCAATGACCAATGTTATCGTGTACCCAAATACTTTTTGTCATTGAATCTTCTGTACTAGATTTTTACTAGACACAATTTTGTATATTCCTTGCTAAAAATACACAAGGGATTGTATATGATCTGTGTATCAGAACAGTATGTAAATTTTCTAAAGACCTGGGGCTAGTGTTCTCTGCTGATGCTGCTGTTAGACAATATGCATTAAGGCATACCTGCGATGGCTTTTTCCCTGGCCCATGGTGCTGCAGGGATGGAATAACCACATTTCGTAGTGCAGTATTCCTGTAAAAATCTTATAAAAAGGAGACTGCTGGTAGGGAGGACAGGTGAGCCTAGTACCACAGCCATTGCTTCAGGTGGATTTGATAATCTCTTCCACACTGCTGGGTTTATCTTGGTGTGCTGGAGCAGAAGGGTTCATCCAGGCCTCTGGAGTGTTTGGTTACTCCAGGACTATTGTTCCTGAGATGTTACTGAGACATTTGCCTCATTCTTGGGACTTCTTGACATCCTGCAGCTGAAGGAGAATTAGATATGTCCTTCATTCATGAATGATTTAGCTGTAAGCACAGAAAGGACACCAGGATATGGCCCCAAGCAATGTACAGTGATTCAGTGACACATTTCCATCCTATCTCAATTTTAATTATGCATCATCTTTAATTTCAAATGGCTTGTCTTCTTGCAGGAGTGTTAGATTCCATTTCCTCTCTAGTCCTGATAAGGAGGGGCAGATTTTCAGCGACTTCTTATCCTGATTAATTTTCTTCCCCTTTGTCATTTGTTTCCAACTGGAAGTGCCAGTATCAAATGTGGAGGAGCTTAAAGTGTTGGGTGCCCTGTCCTTCCTGCTCTCTGTAAGGCAGCCCTCCTTTACTCCTGTGTGGACGGGCACACACTCTCTTCCCTGTGCTTGCCATGAGGACAGATAAGTTGCTCCTGTTTGCACTACAACGGTTGATATAATTCCTCAGTTAAAACCCTGGGCTGTGAGGTGGCAGCTGGCCTCTTGCTCCAGCTGTAGGTGGCCAGCGGGACAGGCTGCCAGGCCAGTTGTGTCAGCCAAGGCTCTGAGATTTTGTGAACGTGTGGCTTATTCCTGTAAGTGATACTGATTTTGACAAATGTTGGGGCTAAGCTTGTCTCCATTAATTTAACTATTTTTATTATTTGTACACAGATCTATCATTTTACTTTGATGCAATACTTAGAGATGTAATTACAAGTGAGTGCTTACAGTTTTAGTAGTTTTGGAGAACAATATGTGGGTTTTTTTGCAGGTAATAAATGGAAAAAATCCAATTAGCAATTGCAAAGCAAGACTGTGAGTGATGCATGATCTTCACAGCAGTGTGGGTCAGCGGGTGATGGCTGATCACAGCGCGGGCTTCTTCCCTGGTGGCCTGCGCCTGAAAACCGAGCAACGTGAGCCTGCGCCTTGAGCCAGCATAGACACATGAATTTTTAGCTTATTAGGTCCCCTTTGTCACAGTACTTATTCCTGCTTCCTGATCCTTGTTAGGAAGGGGCTGTCGAGTCCTTTAATGCATGGGGGTGGGTGCGAGGCTCCTAATGAGGCGCTCTGGAGCGTGAGAAGCGAGGGCGATTGCCGCCTGACTGACAGAGGGGTGAAGCGCTGCCTGCCCATTGTGATTTCAAAAGAACAGGCCTCAGACAGCTGACAGATGAGCTTGCCGAGGTATTGGTGACTTGATGATACTAGATATGAGATGCATGACATCTTTTCACAGGGTATAGTGGTCTGTCTTTACTGTAATTGTGTTAACCCTTTTTATGGAGAGAAACATGTCAAGGATTAGCTGTCAGGTAGAATGTGGAACCAAAATGGTGAGCAAGCACACCAGAACAAGCTTGTGTATTCATGCAGCTTACACAAGTGCCTTTGATTTTGAAAAGCTAGAAAATGTTCATTTTAGATTTCTCTGACAGCTTGCCTCAGTCAGTCTTCAAAACCTTGTAATTGTGTTTTCCATAGTTAAAGATTACTTTTCGTTTGTTTGATACTTTAGGTTTCATGGGGCAGGGAAGGCCTCTTTAATTGTAAAATTCACAAAAAACAATGTAAAATGTAGCACATATTTCTTAATTTAAAGAACACAAGAAAATATATCAATGGCTAGGCTGTCCTGGAATTAATTCTGTTGTATCCATAATTATGAGGAGTTTCAGCAGAGCATGTACTGTTCTGATTTTGAGTGGTAAATACTTAGAAAACAAAAAAACCAACCAACCCCTCAGCTTACACCTAATAGGTCTCTTAAGTCTTTCTGTCAACAGAATAGGTGAAATTGACATGTTGCAAGAATGATGCTTTTTCTTCGTTTTTCTCTAATACAACCACAGATCAGTGATAGGGTCTTGGTACAAACTGCATGTTACCACTGGGAAGGCTGAAAGCTTTATTGAGCATCTCTTGTTGACATTATGCTTTGAGAAATGCTTTGCAATGCTAAGCTACAGAAGAGCAAACTCCTACCACTGTGTCATTCTCCTTTCATTCCTGCAAGCTGTGTTGGAGAGGGCCCAACACCTATGCCCTGCAACTTCCATGTTAAAACTCCTTTGATTAAATAGGTTGAGTTCAGTCCTGCTGTGCAAATGTAGCATCACTGAAATGAGTAGGGTGGAACTATATTGGTCATCGGTTGGCGCTACTATGTACTCCTGTTTCTCTCCACTAGAATAGAAATATTTGCTTTCATTCTGGTTGTACATTCTGAAATAAATGAAAATTTTTATCCTCACAGCAAGGTATTTCTTTCAAATTTTTCATATTTCAATTTTTTTTTCATATGCTGTTTTGTTTAATCTCTTTCAGGTAATTTGGATTTGACTGGTCAAAAGCAAGTCTTCAAAGCAGAGAACAATCCTTGGGTTACCCCTATTGCTGATCAGTTCCAGCTGGGAGTATCTCATGTTTTTGAATACATTCGTTCAGAAACATATAAATAGTAAGTCACTTATGCTGTAGCTATATTGGTTTGGCTTTTTGATACAATGTGCTTAGCAAAATGTTATCAACTACACTCTTATTTGATAATCCATGCAGTAGTTTGGTATTCAGGGCAAATGTGTAAGCCTGTTCATTTATATTGAGGGATTTTACTGACAAGAAGGGAAATAAATGTGATGTAGACAATTTAGAAATTTAGGAAAGCATAAAGACTGATATTATCCTGCATTTGTTCTTAATTTCTAAAAGATATGAAGTAGCATGAGAGTTGTAAAAGAGCAAGGATTACAAACCCTTGAGAGTTACTAATTTTATGTAAAGTGAGATTTTGTAGATTGAAATAATGTTTTTGTTGTTATGTTTTTAAAAAGATGTCCAGAATTCAAAGCTGATTTGGTCTGGACTGGTTTACAGAGGTCTACAACCTTTACAATTCAAATGCAGGTATTCTAGTGCTTTCTTCAACAATGTAACTGGGAAAGAAAAATAATGTCATGCTGAGACTTCTCCCCTTCAATATTCTATGTACAAATGCTAAGCACGTGTTTAGGAAATATCTTTATTCATTCACAGAACGGAAATATTTCTTTTCAGTAAAAAATTCCATGTTTCCTAATCCACAGTAAAATTTTAGATGGGAAGTTATTTTTGTCTGACAACAATCTTGATTCTGCCTTCCTTGAAGCAGTAGGTAGTATTCTAGGTTGAAAAGTCAGTTTTTGCATATTCTCTTTATTTACAAACGTAAGTTAGAAGCCCTACTGACAATTTGCTTATATGATAACTGTCTGAACTCAGTTACCAGAGCAGAGTATTCACAAGTGATGGTTTTGTGATTCCAGTTAAGTAGCTGAGATGTAAATTTCAATTCGAAACTAAATGATCCAGCAATGGCTTTAGCAGGCTGTTCTTGATTTACAGAATTTAAGTGAAAAGGATAACAGATGGGAGAGTGGTTACAAAAACTGTGTCTCAGAAGTATCCTGATATTTATTCTGTAATATATGTTCTCAAGATTTATTCATAGATTTAAGTAGGCTGCAACACTCTTCTCTTAGTAGTACTCATGTACGACAGACATGGTGTAGAGAAACAGCTGTCTGTCTCCTTAGACCATCCCTTCCCCACAGTCCATTGTGTAGCTACATCAATGTTTCTTCATAATGTTTTGTTTCATCTGTAATGTAGACTAGGGACTCATGCAGTTTTTATAGGGTCCACTCTGAGCATCATAAGGACGGCAAAGTTTCAAGAACCGAAGTACAGTTTTGAGAATTTGACCCCTGCTCAGTTTGGTGGGGTGGAGGGGCTGTTGTATATATATAATTTTGAAAAAAAAATATAATACTTTTATAACTGGTTATATTAAACTCTTCTGGCAACTTGTGCAATGAAGATTGACATTTCACTTTATCACTTGTCTCAGCTGTTTGAAACTATCTGTACTATGCTTGCTGTCTTGTTCTTTGCTCAGGTGTAAGTGTCTTGTTGGGTAATGATGGATTTTGATTTTGTTGACAGTAAATATTTGTAACCTGTACAGTTATCAATGTAAGCAAAATCAGATTCTAGTCATTAGTGTGGGGGGGGGAACAAAGAAGTCTTTCCATGGCTGATGCATGGCCTCTAATTTAAGAAGCTTATTCATTTAAAATGTCATTTTCAAATATTAGTGATGACTACCAAATGCATGCAGGTATTAATAATTAGACGTCATTTTTTATTTTTGGCATGTAACCATTTCATATTTAAACCATGAATTAAAAATATGTATAATTTTGTTAGGACTCTCCTCGCAACTGCTGTTGATTCTTTATTGTACTTGTTTCGTGTTCTGTAAGGAGTTTGTGGGATTTACAGCTCGAAAATACTGTCCTTTTGATTTCCAGTTTCCTTTAAATATGTGATGAGAATTACTTGGGTGCCACCTGCTGCAGATATTTTTCTGTTTGCATTTGATCGTAGGTGTTAAAACTCATAAGCAGTGGTCTGGTATCATTATTGTGCACAAAAGCAAGTAAGCTGTGAACACAGAAGAAATGAAAAGTCCTTTTTGTGATGAGATTTTGTTCTTTTCCTGCTAACAGCTATACTGCTCCTTCAACTGCCTTTTTCTTTGTCTGTGTATCCAGGTAGTGTGTCTGTTTTCTCATTAAGCAAATCACAAGGATGAGATGTGAACGTAAATCTTCTGTGTATCTAAGCAAAATCAAGCTCTTTTTTTTATCATTCTATCAAAAGAAAAACTTAAAAATTAACTTACAGCATTTGATAGACCCAGACAGCTGAATTATTACTCTGAGAGGAAGAGTTACAGTTAAAGGGATGAATGGACAGAATGCTGTTTAGGTAACCTCACTTGCTACTCTGAGAAGAAAGGACAGCTCACATATACTAGCGGCTGACAAATCACATCAGTACATTTACCTTCAGGTTCTGGAAGATGGTTACTTCCATAAACCAGGAGCTATACATCTATATGGTAGATGAATTTTGAGTTTCTCTGTGCTCATCGCTTTTGCTGGCTGACGAGATAGTGATTTTGCTTTGTTTACAGGTCTACCATTGTCTGTAATAGCTAAAACAGAGAGAGTATGCTCATAAAATCACAAGTGCCAAGTTTCAGGGGCTTAGTAAGTTAGGTTTCACTAAGTATCTTATGCTAAGACTTTTTATTTTGTGTTTGCAATTACTAGATCATACTTAGTTGCTATTATCTTAGGCAGAAGGTGATAACTCAGTAAGTCTTGGCAATGCACTCGCTTGCAGTCATGTTACTAAACATTAAGGTTTGTACTGATGGCTGCCAGGAGCCATAACTGCATGCTACAATTGGAGATTTCCATTCAGGTTCTGTGAGGTTGCACTCTTCAAGCTACTTCCAAATAGATCACAAACCTCTTCCTCCTTTTATTAAATGTACTGTCTCTTTCAAGCATATTTAGTGAAAAATTGCACCCCATTTTTAGCCGTGTCTGAGGATATTTGTGCTCTAGTGATTAATAGATAAGTAGGGATGACACCCATGAGGGATGATTATGACTAAAGATAAAATGTCATTTGTCTTGCATACTTTACATTTTCATGCTCCTGTTTTACATGGTACTTAAGCACCAAATATAAAACCGGAATTGCACTTCATTTCAGAAGCGTATTAACCAGTAGGACCCTCAGATGAGCTCTTCTTACTTTGTACCTTCTTTCATTTCCTCTAATTTCCTTACCTTTCAGAAGAAATTATGCCTGGTGATTTTTTTCAACCCTCATTTTTCAAGGAAGACTTGTGTTGACAAAAAGATGGGCTGTATATTGTGGCAGAAAATGTGTGTGGAGGGGCTCTTAATTCTTCACAGGAACCTCAGCAGCTCTTGGCAGTTTGCTGGCTTTTGTTAGCTAAAATACACCCACTGCACATATCATCCTGTGACAGCATCATTTGGAAATAGGTCAGTTTGCCAAGAGTATAATGATTCTTAATCTGACTGCAATACTAACTTTCTGAAAGTTTAGTAAGCTGAATTTAGGCTTTGATTCTATATATACTCAGAAGTTGCCAATAAATTCCCCATGTAGTGTCATGATACTGTTGAAAAGCAGTTAAGAACTTCCTCAAGCAGTAAAGGGTAATGGCAACCTCATCTCCTCAAAGGGCTTAACTAAATGTTTTATATTTTATTCATGCCTTTAGTCAACTTCAGAGTGACCTTTAGATTGTAAGTATATTCTCAGAGGATCTTCTTTGTATAGAGTACTGACAAAAAGATGATTGATTGTGTGATGTAGTGGTTACAATGTACTTAGACAATTGTAGGCAGACATGAATGTTTGAAAGAAAACACTGAATTACGTTCCTATGAAGAATGGAATTCCTGTGATGCTTGTAAGAATCATTGTAGGATATTGGTGATTTGATTGAGGTGACGTGAAGCTGAGGTATGCAATTAGAACCAGTGGGTGAATTTGGTTCCTGGTATTTGCAGCAAAGTTAATACAGGAAGCTTCTCTTTAGGTACATTTCTGGCATTAGTCATGTGCTCTTGATCAGCCTTCATGTGCAGCCTGCTCTGTCCCTGTTTGTTCTTGTAGCAGAAAGTATTGTGGTTTTGCTTTTGTCACAGCAGAGTCTATTGCAGTCATCACCACCTGATAATGTAATCTCAGCTAAAAGAAAGATTTGCCAGGTCTTGGGTACTTAGAGTAGCACCCAGACTTTTAGCATTTTAAGATGCTGTTGAACCCAGCAAATACCTTTTAACACTTTACTGAGTGTGGTCTCCCTGTTTGAATTCCTTATTCCAGTGAGGCAGAATTGGTATAAAATAGTCACAATCTGAGTTTTTAGAAAGCAGATTGTCCCCATGAAGCAGTCAGTTTGGAGTCAAGAGTCTACATAGTGTTTTGTGAAAGAAAGCAAGCTGCACTTTCGACGTTTCCATCAGAAAAGGGGTAGAAGAGCAAACCATTTTGAAGACCGTCACATTAAGCAGAGGAAGCAGTTTGATAAATGCTATGCTGAGTGAGTATCACTTGAAAGCATTGGAATGTAGGTTTCCCTGAGCAGATTGCGTTGTGCTAAGCATTGTAATGGAAAACATTTTATCGGCAGTGACAGTCTGGAAAAAATCCACTCTTGATTCAGTCTTCTCTTTAGAGACAATCTCCTCAGCTTTCTTCTTGAGAATGATTTGTTGCACTGGACCCCCAGTGTTACGTAGCAGCTGCTTCCAGGGCAGCAGACACTGGTCATGAAGTAAGAGATTATTCTTCTAGGTTGTATTAAAGAAGAGTATTTCAGCATTTATTTGAAACAACTATAGGAGGCTGGCAAGATACTTGGAGTAATGCAGTAGAATACAGATAGTATCCTGAAATAACTCCTGTTCTTATTCCACATTTGTTAAGCCAATTTAATTTCAGTTGCATGATTGGTACTGTCCAAGATTTAAAGTTGATGATGATGATCAGTAAAAGCACCTATCACCAAGTGGAAAGTAATAAAAAAGGTCATATGTTGGTGGTTGGGAAGCATGCTGGGGAAGTGGCGATTGCTAACAATTGAGTTGGAGGCATTAGGAGAGTACGGTGGTAGAAGATGTTGTCTTGAAATGGTGTTGCTTGTGCGGCACAGTGTTGGACCTGCAAGAATTTATTTTTTTCCGTTCACACAAAAATCAGGATTGTGTGGTTTTCTGTTGACACAAAGCTAGCAGCAGGGAAGAAAGTCAGTATACCATGCAGGAAAAATGAGCAAATATAGACAAAGGCTTGGGTGGGTTACAGGTTACAGGTGTTCTGTGAGCCACCAGTGTGATGCTATGGAGTGAGGGCAAGAGAAATTGAAGCACAGTCTCCAGAGCTGGGTTAAGAGAGTGGAAATTTTCCAGTACAGAAAAGGAACTATTACACAGTTCTAGTCGTCAAGTTCATGAAAGATGAATTCAGACAGGAACAGGCAAAGTGAAGAAGGATAATAAAAGCAATGAAGAGCTAAGAAGAGATCTAAAAGGTATTTGGTTTATTTAGCAAAGAGATCAGTGGTGTCATTGGAGGGAGAGAGAAGAGACTTCATTGAAGGCATTTAAAAAAAAAAATGTGTGCATAAGAACAAATATAAATAACCTGGTCAGGTGTATCTCTGAAAGAACATCTCTAAGGGAGCAAGGTAATAACCTTCTGCTGGAAATAGTCTTCTGATGCTAGAAACAAAGGCCAAAATCTTGTTTATTTCCAAGTGAGTACTGATCAACATGAGGAGGAGTATATGACGTGATTGCTTGTGGCAGAGAACCGCGTGTCTGTGATGCAGGCAAAACTTTGTGCTCCTATATTCATATCTTCTGAATTTTGAGTGAAAATTGATGACTCGCCACCATATATTAAGATAACTTCACATTGCAGTTATCTGCTAAGGGAGACAATGTTCTTTTTTCTGTTAATATAAATAAAGCAAAATATATTTCATATTTCTGCATACATTTAATGATTTGTTTAAACATGTGTCAGTTTTGTGCAATATTTTGAAATGACTGAAATTTTTATTAACCTAATAATTATTTTACAAATCATACATTCATCAGAAAAAATTCATTTTGGGTACACAAATCTTCATGTTCTTTTCTCCACTTGGATTTGAGAGAGAATGCTTCTCTTTGGCTGCCACTATATATTATTTAGTAACTTTTATTATAGTCATTATCTAATATTGTAAGAACTGAATCGAACAAAGTATGATGTCAAGAGTAATTTTCAATGGTGAGAGTAGAATGAGAGGGATGTCAGAGGGAAATAAAATTGTTAAAGAGGAACACAGTTGCTTTAGACATTCTATATTTGAAGGAGTACAGTTAGATGTGTCAGCTGTTTGTTTGGGACAGAAGTAAATGAAAATTTGAAGAACATGGATTCTGTGATTCTAGTCTGCCTTGTTAAGAAACATAGTTCATAATAAATACTGTTATCCTTTATTTTTCTTTTATGAATAATTTTCTTCGGTAGTTTGTGAAATAGAAGCCTTCAAGTATTAGTTAGTTTGTGGAATAGAAGGCTTTATGTATTTATTTTCTCTTGGGCTCAGTTGTACAAATACAGGAATGAAGCATTCTCATTGTTTCTAGAGGGATTGCTCTTGTGCTTCTGGGGTGAATCTTTAGCAAGTACTTCTTTTCCCTTCTCATTTGCACAGTGTGGTTGTCCTGGGCCCTGTGCAAGAAATCAGATGGTGTTATGTGTGCAACAGTCCATTGCTGGAGCTCACTTCTATATTTCAGTGACTTTTTATCCTGGCATCTTTACAATTCAGCCCCTGGTGTGGATGCACCATCTGTGCTAGTGGTAGCTCTGACCTCTTGCATCTTGTTTCAAAGGCTGGGTAGAGACAGTGGAGAAGAGATGACTTCAGTAGTTTCCCATAGGTGAAGTTCTCTGAGGTGCCTCTTCTCCTGTGAAGATGAACTAAAGGGAAATCAAGTTTCCTTCAAAGGATGTCAGGGAGCAAGACCAATCATAGCTAAGAAATAAGCAAATGTTAACAATCCCGATTCACACATTTAAATCACGTATCAGTAAAAAAAATTATCCAATAAAAATATTTTATCAAGCTGATGTGGGGAAATATAAAAATGTTATTTACATTTTGTTCTCTTGCATCACGGGCAAGTACTGTGTATTTTATAGGAAAATACTGATTCATATTCCAACCAAATGTTGTATTTATTGGCTGTATTTTAAAAATTGATAAATATATTAGTACATTATTTCCAAGAGAGACAATAGATGACTCAGAATCCTGACATCTTTAGACAACATTTACATACAAATATGTAACTCTTCCCTAAAGAAGAAAAAACTGGAACCCATGTTGAAAGATTAACAAGAAAAACAGTATCTCTGTATATTTGTGTTTATATATTACTAAGATGGATATGTAATAAAAAACAATACTATCACTGATGAGTCTGACAGATATAGATACAGCACATATAAATACTGGTCTAACTACTGATATTACTTTTCCCTTTGATGTGAACTTTCACAGGAAGTTCAGATTATTAATCAGTAATCCATTTACCACGTGAAGGATGATGGCCCAGAGTTTAAGTCACTGGGGCAGATGTCTAGTCCTGTATTAGAAGCAGAATTGGAATAAAAAAGTTAGGAAAGTGCAGAAGATGAGGAACTGTTCAAACTGAAGGTAGAGAAACAGTGTCAATAGGATACAGGATTTGAATATGGAAAGACAAAGTTGCATCTAACTACAGGGCAAGGCAAGATGAGAAATAATATGGTGTTTACATGCACACACCTCAAAATTATTTGCAGATTAGGAACAGAAAGCAAGGTTCAACCTTGTAAAAGGATGCTTACCAGAGCAAGATGCCAGGAAAAGTAGCAGATTCATTTTCTCTTACTGTCCTTTAATTGCTTCAAGATACATTCTGGGAAAAAGTGTCTTATAGCACCATTTCTGTATGAACCATGGTGGCTTCTAATATTTGATGTCCAGTATACAAAGACGAAGGTCTGTTGCCTGACATTAGACTCCTCCAGAACTGCCACACATTTAAGGCCTTATAGTGTAGTAAGGCCTTGAATACTGTGCTTGCTGCTTTAGCTGAAGTGGGAATGCTGTGGTCCAGCTCCTCAATTCTGATCAATCCAAGGGGATTTCTCAATATTTCTAGGTAGTTTTGTTGCTAACGAAAGGCAGCGTGTCATGCATTTTGATGAAGAAACTTGACTGAGGTTCTCTGAAGTTCCTCACCTAATGCTTTTTTTTTTTATATATATATAATTTGGTTTTATTTGTCAGTATATTGCAGTAGGTTAACAAAAAGGATACAGCATTTCAAAGAAAATTCTTAAGACTGAAACAGGGAGACGAATAAATAGGAAATGGCAGACGAAACAACACTTACTGAGAGCTAAGGTGGAAAACATGTTGGTAGCAATAGTTTTCTGGTCACCTTGTGGAGCTAACAGTAAGTAGTAAAGCCTTTTAACCCTTTGTAGTCTACAAAATTCAGTAGATCTGCTTTCTTGTTTTATTCAGCTTGGTTCCTTACAATAAAACAAGAAGAGCCATGGCACCAATTTGCTGGTTTTGTTTGAGAGAAATTAAAAACATAAAATTGCTTTTATAATCAAGCGGAACTGTCTGCAATTTCTGTTCTCTATGCAGTCATATCTGTTTTATTACATGCTGGCTTTTATTGAACTCCAGTTTCTTATTTCAGTCTCACATTATTTGATGGGGTTTTTGTGATCTTTAGCAATTTTTTTACCCTTCTGGTGAAGGCTGTCAGTTAGAGAAGTGGCCTTAATTTTATGATCACCTTTACCATGTGTTAACCCACTGAAAGGCTGAAGTGGGAATGATTGTGTGTAATAAGCTGGTGCTACTTGTAGTATAAGCTCTGATAAGCTTTTCAAAAGCTGTAATTTTATTTTAGCAGTTATTACTGCCATCCAGTTTGTATGTACTTTTACATTCCCTTACCTAAGGCACTGTATTAAAAATTATGATCAGATTTAAATTTTAATCTGATTTTAAATTCTTGTTATTAAAATTAACTTTTTCTTGAAAAGTATAACCTGGAAATCAGGACCTTCTACTGTAACTGACACAATATTTCCCAGTTCTGTATTTCAAGCCTTTGCTTTGTCCAAACAAATATTCATCTGTTAAAGCTGAGTGTAGTAATGTTTAGGTTCTGTTAAGGCAAGTCCTTCTGACTACAGCTTTGGGATGGCTTTTTTCTAGTCTGTACTCAACCCCACTAATAATTTAACCCTGAAAATCTGATATAATTAAAATCAATTAGTATCAAACATCCTAGGAAAAAATGTCATATTGATTTTCTTCTTTATTACACATCATTGGGAAATTGGGAAAGAAATAATAGTCTCAAGTGAGGTATGCAGGGGCATAAACAGTAAATAGAATCAGTTAGGATAATGACCACGTCAATTGCTCCAGCTTCACTGAAGCAAAAATAATAAATGCAATAATATTAGCCCTCCTCATAGTTCTGACAGCTATTTTAAGAAGCTGGCTCCACTGCTTCCCAGTGATGCCCTGAATCCTTTTTATTATCCATATAGAAAACTTACAGGTTTCTAATCAGGTAGAATTTCAATCCAACAATCATATATCTTGCAGCAAAATGCTGTCACGTGGTGGTAAATATATGCAGAAGTAAATGGAGCGCATCTTAAACCCAGTGCTGTATTTTTTTACCCCTCGACAGGAAATTGAGAATATTAGATCCCTACTCATATATATACCCAGATCACTACCTCTTGCCTGCTCCACTGTTTAGTTTGGTGGGATTTTCTGCATGTTACATAATCTGGGAAGTTATCCGGGGAAAGAGAGGGGACTCTTCAAATGCATTAGTTGAGGTGCACTGCAAGAACCTGCTACATACAAGGACCCCAGTAAGGAGAAATCACAATTTTACAAGAATGGGATTTAGGCATGGATATGTGTGCCAGTACTGGCTCCTAAAATACAAATGAATTTCACTTACGAAACCTGCAACCCTGTGAAGATAGGTTTTAGTCACCTTTCAACTGGATATAATTTTCAAGCTAAATTCTGAATGTTAGTTTTGATTTTTGCATTTGATATTATGCCTCCTGTTCATTTCTTGGCTGTACCAAATTTAGATTTACTGTAATATTGACTTTAAAAAAAGGAGAGGTACGCAAGGATTGACAGTGATGATCCTGAATATAACTTATATCAAGAAAATGGATGCAAGATAAAATTACCAAATCAACCTTTTTTATTCTATATTTTATGGAATATCTAATGTATGTTTGGCAATAATTTACTTCTGCACATGGATTTCTGACAGTTTCAATTCTTTGGGCTCATTAATCAATGTAGTCAGCACCAGAGCAATTTTTATGGCACTCACTAGTCATCAAAAATTTATTATCAGATAAATCAAAGAAACAAGTAGCATCTTCATAGGCTGAGCACAGTGGCATGCAAAAGATGATTCAAGACTACATCTTTTTGACACTCATGTATTTACTGCTAGTGTTTTGTTCTGCAAAACAAAAATGAAAACAGAGGTTTTGTTTTCACTTCTGTTGAAATTGTCATCACCATGACATAATTTCTTCCTTTTGTGCTATAGCTTCTAATTTTTTATATATGTATGGATATTTCATGTTAGTGCCATTCTGATGAAGCATGCAACTTTATGTAAACTGCAATGCAGAACTTGGAATCTGAAACTTTAGTGTTAGTAGCTGTGGACTATGTGTGCTTCAGGAGTAGGGTGGGATGGAAGTACTTTGTGTGTAGTACCTGCACCTAATGTATTACTGTAGCTGCACATTTTTTTTAACTCTCTTTACTAGCCTACCTGCCATTCATCTGTGTGAATCTTGCTTCAAGAGCAGATTTTTTTTTTTTTTTTTTTGTGACAAATCTATAAAGAAACATGAAAGTTCTAAGGTAAAGCTGGTGTGTTTGTCACTAAGATGTCAAAATAATTAACCATCTCTCTGTACCTTTTGTATGGCTGTTGCTTAGTAGCACTTGCATTTAGAATAGAAAGGATTGAGCTCTCAACTTCATGGCAGACCGGAGTTTGCACAGCAAGGTTTAGGAATACTTTGTGTGTATATTTTGGAAAATATAAAACTACTGTTCACTGTGAATTAAAGGCTGAGGTTTGGACAGTGACTCCAGAGGGTTACTTGAAATACATACATATTTCAGAGCACTTCTGGAGTAGGCTTGGAAGCATCCATTGGATGAATTGTGAAGTCAGAGTTTGAGATCCAGGTCTTTCTTTAAGTTGGAGAGGAAGCTGACAATGTGTAAGTTAAAATACCAGTCCTGTGTCTGTCACAAATTTCATGTATAGCTTTAGTGACTTCTCAAGGATCTCAAGACAAACTAACTTTAGCTTAGGAGCCATGAGCTTCTAAAGATCACACCAAACTACTGAATACATATTCAGTGCACAAAAATGCATGTTCATCTTACAGATCTGCAATTCAAATGGCTGGCAAGAAGTTGTCCAGTCAGTAGCAAACCAGTGTTAAAGCACACAGTTGCTGTTTGCTCTGTTCACTGGGAACTCTGTTCACTTCATTACCAGCATAAAATCTACCTGTCCAGGCCTTCATTTTCCATAAGCTGGCTGGAAGTTTTGTGAGTGCCATAGGCAGAACAAAAGCATAAAGGTTTCCCCTACCCTTTCTCCAGCACTCAGAGCTCCGTTGGAGTGGAGTCAAGTTGTGGTCTTCAGGTCTGAGATCCTGTAGCCCCTCCCATAGGACTTACACTGATTTTAAGAGTAAAGAGCATCTCTGATCAGTAGGATGAAGAACTTGAGGGACAGATGATGTTTTCTTTTTTATAAGGTTGTCTCTTGTACACTGCATTTTTGTTAGAAGCTAGTGAGGATGAATTCTTTTGAATATATTTCAATGCTTACTTTACCTGACCTGATGAATCTGAGATGATCTCTGGTGTGATACATTTGATATCACCAGGAGAAGTGGTTCAAAAACAGTGTTATATATGGGTACATAAAAGGATGCAGTTTTGTCTATAAATTACCAAGCCATTTTGCATTTTTTTAAATAAGTAATATTGACTTCTTCTTCTTTGATGATTGGCTTTAATTTGCAGTTTTACCCTGGGAATCAAAACAAGTTTATTTCTCAAGTCAGATGAAATTCTTGGAAATTCAGTCTGGTGTTTCACAGTTTAGATTTCAATTACTTTTTTTACCTTCAGTTTTGAGACTATTCTGTAGACTTATGTTAAAATGGGGTTTTAATTTCTTCTGGAAAAGATGTTTTACCCTGCTTTCCTCCTAAGTACAGCCCTGTTCAGATGATGCCACATTACCAATAACATTGCCCTAGAAATTCAACATTGCCTGTGATCAAAATCTGACTGATAGTCGTGTGTCACTTCCAAGTGATTCACTGCGTAGATTCATAGCTTTGGAGGTGGCAAATATGTGTCTGAGATTTGCAATAATCTGCACATCCCACGGTTTTTTATGGAGGAGAGTGTGCAGGTAAAGGTTCTTATGGACCAACTTGAAACCCACAGATGCTTTTTATTAGGCTAGTGACAGTAACCTGAGCACTCACAAATATTTGACAACTTCAGCTTGCAAAAATAAGTATCTTCCTTTTTACATACTGGTAGTGTGTTTGGATTCCCACTGGATTATGACAGTACTGATGCTTGCTACTTTTTCTGTAGATTTCTGAGTATTTCATTGCTTGATTTATTTTTTTTTTTTTTTTTTTTTTTCCCTCTGTGAAATCTAGCCATGGGTACATAAATGCCTGGTATTCTGTGCTTTATGGTGTTGTGAATGGTAATTAAAACTTTATATTCCCTCTGCTTGGCAACTCATGTATCTAGTAATCTAGATGTAATCTAGTTCATTATTCATAAACCTCTCACTTCATTATGTTGATTGTTTAGTTTTAATCCTCTGAAACTTGGTTTACTGGAGTCAGGTTTACCTGTGTTCACAAAGTAGTGTGATTTGCTTTCATTACTTCCTACTGAAAAAGATATTAACATTAACCCTCATAGCAAGGGTGAAGGTTAATCATTTCTCTTTCCCTGTAAAGGATTGACTTGTGATATTAGATAAGTACTAGGATATATTTCACATGAGATCTTCCTTTCCACAAACAAATTTCACAGATACTGGAGTTGGGAATCAGAAGGGCCGCTTTGAGTTAGATGTTTGGACATAGGCATATGAGTTTATAAGTGAGCACTAATGAATATACATATTGGAAAAGTAGGGAGCCTGCATTAAGATAAGCTAAAACACTCCCTGTGTTTCTGCTAGAAGGAGAGAGGTGGACTTTTAACAAGTTGTGAGTTTATATGTTGGTGGTGTATATGTCTCTGCACACACATCTATCCATAAATATTCTCCCACATTCCAGTGTATATTTAGTTTAGTACTGAAGTTATGTATTGTTCAGAAGATGCATACATTAAGTCAGTTCCATTTTATGTTTTTCTGGGAAGAAGCATAGACTTAGAAAAGAATAGACATTGCTGTGTCAAATTCTGTTGGCATGAAATAAAAATGGTGTTAAAAATAAATTTGTAGAAATAATATTCATAGGTAAAATACTGAGATGATCAAAATGAATCATGGGAGGAACTGATGCAAAATGCAGATATTGTATAATCCAAATTATTATATTCATGGGGAGGAAAATTAATTATTTAATTCTAGGTATACACACACTATAGCCTAAAAATGCATTGCAGGTTTACAACTGAGTAGCTTTTTTATGTGGCAGAATGTAGTCTTTGCATATTTATTAAAATTATTCATAACTGGTTGCTGCCTAGATGAACTGCTCTATTCTTACGTCTTGCTTCAGTACATTATCTGAGCCATTTTATCATGACATTGTAATGGAAATTTGTCTAAATTTTGGAATGATCCATGGAACATTTTCCAAAAACTCTATTGTCATCTCTTAAAAATATGTATTGGCAGTTTACATTTACAAATACTTGCAAAGAGTTTAGTAGCAATATATATTTGGAAAATATATTGTTCACTTTTTTTTTTTACTTCACAAAAGTGTTTATTTAGATAAAATGGGGATAAAAATTGAAAAAAGTTAGAAAATACATTTAATTAATTTTTTTATGCTTATCCATTCTCCACCTTATATCTATAAAGATACCATGGGATGGACATTCTGGGACTTTTGTAAATTAAAAGGAGGTTTTCTCTGGATATCCAGCACAAAAAGAGGCAGAGTGGCTGGAGTCTACTGAGAGACCAAGACAGGTTTGTGCTTACAGGTTACTAGTGAACCAGGAGTATTAATTTCTTTGCTAAGTCTCTGGAAGCAGTGACACTTCTACTGCCCATGGGTTTCAGGGCAGTGGCAGGCTCAAGGTTTACTGTCAGCACAATTGTTTTGGGGTTGAAAGATGGACCACTTGGAAAGCTTAACCTTTCTTTTCTCCTTCAGACAGCAGACAGTCCTTTTTCCTCTCAGAACAAAATGACATCAATTTTACCAGGGGACACTGAAAGTTTTTCAGCTTTTTTTTAATCAACATAATAGACAATTTGGGCCAGTAACTACCCTTGGTCAGTCTTCCTGTAGCAGCAGTCAGTGAGATACTGCTATCAATTTTAGTCTACCCTTTGCTTTCCTGTGAACCTGCTCTATTGAGGGGAAATGCTTAATGCTATTCCTATTACAATCTCAAACTTTGAGTCAGTGAAGAATAATGCTAACTCAAACTTTGGGCCTTGTTCCTGAGGTCTAATTTAATATAATTGTTATTTATGGCATTACAGAGCAGTAAACAGCTGCTTGTGCCTGCTGGGTTTTTTTTTTTTTCCACTGTTGGTTTGTTGGGTGTTGTGGGTTTTTTTCCACCTAATGATGCCAACAAAGTGACCTGGTGTTTTTCCTTTAATTAAAATGGGCCTTTGTGAATTAGTGTGTGAAAATCACGGGATATGGCACTAATTGGAGTTGAGGTAACTGCTTCCCTAACCTCTCACAGTGAAACTTCTAAATGCAGTGTTTCAGCTTTCATTTAATAGCTGGAGAGTTTTTCATAGCTAGATGTTAAATAATGGTTCTTGACCTTTTCAGACAAATAAACTGAGGTTTTTATCCGAACAAAACCTTCATAGACTCATTTGTTTGTGGCTAGTCTTACCTGTGGTTTGATTGCTTCAGCTCCCAGGTTCTACAATGGGCATCACAAGGACACAAGATGCAATTTTCTGTGTTAGGCCCAGCAGTCACCCCTGAGAGGAGGTAGGAGATGCCATTCAGGGAGAACACATGGTCCTGGCTGCTACCTGCAGTCCCTTCCCCTTGTTAACTTTCAGCATCCAGTGTTATTATATCAGTGTTGGAGAGTACCTTTCTGACCATTTATTTTATCACCTATTTACATACCTGTTGTCCAGAAATTTGTCTCTTTGGAAGCTCCTTAGATGTCTGCCAGCACAGTCCATGTTTCAGCAAGTTCTGGAAGTTCACTAACTAATGGATCTTTTTTCTGTTTGCATGTATCTTCCTGATTTGTTGGGGGCTAAACATGGGAATGGGATTTATTACACTTTATATCAAATTGTTCTCCCAACGTACAGCCAGACAGTAACAAAGAACGATCTCTGTGGCTGGATCAGCTGTAACTTTTCAGCTTGGGCACCATCATCAGAAACAAGCAGCCATGGGAGCTTAGAGACACTGGTACCAAAGTGAGCCACCCTGTACCGAGGAATCCTCTTAAGTGATAAACAGCACTTAAGTGAAAACAGCAGCTTCAGGACCATTGGACTGGTGAGGTGGTTTGGGAGCTGTCAGGGGTGTGTGCAGGAAAGGGAATGATTGGTTATTGGCAATGAGCTTAAAATCTTGTCTTGACAGGTGAGACAGCAAGGGACAGTGAGGATGATGTGGCACTGTTGAGCTGTGTTTGGGACATGTGAGGGGTAATAATGTCACTGCAGTATTACAGTCAGGAAAGTTGGCATCACATTACTGCAATAAAGAAAGAATTTGCTTCAATACAATGAGTACTTCGTTCACTGAAAAAATCCAGATCAAGAGTAAAGTCACTTGTAACAGTTTTCTTATGTCTTTAGGCTATGATTGTATATATATACTGGAACTTCACAAGTCAGATGTTTGTCAAGGATGTATAGAAATAGCAAAGTATTTTGACAGCGTTAATGGGTTGTGAGGATAAAATTCTGGGCATCTTAATTGAACTAAGAAAAGTGCTGAAGGTTGCTGTTTTGGAGGAAAGCACTCCTGCATAGATTTTGAACACTGATTATCAATCTACCCTGCAGTAGACTCGATGAAAATCAATATTTCTGCCTGGAATGCACACAGCCTCTTTGAGAGATGAGATTAATATGGTTACTGTTCGACTTTATGTTCTCAATCAGCTAAGTATGTGTGCTTGTCATTCATATTTTGTTTTTAGCTTGTTATTCTGACAGAAGAGTCTCTGAGGAACGAAAGGAGAGCCAGTTTGAAGAGTAAAGCAATGCCACATTTACATATTTTCACACTGTTAGCGAAGCCGGCTGTTAGACTTTGAATATTATTTATTCATTTGATGCTGCTATCTGTTACAGACCTCTGAAATATGTTACTGGCGGTAACTAAACCACCCGTCTTGCTTGAGGATTTCTACTGATTGCTAATTTTGTTAATAAAGGGGTGCAAGGAGTTCAAAATGTGTTATAGCTAAACAAACAGGGTTGTATTAGGGTTTCTTTCCTAATACCTTGCTGTCAGACTTAATTGCAAGCGAGGTTTGTGCGGTTTTTTGTTTTTGTTGGTTTTGGTTTTGGTTTTGTTTTTGTCTTTTTTTTTTTAATGTTGGCACATGCACTGAAAAAAGTATCATGTTGCAGGCCTTGCAAATCATGCAGATCACTTCAGTTTGTGCTGGTGTGTTCTTAAAATCATGCAAATGAGCTTTCCATCATGGTTGTTTACCCAGTGGGTGGAAATATAACCATGATGTTCAAAGGAGTTGAACCAACAGACTCTAAAAGCAATTACTGGCAACACTGACTTTTCCATTAATTGTCTGAACCCTTTGGAACATGAAATCTCTAAGGGCAGCATTTGAAATGTGTTACTGCTTTTATGGCTCTTATGATTATTAGATTTTGGATGCTACCAAAATGTCCTGGATGATACTCACATACAAGATAGTTCCTGGTCTTGAGAACTGAGGAGTCTGAAAGGCAAAGCAATGTCAAGGGAAATAAACATTTCCCAAGTGCTTTGTAATTTCATGATTTTTTTGTTCTATAACTGTTGACATGCTTCACAATATAAATGGGACCTCATTTAAAGTGTTGAGTTATAAGGGAGTAAGTTCATGCTGTGGGATGGCATGAGAAATTTGACCATACATAAGTCAGTGGAGAAATATCAGGAGTTTGCTATGTGGGAAGTGGGTAAATGGGACAATAAAGCTAGCATCATTGGTTGGCCAGAGGCAATGGGATTGACTGTGTGTGTGGGTGGGGAAAATGGTCCTTTTGTATCAGGTTGGAGTTTGACAGAACCAACTAAAGAGAAACAGAAAATTGAGTGCAATGCAGTGAATAAGGGTAAATTATTTTTAGTAACTTCTGTTGCAGACTAGAGAGGAGTGGTGTGTACAGAAGTAATTGATGCTCTTTGCTATCTGGATAATGGGGAATGGCCAGATCTGCAGAGTGTAGCGAAGAAAACAGCATCAGGATTCAAATCCTGATTGATAGCTCCAAAATATACTTGATATCTGGTGGAAGAACTTTCAAGGCTTGGCAACAAAACTTAATTTGCCCAAGACTTTATTCACATTAGCTGACCTATATTTTAGTTCATTACAATTTTACACCATCTGGACCTCTGACTCTTTGCCATTACTGTTCTTCTAGGGTGAGGCCTGTGAATCAAAGGTGGTTTATAATTAATTTAGTAATTCATCTATTAATTCATCAATTTATAATTCATCTACATATTCCTTTATAGGTGCCTACATCTGCCAGGTCTACATCTGCGGTATTAATTTTAGAACTTTATTTGATCCAGGGTATAAGTATCTGCACTGGAGAATGACTCTTCACAATGACCTTGACTGTTTTAAGAACATTTCCAAGTCTTCAGCTTCTTCCTGGAATTGAGTCTGAGTAAAGGAAACTTAAGGGAATGTAGTGGCTGGTTTTCCTAGAGCAGCCAGTATTGCTGTAGGAGCTTTCTGAAGCAGAATTTTCCTGAATGACATCTTTAAAGATGCTGTCTCCATCTCACAGTGCAAGTCAGATCTTCTTTTCTTCACTTAATGCTTGTTTGGAAGAAGTCACTCCTCCTGCACAGAAGGTTAAAGCATGTTCCCTTTTGTTTCTTGGTCCTGAGGTTGCAATATAAGCAGTTACTATCGAAGAATACAGGAAAAAAAAATTGAGATATGTGATACCTTGAACAATAGGTCCAAGGTTTCTGTCAGTGTTTATAATAGACATTTTCTTTCTCTTTCTTGTACTTCCTATGCTACTTGACTACTTTTAGTCGTTGTTTATTTTTATAAGAAAGTATTTCTCTGAAAAAATTGTAACTTGTGTATTTGAGAACCATAGACAAGTATTTTTTGTGTAAACCTGACAGCATGATAAAGTGATTAGCAGAGCTGAAGAGAAGATAGCAGTATAGGAGGCAGTGTTAACAAAAAACAAAACAAAACACTGATGATTTGGGGAAAGCAAATAACAGTTGAAATATAAATCCCACTACTGTGTTCTGAAAAAAACAGCCTGAAGTTCAGCAGAGCTGAGTGTTAAGTACTGGCCGCAGGAACACGTGGTTGGGAATTACTGCTGAGCACTGGATCTGCAGAATGAGCACTGGAACCACAGAGGATCAGCAAATCCCACCACACATCACTGGGGAAGGGTTTATGTGATATGGGAGAAGTGATGCAGCTGATGTAGTAAGTTTTGTCAGCTCTTTTTTAAAGTATGTATCCCAACTGCAAGGAAGATGAAAAACAATTAGAGAAAGTCCAGAGAAGAGGAACAGTCAAAGGCTGTAAGTGTTCACCTGCCAGAAAATATGGACAAAGTCAATGGTATGCCCTGAAAAAGTAAACATTGAAAAGTTTTCTAATATTTTACAAGTCTCTGAAGAAGAGGAAGGGAAAAGTGTGGTCTTGACTAAGAATAGTAATTTTTTAAAAGGGACTCAAATTGACTTTTGCCATCAATGTGGATCTTTAAAAAGATCTCAGGACAAAAAACTTAATCCTGTCACGAGTCAGAGGATTGAAGTGGATAAATTCTCTGTTTTTCTGACTTTATTTCTTACTTTGTTCTTTGGTTTTTCTTAAAAAGCTACAGAAGTGATAATTTAGTAGCACCTTCTTTGTTATGTAGTACTGGATGATCTTCAGGTTGTTCATAGTGCTTAGCATGAATAAAGACTGTATAAATATGTGATATTTAAATGAACAAAGATTGACATCAGATCCCAGTGAGGAAAGAGACCTGAGTGTAGGGAATGGTTCTAGGGAGCTGGGGATGACTTTTGCAGGGAGATGGTAATTCTGGTCAGCAGCTGTTTCTAAAGGCCACGTGAGATCTGGACTGCAGTTCTAGTTTGCTTCCAGATTTCTCAGTGGGCAGAGTTCATTGCAAATCAGTATCTCCATCATCTTAACCTATGTCATGGAACTGTAGTCTCATTTCCGACCTACAATGTTGCTTTATAGCCTATGTTTTGCTGGAGGGAGGTGTGAACCATACAGTATATTTTCTGGTTTGTTTTTTTTTTAAATAATTTTCTGTCTCAACATTGAAGTCTCATGTAGAAAAGAGATGCTTATTTACTTTTAAAAGAAAGAGCTCTTAAAGTATGCTCATGTAGCTGAAAACAACTTTGTCAGGAAAGAATGTGAACTTGAAAGTTTTCTGTTTCTTAGTAAGTGAAAATAACTATTCAAAGTAGAGAGATGTGCCACAGTATGCTTGCTATCTTATGGGGTTTTCTGTTCTTGTTGTGTGGCTTTCAAAGATTTTTCCTTTGGGTATTTTTGGAAGCAGCAACAAAGCCTGAAAGATTGTCTTCTGTAGGTCATCTTTAAAAATTTCAGTCTGAAAAGATAAAATAGATAGGATGTCACTGTTCTGTTAGCCAACATTACATTTTTATTCTTTTTTAGCTGAGAAGTTAACTAGGAGAAAGTAGGATAGGAAATAAAATTGATGCATCAAACATATAACTCTCAGATTCCTGTTCTTATTAAGGTATGGATTAAGTATTCCTTTTTATACATCGCATGATATGCAGGTGGTGTATGGCCAGTTCTTGAAACATACTGCCCCTTATGTTATACCTAAAGTAAAAAGTAAAATAAAGTAAAAATAAAGTAAAAAGTAAGTAAAATGTTTTTCTGCAAGTCTGATGTCCAGAAAATTAGTGTTTTTAGGAATTTTTAACTTACTGCAGAGCAAAGCAGGGTATGCTATATTTTGTTTGTGTTGGAAATCATGGAATCATGTTGGAATCATGGAAAACTTTTTCTTGGAAGGGACCCTGAAGATTATCTAGTTCCAATCCCCCTGCATGTGCTGGGGCACCTTCCAATAGCTCAGGTTGATTAAAGCCCCATCCAGCCTGGCTTTGAACACTTCCAGGGATGAGGCATCCACAGCTTCCCTGGGCAGCCTGTGCCAGTGTCTCACTACCCTCCCACTGAAGAATTTATTTCTGATGTCTAAACTAAACCTACCTTCTTCCAGCTTAAAACCATTACCCCTTGTCATGTCACTGCATGTCCCTGTAACAAGTTCCTCCCCAGATTTCCTCCACGGCCCCCTTTAGGTACTGGAAGGCCTAGTAGTCCCTTAGCATGTTCATTTGCCATCTCAGCTTGGGTAAGATGATTTAGTCTTCCATATTTTGCTTCTGTCACTCATTAAATTGGCATTTCTTGAGCTGGTGCTCTTTGCTAGTGGGAAGATTGAGCACCTTCAGCTCCTCTCCTGCAGTGCATGCTGCCCATCTCCAGAGCTGCTGTGGGACCTGCGTGGGATGAGCTCCTTTTGTGGGGTCAGCACATGCACTGGCAGCGTGGTAACACCAGAACATCCAAAATACAAATTGTTACAGCTCTCTTCAGCATAGGACAGTTCAGCCAGCATTTCACATGAAGTAGCAAGTATGCTTCCCTTTCTTATCCTTCAAACTCTACCTTTATAATATTATTCTTTTACTTGATATACAGCCAGCAATCCAGTATTTAATACCCGGAATGTTTTATGTGTCTGACGAGTCATCTCTAAGCGGAGGGCCGTGCTCCCAGAGATCCTCATCACCTTAGACATACAAAATTTTATGGGGCTGAGTGGGATCCATCCAAGGGTACTAAAGGAGGTGATGGAAGTGCTTATCCCACTGCTTTCCACCATTTTCCAACAGTCCTGGGTAACTGTGGAGGTCCCAGTTGACTAGAGGTTAGCAGATGTGATTTTTGTATAAGCCAAATTTTGAAGGGCAGTTTCATGATCTATAAACTTGATGATGTTGTATACACACAAAGAAACCGTGTGTGTTACTCTGTATCACTGTTACTTGTAGAATTATTTAAAGAACTAAGTGTTTTGTTGTCACCTTCCCTCTATTTACACCTCTTAGATTTTTGGTTTATGAGCAGCAAAAGCAAACTGTCACTATTTGCTCTAAATTAAAGCTTTTAATAACTATGTCTGTTCTGCAACATTTGTCAGCTTTGAATATTTATTCTGTCAGTTGAAAATAAAAACAGCAACAGTGCCACTGAAATTTATCTGCTTATGCTCAAAAAGGTGTAAAATACAGGCTTTGAGAATAAGCAATTGTATCTTAAAAAAATTTATTAAAATTTACATTTGCTTTGGCTAACAGTAAACTCCATATTCATCACCACCAAAATAAATCATGGTGTATTTCTAGGTATTGTAATTATCTACACAAAATAGTGTTAGACCCCTTAAACAATAAGAGATGGCTAGATAGATATTATTTGTCAGAGTTCAGCATGAGGTGCATTTTTGGACTCAAAGATGAAGTTGTAGAAATGCTCTGACAGTGTTTTATCACGTAGAACTTCACTATCATGTCAGGGCATTATAAAGTAAGAAAAAAAGACATTTCAAGTGTAAACAGTTTCAAATAGCATTAATTTAGTTAACCTGGAAATGTGCTTGGTAAACTGAATATATATAAAAATAAGTTTATGTATACTGTCTATAGGGAAACTGCATATTTTGTTGCTGTTATGTTTATATATTGTTTATATATTGTTATGTTGCTGCGATGTTCTTCTAGTTAATTTTGTTTAGTTGTTTTATTTCAGGTTTTCTTTCTCGCTTGATAGTATTTCTCCTTAAGTTAAAAAAAAGGGGGAGGGAAAGGAGGGAGGAGGGGCCCTAATTATTTATCAACTTAGTGTTTTTATTTGTCCATGAAGTGTGTTCAGAGTTGCTGTATAAACTCTGGAGTACAGGTGTTTATATTGCAGTGGATCTCCTGTTAAAGAACAGGACTATATTGGGACAGCCCTGGTAGGATTTCTGCTTATCCTTATTTGAAGTGTTTCACTTGCAATGGGGCTAGTTCTATCATATGATAATAAGTTTTTTATATTCAACCTAAAACACTGGTTTCCACCTAATACAATTTCCCCTTCAGACTCACTTTTCTCTCATTTTATTTTTAAAGATATAGCAAGATAGAGTTACAGTTTTAGTCCTAGCATACCTGTCTCCTGTAATCTTTGTACTGTAGGGGATGACTAATGTTTAAATTGTTTCTTTTTGTGGCAGTCAGAAAACCAGTGGCTCTTATTTTTCTCTCAGATAAACCATCTTATTCACAGTCTTCCTCAGAAAGTGTGAGTCCCGTTTTGCCAAACAATTTCTCTTTCTAATTGGATTAAAAAGCACTTTCCACTTTAGGAGAGTTTTTATCTGGTCAGAAAGAAGAATTACAAGATTGAATTCCTGTCCTCTGCAGATGTAATTTTTGTGTGACAAAGCCTTCAGTCTGCTGTCAGTGTCTTTCAGGAGTCATATGGCTAAGTGAAGGCAGGGGGGGAACCTTACCTAGGGAGGGATAAAATTATTCCTCTGGGAAATACTTTTTATTTGTTTATTTCACGGCAAAGGTTTGAGTCCGTTCCTGAGTGAAAGGGCAGCACGACCTAGAAGGGCCCAGCAGGGAGATTGTGACACATAAGGATTTGTTTAATTTAGAAAAAGGAAAAAGAAAAAAAAGAATTCTTGAGTCTCTTTTTGCCATTGGATTCTGTTTGGTAGAGATTGTATTCTAGGTGAGCAGTCATGGTAAAAACAACATTTTTGTTTTAGAAACCCTTATGTCAATAAATGTTTTGAAAATATATGGAATAAAAGGTACTGTTTTATGAGGTTCAATTAAGATCATACATATTTGCATCTAAATGTGAGTTGTATAGGAAAAGATCAGTGAAAAATTAGTCCACCGAGTAACAAAAAAATTTACAGTTTTGGATCAGATTTATAGCAGGAAGTTGAGGGTTTGCAGGTTTAGAGCTTTATAGGCTGACAGTGTCTTTGCTAGGAAGGGAAAGTGTTTAAATTAAGATAACTAATACTGGAAAACTCTATTCAGGAGAGAAGAAGGCAAGAAATACAAATGCGCAGCAATAAACTGGAAATATCCATCATGGAGAAGAAATTATCAATCCAGATGCTTTAGAGAGCTGTAAAACAATAACTTGCATGGTACAGGTGACTAAGGAACTCAACTCAGTATTTCTCATAATCCAAGAATTATGGCAAATAATCTGGGACAGATGTAAAGTGAACTGAAGGAAGGAGTTGGCTTGTTTTTTATCATGTCATGCAGTTGTAGAGACAGATAGAATAAACTGGTCCTATTAGACACTTGTGGAAGAAAGTCCTATTAAATAAGACACACAAGATATGACCCTAGTTTAGGAATTTTCTAAAACTGCTGGGAGACAAGAGGATCTGCCACAGGAATGAACCAGTCGTGCTGGGTTAAAAAAGGCTCACCGAGTCTGCAGTCCATAGCACACAATGCTGAAAAAATACACGTATGCATGTATAGACATATATATACATATATGTATGATGCAGCAAAAGAACGTGTACATAGTTTTTCTTGTGGTATCTGGTTCCTCTTGCTTCTCGGGTCATTAAGAAATATATATATTAAGGTTGAATGCTTGCTGTGCAGCTAGTTGAACACTTAGCTTGTGAAAAATCTCTGCTCTGGCAGAAGCATGAATATGTGCAGACCAGTGTGCCAGAGAAAATGCTAGATACTATATCGGAGCCTCAAATTCCCATCCAGGTGTTCATCCCAGCCTCATTCTGTTGCTGTCTCAAGGCAAGGCCACTCCTCTTCAAATCCCCTTACTCCCTTGGAAAAGAAATCTGGGTACATGGGGCCAGTCAGGAACAGGCACATTGATTTGGATAATGGTGGGATCTCACAATATGTGCCTGCAGAGCATTTTATAAACAGCTTCTGTACTGACACAGGAATCTGCAATGTAGAAAAAATGGTTCATAACACATGCCATCAGCAGGCCCAGGCACTGCACCTGGTAACGCCATTACCCTCCTGGGTACAATTTTTGACTTCAGGAAGGAACTGCATTTCAGTTTCCTGGATATTCTGTGCCTGTAGATAAGGTAAATGCCTTAATATCCAGGTTATTGGAGATGGATCCACCTAAACCTCTGTGAGCACAACTATTGTTCTTCAGTGGTCTAGAATAGGTGTAAGTTAGAAGAAAGTTGTGCAGAAGTCACCTATGGGTGACAGGAGGAGGAAGTGACACATCAAAGAGGAGATGCATTGAGACTTGGAACTGAGAACACTCCTTTGTATGGGTTTTTCCTCCTCATGTCCATACATGTCATGTTAGGTCAGCCATCTCTTTGACATAGTCTGTAAGAGTGTATCATGAAGAGGGTCATGTATTCAAGTGGCATTTAGCAAAGGAGGAACTAGTGGTTGTGGTGTGCTCAGATGTGTCTCAGTAAAGTACCATATTTCATGCTTCCTCCCCACCAAATTGTCATCTCAGAAGAGCTTCCCCTCTGTGATAGATACTGCTGGTAAAGCAGAGCCCTCTTTTCTTCTGAGATTCAGCATGTTCTGGTACATGTTGTGTGTTCACTCATTTGGGGGGGTACATGTGAGGTACATGTACCTGCCATGCCATTTGAGCAAGGTTGCTGACCCATGGTCTACACAGAGTCACTCTCTAACTGCTATGTTGCCTGAGAGGCTGTGATTAATTCAGGTCAGTTCAGCTTTTGGGGCTGGAAGCTATTTTTAAGACCACAGCTGCTACAAGTTTTCTTCCCTGTCCTTTTTTCAGTGCTGAGGCTCAGAGCAAGGGTAAGATGCACGGTCACACCACCTTCCAGCATACCAGCTGCTCCCTGAGACCTGCCAAAACACACCCTGGCATCCTGAGGCAAAGGTGCTGTACTACTCCAGTGGGTTCCCTGACACTGTGTGGCTAGAGGATGCATGCAGGCAACTCTTGTGGGAGCAGCTCAAGCTGTAAATGCAGGGCAGTGGTGACTTGCTCATAAAATCATGTACTGGTTGGAAATGAAGTCTGCATCTCAGATAACATACCGTGCCTTTGTCCATCTCATTTTCACATATGTTCAGCATGCGTATGATTTTTAGGCAAGTTTTGAAACACCTAGCACTTTAGAAATCCTTTTCTTGAACCCATACAGTCTCTCCTCCATTTTGACAGAGTTATAGAAGCTTCAAAGCTACTTCAAAGAGTTATAGAAGCTTCATATCATATAACGATATGAAATCGTTTTCTTTTAACAACACCTAGTGGCCCCAGTTCTTATTTATGTTTGCCAGATTTGTAACTCCAATAACAGTATTTTTAAAAGTCAGATTAAGTGCTTTTATTGGTTATATTTTTTGATGCTTTGGGATATACGTTTAATTTTTACATTGGATGCTACACAGCTATTTTAGGACCTACTGAAAAATGTCTCAGAAGAAGAGCAATTATAAAGCAGAGGTTTGGGAAATCACAGGTTTTCAGGCAGAGTTTCCTAGTAAATATATTAGATCTGTAGTTTGATATAAAGACAGCACTTGTAAGAAGGATGTGTTCTTGCAGGAATAGCATTTGTCATTAAGTCCTTCCTCCCAAGTAAGCAGACATAGTTTGACACACTGCAAAAATTTCTCAGCATGTAAATAACAATACACAGAAATGTCACTGGGAGCAGAGCTTGATGTGGGACAAATTCTTCACTGGTGCTTCTTCTCTCAGAGAGCCCTCCCTCCCCTGTTCTTGATGTAACAGTCATAGCTGATTGCTCTGATCTTTTTAAGAATTTTTTTTTTTTTTTGCTATCTTCTGTCCTAATGTTTTACAGACTTTACTTGGAACAAATATTTCTACATTTGAGTCCAGCTGTATTGTAGGCACTGCCAGTTAAAATGGTTTTCCTGTGTGAATTGGTTCAGGAGCTCAGGTGAATAAGTTTGGTGACAAATGCTTTTCAAAGTTGTCCCTCAGACCTGCAGAACAGTGCTGTGGTGTGACAGGTAATTCTGGTGTCTTTCAAAAAAAAACCTCTCAATTTAATTACTTTTTTTTTTTATTCATGCTGAGGTGATGGTGATCTCTTTTTACTTTCTTGACAGTCTGTATGTAAAAGAATATGCGTGTGTGTAATTTAATGAATGGGTCTGTTGTCCTTTTCACCTCACTACTCTGTCACAACCCTAAAGCCCATTTCAGAGGAACAATTTTGATTAATGCATTGTTTCAAAATTATAGCATCAAGAAATAGAAGAAACATATTTTGGATAACCAGATTTTTCTGGAAGACCTGCTTTTAAAAGATGACACGTTAAAAACATTTTTATATCTTTGGCTGGTTTAAGTGATATAGCAAACACTTTTGATATAATAATTTTGTTTCATCTAAAGGCAGTAAATATTTTTTTCAGATCTGTCTCTCCGATATCTCTGTCTCGCAGAAATTCTGCCTCTAACTGAAGCATATCCTTCATTCTTTAGAGTATCCATCATCACACATCCCGATTCAATAAGAGATGATATCCTATTATCCTTCTAGTGAGTCACTGTATTTATGGATTCAACTGGTATTGTCCAGATGTATCATCTTCAGTGTGTTGGGTACTGTGGGACTTCCTCCCATGCTCTGCACACCAAAGTTGGCCGTTGTGTGGTGCTGAGCCATCCCAGGGACCCTTTTTATCTGTGAATGGTATCAAGAGATAACAATGGAGTTTTTGTCAGTGCAGAGTTTGTATGTTCAGTTTTGTTAAAATGCGGTAGGCTTCAGTCTAGCTTATAATACTGAAAAGTCTAATCTGATCTGGTAGTTGCAGGTTTTCATATAGTTTCTTTTTCACAGCCATCACAGAGGATTGCACTTGTATATTTTTTCCTTATTCAGTGTTATGTTAACGCTCAATAAATATTCAACAATTCTACATGGATATTTCAACTCTTTTGGGAATTAAAAGGCATATTCAGATTTAAACTTCAAGAAGCCTCAGTTGTGATTGAGTATGTGACACTAGATGAGGTTTTCACTTGCAGAAATATGCTTTTTAAAAGCTTTACATAGCTTTGATTGTCTTTCAGAAATACCCATTTTAGCCATGAATGAGTAGTGGAAAGTTGTTTTGTTTTCTGCTTGTTGTAATTACAGTAGGATACACTGACCTTGCTACAGTCCTAAAAAAAACCCATGCAAAAATCAGAATTCAGAACCAGGTATGCTTTTTTAATTGATACAGTACAGATTTCACAAGGTTAGAGGTCAGTAAAGGCATCTTTTCTTATTCATGCATTCTCATAACGTGATTTTAGAAAATAATTGAGGAGATAGGCTTGCAAATAAAGCAAAAGACAAATGAGGAGCTGTGGAGTAGTAGTTGCTGGTAGGTAATGCAGTAAGGGGAAGAAGTTAATTACAGGATCATAACAGTCCACAGGTGTTTAAAAGATGAATATACTAGTCAGAGTAATTTTTTTAAAGCTTATTACAAGTGGGATATGGACAGTTTTAGCCTGAATGCCAGGGAATACCACCTCATAGCAAGGTACAAGTGAATTAACTCTTTAGGTCATAGTTTCCCCTGAAGTACTTAGAACATTGTTAGCAATAATGAATAAAGGAGAAGTCCCTCATTGCTCAGAGCTTGGTCTGGGTTCTGCTTCTGGCTGCTCTTGTACTTGAAGCACCTTTCTTGGAGCCGTCTAATTACAGCAATCTGTTAACCTCTTTGGTGGAGAAAACTGAAACTCATGTCCAGAGAGATGAATGAGATGGACTGCAGGGCAGACAGCTCACAGAATAGGCTTTTGATTAAAAAATTACCTCATTTTTAAGTAGTGATTGAGGAATTTCAGGGAAACAGATGAGATTGTGATATTCTTGCATTTGCTGCTGGAGAAGAGCATTTGTGCAGACTGGAAGCAGCCTAAATAGCCAGCTTTTAGAAAATCTTCTTTGCAGAAGAGCAGTAATTTCACTGCATTTTTGAGGGGCAGTTACTAGTTTCCCCAACAGGTGTTTTGGTGGTTATTACATGTTGGTAGCAGCCAAGCAAAGAAGAAAAGTAATTTTGGGGAAGAAAATATACTTGTTCTGAAGTAGCAAAGATGTGATGCAGATAATTTAGATAATAAACGCATTTTTAGCTTTTGAAGTCCCTTCACATAAGGCCATAGACTAACTCCATTATTGGAGTTAAGAACTCAAGAACTGATGAAAAGCATAAGAGGACGTAAATTCCTGAAGTTAATTTCACTAAAATGTTTTGGGCACTCAGAGGAGGGGAAACATGCTTCAGTGCAGTTACTGGGGTGTTTTGGAGAGTGGGCTGGCTGAGCAGATAGAGGACGTTGTTTTAAAGCCTCTGTAGCTCACTAAGGGGATGCACTATGGAGGAGAACTTCTCTTCACATCTTCATCATTCACAGGATGCTTAAATCTAGTAGATGTATTGGCTCTCCAGCATATTTCTTCATCTTTCCAGTGGCAAATCCTCTGGCCCAGTATACCTTGTGAGCTCAGTTTTTTCTGGTTTACATTTGGTGAGTTCCTGTGTTCTGGAGATGTATGGCTAATAAAAAAAAATTGCCTAAATGTGTATTAGTGATAGATCTAATACTGAAGGCTAGAGCTCAACTGTCTTACAAGACACAAAGGTGCTGATTCTTCCTGAGTAGAGACTGGTAAAACTGAGGTCTCTGTTCATTTTTATTGTATTACCCACTCGTCCTTATGCTTTTCTTAAAGGTGGAATAGATTTTAAATTTTGCAGAACAAGTTTCTTTTGTTCTGGTGGTATTTCTTCAGATCCCATCAAGTTAAAAATTAGTCATTCCCAGAGTGAGAGCAGGTATGGGGAGGACTTGTTACCTGTGTGTTGTTTCACATGCACATCCCTAGTGGTGGTCCAGCAGCTGTTCAAGCTGTTGGTGTTTGCTGTGCTGCTCAATGTGACTTCTCTGTGTCACTCTTCTGATTCCAAAATGTGTTGTCTATCTGGCTTCACAGGTTTCTTTGTACTAGCATCCTGACTTTGTACTTCTGGATAAAATTTCTTGCAAACATAGTGGTTCCTTCAGCTGCGGGGCTGATTTCTGATAAGGAGTGCCAAACCTGAAAACTCCTATCAAAATGTTGGCAATGAACACAACAGCCTCAAACCTCACACCACGGGTGTGATACTCATCGGTGTCTGAGCCTTCCTGAGGGGTGGTTTCTGTCGGTACCTTAAAGAGAATTCTTGTTTGTCAAAGAAGTTGTCACTGTCAGAACAGAAAAGTGTTCCCTCACAGGGAAGCAAAAGGAATACAGAAACTGTTATTAAATACTTATATCTGCAAAGGATCCATGGTGCACTTTTTTTCCAATTCTTTTCTGCAGTGGAAAGGAGGGAACTGCAGGGTTTCATTTAATTTTGAGCATTTTAGTTCATGTCTGTCCATTTGAATCTTGTATCCTGTTAATAAAATGTAAACCTCTTTGCAGTCATTTCAGTGGATTTTAGTTCAATATCCTGGTATCTTTGCTCACTGTATGTGCTCCAAATGTGACTTGATTCCGTGGGTAACATGTCTAAAGCATCTATAGACTTGTTTGTAACTATAGCCAGGACACCCATTAAATTATTGAGTATAGTCTTGACAAGTTATGTCAAAACCTAGATCTTTTTACACTATAATGTAAGAAAAGAGTGAAATGTAAAGACGTGTATAGTGTAAATTCACTATTTCTTAAATTGTTAAAGCTTTAAAAAGAGGTTGTCCGGTGATTTAAGAGGTCAGAGTTCCATCACAGTATTGCAGCTTACACCTAGCAAGGCTGAACCCCATGGCATATAAACAGAGCACACCTTCAACATTGGTTTTTTCTGTCCTTAAGAGAAAAATCTGATCTTCAGCATGCTAGACAGTATTCAAGATGGCTTTAATGAGTAAGCATAACAGTAAAAATGCAATAACATACAGCTCAGTGTTCTTGTGCATCTGAAACTCATATCTTTGCTTTTTTCACTTCTTGCTGCTGTCTGTGATACCTTGGCTGGGAATCACTTTTTCACTTTAAGTACAGACCTGAAGTTAAGGAATGATTCGTCCCTTTCTTGCACTGACATTGACCTCAGCAGAATTACTTCTTTTCTGTGTGTGAGCAAATGAGAGGAGAATCAAGCCAGTAATGCTGAAACGAAGAATTGCTTACATTTGATCTTATGAATAAGTACTGAGTTCTAATTCCATACTATTCCTGGTCTTCAGATGGAGGCAGCAATATATTAGGGATTAAATAATAGTTTTGAAGCAGGATTGAAAATGCAGCATTTACATTTGCTCTGTTAATGACCTTAACTGTGTAACTGTCCCAGGGATGGGACCCTGGCAAGGAGCCACACCAGCTTTTTTGATAACCTCCTGATGTTGGCTGCTTTTGCCATCCAGCATTCTGGTATTTGCATGCTTTTAAAACACATTGCTAGAATAAATTACTAAGACATTGTTTGCACTGAATGGTGACATATGCTCCTCTTGAGTTTTTTGGAAACTGCCTTGTTTTACGACTAAACTGATGTATTTATGGTGAAACTAACATTAAAGCCCTAAAGCTTGTTATTAGGCAGTAAGACCATAGTAACTATCTACCAATATCTCTTTGAGACATTTGAGTTCATCTTCCTGAGGTGGAGCAATGGTTTAGTATTAATGTCTTTCCTCTTAGAGAAGGCAGGTTTGAAAGAGTGTCACTTTGGTTCAGGACTCAGAGCACATGCAGTGTTTTCACATTACTAATTCTGCACTCTGAAAATTAAGATCTTTGAGAAACAACTTCTAAATTAGATAGACTTTCCCCTGTCCAAAAAACAATGCTGTCAAGGTAAGAAATTATTTCTTATTTATGTGTCCTGCATCTGTGATTAAAATAACTATGAATAATTACCTTCTGGACTCCCTTTGAGCTAATACCAGTGCTATTCACAGCTATGACTCTTTGAGTAGAGCAAGAGAATTAAAACTCAATGATTTAAAAAGAAAATGACCATGTATATTGTTATGAAAATTTAGGTTTCACCAAATTAAATTGTAAAATTGAACTGTTTAAAAAATTTTGAAAAGAAAGATCAAAACCCTCCTCTTCTGCCCCCTCTGCTCAAACACCATTTTGTCTCAAATGAAGAAGATGCTGTGCAGGCTCTGCAAGAAATTACTTGTTACCCAACAGTAATAGTTGAGCTGTGATTTCTTGGGTGTTTGCTTTGTTCTTTTTTTTTAACAGATCTTCAGGAACAAGTTATGTGTAGCTGCATTTATGTTTAGGAGAGAGTAAAAACCAGCATGGTTTTATGGTACTTATTTTTTTTCCAGTTTGTCAATGTATGTTCAGGACGATACCTTACCTCCTCCCACTGTCTCCTGTTTGCCAGGGGCAGATACCAGATGGGACAAGACATTTGCCAAAAATTACAGCCTAGTGGCAGGAAAAGACTCACAAGGAAATCTAGATAATTTGGTCAAAATCCTTAAGAACTGTAGTTAACACAAGGAAAAGCTGTGCTGCAGTGTGCTCTGTGAAGGGTCAGGATGCATCCTTCCAGCACACTCAATTGAAGAACTTTGCAGACATCTCTCACTGCAGTAGTTTTGGGTAGAGCCATTGGGTTTGGACCCTGTTTTGCTAAGCTACATTGCCTCATGATCAGTGTTACAGTTAGTGGGTCCTGAGGAAAGCTCTTCATTGATCTGACAGGGATGGTGAAAGATCATTACTGATGAGCAAACCAAGGCATTGTAAACCTGTCATGTTAACTCAGCAGTGCCTGTAACAAGCTGTATTCATACACTATGGTAGAAAGAAAAAAACATTTCCTCTTCTAGCTGTGAGGTGAGGTGTCCAGTCAACCTGTCCTCATGCTGTTTTCTGGGGTATAAGAATTACTGGGTTGCTCTCTGTATTTATTTATTTGCATGCCGTTTGAACTTTGAAGCTATAGTAACCAACCAGAGATGAACAAGCAGAAGATCACAAAAGAGAAATCCAGCAGGAAAAAAAAAAAAAAAAAAGATATTTAAAAGTGATCTGCTAGGAAAAGATCCACAGTGTCAGACAAAAGATATTCAAGAGGAGTCACTGCTACCTTTCACACCAAAGACATGTGAACAGGGTGCTGGGTGCTCCCCTCATCAGCTATTACAAAAGCAGCTTAGTGCTGGGGACTTCTCCCATGTAAGAAGAGCAGAGCTGTCATTTACAAAGATGTGTAGATGGCCTCAGGTGAGCATGAGGCATGTGGCTTTACTCCACGAGGTAATTTAGCCAGTAAAAGACCCACCCACTTGTTTTTACAAAGCCATTCATGTTGTAGAAAAGAATGTATTCTCAATTCAACTTTTATGAAAAAAGAGAAAATGAAACATCAAGTATAAAGAGAGACAATTTTTAAATCTCACACCGAATCATTCAACCTGTATCACTACCAAAATTTATCTAGAAACAAAGGGTGTGATTTGTCTAAGGTGGGACTTAATCTGAGGTTTTCAGACAAGAGTGGGTGACACAAAGAAACATTTCATAAGAGCTAACTGATAAAATGTGTTCATAGCCTAAGGTTATGAAGTTGGTGTTAACCTGTTCAGGGATATTTCAACATGTTCTTTTTGCTTCGTATATGTGTGGCATGGTGTGGGGTTTTTAAAGATGTAATTTTGTGTATTTTTCTGAAGACCAGCATCAGGAAGATGGGCATCAGCAGGGGTTTGAGTGGATCCTGTTGCGATAGGAATGGTGGAAATGGATGCACAGTGGCGGATGAAAGCTTTTTTATTTGCAAGCTGACTGGCAGCTAATATTAAACATTTGATCCCCTGTCCTTTAAATTAGTCTGTGGAACAATGCCATTGGCAGATTGCCTGAGTAAAATGGCATTGCAATACTTCAGAAAACATCTCTGGGAAAAATTATAATTTTTCAGCTTAACCTCCCATTTGCAGATGCAGAAGTACCAATGAGGTTTAGAGGATTTAACCCTAAAATCCTAGGGATAAACTCTTAATTCTGTTGAATGTGAGGGACTGGATTATTACCATTACATTGAATTGACGCTGGGAGTTTATTGCTGCTCTTCCACTGGGTTGGAAGTATGCCTTGATCTGTAGGGAAATAGTAATGCTTTTTGCTTTCCTAATTCCATCACGTGCAAGGCAGTCTTAACTATCTTGTTTGGCCATTCATTTGTTTGTTGCTCACCTATGGACAAAGGACTTGTACATATGATTTTACATGTTAGTCCTGATTGGGGCTGCCTGTTTCTGGAATTAGCAGGTTCAGCCCATTGTCAGCAGCACAGGTGGGCCATTGACAACACCAAATTGCTATTACTCAGCTGAGAAAATTTCATAGTAGGTCACTTTTGCTGCCACCACAGTAAAAGTTGTGAAACATGGGAATTTCATTCAACACAGAAGATAATTAGAAGCTTCAAGACAATCAGCAGGATTCAGATTCCTCTGGGAGCAGCAAGAGGATAGGAAAAGATCTTTTATTATTAAGAGACTACAGCGGTTTGGTATTAAACTCTGCCAAAAATATATTGGAGCATTTATATATAGATGCATAGATAGATATTTTAAAAAATAGAGCTTATGTCTATTTTTTACATATTGTTGCAATGATATGTAAAACACTTGTTCCCAGGTCTGAAGCTGTACTTCTGCATGAATTGCAGTGCTACTGTAAATATTTCTCAGCATGGGCAGGTAGCTGCTATTGGAAAAACCAGAACAAATTCTTAAGTTGCCAATATTGTCACAAAGTCTCCCTGTAGAATGAAGTTGTTTGACAAAGTGTTTCCCTGGTGGTTTAGCTGCAGATGAAAATGTCTTCAGCAATAAAATTCTTTGCTCAGGTCTCAGCTCTCTGTGCTCATCAATCAGCAAATGACATATCAAGGATCTTTTTCGCTGGATTAGTTAATATGGTGGGGAATATATGTGAGACATTGATATGGCTTTGAATTTCTATATGGGTGTTTTTCCACTCTAAAATACCCTTTCTTAAATATGTATATATATTATTGCCTACAGCTTCCTTTAGTAATCTGTAGTGCTGCAATAGGAATAACGTATTTTTTTTTTAACTACACAGATTTCCTTGCCTGGAGATAATGCCTACTCGTTGGAAAATAGCTGTCAATCATAGCAAAGAGAGAGCTGGAGGAAGGGTGAAGGAGAGACACATACATTTGGTGATAGCATTTATACCTTCAGTGCACTATTCTTTGTGGCTTAATGTATTTGTTTTGCCAATAAATGACATTTTGTAGAATTTTTGTGGCTCTAGTTGCAGATGCAGATTTGCTGGGAATAATCATGTTCTTTATTTGCTCATACTTAGGTATCATCAGTGTCCTTAGGACGTTCAGTTACATGGCTGCAAAGAAACAAATGACTTTATAGTTTAATTACCTCTAATGTAACAACAGCAAATATCTTCTAGGGAGCTGTCTCCTGTGCTACTAAATGGCTGCCGATGATGAAGCTGCTTTCCTGAAAGGATGCTTTATTAAGGAGATGGCTTTATGCTACATCTGTTGCTGCCAGTACTAAATTTTATAAAGGAATTTAAAGCATGACAGATACCAGTAATAACTTTTATTTCATGCCTACTTTTTAAGGAAAAAAAAAAAAGACCTTACTGGAATTCCCATAAAGATTTATATGAAAACATTTTTTAAATACTGTTAAAATATTTTTTGATGATAATATGGGATCAAGAGAAATACCTTTAAGCACATTATAATAGATCCCTTCTGTGTAGTATGTGTCCAGTTGCTGAGGAAAATACTGAGTCATTCATTTTCTTACTTAAATGTCTCAAAACAGAGTCACTCCTATTCAGATCAACCACCTGAGAGACAAAAGACAAAAATGGAGCACAGGTGGAAAGATGCATATCCTACCTAACAAAAAAAGAGAGAGAGAGAGAAAAGAAAGGACGGAAGAAAGCATAAAGGTGGTACAGGGAGAAGTCCATTGAGAAGACAAAGGTAGATGATCTGGGAAGGAAAGTGAGACGAGACAGGATTCTTACAAGAAAGGTAGAAAAGGGTAATCATTTCACTGGGTTAAGGGAACAGACAGGAGAAGTGTAGCAATAGCAGAAAAATGGAGAATTACTATAAGTGGAAATCAAGGACACCAGATCAAAGACATAAAAGCATAGTGACTGCCTCTTCTTCTCATTACCAATCAGCAGGTGGGAGAAAGGGATGATGGAGAAGTGTCAAAGGCACAACTGACTAATATTTTCTTGCTTGTCCTCTTCTTAGGACTGTGGGTTTCTTTGGTGTGATTTTGGTTCACCATGTGTACTTTTGGTGGATCGCATTTCCTTTAGTACCACTGTATTGCTAAACTCTGTGACTACTTTGAGTTATATCAATTGTATCATTTTGGGATAAAAGCTTGAACTAACAGGCTTCCAAATGATTCTGAACAATTTTGGATCATCTCTTTCCATTACGCTTCTGGCAAAGTGCAAGTTTTAGTACATGCCTTTCCCCCTTTTAATACAATAAGTTGACTTGATAGCTTGAAGCATATAAGGGGTGTGCAGCCTTTGGTGTGCTAAGTAAGGGAATGTGTCATCTCAAGCATCTCCCTGTCCATAGGATGGTGGGGTGGCTCCAAAAGGAGTTAAGAGTTTCCAGGATCTAGATGTTGACCTAGATGCATGATTGTGTTCACATTCCAAACGATGGCCATGCTGTGGCTCACCCTTTCATTTCCCAGCTAGCAAAGGTTAGCCAGCACCAGATGATAAAAGAACCAGGCTTTTAGAGTGGTAAATCTCCAGTACATTTTTGCTCTCCAGAAAAGAGTGGATCAGGGAGGCTGCCCTGCCCTTTTCTTTGGGTAATTTCCTTAGAGCAGTGGTTCACACATTGCTAACACTTTGCAGAGTAATGGGTATGTTGTTAACTAACAGCTGTTATAAGCTATAACAATAAGAACACATTCTGATTCAAAGGATGACTTTTCTTTAGGGAAAAATGAGTTTTGCTGAAATCAGGAGGTGGGAGTTAGGCAGCACTTAATGTATTGAATGCAGTGAGAGCAAATTCAAGCATAAGGTATAGAGATATGTAGGATGGATTTGGATGAACACATTTGTGTGTAGAAAATTATATACTGCCTCAACAAAATTACTTTTTCTTTCTGAAAGAATGTTATTTTCTCCCATGTATTGAGAGAAGTTACAGATCTCCCATTGTAGCATGTGTAGTTTTTATCCCTGTAAATGTAAACAGCAGTACTATTAAACTATTTTTCTGCAGAAATTATGGAAGACTTCTTCAAAAAAGTGTTTTTCTTCTTTCAAATTGTAATTATTTTATGATTATTTTATCTTGAAGCTTTGAATCCCTGGCCTGTTCTTCGTGGCTCTGGCAGAAGTAAAAATACACCTTACTAAATACTCCTCACTAAAAGTAATTTTAAAAAATAAAAAATCAGTAATGCTGTGGCAATATCTGATTCAAAATTGCCAGCTTGGAAATAGTATTTTAAGAATATAGTAAAAAATCAGTAAGAATAGCATCAAGTTAGATAAAATCTTGTTGTTTCTCCCAGTTCAGGAGTAACATAAATACTGAAGGAGTGTACTGTGAAGAATAATAAGCTACAGTTATAGCCCAATTAAACAAAATAGCAAGTAAGGAAGATGGGTCCTGGAAAAAATCTAGATCAAAGGAAAGCCCTGCTATGTTGTCCTTGGCTACTTGTTATTATTTTGGCTCTCTGCAGCTGATCTTTAATGCCTTTACATAGCAAGGAGAGATTTTAAAAGGGAAAACTGCTCACAAGAACCAGGATTTTCATGAGAAGGTCCTCAGTCTGCTTAGAGATACTCACACTGTTTGCTCTGTGTTGGGTTTCGATTTTGGCTCTTTCACATAGCCAGGAGTGGGACCCTATTTGGGCCAGGCATGAGTTTGTGACACAGGACAGTGGGACTGTGTCAAAGATGTGGGGACTTCAGCAGGCAGTAAAACTCAGTCTTCAGAAATGCTGCATGGTAAAAGAGGCCATTTGTCAAACAGCTTGGGTGAATGAGTGCAGAGCCAGCCCGAGTCAGCTGGTGCTGTTTGCAGGATGATGGGTGTTGCCATAGTGACCGAGAAAAAGGGGAACTGAGGAGTTTTGAAGAGAATATCAGCTGGAGATCCAGTAATGCTAACTTAGCATGTGACATCTGCCAGAGAGCCGTGGTGGGCAGCCGGGCAGTAGCGTGGTGTGAGTGTGGGAGGGCACTGAGGTCACCTGGCATCAGCTAGTGAGGGACTGAAGCTGTGGCTGGGACAGGTGGGGAGCTGGTGGCAATAAACTCACCTTGTGTTCACAGAGGCAGGTTATTCCCAAGTTATCTATTGATGCATTTCCTGACAGGATAATTGCTTTTGCTTTCTCTCCTGTTCCTGAAAATTCTAACAATGTTTAATTCTAACAATGGCTGCTATGGAGATAATTCCCAAGTCCTCTGTGTCTTGAGCACCACCCTCATGTCCCAGAGGCTGCAGAGGCTCTCCTGCCCTGGCTGCCTGGTTCCTCAGCAAATGAAAAAGACTGTGAAGAGCAGCCATGGGCTGACTTCTTCCTTGTTTTTTCTCTTATGTCAGGGAAAATGCAAAGTTGACATCTGTAGATTGTTTGTGTTTGGGGAACAGATAAAAAGACACGTTACCTGCATGAGTCTCTTCACTTAGGTCCTGCATCTGTGCTGTTATGACAACACAGATCTTCAAAGCCAGATGCTGGTTAATATTTGTAGGCAGCTCACTGGACCCAGTGCTTTTGACTCGAGACTGGGGACTCACCCATTCTCTTAATGGAGCTGAGGATTTCTCACAAAGCATGAGGTCAACTGTTGTGTTTGAAGCCAGGTGCCTTCTTCCTCCAAAGAGATACCTCAAGTTGTATTGTGTCAATACTTCACACTCAGTCACTATGTAGGATTTACACTAAAAACCTCTTTTTTGCTTAAATAAGAATTATTGTCTCTTATTAAATACACAAAACCCATCAAGTTGGTACAGTGCTTAAGATGTTAAGTAAATGAATCATGGGCAGGACGGAGAGTCAGGACAGGGTTTGTCTCAGTAGCATGGAATCAGAATCTAGACAGGGCTGAAAACTGCAAAGCCAAGATATATAACTGCTCTGGTACAAAGTAAATAGCATTTTTTATATTAATGTCCTTGGCACTGGCTACGTTAATACTTCCCTTTTGCAACATTTATTTTTTCATTAATGGAGCTAATGTGACTGAAAGACGGATGTGAAGAAGTGACAAGTACCATGTATGCTTAAACAGGGAAGGGTCTGCTGCAGCCTGTGCTTATGCTGAACATGCTTAATCTTGAAGGAGTGGTACTGAACACATAATCTAAGGAGAACTTGCACAGTATTCAGGGGTTATGCTTCTTACATCAGGCAAGAGCCCACCATATTTTTCTGTTCTGTACTACAGAGGCTTCCTGAATTCACAGGGTCTGTTCACTCATCTATTCCTTCATTCTCTCTGTGCTCCCTTTCTTCACTAAAGTTATTTGCCTCCGTGTTTCTTGCAATATACCAATGTTGTCCTCTTTGTCCCATCCCAAGGTCAGCTTGTTTTCCATACATGAAGCTGTGTGTTTCACTTCATTCCTCTTTTGACCTTGAAGCTCTTCCTTTTTCTCTTCCATTCTTTCCCTAGCTCGGCTTCTTTCTCTTACTGAGGCAGTTTGTTCTCTCAGTGTTTCTGAACTGTGCTGGGATCAAGTGCTACAGGGATATGGATAAGCAGAGGAGATCATTAATGCTGGCATAGATGGCAGCCATCCACTGATGCTTTGATCTATAGGTCATTGCCCACAGACCTGGATGGCTGAAGCAGCCACATCTGCTAACTGCAAGGCACCACAAACCCTCTGCATATAGGTACCTTTCACGTTTCCTTTTCTTGTTTTCACCAAAATCAGTATGACATTGCTTGTGGCCTAGAACATTCCCTGAAATGTTGGAATTTATCAAGTAATCCAGCATCCTGAAATTATCTTATCATAGACAAATGCACAGAGAAATGCCACTCAGCCAACAATCTAAACATCGGGGATGAAAAACTACTACAGCTACCAGTTGTTTTTCCAGGCTACACTGAATATCTGAGTTTTCTAACAAAGCTGTTCTACACACTGATGTCCTTGGCAAGACTTTGGGGCTGACCATTATTTTGTGGGTCTCCCTTCCATTTTGGTTTTTCATGTCAGCTTTGCATCAACTTGTGGGCTTTGGGTGACAATGAGCTTTTCTCCACAACATGTATGCATGTTGCTCTGTGTAGTTACACCTTCTGATTCATACCATCTGATTTGTTTTGTTAGGCAGGAAACTATTGAAATGTAAAATGGGAAAGTTTCCAGAACCATTGGTATTTCTTTGTATTCAAGAATTTGTTTTCATTTTTAATGTAAAGTATCTCAAAAAGACTTTTAGTTGGGAAATTTACAGATAAGAAATTTGAGTATAATATTTTGACTTCGAATTAAGTATTTTTCATTAATACAAAAATGTGTTGTATTCTGTTTTGGAGTTCAACTGTGATCCAGTTTACTTGCTGTGATAAAAACTGCAGTCCACTGAATCCCCAAAGAGATTCATAGAGAGCAGTTGTTTGCCATAGTGTCATTTCTCAAAGATAAATTATGCAGCAGTAAAGACAAGTTCATAAACTTTATTGTATTGCTTCAGCAGCAGTGCTTTAGGTACCATTGGGAAGGCAAATTCAATGCTAAGGCCTTCCCCAAGGTTTATTAAACTTAGAGGCTGCTAGTGAACGGTTGGGTTTTTTTTTCCCTTTTTAGAACATTTGTCTGAGCTCAGTAGCAGAAGGGGGGAAGAAGAGGATGGGTTTTTTTCTGTATCTGGTTAATCTTTCTGACTTCCAACTTACACTAGCATGTAAAAGAATCATGCTATAAGAAAATAATTATAGTCTTTATATTTGGATGACTCAAACACATGTAACTTTTTATAGACTTGCCATTTTTCTTCAGTAGCATGCATCTTTGTCATAGTTTGAAAACTATCTGGAAATAGTACAGTTACAGTTCTTAAAATTATGTGCAGCTATGAGCAATATGTACTATCCACATTTTCCATATGTTGAGACAATGTTCTAGTTTTATGTGTATAGTAAAAAAATTACCAGTGATAAACAGTCAATCAAGCAGAACTGTTTCTTAAATAAATACTAAAAAAAATCAAGATCAAAGTACTTAACATTTATTTTCAAAAGAATTTTAGGACAAAATGTTCCTCAGGCCCTTATGCAGTACCCCCAAAACACTAGTACTTTTTGGCCTTTACAAACCATACTAGCATGCAGTATTGGCAATAGAGGATTTATGTTTGATTAATTAATTAAAATTTTCTTAAGGATTTCAGAAGATCTTTAATCAGCAGTAATTTTCACTATTTATCTCTGGTTCTCATTTTAGGAAAAATGTAGAAAATGTGTTGAACTCTTGTCACTTTAGCTGATGTTGTAGTCTCTTTGGGAACATAGTTCAAACTGCAAGTTACAAAGACGAAAGAGTTAAAGAGAAAAGGAAAAGTTTGTTTTCACTTCCACAGCATAACAGCTGTTCTCCTGTAAAATCGAAAGCACAGCTATTTTTTGTTTTGCTGCAATATCTCTGGGTGAGTTGAGTCTTAGGGAACTGCCTAGCTACCTTATGATAAATACAGCTTTGTCACTGTGAAGGTGTGAAGGAGAGAGGGAGCAAACCGAAGCTACTTCTCTTCCAGTAAAAATCTCATCTTGACAGTGAAGCATGTCCAGGCAGAGAGCTGAGGCTGAGCCCTTAAGTCATAGTAGCTAAGACCTAACAGGTGAACATCAGTTCTAGCATGATCTCAAGAATGCAAGCACAGTCGTGAAAGGGACTAGATATTCCCCTTCTATTGGAGCAGCTGTCTGGATCTCTAGCCTCATGAATCCCTTCTCCCAGTCCTGTTTTCTAGAGCATGTGCTAATCAAATGGGTAATTTAGTGCCATTAGAAAGCAACCCATCCACAGTTCTGTTGTTCAGCTGTTCATCTATTCTGTATCTGAACATATATGTGTTAGATACATGAGCTTAGATCACTGAGCAGTGAGCTGATGGTAGTTGGGTGAAAATCACCCAACTGTGTGTGAAAATCCAACACTGTCTCACTGATGGATGCTGGAAAATATTTTATCTGAGATGTGATTGAGGGAAGCAAACCATCTTCTCTTTATACCCTCACTTTGGCATCAAGCAGCTTTCTGACTTTCAGGGACTCAAGTGTTTCATCTACATGAGTCGTTCTCTACTGATGTTGCTCATTTTGTTTCTCAGTGAACAGAAGAAAGAAGCCAAAAACACAGTGCCAAATTCTCCAGGGTCTGAGTATCTGTGTACAGCTGTTGTGTCTAGGCAAAGCTGGTATTTTTAAGGGCTCTGGGGTGGAAAAGAAATGAGGCATCCTGTGTGAGGGAGATGTTTTAGGCCTTAAAGAGGGATTGATTTGTGATTATTATTGCTGCCTTTGATCTGACAACAAGGATCTGAAACTAATCAAGCAGAGCAGCAGAAGTCTGATATATAGTGCCAGATGGAGATGCCAGAATAGGTTACTTCTGCCTTTGGTGCTGCCTTATGATGGAGGGATAAAACAGGTAGTACAAAGCAAAGCAAGAAAGGGTTAGGAATGTGTGTGCTGCAGGAATTTTGCTGGCTGTGTGAAGTGACTACCAGTTGTTAAAGTTACTGAAGGATCAATTAGCTGTCCACAGTGTTATCATAACCTGACAGGAAACTGAGGGACACAGCCACACAGAGCACTTGGTTGGTGGACAGAACTGAGCATCACCAGTTACTTCCATGCTAAATTGGGGGAGTAGAAAATATGGACTCCCTGCTTTTCAAGATAATTCCATAAGTACAAATGGCCACAGAAGTAAAAAACAGTGCTTTGTATAAGAACCTTTATTCACTGAGGGATCATACCCCACCTATGAAGTGTATAAAAATCTCATTTTAAAATGTTGTGCTGTAAGCAGTGAGTCTGGTGTAGATGCTGAGATATTGGTGGGATTTTACCACTTGCAGTTTAATTTTGTTTAGAAATTAGACCTATTTGGGGCTTAGTTCTTTACAAATCTCATGATCATATGAGTCAGCAAACTCATTGCATAAGAAGGGCTTTATATAGACGTTGGATCAATTGGCAGCAAGTTGTCAATAAATGTAACTCCTAGACACTGTGCAATTGACAAGCTAATGAAGAGCTTCCCCAGTGACAGGGAGCTGTTGACAAATCTTTGCCACTTTGCTTTTTCCACTCCTGCATTTCTCATAAATCTACTCCATGCCACAAACATGGAGTATGCTAGGACAGTTTCACAAGGAAGGGGTTGTCTTCCTAATGGGCACAGATTGGGATTTGGCAAACATGTTAGTAGCCTGTGTGTTGAGGAACCAGAAAGTCAGGACAGTAGTCCAAGGATCATGTTTGCTCTCCCTGCAATGTGTTTTCCAATGTTCTAAGAAAATGCAGAGTAGATGTCCTGCAGTTTATCCTCCAAGACAACAGCTTAGGATTTGACTGCCTGTTGTTGCAGTCCATCTGCCTTTGTTGCTATCATGGCATTTAAATGATGCAAATGGTTTCAACTCCGTGTTGCTTTTCCTCTTGCTCAGAAGCAGGTGGAACCTCTGGTTTGTTTTGCATCTCTCCTGACGGCCCTGTGGCTGCCTTTTGGAACTGTCTGATGACCAACTAAACTAGTTCTTGTTCTTTTACGTAAAAGTTCCATAGTTGTTCCTCTAACTCACAAACATATGTAAGCACCAACATTTTAGGATGGGTGCTGCCTACCTATGGCAAAAAGTTTGGCAAGAACAGATCCTATCAGTATGCATAATCCCATCTTCCTTGTAAGATAAACTATTTTGGTTAATGTGTGCATTAAGTAGTTCAGAAGGACTAATTGTCCCCAGCTATTACTAGCACTTGATGAGAGGACATAATTTTCACTCTGGTGTTTATAGCTAGCATGGATGATGTTCTTATGTTGCTGTTTGGTTTGGAGCTTGTGAGCTATATTGCAAGTGCATTTTGCCTGCTTGCTTACCTGGGTAATAATGGTCATGTATAGATTATTTAAATAAGAAATATCATGCTGTTTGATTGAAGTTAAAGTTGTGTTTGTGTCTGCTGTTTCCTAGATACACCTCAGTTCCTAACACTAACTACAAATTATTGTGAAAACCCTATTATAATTCTCAAGTAACCTAGAAGTTACTTAAGTCTTTGCACTTCTCAAGTTACTCTGCTCAGGGGAGAGCTAAAGTAAGAAATGTAAGTGATTTCCAAGAAGATAAACATCTCTCACATGCATGCTGTGTACTAGTGGATTTTCAGTTGTCAGGAGTAGATTACATGACATTTAAGGCTAAACCTTGCATGCACTGAAATCAGAAGCAAAACTTGTATTGATTTTGTTGAAATCAAAATCAAGCTGGCACTATGTTGCCATTTCATCTTGACAGACATCAGGGGAGAGGAAAGCCTTTGAAAAGTCATTATGTTCTTCACAATGTGGGCCTTGAAAGAGACTGAAAGCAACTTGGGAAATCGTGTAGATTGGATGACATCAGAACTTACTGATGCCAGTGTAAACTGCTGTTTTTCAAAGGGGTGGTCGGCTTCTTGCTTTGCAAGAGGGAGGGAAGCCAATGTTAAAATCTGCAGTGGAGTAGGGGCAAAGGTTCAGATAACAAGTGAGACTTCTTGTCTTACCCACCCCTAGCAGGACTATGGAACACAAATCTAGGAAAAACACTGCTGTCAGGAAAACATCAGTACATCGTTTTGCTTCTGGTGATAAAAGGAAGCCCAACCCCTCACTCAAGGTGTTAATGGCATGAAAAAATACTGTTTGATTTTCCTGTTGTTTCAGAGCCACCTCCAACTGTAGGCAAGTTTATTTTACAGAGCTTTAAGAAAGATGCTAAACTAAAAAAGAAATGGTAAATAGTCAAACAACTGCTAGTGTCTTGTGTTACCTGAGGAGCTGGTTCAGTTTGCTGATTGCTCAGTTTCATTGTGGTCTGAGTAGTGAAGAGCTGACTAGTGAGCCTAGTTTAGAGTAATTCCCTGAGTACTCTTGAAGCATAACAAACTCAAGAAAGGATGTAATGAAAAATAATAGAAAGGTAGCTGGGGGCTTAACTTATGATCTCTGCTGATTACAGTAAGCGACATTTTCATTGCAGTGTTACCATAAAGATTATTGGCTGCCACATAACATAGGTCCCTCCTGAAAAGATTCTGGAACAGCTTTGTTGGCACAATATAAGCCATGGAAAACCACCAAAGATTTATTTTATACCTGGTAATTGTTTGCCAGATATTAAGGGTGTGATGCTTTGTTCAAAACTGGATGGAAAATGGGGTGAATAGTCTATATCATTTTATTTCATGGTATCTGTTTAACCATCTTTGGTCTTCCACAGTAGAAGTGTGTAACTGGAAAACTGTTGTTTTGGTGGTTTTCACTTCCATAATGAAGAACTTGATCACTGGCTTTTGAAATTCTTACATTTTAACATGAATTATGACAATGATGTGGAAATTGTCTTTGAATCTCCTTGTTCTTTTGCATGGCAAAATTCAATATTTGCAGTGACCTATTATGCATGTTCAAAATTGCAGTCCAAGAAAGCTCCCCTGAAAGGTGTATCTAACTTAAGTTAATCAAAGCCAGCTCAGGTGACTGGGTGAATTTGGATTGTCTGTCATGTGTAACACTTCCACTGTGGTCCTTTGTGTAAAGAAGGTGAAGTGAGTTTCCTCATTTTTTCATCATCTTCCTGGTAGTGATTTTGAGAAGCTAAATTGAGTGGTCTGGAGAAGCCAGGGCATTCCTCCACCCATGGCAGCAAGCAGCTGCTCCATATCCTTAGTCCCATGTCCTGCCAGCAGCAAGGCTTAACCACAGACTGAGCACATGGGTATACACATGGCCAGCCATGAGCAGATTAACATGATGGGAGGACAGGTGGCCATGTGAGCACAGAGAGGGCAAACAACAGACAGATTGCATTTCTTGGGACCAGAGCTCAGAAAAATCCCTGTGTCAGGGATCCCTCTGGTACCTGGCTCCCAGATCTTCATTCTTCAAGCATCAGACCCCCAGGCTCAGCCTTAACCAGCCTACAGCCCCTCAGCCACCCTGAGAGCTGCCTCCAGACTGTTGGTCTCTCCAGTATCCAGGACTCAGTCCAACCTTGTTACCAGCTCGTCTGGCTTGAACTTCACTGAAGGGTCATGCATGCATGATGTCAGAACAGAGAATACACTCGCACAGAAAATGGTTAGAAACAGGGCTTAGGTAAGACTAAGGGAAGGTGATCTGGCAGAGCTTAGCCAAACAAGTCTGCTGTCCAACCTCCTGCTTGTACACTATAGCATTCAGTTATTCCCTTCCTGAACCTCTCTCAATTTTCCTGCGCTTGATTGCTGCCATCCACCTTGATCCCTCCCTTCCACTCTCTTGATCCTTCCCCTAGACATCTCTTAAGTCGTGTATAATCCTCAAATACTTTTGGTGAATTCCGAGACTCCCTGTAAGTGTAGCATATTAAGTCCTCTGCCCCCTTAACACAGTGGTCCCCAGAGCTTTCACAGCCTTCTAGAAAGTCATGCAGATGGGTTGTCCAGCAGAACCAGGGCTTAATCCTTCACCTTTGAGGGTCTTGGGAGTGGTGATTAAGGGTATTAGGAAGGTTGAGTTCCCCACCTTGTCACTGTGTCCCTCGTCACAGTTCAGTCTTTGTGTCCACTTCAAGGAGCCATTGGGCAGCCAGCCTTGCAGCCATTAGGGATGGTGAAGCTAGGGAGAGGTGTGTGAGCCAGTCCAGCAGAGCAGCACAGCTATATAAACCATGTGTATGGTGAACTGTGGTCCCTTGAATGTTCTCCCTGCTATTGCCAGTGAAATCAGTCATCCTCCGTGTGTACCAGAACAGGCTCAGATTAACTCAGAAACTTCAGTTTTGCTTTAAAAGAAAGGGGAGAAAAAGGCAGTCTGCATATCAGTATCTCTCCAGAGTCTACTATACACTTTGGTACACTTGGTCTAGTTACTGGAAAAGAAATACATACCTGCCAGACATAGAATAACTTAAAGAAAATACTTTGACTTGCACTTAGCTATGTGTTACCCTCTGTTTTCCTTTTTTTTTTTTTTTTAATGTTAATTAGGAGCACAGCAAAATGCATGTTGCAAATCAATAACAAAGGTTATGTAAGAGGATTTATCTGAGCAGCAGGTCCCTTAGTGTTGCATGCAGAAAGGAAGATGAGCACAGGTTTACTTAAGCTCAAAGGACTCCATGTGGGCAACATAAAATAACATAGGAATGAAGAAGACTGTCCAATGGGCTCCAGGAAAGTGTCTGTGCTGCATGACAGGGTTTTCTGCACTGTGTTCTTTGCCTGCCTGGGTTAGTTTGAGAGCAGGTAGGTGGCACTGAATATGGTCCCAACAGCATGGTTTAGTGAACTGGAGTAAACTGATGATTTATCTACTGCATGCTCAAGGAATTACAAATACATAAAGACAAGGGATGTGATGATATAGATTATTTCAGTAAACAGAACACATATCTTTCTCACTTGAGTGGTCTTTTTCCTTATTACTGATGCATTTTTCTTTGAGGCTACCTGTGCTGGCTTCTGCCAAAGAACCTGAGCTTGTTCGTGCAGATTCTGTGACTCTTAATTCCTTTTGATTTGTTAGGTAGAGGATGTCATTTGTTTTAGTGGACACCTCAGCCCTCAGTGTTTGCAGCTGATGCCCATTTCCAGCATTTATTTTTTTTTCTTGTCAAAAGTCTGTGGGAAAGTACCATTTTATCAGTGCAAAGAAAACAAGAGGAAAAATATTCCACTGCAGCCGGTGGGGATTTTCTTCTGTGGTAACCCCAGGTTCTGACCTGGACTATGAAGTTTCTCCATACTGAGAGTGAATCCAGTCTGCACATGTAGGCCCAACCACTTACCCTTCCATCCAAAATGGAGCATGAGATACGTTTGAAGATGTGAGTGCCAGAGAAATCTTTGTAGTTGAAGTAGCCTGTTAAGACTCTATCAAGGTGAAGAAATGAATCATTCTCTTCCTGGTCTCCTCAGGCTGCTGGCTCATTATACTGGGCTAGCTGGGTGTGGTTTTATCAGCATAAGAGATTCTCTAGATAAACTCTTAAGTCATGTTTATCTCTGTTTTTAAAGAGATAAATATAAGCACATTCTCTCCTCTCCATCTTAGTGACAGTTCTATGGAGGATCATCCTTGTGATACGTCTGGATTTGTATCAAGGCTGAGATTTTCAGTGCTGGCTCCCTGGGTGTTAGATAGGCCTGACTTCCAGAAAGAAGATGCTGGTGTTCCATGTGCTTTCAAAACCATCTCTGCCAAAAGCCACATTTCTTGTGAGGTCTTTCAGATTGTGTATGCAAAGTCATTAGCCAGTTTTTCAAATCTTTGCCTGCATGTTTTTCTTTAAAAAAGACTTCTTTTTTGCTATGTTTCTATGAACTTCCATCTGTGCTCCCCTACAAGCCTCTCATTTAAAGTACTTGCTTCAAAAGGGTGATAGCCTCAGAGAATACAAGAGGGCTTTCTTTTATTACTGTATATTAATGAAAGAAACACTTAACACCTACTTGGAATTCCTTCTTTTTTTAAAAAAAAAAAAAAAAAGTAAAATTAGTTCTTCTTAACATGCAAGATGGTGAGTTCAAAGAAACGGGGAATAACTTAACCAGTTTAAGAGTGGACATGCCTAGCAGAATTAAAATTATCCAGGAATTGCTACCCCTATAGGAGAGCAGGTGTTTGTAAACTATAGTTATCTTGGCTAAAATCTCCCCACACTGCTGTGTCTTCCCTGAGGTGTCTCCTTTTACTTGAGACTGGACTGTATTCCCTTTATAACAGCTGTGCTTGGGCTGCTGAGTCTTCAAGGCAGGACCAGTGATGCTGTGGTGAGAAGCTCCACGGGGAGCTCAGGCCAGAGTTCCATCTGGTTAGTATCCATCTCTGACAGTAACCTGTAGAGAAAGAGGCTGGGAAACACAGCATCACAGAGCTTGGGCCTTTCTCTTCTTCAGGTTTGTAGCACAGCAAATGCAGAGGGGAGAGCCTGGGGTTGAGGGGCCCAGAAAAGGGAGCCCTGTGAGGAACTGAAGGATGAAGAGGCCATGTGGAGACAGGTGGGATGGGTAGGCTTATCTTGGCAGATGCACGCAGTTGCTGAGACAGTGAGCTCCAGGACAGTTTTGGCAGAATACTTTTTTTTGCTTACTGAGGTTTGGAGTGTTTTTAGGCAGGAATTTTCAGTAAGTCAGTGTTGGACTGTGTGACTCAGTCGATAATGTGAGGTAGCAAACAGCTTGTGTGAGCCTGCACTGTGGGAGCAGCGAGGGAGTGGTTGCTTTGGGGGCACCTCATCTAGCATTTTAAAATACCTAAACGTGAGTGTCTATATGTTAACCATCTGCCTACTGTCCAGTGTGGTTGGTGAAAATCTGTAACAGTATTGCAACTAAGTATCTCACAGCAGATACTTTAATTTAGTCACAAAAATCCCTCTATACGACTGGCTTCATTAGGTGGATCCCTACCAACTGCAGCATGGACTTGGATACCTGGCCTTCCACCTGTACTGAATCCTCTTCTTATCTTATTCAGGCTCAAAAAGAATGAAGCTATGTACAAAAAAGAGCTAAACCAAGATGGGAAGAAAAGTGCCTCCAGGGGTCAAGACCCCAGAAAGCACTTGAGAGGATCAGGGTTTTCTGGTGATGCAGAAAGTCTCTTTGAAAAGTGAAGGACTTTGAGATTTAAGGAGAGTGATGCCAGAGCAAACTCTGCAGGAAGATTGGGTTCTGAAGATTACTGGGGTGGGTGCACACTTTGGAGTGTCTTGGGCCTGGGCCCTGGGTTGAGGAGGTCTGGGGCAGTCTGAAGTGTTAAGAATACCAGAGTATGAGTGGGCAACAGAGGAAGACAAAACTGTTATAGACCCAGAAACACAGGAGTGGGTTTACAGCACATTAAGAGCTGCAGGTTTAGGAAAGGCTCTTGCAGCATAGCAGTGCTGCAGCCAGTCAGTGCTGCTGCCATTTCAGAGCATGAGGAGTGAGCTGGGACACAGATCCTGACAGGCCAGAGCTGAGTTTTTCAAAGCAACTTGCAGAGAGCTTCAGATGATGAACATCTCTGACACTGCTGCCATCTGCTCTCAAAGCACTTGCTAATAAGGGGCAAAAAAGTTGTCACTTTTCTGTTTTTCCTTATTAAGAATCCTAAAACTTCAGTTTGCAATCCAAGTGTGCAGGGAAACCAGGTATTTGTTTCATGTGCCCATGCAATCTTCCTTTTAATTCAAGTCATCTGTCTTATATCACAGAGAATAAAAATAGATTATTGGTAAGCTACCAAAATAATATGATACTTGCAAAGTAATTTTAAACCCCACTATTTTTCCTCACCGATACATAACTGGTAAATTAAACCCAGTATCTGTCCCCTTCCTGAAAGAAGTTGTGGTTTGAAGAGGTGACATGTTAGCAGCTCCCACAGGAGAAATGGCCAGTCTCAGTTGCCTGGAGGGGACACCAGGAGCAGCAAATAGCTACACAAAAACTGACAGTGGAAAAGCATCTTCCAGTAAGTGCCTGAGAGCTGTAACTAACAGAGGCTAAGCCAGCACATGCCAGCCTCACAGGTACTTCTTTAGGCTTCGGGTCACTAGTAATTCCACCACTGATTCAGCTTTTCCCCTCTCTTGCTTCAGCAGCTGGGTCTGGGCACTGTCCTGTTGAGGTCACTGTAAATAGCCACATTTGGCTCCATTTGGGCATTTAATACTGAACCTGAGCTGGAGCTTTTGGAAAAGCAAGCACCTCTGTTTCTCAGATGCCCATACATGCCAGGAGGGAGCATCTCTCCAGGGTTGGCTATAGCTGTGCTGTCCTTTTCATTCCACATACTCACTCTGTAGGTGTATTACAGACAGAGGGAGAGATAAATTGATTTCTTGAGTCTTGTTCTTCAAATCCTCTTTCAAAATGCCTAAACTCAAGAAAACCAACTTGTGCATCAAACACTTCACACTAGCTCACTAGCTTACATGGGTTCTCTCATCTCTGGGGGCATGTAGCCTTCAGCTAGTGAGTGTGTTGTTGTACAAAAAAGAAAAATTTGAGGCAGTTGTGCTGAAGGTGTTTTTTTCAAGTGGCCTTTTTCAACTTTATGAATTGTAACTATGGTTCTTTTTTAAATTCAGAGGTGTTGGTAGCAAGATTGTATGCTTTCAAGTTACAAGGCTGCATGCCTGAGCTTATGCTGTAAATTCCAACATTTAGCAATTTGTAGTTTAATTTAGAAGGATCACCTACTTTCCTAAATGCTTAAGTAATGTGGCAGGCTGTGGTTATTGATTCTCTCTGAATTTATTACAAGAAAGCTGTGTTCACTCTTTCCTCTTGGGAATGCCCCTACTGAACTGCATGCTTGCTAGTGACAGCTTAGACCTCTGATACATAACCAAAGACCTTGCCTAATATCCTTGCAACTGCTTGGGGAATTTTTATTAAGTAAAGGCATCATTAAAGTAGACAGAATGATGAAGTTTAATGAGCATCTTTCTCACTTGATATTGTTAGTTTTGCTGCAGCAGCCATAGTGCTCTCATTTGTTACTTCCAGTGGGGCAAAGAGAGAATGCAGGGAGATTTTGTTTATGTTTATATTTGCATACAGAAAACCATTTATGTTCATGAGAGATACTTCCTTTGAAAATTATATGCAAGGAAAGAAAGCAACTAGAAATCTCTATTTGAGGGCTTTCTGCATTTTCAGTCTTGCATTTAATCTCTCCTTTAACATAAAGAGGAGGCTGCATGCATTAGTGTAACTGCTAAGTTTACAAAGGTTCAACAATTTGTGAACTGTGGCTGTAATGAATAGGTTCCCACTGTTGCTACAAATCACAAACATCTCAGATATTTTTTTACACTCCATATTTCATTAGTCAGCCAAGGTTTTGGTCCCTAAGCTTTGTGTAATGCCCTGTGTAGAGCCATACCAGCCCCCCTGAAGAGGTGATGTTCTAAAATGTGAAGGGTGAAGGTGCTGCCATGAATGTATTATCAGCACTTGCCTCACAAATCTGCCTTGAAACAGTAGCCACAGTCTGCCTCAATATTCCTTTGTTTATGGACAGCATCTGCCTTTGCTGAGGGTCTAGTCATACAAGCAGATATGTCAAGGTGCCATCTCCTAGTACATCACCATCCATCAGCTGAGCTTCATAACTGTGTGGGTGCATGTCTTAAGCTGACCTCCCCTGCCGAGGACAAAGTCTGAGTGTCTCTGCATAACACATTTGACCTCCTAGTGATGCCACAGCAGGAGCATGTACACAGTTACTGCAGTTTGGCTGACAGATGGTGATGTACAGTCTCTGGTTTCTGTGGCTGTATCCTTCCAGTAGGTATTGAAATCATTAAGGACTGTATATGTGAACTCCACAGCTATTGCAGCCAAGGGTTTATAGGTTTTTATGTAATTGAGATAGTTGCTTCTCCATGTGGATCAGTTCCATTAATTCTCATCTTCTTTTCTTCATTTTTTTTTTTTTTTTTTTTTTTTTGGTTTGGTGTTTTGTTTTTTTTCTTAGGAGCGATAAAAGTGGTGTCTGTTGTACCAAAAGTTCCATGAAAAATGTGAATTCTCTTTTCCCTAGTGTAACAGAAGGCAAATTCTGTCCCAGAGGCATTATCACAGTCATTATTGTATTTAAATGTTGTTATGACACCATATGTCTCCTCGTATTTGATGTGTGCAAACACAAGAGAGAGTCCCTGTCTGTGAAAGCTTGTATAATGTAAACATGTCTGATCCTTGCTCTTTGCATAGCAGGCTGCTGTGATAGACTGTAAAGCATTTATCTTCAGTTAAGATAGCAATGTGCAGCTGAAACTTCCTTGAAATTTTGCCAGAGAAACCCAAACAGTTACATTTGATTTGCTTACTTGTAACCCAGTACTTATTTTCCTGGATGAAACTCAGTGCATGTGGTTGGACAACTGACAGAAGTGGTTGGACACAAGAATAAGTGAAAAGTGCTGCAAATGTCTGCAACTCATGTACCTCTACTACTGCTAACATAGTATTTGTATGGGAATTTATTGAGCACCAACAGCACTGAATATCATAAGGAGCAAGTATCAAAAAAAAGCTGCTGCTGAAAACACAGGTCAATTGGGATTTTTATTCCTTAATACATGCAGTGGCAGCCAGACCTCATTTTGCAGGCAAAAGGCATTGCCCATGTAGACTTTACCAGAACTCCGGTAAAATTCAAAATTGTCAATATTTAGTTTCTGCACTTCAAAAGCATCTATATAGAATGCTTTTTGCTTCAGAAAAAATTTTACTAATCTGAGCTATGCCAGTCCACAAATTTGAACATTTGCACTGACAACGCAAGAAATGAAAGGCAGATTTAATGACTAAAGTCATTTCAGAGGGAAATTGATAGAAAGTTTCAAAAGCAAAAAAGTAGAGCCTAAATTTGGTCCCAAATAGGGACTTCTTTATTATATGAAAAAAGCTTCATATTCTACTCCAATGTAGCAGTATTTCTCTAGAGCCAAAAATCAACTTGAATGTTAATTTAGTATTTTAACTGTTGGTGTTCACAGATTTGAGCATGCATTTCTACTTCTCTGTTTCTGACTTCTCAGAGTTACAAAATTACTGATGACTGTGGTTTAAATGCTGCACTGCATGTCATTGAGAACAAAATGTTGCTTGTTCCCTGACTTATTCTGGCCTGGATCAGTTTCTGTTGGGACAACCTCATTAACTGACACTTCTGTGCTCTTCCACAATGACAGTATTTCCTGATGCCAAAACATCTCCTTCCATGTCTTCCCTCCCTCAACTCACACCTTCCAAAACAGGACATTTACTTAGGATGGATATTTATTAGTACACATACTGTGTACTTGAATAAAATACAGCCTTGTGCTGTTGGTCTGGTATCTGTTATAAAAAGAAAACTCTGTGTATGGTAACTAACAGTAAGCATGCCATTATCACAGAGGGTCAGGGCTTTCTACATTCATCAGGAACTGCCATCTGATCCCTTGTTGACAGTAGGTGATGCCACACATAAAATTTCAGTAAGGTGAAGTAATGTCATAGTTTACAGTCATATTTTCCTTGAGCAAGGCTGTTTTGGGTACAGTGCACCTTGACAGCAGCCTGTTTAGCAACATGATGTAGAACTGCAGCTGCTGAGGAGGTGAAAGCAAGCACTTCCTCTCCACCCCACCCTACAAGAATCTCTCATCCCAATTCTGTACTCCAGGAACAGCCAGAGTTGAGGTACATTTCACATACAGCAAAATACAGCTCAGAGCAGATGGTAGCTTTTTACCTCCTGACTAACATAGAATGGAGTATTTCAGTTGGCAGGGATCTACAGTGATGAGGCAGTTCAATGGCCTGATCAATTCAGGGCTGACCAAGTTAAGTTATGTTGTTAAGGAGATTGTTCAAATGCCTCTTAAAAACTGACGGGCTTGAGGCATCAGCCACCTCCCTAGGAAGCCTCTTCCAGTGTTTGAACACCCTCTTAGTAATTAAATACTTCCTGATATTCAGTCTAAACATCCCCTGATGCATCTTTGAACCGTTTCCACGCACGTTATCACTGGAGCCCAGGGAGAAGAGATCCTCAGGGCACTGTACAGAACAATGTATGTCTTACCTAAAATCTGTCTGTATCCAACATAAATAGTCCCTGCATAGCCATGCCTTATAGCATAGTAATTCAAGAGTATTTCTATGTTTGGATCTGTGTTCAATGTCTATTGCATACAGCTGACTGCGTAGTCCTCCAGGGCCTGTAGAAGGAGGGCCCATCCTCTGCTGAAATTAGTTTCGGCCTGGGAAACAGAAGAGGTCATTGGAAATAGAGAGTCTCTTTATCTCCAGGATTACCCTACACACTGCAGAGCTCTGTATCAGGTCAGGCTTTCTGGATAAGTAACAATATATCATGAGTAATAAATCCGTCCTGACAAGACTAAGCAAAAATAGCAAAGGGATCAGTACCTGGTGCTAGTGTGCAACAAGGTCTGGACAGACCTCCAACTAAATCCAAGGACTGCAGCAGGGGAGAGTGCATGTGAGGGTGTTTGTGATCGACCAGTGCAGCTTGCTTGCAACAGCTGGGACCCTCTGTGTGCCCCAGACACATGAAAATACAGGACCTGGGTTCTGCAGCAACAATGCTGACAGCTGCCCATCAAGATTTTGACACAGCAGCATGCAGTTCTAGGAATACTCATTGTTTCTCAACCCTAAGCCCCTGGATCTCTCCTGTTCCTTGACAAAGTCCACCAAAAGCTGGAGGTGCAGTGACACAAGAAAGGTGGTTTTGGGAACCGGTGCTGTTACCATCTTCAGTAGCTGAATTCCTATCTAGTGGTAGAATTTACTGCCCAACTTGACTGGCAACAGCCTAGTATAGGATTGGGGCAGACACCAGCATCAGGCTGAAGGAGGAGGACACCTTTCAGAGGGATTTCAGTATTGGTGTCAACACTGTCAGTGTTTATGCAGCCAAATGAGCAGATACAAAGCTTGTCCCTGTTCCCTTCTAGGTACACTGTCATCCCTGCAAAGTGCATCTTCAAAAAGCACTTTATGTCAATGCTGGAAGTTACATTTAACCTGTGTTTATTTGGGGTAGGTTTTTAATTTAGTTTAATCAGGATTACTCATAAATTATCTATTAATTACTGTGTGATATTTAGCAAGATCCTCTGAGCCACACAGTCTCTTTAGCTTCCTTGTGAATGCTAGCCATCTTAATTGTAGGATACTTTGTCAACATTTAATCAGTGGTACTTACTAATGTGGCATTGATGTGTTGGTAGTTGTCCCAGTACTATCAATCATGTGGGAGCAGCAAAGGCAGCTGTGACACCATTGCTCTCTGTCACATTATCAAGCCCTTGGGTTTTCTGGTTAGGGATGATGCTCACTTTGTTCTAAGTGGGCACTCTATCTCTCCAGTTCTGCCCAATTCTGTCATTGTCAACTTGAATACACATCCTTGCAGCCTACTGAGCCTTAATCCCATAACTGCAGAATAAAGGTTGCTGGTTTCTGAAGGCAAAACTAATTGCTCCTTCACAGCTCCAAAGGCCTGTGTTTCACCATGTTACTCTCCTGGTAAGTCATGAGACTGCTCTGGGCTGCAGCATCGGATCTTATAGAAAATTCAGCATATTGAAACAAAATAAGTATAGTGACCTTTTTATTTCTAGTAACTTGATGCATTGTTTAACATGCTGCAGAGTAAAAGCCTGTGTTTAATGGTTGTATCACAAATACTCTTTTTCTCATTTCCTTACAGTCTTTATGGCAGACATATGCAGGCGAATCCTGAACCTCCAAAGAAGAACAATGACAAGTCCAAAAAGATCAGCCGTAAGCCTCTGGCAGCCAAGAATAAATAAGTCTCTGGCTTCTGCCTTTGCTTCTATATTTTTTACATTGCTTTTGCATGTGCCTATAATATTCCTACACATCTCCTGTTACTCATAAGAAAGCAGACGCTAGAAGTAAAAGCAGTTTTCTAGGTATACTGCTTTAGAAGATATTCCTTAAGGAATACAAAATTAGGTATTATCCTAATTTTGGTCACACTTATGTAGCCAATTACTGTATCACTGTCAAACACATTTTGGCTTTTCTGTTTATATGTACATTAATGTCCTCTATTCACATGTATCACGTCCTGTTAATATCAGGGGGGTTGCACCTATATTATAAAATATTAAATTTCATAAAATGTTCCAAGTTATTTTAATAAAAGTCTTTCTTTGTATTGTGTTTCAGTTTATTAAGTAGGACATTGGAATAGTGGATTCCTTGAGGAACACATGTGTCCAGTTTCCTGCAATGTGTTTATTTTTTATGTAGGAATGTGATAGCATTTTGTAAAGCATTCTGTTCAAGGAGTGAAAAATTTTAATCAGTTGCTATTTCTTTTTCTACATCGCTGTGTCCTGCTTTTGTGCCTTAAAGGTTATTTTGAAATCAAGGAGTAGGGAAAGGGAGAGAGGAAAGGAAAAAAAAAAAAGTCTTTGTAAAGAGCTGCCAATTGCCAGCCTCAATTTGGGGAAAGAGAACTTTCTCATTTGAAGAAAATTATATTTTTGCCAATTCTTTTAAGTGATTTTTTTTTTAAAGCAGAAAACCCAAATAACGTATTTAATCTCTGATGAAAGTGCTTGTATTGAAGAGCTGTTCCAACTGGCTTTTGAAAATGCCACAGGTTCTATATTTATCTGTACAAAGCCAGCACCATAATCATGCTCAGAAGCTGCAAATTGTTTAACATCTCAAATAGGTTCAGGTCTTACCAGTGGGGAGAAAAAAACCCTGAAGTCTATAGAGTGATTTCCAGTTTCAGTCTTAGCAGGGCAAAAGCTGACCACGAAGTTCAAGGAGCAAGAACAAATATTCCTACCTAGATCCTTTGCGTGAGGACCTCCCTGCCCTTGATTTCCCATTTCATGAATCTCACACCTGAGCAACCCCCTTGCTGAGTTCTGGCTGCCATCTGGGCAGCAAGCCAGGAACCAGGCCCAGTCTGCCAAGACAGCCCTGTTGTCTTCAATGAGAGAAAAAAAGGTTTTAAATATCTCATGCCAGAAATTATACTTCCTACAAAAGCCATTTTGCATCTGAAGACTCTGTTATCAGCACCAGCCTCTCAATCTTGTTCAGGATTACCCTGGCATTTAAGTAAGACATAGTTGCCTTAGTCTGGGAATAAATGTATTGACATATATTTTGCAACAGATTTTTTGAATTGGCAAGCAGGGCTGGGAAGTTGGCATGAAGCTTTAGACACATTCTAAGTGGCCTTTGGTACTTCAGAAAATATGAAGCAGTCTTGGTAGGCAGATGGAAGACAGTAAAAATGGTAGACTTGTCAGGAACAGTCAATTCTATCTAGATGTTGGAAGCTCTGCAGAGGGTTTTCCAGACCTCTTAAGTGATCTGTACAGGGGAACAGGTCCAAACAAGACAGGGCTGTGGAGGCGCCGGGTTGGATGCATGTTCAGAATTCACAGCAAAAACCAGGCCCCAGCTTGGATGCACATGATTAAATGACAATAATAATCGTGCTACAAAAAACCTTTAAATCTCAGTGAAATGTCAGAAGATCCCCGAACTACTATTGCAGTTCCTTGTGGAATAAAGTAAACAGCAAGGGTACATCTATTGGAAGGGGGTGAAGAGGCTCTAGATTCTTCCCCCAGTGTCCTTCCCTGGCACTGGATGCTAACCCAGCCCCCAGGGGTGGCAGTGCCCATGGGGTTGAGCTGCCCATGACCTCTACTTCCAGGCTTTAAGACATTTTATTTACACTCAATTCCAGCTAGACTGGATTGGATGCTCTTCTGAAATCCCCGAGTACACCTGGACATGTTTTTCTGTGGGCAAGGTAGCAATATATTTATCCTTTGTTTTGAACAGAAATCCAGACAGAGCAGAGAGTGTCTGAGACTGCATCCATCACCTGCTCTGTGTCCTGGGGTTCAGAAAGAGAGAAGTTGCTGTGGGGCTACAGTGTTTCAAAGCACGGAGTAGAGTTCCTAATGTAAAAATAAAAGCCTGTTGGGGAAGACCAGATAATCTTATTGGTGGGAAGCTACAGCACTGCTTTAAAATAAGCTGCTGATTTTCAAGCATTAGTCGGACTTCCATTAATTGCTGTTGCAAATTTTGAAAGTGTTGAAGGACTCATGCAAGCTCTCCTCTGCAGAGTTTCAAAGTATTGATTGAGCATTCCTCAGTGCTCATAGCAAAAAAGTCCACCCCACCTTCCCACCTCTTCCCCCATGAAGGAGGAAGAAACACAGTTTTGATAAACAAAAGCAAGAATGAAGGGTCTGGGGAAGAATAATTGAAGCATAAAGATGAGAAGGGTAGAAGTTCTAAGGGGAGAAGTATTATACTGGAAATGGTGGCAGGTAGGAAAAAGAGAAGTTTCTTGAAAAGAAAGATGAAAAAATAAAATAATGATCAGAGAAGATGATGAAAACTTGAAATACATAAAGCTTCACAAACAGAAAACAAAATGAGTGAGTGTGGGGAGGAGTGCTCTTTAGATGTTCAGGGCAGAATAAATCATGGGGAAGAAAAGAAGACCACCTGGGATGTAACATGCGAAAGTTTTACTGGTTTTAAAAAGGTACCAGCTTCTTGGAGCAAACTACACAACACTTTTAATATAAGTTTGATGATTTTATGTATCTGTTCTCTAGAGTCACTGCTTTTTTTAATATTTTAAAACCAACTTATTTTACTGGGTCACATTCATTTCACCACTGTACTTCAAGGAAAGGAACTGCTGTGTCCTACTGTGGTGAACCAGTTAATGACCAATGCAGCTCATGATGAACCCTCTGAGAGTCCCCATTTTTCCAGAGGATCTATCAGACTGAGGCCCCTTCCAGTGGGCCCTTGGGTGCTTCCCAGAGCTGAGCAGTTGCATTGTGCCACCTGGAGCACAGAGCTCTGCGAGGGCAGCTATTCTGTGGTCAATAGTGTTTCCCTGGCCTGCCTGACAGTGAGATCCCTCATCTTGGGATGCCTTGAAGAAGCCTTTTTTGCCATGGATTCAACCACTGCACTCAGGTAGTCTGTGTGGGCCCATGTCTCATACAGCCAACAACATGCCACACTTCAAGGGAAGAAAATTATTCCTGTGAAAATGGAAACTTGCTTTTTACTTTTTGCTTTTGTGCACCTGGGAGCTCTTTGTAAACAACAATGCAGGTAATTCTCTGTTTTGATTTTTGCATATTGTGAGCTGCGAAGAGTTTGGCTATTTTTTTGCAGACAATGCATCCTGACAAAGGAAACTTTTAAATTAGCATAGGACATTGCACTGTACCTATGCTAAGAGTGGCCTGGGGAATTAACGCTTCTTGCTAAAGATAGGGCAAAATAAAGACAGAAATCTCAGGTATGCAGGCACCATCCAAGTTTCACATAAGAAAGTAAGAAGTTTCACATATTTTTATGTCTTTTAACCCTGTATTGCCTCCTGCAGTCCCCCTGATAGACAAATAGCAGTTTAAAAACAAACAAAACGCAACAAAAAGTCTTAGCTTTGAGAACTTGGGCACTGCTGCTGTTCCCTTTCTTATTTAAAAAAGATATAGGAAACAACACTGTGATTCTGAAGTCTCACATCTTTATGATTGTTTCCCATGGAGTCCCTGGTATTCAAGCATCTTTATTTTATTTTTGTTTTAGCCAGGTCTTTCCTATCAAGGAAATGACTCTAGCATCTGTTCATCATTCAGCTGTCAGCCTTACAGCTGGCAAATCACACCAGCAGCATGGGCATTTCTCCTGAAATGGCAGCTTGTTTGGAGGTACAATCCAAGTGAGCACTGCCCTCCTCACCTCCCACTGGCACTGTGTATCTCTCCATCCTCCTGCTCCAGGCTCTCCCCATCACACTCCAGTGTGCCGGGATGGGTGCTGGGCTCCTGGAGGAGATGGGAAGAGAGAGAAACATTCCTCCTGCTCTGCCAGACCCACTGCTCCCTCTCAGGAGCAGAGTGAGGTCAGTAGGTATTTCCAGCCCTGGGAGTGCTTGGGTGCTCTGTGCTGGCTCATGGCTCAGTGCTGGTGTGAAATCTGGGAGGCTGAGTGAGTCTGTGCCCTTCCCACGTGCTCTGAGCAGCGGGAGCTCCGTAGATGGGTAATATTTCCAGTTTGGAGAGGGTGGTAACTGTTAATATCCTCATGACAACCAGAAGGAGTGAGATTGTCATCGGTTATATTAGTTGTTAATTTTGTAAATATTAACAATTTCGAGGATTATGGCACAGGATGTGAGCTGTCAACTTGCTTTATTTTCCTCCTACTTGTTCTTGCAGTGACACATCTTTTATACTCCTAGATTCGTGCCATGTGTTTGTTGCCTTGCTCTGACACTGGGGCTGGCAGATGTTCTGGGATGAAACCAGGATAACCTCCCAAAAGTTAGATTTTCTTCCCCTCCTGGGTACTTGTTTTCTTCTTATCTAAGGAGAAGTAATTTGCCTGTAAAGCCCAATGATTTATAAATATCTCTGGTTGGTTTCCATCCAGCAGTGCCACTGACACTGCTGCCTTTGGCACAGGTGAGCTCCTTCCAGCTCACCTGTGAGTGCTGCATGCAGAGACTGCTGCTCCCCAGCCCCCTTGGAGAAAGAACTGAATTACAGCTCACCAGGAACTGCTTCCCTATTGTGAAAAAGCCCTTGAAATTGCCATTTTCACAATATATCTCAAGAGCAAAATTTTAAGCCTATTTTTAGATCAAGGAGCACGGTAATCGCATGAGTGCCAGCCACAGCAGTCACCCCCACAGCTTGATAGATGTGTTCAGAGGCAGCTTTAGTGATGAGGTGTGACTGAGGGCAAAGCATGGGGGAAGGTGGCTTTGCCAGGGCACTTCCTCCTCACCTCAGCTTCCTTGCTGCTGATAAGCCCCAGGCTGAGCATAGCTTCACGATTTTCCTGACATCCTGTTTATTCAGGGCAGTGTTTCAAATGGGCTGGCATCAGGGCAGCCCCCATCCCCAGGAGAGAAGAGAGGAGAGGAAAGGAGAGGAGAGGAGAGGAGAGGAGAGGAGAGGAGAGGAGAGGAGAGGAGAGGATGGTCATGGCTGGCCATGTGCTGGCAGGGGGGACAAGGCTGGCGCTGAGCTGCACCCTCCAGCCTGGAGTGATCCATGCCTGTGGGTAGTGACATGCAAGCACTGGACAATACTGTTTCAATAATCACCTGGATAGGGAGCTGGCTGTGAGGGCTGCCATCCATCCCACCAGCCCTTCAGGGGAAAGTTACCCTCGGCCTGAGCCTGGGCACTGCTGCACTGCTCATGGTTGCAGTGATCTTTGCTTTCCTGGTGTGGAAATGGAAGGCTGTTGGCAGGGAGTTATCCAGCAGCTCAAAGCTATTGCCAGGCAGAGCCTGAGGAGCAGGGATACCTCCTGCCCCAGTGCCAGCCCTGCACCCACCAAGGCCACCCTGAGCTGGGTCAGCAGTGCTCACCAGGACCAAAACAACACAGCAAAAGTTCCCCCTAGGACCCTCCCATGGAGGAGCCACTGGACAGGAGCAGAACCAAAGGGCTCAGCTGAGGCTTGGCCTCACAACCCCAGGCCCCTCTGTAGGAAGGGCAATGCCTCAAAGGCTGTGCTGTGTGATGGGACACAGGTGGCTCAGACCCTCCATGGGAGAATGAATTTCAACTTAATACTGAGTGTTGTTTTCCCTCCAGCCATGTGGTTTGGGATGTAACACCACAGCAGTCACATGGAGAATCAGGGATTTTGTCAACTGTCCCCTCAGAGGGGTTAATTTTAGAGACCACACTGTTGGTTTGAGCACCCTCAGACACATCTTAATTGTTCTCATATTTTTCCAGATATTTTATTTTATGTAGCTAATCAAACATGCCTGGCATGCCTGATTTCCCAAGATCACACAGAAACGAGCATCTGTGTTTGGAGTGGAAGAGAGCACTGACTCAGAGGAGTGAGGTGCACAGGTAGTTATGGGGATGTGAGACTGGGATATGATTGTAGCAGCTACCATCCAGACTGTATGAAGTGACTTTCCTGTCATAATTTCTGGTCAGTTTAAGGCACTCAAAGATTTCTGCTCCACCAGTGATATCCAGAGATGCATTAAAGACATTGTAGGAATTCAATATTAATCCATTCGGAGGGCATACATAAAATCAAAATTCTGATTTAAGTTCAGGTACCTCTCAGATTACGTGCAGGTAGGACCTTAACTGCTAAAGGCTCTCAGCTGCTTGTGGCAAATCAGTGTCCGGCAGCATCGAGAAATGCAGTTTTCTACCTTTGCCAGCAGTGGGTGCAATAATACAATTAGAAGAGCCTGGAAAGATAATGCCAGACCTGAACAAAAATTAAGGCCTGAAATCTTTTAATTCCATGTGCTGTTGTTACTAAAATGTGCTGAGACGGTTCGCATCGAGCACGGCTGTCACCCCCAGGCTTGGCAGGGTGTCCCCAGGGAGGCTGCTGGTATTTTTTTCCCCCCTCACTTTGCTTTTACATCAACTCTTCCAATTAAGAAACCCAATAATTCAGAGGCAGCCATGTGGCACGTAGTGCCATAGCAAGGGCTAAATATAGCCCCGAAGCCTCAGGAAAAACAGCTCCTGGGCTCCTCATGAGCAGAGCCCCATTGCAGTCTGTGCAAAGAGGATCACAGCTCTGCCTTGCCCTGCTGGGGGGGCAGACAGACCCCGGCCTGGCTGTGCCCCAGGACAGGATGTGGGGGCACGGGGAAGCCAGGGAGGGCAGACCCCAGCAGTGATGCTGCTCTGCACCTTCCTCTGGGAGAGCCCCCACTGCCATGGGGCTGCGGGTGCTGGGGCAGAGCAGGAGGAGCACAGGGCCCCGAGGGACACGCAGGGCTCTGCACAGGGGGCTTTGAGCCAACTGCTCCATCCCCGAGGCATGCATTGACCGAGTCCACAAACTGGGCCTGGGTTTTGGATCTGTGGGTGACAGCTTCTCAGACAGAGAAACATGGAATAAAATGTAACAGCCATTCATTTTTTTTTTCATCAAGAAAACAGAGACAACCACGCACCCCTCCCAAGAAATAGAGGTGGGAAAATAATCACTCCAAAGCCCTTGAAATGAAAGGAGGGGAGGGAAAACTATGGGTATTGGAGGAAAATGGAATTTATTTTGAGTAAATACAAGACCAGGGAAGGCTGGGCCACCTGCTGTAGTTTCATAGGTAGACTCACACTCTATGAGGTACAGGCAGTCATTTGAAAAAAAAAAAAAAAATAGCACACCCAGTTCTGCACAGAAGTTTTCTGTTGTAACCCAAATGAAATTAATCATTACATTTATCTACAGGCTGTTCTATAAAATCAATAAGCTCTAGCACTGCATAGCAATCAAAATATGACAAGGCACTTAAACTTTGCCAACTCAATCCAATTAATGATATCTTCGTTAGAAAACAGTCACTTTTATAGAGTAAGTTGACTCTTCAAGGACTATAATATGATCTTGATATAAGCTCATTGATTTTTACTTTATGATTTCCAGTTCAAAGCAGAGATCACACACTTTATAAACCTGTGAAAATACGTGTGTATTTAACATACCCATATTATTTATAAGCAGCAGCTAATATTTAAGTGCCTCTTGTGTGCCTTGATAAAAGTGGTTCATGAATTCAGCCCTCTCAGATGTTCAGAGGATGTTCTTCCACATTATTGCTATCGTCATTTGTCTTTCCTCTCTGACATATGCAGTTTTTTATGCAGGAAAACTCTGTAGACAAGGCTCGTCAGCAAGGAGGAAGGCAGCCTGAATACTTATGAAGTTTGCTGGAAACTGAGCACCTCTGAAAATCCCTGCCTGGATCTCCCATCTTTTCATGCAACAGCCTGGGATCTTGCAAGGCAGAAGGATGGTCAAGAGACCCTGAGGAAATCAAGAGTGGGATTACAATGCAGGTGTGGAGGGTTAGAGGTAAGGAAAAAATTTGCAGGTGGTAAGCACTTTTTAGGGTAATGGATAGAGGGAGAAAGGTTTGGCTCTGAGTAGAGTTTGGTGGGAGGAGAAGAACTCTGAGACTCATTGGGTGCTTGTGGACCTCACAAACTTCACAGTCCTCAAAAAACATACACCAGGAGGGGAGCACCATGCAGCACAGCTGCTCTCCAAAGAGCACAGGTGAGGCCAAGAGCTCTTTTCTGCCTCGTGATGATGGTTGGCACTGCCTACATATGGGTTTTGGGGGGATATCACCATGTCACACTGCCCTTCAGCCACAGCTGACAGGGGACAGTATCTCCTGCCTTCAATAAATGCCTGAAATAATTTAACAAGCAGGAAGCTCCTAGCTTTCCAGGACCAGCCTGTGAGTCCTCGAAGTCAAGCTGTTGGCTCTATGTCTTATTTTGTGTTTGTCCCCCTCAAGCCAGTGTGGCCACTTCTAATGCATCCTCTTAGGGGAGAGCATGGCTGGGTCCAATGACAGCACAGAGTGGTCTGTATTTGCTGCAAATGCTGCAGACCAAGCCTTGCTGGACCAGAGGGCTTCCTCCTGTCCTCTCCCCTGGACAAATCTCAGAAAACAGGCTCCAGTTCACAGTGTGAAAAAGCAGATCTTAGTAACAGTCCTTACTAAGGCAGAATCATTATTAAGTGCAAAGAAATCCCTCAATAATGGCAAGTTCTTGGAGTTTTGGTTATTTATTACCACTAATAAGAGGCTCATGTTAGAAGTCTGACCCTGGGAGGAAAGGATGAGCCAAGCTGCTTCTGTCCCATCAATGCTCAAAACTTCCCAAAACTCCACGAGGATGTCTAGAGAATGAGGATCTGTGCTTTCAAAGAAAAAGAAAAAGAAAGAAAGAGGAAAAAAAAAAAAAAAAAAAAAAAGAAGAGAAAAGTGAGCTTTGTTTCCTTTCCAAAAACATGGGACTGTTTTCAGTCATGATACAGCAGATACAGATGGAAAAAGAAAAAAAAAAAAAAAAAGGAAAAAAGGAAAAAAAAAAAAAAAAAAAAAAAAAATAAAAACCTGAATTGCATTACCACAGTAATTATTTGCAGCTACATGGTGCATTACTCTCAGTTTCTGAGCTGTCTTGCCTCGTCAAGGTAATGCAAGTACCGGGTGTCACTGGCATTCCCTGAAGGTAACCTGGAGGTTACAACTCATCACCAGCAGATGGGGAGGAGATGCAGGCACCCAGAACTGAGTCCTGTCTGGAAGCAGGCACACACACCTGCCCCAGAAGGAGATACAAAGGCCATCTGTCAGCCAGGGCCACCGCCACCAACAGGGTGTGGGTTCCTGGGCTTGGGTCAATGGTCAGGAGGACTTGGCAGCAGGAGCCATTTGTGGCATCCTGCAGGGCATCAAAGTCTTCATGGCTCCAGGCTCAGGGGAGGGCAGTTTAACCATCACATCCAGGCTCAGGGGAGGGCAGTTTAACCACCACAGATGAGTCTTCCAACTTCTCCTTCCTTCTCTCCCATAATGGAAGAGATACCATGGGGAGAGTAACAACTCAAGACAGTTGTTTTGATGGATTAGAAATCAGCCAGGATAACAGGAGTTCCTCAAATCGGCATGAGGGGCAAGGGAGGAAAAAGCAGTGACAAGAGAGGAGATGAGCAGGGGACTCTGGGGGAGCCCAGCCCAAGCTGGGGAGCAGCTACAGAGCTGGCACCTTCTCAGAAACACAGCCTTGCCTGGGGCAGACGATGCCTTTCTGGCTGGCATAAAGTGGAAACCCACTTAATGGATACCTCGGTGCTGACCACATCCCTCCTGTGGCAGAGGGTCAGCGCAGGGGCTGCATCCCCACACCCCACCGGGACCCGGGTCTGGGTCAGCCCCACAGAAATGTAGAGCTGTGGTCAAACTGGGGGCAAGCATCTTGCCAAGGGGAGGCAGGATGCTGCGGGTAACAGCAGTGAGAAGCGATGAGGTCGACCCCTCTTTAGGCATCCCTGTCCGAGGAAGCCCGCCCGGTGGCCTGGGTAAGGGGTTCTGAACCCCGGGGTTCCGAACCCTGGCACCCCCAGGAGAGCGGGGCCGAGCCCAGGGGCAGCGGAGGCCAATTGCAGCTGCGGGACAGGGCTCTGTCCCTTGGAGAGAGGCTGGCAGTGCGAACACAGCAAGAAATCCCTTCCGAAAGTGAGTGACAGTAATTGGGAGTAACTGCAGCAATGCAGACACAAAGTTGCCTTTTTAATAATTCACGGTTTCGAACAACATTATGTGAACAATCCCCTTCTAAAGTGATGGTTATGACTGCAGCCTCGTTGGGGTTTTTTTGAGTTTTGCCTTAAAATAGTTGTAAACCGAGATAATCAGTTTCTGTGGGATTATTAAGAAAATCACACGTGTATTACACTTCTCAAATCAGCCATTTCCCCAGCTTTTCCTTACCTAATGTCTTGTTCCTTTTAGTCACCCTTTAAAAGAAGAAAACAAATGTCATTTATCACACAGCCCTGCTCTCCTGATTACAGGTGCCATGGCAGACTTTTCTTACCAGGAAGGAAACTAAAATCTGTCTTGACTCTGAAAACAGCCTACATTCACCCTGAGCTTTCAGGGCAAATCTGTCCCTCTGTATAGTTCTGAAACTCAGCTCTAAATAGAAACATAGGCACTGACTCTAGCAATAATCTGGCCTCATCATAACATCAGGACAAAAACTGGATGGGTTAAAAATTATGGATTAAAAAGGGAATTTTCTGCCTAGCATGCCTAAGTAAATTTGTATCCATCATGCTGGAAATAGCTGCCAGGTAGCAAAGCTCACTCATACAAGACTCTCTTCCATACCAGTATCTAATCCTTTTAATTACCCACTGAAGAATGAGTTGTCTGCCATCAAACCAACCCACTCAACTCAGCCATTATAGATGTAATAGCACTCTTTCGGGCACTTTTCAGAAATCCCACCTGTGCCTAGCTGGATTTCTGCATTTTTGGGGCCCATGAGCACAGGCTGGTGGCTCTCATTGATAAATGCTGGAGTTTTGTGCAGTTATCCCACTGCCTGCATGGTTTTGGCATCTTCAGGGTAATTCAAATAAGGTATCTAATTTCTAAAAGAAAAAGTGGCAAAGTCTGTTTCACTTGCAAGCCACCAAAACAACTTCTTTGATTACTCAGTAATGCAAGAAACTGAATCAGTTCCATTTCCTTGGAGTGTTTTTGGTATTCTGTTGATGTTTCAAAGATTTCTCATCACCCAACACAATGAGACATCCATCTTCAGTTACAGTGAAAATCCACAGGTTTGCAGAAAAGTCAAAAATTGCTCCTCATCTGCTACCTTCGATGCAGTCATACGTTTCAACCCAGCAGCTCCAGAATATCTCATCCTTTTTTCAGTGCTTGCTGAAGTATGTCCACTTCTCCCTACTCCTTTGCTCCTCTCTCAATGTTTCTTGGGTAACAGCTGTGTTTGGAGAGGGTTCCACTATGCACTTGCAGCAATACAAAAACATCAAGAGCCTTTAAGTGCTCAGTGCTGATGCTGTTAAACAACAGTGCAACAGTAGGAAAATAGGGGAAAATAGAGCAAAAGTAGTGCTAGCTTAGCAGACTAACCAGGTGCACTTCATGGAAATACATTAACAAAAAAAGAAGGGATACAGGAATATCGGGTTAGGACAAACCAGTTGGGAAAACAGAGAGACAATTACTGACAAATATATATATTTTTTTTTTTGGGGGGGGGGGGGGCAATGGCGGGGGAGACTGGACACATTGTAATTCTGTGCAAAAATCCGAAGTGGAATATACCTTCTAGCTGTTGATTGTTTTTTCCTGAGTTGCTGAACAGAATAATTCTTATGGAAAAACACAGCAAAGATGTGAAGAAAACACATTAGGAAATCAGAATACATTTGTCAATCTAAATCACTGAGCTTTAAAAAATTACTGAATACAAATATCATCAGTAGCATAATCCACACACACACACATGGATACTGGAGGATCAGATCCTTGGGGTGCCAGGGAAGGCATGGGAAAGGGGGGAGGTGTTTCCAGGCACAGAGGCTCTGGCTCCTGGTGCCAACCTGGCTCAGAGTGCTGCAGCACAGACCTGCTGGCTGGCAGCTGCCTCCTCCCTGGGCAAAAGCATCCCCCTGGACCCACTGAGCTCCCACCTATGTGCTTCAGTTCTGACCTGGGGATGGAAAATCCATACACCACACTTGAGAGAGCATGCCTCTCATACAGAGAAGAGTCCTGTGTCTGGTCAAGACCTGAATTAGCAGGGTTTTTTTCAAGCTACCTGCCCAAGCACTTTGAACCATTAGCACTTAGTGCATTCAAATCATGCTCACAAACCAACTCACAATGTTGAACTAAGGTACCCTTTGGGGGCATTAGTTGCATGCAGACCCATTTATTTCTATACTTCTATGTTTCTATCACACACTCAGAGGTGCCCAGGCTGCTGTTGCCTGGCACAAATTCTGTCTCTTTGCCTGAGGTTGGCCCTTGCAGGAAGAAGAAAATCAACCCACTTCAGCTGCAGTCACTCAGCACTCTTTTGGGGACAAAACTGCAGTTCCAGTGAATTTCCCTAATCTAACAGGGACAAACACCACTCCTAGACATTGGCCTCTTGCCTACTTGACTCTGACAGGTTTGTGACTGTACTGTGGAGTGACTGATCTGGACTGACAGGCACACTTTTAAGCTGTAAAAGAGAATATATTTTGTTCATATAAAAAATGTGTAGCACCCTGAGTAGGAAATGCACTGTGCACTCCTGAGAAATTTCCCCTGGAAAGAAATGAAAGCATTGCTGGCTCTCTGAAATCCCTAGGGTAATTAAATGTCATTTTAGACCTCGTTGAACAACAGATGCTCTGTATTAACTACATCAATTAGAAACCAATTTTGTGCCACTGGCACAGCCCCTTGTGTGGACACTGGCAGTGGCCAGAGTACTATGTTTTGATTTAGCTGTAGATGGGCAGAAGACCAAACCAATTTAGTTAGTGAGATGGGAGGTGGAAATGCCAGTGCTGTCTGACACTGCAGCCAAAACCATTGGTGGGTAAGTTCACTTTGATGTGGGGATTTCTTTCCATGTCAAGCAACCCTAATTTCTGACCAGAGGTTGTTGTAAAAAGTGATAGGTAATGCACAGCATGTTTTAGCACCCACAGTGCCCTTCAGCACAGCTCAGGCATACTCTATCCCTTTTCACATGGCAAAGCAACAGTTGTACCTGGCATCGTGGCAGCCAAAAATCCCTTTTGCAGTGCAAAAGTGCCCTTGCAGGGCAAGGGGGCTACATCTTCCTTTTTCCCTACACCAGCTAGGAAATTGTGTATCAGCTGTGGAAAAAAAAAAAAAAAAAGAAACCTTTCCCTTTGGAAAAGAGCTCTTGCTGAATGTTTTTTTAATGCCTTCAGAGTGTGACTCTGCAAGATTCTCTGGCCAGACAGATGTTGGATGTTGCCAGGCTGCAGACAAGCATGGCCCTTGTAGACTAAACTCAGCACTGCTTTAGTGGTCTCAAGCTACTCGATATATCAGCAGCCAAGCTGTTTGCTCTGTGGGTCCCACGTATGGCTGAGTGCTCTGCTTTCCTGGCACAAGTGGGCAGCCTCGTACTTCCCAATTTCGTGAGCCATAAGAGCCTCAAAACAGCATCCTCTTTCAAGGGGAGCAGTCAAGGAGAGCTATGTTAATTATCTTGGGTGGAGGATCCTTTCGGTCTTTGCCAGTTTTTATCAAAGCATAAAAAGCAATTATTAAAATTAATGCAATTTGCCATGTGTTCTACTTCTAGCAAAGCTATTTTTGGCAAGGGTTGCCATCTGTCCCATTCACCAAGATCAGCCACAGACTTTTGCTCTCTATTCCACTTCCTGCAGTTCTCTTGGGGAACCAGACAAGCACAGGCCTTTTTCCAGAATCAAGTACCTTAACTGCAGCATCTAGCTTACACAAAATTTGACATCACCTGGTGGTGAGTATCCTCTGCATGGCAAAAACTTTTTCTTCTTTCCTTGTTGTTCTCTGCTGGCACTGCAGGTATCTCTGTGTGGCACTTAGTGAGCAAGTGCTGCACTCTTTGCCCAGAGCAGGTGTCCAGTGGGAGACATCATGAGGGCAACTGGAAAACCTGACTGCAGGCTGAAAAAAAAACATCTTTGGTCTGTACTTTTCATTGTTCTGCAGCCTGAAGCAAGTGGAAATTAGTTCATTTATGGTATCATAAAACTGAAGATAAAGCAGCACATGGAGACAAATGTGTAAGGAGTAAAGACCTAACTCCAAGATAGTGTCTATGGGCTCATGGACTTACAAATTCTTCTTGTGAGGAGATTCTAAAAATCTGGCACAAACAACTGCATGAATGGGAAAACATCCAGATCATCCAGAGTGGAGGCAAGAGAACCCACCAAGTGACTGGAATGCTGGGGAGGGTTTTGCATTTGCCATTCCCTCTCAGTCCTCTGGCAGCAGCATCCTCTGCATCGAGATCTCTCCTCTGTACAAATGAGAGAAAAACCTGCAAAGGAAGCAGCAAGGGCAGCTCAGTCTATCCTTTGTGCCATTCCTCTGAAGCTGTGCAGACGATGGAAGCTGGACAGGTGAAGGAGACTATTCCAGCGTGACATATTGAAGTCATAGCTGCAAGACAGTTTATTTCCATTGGAAAATAATAGTAAAAAACCTACAGCTGTATTTTTACCTGTCCACTGAGTGCAGCAAGAGGAAGGGAAGCCCAAATATGACACTGTCCCTGAGACGCCTACTTACTGGCTTCAGACTAGCTGCTTATTAACACTTTAAAATGCAGAAAGGTGTAATAGATTGAGTGAGGTGTGATAATGATATAATTAAGAAGGTATAAGTACTGAATAGATGTCTTCACAGCATTAAAAAAAAAAAATCTGGGATATAATCCCTAAGGAAGTGATTAAATGTATAAAGAGAGAACTCAGACTCAAAGTCTTGGGCTGTCTGATGGTTGGATCCCAAGGTGTCCATGCTTGGCAGAACACTGGCATATTGCTTTCCGCTTGCCATACTTCCTGAATAAAAAAAGATGAGTGACAAATTTGGCAGCAAATTAGTTTGTGCTTAAAGTCATTACTATCCCTACCTGGTGAGAGACAAATGTTGAAGGAGCAGTTATCAGACAAGTTGTCTGGAGGAAGAATTTGGTCAAAGCTGCCTTGAAGTTGCCACTGTTCACCTTTGTCTCAGTGCTGCTCTGTTTGTCAAAGTACAGAGATTCCTCCTGCAGACATACTCTCTGTGCTGTGTTGTGGCTGACTGAAAAAGAATTCTCAAAATTACGCTTGAACATAGCTATTTCAAAATAACTATGAAGTTATTATTATAGCAAAATTATAGCCAGCAATGCTGCTTTCTAGAAATTACTTTCCCTTTGTAACCCAGGTCCAGAGCTGTTTCCCAGTGAGATGGGAAGAGGCACTGCCCTCTCCTCAGATCTTTTCTGATTCCTCCCAGCACTGCAGGGAGAAGTGGCATTTATCAGAACACTCAGTGCGAATTTTTTCTATTTCTTTCTCTCTCCCGGGCTTCAAACTTGATAAAAGGTTCTTGCCTCTTTTAGATTTTTAAAGACTGATATTAGTGATTAAAAATTAATTAAACAGAAGATTTCAGGCTAAATTCTGTTCTCACAAGTACCAGTAAAAGTTCAACAAGCTTCTCTGCATAGTAACACAGGAGGAGCAAGGGCTCCTTTCAGGCCACTGGAGTCGCTCATGTGTTAAGTGCAAACAGCATTTGGCACTACATCATTAGCTCAGCAGAGTAACTCCTCGTGCATGCCAGTGATTAAGAATCTTTTCACACAATATTGACTAGATTATCCTCTCTTTTTTGCTTACATTTAAACAATGAAACACAAAATGGCAGGTTGCTGAATTATGATAGCCACAGGGTCTAGTGTTCTGTTCTGAGCCCAGAAAAAAAGTATACATTTTTATTTTATATACGTGTGCATACATGTGAAGGGCTATGTGTGTGTGTCTGTGTATTATAAACATATGTATAAAGTCTCACTACTTAAATTAGATGAGATTTTATCTTTCTGGTAAGTAGAAAACCTCAGTGGGTAAACATGCTCTCTAGCAAGTCATGCTCCTCTTCTTACCTCATGATTTTTGGATTTGTGTAGTAATTGTACATGCTAGAAATTTATTGCTGTATAGAAAGAACACAAACAATCTAGCTGGAAATGTATGTATTGCATAATAACAAGTGTATCTCATAAGGTGATAAATACTTTGATTTTTCTCTTCAAGATGTTTTTGTTGTTATTTGTAAATGCACAAACATAAGTTAGATCCACCGCTACCAAAACCAAAGTTACATCTCATACAGGATGGCTTATTAACAATGGCATTGGTAATACATTATGCTGGGAAACATACACAATGGTTTCTCTGCACAGGCTGTATCTCTGCACTGTCATGAGGAAACTCCTGGTCCCTTCCTCATTGTGCAGGCATAATCAGCCCCGTTTGGGGAGGAAACACTCATTTTACCTGCCTATGCTTTGCAGCTCTCTGAGTGCAATGCAAATAGTAGAGCAAATTCAGCACTCACCTGCATTTCTTGATTTCTCAATTTACTACATAGTCACTTCAGTGGAGCTATTCCTCATTTTTGTGATGGATCTGGCCTACAGATCAAAATTGCAATATGCTTATTTTTAACAAAGCAAGGACAAATTTCACAGAATACTGAGTGCAGTTGCCTACCACAATAATCAAAGGCTCAGCATCTCACAAGATCGCACCAAATTCCACTATATGTCATTTTGTTGTAAAGAAGATTGTTTGGGATGAAAGAGTCACCTGCTTTTACTAATGAAACTTATGGGAAGAAAAATGAATGATCAGAAATAATTGCAATTTGCAAAGTAAATTCCACTATTAACTACTCCAGAAATCAATAACCAGGAACAAAATAAAATCAGTTGAGGGGATGACAGAAGCAAAAATAAATCTCTTGGGCATCTTGCCACTCTGGGGATTTTAATTTTGAGTTGTCCACTCCCAGCTATCCATTCTTATTGCCCATCCATCAATCTCCTGATTAATATAAAGGACTCTGGTATGAAATGCCAGAAGATTGGTGGGTTGGTAGAGCAATGGAAAGGAATTCTTTTAGGTTTGGAGGTAGGGTAAATTGCAGATGACAGTTTAGAAAAGCTTGTCTCTGCTCTTGCTTTTATACCATAAGATCTTCCTTTAATTGCATTGGCAGTCTAAAAACAATTTCAAAGGTAACCAAAATCGTACTATGGGCACATCACCTGGAAATATCCTCCTGATTCACTCTAATGACTGACATAATTTTTAATAGAACTGCAATATGATTTATGCCTTTGCTTATTGGTGTAGTTCTAAGCAGGGACAAAGTGTTTGTTTAATCTTACTCCCATGCTAAAGGCATTTATCTTCCTCCCTTTTGTATGTACTATTTACATCTTCATAAGAATGCCAACACTGTAGCCATCACTATTAGCAATACTTGATTTGATAGCACTTACAAATATCTCTATATTTTGGTGTTTATTAATGAACATTGTCAGTTCTTCTGTGTCCCTCTTTATGACAGATTATCTGCTACAAATTTTGATCAAGAAGTTACAAGGAGGATCAAACAAAAAGCCTGCATGATAAACATCTCAACTGTTGATCAAAAGAGGATGATGAGTTAAAATGCACATCCTACAGGAGTGGGGAAGATGCTGAGCAAAAAAGGTGTTTCCAGCAAGTGCAGCTGACCCAGACTGCGAGAGGGACCCTGCTGCAAGCAGGCACTGCCATGGCCTCTGGGGGCAGTGGACATCCCAGGTGCTCTGAAGAAAGCTGATGGGAGTGCTCTGTAAAACAAGTAATTTCTAGAAACCCATTTCCTGAAACGCAGTGTACTTACTGGCAAAACGAGGCAATTAATGGAGTAGGTGTTTAGCAGCTGGTGCAAGCATTGCTCAGTGGCCCCTCTACAGTGCCATGGCTTTTAGTGACCTTGCTAGAACCCACAAAATCTCCCATCAGAGGAAAGCATGAACTTGGAAGGCGTGACAGATCAAAAAAAAGGTCTCAGTGGGTGCCCAGAGATGGTGAAGCTGACCGTAGGTGACAGGTACAGCTCTTGGCAGTACTACACTCTCACCAGTGCAAGCACAATCAACTGGTCAGGTACCACTGGGATTGAAGCAGCACTGGCATCACAAGAAAGAAATACCCCAAGGCTGACTGCATGCTTCCCCTGTATCACTACAGCTTTGCATTTGCCACCTTAGATCACAGGGAGGAAAAGGAAGAGAGAGAAGACAAAGAGAGAAGCAGCCTTGAAGGCAGACGTGAGAAAGGAGAGAAGAAGGGAATCTGCAAGAACAGTTCTTTATGTTTGCAACTAGGGATTTAGTCTTTGGAAAAACAATAGCACTTGCAATTAGGAGTACCTTTTATGGTTGATTACTGCTATGCATGATGGCAATTATAAGGTCTCATATATAATTATTTTATATCTTTAAACTTAGTCAGTTGAATGTGTGGTCCTTGGCTCCCTATGTGTTTGGGAATTATTTTTACATAAACAGTTATGTTTTTATATCTGTGTTAATTCACTAGTCAAAACATGATAGAGATGGCCAGGTTACAGATGTTTCCATTTTAATTTTCCTCAGCCCTCCAGTAACCAGTCATGTTTAAATGATCTTTTCACATTAAAACTAAAACAAACAAAAAAAGATATGTGAAATTTATTTACAAATTCTCCTTGTTGAGCCCTGTCACTTCAGTGACAGCCCTCCCTGAATTCCCCTTTTATTTGGATTTGGGAAGTGGTTGTAAACTTTTCAAGGACAGGCATGTTTTCTTTGGATCATTCTCTGGTCCACTTACTGGATCAGAGGCCAATCTTCCTGATGCTATCAAAGGGCATTATTCACTGTGATAAGACTTAATCTATAATATTTCATTTCACACACTGAATAACACAGAATACCCTGCAGACGGACTTGGGGCCAGCCCTAAGATTTTAGCAAACTGGGTGAACCAAACTGAAAGAGGATACCAGGAACAGTTTGGACTAGAAGCAAATGTGTCACCACTGTATCACCATAGTACCTTTGAGCCATCTGTACTGACATGAATAGTTTCACCCCATTTACAATATTATTTTATTTTGTAGCATTGAACTCACTTGCCTGTCCTGTGCATGTCCTTCCTTGACCATGCCACTGGTAGCCAGGTTGAAATGCTATACATTTATATACAATTAAACTAATTTTTACAAAGGAACATTGTAGCAAAGCCTTTATTTTCATGGTGACTGAAATTCAAAATGTTTCTCTAAAATAATAATTAAAAACTAGTTGAAATATAAGCAAAATATAGAAGTGAGCAGAAGCAGTATGGAACTTGGCACACTATCTGAATACTGCTTTACTTGGCGTATGCCTTTTCCCATGACTCCTGCTTGTTGTAGCTGGTAAATGGTTGCCCTTTTTCATGTTTTCTTCTTCTGGGCTAAAACTTTTATTTCAGCACTGCAGGTGTAAGGAGCCACTTTGTGCCTGGTGAGTGCAGAACATGTTTCCCTGTAGGACAACAGATATTTTCTTACACAGCTTTTTCCAGTTTTTCCCCATCATAGTGCTGAGGCAGTGGCACACGCATAAAATGGCCGTGCATGTTATGCTGTACATCTTTAAGGCTCTGTATGAACATTAACTAATTAGTCAGTAAGGAAAAGAGCTGCAAGAAGGCTGTTTCAAATGGCAGAAGCTGTAGGGGATATAACTTGAACAGCATCTGTGGGTCTGAACGTTTAAAGGCTCAAAGAATGGGAAGGAAGCAAACAGGCTGAAAGACAGGAGCAAGCCTAAAAGAGAGCTTTGAAAATACAAAGATATTTAACTCATTAAGACTGGCAGCAACTCATAGGTACAATGGTTGTATTAAGATTGGTCTGTCAATATCAAATGTTAGCTTTTAGCATGGAGAGGAGATCAATATTATAACATAAATGCTACGCAAGCCTTAATTAAGGCAAATCAGTGCTTTGAGGTATTACTTCAGGAAAACAAATGCCCTGTGGCAAAAAGAATTTTCTGTATTTCCTTTGCTCCAGACTACTGGTACCTCTGGTGCTTAATATCTGAGCCTTTTGGTTTCCAATTCTTACTTTCCTTAGCAATTTTCTTTTTTTTTGGGAACTAAGGATAATCTGGTAACTACAACACTGGTCTGAAAATAAAGATCCCAGACTATGTTCCTACCTAACAGACAAACTCCACTGACAACTCAACACCAGTGCTTGCCCCATTCTCTCTATTCTGCTTATTCATGCCGTGATTTTTGTGGCAGTCTTCTTGGGGAGACAATCTGCAGGAATCTAGAGTGAATGATCATTTTGGCTTATTCTTTCCTATTAAGAAGGTAAACATGGTTGGTAAGGTAGGATCTTGCTTTAAAAATCAGGCTGATAGCTGGAATAAGGACCTGAGGGTGTGCTTAGTGCCAGTAAGTCACAGAATCATAGAATCAGACGATGGCTTGGGTTAAAGATCATGTAGTTCCAACCCCCTTGTCATGGGCAGGGACACCTCCCACTAAATCAGGTTGCTCAAAACCCCATCCATCCTAGCCTTGAATGCTTCCAGCCACAATTTCCCTGGGCAACCTGTTCCATTGTCTCACCAAGCATCATTGTGGCTTGACAGACCACAACAGGTCTGTGTCTAGTTGAAGGCAAGAGATTTTCTGTTTTCCCAATGTGTAACATGGCCATTGCAATGGAGACTTATTCACATCCTGATGTCATGAAAACCGCCTGGGTTAGGGATGACTAAATACAATGCCTCGAGTGCCCAGCTACAGGCTGAAACAGACCCATCAATCTTGGCATATCTTTTCTTTTTTCCTGCCTAGACAAAAGAGCAGTGCTGAAAACCTTTTTCTATGGGGTGAAAAGAGTGATGAGATAAAGCATAACCCTCCAAGTGTGTTCAACTGCCTTTCTGAGTCTTGAGGGGGAAGCCCTTTGCTGAGAGAACTGGTTAACTTATGTCAGTGCTAGATAAAGAATTTTTTTAAAACAGAGCATTAGAGGAAAGAAAGGGGGGGAAAAGGGGAGGGAAGATATTTACAAGTGTGGGAAATGTAAGCCTTATCAGGAGTTTTTTTGGAAGATAAGGAGCTGGGCTGGTCCATCTCTACACCGCATGGACACACTCACTGCCTTTGAGTCTCTCAGGAAGAGCAAAAGGAGCTGCTGACATTTCTCCTGAAAAGGAAGAATCAATGAATCTTTGTTTCTCACTGCCTGCTTGTTTGACCTTATTGTGCCGTGGAACAGAAAAGAAGAGAACGGGTGAGGGGATTTGTGCTGTTAAAATCCAAGACAAGATCACAGCCCTCTGATCATCACTGGAGATGGTATTATTTGGTTGTTGTCCTATTTGCTGCTGTTGCTCATTTCTAATTCTTGCCTTGCTGTAATAAGTCACACTCTTTCCAGCCATCATCCCTGTATTGACAAGCAAATGTCACCCTCATTTGATTGACGTCTATTGCTCCTGAATACAGAAGTATGATTTAGGAATCAATTCTGTTTGTTTATTTAAACAGCTCTTTGTGTACCTTGTGTATCTGTAAGGAGGACAAGTTCCTTCATATTTTCTTGAGAGAAATGCCACTAAAATTGCACATTCACCTTCCCACTCAGTCACAGAGATGCCTACCACCTTTCTGGGAGGAGGAACCTTTCACACTAAAACAACCACCACCACCACCACCCCCTCAGAAAAAAAAAAAAAAAAAAAAAAAAAAAAAAAAAGAAGTTAAACAAAAGAAAACAAAAAACATACAACCCCATTAATAAAATGTGTTGCTGCCCACGAGTTACTCCAGAGAGACCTTTTTCTCAGGTCCATGCATCTGTTGATCAGTATACACCCTGCACTTTCCTTTGGCTTCTAAAGAAAACAGAACTCTTTCCCTCGATGTCAGTTTGTCAGCAAATCGGTGGCTGGCTTAACACCGGGAAACACAGCAGCCGGTGATGGGTATGTCAGTTTTAATTCACTGAAGGAACAGTTTCCTTCACTGCCTTTATGGTTGTAATCGGGGATGGGGGAGGGAAGTGGGGTGGGTAAGGGGGAAAAGGGAAATCCGAAATGGTGAGAGATGCTAATTTCTATTACCGTGAGAGGTGGGAGGTATATTTTCAAATAACTTCCACTTGGACAATTGGTAATTGTAAAGCATCCCCAGACTTAAAGCGGTATTTCCCAGAAAACACTAGGATGGCAGGGTGGCCTCCGGGAAGTGTTAAGCTGGAGGTGGATTGACCTTTTAATTCTCGATCGGTGACCTGCAGGGTACCCAGAGGCAGCAAAACGCATCTCTTCCTTTTGGTCTGCTCCAGAAAGGGCTGTCATCGCAAGATGCAGCTAGTGAGTGAAGCTCACGATTTTGCTGTTCATCCGTTTGCGGGAGGGGTGGGGGAGGGAGAGAGGGGGGAGAGGAAAAAAAAATATATATATTTCCCACACTGCCAGAGTAATGCCAAACTCTCTGTGAGTGGGAAGAGCAGAGCAGATGCTGGAATGAGATGCCAAAGCAGCTCCCCTTTCCCCTGCGCTTTTGGGTGCCTATAAATTGCTCCAGCGCGCTCGTCAGCCTCCTCCTCTCCTGGCAGGTGGCACCCGGGCAGGATCCCGCTCTCCCTCCGGCTCCGGCTCCGGCTCCGGCTCCGGCGCGGCTCTCGGCGGCTCTCGGCGGCGGGCAGCGGGCGGCGGGGCGGCCGGGAGGCGCGGCCCCGCTGAGGACTGTGGTCTCGAAGCGAGGGGAGGAAAAAAAAAAAAAAAATAAAAAAAAGCGAGCGAGCGAGCGAGGAGGCGAGCGGGGCGATCGCGAGAGGAAAGGCAAGTTCCAGGGAAAGTTGACTCGGACTGGCACAGCCTGCAAAAAAAAAAAGTCGATCGCCAGCGGGAGCATAAAAGTGCGGGCGGCCGGGGCGCGGCGGCAGCGCTCCCTCCGCTCCCTCGCCCTCTCTCCCTCCCTCCTGCCCGGCGCTTGCAGCGGCCGCATCCGAGCGCCGCGACCCGCCGGAGCCCCCGCCGCCACCGGCAGCGGGAGGGCAGCCAAGCCCCAGGGGAGCCGAGCTCGGGCGGGCTCGGCGTTTTTTCGGCTCTGAGGAGGTTCCCGACCAACCATCAAGATTTTGTCCAAAAGCAGGCAAGAGGATCGCCCTGCGCTGAGCCGGCTGGTGGGCAGCAGGCGGCGGCTGATAGCGGCCGGCGCGCTGGGGGTGGTGATGGTGCTGCTGCTGGTCATCCTCATCCCGGTGCTGGTCAGCTCGGCCGGCACCTCGGCGCACTACGAGATGCTGGGCACCTGCCGCATGGTCTGCGACCCCTACGGCGGCACCAAGGCGCCCAGCACGGCGGCCACGCCCGACCGCGGCCTCATGCAGTCCCTGCCCACCTTCATCCAGGGGCCCAAGGGGGAGGCCGGCCGGCCGGGCAAAGCGGGGCCCCGCGGCCCGCCAGGAGAACCGGGGCCGCCCGGCCCGGTGGGGCCGCCGGGTGAGAAGGGCGAGCCGGGGCGGCAGGGCCTGCCGGGGCCCCCCGGGGCGCCGGGGCTGAACGCGGCGGGGGCCATCAGCGCCGCCACCTACAGCACCGTCCCCAAGATCGCCTTCTACGCCGGCCTCAAGCGGCAGCACGAGGGCTACGAGGTGCTCAAGTTCGACGACGTGGTCACCAACCTGGGCAACCACTACGATCCCACCACCGGCAAGTTCACCTGCTCCATCCCCGGCATCTACTTCTTCACCTACCATGTGCTCATGAGGGGCGGCGACGGCACCAGCATGTGGGCCGACCTCTGCAAGAACAACCAGGTGGGGACGTCAGGGCAGAGGGCGCCGTGAAGGCAGCCGGTGCCCGGGGACAGCCGGGCTTCTTCGGGGGAGCTGGGTGCCGGGGGGAGTAGGGCTGCCTGAGGGCAGCAAGTGCCCGGGGGAAGAGGGACTCCTTAAGCGGGGGCAGGCGCCGGGAGGGGCGCGGGCACCCGGGAGAACCGGACTCGCAGAGGGAACGGGTACCGTGAGGACAGACGCCCAGGCGGAGCCGGACTCCAGAGGAGAGCGGGTGTCGCCAGGGTAGCGGGCGGAGCGGGAAGGGCGGGAAGCGAGCGGCGGGTGGGGAGAGGGAGCCGGGCGGTGACTGGAGGCGGCGCGGGGCGGGGTGAGAGGGGCCGGAGCCCGGGCGGTGCGCGGACCGGGCGAGCCCCCCCAGCCGGGGAAGCTGAGGGAAGTTGGTCCTTGCCGTTCTGCAGCCGACGGGGACCCTGCGGGCTGAGGCACTGTGCGCTTTCCTTCTCAGCCTCGGGTGCCCGAGAAGCCCTGAGCGGCCGGGATGCCGCGCAGAGCCGAAGCCGCCCCCGTTGAATTCCGCACTCCTTTCCCTGGGAGTCGTACCCCTGCCGCCCGCTCCCAGCCCGCTGTTCAGGCCGGCCCGCAGGTGGATCGGCCACCCAGGCCGCGCAGTGCTGCCCTCAGCCCGCCCGGGACGGGGGAGGTCGCGTAGGCAGCGTTGCCCCCATGGGAAGAGTGGAGCCCGGGACGGGGACGATCGTTCCTCCAGGGAGAGAAATCCCCCCGGGAACCTAGGGGAGCAGGGGGAGGAAAGTGAGCTCAGGAGAGGGTGGTCCTGCGAGGGGAAAGGTGAAATGTGGGGAGGAAAAGCAGCCAGGGTACAGGATGGTGCCGGCAGCCTCAGCCCCCGCAGGGATCGGGGTTTCCCTCGGCCAGGGACAGGCGGTAGCGAAGCGAGCTCGGTGCCCGCAGCCCTGGCCGAAGGCTCGGGCAGTGGGGGTGCGCACAGCCACGGCCCGAGGTCTGCCAGCAGCCCCCGCGTGAGGGGGAACACGCATAAAATAAACGAAGATGCTGCGATGCTACCGTCTGAAAGACAGAGGAATCATCCATTTTAATTAGCTCCTGGCGGCTGTGCCTGTGACATTGCCCCCGAGGAGCCGTTCGTCGCGATTTTGTACTATTTCTATAGGTATCTAACAGACACACAGACGGTGGCTCTAATGATGACAGCGCTTAGCAATACCGCCGGGACACTCTGCATCCCTCCTGATGTGGGTGCCCGGGGGGAGGGCGGTGTGCCCGGGCTTTCCCGTGTCTCCGGGAGCCCGGCGGTGCTCCCGCCGCTGCCCCGGTCCCCCGTACGGCGGGAGGACAAGGGGCCAGCCACTCAACAAGTCCTTCACTACCGAGCTGTCCCGCCGTGCTGCGGGCTACAGGGCCGGGTGTCAGGCTCTGCCGGGCACCGGGAGCCCCGAGCCCAGCGCTGCCGCTCTCCCCGGGCTTTTCATCCTTTGTCGGGGCGTGCTGGGGGAGTCGATCCGCTCCAGGCGGTGTCCATGGGGCTGACAAGCGGGCTGTTTGTTCCTGCCGTGCCCCGCGGGTCGCGGAGGGGCTCGTCCCTTGGCGGGTCTCCTCCCCTGCCCGGTACCGGCAGCTCGACGGAGCCGGGAGCCGCGCCACGGCCCTGGGTGCGCTGCGCAGATGGCAGCATCGGCGGCCGGTAAATTAACATGATATGCCACTTAACCTTTTGTTTATGGCTCCCCAGAAGAACTGTGAAATGAGCATAATGAGGACATCAGCAGCAATTAATTATATTAGAAAATGCCTGCCCATAAATACTGTCTCGGCAGATAAAACAGGACTAATGAAACAAAGTACATCGTATTATGTTCACTTTGGCTTCTTCATACAAAGGGAATGTTGCCTACAGCTAGAATGTAATTTGACTTGCAATTGAAACATTAATTTATTTTTGAACCGTATGCAGAAAGCTTTGAAATGTTTATTTTCCCAAGCCCAGAAAAATAAATACATACCAATACTTAAAAAAAAAAAGTTATCAGTTACAGGTATTAAATTGATCCTGAAGTCTAACCCTTCTAAAATATAAGTACTTTCAGTACCAGACCTGAGACAAATTAAACTCGCAATGAATCAAAGGGAAAAAAAAAACCAAAAACAAAACAAGAGCAGAGGTTCTGTGTATATGTTTATATATATTTATGCAACGATCAGTGTTCAGGTAAATACCTGCATACAAACTATTTAAAATTGATGCACAGTTTTAATGCAGCTGTGTCTTCTTTTGATTAGGTTTTATACTTGAAACACTAAATGCTGATGTGATGTCTCAGTGGTTAACTGTGTGTATTATTGTGTATTATTTGTAAGAAAGATCAGAAATTTTAGAAATGAATCTTTGAATGGAGTCTGGCTAAGAAAACATTATAAAATTCACTGTTTTCAGAAAAAAAAAAAAAAGTAAGCAATGCACAGGGGAAATTTCAAGGTCTCCACTGTTACCACATTGCTTTCTTTAATGGTTATAAAGCTAGAAGAGGAAAATGCTGAGATCACACAGCTTAGCTAGTATGAGTGTGCAACTTGAAAGTGTAACTTCATGAAAGATGAGGTAAGCAGTCATGCAGCTTATGAAATGTATAGTCTGTTAATGGTTTAATTTTGAGATACATTCACTCTCTTGCAGCAGTACACACATAATTCATTTCAGACTGTTCTCTCAGGCTTTAAAAAGAAATTTTTCTGGCTAAACACACAAGGAGGTAAAACCTGTAAGAATAGCACATTGGAGTTTACAAGACATCTGTTGCTATAGATAGGGCAATAAGATATACACTTTGGTTTCTAACCTTTTATTACCTATAATATTTTTTTACCCAATATGTGCTATGTGGAATATTAAAAAATGACATATCTATTGCTCTTTGTAGTCAGTCACTATATGCTGACTCCCTTAACATAGTCACTAATATAGTTTGAATTTTTACCATCCACACAAACAGAGCATTTTAGACAAATCAACAAGTAGCATTTCCTTATATATATGTGTCATAAATAGAAATTTAGAAAAAAATTATAAACTATTTTGTTTGCCAGTATGCAAAATACTAGTTATGAATTTTTTTCTACCTCATCTATAGACTTTTCAGTCCTTTCCATTCACCCTTTCCATTTACACCATCTCAGGCCATTCTTTTTTTTTTTGGAGAGTATTTCCAGGGTTAATGGCCCAGAGCCTTCAACTCCACCCTGACACTCATTAATCCCGAGGAAATACCCAGTGCTTAGAATAATTATTGCTTAAATACTAGCAAAATAGATTGCCTCTGTAAACAATACCAGGCAATTCAAGGTGAAGTCATGAAATACTGGGTGTTTTATCATAATGCCATGTATCAGTTTAAATTTGCAGTCTGTCACACCACTTCGAGCCTTTTAAGCCTTTCTCACTCTTCTTACAGAATGTATAAATATTTCCCACCTACTGTGATTTTTAAACTGCATAATGCTGTAAGATCCTGCATGGTGAAAAAAAACCCCTTCTTTTTAACATTTCAATACTAATGTGAATTCATATCACATGAAAATTTAATTTGGAAATTTATCATTTAAACTTTGAAAGGAATCCATGGAAAATTGTGACTTATAGCCTGTATTTTCAATTCTGAACAGATAAAAATCCCACACGCAGTACACCAAGTCATGCATTATTACTTAGTTCAGGTTTGCAATACCACTAAATCACCTACTGCTCTGTAACTATGCTACAACCAAGAGAAGCAGCAAGCAGATGATGTGTTACACTGAAATAAATCCCATACAACTAAGTTTAAATATTTTACCAAACAGGGTCAAATTATATAAAAAAGATTTGTAGACTTAAAATACCACAGACTATTTATTGCTGGAAAACAGCATCAGTTTGCTGGTATTGTTGAGTTTAATCAGCAGTGGAATAGAAAGGGAGAAATGAGAAAAAAAAGTATGTTTAAGTGAAAATTGCAAATTAAAAAATTACTTGTAAATTCCACAACCTCTTAGTGACTCCCCTGTGATTTTTCAAGTGTGCTTCTCTTTCAATACACAGAAATTAAATGTCTGCTTACTGAAATGCAGCAATAACAGTCTTTCCAAAGCTCTGACGAGGATCCTTACCTACTTGTGTGCATTGGCATGTGTGTGTGTGTAGGTGGGTGTGTACTTTATGTATTCTTTTTGCAGCACTATCCTATTAGAAGTATGACAATAAATCACCTCTGGAAAAAGTCCAATGTGCTATCAATAGGGCCTTATTGTGGATCCTCGCCAATGTCAGTCAAATGTTCTGCTGACATGTTCCACCAGTGTAGAACTGGCACACAACCAGATTCAGTTCTCAAAACTCCTACTATTATTATGCATATATTTTAAAAAGCTCCAAACATTTACAGGAGTCCAAAAAGTTGTGTATTAATCATGTGTCTGAGAAAGAAGCAGATTATTTTGCTTTAGCTTTAAATGTTGTATTGTAGAAGACAAGCAACAACCATAGGAAAAAGACTACAGTATGTTTCCCAACATTTAAAGTGGCACCTGACACAAGCTGAATAAAATATTGAGGTTATGCTTTAATTTCACTGTGCAGGAAAAAAACCCTTGAGTTTTCTTAACCACTCCCTATGTATTCTATATAGGTTCGAGCGAGTGCGATTGCTCAGGATGCTGATCAGAACTACGACTATGCCAGTAACAGTGTGGTTCTTCATTTGGAGCCAGGAGATGAAGTTTACATCAAATTAGATGGAGGAAAAGCACATGGAGGAAACAACAACAAATACAGCACATTTTCTGGATTTATTATTTATGCTGACTGATAATGAGTAAAGAGACCCACCAAGCCAGCCCAAAAATGAAGCTTGATCTACTAAGCAATGGATTTGTGTGGAAAAGTCAATGAAACAAGCACCCCAGCAGAGAGCAACCACCAAACACCTCAGTAGAGGGGAAAAAAAAAAGTCAATGCTACCTGATTCACATCTGTACAACACAGAGAAACCTTATGTTAAAAAATTACAAAACAAGTTAAACAGATGTTCAATCCACTACCGCCAAAGCAAATACTTCCTCATTGTTAGTGTCCATGTGAATAAAATCCTTCATAGATCAAATTTTTATAGCAAAAAATCACACCTAAGGATGCTGAGTTAATTCTTCGGTGTATATGATACTTTGATGTGTTATGATCTTGCTGCTTTATCCATACTTCAGCTTTGGTTCTTGTGACTTACTTGCTAACAATGATGCTTGGAGTCCACTCATAGTGTGGTGAGGAATGATTTTACAATAAAAAGAAGACATAATCAAAATACACTTTCTCTCTCTCCAAAGGAATTGTTTGCCTTGTACTTTTCTTATCTTACCCTTCCACTTAAGACTAGGAACTAATCAGCTTCAAGCCTTAACTCAATGTTCCTGCTTTGTAGGTTTACATTAGACTTTTAACATAAAATCACTCCAGTGTAGTTGTTTAAATTTTGTCTTCCCCTTAGCTGAGTTCTAAAAGAAAAAGAATAGAAGAAACACTTTTTTTCCTGGAAATTGTAACAGTTGACTAACTATTTCTATTGGATTAAATTTCTGACCAAGGCCAATGAATGGCAAAGCTCCTACTGATGTTAGTGGAAAAAGGATTTGGCTTTTAATTTGTAAAGATGTGTAAATATATATTTAGACAATATTACAGGCTCATTCTTGATGGTTAGTTGTGTAAATACTTAGCAAGCCTGGCATCCACTTCCTCAGACTAAGGTAGAGTGTTTTCTTTGCAGCCATTAGTCTTCATTAGTCTTTTAGCACTTAGTCTGTTCTTGGGTACTATTTTTAATAAAATAGTTATGACTTAACATACTGCAGATGTTCAACTAGAATTTCATAGGTATATAATGGGTCAAAACCTTATTTATCTTAGGTGTCTTGTCTCACTGCAGTTAGTGGGATTATTCCCACAAAGGAAGCATAGGAGATCTGACATGTGAGAAAATGTCACACAGACCTTTGCCATGGTAGCTAGTTACCAATTTGTAGTAAGGCGTGCCTATGAAATGGACACAGATAAGCATATTACCAAAAATGATAACACATATGCAAAGAAAGAAGCAGATATTTACATGCAAAAAAAGTGTGTATTTAAACCTATTTTTCTCATTCATATATATATAAATATATATAAAGTCTCAAAGAAGTTTAATTCATAGGAAGGATTATTATCTTGAATGAAACTAAACACAGGTATTATGAGTTACATAGTTATAAAAATGCTTTAAAATCAGTCATACCTGTAATGTCCTCAGAATATTTTTATTCAGAAAACAGACTTATTGTTTTGGGTTGGGTTTTTTTGTTTTGTTTTTTTTTGGCGGGTAGGGAAGGCCGTCTATTTCTCTCAGGTTAAAACTTTCAAATTTAATTCTAACCCTAATTTTTATTAAGATAATTTACTAGCTCCTTAGGACAGTTGGTTCCTTTATTTATTTTTAACATTCCTATAAATGGTTGAAGAGTAATAGAGGCTACCCCTAGAATTTCTATTTTATGTAATTTGCCACAAGCAACCTTGTCTAATGTACTATGGGTAAAACTCAGATTTATCTGCACTAAAAGGCTGAAAGTGTCTGCCACCGTGACAAAAAAGCTCTTCAGTGCTACTCTCAGTATAATCTACTACAGGCTACTCAGTATAAGTCTAATGAAGATTTTACAACTCCCTAAAAATCTTGTTTGAATGAGTGAAGCTTTTCTTAAACAGAAAGCATTACACTTTCCGTTTCTGTTTTGAGTTGTCCAATTCAAAATAAATGCCAAGTTTAGTTTAGACTGACTGAGAGGATCACCAGTCTAACTCATCTGGGACTTATAAAGTGATGTTGGGCTGCCAATTGCTTGTGAATTATCTCAGCAGAATGGTTAACACTTTTACTTCATGACAAAGTGCCAACCTATATCTGTACATTGGTAGTGAGTACTCCTGTTAGTTTTTTTTTCTATGAGGTAATGTATTTTAATAACAGATGTGTAACTGACTTCATGTCTGTTTGTTCCACTGTTGCTTTTATTGTTCAGTGCACTCACAACAGCAGGGTAGCTAGAAATTTTCTACATGGTGTCAAACAGTAAAGTACCAACTAGAGATCATTTACAACTAGCAATTCATATTTACTAAAAGCATTTATTAGAAAAGCTCAACATTAAAAGAAGTATATGGTCAAATATGAAGAAGCTTTTAAAATCAGGCTATCACTGCTACTGGCTAAGACCATCCTTTTTGATAAATCGCCCGCCCTGGTTAAAGTTAGATAAGAGCTAAGAACTTACTTCATGTAAAAAAAAACCTAATATAAAGCAATCATTTCTCCGTTTTTCATCATATCTTGATATACTGATTTGTAAAGACTTCTATCACAATCTTTGTTATAACTATTGCAACTCATTAAAACTGTATTATGTAATATATTTTGACTTTTGGTGTTGCATCCTTACAAAAAGAAGGTGGTCTACCTGAAGTTTAACAAAATTGCTGTTGGATTCCTAAGATTCAGGATAAAAAATCAGTGTAAATTACAAAAAACACATTTGTAATAGTACTGCATATATTTTAAGAGGTCATCAAATTTCTTTATTAAAAATATATTTTTCCATACATTTTCTACATTTCCAGATAAATATAAGTAAATTTTAAAACTAGAAACAATCTTTTTATAATGTTCTGAGATTTCCTTGGCCTTCTGTTGTCTATGGAAGCTAACTAAAAGTTCCAGACCTTTTCTTATGCGTTATTTGAAGAATGTAAGGATAATTAGGAGATAGACAATATTACAAGGATTAAAATCACTCCCACTGGTGAAGGGGAATTTAATTGAAAACCATAACTTCCTTTGAAGTCCAGATGATGCATATTCAAAAATACTTTTTGCTAACTTTTAATAATAATATTATATCACTCTATAGAAGCAATTATTTTAAAATTTCAATCAAAATGATTGTCCAGCTAGATTTATATTCAGATACCCAGTAAATCATTGATGAACAGACTTTCAGAAGGGAGAAAAGGCAGAGAAAATAACTAATTTTGTTGTTCCAATTAAAAGTCATAATCACTGTGTTTAGATCTAATTAATAACTTCCCATTTGTCTGAAAAAAATTGTTAAAAATCACTGTTCTCTTGAAACAAATCTAAATTTTATCAACCTTCCCTATGAAATAGGAATATTTATTAATATTCCTGCTTAAAAGTCAGCCACCGCTTTGGATTTGCTAGGAGTGTTTTATCAATTTTATCTTGAGATATGCCTCTGATTAGCATTTTAGGAGCTACATTTTAAAGGATATGTGAATATCCATGGCCTCCATATTTCATCAATCTATTTTTATCATGCACATCATAAGCAATCAGAATTCTGTCTTCACAGCCTCCATCGATCAGCACATGAATCCTGCAAAAGTAAAAATCAACTCGTCAGTGAAAGGCTCTGTAGTAGCACAGGACTGAGCAGGATTTACATTACTTACATTACTGTACAGCTGGACTGCATTATAACTGAATATGATTATTTTTTGGTACTCAGAAGACATTTTCCTTATATTTAATTGGAACTAAAGTACTTCATTGAATGAACAAAACCATCTCTGAATACATACCACCACACTTCTCAAAGTGGACAAGAAAATGTTTTCAGCTGGCACATGACTTTGAATTCCCAGTACCATTAAGTCCACAGAGGAATTAAAAGACTTGCAGCATCACCAAGCATGGGACACAGGTTTTATATATATGAGTAAGTAATAATTTCCTATATAAACTCCCTTTCCACACAATCAGTTAATGGAGATAGCTCTTGCTGCTGTCCAAAAGCTAGTCCCATTACATTTGTTAAGGACCAAATTCTGTGTATGACTGGTCCTTTAAGAAGCCTGTCTTACACAAATACTTCCATGTCTTTAATTAATTCCCACTCAGCAAACCAGGTTAATAAAATTTTAAAGTTTTGAGCATGATATTCTGTATAGACAATTACAGTCCAAATACATTTCAAATATATTCATTAAAGAAGATAAATAAGACAGGCATCGCACAGTGCTAGCATATTCCCAGAAATAAGAGTTAATTTGTCAGCCCAGCTAAACAGACTTGGCAAAATGACAAGTCACTTTTTTGAAAAAGAAGTAATCCCTCTTGTTACTCCTTTGCAACTAGTCTCTTAAAAGTCCTTCTGCCCTACATTTCACTCTGGAAATCTTAATATCTTGTTCAGATAATATTTTTAGAATTTATTCAGTAGGTGTCTGTATTGCATGACTTAAGTTCCCCACTAAGCTTCAGTTCAGTTTGGCAATAGACTGTAGCATTAAGTGGCAGCGATGGATAGAGCAAACCTGGAAAGTGCTTGCTCCTCATGGAGGCAACAATTCCATCATTTCCCAGTGAAATTCTTATTTTCCCTGTGGAATTCGAATTCTTACCTTCTTGACTGCTTTGATCAGCAGGAAAGCAAATGCTAGTTTTATAAGTAACCACACTATATCTAAAATCCCTTCCTGGCAGTTTTTGTTACAATTAGTTATGAGGATACGTATTGTAGTAGAAGCATGGGCAGCACTACGAAGTCAAGTAAGACAGAGCTTGGTAAAAAATTAGCATCTTTCATAAAAACAGCATAAATAGAGCCATCGAGTGCACAGCACGATGTGTACTACAGGTACCTTCCCCAGCCTGAAATTCAGAGACCACAAGCCAACAAGTAATGTCCCTGAAGGGACTAAGTTCATCTTTTCAGCATCATCTCCTTTCTTATTTGGTTTAATTTCATGGGTGGGGAAGGCATATGGTCATTCATATTCCATATTCATTGCTGCTTTTTGCTCAATCCTGTAAGTTTAGTTAGTGCTTGCTTCTGACTCAAAGAAAAACTGTCCCTGAAAAATTAGATTCTTTTTCTTGCATTGGCAGTTGATTACAGCAAAAATGTGTAGTGTGTTTGGGTACGTGTGGCATGCCTACAGAAGTTTACGTTTTGAATTAGACAAGACAAACATGTATTGTCTATTTCTTATTTTCATCATCATATTTAAAGGTCAACTTGATTTCTACCTTTCTGGTGCTTTTTGAAAAAAAAAAAAAAAAAAAAAAAGCACAAAACAAACCAAGGAAAGTGCCACTGTCATAATGTGTCCAATGTTGATGCAACAGAAACCTAACAAAATCCATTTAATGGCACTTCTGACTCGAGAGCACATAATCAGACCATACAGTGAGAACACAAACATTTTGTATTTTATTCATATGAACAGCCTGCTGCAAAAAACACTCAATAGGAGTGGTATCAGTGTCTGAGGAAATACATTGGATGGAATGAAAACTTGCCATGGTAGGACAAGCATTTGTTACCCAAGGCACAGTCCATTCCTCCACACATATTCCTCAGGGTGTTTCTCTATGTGCTGAGAAGGGAGGAGGCACCGGGGAGAGGAGCAACTTTACCCACTTGAAATGTGAAAACTGCAGATTCATTGCAGCAGGTTAAAATACTGAGTGCAAGACAGAGTCTGAAAGAGGAATGATTTCAGTGTGAAAAGCAGCAACAAACGCTTGGCGGTAAGCATAATGGTTACCACACCACCTTCTTAAGAGAACAGCCTGAAAACAGAGAAGAAAATTCTTGAAGCTAATCTGACAAGGAAGGGCAGGAAAGCTATATCCAAAATATAAGTGAGAGCTAGAAGGTTATTTAATCGGGGATTACTGATCATAAAATCTTTCTCATCAAAGACAAGAATTGTTTCTGACTATGGAATGAAAAAAGACACAGCAGGATGGCACCCCACCTCTTAAAAACCTGCTGCTTCACTGCCCATAAACACTATGGACGAATAGCACAGGAGAATCACACCTCTGGATAGAGTGAGAAGCCTGTGCCCAGCTGATCCTACCTGTCTCAGACAGTGTCTGCAGAGTGCATCTCCTTGGCAAAACCTTGTGTTAGCAAAGCACAACAGATTTGCTGCACAGCTGAGCTGAGACTGCATGTGCTGATGAGACACAGACAAGAGGTATCTTGCCAGCGGGGCCAATATTTTCACATTGTGAGTGTGAGGAGCATGGGAGTTCTGAGGAGACAGGAATCTCACCCTTCAAAAAAGAGAAAGGTCAGAAGGAAAGAGGGAAGGAGAGGTGATAAAGTACTTGGAAGAACAAAAGTCTGGTTTCCAGATTGGAAAGACAACCCATGAGTTTTGCCCAGTTGGTGCATTCATAACAAAGTCTCAGATAACTCTTAGCAGCAGCATTAGGTTTTCAGTACTATGCTTTAAAGAAAAGCTGAACCTTAACTCCTGTATCTCCAGCCTTTTCTTTTTATAGTTTATATATATGCAGTAAATGATAAAAATCAACCAAGTCAGCATGGAATTAGGACTGTGAATTAAGTTCAAGAAGCTCTTGATATTTTTCTCAAGTAGCCTTCTACAGCACTATGATTCTAAATCTTCCTTTGCAGACTGAAGAAATGATACATGTTGCCCTAAAGATATGACAGCAACAGAAACAAAAAAATTATGTCAGCAGGGAAAAAAATCAATTTTGAGAAGCAAGCAGAATTATGCTGTGGTGCCTTTAAAACAAGTACTAATAATATTAATTTGTCAATAGTAATGCTGTAACTTAAACTGGGGAAGCAGATACCTGATAGAACCGGTAGCAAAGAAATTCTGTACCAAATAGGTCATACTCTAGATAGCATTCTATTTTAGCAAATTCCAGAAGTTTCTTTGTAACAAATATAGTCCTGCAGAAGGTATATAACATAAAGTCAGCTTTGTAACAGAAAGGAAAGAAAATGCTCATGGTATGAGGATACGTATTTTGGAAATACCCACTTGCAAGGAATAAAACCAATAATCTAAGATTTAAGTCATCTTTTGAACAACAGGACTCCTGTTTGACACATGCACCTTAAGCTGATACACAGAATTGTCTGGATACACAGATTCATCCAGAACATTATGCATTAAGAAAAACCTAAATAAAACCATCTCTTGCCTCATGAAATAATGAAAACATTTATGACAATCATTAAATGGAAACAGGAAAGTTACTTACTTTTGATATCACTAAACCTCTCAGCAGACAACCTAACAAGGAAGGACACTTAAAGAGGGGGTTAATTCACAGTGACATTTACCAAAAAAAGTACAATGGATTACTTACACAAGACAGATTTACTTTCCCAAAAGACAGCTACATCCAGGGCTTGTTCCATCCATCACACTCTGGTAATACACAACTTTGTCTTTTTTTTACATTCTGTACAATGATGGCTCTAGATTTTCATTAGACCAGCAATATATCATTGTTTGCACTGGGATCTGGCCAGAACTTCTTAAGGAAACACTCTCACCAAAATATATAATGCAATGTGAGTACCTGGGATGTAGACTTTGCAGAAGATTTGAAAAGTGAAGGAACAGAGCTACTAAACCCATCACTCATTCATAAAAGAATGGCAACTGAAAAAAGAGCTGTCTGGAGTACTTTTTTATTTGAAACACTTTTGCCAAGAGTAAAGATATCCAAAGGAAACAAAACCACTGAAATGATATGTTAAAAATTTATCTGTATAACCACAAAACATTTTTCAAAAATATAAGTTAAACCCAAGTTTCCTCAAGAACAGCATAGCTAACCAACGGGCGGCAGCTTAATTTTTCTTTTTCATTATTGCAGATATTGATGTCACAAAATAATTTTACACTCTACAATTACATCACAGTCTGTTGCTATGGAAATTACTGATGTAAAAATTTCAATATTATGACTTAACAACAGCATCAAGTAGGAGGAACAGATGGATTGAGAGAAAGAAATCCGTTGTTCACACAAGTCTGCCATCAGCGGGAGTCTAAGACTTGCCAACTGTAATTAATAAAAAAGGTTATTTGAAAATAAATGTTACAATTTACAGAGATTGAACATTTATTATCAAATGAGTTTTGAAAGCACAGAGCAAGAGAACAGGTTATTTTAGATCCAGCCCTGCTCAGTTCACAAAGAGACAGTATCTAAGAGTATTCATCCCTGCACAGGTGGCAAAAAACCACCCAACAATGTATTTCAAAACCAGAACCAAATCAATTTCTTTTGAAAACTAGTGTTGCTATTGTGCTTCTGGGTGCTCTGTCGTAACTAAAAGCAGGAGAGCTTTATTTCACCAGCTACTGGATGACCTGGTGAGCCACAAGCATGCAGCAGCAGCAGTAGTTCCCAATTCAAATCAATAATCTCTGTGTTGGAATTTGGTGTTTGGGCAACAAATGTCCCTGAGCAGCATGAAAAAGGAGAGGGGACATTGGGCATCTTGTAGTGTGGTCCTCATCCATAAATCACTGCAAGGACACCTACCAAACCATTATCAAACAGGCATTCATAACAGTCTTTAATCTTCTAACAAAAGATACTCAAGTCAATGACTGTTGATCTCCATTAAGATACCTTTATAACCTTTTTCTCTAATAAATACCAAAGACTCAATAGTTTTTGCTTCCCAGCCTTAATCTACAGCCTGGTTTAACTATGGACACTTGCTACCTTTTGTTCTAAGGTGCTAAACTGCAAAATATGGTTGCCAGCAATTTAGTTCTATCATTTGACTGTAAATCCACCTGAAAACTACCATTTTGTCAGTATCAAAAGCAGACATGAGCTATGTACATACCTAAGAGCTGTGTACACATTTATCTCACATTAAAGAGACTAAGATGTTCTCACATGGATTCACTGGAAGAGAATTAAAATGTTAAATGTGTATTGCAAAGCCAACCTTCACAGCCATTTAGAGTCTTATGTTATAGCAAGTGCCAACCTGAATGTGTGAAAGTAATGATAGAAGTATAAGTAAATGTCATATTGTGTATCAGTGGCTGTTAGTGAAACTGCACCTCTGCCTTGACTGTTTTCCTACCTATGTTGCTTATTTTCATCCAATAAATCACAGAATTCAATGATTTACAACAGCATATTAAGGAAAAAAAACATAACTGGATGTTTATGTTGTATCACAATGGCTACAGAATCACTGACACCTGCAGCTTGCTCAGTCCTCTTTCACAGAAAGATTTTAAGTAATCAGTTTTCTTTAAAAATGAGAGAAAAATATAGCTGGAATGCAGGTATGTACAAAAATAAAGCCCATATAATTTATATATTATCAAATATACATAAAATTTTGTGGCATTGATTTTTATGCTCCTATATTCCCCAAGTAAAAACATAGGGCTGTGTGAATACAAACCACCTGCAGCTGAAGAGCTCTTAGAGCCTGAAACTGACAGAAATTTGGAGAACAGTGCTTTTGCTTGTATTAAACTCACACGAAGAGCAAACAATCCAATTGCTTAGAATCATATGACCACAAGTAGTCTACATTATTCAGCATCTGGCCAAGCTAATCAATGCTTGGACATTTTCCAGCTCACCATGAGTAGTACAAGGTCACACAAAACTGATTTGGTTATTGAGGCTGTGTTTTCTAAACCAGAGAGAGAAAAGCACTGCAATTCCTCTCCATATCTGATGTAAGGCTCCTGGATTTGGCTCTCAAGGAAACTAAAAGTTAGCTCTGTTCTATGCTAAGAACTATTCAAAACTCATCTATTTTCCTTTTAAGCAATATTTCTTCTGTCTGGTAGCAGAGCTGTAAAGATCTGGCTTCTACTGTGATCCTACATCCAGCCAAATCAAGGAGTCAACCATCAGAGTTTGGTCAGGCCCCTAAGAGTAGCCCATTTTTCAAAAACTATGGAAGCCAGCAGCTTCCCACCAATTTGGTGAGAGTTGCTCAGTGTCCGATGCTTTGTAAATGCAGTGATTTGAATTAATGGAATCCCCATTTTTTTAAAATGTGACTACAGCTATTCCTAATCTTGACCCCAGACCTTTAAAGAGAGCATTTAAAATCTCTAAGTCTCTTCAGCAATGTGAACCTAAAAGCTGATCCTGACTAAAGCTGGAAGCTGATCAAGCTTTATATAAGCAGTTTCGTATTTTTTGAGTCAGTAAACTTAAAGGTAATTCTTCATGTTGTGGTCCCAGTGCACATCTGAAACCTAGGTATTTGCACAGGAGTTCTCCCAGACCCCAGTGGATTGTGGCAACACTGCCAGGCTGCTTACCTGTCAAGGTGAGACATGACTGTCTTGGAAATATCAGCCCCAGATTCCTGAAGAGTGTGGATAATCTGGAAAGGTGAATCACTGTTCCTGCCAAGATGGATGGATCTTGCTGGGATGGGCACCCGAGCTGTGACTGAGCCTATGCTGCTGCCTGAAGCACTCTGTGTTCACACAGAGTCAAAGGCCAGGAGCAACCTACTTCTCTCACCACACTACACTTGAGATTAGTCCTGTCTGCTCCATTGAGTATCTCATCAATGATAATTCCTGTAAGGTACAGAACAGAAAAATTAGATTTTTTTGTTAATACTATTCCTGTTTAAATTTGGCCTGTGGACACTGTGCTAGTATACTCCTGAGGTTTTTCTGAAACTAGTTAATAGATGGGTGTGTAAAAATATTGCAGTTAAAACCTGGTTTTTGTCAACTAACATCATAGCAACTATTCACTGAGACTGAAATAAACACTAAGAAAATAAATTTAACAGTATGCACTCACACAGTTATTCAGACCAAAGCTGGTCTACATAAAATTTGAACAGTGATTTAGCCTGAGGCTAATTTCTCTTATAAAAAGACCAAAGTTAGCTCAGCATGAAACCTGTGCCTTGCACTCCTGAATTGTCTCCAAAAACAATTCAATTCAATTTCTTGCAAAACAAGGGCTCAGAGAATAAGGAAACCTTGTCACTCAGATAGGAAAGGGAGAAACTCTGGCAAAGATCCTGAAGAAACAAGTGTAAGACAAATCCTGCTTGTGGTAATGCTGACATAAAATGACATGAGTTCCAATGATTTTTATAACTATAAGAAAACTCAGCTGACAAACATACAGGATTAAAATTAGCTTTCTTTTAAATATTCATAAGCAAAAAAGACATCAGAATCTCCCAATAACAGCAGTTTGTTATAATAGCTTTAGGGGTTTTTTTTCTGGAATAAGTCTTGTATCTTACAGAATATGCTCAGAGCACAAAACGGCACTGTGGATGACCTTCCAACTCTGTGGCCCTGAACCTCAGGGAAATCCTTATTTTATGGAAGAATAAGGTGAACAAAGGAAGAAGGAAGATTTGCAAGCAAATTTAGGAAACTGAGAAAACCTGTACCAAGAAAACTGTAACTTATCCTTACTCCATACATTGTGCCCTCAATAGCCTCATACAACATACTGCTAGATCAACATACATGCAAAATCATCGTAATCTATTCCGATTTACAGCAGGCTTCTGGCTGACACTTCATCCTATGGTAAAGAATTAACTCCCATCCTTAAGAACATCTCTCCTACAGCAATGTCTTAGTGTCACTAAATCGCTCAGCTAGGGTGGCAACAAAATATTCAAATTGCCTGTACCTCATCAGGAAACATCACCACGTCAAATTCACTGGAAAATGAGGAACCACTGGTTATCACAGATCAGTCACTGCACAACCCTTTCTAAGTAAACAGTTGCCTTCTTGGACTGGATTAACTACAATTTATCTTATGAGTACAGAAATCTGCAGGTCTCCAGCAGTCCACTAAATACAGGAGGGAAACCTTTGCCACAAGAAACTATTTGTATCAAAGTTCAAGTGATCAAAGAATACTTAGGAAAACTAGTACTGTTTTATACAGCTGGGCCAGCTTAGGTCCAGTGTGGTTCGCAGTGCTGCATCACAATACAATTGCTTAAGTTTTGACCATTGATTTTTAAAATAAATTTGACTCATTTGTAAAATGTGACATGAGCTCCACTCATCCACAGTCATATCCTACTGCCTTGGAGGCTTCCTTTCCCTCCTCTCCCTAACATCACAAAATGAGGAATAATAATGAATATAAAATGAATAATTACTAATAATAGGAATATCTAGGGACTTTGGTCACATTGTCCTAGGCACCATAAAATTTGATGTAGACTCTGCTCTGAAAAGTCTGGAAAAATGGTGAAAAAGAGAGATATATACTAGCCAGCCTGAGCAGAGCAATTATTCACATCTTTCATATAAATACTGCAATTATTTACACTTTTTACAATAATTCTGTGTAATCTCACTGGGAAGCAATTAGGAAGAAAGAGAGACAAGAGGCAGAAGGGATATACTCGTTCCTTAAAACTGTAAAAAGAACAGGATAACTGGTGTTGCAGCAGATGCCTACATATGAAGTACTTCACTTCCTTTTTACTGTTGCATTATAGCAAATCCCTGAGAGAGAACAAGAGCTTAAGAACTGGAAATGCTGACAGATGATCCCAGCACATACAGGTAGCACTGGTGAGCTGCAACACACAAGCTGTAATACTATTCCCAATCTTTTTCATGTTGACATCTTCTAGATTTCACCTATTCTGCTGTAGCTTTTCACCAACTTTGACTCACTCAGGGATAATTCATCAGAGACACTCTGAGGCAATAGTTAGGACTAACCTGCTCCACTGTCACAGCCTGTGTTTGAGGAGAAAGAGTGGAATCCACATAAAACCCATCCTCAGCAATGATATGAACTCCAATTTCTTCAGCAAGTTTCTTTAAAGTATTCATATTCTGACCAATTCCTGTGGTTGTGTTTTCCTCAATTGTTCCACCACCTGCTGCTTTAAAATGCAACAGCTCCTCTTCCTCCTTCATGGGATCTGTTTCCTGATGCAAAAGAAGATTTTCTTTATGGCTGCAGGGATTTTCTTAATTCAAAACAAATTCTTCACCCCAGTGGGCCCTTCAGACAGAGGCTCTTGGCCTGGAGAAGGTGGGCAAAACCAGATGCTGTAGTTCATATTGTTCATGAGTCAATGTACAGCCAAGGTGGTCTGGATCCACAGGGCCCAAGACAGTCTGTGCTCTCCCTTTCAAGGAAGGCATTGTTCTTCAGCAACAGGAAAAAAAAAAGAGATTGAAGGAGTCTGGGAAGGAAGAAGGAAGGAAACAAACTCATTTCAGATGAAGCAAACATTTCTTACAGAATTTCTGAATTCCCTCCTCTCACACATGTACCTACATGCAGTGTGTATTTGCTGGAAAATTTCCCAATGCTATTTCCAGTAGCGTGGTCAATATGAAATTCAAAGCTTTTATTTTTTACTTAGCTGTGCTTGTATCAGTACTCTAGCAGTGCTGAAATACCACATTTCAGTACAGGGAAATCATCGTCATTTATTATGCTATAGTCAATATTACACTAAGATAAATGTTTCCTATTTAATAACAACCACTGTGTGTTCATTTAGGATTCTCTGCTGTTCAACAGCTGTCAAATTTTGTCAGCTTGAGCCACCAGATGAACATTCTTGGCACCAAGACTGAGTATTCCTCACTGGTATGTTCATTTTATTTGTGTTCTCCAAGACTTAACTGTCCCCCCTTGCATGGGGGAAGCTGTCTGTGCTTGGGCACTTTGTCTGCTGCTCTGTATGAGGAATGCTGGGATGAGGGTAATCATCTGCTCCTTAGTCTTCCACAGAGGCTTAGGTTCTTCTGCTAGCTGCACTGTGGAGTTCTGGAACAGCCAAGGACAACTCCACCAAGCTGACAACAGTCCCCAAAGATACTGAGTGGCTCCCACCTAGAGGGGCAGAAGCCAATGTTTTTCCCATTAGCTTCACTGGCCAAACATTTCACCATTTAAGAACAGACCTTAACCTAACAATTTATGTGGCTCAGCCTCTAAGAGACCTTTTTCTTCATCTTTAAGTAAATAATGTAATTTCATAAAACTTCAGTTGAGTGGTGACAGATCACATTGAGGCTCTGCCTGCAGTTGGCTCCTGTAAAGGGCGTATGCCCTGTATAAATTTCACCTGACTCACTACAGATTACAATTCGCTGCAGTTCTCCCCATTGGAATTTGGGGGTATTTTTTATCTTTTGGAGGTAGGGGTGTTCTTTTTAAATTTATTTGCCATATTAACATTAAACACAGCTGACTACACAGTTCATGTTAGATCTTCCTGATGGTAGTTGCAAAGGCTTGAGGATATGTAGTTATAATCCCTCGTCAACCAAAATCATGAGTTATGAAACAAACTACATGTTTAATCATGTCCAGAGGACAGGACTAACTAGAGCATGCATTATTGATTAAAGAGAGAGGTCTTTCCCATTTCTGTCTCCCCTTTAGTGAGTAGTATCATAAACAGGGGTTTGTTACTGGTGAAGCCCTCAGAGGACATTTTCCTTTTAACTGCTAAAGTTAATCTACCAGGATGATAGAAAAACTGAAATGTGAAGGGCACTGAACTCTACATATCAAAGGGCACAAGACCTCTTTGGGGACACTTTCATCTCACAAGAAGTCATTTTCAGAGTACCAATGTACAAATGTGACCCAGACCCTGCAAAAGGCAGGCATCACCTGCCTAGAAAGGTCCGTAGTGCAGGCAGTTATTTTAATAAGAAAATGTGGTTATTTGTAAGAAAGAGAAAGAACTGACTCTGTTTTCTTGCCTTTTGTAAAAGCAGTCTTAGGAAGAACTCTTCTTCTACGAATTTCATTTCTAGAGTAGTGTGTTGGCTTGTTTGAGAAGGCAGAAGAATAATTACTCTCAGAGAATAAAATGATGTCTGATTAATAGAATGATTTATTTTTTCCCAAATAAATTAAGAAGTGCATGATTTCAGAAAATATTATTCTTGAGCAAATAATTAAAAGCAAAATACCTGTCCTAGTCAGAAGCTGCTGCTAGCTACAATTCCATTAAGTTGTCCAACCCAGTCATTAATTCTATCCTTGAATAAAGCTGGTGTGCTACAGAGCAAGCTGCTATTGTGGAGAAAGTTCAATGATCAGAGTCATTCTTACATGCATGGTAAAGAACTAAGATAATTCTAAGATAACTGCATTACCTTTGCCTTAAATATATATATATGCATATGTATATATTTATATTTATATATACACACTGGGATATTCAGTAAAACCCTGAAAGCATAAGGAGTAGTAACTACTCTCTGCACTGGAGACACTTTTCTTTCCTTGTGGTCATTAACAACTTTCAAATCAATCTTTGAAGTTAGGAGAACACACCTATATAAATATTTTGTTAAATAATTAGATATATAAGTATTGAAGCTCTTTTGATAAGGCTTGACACAAAGCAGTTACAGCCTATATCCTTAGCAAGTGTCCCCATCAGTTTTTTAGTTATTCACTAGTCCAGTTAGTCAAAAAGGCCAGTCTAAATGAAGGTGAATTTTTTCTCACTTTAAGATTACTACTTTGATAAAAAAAATACTTTCAAAATTTGCTCCTACTAATTCCTTTCTGACACAGCTAATTTTGATGACCCTCAACTAATCTGGCCTGACCACTGCAGAGCTATGGCTGTGTATAAGATCTTACAGTCTGAGGCTGACATCTTCTCATTTACAGCAGCAGGAAACATTTAAAAGTAACAGGATTCTCTTGCAGCAGATACCAATATGTTGATTTAGCCTCTAGATTGCAGATCATAGCACACATACAGAGTTCACAAAACCAATGTCTATTACTGAACCTTTCCATTGAGGCCAAGGATTTTTGTAAATAAAAGAAGTATACACAAAACCCACAAAAACTGAAACTGACAAAACCACATTTGAAGTAGGTCTAATTTTATCTATATGAAAAATATGATTAATATTAATGTCTGTGCCTGCTTACTAACACAGTTTTAGAAAGCCAGTGCTTTTAATAAAAAAATTATGAAAAATGAAGACAGCCAAGAACCTGTGACTGAACTTATTTTTAAAACCACCATCCTGATATCTTTCTGTCATTTTACAAAGAGACATGATGGAACCAGAATCTAATTAGTGTCTTTAAAACAGATTTTAGCTGCAAACAGCTTTTAAAAGGATTAAGGACTGCTGCTTAATGTAAGCTTGTATACATTGCTACAGAAATCAATGTTCATATGCTTTACTAATGACTTGCACACCATGGTTTATGCAGACCTTTCTTCCAAGAAAGTTTCTTCTTTCAAACATCAAGGACTAAATTAAATTCATATCAGTTCATCTAGCCACCTAAAATGACTTATATTTCTATGGAGTAATAGTTTAGATAATTTTCACAGTGGATATGGAAAGACATATCCATAGGCAACTCATTGGGCATTTTTTGAATGTTTGTAATTGAACAGGACAAGTCATTCTCTGTAATTCTGGCCTCCTTCCATGGACTACGGAGGGAGCCAAGAAACAATCCTGGAAAACACAAGTATAGTTCATATGGCCCTACATGAGACATATGAATCATATTTACTGTATCTTTACTCAGTCTGAGGGGAGGGGGGAAGGTGCTGATTCCTATGATAAAAGCTAAACAGGTAGGCTCTTACCTAGAAATAACAAGTTTTTTGGTTTTAAAAATCACCCTTTGATGCCATGGTATTGTCAAGGTGCTCCTGCATAGAACACAGATTCTCTGCTCTAAATGCTGTATAAGCAGAGAAATAAATGGTATTGCCTTAAAATTACATATTCAAATAAAAAAACCCAAACAACAACTGCTTTAGGATATGACAAAAACTTGTATTATTTCAAAAAAGCCTTTAAACAATACCTTTACATTTCTGGACACATCTTTACAACCACCAGTTGTATGGTGCATGAAATACAACTCTCACCATTAGCCAGCTATTAAATATTGGTGAAGTAAATATTTTTCCTAGAGAAAACAGACATGCTGCTAAAAAGGTCATAGTACTGCATTCCTAGCTCTGGTAAAAATTCCACCGAGTTCAATAGATGATTTGCCTGAATACTGATGACAAGATTTGTGTTTCTGATTTTCACATCTGAAACTTGTGCGCCAGTCATTGTGTCATTTCAATGGTCTTGTAAATGGGAAGTTTGTTTAGGTTTGGATTAGTTGCTTCTTAAAATAATCTCATATTGCCAACACACTATAATCACATAAACACGGTTTCCACATACTAACACCACATTGGTTTTGATTTGTCAGGCACATTTTAATGGTATTAGCACAGATGCTCTCTAGACTTGTATGGGAATCACTTTATTGCCATTACAATGTGAGATGACAGTGTCACTAAATCCAGCTTGCTGTGACACAAAATTAACAAAAAAAAAACAAAAAGAAGGGATCAATAGGTAGTTACACTCAGAAAAAGTTAAATGCAGCTGTCACTAGAAACAAGGCCTGCCCTGGCTACATCAAGGGCATTGTAAGTGGGTCTTTCCTTTTTAACCTTTATATATAGTCCTAGGAAATGTGACATAGCACAGGTTTGCTCTATTTTTACAGAGGAAACATTCTGAGCACTCAGTTCTACTAAGACCAACCTCTACAGAGTATCGAAAAGCCCCAAATTAGAAATAAATGACACATCTGTAGTAAATCACCATTAGCTAGTCTGTGCTGTGTTATCTCACCATTCCCCCCAAGTAAACATTTTGCAACAAGGAAAAAATTAGACAAAAGAAGAGCAGTAGAAGGGTAAGAGAACAAGTGCAGACTATGTCAGAAAGAATTTAAAAAAAATAAAGTCTTTCTCTCGTCCCCCATGCTTCTGCTAACTCCGCAGAAATTTATGGGGTGGAAGGAGACAATACTGCCAGCAAGGTTCTTTCTGCTCCCCACCAGACAACCAAGTTTTCTTACTTCTGAGAAATGGGTGCCAGATCTACTTCACCTTCTTCAAAAATTTATTCACAAGTGTTAATTACAGGACCAACACTCCTGAAACCAATGTCTCCCTCACACACTGGTTTCAAAAAGCATGATTGCTCATGCACAGCATCAGGGAAGTGCAGCTACAAGGGTCTGTGTAGCAGATTTAATTGCTAATAATAATTGAGCAAGAGCAGCAGCAGGAGTGAACTTGAATCTGCTCCAGACAGACACCTCTGACCTGTCCTTTCCCCAGCAATGCCCTCTGCTTCGATGTCTGTGGAAATGTCCAACAGCCCATGACACCATATTCCTGCACAGGCACTCTCACAGCCCTACTATTCATTTTGGGCTATTTTGCCAAAGAAACAGAATTTGGAAATAGAGTAAAAGTACTATGAAAAAATACAGGTTTCTGGGCACACTCCTGTTCTTCTGTAGACATGGAAGATGTGTTTCTCTGAAGGGGATGCAGATTACTCTCATTAAAACCATAGTTAATCTCCCATGTCTTTAGAATCTACATTGTTGAGAAGTGACACTGGTCTTTTTCTTCGCCTGAACTGAAGCTATAAGGTTATCATGATCTGCTGAACTTCAAGCTAACTCAGAAAAATGCACCAAGGAAAATAATCTTATCCATTCAAAGGCAGTGTTTCCTTTTTTCACTACCTTCATGCTCTGTTAAAACCCAACACTAATATTTCCATGAGCATCCACACTGTAGCAAGGCTTTGTGCCCTAAGGTTCAATGTCACACAAGACATTTTTCATGTCTTGTCTTCTCAGAGAGGAGGGGGACACTTAAAGTGCCTCTTCTGTAAGAATTTCTGTCTATCTCTGCATGTTGCATCTCCTTTATTTGGGCACCCGATGTTTCTCATCTTTGAGTGGCTGTATTTTCATAGAGCAAGTAAGAACCTCACCATTTCAGATATCTGCTTTGTCTTGACAGGGTAGAAATTAGCCAACAGATTTAAAACCTAGAGAACTCTTGGGAGAAATATTAAGAAAGCATTACCTACCCCTACCTCACCACCTTTTGTTCTGAAAAACATTGTTTTGGAGATAGTCAAAACAGTGGGTTAACACAGTGTCTATCAACAATCTAGCTCTCATCCCAAACCCATTCAGAAACATTGTTTCCTTAAGAAGCCAAGCTTAAAGAAACACTAAATATTGTTTTTTACTATGTTGTCTATATATGCTTTGAGCAACCAAAAACCTTTCACACTATAGAAATAAGAGATATTGGAAGTAATACTTTATATTGTTATAATACATGTGATGTAAAAAAATTAGGAGCACTCTAGCCAAGCCTTACATAATCCTACTGTGATAAGCAGAAGTCCCAGCAAAATAAGCATACACACACGCTATAGCAGTTACGTTGCTTGAGTGGCACTGGCAATGATTTACAACCTAAAAGCAAAGTCACTTAAACAATAAAGAGTAATTTAAACACTATTTCACATATGTGAAACACCAGAATATCGTTTCATTGCACTCAGCAACTCCAAAAAGCACACTCTGGGGAAAGGAACTGGGCAAATGAGAACAACAGATTTTATATGTGTACCTGAAAGGCTAAGGGAAAATTTGCAGAGTGGTACTCCCTCCACTGCTTAATTAGTGGCAAGTAGACAGACCTTCCAGCTCCTTCTGTTTTGCAGGTCATAGTCTCTCTCTATCTAGGCTTGAAGCCACACATACATAAAACATGTTCCTTCCTTCCAGTTGAACAGACCAGAACAAACTGCAGCCTTTCATATTGATTCCACAGTATGCCTTTGATATCCTTTGGGATCAAAGCAAGCACAGGTGATTTGCATATGACCATGTATGTATGCATATAGTGACTTACCCCAGAGGCAGAGTTTAAGTCACTTAGTATGTAATACTTCGCACACTATTTCTCAATTTGATTAAAGTTCAATTGTTACAAGCACAGTATATAATATAATCAGACTTTTATTTTACCTTACTTCTGTGCAGATAATGGTCTCAAAACCTAAGGTCCTTTGAGCGAAGTCACATCGAAGTTTCTCTTCCTCAGAGAGATCTGAGAGAGGTTTATCATCAACATCTCCTTTAGAAGAACTCCAGGGGATTCTACATTTGGGGAACTTCCAAAATTAATTCTTATAAAAGGTCAGACAAAAATTCTCCCCTAGGTCCCAGCATTACATTAATTATGTTTTACATGCACATGTAGTGGGTTTAGGCCAAAAATCAGGACTGAAGTCACATCACGCTATGTGCAACTATAGGCTGAGTCCTGCATGTTGATGCATCCATTTGTATTCTTAAAGCCTAAAATGAATCATTTACCTCTCATGGACACTGGGCTACAAGCACACACTCTCTCTCTTGCTAGGACAACATGATAAAGGGAAAAAGTTAGTGTTTTTCAGAAATGTGTGTCCAGTCTTCATTCCCTCTAAATTTCAAATTTGAAACTTAGGCATACACATCAGTTCACTCTTACTACTATTATTGACATTGGTTTTCTCTCTGTTTAAGGTCACATATGCTTAAATATTTTCATGAGTTTAAACATTTTAGTAAGCATGTTGGATGGAGCGTTATTTCTCACTTGTGCAGCACCACCACCAAGAGCCACAACAAATCAGTCTATGGATCTTTACCCAGAAAGCTACAGCAAAAAGGAAGGGAGGTAAAAGACACAATTCTTCTCACCACATGCATCCATGCAATTGGAAATGCAATATTCATGACTACCTCCTGGTCAAGACTAGACATTACTAGCTAGAAAATTCAGATGAATGAACCCCAAGGTCAGCTTTGTGGCAGAATGCACCACTTACCAATTTACTGAGGCCTGTGAAGCTGCACATAGTGAAGAACAGTGTGGAGACAGGCTTTGGTGACTCAATCAAGATTGCAGATTGCAGCAACTGGGATAATCAGGGACTTCCAGAAAGTCACTTTTCCCAATATTAAGTGATGGGTTTAGACAGAGAACTAAAATCAGTTTTCTAGTACTGCAAATAACCATACGCCAAAACCTGCAATCAATCTGAAGACCCATTGTTTTGTCTTTTTGTACCACAGAAGTATCTGTATCACAGATTTCTTAAAGATGATATAAGCTCAGTATCTTTGTCCTGGAAACTATTAATTATCTGTGTTGCGGGTTTTTGGTTTTTTTTTTTTAAATCTTTATTTATTTGCTCTAATCTTTTCAAATCTTAGTCTAATGTAACACACAAGACAAGTCCTTCAATAAAGTTCCCAGCCCTCAAGAGTTTGAGCAACAAGACCAGTTGAAGATTTCCAGACCTATCAGAAAATGCCAGAAGGTATGCAAATAAATAACAGGGAAGAGTTACATCCCCTTCACTTACCACTACAGAGACTCAAGACAGGGCACAGACAACTGTGGGATAAAACAACTGTCCTTTTACAAAGAGGTGAGAACATAAAAGAGCAGAGACAGAGAGAGTTCAGCAAGGAACACACCATCCTTCTTTAGCCATCCCTCCTCCACAGAAGTTACAATGACTGGTATATTCTCCAGAAACACGGAAGACCCAAGTTCAAAATTGCTCTGATTCAAACTGGGGACTTGAACCTTATGTTTCCACAATCTAGATGGATTTCTGCTGGACAGGGCAGGCCAGAGAGATGGCCAGTCTCATGCAAGCAGAAGTCTCCTTTCTCAGTTTTCATGAAACCCTAAGAAGTCTTTGTTTCACCATACTGAAAAATGAACCTTCTTCAGTTTTTCAGGTTTTGAAAGACAAAAATATTTTAGATCTGCATCAAGTGAAATAAGAAATCAAATCCACGTAACATTCAGGGATATAGTCATATGATAAACACAGAACTTGTCTGTGCCATATGTTTCAATATCTACTGATTTTCATATGTGAGGAGCAAGCTGATGGCTGCCTAGCCATGGAGGGAAACAGTGACCTTGTTCCTGCTCCATCACGCATTAATTGCATAAGTTAGAACTGGTCACCTAGATGAAATGCAATTAAGCATCTGAATGCCACTGTTGCCACCTTGAATTATAACTACAAAAATTAATTTGATGATGGCTACATGATGGCAAATATTATGTCTGTTAAATTCCCAAACACGAGGGGCATTCATAATAACAAATGACACTTAAGTAGTCTCTCATGTAACAACCCGAAGTACCTGACAAAATGATGTAAAACTACCTATTGCAAGCATCACTTCACCCATGACTGAAAACACAGCCCCCAGCAGAAAGAAGGCAACAACCTTTAAACACTACAGAATATATTAGGACAGAGAACATAGAGTAATGTACCAGTGCAAAGTACAGGGGAATGTGTCAGTGTCAGTATCAGTACAAAGTACAGGGGAATTCCAACAAGCAAAACACCCTTCTCCGAAAGCAAGTGACCTCTGGCTAAAAATCTGTTTCATTCAAGAGTTAGCATAAGTGTCTAGCATACAGAAGATACCATCCTTAAAAACAGATATACCTAAGAAAAAGTTTCTTTGATATATATTTTCATGTACCTGCTAAGCCAAAAGATGCTTATCTGCGCTCCTCACCAACAGGTCCCATAGACTTCAACTCGGGACATAACCACAAGACCCGCTGCAGAGGGGCTACTAAACACCCAAGGCCACTCTTGGGCAGTGGCTTGACCACAGCACTAAACCCCACTTGGCAGAGGAGCTCCTAACCCTACTCACTCAGAAACAAGCACCTCTCTATGCAGCTCTCCAGACTGGTGCAAAGGGTGGAAAAAGCAGGTTGCTTGCTGCAATTGCATTCTGTCAAGGGCAGTACACCTCAGGCCAGAGAGAATGCATGGCGTCTGGATCCCAAAAAGGCTTGCAGGCAAGTCTGGAGCTTTGATACTGAACCTTGTCGAGCTTGGGTGATTCTGTAAGCACCTTGCAGAGGGGCTGTGGGGGCTTCCAGAAGAGGAAGCGGAAGGCAGGCTTTGAAGGTCTCAGTTTTGGACTGGAGCATTTTTTCCTTCATGGAGCAGCTCTCTGGGACTGATGAGAAAGGAGTACTAGAGAGGATGTAGTTCCAATATTTAACTTGATACGACTGTACAAATATTACATACCAGCACTAATAATAGCAGCATAGCTGCACTCAGCGAAGCCCGCCTGAGCCGGGGCTCTCTGGTAACTATCATCCGACCCTGTGAAACGCTTTTGGAGGAAGGTGTTTATCACTCAGGATGCAAACAGGCTGCGGGACCCTGCGCCGGAGCCCTGCCTGCCCCAGCACCGCTGTCCCGGCCGCGGTCTCCTCCCGCCGTCCCTCACCCTCAGGCGGGGCTGCAACCCGGGAGTCCCGGGCCCCGCCTCAGCGCTCTTACCCGCGCTAATCGGTGACCCCCTAAGTGCCGGCACCCCGACCTGCGCTCCCCGACATGAAGGGCTGGCCCGCCCGTCTCAGGCTTTTCGCCCACCCGCACACGGCCTCCCGGCGCGGCCCCAGCCCTGCAACACCGCGACGTCAGGCTGCTAGCGACGGTCACCAATCCCCGCCCCAGGCCCTCCCGTCCCGGCCGCGGAAGGGGCGGAAGACGGGCCGAGGGCATGAAGGTCGAGGCCAGGACGGGTCTGTACCACGGGAGGACGCGGAGCAGCTCGGCGAGCTAAGGAGACGTACTCGGAGCCCCGTCGCCGCGCCTGCCCTCTCTCCCGCTCGCTCATCCCGCGGGCAGGGACCAACGCCGGCTGCAGTACAGGCCCCTGCGGGGCGGGACTTCTCCGCTGCGGCCCGGCCCCGGGGACGGGAGCGGGCGGTGGAAGAGGGGAGCGGGCCAGGTGACAGGGCGGCGGGGACTTGGGAGCCTGGGGAGGTCCGGCGGGCAGGGCAGGGCAGGGCAGGGCAGGGCAGGGCAGGATAGGATAGGATAGGATAGGATAGGATAGGATAGGATAGGATAGGATAGGATAGGATAGGGCAAGACAGGGCAGGGTAGGGCAAGGTAGGGCAGGACAGGACAGGAAAGGAAAGGACAGGGCAGGGTAGGGTAGGGCAGGATATGACAGGACAGGAAAGGACAGGACAGGGCAGGGCAGGATAGAACAGGGCTGGGATGGCTAGGGTAGGGCAGGGGAGGGTAGGATAGGACAGGGCAGGGCAGGAGAAGGCAAGACAGGACAGGAGAGGGCAGGATACGACAGGAGAGGGCAGGGTAGGACAGGGCAGGGCAGGGTCGGGCAGGGCAGGACAGGACAGGACAGGACAGGACAGGACAGGGCAGGGCAGGGCAGGGAAGGATAGGACAGAACTGGACAGGGCAGGGCAGGGCAGGAGAGGGCAAGACAGGACATGACAGGGCAGGGCAGGATAGGACAGGGCATAGCATGGCAGGAGAGGATAGGGCAGGATAAGACAGGAGAGGGCATGGCATGGCAGGGCAGGGCAGGGCAGGACAGGATGGGACAGGGCCAGGCAGGGCAGGAGAGGACAGGGCAGGATAGGACAGGAGAGGACAGGACAGAACCGGACAGGACAGAACTGGACAGGACAGGGCATGTCATGACAAGAAAGGGCAGGGCAGGGCAGGGCAGGACAGGAGAGGGCAGGGCAGGAGAGGGCAAGACAGGACAGGAGAGAGCAGGCTATGACAGGACAGGACAGAGCAGGGTAAGATAGGACAGGGCTGGGCAGGGCAAGGCAGGGGAGGAGAGGGCAGGACAGGGTTGGGCAGGGCAAGGTAAGGCAAGGCCGGAGAGGAGAGGGCAAGACAGGACAGGACAGTACAGGAGAGGGCAGGATATGACAGGAAAGGAAAGGACAGGAGAAGGCAGAGTAGGGCAGGGCAGGCAGGGCAGGACATGACAGGACAGGGCAGGACAGGATGGGACAGGGCTGCGCAGGGCAGGGTGGAACATGACAGGATGGGACAGGGCAGGGCCAGGCAGGGCAGGGCATGACAGGGCAGGGCAGGGCAGGGCAGGGCAGGGCAGGGCAGGGCAGGGCAGGGCCAGGCAGAACAGGACATGACAGGGCCGTGCAGGACAGGATGGGACAGGGCCGGGCAGGCCAGGACAGAGCAGGACATGACAGGGCAGGGAAGGACAGGATGGGACAGGGCTGGGCAGGGCAGGACATGACAGGACAGGTCAGGGCCGAGCTAGACAGGACATGACAGGACAGGGCAGGGCAGGATGGGACAGGGCCGGGCGGGGCGGGGCAGGACATGACAAGACAGGGCAGGGCAGGGCAGGGCAGGACATGACATGACAGGACAGGACAGGGCAGGGCAGGACAGGGCAGGGCAGGGCTGGGCAGGGCAGGACATGACTGGGCAGGGCATGACATGACAGGGCAGGGCATGACATGACAGGGCAGGGCCGGACAGGATGGGACAGGACTGGGCAAGGCAGGACATGACAGGACAGGGCAGGGTAGGGCAGGGCAGGGCATGACAGGGCAGGGCAGGGCAGGGCAGGACAGGATGGGACAGCGCTGGTCAGGGCAGGACATGACAGGGCAGGGCAGGGTAGGGCAGGGCAGGGCAGGGCAGGATAGGATGGGACAGGACTGGGCAGGGCAGGTCAGGACATGACAGGACAGGGCAGGACAGGATGGAGCAGGGCAGGACATGACAAGGCAGGGCAGGACAGGATGGGACAGGGCCGGGCAGGGCAGGACATGATAGGACAGGGCAGGGCAGGGCCAGGCAGGGCAGGACATGACAGGGCCGTGCAGGACAGGATGGGACAGGGCCGGGCAGGCCAGGACAGGGCAGGGCAGGGCAGGACAGGATGGGACAGGACTGGGCAGGGCAGGGCAGGACATGACAGGACACGGCAGGACAGGGCAGGGCAAGGCTGCGCAGGGCAGGGCATGACAGGGCAGGGCAGGGGAGGAGAGAGCAGGACAGGACAGGACAGGATGGGACAGGGCCGGGCAGGGCAGGACATGACAGGACAGGGCAGGGCAGGGCAGGGCAGGGCAGGGCAGGGCAGGGCAGGGCCGAGCTGGGCAGGACATGACAGGACAGGGCAGGACAGGATGGGACAGGGCCGGGCTGGACAGGACATGACAGGGCAGGGCAAGGCAGGACATGACAGGACAGGGCAGAGTAGGGCAGGGTAGGGTAGGGCAGGGCAGGGCAGGACAGGATGGGACAGGGCCGGGCAGGGCAGGACATGATAGGACAGGGCAGGGCAGGACATGACAAGGCAGGGCAGGGCAGGGCAGGATGGGACAGGATGGGACAGGGCCGTGCGGGGCAGGACATGACAGGACAGGGCAGGGCAGGACAGGATGGGACAGGACTGGGCAGGGCAGGTCAGGACAGGATGGGACAGGACTGGACAGGGCAGGTCAGGACATGACAGGGCAGGGCTGGGCAGGGGAGGAGAGGGCCGGACAGGACAGGACAGGATGGGACAGGGCCGGGCAGGGCAGGGCAGGGCTGGGCAGGGGAGGAGAGGGCCGGACAGGACAGGACAGGATGGGACAGGGCCGGGCAGGGCAGGGCAGGACAGGATGGGACAGGGCCGGGCAGGGCAGGATTGGACAGGGCCAAGCAGGGCAGGACATGACAGGACAGGGCAGGGTAGGGCAGGGCAAGGCATGACAGGGCAGGGCAGGACATGACAGGACGGGACAGGGCATGACAGGGCAAGGCAGGACAGGATGGGACAGGGCCGGTCAGGGCAGTACATGACAGGGCAGGGCAGGGCAGGGCTGGGCAGGGCAGGAGATGACAGGACAGGACAGGGCAGGGCAGGGCAGGGCAGGAGATGACAGGACAGGGCAGGGCAGGGCAGGACATGAGAGGGCCGGGCAGGGCAGGGCAGGGAAGGACAGGACAGTACAGGAGAGGGAAGGATATGAGAGGACAGGAAAGGACAGAACAGGACAGGGCAGGGCAGGAGAGGGCAGGACAGGAGAGGGCATGACAGAACTGGACAGGGCAGGATACGGCAGGGCAGGACACGACAGGGCATGGCATGGCAAGACAGGGCAGGGCAGGATAAGACATGGCAGGGTAAGGCAGGGCAGGGCAGAACTGGACAGGGCATGGTAGGGCAGGGAAGGACAGGACAGGGAAGGATATGGCGGGACAGTGCAGGACAGGACAGAGCAGGGCTGCGCAGGACAGGATAGGACAGGGCTGGGCTGGGCAGGGCAGGACAGGACAGGACAGAGCCCGGTAGGGCAGGGCAGGGCAGGATGGGACAGGGCAGGACATGACAGGACAGGACAGGACAGGGCAGGGCAGGGCATGGTAGGGCTGCGCAGGGCAGGACAGGGCAGGGCAGGGTAGGATAGGACAGGGCTGGGCATGGCAGGACACGACAGGACAGGGCAGGGTAGGGCAGGGCAGGGCAGGGCAGGACAGGACAGGACAGGACAGGGCAGGGCAGGGCTGTGCAGGACAGGATGGGACAGGGCAGGGCAGGACATGACAGTACAGGAGAGGGCAGAATATGACAGGACAGGAAAGGACAGGACAAGGCAGGGTATATCAGGGCAGGACAGGGCAAGGCATAGCAGGACGGGACAGGACAGGACAGGGTACGGCAGGAGAGGGCAGGACAGGAGAGGGCAGGACAGAACTGGACAGGGCAGGACACGACAGGGCAAGACAGGACAGGGCATGGCAGGGCAGGATAAGACAGGGCAGGGTAGGGCAGGGAGGGCAGGGCAGAACTGGACAGGGCATGGCTGGGCAGGGAAGGACAGGACAGGGAAGGATACGGCAGGACAGGGCAGGGCTGCGCAGGACAGGGTAGGACAGGGCCGGGCAGGGCAGGGCAGGACGTGGCAGGGCAGGGCAGGGCAGGGCAGGGCTGCGCAGGTCAGGACATGGCAGGGCCGTGCAGGACAGGATGGGACAGGGCCGGGCAGGGCAGGAGAGGGCAGGACAGGACAGGGCAGGACAGGACAGGAGAGGACAGGACAGGACCAACTGTCCCATCCCCTCTCCAACGGCACCCTGTGGGTGGTCCCCCATCTCAGTGCCCACGGTGGGCCCTCCTGCTGTCTCCCCATTTCCCCCTGGTTTGTGGGTCCCCAGAAGCCCCTCTCCTTTGTAGCGGTGTTGTGTGTCTGCATTGGATAAAGTCCACATGAGAGTCAGTCGACCTGAACATCCTGCCTGTCCTTGTTCGCACCATGTTTACATAGTGAGGGGAGGCTTGGATCTATTGTGTCACTTTGGGGGGTTGGGAGATCACGCAGAATGCTTGGGCTTGCAAGAAGCTGTTATTTTTTTTTCACTTGCCCTTGCAATGCAAATAACAGGGAAGGTTGAAGAGGCACTTCCCAGTGCTCACAAACAGGGGGACAACGACAAGAGATTCTGGATACAAATACAGGTGCAAAGTATGAAGTGAAAACAGAGCTGATACCAGGTTCTTATACTTCCCCCCCAGGATCTCAGAAATGTCGTATTTCCCTAAGGCTCACAGTATCCTGGGTGGCATCAACTTTTTATAGAATGGCAAACATGTTAGCAACACAACTAGCAAAGGCACAAAGGGCAGTGAACTCCTCTTGCCTTTGCACACAGCAAAAGCTGCAGCAAAGCCACCCTTGTGCCCTGTGCAGACATACTACTTGAACCTGGGAAGGATAGCACAAGTTATTTCCAGGAGCAGTACTATCTGGTTTTCTTGCTCTTGCTCTCTTGACTCATTCCCACTCCCTGTTTGTACCAGGTTGGGACCAACAATGCCCTGCATCCCACTGCACAGCCCCAGCCCACACTAAGCATTGCAGTGCAGTGCCTGCAAATGGATTCTGGTGTGCCTGCCTTTAATATGACTGTTCATTGCCTGTGAGAGTTGGATACTAGCCGTTATTCAGATCCCAGATTATCCTGTGATGCAGGATAAAGTGAGCAAGCAAAACTAGGAATGAAAGCCAATGCATGCTGATGCTTGGACCTTTAATCATTTATCTTGCAGCGAAGGACAAAAGTGGAGGTAGTGGATGAAAAATGAGGAGGGTGCAGAAGTAAACAGCTCTGGAGATGTAGGAGGTAAAAGTCTTATGAAAGTGATGGAGAAATGGAATTTTAGTTTTAAAAAAAAGAAAGAATAAAAACATCATGAGAATATTAGACCTGAGAGGTACAGTCCACAATGACTGGTGATATTAGTGTGGTGAAGGCTCAGTCTTTAGGATCTGATCTGAAAGGAAATCACTGTCCAGTAAAGGAAAAGTAAGGATGAAGAAGGTGAAGCAAGGGAAATGCTTGGTATTTTTCCCATTAGCAGCCAGTCACTGCTTATATACAGCAGTGATTGATACAGATAGATGGCTCGAGCTAAGCTGCTGGGATGGTTCCAGTTGTCAGCATCACTTGTTTTTATTTGCTTCTCATATGAGGTCAAGTGAGTATAGGTCCCACAAAGATTAAGTGGAGATATGAAAGCCTGTCATTTATAATGCCTTGTATTTCAATATGTTCATATCTCTGGGCAATCAATGCAGGAGAAATTATGTATGAGAACTATGTTAAAAATAGTCATGCAATGCTTTATGGGACATCATTTGTCACTGGTCATATCAAACCTGTTTTGAAGATTTGCGATGAATTTTACATAAGGCTTACAGTTCTACATCTCTTTTGTGTTTTAAAATATAAAAGGAGCATTAAAACTTGGGTAGGTACAAAGTAAAACCATATTCAATCTGCATTTTTACATTACAGAATGAGCTTCTCTTTCCAACAATCTTCAGTATGTCCAAATCAAAGTAAGGTACTATATTTATATTTTTTATGTCCTTGACTTCAACCTGATACAAAGCAGAGGCTTGTAAACGTAAAGTAATGAGACTGTCTTGTGCAGACCAAATCTGTAGTGAACAGTGAAAACAAGTCAGCAACTGGCAGAGTCTGTACATGTGACACTGGATTCACAATTTAGGTGATATACTACTTTATGTAATGTACCTAGCATTTGTGTCCTTTTTCCCCAAGTCTGAAATCCAGGCTGTGGGATACCTAGATGTATTGAATTGGTTACCACATCAAATGGCTCACAAAACTGAGAGAAACAAAATCCCCTCAAAATCCCACAGCTCTGTTGCCATACAAATAGCAGTGGCAACTGTCAGTAACATCACAAGCTGAAATATCCATATTGTGTGGTTCAGAAGCAAGGAGTAGCAGTTTAGTAGTTAAAAATAAAATAAAATTTTAAAATCTTCATCTCTTCATATCTACACTAAAGGAAAACTTTGTGTCAATAGCTTTTGTAGAAGCAGTCTACTCAGGGCTAAATGGCACCTGTTCTGTTGTCCACCCCGGTCATACAGATGCTGAAGGGGATGATGAAACCAATGTCTGATCCACTTCCCATTTGGGACACTGTAGTAAGCTGGGTCTACTATGTAAGAATATAGGAATAAAAACAAAGAAACAAACAAACAAACAAATAAATAAAGACCAGATCCTTGCAGTGCATGGGGTTCAGTATCACCTCTTTCTCAGGGCAGAGGAGGAAGAGAGTAAACCAGCAGCTGCAATGCTGCAAGGCAGGGTGACAGAGAGGCAAGCGCTCTAAAGGGGCCATACCCAGAGGGTGCACAGAGGTACCCAAACCCAGTTGGCATTTTCCAGGACTGAGAGGCTGTGACAGCCACTGAAGCCCAGGTAGCTATGGAAACAGCTGAGCTACTGCACCTGAACCCCAGGGACCAAGTGGTCCTCCTCCTTCTTGAAAAACTCAGGGCTCAGTTGCTCAGGTGTTACAGAAGATGTAAAAAACATACTGTGTTTTGATTTACTCAGAGAGCAATTGATAATGTGTATGCAAGTTTAAATGCTGTATTTTTATTCTTTGAAACAAGCCTTTCTTGGGGGGCCCTGGTAAAAATGAAACATTTTAGCATTCACTAAGGTGACTATGTAACTGGAAAAACAAACTTCAGTCACAAAGAGCAGTTCTTCAATACAATGCTGTGGGTGAATTTTTCTTGTGGTATGACATGAAGACAAGAGAATTCTAGTTTGCTTTGAGAAAAATTAGTGACTGAAGACTACAGATTACTGTTATTCTTCCTTCAGAAAGGCAATGATCAAGGAAAAGGGCAAAATGTAATTTCAAGTAGTATTTTTGAAAGGGCCATTGCGAACATAAGCATTTACACAAACCATTGAGAATGGGAAGTGAGAGCATCGCTTGTGCACATGTATAATAAAATCTACAACTTAGAGGTTTGTGGCATGAATAAACAGGAACCTCAGAATATAAAAAACACTGTGAAGAACATTCATCCAGCAAGGGTAAAATATGCAAAAGTGGATCCTTCAGGGAAACCCTTTATTGATTGTGATAAAGCGCTTCCCCACCCCCCACTCCAAGTTTCAGAGTGACTCCATAAACTGAGAGGATTAGAAAGAATAAATTGCTTGTCAGTCTGGCATATACCTGTTGCTCTCAAATGACAGAACAACAAGCAAGAGTCCTTCATTTCATTCAGGAGATGAACTTTTTTGTTTAGCAGTGTTATTTGAAGATAACAATGGCTATTCTTGAAAAATTCTGATCTGCTGCAGATGAAGGTACCAGTCTGAGTGTTAAATTGCATGTGCTCCAAGAAGCAAATAAAAATTGAAAAAAGTAGGCAGTACATAATACTTTACTGGAAATAACACAGATACTTATTAAAAGCAAAAGTAAATAGGTTTCTAAAGAATATGAAGTTACAGTTTTCTGGAGACAAAGGGCAAAAAAATGTTGACTTTGACTAAAAACTTGTTGTACATCCCTAGTTATTCTTTGAGCTTGTTCAGGGCATTTAGAAGTAGTAAAACTAGGCTGATCATTAAGACAGTTTGCAGAATTCAGCTTTAATATTACTTCAGAATGCCATATCCTTATTTTTTTTTAATTAATTTCTGCTTAGAATACATGGAAATGATGAAGAAGAAAATAAATTACTTGTTACAACTGAGACTGGAGGATCAGGCATCTTACCACAGCTTTCCAGCACTTGGATACAATTCTTCAAACACCTTCATCTGTTTTTTTCTTTGTCTGGCTAGGTTAGAAGCTCTAAGCAGGTTATATGATGGTGCCTCTCCTGTTGTCTTGATTACTGTTTTAGGAGAGTAAGTATCTGAAAACTTTTTTTTTTTTTTTTTCCCTAGAGAGTAGTGTGCAGAGAAGCATTTCTGAGAGTCTGTAGGCTTTTGAGGTATTTTCAGCAAAAATCATGTTTGCTTTCTGAGTTGAGGAATTTTTTCAAAGACATGTACCTAAACCTACTCAGTCTAGATGACAAGTGACTTCAGCGGTGTTTTTTTTCTTTTTTTTTTTTTTTTTTAGAGAATGAGAAATTTACTAGTCCCATATAAGCTTAAACTGCAGGTGTCTTACTGTTGATGATTACACACTAGAGGAACAGGAGAAGGAGAGGAATGAAATCCCTGGTTTCACTGCCAGAATGGATGATGGGATGACGGGGCAATTTACATAATTTATAATGTGCTTCTGGTTGAGAGCAAAGGGTTCCCAAGTAGGTATTTCCATACGTTTTCAAGAAATAAAGATTTTTTTTACAAATATAACAAAAACTGTTAAGAGTGACTTTTACTGTTTTACTCACTATTACAGACTTCAACATCATTTTAGACTACTATGTGGAGGAATTTTTGAAACTTCTGCTGCACTGTTTCTAGCTCAGTGCTTGGACGACTTCAATGAGTATCACAAAATTCAAGCTTATTTCTGCCAGTGCTCAGTGATAACACATATGAATAAACAAAGAGTGGCCACCTCAGCCTACCTCTTTACCTTCATTCTTTTGATAAATCCCAAGAGCTACAGATAAATTACTTTGATACCATCTGTACTTGCAATTAGTACCAAAGTTACGAATATCTTCATGTGGATGTAATTGAGGGCAGAACTTGAGGCCATTAGATTTCAATTTTCTGTACAAACACAATTTCTTTCAGTTAGTTGCCACCTTTTAAACTTTATGTCTTTAATGGGAGAAACTGAGAATGAGAGAACTCCCTAATGAGGTGACTTGAAATGGAGATAGCTCTACAGGCTCAAACTAAACTATAAAGGGAGGCTAGAGTGTTTTATTTTCCCAGTAACTCACTGGATCAAATCCTATCTCCTTAAATCAATTCCCTACCTCCTGTTTCTTTATTGCAAACAAGATTTGTCCTTTATAGCCTTAAATTTCCATTGTTTAGGAAAAGGTCTTTGAAGGTCAGGAGATTGCTTATGTTTAAGAAAAGATAAAATTTGGCTCACAGGTCTTTGACTTGTTAGCTTAAAGCACATTTCTTTTTTGTTTAAATGTGTTTCTCCACTAATTTAGGCACAGAAGGATGCTGTTAAGTACTGTTGTTTAAACCTAGAAGTGAATTTAGGGGCAGAGGATCAGGTCCTCTAGGTTCCATCCTCTAAGTAGCATTTTTGAAATTAATGAGGAACACATAGCTCTTGTTTGGTGCAGTCAGTTGTTGATTTATATACGTTATTTAATAGAAGATACAGCTGATGGCAATTTAGAAACCTATGAAGTTAACATGAAACATCTAGGCTTCTATCCAAAATGGAACAGATGGATCTGTAATTGGTTAATGCTAGATCAAGGAAAGCTCAAGTATTTGTACTTATTACTGCTGTCTAGGTTACCCTTAGTGATCACAATGCACCCATGCATGCCTTAGCTTGCCTGTACTTTGAATTAAGCTAGCCTGATCCAAAGAACTACAGACAGCAAAGGAGTTATCACATGATGCCTTTAACAATTACCCTGCTGACTAAAACTTTGATAGACCTGTCTCCAGCCATCCACATTCTAAGTTTTATTTGCGATGGCTTTTTCTCTTAAACTTACATGTGATTGGTCTATATTTTTTCACAGAGTTTCTCTATTTTCTCTTCTTGTAGTATGAAAATCTGCTACCATTTCAGCTTCAGCTTCTTGATCTTCTATTCTCACTTGTTCACTTACCCTTCGTTTTCACCTGTCTCTCTAAGTAATACTAAGCATATATCTTTCCATGCTTCAGTGTCCAGATTTTTGCTCTGCTCCATCTTCTCAGTTTTTGCTCCCTTTCATGGCTCATGAGACACACAGTTCAAAACTTTCTTACAGAGAAATGAAAGATACTGCATTTTCTCCAATCTATCTCTAACTCTTCACTCTAGCCTTGATTTTTAAAAAAAATTTTATATAAACTGGTGCACAACACTAGACCAAACAGATGCCCTCCACATACACTATAATATATTCTTATTTAATCTTTCATTAAAAAAATAATATTCATTTGTACTCAGAGCAAAAATCTAATTCAGCTTTAGGCTTTACAGAATTGTGTTTGGGAGATTAGGCAACAATAGTTCTGATCCGTGAAATTAACTATCAAACACCAATCTTGATCAGATATAGCACATAAAGGGGATTCAATTAAAAATTCAAATTCCTGAGAGTTTTAGTTGTTTTGTAAAGCTGAAGCTCAGTCTTACCAACACTGGCTATATTTGCATTCCCTCAAAACCTGTATGGAGAACAGTAATTTCCATGTAGAATCCTCTCTTTAATGCCTCTCCTTCTTAATAACATCAGTGTATTTGGAGGGACAGTCTAACCCACTCCTCCTCTGCTGTCATATTTTCAGTCAGTAAAGCTGCCGTGATGGTAGGTCTGTAAGTGACCTGGAAGCTCCTCTGGGATCAGATTGCTATTTAAGAATTGAGCCCTGTCAGTTTGCCTGCCCTACCAGGAACTTGCTTTTATCTATGGTAATTGCTTTTAGAGCTGGATAGCAAAGAGGCTCTTCTCTGAGATTCCCATGCTTCATCCTTGCTTGTGGCAGACTAGTTTCACAGCGGCTCCAGCCCATTTAGGAGTCATTTTTCTTTCACCTAGTGGATATAAATCTGCTACATTCTGCCTACAATTGACTGTCCCTCTACTTCGCTTTAGGACTTGTCCATTCAGCACTGCTTAATGATCCTGATCCTGCAGTCCCTTGGTGTTGAACATAAGTTGGGTGGGAGAGGGGTCAAGATTGAGGCTGATTGATAGAAGCAGAAATGACTGCCCCTTTCAAGTCAAACTAGGGTGGGCAGTTTTTGCTGGCTTGCTCAATCTAGGATGCAGCTGCAGTCCGAGCTATTTAAAAGCAAATGTTTACAGAAGAGAACCAGTTTCCACAAGGCAAACAATTTTCTCTGGTTCTAACAGATTTTCTAGTTATTGATCAGCACAGCTACTTTTCTGAAAGGGAAAGAAAAAGCTACTGGGGTGAGCAGCAAAATGGCAGAATTTACCCTTTACTAATTTGTATGATACCAAGTGTATACCACATGATATTGCTTCCAGCTATATTACATAGCTGTAGAAATTTCAAGGCTGACTGCTGTCCTTCCAGGGGCTATCACAACAGCTGGGAATTGGTTGCATTAGGGTGACCTGGATTTACCTTTTTTCCTGCATAACTCCTCAGTTGCACAATTTCTAGCAGGGACAGGAATCCATCTCTGAAAGTAAAATTGTTTCCCTTCTGCCTTGTAGGAATTGATGTAGCCATGGGGAAAGGTGAAAACTGACAGCTGTTCAAGAGTAACCAACTGCAGATCAAGCAAACAGAAGGGATTTTCCCATATTGAATGTTCATGGCAGAAGGACAGAACAAAATAAAAATACGTTTTCCATTTTGCCTTTATAAGGACCTCCTTAAGTTTTTAGATTTATATTGTTGAGTGCCTGCTTTAGACAATATTTTGCATCATTAATTCCCCTGCTCCTGCAGGCTGCTGCATGTGGGAAGCTCTGTGCTCCCATGTGGAGCCTCACCATTTTTAATGGCATGCTGTGTGGGCAAAGGCATTTCCCCCTGGAGAGAAACTTTCAGCATGAAGTGCATTAGTCAGTCTTCCCTTGTTTGTGTTGATCTTCCAGGCATAAAAAGGAAGATGAAAGGTAGTAAAGAACTGAAATCCACACATGTATCCTCATACACACACAAACAGAAGTGCATATGCACAAAGACAGGAGCAGGCATCAAAAGAAGCTATTCTGATTAATTTTGATTCTGTCTAAATTATGAGCTGGCAGTATCTCCTTGAATCCTGAAACAACATTCATCAATTGCAAAATCTCACAAGGAGAGATTTCTCAGTTTTTGTATGTTTTGATTTCTGAGGATAGAGCTACAGTTAATTTATATGTACATTTTTACTTCTATTCATATTTGTTGTTGAATCTTAGTTTTACATCCAGAATAAGAAAGTCAAGGACTCTTTCAGCTGAAATAAAACTTATTTCTTTAAAAATTTGTCTGCTGTGTTCTTTGATTTATTGCCTTGTTTGTGCTGGACAGCATACCAAGTCTCATGTCACAATATTCCTATTATGAACTGGTATGTCTGGGTTTTTTTCCTCTCTTAGTGATAGATAAATCAGAAGAGCTTGCATTTTTGGAGACAAAGGTAAAGTTTGCTGTTCTGAATGTTATACTAATTATCTCAGACACTGCCCTTGGAACACTGTACCTGCCTATTTAATTGCCTTGCAGAAGCTGTAAGTCTGAGTTCATATCTTGTCATGCAGATTGTATAACCAGTTACTCCTGTGCAAACAGGTCTGAAAATTGTACTTACTGAAATTCCTCTTCTTGTTTATACCAGTGACAATCATCCATGGAAGCCCCTGTTTACAGAAATATTATTTTCCAAGCAAAACAGATGGGACAAATTAATCAGAGACAGTATGTACATTTTACAGATTTGGGGTATATTTTTGTTTCCCATTTGAAAAACTATCAATTAAAAAATGTTAACTTGGTAGGAGTATTTAATATGATTATCTGTAACATGGGTGCCAGTTTACTAGAAATATGCAGAGCCAGACCAGCTACTTTTGTTCTATCAGACTGTTTCTTCCTCTGTTAAATTAGGGAGAATGCTTACTACTCAGAAATGAAGTTACATGGCAGGGTTTTGGAGTTAGCCAGATTCAATGCACAGTGCTTAATATATAGCAATTTTCCCGTCAGTGGCCCTCAAATCACTGTCAAGATGACGAGGATCCTAGTCATAGTTTCCTTTCACTCTTATCTCCTGCCTCAGGGATCCTGAGAAGTGGATGTCTCCTTTAACAAGGAAACCTCCGAAACAACATGAAAATGTCTCTAATATTATGGGAAAACATGGTATTCTGTAAAACAACAGGGCATTTGTTGCTAATTTGTCTAAGTTGCCTCAAATATCTACTTTGTCTAGAAAATAAGGTGCTCAGAGACTGCCTGCTGCATTGCCAGTAGAGCTCTATCAGTCTTTCTGTTGAGAGCAGCAGAAGCAGTGCACGGTAGGTAAGCTCATATATCTTCACAGAAAACAGAGTAGAAAGCAAAGACCCATGAAACACCTGGAAAAAACTTAGTCACTGCCTGCATCTGAACCTGATGAGCATTTAAAAAAAAACCCAAACAACAAACATTTAACAGAATGAAGACTGGGATTTTTTTATTCAAGAGACCAAGCAGCTTTCCTGAGCAAGTTAAATATCTCTATGACCAGTATCATAAAAGCAGGCAATATTATGAAGCATCAAAGAAAGGCACAAAACTATCTACAGGACTGTTTATACTTCTAGCCATCTGACCACAGAAGGACCCTATTAAGTCAAGGTAAATTGTACCAACTGCCCTAAAGTTGTGCCTGTCTGTTCTAATTTTTTTGATACAGCAAGATGAAGCTTAGTGTGGTAGTGATTGTACTGACCTCTTAAGGCTGAAACTGATAGGAAAATGCACGTGTCACCTACAGCTTTGTTACTGTGCTGCAACAGAAATATTCTTTTCTTGCACCATGCTTACTTGAAAGGGAAACAGCACTCGGGTCCTTTTGTTGTCCAATTAGGGAACATTGGTATGTTTTGCTATAAGGACGCATTTTAAGTGGGATTTGTTTTAAAATTCATTTGGCAGCCTGAAGACACTCCCAGAATAAATTAGCTTTGCTTAGTCCTGCATTTGAACAAGTGCCATTTCAACTGCTTTGAAGATGAGAGTCACTCTACACGTAGTGGTTTATCACAACTCGGTGCAACTTGTGTCATTCTGCTAAATCGGGTGGCTGACTTAATTTTTTTGCATTAATTTATTGCTTGTGAAAGATGCCAAATTAACAGCCCTAGGGACTTTCCCTTGTTTCCCAGAGGACACGCAAAGGATCAGCAGTTCAGTACTTGCTACCCTGCTCCGGCCAAGTGATGTGCAGTTGACCATCCCAGATGAAGGATAAGGGGAGTCAGATTCCTTCAGGCTGGATCCTTGCCTGTCCTGCTCAGACTGCCTCAAAAGGAGGCATTGCAGTTTTGTGTTGCATTCAGAGCTGAAATAATAGATTTCCTCCTGTCTGCCACATCTTCCCTCATAAAAAGTCATTAGCTTTTCCTAGCAAAATGTTGCTAGGTCTGTTGCTTGTTACAGAAAAGTGTTTTGTGAGGTTTGTTTAAAAGTGTTGTACATTGATGGGTATGCAGGCATGAGTTTAAAAAAAGGCAGTTAGACATTGTCCTGCAGAAGATGACTAATTTAAGAACTCAATTTTACTAAAAGCTCACTGCTGATAATCAATTTTGCTTAGTATTTAAAGTTGTTGGATGGTGATCAAGTCCTCCTGTAACACTTTATAAAGTAATATAAGTTCAGGACATAGATTTGGTTTAATGGAAAAAAACTGCAGACATCTGAGGGATGTTTCCATGTATGCTTGAGTGACTTAGGGGCTAGCATCCTGACTGATAAGCAAATGTTGTTTGTAGTGCAGACAGGACTTCAGTTTCAAAGAGATTTGTTTTTCAAACCATGATATAGCAGGTGTCAATTTTGGCTTGCTTCTTCCACTTAGAATTCAATTGTATAAACTTTACACCTGAGTACTTGGACAATAAACAATTTATTTGAAGGTGCCAGTCAGTCAGCAGTACAAATCCTCCCAAATACACCTACATGTGATTTTGTAGATACAGAAGAAAAACTGGTTTCCAGTGCAGTTGAGAGCCTCCTAACTTTGCTTCTTCATTAAAACTTTAAAACTTGGGACTTTTTTTTTTTTTTTTTTTTTTTTACATATGCAGTAGAGGCTGGAAAGGGAGCAGTAGTAGAATCTTTCTGGCTTTTCTTTAAAGATCAGCAAAAGTATTTTTAGAACTACAATTTTAGTGAAATTCTCAGGAAGTAATTGTGACATTACAACATTATCAGTAAACTCACGTCAGGTTTTTCTCAGCGTTTGGGAGTTAGATTCTCAGGCTACTGATACAATTTGCTCCTATACTTAATTGAGCTAATAAGAGCCAGATGAGACTTACAGAGATTTTTTTGGTACAGAAGTGTTAGGGAAGGCACTGCTGACTCCTCTACCATCTGACTTGTGAGTCAATGAACTCATGGACCCAGAACAGAGAGGAGACAAGGCAAAGCAAGGGTGAGAGCTCTGCTATTTAATCTTTTTGTGTAGAAGTGATGAATCTGGAGAGACATAATTTTTTTCGGCCATCAGTCTGTTAGCATTGAGTCTTTGTGTACTGAAGCACCAGGAAATGTCTCTTCCCTCACTAGGAAACCAGATGGATGCAAACCTACAGAACCCATCACATCTACATTAAAGCAGCATTAAAAAAACAACCAAACAAAAAAACAGTGCAGTTTAATGTGTTCATGTGAGCATCCTTTATGTAGCTAGGTTAAAGACAAGGTCTGGGGTCTGGGCTGCGTGTCCAATAAAATATGGCAGCTATGTGTCATGCTGTCCAAAGATTCCTGATAATGGATTTGAATAAAACATTCTCATTTTCAAAGCCTGGAATATGGTTTAGTGTCAATGTGCACTGTTAAAAGAGCTCCTGGGTTTCAGATTAGACCTGTCGGTATTTTTCCATTAGGTATATGATTCAAGAGCACGTAAATCAACTTGGCATCTCACTGTAGGAAAGGAGCTTCATTTAGGTTAAGCCTATGCCTCTAGTGACTACTCAAAGAGGGATGTTTTCTGAAACTGGGGGAGAAAATACAAACAAATGGTCTCATCTGTGATATAAAAATGTAGACACAATTGACTAACACTAGCTAAAATATGAAATACACCAAGAAACTTCCCCTCCTGAAGACAAATTGACATTTTGGGTGTGATCCAGCTCATTCTAATATATGGTTTTATGACAAGTCAGTTTCCTAACCCCTCAGAATACTCTCATTTTGCGCCTCTTTGTATTAAACGACTGCATCTCAGATATATGAGAATCAGCAGATGCTGATGAAGGGGATTTCCTACATGTCTTAGACCAGAGGGTTTTTTCTGTCCTCATAATAGATTGAACACAGTGCTTACCTTTTCTGAATCTCTCGTCCATGAATACATTTATACTTTTTCCTTCACATAATCTCTCCTGCTAAAGATATGTAAGCAGAAGAAAAAAGAAAAGAAAATGCCTTTTATCACATAAGATTTTTTGAAACAAAGCAGCTCCAAAAGTAATCTTTTATGCAATATGTGTTACACAAAATTAGTTTCTATTTCTGAGGCCTTAGTCATCATGCTTCCAAATGCAGCTTGTAATGAGGACATATTAAATAATTACTGGTAATTGCATGCTGAAATAATGCTATGTAGACATTAACACAAATCTGTTTAGGCCATAGACACACAGACTTTACAACTGCTGTCTGAACAAAGTTAAAAAGCTATGGATGATACTGGTTTGCAGATACTGAGACATTGTTCGGTATCCTTGTAGTAGTACTTGATAGGCTGAACATTTCCAAAACATTCTATGGTTACATTTTAAAATGTAACTTCCCCTGAATTTGCTATATTCATCATAAAAAACAGCTTGTAGTGATTTGTGAGTTTTTCCCAATAAAGTTTTTCTTCATAGAATTTTGATTTTTCTTTAAAGGAAAACTTTATATTTTATGTCAACATTTACAACATTTACTTGAAAAATAAGTAAATTATTGGGTGAGACTGACATTATCTGTACCGGGTGAGACTTACATTATCTGTATTCCCTAGGACTTGACTACTTTGTAGGTCCCACAGAGTAATTGTAAATGGGAAAATAGTTATCTGTCAGGAACAAGACATCTGTTCTTGTGTGATTGCTATCCAGTTGCCTTGCTAGTTATTTTTGAACCATCATGCTAAAATTTACAGATAAAGAAATCACAATAGGTTAAATTATATGCACTATTCTTAGTTGAAGAACTTATTCTTTAAGATCATCCCCATATCTGTATTCAGAGAAAGTATCTGTAAGTTGAGGGTGTGATTCAATAGTTCTGCAATTTACATACTTACATCTGCCAGTATCCAAAAGAAGTAGGAAGGGGGAATTACTTCAAATCTATAGTGAAAGTGGCTCAAGTCTTATTTGACCATTCCTTCCCATCCTTGTCTCTCCAAAAAGTGTACTGAGAAACACAAAAAGGCCTCTGGGAAGAGTTACAAGGAAAGAGTTAAGGTAAACATAAACAGAGAGACACCCTAAAAGCTCAGTGCATTAATTTTTAAGTATTGTTTATCAAGGGTAGGATTAAAACCTATGTAATAAGACTTTATGCTGTAAGAAGTAGCTGGTTATATATGACTCTTCATCAGAAAAGGTAAAACACTGAACCTGAGCCAGACAAAGTCATGTTAGAAATAATACTCTGTTGTTTAACAAGTAAGAGTCATTTATTAAGGGTAAGAGTAAAGTATCCGCATCTTGGTTTTAAACCAAAGGATGCCTTGATAATACACCATCCACAGTCATTCAACCCAAACTTGTGATTGTGGTATTGAAAAGTTGAGAGAAAATTCTCTGCTCCATAAGGCTCATGCTCTTGGAATCCAATTTTAGTTGCTCTGTATCAGTGACAGCACTCTGCACTTCTCTGATACTTTCTACTAAGGGCTTCTGTATATATCTGAGAATGGATCTCTGCAAGTTAGTAACACATCTATTTCTAGGTATTACATTAGGGTTCTGGAAACGTAGGGTCCATTTGTATCATGAGTTACTTGCTTCTTTTGCACCTTCCCTCTCCTCCTACGTCCTTTGCCTCTTGCTCAATTAGATCCTTAGCTATCATGACAGAAATACGGTAAAGTACAAACAAAACCATGTGAAAAGTTTCCAACCTTGTTATTGTTTCTCTAGGTAAAGAGGTTCATGTTTAGACACCAAAAAATGACCGGCATATATTCATTTTTCTAATTAAACCCAAAATACATATATTTCCACACACCTTTCCCGTCAGTTTAAGTCTGTAAAGATTTTGCAGTCCAAATATTGAGTTTCACGATGTTTGTTATTTGGTTTATATATAGATACATTTATGTACACAGAACCCTCTACTTTCTTCTTTTCATTCCATCGTTTTATAATGTCCTCGGTTGTTTCTTCTGTTGGTTTTCCCTGAGAGCTAAGAGCCTCTGACAGCAGCTTGATGAAAATTTACAAATCCACTTAGTATTGGGATATTTTCATTAAAAATAGTCTTGAAAGGGCTGACTTTAAAATGAGGAAACCTGAGAAGAACTTGGGGAATTTTTCTCAGTCAAATGTCAAATGGGCTGGATGATCTTGACGGTCTCTTCCAACCAAAGACATTCTGTGATTCTGTGATTCTACCTCCCATATCTTTAATATCATGGTACAGAGAACAGCTCTTTTTCTGAGCAATAAATACCAACTTTTCAACACAGACACAATTTAATATCCCTTAGTTTCTGTGCCTAACTCATCCTTCTTATATCTCCATCTTTAAGACCCTGAAATTTGTTTCTCAGTGTCATGTTTAGCTGCATTAAAAGTTTGTTATCTTACAATTGTTATCAGTAATAATTTTTCACATTGTTCAAGTCTGTGAAGACCATATAACTGCTAGTATTGTCACTGTGGAAAGTTCCAATTGTAAAAAAAGAATTAAATTTCATTGGTGACTTGAAAAAAAATGCATGCAATAACTTAAAATGCCTTGTTTTCCCTGTGTGTCTGCATCAGTGTGCCAGAAGGTACGCAGCTAGATAGCAAGCTGTTGGCTATTAAGGATGGATTAGTATAGTTTGCAGTTTAACATTTGATAAAATGGAATTTGAAACACTTTTAGCTACAGTTTTTCTGATGTTTTTAATTGCACAGGCAGCTATCATGCTGTCAAGCTTTTTTTTCAGTTAGCTGTGAAAGGATATTTTTTAACACCTTTTTAAGATTCTGCAGTGCTCTTCAGCCACTTGTTATACTAAATAAGTCAAAATAGGAAATGTTTTTCAGACTACAGGGAAAAGCTTTCTTGATTTCCTGTCCCACATGGGGAGGAACCCAAGTATGTTAACCTGTTTTCAAACTAGAGAAATGAGAAAATCAGATAGGTTGGTTCTCATTTAGGACAGACATAAATATTATGTGAACCAGGGCATGAAAGGGAAAGCTTAATCTTTGTCTCAGGTTTAAAAGTAGAAGTCACATCATGTAAAATAAAAAGGGAACAGACTATTCATCCCTTGCAATTCTGGTTCTGACTGAAAACTCAGTATTTTGGATGCCATATGAGAGAAATAGGCTGGCATGCAAATATTAGGGCTGAATCTTGGTTTTGGGGGGTTGGTTTTTTTTTGTTGGGTGTTTTTTTTTTTCTTTTCCCCCCAGCATAGTCCTGTTATTGAAGCATATCTCTTTTTCACAAACTTTTGGGTTTGAGCAGCTGATATATTTGTGTTAGAAAGCTACTTTACCAGAAAAATTCCTACCAGATCCGATATTGATCTTTAGCAGGCTAGTAGCAGGACTCTAATTCTATCAGGAATTCCATCAGCAAATGTAAAAGTAGAGGGGTTAAGGCATATATTTTCAAATGTTTTCTCTAATTTAAGAAAGAGAATTCACATTTCCCATCGCCTTTTGCCTTGCTTCTACAAATAAGACAGATTTCTTCTTACTTGAAAATGTCATTATGCTTGTTCCTTCAGCTGCTCTAAACCAGCAGAGCAAAACATTTCTATATTTTGTAAAAAAATAAATGAACTTTGCTATTTGAATATTTTTGCCTGGTTTTAAATAATCTTAATATGTGAATAAGTATTCTAGCTATTCTTTTGTTGCCTTAAGGTAAAATGACAAGTTTTAGATGTAAAAGGCCAGATGACTCTTTCTGTTTAAGTCTGCCCAACTGTAGAGCAAGAGAGCTAAGGTGCAATTATTAGTAGGACAGAGAAATGCATTCCTGTGGTACTATATTTGATGTGTGAGAGGGGTAACAAGATGGGTAACATAGGTAGAATGTAGGGATAGATGTCCACATGTTCACCACTGCATGTCTTCAGCTGTACGCTCACCTTCTGAAATGAGGCTAGAAATTTTCAAATAATCAGATTTATTATCTCAAAGAAATATTTATTCTTAACTCATGGTTTCTTAGCATCCAGTGCTCTAGATTTCTGCAGCTACAGTCATGCAGTTTATAAAACCCAGCTTTGCTCAGAAACATCACTTTAAAATGAAAATTAATTCCTCTTCCCAGTTATCAAGATAGGTTTTGTATAAGATATTTTATGGCATCTTTGTGCATGTATGTACAAACACATGTCTGCATGTTGCCCTCCCTGGCTGTAACTGTTCTGTTCACTAGATCTGCCAGTTGTCATCACTGCATTTCTGATGTTATAGAGAGGCTGAAAGTCTCATAGGGAAGAGAAAAGATAAGGAATTGCACCTCTATGTTAAGAGGCTAGAGAGATTCCTGACTTGTTTCCATTACATACCCTAATAAAAAAAAGGGTCACAACCAAAAAATGTGCTCTGAGTATATTCTGGACTCTCTCTGTTCCTAAGCTGGCATCACTGCTCACAGTTTTCCCTGGACCTGCAAGACAGAATCCTGTAGTGGCCTTTTTGGAAAGGCTGTGTGGTGCCAAGGTCCCTGATATGTCAAGTGTAATTTGCCTGCTGAATTGGTGCCTGTCTGCCTGAGCTAGTGCTGGGCAATTTTTTGGGTTGATTTTTTTTATACAAGCACAGTTTGTATAAATAAAAAGCACAGTTTTATCTCAAAGCTTATTGGGAAGAATTTCTTTATAGAGTGAAAGTTAATTTTTAAAATGAATCATTTAAATAATTTTGCTTTGAATTTTTTTAAGGCTTCATATTCTCAACAAAGGTGTTCATAGGGTAAACAGCAGGGGTTATTTCTTCTATTCATGTCATTTAGCTTATGACAAATATCTGGAATTTTTAACCATCTCCATCCTACATCTCTTTAGATTGAATAATATTCCTGGAAGACTTAACTATGCTTTTAAATCTGATCTGGTGTATCTGCTCATTCAGAGTATTTTCAGAAATGAAATGCTGCACATTCAAATGTATCCATCAGAATTGTAATGAATACCAAAGCAATTTATAATGATTAAACACTTATATTAAATGTCATTCTCTGTATTACAGTCAGAAAAAAAATTCTGGCATCTCCTTTCATTTGAAGAGAGCCATATTGCCTACAGAAAATTTCAAGTGCATACTCAAAGTTTAACAATTAGCATAGATCAGAAGGCCAGGAACAAAACAGACAGCAAGAAGTGGCTTGGGAGTTTTTTATTATTTCACAGGAGGCACGTGCCTTCTCATGTTTCTTTCCTGGAATCAAGACAAGAATCAACATGCAGAAAGAAAACCAAACAACAAAACCAAAAATCCAGCTTTTTGAGGAAGAGAAAAGATGTAAGAAGTTACTTTGGTGCTGTTGTCACATTTGGTTATGAATCCTGCAGCAGAAGTTTGAATGCATCCCCTTTCCCCAGGTCTTTTGGCAATTTTGGTTTTAGAAGAGTTTTTTCTTCTTAGTTTGTCACAGTGGACTTTTCAGCTGTCACTTCTAATCCAGACTGAAGGGCTAATGGATCCCCCCTTGCCTGATATTTTTATGTACACAAAGGCTAATAGTGGGGAGAGAAATGAGAGATGATCAGAGCAGTTTTATATATCTCTGGTCATATAAAATACAATAATCCTTGTAGTGGGATGGAAAAGAAGGTGAGGATATAAACATCCCCCAGAGACCATTTGTCATTGATTTATGACAAAATCTTCTCCAAAAATCAAATTGGAATACTTTCCATTTTGCATTTTGCAGGCCCCACTGTAATAGCAGCCTTGTCACCTTTCAAAGGACAAAAGGTAAAAGAGTGGTAAGTTTAATGCTTGTACAGCACTTCAATATATCTAACCATAAGACTATTGAAATTATTCCCCTTTTCTGACATGACTAGAAGGGCATGCAGTTGCTGAACATAACATTCATTAGTTTTGATAAAAGTATGTTATTTATCACTGACTGCCCCTTTTTATAGGCTTGATGGTGTTTATAATTGTATTACCCAGCATCTTTCACTATGCATGGTGGATTGTGTCCTGTTCAAGAGGAAGAAAATACAATACCTGACTGACAGAATACATAGCAGATGGGCAAATGGGTAACACAGCTTCATCTTGGTCACATTTTGCATGGTGGCCTTTATAAAGGAAAAAACACACTTTTCCCCTCCTTTTCTCAGGGTGTGACAAAGTGACATTAATCTGCCATGACTGAGATATCAGTTTAGTTAGCAAGCACAAGGCAACCTTAAGCAAAAGGGCAGAGCAGCTTGAGAAATGTTGATTGTTAGTGTTTGGTAACAACCCAATTGAGAAGCCCTGAAGTGGTTCACATCACAGGCTGCCTGCTAAGTGGTCTTTGGGAGGATTGTTCTGCATCTAATCCCATCAAGAGAAATATGAACAGGAGTAGACTGGCAATCAATGTAGGTACCTTGCTCAGGATATTAACTACCCCACCTTCACTTCTGACTCCTGCTGCATGACAACTCTGTCCCCAGAGGGGAAGAGGATTCTACTGGGGTCTGTAGCAAAGTCTGTTGAAAGCAGAGAGAATTGACATTTTGCTGATTATCTTGACTGCTTTGACATCTCACAGGCAGTACAAATGATCACTTATGTAAAGGTTATTTGAATAAAGGTAACATCCCTTGGTGTGACTTAGCTGTGAAAGTGTTCCAGTTCCCTTTAGGGGCCCCTCTGAGATTTCTAGTCTCCTAAGAGGTTCATGTATTCCTAAATTGCCTGTAGGCTAAGAAAAAGCTAGAAACTGAAGTCTGCAGAGCTCATATGAACTGGCAAAAAGGACTGAAACTAAGGCTTATTCAAGAAGACTGTTCCAGGTCTACAAACAAGACATGAAAAAAACATTTGAGACACTTTTGTCTCAGGGAGCTCCTTTTACTAAAAGAATCAAAGCAGCAGCAGGAGCAGCCAGCGAGCTGCTGGGATGGATGCTTCTGCCCACAGAGTTAGTTACTGGGCAAGGGAAGGATTTGCCCTGCAGCTGGGAGCCTTCCTGCACAGCCCTAGAGCTGCCTCCAGCAGCATGAAGAGAGGGTCCTCTCTCCCTGGGGGCATGGAATTTGAGAGAAGTCTCTCATTTAGCTTCTTAGTCTTTGTGAGCCCTTGGATCATATTCAACATATCTCTTAGGGCTGGAGATGTTGGGAAGGGAGAGATGTGCTGGGGTTTGTTTGTTTGTTAGGGGTTTTTTTTGTGTGTTTTTTTTTTTTTTTTAATCAACATGGAACCTTTTTAGATGAAACTATTTAACTTGAGGAGTTGATACTAAGAAGCACCATCAAATATTGTAAAGGGTTAATGATATTTCATCAGCAAAACTGTGTATTAGGTGTAGCCTGGACACATTCTCCACCTCTCCTGTTGCAGGGAAACCTGGAGCAGCAGTATGGCACTTCTGCAGAATCCCTCTAGAAAGGGGAAAGCCCACATTTGTACAGTCTGCAATGTAGCCCCAATAAGCTTTGTATGTCAGTAGTAACATTCCTTAGGAGGCTTTTCTTACTCAGCTATGGACCAGGTATCCTGATTTACCTTAAAGAAAATAACACCTGAGCCTAGGAATATGTTCATTGCCTGAGAAGTGGTGGCAAAGTTTCCATCAGGAAGGCACAAAACTTCAATCACCTTTCACAAGAGAAGATCTGCTCTCTACTACACTGAACAGGTGTAAGACATTTCAGTGTGAGAAAGAGATGGTGAATTTTCTGTGTATTTTGGTTGTGAAGTTTTGCTAAAGCTGTTTTTTAAAATGAAAATGCTGTACCATAAGTACATACAGAACTTGAGCTAGTGCCAAGCTATAGCAGACATCTGGAATTGTCTGTTGGATTCATAACTGCAGTAAATTAGTGTATGGTATTTTTTGTAACAAATTATGAAATGCCAAGTTAATTATTAATTATTGGACACTTGTTATACAGTATTGCCTGTCAGTGAATGCCTCCATCTGGTCTGAAACTATTGCAAATACTTTAAAGCAGAACTGTTTAAAAGAGTAGGAAGGATTCATATCATGCAAAGTAAAGGATGACAAAATGGAAAAGAACAACTATTTCCAACTTCTTATTTCATTTGCTTGGTGCTTAGGTTCAGTGAAATTCTTCAATTCAGAGCCCTGTAAGGGACCTTCCCTCCATGCAGAACTGATTGCATGAAGTTCCCATACAAGTTCCCATACAGTCTGCCTATTAATTCATCTTCTCACAGACACGTAGGTCCACTTGCTGCCCAAGAGGAGTGGGCAGAGAGAAGAAATTATTTCTCTTCTTGTAATTATTATTAGCAGACTTTTTTTAGACTTTCTGTACTGAGGAAAAGTAATCACTGCTAACACCATGAGGAATGCCAACAGAGCAATACAAGGTGAAGTGAGTTTGCTGCTGCTGTGCTCTGGAAGCCCAAACTGAGTAGCCATCTTCAGTGAAGGGTCATTCTAGGCAGCAAAAAAAATGCTGATGGAGTCATAATTAATGACCCTGCACTGGCAGACTTTCTATAGATCCTTGTCATGGTGATCAGATTTGTTTCTGAAGGCCCCCAAAGTAAATGTGCTTGATCAACCTTGCCTACTGCAGTTTTCTTATTTTTTGTTATATTTCACCACTTGCTCTTGATTGAGAGGAGGACAGTTCTATTGGATATGTTGGTTGACCTCCCACATGCCATCCTCATTTCCTTCTTAAAAGACACTTCAAAGTGATTCAAAGTTGCAATTTATTTGATGAAAGCCATTTGTGCATGCTTAGTGATAGCAGCTTGACACCAGAAAAAAGAGACTTCGCAGTCTGACTGTTTGCCACTGTAATCCCACCACTCAAGCTGGATGTGATCAGCTCAACCAACTTCATGCAAATGTTGCTTACACCCAAAACCAGGAGGATTCTCAGGTTCTGGGTCTAAGTACTCTTTCTACCGAGTATGAAAAAAAGTACTCCAGGTCTGAGCTGGATCTATCACTGAGTTACTGAGGGTGATTCCTATGCCCTTTGGGTTTACTTGTGATTTATTTTTGATGATACACTTACAGCTTCCCTTTAGAAAGTATTTTACTTCAGCTACACCTCTGCTACTGACAGCCAGCTAATCACAACCTCTTGGAATCTTTGGTCCAGGAACTCCACTGGTGTTAGTTGTTGACATGCACTGACTTCCTGAAAGCAGCTGAATATGTGGCAAGATATATAGCTCTTTCTTGCAACCTCTTTTGCCTATGGACTATTTGAGTAATCAGTTTCTCTTATAAGGCCAGTTATTTTCTTCTCTTGGACTACAGTAAATTTAAGGTTCTTTCCTCCCACGTTTGTTTTTCCCTCTTCCTTCTTAAGCTTCAGTGATATTTTTTTCTTTTTGTTTGTGATCTGTTTTCTGAATTTTCCTCCTAATTCCCTGTTTGACTCATTTCTCTGTGCTTCCTGCAAAAAGCATTTCTGTTATATTTCTGGGAAACATCTAACCATCTCTTCTCTCCTTCCTGCTTGTCACCATGTGCCCTGCCAGGGAGAAACAAGTGCCAATGCATTTTTCCCTTTCTGCTGTCCAGATTTCAAGGGTCAGTTCTTGTTCAAACTTCAGTCACAGGCAATGCTTAAGAGAGATTTTCATCATCACCACAGTATCCTTCCTCTGTTAAAACTTTTTCAAATAAACCAATGTGGTTTAGGACCTGACCTTGCCTGTGTGAGTACTCAAAATAATTTTCTGGATTAGACTCCAGAATTGCCTTTATTTTCCACTGAACAAAACAAATTTCTTTCTTGCCTACCCCCAGCTATCTCAGAAGCAAATCACAGCAATTAGCAAGTAAGACTGATATTCTGAGACTTGGTCTCCCCTAGAATGCAGGATGTCAGCAGCGCTTTGCTGACTTTTTTCCTTTCCTTTGGGTAGTGCTGGGGTGGTAATCACCTCATCTATCAGCTACAGTGGATGTCCCCTAACCCAGGGTGGAGGCTCTGCAAAGTCCTGTTGCTGTGGATAGTCCTACTCACACCAAGGTGAATGTGGTGTTTTATGAGAGTAACTAGTGCAGAAATTTGGTATGGAGCATTCCCACCAGCATAGGGATGAAAAGACAGAGGAAGAACTGAATGGGGAAATATGTAGGATTTAGGGAAACAGCAAGCTACCTCAGTGCTTTTGTCACTTCCAACAGCCGTGGTCTTTTCCCAGGGCAAACCAGCCACTTGCATTTAGTTTTGCATGCAGTTTCTCATGACACAAACTGATCAGGAAGCCAGATGGGACCAAGCACAGCCCATTTGGATGTGTACAGGCAATTCAAATAAACTTGGTGAAGCAGGTGATCCAAATGCCATCATCAGCACAAATTATTCTATTGCTGGTTCTTTCATGGCAATTGGACAAATATTTTTCCAGTGTTTTACTTGCACGTGATCATCTCAGATCTCCTGAGCACCCGTGGTGACCTTTACCCTCACAGCAGATATGAGCTCACAGTCCCTAAGAAACCCTTCATTTGAGCTTATGGCTTTAAGGCAAAATGACAGATTCCAGGGAAAGATCCAGACTTTCAGCAGATGCAACTACTGAGTAATATCTATTCTAGAGTCTATCATGCACGAATCCTGGCTTTCTGCTAGAAGTAACTGTCTGTTTTTATGTATATATATATTTTTTTAATTTGAATCCTTGGCACCCAGGGACTGACTAGATTCTGTCATATTCCAGTGAGCAAGCAGCAAAGCCAGAATTTAGCAGTTTTATCTCAACTAACAAACTATGCTTTTGTTGATTTATTGTTTATTTTACTTCTATCTTAAAATGTGGTGTTTAAAAACTGTATTTTAATTGCAAATGAAAGAAACATAGCCGCCTTGCTTCCGTGGGATGAATTCCTGCCTTTCAAGAATGACTGAGAAGAGAAGCCTCTTCTGATCTTCTCCTCAGAAACCCTGGGGAAGACTGGGAAGATGGAGGAGCTTGGTGATGGCTGGGGCAAACCACTACCACTGGGCTGTTGGATGCTGAGGGCACTGACTCAGCTGGTGTGGGAGGCTGCCTGGCACAGGAGGCTGCCTGACACAGGTACTGTGGCTGCTTTGGTGGTGAGAGGAGGCCAGGAGAGCCTCATGGTGGGGAAGCCTGCCGCATCCTCTGAGATGGAGGGTGTCAGGGAGTCATCAAATACAGGCTAAGGCACACATGATTTCTCAGTCACCTGTTTTCCCTCTAAGGTGCTCTCTAAACTCTGCATTTATTGCCATAGTGAGAGGACCCAACTCAGACAGCAAATCCTTGTTTTTATTTGACAGAGGTCCAAATAACAATAAGGGCAGAACAGTCCTGAATAATCCTACCGAGAATGCTTCTCAGCCTTCAGTGTTTTCTCTCACCTGGTGCTTCATGATCTTGGAGGGAAATGTGCTCAGGATGGCACACTGCAATCTGCCCTGGGGAACTGCACTCAGGACTGGAGATACTGGGTTATGTCAAAGATGCAGGGAATGAAACAGGAGATGCAGAAATCTGAAAGAGAAATTCATTAATTTCCTGGCTAAGAAAGGTAAGTAGTGTTGGAAGAAAGAGAGAAGAAACATGTCTGTTCTGCCCACAATAATATATTACGACCTCTCCAAGCCAGAGGAGAGCAATCCCATAGCCAGAAAGGTAGAGCAGGGCTTGAGTTAGCAATGCTGTGCATGTGGACCCCTGGAGTGCTCTCACATACAACTCCTCTGTGGCACACATTTATCCTGGGGGGTCTAAGAAAAGGCTTTTTGTTGATGTGTGTGCCCCGCAAGTCAGCAGCTAGACATTCTTCCTTACCAAAATCTTTCTACTAACTTTTACTTTAAATACCAGCTGATAAGCACACTATCACCTGTATGGCTCTCTCTTTCTCTAGACGTACTGCCCAAAAAGACTCAGGAGAGGGTTTTGCTCACCTCTCCTGAAGTGACAGTCCTCAGTTGTCACAGGGTCATGAAGGGAAGCTTTTCAAGTAAGCTAAATAATTGTGCTAGTAAGATAAAGCTCAGTCAAATATCTCCTAAAATAAATTTAAAAAAAGGCAAACATCCAGGTATAGTAGGCATTGATCATGCTGTCTGTATGATCAATGGGAGTTTTGCCAATGACTCCAATGGGAATGAATTGGTAGGAAAAGGAATGGGAAATATTTGTGAAGTGGATCAGCTTTGCATTCATAGAAGAAAAAGCAGCTGCATTAGCAGATGTCCCATGAGAAGGTGCTCAGAGAAATGGGGATTCATTGCTTTCATCTTCCAGGCATTAACTGGACATTTTTACTTTAACTTTTGGTTAGAATATTTAATTGGACTAAGACCCACTTCCCAGCCTGCACACACCCTGCATACAATGTAACAGGCTCAAACAAGAAGTTAAAAGAATTAAGAAAAGTCCCATACATTAGGATGTATGAGGGTGCTCTTTCTTCTGTTACCAGTATCTTCAGATACCAGTTCCTCCCCCTAGTAGTGCTGACCAAGAAGTGACACAGTTGTCGGCCTCTCCAGCTAGACAAGCAGGGAGGTGACATTAAAACATGACCTTCACTACTGCATGTACTGTAGGTGAGGGGTATCAACTCTCAGACGCCTCACTCAGCCCCATCTTTGCCATTACCCAGTTTGTGAAAGCAGAAGACTCACCAAACACAACAGGCAGGACATGAAACTCAGTCTGCAAATTTGGAGGCTCTTTCTGAAAACATGATACATGTTGGCAAAAATTTGTTTTGGAAGATACAGTAGTGTGAGAAGGATTAGTCCATGATTTCTTGGGATGATAGAAGAGCAGCAAGTGCTCAGGAGGTTACCTCAGAGGATTGATTCCCTGCCTGACTTAAAACTGAAACTGGTCACTTGAACAAGCCAATTGCATCTGAAAGCAAAACTCAGAATACCAGATACCATGTTAGATTTGAGCTTTCTAGATCAGAATAACCCCTTTCCCAACAGTTTTCCTGATTAAATGGAAGCATATTCCACGACTTTACTAATAAGCTGTTTCCATATGTGATGTGATTCTCCTCCTTACCCAGATTTTTTCCGTCTCAGTTCTTTCAAATACCAACTTTCAAGGCTTTGCCAAACTAATTCCTACTTTCCAACAGTGACTTGAAAAACTGTGCTTTTAAAAATACTGCTATTCTGTGAGCAAGTAACGATATCCCAAAATACTTCTGGACAAACATTTATTACAGAAGCAAATGCTCCTTTTAGTAGTAAATGGACATTTACTTACATGGCACCCTTCTATATCAGCAACCTGGAAAAATAAGCAAAACTAAAAGATCGTTGCAGCAAAGATGTCTTCCGTGATGTAGTTTTCCCCTCTTTTGTGTAAACTGTATATTTGTGGTGTTTTATATGAAATACGTTCTGAATATACAAAAAGGAATCCCTTGGTAGAACTTGCTTTCTCTACTAACAAATGGCTTAATGATGGTAGTAGGCAATAATCCTAGCTTGTAGCTTTTCTCGTTATGTATGACATTATCATAAGAAGTGAGACCATTGTGCACCAAAAAATAGTGTAGAACAACAAATTAGACTACCATGAAGAACTGGGCAACCAGAGGAATTAAATAGGTTAAGTAATAGAAAATCGGGTAAAACGTAATTTCTTTTAAGCTAGAGCAACACAATCTTTTGAAGTAAACTGGGAATTAATTCGAAATGAAAAAGAAGAAAACTTGGATGTGTTACCCAGTGACAGAGTGTCTGTAAGCAGTAATTAATTACCAAGCAGTTATGAAAACCTCAAATCCTCAAATTTGATAGTAATAAAGCAGAAAAACATTAAAGAAAAAAAAAAAAAAAAGAAAGTTAGAAATAATTTTACAATATAGATTATTTGAAATAGCTCTGTCTACCTGTGTACTAATAGGTTAATTTAAATTAGAATTCGCGCAGGGAGCAAGGATGACCAGAGGAATGGAGATGAAAATATTTTGCTGGTTCAGCTTAGCAGAGTGGATGGATGGATATTGTGTGGGCATGTGATTATGCTCTATAAATGCAGAAAGGATATATGTACTAAGAACATAGAAGAGCTATTTAAGCAAAAAATCAAACGAGCACAGCACAAACTCCCATATATTTAAGATGGATATTAGCAAAAAAAAGCATTCCTAATTGTTGAAGTGGTAAGATTCAGAAACATCCTCACTGAAGAGGTATTTTAAGCAGTAAGAGCTTGATGAGAACTGTTCCAGTTCTTACACTGTGTTTCCTCACAGTGGAAGACAGTAGAAGGGGGACAACAAAGACTTACAGGTGGTGAGGAACTTTTAACCTACAGTTAAGTTTTACTCAATACTCGTCTGTGTTTTGGCAAGATGAATGCCTATGGTCAAATGACCACATTCATGGCAGTTGCAATTTTTTTTCTTTAGAAAGCATGTAAGGAGCCACCATCTGACACTAGGGAGTAAACTGTGTGAATCACTGTCTTCCAGTTAAATGTCATCATTGCCGCAGTATCCCAGACAGCCACTTATGGTAGGTATCTGTTTGGGGCTGGGCAGCAGACGTCTGTGCCACAAAAATAGACACAGGGTCCTCCCTCTTTTATACACACCAAATTGCTACAAATGCAATATTCAGTTGCTAATGTAAGAAATTACACATTCAAACTGTGCTTAACTGATCCAAGCCTATTTTGGAAAGTTTCCTCTGCGACAATTTCTGTCACAGAAGAGTCTAATCAGTAAAGGGTCAGGGACGAAAGTGATAGTAATAGAAAACTACAGTTTTCTGGTAAAATATTCTACTTAAAACATTTGCATTGCTGACTCTCCTGCTACCTCTCTGAATAATCATTACCTGCCTTAAAACAGGTATTTTTTTTTCCTCCCTGTGTCACATGGAATGTAGTGTTTCTTGTCTTGCATCACAGATTTTCAATTCTGATTGATCTTCAGCCATTATTTTGTGTCAAGAACTGTACTTTCTCAGAACAAAGTATTTTTGTACATACACTGTAACTGTTCTTTCCATGACTGAGTAGCAAAATGCTGCAATTCACCCTCAAGCACCATAACATGTGGCAGAAGTTACCAAATTAAAATGACAGAATAGTCCTCACCCTCTGAATATTATATGCTTTGGCGTCTTATATTTAAAGTGTGCTGGTTTATGTTCATTTCCTCTTGATGCAATTTAGTTAACAGCCAAATTCAGTCACAAAACCAGTTGTAAATAAACACCTTTTTACAAATTACAATGTTCTCAATTTGCATGGTTCTTTGGCTCAGTTTATCAACCAATAAAATCTGACAATCTTGTATATTAACTTCTGTCATGTCTGAGTGTTTTTATACATTAATGGAGCAGCTTGTAATTTCACCCTATAGGCTACTTACTCCTGGATATACAGCACATATCAGATAAATAAGCTGTCCAGGGAAGACATTTGTATTGGATATTCACTGTTGGTTTCTTCCCATGCTGCCCTCAGATGCAGAAGCTGCCCTGGGAGATGAATGTGCCAGGATAAGTTATCTGGGACTCATAAAATCTTTTTTAGAAGATTGAAATAAAGTCAGTGCTTGCAGAAGACAAATCAATTGTGACATTTCTGAATAGAGTGCGATGCATTTAATTAGCACAAGACATACTGGCAAATGCTGAATTACCCAATAAATCACTGAATGCTGGAACCCATACCGAGCTGGGAATCAGCTGTCTTTTGAGATGTACAGCAAGTGATAATAGGAAGATCTGGCCATTTCTCCTCCATTTTCTGCTAAATTTCTTCCATTTTGACATTTGCATGCCAGACCATTTTAGTTATTTTCAAGTATCACAGAATTTCTCCAGGATGATCTGAGGAACATGTGCCATTATCCACAGATGCTGAAGACTGAAATGCAAATCTTATGATATGCTACACTTTTGCTGTCCACTAAAGGCAAATGATGGAAGTTAAGCCTCCAGGAATAAAAGTAGTTATAAGAAAAATGTACAGGGCTGCTCCTAAAGGCAAGCTTGGTAGGACCAGGCCCTGTAGCAGTCAGTGACATTGGCCCCAATGTCCTGGGGCCTCCCTATGTGATGAGCAGAGGAGGCTTCAGGTTTGTTGCAGCTGATGGAAGGAGAGGGAGTGAGAGCTTGAGCTTGAGGTACAAATGGCTTTCCCTTGCCTGAGGTTCCCGGCCACCAGCTCTCATACCATGAAGAGGTGTAGAATCCCAAAAAGAATATTTGTCTCAAAACAGCCACCCTGACAAAGTGGCTGTTGGAAAGCATCACTGGATAAGCCATCTGGACTCTGTTCTCTCAAGGAGAGACCCCCATTTGGGTAAAGATTCTGATAAACTGGGCCTTATTCTCACAGGAGCAGCCCCTCCTTTAGTGGCCATCCCAATAAGCTGAACACTGTCTTTGCAAGGGAATCTCTGTCTGATGGCCACCCTGACAGGCAGGACACTGTCCTTATTTGATAAGGGAGAGGGGAAGGAGAGCTGCACCCTTCGGAGGCAGAGTGACATCTTGTGCGTGTGCCCTGGGTAAGGCCACTGGAGAGGGCATAGGTGCAGAAATAAGGGTTATTTCTGGGTGTCATCCCATCTGGGGAGGTACAAGTGAACACCTGGCTGTGCAAGATATGCCAAAGCCTCCCCAAAATGGTGGGGTCAGGAGGCATAAAAGAGGCACACTCAAAATGCTGGATGCGCACCCGCCATCCAAGGACCTGAACTTCCTACCAAGATCATCACTGGATCCAAGGGTGGGGATATCGTCTCTATTTCTTCATTATCTTTCTGTCTCTGTCTCTGTCTCTGTCTGTTTCTAACCTTATCTAGACACATGAGGGTAACATAGTTTCTAACTTTGTTAAGTTTTACTCCCCGCTGCTTTTTAAAGTTTGTTAGTTGTAACCTGTTCTTTTGACAACTTCCCTAAGTTTTGCTAAATTGTAATCCATTGATTTGAAAGTACCATCATTTATAATTCTTCCAGGTGTAATCTCACATGCTTTATAATCTTATTCACTTTTAAGTAAAGTTGTGTTTTTTTCAAACCTTCTGGGTAAAAACCTTACTCCTGAGTACCATGCAGAGAATTCCCAAACTTAATCTGCTGAATGGTTTGTTAAAAGAGATTAATTAGAGGAGGAGAAGCATTGGGCCCAGCTGCACCGAGGCTCCTCTCTGAGGGAGTTTAGAAACCAAAGGGGTCCAGTCTGAATCTCCCTGGGTCAACCTCCACTCTGGGGAACCCTACCCATGCCCACTCCATGGGAGGTGATATTTTGTTTGGCCCCCACCTCTGCGTGGAGCTGTGCTCACTTTGTGAGATGTGACAGTGCTGCACCCACCTTGTGGGGTGTGACGAGGTCAGGGTTGAAAGCAGCAGCAGGTTCTGGGACCATATGGATGCGGGTACACAGAAGTTCTTATGGCTGTTCTTAATGTGCAAAGCCTGCACATCCAATGTGCCCTGGCTGTGCTGCAATACATCAGGAAACAAAACTTTTATTAACATTTTAAAAAATCTGTCCAAGTGTTTACAGTGCTCTCACCACCTTGCTACCCAAACACCTACCACAAACCACTTCCCTGTGCTTCATTTCTAAACATTACAAAAAATTCAGTGGCTAGGTGTAGTTTTCCAGAGGCTGGGGCACCAACCAACCAGCCAACCAAGACTCAAAGAAATTTGTAAGATCTTATGGTATATATGTGATTTTCACACTTAGCATGTTGGTACTTATATTCTTGTTTGCTTTTTGCTACACAGTTTAATCACAACTTAAAATACATTTGTTTGATGGGAATAAATTTTACTGTTTTGAAAAGCTGAGCCTCACACTTGTCTGAGCTATCTTCAGGAGTAAGATACAAACTATGTATCTATGCATACAGGCTACAAAACTGTACATCTAATTTTGTGTCTACAGTGATAGAAAACTGCATATTTAACTACAGCCATGGAATTAAGATGTTGCACTCACTAGAAGGTCTGTGACTTTTAGAATTTGTTATTGAACTATATTCCAACATGCAGAAGTGGCCTACAGTGTCTGCTCAGCATCCTCCATTAAGCAAAAACCTAGAACATGGCCTCTTCTCAAGAAGAAATCCAATTGCTTTGAATGTTGCCAGTATAAGACATTTATTTAAATCTGTGTTTATCACTAATATAAAACTAAGTATAAATTTAGCTTCAATGCATAGGCCTAATTTCTCTGCTTTTTACAGCTGACTATGTTCAGTGCAACATTGACATAAAATATTTCATAACCTACTCTTCTTGAGTAGAGACCTAACTGGCTTATCAGTTTTACATAATCTTATGTTTGTTTTCCATCTAGTAGTTATCATTGCCCTGCAACAGATGGTCTAAGCCACTCTACCACTCTTACTTATAAGTGAGGTAGAATTCAGGTCACCCTTTTTTCTTCTCCTTGTTACTGATAACACTTTGTCCTCAAGGAATCAGCAGCATGTCCATTAGTGCTGGTTGAGATTTCCCATGTGCAGAATTGGAAAAAAATAGACTGAAGGGCTGCTAATTTTTGCTTCTGATGTGTTCATATAACATCAGCATCTTCCAGCTTTGGAAACTGAATTTAATTGTGGATGCATGAGAGTAATTAGTTTTTGAAACGATTGTTGTAGAAAATTATAATTAGCAAATATATATGATCATTCATATGCACAATAATTGCAGCAAAGGAAATTAGGAGGTTTTAAAACCACATCCTAGTAAATTAAAAATAAGAAAACCACGACTGAAGGAGCACTCTGATAGATGGTTAAAGGAAGAGAGAAACAAGATCCTCCTATACCCTCTGTACCCTCTTGTGCCTAATCCTATAGAAGGCTGAGTTCCCTCAGCCTCCAGGTGCAGCAAGGCTTCCTCTTGCCCTAAATTTCACTAGTAGTCCTAAGTGTTATAATTTTTTAAGGCAATGAAGCACACTGATTACTCAATTAAGCATTAAGCAATACGCTGTTTTCCTTTTTTCTGTGATGAGTGGGTGACACCTCTGTTTTTTCTGTTTATGAAGTCTAGGAAGGCCAGTTGGAAACAGATGTAATTTGTGTTTTTTCTTAAAGAAGAACAATGAAACAATGAAATTGTTTGTATTATCCATAAAAATTATTATAAAATCACTTCCTGAAGCATTGAGCAAGACTGTTTTTATCACAACCCAGTCCACTGATGGCCAAGGACCTAGAAACCCATTTTAGTAGTTTTGCTCTTAGTAGGCCTACAAAGCATTGTTTTCAACAAATAAATAAATGATTAGAAATTCTTAATCTTCTTAGCGTACCAAGACATTTGAACTAACATGAATAAACTAAGTTGATATCATCATCATCATGGCTTGGCTTCATGAACAAAGATTTCAGAAGGGCTCTCCCCACGCTTGCTGCAAGGACACTGGTGGCTGATAAGGCCAACGTGGGACAGGCAGTGGGGTTGCAAAAGGCCCAGCAGAAAGTCTCCTGTGAGGGGACAGCCAAGGCACAGTGCTTTCTGAGCTGTCTTTTCTCCTCGAGACTGATTCCACGTGTGTTCTCAAAGGAGGCAGCAGCATTATGGATGGTGTCTCCATGTCTCCCAGTTGGAGGCCAGAGTGGAGCACTGATGGCAGTCAATATGGCCAAAGCTGAGGGATTGTTTCAGGGAGTCCTTGTTTCTCCTTTTGGGGCAAGTTCACCATAAAGCACAATCTCAGGGAGGTGGTGATCCTTCATCCTGGAGATGTGCCCTGCCCAGCACAGCTGTGTCCTCAGTATCATGGCCTCAATACTGGTGACCCCTGACTGTTCAAGGACAGTGACATTGGTCATGTAGTCAGTCCCGTGGATGTTTAAGATTGTACAGAGGCAGCCCTGATGGAAGCACTGGAGGAGTCACAGGTGGTGGCAGTAGATGACCCATGATTCAGACCCATATAAAAGAGTAGACAGTACAATGAGTCTGTAGACACTCATCTTTGCACTTTTATTCAAGTGTTTATTGCTCGAGACTCTTTTATGAAGTCTTCCAAATGCTCGGTATGCCTTTGCTAATCTGTTGTCTCTCTCTTTGTCTTGGCATCCAAGGAAATAATGAATCCCAGATAGCTGAACTGCTGGAGTGTCTTAAGCTCTGATTTGCCTATGGTGATGTGAGGATGATGGAAGTCTTCCTGTGGTGCAGGCTGGTAGAGAACTTCTGCCTTCTTCAAGTTGACTTCCAGCCCAAAAAGATCTGCAGCCTCTGCAAAGCAGGATGTTATGCACTTGCAGAGCTGCTTCTGTGTGAGCAACGAGGGTGGCATCATCAGCAAAAAGCAACTCTGGGACATGGTGATTTAGGGTCTTGGTGTGGGCATTCAGTCACCTTAATCTGCATAGGCTCACATTGGTACCATATCGGATGTAAATGCCATTTTCTTCATTGAGATCTGCCTTGGCCCTTCAGAGCATTGTGCTGAAGAAGATTGTGAACAGAGGGGATGTGAGAATGCAGACTTGTTTCACACCATTGATTATTGGGAAGGAGTCAGAGAGTGCATTGCCATATCTGACTTGGCCCCACAGATCCTCATGTAGCAGGATGATCATTTGGAGGACCTTGGGGTGGCATCCTAATCATTCCAAGATTTGCCCCAGGCCCACTGTGTCAAAAGCTTTACTGAGGTCAATGGATGTCACATAAAGACCTTTGTTCTGTTCCCTACACTTTTCTTGCAGTTGTCTGAGAACAAATACCTATGGTATTTGCTGTGGTCTGTGGTACTCTTATTGGCTCTGAAGCCACATTGGCTTTCAGGTAGAACTTCCTTTGCTATAGCAGGTACTCTTTGCTATAAGATACAAACAGAGAGATTTCCATCTTGGGGTCTTGCTGAGGTTGGGGTTGTCCCAGATAAAGGATGCTACTTTTCAAGCACATTCTCACCCACAGCAACTGTTACACTGCTTATTGTGGTCCTCTATGCCAGGGTGACAAAATGGAGCCAGGTAGTCTCTGATTCCTTGCTTATCAGCAGGGACAAAGTCACAGCTCCTCTCCCAACTCCCCAGCCATCTACTTCCAGTATAAAGCTACTTGATTTCATTAGTAGACACTACTACAGCTATTTCTAAAAAATGACTGTAAGCCAACACCAGGCTAACATCCTTTGTGAGTCTAAAAACACCCATGGATGATTACACACCCAACTGTCAAAACGAGTGTGACTTCCATCAAGACCACATCCCTCTTCGTCCCCTTTATTCCCCACTGCTGTGAATGTGAGGAGATCCACTAAATCTCATTCAGGGCCAACGCTAAACGTACCCTGAGACAGGAGGGAATTTGATGTTAGTGATGCCTGAATCATTCCAGAGCTCTCAGCTCATGGGCCCCAGGGCTTTCAGATCAAAGCTACAGCACTACTGCAGAGAGAAGATTGTTTGCTGAAAAGAAAAAAGAAAGTTTGTGGACTACAAACATGCTTCTAGTGAGAATGGACTCACTCTTTCTTTTTCTTTTGGCAAAGATCTGCTGGCCCTGGGAGTACCAGAACCTCTCTCACCTCCCAGGTTTCCACAGCACTCCTGTAGCCAGGCCTAAAAAACCAGGGATGCTGTGCCCAGAAAGGGAGTTGGTTTCTGATCATGATGAAATGCAAACACACAGCAACAAAGATCTCTCCTGAGGACTTCATCCCACTTTGATTTAAAAATTGATAGTTCTGAGATAAATGTGGGTGATCACTGGAAGAACTGCTCTATGGAATTAAGACTGTTAGCTTGGAGAAACCGAAAAAGAAAAAAATTTTGCCCTCTCATACTAAATCCTAAGAAGTCTTTTGTGCCACTCACGATGCTATTCTGTTCCTCTCCTCCAGGTCTTTAAGTCATGTGTCTTTTCCTTTGTATTGTTCTGCATCCCCATCATGATGCTGGTGCTTCACAGCAGGGTGTCTGAAGCATTCCATTCATTTTGTGCATCCTTATGTTTGTACCAGTGTCACTAGCAAAAATTTTAAGCATGCTCCACCCTAAGACTTATTCTTTGGGAGTTCCACCAGTAGCTTTCCTGTTTTTTTTTTTCCCACTACCATCACAGTCAGTTTCTATGCAAATTTATGATTCTTACACTAATGCTGACCTCTTTCAGCTTCACTGCTTCTCATATGGAACCATATGTGGATTATCTTAAATTTAGGTAAATGAAATCAGCAATTACCATACTAAGATACAAAATATCAGAACAGTTTGGTTTTATCTATTCTGGAAGTAAAAAAAGTATTTCTATCTTATTTCCTGTATGTTTCTATATCTTTCACTTTTCTTTCCTTAAGGATTCTTTCTCAGGTCTTGTAAACTGTTGATGGGCCTGGATGATTTTATCACTTTCTTATAATTATAGATATTCAGTTAATTGATCTTTGATGTGTGACACGTCTCACTTGACCAGTTCACAGAAAACTCCCCATTGCAAAATTCCAGTCCCTTATTTTTGCATATGTGGAGCTGTAGGAATTTGGCTTCCATTTTAAATGTGCTATTTTCTACATCCCTTCTTTCGCTTATGTCAGAGAGACCTGAATGTGGCCTTTTGTTGGAAGCAGTAAGCAACAGCATGTACACAAAGCTGGGAACACGGAGAAGGGCAGATGGGATTTCAGAGGCTGTTTTTGATCATTTGTCCTTACACATTTGTCCTAATACATATGAAACATAACAGCAAGTAAAAGAAGGGAAAATTAATCATGTTGCTAATGGACAGTTTGTCTTCTGGATGCTCCCCAGTGAAGGGGATCCCACACAGTCTCTTGTCATTAGAGAAATCAAGTGCCTATTTTGGCACTGTAGATATTTCACTCTAAAATATGGAGTTTTCCTGCTGCATTGGAATTGCCAGTTGTGAGCTTAATTGAGTATTTTCTGGATCATATGTATCTAACCCACATGAGCTGGGGCAATCTCCAGCACCAATGCAGGTTGGGGGATGAGGAAATTGAGAGCAGCCCCGCTGGGAAGGACTTGGTAGTATCAATGCATAAAAAGCTGGGCATGAGCCATCAGTGTGCACTCTGCACAGCCCAGAAAGACAACCACACCCTGCGCTGCACCAAAAAAGAGTGACCAGCAGGGCAAGGCAGGTGACTCCCCCCCTCTACTCCAGTCTGGTGAGACCCCACCAGTGGTACTACATCCAGCTCTGGAGTCCTCAGCACAGGAAAGACATGGACCTGTTGGAGTGAGTCCAGAGGAGGTGCTCAAAGAGGCTGAGAGAGTTGCAACTGTTCAGCCTGGAGAGAAGGCTCCAGGAAGGCCTCATTGCATCCTTTCAGGGATCAAAGGCAGGCTATAGGAAAGATGTCGCAATAGGATAAGGGGCAACAATTTTAAACTAAAAGAGGGTCGATTTCACTACAAAGAAGGAAGAAAATTTTTACAGTGAGGGTGGTGAAACATTGGAACAAGTTGCCCAGAGAGGTGGTAGATGCCTCATCCTGAAAACATTTAAGGTCAGATTGGATGGGTCTTTGAGCAACCTGATCTAGTTAAAGATGTCCCTGCTCACAGATAGGTTATACTAAATGACCTTTAAAGGCATCTTTCAAGTCAATGCCTTCTATGATTCTATCATCTTCATACTCAAGAACATTCCTTACTAGTTGTCTTCTTGCAATACCTTGCACTAACAACAAAAAAATATTTAATTGGTGATATTGAGACTTACGTATTTTATATCTTATATTTATTGCAGTTATCATATCTTCAAAATGCCTTTTTTCTTGCTGCTCCAGACATGAGCTGGCATTTGACAGTATATATATTTTGGCAGAGATGAGAGCAAGTTAACAGGCTGATGGCATTTTAATTATTTTATTGAGATGGCATTGGCCCAGGATGCTTGTTGGAATTTACAAATGTGCGTTGATTTATATTTTATTTTGTAAACCAGGCCCAAGAGTCTGACTAATTAGAAACATGACTCAAAGCTATAAGGGGTACTTATTGATTCAGATCATGAAAAGACCAGAATGATCAAAAGCAAACATCTATCTCCCTCTTCATTTGGGGTTCAGGAGGTTAAGTGCTATTTGTCTCAAATCCCTAGCATTAGCTCTGTCTTTGTAATGGAGAAGACAATTAACATCTATATCTATCCAGTTTTAGTATGTCCTGTATTATTTAGAAGAATGTGCTTTTTGTAATTAAACCATGTACAAGAAATTATTTTCAACTTGTGTTAAGTGACAATTTGCTTTTTTTCTCCCATTAAGTTATGTTTTTCATTCTGTTTATTTAAAGTTTGAAATGTATGGCTTCATTTTAGAAGCAGTAATACAAATGGCTAAAAATTATGCTGCAAATCTAATGCCAACATATAATAACTTCTTTAGTTACTTGTGACCAATTTTAAATGGCTTCAACATTTCCGTGTTGCCATAATGCAGCAAAAATGCTAAAATGTTAATGCATTCATGGAGTAGTCACAGAAAAGATGAAGCAGAACTGTTTTACACTGTTTGTGCTGCTCCAGGTCTCCACTGGAGCCTGGCTTCAGGACTGAGAAGGAAGTAAATATGTATGTTGAAAACAGATGGAGAATTCAAACTCCTCATGAAGACAGCTGAAAAAGGTTTTCTTCTGGGGAAGAGAGCAGGCAGCATCCATGTCTGTCACGTGTCCTGCCAGGGGGGACCAGCTCTGAGCTGATCTGGGTACATTCTTCTGGGCCACCAAAGCACTGCAGAGTATGTTGTGTTCATATGGGTGTCTGAGATTTTTAGGCAATGCTTTTTTAAGACTGAAGAGCCTAATGGAAGGAATGTGATTAATTTTTTTGATGTAAGAAAGCACAGATAAATGTCAGGGTCTTTTGAGTACTGTTCTGCCACTCTGCCTGTGCTGTCTCACCGTGGCACCAAGACAAAGCAAATTTAATTGCATTAGCACGGGGATGCAGCAAGAAGCATGTTGGAGCTGGGCTTTGAAAGTGGTGCTCACAGTCCTATGCCTGCTGCAGCTGCCTGTGCCAAAGCATTCATTACTATGAGCTGGAAATATTCACACCCTCCCACACATAAGGACTGGGTTGAGAAAGTTTTTATATTGCAGAGTTACTGAAATTATTAAATAGAAAAACAAAGGATGTCTCATACAGGAGACAAACTGATCCAGGTTTAGCAGTGTTAATGGGAGGTAGGACTTTCTGTTACAGATCAATGGGCTTCAGTAACCACTGCCATCAAATCACTGCAATCACATAGCTTGCTCAGTGCCAGAGCAAAAGTGGATTAATACTCCCATCACAGTCCCTGCAGAAGAACAGAAAAGATATTTTCTCTAGTGGCAACGTTTTTTGCCTCAAGTACTAGACCAAGCACTGAGCATCTTCAATTTTCTTCCTTGGCACAGGGACCTGGAGGTGCTCAGCACTGGTGCAGTTGTGCTCTCTGTGCTGCATTTCAACCTCTCTTTCAAAGGTGAAAGTTTCAGGTTAGGGCTGCCAGCAGCCACAGACTATCAGGTTGGGTATCTGCCCACACTGTTACTGCCCAGTAGGTGACTGTGTTAAAGAGGAGCAGGAGCAATGGAAGCTGAGGACATGGTGCCGTGGAGTGTTCCATGGGATACAGACATGTTTCAAAGGTTTCTGCATCCCTCTAGTTACCCCATCCCAATTTGTCATCAGCCATACAAAAGGCTAAGTCAGGTCAATTCCAGTTTGCTCTGACTCAGCCTTTTGCATGGCAGGGCTGTAGACCACACGTACACAGGAATCTATTTCCAACAAAAAGGAAAAAAAAATATATCTGGAGACAGCTTTTAAAAAAAGGCTCCTATAACCAAATCTGGTTTAGAGAGCACCCTATGAGACATCTGATTTAGTTGAGCTAATCTAGCTATTGCCTCCAGCAAAAAATGTTTGTGAATGCATGATTTTATAAAAACTCACCCCTGTGGAAAAGAATGGGGAATAACCACTTGAGCCTTTGTCAAGCAGGAATTTCATTTACCAAGGACTTAAAAGAGATATTGTCTTGTGGCTAGAATTGTTGACTATAACCATCTAGGTAAATGTAGATATCCACATCTGAGTTGGTCAGCTTGGCTACATTGCAGCCAATGCAGAGATGGTTGATAAGTAGAGCATAAAGCACAATTCTCTCTTTTTAAAGTTGTCCAAATGAGGTGAATCTCAGTACTAAAAATGCTTGTTTCACACCAGAATGAAAGTTCCAGTGACTAGCTCAGACTCTGATCATTGCATTTTTTCTTTTTCAAATATTCTGTTGCTTTCATTCCATGAAATACTTGAACTGCAGTGACCTTGCCTCCTTACTCTTACTGTTTTGTTCTGTTCCTTATTCATTTCTCTGGGCTGCAAAGGCTGTCCAGAGGACATTGCTCTTTGCCTGACATACTTACTTACTGCAAAGCACTGTGTACACTGCTGTATAAATAAAATCTCAGAAAAAAAATGAATAATTGAAAAGGATGGAAAACTTTGTTCAGTTGATTGAAATCATCTAGTGTAAGCTCTATGGGAACAGAGTCTACTGGGACAAAATTTCCTAAACATATCTCTTCAGAATTCATTTTGGCAATCCTAAACAGAGTTCTGTGAAGATACAAAAAGATAACTTACAGCTAACTTACAGCTTTAGAGAAAGACAAGCGGTTAACAATAAATCAGGTGTCTTTGGTCTGGCTGGAGTTAAGCTTGCTGATGTCTGTTTCTAAAAATTTTTCATAGCTGAAATTTCCACTAGAAAAATTAGTTTGTAGTCTGATGTGAGCAAGAAGCTTCCCAATGGACAAAAAGGTTTTATTTTCCATCTAGGCTGGGAAATTTCTTACTTACTGTCCCACAGCTTTGGTACAAAGACAGGATCATGAGGATTTTTCAGAAAGAGAGTTCCAAGCTGGGTGAAAGGCTTGTCAGGTTCAGTTAGCGCAGGAATCGGTGATGAAGCAAATGGGCTTAATGAAGAGTGGATGACTCTTTAATATTACTGTAGGTTTCTTCTACAATCATGAAAAAAATACTTTTATATCCCTTTGTGTCCTGCTAAAGATTTTGCTGCAGTACCAACAATTCCTTTGTTTTTTTCGCCCATTATATTTAGATGAAAAACTTGATGTGCTTTTCATTGTGTACATTTACATTACCTTATACATTTTCCTGGGGACTCTAAATCTTCCTATAAAGCAAGCAAGTAATTTAATAGTAAAAGTAATCTATCCTTCATGCATCTTTCACTCACATAGTAGGTTTTTTCTTACTGGCTCTAATGCTTACAAGAGATAATAACTGTTAATAACTCTATTAAAATTTATTTCTTCAAGAACTTCATGAAAACATTGTGATCTTTAAGTAATTAAAGGGGGAATAATTGATATGGAGAATGTATGTTACAACTATTCTTTACTGTAAAGCATAGTCACATGTAGGGAAAGCCGTAAGATAAATTCTTTGATTTCCAGTCTATTGTTAGACACAAAAAGACTTAAAGGATAGCCTCAGTATAACAGAAAGACATCTTTAATTACTGTGCAGGAATTGTTCTGAGCTGGATATACTCTATCAAAAATTCATATTTGCTGCCAGACCTGCTTTTATACTACTGACAGCACTGATCAGGACAGAGAGCTGTGGGATTGCAGGACCTGTGTGGCTGAGTGGAGCTGTTGCATCAGTGGGGACCAGATGTGACATGGAAATATAATTCTTAATTAAGCAAGCAAGTACTTGCTACCAGCTGTATGTACCATTGTCTTTCTGTGTCTGAAAATTCCCACCTTTGGAACTGTCAGAAATGGGAACTGTGCAGCACGCATGCACTTGCTTGGCAAAAAAGACTTCCTGAGTCTTTAAACCAGGAATTCAAGTAACCAAAGTGCTAGAACTGTTGCAGTACAAACTTCACTGTGAGTTTTCCACCCATATAGAGCCCCTACAGGATTTTACAGCTTGTGAAGAGGTCCAGGCTGCTATGGCGTTTACGTCATAAAGATGAAAGCTGACACAAATATATCTACAGCTGCAGCAACAGCATTGGTGACTCAGAGCACCCCCAAGCACACACAGACTCCAGGATGACTGCTCCATCCTGTGCTAGAGGACTGTATTTTAAGGATTTCGGCATCTCTCATTGGCTTATTACTCCACTAATTAAGATTTTGGCAAATGCGTGTGAAGCTGGGTGGAGATTTAGATGTGCTTTGTTTTCACTTTAGATGTTTCTTGTCCTGAGGCCTTTCATTCTTGGGATATAGACTCTGGTTTGTGCTCAGAGACTGGGAAGATAAATGTCTTTGCTCCTGAGACAGTCAAAAAGGGCAAAAGCATTTCTGGAGGAGTTGCTTGAAAATTTAAGTGAGAGCTCATCACCAGAAGGTGCTGGCAAGGAGTTTGCTGTAGAGCAGTAAATTGCACATTAAAGAAGAACCAACAGTCAGACTGAGAGGATGAAGACCTTGTATGTCACTGGATGCAATGACCCCCAAATGACAAATAATATAATACTGAAACAGAGATTTTCTTATGTGGAGTATTTATAGTCTTTATTTTCCTTGTCATGTGGCTAGTGAAAACATGCTTCATACAAGATGAGACATCAAGACAGCAACAGCTCCAAGAGCTTTGCAAGGAGATGAGTATTAACTATCTGTTGATTACAGAAACCCCAAGGACTGACTGAAGGAGGTGGTAATTCAACACATACAGGTGGGACCACTTAATAAATGGGAGAGATAGCATATCTGCAAGCACCAGGAGAAACTCAGCCCCATGAACGCCTGGGTTAGATGCAACCAGGCAGGGGCTTGGCAGAGAAGGGCTTAAGAAGAGGAGCAGAGACTGTCCATTTAGAGAGACCAAATAGTAGTGTGCTGGGTAACTAGCAAATGCAGACTTCAGCTTCTCCCTCTTGTGAATGTTCTTACCCCTGTGGATAACCCCATTTTATCATCTTCATATGTTTGTTTCACAGATAGACAGGGTGTTAGCAAGGCAAATGCTTTCCTGAAAAGTAGCATCTTATGATTACCCATATCACTACTGTCTTTTTTTAGGTCTAGAGTCGAGCACTTTATTCTGTTGGAAATAATCACTTTTTTTTTCTTCATGTTTCCTAGTTTTGAGTTGAATATAGTCTTTGTGTGGGTGGGACTAAAGGAGAACTTTCTTTTGTTCTAATGACCAGTATTTTCTGTAACTATTTTCTGCCCGTGACTGTCTTGACAATCCATTTATTTAGGTAGGTGTAAAAATGAAAGATGCAGTAAGGACAAGCCAGTCTATACTTTTGATTTTCTGTTACATATCAATAAAATATGAAATCTAGTGTTTTTAAAAAACTAATGGCTAATTACTGGTGTTCATTTTGATCCTGGGTCTGTAGAGAGCTGTTCTCTCCTGGACTAGAGTTATAGTAGAGTTCTTATGAGAAAATAAACTCAAAATCTTGAAGCTATGAGAAACTTGGTGCTTATTGGGAATATTATTATGGCTATATTTCATATATCTGCTTCATCATGTTCCTTATATTTGCCAGTGATCCCCCAAAGAAATGTCTCAAGACAAGGCACCTCAAGTGTATTGGAGGTCAGTCTGACCTTGCTGGACTGCCTGTTAGCAATTTTTCTTGCCATGATCAAGGTAATCAGTATCTGGAGGTATGATTGTAAGAAGATACTGAAATACCTATATAGCCTGCTGAAGGTGAGAAATAGATGAATCATCCTGATGAATCCATGAAATAACTTATCAGCTGAAATTTCCCTTATGTGGCCCTATGGTATACTGTATGGGCACATGTCTGTGATTCTGTACCATGGGAATACCACAATAAGACGATAGTCCTGTGATCCTCTCCTGTGTCCACAGATCTGTTGGTTTCAGCAGCAGTTTCAATGCATAAAAAGGGTGGTGGATGGCTCCTATTTTTAAATGACAAATTGCTCCTAGATACTATACTGGATAGAGGTGGTACTACAGTTCAAGAATTGGATTCAAAGAGACATCTGACTGCTGAAACTCAGACCTCCATAGATTGTAAATTATTCTGGATATTGCCCTCTTCAGTGCAGAACAGAGGAACTGGGAAAGCTAAATGATGACAAACTGAAAGTTAAGTGCTAGTGGGGATATTGGAGGGTGTTACTAACCATCTTAAATGGCAAAAGTTTTCACATATGATAAGATGCCAAAGTGAGTGGGTGACAACGGAGATCCAAATGCCAGCAGGGATTATTAATGTTAATATTGCTATGAAAAGTACTTACTAAACATTTAAAATCATGTTTTCACATTCCTCACTTAACTGCAATCCCTCCAAGCTAATTTCCATTCCAGATAAATTGGCAGATTAAATGGATGGTTTTGTGAAGTACTGGATGTTAGTATGTGCTATTCATAGATATTTTTCTTTCCTGTCTGATGGCCTCCATAGCTACGGAACAGCTATCTTTCAAATACAGTTATCTATCTTGCTATATGCGTCCCTATTTTCAGTTGGGAAAGATGATGGACTTATCCTAGATGCAGAACACCAGGTATGGTATCAGGCAATATGCACATCCCTTGAACTGCTATCTTGCTATTTGTATGCAGCCCAGCACAGAGCTGCCCTTCCCTGACACAGGAGCCCAGTGCAAACGCATGTTCAGCTGCCTCTCCACCCACAGGGGCTGTTGCAGGGTGTTATTTCATCCCAGATATATGGCAATATAGGGACTTGTGAGCTAGCTCAGGTAACAGAAAAGGGACAGTCTGCCTTTTGAGTAAAACTGAGTGTGGCTAAATTAATTTTCATAAATAGCATGCTAAACTAGTTGTAGTACCTCTCGCCACACATGACAGTGTGTGCAGTGTAGTTCACAACTTTTTATTTAACAATGTAGATGGAAGTAAAACCCTCCTTTACTATGACAACGACTATAGAGGGTTGTAGAAAGGATTGAGGTTTACCTGTTAAATTAGGTTCAGAGCCTTTTACTGCTGAAATGAACACACAAGAGAAAAAAAGCAAACATAAAGGAGAGATCACATGGACTAGAAAGCCCCCTTGCCTTCCAGTTTTCACAGGAACATCCAGACAGGTGGTAACATCAGCTCTATTTAGTCTGCATGGAGCAGAACAGGGCACAAGACAGCAGTGAGGCAGCATCACCATCAGAGCAGCGGGGCAGCATCTCTGTTACATGATGGGCTCCCTGTGCCGTGCTGACGGGGCTCAGTGCTGCTGGCACCAATGCCAGTGGGTGGCAAGAGACAAATCTGTGGCTCTCCACCTCGTCATACCAGAGCAAACAGATCAAAGGCAGCGACATGCTGTCAGGCATGAGACATCTGTTCTTGAGAATTTAAAATAAAAAGAAACCTTATGGTCTGAAGAGTGCTCAGAGCAGCCTTGGTCCAGAACTGAACAGGACAGGGCTTATATGTGTGCACTGATGTGGCATGGCAAGGATCATGAATTGCCTTTTAAGGAATAATTCAAATCTTGCCATCCTGGTAGGCAATGTTTTTACAATGAGTTGAAAGCAAATCAAATATTAGACCAGCCTATAATTTCTCTGCCAGTTGCTGTAGGTTTATAGTCTTTTATTTCTGTGTTAATTTTTTTCAGTTTTAGCTTGGGAGCCTGTTTGTGTGTTTCTGTAATCGAATGAATGGCCTATGACTGTCTAAATTCCTTTAAGAGAGTGCTCCCAGAGACACAGTGTCAATAACCTGAAACATGCAGGATTATAATTATCTGCAATCTGTCTGATAGAACAATAATTTAATATGCATAGGCACAGGAGGGTCAGCTCTTTAGTTCAAATTAGCATGTCTTCATTGAATTAAATGTATCTCTTCCAGTCTTAGGCAGGTGAAGAACTAGCTCAGTATTTCAAAGCAAATTGTAGTCTCAAATCAAGAGTTTACCTTAAAAAGTGTGTTCACCAGTGGTACTTTCAGACTTCATCACAGAAGAAATTTCACTCTGTAGAATGATTAGCTACTTCTTCCTGCACAACGTCCAGGAACTCTCTGTGGTGTTGAAAGAGGTACTCACTAATGCCAGAAAGTGAATGCTGATCTTCAGCATCAACAAGATGCTAAGTCAGGTACAGTTTAGCAGAGGGAATTAGTAAAACAAGACAAAACGTCTTCTCTCTCATGAATGCAGAAGTGTTCCTGATTCCCAGAACACAACCTGTGTTGATTGGATGACATGACATTAAAACTGCTGACATGCTCGGAGATGGGATGCTTGTTTACAGTGAATTGAAATTCAGATCCATATAGTCTGAGCAGTACTGGCTGCAGACAATTTCATATTGTTTTCCTTCCCCTGCACCATTTCTTCAGCAATGTTTTCCCTCAAGAAGTACTGGCTTCTGCTAACCACAAAAAAAAAAAAAGACCTGAAAAGCAGAAGGGAGGAGGAGGTGAGAGCAGTGCCAAATCAGACACCAAGATCAGGGAGGAAAGAGGGAGAGGAGGTGTCCAAGCAGAGATTTCCCTGCAGCCTATGGTGACACATGGTGACATGGCAGCTGTCCACCTGCAGCACATGGAGAAGCATGGTGGACAAGTTCCTGAAGGACCACAGTGGGGCAGGCAGGCATGGATTTGTGGCATCTGAAAGATCACGGTGGGCAGACCTGGAGCTGCAGCCTGTGCAGGATTCTGGAGAAGGCCAGATGTGGATCCACAGCCATGGAGGGCCCCATGGCAGAGGAGGTGACTGCTCCCACAGCAGCCATGACTCTGTGTGCAGCCCGGGCTGGAGCAGTTCCTGAGGGACTGCACCTCCTGGAAGGGACTCATGTCGGAGGGGTCCCTGAAGGACTCTGTCCTGTGACAGGGACCCCTCACTGGAGTGAGGAAAGCACATGAGGAGTCCTCCCCCTGAGGAGGAAGGAGCAGCAGAAACACCATGTGGGGAACTGACCCTGAGCCCCCCTGCCCATTCCCTGTGCCCTGAGGGGGAGGCGGCAGTGAAGGGATCCGGGCCTGGGAAGAAGGAAGGGGTTGGGGGAAAGTATTGAGATCTGCCCATGTTTTCTCTTTCTCCTGATACAATTTTTTTCTTCCCAAGTTGTGTTTGTCTGTTTCACCTCTTACTGTAACTAGGGAGTGAAACTCTACCTATCTTTGTCTTGAGTAATGAGCCTTTGGGTGGATTTCCTCCTCTCTATTCCAGGGTGGGAGTGTGTGTGGAGGGTGTGTGTATGAGTGAACAGAGGCTGGGCTGCTACTGACTGGGCCTAAATCATGACAAAGAAGAGCAATATTGCATCACTCAGGATATGGCTAATGAGGAATGGATGATTTGCCCCTGTACTCAGCCCTGGTGAGGCCACACCTCAAGTACTGTGTCCAGTTCTGGGCCCCTCAGTTCAGGAAGGAGATTGAGGTCCTGAAGCAGGTCCAAAGGAGGGCAACCAGGCTGGTGAAGGGACTCGAGCGCAGACCCTGTGAGGAGAGGCTGAGGGAGCTGGGGGTGTTCAGCCTGAAGAAGAGGAGGCTCAGGGGAGACCTCATCGCTCTTTACAACTACCTGAAAGGAGGCTGGAGCCAGAGGGGGGGTTGGTCTCTTTTTCCAGGCAACTTTCAACAAGACAAGACAGCATGGACTTAAGTTGTGCCAGGGGAAGTTAGGGTTGGATATTAGAAAGAATTTCTTTATGGAGAGAGTGATCAGACATTGGAATGGGCTGCCCAGGGAAGTAGTGGATTCTCCATCCCTGGAGATATTTAAAAAGAGACTGGATGTGCCACTCAGTGCCATGGTCTGGTAACTGCAGCGGTAGTGGTCAAGGGTTGGACTTGATGATCTCTGAGGTCCCTTCCAACCCAGCCCATTCTATGATTCTATGATTCAGTGATAGCTCTGACACCCCCAGTTACAAAATCTAACAGACATTTAATTACACCAGCAGGCAGAAAGTTCAAAACAAGCAATGGAGATGGGTTTTACATAGTACGCAGGTAATCCATGTAACCACTTGAGCCTGGATGTTGTGCATGTTAAGACTTCACAAAAGGTCAAACCCACACCTAGACAAAATCAGTGAGAGGCCCCACCAGAAGCCATTAAATGCAAAGGCAACACCCCTTGTTTAGAAAGCCTATGAGCTACAATTTTTTTGAAGTCAAGGAGAGAACTCAGGGGAAATACAACTGCCTGACTTCCTTGCTTTAGTACTCATCTATTGTTGACCACAGTCAGGACAGGACACAGCGTTCATCACACCTCTTGTCTGCCTCAGTAAAACTCATCTCGCATTCTTATGTTATGCTGCATAATTGGATAGGATCTCAAAATTGTTGTAAAGACCCATTGTAACTGAAAAAGATAAGGAGCTGGAATAGTACTCTTAGTCCCGCCTCCTGACTGTAATTTGATTGTTCACCAGAGCAGTATTTTATGGTATAAAAGTTACAGGTCTGGACTGCAATGTATGTATTCAGTCTTTGTTGAAGTCTTAAGGTATTTTCAAAAGCTTGGAAAGAGATAAGAACCTTATAGTTTTCTCAGAATTCTCCAAAAACAGTTGTGTGGCATGTACAGAAGTTTTAAAATAGAGCATCCATTTGTATGATCCTTTTCCCCTGCACAGCAAACCAACTAGGCAGTCACACTATAAATGTCAGATCAAGCTAAAACAAATTGCATTATATGAGTTTTGCATATATGTAATCATTTGAAATGAAAGCCACAAGAAGCTTGGTACAATGAAGGACGGAGTGAGCTCCTTCTGCTGTTTGCAGTGGGAGCAACTAAAGCCTCATCCTTCTTATAAAGGCATTATGTTTAAAGAGACTGGGAAAGATGCCCATGTTCTAGCAATTTTTTTTCTTGCCTGTGTTAAACAGAAAACAAGTTATTGCTACAGTAAAGAACCAGGCTTTTAAAATGGTAGAAACATGCATCTTGGTCCTGTTATAAATACATATATTTATCAGCCCCTACAGAAGAAGAAAGCATATTATAATATGATTACCCACAGTGAGGAGCTGCTGGAGAGCTAATAGCTCTCTGCCTTCTTGAACTTGCAGAGCTCTCCACTGCACTCTGGAGACTCTTCTACTCTGTGCTCTTTGCCTGCCTAAATTCAAACCTATTGTCTCAAACAGAAGGTACATTGCAAAGCACAAAAAGGTATTTTAATAAAATGGTTCAGATTAAATTGCTGACTACAGGACAATTCTGCGGGTTCACAATAAGAGTTGTAGGGTTCCTGCTGCCTTAACTGCATGATAAACTGCAAACCTCTTGCTTTCCATGCCACAGGCACAGAAAGCATTGTGTGATCACCACTGCTTTTCTGATTTATTTTTCGTGGCTGCTGGTGCCCATATAAAATCTCTATTAATGCTCCCTCAATATTTTTCATAGATTATATAGTGCAATCAGATTGGCAATTAATGTAAACATGGATGTGTTCTGAATTACATTTTAATTCTCTGTGTCCATTGCATCTGTCAGCTCAGTTTGTGCAGCTGCTGTAGCTGTGGTTATTAACTCCATCAGCAGGGCTCTAGAGAGCAGTTTGCTCAAGTTTGCACAAGGCCTGGATCTGCAGGAATTTTCATATACATAAATGCCAAAATCTTCTGTTTACACCCAATGTTTGCAGAATATTATACCATGCAGGGCAAGGTGAGTGCACCTGTTATTTTACTGTTCTACTGTTGTTCTTCCTGTTTTTTATTATGGCTGAAAGCTACCCTCAAGCTCTAGCAATACATGACAGGTTGTTTTCACCCAGATCTCTGCACCTAGTTTTTCACATTAGCTCTCTAGGCACAAAGAACTGGTGGGGTTTTAGTTATTTTGAATATTGCACTGGGAATCTTAGCCAAAGTTCACTGAACTTAACAGAAAGCCTCATACTGGCTAGGGTAAGATTTGGTTCCAAGTCAAGAGTGAAGACCTTTGCCCTGAACACTATGAGATCTGAACTGGTTAAATTAAAAAATGACAGAGTAAGAAAAACAAAAGATTAGATATGAGTATGTGTCTACAAACATAGGGACATATGTCAGATCTTTTCTGTATTAGTGAAAAGCTGGGCTATCTGTAGTCTTCTCCTAAGCCTTAGTCTTTCTGGGCTGTAGGAATTATCTGATGGCTTCTACTTCTCAGTAAAAAGATGGAACGATTTTGAGCCTGGAAAAGAGGATCGTTGCTGGTTTCTTTCTGAAATCTATCAGTTACACAGTTTTCAATCTTTTTTAGTATGCGCTTCAGTGGTTTAGTTAAATGTTTTTAATCACAATGTCATATTGTATCAAGTAACAGAACCTGCAGAACTCTAAGTGTATTATGTCAGTTGTCAGTTTTTATTAACTAGGCTTGTCAAAAATGCTAGCAATATTTCATCGCTAAATGCTAACATTCAAAAATTTACATTTCAGAGGGTCGCTATTGCTTTCTCTAAAGCATGTTGTTAGTGTGCCTTATACTTGTCTTACATTGGACTTAAACCAGTTTTTAACAATAACATATATAGTATGCTCAAAATTTTACCATGATTTTGCTTGGGATCAGTGCTAAGCTAACAAGCCTGCAGCCAGCCATGAAAAACTCTTCAGTCTTTGGAGCTTTTGCCCACCATTAACACTCTACCTGTTCATATGCATGCCTCAGTCTTTGTGCAACATCAAACACAGAGTACTATAATGAAAAAGATACATCCTGGTGAAGGTTATATAGCTCTGCATGCAAAAATTTCAGCTCTATCAAAAGTGCCTATGAGTGCTTTTACAGATACAGTGAAAATAAACAGAGCATAACCTCTAAATTTTGATGCAGCCTCTGGTTCTTAACTCCTGTAGTTAACACAAGCATCATTCAGATGTTAAGGTTTGTATACACTGGTTAATATTTGCACAGTGCTTTGAAAATATAAACCATTGATGTCCTAAATAATATTCAGACCTATACAAAGTTGCTGGTTTAGTACAAGCTCTAGAAATACAGACCTCCTGAGGCAATATATAAAACCTCAGTGATCAAGAGCATAATTCTAGCTCAAAGATGATGTTCTAGTGTGACAGACAGGGTCCTGATTTGTTGAAAAACCTAGAAACACCTTACAATTAGCTGGCCAGTTATGAAACACTTATGCCTAAGTTGTGGCATGGATACAAGGAAAGGACATGCAATGACACTGAGCAATTGAATCAAATATGCTATAAAATAACAGTCCTAAAATAGTAAACATTGCGATGAATTATTAAAGTTGCTTATTTTAACATTTTATTTACTGAATTTTGCATTATTAAAATTACAAACCATCAACTCACATTGTGTTGTCATTGAATCTCACCTCCCTGAGGTTTGCTTTGTTCCCATTTAGACTACCCTGTTGATTAACCTGATCTTGGCTGCTGACCTTTTTCTCATTACACCCTTATGATTCATGCCACCGATTCCCTTTTGCCCGTTCCTTCTCATTTGAATTTTCTTGGCTGTGCCTGCAAATCTTTGCAAAGCTCCAGCACACCATGAATCTCTCATCATGTGTTTTCCCATATGCAACACCTCTTGTGCTCCTTGTCCCAGAGTGCTAAGTTACTGTCTTCTTTCATTTAATTTTATCCCTGGCACTCATCTCTCTTGCAATTCTCAAATGAAAATAAATTAAAATTGCTTGATATAATGAAAGCCCTCATGAGATGCCTAGCATATGCCATCTTTACTGTGATTGCATTCATACTGCATAAACTTTAATATACTTCCACTAAAATACCTTGCACGGTTGCCTGTAGAGGTCCATCAATGGACTCTTTAGCATGGTGACAAGTACAGACTACTTCTGTGACATTCCCCAGATGGACCAAGACTTTTTGACTGAATCTTTTAAGTGATCATCTCAAAAGGGATGAACCTGTAATTCTAAAAGTGGAAGATTTCAAACAGAAAACTTTTTAGACAGACCTAAAGTACAAAATTATTGGAACATCTCTACCTATACCCTTCTGAGTTCCTGGAAAAAGCCTTGATCTATCTCATCTGAGGACATAACACTGCCTCAGCTGCAGCACCTCGCTTTGTTCTTACTTGTGTGCCCACTCTTCCATGTCAAATCTGATGTCCACCCCCAGGCTTTCATGTATAACATGATGTAATTAATACACAAAAAAGAATCCATTACAATTTCAAAGAGTACCTGAGTGAATAGGTCCCATGGACAAGCCCTGTATGATCTTCAACATTGATTTGGCCCTTTATTGAAGTTAAAGAAGCTTCGTAAGACTAATTCCTTCAGGAGTGATACCACAGCACAGATAATCCAGGCAGCAACAGTGTAAGGAGGGTCTGTCTTCTCTTGTGGCTTGCATGTTTTATGTTTAAAGCTACCTATTTATAGCATTTCTCTTATGAATGCTAAATTAGTGCCTGCCATTTTTAAAACAACACTTATCTGTTCGGGTGAAATCTTTTTATTTTTGAGACTATGTACCTTGTGCATGTAGTCATACTGTTGGCAATGACAGCTGCAGTTTGAGTCAAGTCACACCAGCAACAGAATTTTGCCATTACCCCTCACTTGCCTTTTATCCCCGAGACTATGTCTTGTCTTGTCTTGTCTTTTGTCTTGTCTTGTCTTGTCTTGTCTTGTCTTGTCTTCTCTTCTCTTCTCTTCTCTTCTCTTCTCTTCTCTTTATTTCACTTTTGGTTTGGAAGGCACCTTAAAGATCATCTCATTCCAATCCCCATGCTCTGGGCAGGTGCACCTCCCACTAGATCAGGTTGCTCAAAGCCCCATCCAACCTGGCGTTGAACAATTCCAAGGAGCGGGCATCCACAACTTCCCTGAGCAACCTGTGCCATTGTCTCATGACCCTCACAGTGAAGAATTTATTCCTAATGTCTAACCCAAATCTAACATCTTCCGGTTTAAAGCAATTACCTCTTGTCCTATCTCTATCATAGAATCATAGAATCATAGAATCATAGAATCCTAGGGGTTGGAAGGGACCTCGAAAGATCATCTAGTCCAACCCCCCCTGCCAGAGCAGGGCCACCTAGAGTACATCGCCCAGGAACGTGTCCAGGCGGGTTTTGAATGTCTCCAGTGAAGGAGACTCCACAACCCCCCTGGGCAGCCTGTTCCAGGACTCTGTCACCCTTACAGTAAAAAAATTTTTTCTGATATTTAACTTGAACCTCCTATGCTTCAATTTACACCCATTATCCCTTGTCCTATCGCTGGTCACCACTGTAACTTCCTTCTGGGCTTCGGAAAGCTGCTTTACTACTCTTCATAGATGAACTTCTGGATATTTCCAAAGTGTTAGTTCAGCAGATGGATAATTTTGAGCTTGTCAGTAATATGTGCCTCATGTCAGAAGAGAGATGCTAAGCTGGCTGTAGCTCAACTTAGCCATCACTGTGGTTACGTGTCCCCAGAGCAGCTCATGTGGAAGAGGCTGTGCTGCTCATCAGGCAGGGTTAGGCACATATTTAGCTTTAGCTACAGATGTTGACAGGCAACACTGTTAAACTGCTACTACCTATGTCTGAGCTTCTCACCCTGGGAGATGCAGGCAGTGCTGGTCACGGGGCAGAGTGGGAGCTGCACCTGGTCCTGGTGTAGGTGCCTAAGAGCTGGGCTTGTTCAGCCCGAGGAGAGACATGAAGTGGAAGGCTATTGCTGTCTTCAACTACTGCCTGGGTTAGAGGGGAGGTCAGTCAGACTCCTCCCAAAGGTGACCAGGGAAAGAAAACCTTCATATGTTGGAACAGAAATTCTGATCAGACGTAAAGGGAATTTTTTTTTTCTCTGGGAGTCTGTCCATTATAATGACTGTGAAAGAAGTTGGGTGGATAACACCATAAACGTGCTTTGGAGGTCATGCCCTCCCTGGCCCTACAGGGCAGATGGAGTGAGCAGCTCAGCTGGAGGTGGTTGCATTGTGAACAGCAGCTGTACCACAGGACCTTCAAGGCTACTCAGCTGGGAATCACCCAGCTACTTGCTCTTGTGCCTTCAAGGTATTTTTAGGAATAATAACAGCTTCTTTAATATTTACTGAACTCTCTTTGAGAACATATAAATTGGAATCCATACATTTTTTTGCTTATTATTTTAAGCAGCCATGTGTTTGATATACAGCAAATGTTTTATATAATTTTTTTCCCTATTACTAAATATGGTACTGCTTTTCTGTTGCCCTGAGCTCTCTTCATCATTAAGAGAAAATCCAGGGGATCACGTAGATATTCCCAGGCTGTTTCCATTTCAGGCAAGAACAACTTCTAAGGTAGACTTTAGTTTAATACTGCTGCCGAATTCGACAGGTTTCCCCTATAGAATTGTTTATGGTCTCACAAATGATTCCCTGGAAAGTCAATCAAGATAACATCAGTGCATATTTTCTTCTTTAGTCCAGCTATCTGTGCCAAAGTGCTATGTTTTATGGCGAAAAGCCAAGATACATTTCCAAATATATTACCTAACACCAAATCCTTCTGTATCAGATGGTAATAGGAAGAGGACTTGCAGATGCGGGCCTCTGCTATGTACTCAGTTAACTTGCCAGAGTCTTATTCTGATAGGATTACACTCCTGATGAGAATATTGCAAAATCTGTCAACCTAGATGGATGCTTGGTGCTGAATAAGCTTTGTTTACTGTCTGTGTGTTAGAAATTAGTTGATCACCTTATGGCCAAAACTCAGTGCTGAAGTTTTCTGTGCAAGAATGATTTGGAATGTTACTTAATTTTATCTGCATCATGTAGAAACAAAAATAAATATTGCAGATGTGAACATGTGCAATACAATTTATATGAGTGTCCCTAAGATTTCTATCTGAACTAGAACAAAGGGATGCCTTCTACTCCTTTTGTTTCCAAGACAATTATTTTGCAGTCTCAACCAGCCTTTCTTGACAGAATATCAGTCCAAGAAAATTCTCTTTATCATATTTGGAATTAAGTATCACCTTGATATTTTGTTAACAACTGTATGCCTCTGTTTAGGTAACAGAAATGTGTACATCCGAGGTAGCTGCTGGCAAATGAAAACCAGAAAAGTGGAATTACAGCCAGAATCAAAATAATACAAATGGACTGCTTTGTTCAGAGGGAAGAATTTGGTCACTAGCCATGCCAAAACTTTCTTTTATTGACAGAAATGGATGAGACCACATTATCTTACCTCAATATCCAGTTTACCAGGTCACACACTGGCTGATTCCTAATCAGATCCCTGGTCCCTCAGAGGTAACAAAGCCAAGCTGGTTCCTGGTTCAGGAGAAGCTTCTCTATGTGTGTCTTCAAAAATATAGTATTTAGCCACCCTCTCCCATGGTAAGAGGCAGCCCTTAAAGGGAAGCCCCTCTGTAATAAAATGTTTTGTTCTCCTCTTCATCCCACTTTGGAAGGGCTCTGATGTCAAGGAGACAACATGTTGAGACAGCAGCAACCGCTGCTACTGTGGCTGCTCGGTAGTCTTGCACTGGACCCCTCAGTGAAGTCCTCCCTAGATAAATAGGCTACCACCTCAAAGAGCCAACCAGGTGAGAGATGAACCATCAGAAGCAGAAGAGACCAGACCTGCCCAAACTCTGTTGCTGAGGATGGGAAATTTGGGGGGGCAATATTTTCAGGAACAAGGCAGAGGGAAAGACTTGCTCTTTTCTCCAGTAGAACAGTCATTAGAGAAATCTCTGGAGATGGCATAGTATGGGATTTTGCAAAACATTAACGTCTTCTGAACATTTCTGGATTGTTAAAAGAATCTTGTTTTCTCACTCATTGGCTCAGAGGCCCTACTAAGTAACACTGCAAATACTGAAATGAGAAAAAGAGGAGGAAAACTCATGTCTCTCATAGCTTTTTGTGCTTTATCATCTCAGAAGGTGCCTCAAGTGCTTTTCTTTTCCTCTCTGAAAGTTGTTTATACCTCCAGGGAGATACTCTAATAGAAGAAAACCATTAGATGGCTGTAGGAACATCAGCAGGAGAATATTGCCTTCTCTTGAATCAGTGAGAACAAATGTGCATCTGAGTCTGCTAATGTGGACAGATGCTTGAACAGCATCTTTAGACTGCAAAAATTCAATAGCTCAAACTTCTATTAACAAAAGCATTTGTTAATTATCATACCACAGTTAAAAGACATAGAAAGACATGGAAATAGAAGGCAAATAGATCCACTTGAGAAATAATAAAGCAATAATAATAACACAAGTAATATCAGGCTATTTTGATCTAATGAGAATGTACTCTTTCTGGTTTCAGCTACTTATCTCTGCTTCAGTGTATTACATGGCTTGCACAAAATTTACCTTTATATCCAAAACATAAACATCAAAGATTTTTCCAAGTCTTCTCAGGATGAAGGCAACAGTGACCTTAGGAAACCTATCAGTCTATATGGTAAGGATATGTTTGCAATGATCCACTTAGTGTTCACTTCAGTAACAAAGGTTCAGACAATAGAATTATGCATCTTTGGTCATACATATACAGTTCATTGGACTATACAACAAAGGGATCTCAAGCTGTTTTCATAGTCATTTTCAGATGTTGTCTAAGAAATCATCTAAAGATTCGAGGAAGGACTGGTTGCCCTCCCCAGGGGAAAGACCTATATATGATCTAAAGAAGAGATATCCAATGGCTCCTCAAAGAGACTCCTCAAAGGACTGACTTCTTGTGATTTGGTCTCCACCAGCACATAAAGTGGGTTGGGATTTAATTTACTGTCCAGAGTGATCTGCAAGAGCACGGCCGGTATGAAGGACTGCAGTAATTCATTGAGCTTTAAAATTTAAAAAAATAATTTGACATCGTTGTATGAGAAGCCTTTTTTTTTATTGCTGTTGCACATGTCAATGAAGTTACATGTTTTAATGAATCACCATGTACTTCTGGAAACATGGTATTCTCATGGAACTGTGTATTATGTATTATGGTTCCATTATTACATTGCTGAATTAAGGTCATATGATGCTAGAGATGCAATGTTTCAAATCAAATATTGATCTCATTTTAAGTGTCCTGAAGATGTTACAGTGGAATAGAATAAACATCCTTTGTTAAATTATACAGCTACTCCCAGGCCTGCTGTATATGTAGGTGTGAAGAGCTCAGAAAGAAAATATTTGTAGTAATACCTTATTCATCCACGTCCTTTAGAAGGTCTCTAAAAAATCAAAGCAGGTCTTTGTTCCTCTTTTCTCAAGCATTTCAGGGAAGTTATAGTAATAGAAGTCACATTGTACTCTCCCATTATGCTAAGACAGCAACACCGTCCAAATATGTTACCAAATACATGCTGGCACATACTAGGAATAGGGCACAACATGTTCTTAAATTGTTGTATCTGAACCACCGAGACAGAGCTGGAGTAAGGCAATGAGGTCTCGAAGTGTGCTGGTGCCTCCCCAAATCACAGAAATCACAGATCCACAAAAGATGGTGTGGAGGGGAAAGTCTGTGAACATGGTGCAGGTCATGCTCAGCAACGGGCAGGATGAATCTGTTTTGTAATGAATTGACCATCTCTAAATGGTTCCATTTATTTTATAAAAAAATTCCCAAATAAACCAGTTCCCAAAGGAACTTCATGGTATGAAGGAGGTGAGAAATTGTATGTTTCTGCTCTAATTAGGAAAATATGGGTAAAGAGAAAGGACATAGTGTAAAATGACAAGTCAAATGCCTGCTGTTCGAAAGTCTCTTATAAGAAAGCAGGGCCAGACTCATGGCTGCTTTAAATCACTGGCTTCCCTGTTAATGATCTGAAATGCATTCATTGCAAATGTGATATCCTCCCAGAGAATGCTATGTGGCCGTACTGTGCAGTAATTAAAGGTTTTGTTGCAAGCAGGGAGAAATCTATAGAGTTTTGCTCCTGCAGAAGAGTAGCCTTTGAATGGTAGTTTCATAAATGAGCCATTATGACATAAGTGGGAAGATCTGGAAAATCAGAGTGAGAGGAACTGTGTTCAGGCAATGGATGCAACTGTCCTGAGTACAACATGGTCATTAGTGTCCTTACAAAAATCAAAGTAAGTACACAGGTGTTTGGCAGCTTAAATCCAAAACTACATTTTGACTGTTGTCTTCCATGGTTTTGCATCAGAATAATTTCAGAAAACAGTAACCTATTGGCGGCATTCAAGGATAGAATATTATTCCAATTTTGCACATGTCTAGTGCTGCCACGCTTGGTCACACAGGAGTGTTATGAATGTGTTAACTTTTTGTAAACTCTGACTGTTACAGTGTCATTCGCAGTGGCACAGGCTTGCCAGAAATGTGCTTGCCCTGCTATGGTTCCTGAGAGCTGCCAGCTGCCTTTCTCCACAAACTTCTGTGCCTTGCTACAGATCCACTTTTCTATCTTCAGGTGTTGAACTGGCAATCTGGATGGATATAACTCTGGATCTGGGCTATGGCATGAGCTGAGCTACAGCCACCTCTGCCTTCCTCTGCCCAGGGCACAGTGTGAGCCACGTAAGCTGAGCACATGTACACTCTGCCTGCAGCCTATTTCTTGGAGGGGAAGGTCTCTGCAGACTCCAAAGTCCAGGCTGATCCATACACAAACAACCTGTTCTCCAAAACCGAGCCTGCGTTCCTCTCACCCATGCAGGCCAAGCTTCACCTGCTTGAATTACCCCATAACCTGGGATTTTGTCTCAGCGGAGTGCTTTGAATTGTCCAGATACTGTCCTTATACCATACCATAGCATGCCATACCATACCATGCCTCATCCTGCCTGGCACCAGGAGATTCTGGTGTGCACATATTTCTATGAATCTCATTGCAGCTGGAGATCCCCATTCAGAGAAGAAAGCAGGCACAGCCTTTTTATCTCCTAAGCTGCCAGCATTGCCTGGCTTTTCTAAATTCAGAGGGCTGCGAGGCTTGCAATACCCACTCTTACACTTAAAAAGGTTTTTCTTAATGAATCTAGGGTTTAGATGTTGCTCAGGTATAATACTCAAGGTCAGACCTTATTTTGCCATTGTCATGATGTTCTCCTTTGCATAAGCAACCTGTCCACATTGAGCTTTTTTTCCCTGCAAATTTTGTAAAGCATTGTACAGGGGTAATTAAAGCAGTCTGTTTCTACAGCATGTTCTGTCTGTTTCTCCTTTTCATTATTAGATGTGATGACACATTTGCCTGTGTGGCTTCCCACAGATGGCACTGAAATTTTGTGATCAAATTGTAAGAGTAAACCAACTGTCAGCTCCCATCACAGCTTCTTGTATTGCTTCACTGGTGTAAGAACACTGTTTAATAAAGGGCTCCTTCTTTTAAAAGTGGTACAGTCTAAATCAAGGGGTATCTAATTCAATACTAACAGATTCAAGGCTCTATTGAACTTATATTTTAACTACAGTTTCTCTTTGCAAAAGCTTTTAAAAAGTCAATGTATTAAGAATTCTCATTCCCATTTTTTTTCAAAGGCAATTGGTCTTTCAAAAGCTCAGAAATTTCACTTAAACACTTTAGAAGCAAATGTGAAAATCACTGAAGTGTGCTTTTTTCAACTTCTAGAAATATATTCCTATGAGGCTTTAAAAACACTGATAAAAACAAAAGGACTTAATTTTCTTTCTGTTGCTTTTGAAACATATGTCTTTGAACGAACTTTACTAAAATTATCATATTTGTACAATAAAATGAAGTGAACATTGTTAGAGAGTGTGTTTAAACCCACAGGTAATTTTCATGGCAAACTGAATAAAATACAAAATAATGTAGGTAGTGAATAATTCAAATGCTTTGAAAATTCTGGCCTCACAATATTCAAGTGTAATATAATGTGCTCACACAAAAAGAGAAAAATCAGATATGCTGCATGATTTTATTTGGTTTAAAATTAAAAAAAATGGTTTATAGGGAAGACAGATTTAGGTTAGAAGTGCCCAGTGCAGTGCTAATACAAGGCATATGTGTGCCTGGTACCAACCAGCCAACCTCAGCCTTCTTTGAATAGATCAGACTTTTCCTGGGGGATCTGACATTTAAGAATCTAAGGGGAATTTCTGCTTGATAATTCAGGTGCTGGCAGGACAGCACAAATGAAGCAGATCAAACATCTATTTGTGGTTTTAGCTTTTTCTGCTATTTATGAATTATCAGTGAATAGAATTGGAATTTAACAGATTTGTTCAGTATTCAAAATATTCAGAACATATTTCAGGCTATGTCTTGTTTGCAAATTATTTGCTTGCAGTACAGGTGTCTGTTCAACTGTTTGCTGTGTATGATCCTCTGCTGCTTGTTGGAGGAGCAAAAGATTTTACAGCAGAAAACAGAGAAACTGAACTTCCTCCCACTAAGAGGCACCTACATGAGCAGCAAACACCCGCTGCCTGTGAGGTCAAGCTGTGATTTTCATGCAGAGAGCAGGTAAAGGCAGATGGTATTGCTGGGCCTCTTTCTTGGTTCACCCAGATCCCAGAGCCACCTGGCCCCTTCCCCACCTTGATCCTTCCCCTAAATGTCCTATGGGCAGTTTTGTGCTAAAACTCCTGCTGGGAAGGACTCTGAGCAACCTGATCTAGTTGAAGATATCCCTTTTCACTACAGGGGCGTTGGACTAGATGACCTTTAAAGGTGTCTTCCAGCCCAAACCATTCTATGGTTCTATGAAGAATCCTGTGAATTTTACACAATTGTCTCCCCATGCACCCTCAAAATAAGTCCCACACCCCTGCACACAATCAGCCCTTGGTTTGTCTGTGTTGGCTGGGGAAGGGGAACTTCTCCAGTGGGTTTCATGCCAGGGACAGGGGCCTGTTTGGCCTCCTGGGATGGTCTTGGAGCAGCTGATTTGGAGACTCTGTTTTTGTTTTCTTTAGTAGGACTGGTGTGTAATTTACTAACCTTTGGTCAGAGAACCTAACTAAAAGGTCTGGGTATCCTCCAGACTTTCCATCAGCATTATACAGGGAGAGGGAACCTGCTTCAGCAGGGCAAGTGGTGAAAACAGCCAGTGTTCCAGGTTTGGGAGTAGAGAGGGGAAATCCCTCAATACAGAACCCTGGTTCCTATTACTAATCCCAGGCTGACACTTCCACACTAATCAGACATTCTTCCATCTTCTGGCGCTCTCAAGAGGCTGATTAAACAGAGGGATCAATGGATGGTTTCACAGTAATTTCACACTCAGAGAGGATTCCTTTTGCCTCTCGCTGTAATTAAAATAACTGACATTTTTCTATGTTAATAAGCTATTTTACTTCTTGGCAGGGCTTGTTGGGGCATAACGAACTTCAGCATGGACTGGTTTGCTGATGTATATTGTCCTTTTTAGTTCTATAGATACAGATGGTTTCTCAATACCACATGAAAGATCAGTTTGACTAAGATACAGTATTTAGTATTAGAATTTCTCATGCGTATATCAAATACTATTTTTAAAGGTCATAGCAATTTAAATTGTGATCTGATGAACCTTGCAGTTTAGTGCATTATGCATTAGATGTACGTATTTTCAGATTTTTAAGTAAAGGACTTAAAACCCCATTATTTTATGATTTTATTCTGGAATTGTTTTTTTCTTGACTGGTAGTCTTTAGTACCTTTCCCTTCAACAGAAGCTGTGTGATTTACTTCTACAGTCCCCCCTCAGCCATAGGGGGGATGCTGTTCACCCACACCCTGGCACAGAAAGAAATGAGATCACAAAAAATTACCAGTCTCATTTCAGCAAGTTAGAAATGAAGAGTCTGAATTTTAGAAAAAATCTGGTCAGCTTCCTAAGGGTCTTTGTAAATTGCTGAGTGTAAATTGTGATTGGAATTGACTGTTAAAGATCTTGGTTGAGCAGGTTAAACATCTGCTGGATTTATTACGGTTTTATTTGTACTTCATCTGTAACTGGCACAATTAGGCCAATCATAGTAAGCGAATCAAATCTAATTTACTCTCTAATGGACCAAAAAGGAACGAATAAACACAGCACTACTAGAGCCAAATGATTAAACATGTCTCTGAGGTATTTTCTTCTATTTCGGCATAGAAGAATCATGGTGTTTATGCTATAATTAAGCACTAAGGACTGATGTAAACTAGTTTGAGCACTCATTCATTTTTCATATGGTTTCATAAAAATGCTAAACAAAACATGTGAATGCAATGAAAAAAATTCCACTGGGATTAGGTACATTTATTTATATAACCATTTACCTTATGCCTAAGATCATTATAGGATTGACACAGAGAGACATATTTATCAAATTGGATGAAAATATGTTGTTCAAATCTTTTTTACATTACCAGGCCTTTTAGAGAAAAAAATTCAGTACATGTGTAAGTAGCTGTCTAGGATGCACATACCATGTTTGAGTTCATTAGGTGACCACCACAAACTAAAGTTACATAACCAAGATTAATGTGATATTTTAAAAGTGTATGAAATGGAGCTGCATCAACTCTGCAGTAGAAGCTGGACACTATTAAGTTTGGACTTCTTCCTTCTTCCCACCACCAGGAAGAAAATCTCAGCTTACAGCTGTTTACTCACACTGCCATCTGGAAAGGGGATTTAATCTAAAATAAGTAAGCTAAATAAGAAATCTGTTTAAAGCGTTATTAAAGATAACACACAGCATGATTTAACCTTATCATGTGAAAGCAACACTTTCTTTTGGAAAAATGGCTTTTTTTTGTGCAGTGTATGCTACTTGCCTTTCAAATTTCAGGAGAGCCCATTTATGAAACAATTTCCTTCAGTGCCTCTGGAGACATTTCATCACAGCAGGAGGCAGCTGCACTCCCCATGGGGTTGCTTTGCACACCCTTGTTTCTCATTGCACCTTTTCTGTCAGCACATACATGCTTTTCCATAGAGCCATGTTTTAGCTCTTCCACTGTAAGAGAGAAGTATAGGTTGGAAATAACAAAGACATGGTAAACAGGAATGCATTTTATTTCATTATGAGACATCTTCACAAATGCCAGTCTTCTGCAAGGACTAAGATTTTCCACAAAAACCTAAAGTTCTTCTTTGTCAGGACTGTGTTAGTGCATCTCTAGGGCAGACACATGAAGGAACTCAGAAATTATTCAAAATTTTTGTAAGAAAGCATGTTGCTCTGGAACTTCTAAGTTTACCTGGATATTTAGCAAACAACTGAAGGTAAAAATAGAAGGGTGTATGCTCTAAAATCAGGACTTTCCACAACCAAGACTGTCATCATTCATCAAATCACTTACTTAAATAGCAAACTAACAGTGGCAGTTTTCAGTCTGGGCTTCTACAATATCTAGCATGAAGGAGTCCTGGCCCACAGCTGAGGCTTCAGAATAACATAACCATCAGACATACTATGTTGCTATAGCAAATTGCCACTGTCTTGGCATAGATTATAGAGCATATTTTTATCAGTCATTACCATTCCCCAAAATATTTTTGCAAGTGGGGCCACCAAGATGAGGCAATCATTTCCACAACCCATGTCAATGTGTGATTCCTGGGACAATTGGGAGGTGAGCTGCAGCAGTGGCATGTGGACCTTCTTGAGACCCTCCCAAGGCAAACCTGAACTGGGCTACAGTATCACATGGCCTGTGAACCCAGCTCAGCTCTGACTGATTTTTAAGTAACCTCCAAGTCACTGCCAAGTTTTCCTTTCAGCACAGCACCAGCTTTAAATCATGTGTGACCTGTTTGATTTTGCCCTGAAAGAGCATAGATAGTCAGTGAAAGCCAAGATGGATGGATATATAAAATTAATGTAAATATATGAAAATATTAATCCTGTGCTAAATGTCAAGTATACATGAAAATTTTGCTTTCTAGCAGGTATAAGGTTTATGAACTCAAACATTAATGCTCAGCCACATACCCATGTAAACAAGCTATTCACCTACATCTTTCCGTTTGTTTGGGTTGCTGCTGTTGTGAGACACAATCCTGATGACAAGAACCAGACTCCCAGGGCATTTGTACCATGCATATTTTATATCAGGAGTTAGATGCATGCCACAAGCCTGCTGGATAATCTGCAGACCTTTTGCAATAGTCTTTTCTTCATAATGTTTTATTTAAGGAATCAAATCAATAAACCTGTTACTGCAATACTGTCCAACTACCCGTTGCCTTTGGTGAATGATTTTTGGGATCAATGATCCATAGATTCAGTTCAAAGGATGCCCACACTCTACCTCGCTGCCCCAGGAAAATTGCTGATGCTGAGTCACTGGTTATGAACTCATTCATCTCAAGGAAAGAGAATTCTGCACACAATATTTTCAGAGATGAGTGTGAGAATAGATGTTGAAATGCAACATCTGCCTACAGATTTCTGTTTTTTTTACTCAGACTTACAGGTGGGTGTTCATTAATTCAGTTCTTACACATATGTAAAGGACAAAACAAACTGTTTATTTTCAAAATGGCAGACCAATTGAAAATTGAAAAGAATAATGCACCTGGCATGATTAATAATTATTTTCTCTTGAAAATATAATGAGAATGTCTTGGATGAGTGGATTTAATGCACCATGCCTAGCAAAGTCTTCAGTGAGCTGGCTTTAAATAGCATCAAGACAGTGAGAAAATATCATGACACCAAAGCTAAAATTCAAAATATTTATCACTAAAAATGTGAAGGTGAAAAGACTCTATTAAGGGGATTAAGGACCTAAAAATGAGCAAAAGGTAGAGCTGAAAGATAGGTAAAGCCTAGAGCTACAGCTGCAGGAAGGATAGAAATGGGATCCCAAAGGGAAAGCTGCAAAGATGTCTTTGATATAAGGCATGGTCAGAGGCAGGAGGTGGAAATTACAGATAGAATAGGAGAAAAAGCTAAGAAATTGGAATGTAGTAGTGGGAATTTATAACATTTGCTTTTAATGCAGATTTCTGGGGTTTATTTCTTGATTACCATATAATTTATTTTATACTGTGTGACTCTATTACAGCTGTTTAATACTGCTTAATGCATGTGTTACACAAAGTCTTGAAGTAAGGAGCTCCAAGCTGAATTCTTTCTTTACAGTTTCACAGCATCATGCTTTCTCCTATGGTTTCTCTTTCTAAATCTTCCCACTGTTTTCACCCAGCAGGGAATGTGTACCATGCAGGAGGCTCATCCTAATATGCTGTACAGATTGGTATTTTTCCTTGTCTGCTGGAAAATGAGCTTGATCTGCCTCATACTGGAAAGGATTCAGATCTGAACACCAGACTAGCTGATAAAAGGATGTTGCTACAGACTATGTAACAAAGGGAGCTGATCTTCTGGACCCAAAGGGATATTTTGAGTGTCAGTGTTATTCTGTGAACCTGACACACATTTTTTGAGTCTGGGGCCAGAGAAGGACAAGGTGTCTAAATCTGGAAGAAACACTCTTCCCTTTTTATCATGTCCTATTGACTATTATAAGCTGTCTCCTTGTTCAGCAGTGATTTCCATACCTCCATATCTAGTTCTCCCTGTACATTATGTAAACACTTAACCTGACACTGGGAGTTTAATGTGCAGGGGCTGTAACCTCACATTGGTACCAAGCACAGGACACTGCTGCTGTCAGGTTCAGCCTCAGCCTTTTCATGTTTGCTCTTTGTACCTGTGCTTAAGAAAATAAGGTTAGCATGGAAACTGCCACTAACAAAGGGAATGTACTTTGTACCACAAGATCCTGCAGGAAAAAGATGTCTTAGGAGGGGGAATGCCTTGAATGATGTTTTGTTTGTGGGTATGAACTCTTCAGCATTGCACATAGTTTCTTGTTAGGTATTGCTATACAAATTAGCCTTTGTATGGAATATGAGCCTGTTGCCCAGCTAAATCAAGAGTGGATAGATACTGAAGTGCCAGCTTGGTATGATACATATATTTCACCTTCATGAACGTTTTGAATTTTTGAATCTGTTCTTCTGTAAAAGCAGCTGTATGTATGGCAAGTTCCTTTGGCAGAAAGAGTGCAGTCAGCAGGAGGAGAAGGTGTCAGGCACATGAAAAAGGAGCCAAGGGACCCAAGCCTGTAGGAAGACGATGACTGAGTGACAATATTGGTAGCATTAATTCTCACTCTGTTTACTCATTAGTGGTATCATGGAACCTGCTATTACTGAAGCAATGAAATTTTCAAAACTAAGAAAGGATATTTTTCTTTAGTTTCTTTAGAATTTACTGTTATTTTGAAATTGTTATTATTTGTTTCAAAAATCATAGAAAAATCCACTTCAGGTTTAAGCACATGGTACCATCTTTGACATGCCACCTGTGGCCTGGCTTCCAGCTGACTGCAGAGCAACACTTGCATGTTTTCAGTTGCCCAGCAAAACCAAAGAGCACAGGTGGGACTCTGTTCTTCACCCCAACTCCACCCTTGCATCCTGCACAAAGAGTTCAGGTCACACAAAATACAAATCCAGGTGGTTATGTGAACCCAGAAACTGCCACAGAAGCCACTGTTCCTTAGAGGTGTCACTGCTAGTACCTGCTGCCAGAGCAGGGCCCTTGAGCCACAGGCTGTGCCAGCTCCTCCTGCCCTCATTCAGATCTCCTGGTACCTCTCAGTCGTCCCAACTAAATGGGGCTCACACATGCACCATACCTTACCCAGACCAGAGAGGCAGGAACCTAAATACCTGTCCCCAGAGCTGACACTGTTGGCAGATCCTCTACTTCCACACCCTCCCCTCTGCCAGGCACTGCCCCCCTTATCATCCTTCAGAGCTCTCCCACGTGCTCAGAGATGTAGTGAAGATGGGCATTCATAATTACTTTTTGATTTTAATAAAATCCATTCATCCATTCTGTGTCATGGTTCGTTTGTGACTTTATTAAAAAAAAACACTAAATTTTACTTTAAACAGAAATAATTTTATGAGTGAAGTGCAGAGTGTTGCCAGTTTTCTCCCTGTGGCTCATCTACAAAAGGATTTTGGTGGAAATAAGAGAGGGTAGGACAGAAACATTTTCATGCTGTTACAGAGAATATAAAATCGGGAGGCAGTGGACAAAAGGTGGCAATGAGACAGCAAGAGAACCATGTACTTGCAGAGATATAAGATCCTAATGCCATAAAAATAGCATTACTGAAAAATAAATTCATGTTATGAGCACATATCCGAAGAGAGCTTGAGGAAGGAAAAGCATATTTATGTAAAAAGAAGTAAGTCCTGTGGTTGCAGAGTTTTGAGAAGTTTCCAGATGACAGAAGCATTTATTGGCCTCAGTGTGTGATCAGGCTGGGTTAGCACATCTCTTACCACTGCCAGATTAGCACATCACTTATCAAGGCAATCTCATGGCTAGACTTCCTCTGCCTTTTTCTACACAACTAAGATTCAAGCTTCCCCTTAATGTAATGCTCAAAGGACTGATTGTACATACCCTCCAGAGTAATTGCAGTCTTAATATTAATATTATAGATGGCATGATTTAAAATACCCGTTTTGATGGTATGATGGGGATAAATTTGGATTACATATGTCTCCTTATGTAAAAGAGATCTTCTTCTTTTAGTAACACATTGTCTGCTGCATTTGCCTAGCACCCCCTACCATATGCTCTTTTAAACAAGCTGTTGCATTTCAAGAACTGTCCCTAGTAATTAACAGGGAAAATATTGCATTTTTTCCAAATAAACTAGAAGACCTTGTATCAATTAAGATTTATTTTTCCCTCTGGCTAGTTGTTCCTGTAAGACGTAAAATCACTTCTTTCTGTTCAGTCCCTCACCTCTTGCCTGTCAGTTCAGCTTTTAGCACCAGTGCTCCTAGAAAATACAAAGCAAGCTTTTCCCAACCATATTTTCATCTCTCATCTTCACTTTTTCTCTAAGTATCTTGAAATCCTGAAAATTAATTTGATCAGAGATCTCCTTTTCAAGTCTATTTTGCTCTCTTAATTCTTGTGCATGGGTCTTTACTCTCCTTCTTCCATCCTTCCAGCTATTTGCATCCCCTTGGATCCTTTTTTTTTTTCCTTTTTTCTGGACCAAGAATTATCTTTCTTTTTTAATTACAGAAAGATTTTGACTATGGCTTTCTGTTCTTCCAATTAATCATCCTAGTACTTGAGAAATCAATACTCTGGCCTGTATGGGCTCCCTGTTCCCTCCTTCCTTTTCAGTTACTGTAAGACTGTATCTTCAAATCCTTTTCCTTTCCCTTCAGCACTTCAATTCTGTCCCATGTAATTTGGTTATTGATATATTGATATCTATAGTCATAAATATCAATATGATATGTATAGATACATATCTGTGCCTAGAACTATGAACCTCAGAGTCTGTCAACTCTAACTTTTTTTCCAGTTCCTCTTCTTTATGGTCTGTCCTATATTCCCGAGATACCCCAAAGCTTTCTGAGATCCAGAGAGGTAACAGTTGAGGGAGTTGTCTATCACTGTCCAGCTCTTTCCTTTCTGTGACAGTTGCAGGTTTGTTTGACATCTAACCATCCAAATCTCAGTAAACAAGACATCATCCTAAGAGAAGAACAGTTTTCATCTCTTGCAGTCTAGATAACCTTTCTTCAAAGTTCTCTATAACTTTGTATCCTCTTGGTTTTGAATTACAATAATATAGGAACATCTTTTGTATAAACATACGACACAGTTGCCAACAAAATTAGGAGCTTCTTCAATCACAGTTTTGCCTAGATTTTGCTTAATTTGTGTTTTTTCTGAATGGAGCTTGGAAGTGGAAATGTTGTTTGAGTAGCAAGCATCCTCCTTGGCAAAGATGAATTTTTCAGGGATATTAAGAGTTCACAGATCAAAAATTAGATCCTCTTGACTGACTGTGCAAAAGTAATCTTGATTCTTAAGTAATAAAGCTGTTGTGATGTCTTATAGGCTGATCTCAGTTTCAGCTCTAGCTATTGTAATTCCATATACAGGTGTATCAATTACTTTGGCCTAACTTTCAATTTGGAAAGAGGACAATGTTTAGTAGAAAGTGACTGGGAAAAAAGTTGGTCTGAAAACTGATCCTTCATTTATCTGAGTTTATTCACTTGTTTATCTGGGTTTCACAGGGCCTGACAGAAGTAAGAAGATGCACACTGTTCACTGCTGAAGGCTGAATGCAGTGGAGGACAAAAATAATATTCAGGGAACACTTTGAAAAGATGACCAGCACAAATTCAATCTTGCACAGCTTAAGCAAAACTAAGCCAGTGGTAATGTTTTATAGGCATTTTGATATTCTAGAAACAGCAGTGGTTTTCTTGTTTGATAGTGACAGTTTTTGTACTCTTATTTCAGGAATACTTTCTTTCAAAATTGACATCTAATATCCATGCCCCACCTACCCAGACAATTATGAAAGATTTCAATCTTCCACAATTTCTCCTTCAAGAAAGTTGGAAAACCCTATTTCCTTTAGACTGAATCACCGTTTAATTTTCCTAAGCAGAGACTTTGTTCAATTTACAAAGACAGTCAGGTGTCTGGATCAAATACAACAGCAGTTATATTCTGCCTCGTGGGGAAAAGTTAATCCAGCTCTTTGACGTATCAGGTGATGATTTGACTCCTCTTGGGAGTTCTAAGTGATGGATTTGCTTCTTTTAAAACAGCAGCTGTTTCAGATATGTGTTACCAATTAGGAAATAATTTTCCCATACACTGAGCCTGTAGAACATATGGTATATTGTGGTCCTCATAATCACATTCATATGTACCCTTACCACTGATTACTCCCTAGGGAACCTAGAACTCAACTAAGTACAGTGTGCAGTCTCATACATGGTCCAGTCACCAGTACTGCAAAAGTAAATCTCCACTGGAATTGCCTCCAGCTGCCTCCCCAAAACTGCCTTCCTCTTGTGAGCTCTTTACGAACAGACAATTAAAAAAAAAACAATTGTATTTAATTCCTTCATGAAGTTTTATTTCATAATCTGCTCATGGCTTTTTTGTTCCCTGCATTTTCCAATTTTAAACTCCAAATAATAAGAATTTTCCTTGAATTTTGTTGCTAGGGAATACTACTTCTCTATAACACATCCTGCATTAAGGCATGTGATAAAGGAGGTGTTTGCATCTTCACACCAGCCTACAGGCCTGAAATGGAAATGTTTAGTGGTTGTCTTTTACAACAGCATCTTGTGCATGTACTGTGTGGCTTAGAGGGCCAGACAAACTGCCAGACAACAGAAACTTTACACCACAACATGGTGAAACAGATTAAGGGAAAGATCTTAGCCACATGCTATGGAGAAGCGTGAGAGTCTAGGAGAGACTTACTTTATCTAATCCAGGAAAAGAAGAGGTTTCTCCTGCTCTGTGCTGAGAAGCAGTAGTTGTGCTCTTCGTATTCATTCCTGTGTAAAACTGAAAGCTGCTAGAAGCTCAGTAAAGAGGTGGAGATGCTCTCCTCCACCAGCTTGGGAGAGCATCCAGACCAGCTGGTGGAAAATCTGCAACCTGCCACCACCTGAGCAAGGTCTGCCCACAACCTCCTCAGAAGCCCACCCCCTTCACAGACAGATATTTTGCCACCTGACTGAAAACAAATCTTTGCTCAGAGTAGGCTTTTTAACAGCCAGCTTTCAGCGTTGCTTCAGATACCATCTTCTTCCTTTGCAGCCTGGAGAAGGATGGTGGACTGGGTGATTTCCAGACGAGTAAATGTTAGCAGTGCTGGGAGCAGCTTCCCTGCATTTCGATGTGATGGTAATGAAACAAAACTGGTGTTGCCAAGTATCACATCTTTTCTGTGGATCCTGTAATACATAGTGTTCTCTCAAGCTTCAGTTCAGATACCAGCACAAGAAAAATCTACCTCGTTGTTAATTCTGTTGCATAGAAATGAATAGAAATACTGAGGAAAAGTAAATTTCAAACAAAAGTTTAAAAGGTTTAAAAACCTTAGTGTATTTGGTGATGTGGGTACTTCAGTCCAGTAATGAAATTAATGGCATTTACATGTTATCATAACAAATACCAAGGGAGCAAAGTTTATAAGGAAGAAGAAAAGATTAAAGAAATTTTGTGACCTTTAATATTGCTGGTTATGGCTTCTTATCTGATATTTTAGCTAAATACGTTTTTAAGTTTCTAGGTTATTTAAACTTATTTTAATTTTTAAAGTTAGTTATTTATGTTTAAATAAATTAAACCATTTAAGTTACTTTAAATCATGTTCAAGCTCTGACACTTTTAAAAGCCACAGATATTGCCCCTGTACTCAGCCCTAGTGAAACCACAGCTCGAGTACTGTGTCCAGTTCTGGGTCCCTCAGTTTAGGAAAGATATCGAGGTCCTGGAGCAGGTCCAAAAGAGGGCAACAAGGCTGGTGAAGGGACTCGAACACAGACCCTACGAAGAGAGGCTGAGGGAGCTGGGGGTGTTCAGCCTGAAGAAGAGGTGGCTCAGGGGAGACCTCATCACTCTCTACAACTCCCTGAAAGGAGGCTGGAGCCAGGTGGGGGTTGGTCTCTTCTCCCAGACGACTTTCAACAAGACAAGAGCACACGGTCTTAAGTTGTGCGAGGGGAGGTTTAGGTTGGATATTAGAAAGAATTTCTTTACAGAGAGAGTGATCAGGCACTGGAATGGGCTGCCCAGTGAGGTGGTGGATTCTCCATCCCTGGAGATATTTAAAAAGAGACTGGATGTGGCACTCAGTGCCATAGTCTAGCACCGCAGCGATGGGTCAAGGTTTGGACTTGATGATCTCTGAGGTCCCTTCCAACCCAGCCGATTCTATGATTCTATGATTCTATGATTCTATGATACATGAAGATACACTGCAGAACTTAGTATTTAAAATCAATTGTAATAGGGTAGCAAGAGAGGGCCAGTAGTGACTACAAGAATATTACACTGTGGGAAAGACACTGGAACAAAATATAATATGGAAGTCTCACTATGGAAGTGAGACATATCACTACTCTCAAATTACATGGCAGTTACTCCAAATTCAACTACAAAATACATACTTTTAATGTTACCTGTGAATATGTGGTTACAAAAAGTGTAATAATAATAGCTTCTTGTTGTAGAGTTAATATACAGGACTCTCACAGAGTCAGTGGTATAATAAATGAGTGGAGCAAGGAGACCTTGAGATCTGTCCATCACTCCCTTTCTTGTTTCCATCTCTGGAGGAAAAATTTGAAAAAATGTGAACGATTCACCAAGAGCAACCATATGAACTATCAGTTCACTGCAGTGAGAACCACTGAGCTGTACCAGACAGAAACCCCTTCCTCTCTGTGTCCCTTGCAGGAGAACTTGATGAATTTATTTTCTGTTCAACATTATGTAAATATTTATAAATTACCTTTAAACCTCGGATGTAATAAAAACCTCTGGGAGTTTCTGTCTTACAAGTATGCTTAGAACCTACTGACTATATTCTGGTGCATGAAGTTGCACATATACAAACTTCAATACTGCTCCTCTCACAAATCACTTTAAAAGGTGCACCTAAAAAGATACATTTACACTATCATGACTGTCTCCTGCAACCTCCCCCCTTCATTAATCTTAGACTAAAAGCTCTGAAACCTAGAAACATCTTTGGTACATGTATAGTTCGCTGGGACACAAACACAGATTGCTGCATTACAAATTACTATTAATAAATCATTGCAAAAATTTGGAGTTTAATTGCATTGGAATAATGAATTTGTTATAGAGAGAATGCATAAGGGTTGAAATTGCACAGCAAGTTGGCAACTGTTTGCCTTTAATATTAATAGATTAATTAGACAGTGCATTTGAGACATGATATCCTGGCAGAAGTTTCTTCCCAAACCAATGCAGTGAACTCAACAGGATGAAAGTTTGGTTGCCAATGGTTACTCTGTAGATCTTTGAAGGAATTTATTTTTATAACTTGCAAAATATTGGCATCGTCATTACATGTTCAAATGTAATAGTTTAGTGAGTTTGGTGGTATTTTAAAACATGTTCAAGATGTATAATTTTAATACTCCTGAAATAAATCTTATACCTTCCAAACATAAATATTTCTTTTTGTTTTTTCAAGACCTGTATTACCCCACTGGAGACATATGAGCCCTAAAGTCTGGGGATTTTTTTAACATTTTTTTATTAGTGGTTGGAATACCCACAATCTGAGCAAAAGTTTCTACAGCAGCAACCGGTGTAAGGAGAGCTGCTTGGATGAAAAATAGCACAGAACAAAGGAAACAGCAAAAAATGTGATTCTGAAACACACATTTGTACAATACTGAGCCAGTGCAGCTGGGAGGGAGATCTGCCATTCAGATTAATTGGTGATGCACTCTCAATATTGGAGTGATGTGTTTGAAAATAACTGCATGTGATTGCACAACACAGTACTGGCAACATCTACCAAGTAACAATGCTGCCATTGCAAACATAGCAAAAGCAACATCCCTGGCTAACCTGTGGTGGAGTATGTAATCACACTTTAGAGCTGTAGGGAAGGCTCCAGGCATCCGGACTAATACATTTTAAATCAAAAATCTTTGATTTCTGAGAATTTCTTCCTGAGATAAGTGAAGTATCACACAGAGATAGATTATTGTCCGAACCAGCAAAGAGCAATGAGTTTAACTCATAGCACAGACAGCTCAGGTGGGCACAGGAGGTTAAATTTTATAATAGCAATGACCCAAGGAGCCAGTGGGAGGGAGCGGATGCTGCCAGGGCATCTCTGCACACAGCGAGCTTTGAGCCCAGCTACTGCAAACAGCCAAAACAGAGGAAGGGAGCAGGTCATATCTGAAGGCTGTTCCAAGTATTATCTTTCCGTAACTATTTTATTGTTTAATGTTCTACGTTTCGTTTCCTTTTTGTACATACATATGCTGAATTTAAACATAAGCAGTGTCACAGAATCACAGAATCACAGAATAACAGAATCACAGAATAGTAATGGTTGGAAAGGACCTCTGAGATTACAGAGTCTGTATAGTTGTTTGGTCCAGTTAAAATTATTTGGATTAATTGGATGTCAGAGCTCTCATACCTTATAAGTAAATAACAATATGCTGTTATATATAGTGAGAAAAACTGGCTGGAGTTGATTTAATCCAATATGATGCAAGCTTGTCTTAAAAGGCACAATATGAAGTCAGGATACTTGACTACCAAAACAGCCAGAAACAAACTGTAGCAACAGGGCAGCTGATGATCAGCCTTCCCCAGCTGTTAAACAGCTGTTTTGCTAACAAAGTGTCTGTTCATCTCACCCTCCAGACAAGATTTTATTAAAAATTAAACTATCTTAAGTTAAAGTGGAAATGCCTATGCAGATGTTTCAAGCAGCAATGAAAAGATAACTGAACTTTCACCAGTTTCAGTCAACTTAAGAGTAACTACAGGAGAGAGAATGAAGTAATAAGACCACCAAAGCTGCTGTGTTTTCTGAAAGGACTATCATATTGCCTGCATGATTTCAGGAACTACTTGAACAAGTCTTTCAGAAGGGAGATAAAATGTGGCCTTGATTTCAAATGCATGCAAGGCATGTATGTTCAGCAGTGGGTTGACCAGTTAAAACACTTGGGCCAGGGCTACTGATGTATTTATTTCACTGTAAATCAATGGATTTAGAGTTGCTATAGATCTTTAGACATCTCTGCCTAAGATTTGTGGCTTAAAATGGCCTCAGCATTAAGGAAAATAGGAAATACTTCTTTAGTTTCAGATTTGCTCAGTGGCCTTGGAACCCATAACTAGCAATCCTGTGTGCCATCTCTACCTAAAAAAAAAAAAATCAACTATTTTTTTCCTGACTCCAACAGATGTGCTGTGAGGATAAAATCTGATGGTAGAGTTTAGAGGGTCTCAGTAAGTCTAGACAGCTGATAGATATTCTGGCTGCATAAAAAAAGAATCTCTTTTATGGCAGAATGAAACCAGAAACACCCAAAGTGATGAAGAACAGTAAATGACCCATAGCCAATAACCAAATACTAGCATTTCAGGTGCTGAGAAAGGCAGTGGGAAGCACAGGCTTCCCCTGCATGTTTCAGGAAGAGCAGAGAAGGGAACTGTGGTTCCTAGGCTGTGGATAACTAGTTCTGAGGAGAAAATTTTCCTTTCCAGCTCAAAGTTCTATCTAAACCCTGAAAGATCTCCTTCAATGAAACTACATGCCTTGCCTCTAAGAGTTATTTTTGACAAAGTAGAGTTTTCAGACCAAACTGTGTGGCTGAAACCTTCCAGTCAGCTCTAGCACCCAGCTGGTGTGTGACGGAGCCCACCTACGCAGACCTCTGAGGAGGAACCTGAGTGGGGAGTCCCACTACAAGAAGAGTTTGCCTCAGTGTCACTAGAGTTTTGGGATTCCTTTGCTTTCTCACTTGGGTTATTTCCTTGGAAGTGATGCCAAAAACAAAGTGCAAAGATGTAATGCAGCTGAACAGAAGGAACTCAGGATCAGACTAACTGTGTCCTGTGTTTGCCTTGTCCTTATACAACAAGACGGTCCTACTATCAAAGACACCAAATAATAGTTCCTTTTCCTTGTTTCACTGGATTTTTACTATCTAACCAGGCTTTACTGGATATTTACCAATAACTGGAAATCCTCCACACATTTCTAAGGGGTGCTGAGCCATGAGTATCTTACACTCTAATGTCTCACCTGAGAGAGAGTCCACCACCAATTAAGTTATACTAATAGGGTGCTGAAAAGGAAATCTCTGATTTTGATTGTGCAGTGCTCTTCCACAAGTATATCCAAAGGCAGGCTACTGAGGTTGCAATGAGCCTTCAGTTCTCTTGGGCACCGCTACGATGAGTACATAGCATAAATGTCTAGACTGATAAAATGAAAAGTTAACAAACTCCTAAGGTAAGATCAATCCTGAAATCACAGCGTGATAGCCATGGCAATGGGCAATTCTGCTTCTAATATACACTATAAGGAAAATTATATTTATTCCTTACCTTGGCACCTACTGGCTTTTGTCTCAGACTAAGGCTGTCATATTTGTTTGCCATGTGTCCACATTTTCCTTGTGTTTGTACAGATCCTAGCATAGGGACATCTAAATTGTAATGGGTCCTCCCACTTAGGCAATATTGCTACTACAAGATTGATAACAATTATATAGTCAGTATTTCCAAGAAGAAGGAAATATTTGTTATCAGGCTGCATGAGGAGAATAATGAAATTGTGTCTGTCATTTCTATATTGTGTAAAATGCCTAAAATGACCCTTATTTTCTTATTTTGTATACATGTAATGTAATACATGTAATAACATTCCAAATAATTCCAAAAGCAGTGAGACGCTACATTAATTTTTCTTGTGATCACAACACTAGCAGCAGTGCTTCTTAATCATTTGAATGTGCAATTAAGAAAATGGCATGTACTTCAAATTGCCAACATGTAGGATAAAACATCTTCACCCTGAAGAGACTCAGTAAGCTTCCTTAATGCAACATCTTTCAAGGCCACTCAAGGTTTTCTTTTTCCATTTCTCTCCTTCTTACTGCACACCTAACCATATGGGGAACATAAAGCTTTTCAGATATCTAGTGTGCTCGTCCTGCACAGCTAAGAAAGAGAAATTGGAAAAAGTCAAAATATGATGCTCATTCGTTCCAGGGAACCCAGCCCAGGCTTTGACTCCACAGTTAAACCTCTTAGAAAGGCAGGAATCAAGCATAGTGTTAGAGTTCATGTTTAGATCTCTGTTTCTTACACTCTCAACTCTGCTAGTGTGCTTTCATGAGCACCAAATTAGTATAAAAATTTTTAAAAATCCTGAAATCGCTGCCAACCAATAATAATGTATAACAGTATTTTGATACATGAAGCAGCTGGTATCTCCTACTAATATTTCAATTAGCAATATGAATGCTAGTTATAAATATTTCTGTGCACTTTCAGAATTTACAGTTGGAAGGCTTGTCTGGAGAAGAATTGGAAGTCCTACCATTTTCAAGAGGTATTGTGCCTGAATACCTCCTGAAGCAGCAGGTAGACAGGATGCTACATAGGTACTACTCAGGCATGTGTTCATATTACAAGCAAGATCCCAGCATTGGCTGCAACTGAGATTTGGCATTGATAACCACTTTTAACACCTCTTTTTAGTTGCTTGTAACTTTGCATAGCTGCAAGTGCTTTTAAGTGCTCTGTCTATGACTTTCTACTTGGAGAATAAATTTGTTTTTAGAGAGTTCAGCCAAAAACCATTTGCAGAAAAGCTGGATCTCTCACACAGCTTACTGCATTTGAGGGCCTGAAAATTTCTACTGCCTCAAGCAGAAATATGAGAGAGCCAGAAATCTCCATTGATATGTGTCAAACTTTTGCCCACATTCCATTTTGAAAATTCACTTGGCATAGGATCAGTGGAGGTTTATTAAGATTTAGTTTCCAAATTCCCTGGCAATTTCAGTCATCATATGCATATTCTGGCATATGCAAGTAAACTGGGAGCCTGCAGGTAGGTGAAAACTGAGACGAAGAGGTGAAAGAATGAAAATGGAACTGAGTGGGAAAGGATGCAATTTACTGATGAGGTATGAACCAGGATGTGAAAAGATCCAGACCATGCAGGAAGTGTCGGAGGTTGAATACCTTGGAGGATACCAGCCTGATGAAGAGAGCCTGAAACTGGAGACTGGGAGAGTGACCTGAGAGTGGATACGAGTTGCCTGGGGCAAGAGACTGAAGTGGTAACCTTGAAGGTTGCCCAGGGAAGTTGTGGCTGCCCCCTCCCCAGAAGTGTTCCAATACAGGTTGGATGGGGCTGTGAGCAACCTGATCTAGTGCAAGATGTCTCTGCCCATGCAGGGGGTTTGGAACAAGATCTTTTATGTCCCTTCCAACCCAAAACCATTCTATGATTCTATGAACTTTAAGGTTCCCATGATGTGAACTAAATTCACAACATAGTGATGACACATGGATCTTTGGCCAATACAAGTAATGTCCTTGTAGTACTTACACAGTTTTCTCATTTAGATTTTCCTTTTTCCTCTTATTGAGAGAGTTGTATGGCTATTTCCCTTTATCTTAATAATAGAACTAGAAGAGATCATTCCTGCCAGTGTTGTGCTCTTTACAGCAATCCCCATCTCTGATGGGGAATGCTGCTCCCTGTGCCCTCCTCCTGTGCTCCCTTCCACATCCTCTGGATTTGCAGTCTAGACATGTGAAAGAGCATGTGACTTTTTATATCCTGAAAACTAATGCAGAGGTGTTAGAATTACTGTCATAATCGTCTGAAGAAAACTGCTATGCTTTCCAGAAGGAGAGGGGAACAGCAGGAGGTTTTTTTTAATGTAAGTTTAATTATATTAGCCAAGTAGCTCAGCACAGTCAGAACATAAGTTGCAGCTCCCTGTTTATGATACACCTGCCAGAAGGAATTTCAGAATCCTTAAGATATACATCTAATAACTGGTGTCAGTCCCTAAAGGCACAAGCCTTCTGCTCCATATCCTTTTCCATTTCAACTTGTTCATTTTTTATTGAACTATGAAAACACACAGCAACAAATCCTTTAAAATTAATAACTTACGCAACGAAGTAAGATTAATGAAATGCTTTCTGTAACAGCTTAATCAGTGACAAGGCTAAAGGCTTCAATTCACAAGTTCTGAACTTGGAAATTCACTAAATAAATCATTTCTTTTTACTCATGCTGGGTTTATGCAACTCAGACAGTAGCAGTAACCTTCAATGGATGTGCAAAGGTTCAACAGAAACAAAAAAAGAGCCAACAGATGGCACTGTATGTAGTTCTTTAACAGTGTTCACTTCCTTTTTTTTTTTTTTTTTTTTTTTTTCTTAAACTGTGTAATTTTCAGGGCTCTTTCTGTATGCATCAGTAAAACTCTATTTAGTATGTGATACAGTGTTTTTTTCATCCCCATGACTAGCATGTCTAAAATTTTCAAGGCTAGTTTTAGAACAGCTATAATAGCTCAAATAGCATCTCAAAATATTTTATATGTAGAAACTGCATTTTTTTTATTTTTATTTTTTCCCCTCTGTATTTTCAGTGACTGTCAGGACTATTGCAGGAACACCTTCCAGGCGTGTTATTGTAGAATGTCTGGTGGGTGCATGATAGTCTTCAGCTGTGGCTGTTACTGTTGCAGGAGTGCTGGGATGCAATTTTGGACTGTATTACTGCCTGTGAGATATTCTTCAAATCTGGTGCTAAACTCAGATGTTTGTTGTTAGCAGTATCACTTGAGTATCACTTGCAGTATTAGGTATTACATGCATGACTTTACACGAACTGTATGCTTGCTGCTAGGCTGAGGGTAAGGGCTCTGGAAGTACACTCTAAGATCCCATGGTGGGCTTTACTTAGTTTTAACTTTAAATCACAAGGACCATCTTTTACCAATATACCAACAGGGTAACCCACAGCTTAAAAGACAATCAGAAGCAGGATCAGGAAAAATTCTCCAAAACAAATGGCCACAAAACTTTTATAGTACTGTAACTAGAGCTCTGGAGGAAAAAAACCACAAACACAAACACAAAACCAAAAGCAAACAAACAAACAAACAAAAAAAAAACCAACAACACAAAAAACACACAAAAAACACACACAAAAAAAGTTGAAAATGGATGATTCTCCAACAGACCTTTTTTCTCTTCAAATATAGAAATTAAAATCTACCCATGGACAAGAAGTATCTTTCCTCAGAGGTCATTGATGGAGTTCTAATGTCTCCTGAACTGTAATAAAATACACACAGGTTTTGCCTCTAGGTCTTATTTTGACAACAGTTTACCTGTCCATTTATACATATACTCTCCTGAAATCTGCTTTGCTCTTCCAGGTGGTGTACCCCAATATCTGGATACCTTCTCCACTTTGAGTAAAATATTCTATTTTTTTAAAACTATATTGCTATTATTTAAATATTACAATAGTAATATATCTAATATCTAATCCAGACATTCCTGGGACAGTGTATTTAAAAAACAATTATTATTAAACAATTAAATCTATTGTCTTTTCCTATATATTGATACCACTGCCATTGTTAAATATATATATGAAATATATTTTAAACATACTGGGAAAATATATGGAATATATTCTTTTGAAATATACTCTATGAAATATACTCTGTTTTCTGTTCCACAGGAATAGAGACAGGGAGCCCTTGTGCCGTGAGGCTGCACAACTCAGCTGCTGAGGAGGGGAATAAGAACCCCAAGGGGAGACTACAGCCACTTTGCACAAGTCAGCAGACATACAGTTGCAAACCTGAAGAGCACTTTGTTACCATCCTAAATCAAACACTTTTTAGGGACACTAAGTTGGTATTTATTGATGTAAAGACCCACTTGGGAAAACAAACAGATGATTGTATGGTAAGTGTCATGAAAAGCCCAAGGTTGCTTAGTGATTGCATTTAGTAACCAAAATCTGAACTTTCCTTTCTTAAATACAGATTTCTGTTTAACAGAGACAGCACTAAACTGGCTGGAAGGTGCTGTTGCAGTACAGTGATGCTGGCAGCAGTGCATGTCAGGGAGACAGAGACCAGCTGGATCCTTCCAGGTCTTACCCTTCCAGGGTTACTGCAGGCCATGATGAAACAAAGGTGAATGGTCCAAGAGGGAGAAGTAGCCTTCAACAGATCAGGCCCATGTTGGTTCTTTGGGAACTTTCTGCTGACCTGGCACAGAGACACCATCAATTCTTGAACCTAATAACAGCAGGCAACGAAGGCTGTGCAAATATATTCTTATGATTAGTACTGCTGGACTCATTTTGTGCCAGGGATGAAAGGTGAGAAGCCAGGTGGAGGCCTGTGTGTGATGCAGATGGGATGGAGGCTGCAGACTCATCAGGAGACGGTGCCTGGTGCCCCCATGGGTCTCAGTGGTTCTGCTACAACTCTTTAAAAAGGACTCTAAATGTCCTGGCTTTTTTTTTTTTTAATATTTGGAGTATGGAAGAATGAAAATCTAGCGGGTAGTTGGAAGGAGAAGGAGAAGAAGTAAGAGATGGAGAGAAAGCAATGATTGCATCTAGTGAGGGACCATCAATGGGAACAGAAATCAGAGCAAAGGCTGTGTAGATGTGGGGTGGGATGGGGTGAAATATCACAGTGGAGAGTGGAAAGAGGAAGGAGAAATGAGGAGTCTCAGTGTGTCTCTGGTGGTGAAAAACAGTGAATCTTAATGTGGTGTCTTTGTATGGGAGTATGAGTTTAAGGATCAAGAGTGGAAAATTGCCATTTTGCAAGGTTAAAAAGTTAACCCCAGCAGCTGACATTGCCATGCGGTGTTCAAAGATGGAGCGGGAAGGAAAATGTCAGAGGCAGCAATGCCAGAGGTCCACAGGAGATGCTGCAACCGCTCAGTTATGGTACCTTATTGGTTCAGAAAGTGGTAATGAGAAGACATTTACTTAAAGGCTGATGTTTAAAATAACAACAATTGGTTTTACAAGCATCAACTTGTACCAATTAATAATTGTGTCAGGAAAATGGAGGGTATTTTTAAGTCAGCTCCTCATTCTGAAAGCTTTGACATGTGAGCAAGCTACTCCTAGAATAACAAGTTACCAGAAGGTGATGGTTAAATTCAAAACTGCGCCAGTGTGGCTGTAGATCAGCCTAGAATACATTTAATTAAATCAAGCAAAACCTCTATTTCTTCCAATTTATCCAAAGGTTCTATAGACCTACTCTGAACTCATTTAAATCCATATGAATCTGCTTTAAATACAATCAAGAAATGCCTGTGAGTCAGCTGGGTCTTGCTGCTGCCAGCAGCAGAAGCACACAAACGAACCGATGAGATCCTCATGACTTAAGTTAAGTCAGGTAAATGGGAATATTTTTGTTATTAAGGTGACCATTTATGTCCTAATTTGGGCTCGGAGGAAGACCCTCAAGACCCTGAAGACGAAGTGAAGTGACAGTGGTGCAAATATCTGCATGTGCCTAATGTCAGTGTCTCCTTTCTTAACGTGGTGGCTTTTAGCTAGTAGCCATATTCAAAATAGACATATTTTTTGCATAATAAAAAAACAGTAACAGGGAGTTGCAGAAAATTCTCTTATTTTCAATTTGCTGACTTTTTCACACATAGCATTTCCATAACTGTTTGAGTCTGTGAGAAAAACGAAACTCTGCATATTAAAAATGTGTGTTTCTGAAGGGATACACATATCCAATATAACCTTCATTACGATGCTTCTAATTAACCAGTCTGCTTCACAATAATGTATCTAGCTGTCACCAAAATCAACACTTTTCAGTCATTAATAGCCTAAAGAAAGAATGTTAATTTCTTCAGGCTCCATTTCATTTGGTCTCATTACTTTGCAAGCCAGATGGTAGCAAGGCCAGACGTGTCAGCAGGCACTGGGAGGAAGAATACATTCACCAAGTGCCAAGCTGCAGCACACACAACATCCAAAAGCCTGCACTCTGGGGTGGCTGCTTGTGAGTCCTGGGAATTATTCTGCAGAGGGCAGAAGAAATCATGAGTCAATCTAATTTTGTTTGATTTTTCTCACCTCGCCCCCGACAGTAGCTGACAACATCTTCAAACCAACAGTGGTGTGTGCCTCCAGCTGTGAAGGAGGTAGGTCTCCATTCATTTTAGGTGGCCAACTAATTGCCTTTTTCCTTGGGCTGATGGATTTTATTGTCTCTTCTGAACTGAATAAGGTGATGCCAAGTTGGAAGAGATGCTGCCAGTTTTCTAGAGACTTTCTTCCTGCAGTATAAGTTTTAGGACTAAGAGAAAAGCATTTAGTCACACTGGTTAAGTCAAATTGTGAGGCATATACCCAGGCTCACATGGCAGTAAAACCCAGAAAGAGGATTTCACCTGCATTTACAGCCCAGGTATAATGGCTCTCATGATGAAAATTTAAGAGGGTTTTGTTGTTGTTGTTGTTGTTTTTCCTATTGGAAATGTGTTAAGAAATTAGTTTTGAAAAAGAACCACCATTAAAACTTCTGAAAAAAAAAAAAAAAAAAAAGACCATCATTTTTTCACAAAAGCACTCCAAGGTTTGTACTTTTAATCAGAAAAAGATGAGAAATTTCAATGTGACCTGAAACTGAAATTTGAGAAATATATTCTCAGGCTTCCTTTTCTCTCCTTGAAACTATACAGGGAAAGAAGTTCCAAGTAATACAAGTCTAGGGCAGGTTATCTTTCTGTAAAGTGTCAGAACCAAACATACTGAGGCCATTCTAGAAATATGTTCTCAAAACTTTCCACTGGGAATTCTGCCATCTCTCTGACTAGCCTGCAACAGTAATTTTCTATTGTTATAATTAGCAAGGTTTTCCTGAAGTCAAACCTAAATTTTCCTTTCTGCAAATTAAGCCAATGTCATCCTACCTTTCCCTATGCTGAACAATTGATTACCTACTCCCTTTAGCATCCACTTTGTGTATCATAAGAGCACTAACTTTTCCCTGCCCTAAATCTTGTCTTCTGTATATTAAAAGGATGTCTTAAAACAAGTTCAAATTTTCTAAGTTTCTTTTCATTCTTGTTCCTCTATCCTGGATATTCATCCATCATTTTTTTGCCTCTTCCCAGTTTTCTAGTGCATCTATGACTGTTTTTCTTCAACTTGTTCACCATGAAAAACATAATTAATTTAAAGCAAGCTGGAATGTTTAACTTTAAAAAAAAAAAAAAAAAAAAAAAAAGTGAACATTTTTCACAGAAAATTACTTTCTATTGTTTTACAGAAAATGTCTTTAGATTACATTTTACCATCTCAAAACTTACAGTGGAAAAGCTCCAAATGGGAGAAATGGGAGCAGGGAACAAATACACCACAGTGTGGAGAAAACAGTGAAGAAAAACATCTGTTCTGATCCTCCTTTGTTTTGCCCTTTTCTGTGGGAAGTTGAAGTTATATTTCCCTTGTCCATCAGAAGGCTAGGATGAGCAGGACTGCAGGAGGAAGGGTGATGTAGTCAGGACCTCCTGACCCCACGCTACAATCCCACCACAACCCACAACCCTGAGAGGGAGCAACAGCAGCAGCTGCTGCAAGTTGGTGAACTGGTAAAAAATGGTAAAATTAATGACAGGCAGAGATAAAAAATGATCTTCTGGCTCTAATTATAGAGTCGGGTTATAGAGTTTAAATATAAAAGGCTTTCACACAAACTCATGTGTATGATACCCTTATGCAATTAGATATTGCAGAAGACATAGATTAATAGTAATGAAGGCCGTTTTAGAAACACCAGCTAAAATTACCCAGAAAACGAATTGGGAGAAGAATAGAGGCACTGACGGGGAATTTATCAGAAAAAATAGTTTGGTCCCTCATCTGAATAATACTGAGAGAAGGGAAGCAATAGTAATATCAAAATGGTAATCTGCCAAGACAAGAATAATAATTAATTCTATAGTTTTTAGGAAAATACATGAGTTCCAGATGGTACCACACATAGTGAAAAATAACAGTTTGTGCCATTATGTGCAATGATTTGCTCCTGCAACTTTGTTTTAGCCTTCACAAAACTATGTTTTCTCATTAAAGCAGGAAATTTCAATTTTAAGACCTAGACTGCCACATCTATGAAAGCTGCATTTACTTTGTTAACTTACATACTTTCTGGGTGGAGAGTCTATAGACAAAGAAAAGATGGATGAACAATTGCAAGAAAGGCCAGACCTGTCCTAGACCTCTCAGCTTTTGCCACAAGTTTGTAGGGCTGGAAGGCTCCCCAGGGCTCATAAAGTCTGTTCATTGTACCCAAGGCAAAACCAGTGACAATCATGTCCTTCCTAAGACAGGAAATTTTAATCTGCTTGATCTGTTCTTAGAGACCTCCAGTGGCAGAGGCATTACAGAATTCCATGCCATTCTACTCTAACCCATTTTTATGTACACACATATGAGAGGTATATTTTAACATGCGATGAAACTTTCTTGCAGCAATTCAAGTCCATTGTGTTCCTTTTTACTCCTGCACAGATTCCTCCCTTCCATACTGCCTCTGTGTTGAGGACTGTTACCATTTATTCCCTGGTTGTTGGGGTTAGATAATCCTTGTTCATTTGTTCTTTCCTCATACATAACATTTTCTAGAGCTTGATCATCCGTGGCACTCAGCTTGTGATCCATGTCCAACATTAACTTGAACTCATTCTTCTCAGGGATGCATTTATTTGAAGTGCAAGGCATGGTGGTGAAGCTTGTTCAGCCAGGGCTTTTGCCGCAAGAGATCTGGGCTGTGTCTAACATCAGGGGAGACTGAGTTCCTTCCCTGAAGCAAGTTGCTTGTCCTCTAAATGCTTCATTTCCTTAAAAATTGGTACCGTGATTTACCTTAAGTCTGACAGGCTGAGTCAAGAGGGAAAGCATTAACAAACATAGAATGTCTGCTACAAAAATAGCCCCCATGGCTCAGCTAATTTTCTGCCTCTCCTTGTGTGAGAGGAACAGGGGAATTCAGGGAAGGAGTGACAGAAGTGGGTCAGGGTGCTGCAGTAGCCTTACTTCTTCTCTCCCATGGGGAGTTTGCAGTCAATTAATATTGCCACTCAAAGAGCATTAAGTGGGATATCTCATGTCCAGCATCCTAGTTAAATGGTGTCATAAATGAAAGAGTTCTATATTTAAGTTTCTGCATTTCAAAAAGAATTATTTTAACTCATAGAACTTGTTAAGGATGCCAAAAATCACTGCAAAATATCAAAACTGGCGTGTAAGAGAGGGTTCAGGTCTGCATCTCAGAGACAGAAGTGTCAGAAGCATGAATACCAGCCCAGAGGTGAAAAACTTGGAAAGAACTGCTGGACACCCAGCTGCAGACCTCAGGGGAAATGCTAGGGCTAAGCAATAAGGTTATAAGCAAAGGAAGAAAGAAGTTACCAGTGAAGAAAAACAAGGTGTTGAAAATATTGAAATATAATGAAATGCTCCAAAAAATGAAATTGATTTAAATTTGTGAAAGAAAATGGGGGGAGAAGAAGGCAAAAAATTCATATAATTAAAAAATAAATGGAATTGGCTGCAAGGTATTGAGAGCAGGAGAGAATGATTAAAGATAGAATGTGTATGGCCTAAGGATAGATGAATAAAAGTCCCCAGTTTTCAATATAGATATACAGAAAGCCTTTCCAACATTTAAAAAAAATAAATTGTAGAGAAAGACTTTTGACAAGCTCATAAAATCAGGCATTATATCAGGGGACTGAAGACCAGCAACTACAGTACCTATTTTCAGGAAAGGGAGGACAGAAAAAAAAGCAATTCCAGCAGCTACACTACAGTTCATGATCATCCCAGAGCAATGGGCTTCTGGAGGTTTAAAGAACAAGGTGTGTGAAAATTATTATCAAAGACTCAAGGGTAAACAAATGAGGATTTATTAGGCCAGATGAGATAAATTAAGGGGCCCTGTGGCTTCCCTGCCATCAGCATTGGCTGGTCTTACACAGGTCATGCAGATGTTTGAAAGGGTGGTGGGAAATGGTGGAAGGGCTCCCACTTTACTCTAAAAACGCACCAACCAGAGTACTGCCATTTCTTGTCTTTTAGAAGGAAGACAGAATAAAATTCAACATGAGATTCCAATTTATTTGTGATATCCTAAAAGTATATACGATCAGAATAACCCTGTATCTTCCTTCAGTAACTTATTTTTCCATGAAGATGATATGCAGGAAATCTTGTCTATTTGATCTTCAGTAAAGCACCATAGAAACAATTGTGTAGAGCAGTGTTGCTTACTCCAGGACTGAAAAGAATGTAGGAAATTAACCAAACAGGAGATTACAAAAGTTAATCTTGAAGGAAGAAGCATGATACAAGGAGGGAACGTTAGGATCATATGCTGTATGGATCTTGCTTGATTTTTTCTTAATGACTGACAGGAAGAGTGTGCTGATGACATTTTCTGATTACATGAAATTTAAAAGAATTGTCAGGGCAGGGAGGGCCATGATGACCTTGGAGGGAAGTTTAAAAACTGTCATGAAATTAATCATATAAATGGCGAAATTAAGCACTTACAAGCTAAAACTACTTTTTCCCCAGAAGTTTTGAAAAATGTGTAAAGTGGGGTGGATTTAGAAATCATTGAGGAAGGTGTGGGTATTGAAAATGATCACAACTTTCTTAGCAGTGTCTGCAGAGAGGAACATGAGAGGAAAAGGAATGAATGGCTTAAAATGTATTTGAACGGCTTAAAATGTATTCAGAAGAATCAGGGTGTAATCAGTGTCCATCCAGGCACTGGCAAGACATTCTCTGAAACCCTACAGCAAGTGCTGGCGGCTTATGGGCAGATACAGAGAAAAGCTACTGGGTATACAGCTAGGGAGTAAAAGCTCCAGACCTGAAGCATTTGATTTGCAAAATCTTACAACATGCAGGCTGAGGTAGAATGTGATTGCTCTCTATGAGTGCAACATGGAAGATAGAAGTTGGTAATAGAAGAGCTATTTAAACTATCAGACTCTATTAGTCTATGAACAATACTGAGCTGAGGATACACTTAAGCTGGGCACTACTGAGGTCTACTGCCATTAGAAAAATTGTGTTCTTCGACTGCCTTCCTGCAGAAGCAGCAGGAACAAAACACCCTCTAAGATTCTAAGATGAAATTAGTTACTTTTATGAAAAAGATTACATGATATGACTGACTGAGACAGCAGCACAAAGGACTTTTTAATTAAAGAGGACACTTCCAATCCTTCTCTCTTGTTTCTATGTGGATCAACATTCATTTTGTGGATTAATCAAGCATTTTCTTTTCAAATAACAAACAAGATGAGACCAATACAATGCCTAAATAATTCAAGTTCTCATAATCAGCCCAAGGCCTTCCCACATATAATTATGAAGAAAAATTAATCTAGTCGTGATTCTCCTCCTTTAGGCTACTGGATAAGTCATGGAATTTGTACCTTTGATACATAATATACTTATTTCAAGTGCAGCCCATCTGCGACTTGCAAATTAGGAATTAACTATAACAACCTGACATCTCTAAGATGCAGTGCTAAGTCTCCACAGCTGTGCAAGTGTGTTCCAAATTGTGGCCTGCAGAACAAGTCCTCTGGCATCCAGGCCAGAAAGGCTTCTGGAGCTCAGTGTGACTCCCTCCTTTCCTGCTCATATGAGTTTCCTAACTGCCTGGGTGTGAGTAGTGGGTGCACACCAATACACAGGTTAGGGAGCATCTGTGTCTCCCAGTTTAGATTTATGTGACATAAAATGGACAAAATAAGCAGTAGCTTAACTCCAGGGGGATTTTATGCAATTCCTGCAATGCATACCTTGGCCTTGTCTAAATTTCCCCAGCTGACTCCCTGTAAAATGGTTGTGGAATGTGCCCCATCTAGCAGATTAAGGGCCAGAGAAATAGCACATCAACAATCATGGCAAACGGGGCTTTTATTAGTACAAATGTGTAAGTACGACATATAGCAGTGTCTCATGTACTAAAGTGTCTTTGTAGTGGGCAGGAAGATAAATGTCTATTAATTTAATTATCTCTTGAAATATAATGAGAATGCAAGGGAAGATAAAATCTTAATTCCAGAAAAGATAGCAAGAGTTTGGCTATTTAGGGGAACAGGTTAGAGGATTTAACTCTAAATTTTAAGAGGAATGCTTTTTGCAAAACCCAGGCCGTTGTAAAGTTTAGATTACCTATGTAAGGCTGCTAAAGTTTAAACTACTCTGGCTTTGTTCAGGCTTATCACAGTGCTGGATTACCCTATAGTTCCACAAGGATCACTTTGCCAAGATGTTTTCAGAAAAGGGGTATCCATCCAACTTTTTTGCGGAAGGTCAAAGCAGGATGCACACTTTTAGAAATTCAGTGTTAAGTCCTTGGAAATCACTTGTCCTTTCCTGTTGGTTTCATAGGTTCATGAGCAGCTGCTGCAGTCTGAGCCCTAGTGGACTGGGAGCAGTGGAAGGCTGCAGGGCATTAAAGAAAATAGGTTTAGGCAGCTCTCTGTAGAGAACCTTGGAGCTGGAGAGTGAGGGCTGATTGCTTTATTCTGGCATGGCCTCCCTAAATAAACAGTTTGGGTTTTTTTTCTTTCCATCTCCTGGTCCTACATTTGCTCCCCAGGAGTCCCTTAGGATGCTGACTGGTGACAGACAAACACATCCTCCCTGAACGTGCTGCCCCAGGCCACCACTAAAGCCCAGAGTCCTTTGGCAGACTCAGCTCTCTGCTCTTCACAGTTGTTTTCCTTTCCTGCAAAGATTGACTGAATCTTAATAACTTGCCTGAGACTGAGGAGGATTCTCAGTCTTTCTTCCTTGAGTTAATGCCAGCGTGCCTGTTAATATGGGATAAGCTCAACTACAAATCAGGTGTTTTTCCAAGCTAAAGCAAATGGAAAGTTTTCAAAGGCATTGCATGCAGGTTTAGAGGAGAAAATCCTTTCTGTACTTACCTCTCAACACTTAAATCCTTTATCCATTCCCTAATCCATCCTCTCATTTTGTGATGTGAGAGAAACAAAAGGCACAAGAGAAATTGTTTCCTTATCTTTCCCCTCCCCTCCCTTTTATTCAACCCAGCAAAACAGCAAGAAAGATGGCACAAGAAGTATTTTTCATTTGTTTTGTGGTTTTGCCTCAAACACATGACACACTTTTCTGAGTGCATAAGACATCATATTGGACATGAGTGAGTTGAGATGAAGAAACTAAAGGTATAAAATGCAGCCAAAAGGAACTAGCTCTCCAGGGCATGTGACTCAGTAACTAACAAGTTTGGTAAAGATTTGACTTTATGGTAGCTACAAAAACCAGATAAGGTTCTGTGTTCTCTAATACTCCTCAGCAGCATGGTCACCACCAGCTCCAAATGACACTGTTGGGATCCCCATCCAGCTATACAGGCTTATTCTGAGATTTGAAGTTCTCTTGTGCTACTCTGGAGCAGTCCCTGTTACATGGTGCAGCATTCCTTGAAGGACCATGGTGGGCTAAATGTGGATTTGTATCCCCTGAAGTGTCACACTTGGGTAAACATGAAGAAGCAGCCTGTTCAGGCTCATGGAGAGGGACAGATGTGGATCTGCAGACATGGAGGGCCCCGTGGCAGAGGAGGTGACTGTTCCCACAGCAGCCATGACTCTGTGTGCAGCCCAGGCTGGAGCAGTTCCTAAGGAACTGCACCTCCTGGCAGGGACTCATGTCGGAGGGGTCCCTGAAGGACTCTGTCCTGTGACAGGGACCCCTCATTGGGGTGAGGAAAGCACATGAGGAGTCCTCGCCCTGAGGAGGAAGGAGCAGCAGAAACACCGTGTGGGGAACAGTCCCTGAGCCCCCCCTGCCCATCCCCTGAGCCTTGAGGGGGAGGCGGCAGTGAAGGGATCCAGGCCTGGGAAGACAGGAGGGCTTGGAGGAAGGTATTGAGATCTGCCCATGTTTTCTCTTTCTCCCTGTAGATTAAATTATTTTTTTTCTTCCCAATCTGAGCCTTTCTGATTTTGCCTGTTACCTGAGGAATGAAGACCTTCCTGTCCTTGTCTCAATTACAAAACCTTTAGGTGGATTTTCTCCTCCCTGTCCCACAATAGGGGTGGAGGGTGAGTGAGCAGAGGCCGTGTTGGTACCCGCTCACAAATACTTTCAGAGGTTTCCAGACACACAGAGGACATTTTTCAGATGGTAAAGCATGGCGAACTGGCCTTACACCAGCATTCTGCTAGCTCTAAATAACTCTCCTGAAGTCTTTCATCTTCATTCCTGACACCAGCATGCTCTAGTTCTTATCCCCATTTTCTGCCAAAGTGCTTTCAGGAAATATGAGTGTTTACGTCTTGTGATCCCCTCAAGTTTAGCACAAACCAAATCATGTTGTATGGTTCAGCTGAGTAATAAAATATAATCTGATTGGCAGGAGGTATTAGAGCGGGCCATATCATTACAGATCCTCTTTTAACCCAGTTTAACAAGCTGCTCCTGAGAAGTTATTTATTCTAGCTGTCAACATCTTGTTGTTGAGATGACAGCGATCAAATCTCTGTTAGATCCTAATCTTATTCTTCTTACTCTACCTTCAAGTATCTAAGAGCCTCATATAAGCCATATCACTTTTTGTCAGCAAAATGATTTCTTTGACATTGATCATTTGCTGAAAGATACAACAGTGTATTTTTTTTTAATATCTACAACAATTATTAGCATGAGGAAGGGATGGAATAGATGCAATAGTGAATCATGGAACATTGAAAGTCTGAATTGTTGCTATGTTGAGCATGCTGACCCATATACAAAACAAGAATGTATTTCACAATTATGAAGACTCAGCAATGTGTTCCCAGGTGCACAGATGTCACAGCAGCAAATTATTAGTCAGACTGATGTTCTTGTAGTGTCCTGTGGAGACCTCACTAGCTAGCAGAGTGACAGACCCATACCTGTTATGAAGTTATAAGAGTTCTTTTATTATGCCTTTTGAGTTTGGGAATTGGAGAGGCAAAAGCTATATATTATCAGGCAGACTCCACCTCAGCTTGAGCAGTCCTCTGACTTGAGAAACTCTTGTGCCTATATGATGCATTCTGTCCTGGTTTTGTCTTCCCCAGGTCCCCAGTCCTAGACACACAACTATAGCATGCCATGCCTCTTACATTGTACTGGACACTCAAAATATCTGGAAATTACTTTTATGTATTTGCAGATTATTTTACAAGAATGTGTTTTAAGGAGTAATTAAAGCTTGAAAATGCTTGGAATATTTTTTAAAGTAAAGTTTAGCATATTATTTGGCATATATGAATATTTTTTGAATTGTGGGAAGCTTAATACTTTAGCTTAAGACACATTTGAATTAAAAGATGCCACCTATTGTCTTCACAGTTATTCATTTAATATATTACTTGTCTCTTGAGCCATTTATGAATTCTTGCACATCTCATTCCTGTAGGGGAGTCTGGAAGCAAGTTCAATTTCAGATGTGGGTATTTAAAGGTAATAGTACTGATTCTCATCTCAGATCACTGAGGCATGTTCTTCTAATTACAAAAATTTTAAACTAAAAATACAGTATATTTGTGTCAGAATGGAGCCAGCTGGTGTACTTGAAGGCATTCACAAAAGTGTGAAAATGTTGCCCAAGGTGGGGAGCAAGACCACCAAATCAGCTCTTCATCTGATTGACTGCCTGAGACAGTCAGTAGGTTCCAGCAGCCAGAGCAAGGGCACGTGCCCTGGGGCAAAGAGATGCTGCCTACCCTGAGCCACTCTGAACCCTTGTCTGAGCTTGTCATGTCTTGCCAACTGGAACCAGAACTGCTGTTGAAATCATCTTTCTTTCTAACAGAAAGTAAAACTCTTCTCTGTTGACAAATATTTCCTGTAGGGCTGTACCTCTAGGACAACATGCCATGCCCTGCCCATGACTTTATCTTGAGCATATTCAGCTCTTTACAGAAAGAAGGTGAGTCTCTTTTTCTTTTCTTGCATTTTCCTTGCTAATTCTGCACAGTCTGGATCTCCCACATCTGTGCAGTGCAATTTTTGCCTCACTGAAAGATGATGTAAATCAAGGAGAAAAAAAGCAATTATGTCTTTTCTCTCTCTCCTCACAGTCAGCCAACAATTTCTCCAAATGAATATAATTTTTTAAAGATTTTCTTTACCAACACTGGGTGTGACAGGCACATCTTTTCTAGAAATCCCAATTTGTCAGAGTATCTCTTCAACATGTTTTTATTTTGTATATGTTGAGGGTATGTTGACACTTACCACTTCATTTCTTGTTATGCTGATTCATTGTTTTTATTTTTGGATCTCTTATTTTTGTGCATAAAAGAAAAATGTGTTACTTTCTAATTCCCTCTGCATGGGTTGGCTTTTTTGAAGTGATCTTAATAAACTATTTCTGTATTTCAGATATACGTATTTAAAAAATCTAGATCATCCCTCTTACCTCCTCATAATAACAGAGAGTCTCCCCCCATGTTTACTTTGGTTTTTCCCCTGTCATTAATGAAAGAATTTGGCTTCATATTTTGAAATAGTTATTTAGGAAAGTGAACAGCCTTCAAATTAGTTTCTACATATCTTTTGCTGGCTTCTGCAATTTCTTTGCAGCTTTTATGTTAATTAAGAGAATAATACTTATATTTTACTTTGTACACAGAACAAGAATGAAGCCTGCCTACAGAAATATTTTTGACAAATAGGTTTATTTCTCTCATTGTTGGACCTATAGACGTAAGCTATGTAAAGCTTTTCATGGTATCTATTTCTGGCATTTCTGCAGAAATTTCTGCACATCAGACTAACACATTTCTGTCTAAACGGGTGAAGAAGACATTAAGACAGAAATCTGGCCATGAAATGCTGTGGAATTAAACAAAAACTTTCTCTTAAAACAATTGAACAAAAAAAAATTATTTTCCATGGGTCTGTGCCTTATATTTGGAGTCTGTGGTATTCAGTAATGTTAATCTCTATATTTATTACTTTGCAGAAGACTGCCCTGAAAGGAAGCTGTGAAGCAGGAACAATGGGAACTGCTCTCGTGCTCCTCGGGTTGTGAGTCACTGAGCTCCAGAAAATGCACCACAGGAAACCAGAACAACACACTCATGGGAAAAGAGGTCTGAGCCATGGTCCTTGCTCTAGGGATGGTTGAACATGGACAAATAGTGGGACAGTCTTTTCCTCAGTGGGAATTGTGGTGAGAGCTGTGGAATGTAGGTTGTAAGTGAGTTACAGGTATGAAAATCTAGTGTGTTCTGTAGTTATCATGGTGGTGTAGCTGGGCACAGGGCTGTGCCTCTGTGCATGCTTCAGAAATTAATTCCTTGGGCTGTCAACAACCCTGTGTCCCATCATTTGCCTGCGTGAGATAACTGTCCAATTTGACAGGAGAATGGTTTGAAATGGGTGCTCATTGTAGTTCACAGTAAAGTGTTTGTCTGATTGCACAAGAAATACTCCAGATGGGAATTTCAGGCAGCTCTGGAGATTGTCCTCAGGCAACAATTTGTGTTCTCAAATGTATTGACTAGTGTCCTAGCTGGACTGTCTTAGATATGTCCAGGCTGTTTCTGCTGTTGAACTGATCAATATGTACATAGGTAAGACTCTTGGACATAGTAGAAATTATTCTTGCAGCTACAGAAATTGTCACATAACTTTTTTTTTTCCTAAAACATAATTTATTTTTTTTAAAATCTAGTTTAGTTATATAAAAGATTTTTGTATGCAATTCAGATGATCATGTGCTAGAGTGGTCACATAGGACCATGAGCCAAATTAGAACTGAGCAGAGCAGCAGCTCCAGGAGCTTCAATCCACCCAAAGACTGCTACAAGGACCCCTGCAGCAGTGACTGTCGTGTCACCACAGGCCAGCAACTGGCTGTCATGTCTGAGAGATCTGATTCCCTGTGCAGATGTTGTATGCCAAGATGCAAAATGAGAGTAATTTATTTTTTCTTTTTTTTTTTTTAAGAAACATAATGTCCAGGCCTATGCAAAAGCTAGAAAGGCAGGTTGTCTACCTGACTTTGTGAAAATTGCATCTTTTTTCTGTACTGTCATTTGCCTTTACCACAATGGAAAATACTCCACTTCAGCTAGGCTATATGGTAGTAGTTCAAATATTTTTCTGGCTAGTAGGTGCTAGAGGTTTGAACTTCTCCAGGCTGAGAAGGATCTGTCATTCTTTCACCATGTGGGTGAATGCTCTGGTGAACAGGTTCTTCAATAAAAGATAGGTGCTTTCTTCTTCTCTGATCATGTTTTCAAACAAAAGTAATCCTTAGCAAATTGTGACAGAAAATTTACTTAAACTCCCAAATAGAACTAGATGGAAAGGGAATGACAAGTGTTTAAGCAGAGCAGATTGCCTTCTTGGCGGTCAGAATTCTAGAATGCAATTCATCCTACTTCTAATAGGTGTATCCATTTCTCTCCATTGATTGCAGAGACATCATTGGGTAGGTAGATAGATGATAACATTTGTTGTGCTAGCATTGATAGCATTTTGTTAACATTTTGTTAACAAAAATTGCCCACAGGCTCCAAGGCTGTGTCAGGAAAAGCAATGCAAGCAAGTGGAGGGCAGTGATACTCCATCTCTACTCATCCCTGGTGAGACCTCTCTGCAGTGCTGTGTCTGGTCCTGGGCTCCAGGGCTAGAGAAACATGAACATACTGCAGAGTTCAGACAGGGGCACAGCAGTGTTGAAGAGCTTGAAGCACCTGACAGACACGGAGAGGCTGGAAGAGCTGTGACCATTCAGCCTGGAGAAGAGAAAGGTCTGAGGAGATATTATCAAAGTGAATAAATATCTGAAGCGAAAGTCTAAAAAAGTGAGGAAGACTGAACCACAGTCCTCTCAGTGGTGCTCAGTGACAAGACAAAAGGAAATCCAAGAAATTCTGCTTAAACATAAGAAAAAAAAGCATTTTATTCTGTAGGTTGTCAAATACTGTCACAAGCTGCTCAGAGGGGTTGTGGCATGTCCATTGTTGAAGATAGTCAAAATCTTACTGAACAAGCCCCTGAGAAATCTGTTGTAGTTGACCCTGCTCTTAGCAGGAGGTTGGACTAAGTGATCTCCAGAGATGCCTTCCCACCATTCTTTGATTCCATAAAAATTATTCCAATTAATGGCATATATATTTAGAGTAGTAAACTTTCTTGTATCTTTTTTTATTTCTTTTTATAGCTTTTCCTTAATCTTAAGGAATGTGCCGTATCTCTAGCATAACATTTCAATGAATTGTTCTCATTTCAAGCATTTGTTTATTATGTTAAACTGAGCTTCTCATACAAATTGTCATAAATAATGAACCTGGAAAAAATGCCTAATATTCAACTATTTGCCTCATATCAGAAAAAAAATTATATTAAAGGAACTTGGAATTCTGTTTGCAAACCTGAAGATACCTAAATATGACAGTCTTGTGTCTGAATAATTCCATTAAATAAATTATTCATGTATGATCTTTGTGCAGGGCTTTGTCTTGAAACATTTGCTCATGTGATTGGAATTTTTTCTAACCAAAGACTGAGAAGAAAGAACTTTGAAGATTCATTTCTATATTGTGTAAATGTGAAATATTTAATATGCCTTTGGATTTGGAAATATTTAGTGTGTATGGCTTTCATAGTCTGACCTCATTCTTGCCTACAAGTACACATTGAACCTACTGAAAAACGGGAAGTTTATCTTTTGATCTCCAACTGCCTAATTAAGACAGAAGGCTTTTTCTCATTAATAAAAAGAACACTTTCCATGTCAACAATTTGTTTTTTCTTTTATTTTCATGTATGAACTTAAACCTGTAGAATACTCCAGCAAAATGGTTAAAAGCTAAATTAAAATAAGATTTTCTGTGTCAAAAGTCTCTCATAACAACATCTTTTTAACATTCTTCTAGATGAAAGGTGAACAAGCAATATTCCTTGTTCTAGGAAAATATGGCTTATGGTTTCTGTCTTTGAAAAGCAGCAAAGAGTCTGGCTAAAATTCCAGTGAAGTAAGGAGTGCATCAATAATGTCGGCAATACTTCTTTAGTTTACTTATGCAAAACAAACAAGAGGTTTACTTAACATTGGCATCACTATTCCCCCTATTAGTTTTGATCAATTGTTTTGTGGTCATGTTCATTAGACAGCCTAATCTGAACCGCAATTAGATTTTATTCTTTTAAAAGACAAAGCAGAATCCCAAGCCATTAATTAAAGGGTCTGACTACAGTTGGTTACAAGATAGATGTTGCATACCATTTACTGATGATTCAACTCAGCAAAAGAGAGCACTTAAGTTTTAAGTGGCAAACAGTTATGCTGTAATTGAATGGAAACTTTTGGTCTGGTGTAGCTGGAGAAAAGGAAACCATTTCACATGTGGATTCTTGAAGACATTAAGTCCTAGTGAGAACCACGTGAATAAGCTAGATTTACATAGGGCAAACTGCAAGTACAATGAGAATGTCTGAAATTTAGGAGGTTGATTAATATACATTCCTGCCCCATTTATCTGCTGTATTATTTCTCTCAGACACTAAATAACATTTAATACTTAGTCTTCAGACCCACTGTACCTAATGCTGCAGTATCCCAATGGCAAAAAAACAATTCATGGTACTTGAAAAATCAAAAAGCTCATTATTTGCTTACTACAGTTGAAAACTAGACATCAGGTCCAAATAAGTCCAGTCTATTCCTTAATGCATGATTCATTACCTCTGCAACTGCTCCCTGACTTCACCCCATGGATGTTCCCTAGCCTTTGCTCTGTTTTAGGATGCTCCCTCATCATATCCAGAGTGTAGAAGGCACATTCCCCTTCTGTAGGAATAGGTCCATATTCTTGGTCCCACTCCTCCCAAAATCACATAATGGCTTAAAAGAACTACTGATCTGTAAGAAGATCTGATATCATCTGTCCAGACAACAACCTGCATTCAGCCATACACAAGACCATGTAATATGAAGTGCTCCAGGTTTAGGTTTCATCTTCTCCAGAATGTTTCTCTGTAGCCATGGAAAATATCAAATGGAACTCAAGTAGGTTATTTTGAAGGCAGTTAAGACATGGTACCTTGAATGTATGGGGCTCAGGCTTCTGTGGATAAAATGGCAGTATTTCTCAAGCTCCAAGGGTGCTGCAAAGTTCCCAGCTCCAGTGATGACTGCGGAGAAAAACAAAATGTGAGCTGGAAGGCAAAGGTGAAATCTGTGCATGGGAAATAGTTTTATAAAGAATCCACATGAGTAAAAGGATTTTTTTAAATTAAAAAAATAATAATACAGAATTTTTTAAAATGTAAGATTTGCTGAGGCTTTCATCTGGTTTCTATTTGTGTTTCTTTCCATGAGTTTGGAACATTAAGGCTATTACTTGGAATCCTTAAAAGAGGAAAAAAATGCTTGTTTCCAGTGAGGGAAAAATATATTGCAGACCTTGGCAATAAGGTCCTGCATCTCCACCAGTCATCTCAGCGTGTAGCCAGAGTTGCTAACTCAGCTGTAAGAGAGCCAAAGCACACAGAGAACCCTTTTTTTTAATTAGCTTATTGTCCATTATTAATAGGAAACTCACAGAAAATAAAAAATACAAATTGTAGATAAACACAGATGCCTATTTTTAGTCTGTGAGATATATGAGACAAGGGTACATTGCAGCCACAGGAGCTCTGAAATTTCTCTGAACTTTTCATCATAAAGTTTACCTACACAGCTATCTGCTAGGACATTATCTGCCAGAAAAGCTCTCTGGCAACACCACATTATGCCCTTGCACTACGCTGAGGGGACAACAAAGGAAAGCCTTGCAGGGCAATACAGGACCACCATCAAGGAAGGAAACAGAACTAAATTAAAAATTGAAAGATTGTAGCAAAGATAGGCTTTGCTTCAGACCAAAATTGCTAGCAGAGGGAGTCAGAGTTTCATAAGTAACATTTTTTTCTTCTTCTAATGACTTTCATGTAGATAATGATAGACCATTGAATAGCCTGGATAAAAAGCCTCTGGATCAAATCTTTCTGATTATGAGAAAAACACTGAGCTTAAAGCAGTGGTGCAGACCTTCACCTTTATCAGTTTGCTGGCTATTTTCTTCAGACAACTGGTAGAGGATTTAATGCCCAGGTTAGTATGGAATACATCATCAAAGATTAGAGACAGTTTAAAGAAGTTGACCCATGAATAGGAGGAAAAAAGGGAAAAATGTCCCTGGTTTTGCTGGTTTGGGGGACTCTTCAGAGTTTTCATCAGAATAAGTAGTGAAAATTTTTTGATAAACATCTTTTTTGTCTGAAATATATCTAAACAAAAATATGGGAAAATATCTGTATTATAATTTACAAAGAGAAAAAAATATTTACATAACAGCAAAAACTTCCATTGTTACAATACTAAGAAATGGACATGCTGGATTTTTAGTTCAGAAGTACCTCCGTACTGACATTTAAGCTTCCTAAAACACAAAGTCAGAAGCAAAATGAGATATTTAAAAACAGAAATCTCTGTTTTACCCACATTACTGCTTCATGAAAATTCTCAATATTTTGACTTCTCATATTTGTATGGTTTAAATTTTCAACATTTCTGAATCTTTGTAGGACAAAAAAATTAATTTCTTTATTCATTAAGTCTTTTTGAAAGCAATAATGAAGATAATTATAGGGGTGCTTTGCCTATGATAAAATATATTCCCTAGAGGAACTGCATCTTCCCTTGAAAGTAAGAAAACTAAGCATTTGATCAAACAGTCATTGAATTTCATGAACATTTCCCTGTTGTCTTTAGTGGGTTATATATTGTATACAACATGAAGGGATTTGCTTTCAGAATTGCAGACAAATAGTTGCACATTTACACATGCACAAGCAAGTAACTGCAAACTATTCCACTGATCATGTGCACATATTTTTTGCAGACTTTCACACATATTTGAAGATTATTTTCATACATTTATCTTATTGTAGATATCTATGGATAGGAATACTATTTATATATTTTGAACTTCATGTTTAGACCAAGTACGCTTTTTTACCTTCAAAGGAACACCAAAGAAACTCTTAGTCTGGTAACAGCCTAGATTTGTTTGGGTTTTTTGATATATTGCTGCCTACCTGCAGCATTACACAACCTTCCACTTTCTAATTTATCACCTTAACATCAGGGTTAGCACAAAGAACCAGCCTGCAAAAGATGAAAAAAAAATAATTATAAATTCTACTGACCAGTTCACATTAGTGTGCTAGCAACACAAAGGTGTTTCTATTTATCACTATTTGCTTTGATGGGTCACCATTCATTTAATTTATCATTTGATTCCTTTCAATTATTTCTTCTTAGGAAGAAGTACAATCAGCATTATTTAGTTAGGATTGTGTTTGCCCAACAGGTTTTGTAAAGTCCATTAAAAGGAAACAGCTACTAGATATTTGTGCATTGGGTCCAGAGTTATATTGGGTCCAGAGTTTTCTTCCAATATTTTCTTATTTTGTGATTTAGAAGCATACTATTTTTTTTATTGTTACAGGAAAATAACATATATTGGATGCTTTTAGGCTCAAATGATTGTGGCAATATCATATGAATATTTTCTCTCCAATTTCAGAGTAATGCACTTCTGCCTAGAATAACAACCAATCTGAAAATCCTCTACCAAGGAATATTTTTGGGAATTGGAGATCAGGTTGTTTGGTTGGGTTTTTTTCCATTTTGGAAGCATTGGGAATCCTCAGCAAAGATGTGGAGCATATGATGCTAAACAGAAAATAAAAATTACAAACTTAGCTCAAGTGTTGCACAGCCTGCTCTGTCTGCCAGCCTCTCACACCTCTTCAGTCAAATGTCAGATGTAAATTTACAGGTATGAGTTAGCACATGGCTAATGAGTTGCTCTTACTTTCAGTGACAAATTCCTTTGCTATTTCTCGTTTCCTTTGCCCCAGTTCTGGTCATCTGAACATTTAAGAGTATTGAAAAGAAAGAGATCTGCCCCTAAGAGTTGTTGGAGACACCAAGGAAACAGTAGGTTTGACGGTCCAGAACAAATGCCAGTAAAGCAACTAGGATATTACTCATCTCTCAGTACTTCTGTTTTTACACTTGGAGGAAGAGCAGTCTGGTTTCTATGAGATTTTTAACTGTTCTCTACAACTTTTCATTTGGCCCTATTAATTAGGAAGGAGACAGGGTCTTTTCAGGTGCCATCTTCAGACTGAGAGTTGAGGCACCTGAAAAGACCATTTCAGTGCAGCAAAATCCTCTGGCTGTTTTCACTTGACTCCAGGACTCCTGACTGTGATAAACCACCTAAACTCATGGCAAATAGTACAGCCTTCATTCTCTTAGCCTCCTGAAGTAGGAGAGTGTCCTGAATAGAGGTCAGGAATAGATCTACCTCAGTGTTTTATTCATTTGCAAAACAGGGACTCAGAGGAGCACAGCAGGAGAGCTAGGCCTCCATCTGTTGTGTGGAGCTATGGTTTTTTATGCAAGGTATACAAGAAATAACCAACTCTTCATTAGAAAAGAATAATTTAACCTTCAGGTGTTTCAAGTGGTACATAGATATTCAGTGGTTTTACAAAAATGTCTAATCCTTTCTAATTGAAACCTAGGTGCCCCCACTCCTTATCAGCAAACTCCTGTAAGGATTTGCAGAAGTTTAAGGTAAGCAACATCTTTCCCAGGGAGATACCAGCTCTTTCACAGTTCCATCCTTAAGCTACACCAAGACTGTCTCAAGGACAATGCTCAGCTCAGCACCATATCATCCTGTCAGCCTGAAAACTTTGATGTAACAATCCCAACACAATACAAAACTATCCAGCTGTTTGGTCAGAAGTCCTGTGCTCATGGCAATAGGGGAAAAAAATACAGAGAGGGAGAAGGAAGGTGCAGATGGGTATGAAAGAAAGGGACAAGGATTACTGCTTATTACACATTAGACTTTCTAAGGTACCTTGTTATGACAGTAGTACAAATGGTGAGTGTGTTAGAACACACAGAATCCATGCATTTGAGATCAGATTTGTGAAAGGGCACAATCTGACAGACATTCCCCATCACAAGTAGTGAATATTCTCCTGACTAAAATTTTCTTCATTAATATCTTCCTTCTCCAGAGGGCAGCATTTGGGCTTTAGAGTGCTATCATAAAGGCTTTCTTTTGGGGTAAAAGGTGTGCAGCACAGGATTAGTTTAGGCAGTAAACCTGGAAGGCTATTAGACATCAGGAAAAATACCAAAGAAAGGAACAAGTGCAATTAATAAAGCATACAACATTTGCTCCATAACAATCTAGAAAATCATCATTAGGGCTTCAAAGTAACTTAAGGCTAATTATCCCCAAGATGTTCAGGCACCTTCCATATCTCACTTGCAAAAGTTCGACAAAACAGGAGAAACCTGGTAAAGATAAGGAACTGCATTGCATATAGTAAAGGGAAAAGAATTAAAATAACATATTTTGAGTGAAATGACAGTACAATCAAAATTGGAGATTTTTGTACAGAGTGTGCACACATGAGTATCTGAACCTCCATGGAGGTGACCTTGCACTGTCTCATCTGATAGAAAGGCAGATTGAAATTCCTATCCATCTCAAATATTGTCATTGCCTGCTTTTAATAAACAATGCAAATCTAGTGAAAGAGTATGGGTGAATGTTTATGTGAAAAAGTGCTTGGTTTGCTGAAATTGTGCTGCCTTTTGCACTGAGATGATTTAGACAGAGAATTTATTAACCGGTTTTAGGAGCATAGGAATTCTTTGTGAACAGGATGGGAAAAGTCCTCATGAAGCTTCACTTTAAAGAAGGTCTTCTTATGAAATTCGTAGCATGGGATTCAATATCATAAATATTTCCACGATTTATCTGTGAGAAGGAAAGAAGAACACCTCTATATCCCAGTAGTGTAAAGGCAGAAAAAAAGTCAAGGTTAAGATTGTCTTTGAGGCATATTCCTCCTCTGGCTAGACAAGGTGAGGCTTACTGGAGACAGCAACCGGGTGCCCTGGGGAGGAGTGAAAGTGGGGATCTCTGCAGCCCTTCTGAGAGAGTATCAGGTTTCCCAGAGGAGCAGGTATCTCTGCCTTGCCCACAAAGAAAAGGAGCAGGGGAGGAGGATGTGCTGAGAGAGTGTGCAGAGTGAAAGGAAAGAAAGATGGGCTACTGGATGCCCTTCCCTCCCAACAGTTCCTGAGAAGAATACTGTGCACTATACAGTGCTAAAACATGACATTTAGACTGAAGCAGTTTAAACAGTCCCCTGAGCTATGTTGAGGGTGCAGAACATCTGTATGTATAATTAAATAAAGTTAATTACAATAAATTAAATTAACTAGAAAATCAGTCAGAGTTTTTATTCCTAAAAGTTCTGTTGTTGACGGAGTTGAAACTGCTGAAGGGTAAGATGCTAGGCCACTGCAGATTGCCAGAGATCTATTTGCTTAGTTTTATTTTTACATCAAAATTGGTAGCTGGAAAATGTTGGAGTAATGGGAAGGGTGTTCATGTGCCTGAATTTTGGCTCCAAATTTAGAAACTAGATGAGCAGGCTGATCTCTCCAGGATACTAGTAGAGCCGAGGTATATGTCTTCTCTTTCTCTTGGCTACAGAATATTTCTTGAGTGCTCGAGTTGGCACCAGAATACAGTGTGAAAGTTTCTTTTGCCCATCTACCCAGCCATGTCTGCACAGCTCTAAACCTGTACCCTAAAATCATAGCAGGTGCAAGAACTTTTGTTCTACTTCATCTTTTGAGCATGGCAGAGTCCAGTAAAAATATAGTCCAGCTCCATGGAAGTCATCAAAGTTATACAAATGTTAGTGAGTCCTGATGGAGAGTGGGATTTGCCCACCCATTTACTGAGATTCGTCTGTCAACCTGTACCAGTGAAAAAGAGGCAACCTGCCAGAAGACAGCCTAATTGTGTTGTTACTGGTGGAGACTGTAATGCAACCTGGTGAGTGGCAGTTACCTTGGATTTACTGTGGCATTGCTACCTTGAGAATCAGCTCCGGGTAGAATAATGTACAGTATTGCTTGCAAATGCTTTATGGAGAAAAGTGTTGAGCAGATTTTGGCACTATCTCAGGAAAAGTGTGAGGAAGAAGTCTCTAGAGTCAGGGCAAACACACTGGGAAAGTGTCATTGTAGTTTGCCTTTGTCTTACACTCTTTCCAGAACATCTGCTGCTGTCCACTCGGGGTACTAGGCTGGAAGGATCTTTGATCTCACCTTATTCAAGTATGATGGTAGCACAGTCTGCTCCTTCAGCTGCAGGATGTATTTGGGAAGGAACAAATTGTGGTTCAGCTGGCACACAGCAAAGAGATGCCAAAGGCTGTGAGAATCCCTCCTGCATCTCAGTGCTGAATGCTGAAGTTAAAGACCAGATTGCGAGAGAGACTGATCTTTCTTTGCAGAGTAATGTCTTTAGCTTGTGCAAGGAGAAAGGAATTAGATTGGCAGGAGCTTTGATTTTGCCTTCTTCCCACAACAAGGCAGTTCCCTGTGCTGGAGAACACAGACTGCTCTGTGCATCACTGCCTCAAAGTGCTTGCTTTTCTCCAAGCCTCTCCTGGAACAGCGCAATAAGGTGCCCAGCCATCACCCAAAATTGGGGCAAAGCCTGGAGTGAGCCTCCTAGCAGCAAAATGACACTGAAAACTACATTTAATTCATCTACATTTGTCTTATTTGATGAAAAGGGATGTCACCACAGTAAAGAATTTTTAGAATAAAAATGAGTCAGTAACTATCTTTAAAGGACTCGGTTTAAGGGTAGGCGTAATGCAATCCACATAGGCTTTGAAATTGTTCTCATCAGGAGGCTTTAAGGAATGTTTCTGGGAACCAAGGTGAACTAAAGTTTGACCTTCTTTTTAATATTGTCTTTCTTGACACTTTCTCTTTATATATACACTTGTTTTCAGGTTTCAGGAATGAGCTTCATTGATCCTGGTTTTGGAGATCAGTCATAGTGGTAAACAGCAAGTCTCTGTGATTTATGACTGGGTTGCTGATAGTACCTTAGAGATGTCTGAACACCTGCAGCTGGAGATCCAGAACCAGGAATTTAAGCCTTTCAGCTATAGCTTTGTCAGCCATGCTCATTTGTGAGATGGAAACAAATGAGATGAGACAGTAATTATTACCAGTGACACTGATCACTGTTAAGCACAGGAGAAACGGATTTTTCTAGTTTTATAATATTCTTCAATCCCCTCTTGCCCATGCCATCTTTGATCACCCCTTTAGTAAAACCTAAAGATGCAGAAATTCTAGGAACACCAATAATAATGGAGGAAGAGTGTCAGGAACTATTACACATGCCATGGAGTTGACAAAATTAGCAGAAAAATGTTTAGCTGGTGAAGTATCCAGACCAGTGAAAACTAGTTTCGTTGTCATTGTATTGACTCAGTGTGATTTCATACCAGTAGCCCTAAGAACACAGCTACTGTGTGCAAGTACTGGTTAGTCATCCTAAATGTCAGCAACACAAACTTAAACTGTATTTGTGAACACTAAGTTTAATTAATGCATTTGTCTGCCATTGGACCTAATGAAACGAAGGATAGCATACATCACACTGATGTCATAGCCATGTACACACCATTAGTTTTTCCTTATGAATGACAATGACAGATATAAAGGTATCCTGTACTACAGATAAACTTGTCAGAGACAGTGAAATTGAGTCAGGAAAGACACTTCTTAAACTCCAAGCTTTAAATTTAGTCATTTTGACTGCAAAATAGGTGATGCAAGTATAAGTTTGGCCACACAGTGCTGGATGCTGCCATGGTATTGGTAGAAAGGGCTGTGCTACACTTACACTTGACTACTGGCTGCATGGCATGGAGCGGAGTGCAGAGGGGAAAATCTATCACCTTCTGAGCCACTGCTAAATCTGCCCTTTGCTACTGATGGAAAACTTCAGCATGTCTGAGATTCATAAGCTCATTTATAACATTGCATCCTATGAAACAAACGCAGCAGCAGCAGCTAACAGTTGTGGGAAAAACCCTGCAGGTAAATGGCACATCTGTATTGATCAAGAGCCACTTAATAAAGCATTGAAAACATGTCACTATTCATTAGCAGTGATTGAAGGCATGGATTTTTAGGGCCAGGAGGAACCTTCATGATTTCCCAGTCTGACCTCCTGTGAAACATGAGTCAGAGGAGTTGTCTGGCACAAGACCAACAGCTGTGCTTCAGCTAGGGAGTATTTTCTAGGAAATAAAGCGTAACCTTATTTTTAAAAAGACTTTGAAAGAAGATTCAGCTCAGTACTTTATAATATGTTCCAATCACTAAGCACACTGAGCAGAAATCTGTACTCTAATATTCTTACTAATCTCTTCTAATAAGTTCATAGAGTAAGATTCAGCCAACTTTTGAGCACCTTCAGTAGAAGTCTGCAGCTGTGCCAGTCACACCAGGTGTGCTTCACATACATGCAGAAAATAGAAATTTTAAGAGAGTGCTTCATCTAACCTGTTTTAGACACTTATTTTAGACTGAGATGAATTGTGCTTTACAATCCACTGAGAGGATTGCTTAGATTTGTATTGACATGCAAAGCTTTTAGATAAATCAGCTAAGATATAGACCAGCTGAGATATGGAGAGCTATATTTATCCACATGAAGCATCATGCAGGCATTTTTTTCTGCTGAAAAGTTTGGCCTTTCCTAGTTAGATACTTTTGGACTATGACCAAACTATCCCTTAGCTCTGCCCTTCTTAAGGGACATAGAATAAAATCTCTTACTACTTGACTTGTTTTTTAATACTTTATACCATTCTTACAGTCTTCAGATTTTCAGTTGCCTCTTGGAGTGTGAACTTCAGAACCAAACACGGTATTAGAGAGTCGATCACATATCAGGATGGTAGGTATAGCAGTAGGAGCAACATATCACTAGCTGCAGTAGGTCAGATCTAAGGTCTATCTAGATAAATGGTTTTTCTTTGACAGTGATATGATACGATCTGACAGTGGATGATTTGGGGAAAGTTTAGAAAAGAAATAAGAGACTGATATTCTCTGAACTCCTCTACCAGCCTCCAGCTTTACAACAAATGCAGGCACCTCTGTGTGCATGAGTACTTCAATGAATGTACTTAAAAGGACTTGCCCCATAAATGTATCCTTCAGGTGTCCATAATATTGTATGCTAATGAGTTTAGCAGTTTAAATATGGAAGATTTAAAAAAAAAACAAACACCTTTTGTTTGTTTTGAATTGACACAGTCTTTTTTCCTACCCTGTCTTCTAGTTTTCTTATCACAAGAGACAATGAAAAAATATCACCCAGTATAAACTCCTGATTTGAGACCACCTTATTTATCTGTATTATCTCTTCTTCCTACAGAACTGAGCAGATCATCCGCTCCAACCCCCAGGATGTTTTTCAAATTTTATATTTCTAGAGGTGTTTTTTGTTAATGTAGTAATCTTTGTCCCTGATATTTGGGCCTGAGTTGAACATGTCTGTTTGAATACCAGCAAATTTTTTTGTTCTTTTATCTCATTATTTTAGGAATATTTTTAAACTTTGCTAGGATTTTTTTCCCCAGGTAATTGTTAGTGGGCAAGGTGCCAGACAGCAGCAGGACAAGAATCACATTTTTTAGAGTCATTACTAGAACTAGAATAGCTTTACCTTTACTTTCTATTAATAATTACTATTCATTACATTGAAATATTTTCCTGATGTTAAATGTATTTCATATAGGTTGTATTAATATATATGTATGTACTGCACTGCTATATTTTCCTGATCAAAACCTTGTGTTGTATCAAATGAGAGAGAGAAATCATTTAGCATTATCTACCAATCCCAGTTTCAAGAGGAAGCACTAAGACCTGTTCTCTTTACATTTCCCTTGATGGAGGAGGGAAATTCCTTAGTGTTGTTTGCTATTTCGTAAACACAAGTATAGTGAAGTGCTCTCTTAAAAATTATTATAAATGAGTAAAAGCTCTTCTTGTCTTTATTGCTGCCATATTCTTCCTTATCAAATAAGAGTACAATGAGCAATTCAGAGGCCATATTTAGACTACAGATTAAGCATTTCCTGCAGTTTAGATCAGGGCCAAAAAATTCTGTTCCTTAATGGTTTGTGTGCCTAGGTTTATTTCCAAGTACAGAGGAGGTGGCATGGTGCAAACAGTGATGTAGCATTGCTACCTAGCAGGCCAGACTGAATTGGAGATAACACAGAGGGGCTGCTGGAGCCTGTGAGCTGGGAGATTGACAGCAAAGATACATTTATTAAAAACAAAACAAAGCAAAGCAAAACAAAACAAAACATAACAAAATGAAACAACAATGAAGTATCCAGGTTTGGGAGTGTAAAAAGATGAAAGCCATGGCTCACAACACCTTCGCTGAGAAGAAGCCTATCCACAACGCACCAATGTCTTTTCGGATAGATGCCAGCTTGTAGGACACTCTGTGTTATCACATAGCTGTTTTTCCTCAACTCATTTTTCCCTAGAGCAGAACTAAAATATTTCTCTTTTAGGTCAGGGTAGAAGTAGTCTGCCTTTTTCAGAGAATGTTGTCACATCTCGGTTTGGTGTGGCTCTGGCCCCATGGAAGCGTGGTTTTTGAGCCATGGGGCACATCCAAATTGCAGCAAAGGTTTGTTTGATGTCACAGAAGCTGCAGGACCTGTGGGTGTTCTGCCCCCATGACTGTGGCAGTAACTTTGCACTTTGTGATCTCTCATTTTTCATTCTATTTGAATCTCACTTGTGCTGCTGATCTCTGGTCCGTGACACTTGTAATCATATGAATGTCTTCTGTGTTGTCTCCTTGTCTTGCCTCAGTCAGATCACACAATACAAATTTCTGAAGGAGAAAACAAGACTTTCATCCGATGCAACATAGCCCAAAATAGTTAACTCTTAAATGTTATTTACAATTTTATCTCCTTTCTTCTGGAGGTAGAAATGCTTCTGGCATCCTTTGTGGGCAAGATGCTTGCCAGAGGGTGGAATTCATGAAAAAGAAGAATTTCCTGAATCATCTTACAAAGGCAGCAATGCGATGGAGCAGGAATGAAGCGACCTCTCCGTTTCTTTCCCATTTCACTCCATCTGGAGATGGGTGTTGAACACAGGGAGTAGGAGGCAGAGGGGAGACACATGGGGAGCTTTGTACCTCCCACTCACTGTGTTTGAAGACACCAGCCCACTTGAACAGGCTTGCCCTCTCTGCTTCAGGCTGGTCTTTCATTTAATAAGGAAGAGCAGAGCTATAATGAAGCAGGCCTTCTAAATTCAAGCTAAACTATATTCAAGTTAAAACACTTATTTTATACTTTAAAAAAAAATCATTTTACCATTACAAACACACTGTAGCTCACTCTGCATGCAGAACATAAGCACAAAACCTGGATTCTGCACAAGGTCTCAGAAGTGAGGCTTTGATCTTTATACAGACCTCATATAAAAGGCAATTTTTGTTGCCTATGAAGGTGAAGAAAGGGTTTCAGGATATTTGAGGTAGGAAGGGAACACATCTGGCTCTGCAGAAGCAACACCAGTGAGAGAGAAAGACTTATCAGTCTTGTACATCCAGCTATTCCACAAAAACAAAATTTGGCTCATTCATGCTTGAGCTCCAATCAGTATCTCTTACACTGCCAGAAATAAGAACACCTTACAGTGATGGAGAAGTCATCATACAGTCAAAGAACAGAACCTGTTGTAACCTGTTTTTCATTTTTACACTATGTATAAAAGGACATCCTCAGGGTAACAAAACAACTATATATTGTAATATAACCTTTCAAAAACTAAAAGATGTTATTAAAATGTCCTCTGATTATATAATCTTTATATTTCAATTGAATAGAGTATTTGTGCTTGGATATAGGTATAGGAAAAATATGAAGAAGGATAGAATAAAAAAAACTTACCTTTACAAATTTTTTTGGGCAGCCATCAGAACAGCTAAATGAAATTACATATAAGCTGTGCTATTTAAGGCTTAGTGAAGATATTGCAGTTTAATTGTGCCTGAGATCTGAGACATCAGTTTTCACCAGTATCACTGTCCCCTGAAGATGCTTTGCAGTGTGGTCCAGGGTGACATTTTCCCTGACTTTAGCTGCTCACCAGCACAAATAAACCTTGATCAACTGCCTTTGAATTGCCACACGTATGCATGCTTTTCTTAAATTTAGCACCTCCGAGGAAAATGTGGTATTGCAACTGCTGCATTGAAAATCAAGCAAAAAAGACTGTGGAGCTGTGGGTCCATGGTGTAACTATTGGTGGTTCCAGGCAGCATGGAGTGAAATTCCTCATCACAAAAGCACCTGAGCTGACCAATAACTCGACATACAGTTTGTATGGTCTTCGTAACAACACTGAGAAAGGATAAAGCTTTGGGTCTGACTATGCAAGGTGAATATAAATTATCATAGTATTTAATATCAATATGGTAGCACTATATACACACCTAAAGACAAAGTTGAACAGATCTGCATCTCTGTGGAATATGAGGTTACAAAGATGGCTGACACAACTGCTTCTGCAGGTTTTGCTGTAGTATAAACATGAAAACTGACTTTGAATCAAAACAATCTTATTTAATAAGCATTCATGTCAATAGCACAGACAACACACTGTTTATTTTATCAGACATCTCCACTTACTCCACTAGTGCAACAAAGCATTGTAGATCAATTTGACAAAGATACTGTCAAATCATGTTGAGTGACTGCTGGTGGTACCCATACAGACCTTAATTTGTATTCTGGAAATGTGTCCTCTCTGCCATCTTGGATCTTCCTGTAAGAAGATGCACGAAAAAAATCTATTCCGCATTTTTCAGATTTATGACTCTCAAATGAAAGAAGGAACAGAAATAATCTTTCCATTTGTCAGCCTGTCATCTACATGGAACACACACAGCTGCCGCTGCTGCAAGAAAATTCTATTACAGGTGCAAAATAGAGATTTTCTTCACAAATATTTTTGTCATTAATTCAGCATAAAAATCTTTGAAGTCTTAGAGAAGTAGAATACTCATTTCATCTTATGAACAAAAAGACAAATCATAATTCACTTCAGGTTTTGACTTTGTTATTTTGTGCAGCTGAAAAGCTAGCAAATTTTGTGGTGTTAGCACAGAGGTGCATGTGTGTGGTTTTGAGGATGGCAACATTCAAAGTTGCTTCTTCATTTCAGTCTTCCATAACAGAGATAATGATGAGAGTTCCTACAAGTCCGTTGAACATATCAGGGAATGAAGGCCACCCACTCCAGCAACTGTGCTTCCTTATCTCCTCAGTAATGGCTGACCACTGTCTCCAGACTAGAGATAAGTAGAAATGAGTTTTTACTGAATTAACTGTGAATGAGTTAATATTACCATCATAATATGAAAAACTATTTGAAATTGGAAATAAGGAAAAAAAATTAAATTATAGTAAAACAAATATAAACTAAAAAGCTAAGAGAAAAAGCGTAAAAGCCCTCACCTGACCTACTGTAGTACCATGTAATGACCCTGTACCCCACCCCACAGATTTCCACAGGAGACAGATGGGAACTTGAAGAGTGCAACTTGACCCAGAATATGCAAGGTCCAAATACTAGTGCTCTGTTACATGATTTCCTTTCAACCACCTGCTCCCTGGGGGCAATCAGACATCTCATCTTTATACAGTAGCTCATCCTGAACCCCATTTAACAAAGGACTTGACCATTGCTCCATGCCCTGATCTAGTGTAGGCCAACCCTCCTACCATACTTCCTCTTGTTCACCTGCCTCCTCTGATATTATTTATCTTCCTCAAATCTGCACAGCTTCCTTTCTCCCTCTCCTTTCACTCTTTCCCCTCATATCTCACCTATAACCTGAAGGCTCCTGATAGAAGGCATTAGCTGGCACCTTGCAAAGGGATCCTTTGCTGTCCCACTCCTTTCTGCCTTCTCCTCTCCTCTCTTCTCCCTCTCCAGAGGATCCCATGGACTAAATGGAGGGGGTAGTGAATTGGAAACTACCAAACACCAGTTAGAAAGAAAGTAAAAATGTGAAATGTAATCTGGGAAAATAAGCTGTTTCCTATCCTAGGAGTCTTAAAGAATAAATACTTGAAATTACAAAATCAGCTATATACTTACTTGTAAGTCTGATCTGTTTGGGTGAATGACTTAAGTGAGAATTTCAAATGAAAGGAAAAACAGATCTAGTGGTAAATGGATAGTGGGTTAAAATGCAAAGTATGATTTTTGAACTAGATTAACCACATACTTTGAGAAGATAACTTTCTTAAAGCATAGAAGAAGTAGACTCTCTGGGTTTCAGTAAGAACTTTAGCATGATGACACCTAAATAATATTCCTCTGTAATATAACACAAAATTCTGAGAGCTGATCTCAGGAAAACACAGTTTCTATTTTACAGTTATTTCTCAAAGCAGATTGTGTTCCAGAATCAGAGGTCCTCTAGAGCAGATTTCAGCATGACAAAATGATGTTTGCCTTATTTTGAAAAGCTGTAGATTTTATGTAATTATTTGCTTAACACTACTAAGATAATATAAAAATCTACTGTGTTCAGAGTTTAGAGATGTTCTGGAGCTCCTGTATTTAATGAAATATTATAGACTGGACAGACAATTCTTTCATATTTTTTTCTAACACATATAATATATCTAATTTCCTAGATACATTAGGATACAAGAAACATAAAAAGGAAGAAACAGAGCCTTCACTCATTTACTTCTGCCATGATGACATGAGTATAGCTCTAATTTTCTGAGAAAAGTTATTTTGAAGTTTTGAAAATACAGCACTAGATAATTCACCATTTTTATTCTGAGACTATTATGTTTATTCTTTGGTTTTAGTGGAGGTGGCATGCTCATAAATTCCACCTTCCTCTGGCTGTTATTTCTGTCTGGTAAATTATTTTTTTATTCACAAGGCAATAAAAGGTCACTGGAAAGAGGAATATAATATTCACTCTCATAAAATAAAGTTAAAGAGTATTTAGCATTTATATCTTTTCAGAGTGGTAAACAAAATATGGTTTATTTGACTCAATGAAGACCTATGATACTGAAAGAGATAAATCTAATGACTTGTTTTAACAGAGTAAGATAAATCTTTCAAGACAAATCTTCAATAATGTCGTGTTGTTCCTGTGGAAGTCCACTAAAAAATTATACATAGGTGCCCATCAAAAGAGCAGCACTTTGGCTCTTACCTGCCAGAATTATTTATGAGATGCACAAATAGATTTCTTAACCATTTCTGGAAGTATAGCACACTTCAAAGATGCTAGTCAATTAAATTATAGAAGCAAAACATTGCTTAATAAAATTTAGTGCTAAATTTTATCATCAAATTGCAGGAATAAAAAAGGTTTTACATTTTTCATCATGCTTTATTTTGACTGAGAACTGGTTCCTAGGGTGTATTTTTAAAAACTGGAGAAAATTATTCTCTTTTGAAAGGAAAATTTGATTCTGCTAAATACAAAAATTTAATTCTGCTTGAGATACTTGGTTTTTAAAAAAATTATTTAGCAGCCAACCAACTAAATGTACCTAAGTGTATACCATGGTCAGAATAAGCTAGAATTTCTTAGAATAAAATTGTATGTGAAAACAAAGTGCATAATAAAGTACACTTTGCATTTTGCAGCTACAATTTCACTTTAATTTTACTTTTATGTGATTTCTTTGTATTCTCATTCTTTTAATGCATCCTGGAAGAAAGGGAGTCCTGCCAGAGAATCATACTGGCCCCAGATAGCTCCTTAGCAAGTAAGAGAATTTTATGTTCACAGCCAGTTGCAAATCTCAGCTCACTTCAGAGAGAGGGAGGGAGGGAGGGAGGGAGGGAGGGAGGGAGGGAGGGAGGGAGGGAGGGAGGGAGGGAGGGAGGGAGGGAGGGAGGGAGGGAGGGAGGAAGGAAGGAAGGAAGGAAGGAAGGAAGGAAGGAAGGAAGGAAGGAAGGAAGGAAGGAAGGAAGGAAGGAAGGAAGGAAGGAAGGAAGGAAGGAAGGAAGGAAGGAAGGAAGGAAGGAAGGAAGGAAGGAAGGAAGGAAGGAAGGAAGGAAGGAAGGAAGGAAGGAAGGAAGGAAGGAAGGAAGGAAGGAAGGAAGGAAGGAAGGAAGGAAGGAAGGAAGGAAGGAAGGAAAAGCATCTACAATTTATATCTAAAAAAGAGTTTGAGTTTCACAGGCTATTAAAACCAGAAGTTCATACTGATGAGAAAGAGCCTGAAGTGCAGGAATTATCTTTAGCTTTGCCTAAAAAATTCACATTTTCAATCAAAGGCTCTTAAACAACTTCAGTTCTGAGAGCTAGGAAAATGGAATAAGGAAAAGAATAAATCCTGTTACTAAAGGTAGGAATCTAAACAAAACTGATCAGGTTTTCCCTTACTGCTTGGTTTCCAGCATTCCCACCAGAGTCAGGGAAAGCCTCAGGCACTCAGCATCTCTAACAACTCAGCTTTTTTGCTTAGGTGCCTTAGTTCAAGCAGAGGACTATGCTGCTGGGTTGTTGTTTTGTTTTTTTTTTCCAGTAAATAAGCTTTAATCCTTACATAGTTTTTTTCTCAATTAGTTTGATTGACCAGGCATATATGCTTTGTAAAGAGACTGATAGATTCAGCAGAAACAAGCTGTGGTAACCACTGAAAACAAGACCTTCAGAAGTCCTCTACTCCAGTCCCTGCTTCAGCAGCACCAACACCTAGACCATCCTCAACACAGGAACTTGCTGCTTTATGCTAATGCCATCTTTAAGACAGTGGAGAAATGGTCCAAATAAACAAAGAGGATGCAGTAAAAGTTGTAGCTCTTTTGCACACTTGAGATGACTACCATTTCTCTACAGTTCCATTCATTAGATACCAAAACTATTTTCAAGAGGAATACAAACAGGATTTGACAATCTCTGCTTCTTCAATGACATGTACAGACATTCAAAATATAAATCCTAACTCTTCCCTTGTTCAGCTGCCCCACGGGGGTTTCAGATAACTCTCCTCCACTTACATCAGGATTTAAACATCCAAATCTTGCAGAGGAAAAACCTCCCCCTAATTTGTCTGCCTGGAAATTCACATCTCCACTAATCATTTAGGTTTTGGATATTGATCTTTTTTAGTAAATGACCACCCTGATGTGGTACTGGAAACTGCCCACATACTTTAGAAAGATGTTTTCAGAACAGGGTCTCAAAGAGTGATTGAGGCTTGATGGAACTTTTTCTTCCTTTCTATCTCAGTATTGAAAATCAAATATAATCACTATTTATCCTTCCACCTGCACAGCTCCCTGCCTTGGGCTTCTCAAGTGGCACCATGTAACTTCATAACTCCCATAAATCAGTTAATCCTGTGTATTCAGTCCTGGAGGTGCCATGAACTCATTTTTTTAATCCAACAAGATTTATTGGGATGTGATTTTTCATGCCTTCTGGCACCCCAAGACAGTGGATATTTATATTTTCCCTCCCAACTTATTCTCTAACATTTCAAAGCAGTGACTGTCTATCACAGTTTGTGTTCCAAAAGTATCACCTCATGACTAACTCCCTATGCATTGATGCGCACAGGATCTAAGAATTCTTCCATTTTTTTTTTCCATGGCTGACTGAGCTGCAGGATGTATCTGGAACAGTGTGTTTTACACTGTTGCTTTGAAAAACTTTGGGATGTACTGCTATAATGGAATTCCTCACCTTGCTGTTTGTAGAAACTGGAAAGAAACTGGTGGTACATTATGCCCTGAATAACAATCTTGGATAGAAATTTTCAGGACACTATGAAGCATATAAAGAAACTATCTGCAATTAAGCTACTACAGGGAATTTCTCTCTTAATACTAAATTGTTCTGATACTCCAGTGATTGAGAACACAATTACTGTCATCTTTGTTGGGAAAACAATAAATCTAATGCAGGAATCAGTAATACTACAGTTTTACAGAAATAATACTGTTCAGATAAATTTTACTATTTTCAGACTGAAATGGTGAGATTTGAAGGTTCCTTGGAAAACTAAATATACAAGGGAAAAGAAACAGTAGGAAAATTCAAGTCTTGAGCCAGACTTAAACTGCTTACCTTGAAGCAAAAACCTTGCTGCAAAGTCTAGCAAGAAAAACAAACACACGGGAGCAGTGAAAGGCAAATGGTCTGGCCCAGACATTGTTATATTACTCTCAGAAAAGTAATGTGATTTTAACTTAATATACCTAGGAAATAATTGTTCTGGCTTCTACTGTTTTTGGTTTCCTGAGCTCTATGTCATTTTGGTAAGACAACTAAGGAGCTGGTGAGTGTAGAGCTAACTACAGCCATAAACATCCTATTGCAGTTGCATGATTGTCAGCTCAATGTTCTGCAAAGATAGCTCTCCTCATTATAAACATTAGATGACAATATGAATAATATTAAGTATCATCATTATGAAGTTGATAATGCTCAAATATTATTAATATTTGGAGTGCAAACTCAGCCAGTGTTTCCAGAAGTTTCTAACTGTGAGGCATTTTACAGTTTAAACATTCATTGATGACATTTATCTGTACTCCTACCATTGTCTCTAGGAAGACTATTGTAGTAGTATATGTAACATCACCTGAGTACGCATTGATTATTACTTGCATATTCAGAGATCTTGAATACTATGAAGTATAGCCCCATCTGAGCTTCTCACTAAACAGTATTTGAGAATTAGGGCCTAGGACTGAATAAAACATAGAAAAACCCCAGTATTTTAAATGTATCCCAAATAAAGCACAACAGTCAGTGCCTGAGAGTTCATTAAAGGTGCAGAGACTGCTTTGACTGCATTGTATTTTAATAGTAAAGGTGTAATTGCTACAACTTGTGGTGGAGCTGGGGCTGTGATTATGAAAGAATAAACCGAAGAGCTCCTTCAAGATCCACAGAGCTAGGATGAAGGATGATGCCCAGAGTAAACCAAAGAGTTTATGTTTTGTGCTTGTGTCAGAGGAGGAGATAAGCAGAATCCAAACATTTAGCAAATATTACAAACCTTTACTCTAGCCACAGCCCTATAGATACTGCTATGCCAGCAGCACTCACCTAGCTCTTAAACCAACATGGTCAAGGTCTCAGGGGATCAAGGAATAAAATTATAATCTCAGGCCTTAGTTCCAATCTCAACCCAAATTCAAACTGTAACCTTGTCTAATCCTTCTAGTCTCGTTCACATTCCAGTTTTGTCCTAGGCTTGTATGACACAGAAATTTGAACAGTAAGTCTATCACCTCAGCCTTTCCTATCCACAGCAATAGATCAAGGAGAAATTATTCATTAATCTTATGTCATAAATCAATTTCAATTCAGTTGTTGCAGAAAGCCCCAATACTTGAGCAAGTTCTTGGCTTGGTTAAACTAATATCAATAAATCAATATATTTCATATGATGAATTTTGGAGAGTAAAAGTAAAAGCAAACTTTGATCCCCTTGGGATTTTAATGAAGAGTAAACTAAGTCAGTAGCACACATTTAAAATGACTGACCTGTTTCCAAGGTTTAAAAATTCTGCAAGCAACATTTATGTTATGTTGCTTCTGAATGCTCAGTTGTTTGTAGAACCTGCTAAGAGAGATTATTTTGAGAAATACTAGATTCAGAGAAAAAAGGTAACTATATTGGGTCTCAGAAATGTGAACATACTAATGTTAGCATCCTGGAAAGCAACAAAAATGAAGCAGCCTGTAACAGGAAACATATTGGAGAGAAGGGGTGGAACACTTAGCATGATAGCCTGACTCAGAGGACTGCAGTGAGAATTTATGATTTCAAAATTTATAGTAGTTCAGTTTGAAGGAATTTCAACCATGTAGAGTGCTCCCTCTTGAAACCATACCTGTCAATATCCCTCAAAAGAGGGACAGGCCATATTTTATGCCTATCAGTCCAGAATTTTCTTCCTAATAATGTTTTTAAGTATACATATGTGAAATGGAAAGAAAGAGTCTTGGGAAACACCTGTAAAAAAATGCAGAGGTTTTTATGGTGCATACTAATTTTATAGATTAGATAGAATTTTATACGTCCTTCTGGATGTATAATTTAATAGATGATACCAAAGAATGCAATATAGATTATGTTAATAGGTTATGGATTATGCTAAGAGAGCGTGGGTTTGAGAACCCTGTAGAATAGGATAAAAAAGTAACTTTTTTTTTCAAAACTTTTTTTCTATATCAAAAATGGAATTGTTTAATCAGATAGCTAATTAAGAGAAACTTAAAAGCGTTTGCCTTATGGTTTTCAGTATGAGTGCTAATGACAAAAACCTCAAAAATCCAAACAGGAAAACATTTGAGTTCAGCTCTGCCACCTGTCTTGATGAAGATAATGCGCAGCCGTGTGCTTGCACCTTAAAGCCCTCCCAAAAATGACATCATAGGCTTCAAAAAATGCAGTGGTGCAAAGCCAAATGCATAACTGCATCGTCCTTGCAGCCCCAGCACCAAAAAGCCGGCGACATTTCAGCAGCGCTCATGCGCTCCAGCTCCGCGGAGGCTCCGTGCGGCTCCGTGCGGCTCCGTGCGGCTCCGTGCGGCTTCGTGCGGCTCCGTGCGGCTTCGTGCGGCTCCGTGCGGCTCCGTGCGGCTTCGTGCGGCTCCGTGCGGCTCCGTGCGGCTCCGTGCGGCTTCGTGCGGCTTCGTGCGGCTTCGTGCGGCTCCGTGCGGCTTCGTGCGGCTTCGTGCGGCTCCGTGCGGCTCCGTGCGGCTTCGTGCGGCTCCGTGCGGCTCCGTGCGGCTTCGTGCGGCTCCGTGCGGCTCCGGCTGCGGTCGCGCTGCCGCAGCGGGGAGGGCAAAGGACGAGGCTGGGTTCAGCCAGAGGTGCTGAAGCTGTGGCCCACCCTGCTAACCAGGTTGCCACGGTTACCACAAGGCTCTCAAGTGTTGAGATTCAGGACTATGATAGCAAAGATCTGATTCACTAGACCAAAAAAGCCCTTAACCCTGCACTCCCCAAAACAACAACAACAACAACAACAAAACACCCAAACAAACAAAAATAGAGATTATTAAGTGCTGCATAAATAAATAAAACTGAATTAAAACACTAACAGCTACATACAGGCAAAATGCCAGAGCTACAAAGTGCTGAATTACCTGCTGACTTAAAAAAAAAAAAAGTGTTTTACAAACACAGGGAATTTTCGGCACAATTATCTTCATATTCCTGGCTCTATTTATACCTTTTACCACTCTCATGGTCTGCACACATTTACCCCAGCTATATCACTGGGAGACTCATGTCTTGTTTCTAGTTCAGGATAAGATGAAGCCCCAAATTCATCCACTTGGGCTGGTTCAGCACAACTCCTCCTGCAGCTGTCCACAGGGTTCTCATCCAGGAGGTTTTTTTAAACTGGATGGGTCGCAGGTTAATTCAATGTTTGAGTACAAAATACTGTTTGAATCAGGACACAACTCCACCATGAGCAGCTCTGTCTGAGCACAGTAAGTGTGTGACCAATCTTACTACATACACAAGGGTAAAATATCTTTTATCCAAGTTCAGAATCGAGCCCCTGGTATAAATGTAGCCTTAAAATATGAGTTCAGAAACTACCAGTGGTTGCTGTGAAATGCACTAACTCTTCAAAAGCCTCCTAAAATTTTCAGAAAATTCCATCAATCAGAGTCTTAAAACTGTTCGGGCTTTTCATCATTTTGTGATTTATATTTTTTCCATAATTTTCTGCTTCTATTTTATAGTCTATAGCTGAGGAAATCCTCTTGCCTTTTTAAATTTTTTTCTTACATGGAAGCACATACATCTTTATTATACCCTTGCAAAATCTTATGTGATCAGCATAAGGTCAGGAAGAGGTGACTAGTGTAATAAAAGAGTCTGAGAGAAAACTTTTCTTGAAAGAAATGTCCCATCACTTACATAATTATTTGTGATACAATATTATAATGAGAAATTACTTTGAATGACAATATTTATACTTTTTTTTTGAGAAACTGGTTTTTATATCCTAAGTCTCTCAGATCTAATAATTCCTGCAAAATACTGTTCTCTACTGTAGACTGTTTCTTTGTCTGTGAAGCTCAGGTTGGACACTTCTGCATTAGTATTCTTAACTACTGCAGTTATTCAGGATGTCACAGAAATCTGTTTCTATGCTAAAACATTTCTTTTTGAGGCTACTACTTTTGAAAATTACTATGGTGTTAATCCTGAATGAAAAAAGGGTGTCTGCCTGTATTTTTTCTACAAACATCTAGCAGAAAATTAAAATTAATAAGGCAAATATAAGGATGAAATAGAGCAATTAGTAACTTTAAACAGGCAGTTTACCTTGTCGAAAAATAATTTTCTGAACTTAGCTATTTAGGCATGCATCTAAATTTACTGTGAAAATTTACAAGCGGTATAATTAAATAAGACAACATTGCTTCATCATCCTGAAGTTCAGCCCACATTGTGAAGAGTTCCACAAAGAAGCCAGAGTGCTCTGCTTTTACCATTTTGTATTGGTGAATCCACAGTGATTTTTGGAGACAAGGGAAAACAATACTGGCAGGAGGCACTGGCAGGACATTTCTATTCAGAAGGGCAAAATCCAGGTAGATGAATAATCTGTTAGCCTTCACAGAGCCTGGTTTGAACCTTGGCCTCTAATGGTTATTTAGGCACCTAAGTGTCCACTTCTTAATGCTTGACCTTCTCATAGGAGGAACTATGAATGTCTTAGGCTTCTGGAGGTTGCACTTGTATCTAAACTTTGAACTCCTGTCTCTGTCTCTCCTCCTTTGGACATGCTCTTCAAGCCTTTGTGTGAAATGGGGATAACAGGAGCTGACTTCTCCTCCATCCTAAAGCAGACAAGATGCCTTCACAGCCTTGGTAGTAATCAAAGGACCAAAATTTGAGAGAAAAGGTAAAGAATCTGTCCTAAGTATTTATAGCACCTCTTATTTTTTAAAATATATTTTACCCCCACATAAAAAGCACAGCACCAGTTAGAGTTGCACCTCATTCTCAGACAGTCTTGTTCCTGGAAATGGGCTGTCAGACATACAGGAGGGGAGCAGAGAACCCTGATGTACGACGTGAGAAGAAAGCATACTGAATGAGAGAAAACAGGAAAACAAATACTGCATCAAAATGCCATGGCAGTAGATTTTTTTAGGTCATAGGCAGCTTTGAAATTGCATTGAGATATAAAGGTGAAGAAGAAGCTGACAAATGTGAGAAAAATCTCTCAGAAAATGTAGAAAACAATATTTTTTAAAAAATATTTTTAAAATGTAGACAGATAAATTGTTGCTTGTACAAGTGGTGTGCAAGTCTATCTTTAAAATGTTCAACATATGCCTGGATTTATTCAGAATTTCTCTTTCTGCATAAGTTTTCTGCAACTTTGAATTGCTGGACAGGATAAATGAAATTAAAATATCATGTAAAGTGTTTAGCAGTAACAAATGGATGTAATAATGTTCAGAATTTCAGTAATGCAATTGTGATATGGTCCTGGGGTTCCCTCAAAATTAGAAGAATTAAATGTCTCTCTTAAGGTTTACTGTATGATGCAAATCTATAAATCAAAAAGGATGCCTGAAATTCAGCTGCCTACATATATATATATTTTTAAAATGCATACAAAGGTTTTGATCTAAATGAAAAACATGAAGAAAAAAAGTTGGATTAAAAAGTTGAGGGTACATGGAGGCTTACTTTTTAGATGTTGTATTTTTAAGAGAAGTTTACCATCAACTAAAAGGATTTTCTACCTTACCTAAACTAAACGAGAGGACAAAGGGAGGACTGTCCAGAGTACAAACGATGACCTATGAGATTAAAAAGAAGTCTCTTTGTTGCAATTTTATCATCACTTGTAAGTGACAAAGTGCCAAAAGACAGGTTTGTGGCAGCAGCAATATATTTTCTTCAGGGCAGGAAAATCATCAACAAGGTGTCTGTATACGTGTAGCACTGCTTGAATATGAAAGCAATTTTCTGAAGCCCTGTGGCTTAATTCTATTGTTTTCGTCAAGAACGAATATTCTGGATCACAATATTCAGTGACTGATAGCAACAGACACACTGTGAAAAATGAATGAGCGGGTTCCTCAGATGACTGCTGGACAAGGCTCCAGTACCATCGACAGTAAGATTTGCATTTATCTCAAAAGAGATTAAATGTTTTATCTGCCTAGCTGCTGTGGATGGTTCCCATTAAATTAAGGAGGGAATGGAAATATGTAAAAGGAACAAAATGAAGAGAAAGAAGAAAAAAAAACAAGCATGGTGCATGTAGGGAGCAGCTATAGTTTTGCATTTTCTAAAATACATTTCTTCTAGACAAATATCAACTAGAGATGCAGAAATACAGTGCACAGTGATACAACAGCTCTATCAAAGTATAGGTAGTGTGAGATAATAGATGTTATTGCATTATCTACCACTAATCTACTAACATACCTTCAAGAAACCTTAACTGTGCATTCAATATTCACCCTTAATAATCTTCTGAAAAATATCTCAGTTACATGAGGTCTGGTTTTTTCCCTGCAGCAGAACCATATCCTCCAGCATTTAGTGGCAACATAAATTACAAGATTCTTTAATTATTCAGTTCCATCCAGCCTGGCTGGCACGTTCATTATCTTCCCATGCAGAGCACCCTCCAACTTCGAGTAAAACTGTGTGTAAGGGAGCAGGTTCTGTAGAAAAGCTCAAGGGATTCTATTTTCATTGGCAAGTAGAGATAATTGTTGATTTCCCTACCCACCCAAAATCCGCCAGAAAACTGGGTTTGTTCCAGTTATGGATGTGAATTAGTGTTTTTTGTATCAATTATTTTGAAGTGTGACGAATATTTGCATTCAGCTCTGTGCTTTCTGAAATCAAAGAAAAAAATATATCTTAGGCATGAATGAGATGGGACACTGGAAGCATTTTACTTAAAGTAAAAATTAAAGATGCTGATTCAGGAAGGAATATAATCAAGGTACAGAATTTACCCATGTATACAGCCTCATTTCAGACATGGCAAGAGTAAAGGAGAGGGAGGTTAACATGTGCAATGTTGAGTCTGTTCCGTTCCTTGCACATTTAAGATATGGTATTTCATTCCAAATCTTCAAAGATATTTAGACACCTTAATCTCTTTGAGAAGCTGAGCATTATTCAGGAACTGTTGAGCTGGGCTTCTCCATAAAAATAAAAGTGAAACAAAATGATATTTTGATGTATTTATGTGATTAATATGATAAGAAAATCTGATTCGAAAAATACTATTATGCTGTAACCAAACATATTGTCTTTATTTAGATCCTTTGTATTTTCTATTTTAAAAACTACCTTTACATGAATTTAAGGTAGGTTTTCTAGTTAGTGCAAAAATTAAGCTACTAAAGATACATTGGGAAAATATTTTTTGGAAGTATTAATTATTTTTTAATTTACCAATTGTAATTTTCCAAGTCTAATCATACAGGAAGGTTGATTGGCTCTCTGCTGCAGCAGTAACACAGTTCTGCGGAAGACACATGTTATGGATTTCTTATAAAGTTCATCAAGATGGTGCCTTGGGGCCAAAGCAGTGCTCATCACAAAATTCAATGGAAGATAGCAGTTCTTAGGGAAGGACAGGCTCTGCACAGACCTTTTTCTATTCCTGCTTTTCTGGGTCAACAAACTTTTACAATCATCACTGAAGGTGATATCCAAGATAATAAACAGTGAATGGGTATCCATAGGCTGCTGTCTCTTCAGCTGATGGAGAATTTCCCAAGCTGTGGTGAAGAGGTCTGTCTGGTTACAGGACCCATGTTTTACAAGGTGATGGCACCTTCCACTGTGGGACTCTGTGCTACACTAGGACCTATTTTTGCCTAACCTCCATAAAAAATGGAAAACTACAGCAATCTGTCTTTAACTCCTACTCTAATAAGCTGTGAATAATAAATGTCTGAATGCAGCTATCACAAGTGAGGCTGCGATTTAGGTTAAATATAATAGCAGGCACTGACTACACAAAGGGCCATGAGCACAAAGAGGAACTGTTGGTGGTGTTAAACACTGGTAAAAAAAATAGCTGACTGCCTAACTAGGGAAATAAACATTTTTTATATTTCAGGTATTAGAAGGGACATATAAATAGATTACTATACAGTCCCTTTCAATTAAAGTTATTTTTGATGCTGTTTGCTGTAGCAAGAAAATGTAAAACACATTTAAATACCTATTTTGCATGTGCATTATTCCTTTAAGCATAAAGCTGTCAAGAAACCAATATTGTGAATAACTTTAGTGACTGGTGTAGTCTATTTCAGGATTCAGAATATTTCTTGAATTGAATTCGTCACCAAATGAGTTTATCTCAAAGCCATAAAGATAAATCTGGAGTTTTTAAAGGAAAAATGCTAAAGCATATAGTATTATAGTATAAGATAATGTTTAAAGTGTTTTGCAGTGAATTCCAGTGCAATATAATCAGCCTCAGTTTCTGCACTTCAATTTCTTAAATTTCCTCAACACTGACTTCCTCCACAAAAAAATATAGCTAGTCACAACACAAGCCCATTAATGGATCCTGGAGGCCAGTCTCATTAGGGCCTGGGTTTCTGGGAGGGAGCTCCAGAAAGACTAGACTATCAACAAGAAAAATAAGTCCATTACTTACCAAGTTATTGGCGTTCTGTCTCTTCATTCAACTACTTCTAAGACTGAACATGAGAACTACAGTACTGAAAATATACTGTATCAGGAATGGCACACAAGATCTATGAACAATTTGTCCCTTCTGTCATTGCCAGAACAAGCTTCGCTGCAGATCAGAAATGAAGCAAAACAAAAGAAAAACCTTAAAAAACTCAGGCAGTAGGTAATACATTCAAACAACCCACATATCAAGGGCAAAATTTTCAAAATTTGCCAAGTTCAAATTGTGTGAAACAATATTTACGTGAAAATACACACAGATGTACACACATCAGGGAGGCATTTCTGACTGTATGCATCCAACTTCTCATTTAAGGTACAGGGGTCTGTATTTTACCCTGTACTTGATAGAGCTAGACATTGAAATTACATAGGTACTTTATTCAATGTAAAAAAAATAACAACAACAAAACCTAATTTATATAATTAAAAATTATTTAAATTCTTAAATGTTAAAAGAGCAGCTCACAGACTGTAAAACTGGAATGCTTTGTAAGACCAAGTTTTCTACAACATTTGGACTAGATGAATTGTGTAGCCATGCAAAGACTTCTGGACCATCAGCCCTGTGGTATCCTAAACAATGAAGTTGTGTAATTCCTTTCCCACATTCATCTAGATCCAACTGAAAACTAGAGGTCTCACCTCCACAGCCCACACACAAGATTTTTACAAGCTCTCTCTCCTAAAGATTGTAATATTTTATTATATTTTAGCCTACATTTATCAATTCATATGTTTACTCATCAATACTCATTTATTTTGAGTTTCGGCACTTCTTAATCCCTTGTGTCCACCTTCCTGATATGATTAAGACAATTGAATCTTCTTACAGCTTAGTTGTTGCAAGACTAATAAAAACCTGTTGGGATCTCCAGCTTCTTGATCATCCAGGGAACTTTTCTTTGCAGTTGTTTCTACTTGATTTCAGATTTATTGTAGGTAAGTGAGCAGTTTCAGCTTTATTGTTATTAAGTGAGCAGAATTTTATCAGTACTCCAGATGACATCTCACTAGGGCCTTATAAAATGGCATTCACATTTCCTTCTTTCTTGGAAACATTTTACCTGCTCTATCCTAAGACTCTTTACTTTCCACAGTCCTGTGTCCAATCAGTTTCAGGTACCCTTTGACTGACAAAGGCTGTGTCCACATTGCTTGAGTCACCTACAACAGATAACAGCAGAGGACACAGTGACAAATGGTGCAGAATTACTCACGCCCACGGTGCTTGAGAAATGCAGTCCCTTTTCTAGTGAGCACCAACCATGTCCAAACTGAATAACTAGATCTGGATCCCCTGTGGTGCCTGCATCATACTCCTGTGGCCCTAAGAATTAAAGCTGATTCTCTTGTGGCTTTCCAGGGAAGGTGACCAAAATAAAAAGGAAACTGAATAGCAGTATGCCACAGTAATGTCAGACCAAAAATGCTGTTTAGACATGTGTGACATATGAGAGATACTGGGTTTGCTGAAACAGGGCTGGATGGCTTTACAGGGCAAAGAGAATTAAACGTGTTCAAGGTCTCCCTATCTCTGTGCATGACAAGCAGTCCCCGGAGTGAACCATATCTTCTGGCTAATAACACACCAGGAATGAATTAATGGTGAGATCCAAGAGAAAGCTTCAGGATTCAACATAGACATGGAGTATCTGACAAGAAGACCCAGATGTGAGCTGAGGGTTTCCATCATTTCACCAGCATCTCTGTATTTCCAACAGATAGTGGCCCCTTGCATGACAGAAAATGTTGCTTGTCCTCTCTGTTGATCAGATCAATGTAAATGAATTTTATCTTTTCTTAATATTTAAATTAATTCATCTTACAGCCACTGCTTAGATTATTTTTCGATGGCCCTTTCATTCTTAAATTCTTCACTATTTCCCTACATGGAATAGAAAATAATATCAACTTGTATTGATTCAATGACTGTTTACTGATGAAATCAATCTGTTACCAATATGTTACCTACAGATACACCATTAAAGAAAAGAGCACCAGTGAATAATGGAACTCCTCTAGCATGCAATTAGTAGAAAAGTCCATGATATAAGTTTGCCCTGTTTCAGACAGCTGTCTCAGCCAAATCCTAAGCACAGTTTAGGAGTTCCCACAAACTGGCAAGTAGTCTGAATCAGCAGCATACATGGAGGCAACCTTTTTGAAGACTAAAAGAATTTAATAATATGCGCATGGTTTATGCCATGCTTATGCATCAGAAAATAGTCCCAGGCCCTCTTAATTTGCTGGTGTAGGCTTGTCCCACATACTTACTAGCCTTGCCTAAAGATAAACCAAATATTTCAAACTCATTTGGAATTACTACAACCACTGAAATACATTTACATCTGTATTTACATGCCTTTCTGCAATGTGTGCAATGGTTTGTCATTCTGTCAGAGGTGAGGCATTCACTCAGAGTTACTTCTAACTTTGTTTGAATGTGGTGAAATCTAACTGTGAATATTGCTGCTCACTTAACCTCTGTGATGAACAGAACCAGTCTCTGCATTCAAACACATTTAAACTTTGGGCATGTTGCCTGCTTTCCTACTAGCATGGAGAAAGCAATATTTTAGCATTACAGGGCTTTTTCTTATAACACAAAAAACATCAAATTCCTGGAAGGTATTTTCTGTGCATAGAAAAGTGGAACTGTAAGAACATAAACTTGCAAAGGTGGTGAGAGATTGTGATCATACAGACTTTCAGAGAGGGAAAACTTTTTCAACAGAGTCAGAGCAGCTCCAGCCCCTGTCCTGCAGAGACACAACATTGGCATTGCCCCCTTGTACACTCCACTGTCTGCAATGGGACCACACAGTTGTACAGTTCTGCAGGATCTAGGACTCTTCTGTGACCCTGACTGGCCCTTCTAGGTTCTCAGCAATTAATACATGATCCCTATAATGAATTATGCATTTCAAAATCTTGTCCTTATATTAGGATATTTCTTTGTTCCTCCAGGTAATATATATGTTGAACCCTTACTAAACCCATTGTACTAGGCTACTGTTTTACACTTACTCAGGACGCACATTTTTGCCCTTGCTTTTCCAACTGCTCTCACTAATGCTCAGGAGATGCCCAAGTTGATTTTGTTAGAATTTTTGTACTACTGAGAGCAAAGAGGGAGGGGATAATGAGAAAGAAAGGGATCGTTTATCAAGACAGAGAATTAAAGCTAGACTTTAACAAAAATATATTTGGGTTAAAATTTTAAATGGCATTTGCCTGAATTGTCTGGGAACCAATTTCCATCCACTCTTATCCTCCTGTGGCCAGAAGGCTTATACTATGCATTTTACACTGTGATTTTCCCCATACTATGAGGGGGGGAGTTATTTCAGATTCTACTGTGCTTCCAGAGTTTCAAAGCTGAATCTTAACCTTTCAATCTGCTTATTAATACTCATGTCATGGCTCCTGTTGAGAAAGAGGTTTAGTGTCACTGTCCTCAATCAGTGTCCTTTCATTCACTTTCATTAAAGAACCATGTTTTTCTGACAAAGGATAACAAATGGACGCTGTGGGTCCCTAATGTGCTTTTTGACTACAGAGCCTGTACCATTTCTCTGAAGCAATGGCAATTATTTGTCATTTTAATATGACTTGGCAAGGAGATCCAAAAACATATGACCATTATTCATCAATATGTATATCTTGTGCTTGCATTAATATTAGAATATCATTATTACTATCCTGACATTGTATGAGCTGGATAAAATTACATCATGTAAAAAATGCATTAAGCGTGTTCAGCTATATTCATGCAGCAAGGCAAAAGCCATTTAAAGACCTGTAGCAGCTCTTTGTTGAATGCTACAATTTATTCTGATTAGCAGTGAAACTTCTTTACCTGTGTATTAATGAAATATATTTCAGAATCAGTCTGCTGTTAATTGGAAGCAGCATAGGTTTGTGTTACTATTGTTATCAAACATACATGCAGATTTCCTCCATTTTCTTTGTTTCTAAAATCCCACTATATATAATACTCCTGGCATTCCTAGTACAGGATTTTTGTAAAAATGCACATTTTTATAAACTGGGTTTTTATGTGATACTTAAGTCCAGATCTAGGCTTATTATTATTCTTCTAGAGCAGAATAAAAGAAGTTAACTTATGTCAATGGCATTTAGACTTAGATCAAAAATTACTGATTGAAGCCAGAGTGATAACCCTGTTGTTGCCTGGTATTGTTGAGAATGGAAATAAAAATAAACAGAGAAAACAATGTATAATCATTTAATATTTTTCTTCTTATTCCCCTCCACCTGAAATACATTACTCTATGAAAAAAAAGCGAGGTAGAAAAGTTTAGGAGTAAAAGCTCTGTAATAAAATTCAAGGGCCCAGGTTCTACTCAAGTATGCTTCATTACAGAATTACTTCAGGTTATTTATCTCAAGAGAGTGTGACTTGAGGGAGAAAGATCCCACTATGAAATAATATTGAAAGAATTAGCTTTTCCCAGATGTCATACTTACTATTGGACAACATTAAAAGAATTTTGAATGCGTATGTTCCCCTGCACTCAGCAACGCAGTCAGTTCAGCCATTTAAGGACACTCTCCTGGTGGTTTTTTGGAAAATATAATTCATAGATAAACAGCAACAGAAAAAAAAAAATATTAGAGGTGATAACAAAGGCACATAACTTCAAAATGTTCAAACTTTACAAAATTTACAAATATGTGATATATTAATTAGTTTAATAGCTAATGAATTGTGTAAACTTGATTGTTCACCTACTCCCCTCTCAGCTAGACTAAGATATGATACAAGGAGCATAATGCCCGACTTACAAATTTGTGTGTGCCATGCTTTTGTGATCACTTAACTCTGAGTGCCTCTCCAGCCTATTCGGGAGGACTGTATTAATATGCACTAAATCTCCTAGGCCATGGGACTATTTCCCCTTTTCATTCTCCTTGTCTTTCACTTAGAAACAAAAGTGTCATTATTTTACCTCTGTGACACAATTTATCCATCCATGTTTTCTCTACCTGTAGCATTTTATCATTTTTTTATCAGATATTTCTGTTCAAATTAGGTTACTCTACAACATTTAAACCCATTGAAGCAATCATGCACCCTACTATGCACTCTGTACTTAGCTTAATATCTGTTAGAGGGAGAGCTCCACTTTCATCACTGGACTGCTTTCTAAGTAGGGAGAAGAGAGTGGTAAGATGCCATTGAGCTGCTTCGTGGAACAACATAACATGAAGCAATAGTTATGTCAACTTAGGAGCAAGCACATATGACAGGCATACAAAGGCATATCAGTTATTCAAGTGGAGGAATTTTTGCAGATTACATTCTGGTGCAATTGAGGCAAAAAAACCAAAGAAATGAAGAGCAAAAAATTAATAAATCAACAACATGTCTTAAACAACACTGGTAGTACAACCTCCCAAAAACCTCAGTCACAGTTTTGACAAGTGTTATCCAAAAGTGGCTTATAATACATGTCATTTTGTACACTCTTTGTAAATAAAAAGGATTATATCAAGGCACTTGACTCCTTCAAGAACTTCTCCTAAAAGAAATATCTCATTGAGCAATTGCTCAAGTCAATAAAATACATATGCATGTATTCTTTCCACTACTGTTTATATGTTTTCTTCACCCATGGGCCAAGTAAGCCATCCAGTCAGGGGGAGATAAACAGGCCTGGCCAGTGCAAAAAACAAATGCAGCATCAGGATGGGGAGCAGCAGGAGTCGGGAAGCCATCAGCACCATAACAATCACATTAATCAGAGAAGAGCAGGTGAAAAGTAATCTGGACAGCTCTTAAACAGCCTTTGGTAAAGATTGTTGTGGAAGGATTCCGTAAGCATTTGAAACTTTATATAGCATGAAGCCAGTATTGTAGCTTTCCATTCTTTACTAGGCATAGCCATGTCTTAGGTATTTCAGCTCGGAAATATGTTTCTTCAGACACTAAATCCCCAAAGGGACTGAGCTGCTCTAAAGCTGCTGCATTTTGACATATACAGAAAAAGAAGAAGAAACAGAATGATGGCAGTGAGCCACCCTGTTTCCACCCCAGCACTTGGGGGAACCAAGTCCTGCTCTACAAAACATGAAAATTAAGTGAGGAATATAATAATGAAGTAGCTGGAGAGCTTAAACAAAGAGGAAAAATGCAAGGCTTAGCTACATGGGATGGCTTTCTGAGCAACAAGGTCTGGAGACAGTGAGCATTGGCAAGACATTGTGTCTAGCCTAGAGTGGATTCACTAGGGTGCACTTTTAATGCCACTTTGGCACTGACTTCCTGCTTTCCTATATTTTCCTGCAAAATCTATAAGCAGGTAGCCAAACTGAGGCATTACTGCTCCGTTACTGCTTGGAGTGCTTAACAAACATGCCTTTTCAGTGTTTTCTCAAGTGTATATATTATGGTAAGAACAGCAATATTTCTTCAGTCTTCTGAGAGCATGAGTGGGAACAAAGGAAAACAGAAAACACAGCACAATTAAGACCATCACACTTCAAAAAGAACAGCTACACTGCAAAGCACTGAAGGAAATCACACTGACTAAATATCTTTAATGTGTACAAATACTTAGCACTTTACTCATGAAACCTTAAGATTCCAGTTGTTTATCTTTCCAGTTTTCAGCAAACAGAATACAGCTGGAGTGAGCTCCAAGAAACCACTGTGTGCAAAATGGTCCAGGGAAGACTAGAATAGCAACTGAAACAGCACATCACCTGCTAGTGCTCAGAGACAGATTACATACTAAAAATAACCTCATAAATAAAGAAATTAAAAACTGCAGCCTTTATTAGTTTCCTGACCTGGCATATCAGTGGGAACCCCACTGCCAGACCTATTGGCACATCAGCAGGGAACACACAACAGAACAAATAGCTTGAAGTGAACCCTGGTGCCACAGAAACTAGGACTGCTACTGAAAGAAATATACATTAAATATGGCACAGTTGAAATAAGTCTCCCATAAGCTTTATGTCTTTTTAGGACTGCACATTTGTGTTATTGCTCAGGAAACAGCAACATTATTTTCTTCGTGACTCATTGAGAGGACCTAGAGGAATACATTGTGCATGTACTTGGTGGCCACTAGTAATGACCTGAAAAATCAAACCTTGCATGAAGCTACAAAGGGTGGTCATGAAAATTTGATATAAAAACAGTTTCTAAGGGTAATCTACAACAAATACTGGCATGATGTTTAAAATCTGAAAAAATGTAGAACCAGCAGAAGAAATACCTTAATGCTCTACAGAGTTTGGAATCATGCCAGGAAGGCAGTAATGTCTTTGCTGTCATGGTGTGCCTTTAAAATGAGGCCAAAAAAAAGCACTGTAGAATAAGAATAATGGAACAAGACCTTTTTTTTCTATAATTTGGAGGTTCTCTTTCATCACTTTGCCAATTTCTGCATTGTCAATAGAGAAAACAGAGTTGTAAAAAGTATAAAGACACAATGAAGACACTAAAGCTTATGCTGAAATACAGATATGATTTGGTAAATTTAAAAGTCTATTTTCTTCACACAAATAATTTCTCACTTTGCTGTTTCTTGCATCTATCCCATTTGCTGACATTTGTACATTTTGCATGACATATAGACAATGTTCTGGTAAACTTTCTGGTACAAAAATGGTCTTCTGTGTTTGTTAAAGTGCATGGAAAACCGAAAAGTTTGTCCCTTTTTCAGGTCCTTAAGCAGTGGTACTGAAACAAAACTCATGAAAGGGTATCATCTCACAATTTTTAACAGATATTAACAGCAGATTATCTGTATTATATTTTTGCTGCTACTCACTTCTCATAAAGGCAAATATTTAAGATGTCAACTAACACGTAATAGAAGTAGGGTATCCCACATAGCAAAGTGCTGTGATGAAGATGTGTTCAGACTCCCTTCTGGAAGGATATTTACTGTCCTTGACCTGCAATGTCCTTTGGGAAAGCGGGAAAACTCCAGCGTGGCTTTTAGTAGTAAAAAGCTAATCAAATTCAATTTCACTTCCATTTCCAGCAGGTAAGTTGTCTTCTGATGAAGACTGCTGCCCACTGAGAGCTTAACCTATGACATTTACAATGAGATCTCCAGGTACCCTGACAAAAAAAGTAACTCCATGTCAACTTCAACTAACTTTTAACTAATCTGTGGTCTTTGAGATTTAACATCAGAATCCCAGTTATATTGTGACCTGGAAAGCCTGGCATTTTTGTGGTAAATTTCTGATAAAGAAATGTCAAATTATTTTGGCCTAAAGGGAAATTTCAGAAAGAGGGTTTTTCCCATTACAGCTTTTTCTTAAACAGAAACACTGTGTATAGCATTGTTTCTAGCTCAACAGTGACATAGTAACGAATAGACACTTATGGACAACATTTGGGGCAGATTAAGCCTCAATGAAATATGACTTTATAGCTCAGTCTTAGAGAGCTCTGGACTACATCCTCAGACATGGCAGGAAAGAGCATTCTAAGAAGCAACTGGTGATGCTTGAGATGAGATGTAAGCTTGTACTTGGCAGACAATCACTAATAATCAGTGATACTAAATGTTGCCAATAAAATACACTGTGCCTGAGCTTTTCTCATCTATTCCACTCTTCAGCTCTTGAGGAAGATATCAAGACCACCATCACAAGGAAGACCTTTTGATCTAACAGAATAATAAAGCTCATGTCTGGAAAAGAAATGTCCAAACCACATGTTTCCAAAAGTCTGTACTTTGGTAATTCACGTAAAGAACAAAACAAAAGCACTATGAATATTTTAAAATAAAATAAATTAGCATTAAATAATCGCATTGTTTATATCCATTATTTAAATTGATTAAATAATATTAAATAATTTAAGTATTCTTTTTAAGATCAATGGAAAAACACTTGCTGTGATGCTATTTACTTCTCTGTCACAAAGCAATAGAACCTTATCTACCTCAACCAATATAGGCATAAGAAAAAAAGAAACACAATAGTGGTAAAAAACTCACAGATCAAATGAAAAATTCCACCTGATTACATCTCTGATGTTAAGTGAGGCATCCTGCCCAAACTATCAGTTGTCAGTTTGCAGTGATTTTTTTCTTTCCTGTGATGAAATGCTTAGATATGACTAGATAACACATTAGAGTTCATATTCATAGTAATGCAAATAATTCCCAAAAATGGCTGATTTCTTATTGAAAATGGACAACAATTATTCCAGTCTAGGACATAATCTAGTTGAAGGAAGTTATATTTGAGGTCATGATCTGCATAGAAAGTAACTTAATCAAAATGAAAAAAAAATAAAGCTTGATTTCAAGAAGGTCAGAATGTAAAAGTCATACTGTAAGTTTTACTTTTCCTCATGACTTTAGTGATTTCCATTCTAAACACATACTATTTGGGTTTTTTCAGCCTATTTTAGCATTCTCTTTGTTAACTGTTATCTTTCATGAACTTGGGTGAATGAACTGCATCCATCTGACCCCTAGCCTAAGAACCTAATGAAAATCCTGAAAGAACAGGTTGTTTGGGTTTCTATTGATCCTTCAGGGTGAAATACTGAGTCTGCTGGAATTACCAGTGCCTAAACTGTGACAACTAGGAATATGGTCATGGGTTTAGTAAAATTTTTTCCTGAAACATATGATGTTTCTTTCAGTGAATTAGTGGTATAAAGGAAACATGATGCAGCAACACAAGCTGAATTCTGTGTATTGGCTTGCATGATACAAACATGAGTAGCTTGACGATGTCTTACATTTATAAGATTAAGTTATTTAGTATATAAAAATCGAGAGGTTGCTCTTAATGAAACATTAATATTGCATAATGTTTTCAGGAAAAAAGCTTTCAATAAAATGTACTTAAATCTAACTGACCCATACTCAACACGATTGTCATAAATATTTTGCAGTCAAACAAACAACAGCTGCCTTAAAAAGGAACTAATTTCTAAAATAGAGCATAAAAATAGTGAAGTTGTCCTTTTGATCCTTGTGAGTATACTTTATTTGTCCTTGAAAAAAATATATCCGGTGTACCTTTCAAAATGATTTATTATGTGTTATTGTAACAGTGTTCAATATTGTTCAATACTGAACTGCTGTACTGATTACCACTCTCCCAGTCTGCTTTAGTTCTGTCATGTGTTTTTATTTACTACCTGAGGCAAAAACATTTTAATTGGTTTAGGGAAGCTTGAACTCTCTTTTATCAATGACACATTTCATCAAAACAGAACAAAGGCAGGAGGTGTACGTACTCTTCCAGTGTAGAAAAACAATGGTTTTGTTTGAAGGCTTAAGTTTGGAAATGGATCTCTGCAGTATAAATCACTTAATCACCTTAATAGTAACAGCAAAACATCTTGGTTTTGTTCTTTGTTGGGTTTTGCTGTTGGTTTTTTTTTTTTAATAGTAAGAAAACTTATTAATGGATTGCAATAACTTTTCCATAGTTTAACTTTATTCTAGACAAATACATTCTGCAAACTGACCCTAAAACCTGTATTGTACATCAATGAAAGAATATAACATAATAGGGTTTATAGTACTGCAAGAGACAGAACTAAACCACGCACCTTTTCCTGATTTTCAGAAGTTTCTGTTCAAATCGTCTTTATATAAAATATAGAGAGAACTGTAGTCATATTGGAGACAAGTTTCATTGTTTGCAGTAATTAGAAACAAAATAAAAAGATAGTTTTACAGACCAAAAATGCACTTCTAGAAAATCTTTTTAATTTCTTGGGGAAGACATCATAAGACCTGTAAACAAAAAAACCCCCAGCTGTCTTTGTTTTATTTAAAATGCTTAGTTGACTAGGCCAGGACCTCACTGTGAAATAGATTTTTTAAAAGCTATTTAAAACAAAAATGTAGGTATAATTACAATATAATGCTTAAATTTAATCAATTCATTAATCTATTGTTCCATCAATATTTTAACTGTGATTATAAATGTTTTACATTGAAAAATAACAAGAATTATGCTACATAAATATTTTTAAATGAACAACAGAACCAGTGAAGCCTTTTCTCCTAGAAGTTTATGTATTACATCCCTCATAGACCCTGCCAAAGCTCCTGCTGTTATCCCAGCGGTTTGTCTGGACAAAAGGTGGAATGGGTGCCTGGTATCTCACACACATGGAGGACGATCAGACAGTTTTGTTTTACCATGTGTAGTTAGATATAGGAGAAAAATGTATTTTACATGCTTATGAAAACTTTACTGGTAAAAGAGCTAGTAATGTGTTTACTGAAAATACTATTTATATTTACTTCAAATTTTACTTGAAATACATTCCAAAAAGATGCCGCAGGACATGATGGTTCCAGACCTGACCTGGCTTCCAGCAAGTCAATAACAAATTTTTGCACTGAATTTCAATTCTGTTCAGTAATCTAAAATATTAATTTCAACATATCAAAACTTAGAATCAAACAGGGAAAACAAATACTACAGACCATGCCTATTAGGAAGCTCAAAGTGATCAAAATATGTAGCTATAGATCTATAGACAAGCTGCAAGGTAGCTATAAAATTTGATAACTTGGGAAGCAATTTAGCTCATTATAATTTCATAGTCTTTACCTACCCAAACCCCGTTCAACGGACTGCATTGTAAAAAAAAGGCTCTGTGGTTTGCTATAATGCCTGGTTGATCTAACATAAAATAAGAAGGTGTGGAAACTGAATTAGATCCTCTGATTTACAATGTTTCTTTCATTTTCTTTATTGCCAAATAGCTTTAGATATATAGCATATATATTTAATAGAAACCTCTAAACCTGATTCTGCCCCTGCGCAGTTGGGGCCAGCCCTAACCAGGCACAGGTGGGCTGAATGCAGGCTCACGCCCACTGCCTGCTGATTAGCAGCACCTGGGTGTTGCCTCATTTCACTACACCTTTTGTTTATTGGATCCAATAAATTCCTATTGCTTCTCTTCATTTTACAAGGTAAAAACTATACTTGATGCATTATCTTATGGTTATAAAAATGGAAGTTGATGGAGTACAATGTTATGATTTATACATGTCTTCACCCAGAACTCTGTCTTTAATCCCTTTGTGTGGCTCTAATGTCTCTATAACTACCATTTATTTCTGAATAAAATTATTTGATACAAGAAATATATAAATTTGGGGAAAAAATTGTCATTATGAGAAAGAAAACCAAGAAAGGCTAGAAACAATTCAACTACCAATGTGCAATAATCAACCTATCTGAAATCAGACTTTTGTCTTGAGTATACACTGCACACTGGTTTTGTCCTGGTGCTCTTCCTCTCTAGAGCATCTTATCTGCTCAGCTAGTCATCTCATCACAGAATGGAATGTGGATGACCCTCCCCATACCATGTGGCACAGGAAATCTAAAGAAAGCTTATCCCAGTTGAGGAGCACCCAGAGTACACAGGAACTGGTTTCTCAGCAATTGTTTCCAACTGGTGCAAACTAGAAAAAAACCAAATCCAGAAATCTGGAAAACCAAAACCAGTTCCCTCTGGCCATGTATTTTCTTCTGAAATTTTGTGAGTAAACTTCTCTGTCCCCATGGGTACTTCTCATTGCAAACACAATGACTGGTGAGATTCAGAACAGGGAGTAATGTTTTTAGTTTGCTCTGTCAGTTCAGCAACTTCTCATGCAAATGCAACACTGGAGGCTCAGAGGTGCAAGCTTTAGAGTATACATCCTCATGACTAATTGTCTGAAATGAACACATTTCTTCACAAAATACACAAAGCTAGTTGAAATATTTGCCACATTAAGCTGCACATCAATTTTTCTTTTCAGTGTCATGTGAAAAACATGCCAAGCCCAAAATGTGCCTGTTGTCATGTGATTCATCATACCATAAACTTAGATTCACAGCTCTTGACAAATTCTTGAGTTTTGCTTTTAGTTGCACTGTTCCAGAATGAAGCTACTAAAGAAAGAGGAGAGGAAAGCTGGCCTACGATTTCTCTGTATGTAGGTGATGCTGCTGAAATGCTAACTGCTTATGATGATTTTTGCAACAAAAAATTTGGTGGTGATAGTTGAGACAACTAGATTTTGAAAATCATCCATACGTGCTTCATGTACTGCTAAGTTTTGTAAAACACTATGCAAGGATATACCATATGTCAAATTGCAGAACTGGCTCTGACACTACCAGATTTATACAATTTAATAACAAGCATTTCAACTTCACCTGAATCTAGTGACTCAACATGATACTTGAACATCAGACTGTCTTCTCTGCTTTCCTCACTCAGCAGCCATCTGAAGATGAGAGTTACCATAATAGGCTAGATTTACCCACTGATTATTTTTCCTTAACAGCAGTGTTAGCACCCACTGGTGTGCCGAATGAGCAGTTTTCTTCTTAGCCTTACTTTTCAGGAGTCCGTAGATTTTTAAAAGAAAAATGCGATAAAAATTCCTCTATTTTGCAACAGTTTTTCACTAATGACATTTTATAAATCAGGCAAAAGTTTATTTTCCTGTGAGGCAGAATAAATAGAATTGCAAAGTTTAAGATTTATTTGATCCTTTCAAATGTTTGGGTCCTATAGTAATTAAGCAAACAGTGGAAACCATTTAACAGGAAAAACAGATTTTGTCATGATTAAATATATATTTTAGAGTGCTTTATTTAATGCTTTTTTAAAAAGAATTTTACTACACTTAATAAAAGCAATTTAAATTTCACAAAACTTCATGCAAAGAGGTATATGTGTATATGTATTACATACATGTATTACAAAGGCACTGCTTGACACTGAAATATAATTATAACTACAGAGAAACAAAAAAAAGGAGTTTGGAGCAGAAGATAAAGAACATAAAATATATTATGTTGTATCTACAGTTGAGAAATAGGTAAGTAGTATACCATTTAATACTTTTGAATTTTGCTAGACGGCTGTCATCATCTCTAATTATAAGAGAAGGAAGAAATTATTTTAAGCTTAAATCTCTGGGAAAAAAATCTTTCAATTGTGTGCATAATTTACATAGGCAATTACTGTTCTTTCACACAGTCACTGTAATTGTGATTGCTCTGACTCCATGTCCAAATTAGAGAAACAAAATACAAGCACAGTTGCATAAACTTTCTGCCTGAATAACTGCAAGTCATTAGTTTCTTCTCATTTGAAAGATGGATGTAGCAATAGAAATTATACCAGATAAAAATGAAGAAATTTCACTTCAGGGATATAAAACTCCTTTGTATTAAAAACAAGGTATGCCATGTATTGGGCCTTAAAGATGGACAGAAATTACAAATGCAACAAGAGTGGAGGACTACATAGTAGCCGTACTAAGCTGGAACAGCAAATATCTGAGAAGGATTAGAGTTGCCACATAGTGCTGGAAATCTAATTATGATGATAGTGAATTATTACTATCAATAAACTACAGAGGAGTGGATGAAAGCATGAGGCTATGGAAAGATTCATGGGAGGGTGAGCATATACAACTTGCAGGGCAACAGCACAAGAGGCAGTAAGAATGGCATAAGAGACAATCAAACAAGAAGACATCATTAAAGTGTGATGGATGGGTATACACTGAAATGCAGATAGCTTGCAGAGCAAATCAAAGGTAAACTCTTTTTAAGATACTTGAAACTACTGAGTGCATTTTGAAGGGGCAGTAGAGAAGTAAGAAGGGAAAAAATTCGCTTCTTAATAGGCTCAGTCATTTCTGGAATCAATAATTTCACAAAACTGAAAGACAACTGGGTTTCTGCAAAACAGAGAGACTTACTTCTTTCCATCTGATGTCAAAATTTCAAAGAAAACCCTTTCTAGTACTTGCAGTTTTGGTCCCTGGTTTGTAAGGACCATGAATCATTCAAAATATTTTATCTCAGGAATAGAATGTTTTAACTGTCAGAGAAACGTAGTAGTGAGGAATTTCTCCCACTCATCTACACTACTTTTAACTAAGAGAGGATTGTGGTATTGAGGATAGATTCCTAATTCATCTGAACAGGTTCTAGATAAGAAGCACTTCTCGAACATTTGATGCCTACCAATTGCTATTTAGAATAACAGGAGAAAGGGTATTACATTTTACTAGTCTTTATTCTTTTGTTATAAAGAAAGAAAGACAATAGCAAGTGAAGAAAAACATCAGCATAGCTTTTTAAGTAGAGAAATTTAAAAGTAAAAAAATAATAAAGAGTAAAAGCTGTCAGTAAAAATGCCAAAAGTATGTAAAACAGAGACAAGCCATGGCTGCTGTGGGAAATCATAAATTTGAAATCCTTCACTTTGTGTGTTTCAAAGCAGATGTTCAACTGCTATAAATAAGCAAATCTCCCTGACCCTTAATTTCTTAACCCGTGGTTAAGAAATTGTGTCGAGGATTTTTTTTTTGCTCCGAATTTAGTTACTGAGTGGCGTTATTGTTGCTATTCTAAGAACTATACCACCATCTAGTGGGCCCAGATTTTTATTCAAATAAGGTAAACCAGTTTAAATGATCTGAAAGAACCAGGGGTTCCAGTCTTCATAATGTCGAGCTTGGGTACTGACACACTGACTCACACAGATTATATAATAAGCAATATAAGCTATAATTATATATAAGATCCTATTATTTCTTTTGGTGTGATAGTAATATTCGGTAAAGAGGAAGTAGGAATTAATGTCAGAACAAATAAACATCACATTTGATGAAAGAGAACACCAACCTCAAATCAGTTCTAAAGTTAAATTAGCTTACTCAGGACCTCTCTTTCTCTAAGCGTTTCCCATCTGATGGGTGCTTTCCTCAGTAATGCCTGTCATGTCCTCTGATGTTTGATTTTTGTTCCAAACATGATTACTCACAGTTAGTCTCCTTTCCTTGCACACTTTCTTCTATATTCTTAAAATGGGACAAGTATGTGATACTTTTGCAGAATGGTCTGAAGTGTGTGTCATGGGTCTAAGGAACTCTCAGACTCTTGCAGAAAGGGTATCAGTATGAAGGTGTATGGGATTTTTCACTAACTCTGTGAAAAGAGATTAAATAATGAATTTTCATAACAGATCTGAAGGACAAAATGTCGCACAAGAAGAAATAGATCCTTCCAAGAATTAAAAAGCAATAATAATTATATTGATACTTAAGGAAACAAAACAGTGGCTAGGATGAAAAATTAAACAAAAGGCAAGTGTCCTTAAAGGTAAGTACTGCAGGGGAAGAGGAGATGAGAACACAAAGGAAGCGTGTCACTGTGCCAGGCTTTTAGAAAAGAGGAATTTGAAACAGAAAACCTGAGAGTAAGAAAAGGAATTTGGAAAGCAAGACACGTAAATGGGAAAATGTTTTTGACTGCCACACTTAGAAAATGAGGTCCATGTGCCTGTAGCACAGACCACTTTCTGAGTATGTTTGGTTTTTTTCTGAATCACCTTTTAATTTTTCATTATTTCAGAATTTTACTTGCTTCAAAAAAAACTTTCCTGTAGAAACCAACTTTTCCCTGATCTCCAAGACAAAAAGTAAAGCTGCTCTAAATACTTTAATGGAATTTTCTGTGGGAAGACAGTCCTTTTGCAAAACTAGTACTTTCTGATACAATTTTGACTGAATTATGTACATTTAATTTTTCTAACATTTGAATATGATTAATATATTACAAATCAGCTTTACTGAAATCAAACAATTTAGTCTTTTTTTCAAACCTTTTGGTTTGAAATTTAGCTTACATTATTGCAATGGATAAATCCATATTTGTTGTAAAAATTTAAATGCATTACTGGCCTTACTAGCTCCTTTTATCTTTTTTCTTCTGCATTACCACTGTTACGTAAACTCTGCAATTAACCAGAGAGCAGTGACTGCACTGCAAGTTATTACCCCACTCATGTAACATTAGCTTGTCTGAGCCACTTGTAACTAATAATGCCAGAGATACAATATTAGCATATTAGTACTTGACATTCTCAATTTAAATACATCCATAGTAGTCTTCATAATCACAGACTTTTTCTAATTCTTTTCCTTTTCTTCCACAAAAAATTGCAGTCCTGAATCCAAAAGCCATACAATGAGTGACCTATAAGGAGAATAATTTTAACTCTTTAAGATATTTTTACTTGAAAATAATAGAAAATCTCAGAATGCTTTGTGAAGGGGGAAAAAAAAAAAAAAAAGACACTTGTCTTTAAACAAGAAAATGCCACATTAATTACTTTCTAAAATAGTTCATATTCTTATGAATTATGCTTATGTTTTTTATCTTTTCCCTCAGTATTGTGGGGAACTCTTAGAAGATGCTACATACTGAAACCAACAAAATCAAGCTAAACCAAGTGAGATCTAGAAAGGAGGGAACAGTAGCTGCTATGTTATCCTAAAAAAAAAAACCAAAAAAACAACAACAACAAAAAAACTCTAAACCAGCCCACAGAAGGAATTAGCAGCACTGCATAAAGAAAAAAACTAAATAGTGCATATTATTTACGAGAAAAAAAAAAAGAAAGCTCACAGTTCTTTTTAAAAGTGCACATCAAGTCAACCAAATCAACCACATGATGGCAGTCCAACACTTTAAAAGAAAAGACAACCAGGTGCATTTAATAGAAGTATTTTAAAAAGTAGTTCAAATCTGTGCATACTACACAGAACATATCCAAGAAATGATGTAGAACAAAGAATTTTAATCTTTCTCAATTTGCATACCTCTAGACATTTTAAGGAAGTAAAGACTCGAATGCAGAGAAGTCTGTTGTTTTATTTATCTTCATGCAACCATGATTTTATAGGAACACAGTTCCTGCAGCCCTGGGTCCACAGAAACAAGATTTAAATATCATTGTTTCATAGTGTTAGAAAAATTTGTTCCCATGCATCAGTGTGCTAATTTGCACACTCTGATTCTTTCAGAGTTCATGCTTCAACCTACATTAATTCTGTTTCTGAAATACAGTATATATAAATCAACCTGATGTTAGACTCAACTGAGTTCTTAGTTTCTTCCCTAGTGAGCAAAACCAACAACCCGGAAAATCAGAAGTCCCAGTACATTCTTAATTCCAAAGTACCAGTTTTCTAGTATAGTTTTCTCCTATTTAGTTTCCTTCTCACTAACTGCAACCCAACCACCTATGTAAATTCAGACATATCTCTTCCAGTCTAATTCTTTGGTACACATAATGCAACATATCAAAGCTTAAGAATGCCCAAAACTAAAAGATCACCTGTGAGATATCAAAAGTTGTAACTGATGGTGAAGTTACACAGTCTCAGCCACTCATATTCAGTGTTTTTTGCTGCTGTTGACTATTGTTTGCCCTTTACCATTTGCATTACTGGTATTTCCAAAATCATTTCCTAAGCCTAACCCTAACCAAGACATGGCAGATTATTATAGTTGGCACTTATGACTAAAATTGCTTTTTTCACTGTTTCATTAATTTTTAATTTGCCTATGTTGAACTTCATGTGCTGTATGCCAACCAAATCAAGATGAGTCAAAACACTTGAAATTCTGTGCCTCTCTGTTACTACCTTTGATTTTGTCAGTATAACGAGTAACTCTTGAAGACATGTTTTCTCATATCTGTATTTAAATTATATGGAAAAAAAATAGCAGTATCTGAGGTATATAACAGTCAGTAGCTGGCGAGACAGTTCAAAAAACAGATAGAACATTTTTACACAACACAGGGCATTAATCTAAAACCTCACTGTCACTGCTACACAACAAAATTGCTACTTCACCAAAATATGGCTGTCATTCTGAGTCAGGTTAGACTCAATTTACCATGATACTGTGACTTTTCAGGAGTATTAGCTGCTAGCTCACCTGAGGGTCTATAATCACAGGTATGTGACTGATCAGCATTCTTCCATTCTACCATGCAAAAGTAAACCTGCAGTACTTACTTAGAGCGCACTGAACTGCTGCATCTCTTCTAACTCACAATGCCCAAGGTTTGACCAAGCTTCTCCTTACATCTGTTTCAGTGTGAACACCTGCTTGCATCCATGAAATCAAAGGGCACTTGATTCTAATTAGCTCTCTTTCCACTACACACAAATGACAGAACATGCACCAGGGAGGGAAGTGGAGGAGGAGCTTTTTTAAGACTTCTGCTGCCTCTGGGTGCTGCCATTCAACTTCCCTTCCACACAGCACTGGCCATCTTCCCATTGTAGACTCAGCATCCTTGTTCTGCAGTGCTTTCTTCCCTCAGTTTTCCACTTGTTCCTTGAGTTGTTTTTCAGATTGCACCTCCAGCTTCTACAACAACAAATTTGCTTCCTCAAAACAAACCCAGCAGCTTAAAAAGATGGGCTGAATCTTGAAGTTCTTTCCTCCTCATGAAGCCAGCCTATCAATGGACAGTCTCAATTTTGTTAAGCTGACTTATGCTCACACCATTATGAACTCCATACACTTCTTTGAAATATTTCAAGTGCATATTCAATACCCTTTGAAAGATATGTTCTTTCATATTTTCCTCTCATTTGTGGGATGTTCACAATTTCAAACCTACTAAATCTACAAAAAAGATACTGCATTTTACTGCACTGTTGATTCAAAACACAAAATCTAAATATGATGACCTATATTATAATTTGTACACAACCTGATTTTCCTCTTATGATCCATTCAAATCTAAATACTTCCCACTTTTTTGTGTTAAAAATCAATAAGTGTCCATTATAAGCATTACTTATTCAAATTCAGGATCCATTCCATTAAACAAACTGAAAGAAATTGATGGTTTGCCAGTAGATAGTTTAAAAATCTTTAATTATGCAAGTATTTGAAAATGCTTAAAAATGGAAGTGCAACTACCCCATCTTCTGATCAACTTGTGGTACGACATGTGAGAAAGCTTACAAACACCCTGGTAACAATTGCATAATTAATTAACAATGACTGGACGTGTAACAGTCTCAGTATGTGCTCAATCTCTACAAAAATAACAAGTGTATAATGAAGATGGAGTGAGTGGGAAAAATATCACAGCTCAGTTTCTTCTACACTCCACATGAACAATTGCAAGTGGCATACGCAATACCTGTTCTGACCAGTAAACTTTCAGATTGAAATGCATTTTCTTACGAGAACATCCTCACTCCAGTTTTGTCGGTGATAAATGGTTATTCTTGTGTACAACACTAATCGCAAAACTTCCATGAAGAATTCCCGTTCAAATGGCAATCGTCTTTCAGAAATAAAACGACAATTATATTTTATAAAACTCCCAGCCTTTATTTCTGTAATTTCTACTGGGGAAGAAAAATAAAACCGATCAATATTTTCCAAACTGAAACCTTTTCAGGTCCACAGGATGTAGGTAGCGCAGGACAGGGATAGGCGGGGCGGGGAGCTCGGGCGCGGTGCGAACGGCTCGGGGGGGCTCGGGGGGCTCCGGGGCTCGGAGTTGCCTTGCCCGCCTCCGCTCCGCCCTCGGCCAACACCTCCTCAGGGGGCGGCGGCCTCCGAGAGGCTGCGGCGCTTTCCCGCTCCCCTCCCGCCCCGCTCCGCCTCCCGGCACCCGGAAGCACCGGGGCCTGCTGGGGAGCTGAGCATGCGCAGCTCCGCCAGACACCCAGCCAGTCCCCGCCTCCCGCCTCCCGCCTCCCGCTCCCGAGCGCCCCTCCCGGCGCGGCGCGGCCCCTCCCCTCCCCTCCCGGCCTGGAGCGGCTCCGCCCCTGCGCAGGGGCAACGGCTGCAACGGGCGCCTCCGCCGCCGGGAAACGCCTCGCCAGCCCGGTCCCAGGGCCGCCGCTGCCCCGTCATGTCCGAGGCGGCCCAGGAGCTTGTCCACTTGGTGTGGGGCAAGAAGGCCGGGCCCCGCGGGCTGGCCGACACCATCTTCTGCCGCTGGGCGCAAGGTACCTGCGTGCGCCGTGCCCTGGCCCCGCTCCCCGCCCGGCCCTTTCCCCGCATCGGTGTCTCTCTGTCCTTCTCCCCCGGTGGCCCCTTCCTTGTCCCTCACCGACCCCACACCCCCCCCTCGCCGATTTCGGCCCACCTGCCCGGACACACCCGTAGGTTTCCCTGCGGGCTCTCAGTCGCCCCTCTGTCCGTGTCCGTGTGTCTGTGACGGGAGGGAGGCGCCGGTTCGTGGGGCAGGGCCCCTGCGCGTCTGCGGACGGGGGCAGCGATAGGTGTTGGCCCTCGTGTTCCTCTGTCACCGGCAACTCGACGTGGGGCCCACGGGAAAAATGATGCAGCAGTTTCCCTTGATAAATAATGGGGATTTATGGCTTGACCGCCCTCTGCCACAAGTCTTCAAAGGAACTTAAAAAAGTAGAGAAGGGCATGTACTTCTTAAATATGCTTCAGTTATTTTACGTAGCTCATGGAAACGTCAACATGAGTCGCCTTTTTTGTTTTTTAAGAACGCGTGAATCTCAGATAGGCTTCTGAAAAGTGGGGACAGATTCGTAACAGAGACACGATTTTTTAAAAACTTGTTCCTTGGCGTTTGAAGCAGGTGCACACCATTTTTAGGATTATACCATATGGCCATGGTATTTTTAAGACGTTCTTTCCATATTATGCAACATATGCATAGTTTCTTCTTGATAGACACTTCGTGGTATTCTTTAAAAAATGCAATTGCAGACTGTAGGGCAGAGACTTACTGATAAAAAAGTATATTCAAGAAATTAGTGTGTGTACCTGTCCTGGGTGAAAGATTGAAATAACAGCCTTCTCTATAACTAAATGTTGGCTTTGAAGAATTCTAGTACTGGTTATGAAGGTGGTAATAAAAACATTGCCAATTTATGGAAAAAGATCACAAAGCATGGTGTAACTTAGAGATTTTATTTTTATACACTAATGCATTCAGGTCTTGGGGTATAGTTGGATGTACTTGTAATTGTGCTTGGATGTGTGGTGTTAATTTGAGAATGCACACCTTCTCTGTCACGGGACACAGAGCGCGTTACCAGACATATTTCTTTTTCCCTATGTTAATCTATATTCAGATAATTCAGTGAGAAATACTTGGGGAAAAAAATACTAGGTTGCTTTTAAGTTGTAGAACTTAAGCAGGCCTCTACTTTTAATAGTGACTTGATTATTTATATAGAACTGTAATTACTTTCTGAAATATTTCCTAAGTTTTGGTAGTGTTGCTGTTTCAGAGAAAGGTTTCTGCGAAGTCAGAAAAAGAAGTGGTGTTTAAAAGCTTTTATATTACAAAACTTTTATTATTATAAAATTCTTTTTTTAACTGGTAATGTTAGATAATGGAAATTGACATTTTTGAGTTTGTCTCGCATGGAATTTTAGCAGTGACAATATTGACTGAGATGTGTGTTGTAGTGTCCAATGCTTGTGATCCTGTGGAAGATTAATTGTGAATGCCTCGTGTGTTATTGGTGATTCCTGGAAAGGAGTTATTCTTTCCTATCTGTCAGGGAAAGTCCTGTAACTATACTGTTTGGTGTAACTGTTTCTTTATATCCTGTTCAACAGGTAATCAATTTTTTGTAGTGAAAATGTATGACAGTAAGTTTGTTTGTTTGGAGGTCTGGGAATCACAGAAGTCATTCTCATTCCCTTATATTCTGTAGCAGCGTAATGCTTTTACCCAGCTTTCAGTTTCTGTTTTGTCAAAAAAGTTCTGCACTGTTTACTGACTGTTAAAGAGTCTTGTCATCACTGACTCATCAAAATTTTTTTAAGAAAAAAGCAAACAACCAGTCTATAAATCAAACTTTCTTATTTATGAAGACTTCAAAGACTTTCAGGTGCTGAAACGGGGTGGTGATGATAGAGTCACCATCCCTGGAGGTACTCAAAACTAAATGTAGATGAGGCACATCAGGACATGCTCTTGTGGGATGGTGATACATTTTTTTTTCTGGCTTGACAGTTGGAGTTGGTGATCTTCGAGGTCTTTTCCAACCAATTCTGTGTGAAAAATTAAAAGATATCTTCGTTGTTTCTCATCATATGTGCAGAAAGTTTCAAAGTTTATAAATGACACATGTTTAAACAACTGTTTTGTTGTTGTGATTTGTTGGGGGGGGGGGGGTTGTTTGTTTTGGGGTTTTTTTAGAATGTAGTGCCTACACAGGTATTTATTTCAGATATTTCCTGAATGTTTTTCTGAAGACAGACTGATTTGTGGGCAGTTAACAGAAGTGACCTGGCTAATGTGGATGTGCTGGTTAAGTTAGTGGCTGTAATTCCCTCCGTTTGCTGCATTGGCAACTTTAAATGTATTGTTTAGATTTCTGACTTAGCAAAGATGTGGCTGCGAAGCTGGTGCTGCAGTTGTTTGGGGGTTTGTGTGCTGGTTTTTTTCTTATATATATTTTTTTTTCTTCAGGATTGCTGCAGAATTTGCAATTTGAACTTTGTGAGTCCCAGAGTGGACACAAAGGAATGTAGTGCAAAGGCTTGGTCTGCACTTTGATGTTTCCTGGCATAGCTATGATGATTTGGGGAGGAGTTACTAGGAAGACTGAACCCTAAATAAATATAACCATATTAGGAGTGATTTTTGTCACTGTTCCCAAGAGACAAACCCCATTGATAAAGGTGCTTTTCAGATCAGCCCTAAGGTATGTGGCATCAGGTCTGCACACTGACAAATGTCTGGCAGGTTTGAGTACAACGTCCATTCAAAATTAAGGTGTTTTCTCACTGGTCTTTGGAAAGAAAGATGAAGGACAAGCCTTTCAAAACAACAATTTAACTTTGAAAGCATAGCATGAAGGTATAAATATGACAGTCAATGTGTGTGTGTGTGTATATATATATATAAAATGTACAATCTAAAAATCGATCCTCTTCCAGCTACCAGATTGCAAGCTGGATGAGTAGATTGACACCTTCTATTTTCTTCCTCCCATATTCTTTCCTGGTTTCCTTTTCTTTTTAATGCCTGGAACTCTTCTGGTCTAGTTCCCTTAAACATAACCAGATTGGATTTTATTACACTTGCCACTCTTTGAACCATTAAATATTAATAGCAATTTTAAAAGAGAACCTCTTTTTATTTTATAATGTTTAATTCATTTGAGTAATGGGAGAGAAATAGATATTGGTATACATGATTTTTTTTTGTTTTGATGACTGTGCTTTATACAATAATTATATTTGTCTGCTTTTCATCTCCGAGTTCCAAATTACTCAGTGCAAACAGTTAAAAAGAAAGAAGAAAAAAAAAAAGCTTTTCATTTAATACTCATATGTAAGGTAGACAAGTGTGAATTGTGTAGACATCTGGAGGAAGTGATTACACCAATTGGCCCACCTCTGCCTGCTTCGTACGTCCTGTCTGCTATAAGAATTGTCTCTTCAAGTCTTCAAGTTGGTTTTGAAGCCTCTGCTTAACCCATGCTGGTCACCCTTAGCGAAGTAAACCTTGGTGAGCCATCCTCATGTCATGTTCTGTGGACTACTCTGTAAATATTAAGAAGTTAGAAGCCAAAGCTGCCCAGGAGTTTGGAGCTTGGGGGGCAAACAAAAAACCCCAAACAATTCAAACAAAAAAGTACCGATGACTACCAACCTGAAACTTCAGTTTAAGTAGAAGATGTTACTTCTGTTTCAGTAGATGTTGTTAATTCTGCCAGTAGGAAGTAGGCTTTCTAGTTACAAGCCATACTGCTATTAAATATGAGAGAAAATAGCTTTTGGAAAAACAGCAGGGATATATTGCTGAGAAGAGCTACTTAACAGCCTTCTTTAGGGTGTGATTTCTGTTGTCAGTTTTAGAGTGGTAGACTTTTTCTGCTTTCCACTCCTGGAGTGATGGCTTTGGGGCAGTGATACTGTCTTTACACAAAGCATAACCACAGCTTGCTGTTTTAGACAGATTTTCAAATCCATTTCTATTGTATATGAGATTTAAATGGTTATTTAATGTACTTCCATAATGTAGAGTTGCCTTAAAATAATGACTTAATTCAGAAGAACACAAAAATTCTCATGAAGGTTGATGAATGAAAAATTAGAAGTTGGGGCAGAAATAGAGTTTTTTGAGGACTGTCTGTGTGTAGGTAACAGACATTTCAGCACTGTCAGCTTGGAAGGAATATAGAAAGAAGACTGTATTTTCTGGTTGATGAGTGTGGTGACTAATCTGGTTGGAATACCTATAAAGCACTAAGCATTTAAACTGGCCTGTAACACAGTTATCTAAAGAATTAGTGAACCCTAAAGCTCTTGGCTGCTGCCTGGGCCTGAAGAGGAATATCTGAAAAGACATTGTCCCTGCTTTAAGAAAAGATACGGTGCCAGTGAGTCTATTCATTACTCTGGGTAAGGCTGACAGGCAGAAAGAAAACAAATTATGAGTGTTTGCATAGATGGTCTATACAGGGTATGGATTCAGAAGTTTTAGTCAAAATTCAGAAGTTTCACATAACTGTTTTGGTTTTATGGAAATGTGAACAAAGTCAGACACATTGGGATATTACCTTGTTTTTTGGCACCTAGTTGCCCAGTTTAGTGGTAGTTTACCAGGTAATTTGGGTACTTTCCTTACACCCTCCCAGGGCTTCTTTAGCCACCACCCATTAAGTGGACTTTTGTTACGGCATTGCAGTAGTAAATACTGCTTTCTTTTTGTGTGAAAAACACTGAAAATATGCAGCATCCTTTGTAAAATGAAAGTGTTACATCCTGGACATCCTAAATATCGGGAGGGGGGGAAGTAGTTTTTTTGTTTTTTTAATTAGGCAAATATAAAAAGATGCAGGAAGGCAGTGAGGAGGTCATAATAAAAGAAAGAAGGGGGTTTTAGTGGTATGGAACATGATGTGAAGTATTAGATTAAAGAAAAGAGCAGACAGCTCAGTCATATGTTCATTTTGGTAAACCTTATGTAGAGAAGCTAGGAATTAGGTGTAAGAAAAGAAACATGGGCCTTGGTAAGTTTAGGATAAATAAGGGGAATAAAACTTCATTTTGTCTGACTAATGGTGGACAAAGGGTATAAAGACAGGTTTTGGAATATAGTAACTATAACTCCAAATATTGGGCAATGCACAGGTTACCAACAGGAATCTACATCTACCTCTTCCCCTACTCCAACTGCTTCGCAACAGAAGGGTTAAAGTAGTAGAGCAGTAGTAGAGTTGAAAAAATGGGGTTAGTGGAGCATTTAATAGGGTTATAAATGACAAGGAAGTCGAATGATAATTATACTGTTTTACAGTTCTTATAGTTAAATTGTGATAATTATACTCACAGAAATAGAGATTAATTGAACATTAAGTTTGGCTGCATTGTACTGTTTTGCTCTTGAAATTTTATTGGTAGTGAAAAGAGCTATGTGATAGATATTTCTGTTTAAAACCGAGAGTAAGTATAAATCAGTCTGGATCAGAGATGCTGGTCTTGGTTGGTAGCTTAACAGGTGTCCATGCTTTTCCTACAAATTACAACGAAGAACATGGAGCATGTCGAAAAAGGTAAGTAGGTGTGATTGCAGGCTGAGTTAGACTTGAACCCAGCTGGACATAAGATTTCTGTCTTCTGTAATTTTTCTTGATTTTTTAGACTTTGTAGAAGTTTTTAAAAAGAGAGCAAGGATTTTATAGAAGTTTTTAAAACAGACAGCAAAGCCTGAAGTGCTTTTTTTCTTTTTTTTTTCTTTTTTTTTTCTTTTTTTTTCTTTTTTTTCTTCTTTTTTCCTTTTTCTTTTTTCTTTTTTTTCTTCCTTTTTCCTTTTTCCTTTTTCTTTTTTCTTTTTTCTTTTTTCTTTTTTCTTTTTTCTTTTTTCTTTTTTCTTTTTTCTTTTTTCTTTTTTCTTTTTTCTTTTTTCTTTTTTCTTTTTTCTTTTTTCTTTTTTCTTTTTTCTTTTTTCTTTTTTTCTTTTTTCTTTTTTTTTTCCTTTTTCTTTTTTCTTTTTTCTTTTTTCTTTTTTCTTTTTTCTTTTTTCTTTTTTCCTTTTTCTTTTTTCTTTTTTCTTTTTTCTTTTTTCTTTTTTCTTTTTTCTTTTTTCTTTTTTCTTTTTTCTTTTTTCTTTTTTCTTTTTTCTTTTTTCTTTTTTCTTTTTTCTTTTTTCCTTTTTCCTTTTTCTTTTTTCTTTTTTCCTTTTTCTTTTTTCTTTTTTCTTTTTTCTTTTTTCCTTTTTCTTTTTTCTTTTTTCTTTTTTCTTTTTTCTTTTTCTTTTTCTTTTTTCTTTTTTCTTTTTTCTTTTTTCTTTTTTCTTTTTTCTTTTTTCTTTTTTCTTTTTTCTTTTTTCTTTTTTCTTTTTTCTTTTTTCTTTTTTCTTTTTTCTTTTTTCTTTTTTCTTTTGCTTTTTTCTTTATTCTTTCGCTTTTTTCTTTTTTCTCTTTTCTTTTTTCTTTTTCTTTTTTCTTTTTTCTTTTTTCTTTTTTCTTTTTTCTTTTTTCTTTTTTCTTTTTTCTTTTTTCTTTTTTCTTTTTTCTTTTTTCTTTTTTCTTTTTTCTTTTTTCTTTTTTCTTTTTTCTTTTTTCTTTTTTCTTTTTTCTTTTTTCTTTTTTCTTTTTTCTTTTTTCTTTTTTCTTTTTTCTTTTTTCTTTTTTCTTTTTTCTTTTTTCTTTTTTCTTTTTTCTTTTTTCTTTTTTCTTTTTTCTTTTTTCTTTTTTCTTTTTTCTTTTTTCTTTTTTCTTTTTTCTTTTTTCTTTTTTCTTTTTTCTTTTTTCTTTTTTCTTTTTTCTTTTTTCTTTTTTCTTTTTCTTTTTTCTTTTTTCTTTTTTCTTTTTTCTTTTTTCTTTTTTCTTTTTTCTTTTTTCTTTTTTCTTTTTTTTCTTTTTTTTCTTTTTTTTCTTTTTTCTTTTTTTTCTTTTTTCTTTTTTTCTTTTTTTTCTTTTTTCTTTTTCTTTCTTTTTTTTTCTCTTTTCTCCTTTCCTTTTTCCTTTTTTCCTTTTTCCTTTTTCCTTTTTCTTTTTTTTCTTTTTTTTCTTTTTTTCTTTTATTTCTTTTTTATTTTATTTTTTTCTTTTTTTTCTTTTTTCTTTTTTTTTTTTTTTTTTTTTTTCTTAACAGCATTGAGAACTTGATGTTTATTAGCTATTAGGCAGCATTTTGGTAAAAAGACATGAAGTATTCCTTTAGGTATTATATGTTGATTTTTCTTGTGGTTATATTCTGTCAAAGTCTGTGTAATATCAATTTTGCATTGTCTTATTTCGAATTTGTAGTAATGCTGATGGATCACACTCCGTTTTCTCTTTTAGGAAGCTATTTTGAAAAATAGTGCAGGGTTAAGCTGAGACAGTTCATGCTTTCTATAAGAAGCCTGAAGAATGTGAAAGAAAGTCAAGATTTCTTAAGTATGGTTTAATGGTGCCACACCCAAGTATGTTGTTTTCCTGCAGTGGCTAAATCATTAAAACAACTAAAATAACTTGTTGCACTGTGCTTAGATAGCATGCAGCAGTGTTTCAAAGCAGAGGAAAAACTACCTTTTAATGTTGATAAGCCTGCACAAACTAATGCAGAAAGTGCAACTAACTGACTGGTGATATTTCTTACTAGGGCATGTTAAGAGGGGAGTGAAATGACACTGTTGTAAACATGAGTTTAAGTATGGATTAATGGGTCTTTGTTGTTATGTTTAGTGATGCTGGACCTAAGAATGTAGGCTTGTGCATCTGGATTTTTAATATAAAATACATATTTTTAATGCACTTCTTCTCAGCTAAAAAAACCAACACTGGAGTATTATGTCAGATACAGGGGAAACCCCGTGTTTTGAAGAATTTTGACTACAGTGATCCACCTTAAAAAAATTTTCACGATGTTGTTGAACAACTGTAATTTCTGTGACGAAATACAGCCTACAAAACATGCAGTAGTCCTCTCTTGTGCTGCTTTTTATGATGTACCTGTCACACCATAGTGTGGAAGTGCACTGAGGGGTGCCTTTCCACAGCTCAAAGTTCACATCCAGGTTGATATGGCAGCATGATACATGATAGAGAACTGGGAAAAGGCAAAATTGTGGGAAAGAAGCACTGAATGATTTTTCTGCTGAGACTGACACTGCTGCAAATATAGGCATGTGTATCCCTCCCTGCTTCCACCTGCTTATTAGTTGCTGACTACAGCTGGTTGCATGGTTTCTAGATTACACTGAACTAATCACTTCAGTACAGTCTTACCAGCACTTAGAATAATAATGTTCAAAATATCAGTCACTCTGAGGAAGTTGCCATGTGTTAGTTTCATCAGCAGAATTGTAGGTGTGTGTGCATTTATCTGTGAGACATGCAAGCTATGAGTAACCATATCTTGAATACAAGTTTAAACTCAAGGTTGTAACGAACAACATTTTAGTGATTTCTCCAGCACTTGCTCTGTTTATGTGACTGTAAGATTATTTTAAAATACAAATTAATTAAAGATGGAGGGGGAATAAGTAGTCTTGAGTTAAGTAACTGCAGTATATCTTCTGTGAAAGAGCACCATTAAGGGGCTTGCTTCAGTGGTTACAACTGAGTATTTGCATTACTTGGCATATTTCGGTCTTCATAGGAAGCACTGATAGGCCAAAACTGAGATCAGTGGGAGACAGACTGTGGCCTCCATAGGGAACAGAAATGTATTATTTATATTCAGTGAAGGTCGAAAGATGATTTTTTAATTTTTCCATATGTGAGGCAAAATATTATCACAAACAAATCTTACTTCATCTATAAGGAATAAAGCATCATAAAATAAAACCTATGGTTTAAGTATCCAGCTACATGTTTCCTATTAAAAATAGCTTTGTTTAATACCCCAGCTGTTGGCCCTTTGTGGTCATGCTTTCATTACTGAAGTAAATAATTCATTTCTATGCTCTCACCTTTGTTCGTTATTTTTTTTCTTCATATAGTTTAACCACATTCTGTTGCTCTATCCAAGTAAAAAAAAAAAACTTGAAAACTTCTATACATGTGACTCAGTCAGGTGTAATTTTTGTTAGGGAAGGAGTATAAAGAAACATGTACGTGTTTACATATTTCATTAAATACAGTCTTTTTTCATTGGCAGGATTTGTCTTTAGTGAATCCGAATCAACGGCATTAGAACAATTTGAAGGTGGCCCTTGTGCAGTGATTGCACCTGTACAGGTAAGATGTATTTATTATATGAATGGTTTAAAATTAGTAAGCCCCAAATTTGTTATTTTATATATATATGTATAACAGAAATAAAAATTGCAGATCAGTTGTGTTGTGTTTTGATTCCATAATTATAGCGTGGAAGAGACAAACTGGTAAAAAGGCAGAGATGGGTTGATTTTGAACTATAATTTGCAAAGTCTGTTTATTTGAGGAAATGAAGCAAGTTAATCTGAGCAGTAACATTAAAGTGGGGAATGCAAGATAAAGAAGTAAAAGATCAAATAGACATGTAATCCTAATCCTTTCTTATCTCTCAAATTCCACGTCCTTAAGAAGGGTAATACTTTAATTGTTACAATTGTTACTGTAGCAAACTGTATTAAAAATATTTGAAGTAATCAATTTTCAAACCTAAGAAGATTTGCTACATTAAAAAAGGAAAAATGTACTTTTAAAGGAAGTCTTAGGAGAATATTTGAAGTATGTCAGTTGAATATATTTTACTCCAAATACATGCTTGTGATTTCACTTGTGCTTCAGATATGCTCAACAGACTGTGATAGTGATTTTCTTACTTCATATCTCTTAGGCTATGTAAATACTCTGAAATGCTGTTTCAGGGTCAATTCAGGCTGCTTTGTAGATACATTTGATGGCTGGATGGTTGCAGTGATCTTACAAGTCTTTTCCAACCACAACAATTCTGTGATTCTCTATGATGTGCATGCTGGATCTATTCTGCTTCTATGATTGCTACAACATAGTCTGCAACAGCTTTTCAGTCTCTCAAGAGCACCCTGTCAAGGCAGGCATCTGCAGAGTCATGGGCCAGATTACTTTTTTCTGTTAACCTGCTCTTGATTCCACTTACGCGAAGATAAAATTCTGCAGTTATGTGTAGGCCTGACTTGAGGCCTTGTCCACTGATAGGGGACACAGTAAAGTCATGTAGCAGTGTTAATCTGATCGTGAACTGAAAGGTGCCTGGGCCATACAACTGTTATCATGGAATTATTTGCATTTCTGGTCTGTGTAATGTGATAGTCATAAAAACTGTTTACGATTAGTTCAAGACACTCTAAATGCTGGTCCCACCAAAAGGCTTGTGCCTATTGTGCAGAATAATAGAAAAATATTTTATTATCCATTGCACCCTGTAACATAGCTTTGCCTCATTCTGTGGTCTTTCAACATGATGTTAGAATTACAAGTCTGTTATTTGGGAGAATGGAAAGTATAGGACCAGCCAGGTCCTTAAAGGCAGTGCCAATTCTTTACCATACTGAGTGTTCTTACACACAGTTTTCTTCCAGATTTATCTGTAGTTCAACATGAAATTAGGTAGTTAAAGCATGTTAAAAAGTGAGCTGAGTTTCAGCTAGAGGAGGAGGAAGGGATCAAACAGATCTCACGGTGGCCACTGCTGCTATGAGTTACTAAAAGAGAGAAAGATCTGTGATGGCAAAGGAGGATGAATGTGTCAGAGAATGTTGAAGTGGCTGTTTTTAAGGTGCTGCAAATACCTGAAACAGGATCTAATAGAGCAATTAGGAAGACCAAGAGTCTGCTTCCTAGAGTTTGTTCTTTCATTGTTCCTTTTGTGTAACTTTTTGCATATCGGGCCTTTTAATTGCAACATTAGTGTTGATGGAAAGCAAAATTATGAAGGTGCATAGGTTTTATTTAATCAGCAAGTTATGACATGAAATGGTTAACAGAAGTTTTTAGCTACTAAGTGGGTTTGTCTCACTGCTTAGAGTTGTCTTGTAGTATTTATCAGCTATATTGTGAAATAATTGCACCTCTATTACTGCAGTGCTAGGAGTTTGCAAATGGTTATGTAAATACACAATGTATTTGAAGTCTACCCAAGGTTCAAAATGAATAATATTGAGCCTAGGTGTGAGGCCCACTGTAGCTGAGTGGGAAAAATCAGTAAACTGCGCAACCTCTGGGTTTCTTACAGAATGATAAGCAACGTGCAAAAATGGTTTGCTTGTGACATAATGTCAAAGTTGGTGTTGTCTTGTATTTTAATATAATTTTATGCTTTGATAACAAAGGCATTCCTTTTGAAGAGGCTTTTTACCAGTGAAAAGTCTACTTGGAGAGTTTGTCCAGGTATTGAGACCTCTTTTTTTTCTCTTTGTTATTTCCATTTTAATTATTTGTAAAGCATGTCCTTGTACAAAGAATTCAAAATATTTTACATGTTCTTTTTGTTGAAGTGTGCTGCCATGTCGGTTTATGAGGCATACAATATGTATACTATGTGTGTCTAGATTCCCATTTGTAAGGTCTGTGCCTGTCCATAGTACTTCTGTGTTTTATAATTATTTTAATGAAATCTATTATTAGCAAAGGGAATGAATAAAAAAATAATATTAAAACACAGTTTTCTAAAGACAGCTTCATAATTCTTTGGTGCAGCATAGTCAAGTAGCTATTCGAATTCGTAACTAATAAGATAAAATAATAAATTCAGATATTTAGATAACATTAATGTATAAAAAAGTACTGGCTTGTATAAGATAGTGATTAGCAGCAATTAAGCTCATGTAAGTTTCTGATCTTTCAGAAGAGGAGCAGAAGAACCTTCTCTGTCATACATTATGTGATATTTTGGAAATGGCTTGCTCTGATAATTCTGAGTCATACTCTCTGGCAACATGGATAAGAGGAAAAACAACTGAAGAAACTGCTGGTATTTCTGAAAGTCCTGCAGAATCGAGTCGCCGAGAGGAGCAACCTTGTAAGACGTATTTCTGTTCTAAAGTACCTATCCCTTAGTGAAGTATTACATCATTTTTGAAGGGCCATGGCTTTTTATTATTACACAGGTAGGGTTTTTGCCTTTGTGATCCCACTAGCAGTAGGTGGATTTTTGGTTTAATTAGCGTCACTGATCTTCTTTGTCAAAAGGAAGGTATCACTGGAGTTTCTCGTGTTTCTCCTGAATTTGAGCAATGACCATGATGCTTTCAGTTTTATTTTGTAATTTATATGAACCTGTTGTGTCTTTAATTTTAAAAAATCTACATGCTCCCTCAAGCTGGAGGAATATTTTAACTTGTCGCTTGTTGCTTTATTTCAGAAGAGCTTTTATAGGATATTCTGCAAAGTTTTATCTGCTTTAAAATATTCTGGATCTCCTATTATGGAGAAGTAGCCTTTTTCCCTTTGTTTGATTCTCTGCAGTAACAAAAAAGCTTAATCTAATCACCTTTTAGAAGATTAACAGAATTTTTTTGTAGGTTAGAATTTTCCAGTTACCTGCTTTTTGCAAATGTCTTGATCTCTTCATTCCTTACTGACATCAAGGATCTGGTGAACATCATCTGTTGCACTAAGACAAAGCATTCAGTCATATCTAACTGCTGCTGAGAGGTGACTTCCAAAGTTGGTCTGTGCACATGCTTGTTGAGATGTGTGTTTACTAATCTTTTAATAGGAAATATCTAACATGTTAAAAGATAAGCTTCTTTTTCTTTTAGTTTTTGTTCCACGTGCGTCCCTTAAGAAGTATGAAAAAATCTTCACGTGAAAATATGCTTATAAAGGTGCCATCTTTTGATGGAAAGAATATTATTCGTCAGTTTGTGGCATAACTACAAAGTAAGAGTTGTACAAGTAGATTTGTATTTGCACAGCTAGCTATAGCAATTAGCAGTTCTGGAGCTCAGTATTTTACAAGTCATCTTCACCTGCTTCTATCAGATGCTCCATGTGCTTTAGAAGGCTCAAAGAATAATAATAGAAATGTTACTTAACTGAAAAAACCAGAAGGTTACCATGTGAGTTCCAAAGTGAGCTGCTTTTTTTTTTAGTTAAGAAAAAGTATTAAACAGAAAGGTGTATCTACAAACTCATCTCTTTAAAAAATGTTTTAAATCTTCCTTTGAAGGTTAATAATAACTTATTTATGTAAATCTGAAATTCCTGGTTTCTGTGGATTTTCTAGTTGTCTCTGAAGCTCTTGCTCATCTTATGAAGCATCCTTTGGAGAAGAAGTGAAATAAAACCTAGCTTGTTTATTTATGTATTGCCTTATTTTAAAGAGCTTTTAACTCTAGAAAAAGTTCAGCAGAAAGTTTTTTTTAAAGACACACTCAATTAGTAATTGCTCTCAACACTGACTTAATGAACTAATCCATCCTATTACATATCTACATTTTTCATATTTCTGTACAATTGTACAACTTCTGCCTGATTTGTCCTAATATTGTGGAATGTGCTTAGGAAGAGCAGGATACATTTACAATTAACAGTCTGCTTTTCTCATGATCAGTGTTAGTCTCTTTCATTGTTAATATTCTATGGTCTCTGCTGAACACCAAATGTATGTACCTCTTGTATGTATTCTGCAGCTCAAACAGTATTTTTCCTTACCTGTATAATGGAAGACACTTCCTGATTTAAGCTGTATTTCTTAGTGGTTTGGGCTGGGTTATTTTCTTTTCTGTTTGCTATTTTACTTCAGGCTAGCTTTGTGCCTGGTTAGGCTTGTAGATGCAGAGAAGGTGGTATTGCTGATAATGCAGAGTTCTGTTAGATCTAGTACAGAGAAATACATTTATTTCTTTCTTGGTTGATCTAATCAGTAAGAATAGACAAGCATTGTCATAGTTTGTTGGACTAAGGAGATGGATTTTGTTGCTTGGAGGAGTTTTACAGATACAATTCCACATGGCAGGCTTGTGCTATTTGGGAATCAAATATGGGAACAAATTTATAATAAAATAACAACATATGATTAGACATAGCATGATAGGACTATACTATTGGAGTTTCTATGCAGTTGCATTTTACAAACAGCTCATGCTCCATTGCCGTTTGTTCTTTTTCTCTTCACAAAGTACTGACTTTATTTAGCCTTTGTGTTCTGTATAGCTACACTTCTTTTTAGGATTTCTACTTCTTTCCCTTTGTTTCAAATAGTACTATTACTATTTCAGTCTGTTCTGTAGTAGCAGAATGGAACTGTCTATCATCCTGCTGTGTGAACAAAACGTGGATTCGAGCACACTTACTGGATGCAGTAGCATTTTTCATCTGCTTTTGTGATGTATACCAGTGACTTCTTGTCTGCCATGCATTGTAGTGCAAGTTCCCAGGTTCAAAGATTGCTTTATATAATTTAGTCCCTCTAACTTTCAATTTGAAAAAATATATGTTCTTGGAGCAGGTTTCATTCGTGTAGAATTTTGTACAATTTAGACTCATTGTTTCGTATTTTTAAAAAATGTCTTAAAAATACGTTCTCTTGAGTCTAGCTTTGCTTTTTGTCACCTAATTTTAGTTATTTGTAGTTTTTCAAAATACAAAAATTGACACTGTTAAGACTGCTGCTTTATCTCCAATGAAAAAAAAATCAAGTATTCTGTTGATGGAGATTGGATTGTTACTGGATTTGCACATAAGCAAATCCAGTGAATTTTTCAAAATACAGTCAGAAAGGGCATAAAAAGCCTTTCCTGGAGTTCTTGTGGGAAGAATTGATGAGTAATATTAGTCCTAATGGCATCGTGTCTTTGCATGCAGTCAAATTCAGCAGCTAGTTGATGAGACATTTTTTAAATATTCAGCATTAAGTGGCAGATCTGTTCTGTATATTATTCTACTAACAGGAAAATGGAAATAGAGGGCACTTAAGACTGCTACAATCTTAATATCTGAGTACCTACAGAATTTGTAAATACACAACTATTTGATTTTAAAAGTTCATTTCATCTCCTTGGTTTAGAAATATTGTGAGGGGAACAAAAGGTATAAAGCCTGTGTTGAACTTGGGAGGACACTAATGCTGTATTTTGTCTTTTCTACTGAAAGAAAACAATGATAATTTCTTTAAAGACAGGCTGTGTAGCACTGTGTAAAATAATTATACTCTTCTGTTTCTAGTATATAAGCATTAAAAAGGGGGAAAAAAACCCCCAAATTTTGGTGACAGAAATGTATATTTGAAGAAAAAATACAGCTTACCTACATTGATTAAATGATCCAAATAATTGTGCTTGCTTTTCTAGGAAATAATTCTTGTTGACCTGCAAAATTATATCTATAGTATGCATATGCTTGATAACTTTGTGACAGCTATGTTTTGTACAATACCGACAGCTTAGTATTTGACAGATATTTTCAAGTCTGCACGCTCCAATGGCTTTGTGCTTTTGATAAATTGATTAGTCCAAATAGAAATGTTCTCACTAATTTGTATGGTGGAGTCTTAATGTTGCAGTAAATAAGTTTATACTAATGAGTTAAAAATTTTAAATGCCAAGGGAGGATTAAAAAATTTAAAATATAATTAAAGCTTGAAAGTATACTAGCTTGCTGTGTGTATCTTGTGTCATTTTTTTTGCCATGTGTAGTGCTGAAAAGTGTCTCTTGTGTATAGCTGCCTTGGCTGTCGAAGAGCTTGGCTTTGAGCGATTTCATGCATTAATTCAGTAAGTAATACGTTGGAACATTTAAAATACATAATTTTGAAGTTACACTAATATTCCTAGCCCTGAAAGTGCTACGTTGAGGAACTTCTTATGTGTTAAACATCAGGATAAACTTGCATTTCAAGTTTTGGTTTGGGGGGGGTTGTTGGGAGTTTTGGTGGGGGTTTTTTTTTGCATTTTATCACTTAAAATAGAATATATTTTGAGCATAAGCATTTTTTTTTTAAATGGAGTAATTTAATATGCAAAATTGGCTGAATTATGCCTTTTAAAAATATGAACTATTTAAAGTTTACATTTAAGTTAAATATGTTAGTCCTGAATAGGTCTTACACAGTCTTCACAGGTGATTCTGTCTAAAATACTTGTGCTATATATCCTGAAAATGAAATTACCCTTAGCATTTTTCCTGATTTTAGACAACATAAGAAACATGTATTAAAACATTGCATATCCAATACTGATTTTTGGTTTATAGTTTAAACACTGTTCTCTTTTTGGCATATAATTACATAGCTTAAAGTTCTAGGGAGTTTAAAGGCAATAGCCATGTATTTTCACGGTTAACACTTGTAGGCATTATACAGATAAATCCTCAAAGAGAAAAAAAAGGAAGAAAATTTTCAAAAATACTTGGATGGAAAATGCTACTTATTAGAACTGAAATAACTACAATTATTTTATTAGTAGTAATGACAATTTGTTCTTTAAACCCATTGTCATATAAAGAAAGAATATGATTTTTTTTGTAACCTTATTGCACTTATTTCTTGCCTTCCTCCCACGCAGCGTATCAATCTTTGGATGTCTGGTACCTGCTTCAGTTTTTCTCAAGTCTTTCTCACTGGGAAGAAGTGCTCTGGCATATGCCTTTAAAGCGAGCTGAGTAATGGATTTCAGAACTGACTTTGTCTTACCTACCTTCTATGCCTCGTATACTCTGATAATGAAAGTTAGTTTAAAACTCTCAAGTGTTAGCCAGAGTAAACCCGTCTATGGACATATTTTTGCAGTTGCTTTTGTTTCTTTTTTAAACAAGACTTATTAAAGTAGGAAATCAAAAAGAAAACAATATACTTAAGTTTGTGAAAGATAAGCACACGGTGTGATTGAGTTTATAAAACCAGTGTTTGTGTTCTGAAAAGCAGTATTTAGCAGTAAATGTCCCAAGAAATAGCAAGTGTATTGTTTCACTGGAATCTCAATGGATCTCTTCCTTTCCTCTGTTTTTATCTTACTTTAATTTAAGCATATGATCACCTGGTATTACCTTATCATTCAGGTAGCAACCAGTTGTTTCCCAAATGTTAACGTACCACTTGTGGTTTCAAATGTGTTGATTTTTAAAGCTAGAGTCTAAAAAAATAAAATTTTCATGGGAAATGAAAAAATTACTCTGAAAGTCTGAAAGATACTCTTACCTAGTTAAGTGGAAGTTTTTTATTTCAGTATTAATGGACAGAATGTCTTTCAGAGCATTATATAATACAAACATTATTTTGGTGACATCAAATCTATTCACAATTTCAGTAACAGTGTTCTGAACATTGGTTCAAGCCACTCAGCTTTTTCAGAAGTGTATGTATCTTTACGGCTAGTGTTTGCATACAAAAGCTGTTTGGTTTTGCATGTTGCCCCGAATTCTGTTCTTTTGATGGGTAGATACTAAGGACTCTGTGACAGTTACAGTAACTCCAGAACAGTTACTGGTGTATATAACACCAGTTTTATTCTGGCTTTTACCTGGACATTTTCATGTTAGGTATTAATAGTTCTTGTTTGTGCTTCTGTGCTTTTTTAATGCTTCATCAAAGTCTATTCTCCTTTTCTGTTGTTTCTTTTTGTTTCTTTTTGTCTTTAGCAAACGAGCATTTAAAAGCTTCCCTGAACTGAAGGATGCAATTTGGGATCAGTATTCAGTGTGGACAAACAGATTTGGAGTATTGCTCTTTCTGTATTCTGTGATATTGACAAAGGTTTGTGGGTTGCTTGGTATTTTGTGTGTATTTATTTTGGTTTTTTTTTTTTAAGAGAAAGTTTGATCAGGTAACTTTTTCTGTAAAAGGTGAACGCTAACCTCAACTGATAAACTAAGTCAAGCTAGATAAATAGAAAGAATGGTAGCTTCATTCATGTTGCACTAAATTTCCATAATAAAAGCTGTAAAAGCTTAGGGTTTTGTTTTGTTTTGTTTTTTATGGAAACATCCTTCATTATACATCTGTACCATCTCTTATCGAGAACAAAGTCTGTTTAGGTATCAAATTATGTAAGAACATTAGCCTTCTAATATTTTACTGTTGCATTCTGTTGTAAATGTCTGCAGTTCATTACTTGAGAGAAAAAATGTTTAATTTTTCCGCAGGGTATTGAAAACATAAAAAATGAAATTGAAGATGCAACTGAGCCGTTGATAGATCCTGTTTACGGTCATGGAAGGTAAGGTACAAAATATGATTCCTACCACTTAAAACAGATTAGTGGGCTAATTTTTTACATTTCTGTAACTGATCGTTCTCTTACGAAATCAGTGACATTGTGACAAGGATTCAGTTATAATTTTATAATAGCTAAAGCAATACTTAACATAGCATACCTTTTCCACTGCTCTACTCCATTTAGTGCATAAGTTCTGAGGAAATATCTCTGCTATTGCTGAATTTTCAGAGGAATCATTCTTAAATTCAGGGCTACATTTTTATATCGGTTTGTTGATTGAAAAAGTAGATATTGTATTAGCATTGCTGAATTACAAATACGCACTGAATATAATTAAAAAGTCTTTTTAGTTGTCCAGGTAACACAGTATTTTTCTTATTTGTTAGAGATAACCACTCTTTCAGAAAGAAGTTGTATGTCCCTCTTAATGGGCTGTTTTTTTCTGTTATATAGCCAAAGTTTGATTAACCTCCTGTTGACGGGACATGCTGTTTCTAATGTGTGGGATGGAGATAGAGAATGTTCAGGAATGAGTAAGTTTATTGTATTTTATTCTTGTTCATAATTTTTACATACAATGAGATGCTGACCTACGAATTTGGAATATGCTCTATTTCTGTTTTGATAGTCTCCTTATTTGCTCACCTTTGATCTAAGCAGACTTCAGATGGAAATAAGACATACTTGCACATAATATAATAATAATAATGTTAATACAAGTGAGTAAAAGATTGTCAGCTACAGACTGAAGTTATAAAGTGCTTGATGACTTAGATGGTGGGAGGGCAGAGTCTGAATGTTTGGAAGGTTGGTCAGTATAACAGGCTAGATAAATGGACTGCCAGGAACTGAGTGGCAGGAAATTTATCCTTGGGCATGAGGGAAAGAGGGAGCTGAAGAACGGCAGAAAGCAATAGATGTGGTGTGGTTCGTGGCAAATGAGCAGGGGCAGCAATGTAACAACAGTGAGAAGATTCAGCCACAATGAAGAAACACAAAGAATGCTAGATGATTATATTATAATAAGTAAAGATGTTTATGAAATTGAATTTTCAATGGCACGTGCCTTACATTTTCATTCAGAAGTCATGTAAAGCAACTTTACCTCTTGTTCAACTGTTTAAGGAAGCAATTTTTAATAACTAAATATTTAAAATTATTTTTAAAACCCATTTTCAATTTACTGTTAGTAATTTTATCAGTGACAACATAATGAATTACTAAATGGAGTAATTACTAGATAGTTTGCAGATTATACTCAGATCTCTGAAAGTATTGCATATTTTCCAAGAAGGGTAGGAGTTATTAACTGGAATTATTCTTGGCCACCACGGGTAAAAATACCAGTGAAGTGATCCCCCTTCTTAAACTATCCACATACTTCTCTTAAACTCTCTTATCCTAATCTCTTAACACAGTTATCTGCAGTAGGTAGATAGGTAGATATGGGGAGGTAAATTTTTGTTGTTGGTTTTTTTTTTGGTTTGTTTTTTTTTTAATCCTTCTTTTACAGACTTCCATTGTTCTGTGAATGTAGCAATTTAATATGAATACAAATGATGCTGTAATTGATTTTTTAGTGCCAGGAATTGGTGTTCCCTGGTGTCACTAGGTGGCGGCATTCTGATGCAGTGTGTAACTATAGCATTACGTTTTAAAACCACCATTACTTTGGACCTGACTTTTTCAAGCGCTCTGTTTTTCCCCCTTTTTAGAAATCTGAGTACTTTGCAAAAGCACTTGAAAAAAATAGGAGTAACTAACTTTCTCACAATAGGCATACATATTCATTTTTTTAGATGCTCTTTGGTGGTATCAGCTCTCTTCCAGGGATGTTTTTTTTTCTTTCCGTGGGGAGAGGATATTAATAGGGACTAACTTTGATTTAGGGCATGTAGTCTTACTTTGTTTCCTCATAAGGTGTCTGAGAGTAATTTTTGCTTTTGTGTGTGTTGTCTTTGTTGACTAATTCTGAAGGAGACATGGGTAGACCAGTGACTACAGGCTAAAGTTACTGGTTTAGATTTCAGATACACTCAGGATGTAGCTTGGCTTACAAGCAATGCAGGATATTCACACACTGTGGCTACTGTGGCAGCCAGCATTTCAGGTCTCTCTAGTATGAGGGTTCTCATCTAGTTACCTGCCAGGAGACCAAAACTTAGTAATGTAGTAATTTTTTTTCTGACTAGTTTTCTGATTGGTAAATATTTATTTTTTTTTCTGCTGTTCTGTTTTTGCTGTTCTGTTTCAAGCATCATCTCCTAAATCTTAAGCCTTTATTTAGCAAGCTGAACTTTACGTTGATACTTGTTAATGATTCCTAAGAAATGCATGTGATGTGTTTTAAATTATTTATTTAATGTACGGTTGCTTACTTCTGTCATTCATTTTTCTCCATTGAGAATGGAGAAATGAATATAAATGTGCTATTTCTGAGCAATAGCTGTTCCCTGGTTTGAGAGATCCTTCACTAGTTTTTAAGTTGAGCTAGATCTCTTGCCCTCAGCTCAAAGAAAGGAGGAATTATCTGAATGTATGCTCAAAGAAAGGAGGAATTATCTGAATGTATGGACATTTATAGAAACACAGCTATAAGTCAGTGAGGTAATGGGGATCTGCAAAGTATTATCTAAGCACCCCTGATTGTTTTAATTTAAAACAGGTTTTAAAATAATCCCAGAAAGTATGCTTGCAGATCAAAGAATTCTGAACTGCAAAAAGAGCCTTTTCATATTTTTATTTGACAACTTCAAGTTGCTCTTCTAGGCCACAAAGGTAGCAAACAAGCTAGTGTTTTTAAGTTTGAGATTTGGTTTTTGGAGTTATGGGGTTTTTTGGTGGTGGTGTTTTTCTGGTTTTTGTTTAACAGTAGAAGAAAAAAGTTAAACCATTACCATAACTGTTCTGCACTATTGCAAAAGTCCAGAAGATTAATTTGAAATTGATGAAGGAAGCATGGCATACTATGCCTTGTTCTATGAGTTGCAATGAAATGCAGAGTTGATTTCTGCAAGTTCAGAAATCTTTTAGATTTACAAGAGTTTCCTACACTTGCTGTAGTCCTAAGACTTTAGCTTCTGGATAACAGGGTAGATTTATGGTAGACATTAGGAAGACATTCTTTGGTGAGACACTAGAACAGGTTAACCAGAGAAGGTGGATAACCAAGGCCTTGTGTATGCCCCATCCATAGAAATGTTAAACTGTTCAACTGTTGGGTGGAGCTTTGGGAACCTGGTCTAGTGGGAGGTGTCCCTGCTCATGCAGGGGGATTGGAACTACGTGATCTTTGAGGTCCCTTCCAACTGAAACCATTCTATGATTCTGTGGTTTATGATAGACATCATAGTTTCATGCTGTTGTACAATGTTTAAAAATGTAGTTGAGAATGAGTGATTTAGAAGCAATTTTCAAATGCAAAAGTCAGTGTTCCCTGAAAAAAGGAAATGCAGATCTTGTTAAATTGGTCATGGAATATGTTCCTGTGTATTTACAGGACCAGGTATGTGCTGCTGCTCTTTTAGACAACATTTAGAGCTGTTCCTAGTAAACAGTACTTGTCTTGAGATGATGCATGTGTAAGCCCAGAGCTTCTTCAAATCATTATGATTCTAATTAGTTTCTAAGTCTGAATTCTGACGAGCTTTCTCATTCTTCATTAGAGAGTCTCAAATAAGGTTCTGCAAGTGTTCTTCCAATCAGTAGTACATAAATATTTCAGCTATTCCCAACAGCTGTGGGTGTTTCAGAGCTGTATGATAAATTATATGGAAGTCAGTGCAGAAAATCAAATTAGGGAAATGCCTTCTTGCCTAATAACACAACTATTATGTATAAAATTATGTTTTATTAATCAGAATGCAACATGATTAAGATAAACGTAGCCAGGGAACTTGGGGGAAAAAAAAAAGTAAGGAAAATAAAATGCATACTTACTGTTTTTTACTGTTTATCCCCTTCAAGATAATGGTTTTTCTTAAGTTTTCCTGAGAGTAGTTTTTGTGTCAGTTACAAGTAGTTAATGAACTAATAAATCCAAAAACTTTTGAAAAGGGGCTATCAACAGTGAACTTTGAAAACCATCCATTTGTCCATATTTTATAGAGAGGAAAGTAATTAAACCTTTGTTTTTTACTATACCTTCATGATTTGCCATTGTTGCCAAAAGTGCATGACTGCTAATATTGTTACTACTTGACCAAGTAAGAAAAAATGGCTTATAAGAGGCTTTACAGAATTTTCTTGAATAAATATTGTGGTTTGTTTTTAACAGAACTTCTTGGTATACATAAACAGGCAACAGTAGGCTTTTTGACATTGATGGAATCTCTGAGATATTGTAAGGTAAGATGCTTCTTAATAATTTAGAATTTTTCTTTCATTAAGGTGTTGTGGGCTGTTTTGACAGTATTACTAAAGCTCCACTGTGTGCAACTGGAGACATTAAGGAACTTGCAAAGCATGTTCAACTTCAAATTAAAACTGAGATAACACTATATTTAAATATATATAAAAAGTTTTTAAATGCATTGCCTTGAGTAAATGTTTCATGCTATGTGAGTTAGCATTTTATTGCACCAATTGTTAGAAGCTTATATTTTTACTAAAGTAATGTTTCATGCGAATTGTGTAGGTAGTTACCAAACTGTCAAGTCCTAAAGTCACTAGCTATTGTAAATGTTGCAGGTGTATTTTTTACTTTTTATTATATTAGTGTCTCCTATGTAAAATAAACAGTCATATGTAAAAATAGTAACACTACCAAGTAAATATATTCTGAATATATAATATTCAAAGCCTAAAAGTTACTGCATGTATTCATCTGTGAATAGCTGAAAGTAATTTAAGTACAACTTAGTCCGTATTATTTCTTCTGTTGTGACACAGAGTTTCTTGATTTAAGGTTTCTGAGAATTTTGTGCTTTATAAATATTGCTTCTGAAACAACTCTTAATTTCAAAAGACTTTGTGGTTTTGTCTTTGCTTTCTTTTCAGTCTTTTATTGAAATCCTTAAATTTAGGTCAGATTTAGAGAGGATTATGTAGTTTGCAGAATGTTGGTTTATAGAGTGTAACTAACTGCCCATTTTTTTAATTAAATTAATGTCAGTTCTGAATTGATTAATCCAAAACCAGCTAAAAAGTCAAGTGGACGTTTACCTCATTTAACATCCAATTATAGTAGTGTGAAACATAGGAGTACTCACTCATGCAGCGTTTGAAGCATGACTCCAAGGTTGAAATGAGAAATATTACTGATAGCTCATTCTCAGTGATGTCTTAATTCAATTAATCATCATAAGCTATGTTGTTTTCCAAGTCAAACAGGAATCAGTAATCAGTCTAATTATTTTGGGCTCCTCTGTCATATTATTGAATGTTTTATATTAGTTTTCAGAGCAGTTGAGACTTCAGTAACCGAATTGTCATTTAGTTATCACTAACTAGATGTGTTTTATGGGTTTCTTTTGTGTTTCTGATTTTGTTGTGCTTTTTTAGGTTGGCTCCTATTTGAAATCCCCAAAATTTCCCATTTGGGTACTTGGCAGTGAAACACACCTGACAGTCTTTTTTGCCAAGGTATGTTAGATGTGATTTTTTTTTTTTTTTAATGACCTCAGGCAGATAAACACCACATAAATCCAAAGTTCAGATCTCGTTACAACATGAGTTTCACGTGGCTTAAATGTAAGAATGTAGTCACCAAACCTTTTAATTAAGTCTTCCCTTAAAGGCAGAGTTCTTTAAGTGTTTTAATGATATTTCACGAATGTTAGTGAAGTCTTTTTGTTATCAATTTATTGGACTGAGGGAGGATTTGCTTTACAACACCATAACTTGGACAAGTACTGTCTTAAATTTATATAGTGCAAGAGAAATATTAGGAGCAAGTTGTTATGTGTAAGTGCTTGATAGTAGTTTAAACTTTCTGAGAGTACATTTGCCATTTTTAATCTGTATTCATAGGGGTTTGTTCTAGATTTAAAAAAACAGGACTGTTAATGAAAATTCCTTATATTTTTTCTATTAGGTATATACTGTAATTTGTGGAACATATAAAATGCTTTTAAGATGAGTTATCAGTTTAACATCTTGGACCAAATTTTATGAGGACACACTGTCTGTTTATTCAGTTGAAGATTTTAAGTTGATTTCCTTACAATTTTTGTTTTTTATTGAACACTTGTTTCTGTTTAAAAATATTAGTACTTATTAGTAATTTAATTTCCTGTGCTTAATATTTCACAAGGGAATTAATACTTTAGGTATAAATCTTGAAAATACGAGCTATAAAATATGACAAAATTCAAGCCACAATGTCTTTAGCTGTTACATTTCTCTAAGGAACACTTTGACCCAGTCTTTAAAAAAAGGACACAAAAAAGTAAGAGATTTTTCTCACAAATAAACCATTCCTCCGTAATACATCGGAGTAGCAGTATTTTTTTACTTTAAAACTTAACTTTAAAATCTTCTGCATTAATTAGCCCATTTTCAGCGTTGAATATTTTGTTGCAAATTCTAGCTAGAGCTTCACTGAATTCTTTGTGTCTGATAAATGCTCTTTCCTCCCTACTCCACTGTAACAGGAAAATACTTATGCTCGTATGGGTGTTTTTTTCCTGTCTTACTCTCTCTCCAAGCCTTTCCTAGAAATTTTTTTTTTATTTCAAATTTGAAATTTTACAGTTTCTCTGAATTATACCATCAAAATCAGTACCTTGTCATGTAGATAGAAGTCCGATGCAAGTAGGCATAATGGCTCTGTTGTACCAGTCTACCAGTTTGGAATGTTATTACACCTTCTAGTGTTTTGTATTTACAGCAATCAGTGCTCGGTAGCATTTCTAATGCACTTGCTTTTAGGATGTCAAGGGCTGTTTTCTGGGTTTGAAGTAAATGGGCATCAGTATCTGGTGCCTCCAATATAGCTTGGTTCCTTCCTCTTTTATCACTCAACTCCACATAGGCTGTGGATGCTTCAGCTTGTGATTAATACCTAGAAGCTAAAAAGCAGGAAAAGGAAGCAACATGGGCTTGGCAAAAAATTTCCTGTAATTTTTTTGGGGGGGAAAGACGTAGGACATGAAGATGTGTAAAAGTTCCAAGAGTCCTTGAATATGTGCTTTGCATATCTGACCTCACCCTTTCTCTAAAGTAAGGTCTGGTGAACGTTTCAGGTGGAGCAGAAATGTCAGCTGCAGTAGAAACACAAATTTTGGGAGCAATCTATTATTTTATCAGTTGAAGCTATATGCCAAAAACCTACAGGAAGAAATTTTAATTAATTGCCAGTGGTTAGTATTAAAGTAGTTTATGTACTTGTCTGGATGGTGCTTTGCAGCAAGGTAGGTTTTCCCTGAAAAAGTGGGGGTGTATGTTCTTCATAGCCAACTAAATCCAAGTAGCCATCAATTCTGCATCTCCCTGCCCTGCCTTTCAGTGAATAAGAAAACTTTCAAGTGGCCTCAGGCCAACAAAAATAAACAAGGAAGCTTTCATCATATACAGTAAATATACCTCCATGCTCTGTAGAATTGTGTTAACACAACTAGACAGTTTTGTAAATGTCCTCTACAAATTAAAATTACAATATTTTTAATTGTAGAGAAAAGAGTGAGAAGTGGAGCAGCTCTAAACCATTTACTGTAGGGAAAAGGCTGTGATGCTATGGATCAAATACTTCATGGTCTGGTTTTGGTTATTTTTATGATACTTATAACTCAGGAAGTTTTGACAAGCTGAGACTATTCAGAAGTTTTAGGAATGTCAGAGTGTGGTCAGACACTGTGTAAGCAAATATAAGCAAATGGAAATGGTGTGTGAAATACAACAGGAAGATGCTTCGGTGCGAACAATAGAAGAACAGCAGCAGGTGAATAGCTGCTTTCTAAATAGTATCTCCTGACAAAGAAACTCACATGATCTGAAAGCTTGAATTCAAGACTTTCAGAAGTTAAAAGACAGGATGGAATTAGTTTCTGTTTGGTGACTTCAGGTGACAGAAACTGTCCTTGGGACATGTTGAAACTGTAGTCATTTCAGAAATTCCCTTACTCTGTTCCCAGGTCTTGGAGCAAGCAGGCCAGAACAGAATGAGCTGTTTTCAGAAACAGCATTGTATCTAAACTTGAAGAGTTAGATAAGCAGAGGAAACTCCTGGCTGGGACATCTGAAAAAGTTACAAATTACAGCTTGTCAAGGAAAATGTGATTGTTTTGCTGTGTTAGGGCTGTACTTACAGTTTCAGATGACATTTTTTTTTATTTTCCCAACTTTGATCACTGTAACCTATTCTACATATTTTCAGGACCTTTCTTCAGCATCCTTGACAGTATTGTCTGTCAGAAGAAAGAACATTGTCTTCTCTCCCTAAACAATCTTTTTGATCAAGGTTCAGTAGAGGGACAACTGAGCAAATACTGGCATTGCTATAGGAGATCCTGTATTAGGGTCAGTGGTGTTTACCAAAACTGGGCAAAGAGGGAGTTTTCTTGAGTACAGCATTTAATCTCAGAAAAATCAACAGAGAATGTCAGTGGCCATGAAAGAAAATAAGGTGAATGTGAGAAACCATTACTACTATGTGTTAACAGCTCTGGTGTCTGCAAAAGTGATCTATGTAGATGCAAATAAATTATACGTAATCCTTTACCTTAGGAATTCTTCTGTTTTGGGAAGGTAGTGAAAAATATCTACCCCATTCCTTTTGTTTTTCTCTCCTGTAACAAATGACTGCAGGTAATGAGATTTTGAAAAAGTCTTCTCAGAGAAGAAACAGAAATCAGATTTTAACAATTCAACTTTAGGAAATGGTTACAGAACATAGTTTCAGATTCTTTAGTTTCCAGGAGTAAGTGGCATTGGTTCAGTTTGGGACAGTCTGGACATCTAGCAGAAAGAATGTAGATGCATGAAACAATTGCAAAAATAACTTCTGGGCTGAAGTAGCTTTTAAAATTTCTGTGTGCTGATGAAGGGAAACAAATGCTGTTCTATTCTTAACAATAGCTCTGACCTGGCTAAATCAGCAGTGAGTTGTCCAGTATTTCTATTAACTATTAATTTAAGAATTTCTTCCTACAGGAAGAGACCTCTTTTTAACAAATAATTTTAGAGCATGGTGTTGTCTGTGGGATCTGGGGCCCCCCAGAGAGAACTGAAGTTACTTTACTAATTGGTTTAAGCTTCATAGTGTAAATAGTATTGTTAAATAAATTTTTCTGAATAATGCAGTAGTTCGTAAGGGTTGCTTGGCCCAGAGTCAGGTAGGAGTCTTTTTTTTAGGATCTGGGGCTCTTTCAGATATTATTAGAAAGGATGGTGTGATCTGAGTCCTTGGTACACAATTATAAACAGGCCAGGAAGTAGACATCCAGCTATACAGATTTTATTTTATTTTATTTTAGTTACCCTTGGACAGTAAGTATATGTGGAACTGGGAAGAGGAAGCCGTAACCGTGGAATCTAAGGCCACGTGATTGATTGACTTTTACCAGGACTGGAGTTATGGTAATATACTTATAAGTGTTGAGGAAATTGCATGTGGAAAGTGTTTAAGAGCAGTGTGGTCATCTTTCATTTCCTGAGGTTGGATGGTAAAGAAGTTTGTCTTTCAACACTGGAGAACTGAATCTTTGGGCAGTGGTAGTTGGCATTTTGACAATTTGTGGCAAAAACTCTGAAGTGAGAACATTTAGGAATTAGGTCAAGATCCTGTAGTACTTGCTGTGCATCCAGTACTAATGAGTAGTGATTATGAGGACTCAAATCATAGAGGTAACTCAGTCATAAGGTTTTGCATAATTTGTTCTTAAGAGTTGAGACATGGAAATTGCAATGTCGAAATATTTTAAACTGAGACATGTAAGATTCTGAATGTTAAGCTAACCAATTATTTGGAGTTTACCATCTGAAATTAATTGTATTCACTGTTTACCTCAATTCTCTGACTAATTTCAGCCATCTAGTCATACCTGTACGTTATCCAAAGTTTTAGAAAAATTTTTATTCATCCCATTATATACAGCTTTCACAATGGTCATTTAAGGACATTGTTCATGGTTGGCTGATGCAGACCATGAAATGTGGTTGTATATGCCCCTCAGCAAACAAGTAAATCACTTCCTTTTGGAAAAATACTTCTCATCCATCTGTTTTCTTTCAGTGGGGGGGGCTAAGTTTTTCTATACAAAGTAGTTGAGAGTAGGACCACTGAGATAGTATCACTTTTCATGTGTTTATGCTTGGGTTGCTCCAGTTTTTTGTGTCACTTAATTCTTTCTCCTGAAATGTTGCATGTTGTGATTCTGGTTTGTGCTGAGATAAATAAGAAAATTACTTTGTACTGACTCATTGCATACTGCTTGCAAGCCTAGATGAAATATTGTAAACAGGGTGGGTGCATGTGTGTGAGCAAAATTTAGATATAAAAATTCAGAATAAAATGCTACCACTTGTACGAGATGCCCTTTGAAACAAAGGAAAGAATGAGGGATGAAAGAAGAAAGGAAAGAAAACCAGCACTATTAAGGGAACATTTTCTAGATTCATAAATGAGAACTCAATGAATATCCCATGAACTGCTAAGGTCTCAATTTAATATATTGTTGCAGCACTTCTGAAGTGGAAAACCTAGAAAGAAAATATGCATAAGTAATGACCATGAATATTACATTAATCATTTTTTACAAAAAATGTGTTCCTTAATAATTACAAATCTATTTTAAATATAAATAGGAAGAAAAGTGATTCTAGTAGTGATCTGTTTATTCAGTTTTCCAACTTCATATTTCCCTTCCAAACCTATTCTTTGTTTACTTTCCATTTTCTGAGCTTGCATTTCAGCTGGTTAAGAAATAAACTTTTGTCTGGTTTTTAAAGATCAGAAGTAGACTGTGGGAACATATTTGAGACCAATGTGCAGTTGTCTCCCTTAAACAATATTTTTACTATAATTTAAATATTTTTCTTCTGGAAGTTAGTCAGCTACATTTTTAGTGGAACAGATTGTGGTGGTGAAGGTGTAAAAGTACTTGTGAAAAATGCACCATACAGCACAGAAATAATCTTTCATTCCCTGTCTACTTGTAGTCACAGTAGTCCTGAGAAGTATCACTTCCTTTTCCTCATATTAGAATGAATAACTTTCATATGTAAACTAAAACTGGGGACTGGAAAACAATGGATTGGGTCCTACCCCATAAGAATACTTATATACGTCAAGAAAGATTTATGGTCTCCTGTTTCAGAAGGATACTGTATAAGTAACATACAATTTGTACTATGTTAGCTTATGAAATAAAAGACTGATTTTTCTTTTTTTTTTTAATAAAGAAACAAATTTCAGGGCTTTCCTTTTTTGTTCTTTTCTGTAGTATATGCAGAGTGGCTTACAAAGAGTAAATTCATCAAAAACATTGCCATATGCAGTTCTATAATTTATAAATAACTACACCAAGTGAATTCTGAAGTCAGCACACTGCACAGAAACAGAGGCTGAGAACATCACTCCTTGATTCTGTATCCTTCTTAGGCATGAAACCAGTGTTGGTTCCAGCTATATTTGATAGAGCAGGGAAGACACTGAGCCTGAGTCATCTCATGATGGGTAGATAATATGTTTTTCAAATGTGGAGGAATAGGCAACCTAGCTCGGTTTTAAATTATGAATAAATTGCTAAGAGTTTTTAGTAGTAGTGCAATTTTTTTACTATCAATCAAACTGATATTTACAGAAACCTGTTGCATAAAAAAAATGTTATTCCTAATTCCATATCACGTGGAAACCAAAATGCTGATGGCTTTTTATTTCATCATTTGGTTCTTCCAGTAGTCAGCTGCCCTGGCCTTTGGGAAGGTACAAATCCTACCCTATTCTGCCACAATTACTAGTTTAGTTCTGCTTTCATCTATATTAAGTAGTGAAGCACTGTTTATGCTGTTGCTCAGATAGCAATGCACTGGGATACATCCATCCAGTGAGTACTGATCTGAAGTTTTTTTCAAGATACAAGCTAGTAATGTGAATAATGAAAAAAATAAATTATATACCTCATATTTATTGGTTTACCATAATCTCTTGTAGTCTTGCCCTTTGAAGCAGAGAACATGGAGATGAAGATCTTGGGTTTTTTACATGTCAGCAAATGAATTGTTGCCTTCTGGTGATGTTTTGAACTAAAACACCAACATCTGTGGCAATGTAACTGTTAAACTTCTGTTCACTGTAGCTTGAGTTTTTCTTATTTTTTAAAAACTGCAATGCTGTGGCCTTTTTTGATGGTTATCTCATTAAACCATCCTCTGCCACAGGAATGGAGCATATCTTGTGGTTTCCATAACTTAGTTGAGTGCATGTTAAAAGCCCTTCTTTCCAGAGGGATAGGCTGACGATGTACTGTAATAACAGATTTCTCTGTTATTAATTCTTGCTGTTTGTTTTGTTTTTGCTTTTCCTCACCCCACCCTTGGATCATCCAGCATTTCTTTTCTGTCCAAGTAGTATCAATGAAGGTGAAGAAGGATTTCAGTATCTATTTCTTAAGTAGGTTTTCATTCTGCCCTATTGAGAGTACATTCATTCTGTAAGGTACTGCAGGTACTGTAAACATAATCTTTCATTCTTACACACAAGGCAGAGCACAGCTAGAGCCATTTTGCTTCCTTTCAGCCACCTTGTTAATAAGCAAATTGCTTATACCATGAATGTTTTCATACCCCATGGTTAAGACTTCCATATAAACTGTGTTATCTTTCACTGTTCTGAATTGCCATATCTGTATTTTATTTTCTGACCCCCAGTAACAACTCTTCTTCCTTGGTAGTGGCATGTTTCCTTTTGTGTCTTTTCCCTCTCTCATTCAAGGAAAGGATTTTCTTTAGGCTTTTTTTAAATCTTAAATAGACCCAAAGCCCCTCTTCAAGGCTGAGAGAATGCAGTATGTGATCAGACACTTGCCATTCTGAAGTGGAAATAGTAGTGACTGCAGAGCTCTTGTACAGTGACAGCTAAGTCAAGGAAGCTTTCAAAGAAGAAAATCTTCTACTCTTTTGAGTAAAAGTCCTATAGGCCACATTAACTCATTTGTAGATGTGGTGCTACGTATGACACTAATGCTCCTTGCTTCCAAATAGAGCTGCAGTCTGTTCTTCCTCAGTTTGTGGGCTGTTATTTCCCATGTGGTAAAGAGCATTTCATCAGTTCTGGTTTTGGTAATAGGATCACTTCACCATTTGAAGAACCTCCTCTGCCTTTGTCCTCAGGATAATAACACTGAATCTGGCTCTTGTGTATCTGGAGATATATTGCAATTGGATCACAGCTACAGCAGGAATTGAAGCTTCACATTCTTATTTTAGAGCACTGTCCAGTTTGAAAATGCATTGTATGCTTACATGCATCATACATTCTTATGTATGAAAGGCCTATAAATCCAAATCATAATGATACAGCTACATGTTACATCCCTAGGAGATTGTATGAAACATCTTTTTTCTTTCAAAAGAATCTCCAAAAAAAAAAAAATCTCCATTTAAAATCAAATTTCTTCTTGAACCAAATCCCCACAAGATTAAAGGAATGATGTTCTTGCCTCTACAGGATGCATCAGGTGTTGCTTGGGTAGTCTTACACTGTTAGGATTGGTCTGAGTTTTATCTTTTTACTTCCTGTAGTGTTAAAAACTGCCACTTATCTTTTTGTTGTGTTTCTGATGGTGGCGTGTTTGGTTTGATGATGTGGAGTCAGATGCTGTGTTTCACCCTGTTTGACTTTTTGCTTGAGTCCCCCTCAGTGTAAAGTGGAACAGGACCACAGTGGGTTTGACATGGTTGTGACAGTTTTGTTATCAAGAGCTCAGTAAGTTGACCAGAGTCCCCAGCATTACATCTGGAACAGAGACAGCGATTAAACTACCTGATTGCTCCAGACTCAAAAATCTTCACAACACTGGATTGTGGATGGTTTCATTAGATGTGGATTTGTATTCATTCCTCTGCAGCATAAATGATAGGAAAGCGCAATAGACTCTTTTCTAGCCTCTTAGGTGGGTTAAAATTGCATCTTAGTTTTCTCAGAAATCTGTTCCTTCCCCATCAACTGCAATAATTTTTTACTATCCAGTTGAGTAAAAGTCTATACTGAGTTAGCCCATTATTCTACTCTTTATTGGACCTATTGGTTTTTACCAAATGATTTTTAGGTTTCTGATCTGTTCCTGCCACTTCTCTCTCCAGCATCTGTCAGAACTGTCTTTACCTTCAACAAATATTTTGCCATCTCTGAAGCCCCCAAGAGTAATGCAAACCTTAATAAATCAATGTTCTTTGGAAAACTTTAAGGGGCTGCTCCCCTGAGTAGTTGGTGGAACAGTACAATTACTTCAAGTCGTCTTAATTTGAAACTACATATGAAAATGCTTCTAAATCAAAGCATGTTATGTAAGAGCAGACTGTCTGAAACCTGTGTTCTAGTAGCTTGTCTCCTGAACCCTTCCTTAAATGATTTTTCACTCTTTCCATCAGTCCTGCATCTCTTTTGCTTCTTCCACTTATCCACACCCACCCACCCAACACTGATTCCTGCCAAATCCCTGCTATGGTAACCCGCCACTGGTCTCCTGCAGTGGTCTGCCCAGAAAAAACCAGGCATGCAGTCACAAGTCTGGGCTTATGGAATGATTGTCTGCCTATTGCCAAACACAGGGGTTCACAGCAGGGTTCTGCCTTCCCCCTTGGTGGGCACACAAACCTGTAGGTTTCCTCCCTGCCTCTCTTCCAGTTTCAGTAACCAGTCACGGGACTCCATTCCCTCTGTCAAATAAAACTGAAATCGAGCATCTGGAGATATGGAAATCTGTTTCAGAGATCCCATCAGCCTTGTTTTCTTAGGAATCCATTTTGGAAAAGATGCTGGCATGAAAGCTACTGATTATGGCATGGAATAATCCACACTTTTCTCTGTAATATAAGAGTGTGTTAAATAGTCTTCATTCTTGCAGATATAAGTAAATTGTGGCAACTTAAATAGTTGATAAATTATCAGTGTTTCTAAATTGTCTTTCGGCAAATTTTTAAGAAGAAACACAGTATGAAAATAAGTAATTCTTTCCCATATCTCTCAACAGTGGTAGTATGGAACTGTAAAGCAGCACATATGCAAACAGATTTCATTGTCAAGGGCAACAGGTCTTTCAGGGCAAGACCTTTGTTAAAATTCATAGCCAGGATGTCAGTGTAGTTTAGCTATTATGTTCTGCTCTTGATTTGTAGAATGAAAACTTCTGGAATGTTTTCATTAAAATTTACGAAGAGTATTTTTTGCCTCTAAGGCTAAACATAGGATCTTAAAATAACTGGTACGCCCAATGAGAAAAACTTTTCAAAGTAATATAAAATGACTTGTTTGTGTATCACAAAAGCCAATGAGTGAAACATGATTTGGGGGACACGTTGTACTTAGTATTGGAAATAATTATAATTAATTGTTGATGAGATTCCCGTATAAGGAACTTTTGATGCATGGGATAAATCAAAATACAATTCATAAAGCTGGGCTGGTGGATGTATTTTGGCATGTATGATGAAATACCAGCTTGGGCAGCTGAAGTATGTTTTTGTTAATGTGTTTTCACATTTTCAGCTTAGCTGCATGAAGAAGATAAGTTACATTCTTTTTTCCCTAGATAAAAATATATGGACTAGTTGAACTTTCAGAGTTTTCTGGATACTGGAAATGAATGATATGCTAAGTTAGAGGATGCATGGGATTTGTATATCTAGAATTAATATTTTGATTTTTAACTATTTGTAGGACAACAGTCTCGGTGAAAAGTTAGAAATATTTTGAGGATGAGGGGGTGGGGTTTTTTTGTCATCTCTCCAAGGCAGGTAACTTACTTCTAAGTCTCCTCCTGAAATTAACTTGTTTAGAGTATCAGTAAATCACATTTTTTTGAATAAAAAGCATTGACATGTAATAGTTTGCAGACCTTACCATATTTAAAAGTTCAGCTGAAAGACATAGAGAATTTTCACTATTAAGTAATGCATTCAATGATTCTTGAAGTTCTTCCCATGTACACATTCACTGAAATAACTTAAGGAAAATAAAAATGCCAAAAGAAATGCACACAGTGCAATTGAACTATCAAAAAAATGGTATTTGTTGATAGTCACAGGAGACTTGTAAAAATCTGCTTTGCATCACATTTAATTGTGGAAAATACTACATTAACAATATAACTTGTGTGGAAGGAGGACAGCACAAATTATAGTCTTTATTTTTGGATTACATTAAGATTTTATGGAAAGAACTACATAGTTGTAAACCAAAGTAGAACTATGTAGTTTGCATTTGAAAAAAATGCAGTCTGTGCAGTTGGATCTTTGGTTATATCCTTCCCTGCCATGGAAGTTTGAAGAGTTCTCCCTTGTTACATTGGTTCCATGAGCTGCTAATTCTTTTCTAAGAAAGAACCTACCTAAAAATATCACCTCTTAGAGGTAACTCTTGAATATTGAAATCCCTGATTATTTTGTTGCAAAGAAGCTCCAAAAAGTTTAGAAAGTACATAAATATGAAGATACACTGTTAAAGGACTGATATTCTATAGGTGTTCTAGCCATTAAATTATAAAATAACTAGAATATTTCTCATTAAATGGTGGGTTTGTCCCAAATCAGTCATGTTTATGAATCCTGAAAGTTACATTAGTGTGATACTGACTTAATCTAAAAATTGTGAGTTTATAGTTACAGTATATTAAGGAAGCAATTTATAAGCTGTTCTCTCTCTAGGAGAGACTAGAGGGACAAAGGGACTTGTCCCAAATGAACGTCTTCTGTACACTCTATCACTTGGAGCTCTTTGGTATGGGGTGATTGGAGAAGTGCAAGTGTTTTTCTACTGACAAGCCTGCTTATGACCTAAACTAAAGATGGGCTCTGCAGTCCAGTCACAGTGAAAGGTGGCACTTTTGCAGCAAGAGTGGCATTAGGCTGGAGACAGAAAATTTAGTCCTGATACCAGTCAATCACATCTCAGGAACCAAGAGAATTCCAGCATACATGATTCACCAGATCCATCCACATCAGTGATTTAGCATTTTGTTCTCTTTGAACATCAGGTCTTTGTGTCTTTTTAAACTAAAGGAAGTCTGAATAGGTGCATTTCTTAGCCTTTATGCCACCTTTAATTTCTCATTAGTAAATTCTCAGTTTCACTTATGATCTCTAATGTCGCTTCCAGCCTAAGCCATCCTATGATAATAACATTTTGGCATAAAATTAGGGGACTGTGCTTTTTGCTGGTTTTACAGTAGGAGATTGACATGTGCCTCTGCATATATTTTGGAAGGCATGATTGTACTTGAGATGAAAAAAAGTCATAATACAAGTAGTCTCCAACTAGCTTTTGTGCCACAACATCTGCATGAAAAGACTTACATAAAGTTTGTTGAGAGCTTGTGGAACAATCTTAACGTGTTTATTGTTTTATGTCACTATTTGCAACATTGACAAATTACCTTAATTTTTCTTCTGTTGTATTTTGATTGTTATTAACTTGAGGTCCAAATCTGTGTAGTGTGGATAAATATTTCCTTAGTAATCTGTATCTGAATTCAGAACATTCTGAAAATTTTGTTATTTTTCTTCTTTTTTTTTCCTAAGGATATGGCACTTGTTGCTCCTGAAGCACCTTCAGAACAAGCGAGAAGGGTTTTTCAGACATATGACCCGGAGGGTAAGGGCTGTACTTCCTGATGAAGTATTTTTTCTTAATTCAAATGTACTCATTCAGTAGATATAAACACAAAATAATATATTGTGTGGGGTATCTCTTTAAAAATAGGACCATTATTTTCTAAAATCTGTTCCAAATACTGAACTTTCAAATACATTGTCCTTTCCATGCCAGGATAGTATGCTGTTTATACCCGAGCTGATTAAGAGAGGAATGAAATACTTAAGACAGAATTTCAATACAGTAGTCAATCTACAAGTGCCATGAAGAAATTTTATGAGAATTTGCAGTAAGGGAAGTTGAATGCAATATTGTGCAGTAGGAAGTAGATTCTCAGAGAATAATCTTTATAATCTTATAACAGTCTTTGTAATTAACTTAAAGCTTAAATGTAATTTGGTTTAATTTATATTACATTTTAATAAAATAGCTAAACCTCTATCTTTCCATTCTTCATGAAATTTTACTCTTGAATGTAGGTGGCATATAAAGAAAATTTTCTTATGTTTTGAAAACAGGATGTCTAACATTCAGGTACATTGTTAGCTAATCAAAAAGGGGAAAAAAGTAGTTATGCTTAGGTGTCTAGTGGAGATAGCTATAAAGAGATTTCATTCTTAGCAAGTATTAAGCTTCCAAGTGTATGAGGACTGCAGTTTCTGTATTGCACTCCTCATTTTTTTTTAAGTGTGAGAGAATTTTTTGAAAAATACATTCCTTCTAGAACCCAACCATTTGTTTGCAAATTTTAGAGGTAAAGATATTCAATATTTGTATTTTTGAGTAAAATTAATACTCATGGAAAGCATTTTGCTTCTTTTCCTAATGATAAGCTTTTCTACTTCTTCAGATAATGGTTTTATACCTGATACTCTGCTAGAAGATGTAATGAAGGCTCTGGACCTTGTTTCAGATCCTGAATAGTAAGTATGATAAAATTTAATTACTACAGAAGTATCAATAATCCACATATTAATTATAATTTGGGTTTTTTCTGTTTTTTCTAGCTCTCTCTGAGTATAGAATTTTAATTTGAAGTGTTTGTAAGTCAGCTTAAATTAAATGAGAGGTTTTCAGGTTAAAATGCCTCTAACTTTGGTAGCTGTTAACTAGAAGCCAAAAAAAACCCTACTTTGTAGGGTTTGTATATTGAGATAGTCATGAATATATTTCTGTATGTCAGTGAGGGTGAAACTGATAAAAAAGCCAAAAAGTGAAGCTGTTCAGAGGCCAGTTAGCACTGCATCACCATGGATCTATGGGGTTTGAAGCAGTCTACAGGGTTTGAAGTTTGAAGCTGAAGCTGCTTCAGTCCACCAAACACTACAGTACCTTTAGACTTAAATCTATCAAATGAAAAAGGTATTTTATATTAAATTGTGTGCAGACAGGCAGGACTAGTATTCAATGGCAGCAATTAACTTTCTGCGTCAAGACTTACCATGTTTTGCTACTAAATGTTTAACCCAGAAAGAAGAACTATGTGCTTCAGCTTTTTTTACATCTCCAAAAGATGGTTCTGCTCTTTCATAAACATATGGTCTGGTTTATTGGGGTCTAAATCGGTTGTTCATGTAGAATGGCTGTGGAGACTGCCAGCTTACTACCACAACCATCTGAAATTTGATTGATGCCATTTTCAGCCCTTTCAGATGTTACAAAGTAGGACAAAGTTTACTGAGTTGTTCTCTGTGGAGAACAGGATTGAAAATTGAAATCAAAAGGCACCCAGGAAACTAAACAAAACAAAAAGGCAAGCATTCATATTATGTCAATAAGTGGTGAAATCTGCAAAAGGTTTTTCTAGAGGGAGGGAAAGAAAAAGGCCTAATTTAATAGGTCTGAGAAGCTTTCTTTTGGCTTTTTTTTCTGCTACCTCAATAAGTCTGCAAAACTCTTGTTTCTGCATTCAGCAGTTTTTCCTTTTGGCCTCCAGGGTGTTTGTGGCATATCCCTGGCCTATTTTATTCTGCAGAGCACATCAAATACAAAGTTATGTAGGAAGAGCCAGTCAGAAAGCCTGCTGTATTGCAAAGCTGTGAGGGAATATTCAGTCTTGAAACATCACTGAAATAAAAATGTTATCTAATATTACTGTCTAGAGGAACTGACTAGTTTTGGTTATAGATGTCCTGTCCAGTTTAATGTGGAACATGAGTATAAATAACACATTGAAAATTTCATATAGGATTTTCTGTTTGTTTTTAAGTAAAATTAAAGGCACTGCTTCCAAGGCACTATTTACAATTTTAGTTCAAGAACTAAATGGAAATTCTTTGTGGTCATCTAATTCAGACCTTTAAGCTTCTCAGAATCTCAACATGAATAACAGTAATATCTACTTAGAGTTTAAGAACTAAAGAGGGGAAAACTTTGAATTTGGATTAACCATTCCAGTACTGAATGCCATTGTATATGATTTTAGTAACATTTTTTATTTGTTCCTATTTGGTTTTTGTTTGTTCCTAAAAATCATCTGATACTCATCAAGGCACCAGTATGAGTACATCTGTCAATCTTTAAAAGCTAAAAGTACATTTTTTAAAGCCCATCAGAACCAGGAGAATTGCAAGAGGTTCGTAGTTCTGATAAGTCATCCCCCGTACCAGATTAATATTGTTAATTTTTTTTATTATTTACTGGCTTTGGCTTCTTTGATATAAAGGACTTGATGTAAGTAAGAAATGTATCTGTTAAACTTAATTTTAGTTTGATGTTCTTGGAGAATCTTGGAGGCTTTTCAGATGTTTTAAAAAACAGGTTGTTACAAAGCTGTATTTAAAGGATGACTGTTCTATGTCTAAGTTCAAGAATGCTTACAAGACAGCAAAGTGCCTTTTGGGTTGTAAATCTGGTTTTAGATTATATGGGTTTCAAATTATTTTACCAAATATGGTGATCCTTCAGATTTATCAGTTATTTAATTTAAAATAACGTTAATTTAAAAATAACTGTGTTTTGGCAACTTGCATGCCATTCTGGTGCAGTTGTCACAATTAAAAATAGAATAATATTGCTATACTTGGCAGCCAGTACTGTGGTAGTACAGCAGAACTTAGTCATGTAAGAATAAAAATGTCTTACTCATACTTTTATATTCAATCTTTTTGTCATAGTGTAAACCTCATGAAGACCAAATTAGACCCAGAAGGACTAGGCATCATATTACTAGGTCCTTTTCTGCAAGAATTTTTCCCTGAGCAGGTAATCAATATAGTTTTACTTCTGCAGAGCACTGTCTATTCTGTTTGTCTTTTAGATTCATTAAACATTTCTAGCAATATCACAGAACTACTTTTACTAATAGGTTGTGCATCTGTTTGACACAGATGGCCAACAAATAACTGACTGTATTGCACAACAAAATGTAAACTTATGTTTTGCATAAGGTGTCTACGATTTTTTTCAGCTTAACAGTGGAAGGAAACTCCATTGCAGTGAAAGGTTCTAAAATTAACTTCAGGAAATATATCATCATTTTGCATGGAAATTGAACTGGTTTCTGCATCAGAAAGTTCATCTGAGTTTAGTTTTTCTGAGAATAAATGACCATCCTGTTTTTATCAATGTTACGAATGTCTGCTGTAGCTGCTAGCAAATGGGAAAAGGTTACAAACTTAAATACATATGTTTTTATGTAAATCTAATAATGTAAAATTGTTGACAGTATAAGAAAAAATCATGATAGCATATGTGCAAGCTACTATCTGCCAGGGTAATGGAAAATTATTTTCAATCTAGAAAATTTTATTTTTAATCTCTCATTTTTTTCAATTATTCAATAAGATAGGACCACCACTGAGAAGTATGTGTTAACTAGCACTGTGGTCCTGTTCTCCCTTTTCCCTGGGTCACATTTTCCTGCCCTCATGCTTCCTTCTCCCTCCTGCCACCAGAAACTTTTGTCTTCATATATGTGGTAAACTGGAACAGGGAACTGGTCTGGATGCAAGTACACTTTGCAGGTTTATGGAAACTTGTTCCACAGCCATGCAAATGCTTGGGTTTCTCCAGTAACAGAAAGATAAGCTGGTAATGCAAGAGAAGAGCTAAGAGGAGTACTTCCTTGGGGGCTTTTATGCCTTAAGATGTCATGTCATTGAATTTGTATGGCTCAATTTTTACAACCAAGGAAATGTGAAAGCAATAATTTCAGAATACCTTCAGGAAGAGTCTTTTCATAAAGGGTTGTGCAACACTGTTTGGATGTAGTATTCTGTAGTACGAAACAATCTGGTGATTCAGAAGACACTAGAGCTACACTGCCAAAGATGGTAAGGTCTAAATACATCATTAAGAGATAATTCATCATCTAGAGGGAAAAGGAGTTGGAGTATAATAGAGATGATATTACACCTGATTTGTTTGTTGTGATTCAGTGAAATGCAAAACTTTTACTCCTTCTAGGAGTAAAGTATTTAAAAACCTGCAATAGTAAAGGTTGACAACTGCAGCACATCTGCTTGGCTTCAGCTGAACAAGGTGTTTTCACATTTAGTTTACAATTAGGCAAGCATGACCATAGATGACGTTTTAGCTCTCAAATGGAGGGTTAGAGATTACATTTGGTCCTTAGTAAATATGTTACTTAGTAGCATGCAAACAGTCATAAATACATGTGAATGTGGCTACTATGTAAGGTGTCTGAATTGAAAAATTGTAACAGTTTCTACATACTTACAGATGAAGTTGTAGCTTTAAGTGTTCACACGAACACAGAAAATCACAACTTGCTCTTCGGGGCATTACCCATTAATTTACTAACATAACTTTATTCTTTCTTATAAGAAATGAAACATTATTAAAATATTCAAGGTGATGTCACCTGAAAGAAATTTTATTTTTTTACAATTTCATTGAGTCTTCCAGTTTAAATGCATCTATCTAGTTGTAAAGGGAAGAGACCGTACAGGCACAGTGTATATGTTACATGAAATTAACTGTCTTCTTTCTACCAGGACTCAAGGGTTTCAGAGTCATTCACTGTTTACCATTACAATGGACTGAAGCAATCTAACTATAATGAAAAGGTAAGAAAAAGATCTAAATCTAGGTCTACTAACAGTACTGTGCAAAAACTAACTCCCTGCAATAACTTGTAAAACTGATGGTAGTTACAAGGAAAGTACTTCAACTTGAAACAGACTTTTTACAAAACTATTATTTCAGTAACTTTTTTTCAAAAATTATATAGTTGGAAATGGTTTTGTGCATGTGATCATATTTTAGTTAGTCCACTGGATTAGTTGGCTGTAGCAGATCTTCTAAGCTCCATGCATTTTGAATAGAGCCCTTCTGCTTGCCCATGAGAAGTGTGATCTGATCTGTAAAGGGCAATGTAGATGTAACACAAACTACACCTATTTCTATAAGTAACCTAAAATGAAATGTTTGGAATTTTTTGTGAAATATTTTAGTACTATGGACTCACGTTAAAAAACAATTTTTTTTGGAACTTGAGGACAAAAATGACCTGTCTAATTTTCAGCCTTCCTGGAAGGATAGGTGTTCATGACACACTGCAACTGCTTTTAAGTTGCTTCCTGAATTAGCATTTAGGGTAGAGGAATATTAAGGTGTTAATAGATACCGGGAACAAAAACTACTTCAAGTAAGAAGACTCTTCAAGAAAATGTATATACTCAGTCTAAAGAACAGATTGGAGTTAAGTCCTTAAAATTACCCAAGTGAAATCTCCAGCAGTTTCAAACCCCAAAACAAAGGTAAAAACATTTGAAGATGCCTTTATTTTCTCTACTGAACATTTATATATGATCAAGAAAATTTAATTTTTTTTTATTGTTTTTAGGATTCTGCCTTTTTAATTATTTTTTGTTTGTTTGTTTTATTAATAGGGCAGATTTGCAACAGAATCTCCATTTTATGGAAAACTAATTTCATAAACTTTGGTCTAAGGAACACTGTCCTTATAAAAATAACAGTAGTAAACTTGGAGACTATAATTGCAGTAGATCTATTGTCACAGAGTTTTTGCTTTGCAATTTCTAGCTTCTTCCCCCTACCCAGTTTTGGCCTTTACTGTCTATTGAAGTAAACAGTCAAGTGAATATGGTCTGATCAGGATTTTCAGGCATTTGAGCATAAGAGATTAGATTTATTTTTTTTTATTTCATATCTCATTTTACTTTTCAGAAAACGTACATAAAACTTGATGGATTTGATATTTGTTGTTTAAAAAGTATTATAACAAATCCTCTCCAAATCCAGCGAAATAATAATTTCATTTTAGAGTTTTTAAACAGAGATAGGCTGACATAACTGGTTTTCTTTTGACAGGTCATGTATGTAGAAGGCACAGCAGTTGTTATGGGTTTTGAAGAACCAATGCTACAGACCGACGACACTCCTGTAAAACGCTGCCTGCAAACCAAATGGCCATATATAGAATTACTGTGGACCACAGATCGATCTCCTTCTTTAAACTGATATGTTGCCCATCAACAACATACTGCTACCAAATGCTGGAATGGGGACACGAGCACTGGTACTTGCTTGGAAAGTGGTATACTTTGACTGTGGGAAATTATACACTGGTATCATTGATGAATTGTAAATAATTATTACAAAACACTTTTTCAGTGTTAATTGGAATATTTAATTTTTTAATCAGATTGATTTCTATTATAATAGTTTGTCTTTCTGGCCACTATAGTACTGTTAATGTGATTATCCTGGAAAAAAGAAAAAAGCTTACTTATAACATCTTAACATTATTTTGCCATCTCATGAAGATTTGAAAAATGTCTGATACTGCAGAATCTGCATATTGGATGTCAGATCTTCAAAACATAAAACATAGTCAGCTTCCTCTGAATCATATAGGCATGTTTTATTATTTAAATTATATTGGCTTACATTACAGTACCATAATGTGTGGACTAGCCTGGCCTTTGCACTGGATATGTTTTAAGGAGTTGAAATTTTCTGCAATTTTTCCTAAAACCTGATTTTACCTAAAGAGCTTGCACAATGTGACATAAATACAATACATTTTTAGGAATATTAATACGTATAATTCATAAATACTCTTTCTTGGAAGTTGTATATTACTGTGGCTTAGTTATCAGGCATGTTAAAAGTGAGGAGAAAATCTGAGGAAAAATAAATGTATTAATATTTATTTGAATTTGTATAAAAGAAATGTAAAAACAGCAGAAATAATTTCTTGTTCTATAATCTCTAAACTATTCAGACTTATAATATTGCCAAATACCTCTTCTCAATTTGTCCAAACAGCAGTGTAAGCCAGCGTTATTGTATGTTAAGTGCATGAGAACATCTGTTATTACATTATTATATTCCTTTATTTATTATCAACTTGTTAGCCCTAAAATAAAATCTTTTCCTTGAATCATCCGATTTATTGCATCCTACCTGCGATTGTGCAGCCTAGGAAGCCTATTGACAGAAGCACTGAGCTTCGCATTCAGAATTTTTTACATTAAAAAAAAAGTAATTTCATGTGTAAATAGCAGTATGACTCTAGAATGATCATAATGCAGGAAAACAAGCTAATTTGCATGAAAATGAGGTATGTAGTGTGGGAGAGAACACCTTGTTGGCACTGTAAAGCATGTAGTAGATACAGAGAATATCCTTGGCATGACCCTTGCAGATAGATCCTCTGCAAGCCTGTGCAATGTATCTGAGATTTACATCTGTAAATGGGTGCACAGCATAGACCTGGAGTGGGCTGGCCTTGACTGGCTCCCAGCTGCACCTGATGCTGTTCCCCTGCTCTAGCATGGGGTTCCACATTCCTTCACAAACCCCTCCAACAGGAGGCCTTCTCATGGGCTGCAGTTCTTCACAAAATGTTCCACCATGGGTCCTTTCCTTCAGGGATGGGCAGCTTCAGCTTTTGGCTCCTTGCAGGAGCCTTTTCTAGCATGGGCTGTGCACCAGCATCAAGGCACAGCCACCTGCACCACCATGGGATCCTCCAGAGGCTGCAGAGGAACAACCTGCTTCACCACGGACTTCTCCACGGGCAGCAGTGGAATCTCTGCTCGGTGCCTGGAGCACTTTCTCCCCCTCCTTCACTGTCCTTGCTGTTTGCAGGGCTGTTTCCCTCACATTTTCTCACTCTTCTCTTCCAGCTACCAGTGTTTTTTACCTTTTCTTAAATATGTTATCACAGAGACACCAGCAGCTTTGCTGACAATCTTAGCTTTGGCCACTGGTGTGTTCATCCTGGAGCCAGCTGGAACTGGCTCTGTGCCACATGGGGACAGCTCCATGTGACTTGTTACAGAGTCTACTGCTTCAGTCCTGTGTCCCCTCTGTCCCCATCAAATACTGAATGAGTTCAATCAGAGCCTGTTTAAAAATCTAACTTCTGAAATTACCACAACAGTCCCTTATTGAAGAACAAGCAGCAGTGTATCTTACATCTTTTTGAGATTTATTTTCTGAAAAAATAACTACTTTTCTTAAAATGCTCAGCAGTGATAGGTATTTGCCTAAGTCAGTTTTGCACATTCAGGATAACTGGTTTTAGGCAGACTTGCACTGACATCCTGGAAGGTGATGATTCACTCCTCCTGGATTCTGGTGTCTGTCTTGGCTTGTATTAGAGTATCTCACAACAGAACATGCACTGAAGCATAGCTTGAGTCTGTTAGAATTAACAACCCTTTTTTAGTCCACTGACAGATACAATTTATTTTGTCTCAGAGGAAAAGTAATATAGAAGGCAAGCTGATGCAAGATCTATATATAAACCTTCATCTGGATTAAAACTTCTGTCATACTCTGGAGGAACTGAGCTGATGCTCAGTATGGTATAAGAGATCTTATCCCTACATCTTTGTTTTTCCTTCCTCCAGCTGTTTGAGGCCTGGCTTCTGGTTTACTTCACACATTTTTGGACTATAGAGGCTAACTAACAGTACTTAATGGAATTTAGCCAATTCATCTTAGAGCCTCAGCCAAGGGCTGTCCTTTCCTCCCTGATGGACAAGATGGGAGAGATTCTGACTCTGTGGAAATTCACCTTTTGTCCCTAGAGGAGTTTAGTTATTTAGAAGACAGATTTGCAGTACATGGGGCATTAATGTCACATACTTTTTATTTGCTTCCATAGGAAAATAAGCAGAAACCTTTATAGTTTTCACAGGTGGTTCTGCTCTAACTGCTAAATATACAAGCTAAATATATATGCTACATATACATATTTTTATATATGTATGTGTATATACCACAGTTTGCAAATTGAGGCTTAGTTGATAAGTAATACCAGGGCACTCTTTGGCCCTCAGTACATGAGTTAACTAACCAAAGCAAATTGCTAATGCTAACAGTAAGAGATCTCATTAACTAAATATGAATTTAAATGACATTTTGAGTGATATTCTAGGTGATTTTTATGTATTGCACAGTGGTTCAATTTTAATTGCTAGGAAAAGGCCATTGTCTTCTGGGAGATGAGGACTGTCCTAGCTGGCAACATGGTACAGTCAACAGAGCGTTGGGTGGGTGGTCTGGAAAACAAGAGTCCTCTCTCATTTGTGAGACAGAAAAATGTTCGGCTACCTGTTGGTGTCTCAGCTCTAAATTCACTTTCATAAAAGAGAAGAAAAAATGGTCCTGGGGTCATCTGCTGAGAAATTATTTCCACTTCAATGCATACTGAAGTTTGTGCTTTTCACATATTAATTGCTTGATACTATTTTTAACCTGGACAGTGTTCACAGAGGAAAGGTTCAAAGCTGAATGCTGCACATCCATTGTTGACATGTCAGCCTGAATTCAGATCCCACCAGCTAGTATTTGGGGAAAGAAGAAACAGAACCTTGTAGTAGTGAAGTTATTAGTCCAGGGGAACCTAGCAAACCTTAAAGTACATCTTAATGAGTTTGCTAATTCTTGACTAGACTAGACACAAGCAAATACTTGTCAGGCTTTATATTCCCAAATGCAGGAGAGCATCAGTACATAGATGAAAATGAGCCCCATAATGAACTAGGCCACTTCACTGCTCTCAGACTTGTACACTGGCTAAAATTCATCTGTTTCAGTTAAACGGGACAAGCAGGTGCTCAGATTCAGAAGTTGGCAAGAACAAGGCTGACAAGAAATTCCTGAGTGTTGTATAGCATGGTCACACCCTCATGCTTTTTAACAGGATAAGCAGTACAAAATACTGTCTATGTAACAGTAATTGTAATATTACAGTTACAGTTCAGGAGAATGCTTCCTGACTATAGAAACAAAACTAGGTAACAACAAAGAGAAAAAGTAAGCTTTCCTATGGGAATCACTTAGACTTCTGTACAGCCATGTTCAGAAATGTTTTAACAGTAAGTTTGACATTAATTTTGACAAGATTTATGTTAAAATCTCATAAATTTTAAAAAAATATTTATCCTTCCTCTGCTGCATAAATAAGATTAAAGCTTCATAATAGTTTTCTGTGAAATCCTAATATTTCCATAGAAGCTTTGACTGATCTATTTTTAAGACTGGAAAAACTTTAATGATATATTAACTTCACCAACTGCATGTAAGTTGTAGCAATCCACACCATGAGTCTTGTATTTTTCTGTATAAATTATTTGGTCCCACATCTGACCTTCCAGTTATTCTGTTGAGTAAATCACTTTTGGACTCTTGGCTAAATGTTCGGATAGAAGCTCTCTGTCCTGGCTCAAGGTCAGGTTTCAGAACCTATTAAGACCTTTTAATTCAATATTCAAAGCAGTTAATCTATTGGGATACAGGTATGCTAAAAACGTTGGTCTTCAGTCTACCAAAAACTGGGGCAGCTGCTTACCTGCAGGACACAACATCCAATCTAGGGAAACCAAGATCTGGAATGAGCTTCCATTAATCAGAACAAGTCCAAGCTATTTACGGAAACATTGCAAATCCTTTGAAAAACTAAAAGATTTTTAATTTTGTTTCTCTCTTTCAATTGATTTGGAACACTATATTCATATTTCTCTCATTTAAAAAAAAAAATTAAAGAAAAAAAAAAAAAAAGAGGAAAAGGGTAAGGGAGTTAGAGGATTTTTAAGGATATTTCCTTTTTTTCATTCTGCCCTGCTCTCTATACAAGTTTCAGCACTGACAGCCATTTGAAGCAGTTCTTTTCCCTTTTTTACAGCAGTTTGAACCAATTTGTTTAGGTGGCATACATTACAAACTAAAGGACTGGTATAAGGGGAGCACATGAGAACTGCTTGTATTCTTGCTATGCCTGTACTGCATTTCAATTGTGTGAACACTCACCTGTCTCCAGCTGTGCTAATTACTGAATTTTAACACTATTTTGGATAGGTCTGTAGAAGATGGATACAGCACAAGTACGTGCTGCCTCCTCACTTCCCGAATTCCCAAGGTCTACTGTGCTGAGTTCTCAGAAACCCTGTGACTCCATTGTGAGGCTCAGCACTGGAACTGTCATGCTAAAAAAGAGAAAGGCATTATTATTACTTCCTATAAGGTAATAGATCTTTCAAATGCCTTCCACTGCCTTACAACTCTGTGACTTTTAAGAGCAGGCATTAACCCCACAGGTCACCAAGGTACTCCACAGATCTCTAAGAGATACTTGTTAAATGTATAACAAAATAATGACAGTGGTGATGTTTCAGTTTCATAGCAAGAGTAAAGTCAGTGTAATTGTAAGGCGAGCAGAATGAAGGAATATTACAAGTCTGTGGGGACAGATAAGGGTCACAGTTAATGCTGGAAATAAACACTCTGTTCTATTTTCATGAACAGGAATGTCAGTCTTATCTGAATAATCATGCCATAAAGTACTTAAAATAAACACAAAAGTAAAGGAATGAGGACCTCAGAACAAAACTAATTTCTGTCAGCAGTTTTCATAGGTATGTTCGACCATAGCATGTTTATAAATGGGTTCTCTGTTCTTCTGATCTTTATATTGTCTTAGACATGTGTATTTCAGGATTTATAAATGCTGAAAAGAAATACTTTTTTCCTCCTAACAGAGCTGATTTAATAGAAAATAAAATGTTTTTCCTTTTCATCCTACCTTTGAGTTGGCCAGAAATAATACAAACAATGTCTTCTCACAATGTGGCTGCAATGCCCCAGATAGCTTTGTAGGGGAAGGGAACATCACCGGCAGAGTCAGTTTCTACATAGTCTTTACAAAAAACAAACAAACAAAAAGCCCAGACCAACACCAACAACAAAAACAAACAAAAAAACAACAAACAAACAAACAAAAAAAAAAAAACCAAACCAGCTAGAACATTATTGTGGGTCTCACGGGGGCAAAGCAATTCAAGAGTTAGAAAGGTTCATTATTAAGTAGTTTTATGAAGAAATCAGAGGAGTTTTATAAAAGCTCAATGCAATGACTCATGCAATAAAGCAGTAATGGATGTTTCTGTAGAAAAGAGGCATGACGCCTACTCCTGTACTCCTGCACAGAGCTGTGGTCAAGGCATGGTGTAAGGTTTTCTTGGGTGCCACTGTAAGGTGCAGTGGTGTATTAAAACTTCATGCACCCAGGCAAGCACTAACAGAGAAACTTCAGAGGATGCATCTCCTTGAGTGTTCTGAATCGTGTGGGTTCAAGTTCTCCCTGTGCTTAGAAGGGGGTTTTGGTTGCTACTTTATAGTCATAGTGACAGTCACATTGCAATGTGATCAAGGTTTAGTTTCCTAACAGTCATCTTCAAGCATAAGACACTTGAAAATGATGGAAGTCGAGAGCAATTCAAGTAGAAACCACAAGCCCCAACTCCACCACTTTCCCCTACGACATGGCTGCCCAGGTGTAGCCATGGGTGAGCCTGCCGGCCAGAGTTGAGTGGATGTCCTGCATAGCACCCTTTTCTCCCAGCTTCAGCGCTGTGTTTTCTTTATGAAAATCTTCATGAAGAAAATTTCATCGCTCTCCCTAGGTACAGCCTGGTTAGTGCAGCAAAACCACCCCAGGCAGCACCTTCAGCCTCCGGGACGGCACCTCGCCCAGTCCCCGGCCCTGGCGTCGCTCCCTATGCGGGCAGATGATGACGGTTATGGATCCCCGAGCCACCGCAGCGCTGCGAGGCGGCATGAGGGGGTCTCTCGGGCTGAAACGCTGCCTTGTAGAGGAACAGCCTCCCCGCCGAGCCACCGCACTGCCCGAATGCCTTCCCCGCACCTTCCCGCCGAGCCGGGAGCCGCCGGCAACCGCGGGCGCCGAGCGCGGGCCGCCAGGGGGCGCATGAGTGCACCTCGCCCCGCGGCGGCTGAGGCGGAGGGTGAGCGGGGCCGAGCCTCCCCCGCCGCCCCCCGCCCCGCCGCCAGCGCACGGCGCTGCCAGACCGCCCCGGCACCGCACGGCTGCCGCGCAGCTGTGCTCTGCTCCCCTGCCGGACGCTACTGCCTGCTGCCCAGCGGGAGCCAGCCGCGGAAAGGGCGAGGATGCTGCGCCTTGGCCGCGGGGCCGGCCACTCCCGCCGCCAGCAGCGGCTGTCCCCGCTGGTCCTCCTGTCAGCGCTGCTCTGGGCGCCGGCGCTGGTGGCCTTCAACCTGGACGAGGAGAAGCTGACGGTGTACAGCGGGCCCCCGGGCAGCTACTTCGGGTACTCGGTGGACTTCTACATCCCTGACTCCAGCACGTGAGTGCCGCCGCCGCCGAGCGGGCCGCTCCCCTCAGCCGCGGGGCAGGGGGTCCCGGCTGTGCCCGAGCGAGCGCCGCCGGGCTGGAGGGGGACAGTGGGCAAGGCGGTGGGAGAACGGCGGGCGGGTCGCCGGCGTGACACCCCCCGGGACGCTGTGCCGGGACTGCCACCCGTCGGTCCGGATCGCCCCGGTGACTTCTCGGTGTGTTTCGCAGAGTCAGTGTCCTGGTGGGAGCTCCCAAAGCCAACACCACGCAGCCAGACATAGTGGAAGGAGGAGCGGTGTACTACTGCGCCTGGCCCGGCTCCCAGTGCCGGCAGATACCCTTCGATAACACCAGTAAGTCAGCTCTGGACATGGTGCGCGTTGCCCCCTCGCCCGCAGGCCCCTTCGGGCACAGGTTTCTCCCGCGCTCGGTTTGTCCCCGTCACTTTGTCACTGTGATCTGAATACCTACAGTGCGCTAGAGAAATCCCGCTCCTGGGCGTCCGTATGCTTGGGCTCTGGTGGCGAAGGGTTTAGTGGTCACCAGAGAAATAACAAAGAGTATGGCCGTCAGGATCTGTGCATAGCTCATAACTGCTCCTTTTTTCTTTCTTTCTCTCTATCTTTCCATGTCTCACACGCTTCTCCAAATCCTAGAAGTTACAGGATTGCTACTTTTAGTTTTTATTTTCAGCAAGGTGTTTTCTATCTGTGTGGATGGATGAAGTACCTCACATGGGATACTTAATTCTTTTCAGAAAGCAAGAATTTTATTTCAGAATATTGGAAGCTATATTCAAACTGATTTAGGCACAATGTGTATAGATTATACCCGCTTCCAGAATCCCAAGACAGATGTTTCTTATTTATAGGGTACACACATTTTAAACAGTTCAGGCTGTTTGTGTTTTCTGTTGTCTCTTTATAGGTCTTGAAAATAATTTAAGCCTAGTGTTTGCAGGGACTTTAAAACTGGTTGACTTTATTTTGGCAGACTTTGACAGTTTAATCATGAAGCAAAAGTTACCATTCTTTACGTTATATTTAATCTTAACATTTTTGAGCTATTTAAATACAAACACAATGCAATTTTTTTTTTCTGAGGGCACAATTTAAACTGGAAGAGCTTACTTCAATGCGGCATGTAAGCAGTGCAGTTCTTCACCCATTCCAGCTCCAGCCTCCCACACATCCTAGTATTATGTTAGTGTCTAGGAACTCAGGATGACTGTCATCATTATGGCCATTTTTCAAAACTGGGTAAGAGGTAGTTCCTGTTGGTGTATGTGGCTGCTTAGTCATGGCATTTAATGTGCATCATATGGTTATATATAAACGTGACTGTATGGCCACAGACACTATGTATACAATATTATGATATGCCCTGAGTGTACATCTTTAAAATAAAATCAGTTTATGAAGTATTTCGGTCTTTCCATCTTATGATTAGATAGTGCAGGTAACAGTAGTGAAGTATATTACCTATATAAAATAATTTTAATAGAAAATTCTCAGGCCAAATGAAAATTCCATCACCTTTTTTAAAAGGATGTTTTGAAAAATGAATGAAAACTTGGTGATGAAACCTAGAAGGATATCTGGCTTTCCTGTGAAAAACTCCAGAAAAGTTGACTGGAAAGACTCAGGACAACTCTGTAGTCCTGGCAGAGATGTCCTTTTGCAGATGCCATGTTGTGAATAATTGCACAACCATGGGCTGATGAGTAGGTATATCAACAAGGCTTTGGACTGTATCACAGAACTATTCTGCTTGTAATCTCCAAAGTATTGTTCATTCAGTCTACCTGAGACTGTTTTTTAATGTCCTCTGGATAGATGGCTGACTTTTAGACAGATGAAGGTAAAGGAGGGAGAGTCCATTGTGTAGATATAAAGTCATTGTACTTGGAGGAGAGACTGCGGTATAGGGCTGAAGGATTAGCAGTGTTCTTATAAGCTGTCTAATTCCTGTACCAAGGCCACTAAAGGTGTCATTTCACAAATACCAGCAATGGCCAGCTGCCTTCATAGACAGGGACCTCAGGAAGGTTTGCATAGCTTGTACCAGCACACAATCTTCATGGCCAGCAACATAAAGGCCACCTCCCATACATGTTAGATTACTCTTTGCTGACATATGGATGTGTATTTCATGACCCTTCATTTTCTCTCCAAAACACATTACTTAAAGAAGTGAGTTTTCCATCTTTTACTGTCTTCCCCCAAACAGAGCCATCCTCTCAGTCTATAGGATAGTCTCTACACATTTCAAATAGTCTGATACACACAGTTCCTTTTGAAGCCTTTGGCTACTGATGTTTGGTGGGACCTAGAAAGTCCTTAGTAAATATAAGGGGTATTTTCAGCTTATGGCTCCTTCTTGTAGAGACACCTTGTACTCAATATTACTTCTTCCTACGACATCACTCAGAAATGCTGCTATTCCCACTTTATAATTCCATTTTTATATTTATTCGGAAAAAAAATTCAATCTGGGTTGTCAGGGATCATACAGGAAATTGGTGATGGTACTGGGAGCTGACTTAGGATTTTTTCTTCTTCCTCCCCTGCCTTAACCACAAGTTTAGCCTTTCTCCCCAAAAAATCCACCCAGTAATTATTAGAAGACTAGAAATTCAGCTCTCGTAGCTTTAACTTTAAAGATTAATGCTTCGTGCCTCATAGGAGATTTTTGAAAGTCTTGGAAAGCTTTGGGAATGTTTTCTGAAGCAAAACAGAAAAACAACAGAGGCTGCTTCAAAGCTGGAAGATTTCTTTTAGATATTTTTTTTGTACAAACAAACCTTCCTTTTTTAAGAACTTTTTTCTTTACTCTAACCAAATAATGTCAGCTTTTTCAGTTAGATTTACTAAGTACAATAAAAGAAAAAAAATGCCAAATAAGTGCATTTTTAACACAGATGAGAAGGAAAAATTGAATGGACTTAGAAAGAGAGAGTATAATGTAATACTTAAAAAGCAGTGTGGCCCAACAAATAGATAAAGAATTTACTAATTCATCATTTAATGGAGAACTTCTATCAAGAATCTGTAAAAGAAAAGCAGAATCACATATACTATATCTCAAGATACTGTGACACAGATACGTCGTATTACTTACTGAAATTTCCACTATTAACATAAAAATTCAAGAGATTAATATATGCAACTTGCTGAAAACCACTGGTTTAAATTCTATATGATCATGAGGGCTAATGTTTTCCATTTCTGAGTGCTGGATACACAAGTGAAACTTGGGTATGATGCATTCAATGGAAGTTATGCTCTAGGATACAGAGTGCTTGGATGTTACTTGGACTTCTACTGCCACAAATAAGTGTGTAAGCAGGAACCTTGTTGAAAAAAATTTAAATAACTGTACCATTTATTTCTTCGTTTTCACAAGAACAATAGATCTAATTTCAAGAAAGTTTCCTTTATTTGCAAATGCTTTGATGTTATTTTTTTTAATACTATTAACGTCTCAGTCCTACTAGATTAAAACAGTGAAGACATTGATTCTTATGTTGTGATGGCTTCCATTAGTAAAGATTCTTGGCATTTCAGAGTATGATGTTACAAATGTGGAGTTGCTTTGTACTAATTAATAATTACCCTGATATTAAGATGTTTACTGAATAAATTGATAGATATGCCTTGTTATAGGTCTGTGATACAAACTAAAAAGGAATAAAATCTCTCTCCACAAGCATTTAAGGCTTGTTAAGAAGCAATGATGAATAAGAACAAGCTCATGAGTCAGGGAAAGAAGCAAGAAAAAAATGTGTTGCTTGTGAAGTACATATTGCCTTAGATGGGATGCTTTTTCAGCAAGTGATTTGAGGGAACTAAATAAATGATAGACACCTTAGGCTTTCTAGGTTAATATTATAGTGGTAAGCACCAAGCCAGAATGGCCTTTAGCTCTGTAAAGGCTTTTTGGTTGAAGAGTTTTGTTTTTCTCTGTCAATAATACATTTCTATCTTTAACATAAATGAAGTTTTAGTTTATAGAAAGATATTCTATATCCTGCATGCTGAGGAGTACTGAATAGAGAATGCAAATGCTAAGCCTAAGTGGACCTGACATCCTGACTGGTGAAAGACAAATGGGATGTTCCTTAGAGGATCAAAGATCCAAAAGGTTGCAGATAACCTCCATGCCATTATGCAGGCTGTGATACTCAGAATTAAACTCTATTCTTTGTTTCATATAAGCTTTAAATGACAAAAGACAAATCTTTATGGTCTGTGAAGTTCTCTTCCTCTTTGTTTGCTTTTGAGTTTTTTTGTGGTTTTTTTTTTTTTCCAGAAACCAAGAGTAGGCATTGCACTGGTTACTAATGCATAGCCAACAGGAACATTCAGTATTCACACAATTCCCAGAGAATGATATGAAAACACCTTTAAAAATATGTTATTACCTCTGAGTACCATTTTCTAGCTGTCAAACACAGACTGGGTTCGTTATTACTAGCACTGATGCTTAAAGCCAAGACTACTCTTGAAATCTTCTCTGTGGCACTGTGCATATGTTAGAATGCCCAAGCTGGTCTGAGTGCTATAAACAGCTGCATAACTTTTATGTTAAAGTGGGAGTGTGTGTGGGCTAACCTACTCTGCTGAGAAAATGGCTGGAGTTAATAGAGGTGTAGGAATATCTGCATCCCATTCTTAAGTCATACTACCTCATTGGAATTGTTTTACAGGCAATTGGCCCAGATTACTACTTATTTTTTAGGTCACCTATCTGGTCTTCAAAATCACTAATCTAGAGATTTCCAAAGCAATGAGGTGACTTACTTGCAAACTAACATCAATAATTAATCCTAATGATGAAATACTTTTCCTGACAAGGAACATGGGTGCAAAGGAGCAAAAGGGAATACAGTTTTGACATGCTGTAGGATTTGGGCTCACCCATCCACAAGCAAGTCATGTAACTGGACATTCCCATATGGGTTGGCCAGCAATACAGCCTCCAGCTAGGAAGGGGCTTTAGCAGGAACTCTCCATGTTTCCTGCTCTAGATATAGCACTGACTGCAGTCCCATGTTTGCAGTGCTTAAAAGCTCCCTAAACCTGGGTGCCAGGGCCAAGACTCTGGGAAGAAGCTGAAAACAGTGCCCCTGAAAGCACAAATGATGCTTTAACATGCTCCGTTGCAGCAGGGAACTAAGATAAAGTACAATGGAAGGGCTTTTAGTATCCCCTTACTCCAGGAGATGCGGACTGAGGGGCAGAGACTCTTCTCACTTGTTGCCCTGCTCTGTAAAGCTGTCCTGTGGCATTGCAGTGTAAGGCTATGATACTCTTTTGAAACTCAATGAGAGGACAGGGGAACAAATGTTGGCATTGTATTAAAGAGCTGTGATATGTCTTTTCTCTCTTACCTACACAAAGCTTACTTCTCCTTTTCAGTATCTCCATTATGAAATGAGATTTTCCTATTTTACTACTTCTGCTTTAGCATTCAGGTAGAATTACCAAATCCTTGTATTTAAGCTGGATGCTCTTCCATGCAGCTGCCAGGAGAGGTAGCAGGAGAGCAGTATGAAGAAAAAGTTCTCCCAGCTTGAATAACTGGGGATCTTGTGAACCACGCCAAGCATCTTGCAGCCAGAAGCAAATTTAAATGCCCCCTGAAGTGCACTATTGCATTTTAAATCTAGTAAAAAGGTAATAGTTCATATTTCAGAAACTCATTAAAGTGGTCACTTTTAATTGTAATACTTAACAGACTGTAACAAGGTTTTATGTTTTAAATTAGCCCCCAACAGCAGAATTTGAGATACAAACTTGCCCTGCGTTTCCAGAACCCATTGGGATTGTCTTTGCTGTCAGTTAACTTTACCAGTTTTAGTAAAATAGGTTAAATTTTTCTAAACTAGCTGGAGAAAATTTGAACAGCCTCCAAATAGGAGCAGGGGAGGGGGATGTAGATCAGTTCTGGCCAAACGTGCAGTTGATGAAAAACATGAACTGATCTGGCCAGCAGTTGAGCTGATTGTAACAGAACCCAAGTACTGTATAAGAAAAGGATGTATAATGAGACTCAAGAGGTTTACTTACATGAAAAAATCTGTAAAGATGGTAAGATTTCAGTGAGAACTTAGAATTCTATGATAAAACAGAATTTTCATCTCACGAGAAAGCGCTGAGGGAGAATTTTTTGTACTTTAAAAGTTGGCACATTTCAGTCTACTATGCCAGTAAAACCTTATCTAGAGCCTTATGGTTCACTTGTAGCATTCGAATTTATTAATAGATTCTCATAGGTTTCTTTTATAAGTCTCGACCTTATCTTGAGAAGGGGAAAAATACCCTTATCTGTGTTAGTTCAAGCCCTGAGGTCTTCATTTGTTCTTGATCAGCTTGTACTTAAGGAAAAAAATACCATTGGATTTGATACTTTTTTTTTCTTGATTCGTGGAATGAAAGTCCAAATAAACCTCTCTAGATATGCTCTATTAAATTAAAATAACTCATATTTATAGCATCTAAGGCACAATAAAAAACCAGAAATTAAATAGATGTTTGCAGAATCTGATAAATCTAAAAATAGAAGCAGTTTTTCTCATCGTATCAGGGTTCTGCATGTCCTAACTGACTCTAAACAGCATTAATGTTGAAGGCAATTGCTTGGCTTGGTTCCCTAGATCATAATCTTTAGCTTTACAATTGCATTCTGTCCCTCTGTTGTAGGTCTAGTATCAGGGACCCTGGTAATGTCTCTGACTTACTTTTGCTTAGTAATGGGTGGTATGATTGGAATCCTTGTGATGAAAAAAAAAAGTACCACTCTGCCATGGTGATAGGATTGACTAGACCCCTTCTCTCCTCTAAATTCTAGAATACATGACTATATGTGCCAGTACAAACCTTCCCTCTCTCTTCCCTCCTGTAAAGCAGGACCATAATGATGCAGCAGGGCTGATTTTTATGTTGCTCAGAGCCTTGTGTAGCCAAGTTCTGAATCTAACTAAGTATTGAGAGGCCACAGCCTTTTGGGGAATCTTTTCCAATTCTTAATCACCCTCACCATGAAGAGTATTTTATTTGTATCTGATCAGAAATTACCTTGCTGTAACTTGTGTCTTTTGCCTATTTTCCTTTTGCTGCATGCGTCAAATGGAAGTTCGGGTCTTCTTACTGGAGTAAGTGCAAACAGATACTCTTTCACTTTTTGTTCTTCAAGCTAAACACCTGCAAGTCTTGTACTGGTGTCTCAAAACCGTATGTAGTATTCCAGGCGTTGTCTCCATGTGAGAGGGATATCACTTTCCTTGACTTACATGTATTTATATAAATACAGAAAGGTTGAGGTTATAATTCAACTCTCCTCTGTGTATATATATTACCTGAAAGAGTTGCAGGTGTATTACATAGCCAAATAAAGGTTTGTTGCTTCAATTAGATGCATTGTTTGCCCATGTTAAATTTGATTAAAATATTTTTGTTTGCTTCTGTTCTTTGGGTATTTTCAAGATACAATAGATGCTGTATTTTTTACTGCTAGTTTTCAAGAGCTGAATGAATCAAAATGAGCCACTATTGGTGTTTGGAAATAAATTCAGATCCTGATTACTACAACAAAGAAATATTTGTAAAAGTAATATTAGATTTATGCCTAACAATTAAACAATTATTGCCTAACAGTTAAACAATTTATAATGTGCTGACTCGGTGACTGAGAGGAGACCAATGCTTGTAGGAAGCACCAAATTGAATCTTATGTGTGCAAATAATGGATTTGCATTAACACTCTGAGTTCATGCTTTAATTCCTAAAAATTAATTGCTGCACTGTTGTTCTTACATAGGTTTGCATTTTACTGCCTGGAATAAAATGTTTCTACTACTGTCCAGCTACTACTTTGGCAATTTGAGGAGCCTTCTTCTCTTTGGTAGCCACTAGGTACCTCAACTCTAAAAGACTGCGTGTAGGGAATTTTGAGGATCATGTTTCACTATCTCCAGGGATGCTTCTGCAGCTGGATTATGGGACAGTACTAATGTATAGGAGCCTTGGCTCCTGCAGTAGGAAATGAGATGCTTTTGGGTTGCTGAAATGTAGTTTAAGGATGTCCTTGCACCTAAATTTATACATCTCCCTGCTCTGTGCATATTCCTGGTTTTCTGGTTCGTAGTCTGTGATAGAGCCTTAGGCAGCAAAATTAAGATCGACTCCAGGGCAGAGTTTAAAGCCAGATTTGTGAGTCACCCAGGCTGTTGACCATCTGGAACAGCTCCTGGGCTGGCTCTGAAGTAATCCAGCTGGTACTCAGGCACTCCCTGGACTGCTCTGTGGACAGGCTCAGGCGTTGAGCGCCGAGCCCAGCTGCTGCCTTGTATTTGAGCTATCCTTGCACAAGTGTCATGTATTGTAATACAAGATAGCCTGGACTTCTTCATAAAAGGGGCCAGGCATTCTCTTCCAGAAGAGAAGATCACATTTGAATGCAACCTGAATTCAAGCCAAGTTTCTCTGCTTGCAGAAATACATCTTAGCTTATGGGTAAGGTACAGAACAGACAGAGTCTGCGGGCCTCAGTTCCCCATAAACAGTATAAGGAGAGATATTTCCCTGTCATATAAGGGTATTGTCAGGATACAGACATGTTATTTTTTAAAATGCTTATATAACACCATTTTGAGGGATGTACTAAAACCAGAAACAACACCTCCTTTTTCCTTTTTTGTTGTTTTTTGTTGTTTGGTTTGTTTTTTTTTTTACTGGATTTATCAGAGTAAATGAATAGTTTCTGTCTGAGTCATCCATGGCTATCTACAGTTGGTAAAAGAAATAAGTGCTTTAGGCTGCAGTTCTTCTGACCTTCTCAGACATTCACTTTAGCAGAAGAACTGTGCCCTAGACCATGTGCTCAGCTGTAAGTTGGTGACTAGCTCAGAAATAGGCATTTACAGGGGCATCATTCAGAGCTTTGTCAAATGGAATACAATCAGGGCACAGTAAGGTAAGGACAGTCCACATGTATTCAGATGTGACAAGTTAATTGTGTACTTCATTTTGACAAAGTTATAGGGAAACAAGTAGCTGGTTCACAGCAATCTGAAATACTGAATGATGGTTAAAAGATTAAAGTGTATTTTAAGGTACAAACTCATAAACCGGATTCATAGATCCTTCAAGGACCCTGAAAAACAAGGTGATTAAAGAATTTCTGTCAAAAGGGATTTACTTGGGGAAAAAAGCTATTTATGAAGTTGTTTGTCTGTTACATTTTACTAATTATATTATAATGACAGTTCCATGCCACATGATGAAGGATTTAGACAACACTACATGCCACTAAATAGGGTGGATGTGCATTTACAGTTCTTGCAGATTTACTGTAAAATTACTAGTTTTAAAAGATAACTTTCTTTTCCAATTTTACTATAATTTTCTGGTCTACAAATGTGCTGTTCTGATTGCAAAAGTGAGTGTTGCCAGCAACTAGGTAGAAGCTAGCATCTCCTACAATGCATTGTGTTCAAAGTCACTGTCTCCTCCACTCTTAAAGTTTGGGCCTAAGTTAAATAAAATGTAGTTGAGTGATTTGAAATTATTCTTCCTGAATTTTTAGGATCTTATCTCTCCAAGAATGGATTTCCATACTAGCTCTTGTAACTGATGCATCTCAGAAAAAAATAGTTGTGTAAAGGAAGCAGTTCTAGCAGAGGCATTTCAAACTGTCACAGATTCATTCTCATTTGACTTACCTTCATGTTTATTAGAAAAATAACAGAGAGTATCCTTGTTCTTCATATAAAATGCATTTTTCTTTCTAATTGAGTTTATATCTGTTACATTTATGAGGTCACCAAAAGCTGAAGTAACTGGTGATCCACCACCCTAGAAAAGCCTTCAAATGTCCTCTATTCCCATCACGCAAATCCGAGGAAGTGTTGGCTTTTATAAAGGTGACAGTTATACCAGCTGCATTTTTCCTCATGTTTTAAAAACTACATGTAAATCCCTACAATATAATCTGACTATTTTTTTTTCCCTTACATTCCAAGGTAGACAGTGTATGATTTTATTTTTACTTAGAGTGAATAAAAAGGATTGATTCTTAAGAAATGTCTCCTGATACAAACCAGAAACAAACATAAGGGCATGCAGATACAAGAGGGAAGAAGTAATACCCTGCTTATGTATAAATTGAGAAGTTCATTAGGAATGACTGATAAGGAAAGAGTATAGCTTGTGAACACATGGGAAATCAGTTTACTTCAGAGAAGTGAGGGTAGAAGGAAGGGATGTCTGCTTTTTATTAAAACCTGAAATGCATTCTAATTGGCCTGAGTCTTTGCCCAGATGGCTTTTCTTATGCTGACATCTGCAAGAGTGTATATAAAGCAACATTAAGAAGCTGTCTCTTGTGACAGTGTGTACACATGTAATTCTGTTAAAAACTAAGTCCTTTGCTATCTGTAGTGTTGGTCTTTGAATAAGCATGCTGAGAAATGTCATTTGTTTGACAAAAACTAATTATGGAACATGTTTTTTTTCACATGGAAAGTTTCTACCACCTATGAGAAAAATTTTTAGGGCTTTTCACCTATTTTATTTTTTTACTCTTGTGCATTTTTAATCATAAATTCCTGGTAAACTCTTTTTCTTTGGTTTTTTCTTTGGTTTTTTTTTTTTTGTTTTTTTTTTTTTTTTTTTTTTTTTTTTTTTTTTCCAGAGGAGTAGCACAGGCTTTCTTCTTTCAGTGCTTGGAGTTTTTATCTCAAGTTTAAGTGTAACTATTTTGAATTTTCACATGTGAATTTAAACAATTTTCCACTAAACAGTGAAAAGGTTGAGTAATACTAGTATGCCCATTTTTTATTAACTGCTCAGACAATGACTAGTGGATGCAAGGTAATAAATCCATAAACCTCTTCCTTTGTGTATGTAATTCACAGGGTAGTACTTTTTAAAATAAGCTGTCACCATACTGCTTCTTTTTTTTTTTGTCAGACAACAGGAAAATTAAAGTCAATGGCACCAGGGAACCAATTGAATTTAAGACAAATCAGTGGTTTGGGGCAACAGTCAAAGCTCATAAAGAAAAAGTTGTGGTAAGTGTTATGCATTTGGTATTCTTTTAGAGATAATATTTATTTTTCTTGAGTGTGTGTCTTCAGTAGCTCTCTGTATGTAGGTAACGGAAAGAACTGTATGATTTTGCATGAATTATAAAGCAGATGATGGTATATGTAACTCAAAAAATGAAAGCTGTCCATAAAGTCCAGTTGAACTGATCAAATGAAGTTGATCCCACTGCTGTGTGAAAATAGCAGAATGCCATATTATAATGGATGTGAATTATTTTATTTTACTTAAATAAGAAATGGACATATTTTAGAGATAAAGAGTAACTGATGTTGTAAAATGTTTTGTATTATGAAGCTTTATTTGGAATGTTAAATGCAGAATTTAATGGAAGGCAAAAAGCTGTCCTGAAGTTCACTTACTTAAATAAAGAAATTACCTGGTTCATCACATTTATATTGTTTTGAACAGCTATATCATAGTCATGGCACAACAGGTGTAAAAAAGTAATGAAAAAAATCTCCAAGTCAAGGTTCCTGTCAGAGTGCAGTGTCTGTTTTCCAGCTTCACTGAATGTTCTACCTCTATTGATAGAGGTCCCCAGCAGGGGGAAAGTACTTTTACTGCTCAGTAAAGTAGTGGTGATGCTGCTTATCCACTGACATTTCATATTTACAGTTTATACACTAAGGTTTACATTGCAATACCACTGAAATAATTGTGATAAGAATAATTAGTTTTATTAGTTTTCACAAAGCAGTAATTTGTGTCTTGAGGTTTACTTAAAACTTCCGATTATTACTTCAGAAGTAGTCATAGGGGAAGCAGACCCAAAGGAAATGCTTTACCTTATATAGTAAAACTTGTGGTTAGCTGGGGAAGGATTTTGACATAGAGCTAATGAGTGAGATATCATTTTATTCTGTTACAGAGTTGGGTAAATGAAAAAACTCCAAAAAACTCGAAATATAGCTGAAGATTTTTCATTTTATGTACTCTACTAAGCAACTGTTCACAAACTGACATAGAATAGTTCTTTGCCACCATTTGGCAAATCTTAATCAAGGGAGCAGAAAACCTCATCATGGACTAATGGGCTGTGCCTGTAGTGACCAAACTTTGTTATGCTCCTGATAACTCTGATCAGACTTCCTAAGACAGATATAGTCAACACTTCTCAGGCAAAAATTGAACAGTGAAGATAGAAAACTTTGTCTCTGAGATTTGTATACTGAAAGGAAAGAGAAAGAGAATAGCAAGGTGTCAGAAACTTTTTTACACTATGAGTGTGATAGTAAACTGCATTATTGCAGCATTATGAACAGGTCAGTGTTTATTATTACATTGAGTTCTTGGTCAATCCATTTTGCTTAATGTCAAATGTACCTAAAATCACCCTTGCAGGACACATACACTTCGTTGTACTCTGGTTTTGCTCTCTGGTATATTTTAGTGTCTAAGGTCTTCTAGACAGGGACATGTTGACCCGGTTCCTTAAATCAGTGTGCCAGAAGCTCTAACCTATGGTAAGCTCTGAGTAGCACATGGATTCATCCATCTGGAACTGATTGCAGAGCTAAGGCTTATACTATAATGTGAATAATAACAATGTCTTTCCAGAGGTGGATGGATTTCTGATTGGAAAATGAGACAAGGTAGGACATGAATGGAGGATTTGTTTGTATCTTTCAGAAACAAAGTTGTAAGAAGGGGCAGTGTCTTCACCCTGCTCCTCGAGCCCCAACAAACTGAAAAAACTTTAGAGCACAGGAACTCCTGAAGAATGACTTGTATATATGACATCTTCTTTATTTTTCCAATTATATGAACTAATTTTGATAATGTCTTTCTCTCCACAACTTGTATCTATTTTATAAATCAGAAGATTAAGTAGTAGCCAAAACTTGCATAGCAAAAACCTGTTGACTTGGAGACTGTTGAATGCATTATAGATGTATCATTTCTCCAAAGATTTGAACCAGGAGTTTACAAGATGGCAGACAGTCTGATGATTATATCACATACAGTATCACACAACACCCTTACAAGTCTTCTGCAGAATAGAATCTTAGAAATTCTGCTGGAAGAGCCACTACCTTACTACATATCAGCACCAAAGTAGGAATATCTTCAGCCACATGCATGTGATCTACGTCTTAAACTGTGGGATCAAGTCCTGTGCAAAGAGCAGTGATAGAGCAAACACATTACTTGTGAGGTAGGCTTAGAGGCTATCCATAAAATATGCTTAAATGTGAGCTGTAGTCCTTAACAAATTTCACCTGCCAAGGGCCATAAGTGAAAGATCAGACTGTGTTTTTTAGGTTATAATGAAACTAAGAAGCAATGGTCCTGCATTTTCTTCCGTCAATTAGTTGTGATCATTGCTATATGAATGACACAGTACCAGAAAGAATGATTGTACACTATTCATTAAAAACTACATTTGCCAGATGTATGAGTGAGTGTGAAAAGTACATCTGACATAATTTCTGTTTTGGTAGGCTTGTGCTCCCTTATATCATTGGAGAACCCTTAAAGATAGCCCTGAGAAGGACCCTGTTGGCACCTGCTATGTAGCAATTCAGAACTTCAGTGCCTATGCTGAATATTCACCTTGTCGTAACAGTGAGTATTAATAAGAAAAATCATGTGTTGGAAGAAGTGTTTCATCATTTCAGTCTTCACACAGTCTGGACTAAATGAAGTTTACTGCATGACATTATTGCATTGGATGAGGGTTTAAAGAATAATCAACATTAAATTATATGGTTGGATTCTTTATTGCATGATTGAAAGAAGAAATTAAATAAATTTAGCTTATGCACTTATAGCGATGAGATAAAATGGGTTCAATTTAAATGGCTTTAAAATGTAGCAAACAGATCTAGATAAGAACCAGACAGCATTTTAAACCAATTATTCATGCTTAATGATGAATATAAATCTCTCATCACAGGATCACTATCTGAAGACCACACTCTGCACAAAAGCACACAAGCCTATATCACTTGGCCAGTATATTCATTCCAATGAATGAGTGCCAACATAATCCACAATAGCTCACTTATGAAGGACTTACAGTATGGCAGAAGTCATGCATTTTAGCACTGCTGTTCCACAATCCTCTCTATGCTGTTCTGAGGGTGTGGTAGCCACCTCTGGTCCTTGATTCTTGGGGAACAGTGAAAAAACATGTCTATATTAAGAAGCAAGTCCAATTACCTAGAAGGCTGTGCCATACATTAGAATGTATGAGTTCCTCATTGGGTTCAGCATCCTATGTCTTAAGTGTTTATTATGATTATTAATACTCTCATTACCTCAGTGCTCCAAATTATTAAAGTCAATATGAAGTTCCCAGTGAATTTAATAAGCTTAGGGCTCGGAAGGGTCTAGAGTAGTTTCTGCACTCACAGATAAGTGAATTTTTCTTCCAATTGCTTTGCTAAACTTGGTGTTTATAAGACAGAAAATATGATGGGCTTACCTATCCTTTCCAGGGGAAACCCTCACAGCAAAGCTATGTTGCTGTTCAGTTTAGCTGAGATGGGTAGCTATTTAAGTTGTATATGCCAGCCAGGAACACAAGAAACCTGAATTGTAGTTCCTTGTTACAATACTCCAGGTACAAAGACCCTGCTCTTGCACATGCACATGCAACATGTTGCAAAAGTTACAACACAGTTTAACTTTTCCTCTGCTGCAAACTGTGCTCCTACTTTCCAGTTTTCTCATGGACTATTTTGCCAAGAAGTAACAGCCATTTTACATAAAAAGCAGACAGTTCACAGAGTTCACAGGTCTCTTTCCTGTGAAAACCTAGAGACAGCATCATATCATGTAGCTAGATTTTCCTGACATCTGACAGGTGTGTGATAACGTAGCCCAATAATGCTTTCCATGGTATACCAGAAAATACTCACACACACACAACAATGTGAGATATTTGCTTGTACATTCACTGTTACTCTGTGACTTTTCTGACATTTAGTGCAGCTCTAAACTGAGTTCTGCTGTCAAGTCTTTATTTTAAAGCCTAAGCCTTGTCTCTGGGTGGACAGGTACAAAAAAGAAGCTGAATCTGTAAGAAATGGTGACCATAAGACCTGTTTCATGCACTTGTGATATCTCAGTGGGGCTTTGCCAAAGGCTTTTGTTATTTAAAGAGAGAGTTCAAGTCACCACATCCCTGTTCTCTGTTTCCCAGTGCTGCAGGTTGCTAATCCTGCAGATTCGAGCACTCAGGCTCTCATAGGAAAGCCTTAATATACATGCAAACACACTTGAAACAAATATATAAGGATTTGAAGGCTAGAAACAGAAATGGACAGAAGTTGGAAGGATGCTCCTACATGTAAAAATGTACATCCAAAATTACATTACACTTCAGCCCTCACTGAGCAAACGTGTTTCAGTTAAAGGCCTGGCCCCTGAGAAGGGGTAACATAGTAGGAGTAACAAAGAAGTTGTCTGAACATTGACCCATGCTGACCCATCCATTATGTCAGTATTTTTTTTAGAATGCCTTTGTAAACGCTTATTTTTTGTGCTTATGCAGAGCAAACTGTGGTGTTCATTCTAGGATTTCTTGTTTACTTTTGTAACACTAGCCAAATGTAATCTGAGTCCCTCATTGTTGCAAGGGTCCTTCCTTGGCAGTGAGAGAAGAAACTCATGAGTAATCAGTGCTTTATCCAAAATCTTCACTTGGGGGTTGCCTCTTCAGGGTCCCATAGAAGGTCTTGATTGTCTCTGATCTTCCAAAAAAAAGTGCACACATCCTTTCATGTATTTTTGTAATTTTGCATCTGCATTGCAAAATTACAGCTGTAGAGGTGCATAAGCTGTCTTCCACATGCACTATGAAATCAATAAAATGCTTCTACTTTCATAATTGCAGGTAATGCAGATCCTGAAGGACAAGGCTTTTGTCAAGCAGGTTTCAGCTTAGATTTTTACAAGGTGAGATTTTGCTTCTGAAATACTTTGAGAGTAATTCTGATGTATCCTCCGTGTTCAGTCACTCTCAAGGTTCAAGAATTTATCTTTACGCAGTTGCATATGAAAAGTTTTCTAAAGTTTTTCCAAGTTCTTTCCTCCTTCATAAGCCTCAAACCTCCTGGTTTCATTAATAAATAAGAACTGCATTCAGCACCTGTTTGTATCTTTGCAGTGCTCCGTTCTGACTATTCTCAGTCTATTTTAATAGATAATTAGGAAAAAAAATGTATGTGCTTCTGTCTCAGTGTGCCCCACACACTACTTTCTAGAGACCTGACTTTGCAGCAGTAATGGACAGGCACCAGCTAGTTGTAAAAAGATAAAATATCTTGTAAGGATGCTTTTGGAGGCAGACTACTTATTGAGTAAGGCCATTCTCTTGTGGAAATTAAAGGGGAAGTGCTCAAGAGAAACATTTAATCTACATGCCCTGAGGGTCCAGGAACAACATTTTGGTCCAGAGAATAGACTTTTCCAGTATTGGTATTATTTGTACCATTATTACAGCACCAGGAGTTTACACAACTTTGATCATTGCCATTGCTTTTGGTGTTCTGGAGCTACATTATTACACTACTAATAGCTGTAAAGACCTCATTGTAGGGCAGATGAAATATATTTCTCTATAAAGTATTCCTGTTACTTCACTGCATGTGGAGATACTCTTTTATGCTGAAATTGTTTTGTTATAAATAATCAACAATTTTTACAGTGCTATGTTAATGCTAAAAAGAAAAACAGCTTTCATTCACATGAAGATGTCCTTAATGGTATTTAACTGTGGATTTTTCTGCACATCCATGCACCTCCATCCTTTCTTTTAACAGAGCTATTCTCTTTTCATGATTCTGACACTCTTTTTGTCACTTAATTTTTTTTTCCCATGCATGCTTATTTGTGTCTTCTTTTGTTGTGTAATTTTATTCAATTCTGCTTTTTGTAGAATGGAGACCTGATAGTAGGCGGGCCTGGTAGTTTTTATTGGCAAGGTACGTTCTTCTGGCTGCTTAACTTGATCTAAGAAGTTAAGCATGAAGTATTTGGAAAATGTTTTTCTAGATTTCCATTGTTTTCTCAGCTTAAGATAACCGGTCTCTGGTCTTATTTTCAAAGAATACAAATCAGAACAATGGCTTTACAAGCAACTGAGCATAAAAACAAGTCAGGGAAAATTAAGGATATAGGTTGGATGGGAAGTGAAACAAATAGAAATAAATATTTTTATGTTGGCATTTCAACACATTTGCAATTTAATAAATAAGATGACTTTATTCTGGAATACTGCAATTTTAAAAATAGCTAATAATTTCAAAGTTTTTTATCACTATTTGTTTCTGAACCAAACTTTGTATTGCTATCTGTATGGTTTTAGTTCATATGTAGCATCACTGTAGTTTCCAAGTTCTAGTTTCTCATGTAAACAAAACCTGACATGGTTTTGGTAAAGAGTAGAAAAGGTATTTTTGCTTTAATGTGTTTGGACATGTATGATATAGCTGATTCCTGGGCTCTGCCTACCCACTGCTGATGTCAGCCTCACTGGTGTGGTTTGGTTTTTTTGTTTTTGTATTATGATCAGAGGATGATCTAGTTGATTATTATTGCAGGAAATTAATAACTTTGAATTTCCTATTCAGAAATTACTTCTATTGGACTACTACATTTGTAGTGTACAGTATCAAAGGTAGCTGAGCCTGAAAATGCTTGACTTTAGTTTGAATCAGCACCTTAAAATGTGTCTGAAGGTATCTTTGTGATGGTTCAGTAAAGTCTCAATGCTGTGTTCTATTGACTTTTATGTAGTCTTGAGACTTTGAGGGTAATAATGGAGAAAGATTGAGAGATGCCTTCTCTTTATGTCTGTGTTACAATATCCTTTCAGCTCTGTTCTAGTGTTCTGCTAAGCCTGTTTTGTAGAAGCTGGCTCTCCATTATGTCCCTTTCACTTACTGAGTTGTCTGATTCCAGGTCAGGTAATCACTGCAAGCATTGCAGATATCATTGCAAATTATTCCTTCAAGGATATTCTGAGGAAGCTGGCACGAGAGAGGCAAACAGGAGTGGCACCACCCTCATATGACGACACTTATATGGGTAAGCTAAGCAGTATGTCTGTTAGCAATATGTTCCAAAATCATGGAGCTTATATAAATGCAAGCTCCAAATTACTAGTGTGCTTGTTTTTAAAGGATTTAAACATGTTTTCCCTTCAGCACAATAGCAAATCAGTAGTTTGCTAGTTATGTCAATGGACTTTCAAACATTCTTAAAATCATGCACAGCAACAGAGTTTGAGGGTTGAGATCTTAAGTGACTCATTAGGATTCTTCTTATTTGATCTTAAATAATTAAGCAGAAGTACAAACTTCTCCCATTTATATCTTCTTTCATTCCAAGTCAATAGACTGAGTACAAAGTAACTTAAGTCCCAGTTTGAACAGATAAAAAAATATTCAGTTCTATAATATTTTTTTCAGTGCTGCATAAGTACTCAATTTATTCTCACTGATATTTAAAAGATACAATTAAAGTAAGCAAAAGTCAGTTTGTTAGTTATTCTGTAGTCAGTCTGTTTATTCGATAATGCATAGAAAAAAGGCTCTTTACATTCCTTTCTACTGATATCTAAGAATTTCCATGTTATTCACATGTCCCTGCATGTGTGACAGGATTTTACTTCTCAAAGGTGCATCCTTTTGTCTCTGCCTAGGGATTTGGAATTGCAGTCCCTGATACCATCCGATGTCTTTACTCTGTCAATAGCAATCTCACAGGTTTACTAAAGCTCCAGGAGGTACTTAACTGCATCTTTGGAAGTTTGTCTTCCTTATAGAGCCAAAACAGAATAATCACACATTTCAGTATAGTAACGTATACCCATATAGATCTAAAACAAGATACTCACACATTGCAGTACAGTAATGAAGGCCCGAAGTGTGTCAATAGCTGCTAGGGCAAACACCATAGTACCTGCTGGTTTTTTCAGGTAAATGATTAAGTAATAATGATTTAGAAGCTAATTTTTGTAGAAAAGAAATTTATTATACATTCAGACCTACAGGTACTTTGGTCATAATTATTTGATAAACAATTCTTTTTTTCTCACAGTTTTAGTATACTAACATTAGAAAATTTGCATTCTCGTGATCAGATGAGCAGAAAAATCTGATTACCCTCATATATTTTCTGAAACAAATAGTTTATTTGCTTTTAATTTTATCTTTAAACAGGATATTCAGTGGCTGCTGGGGAATTTACTGGAGATTCTGACCAAGGTAAGAACCTATATACCTAAATGGAAGCCATATGGCTGTGCACCTATTGAATTCCTCACTCTCTGTGCAGGAACAGACCTTTTACATGTTTGAAACACTGATGAGACATAAGATACCTCTAACCAATACTCTGAGAGGCAAATATTTTCTTAGAAGGTATAGCATAACAGAGCAGAATTTAAGTAACGCAAAATTCTGATTCTGTTATTATGGCATTGTGCATTTGTTCAGCAGTTTGAGCTATGACAGCATGATAAATGGAGCCATCCAAGCTGACTTAACTTAGCCAGTTTGCTGATCAGTAGTAATGAGTGGGGCCAACAGTGCTGTCCTGTACAGTCTTTGAGTCCATACACAAGTTACTTACCTGCATAGAGTCAGCTGAGCCTCAGAATCTGGACAGCCAGATGCAGTGTGGCTCTGAAGTGTCTGTGTATGCTGAAAGCACACTACTGACTGCCACATAAACATCACAGCCCAGGCTGGGAGATTACATTCAGCTGCCTCTGAACAGAGGCATGTGTCTATGCCAGCATGCTAGCTCTTGTTGGTGAAAGCAGCTCTTGAGCAGCTCTTGGCTTTAGGGAAGTTCTTTAGTTCCAGTTCATTTCTCTAAGGCATGAGGTGTTTGAGAGTGTTCATTAGCATACCCTATGTTTTCCTGCATAGGAATGATGCAGTAAGAAAAGGTTCCCTGAGCTCTTGCTCCTACCCCAAGCCTTGTATTTAGCAACAGGAGACAGAAAAATTCAGTTCTTTTTTATTTTTTTAAATCTGGGTTTATAGGGAGAGAAGGCTTTTCTCAATCCAAATTCATGATCTCTAAACACCACCTTCTAGGATTGTCCATTCATTATTTGGTAAAGTAGAGCAATGTGCACTGATGAACGGGTTTTAAACAGAATTACAGGATAATTTTTTTTTTTTTTAATGTGCAGAATGTCACTATATAACTTAGCAGTCAGCTCAAACATTGAGATTCAAGTTTTTCTCTCTGGCAAAAGGTGACACAGGATACTTATTAATTTCATATGGCCAGTGAAAACTCCCTTGAAAGGTGACAGCTCCAGTAATATAGTTCTCTAATTTTATAAGGACAAAGTCAGAGCAATCCATCCTGCAAGGGCTAGTTTTAGCATCAGTAATTTCTGGAATATCACCAAGGCTTGAGCTAAATACTATTAGTACTTAAACCTCCCTTAATTAGTGTAGTGAGCTCATAGGACCAAGCACTGTAGGAGGAGAGCTAAAACTAAGCTGAACCTTGTCAGATTTTTAAGTTGTAAAATAAGTTCTATGGCTGTGTTAGAAATTGAACACTAATTTTCCTGTCTCTGCAAGTTGAATCCAGTGTACAAGAAAAGCTCCTATCACAGCTGTCTTTTTGGTAGACTATGTTAAAAAGTAATCAGTTATAAATAGAAATTTATTTAGCTTTTTTCAGTTGTTCTGAAATTGTAAAATATTTCGAAACATGTAGTTAGCTGAAAATATCTGTGATCCCTGGTGTTTCATACCTTAAGAGCTCTTTCTTGTGTAAGGCTGGTTGACAGAAGGTATTGCTTAAGGGCTGGCTTTCTTTGGGGGGTGAACAGCTCCAAAGTCTTACACTCAGAAAGTCAGTAGATAAAGTGTAAAACCAGCTCCCCACAACTGCTGCTGCTTAATTCCTGCACAGTTTGTGTTTCCTGTCCTGTTCCACTAAGGATTTAAATTTTGATCTGCACACTATATCGTGAAAAAATGATGTATATCACTGGGAATGGAAAACTGCATCCACCTTTTGGGGTTTTTGCGTTTTTTTTTTCTTAATGCGTATACACAGTTTTGTAATGGCTGGTTCCTGAATCAGTGAGTCACATGAATGACTGGCACAAATTGCATTGTTGGCTGACCCAGCAATCATCCTGTGTCTTGTTCAATCCTTCATTACTACTTCCATCCCTCCCTTTGCCAAACACATTCTACTACAGTGGAGTATATAAACCCAGAGAGGAACAGAGGAATTCAAGGTCAGTACAGGAGGGTGCTCTGAAGTTTGTGCTGTTGTCTTCTGATGTCAGTATCCTTATGAGGAAAGGTTTAGACAGTAAGACTGCAGGCTGTGACTTGGTTCTTTTCTTCTTTCCCCCTCCTCCCCACTTTTTTCCCACTGGTTCTTTAGGATTTCTCCATTGAGCAGAAGTATATCCTAGAATGTTTCATGTTCTTGTTAAATGGATCCTCAATGCCACTCACAAAATTTCCTTCTAATGCTTTTAGATAGCATGTGCAGATCTTGTCAAACACTTACATGACATCAAGCCAAGTAACAGATTAGACAAACTGTTGTGCAGGCAGAAAGAAAAGGAGTATTTGTAAGGACAGTTGTGTTTAGCTTCTGTACTCTAGCATGTGATACCACAACAAATTCTGGTTCCATAAGTGTACAGCTGTCAAGATAACAAGTTAAATTGTACTGAGAGCTTTATTATACTGTACTATGCTAAGTAGGAGGTCTAGGGAGGAAAAGATCTCTGGATGTGTGTATTCAACAATTAGATATAATATTTCATGCAACTGGATGCACTGAATGAATGTTAAAATCTTACGAATTAATACCTTGAAATTATTTTCATTTTTTCTGATACAGATAAATCGAATTCCTAAGGGTTATATATCAAGAAATAAGTGGCATGGAATGCATGTTGCATGCAGCACTCAGATAACATAACCAGTTCACTGATGATCATTTATCTTTTCAGAGTTGGTTGCTGGAGTCCCGAGGGGAGCACAGAATTTTGGCTATGTATGTACTTGACCCACATTTTTACCCTTTTTATGGTGAGATGGCAGTTAGAGTATTTGGAAGGTTAAAGACTATATTGTATTTTGTGCCTTTTTGATCCTAAAATTTCTTATCAGAGAAAACTGCCAAACTGCCACTGCCTTTCACCCTCAGGCTTACCTTGCTGGGTTGAAATGTCTCACTGGTTTGGGCTTTGAATATTAAGCACTTAGTTTGTTCTGAAGTCTGTTTTCAATAGCCAGTTACAAGCATGTTTAGCTTACCTGCACCTTAGCATATTTCATGTGCAATGCTGTGTCCATGATGGAGAGAAGTCCAAGTTCAGATTATTCATATCCTTATTTTCGGTACTTTAAGTATAATACACTGAATACTGGATACAAAGTGTCATAGAAGGGAGAGAACAGTATACATATGTAGATGCAGCTTCAACCTCATAGGAAGAAAAAGATTCAGCACTAACTTGACTGGGAAACAGATATCCCAGCCACAAACCCATTCTCTAGTTTTGTGATCCAAAATACCCTCCATCTCTGGAATTCACTCATACCATTTTTTCAGGAAAAAAAAAGTTTTTAAGTATGTATTTATGAATTTTAATATTTCTTTATGTTTTAAGTTCATGTTCTCATGCCTAATAGTTTTAGTCACTGATGAACAGATAGCTTGTAATTTGTTGCTGGTTTGTGTCCAGTAAGGAAGGAAAATAGTCTTTCCTCATTTTTTTTTGTGGGGACCTGAGATTCATAAAAACTTAGTGATTTGTTCAAGACTGTACAAGAAAACTGTGGTGAGACAGTAAAGAATCAGTGTCTTTTTTCTTGGCCACTTGGACCACCCTTCAATGTGTAAAATTGGTTTGCAGTGATGTTATGTTGTATCATCTCCAAGAAAACTTTCTGTGCTTTTCTGTCACCAGGTCTCAATTATTAACTCTTCAGACTTGACCTTTATCCAGAACTTCACCGGTGAGCAGGTAATGTCAAGCAACTACATGAAAATATTTTATCTCTAGAGGATATAATTTCATTAATATAGTTTCAAGAATATATACAATATTTTTTAGAATTAATAACCATAGAAGCAAAGAGGATTATCAATTAAAAGTTCTAAAAAAAAAAATTCTGATATGAAAGCCTATCTGTTGTTTTTTATTTCCAGATGGCGTCTTATTTTGGGTACACTGTTGCAGTATCTGATGTTAACAATGATGGGTAGGTTACCAAACATATTCAGTTCCACTGAACATTCTGGAAGCAATGCCTGATATTTCTTAATAAATAGAGGTTCTCAGGTGCTTCATACCTCAAAATGCTTCTCTTCGCTTCTCTGCTTTTCTAATTCTAATAATTCACACAGACTTGTCTTTGTGCAATCACAGTGGCACAAGTAGCAGCAGACCTAGTCTGAGTGAAGTTATCTTCCTGAATTCAAAGAATTTTGTCAGTGAGAATGTCCAAAATCTTAGGAAATTTATTCAGGTAGAAGGGTGAAAAAACAGTGCTGTCTACTGCCGGAAAGAGAAGTCCAAAGTTCATTCTCCTGTTCTCAAAAGCAGGTAAGTCTTCTCTTTTGTGGACCATCCACAGCTTCACTTCTTAATTTTAAAAGCTTTCCAACATCATCACCTCCTTTTTCCAGCACTTGCTGGTTGGCCATCCTTTTTCATCCTCTTCAGGACCAAAAAATGTCTGATGGTGCTTAGTTGTTACAAGAAAAATTGTTTGTGTCTGAGGGAGAATTCTCCTCAGCTCCTGGGGTCTAAGACACTCAGATATTTCAGGCCCTGTGGAATAAAGTCCTTGCTAACTTTAGCTCATGTAAAGTCTGATTAAATGTTCTAGAAGATCAGGACATTAGTAAGTAAATATTAATGCTAACTTTCCAGTTAAAATCCTTGAAGTTCAGAGCCTTAGAAGTCTGCACAAAGATGAGTCAGGATTGTATTCAGAGCTGTGGCATACTCTTGTCTATTGCAAAACCTCTCCAATGTGTCTACCTTTTTTTTTTTTCATGTGATTATTTCTTATTAGTTGCTTAAACATAGTGCATTTAATAATTATTCTGGGCTAAATCATTTGTTTCCATCAGTGACTATTGACCTTTTAAAGAGTGAGGAATACAAGAAAAGATAATGTAACAAGGTGATAAACTGTTATTGCAGTTCCAAACCAAACCAACCAACCAGCCAAAGAAAAAGAAAAAAAAATCCTTCTGTGTTTCTTTGGACAATTTTTGCCATGGTACCAAAGCTTTTGAAACTTCCTATGTTTATGATATACAGAGTTAGGATTAATTTATTCCTGCCATAAAGCATTACTAATGTGAAAGGGTGTAGTAACATTGTTCTAACTTACAATAGACACTCATTAGACTTTTAGGGTACTTGTTACTTAATTTCTCACTGAACCCAACTATTTCCTTTGCAGGTTATTTCCTGTGAACCATAAGGTTACTTGGCAGGTCAGGTATTTTCTGTGTACCTCTGTGACCACAGTTTACATCAATAATGTAATCAAACTGCTGTTGAGACGTGTGTGGTCTCCCAGTCTATATCTTAAAAGAAATCTAATTACTCTCTCTGTGATTCAAACATCCTACAGAAAACAAAACACAAAAAGATCTACTTGATAAACATGTCTGATTAGATATGTGGTCTGTCTTTGTTGGTTTGCACATAAAGTCAGTAGAAATATTTATCTGAAAGTGAGAGTAAAACAGGGGGAGATAAAAAAAAGCAAAAGGGAAATGACCACTTCAGATTCCCTTATGAGTTGTTTCTTTTGTAGCTAAAGACAAAGGAGGTAGTGAAGATTTATCAGTAGGAAAAAGCTGATTATGTTATATGCTGGAAAAATTAATAGGAATGGTGCTTTGCTGTAACAAGACTGAAGATGTGGCTAAAAGATTAGGCTTGTCCTAGGAAAAAAGTTCTGTGGACCTTCTGTTGAACTGCTGGAGCAGGTGTTCCAGGGTAACTCTCAAGTTTATCTGGATGAGGATTTTAGGCAGAACAGGGAAGTAGAGGGTATTATTTGAACTACCATTCACTTACCTACTGGTAATAATGAGAAATCCACAACTAAACTTGACAAATGAAGCTTTGCCAACAGTTTGAATGCTACATTCCTAGTAAAGAGGAAAGAAAGGAGAACACTTTTGATTTAGACTGAAAAAGTCCAATAAAAATAGTGGAATAAACTGTTTACTGGTCTTTTATTTGGCCTATATCAAAGCTTCCCATAGTTATACTTTGACCTCGTGACATTTCCCATACTTCTCCTTTTTATTGCTTGGCAGGATACAGGGGAAATGCATACGGTCTCAGCAGGTGGTCAGCTTGTTTCTTTTAAAATTTTTTTTTTTTTTTAATCAGAAGGGAAGCAATACTGGGTGTTTACCTTTCTGTGCTGGAACAAAAATCAACATGTAATTTATGTTAACTGCAACATCTTAGGGCAATAATGAAATAAATATAATAAAGAAGTTCAAAATACCACTACAGACTGAACTGCACGTTATGGTTTAATATTACTGTTCAGGGGCTTTTACCTTTGCTTTTCTCTTGTGGCCTTTTATAAGGGATAACATCAACATGAATTTGGCTCCAATTTTGTAAATATCAGCTCCTATAATTTAAAAGCCAATTGAAATATCCTCTCTCGCCAACACAAATAATCTCATAGGTACATATTACCTGGGACTATTTGATGTCTGAATATTAAGCTGTAGAGGCTGGAAGGTAAAACTGACTATAAAGCCTGGTCAGCAGCAATTGCTTATTTATTACCCACTTGGAGAGAAAACAAGAATAAGTAAATGAGGGTCAGAGAGAGCAAGGTAGCTGCTGTGAAAGTGAAAAAAACAAAACAAAACAAACCAGACAAACCCCAAACTCTAGAATTGCATGCTGTTTTTCCAGGGGATGTGCTGAAGCAGCTTGTCTTGACCTACAGAGCTCAGCACTGACATAGAAGGGGGGAAATCAAGTGGGTCAGGGAAAGAAGACTTAGTGTGGGTGGAACTTGCCAAGACCTGGTAGGTGGGAAGGCAAACAGTGCCGTGGTTGCTCAGCTGGCTCTGCTGCTCATAACTTGTTTAGAAATAGGTCAATGTAATTCAGATGACTGCCTGTCTCCCACCTTTCCCTCCTCACATCAGAACATAGTTACAGGCTTCTGGGCTTCTAGTTCCTGCTCTCTGGACTATTTGTGCATTTTGTACAATCATTGTAATTTATTTTAGCAAAGTAGGTTTTTCTAGCAAAACAACCCAGCACTGTGCACTTCCAGCTGAGATGCTGTTATCCCTGCACAAGGAACTCCAGCTCCTGTCCTCTTGCTTTCTGTCTCACCTGAGGAATTTTGTATTTAGCTTAGGATTCTGCTCAAGAGAATTTTAGATCACTGTGGATGATAGCTAGTTTGCCTTTCTCTTTTCACCATTTTAGGCACCCTGGATACTGCTCTATGGACCAGAGTTTTAAAGGTATCTAGGTATCTACTTATTTTACATCAATGTGCTTGGAGCTTCCTGGCTCTTAATCTTTTGGTTCCTTACCACCATTAAAAAAAATCTTCCCTTTGTCTTACAATCTGTAATTTGTAACATACTGAAGGGAGACTAGTTGATCTTTTACTTAATGGTTTATTCTGCACATAATACCATTGGGTCCTGATTGTACTGGGAACACCTGGGCTGCAGTGTAATAAAACAATTGATGGTAGTGCTACTGTGTAATACTTTTAGTGGGTGGCATACATAAAATGACTTGTAAAAAAAAGAGCATTCTTTATCTGGTTTTTGTTGTTGCTGTTGTTTCATGGCAGCTATTTCAGCTGACATTCTGTTCCAATCATGAACGTCTTCCATTAGTAGAAGAACACTTTTGATGTTTAGTGTGAAAGGAAAATCCCACCTTCAATGGCAAATCAGCATCTGCTTCCTTCCTTTTTCAGTTATTCATACCACGGGGTAAAATCTGACATATAAAGAACAGGACAACCATACCAAAGTGACCTGGCATTTCAAATTAGTTTCCTTTATGGAAACATAGTATAAAACTTAATAGAAAAATAACATTTCTACAAGTACTTTGTCACAATTTATAGAATGTCTGAGTTCAACAATGGAATTAAAATGCTACTAGATGAGATATTCTGTACTAAATTCTATGGTAGATATCTTAAGAGGCATATTATATATCTATGGAAAAGTAGTAGCTGAGCTATTAAATCATAAGGGTTTTTTCTCTATCAAGATTGAAAAAAACAATGGAGTGTAACTTTACTAACTGGTTTAATAATGGATAAAGTCTTTGTGAAAACATCACTTTTGTGAATATGATTAATTGAGAGCAGAAAGTTCTCTACAAATTTTACAAAGTTTCAACAAAGTTTCATGTTAGAGTAAGAAATTCTGTTGTTGAGTAGCATTAGTTATTTGCAGTAAGAGTTCCTTAATATGGGTGACCAGTATTCACTGAATATAACGGGACTTGTCCTAATAGTTTATACAGGCTTGAGTGCTTTCAGCAATTAATCCAATGCTGTAATTTCATATCTCAGAATGATCTATTAAGAATATTTCTGCTTGTTACGTATCAATCAATCTTGATTGATTTTATTCTTTACTGTTCAGTGAAAGGGTTTTGATATTTTTTTTCATCTAAATAAATGTTGGTGACATGTTTTGAAACATCCCCATTTAGAACAGCATTCAAAATAACCTTTGATTAGTCTGTCTTCTTTTACTGATTGTTCTTGGAGCAGCAAAATGGACAGAAGAACTTTTCTATCTAAACCTTACAGTTTTGTGATTTTGTGATGTCCTTCGATACTTATATAAAGCAAAGTATGTGAGCACTAAAACCACTCATAGGCATAATACTCAACAGAAGTGTTTTCAGAAATAAGGCTTTGGTTTTGTCTCCCAGCTTCCATTTGAATTAGTGATGAGATATCCTCTACTTACACAGATATATATTACTTCATGTATATTACTTCAAAAACCTGCTTGAAAGTGGCTATTTTTGTCTTGCTGTTCACTTACTTAGGTATGTTTTTTAAAAGCTAGATTTAATACTAAATTTTGTCTCTCACTAACACTGTTAGCAGGATTGATCTACAGAATTTGTCCTAGTAACATAAATCCTCTCTGAGTTAAACTCTTGACTTCTGGATCATTAGCTGCAAAGGATAGTGTTTCAGTTCCTACTGTGAGCATAAATTGAAGTGCAAGAAATTCCATTTAAACCTAGGAAGAAATGTTTTTGCTATGAAGGGTGATCAGCCACTGGAATCAATTGCCCAAAGAGGTCATGGAGTCTCCATCCATGGAGATGTTCATAACTGGAGTGGGCATGGTCCTGGACAGCCCTCCCTAGTTGACCATACTTTGACCAAGTGTTTGGACTAGAAGAGCTCCAGAAGTGTCTTCTTACCTCAGTTAGTCTATGACTATGATAATCATCAGCTTCCTGTTAAACAGATGTGTGAACTGTGTTGATTATACTCACTCTTACAGTGACACTTTTTTTGTTTGACTTTTCCAGTTTAGATGATATCTTAGTTGGTGCCCCTCTCTTTATGGAACGAGAATTTGAGAGCAAACCTAAAGAAGTTGGGCAAGTTTATCTATTCCTGCAAGAAAGTGCTTTCATCTTCCAAGATGCACAAGTTCTGACAGGCACTGATGTGTTTGGTAGATTTGGCAGTGCAATCACGCACCTTGGAGATCTCAATCAAGATGGATATAATGGTAATTTACATGTAATGTAGTAATATATCTCTGTATAGAAATGAAATTAAAAATGACTAAGCAGTGAATATGAAGTGTCTGTGCAGTGCCTGAAAAAGGCTTTTTAACATGTAACTGCCTTTGAAAGTCACATAATCCTAATGACACTGATATTGAGGGACAATGAGAATCTTGCCTGTAGGAGGAGAGCCATACTGTCTACAGGGCTATTTTTTACTTACTTTTACATATTCATTTAAATAAAAATATCTGTTGTTTTAAAGCTATTATTGCCTTAAAATATTAGGTTAAGGTGTTGATTTGTTTAAAAGCAGAGTTCTTTCTTCAAATACCTGGACAAGTTTGAGAATTGAATGATGCTCAGTAAACAGAAAATTTTGCCCGCAGTGGAAGAATTGAGCAAGTACAGGTGTAGTGTTTTGGAATCAGACAGTGAGGAGCCATAGAATTGCACTGGGGTTCAGGGTACACAGTATTTGAATATCGTTCTGTGAGTGGAAGCTACTGGACTGTGACTGCAGAAAATACCCTCACTGGGTTGTCCTGAAATCCTACCATGGCCCAGCTGGACCCCAGAGCGGAGGCTTCCTGTTTCCTACCTGTGAGCAACAACAGATGCCCTCAGGTTCTGTGGGCAGGGAAGGTTGGTGTCTCTGCTCTCCAGTATTCTGGTAAGGCAGGTAGGAAAGGTTGCTGCTTTTTTCTGTCACTCTATAGAGAAAGTTAGGAAGGCTCTAGAGCCAGAATATTAAACTGGGACTGAAGATGCAAGTCACAGAACTTTTTTTAACTTTTTCAATTCTGCTTTATAGTTAAGGTAGAAATTCTAGGTGCTTAAGTAAATTTCAATAAAGGAGTCCAGTAACAGCTTCTAGATCAGAACCTAAGAATGAGAGCCAGGGAGGTACAGGTCCTCCTCGTGTGTCGCCTGTTGTCTAGCTCAGCTGATGCAGCTGATGAATCTCAATCTAGACACATGATTCTCTTCATCACATGCACAGAACCTAATAGGAGCATTGTGAGGTCCTCCTCTTGGATGTTGCAGCTCATTTTTTAAGGACTATAGTGCTTAATTGCATAATTCCCAAGGCCTTCCGGTAAATTCCTGGCTTGGAACTATTCTCAGTTCTCACTAAGATGTTGGCTAGGTGTAGATGAAAACATATTCCATTGTTCTTTTTTCATATTAAAACACTGGTTGTTTCAGAAGTGTGGGTTTTTTTGTTTATGTTGAATATTTTATCTGGAAAAAGAAAATCTAACAGCTGTTCCTTATTAATGAGATTATAGAGGAAATCAAGGAAAAATTACGCCTGTTTAAAAATCTGGAATTGGAAGCAGGCATTCATTAGATCTTGGTTTATTAAAGCTTATTAAATGCCCTGGAAAAATGGCAGAGGCATCTAGTGTGGACTGTCTATCTAGTACAATGCAATAACCCCTTCTAAAGATCATTTTATAAGCTTTTGTCATGAAAGTTGGACATAGAAAAGACACTACAAACATTTTTGTAAATTTGCCTTAAAACTAGAATCCATACAGAAGTATAGAACCGTGAAATTCTTGCATGTGTGTAGCAAAAGCAATTTATGGCTGTTTTCCTGCAAGGACTTAAATTTTTGGTTTATATTAATTATGCCCATTCTATGTGTTCTTTTATTGCACTGCAGACATTGCTATTGGTGCACCATTTGCAGGAGAAGACAGAAGAGGAAAAGTGTTCATTTATAATGGATATAATAATGGGTTAAATACCAACCCTTCCCAAGTTCTCAATGGAGCCTGGGCCTCACAGTCCATGCCTTCGGGATTTGGCTTCACTCTAAGAGGAGATTCAGATGTAGACAAGAATGATTACCCAGGTAGGATTTTTCCATTCAAAAGGGGGAATTTTATACTTCCGTTCTTTGGAAAATGTATCATGCCTAAAATGCTCTTTTTGGAAAACATAGGTCAGAATAATAGATTTTTTTTTATAGTTTTAGCTTGTTTTCCTGAGAGTTAAAATCAGACAAAACAAATACTCCCTTTCCTGTCAAAAGGCATGATCAGAAAGGCAAGAAAGTGCTTTAATAGTCACATTAACATAAAACATGTGAAGTTTACAATAAAAAGCTTAACCCTTTCCCCCCACTTCCAAAAACTGAATGCACTCAGCTTATTGAAATTGTAAGTTCTCCTTCATCCTGGCATTCTTTCTTAATTAAAAACATGTTGTGTTGTAGAAGAAGGGATTGACTCGGTCGTGTTGCCGAGTTGTTTTTTGCTGTCCAAAGAGACACTGAGCTATACATAGGTTCTTTAAAGCTTTGATTACATTACAAGAAAACAGAGAGAATGCAAAGACATTGCAAAGGCAGATATTTCATTTGGGCCTTTCCATTCCTTTATGTTTTCATTCTGCTCTAATGACTTTCCCTTTTGAGGTTAGGTTTGATTCTTTAATAGTTTATCTGACATATATTCAAATCTATCAAGTTTGCAACTTAAATGGAATTTCACTGGGGAGGTTTTCTAGCTTTTTTAAGAGTCATTTTTGTAGCATTGTAAGTTGTCTGAATGTTACGGCAATTTTGTATGTTCTTGTATTTGCTTTCTCTTCTAGAAGAAAATCTGTTCTGTTTCTTTTAATCACAATTCAGAAGCTTTAGCAAGAGTGTGCACTAAGGCATATTTTATTATTGTAAAAGATTCATTTACAGTAAAATGCTAAGTCTTTACTTCCCTAACTTATTGTGAAATTTTTCTGGTTAGCCTGGGTTATCTCAAGGCCAGTGTTCTTAAAAGTTTTACTGTTTCAAAAGTAAAAATTGTGATTTCAAAGGGGCAAAAATTGGATCTCTCTTACCTTTTCATGATGAATTGTAAAAACCTCTTAAAACGTCTTTGGTCTAAAGCAAAAGAGAGTATCTGGAAAGAGGTGTTTACAGTAGGAATTACAGTTTTACAAACAGAAAAGCTGACTGCAGAGTAATAGCGAGGCTATCACAAGACTGAAGTGAGAGGATCTTCAGCATTTGAGAAAAGAAAGGGCTTTTAAACACTGTTCTGACTTTCTGTTTGCATATTGTTGATGTTGCTATTAATAGTCTTTCTTGTCCATGACTAATGAGGTTCTTTTGGACAACAGAGCTCTTTACTGAAGTTTCAGCATTTAAACATTTCCTAAAGCACCCACAAGGCCCCCCAGCAAAACCAAAGAAAACAGGATATTGCATTCCTGACATTTTTAAGATGGAAAAGATAGAGGGAGGGAAGGGATAGATTATTTCAGGTCTTTATTGCGTAACATGGAGAAGAAAGAAGAGTAGAAGTCTAGCTAGAGTGTTAGCATACTTTATGTGGAACATCTTTTAAAGTAAGCTGTGAACAGTTAAGGTGATGGGTCTTGATTCTTCTTAATGTTTCTTTAGAAACTACTTACTGTAATGAATTCAGGTGTGAGATTTCTTAGAGTTACTCTGCTTATCATTGTTGGCTCCATTGTGCATTCTACCTTCAACTGATATCACATTGTGATACCAGTTCCTCTGTGTTAGATGGTTTGATTTATTAAATGAATTACTTCTTTTATAAAAAAGAAAAAAAAAATCTTCCTGCATTTTCTATAATTAGCTTTTCCCTCCACCCTCAGCTGAATATCTGGATGAGCAGACCAGAGTACTGGTGAAAATCAGTCAGAAAATGACAGAAGAAAAAAGCCTTACTGACAGTCAACCATAACTTCCTTAATTCACAAACTTGTAGCATAAAACACAGATGTAAATATAGCACAACTGTGGCATGTTATTAGCACAAAAATAGAATGCCTTCCTATGGGAAAAGGGGGAAAAAAGAAAGAAAAAAAAGAAAGGTAATATTATGGGGAAATACAAGACCAGGACAAACATGCTAGCAATGAAGTAATTCTTCTTGTGTTAAAGAGCTTTTCTTCTTCACCTCCTGACGGAAATGTTGAAGGGCACCCTTTGTACAAGGAGGAAACAAATGAGCTAAATTTGGAAGGAATAGGAAGGAAATTTTATTTTCTATGTCAGCTGAGGGGCATAATATTTGCTGACTATAAAAAGTCTAGGAAGCTAGCCTTTAAATCAGTGCTTTCCAAACTACTGGTCATGACTATGATTCAAAAAGCATTGTGAAAGATAAGAAAAAAAAATCTCCATTTTTTTTTCATTTCAGCTTTTTAATGTGTATTTTAAAAATGTATATGTGTATACTTATATAATAAATAATACATTATAATATACATTGCAATAATGTATATTATAAAATCACCATTTTGTAAAAAGAAAAAAAAAGTAAACAACATCATACCTAAACCCAAAACTTTCTGTAGTTGGGTCCTCATGCAGACCATGTTGCTTTTCCTTTTTATTGGCAGTCCTTCTCAGTGTAATGACCATTGGCCTTCAGATGCCCTGGCATAGATTATCACTGTAACAGTAACAGATCTCTAAGTATTGTGAAAATACAGAGATTTTTCTAACCTTTCAATAGGAAAGATTTGGTTTCTGTTATTAAGCACAACCCTCGTTTTACATTTCCACATCTTTTCATTAAAGGACTCCTATAAATTGTGTCTTATGTGTAGACACTCCAAATGTTACATACCTAGAACTGTTCCTTTATCAACATAGACAGGGTTGATAATATGATGGTTTCTGCTTTGCAGGCTCAGAGGTAGTGGGAAACTTTCAACCCTGGGAAGCAGCAGAGGCAAAAAGCTGTTCTGATATCCCATCAGCTGTGTCACTCTAAAAACACACAGCTGGTGGTGTTCATCACCTTCAGCCCTGAAAAGAGCAGTTCTTCACCTAGGAGAAGAATTGCAATGCCAAACAGCAGTGATGGTGGTAATGAATGAAGGGATGGATGGATTCTCCTTTCACTGCAGTGATGTAAGAGTCAGGCAGAACTTGATTTTATAGTCAGATAAGTAAGGCTAGTGAGTGAGAGGGAAAAGCAGTAAGAGAAAGCAGATTGTGTCAGTCAAATAGACTGAATGTACCAAGCCAGCTCTGTGTTTTCTGATGTGAATATTCAGGGGAACAACATGCAGCTTTTCCAGTCTTCTGAGCATGACACTGACAAGCTGTCTACTGTATTTACCTGAGACACTCAGTATCACTGCACTGTATAATATGTACCCAGTATTTGAAGGAAAAAACCAATTAATCCTCTTGAGCCATGTCTACACTGATAAAGTAAATATGCTAGGTTTGTTTCTGTACTATCACTGAGCAGTCCTTGTCTGTACTACCAAACTCACTTCTTCCCAAAATAGAGTTACTGTTTGCTCTGTCCTAGGGACTAGCAACTGCATTAGGGCCATTCTAATGATAACAACAGAGACAGGGCAGGTTCATCACACAGAGGCATTCTCTGGCACTGTTTAACTAACACTGACATCATTGTAACATCTTTCAGCAGATGATCTATTTCACAGTTTTCTGAGAATTTATGTTCTAAAGTCTTACTCATTTGAAGATTGATCTCACGCTGCAGTAGTAAATACTGACCTCGTGCCATTACTCTGGATTGACAGTCATGTATAGAAAATGAAGAGGTTTAAGGAAATTAAGGGGGAGAGCAGTTTATAGAATGAAAAAAAGTGCAAAAGATGGGCTTCCTTATAAGTTTCAGTGTAAATGCAGTGTCAGTTGGAAGGATTTCTTTGTGACACTTTTCAGTGCTGAGTTTAGGACATGCAAAGGAGCATCTGTACTGGCAGGGCCCAAACACAGTTTATATACCCATGGGTTTCTTTGTAATTGCAGCTCTTTAAGGTTTGCTCAAGATACTCTGAAATTCTTGTCTCAGCACAATCGTCTCCTGTATGGGAAGATCTGAGCAACAACTTTGAACACAGTTTCCTCTCCCCAGCAGATCTGAGGCTTTTTAGGGCCCCTTTGCTCCACCCTGAGCTTTATTTGTGGCATCAGGGCCTGGAGCAAGGAATGAAGCTTCAGCTTAGGCACGTAATTTGAACTGTAGTTTGTTTTATTTATAATTTTATGTATCTTTTCCTATTACCATAGTTTAGCCTTTACAGGAAGAAAAGAAAGTCATAAATGTGTTTAGCAGGAAAGAAATTTGTTTCTTTTGGCTTCTGGGCATCCGTTCAAAGCTGGTCCCCACTGAGTCCTCAGAGTCTGTGATTATCTAGGTGATGGTGCCACACTTCCAGCTGGTTCATCTATCTGAGCAGAGCTCAGGCATTTGGAAGCTGTAAGGTTTACACCCTCATATTTCAGCATATGTTCAGTTACTTGATGTCTGATTATAGCTGAGCAAATAGTTTGTAATGAATAGCTTACTCAACTCATTAAGCTTGCTTTCTTCTTGTGGCATATCCTCCAGCAGACTGTGGTTTCTTCAAATGTGTTTATGAACCAGGATGATTTAATCAGTTTCTGCTATCAGTGTGGCTGGACTTAGAGCAGTGCTCTAGATGAATTTACTATTCAAAGACTGCTGATTAGTTAGTTAATTGCTCAAATAAATTATTTACTATTGTTTCTGCTCCCTGCCTGTTTAGATGCTCTATGTAAGTCTTCCTTGTTAACGTATACAGTCCCCCTGGAGTCAGTGCCACCAAAGCTTCATCTTCACTGTATCCTACTTTTATACAAACACAGCTGTTGGTCTGTTCTTTTGGTTATTCTTTTTAGTCAAGCCATTGTCAGTACAGGGAAATGTATAAAGGCATCTTCACGCCTTGTTATTTTGGACTCGGGTATTATCTTAACAACTGCTTGTAGTTAATATAAACATATTACTCTAGAAATGTTTTAAGAAGGAAACAACTGTGATAATCAGACAAAATTTCCTTAGAACTTCAGTAATCCAGTCTAATCTTATTAAAATAGGAGTATTTAAAAGCTCCATCTGCTAAGTGCATTAACTCAAACAGCAGGAAGAAAACACTCAACTTTCTTTGATTCTTCAGCGTTCATAATTTTTTTGTGAACAGGAGGCACTGTGCCAAAAATATTGATAATCATAATCTAGTGATGATTAAATTATGAAGCTGGTCCAGGAGATTAAATCAGCAGGAAGCTGCATCTGCTCTGATAAGAGAGGACTGCTGAGCATGGGAACCAGAAAAAGGGCATGGGTTCAGCCAGCAATTGCAGAAAAGCTGAAGTGTTTCTACTACTAATAATGTTTTCATGTGAATAATCAATCAAAATGTAGTGACAAGCCAAGAATGTCCTGCAAATAACTTAATTTTATGGCAAATTATTATATGTGTAATTTACAGGTCTAAGTTTCTAAAATCCTTTCATGTACTTAATGAAATCACAATATTGTTCCCCATGGAATATAAGAATAAAGCAATTAATCCCAGTAAGAAGGGATTTACTGAAGTGACAGAACACTAACTGCTCTCTTTTGGATTTTTTTCTCCTATAATTAATTTAATAATAGCATTGTATTATGAAAGGGGCTCATTCAGACAAAATAGGAGCAGTGAAATGAGGTAACCCTGGGTTTTATCCTTAACAGACCTGCTACTGGAATAGTGAAAAAAAAAAAAAAAAAAAAAAAAGAGAATGGTAGGAGATTGGTAGGATTAGAAGAAAGTGACTCTGTTTTGGATGGTGCTTGTTTGTAGTATTTGCTAAAATTCTTGAGTAAAGTTGGCTGAACTAGACAATCCTGTATCCTTTTTTATGGTCAAGACTAAAGTAATGACCATTTAAAGGAAATTTTATTCTGGACCTTTTCTACTGTGATTTGAGAGTGTAGTGGTCTCTGGAATCCTAAAAAAAAAATCTATTATTTGGCCTTTTTGGCACCTGATCTACTGAAGGAAATAAAAATCAAAAAGACTCACAAAGGTTTTTAGCAGAGTTACCAGTTATTGCAGTTTTCTCACTACCTTTTATGAAATTTTGACTAGCACCTGTACTCAAAAAGGATTATAATTGTTTTTCAGTTCCCATTTATGCTATGCAACTAAACTGACAGACTGCACAAAGTGATGCTTAAAGCTGTCACCAAATCATTTTGAGTCCATAAAGTAACCACTTGCCTGCTCTTGTATCCCAGTAAGTTGCAGTGGGGAGGTGACTCAGCTACCTATTGTTTAATTTTTGGTTTTCTCATAAGTGAAGTGTGTGCCAATTATGAAGTCCTTTTTAGCTGTTGTTCATGGCCACTGTCCCCCATGAAGCAAGAGGAGGTACCATGCCTGGGCAGCTTCTCTTGGGACTGCTGGACAGACTCCAACCAAGTGTGAGTGGCTGAGCACACCGCATGTTCAGACTCATTGGGACTGCATCTCTCACAAGGGATGGAGCTGGCCAAAACATTTGATCAAGTTAGCAAATTCATATATTTTGTTGACACTGGATCTAGGACATAGTTGATCTTCCTAATTCCTCCAGTTGGTTGAAGGTTTAGTCAGCATAATGAGAAGTTTCTGCCCTTTATCACATGGTGTTTCAGGTTTGGCACAGCCACATGGCAGAAGGTGCAAGTAAACAGACCATTTTATAACATCCCATGTGCCTTTCAGTGACATTTGTGAATGCTCTTTCCTTAAATTTTATGATTTTTTTTTTCTCAGAAGATAAATTTTCTTTACCAGACATCTTGCAAGCGTTCCCTCAGAGCAAAGTAAAATTTGAAATTTGCATGAGTATTGTTTAACTTTGCACAGTGCTTCCTGATGTAATTGCATGCCAAAGACACTTGTTTCAGGATTAAGCTCTGTGAACTGCCAGCTGGGATTTTGGTGCATAAAACCCTCAATCTATGCTGAAACGGAAGCTGAAAATTCTTTTGGAGTCACTCTGTGCTTGTTTTCTTAGTTTTTGCCTTGTGATTGTAGTCCCACAGCTCATTTATTCCGCAACAGCAGTGAGGCAAATGCACAATACTCCTCCATACATATCTCTGCTTTTCTGAAGCTTAGCAACTGGTAAAGGATCTTCTCAATGAGGAAAGTGGTCATTTACATAAATCTGTGAGGTGCCTCAACCTCCTGAAAACATGAAGTATGAGAAAAGAAGGAATAAATGAGATTTTCTCTTTTTCTCTCTCTTTCTTTATACATATTTAAACTGGGCTTGAAAAAACCTCACAAACAGCAAGGAGCAAAAGGTTTTCATGCACTTTTCTTCAGGCTCTGTTTGGAAGGGTTGTAAGGAGTCAAGCTGGCTTTTTCTTGCTATGAAATTTCAAATTGTTTTTAAACCCTTATTTTTCAGCAAGTGACCTTTCTGTCTTGTGTGCCTAGCATTAACAAGCAATGAATAAAGACAACTTCTCTCTATTTTTAGGAAGGGAAGGTTGCCAAACTACACATGATTTAGACATCTCATGCATTTTTAATAGAAATTAGTAGTAACTTTTCTTCTGGAGAACACACAACAAATTCAAACCTTCTGCTTATAAAAGCTATCTGATTTGATGTGTATTCAGATTTCATGGATTCAACTCAATGTCAAAAATGCTTTTCTCCAGTAATGGGTATATAGGAGTTGCACCCCACAAGGCAATGAAAGAAAGAAGAATAAAACTACTGTTCTCTAACAAAACAAGCAGAAATAAAGCAAAATTTCTAATAGATCTTCCAGTGATCACTCTGCTTGAATATCTAATGACTTGCTCCTTAAATTAGATTGTAGATGTCACCACTAGGTATAAGTATGTTTTATTGTTTCCATATTCAGTCTTAAGCACACTTTTCCTACTGAGTAGTTTCACTTATTGAAGCTCTATGGGTCAAAAATAAATATGGCTTAGACCACAGAATAAAGGACATGTTAGGAAAAACATATGAGCTTCTAAACCGGAGTGAGATGACCACTGTCCTGGCTGTCCTTAGGGTATGCTAAAACAGGGCCTTTGTGATGGTCCCATGATTAAATAACCCAGTTTTTTTACTGTGTCTCCAAACCTTGCTAAGATGGCAGTGAAGAAAGAGTACTCATTTAAAAGCATTTTTTTGGTGGCTGGGAATTTCCATTGCTTCTCTAGACCATTTATCTTGTTTTAAAATAAGCTGGGCTCTGTCCCAGATAAATCAAGACTTAATTATTAAACAGATGTACAAAATCTCCTTTAATATTAAAGTGGGGATGCTGAGATAGCACAGCTGTAGATACTGAAATTAAGAGTTCACTCACACCAGTGAGGCTAACTGCCTGGCAGCCTCATTCTTTTTACCTTCAGATTCAAACAATCTACGTTTAATTAACTTACTCGAGTTGTGTGTTCAAGCTTTTCCCTTTGCTCATGAAGGGCTGGAGTGCTTTATTTTTTTAACGAAAGATCAGATTATGAAATCATCACAAGACCCCAATCTGGATAAGTCTTGGATATCTATCTGGTCTGTCTCTACTGTAACAAACCCCTGTACGAAACCTTTGAGTTATCAAATCTAGTATTAAATAGTACATATCCTGAATTAAGTCTGTTGCAATATTTATAGGGTGTCCAGCTGAGAACAACATAGTAGAAACCCCTTCCTTCTTGTCTTTCACTTCCTGGTCATAGCATAATGTTTCTTTCTTTTTTTTTTTTTTTTTCTTTAACAAAACCAGCAAAACCCTGAAAAAAAAAAAAAAAAAAAAACAAGCACAAAACCCAAAAAACCCCCAACCAAATATTTAATATTTTGGGGTTACCATGAGTGCTGCTATCAGGGAGCTGCCAGAGAAAGCCCTGCTTCCAGCAGCGTCTGTTGTTTCATCTTTGTAATAATGGGTATGTCTCAATCAGTTGTTTATTTAAGAGGAAAATATCTTCAGATTTTGGTGCTGTGTGCAAGTTGTCTATAAAAGCTGCTAATGAAAATGACGCATAAATAACCCAAAAAGGAGACAAAAAACCACTTACTTTCTTCTACCATTTAAAGGGTTCCTGACCCTGAAAGATATTTCTCTAAAGCCAATGGAGGGAGAAAAATATAAATGTTGTACAAAAAAAGGATCAGACCCATAAATAAAGTCCATATCTGCTCCTATTAAGACACTAGTCAATGGGATTCATTGTAAGACAGGCTGCTGCCCATGTAGCATACTTGTTTAAATTTGTGAAATCCTGACCATCTGCCCACCCAGCTAATTAGGATCCAAGCTTTGTATTTGCATCATACCTGATGACTTCAGGCCTTCTTAAGCAAACCAGTGCTTAGACTATGAAAGCAGCGAGTAAGGGTTTGTTTATAACCCTGAGTTCTGGTTTAATTTACTTAGTTCTGTTTAGGTTGCCAGTCTGTACCACCACAAGGTCTGTCGTAATCAAATTGTCTGATAACAACAGTGGTGTGAAAAGGGTGCCCAGATGGACACTGGGGGGTTGGAATGAAGCAAAGTTCTTTCCTTTTCTCAAACTAGAAACTTACTAGCTAGAGGTAGCAGGAATGGTGATCATTTTTCCTCACTGCATGCTTCCAGCAGGCCTGAATGGTTCAGCAAGACAGTCTGGATCTTCCCAGAGAGCCCTGTGTGGGGATCCAGGCAAAAAGAGGAGATATTTGGGCCTATAAATTCCCATCCCAGGCCAGTGTCCAGTAGCAAAGATGTGCCCAAGGCCCAGTGTAGCACTTGTGTTGTTGACTCCATCTGTTCCAAGTTATGACCTATGGGGAAAAAGATGGCTTTAGATGGATAACTGTAAGCCTTAGCACATGCTGCTACAATGCTGAAAACATTAGAAACTATGAAATCAGCCATCCTCACAGCTGTGGGTTGTATACACAGAGCAGTAATGCTTAAATTAATGAACATATTACTTAAAACACAAAGAAAATTCTCAGGAAGGAACACCATGCATTTTTAATATGACCTGTATGAGAATGATGACAAAGTGGTTTGCATCTTTTTGTTTGATGGACAACGAATGATTTGGAATAAAATATATAAGGGTTGATGACATCCTTTATACCCTTTAATGCAAGTTAGAAAGAAGTGAGACTGTGGCATGGGTGACCTGTTAAATAGATCGTCAGTTATTGGATACAAGCAAGACATTTAGGAGCCCTCTGACATTGTGGAACATTCACTTTCAGGTCCACTGTTAGAAAAATTACTGAGAAAGGAATTATCACATTTGTTTTAATGTTACTTCCTTTATATGGATAATCTAATTTAGGCTGGAAAAAATGTATGAGAGGCTTCTATGTAGTTCTGAAGTTGTTTTGTTTTTCCAGATTTAATTGTAGGTGCATTTGGGGCTGGAAAAGCAGTTGTTTACAGGTATGTGATAAATTTAATGTATTTTTTCTTTCATGGCTTTCGTGTGAGATCTTCAAATAAAAACGTTCCCCATTCCATTGTTTCTCTGGTGCAATGTGTAAAAGATGCTTAGTACAGATGATAAATTAAGCATCTTGTGAGAAACAGATGCTCAGAAGTTGTCATCTTCCATTAAAATTTCCATGCTTATGGGTCAGGATTAACGGGAGTGCAAGGGACATTACAGTGGGGAATGCTGCAGGAAATCTTACCAGAAAGACCAAGGGGATAAGGCCCTTTATGGACAGATAGGACTAGCCTCAAGCCCTGCTCTGCCTGGGGGTTTACCACACCGATACCTATTGGAGGGATAACACAGCAGTGCATAAGTAATCCAGGAGATTCCTGGAATGCGTTGATGATAAATTCCTTCTCCAAGTGACAGAGGAGCCAATGAGGAGAGGTGCAATACTGGGTGTTATTTTCACCAACAGGTAGTGGGGATTGTGAAGCTCAAGGGCAGTTTTGGCTGCATTGACCATAAGGTGGTAGAGTTCAAAATCCCTAGGTAGTGAAGAGAGTGCAAAGAAAGCTCACTACCCTGGGCTTCAGTGGAGCAGAATTTGGCCTCTTCAGGGACCTGGTTGGTAGAATATCATGGGATAAAGCCCTGGGGGGGAAAGAAGCCCAAGAAATATGGTTAATGTAAGTTTTACCTCCTCCAAGCTGAGGAGCCATGCATCCCAACAAAGAGAAAGTCAGACAAAAAAGGCCTGGAAGAACATGGAGCTCCTAGACAAACTAAGGCACAAAAAGAAAGCCTACAGAGCATGAAAATGAGGACAGGTAGCCCGGGAAGAATACAATCAAATTGTCCGAGCAGCCAGGAATCAGGTTCAGAAAGCTAAAGCCCTGATAGAATTAAATCTGGCCAGGGACATCAAGGGACAACAAGAAAAGATTCGGTGGCAAAAGAAAGACTGGTAAAAATGAGGGCAATCTTTGCAATGAAACAGGAGTCCTGGTTACCTGGGATATGGAGTGGTACTTAATGACCTTTTAAATGAGTTTTCTCCACGTAACATTTCCAGCTGCTTTGTGGCCATCTCAGTGAAGTGTTTTCTCTGCTGCATCATAGATACTAATGTGATCCTTCTGAATTCAGTGAGACTTATTTCTGTCCCTCAGGGCCAGACCTGTTGTGACAGTGAATGCTCAGCTCATTCTTAACCCCACAATTGTGAATCCAGACAATAAAACCTGTCAGATCCCTGGCTCTGAGCTTTTGGTGGCCTGGTAAGTTCTTGATTAGACAAAACACATCCTTATCCTCTTTTCTGAAATAACTTGCTATTCCTTAATTTTCTTGCAGCTTTTTGTTGAACATGTTCCAAGTTCAAAAATAAATGTTCAAACAGACTATGAGTGCAACTAAAGAAATAATATATAGAACACATTGGCACTTCACAGATTTTCAAAATGAAGTAACTAAATGTTGAGTCCTTTGATGAAAGAAAAATGAAACAGCTCAGACAAAGTACAGAAACAATGATCTGTCAGAACACACAGCTTTGTTGAGAAAATATAACAGCAAAAGTGATGCAAATTGCTGATGGGACCACCGTTTTCTGTGGGAGAGAGAGAGACAGATGTCTCAGTCCCTTGTAGAAGAGAGAGACGGGACAATGTTGTATATGTCTTTAAAAGAGGGGGGGGAAAAGCTTCTAAAAAGTAAAATTAAATTAAAATTTAAAGTAAGTACATTTTAAAATTTTAAAATACTTTTAAAAGCAGCATTTGATTTTTAAAAGAAAAAGTGCATTTGAAAACTTGAGGCTAATTAAAATAGTTTAGGATCAGTTACAAATATAAAATGTCTGCAGGACTGATGGAGGTTATCTAATAGCATGTAATACCACATAAAGACTTTTACTACACTAGAAAAAAAATCACTCAGAAAGGACCCCAGGAACAGTTGATAGAAGAGGTTATTACAAATAGTAAGATACTGTTTAAAGTGGAAATCGTAACGAGGAAACTCAAAACAAAACATAGCATAAACACGTGCAGGCTGAATAAAAAATACTGGTAAGTCCTGCCAGAACTAGTCCTACCATTTTATTTAAACACATTAGAGGTAGAAAGCCTGCCAGGATGTGGGCTGGATGAAAAGAATATCAAGGTGTATGTAAAGCAGAACTTCAAAAGATAAGGTGACTGCAGAAATTTTGCACTGCTTTTAAACCAAAAGTGGTCAGGGATTCCCCAGACTGGAGACATTTTTCATAAGAGATAAATTTTTCAAATCATCTCAAATGTAAGAGTCATCAAAAGAGTTTTAGAACAAATTAATAAATGTTAACCATTAAAAATAAACATGACCAGAAGCAGTTTGCTTAAGATTGACAAAGGGACTCAACTCTTACATACTTAGGAGATAAAAAATATGGGCTTTTAATGCATTTGATTCAATTTGTGACTCATGAGGTTCCTAAGTCTACTGATTGTGAGAATCTGAGATGATGCTATCAATAAATTTTAACTTTTGCTGTATTCTTTTACACTTCATGACGGTTCTCATATTTATCATAATGTTCTTCATTTCTACATCTTGTGTAGAGAGCCGCCCATTGCAGGACATGTAGAATGCACTCAGTGGAACTTGCAGCCCCAGAACTTTAAAAAGCTTTGGCCTTTCTGAATAGCATCCAGGTCAAGATCCATCCTGATTTTTTTTATTCAAGCATCTTTTTCCATTATTTTTCATTTTTATTTTACAACAAGCCAGAAGATGCTTGGTTCATACCTCTAAGAGTTTTAATAGGAATATAATTTAATTTCTGCCTCCTTTGTTGTAAAATACTGTTCCCCAAAGGTTTGGTTCATATTATGAAATGACTGAAGAACAGCTGCTATTTTTCATGTCATAATTTTTCTTCTTAGTTGATATAAGCTTGTACTGTACACATGAAAACAATTAGCAGGGAAACTCCAAAAGGCAAAGAATTTCTTAGTCCCATGGGATAGATTTCTGTATCTCTTAGCCAGCTGTACAGATTGTATAAAATGTCTACCAACTGACACTGCACAATTAGAATGAAAGGAAACCTCCTACCAGAAAAGTTTCAGGAAATACGTGTGTTGGAATAATGTGGATTATTGTACATTTTCAAGTATTAGAAAAATATTCTTTTTGGCATTAAATAAATTGGAAAGCTGAAACACAGAGAAAACAGAGTTTTTATGCATCATTCTAAAATAGTTGTCCTGAACTTCTAGAAATGTAATTCTTTCTCTGCTGTCTTTAAAATGTGGCTATTTCTATATTTCCCAAAATTATCAAATTTGGAACAAATTCTGCAACATTGACACTATTAAAGAAAATTTGAACAGACTTTTTAATTTTTTTTAACTTATTTATTTGAGTGTGAAAAATGCAGGTTAATATCTGCAGAAAGGGGTAAATAAATCAAACATTTACATTTTTCAAAAGCTTTGTCCACATCATATGACTTATTAAGCCCAAGACAGGGTTCCAGCTATCAAGAAATCTAATTTATCTATGCATTGCTCTTTTTATTATCATTTGAGATCTGATATCTACTTTACTTTATTGCTACCTTGTGCTTAAACTGTACCAGCAAATTTTATTTATTCCACAAATCACTCAGTTAAGAAAGTCTGCAAATATTGTTCCTCCCATTTGCCAGAGAAGCAAGAGGTTAGAGAAGGTACCTGAGTTACCAGACATTAGGTAGCACAGAAGTGTCCAGTCATTGTTAAAAGTCAATTTGCAGAATATATGTTTTATTAGTGCTTTTCAGGCTTGGATATCTAATCTGAGATGTGCCTTGCAGGTTTCTTCAGGGAACCCAGCTCTCTACCTTCAGTAAGCCCACTAAACCGGAGGCAAACAGCTCAAAATTTCAGATCCTCAACATTGTACTATCAAAAAATAGTATGGAAAAAATTTGGTCACTTTTAATTTTTTTATTTATAATCTTGAGACAGCTAGATTAGATAAACGAAACATATACCTGAAAGAAATATGGATGCAAATTTTCTACCAAAATATAAAACCCAAAAGTAATCATGTTTCTACCCTTCCTAACTGCATCCTTTCTACTGTTGGTATTTTATTTTTCCATTGACTTAATTTGAAACTGCGTGTGATTTTATACTTTTTGTACTTTGTTGAGATGAGTCTGTGTGGGATTTGACATAGACTGTTGGCCAGCCTGACTCCAGGAGTCAGATAGAAAAATCATATGACCCAGAGTCAGAAGATGACCGAGAAGTCACACCCGAAGGGCTGATGGGAGGTGAATGGGAGAGGTAGTGACAGCTGCTACCCAAGGAAGCCCATTGCTATTTTGCAACACTCTGCTGTGCTAGGAATGCAGCTGGGTGATTTGATGGGTTTAGTTTTAGTAGCTTTAGTTTTAGCTTTAATTTTAGACGTCCAAAAGACAGTAATTTGAAATATCCAGCAGCCCTTGTGTTACCACAGCCTGGCCAAGTTGTATTTCCACAACCTAGCCAGGGAAAGCCTTCAGCATTAGAGCTCCATGTTGGTCATTGTGGGTCTCTGGGTTAGGCTTTGGAATAAAAAAAATCTAAAAGTAGGCCAAGTGTCAGGGTGTCATAATATAAATATATTGACTTGCTTTTATGTATTGTTCTTCAAAGAGGAAACAATTTGTTTAAAGGTCACTCATTAGTAGATGATAACAGCTTCTGCTGTTCTTCTGTAGAGGTTTATGCCTCACAGGTTGAGTATCAGCCTCACATAGAATGTAAATCCATAGCATCACAGCTTAAAGGGCCTTTCTGCTGAAGCATTATCCACTCTTCCTCTCAGTGTGCAATCCTGTATGCTAAAATAAAAATGACAAGTTTAATACGCGATGACAGTTCATGAGTTTATGTTTAAGAAAATACATTTGTACGTTATGACATGCGAGATTGGCCCATAAAGCCTGATATCTAAATGGCATTTATGCAATTATACAATCTTTTCTCATATTTGTTTTTCTTGTCCTTGTGTATTAGGAAATAATTGATTTTTTATCTGTTAACTCATATATGTAAAGAAGTAGGAATATGACTGAATTTGCCATTTCCGCATGGAACATGAATCAACACTTGTAATGTGATTTGAAGGCTAGAGTTAACTGTGGTTTAATTTTTTGTCCAAGAGGAAAGTCTTTAAGAAGGTCGTGAGAGTTCCATGAATTACATATGTGGCACAGTTACATTACATTTGTCAGAGGAAGCAAAGACACAATTAGAATGTGATTGCAGATTATTTTAATTATTGTTGCTGGTTTAGACTTCACTGGATGGAGAAGTTAGTATGTAATATAGTGGTATGGGGGAGATTAAGAGCAACAGCTAATTCAGCTGGTTTTGTTTAACCTAAGCTGATTTCACATCTTCCAATGCTGAGCTACACTCCTTGTTTTGCTGAGTCTTCCATATAAAAGCCAAAATATTTTCTGAAACCATGGAAATATTCTGTAAGAATGACTGCTAATTGGGAACGCTTGAAAGTTTTAGGAAGTGCCAAATCTTTCACCTGAGAAATGTTGTTACAATACATGGGGATTCTTTGTGAATAATGGTGTGGAGAAATAACTCCTTGGGGAGCAAGCAGAAATCAAGAGGATCTTTCCAGTGACATATTTCGTGTTTTGTCAGCCACCAGGGAAGTATGCCCTGCTAATAGCATCAACAAGTGTCAGTTTAGCTGCTTCTCTAGTTGTCCAAAATAATTTGTGAAAGCTTTTTAAAGATGCAATTCAGTTTTGGTTTGGTCTTTTTTCTCTTTATATAAACTGTATAGATTGATTACAGTGAAACTTTTCTGTAAGCATATATAATTTTTATGGGGTTTAAATTCATTTTTACTCTAAGTCTTGTTAGAAGATACTAGCCAGTAAAATTATAAGAGGATTCTTCTGTCAGTTGTTTAGTGTAACTGCCAATCTATTGCCTGCCTTACAGAGTAGTGGAAAAGACTTGGGAACTGATGATTTCCAGGTCAGCTCTCATTCTGCTAATAATGACTTCTTGTTTTTTTATAATAGCTTTACTGTAAGAGTCTGCACAGACTTTGAAGGTCAAAGTATTTCAGATGAGATAGGTAAGAAATGTTTTTTATTCCTATAACTTATTCTGTCACACTTAATTTCAGATGTATCTTCTTCCTACACCTTGAAAAGTGGTACTCCACTTAAGATGTTCCTAAGACAAGAGTTAAGAATATGTAGATCCAGATATATGCCACAAAGCTTATATTATTCCCTTGAAAGATTTTTATTCAGCTCGAGCCATTTTCCTAATAAATCCAATACTATGCCCTGTTGAGGAATTTGCTCTTTCAAAAAAAAAAAAAATCAAATATTTGAAAGAGATACTGAAATATTTGAACGTCCTGCACATGTATTATCTGTAAATGAAACCAGGAAGCTTATCAAAAACTAGTGTGCTGCTAAGTACACTTAAAGCGTGGATTAATTTTACTTGGGAGACTTTTTTAGAGTAATTAACTATATTATGTAATGAACTGTTTACCCCTCTTTCTTTCCATGTTAAATAAATATTTGATTTACATGTATCCTTCAGTGCTGAAAGGTGAATTGCAATTAGATTCTTTGAAACAGAAAGGAGCTGTTAAGAGGACCCTCTTCTTTGATTACCATCAGTCACATCATTACTTCTCCATCGTGATTGAAAGACAGAAACACCTTTATTGCCAGGACTTCCTTGTTTATCTCAGAGTAAGTTGGTTAAAATATTGTGGACTGTCATCATCATTTGATTAGTATCAGGGACTTCAAGCCAATAACTTTAAAAAGGAGCTACTAGAAAAGGAAGAACTGTTTCCATTGTTCTTAGATCTAAGTATTGCACAAATGTGAGACAAAAAAGGCCTCGTCTAGGTGTCCAGAACATTCTTCTACCTCAGCAAAATTTCCTATGTAAATCTTTGGTTCATCTTTTGTCAATGTAATAACAGAAGAAAGTCTTCCTTTGCAGAAGAGTATACAGTTCCTCTGTACAAATACATTCATTACATGCACTCTGGAAATTCTGATTAAATACTGTATCTCCTGATACCCAAAATTCAAGATTGCTCTTGATATAGTATGCACAGTAGGATAATCAGCTGAATGTGTTAAATGTCATGTCAGTTCAGTTCCAACAGATATTTTTAAAGATAATATTTTAAAGGAGTTTCACCAGCAATATTGCATAAACCTCATATCTAAAAATATTTTTAAGATATTTTAAAATGTTTCTTAAAAAAATTATAAACATGGAACTGATTTGTGAAGGAGCAAGGGTCATTAGTTACTTGCAGCTGGAATTACCTCATGCTATTGAAGCAGATTCCAAGAATGGTGCTAGAAACACAGTGGGAGATGAATGGTGGAGTCACAAGCAGTATGCAAGAAAGTATTTCTCTGGGCAGTAAAGGTGGTGGAGTTTTACCATTGCTAATCCATATAAATTCTTGGTTATGGAACAAAATAACAGTATTACCTCCACAAATCCACACATGTCCTTCCTCCATTCCAAAAGGAAGGTGGGAAGTAGCTGACAGAAGTTGTTTTTGTGTGTCTCTTTTTAACAGCTTCATTTTAGGCTAATGCTTTTTAAAAATCTGAGTCTACTCGATTCATGCAGATGTGGGACTGTGGAGGTAATGTGTTTTGGGTATTCCAGTCACTGGTGACTTACTTTGCTTTCCTAATGACATTGCATATAGACAGAATTAGGCCAGCAGCTGTACAAGAGTGTTATCTTTACCTTCAATAAAGACTGAAGTCTGAATTTGTTGCCGTACCATACTAATCTGAAATAATTATATTAAACTAGGTTTTTTTATTATGTTATTGTCACTCACAGGATGAAACAGAATTCAGAGATAAATTATCTCCCATCAATATAAGCTTGAATTATAGTTTGGATGAATCCAGTTTTGAAGATACCTTGGCTGTGAAGCCAATACTGAACTATTACCAGAAAAGCTCAGTAACAGAACAGGTATGAATTTTGTATGCCACATTTTCTTTATATAAATGTGAAAGCATTTACAAATACAACATGTGTCAACTTCCGTAGAAGAGAATATCATGCCCAGAAATGACACAACAAGGATTTAATTAATTCAAAATGTAAATGGAATATAAATATAGAACCAGGAGGGTCTTTAAAGCATTTCCAAAACTTTGTTGTGTTCATTGTTTTGATTGCATTCTGGAATATTTAAGCCAAGTTAGTGTGGAAAAGGGCCTAAAAGAGTATATGTTCTGCTAAGGATGTAGTTGACAGTCTAAATAGTCTCCAGCTACTCATGTGGAAAGGAATTTATAGAAAGGAAAAAGAGATTAATTCATTAGGGCAGTATTCATTATGGCAGTGCTAGTGATGTTTAAGACATGTATATTAGTGATATTTAATTAAATTATTTGGACTTTGAAGCTTTGGCCTGTGAATACTAACTGTATTATTTTTATGTTGCAACAATACAGGCCTATATTCTGGTTGACTGCGGAGAGGACAACTTGTGCATTCCTGACTTGCAGCTTTCTGCTATGCCGTAAGTAAATAAATTATTCTGTGTGTAGTGAAATCCATAAACTTCTAACTGCTTTATCATAATGAAATAAGTAGAACACAGTTCTGTAGTTTGCTGTAGCTACCCATTCTTACCCGATTTCTGGATTTTAATTTGTACATCTGTTTCATCTATAAAACCAAGAAATTGAGTCATATTTGGTTGAAAATGTATCTTTGTCAGACAAATAAATTATGTTTGATATTTATCATAGAAAATATAGTTTGCAAGTGTTTGTTGGGAGTGGTTCTACTTCTCTGAATGCCAAGAAATAATACAAATTGCTGTTCAAATGAGATTTTAAATTAATTTATTTCAGTGTGCTAGTGTCTCTGAACTTGGGACACAGTTCTCAAGGACTGAGTATACAGTTGAATAAATGCATCTCAGAATACGTTTCAAAACATGGCAACAGTTCCTTCCTGTGGAGGAAGAAATATACCATGCAGGACCAGTAGATAAACTCTTACAGTTACCTGACTCTGTCAGATAACTCTTTTTCTGTCTTGTTTCTGACAAGACAGAAAAATCACCTTTATCCTGACCCAAACCAGGACAGTACCATGAAAATCAGTACATAGCTATGAAAGAAAAGGGCACAGTGCCATTACAGGTTTCATGAGATCTTCTGCTATTGTTTATTTTACAACAGGCACAAGAGGAAAACTGAAATTCCACTACCCTTGTGCCCTCCAGAAAGCAGTGTTGATGAGATCCCTTTTGCAAGGGATTTCTCCACTAGATACTTCTTTCTGGTTAGAAAGTAGTCAGGCCCTGAAATTTTATGCAGTGAAATTTAAGTTCTTTGGTAGTTCACTTTGATTGTTCAAGGTCGTGTTTTCTCGTGATGGCTTTTATGCCTGGGTGCTGGCTTACTTTCCCATAGAGTCATTTTTTATGAAAAATGTTTTTATTCTGTTTTCATAGACTTATTTTTCAGAACAGATGCTATGAGAGTAAAATGTTCCTCTAACTTAATCAAGCATAAATCTTAATTGTGCGTGTTTTAACTCCTGACAAGTAATATGTTCTATATAGAGATAAAGATCAGCTAATAATTGGAGAAGAAAACTGTGTCATGCTCATAATAAATCCAAGAAATGATGGGGAAGGAGCCTATGAAGCTGAGCTGCATATAAAGATTCCACCTGAAGCAGATTACACTGGGGTTGAACGCAGCAACAAGGTAAATAAGAACCAAAATGTTAGAGATAATAAATCAGAAGAACTGAGAACAAAGTTAACCTACATAGGCTATACCAGCTGAAAGCAGCAAGTATTAGGAAAGGAGATGCCACTGACTGTCAACTGTCCTTGCTTACACAGTCCAGGCTAAAGATTAGCCAGAACATGGAAAGGTCACGATCAGTCTGTTCAGAGCCAGCTCAGGTTCAACTCCTTGCTATTAACTTAGTTATAGTACCAAACAAATACTGTCACATTTCTTCTAAGTATTCACATCAATCAGATTTTAAAGCAGTAAGCCCTGCAAATACCAGGGAATGATAGTGCAGAATCCTCTGAGTGCTTCCTGCCTTGGATACTATGGTACCAGCTCTCAGTCAGAGTTAATGAGCTCCATGAACCCCAGACACTTGGGCACCTCTATCTCATGCTCCCAGCACACCAGTGTTTTGCCATTACTAATAGTGCCCCAGTGTCTGATATCCTAAATAGTTGAATATTAACTGCAGTATAAACTTGAGAGAATTTATTTCCTTTGTAGTCAAGTATTTTATCTAATGGATAGGCCAGAAAAGCAGTTATATCGAAAGATGTGCTGGTGTTCACAGAAGGACTAAGGTTGACTGAATTCCTGCTGAGCTGTACTGAGCATACAGTGTCTCCTTTTTTGGTTTGGTTGTTTTTTAAGAGCAAAATCAAAACACTGCCTTGCAAACAAGCAGAGTGTCTATGGATTCTCTGTTGGAGAGCAAGTCTGAATTGCCTCATCTGCACATAAATCTCCCGAGCTGTTGCAACATGAGCTTGCTTTTTTCTGTCAGTGCCTGGAATGTTCAGAAAGGCCTCAAGGGTGAGAGTGGGAGAAAGCAAGTTAATTTCCATTCTAAAGACAAATGTTTTTAAGGAAGTTGAAAGTAACTTAAAAGGCATTTCCTTACTCTCCTTCTGTCAGTGTCTTTTTTTATGGGTTTTTAACCAAGTTTGAAAAAAATTACAAGAATTAATGATGTAAGCAAAGATGAAAATAAAGAAATTCTCTGCAGCCTCATTCCTCAGAAGCATATCTATGTGCACAAAACAAATAGGTAAAGCTTCCAGCCTCTGTCTGTTGCCAATTTCTTTTGTTCTCATAGTGTAGCCTCTTTTTTGGACTGTGATCTACAAAACTTAGATAGCTGAGTTCTCTTTAATATGCTACACCTGGTTATATTTTTCCTTTGTTTCTCTTTAGGAATATTTGGCTCTTCTTTTGCCCATTACCAAGGATGTCAGGGAAGGCACTTATTCCAAAACTCACAACACATGTTGTCAAGTATCTTTAATTTCAACTGGACAGAAATCACTCAGGTTATATTTTAGGAATAGGGAATTTTTTAGGACCAGAATGGTGGTATCGTAGGGAAAGGAAGGATAAAAGATGGGAGATTCTAGTGCTTTGGAAGACCAAGGAGAATCTTCAATGGGTTCTGAAAGAGTCTCAATGTTCTTTTTTTTTCAAAAATAAGTTTTAAAAGCCCAGGAAACACAATGCAAGTTTTTAATTTTATTCAGATTTCGTGGAAGATAAAATACATTTTTTACAAGTCTAGTTCTGAATCCTTTTGAATTTATATAAAAAATGTTTTGTTTTGCCTGCATTTACTTCCTTCACTGCAACACATAATTTATTTCATATTCTCTTGTCATTATGTTCTTCCTGAGAAGGATCAAAACAATACTCCTGCTAGCTACGTCATTCTTAGTGCCTTCCCTTCCACATTGCAGGTCTAATTTAAAAGATTGCACATGTTACTGAAAACAAATTTATTCTTTCTACTGCTTTTAAAATGTAATATGTATTTTTAAAACTGTGGTCTTCATGGTGTTGTGGCTCCATTAAATAAACTAAAAAATTCACTTCTAAGTGCATTTGGTAAAAATTTATATTGTGATGTTATTCCAAAAGACATGCTGTTATTTAACTGCTGGTGGAGGCTGGCTCTTGTTAGGTATTCAGTTGCTTTTCTGTACTGCCATATGTCACTTAAAACGGCTCTGAACATATGAGTACAGTCTTTGTAATCTAAAAAAAGAAAATTTTGAGTGGAAAACCAAGTTTTTACATTCAGGTATTATTTTATATTCTTCTTGTTCTGTTTTCTATTTTAATTTATAATGTCTAAATATACAAATTAAATAATTTGACCACCTGTCTGCATTTGCAGTTTAAGTAATTAGAGCACTCAAAACAAGAGTTAGCAGGTTTTTTCATCAGATCAGAATCCCACGTACCAAAGGTTCATGTTACCCCAGGATGAGCAGATTCTTCTAGGGCCTAGTATAAATCAATATGAGTGAGAGAAGGACTCAATTAATTCAATGTACAGGTCTTTTAAAAGTATATTAACTTGAAGTGCTTGACTAAAGCACAGAAGAAATTATCACACTGCTGTGCAGGCAAAAAGGTCTCTTGGTCTGTAGGTACTCTGAGGACCCACAGACCTTTGGAATCAAATCATTGTATTATGCTGACATCATTTCAATATAAATAGACTCATTCAAAGTAACTATACTCATATAGTATATTAGGCTACCATCTATATACTATATACTATAGTATAGTGGGGCTACCATCAATTTAGTCTGTCTAATAGAGAAACATATTTTTCCCTTAAGTGCTTCCTGTCCAACTTTTTTTTCTGGGGGGAGGTTATTTGGTATCATTTGAATTACACTTAGAAAGTGCTGAAGTCAACAAGTTGACTGAAAATTCATAGGAAGTGGATAGCCAAGTGAGTGCATGTGATCTTAAAGTTTGAGGTCAAGGATGTGATTTTGAAGTTTTGTTGATTCTTGGGCATATTTATACTTCCACCAGTCAGAAGTTGATTAATGGAATACAGTGACTTACAATTAAATCGAATGTGTTATTTGTCATATTGTAAAAACACTTAGAAAATACAGTGACCAGGTAAATGAGCAAACTGCCATGGTTTTAACTAGTTACAAGGAACTCCCGGGCTCACAATAGCTGTCTGTATGCAGTAGATGTGGAGTTACTGGAATTAGCTGCAATGAAAAATAAATAACACATTGTATTACCTCACATTTCCATGGCCAGCGGTACATCCAGGCAGTACACACATTCTTACACTACAGTAGCCTGATTGTATGTTTGAAGCCAAAGCCATTGCCTGAATACTGTGCACTAATTCTTTGCCCAGTGAGAGGGTTCCCCATATTGAACAGTTCAATCCTGCCTTAGTAGCAATTGCTGGAACCAAAATTCATGTGGAATAGTTGGTAGAATAAATCAGGCAAATACAAAGCCCAAATAGGTATTTGTTCCACATCAAAACCATAATGTATTTTGGCATAACTGTCTCTGTGCAGGCCAGGAACTTCAGAGTTGTTGCAGATCACAACCAGATTTATATATTGCCATGGACAAAGTCTGAGCCATTATTCCCATGCCTCTCCCATAAAATAGGAACACGACCTGAAACATTTTTATCTTACCTGCAAATTCTTGGAATAAGTACATGTTGGCTATCTAGGTTAAAAGTGATCTGAGCTTTATGAGGACAAACACAAGTTCTTCGTAAATCAGCTAGATGAGAAGCTAGGTTGTGGCACCTGGCACTTTATACATACACTTTTCCTCAGAAAATAAGATTGGAAGGTGTTGATCAAGGAAAGAGAGGAGGTATTTTACTGGAGCCTGTTGTGCTTAACTATTCTGGGATCAATTAGTAATTCATCATGAAGACCACCATAAAGAGTTTCAGCTTCGTAGTCTGACTGGATTACTTAAAGCATCAAATCATTTTTTAGTTAAAATGCACTCTGGGAACACATGTGTTAATTGTTGAGGTTTTGCTTCTGCTCAAGACTGCCAAAAAGACCATGTGTTGCTATAAAAATATAAATTGCTACCAGTGGCAGGTAGGAGGGTTTTGTGGCAAAACCTTCTGTCTGTCTGAGTTACATGTGAACTCAGTGATACTGACAGTACTGGGTGTGTGAGTCCCTACTCTTGCTGGCTTCCTGCCTTGTTTTAATTTTCATGTATTGTACTTAATCACCTCAGAAAGGTGATCAGTGACAAAGCAAAAGCAATAAATCTCAGTACTGAGAAAATACTACTGCAGCTGACACTTTGTCACATCTTTAGGCTGCAGAAATTAGCTTTTGTGATGCTGATCATATAAATTCTGTACCATTAATCATTTTCAGTCTAAGAGCATGGCCTCCAAATTGCAGAAAACCTACTTGCAAAACTCTTCTATTTGCTCAGCCTTTTAAGGGACAAAAGACTGCTTGATAAGGGCTGATTTAGTCTGAACTGATGTGCAATACAGTATTAATAAAGAAACTGCAAAATCTCGAATGTAGATGAATATTTATTTTTTTAACTTTCAAACCTCAATTTCATACACCTTCCACCTTCAAAGTAAAATCAAAACTATAACTCTACACATCAAGCTAATATGAACAGTTTTCCAGACTATTTTCAGCTGTGTTAACACCTTCTCTGCCCCCATACATTGCTCCCTACCTCTGATTTACCATCTGGGAAGAGTGTAAAAATCTGCCATTCCCAACTCTGAAATAGCTTGGAAAGGGTATTAATGCACTAGAGATGCTGGGTAACAAACTTTATTTCCTCCTAGCAAATTGTAAAAGTGTTAATTCAGTGAAGTGTGTACTTAGGGTGTGCTTCACATAGGCGCCTTTTAGGATGTATCCTATCTTTTCTTTTAATCTTGGGGAAATTATGAAGTCAGCATTTCCATGCTGGCTTTTATAGATAGGAATGAATCAGTAGTGGTCTGGAGATTTCCCAGCTCTTTTTAAATGAAGAGCATGACCTTGCACGTATTGCTTAATCTGTGAAAATCACGAATAAGAGGAAGGGTAGTAAGTGAGCCTTACAGCAAAATCATGGTTTTACAAAGCTGGCTAACTTCTGCACATAGGTTAAAGTATTTTCTTTTACTGAATATGCTAGAGAGAAAAAACAAAAATGAAAAAATCCCAAGCATTTTGTTAGCTTTTTCTTACTCTGTATCTCCTAACTTCCACTATTCTGGAGCTCTACCTCCATTTTATACAGTCTGTTTTTTTTACAGACTATAACAACTAGTGGGAAAACTAAAGGGTTTAAAACAAACAAACAAACAAAAAGATACATTTTACATTAATAGTTTTAGAGGGAAATTAGGTGAGCATATCCCTAAAGTTGTCAAATAAAACTGCCTGAGAAATGTTAGGTATAAACTGGACTTTGGATGAAAAGTTACTGGAAAAACTGTTAATTTTTACTTATTTCTCTAAATAAGAAAAACCTTAATTTCTGATAATGTGAAATTATCAGAAACTCACATCTCCTTTGTTGTGAAATTATAAACACAGATAACAGCTTTTTTTTTTACAGAAGTATTTGAAGTATTGTGTACTCACAATATGTTGGAAAATGAAGTTCTAGACTTAGTCCATAATAAAGTTCTGCCAATACCATAGTTTCATTACAGAGACTTACAGTGATGGATAATACCATTGTTGCAATTAGTGTGAGTCCTGTTCTCCTCACCCAGTTTTGCCTACTCTTTCTTTTTTCTCCATTGAGTTCTAATGCCTGTAGGAATGATTCACAGCAACAAAGCAGTATGTTAAAACTAGAAACAGAATGATCTCATTGTGGACTCTTACAGTACTGGGAAACTCTCCTGTTTGTTTTTCCCTGGCATCAGTTTGCCCCATTGTCTGACAGAAACCGATTAAATATTCTGATAAGTGCAGTGAGCAGGTGTGTGAAATCAAAAGAAATGTCACAGTTAAAAAGGCATCACTTTCCCTACTGGATCTATTTCACTGTGATCTCTGACCTCTGTGTTGGTGTCCTTTTGTTACAGGCACTGCGTGTACTGAGCTGTGATTACAAGATGGAAAATGAAACTAGGATGGTGGTTTGTGATCTTGGGAACCCCATGGCAGCTGGCGCAAACGTAAGGGAAAACCAGATGCATTTTCTGATTGTCATCTAATTGAATTTTAAAGGGGAGAAAATGGAAAACTGTTCAATTAGCAGAATGTATTCCAGTAAGCAGTACCTAAAACAAAGTATTTACTTGGACTGGAAATTTTTGGTGTAATAAGAGGAAGAACTGTGGTTTTGAAAAACTGACTTTTTTTTTTTTTCTATAAGATGAATGATGCTGAAGCCTATGGTTTTTTTCACTTACTCTAAAGAAAATGAGTGACTCAGTTTCAGTCACAGAAGTTGCATTAGTATGGTGAGATTATCCTAATCTATAATGTGATCTGTTTACTTCTCCTTTCTAGTATTCTTTCTACTTAAGATATAGATAGTAAATGACAGCTTCTTTTGCCTGATTCTCATCTTGAGTGCATAAGGATACCATAAATCACTTATCATGAAAATCTGGTTAGAGTCAAATTTTCCTTCAGGTTATTAATGTTACTCTAAATATTTTCCCAGTATAGCTATTTGTAAATAATACTACACATCAGATGGAATATCAGTAGCTTTTTTTTTAGACAAAAGTGGAAGTGAATAATGACTGATGATAGATACCAGATAATGAGTAAACAGATTTAGAGATTTAAAAAGTGGTATATCTTCCATAATTGTCATCACTTGTCTCTATTTCACACTCCTCTCTTTGAATCCAAAGGTACGTTTCTGTGTCCTCTTTGACCCAAAATGCTAGCAGGATGAAGACTTCAGGAATGCTTTTTGGTGGCTAGTAAAGAAGTACTGCTTTCACCTGTCTCCTTCTGAATCCTCACAGCATAACTAATCCTAGTTTTCTTCAGAATTAGCTCTAGGGCTCCCATAAATGCACATTACCAAGTATTCGTAAGCAAAATCATAAAGAGAGGCTTAAAAGTAGCAGAATGAAACAGCAAGTTTTATAACATGTTTAAGGATATTTGGGTTTAAAATAAAAAATGCAACCCTTGAAAATTAAGGTATATGAAGATAGATCACAAAGACAGATGGTGAAAGTGTTTGATTATCACGAATAAAACCTTGAAGCCTAAATTTATTTTTGAAGCCAGCTCCTCTGGAAGCTTAGTAAAGGTGAAAGGACTTGAGATTTTTCAGTCCGAATGTATCTATGATGGCAAATATACTTCCAACAGCGAAATACCAGCCCTTTGTACAAATTACATAAATCACAAAAGGCTGCTCTGATCTATTTCCAGTTTTGAAAATCAATTCTCATCTGGCAGGAGATCAGTTACTCTCAAAATATTTGGTCCGAAAGGGGCTTCTTGTGAAAGTTGTGAGGGGTGGGAAGAGAGGGGTAAGTGTAAAATCAAACATTGCTAGAACTTCAAACTATTGGATCACTGTAATGACTTTTCAGCACCCTGAGATCCTAGGATTCTTGAACTCTCCAAGATCACCTTCTGAGTGTGAGGGTTATGTCAGGAGTTTTTGATATTACTCATGGAATATTACTGCAGAAGACTAGAGTTGTCTGACCCTTCAAATCTTCAAAATACATTGCCGTCATCAAAACTGGTACATATCTCTGACTTTTTGAAAATCAAATCCCTTTATGGCCACAAAAACTACTTACTTTTTTGTAGTAATATCTTTGTGGTTTTAAAAAAAATAATAAAAAGGTAACAAAGTAGATGAAAAAATCCAGGAACTCATGCCTTATGGTCCAGAATACAATGTAAATGTCTGTGATACAAAGTCACTGTCAAGGAGTATTCAAAATATTTATTTATGACACTAGAATGGATCATACTGACAAGTTTCCTAATGCCTCTTCAGCAGCCTCTGCAAGGGAGATCTAGATTCTCATAAAACAGTTCAGAAATTGTTTTGGAACAGTTTGGAAATTTTCTGAAATAGAAATTCATAGAAATAAGGTTAAAAGACTGTGGGGGTTGGAAGATCTTGTCTGTTTCTCACCTTGTACCAAACTGATTCTTCAAGTGCAGAGAGTCTTTCTCTGTCACATGTACTGCAAGACACTTTAAAAAAATTTACCCTTCAGTCCTCCAGCTTATTTTTAGATCCTGTTAAATACAACAGATTAAAGCTTACTGGTAGTGGCAGAAATACCATGTACTTTAAAGTTACATGAAACTACTAACATGTAAAATAATGCAATTTTAATGAAACTAACATCGCTTGGAAAATTTTAAATAACACTAAGCTGTTCCAATAAAATGAATGTCCTATTAAAATAAGGAGGATGAGTGATTGCTAAGGTACAAGCTCAAGGAAATTCAGCTTCCTTGGCTTCAGTGGGTTTTCATCAAGGGCATGTGAGCAGCTCTGCCCCATTATTACGAGCAGTGTCAATAGTCATACAGCCCATTCAGAGGCAACATCTGCAGCTTATTAGACTCATGCAATAGGAGTGTGTTTCGGTATTAAATAAGAGATTAAGCCTTAGGGGTATAGCAGATTATCAAAATTGTACTTCATGTCTGCTTTACCTGAGGAAAATTTTTACTTTGGTTCATCAAATCTTTTTTCTGCTATAAGTGGAAACAAGTTTATATAGACTGCTTAGTAAGAGAAATGATGAATTGAATAATTGGAAATTTTTGTCTCAGAGATTAAAAAAAAAAAAGTGTCCTATTTTTAAAGGTGGATGAAATATTAATAATAATAAAATAATCTCCACAAAGTACTCTTAAAAATAGCTTACATTTCTAGTCCTAGTCAGCTATTTAGCTTCTGTTTAATTTAATGAGCACTACCCTTTCATCATAAGGATTTAGCTTCCAAAAAGAGAGATTAGCTATAACTATGGCATTAAAATGATCAGAATTCAAAGAGTTGAATTTGCCTCGTCTGTCATGTTGACAATATTGCCTTTATTGCATGGGACAGCTGAAAGAAGTAATCAAAAGACCTTAGCTAAGCCTCGTTCTGGAGATGGAGTGAGATTCACCACTGCAATTGAGGAAAAAAAGATGGAGGTTTAAAAGAAAACTTTTTCAATTAAAAAAGAACTAAAAAAAATTTGTTGCGGAAAAGGAGTTGCTTAACTGTCTGAAATTATACTGAATCTTGATCCCAAACATAAAACTCTTCATTGTTTTGTCCTGTCCTGTCCTGTTGCTGACAATGCTACTCCAAGTACGTTAAGGAAAATATGCCAAGTAGACAATAATCAAACTGAAAAATCAAGCTGCTACTAATATAGTCTCAAAGAGAAAACCAGATGATCAGTCAGCCCCACAGCACCTGAAACATGCAGCTCATATGTCACAACTCTACAGAGACAACGAGGGGGGGAGCAGCAAGCTATGGAGACCTGGACAAAGGCATGCATGGATGGAGTCAGGGATGAGAGGTGGTAGACAGCTATAATTTCCTTTTAGCTTGGCAAAGTAAAGCAAAAACTGACTGGATGTGGGAAAAAGGACCCACTGCTGAGTTCTCAGTAGTATCCTTCTCTGTTCCTTTTGGTCTTTCCTCTGTCCAGCCAAGTCTTCCATCTGGTGACATACACAGGCAGTATGGTATGTTTTCCTGCAAACAAGTAGATGATAATATTTCAAATTAATTTTAAAAAGAAACAATATCCTGTACAAATCTGTGAAAGTGCTATGTTCAGCTGTGCTGCTTTCATAATATGGAGAGATCAACCATTTTTAGTAACGTATTGTTTTGTTTCTTTTTCAGTTCTCTACAGGCATTCGATTTTCTGTTCAGCATTTTGAAAATGCAGATTTCAGCATCAATTTTGAGCTACAGATAAAGAGGTCAGATGCTTTTTCAAGAGTATGGTTATTTAAATCTTGAATTCCAAATAATACGTGAAGTGTAATATATAAGAAAGTAATTCTAACTACAGTGTCAGTATTTATTTCATGGGCTTTCCTATAGTGGCTTTCTTCAGGAAGATTTCTGGAGTTGGAGCTTTGTTAGCTTTTAGCAAAATTCAAAGTCAGTCTTAGATGTATTCTGAGTATTTTATTTTGTTATAATTCAGGTTATATGATTTTAGTCAGTGTTACAAGGATCTTATAAAGATCCTTCTAAAGATTTGCCAATTTTGCACTTTTTTTTCCATTTCAGAGTTAGTGAACAGCAGTCACTTTTTAATAAAGCTTTGTATTTAAAAATATACTATGCTCTGGGAATAAAATAAAAATACATGTCACTTTTTCATGACAGTTTAGAAAGTAGGACAGCAAGCAAATTAAAAACTTTGTTCAACTGATTTACTGGCATGAAGAGAAAAAAAATGTTTTTTTTGATAAGGGTAAACCTTTGTCATTTTTCAGTTAGTTTCCCATTCATTTGTGGGAGTGAAATATTACTGCTGGAGAATCCTCTGTACTTCCTCCACAGGGACAAAAAAAGCACAGGACAGGCTGGGTTAGGATAACAGGAAGAACAAACCTGGGACTTTTTCAGTAGGTAGCAGGGCTTCTTCTCCAACTGTTGCCATCTAATACACACTGAAGCTTCTGATGGGGCCCTCCCTGCCTAACACAGAGAGGCTTAATTGCTAATGTCTGGCTTTTAATGAGGGCCTTGATCATGTTCACTTTACTAAATAACTGAGACATTTAAAATGTTTAAGTCATGTTTCTAGAATGTAACTCTTGAAGGAAAGGACATTTAGAAATTTGGGAATACAGAAGAGACTGATCTGCATGATCAAACTTCCACACTCTCCCAAGGGGACTGGCTGGCAAGCTGGAGGCCATGCAGACTTGGACACGGGCTCCTCCAGAGAGAGACAGAGGGTGTAACATTTAGCTTGTAGGTCTTCTGTCCATACCACTGTTCACTGTCAAGTCATTAATGCAAGCAATGTAGTTTAAAGTGAGTATCAGAGGCTCTAATCAATGCCTTTTTATGCTGTAAAGTTGGGGAAGTCTAGAGATTTCGGGGTAGTTAGATCTTTCTAGGTAATATGAATTGAAGATAGGTCACTTTCTTAGAAAAAGAGACAAGGCTTTTCTGAGGAATAAGCCTGAACTTCAGGAGATAGCACTATCTCATGCTTCCATTGCTTAGAGGAAATAAGCAAGAGGGTGAGTCATGTCATGAAATCTCATTCCTCTTCTGCTGTGGATTTTGCTAGGCAAGTATATGCCTCTTAGAGAAGATGTCCTGGCATTTCTATTTAAGCTATTCTCCTCTCTACAAAATACCATAAAGCACAAACAAGATTTGAATAGCAAATATATATGGTAAAATTCTACAGAAAGTAGTACTGTTATACGACTTGAAGAGCAGCTTCTTCTAACAAATCAGTGATACAGTGATTTTTATACTTTAAGCAATTTTTGTATTTTTTACCTCAAAACAACGACTATAGAGGCTTATATCAAAAGTTCAAATGGCATTTGAGGGCAAGCTGCATTGGTTTACAAACAAATTACAGCTACTCCTAATTTTAGTAATCTGTAACTAGAAAGCCTGGATCAAAGCAGGCTAGTTTACTGACTACTTTACTCCTCAGTAGTCTGTCACTGGGAATGTTGGCCTCTTCTGAATATTTCCATTTGACTGATGCTGCACAGATGGGATAACAGTAAACTGTGGGAGTAATAGAAACTGAGTCTCCATGAAGTAAGGAGTACTAGCCTGAAAAAAAACCTCCAAATTTGGTATCATTAATCCCATAATTAGATAAATTCTCAGACTGTAATTATTTATGTTCACTGTATTCATGAATTTAAACTTGCAAACCTTTCTCTTAGTGAATGGGCTATGGTCATAGGAATGGCCTTCTGAAGTGAGAGAAACTACTTTTGCTACTAAGAATTTTCAATAGCAAAAGAAAATACAATGAGTGAGAGCAGTAGGCTTTGAACATAGGGATTTGTTTTCATTGCTGAGTGGGATTAAGAGTGTAAACACTTGATAGGGAAGGGGGGAAAACAAATGAGGGTAAACAAACAGTTTCTTTTGGTTCTTTTTCTTCAGAGACTGTCATGAAGAAGTCACAAGTTTGGAGAGTCGTAAAAACAAAATTTTCTAACAAAGCCTATGTTGTTCATTAATTCTGCATTTCTCCCTTGTATTCTAGTAAAATACTCCTGTTCATGCAGATAGCAAAGGTGAACAAAAAAGTTTTCTGAGCTAAATAGATTTGTATCATTAAATTCACATGCAGAGTTCTTAGAGGAGCCTTGAGTTGATTATTTTATTAAACATGCAATGAGTTCAAATAATATAAAATTGAAATACCGGTGTCCTACAAAACTGGAGAGTGGCAATACCAAGCCATGCTGTAATATGCCCAATGGTACTGCTTCCTAGTTGCAGGCCTGTGGTACTCAGTGCTGTATCTGTAACAACTTAGAATTCTGCTAAATAACACCTTTAAACACTTGTATATATCTTTTCCAGTTCTAACAAGATTAATCATACCAGCAATTTAGTTAACCTCCATATCAACATCAGTGCTGTGGCTCAAGTACAGATCAGAGGGTAAGTATTTGATCATTTCAATTCCTAACAATAACTATTTTTTGTATTGACTCTTTCTGAATACAATAGTCACCTGTAGTCAATCTTTTGTCATCTTATGGCCCCAAACACTTTATCCACCAAGATACTTGAAAATCCCTAGGGAGTCTCACCCCTGCAAGCCTTGCCGAGTGGAGCTACTAAGGACTTACAAGGTCATGGAGGGTAAAACTACCCACATGGACTCAGTGAATTTACTGAGTGTCTATGCAAATGCAGCACACTGTAGAAACTCACATTGTAGTAACATCAGTCAGAGACAACAGTGAATTTGGACATTAAAATAGTGTCTGGATTTTACTAGTACAAAACACATCATCTGGAATGATGAAACACATTATGACAAGGCATGTACTAATGGAGAGCAGAGTGAGGCCTTTGGAGAAAGAATGAATAGGAATCAGCTATGAAGAGGTCAACCAGCTACTCCTGTAATATTCTTATGTTTCTGTCTGAAGCAGTTGCCTTCCCATTGATACAAGGGATACCAAAACTAAAACACAGGATATGATCAAAGATCTCTTTCTATTGCTAATTTCACATACAGCTTGGTTTCAGAAATAATAAAATGCAATTAGGTGATAAGAATCTCAGGCTACCCTGTAAAATCTTGAAACTAGACTCCTACCCTGGCATCCTAGAGGAAACTGGCAGGATTATATTTTAAAGCAAATAATTGCCAAGAATGTTTTTTGGCTGGGATCTCAGATTTCCTACATCTCCTCTTCCCAAACAGCTCTGGACCTTAATCATTCTCATTGCAAGGGGAGAACTTCACTGCCACAGTCAGGCTATGAGGTCTGGCTGGTGCAAGAGGAGTAGATGTCTTTTACATAATGCACCTCAAGGGGCTTCCTTAGGTGTAAACAAATAAAAATACACTTATTTATGTTTTCATCACTTTATTAGAAAAATCTTACAAACATTTTTTCTTCTTTACAAACTTTTTGGAAACTTTTGACCACAATCAAATTATTTTTAATGAAAAGTTCTGTAATATGTAAATAGAGACACCAAAAAATTACCAAAACATATTCATTTCTTAAAAAGTAAATGACCACAAGTGGAAAAATGGCTTGAATTGCTGCCTACAGTATTAAGAACAGGTCATTAAATACTGAAGAATTAGTTCCTTTCCTCTGAACTCTTAACTTTTTTTATTAACTATAGCATGCATGTACAAAGGAAAATTGCCCAAAGCTTTTTTGACAGTGTTTGCTAATTACTCAGAGATGCTGAAGCATACAGCTCCAAGGGAATTACTTGCTCACAGTTTCCTAGATAAAAATAAATGGAACACTGTGTCCACATTTGGACTGGAAAATATCTTGCATTGGTTTCCCTACTGCACCGCACAAAATTGCATGAACTTGAACTGGAATCATTGTATATTTTACTCAGCAAAAGTAAGTAGTTATCAAATGCATGCATATGTACTGGCACAGTGGACCCATGCAAATACTGCCTCTATGAGAAAGGGAGAAATCTTCAGTATTTTATTCAAAAGAAATTTAAGGTAACTCTCTGGGCAGCTGATTCAATGAGCACTTACTCTGGTAACTGAAATTTGATTATTCTGGTTACCTTTTTTTCTCTGAAAATATACCAGTTTTATAGTTGTAATTGTTATTTCCCTCTGCTGAAAGAGCACTAGGGGAATGAGGAATTCAGGAAGGAAGTAATTTGAACTGGAAGGATTTGCAGCTGGCAGAATTCCTATGGTATATCCCACATAACCATTTTCTGTAGAACATAATTCCTTCATCTTATTTTTCAGTGCTCTTGTTTTAATTTATTATCTACATTTGTACTTTGTAATTCTGTGGAAAAGAAAACCAATGCACAGGGAACATGATAGAAAATACCTTTTTTGAAACCTCACACCTGCTTCTTTTTGTCTGTGAGCACTTTCTGGTTTACAGATATTTGTATTAGTTGTGTCTTGGCTTTTGTTTGTAACAACACAGGGAAGTTCCCATTTTCCAACAACAATTATTAATTGAAATTCTTATTGGAAGCAAGACCTTTTGTGAAAGATAACAACTCAGGCTTTATGAATATGTTTAATTTCCTTTATTGTTTTATTTGGCTTGTAAATTTGTTCTCTGGTATACTTGTTGGTACACAATAATGGCCTTTTGAAGTCTACGGAAGCATTTAGATTTAGCAGGATACCACAGGATACCCTAAATTTCATGAGCAGTTGTTGTTAGCTGGATGGTGTTAAATTTTTTCTTCTCCAGTATCCCTTGCTGCTTTGAGAAGCGAAGTATCTATTAGACATTTTATTCATTGTATATGACATAAGAGTTGGAAGCAGGAAAATTTAGTTTCTTCCTGAAGTATTTTAAAATGTCAGCACTTTCAAAAAAAACCCCAAAAACATCCGGTGTTCTCTTCTGTTTTTCAACATGTAATCTGCAGTTGACCTCAGTGGAAAATGAATTAAAACTGGTAGATGAAGTCCATTTTATCAAATGTTATATCCTGAAAAAAATAATTAGCAATTCTGTTTTGACAGTTTTATGTCAGGAAATGTACAGCTTTGGCAAAACAAGCACTGAAACGTTATGACTTTTCTTTAAGCAAAAGATTCTGGAAACAGGGAAACTGAGTGAGAGTTTATCCTTGTAAAGAGAGAGTAATATCATCTTAGTAGTAGCACCAAGAGCTACTACTAGTAGTAACTGATGACATATATCTGTGCCAGAATGCACATACCACGCTAAAAGAAATTCTTGGGATGTGATTTACCAACTTCTCAACAACCAAGTAAGGTTACACTTGGCATCTGAATGAGACCCTTGCAAGGAACTTTCTGTTTTTATGGAAAATAAAGTGCTTGTGATTATTCAAATAGACATGCTAAGAGTACTTTCATGACATCAAACAGATAAAGGATTAATAAATAGCAGATGGAAAGAAAGTTACCAAATGTTGTCACTATGTTCCTTTTTTATGTTTTACATTTGATTGTGACTTTATGGATGTCATTTTATCTATCTGTACCTCAGTGTCCCATCTGTAAAATAAGACAGGCTACTTTGCAAGGTGTTTTAAAGGAACAATGACAGAAGGTATAAAGAATTTACAGTCAGGGAAGGAACATGCATAGCACTAAACGTCTACAGGCTTTAAATGGAAATTAGAAGAGACATTTATTTATGTAGAATTAACTCCTCTTTTGTGGATAATGTGTTCAGCCACCTCATCAGTGAGAATGATGTAAATGTTCAACAGACAACATTCCTCTCTGCAGAGAAAGTCACTCCTGTGTCTGGAAAGGACCATCCATCACAGGAAGTATGACACTAAATGCCCACTCTAAGTAGTCTGTAAGAACTGAGTAGTTCTTAATGAAAGCATTGTATTGTTCACCTCATCTAATTCTAATGATTGTGCCCAAATAAAATGTCCTTAAAGGCTCAGCTTTCTATAGTAGTCTTTATTCTTTTGCAAAAATAATGCAGCTGATCACTGGGAACAGTTACTGTTTTAACCCATTTTATGTATTTCAGAGTGTCTCATCCCCCAACAATTATTTTTCCACTTCACAACTGGGAGCCCAAAGATGAACCTACAAAAGAAGAAGAACTTGGTCCTTTAGTAGAACACATTTATGAGGTAAAAATTTTATGTCATGACAGGACTTCATGCTTCTGCAACTAAAAAAATGATGAATTTGGGTTATTGTCTTTATCTGTAACTAGATAAAGCCACAAATGCATGTATTCTGACTTCAGCAAACAACTCAAGTACTAATCTGAAAATTCACAACTCCAGTATCTCTTCATGTTAGTGGAGCAGATAGCAGTTTATGCTAGGAGTCTGGTTTTGACATCTATAAACATTTTGGGAGCTTGCCAAGAGCTAAAAACAGTGTTTAAAAGCTCATTGCACTCAATACCAAATATTTTCAGTAACTTGACTGGTTTCTCATTAAAAGCTGTGAGTGCTGTGCACAGGAAGAAATATGTTTCCTTTGACATTTAGCTGTAGACATACATGTAAATTGTGACCTCATTGCTCAGAAAATGTTCTGTGGAAAATAACAGTTCACGTTTGAAATATATGTATTTCTGATTTGTATTTTTGTTGGGTTTTTTGATTGATGACTCATTGATTAAAAAAGAAGAGTTCAGGCTAGAAAAAAGTTCATTGAGTGAATTGCATGGAATACAATCTTTGGAATCTGATGAATGACCTTTATTCTAGAGGGTAAAAGAGATTGCTTCACATATGGTAGTAATTCACAAATTAGCACTCAAGAAAATTTAAGCAAGTGATCTTAATGAGAAGTGTAAGATTACAATTTGAATGAATAATATTGAACTGAAATGAAACCAATTATAAAATACAAATTACTAGTGAATTACTTAACACATTTCTCTAAACTGAAAAATCTCTAACAAATCTTCCTGTCTGAAGCATTTGGGCTGATTCTGGAATTATATATGTGTCTTCAAACACATTGAAGCTGCAGTTGTTGAAGAAACCATTTTCATGGTTCACTGATATCAGCAAAGCATGAAAAAAGCCCAAAGACTGAAAGTGGGATTTTTTCTTCTAAATAGAATTTATCAACCACAAAAATTCCACATATTTATTTAAAAAGGCATTCTCATATCTCTAGAAACTTTGAGTGGTGCTCCATGATATTCTCCTCCTTTAGGTCTCATGTCCAGTATTTAAATTGTTCATACTTTTTTAGGTAATTTTAGGAATTATGAAGGAAAAATGTAGGAAAAAAATGGGAAAGGTTATGGATTTATTTAATACAGACTCAGAGACAAAAAAAAGATTGTTCTACATTTGCTGCTGGCTTTGTTGCTAACATGGAGGCGTCCTTTCACCCTACCTGTCACACATTCTCCATCAATAAATTTATATTAATAATCTATACATCTTTCCCAAAGTACTTAAAAGATATGGGCAATAAAAATTTGGAAATGTCTCAGTGGTTTCTGTGGTTTTTAGTATTATTTACTGCCTGGGGAATTTCTGATTATATTTGTTTAACAGCTGCACAATATAGGACCAAGTGCTATCAACAACACAGTTCTTCGTGTCGGTTGGCCTGTATCCAGTCAAGAAGAATTCCTTCTTTACATTCTTCATATTCAGACACACGGACCATTGCACTGCCAAACGAGCTCTCCTATAAACACAATGCAAATAAAGGTAAGTCAGCTCTTTTATTTCCATCCCTGTCTGCATTTTGCTTGATTTTTTTCTGCCTATACTTCACAATTGGATAGAATTTGGGGGGAATTTTTCCCAGTGACCTTGGGTAAGAAGCATGATATAGATTGTCTATCATGTTTCTAGTGTCACAGTTGTGTTGCATGGTATGTGTTTGGTTTCTGTACTTCAGCCCTGCAGCATTATATACAAGATATTTCCATTTTAAATGGAAATTTTCAGGGTTTCCCTTGAAGGCCATTTTTAACATAGCTTTGAACAGATTACACATTTTTTTATCACTTCTCATGAAACCGCTAAAATTTGTGTGTCCAAAGTCCATAAATTTAGAAATTCCTGTGTACAGCAGTGCTTAGCAGATGAACTTTCAAAGGTGACATAAAGCTTTGTTATGCCAAAGGATGCACAGAGATCTTCAATTGAGTCTGATACAACCTAGCACTGATTTGTTTATCAAAAGGTTTTACACTTGAACCTGTTAGCAATGGAGAAAATCCTTTATAGCACAATAATGCAATATCATTAAATCAAAAGAATCAGACTTCTCAGAGCTGTTTATTAGACAGCAGGTATTGTAACATTGTCTTTTTAAAGGTTTTAACACAATTTTAGTTTCCTGTTCCAGTGCAAATAATTTGGTTTTTTAGGAACATAGGCTAGTTCAGGGTAGAAGAGATCTCAGGAGTACTCTAGTCTAGCATCCTGCTAAAGCAGGGTTGGCTGTGATTTCAGACTAGGTTGTTCAGGACTTTATCCAGCCTGGTCTTTGAGACATCCAAGGACAGAGACTACAGAACCTCTCTGGACAGATTCTGCTGCTTCCTGATCATCCTTACAGGGAAAATATTTTTCCCTTCACACAGTCTGAATCTCTCTTGTTTCAGTTTATGCACATTGCCTGTCATCATCCCACCATATACCTCTGAAAAGCCTGGCTCTGTTATAGTTATAACCTTCTCCCTTCAACAGGCTCAGTCCTTTAAAAGCTTTCTGATCTCTGGGCTGAACCAGAAATGTTCCTCCACTCTCTCCCCACAGGACAAGAGCTCCAGCTCTAGGCATCTCTGAGAGCCCTCCACTGAATTACACTTTAGTATACTGATCTCTGTCTTCTGCTGAGGCTCCAAAAATGGATGTTGTATCTACATGTGGTCTAACAAGTGATGAGCAGAAGGGAATAATCACTTCCTCAGTGTACTACTGCCTTTGCTCCTCTTCATACAGCCCAAGATGCTCTTGGCCCTTGCTGCTGACAGGGCAGACTGCTGACTCATTGGCAGCTTAGGCCAGGACTTTTCCTGCACAGCTCCTTCTTAGTCAGTCAGTCCTCAGCATGTTTTTTTGCACTAAGTATAGGAGAAGATACATCATTTTAATATCACATGCCATACTTCATATTATGGTCAAGTTCAATATAATATGAGACACTATAATCTGTAAAATGGGAGTAATTTTAGAAGCCTAAATATTTTTACCTGTCTTTAAGTGTTAATGATTTTAATTTTTCAAAGAGCATGCATTGAATATCCTATAGAGGGAAGATGCCAACTGGGATTCTGCATGGAATGTACTCCAGAAATTGAAGTTTTCCTGTATTGGCATTTGATAAGAGGATTGATACAGTCTGCAATTATTTTCTGGCTTAATCAATATTAACTTGTGAAAGTTACAACTTTCTCAACAGGTTTTGGGTTTTTCTGCTGGGAAATTATTCTGTAATAATTTTAATCATACCAGCAAAATAGGAAAAGTTCCTATACCATTTTTTCATTAAGTTCTATTCCTAAGTATTGTTTGCCACCCAAGTGGTGTGTCCATTCTTCTTTTATAGAAGAGCTGAAGATCTCACTTCAGAGGAAACACTGACAAGGGGAAGCTGAATAGAGGCCTCCTCAGTATAGTGCTCATATGCCAGCATCTAAAAGCCTGCTTTGAAATCTATGTTTGGGATGGCACGTGCCCCCAAAAGAGCTTGGTTTGGCTCAAAAAGATTTAGCAAAACACAGCTCCACATATTATCCCATCAAAAACAAGGTATCCAATTTATTAAGCACAACTGATTCCAGACACTTCTGAAGTAAACAACAATTCTTGAGTTTAACCAGTAGCCTGTTAAACATCTTGTGGGGAAAGCTGCATTCCAAATGCTAAAAGTGCTGTGAGTCTTTTACATACCAGTGAGGGGTTTTAATTTTGGATGAAAGTGGAGACACCTTGATAGTGAAGGAGATTGCTCACAACCAGAGGAGCTACAAGTCTTCAGTTTAAAGAGGCAGAACTACAATATATACTTACAAGAATATAGAAAAACTGATATGTATAAAAATGTATGTATACATTATGGTTAGATTTTTGTGTTTCATCCAGGAAGCCAGAGAGGATTAGGATTCCACTCTATTATTTAGTTACTTCAGAGGAAGAAAAAGCAAATGAGCAATAGGGAACTGAAGATACAGAATGTTTCCATTTTTCATCCAAAACCCAGCATATTTGGGAGCAGAGGATATATTTTATTTTTTTTAATTAATCTTTTTCACCCCTTTTTCAAGCTGAGCTGCTGCATTTGTGTTTGCAAGCCTAGCATTTCAAAGCCACCAGTCAGGTCAGTTTGCAACTATGGGAAAAGGAGTTCAGCATCCTTAATCCCTGGCCACTAAATTCTAAAGTTCAATCAAGAAGCTGAGATGGGAGCACTGCTGTCAGGAGAGTAGAGCTCCAGGGTAGAATAGTGCCACAGTATTTAATGACATTTTCAGGCAATGTGTTTTTTAATTCTTTTTTTTCAGTATTTTGAGTTTGTTTTTCCTTCTCCTATGTGACAATGATAACATCTGTTAAATAAACACAACCAAATTCTTGTAAAACTTGTGCAAAATCTTCTTGTAATAATTCTTGGAATAATGAAATGGGAGCTAAATATGTACCAGTTGTGATGTATATTGAGGGCTTCTTCAAAGGCTTGTTATTATATTGTGCTTCTTTTAATTTGTCATTATTAAAGGGGCCTATATATGCTGATGAAAGAATCCTAGAAAGACAGTTCCCATATGTTATCACACTGAAAGGGGAAGATTTACTACCTATTTAACTGTTCCCTTACTGCAAAAAGACACAATGTTAACCTAATTAAGCAACAGGAAAGAAAAAATTGTTATTTTTCCTTAAGAGGTTTTCATCAGTTAATAAATTATAGTATTTTCCCTATTGCAGGATGCTTTTGACTGAAGATCTCAGTCCTTGTCAAAACAGTTCCTTCTTTACCCTCACAATATGTATCAGATTAATGGTACAGATTTTGCACATGCAGTACTACACAGCATGAGTTTGTGCAAAGTTTGGTGTGTTTGTTGCTATTCTCTTCCCTTTAGTGCTACAGCATTTCTTACAGTTACAAACATTTTGTTTAGGAGTTTGTTTCAGATATTTTGTATTCAGAGGTTAAAGGAACTGATAAGATGGGTTTGATGTAGATCCTTATAATCTGAGGCCCTTAAATATTAGTCTTTCTATGTTTAGGTGATTTCCTGTTCAGATCTTACTACAAACTTCCACATATATTTTATTGGTATTTTGCATGACTGGATTGTCATAAATTGGAATTTATCTTTCCCTCTGTGGCTTCTCTGAGGCTTCTTGAAAGAAGCTGTAAGTGTGTAGAAATGAAAACACAAGCTGCAAACAATAAAAGTAGCTTTTTGTCAGAAAAGGAAAATCTGTGAAGATAAAGCTGAAGAGAACTCATTTGAATATGACATTAAGAATTAACAAACTGCTTCATTATACAAATTTGAGTTGTTAACAAAGGAAATCTGTAATGAATAACAATCAAAAGTTGTGTTGCTAGATTTCAGATTTTCTTTTTTATTATTATTATTTTATTTTCTAAAGCTGGGTAAATCATTATATTTCAATTCTGATTTGAAATAAAGACCAGACTTCAGTGCGGCAACTTTGAATTTATCCTGTTCCAGGGATCAGAATCTGGCCCTGAGAGTCTAACAAAAATAAGTACAGCAATGTGATTGAGTCCAGTTAAAAACAAAAAAATTATCTACTGTAATTCCTATAACTGGGCAATATCTCACTGTGTTATTACTAGTCAGTTGCCTAGCTGTAGACAGGATATTCTTATGTCTGTGGTATTAATTTAGAAAACAGTGTTCATCCAGAATTCAGGACCTCTGAGAAAGGAGCAAATCTGTTAGAATCATTATATGAGTATGTCAGTACCATTCACATTTTTTTCTCTTTGCAGTTTGCTGTTCCAGAAGACACCCCTGAACTTGCTGCTTTTTTATATAATTCCACAATTTCTCATTACATCAGGAGAAGGGAAGTCACAGTGGCAGAACCTCACAAGAAAAACTCTGCAAAGATATTGGTGAGCTATATAAAAACGATAAACTGTGACTGTGCATGCAATATATCAAGGTGGCTTTTGATTGGACTGCAGTTTATTTACAGACTTGTAAATACCATTCTAAGTGATTTTTAACCTCTCCATTTAAGATTCTGTTTATTATACATCACCATGCCACAGATTAGCAATTTTGCTTCACAGATTTTTCCATTAAAAATCATGCATGCCAAATCCTGGGCTGTCTCACTCCTGGCTGTTTGTAGATAAACTTCTGTGGTCATGCAATGGCACACTGGGAAATTCACATGGATTTAGAGAACAAGCCCCTCTTCCACAAACCAAATTTCAGATTCTGACTTCTGAAGTGTAGATCTTTTGATGTTAACTTCACCCCTATCATTCTGGCTTTTCATAAAGAGTAGCTCATACTTAATTAAAATTGACATTTTCATGTAAAGTAGCTGTTTTGACATGCAGCTAATTTGTAGTATATTTGTTCCCTCCAATACATGCCTATATACACAGAGAAAGGTAGGACTCCCTTTACAGTACCACAAGCAAGGCAAATAGGACAGGTCACTGCATTTTTAACATTCCAGACAATACTGAATCAAAAGCAAAGATCGCTTGGTACCTGAGTGTTTGGACATGGATGTATTTTCAAAAGGTTGGGTTTTTTCTATTCCTGCATGCAGTGTGCCATCTTTAAGGGACTTAAGCATTGTAGGTATCAGCTCCCCTTGCTCAGAGGCTGTGTTCTGACTCAGTGACCTTGAGGTCAGTTGTGGGATTCATGCAGTCAGTGTTCTCTATTTATTTTTCTAAACCTCAGGCAGAGTTTATTTCATTCTGTCCAGTCTGTTACTAAGCTGTTTACTACAAGCTTATGTTTGAAATCCTTGACATCACTAGAATTTGATAGGAAGAGAACCTGACAGACCTAAGTATTTTGGAGTAATAGAATGATTATGCTGCTTCTGAAAGTAAATTTGGCAGTTTTCATAACAGGAAGAAGATAGAATCTGAAAGGAATGAATACCATAATATTATTAAGAACAAAATCACAGATCAGCTCATCTTAAGCAATAACCGCTGATGATTCCTATATAATTATTTCATCACCTAACAGCCTTTGAAGAGTCCAGTTCTGTTGGGGCTAAAGGAAAAAATGCCTGGGCTTTTGAAGACATACCAATCAATACCACAGAACATTTAATCCATCCTGCAGTATTACCTTAATTATCAGTTATCTTTCTTGGTGATTAGGTCATATGCTGCCAGCATAAAAGTTACTACAGGAACTGAAAGTGGTTAATGAAATTCTTGCAGAGTATGTCTCCATCTTAAAATACAAAGCAGAGATTTTTCAGCTGCTTGATGTAGACAGTACTTAGCAGAGTACTTAATAATATAATATTGGCACTGTGAGGAGTTCTTTTAGTTCAGTATGTTTTTCTTAAACATGATGTAGGACTGGGTTGGGTAAAGTGCTTACCACTAGCTACATAGCAGAACTTTTTCAGAATAGGCATAGAAAAGCAATAAGTCCTGTCTTCAGTTAGAAAGGTGTCCCAGTTCTGTGTGGCTTCAGCATTGGATACTACAGATTGAGAAAAAATAAAAACAATTTTGACACATTTGAAGTATGCATAGATATGAATACTGCTCTAGAAAAGAACTAATTGGCCAGGGGTAATTCTCTGGTAAAATTTGTAAATTTTTTTCAAAAATCTTAAGTTAATTTCATTTTTTCCAAAGCATTTTCAAAATGAGGAGAAATGTTCTGAGAGCTCCTTTTTCTGTTTATACTGTTTATTAAACATTTGGTTTCTCTTCCACTAGTTCTGTTGTTACAGTGTTCTGAAAATCACTACAGGCTAAATGCATCACTAAGGAAAATAGAAATATGTGTTCATGTTCTAAAATGTCAGCCAAAAGTAGAATTTTTTGTATACTAATGATTTATTTTGTTAATATGTATTTTTGGCTGTTGTGATTAATGAAAACAGGTCAACTCCTTCCTGCAAGATAAATAAATATGGTTGGAGGATGTTTAAATATGAAAAGCCAAATAAACAGATAGATTGAAATACTCATTTTAAAAAAGGTTTATAATTGCAAGTTCCAGGGTTTACAGTTTCATATTCAGGCAGATTTAGAAAACAGTGGCTAAGCACACAACTTCTCTTTGACTTGTAATAAGAGAGAGATTTATAGGGAAAGCTGTTTATTAAGATAGAGGATTCCTTAAGGGTGTTTTCATATCTGTTACATATATCATCATCTCTTTTTCTGAAGTATGGGCTTTGGTAGTGCAGCCTCTCCTGAGGGGAATGTTCTTCTGAAAATTTAGCTATGTTTTTAAGGTCACAAGTCCTTCTGTCATGAGCATCAGTAAACAATCCAAAGGGAAGAATTCTCTTCTAGCTTATAAAATACGAATCAATTAAAACCTCATCCTTTCTCCTGAATTCAACCAAAGCTTTTCAGGTAAAACACATTTATGTATATATAAACCTATGCAGTTTTTTACACATGCTTTTCATCAATTTTGTATATGAGCTTTTTTCTTTTCTATGTCCCAAACACCAAATAATTTCTGTATTTACTCCATGATGCTCTGCTCATTCCCTTCAATAGCTTGCAGTCACTTTTGATATCTTCTGTGACATTCTTCTGGCAGAATTCCAACAGAATATGCAGTTTTGAATTACATTTGCTTGGCTTTGGTCTTCAACCCTGTGTATGAGCCAGAATCACAGCTCATGAGGAACATTTCATGGACAACAAGCTTCAAGTAGAGCAACTAATGAATCTCAGTAAATATTTTGGCTGCTAAACTGTAAATATCAGTAAGAAAACCAGGAGAGCTAGAGGGAGAGAAAGATTTCAGAACATAAATAAAAATTTCAGGCATAGAAAGCAGAAAAAAATCAAGTTGAAATCACAAAATAACTGACAAAGACAAAGCACATTTTTCAAAGGACTGTTTATAAGAATTGTTCAGACTAGATATTGCTGAAGATTATTACTTTTATTTTCATTACTACAGGTAGGTGGTGGTATTGATTGGTGGTGCAAAAAGAATCTCCCCTTTGGTATGTAGTTCTCACAATGACTCATGGCCTATCTCATGTATATCAGATTAAACTACCAATTTCAGGCTACTTAACTCTTTGAGGGAAAGTGGATTTGTTTTACTAACTTATAGCATTTGAAAGTGATTATACACCATTTTAAAGCATAGGCATGATTTGCCTTTATTTTGCACACAGAACTGTACAAATGTGAAGTGTATCCTAATTGCCTGCACTGTGGGACAACTGGAAAGAGGGAAGAGTGCAGCACTAAAAATCAGATCCCGGCTGTGGGCCCAAACATTCATGGAGGTAATTCACACAAAAATATTTCTGTACACAAAAATGCCTGCATAGTTTATTTGACAAGATATTTAAGAATACAAATTATGAAATTAAATGGGCCAAATGCAAATCCCTTCTGTTATAACATTCTTTGAATCTTACTGGCTCTGTTTCAGGTCACATGCATACTGTATACTTTCCTTTTCACCATCACTTCCTCTCAAATTCATATCTTGAATCCTACTTGAAAATTACAAGATGCTTTTTAAACACCTTTCCTGGTTTTGTTTCTGCTTTCTTGGACTGTCTCAAATAAATAATTTCCCAAGTCTCCATGCTGTGCTCTCCTTTCATCACATCTTTCACAATGAAAGCTTAAAAAAAACAATTGTTACTCATTCTCCATTAATCTGTGGAGTAATGTATAAACTCATATGACCTATAACACTCATGTATTGAGAATCTGTAGCATACCACTAAAAAAAAGAGACAGTCCAGACCATGGGAAAAATTAACTTCTTTGCAAATTCTTGCATTTTCAACTTCATCTGCTCTCGGAATTGTATCTACACTGCATAAGACAGAGGGATTGCACTGTGAGCTGTTGCCTTGCAGCTGTCTGTGTGTCTGTAGTTCTATGTGGTTGTCATAGCTTTAACAATGATCAGTACATTGAGAAAATTATAATTCAGTTTACTGTTACTAGGAAATAACTGCAGATCCTGTCTTCATCAAACTGATTGGTTATATATTACCTTCCTTCTTCAATTAAATTAGAAATCCCCAGTCTTATCACCTGGAATTTAAGAACCTTCTTGTGTTCCCCATAGTGGGAGAAGAATGATTTATCACGACAATACCACTTACCTAGCAAGAGAAGAGTTGAGGATCTTCAGCTTACAACAGCTCCTCACACCTTTTAAGTTAAATTTCTCTTTCCTCAAATGTGAAAGTAGATAAAATAAATTCTTCCTCAGTTTCCTGGAGAAATGAGAGAAGATGGGAAAGTACAGAAAGCAGGATGCCAGCTCAACAGCTAACCATCATAGTTCCAAATCCACAATAGGTACATCCTTTGGGTGTCTCAGGTGTACTGGACTGTGACAGTGCTTACAGAAAGGATGACTTGAAAGGTCTTTTCCACCTGTCTGTAAGGAATTAAGGTGACTTTTTGTGTTCCTTCGACAACATCTATTCTCACCATTATAACTGAAGATAGCACAGATCTGGCTTGCTTGAGAGAAAGTGACTTCTATCTAGTTCATTAACAAAGGACATCCTTTCAGATACAAGGTTAATTCATTCCTGATTTTTATATAATAACTGTCAGTTCCAGGAAACCTTCATATCCCCTCTTCAGTTCCCTTAACATAAATGCAGTGTTTTTAAAAGGAGTTATATTTGGCTAAAGGGTTTGAAAGACTAGACTGGATGTACTTCAGTTTGCTCAGTGAGTCATCTGCTAGTGGGAAAATACAGCAGCCCCTGGTTCAAATTTAAGTCCAAAATGCTGAAAGCTTGGGTATCTCTCTGTCCTTCCAGCTGCAGATATCTGTCCCCATAACTGGGAAGGACATCTTTTGGTGTAAGCTTTTGCAAAGGTCTTACAAAACTTTGAACAGAAAATATCAGCATGTAAGCATCTCTGCACTCATAGGAAAAACATATGTATTTGAAAATATGATGGGAATTTTATTCAATATTTTTTTCTAGTTCCAGTAAGAGTCTGTTTGACCATTGCACACTGGCTAGTACCTGGTAAGTTAAGAACTTAACTGCAGTAGTTCCAAGAAATATCACAATGAAATCAACCCCCTTGCACAGCTCCTTAGGTGCCAATTTTACAGGTATTTCAGTGAGCTTTGTTTAAAGCATTAAGGTGTTTTTTTGAAGTCCAGCTTAGTATGTAACAAGAAATAACTAGAGGATATTAAAGCTAAGTAATAAGAAGCAGTGAGTATTTCTCAGAGGTTTTGGTTGTGGCAGAGAATATACAACAGTTGGAACAAATTAGCTACAGAAGACATGAAATGTCCTTTTCTTAGGATCTCTTAATAAAGCCAGAATCATTTGCTAGAACATGATCTTAGCCTGACAGGTTTAGAAGAAGGGTAACTGCATGAAATTCAGTGGTGTGTTCAATGCAGGAGCAGTGGAACTCATCTGATTTAAAACTATTCTAAAAAATTGCAACATGCTGCCCAGTGAGGTTGTGGAGTCTCCTCTGGAGACATTCAAACCCCACCTGGACATGTTCTATGTGACCTACACCAGACAGTTCTGCTCTGGCAGGGGAATTGGACTCAATGGTCTCTCGAGCTCCCTTCCAACCCCTAGCACTCTGTGAATCTGTGAATTTAAGTCATTTGAAAGTTACATGCCAAACCTGGTTGCCTAACTGTAGCAATGGCAAGCAAAGCTCTCTTCAGAAGATGCTTTTTTCAGCTGATTTGAAACAGCCTTCTCTACTCTCCTGATCTGTATGGTGTAGAAGGGTCACAGCTGTGCCTTGGGACACAAAGTGTCTACAGACACACCAGGCGTTGACAGTGCTGCAATCCCTTTAGCTCCTCCTTGCTCCTTAATAAATCCTTCTTGCTGTTCCTGTACCTCCCTTTTCTCCATGAACTCAAGAAGGAGATTGGAACCTGACACTAACCTGTGGGCAGTGGTGAGGATGAGCCATCCTTTAGGTCCCAGGGTGCAAAGTCCTCATGGCAAACACTCCTGCAAGTACATCTTTTGCTTACTCCACTGTCCTTACACACCCTTGGTATCAAACAAGGCTCTTTATGGTCTGTGATGTTTTTACCTTTTATCTGTGTCCATAGGGAAGGTTTCTGTTCCTTTCAGTTACAAGCCTTGTAAAGAGTTAGGAGGCTCCACTTTAAATCAACAGATTTTTTTCTAAGTAAAAAAAGGAAATCCCCCTAGAGAACTGTTGCATCCTCCCAATTATGTCTAAGAAGCTGCCAGAATAATATGACCCCTGCTTCACATGTAAGCTCATATAGTGAGAAGAGAAAAAAAGCAAATAGTGTGATGGGATCTGGTTGCCTTACTCCCACTCACCTCACAACAGTTTCCTTTTTCACAGCCCCTTAACAGACATACAAGCATCACCACACAAGACTGCAGAGAATAGTTTCCTAAAAAGGGCATAAGCTGCTGTTAGTAAGCCTGTAAACTCTTTCTGAGGTTATTTTAGGAGTAAATGGAAGTATACCTTAAATTGTTCTTAACTAGGCTGAAAACTGCAGATACAAAATGAGGATTAAGATACACTCAAAATCATCAGGATGTGGTGATTCTGAACCACTAGGGACTGTTCAAGGGCCCAATTAAGCCCCACAGTCATAGTTTTGTAAAGAACCTTAGAGGAAAAGAAGCTGTCTCTACAGCAACATCCCAAACTCTTTTACACATGCAATTAATGTATAAAAGTATGCCAAAGAAAGCAGAATAATGGTGACATACAACATTCCTTAACTGTGTTATAATTTAAAGAAAGATGAGTTTATCAGCAGAAGTTGTTTGTGCTCATTAAAGCCAAGAATACAGTGTCATGTATTTTCTTGGCATAGATATGTCATTGCAAACCTGATAAGAATTTGATTGAAAGTGATTGATTAATGCTAGGATGAAATAATTCAGGTTTCTCATTGCAGTTACATGGATCAGCCTGTATATTTGGTTGCCACAAAAGATCAGTCATGTATTGAGTGACTCCTTCCTCTTCTACTTAGTTTAACTGGCAGCATCTGACCTCCTTGCCTCTTGACAGTTGTAATCTGTCACCTTAAAACCCAAACTCCCATAACAAATAACAGTTAAATGACGTGCAACGATTAGACATGTTTGAGTAAATAAAGCAGCCCAAATTTCCCAACCAGGCAACAAAGATAGAAACAGACATTGTGCAAAGGGCAAGAAGAATCACAGACTTTTTTGGATTAACTTCAAAGTCGGTCTGTAAATATGATCCCTTTAGTAAAGCTGACTTTGGATTCGGACTTGCTGATCGAGCAAATAATATCCTGATTCGTGCAAAAGAGAAACAACCTTACATGGTTATGTTACGTTGTGTTGTTAGGGCTCTATTATGTCCCCATTTGTCTAATCATGATATTTCTGAGTCATCAGAGGAAGATCCAAGGAGATCTTGCCCAGTGTTCTTTGAACTCTGAGGGTACTTTTTAATATAAGGGTCAGGAGCTGGATAGTAAAACATCTGTTTTGAAAATGTATTTCTAAATGATGAATTGGTACCATCTGTCCCATTTGCGACATTCCAGGCTCCAAGCTCTTTGGACATTTACAGCACTGTGGGAAGTAGAACTCTGCTTGTTCTTGACTGTTATTTCAGCCTGTATTGCAAGTTCCTTTCAAGGATAAAGTCCTTCTGGGAGAGCCTGGGGAGGCAGTAATGTAAAAAAAACACAGGGTGTTCAAGGTTCTCAATAGGTTTGAAGTATATTTTCTTTTCTTCTAATGTTTTTGAATATTATTGTATTATTCCTCTCTTGACTTTGAGATATATCCAGGTACTTGGATTTGGCACCCCTGACTGCATGAACTTTAATAGCTAGAAGGGAGAAAAATCTAGTTTTAATCTGAGAAAGCTGAAAAGCAACAGAAACGCGGCAGCCACACTGTAATCGGGTGCTCTCTTCGAACACAAAGCCAAGTTTGGCTTCTCTCTGTTTCTTTTTCCATGCCCGAATATGGCAATATATTCTTGGCATAATAAAGATGATGAGTGCTGCAACACCCACATCTTAAGTGCCTGGACCCAAACTGAATCCCAAACTTAAAACTAAATTCCCAGGCTCCCTATAGAGCATACAGAGACAATGAGCTACCTCACACAAATTGATTGGCAATAGCTATCAAGGTGGTGCAAGAGGGCTATCTCTTATCAGGAAGGTAGGCACCCAGATTAGAATCAAGCAGGAATATTTCCACTGTCTCAGAAGGCAAAATACAAAAGTTACTCAGAAGGTATCTACAGCATTAGTTAAAAGACTTAAGGATGACTGAGCAGTATAGTGGTTAGATAATTCATGACTGGAAGACATGACAATTTTCTCCATAGCTTGAGAAACCCTACATCTCTGCTGTGTAGAATGTTGGTGTTCCCTTTTGCTCAAGCTGCAGCTCTACACAGAAAAATATTGAGAGCAATGGAGTGGTATAGAAAATGAGAAAGAGCCTGATGTAATTCCTTTTTATTTTGAGCCATCGGCTATGTCTTCCCAGTCCTCTCATCTCCCTTGGCCTTTATTGCCTGACACCTGGAGATGTCACCCCTGTTAGCAGGCTTGCTCTATTTGTACTTCCTTGATCAGAAATTTTGTTGAGAATCTCAATATTCTACTACTGGTGAACCCAGAGATGGTTTTTAAGGTACTCTAGGTAGAAATCCTCTAGGCTAGGTGATGCTTATGGGACAAGGATCCATTTTAGCTGCACAAAGGCCACTGGGGGCTGTGTGCAGATAACCAATGCAGTGGGGCTGTACAGATTGTCCTCTGTGCAGCATGGGGGTGTTTGCACTCAGAACAGAGGTGAACTGATGGAGGTGGTCCAAGGCAGGTCAGAGGTCTGTCCATTTTATAGGCTTCTTTATTCAATCCCTTTCCTCTCTCTCCTCTTTACTATGGGATCAATTGTTCCATCTCTTAAGTGGGATATGACCCCAAGGAACAATAGTTTCTAACCTCAACACAGAACCTGTTCCTCTGCCCAGTGGAAAATATCTCTGTCAAGGGAAGCTTGCTCGGTCTTTTCAAAGCATGAATCTGCAGCCAGCCTGAATTCCTTATCTATGGTTAGAATTAGGGAAGCACCATAAAAGTAAGTGAGAGAGAGATCTTGATATCTCACTGATCGTCATATATAAACAATATACAGAAGACTGGGTAGATTATTTTAATTCAGACTGAGAATTAAAGGCCATAAATTTGATTCACTACCTTTCAAGCTACATATGATAACAAAAGGAGGAAGTCATCAAAGAAATTTGTCTTTGTATCAAACAACTGTTGTTATTTGAAAAAACAAAATGAATATAAAAGAAAACTCGGGGGGGGGTGTCAAAAATTCTGCATTGTACTAGACTTGGTTGTTTATGTGGAATGAAGACTATCAAGAAAGCATCCTTGGCACTGAACTGTCTGGACATTTTCTGGGTGTGGGCTAGCTTTGTTTTCATTCATTTTTACTTAAAATAATTCCAAAATGTTAACAAGAGCAGAACAAGAGACTCTTGCTGGATGTGCTAAAGTATAGGTAATATTATTTGTATGAAGATATAAATCACTTAAATCAGCAACCATTAAACTCTGTATATTAAAATGTTCTGAAATCACAACAAAATATTTGCCCCCGTTATAACTTAAAATAGTTTATTGAAATGAATGTGAAATGTATATGTGAAGTGTCAGAAGTAAATGATAGAATTTACTGTACTGGCTTCGGTCACAGGTGCATTTGGGTGAACATACCCTCTTGTTAGAAATAACACAAGTACTTTGTGACTGTCCACAGGGTCATAGATGCATTTTTTTAACAAATTAGTAAAAGAACAAATAGTTGTATGATCTCTACTCTCAGCATTTATGCAAGCTACTTTATTTATTGGCAGCAGTTCAGGTTTTTGAAGCTATGGGTCAAGAGAGCAAGCTAATGAAATCCCAAAGCATATATTTAAAAGGTAACACCATATTGCTTACCCTTTTGTCTCTAAAATCTGCCAGACTCCAGCAGAAACAAATTTTAGTTTTCCAGAAGGAAACCAATTTTAATCAAGCAAATCCAGTATTGTTCTAACAGCACTGAACTCTGTATGTAACAGAAGTAAGTTCTGGGGGAAAATCCCACCACAGCATGCAGCTTGCAGTAGAGGAAGTTTGTGCCCTTGGGTTAGGGTGAGTTCACTGGGCTACATCTAACTAGAAGAACAGTCCATAGACCACAAAGGGAGTGGAACAAAGCCCTTCTGGGAAGTCTCTCCAGTAGTTCAAGTCAGGCTTCTTTAATCTGTTAAAAGTTTTGTTCTTCCTACCCTCAGTCTAGCTACCTGTGGGCCAGATATATCCCTGCTCTTTAGTCTGCTCTCTAAGATGCTTCTATATGCCCTAAAGATGTTTTGGGGAGACTTAAGATCTTTGCCTGAGCTTCCTGCAGAAACCTCCAGCATTCCACTGGAGCCTGGAGAACTCTCCTTTGAATTGTCCAAGAGTTTTCATCACTTCCCTCATTATTTCTGTTTGTCTCAATTCTGCTTAGGGAAACATTACATGGAATATTTATTTGGAATACTTTCCATCACTTCTGGATATTTCCACATCTTGCAAATGTTAACAGAAACAAAGGCTACAGTTAAAAAACTCTGTTTGCAGAACAAAAGCACATAGAGAGAGAGAAACCTTAATAAATACACCAGCAGGAATCTACCCCACAGGCAACAAAGGGATTGGTTGTGTTTTTCCTACTTGCGAGGATATTGGCAAATAGGTATCTCAGTGATGCTTGCAAGAGCAGGCTCTTGCTTGTTCTACCACAAGGGGAACTCCAAAAGGCCTCCGTAGCTAACGCTAGGCTCTCTAATACTGGTCATCATGTACTGACATTCACAAATATATAAATATCAGATTCCTTCTTCCCCTTGCTCTGAGCCATAATGAAACCCTCAGCTTGAATTGCAAACCATAGGTTCTACTGTTTCCAGTAAACACTGAATATTTAAACATGCACTATTTAAAAAATTACATGGTAAAGAAATGCTGTTTCTCACAAAAACTATGAGAGTTACAGACAAGGCTGTAGAAGAGACAGCTTCCTGTACCTCCCAGGTGCTAATACAAATAAAAATCCTGTTTGCAACTGATGCTGACCACAGTCTTTTGCCACAAATACGTAATTCTGTGGAAGCCAGAAAATATTCTCTAGACTCTAATATTCTTCATTTCTATAAAGCAATGGATATGTGCAGCATTTCCAAGACCCTAATGAAGGGCCAAAGAGTCTTGATAGGTGTGGGCACAAGACAAGGTTATTAACCCCAGCCAAGCATTTATCCACAGGAAGAACATACACTCTTGATGTTCTTGCTGCTGATGTAAGCTGAAAATTAAATAATCCATGTATAGTAGATGACTGTGTTTACAAACAAACCTTTCCCGATCAGTGAAGGAAAGAAACAGTAGCCCATATTATCATGAGGTCATCTTGCCTCAGTCTTTGCTCCACAAAACAACTGAAAGGGGAGAAAGATTTCTTAGACAGGATTTATGCCTTTGATGCAACAGGAAGTTTCAGAGAAAATCCCCACCTAGCAGGGAGGAAAAGATGGTGCAGCATCCCATAGTAACTGAGCCTTTTCAATGAAGCAGAACTCCTAGATGTGCAATAATTAGAAGGAAGAGGAAAGACTTTTGCAGAAGGGGTTTTAGGAAGGGACAGCAACACTCCAAATATACTGGACTTTAAGAAACTGGTGCCAGAATGAAAGATTGCTTTACTTACAAGGCTCTGTCTTTCTGTAAATCAGTTACCAAATAGTGTGTTGAATTCTGCTCATGGTATTTCAGAAAGGATAGCAAAAAAATATTAAGGGCTTCAAAAATATTCTCATACAAAAGAAAAATCATTGTTTACCTGAAGCGCCTAATGTAAGGGGATATAGTGATAGTCATAACTTGTAGCCATTATCTAATGGTTTTTAGAGCATATCAAAATGCTTTTTAAAAGGACAACTTTGTTTTTATCCCAACTTTGCATAGACTGGGACCAGAAAATCAGTTGCAGAGATGCAATTAGAAAAAAGTTTCCGGTGTTGCAAAAGAACTTCATAACTCAGCCTTCCTTCCTTTGAAAAACAAGCAAAAAAACAACAAAACCAAAAACAAACAAAAAATACACACACACACAAAAAAAAAACCACGCAAAAAAAAAAAAAAAAAAAAAGGCAAGAGGTCATAGAGCCAGGATCTTATGTCTGTAGCAAAGAAGTACCATTCAGTCAAACAGAAAGATGTCAAATTCAGAGTGAACTGAAAGATTTAGTTGATACCTGGTGTACTTAGCCTTCAAATCTAATTCCATTTAAATGCCATTGATGCCAAGAGCCCAACAGGATTCAAAATGTATGTCTGGAAAACCATTGAGGTTCTTTTAAGGGCCATACACTTTCACATGCCACTGTTTCTGCCAATTGATGACAGATTTACGCAGGTATTTTTCATGCCAGCACTCAAAACAGTTTGCACTGAGTGGAAGATTGTTGTCAAGGTCAGCACAGCAGAGTGAGACACACGATTGATCAGACATAGGGTATCAGTGCCTACCTGGTTTTGAAACCAGGTGAAAGCACTAATTAAAAGTCATAGCATGAGCTATATGATGTAACACTTTTTAGTCCTAGACCAGGGAAGCCCATGCCTAATCTAATCTATTTTAATTTAACTTATAAATATATATTTATTTATAAATATAAGAAAATATAAATGAAAGTATTGACAGAGAGATAATCTTTTTGTCTGCACATCATTTGGTTTGTTGAAGAGCTTAATGAGAGCTATACAAATATCTTACTCCTCAGCCAGTAGTTTCTTATTGCAGTTGGCACAATATAGTGAGAAAGCAAGGTGACTTATTCTGGGCTCTATTGCAATAGGAATTTGTATACAAAGATCTTTGTTCCTATTGTTGTTCTTCTGGGGGAAGGCACAACCATTCCTTTGATGCCATCAGGGGGCACTACCAATATAAGCAGAATGCAAGTCTCAATTTAGGCCTGGAAAGCTGCTCAAGATACTCAGGTTTTTGTTAGGCTTAGTGAGCTTGACACCCCATAAACTCCCCCCTTTCTTTAAACCTTCCTGTCTCCTATTTCAGAAACAAATATGAGAACCAACTGTGTGTGTGTCTTTCTGCATATCTACTCCTTCTTCTCCATGTGAACCCATGGTCTTTGTATTTCAGCTTTATTATGAATTATGTATTTGTCTCATGGACGCATACAGGTCCTAGGATTACTATGTTGTTTATCAAAAGAAACTTACCTTTGCTTTGGGAAATCAGGGCTCTGCATTTTTTCTCTTTTTATTTCTCATAATGGCTTTAAGTATAAACTTGATTTGTAATAATTTCTTCTTTTTTTATGTAATTTCAGAGAAAGAATGATCTCTATACTCTTTCTTCTAATGTGTCCTTCAAAGTTAAAAGCATGCCATATAAAGTGCAACCAGCAAAGCTCCCCGAGGGAAGCATAGCAGTAAGTAACTAAAAATGATATTTTTGTGTTAAGCACATGTGTTTGGTCATTCTTATTACAGCTATGCAAGTTTTTATAGATGAAAATACTGAGATAAGTCTTTCTTGTGTTTCTAGTGTAAGTTCCTGAAATAACTGCTAAAGGAAATATCTTTATTGATTTCTGGGGCAGTTTTTTATATATGATACTAATTCAATTTTTAAATAATTTCTGATGCATTAATGTGCAGACTGCTTTACTGCAATCAGGATAGATTTTAACCCAGAAGAAAACAACAAAATTGCCAAAGCAAGTATCTTAATTACCTTGTCTGGGATAAAAATACCTGGAGGACAATTTTGTGCAAAAAGCCAGAATCTTGTTTCCATTAAGTTTAGAGACCTCAGTATTTCTCCCAGTCAGCAGGTATCTCACACAAGCTTTTGGATTATCTATGGCAACTTCTTTCTTATCTGTAATAAGTTTCTTTGATACCCTGATTTTTAGAAAGGTTTGCATGCTTCTTTAGAGATTCCACCTCACATCACATCAGATGAAAGATGAAATTGCCTGGTAATCCCAACAGATGTGATAGATAAGATACTGAAGTACTTGTCATATTTGTAGAGCAAGATTTGTATGTATGCTGTTGGATTATAGTATGAAAACTTAATCCTGGAGGCATAAATTGGATTTAATTGTTCATTGGTGTCAAAGCACTGATATTGGAGAGCAGTCTAAAGGAATCTGCTTCTTACAGTCTCTAATACCATGGTTTAAATTCACTCAATTTTGTAATTAGTGATGGAAACAATTAAAATATGAATGCAAAAATTGATTCTAGTATGAGAGTAATCTGAAATTTCCAGGCTTACTGTTCTCTTCTTTATAAAGTTTGTCATTTACATTCCTTATTTAAAAAGAAAGCTCAGTACACACTTTTGCAGTTAAATCCTGGCGCAAATGCATCATATCAGTCTGTTGAGATACAGTAGTAGGGAAAAGAATATTCTTCTATATGCAAAGCCAATATAATACACCTCACAGTTTACACTGAGTAAGACAATTTAGAGGATTCAGGCTGTGGAGTTTGTTTTGAACAAGCACAGATTGAATGGTTGATTGATACTTGCACTGGGAAGACACAAGGTGAAGTCTTAGTCCTATATGCTGAGTTTCTTCAGCCTCTAACCTCATGAGAAGCATGATTTCACCAGAGAGGTTTGATGCTTAATGCCATATTCATCCAGAAAGGTTCAAAGGCTCCAAGCTGACAGATATACTCCGGCTCTTTTTATTTTCTTGCAGCATGTGTTCCATACCAGAAACACATGTTGTGCAGAGCTCTATTGATAGTGGTGCCTTCATCTGAACTGAAGAGCTTTACCCCAGGTGATAGCCTGCTGTTCTCAACAAGTGTCAGATGATCTATCAAATGATTAGATAAGCATTTTATTCTCTTACTCCAGCCAGTATAATGCTTGTTATTTGCAGCCAATGATTTACAGCAAAATGCCTGTAATGGCAACTGTAAAATGATGAAAAATTATAGCACTTTTATGTTGTTTCATATCTGGACATGGCAGTGGATGATTGCCAGTTCTACAGCTTGGTGTGTTCAAGCTCTTTTGATGTTCCACTTGGAAGAAATACTTGCTTGAAGTTAAGCAATGCTTAATATATTTGCTCCTTTTGAAAAAGGTCAGTGTCTGTGTTTTAATTTTCCAAAGATTTATTTGGAAATTTACAGCTTTCATTCAGACTATGCTGGGGTGGAAGTAGAATTAAAATTTTGAGATTTTAAAATCAATTGTCAAAAATATATATTTAATAATCAGCTAAGACTATACAGTTTATATAGTGAATATATTCTAAAAGAACAGAGCGTATGTCCTTCATTTAACTCATACAGCCAATGGATTCCAGTTTTTCAGGCTGATATGTATATTTCATTTCAATGCTATAAATAATCTCATACACATTAGAAACCTGCATAGTCATGTATGGATGTGCTTACATATTTGCAACACTGTGGTCTTTATTTCCATTATCATGGAATTTTAAGTCTGTATCTTGAACAGAGGATCATTATCCGTAGATGCATGAAAGGTTAAGTAAAGTTAAGAAAATGTAAATTTTCTGTAGTAAAACATCAGAATGAAAATGGCATCAAACACTAAGTTAAATTGGAACTTAGTGGAACTTAAACCAAAGTCCACTGAAATTACTAGAAATATTTCTGTTTCATAAGCTTAGAATCACAACAATATATTGTACAACATGTTGAATCTCCTTGCTAACAGCTGTATCATTCAACAGAAAATTTTCATTTTGAATTAGAGGTATTATTATGATAAATACTACTATCCTACTCGATAATTTTCTTCTGCAAGGTAAAGTAATACTTTTTACTAAAAAAGCATAATTAGAATAAGCAGTATTTTTTTCCATTTTCATTTATGATTCTTAAAACCATTTTGGAGGTTAATAAAATATGATTGCTTTTCTTAAATGCTTGATGGCATCTTCAGAGGGGATGCCTTCGGTATGAGCTGTTTGACCACTGCCCTACAGTGAGCAAAATTTACCTCAAACTAAAGCTTTTAACTTTTTTAGCTATAACATGGATTTTATAGTGTGTGCTTACAATCCTTATGAAATATATTTGCAGAAACACTTGTACAGTGTAAACATAAATGTCAATATTAATTATGACTCCAGGCTCAAGGGAGCTTTTACACTCTATTTTGAGAGGTTTTTTCTTCAGAATGTACTAAAACATGCAGCAAAGATCGGGTGCAAAGATGTAGGAGTATTAAAGATTTCCTGTTTCTCAGTCTCTCTAAGCAAAACAAGTAAAGATTAGAGGAAGGTCATCACGGGCAGTAAAAGGGGCAGCATTAAAAACATATTTAATTTAGCTACTGTTTCTTAAAGTAGCAGATAAAATAATACAAAAGTTAACTTTATTTTTTAAGTGTTTTTTTAAAAGGAAAAGAGGGAAATAATAGCTTTGTGAGAATCTCACTAGCATCTCATGGCATTCCCATCTACCCACAAGGGCCTGCCAATGAACCATCCATTTGCCACAATGCTTCTCTCTTCCAGTGCAAAGACAATATTGAAGCTAAATTGAGCAACACAAATATCAGTGGCAAAAAAACAAATTTTTTTTATTATTTTGAATTTTTTTGCTTACAGTGTGCTTAACTTTGGCACATTAAAGAAAAAGACAATAAAATGCCCCCTATAAAACACTTTCATGAACAACAAGTGACTTTCATGGAGTCAAAACAGTGATTCTGAAGCTAAGACTTATCAGACAGCATCCATGTTAAGATGAGCTTGGATTTTGTTTCCAACAGCAACCATAGGCTCTGTCTGTAAGTCTCAAGTTGGCTTTGCCCTCATCTCAGTGCTTAAGCCAGATGGCATTCCTTGGCATCCCTTTGCATACAAAAGTTGTGAGATGTTTCAGTAGTGTGAGAGGCCAAAATTCATGGGGCTGCTCTTAAGTCTGCAAGGTGTGCTTTTCACTATTCTGACAGAGAAGCAACCGTTTTCAGTGTTCAGTATAATTAAACTAAAGTAAACAACTAAAAAAGTGACGTAGACAACTAACATACTTTCTGAAGTACAATGCCAACACTTCTTCATACTGGCCACCTTAGATGAAAACAGATAAATCCTTCCAGAAAAGTTCCCTGGCTCTGATCCTGCAGTACTAAAACTACCACATGGAGAAGAACAGAAATCCAAGCTGAATAACACAAAGTTGTCTTAAATCAAAATCACATGTAAAACTGGTGTGGGCAGCATGGGGTGGAGGAGGGACAGTCTTCTGTGGAAATGGTGAAACAGGCAGGCAAACTGAAGGCATACTTTGTTGCTTTCTTCCCCTCCAGCTTCTGCCTGAACTCTGTGGGTGTTCAGGACTTGCAGTGTCAAAGTGTTCACCAGGAGTTGCATTAGTAGCCTTGAAAAGTCTTTGTATTGAGTATAAAACAAGGAAGCCCAGGGGCATTACATTCTGTTGGTAATGCACACAGGCAGGAGTGAGACTGATGGCTACATGTAAGCCTCTGCTCAGGAAATAAATCTCAAGCACTTTGCACAACCCTTCTTTGCTTTCAAAAACAGGAGACAAAGAAGTATTCATGGGAAAAGGGTGTGAGTGAGGCAAGACTGTTTTAAGATTTTAGCAGGCAAGTATTTATTTCATTAGCCATTGGTCTCACTCCTGCTTCAAGAAAAGAGAGATGAGACAGCTTTGCAGCAGCAGTCTGCTTGATACAGGATAGGGCTAATTCTGCTGTGTTGTACTTATTGCTGATAATCTAGGGATTATAAACATGATGCTCTGCACTTCTATAAGATTACGGCTTCTTGTTTATATTTCAACATTTGTCAGGCTCCAGCTGAGCTACTGGAATTACACTGTGAATTCCACTTTACTGTCAGTAAAGGCAGAACTGCAGGAGCAAGAAAGGAGGGAGGATTGCGAACTCCTCCTGAGCAAGGGAGGCTGAGCATTGCTACACCACTCATCACTGGTTACACTGTGTCCTCAGGAAGACACAGATGCTCTTGTCTAGATTCCTGCTGACAGCTGTCACAGGAAGGCCTAGGTTGCTTTACTAGTTTCACAGCATAAGAGGAAAGAAAACACAACACAGAAAGGCAGCAGACGTTTAGGAAATGATGCATAAAAGATGACATGGAGTGGCTACATAGGTGCTTGTAGCTGCACAGACTACTATCAGTTTTATCCAAAGGCTAATGAAATCTACCATCCCTAATGAAATAGACAGTTTCCATTGATGTCAGCAGGATATCCAACAAGCTTTGAAATCTAGATTGGTGCCACCTGATTTTGAAGAGTGAACTGAAGCACCTTAGTTAAAAGCTTATTTTCTGTTCTCCTGTGCAATCAGTCAGCAGCCTGAGGAGCAATTCAGATTCTCAACAGCAGCAGGCAGCAGCTTAGCTCACCCCTGTCTGAGAGCATCTGTGTTAATGAAATCATTGCCTTCGGTTGGTGAAAGTGGTGTCCAAGGAGACAGCTGTGGTTCAGTCAAGGACTATCTTAGAAATTTGTAAATCAAAAATCTTTCCTATTGAAATCCCTTCCTGTTCTGATAATTTCCATATTCAAGATGCACAGCTTCAACAGACTGTCCCTATACCATCTCGTCTCTAGCAGGCCAGCAGCTTGCCAGAGTCTTTTTGTTCTGGCTTGTTGATGTAGTAACCCACAGCCATGGGTAGATGGCCCACAGCCATGATGCTGACTCCATTTCCTGCTGCATTTATCTCAGTCACATCATGCCACCTAAGAACTTGTCTCAAACTGTCAATAACAGGAATAGCTAAACCAAATTTTTGCAAGCAAATAGGTCTTTCCTTGGTTTTGGTCTCTGTGAAACTGGAGTCAGTCATTTTGTCAAACTTGAGAGGACAGAAAGCCATGTTTGAGTTTGCTTTTTGCTTTTTTTCCCAAATATTGAAGATGATTGTGGTAAGTTTACAGCTTCAGCTCTACAGTAACATGCTCACAAGAACAGTGCACTCAAATTGAGTTTCATTTTGGACTGCTTAGATGAAATGCAAGTTATATGTGCTTCATTACAGAAGAAATGGATACTGTGTCAGCAGAATTAAGAACAATGTAACTGGTATCTCTTGTAGTTTGAATTAAGGGTTCAGGCTGAAATCAACCACTGTTTCAGAGTAATTCAATGTGAGTCAGTTTTAGTGGCCTGGGCTGTATCACAGCACACATAGCAGGATTTTGCTCCTTGAATCTTCTTGAAGCATCTGCAATACCCTTTATTTGCTCTCTATTAAGTGAAAATTATTTGTATGTCTGATATGACAAGAACTTTGTATATGTCCAAATCCCATTTCTAGTATTTTTCATGAACAAGTGAAAAGGAACTTGCAACAAATGAAGCCAACGTGGGAGAATTCCAAGCAATTGTGTGTTTCTTATCTGCAAAATGGTACTGAAGTGAATGCTTATAACCTTTGTATTCTACTGTCAGATTTGCTTTACTTGCTTAATTTTTGTTCATTTAGTGTATTGTTTTCATTTCAGATCAGAACATCTGTCATTTGGTCCACTCCAAATGTATCTTTTGTAATCCCTCTATGGGTTATAATTCTAGCAATACTTCTTGGACTACTGGTACTAGCTATGTTGACCCTAGCTTTATGGAAGGTATGTTGCATTATTACTCTTGCTTTAAAAAAAAACCTGAAAATCCTGGAAGATACCAACAGATAAGAAAAAGAGCAGCTAGAATTTTATGTTCTTTGAGAGTATGGAACAAAAGCAACCATACACTTGTCTTTTTTGTTTTGGCATTTCTGACATGCTAGTGTCACTGACCTTTATGCAGGGAACTTGTTTTCAAAATCCTCCTTTACTATTGATATCTGGTTGTAAATGGGCATACAGAGTTTGGCTCTGTTTCCCAAGACCTATGATCCTCTTTTTCAGGATGTTTGGGTTCAAAAAGAAGTGACTCTAACTTTGTTTTCTCTGAATACTTCAGGAATTTCCAGTTTTTGTCAGCATGCAACAGCACTCCCAGTCTTGAGAATTCATTTTTAGAAGGTTTCCTTTTGTATTAGTATGCCATTTCTTCTGTTTTTAAAATTTCTAGTTATGTGTTGGTCATTACTCTTCCTTCACAAGTTTTAAGACAAGTTACTGGAAACTGCTATGTTAGAGTTTTGGTCCATCCTCTGAGTTCACATTAAGAAAAAATAAAAATAAAAAAAGTAATTCTTACATTAGGATATAACTCATCTTCCTTTAGCGGCCTAAAGGTTACAGATTACATTCCAGCCTATCCTAACTTTCCTGATTCACCTCGTAAGTTAACAATAGCAAAAATCTGTATCTAAAACGTGGGAGGATGATAAAAATTACTTTTTGGTTTTACTCTACTTTGATGTCTTGTGAAGCTTAAATAACTTTCAACATTTCAACCAAAAGGGTAACTCTAAGGCAATTAGTTAGGTGAGAGGAATCTTATCTTTCGTGGTCTTTAATCTAGGTCACATCACTGTCTTGTGCTCATTTCCAACACACATTCCACCTCTGTTATAACTGTCTGTCAATCTAAATATCTTTTCTGAATCAGTGTCTTGCTGAACTGAAATTAACAATTTTCTCATTGTAGTCAGCTAGTATCAGCATTTATACCAACTTTACATCTGCACAGACAGCTTGCATTTGAGTTTGTAAAGCTGTACTTTGGAACTCAACACCTGGCACCTAAAACTTTCATTTTTCATAGGGAACAATTTGAATAGAAATAAAAAAACTTGACAGTCTTATCAGCCTGCTGTAAATTGTGCCCACCCTTTCAGGTTGACTGAATGAAGATTCAAACAGAGTTTTCCTGTGGCTGTCTTACCATGACACCTTTTGTTTCTGTTGATTGCTTTCTGCAGTGTGGCTTCTTTGACAGAGCCAGACCTCCTCAAGATGACATGGCTGACAGGGAACAGCTGACAAATAACAAGACTACTGATGCATAGAGGAGAAGAGTGACAGCTCAAGTCAGAATCCTCTCTGAGACTAGAAACCCAATGAGGATTAAATGAAGGATTCCTTCCACCAGTCTTCCTTTCTGCAAGTGACAGTGGTGTCATAATCTGATCTATGCAGCGTTCTGAGAACATGCCACATGATGGCCATCCTTGCCAAAGAAAGCAGCTTTATTACTGCCTTACAAATATACTCACCGCTGAACAGAATGTTTATCCCATATTGCAGCCAGTCCACGTTTCAGCAGATGCTTTTGAATACGTGTGGTACACTGAGATGCCTCCAGAACAAGCCCAAATCTTCCAGGGAGAGAACGCCTGCATTGCTGTATTGTCTAGAAAATGGACCAGAACAAAATTTCTGAATGCTACTGTGTCATGCAGAATAGCTTTGACACCTCCCTAAGAATAAGAACATTTATGAAAGTATGGCTCAGGGAGACAAGCAATATATCAGTACTGTGAAAGTACTTACAAAAAACAAAGGTAGTCTATAAAGAACTTTGTAGATGGGGTACAATTATTTATTTTTCTACCTTTTCAGAATAAGTATCTGATATAATCATCAACTTAGATTTTGAGACAAGAAAGTAAAAAAATAGAAATTGTGTACTTACCTTGCATGTAAATAGAAAAGTAAACCCATTGTACACACAGAACACATCTTTCTTGGCTACAAGGTGTTTTGCAAAGCTGAGGATTTACGCAGCATTTTTCAAGATGAGATATGTGATAAACAACTGCATGTTGTATCTCTTTCAACCCAAAGCTGGCAGTATCAAACTAGATCCATGCACAGTATCACAGGACACAGTTATTTGTGAAACAGTGAAGTTGACATAGCCACGCTGGTGATCTTGAGAAGACTTGGGCATTTTGGGCTAGGATAAATTTTCTTTACCATTAGCCTCTGTCTTTGTTGAAATGGCCTTTTAAAATGGAATGGCTCCTGCCACTGCATCTTCTGTTTAATTTGTTGTAGATATTAATACTTTGTTCACCTAAACATTTTTTTTGTTGGTTTTTTTTTTTTTAGGTGAAATTTTGTTTTCAGCAAAGTTTAGGGCTGAATAAAATTATTTCTTAAAGTCTTGCAGGGAAGGCAAGCAGAATTTTTTTAGTGCAGAAATATAAGATGACTGCAGACAAGCATAAACAAAAGGAAGGAAAGACACTCAGAGCAAAAATAAACATTTAGGATATTTTTTTTCCCCTGGATTGAGGATTCTGAAGAGAGGCTTCACTCTCTTATATCAGCAAATGGTCCTTAGCAAAGGCTCTGATCTGTGCAAATTTGTGTCTGAAATCTTGAGTCTTAGAGTGCTGCTGCCTGTGGCTGTGAAATTAGCTATACTAAGTGTATAACTGAGTGTTATACAAAGTGTAAAATTCAGGAGGGATTCTTCATTTTCTGAAGCATACATCATACTTTCCTTTTTCTGAGCACCTTTTCTTCCCAGTCCATTTTAGCTGCTTATTTGGGAAATGGCCTGACTGCTTGGCTCCCTTTAGGTAACTGCCCTTCTGTTAAGACTTCAGGACAGGACTGCCCATGAGACACTGTCCCTTCTATCAGTCTGACAGGACATTTTACAGTTTTACCCTTTCTTGCTTGCAGGCTAACCTGTGAAATCTAAGCAGGAGTGAGGGAACTTGAGCAGGTGTATGCAATCTTCATCTATAAGGCAAATTTGCAGCACAAACTATATGGAGTCTGTAGCTTATCAGATGCATTGGATTTACAGGACCTGATGAGAGGAGGAGACACAGAGGAGGCCTGGCCACTTCCCCATTTCTTTTTCCTAGATAGTGTTAACAGCACCCTTCCCCAAAATGAGTTAGCTGAAGCCCTGTAGAGCAGAGGGATCAGGTGATAAATTCCACCACAAAGCAAGCACACATTGCACACCTTTGTATCTATACGTTCCAGGCAAAATCATCCTCCCATGAAAAGACAGGGAGCTTTGAACATTTGTAAATAGTGAATTGTTGTGTAGCAGCTTCTGAAAGATCAACTAGCTCATTGCAGTCACATCATCTGCACAACTCTTACTCTGATGAAATAAGGAGATACTGAATATAGGTCTTTTGTATGTGCAATACTTTATATTACTTATATACCTGAAGCATGTTTACACTGGCATTTGTGGTTGTTTTTTAAACTTTTGAATATATTGATTGATGATTGCAATAAAGAAAAAATAATAGGAAAAAGAAAGAAAAAAACAAGTACAGCTCTGTTCTGTATTTGTTATAATGTGTTTTCAATCCTGCATTGCTCTGAGGATGGGACTAGGTGACCTGGTAAGTTCTTTGCAGTTGTGACATGTATGGTTTGCTTTTAAGTAATTACTCTATTTTAACGATGGGCAAAACATGTTCAGATACTAAATTTAAAACAAAATGAGCCTCAGTGACTGCTAAGCCTGGCTGGAATCCATCGGCTGCAGCTGTGTAATGTCACTGGAAACCAAATTAGAGGCACATGATCTAACAAACAGTTACTTTGAGCAAAACTTTGTTTTATATTTCTACATCCTTCTAGATTAAACTTCCCCCATGGAAATGTCTGGAGCCGTGTGCTGTCAAGGACTGTAGTTTTGGGTCCCCGCGTTTGTGGATAGCTTTGGCTGCAAATTGCAAACAGCTTTGCGGAGGAGATTCTGGGTTTCAGTGCTTGCCAAGAGTGTTTATCCCCTGGGGAGATTGTATCCTGGATGTGGACACTAGCAGGCAGTTGACATAATCTTTCCCCCCAGTATATTAGTAATGTGCTGCATGATAACCTCTGCTGCATCCCTACATGACTGAACTTTTGTTTCAGTGATGTCAGCTTTGTAATGAGTTACTAAATGCAGCTTTCTGTAAAAGTAATTCAGCCTTACACTTCCAAATGTGTGTGGTGAGCTGCTTATTTCTGAGAGTACAGGAGTAGTCCAGAGAGCATTAAAAAACCAGAAGCTACTTTGCGAAGTAAAGTTTATTAAAACTTCATTGCTGTGACCACCACAACAATCTGGTAAACAGAGAGATGTTCTTTTTTAATTTCAAATGGTTCTTGCTGAGTTTGAGAAAGGTTGTCTGGTTATTTCATCCAAACAGCAGACCTTTTGACAGTATCGAGTGTACATTCACATCTTATAATTTATGAAAATTTCAGAATTTGCATAAAAGGGATCAGTAAATTTTAATATATTGTCACTTACTGATTTAGTCTTTAAAGGTATTTAGCAAATACAATTTTCATTTAACCATAAGTTTCTTCACAAAAATTTTTTTTTGTCACCATTCTGTAGCTCATTTACAATTTTTTCTGTCTTCTACAACTTTTTTGTCCTGACAGCTTTTATGTGTTTCCCCTATATTACCTGGATGATTTTTTCATCCATTAGCAAGAAGGATCTTCTGGTGGCCATGGCAAACATAAACTAAAAAGCTTTTTGGGAACTAACAAAACACCAGGGAAGAGAAAGTCCCAGCTGGCCATGACTGTGGTATTCCACAGTCTGTGGAATATTCCACAGTATTCCACTGTAGCAAACTTCTTTTTAATGAAATACCATCTGACACACTGCCTTTAGGAATTGGTTATGAGCGAGTTGTTTTATTTATGATTGTTGGCAAAGATCCACATTAAAATGTAGTGTAATGGTAGTGCCTCCTGACAATAAAAAGTCTTGAATTTAGCTTATTCAGGCACCATGATGTGACACAGCAGGAATGCTTTTACTATTGAAAGACTGTTCTTGTTTTGCCTGTATGTTGTATTTGAGAGGCACTTAACTGTTCAAGATGCTGCCCTGCTGCACACAGGGACTGTTAAAAAAGAATGGAAGTAATTGTTGAAGTCACTTTTCAGATGGTTTCATTTCATCTACTTAGCTGATGCACCAGATTTCGTTTGGTTGTGTATTGTTCTTTTTTTCAGTAACAGTTTGTAAAGTGAACTTCAGCAACTCTTTCCAACGCCAGAGTGTCTCAGGCAGCATTGCTTTTCCAGAAGCAAGCTCAGACTAGCAGCATCAGAGCAGAACTGAGGATGCAATGTGAAATGGTCAGTGCAGTGGGAGCTAACTTCTCAGCAATTTGCCCAGATTCCTATTCATATTAACAAATCATCAACCTTAGCTTTCCCATTTCTTCTGTCAAGGAGGGACAGGGTGTTAACTCTTCTATCATCACTGTAAAAATGAATACCAAGCAATCCCCATGGCAAAGATGGAGAATGGAGGGCACATTTTAGACCTATGCAAGGGAAATAAAAGGCAGCCAACTCTAATGTAGGGCAAAAGCACAAGCATCTGCCTTCTGATGCTGTTCTGGTCAGCCAGGTTAACATTCTCCCAGCAAAAGCAATCTGCTCATTTATCACAGTAGACAAACAGGACCAGGAAAAAAAACTCTGAGGCTGGAAAAAGTTTCCCTGAATTTTTTATCTTTTGCAGAAATTTTACAAAATCTGTGTTTATCTTTTCCATTTTTAGGCACATAGGAGGCATCAGGAGGCATCTCAGGTGTCTGCTGAGTCTTCCAATGGTACTACAACTTTGTTACAACACAAAGACTCCCATGCCAACTAATGTCAAAACCAGATTTTATTTTAAATATCACAGTCCATCATCCCCTGCTGTATGCCCTGGATACAGAAACAGGCAGATCATGAGTAACTGGCACTGTTAAACTAGGCAGTGGGATGAGACATTCACAATTTTACTAAGTACATCACATGACCATTTACTGGGCAGCAGGGACAAAGACTGAATTTTCTCAGTGTCCAAAAATAAGAAAGATTTGTTTATCTAGAGAACATGGCACCATGGAAGCCCTGCCCTTCCAGTATGACAGGTACCAATATAGATGCAAGGTGGCTGGGCATAAGGGACTTTATATTAAGCAGTTAAGAAGGATTCAGGATACTGCAATAACTGTAAATGACTTTTTAGTGTAGGGCTAGGAGGCTCTAGAGGAGTAATTAAACCTTTAAATACATAGATGTTACCACAGAGTAGATCAAGAAGGTTGATTAGTAAAATGGTTGGATTGGGAATAAGGCTCAGCTACAACAGATTAGAAGTTTTGACCTCAGAAGATAATGAGACTAATGATCTACTACAGTGATATTTTTTTCACAATGACCAACTGATTCATCGCTCATGTAAAGTTTGAGGAAGACCATTTTCCCAGTAATTAGCTATAGAAAGGAAAAAATATCTCAGCAGCTGTGACAGAACTACTGAGTTATCTGTGACTCCCTCTCATTCTTAAATGAAGGGCTGCATTCACTTCATTGACTTTGAAAGAAGGAAGGAGGTGGCAAAGACATAAAATGTGAATTTGTTCCAACATCTGCTAAAAGCTTCTGGCTTCACTGCTGTTTCAAAGTGACTGTTTCAGTATTTGCTGAGGCTGTACAACATCTTCCACTGGAGTGCTACAAACTGTACTATCCAGAGGCAATAGAATGACATATTTTCAAGCCAGTAAAAACTAAATCTTTTGTGTAAACTTTATGTCTTTGCCTGGTGTACTCAGGAACCCTCAGGAGTAAAGTGGTTTTTAAGTTGGATTTTTTTTATTACTAATTTCTTTATTAAGTTTTGTTACATACATTGAGAAGTTTCTCCATGTATGTAGAAAACCTCAGCCCTCATATACAGTTATAAGTAGTCTAACCGAAGTAAATTCCTTGCTAACATCTGAAGAAGGCACAACTAAATCTGGGTTGGAATGGAAAAGGTAATTCAGAGAATTGTAGAATGATTTGGGTTGGAAGGGACTTTCTAGTTCAAAGCCCCCTGCTATGTGTAGGGACATCTCCCACTAAACCAGGATGCTCAAAGCCTATCACTATTTACCCTTGTAAAAAGTCCCTCTCCATATGATGTAGTGGAGACAACAGTGATCCTATTTAATTTTTAAGTTTTACTTTAGGGAATGTTCTGTTCGCTGTTTTTAAAGCTTACTGTTTCTTTAACTCTACATTTAATTTATTATGGTACTAATGAAGCAATTAGACATTAGTAATAGTGGTATTTGGTGTTTGATGTAACAAGATATCACTAAAAAATAGATGAGTCAGGAACACAGGGTGAGGGGGAGGATCATGTTCCTCCCTCAGTTGGGAGGGATCCAGCAGTAGCTGGGGCTGACTGGGAATCCTCCATGTTCTGCAGTTACTCTCACAAGAGGGGAGAATCCTGACACCATAGCAGCTCTGAGTATTTTGGACATGTCCCCTTTGTCTCAAAGGTTTCTGCATCATCTTGCTCTGCTTTTTTAGGTGCTTCTTTTTTCATATTATTTCCTCCATTGACTCCTCCACACTCAACTGGTTTGGATCATAGTGATCCAGTGCCATCTTTCCATCTGCTTCTTGTTTAGAAAGCTGAGGTTATCTCTTGTCTCATGAACATGTCTGCAGCTTCTCAGTAATTCCCATGTGATTTATGAGAACATATTCTGCTTGAACTGGGGGGAAGGGGTGTTTAGTCTCCACCCAACTTTTCTAATGCCCATATATACACAAAAAATCAGTCCTATGGTATCCATTACATGTTATTTCACTAAGCAACCAGCCAAGTCTTTGTTCTGTAATTTAGTAGAACAAAGTAAGCCTGAACTTTACCCTCCAGCCATTCTAAGCTAACAACATCTGTGTGAAGCCATTACGTTTCCAGTACATCGAGTCACTGAATTGTCTTTGAGCGCAAATCTTTCAAACTATGTTGTGGACTCTTAAGTGTCATTGCTGCAGTTGATATTCTCAGTCAAGTGTATACTGATTATATGTAGATTATGTTTAGCTGGTTTTATTATCTCAAAAATGTTCTTTCTGGAGAATGGGAATGAAGTGCAGGAAAAAATGTGAGTTATCTTTTTCAAGCACACTCAAAAAGAGCATCAGCTTTTAACTACCACCCCCTCAATTAGCCTCTCCAAGGGACCTCCTGAGCAGGTCTACATGAGAAGGGGAGGTGGCAATGAGGGGCATGAGCACTACTGAGGAGGGGCAGTACCAGGAAAGATGTAGATTGGCTCCCAAGCATGGCATTGCCCCAAACCTGGCATGGAGAGGGACCTCCTTGGCTGCCGGAGAAGTGAGGGGCTCTGTGCTTGGCCTCTCTGTGTCCTCTCTGCACTCTTTTCCTCTGTCTCAGTCTGCGTGTCCTCCTTTCTTCCTGCAGGCAGGTGTCTTGCTGGCCCTTCATCCTCTTCTTGCAGCCACAAATCTACAAATCTGTCCTGGACTTCCCATGCAGCAGCAGCTCCCTAGCTCTCTCCCTGCACTCCTGACTTCACCAGTTGTTTCTGGCCCTGTGATGTGCTGTGTTTCCAGCTGGGCACTACAGGTCTCCCAAAGGCTTGTGTCATCCCATGGCTAACCCCCATCTCCAGAGAGGTCTGGGTAGAGCCTAATCCTATCAGAGAAGATACAGCAACCATGTAATTTTTGCAGGGCTGCTCAGTGGTTATAAGAGGAACAGCTTGCAATGGCCATGTCACAGATAGCCAAGCACACACTGGGGACAGCATACATCCTGCTGTTTCACACACATACATCTTCTTGATCATAAACCATCTCTCTGGTATTCTCTTGTTGCCCCATGTAACATCTCTTGCCCTGATTTTCTTTCTGGACTCACCTGCCATGTACCAGAACTATGTCCTGGCCTGTTCCTTATAGACCAACCCTTAAAGCAACCTCTCCCAGTGACCTTTCTCTGGCTGAGCTCGAGCTCTTCCTCTTGGCCACTAAGGCAGCCCTGACCCCCACACCTGCCCCTGTAGTATGTATCCTGAAGCTTTATTAACAGTTTCTCCACTCCGGGCTCTACAGCTTCCTCTGGGTCAGCTGCTGTTACCAGCACACATCAGGACATGGGAGGGAAAGGATGGCTTTGTGCAGGGCAGAACTTGGGCAGACACTGTCTGTTCATTGCTTTGGCCAAAAACTTCATGTAATTTTAGCAAAGCACTTCATCCCTCATATCCTCGTCTGCAGCAGGGCCACAAAAGAGCAGTGCCAGATACATATTGAAGATAATAAACTTAAGGTGAAAACCAGATCTCTTCTTTTTCTCTCAGGCTGAAGCAAACCTACAGTGCTGTATCAATGCTGGATAACGTCACCCTCCAGGGAGCAGTTCAAGTGCCTGTATTGGAGAAGAATGAGACTGTTCCCTTTCTTTCCCCACAGACCCATAAAACCATATAGGGTTATTTTTTAGCTGCTTATGCCTGCTTTATTAGGGGCACAAGTTATAACTAGTGAAATAAAGTAAAACCAAGTTGATGACGAAAGTAGTTGGGGCTGCTGAGATTTAAGGTATTTATTCACCTCAGGCCTGCTGAAAAGGTCTGCTTATTCCATTATCATCAGTTCAGGCACATATAAAGCTACTGAAATGTCATACAAATAATAGTTTTCCAAGCTGTTGTGTAGAACAGTTCAGGTAGGAAGACCTATTTATATTAAATACTTCTCTTTTCAACTTTGGATACATGGCCATTAAAGAGATTGCTTTTCTTTTGATCAGACAGTTATCTAGGTAGTGGCAGAAGGTGAAGTAACTGAGCCATTGATTCCCTGGGTGCCCTCTGAAAAATCAGACCTACCTGAAGCTGAGCAATTAGAAACATAACACTCGAAAACCTTGGCCCAGGTATAGCCTTTTGTTAAACCTAGCAGGATCACTTCATATTGGCATCCAAAGCTGCTGTGAAATAACCATGAGTACAAAGAGGGTAGCAGTGGAGCCTGTGTGTTAATGCTGCATTTCCTTGGTTTGGATGGCTTATGTCACAGCTGTAAACGTGATGTCAAAAGCTTTTGAGGAAGCTGTCTTTTCAGCATACTGACAATGACATCTACAGCTTAAAAAGACTGATAGGAAAATCAGTCCCTTACATTCCCCTCCAAGTCCTGAGTTTTTGCTCCTAGAGACAGCAGGCAACAGCAGGCAGACAACTCAAATGCTGGTGCTCAAAGTAAAAATTAAGCATTTTTCTGAACTATCTACAGTCTCAACTGTTTCATCTGACAAATGCTCCCACCAGGGGCTGCAGGGAAGTGCAGAATGTGGGTGTTGCCTGTACTATGTGCTAAGCGTAGAGCAAATTTGTGGCACAGAAAGCCTGCACTTCAAATATAAAATATGGAGCTGCAGATGGATAGAACAAAACAGGAAGCATATGGAAACAATGGCACAATTATGAACAGCACAATGAGCAACACTCATTGCACACCAGGGTCATAAGTAGACTTCCTATTCTGGATGCCTAAATTGGGCATATTAATACCTAAATAGCAGTCTTCTGGCCCATCAAGGCAATCCAGAGCATCTCTCCTAGATACTCCAATGCCTTACACAGCTGGTGGAAGTGACAGCTGTGGGTTTGCTCTCCAGCAGCTCCCTTGAGCCCATCTGGCAACACTCGAGACTGCTGCCAAGGAGGAAGCAGCAGGAGCCAACCTGAGTTTTTTCCCTCCCTCGCTGAGAGCTGAGGCACTGAGAGCCACCAGGATGCACTGTCCCAAGGCCACACCTTCAGCAGAGCACCAGGTGTGCAAGGTGGGGGATGTGAGGTGCCAGAGGCTGTGCCCAGGAGCTTATCTCAGCCCTGTGCTCCTCGCTCTGCTCTCAGCTGTGCAGCAGTTTGCAGCAGTCCATAGTGCAGTGGGACCATAGTGCTGCAGGGAGAGGGAAGGGAGGGTCTGGCTTCCATCCACCAATTGGACTGATCTAGAACTAGAAAGTTATGGTCTGTGTTCAGAGGAGTGAGTGGTTTGCACCTTTTGTATTACAAAATACACAAGCAGGCCCAAAGCATAGGCTTTTACCCACCCAGGGATGGTCCTCTCTCTCTGCCTGCCAGAAGAACACTCAGTCTCCATTTGGTCCTGAGTGTCCAGCATCCTTTTCTGTACGAATGGCACTGATGTCCTGGAATGGATGAATGGTGTCTCTTCCCAGATAGATGGGATGAATGGTGTCTCTTCCCTAGTTACACTCCTCTGAGAAATAAATGGTTATTCAGATCCTGACAGGTTGAATAAAGTCTAGCATCCACTTTCTCTTCTTTGTCATTGAGTGTGATGCCTAAGGGTCTGTTATACATGTAGTGTCCCTCTCCCTTTTGGTCCTTTTCTGCACCTGTCAGTGTGAGGCACAGTTCGAGCAGGCTTAGTGGCTCCCACAGACTGGAAGTTATTCCATACGAGTTACAAAACCTCTAGCAATTAAGTGTTGATGCTGATACACTGCTGAGTATGTTCAGTAAAAAGTAAACACGTAGAGGAAGCAGCAGGAGAACAAGCATCGTTAAGGTTGGATACATCCACAGGCTGGCAGCCCCAACATCTATGTGGTACAAATTGCTCCGTTGAACTAAAGCTCCTGAATTTCTCTTATATCAGCCTTAGGTTTGCTAACAATCTAAATGTGGTCCCTTCTCAATAACAAATTAACTCGAAGAAGCCTAGAATTCCAACTATTTTGTTTGAGCTACCTAGTGAATGTTATGGAAAGTTTACAGCCTTGCCATGTTCTGCTAATCATTTAGGATTTTAACTTGTCAGGTGCTCAGAAACTTTTCATCTTTCTTTCCTAAACTAGAGAGAAACTGGACAATTTTTTTCCAATTTGATTGCACAAGCACCTATATTTGTAGGTAGGCACCTAAATCAATACCTTGTTCTGTCACACTCAGAATCCCTTATTTCCCAAAATCAGCCACTCTAGGTATCTACATATGGTTTTAGGGACCAAGCTTTTGGCAGTGGAATGCATGTTTGTGATACTTGCACATGTTTCAAATAAACCAGACCAAAGAAAAAGGGGGAAGAAGAAAATATTAAAAACAACACTCTGTAGGATATCTATGTGTCAACATAAAATAATGGAATAATTCCTGCCTATTGCATCTGTGTATGCAGATTTTTCTTTCAAATGTGAATTATTGAATAAGTAGTTCAGACAGTGGAAAAGAACTACTGTATCTTGCACCTACCAAAACGGAATGTTCCACACTGAGATTTTTGCCATGGAGATTCATGTGCCCATCATGCCTCAGCAGAAGGTCTTCACATGCTCTCATATCCTGTCTTCTATTTCTGTGCCTTCTCAAAACTAGTTTGGTGTTACCAACAAGTAAAGGCTTTCATGTTTACTGTTCTTATGGTATTGCCTTAATGGTACCTATTTCAGTAACAGAAAATTAAACTTAGTGTGTCCACAGCTTCTGAAACTTCCTTCTGGGGCTTGTTTTACCAAAGGGTGAAGGAGCAGCAGCCCAAGGGCACTGACCAGCTCTAGACATCAGACCCACTCTGCAAACTAACAGTCTGGAGAGGGCTTCTGGGTGAAGAAAAAGTTAATGGCATGACACCACATTTGGCAACACCTAGGAGATGTCCAGTGTTGATGGAAGTAGAAATTACTAGTTTTGGCTGTTCTATTTTAATGGATTTCATTTTTAAGCTTACATATATGCTATGCTTGTCAACTTACCCACAATCTCAGGAAAAGCTAAATATTTGTCTGGAGTTCCCACAAAAACTGTGCTCTACCCCAGTGTTCAGAGAAAATAAAACCACGGAGTTTTTCTTTCCCTACAAAGTACAGTACATCAGCAGTGTCATAAAACGGAGTGGTAAAACACTATCTGAATATTCTGAGACTATTACTGTGATTTCTCCATCCAGTAGACTAAAGCTTGTAGAAAGAAAGAAAAAAAAATGGTTATACTTTCTTGCAACTCCTCTCTCAGCTCAGTTGTTTCTCTGAAGAAGGGCATGACTATGGGTGCACACACAGCTCCCCTGGATGGAGAGCAGATGCTGGTGATTTTGGTTAAAAGACAGTGTATCTCAGTCAACACTTCAGCTTTTACCACCGTGCTGTCGCTCACCAGAAGAGCCAAACAGCAGAGCCCTCTGGGGTCCCCTCAGCATTGCCCATTGTCACAGTGTCAGATGGAGCTCCCAGGCTGGGGAAGTAAAGCTGTTTCACTGTTTTGTCAGGCCAAGGTAGATGTTAAGCTGTAGCGACCCTCCAGTCATGAGGAGTGGGAAATGCTCTTCTTCACACAAAGACTGGAAGAGAATGCACCTATGCCCAAAACTTAAGCTAAAACCCAGAATTATTATCATACTCCCACCAGGAGAACACTTAAGAAGTGTTACAATTGAGTGCTGTCACTAAGTACTTTCTGCTCCAGAGAGCAACTACAGAGAAGCATGAGAGCTGTGGACCTGCCTCAGCCTGGTACACACACATTTGCTGTGATCAAAGCCTCCCAGGCAGGATGTGTGCAGCACCTTCAGACTTCAGCCTGGCCCAGAGGTTGCAGCAGGAACTACAGAGGTCACAGAGCTCCTTGTTCAAGCCATAAATTGAAGGAAGATTTCCCTTCCTGTGTACACACCAGCACAAGAATACTCCTCTCCCTTGCAATGTTAGGGAAGAAGATGAATTTCACCTAGACAGAGGCATCTGATGGGGTTTAGCACTTCCATGGCTTTGTGTATGTGACTCAGCTCAGTGGCTGTAGTTGGTTGTTGTATAAATCCTTCTTCATTCTTTACATTCAGTACTTCTCAGTTTTGTTTAAACCCACCAAAAATCTTTCCATGTTTTTCTTCCTTACAAGGAAAATAAACTTGTAAAGAGGGAGAAGTGAAGGGTTACATCTGGAGAGAGTTATGGCTCCGGCTCAAAGGGACGACTGGAATGCCTGCAATGCGGAAGTTTCTTCCATGGAACCATTCTTCTCTTCTTGGGAAGCACAGATGCTGCTGTTTCTGCTGCTGTTCACAGAGTGCTGCCCCAGTGCTGCAGTGGGGGACAGCAGCAGCATCCCTGCTGGGAGCCCAGGGGTGATTTATGTCGGTGCTACCTCCTCAGCCTCACAGACATCATCAGGAGTATCTCAGCAGCAGAAACTTTACCTGTCTTGAAGCTACTTATAAGAAGCCACATAACAGTGGCAGCAAATAATAGTAGCAGCAAATAAGTCATAATAGTAGCAGCAAATTTTATATTTGGCTAATTCTGATACCTTCTGGTACATATTTCTGAAAAGCTGAGTGCTTGCAAACCCCACTGAAGTCAGCTGGGATCAGGAGTGCTTGGCAGAGAAAAATACCCCCCTTGCCTAGATGGGGACTTGGAGATCAGCAGTACCGAGTCGGACACAACCTCAGAGCTTCATTCATCTGTTACCAATATTATTTTGGAAGGTGACATCTTCCATCTTGAGGCTTAACTTTGAATTTTGAGGACAATATGGGTTGAAGAGACAGAGAAGGAAAATATGTTTCTTTAGTCTAAATTAATGATACGAAGGATGGAGAAATATATGCACAGAGGATCCGGCCTGCATCTCTTGTATGTCTAGGCTATCAGTCCGACCACAATTTGCAAGGGTTGGGCATTTTTTGTTTCATGTAGGTGAATGGTACACAGTTTCAAACCATTTGATTCTCAAACTGATGTAGTTTTCATTAAATATTTTTAAAACAAATGCTTGATTTCTGATTCTAGGATTCAAGTATTTATCTGCATCTGTTTTTATTTTTTAATCCCTCTTTAAAAGATGAAACTTATCCAGATACTTAGCTGCTTAAAAAAACCTCCTGTTCTGAAAAGAAAGGTCAATGTTTGAAGTCCCTATTATTTATTAATCAAAAGTCACAAAGTTATTTAAATAATGTGGTATCTGTAAAAGCATTCTCTCTGAATGTGTTTTTTACACATACAGTTTATAAGTTTGTTAGTTTATACACAAACTAATTTTGGTAGAATGAAAGCCTGAGAAGAGGAAAAAACAATCTTTGAGGCAATTTGCAGTGACAGATTTTTTTTTCTTTCAATTCATAATGCTTTGAGTATTTGTGATGTACACTATCCTGCATACTGTTCTTGTTTTGCTTTTCCCACAAGCGTGCCAGAAGCAGATCAAGGTTGTATGAAGTAACATTAAGCTCTACTTGTTTTTAAAAATGCTGTTGAGTGGAGAATAGAAACTACCCTTCCACATTATGGATCTTTTTATTTTTTTTTTGTCTGAGATAATCTGGCTTCTGTTCGCCATCACTTTTTCTTCCCTTTCTAACTTGTCTAATACAGAACAACACTATTCCAAAGTGAAAGTACTGACTAAGAGAAGAAATTGCTATTCATATGAGTGTTTAGTGTATTTTTTAAAAGAGTTATGAGCAGAACAGCTACCAATGTTCCAGTTGAGCAACATCTGCAACACATCTAGCAACTGGCTTTTCAAACACTCCCATGTATGCTTGACTTGTTCCTGTACCATCTCCAGTAACTAGTGCTGGTAGCTACATGTGTCACCAGAATGGGTGTGGAGGAGAAATAGTGTTTAAGAAAGATGAAAAACACCATGGAAAAACTATGACAGAGACATGGAAGTCTCTTTAATCAACCTTGAAAGAGAACCATTGGTCCTCAGATTTTGTCATTCTTCATTCTTGAATGCTTATCTGCGTATCCTGAACATCCAAGTATACAGGAATTAATTATACACTATGTTATCTGACAGATATTCTGATTAGAGGGTTTTCCAGATACTTAGTTTTCCTCACTGTTGAAAATCCATGTCTCATTTGCAGTCCAGGTTTGTTTAACTTCACCAAAAAAGTGCTTCATCTTCCTTCATGTCTCTTTTGGATGAGGAGTTTGATATCAATCTATTATATCAACATCAATATTTTATATATATTAATATTATACTAATGCTTCTGTTTCCTATGTGATTATTAATAGAAACAGCTAATATTATGGGAGCAAAACAGGATTCCTCCTAGAAATACACCTATACAGTGAGGACACTCCCTTGCCAAATGATATTTTGACACACATTGTCTATTTAGTTGGTAATCCACTCAGTGTGGGCTGTGCTGATTCTGGTGGAAGCTACTCTGTAATCAAAGTATCCTACAATATCATGTTATAAGAAGTCAGCCTTCTATTAGTGCTGCAGCTGAAAAAAATCAAATAAATTCATATTCTCATTTTTAAGATATAGGTAGGCAAGAACAGATTTCACATCAATGCATGTTGACTGGCAAAAAATCTGTTATCTCCACTGCACAATGAACACACCGATGAGCTCTATAGCAGCAAGCTGAGAGCCAGAGCCATTATCCACACAGAACATAGAGCTACTCAGCAAACTACAAGACTTACTCCAGATGGAAGTGCTTCATGGAAATCTCCTTTTGACTGGCTGAACCCTAACAGTTAATGCAAGATCTATTCTAGAACTACTGAGGTGACATCCAGCAAGGAAGGGACTCATTATTAATATTTTACCCACAATAAGAAAATGTGTACCACTGGCAGTGACTGTTTTAGTCAGTCCCATGGAATTATTTTTCATTACAAGAATAAATCTTGCATGCAGCACAGGTTTCAGTAGAAAAGGAGAATGACTTAATTGTGCAATAAGGATCCTAATTTGGCAGAGCTTCTACTGGTTTTTCTTTGGGAAAGGCTTCTTACCAAGACGGCTATCTGGGATCTTTCTTGTCTTTCCTGTTCCTTAGTTTTTTTTCTCAAAGAAGATGTTTTAAAATCTAAATATAATTGCAATTTTTGCTATACATTTTCAGACTCAGATGTGCCCCAGGTTCTATGCTCCCCAACACAGACTGCCAGGCAGCAGGAGGGAAGACTGCTTCTTTATAAAGCAGAGCTCTTGTTTAATCCTTTTCACTCCTTTGTCCATCCAGATTACTTCTGTATTGAGAACATAATTTAGAGCATTTATTTCTTTCCCTCAGGCCAGAAGACATTTTTTAAAGGGAAATCTTCATAAATAATACTTTGCATAAATATGTGTGCTGCAGAAGCTGAATTGTTGAGATGCTTTTTCATGCAGGTGGCCTGTAAATGAACAGTCTCATAGAAGGGGTCTCATCACTGGGGCATGAAGCCAAGTCAGCAGCTGAGATATTTTATTTAGGTAATGATGGTGGGATGGTTTCATCAGGTGTGACACACAATCCAAGGCAGACACTGCATACCAAGTCCTACCAATCCCTGGTGATCATACTAATATCCCAATACACATTACTGTGTCCTGATATGCCATGGCCATGCACAGCAAAGGAGACCTCACAGTAAAGGAGCTGGCTTCAAAGTACACAGTGAAACACCAGCCCACCAGAGCAGCAGTGGTGCTCAGCACCAGTGGCACAGCCCCACCATGCTGTGAGAGCTGCTCCTCCCTCTTCACTCCCACTAACACACATCACACTGATAGAAATGACAAATGTGTTGAGGGGAATGAGATTAGATAAGGACTAGGATGGAGGAGGCAAAAAGAGAACTACACTCCTGCTGAAATGTCATCACTGAAACATCTGCATTGTGTCTGGGTGTGCTAATGATCTCTCATCTGAAGCCCTACTATGAAACAATTAGGGCTGATAAATCATAAGAGTTGGTGTTTTGTTTTGTTTTAAGATCCCAGATGTGATGGGGCAAAAAGAATTAAAAAACAAAAAGATAAAAGAATAGACACTTTATCTTACCTTAAATCTACTGAGTGCTGACACAAAGAAACCTGTAACTTTAAAAAGATAGTGAAGTCCCAGAAAACACGAAAAGAGCAATTTTTCCCACTTTTGTCTGGATTCTAGCTCACACTCAAGATATTCTTCATGAATCTCTCCTTTTTTTGGGAGGGGAGAAAGGAGCCTAGTCTTTAGGAGCTATGTATATAAGTTCTTGACTGATGAAGAACTCTTTTATGCACATATGAGCTTGTTCATCCAATAAAAAGTCATTTTAAAAAATCAAACTATAAATTATAGGATGATTTCACTGCAAAGGTTAGGGGAAAGTCAGAACCATTTGCTAATATTTATTCTTTCCCTCTCTAGAACATGCTCAATTAAAAGACAGTATGTATTGGGGGCTTTTCCAGATGTATTTGTACACTCTGTTTCCCATACCCTCACGCAGAGGTAGGAAGCAGAGTACATACTGTTTATAAAGCTAAAGTTGGACAAACTATCTGCAACAGTCTGGTTACCCTCAGCCTCCACCCATCTCACAAACTGACTGCTCTGATAGCTGATCCAGACATTTCCAGTTTGTTTGCTACAGAGATTTTATAAACAAGGAACAGACTGGAGGAGCTGGGTGCCAACTGCACCAGTGCCCTGGGGGTTTGGAAGCAGCTCAACACCTTTAAGAGATCTGGGAAGACTGGACTGAGAAGTTTACAGACACGAAATGGTAAGTCAATGCACCACAAAGGATCCACTAATATCGATGAAAGCTCAGTTTTCTCAGGACTAGTAAACCTTGTCTAGAGTCAGTGTCTGGAGTTTGTTCGTACAGAACCTCCCTCCTCAATGGGTTCAGAAAAAGCAGCTTCCAAAACATCATTGTCTATTGTACAAATCAAAAGAGGGACATCTTCCTGTGGAAAACTGCCAGCACAGATCTGTTGGCCTTCAGTGGTCAGCCACTCCCTGGATTTCCTCCTTTAAGAAACATTTATGGTACTTGATCATTGTCTGATGATGTTGATGCTATCAGAACTAGAGACACTTGCTGTGGATGTCATCAGTAATTACAGGTCCCATATCATTAGTAACACACAGCAGTGCTGATGTGAACCAATGTCATACATTTGCTTTCACTGTGCAAGAAATTTTGGTGCTAGGATGGACCTTTAGCACTATGAGCATGGCTTTCTGAGAACACAGTCCATGAAGTGCAGGTTTTGATTTGCATTCTGGCACACCACAGTGTGTTTCAGGCAGTCTGAGAAGTGCACTTTCCATTGAGTTATGTGGACTATTGAAAGCCGTTGACCCAATTTATTTTTAACAACTGATCTCCTCTCTAAATGGAGGGGAATCATGTCTCATGAGATGGAATCATTCACTGCTCTGCCTGGTGCTAACACAAATGATAAAGAACAAACATTTTCTTTACTATTGGTGAATCCACATGTATGGAGAGCTGGACATGAAATTTAATTATAAATTATTTCTCACAGTACTGAAACACCTTGGTCTTTGCATGGAAATAAAGGAAACCCAAAGCAAAACAGAAGAAGAGGTACCATGATATTCCTAGAACAGAGAGATGTTCTTTCAGAAGAGCAGACTTGATAGAAATTATATGAGATGTTCCAGAGGAAAAGCTTTTCACATCTGGTTCTGCTCACACAGTCATGTGCTGCCACAGTAACAATTAGAGGTTGAAATGGTCTGACCACCAAAAAGATACCATGGTCAGAAAGAGTTGGCTAAGGGTCCTGGCCATCTACCACCCCTGGATGGGGATTCTTAAGTGTCTCTTGTGCAGAGGCTGAGGGCTAGTTATGACCAGGAGGGTTGCCAGGAAGAGAAGGAAAACAGAAGGTGAAGTGTAGCTCTGAAGATATTTTCCACCAGTCATGTGTGTTACATCACACTGCATCTGCTTGGGTTTTTTTTTTGTTTTTTTGTTTTGGTTTGGTTTTTTAACAGTCAGAACAGTATGGGCCAGCAGGAAAAATATAGAAAAATATATGATTAGAAAGGAAGTGATTGATGGATAGACTGTTAGAAATTACCTTGCCACCAACTCCACAGTTGTGGTCATTCCTGTTTAGCTGGGAGGGAGAATTGAAAAACCTTGCACCTGCCTAAAAATAACGATGCAGATGAGCACCAAGACGTATTATAATATGTAATTCTGTAGCTGATGACTGGAGAATTATTCCCAATGCAGTGCTGCTTCCAGCTTGTAATCCAGCGAGGGCTGAGGATGCCTGGTACCCAACCAGGCTGGCTAAACCCAGCATCACTAGTTTGCAGCTATGCTCCCATATATTTCTGTCCAGTACTCAGTTACTCTACTGCACAAATCAAATCCATGGTACTGGTATCCAGTGCAAAAGTCCTATCCAGCTCACCCAAATACAGACAAGAGCAGAGGCACCACTGGAAAGATGGGTTTATCTTGGTACCCTTTGATTTAATTCAAGACTGCAGGGCACTCCTGTGACTGGGTGACTGTTCCCTCCAACACTTCCTTTGGCACAGGTGCAAGTACTGATATTTTCTCATTCTTTTTCCTCACAGAGCTGAGGCATCCAGGACAGCTCAGTTCAAATCTACCCAGACTTGTACAAAGTATTTGATACTGTTCCACACAACATCCATGTCTAAAATGGAGAGACTTGGATTTGACAGGTGGACCACTTATGTCCCTGACATAAGACAGAAATGGACCTGCTGAAGCAGGTCCAGAGGATGGCCATGAAGATGATCAAGGGGATGGAGCACTTCCTGTATGAGGACAGGCTGAAAGAGCTGAGGTTGTTTAGTCTGGAGAAGAGAAGGCTCTGGGAGAAACCTTATAGCTGCCTTCCAGTACCTAAATGGGACCTACAGAAAAGCTGGAGAGGGAACCCTTCTGAGCCTTTGTACAGGGGCATGTAGTGATAGAAAAAGGGAGAACAATCTCAAGATGGAACAGGGTAGATTTAGATTAGGTATTAGCACGAAATTCTTTATTGTGAGGCTGGTGAGACATTGGAACAGGTTGGCCAGAGAAATGATGGCTCCCCCTTCCTAGAAGTATTCAAAGGGGACAGGACTTGGTCTAGTAGGAGGTGTCCCTGCCGATGGCAATGGGGTTGGAACTGGATAATCTTTAAGGTCCCTTCCAATCAAAAACATTCTATGATTCTGTGAAGTGCTGTGCAATGATACGGCCCCGTACAAGGCTATGGCAAACTACTGGAGCATGACCCACAAATAGAGACTGGCTGGATGCATGCCAGCATGTGAACAGGGTGGTGCCTCTGTGAAGTGGCCACACATCAGGACAGCCAAATATCCTGGTTATCCTCAGCAGAATACAAAGCAGCTGGAAAACACCAAAATAATTCCCAATATAGATACCGCCACACTTAGACTCAAGAAAAGAAAAGCTGCACCTTTACTCATTGCCAGTATTTTAAAGACATTTAAAATAGTGCAGTTTAGTAACTTCATTATCCTAAAATTACAAAAAAAATGGAGAAAAGTATATTCTTTGTAGCTGGACAAGTCTGCTGAAGTTGGTCTTAAGCATGATATCCTAAATATCTGCTACTGAGACCCTGCTGTCATCATAAAGAGTCAAAGAAGCATGAGATAAAGAAGACCTGCAAGGTCATCCAGTCCATCTCCTTGACAGTGTTTGTTATTTTTTTCCTCCCTGGTTTCCCATGTCTTAATTTAAACATGTCCTTACTTCCTTCCTCCTTATCAACCATATGAATCTCCCTTAAAATAACTACCTTCCTACTCGGTATCAGATCAGATAATAGAGTATGCATTTCATGTGTTTCTCTTGTAGAACCTGAAGTTAATATGTTTCTATTAAGAGCTCAATTGCAATTCATCACTGTGGTCCCTGTTTCTTCACTTTTGCTTGTTCTGTGCACTTTGCTTTTTTACAGCTGTGGCAAATAGTTCTCCTCTCCCTTACCCACTCACCTGTGAACTTTCTCTTTCATTTGGTCACATAACCTTTTTTAATCCTCTTTTTAACTGTTAGTGAATAATTGGATCTGCATCTGATTTTATGTTCATGAAAGCCAAGAGTGATGAACTTCTTGGGCCAACATAATATATCTGGTTTTACTTGTTCTTAATCCAAATCCTGCTCTTTCTTGCTTGCAGGTTCATTAGTTTGCTTCCTTTATAATTCCCTTGAGGCAAACAATAATGTTGTTTCTTGCTTTTACTTTCCTTTTTCTCATTGGTAAACATTTAATCTACTTGTACGTGTAGAATATAAATCTATAATGCTTCTATCATTGTTTCTTGTAATACTTTTATTTTAACTCCAAAGCCTGGGTTGTTTTTTGTCTGGAAAAGCTGCCCTGACATTTTCTAAAGGAAGTTGACCTCGGAATAACAACTGCTAGTCACAACTAAAAAGTAGCAAGCAGCCACAATTAACTGCCCGGCTGCTAACAACTCTTTTCTTTCCCTTGTCTTCTTAATTGGGCTCATTTAAAATGTTATTGGCAACTATAGTATTTTTCAATAGATTCCAGGATCCTGTAGCATAAAAAATAGGAAAAAATGGCAATACCAGCTCCATTATTCCCTAATGTGTAATTATAGGTTATAATCAACTGCAAAGATAACCTTGTAAGAATTCCAGCTCCTGAAGCAGGAGAAAGCATAGTAAAGGTAAGTCATTTTCTCACCTTTATATGCTGACTGTTTAAACAGCCATGTAAAAATATGAATGTGAATAATCACTGTGTGCAAAAGCCAAGGAGCCCTCAGTATCTTGCAGTGCCTTTAACTGCATTTTCGATTGCCCAAAGATACAAGAAAATTAGAATATTCTAAGGTTGTTTTCTTTGGCTTGGTCAAAATGTTTTTAATATACAGCTGCCTTAAGCTAATGAAGACTTGGCAGGCTGCTCATAGTACCCTATGCACTCAAGATGGAGAGGCTATCTATCCTCTGTAACACGTATCTAAGGTTATCTTTTTTGATGAACTTCAGAGCAAAGATGCATTCCAAAGCTGCCCCTTTCTAGAATGCTTTAGTGGTTTTTGAATTACTATGAAGCTGGCCATCATTGCAGAGTTAAATTCAAAAAAACTGTGCAGATTTCCTGTCTGCTCCACAACCTTCTCCAGGAGTTTGGGGCTAAAACTTTCTGCTCCCCTACTTAGCAGATCAACTGATTAAAACAGTATCTGATCCTTAGTAACTAAAGGCTATAGCTTTTTTTAAAAAAGCATAATTTCCCTCTGCCCTTTATTTTTGTTTGCCCAAGGGATTGTAGAAAAAGCAAATATTATCTATGGACATTTTTTTGGTTTTCAGAGGCCACATACACAAAGCTCCCCCCTCCCTGGAGTTGCAACTCTTTTCCCTATAGCGCTCTGTGATATCTCACATATCCTTCCTCTTGTTATTTGTCATACATCTTCCAAGATAAACACAACTGCAGAACCACAGGATAGCTTCAGATTGCAAGGATTAGGAACAAAAAGTAGATTAGTTTCAGGCCAGAGGCAACACTGCTGAACATGGGGATTTAAGTTAAATCTCTCTAAAAGGCTGCTATTTTTTTCCTTTCTCCTATGAATACTAGAGCAATGTTCACAACAATGCCTTCTTGTTTTTCAAGAAGCAGCAGCCACTTGGTTTCATGTTTTGATGAACACAGAAAATTCCTGACACAATTTGTAGTGGGAAAACTTCATCCCATAAATGAACTATGAGAGAACACTCCAGAGGGTGTGGAATGGTTATTGGTATAGTCAGGAGGGCAAAAATCCTGTTCTGTTTGGCTTGGTTTGTGTTTCTCAGATGGGCGTGGGGGGAACTGGAATTTCAGTTCAGACTGTTTCTGTGTAAATTAGTATGTGGTTGTGATTGCACAAGTTGGCGTAACCCAGATGCTGCATTGCCTGAGCACCCAACATGAAAGAAACAAATGGCTTCATATCATAGCACTGTTGCTCAGTTCCCAAAAAGCCTCTTCAGGTCAACTGAAGTATGAGTTTCCCAAACTCTACAGAAGATGGTAAATTAAAGAAAAAAAAAAAATAGAAAGCTGTACAAGTAACTTTGGACACAAGTCAAGTTGACTACTCTAGCCAGTTGCCCTCTGACTGGTATGTCTCTTAAGAGGTATTCACTTCTAATACCCAGAAAATAAGAATTCACTGATTCTGGACTAATTGTAGTTTGACTGGGGTGCATGAGATCTTCTAGCACAAAAGATCCCAATTTTCATAGCACCGTTGCTTTGATCAGCTGTGGAGACGGAGACTTAAAAGGAACCAGACCCAAGTTAGGGTCTGTAAACAGCACTTCTGGGTCACTTCACTGGGTTGAGGACGTTTCAGGTAGTGCTGTGTAATCACGGTCAAGCAGAGGAGTCAAGGAGAGCTGTTCTAATGTTTAACAATTTGTTTTCATGATGAGTAAGATAGAGGTGAAACATGAAGTTAAAAAAAAAAAACCAAACAAAAAAACCCCAAAACCATTTAGAACTTGGAGGGTGCTTTTGCTTACACACAAATGAAAGCACTTTCTGAGAGTAGAAATAAAAACGCAAAAATCTTGTGGGAAGATACAAAAATGCTGAGATGAAAAAAATAGGCAGCACCAAAGTTAAAATAATTTTTAATGGATTAGATGAGACCTAGGAATTTGCTTTTTCCTTTCTCCTTTACACTGGATCTAACAAGACTGATGCCTGCCCTGTGGCCAAGAGCTGTCCTTCGTGCCCCCCAGCCCCTTCCCTTGCCTACATTTTCCCAGAGGACGGGGCTGTGCCCACCCTCGGGGTGGCCGAGCAGAGGGCATGGTGGGCTCAGGACCGCAGGGGACCCTGGGGCACCCCGGACCCTCCGGGGGTGGCGGTCCCTTCGCTGATGGCAGCCGCCCCGCGGCACGACCGAGACCGGAGCAGCCCTCACAATGTGGGTCCCTGCGTGGCCGCCTCCGGCCTGGGGCTTCACGGGGAAAGGCCAGCGTTCCACAGGAGGTGGGGAAGCCGCAGAGATGTCCCTGCTCACTACAGGGAGGCGTCCAACCAAACCATCCTACGATTCCACAGCCGCCCAGGGACCGCCAGCGGCTGAGGGGAGGCCCCGGGACCTCAAGGAGGGCTCGGGGAGGCGATGAGGCGAAGGACAGGGGCTGCACCCGGCTGCGCTCCCTCCGCACTCAGCTCTCTCCGATCAGTGAAAGCGGAGCCGAGACACACGGCGGGCGATGCCCGCACCGCAGCCCCCGCCCCCAGGCACCAACGCCACCGCCTAGGCCCGGGTCCGGCCAGGCCGGGCCGGCGCTGCTGCCCTCCCCGCCCTCCGTCGCTCAGCGGCGGCGGTACCGTAGGCTGTGAGGCAGCGTCCCCCGGCGGCCGCCGCGCTGCCCCTCGGCGGAGCTGTGGGCGCCTCTGCTGCTCCGCTGTGAGGGGAGAAACCGCATCCCCCCCGCTGCCTCTCCGGCAGCTTGCGAGTGGGGTCCTGCGGTGGGAGCAGTGGTGTCGCATTTTAAGTTTTGTGATGTGGTCGTTCTGTAGAGGTAATTCATAAATTTTTGGTACTTATTGCCTCTCCCGTAGCCACCCGCCGGGCAGGGTAAGGCCTGGGTGCCCTGCTCCCACGCGGTGACACCACAGCCACAACATCTCCAGGATGTGAACTTTCCTGGCTGAGGCCCGCCTGGTCCTGTCTCTGGAAGCAGTAAGTAATTTCAAATAATGCAAATAGTTGGCATGTCCAGAGCCCCAGAACTGGTGAAGGGTTTGGAGCACAAGTCTTGTGAGGAACGGATGAGGGAATTGCAATTTAGTCTGGAGGAGTCTGAGGAAGAGACCTTACTCCGCTCTATAACTACCTTCAGGAGGTCATAGTGAGGTTATAGTGAGGTTATAGTAAGGTCATAGTGAGGTTATAGTGAGGTTATAGTGAGGTTATAGTAAGGTCATAGTGGTCATGGTGGAAAATACATTTATCTTATTAGAAATTACCAGTTTTGTCTCTCTTTTACTATAGAAAAAGTAATGGTTGGCTTCATGAATCTAAAATTTGATGAACTACAGAAAACTGAATAATGAGATTGGGAGACTTCTCTTAAAATCTGTTGACTTTGCTACATTTTAGTCTCTTTAAACTTCCCATTAACTTGTAAATCATGTCACTTATCAGATGATAACATTTATGCAATTATTATGCACACCCAAAATAAAGGAAGCTCAAAGGAGAACCATGCAGAAAAAAATTGGAAAATGGAAAGACATGGTGACATCTCACCTGACACCCACTGTACATTTAAATGTAAATGTAATTAAACTGTATATGTCAGTCATTTCAGAAGAATAGCCTTACCCCTGTGATTTAATTAGTGTCTGCTGCTTAGTTGTACACAAACTGGAGCTATTGTTCCATTTCATACTAGAAATCTCCACTTTGTTATGGCAAAAAATCAAAATCAGTTGCTGAAGCTGTAGTGATAAATACTTAATCATTACATTTATTTAAGTCAAGGGTGTTGGCTTTTGGTGCTTATTCCTACCTGAAAGTAATGAATTGTAGTTCCGACTACAGGGGATGTTTTTGGACTGCCTATTACAAAGAGGGATAACACAATGAGCTGAAGTGATTTTACTCGTCAGTCATGATCTTTAAATTAGTTCCTGTAGTGTATACTAAACATACCTACTATATCTCAAGATACCTTTTAAAAATAGTCAAAATTTTAAGGAGCTTTCAGCATATGTGAATTGTTAAGCAGAGGCAGTGGGCACATTTATCACTTTTTGCATTCTCCAATATCATTGTACATTTTAGGTTACTATAGTTACGGAGTGGGCAAAATATTGAGAATAAACAACAAAAGGTGCTCGTACATATAAAATACACTTTATTTTGTGTAGACACCGAGGCTGTAGAGCTCCAGGAAAGTAGAAGACTTTTCAGACACAAAGAAATAACTCCAGTTGCTACTGTCATAATTGGAATTATATATTGAGCAATCAGGGCACTGTGAACTCTTGCAAAATGCTTCAGAACTCAGTTGGACCATGTGAGGAGGCGTCAATGGAAACTTCTCAAAGAATCACAGAATCACAAACCACTTCTCACAAACCAATTCTCAAACCCACCATGTTCTTCTGAGTATACTCATCCAAGAGTATATTGTTCCTCTGTTTTTCCTAACTGAAAATAGGTGTTCCTGTTTACTACATCAAAAGATTTTTTTTCCCTCTTTGCATAATTTGATTATTGTGTGACTCAGGAGCTGAGACTGATGTTGACTTTTGTTACGCCCCACAAGGTGGGTGCAGCACTGTCACATCTCACAAAATGAGCACAGCTCCACGCAGAGGTGGGGGCAAACAAAATATCACCTCCCATGGAGTGGGTATGGGTAGGGTTCCCCAGAATGGGGGTCGACTCAGGGAGATTCGGATTGGAACCCTTTGGTTTCTAAACTCCCTCGGAGTGAAGCCTGAGTACAGCTGGGCTCAATCCTCCTCCTCCATTTATCAAGATTAAGTTTGGGAATTCTCTGCACTGTACTCAGGAGTACGGTTATTACCCAGGAGGTTTGTATAAAAACACAACTTTACTTAAAAGTAAGATCATAAAGCATGTGAGATTACACCTAGCAGAGTTATAAAGAATGGTACTTTTGAAGCAATGGATTACAATTTAGCAAAATTTAAGGAAGCTGTCAAAAGAACAGGTTACAACTAACAAAATGAAGCAACAGTACCAAGATAAGGTTAGAAACAGAGACATAGAGAGAGTAAGAGAGAGAGGGAGGGAGAGATAAAGATAAAGACAGATAAAGATAAAGATAAAGATAAAGATAAAGATAAAGATAAAGATAAAGATAAAGATAAAGATAAGGAAGAAATAGAGAAGATATCCCCACCCTTGCATCCCGTGATGATCTTGGTAGGAAGTTCTGGTCCTTGCATGGTTGGCATGCATCCAGCATTTCTAGTATGCCTCCTTTATGCTGCCTGACCCCACCTTTTCAGGGGGTCTTGGCATATCTTGCACAGCCAGGTGTTCACTTGGGCACCCCCAGATGGGATGAACAGCAATACCCCTTATTTCTGAACATTTGCCCTCTCCAGTGGCCTTACCCGGGGCACACACACAAGATGTCACTCTGCCTTTGCAGGGTGCAGCTCTCCTGCCCCTGTCCCTTATCAAATAAGGACAGTGTCCTGCCTGTCAGGGTGGCCATCAGACAGAGCTCCCCTTGCAAGGACAGTGTTCAGCTTATCGGGATGGACACTAAAGGAGGGGCTGCTCCTGTGAGAACAGGGCCCTGGCTGTCAGGGTGGTTACCCAGATGGGGGTCTCTCCTTGAGATAACAGAGTCCGGATGGCTTATCCAGTGAGGCCTCCACCTGAGCACAATGTCCACTTTGTCAGGGCGGCTGTTTGGAGACAAATATTCTTTTTGGGTTTCTACAACTTTAATGCTGCAAAGAGCAATCATTCTGGCTTGCTGTGGAAGGCTGTTGGGCCCAGTAGTCCTTCTCCCCGCTGCACTAGGAGGCAGTTCTGGGGTCCTATCTGCAAATCCTTCAGATAAGTGACTTTGGTTATGCATAAAATAATATCTTGCAACTGTCCAGTTTTGGAATTTATATGTGGTTAGTGTCATAAATGGTAAATGATCTTTTATATATATACAAAACACAAAGGATAATCATAGGGTCAATGAAAAATTATAGTGAGGAATAGATAGTGGGTGATGGGAAACAGCACATTTGTTGGACAGCTCATTTGTAGCTGTCTGCAGAGAGGAAAGGGAGGGTGAGAGTCTGCCCACGTGTTAAAGATAACAGAAGTACCAGCAATAAAAATTCTAGATGTACTAAAAGCAGACAGAGCCCATAGTTCAGATAATGTATATCTGTAAGTTTGTAGGAGAGGCACATCTGTAGTCCTTTTACTGACATCTTCTAGAAGTTCACAAGGGTCAGGAAGAGATTCCTGAAGATTAAGAAGTATCAGATTTGAATCACACTTTTTGAAGAGGACAAAGGACAGGAAACTATAAACTAGCAAATGGAACATTGTTTGTAGAGAAACATGGACAGTGCTTAAGTGATTTGGCTGAAGAACACCTGTAAAGGTTCATGGTGATCAAGGAAAGCTCGAGTGGTTTGTAATTCATTATATTCTTTGAGGTCTTTAGAGATATTACTGCTGTTGGAGTTCTTTATAGGAATGGTGACTGCTGTAAGTCAGATACATTCATGTCTATCATAGTAATGTGAGCATGGTTAGTATGAAGCAACAGCACTTATTACATCTTTTGGACATTCCAGCTGAAGTTTCTGTGAAGGTGCAAGAAAGGTTAAATGACAGTGACAGAGGCTGCTGTTTTCAGTAATATGAAAGAGGTTAAAAATATGAAATATGAAAGAGGTAAAAAAAAAAAAGGCTATTAGAATATATTTTTCCAAAATATTTTTTCATTCTCTGTTTTAAATTGTTTTCATTAATATTCATAGAATCATAGAATCATAGAATCATAGGGGTTGGAAGGGACCTCGAAAGATCATCTAGTCCAACCCCCCCTGCCAGAGCAGGGCCACCTAGAGTACATCGCCCAGGAACGTGTCCAGGCGGGTTTTGAATGTCTCCAGTGAAGGAGACTCCACAACCCCCCTGGGCAGCCTGTTCCAGGGCTCTGTCACCCTTACAGTAAAAAAATTTTTTCTGATATTCAACTTGAACCTCCTATGCTTCAATTTACACCCATTATCCCTTGTCCTATCGCTGGTCACCACTGAGAAAAGCCTAACTCCATCTCCCTGGCACTCACCCCTTACATATTTGAAAACATTGATGAGGTCACCCCTCAGTCTCCTTTTCTCCAAACTAAAGAGACCCAGCTCCCTCAGCCTATCCTCATAAGGGAGATGTTCCACTCCCTTAATCATCTTAGTAGCTTAATATTTGGGATCATTATATTAAACTAGTTTAAAATATGTATTTTATTCTTCCATTGGTATTTTTTTACAGCAACACAATGAATCCTAATGTCTTGCAGTTGGAGCAAAATCAATTTCAATGGCAAAGTCCCTTGACATGACAACGCATTCCCTTCCAGACAGAACTGAGAACCTGGGGATGGGAGGTGAACGCACAGTAAATATACTTGTGTCCTGTGCAGACCTTCTGCAAAGCCAGTTCTGCATTTGTTGTTGCCCTTACAAGTGAGAGGTAAAATAGAACTGCACCAGGAACAGGTGTTTCTCCACCAGTGCTGCTTGCTGAGGTGAGGTTTTCTGCCAGGCTTTGCCATCTGAGGCAGAGGCCATGTTTCAATGAGACTCTCTAAGGGATTTTTTTTCCTTCTCTTCTGAGAGTTTTTCTCCAGCCATACATCTCATTCAGATAATGCTCACTGCATTAAGGAGCTATTCCTTTCCACTGTTCTATTAGGACATCAGTTTCACTTTCTGCAGCAGCACCATCCCTTTGGAAACAGCAGAGGTTGAGGCTGGATGCTGCTGTGCAATACAGACCTCTCACGAGAGGCTGCTGCTCCAGTGCATTACAGGTGTGTGCACAGTCAGGTTTTCTAGCTCTTGAAGATGCTGTGTTCAAGGAGCAAAGAGAATTAGCATTTCTGAACACTTCCCACCTTCTAGAAGCCTGATTAAACAGGGCTGGCTGCCAATAAGGAAGGAAAACAATTTTCTCATTGAAATTTATTACCACTGTGTATTGGAACCTACTGGAAAATTACTTACTGCTCAGCATTGTCGTTAACTGAGCAATAGATTTTCATAAGATTTCTGTTTTCACAGGCTAAGTGCCAAATTCATCCCAGATGTAACTTTGTTAGGGCCAATACATCTACAATGAGAATAAATTTGGCCCCATGATTTTAGTATCTCTATGTGTGGTGACTGTTTCTATAGTCCGTGTCGCTATTTGTGTCAAACCACGTGAAGAACAATCTCTTTGTGTCACCTAACTGTTCTTGAGTGGAGATTTTATGTAAAACTAAGCAGCTCAAGTTGGGGTACCTCTCCAGTGACCAGTTGCTCCACAGCCAAGAGCACTTTTCCTGATACACCATGAACCAGGGGCAGGTGAAGCTGGCATGTAGTTGGGAGGAGGCTGTGCAGCCCCATAGCTGTGTCCCTCATATTCACTCAGGACAAATACATGGCTAAAGCCCCCTCAGATTGTTTGATAATTCACTTTTTCTCAACTTTACACATGGTAACCATAGTTTTGCAGAAGGGGTAGAGAAATCAAATAGGTAATCCTAAAAGAGATAAAAGGATTAAGATGTTGAAATTATTTTGAAGTAGAACTATCATGTGAGCCAAGAATACGGAACACCAAACATTTTCAGGTTTCTCCTTATTGTTAGATTCCTATGTTAAATTTAAATAGCGTATCTTTCAGGCATGATATAAATGGAAGAAAACCTAATTTGTGTGTCCATACTAGTGAGGCTTTTTTAAAGTACAGTGATGTCTGACACTGCATGCTGTCCCAGGCTTTCAGTTAGGTTCTTACCATGGAAAAGGGCACTGTTAACTTTTTACAAAGAGTTGAATTTCTGAAACCAGAAGCTCTACACTCAGTACACTCAGTATTCCATGTTTTTCCTAATGAGCTCAAACAGCTCATATAAAAATACCATTGATCAGGCTTTTCTATTCATAATCAGTGATGAGGATAACTTTATGCCTGTGTTTAGTCAATGCAAAGCCAGAAAGCACTTGCTCAATTTCTCTTCTGAGGCAGTTAAATTATCTCCATACAGTCTTTTAATTTCAGTGTTACACTCACATTAATATTTCTTTGCTTCATCACTCACATTTATTGGCTTCATTAGCACTTTTTGTGTGTATTTGAACACAGAGTCCACCTCAGATTTGGATTTAATTAAATTTCAAAAGATTGGTCTTGCCTTTCCTTTTAAAAATTTGTTCTTTGACACAGTTTATATCAAAACAATACATTGGTTTTATGTATTGCACAAAGGGTTACTTTTCAATCTGCACACTCCTTTTGTGTTATTTCACTGAGCCCTCTGGTTTAAATTTGTCTGGTTTAAGTGCTTATGTTAAATAAGTGCTTAAATATTTTGTGAGGTGAGAGCTTCAGACCTCACAGAACTACTCAAGAGACATATAAGGGTTATTTCTCTTATAAAGAAAGGTAAATGAGTGATGCTGAGGGTGTTCAGTGTCATGAAAGGTCTTATTCCTGGACCAGAACTTTCTGTGAATAGTTCCAAAAACTTAAAGTTATGGAGAAAAAAAGAAAGGATTGTGGAAGAAAAAGGATACATTTTGTTTGGGACTTTTTTTTTTTTTTTAATTTTTTTGTGTGTGTTCTTCTTTTAAGTCTGACATTTGCATCTGGAAATTTCAGACATTTTCTGGAGTAGTTCAGGGGTAGCCCCTGTGCACCATCATGACTGACAATAGACCAATGACGTTGGGAGCTTTCTGTTACAGGAGGTTTTCTGCATGCACTTTACAGGTTGATATCTCACCCTTGTCTTAGGAGTCTCAGCAGCCTTAGGAGCTGTGGAGAACTCCAACCCACTGAGGCTACCATGATTTATTGCCACCTGGTCCCAATTCCTTGTAAACCTGAATTCTTATCAGACATTTTCTCAGTCAGACTCTCTTTGCCAGCTGTGCAGTGTACAGGTTAAGGCAGGGAAAGGAACAGAGAGTATACAGGGAGAAGGGAACAGTCCCCTTAAGGTGGTGACACCTTTCTTCAGGTAGCTCTTTCCTTTGAAGATAGAGCATAGAAGGGACTGGTTGATCCTGTGAAGATCACTTCTCTGTGTGCTGTGGCATCAGTAGATGCCTGGAGAGCAGGCTGGCAGGCAGGGTACTGAACAGGTGTCAGGACTTAACTTTGCAAAGGAGGTAACCTTCAGCTTTTCTCATTTCTTTCTTTTCAGAACAACATGAGGTGGAACACCCAAGGAGGTGTTTGTGGTGTTTCCCATGAGTTTTAACACTGGATGGCATCTGCATTGGCCCCAGTAACGCCTGCATATGATCACAAGAAACATCTTAGAGGCCATTTCTGGCTGTTCTCATATTCTGCATCAGAGCTGCATAGTTATGTCATATTTGATCCATGTTTTATTATTTTTTTTGCTCTATGCTCTGTCTTTCCCTTTTTCTGGTGGTTTATTTTATTTTATTTCTTGCATTTTTCTCAAATGGCCCTTGTTTAAGTATTAGGAGAATGTTTTCATATTACTGTGTTTATATTTTCAAAATATGTTTATTTTGCCGCAGAACATTCCAAATGACCTGGCAAAAGAAGTGGTAGCTTTTATAAATAAAGCCATTACTGTAATTGTTCTGATTTTTAACTTGAAGTGTATTTTTATGTGACTCGAGAGATACAAACAGAAAAAAATCCAGGCCACACTTAATCAAATAATGATTACTTTGTTTAACTGTATTATCAGCAAGAAAGTCTGGTCTTGGCTCATGCTGTAAGCTGACTGTTACATTTAACCCAGAGGCTTTCAAACCTTCAGCCTACTTTTTTCAGGTATCTAAGCTCAAATATCCTGGCTTTCACTATTTAACTAATAATGTAGTAAGACATTAATTTTTTCATTTGAACTTAGATGACTTGAATTACAGGAGGATTTACAGAGAAGGTAGCTATTTCATGATTTGGATCCAGATTGGTGATCATAACTTCCATTACTTCTATAAAATACTTCCCTCTCCCAAGATCTTCTACCTACCATGGCTTTCACCTCCCACCTCAGGCTGTTCTAGTGCAGCAAACACGCTCTGCAATTACTTTTTTCCAGTGCATTTCCTCCTCTGTCCAAAAGACATTGGATCCAGACCTATTTTTGCAGCAGAGCTGGATGAGTGAAGAACTGATTGAGCTTCTAAGTTTATGAGTTTATAAAGGAACAAAATTCCTTTTGGATTCCAATTCTTTGCTAGTGCTGGAAAAATGTGCAATGATAGAGCAGTGGGTATTATACACACTGCAATTCATTTCAGCAGTATGGCTTCTCAAAGCAGCCACACACTTTGTTTTTACAGAGAAATAAGAAGAAATGCAGAGCTAGGAAAAACCATTCAAGGAAAAGCAGCCCATTTATGTGATATGATTTAGTAATGAACATTGTATTGTGTATCCATAAGATTTATGTGCATAAAAGCCCAACATTATGCTGTATATGAGAACTGCCTTTCAGTTGTTTTACTCTAAAGCACTTATCACTCAAGTATAGAAGTGCTTTCTATTGATCTTTTGCTCTCCTGTCCTTTGATAGCTTTTGTGTCCTTAGGGAGTAAAAAGGCTATTGCAGTGAGGGTCTCAAAAACCATCAGAGAAGAAATTTAGGATAAACATTTGATAAACTCTGGTTATCCTGCTGTGTGATTTTGAATCCTTGACTGCAATACCAGTATTCTGCTGGTAGGACAGTCTGCCACCAGCACCTTCTCTTTGTATCATTCTTCTCCCTTTCATTCTTTGTCATCAACTTTTCCATCTCTGGTAGAAAATAAGAAATATTTATTTGACACTAAATCTATCTGTATCTTTCATAGGACTCAGTATATACAAACCTACACCTTTACTTCCTGGGGCTTTCTAATTTGGTTTCAGAAATATTCCTCATATGAGGTTTTTATGCTTATGAAAGACTCCTCTTTGCTATTTCCATTCACATTTTCTCCTATAGACTTGAATTTCTTAGGGATACATTATTAGTATTCTTAACACAAAAATCACTGTGATTGGAAGATCTGTAAGAACATTATTAAGATCTCATAAGGCAAGAAAAACATGGCCCCACTGAAAACAGTACTATTGCATGCCACCTGGAAGAGAAAAGGTGGAAATTTTGGTAGTTCCACACATGATCTCACAGAACTACAGGTTTCAGGGTAGAAAAGTACTGGGGGTTTTGTTAAAATTTGAGCATAGCCTGTTTTTACTTGCTATGTTCGGTCTTATTTATTTGGGAAGTATTGTTGTTGTCTGGACCTTTCATAGCAGATCGTGGGACACATTTCAGGAGGGAAAAAATGAAGTGGTGGCAATTAGACTTTTTCTACAAAAAAGCTGTAACATGTAACATGAACTTAATTTTTGCTATTCTAATACAGCTGAACACAGTTTTCTCCTCAGTAAGGGGCAGCAGGCCACATGTCAGAATTTCTGAAGAGCAGGGCTCAAATAAAGTCACCTACTGAACTAGATCTAGAGCTGGGATTGTTCTGAAAACAGCCGAAGAAGCTATGGGTGATGGTAAGCCAGTGGAAACATTATCAGGGGCAGTATGCCAGTCTAGCTTCGACCCTATACATTTTTTTACAGTGGCAGGAGGTCTGTGGGAGTGTTTATATTTGCTGTCTGATGTCCCTCCATTTAATTTTTATGATGTGTGCTAGATGACAGATGGCATGTTTTTGTTAAGCTGAGAGCTTTCAGGACAGTTTCCCTCTAGATAAGGAATGGGCAAACCAGGGAGCAGTGGCTTCCTTTGTGTGCTGTAGCCAGGAGGGTTTGGGGTGAAAGACTCCAGCACGTTTTTTCAAGGACTGATTGAAACTTTTTGATGCAGGGAAAAATAAGGAATTTGGAAAGGCTTGTACAGTCCTTAGGCAACATCTGAGCAATCAGACTTGAAAAAGTTCCTGCATCCAGACTGGTAAGTCTCTTATCAGTGTGAGCCATGAATTTATGTCCTTTTTTCAAGGGAATGAAGTGATAGGACAAGAGAGAATGGCTTTAAGCTGAAGAGGGTAGTTTTAGGTTAGACATTAGGAAGACATTCTTAAGTGTGAGGGTGGTGAGACACTGGAACAGGTTGCCCAGGGAAGCTGTGGATGCCCCATCCCTGGAAATGTTCAAGGCCAGGTTGGATGGGGCTTTGAGCAACCTGGTCTAGTGTGAGGTGTTCCTGCCCATGCAGGGGTGTGGAATTAGATGATGATCCTTAAGGTCCCTTCCAACCCAAACCATTCTGTGACTCTGTGATTCCTGTTGCACACCATGTTCTTCGCAAGAAAGAAAACTGAAGCCCATGTTGGAGCATACAGCAGCCAGTTCCACAGACAAGGATCAATTTTCCTCATACATCCATCTCTCATGCACTAGCTACCAAGTCCAAGCTCTTCTCATACTGCTGGGAGGCTTCCAGCATCAAAGGGCCATTCACAGACTTGGCAGTGCTTTGGCCCATCTGGGATCAAGGTCCATCTGAGCATCCCTGTGGTCCCAGTAGCCCACAGTCTTGAGCTCAGTCAGATTTTATTGTTCCCCAGCTTCCTATGGGGTCCCCTAAGCATAATGCTGCTAGGAAGGGCTACAGGCCCTTCTTCCAGGTCTTTCTAAATCAGCTGTAAACTGCAAATTATGTTTAACATATTTTAAATAATAAAATGAATCACTCATTTATTGAAGAAAAAATTAAATCCAAATTTTTTCTCTGCTAATAGAACAGAAAGCTCTACATTGTTTTGCAAGAGAAATATCCAGTAAAGAGCCCGGTTATTGAATCACAGAATCATAGAATCGGCTGGGTTGGAAGGGACCTCAGATATCATCAAGTCCAACCCCTGATCCACTACCACTGTGGTTACCAGACCATGGCACTGAGTGCCACATCCAGTCTCTTTTTAAATATCTCCAGGGACGGAGAATCCACTGCTTCCCTGGGCAGCCCATTCCAATGTCTGATCACCCTCTCCTGGAAGTATTTGAAGCAGCTATAGGGCACAGGATATGATTGCAAGTGCTTCATAAACAGGCTTCTAGATACCTCTTCTCATTTGTATGGCCATTATATGACAGGTTCTTGGGGGAACTATGTCTGATTTATAAATAGTCCATGAAAACAGTTGTAGAGTCAGACACTGATAATTGTTTAGCCCTTTGAAGATACAGGAAAGCATGAGAGTCCATTCCATGGATGCCACCATGGGAGACCTTTTTCCCTCTAATCAGTAGCATTGGTTTTTACAAGTCTTGGTCCAGACAATGCACTTCCCAGGCTAGGAGCTGGTGTTGGTGCTGGTTCTTCTGATCATGTAAGTGGGTCATGGCTGAAAGATCAGGAGGACAGTGTTAAAGCTGCAGCCATTGAACATGCTCACCCTGGCACTGCTTGGGGTAAGAGTTGAGACTCTGACACAGCCGTATTTTGAGATGTGTTCTTTGTTAGTGCACACTCATACTGACTTCTGGATGATAGCCTGGCAAAACTACCAAATGAAACAATGTGCTTAAAGTCTCAGGGGATTTAGATTTTAATTTTCTGAAATCAGATCTTTTTTCCATGTCTTGTTTCCCTCTCTTGTTTTTTACAGACACTTAGACTCTGTGAGAGAATCCCTGGTGTCCAGCTTTCAGTTCCACACAGGGCTGGCAGCTAACCTGAGCTCTTACATGACTTGCAATAATTTGGAGAACTGCTGGTGTATTTCCAGTAACTAAGGAGTATGTTGAAGAATTCTTCAACGGACAGTGCTTTATTTACATTACATATTTAAATTAGAAAAAATTAACAATATAATTAATTAACTGAAATACTTTGCACACAAATTATAGTCTTTAACAAGAAAAATAGAAATATAGCTATCTGTGAAAGTAAAGAAGAGGTTCCAAATTATTTGTAAAAATACCTAAATTGCTAAAAAAAAATAAATAAAGTCAATAGCTTTTCTCTACATTATCAAAAAAATTTAAACTAAAGTTTTCCCTGCAGGCTATGAACGAAATGGCTGAAGGAAACCAGAGTAAAGCTGCCTATTCCGGACTTTAGCAGTACCCTCAGTAACAATTATTAAGTCTTGGACCAAAGGCTCAGCAATTACACATTACCCAATTCTTCCCTGACAATAGTGTTGCAGAGAGAGTGCAAGAGACCTGCATCACAGCAGTGCAGTTCTCATCACCTCTACCATATTAGTAGAAAAAGGCTCCAGCACTTGATGCCAATATCTTAAAGAATGTAACAACCTTTTTATTTTCTATCTGTATTCCCAGTGTTTAAACTTCAGCATCTAGCCTTCATCCTAGATGGGCTGGTTAATGGTCAGTCCATCTATCAATTCTTAGATCTTTTCACATAGAAAGTTTTGAATGGCTGGGTTTTTACTTATTGTAAGGTGGGCTTTTTTCTGATTTTTGTTTATTACACTTCCATCTCAAAGACATCATTGTTTTCCCAGTAGCTTTTTTTCTGCTTGGTCTTTCTGCATACTTGGAAAATTAAGAGGAAGAAATTATAAAACTGTTGGCCCCAAATGCAGTGGTCTCATTTTCAGGTATCTTTACAAGAATATACCCACTCTGGTAGCTGCTGGTGTCTTCAGGGGACAGCACTGCACCAATAATCACACACTGTAGTGTTTTTCATTAGAGCCTTATGGGAGGTTATAAAACCCTGCGCAGGTACCTGCATGGCCCTGCACCCCTTTCCTTGCCCCACCTGGCACCCCTCACCCCAGGCAGCCCCTCGTGCAGAGTGCATGCTGTCTGTGGTGCAGAGCATGGATGCTGGTGCATCCTTACCTTGACATACAGCCCAAGGGGTGAGGTGGGCAGCCTTGGCAGCACTTTTGTGTATCTGTCTGTCCATGGGGGCACTTAGGGACACAACCTGTGCCAGCAGGTCTGCCAGCTTGGATCACCAGCTGTCCTCACTGCCTGGGGCTTTCTTGAAGGCAAACTCTGCATGGGAATTTGTGAATGCCTTCAAATAGCTCAACTGCTTTTCAGGAATGACTTTCTTCTCTTTTTTTTTTTCCAAATAATACTTTTGCAAGATTAAATAACTGTGAAATAGGCATTTATATGCTCCCTGCTTCTAAAAGATGTTATCTGCCTGCTGAATGTCCCTCTCCTGTTTGCTAATGGGAGTCAAGTCCTTCAATTCATGGTGCTAAATTTACTGTAATTAATTGTATCTCTGTTCCAGTGCTGTCTTCATAATGGGTAATGTCACGGCTTAGCAGTTTGGGCAGACCAAAAATCAAAGGACAGAATTATTGTTACCCCTTCTTTCCAAAGGGAAGATAAAAGGGAAATAAAAACTGAACATTCAAAGTTGGAAATTGAAAAAAAATTGGAGACAGATTTACTAGCAGAGGGGAAAGGCAATAACAGAAGAGAAAATGTAACAAAAACACTAATATATATATATATATATACACAAACCCAACTCATTGCCGGCAGGGATAGGTGCCTGAGGGCCCCTTGTGGCAGGGCCCACTCAGGACTGGGGGGTCCAGGGCTCTTGCAGCATGGATAGGTATGGATTCTGGAGAGTACGTGGGGAGCTGGTGGCAGGGGAAAGCAGGGGAACAGCAGCAAAGCCAGGAGAGAGTGAGAAGGGGGTGGGGAGGGGGTGCTGGGCTGCCTGATCTTTATAGAGCATGGGCAGGAAAAGTGAGGGAACAGACCCCTCTCAGGGACTGAAAGCCCTCCTGCTTTAGTTCCTCGAGTTCAAACGATGACAGGTAATAATTGTATGCTGTGTGCACATAGATGTTCCTACAGTGCTGGCACAAGCATGCCTGGGCTGGGATATAAATAAACTCATGGACGGGACTGGAGACAAAAATTTCATATTTGTATTGCAGCAAGGAATCAGACCACTAGTATTTATTTCCCTTTTTGTAGGCTAAGAAACACAAATTGCAAAAAAAAAAACCAAACAGTTTCACTCCTGACACATTGCTGTATGGAGTGCATAACACAATGCTGAACAGATAGCAAACAAGAAAGTTTTATAAAACTATTACTACAGAGGTGTTCGGGGGAAGGATAATACTGGTTGACATTGTTCCCTGCTCTGTTTTGCAGGGGAATGAGCAGGAACCGAATTTCTGTACCACTAATACTGTAGGTTTAATATCCAGATATCTAGGTACTTAGATATCCCTCTAGAAAATTAGAAAAAAAATAACGTTGTAAAGGTGCTCTATTTAAGTTTGCATTACAGGTTTAAATTTGTTCAGCCTATCAAGGGATGCTGCATCAGGCTTGTGTATTTGCCAAATACATTTCTACACGAGAGGCTACTGTTGCATCTATCCCAGTGTACTGAGGAGACTGGGTGTCAGCCTGCTGAAGAACAAAAACTGAACAGTTTGGACATAGTATCCTCCAACATCTAATGAATTTTGGTGTATAGACATAAATTAAGTCATTCAGACACATGTTTGGCCAAGAGGCATCAGCAAGAAGTAAATAACAAAACTTCTCCTTTGGGAAGCATAAAATCCACGGAGGGCTTCAGAGAGATCAAAAATGGCATTTTTTTCCAGGCCTCATATCAAAACACTTGGGAGATACTTGGATTATAAGTGTGCTGAAGTGATGTAGGCACCTAAGAACCAGACCAGCAGGAAAATGAAGTCTTTGAGTCTCCAGCAGTTTTTTCTGAGGCTGAACTTGAGAGTCCTGTGACCCCTATAAAAGACTTATGGGTGAAAGGTAGAGAAGATGGTGAAGAAACAGGGAAGAAACAGCAGTAGAATGTAATATATTAATTAAATCTATGAAACATAACAATATTATTTATTTTTTAAAAAAAAAAGTAAGCATGTTGGTGAATTTTTCTTGGTATTAATTGATGACACGAAGTGATTAACTCAAAGAATAATGTGTGAGTGAGACACTCTGAAGACTACACTATGAAGTTTTTGTTTCTGCCTACCCTGCTAGTACCTTTTATCTTCATGTTACTGTTCTATTTCACTGCAGTTTTTGCTTTATTTGTCAATTTTGGGCTCATTTCAATAAGCTCTTTATGCTCTGTGGCTACCGGAGAGATGGGAATTCATAAGAAAATCAGGTAATCAAGAGTAGAGAGTAATTTTAAATCAAGCATTTTAGCAATCTCTGCAGAGAATGATTTAACCTTACTTAACATTTAACAAGAGCTTAATTTACATAAAAATGATACAATTAAGGAGCCAGAGCCCCTAGTAAAAATCCCTGAGGCTTCCTGCAAGTCCTGTAGCAAAATCAAAGAATGTTAATTTCAATTTTCTTGATCTTTCTAAGGCAAACACTTTGAACTCTTTAAGGAAAAAAAATCTTTAGAAGAAAATGCCTCATGTTGCTGAAAACAGTTTCAGCAACAAACTGTGGCAGAGAAATGAAAAGACAACACAGATTTTGGACAATAGAATATAAAGTAGATAAGTTCTAAGTGCATAGGGCTCCATATATATATTTTCTCTGCCTCAAGCTGGAAAAAGTCATACTAATGTACTTTTCCTTCTTTTTCTTTTGATGCAACCTTTCACAAGCTTCTTAGGACACAGAAGTGTTTTAATTTCCCCTCACAAAACTTCAGTGATAGGATTAAACAGCAAATAACCTCATATTACATATAGTCTACACATATATGGGAAGATAAATAAGTACTGATCTTCTTTTTGAAATAGTACGTAATTTCTCCAGGACCAGAGGAAACTACAAGCAAGCTATACCAAGAGAGGTTTAAGCTGGATATTAGGTAACATTTTTTTACTGAAAGCATTGTCAAACATTGGGATAGTCTGCCCAGTGCAGTGGTGGAGTCACCATCCCTGTAGGTATTTAAATGGTGTGTGGGTCTGGTCCTTATGGACATGGCTACAGTATTGGTCAAAGGATGGACTGGATGATCTTGAAGGTCTCTTCCAAACAAAGCCATTCTATGATTCTGTGATTCTTTACGACCTGTTCTGTTTTAGAAACCACTATGAACAAGGCTATTTTTCTAACAAAGATCTTATTGCAAGATACAATTGTAGTAACAAAACACACATGCCAAATGGACATCTACAGATTACGTGTTGAAATAGTCAAGAAACAACATATTGATTGTGTTGTTCTCAATCTCAAAATAGCCTAATAGACCTTTTTAAATACTCCCTATATATATTTCAGGGAAACAAAGCTAAGTAGGCAGATAACCTTGAAGTGCCTGACTATCTAAAACATACTCATCTCCAAAACATAATGTAAATAGTTTGTGCAGTGCTGTGTTTCTTTAGGCTTTTTTTTAAACTAGATTGCTGTGTCATCCACACCCCCCTCCACCCCCACCCCCACCCCGCTTTCTACAGTGCACTTTATACTAACAAAGTATTTTTGCAATCCCATTATGCAGATCCATCACTATCACCGTGAAACATAGTCCAAAACTAAAGGAATCACAGAATGGTTTGGGTTGGAAGGGACTTGAAAGATCACCTAGTCCCAACCCCTCTGCATGGGCAGGGACACGTCCTGCTAGATCAGGTTGCTCAAAGCCCCATCCAGCCTGGCCTTGAACACTTTCAGGGATGAGGCAGTCATAACTTTTTGGGGTGACCTGTTCCAGTGTCTCAACACCCTCCCATTAAAGAATTTCTTACTGATATCTGATCTAAATCTATCCTCTTTCAATTTAAAACCATTACTGTTTGTCCTGTCACCACATGCCCTTATGAAAATTCCCTTCCCAGATTTCCTGTAGGTCACCTTCAGGTGCTGGAAGGCTGCTATAAGTCTCCCCGGAGCCATCTCTTCTCCAGTCTGAACAACCCCAACTCTCTCAGGCTTCAGGTGCTCCAGACCTCTGATCATCTTTGTGGCACTCCTCTGACCTCCCTCCAACAGCTCCATGTCCTCCTTGTACTGGGGGTCCCAGAACTGCATGCAGTACTCCAGGTGGGGTCTCAAGAGTGGAGTAGAGGGGCAAAATCACCACACTTCTTGTGATGCAGCCCAGGATATAGCTGGCACATCACCAGCTCATGCAGAAAAGAAGATGAGTTTGAAGTGATTTTCTGTGAAAAGCTACTGGTCAACAAAAGATGATTTGCACTTTTTTTCCAAAGTCCCTAACAGGGCAGTATTTTTTTAAAAAAAGGAGCTGTTAATTTCAGGCAAATGTCAAGGTCTGTCTAAGGACCAAAATAAATATTCTTTTTTTTTTTGTGAGAAATAGATCTTGGTAAAAAACCTAGAGGACAGATGACTCCCTTCTGTACAGCTCAGACAGTGACAGCTGTAGAGCTACTCTTGGGCACTGAGTCAATAGCCACTGGATGCATTATCCTGCAATACAATTGTGATGATTAAACTTTCTCTGTCAATGAGAGGCAGGGAAAAGAAAGCTCTAAGCAGCCAAAAATTTCCTTAATTCTATTAAGTGAAGCTTCCTCCTTTAGTCAAAAAACAATCATATTCCAAGTGGGATTTTATGATGTAAAGCATCTCAAAGCTTGTCTGTGAATTTTTTTTTCCAATCCCTTCCTACAAAATAAAGCCGAAGCACGATGCGCAGAGGCAAGCGGGGCACTGGCTGCCCAGCCAGATGGACAGCACGCATGGCAGGAAGTCCAATAAATGCTTCTAAAGTGAGTTAAGGTATGTTCCTGAAACACTAATCTCTCCCTTTCATTCAGAAATCCTCACAGGGTAAGGTTTGCTGACTTGAGGGGAAAAAAAGGAAATTTTTTTTTTCCTGTAAATACTTAAGCAGAAAGGAAATTTCACAGGGGAGAAGGACTGTCATGAAGGTCATAAATCTTTAAGAAGCTTAGTAATACAAAATGTCTGGAGTTAAAGAATCTTTTCATATCACCTGAGAGAAACTAGAGGTCCCAATCCTCAGCTTTCCTGCTCTTTAAGCTACCTTCCCTCTGACACTGAGAAAAATGTGGGAACTCTTACCTCTGTGCATAGTTGCAAAGAAAAACTACTCTGTGATATTCACATATCTGCCCACACAAGCTCAAAACAGTCCTATAAGTGGTCCCTGAGTGCAGATAAATCCTGCAAGCCCATGTTCTATCAGCACAGGCTATACGTTTCATATATTTCCAGCCACCTCTGGTCTCACTGTTGGCTGGTGGATTGTATAAACCACCCTCTCCATTTTCAACAGGAATTTTTAATGGTCTGACAAATAATGGCAACTTGTTTAAAAGCTAGACATTAAACTGGAAATAGCACAAGTGAGTAAAATTAACTTTAAGACATACTTTACGTTGCTTTTTTCCCCTCCATTCCTCCTGCTTTGGTCATTAGAAGGTTTGCCCAGGGACTGAATCACCTAGTAGTTCCTGCTCCTGCCAAAACATCCAGACTGGATAAGGATGACCACTACTTTTTTTAACCTTTTGGAATGTCAGAAGGACCTGCCTGCAATCTCTTCTTGACAAGAGCAGAAAGGACAGCCACACCAGCTGCAAAACCTCCTTTTACACTGAAATCTCATCAGCCTGAGTACTGGGCTAAAAATCAAGTGAGTTAAGGCCCAAATTTTCCCCAAATGTCAAGTCCCACCACTCTGACAGGCCCCAGACTGGAAAGATTTGTACATGTTCATAGAAAATGATGAAAATATTTCTCTAAAACTTTTCATAAAATGAGAGATCTGAGGCTTCTGATGATGTTGAAGGAAATACTTCCTGTACAGTCAGGGTCTGCCAATAAGAGTAAAAACTGTTTAAATTTTCGTAAGTGATGGACAGTGCTGATTGTCACTGATTTTACAGGGAATTATGATTGTATTATCAAGGTGCCTAGGGTCCCCCAGACAAACCATTCCTATTTTGTTGCAGTACATATTTTGCAGAGGACAGTTTAAGTGCTAGGGCATTCTTAGCTCTGAGAAGATTTGATCTGATCTTCTGCTCCAGATAGATCTGCACTCATGTCTATGAAATAGTTTCTGCTGCAGAAGAGGGGGATGAGGACACTAAGGCTGCCTCTCCAGTCTTTCTTTCTTTCCAGAGACAAGAGCTGATACTGGTTTCTACCAGCAACACAGTAATTCCATACATGTGGAAGTAGAAGAAGCAAACTTCTATCTCTGTCTCCCATCATATGGATGGAAGTGGTGTCTGTGGAGAAGAGTCTGTTCTGCTCCTGACTTGCTCCAGAGAAATTATTTTCTTGTGACATCAGATACAGTTCAAAGTTTTTTTTCTTTTTTTTCTTCTTTTTTTTTTTTTTTTTTTTTTAATAATTTGTGTGCTTGAAAGGAGAGTAGGCTTGTTTAATTCACAGATGATACCCCATTTTTGGAAGGGGTAATTTATCTTTTTCAGAAAGAGCATTATCTTGACAAGTTAAAAAAGTGTTCTGATAAGTAGAAGATGAATTTCAGTACAGTTCTTAAGTAATTAGGTATAAGGAACTGAACAAAAGCGGGATGGAACATGACTGGATAGATAGCATTTTGCAGAGGAGAGAGAATAGAGAATCACAAGTTCAATGTAACTCATGGACCTAAAATGTCACTTACTGAGCCATATAACAAAAGAATAGCCTACAATACATAGGAATATTTCTTCTTTTATTATATTGGTGAGACCTTAGATTACATGTGATGTAGGGCAGCACAGGATTGTTGCTGAGTTCTGAATTTTAAAACACCAGTATGCCTTTCTGGTGCATCAGGGTGTGTGCATTGCCCTTCAGACCTCCCCAGCTCCTTTAGGGATGCTCTGGCTTTCACTTCTGTCACAGCCACATTCAAGTCGTGGCTCTGAAGAACTGGTCAGGAAAACAGCTGCAGGTGTTTCTATGTTTCAACCTCAATACCCATGTCCCCTATTAAAATAAAGAGTAAATACAAGAGCAGGCAATATATCACATGTTTTTAATAAGGCATCTGAGATTTGAGGCTTAAACGTGGGAAGTTCCACATTATATGGGATGTCTTACAACTCCAGTTATTTTGAGAAAAATGTGGATAATCTGGAAGGGGTCTAGAGGATGGCAGTAAGAATTATTAGATGTCTGGAAAGATTGACAGCCAAAAGAAAAGACTGAGGAGAAAGACGGCAATAAGCTTCAAAGATTCTCAAGCTTCAAGCATGTAAAAAGTTGCTGCTGCAAAGAGGAAGTAGGTGATCCATTTGCTATGTTCATGTTGGATAGGATGAAAATTAAAGATGTTTACATGCCACTGAGGAAGGTTGAGGTTAGGTGTTAGAAACTGTTTCTGAACAGGCAGGGCAGTGAAGCACTGAAATCAGATTGCCTGGGGAGTGAATTGGGACCCAGGCTCCTGATCACCAGGGATGGCTGCGAATGGGCTGCAGAGACTGAGTGCAGCCTGAGGCAGAAGGATGACTGGAGAAGCCTGTCAGAGTCCTTTCCAGGACTTTATAAGTCTATAAGTCTATAAACACCATCAGAAAGAGGAAATCAGCTGAGTGACCATTTTGAAGTATTGTTTTGGAAAACTCATTAGCTCTTCAGGTAACAGGAAAGTTCACAGAGCCTGTCTTGAGAAAGTATGAAACTTATCTTTAATACTCAGTTTTGCTTTCTTTGAAATATTCACAGTTAGGGAATAGTCAGCACAAAACAAATTACTAATTTAAAGTCAAAGTAAAAGACTAAATTATGGCTTTTATTGTCTGCCTTTCATTATAGATAGTCATCATGCACAAGAACAGGGAGTGCAGTACTGAGCTTCATAACATGGTAAGGAGGAGAGGGAGCCTGGTATTTTTTCTTGCAATGATAAAAATGGTAATTTTTTTTTAGGTAGTGCCTTGTCCCTGAATCTTTCACCATGCATCTGCCCAAGAAAAATACATTTCCTATTAAATGGCTACGTGTGATAACTAACATTCAGACTACATCATATATATATATATGAATATATACATCAAATATATGTATCTATATACATATATTCTCCTTCTGCAATATTCATTAATTTCATATCCCTTAGAGGACTATTTACTCCATGTAGTTACTGGAGTTATTTAAGTTTAGACAGGTAAATTTTCTTCAGTCTTTGCAGGGTTAGAAATTACATTTGCATGAGAAACCTTGTGACTCCATATGGAGGTTCTAGACCCAAGTTACCAAGAGTTTATGACTCTAAAATTGGAAAACACCAGACTATAAGAAAAATGTGCATTAATCTAGGAAGGACTGTTATGACTATGGTTAATTTGTCATTTTAATTATACGGCATAATGAATCAGGTATATTAAATAACTTTACTAATTCTTTAATTTTAATAACTTTACTAAAGCCTTGCAGTCCAAGCTGTGGTATGTTTTTATTCAAGATATCAGTTTTATCTTAAGACTTATTTTTTTTCTAATATGGATAGTGTTTCTGCACTGACATCTTTGTAGGGCAAAATAATTACTTCTGGACAATCAGAGATGAGTTTCTGAACTCCTTTGTATTTTATTGTATTCTCTTTCTAACATTTGAAGGTACCATGAAAAATTACTTAAATTTCTAACTTTTTCACTGCTTTGTTTCTATTTGAAGCAACAGACATTTTTCCAGGACCTAATAAAGCAGAAACCGTTCATAAAAGATTATTTTTATGGTTTTCCATTTTCTGTATTCAGTCATATAAAAGTGATATCATTACCCTGTGGAGGTTGTGTTTTTTGTTTGCAGTGGCACCCCAGGGACAGTATAAGGATGCATTTACATAGCCATTGCCCATAGAAATGTCATATTCTCAAGTTTAACTTACTGAGCAATAATTTTTTACCAGCTTTCAAATTCAAAAGGTGCAACAGGGGAATTACCCTTTACATTACATCTTTTAAAAAGCATTTCTTATATTTTCTAGGTGATAGAAAAATTACAGTGAAGTAAGGAGGCAGGAAAGGGGAAAAAACAATAATCTGACTCATGGGAAAATCTGAAAAGGTCATTTCTTGTTTCTGGCCTGCTAGCCGTGGGGAACATTTTTCTCTGTTTCATTGCCCAATTTTTACTGGTGTTTTTGAGATGAGGCAAAGATTCATCTACCTTAACAACACAGTTATGTTTCTGGCTGAAGATGGGACTGAAAACAAAACTGAATAGGAACAAATACGTTGGGAAGATGCTTTCAGCCAAGTCCTCTGCACTTCCCCTTCAATTCTCTGACACTTGGTTCTTTTTCTGACACCAGATCATGGAGGAAAGGAACAGCTTCCTCACCCTGTTCTCAACTACTCGTTCAAGCCTGTTTTTATCTCCATGATAAGTTTTATGGACAGCCCAAATGAAATTGATCTTTATGCATTGATAGTTCATGCAGATTATGATCTGTTATTAGGCAGCTTCTCTCTCTCCTCCACTTCTTAGTGACCCCAACATGACCTAGGAACTGAGAAAGCATTATTTTTAATGGCAATTATGAATGCCAAATTAAAGGTATTAGTATGGTCCTCTCACTGTCCAGTTCTGTAGTCATTACATTTACAGTTGTAATTAAAATCCTAGAAATATTCAAATGTACTACACTGTTGAACTGTGCTTTCTACATCCAAATCATCCATCATATATAAACATGTGTAACTGCAAGCTGCAGATTCCCATTGCAGCAACAGGCAAATCTGCCCCCTGGGCCATGGGTAGCAAACATATTTAACAGGAAATCAGACCTGTCCCTGCTATGTGGCCCCTCGTCTACAATATTTTGGATACATTTTCAACCTGCCGCTGCCTTTAGAGGTCCTGCTATAAAGCTTCAGCACCTGTGCTGCTCAGAAAGGCAACTCTAATACAGTTACTTGTGGTCCTGGTCCAAGACCTCACTTATTCTGCTCTCAGTAGAGGCCCTAAGATCAATAGAGTCCATCAGGATGACACAATACACTGGCTCCAAATGCATAATGTGATATAAATCCCTAAGAGGAACCTCTAAAAAACTCGCAGCAGTGGAAACAGATCAAGCCTCTGAGACAAAGGCACACCAGATTCCCACACATGAACCAACTGCTATGTAGCAGGTGAAAGATGACCCCAGGGCTCCTCCTCTCCATCCTAGGTGCATGGGAGGAAGAGACTGAAATCAGCTCCTTCACTCCCTTCTCCACTTCCAGACAGGCTCTCTACAACTACCTGAAAGGAGGCTGTAGCAAGGTGGGAGTTGGACTCTTTTCCCAGACGACTTTCAACAAGACAAGAGGACACAGTCTTAAGTTGTGTCAGGGGAGATTTAGGTTAGATATTAGAAAGAATTTCTTCACGGAGAGGGTGATCAGGCAATGGAATGGTCTGCCCGGTGAGGTGGTGGATTCTCCGTCCCTGGAGACATTTAAAAAAAGACTGGATGTGGCACTCAGTGCCATGGTTTAGCAACTGCTCCGGTGGGTCATGGGTTGGACTTGATGATCTCTGAGGTCCCTTCCAACCCGGCTAATTCTATGATTCTATGATTCTATGATATGCCACTGTGACAAAGTCAGTGTAGGAGGGGAAGTGGCAAACAACCACGTTGGCAGTATTTCTTCAGTTTGATTAATGCATTAGGTAACTTTTCACTCTATAATATTTCTCCTTGCTTCTTTCATTTTGATTAGTACATAAAAACAGTAAAAGCTAAATGACTCTCTTCCCCCAGAATAAAAACGCAGCATGCTAGAGAAGGAAGTTTATAAGTTTCTTGAAACTCTAGGGAAAAAAAAAAAAACAAAACTTTTCCATCATTCAAAAGAGGCAGATATTTAGCATTTCTTATTTCTTAATGTTTTGGAATACTAAAAATCTAGTCACCTTCCAAGACTCTTACTAGTCTGCTCTAAAACAGAGATGGTTTACTGGGTGGGTATTGTCCCTGGGCAGCTGCATCAGGTGACAGTGCACCACCACCATCTACTGATCAACTGCTGTACTGCCAACAGAGGCTCCCTCTCAGCCCCTTTGGATTTGCAGAGGTTTTAATTCACACATTAAACTCCTTGACTGAGCCAGAGTTTGTCAAATGATGCATATGCCTAAAGAGGAGAGCAAGGACAGCTGAATGCAAGAGTCTACAAAAATAATTAATCTGAACATTTTAAGGGAGAGACTATTCAGGTGTTTTGGCTACTGTCAAACTACTGATGGAAAAAACTACAGATAGAGGTTATTAGAACAGCGTTACAAATCACAACAAACTGGTGACAGTACAGTAGAAAATACTGATCAATGTTGCACTGGAAGGATTTAAAACTGCTGTCTCTTCCTGCTAGTGAAAATCATCAGAAATATTGTGTAAATTATCTTTGGCAATTCTTTCAAGCTATTCAGCTATACCCATTTAAGGATGTCAGTAATGTAAAGCACATAATATATTTCACAGGACACACAATTTGGTTCTTTGTGCTAAAGTCAGAGCACATTTGTTAGGAGGTGCTAAGCTGTCACTTGCTTCTCTGTATGCCTTCTTGAAATTGCCAACAAAAATGAAAAGTTATTTAATGTCAAGGCATTTTCACAGTTATGAAAGGGGTAAATTTATCTCAAATTTCTTAGCTTAAAAAGGAGCTTATATTCATTATATGCTCAGTTGTTCTTCTAACCTTTTGAGATCTCTGTGTATTTAGACTACCTGTTTCCTTTTTTGAGAGGCTGCATTTTTGTCTGCATCTGTAGCAAGTGGAAAAAAAATCACTGGAAAGATTACTGATACTCAAGGTGACATCTCTCAGCTCTTCTTATATTATTAAATAATTAATTTAATTATACTAAATAATTAATTTAATTATATTAATAGATAAAAATCCCTTTTGGTTTGAAACTGCTTTAAACTAAGTCTATGTGAATGAGGATTAGTCTGGTGGAGTTGAAGTTGCGTATAAGTGGGAGATGATTTACAAGGACCCTGCTGGGTAGTTTGCATTATTTACACCTCTGCAAAGGAATCTTTTACAAATACCCAGTAGGACCACAGAATTTTTCATCTATTCCATGTTGATGTGAATGTCTGTGCATCGTGTATGAAGACCCAGAGTGGTGCTCAGAGCAATCCTTTCCACTTCAGGTCAACTGCCTTTTGTTAGTGCTCCATATGGATACTACTTCAATCCACTCACCTTCTTTCATTTGTGTTGATGGAGCTGTGCCAACTTACAGCAGTAGATAATATGGTGTCATGTTCTGTGCAAGTGTCACCTCTGTGCCTTGCTTTGCTGTGTCTGTGCACTAACTTAGGTGACAGGTGTCTGAGGCCAGTCACCTTTGATTTACTGTTGTGAGTGCCATGCACACCTCTGTCACTGTAGAGAAAATAAATAGTGTGATAATAACAACTTACTCCCACTGATAAAGAAAGCAGACAGTACCTAGTGGGCTGTCTTGTCTTTAACCATGACCAAGGGAATTTACAGGTGTTCAGCTGGCCACAGGAGGGCTCTCATATTGTTGCCTAGATTCAGTAGGGAATACAGTGCATACAAAGAACACATAATTCAAGTCAGACAAATTCTCTCTCTTCCTATTACACTCATAGTGTATGAAAAATGAAGATTTTATAGTTCTTAAACATAGCGTTTCCATCAGAGTTAAGGCCAGCTGGGACCATTAGCTCATGTTACAGAATATGAATCCATTGTTCCCAACATTTTTGCAGCCAGAACTCCCTGCAGCCACTTTCTCCACTTTCCCAGTCCCTAGATTTCATCTTTGTCTGATCCTTTCCACTTCTGTTTTCCTCCTTGTGCTTCCCTTCAGCCTAATGTCTCTTAAGGCAGGGAGGTCATGCTAATTAACCCAGCTGGGTTCATTAGCCTGGACTCCAGTCAGTGCCATGCTTTGTTTATAATGTCATGAGTCTATTCTGAAAAAGACCTTAGTGACTGAAAAGTAAAGCATGAGCTGTAAGATTTTACCAACTTGCTTTTTTGTGAGAATGTTTTAGCTGAATGCATAATGTTTGTGTGCCTTTATGCAGTACAGTCATTGTTACAGAATTGTACAAACTACACAGATTGTAAAGTAAATGAGGAATAAAAACCTTGAACTCAGTTAATACTTACATATATATTTATATGTAGACACACATACATATTTAGGCCTATTGATGGCATGCACAGATACAGTTGTATGCATACATATGTGTTTATGTGTATTGACATCTATGTATACATTAACAACATATATATGTAAAAATTGAAAAAGGAGAGTATTCCACAGTCCCATTACAAACACATAAACAAATGCTTTCCATGGAGGGGAAATAAAAAAAAAATCATGCTTGAACTGTACAACTTGGACAGGGTTTCCCTTTTCTGTAGTTTGTATGTACCCACATGTAAGTAGGTTCTTTCATTATTAAACCTAACCTTTGAATAGCTAAGAGCTTGAGCTTCACATTGGGCATCAATAAATCTGTCAAGGTTTTACACTGGGCTGGCAATTAAACAAATGAGATGCTCTCTATTAACCCTTTCTTCTCAGAAAGGGAAAGAGACCAAGGGAGAGAGACTTGTGGGTTGGAAAATAAGTTACACAACTTTAATGAAAACAGCAATGATGGCAAATAAAATAATGAAATATGTACAAATAAACACAAACCAAATATCATGCTCAAACCCCAATAACTCTCATGCCACCACCAAGGCTGCAGGGTGGGACATGGGGAAGTCCTGGACTGGACCCTCGGACTCAGTGGCAAAGGGGAACTGGGTTGTAGGATGCATGGATTGGGACCAAAGGCAGACAAATTCACTGAGTCCTCCCAGGATGCCAGCCACAGAAGAAGAGAGCTTGATCCTTGAGATCCCTCAGATTTATGCCTTGTATGATGCATGGGATGGAATACTTTATTTGGCCAATTTTGGGTCACCTGATCTGCTTCTCCCTGCAGAAAAGTTGCAGGTGTGACCCGTTTTCCTCACTGTTGTTTCCAGCATATAAAAAATTTAGCAGAACCAAGCAGTGACCTTGGTAATGGATACCATTTTCCAGCAATAACTATAAATATCTATGTATAAATAACTTTATATGTATTTATAAATAACTATAAACATTGAGCTTTATCAGTTCTAGAAGCAGACACTGACTGAAAAACATACTGGTAATTTCAGAAAGTGTAGTTACTTAGAAAAGACTTAACTGAAAAGTAAAACTACAAAAGAGAAAATTGGTTCTGTCCTGGCTCAAACCAGGACAATTTTCCCAGTTTCTATCTTCCATGTTGTTCACTTGCAGTGTACAGGGATTGTAAAAGAAAATGAGTAGTCCTTGTGTCCTTGAGCCCTGCACTATGGGCATAGCCCTGCTCTTATCTGTGCGTATTATTCCACAATTCCATGTTCAGCAGGCCCATAAGTTTCTTTCCAACAGGAGAAAAAAAAAATAATTTAGAATACTTATTAGTCTCTACCCTGTCTTCCAAACATATGGCCACAAACTGTCTTGCCTTCACTGATTTTCTCTATGTTGGATGCAGGGTCTGATAATAACACTTTTTTTTTTTTTTTTCCCATTGCAGAAGTCATAGGCTCAACTGCAGGGCTGTTCCTGGAGCAACATGGGGTGTAGGAGTGCTCAGAGAGGGGCTGTGAAGATTCCTCAGGAAGCAGCACAAGGTTTGGTATAAGATTAAACTGGTTAATCCATAACCAGAGAAGGCATATGGTGTGTCAGTGTGGTGGGAAATACCAAGAGATCAGGCAGAGACAGTGGGCAGAGCTAAAAGGAAGGGCCTAGAAAAAAGAGAAGTTTGCTGGATTTCCTAGAAGCAGCTGATCCCTGCTTCAGCATCCCCAGCATTTTGTTGCTCCCAGGAGTCTTCTCTAATAGGCAGCTATCCACTTTCTTTCCACAGAGCCAGTCCTGCCCACATCAGTCTTTAAAGGGTTCAGAATGCCAGACACAAAAGCAATTTCACAAAGAGGCTTCTGCTTCTTGATCAGCCTCTATGTTTTCCTAAGTAATCATGAAACAAGTACCTCCCAGCCAGTTACATTTATGATGAATTACAATGCCTAGTCTTACTCACTCATGAGACAACTAATACAGTCCTGTCCATCATTTCAGTATTCCAAAATTTCACTGTGTTTATCTTGCATGCTATTTAAGCTCTGTTTTTTCCAGATGATAAGTTATTCAGGCAAAACCACCTGCAGATGCTCCTTCTCTCATTTACGCTCACCTCTCTTGGAAATCTGTCTTGGCATCTGTTTGAGACAGACAGTCCTCCAAAGAATGGGAAGAGCTGATTCTTAGATAGCAAGTGAGACAATAACCACTCTCCTATCTTTTTAATGCCTTTGAATAAAAAATTCAGCAAATGTTCAATTCTGGTATATTTGTAATCAACAGCACAGATGTCAGGTTTAATTAGCAGTCAGTGATGGGTTCTGTATTTGTGCTTTAGTCAATATGATCTACTGTATATCAAGTATAGTGCACAGTGAGAGTGAAAATTATCACAGTTCATATGAACAGACTATGCAACCATATCTACATGCTCTGGATAAATGTAGGGGAAAATATAAAGGAGAAAGCAGTTCAGAGTTCTGTGTGTTTCTAATAAGTATACAGGGAAATAAAGGGAAGACAAAAAACAAACCTGGAAAAGCCTTGGCACAAGTGTTTAAATATTTGCCAGTATAGTAATTAACTTCTTGGTTGAATCTAGATTACATAATATATTCAGCCTCAGTGCACTCAGAAAAGAATGAATTGCTTGTTAATTTTTTAGTCTTCAGGTGAACACCCTTCATTTTCAATTCAATTGTTTGAATTTCAAATGCATGATGAAAGAACTGCTATCTCCTTTTTACTAAAGTGAGGACTAAGTCGATTCTCTCCAGAAGTCTGGTATAGAAAACACTGTCATCTCTTTTTCCACAAGCTGACAAAAAACACTTGCAGTGTTCATCAGTCCTTTGGTTGGTTTCCTTTGACACGTGAAAACCCAAGCAGTTTCCACATACTAATGTTGTAGAACTTAAGTGTCACATGAAACAACTTGGAAAAACTCTATGTGAACTTGAAGACATTAATAATCAGCTTGAGCTTAGTGACAGCAGGGGGAAAAAATAACATTGAAATGTGAACAATTGTGGGGAGGGACACTGTTTAGCTCTAACTAATTCAAAGCTGGGCCCTTGGGAGCTAAGGAACTAGCTGCATTTGCTGGCACAGATGTAGCTGTCTAAGAGATTACTAAACTGTGATGGGATGTGTGTGGCAATGAGATGCAGCAGACCAGTGACTGGATAAAAAATTTCAGTAATTGCCCCAATATTTTGTTATTTACTAGGTAGATAAAAGTAAACTATAAAAATTTTTTTCCAAAAAGTCAAGCTTAGTCAGACACTGAGAGGTTCTGCTTTACCGAGTTTCCAGGACTACAATATAATTCTCTGTCTTCGTAAATTACCAATAACTGTGAATTGGTTTTAAGCTGATGCATAACTGTGTTTGAAAAAATGCAAGAACTTTAACTTTAAAAATGGTAAGCCTACAGTTCTTACAAAGAAACAATGAATGAAACCGATGCAGTGTTGTCTGTTTGAACCAGTGGGTATATTGATGCCAAACAAAAATAAGGAGTGAATTCTGATCAGTCACAACCAACCATTTCTCAGTTTAGATTAAAGAAGGAAAGAGGTTGAAGTAGTAAGGTAGGAATGGATGGGGAGGGACCTGTAGTAATCAGGATAAGGCAAAACTGCTTGAACAAGTGTATGGCAGTAGCCATGTTTTGGATAAAGTTTGAAAAGATAAACTGGAATAGTTGCATGAGATAAAACAGATGTAAGGAAAGAAAAAAAATTGAAGTGCTGTTTAGAAATATGGATGAGAGGTAACACCAAGCAGATTTTAAATAATAAAGAACAAGGGGTTTTATTAGAAGGTTATTTCCAGTTCTAAAGGTGATACGCATGCAACTAAAAGGTTGAAGTAGAAGGACAAATGAGATTTTGGTAACATAGGCAGTAACTGAATCCCTGAGAGTAAGTGAAGTGTCCTGGGTGAGAGGAAGTCTGGGAGCAGTGGTAACAGGCAGATGGGAGGAAGGGGAGCCACAGAAAGAAGATAATTGATACAGCTGGATGGAGAACTGTAGTGAAATTCAGTTTTTATAATCTTGCTAAGATTATGGCTTCTGAAAACAATGCTTGCTAGTTTTGTATTGATTTATAAAGTGGTTTGGTTTTGGTTTTCCAAGGACTAAAATCTGTACATAACTTCTTCATGACAACTCAAGACCATTGAGCAAGGCTGTCTTGCATTTTATTTTTGCTGACTCAAAGAGAGAGAACAGAAGGAACTGTCATCAGGAGGCACAGGAAAGCATGAACACTCACAAACTCCCAGAACAGAGCTGTGCCTGGATGGGTGATTGAATCTCCATTAACTTTTGGGAGAGTTGTACTACTCCGGTGGCATGGGAGGAGACAACTGAGAGTAGCACTGTGACTCTGTGATGGGGAACTCCGTTCTAAACTGCTTTGAGCCTATTTCATCAAGGCAATTAAAAAGAGTGGAAGCTCTTAAATTTAGTCAAATGCCATTAAGAGCTTTAGAGAAGACTAATGTTTTAGTAAGGCATCACATTAAAACGACACTTTAGAAAGCTTCTATTTTGCTGGTATGCTTTTGCAATCCTTTGATGTAGCACAAAAATTGTTTGGTTTATTTAAATCTGACATATTTTTTGTTGTATCAACAGAGCTTTGTGGCAGTTCAGACATGTAAGTAGTGCTCAGCTGACTTTAAACCAAGACTTCTCCAGAGAAAGTTTTAAGTTCTTCTAGCTCATATCCAAATGATAGAGTCATACCTTCAGCTAAAGGGAGCCACAAATAACAGAAAAGGGAAAATAAGGTTTTTTGAGCTGAATAGTAACTTCCGGTTAATTGTAATCCTTGCTAATTATGCAAGGATGAATGAATGTTGTCACCTTTTTAATTTTGTTGAGAATTTTGTTATGTTGATGTTATTAGTAAATCCTTGTTTCTCGGAGTCCGAGACTCTCAGATGTGTTTTCTTTAAATTCAGTGTTCAGAAATGCAGGAAAAAAACTGGAAAACATAATTACCCTAGAGGTTAAAAAACCCCAATTTTGCCTGGTTTTAATTGGACATTTAGAATTAGTGATACTGATAATCTGAAATGTATGCCGTAAAGAGTAAGGAAACCAACTCAGTGTGTGTAAATGTGCACTTGATGCATTATACATTATACAAGAACAATGTCAATATTCTAATTTTGAATTATCTTAAATGTTTTATCTTTCAGTTAAATGAAAACCCTTCAGCCTAGTGCCAGTTGTTTGCTGTTAGTAAGTTGATTCAAGACTATATGCCCTCTCTGGCCTGTCCTCTGCTCTTATAAAACTTCTTAGCTTATAAAATAGTGATTTAATTATATAGCCACATGAGTATTTTAGCATTTCCCCATGTGTGACATGCTGCGCACTGGACTGTCTTTTGTCTTAATTAAGTTGCTGAAGACTTAAGTATCCATGCCCTGCTTGCCAAGACATGTATTATCACTGGGAAATATCTAGATATTAGCACTGGCATTTCTACATTGGACTGAGAGGCTGATGTCTGGAAGCCTTTTTCATCATATGCTTCCACCAAATGTTTTTCAAGCAAGAATATGGGTTGCTTCAAAAAAGTGAGAGGTTATCATATAGAATTTCTGAACTTCCATTTTCCCCTCTGGGAAATGCTGAACAGCAGTATATGGAGCTTTTTTTTTTTTAAAATCTCGGTCCTAGAGACCTTAGAGTCCCTGAGGTCAGTCCAGACCTCTTCCTCTTCCAAGAGAGATTTAATGTCATTCAACTAGTTGTTTCAGTCTTCTGAGAAATACAAATACTGTTTCTCAGCTGTTTTATGGAGGCTTTGCACAAACAGTGTTGACAGAAAAAGCTGGTTTATCATATAGGCAGCTGCCCACAGCAGCAGTCTAAAGGAGGTTCTACAGCCATTTACCTTGGCAAGGGACAGAAGTTTCCTCACAGCTCACCTGCGAGCAAGGTAAGCTTTTTAAGCAAAGCTAGCTTGTCCCAGAAGTGGACTTGTTTTTTTGTAGATATGCACAGGGCTCATCTTGGTGCTGTTCCTGCTCAGGGAAGAGCCAGGGTGGGAAGGATAGTGTCCAGTCTGAAGTGGTGTCTGCGATCTGGTGGTAGCAGCAATCACTGCTCTCTCACTTCTTCCCTAGTGCTTTTCTCCCATTCCATTGCTCTCCTGAGAGGGAGAAGGGATCTGGGTAGAAAGACAGCAAGGACCTGCTCATCTTCTGAGATCGTGCTGGAGGGAGAGGCACAAGCTCACAGGTGCTGATATCTCCCATAGCTCCCAAGAGCTCCACAGATTCCACACAGCCCTTTCTTCATCTTTTTCTTCTACTGTCCCAAAGCCCACTAACTCTTTGGTCATCTTTTCATCCCAGCTTCAGATCTTCCACTGTCTCCCAGTCCTTTCTCAGCTGCTAGAACCCAGCCTCCTAAAATCCTCATTTTGAGTTCAAGACTCCCTACTAGCCTCTCCTCTGGAATCTTTAGGCAATGCCTAGAGATCTTTTTTTAATCTCAACCTAGTCCTATTCTGGTAGCTCCCACAAGATAAATATTATTTTGTTTGATACAGAAATAGAGCAGTGAAACCTACTTTGGGGACTTTATATTTATGGAAGCCTTGACCCAGTCCACATCCAGTTGTCTACCAAGGAATTTAGTGTGTAGACAGGGATGGGAATGTATTTCACACATAACTCTTCTACACTGACTTCCCTATATAAACAAGTACTTAGGTCTTGCTTAGGCAAACATTTATTTACCTTATGAGCACATATAGGCACAAGTTGCTTTCATATTAATAGCACAGCTTGTGTATGTCAATAGTGAAATGATCTGAGATCTTCAGGGTAAAATACATTTATGCCAAAGATAGTATTATGAAAGATCCAGGACTAAATAGCATCTGTAGTTCTTATGTCAAACATTGAATACCACCAGTAGCTGGCTCAGCATGGCAAAATAGTATTCAGAGTTTTATACTCTTGACATTCACATGGTTTTTTTTGTTTTTTAGATTTAGATTTAGTTTTGTGTGATATGTATATGTAACTTTTGCACTGGCAAACAGGACTCTACACAGATGTCAAATGCAGACTGGTGTTACCAACCAGAAGGGCAAGATAACAGCTTGCTACAGATATGTCTGCTGCTACCTACAGATGTCCTTCTTACAAACATTTCCACCTCTTGGTTCACTGAATTCACTTTCTATATAGAAAATATTTAACTGATAATCCATTATACTCTTTTCATTGGCTGTCTGAGCACTGCTTTAATAATTTACATTTGTATACATGGAAACAATACCATAAGAAAAACTGTACTAGAAGTTGTGAGACAGAATGGAAAATAACTAATTAGTCCATTTTTTTGCTTAAGTATATTTGGCATATCATGCAAAAGTGTCTGTGAAACTTCTTATTCCAAAAAATTGAAAGTTTTAACTGTAAGCCTAACCCCAAGGTAAGCCTTATGCTCTTCAAGGCACTCTTTGAATTTGTCTGTTCAGTAATGATTGGTATAGAGACCCTCACCAAGTGCTAACCAGGCTGTTAGTACACTGGTACATGTGGCTTGAATGGTCCACTATTTGTGTTTATTTATACAATTTAAAAGATAATTTACATGGTACATACAATGTAAAAATGTACAATGTGTATCCTCAGTGTGGACTGAACGAATAGGAAATTCTGTAGAAAGGAAAAATTTCCTTACCTGCCTTAGATTAGGAATAGGTTCAGATACCTGTTTCCCACCACATTTCAAGCACTAGGGCTCAAGTATTCTTTCTGAATAAAAATCACAGAAGGGTTGAGGCTGGAAGGCAGCTCTAGTCATCTGATCCAACTTCCTGCTGAAGCAGGGCCACCTAGAGCCAGTGGCCCATGATTGCATCCAGATGGCTTTTGAGTATCTTCATGGATGGAGACTCCATAACTCCTCTGGATAACTTTGGTGCCTGTGCTCATAGTAAAAAAATGTTTCCTGATGTTCGGAGGGAACCTCCTGTAATTGTGTTTTTACCTGTTGCCTCTTGTCCTATCTCTGGACACCACTGAAGCAAGGCCAGCTCCATCCCTTTTTCATTCTTCCTGTCAGGTATTTATATACATTAATACCAGCCCCCCTGAGCCTTCTCTTTGCCAAGCTGAACAGTCCCAGGTCTCTTACCCTTTTCTCATAGGAGAGATGCTCCAGTCCCTTCATCATCTTTGTGAGCTGTCACTGGACTGTGTCCATTATGTCTGTGCTGTAAACTGGCCCCTTTATTTCTTTAAAGGTGCCTCACCAATGGGTGTCAGCAAACAAGAAATGAAAATGTGGCTGAAAAACTGATATTTGCTTAGCTTTGAAGAAGATTTGAATTGAGCTCTAAGGCATGAACTATCGCATGTGTCACAGAGAGCGTTCATCCAGGAATCAATGGCATTACCCATACGTCAGTGTTAGATACTTCAGTGCTCACTGAAGCACAGGAGTTAAGATCATTTCAAGAGAAGCTGTTTGGAGGAATAGCTCAGTTTCATGACAAGAAGGGATGTGTTTATGGGAATCCTTCCATGTAATTATATATATAAATATTTTTTATTCAGGAAGGAGACAAGCGCTGTGTGCCCAGCACAGTCTATAAGCATATATACCTGTGCTGCAATAAAGAGGGGTAATGCAGGGTGTGTGTGGTATTATATATAGCTTGTGTTTTCAAAATATTCATAACCTATTTAGGATCAGGCTTCCACATCTCACTTCTCTAAGTCAAAATATTTATAGGAATATGATGAAAAGTATGGGTTTTCTTTTAATCCTCTGCCATGTTATTCATAGATGAGATATTGTAATATCAATACCTAGATATTAACTTATATATAATTTGAAAACAAAAGACTTGTGAATAACCACTTCCAGAAAAGCTTTTATTTGTTTTTCATGTCTAATCAGCTGTTATGGAGTGGTAGATGTTATATGATGACATCTCTTAGTCATGCACTCCATATAGGAGAGCCATATTGCCCAGGCTAAATAAAACCTAAAGGCTGTAAACCCACCAAGCTAATGAAGTAAGGTAGCTTACTTAAGCTACAGAAGTAGAACACTATAAGGCCAAGCAGTCTGTAATTCTCATTAGTTGTAGTAGTTCCCAGTGCACAGCCACTGGAGAGGGGGAAGTGCTGTGGCGAGTGGCTCCAAGTAGTATTCTTTCTTCTTTGAAGGAGGGAGGCAGTGATGGAAAGTTAAGCTGTAGCTTGTTGTACGAATCCGGAAATTGTCCTTTGCTTGAACTGCAAATCCATTGCATAATGGGCAAGTAAATAAATGCAGACAAAACTGAGTCTTGAAACAAACCATTTGTTTACAAGTGATAAAGGAAAATTTTCTGGTTTAGAAAAAGATGATTGAGGGAATAGCCTATGTAAGTGGCACAATATCCTATTTCTCAGTGCAGTATCTCATTTCTTTTCCAGCCCCAGTTATTAAGAGTTATCCACTGAAGCTGCAAGGACTGTGGATAGCTGTTTTCTGTGAAAATGATACAACTATATTAATGAAAATACATATTCTTCTTTCTAGAAAATTGCTCTAGCTTTTTTAGGGACAAAAATATAAGTTTCTAGCTATGATCCCACCGTATTTATGCTAATTTAAAATCATGGACACCCAGAGAAACGGAAGTGGGATCTCAACAAGATGCTATAAAACGTGCAATTATTTACCACCTCCTTTCTTTAGGAAGGAGTTGCCTCACAGTCATTAACAGTCCCTAAACTTTGATCAGTTTTGTTATAAATCCATGGGACTCTTCAGCCAATGCTTGGTTCACAAGAACTGTTTGGATGTGACATTGAGTTTTCAATATTGAAATCTTTGTTTTATGGTAAACAGGAGTATGATCAGATGATCTGTATGTGCTCATTTGATCTCCTTGGTGAGCTGAATAGCCTTTTTGTACCTACTTTCTTATTGGACCAAGCTGTACAAATATATCCTCCAAATTCTTAGGATAAAAAGATAAAGTTGCAATGTCTACACCATATTTGTCAACTCTCAGAAAATGTATTTAAACAACTTAACGGCAAATACAGAATAAAATATATTGTAATCGACAGGAGTGTCTCAAAAGGAATTGGAAAATCAGCTTTAACACCTCTGGCATATGAATGCCATAAAATTCATGAAAGAAACTACCTGTGGCTTGTGGTATGGCTCCTCTGGTCAAATACTGAAGTGACAAGGTAAACTGTACTGATGGCTAAAAATAAATGTATAACACATTGCATTTTTATGGCAGACTTTATTTAAAAATAGATGTTACAAGTAAAACCTGAAGCTTTAAAACACCACCGTGAGAGATTAAGCTTGTACTTATGCAGACTTCAGTCTGAACAGCCAAATGGAAGAACTGTCATTGTCTGGGAGCAGATCGTGGGAAATCCATGAGCCGGTGGGGCAGAGGCTTTGCTTTGCACAGCTGTGTAAAGACTTGCCATAATAGCTGTCTGTAGCAGCAGTCTCTGCGTTGGAGGAAACATGAGAAGCCCCTATTCTCCCTCCCCGAGGAAGCATAATGCACAGCAGAGCCTGGGAAGGGAGGAGTGAGTGCTATGGCCTTGTATTCTGCCTCCGCTGGCCTGGAGAAAAGTACAGCAGTGGATGCTCCTACGGAATGTGCAAAATATACCACTGAGAAAGGCCCCAGGGAGGCTGCTCCTGACCTTGCTACGGTTTCCACAGTGCTGCTTGTCGTGCCCCGGACGGTGCAGCCCTGGAGGCCGCCCCACCGCCACGGCCCCGGGGATTCGGGAGCCGCGGCAGAGCCTGGCTGACCCCGGCCTTCAGTGCCAGCCTTTAAATCTCAAAGTTTGCCTTTCTTATGCAGTTTGCAATAGCACTTTAAAAACATTTTCTGTATAAAACACAATAGGTGGATGCGTTTTCTTTTGTTGTCTTTTTTTATTATTTCTTTTTTAAAAATCCGCTTTAAACACAACATCAGCAGCAGGGAACCAGGCCAGGGGAGCCGTGCGAGGCAGCGGCGCTGGGCCGCGGGGGACCCTGTGACTTGACACGTCTCAGCAGTGCCATTATAAACCATCACGTCTGTCTCCCCCCTCGTCCCTCCCGCAGGGCTGCGGCTGGAGACGAGCGAGCCGCCACGGCGGGGGACAGTACCACCGAGGAAGCCATTTTGCAGCGTCGAAGGAAAGGAGAGGGAAGGAGGGCGGCGGGCGCGGCCGGGCGGGACCCGGCCCCCGGCAGCAGGTAAGGTCGGCAGCACCCAGGGGGGAGAGGCTGAGAACGGGGGGTGGGGACGAGCGAGTTGCCCGCCGGGGCCACACACTTTCCCCGGGCGGCAGGCCGTGTCCCGGAGCGACGAGGCTGGGCAGGCTCAGTGGACCCGCCCGTAGGCTTCGCCGCTCGCCGGGGAGCCCCGCGCCCCGCGTCGGGCCGGGAGGGCGGGGCGGGGCCGGGCGGGGCCGGCAGGGGGCGCTGTCCCGCCGGGCCCGCGGCGCGGGGCAGGGGCTGCCGCAAAGGGTTAAGGAGCGGGCGAGGGAGCCCGGGTGCCCCTGTCGGGAGACCGAGGGAAAGAAAATTTAAAAAATCAATCCAGGCAGGCAGCCGGGACCTCGGAGTACTCCCGCCCCTCCTTCCCCCATCCTCCGCCGCCTGCCCGGGGGACAGCCCGGGACGCGGAGGCCGGGGCACAGCGGCGGGACGACAATGCAGCAGGCGGAGAAAGCAGGAGGGGCAGCGCACGGCAACATGGAGGGAGGCGCGGAGCGGGCCAGCCCCTGATGCGGCTCTTTCTCCTCCTCCTCCTCCGGGCAGCGGCTCCGGCGGCGATTCCCTCCTTGGTGGCGGCTGGCGGCGGCGGGTTGAAATGAGCAGGTCGGCGGCGCTTCTCCTCTGCCTGCTGGGCTGCAACGTGTGGAAGGCAGTGACCAAAACCTTAGGGGCACCCGAGGCAGCTCAAGGTCGGTGCGGGAAGGGCGGCGGGACTGGCCCGCTTTGTGCGGCGGCCCCCGGGGTGGCGGGGGGCTGCATTGTGTGGGCAGCGGCAAACTTGAGGGGGCGGCGGAGAGGGGGTCGGCCGGCCGGCCCGGGGGTTTGGTGAGCAGTGGTTGAGGGGGTTGAAGCGGCGATGCGAGACCCTTCCCGGCTCCCACCGCCCGCCGGCTGCGGAGCGCAGCGGGGGAGACGCCCGCTGCAGACATCCCCCAGGCCCGGGGTGGTGAAGGCTGCCCCGCGGCGGAGGCGGGTGCAAGCCCCACGGCTGTGGAGCTTTTGTTAAGGGAAGGAGTAGGGGCTGCCGCTGGCCTCATTGTGCTGCCCTCTCCCTCCCTCAGCGCCGCCGGAGCTGTTGCATTGCGTCCTTCTCTCTCGGTTTCCCCTCCTCTCCGCGGTGCCCGCTGCAGGGCCCGACGCGGCGGTGAGAGGCGGGCTGAGGGGCACCGCGGCCGCAGGGCCCGTCCCCGGCTGTGCGGGGCTGCCGGGCTGCGGGTTTGCCCCCCGGGATGTCGTCGCGGCTCGGCCCGCCGCCCCGGGACGTTTCCGGGCCCCGGCCGAGCCTTTTGTTCGGCGCGATGGGCTACCCCCCGGCCGAACCGGGAGCCTGTCACGGAGCCGGGTGACTGCTGTGGCCCTGGGCAGCCGGGCAGAGAGATTGCCCTGGCTGGGTAGGGTCGCCCTCGCCCGGGAGGGAGCAGAAGCCTTGGCCGGGCAGTGTTCGAGGCCCCCGGGGGGCCTTGGCGGCTCCCCCGGCAGCTGGTCCAGCTCCTGAACCTCCTGGCCCCGACCAGGGTCCTGCCGTGATCTTCCCCGATCCTCACAGGTGTCGTGGTGAGGTGTCCCCTCGGTGACGAAGTGCACCTGCCCTCCAGCCCTCACCCTCTGTGGAAACTCCTCAGGGGGAGGCACTCCTCATGCCCCCCTTGCTCGGCAGCCCCTCTGTCCGCCTCCTCCCGCCGGGATTCTGCGGCAGCATCGTGTCTGCTTGGACCACGGCTGTGGTAGGAAGCAGAAAACTTGTCTGCCTAAGGGTATGAAACGTGCTCAGAGGAAATGCATCCTACCCCGTGGTCAGTGTTAGCCTTGTGCGTGCTTTGTCAAGTGCCTAAATGTGTCATCTGGGATAAGAGATGATATGCTGGTTTAGCCTTTCTGGCGATGGGTTGGCAGTGCCCTCGCTGAGGTGGGTGGAAGCTTATGTCCTGTTTCCTCTAAGCTTTCCTGGCTTACTTGCTGGTAAAAATCTGTAAGCGATGTTTGCCATAAGAAGGGAAATGCTAAAAGTAACTTTGGGCTCTTTCGTGGTTATATTTGCAATATACCTGGTAAGATATAGGTGGGCCTGTGCTCTCAGTATCAATAATAGTTCTGGAATAAGAATTACTAAACTGTACCTCAGAGGCCAGTGAGCTTGGGACTTTGCTGAGTTTATTGATAAATGCGCAAAAAAATCAGAACTGTGTTCATCCCTTGACACTAGCACTTCAGATACCAAGGGAATATCAATATCTTTTGTAATTCCCTGTCATTTGGAAAATCTTTCATATGTGTGCTCAAACTGCTGAGTTATTGGCATAATTAATGACTTTCAACTGCCCTGTTAATCTTCTGTTGTCAAGCTCTATTCATGGTATATGGTGTGGAAAGTCTTGTCTCCATAGCTGCTATGTCCACATTGAGGCTTAAAGCCCTAAAGCCCATTATTTAAATAATAACCCGTGCATCAGTGAGTAGAGAACACATTTAAATAGAATGGTCTAATTTAATATTCTGTATAAGGATCTCTGAATTTTCAAAGATAGCATCATTTTCTGAAGTTCAGTTATGAGCCAAATCTTTACCCTTTGGACATGTACATTGGTAAATGGGTATGTAGAACTGATCTCCTATAGAAGTGTATTCTGCTTATCAGCTACTTACTGTGAGTCTTTTTTTGAAAGCTTAAGAAATGTCAGGTTGTAGCCTTGAATAAGTTCCTAATCATCAGGTGCTAGGGATAAGTTTTAGTACCAAACACATTACTTGTTTGTGTGCTGGCACACTAAGTGCTAAATAGCTGTAAAATAGCCTAAACCAATTGGTTTTCCCTTCTGCCTTTTTAGCACCGTGGTGATAGCCATAGCTACAGGTGAAGTGCCATTGCCAAAATTCAGGTGTGTTTGCAGATGACTGTCCTGTTGTGACTGGGAAGACACTAGTGAAACACCAAGAGACTGGAATAAAGGTGGAGTGAGAAAGCCAGTATTTATTATTGGACAGGTTACAAGAGTCTAGGGCAGAGAGTCCCCCTCCTGCTGTGACAGAATACCTGAGACTTGTCAAAAATGTTCCATAAGTGTATTAACAGATCAAATGAACAGGTCTTGAATATGGAGTTATTTGAAGGTGGTGGGGTTTGTAGTCAGTGTTCTGGTTTAGGAAAGGGTGAGGAAGAATGCTCAGTGTTGTGCTTGTCTCTCTCTCACTACTCTCTGCCACATGCTCATACTGTCCCAGCTTCAAATTTTGCTGTCAGACTAATTATGTAATTCGTGAATATGGACAGCACTGTTAATGAAGCTCTGCATTTAGCACCCTATTTAGAAAACTGTGTGACTTTGGCACACTGTTACCTTCTTTGATTCATTATGCAGATCTGTCGTGGCCTCTGAAGCTGACAGAGGTACTCTTTTAGGTTTCAGGAACTTATTTTTTTTAATATATTAAAATATACACGAGTTGTTCCCTCTTGTCAGTGTCTTGTTAATGCTTAGAGCCCCATCTGTGAGGTTGTTAGAATTCCATGAAGGTACACTTTAGGTTTGGTAAGACTTTACCTCTTTTCTCAAATACTAAAAACTTGACAAAACTTTTTCAAATGAGTACTAAATTATGTTTTGCAGGGGATTTGGTGTTTGGCTGTTTTTTAAATTGTTCTCTGAGGTGTTCTAGAACTTAAAGTGGTTAGAATGCTATAATAAATGCATAGAAATTTTAATTAAAGCAAAAAGCCCAAACCAACCTTTAAGCTGCATTCCAATTGGGAATTGGCGACTTTTTTTCTTATGAGTACAGACAAACTACACAGTGATGTTTTTTCATATGAACAGATCCCTTTTAAACCTAGGGAACCTTGTCAAGCAGGGTTTTGAGAGTTATATGAACAGGTAACACTAACCTAGGGAGAAATTAAACATTAACCCATGGAGAACATAAGTAAAATAAATGTAATTTGAGAAGGGGTTAAAACTCTTTGTTGCCTGTAGACTTTATTTTGCAGTAAAAAACAAGGATCATTAAGACATGGATGCTAGGGAGTCTCTTTCAAGAGAAATCCTATAATATTGTGTTAAAATGCAGAAGTCTAGTTTGTCTTTTGTCTGATGCAGTGGATATTGGTTTTATTTTGTCTTCATATTTATTTAGTTGTTCAAAACAAAGAAGTTGTGAATAATAAAATAGCATTTGAGTACTGGGTAGCACCCATTTCAAGGACTACTAGTCTACTAGTCACGGATTATTCTCAGGATATTCCACCTTTATAATTGCAGGATGAGAACAGGCAGGTACTTTTTTTTCCTAGTATGATGGTGAACAAACAAGCTCAGCTGTTACTGCTTAGTTAGAATCCACGTTGTCTTCTTCTTTGTGCATGGAGAGCAGTAGTGTTGATGCTTGAGCACTGCTGTTTGGAATTGCCTGTCTGCCTGCAAACAGCCATGACAGCACTTGACATTGTGAAAGCTTAATTTCACAACCGTTTCAGCTGGACATTTCATAAAGGCTTTTTTTCTGGACAGCACAGTAACAGCTTTATGGAGACCCTCAAGTTCTTGGCACTTTTTTTAAAGCCAGCTATCCCAAGCTTGCTGTTTTAGCCATAATGATACAGTTTGGATGATGCAGAAGTGAAGTGTCACTTTCATCTTGCACTGCCTGTTAGCCCTCTCAGTCAGCTCCAAATTACTGATGGCCTTCAAATTCAGGCGTTTATTTCATTGAGACCACAAATGTACTCCTAAGAGTAGAAGCTAAATTGCTCTGAAGCAGTACAGATGTTGTTTTATTTTGGTGGAGAAGCAAATTGTTTACTTAGTACTAGACAGTATTGTAAAATCTTTATGAGGATGAGGCATTAATCGTTTTTGTCAGTTATCAGATCGAGGAAGGCACTGGAATTTTTTTCCCATGTTTACCTTGAGAGTAATGCCTGCAAATGCCTTCTAACTGATTTTTCTCAGTTAGGTGTGGAAGTTACCTAGGTGAGCTGAGGGTTTAAAAATGCAGTCTTTTTTTCCGCTAAACGTTTGTGTTCACCCTTTTGGTTAGTACATTGCAGTCAGTGATTCAACTTACTTTAAATAACGTGTGTATGCACTTGTCAAGTGACAGAAGATTCGGATACTGGCTTTCCCTGTGTCATTTGTCGTCTTGAGTCTTGAGACAGTGTTGATTGCCGTGTGTTACCTAACACAAAGGTTAAAACAACCTTCTCCCTCCCCCCTCGTCTTTTTTTTTTTTTTCTTTAAACCTCACACTGACACCTTTTCTCTTTTCTCCTTTTCACTGACACCTCTGCAGACCAGAACCTGGTTCATGAAATTTTTAGGGAAGTCTGCTTTCTGTTCCAACTTCTGGCTGGAAGGGTTTCAAATAGCAGTCCTCTCTCTATGGAGGAGGTTTCTGATATCAATGAAATGCAGTTTTACTATGTGCTTGTTAATTTAAGAGAAGTCTGGGTCTGTGTCTATGTGTTTGTGCTGGAGGGAAAGAAAGATTGTGCTTTTAGGCTTGTTGGAAAACTTAAGGCATCTCCAATGGTTTTGGTGCATGGAGGAGCAGAAATGTCACTCTCTCTCCTGTTAGTACAAATTTTAAATAATTTTTTTACTCATCTTCTATGGGCAGTGGCTTCCCTGCTGTCTTGGTGCATGAAGAAAACCAAGAGGAAGTGCATGGCAAGAAAATTCCATGTTTAATAGCATCAAACAGCCTGCTTGGAGTTGGGCTGTTGGATAGGAGTGTGGTTGGGAATCACACTTCTTTTCCACATACCTGAAATTACTCTAGTTCATTTAATGAATTCAGTTGTCCTGTACCTTGATTTTATAATCTAGGGAGACAGTTATTTTTCCAGTCAGCCAAAGGCAAACTAAATAACCTCCAAAATAGCTGCAAGTTGAAATCAAGGAGTGCACAACTATTTCTGTTACCTTATACTCGTATTATGCAGACTTCATTTTTTGTATGATTAATTTTCCATTGTTCCAGCTTACATCAGTTCTGCCTTTAGATATGAAGACAACTTCTGAAGAGAACTGCACTGTTGGCATTCTGCCTCTGCCAGAAGTCTCAGCCATTTTGCCTTTTACCTGTCACAGAGCACAAGTAAGGGAGGCAAGAAGCCTGTGTAAAGGATTTCATTTACTAGAACAAATGAATTTAATAATAACTCACATATGCACTCTAATAATACACACATATACACTAAAGCATTTTGTTTTCATAAATGCCAAAAAGAACTGAGTCTTTTTTTTTTTCTTCAGAAATTCCAGAAACATTGTCTTGTAAGCTGGTTTACATTAAGTTTTTGGTTAATATAATATCTGTCTTGTTTGCATGGGTAACAAGCATTATACACACACTTTTTACAAATAACATCTTAGTTTTATTGGAAACTGGAAAGCTACGAATGTATTTGTTAATGCAGAGCAATAAGACTGAAAATACTTGTTGCTTTTAATAAGTGTATTGAATTGTTCTCTGTAAAATATTAAGACAGGATCATGTTTGACAGAATGGAGAGTCTGAGCCCTTGAAAGTGGTGTTTATTTCAACATAGAGCCATGTTTTCAGTTAATGTAAAATGCCGTGATCTGGTTCAGATATACCTGTGTTACGTATGTTGCTCTATAAATAGCAAAAAATCTTGAGACAATCAGAAGGAAAATTTATGTGTAGTAGTATTTTTTAATATTATATAATATTATATACAGTATTATTTATTTGTAGTCTGTAAATTTGCCTACTTGGAGACTTGGTGTATTTAAACACAACTGCTGTGCATAAAGTAGGTTTTAAATAGAAGCCGTCCCTGCAGACAGAGCACAGAAGTCCCTGGAATTTCAGTACCAAAGCTATCTTTTTAATTGTCCCTAGTCTTAGCTTTTGCAGTTCCATGAGCTGTCACTGCCTGTGTCAGAGCGTGGAGGCATGCTAGGGGCTGAAGTCCTGTCCTTATCCATTATCTGTGCGCCTCATGCACTAAGGAGGTGAAGCCTCATCCCTGCAGCATGGGGAGCTCTGCAGTGCTGCTGTAGTGGGGTTTTTTCAGCTGGGAAGGCAAGAGCACATAACAGTAAAGGGGACCCCACATAAGCCTTGGTGGACCTGGGGTGACTCTTGTTGGGGCCATCCTCAGCCTGTCTGCCCTGCAGTAGCCAGGCTCTGAGGGAACACAGAGGCAACTGCAGTTAGCAGGGAGGAAATGGAGCATGGGAGGAAACCAAGGGGAAGGAAGTAGCAGTGTCCTTTTGGCTTGGGGACAACAAAGGAGCTGAATCCAATGGGGTGCACAATGCTTCCAGTTTTGTTAAGATCTAGCTGCAAGTTCTGAGAGCTACTGTACTGTGTGGTAGGTATGAGTAATACAGTAGCAATGTTTAATAGTGAAAGGGAGCTTACATGGGTGGTCAGTAAATGCAGTGGTAAGAGGTAGAGGCATAGGGTACTCCTGCTTTGGTAAAGAAAACCTAAAGAGGCCTTTCTTCTTTGTGTAGTAGTTAACAGAGGTGAAAGTGGTGGGATCTTCTGTTGTTTCATCTCTCTATTGTGATTGTCATTACTGAAAAAACAATGTCTTTCATCCTTTATAAGCAAGGGCATACAACATAACGACAGGTATTTCTCAAATGATGTTGCAAAACTTGCTTGATAATAAAGCAACAAGAAATTAAGGTAAACACTGTATTTGGACTGCTGCTGGGAGGAAATTAATGTATCAGCAGTTTTTTCCAGTCCTCTTGGTCTCCACCATAATGTGAACAGCTGAACAAAGTGGAAGTTCTAAGATCCAGGCATCTCATCTCTTGGACTGTACCTGATTTGTGAACTTTTCATGTGAAGGGATATGCACTTGTCATCCAGGGTAGGAGGCATCTCCCCTAACTTAGGTGCCTGCAGGCTCCAAGTGTCTACATCTTAGCTAGTCATCCGTGGTCCTTTTACAGACATGAAGTAAATCTCATATTTTCAGCTAATGGAGCTCAGTGTCATTTGTGTAACCTGGAGTAAGCACATTTGGTCGGATGAATTGTGCTGTGTGTATCTCTGCTGACTATCATGGCAGCTTAGACAACGCTGTTTGTATTCCCATTTAGTCACATGAATCTTCTCTCAAATACTGTAACTGGAGGTTTCATTAGCATGGTGTTGCCCTCTGGCTTGGCCTTAGAGCTACTGAGTATATACCATATAATAAGCTGTGGGAAGGAACACACACTCTTGGATCACCTGTCTGGGTTACCTTGCATTTCTCAAGGCTGAAACGAGTTATTGTCTATTTACATTTAAACCATTTTGCTTGGTAGAATTATGCTTATGAGCTTCAGTGTTTCACTCCCAAGAGTAAATAAGAAAAGAAAGGAAACAAGAAAGGAGGCTTGCACAGTTGTTTGGGCTTGTCTACATGTTATTTCCATGCTTTTAATTAGCTTTGTATTCCCAAGAGTTGATTTATTCTGGATTAAGCTGCATTGTTACTCTCACCTATGTCTGTTTTCTCTTAGTGGTGTTTGTATAGCAGTGTGGTAAACCAGATCAAAGAAGTTATCCCACTGAAAACTCCTGTATGTACCTGTTCAGTCTTCACCTGGATCATTTCCCCAGTTGGATTTATTGGGAATTACACAAATGCTGATGCTGAGGAAGGGGCTGAGAAGATCTGATAAGGGGAACAAGGACTTCACAGCAGCAGTGCCAGTTGATCTAGAATTAAGTTGATTGTAGAACTACAGTATAAGATGTAGGAAACAACACTTAGCAAGTTAACTGTTTTAGAAGATACTGCTCAAAGGAGACAGCTATTGTCTGAAAATGAGATAGCACTCCATTGCTCAAAGAAAAAAACTCAAGAATTTCTAGAAAACTGGTTTGCCTACCATAGACAAACAAACTGAATTAGAGCAGTGAATACTGGCAGACCTGTACCCAGCCAATGGCAGATGATTTGAGATGCTTTCAGCTGTGATCATCTCTGTCTCCATCAGGAGAGGTTTTTATCCCTGCCTCATACACTTCAGTTTGTACTCTGCGTGGTAGTTCAGAGTTTCATCCATAATTTCAGGTAAAGTGAACTGTGAGGAATAGTGCTCGTTAGTGTTTCTCCCAGTTGTAAGATACCAGGTGGGGTTAGTAGCTGGCTCATTTTTTCTCTGCAATCTGGACATACAAAATGTTTTGAGCAAGAGAAAATTATGCATTTCAGCCCACTTAAGCCCTGAAGAAATGTGGAGGGCTGTCCTGGTATTTAGCATAGCATTCTTGCAGAGTCACTTTTGTCAGCTAGCTATGAATGTATGATTTGGTGTAATTAGCACGTGATGCCTGATAGGGTCTGGCTACTCCTCTCTGAACTATGTGTTAGCCAGAGCGATTCCCACTTTCTTCCAGATAATTACCTTGCTTCCTTTATTTACTGCCTTTCTGCATTGATGTCTCCTAGTTCAGAGTATCTGCCACGAGATAAGAAGTTTTCCTTATCCTTCCTCCTCCTGTCACTGTCTCGGCCCTCTCATGTTTTGAACAGCTTGGAAAGTCTGCTAGAGAGCATCCATTACTGTTTCTTTTTATTGAGTCAATTGGGCAAGCACTGCTAGGGAAATAAATGGGTCCAGGAGCTCTGGAGACAGGACTCATGGTCTGCAGGGGTAAGGTGGATGAAGGCAGAACAGGCAGCTGGGCAGCAGGGTGATAAACTTGTCCAGGCAGTGTTTGCAGAATGGGTGGCATCAGCTCAAGATGGGAGCAACAGTTCCTCTCTTAGCTTCCCTCTCAGTTATGCTCCTGGCAAGTTCTGAAACCTGCTGAGTAGCATGCTGACCTGGACAAATACTACAGTAGTTTAAAAAGCTACTTGCAGTAATAATGTTGACAGGCACAGTGAAGCACAGCAATGTACTTGCTCTTTCAGCTTTATGGCTAGTGCCCAGAGTATTCTTGCAACTCAGCTTATTTCAGCGTGTGGTGCTGCTTTTGAGGTCCTGGCAAATAACTTAAACATGAGCCAGTCAGTCTCTAGGTTCATGATGTATGATTTGCAGTAGCCAGGAACACAGATGTTTGAAATGAGAGCCGTATTTTTGTTGTTTTCAGAGTGCCTGTGTGTATGGACTGTTACCTACTATTAAAACTTCATTATGAAGCTAGTTTTCTTCAAAAGCTAAAACTTCCTTTGTTCTTACAGAATTGTTATTTCATTCTTTAGTACACTGCTAGTTCAAACTTTTTAGAGGGAACTATGGCATTACTTACTTAATGTAAATATTACTATTAGCAGTCTACATGAAAATTAAAAAATTCATTTTTTAATTTAGGAGCAAGAGCTAATGGGATGAATTTTAAGCTTACTTATTGCTGCAAGCTATTGAGTTGTAACTGCAGCAGTCTTTGGAGTATTAAACTGGTAAAAATACTTAAAACATAAATTCCTGAAGAAAGAGAACCCAATATACTAAATTTGTTGAAAACTAGTAGTTTTTCCCAGACATTTCATTAGATAAGGACTTTATTCCTTTAGATCTATTCCACAGATATGAATAACTATCTGCTCTGTGAAGCTTTACCTCAGCAAAAACTACTTGGCACTCTTTAGCTGTGTTCAAAATCTTGCTGGAGATCTCACTTTAATAAGTAATTTTAATTATACCTGTGAGTATGTAGCTAATCTTTCATTCATATTCTCTTTTTTTAATTTTTTTTTCCTTTAAAGCAAGATTTACAATTGCTGACCAAGAGCCAAGTCCTCTCAGCAGATGTTGTCATTAGAAAGGGGTTTGGAGCACAAGCTAACTTTCTGTGCAGAAAAAGTCCTTATTTCAAGGGGTGACAGGCTAGGTAACAGACTAGGGCCGTTTTTGTGGTGGTGTTGTCCCAGCAAGGTAATGGTTAGTTCCATGTATAAGTTAATGCATGCTTTATATACACATTGCATACTCCATACTTTAATAAATTATTCTGTGGTAAAGAAAATTGAGTTTATATAAGCCTACAAGGGCAAACCCTTATAAATGCTGGCCCTTTGGGTTCCTTCAGAGCTGTAGGGAATCTTTGTTTACCATGGATGATTGTACATAAACAAAGATCCTTTTTAGTATCTGATGCTTCTGAGTGTTAATTCTTGCATCAGTTAGCCCTATGGAATGGTCAGGTGTCACCTTCCCTTACCCCTAGCCTCCTTGCACAGTGGAAAATATTAAAGTTTAAATTCTTAACGACAGGCTCTCTCAGGCGTTTATTCAGTGCAGGTATTATTTAGTCTGCATGTTTGTGCCTTATAAAACTGGTGATTTTAGCATTTTTAAGTAGGTATTGGAGGAAGAGTAAATGCACAGCAGTGTTTCCTGATCATGATGCTGATGTGGGGCAGGGATTCAATTTGCCTCACTTATTTGATGCCATTCTGTCTACTGCTTTACAGAGTAACAGCTAGTAAATATATACTCTAAATACTCTATGGTGAAAGAGCTTTGGTATCTCTGGGGCCTGGCTGTAAGCAAACAGTATCTGACAGTACTGGGTTGCAGGGCTGATCATTGCTTGCTTTCTGAGTGTCTTTGTGGAGATAGCCAAGTGCAGCTTTCATTACTCTGAATCTTGTTAAAATTCATAAGAGCTTTTAACAGCCCAAAGGCTTTGAAAGAGATACATATATTTGCCAAAAGGAATAGTGCTTTCTCTTGCTGAGTTGCATCTCTTAAATTATTCTTACAGCATCTTGAATGTATATTAAAAGTTAGTATTAATAAAAGAAAGTATGTTCCTTGGAGAAGAAACACTGGTTGCTTTCTCTCTGGTCACAGGATAAGAAAGATAATTTCATTGTGCAGAGGATGAGGTTCAGGAGTAAGGAGAAAGTGCAATGACCAACATGGCACTTTGTCCAGGTCAGGACTGGGAAGCTGACCACGGCCACACAAGGTTTGTTCTTAATTTATGCCGTTTTTACTTTAATGATAAGGGACTTTAATGAATTTACCAATACTTACTTCTGGTATTTTCTTCTTGAACCCTTGTGAAGTAATGTTCAGATTTACTTAGCCTTTTCTGGCCATTCCATGCTTACCTTTGTCACTCTTGTGTGACTGTAAAGGGTAGAGCCAGGAGGCTGCCTGGCAGAGGGCAGGGCAGTGTCTGTGGTTCCTCTGCTTCTTTGGCCTCCTGGAGGGCAGACAGCCCCCACCTGCTACACTGATGTTCAGATTTGAGGATGCTTTTTCTTTTTTAAGCAGATACACGGCCATTTGTCCCCAAAATAGACGGCAATCTTGGTTTCTGAGATACATGTATGTAAAGAAAGTAGGGAGTGGAAATAAAAGGCAACAAGAAAAAACATAAGAATGATAGAATGGTTGCATATACTAAGAAGCTTCTTCCTTTTCCTCTTGCTCTTTCCATCACCTTCCCTGTTGAGTTGAGCCTCATTTTTAACTTTATTTCAAGCTGCCAGAAGACAGCCTACATTTTCACAAGTAGTCATGTAAACAAATCTGTATTTCAAACATATTCACAAGCTTGATGTTGCGAGCAGCATCAGAATCTCATTTCATGTTCTTCAGCGCATTAAACACCTCAAATCCAAGGTGCTATTAAGAAGTCAGTACTTCCCTGTAGTTACAATGTAGAAAATATTCTAAGAATAATTTTTATTAATTCAAAGGATAAGGTATTTCAGGTAAATGCTGATTTGGGAAAGTTTGCTGATAACTAATTGAACTTGAATTTATTTTAAATTCAGGCTGATAAGCCACCATTTCATGAGGTAGCCGTATATTGCATTCCCTGGACCTCTTTGCTTGAGTGGAGTATAAAAATACTGTATGTTTTATACCACACTAGGTGGAAGAGGGGAGAAGAAAGGAACTTATATGTCCACTGATCCCTTTCCTTGTCACAAAGTACTCAGTATGATGGGTTTTGTTAGGTTTTAGGTTACTTTTTTAAGCCTGTCAAAAGGAGAACAAATACAAATATAAATAAAATATATTGATGCTAGGTATTCACACCTTAACTTATCTCAGTTTGTGTTAATTACCAGGTTTCTGAGACAAAAATAGTATTATTAGCCTTCCTCATTGGCTTTGAAAAACTCTGAATGTGGTGCTTGCTGCAATACTCTTGTCTTCTTCTGCTAAAAGAGGGGATAGATGCTGTTGTGGGCTGGAGACCTCAGCATTTGTGCACACATGTGCAGGCATGCACACAATCTTGTCTTGTAGGGCCATATGGTATGAATCAAAGCTTACCTCACAGTAGTAAAACTGTAATGCATTTTCCACCATTTTCAGTTATATGTTCGTGGTATTCTGTACTTTGAACAGCTTACAGCGATTATACTTTGTTAATGGCCATTATTCTGCAAATTTAATGTGTTATCCAGGATACTTGGCTTCAATTTTATCCTTGGATTTCTGTGGCTATTTCAGTAACATCAGAATTGTGTCTTCTGCTTGCTTGCTTTGTTCAAAGCAGCTTTGGCTTGCAGATGTATACAGATGTTTGTTTTTTCTTGTTCATGTCAATAGATTTCAAGTAAACCATTGCTAGCACATAGCAGGCATGAGAATGGAATGAACGAGTCCGTGTATTTCCTTGTACAATAAATTTGGGTTTTTTACGAATCAATGTATCTCCTTCAACAATCTGCTGAGGCCTTTAATTAAGCATCACTGGCTTCTGATCTTTTATTCCTGCAGTGTTCATGGTGTTTGCACGCTACTATCAGGAGTTCTTAGAAATTTCCAACTTTCTGTGTAAAAATAGATTTTTATATTAGACTTCTGAGTCTTTTATGTAAACCTATATTCCACAGGACTTTTCTCTCATTCTAGTAGCTCAAGACAATTCAGCCTTTAGTCTGTGATAGTGCATTTGATACTATTAAAAATTATCCTTTCTGAAAATGCAAATATGTTTAGCATTAAAACGGAGAGCTGACCTGCTTTGTATCTTTTTAGCTGTATTAAGTAGGGTTCCAGAGGTAGTTAAGATAGGATATCCTATAAACTAACCAGATGTTGAATCAGATGCAGTTACCGAGAACTGTCGAATTCTGTATATTTCTAGTTCTTTTCCTCACCCAGTGAGGCTTTGTTCTAGAGCCTTTAATTCTGTGTTGATGCTTTGTCATCAAATGAAAAAAAAAAATCTACTTCTGAGATTGTATTACCCCAATGTAAGGCAAGACATTCAATTAAAGCCACAGTGCCTTTTAACAAGAGAATTAAAGTTTTGTGAATAATGTTAATACAGGTAAAAGTGGCAGAATAGCATCTTATTCTCCAAGTTACATTACTGAAAATCAGTACTAGTAGATTCTTCTCTTTGGTAGTAACAGTGCATCACTGGTGTCTAACTCCTCCTGTACTCTAAGTATACCTGTTTGGAACTGATGTGCTGTAGTTCTTTATCAGAAATATAAAGTATCGGATACAATTATGCATATTTAGGTAACATTATTCTTCTATATTGATCTTTTTATGCAGTTTGTAAACAAGCTAATCCATCTCTTTAGAAAATGTCTGGTGGCTGAATGTAATTTTTGACGAGAACTTCCAGTTGTTGGCAGCTGCATTGCAGAAATTGGCCTTATTGGAGTGGCCAGTAACTTCTTCACAGTCATGACCACACTGATTTTTGGAGGAGGTAAACGTGTCCTCTTCAGCATGCTCCTATGGTTCCCGTAGAGCAAGGAGCACAAGCAGACCAAACTATGAAGTTAGCCAGGGAGTTGTGCTAAGACTTAGTTGTTTCCTGATCCTTCTTCCTGGAAGCTGTTCATCCTCATGGTGATTCTGGAGATATTTTGTGCCTTGTCAGATTCACTTGAATTTGCCTCTGACCACCGTTTCCAACTCTTCTTTTTGGAAGTTGCATTACCTGTGTGTTTACTTCTGAGTTAGTTGGCCTTGGCAGTGTTTCAACCTGTACTATAAATTGCTTGAAATACAGTTGCACTTCAGTTTCTGAAATGCTCTCATACGTGTCTTGTTCTTCTCCTACATTCTTAATTCCCATCAGACGTGATTGAGAAGGATTTGGTTGCTTGTTGCTTGCTGGAGAGAGATAATGAATATATTGGTGTGTGGAATAAGGCATTTTGGTGGCCTTTACTACCATGCAGGGATGTGCACAGGTGGGGTTGCAGCTAGGGCAGTGTGTATCTGTGTGTGTTTTTCTGACTTGAGGGAAGCTTGGTTAGCTTGACAGCCGTGGCAGTACCTAACAACTGACTGTTATGGTGTTGGACAGTCTTTTGTATTTTTTTTTTTTTTTTTTTGACACTTTTCACCCAGACTTACAAGGTCTGACATGTTGGCTTTCTGCCAAATGAGGATCACAAAATGCAGCTCCTTCAGCCCTGGCTGGTGTGGCAGAACATCCAGCAGTGAGCAGGCAGTGCTGCTCTTCACACTCATTCCAGCCCCACTGCTGCTTATTTTTGAGTAACTTTGCATTTAGATTGTAGAGATCTGTGAAATAATTAAAATAAAAGGATGATTGTTATGAACATTTTGTGAACTCATTGGGGGGGAAAAAATCATCTTACTGGCTTCTGATTAGAAGAACAGTGGCTGCTGTGCAGTTGTTTTTGCCTTGCTGTGTGAGTATGGAACAATGTCTCATTGTTTTTTTCTCAGTACTTGCTGACCTTGCACTGTGTACCACTACTGACTTCTTGCTTTTCTGTCATATATCTGTAAATAGCAGTTGTGCATGAGGGCCCCAGCTTGTAGCTGAGTTCTGCTGGGCTGTAACCTGTCAAGCTGTTGCATTTTTTCCTTTTTCTATTTTCAGGGAGCTAAATAGCAGAAGTTCTGATTTGTGACCCTTTCTACTACTGTAAGCTCAGCAGTAGGGAAAGGCAAATAAGGTAGAGACAGGGAAAAAGGTTCATAGGAAAAAGTAACTAATTGGAAGAGATAAGCAAAATAGAAGAGCATACATGACAGGTACCCATCTGAGTATTACTGACTTTGGCTGCTTGTTCTAAATGGGTAAGAGAAGAACAGAAGAACATGTTCACCCTTATTTGCCAAAGGCTGACATGCTCCAGTCTGCTTCAGAGCTACTACTACCCTACAATACTGAGTAGGAGCTGGAGGGTAATTTACTCTTCATTAGTTCTTGCTGACAGCTTGGGGTTGATGGAAGTGGATACTTCTAGAGGAAGTAAACTCAGTGCGAGGTTATGAAATGGTGGGGTAGCAGTTTTATCTGCCTTTAAATGTTAGCTTTAATATCAGCGTTTGGTTTCTCTTGTTTTAAGAGGGTTTGGATTGCCTAGAATAGGAGCTTAGTGTGGGATATGTGATGTTTGTATGCTGGAATAGCCTTTTTTCATAGGTACAGGAAAGAGGACCTTATGGAGAAAAAGGGCATATATTTGAGGAATTATAAAGATAAGCATTTATTTTTCTTAGTTGTGCAAAAGCTTCTGTCCTAGATATTTCTTCAAAGACAGTCTCTGATTGCTGTGTCACACTTGCCCTTCAGGTCTTGCAATGCTGACCTCGTCTCTGATCTGATTACACTGTGAATGGTTTTTAGTGCTGTATCTGGGTCTTTACTTTTTGAGGACCTTTAACGAGAAACTGGTGTGTTTTGTGCTTGAATACTGACTCAAGCTGCTCTTTTTAAATACAAATACTCAAGGCTTTATGTTCTTGTGTGTCCCTTTCACTGTAGAATGTCATTTGCCTCTGTCCTTGTCCCTCCTCTCTGTGTATCTTCTCCCTCTAAGAAATCGTACTTCTCTTTTCAGCCTTACCCATCACTTCTATATAGGTCATGTCCAATTCTACATACTCGTAATCTTGATTTGTCTCTCTGTTTGGTCTCTGTCAGCTCCTGGCTACCCTGTAATTTATTACCAGTGACAGATTAGGAGGAGGAGGTCTTCTGCTGTGTCATATCTCTGACTATTGTACTGATGGCAGATGATTGTGCTGTGGCATTCCTCTGCCTGGGTGTTTTTAAAAAGTTCCAGGGTGGGGGAACTGACATGCACTGCAAATTATAAAACCCAAAGGAGTTGAACATAACAGCTGCCAAACAGCTTTTAACTCTTGATTTTCCGTCTTGGATTACAGTATGAGTGAGGTATAAAGTTATTATTTTTTACATTTAAAAAAAATGAATTGCATTTGGAACTGATGAGAATCAGATGCTAACTTTTTATTGTGTGATTTTTTAAAGAGTTAAAACATGATAGCAAGGGTGTTAAACTAGCAAATGTCTTCTGTTCATGTTTTAAGCCCAGCATGAACAGACATGGATGTTTTTAATAAAAAGACGTATTTAATTCCAATAAATATACAGGTCTTATGCCAGAACAAATGTAATTTGTGATTTCTGGTTATTTTTTTATTATTATCATTATTTTAGAATTCTTTCCTTGGGGACCATTTGTAGTTGTTGGAATACTAAATAACTTACAGCAGTAGTCTCAAGAGTTTGTGTATTACATGAACTTCAGATTTCCTTGCTGGTTATCCATGTTCATGTCACTTTCTGAAACCTATTGCAGGCTACCAGCAAGAGCCTATACTTTATTTTCGGATTACTGATTTTGTTATTTTCTTAACTTTTTTCCCCCACTTCTTTGGTCTAGTAGATCTACTTTGTCTTCTTTCCTTTCAACCTGGAATAGGTTCCAGAACATGGGAAGCAAATGTTTGCTATGTGACAGTGAAGGGAGGCTGCCTTATTTTTGGTGTGCAAAATGATTGCATGTTGTTTGCAGAGTATCTTGGTCTGCATGGTTGCAGTTGGTGCTTGTATGCAGAACAGAAGTAGGGACTTGGTGAAATTGCTTCGTGTCATATCGTGAATCACACCAAATGTCCCTTCTGCAAATGCATTACTGCAGAAATTACAGGTGGTGTGCAAGATGTGACCACAACTCTCTTTGTAGACTGAGTGAGGTAATGAAGTGCAGCAGTGTGTTAACTTCTGTGTTTGAACTAGATATGATTGGAATGCAGTTTTGATTATTACTCATGATCTGGATGAAAGTGGAGGAGCATTGGACTGAAACAGACTGGGCTGTCATATAGCAGGTGCCATGCGAGTTGTTCTTGAATTTTATTTGCCTCATCTTGAAACTGAGTTCTGCTTGGTTCCACCATTTTTGAATCTTAGAATTTCACTGTTATTAGTAATATAACTTATTTTGTACTACCCATTGCAAGTTTTTCAGCACTTTTATCAGCAACAGCAACTAAAATAGTTAGCTCATGAGTGACCCAACAGCTTAATCCATCTGATTGTGTTCAGCAAAAACAGTTCTACAAATGTCCTGTACTTGGCCTTTCTTTAACCTCATGAGGTTAATGTGGGTTCACTTCTTGAGCTTTTCCAAGTTCCTCTGGATAGCATCCCATCCCTCAGGTGTGTCAGTCACACCACTCAGCTTGGTGTCATCTCCAGGCTGATAATTGATAACTTAAGTATTTAAACTAAAAACCTGTCAACAGCATTGGTGGGTGGAGTCACTGCCTGACTGCTTTTGCACTGATACAGGTGAGGTGTGCTCAAGCAGTGTTCTGCAGTCCCATAGTAGTGATAATACACAAGTGGAGGACTGTGCTATAAGCAGCTTAGATACAAACATCTTCATGTGCTACTTCTGTTTGTGATTATTAGTATGCTGTTTCTACAGTTTCCATGGTGAAATAGCTGTTAAAGCACTCTGCCTTTTGAAAGGGATCAATTACTTACTTTCCAGGCTGATCAGGAGTGTTATTTACCTATACAGAAAAGGTTGCTGTTACTAGCCTGAGCTCCCAGCTTTGTGAAGCCACGTGGGGCTGTTTATTCTCTTGATGTCTGTTTGTGCCACCTGGCAAACCTCCATTGCATTCAGTTTTCCCCTTCTTTCCCAGAAAGGAGGAAACGAGTGCTTCAGGCCCTGAATAATCATCTAAACATCAGTGTGTGATGACTGGAGATAGTAAATGAATAATTAAATTTTTTTCATTTGTATAATGTTCGTTGCTACCTAGCTTTTGAACTACAGATGAACTTGCTCAGTCACAGTTTCTTTTTTCTCATGGCATAATTAATTTAATTTTCTTCCAGTACAGATTGCTCACATAAATCATTTTATATGATAGATTGTATCAGCATTTCAGAGTATATCATTGTGTTCTTTTTTGACTTGCAGCTTTTTTGTGACCTAGTGCTGCATCCCACACAGTACTTGAAAAACTCGTTGCTGTCTGTCCCTCAGAAAAAAAAAAGAACAGAGGGGAGGGTGGAAAAAAAGGCTTCTTAAGATTTCTTAATTGAGATGTTTGTTTGAAGGCTAGACCCTGCCATCCCCAAGTTAATCCATATGTCCTGCTGCCTTTCTTCAAGAATTTTGGAAAAGATTTTGGAAAATATCAGCTGCTTGAGCTCATGAGTGTAGTAAGAATGATTGTCAGTGCCTCTGCTCAAGAGTAGGAGGTTTAGGTGGATATTTCCATCTCAGGTGCTGAATGTGGGTCTGGGGACTTCTGCAGTGAGTATCTTGAACGCTGGATGGCCTGGCGAAGGGGGCTTCTCTCAGGGTTATACCCTGCCTTTGTGGTTTGTGAGACCAGACTCACTTTTAAAAGCACTCTTTTCTTTTAGTTGTTGGTTATAAATCCCTAGGACTTGTGTTAATAGAAACATCATAGTTCAACCTAATTGCAGCATTTCTTACTGTAACAACGTACTTTTGGCTCCTACGAATAGGAACCTAAATCTTATATAAACATTTTTAAACCTTTTCATCCCAAGACCTTTTGTATTCTTTTACATACCTTACAGTCCTTCATATTCTGTAGCCTTAATTACACAGTTCTGCTCTTCTTAGGGAGTTGAAATGCTCTTTTCAAAGTTGATTACCAGAAAAGTATGTGCGTGGTATGGTTTGATGTGTGCAGTAACCCTGTAACATAAGAGAGCATCATATTTACCTTGACCACTTTTCAGCAAATTTTGAATCTTAAATTTTTACTTGAAATCTTCTATTTAACGTTTAACTTGATAAATAAAGGCTTCTGATTGCATTTGTATTTAGACTTCTAGAACTTATGACTTGGGTTTGGTTTCTGTTACAGAAGTTGTCATTATATACCAGTTTTGTTCTTTTATTTGTAAGAAGTCTGAAAATGACTGTGCCAAAGAACATTGACTGTTTTCCAGGTATTTTCTACAAAGCTGAAATTTTTATAGGATTTTTGTAAAAGCTCTTTTTGGATCTTTCTCTCTAACATGTTAACACTCCACATAAACTTCTGTTTTTATTGAATCTGATAATAGTGCTGCTCCTCTGAAGTTATGGAGCCCAAACCTTTCTGTACCTGCAATAACAAAGCTGTTAGTAATGTTTCATAAAGATTTTGCTTTCCATTTGGCATTGCAAAAGTATTCTTGTGGGAACAAACATACTAGCCTGTGAATAGATACTAGGTGTTTTTACTAGTTTTTACACTTACAATAATAAAATTTTTAAAGCTTTAATTTTATAACATTCTTTATAAGGTGAGCAACTATATTAGGGTATGAATATGTGTTCTTGGGAGCAATAACAATTTGTAAGTTGGAACTTTATCAGTTGTTAGTTACAGAGGAAGAAACAAATACAAGAGTCAATCAAGGAATATTTTATGAACCACTGATGGAAAAAGCAGATGTGATAGCAGAATATGTTGGGTAATCTGTTCTCAGCAGAAAGCAGAATATTAATGCTGTAGCAAAGGCAGTGGCAGCACCTTCTCTGAAATTCTTCTGTTTTGTTTCTTATTTGGGAAAGATTAGCTCAAATTTTTTGAAAATACCTTTTACATTGATAAGGCAAAAGAGGTTGCATCTCAGTTAAGGGAGAACCAAAAAAAAAGGGGGGGGGAGTTGGAAAAATGAAGAGTGAAATGTGATTGCTCTCTGCAGGTATAGGAAGGAATCTAGTTAAGGAAAGAATAACATTGGACTGGCCATGAGAAAAGCATTCAGGTAAAAGAAGTAGCCATTGAGGAATGGGATTCTGGCACAGTAGCCAGCTGTGTAGAGGTGGAAGACATATAATTACCTTTTTAAGATGGAACTTGAAAAGCTTGAGCTTTTTTTATTTATGTTTCTTGTGGTGGCAGAGGCCTGGATTTGACTACCCACAAGACTCCTTTATATCCTTTATTCCAATTTAAAACAGTCCTACTAAGAAAAAAGTTAAAAGAAACAAAAGATGAAATAGTACAAGGAAGATCCAACTAAAACATTTTTCCTTTGTTTTTCATTTTTGTTTTTCAGTGAAATACCAATAATAACCCACAACTTTTTCTAAAACTTGCCTGAAATTGACTCAGTATTTAAATAAAAAACCTGAAACCAATGCAGAAAGTTGAAAAAGTTATTCTCTAATTTACAGTTCCTTTTGTACTTGTACAGTTTATTTGGGATTATATATTACCATTCTTGAAAATTTCTGTACAAATTAATTTTGTGTAAAAATCATGGGGTAATTTTTGTTCCTCCTTAATCCAAGAGAATTTGTACTCTGAACGTAATTACGGTTTTATTTTTGGTGCATATAGAAAGGCAGTAATGTGTGGATAAGGGAATGGAAGGAAAATTACAATATTATAACCGCATTTCAATGTTGATTTGAAGGACTACTGAATACAGAAGAATTTGCTTTCTTGTTTGTGGTGGGTTTGGTTATTGTTAAACACTCATAGGAGACCACTACTAGATAGTGAGAAGACTATGAAAAGCAAACCAAACTTGTAAGTGAAGCTCCTAGTTCTGGGAAAAGTTAAACGACTTTTAAATGCTTATTCTATGACCACACAAAGGTGTGACTGCTGTGCATGTTGTTTTAATTGAACTGATGGAATGAAATATGTACAATGGTGGCTGTATTCAGGAAATCTGCTTGCAAAACATCAGTCTTGTGGCTTTGTGTGCTCATTTATAGTGTAAAGGACTTCGGTAATGAAGTGGCAAAGGTTGAAGCTTTAAATAGACTATCCAAGTATTCTCAATGCTTGGGTAAGAACAGAGAGCAACCCATATATGTGGGAAAGGGGAGGGAACTGAAGGCCTACTTTTTTTTTTTTTTTTCTCTGCCAAAGTTTTCAATGCAGCTGCACCCTGGTAAGTCCCTGCTGGAACTACATCAGAAGACGTTCTCTTTTTGGACCCACTGGAAAATTTTTTTCCCTTCATCACTTCTTTTACAATTACTTTATCAAAACTGAGTGCTTGGCAGGCGGAGCCCCATCTGTCATACCATTATCTGTTGTATTTCTAAATTTGCTCTCACTCAGTGCTTGTGAGAATACTTTGGCATTGTTCTTAATTGTTCCTTGGACTGCTTGCAGAGTCATAACCTTGAACAGTAAAATTAGCTCTTGGGCAAATTATGTAATTTATTATATGAGTTTATGTAAGACAAAAGTTCTTCACCTATCCTTAGCTCCTTCCATTTCATATGTGTATCTTATGCAATACTTTTTTTTTTTTCCCCACTTTCTTGCCAGTCTGCTGCATGAAGCTAATGCCAAAGGCAAATACCATGCTAGTGGCCTGATCTGGTGTGGCAAATCCTATTTATATTCTTTAATGAATGTTTTTTCAAAAATGTGTCTGCCTAAATCTAAACCACAGTGAAATATTGCTGATTACTTTGTAATAACTGTGTATTTGGGGGCAATGTATGATTAAGCTGTGTCTAAATGCCTGAATGAATGTATGGCCTTTGGTAGTGTCTATATAATGGTTTAATCAGGTGAACAGGTTTAATAATTTCAGCAGTTACACTACTACATTGCAGAACACAAAAAAAGGTAACACAATTTATAGCATCACTGGTTCAAGTTCATCCCATATACATCATTCAGGAGTCTCTGAGCTGTAAAGTAGTATTTGCTGCTAACATTAAAAAAACACCCAAACTGCCAAGGGGCACATTCTAATGATTCAGCCTCATTTCCAGCTTTGATACTTGGCTTTAGTCAAATCAGTGACTGAGTTCTGTCACAGAAGATATATCAGGTGGACTGTACCTACCCTCTGGCTCTGGATAACCCTAAATTTCTATGGCTAAAACCCATCTGAAACACAGAAATGGAAATCAATGCATTAGTCAATTCTCTGCCTTGCTTATCGACAGCTAAAGGACACTGTACCCTGTATTCTAGTAGGGGGGTAATGGACAAATGTTTGGTTTGTTGAGGACCATACAGTCCTGTATGTTCATTCAGTAGTGGAGTTGGTGTACTTTTAGTATTCTGCATAGTTTCTGTTAATATCTTGACAGATGTAAAACAGTTAAGCTATCTTCTTTTAAGTAGTTAGTTGAGAAAGTTGATGGTAATTCATGCTCTGTTGTAGATGTTGCTTTTGCTGTCAAGATACAAATTAGAGTGCTTGACAATACTTACATTGAACTTGGCTTCATACACTCATAGAACTGCCTGGGGGATAGTTTTCTTGTTAGATACTTTTCTTATATTGAGAAAAAGCCCATTTCAGACATCTTATGGCTCAAGAGATTACAATCTTCTTCTGGCTCAGTGGGTGGAACTGCAGTGTCCAGTTGTCTCCATAGGACAGCAGATGTGTTCATTTTGTGGTCTTCTTTACCTGCTGAAGATTTGACTAGCAGGATGGTTAGGATGTGGGGAATATGGAACAGCTGATACTTAAAGCCACTAAAACAACTATTACGGCTCATAACAGGGACATAAACCTACAAGGTAGACATGTGAGGGCTGTTGATACATTTTTGTCTGTGTAACTCAGCAAAGGGGCAGCATATCAGGTAGTCTGTCAGACTCTTCTCTGCCTGATAACCAAAGATGTAAGTTAAAATTGAAGTTGATTGCAGTGAGTGTTCATCTGCCCATCTTTCCAACTGTTTGGCTCTTTTGTAGGTCTGGTGATTGTACTGTGGATATTGCAGTGGTTGCTCCATCTTTTCTCTTGGTTTATATATACATATATATATATATATATATGCCCAAAGGTCAGAAACTGGACTTTCTTTGTAGAATCGACAACAGGGATGCAGCAATTTGAGCACAAACAAGGAAGAGATTGATTCTTTGCTGCGTCTTTTATGTAGATGATACTGCTAAGAAATAGGGGAGGAAAGCTTATAGTTGGACATAAGAAGAGAAAGGAAATAGATCTTTCTATCTGGAAAAAATGAAGGATATCTACACTGAGTCATAGTCTCCTCTGTAACTTTATGAAGGTCATCATGCATCAATATTCATAGCAGGTTTCCCTCCCTCTTTCTTCACCTTCCCCTCTCACATTCACTTGGTCTTAGTAACAAGCCAGGGCTTGGAAAAAGTAATAAGCAGCATTTGTGAATCCAGGATGCAGAACTCTCCTTATAGCGATACTTACTGTAAAGTTGGAGAATTAATTTGTAAGATCATGAGGCTACTAGAAGGATAAATGTCTTTGCTTAAAGTACTCCTGAATATTAACTTTCTTAATGGAGTTTTCCTCCTCCTGTGCAGACCTTATCGCCATATTCAGACACCATTGATCAAGTTACAGAGTAAGGCATGTGCTGAATGGACAGACCTGCAGACTCTCTAGATCTTTCTGACCAAACTTTATTTAGAGAAAAGGATTTTCTTAATGGTCTATCCTTTCTGTGGTGTGTATTGCCTGATCTGGAGCCCCACAAACTGCTTGTTATCAGTGTACTGTTGGAGAAGGAATAGCTCTGATACAGTCAAATACAGGGTTCTGTCCATAACAAGTTAACATGCTTAAAATGCTAGTTGGGCTTGTACTTACTTGTCATCAATATATTGGAGAAACAGTGTGACCAGTTTAAATATGGTGAAGAATTTAATTACACCTCAAAACCTTGTATGCTTTGCTTCCATGTGATAATTGCATCAGTGCTGTTCTCCAGTGGTGCGTGCCAAGAGGCAGTTCCTGTCTTCAGGAGAAGAATACTGTGTATATTCTTTCTTTTTGTCCTTTTGCCCAACCCAGTGCACAAAGGCAGACAAGGGGGAAGGGGTTGGGAGTACTCTTGCAGTATTCTTCTAAGTTATATACCCAGGAAAAAACATCCCTTCAAAAAAATGCTCATGCAGAACACTGTAGACAGTTTGTGGAGATTTAGATTTTCTTCACTTATGTATCTTTCCCTTCCCAGTCCAAAAGTAGGTTGTATGAAACTATAAGCAGGCTAATGTGGTTATAGTGAGCCTTTTCTACATTTGTCTAGGTCCAGTTGCAGGCATCTGTCTAGTAACTTGCCTAAATATTCATGGAAATTGTGGAAGTTTTGGTGATTCACCATAATGCTAAACCAGCTTGCAGTCTTAGAAAGGAAACATTCTCAACCACCCCCCCCCCCCCCAAAAAAAAGAAAACCAACAAAGTAGTGGTATAAACCAGTTTAAGATAAATAAGTGTGAAAGATTACATGCAGTATTTTGAAAAAATACAATTAAGAAATGTGGGTTTGATTTATGTTATTCTTGGCAGATAAGTGGTGTTGCTTTTGTGTCACCATATTGGTTTTTTGCTTGTATCATGTTGACTTGTGAGCAACCATGTTAACTTCACTTGAAAGCGAGTATTTCATTGCTCTTAAAGCCCTGTTTGTGCAAAACATGCTTTTAATGAGCATGCACATCTAACTGTAACAGATTGAAACCAGGAGAACTCTCACAGTAGAAAAAAAATTATTCTGAAAGCTTGCCCACTACTATCCTTTGTTTCCAATGCTATGGTAGACTAATGCAGTTTTACTGCTTTGTCTTCTGCTTGAAGTTGGGCTTTTCTTTTGTTGTTTGTTTTTTGTTTTGTTTGGGAGACAGGGATTGGCTGTAATTAAGGATATATATCCAATATATTCAGATACAGGATCTGTTAAGTAAAAGCACCTCACTTTCAGTGAACATTTAATGTGTATGTTAACTCAAATGTCAAATGAAATTGAAGTGCAAATGCAGTAATTATTGAAAAGGTCTTGAGGAGGCATCAGGAATGAAAGCACTCCAAGGAGAAATAGTATCCAATTGATTTTAAAAAGTGGCTTGATGATGATAATGTTCTCTGTTCAGCTTGGAGGAAAAACAGATTGCTTTTTAAACCAGTTTCCAGGCTGCTTTAGTGTTATGTCTTTTCCATTCTTGTCTTTCACTGTGTTTTCTCAAAGGACATCTTTGAGCAAGATTGCTCTTTCAAGATGCTTTAGAATAAGATAATTTATTGCAGCACAATTCGAGTGAGAAGTCTTTCTTGCTATATAAAATAGTGAAACATCCACTTTTCTTTCTCTTTTAAACATATTGAACATCAGGCAAAAAAACCCATATGGCTGCAAGATACAGGACATCTCAACACTGTTTTCTAGGTGAAACTAAAAGGAGAGGGGGACATATCAAGTGCAGGAGTCCTAAGCTTGTAGCCAGGCTTGTTTGTTATCAATGTATTTATGGATTGACTTAGTCCAATTCCAGCTTTTCATTATCTGAAAACTAGAATATAACTTCATTTCATTGCTTCAGTGTATTCTCTTAATTAGGAGATTATTCTAGAAAACTGTGTCTTTTATGCATTGTTTTCACCCTCAGAGTGTTATCAGTACTGATAACAGGCTGATTACATTTTTAGCATTTTTGTAGTGGTTAGAAAGCAAAGGGAGAGAATACCACTAAGGGTTAAAGATTGCTTTGTTAAATTGCTCTAAACTGACAAAGAATGGCATGCTGTATTTGACATCTGTTAAATAAATGAATACAGCTGAATTTAAGTCAGCCAGAGGGAATGCTGCTCTGTTCATCAGCCTCCCTTTCCCCTTTGCTTACCAAATACTTCTTGGAGGCTCAGTGTGACTACAGTTTTTTTTTTTTTCCAATTGACATGTGATTTTGCTTCATGAATCTTCATGTAGGTACATGGACTGTTTTGAGATATCATTTTTAAGATACTATGGGCATTTAACTTGCATGCAAATTGAAGTACTAAAATAAGCATACTAAGAAATTACTGACCATCCTTGATGGTATTTGAATGCTTCTGTCAGCCTACAACAGATGATATAAAACCTTCTTATTATTAAAACCTTCATCCATGCAGGTCTTCTACACTCTTAGAGCTTTATCTGATGGTTTTTGCACTTTTGATCTGCAAAAAGAAGAAATGGGAGTAAGATGAGATCTGAAAAGCAAGCCAAATGCTAGGCAGTAGCAGTCCTGCATTCAACAGCCCTGTTGCTTTCTTCTGGTGATGAAACCTCGAGAGCCCCTGCAGAGCTGTAGCAAGGGGGAGCAATCTCATTTTCCTTGGAAGGTAACCAAAGACCATTGTGGTACAGTCATCCTGCTCAAGGCCCAGCCTGTGAGCTGGTACCTGATGTTGACAAGGGGGAAAGGTGGATCTTCACAGTGTTCTGCTTCTGGTTCTGTCTCAGTAGGATTTTACGTTGGGGTCATTTTTTATCAGCAGGCATGCTGTGCATGGATGGTGCAAGTCATGCAGGCACACTGCCTCGCTGGATCTATCCTGAGGTGTGACATTTGTTAAACTTACTGTGTTCATGTAGTACTGAATAAATGTTCCTGATATTGAACTACAATACTGACAACATTTTTGTTGTCAAAATGTCAGATACTCTTAAGTAATTTTTGCTTGCCACTTAAAACAGTTGCCAGAGTGGTGCTGAACTACAGTTTGCCTAAAATCATGGTGTGATTAGGGCATTTCTGGTTGGGTTTCTTAGCACTGTATTAATACCATATGATGAAGTGTTAACATCCCTGAAACAAAGCCCAGTTGAAGTGGAAACTGTTTTTTGATTTAACTGCAAGGCAGTTGGTCCTCACTCTCTTTCATGCATCTGAGCCAAGAAATCTATTGAAAATTTAATGCATAAAACCCAGAAAGTTTTGTAGGAAGATAATCTAATTAAGATAATACAGACATTGAAATAAGGTGATAGTCGAATTTTCGTATGTGTCCGTTCTACCTAGTCAAGGCTGAAGGGAACTGTAAACTTCCCAGTTAATTGTTTCTTTTTTATTAAGTGACTTATCTTAAACTTTCTTTCCTTCTCCTACCCAGAAATGTAATTTTAAAATAGGCAGTGTACTGGTATCATTAATAGCTGTAACCTGTATGAGGGTGTATGCTAATAAAATTGAATACCTGTAGTGTATTCTCTGCCTCTGGCATAGGGCATGACAAAAGCACTCAGTGCCCAGCAGTGGGCTGGTAGTGCCTGCCCTGCTGTGCTCAACTGTTGCCTTCTCTTCCCTGTAACCACAGATGCCATAGTAACCTTCTCAGAAGGGAAACTGCTACTTTTAAAACACCACCCACAGACTAAATTTTCTGCACTGCAAAATCTCAGCAACCTATTATCTGTTTTACTAGCTGTCAAGGTATTGACTGTGAAAGTTTATAATGCAAAATTAAAAATCGTCTATCTTTGTAGACTTATCAAAAAGCTGCAAATCTATTACAATTTTAAAAATCAAAGCATAATTAGATGTCTCGGTCATCTGCACAGATTGCTTTTGCCTTTATATTTTTAATCTGGGGTGGGTTTTTTTGGTACAGGGAGAAGAGGCAGCAACATCTCTAGACCAAACCCTTTACAGCAACCTTTGTTTTCCATTGAGGTGCTGTGTTTATAGGTCTTCCAGTCTGCCTGAGGCCCTGCTGAGAAAGCAATGATCTCCTCAAAGGAGGAGTGAAGAGTAGTTTTTCTTTTCTAGTATGGCCTGGGCTTCAAAATGACTGTTTCCTTTTGCCTGATTCTGAAGTGTAGTCTAGGGGTTAATGTGCCTCTGGGTTTGATGTGTACACACACATATCAGTTAGTTTGCTTTAAGGCTGAATAAGATCTTCAAACTGGGTCTTTGGGACTTGTGTGGTGAGCCCACAGAGTGGTAGAAAAGAGGGGTTCTTGGTCTCACATCCGCTGATGGGCTGCTTGGTTTCAGTAATGCAAGGAAATCTGTTTTCAGCACACCCACATGATGGTTCTCTGTGTTGCTGTGGCAGCAAAGCAGGGTGAGAGTTGGCTTCCAAAGCAGGCACAAGAGGTTCTGCAGTGAAAAATCAGTCGTGATCAGTGCGTCACCAGATTCCTGCTTGTTCTCACAGGGAGGCTGTCATCCTCAGCCCACTCACTCCATTGTGAGCCCTCTTGAGCTAGCTTTGTATGAAATACATTGTGAACACACTTGCCAGGGAGACACTCTCCCCTTCAGCACAATGAATAAATACTTCCATGTGGTCTCCAAACAGTTCACAACAAAATATCAAGCTGTTATCAATCTCTGTTACTTGAAACTTTTTTTTTTTTTAAGGGGGTTAACACAATCATCCCATCCCATCACCTTGTTCTCTGTTGGTCCTGTGTGTCATGCTGTAGCTTCTCTCTCACGCTTCCTTGCAGAAGCAACGTAGGAAAGAGCATCCTGGCTGGACATGCAATACAGCCAGGCTCCTTGGCATGAGAACTGAGAAATTTCTCCCATGTCTTCCTGTGATCTAGTCCCTCAAACTCCAGGAGTGCTTGTCATATTTTTCTTCCTTAAAACTTCAGTCACCTTCCTATCTCCAAGCCTTGGCAGAACCCAAGCTGTAAACTGGAGGGCTCTGGTCAGTTGGTGAACTTCACAGGTGGTTTTCCTAGATTAAAATTATTATTAAAGTAGTAGTCTTGAAATAAAGTTTCATGCACATCAGATGATAGAGATTTTTTGTACTTTTTCAAGATCAAGATGTTTAAAGAAGGAACATTTTTTTTCTTTTTACCAAATTTGAATTGTAAATATGAATGTAGGATTTTTTGTCTCAGATAAAAATACGAATAATTTTAAATATTCTATTTTGTGTGTGGTTTTTTTTATCTCATCCACAAACTACAAGTATATTGTATGTGTTCTAATTAAAAACACAGGTTGATTAAATCTGCAGATTGTAGTGCATAAGGCTTGTATTACATAATTTGCTTTGGAATCTTTCAAAAAGTCCCAGTACGGCAAAAGCCAAAGTACTGTAAATGAAGCCTATGTGTCTGCAGAACTTCAGTATGATGCTATCTAGGCAATGCTACTCATGCTTCTAATGCTGTTGACCTTTATGATGTTGACCAAGGTGCTTTCACCTTAAAAGCTTGCTTTTCTGGGTGCTCATTTATGGTGGTCTGGAAGCTGGACATGAGTAAGGTGTAGAACTTGGCAACTGGTAAACACTTTTTGTATTCTATGTGGTCTCTGACATTTTGAAGTAAAACTGGATTAGTGTTAAGAACTAATTTTTTTGCTTCCTGTACTAGCCTTTTGAACAATTCAGAACTAGTTTGTTAGGTGTATACAGGCCAGAGCATTAAAAAGGAGCCTAACACTCCAAATGTCACTTCACTCTTTCTCAAATATATGCTGGAGACTTGGAGTGAATCCCTACAGCCTCTGGAATCACGGAAGTATATACAGAATACTTAGAAAACTTAATTTTCCAGACTTGTTAAATCTTGTGGTTTCTTGTAGTTTCTGAAGTAGCTAAACCTGGTCCATTGCAGCTTCAGTTAGCATTTCAAATAAAACTGTAGTGGGAAATTTCTGTGTGAAAGGAAGCAAGAATTTTACTGGCCATGAGGAACATAACTGAGCTTTTTTTTTTTTTTAATAACCATTCGTAGTTATTTAACATACTTTTTTTGAGTTACGGTGGGATAGAAAAAGCAGTATGACATATATTCTGCTTTTAAGCATACTTCTTTTACTATTTGTCACTTGAGGTATTGCTTTGTATCTGATAGCTGATGTTTTTCATAGGTGTATAGTTGTCTTCTAGAACTGTTTATCACTTTGAGTGACAAATCTGTTCCATCTGACATTTTTTTTTTAATAATGTGCAGATCATATTCTAGCACTTATTTAGGTGCTTAACCTCTTGGTTTACTTGCAAGGGCCATGTTAGGTGACCTTTCCATTGCAACTTGCTAAATTGCTTTAGTTTTACCTTGCAAGCTGAAAGTGTCCCATGTGCTGTTACTCAAGTTATGTCAGAGTTTCAGGTGGTACAGGGGTCCACCATGTACCTTGCAGTTTTGGATAGAGCAGGACCCAGGTTGTTTACAGCTATCCCAAAATGTCATCTTGTAGAAAGCAAGCTGCAAGAGTCAGAGGGGATTGCAAATATTCCCTAGATTTCCTCCCAGCACAAGACTGTGATCAATCTGTGCATAGACCTGAGAGCCAGGAAATTTCCTTACATCCCATAGCAGAAGACTGGACTTGGTGTTTTTGCACAACCCAGGTGGCTTCAGGGCACATTGTTTGATATACCTGCCCTCACCCACTGACACTGTCCTGTTTTAATGCTTGCAAGATATGAAGTCAATGCTTGTGTGAGTCACTCTGCCTCTGGGGGAAGAAGGGAGAGAGTGATGGGGAGAGGGGTGTAGTGCTCCCAGCAGCATCAGAGCACAATGTGTGGGTAGAGAAGTGTTTCTGTCTCTTAGTGCCTATCTTCACTGCTGTGAAGGGACAAGGCAGAGCCTGGGATTATTTTTAATCCCCTTTCTACCTCACTTCCTTACCAGCTAGCCAACAGCCCTGACATGCTGGAGTAAGGGTGGTATTTGTGGGAGGTAAGAGGCCAAAATGACTTGGTGAATCTGCAGGGGAGTGTGCTGGCTGCAGAGATGAGCTGCTCTGTTCTGGCTCCCTGACAGCATGGCTGTGTACAGCCTCTGGATATAAGTGTCTTGGGATGTAGCAGTAACATTCTCTTCTGCAAATGAAAGGGAGCAGCCTGAAAAATTCAACTGTTATGTTTTATTTTGTTTGGGGTTTTTTTTTTTGTTTGTTTTTTGTGTCCCTCAGCACTCCCACGTTCGGTGGGAGATAATACTGTGCAAATACAAACCCTGCATATGCAGGAGGACCTTAAAACTTGAATAGCCAGCTGTTGTAATAAATAAAACAGCAAACGATCCCAAAGAAAAGGGGGAAATGGGAGTCAAAAGGTCAAGATGTTCCGGCCTGAAGTAGATGTTGGCAGTATCTGGGTAGATGGGCAGGAAGAGGAGTGAATCTGGGATGATGTCAGTGAATTGCATGGATCCAGTGGTGTGGGGTGGGGCAGTGCACCCAGCAGAGCACCAAGGAAGCCCAGCTCCTCTTTGGTATCTGAGGAACATAGCTGTGCACTGCCTCTGCTGCCATACACCTCAGTCCTGAGGAACTTGGCAGGTAAGGAAGGTGAAACAATGGGTGTGTCAGTGAGCAGTGCCTGTGGCATTTTCCTTCTCTTGATACTTTTGGATCAGTTTTAAGGCAAGTCCCAGAATCACAGAATGGCCTGCAGGCCCCCTTCAGGTGTTGGAATGCTGCTCTAAGGCCTCCCCAGAGCCTTTTCTTCTCTAGGCTGAACAACTGCAACAGTGGTCCAGATGTTATGGGAATTAGTGGAATATTACAGGGACTTACAAAGGAAAGAGAGTCTGGCATTGAAGGAGAAAAGTCCTTATTTTTTCAAAATACTCCAGCATAACAAACATCTGCAACTTTCATATCATACAACTGTAAACATCTTTTGCAGTGGATGGAGATGGTTTATCTCTTCCCATGTCTTCAACTTCCCTTCCATTCTACCCAGGCTGACAGGCATGGCAGGTAACCAGGAGGGCTCTCAGCTCTGTGAGCTGTCTCTGCCTGTTGTGTTAAAGTCTATTAACTGCACATCCCAACTCAGCCCAAAGGCCTTTCCCTTCACAAGGATGCATTCCCTCATATTTTGTTTATCTAATAGGAGGTGAAAGTCCCACTGAACACTAAACCTTGTGTAGATCCACTGTGAGTTAACAAAATGTTAGAATAAATGTATTCATAGGCTTTAATTTAACTCATGCAAAAGCTAGATGCTCTCCTATCGCCATTACAGTTCCACCTTCTGTTATTTTTCTTTCTTCAAGTTTGGAACTCCTTTTCCTAAATAGAGTCTATGAGTATTTGTTTCTTAAGAACCTCAAATCATGAAGAAACCCCACTGCCATTTTAATAAACCTCCCTTGTCATTCAGCAATAGGGTTTTTTTAGCCTGTCTGAATTTATGGATCCTATAAAAAATATTTTGAAAATGCAGTAACAGCAAAAGTGCCAGTACGACACTGGTAAGCCTCAGGGCTTGCTCTTTCACGGTTTGCTCTTTTTCAGGCGTCATTCACAAATCTCTTGATGTAATATGTATGTTCAAGGGCCTTGAACAAATCCTGAAAAACTGTCTTAAAAACCAGAATAGACTGATAGGTGATGGCTTTCCTCAAAAGGGAGTAGGTCAAGTACCCATCTGTTAACTGTTGCAGTTGACATACATGAAAGAATAATTAGGGCTGCTCATTCAAAATGAGAGGAAAATGCTGCTTTTGTTTGACTCTGCTGGTGTCTGGGTTTCCTCCCCCTAGATGTAGGAGCTCCAGAACTGTGGTGTACCAACAGGCCTTGCTGCTGCTCTGAACTTGATGATCATACCATGTTCCAGGTATTCAAAATACTGTGCTACATGGTTTTGTGGGCTGCTTCTAACCCTGGATTTAATTGATTTTGGAAAAGGTTTTGGTAACTGAGCTGCTACATTTGCTGGAAGCAGCACACCTGCTGTCACTGCAGTAACAGATCTAAAAAGGATGCCTATTTTCAAGAGGACTCCTTGGGAGGAAAGAAACATGAGGGAATGAATCTGTTGAAAAATGAACAATCCTAATTTAAAAGCAATTTCAAATTTCTGTACACTTAGTAAGATGGATTTCTAAACCTGTTTTTCTTTGCAGATGCTACAATCTCATGTTAAACTTGTTGTCCCAGTCTTTTGCAGAGAGAACAAAAAAAATACATGTGTTTTGTTGTGGGGTTTTTTGTTTTGTTCTGGTTTTGTCTTTGTTTTTTTTTTTTTAACTGCAGCGGTTCTGCTATTTAAACATATTTGCTATATTTTCTACCACTGCTTCTTAAATAAAAATAAGTTTAAACAAGACATATTACTTCAGTGTAAGTGCATTTATTTCAGGTTTTTAAATTTAATCACTTAATTGAATAGCAGAGCTTTCTTGTGTTCTTTTTTTAAAACAATCTGTATGAAAAAGTGATAGTCTTGGAGTGGGAGGACAGCAGGTCAAAGGTATCTAAATATGAAGCAAGGTGTTTGACAAACCACTCTGAAAATTCATAGTTGAGGTACTAAATATGTCATGTCATTTTGTCCAGGTTATTTCATTAGTAGCTTATTGGATCAAAGAGGTGGTGGTTTTAATCCCAATGAGACTTTAGCACAAGAGAGGAAGATAACCCAGACCAGGGTTCCCAGGTGAGATCGTCATCTTTGAGCATCTTCTTACTGCTCCAGCAACCTGAACTGGGGAAGATGCTCTGTGACAGCTCAGGCTCAGCCTGCCAGAGGCTTCCAAGCTTGGAGTACCTCTACTCTTTAGCGTACACTTTCCCTGTGCCCTCTGATGGAGCCTGGGATGCAGAAACTAGAAAGCTATCAAGGCCAAGGCCACATCTAAAGAATCCAGGCTTTGTTATGGCTGACGTAACAGGCAGTCCCCAGGGCATTTTGCCAGGAAAACCCTCTAATTCACAGAAAACCATAGGCATGGTGCAAAAGGAAGTTATGGCCCACAAAGCTGTTTTCTCCTGCTGTTGCCAGTGTTGACAGCAAGTTTAGACTGCATTTCTAAGTGAATCATGAAATCTCACTCATTCTGCTTCACAGGTACCTGTTTGATTTTCTAAATTCCTTTCTACCATGGGAGTTTCAACAGTGGCTCTAGAAAATAGGTTTGCTGAGGTTCCCAGTTGAAAAGAGATTTTTAGGAAATTTCACCCACTTTACCGCAATTTTAAAATGGCAATAACAAAAATTAATTTCAGAACCAGGCTCCAAGCAATGCCATTCAAAAGCCATTTAAAAGGATATGAAATGTAATTAGCATGGATTTGGTACTTGCAGGTAATATAAGAATCACCATGATTTAAGTTCATGTCTATACACTGAGTGTCTATACTTTGCTGAGTAATTACATTGCATGTTATGTGCTATTTATGACCCAAGGATTTTATAGTCTGTCTCAACATAACTACAAAATAATTTCAGCCCAGTTTTAATATTTTTTTAATGGCATGGAAGATGAATTTAAAGTTAAAATATTAAAGTTTGTTTCATTCACATTAGCTATTAATGATTTTTACTTGCCACACTTTTTTTTGCCACTTAGATGGGAGAGTCTGATGGAATGGTCCAAGGATGAAGTTAAAGCCCTTTTTGCTCACATTGGACAGCTTGGAATTAGCATAACTCAGCCATTCAGCATAAGTCATGGAGAAACTTAAGTCAGCAGATACACTGCAGACATTTAGGGCAATTTGATTTTTAATTATTTTGTCCTTCTTATACTGCATCCACATGTATGTGGATAGAGGATGTCAATGTGTTTGGTTTACTGTGTAAAATCAGAACTATTGCTGTTTTGCTGCTGTGTGTTCGCTGATACTCTATTTAAAATTGTGCATATAGTGCTTGTGCACCTGGTATAGAAGTCTCTGTTGTATTTGGTAGCACGAGGCTGCTCAGGAATTCAGGATGGCTTTGGTGAGCAGTTGCAGCAATCTGCTGCCCTTTTCTCTCATGGAATTTTGTCCACTTGGCTTGTTAGACCAGTTGTGGAAATAAGTACATCAGCTTTCTTTTAGAACTGCTTACTATGGGTTATGTGTGTTTGCACACACCCATCCCTTAAGTTCTTAGTTTTGGTGTTTTATTTTTTTGTTTGTGTGGTTTGGGGGGGGTGTGTTTTGTTTTGTGGGATTGTTTTGTTTTGTTTTGTGGTGGTTTGTTTTGTTTGAGTTTTGTGTGTGGTTTTTGTGTGTGTGTGTGGTGGTTGTTGTTTTTTGAGTTTGTTTTTTTTTCCAGGGCCTAATGTGAAAAGGAGATGGAAATAGTGAAGAATATTTTGCTTTAGGACATCTGTGCTCAGCACAGCAGGAATAATACCTTATTTTTGTATTTTGGGATGTTAATTTCTCCTATCCCACAACATTTTGAAATTATCTGAATTTAAGAGTATAATATTTCAGAGAAGTGGTATTTATAGATTTCCTAAATTTCAGAAGGAAACGTGACAATTCTGTATCAATTTTACGTATTTACAAAATGGTTAGTGCTCTTGTAGTGCTCCCTGGAACTGCATTAGTAATGAATAACAGTTTTTAAATATATTTGCCTCATGCTTTTGAAATATTGTTTAACCGTTGTATACTGCTGTTTTTCTTAACAGCTATTAAGCGATAAGTAAGTGTGAGAACATAATTGCAAACAACAACAAGAAGATTGTATCCCTGCATGAAGGACATGTTTTCTTAACTTAAGGAAGTGTTTGTAAACTTTCTTCTAGAATGTGTTTCAGGGCACTGCCATGGACTGGTAGTGTCACGAGAACTTTTAAGTAAATGCTTTAATTTAATGTGATTGGCTGTACCTTGCATTTTCAGTTTAATTTAGCATGCATATATGTATGCATGTGTGCATGACATATGTGAACCCTTCATCTGCTAACCTTATGTTTATCTTAGGCACAACAGAATATAGCATATTTGCCCTTTTAGAAATTGATTGTTGGTCTTGTGTACATACTTTCTCATTTACTTCCCAGCAAATTCCCCCAGAAGAAGTTGCTGGAGCATGTAAGTCTAGCATTTGGTTATTTAGAAATTCCTTTCTCCTGCTCCTCCTTTAAACATTGCTTGTATGCAGTAGTTGACTTTCCAAACAGAGCTGTTTGTTTAAACCAGTATAATAATACTTTAAAATGCCTGCTTTATGCATAGACTAAAGAGTAACATACTTGTGTTGCTGATTGTGCCAAGGAACCCAAGAGCGCAGCTGGAGTGTTTTCAGTTTTATATATTTAATTGTTAATGGGAAAGTGGATGTATTTGTCCAAGTAAGAATGCCAGCAGCCCTTTGTTGCCATGTTACTTTTGAAGAGATGAGTATTTTGCAGGCATGGGTATAACAAATAGAAGAGGTAAAACAAAGAATCTGAGAGATTCTGTGCTGTGGGAGAGAGCTTAAGCAGAGTGATGTTTACAGATATGTAAAATGGATTTACACCAGTGCAGGCAGTAACCCCTTTCCTGTCATTAAATGGACAAGCTAGTAAGTAATAGGCACATTTTTCAGAGTCCATTGCTCTCTGTCTGTGCTCTTTTAGGTAGGCCACATGAGGAGGGTATGATATTTAGGATCAGATGAACTTATTTGAAGATATTTAGCATTACATGGGATTTTTAATTTAGCACTGTGACACAAAATATACTGAAATCACATTACCTATGTAACTCATCCTTAGCAAACAGGAAATTTAGCAATGGCAACAACACATCGGTCACACCATAATGTGATCCTGGTTGTTGATCTCTGTAATCTGCTCACTATCATGAAGCTGGGCAATACCAGCCATCGGGAAGGAATACATGGGTTGAAACCAGCTCAGGCCCATTGCTCTCTTTGAATTTATTTGTTTGTTTACTTTTGTAGTTCATTTTTTTTATAATCTATGCTCGGATGAGCAATGTATATACCCCTTCCACATGCTGGGCTGAGCAGCATTCACATTCTTTTAATGTGGTGTAGTCAGTTGATCTACTCAACTGACATAGCTGGTCATCTAAAACAAAGGACACCCTTGGGTCCCATTTGTGTCTGGATAAAGTCAGCTCTGTTTGCAGCAGCTGTGTCAGTCACACCCTGCATTATTCCCTGCCCTTCAGGGAATCATTGCCTTTGCCCTTGCCCATCTCTTTCCAGCCTTCTTCCATCGTTTATTGGCTAGTCACAGCACTTCACATTGAGATTTATCTCTGAAAAGAAGAGAGAGTTCGCCAATTTGTTTGATCAGCCATGTCTGTAGTGGTTCATTGGTTTTCAACATACTGATTTGTGAACCTCAAGAGTCCTTCAGCAGAGTGCAGTTCCCTTCAGGCCCCCCAGACAGGCAGTTGTGCAGCCTAGATGAGCATTCTTCTCTAAGGCACAGTCACGTATTCCCAAACCATGGACCTCCAGGTTGAAAACCTTTGTCTTCTACCTACAGTGTTAGGCTGGGAATGTGACAAGTACCACAGGGAATCAGAGCTGCAAGGTGACCAAGAAATACGAAGGTATGCCCCAGTGCTTTTCCCAGTCATGCAAAGCAGTGTAAGCTGGACAGGTAGCAAATCAAAACCCTGGTCATTGACACTTTGTGATTTTATATAAAATGAGTTCATAAGAAAGATGAATGTTGCAAATGTAACTGTACCTCTGCTTTACAGTTGTGATTGTGAATTTGCAGAACAGCCAATAACTTTTAATTTACATGATTGACATACAGTATAAAAGAAAAGAAAGTAATTTTTTAAAATTCACTGTTTTAGTGTGATGAGAAATTTTATATCTCATGGAACTTTAACAGCCCTAAAATTAATCCCCTGGCAAGAATTAAGATCACCATGGCTGTTTGGATAATTTAAACTGAAGTAAGTTTCGGTCACTGAGTCAGTTGTTATGCTGTGCATATATATGGAGTCATCATAGCTGAAATATAGACAGTACAGCAGCCTGCCTCAAAAACATTAATTGAAAAATTAATTGACTTGGATGAGAAGGCTTCTTCTGCGTGACTGAGATTGGATGAAGGAGTAAATGAAGGCTAATGACAAATGGCAGTGTATCAAGCTGGAGATGCTTTATGCTGTTAGAATGAACAGAACTGTAGTGGGTCCTATTTTATTTGAAGTCTTCATTCAGTACCTAGAAGATGACCCAGATCACAAGTTTTTTTGGTTTTTTTGTTTGTTTGTTTTTTAGTTTTTTTGGTAGCTATTCCAATTGAGGAAATATAAACATTATTTTGAAGATTAAAATCCTAAAAACTTGGAATTATTGTAAATTACTGTAGGGTGACAAAGTTTCAGTATAGACAAGTTTGGGGTAAATGATCCTAGCACTGCAGTGAGGGGAAAACAGAAATCACAGCAACTGGCATGTACAGATGCTAATGAAAGAATACTTTTTAGAGCCATGAGGAAGCAACAGCAGCCTTCTCCCTCCACCCAGACAGAAATGCTGACTGTGGCTGTAGAGGCTTTTGGATGTTCAAGAGTGGTTGTAAATCCTTCACAGTGCCCATGTGAAAGTCTTCACTGCTCCAAATAAAACCCTTCCCTGCCACTGCCTCGAGCATCCTGCCTTTATGGAGCCGGGGTAGTTTCCTGCAGTGGTTGAGGTGCCCTTGTCAGGACATGGCCAACCTTCAGTTGTTTGGGATTAACACAGAATGAAAGTTGGCTGCAACTGCTGATGTCAAATGCTGACCTAGTTTATCTAAGCCAGGAGAGGAACAGGCATCTTTCCAAAGTGTCCATAGGGCTGCAGTTACTTGAGGAGGACTCTGGCTATAGTTCAGTGTTACAGTTGGCCTGACTGAATTGCCCATGACCCAACAGGGGTGGTCTTCATTCCTCCTTTTCTCTGCCACCAGTGTTGCACTTGGCCAGAAGTCTTTACGCCCCTCCACCCTCTCACCAGCCCATAATGCTGATATTGGTGCTTGAGGCTGATAACCTGGCAACAAGCCAGCTGTTTTGTTAGGCTGGTGCTGTGCTGGGTCGGTAAATGGAACAGTTGCATGTCCAAGGAGCAGCAGGGTAGTAAAAGAGAAGGAGCAGGAGTCCACAGCTGAGCCATGGAGGTGGGAGGGGAAGGGATGCTTCTGTTTCTGCCCTGGTGTGGCTGAGCAGCAGTGCTGAGCCCTGGTCTCCCTGCAGAGCTCTCTGCTCAGGCTGGCTTGGCTGGAGAAATGAGATTGCTACCATGTGTAGCTTCAGCTATGCTTTATTTTCCTGTCTGCCATCTGGGGATGGCCTCTTCAAGGAATTAAGTGAATATAAATTGACTATTTAGTTATTTGAAAAGAGAGCATGTAAGCACCTAGGTGAAATTTTAACATAAGAATTTGCCTCTGTACCTGCATTATTAACTCACATCAGTGAAACACTGAGGTGGAAGTGGAAGTTGTCTTACTATGGGTAAGACATGCTATGGGTATGTAGAGAGTCACTTGAATTTGGTTTGTTTGAATTGATACACTAGTTTGTTTAAAAAAAAGACAAGTGAAAATACACTCTTCCAAAGTGACATCTAGCTCTGCTTTCACAACAGGCTCAGGAAATAAGTAGAGATTAAACCTACAGTTTGAGCTACTTGACAATAAGCAAAAAAAAAAAAAAAAGTTATGTCTCCTCCCTAATCCACTGCCTGTACACAGACTCACTTAAACATGGAATACATCTGCTTTAAATTGTTTTCATTAGATGCACACTGTTTATTAATAGAGTTAGGAAAAATTTGTTCCAAGAAAATATAACACATCCATTCATGGCTAAACAAATCTAAGCTTTCACTTTCTGCCCTCCCCCAGGCTTGAGCAGTGATGCAGTAGGTATATGTAAACTTGGTTTAAAATCCCTGTGAGCTGTGCAGCAGTTTAACTCAGCTCAGTGTGCTGTTATCCTCAGAGCTGATGTTGCAAAATCAGCTGTGGTCGTTTGAGTCAGTGGAAAACTCTACTGCTCAGCAACTGAGAAATATTGGTGCATTAATTTTGCATTTCTTATTGATCTCCAAACAGAGTTTCAAAGGACTCTATTAGGGGAAAAATAAGAGGGCTTTAAGCAGGGATTACTTTTTCACGTCTTGGAAACAATGCATTACGCGTGTGGCAGGCTGAAGCTTTGAAAGGCAACTTCCATCTGTGCTCCATGAAAGTATCCTTATATCATTCCATGTCTAAAGTACAAGATTTGGAAATGAAATTAGTTTGTGTCATGCACAGTTCCTGTAGAGATCAAAGGCAGACCTGTTAATGCAACTATTGCTATTCATGAGTTTCATAGCCGTGTGAGTTTCAAGTTAATTATAAATGCTTGTTTAATCACTTAACAATAGGGTATCAGAGTCTCATCTGGGCATTATGCATATGGTGCTCACTTTTTTAATTAAAGCAAATTCTTACTTTTTTTTCCCAAGAAATTAATTCTGGTGGGAATGCTCTAGGCTCTAGCAGGTCAGGATATGCAAAACCTGTTTTAAATATTGGACAGTTGTGTGGTAAATGTCTTGATTTTATTGATCTTTAACTGTTCCTCCCTCCCCCTTGAGCCTATGATTGTGTAGTAGTCTGGTTGTCACTGGAGATAGCATAAACGTCTCTAGTTTTTGTGCTAGAATTCCTTTCGTGGTTTTTCTTTGGTTTCTAACGTGTGTGCATTATCAGTAGGAGGTAGTGTATTTTGAGATAAACTAATATATTTATGTTGATTTTAAACCTGAAGAAGCAAGTAGGGCACTTGTCTGACCTTCAGATCATAGACAGTGTTCTTCATGTGAATGCTGTGGTTTGAGTCTGATCATAATAGTTGGGCTGAACCATTCCAGTCCTCTGGAAAATAAATGATTGTGCACTAGAGGAGCCTGCCACAGTGCCAGCAATGCCTGAGGCACTTGCAGTGGCAAGGAATGTTAGATGAGAAATGCAGATGAATCACACTGCTGCAGAGAAAGGTAAAAAAGCTTCAAGACAGCCTCCTTCATGTCCCCAGATCATGTGTGTCTGCCGGGGTGAGGTGAGCACCCTGGATTTATTGGTCCAGCACAGAAGGGCTTCTCTGCACCAGCAAAGAGACTGAACTGTGCAGCTCCCACTGCATTAGATCTCTGCTCTTTCTGAGGAGACATGAAGGGTTTCTGAGGAGACATGAAGGAGAGGAATACAAGAAGAACTCTGAAATTGCACTCCATTGTGCATTCGGGGGAGAAAAGTTCCTTCTTGACGTCTGAGGCTTGTGGGTTAATTATATTCTTCACACTACAACTGCTCTGAGTGCGCAGACTGTACTGATAGTCTCCCCATAACCTGTAAAACAGAAAAGTGCTTAGCAAATTCATTTTGCAGAGCTAAAAAAAGCATCACAGACAACCATTTGGACTGGCTTCATAAGTGTTCTAGAATCAAACATTAATTCTGTTAAATGCAGAATTACACATTAATTGTAAGCCCTAATTAAATACCTAGAACTAAAATCAAAGCTTGGTTGTCAGTAGAACTTCATTGATGCAGTACAGTAAAGAAATGTGACAATATGTAAATGCTTGAGTTGGCATCTGTCGCTATGGGCTGGGTAACACCTCTTTTTCTAGGAAAATGTTTTTCTTTAGATAAATAAATATCCTATTGTTTGGCTGAGGGGTGACCTCGCACATGGGCAAAAGGTTAGGCAGAAAGGTTTATCCTTTGGCTTGTGGGATTCAAAACCAGGCATGTTGCCAGTAAGCTCAGTCAGAGCGGAGGATACACTTGTATTTTAAATAAAGTTCATAGCGGCATTTTTTAAATGAGCAGGAAGTTTTCTTTCTCTAATCAAACCCATGATAATTTACATATCTTTCTCTTTGGTAATATCCTGACATTGTCCACAGATAGGGGACCCCCAAAGGAAAAGATAAGTGATAATGGCTGCTTGTGTCAGCCTGTTCCCAAAAGAGATGATCTGTCCAGCAGACGTCAGCAAGAGTCCGTCTGACAGAGGGGTGTGTGCACAGAAACCAAATTGCAGGATTGGGACCTAAATAATATCATAGTCTTTGACTTCCAATCTGTGTCATAACTTTTCTTGAGTATTTGAGATCTGTCAGTGTGCCATCACTCAGATTGCTTAGGATTTTTCTTTCTTTCTTTGCAATACTTGGCACTTTTTTTTTTTTTTTTTTTTTAAACTCCTCTTTTCTGGAGTTGGGTTTTAGCAGACAATGCTGATGATCCCTGATCTGAAGGAAACATCTCATACTGGGAGTTCACAGCAATATAAGTTGTGGGTCTAAGTAAAGGGATTGTTATGGCAGAAATAGTTGTCTATGTGTATTTTGAAGGAGGCATTACAGTTCATAAAGCAGATGGCACAGGAGGGATTGCTCAGCAAAAGTTCAGGCTTAATAAAATAAAAAAAATGAGATTAAGAAGACAGATGGGATTCTGGATTGGAATTCTAAAATGTAAGGTTTTTTTCTTTTTTATTTATTTCAGTTTCCCAAATTATAACCTTGGAGATGGTAGGGATTTTTAAATAGCTGGCAGTAAATTTAGTACCAGAAAACTGGGAGGGAGTTATGCTGAAGCATCTTTTTTCACTGTAACTGGTAGTTTTAGTTTGTGCTTGCTTGACAATCAAGCAAGATGTGATTGCTGAAAGAAGACAAAGGAATATAAGAGGTTTAGGCTAGACTTATTGCCTGAGCAAACACACACAGGAACCTCAGTCTCTGGAATGTAACCCAATATTTGCTATTTTCCCACTGATCTTTCCCACTTGAAGCCAGAGTTGCAGGGTTTGCCAGATGCCTCACACTGTTGACATTTGTGAGTAGCCCATTCCTAGCTGCACCTTCAGAGAGGGGCACACAGTATTTTTGCCCATGCAGATGAAGTGTCTTTGCCTGTGCTTTATCTCTGGAAGTAAACAGTTAAGATAAGTAGCTCTCGCTTTGGACATGAAACATTCCTGTAGAAGTATAATGTCAGGACATGAGCTGGTGGTGCAGGTAAATTAAGCTCTACCTGTGCCCACCTGCATGGTGCTGTGAGCCAGCTGGGAACCATGTGCCAAACAGCCCAGCTGTGAAAGAATTGAGTTCACAGCACAATGGTCAGGAGCCAGGTATTTTAGACATGGGTATCAGTTCAGGCATAGCCTGTTCTGAACATATCTGGCCTCTCTGAGGTGACACAAATCACAGATTCCTTGGGTGAATTCATCACTCCGGGGGCTGTCACCTCAGCCATCCTCGCTTTACTCTGCAGACAGGAAACATCACTGTGAACCTCAGTATCCTCTTCCATCCTCTAGGACCTCACTGATGACACAGAGCAAAGCTCTTTCAGAAGTTAGTAATTTGATTTACTGTAGTCAATAATGAAAGTACAGCAGTATCACAAATGTGTGGAAGAATGAAGCATGCTTCTTATTTAAAGTTCACATTCTCAGAGTCTGTCTTCTGCAGTGCTTTTGGTTCCCTGTCTCCACTGTATTCCCCATGTACTGCAGATAGCCTTCCTCTTCTGGGCCCATGTGTCTTTAATTCTGTGTGAGCTCCATGCTGTGGTAGGCTGTAAGATTCAAGAATAATGTATATGCTTTATCCCCACTGTTTTGCTGAGAGAACTAACTAAAAAGTTTGCCAGATATTTTAAAGGTTTATTCTTTGGCTAATAATGAGTCTTCTAAGCATTAGAAGATAGGACAAGGGATAATGGGTGTAAATTGAAGCATAGGAGGTTCAAGTTGAATATCAGAAAAAATTTCTTTACTGTGAGGGTGACAGAGCCCTGGAACAGGCTCCCCAGGGGGGTTGTGGAGTCTCCTTCACTGGAGACATTCAAAACCCGCCTGGACACGTTCCTGGGAGATGTACTCTAGGTGGCCCTGCTCTGGCAGGGGGGGTTGGACTAGATGATCTTTCGAGGTCCCTTCCAACCCCTAGGATTCTATGATTCTATGATTCTATGATTCTATGATTCTATGATAAGCAGCTTTTTCTAATCAGTTACTTCTTTTTAATATACTTAGTGCCTCAGTCTAAGACTTCCCTGTTAATTTGAGGTCAGACTGATCTTGGGTCACTTGCTGTCCTTACTGTTCTCTCTTCGTTCCCTTCTTTGGTTCTCTTGTTCTTCAAGCGGTGCCTGAATATCTCCTAACAACTCTGAAACTTAGTATATAGCTTTAAGTTTTCACAGTAGTCTCTCTTTATAGATTGTTCTCATCACTCTCACTGTTAGAGAGGAGGTTTTCTTCAACAATTTCTTTCAAGTTTAATGCTTGTAATCATTCTGTTGCTGTGGAATTTAACTGTGATAGCACAGGTTTAGTGTTCATTACTTCACTGCTGCATTAGATAAAAAGAAAAAGGAGCTGTTGCGTGGGAGAGAGCCCTAAATTAAGCAAGTTGTATACATTTCACATGTATGTCAGGGAAGATAACACATGAAAGGGAATTATGGTTGTTCAGGCTGCTAGGCTTTTCTGTCTTCTTAGAAAAAACAAGTCTAAATGTTAAAAAGCAGGGGAAAAAAAACCCAGTGTGTGCTTTAGAGATTGTGGTTTGGAACAGTAATGCCAGTCTTGCATTTCAGGCCACTGGTCTTCAGTCTTGGGTGATGGTGATTTCTGTTTGGATACAGAATTGTGGAAACGCTTATCCTTCCTTATGAGAAGGAGAGAAGGATGCAGACAGAAGCCCTTATATAGCTGTGGTGTGAAGGATAAAGCAATTTCCTGCTAGAGATACCCATGTCTATCTCTCTTGTTCAGGAAGTAAGAACTGGATTTGTGTATGCCAGAAAATTTTTGTTTCTCAGTCTTTGTCATCTTGATCAATTTTAGTTGTAGTCTCTATTCTAGATTGCTGGATGTCTAAAATAAATTTGAGACTTCTGTTTTGTTTTATCCTCTTTCTTGATTAGTATTTAATATTCCAGAACTCCTTGGTTCCTTCTTATATGTAGTTCGAAAAGACTAAACTTTCATGTTACTGAAATTGCTAACCACAATGCTCAGCTTGTCCTGTTTTCTTGCTTTTTCTTTAATGCATGACCCATTATTCTTAACCGCATCTGTTCTTCAGCATTCTTTGCTAGGCAATTCAAAGAGGGAAACATTAACAGAAAAGCAATCTGGCTTTGAATCTAAGTATATTGTTCCTGCATGTTTTGCAAACAAAAACTTGTATTGCTTTTTACCCTCACATTTGTAAAGACTTGAACAGTTTGTAAATACAGAAATACTTATGTGTTTGTCCTTTGATTAATGTAGAATCCACAAGGCTTCACAAGTTGCTTGGTGTTCAAGGCAAGGTTTCCAAGGAGGCCTTCTGTACATGCACTCTAGAGTGTATAGACTCCGTTTTTCAATATATTTTTTTTTCTTTGTCTACTAAATGCAAAACTGGGAACAAGTCCAGAATCTTTAATGAATGTGTTTCATGCATATCCCCTCTAAATTGGCATCCTCAGTCGCCAGGTTCTGAAGTGAGGGCTGCAGTGATGATGAATTGCTCTAATGGGGTTTTTGTTCAGAGTTGCCTGATACTTATATTTTCTGTACTGTAGGATTCAGACAGAGAGTCTCCATTTAGAAAAGGGCCCAATACCTTTCTGTCTGAAATGCTCTTAAAACAGAGATGCTGATATTTTTGTATTAGGTACTGGCATGCTGTTTGAAGTTTTATATTTTTACATACACTTCTCAGGATACTCAGCTGTGTCATTTCACTATGGAAATTCACAACAGAGTTTTTTTTCTTTGTTGTTCTTCTTGGTGTTATGTCGTGCTGACTCAGGGCTTAAGCCAAAGTAACTTCTTAAAGTCCTGACCAGTATAGTAATGTAATACAATTTTGTTTTTAAATATATATGAAAAGGAGGTCATGCTTTCTTCTGAGCAGCACATGAAAAAAAAAGTTGCATGTGGAGTGTGAGCATCTTGTTTGTTAGTGACTGAATTCCCCTGAAACAAAAAAGGAGTTTGCAAAATACTGTCTACTGCACTGGGGAATGGAGTAAGCTGAGGTAGGGAACTTCATGCAAGAACAACAGAACTACCAAATATGAGGGTGAGAATGAGAGAAAGAGTAGGTGAAAGAAGAGGGAGGTATTCATTTAGGGGAAAACAAGGTGACTGCAAGTGAAAAAATCCAAGGAGTGGCTTAGTGGAGGCATTGGACTTTGCTGGATCTTTTCATGTTAGCATTGCATTTAAGTCATGGTTATTGACAAAAGGCAACAGCTGCTACTTTATAGCATGAAGCAGAGGAACTATTGGAGGGGCAGAAAAATAGTCGTAGATATAGAGGAATGCTTTCCAAAGGGACTGTCTTGCACAAGCCTCTTCATGTAACAAAAGCCTGGTGACACAATGCATGGTTTAGTCATAGGAGTGCCCCAGAGTGGACAAAAACTGTACATCTGGAAATGTTTAAAGAAGTAATTAGCTTCTGGAAAAACAGCAAATTACTCAAGGAAAATGTGGTCTATTGTGTTGGCTTCTGACTGTGTATCTACAAGATGTATGGTTCTCCTGACTGCCTTAAATGTCACTTCTTTGCTTCTCAGACCTACCAGCTGTATGTGGGGACAGAAGATGCAGTTGTGCAGGGCTGACAAGCAGATATCCTTAGCGTCTGGGACAGTTTTGCCTCTTTAGAAAAAGGGACAGTGAACAGGGTGGTGGGGGGGGAAAGTTTCTCTCTTCTTCACTGTGAGCACTCTGCATTCCATCTGGTTGTCCTGTGCACTGAAAACAAGGACCTGACCCTGTGGGATTTCACTGTGTTGGTCTGATACCACTAGGGAAATCCTGTGTCAGATGGAGCAATGTCCCACACAGAGGCTGAAAATCTCTTGACTGGTACACAGCCCGTTCCATGGCCCACTTTAGTCTTGGGCTTCCATCACAGTACATATTCTCTGTTCCTTTTCTACCCAAAAAGAGAAAGGGGTGAGTCATTTTGGTCATTGGTGTGCTAGCATGTTTTTATTGCTGCCTCCTGCACAAGCATTTTGGATGATAATTGTATGGTTGTTTGTCATTACAGAAGTAACGCTGAAGGTCCACGTAAGTGATGCCAGCACACATCAGCCAGTAACTGAAGCCTTCATTGAGATTTTTACCAACCAGATCTCCATTGCATCTGGAACCTCAGGAGCAGATGGCACTGCCTTCCTCAAATTTCAGTATAAGTTGGGCAATCAGCTGATAGTGACTGCTAGTAAACATGCCTATGTGCCAAATTCTGCACCATGGAAACCTGTAAGATTGCCTGGTAAGAGATCTTTATTTTTGTTCTGAGGTAAGATCTAAACGAGGTTACACAGTTTTGTATGATGTGTTTTAATGCTTGCAGTGCTGGGTGGGAGGAAGAACATCTGTGCATTTCATAAAAAAGCAAGGTTTCTTCCCCAGTTATAACTGTGGCATCAAGGCTGTGCAGACATTTGGCCTGTTCCTGGCTGTTCTTGGTACAGTGCTCAAAGTGTCAGCTTTCAAAGAACTGGTGGTGCTCTGTTCAGCTCTACAGAAAATAAAACCCTATCCAGGTCTTTTTATGGGAACTCCTGTTTTCAAGCACTCTGTTTCAGCAGCAGTGATGCACTCGTTCATTTGTCTCTTAAGGTGTGGCAACAACTGTTGCACCATGGCCTGTAAATGTATAAAAAAAGCCCTGGCCTTTCAGTCCTTGTCCACGTTCACAGGACAGTTTTACTCTGCAATTACGTTATCTAGATGTAAGGATTCTTTCTAACTTAATTAGCAGGATTTGTTTCTTCTGCAAAGATAACAATAGCACTTGCATATTAGTTTTTATCAGAATGTCTCAATTTTACAGGAAGTGGGAGGCTTTACACTAGTTCTACAGGAGGGGAAACTGAGTCATGATGACTCTTTCTGTACTGCCGAGTAGAACATGTTGAAGATGGCTTTCTGACTGTGAGATGTGACATCTAGCTGAAGGTCACAGATGCATTTTCATCTGCATCTCCTCTAATCTCCAACTGTAGTTAGGGTCCGAGTAGTTTGGGAATGGTCCCAGGCTTGTATTAATATGCAAATCACACCTAAATATCACCTCAGATTTGATAATTAGCCCAGGCCAAAGTCATGCCAGGTTTTAAGTGCACTAATATTTAAATATTACAAAGGATCACAGGGCAGTGTTCAGTCCCATATTTTGGCTCTGTTCTGTGTATTGATATCAACACTGCCAGAGGGGCAGTGTTACTTGCAACAAATGCATTTTCAGATAGGGAAAGGAACTTGAATCTCTTCAGATCCACAATTTTCAACATGCTACTTACTTATCTGCATTCACTTGCCTCAGATGAGATACAGTGACTTCTTCCACGTTTCCTCTACTGTATTCTGCCACTTTTTTCCAGCTACTTAATAGAGCTATAGCAAGGACGAAACCAGGCTCTTAGGTGCATAGTGAAAGAGTAAGAAGCAACTGATAAAAGCTGCAGCAAAGAGAATTTTAAATAAATAAAAGGGAACAGTTCTCTATAACAGCAGTAGTCAAAGCCCACAAAGCTTGTGAAATCTTCATCTTGAAAGATACTCAAAACTCACTGGACACCCCTTTGCTTGGTTGAAGCTTATGACCTCTAGTAGTACCTTCCAGCCATAATTGTTCTCTGACTCTGTTTAGAAATTTCCTTGATTTTTTTTTTCTTGTTTAACTAAAATGAAGTTCAGTTTCCTCATTATGCTTCATGTACTTTCTTAAGACACAATCACAGATGATTAAAGCATGCAGTAACCTTTTCTTGCCTGAACCTTTCCTTGCTTTTTGTCTTACACCTTTCTGACCCGTATCAGAGGTCTTTTGAATGCAGTCTACTCTTCCATGACCTGGAGTTTGTTTGGTTAGGTTTTTTCTTAAGTATTGATTTTGAGAGAAGTGAATCACATGTGGCATTATTGTTTTGTTAAGTCATTAAAGTTTAAACAGCAGTAACTGTATAGCTTCCACAAAATCCTTCCATGGTTGAAATGTGACCTTAACTTGGGAAATAGATTCCTTTCACCTTTGATCTTCCCCCGTTGAAACTGGTAGATAATTTGTCATTGATTTAATTGGAAGTAGAATGCTTTATTTTGCTTTCTGTACTTTGAACTTAGTCCTTTCTTTTATTAAAGAAACAACAAGTTACAACTTGATACACCCATGTAGATTTAATAGGTTTGGTTGTTCTTTGAGTCCCCTAAGAGGGACGTGACATAAAAATTGAGGCTTGAGATACTTAAGCTGTGGGGTATTTTTATTGACTAAGATACCTACAGTCTTTAAAATCTTCCCAAGAAATAGTTTGTGTTTAAAATGCTTATCATGTTTGTAGCTGGCACAGTATAGAAGTTTTGAAAACCCTGAAAGTTTTGTTGTTACATTTAATCTGGGAACAGACAGTGTATTTAAATGTTGATTCTGCAGTGTGCAATCTGGGCACATGTGTACGGGGGGATCCTCATTTCCCAAGAATGCCTTTTAACCATACCAGCCCCCAGAGCAGATAGAGCACTCTGAGCAGCAGTCCACCCACAGCAGTGGTTTAAGCTAATGTGCTGTCCTATGTGCTGTGGTAAATGAAGTATGGATGCATTTACTTTAAATGTCTCAATGTGGAAATGATAACCATGACTGCTGGGTAGGTTTAAAAGCTATAGGATGGTAACGTTTAAAGTGTTGTAACGGGACTTTGCTGAACGACCAGGGTTCTTCCACCACAGTCCATATGCATTAGCTACAATCTCATGCTGAACTGCTGTGTAGCCACTGAACTCATTATGTTATGGTAATAGCTTTAAAGTGTAAGCATGAAGGGTTTTCTGTTTTAGTAATTTGGCAGAAATGAGCTTTTCTTATATGAACCAAAATAGTTACTAGATCCACTTAAGCAGGAGGATTATTTACTTACATAGTGATTAATAGTAGGAGGAAAAGACTAAGATCTCTTTTTCCCTTAAACTATTTATCAGCCAGGCCATGACTCCACTCATTAACAGTTCATTAATTTAACATCACTTGAGTTGTTGAAGTGTTCATGGTGGAAGATGTGCTCATCTATCTGTTCTTGGCTATGTGTAGATTTTTCTTTGTAAATAATTTGAAAGAAAATAGACTTGTGACCATAAGTCTGTATTTAAGAGGACATTTTGGAGCAGGGTGTGCAATGAAGAGAGAGAAGTTGCTGAGGCAGCACAGTTCTGACTAGGTGGTAGGGTCAGTCAAAGCAAACCATGTTATTCACTGTGGTGCAATGCAGTTCTAGGAACTGAGGATGCTCATGGTTTTACTGGGAGAGGAGAGCTCATCTGGAAAGCAGTGACTTCTGAATACATGTGAGTCATGGTAGATGAACAGCTGAAAGTAACCTCCCACTGCAAAAAAAGAGGAATAGTTTGATCATTAGCAGTAAAATAAGGTAAAGGCTGAAAAGGCCAAGCATAGTATTTCAGAACTTGTCCTTGGTGCAGCCACTCTGGGAAATACATGTCCAGTTCTTGATCCACACTTGAAGAAGAATGCTTAAAACTGAAAGGTTATGTCAGGAGTGATTAAAAGATTGGAAAATATAACTTACAGGGAAGAACTTGGAAGAGCTTAATTTATTCTGTTCACTGGAGAGAAAGTTCATGAGGTAATTTGATCATAGTCTATCGGTACCTGCATAGAGAACAGGAAACGGGTAGGAGAGAATTCTTCTGTCTGGTGAGCTTGTATATAAGGAAGATCAAATGGCTGGAAGCCTAACCTCAATAAATTCATAAATTCTGATGGGTAAAAGGGCCCATAGTTTAACTGCCGTCATAATTATTTACTAGAACATTGATACTGTGGTATAATCATCACCTCTAAAAGAAAATTGGATAGTTTTTCTACAACGTGTGTCCTAGTTTAAGAACAGCTATTGGATCTAAAGCAGTAATTAATTCAGGGAAGGCTGTAGTTATACAGAAGTAAGAATAGATCATGATAGTCAGTCTTCTGGCATTAAATACTGTGACTTCTGCTTTTGTCATGCTGAGAGGAGATTATGCAGAGAAGCCCAGGGAAATTTTAGAGGTATTATATGCATTATAGTCTGGCATATATAGAAGATTATGTTGGCATGGTTTATTGTATTGAGCTCCCCAGGGTGTGTAAATTATATTCTTTTTTATACAATATAAGTTATTAGCGTGAAGACAAACAAATTTCATAATTATGGCCTTATTGCTATTTACACTAGGCATTCTTTCTTATGCTGCCTGACTCGTAGCTCTGTTTCATTTCTCCTTAACACTAAAATTTCTCATCTTTAAAAAGATAATAAATTTCTTAGAACAAATAATGTACATTCTCCCTGTTTGTTTGGTCTCTGGGATCACGTAATACGTATCAACTTAAAAGAAATTTATTAGGCTCCAGAAAATTAGAGGAGTTTGCATTGTTCTTTTATGATTTGGTTCTGGAAATGCCTTCCTGAGCTTGTGAGTACTTCAGAACTGGGTAAGTGCTCACCACGTGCAAATGTGGGATGCTGCCCAGTTACCAAACATTAGGAGTCTGCATTAATTTCCCCATTTTTGAAAGCCATGTATTGACTACAGAGAGATTTGATTCTTACTGTTTGCATGGATGCAGGAGTCAGGTGTGCTCAGTGGTTAATTCTGTACACATTTCTTATCTTCTGGGTCTGAAGAACTCAGACACGAAATTATGGGCATGAAATTGTATCATGTTCTTTACTCCCAGACGTGTGTGCAAACAGACACAGCCCCCTCTGAGGAATGTCAGTACCCAGTGGCAGAGGAGGCCCTTGCAGACAGATTTCTTGCAGCAAATATAATTTGCCTGTCCCCTTATGCATCATGTGGTAAAATGGCAGTAGTTGTGCTATACATAGCTCTTCCATAGTGTAGGTGGTGACTCAGTAAGGACATGGTGTATTTTAAAGCAAATTATTCATTTATTCATCATACTTTGCTATTCTGTATGACTTTTTATGTAAGCATCTCAAAGCATTTAAAAGATAAGTCTCATTAAAATCTTCCCGAGGTAAGACATATAACTTTTGCAGAAAAAATAATGCAGTCAGAGTTAATGTTTTACTCCTCTTTATGTAACCTCAGATCTTTCTGCAGAGTTGTGAATTACAACCCAAAGCCTTGCTTTTCACTGCAGACTTCCATACTTAGAGCTGCTGTGCATGACTTTATCCAAGAGTAGAACATGATGTTTAGTTCAATAATAATAATTACCTTGGCAATTTAATTATTTGGGTTAGAAAATGCATGTGGTTTCCCTCATGTATACAATCTGATTTTAATGTTTTGGGTGGTCTGCTTTTGCATAAGTATAGAAGAAAGTAAGTGCTGTTGTTGTTGGATTAAGTTTATAAGAATTCAAATCTATCTCACTTAAAACACTTCTCTCCCACAGTGTTTTCTTCACTGAGTCTCGGCCTTCTTCCTGAACGCTCAGCTACACTAATGGTCTATGATGATGTAGTCCAGATAGTCTCAGGATTTCAAGGTATGCTGGTTTTTGGAAGTCAGAATTGAAATTTGAGTGAGACTTAAAACAGAAAGCATGGCTGCCTGATATTTTCTGAACTCTGCCCCATGGGTGGTGAGAGTGGTATTTCATGGGAGATTCCGAGTTCCTTTAGGAATGCTCCTTTGGAGGATGGTTCTACCAAGATTAATAGATAATTCATCCCTAACTGCTGTGACTAGGGAAACTGAGTTACTAAGTATTAAACAAGCTTGGACTTCATTGTGCCGTTTAAGAGCTAAAGATTGAATTTCATTCACTATCTCTTCGATGTTTTTTCATCTACCTTCATCTAACTGTCCTTGCAGTAAGCATTTGCTGATGTTCTGATTGTGTAAGATTTTTCTCAGGTTTTATCACTTCTTACTTTGAATGTCTGAGAAGTTTAGGGCATAGAAAAATGGGAAGTTAACTTTTGTTTCCAATTACTTTATGTGGAGCCCTTATCAGGCCATCCACCAACCCATATACTACAGGATGGAACCTACTGTATTAGAAGAATAAAGTTCAACTCACCTTTTTATAAGGCCAAACACAGAAGTTAAAACAACTATAGTTTCAGTCACATTAACACTTTTTTCTGACTTGCACAATAAAGAATTAAATGTTCATCTGACCTAGAGATCTGACGTAACTTAGCCCAACTGTGGTAAGTTCTGTTAGCAAAAGTAGTTTTAAAAGATACCTTGAGATGCCCTGAAGGAAAGGGCTTGGGAGTGCTGGTGGATGAGAAGTTCACCATGAGCTGTCAGTGTACACTTGCAGCCCAAAAAGACAACCAGGTCCTTGGCTGCATCAAGAGAATCATGGCCAGCAGGTCGAGGGAGGTGATGCTCCCCCTCTGCTCTGCTCTCGTGAGACCCCACCTGGAGTACTGTGCCCAGTTCTGGAGCCCCTGTTACAAGAAAGCTATAGATGTGCTGGAGTGTGTCCAAAGAAGGGCCATGAGGATGATCAGAGGGCTGGAGCACCTCTCCTATGAAGACAGACTGAGAGAGTTGGGGTTTTTCAGTCTGGAGAGGACAAGGCTTCGAGGAGACATTATTGTAGCCTTCCAGGATCTGAAGGGGGACTACAAGAAAGCTGGTGAGGGACTTTTTAGGATGGCAGGTAATGTGATAGGACTAGGGGGAATGGATTCAAACTAGAGGAGGTTAGATTTAGATTAGATACTAGGAAGAAATTCTTCACCATGAGGATGGTGAGAGACTGGAACAGGTTGCCCAGAGAGGGGGTGGAAGCCTCATCCCTGGAAGTTTTTAAGGCCAGGCTGGAGCGGGCTCTGAGCAACCTGATATAGTGGGAGGTGTCCCTGCCCATGGCACGGGGAGTTAGAACTAGGTGATCTTAAAGGTCCCTTCCAACCCTGAAAATTATGTGATTCAGTGATAAGCCAAAACAGGGGGACATACTGTGCACAGACTGTTTTACATGTGTTATCATTACCATCACTTTAAACTCTACCAGGTAGTTAATAAACAGAGGAATACTGTTATTCCTCTGTTATATTCCAAGTTAACCGGGTCTTTTCTAAGAGAATATAATACAATTATGCCTTCCTCACCTCTTTTTTTACTGTTAGAATTCATCTGTACACAATAGGCTTTTCATTAATGGTAGCACTAGATACCACTGTAGCTGCAAAAGCACTAAACAAATTAGGTAGCTGATGAAACACCCATTAGGAACTGGAGAACAGCACAGCTGCCATATATATATTCTGCAATTTGAGAGCCGACATTATCTAAGGGGGTAAATTAGATGGATGGTGAACTCTGTTAAACCACAAGGGATTCCATAAGACAAAACATGAAACATTGTTTGCCTACAGTATTCTATTATCATGGTGTATTAAATACATATTCTTTGGCAAATGTGCTAATATTATGCAATAAACCTAAAAAGAATATTTTTTCATTTTTACATCTTCCTTTCTTCAAAAAAAAAAGGGGGGGGGCTCTTAAAGGGCTAGAGGTAACTTAGCAGCATAGTGATACTCATAAATACTTTCTGCATAATATTAATCTCTTTGGTGAAGTGTTCCAGGGTATTCCCAATATTTCTAAATTAGAGTAATAAAAGTGTCTCTGCTGGCATAGCAGAGAAACAGGATAAAGGAAAAAAATGGTACCCAGAGTATTCTAAGAGCTGGAATCTGAACTTTTCAGTCTTGTCCAGTAGAAACTATTTTATGGGACCAGCCTACACTCCTTTTCTTGGTAATTCTTTTGTGCTGAAACCTAAATGAAAGACAGCCTAGATATTGTACCAGCATTTGAATGGAGCCTCTCTAGTCTCGGTCCAAAATCCTTTTGACCTATTTTTTCTCTGTTACTTCTCCAATTTATTTCCCAGTAACTTTGAGCTGCTTCAAAAGAGCTGATCAGGAGTTACTTTAGAACAAAAACAAGAGCAAACCAGAACTCATTATACCAGGGAACAGACTGGGAACACTGGCGTTTCAATCAGCAAAGGGAAAGAAAGGCCTGTCTAGTACAATAAGTTACCAGTTGCATTTGAATAATTAATCAAGCAAGCAACTTACTATGCAATTGAGAAGTTTCTCTGCATTGATGCAGCCAACTTCATTTTCATGATGGCATTACCATCCGCTGCTGTGCTCTGTCAGTAATTGCAAGGGATGGAGCTTGCCAGCCACTGGGTCACTGAGGTTATTTAATACCAGCACAGTGATGAGCTGAACTTCAGTGTTCAGTGAATGGGAGCTGTACGGGTACCCTCTATCTGCCTCTGACATATGAGCAATAAAAGCATGAATTGATTGTACTTCAGATGTTAATTCATACATAGACTGAAGCTCAAATACTGGCGTGGTGCCACATGTCACGCATTCAGGATGGCAGGAGATGGCCTTACAGAACTCCATGAGATGGTTACATCTTTAGGTGTGTGCTGGCAAACTGGAGCTGGCAGCTTTTAAACCATGGCTAGTGTGTTGATGAGGGGATGCTTAAAGAAAATAAGATCAGAAATCCTTCCTTTTACAGCACTCAAGTTGAGAGCTCTCAAATGCCAGTTTTATAGTTGAGTGTGTTTGAGTTTGTTTTTTATAAGTCAAAACTGGATATTTTCGATAGCAGAAGCAACAATAATAATTGCTCCCAGTGACAAGTGTTCACTTGTTGAATAGTGCTCTGCTCTGGTCAGCAAAGTCTTTCTCTTCATTTGAGCACTTAGAGTTCCCTCAATGTCTATTCCCAAAAATGCTGCATGACCTCTGCTGGAGAAGTACATTAGATTATTCTCTAAGCAAAGTGGTGAGAGAGGTTGAAAGCCTTGGTAGCTTTCATCTTTACAAACCTTTCACTGGTAGCTCAGAGTCTTCTGCCCCCTTGAAGTTTCTTGCTGGGTGTGCAGAGACTCGTCTCAGGAGGTGAGGGGAGAGTCAGGCTGAATGGCAGGTTTCAGGTGAATATCTATACCAAGGAATTTGTTAATCTGGGATATCAATTAACAGATCTTCATGGATGTATTGCATATATCTGCACTATCTGGAGAGGAAGCTGTTTCTTCCACCTTAAAACTTGCATCTGAATTGATTGCTGCACAGGTTTCCTGCCAGATTTGGGGCTTAGCCATAGGAATGCTTTGCATTGCCTGTAGGATTCAGGAAACTTGGCTCTCTGAGTCTTCCCTTTCTGCCGAAAATTTGTCAGCTCATGGCTTTCCCAGTGCTACAAAACAACCAATTTTTTTTAAGAAAATCCCAGACTCTCCCCATAAACTACTATGTTATTGTGTTATAGACTCAACAACAGTTACTTTGTTTTTAATTCTTAAGATTAATTGGATCTTCCAAAATACAATACCAGTTCCTAGAAAATTAAATAATTTATTTTAAGCAGAGATTTAGACAGAAAATTCTGTGATTTTACACTGAATCATTAGTGATAATCCTAATGTCAGGGTCTTTGTTATGATTTTTTTTCTGTTTTGTTACTGTGGATGCTTATCCCTGTGGGCCATGGGAGTCTGCTCAGCAATGCAGTCAGAGCTTCACTAGTGCTTGAGCAGATTTGTCCTGGAAGTACAGCAAACTACTATGGTTTTGTAGAGATGTTCTTCTCTGACTTCATTGCAGTCAATTTATTCAGTCTTTTGTGTTGTTTTCTGCTTAAAGCCTAAAAATTGGGTAAGGGAGATTTCTTCCCTTCTCACATGGGTGTTGTTTAATGAGTAATTTAAGCATTTAAGGATACTGCCATCTTGAGAGAAATTTTAAAAAGCGGTTTTCTAGCTTTTTTCTTGCAGAATTATCGAAGAAATAAAAGGTAAATCATGATCAGCTCTTTGGAGATTCTTGCCCACTTAATAGCAATTTTTCTTGGCCAATACCAAATTTGTTCTGTGGAATTTCGTGCTTTCTCATAGCTAGAGTTCCTGATAGAAAATAATGCAAGAAAGGATTCCAATCTCCTGGCTAATGACATTGGCAGTTTATAAAGCTTAGGAGTTGTGAGTCAAGCTCTTTAATCCTTCTTGCAGTGAAGTTACATGTAACCTAAAAGTGCTGCCAAAGACTTACAGTGCAAAGGAAGCAAAATTGGTTTGAGCTGACATCTTTAAACTGTATAGTCAAATTTGAATTAAGAGAAAAACTGATTGCCTTGATTTTGTGCTGTGTGGAGAGTGTTCTGTAAGTATTCAAAATGTGCTCTGGAGAATACAATAGCTTCTGATTAAAAAATTAATTTGCATGTTGAACACACAAAGTTGCAGATGGAGTCTCGCTGTGTGTTGCTAAACAGTATTAATGGTGAGCATCCACTGAAAATTACTATTGACTTTATAAACTAGGATTTAAATGAGACATGAAATGCCACAGTAGATGAAACAGTCTTAAATCATGTTGCAGCAAAGACCCTGCAGTTAACACCTAGTGATCTTTAAAAAAAATGCTAGAACTGTACAAGAGAGAGGAAAAGAAACATTACATGCCCAGTAATCTGGTTCTGTTTAGATGTGTTCTTTGTGCAGGAAAGTACGGAAACTCTTTTCACCAACGCTTTGTCAAGTGAATTTTTTTATCCAGTGATTTAAATAAAGAGTGATTACTGTCTCAGTACTAGAGATGATTAAGATGACCAAAGCTTTGTAGAGTTACAGAAATTACACAAGTTAATTGAGAACACAGGTAGAATTGTCTCTTAAAAATCTTTACATAGTCAGAAAAGTTTCTGACATTAGATGCCTTCACAATTTTGCTCTGTGATACTTTTGGAAAAATAATGGTAACTGTGAAATAAGTTTGAAAATACTGATTTTCCTCCTCTTTCATAATAGCCTTCTGACATCTATGTCCTTTTCAAACTGTTTAAATTTATGATGAAAAAACTGTAAAAGTGCCTCCATAAATATGAACATCTAAATACTATGCCTGCCTTGGATATAAAGTCACTTTTAATTTTTTTAGGTGCACGGACTCAGCCACAAGTTCACTTTCAGAGAAGATCTGTGAAATTACCAGAGAACACTAGCTACAGTGATTTGACAGCCTATCTGACTGCAGCCAGTTCACCCTGGGAAGTGGACAGTTTTCCTTATTTGCAGGGATTAGATGGAAATGGAACAGGTAACACACTTCTTCAGTTTTGCTCTGATTTCATACTAGCCCAGGGATGGACTTTTGACCATATCATTTTTCCCATTCCCCATTTTAGCAAACATTCTTCAGAATCTGGATGATATGATAGGTTCAAATGCCCTGCCAAAATGTTCTTCCAGTATGCAAGAGGGCAAGGTCCTCTGTCCTTTAAATGGGGCCACTGAATAGCAAAGGTCTCCTTGGTCTTGGGAGTATGGAAGAGTTTCTTACATTTGTACTTTAAAGCTAAATCTCCAAATGTGTCACATGCACAAAGAAAAATAGAGGCTAAGGTGAAGGGACAGAGAGAATGTAACTTGAGGATGCTATGAATTCTTGTTAATTTTTTTTCTAAAAATAAATAAAATGCCATTACATACAAGATTTAATAGTCTGCCGTTTCGGCTAGAAGTTGTTTCAATACTTTGAATCTAGCTTCAGCCAAAAATCTTCCAGTTCATCTAGCACCAAAAGGGAAAACAATGAAAATCCATGGTAGAAACACAAGCAATGTTAAAGTCAAAGCTGCAGTACATTTTTATGACTGCAACTGCCTGTTGTTCTTCTTGCACTTCACATTTAGTCTTGATTGAAATAATTGTTGTTGTCTAGAAAAACATAGAATTGGGCATAAAAGCCTTTCAGTGCTTAAGATGCTGCTGCAAAAACAAGAATAATATGTTCTCTGTGTCTGTATTGGGACAGAAGGCAAGTAGTGGACTTCCAGTGCAGCAGAAGAGATTCAGATTAGGAAACCTTGGTATAGTAAAGATAGTTTCAGCTGTAGAGGGTGTTGGACGGAGTTAGACAGTCACCTGTCAGGCATAGACATAGCATGGTTGAGCCTACTTTGAAGCAGGCTTCATAACCCTTTGAGGTCCTTTCCTGCTATTTCTCAGAATGCATTTACTCGTGATGTGTGATCTAGGTGACTTTGAATGTGAGGTCATCTGTGTAAATGGTACGTAGTGAGCTTGCTAGCGTTTCCTTAAAACAAAACAAAACAAAATAAACTTCCCCTTCACTGTGTAGAAATCAGAGTATCTTCTTTTACAATTAGAAATGTGCCTGCTACCTTACTCCATCCCTTCTGTCTGCTCCAGTGAGTACATCTCATCCTATCTCTTCATCTGTCATTTGCCTGTTCTCATCTTCAGTGTTCAGTTTTCTGTCTTTTCACACACAGACATGATCAGATATCTCTTCTTTTTCAAAACAAAAAAACCCTGCACTGCACAACCCCCAAAGCCAGCACGAAGGAGTTCTTAGCCACAGTGTGGATCTGAATGGGCTCAAGTCCCTTCCCAAACTGGAAGCTATTTCTGCGATGTAAACTACTACAGCTTTTGATTTGAGCTCCAGCTCTCGCTGATTTTAAACCTAGAGCTTTTTTTCCCCCTGAATACATACAAATGTCTTTAGTATTCTTCCCTGTCACTGATTGATTTGATTAAATGGTTGAAGAGCTGTAACATTTTTTGAAACAGTGTTGTCATGAAGTAATGTCCATTGGCATGCAGTTTAAACATAAAGTATAATCATTATCTTACATAAACAGGAGGATTGAAATGTGTATCCTTATAATCCATTTAGCTTGGTTTATTTCAGTGAAAGGCCAAAGCAAATGCATCCTGGTGTACTTAAACATGTGACTGATCACCCTTGCAGTGTTGCTGCATGTTTGGGTGTTTTTAGTTATAATGTGGGCTTATACAAATAAAGGCTTACAAGGTGTTTTTTTGGCTGTGATTGTGTCTGTGATACATGTATTTAGTTTAAGATGAACGAGGATGAGAAAATATGTGCAGGAGATTTTTGCATTACTTTTGTGGTGGGTTGACCCTGGCTGGATGCCAGGTGCACACCAAAGCCACTTTGTCACTCCCCTCTTCAACTGTGCAGGGGAAAGAAAATGTAGCAAAAGGCTTGGGAGTAGAGAGGAAAACATGGAGAGATCACTCAGCAGTTACTGTCACAAGCAAAACAGACTTAACTTGGAGTAATTAGTTGGGTTTACTACCAATCAAATCGAAGTGGTATAATGAGAAATAAATCCAAATCTTAGAAATACCTCACCCCCCCATCCTTTCCTTCTTCCCAGGCTTAACTTTACTTTTCTCTGCCTCTTCCCCCACAGCAGCAGAAGAGGATGGGCAGTCGGGATTGTGGTCAGTTTGTCACTCATTTCTGCTGCTCCTTCTCAGGGGAAGGGCTCCTCACACTTTTCCTGCTCCATTATGCAGTCCCTCCCTCCCACAGGAGTCATTCCTTCACAGACTTCCCCAGCTTGCTTCCTGTGGGCTGCAGTTCTTCATGAACTGCTCCAGTGTGGGTCCTTTCCACAGGGTGCAGTCCTTCAGGAACAGACTGCTCCAGCTTGAGTCCCCAACCAGGGTCACAAGTCCTGCCAGCATATCTGCTCCAGTGTGGGCTCCTCTCTCCTCAGGTTCTGCCAGGAGCCTGCTCCACAGTGGGCTTCCCGCAGGAGCACAGCCTCAGGCACATCCATCTGCTCCAGGCTGCATGTCCATATCTGCTCCATTGTGGACCTCCATGGGCTACAGGAGAATCTCTGCTCCAATGCCTGGAGCACCTCCTTCCCCTCATTCTCTACTGACCTTCACGTCTGCAGTTATTCCTCTCACATATCCGCACTCCTTTCTCCAGCTACTGCTGCATAGTTTTTCCCCCTTCTTAAATATGTTATCACAGAGGCACAACCACTGTTGCAGATGGGCTCAGCCTTGGCCAGTGGCAGGTCTATCTTGGAGTCAGATGGCATTGACTAAATCAGAGGTAGGGGAAGCTTCTCTCAGCTTCTGACAGACACCACCCCTGTAGCCCTGCCACTACCAAAACCTTGCCATGCAACCCCAATGTGGTAGTTTTCCTGTCTTGAGAATTTTCCATAATGAAGTACAGGAGTACATTCTTGTTGTCATATATTTTTTAAGGCAGGGAAGATCACTGCTACCATCCCTTGAGAAATATGTTTGTCAAGAACTGCAGTGTTGAAACAGATGGACGTATCTTAAATTCTGTGCAGTACTGTAGTCATGATGTTCATTCATTCTCTTGGTAGGAAACAGCACAAGGTATGACCTCACCCCTGTCACTGCAGTCAGTGTTCATCTCCTCAGCAGTGACGGGACTCCAGTCCCTGTGAATGGCCCCATCTATGTCACAGTGCCTCTGCCAACAAACAGCAACTTGAAGCACAATGCACATGTTCCAGCTTGGAGGTTTGACCAAAAATTTGGTAGGTAACTGACTATGATTCCCTCGATGGCTTCATGTGTCTGAAATGAATGTCTTGTCACATCTATTATGTTAATATGTTATGGTCTTCACTGGAGTGTACAAAAAGATCTGTTTTCTGTCTGAAAGCAGAGTAGACTAAAATTTATTGATCAAGTAATATATAGGTGAATGCAAATGTACTTGAGGCGTTTTCTTTGTAAATGTAATATTTTGCAATGATTAGATATTTTATGTAATCTTGAGAGAACTTGATTTCACCCAGAGGCTGAGAAGCAGAGAGATGTGTTTGCTGCAGCATTGAATTGGAGGTCTGGAAAAATGGAAAATAGCCTTATCTTTGCCACCAGCCAGCTCTCTGACCTTTGGTCTGTCTCTTGTCTCAGCTCAGTTTCCCACCTGGCAGACAGGAAACATGATACTGACTTCTTTTGTAAATCACTTGAGATTGACTAATACTATCAAGAAGGAAAGTGCACACTGGAGGAGAAAAAAAAAAAAGGCAAGCAAAATTCATGAAATATTTTGAAAGGACATTTTAAAATTACTATTAAATATGTGCAGTAAAATATTCTCATCTTTTTCACATTGCAATATAACATTTGCTATTGTGAACAGGATTGTTTTCCAGAAATATGTGGTTTAAGCTCTTTTTTTGTTAGTTTGTTTGCTTTTTCATTGCTAGCTGCTATGCTGTGCTGGCCTTCTTTACACCTTCGAGTGTAAAGGATTAAGGGGTGTTTAAGTCTTGTCCTGGTGATTCCCCTCCACTTAATGCACTGTGCCTTCTGAAGTGTGTATTAGATGGAAAGTGAGAGGTGGAGGCTGTGAGGAAGAAAAATGGGCCAGAAATGTGGATCTGTATAGACAAGTAGGGTTTTGTCCCTTCAAGGAAAATGTTTTGAGCCAATTTGTGATCACATCCAGAAGCAGAGCAAGGAACACAAAACCTGTGTGTTGGAGGAAGGGGGAGAGGAGGAGCAAAGAGAGAGGTGAAGGGGGAAATAACATTTTTATTTCCTTCCTGCCTCTGTTTACTGAAAAAGGTGATGTATTTTCAAGCAGCATGCCTGTACATCTTTTGTGGGAAGTTGTCTGTATGAGAGAGTAAAGTGTAGGATTTAATGAAAAATAAATCTGAATATGGTATGAAATTTAGTAGTAGAAAATGAGTGCAATGGATGGATTTGTTGTTTCCCTTAACTGTGGAAACAGCACTTTCCTTGTGGTGCCTTGGCATTGAGTTTCATTACATTCTTCCTGAAACTGATTTTGATTTTGTGATTCTAGACACTGGTTTGTTTTCTCATATTCAAAAAAAGATGAGAAGATGGTCTCACATTTGCTTTCTTCACAGGAAGCAGTCAATCCCCAGTCCACTCCCTCAGCTGTGTTATACCTGCAGTCCACCTCATTGCTAGTTAATCACTACTGATAAAATGGGTCTGATTTTGGTTATAGACCTTTTTGTTTATGGGAGAATTTCCATGCCCCTGCTGTGGGGCCACAAAAGTTCTCTCTTACTGTGGAATATGGTTGCTACAGTTGATACAAAGAGCTGGTTACCCTATTGTGTGCTGTATGTATTAGTATAGATCAGTATGGGTTGGTTAATTAGTGTTGCCGGCTCGAGGCTCCCAGTCTTGAGACAAGTCCAGCCTTGTTTGCTTCGTGACAAACTGCTGGAGCACTTATGTTATTGGGATGGGAATGCATAAGGACCACTAAACAAAATGTGTCTTTGTCAGGCCACTTAGCTTTACAATGCCATGAAAAGGAAGGTATTGAAGATGTTATGCTTAGGCTCCAGCTTGCACTTCAGCTGAAGTAAGCATCTTTCTGTGCAACCAAAGATGGAGAACAAAGATACATTTAAGCCCTGGCTGCAGCATGCCAGTTTTAGCAGAATTTTGGCTACATCCCAACCATTTTAAATTAAGAGTAGCCCAATTTAATAAGCAGTGCAGCCACTCTGTCTTATGTGGGCTACATTAGCACCCTAAGGGCTTTCAAACAAGCCATATGTAGGATGAACAGGTTGGTACCCTGTAATTCCCCATCCCTGTTGTGCTTGGGCTGTGGAAGGAGGAGGATGGATAATGACTGAGATGTCCAGGCTGCAAAAATCCTTACCTGGCATATAAGTTGTAACCCATTTGCACTGCCAGATCTGTGCCTTGTCAGGATGGGACCTCTGACCCCATTATTTTGATTTTGTCGTTCATTTCAGGCACTGTTTTTTTCACTGCTGGTTGTATTGCGGACTCTCCTTAATAGATTTTCAGTGGGTTAAGTTTTCACACTTGTATTTGAAAATTGAATAAATGCCAGAGATGGAAAACTGACTGTATTACCAGGCAATAATACAGCACTTCTGTCTGGTGTATTAGCAGTACAGTGGACGCTTGTTTGTGCAAGCCACTACTTTTGTTTGGAATCCATGTGGTTGTCATCATTACTTCATGAAGTATAATTTCTGCTCTAAAAAGCAGAAATACTTTTCACTTTCAGAGGAGGGGTTGGAGAAAAGCCAGAAATATATATATGTTTTAATCCTTAGAATCTTACACATTTTGCTGAGCTCATAATGTGCTAATACAAACCCAGCGGAATCTGATTGGAAGTGTAGAGATTTTCATAGTTTGTAGAGAAATTAGGAGTATTTGCATATTATGGCAGCCAAAAAAAAAAAAATAATGGCTTTTTAGGTTGTTTACCATAAACAATCTGTATTTTCATGACCACAGTTTCTGTCCTTGTGAAAGAATTGGGGAGAGAAGGGGGAGAAGCATCAGAGTCTACTTAAGGCTGAGGGTGGTTCCATTGACACTGATTAAACACACAGCCAGAAAAAGCAGACTGACATCAAAATATGGCAATCTGCTTCATCTATTTTATACTGTTCCAAATTAGATTTTTCATTACAAAACAAACTTACTGCCTTGCATGCACAGCATGCAAATTAAAGCAGTAATACCTTTTTGAGTAATTAATAAAATGAAGACCAATTATCTATGCCCTAGAGAAATTTTAGGATAAATTAGTATGTCCAGCCTAGTTCTTGTGTTGGAGATGCCAACCACTACCTTGTTCTGCAGCATTTCTTAGTGTTGGTAGTAATAAGCATCGATGCATTGATATGATGGAGAGCTAATATACTAAAATGCAAGTCCATCATTCCATGCTGTTGACACACCTGTGTCTCTTCTGTTTCACACTACTGTGGGAGAGTGGTTTTGTTTCATAGTATACACTCAAAAGTTTGAACATAAAGAGGTATGGATTCTTGTTTTTATAATCAAGATTGCTCAGTAGGGTTTTCTGGGTTGTTGTCTTTTTATTTTCTGAAGTACTGTCTTGTTTTTCTCAAAATCTGAAAGGGGATGAAAACTTTTTTTTTTCTTAATCTGTAAACAGATGGTTGAGATTATGAATTCCTCTATATATTTTCCTTGATGTCAGTGGGATTTACAGCAATATAAATAATCTCTCTATTCTTAGACACCAAGTTTCTGTCCAAGAGTTCTTTCTAGCCTTCCTCAGTCAGAAACGGAACACTACAGATCCCAGTAGAAATGAAATTTTGTACCTTCCAGCTGTACTAAATAACACAGCACTTGCTCAGCTGTAGTCTCCTCAGCCCCCATTTAAATGGTTTATGCTTTATGTAAGGTGTCTGTTTTTCATTGGATTCAGTGAGCAAAGCTGTAAAACAGTGATTCTCCATTTTAAGTCCTCAGTTTCATCCCATGTGGTATGGAGGCTTTCTGATGCACATAGACCTCTGGATCCACATCTAGAGCTCTATGAAGGACTTCAAAATATTCCCAAGTATTCCAGAGTGCATAATAGGGAAATGGGATTTTATTTTTCACTGACAATATTGATGAATCTGCTAGTTTAGTAATCTTACCAAAGAACAGAAAAATATTTTCAACACTGTTTTCAACCTTATGTGGCAAAGGAATCCAGAGTGAAGGGGTTAACCCTCCACCCTTTTGCTCTGTTACCTTAAAATGTGTTATTTCTTGTAGACTACCTGTAAACAAAGTTCAGGGTAGTTTCCTTTGTTCTTTCTCCCTGAACTTGGTGTACATCTTTGACATGACCTTGTTGTCTTTAAATTACTATCTGCTTCTCAGAGGAGGTTGTTTCCCCAGTGGCTGAAATCTCAACCATGTATTAATGTAAAGTGATGGCAGAATATGGAGAAGACCATCTTGGGAAACTTTTAATAGCTTTATAAAGCACAATGCTTTATGTACTCTGCTGTGCTTGGTCAGTGCTTTCTGACTGCATTTAATGCCATAATAGATTCCTTAAATACATTTGAAATTCTGGTGCTTACTTTTTCTGGGCAATGTCCTGCCTCAATGGTAAAATTTCTATTGATTTTTGTAGAGTCAGAATTTTCTGATGTTCCCTCCTCAGCAAAATAATGTTTTCTGTGCTTAGAACAAATAATAAGAATATACTTAAGTGTATAAAGTATCAGTGCCTACTAAACTTGACATCAGTATGGTTTTGCTGTGTTTTATGGAAGTGAAATGATGCTTGGTTTTTGTTCATATATAAAGAGTGACAGCTATTGTCAGGCAGAACATGTAAGGGGGTTACTGTACACCTACCTGTCTAGTTTACTGCATGTGATTTGTTAATAATATTATTTATAGAAGTCTCTAATGTAATCTTCCCATGTGGTAGCAGCTGTAATCCACCCAAAGAAAATATAGACTTAGAATTTCATAGTTTAAAATAAAATTTATTCTTTTTTTTTGTGTGTGTGTGAAGTCAGTTAACTTCTGATTCTCAGACAGAAAATATTAATGTAATGAAAATTAGGGGTATGAGTACATGCCTCTAGGCTTGGGTAGCTGGCCTGCATTTGGACTATAGGCAGCTGCACATATTGCCTGGGACTTCATGCCCATCCTCCTGGGATTTTTGGGGGTTTCTACACATGAGAAATTAACATGTTCAGGAAAACACATGTCCTACACTCTGAATTTGAATTTAATATAATCAAATCCAGAATATTTGGGTCTAGGTCAGATTCACTGGTAATATGGAGACATTTTTGCAAATTTCAGGGAACAAACCAAGCCTCTGCAAAGTTAATAGCTACGCTGTTTCTGTAGTTCACAAGGTCCTTGACAATTTGATTTTTACTTCCTTTTTTATCTCAGCTGTGAAGGCTAAATTATTCTTAGAGACTAAATACACTGAGGAATACAGATTTTTAACTAACTGTTCTCAAAGAGTTTCATCTTCATCGTGTTGCCATAGAAATGCCAGCTACCAAACCCAGCTTTTTACCATGTACAAAATCTACATAACAGGTGCAGATAAAACTGCAGAGTAGTAGACAGATGTCAGCAGTGAAAGGAAAAGAAACTCTTGCTCCAGTGCTTCACAGTGTAGCTCACTGAGGAATGGTGATTCTCACTATGTTCTCACTATGGTGATTCCTCTGGAGAGGTGTAGTAGCTCACAGGAGGCAGTTGTGCTTGTTTATCAGTACGTTGGTTTTTAAATGAATGTTGGGATTACACATGTGAAATGATCCTCTCTCCCCACCTCACGTGCCATCTGAGTGACATTTGTGGCAAAGCAGACAAGGTATAGTATGATGATGGAGCCTCAGAAGACACTGAAGGAATAGCTTGGTGCCAAAGTGTAGTGTTACAAGCAAGTTATCTAATACTATGCAGTCAAGGAAGTAAAACTGGAAACAAATAGTATGGCTGATGGTTTTAAAGATGGGCTATATGCTGTATCATGTAGATGGCCCTGTAGCTCCACCTACAGAAGGCATGCTGTAGAAGGTGGGAAGAAGTGAACATTACAGTTCCAGGAGTGCAGAAAAGACTACTGTGCTTGTGCAGTTGTTTGGCTTAGAGAGGACTTGGAGACTGGTGGAAATACAGGCAGGAGTGCATAGAGCAGGAGTGGCAAGTGTCTGGGTGGGGCTGGAAGAGGCCGGGGAGAACCTGAGAACCTTCCTCTGTTGCCTTGGAATGGTAAATCAAATCCCTGTATGCGTGTGCTTCCACTTTCAGCTTGAAAAATAGAAACTGAATATGAGCATGATGTGAGGCTGAATGAAGGAAAAGGTATGCAGTGTTTTGAATTGCCTTGTGCTTTTCTTTATTACTTGTTCTAATAATTTTGTCAGTAACTGACCGAATGTGATTAATAGCATGATAAAGCAAATATTAAAGGCAGTATTTTCTGTATACACTGGTAACTAGGGATGGTGGTCCAGCAAGCATTACTAAGCTTTCTCTTTTGCAATATAATTATTAACCAGTAATTACATATGGAAGTAATTTTCTTAATAAGTCTTTCCTGTTCTGGCATTCTCAGATGCTGAGGGCACCAAAGCAATGCAAGCAGTTCTCTAAACAATGTGCCATACCTTCTGCCCAGACACAATTAAAATTATTAAATAATGAAAACTGGCATGTTCTTTTGTTAAACACTTGACAGGTGATTTAAGAAGAAAAATGAGCAGAGATGGCAAAAGCTACAAAGCTTCTCAAACACTAGTAATAAATCGAACTTGCAAAGATCTTAAAGATCTGATGTTTAAAGTATTTCCCTTGCAGTACACCAAATAATGGTGGTGCTGCTAGAACAGTAGCAGAATTTTACCTTGAAAGGCTTGTGTAGCAGATACTGTGAAAGTGTAAGAATAATGAAGGTATGAGCTCAGAGCAGAGACATTTATTTTTTTATGTTGCCTGGCAACTCCAAAAAACAAAATTCTAGTATTAACTTAAATACTATGAATTTTTAAACCTCTGTGTATTGGGAAAGGGAGAGGGGGAAAAGTAATCTCTACCAATATTCAATAAGGAATTTTTCAACTTCCAAATTCAGTGGCTTTTAGCTTTTTAGAAAATAAACAAAAACAACACCAAAAAACCCATGCTTTTGTAGCAAAACTTCCCTTGCCGATGCAGATTAGAGATGATTTTCAATTGGAAGAAATCTGATAAGCAGCTTTCAGCTGGTAGAATGAAAAGCTACAATTGACCTATGTCAGAACATGTGTTAGGAAGTTATTTTCATAAACTTGCCCTTGATTAACTCTCTGTAATAACATTGCCATTTGAAGTGTCTAAATCAATTACTTCTAGAAAAAAATGTTACTGTTTTGAGTATCCTTTGCTGTCCCCCTTAACGCTGATACCAACCTGCCTCATTGCTTTTGACATGCATGTCTCCATTTAACTGTGAACCTCTGCCTAATCAGGGAAATCTTACAAGACTTTGTAGACATCACAGAAGAGATCCCTGCTGAAAGAAAAATACTTCTCACTAAGGAATATTTATTTATAAAGCATGTATGCTATTAAGTAGTGCACTTAAAAGTATCTTTCTTTTCTTTCTGTAACTCATTTGTCCAGGGAAGATAATCTTGTGAATAAAAATAAATTCATGTAATGGGATTATGCTTAATTTGCTCTCTGGCTAATTAAATCCTCTTATTTATCAAACCTACTGGATGGGAATAATTCATGCTGTAAATAGCACAATTTTGGTTCCCTTCTTGAGGGGGACTGGATGATCCAAATGCCAGTTAGAAGCAAAATAAAAAGGAAACAGTATTTGATCAGTGGAAGAGTTTCCTACCAAAATCTCACATGTAAATGTAATTTATGGGAAAAAACCACCATAGCTACCATATATTTATACACTAGCAATATTTAGATGTTAAGACTGTCCTTAGGGGAAGCTGCTGGCTACAGCATGCTCCTCTGACAGTCATTTACCAGAACTGTTTTGATCAGTGATAAGAAGAATGCACAACCAAAGTCAGCAGAAGTCATTGCAGCAGAAATTATCTGGGAGGGTCAGAAACGTTCAACTTGGAAAATCAAACCTGAAAAAAGCAGTATTACACATCCTTCCAGAGACGCAAATTCTGTGCTGGGCTTCCTGCCTGCAAACTCCCCTCACAGTCAGCACACAAGAGGGGAATCTGTCTCCTTTCATCTTGACTTTAGTAGGATTCCCATGCTTCTCTCTAGAGCAGATGATGGTGTGGTGGTCTCCTCTCTGGACAAAGTCTGGCCCTTGCCTCTTGGAGGCCAGTAAAAAGTTTGCTCTTTGCTGGAGCTGAAGCAGCATGGAATTGTCACCATGCATGGTCACCACATGGAAGCCAGAGAGGCATACAGTTCCCTGGATTTCACTACAGAGTAAGCTAAAATTATAAGGTCTAGCTTTTAAATTATGGAAGTAATGTCTTAGAGGCACTGTGAATCTAGACTACAAAAAGCAGTTCCATTTGTGCTGTCTGGATCCAGCAAGCTGTCACAAATTCATAGTTAGGGTCTTTGGAGACAACAGGATGTCTCCTTTCTGGGCAGACTGGATATCCATGCAATGACATGATTGTGCAGGGAAGTAGGCCAGAATAGCTGTTCTGTTACGGCTTTTCTGCACTAGCTGCCCATCTGGATGCTCTCCTTGTTGAAAGGGCCATTTTTCAATCTGATTTAGAAATAAACTAAATTGAATTACAAAAAAGCATTTTTTGTGTAGAATGTGTGTTGAAACAGAGGTTTAATGTGCAAACCTTGGCTGTTAAATTTACATATGACAGCCTCCTCTTGCCCCATTAACAAGTCCTAAAAGCTGCCTGCAGTCAATAAGCACATTCCTCAGAATCAAAGTTACTGCAAAGCATTAAGATGCTTCTCTGTCGCAGATTTTATTTCTCCTTCTCTGTTGACATGTTCAACTTGTCTCTTAATATTCGGGTGGTTTTACAGCCAGGTGGAGCTCAGCTTTCTTTATCTAATTGGCTTTTTATTTGTATTTTATTTGTATTTCTTCTAAAGTGCTCTTAATTTTTATATTCTTTTTGATGCTAATGATGGTAATTCTCTTACCTTGGCTTTATGTTACATTTGCAAAGGAGCGCTGGGTAGCTGTTTTATAAGCCTTTTTTTTTTTAAGAAAAATTATCATGTGACACCATGTGTTCCAAAAAGTCACCAGCACTAAGTGTGATTTAGGTGAGGAAAAAGTTAAGAAGATTCTTGGTTCTCCCCCTGCCATTAGTTTGAGCCAGGAGACAGCTCCCCTGACTTGAATCCTGGATCAGCATGTTGGCTCCACTGAGCAGTAATAGAGGAAAGACTGGAAGAGAAATGCAGAAATGATCTATAAGCAAGAATGTCTCTATATATAGATGTTTTCCATGAAGCACCAGACGCTCAAAGAACTAATGGCAAATTGGCCCAAATCATGCAGTGCTTACTCAACTTGCTGTTTCTGCTCCAAAGATGCATTGACATGTTTTCTTTGGAACAACACAATCAGTCTTGAACAAAAATTATCATTTCCATTGCATCCAGTGATTTCTGCTGCTTTTTATTTGTAATCCTGTATTACTTATTACTTGACAGTTGCATGCCGTGTATAAAATTTAATAACTTAATAATGAAGCTACTTGATTTTGCTGACTTGGGCAGGAGGAGGAAGATGTTCTGGGGCATATATGGATGGTAACTGATTCAGTTATCATAGCACTTAGCCATGCAGGGAGGTAAAACCTCTCTTCCCTCCTAGATCCTTCTGTTTAGTTTTCCTGCAGCTGTAATCCTGCATGCACAGAAAAAATGCGTGCTGCTTGCACATACTCCATTTACAGGCCAGTGGACAGGAAAAGACAGAAAAATTGAAGTCTTCTACTCACTGCCCCTCAGTCTTCTCCCTTGCTTGTGAGAGCAAGTATGTGAGGACACAGGAGGTAATTAGCTGCATTTTTAGAAGATTATTTCCCACTTGTTTCCAACTGCAAGGAAGAATCCAGGATGGGATAGGGAATTCTTTCTCAAGGCTGAATAGCATTGAACTCTTGCTTAATACAGCAGGAGCATAGCCAGTATTGGGTTGTGCTCAGTAGAAGGGCCAACATTTGCCATTACAGCAAGGCATTGCATATAGGGAGCTGCAAGAACACTGCTTTTTGTTTCATTATACTTGAAAAGTGACCAGGATATTTGAATGAATAATGGATTAAATATGAGAGATCTGGAAACACCCTGATAGCTTTGCAGAATACTAAAGGCATATGGGTTCCATCCAGTAATACCACTGGCTGATTGATCTCACAATTAACAGTACAGAACAGTGTTTCAGCTGTTTCTACTGAAATCTGTTTTGCTGCTGTTGTGAAGCATGGAGTTCTCCTCTTCATCTCACCATTCAAGAGGATGCTCTGTTTTATTAGTGGACTGTTGGTAAGAAATGATGGAAACCAAAGTGTTGGACCAAAGAAGTATTAAAAAGGCAACTGATGAGATTGTGTACCCATGGTTCCCAGGAACCCGCACTTGTTGTCTTGATGAAAGTAATTGGGACATTGCCATTTTACAAGTAATTCTTTTCTAGCTGTGCTCACATACTAACGTGCAGGGTATGATCAACAAAAGCTTCAATACCCTTGTTTAATGATCCAGTATTGGATATATGTTATACTTTTGAAATTCTTAGCTGCCATAAAGAGAGAGAGAATTGTATTTTTTCTTAGTGTTGTACAGACCAGGACATAGCCAGTGGTTAGCAAAAATGGATGACCTAAATGAGCAGAAGACAAGCATGAAACCCAACTGACCTTCTGCAGTAGACTATTGTTTGCTTCCCTTGCAAATACAGGAATTCCTTTCGTTGCTAAAATATGAGCAATCTGAGCTGCTGCTGCTTTGGCAGGATGGCAGCTGAGCTCTGTTTGCAGCGATAAGAGTGAAGCCTCTGTTAGCTTCTTAATCGCTGCTACATTATGCAAGCAGAGTATTACTGAGAAAAAGGGTTTAAAAGGGGCATTAGGAGGATTGTGTTCATTAGAATGCAGTGTAATGTGAATAAGGCAAGCTGGATACAAGTTCCCCCTAGTGAGGGAATCAGTAATAGCTTCTTGCTGAAGAAGGTAGCTATGAAATTGACTAAGAAAATAAACTTTGCTAAATTTTATATGTATGTCTTCTGCTTGTACAGGGAATTTAGGGGGTTTAGAGACAATAAGAGAAGTATGGGAAGCATGACAAATTCATTACCCAGGTCCTTCCATTCTTTTTTTTTAATCAGCACTTTCAAATCTCTTAGTCTTAAAGTTTTGTTTCACATAGTAGCGTATTTGAATTGTTTGTGCATTATCTCATTGTCCAAAGCTTGCAGAAAAACAACACCACCACCAACAAAAACAATTACAAGATTTATGCTTACAGGAGTTTTCTTACGAAATGGTATTTTAAGCACAAGATAGAAGCAGGTTTTGACCCTAAGGGCTATTTTTCATTATTGCTAGTGACTGAGGTATATTAGTATAGTATCTTTCCCCAGCAGTGCAAGAGTAGAAAATTTGAAGGGGTAGTGGATGTCTTGTGGGGAAATCTATACACAGCTTTTGGTACTGTGAATCAAAATGACTTGTCTTATGTGACTTTAACATATTCTTGCTATACTACACAGACTGGAAATGATACTTGGAAAACTGAAAATTACATTAGTAATTCCTTTCTCCTATTGCCCTTTCTTCTGTTGCCCACAAGTTCAGTTTGGTTGCAAATGCAGTCACTATCTGGCAGTTACAGTCACCGATACCTAGAAATCCTTTCATGTGTTTTTCCAAGCCTTTCACTATAATCACAGAATTGTCAAAGTTGGAAAAGACCTCTAAGATCACAGTCAACATGCCCCCACAGTAAAATAAATAAAATATACATAAATCAATATCTGTATCACCGTGCCCACCAGAGGATGACTTGAAGTGCCTCATCTACACAGTTTTTAAATACTTCCAGGGAGGGCGATTCCACCACCTCCCTGGGCAGTCCATTCCAGTGTCTGACTACTGTCTCAGTAAATACATCATTCCTAGTATCTAGTCTATACCTCCCCTGCTGCAACTCAAGGCACCTCTAGTTTCCTCTAGTCCTATCATTAATCATTTGAGAGAAGAGGCTAACACCCACCTCCTTTGTAAGGCTGTAACCTCCTTTCAGGTAGTTGTAGAGAGCAATAAGGTCTTATCTCAGCCTCCTCCAAACTAAACATTCCCAGTTCCCTCAGCCTCTCCTCACAGGGTTTGGTCTCCAGACCCTTCACCAGTTTGGTTGCCCACCCCTGAACTCGCTCCAGCACCTCAGTGTCCATTGTACCAAGGGGCCCAGAACTGAACACAGTACCTGAGATGCAGCCTCACCAGTGCTGAGTACAGAGGTGGTCATTTTGTTTCTCCTACTGACCACACTACTCCTGATGCATGCCAAGATGCTATTGGCCTTCTTGGCCACCTGGGCACACTGCTGGCTCATATTCAGCCAGCTGTCAAGTACCATCCCTCAGATCCTTTAGTGCCTGGCAGCTTTCCAGCTAATCCTCACCAAGCTTGTAGCATTGCATGGAGTTGTACCTAAAGTTTAGGACCCAGCACTTGGCTTGTTAAACCTCATTTTATTGACTTTGGTCCACTAGTCCAGCCTGTCCAGGCCTCTTTGGAGAGCCTTCCTAGCCTCAAGCAGATCAACGCTCCCACCCAATTTGGTATTGTCTGCAGACGTACTTAGGAAGCACTTAATCTTCTCATCTAGATCAAAAGTGAAGATATTAAAGGAGATTAGCCCCAGTACTGAGCCCTGAAGAACTCCCCTGGTGACTGGCCACCAGCTGGATTTAACTCCATTGACTACAACTCTCTGAGCCCTGACATGTAGCTAGCTTTTAACCCAGTGGAGAGTACACCAGGAGCTACCAGCTTCTCTAGGAGAATGCTGTGGGAGATGGTGTCAAAGGCTTTAGTAAAGTCCAGATAGACAGTGTCCACAGCCTTTCACTCATCCACCTGGAAGGTCACCTGGTTATAGAACAAGACCAGGCTGGTCAAGCAGGACCTGCTTTTCCTGAAGCCATGCTGGCCTGATCCCCTGACTGTCTTGCACTTGCCATGTGAGCACACTCAGTATGAACTTCTCCATAAGTTGTCTGAAACACCAAGGTTAGACTGACAGGCCTGTAGTTTTCTGGATCCTCCTTCTGGCCCTTCTTGGAGATGGGTGTCATGCTGGCAAGTCTCTAGTCATCTGTTAACAAAGACTTGGTAAATGATGGAAAGAGACTTGGTGAGCTCTTCTGCCAGCTCCCTCAATACTCTCAGGTGGATCCCACCTGGCCCCATAGACTTGTGGGTGTCCAGATGCCATAGCAGGTCATTAACTGCTTTCTCCTGGATTATGGGGGGGGTGCTGCTCTATGTCCTTATCTTCCATCTCAGGGGCCTGAATACCATGGAGGTGGCTGGTCTGACTAATGAAGATGGAGGCATAGAAGGCATTAAATATCTCAGCCTTTTCCTCATCCTTGGTTGCAGTGTTTCCCTCACATCCAATAAAGGATGAATAGTCAGATGGGATTATTATTAACCAAAGATAGTGGACTTTAAGGCTGTACTTATATAGGAAAAATCAGGATCTCGGTGGTATCCAAAAAGCCCAAACAACAACTGCATCTCTCTGTGTGTCCTGCACCCACTGCTAAGTGTTCAGGTGACTGTCATCCACGAATGCTTATTCTTAGTCCTGACTGATGTCTGATGAGAAGCACTGTTTCAGGAATTACATGGAGGAGACTGTTTAGAGGAATGGGAATCACAAGTACATGATGCAGCTTGCCTTTAAAATCAGCATATGAAGTTGAGTAAGGGAAATGAAGCATTGTGTCCCTCCTTTACACAGAAGTGCAGAGCAGTTTATCTCTTCTCTGTACACACATCAGCTGCACTGGCAGTGGCCACCAAAGTGTGTGAAGAATCTCCTTAGTGAGTTAGTAATGCCCTCGGTAACATCACCCACTGGAGATGCAAACCCAGGACTTCAGCTTCAGGAAACACTGCTTGGTGCCAGGGTGGCTTCCTAGCAACTGCTCTCAGTGTTCAGGCCAGCAGTTCTTGTTTCTTTCAGAATAAATAAATATGGGAGTCTACAAACCATGATGGACACATGCCAGAAACTCAGGTGATTTTTTTTCTCCTATAGTCCCAGAATCGAAGGTCTTAATGAAGTACAAAAAGTCATACAGCTGTTTCAATTGTAAAAGGTTTCTGTAGAAGAGTTCTTGCAAAAAAAAATTATCTTCTGAAAGTACAGCAGCTCTCAACTAGTGCAGGCTGTCAACATGGGCTACTTAGAGTTAAGTGAACTCAAACCCATCGCTTTAAAATTTGCAATCTTATTTGTTTTTAAATTATCATAATTCTGAAAAAATCTATTACATTTCCTTTGAGAAAGGTTTTAAAAACTCATCATGCATTACCAAACACTGTTCCTGGGTGTATACTCATGCTGAATGACTTAGCATTGATGAATCAAAGTGATGATGCAACTTAATTCTACATTCTACACACAAGCTCTAGAGCACATGGATAGGTTTTGTTACTGCCTGCTTTTCCACTTTGCAGAAGAAGGTGTGAATATATCTGTAACAGCTCCTTACAACCATTGCATTTACAGGGACATGGCTGAAGAGTAGCTTGGGCCTTGTGCAGCAAGAAGGAAATCAGTTGACTTGGACTTACATTGCACCACAACTGGGCTACTGGGTTGCAGCTATGTCACCTACTATCCCAGGTAAGATGGAATCTAATTTTGTTGATATTTGCAGCACTGAGTAATTATTTATTCATATATAATATTTATATTTTTCAGAATGACCTCATCTGAGATGCCACAGCTTAATCAGTAAGGAGTATTAGAAAACAGAATTCTGAAAGTAAAGGGCTAAAATCTTTTGGGAATTGTGGGGGGCAACCCTTGTGCTCAAAATCTCTGAGTCATTTTAATGGGAAACTTTTCAAAGTGTTCCTGCTTTGATGCATTTATGTCATGACTGTCTGGCAGAGCCATTGCTAGAAACTGAGAGTTGTCATAACATGGATGTATTGGTGTTCCAGCAGTTAGAAAAATACATGCTGTGAGGTTTCTGTACAGAAACTCCCAAAGAAATGGATTCATCTCAGAGCAACATCATCCTGGGTTAGACATTCACTAATGGATTGACTGTAATTTTTTTTTTCTTTTATGCTGAAGATGCCCATTTTGCTCTGACTTGTGCTTTGCATCATCTTGGTGACTGATTAATTTACACCGCAAATAACTTAGCAAAAAAGTTTTAGGAAGTGTATTAACAGAGTGGCATCAGTAGATGAGCTGGCTGGTTGCCATCTACAAGCCTGTTGGCATAGCTGTAGAAAATCACTTTGAAGTAGGCATTGTATGTACTTCTGTGCCTGTGGAGATTATTAATGTTGCAGCTTGCTCTTCCTTTTTTCTGCCTGTAGCTGCCTCAGATTTCTCAGTATTAGTTCTTCAACCACCAGTAATCAAAGACACCTCTGTATAAAAGAGCCAGTCAATCAAACAAAAAGCTCCTCCTCTTACAGATTTTCTTTATTATGTTTTCTGGATGAAAACCAAATACAGTAGAAAGGAAAACATTCTTGCCTTGGCTGTGCAAGCTAAATAAACCATACCTAACCAACAAAACAAACTCTAATGTGGGGACTGTTTTTACAATCTGCTTGTATATGCCATGAAGTTGTTTCAAGATATGAAAGCTTTCTATTTGAAGTTATATTAAGTGAAACTACTGGGATATTCAGCTGATTCATTGCTGAAGAGAGTTTAGAGGCAAGTGCAGGTCTGAATAAGGGATTGTATTGAATTTAACAGAATTTTAAAAAATAATAGTACTTTAAGGAAAAGTAACTGCTTTGAGCTAAATATTTCCCAGTACAGCTCTGTCCCAGATTGCAAGGAAGTTACACTAGTCATTAAATTATGCCTGTAACTCTAATGTTAGAAGACCTGTAACTCCAACAGAAGGCTTACTTACAGTTTAACTTGTATGGCTGAATTTCTACTTGTATTTTACGTTTCTTTCTGAAGGCTAGATCTGAGTTCCTTAAGGTTACTTGCAATGGAAACATTTTCATGAAAAATTCAAGTGATGTATCTCTTCTTCTTTTTACTTAATGTCCCGAAGCAATAGTATCAATCAGTTATGTAAAGCTAGTGGTGGGACAGAATGTATAAATATTTAGATTTCCCAAATGAAATATACTTGATGTTATTTTTAATGAGGTTCATGTCCTTTTGCTTATTTTATCGCCTAACTGAATCTATTTGATTTCTTATCTCAAAACTAGACAAAAATTAGTTTTGAATTCCTAGCAGTGGCTCAACAGACTACGTTAAGATCCACAGATGAGGCTTTACAAACCTCATGATCTAGAACCTTAATGCTGGCCAAGTTTGCAGTCCCTCACAGTACATGCATGTTACTCTTGTCAGCTGGTGCTGCGCCTTTCCTGCAGCTGAAAATTTGTGCCTTTATTTCAAAATCATAAGGATTTTACAAACCAACAGGGTTGCACATGCACAATTGTGAACAGATGCTGTCCACATGTGTTTGTTCCTTTTATGTTAGCACATTTACTAGCCAGTATGGAAACCTGGAGTCACAGCACTTTCATTAGTGATCTGGTTTTTAAAGCTGAAGATCTGCTTGGCTTGGCTTGATCTAAGCTACAGAGCACCAACACATCTTCCAGTGAATCCTGTACTGCACTGTATGTACTGCTTAGGGCAAAGCATCACAAATGTTGTTAAAGAGAAGTTGGTTGGCCTCAGTGCTGCTACGTGCACTACAGTGCTGGAAGATGCTGTGATGAGACCTTTGGTGCACTGTGTCAGGATCAAGACCTGGAAGATGTCATTCACTGATGCATGCTCCCATTGAAACTGACTGCCTTTCCACAGAGTGATCTGTTTGAACTTGCAGTCATGACAACCAGCACATGCTTTCTCCACGACTTGCTCCCTTCTCCAGAGATGATCTGCTCAATAGGAACCAGAGCTATGAACTGCAGTGTTGCTCACTTAGCACCCTGATAATAAGGGAAGATGTCCCTCTCTTTAAGTGTTGTTTCTCTTCCTATTTGCAGATTGTTACCATTCTAAATTCTCTTTTTCTGGCCTTCCAGGTCCCGTTGTAACCCATGACATTACCAGCTATCACACAATGTTTCTTTTGGCAATTTTAGGAGGGATGGCTCTCATCCTACTAGTCTTGATGTGTCTGCTTTTATACTATTGCAGGTAAGATTCACCATCCGGTTACTTACTGGTTACTTAGTTCATATTGGAAATACAAGCTTTTTTGTGCCCATGAAACTGAAAGCTTTTGTACTAAACCATCTTTATTTTGGAATAAAAAAAAAAAAAGAAAAAAAAGAAAGCACTTGAAGAAGAAAAAAAGCAGTGAGATAGAGTTAAAAAAAACCCATGAGATTAGATTTTCTGTCTTCTTGGTTGCATGCAGCATGTACAATCTCTGCCTTTGGCAGGACTGTAGTTGGTTGAATCACACACCTATGTTTTCCTCATAAGATCTAAAACTTTTTATCAAACGTGCATAGGTCTAAGATGTCTGTCATTGCTCCTGTTACATATTTGAAATTCTTAGTCTTACATTGAAATTAATGTTAAGATTTTATCAGTGAGTGTATATTAATGAGTGATTTTGCCTCCTCCGGACATGTGTTCCAATTTGTAGTTGATGCTTGAGATATTTCCCAATTGACATCAGCTATTCTTTAATTTTATCTTCACTGCTGGGATAAGCTTTTAATTGTTAGGTTATGTAATAAAACTCAGTTCTCCTAATGCTAATACCTGCTTTAAAATCTCATATTAAGACACTCTTGCTGCTCTTGTTTCTGTGTACAACAGTCATAAATATTTAACTTCTTTTATTACTATAGAAGAAAATGTTTAAGACCACGACAGCATCATAAGAAACTGCAACTTTCAACAGCACTGGACACTTCTAAGAAGGATCAAGCGACCTCCATGTCCCATATAAATTTAATATTTTCACGTCGTGAGTCAGAATTTCCTGGTGGATTGTCTGTTGCTAGCAATGGCCACACTGAAAACTCAGGTGCAAAGGAACGAATCAGTGCTGTCCACATGGAGATGGTATCACCTAGTGGGGAAGCAGATATGCACACACCTATGCTCAAGCACTCCTTCAGTACTTCCCAGGAGTTTAGCTCCCGAGAGGAACTTCTGTCTGACAAGGAGAAAGACAAGAGCAGAATTTCCTTGGATGACCTGACTCCCAGTGGGTCTCTGCGAAAAGATTACCACAAATCAGCAGATGGTTTTCCTTTGAAGACAAGAAAATCTACAGAAATGGCTGAAGGTTATGAGTCCCCTATCAAAGAGGAGTATAGGAGAAGTTACAATGCTATGCTGTCTCAGCCTTTATTTGAAAAGCAAGAGAGAGAAATTCAAGTCTCTATGAACCATATTGCTACTGGAAGTAAGTACAATATTCAGGAACCAATATACCCCACACCTTCAGCCCCTGAAAAAGAGCTGCTGGACTGCAGACCTACTGATTGTATGATGTCTCGCTCAGTTGATCACCTTGAAAGACCTACATCTTTCCCTCGACCAGGTCAGTTAATCTGCTGCAATTCTGTTGACCAAGTCAACGACAGTGTTTACAGAAAAGTTTTGCCTGCACTGGTAATCCCAGGTCATTACATGAAATTGCCAGGAGACCACCCTTTTGTTAGCCAGCCATTGGTTGTCCCACCTGACCAGCAGATAGATATAGAAAGACTTCAGGCTGAGCTTCCTAACCCTCATGCACGGCTTTTTCCACATCCCCCACAACAGCTGCAACCCCAACAGTTGGCATCCCAAGCAATATCTCAGCAACATTTGCAAGATGCCGGGGCAGCCGAGTGGAGTCAACAAAACGCTTCCATGTCCGAATCTATTTCCATTCCTGCCTCACTTAATGATGCATCCCTGGCTCAAATGAATAGTGAAGTGCAGCTTCTCACGGAAAAGGCTTTGATGGAATTAGGAGGTGGAAAGCCATTGCCTCATCCTCGAGCATGGTTTGTTTCCCTCGATGGACGTTCGAATGCTCACGTTAGACATTCGTACATCGATCTCCAAAGAGCTGGTAGGAACGGGAGTAACGACGCCAGTTTGGACTCTGGTGTTGACATGAATGAACCAAAATCTGCCCGAAAGGGAAGAGGAGATCATCTGTCGGCACCACAGAGTCACCCACCAGGGCAAGAGCACCAGCAGAGGGAGCGGAAGGTTTCAGATAGCACAGCTTACACACAACTCGTGTACTTAGATGACATGGACCAAAGTGGGAGCGAGTGTGGAACAGCAGTTTGTAGCCCTGAGGACAATGCCCTGCGATGCCTGCTAGAAGGCACCAGTAAGAGAAGTGGTGTGCAGCTGCCTAGCCTGCAGGAGGAAACAAGAACTGTGGATACCAAACCAGAGCCATTAACTAGTCCTGAACACGGGACATCAGTTCAAGATGAGGAGGAGGATGAGGAGGATGAGGAAGATGACCAAGGTGAAGATAAGAAAAGTCCTTGGCAGAAACGAGAGGAAAGACCACTAATGACTTTCAATCTGAAGTGAGCTATTGTGAAAATCCACCATTCAGTGGAGTATAAAATTGCCAAATATTCTTTCTGTGGAAGTGCTTGATTTTTTTAATGTTTTTTGTTGTTATTGTGGAGAGAAAAGAGAAAAACAAACTGTGGTGAGCAACATTTGAAAGAACTTAAATGCATTACTGTGTAAATGTTAGAAAAGAATTAAAATCATTCCTCTGACTTAACGGCTGCCTCCAGTGAGATAGCTGAACAAAGAGTGTGATTGTTATTCCATATACTTGATATTGGTCATCCAGGATGTTGAAAATACTGATAAATTGTTTTAGTTGGTTTATGACCTCAATCTCCTTATGAATGGGAGCTGGTAAAGCTTTTGTTTTGTAGGCCAATTTTATGTTGATAATGCTACTGAAAGTATCTTAAAAACAAGAGTTTGACACATGGTGTCCAAAATTGTGCATTATCGCAATGAAAGGCTATGCATTGCTGCTTTTAGTAATATTTTGCTTATACTATGCTTTTCTTAATTTTACAAGTTGGTTGTAAACATTTTATGTCCTTTATTATAAACTACTCAGCAATTTATTTTAATGTAAAACTGCAGGAAACTTGAGTAGCATCCCCTAGCATTGAAGCCTTTTTATGAAACCAAACTGAACCTTGTGTCGACTTCAGATTCCTCCAATTCTGGTCCCATTTACTCAAAGTGCCTTTTTTACAGTAACAATGAACAGTCCCATCTTTTGCTAACTCCTTTTAATTGACCCTGTTTGGGATTTTATAAACTTCTGAACTTCTATCTTTTATTTTAAGCTGCATGCCAAGAATCCCATTTTGTGCTGAGCATTTCTCATTTCAATACAGTGTATTCTGTAGCTATCATGTATATTGCAGATTCTGTTTAGCCAGGATAGACTTAGAAGACATTTTAAAGGGCCCAGAGTAGCCAAGAAGATAGTTTCATTGACTGTATATATTGTTAGTTTCCTCTGGAATCATATGAGCTAATCATGCTCATATAAAATGGACTATAGACCAAGCAAGTGGACTGAATGTGTCTAGAAGAATTTTGGGGAAAAAAAAGTGTACTATACAAAAGTGCTAGAATGATTCTTCTGTGCTTTCTCCATACAGAGCTGCTTGGTTACCCAAAAATTATAATTGAAAATAAAACTGAAAAAAAACATCTTAGTCAATTTTTTTCTCTGTTGGTATACATCACATTATTTTATGTAATTTAAAAAGGAAGATACTTCAGATTCAGTTTCACTCTGCATATTTATGCTTGTGTGACTTACTAACCCACTTTCTTATGCAGTTTCCATGAACTTCAGTCAATACTTTTTTCAGAAAAGCATCCTCTCTGTATTGAAAAATACGTAACTGTTTGCTTAACTATCACTGAAGACTTTGGGAATGAAATCTTGGTATTACCAAAACTCCCTATGGAGTTGTGCTTCCTGTGGGGCCAGTTTTCTTTCTGAGATTTCTGCAGATACTCACTTACTGCACACTGCTTAATTCTCTGTGAATTGGGTTCAAAGAAGGGAAAGTATGTGACTTCTAGTCTTGCAGAATTCTTCATATGCTTTCAGTTTATCATGTTTCATTCAATTTTTTCTATGCAGCATTAGCAGCATTCTTATTAAAATTAAATATTATGTAATTTCTGAAGTGAGCAAAGAAACTATTATATAGTTCCTATTTTAATTTCTAATTACAAGCCCTGACTCTTTATTCATAGCTCTTTTTTTCAGTAGATTTCAAGGTTTTCTTAGGTCAGTGTTGTTATTTCCATCTTACTGAACGTCTTACCTGGGAGCCTGAGCTCAAGTTGGGAATAGAGTTGCTGATTTCCTAGTTCCCAGAACAAGGCTCCTCTCCATCCACAAGGCCACATCACCTTTGTTTTGCTTTGATTCATGCTTGGAAGTGATACATATCTTTTAAAAAATCTAAAATATTTGTGGAGTGCACTGAATACTGAAATCACCGTATTAGCATTAAGTTACATTTTACTCATCACATACATTCCAGAACCTTTCCTGTTCTGTTTAGGAATTTTGCTACTGACCACCTCTGAACTGGCTCTGGGGTCTGGGTTACTTATTGTCAGTCTGTGCAAGGTCACTGTGCAAGGTCACTGTACAGAAAAATATTACTTCAAAGGAGTAGTATTTACCAGATGTCAGTAAGTGCTGGTAATAAACAGTGTCACTTATTATTTGGAAAGCTGCATCAAGTAAACATTTTGGTTAAATTTTCTGTATACTAGAATTACTGTGCTATTTAATTTCCTACCTTTTCTTGTCTTAAATCTGTAATTTTAAATTACATTCTTTTTCAGATTCTTTTGCAAAGTTTCCGTTGTTACTATCTTGTAAAGTGAGATTGTTGCTATTAAATTGCAGTGGTTTGTTTCTTTAATTGTGTTGGTTTTGTGTTCAAATCACATAGTTTCATGGTTTCATAATTTTGGTCCTAATACAGCAACTACATGTGAACAAACACAATGTGTAAAATAGCATTTTGTAATAGCTGTGGTATTACTAGCCATATAATAGTTTGATTTTGCAGAATATATAGTTTATGAAATGTAATTCTCAGTATATGCAACACATCTAAGCTACATTTTAAATGAAATTAGAACAGACTAACAGATCAGGTAAAATGTTGAGGTTACCGTTTGTCCATTATATACACTTTGCTTAATTTTACAGTTCAGTGACAAGTTCTGTGGTTTAATTTTCAAAAACATGAGGAGGAGGATCCTGTGGTAAAATATGGAGACATTTTGGAGTTACACAGTGAAGCAAGTACCAATAAAGCTTAAAAAAGAGAAAAAAGTAACTCAGATAGGTCTTGGCATCTGCAGCTCCAAGTCCATGTAGAATGTAACCTAGAAAAGCAGTTATTTTCCTTCTTTTGATGGTAAGTACTAATGTGGAAAAAATCCAGAAGATTGTAGTGCCAAAACTTGCAAAAGTAATGACAATGTGTTAGACTTTAAAAATACTCGGAACAAGTCTTCAATTAATCAAATCAACAATCAGGATTTTCAAATGGATGAGTGAAAGAGTAAAGATAACTTTTTTATCTTGGATTATATTATGCAAACCCCATTTAATATTGTAGGGCCTATGAAATGTTAGGACTGCTGGGAGTCAATATTCACTCATTAAGAGTCTGTTCACTTCTTAGTAGTCCCCAGCTCCCAGTTTGTTCCTGCTGAAATACTTGCTTCTCAGAGCTTATTAAACTGCCTGTAAAGCACCTTGACTTACGGTGATAATGACCTTTTATTATTTTCTTAAGGGCTTTGTTAGGGTACCAGTGTGCTAAAAACAAAATACGGGGGGGAAAAAATGGTTTCTGCCTCACAGCATTTGCATTCTGTCATGTTACACAAATATAAAAAATTGTGATACTGAGCTTAGATGAGCAGCTTACACAGAGGGCCACCACATGGAAATTTCCCAGGATTCTGTTACAAGAAGGATTAAGTAGTTTTGGTAGAGTGAATTAAGCACTCTTGAAATTTGACAGTATTTTCATTTTCTGCCCTTCATTCTATCCATGGATACTTTGGACAGCCAATTTTCTCTCCTTATCCTAAACTTACATGGTTGAAATTGGTAAGAAATTACACGTCCCATTTAGAGTTTAGCCTTTAGAATAGCAGCGGTATAAATGAGCAAGTGTTTGCTTAGATATTTACCTTTTCTCTGAGGTCCCCAGTGAACAAAAAAGGCATTATTTTTTCCTTAAACAATGAGAATTCATCTGAAGATTAAAACTTGTTATAACACAGTACCTCTTCAACTATCAGTAGGATGTAACTTGGGCATAGGGCATGGTAGCATCCATTCAGCATATCCTTGGATTTGGTGAAATGATAATTGAATCAAGTGGTGTCCTGTGGGTCTCTAGAGTGTGAAATTCTTGCAAGTTGAACTATCTGCCACCTGGTGGTGAACAGTGTCTTTATATATAGTGTGTATAAAATGCAGTTTAAAATTTCACTATAAACATAGTCTGTAAATTAAAAAACAGCAGTAGGCAGCTGGCACAAGATCATCAGTTGCCTCATGGGCCTGCTGCCTGAGTGCAGAGATCCCTGACAGTTTGAGAGACCTTGTCCAGCATCTTAGTTGAGGCAGTGTTCAGCTTATCTCCATTCAAATCAAAGTGCAGCATCACTGATGGCTATGTGGTGTGTTCAAGTGTAAATGTGTCTGTTTTCTTTCACCTCTTAAACAGCACTGTTTTAGATTAAAGTTTAAACAATTTTAACTACTATTTGTTTCAGAAGTTGAGAAAAATAAAAGCAACTCAATTGTTACTCTTTTCATGTTTCTACCTATAAAGGCAAATGTAAGCTGGCAAATTCAGTGCTAACCTTACTCACATCTATATAATACGATGATAAATCCTATGTCATGATAGATAGATAGATAGATACATACATGCATGCATACATAGATAGACAATATTTTCATTTCCAATCTGCAAACCATTTGGAACTGAAGTTTCAGGCAGAAGAGAAGGCAGCAGCCAAGTATCATTTTCAGATTAAAGGAGCATTTTTTTTGTGTTACATGTGTAATTCCAACTGGTAAACTGGCACCAGGCACCATCTTCTCTTTGACAGCTGTAACAGAAGGAGTATCAAGTTCTTTTCATCAGTAATCCTCTGGAATCCATAGGTTGCAAAATGTCATGCCTTTCTATTATGACTTAACTGAAGTATCTGTTGTTTTATTGATATGCTCCTCCTATTACTCCTAGGAATAAATAGTGCCAGTTAGTATATTTGATCATTAAATATCTTTTCTGCCTTCAAAGCTTACAGCTGCAGGGAAGGAAAATGTGATGAGAAGAAAGCACAAATGAAATACTTATTTACAGCTTATCTTTATAATTCTGGAGAGAAGATCTTTGTGTTCACACGACTGGCAATACGGTCTCCTGAATAAAACCCAAATGAGGAATGGTCCTGCCAGTTTTATATTATAAAGGTAGGAATGTTCAAATCCTGCCTTGAGATCAGAAATCCCACTTATAAAAGATTGGCTGGTCCTGCTACAAGACATTTTGGGCAACAAAGCTGGAAGAAATTATTTCAAAGGGCTCCTGTTAGAAGCATTTTTTAAAGATTTTTGGGGATTTAGTGGAGTTTCAAGAAGCCTCGGGACTGACTTCTCCCCAGCTCTCACCAGATTTTCGTAAGCATACTCCCACCAGAATTGGGCCCCTGAGCTTCTCATTCTGGGTAGAAACCATTAGTGTCCTCCTCATGCTGGAGCTTACCTGTCTGGCTGTGGCATATGCAGCACAAGGTACTCGGGTAGATTCTGTTCCTCATTTCTTCTGGAAGTTTTCCATCAGTAAAGGAAGAGGCTGGAACCACATTTCAAACTCAGGAAATTCTGTGAAGAGAATCTTCTGGGGACTTGCCCCCCACATACTTACTTACCATAACCTTACCTACTTGCTTAGGGCAGCACCTTTCTCCCAAAGTCCCCTACCCTGGGAGGTGATAGAGACTACAGTTGTGGCTTCCCTTTCTGTCTTCAGGGAATGCCCCTTTTATAAGCCCACCCCCCTGATTCCACCTTCAGTTTTGTGCCATGCTGTGAGGCCAGCACCAATGGGACAAAATGTGACATTCATCTGACGTTTCATCAAAGCTGCTTTTAGGTGTTGGTGAGGGTGAGCTTTCTCAAGCTATCTGCCACTTTGTGTCTATGCTGTTAGGTCTGCCATGAATGTAGCACCTCTTAATCCTGTATCAAATAATGCAAGAGGGAAGCAGAATGCAATAGCGAAGTTCCCCCATATGAAGAATGTTTTTCTTTTGAGAGCTGGATTGGGCTTTCACTACTTAAAATCAGCAGTCTACCTACATAAATGTGTGTGCATGCATGTGCACATGTACATATAAAAATGCTAATTTCAGCTTTTTGACATCAAGCAATGTCAAAGTAAAGTCATTCACCTAGACTGGCTGGAAGAACGGGCACAAGGCCTCATAAAGGCTTTTATTAATTAACTTCATTGATCTCCTGGTCTGACATTGCAGGGTCAAAGCTATGCTTGATGCTGAGTTTTTGCTGTGCCTACGCCCCCAACTTCCATGAGGTTCATTTGCAGCTGTCTACTAGCTTAGACCTGATGTCTAAATTTTGTGATTAAAGTCTGTCTAATGTCTATATTCTAAGCAATTTACTCTGCAGTCATTTAACAGAAGCTTTTCTTTTGCAGAAAGCTGTAAAATTCTGAAAGATAAAGTCATACTGTAAAATCTAAAAAAATTCTGCATAGAAGTGCAAAAGTTCTAATTGAGTCTGCCCATTTTCTTCGTAGAGAAGGCATTGTGTCTATGAGAGACTCCTTCATTCAGTGTAATTCTCCATGTGGTTGGTGTACATCCTGAACAATGCTGTTGTTCTGCTTCTAACCATGTGGAAGATATACAGAACATTTACTGGTGTTATTCATTTATATGATTTGTAAGTTAATGGGATACTTCCAGTTGGAGCATGCTTCAGGATGTTGGAAATTCTTTTCTCTTGGCTATGCTGGGAAATGTGGGAAATACAGCATCTACCCAGAAGCAATAACATAATCTCCCTGAGCAGATTGCTACCACGAAGAGCATTCTGTTTGCCATAAGATACTGTTCTCCTCCAAGGTCTGCTTGTCTTCAGATTGCAGTCTCCCAAGACTGACGGTGCATCTTTCCAAATAAAAGTGGTTAATGCTATAGAAATAAGTAAAGAATACTAAAGTATTTGATAGACACACCATTTGTTTGGAGATAGCCAAACAAATGTTTCCTTCCGTGGACATGAACTTTGAGAACTCTCCTTCTCAATATCCTCAAGGTTTCCAGATTCTAGTCTAGCAGAGTGTCTTAACTGTTAAACACCCTATGCCAAGCAGTACATGTAGGAGCACCCTAATAGCTGTAGTCTCCTACAAATGCTCTGAGACATAATCAGGCTGTAGTTTCTTTAGTGGGAAAAGAATATACATCACACTAAAAAGCCCCCTTGTGGGTAAAGAATTATCAGAAACAGAAAGAAAACTGACAACTTTCATTTAGAAAAAATGCTGAAATGGTCAAAAGACGAAGAGTAATTCCTGTATCTATTGCTCCCTGCAGAATCAGAGAAATTGTCTTGACTGTACCTGCAACCGCCCTGCAAAGAGGAGGAAACAGGAGGTACATAGATAAGGAGGAACTGTTAAAGGCTGATCAGAGAACTGAGTCAGGAGCTGTGAGGAGGATATTGGATAGATTTGTAGACTGGATTTGCAGAAGTAATTGATGAGTATCTGTCAGAGCTCCTACAGCACCACCAGTAGTGTAGGCAGTGTCAGTGTAGACCAGTGTCAACACTGTGTTTGTCAATAAATCTGTCACCACTAATTCTCATTCACATATATGGTTTGAAAAGTGTTGGAAAGAGAAAAATGTTGGGCATAGAAATGCAGAATGAATTTGCAATAACCATTATTTGAGAGTCAGTTCTGATTATTAAATATCTTTTCATGTAAAACTTTATTTATCTTTTAGGGCTAGGAACCCAAGGAACAGAGGAATTGCAGTGCTGGAGACAGCTTTAACCTGGGTTTGATCTAAGTCTTGTATCCTGCTTCCAACAATCATCAAAACCAGATGCTTTAGAAAACTGGGAATGGAATCTCTGCTAGTGATAATAATCCCACAGGATAAATTTTTAATAATATGATATGTTTTCAATATGCATGTAAATTTCTAGCCCTTTTTAATGCTGTATAGCCCATGGCCATTGCTGATGAAGGCACCAGCATGGAGCAGTAGATGTTTCAATGCAAGAGGTATGGTATGAGCTGCATTTTAAAATAGAATTCAACAAAAACTTGAATGTCAGAATATAGCAGAAAGAGTGGTTTGTTTTGAGAGTGCTTGTTCCCCAGTTTGAAAGCTGCAGCCAACACAGGCCAGCAGCAAGTGAGCTGTTGGAGACAGGCAAGGGTGCATCTTACCCAGCATGGCTTGCAGTAGGATGCCAAAAAGATGGAAAGTGAGTAAGACAAACCACAGAGATCAGAGACACGAGCTCACATGGATGCAAGTGTGAGATGGGATCACAAGCTCATTTCATTCCATAACCACTTCTGCCTGTTCTGATGTGCCAACTATATAGATGCGTTTTGATGCATTTTTTCAATGTATTTTGCATCTGTATTTTTTTACCCTTGTGCCTCATTCAGGACTGAAGATTACAAAGAGTTCCCATCAAGTTGTTTATTATGACTTCCATATCAAATCCATGTTAAATGATAAATGCCGTGAGTATTTCAATGTGGTGTGAAAATGTGGGAGCAGTCCTACAACCGATGAAAATTTCAGCAACTTTTCTTCTGCAGTGTTTAATACACAGAACATGTAGACTAATCTGATGATGCCAGTGGTCTGAATGCTATCTTGTATCTCACTAGCTCACTGGGATGTAATTAATATGAATCACTGGGCAGGTAAACAAATCTGGATTAGGCCTGGCTGCTTAAGGGAAACAATGCCTGTGACAGGCTGGCTTTATTCAATTGCAGAAGAGCAAAGAGAAGAAGGATATGACCCTGGCCACACACTACACAGTCTCACTTGATGGTTCATACAACAGGTGAGATCTGACAAAACTCCTTAAAGTCCTGGGAGTTAAGGCTTCGCAGTCCTTGGAACTCCTGTCACCCACTGAAATGGCCAAAGCATTTCAGTGTTTGTAGGGCTTCATTTTGAGTTCTGGATTTTGCTGTGGGAGTCAGCTAAGAAAAAGTTAAACATGACAACACCACAGTTAATTTTGGGATCTGAGCCTATATGTTTATGTTCCAGTTGCCTCGAAATCTCTCAGACTTGTAGGCTCAGGATCATTTTGTAAAGCCATGATAGGCCCATGGCTGTGCCTGTTATGCAAAGCAGAGGAGAGATGTTAGGATGGAGAAAGATGGGATTTATGGTGGTGTGGAGCATCTCCTATACATGAGTCTGTTCCTTGGTGGCTGACAGTGATGAGATCAGCCAGGAAGAGCTGCATCTGTAGTGTTTTATTGACCTTTCTCTCCTCCTTTCTTCTAATTTGTTGCTATCAGCAACTGGATATTTTGGCTACATCTAGCAGCAAACCTAAAGTCACTACTAAAGCTCTAAGGAGACCCATGAAAATAAGCAGCTAACCAATGAATAATTCATCAAATGCAGGAACTATTTTAATTATTTCATTATACCCTGTTTAGTATTAAGTGCAGCTTGTCTCCTGATTAGGAAGTCTGTTTTCTTTTGTTATTTCTTTTAGCATTTGTGGGAAATGACTGTGCTTTCTTCTTTCTAATCTTTGTAAAATAAAAGGCTTTTATGTTCCTTGTACATCTAGGAAGATAATAGATTAAAAACATTAAATTCTCACCTTCACAAACACAAGCTCTCTACCTGTTAAGTTTAGAATTAAACATTCTAGCAACTGCTCCGGTGGGTCAAGGGTTGGACTTGATGATCTCTGAGGTCCCTTCCAACCCGGCTAATTCTATGATTCTATGATTTCTCTTAGCATTTTATGAGTGGTGCAAGTGTATGCAGCAGTGTGGGGAGTTCCCAGACATACCCACCCACTACCACAGAGGTCTTGGAAGTATAGATGCCCACAGACAGCTTGCTCAGGCACATCAGGTGCCACCCATGCTGCTTATTGTCCTAATGGTATATACTCCATTTAACTCACTTTGGTTGAGGATACGGGGTCCTGAAACTCAGGGGTACATTTTTCCACCTTATTGCTCTGTGTGGGGAAGTCACCTATACATGTGGTAACCAGAATCTATTAAGAAGTGCAACTGCAGTCTGCAGTGTCTGCAGAGCAAATTTAAACACTCTGGTAAGTTCAGAAATGAGAAATTACATCAGCAATCCTCAGTGCAGGTCAGATCCATACCTCTCTGTTCTGGTTGACTTTTCTCTGTGTGGTGTGACAATCAGTCTGAAGTTCATGAAATGCAAAGCACAATTCACTGTTGTCATTAGCCTTGTAACAGTCAAATCTGGAGTGTGGTTTCAGTTGTGCCTCTCAGGAGATAAGATGTAATATCCTAAGGTTATTATTTTTCACACATGCTATGAAGTACAGAATAGCTCTATTCTGCAGCTATCCTCCATTTGATCCCCAGAAGGAGTATAGGGAGGTTTCAGGGAGACCTTCTAGCAGGGGGCACAAGTAGGAACTTGCTGGGAGAGAATCATATTGCCACTTTTATCATCACTGTGAACTGCAAGAAGAGTAAGGATCCAGGACTCCTGTACTCCAGTTGTCTCAAAGAGGTGAGGAAAACTGTGGTAAAGGACAGAAGATGGTTAAACCCACAGTTTCTCTAACACAGTGATTCAATATAGCTGTTTATTATTCACATATTATTCTTCACTTTCTCCTACACATTATTATGAGGGGAAAAAAAAATAATTAGTAATCACTGGATTGACTTCTTTCCAACCTATGGGGCAACTGTTCATAATAGTTGTTTATTGTTATTGAAAAGCTATTGGGTATTGTGCCTTGTTTAAAGATTTCCTTTCTCTCATATACAACACAACTGATAGAATATAATACTTACACATATGCACAGACATATACTGTACCAGTGACTGAAGGGTTGCTTCTAAGGATCTTTTCAACATGTGGTAACGTGAAAGGCACATTTCCCTTCTGAAATGCAGCAAGGGCTTGACATTGGGAGTTTATACATGGACAAACATTAATTACAAACTCCATCAGTTTTGCAGTAGATGAGGGTAAGCCACCCTTCTAGTTTTTTTTTCCTCTCCCTTTGCTCATTTGTGGCAGACCAACACCTCCAACACCTCAGCAATTTAGCCATATTCAGGAACAACTTCTGCTTTTAAAGATACACGTGCTCTGTCATGTTTTATTTTACTGGGAATGTGCTAGTTGGATATTTTCTAGCCTTATCAATTTAGTACTCTTGAATTTTCCACTCACCACAACTAGTAACGTGACAGAGCATATACCTGATAAATCCCTATACTCTGTTACGTATTCAGAATTGTCTTTGCTTCTGTCCTTTCACAACAAAGCAAAAGGAGCTCCCACAAGTTCACCTGTGACAGGAAGCAAATACTCAGTGACTATTTCTTAGAACAAGGGTGGCATTTTTTCCTGTAGGATACAATTGGCTGTTAGGCTAGACTAAGAGGAGTTGTGAGGAGAACTGTTTAGGAGAACTGTTGCAGATGAAGTACAGCTGACAGAGTGACCTGGGCTTTTGTTCCCTTTTGACTTGTTGAAAATCTGACGCATCTGAATTCCATCTTCCTGTGGCAACTCGTGTTGTAAAGGATCAAGTGGTACAGAGTGGCCCAGAGCTGGTGCTCAGTATGTGTGTGTTCAGAGTCTGACCAAGAGGGCACAGAGGGAGGCACCTATAGAGGCATGCCTAGGTGTCTTCTGCTAAGGCAGCAAGATCTTTTACTTGGCATGTCACCTGTAATATCTGATAAACATTACAGCATCCTAAATCAAAAATATGAAAAAGTAATCCACATTACCAACTTAAATAAAAACGGGAGGAAGCAATATTTTACTCACATTAAATTACTTTCAAGAGAGTGGTGGGGATAAGAAGGAATTACAACTGATGCATGCTATTCTTAAGTCTTTAATGTGGCATTTGGCAGCATTGCTAAACCAAGCACTCATTAATTCTGAATCTCACCACGAGATCTTGACATGACACTGGGAATCACCGAAGTTCAGCTAATTAATACAAGTTTTTATTTGTTTTCCTGTGGTCAAATCATTACCATTCGACTTCACATTTCCTAGGCTTCGGGAAAACAAGTGCTGGGAGAGCCGGTGGCCGCGGCCGCGCGTGGAGGGGGGGGGTTCGCCACGGTGACCTCAGCAGCGTCCACCGGCGGCAACTTCGGCGTCAAAGTGTTCATGGTGTGAGAAGAAAACGCTGGGAGGGGGCTGAACGAGCCCCGATGCTGCCGAGGCCCGGCAGCTGCCGCCCCACCGAGCGGGCCCCGCGGGGAGCGGGCTCTCGGCTGCATGCAGGCCCCGACCCCAAGGCGCGGGGACGGACGTCTCAGGCCAGCGGCTCGGCGGGGGCAGCGCCTTGGCTGCCGGAGCCCAACCGACCCTGCGCGGGGACCCGAAGGCAGGAGGAAGGGGGAGGGTGTGGGTTCGGTGTTGGATACGAGGGGGGGAAGTCAGAGTCCGGCACGGCCGGGGGGGCGGAACCGCCCAGGTGTGAGGGGCAGGGAGGGGCGGGGTGGAAGAGGGCAGGACACAGAGCCCCCCGCGGTACGGCTCCGCCCAGGTCCCCCTTAGGGCGGAGGGGAGCGGCCGGGCAGCCCCCGCCTCCTCCGCCAACACGGGGGAGGACAGCAGCTAGAGGGAGCTCCTCCGGACTGCATCTGCCCGTGCGCCCCGGTTCCTTTCATAGGCTCTCCCGCCCGCTCCCCTCCCTCCTTCCCCCGTGATGGCGGAGGACAGCGAGTCTGCGGCCAGCCAGCAGAGCCTGGAGCTGGATGACCAGGACACCTGCGGCATAGACGGCGACAATGAGGAGGAGGCCGAGCACGCCAAGGGGTAGGGGCGCACCGAAGGCCGAGCGGGCGGGCGGTATCGGCTCGGGGAGGCAGCCCTCGTCTCTGCTGCCGCCTCCGCAGCACCAGAGCTGGAGGTGCCGCCGCGGCCGCTGAGCGTGGCGGGCCGGGTCGGGCTCCCTTCGGCGAGCGGCGGGGTGGGCGGCAGCCGAGCGGCGGTCGTGCGCCCCGCTCCTGTCAGCCGGCGGGCGGCCTGCACACCGCGGCCCGGCCCGGCCGTGGGCTCCTCGGCGGCGCCTGCGCGTGTGCCGCCCGCGGTCGAAGGGGCCCCGCCGGCGGTCCCCCCGCACCCTCCTCTCGGGCCGCCTTCCGCCGCATCTGGCAGCGTGCGGCCGCGGGAGGACCCGGCCGCCCCGCAGTGCCGCCCTTGCACCTTCTGGGTCGCCTCTGCCGAAGGGAGAGGCGGGGGTCGGGCCCCCGGCCTGAGGTGAGGGTGGTGGCGGAGCTTGCGCTTCTCCGCCGAACATCTATTTGAAAAGGGCGGGTAAATACTGCTTTCCCTTCAGTGCTTTTCTAAATTTGGGGTCCTTTCTTGGATTTTTTTTTTGGTTTTTTGTTTTTGGGTTTTTTTGCCGTTATGAAGCTCCCTGTAATGGGTCTCGGCGCTCTGGGGAGATGCCCCCGCTTACTTGTTTGGGTTGGTTCCCTCGGGTCAGCCCTCACGGCGGGCACCCCCCAGACTGTCCTCACCGGCTTCCCTCCCCGGCATGGGGACTTGTCCAGGCATCATCGTGTCCGTCTGTCGTACAGACACTCCTCCTCAACGTCACCTATTGTCCAAAAGGAAATATTACCTCTAAATCCACAGGCTGTGGAGAGAAGAGCGTGTGTTTTCCTGAGGCGTGAGCCGGAGCAAACGCTGTTGTGGTTGTAGTTCCTTCTCTGCTCGTCTTGTGTCTTCAGTCCTCTCGCCGGGGATCAGGCGCTGTCTGCAGTTTCCTGGGGAGGTGACAGGAGGGGCAGCTGCCCGGGACGCAGCCCCTCTCACCCCACCGGGGTCGGGCTGCCTGCAGCCTGGATCCCTGCGGGCACAAGGTGCCGGGGTCTGGCTTCCTCTGCAGCGGAGGGCTTTTGAGGCAGGGAAGTGGTTGCGAAGAACATCTTTTTAAAATTGACCTCATTTAAATTTACTTTTGTGTGTGTCTTGAGGGGTTAGAAAACCCTCTGTTTCTCTGTGACTGCAGAGAAAACGCTTTGTTGTCGCAACTAGGAGTGGCTGGAGTAACCGAAAATAGAAATAGGTTAATCTATACACTGCTACACAAATGTCTTCCTCATGTATTTCTGATTCATCTAGTTGAGACTGTTTCTGTAGGTGATGGATGTTTGAGGATATACGGTGTTTGTCGTCCCCTGCCTCTAGGATTTACTTGGCAACAAGCAGCTCTGCATCTTAAATGTGGCAAGAGAAATCCAGGAGCCTTAGGAGGACTGACTTGTCTAAAAGGCAGGAAAAGGGAAAACTTGGATGCTTGCTGCTCTGTCAGTGAATTCATGGAATACATTGTTGAGTGAAAAATAATTATAGTAATAGAAATCTGGGATGTTAAAAGGGGACAAATAGCATTTGGGGGCTTTTATTACATTTGTTTGCATAAATATCCCAGTGTTCGTGATCACCAAATATGGAGAAGTGATACCCCTGATGGCAGAGAATGATTATTTATTGTTTTTCATTGGAGCCAACTTGATGTGCCACACCATACTGTTTGATAGCCAGGTGTTGCCTGTCTAGAATTCATTTGTATCTTATTCCTACTCCAGTTTCCTCTTCTGTTTGTGTGCATGACAGAGCTGTAGCTGCCCTCTGCAGTGTAGCTCAGAGGCTGCTGTGACAGCGAGTGCAGGAGCAGTGTGTAAGAAGCAGCTGGGAAACAAAGAATTGCACTTTCCTATGTTGTGAATTGCAGCTTGCTGCTCTGCTCCAGCTTGGTTCTTGCTGAGGGACAATTGCTGTGGCTGTGGGCTGTATGCCATTCTCCTACAAACTTGTTTTTGTTTAACGTCCCAGATGTATTTTAATGAGTATTTCAAAGAAGCTGCCTTATTCATTGCTGAATAAGAATGTGAGTGCTTCCAAGTCATATGAAGTTTAATTAAGTTAGCAGTAGATAATTTCAGTAGAAGAAGCCTCTACATATTACTGTCAGTTTTCTATCATGTTTCTTATCCATGAAGTCTAATACTGACTTTTGAATTACTTAATTTTCCTCTAATCTTTGAGAATTTTTTGGTTAGTGGTTTTTTGCAGGCTGAAATATTCAAACAAATTCTATCAAGTGAAGAGAACATTCTCACAACAAACACAAAGATGTAATCTTGATCTGGGAGATTAAACTATTGTGCTAGGAGGGTAATTATTCCCTGTTTTCTCCTACCGTAGTGTATTGGGTCTTGACGTAGCTTTAAACTTTGCTTTGAGCTTTTAGATTTGGTTTTATATACCTAAGCAACTTATGAGCAGTCTTAACTACTTGAGTACGTAGTCATACTACGTATGAGTGTGTCAACTGACTTGTTAAATTATAAATGGTCTCTCTTGCTGCCAGTCAGTGTTTAATTTCACAATATTTTAGCGCTCGCTTTTTTAGAAGGAAGTAAGGTATGTGTTCATGTTGGTCTCGAGTAGAATTGCTCTGTAAATGAAGTTAGTTTCAAGATGTTCCTTAGCATTTGGAAATAGGTCCTTGTAATACTGACCACAAAAAAGCCCCCATGATTTGTAAATCTAGGTATGACTTAGATTACTTTTTTAATATCCTATTCTTAAATATGCTTAAGCACTGAATGATTGTGGTAGAAAATACCATTTTATAGCTCTCAACTATGCATGTCTTTGTCCTCTGTTTCTGCTCCTGTTTTTTAGATGCAGGATTATGTATGTAGTGTGACTCATCTCTGTTCTCCTGTGTTTGCAGCTTGCTCCTGATAGATGCATTTTGCTGTACTTGTTCTGTTTCATAATAAAGTGTTGTTTATAAAATAGCTTTGTTATGTGTATGTAGAAAGAAATTTATGTATTGTACCTGAAGACACCCTGATGAGCCTGGCTTTGTGAGGTGTCTCAGCTGATTTTAAATGGCTCCTTATGCTCAGTGGCAGAAAGGCTCTGGACACAGAACGTTTAGTAAACAGATGAGGAAAAAGTATGACCTTTAAACAACTCCCTCCAGCCCTCACAGGTTACTTATATTGAATGTTTTAGTAGTATACCTCTGTGATTATTGTTAAATGGCAGCTTTATAACCACCACTACTTTTACATTTTAAAAGAAGATATATACTTTTAAGGTACTGGAGGCAGTGCTCAGTTTTGGCAAGCAAAATTTACATCTTGGAGTACAGCCTTACAGACTTGAAGGGGAGGCAGAGGAAACATGCAGAGTTTTGAGGAATATCCATAGAGTGAGGTTTTAAGACATTGCTACTAGATTTTCATGCTCAAATATAAATAATATTACTTTGACATTGTTTTGAGTCTCACCCATACACATGAGATCTGGTTTTTGTGATTGAGAAGATGTATATAAGTTCTTCAGCAATATAGTTTTGCAGCCTTTCTTACTCACAGGGAGTAAAAATATTGTGAAGGCAAATACCTCACACAGGCCTAGGACTTTGCATCTTAAGCATAAATATCTGAAGTACATGTTTGGTTTTAAAATTGACATATTGCTAATTTAAAATTGCCATTCCATGTAATTTAAAACAGATGTTGATATTACAAAAAATAAACCCGTTTCTGCTACAGCAGAAGTTGGAATCATAAAAGGCAATTAAAATAACACTGACGAATATTCAGTGGGAAAGATAAATTTAAACCAATGGAGGCAAAACAGTTTGACCACCTGAGTAAGGTAACTGTCATGCTCCTCATTCCTTCATCTCAGCTTTTCATGCTTTTCCTCAGCTCCACAAAGTTTCTCTGCCTTTGCTGCACTCTTCCATAAAGGCAGTAAGCATCCCCATTTTTCAGTTGAAAAAAAAGATAACCCCAAAACCAACATATGCAAGGAGAACCAAAAGTCTTTTTTCACATTTATGCAAAACACCAGATGTGTGTACATAAGTAGAAAGTTATGTGGGTGGGATCATGGGCTTGCATTTGGAACTTGCAGACAAAATCATAAAACTGTGGGCCTAGACTGTCTCAAAGTCATATTCACAGCCTCTTTCTGTGGCAAGGTTAAAGTTGCCTTGGGGCAGAATGGGGTCTTTTGACTCATCTTTTGTGTCGGTTAATTTTCAATTTTCATGTCACTTTTCTGCTGGTCTCACTTCTTCCTTATTCGTCAGACTGAAAAACCCATCACCGTGAATGCTGTTAAAATTATTTTTGACCACATCTCAGCTTAGATACATACTCCTCAGCCTCAGAATGTAGGCTCACCCTCCTGTTAGTAAAGTACTCCTGCTGTAAGCATGGCTCAGTTGGACTGACAAGGTGAAAATCTTCCTGGAGTCTAACACTCAGTATTTTTCGTAGTATTTCCAGCTGTGGTCTGTGTGGTGAGCTGGACTGGGTCATATGTGTTGATCTGTTGCTTGAAAAGGTTATGTTTCCTGACCTGACATCTAGACATAGCATCAACCTGAGCTGCATGTCCTTTTTCTGCTTCTCCTGTGGGACCTGCTCTCAGAGTTGTCACTTCCACGGTGGCAGGGTAGTTCAGCAGAGGAGATTTCATGCTTAAAGATCAGCTTTCAAGAAGTGGAAAACAGCCCCCCTCCCAAAACTTCTAAAAGTGAGATATATGATGACACCATTAAATGTATTTGCATATAACCAAAGGAGAATTCTGATCTTAGTCAGCAAACAAGAATGTTTAATTAAAAGAAAAGCTTTTAAATAGGAGTCTTTGCTTTTAATCTTGTTAGGCTGCGTATCTTTTGTTCTCTCATGTCCAGTGTAATTACTACAAGTTGAGCAACAAATTTCCTCCCTTCCTAGCCAATTCTGACTCCCAGTTTTAGTTAGCCTTTTGGTTCTTTTCAAGGCATAGTGTAAGAAGGGAAAACAAATCCTGAGCTGTTTTACTTTTGCCCTAATTTGCTTGATATCTCTGGTTGTAACTTGTGTTGGACAAACCTGTTTACTCAGTGGAAGTTTCTGCATGCTGCCTGCTGCCAAACCTCTGGGTTACAGGCATGCCTAAATAGTTGAAGAACAAGTGGATCTCTCTTTAAATCCTCTTTTTACATTCTGTGGACTGTAACAGTGAAAAAATAGACTAACTCAAGCAGGAGACTGTGCATAAATTCTGTCAGTTGACCCTGGATGACCTGTCAGAGAAAGATTCTAGTATTTATTTTGCAAGGGACAGTGTGAAAACTAATCCTGAAAGTCATAAGCCAAAGAGTAGGATTTTGGAAGATTTTTTTTTTTTTTTTAAATGAGTAGTTTTAATCATCATGTTTATTTTACAGCAATTTATTCACCATCTATATTTGACATCAATTTGGTCCTGTATTTTCTCTCTCCCAGCTGAAAAATATGCATTTCTATATGAAAAGACCTTGAACTGGTCAAAGAACAAACTGTGATTACCCTGTAAAAGTACAGTTTAACTAGGGATAACAGTAGGGACTTAGCAAAGCTGCTTTTTCTCCATAGTTGCCAAACTTATTTTTGTACAGTCGTTTATTATTTCACCAAACTTAAATAAAACATTTACCCTCAGGTAATCCCACTGAGCAGAATTCCCCCTGTGGTGCCATTAGGGCTGTCTTCTGCTGAAAGTCAGGAAAACAAGTGAGCTGCTCCAGTGCAACTCAGAGCTCGCTGCCTGCTGAAGGTGTCTGTTCAAGAACTCTCTGCTGAAACTCTTGGCAGGCTTAAGTTGAACACAAAAGCCCTTGGAAGTCAGCTCAAGGACAGAGTGGCATCATTTGTTCCCTATAAGATGCTAGATAGAAAAAGGTAAAAGTTTGTGGTCAGACAATGAAAGTAGAAGAATGTGTCATTAAATGAATCTTAGCAAAGGTGAAATTGTTTTCCCCAGTATTTTTGTCTCAATTTTGCCAGAGGCAGTGAAGTACTAGGTTGTGTACACCTTTTTTTTCACTCTTGTGTTTATAACCTCTCACCAGGTCTCTGGGTCAGTTCAGTTCAGTTCTGTACAAAATATAAGCCTACTATATGTGCCTTCTAATAGATTCACATTAGATTATTTTAAACTTAGATCACAGAAATAGCTAACAGAATTGTCTAGGTGATTGGGCAATATCTTCATTCTGCAACAGAAAAGTTTCTGCCTGCCTCACTTGCATAACTCCATCTTTCATGTCTGCAAACTTCAAGTAAATACTGCAAGTTCTCTTCTCTGTCTTGTGTGAATGTTTGGTCTGCTACAGTGTTGTTCATTGAGTAACTCCTTGGTCTGATCCCAAAGGATGCTGCATTTATACCTCCTCTTTCTGGGGGCAAAATTTAATCCAGTGTAACCATGAATTTTAGGACTTCTTGGTGTTAATCTTCCACTCACAAAAATGAGTCTGTTTTGATTAATTGCTGGCTTTTGGCCTCCAAGATAGTTATTTGGATGTTTTCTTATGAAGTTCAGCTCTACAAGGTGTAGATGCTTAGACTGAGCATCATAATTTTAAAAGTGGGCATGTTACAGTGAATAACATGGCCTCTGCAAATGGCTTGATCTTAGTAACTTAGTTCTTCTGGGGTCTCTTACGGTTTGCCAGTGTCATATCTGATTTTTTTTCCCTTCCAGAATTAAAATAAATAATTGTTTGTTGCATTGACTTTTTCCTTCTCCAGTTAAACACATCTAAGCCCCCAAATCCAAGTGATCTGTCTCCAACTCTTATGTACATATAGTTTTACTGGAAGATTAACCTGTTGAAGAGGATCCAGTGTTAACTGACTCACTGCCTTCTCATTTGCCTTCTGTCTGAGAGCTGCTAACACCTCCCACATTTTGGAAATTCTTATCTAGTCTTGATATTATATCTCAATCATGTGTCAAATTAGAATCTGCTAAAAGAAGAAAGGAGTTGCCTTATCAATAGTCAAAATATGTCAGAATCTACAAGTGCAAAACTTTGTTGATGTGTTTGGGTTTTTGTTTTATTGTTTTGGTTTTTTTTAATTCAGGTTGACTCTGTACTTACTCTTTTAAAGCACAGATATTTGTTTAGTGTTTTTAGTCAAATGTCAGTAAGACTTTCATTCTACTTAAGCTAGAAAAAGGATTCCCTGAAGACAGAATGTTTGTTTGGATTCTTCTCAACTACTTTTGTGTCTGATGGTTGAGTGTGAAGGAGAAAGAATATTAGGCCAGTAATAGAATCAAAGAATCATTTAGATTGAAAAAGACCTTTAAGATCATTGACTCCAACTATAAATAGTTACTTAATTCCCAAGGTTACTTTCATTAGTTCTTTCACATTCCTGAGTTCCTCTAAACTCTTGTTGAACTTAGTCATTTCAAGTTTGTGCCAGGTAGTATCCTGGAGAAGAGCACTGGCTCATAGTGACACTGGTGTGTCAAAACCCCTGGTTGTGCTGGGGTCTGACTATAAAGCAGATTAGGAGCACTTGCTGGAAGTTTTTCATCAGTGCTCTCACTTCCCCCCTTCCTTCTTTCCCTTGCCTTTTTCTTCACATTCAGACTTCTGTTGGACTTTTCATATTGAAATGCTAGTTTTTCCATATTTAGTTATTTTGAATTTTAAGCTCAGTGATGCTGCTTTTTTCATTGCACATTCTCTGAATCTCTGGCAGAAGTCCTGGAGGGGATTTGGGAGCGAAGAAGAAGAAAAAGAAGCAGAAGAGAAAAAAGGAGAAGCCAAATTCTGGAGGCACCAAATCAGATTCTGCGTCTGACTCCCAGGAGATTAAAATCCAACAGCCTTCAAAAGTGAGAACCTGGTTCTGTTTTAATTTGTGCTTGCTTTCTAATTTAATTTCAACTTGTGTGTTGTTTTTTGGTAAAAGCAAGTTGGTTGTTGTGCCTTACCGTGTCAGAGTTAAGCAAATGGTTGCTGTCCTGAATAGAGAGAGAAGCAAGGTATGACCTGTTTTTTCCAGAGTGCACGAAGTTAGCTGGAGAGTTGTTGTCACCACCACACTGGTATACTGTGAGAAAAGCAGAGGAGGAGGTGTTTTGTCTTTCTTTTCCAGCGGTTAGAACTAAGGCCAGTGACAGCTTCACTGCTGGGAATCTTAATCTCCAGTGGTAATGTTTTTAAATAGACTCTCTTTTTGATGCATTGCCTTCAGTTTGGTCACCATCTAACTTGGCTTAGTACAGTTTCAGTAACTTGTACAGCATACTGCTATCTCATGGCCAGCATCAACAGTAGGAGGGAAAATATGTGCTAACCAGAGTCTCATATGGGCAAACAAGCAGTGTGTCATCTTGCATGAAATGCTGTAATCTCTAACATGAAGAAGCAGAATGAAGAAAATTTTTACCATCTGAAAGCCTTCTGGTGTAAATAAGAAAGCAAAATTACGTGAGGAGATGTGCAGCCTTTGTGGGCTTTTGTAATAAAATAGCATTGTCTATGTGTTCCTGACTACCATGTTCTCAATGAACAGTGAATAATATGACATTGGTGGCTTTTCAACATACTGATTCTATCCCAAGAGAAATCTGAACCTGAGAACTGAAATTTATAACATGATGATTTGAATGTTTATGGACCACTGAGCATGTTGAAGTAGTTATATTTGCTTTATCAGAGTGATGTGAAGAAAGATAACACTGTTTTAGCAGTGATAAATGGCAGCTGTGGTATATAGGAACTATTCATCCTGTGAGATTTGTCAAGTAATTTGGGGCTGCCAACTAATTTTAGGGAAAAAGTTGTGTTCTGGCTAAGTAGCATACTAGTAGATTTTGTGTTGTCCCTTCTATGTGTTACCTCCATTGCTTTGAATGGGCACATTTGGCACAGGGGAGAATTTTTAATATATTGAGGTATCTTAAGTACCTTCTGAACTCACCATGTATTTTCATACTGTGTTTCTATGAAGCAGGTGGCATGCATTGGTTATTAATTTCAAAACTGTCTTGTATTTGCCAGTAACCTCAAGCTCTTTTGCAGTTGAAGTGAGTTCAAGTTTAATGTTAACATGAAGATATAGTTCATTGCTGTGGTATTGTGGGATTTCCTTGGTTTCCTGCTGACCAAACTTAACTGTTCCATATGTTCCTTCTAATTGCATTTAAAGGAAGCTACTTCGAATTTTTTGTTTTCATGTGCAAGATTGTAATCTCCAGCACCTTGTGGTCTTGTGCATCATTTCTGCAGTGTGATGCATTTTGTAAACGTGCAAGCCTATCCTTGTTCTGAGTTATGTACTTAGAGGGGCACAGTGATTATTTTACTGTCAAGAGAATCTTAGTTGGTTACCAGTGCTACAAAATTTTCTTTTGTTGGCATAGAAGTTACTAAAGTATTTCTGTCAAGCTCTAGGCAGCTAAGTCTATGTGTCTTCCACTTTTCTCTAGCTGCAAATGCATCACTGCTAGCTTATTTGTTTGGTGGTTTTTTTACCTTCTCTGATATGTTCTAGATGTCCACACTCCTAAGGAGATGAGTTTATCTTGGACAACTTTCCTATTTTAGATTTTTTGAAAACATTGTAGACTGCTCATCTGGGTCAGTGTGGTGACATTTTTTTGCTTTGCTACTCAAGGGATATTTAGAATTTGTATTCCTTGTGTTACGTGATTTAGCATTTGTTTGCTCTTGGTTGAAAAGAAGTTTACAAAGTATTTCAGAGGAAAGTGACATTGTACCTACACCTTATGTTTAAGAGATCAGGTTGTTTATTCTCCAAGGATGGAAACTCCACAACCTCTGTAGGCAATCTGTTCCAATGTTTGACTCCACTTGTGTTTAAAAAAACCCTAATTCCTTATATCTAAGTGGTTGATTTGCTGATTTGCATTATTTGTCCATTTATTCTTGTCCTATCAATGTGCTCCTCTGAAAAGACTGGGCTCAATTTTCTTTACATCCTCTTAGTAGACAGCAATAAAATTTCTTCTTCTCCCTTCACCTTCTTTTCTTAAGGCTGAACAAACCAAGGTCTCTCATCAGCCCCCAAATCATTTTGGTGACCCTTCATTGACCTTGCTTTTACTATGTCAATGTTTTCCTTGCAGCTGGGAACCCAGAAACAGTGAGGTGTGATGTCAGGGTTGTCAGATAAAGGGGAAGACTGGCTGGCCAGTCTTACAGGTACAACCCAGTGTGTAGCTGTCTTCCTCTGCTGCTCAGCAAACTGTTGGCTCATGTTCAGCTCTCTCATCCCACCAGGATGTCCATATTGTTTTCTGCAAAACTGCTTTCTAGCCAGTCCATGCTGGTCTCTGCCATTGCTAAAGCATTATTATTATTATTATTATTATTATTATTATTATTATTATTTTATTATTATTATTATTATTATTATTATTTCTTGTTACTATTATTATTATTTCTTGTTCTTGCCTTTGTCATGAAGTTTCTGTTTCCAGCCTGTCAATGTAGCAGCTTTGAAGTCCAGCATAACAGCCACTCTCATCAACTAGATATCATCTGTGAACTTGCAGAGAATGCACTCTTTGCACATCCAGATCCTAATAATATCAAGCTCTGAGTTCCAGGAGATCAAAGGAGGGGGTCAAAGTACTCCACCTTGCCTTCTTGAAGATAGGTGTGGCATTATCTCTTTTTCCAGTCCTAAGAAACCTCCAGCAAGGCTGAAACTTTTCATCTTTATGATAGATGATAGTTGTAGTAACACCAGACAGCTCCCTCAGATGCATCCAGTTTCTTCTTATCTACTTGTGCATGATTAGTTTGTTAAGTGGTCTCTAACTTTGTCTACAGCTGTGGTTAATGGAAATCTCGCAGTCTGTGCTACAAAGCTCAGGGACATCAAAAGTCTGAGGTGAGATCTTGACACCAAAACTGAGGCAAAAAAAGCATTGCCTACCTTTCCCCTTTACACAGCAGTGCCGGAGGAGACATTTCCCATAAACTGAAATTAAACAAAATCTCTCTTGTTTCTAATTCCTGTGAAGTTCTGTAAAGGTTTTTCTTGCTCTCCATTAAAGGAAAAGAAAAAGGACTGAAAGTACATTTCTTATCCAGGCTGATCTCTGAATGTGTTTGAAAGGAAAGCAAATACCTCCTGATGTCACTAGTCATGTTGTACTTAGTACCAAAATGTGAACTTTTTACTTTATGTATTCAAATAAGATCTTTTTAGAACATAGTATCTTTTTTTAGATTTTCTGTTTTCTTCTTCTTAATATAGAAAAAACATCAGACTTAAAATAAACTTACAAAATAAATTACAGTGTGTCAATATTTATGTATGATTTCATAATGTACTGATAAGATTTCAGAATTTATGTAGTGCCATTAGAAGTATTTCTATCAGGCCAGTGTGTAATAGGCAAATTGATTTTTAGTTGAGAAAAGAAATGATGAAAATAATCCAGATCTAGAAATAGGTCAGGGGTTTTTTGCTGCAATAGTGTTGCTCTAAAGCACGTAAATATATTAATTCACAACTACTGAGGTGGCAGGTGTTTAAAGCATGCTCATAGGTAAAATTTCACAATACTTAAATTAATGAAATAAATGGTGCAATCTTTGGACAGTACATGTTTGTACTCTAAATAGAAAATGATAGCCTGCCTGAGCTACAGGCCCAAGGTTTTACTGCTTCTGTGACTGAGAAAACTGAGGCAGATGCTTTATGAAGCTTTATATCATTATTACATATTATTTATGGTGGCTTTCCAACACATTAATCCTAGAAAGAAGGTGGAATATGGACACAAAGAGCCGACAATAAAATAATTTAGTAAAAAAATGCAGTTAAAAAATATATATATATCTGGCTTGAAATCTATGCAGAATTGCTTAAAATTTTCCAATGCATTTGAAGACTATCCCTTAAAATGTATTTATTGCACTGCAGTCTGCAAAAACCTCTGAGCACAAGTATGCTGTTAGTAATCCTCAAAAAAAGACTTATCATTTGGGAGATAACAAAATGAAATTAATAAATAGATTAAAAGAAGGGAGAGGGAAAAATCCCTTTAGGTTTGGGAGTCTGTTACCATTACTGCTCTGTATTTTTCTGTGCAGGTTAAGTATGCATTTCAGTTACACGTGCTCATAGTGATAAAAAGCGAGGGTTTCAGAGCTCATTTTAGAAATGCTGAGCCTTAGTTTTTATGCTTTTCAAATAACTTCTTAAAAGATTTTTCATCTTTCCACTTAAAAGTTGGTTTATTTTATATTTGTTTGCCTCTAGCAGTTAGAATTATCTTTAGTTGTGAGTCTCAGCACAGTCGGTGTTAGTGGCAAGATGGTTGACTCCTAGGTATGAAACATTGCAGAAAGGTACTTGCTGTAATACCTACAAACCGATCGAAAGCAGATACAATGTAACTAAAAGTTGATATTTGTAGCAATAGAGCAATACCTGAACCATAGTGAATTTTAATATTATTTTATATTGTTGGTATGAAATACAACTTCAAGCATCTCTATGTACCAGTGATATCTTTATATTGTTAAGATACCTAAGCTTATCTGCTTTGCTGTTTTATGGTATTTTACCAGGGTGAGTGGGCAGGGGATATAGATAGCTTTTTATTGTGATACTGGTATCCTGCCATAGTCCTTCAGTATTGGTATTAAGTCACTGAAGTTTTGTGGTTAAATGTACTACTCAAAACTATCAGGCATTTTGTGAAGTCGCTTGCTGCCCACCTCACTTTCCATCTTCCTGCCTCTGAGGTTTATACCTCAACTAACCATGATGAGTAGAGTACATGAGAGAATGTGTAGCAGTAAAATAATGTGTGTACAACTTGTTAGAAGTAAATGTACTCAATAAGCCTCCTCTTCTGTTTGTCTCCATGTACAGAATCCAGCTATTCCAATGCAGAAGCTTCAAGACATCCAGAGAGCGATGGAGCTGCTCTCTGCATGCCAAGGCCCAGCAAAGAATATTGATGAGGCTACTAAACGTAAATACCAGTTTTGGGATACACAACCTGTGCCAAAACTTAGTAAGTTTAACTGGACCTGGGCATAAGATCTGTCTTATTGACCGCTAAAAGAATATGTGTCAGCTGTGTAGCATGCTCTCTAAAATGGGTGTGAAGTTGGACTGTGTCCAGTAGAGATCCATAATCTTATGTGTAGGTTACGTGGAATTCTTGATATTGGCTGGGAAAGTGCTTGCCCTCCTCAAAAGTTATGCAACATAATACAGTGTTAATAAATGTCATTCTGGTGTTCTCTCTAAAAACAGGAAATGGTATTGAAGTAGCATTCCTTGTATTTTAGATCTGAACTCCTGAAGAACAGAACATAGAAGTCTTTTACACTTCAGGGGAAACAAGGACTCTTACGTGGTGACAAGGAGAAAATGGATGATTTATTTAATCTTAAATGTTTTTTTTTCCTATAGATAGATTTGCTATCACAGAGATAATGATTCCTGCAGTAAGTTACACTGTTTTCAGGTGGCTTTAAGTGGGTAATAGTGCTTCTCTCAAGTGTGAACACTTACTGCTGTGTTCACATGCTTCCTCCACAGTGTTCACAACCATGAAAACATGCTCTCTGAGTCCATTCTCTGTTTTTGCTATCAAGGGAGGTGGAGAGGTGACCTGCCCCTGCTCTTAATTTTGTAAGACATTTTGGCAGACTACTTTTTATACTGATTTGCTCCCTGATAACACAGTCGGTAAATCTTAGTCTTTGTAGAAGACAGTTGCTGACTCTTGCTTTTTCTGAATTGCTTTCTGAACCTTCTTACCCCTTCATTATCTTCAAACTAAGCAGTTGGCCCTTCAGTGCTAGTGAAACCTGGGAACCCCACAAGTAAAGCAGTCTTGGTGCAATAGCTGTCATTGTTCTTTTCTGCCAGTTTCTCTCTGACTCTAGAGACTGATGTGGAATAAGCAGAAATAAGGTAGACACTAAAGCACAAGAGCACTCTGGTCTCTCGCCACAGGGCAGCTTTTTGTATTAATCCTTTTCTGTAGTTTAATCCATAGTGATCTCATCTATCCTGGGCTTCCTGGCATAGAGAAGTCCAGAGCAGAGTCCCTGGGTGCAATATTTTCTACTGGATTGAGCCGACTTGCCCTGGCACTACTCCATACAAACTATCCAGAGACCTCTGTAACTAATGGTAGTAATTGTCACAGTAATCCTGCCTAGGTGGAGGAACAGCTGAAATAACCTGATGTGTTAATCAGAAAACACTCTGGCCATAACAAAGCTTTTCCAGAGCTCATTCAGTTGTCTGCACAGCAGTTCCAGGAGTTAAATCTGGGTTATTCAATATAACAGCACTTCTACAGAGATGAGTCTGTCACTTGTCAGCCTGAAAGGACTAATACATTGGCTCCAAAAATTATTTGTTATTCACTAAAAATATGCTTTGTTGTATTTTACTGGCAGAGCTTTTTTTGAACACTGTTTATGAATTGCTTTTTGATTCTGTTGTTATTTTTAAAATTTATTTTTCTTAAGCTTTTCCTTTATCTGCTGAGTGAACATATTGGGAGATCTTCATTATTTGATATGCTGATATGCTTAGGTGGAAAAAAAATTATCTGTTGATTCCAGAAACAGCTGTAGGGATCTTTGCATTAATATACCTTAAAAATTCATCTGCTTTTTAGTTAAGATCGTTAGCACTAGGCCCTCTAGTTAGGCTAGGTCTGCAATGTAGTGGCAGTAACATTTAGGCTGCTGACACTTTCCAGAATTTGTCTAAAGGTGGTGGTGATGATGATCTTCCCAACTAGACAGCAGGCCATAACTATTTGTCAAGATTCCACCCCAGTTGGGAAAAGTCTGTACTACAAAGGAATGTTTGACTGCATAGAGCTTGATTATAGGGTTGACCTTGGTGCTGGGGAAGGCTGTGGAGCAGATCGTCTTGAGTGCTATCACACAGCACCTCCATCATCACATGACACCTACAGGACAACAAGGCAATCAGGCCCAGTCAGCATGGGTTTATCAAAGGCAAATTCTGCTTGACTAACGTGATCTTCTATAACAAAGTGACTGACTTAAGAGGAAAAGCTGTGGATGTTGTCTAGGCTTCAGTAAAGCTTTGACATTTCCCACAGCATTCTTCTGGAGCACCTGACTGCTTATGGTTTGGACAGGCATATGCTTCACTGGGTAAAATCCTAGCGGGATGGCCAGGCCCAAAGAATTATGGTGAATGCAGTTAAATCCAGCTGCTGGCAATGTTCCCCAGTGATGTTCCCCAGGGCTCAGTATTGAGGCGAGTTCTCTATCTTATCAGAGATCTGGAGGAGAGATCAAGTGTACCCTCAGAAAGCTTGCAGATGTCACCAAGTTGGGTTACTAATCTCAAGATCAGTAAGGTTCTGCAAAGGGACTGAGGACCAAGGCCAAGGCCAACAAAATGAGATTTAGCAGGGCCAAGTGCCAGATCCTGCACTTGGGTCACAGCAGTCCTATGCAATACTGCAGGCTTGGAGAAGAGAGGCTGGAAAGGACCTGGCAGTGCTGGTCAACAGAACCACTGTGCCTAGGTGGCCAAGATGGTCAATGGCATCCTGGCTGGTATCAGTTGTAATGGGCCAGCAGGAACAGGGAGGTGATTGTCTGCCTGCACTCAGCACTGGTGAGGCTGCACCTTGAATATTGTGTTCAGTTTTAGGCTCCTCACTACAAGAAAGACATTGAGGTGCTGGAGCGTGTCCAGAGAAGGGCAGCAAAGCTGGTAAAGGGTCTGGTGCACAAGTCTTATGAGGAGTGTCTAGGGTTGTTTTAGTTTGGAGAAAATGGGGCTGAGATAAGACCTCGATATCTACAGCTACCTGAAAGGAGGTGGTTGTTGATCACTTCTCCCAGGGTGCAAGTGATAGGACAAAAAGACATGGCCTCAGGTTGCACCAGGGCAGGTTTGGAATGTATACTAGGGAAAATTTCTTTGCCTAAAGGGTTGTCAGGCTCTAGAACAGGCTGCCTAGGGGACGTGGTTGAGTCACCATACGTGCAGGTATTTAAAAGATGTGTGGATATGGTGCTCAAGGACATGGTTTAGTGGTGGACCTTGGAGTGTTAGGTTAACAGTTGGACTTGATGACCTTAAGTGTCTTTTCCAACCTGGATGATTCTGTGATTTGGCAGGTGCTGCTCCATGGAAGAAAAACAGCTTCCTTTTATAGCTGTATATGGAGGAACCGGAGCTGTAAAGTAAGGGAGAAGAAGAAAGCACACATTCATGTTGGATTTTAAGAACAAGTTTCACATTTCATTAGCATCCCTTAAATGCCTGGGCTTTGCCATGCCACTACTCCTGAGTCATCCTGTTGAGTTCAGGTCTGTTCAAGTCAGTGGTAAAGAGGATCCAAGCCATGGCTTGTTGGCCATGAGTACCTGTTTCTCATGATGAGAGTGAGGATCTCGTGGCTGGCTCAGTGTTGTGTGTGTGCTGATAAATTGATGTCCACTGTTATGAAATACTGGGTAGCAATTGAGGTAGAGTAGTTCTGTGCATATTTATAGATTCTGATGAGATAATAATTGATCTGCATGCAATCTATGAAAATGAGAAGTATTACTAATTTTTTCAGCATTTTTTTAAAAGCTTCATGTTCCCATCATGTAATTATGAGAAAAAAAATCATGAGTTAAATGCAGTTTTAAGCACTACCAGGAGAGCTGGCAATGTAACTGTTCTGTTTTCTTTTTTTGTTTTGTTTTCTTTTTTTTTTTTTTTTTTTTTTAATTTCCTCCTCCTCCCTCAAAAGATGAAGTTATAACTTCACATGGTGCAATTGAACCAGATAAGGACAATGTCCGTCTAGAGCCATATTCTTTGCCACAGGGTTTTATGTGGGACACATTGGATCTTAGCAATGCTGAAGTTGTAAGTCAAAAAATTTTATATGTATCTAAAAACATTGAAGTTTTTTCTGACTGATGTGTATGGATAAATCTGTGTATTTTTTTGTCTGTTTTCAGCTGAAGGAGTTGTACACACTGTTAAATGAGAATTACGTAGAAGATGATGATAATATGTTTAGGTTTGATTATTCACCTGAATTTCTTCTGTGGTGAGTAGCAAGTTCCATGTTCTCCTATGGCTGGAGTGCAAAGAAGGGTGTTTTAATTACATCTTCTTAGGCAGTAATTTGTAATTATATCTGTCAATTCTAGGGCACTACGTCCTCCAGGCTGGTTACCCCAGTGGCACTGTGGGGTTAGAGTGTCTTCAAACAAAAAGCTGGTAGGATTCATAAGTGCCATCCCTGCAAACATTCGTATTTATGACAGGTAAAATGCATCATTACTTTTGGATTTGTAAAAGAATAACACCTTGAAACAAACCTTAAAACTTACAAAGAGAGTCACTGATGACCAACAGTCAGAAGTATCCTGTGTATGTAGTAGAAAATATTTTTTTACCCTTTATTTTCTAAAAAAAAATTTAGGGCTTCTTACAATGAAGGGTAGCAATGTATAGATAAGGAGTTTTCTTATTGATGAATGATGCACATAATGACATAGAATTTTCTAACCCTACTGGAAAGTATTTAAAAAATGGTCAGGTTGCAATCCTTGGCCGGCTCTTCATTCACAGGCAGTCATTAAGTATTATGATACCATGTAGCCTGTGTTTGAATGCCATTCTGTAAATAAAGTAAGGCAACTGATTAAGTCTTGGTAGAATTCTGAAAAAGAATATTGCAAACATCTGAGACAGCTTTTGTATTGCACAATTTGCCGTTACACTGGCTGTATCATAGATCAGAATTGTTGAAGATGTACCTTGTAACAGGCCAGAGAGTTTACTTATACTCACTCTTTTGTCACAGCATGGAAAACTACAGTTACAAAGATTTAAATACACAATATGCAACTTTTAATTTTTTCACTCTTTAATGTTCTTTTAGTGTGAAGAAAATGGTAGAAATCAATTTTCTTTGTGTCCATAAGAAACTGAGATCTAAACGGGTAGCACCTGTACTGATTCGGGAAATAACCAGAAGAGTAAACCTGGAAGGAATTTTTCAGGCTGTTTACACTGCTGGCGTGGTACTTCCCAAACCTGTGGCCACTTGCAGGTAACCTAGGTGATGTTTATAATAATATCAGTTCCTATAGCAGCAATTTAAAATAACATTTTATCTTATTCAATAGAAACAATAAAAGTATGAAGTTCAAAGAAATTGAGTGTTGTGGCCTCAACTAACCTGAAGGGCTTGAGTGTTTGGTAGGGTGGGATTTTTTGTTTGTTAGGTTGGTTTGGTTTTTTTTTTCCTTACAGTGCCTTGCATAAAACAGCTTCCTACACTAATATGGAAATTACATGGTTTGCCTTATGTGAAATACACTAATCTTTCCTGGAGAAAGCAGGATCTGATCAGCATATAATAAATATTAGAAAACTCTCATGTGAGAGGAGTTGTATGTATTCAAGTATAATCTTGGGATGTTTCTTATTTTGACTGGGAAGAGTTCAGTTCCAGCTGTATTACTTAAGCTCTCTGTCCTTCTGGAAGATAGGGTACTTTTTGATTTGAAATTGTACAGCTACAATCCTGTAAGTTTCTAGAAGGAAGGATTGAAAAAACCCAAAATGTCCAGGGATTTTCTGTTGCACAGTGATCTCCTAGGAAGAGATCTCCTTCAACAAACTACTTGCTTGTCTTCAGGATGAGAGGGCATGGCCTGAAGGCTATGCCAGGGTAGGTTGATGTTGGGTATCAAAAAGCACTTCATCATGGAAAGGGTGGTCAGACACTGGACTGGACTGCCCAGGGAAGTGGTGGAATCACCATCCCTTGGTGTATTTAAGAACAGACTGGATGTGAGAAGAGACTTAGTGCCATGGTATAGTGCATGTGGTGGTATTAGGTCATGGGCTGGGCTGGACTACACGATCTCAGAGGTCCTTTCCAGCCTCAGTGAGTCTGTGACCTGGGACATTACCAGGGGGTCCTATCTGTACAAGAAAATAAATATTGTACTGTGTGTAAGTATGGTGAGATTGTCAGGGCTATGGCAAGTACTAAAATGTTTTAGCCCTGTGGTTACTCATTCTGTAACAGAAAGCATTTGCTTAGTTTCAAAATACAGTTGATAACACACCTGTTTAAAAGTTATTGCTTGGATATAGCTTCTCCTTATCTTCTATTGTGCATGTTTCTTAGACACATAGTACAGGCTTGCTTAGAAACAAATTTGTAGAGAAGGAGCAATGGAAGACAGTAGGGAACAGGATGAAGGTAAAGCTGATGCTTAAACTACTGTTCCACTTCATTATTAATTTTATTTCCAGGTATTGGCATCGATCGCTGAATCCCAGAAAATTGGTAGAGGTGAAATTTTCGCATTTGAGTAGAAACATGACTCTACAAAGGACAATGAAGCTCTACAGACTTCCTGATGTAAGCAGTGTGGCTCCTAGAGAATCCCCACAGTTATTGTGAGGCCCAAAATAACCTTCCATCTGTCTCTGACAGCACAGGCTTTTCTGTGGAAAGACAGTGCGTGCAGGACATGAAATCTCTGGATGATGAAAAAGACCTTAAGGGCTGTACTAAACAAAAGAGTCTATTTCTGGAAATGTAGATTTCTACATAGACAAAATATAAATTTTGTCCTAAAAGCCTTAAGCAAGCAAAGGAAGAAAACCAGAAACATTGACTTCAGAACTATGTGGGATTGAGTTCTAAATGTGTAAGACTCTTTTTGTTGGGATTAATCTGATAAAAGATTGCTGGAACAGAAAATTAACAGTTAAAGTCTTAAAATTCTCAGAGAAATTCTTAAGAAAGTTGGCTGCATACAGTAGGATTGTTGATTCCACTTTAATTCACAGCTTTTTCTGTTCTGTCAGAGAATGTTTTTCTGTAATGGGCTCAGCAAAAGCCACCTCAGTATGTTGTTGTACTGTTGTGTACTACCAAGAAAAAAATGTTCTAGCATATCTACGTTTGTTCAAATATCAGAAAAAGTATTTTTCAGCTAATAGGCTGGCAAAAAGCCCTAGAATGCATTTCCATGGCAAGACAAGTCACTTTAACTAATTGGAGATGTACTATTAAACAGTTCTCATTGCCATAATTAATAGCCTACAGAAGCTAGTTTAAACATTGTGAAAACAATTTCTTGGCTTGTAAAAGCTACCCTGCTATTTGGAAGGATTGTAGAATATCCTTTACCTGTACCATATCAGTAAACATTTTTATATTGAAACAAACCCCCCCCTTCTGGTTAAAAAAATTATTTTTTTCTCACTTATAGTACTTTGTGATGATTTATCTGACCTTGGAGAATCATGCCTGTTGGTTATATTTAGCTTGATGCAGTGAGTTCTCTTAATATATCTGAGTAATACACTAAGCTGTCCTCAGAATAAAGCACGTGCCATGGCTGGATCTGAGCTCCTGCTGTCAGAGACTCGTTTCCTATGCTGCCTGGATGCTACCCATCCCTGCTCATGCAGGTTTTCCCTTGAGTGCAGGGCAGCAGTTTTCAGAGCTTAAGAATTAATAACCAAATTAATTAGGATTTAATCTTGGAGAGCTAAATATAGCTTCCATCAAATCCTGAAGACATTTTAGTCTAAGATGCAGTAGACACTTTCAAATAAAGGTTTTGGTGGCAAATCTAGTACTGTTTCTCAAGAAAGCAATACAAGTAAAGCAGAGTTTAAAGAATAAGGATCTTATGATACAGAAAGTGTAAGTACAGAGAGAATCATTAGAAACAACAGCAGTCATATCCTGATCATCTTCCTTTATTATAAACCACAGTTTTCAACAGAAGGATAAAGTATGGGAAATATAAGAATATATCATCTCCTTCATAAAATGTAACTAAAGCAAAACTACTATACAGATATATACAAACAGGAAATAGGTGCTTTGAAAATCAACTTCTAAAACTAATCTACGACTCCATACGCCTCAGCTGTTTGTTTATTTTTAGATTGGACTTGGGAGCTTATCCCATGGAAAATAAAGACACAATCTTTGTTCTAATATTTTCTCCTTAGGTCTTGTGTTTTGCAGGGGTTTTTGGAGGTTTTTTCCTAAGAAGGGTTTAAGTGCTGTTGAGGAACATTATCCTCTGTTTCAACTGTTATCATAAACAGTACTGTCACACAGATTTCTTCATTCAGGACACACTGTCCTGTCCCTCAGCACCAAACACTGTTTCTTGTATTTTAACCTCTTTACTTAGCATCCTTGGAATATCATTGCCACTGGGAGCTCATTGCCCTTTAAGAGGAATTAATCATTCTGAGTCACTTGAACAGTCTGAATTAAAAAGGTTTGCAGAAATAATAAATACTGTAATTAATAAATACCACCCTCACTGAAGGCTGTCTGTGCAAGTACCTACAGGTATTAAAAAAAAACACAAAAACCCCAAAACAAACAAACAAACAAACAAAAGTTGGTGTTTAATCTCTGGAGCAAGGAATTTCCTGAAAGTGGTAAATTTTTTTGTGTTTAGAATTAAGGACTAGGGTCAAGTGAATACCCTTATGAATTTAGGAATTCAGGGAATTTAAAAATCCAGATGATACACTGTTGTGAAAACAAACCATGGTCCCAGGCTGCTCAGGAAAAGCACGAAGAATAAAATGTAATAAACAGACCAGAGCTGTGGCAAAACATGCCTTGACTTTATCTGGCTGCTGATTTCCAGAGTATGTCAATAAATAACCTCCCCCAGAATAATGCCTTTTGAGCAGGCCATAATCAGCTACACTAATTTCAGGCTTCCAGTAATCAAGTCTCTACCTGGCTGCTCTTGTAATTGATTTTGCTATGAATAATTTGATACGTGCCCAAGTATGTAGCTCAGACAGATGAAGCAGGATGAATGACCTCTGAAAACAATAAGCCATAGCCTATAAGGAGATATTCAGGAAAGTTAACAAGAGCTGGGAAGAAAAATTTAATCACCTTTGCTTGTTTAAGCATTAATTGCATAGCATTGAAAAGCTTTTTTTTCCTCTTCTGATGTTTAAAGTCAAATAAATAACTTATTAAAATGCTGTGGGTTTTTATTCATTTCAGGCAGCTGTGAGTCATGAGCTTTCTTGTTAACAGAACAGCAGTTGTGCCTGTATAGCAAGTTGAGTTAGCAAGGAAGTTTGTGTTAAGAATAGATTAATTTTTTGTTGTTGAGTAATTTAGAATTAAACATTATCAGCTGACTTTTGTTTATTGCTTGACTTTTAAAAACAAAGTTTGAACCTCAGTGTTCTTGTCTTCAGATTAACTTGTGAAATGCATGTGGCGTTATGTTTTGTTTCTGTGTCTGGGATGTAGGTAGCTTAGAAGAAGATAAGAAATAGACTGACCTTAAAAAAAGAAAACGTTTGTGAAGTCTAGGCTGTTGGCTATAGTATCTCTTTCTCTGAAGAAACCAAGTTGTTTCAATAATGAAATATAAAGATTGAAGTGCCTCAGATTGTCTCAATAATTAGAAAATAGGATTCTGATTGAAAGCCATTTGTAAAGTAGTATAATGAATTAGGTGGCTGGGATAAAGTAGGCTGAGGAGGAATACATTATACTAAGTGGAGTGACTCTGCAACCTACTTTCAGCCTTTGCTGTGTATGTAGTTTTCCTTTCGGCATCTTAACATTTATTTTTCTTTTGTTAAAATAAGGCCACAAAGACTTCAGGTTTGAGACCAATGGAACAAAAAGATACTAAAGCAGTACAAGAATTAATCAACAATTACTTGAAACAGTTTAATCTTGCTCCTGTGATGGATGAAGCAGAGGTGGCTCACTGGTTCCTGCCTCGGGATCATATTATTGATACTTACGTAGTAGAGGTAAAACATACCCCAGTTATTTAATGAATGTATATGTAAGTGCCACTTAAAGTTCATATCGGCATCAAGTTTTTGAAATGCAGACAGTATGAAAAATGTGTGCTGCAGATGGAATCTGGTATCATGATTCAAGCCTTGTTCTTGGTATTTCATTCTGTTAATAGGAAAATGTTTGGTTGTGATAAACTGCAGTGCTCTTATGACAGGGTATTTTAAAGAATTTTGAAATCTCAAAATACCACTATCTTGGAAATACTAAAGCAAAGAACCTTATGTATTTGAAAAACGATATTTTCACCTGCATTCCTCCTTTTAATTTTTTTTTGAAAAATAGAGATATGACATGATTATAAGCAGTGGTCTGCACATTTCCTTTTCTAGAAAAAAGGAAAAATGAAAAATGGTACAACGACTAATACAAGGATTTGGTTTGGTTTCAGTATCATTCTCTCGAGTATCTTAAGTTTGTGCCATGCAGCAGTTAAAAATTCTTAATTTTTAAATGAGTTTTAGGCGCATCTTCTGGGGGAATTATGTTTTTTTGATGGTTTGCTTTAGTAAAATACAGTTTTTACAGCACAAGAGTGTATGCATGTATATGTGTACAAATTTGTATGTGTGTGTGTGTGTATATATATATATAAGAGAATATGTAAAATAGAGAAGTAAAAGTTAGCATCCCTTGATGCTGTCACAAGTTGCTGTCAGCTAGGAGCTGAATTATCTCGAAAATCATAATCTTTGTCCACTAATAAGATGGAGATGATAATTCATTCCTACCACCTACTCTTCCCTCCCTGCCCTACCACCCCCACCCTCCATCCTGCTGGTGACAACACTTCTTGCAAGGTAAACAGTGCAGGAAGGAATAGGTTAGCATTTGGGTTTGAAATTTCCCAGGCATGATTGGAATAGCTGCTATAATAGCTGCTCAGAGAGAAAGATATACTCTTCCCTTTGAGTCCATGATAGAGCAATTGTAGATGTCACATTTAGATAGTATATTACTTTGTTAAAAGTGATACTGTTGTTTGAAAAAGATCAACACTAACATGCTTAAACCTGCCAGCTCCTTACAGAAGCTGCACATGGTGAAGCTCAGTGTTCTCAAACTGCTGCCTAAATTTGCGAAGGAATTTAAGATGGATTTAGAAACTTACTGCTTTGTACAAGCTTAGCTTTCTACTTACTTGGTAGTGGGTCTAGTGCTCACTAGACTCTTCCTCTGAGTAATTTAATTTATTGTCCTTTTCTCCCTTTCCCCTGCCCCAAGGGAAACACACACTGTCTGGGTTGTTTTTTGTTTTTTGGGTTTTTTGGCTTTGTTAGGGAGTGGAAGCCTATCGAAGATTCTACAGGAGCCAGGATCAGTATGGGTGTGCCACTGGCAGGGTAATTTTAACTGAAGGGTGCAGTCTTCACTTGCTTGTTTTTACACTGTCTCTTGGACTAATTTTTTTCACTATACAAAATGTAGGTTTGTAAGTGCTCAAAAGGTTTTGAAGCCATGTGTAACCTGGAACAGTTAGTGTCAAGTTTTAAGTTATCTTTATAACGTGCAGAGCTAAACAACTCTGTATTTCCTTAATATTTTAATAATTTTTACTTAATTTTATTGTATTTGTTGTTAGTTTATTTCCACTACAGAATCTGTACTTGCTTTAAAACAAAAGCTTCTTTGCTTGTTGTGTGTTCAACTCTTACTTTTTACTGTGGAAATGCTGTCAATTTAAGGATCCATTTGAGGTCCTTCATTGATCTCAAAATAGTTGTCACCAGTCATTCAAAAGATGAAGCAAACAAGAAAGAACAAGTATTTGTCTGTTTCCTTTGCCTTCTTGGAGATATCAGGGCACCCAATTGTAATAGAAGTGAAAATCTCGGTAGTTTGGTGGGGTTTTGGGGGTTTTTTGTGTTTGTTTTGGGTTTTTTTGTGCTCAGCATGTCAGTCATAATCCATATAATAATTATTTCCCATTCCCTGCTAATCTGCACTCTGGAAAGATGGTTAAACTTCATTAGGTGCATGAAACATGAAGAAAGTTTGTTATGCTTTAAGTTTTTGTATGAGTACCTTTTTTGCTGGCTACTGCTCTTACTAGAATTTCGTTGTGATTTAACACTTTAGTTTGGCAAATGGATTGTACTTGATTAATGATCCCTAGAGTTTTGTTTATAGCAGGCTAGGCTTGGGAAACAAAATGAAAAGCTTTGACAATTGTTTGTCAACATGTTATTAGTGTAATAGACTAGAATAATCTAAATATATGTTTTCTTTTCTGAAGTCACCATTTCAGGCTTTGTGTAGATACATCCCTGGATTCAGTTTCTTCAAATCTTAGCCAAGATTACCTGTTATACCATAATGAGGTGTGCAAAAGTGCTGCCATTTATTACTTACTTTCTGTAGTACTGCCACATTGGCCTAACCATTAACTGAGCAATTACTTATTAATTGATTTTTTTTTTTTTTTTGTAGGGCTCAAATGGTATTTTAACAGACTTTCTGAGTTTCTACACATTACCTTCAACAGTGATGCACCATCCTGTACATAAAAGCCTCAAAGCTGCCTATTCCTTTTACAATATTCATACAGAGACACCCCTCTTGGACTTAATGAATGATGCACTCATTATAGCCAAATTGGTAAGTTGTGGGTTTGTTGGTTTGATTTTCTGCTTCTTTCACAGAAGTGTGCTTAGGAGTGATGGCAAGGTAAGAACTCGTAGCAATTTATCCATACTGTTATGCATTCTGTTTTATTTTACTATCTGCAGCACAAAAATGAAGTTGATGAGACATACATATATATTAAAGTATATAGCACTAGGCTTCTTTTTCCTTTTTACTTTGATCTGGGCAGTGACAAGTGCATGAATTGTTTGCAATTAGCCTGAACATTGTGAACATCCAAGAGTGTACTGAGAACCAATATTCACTAAGTACCAGAGGAATGGAAAATATAACTAAAGTAGTTTCCCTTGAAGATGAGTTAAGTTCTATTAAATAAATTTTGTTTGTTAAAAATACTTTATCTCTACAAAATGTAAAAGTTTATTCAAACTTTATCATTTCATCTTTATACCAACTGCTGCTTGTGAAGCTTTGTAGATGATGTCCTAGTATAGCTTATACACACACCTTCATGCATGGAATTCTGATAGGCAGTTTAGTTGAATGGAAGGGAAGAGACTATATGTGAAGTTTTTAAACATAAGAATTATAGAAGTTTAGTGATACCTGATGAAAAACTAACACCCAGCAGTTAATCACCAGAGTTTCATGGGGTTGGGAGTGCCATGCAAACAAACACCAATTGCAGGCTGTGGTCCGAAGCTGTGCAGGTGATGCTCATCCCAGCACTCTGAATGAATTTGCAGAGACCTGTTTAGCCCTGGCACTTCACAGCCCTGGACAGGCTTCATCCAATCCATGGTATCTACTCTATCAGCTCTTCCCAACATGCTGCAGAGCACAGGCATATTTTCTGCCCCTCTCAGATGAAGCATTGCTACCACGCTGCTTGTGGTATAAAACTACTAGATGAGGTCCCATGAAAGCAAATGCTATCTGTGCTCCAGCAGTCATGTTCAGAGCTGCCTGCACTGCATGTTGCACACGGTTTCTCTTTGCAGGCAGTGATGGTCTGCAAAGGCTGTGCCAGTTCACTCTTCAGGATGCATGGGAGCCACATAGTCTTCAACTTCTCTGTCTCAGCCATGTTTGTGCAGCACAGCAGCTGAGCTGATGTCTATGATGTAAACTGCTTGCTGAGGCTTGTTGAGCTATAAGTGGTATTAAGTTGATTAATTTAATTGGAATCTCCTGGGTAGTCATGGGTAATGTAGAACCCCATTATTCAGGCTCAAGATTAATAATAGTAAAAGAGGTTCAGATGCAGACTTTGAAAGATGTTAAGAAATCTGAAGACACAGGAAGATGGCTGGTATAAATTTCAGAAGTCACTAAAAACATGAATACTGCTTATTCTGAAAAGCTGAAGTGCAAAAAGGAGTAGATGTTGGATTTCATTTGAAGTGTTGCATAGGGAGCTGACTAGGCTATGGGTAGAACAAGTAAGGAAGCAGTTACATAGTCTAACTGCTTTACACCTTCCCGTCTATTTTTCTCTCTAAAGGTGGTGTGCAATTCTTTCTATGCATTCTGCTTGGAGAGAGGAGGATTTTACAGCAAGATAATCTCCCCCTCCAAACCCTGCGTATTTTATTGTTGAAGCCAAGACTAGGTTTCTAGATAGAGAACATGAGAGTTTATAACAGGGAAGAAGTTCACTTCTGAGTCTGCTCTGCTCTGGCAGAGCTATGGAGCAATTATCTTTTGAACAGGAATATTTTTATACCTCTCAGAAGACATTAACCTGAACCTAATTTGCTGATGTTTAGATATGGATTTAAAACTACTTACAATTTATTTTAATTTTAAGTGCTTAATTGCAGAAATTCATTAGTGTGACTGTATCTACAGTGTGTTTCTCTTTTCCCCTTTAGAAATTTGTTACTATAAGTTAGAATATTTCAAAATTTATTTATTTAGATGAGAAATGTCAAATCATTGCCACCTTGTCTTGTTTCTTTGTGGTTTTCACAGCACATTTAGCTTAACTTAGCACATTAGCTTCATCTGCACACACAATGATCTGTGTGTAAAGGTTCCCCACTACCTACTAAACTCACTGTCTGTGCTTTGTGACTTTTAAAAAGAAAGACCTAGACTGATGGGGAGCTTAAAATGCTCTTTTCTTCAACCTCCTTTTTTTCCTAATATGAGGTGCTTCTTTTAAAAAAAAAATCCACTAGTTTTTATGCTGAGTAAAGAACATTCCTTACCATCTTCTTGTGCTTAAGTAACTGAGCATTAATTGTTTTGCAATTTATTTTTATCTTGGCATATGGAAACACCTGCTGCCACACTGCCCTTGTGCTGTTAAAGGCTCCAGGATCTTAAGTCAGACTCCATTGCAGTTAATTGCAAATAAATGGACTTTTATATCCAGACTCCCAAGCAAATGCAGCTATTCATACACGCTGATTGTCATTGCAGTGGCTAAAATGACATTGCTTTCGTTTTCCTGCTTAATAAGAGTTCACAGTGAGTTGGGATTTTAGCGTGTTTATGTTGCTGCACAAAACCCTGAGACTAATTCAGCTTTGTGGCTGTTCTGAGAGCAAAATAGCTCTTTCAGTGGTGAATTCGGGAGGCTGGTGAAGTTGGTGAAAAGAGGAATTGGTAAGAGGGTGCTTGAGTAGGGGAGGGAGAATAATGTGTGAAAAACTGGAGTTGTAAAGACAATGGCATTTCAGAAAAGGACCAAATTGCAAAATATTATGTTTGTCATTACCAGATAAATAGGTGGAAAATACTATAAGCTGTATTTATACAGCTTTAGCTGGAATAGGCTGTATGTGTCAATGCACTGTATGTGGCTGTAAAAAAATGCACATCTGTAAGAATAATATAATGGATAATGCTGTAGGGATTCTTCAGATATTTAGCCCTGAAAGTGGCTTTAAAATCCCTACAATTCTGGAGATAACCTTCAAGCAAAGTTGTGCCTTTTACTTCACTTTTTTTTTTTTTTTTTTTTTTTTTTTGGAAAACTTCTTTGTGTATACCTAATTAAAAGGCAATATTCTTTCCTAGTCTTTCTCTGCCACCAATTTAGACTAGTCTCTTGGATATTGTATGCCACTGTGTAAAGTATCTTTTGTAAAGTGTAATGCCACTGTGTAAAGTATCTTAAACTTTTAAAAATAAAATTAAAATGTTTTGCTATTACCAGAAAGGATTTGATGTGTTCAATGCACTAGACTTAATGGAAAACAAAACATTCCTGGAGAAACTCAAGTTTGGGATTGGAGATGGAAATCTGCAGTATTATTTGTACAACTGGAGGTGTCCTGGCATGGAATCTGAAAAGGTAAGGGAGAAAAAAAAGCTGCTACATTCTGTTAGAAATAATTTTACAATGAACTGGCCAAAATGATCAGGAGTTTTAAAATTACTTTTTTAATATTTAGGATCTGTGATTGAGGTGCAGAAAACTAATGATGTTTAGATTTAGTTTCATATTTCAACTAAAATACTGTATTTTTCTTTTCTTTAGGTTGGTCTTGTATTACAATGAGGACGCTTATGTTTCTAGAACTCTGTGGTCATCATTTGAATTATAATTTGATCTCCATAACTCTTGGAATGGTGTTTTTCAAGAGGAGTAAAAGCACAACGTCAGTGATACTGAGTCCATTAAACCTGAACAACGAAGACATCCATATGTGACCAAATATATGCATTTTCAGATAGATCAGAAGGTCCATGAAACTCTGTTATTGTCCATGAAAAGAATAAAAGCACATTCATTTAAGTTTCAAAGCTTAGCTTGCACCTTGAGGAGAAGAAGGTATTTTTTTTCCACTCTGTAGAAAAGACTGTTTTGTACAAACCGAACTTCAGTGGTGGATTAGGGTTCAGAAATATTTGCTATGATGTGGAAGAACTGCTGCATTTCTATTTATTAAGTGGTGGTGTGTGTTTGTCAGTGTAACAGAATGAAGGATACAAACTTGAGTATCTTTGCATATTTACTTCACATGGATATCATCACTTGGGGGAAAACCATGAAGTACAATAAGTTTATAGCTCTATGAAAGTCCTGGATGTTTTTGTAACTGGAGCAGTATGACAATGTACTGGTTTAACTGGTGCATTTGTTTCTCCATACGCAATGCTGCCAAATCAATAAAAATACAGATTTGTACTTTGATCTTCAATAGATCAGTGGATTGATTTAACAGTATCGCACTGTTCAGTGCAGGTGTTACCTATGTTCCTGGAATGATAACACATTACTGTACTTAATTTACAGTTGTGGCACAAAACCTTAGTTTTTCCTCAGTAGAATAACATCAGCCTGTGTGTAAAACTAAGAATTTTAGTAGTGCTATCAGGATATTTATAGTTTGAATGTTTTCAACGCTTCTGCGAAATTGCACATATTCCTTTGTCTACTTTGATTTCCTATGAAGTCTGTAATTCTAATGAAAAGTATCTTGTGTAAATACGTATTCATAAATTGTTCCTGGTGGTGTTTTTATCCTGACTTTGGAACAAGAAGTTTTGCTATACATGTGGCTGGTAAGCAGAAGAGAAATGGTCTACCCTCTGTCCTTGGAAGTCTCTGCATTGTACTTCCTGAAATGTTGGAGGGTGGGTCTGTGTTTTTGGGGGAGCTGTTATAATTTCCTCATGGATGCTCAGCAACCAGAACAGCTTCTCGAAGCACTTTACATGCATTCCAGCGTAATGTCATTGCTAGATGTGATAGCAGTTTTTTCAGCTCATGGATGCTGCAGTAATGTGAGCACCAAGAAAATCTGCAGTAGGAAACTGTTCTAGCTGACAGTGCCAAATTGTGGTCATGAAGCCTCTGTGCTGTGAGCATCTTTTGAATGTGACTTGAATATCTCATGAAATGCAAATATCTATACTTTCCTTTTAAACATGCCTGTAATTCTGACAGCAGATTTTGCTGAAAGTTGAATTCTGTACCTGAAAACATCAATTCAGATGAAGATACATTGGTCTGTTCTTCATACCTGTTAGCTCTATCCACCTCCTCATAGCAATGGGATTTTTCTTTCTTACCACTCCTTTTCCAGTGGGTGAATGGTTTGTGGGTTAGTTTCTTGTGGAATTGTGGTGGGAGGATTCTGCCCTAGAGATGGTGATAAATACTTACCCTTATTGTGTTTCAGCTATGTGATTAAAGCATTTGCCCCCATTAAATGAAGGAAGGGATTGGGCATGGTTTGTCTGACTAGTCCAGAACCTCATGAATTTAAAAGGGCTTCAAAAGGACATTTCAGCCATGTAATGGTGCAGTTGAGCTTTACAACTTTGGCCACTGATACCCGTCTGCTAGTAGCAGTCATAACAGATGGTGCAGAGGGAGTTTGGACTCCCTGCATGAGGCTTGAGCAGAATTAAGTGCCTGAAAATGTAATCAGTGGCAGTGATAACTGAAATAACAAGAAGGATTTAATCCATGGAAGACACCAAATTTTTAAGTCCCAACAGGAGGGAAGGTGTCCTCTTTGCTGGACATTCACATTTTCACATTGGAGCCTGTTGGGATGAGGAGAATGTCCACCAAGGCACTCCGTGTGTTTTGCATTGACTCCAAAGGCAGAGCCTTGGCAGCCCTCACTCAGCTGGTGCCTAATATGAGCTCTGTCCTCAGGGATGAGGTAATTTCTTGCTAAGAGATGATCATGGCTCGGCTCCTAATTTGGATGGGCGGTCTTGATTGCCAGGTGAAAGATGTGCTCATATTCTCTGCCTTCTCTCCCCTCAAAAAAAAAAAAAATTAGGTGGAAGAATGGTAGGCAGACATTTTCTTTTCTCCTCCCTTTTTATTTCAAAGAAGAACTATTGTCTGGAAAAGGACTGGGATAAAACATGTCCAGGTAGAAGACAGACTTGAACCTAGGTTTTCTGCAGATGGGCTTTCTGCCCTAATCTTGGAGTAACTGCACATGAAGGAATGTGGCCCACTCTTGTTCTGTCTTCTGGGAAAACAGTACAATTTAGTTCAGGTTGTGGAGTCTCCTTCTCTGATATTAAAAAAACCTGACATTCAAAAGCTGCTTGGATGCAGTCCTGTGTAATGTGCTCTAGGCAACCCTGCTCTGGCAGTGGGGTTGGACTAGATGACCTCCTCTGCCTCACAGTGCATGTTGAAGCAAGGGCAGAGCTGTGCTCCTGTAGAAGCTGTGCAGTGCTGTAGCTGACAGAAAAAATACACACGGGGCCAGAGAGCATGAGGGAAGCAAGCTTCTGAGCCTGAGTGTTGGGGCAGCTCCTGGAGAGTTCTGTTCATAAACCTGTGTGTAAACCTAATGGCTGTGTAATCTTGAAGGTGTCCCAGACTGCACCTAAGTAATAAACAGTTACACAGGAGGTGGAAACTGTGGCAACTGGCTCTTGCTTCCTCAGCAGGTCCTTAGCTCTAGGTGGTTACCCGTGTGGGTGTCACTGCCAGCAGCTCAGTAGGAGAGGCTCTTCTGTATTAGGCCTGCTGGGAACAGCTACCAGGCAAGACTCCTCAAAACCCAATAGATGGTTTTGTGAAGATTAGCAATCCTAAGGCTCATTCTAACTCATTTCCCATGAGTCTTTAAAAACATCTGTAATTTCTTTACCAGAGTAACATCTACCTGCAAAGGGGACACAAATCCCTGAAACAAGCTATAGACTGTGGGCAGGCAGCAAAGTGCTGGAAAGGTAACTGCTGCACTGATGTTCCTTACCAAAGTTAATCCTCATGTTCTGTTTAAAGGCTAAGATATAGATGTTGCAGTTAGTCAGCATGGGAGTTAAATACACTAGTGCTAGCATGCCTTCCAAGTTTCATGCATGCAAAAAGCCAAAACATAGGATTTGTATGAAGGACTACGAAGTGAGCCAAAAAAACCCTCCATGTGCCATCCTCAGCCATTTCTTGGCATTAAATGTCTTAGTTTTGTTTAAACTTCAGGGAGCATCATGACTACAGAATCATTGCTCATCTCCCTTCATAGCTGATATTGTGAAGTAATTTCTAAGTAAATACAAAATACAGATGAGCTACCTGAGAGCACTGGAAGTCTGGATTAGCAAATCTCTGAACACTACAACATATAAATTCCAGCTTTAATGAGCAACAAAGTAACTCAGTTAAGGTATTTTATACTTTCTTTTACAGTACCGTACTGACTTTTACTTAAGAGTGCCAATTCCTAGGCTGTTGTTGAATTGCAGCACTATTCCTTTCCTTCTGACAGGACAACTGTCTTACTAGGAAAATGTTGGTCATTCTCAGTAAAACTAAAGGAAAGTCAAAAGTTATGTGGCATGTTTTCAGTCTTGTAGCAGTTAGAGCTGTCATCTACTTTACATGCAGCAGTATATAGTTTACCTCAATTTCCTGGGAAATAATTTTAAGAGTCCATTTAGAAATCAATTTGAGTTTAGGTTGGTTTACATTTTCTCATGGAATGTGTATTAATAGTTTGCATATGGGAAAATCTTTTTCCAAAATGCAGCAGTAGTAGTTTGGTTTTGTTCTCTATTTGAAAACAAAGTTTTTCCTTCAGCATATCAGACACCAGGTATTAGGTGGGACTCAACTCTGCATATGTTCTTGACCAAAACAAGTTTCAGAGCAAACTATAGAAGTTCAAAAGGGAAGTCTGCCTGTGCTGTTATGGCTGTTTACTTGAAACAAGCATTGAACCAGCTTTAAAAGAATTATACTGGCATGGACCTTTGTTTTAATAAAGTTTCACTTTTGGTATTGATTTGTTTGAGTAATTATACTTAAATCTGTTTTGCTTGAAATGTGTTCATCTGTATAAAAATACAAAGTTTGTTTAATACGTTGCATTAATTCCAAAGATGGACTTATGTCTTCAGTTACTTTGGCTTATTCATTACCAATTTTAATGCTGTGATCTCCAACTGCACCTGAAATACTTCAGGTAAAGACTTGCACACAAGTTTGAGGAATATTCTTTATTGAAGCACTTGACTGAATGCAACACAAAATTCACCTTGAATACAAATACTTCACATTGTAAAGCCTAACAAATAGTTCAGTTAGAGCCGTACTCTGTACTGCATTAAAAAAAAACCCGTGACAGTTTAATATGAATAATCAAACTGAATCAGTTATGCTGAAAAAGCTTTCTTCTTTTTGCGAGGTGGCTTCTTTATCTTATTTGGATTTGGAACAAGTTTCTTGATTTTCAAAGGCTGCAGAATTACACGTGAAAGATCGAGCTGATTGCTTTCCATACGCTTCCGCTTCTGGCTTGTGAGCTCATCCCCCGGTGCCTCTGCAAGCTGCTCATCTTCCTCATCTTCTGAACAATCTGTTTCTGCATGAGCCACCAAGTCCTCGGCTCTGTACTGAAACCACGGCACTTCCAAAGCTGGTATCTTTGGAATTATCGCTTCTATTGCTTCAGTAAATTTATCAGACTGCTTTCTAAAGCCTAATGCTAAAATAGATGTTAAGCCAAGAAGTGGTGCAACTGTTTCACTGAGACGGGGAACTTGGCCTGCTGGAGTGGCTCGACTTGCACTCAGCTGAATAAGATGTGATGTGATCATGGGAGGTTTTGCAGACTTGCACACTAGCAAGAGAAGTAGTTCATTTTTTTCCAAAGCTTTTGTAACTTCGTTAACACCAATAGCAAGCTGTCTTCTGATACTTATGTCAGTCCATCCTGTTTTTTGTTGATGGCCTTCTCTTTCTTCTGTAGAGAGCTCATTGGTGCTAGCATCACACACATTTTCTGTTTGTTTTTTTGTAAGGGAACGTTTTTTCTTTCTTTGAGTCTCAATCTTTTTAAGTCCAATATTCTTAATCCTTTCTTCTAAAGTCTGCAGGATGAAATGCATATCTTCTCCATCTATAGCTTTCCACTGAAAACCAAAGGGGTTATCTAGACATATTTTTACGGTGATTTTCTTCGCTTTACGAAGCGTCGCTGTCCCTTTCTGAATTACAGACATCCTGAGGTTCCTTTTTGTTTTGCCACCCTAGCTGTGAAGGGAAGAGAGAGAGAAACATTAGTCCAAATGCTGTCCTGTTTGCTGTGGACATCATTAACAGAAGCTTATCTTGGGAATGCAGAAAAGAAACATAATATTCAAAGTGATACTGGCAACTATCATCATCTTCCTCACATCAGCTCAGTGCTAATCCTTCACAAATACTTCACAAGGCATGAGAAACACAAAACAAGAGCAGAGAAAGGATAACTGTTCTGCCTCTGACTGATGTAGTCCAGAGTAACAGAACATCAAGGCAGGCCAGTTACAGCCTTGCTCACTCAGAAGAACTCATACTTGGGTTACTATTCACAATCTTACTAAACTAGTTCTATCTTCATTGTCGCAAAGCCAAGATTACAGCAGAAGAGCAGATCAGGTTTCAAAATAGGAGAACTATGACATGACTCCTAGGTTTCACACTTAGCCAAGTAGATGTACAGAAATCATAGAAAGTTAGGGGTTGGAAGAGACCTTGAAAGATCATGCAGTCCAAAAGAGCCTGGCTCTCTGCTCCCAGCACTCACCCTTTATGTATTTATAAACAGTGGATTTGCATACATCTCTTGAGTGGCATTCTTTATAGATGCAAAAAACCCACTTTTTTCATCTTACCAGTTCTCTACATACTACTGGTAGTAAGCTACCTTGATAGAGAAAAACGACAAACCCCACCTACACTGAAACTCCCCAACCAGCATGTACTGCCATAAAGCAACATCTCTCTGGAGGGATTTATTTTCTCAAACTTTTATCCAGTAGGGGAAGTGCTTCAAACGGAGCTACATTAACGCAGTGTGAACAGCAACGCAGTCATCCACAGTAGGAGTAAGAAACACAGCAGTTTTCAGAGAATAGCAAAACTCAAGTTACTCCAAAATACAACAAAGCATTGAGAAAGCAACGAGACCGAAAACCGAGACACTCAGATCCCTCCACCCTGCCCTCGCTTTCCGCATAAAGGACAAACGGGCACTCGCGGCCCATGCTCGGTTCCACACCGCTCCCTGAGCGCCTCCAGCCAGCTCGGGGGGGCAGGGGAGGCTCCAAGCAGACCGCGCCACAAATGCCCCGCAGTGTCCCGGAGGCTGCGGGCTCCACCAGCCCCCGCCCACCCGGCACCTCAAGGCCTGGTCTGCAGCGGCTGCCGGGCACCTGCGTGCCGGCCACTCACCGAGCAGCTGCAGGCCGGGCCGGGCCGGGTCGGGCCGGGCCCACACTGCCGCCGCCGCAGGAGCGGGACAGCCGGCCCAGCCCCACTGCCGGGCCGCAGAAAGGTCCAGACAGCAACCGCGCCGCTCCCTCCGGCTCCCAGAGACCCTTACCTCGGCCGCGGCCTCCCCCGGCCGCCCCACTCCCACGCCGCTGGCCTCAGCAGCTCGGTGCCGATGCCCCGCTCCGCCCCTCAGCGCTGCCCCAGTCCCGCCTCGGCCCGCCCTGAGGCTGCGTCCGCGTAGTGCGGGTGGCCGAGAAATGGGCGGGTGGTGGGCGCAGAGCTGAGCCACCCACAGCCGGCTCCTGGCCGGGGCGACGCGGCGGGCAGAGGTGGTGCGAAGCCGCCCGGGAAACCGGAGGCCACCGCCTGCCCGCTCCGGGCCTGAGGTCTGCAGCGTGCAGAGGAGCGGCGCCATGCAGAGTGCGCATGGGCAGCGATGGAGGCGGGTGGGGACAGCGTTAGGTGGGGACAGCGTTAGGTGGGGACAGCGTTAGGTGGGGACAGCGTTAGGTGGGGACGGGGACATCCCGCCCTCAGCGGCGCTCAGGGCAGGGCCAGTGCGAGCCTTTTCTCGTTTTGGATGCTGCCGTAAATAGCTTTATAGGTGATATCAGATCTGCTTTGTCCTGATGAAATCATGGCCAAGTCTACGTATAGGTGCTGCACAAGGACTTCACAGCCATAGGAGCCTCTCACTGCTGTTTAATCAGTAGGGTGTTGTGTGCCTGTATGGTAGGTACTCTGTAGGTAACGCGGAGGTGACAGGCAGGAGCTGGTTACCTTCAGTGTTTCCCACAACCTGCCGTCAGTGGCTCACAAACCTCCACGCACACGTTCAGTTTCTGCACTCCCCGTGGGGCAGAGCTTTCCCCAAGAGGAGTCAGAAAGCAGCATCGCCTCCTGGGGGTAGAGACGGCGTTTGATGGAGCTGCTGTCAAATTTTTTAAAATCTCTTTTTATTTTCCAAAATTCACTTGGGTTGTTTTCTTGTTATGTCCTGGCTCAATTTAACCTGGACTTGAGGGGAAACAATCCTTTTGCGTGGGTTTATGGAAGTTATTGGATTGCAAAAAGCTGAAGCATAACTATGCTCCAGAAATGATGAGAAATGTACAGAGATGGGAATACAAAATTTTTAATTGATATAATAGATAAACAGGGATATTTTTTTTCCTTTAATGGTAGGCTAGTTTATCAATTAACTTAATAATATTTTATTCTGTATTTAGTAGAGCAAATTAAAAGTCGCATTCTCAAGGTACTGTGTGCATGTAATTGCTTGTGTGTGGTATCCCCAGGATGCAGCAGAGTTGCAGCTGTGGGATGCAGGGTCTCAGGCAGGGCAGGGTAAGGGCACAGGCATGGGCAGGGGCTGCAGAAGAGGGAGCAGCAGCAATAATGGCTGATTGGAGATCAAATCATTCAAGAAATTCCTTTTTGAAACAAACAGCTTAGAAAACTTGCTGTATTTCTGCTCTTAGCCTGGTGCAGTAATTGTCAGCGGAATGGAAACAAGCTCACGCTTTCTGAATAAACTGGCGTTGGCTTAATGCCCCCCCTGCCCCTTCCCTGGGCATTCATAGCCATTCACTCGTCCCCCACGGGTCCCGAGAGGTGTCCTTTCCCGGGTGGCATTGCTGCTGAGGTCACTCGTGAGGTGGCACGCTCCGTGGGGCAGGGCCCCCGCCACCACCCCGCACCACGGGAGCCGAGAGGCAGAAGCGCCGCGACCCCCACAGAGGAGTGAGGCTGTTCCTTGGGCATCCTCGCAGCATCATGACCCTCCAGGTAAGCAATTCTGCATCTGGTGAGACGGAGCCACAAGCAGAGGGAGGGGTGCACTGCCCATCTGTGCGATGCCGTGTCAGAGACAGCGGTACCTCTTCAGCACAAGGATTATTCCTACAAAATCAAGGTTACCTTGCAGCGGGAAGTTTCCTTAAGCCTTTGGAGGTTAAATAGTGCATTACTTTTTGCAGGTGGAGAACGAGAGACATGCTGCTTATTTTGAACTATTCATAAGTCGTAATTTTTTTGAACCTTACCAGTTAAGAACATGCATGAATTATTTTTCTTTACGTGTGTATCGGAGTTTTCTGGGACTGCATTTTGTATTGAAGGGTAGGCACGTATTCATTTTTTTAGGATCTAGCTAGTTACCTGAAGCTAGCTAGAGGAGGAGGGAAAAATGTAACACAGAAACAGTGTTACAGTGAAATACATGTATTTGGGACACATGAATAATTTTTAAGAGACTTGTGCATAATTTTTTTAAGGTGTGTGCATCTTTGGAGTGGTGCATTTTGATGACCTTGTGTTTTGGTAAGAAAGCTCCCGCTTTCTGACCAGGTTAGGGAGAGCTTCCTTCAACATTCTCTTTATGGTTCTTGAGGAAGCTATCTACATTGCTGGCTTTCAGCCTTCTACTTGTGTAACCTAGTATGAATACTTTCCTTGTGTTACCCATATACCCTGATGGATTAGGCTGTTTTTCTTCATTAGGCTTTCTATTATTCCTTTCACTTCAAGATTTGGGAGCTCTTTTATTCTGGTCTCATTATAATGTCTGTCTCATCTTGGCTGGTGTGTGTGTTTTGCAAAGGCTGAGCAACATAATGCTCTGACCTAGATGCAGGGAGCGTATGGCCAGTAGCTCAGCAATTTTCTTCTGAGCTGCAATTATGTTGAATGGCACAAAGGTTTCATTGTAGTGTTTTACAGCTAAGAGGAAGAATCCTATTTCTTCAGTGGGTCAGAACTGCCAAATCCCAAATGCAACACTAGTTTTGTTTAATTAGCGATCACTGAAATTATACTTTGCTTTATTCTGCCTTCTATTTATCCTAATTTTATTTATTTCAAATTTTTCCCTTATGGAGAAATACTGTTACCAGTAAGCTTCATGAAGGCTAGCAAATAAATTTATTAGCCTAATGTTTAAGCAATGAGCCATAAATAAATTACTATTAGAAAAAGCTGAGTGAAGTATGAAATGCCATTTCTTTGCTGTATACAGTTACATTTGCACATAAAAAACAGTGGCTGAAATATTACAGTATCCTATGCATTCTGCATTAGATAATAGAGAGGTTTTCTATTCACTATCAGTTTGGTTGACAGTTGCCATATCCATAAAAATGCATTGAATCAAGCTCTTTGGGAATGAGGACAAAATGAGTAAAATGTTTTCCTGAGGGAGATTGTAAAAGATTTAGAAGTTTTGCAAAACCTGTACAATATTCTGCTGCAAATGAAGACACCATTAAAGCTTTTTTCTTTGCAAAAAGGGAGTCTGTGATAACAGTCTAATTCATGCATTTACCTTTAATGCATGTGAATATGTGTATATTTATGATTATGCCTGTACATACATTTATGCTTTTAATTTTAGAAGTTAAGGTAATTTTATCAGCACATGATTAAAAGGAATAATATTTTTATAGGCTGCTCCTAAGCATGTTGTGTAAGCAAATCCTAAGTAACAATCTGTGCCCAATGATTGGCTAGAGGGAGAAGAAGAAAGAAATTTTAGTATTTAAATTTCATTTCTGCATATTTCTTACTGTGTAAGATATATACTTGCATGTCTTTAAAACAGTGTCTTATGATGCTTGCCTATAGATCCAAATAGAATAAAAGCATATGAAGATAAGCTTATTACCTTAATGGTTTCCTTTATTAATACATTTTTGAGTTATCTTTTGTCTGTTCAAGTCTAACAATGCCTCTTGTTTATTCTTACTGTGAAGTTTAGGTTAGAAAATAGTTCAAAGCATGTGGAGGATTTCCAGTGACTGTAATGTCCTTGTATATCAGTGCTGACAGAGGCTCACATGCAGTAGTAGCCATACACTAAAAATTAAGATGAAACTTATTTAAACTTAATCAGTTGTGACAATTTAGTTATGTTTTTACCTTTACTGTTAAAAGAGCGTCAATGCTGCTTTTGTTTGTACACTCATGGATAATAATAAGAGATGTCTGTGATGCAGGAGTCAGTCATAGGTGTAGTAAAGAATGTCACATTACTGGTGTTTAGATTAAGAACTCAGTATTTATTTCAATATTTTTTTACTATAAGAGAAATCTTAAGAGTGAATCTAAAAGTTTTTACTTTCATAAGCAAACATAAATCTTTTAAACACCTGTACCAAGAGTGTGAGTGTTAGTGCTTTGCTTTTAGGATGTCAAAGACATCCTAATTCAAATTTCTGTCAAATGTTACTTTTAATTCAGGTAGAACCTAGTTGCATGGCTGATTGTTTCCCCTCGTTGAGCATTTGTCCATAAAAAAATGCTATACAGTGATTAAAAATACTCAGTGCATATGAGAACATGTATTTTTTGCATAATTAGACTACAGTTTTGGTACCTGAGTACAAAACTCTTTCGTATCCTAATGCTGCAGTGTCTGAAACACTGTGCCAGCAGTGTGGCACGTCTGGAGTGATGCTGGGGTAAGGTGGGGTAAGGGAAATTTGGAGCATGTGAGTTCCTCCAGAGGAACAGGAGATGTCCTTGCTTCTGCCCTAAGGCAAGCACAATTGGAATGGGCCCTTTTTTCACAGAGGCAGAAGCTACCTGTCTGCTGAGGTATATCATGAGGTAAAAAGTGATATCAACAGCCTCATAAGTACTGTGAGTTCAGAGTAGGGTTTAGCTTATAGCAATGTCTCTGTTGTCCCTGGTGTGCCCATGCTATGGCTAAGGCACAGGACAGAAATCTCCATCCCCAAACCCAGAATTCTCTCCCCACGCTGTTGGCAACTTGCTGGCCTCAAGTGTGTGTATTCATCCCACTGGTTTTGCTTTTAAAAAGACATATAGTTATTTACTTCCTGTGACCCTTAGCAATTTTCCCCTTATGGAGAAATACTGTTACCAGTAAGTTTCCTGAAGTCCAATGAAATTCTAATACCAAAGCTTCCAGAGTAATTAGAGGGAGGTTTTTTTGTACCATTCTTTACCTGTTGTTCAGCAAATTCAGTATTTAAACACGAAGTTGAATTATCTGAAATACCTGTTTGTAACTATTAGAAAGATTTTGTGCCAGGAATTCCTTAGGGACCAGAATGTACTACTGTGTATCTAATGAAAACATGTCCAGCTGACATGTTTTCTATTTATGACATGTTTTCTACCAGCTGACAAGATTTCTAAAGATTTGTAATTTACCTATTTGAGCTGAATGTAAAGATTTTAATTCTTATGTATCGATATTAATAAAATGTTTCTATATTTAACTATTTCCTTCTAATGTGAACAATTTAAAGGAGTTTTAACACAATGTTGTAGGCTGGTTTTGTATGTATTAAATACACATGTAATAGCACATCTTTCATGATATACTGTGCTTCTGCAAACACAGATTCGACTCAAAAGCTGTAATAATTATCGAAACCAGCATATGTTGTATTAAAGTGCCTGTATCTTGTTGCATTATAGTAGTGCAGTCACTCGATGGGTCTGTGGTCACTATGAAATTTTGCACTCTGAGGCATCCTCAGCATGAAACATGACTCCAAACTCTATGCTAAATTCTAGCCTGAGATCTAGTATATATAGAGAATAAGAGCTATAGCCTTGGTTTGATGCGAATTCAGGATGCATGATGGTGAAAGGAGTAAATTTATACTTCACTCTTGTGTTCCACTGTGAGAGTTGGGTGTTGAAGGTGGTGTCCACTGCTCATCTCCATGGGGTACATCTGTGACAGCTGTTGGTCACCTCCTGCACTGTCAGCAGAGAGGTGGCAGTGGAGGGGCCTGTGGGCAGCACCCCTCAGAGGGTGTTCAAGCTCTGCTGCTTGAGCCAGAGCTACACAGCCAGGGCTGTCCACAGAAAGTCCACAGAAAAGGATTCAAAGCTTACAGCTGGGGTGACCATATAGCAGTGCTGACCATACCAGCTACGTATGCCTAGTTCCCTCTCTAATAACTTAAGGTTTTATTAAGCTTCTTTCATGGGAAAATGCCTAGGCTTACCCCTAAACCTAAGTAATTGAGAGTATCTAATGATACTATTGCATGTGCTATACTTAGTGTTTTAAAAATACCCCTTGAGAGGAAAACTCTCTTCTTTCCTCAGGCTGACTTTGATGGTGCTGCAGAAAATGTGAAGAAACTAAAAACAAGACCAACTGATGAAGAACTAAAGGAACTATATGGATTCTACAAACAGGCTACTGTTGGAGATATTAATATTGGTATTCCTATTCCTATGTATACTTCACATTTACTCCAATGTCTTAATGAAATTAAGGAAATGTTATGGAAAACTGTACAATAATCAAAGTGTACATTTGTTTTGGCAGAATGTCCAGGAATGCTAGATTTGAAAGGCAAAGCCAAATGGGAGGCGTGGAACCAGAAAAAAGGTGTTACACCCATTACATTTACATCATTTAATCATGTTTATAGGATGACAAATGAGGAAAGGTAATGACTCCTCCTTTTCCTTTGCAGGTATGTCAAGGGAGGACGCCATGAATGCCTATATATCTAAAGCAAAAGCAATGGTAGAAAAATATGGGATCTAAAATACTCAGAATAATTTCCATTAATAACTAAATCTTGAGTAACTAATGAACTAACTCCACTGAGAAAAATGCTGCACTAACTCTTTATTGTGTAGTCTGACATTAAAATCTTCTCAGCATAAGCTGTTTGAATATAAAGGGTGTTTACATACATACTCTATTTTTAGATTGTATGTATCTTATTCTAAATAAATTTGAACCTTGTAAATTAAGCTTTCTGTAAGAATTGTCAGTTTCTGTGGGTATTAAATTATATTTAGTGTTTTTACAGAAGCACACAAAGAGAGGAGCTTTAGAAGTAAAAGCATATAGCTGTCAATTTTGGCAAACAAGGTAATGGAATGAAGTGAAGGGTTTTGTGCACATAAAAGATGAGAAGAGGGAAAAGATGAAAACTTTTTAAAGGCTCAAAGCCTATGTTTATTTTCAAAAAATCAGAAAGATTCCCGCTTTTAAAGGACGACAGTACAGATCTGGAAGAACAGAACAAGTCTTAGACATAACTGTATGCAATTGTACAGAAAAAAAATGACCTCTTATGAAGTTTTGTGGACTAATCTTACACCTTCTGTCATGGAAACAGAGGAAAAAACTTATAGACCAGAATTTTCTATACATCTTTTCATGTGTTTGGTCAAGAAGATTTCATTAGAGCGTTCCAGCAAATAAAAGTGACCCCCAGAAAAATTATAAAAGGAAGTATCTCCACTTGTTAGATAATGCCAGGCTGAAAAAGGTATTTAAAGTGTCAGACAAATGTCAACTATTGTGATAATTTAGCATAACTATTTCAGAGTTATTGTTTAATAATTATTTTAAATCCCATATTAATTGTTTTGGTTCATACATTGAGGCTGCTCTGTGATTTGTTTCATTTAAGAAGGTGATAAAAGACTCAAGAAAACTCTTCATTACATGATTCCATAAAACAGAAAATACAGAAGAGGATATATATATATATATGTAACAATTTAAGCAAAGTACCTTCTAAATCATGTTGTGTACCTTCAGACCCATTAAAGAAGGTAATATCACAAGAGAGTGGGATATTCCTTTCTGACTTGTCAAAACTGTCAACATAAAAAGTAGTAATTAAACTACTAAGATATAAGATACCTAAGATTTGGGGTTTACTTCCACAAAATAACTTGCTCTTTCTTCTCCAAAACGTAAAATCTTTAGGAGTTAGATTGTGCAGAATATCAGGAAAAGGGATAACTTTGTCCCTAAGATACTTATCTCTGTACCCTTTTTGCAAGTCTAAAATTCTAAAGAAAGAATAATCTGGTAGTTAGGAAAACAAGAGTTTAAACCTGCAATAAAAATTCTCCTAAAATATATGATTATGTTGTTTGCCTGTATTCGGGTTTCTATGGTGAAAATGGGTCCACATCCAGGAGTGTCTGTATCCTTTTCTTTGCCAGGGCAAGTAACCTTAACTACTCAACCTCTGGGAGCTCTTGTGTAACATCCCATGGGGACAGCAGGGGGGACAGAAGGAGCTGGGTCCCCTCCAGATGCCTGGAACATGGGGATTCTTTCCTTCTGCTTAATCTCTGGTGGGCCTTGGATCAGGAGGTTCAATGCAGTGATCCTGAACAATAATCAGTTGAGCTTACGAGCCTCAGAAAACCATAAAAGATGTGAGAATATTCCATTTAGTTGCTACTAACATTGGATCCTAAGTAAACTGTATTTCTAATGTGACATATTCACAACTGTACCAACAGTAGTGGTTGCTGCAGTAAGCCATGTTTTCAGCTAGGGCTTAAATACTAGCATATAAATGTAAAAGCACACAAAGGAAACTATGTTTACTGGTTCATATGCTTTTATAATAGAAATGAGAACAAATTGCAGAGAAAGAAAACAGAAAACATGAAATGTTTGGACAGAAGTAAATCTGTAAAATACAAATAGAAATGTAATACAAACCTGTAAAACGAAAATGTCTGAAGAACTCTAAGGTCTTCTCTGAAATTGAGTATCAGATGCTTCTTAGTGTCTTCATTTTGCAGAAGCACAGAAGGAGTTCCTCCTAAAACTTGTATATATCTTAGAATGTCTTAATCTTTTGTATCACTTTGATGGAAAGAAATGCTTCAGACTGTCAACATCAGACAACACAGAACAGGTGTTGCATATAATACACTGTGGGTAAAATACATTCTGGAAAGGGCAGCTTTAAAAAGTTAAACTGTAGTAGAATTATACAGTCCCCATTTTCTTCTTGGCAGGCACTTCAGCACTGCATGTAGTAAAATGTGGAACCATGGTATACATTGATGGCAACTTACATTAATATGGAAGGACATATTGCATGCTTTTATTATATTCCTTTCAGAATGTGGTATTTTCCTATCACTGTTTAGGGAAAGTAAGGAATTAATAGATCAGAAAAAAAAAATTCTAAAATCTTGACATCACACATATTGCCAAACTCATATGGAAGTAATGGTTCAGATGCAAATTGTTTTGGAAGAGATAGAATACTACACTACTTAATACGATACATACACTACCTAATACCACAGACTGCATTACAGAAATGTTTGTGTCTTCTCTGCTTCCTTTCTGCACAAAACATTTCTGAAAGACCATGCTGCATCCTCGTTTTTTTCATCTGTGTTTGCACTTGCTTCTATGCCATCTCCTTAGTAACTTTGTTGGAGGTACTTCCAGTGGACAAAAATTGGGTTTTTTTGTGTGTGTGTGGTTTTTTTTTTGTTTTGTTTTGTTTTGTTTTGTTGTTGTTGTTGTTTAATTCCAGGGACAATTTGATGTGACACATGCAACTGTTTACAGAAAGCATACAAGCATTTAGAGGACTGGTACAAATGCAATGACAAAGGTCTCTATAGATTGTGTTTTTTTTCATTGTGGTAGGCCCTGGTTCCTTTTCAAATAGGTCAGTAATGAATCTTTTTAGTGCTGAAGCATCCTGAAAGCAATGAGAATTACTTTGCACTGTAACTGTCATCTCACTGTTACAAATCCATATATTAAACTTCAATTTTGATACAAGCAGTGCAAAACCATGTAAAAACTCAGAATAATGGAAATCTGCTTTGTGCAATCTCAACATTAATTCTCTTATCTTCACTTTTAACCTTCCTGATGTCTTTTTAAAATATATTAACAATATGCCAGAGTATTGCTCTTTCTGAAACATATCAATAGTTTCTGAAGTAGTCAGCATACTCCAGTCTTGTGAATTTAGCTCTGAGGGTATCTTTTTAATGTAGTTAAATTTCCTCCAAGGTACTACAGCAACTCGGTAAACTCAGCACCCTAATGGATATGCTAATTCCATTTTTTTTTCTGCTTAAGACCTATTGGAAAAAGATTGCAGTGCTCTCAAGAACATTATATCCCATTCAAAAATGTGGCTACTGTGTGATTCAGACTTGCTTAACTTCTGCTTTAATGACAGGAATTACTAACCTTCAACTGAGCTGCTGAAGAGTTTGCCCCACTGAGCAAGTTCAGAAGTTTCACCTCCAGCCCATGGAAAGCAAATCAGCCTACAGACAGCGTTTGGCCTTTTGTATAGACAAGCAGCCACCTTCTCCATTGCTAAAAAAACCCCCCAAGAAAATATCATATCATCATATCATATCATATCATTCTAGACTCTCAAAGTATAGGAAAATTAGAGTGAATTAAGTCTAATTTGTAACAATAGGCTGCAATATTTTCTGTCATCAGCATGGGTTGTGTTACAGCAATCTGTTAGATATGAGATAATCTTTATGCAACAGCAGAAACCAGTTCTACTTTTAAAAATGGTGATGGAATAGTATTGGGCAAGACCCTTAATATTTTTTCCTACTTGAGTCACTGGCTGCAACAAATGTAACATACAGAAAAAAAAAAAATTCAAAACTGATTTTTTAAATATATATTATCAGTTCTCTAATTGATTTTAAAGGTGATACAAACATTTCAAGCATGATAAGGAAGTGCATTTAGCAAAAGTCCTATTTAAATATTCGTTACAATTACTGAGAATCTTTTACATTTTCTGCTCATACAGGTTTATTGCATCACTGCCCAGCCTACTTTAGATGTAAATACCTGAATAGTTGGGAAGATCACCAGTGCCAGGAAATGACAGACCAAGGGTGGATCTACTTAGCCCTGCACAGCAAGAGGCAGGGATCAAAATTTGTTCCTATCAGACAAGGGAGCAAAACCAGCCTTGCAGGAGATGGGTGAATGTGCATCCAGCTGGCACAGCCACCTGCTTTAAAGTGTTTTCTAGGCTTCAAGGGGAGGAGCCCACACCCCAAAAAAAGGCAGGGACTGAGACACATAGCATCACATAAGGGAAAAGAAACTTCATGAGTTAGGTGTGACATAGCATTTGGCAGCAATATAAGGCAGGCATGCTGCATCAATCCTGGTGATTTAAAAAGCACAGATTAGCAAGGCTGTGACTGTACAGAAGCTGCAGCAGGTTAATACAAAGAGGCCTACAACATCACTGAAGCAAAAGCAGCCAAGAAAAGCCAGCCTTTTGTAAGTACACTCAAAAGCACAGCTTTCACACCTCTGCTGAATGGTTCCATAGAGGTCTGAAAAAGTTAATGTAGAAGACCATCACCTAATAGGAAAAAAACATTGCATTTGGTTAGTAGGCCAGCTGTAATTTCTACAGGCTGGAAGGAATAGTGGTGCACAAAAAAGACACTGGTTATGTATGGTGATTTTGTATCAGCTACCATGGACATCTGATGCTATCAGCAACCTACAGATACCAGTGTATTTTGTAACTGCATTTGTAGTATTAGGAAGGCTTTTCCTTTTCCTCTTCCTCTTCCTTTTCCTTTCCTTTCTCTCTTTCTTTCTTTCTCTTTCTCTCTCTCTTCCTTTCTTCCTCTCTTTCTCTTTTTCTCCCTTTCTTTCTCTTTTTCTCTCTTTCTCTCCTTCTTTCTCTCTTTCTCTCTTGCATTACTCTTCAAAAAATATCAGTAACAATATTAATAAAGTAAACAAAATTCAAAAGCATTGACCAAAGTTAAGCAGCCTGGGTGCCAAAATGGGTTCTGATGCTTAACTATAGACACATAAGCTGGACTACTTTACAGCTGTTCTGCATTTCTCCTCATCATTCCTAGGAAACTGAAAAATCTTTGGTGTTGACCTAACCAGTCAGTAAGCACTGCTCCTTTCCTAAACAAAGTCTGCAAAGATTTCTGCATTCCTAGGATACCCCAAATCAACTTTTCTGCCTTCAGCAGTTTCCCTGGGAAGGTGTGGGCTCTGCAGTGCCCTGACTTCCAGGCCCTGCTGCCACTTGTAAATGACAAAAGTGGAAACTGATGTGAAAGATTCTTTCCCAGTAGTTTTATGTGGTAATTATTATGAAGTAAGAGAAGGCACGCCTGTGTTTGAAAGGTGCATGATTTAAAGCACCTTGTACTGGCTTGTTCAGACCTGTGCTGTTATGCCCAATTCAGCTTCTCTCCATGACATATCTGCTATCAGAGCTACTTGATTTAAGGTACAATTTATAACTATTTCAGTTGATGATCTTGTCCACCAGCCTGAGCAATTCAGGGTTGAGCAAGCTCAGGTATGTTGTTAAGGGCATCGTCCAAATGTCTCTTGAGCACTGACAGGCTTGGGGTATTGGCCACCACTTTAGAAAGTCTTTTTCAGTATGTGACCACCTTCCTGAAAAAGAAGCTTCCTGATACTGTGTGTGCAGTGTACAAGCATTTCACATATGCTCCTGAGTCATCAAGACAGGTGGAACCCATCAGGTCCCAGCATACCTTGCCCCTTGAAGGCTCTTCCATGGTTTAAAAATCCAAAATTTTGTCAGAGGCACCAGTCCTGGAGCCAGAAATTGATACCTCGGGCTTGCTTGTTTCTTCCAAATTCTCACACTCTCCCATTACTGGTAAGATTGAGGAAAGCACTCCCTGTGCTGCTGAAGTAAGGCTTCCCCTGGAGGGATTAGAATCCAGTAGAAAAGCTATTTTTCCAGTCTTGCAAAGAGAAATAAAGAAATAAAGAAAATAAATTAAAAAAAAAGAAAGAAAGAAAAAAATTGCATAACATAGTCAGTCTGTATGCAGGGCTGGCCATGGGAAATAAAACAGAATGGCGATTTGTGTACTGTCTACTGAAGAGATGAACATATGCTGACTTATAATTATCTGAAGCATCATAGTGACTGATAGAACTGCTTCACTGGTACAACCAAAAAAAGTGCTCCTGAGAGAGACCAAAGCTTCACCAATATCCCCTGTCCCTGCTCTGGAGTCAGATGCAGACACAGAAATGTACTGTGGCAGGATCCCAGCTGCCTAGAGGAAACCTGTCTGCACCTCCTCCTTGCAGCAAAGACGAAAACCAGGGAAATGGACTGGTTATAAAAGTGCGTATTCTTTTATTCTCTTCACATTTAGAATAAACTGGAAATAATATTCTAGTTCTTTGAAGAACTGCATAAAAGATTAAAAAGGCAATCAGATAAATCACAGAATAATTTAGGTTGAAATTGAACTCTAGAGCTCATATAGTCCAAGCCATGCATCGCTGAGTTTTGAGTAACTCCAAGGGTGGAAACTCCACAACCTCCCTATGTAATTCCTTGTCGCACCTTTTATCTGGAGTATTTTGTCTTTTTTTTTTCTGAGTACATCCAAGAAGAATCTGATTCTGTCCATCTGTTCCATATCCTTCCATTAGTTAGGTGCAGGCATTAATAAAATTCTCATTTAATACTCTTAAGACAAAACCATTTATCTCAGTTCCTTCTTCTATATCACCCACTCCAGTCACAACCACAGTCACTGCTCCCACACTCAATACAATATTTCAATATCCTTCTGTCTAGTACAGGAGAATCCAAAATGGATACATATGTAGTATACTAAAGAAATTTTAGATTCTTTTTCAATCATACATTTGAGATACAGGCTTTCAGGTCATGATGAGCTTTTACATTTGCTTTATTCATTGTCATGGCACCACTTTACAGTAGGTGGACAAATATTGAAAAGTATAATTGAAAACATGAGCAACAAAACTGCTGTTGTACTGACCATTACCTTGGACAAACAGAAACCCAGCATCCCCACCCTGCAGAGCACATAAAGCCAAAGGTAAAGAAACACTGAGTGCTTGTAGCACAGGGCTGTGTTAATATTTCCCAAATGAAATTAAATTTTATAGCTCACAGTATGTAATGGGGCTGCAGGAGCATGGTATTTATCAGTTAGGAAGTCCAGGATCAGAAAGGCTTCTCAGAGATCTGTGCACTGTAAATCTTACACACTAGCCAGATCCCACTCATGCATACACATGTTAACTGCTTGCATACAGATTCTGCAAAGCCAGGCAGAAAGCTACCCTACCTCTCAGGTAGCTGTCTATTTAGTTTTAAGGTAGTCTGTTCACCAGCCTACCAATAAGTGCCCAAGTAGACTAGGGGACCTAGAAGTCAAAAGCTCCACTTCACTGATAGGTATGGAGTCTGCTTACAGCAAGGCAGGTACCTGAGAAACCTGGCTGAGAAGATGGAAGCTTTAACAAGTCAGGACATGGACAACTTGATATCTGCAAACCTGTAATAACAAAGCTGGCAGTCTGTAGGACACTTAGGTTTTATCTTCAGAAAAGAAATGTGGTTTGTGCAGCCTATGGATACCAGAATGTCTCAGAATCCTAAGAATTGTGATTCACCTGGAATTTCTTATTTCTGCAGCTGAACCTTACACATGACTACGTCGCACACATGCTTGGTCACATTTATCATTCACATCATCATTAATAAAAGTATGTATTTTCCAGGACAGGCACTTAGGCTTTTCAGAAAAAAATAGGATCATGAAAAGAGGTGTCCAGTTAGAGAGAAAGCACATCTGTAACATGCATCATAATACTCATTATGTTTTTTTATAATTACGGACTCATATCCCTAAAAGTTTTCCTATTCAAGGGAAAGCAGTGGTGTGATCTCGCATTTAGGAGACAGCAAAATTAAGAAACCAGACGAAAAACTCTTTAGTAAACAATGTCTCAGTAGCTCCTGAGTTCAGGAAACTGATGGACTTTGCTTCTTGAAAAGCAAAGATTAAGAAAAGACACTCTAAAATAATAGAGAAAAGTATGGAGTATATTATGTTTTCCTCTGATGAGCATATTATTCCCAGCAATGTATCACTCATGGCTACATTTTTTAGCAGATTATACTCCAAATAAGTTAATGTCATTGCTAAGATCTAAAAGCTGCTGCTGAAATATGTAAATGTATGTCTAACCAATTCAAATTTTGTTCTCCGGAAAGCTATATACTCATCACTTTACTTAAAATTGAAAAAAAAAAAAAAAGAAAAGTAGGAAATTATAGAGAAACTTATTTGTGGAAGACTTGTAGCTGATGGGTTCCAGCATCACTAGTGTAAAATTACTGAAATAAATATTAGTCACACAACACACATCTCCAGTTTTACTACCTGTAGCCTCCAGGGTATTGAAACTGCAAATATAAAGGCCATGTGGATGCTTCAAAGGTGAACATGACAAATAACAACAAAACCTTCCCTTCTCTCCTACTGTTTCTTCTGCCCTCCCAGTTCTACAGTGGCATGGCTGCATAACTTTTGATCAGTTTTTTTGAGGAAATCATTAAATTTATAAAAAGAGCTATGAAATTCTGTAAAGTCAAGCCATGAAATCTGAGAAAGGTAAAACCAGAGGTAAAGGGTCTCAGACATCTGCTGAGATAGAGTCAGGCAGCAGCTCAAGGATCAAAAGGAAGGACATCAATGTGGAAACATAGTAATATCTCAAGGGAAAAAATGAGGTGGAAGATTGCAACATCAAGCAGCTGACCCTTTTCAATCTGAGTAGTAAATTTGTAGGTGGTTAACATATAAATACTAATTCAGTAGTTCATTAATTCTGACTATGTGTTAACCACAAAGTAAGTGCTTTACATATAACTGCACATAGCATAAAGTGACTGAATAAAGTGGCCCAGGAAAGAAGAGATAGTGAGATAGGCACTGGGAAGCCATTTTGGCAGTAAAGGCATGGAGCAACATGAAAGCAACCAGAAGGTGCCACTGTTGTAGATGGAAAGAAGAAAGAAGTCAAGGAGAAAAGCCCTATTCACATAAACTATGAGTTTTGTACTGTGCATGGCAGGTCATACCACAGAAAATATTTTAAAATTTATGCCAATACCATGAAGGCACTGAAAGGAGACAACATGATCCATCTTATGCCATCCTCTGTCCTTGATCTTCCAGCTCTAAAAATGTACACATTTAGATAATATTTGGGACCGGATGGGATCCACCCAAGAGTGATGAGGGAGCTGGCAGAACTGGTTGCCCAGCCCCTCTCTATCATCTACCAACAGTCCTGGCTCACTGGGGACATCCCGGATGATTGGAAGTTGGCGAATGTCACGCCGATCCACAAAAAGGGCCGGAAGGAGGATCCGGGAAACTACAGGCCCGTCAGCCTGACCTCAGTGCCTGGTAGGGTTATGGAACAGATCATCCTGGAGGCAATCGCACAGCACCTGCAGGATGGGCAAGGGATCAGACCCAGCCAGCACGGGTTTAGAAAGGGAAGGTCCTGCCTTACCAACCTGATCTCCTTTTATGATCAGGTGACCCGTCTGGTGGATGAGGGGAAGGCGGTGGACGTGGTCTGCCTGGACTTCAGCAAGGCCTTTGACACCGTCCCCCACAGCATTCTTCTAAAAAAGTTGTCGGCCCACAGCTTGGACAGGAGCACCCTGTGCTGGGTTAGGAACTGGCTGGAGGGCCGGGCCCAAAGAGTGGTGGTGAACGGGGCTGCATCCAGTTGGCGGCCGGTCACTAGTGGTGTCCCCCAGGGATCGGTGTTGGGCCCAGTTCTGTTCAATATCTTTATCGACGACCTAGATGAAGGGATTGAGTCCATCATCAGCAAATTTGCAGATGACACCAAGCTGGGAGGAAGTGTGGACCAACTGGAAGGCAGGAGGGCTCTGCAGAGGGACCTGGACAGGCTGGAGAGATGAGCGGATTCCAACGGGATGAGGTTCAACACGGCCAAGTGCCGGGTCCTGCACTTTGGCCACAACAACCCCATGCAGCGCTACAGGCTGGGCACAGAGTGGTTGGAGAGCAGCCAGGCAGAGAGGGACCTGGGAGTCTGGATCGACAAGAAGCTGAACATGAGCCAGCAGTGTGCCCAGGCGGCCAAGAAGGCCAATGGCATCCTGGCCTGGATCAGAAACAGCGTCGCCAGCAGGTCCAGGGAGGTGATCGTGCCCCTGTACTCAGCGCTAGTTAGGCCACACCTCGAGTACTGTGTCCAGTTCTGGGCCCCTCAGTTTAAGAAGGATGTCGAGGTCCTGGAGCAGGTCCAAAGGAGGGCAACCAGGCTGGTGAAGGGACTCGAGCACAGGCCCTATGAAGAGAGACTGAGAGAGCTGGGGGTGTTCAGCCTGAAGAAGAGGAGGCTCAGGGGAGACCTCATTGCTCTCTACAACTACCTGAAAGGAGGCTGTAGCGAGGTGGGAGTTGGACTATTTTCCCAGATGACTTTCAACAAAACAAGAGGACACAGTCTTAAGTTGTGTCAGGGGAGATTTAGGTTGGATATTAGAAAGAATTTCTTCACGGAGAGGGTGGTCAGGCAATGGAATGGTCTGCCCAGTGAGGTGGTAGATTCTCCGTCCCTGGAGACATTTAAAAAAAGACTGGATGTGGCACTCAGTGCCATGGTCTAGCAACTGTGCTCCGGTGGGTCAAGGGTTGGACTTGATGATCTCTGCGGTCCCTTTCAACCCGGCTAATTCTATGATTCTATGATTCTATGATTCTATGATAATAACCTTCCTTTTCAGGAAGAGCAGAGGGGTAGGATTCAGTAGCAATTCAGCTGATGAACAGTTTATTTTATATAATTTTTTATCTTTTTTTTTTTTTTTTTTTTTTTTTTTAATTCCTTTGCTGTCACAGCACCAATGCTAGGTGTGCTCCTATAAACGTATGGTTAAAAGAAAAACCTCAAAAATTCCTATTTCCACCTCTACAGTCTGAACAGGGTATTAGAATGTATGTATCTAATATAATATATCTCAAAAGTGTAGATGTAAAATTTTTGACTGAAATCCAACTTAGATAACATCATAGCAATCCCCAACTAAAGACTTCAAAGCAATACTTATAAAACCTTGCCATTTGTGATACAGAATGTGAAAAAGTAGTGTTTCTTGTTTCCCAATTACCAATGTTTCAATGAAAAAAATAATTGAGAGACTGTAGGACTGCAAGTTTCATAGTGTTTTCTATCACATTCTGGCTTTGCTACACTCATTCAAAGCTATACTTACAGGTATGAACTGAAGCCTGAACTAAACCTTAAATCCACTATTACTACAAATCCCTTGTTAAACTGAATTACGGTTTTTTGGAAGAATCTTTGCTCTTTTGCACAAGCTGTTGCCCTTGATTTTAATCTCTGACCTGCCTTTGGACCGACCTGGGAATCGGTGACAAGGACCAAGCAAACGTTTAATACTAAAAACCAATGTGTGACAGGAGCCTTTGATGAAAGGGAGGGCCATAGGGATCTGAAGTCTCTAGTCCCCATAAGGGGGAGCCATAGGAGGCTGCATCCCTGGCGCTTATGGTAAAAAAGACATCTGGAGCCTCATAGGGCTGGTGGAAGGTAACACCGAATAAGGTCTTCAATCTGGTCAGGGTTATACATGGTTTCTGTAGGTTCCGAGTCACTGCCTGGAGGCAGGAATGGCAGGCATCAGGCTACATCCTTGGTGCAAACCTTTTATGTCATGTAGAGACTCCTGCACGATGCAGACAGCCTGACACGCACCTCCCTCTCCTGCCCTGGTGGTTACTGTCTCACCAAAACGCATCCATTACAACTTCACGACCTATCTGAGCTGCCAGTCTTTCATCAGGAACTCCTCGGGGCTCGGGAGCTCTTCAAAGCCACCACGTTCTTCAGCAAGAGTGGGAGAGAATGGGCTTCAAATCTCCCCCGGTACAAATGGTGCTTCAGCATCTGATAAGGTGTTTGCTGTGAGACGCGAGGGCTGCTCCGAATCCCACCCGGTGTCCTGCAGGCTTTGTGCTTACCCCGCTCCGGCGGGGCTGCCAGGCACACCCCGCAGCTCTCTCTCTGCCAGACGCCCCTGTGGCAGGTGGCACAGAAACCCACCGGGCCGGGCCGGGCCACAGAACACCCCTGCAAGCTTCTGAGCTCTTCCCAAGCCACGAAGCACTAGGGCCTCTTACCCGTGGGCTAGAAGCCCTTCAGCCGGGGGTCGCCGCTGGGCTTAGGCCCGCCGGGGATGCCGCCGGTTTACGAGCACAGCCCACGGCGGACATCAGCCGGGACAGCCCTGACTCTCGCAGCGCCCCGTGACACGGCCCGAGGGGACTCTGCAGCGCGGCCCGGGCTGCGCTTTCCCCCTGAGCCGGGGCCCCCGCCCAACTCAGAGCACAAAGAGCTCCGAGCACTCGCTCCGCTCCGCTCCCCACCCCACGGCAGCCCCTCGGCTACCGCCTCCCCACGGCCGCCCCGCCCGGCTTCCGGGCCGCTTGAAACTGGGGCAGAGGAGAAGGCAGGCAGGGAGCCAGCCGGCTAACCTGGTGAGGGGGAGGCCGTCCCGGCCAGGCCAAGGTAAGCGGTGCGGGGCCACCGGAGACCTCCTCCGGCTTCTTTCATTGGGGGCGGTGTGGCCCGAATGTCTCCTTACCCCCTGGCCCCAGCCCTGTCCGCCCGAGCCTCTCCGGGCATCTCCCCGGCGCCGGCCCTGAGCTGTCGCAGACGTTTCTGTGATGCGGCGGTGGCCCTGGGCCCTGCTATCCCGCCCTGGGCCTCCGTTCCGCCGGGCGAGCAGCGCTGGGGTCGGGGGGCTCGGCGGGGACCGCGCCCCTTCCTCGGCTGTGGGCGTCCTGCGTGATGGCGGCTGCCAGCCGGGCTGGGCACCAGTCGCCGGGCGAGGGATTTCCCCATTCCCCGTGTTAACTTCTGGTCTCGGTGCGTGTCCTAGGGCTGGCTGCCTTCTCGGGAAAGAAAGCAAAGGCCTGGAGTCGGTTCATCGCGACGTACCCCGAGAAGGCATCAATAGCCGCCTGCCTGGTCATAGTTTCCCCCTGTTGTGTGTGTAAGCGCCTTGTGGCTTCAGGCCGACAAGAAATCCTCATCCTGGCTTTGCCAGGGAATGCTGCCCTGGTTTATGCGGAGCGGGTGAAACAACTGCGGTTACTTAGTAGGCAGAAAAAGAGGCTGAGGGAGAGACTGTGTTACTCTCTACAACTACCTGCAAGCAGGCTCTAGTGAGGTGCGTGTTGGTCTGTTCTCCAGGTAACAAGCCATAGAACAAGAGGAAAGTGGCACCAAGTTGTGCCAGGGGAGGTTTAGATTGGATGTTAAGAAAGATTTTACTGAGAAGGTTGTCAGGCACTGGAACAGGCTGCCCAGGGAAGTGGTAGATTCACCATCCCTGGTGGTGTTTAAAAGACATACAGATATTGTTTAGTGGTGAACTTGGCAGTGCTAGGTCAACTGTTGGACTTGATCTTACAGATCTTTTCCAGCCCAAGCAATGTTGTTGTTCTATGATGTGTGTCATTTATTATGTAAATGGGTGGGAGTAGGGACGAGGATGATCACAGTATGGGGAGGTACATCATCTAACAGGTTTTATTAACAGTCTGTTAGTGTTGTGCCGCAGATCTGCATAATGGAAAAGCAAGTGCTTGAGTCCTCTGAGGAGCGAACGTTTCAGTACCAAGATTCTCTGCCGTCCCTGCCAGTACCTCCTCTTGATGAATCTTTAAGTAAATACCTTGATGCAGGTAATGACTTAATATTTTAATAGTGACATTCTGCGTGCTGTTGCAGCCAGGCTTATTTGAAGATGTTTGCACAGTGATATGTAGAGACAGCTGGTATCAACTGAGTAGTGGAAATGGCCCAGTAGATAGTAATAGATTTTTTGTTGTTGTTATGGCATCAAATTTTGAGGCTTAAAAATGTTAAAATGGCTGTTCTTTATGTTAATAAGTAGCTCTCATAGAGTGATAAAATCTGACAGTGAACTTGGTTGCTTTTGTTTTCTGATTCTGCTCTTTGTTTTCATAAACATGTTATCACATGCCCCTTTTTTCTTGCTGAAGTTACTTCCTATTTACTGTTCTTTGTATCTAAGTCATTCTGTAATTTTGATCATCATTGTTGGTTCCCTTTGCTCTCAGTGGAGGTTGGAGGAAAGTTAGTCCAGTGCTTTTTGTTCTGATCACTCAAATCCAGAATTTGCAGTGCACAGTTCTAGGCACTAGCTCAGTGTTTCTCAGTGCTTAAGTTCTTCATTTGTTTGGTCTGTGAAGTTGAGTGAAGAAAGGAAGGTGATTCTGAAGAACAGAACTCAGAATAATTCTTTGGAAATTCCTGTTGGAGGGGGACCTCAGGCACTTAACGTTAATCCGTGTGCCTTTTGGTGAAGCACTTGTCTGTTTAAAGTCAGTCAACTGGAAATGCTGGACAAAGTATGTGTCAGAAGGTGCCTTATTTAGGGCTTCACAGTAGCTTCCTCTGCTTTGGATTCAGGATGACTAATCTTGTTTTGAAGGCAGGCTGTGAGCAGAGAAGGTGGCCATAGCTATTTTGTTGGACTGGGGAAGAAAAGGCTCTTGAGGAGGAGGAGCAAAAAAGAGCCAGACACCATCCATTAACAGAACAAGAGGCAATGGCAACAAATTGAATGAAATACAAGAAATCCTTTGAAACTTGAGAATATTATTTCTATTGTGAGGGTGATTAAGCACTGGAACAGGTTGCTACCGGGGAGGTTGTAGTCTCCATCCTTGGAGATACTCAAAACCTGACACAGACCTGAGCACCCTGGTGAAGAAGAAAGTAGTGGTTGCAGGCAATCAGTGCTAATTGCAGCAAGACATAGTTGTGAGGAAGTAAGATATTAATTTTACAATAAATATTTGAGACCTTGCCTGGCTGAAGCTCTGCTGTTACTTACAAAGGCTAGATTAGAGATACAGATACATGATAACTAAAGATTAAACAAGTATCCTTCCTTATTTCTTAACCACTAGGGTTAGCACTAGCAAGGCAGACAAGAAATGTGCCTGTGTAGAAGCTGGTATCAGCAGTGCCTGTTACTGAACGTAGATTTCTGGTAAGAAGGCTTTAAGGAGGATTTTAAACCATAACTAGTCTTTTAAAAATAAAGACAAGTAGCTTATGGTAGGTGCAGTAGGGTGGCAGACATGTTGCTCAATGTATTAATTTACAAAATTTCTGTAAACTTAATTGTTCAGTGAGTTCTGTGGCAGCTGATGGAGTTGCAGAACTTCACTGTAGTTCCAAGCTACAGTTTTAAATATATGGGATTTAGTTATCTGTTAGTTTTTTCAGGTTTTTAGTAATTTCTTTATTTTATTAGCATCTGTCTTTATTTAAGGTATGTATTTATGTTTTATTGGATCATGCTGTGATTTATTCACAGATTTCTAAAAGATGTTTTTCCTTCAAATATTTGTTTCAGAAAAAAAAAAAAATTAGTATTTTCATCCACATCCTGCTTGTGCATAACTGAATCTTGGAACAGATCTCAGTATGCAGTTGTCTTTGAGATGAAAACATTTCCTTTTTACAGTGAAGCCATTTCTTAATCAAGAGGAATATGAAAGAACTGAGAATATCGTTAAAAATTTTGAAAATGGGATTGGGAAAGAGTTGCATCAGAAATTACTGGAAAGAGCTAAAACCAGACGGAATTGGGTACGTATTTAGATATTTAAGAAATCAAATTTCACCTTATGGAACGTTGGTTCTTCAGGACATAATTTCAACAGCCATTTAGGTTTTTTAACCTTAGGATATTCCTTATATCTGCTTCTTGGCCTATGGATATGAATACATTCACTTAAATACGTGTGATTCATTATTTACAAAGTTGAGTGGCTAGGAGAGTTAGCTGAAATGTTAAGTTACTTATCAGCTTCTGAATACTTTGTCTGTCGGTCTCTTCTGTCACCTCTGTCCCCTCTCTCTTCAACCTGTTGTCCCACCCACCTTGCCTCCCCCCAAAGAAAAAAAAAAGTCTGGTCTCTTATCTCTTTCCCGAAGAAAGCCTTGTGGTAGTATTTTAAAGTTTTCTTTCAACAGAGAAAGAGATAGAGGGGGAGTCATAACCAAGTGGTATTTGTGAGAACTTTGTAAATCTTAATATGATAGACTTGGGAGTGAGGATTTTCGGATGGTGATAGAAAAAATATTTTATGAAATGTCTGTCCCAGATTCTCTCTCACACAAATCTCCTTTCTTTTTGTTTGTCATGCAGTAATCTGATATTTGCAGCAGTAACAGCTGACATTTGCATGAGTTTAAGTTGATGAATATAGCGGAAGAGCTCCTAATCATTATTTACATTTTACTAGTCTTAAGCAATACTGAATTTTATTTCAAGCTTGAAAATAGAAAAGCTAGATTTGTCATTTCTCTCAGCAGCTAATTTTGAACATATCCTGCTTCCCTGTTACATAGAAACTACTATTCAAAGTATTTTTAAAAAGAAGTAGTAATAGTAAAAAAGGCAGGCAGCTGAGTAATCAGATGATTATTAAAGACTAATGACTATAACTTAGTTCTGACTCTAATGCTTTTCATTTTCAGCTGGAGGACTGGTGGCTGAATGCAGCTTATCTTGATCTTCGCATATCGACTCAAATACACTGTAATATGTCAGGCGCTGCTCCCTTTGTTGAAAACTGCTGGCCACCCAAAGAGGGCACTCAGATAGCAAGAGCATCAGTGTATATATGGCACACCCTGCAATTCTGGCATCTATTACGAGTGTAAGACTTAAGAAAAAATAATTGATTTTAAATAGTAATTATCTGTATGTACTTTAGTTGCAAAAATGTGTTTGTGTTAATTGGCATGCATTCTTTGTCATAAAAGATGGGTTAATTTTGGTTTATTTACTTGCATAATGATAATCTGTCTTTTATAATTTTGGTGTGTTTGTTTACTACAGAGAGAAAGTGCCTGTTGAGAGATCTGGGAGTGCTGTTCTAGACATGAACCAATTTCGAATGGTCTTCTGCACTTGCAAAATTCCTGGAGTTACCAGGGACTCAATCAGCAGTAATTTTAAAACTGGTAAACAAATGCAAATTGCAGTTTATTACAAACAAATTATTTGGTATTAGTGGGCTAATGGAGTGGTCATTTTAACCATAAAATACTTGGTTCCTCAAGCACTAAATTAGATACTAGTTGTTGAGTGCTTACATAAGTAAGGAAAGAATCTAATCTACAAATGGCCTTTTTGGTCTAATATTTAGTCTTTTCTAAATAAAATCAAAAGAAAGCTCTGCTTCAAATTGTATGTTTCCAGCCTGATGCCAGTATTAGGAATTAAAATAAGACAAATTCCATGTGTTACACACGGGGGTGGATTCTGCATGTTCTACAGACAGAATTTCAGCATCAGTACTAATTGCATCTTTTTTCCACACAATTTGTTTCTCAAATGTGCTTCATATGTTCTGTTGGGATAATTCTTCATTTTCTGTCATTGTGCTGTTTCTTGGCTTGGTCAGCCATTCCTGTTTGGAACTATTTCATAGTGCTTCTTGAAGCCATTCTGTTAGAATCCCAGGAGTGCAGGATCAAGAGCTAGGCTAAAAGTGTGATGCTCTTTTTCATCCTCGACTAACAAATACTGTAGGATTAATAATCAACTAACTGATATAGTAACAGCCTTCCCACACACATTCTGATGCTTTCAGAGTTGTTCAGCAGTGTCACTATAGATAATGGAGAAGTGAATTCCTGTAAGACTGAGGAATTCAAGGAGGTATTGCCATGTGCCGTAGAAAATACATGAAATTTCCATACCACAGGATATGATGAGAAAATGCAAAGTTGAAGGCAAGTTTAAAGGGTTTCATCTTGGCATTACAGCTGAAGGGTCAGTTTTAATATTCAGAACATAGAGGAAACAGTCAAAGGGTGGAAATTCACTATTCTATTCTGATTACAGTAAAAAGTCATTATCCTGTGGTGGTACAGTTTGTCATTTATGTCCATTTTTTACCTTAAAATACTGTAAGAAATGTATTAAACAATCTTGCTTATATAATTTTTTGTTCATGTTATACATGGCAGATGATACCTCTGGATGAAATATGTAGACCAGCTAGTTGTCTTGGTTCTCTGTGAAATATGGAGAAATAGGAATACTGCCAGAGAAGGGCTTTTGCTGTCAAAATATGGAGATATTTGAGATGGCCAGAAGAAATTGCTATCTGGAGAGGGCTATTTTTTTCTTCTTTGACTATAGAGGTAACTGACATGGTTGAAACACTTAAAGTAGTATACAGGTTGCAGGGTAGTGGACTTAAAATTCAACAGGTAATCTCAGCTTGGAGTCAAAGACCTCACTAAACGCCAAGAGAGCTCTATCAGTGGAACCTTCAGAGCCATTTGGTTGAGGCTGCAATGGACACGTTAACAAGAACAGGTGAAGAGCTCATTAGATGTCATTGAGTGTATTGGGTAGAGCTCTACCAACTGTAGTGATACCTCTGACACTTCATTCTAGATATGCTAAATTCCAAACTTAATTCTACCCCTTGCATTACACATCTAAGGTTAGGAGGATGCTAGCCAAATTTAATCCCTTCTGATTTTTGTAATGTTAGAAAATAATTTAATGATTTAGGTTTACATGAAGTGTCAAATTCTCCACTCTAGAATATCTTTAATAGGGTATGTATTGAATTATATTATCTGATTTGGAAAGCAAGACCATGAAGATATCTTATGACTTCTGTGAATGCCCATTCAATACTTGTGGGTATACATTGTAGCATACCTTTCTTCTTTTTCCTGGGGTGGACTACTGGACAAAGAGAGATGTAGCACAGTGGTTCAGTTTGGGAAAAATATAGCAGTGTTTCTTGGGGTTTTAACATCTGTTTTTGATCAGGATCTTTTCTGATAAAATCTTTGTTTTGTCTGATTTCTAGACAGGCAGATTCAATAAGGCAATGTTATGCAACATACCTGTCCTAGTGTGGGCTAGTATCACCTGGGTTTCTGTATAGTGGCCAAATTGGTGTGCCACTGTTCCCTTTTTACAGATTTGTAGATTGCAGGTCAGGTCTGATTGATCATCCCATCTTGAGCTGCATAACTGAAACTGGTAGCATAAACACTGACAACCAAATAACTCAATTTTCTGCAAAGCATGGTAGCATCAGGCTTGCTGCATTATATTCATCCCTTTTGGAAAAAAAAAACAACAAACAAACTCAGAGGGAAATATTGCTAGATGAATTTTGAGCAAACAGCAGTCCTTTCTGTAGAGCCTACAAGATACATAAAGAAATTACATTTGCTGGTAGGTAATGACAATGACTTGAAATAGTTAATAAAAGTGAAAAATATGTACTCCTGTATATTTTTTCTGACAGTTTAAAAAATGTCTTCAAATTTGCATCATACAATTGGACATCAAATGTTACTATTTTTTCTTCTGTCCTGTTTTGACTGGATGAAGTCTGCCTCGTTTTGAATGAAAAATGGGTCTGTAGGACTTCATGAGTGTTTTTCCTGTGTCTGCCACTCACTTTATCCCCACAGTTGGGTTTTTGTGTTTTGTTTTTTGTTTCATTTCAGAGACTGAAGGTGAATGCCCGTCTCACTTAATAGTCCTGTCTCGAGGTAGAGTGTTTGCATTTGATGTTATACATGAAGGCAGTATGGTGACGACTCCAGAGATTCTCAGGTTTTCAAACTACTTTTTTTAAAATCAGCTGTCCTATTTAAGCCACATAGCAAAGACAGTTTTACTTTTTCTGTTCCCTCCACCTCAAAGCATTAGATAAGAGAGAGAGGCCACAGCTTTTCTTGTTCAGGTTTGAATAAATTATTTAGTGGATGGCATCTTCTTGCCATGAAGCATGATGATCATGTACTATTCTTGGCATGGAATTATTAGACTATAAGTAACATAATTCCTTTCAGGACCACTCCATGTTAATAATTCTCTTACTGCTACTTAGTCATGTTTACAGATGAAGCACCACTGTCACAGTGTTACAAATCTAATACATTTGTGGTCGTGTTTCACAAGGGTGAAGGGGTTGAAATTCCTGTTGGTGGGGGCAGCAGAGTCCAAAATTGCAGTATACACTGATTTGCTGCTAGCTGCAGAGCAAGTACAGCAGCATTTCACTTGCATTTCTTTTCTTTGCATCAGCCCTGTAAAAAACAGCTGTGTTTGTGGCTCTTCTCATATTCCTGAGCTGCAAAGGAACAGAGAGAAACAATTTGGTTCTTTAAATGGTAAATATTGGTCCTGCCTGAACTGGCAATGTTTAAAGCTTTTCCATTGTGCATCTCTTATCTCCCAGTGGCATGCAGAGGCTCGGGCTTTTGAAATTGGCAATGCAGTAGTAGCTACAAGGTATTTCGCTCTGTTGGTCAAACTGCTTTGTGTATGACATACAGAGAGACTTTCAGTGTAAGTCTCTTGGGATCACATTGGGATGTGTATGCATTTACTTGCTATAGAGGAGCTGTGAATTTCATATAGTGATAACTTACTGTATTTCTCAAAGTGCTGTTTAAAGGGCACGATTTTTGTAATTTAAATTGGCCAAAGGTGGATGGCCAAATTCCCTTAGGTAAGACAAAAACTAGTTAGAGAAGCCCAAAAGTAATTTTTGGAAATCTGTTATTTTGAGATATTTCAACATGTATTTCTAATTTCAGTAGTTATACGAGGTAGATCAAGCAAGTAACAAAGAAATAAACACCTGGAATACAACCAAAAAACTGTAAAGCTTCCTTTTGTCTATAGAAGCTGTTTGGTTTTGGTTTTTTGTTTGGGTTTTTTTAATTTGTTTGTTTTTTCGTTGTTGTTGGTTTTTGTAAGATCAACAACATTTGTTGTTTTTGAGAACTGTGTAACTAATGATGAGTAGTGAAGTTCTGGGCAAGAGCACCAGAACAAAGGTCAAGACAGATTAAACACCTGAAGTTTTTTTAACATCTAGAACATGAAAAACTGAATTTGCAAACTTAAAAATTGGCTCTCAATAGTTCTTGAAAGAGCAAATGTGAAGAAGAGGAAGGAAGAGGATTATTCTTGTGTGGTTCATTCTTTCTGTTCAGGCTGTCTTGTAGCTACTGTTCTGCTTTACATTTCAGAGTTTATCTTGAGTGGAAGTCTTCCCCTTCTATCAGATGAGTTGTGGTAAAAGCTGCAAAGTTGCAGCATTGCAGGTGTCTGCTGCTCAATATAATTTGATCTGCACAGATGAAGTCTTAAATCTAATTTTAAATTAAGTGCTTACATAACATTTAGTATCATAATTGTTTACATGTAAGTTTGTAGTGGGCTGGTAGCTGCGATTTCAATTAACCATTAATGACTGAAAACACGTAGGCGGCCTTCAGCTGCCCTCAGGGTCTGAGGGAACTGATTCATGCTTCACATTAACTTGTGAAAAAATGCTTGAGCTTGGCAAAAAAACAGAGATAAAAAGAATTACTTTTATCTTCTGTCCATATGTTCTTTGTTGACTTCAGTTTTTGAAATCTTCTTAAAGGCAACTTGCATATATCCAGAAACGATGCCATAGTGAACCAGATGGACCAGGACTGGCAGCCCTAACAAGCAATGAAAGAACAAAATGGGCAGAGGTGGGAATAATTTAATAGTTAATTCCTCAGAAAAGCACTGTGATCACTGGAAATGCATTACTTCACTTAGCTTTGCCTTTTTGTGTTTTTTAGTTACGTCAATATTTGATTGATCTTGATCCAAAGAACTTGGCTCTTCTGGAAAAAATTGAGAGTAGCTTGTTTGCGGTCTGCTTGGATGATGCTAGTCCCCATGCAACTCCTGAAGACTACTCTGAGGTAGCTAAGGATTTTGATAATTCAAATCTTGCATTCATTATACAAAAATTTCTTCTGCATATGTGCATGCTCTTTCAATAGTGAAGTAGCACTTTTCTTGAACAGTGTAAATGAAGCAGGTAAGTGTGCAGATAGTGATTTCCGTTGATCTGTAGGATTACTTAAGTAGCATGAATGTTAGGGCATTGGAAGTAGGAATGGCTGAAATCTGTCTTCATAACCTTTTAGACCTCTCTGCTTCAGGTTCCTCAGAACTACAGTCATCAACTTGTTTACACTTGCAATTTAAACATTTAGACTTATAATTATGTTTAATTTTCAACTGGATGAAAATGTTTTACGTCTCAGGAAAGCCTCACCATCTTAGTCTGGGCTTAACTGACAGAAGTTGGCAGTGTACTCAATGCTCTTGAAAACCCACACTGTGTAACTTTTGCTTTAGGTTACAAGTCTGGGGCTAGCAGGTGATCCGACCGTACGCTGGGGAGATAAATCTTACAATTGCCTATTCTTTTCCAATGGAACCTGTAGCATGTGCTGTGATGTAAGTTGAAAAAATTGCACCCACCTGTCTTAATTAAAAAATGCTTGAGAGATTTATAAGCTCTTAAGTTCAGAGTATTATTATTTGTTCCTTTTGAGTGTAGCTTTGTTTAGTAGGTACCTTGTCTGGCAAAAGCAGTCTGCCTTCAGTGTTTGATACTACACCATACTTGAACTAAGAATATGAGTTCTGCAATCATTATCTTAAATTTAAAAGTATTTAATGGTAGAGTTCCAAAGACAAAAATAAAAGTACAAGAGGGCTTAAAACTAACTCCTCGTCTTAGGTACCTATTTGAATAGCTATTAAACTTGGATTTTTAAAAAAATTCATTACTAAATGGCCTGAAGGGCCTACATCCTTCCTGAAATCTGCTTCTCTACAGCAGTAGTATATTGTTCCTCCCTGTGTGGCTGCAGAGCAGTCAAAACAGCAAGTGGACTTATTGGAGTTCTATATGCATTGTGGAACTAGAAAAACAGGTTCATGCCTGTGCGATGAGGTTGTTGGTCTGCAGGGAAAAGAATGGGGTAGGGAAAAAAGCAATTTGATAATCTAGTACTTATGTAAATAATGTGATGTCTTATCTTGTATGCTTCTAGCATTCTCCTTTAGATGCCATGGCTTTAATTACCATGTTTGTGAATATTGAAAAGAAGATCATTGAAAATGACGGAAAATGGAAGGTATCTATTCCTTTCAACTTTCAAGTGGATTAGTTAATGCATCTTCTCCTCTGGATAACATTTTCTGTGTTTCTCTTTCTTTGTGTCTGTATCCTCCCAGGGTTCAGATAAAGTGAGGGATATTCCGTGGCCAGAGGAACTTGTATTTACATTGGATCAAAAACTTATAACTGAAATTGGACATACTAAAGAATGGTATTACAAAAAGGTCGAATTTCTTGATTCTCTTTTTAAATGTCACTGTTTGTTTTGTTGTTTGTTTGGGTTTTTTTCATTTTATTTAAATGTTTTAGCTGATGTTTCTCCAAGATGGGGAACAGGGGTGAATATATTATTAATTATAGAATCACAGAATCATCATGGTTGGAAAGGAATAAATTGAATCAAGGGATAAGTACTGTGGTTAAATTTGTTACTTGTTTATTTATATTGATTGTGTTTTATTTGAAGTGGGCCAAGTTGTGATATTACTTGAATTCTGTGGCTTTTCCTGCTTTTTTATGACAGGTATCTGATGCGCAGATAGTGGTTTATGCCTTCACATCCTTTGGCAAAGGACTGATTAAAAAGAAGAAACTTCATCCCGATACTTTTGTGCAGCTTGCCCTTCAGCTGGCTTTTTACAAATGCCATGGACGGTAGGAATTAACCATAGTAGGGATTAAAAAAATAGACTCTTGAATAAATGAGTAGATCTGGAGATAAAATGCAGTGGACTTGCAATGACACTGTGTAATTTCCTATGTTGATATAAGAATGAAGAAGTAAGGGCTTTTTACTTTATGGATTGCATAGGGCCTTGCTTTTGTGCTATTGGTATCCATGGGTTAGTGCTCTTGGCTTCAGAAGAATTGTGTCCTTGTGCCCACAGGTATCATGTGTGTGCATACTGTGGAATGGAGTGCAGAAGACAGGCCATGAAGTTGTGCATTTGGGCTGTACAAAGGAAATAATTGGGCAAATGCCAAGAATGCAGTGGGTTAGGACTCTTTAATGCCAAACAGTTTCTTAGATAGAAAACAAAGCTTATCTGTAGCAAGTGACAGCCATCAGTAAAATGGTTAGTCTTCCAAGCCTGAAAAAAAGCCTTGCAAATCTCAGTGACTCTCTTGCTTTAGCACAATTAGATCTGAAGATTTGATCAGAACAATAGCGCTATATATAGTGACCCTCCAAATGTTTGGCCCTCTGTTTTTTGTTTTTCTTTAATGTGTATGTTATTTTATTTTGTATTATTTGTAAAAGCCAGTATTCTTCCTGGTATTAGTGATCCAAAATTTCTCTTAGCTAAATTGCACTGACTAAGGCTTCTTTAGGTCAGCAAAACATCATGAGCATTGCTTGCTTCAGAAAAAGGAGTGTTTTGTCATGTGCACATGCTGCTTAGCCACTGGAGATGGCTATCTTATCATTAGAAATGTCACTAGATCTCACTTTATTCCAATGTTCAGCATACTGTCTGACTAAGCTTGTGAAGCCTGTTCTAAACATGCAAGTAAGTTTCATGTAAACTGTATATTTAATGGTAGACTGTCACAGGGCTGGGGATTCTCTAAGTAAAAGATGGATGTGTGTCAGTATGCAACAGAGAAGGATTTGAGCCTTTTCCATATAAACACATTGGGAGACACTGCTTATTTCTATCTGTGTATCAGTTTTTGGGTTTTTGGATAGTGTAGGTGGTTTCTTTTTAACGGACATACATAGCAAAACCAAAGCTTGAATAACACCGGTTTATTTACACTAGAGACTGGTAGATTATAGTCTGCAGAAAATAACCATACAGTCCAGTCTTTTCAAAGCATGGTTACAGGAAGCACTGGCACATTCTCAGTCATCTTTCTCATAAAAGCTTGCAGAACTCCTTTCTGTGTTTTTCAGACACAAAATTTGAAGAAAAATAGTTGGTTACTAATACTTATAACTAGGCTAGATATATAGGATACTTCGCAGATTTTTTCTTTACATTATTTTTTATTTTCTCCTTGAGAGAGCATACAGTTTTGTGAAATTAATGAGATATTCCCTAATTTTTATTTCTTAGCCCAGGCTGCTGTTACGAGACTGCCATGACGAGGCGTTTCTATCACGGCCGCACAGAGACCATAAGATCCTGCACTGTGGAAGCAGTGGAGTGGTGCAAGTCCATGCTGGATCCTTCTGAGAGTGTAAATGCTGAAATCCTACTTAATCATCATGTGTTTAGAAGGCTTTTCATTTGATCTGCTTAAAACTAATTTTGCTGTTGTGTCATTAATGGGAGTAGCCTATTTTCAGTGAAACACATTTCAGATGTTGGGTTGGTTGAAGTATGGCTTTGGTGATTGTGACTGAGGTGATCTGTCATGCAGGATTGTTTGATTTTTCTATCTCATTTACCTTTTGGTTTCAAGAATGTAAGTGTCTTAACTTATATGCACACTGATTTTTTTCATACCTCAAAAAGTAACTGTGTTGGATCCAATCTATTCTGTTCTGGAGTGATCTGCTTCAAGGGAAATCAGAAAATGTTAATCTAATATCTGAGTCTGAGAGCAAGGCTGAAATCTAGTGGCAAGAGGGATGTATTCCAGAGTTTCTCTGAATAGCTGAACCTGTGACCTTTTTCTTTACCCAGTGACTGCCCTCTCTGGTCCTTAGCTGGCAAAGTATGTTATGCCTTTATTGACAAGTGAGAGCTGTACCAAAGCTCACTCTCTCTTGTTCTCACTGTGCATTTCTCAGAGCCTGAGAAATGAAGCAAGTAGATTTTTGGGGCAAAAGGCTATATATCTTTAGAAAATGCAAAGGTTCTGTATGCATCTGAGAAACATGCAGGAATATAGCTATCAGGAATTACATATGATTAATAATTCTGATATTGAATAACACATTTTACTGGTCTTCAATAGCTTCTTTTGGCATGTGCAGCTTTAATACTCATTATTTTTGCTAATATTCAAATCTGCTTTCTTATTGCACATATGGATTGCTTTTATTTCCCTGCTCCTCAGCTATCAGAATTTTATGGTTAATACAGATTGAGATTTGTTACTTCCAGCACTAACAGAAACCTTTTTCTTTTTGTAATTTTAAATAGCATCTCCAAAACTCTTTCTATTGCTGTTTTTTCATGATGAATTCTTGGAGATTAGGAAAACATTGGATCTGTTCAGTAGTATTAAAATTAAGATGCTTAAAACTCTTACTTTTAAAGTACTAGAAAATATCAGAAGTTTAATTTCTAATACCATCTAATGTACATTTCAAGTTCCTCCATTTTCATTTATCTAAAATTGCTATACTGTGAAAGGGAAAAACCTTCCAGTGTGTGATTCCTGATGTGTTACTCCTCTGGGTTATTTTTTTCTTTTTCCTTTGGTTTTTTTCCTGATATGTCTTCCTTACTTTACACAGATTTACAATCGAGTACACCTGATGAATAATGCATTTGCAAAGCATAACAAAATAAGGAAAGATTGTGAGAATGGAAAAGGTACTCTAGGATCAAAAGTTTTGTTGTTTTAGTTATGTGTGCAGTATTTGTGGGGTTTTTTGTTTGTTTTTGTTTGGGGTTTTTGTGTATTTTTTTTCCTTTTCTTGTGAGTAGAAATGCTAGCATGTTTTTATCTGTCTCTGTTTTCAGCTCCAGCAAAAACTGTCCCTTAACACTTTATTCATTATTTTCTGTGAAAGGAGCTAAAACCTAGTCCTTGCTCCCTTTCACATGCCCCAAAGATACATTAACTTTGAATATTAATTCATTTTTTCTGCCCAGCTAAACAATGTTTCACAATACTTGGAAAGTAGGAAATGTGATCTTTTAAGGCAGAGGAGAGATTTGGGTGAAATTCTAACCCAACTGTGTTAGTGTGGTAGGCTATTCTGTGAATGAAAGTGAGTAGCTGGGAAACAATCATCTGATGAACCTTCATTCTCTCCATCCTTCTTGGTGAGTTATCTAGGCAGCTGTGGCCCTGAAAGCCTCCTTTTCACCTTATCCACATAATTGCTCGTGATCCAGTTTCACTGTGTGAATCTCCTCCTTCTTGGTTGAAATGGAAGTTTTCTTTGGTTTCATTTCCCACAGGAACTGTGCTGGGTTTGTATTACCTAGTTCATTTGCATTTGGGCTCAGTGTTGCAAGCTGAAAGTGGTGAAAACCTCTTGGATCACATATCTGAGACAGGTTTTTGTATGCTACAATGTAAATCTTATTTTTTACTAGACTGTAATTTGTTTGTCCTCTAGCTCCTATTGGAGCTTCCAGCTATCCAGACCACAAGAAGAAGAAAAACAGGAAGTGCTGCTTTTAATGATGCAGTATTTGCATTTATTTGACAGGCTTTGATCGTCATCTTTTGGGTCTCCTACTCATAGCACAGGAGCAGGGACTGCCAGTGCCAGAACTTTATGTGGATAATGCCTTCACAGCCAGGTAATTTGTGTTCTTGGCCTGTGGGGAGGTTGTATCCCATGATAGCCAGGACTTTCTTACATTGGCCTTCTGTCTTGTGATTTCTTGATCTCGAGAACAAAACTTTTTTGTAAAGCTCACTTTGTTTTTAATTATCTCTAAAAGTGCTGGTATTGTTTTGTGTTGTTTTACAGTGGAGGAGGTGGGAATTTCATTCTTTCAACCAGTCTGACTGGCTACAATAATTTTACTGGATGTACGCTCCCTATGGTGCATCATGGCTATGGATTTTTTTATTCAATCAGAGAAGACAGGTAAGGATATAATTACGTTTGGGGCATGGTTCTGTCTCTCACAAAGGGAAAGGCAGCTAACAACCAGAATGAGGAAAGGAGAAGACAGAATAAACATTGCTGAATGTGTCAGAAAAGGGTAAGAAGTGAGGTATGTGAGAATAGAGACATTAATGTTCTGGGAAAATGTGTGGGAGGAAGTAAGAGTGGCAGAGGTGAAGTGAGCACCAGGGTACAATAAGCAAAAAGAGTGGGAAAGGTGAAAGAAAGGAGGAACAAAAGAAGTTAACTTATATTTACAGTGTTTTTGTCTTAGAGATCATCAAATGTAATGTGAAAAGGTGTTTCTTTAAAAAGTAGCTGTTTACAGAGATCAGGTAGAGTACAGGTGAGCACACTGTCCATCATTGTTGGCATCTGGGCACACATTTCTTAACTCAAGTCAGACCTCTTTCAGTAACAAAGAAAAGCTAAAGTGTTTGGTCTCACTACTCCTAAAGTGGTAGCAAAGTGGTAGGATTTTAAAAGATCCAGCTTTGGCTTACTGGTCTTATGGACAAAAGTTATGGGTTCTTAATGAAATGAAATAAAGCACTTTGTTTGTGTGTTGAGATAATTTGCAATTTTATGATTTAGGTGCGTTTTGGATGACTTCTTTCTAAAGCTAAGTATGGAATATGAGCAGAATTGATTCAGTTTGAGAACACAAACCATTTATACTTTGATCTTTAGCTCTGTTAGGATGAATAGAATTGGATAAAGATTTACCTTTTACTAGCTAAATAGGGAAAAGATCTTTAAACATCAGTCTAGTTGCAGAGAATAAATATAATTCACAATGTTTTCAAATATAAGCACAAAAGCTATATTTATATGACATAAAAGCTATGTTACTGTGTGTAGAAATTATATTTAAATCAAAAGAATCTGGTTTCAAGATTTGTCAACAGTATTGCTTCACAAAAGCACTAGGGATTGGAGCCCTTTATGAATGCTGAGACAGTATGTTTGTGTGATAATTTTTACTTCAGTTTTTATGTCAATAATTTCACATTTCAAGGTAATTTGTTTGACATCTGTACTAGACTGGGACAATTAAGAATGGTAACTTCATTGTTTTCTATTGACAGGATCATTACTAGCTGTACTTCTTGGAAATCATGTCCAGAGACTGATGCAGAAGTGCTGTGTAGAACTTTGTACCAATGTTTTCAGGACATGCTACAATTAACTGTTGCAGCTCAGTTGTAAGGCTGATAATGATGTCTTTGCAAGGTCATGACTTATATGTAGTTATTACAACTGAAATATTACTCAAGAGTACTGTTACACTCACATTAAGACATTTAATGATCTTTGTGAAATCTACCTATTTTTTTTTGGATGTACTGTGGTAACTATCTATTTAAGAGTAATGTAGCCATTTGCAACAACAATGCAACCAGTAGTACCTTATCTAAATAGAACTATGCAATAATAAAATATGCCTCAACAATGCAAACATACTTAAGAGACAGGGTGTTCGAAGTGAAGAATTCATGGTAGATTTGTAATTATGATCTTAACAGTAGCACATAGAATGCTTTGTAGTCTACTGGTACTGTATGTGGAGCACTTAACAGTGTGGTTACTTTAAGGTGATTTGTTTCCTATTCATAGTGGCTTATGAAATACAAGTGCTGCCTCTGTCAGCCTGTATGTTATTAAATAAATTCTCATTTTGCTGCTGGAATGATGCCAAATAAATGTAGTGGGGCATCCCCACTGTGTTTGTAGTATGAAAGCACTATGCTCTGAAGTATTTTGAAAAAGGATTTCTGAATTATAGAGCTAGAAAGCAGTATGAGTTCCAGAGTTTTCATCTTCCACCAGACTGTGAACAGGTGCTGCTTTACACTAATAATGCACAACAAAAATAAGCACTGAATGCAGTTTGTTACTCTTTTCAGATTTTAAGACTTGATTGCTCTGTTTAATCAGTTCTTTATTTTCCTGTCCTAGAAAATAAATTCTTTTAAAATCAGCTTTGTATCGGTGGATTTGTGGGTGTACTGTGTAATGCATAGCAAATAAACTTTGAGAAAGAGAGATGATCTTGGGACAGATGAACTTGACACAGAGATTATAAAATACCCATTGTTTTCTCTGGTTTCTGGGGTGGGGTTGAGAGAGATCAGAGATTATGATTTGTTCTATGAAACCAGCTGCATCCTCAGCTAACACCAAACCAAGCTCTTTGCTCTCTGGAAGCTCGTCATATTTTTTTCACACAGCAAGAACAGAGTTTCTCTCTTTCTTTCCTTCCTCAAAGCCTGATGATTCTCTGACTAATGGGCCAGGGTATGTCTGAAAACATTCTTATTATATCAGCCTTGTCTTCCTGTACTTTCTTGGACTGTACAGCCTGTCTAAATTAAAAGTGAGAACTGTTTGTTTAATGGTTGAATTTGTGTACAAGTTGCCCACAAAGTAATAATCCATTCCTCTTCTGGAGTGCTTATAGTAACCTACTCTGTTTCTTGGAGGTAAATGTCTTTCTGAAATCTCTTAGTTAGTGAAGAATTAGAATTTTTTGCTGAATGTTGCAATAAAATTATTTTGAAAATACGTATCACAGAATTGTTTTTGAGATGGGGCTAAGTTTGTTTTTTAGAGAAAATCTTGTTTCTGAGAAATATTTTAATATCAAGAATATCCTTAAATATCTTTGTGCTAGGTTGGCAATGTCTCAGTTCTTCCAAGGAACCTTCCTTATATCATAGTCCCTTGTTTATATTCTCCTCTGTACCATTTCTCTGCTCTCAAACTGCAGATTTGCCATTCTGCTGAAAGCTGCAAAGGTCAGCCCAGCTGTCTGCATAGGATCAGTTTCTGCTGCTTCTCTATGAGCTTGGGCTGCTGTCAGACCCATTGCTACTTGAGATCCTGAAGATTCCAATGGCAGGGACACAGCCTCAGAGTTGCTTCCTGAAGGAGACTCCTACAGCTACCCAGAAAATCTCTGTTCTTCTGTAGAGGACATTTGGGCCTATCATACAAGTGAGGAATAAATGCAAATACTTATTTTCATAGAAGTCTTCTATTCCAGTTTGGTATTTTAGTGTATATACATCATAGCCACAGCATGTCCAGCCAACTCGCAAATCCCCCTTCCTGCAATTGCAAAGCCAAGTTAATTTTTCATTTTGTGTATCCAGTGCAAAGGCAGCTTCCTCTCACAGTAGGGTTTGGGGCTGTCCTACAAGAGCTTGGGTGACAGTGATGTGTTGCTTCTGAGCAGCAGAAAGATGGGTTCTTTTGCACCTCTACTGCGTTCATAGATACAGAAAGTAAGCACAAGTGTAAATCTTTGGTCCTAATTCTGTGGAAAGTGACATTGAGCTGCATTTCCCCTGAGGGATGTCTGGGGCAGCCCCTTTCCCAGTCACCAGGACAGGTGTGAGTGAGGAGTTTCACACCGTGGCTGAGCTGAGAAACATACTTCTGAGTGTTTTAACTGTGGTGCAAACCTACAGTGAGCAAGAGCAATGTTGTTTGGTTTGGGGTTGTGATCCAAGATGCAGAGGAGCTCAGCACAGGGTGCAAGAGAGAGGCTGTGACATTGCAGGAGCAAACCTAAGAGGCAGCTTAACACCAAGCAGCCCGGGCATTCATCTCTTCTTTCACCACAGCAGTTCTGCACAAAACAAACAAACAAACAAAAAAACAAACCCCAAAAATATCAGCCTGAGATGCATCATGAGGGATTTAGGATGAGTGAGAAACCAGTCAAATTTGAAGTTGCATCTGCCTCATACCTTATTTTAAAGCTGAGAAAAATTTACTTGAGAAGTTCAATTCTATGCCCTGCCCCATTTGTTAGACTCCTTGATTATTTCTGTGTGAACAATGTACATGTCTCAGCTGAAGCTTCGCAGAGAATACCCACCAAATTCTGAGGCCTCTGAGAATTTATTGACTGAGAATTAAATACAGACTCCAGGGAGAAGAAGCCAAAGGGTCACTGCAGCATCTCCATCTACCAAATAGGGTATCTGTACTTCAGGCTGTAGTTCAGTTGGAGCTAGAGTTGGCAGTTTTGCCTTTTGCAGAGAGTCAGGACTATGATGGGAGGCAGATACCTGCATTTGGGAAGTCCAGTGGTCATATTTTTCTCTGACTTCTAGAGGAAGAACTCAAACTGTCTGAAATGAAGCCCTGACTATGGATTAAGTGAACAGATTTAAGTGAAGAAACAGATGGAATTTGAGATAGCTTTTTTTTGGCAAGCACAATATTGTTCTAGGAACACAGAGGCATCTATCTGCAGCATCCAGATGCTTCAAGATCCAAGAACTTTTCAGGTTTGTTTTATTTTTTTTTCTTCTTCCCCTTACTTAATTTTTACATGCTAGGTGACAATGCAGTGCAGTTCAGTGGCTACCATAAGAAGTGCTACTGTTAAATTTCCAACAGTTTATCCTGACTGTAATTAAACTTCAGTGATACCACAAGACTCTGGTCAAGCCAATGGATCAATGTCTCTCCATGGAATTTTGTTCTAGTAACTTGAAATGGCATAGGAAAATCAGAAATTTTACTTACCATGTGGTTCCATAAAGAATATTGAAAATCCATGTGTTCCTGTCCTTACTTTTCAAAAATATTACAAAAAAAATTATATTCAGAACACTGGCAAAATCAAGTAGTTACATTAGCAAACATACAATGAGATTATTTAAGAGGAAAGAAAAAGCAAGTACTTTTAACAAAATAGAATAATTGATATGGAGCTTTGATTTGGAACACTTATTATTTCTATATCAAGTGGATCATAAAATTTCTCAGCTAGCTGAACAACAGTGAACGCTGCTACTGACAAGAGGTTGAGTTTGTTTCTTTTTTCTGCAGTCTAGTTCATACCTCAGAGCACTATGGCCTATGGTTGGGATGTGCCACATAGTTGAATGTTATGTTTTCACCTAATATTTTCTGATTAAAAGAGTTTGGTCATTTTTTTAGGTTACTGTAAGAGATAAAAAAAGACTATGAAGAGCATTCATAAAAGAGGTTAGTGTGAGTTTTTTCCAAAGGATCAGACTTCTTTTATTCCCAGGAATTAGCATGTAGTGAGAAGCTATTGTGAAAATGGAACTTTTCTCCTAAATATTCTTTGCTGCACACATATTTTAATTAAAATTCTGTTCTGCAGACACAAATTCTGACAGTTTCTCTTCTGCCATCTGTTAAAAAAGATTGCATTTTTGAAAGTAACAGTAACTCTAATGGCTGCTGTCTGTCTGTTCTTGCAAGGTTCTCACCCAGATTTTTGGCATGTTTTTTGCTGATTTTTTGTCTTTTTTTTTTTGTCCTTAAAGATACTGAAAATAATCTACTATTTTTGATCTGCACACAGAATCACTACTTCTACTTAAATATGTTTTCTAATTAATCCTGTATAATGTAACATGATATTTTCAATATGGATATACACCTACATAAGAAGATATATAGTTCATACAAATGAGAGTATAAACAAAAATATACAAAAGACCAATCAACATAACAGCTCAAATGCACGGTACTTCATAGCTACTTTATTATGTGTATATGTGTGTATATACATAGTAAACAGAAGGTTTATAATATATATTGTTAGTTTGGAATGTTCTGTCCTCTTTGTTATGACAGTCCATATGCATCCATATGTTCCTTCAAATTATTATTTACCAAAAGTATGTGACAATTATGGACAACTTGCAAATAAGTTATCCTTCAGACATTTCTGTTTAAATATTAGAGGCCTAGTTTTATCAAGATAGGTAGCTGGTAAGAAATTCTTGAACAAGTATCTTTGCAGCACTGACCTTATTTCCACTGGCTCTTAAAGATGTTTCACCAAGAGACAGGTGAGGTTTTGGCAGAAGACACAAAGCAAATGTTAAACCCCATTTAGTTGGATGCATCAGAACTAACTGGGCACACATAGTACTTGTCCTCAGTAGTGGGTTGGACAAAGGGAAGAAAACCAGGATTGAAATAAATGAACGTATAAGACCATGTTTACTTACAGGCTTCTCTCTTTCCTCCCTGTAGATATCTATGAAGTGCACTCTTTCAAACAGTGTGAACAAGTGGGCAGCTTGTTAACTTGGCTTTGGCATAGTATTTAGTGAAAAAAACTTTTGTCCTAATGCCATTGCACCAAATACAATAGCTGAAAACACTCTGTAAAGATAAAAAAAGGAGAAAAATATATTTAGGTGGCAAAGGCAAGAAAAAATTTTATGGGCAGATTAGAGGCTTCAGATAAATATTAATAAGGCTAAGGTCAAGTAAGAGCAGTCTACTGCTAACTGTGACTTTTTCTCCTTATTAAGAAAATCCATAAGTTTTTTGTAGGGAGGAGAGCAGCACTTTAAGTTTTCCTTCCTTTCCCACTTGTCTGGATTTATTAGAAATGATGAATGGTTCCTCAGTTTCTTCATCTATACAGTTAAAGGTGTTACTTGTGGAGCAGTCTGAGGATGATGCAGAAATTTGCCATTCCACATTACCTGTGAATGCACAAGCAAATCCTTCAGTTCAAGAGAAAAAGGCAAAAGGGAAACAGGAGATAAGAAAGAGGCATGAAATCTGGGATGAGCAGAGGGCAATAGGAGAGGAGATAAATGAGAAGAAAGGATCCAGTTGCATGTGTGGGGAAGGAAGAGCAATGCTGGTGGAAGAGCAGGGGCTGGTGTAAGCAGGGTAAGAAGCAGCTTTACCTTCAGCAGCATTTTTTGCCAGGCAAGAGTGTGGGAAGTGCGGAAAAGCAAGCATGGGATGTGCATGGGAGACAAGGTGGCTGCCGAGAAATGCGGACACGGATTTCAGCTGCAGGGAGAAAAGCAAAAGACTTGGTTAGATGCTGGAGATAGGAAGGGAGGAAAGGGAAGGTTGGAAAGGTGCCAGTCAGTGGGAAAAACTCAGTGGAAACACTTGAAGAAGCTTTTTCAGCTCTGGCTGGCCATTTTCCAGATTGCTGAACATTTCTCCCACTCCCCACCTCTCTTGTCCCAGGACTCGTAATTTCCTCACCTCAGTTTCACTCATTACTTGCTCCACTCACATTTTAATCTTGTCCACCTACACTCTGTACAGCTAAGCCATGTGATTCTGTTGTTAAAATAAAGAACTTTGTTGGTCATGAAAACAAGGAATGCCTTTGCTTTGCCTGTCTTCATGTTGCCTTCCTTTGACCCTGGGCAATCAGGTTACAGGAGAAATTGTACGTAGGTAGCTGAATACAGTCTTTCACATAACTTATTTTGGATTTGTAATAGTGTCAGGAAATAATGGGAATGTAAAGGTGCAGAATGGAAAACAGAAGTATTTATTGATTTTTTCCACTACCATAATCCATGAAGTAATGATATCTACAGAAAAATCAAACGTATTCTCCCACACAGACAAAAGAAAATTAACTAAGAGATACTTATAAAAGCACATCTTTAAACTGCATGTGTCTATTTGTAAATAAATAGGCACTAAACCTAAAATACCCAGCATAAGTGAAATAGGTAATGGCTTGTGTAAAGGCAAAAGTAAATCCAAAAAGAAGATGCTTTCTTTACAGAGAACAGAAAAAACAGTCACGATCATATTGTACATTCACTTGTAGCAATCAAGAATGCGGAGAGTATTCTATAATTCAAGGGAATCCACAATTCATTAGTATTTTAAAGTAAAACAATATCCAGTTCTTTGTAAGATTGTAACCTAAGATATCATCATTCCTATGTGCTTCAGTTTCCTCTCTGTCTGCAAAAACCTATGAGCCTGTTGGGACAGAAGAATAAATTGCTCTAAATATTTTGACCATGTACAATTTGTATTTTTTTCACTCATGCATTCATTAAAATTATTTTCAAAATTATAATAATTATAATACGGCTGCAATCCAAAGTTTTGGCTGACACATGAGGAAAATAATTGAGAACTTCAGAATTTCTACAAAGCAGAAATTACTTCAGTAGTGCAAACCCTTATTTCTATCTAAAGCAGAGCTTTGTCTTACATTGGACAAAAGCAAGGACAGTTTATGAGGTTTCACAGAATCTACAATAGTACTTTGATAAAATAGCAGAGCTGACAAATACAGAAGCTACTACAGAGAAGCTTCTGCTTCCTTCCTCAGGAAAATATCACTGATTTTAGTAGGTGCCATGGTTTAATGCTGGGCAGGCGATTAACCAAATGCTCTTTATTAATCCCCCTCCCTGATAAAGAAATGAGAGAGAATAAGGGAGAGAGACTTATGGGTTGGAAACTAAACTACACAACTTTAATGAAACAGTAATGATAAAAAAAGGAAAATTAATTAAATATAAGCCCTCATAAGATTCCCTGAGGATAGATTCCCTCAGAAGAAAGGTCCCGTTTCCAGCAGCCAATGACAATATTGTGGAGATGGTGGAGAAAAAAGAGTCATTTAGAATATTGCCTTTAGAACATTACCTAAAACATCAAGAACAGCTTGAAGGGAACGATAATCTATATTCTTCATGTGAAGGCTGAGTGTAGTGTGAAAGGTTTTATGATGCACTGACAGAGATACAGTTTGAGTCAGTTAATTTGTGTTAATTGTTGTTAATTTATGTCAGTTTTAAAAAGCAATATTTCCAAATACAGAAAAACAATACCACATTCCTCCCCCCTCCTCCCAACAATGCTCCCATCACCACTGAGGCTGCAGGGCAGCCCTGGGAAAGTCCAGGCTGGACTCCTGGGGTCAGCAGCAGTCGGGAGCTGGAGGCAGGAACACACAGATTCAGGCTGGCATGGATCAGGACCACAGGCAGAGGAATGGATGGAATCCTCCTGGGATGCCAAAGCAAACAGGGACAGGAGAAGAAGGACCAAAGGGAAAGCAAAAGGTGAAGGCAAAGGTGAAGGGCAAAGAAAGGTGAAGGGACCCTTGTGATCCCTCAAATTTATACCGAGTATGACACATGTGGGATGGAATACTCTGGGCAATTTTGGTCATTATCTTGTAAGCTCCTCCCTAAAGGATGGTTGCAGGTGTGACCCCTTTACTCCCTTTCTCTTTCTGGAGCACAAGATGTTCCTCAGAACTGAGCAGTGGCCTTGGTTCTGCACACCACTCTCCAGCTGTAACTATAAACATTGAGTGTTATCAGTCCCAGAAGCAGACACTGATTGAGAAACTTACTGTTAATTTCAGCAAGTACAGCTACTTATGAGAGACTTAGCTAAAAGCAACATTACCAGACAGAAAATTATCTCTATCCTGGCCCAAGCCTGACTAAAGTCAGGTCTTACCTAAGCACACAGGTAAAACCAACTTTGGCTTTGTTAAGCCCTCATAAGATTCCCTGAGGATAGATTCCCTCAGAAGAAAGGTCCCGTTTCCAGCAGCCAATGACAATATTGTGGAGATGGTGGAGAAAAAAGAGTCATTTAGAATATTGCCTTTAGAACATTACCTAAAACATCAAGAACAGCTTGAAGGGAACGATAATCTATATTCTTCATGTGAAGGCTGAGTGTAGTGTGAAAGGTTTTATGATGCACTGACAGAGATACAGTTTGAGTCAGTTAATTTGTGTTAATTGTTGTTAATTTATGTCAGTTTTAAAAAGCAATATTTCCAAATTTTTAGAAGAAGCTGTCTTTTACCTTATATGATACTTGCAAACTTTATTCATAGGTTAGCTTAAATTTTTTTTTCATGAGTCAAAGTAACAATAGTTTGAATATTTCCTATGGCTTCAGAAACGATCTGTATCAGAGAGCAGATATTCATCAGCAGAAAAACAAGATTCTATGGAAACTTTAAAACATAATCTGATAAATAGTATAATTGCAATAGAACTATGTCTACCATGCTGTTGAAAGTATGGTTGCAACATCTGTAGATACATTGCTATTAAATTTAGCCATTTAGCATGGATTATAGCAGTGAAGTTGAGACAGCATACATTTTAGCACAGGCTAGCAATGGGAATTTATTTTTCAATGAGCTTGTGTAACCTGTCACAAGGATGATGCCATGCAGCTGTCATCACTGTAAGAGCCCAGTCAGGATAAACTGAATGAGCCTACATCACCTGCAAATGCATGGTAAACTGCAGGGCAACTGCAGGGTAAACACAGGGCCTAATTTTCAAAAGCAACTAATGATTATTAGCTCACCCAAAAAGAAATTGTATTTCCCAGAGTGCCGTGTCATACTATTTCTGCAATACCCTTCAGTGAGAGTAGTTTCTTTTTATCTCTGATGTGTGAAAGATGCAGTTTTTCCATAGACCCTTTTCCAGGAAGACCCCCTCTTTAAAAAAGATGAGTAGCTTTTTCCCTAGAGCTAAAATGAAATTTTTTGCCTTTGCTTTCATGTTTGCTTGATGATCTCCCAGAGAAACCTTCTGCTGAATTTACATGAAAATATGAATGTTTTAAATATTGTCAGAAACCGTGGATTTGGGAAAAATTGTTTCAATTAATAGTCTGCCAAACCCAAGATTCAGGTGATCACATAACAACCATGTAACTATTCTTACAAATTGTCTTCAAGGAAGCTGACATGAGATGATGATAATGAGCTGTAAACAACTTGACCATGAGACAACTTTAAAATATTTCAGTGCATAAGAATGGACTCAACAGTTACCTCTTTAGCAAAACTTTGTGAGTAATCAGTGATGATATTTTAATTTTTTTATTGACTATCATGTAAAGAACAGGATTTTTTTTTTTATTGCATATATTGTTTTAAAAATAAACTGCATTTAACTTCTTGCTTTTATGTGTAACAAAACACTTCTAGGGTTGTGAAACATCAGCCCTTACTGTAAAGGGTTTGGAAGCAAACATGACTTTCAGCCTTCAACTCAGAAAGAAAGAGGAAAAAGCCTGAACACTTCTTCCTCTGTTTCCATCTGTTCAATCAGACTTTTAGTCATTTTTTTTTCCAGCTTTTGCTCAAGAAAACGCAGTGACATTTCATGAATCTCATATTTTTTATATGTAGAACCACGACTACAAATTTGTCAGGTCTCTTGAATGCTTTTCTAACTTGGAGTCTGAGATGACTGTTTTTCCCCTCTGCAATTTTTAACTGTAAGAATGTGAATAAACACAATGCTGGAATGAGAGCAGTCCTCATTTTGAGGCACATATTTGAGCATTTTTGTTAATATTTGTAACATTTAGCATTGAAAAACAGTTCTGCCTAGACATTTAAGCAGGTTGAATAGATAACTTTAAATAAACAGACTCCTTGGATGATTCTTTTATGTAAGTGATAAGAGGACTGAACACTAATATGAAATAAAAGCAAAGCTACCTGCATATATAAAATGCTTGTTTACCTACTGTTATATAAACATATGTAAATAATATATAAAGATTATTTAAGACATAATATTATATTTTTAAATAAATAATAACAGTCTCCAGATAACTGTGTGCAGGATTTCTGCTTATCAGATCCAGTCTGTAACTTACTCCATGCTAAACCAGGTAGGAAAAATGCCAGTTACTTACTTGTAACGCATCTGTGAAGACTATGATACAAAATACTTGCTCCTATTATAAAGCTAAAAATATATCTTAAATTTACAAGTAATGTGAAATCTGTAACTTTGCTGTGAACTGTTTCAACGTCTGTATGTTGCTGCAAAATCTCTTTGGTGTCTGAAGAAGACATATGTAAAATTATATGAAGTACTGGCAGATAACTCAAGGCTACTTTTTCCTCATCTGGAAGACATTATTTCCAGGGAAAAAATCTTGCCAATCATATACTCTTGTATCTCCTTAGCAATTCAGATTAATTGGTTAGAGGGATGAGTGACTACAAAGCATTTATTTGAAAGCATAAATGTTCAAATTAAATGTAAAATATTTGTCTTACTTAAACCCAGGAAGTAAAAATAAAATACTTAATTATCTTTCATCTAGATATCAAAACCAAATAATTTCTATAATGAAGCAGTCTAAGTATTTGATTTACTTTGTAGGCAAGTAATTCTTATCAATGTGGTGTTTTTGTGTAATAACTTTGCATAAGGCCACTGTTAAGAGCTTTTATATTTCCTACCATTAGTGCATAAAGGCATAACCTTTAGATGTCAACAAACATGCTACGTTTTGATTTCTTGAGGTTTTATTGAGGGTGAGGAATTGTTTGTAAGTGTAGTAAAGTACCGCATTCTTAAATACAGTAAGAAAAAAAATATGTAAAACAGTTTCAATCTGGCTGTAGGCTTACATAGCCAGATGGCTGCTTTGGCACTGCATGATATGGAGAGCATACCACACATGTTTGTGCTCATATGCAAACTCTTCCCAGGTTCCACTGCTGCAGTGTCTGATACTTAAACACAATGTGAAGTGGACACTATTTTCACACCAGTGTGAAAAAAAATGAATGACATTACTTGGCTTCTCAAACTGTGAAAACTTCTGTTACCTTTAGGGTCCTTTAAGTCCTTCCTCCAGGGACTATTGAGATTCAGCATGGTCTTCGAGGGGTCACATTCCTCCTGGGCTAGTAAAATAAGTCTGGGACCTTGTTTCCAAGGAGGTCCCTGCCTGTATAAACGAGAAAGAAGGAGCATCCCAGTGGAAGGGGTTATGGGAGGGAAGCTGAAGTAGCTCAGGCTGGCTCTGGGAACTTCTCAAGGAGTAAAGGAACCTCTGTGGAGACCAGGAAACTTCACTCAGCTGCATAGGCTGCAGACATAGTGGGGTTGCACTTGTTTGGAAACCTCCTCTTTGGTCCCAGACTTGCTGATGTATCAGCTGAGTGTGGTTGGGATAGATCACTGTCTGTAGTGAGTGAGAGGGAATAATGATTCTCCTAGTCTCACATTGCTCTGCTTTCTGCTGCTTCCAGTAATGTATGGAATGCATGTAGACACACCTGAGTTAGCTGGGAGTAAAATTTAATAGAAATTCAGGGAGGCACTGCATTTACACTGTGGATTGATAACAAAATATTGAATAACAATATTTCCTTGAAATAACTTGAACGAAAAAGAAAAAAGACTCGGTTAAGGGTAGAAGTGAAAGCAAAAGCTGGGCAAAAAATATCAGAATTAGTCCTACTGTGTTGAAATACCAACTGGAAATGGTGGCAAGCCTGCAGGGAAGGTACCAGTGCAGGTTGTGCCTCCCTGTTAGGGCTTAACCAGTTTGCAGCAGCACACGGCACACACTGCTATGGAGCAGGGGTGCTGAGCAGCTCCACACTGCCCCAGCTCCAGGCTGGTGCCAACCACCAACCAGTGGTGATGGGGATGGTTGTGCACACAGCTGGGATTCTGGCTGTCCTGCTTGCTGCCAACAGCTGGAGACTCCTGTGCTTGGATTTCAGGCTGATGATTTTTAAATTTTTCATTCTGCTGCTGAATGTATTGCTGCTGAATGTATTTCTGCTGATGGCAATAGACATAGCTAAGGGATACTTATTCTTTGGGGAAAAACATCCCTCACAAGGGATATAGACACTCATCTTTATGGAATATTGATAAGGATGGAGCAATGTTGCAAATCTCAAGCAAGTATTGAAGTTTTACAAAGTTGTCCCTATATGAGGTGAAACACTTGCCCATACACTAATTCAAGGGGTGGGGGAAGCTTTAGACACTGATTTTTTTCTCATTTTTTGCCAAGTTAAGCTGTTGTAAAAACATACAGGAGAGCTCATAGAATCATAGAATCATAGAATTGGCTGGGTTGGAAGGGACCTCAGAGATCATCAAGTCCATCCCTTGACCCTCTACCGCTGCGATTACTAGACCATGGCACTGAGTGCCACATCCAATCTCTTTTTAAATATCTCCAGGGATGGAAAATCCACTACTTCCCTGGGCAGCCCATTCCAATGCCTAATCACCCTCTCCGTAAAGAAATTCTTTCTAATATCCAACCTAAACCTCCCCTGGCACAACTTGACACCATACCCTCTTGTCTTGTTGAAAGTTGCCTGTGAAAAGAGCCCAACCCCCCCCCTGGCTCCAGCCTCCTTTCAGGGAGTTGTAGAGAGCGATGAGGTCTCCCCTGAGCCTCCTCTTCTCCAGGCTGAACACCCCCAGCTCCCTCAGCCTCTCCTCACAGGACTTGTGCTGGAGTCCCTTCACCAGCCTGGTTGCCCTCCTTTGGACCTGCTCCAGGACCTCAATCTCCTTCCTGAACTGAGGGGCCCAGAACTGGACACAGGACTCGAGCTGTGGCCTCACCAGGGCTGAGTACAGGGGCAGAATCCCTTCCCTGGGCCTGCTGGCCACGCTGTTCCTGATCCAGGCCAGGATGCCATTGGCCTTCTTGGCCACCTGGGCACACTGCTGTCTCCTGTTCAGCTTCCTGTCAATCCAGACTCCCAGGTCCCTCTCTGCCTGGCTGCTCTCAGCCACTCTGTGCCCAGCCTGGAGCTCCCCATGGGGTTGTTGTGGCCAAAGTGCAGGACCCGGCACTTGGCCGTGTTGAACCTCATCCCGTTGGAACCAGCCCAACTCTCCAGTCTGTCCAGGTCCCTCTGCAGAGCCCTCCTGCCTTCCAGATGATCCACACTCCCCCAGCTTAGTGTCATCTGCAAATTTGCTCATGATGGACTCAATCCCTTCATCCAAATCATCAATAAAGATATTAAACAGAACTGGGCAGTTCTGTTGCCTGTGTTAGCTGAAGAAACCCACAGGAAAGCATCTTTAAAATGCAAAAATTATACAAAAGATCTCTAAAGTAGAAGAAAATCAGAAAGTGAGTAAGAGAAGCAAGCCAATAAAAGTAGAAATAAGACTTCCAGCTACTTCAAAGTGAAGGTTTGAGAGAAACTGGGAATTTCAGGAGACAGCTTGAGAGATAAAAATATATTCAAGATAGATCATTTCTGAATGATAAAAACTTGAGGACCCTGAGTCACTAAGATGCTGGTGATTTGCAACACTAGTTGCATAAAAGAGAGTTTTCACAATGAGGCTGGGAGGCACTAGAGGAGGTGACTTGAAGAGGGTGTGGTTCTCCATCCTTGGAGGCTCTTCAAACCCAAGAGGGCACAGCCCTGACCAGCTCTCTTTGACCTCAGAGTCCACCCTGCATTCAGTGGGAGTTGGACTACATGAGTCACCAAGGTCCCCTCTAAATGGAGTTATTTTATAGTTTATGATTTGGAAAAGTAGTTGGAAAATCAACCATCTCCAGAGCTTCATCCCTGCCATAATCTTAATTTTTCCTTTTTTACATACTTTATTTTTAATGTACTTTTAAATAAACTCCTTTTGCTTAGAAGTCCTCTGATTTACAACTTTGAATTAAACTTGCAACTTTTACTTAATATGAAGTTTGGTGCTCTTCAGGGAAGTTTTTCACTCCTAGGGTTTCTCTGCTGAGAAAATACTGCAAATATGGAGACACCTTTGGAAGCACCTTTCCTGACCTGGAAAAAGCATAATGATGGCCCCCATTAGTACTGCTGTGTACATATGATATTTCCCCTCTTCCTGTTAGAGTTGAACAAAATATTTTGACTGAAAATTTTTCCTTGGAAATGGTGTTCTAGTAAAGATCAAAGCTGTCAACTGAGAAATGTTGAATTAATGAAAATATGAATTAATGTAGTCTGTTTTTTTTTTTTTCATGTTGGCTGATTTCTTTCATGTTGGCCTATTTCTTTCTAAACACATGTATCTAAACACTATTTTTTTGAAACCTCCCCTTCAATATATTCCCAGGTTATGCATCCAGTTTTCACAGATGAGATACTATCTACCATTAAGCAATGTAGTGAAAATTCCATTTCAGAGCATTTCATAAATATTAAAAATTACTCACTCAGCAATTTTACTTTATTTGTGTGATTTGGTTGAACATATCTTTCTGAAATTGTACTTAAAATAATACTTCAATTACTCTTGTTGATTTTCTATCTTTTTAGTTACTTACAAATAATAAAATAAATCCTAAGTAGTTTGACATGACAAAGATATTTTTTACAGGCACATTGTGACAGTGCGTGCAGGGATACATTAGTGCTAATATCTAATGGCTGATAGAATCAATCCAAACTTTATGTAATTCAGTTAAAAAATCCTCACTTAACATTTGAACTGCTACAATGGTGTCTTAATAAATGTTTTACAATTAGGAAATAAAATCATGTCACTGTATAAAGATATTAGGTTTACCAGAAATTCACTGAGAATATGTCACATGCTTTGTCTTGTAAGAACTGGAAATGACAGCTATGCCAACCATCCTATAAGAAATAGCAGGCATTTTCATGGAAGTCTGAAAGCTTTTCTATGTCTGAGGTGATCTAAAAATGTTAAAATCACATCAAGATGTAGAAGAAAATCAAGTTAATGTCCTTAATTATAAAAAGAACACTCCATCCACATAAAAAAGATTCAACAGGGGTTTGCTGAAACCTGCAGGGTCTACTCTACATCTGATATAAACCTTCCATAGAGGTACATGTATAGCACTGTGAGGAAGGGAAAAAGTAGGCACAAGTAAGACAAATGAATGCTTGGCACACAACACATGAGCTTTGTCTTGCTTAACATCAGTGATCTCAGGGTTAGTCGAGTCTGAGCAAGTCCTTCTGGCATACCCTGCGAGAAATGTCAACAGGGAGATTCATCTCAACATACCACATATTTAAAAGGTAGGAGGGGAAGGTAAGAGGCTAAGTAACTTGTTTAAACTAGATATCTAAGTTTTCTATTTCAGCAGTTACTTGGGATCCCACCAAATGTATCTCGAATGGCAGTTCTCTGCCCTCCTGTCTCTGGGCTCCACATTTTATGGCATAGGCTGGAGGAAGGCTCCATGGGAGTGCCAGCCAGTGCAGCTTCACAGACTGGTGTGAATTATCAGTTAATTAGAACTGACTTTCTCAATTAGCCAAAGAGTCTAACTCTTGCTGAAACTAGTGGCAATTAAGAGCTCAAGTAAAAATGAGGGCCAGAAGTATCTTTGAAGATGAGAATGTAGATTCTGTTACATGATTCTTCCAGACCCAATGCTGTATGGTGGGTAACATAAGGTACTTGCTTCTCCAGAGTCAGCATAGCATATGGAAACAAAATCCTTTCTAAAGCTATGTCCATAGATAAACTAAAATCACTGGTGAAAAAGTTTATGCAATTCTGGGAATTGGTGTTTGCCCAGAGCATAAGCTTAGGTGCAGACTGAGAGAGAGAAACAGGAGGGAAAAAAACCAACAAATAGGATTGGTTCAGCCTGAGGAACAGTTTAAACTATTTCATAAAGGGTTCATACACTCGCTTAGAGAAGATGACAAGAAATACAGGATTGACTATTTTTTTTCAATTGTCTGGATGATTTAGAAGTACCATCCAGATGGATGTTAACATGTAGCAGCTGCTCTTGAAGACACCCTTGAGCTGGTTTTGAATTACTTTGCTGGGTGTTAATAAGAACATAATTTACATGGATCCCAAAAGCTGCTTGAGAATATTTAGCTCTTAGCCTGTGATGAGCTCTGCACTGCTCCAAAGGATAAAGCTTGTTTGGGAAAGTCTGCTGCAATTCAATCAAGGCCATAACACTGTGAACTGAATTCCAAGGGTATTTAACAAACATTTCACCTCTGGGCAGTCTGTCTGATCTGATAGAGCCAGTGCTGGCAAACTTTAAAACAGATTTTAATGTCTTTATTTTTTAATTCACTCCCATTTAGAATTTCCAATCTGTGTATAGAGAGTTTTTGCCAAATTCAAGCTTACCTGAGACTTTTTAGGGGTTTATCTTTCTTGCAGCTCTTTAAACAAATTAGCAATACTGACCTTGTCCAGACCTGCCAGCACAATTGATTCACTCAGACTAAAGATGGAAAATTAACATTATTCTCTAACGTTATGAAGCAGCTTTGCATAGCTCTGCATATTCACAGCTCTAGCAAACAGCTTCCTCTCTTTACAAGAAGGCCTTCTAAGCAACTACTTGGCACAACAAAGTTTGGGAGAAGTTATTTCAGAGGGACAGGGGGTTTGCTTACATTGGGTAGTTTCATGATGAAGTCATAAGCATTTGCTTCCTTGGTCGCTTTCTCAATCTCTGCCATGGTGACATCCTCACGACCATAACGAATGTTTTCTGCAATGGTAGTAGCAAAGAGCACAGGCTCCTGATTCACCACACCAATAATCTCCCACAGGTATCTTATGTTTAAGGTCTTAATATCCTGCCCGTCAATGGTAACCTAAATAAAAGCAAGCAGGTAAAACCACTTTACTGAGAGTTTTGGTCAGGGCCCTGCTCTCCCTGGGTTGGCACATGCCTTTTTAAGGGAGACTTTACCAGGTCATTGCAGCAAAGGCAGTGAGACCACACCAGCCTTCCAACAACTGTGACACACCGAGCAGTCATCTCACTTGAGGTACCTTACCGTGCCTTCCTTGGGATCGTAAAACCTCTGGATGAGCTGAACTTTTCCTGTACTTTTCCCACAGCCACTGCCACCAACCAGAGCCACTGTCTGACCAGAACTAATCTTGAGATTCAATCCGTTCACTATCTGTGTGTATAAGAAAGGTGACCAGAAACGTAACCATATGCAAAAATGTCAGTGTACCCTTGAAGGAATTCTTAGGACTACAATAAAATTTTGCATGAGAGCTCTAGCACTAGTAAAAGGGAAGATCTACATGGGAAATTGTGGAAGCACTGATGTGGATTTTATGGTTTTAATACACTATGAAGAGATTCTTCCTTCAGCTCATCTCTTCAAAATGTGGCTTTTCACACCTACTGCAAAAGTGTAGATCTTCCATGCAGTCTTACTCACTCCTTCCTCAACCACTCAGTTTCAGGTAGGTGGTGGAGATGCCACACAGCATCATTGCAGATGCCACACACAATCATTGCAGCTGCATTCTCTGTAGCTTTCTATAAAACTTTGAGCAGAAAGTAATTGTAAACATTTGTGTAATGAGATGAAAGGGAACCTGTTCTTGCATATTTCTTTTCCAGTATTGAAGAAGAAACAATTTAATCATAGATTCACCATGGTTGGAAAGGACCTTCTAGATCATTGAGTCCAACCATCACCTACACCACCTTAACCACTAAATAATCTTCTGAGACACTGCATCTCCTGTTTTTTGAAAAGCGCCAGGGACAGGGACTCCCTGGGCAACTTGTTCTGATACTTCACCACTCTTTTGGTGAAGAAATTTTCCCTAAAGTCTAATCTGAACCTCCCCTGGCTCAACTTGAACCCATTCCCTCTTGTCCTATCACTAGCTGCTAGAGAGAAGAGGCAAACACCCACCTCACTTCAGCTATCTTTCAGGTAGTTGTAGAGAGCAATAATGTCTTCCCTCAATCTCCTCTCCTCCAGGCTAAACAGCCCCAGATCCTTCAGCATCTCCTCATAAGGCTCATTCCAGACCCCTACTTAGCCCAGGTACCTTCTCCAGCACCTCCATGTTCTTCCTATACTTCAGCACCCAAAACTGCACACAGTACTCAAGGAGCAGCCTCAACAAGGCTGAGTACAAGGGTAAAATCACCCCCCTGGTCCTGCTGTACACAGTTCCTGATACAGGCCAGGATGGAGTTGTCCTTCTTGGCCACCTGGGCACACTGGTGTTCATGCTCAGCTGGCTGAACACCCCCAGGTCCCTCTCTGCTGGGCAGCTCTCCAGTTGACTAAGAAAGCCCTGTTCTTCTCTATTTTCATGTTCTACCTAAACAAAATGGAAACAGATCCCCTTTCACAGATTACTGAAAAAGGGCTTCCTTTGCATTGGGAAAGATGGTTTTCCAAGACATTCTTAATAAACTTGTTTTCAGAAATCATTCATACCTGTTAATTGTATCAAGACTTACCTTTGTGCAAGCTAAGGGAAGTTGGATCTCCTGCCAGTTGCTTAGATAAATACTTTTACCAGACTTAGAGTGTAGACAATCTGGCATATCATTGTACTTCTGTAATATTTTTACTTTGTTAAGACAAGTATTATTACAATTAGTATTTTTCATTATATTTGTCTCATAAGGATCTCCAACCTAATTCTTAAACTACATAGTGGTGTTTGTACAACAAGATCTGCCATCTGTGATTTCATATTCCCTTCAAGGAACAGACTATTCCAGATTATTTGCAAAATAAACAGCCTCCTCTGAAAAAGACTAGGGTTTTCTTTCCAGTTCGGAAAGGGGGAATAAGAAGGAGCTAGAGCTTAAAAGAAGTGGAAACAGACAGAAAAACTGCAAGGAATGACAAAGGAAGAGACAGGGTAAAGGTAGATGGAGAGAGAGAAAGGAACAACCCCACTTTAAGTATAAACCTGGAAAATTGCTCAGATGATGATACCACGTGTCCCCACAGTCTGTCTTTGAAAATAACTGGTGTCTAACACTTAAGAAGACTGAAAAAAAACATGGTCAGACTAAAATGAAAAAGCCTGTTTAATTGGTTAGTTAATTGTTAATTTGTTAGTTAATAGTTAAAGCCTAGTTTAATTGTTTAATTGGATAGTTTAATTGGACGAGCTGTGATATCTCAGTTACCATTTCCACTTTATCAATTAGAAAATGTTAAAAATACATAGTAAGTTCCTGGCCTAATTTATATTTTTTAGTTATGTGCTCTGCAGATTTTTTTGGCCCTATACAAAAGTATTACTTATATAATTTTTAGATTTTGCATCAATTATCTGTTCTTTGTCCTAGAAGAAAAGGGTACTTAGGAGTACTTGGTTTACCTTCCTACTGGTAATCATTTTTAGTACTTGGTGACCTTTAGGTGGATATTCCTCTGTGTTTGCAGTGGCAAAGACTAATGAAAACTGAAAACCTGGAAAATTAATGAAAATTCTATCATGCATGGCTTCACCGTCATCTGGGATAATTTCTGGTAGAGTACAAGGTGTTTGTCATTAAGGAATGTCCTTTAGAATTTCATGTATTATCAACATTTTATAAATGTGTGATCCTGTACAGTAAGAACTTGGAATGAATAAAAGGATTACCTAAGAATTCATCATGAGCCTTTGATGCTGAAGGGATGTGCAGGGCAAGAAGAAAGGCAATAGGTTTCCTGGTTTACAGAAAACTTTGCTTCACTTTCATAAAACTGAATCTAAAATTCCTAGCTGATGGAATTATGTGAAAATAGTATCCACAGTTTTCATACAGCCACTAGGGTCTTCAAAGTAGTCTTTTAGCAAGCTTCTAAACTAATAGAAAATACATGGTTCAAAGATGTAATAATTAGTTGACATTGCTGACTGGTACAGTGTAATTTAATTATGGATAAAACAAGTAGTTCAAGGGTTTTGCATGTGCCCATTTCCAACATTTTGGAGAATTTGTTAGGCATCCAGCCAAACATCTGTGGTTTTGATGAAAATAAGAAAGCCAAAGTGCAGGAAATGGGGAATCTCCATAGAAGCCCTTGCAGAGCTGGCACAGCTCTCCTTTAGCTTTGTGAGGTCGCACAGATCTAGAAAAAATAGAGGCAAAAAATAGCGGAAAAATAGCAGCAAAGAAATAGAAAAAGGGTGAAGAGGGAAGTTGTGGCAGAAAGATAGGGCTGGTGGCAAAATGGGAGCTGGAGAGTGCAAGGAGAGGATGAGGAATGAAGGATGTGGAAAAGGAGAAAGAGCAAGAACAGGAGCACACCTTGAGGGAAAGGTATGCAAACTGGCATGGAAGGTGAGCACAGTATCCTAAAACATGGGAAAAGAAGGAATAACCCTCCCTCTGAGCTTCTGGCGTAAAGGTTGTAGGTTTGCAGGTTTCTGTTGCCAGAGGTTAAAGATTTGTAGTTAGATTGTGTAAGCATCTGTCCACATGTGAAACTAACCAGAAATGAGCAATTCTGAAATGTGCATTTGGGCCTTATATTTCAGAATAAATGTACCCTGTTCTAGTTTTGCTCTGCAGTAAGGAGTGATCATAAAAACCTGTCAGGATTCAATTTACTTTATATTTACTCTTGATTAAATGTCCAGTGTTCAGAATCCTGCAGCTCCTACAAGGCACCCATGGCAGTGTGCCAATCTCTTCGGAGACACTGATTTGAGCCAGACAGGTCTGGTGCCACCCTTAGAAGATATTTGCAAATGCAAACACAGACCAGGGTGTGGCCGTGACCTTTAGGGGCACCCAAACTAAGAAGGAAGGCTCAATATGTTTTCCTTCTCCAGCCCATAGTGATAGTCTTAAAGGCATGGCTGTGAAATAATCCTTTAAATGAAGCAAGTTGTGCTTTTTAGTCTGTAGGCAGGGTCCACAGTATGCACCTTTGGGTTTTACTGTGGCTGCTAACTTAACTGTGCCCTGGTGTTTCAGGTGAGTCAGAGCAGGTTGGTGGTGCTTGTCCTCTGTGTGGGGAAGCAGGAGCTACCAGTGTGTTTTTCTCTCCCCCTAAGTGGGAATTTTTACCACTAGTTTACCACAGGTTTTCAGAAAATGTGTTATTGGAATTATTTTAAGTCAACTGTCCTCTGGGCATGCACATCCTAAATATATATATATCCATATATATAAACTTTAATTCAAGGAATCATAATAAACCTGACCATTGAACATATTAGGAGAAACTGGCCACCAATTTATTTGATCCTTCTTCTTGATGAAACTTAGAAATGGAAGTTCACACCAGTTTTTCAGATAGCTACAGATGAAGAAAGAGCAAAAGAAAAAGGATTTTTTATATCAAATGCAATAAAGATAACAAGATAAAGCTAAGGAATTTTCTGTGACCAAATAGCATAACAGGTTGGAAGGGTTGGAAAGGACTTCAAGGATCACCCAGCTCTATAAATGTAGAAAACACAAAATTTGAAGACAAATTGATATTATAGTGTTCAAGAATCAGTTTAATATGTGAATTCCCTAATATGGATTCTTTAAGATGACAGATTTAATGGCTTATTTTGTATAATGATAAATGGATAAAAAAAATTATTCAGATGCCTAAGTTATGCAACCTCAATTTGTATGCTGGAATTTAAGTAATCGGTTAGTTTTTCAGTTATTTATTATCTCTGACACAGAATTCAATAGGCAAAAACACTTGAAAAGATTGAAACTATTCAATGTCCAAAGGAAATGAACCTTTACAGCTGGGAGCTGAAAGTTCTAAGTTGTATAGTTATATTAATTTGGGGGGGATGAGAACAAATTCTCAGAGCATTTTTCCTCTATGACACTCAGGAATGTATTCACCAGATATTTCTTCTTGTGAAGCTGTCACCCTAGAACCAGATTGCTCCTCAATGTAGAGCATAAAACTATCTCTGTATCCTCACTGCAGCCAGTTTTACCAAGTATATAATGAAATACTTTAAATGTTATTCTTTCAACTTAAGCATCATAAAAGCACATTGTACATATATTTTAAAGACTGTGATATATTAAATTAAACCAAACACTGACTTCCGTCTCCAGCTGAAAAAAATCAAGCAATTATGTAATGCTTTTGTCTTCCACTAGCAGGAAATACCAAATTTGCCCAATATGAAACACTGATGTCAATGCTAAATGCCTGTTGTGTTCTAGATAAAAAGTTTCACTTCAGCATAATTGTAGCATTTTAAACCCCATTTCAGAAATGTATGTATCTATTCTTTAAAAAATTTAGGTCACCTAAAATTCTATGTAGTGGTACTGCATGTAGTATCTCTTAAAGAAGTAACTTACTCAGGAAAAAGGCATTCAAAATCTGCATCTGGAATCAAATTTTCCAGACTAAATGAAAACCTCTTTACTCCTCTAATACTCAGAAATATTTTTAATATATGGGAAGTCTTTCCTTTAGCCTCCTCTTTTATTTTAATATATTTTGTAACAAACAATATTGAATTAGGAAGAAACAAATGAATTTGATTTAAATGCTAAGATAAACATTATCTACCCTCACTCATCGCTGCTAGTTGGATTCCTTAATTAATTCCAGTAGGACAATCTGGAAAGAGCAGTGAGCTGTCTACTGCCTGAGTCCAGGGTCTTAAGAACTGACTTTAGTAGACACGGTAGCAATGTTGTCAGGACTGTAAAGTGATGGTATTCCCTTGGGGAGAAAGAGTAGAGATCCTGGACTGTAACCAAAAGCTCCTAAGAATACTGCTCTTTGGATTAGATAGAACATTGCAGGTATATAGTTGAGAAAGACTGAAAAAGAAAATTGTAAAAGAAAATGCAGATTGACCTAACTATTGTCTGAACAAATGAGGCCATCATGTGGCAAACCGACGACATGGCCACAGAAAGTCACTGATTAATCATATTGGTGGTTATGAAGAAAATGCACACATTTGATCATGAACTCAAAGAAAACTGGCGTGAAAGTTCACACACAAAAATTCCTCCTAGCCTTTCATTTTTTTGGTAATGAATTCTAGAGAAATTTTATTTTAGAAATACTTTATCAATGAAAGATTCTTAGATGGACAGCACATACATTTTGTCAATCTTTAGGTTCTTTCAGGATATAATGAGAGGATGAGAATTAGAAGGAATAACCATGTCTTCACTGGGAGGATTTCAGACATCTTCAAGTAAGATCCAAGTGACCAACTAAGTTTCTGAAGACTTACTGAGCTCCTCATGTGTGAATAAATGTTGTTTGTTCATTTGTTTGTTTTTTGAACATGGAAATGACACAATCACATCACGATGAATTACACACCAGTAGATAATGCTTGTCACTCCATACTTACAGTTGTTCAATCTTTTCTAAGTTCTGCCCCAATTCTTTTTATATATTGCTGCAAATAAAGCTAGCTTAGTGAAGGACACTTGAAAAGCAGGTGGAAATTAGGAGTTCCTGTGACAGAGAAACAGGCATTCCTTCTCCTTCAAAATTGCTTCATTTTATAATTTTAAATATCCTGAGTTTAATTTTTTCTTAGATTCCACATTACTCTAGTTATTCACTCGCCCTATTTTCATAAGTAATTTGAGAAGCAAATCAGAATTCACATGAAAATAAAACTATTCCTGTTGGTTAGGTAATGTAAGAACCATGCTATTTTTCTTAGATCAATTGTTAACTGTTTAACAATTTGTTAATATATTTCCCTCATTTACTAAGAAAATTAATTATATAATTTCTACTCACAGACACTTAAAGCAAATCTATTAAGCCACAGTTTATATACACATTATATATGCAGACACAGTCTTTCGTTTATCAAAAAGAGCACTGACTTTAAATGTTTGGGCATTTTAAATAACCCCATATAATTTCTAGTACACGAAAAATGTCTCTGTATTGGTGAACACAAAGCTGCAGCTAGGGTTTACATACCTCCGCTTGATAAAGTAGGCACTTATGATAACAGTGCTCATAGCCTTTTCTGAAGAGATACAATATGAGGCCATTGTAAATCTGGCCTCCTAGTGACAGCAACTCTAGAATGGGATGAGCTGTGCCATGGACTTCATTGACCAGACTGTTGTTAACCTTTTAGGCTTGCTTAGATAATTAGTTTAGGCATGAATTTTCATTTTCAGACAGATGCACTCCAGTGCTAGAGTTGTACAGCAGCAGCATAAGTATACTGATCTCCTCAGCTAACAGCACAGCTAGAATGAAATGTACACAGAATAAGAATACAAAGACAGAAGATAATGTACTTACCTTACAATAACAGGGACTGCTGAAGATACTTGTCCTTCTGATCTTTTCCTTCCTGTTCTCTAATTCTGGTACCTCTACAGTCCATGAAGTTCACAAAAAAGGATTTCAAGTGGCTACTGGTCCTGTTTCTTTCTGCTTTCAGTTTACTGTATTAAAATAACTGGAATAAAAAATACTGTCCCATCTTTGAAATACAGAACGAATGTGTGGTTAAACTACATTGTTCTAGATAATTTATCTAGAAGAAAGAAACTTGACCATAAAAATTATTCAGCCTATGGATACATTTACAATGAGGCTTTTTTTGCACAATTGTTAGTTGAATGTTTTTACCCTGTATTCATAGATAGTGTGCCATATCTCTCCCCTAAGTTGTGGTCTTTTTTCCTTTCAAAAATCAAGTCTACAACCTTTAAGGGAGAGGAATAGGAGAAAGAGATATAAATGTACAAATAGACAATACATCTTGAGAAAGAGATTAACTGTATGTCTGCCTGTACTATGAATGATTACAAAGATCTGTTATCAACAGATGTTTCAAGGACATCTTTAGTATCTTGCAGAAATTAATGCTACCAGGAAGGTTGTTTTCACAGACAAGTTTGGCAGCAGGAGACAACAAGTTCAAAGGAATTACTTATAAAGAAGGATAACTTCTTCAATTAAAGCTAGATTGGTGGGGATTCCCTATCAGGGTGGAAGATTGTTGAACAACTCTTGATGTGGGATAGCTAGGGAAGAACTTTGGGAAAATGCCTGAATAAAAGGGTGGTGGAGGTCCAGAACTGATTTACAGTCTTCATTTAGAGATGGTACATGATATATGGCATTGGTTGTGATCTTCTGAAAGGGAATTCTGAAAGCAATTGTGAGAAGCACCATATTTTTTTAAGCATTTATGGTGAATTTAGAAACCAAGCTCCATTTATCCTCAAAGGAAACTGTTTGCTTTTCTTAATGTCCCTTTCAACCAAAAGTGAGGTGTTGAGCAACTATTATGCAATATTTTGCATAAATCTCAACAAAGGGGAAATACTTCTTTAGAAATGTGAGAGAAAAGCATAGGGAAAAATAGATTGGTTTGGAAAGTTTCTATTTCATAAATTTGTATCAAATGTAGACTTTAAACAATATGGCCAAAATCAATTTTCAGATGTCTGTGGTAAAACTTTTACATAGCTTGCCTGATATTCAGGAAGAACTAAATTAGTCTGGTAAATCAAGCATTTAAAAAATGATACAAGTTAGGGAAACAATCCAATAATTACTAATTCAATAATTGTAACATCAAAATCAAAAAGCCTAGTTTTAAAAATAAGGGACTAAAATCCAGACTTTAGTAAAAAAAAAAAACAAATATATTCTAACTTGAATCTTCAGATTATGATGTTAAAGAATATCTATTCCACTCTTATTCAGACTATGGTGCAGAATAATGGCTTTACGCTTGGATAGAAAGATACATTAATAGGAAACAAAAAAGATTGCCATTTAAATTGGGTTTCCATCTAAGACAGAAAGTGAAGAAAACAGGTGATTGAAGAAGAATACAATGAGACTAAGTCAACATTCTGGAGAGTGTTCTCTGCACACTGATGAATCTAGCAGCCTATCAGCTGGGCTGTGTGCGTATGAAGATCTACATGTAGATATGACAGATGGTATGTATAAACCACAGGGAAACAGAAATTTCTATGATTAAAATGTGGAATACTGATTAATCAGGCCAGTTTTAAACTTAAAAACAAATTTTTACTGTACACATACTCATTAAAAATATACATTTCTAATAGTTAGTTCTTAATAACTTTTGATAAGGCAGTTATTCCTTAAAAGTCATCCTAAGGTAGCAACTAATATACAATACCACAAACCTAATGCCATGTATTTGGTATCAATGGTTACAGTCCTTGTTAGTCTTAGTCATCAGTGTGAACAAGTTCAAGAGCTCTTCATTGAAGGAAGCTAACACTGAAAAGTTTGCCTTTCTTCTTCCTCCTTCAGGCCCAATTTCAAGATATTCAACTTTTATAAAATATTGCAGTCTTTAGAGAGTTCTTGTCCCTGACCTCTGAAGCTTAGGACTTTGGGAGACTTGTAGATACTACTTTCCCAGGCTGCAGCAGGTGTCTTGCCTTGTAGTTTTTTTCTTATCTGCTCCTTCTTTTCTGTGTGTACACTTCAAGTAGTCTTCTCCTAGTTATTAAGGTTGCACCTCTTCAATGATCAGTAATTGATCAGCAGTGAGATACTTACAGTTCTGGGACCTTTGTTTTCAGCCTGTGCCCATATTTTCAAGACTTTTGCTGTCATCCCACACTAAAATTCCACATCATAACAAGTAATATCTGTCATCAAGCTCCACCTGACCTGCAAGCTCTCACAACAAGTCAGTACAAACCCAACAGGACAGGACTTACTGCGTCTTCCACAGGCACAGTGAGAGTAAGGCTTGAGGGTTTTTTCCTGGCAATAGGGAAACTATTTTTTCTGAGCATTAAGATGTTTACAGGTTGTTTACCAGACATGTCTTGATTAGCATGACTTTGACAGAGTTCAAAGCATGCTAAATATAAATATATATGGCTTAGCATGCTTTTACTTTTATGAGTACAATGGGGCTCTGATTTGGTCACATAGTAGAGTGTTGCGAATAATGAGAAATAATAGTGAGAAACGAGTACATATTTACTTAGTATTTCTTGTTTTCATAGGACTTATGGAAGCAAGGAAGAAAAGCAAAAATATCAAGACTGACTATTAGTAATAATTACAGTGACAAAAATATCAGTAGTGAAATAATTACAGTGACAATTCAGAGATAGGTACTGCCTTTAATTTACATGTTGATTGACCCACTTTGTACATTGACCAGAGAATAGTAGATGCCTTTTTCAGCCAGGAGCTGTTGATGGGTCCCCTGCTCTATGACCTTGCCGTTCTGGATCACAGCAATCTTGTCAGCATTTTGGATGGTGGAGAGACGGTGAGCTATCACGATGCAAGTGCGACCTTCTCTGGCCTTATCCAGTGCTTCCTGGACAATCTGCACAATCAACATACCAAAAGATGAACTATTCAGATAGCTGCTGTGAGATGTACCTCAATTGCCATCTGTGAAGTAAGCTGCAATATGACAATGAGGAATAGGAAATATCTGTGGCTTTAGCTTCCTGTTTTAGAATTAGCCTGTGTTGGGAAGAAGTCAAAACTGTCATAGTGGATGATGCCATGGTAGCTAAGAGGATGATATGGAATCAGGTTAATTACTGAGAAGCGTGGTAGGAGAACAAGAGGATTATCATAAATTGTAACAATGGAGGTCTTGACTGGTTATAAGAAAAGCATTCATTGGAAGGATAATTAAACATTGAAACAGGGACAAAAAAGAGCTTGTTGAATCTCCTTGGAGATTTTCAAGGACCCTACTGGAGGTACTACTTTGAATCCAGTATTTTCCCTTGTTTGTAGAAGAGATTTGACTGGGGAGGTCCCTTCCATGACTGATTAATTATATATGGGAGTTAAATCCATAATCTTGGGTCAGTTACTATTATACTAATTCTTACTATTTTGCAGGGAGTCTTACAAATCATGTTTTTCTTAAAAGTTAGCACCTGCTAAATATGAATAAGAATCTCCACTTTCTTGTCTTCAATCTCTATGTTTATTAATGCAGAATAAAATAAGAAATGAAATTTCTGTACCTGACACATAATTATGAAAACAGAGAGTCTTAGAATTATTTAATGGCATTTTCTGCCTAATTCTTATGCGTTTATGCCTAGAATTGATCAAAACTTAGTTCATATGGTTTGAGATTTTCATGTCTTAATATTTGTCATAATATTTGACTCATTAACAGGACTTTTGTAGAATCTGTGTTGATTTTCTACAGTGAATTTGTACTTCTGCTATATCAAGACTGCAGCTTTGGGCTTAAAAAAAAAAAAAAAAAAAAGTGTTCTAGCAATTATTTCACCAGAAGTTTGCATATTAGCCATGAGCATTCAGCATGGACTGAAGAACACTGGGAGAAAGCAGAAAAATCATGAAAGCAAGATTTGGCAGTTTGCCAGGAAAAAGTCCTCTGGCAGCATCCTCAGTCTTTTCAGCTTCTGAAGTCTGCGCTTCCTGATGGAACTTTGGTAGCACTTTGCCAATGCCTTTCTCATTGCTACATCAATCTGCCTCATGCCATACAGATGGAAGATTTTGGGGATTTTAGCAAGGAGGAGTGAGACTTTTATATTTCCCTATTACTAACATCAATATGTGTTTTTCGTAAAACAATGTATTTCTAGCTTTTGGCTTTTATCTGTGGAAGTGAAAACCATATTCATAATACAAAAACCCCATGGTTTAAGACCCCAGACTTCTGGCTGACAATCAAGTTACCTTTTCACTTTCTGTATCTAAGGCAGACGTAGCTTCATCCAGTAGCAGAATTTGGGGCTTACGTACAAGAGCTCGGGCAATAGCGATGCGTTGTTTCTGACCACCAGAGAGCTGAGTTCCCTTGTCTCCTACACGGGTATTGTATTTCTAGAAACAAGATGTAAAGTTCAGACTATAATCGATGGCTGATTCTGAATCAAACTTAAGCATATAGATGCTGACACCAGCCATCCATGAACTGCAAATACTATGCCATATTACATAGCTTTTGAGGTATTCTATATTTGGCTGCAAAAAGTGTCCAAGTTTTTTGAGACATCATTTAATAATACAAGATTTCTCTACAAGGTTTTGGAAAGAGTTGATCTTGAAAAAACACAAAGGTCAAAGCCCATTATTTTTGCAAATCATGTTTAGTTTCTTATGACTTATCAAGAAATAAAAAAAAACAAGTTAACAGCCTGAAACTAAGCTGAATACAATACAGAACTCAGCCAGCAACTTCTTTCCTTCAGGAAGTTTGGATGCAACTTGACCCTGGTTAGGAACTGATTTGTCAAACCCACAGCAGAAAAATCCATCTATGACTATTAAATAATAAAACATGATTTCTGTCTTAGAAGATTCCTGGCTTATAAATTACACAGAATTAGATGAGAGTTCAGGAAAAATGTGACTAAATGGTTAAGCCTTTTTGAATACTTACATATAAACAAGTCTTGCTCGTCACTGCCTAGTAAAAAAATGTTGTGCATTGCAGACCTTTCATCTGACCCAAGATGTTCATTCTAACATGATTATGAATTGGTCATATATGTATATGTATCGTGAATACTGTCTCAGTAATTTTTTAATTGTAGGAATACTAGAAATTCTGACTAGGTATAACTGGAAGAAATGCATAAAAAACTTGTCAGTCTAGAAGACTCTTCTGCATACACTTGAGATAAATAGGAGCTTAAAAAGAAATGTTGAAATCACTCAAAAAACCCCATCCCACACATGCAGGTATGAATTATTTATAATTATGGATTTTTTTCCCTGATTATCTTCAGTTTTCAGCTCTTATCTGACAACATATTCTCCTAGAATAAAAGTAAGTACGGTAAACACAATTAAGAAAAGGTAAGATTTAAAAATCATGTCCAGATCTATTTGCATCTCAGGGAATTATTGTACCCCAGGGAAATATAAATGGATACAAATTTTCCTTACCACAGGTCGTCACCATCAGTTCTCAGTAGGAATATGAAGGAATAACTTACATCTGGCAGAGAGTCAATGAAGGAATGAATGTTGGCTTCTTTTGCTGCATTAACAATTTCCTCATGTGACACCATACGACTGTTATCTCCGTATGCAATATTTTCAGCAATAGTGCAGTCAAACAGGATTGGTTCTTGTGAGACGATACCAATCTGAGCTCTTAGCCACTGGATATTCAGTGTCTTTGTATTTTTGCCATCAAGAAGCTGAGAAGCCAAAATTTTACATTTCAGTCACATGGCTATATGCGTATTTGAGACTCACTGTCAGTTTGTACACAGAAGTTGTGTAACTACAGTTCTTTCCTCAGAGATATCATTGAAAACTCATATAATCTCTTCCCCTCTTTTTTTACATTCCAAATTTTTCTGAGGGATATTATGGAAAAGTGAGGATAGTGCCTTCTGCTGCATCATCCCTTTTCTCTGCTTCAAGATTTTAACAGAATTTTGAAGACAGTGAAAGACAGGATATGCTGAGGCAACTTAAAAGAACTTTGAGTAAAATTCTTTCATTTCTTTCTTTGTCAGTAGAACTTTCTTCAATTTTGCATACAACTTCCTGCTGATGGAACAGATTGGCAGTAGTATTCTCTTAAAATAAAGGAGTAGTTGGATTCATTCATTAGTATGGTTCCTAGTACAGAAGCCCAGCATCCAATCTTAAGTTTAATTGTAATGTAATGCCTAAAAATGGACAAATTTACTTCTGGATTCTTTAACTTAGCTTATTAATTAGTACACCACTTTTGCAATTTCTATGGCAGAGCTCTGTGCTTTTCCCTTTCAGTAAACCATTGTTGGTTATGGATACAAGGTCAAAATACTGGTGATTACATTCCTAATGGTTAAACATACTCTTGGGGTATCTACCCTGCTTCTTGCTACACATCAGTTATTCTACATCCAGCTACACTGGACTTATATGGGCATTTCTGACCTCAAAAAATCTTGCTCATTGCACTTCTGCCTTATTTAAGTATTTCTTTCTTTTTTTTTGTGAGTATCTGCAGAGACAAGTTCTGAAAACCTTATTCTCACTTCATCCAACTCATGAGCACATTAACATGAAAGAGAAAATGTCAATAAACAAAACTGTTATGTGAAAAAAGTATATAAAGTTGCGGAATAAGTAGTGTGTAGGTGTATGTAGTAGTGTGTAGGTGTAACTCTAGGTGTATGTTAAACCCAAATTACTAGAAGTATTTACAATCTATTGGTTGGTCAGTGGGAATAGTCTGAAAGATGTTTCTGACAAGTAAAAATTCTGATGCTTATTTTTCTCAATGTTTACTGTTTCAATAAAGATTAGAGATGGAAAATTCTTCATGACACAATTAGGTACGTCTTTAACATTAAAAATATTGTAAAAAATAAAGCTAGAAATATGTATTACACTTTATCACATCACATAAAACCAACAAGCACACCCTCATTTAACATGTGACAGGTTCTTACAAAAATACTTACCACTTGTCCATCAAGTGGATCATAAAATCTCTCAAGCAGCTGAATAACAGTGCTCTTTCCACACCCACTGCTACCAACAAGAGCAAGAGTTTGCCCTTTTTCTACTTGTAGATTCAAACCTTGTAGGATTTTGACCTCTGGTCGGTTTGGGTAGTTAAATGCCACATCTTTGATTGTTATGTTTCCCCCAGATATTTCCTGTAATTGATATAATAGCACTGTTATATCTTTAAGACAATTTGACAGATGAATAAATACAATGGAAGAAGTCTTTTTTTTTTTTTCATTGAAATCAATAGAGTTTTTGATTTGCTGGAATGCTGACTGACTGTGCGGTCTGAATCTTTGTGAATCTATAAAATCAAAGGACAGCACCAAAATATTTGAGATTGCTAAAAATGTTGCTGGTTAGATTCCACACAAATTGTACTTTAACCAGATTTTCAAAACAAGTAACCCTTAAACAGCATGGACAAAAGCTGGACTCGCAATAGGAAACTTGGTCCATGTTGTGTTTTGATAAACTGTCAAGAATATATTGAGATAAGGAAGTAATGAGAAGGAGAAAAAATAATTGGTTTGAAAGATGTAAGAAGAGTACTACCCATATTGTCAATAAAGAATATCACCATTACACGTGGCTTACTCACAGGCTTCTCTCCCTCCTCGCTGTAACTGTCTATTGAGGGTACACTTTCAAACAGCAGAAACAAGTGGGCTGCTGATATCTTGGCTTTGGCATAGTCTGGAGCAAAAGAGCTGCTTTGTCCTAATGCCATTGCTCCAAATACAACAGCTGAAAACACTCTAAGAAAGAAATCCAGGAAAAAAAATAAAACCAACAAATAGGCAATGAAGAAACGGACAATGGAAATGAGGCTGCAGTTAACTTTTAAAGGGACTAAATTAAAAAAAAAATGTAGTAGTAAGCATCTATTACTGCTTTAATTACTCATTTTGCTCTAGAAATTTGTTTTCACCCTGTTTTAATGAAGTGAGATGAACCAAAGTCCATTCCAACTTCAATGTTTTTGTTACTTATTAGCACTAATTGCTTTAATTATTAATATTGGTTAACTATACTAAGTCTTTTTTTCCCCCATAGCTCACTCAGTGGATTCTGTAGCAGTAAACAGAGAACTTTGGACTGACAGAGAAAAGATTGCAAGTGAGATACTTACAAAAACACACTTTTATACTCCATGTATCCATTTACCACTAGGTAGGCACCAAAACGGAAACAGCCAGCATAGGTAAAGAACATCATTGCTTGTGAAAGGGAAAAACAAAATCCAAATATATGTGCCTTCTTCACAGCATTTCTGTAAGAAAGAACATGTATTTTCATTTTAAAAGTCCAATCATACTTAAGTCCTAGCATGCAACAAACAAAGAATTGACTTCAGAAAATGTTACTCATGGCAAATATACTCATATTTAAACAACACATCCCTCATCTCCTGTTAGACTTTGTCTAAAAGAAAGTTAGTTTTGTTGCCAGAATTTTATTTACTCCCCAAATCAGCTTGTAATATGTGTACAGGCAAAGGTGACACCTTAGCTTCTATGTATAATTATTGACTTACCATCTCACAGCTTGAGTGTTAAAATACTTTACAGTTCAGTCCATGATTACCACTTTGAACATGTAAGTAACAAGTTTGAAATTGTACTCCTGCATCACATAAGAGGGGAAAAAAGAGCAGAATTGGCTCACCTTCAGCCAAAGCTAAATTTCTGCCTGTGTCCTTACTTGAAATTTTAGGTTAATCAGATACTAAGATATTAAACAGTTCAATATCATACATTTGAAGATCTGCTTCTTTTCCATTTAATCAATCATAATTGCTCTCTCAAATAAGATTAAGCCTGCATGTATGATGGAGAAATTGGATTTTGGATGATAAAACTATGCCTACACATAAAAGCAAAGCAGAGAAAAAAAAATACCAGAAGAAAAGAAAGAAACATTTTAATTTAATTGATGCTATTACTAAGCCACATCTGTATGGTCCTTTATGGAAAGAACCCCCAAACAGAAAAAACACTGGCAAATTAAGAAGTTGTGCTTTTTGTTTTGTTTTTAGTTTTTAGTTTTTTTGTTTATTAAGAGGCTATTTACTTAACTGACATGTCCATTAATCCAGTATAACAGCTCAGCTTTTATAAAATAGAAACTCTTTGCCTAATCAGTGCTTTAACATGAAGAGAAATATTAACTGAAAAATGTATGTCCTAGCAATATGTCTCTTCCAGACAAATTGATCCTTAGGGCAATGAATTCTTATTTATAGTAGAACATCATCAAGCTTAAAGCCTTGGAGAAATCCTATCTGTGTTAACCCTGAGAATGGTTAGGCACTGTCCTGCAAGTTGTAAGATGTGGCATTAAAACCTAGCAGCCTGAGAAGAAAGCTGAAGTACTATCTTCTACGCTCCATGCTGTGTTCCAACCACTCAATTATTATGGTGAATGTATTAGCAGCTCCCCTGTTTGTCTCACATCTTATCTGTAAACATCTGCTGTCATTTCCTTTCCTTTTCTTATGGCAAAAGTTCATTCTAGTTCTTCACTTTATGACTTCTTAATTTTTATTTAGTCCAGGCAAATTTCAAATCCTTTTTTGTTTTGTTTTGTTTTGTTTTTTTCCCAAGTCACAAATCTATATTCAAATGTTTTTACTCCTATTCCTAACTTCAAAAATGGCTTAATGCCATATTCAGCTTACATTAAAAAGTTTTTAATTAAATATCTAAAACATTTCAGGTGAGAGGTTAGATTAGATAACTTCCAAAGCTCACTTAAAACTAACATTTTTCCAAATCGAGTGCAATTGCAACAGAAGATAGCAATATTACCATTAAAAAATTATTTAAATCAAAGAAGAAAAATTTTGGCTGGTGGTTACACTTGTTAATAAAGAATATGAGAAATTACACTACTGCATATTAAACTTAAAAAATTAAACTATTTTAAATTATACATACTAACAAAAAACCCCAAAGGATGGTACATGTTTTCATTTATGTAATTGAAATACAGATCTTTTTTTACTTTACTTATTTTTATGATACCTGTATGGTACAACCAAATGTTCTCTGTACATCAACTCAAATTTTCTTTCTCTGGTCAAACTAGCAACAGTTCTAATATTTACTATGGCTTCTGTGGCAATCTGAAATAGAAACACAAATGTAATCAAATGTTAAGATTGTGTTGCAGTTCCTGATTCTAAACTAATGAAAATGTCTGTTGGAATATAATATTTTTTTTAATATGTAATTGTTATTAAAAGCATAGACCTTCTAAAAATTAGCATAATACATTTTTATTTTTATGACAGCAACATTGTCTGATGATGCTCAGAATCTTCTGATAAGACCTCTTAAACATCCTCTAGATAAGTAATGACAAACCATTAGACTGCAGTGACAGAAAATATTGAGGAGATGGAGAAGATATTCAGTAAGGAAAATAGGAACTTAACATTCAACTTCCAGTCCACTGCATTTGGCTTTAACCAGAACATCACTTATGTGCCTAGAGCCTCAGCAGTAAATATTTGATCTAATCAATAATACCTTCTGCAAGTCTGCATATTCCTTAGACTGGAGCCATTTGCCTACTCAAAGGTGCCAAGTGACACCTGAAGGCAGTAGATGTACACCTAGGTAGGAGCAATTGATTTAAGGCTTTAGTGTAGTTTGTTAAGTCTATGTAGGTGCCCAGAAAGTCTTCCTTAATGGCCATACAGTGAGGCTAGGAGCCTGTAAGTTCAGTTCAGTCCATATGCATGTTGAAGAGGATGATGTTTGGAACTGGGCAACAGAAGACACCTGGAATCACTACAGTTCTTTCGACACCAGGACTAGTTCTGTATGACCCTATTTGAAACACAGGTCTTGATTGAGTCCATGACCTACACATTGCTACTGGTGCAAAATGTTGTATGTTGGGTATTCCAGTTGGCCTCAGCTGCTGTTTCTCTGGGAAGACTGGCATTTCCACATGTACAGTATTATATCTGACAATCCAATGGGAACAGATTTTTTTTTCAGTTTCCTAATGCATGTCAAAGGGCCTTAAAAACCAACACCCAGACTCCTTTAATTTGCTAAGCTTAATTTGCTAAATTTGTGTCATTTCTAAGGATGGGTACTGAAGCAGGAGATCTCACTTAGGAGCATAGATACAGAACAAATGCACAATAATATCTGTCCGTGACTCAAGAGAACTGTACATACAAGAAAGTATACATTAGCAGGAGATGAATACAGACAATGCCAACAGTAATATAGTTAGACTTTGCAGACTTTGTTTACAAAGGACCCTCAAGGCTTTAAGATATATTGCTCAAATATGCATTTCATGCTTCATACTATTATTAGTCTAAGAAAGACCCTAAAGTAAGGTCAAGGAAAAATATAATCAAAATAAAGTATACGTAGATAAGAGTCAAGAATGAGTGAACTTTTCCTTGTAGTAATAGAACTAGCCATGGGTTAGAAGATCAGACTGCTGTGGATGTAACTGCTCCAAGTTATAAATTTGGAGGTCAGCCACTAGATGGTGTCTGCCCAGAAAAAGGTGAGAAATCAGGTAAATCTGCTCACATATTTATATTCGTGCAAATTTAGATTATAAACTAAGAGCTTTGCACAATTATAGTGTTTTTTCAGAACTGGGTTTCTATTTATGCTTGGGTTTTCCTTACAGGTGTGTCGAGTCCTCTGAGTCTTTGCATCTAAATATTTGAAGCTGGGGAGGGTTTTTTATCAAGCTTTAAAAAAAAAAAAAAGTAATTTTTTTAACACTTGTGCTAATTCTTCACAATTTGCTGCATTAGGAAAATCTCTAGTACCTGTTCCAAGAACTGCCAACTTTTTCTGTCATATTTTACAACAAAACAATATGAAATAAATCTTCAGCCATTAGAAAGAGGAAACAGAAGAAATATAGTCAGATGAAAAGAAAGCAATAGCATCCTTTGCTTGTACAAAAAAAGCCCATGGAAAGATCATTATGCACAGTTTCCTATGAACTTGGAGGGACAAAAATGTTTTTCAGCAATTTTATCCACAGATGTGGTGGAAGGAAATCCATTTAGTAAATAGAAGATACTCAGAAGGGTGTTCAGATCCAGGAAAACACACTTGAATTTAGGCATCTAAGCTACTACGGGTAACAGTCCAATGGAAGCAGAAAGCAATTCTGCTGCCTAGCCACTATGTGCCTACACAGTCTTTCTCCAGGAACATTGACTGGAGTGGGAAGGACTCAAGTTGACCACATGCAGATGGCTTGTGCCATTGGAGATCCTCAGATACTCAAAGCATTTTGGCAGATATGACACAGAACATAGAGTAGAGCCATCCCTTCTGAAATGGCAGCTGGAGGCCACCCAGAATAGCATTTCCATTAACTGTAAGGGGACATTAGACTCTTACCACATATGCAGACACATAGACTTAAACACCAAATCTGGAGATTAACACCATTCCCTGTGTGCATGGCCCTAGATAAATAATTTTCTGCTCAGTAACTTTTAAAAACAGTAGGACATAGAAAAATATTTTACAAAAGTTTTACCTTGAAAAGCCAATGTCTGGAAAGTGATTAAATAGTTGTTCTGTCCCAAGAGGATTTTTGCATGAAGTGACACTAAATGCTTTCATCTAATTTGTTAAACAATAGTCTAATATTTCACTTTTCAGTTCTCATCTTTCTTTTCCACTCAAGAAATAAACGAATGGCAAACCAACTCAGAAACCAGTACATATTATCCCTGCAAACATTAGTAAGATAAAAGAGAAAAAAAAAAAGGAAAAAAAAAAAGGGGGGGGGAGTAAGACAGATGACATGCCAAAAAGAGATGAGAGAAAAAAAAAAAAAAACGAATGTCAGAATTAAGGCTGAAAAATAAGGAAATTAGAGATGAACAAAACAGGAAGGAGAAAAGAACGTGACTGAATAGTGCTTTGCACATTCTGGAGTTACCAATTATAAAAATAAATATCAGTTAGTAATGTTAGTCTTTAATTATTATTGAAGAGATACTATGTTTTGTATGTGTACCAGTGTAACTGCACAGAGTCTGGTTATCTCTGGAAGTTATTTATTACAATATGTTCTGTATTTGGAAGTAATATATCCATCTACAATGCTTTGGTATACCTGACTGGATATTAAAGAGAAATAGATTTCTCTAGACCCACCTTTCCTGCAACTTCCAGCTCTGCTTTATCTTTTTTAGCATGCCCAGCCAGCATCTTCATTTCAATCATTCCTGCCACTGCTATGATTGGCACAACAGCTAGCAGTAGCAGAGTCAGCTGCCAGCCATAAATTAATGATATGATAATTCCAGTTCCCAGATTAGCTATGTTCTGGGCAATGAATGCCAGTCTGACACCAGTTGCCTGGAGGAAGAAAAAAGACATTTCTTACTTAAGTAACTGCATCTTAAATAAGACAATTTCATAAATGACATTGTTCAAAAAGTATCTAGATCATGTTTAATTTTTCTCCCCTCACATTCTGATTACTTAAATTTGCGCTGCAGTTTCTCTTGAAGCTGAAGAGGATTTAACTGTATCAGATTTATATTTACAGCTAAACATTAAAATCTGTTACATTTTGTACATCATGCAGCTAGCTTGATAAGTCATCACAGAGAGCACAAGAAGAAAATTACACGTTTAACTACTGCTGTAGAAATAAAGCTAAAGATACCATAGGACTCCTCAGTTCAGAATCCCCCCCCACATACCTTCATGGTTTTTTACTTAAGTTTACCTGTATAATTATATTCAGTGTTCTTTAGCCTGATAAATCGACAAATTACAGATTACTTGCAAAAGATCTCCAAAAAGTAACAAATAAAATAAAGTCTATTACTACTATGTCTAATCTTTTTCATATTAGGAATTTGTACAATAAGAATTTTAAAAAAAAAGTAGTAGGTGATAAACTAAACAAATTCAGGTGCATATCTTTAGGAATACAAGGTATCAATAAACAGACTTCTTAGATAAAGAGATTCCCAAAGAACTTGTTTAATTATGAAAATCACAATACAGCACAAGAGTAAACTTAAAAAAAATGTTTACATGGAAATTATTTTATAAACATATTATCATTATTGATATAAAAATTGCTAATAAATTCTATACTGCTTATGGTTTAATACTAAATTTCAGTTGTCAAAGTCAAGACTGTTATCCAATCAGTCAAATCCAAGCTGACTCTTTACCGCAAACTAAACCAAATACAAAAAATTCCAAAACAAAAGTTTACTTACTCCTTTCACTTGTGAGGCATCATTAGCAAGTCTTGTAGTTAATGCTCCAGTGGTATTTTTAGGATTATCAAACCAGCTCATGTCCTACAATACCAAATGTTTTTTTAGGACCATTTTTTTGACATTTCATCTAAACTGCAAAGTAAAACTGAGGTCTACCTAATATAACTGAGTTCAGTGTCAGACAACTGTGTATGTGGAAGTGCATCAGCTCTGCATATTTATTTAAGTGTAATTCCTTCGTTGCTCAATGAATATTGTTTAGAAAAAAAACCAAGTGTGTTCATGATGGATCTGATGTATATGCTGTCACTGCTGAGAAGGAAGCGGAGCAGCCTGGAAGATTCCCAAGCCCTAAATTTACCCTCTGCCACCACCGCTGATACTGCATCTTTTTAGAAGAGATGACTCTTCAGTCACACTCCTTCACCATAGTAAAGTTGTTTGGGAATTAATTAAGAGTAAAGCATTTTCAAGATAAAAAAAAAAAAATCATTGCTTTGTTTCTCCCCAGATTGAAGAGGCTTATTTGGAAGCTATGAAACACAGAAAAAAAAACCCTCAAAACCTAAACTAAACCAAAACAAGCTGGTCTGCCTCATTAGTCAACAGCTGGGATCAAGTATACAGTTTATAGTTTATTCAACATGTGAATAAATGAAAACATTAAATAATTACCTCATTTAGACTTTTGTGGGTAACATGCATTGAATGACGAGGCATTTGTGTACTCTAGACTTAATTGTAAGATTGTTTTTTCATTACATTCTTGTGATGTTGATCTATAAATCCTAGCTTTTCAGACAACAGCTTTCTGTCTGCATTCCGGATAGTCATGTTTGCATTAATCAAATTCTGCGTACACATGCAGCTTTAGGTGCAAGACATAATATTCCAGGAGTATTATAATTTGAACATATAAACATATACAAATTTGAACATGCATAATAATAATAATGAAGTAATGCAAGATTAAGGCCAATAACAATTGGTAATTCTTTGAAGGAGACCTTCAAGAAATAATAAAAAAATATCAGTATATATTTTGACTTAAACCAGACCCCTGAAGTAAGAGTTATAATGTAAGCTACATTGCATTGCATTTCTTTAGGGGAGAAAGGGTACCAAGAATGCAAAACAGGCAAATGATCACATAATGGGGTACTGCTTGTGCATATCAACTTTCCAGGCCAGAGTAACTTGGCTATAAATTGAAGTCCTTACAAGAGTACATAAAAAAACCTCTCGTACTGTATTGACTCAAGACTGTCCCTCTAAGAATTTTGCTTAGCCACATGTAACTAACAAAACTGGTTTCTAGACTGACTTAACGCATTTGCTCTGTAGACAAGTTATAACATGATAGAATAAAGTTGAATACAGGTGTTTTATGATATCTATACAATCAATTATTTTTAAAACCCTGGAAATAAAAGTATTATCGTTACCTGTCTAAGCATTGCTTTAAATGCCATGAATCGAAGCCTCATTGTAAGAATTTCTCCAGTTTTGCCAAATGTGAAGCCCTATTCAAGAAAAGGTACAGTGCTTAGCATACTATTACATTACAGAATCACAGAATGTCAGGGGTTGGAAGGGATCTCTGAAGATCATTGAGTCCAATCCCCCTGCCAGAGCAGGACCAAAACTACGGCAGGTCACTCAGATGCACCCATCCATGCATCCAGATGGGTCTTGAAACTCTCCAGAGACGGAGATTCCACAACCTCTCTGGGAAGCCTGTCCCAGGGCTTTGTAACCTTTACAGTAAAGAAATTCCTCCTCATGTTGAGGTGAAACTTCCTGTGCCCTATCTTGAATCCATTGCCCCTCGTCCTATCCCAGGGCACAAATGAGAAGAGGTTGTCCCTTCCTTCTTGAAGCCCAACCCTCATATATTTATACACATTAATTAGATCCCTTCTCAGTCTTCTCCTCTCCATACTAGAAAGCCCCAGGTGTCTCAACCTTTCTTCATTAGGCAGGTGTTTCAGCCCCTTAACCATGTGTACATTCAATATTAAAATAATTAAGATACATTCTCTCTACAATGTGAATGAACAAATTTTTGCAGTCTTGATTGCACAGAACAAATTTTAAAAGCACGTTTAATATTAATAAATTCTAAAAGGTTTGCAGTACAGACATTCAAATATTACTTCTCAAAAAAAAAAAAAAAATAAAAAAATCCACCAGCATGCTTCAAGTGAGTAAATTTGCACAAGTATGTGATTTCATCAGTGACATCCATGACAGACCAGGCACCATATAAAGAGATTATTATAATGTTGTAAAGTTTTTTCCTTCTCATTAATTTGGCAGTGTTACATCTCACAGAACTCTTCCCACTCATATATAAAATATTATCTGAACAAATTTAAATTGCGCAAACCTATTATGGCCACCTACAACTCAGTCTTTTATTTCTCAGGGACTTCTTGCATGTATGTGCCATGAGACAATTCCATAAATAAACCAGGAAGTTTTTTCAGATTGTTCATGCTGCTGTCCCGAGGGCATTTTAGTATTTCACTGTGGAAGCTTACTTAATGAATACAACTATAAAAACATATTCAGAAATTATAAAACCAAATCATATATTAAAATATCAAAATGTCAAAGTTCTCACCTATATGATTATTAACCTTTTTTTTTTCTTTTCAATTTTTTTAAAAAATGTGGCATTTCTGTAGCTCTTATATACATATTAGAATGAGGGTAAATTTAAAACACTTTTTTCCTTGTAGTTTAGATGGCTATATCTATTCTAGTATAGATGGCTACAGAGATCTGTGAGAGCAGGGGTCAGGTGTTATTGTTCAGTCACTAGAATTTAAGCAGGAGGTGCTGAGTATCAGCATGATGGATGTTACATGAAGAAATGGGCCTGAGGATCTTCGAGGAGTCCACATAAGATAAGACTTAAAGGGGTTACAGGAGTAAAAAATTGGGGAGCTAAGACAGGAGATTGGTAAATTTGCACTTCCAAACAGATTCAAATAATCTAAAACATGAAATTATCTAAAACATGAACAATAATAAAACATACCTGAAAAAAGAAGGAAAAAAAGGAAACGATCCCAAGTACTAAAAACAGCACTGAATACAAGTCACTATTTTTTCTTAAAACATCCTTGTCAGATTCTGAAAAAACCTATAAAATAATATTTAAAGCAATGACTTTTAGTTTTAAACTAATAATACAAAATTCTCCCATTTTTCTCAATAATTATATTTCTTAGTAATTCGCATTCGTATAAACGAATCACATGGTAATATGATTATGGGTATAACAAGCAAATTCTACGTTGCAGTAAGGTTTTTAGGATTTTTCAAATCTCATATAATTCTTCAGATTTTTTTATAATAATGCTTCTTTCATTTCTCAACTTAATTACAGTGATTGTTTAAGATTTCGTTTTATTAGAAATAAATTTTGTAGGCTTCATGGGTCTTTTGCATATTTTTTTCAAACTTACCCCTATAATTTCTGAAAATATGATTGCAAACGCAGGTTGTGTAGCTCCATTGATAATTGCACAAAAAATTCCAAATACAAAGTATGGCCATTCAGTTTTGTTCAACTTCATAATTTTCAGAAATGGAGCTGGAGGTAATTCTTCATCCTAGAAAATGGGAATTCTGTTAGGATAAACATGTATGTATTTGGAGAAATATGGAGAAAAAGAAAAGTAAGTGGTCAATTTCCTACTCCCAGAATTTACTTCAGAGAGGTCAATATGTATATTTTTTGATAATGAATAATTAACTGACTGTACATTTCTTTGAATTATTTTAATACAAGGAAGAAAGAGCTGTTAGAATATATCTACAGCCCCTGTCATCATATTTTAGTTTGTCCATTTAATTTTCATTGATCAATACTCTTGGTGACTGAACTATTTATTATCAGCATATCGCTGTGTGTAATCCATGATTAGATTAAATCAAGTAATTGTTCATGAAGTGATATATAATGGCAAAGTATTTGCTGCAAATATGAATGGAATAATATCTGTTGTCTGGTTTCTTTGTAAGATTTGTTGTAAGAGTACTATGTTTAGCCTGATGTTCTGTTTCTGATCCAAAAATGAATGTTTCACCTCTATAGACTATGTTGGTATGATAAGATGATAATCTATGTACATTACTTATATAGCAACTTGATTTTCAATACTAAACACATCCTTGTTTTAAATCCCACATCACTGTATAATCATTCACAGGGAGAATATAAAAACAAGTTATGAATGCTATCAAAGACTATTTAGAATTAGAAAATCTGCATGTTTTTTTCACCCCTATCAAATGCCCTCTCCCCTCTGTACTTTTCTAGAGCAGGAAAATTAATTTGAACATCTTTTATAGAAAGAAAACAAAATTCTCTATCAGTTCTGCAAGGATACTTACAGGTGAACTCATTATCTTACTGGAATCATCATTCTGTGCTCCTGGCTTTTTTATGCTTCTCCGAGTTGATTGTCGTATCAACCCTTTTGTTAAAGATTCTTCAAAATCTGGTTCAGATTCACTCTTTTTGATGCTAGTTGCATTCCCATCTTCTGATGATGGAACTTCAGCTTCTATTGCCTGAAAGAAGGAAGAACATTTTTCTGAGACTAATTGTGCACATATTACTTTGAATTTATGAAATTAAGAGGTAAGTAAAGTAGAAGTAACTGTTTCAATGGAAAGAGATATGGGAAAAATGCATAATGATATAAAGGAGACATAAAAATCTTTATTATGTTTCAATAGATCTCATCTTCAGAACTTGATTCATATATGAGTATGCCACCTCTCCAGAAAACAATTATTCTAAATTCAGAGCAGATACTTTCACTCCTCTGTCCTTTTATATTATGAATTAACTCCTAACAGAGTTTTAAACTGAAGGTCTAAAGCATTTGCACTTACCTTGGCATTTTTTCTAAGTGCAAACACTTTACTGCAAAACACTTAACAATTCTTGACTTTAGATGTAATAAGAAAGTTCAAGATGGAACAGTTCAAAAAGCAATTTTGACTGAAAAATATGAACAGTGTGGAAAAGAGTCGTACTTTTGGTGGTAGTTTTGCTAGTCCCTGGCAAAATAAATAAATATCTACTCACCACTGAAGTGTTCAATAGTAAATGAATGAATTTATTTTCTTCCAGAAAGTTTTATTTCTTAGCACTTTTTGTACTACTAATAAAAATAACTTCTTTTGATTTCTTCCAACTTTTGCCATTTTCTGTTATTTTACATTTTCTTTGGTTTCTATTTTCTAATTTTTACCATTATCACATTTGCTTGAATATAAAGCTACCTAGAATCTAATGTGTCTAAATGCATGCTCATAGTTATTTTATGAAATGTTTTAATTGGCCTAGTTTATTCTTTTCAGTCTGATATAGAGACAGCAGTTTCAGTTTCTTTAATGGGCATGGCAGTTATGCAGTAAAAGACCAGTGGCACAGAAGGCTACAGTGAATAACACAACTATCACACAGAACAGTGGGATGTACTGAAGTATTTTGCTCTTCACTTAACAGCTAATATGTTTCTGCTATTACATTAATTCCCAGTCTCTCAATTTCTTTCTACATAACTTTCAAAACATACATATTTTTGCACACTTTTTCTTCTATTCCTCCTCCTTTTTTTTTCTTTAGAAAGAAATTCAGTATGAAAGATTATAATTAAATGCCTTAAAATATGAGTGCTCAGTTCCTTCAGTATCATCAACTGCATTTTACCTTTTGTCATAGACTAAGAGTAAGTAGTGGAATAGCAAACTATTGTAGTCAGCTTCTCTACATAAATTGCATAACAGGAAAATACAAAATAATCCTTTATATGCAATATGCTAGAGTATTAAAAAGTTACTATCCTGGGCTAACTAGGCCTGGTATCAAAATTAGTGGCCTTCCCTCTCAAATTATTGCTCTTCTTTGAAAGTACCTGTTTTTTTAGCTGTTACCAAAATATGCTGCAGAATTCTGCATACTTCTGATAGTATACAATAATTAAGGGCATGGAATTCAAAAAAGAAAATGAGGCAACAGCTAGCAAGAAAAAAGTACCTGCATGTTAACGAGTTTGTAGTAGATTCCTTTTTTCTCAAGCAATGTAAAATGATTGCCTTGTTCTGCAATAACTCCACCTTCAAACACAGCAATCAGATCTGCATTTCGGACTGTTGACAGTCGATGAGCTACTACAACTGTGGTGCGTCCTTCCCTTGCCTAGAAACAATATGTAATATGAGTATTTCTAAGTACATTTTAAAAAACTGTATCTTCATATTAGAGCTGAATAAGAGCTAAAGGAAATATAAAAATGTTTCACAAAAATATAACTTAAAAAACCCTAAAATGCAGATTTCAGTTAGTATATTTAAAAATATGTAATATTTAGCTTGAAAATTAGTATTAGAAAACTATTTCACTGTGGTACATCAAATCAACAAATTTTAGTAATAATATCTACACAAAATTCTCAGTATTTAGAAATTTTTAATATTACAATGTTACAAACCTTAAAGTTTTAAAAATGCTAGAGGTTTTTAATATTTAAGCCCATAGTTGTTAAGGCAATCCTTAAAAATGTGTGAAGGATAGTTTATACTCAGAGGCTTAAGAAAATATTTCACCCTGACATTTTAAAAGTTACGATTTTTTAAGCTCTAAGTGATTGCCAGCTCAAGCAGCTTCACTGAAAACAAAATTCTCTACATTTGCATGTGCAATATATTTCAACTCATTACCTATGTTTGGATTTTTACAAGCCTAGTACTTAAACTGCATCACATGTTCATCAGCTTGTCATTTCATTTACCAGGCTGTATTAAAATAAGTAAGCTTTTTGTTTAAATAATCAAAGTAATTATCCCAAGCAATGGAATTCTGTAGAAACCTGGAGTTCCTCTTCAGTGATGTCCTTCAAGGGTCCATACTGGGATCCATACTATTTAGTATCTTCATCGCTGACATAACTAAATGGGATTGAGTCAAGACTCAGCAAGTTTGCAGAGGAAACCAAGCTGAGTGATACAGTTGATTCACTTGAGGGAAGGCATGGCATGCAGAAGAACCTGGACAAGTTCAAGAAGTGGGCCATGTGAACCTCATATGAGTTTCAACAAGGCCAAGTGCAAGTTCCTGCACATGGATCAGGACACGCCCTAGTATCAATGAAGAGTGGAGGATGAAGGGATTGAGAGTGGAGAGAAGAACTTGGGGATACTGGTGGATGAAAACTTTGGGTATGAGCCAGCAATGTCTGTTTGCAGCCTAGAAAGCCAACTGTATCCCAGGCTGGATCAAAAGAAGAGTAGGGCCAGCAGATTGAACAAGGTGATTCTGCCCCTCTGCTCTGCTCTTATGAGAACCCATCTCGTGTACTGTGTTGAGATCTGGAGTTAGAGTACATGGAAAACACCAACTTGTTAGAGCAGGAACAGAGAAGCCCACAAAAATGATTGGGAGGGCTAAAAAATGTCTTGTAACCTGAGATGGGGCTGCTCAGTGTGGATAATTGAAGGCTCTGAGGAGATCTTAATTGTAGTATAAAAGGAAGCTTATAATGTAGGGATAGAGAGACTTTTTATCAGGGCCAGTAGGGACAATGGTTTTAAGTTGAAAGAGGGTAGATTTGGATAGGATATGAGGAATAAATTATGAGACATTGGAACAGGTGGCCCAGAGAAGTTGTGGATTCACACCAAGAAAATGAAGAAAGTCTTGAAACAAGACTCTTCTGTGCAATACCTACAAGATGTAAAAAATTCTCTATATGGAGAATATTTGCCAAATGCAAGTTTACCATTTGTGCCCTAAGTCTCTATCTTGCAGATCTTTCAATAAACATCTGGGGGAAAAAAGTAAATTTTACGCTCCTGCTTAATTTTAGAACATTACTGACCTTGTCCAGTGCTGCCTGCACAACTGATTCACTTTCAGTATCCAAAGCTGACGTTGCCTCATCAAGCAGAAGAATTTTAGGATTGCGAACTAGAGCTCGGGCAATTGCTATTCTTTGCTTCTGACCTCCACTCAGCTGGGCCCCCCTTTCTCCAACCACAGTTTCAAATTTCTACAAGACAAGCACACACATTTCCATCAACTCAGTGACACAGTTCTTTCACCAAAGGAAGGCACTGTAAAGAAAACATATTTCCCTGTCAGCAGCCCCAACAGCAGCTTCTCCCTCCCCTAAAACACTAAAAGACAAACACCCACTTGGATACACCTGCTTAACCTTTTCTGTCCCTCCAATTCTAATAGTTCTCCAAATGCTCATCAAGCCACAGACTAAAGACTGAAAATTAATGTCAATCTCTAAAGTTATGAAGCAGCTTGGCATAGCTCTGCATATTCACAGCTCTACCAAACAGCTTCTTCTCTTTACAAGAAGGCCTTCTAAGCAACTACTTGGCACAACAAAGTTTGGGAGAAATTATTTCAGAGGGACAGGGGGTTTGCTTACATTGGGTAGCTTCATGATGAAGTCATAAGCATTTGCTTCCTTGGTCGCTTTCTCAATCTCTGCCATGGTGACATCCTCACGACCATAACGAATGTTTTCTGCAATGGTAGTAGCAAAGAGCACGGGCTCCTGATTCACCACACCAATAATCTCCCGCAGATATCTTACGTTTAAGGTCTTAATATCCTGCCCATCAATGGTAACCTAAATAAAAGCAAGCAGGTAAAACCACTTTACTGAGAGTTTTGGTCAGGGCCCTGCTCTCCCTGGGTTGGCACATGCCTTTTTAAGGGAGACTTTACCAGGTCATTGCAGCAAAGGCAGTGAGACCACACCAGCCTTCCAACAACTGTGACACACCGAGCAGTCATCTCACTTGAGGTACCTTACCGTGCCTTCCTTGGGATCGTAAAACCTCTGGATGAGCTGAACAGTTGTACTTTTCCCACAGCCACTGCCACCAACCAGAGCCACTGTCTGACCAGAACTAATCTTGAGATTCAATCCCTTCAGTATCTGTGCATGTAAGAAAGGTCACCAAAGACACAACCATATGTCAGTGTACACTTGAAGGAACTCTGAAGACTAATCCAAAATATTCTTCATATTTATAGTAGAATCTGATAGAAAATAAAATTTATAAACCCAGCAGTTTAAATTTTGAATATGTAATGAGCTTAATTTTATTCAGGTTTACATAACAACTGGTCCAATATCAGTGTATTTTATAACACGCTTCACAATTACCCATAACATGAAGCAGTTCATATGACAAAACAAGAACAATGTTTATTAAATATAAGTAAAATATAGTATAGAAATAATATGATGCAATGTGTCTATATTAAGTTGCCTGACCTTTAGCACAGCATGCAAACTACAGGAAAACTATTGTGCAGTAAAATTCACAGTTCAAAGGGGTAGATCCTCATTGTTTTAGAGAGAATGTAATTTTACTAACCTTGACATTTCCTTCACTTTTTGCCTGTTGATTGGAATTGCTGATGGGACTTCTTTACAACTGTGACATTTCATTGCACAATATATCATCTTTTTAAAATAAGTCAGCATAAAATACAGCATTTCACAACCATGGAAGATACAAAGTGTTGCCTTCCTAAGGACTCTTACAAAGAGTAAATGTAGCTCTTTGGTGCCACATAATTGCGCTACCATTTTATTTTCTAGAATGTATCCTGTATTGGGCTACGTAGTGCAGCTGGAGAACAGACACAGGGCTAGCATGTCCATGCCATGTATATTTAACGTTGCACACTGTTCTGATCACTATATGAGTAGTAAAAAGATACAACAACAGAAAAAAAGGAATAAAGTGGGTTTTCTTCTACTTTACACAGACAAAAGATGTAAAGGAGTCAGTATAGATTTGATGACTTTGTACAGCTTCTGTGGTTGTAAATGTATATTGAAATGGAGAAAAGTGTATTTTTTGCTAATCAGTCTTCTAGAAGGACTAGGCTAAAATGAACTATGCACACCCGAATTTTCCATTCTAAATATACAGACATGCACTGCTACATTCTAATACTCCTCCAATGTACTTCCCAATACCTTTCAGCCCTATGTTCTTGTCACCGTCTCTTTCTTCCTAGATTTCTACCCGAAGAACTACTGCTGCCTCTCCACCCTTAGCACCAATATAGCTGTGTTTTACAAGTGAAATATACCTCACTGTTTGGGAAAAAGAGGCACAGACAAATCATCATTTCAGTATGTCTGAAGTCCAACGTAAGTAGTAATAAATGAAAATGTATGAAGTAGCCTTATTTAATCTTCTGGTTATAATGCTGTAGAGCAATTAGTCTTGAGACTTCAGAATAATTCAAACAAATCTAATGGAAATGAAATAGCAAACTGAAGTTGATCTAAAACCTGTAGATTACCACAGATTTCAGTGGACTATTGATCACAACCTTTTTCCTATACCAAAATAAAATACATTATTAACTCCACTTAGGCTGCTTATAACAAATTAAACCAAAAGGAGGGAGAGTAAGGATAGTAAAGAAATCTGTTCAGTGATACAGGTAATGTGTGGTATTCACCATGCTTGTCAGTTACTTTGCTTCTCTGTTTAAGAGTTCAATCCTGTTCAAGAGTTAAATTGAAAGACAGGTAGATTAAATCTAGGCAGAAATGAAATATCCTGAGTTATACAATCTCCTAATTTTTGAATTTGTTATATTTTCAACAAAATTTTATCTATGTGGGTTTTTTTCCTAACAAATCATCAACGTGATTGACTATAATATGTATAAAGTTCCATGTACATACCTCGACATCTGGTCTGGATGGATAGTTGAAGTAAACATTTTGGAATTCCAAGTTCCCTTGAATGTGGTCTGGTTTGTGACCTGACTCTGAATAACTGTCAATTTTAGGTTCCTGTGCAAAATAAAATTTTAAAAACCCACCAAACTTATTTCCTAATGATTTTTCATAAGTAAGTTTGAGAGAGTACTATTACTCTGCAGAGATATTAAATATAATTTTAAAAATGAGATTTCTGGAGCAAGTAAAATGCATTATGTTTTGGTGCCTCATTACTATACCAATGATCTGCTCATGCAAGAATACTTTCAGAATTTCTCTGTTTAAGCTTTTGTGTGAATTCCCTGCATTGTCTTTAAGACTGCACCCAGAGCTAGCTGTAATTTGAGATTCATTTCACTGACAGATAATTAACCTGACCAGATCATCTCTGTTGAGTTCTTCATTCACAGCTTTCCCCTTTTTTGTGAAACAATCTGTGTGAAAAATCTGTGACTGGCCACTGAAGAGAGTTCTTAATTTTCACTGGTTTTGTTTCCACACATGATGGATACAGAACTTGAAGTAAGCCTTAACAATAATCCAAAACATGCAGTTGCATTTCATAGAGTTTCATTAGCTAGAAAAAATACAGCTTCCCCAATTTCAGACTCTCTTGACAATTGCAGTAGTTACTCAGGTTTACCAGGTTGTTCTAGGCTTGTTGACACTCATGCTACTGGGAGTGCCCATGCTACCTTGAAACTTTTATGCTCATATACCTACATGAGCTGAAATCATTTATCTGTATAGCACCACAGACATTCCCTTCATGATAAAAACATTACAGGATACTTGCTGCATCAAGTGATTCAGTGATCCAGTATAATAATGAATAATAATTATATCAGTATATAAGTATATAAGTATAGTAATGAATAATAATTATCCATATGAATAATACATATATCTATCTACTTTTTATGTTTATATTTCTCCTTATTTTACACACTATTATTTACTCCTACTAATTTAATTTCAACAGATAGTGTGTGTACTTTAAAAAGAAGGCAACTCCCTTCTGAAATACTGAAAGGTACTCACATTGTCTATGATATTAAAGACTGTGTAGGCAGCTCCTCTTGCACTAGCAAATGCCTCTATGCTTGGAGCAGTCTGTCCAATACTGAAAGCTCCAATCAATACAGAGAAAAACACCTGAAAGAAATGTTTATGGTGACACATCTAATTTCTTATAAGCAGAGAATTACATTTATTTGTTTACATTAGATATATTTTGGCCACGAGGCTCCACACCTGCTATGGTAGTTTCATGATTCTAGAAACAAAGAAAAAAATAAGTGTTTCTCTCATACAGAGAATAAAAAAAGGGTTGGTTTAAGATTCAGCTGAGAAACGAGTTCCTGCACAATGTGAATGTTGCAAATATATTGATAAGTGAAAAAGAGACTGAGACCTGCAAAATCTATACCAGAAACTGTATAATTGCACTTGATGTCTCAAGACTTTCTGTATTAATTCATTCTTTGGCAAAAGATGTTCCCAAGACTAGAAAGTACAATTCACAGCTTCTACTGGAACAAAAAGAGATATACAAAGCACCATTATTCTGCTTTCAAAGTGACAGTGAAATAGAATTACTCAAATTCAGTTTCTCCATCACAAATTAGTATGCGTTTCCTCTGCTGGAATGAAAGAGACTGAGTGCCATCAAGCAAGAAAATCAGAAAAAGAAAAAAACCCAACATTCTTTTCACAGAGAAGCACAGTTTATGCTTTCAGGCAGTATCAAACCAAAAGTAAGAGAAATTATAGTGACAGCCATAATACATCACAAAGGTCCATCACTTCCATCATTTTTTGTCTAGGAGTATTCATTTACAGATGTGATACCTTATAAGGCAACACCCTCCCTCCTGTTCACATTATAGAAACACCATTCCAATGAACACAGCCAATGGAAATTGCAAATACTTTGAACTGAAAAAACTGCATACAAGGGCATGAATCTCACTGAGACATTCTGTATGCCAGCCTGCCTTTAAAAAACAATAGACAGGTTAAAAGAGCAAATAATGTATAACTGCCATGTTTTTCACAAACTTCAGCGACTTATAAACAAAGCAAAACAAGTAGTTAAAAGAAGATATAAATACATACATACAGTTTTCTGGCTGCATTTCATCACGATTAACAAAGCTGTTATTCTTACTATATTTGTTTGATATCTCACTCAAAATTAGAATGGTTACCACATCAAGAGAATAGTTTCAGTTATGAGTCATGGTTTTCTTCCTTTGGTGAGATAGTGACACATTTCCTATCTCAGATACATATTTTTTTCTCTCTCAATTTTTACAAATAGTTAGAAGTGATTCTAAGCTCTTATGGTCCAAAATATAAGAAATAAAAATACCTACTACCAAAACCAAAAAAACAAACCAAACCACCCCCCCCCCCCAAAAAAAAAAAAAAAAAGTCCTTGCTTCTGCATCCTGAAAATATACTCGGCCCCACAAATTTGAAAATAAATGGCAACTAGGAAGTCTACTGTACTGTTCTTGAACTGTTTCTGCATTAATATGATCCCATGGAAGTCAGAAACTACATAGAAAACATTGAAAACACATATTACTTGGGTTTATGTAGATTTTGAGATACTACAGAAACATGACATAGACTTTTGTTGTGAGAAACTTCGTTAGGAAGGGATGATATTTTGCCAACTCTGGAATACAATTTTTTTTAAACGCAAGTAAGTTTCCAAAATACACTTTAATGTATTTTCATTGGTATTCCTCACTATTATTGGGCTTCTACTCATAAATACTTACTGTAAGAACTTTGCCAATAGTGTAATCATCAGTTAAGACCAAGGTAGTTCCATACCAGAAGGCTAGTGCATATGATGCATATATCAGTAAGAAAGCAGCACCCATAGAAATACTGGCTGTAATAGACTTCTTGATTCCTAACCGTTTTGCATCTTCTAAATTTTTATAATATCTGAAAGAAGGACAGAAGTTCAAAATAGACTCAGACACACACCACCAAAACCTGTGGATTAATTAGAAAAAGAGCATTCACAAAGTACAAGATACATAAAATATATACGACTGAGACTCTACAGTCTAAGCCTAGCAGTCAGGCAAAGAGACTTTAAAGTTACTCCTTAAAGGCCAACATCAGCTTACTTGGTATATAGGAAAAAAAAAAAGTGCATTACAGTTCAGAGATTGACAGTCAAGTTGCTTGAACAACCTGCAGGCCAGTGAACTTTGATCGTGAACTGTTCATGACAGATTTTGAGATTGTAATTGTTAGCTTAAGATAAAAACTTAAAAAATATCATTAGAATACTGTTTTACACTATAGTGGAAAGAGATATTGTTTATTACCACCTCCAGCACAACTACTAAGTAATAAGACTACCAAGGATACTATCATCTCTTCTCATAGCAGGGCCTTTTCTTTTTTACTTTTTTTGTCTTAAGCTCTTCCTGAGTGATGTTTAGTGTAGTTTACATGCCTTCTAAAGGAAAAACAACATATCAATTTATACCATCATTTTCTAGAATAATAGCTCATTGTCTTTGAACAGTTGTGAAACTTATAATGCTCTGTAACAGGCAATTTCCCTTTACCTAAAAACATAGGAAGAACAAGGCTTGCTTGTTTTGATAGACAAATCAAATCAATCGCAAATATACAAGAAAATTTCAAACCATAGGAAACAAGTACTTTAAAATCAGCTGACGCAAGCCAACATTGCTCTTACCTTTTAATTTCTTTTTCCTGTCCTCCGAAAGCTATAACAGTCCGGACTGCTCCCAAAACTTCCTCAGCAACAGCACCTGCCTTTGCATATGCAGCTTGCTCTTTGTCAGTGAAAGCTGAGAGAACCTGATACAGGATAAAATATTTTGTGTTAAGACAAACAATGAGCTCAAGCACTTACTAATAGCTTTTATCACAGTTACTTTATTCTGGTATGAAGCCTTTTGATTATACTAGATATGACTGCAAAATTTTCACTATCAAAATCCTTTAAGTACATTATTAATTAATTCAACATGACTGATTCTTAAGACCTAAGGGTTGGATTTTTCACTCTCCTTTCACCCAGTGCAGGAGGATTAGATGACTCCTCATACTGAGCTGGTGTGGTTCTCCTCAGACAGATCACCTCAGCTCATCCTTATCCCTGGTTACTTTAGCCAGATGGCTCTGAACTGCTTGCATTATTCCATAGAAACTTTTAGCTAGCAGATGTATGTAGTGCATGCTTCTCTACTCCTACATCTTCAACAAAATAGTTAGTCAAGACAGAAAAAGATTATATTATCTTTGAAACGTAAGGGAAAGAAAATATAAAAATCCAAAGGCTTCCAAACTACAAATTTAAGTCACGCCAGTCCTGTGATAAATTAGTACTTCTCTCAGCTAAGTCTGTCTAAAAATTTCACACCAAAGATGTTAACAACCTTAAAAAGAAACTCTGTGTCTGAGACCAAGGCTTACTTGAATTTATTCACATACTATTCAGGAGGGGCAATTACTCCTAACAGAACAAGGACTCATGTGATGAAGCTTAACAACTACAGATGTGGATTCTACTTGTGTATCTTTCTTTTCTGTATAAAAATATGCTTTGGTATTAACAGCTTCAAACCAAAATGCTGTCCAATTGATGGGAATGATAATATTCTAACTACACCAGGGTACTTTATATGCAGTTCATCTAATAACTCATGCACATATATGTTGCCTAATGTAATTTTTCTAAGCAATTCATACTAACAGCAAGAATTACAAATATGTAGATTTATTTCATTATGTCTCATTCATATAAAACCTGACACTGAAGGTATGATAACCTACCTTGGCCCAGAGAGTGGCTGAAAGTCCCAGGACAGGGCTGATTGCTAGTATTACAAGAGTTAATTTCCATCCTCTTATGAGACCAACAATAAATCCTGTCAGAAATGCTGTTAATGATTGAACAAGCAATGCAATTTTGTCACCTATTCCTTCATTAATCTTGGAGACATCACTGAAAAACAAATTAATACCAGAGAGGAAAGAAAATGTAGAAAACACAGGAAATGTCTTCAGTTTTACATGCTCATCTGTACAAAGGACCATCTTTTGTTATTCAATGACTTCCAAAAAACAGTTTGCTTCAAGACAGAGGTCTATATAGCTTGGTCAAGGAAAGCTTCACATTTCTTGTGAAAATGCAATGGTCTAAATCTGTTTTTTCCCCAAGAGACTGAAATTCTACCTACAGTGCAAATGCAGTCACTGTCACTTTTTTAATTCCACATTTTTTTACTTGTTTGGAGACTGTGGGATATTTGGAGAGAAAAGATAAAGCCTTCCATGTTGGCGAAGAGAAAGGGACAGCTTGTCAAACAGCAAACCTTTCACTGTTGGGACCAGTCAGTACTTTGTTCAGTCCTCAGTGTGTACAGAACTGAACAATGTTTTCTCCCCAGGGAGGTAATCTCATAGGCTGGCCTTTAGTCATCCTCAGAGTTCCAGGGGACTTACTGAAATGCTTTTCTGATATCACAGTGACAGTCTAGTATCAGAAGTATCAGAAATTCAGTCTCCGAGACTCTTCATTTCACAATGAAGTAATTAAATTTAATTCCATAGTGAAATTTTATCTCACAACCAGATAATTCAATTTAATGATAAAAAAATGTAACATATACATGCTTTATAAGATAAAATAACATTGGGAAAAGGATAGTATACTTACTCCAGCAGACGAGTGTTAAGCTCTCCTACATCATTTACATCAAACCATCCAATTTCCTGTCTCATAATTGCATGAAAAAAATTTTCTCTGATTTTTTTTACTTGCCGGCCTGCTGCTAGGGTCCAAAATGAAGTTTGGGCATAAGCAGCAAGAAGAACAGCAGCTGCTATTGCAGTATAATAGTATGAATATCTGGAGGAAAAAAAAAAGGCAAGAGTCTCTGAAATTAGTTTTAATTACCTCATTAGTCTGTATTTAGCTTAATGCATACTTCTTCTGTCTCAGACGTGGAATTAATAAGTTTATACTAGAGTTTACACTTCTTTGTAAAACTTGCCAGGTTTTCTAGAAGCACTATTTAATATCAGGTTTTGGATATGCAATAAACTAAATGAATCTCTTGTTAGACAGGAATCACTTTTCTTTTTGTAAACATGTTATATATTTTCGTAAAAGATTATTTTAGATCTACATTGTAGATACACTATCCTTTTCACTTAAATGTGTAATTTCCAAAAACTTTGTAACATGTTTGTTTCAACACATATAGGCAGACATAATCACAGATACATATTCATACACAAATTTACATAATATAACATATTTACAATATAATATTATATTTATAATATGTAAATATACATATCTATGCACACTATAATTCCCAGTTTGAGAATACAGCCTTACTATATACACACCTATTACAAGCAAATGCTATTGGATAAAAATTTCTTTTGCTCTCTATTTCATTCATAACTGCTATTTTACTTTTGAATTAGTTCAGCTCTGTGCCACAAACGGGGTGTCAGATCAAAACCAACAAGTGTGTGAACAAGCTTATTTCTCAAACTGGAACTGAATCTGAGACACACTCTTACACTGTTCAGGTTTTATTTGAATCAGTCACATGTGAACTTAAACCAGAACTAAACTAGAAACATGTAACTAAACAGACTCCTTGTTCGTAAAACATGACCAAAACCAATGGCTAAATATTCGTGGTGTCAATGTAAGACTACTGAATTTATGCAAAGTAAATAATTAGAAAAAAAGCTTTACAACTCTTAGGACTTCCACTCACACGAAATAAGTTACAAATACTGATTCTTTAGAAACGCAGCATGAAACTTGGCAGGAGCAACTTTCAGAAATCTGTGTGCAAATGCCCTGCTCCACAAAAGGAGAGAATGGCTCTGTAGATTAAACTTCTCAGATTTTAATTCAGTCTCTTTTGTAGCTAAGATACCATTTAGTTTAGTCAGGGACTTTGGAACTATACTCATTATGAACTGAACTTTATCTAAGCTGTTTAATAAAAATGGGTTAATGCCTAACTGATTTCTGGTTAGTTGAATATTAACCTGAATCATCTTCATCTTCATTAAAACTCTACACAGAAATGAACAAACTAAATCCAAGAACATTGCTTTGAAACTCAGCATTAAATACTTTAGATGATCACTTTATGATATTATATCACTTGAAACAATTGTTTTATGCTTAATGACAAACTTTATCAAAAAGGATTGAAATATTTGCCAAGTTACATGCTGATGAACCATATTCTGTAAATTCACTGCTTAAATTTAACAAAAAGTTAATGCTTGCTGCATTGTGAAACAATGTTTTTTTCTTTTGATAAATAGTTTAGGCAAACTATTATCTTAGGGGTTTAGGCAAACTGTTATTTGAGTAACAAGTAATATTAATCCCACGCCTGTAGTTCAATTGTTGAACACACCTCTGTGAGAACTTTGTCCCTGTAAACAGTTTTTACTATTATTTGACATGCTGGCAGGCATTCTTGGAGAAACAAGAGGTGGTTACAAGCACCTTTTTCAAACTAGGGAACACATTAAGTCAAGGCTTTATCTAGAAAGCTTAGAAAAGAGAAGCTACGCCTGTGCTGCTCTAAGTAATTAGTTGTTCATGCAACAATTTATTTCTAAAGAGAAACTTCAGGTCCTTTTTATTCATATTAGTACTTTCAGACTTAGTGTTTAAAATACAAAGTGGGATGAACAATGCTACAAAAGATCTTCCTCAAATAATCTCTTGGGGTCATGAGCACACAGTTCTCAACATTTAGGTGTTACTGTAGATCTATATTCATGCATTGGTTTTCTGTACTCTCTGTTCTTTAAGCAGTAATGACCCACAGACAATAGCTCGCTCAGAACAGTAGGAGGATTCCTATTTGTTTTAGCTGGGATTATGTGACAAAAAATAATTAAAACATTAGAAGAAATTAAGATACTAAAAGAATCTCAAACCATTAATCAAAAGTAATTCTGATTGGATGTTGGCCTAAAAGACTTATTGATTTACATACTACACTTATGCTGTAATGCTAGCACATCTTGCTCTTAAAATACAGCTTGGATATGCTTGAGTAGGAAAAACAGAAAATATCTTAGTTTTAAAGATCTGTCATTGCTTTCATTTCAAAATGAAAACACAAACACAAATATTTTAATAACAGCAAGTGATACAGTTTTGAAGGTAATGTAACTATAAGACGTGTTACCAAAAAATAACTAAACAGGTAGAAATACAGAGCTTAACTGTTGTAGAGAAAACAATTCAGATACCTTTTATGTTTGTAAGAATAACAGAACACTCAATTAAATTTAAATTATATAATTTTACATTTTCACAGGAATTTCTGTTTACATGACTTTATAAAACTATTTGAGTTGTCAAAATATACGGCAAGGACTAGGATCGTAGTGAGTTTCAGAAAAGGAATTCTATAACTGCACAGATAATTAGAGCAACTATTGAAAAACTTATTCTAGTACAAGTATAAAAGACATAAATAATGTTGTGCAACTAGGTGTCAGGTATTTACTAAACACAGAACAGTTAAGGTAACTTCACCCATGCACAAATTATTTTGTTCTGCAATTTTGCCTTCAAAATTGCATTTGGATCACTAGGTGCATATATATTATGCTGTAGTTGTGTGTGCATTACTTGCTGATGTTTCCCCTTATTTGACCATTTCTTTTTGAAGCTTTGCAGCAGAAGCACATACTGACTATTGTCTTTTGCTATCACGAGCTCCAAAATACTAAGTTTAAGGTCGCATGCAATCTAATGCTGTATTTTCTGTAGTCCAGATAATTTATTTGAACTTGATGCTTTGGCAGATAAGTTGATGCTATCTGAAAATTTTAATTCTGCTATTTATCAGTGAATAACAAGTAACTCAAGGAATCAATGGATGATAATAAATCTTTCAGCGTAACAATTACTGTTTCTAAATCCAGAGGAAGAAAGAAGGAAGGAAATACAGATAGCACTGGGACACAGAACACTGCTGGAAAGGAACTGGGATGGCCAAGAGCAAGAGCAAAAGATTACAGGGGAGTTGTCAAGAATACCTGGGGATATTCCAGGATCTTTCCCATGCCTCCAATAATCTCATGTGCAAATCTTTACTTATATACATTATTAAATCAACCACTGCTTTTGTGCTGTTCAAAGTATGTAAAATATCTGTGGGAAAAGAATGGCTTGACTAGAAATTTTATGTGAGTACATTAAGATAAAAAGAAGAGGAAATACAAAATTCTAATTACCTTGTCATCTCTTCTTCCAGGGTGCCTAAAAACTCTGAAGAGACATTTGTTCCAGAAATGTTTCCTTCAAAAGGAAGAAGAGAATGAATACTTTTAATAAAGCAATTTTTAACAATTTTTTTTCCTGTATGCTGCTCAGCAAATTTTGAGTTGCTACCTCTCCTGTCAAATCAAGTTGATTTTAATGAAAGGAGGAGTGTGGCTTCTACCTTTTAAAAATAATGACTATGCTAAGATTAGTTATAATGCCACAAAACTACACCAGCATAACGAGATTGAAAGATCTCCCAGAGCATTCATTAAATGTCCATTTCTGAAAATGCAGAGCATTTCTGCAATGCCAAAACCCATTAAAAGTACAGTCCTAAATATTGACACCAGATCAGTAATTGTAGGTAGCTGAACCCGTTATGAAAACATTTACTATAATGTTGGTGTTGACTCCAAAATTTTATTCCCCCACAGGAGCACTTAGGTGACAACTGGTTTGAGAAGACTACAGCTGAAGCACTTTCTATAATACACCATAAAAATCTGATCAATATATTGTATCTGAGAAGGACTAAATCATAAATTACTTGTACTGATTAAGGCAGTTTGACCATGTTTCTGTCTTACAGCAGCATAATAAGAGCAAAAATGGATGTAGAAGATATACATATCCTTTATTTTTTCTGTATTACCATAGAAATTTATTAAAATGTTCAATAAAGTTGAATTATACAATATTTAAGGCAACAAACTTGTTCACAAGTTTCAAGTCTAACGAGTGAGTACAGAGGACAATGTAATCTGTCTGGTCTAACCACAAGCTGATTACCAGAGTGACAGTATCACTCCTCCCCCCTGTATACAGTTGTGCATGCCTGCCCTCCTTTGGGTTTGATTGCATACTTCTGATGTAGCAAATGACATTGTTCAACAAATTGATCCAAAAGAAAATTAGCACTTTTATTTTAGTAGCAAATTTTCTGTTGGATCTACTTACTGATCTGATTCACCTCATTCACTGTCAGACTTGATGCACGGGAATCAATAGGAAGTGATGCTCAGGAGATGGAAAACCACTCTCCTGCTTGTCACAGCCATAGTTAAATGTGCACTGTAGAGGACAATGCTGGGGGGGGAGGAATGGGGGTGGCAGAAAGAAAGAAAAGAAAAGAAAAAAGTAAAATCCAGTACTGTAGAAACTAAGAATCATGAGCAAAAAAATAATAATCCATGGTGTATGTCCATTACAGCAAACACAGGAGTTACTAATTTGCATCACAGTATAGTGGCAATCTGGTCTTTCTAACATCAGTATCTTCCTGGCTGTTTCCAAATGTGAGTCATTGTTCATAGATAGTCATAGATATGCCATATATAGTCAGAGATATATTCTTACCTGTAGAATTTGATTCTCCAAAATCAACAAAGCTGTCGGTCATATCACCAAAAATTATCATTGCAATAGGGAGACTGCTTCCATGGGCTATTGCCAGGAGAGTGCCCAGTATCATTAGTAACTTATCTGAACAACTGGAGTAGCGAAACTGAGTGAGAAGAGAAATTAATTCTAACTGTGGTACTAGAAAGCTAACACAATTTTTACAAATTCAAGAAAGCCAAGAAAAAGCTATCAGTCTTACTTTTCTCATTACAAATTAAGTTTATGAAACAATTTAAGTGTACAGGAATAAATCATTCTATTATAAGCATTTTCATACCATAAACTCTGAAAAGGAGAAAAGTGTACTATCTCAATTATTTACAGTACTACATTACTATTTACATCACTGCTTACAATTTCAATAACTGCATCATGATAACGAAGGCCATATGAAAAGAGGCATAACAAAGCTGCCATTTTTAAGTTCGCCATTTAAGTCCAAATTCTAAGAAATTTTAATGGCATCTGATAATTAAGGCAATAGTCACTTTTACTGTAGATTCAGTATTATGTAGTTAGAAAAACTGCTTCCAATGTAGCACAGGAATTATCAAAAAGTATTGACATAAATATGTCTACTGAACCTAATAAAAGTTTGAGCTCACCTGTCACAAAATCACTGGCTTTATTCTGTACTGTAAAATACTAAGCTTATTGTTGTAAATTATAGTTGTATCATGTAATTGCAAGCTGCTATAGAAATGTAAAGAAATGAGGCATTAGCCAGCATCATGACCTATATTTTTATTTCTATAATTGGCTATATTGTGGTGCATTAAGCACAAAAAAAAAAAAAAAAAAATCTAAAAAATGTAAAACATTTCAGTATTGCTAAAAAAGGACCTAAGATTTACTTTGATGAAATACCAACTTTTTGTAGATATACAGAAAAAATTCTGGAACTTAAAGCACTTGGTAGTACACAACTTTTAATTGTTTCATCAGTGCCATGGAATTGCCTTTTACTACTGACTCAGGTAACTGAATAACGATTAACAGGGCTAACTAGGGTGATTAGTACCTGATTAGTTCAGGCAATAGAGAAGACAAGACCACAAATTATCTTCGCTACACAGATGCCCTTTTCATTGTCTTGGGAGTCTGAACATGGAAATCCCAACCTTTTGCAAACATTGAACTAGTATGGGCATATTTACCATGATAACTAAGTAAAGGAAAATCCTAAGAATCTATACCAGTAATAAGACAGCTGCTTTAATAAAATTCCAGAAAGAACTACTTGACTGCTATACTATATCAATATTCCGTAGTATCAAACCATTTGGTAGAGACAAAACCATGTATGCAGTGTTATAACACAATTTTAATAATTTTTAATTTACTCTTTAATACTGTGTGCACGAATATGCATGTACACATAAATAGAGAAAAAATCTTACCATTGTAAATGGGCTGACCATCTTAGCCTTTTCTACTTTCTTCTTGTTTTCCTTGCTTAAAAGGTATGATAATTTTAGTGCATTTAAAAAGTGACATTTCACCAAAATGCTAATGCAGTGTATTTATAAAGTTCTGTTAATATATAATTATGAAAAAATTTTACAGGAAACAATTGTGAAATTAATATGATTTACTGAGCTTTCTAGGAATATTTGTATTTAAAACTCCAGGTATTTAAACAGCTCCTGACTGCTATATATTTAACTCAGGCTTTTCCCAGTTTACTCCTCTCAAGTGTAACAACACCAACAAAGGCTGGTGATTCCCCTATCTTATCAGGGGAGTTGTGAACTGAAGTGGTATAGAGCTTTCAAAACTGGGAAGAGGAAAATAACTTATAAAACCAAATTTTTGTTACATGGGAGATGGGGAATAAATAAAATGTTCAAGGTATGTAAAATACCGATTCCCTGCCATACTAAAAATTATGTAAAAAGTATGTCCATTCTGTCATAATTTCTGTCATATTTAAGAATTGTTTTTCCATAAACTGTAGTCAATAGTGTGAACACTTAGCTCTTAAAAGATAAAAGGTCTTTCTGCAGCAAATGGCCTTTCTGCAGGCCAATACAAATCTTTCTATAATCAGGCTTTTCTGATAAAGTAAAAAAAAACAACAAACAAATTGGAAAATAAACTACAAAATAGATAATGCAATATTGCAAGCTTCAATACAGAACATTTTTACAATATTTAAAAATACTTACTGTTTGTCTTCAGATTCATGACTCTGGCTGGATGCAGTGATCCCGTAACTATTTCCATCAGCAGCACACTTCTGCTTCCTGTCGTCTTCAGGATGCATTTTAAATTTGTTTAAGATAGCTTCCTGCAAAATAGTGTTTGACTGAGAAATGTATAACCGTTAAGCCAAGGACAGTAGTTTCAATAGCCATTTGTTTGAAAGAAAAATACAGATACTTATTAAAATAATGAACTTATTAATATTATACAATGCAAATGAATCCTAGTAATGGGCAAGTTTATACATGTTGAAACAAGACCAGCTGTTTGGATTTTGCTTACAAACATCTACAATTTGTATTTGTACCTGTTTGATAATTGTGGGTCCTTAAGTTAATTTTGATTGAATGATACAAGCATTATATTTTCTGCAATTCTGATAGACAAAATAAAGGAGAAAATATATGTTCATTTAAAAGAACATGCAGTTACTTGGAATCTTCCCAATTTCAGTTAGTAGCATTTTTATAAAATACTTCTGATTCTAAAAAAAAAATTCTTGACTTACTGTGAAGTTTGTTCTTGGTTTGTGTCTAGTTCTCTGAAAGATTATTCAAAAATCAGCAGAATTAATATGGTTAAGGACATGCAGCATGATTGGACTTTGGTCCTATTGTGTAAAACAGATGAAGAACAGCTTGCTTTCACTGACTCACTGACTCTCTCTCTCTGTCTTTTTTTCCCCCCCCCCCCCCCTACTCCTGTTGCCTCACCTACTTTGGGCAGTAAAGTGTATGCTCTTTGGACTCTGTCTGTCTTTTCTTAAAGGGAATATTTAGTAAACGAGGTTCTTAAATCCATTCTCACTGCATTGTCATATGGGAAAACATACCTAAACAGTCTATTCTTCCACAAGGAAAAGTTCCCTTTATCTACTGTTGGCTTAATTGTGCCCCATAAAAGTCCCTGGAATTCCTCTTTACCTTATTTCAGATGCTGCTGAGTGCTCCGACTAACTGTTACACTTCAGGGCGAATCCATTCTTGAACAAACAGGGAGAATGATACCAAATACATCGCAAGGAGCGTTCCACTCCTTTGCTTCTTTTCCCTTCTTCTAAGGCTAATCCAGAAAAACATGACCCATATAGCCTGAAAGAAAAAAAGGGTTTTACAATAGTGCATATTGTTTCTCAGTTCAGTAATGGCAGAACACCAAGATAAGTTTCAGAGTATGTTTAGAAATGGTTTGGAAATAGTTATGGTTGGCATAAATCTGATCAATCCTTCTGATTTTTAATGCACATTCAGGTTCTAAGTTGTTTGAAATGGGACATTTATTTTATCATGTATTGTACTGTTTTATCAGGATTTGTAGGCATTACTTCAAGGAAAATAATAAATATTTAAAACATGTAAAAGAAATTAGTTTCATTTCTTAACTGTTATTTCAATATATATGGTAAACTGGATATGTTTAACACCTTTAGAGAAGTAAAATTTACAGAAGGTTAAATGAAAATCCTTGTATGAATTTCTCTTCAGGTCTGCTACCATGTTACTCAAACAAAACTTTATCTTATAATCAATCTGAAGTGATAATTTTTGTTCCTGTTAGTCATGCATACTTCTAATGTCGAAATTTTGATAAAATGGAGTACTTTTACAATGTTTTGGAAGGCTAAGACCCTCATCAGAGTTTAGAGTTGGTAGTTCACTATTGTGAGTCAAGCAAAATATAAAGGATTAGTAAATGTAAGTATCTGTTTATGAAAAGTCACCCTGAGATATGTTGAAAATTCTATCCAGCATTTAATGGCAGTACTTCTGGGTTTTAACCTGTGTGCCTAAGTGTTTTGTTGGAATTGATCTTAATGGACTGGTCCAACTTCAGCTAAACTCTGTCAATTTATTTCAGGGTGCATTAATGTGTGAGGAGATAATATTTTTCATAATCATTGCTTGCACTGTAGCTTCATTTGAAACAAGATTCTTATTACAGTTATAATAGAAAAATGTATTGAAGTGGCATTTACATTATATTTACATTTTTCTTAGATGTAGAAAGATTTCTTAAAACATTTAAAGAAGAATTAAAAAGAAATTCCGTCTTTACAGAGCATGAGCAGATGTTTTCACCCTCAGCATATCTAGAAAAACAGATGCTTTTTGAATCTGCAAAACCAAGGTATATTAATTCGATGAAATAGAATATAGAACCTTAGGGATTTAAAACTGGTCAGGATTTTGTTGCACAGGTTACTGTACTTAATAAGCTATATGAAAAATTATGAAAAAACAATAATAAAAACTAATTTTTGTATAGGTGGAAAACATTTTTCCCCAATGAGGTTAAAGCATATTTATTAGAGACACATCAATTTTGTTTTCTTATCATTTTTCTAGCCTGGCAACATACCGTAGCAGTACAAGTAATCAAGGAACTTGAATGAACTTTCATTCTTCCCTCACTCAGTCAGTGACCTTTTGCCATGCACAAAGGGCCTTTGTAAGCTGAATACACACAACTAGAAAGTATTCAGCAGTTACTGATTAGGTACTACACATAAAAGATAACTTGAATTAATGAAATACTAAATTGAGTTCAGTGCCCTGATTAAGAAACAGAAAAAGTCTTTGCTTGCTAGGGAATTCTCCTTGAGGTAGGGTAGTGCTGGTTCCTGCTACCCTTGGAAGGGATGCTCAGTGTGACTGAGTTGCCATCTTCCAAATCCCTGCTTTTAATTTAGGATTTTTTTTTCTGATGTCTAACCTGAATTGCCTTTGAGATAGGTTAGACCTGTTACCCCTTTCCTATCCACAGCAAATAAAAATAGTAACTTCTTCCATTTACACTTTACAGTACTTTTGGAATTTTAATACTGCTTTTACATGTGTTGTCTTTCTTCTCTAGACAGAAAAAAAAAAACAAAAACCCTCCCTATAACTCTTCTGGATAGAGTGTGTTATTGGTCTTTGAAATTGCTATCCTCTGGACCCAAACTGTTTCACAGGGATTATTTGTGGAAAGTAGCCCCAAACTGGAGTTTATTTTAAAAATAGGCAAATATTCTAAATTTCTATAATTTTACTTTCTTGTACTCTAACAGAATGGAAATATACTTATTTTACTTAATCTTTTATATAAAATTTTGTTACTGTAGTGAAACAACTGAAAGCAATAACTTCATTCAGTTCACCTCCTAAGAGACTGATTATGGCACTACAACCATGTTCTGCTCGTTAGTCTTTGACCAAAGTCAGATTGCTTTGTTCCTTTTCAATGTTTACTGTAAAACAAATAATTATATACTATAAGGGACAAGCAATCATATGCAGTCCAGATACATACTTGTTCATAAGCTCCAAACCATTTAAGCAGCTATATCCATAGACACCAGTCACTTCTGCTTCCAGAAATGTATTGTCATGCCACAGGTCTGTCTGCTTTACAAACCACATTAAAGCACCCGAAACAGTCCAATTAGACCCATGAGGAAGATTCCTGCTACAATATCAAGATGTGTCTGAATGTGATCACTTCGCAAGAAATAGTTCTAAAGAGACTGGAGAAATTAACTCTCTCACCATGAAGGGCTTGAGCCATTTGAAGATCAGATTTCAGGATGCTGTGGCCAGCTACATTTTGGCTACAGTCACTGAAAAGGCACTGTAGTAATCCTATTTACCCAGACTAGATGCTCTCTTGTATCATTAATTTATCTGTATCTCCTCTTAACTCATTTCCTCATTCCATAAAGGTTAATTAATCTTTATTTCCACAGATATATTTCCTAAAGTCCTACCCAATGGCTGAGCACACCTCTGTCTTTCCCAGTATTCCAGGTACAAGCTCCTGTTTTGCTTGCAATTCTGAGCCATCTTTACTACAGAGGCTATTAACAACTGAAGCTGATGACAGAGGATGGAAAAGATAGGGAAGAAGTAAGCACATTTACAGTGATCTCAAGGAAGATACATTTCTCTAAGCTTCCTCACTATGACTATCTGTGCACTGGTTCTTACCAGGTATAATTTTCTGCTTCCAGATCCTGGATACAAGATATGTTTTCACAAAGTCTTAATCAGCTGCTGATAAATATACAATAGCCAATGTTTATTAGGGATAAAGGAATTTTCCAACCATTAGGATGTTTGGGAAAAAAAAAAAAAAGTCTTAAATATAGTCTTTAAGTTCCTTTAAAAAGTTTCTTAGCTGTCTTCACAGCAACTGCTTCATATATTTATTAAGCAGCTACCATAGGGTTCAATATTATAATGCTTGATATAATTTTGTTAACATCTATACTACAATACTATTATTTTATTTATACCAGTATTCTAAACTTAAACTAACTTCTCACCTATTAAAAAAAACAAACATTTTTCTCTGATCTTTCTTTTCAGTCATAGCTCCCTTCAGTTCTGACAAGATGGCATATCATAAGGTCACTGATGTATTCTGATTCTAATAATGCTTATTGTTCTACTCACAAATGTTATCCCTATCTAAAGCAAAATAACCCTTCCCCATACATTTCCCAAAACAACAAATTTATTAGACCTCTACCTTTGATATAGAAATTTTATCTTTTTTTCTTATTTATTTCTCATTTCTTTGTATAAAATATGCCATAATAAATAGCAATGTGACCAATGAAATTTAATAAATCTTAAGCATGACCAAACTCATAGAGTAATATTCGTAAAGAGAGACTTTCCTGCCCAAAAAAACAGCTTAAGTATTTAACTAAACAGCTAGACTTAGGGATCTTCCCTACTGCTTTCTCCCATCTCACAGATGGACTATGAAATCACATAATTTCATGTGTACTTCCCTCCCAGACAAAATGAGAGATGAAGGCTGTAAGTGGAGCCAGAAGGACTGAGGGGTGGTCCACAAAAATTTGATGTTCACAAGGACCTTTGAACCATGAGGCTTAGGACAGTGGTCGAGCACCATCAGAGACAACTGGAAGAATAAAGTTCTCTGCTTGTATTCCAATTTCCTCACCCTTTGCACTTCAGACTTCCTCCTTTATGACTCCACGTGGAGTCACTTGTCACCTCTGCCCACTTTACATTCTGCTTTTACTTAATGACACATGACCTTGTGTGAGGGTCATGACATTGAATGTAATTCTTGATTTCTTTTTAAATATCCATATATATTATATATCTCTCTATATTATATAGACAGCAACAAATAATTAATAGTTAACAGTTCCAAATAAAGCTCTGAATTACTGAGTCAAGTGTTTACCACAGCCCTGTTTTTCAAGTTAAAATCAAGTGATTTTGTCAGTATGAAATCACATTCACAGAACCAACTCTCATCAGCTCATCTGAGCACTTAGTGAAACTGAGGTATCTGGTACTGTAAGAAAAGGCCTGTATCCCCTGTATTCAGTGTCTGCACCTGGTACCCAAGGAATGCTGTTCCATTATAAATTAGAGGCCCTAAGGCCCATGTCCTAAGGATCCACAGGTCCCTGCTATGGGCAAGGTACACTTATTAAATACTACAGGGATTCCTTAATGGGAGAATCCTCTGGGGCTCCTTGTATAATAAATACTACAAAGCAGAACTTAATTTAGAAAATGGATCTGTTTTAAACTACCTCTGGTAGTACCTCTGGACAGTGGTATGCAAACAAGGGCCTTTTATCTAATCACTTGAGGAAATAATCTGGTAGAGATTGCATGTAATTTACAGAAGATATTATAGCATTTTCCATGGTGTCTGGCAATAGATATATTGCTAAAATTGTTTAGGATTAAAGAAGACAAGTTATTTCTATGGTTTCACACATGGCTGACAATCAATTAATGAATTCCATTGAGCTGGCAGTTATAAACAGGTGTGATTAGAACAAGGCCAAGTCCAAGAACCCAAATTGATTCCATGTGCATGAGGGAAGACAGCATTATCTGCCTCATTTAGGGAACATCTCAGCAACACATCAGTAAACAAAGATGACCACTGCTGTATGTGGCAGGATCAGGAAGAATTTCTTACACACCAATTGGATAATCTGAATATATTATGTATGTGAAATTATATGTTTACAAGAATCAAAATTATTTGAAATGGGGTACTTCATTGTGTCCCAAATACATCTTTTGGAATACTGGTGTGGTAGATGACTTCAAAGGACAGAACTACCACCTACTTTCCTAATTGATTGACACCTATATTCCAAGTAGACTGAACTAGTCTCTCAGGGAAAGTATGTGTAGATGCTTTTGTAAGGCCTAACAATCAAGGTAAGCAAATAGAATTGTGAATGCATATATGGTCTTTTCATATACTGGGGGTTAGAAGAGGTGATCACACAATTTGTTACAGAGTTCACCTTCTTCCAGTGGAACCTGGCACCTGCACTGATAATTTCCTCTGGTTAACAAGAGGGTGAAGGCAGGCAGGCAGAGTAATGTTTACTCCAGGATTTCATAAAATGTTCCTCCTAAACATTTTAATCCCTCCTAAACAATTTTAATGACTGGGTAGAAGTTATTATCCTGTTTCTTTTTATGTGCCAGCACATAGTGGCAATTAAAACATCCTTTATATTTGTACATTACTAAGGTAGTGGCTTATTCTGATAATAATAAGCTGAGTAAACTGATTTCCTCCCAACAGATCACATGGGTACAGATAAGGACTTCATTGCCATGCCATATCAGATGACTCATACAATAGTGTTAAACCATGATAGGAATAAAAGAAAACAGTAATGATCTTGTTAATCTACAAAAATCCCCTTACTTCTTCATGTATATTGATATGAATTTATGGAAAACAAGTGGGATGAACAACAGAAAAAAGAAATAGGAATATGTATCTTCTGTACCATCAAACTATGAGTGGAAATAATGGCAAATGTTACAAAAATCCTTCGCTCTGCACCAACTTTGCTCTAGATGATACTAAAAAGTGTCAAGAGTTTTTTCTTCAGATCTGGGTATAGAATATTAATCTAATGATGTAGGTTCTCGGGTGCTGATTGCTAGTTTACCTTATAGTTTTTGCAGTGAACCATTTACTAACTGGAAGATAGATTTATCTGCAGATGGATGTCTGCACACTCTCAGAGACCTTTTGCTTCAATAGCAGTCACCTAGGACACAACTGTCGAGTATACATAATTAATACATTAACATTCCTCTATATCAAAAATGGATATATGTAATACTCAGTCCACAACTATAATGAAAACTCATGTTAGTGTGAGAACAAAGTAGGCTTTTATGATCCATTGCTGCAGTTACACAGTGGTAAAAATAGAACTCACAATGCTGGCTACTTCTGTCACATTGCTCCCACAACTTGGGAGGTTCCAACAATAGCAACTGATATGACTGCAGAGCAAGCAAGAGTAACTGATTGTTACCTTGAGGCCACTGAGGTCAGAAATTTGTAAAATGGGGCTTTCAGGCCTTAAGGATTAGCTTTCCTTAAGTAGTAAAGATTGCACAACCTTTAAAAACTCTGCCTCAGACTGGAATATGATTATCAGCTACATTGCAAGAAGAATCTCCTGTAGGAAATTTATCAAAGAATCATTTAGGTTGGAAAAGATCCTTAATATTACCGAGTTCAAACATAAATCTAATTCAGTACACAGATGTCTCAGACCACTTATCCAAGTACTGAAAGATTTGGCTGGCAGGTTAGTCCATTACAATGAGATTTTACAATGAGAATGTTAAATCATATGAATTCTGAAAAATTGCTGGAACTGGCACAGAACCATGGTGCTTCTAAAGCAGCGGTGGTGCGAGGACCAAGCCAGCAAAAGAAATTCTGGGACCTGTGACTTGGTCACCAATACAAGGGGAGGAGCCACAAATTCAGCTTCAACAAACGGGCAAAGTAATGAACATAAGAACTGCAAGGAAAATCACAGTCCTGGATATCTGACAAAAGGTTTGTACATAATGTAATTTTCAGAAATATGGTCATAAAGAACACACAGGCTCCATTTAAAAATGAAAACCCAAAGGAACAGAAAGGGGAAAACTGTCCTCAGTGTGGGTTTAGCTCTTTGTGTAAAAAGACGTGGTAACAGTAATTGCAAAAGACCCTTGAAAAACATGATAAAAACTTATTTTAGGGAACACCAAGGGGACTGAAGGAAAGCAACACAGTTAACGCTTCAGAAAAAAAGATTAAGATATAAGAACATGGGACAGAATCCATCAATTCCTTGCAGGCTTGTTTTGTCAAACTAACAAAAGAACATGAGGAGGAAAAATGAAAATTACAGAATAGAACAGGTCCCTCCCAGGGAAACCCTCAGACATCATCTTTTCTTCTCAATAAAAAGTCTAGGGACATTCCGCTGTCTACCTGCCCCTGGCCTCGTGGTAAAATTACAATATAACAATGTTATAACAATGTTAGTACTGGTTGGTCAGGAAAAGAACATTACCACCAGTGCCATAATGTTAAAAGACACTGTAGTGTCAATAAGCAACCTGATCTAATGGAAGATGGCTATTGCCAAGGAAGGGGGGTTGGACTTTAAAGGTCCCAGCCAACCCAAATGATTCTGTGATTCAACTAATATTTGTTCCAGCTAGAACTGGAACAAATGGCAAAACTTGTATTACATGCATGAAAGGATGTGATCTCTGCCTGCAGTTAAATAGCTGCCATGTTCAGGAGTTCCTTCTGAGTATAGGACTGGGAGTATCCCTCTTATAAACAGCAGGGTATTATTGGCACAAATTTCATCCTTGCTGAAACAAAATGGATTAGCTGCAGATTTTGCTAAGGATGTTCATGGAATGGAAGCTGACCAGTGGGAGGTGAGGGTGGAGTGATTCCTGCAAGTAATTGATGCTTTGTTATTAAGAATCCGGAGGAAGTTAAAACAGTGGATACTTGGATAAGAGAATTTCCTCAGGTTTTGTGCGTATGTAAGTGAAAATGTGTAAAATTAGATGTTGTGTATTAATTAAAGGTCCAGATACTCCCAAAAAACCTGTATCAACACCTGCAAGAAGCAGAGGAAGGACTCTAACCCACCATCTACAAGTCTACTGGAAAACAAAGTTCTAGTACAGATACCTATAATTTTAGCATCACATTTTTTCCAAGGTTGAAAGCAAAGAAAAAAACCTAAAAGTGTTTTTCATCATTTAAATAAGGTAGACACCTCTCAAGCTGTTTGTGGTGGAAAGATGCCTGAGATCTCTCACTGATTTTTTTGTTATTGACTTAGACAATGCTTTCTTTGCAATTCCATGAACAAAGCAAAACACTTAAAAACAAGCATTTACCTATAAGAGAAAGTAAATATTGTTTTATCTGTGTATGTCACCACTTCCAGATCAAATGAACAAATGTGGATGAAATTACCATCAAAATGTGTTATGTCACATTATACATGAATGAAACATTGGTACATGGAAAAACTCAACTGAAAGTCCAGAAATATACCCAAGAAGTAATCAGCATTATTCAAAATAGTCTTTAAAGTGAATCATGACAAAATGCAGTTGGCACAATCTGAAGTGAAATATTCAGAAATAGTTTTAGCTCAGGAAGGGAGGGAAATGGTGATATCATCAAAGGGTGAAGCTGACCATGAGAATCCATTACCCCAAAGTCATAACTGTATTAAAGTCACTTTTGGCATTGCTTATATAATCGTGAGAATATCTTTGTATTTTCAGAAATCAGTAAACCACTAATCAAATTACTGAAGAATTCTCAGAAACAAGAATGGAAAGAACAGGAAGAAGCAAAACTGCACTAGTTCAAACCCTGATCATCACATACCCACATTCCTATTTTGTATTCAGCTGGCTGTTGCCAATCTAGACCTCGGGACTGTGCTATTTCAAGAACACAGAAATAAGGTGCAAGTTACAGCCTCTGCTTTGATAGTCTTCAGATCAGAGGGAAAGAAAGGTACTCCATATTAAAAAACAGATTTTGTGTTGGCATAGACATTAAGCTCTGGATATACAAGACTAGAGGATGTTTTGCAGTAGTACATAATCACACATACTCCTCTGAAGTACATTATCAGTGGAAAAATACAAACTGGATATGTATAAGAGCCCAGGTTTGCTGGATGGAAATTGGCTTTTATAAACTAAGCTTTCTGTAGAAGACAACAAGATTTTACCACCAGCTCTACATGACTTTTAACCACAGGAACTGAACATAAGTGCCCTTTACCTGTTGATGTGTCTCTCACCAGATAAAAACTCCACTGCTGACTTCGTGCCACAGGATTCAGTGTGGTTCACAGTAAGTCCAGTTTTTATCGAAACGGTGGAAAATCCTCAATTAGATATGCAGCAACCCCTGTGAAAAATAAAGAGCTGCCAGCCTTCACTCTGCACAAGAAGCAGGGCTACAAGCTCTACTAGCAATGTTAGAAGAGGAACACGAAGGAAATGATCTGGCTTTGTACACAGTTTCAGACCGGATATACCAAGCTTTAACTGTTTGGCTACCAACGCAGAAAAAAGATGACCTACAAACACAAAATGGAAATCCAGCAGCCTATCAATCATGAGAAGGAAATTCTGGGTATAGTTTTAAAAAAGCAGGGAGGAAAAAAAGACGCAGGTCCTGCAAAAGCATACCAAAAGGAAAATACATAAGCAGCACTATTGGAACAGTCAAACAGATGCTCTTGCCAAGATTGTGGTGGTTCCAGTAGACTTAACATTTCAATAAACACCCTTTTAGAAAACAAAACAAAAAAATTTATACAAAGCAAGGACCAAAGACCTAGCCACTTTACAACATGGAAATGACGAATTTGAGGGGCAATGACTATAGAAGCTAGTAGACAGGTAAAGCACAGGGACAGTAGTATGGACAGGTAACAAATGCAGATGGAGAGCAGCATATACACTTCAAGTAGACTTTTTTCAATAGATGCATGAACAAGATCATGTAGAGGTTGCTTGAATGACAAAGGGCATAGTAGCAGATAGCTAGTTGGCCAGATTTTAAAAACAGATGAGTACATAATTGCTTAACTTGTGCTGTGGTGCACATGCTCAGTCTGCAAAAAATAACTTTACATTAGAGAATTCGTGAACTCCAGGCTAGGATACAAATATACTGTACCAAACCACTTGTACTCCCACCCTAATCCCACCTACCATGCAAAGTAGCATTAAGTATTGTCCACTAATACTAGCTTCAGTGGCAAAATGGTCTGACGTAGTTTCAGTAAAGAAAGCTACAGCCAGGTCTGTCACAGTACATCCATTTAACATTGTATTTTCCAGATGGGATTTAAACCAAAACATTTATTTGAAGCAAGGAAGATGTTTTTCAGTACAAATCATCAAAGAATTATATGAAGGCTTGTGAAGAAAAGAAAGATTCCACATTGCTGGGAACTCCCAGTTCCTGGTAAATTGAATTACTTGATGGGGCTATAAAATAGCACTATTCGAAAAATACAGAAAAGTCTGGGATATCTCATTCCCTTGTAATTTTAATGACCTGTGAGCCACAACAGCTTCTCACAAGTTCATGTGATTTACAGCTATGCCTGGAACAGAAACGACTGCCTAGAATTTCAACTGATCAATGGATACAGACCTTGTCTAAACACCAGAAAAAGATTAACTACGAAAGAATGCCCAATGTATGGATAAACAAAAAGAAACAACTACTCTACAGAATGGCAAGAAGGATGGAAAGTAATATTCCCTACTTTCCACACAAGTTTACAGTCTAAACTGCAAATGGAATAGACTAGCTCCCATTAAAAATAAGGCAGGACAGTCTGTGCATCCAGAAAGGAAAAATGCCTAAGTAGTTTCAATTTCAATTTTCATTAGGAGAAGGTAGATAAGTTAACAAAATGGAAGAATGTTATTTGATAGATGTTACTATTAAAATTTACCAGTCAGTAAGGTGTATGAGAAGTCTCGCCAGAATCACCACCAGTGAAAAGGCAGTTAGAAGAAGCACAAATTAATCATTACTCTTATACAAGTTAAGTTTGCACATTTCTATTTTTATTAATAACTTGTACAATTGTAATTATGCTAGGTTAAAAAATGTACATACTTGTTTGTGTTACAGGGGAGCAGTATGCACCCTGCTTTCTGTTGATAATAGATACTACCTCTAGTGACAATGGAAAGGTCTTTTGTATCACATCTCATGAAAACACTGGATACATCTCCCCACTACGTTAAAATTATGGGAGATAAGTGTGAAGACTAAACAATAGCATCAGTGTTCCACGATGTCACAAATAATCTGTTATGGTTTGAGGGGGCAGAAACTACTTTTATGGCATTGATATGATAACCTCTGATGGCCAAGCCCAAGAGAGACAGAAAGCGCTACTTAAGACTCTGAGGAGATTCTGGGGGCAGAACAGAAAAGGGTTGGATGACCTCTGTATTTCCTCCCATTTTCTGCCATATCCGATAAAATGCCAGAAGGGAGGGAAAATTAGGCCTTGTTCCTTTCTCTCTTCTGATGGATATCTTGGAAAGAGAGAGGTTCCTAGCACTCTGTCTTCAGCTCACCACATGCTCCGCAGAATCCACCCATTGCTGAGAAGAGTCCTGGCCCTTTTTTTCATGTCAGCTCTGCCACGAGGGAACTTCAGACTTCTATCACTTACTATTAACACTGGAATTTATGTTTTTTTTTTTGTATATTTTTCATTCTGTTCCCACTTGTTAGTATCCCTTCCCTATTGCATTTAACTTCTACTAGTTAAGAGAGTCTCTAATAATAACCTTAAGTCTCTTTTTATTATTCCCCTTTTTATCTTCCCTGGGAGGGTGGAGGATAATAGAGATCAGTTTTGTTCTCTGTGTTTTGATTCATCTTGACCATTGAATAGAGACAATAATCTTACAATTTTAATTAATGTCTCCAATTTTAAGGCAATGTATTATGGGGCTTGAAGAATAATTTTTTTTTTAATCTTCTTTTTTTTTTTTTTTAATCTTCTTTTTTTTTTTTTTTTTAATTTCTACTTACTGGGTTAAAGAACAAAATAACTTGTAACACTTGTGATGGAACCCTAAAAACAACACCACCAACTGCAATACAAGTGGAAAACACCAGAGATGGTTAAAACAAATGTGGAAGTCAGAAGCAAGTTAGAAACTGAAACCACATAAGAGAATCAAAACATGGTTAAACATGTTTAGTTCAGAGTTTTGTGGTCGCTTTTGTTTAAGTTATTAAAACAAAGTTTCCAGTTGAGTAACAATTGATGATATGGGAAATACAAAGTATCACAAAGTGGCAGCAAATTAATAGAGTGCATATTACTGTGAACAAAGCCTTTACTTAGACATGTCATAGACAGAACAGATTTTAAAGGGACTCTTGTAACATTGACCCAGATTGGGTTCATAATGGGACTGGTACTCTTTAACATTTTTGTCAGAGACATGGACAGTGGAATTGAGTGCACCCTCAGCAAGTTTGCTAACAACACCGTGCTGTGTGGTGTGGCTGTCACACTGAAGGGATTGGAAGCCATCCAGATGGACCTTGACAGGCTTGAGAAGTGGTCCCATGCCAATCTCATGAAGTTCAACAAGGCCAAGTGCAAGGTCCTGAACCAGAGTGAGGGAAATCCGAAGCACAAATGCAGGTTGGGTGGAGAATGGATTGAGATCAGTCCTGAGGAGAAGGATTTGGGAGTGTTGGTTGATGAGAAGCTCAACAGGAGACATTACCATGTGTTTGTTACCCAGAAAGCCAACTGTATCTTGGGCTGCAGCAAAAGAAGCATGGCCAAGCAGGTCAAGGGAGATGATTCTCCTGCCCTGCTTTGGCCTCATGAGAACTCACCTGGAGTATTGTGTCTAGTTCTGGAGCCTCCAACACAGGAAGGACATGGAGCTCAAGTGAGTCCAGAAGAGGACCACAAAGATGATCAGAGAGTCGGAGCACTTCTCCCATGAGGAAAGTCTGGAAAGTTGGGGCTGCTCAGCGAGGAGAAGAGAAGGTTCCAAGGGCAGCTTATAGCAGCCTTCCAGTACCTGAAGAGGCCCTACAGAAAAGCTGGGGAGGGACTTTTTATACGAGCATGCAGTGATAGAACAATGGGTAATGGTTTTAAACTGGAAGAGGGCAGATTTAGGTTAGACATTAGGACAAAATTCTTTAGTGTGAGGGAGGTGAGACACTGGAACAGGCTTTCCAGGAAAGGTGTGGCTGCCCCCTCCCTGGAAGTGTTCCAGGCCAAGCTGGATGGGACTTTGAGCAACATGGTCTAATGGAAGGGTGTCCCTGCCTGTGCAGGGGGGCTGGAACTAGATGATCTTTCATGTCCCTTCCAACCCAAACCTTTCTATGATTCTATGAAATGGATTCCATGTAATTAAGAACTACATACCAAGAAGGTTTAGGAATATTATTGTCGAGAAAGTAAAAGTTGCAGATGGAATTTTGGACATCATTGATTTGACTAGGGTTATCAATATTGGGGCATACTGCATGTGATATTACAAACTCATGAAGTAAAGATAATAAAAATATATCTAAATACATCTTTGAATGTTACTTACCTGTGATTTAACAATGTCATATGGGAATCAAAATGTGTATAGAACTAGCAAAAATATTATTTTTATAAAAAAAAAACAAACAACAAAGTAACGGAACTAGGAAGTAGAATTACCATATTTAAACTACTAATAGCAGAGTAGATTTTATCAGCAAGAATCACCAACACACAAGTTACAAGACAGTCAGTGTGCTGAATGGCCAAAGTTTCAACTGCTGAAATGGGACAGAGCTGTGATTTTAGGAAAAATGAAGGCCAGTATACTATCCAAGAGGCATAGAGATGATTGTAAAATAGCGAAGTCACAACCTGAATTGCTGTTTTCTGAGATCAATCAGTCACTGCACAGCAGCTGAATAGCCTTACTGATGGTGCATTAGCAGATTTAATAAAGCACTGTAAGAAATGGGATTATAGCTACTGAGGCCTGCTCTGTGGAAATACATCCTGAGGAAGCAACCATAATGGAAACAGAATATTGCTCATACAATAACAATACTTGCCTGTGAAGCTGATTAGCAGTTAATGATTCTATGATCTATTACACCAGCTATGGTTACATTTTATAGTTCCTTCTCATCAGTTTAAGTAGAAATTGCCAAAAAACTGTATTCTATGTAGAGAAACACAACTGGCATTTATCATCTATCTAATTTAGGGTCAACATCTGCAATGTTCACCCATATCACCAGAATTATGTATCACAAGACCACCACCAAGCTGGGGCTAATTGGAAGTCTTTGTAACAAAAACATTAAGGAATCACTGCAATTAAAGAAAATAGCTAAAAAAAATTTAAAAATTAAAAGACACAAAGAAGTGAAAGGACACATTACTTTAGAAAATCAACAGCCTTCAAGCTGAGGAATGAATGCAGAAACTCTGATTCTACCATGGTATCTTTAGAGGACATCAAGTACAAGAATCGTGTTATTTTACCCACAAATCACACATATAATTTGTATATTAACTGTCTTCTTTTCACAGCTTGCAGTATGTCTTGTAGTGAGTGACAGAAGATCCTGAGGCTATCTGGAGCTATACATGCGTTTTGCAAGCAAACCATGAGACAAGACTGGAGCAGGGTGAGACTCCACCTCCTTGCTCTGAGGCAACACCAAAACTCTTTAGCCAGCAAAGTTTGACACTATGGGTTCAGAATCAATGCACAAGGAACTGAGTTTCCATACCATCACTGACAAGAAGCATATCAAGGCAGAGGACTTCTACAAGTATATGTATACTAAGCACACTATAATCAGTATTTGCTTGCCCAGACATAAGCACACTAAGCTAGCAAACCCATAATAATATACAAGCACTTTGTAACACAGCTAATTATATGAATAATGTGAAACCACAAAGGGACAGAGACTTGGGATATAGTTTCATAAAAGGGATACTGAAAAACATATGCAAGTAATAAAATCTGAAAGATGAGAATTTAGGATGACAAATACACAGGAAAGAAGCCTAGCAAAATCAGAACAAGATGTTGTTCTAAAACCAAAAAAGTTAAATTCTATTGGTAGCAGATGAGATCCTCTGTTTGTTTTGATTGGGAAGGGGTGAGGGGCATTAAAACATCAAGGACAAGCAAGAAAGAATGGGGAGAAAAATAATCCTCTTAAGTTTTATCCTTACTCAAGAGCTCTAAAGTCTGACAACCTCAACATCTGTGATTCAGGTCCTCAAGAATCACAGCAGTCAGCACTTTGTACACATACTCAGTTGCAAAAACTGATATACTGTTCCTGGATGTACAGGAAGATTATATATCAATGTTTGAATTGCACACCTGTGTAGAACAAGGATCTTAATTTATATTGTTATCATTTATTACCTGATCAAATGAGGCCACCAAGTGGTAATATAAATATTTAAAGCCACAATGGAAAAGTGTAATACCTTTTAATAATTTAAGAGTTTTAGAATATACAGAAAGTAATCAAGATAAATGAACATAGATTAAATATTATGTGCCCTGACATAAAGGAGTAATCTCATTTATGGTTTGCAAGCATGACTTTCAAAAACTGTCTTCTGATGCTGAAGTCACCATGCCTTCAACTATTGCTCTCCCATTCATTTCAGCCAAGCAACCTTAAACTGACTCGCAACAAGTTTTAAAATTTCTAGGCTAAAATTTACATCCTTCCTGTCCTAAATCACAAACCTGTGTCATATTTCAAGACTTAATTTTTCTTGGCAAATTCTGCTATGATGATATCATTTTGGAGAAGTCAGGTCTCATTCTTATTCTCCTTCTGATCATGACTGTCATCCAAGTATCCTCTAAAAAAGCCAAATGGTACTCTGTTTTCCCCAATTCCTTTCACTTCCTCCACAGAATTAACTATCAGCAGGATACCAAAAAACGAGGTGGACAGAATTCCATCTTCTAAACCACTCTAAACCTTTTTTTTTAAAGGATCCAGTATAGGCTTTGTAAGACTTCAGGATAAGCAATAACGCTGAACTGCAACCTCTAAAAATAACGTGATTCTGAGAATTCGTGTAGGAAAGTGACCTGCAAAAGTGTAACTAGAACTGCACATGGTACCTAGTAGGTTTCAGTACAAAGATATTGGTAAATCAAACATACCTAGATATGCAGAGGAGGCTGAAAAACAAAACACAAAAAATCAAACAAGGAAAAAAAAATTAAGCAGCACAACAAAATAAAAGCCAGAAGCCCTTCAAAACACAAACTTTTAAAACAGCAAGTCTGTATGCCTACTACATGTACACAAAGCTAAGCAACTTACTGAAATGACTAGAAGTGCTCTAAATTATTACTAGAGTCAAAACTATTTGAAAGTGCAATATAAAATAAAATAAAGTGTAAAATATATCACGTTTCCTACTAAGTGCACCACAACCAGTTGGTGTTTTGCTCATGAGAGTCTGACATGATGGCTCGATACCCAGGTACCATTCTCCTACTGGAAATCACAGTACAGAAGCAACATGTTGAGGCTTAACCCTGCCCAGCAGTGAAACCCCTCGCAGCCACCCACTTTTGCCTAGTGTGATGGGACAGAAAATCAAAAGAGCAAAACTGAGAAAAAACCTGGTTGAGGTAAAGACATTTAATACGTGAAGCAAAGCAAAGCGTATAAGCAAAGCAAAATACAAAATACATTCCCTACTTCACATTGACCGGCTGAGGTTTAGTCATTTCCAGGAAAGCAGGACTGCATCCTTCATAACAGGTACTTGGGAAGACAAACGACACCAACTCCACCCTCCACGTTTCCCTCTGAGCTTTTTCCACGCACGATAGGACGTCACACAGCGTGGGATATCCCTGCGGTCAGTGGGGGCTCAGCTCTGCCGGCTCCGTCCCCTCCCAACTTCTTGTGCGTTGCGGGCAGGAAGCCCTAACACTGTATAAACACTCTTCAGCAATAGCTAAAATATTGCTCTTATCAAAACTGTTTTGGTAAGAAATAAGAAAAAAAACCACCCCCAAAAAACATCTGTCTGCCATAAAGAAAATTAACTCCATCCCTTCCAGACTCAGTACACAACTTATATGGTATGTTTGCTTAAGCGGAACTAAGCCTTGTAAACATTTAAATTATCCACACATTCAGAATCCAACTCCATCCATTGCTAAGAAGAGTCCTGACCCTATTTTTGGAGCCCCCGGGACCGGCTGTTATGATTTGATGTTATTGCTTTGCCTGCACACGCCGGGGGTAGGCAGCTGTTAAAAGGTTGTGTGGGAGCGCTGCCGCTTTAAGGGTGTCCTCCTCCTGCCCCTTCCCCTTCTCACCCTCAGCCGCTGACGCCGCTGCGGGCCCCGGGAGCCCGGTGTCAGCAGGGGCCGGACCGCACCCGGCGCCGCTGCTCCGGTGTCGGCAGGAACTGCGGCAGCGAGCGGAACCACCCCGGCTCGGGCCGAACTACCTCCCCTTTGTTGCTCCCGTAGCGGCTCGCAGAAAGCGGTGAAGTGAGCTGGGCCCCCCGGTGAGAAAGGGTGACTCGGGGAGGGAGATCGGGGAGAGTCACCGGAAAGGAACTCAGGCCCAGAGAACTGTTCAGACTCTCTATGTGGAAGAGATACGAAATTTAGGAAAGCACGGGTGCAGAGTCCTCCACCTGAGGGAGGACTGAGGACTGAGGGATTAACAAAATGCACCAGTGCAGGTTAGGAGGCCTCATGGAGAAGGACCTTGGAGTCCTGGTGGACAAGTCCTAGGGTGCATTGAGAAGAGGGTGTCTAGCAGATAGAGGGAGCTGCTCCTCTCCCTCTAGTTTGCCCTAGCAAGACCTCTCTAGAGTATGGCATCTATGGGCTCCCCAGTTCAAGAGGGACAGAGATTTACTCGAGAGAGTACAAGAGAGGGCTATGAGGATGATTAAGGGACTGTAACATCTGCCTCGTGGAGAAAGGCTGAGAGACTTGGGGCTTTTTAGCATGGAGAGGAGGAGACTGAGAGGGGATCTAATTAATGTGTATAAATATATGAGGGTTGGGCTTCAAGAAGGAAGGGACAACCTCTTCTCACTTGTGCCCTGGGATAGGACAAGGGGCAATGGATTCAAGGTAGGGCACAGGAAGTTTCGCCTCAACTTGAGGAGGAATTTCTTTACTGTAAGGGTTACAAAGCTTCCCAGACAGGGACAGGCTTCCCAGAGAAGTTGTGGAGTCTCCTTCTCTGGAGACTTTTAAGACCTGTCTGGAGTGACCTGCTCTAGTTTTGGTCCTGCTTTGGCACAGAGGTTAGACTCAATGATCTTCAGAGGTCCCTTCCAACCTCTGACATTCTGTGATTCTGTGAAGGGACTTGTGTGTAGCAATAGGACGAGGGGTGGTAATGGCTTTAAACGGGAGGAGAGTAGATTTAAGTTTGACATTAGGAATAAATTATTTAGTGTGACGGTGGTGAGACACAGGAACTGTAGTCCAGGGAGGTTATGGGTGCCTCATCCCTGAAGTGTTCCAGACCAGGTTGTATGGGACTTCAAGCAACCTGGTCTAGTGGAAGGTGTCCCTGGTGATGGCATGGGGTTTGAAAATATATGATCTTTAAAGTCCCTTCCAACCCATTCTCTGGTTTTGCTCATAATGAGGGTGAATCACTAACCATATGGCTACTATGGGGTTGAGACAATGGAGCTGATAATGATAGATGTAGAAGGCAGAGAGGCTAAACTCCCATAAGGGGTTCTGTATTCCTCAGCCATGTTTTCCATGGCCAAGACATCACTGTGTTAATGAATTTGCTAACCAACTCAGGCAGTCTGAAGACAGTGTCTCCAAACCCCTACACATGTCTCAGCCATGGAAACGGTGTCTGAGGTGTGCAGAAGTATTTGTGAGAAGCTGCATGGTAGGCTGTCCAAGACAGAGGAGAATGAAACCTTTCTTCTCCTGAATGGATCTATGCTTCAGCCATTACAAGCAGACACCCTCATAGGCAACCAGCTCAAGGCAGGTGTAATTTAACACAAAGTTCCTGTGGTTTACCCTGTGCAACGGTGACAAAGTCATTAATAGATGGGACAGCAAACTCGCTGCTGTTTTGCATGTAAGCGTATGTGAGCTGCCAGGTAACACCACTAGAGAGAATTTTTCCAGGGGGTTGCCTGCTCTGAGAAAGATCTGCTGGCCCAAGCAGATATGTCTGTGACTCAAATGTCAGTAGAAGTTAAGTCCTGGACACTGCACAAACTCCTCCACTGAGTATGGGAACTGCCTCCAGCCAGGTGGTGGAAAGAGATAATTGCGTTTACTGGAGAGTGTGGATATGATGACCTGGCACATCAGAACCACAGAGTTATAGAGCCCTGCTGGATGCTGGTGGGCAGTGCACCTTAATACTGTCAAATCATAGCGGGGCAGACTCCATTACCATTTTTGGAGTCATAGGAGGGTCTAAAGAACGTACTGTATTGGAGGCTGAAACTGAGCTTAACTAGGAATAACTGGGAGCCACATGCTACAGTGATTGTCTCAGATGTTCTGCGCATCCTTGGTATAGGCTTACTCTGTAAGGGTATTTTAAGGACCCAAAAGGGTATAAATGGGCCATTGGTGTAAGCAGCTGTGGAGACTGAGGACATTAACCAGTTGTCTATCTTGCCTGGCCTTTCAGATGACCCTTCCATGGATGAGGGTGGATGAACAGGAGATACCAGCTGTTTCTATTACATTTTCAGAAATGCTGTACCAAGAGAGGCTCCCTGCTCCACATACATACATTCATCAACTAGAGAGGCAAGGAGTTATCAGCAAGGTTCCAATCACCCTTCAACAGTCCTATGTGGCCAGTGCAGAAGCCTGATGAAGTGTGGAGAATGACTGGACTGAATGAAGTTAGACCATTGAGGAGTGCTACTGGGGTGGACATGCTGGAACTTCAGTATGAACTGGAGACCAAGGGAACTAAATGGTGTACCACTACTGACATCACTAACATGTTTTTCTTTATTCCTGTAGCAGCAGAGTGCAAATCCCAGTTTACTTTCACCTGCAGGGACATCCAGTACATCTGGAATCAACTGCCTCTGGGGTGGAAGAACAGCCCAGCTATCTGGGCTACATATATACATATATGTACTGACTGGAAAAAAACTGGTGTTGCATGGGGCCCTGAACAACAACAGGACTTTGAGCAGGTAAAATGAGAGAGTCCATGAAGTGGCCCTGGGTCCTCTCTGAATGGGACAGGAAATAAAAAATGTGCTCTTCACTGCAGACAGGGATAATGGTCCTACCTGGGGCCTCTGGCAAAAAGTACCAGGGGAGACCTGAGGTCATCCCCTAGAATTTTGGAGTCAGGGATATAAAGACTCAGAGGCTAATTATACTATAGCTGAAAAAGAAATACTGGCTGCCTGTGAAGGAGTTTGAGCTGTTCCAGAGGTACTGAGGCACGGCTTCTTGTAGCACCCTGACTGCCAGTCTTGGGCTGGATGTTTAAAGGAAGGGTCACATCTACACCCCATGCCAAGAGAATAAGGGTACCACCCTGATAACACAATGAGCTTGAATAGGGAGCCCTAATCACCCAGGCATTCTGGAAGTGATCACAAACTGGTCAGAGGGTAAAGATTTTGGAATGCCACCTGATAAGATAGTGACCTATGCTGAAGAAGTCTCTCGATATGAGGAACCCAGATAATGAGAAACAATGTGCTCTTGTCACTGATGATTCCGGGAGTCTTGTAGGAAATCAGTGGAGGTGGAAAGCTGACATTTGGAGTGCTACACAACGAATCATGGAAGCAGCTGAGGGAGAGGAATTGAGACAATTTGCTGTCCAGCAAAATGCTGTTCAGCTGGACATTGCTGAAGTAGTAGAAGGTAGTGGCCAGCACTGTACCGCTACAATGAGTCCTGGATGGCAGCAAATGCCTTATATCTGTCATGGGAAAGATGGAAACAGCTCAACTGGCAGCCCAGTGGGAAGCCTGCCTGGGCTGCCACCCTGTGGCAAAGTGCCTAGCTAGAGAAATTAGTGGTAAAGGTATGGCATGTAGATGCCCACATATCTAAAAGCCAGGCCCCTGAAGAACAGTAATCTTCACGTCACCAGGAAAGGCCCTGGGAAAGTCCCAGACTGGGCTCAGTGGCAGAGGGGAACTGGATGCAGGAATGCATGGATCAGGATCAGAAGCAAAAGTCCTCCCAGGGTGCCAGCCCTTGAGACAGGGTGCCAGAGCTTGACCCTTCTGTTTCTTCAGATTTATACTGAGTATGACACATCAGATGGAATACTACTTTGCTCATTTTTGGGTCACCTGTCTATTCTGCTTCTCCCCACAAGAGGGTCACAAGTGTGTGCCCTTTTCCTTTCTTGTATTTCCAGGAGATAAAATGTTTAGTGGAATCAAGCAGTGGCCTTGGTTCTGCATACCATTCTCCAGCAATAACTATAAATGCAGAGCTTTATAGGTCCTAGAAGCAGACACTGAAAGACATGCTGTTAATTTCAGAAAGTGCGGTTATTTAGAAGAGACTTAACTTAAAAGTAAATTTACTAAAAATTGATTCTGTCTTGGCTCCAAACAGAGCACTGTCAAATTTGAAAAGGGAGACCATGTTACAGCTTTTTTTAATTAAGAGTATCCTTAATGGAGTTTTTGCCGTTGCAGTTATGCAATCAATCTGTTTATAAGTCATCACCTGACTGACTGAAGGGCAGTAAATCTAGAGAAACACTTCTGAGTCTTATCCTTTGAAAAACTGTGATTTTCGTACAGGCATTGCTATCAATAGACCCAAACAGATTTTAACCAATTAATACTCCAATTAATATAGAAGTAATTAATGTAGCAGTCATAGCTTCTGTATTTATTCATAGAGTGATACTCCCAATTCTTGCTTCAGTAATAGTGTTTAATGCATTCCAACTTCACATGGTTGAAATTAAACACGAGTGAGTTTCCAGTAGGATTTTATGCATTTTTTTTAGAATTGGTCATTAGACATGCCCATGTGTTACTGAGACTGACTTCTAAATGAAGCTGTGTACGTGGACACTCAAAGCTATTGGCATCTCATTAATGTTTTAATGCTAACAACATTGTTAGAGGCAAACAGTTGGAGTCTGTGCATCAGCTCACACAGAAATGGTGTTGTCACTAGTATGATGCATCCATATTATGCATTCTGTATTCAGAAACTTCAGAGCTGAAAGTACATTCTCTTATTAAATTAATTATAAGGATAATTCTATGATGCAACAGTTACATGTGAATCAAAACACTTTAGGCTGGAAGTGATCGATAGAAGTAGCCAGCAGGTCTAGGGAGGTGTTTCCCCCCCACCTCTATTCTACTCCCTAGAGGGCGCGAGCACTTCTCTTACGAAAACAGACAAAGAAAGCTGGTGGTGTTTAGCCTGGAGAATAGAGGGGAGACCTTATAAGAGCCCTCCAGTACCTGAAGGGGACCTACAAGAAAGCAACCCAAACCATTCTGTAATTTTTCTACTTGCTCAAAGCAGAGCCAACTTTGAGGTTAGATCATGGCATTCTTACTCTGCACTGAGTTGCATCTGGAGTATCTCCAAGAAAAACATTGCACAGCTGCCATAAGCAATCCATTCTAGTGTTTGAACATCTTGACTGTCAAAATTTTTCCTAGTATCCATCGTTTTCTGCAGCTTATGGCAATTGCCCCTTGTCCTTTTGCTTTGCATTCTTCAGAAAAGCCTGGCTGTTTGGTCTGTCTTCCCATTAGGTAGTTGAAGACAGTAAGATTTTTGCTTACCCCGTTTTCTTACAGAGATACGTTAAAAATGCAGGAGTTACTACAGTAGATTTCCTCATAAATTTATTGAGCTTTCTTGCAGTGGAGGGTATTCAATTTATTAATTTATTTTGGTTTATTCTCTTAAAGTCTTCTGGAACCTTAATGCAGTTCCTGCTTTGATAAGACAGTAGTAGAAGATAAGTTACATTTGAAAGAAAGCAATTATATTTGAGAAAATACATTTACTCAAGGACTAAAACCTATCAATATTGAAACCCAAAGCTTGGTTCAACAGATAAGCCTGATTTAATCTTAAATCTCTTTCAAGTATATAAAAAAGGAGGTTACAGATTTTGGAAAAGAATCAGCAAAGAAGCATGGAGATACTTTTGCTTCTGATATATATAAAAAAGTTCTGGGTTTTGCGAGTTTTTTTGTTTGCTTTTGCTTAGTATTTATCCAGTATGTTTATTATGAACTCAAGAACAACAGACCTTGCAGCTGAAATTGCTCATAGCAGAGATTAATCTTCAGCCTCAAGTTTAACTTAATGGAAAGATTACTCAGGCTGCACAAATCTCGTACTTGAAGTTACAGAGACAATGAGCCTCAAAAAAGACTCTGAGAAGTAGAAGAAAAGCCAAAGGCAGGCTCTTCATTTCTGGGAGTCAACAAGTAACACATTTAACATCTTCCTTTGATTGTCTGAAAGAATAAGTGATGAACAATATCTTGTTCTTGTACAGTCATTTCATCACCAAAAAAAAAAAATTGATTATTTTGGTTTCAGAGTAGAAAGTATATCCTCCTTTGGGTTTATCTGTGCCCCCACTTTTTATTATGCTGTTTCTGGAGAGGGGAGAAAGAGAGGCAGAAAATGAAGTTATTGCCTCATAGTGAATTTGAATTATAATATGCTGTGGAAAAAAATTCACTCAAGAAAAGATAAAGGCAGATGAATGGAAGGCAAAACAGCTTACTTGCCAGGTAATGTGAAGTTCAGTGAAGGTAAATATTAGTTAAACTTAATCAGCTACATGCTGAGTGGTGTAAGGATATAGCCTGTCAAGTTATACATTATGATCTTGGAAGTTTTTGTAAGTGTAAGCAACACTTGAAATCATTTATGAAATATCTTCTGATTAATCAAAAAAGAGACATTTGTATGGTACCACATAGGAAAATATGGTCTTCCAAATGGAAATCTACTTAATAAGTCAACACAATTCCACCTTAGGTAATGTAATTGACAGTCAGTAACTGGACACAGCTCTCTGCATCTCTTAATAGCTTGTATCTGCAAGTTTTGTTCTCTGAGGAAACCACAATCCACTGGCAATTTGCCTGTAAATAAGTAGAAATTTTTATATTTTATTAATAGAACGGATAGCTTAGACTTTAACAGACACAGTGATACCATATGCATAACCTAGCAAAATAGTCACACCATAATTTATGTCACTATTCATCCTTGTACAGAAATAAAGCTATTTCTTCAAGAAGAAAGGGAACTGCCTCCCATGAAGAAAGGCGAACAAATAAATCCATACAGTTACCCTGCCAAATCCACTCCTTCGCACCCATAAGTGGCAACTGATTTACTGCTAGGTTTTCTTTGGAAGAGTTGTATCATTCTGTCTTCTGGTGACTTTGACCATCTTGCACAGTTCAACTGGAAGGCAAAGCCCGATACCCATAGAATCATAGAATCATAGAATTAGCCGGGTTGGAAGGGACCTCAGAGATCATCAAGTCCAACCCTTGACCCACCGGAGCAGTTGCTAGACCATGGCACTGAGTGCCACATCCAGTCTTTTTTTAAATGTCTCCAGGGACGGAGAATCTACCACCTCACCGGGCAGACCATTCCATTGCCTGACCACCCTCTCCGTGAAGAAATTCTTTCTAATATCCAACCTAAATCTCCCCTGACACAACTTAAGACTGTGTCCTCTTGTTTTGTTGAAAGTCATCTGGGAAAATAGTCCAACTCCCACCTCGCTACAGCCTCCTTTCAGGTAGTTGTAGAGAGCAATGAGGTCTCCCCTGAGCCTCCTCTTCTTCAGGCTGAACAGCCCCAGCTCTCTCAGTCTCTCTTCATAGGGCCTGTGCTCGAGTCCCTTCACCAGCCTGGTTGCCCTCTGGACCTGCTCCAGGACCTCGACATCCTTCTTAAACTGAGGGGCCCAGAACTGGACACAGTACTCGAGGTGTGGCCTAACTAGCGCTGAGTACAGGGGCACGATCACCTCCCTGGACCTGCTGGCGATGCTGTTCCTGATCCAGGCCAGGATGCCATTGGCCTTCTTGGCCACCTGGGCACACTGCTGGCTCATGTTCAGCTTCCTGTCGATCCAGACTCCCAGGTCCCTCTCTGCCTGGCTGCTCTCCAACCACTCTGTGCCCAGCCTGTAGCGCTGCATGGGGTTGTTGTGGCCAAAGTGCAGGACCCGGCACTTGGCCGTGTTGAACCTCATCCCGTTGGAATCCGCCCATCTCTCCAGCCTGTCCAGGTCCCTCTGCAGAGCCCTCCTGCCTTCCAGTTGGTCCACACTTCCTCCCAGCTTGGTGTCATCTGCGAATTTGCTGATGATGGACTCAATCCCTTCATCTAGGTCGTCGATAAAGATATTGAACAGAACTGGGCCCAACACCGATCCCTGGGGGACACCACTGGTGACCGGCCGCCAACTGGATGCAGCCCCGTTCACCACCACTCTTTGGGCCTGGCCCTCCAGCCAGTTCCTAACCCAGCACAGGGTGCTCCTGTCCAAGCTGTGGGCCGACAACTTTTTTAGAAGAGTGCTGTGGGGGACGGTGTCAAAGGCCTTGCTGAAGTCCAGGTAGATCACATCCACCCAGAGCTCTTCTAAGGAGACTCAAAAATGGTTCCACTTGGAGTAGGGGCAGATGTGGCTACTTTGGCTGCAGAGTGCATTACTGTTTCATTCACATACTTCCACAAGTACAGCTTCTCAGGGTTACGTATGCCATAAAGTACCGTCTGGTGGCTCACGCCAGTTTTCACTCGGAGCCACCACAAGCTACACCCGGAGAAGTTCTCACATCCACCTTGCTGAGAACAGGCAACAGCAGCCCGCCATTGTACAGACGGCGATTTCACTTGGGAGTCCCGAACCCCATAGGCAGGTACCGAGTGAGGAGACGGGAAGGTGTATATGGGAAAAGGGCGCTGGGCAGAAAAAGAAGGCAGGAGGTCTCCCACAAACACCCTGCCCGGCCCTGACGGGGCGCTCCCCCCTTCCCCGGTGGGCAGAGGGACGGGGCCGCCCTCCCGCCGCCGCCTGTCCTCGGGCCGTTAGCGCCGCGCGCCCCTCCCGCGCGCTGATTGGCTGGCGGCGCCGGCGCTTTGCGGCGCTGTGGCTGCCCGGCTGCCGGCGGGGGACTGAGCCGCCCCCGCTGCGGGGAGCCCGGTACCTCCTCGCCTGACCCGCTGCCTGCCTCGGGGAGCTCCTCCGGTACGGACCGGGCGGTCGGAGGAGGGGCGGGGAAGGCACGAAGGCCTCCGCCTCCTCCGCGTGCGGCGGCAGCAGGCGCAGCATCCCTGAGACCGGGAGGCCGGGAACAAAGGCTCCGCGCCAGCCCCGGTGGCTTCACTTTGCCCCCAGCGGGGATGGCGTCCCTCGGCTTAGGGGGGCTCAACGTCTCCCTCCGCAGGAAGAGCGTCTCGTCTCGCAACGCCGCGGTGGAAAGGCGGAACTTGATCACGGTCTGCAGGTGAGGCACCGGGCCCTGCCCGGCCCCCGCCTGAGGGGACAGCTCCTCCTAACGCCGCTGTGGCAGCTTGGCGGCCCTGCCCGGAGCTCCGTTCCGCGGTACTGAGGGAACGCGCGGCCCTTGCTCGTGGCTGCCGTTCGAGGGCGGGAGCGCGGGCGACGATCCCCGCAGCCGGAGATCCCCGCAGCCGGCGGCTGCCCTGTCAGGGGGAGGCCGAGGAGGTGTCGGCCTCCGAGGGGCTGTGTGACTCCGGGGCACGTAGCGGAGAGGCGGCAGCCTCCCCCATCCTGACTCAGCTCCTGCGGGGAGCAGTCGTGTGAGGAGAGTTCCGGCGGCGGCCGAGGGGCCGGGGCACACCTGGCAGCGCCGCCGGCCGCATCGGTGCGTCGGGGCGTTAAATGTTTGGGGTTTTTTTTGGTTTGTTTTTTTTTTTTTTTTTTTTTCTGTTCAGAGGAGGGAGAGGTTTGTTTTAGGCACCTTGGTTGCATTCCTCGGCGAAAGGCGGGGCAGACTGAGCTCTCAGCAGTGTTGAACTGAGGTTTTCATCTTGGTGCAAATAGAATTGGTCAAATAGCGTCTGTTTCACTTGAATTGCCACGGTGCGGCCGCTTTCAAAATTTAGACTTAGTTCCTGGACGTGCAGTCAAACCTGAGACCGTTCTTCCAAGCTGCTGTAGAAGTGTCTGACGGTGCCTTCTTGCTAACGCGCTGGTACCGCAAGAGCAGTCCCGAGGAGGCTACGTTCAGGTGGTATTTTTATCTCCAAAATCTAGATCAGGAGATCTGCAGTACAGACTAGAATCTAGTGTATTAATAATTTTGGTTTAGCATCTTGGTGCTGAGCTTATACAAGCTTAATAAGACTTCCCGTGGCTTTTCGTCTAAATATTTCTACTGCTGTCATTGTTGAATTCATGCAGTGTTGCTAAATGTGCAGTACTGGTCCACAGTATCATGGTAAACTTTTAAATACACGAATATGCTAGTAGCATAGCTGGTAGTTCACTTGTTTCAATTGCTAAGTTTTTCAGTTATCAAACTAATTTGAATATTATTTGGAGGAGGTCTTTAACACATTCATATGAGTTATGGTATAATTTTCAGTCTCACAAATCTTAATCATGCACCAGGACAACTATTAGGTAATTTTGTAACCCTCACCACTTAATGCTGCAGCAGGATTTTTAAAAACAGTTGAGGACCTCTTATTTTTCTGTAGGTTTTTGTTGGTTGCTTTTTTCCCTTATTCCTTGTATAATGTGTTTTCCAAAGTGAAAGCGTATCATCTGTCTGCTGACTAGAATTTGCTTCAATATTCCTTCAAGCCACAGTATCTGGATTGCAGAGTGACATCAATACTATTCTGTGTTTTTCCAGGCTGTTATGTGTATCTCTGCGTCTACCTGTGATAAAGAGATGCAAAAAACTTAAACAAAAAACTTGGTGAAGCAGAGAAAATAAAAGAAACAGAAGTTTTCAGTTTCATTATTGTTACAGAGATACAGATATTTCCAGTTTACAGGCTTGGGAAAACACCAGCTTTATCAAGTAATGACATAAGTGTACAGGATATAAACAGTTCTTTTTGAAGAGATATAGAGTATTCCACAAAGCTTGCTGGTTTTTTCTGCCTTCTCATTTGAATGGAACTCTCTGTGCTGTTATATTTTATTTTTCAGTTTCTTTATGTCCTTGTTGAAACAGTTGAAACAGGCATAGTTACCTGAAGGGGACCTTTGGAGATCACTGAGTCCAACCACCTGCCAGAGTAGGATCACCTAGGGCAGGTCACACAGAAACCTGTCCAGATGAGTCTTGAAAGTGTCTAGAGTAGGAGACTCTGCAACCTCTGTGGGCAGCCTCATGACAGAATAAAGTTTATATAAAGGCTTTGATGTGGTACGTGTTTGTGTTGTTTTTACTGTTCTTGAAATCAAGGTGTTTTCCTGGTTCTTTGCTCTCTTGGTTTATACTGTCCTGCTCTAGAGGGGCAATATCTGTTTAATTTGCAATTGTTTTGTACTTTTTTTTTGCTAGGTTTTCAGTCAAGACTCTGATTGACCGTTCCTGTTTTGAGACTGTAGATGATAATTCCCCTGAATTCAATAATTTTGCAGCAGTTCTAGAACAGATTCTAAGCCATCGACTGAAAGGTATGTTGATTAACTTTCTTAGTGGTGATGTTTTTAATTTGTTTATAGGAAATCAGTGTACATCTGTAGAAACTCCTTGATGCCAAATGAAAGTGCTGGCTTTCCTGTGTGTTTTCTATTCTGCTGTTGCCTTCCTGATTTTTTGCATTACTGTAAAGGAGATTTTTTTGGTGAAAGATGTTTCCAGTGTTCTTGTTGCAAGCCTTCTTAGATGGTAATTAAGCAAGTGAATGTTGCCATGGTGCTGAGCGCTGTCTGCTTCTCTGTTTTATGATAAGGCTGTGTCCTAAGAGTCTGAGTCTGAAAGACAACTGTAGTGTTCTCTGTTTTAGCAGAAGCTACAGAAAGTGTATTTGTGGTGCTGTTCCCTTTTCTTTCTTCTTTCCCTGCTTTTGTTATCTTTTTTCCAGATAGTCTGTTTAATTCTTTTAATTTCTTCCCCTCGGTCCCTCCAGGGAAGCTGGGTTTTGTTATTGAAATGTTATGGACCTGGATTAAATTGCTTTTGAGAAAGATCAGTTGCTGATTCTTATCATGTATTGAATCAGATGTTGTTCTAATTCAAAAAATGTCTGTTTGCATTTTCTGATTGTTGTAGAGGAAGTAGAGCTTTGCTAAAAGTACAGAGCATGCCTTAGCAGTAAAAGTCTCTAGAAAAGGACTTTGTAAGCTTCTTCTCCTAATTTCTCAGTTATGTGTACAGTTTCTGAAATCAGATAGGACATCATAATGATCTAAATATAGATGTGTAATATGACAATCTACTCCTTTTCATACTTTTGCTTTTTAATATTCATAAGCTTGGTGAACAATATTGTGTGTAGGCTGACATTTGAGTAGAAGAATTACTACCTGCTGTTGCTCTGTCAGAGAAGGTAAAAAAAAATCACACAGTGGGGTGTGAACATAGGGTTTGTCACATTTTGACAAAGATTATTGGAGTGATTAAGGGAACTTAGCAACTTGACACTGCAGGGAAAGTGCTCGTTTTTTCTCCTTCTCCCCCGGTTTCAGTGACGTTGAGCAAAAATGATGAATTTTATTATTTTTTTCCCCCAACATGCTTTTAGTACACAGTCAATTATTCAGGACCAGCAATACAGAGGAGAAACCTTGACAGATTGGCAAATGGAATTTTTAAGTAAATAATTATTTCAAAGAAGAGATAAAGAAAAACAAAGTTAAATTGTTGTTTCAGTCTTCCCCTTGTAATTATCAGTATGATTTTCTAGGTTTGCATATTTGAATAAAAATACGTAAAAAGGGGAATCTACTGGAAACTGGGAATGTTTTGGAAGTAAGCTAGATTCCTGCAAGTAGTTCTTTTATTCTTTAAAAACTTGAAAGGGAAACAGATAAAAAATGGACCATGGCAACTCAATTTTTAAGAGGATATATATTATACAATCTAGAGCATGAAAGAAACTGCATTTTATTGCTGGAAGTGAGTGATAAATTCTGAATACATACTTGATGTCAGTAGGAGCACATTATAAAAGCAGACTGGTGATTGCAATGTTTTAAAAGCACGGTGAACATTATGATCGGTTTGTCTATGGTGAGATAAATGGCTTCATTGTATTAAAGTTGTCAGGATAATCTCCTTGCAGTGTAGTTAAATGGATGATCCAGATTTGAGAGTCTGAGTATATAGAACTTTACAGTCTTAAGGCGATGGCAAATAACGATTTTTAATCACATTTTTCAGAAGTGCTGGGAAAGGAAGGAAGAATTAAAACACAAAAAAGAAGTATTAATTTGTATTAGGGCTAAGTTTACTTTTCTTAGTGTACTTTCATAAGATACTTAGGAGAAAAAAAAGCACTACAGTTTCTCTTTTTAAAGCAATGATTATTAATGTATTTTTTATTACACAGAATTCTCTGAATCCTAATAATTCAGACATAAACAGTGGCTACAAAAGGAAAGGGGATGAATTATGTCTGCAGAAGACAGTTTGAGCTTGCAGGTCTAGGTCACAGGCGAGACGGGAGGGGTTTTTGCATAAGATGCAGCTTGTGATGCTGCACATCCTGAGAGAAACAAGTCTGCTGTTTAAAATAGAGGTAATGGAGATATAATGGGGGTGAAAAAGGTAGATTAGGAAACAAGAGCTGAAGGCACTAATGTCAGGAAAAAATACATAGTTTAAGCATATAACTGTATCAGTCCTTTATTTGGTGCGATAATGCTATCAGCAGAACACCCTTTGTTACTAGTTTTAATATTTATACACACGTTTAACCTTATTACTATTTTGACTAAAAAGGAATACTAGGGCTATTGTGTAATTTGTACCTTAACACATTTGCCTTTCTCTCTTATGGAAAAAATCTTAACTGAGTTTGAAATTGTCTTGGAATACTTGGTTTATGAACTACTGTAGTTTTTTAATGACCTGTTCTGTAGGCCCCATATGAGAGTGAACATCGCAGAAATTCCCCAAAAGGCTAATATGCCAGTTTGTGACCAAAACGTTATACTAAAATTATTTTTTGCAGGGTAGAAAACTTTGCTGTGACCTAGATAATAGGGAATTCTGGAGAAAACCTATCTGTACAGTTGGGGGGTTTTTGCATGTATGCATGCATATAAATATAAAATTGATTTTTTTCAAGTACAAAATTCTCTTCACCAAACTGCATTAATGAGATGTGTGGTACTGCCTAAAACAAATGACAAATACTTCTTGCGTCATATTTTTAAGTCACAACAGTGTGGGCTCAATTGTGATTTAAGAGTCAGATGAAGAGCTCTTCAGTATAATTGTACCATACTAGCAAGGAAGAATACAACAAAATACATATATGTACACAGAAGCCCAAATCTTGCCTTTGTACATCAGTTTCAAAAAGGAGTGAAATGCATAATGCAATTTTTTATTTTACATCTGTGAGCTAGTTTTCAGTAGGAATTCATGGATGTCCTCTTCTAAAATCCCATCAGTGCAGCCACCCTTTAAGGAAATAACTGTGTTTATCTCAAATAAGCAGAGAGGTAGGCTAATAATTTTTTACATATCTTGTATTTTGATTTAAGGTCAGATCACCTGGTTTGGCTATGAAAGTCCTCGTAGTTTCTGGGACTACATTCGAATAGCTTGCCGAAAAGTCTCTCATAATTGCATCTGCAGTATCGAGAACATGGAGAATGTCCCTTCTTCTAGAGCTAAGGTAGGGAAAAGAAAGGTCAAATTTAGTTTTTCATTACATTGTTCTGTGTAAAATAGAGCTGACATTTCTGTGCCCAGAAGAAAAACGTATTACTAAGCTTGCCCCACAGAATTTTTCATTGTTGGAAATTACGATTTTTTATATGTGCCTAATAAGTATTTACTTTTTTAAAAAAACACTTAAATCTGAATGGTTTTCCATTTAAATTTGTTATTTGGTAGAATAAATCAAGTTCTTTATTTAATGAGCAAGGTCTGTTGTAAAATGCTTGCACTCATGTTTTCAAACTTAAGTAAATTTGTGTTGGAGGAACTTAAGATCATATGGGCATGCCTGAAATTTTTTTTTACACTGTAGAAATTTCATTATTTTTTTCCCCTAACTGACATATAATTTTATTTTGTATGTAATTATGCACTAACAGAAAAGGTGTGATCAGCTCTCGAGTTTGTTGTTGTGGTTGTGCAGGAAGCTTCTAATATATTTGTTTACTAATATAGATACATTGTTTAAAAAGATTTGTATAGAAATTTCCTAATTATAAATGTGATGAAAACATTGAGGAAGTAACAATTTAATGTGTTTATATGCATATGTGAATGAAATTGAAATGTGAAAGCTTTAAATTGATCTATCACTAAGTATTAATAGTGTGAGATGATACAGACCAATAGCTTAAAAAGTACTGTTGGACAGTATTTACGGTTCTGTTTACTAGATTGGAATGCTTCTCAATAACTCATATTTCTGTGTAAGGCAGCTTCAGTTGATAACTGAGAACCTTTTGACTTGAAAGTGTAAGTAGTAGAAAAGCATGCACAAATTAATGTTCATAATTCCTTTTATTCCTAAATGAACTTGAATCAGTTGTTTGACCAAACATCCCAGATGTGTTCCATGGCTATTTCAAAAAACACGTAGTTCCAGATTTTTATTGTACTCTGGATTATTCACAGTTGGTGTAATTGGTGAGGTGAAAATACTTGGCTTGTTGTATACAAAAAACATTTTAGTTTTTTTCAGGGGTATGACTTGTTAATTATGCAGCCATGTTTTTCTTCAGTAAAAGTGATGCTTAGATTAAGCAGCACCGTGAATCTCTCAGATCTTTGAGCAGCCATTTTAATGATCCATAGTATTGCAGAACAGTTTATATGTTTGTTTCCTTCTTTTGTATAGACAGGTTTTAATTTCATATAATAAACATATCTGTAATTAATGTGAAAGCTGTGAAACATTTGAGATTCTATGACAAAAAGCAATTGTTTTTTTTTTCTATCCAGAATATTACCTGCTATTCCTAGCACTCAACATACTGGAATAGTAGACCGATAATTCAAGTTTTTCAGCTTTTCTTGTTGCTTATGTTGAGATCTGGAAATTCAGATCATTTGGAGAACTTATTTCCAGACGCTTTCCAGGAGGCTTATGTTCATTGTATTGTTTATATTCAATATCTATTTTAAAGGTATTTCTGAATTCCAAGATTTTAATAAATACACACATTTGAATTTAGAAGATGCAAAGATGCAGATCTATTTTCTGAAATAGATAAAAATTTTCTTTTGCTCTGTGGTAAACTCCATGCCAGAGAGCGAACAAAGAAGCTGATTTGTGCAGCAAGTGTGGAGAACCTTGTTATTTTTTAAAGGTTTGTGTGGTTTTGGATTTCCATATCTGAAAAAGTTGGAGACATGTTGACACAAATACCAGTGATATGCATCAGTTTTACTGATGGGCCAAGTGAGTGTCTGCTTCAGCCTGGAAGCTCTTAGTAAGGGCTTGTCAGTGATAGTTACCCCTGGTTTCACTGGAGCTGCATAGGCTTTATTTGCTAGCTAAGCATCATCATCATCAGGGTTTGGCTGTTTTAATCATGTTCTAAATAACTGCAACATAAAGGCAGGTATCCAGGTAAAGTACAGGTAGTTTTGGTAAGATGTCTATAGTGATATTCAGCTAGATGTCAATAAACACCAAATATATTAAGCAGAAAGATGTCTTACTACTTACATAACTATTTGTAAGATTATACGGATTACAAGAAATGTTCATGGAGTTCTCAAACTGAAAGTCTTAAATATGGCAGACACTTGAAATGACTCTTTCTTGTAAATTAAAATCCTGTGCAGCAGACCTGTAAACACAGGTTATTTTTGAAACTATTATTTATGCTTTTGGACTACAAGTTTTAGGGCTTTTAGATTTGATTTCGTTCTTGTATATTACATGTACATTTTAGAACGATGTCCTTACTGAGGGGGGGAAAATAATTTGTGAATTATATAACCAGTGTCATGCTTTTATTATGTATTTTTAATTAATCTTTTTTATTTGATTGATTTTTAATTACTACTATTTAATAATAATTTTTAATTGACCCCGGAAATACTTGAATGAATGCAGAGAATTAGTCCTTACTTAAATCATCTTGAGGGTAGGTTATTGCTGCTTTACAGCAGAACTGATTGGATACTTCCAATACTACTGTTTTTAAAATGAATATCTTTCTGCCCTGATTTGCTACCACTTATTTAGACAAGATTTTCAAAAGTTTCAAGTATATAATTTAAGCAAAATACTTTTTTTTCCTTTAATTTTTTGAGAACTTTATTTTGCAATAAAGTTTATCTATAGGAATGCATTCTCTATTTTCTTTATTATTATAATGAGGTGCATCTTGGCAACAATTTCAGTTTAGTGGTAAATTTGTTAATCTGTTCCTTTCACCTAGGTAAGTCAACTGTATTAATTTTCAGTGTAAAATTAACTGTTTCATTCTCTAATATTTAAATATATGATCTCTTGCAGGGTCGAGCCTGGATCAGAGTAGCACTTATGGAAAAGCATTTGTCTGAATATATTTCCACAGCTCTGAGAGATGTCAAAACAACCAGGTCTCCAAGACTTTTATTTTAGCAATATTTTAGCAAATGTTACTTAAGTGAGAGACTTAAATTTGAAAGTGAATATTCCACTTGGTTTTTATAGGAGAGGGTGTCCCTAATAAAAGAGCTGTAACATAGCAGGAGATATCTGGAGTTGGCATCAACTAATTGGGTTTTAGCATGGGTAAAACTGCAAAATTGAAAATCCCTTTGTGGAAACAAGTGTGGAATTCTTGAAAGGTCAGAAGAGAAGAAAACATCTCTGAAGAAGGAAGGAACTAATTCTGAAATGGTAGTGTGTTAAGGATAGAAGATGTAATGTTTCACTCAACGTTAGGTATGTTTGACATACAACCCTACACACTCGCTAAAAAATATTTTTATAGGAACTCTTCTTGAAGAGGAAAGGAAGAAAATTCCGGGAAACTTTTGAGAAATGTAGAAAGACAGAATTAGTGATCTGGCATAGCCAAGATTATTGATGCAAATGAAAAATGTGTAATGGATTTTTGTTGTACCTTCTAATGGTAAAAGCTGTTATGGACACGAGTATGCTTTGCTATAGAAAATACTCTAGCAGTTTTGGACTGGTTTTAGATGATGTCATTATTATATGATGCTTTATCCAGTCTTTTGTAGATTTATGAGTCTGTAACATGTTGTGGTACCCTGTGTTGGACTCTAAAACTTTTAGACATACTGAATGGACTATTAAAAATAGAATTTTCTTTTAAAGAACCATTGTTCATTTAGAATATTATTTCTGTTTGTAATACTATTTGGACACAAATCTCCATATATTTTGTCAATATTTAGGTGATTTTGAAACACGACGAGGTAAATGTCCCATTTTATTGAGGTTTCCAGTAGAGGAGAAGCTCATAAAATAAAAAATTCTGGAAAAGATTTGTTGCCTTAAACTGAAAAGTCACATGAGTTTATGAGGAGGAGGAGGGTCATCATCAGGTAGTGAAATAGTGCATTCTTTGTCTCTGTTTAGTAGTGCAGTTTACTTGCTAGTGGGTGCTGGTGGTATTATTTTAATAGCAGTTTCAAATTAATTTATTTGAACAGGAAAAGTTTTAATATATTTGGATATACTTTCAGTGGTATAGCTTCTGGAAACAACCAAAATAACCAGCATTCCAAACATAGTAAGTTTTGGTTTTGAAGTAATATTTTAAATACATCTGATGGATATAAAAAGTTACATTTTCAGAGCTTGGTAATTCTGATTGCAAATCCACTAGTAATAATGGATATGCTTTCTTTTCCTTTTGGGAATTTGAGTACGTAATAATTGGACTGATTTTGGGGGTATGCTTTACATTTTTAAAAGTTTGTATTGTGCTCTATGTATATTACTATTATATAAATTAAATATTATATATGTGCATATGTCAAATATGAAATTTATCTATCCTACAGCTAGCTCTTCTTAAATCTTGATGTGTTTAGGGCTAGTCCATTGATGAAGCAGCACATTATTAGTTCTGGATCTGCTTATCACACTTGGAAGGGGGTTGGATTAAGACTGGAAACACAATTATTTTTCTAATGAATTGTTCAGAACAGATTCTTAAGTAAAGCTAGACTGTTCTGTTGCAAGATGTCAACTGCATAACACTGGAAGATTTGTGAGTTTTCCCAGTGGGCTGCTGGCTGTTCTGTGGCTGGTTTAAGAAACATTGCCATTTTCAGATTCACATCTGCATCTTACCATTGCGAGTGTGTCCTGTCTTTTTTGTGTGATTATTTCCTAGGCATCATTTTACAACATAAACTGAGCACAGTACAGATTGGTACCTGGCAAAGATTTCACAAATGCTAGGGAGATGGTTTATAATAATCTTCTACTGAATCATCTGTAATCAGACTCTTAAGTCCATGTAGCTCAGTATTCTGTCTCGAGCAATGGCCAGTTCAGCCTCCTGGTGCCCTTGCTGAAGTCAGAGGGTAGAGAGCCGAGTCTGAACAGCATAGCCTTAGTGTCAGGACTGTAATCATCATCCTTCCAGAGGAAGCCTTCCAGATTTCTTGCTTCCACTGAGAACACACAAGGTCTTGGACAACTTGTTTCCTTTGTAGCACATGGAAGTCTGTTATGAAAATGCACAAGTGGGACTTCTGACAGTGCATTCAGTGTTTGGAACTATGCCTCAAAATATGTCTTCTCTGGATGTTCACCAAGCGGCCAACTCATGCTCTCACTGAGCCATCCCAGTGTTTTCATGCACTTCTTAAATGAAACTGAAGCACTCTTGCTGGTATTTGTCTGAAAGACAGGTTGCATTAAATAACCTGGCTCCTTCTTGCAGTCATACATTACTAGAATCTACAGATGGTCTGTGCCTCTCAGTTGCTTGTAAGTGACATTTCAGCCTTGCCTTTGATTCTGGACAGCTCTTAGCTTCCCTCTCTCCTCATGTAATGCTTGCTCAGGTGCATTCTAGTGACCTTTCAGCAGTAAAGCATAAGATACCTTCAGAATTTTCTTTGCATTTTGTTCACTCTGTTTTACTATTTCTTAGGGCTAATATAAATTATTTTTGCCCATGTCTAAATTTTTATGTGCTCTAAGATTGTGGTGGTTTGTGTTGTGTATATTGGTTTGCTTTATTTGAACTGAAGTATGAATGCCACTGGGGTTCACTGACTTGTTTTTAATTAAAGCGGACTTTTTTCAGTTTTGTGTAACTGTGAAAAACATAATTATTTGAGAGAAAATGTTATTAACTGAATGATTTTTTTTTGTAGGAGATTTTATGAAGATGGAGCAGTTGTTCTTGGTGAAGAAGCAAATATGCTTGCTGGTATGCTGCTGGGACTCAATGCAATTGATTTCAGGTATATGTTTGCATGCTTCACAAAAAAATTCTCAGAGAAAATACTTATAAACTAATGCAAAATGGAAAACACTTTTAGATGCACTTGATAGGTTGAGAGACAAAACGTGAGGGAAGGAAGGGGTGGAACATAGAGATCTTGAGTGGCTGTTCTAGACAAGGACAGAATTATGCTATAGTTTACATAGCTACATGATTAGAGCATCTTTCAGGTATCAGAATGCTGAAAGAAGCGAAAGTAGAACTGCAGACGATAGATCAAAACTATTAAGTGAAATTTACAGACAGTTGAATTTTTTCAAGCTTTGTTTAAACTGTTAGGAAAGCTGTATGACTGAGTACATGGTTGTGCCCTGGTATTCAGTGATAGCACTATAACTGTATACGTACAAGGTGTGGGTCACTAACTTTAGCACTTCTAAAGTTTAAAAGCTTAACCTACAAATGACTGTTTAATATTTGTGTTATAATTAAGTACAGCTGAACTGCAAAGTAGCAGGCTACATCAATTTACCTTTGCAACCTCTAGCTAGACTTTTGTGTGCTTTGTTACATTATTAATTGTGTTCTGGGGTAATGAAGGTGGAAGCACACCCTAGATAATAGGAAAAATATCTTGGTGTGTATGGTTGTGTATATGCATATGCCAAGATGTTTATATATATGTGTGTGTGTGTATAAATATATTTAACAAAACAAACAAAAAACTCCCAAACAAATGACCACCAAAAAACCACCCCAAAACAAAAAAACCATCAGCAAGGTATAGACTAGTATGCCTTTGAAAAGATCAAACCTGGCTGGTATATGGACCTGTTAATATGCCTGACTGGGCTCACTTAGTGTCATACAGAGCCACAGGGGAGTGATTTCACTGGGGAATGGTAATGCTTATCTCCAGTCTCCTGGCAGTACACTGTTAACATCTTCCCTGCAGCCACATTAATGCTTGTCACAAACCAATTAAAGAGAGAAACTGGCAGAAAACAGCACGTAGACTCACTGGATGTAGAGTGATTGACTATTATCAAAAGGCCTTTGGAAATTTACTCTTGCTTACATACCCTTAAAGTAGTTTTGAAGCTTGTTGGACCCTTCTATTAGCCAGTTTAACTTGTTAGAGAGTGAAAAAAAAATATACCTAGAATGAGGACAGGATAATTCTTTTGTTGCTGGGTAGGCTGGTTCACAGAAGCATCCTATTAGTGGCATAGATGGTGGGACCATAAGGCTTAGAGGGGAGGACTAAAAAGGATTGAGTACTGTCTGGTGGCAGTGAGCATTTAGTTATCTGCCTGTGCAACTGGATGATAAGAGAGTTAGCTTGGTGTACAGCAAATTCAAATCTTACCAGATTTTATTAGTTTAAGCCTTACACTATGTGAAATTAAACTGCTTCTGTATTAGCACTGTATTTAGAAGTACTATAGCTCTACATGAATAAGAAGCATAACAAAAGTAGGTCTGCAGTACATAAATCCACCCATAAATAATCATCAATTGACTGTTTGCCTTCCATAAGCCTCAGTGGTACATATTACTGATGTGAGAGCTTAGGAACAATTGGCTTTTGTTGGAGACATTTAAGTTTCTTGTCATTGCAGCTTTTAAGAGCATAGAAATATTCTGGACAAAAATAGGAATATAGTACTACATAAGCATTTCAATTGTGCCATATATAATTCATAGTATTGCGGTTTGAACTGAGAAGCTGAAACCTTTCTTTGCATGATATTTTTGACTTTTTTTTTTTTTTTTGAGTTCAAACGGTTTCTTTTAAGTGTTTATTGACTTATCTGTGTGGAATTGTAAGTAGGACTTCGGGGAGGAGATGGAGGAATCCAGATGTGAACAGAATCTGTTTTGCAGGGGTGTTTTTTATTGTTTCCTTTGCTAATCTTAGGGAAAAATACCTTCAGCTGTACTCCCAAATACTGCTTAAGTGACTACATTGTCAAAACTGTAACTTTGCATTTAAGTTACCAAAAATTTGTTTTTTTATGACAGAGATAGGAGAAGTGAGGAATATGAGTCTTGTGGAATCATAATTAATTTTGTCATTTCCATGACAGTTAAACGTGATCTAATACAATCTTTTTTTATCCAGTACAAAAAGAATACAGTGTAGATGAGAGCTTTATAAAGGTACAGCAATTTAATAGCATTTTTTGAAAGTTAGTTTCATTAGAGCTACTCATCTTCCTGCAGCACAACACCAGAAAGTATCTGAAATGAGAAAGATTCTGAAATATTTTTAGAACTAGTTTTTTACTTCACTTTAGTATAAGGTTACATTGGCACACTGCAAACACTTTAAATGGGCTTAAATACTAAAGATTCCAAGGTAGTCCATTATTCTTTTTTCTTTTGCTTCAGCTTTCTTTTCCCTGTTGTTCCCTTGAAGTTCATCTGTATTTTCAGAACAAAAGTGAATTTAAAAAAATAGGATTTATATCACTTGCCTAGATCTATTTCTTGATTATGTAGAATTTCTGTTTTGTTGGAGTTTTCATTATGGTGTGCTCTCATTTAAAGTGCCTCTCATTTAATATTAAACAGTCGAGCTCATCTGAGTAGGATTTCAGTATTAAATACTTTAGGGCTTTCTTCTTACAAAAAATTAAGAAAAATCAAATTTCATATTGGTAAAACCAGCTGTTGCTGTCATTTAATTTACTTGTTCTAATCTTAGCATGGTTTCTCTTTTATCAGTTTTTGTCTGAAGGGTGAGAGACTGGATGGCAGCTATCCAGCTGTCATAGATTATACGCCATATTTGAAGTTCATCCCAAGGTACTCCTTATCTTTACATCTCCATTGCTTTAAAAATTTTATTTAATTGGCAAAATTTTACTTCCTACTGGGTCTCTAACTTTTCAATTCACGTTCAAAATAATATTCACATCGGAATATAAAACTGTGCGCTCAACTACCTTGCTCCTTAAGACTGGTGGAATTATTAAATTGCTAACTTTGTTTACTTGGATTAGAATCACAGGTCAGGAGGAAACATTTTCTTTTTTTCCTTTGAACATCACCAGACTACTTTCTCCTTTCTCTAGGGCATTTTCTGTATAACCATAAACTTAATAGTAGTTATTTTGTAAATAAAATTATGTATGCCCTGGTGAGTGGAGTGGTAAGATGTGACAGATAACCCGTATGTAGTATGAGCAGTAAGCACATACTAGAAAATCAGGAGCAGTTGCATATAAAATCTAACCTTCCAGCTACATCTTCCTCCTCAGTTCTACTATATCATAAATAATAACAAGAATGAGCACTAGCAGGTCAGATAATGATTTGGCATCTCTAAAAAGTGTGGAGTTATATTTTTATGTTTGCCGAAACGAAGAAAGCAGTGGGGTGTTAGGACTAGCATTGGAGGTGTACAAGTGAACATGAGACATCCTAGTTATTCTCTTGAAGTTCTTATCAGCTTACATGTTCATGAAAAATTTCATGGTCTGGTTAAAACAGAATTTGCATCACAGCAGGATAATGGGCTTGCAAGAATTGCTATTTTAAAAGTAGTGAACACTGTTAATGTGTTAAGCATATCTGTAAGGACAGATTTCAGTTGGGCTTTGGATTAAATTAAAATTCTTGTATTTGAGACAGGTGTCTGAATTCTCTAGCATACATTATGCATGATAAGGAGATATTTCAACGATGAATCTTCATACTATGTAGAGAGAGAAGTTCTGACAAATAAGATTGATGGTCTTAGCTATAACTGTGTACATTCTCCTTTAAACTTATCATGATTTAACATAATGGCAATAACTTTTTTTGTGTGTGTGTGTTTTTAGAAACCAGCACAATTTATTTTCAGATACGGGTTTTTGCTTTGCATTTGTGAAGGAAAGATTAAGTCACCACTTCCTTAGGTAGCACATTGTAGTGATACATATGCAGTGCATGGTGATGCCCTTTGTATTCCAGGAGAGTATCCTACACACAGTTGCCTGACTTGCCTAAGAAAATTTGACTAAGACCACAACCAAATTTTTGTCTGTTCTTTAAGCATCTATACAAATAAAAGCTTGAAATAGAAGTCGTATTTGGTGATCTATCCTATCCCAACATTTTGATTCTTTTTGGCTTACAGGCCTTTAGATAGCTTTAAGAACTGGTACTTTAATTAACTTTAAGATACTTTAATTTCAAAGGGAATTTGCATTTTAAAAACCACAGCTTTTCATTTGGGTAATAAATATGATCCTTCAGTTCTGACAGCATCAGCAGTGATGAAGAAGAGCTAAGAACGCTGGGCAGCAGTAGCAGTGAAGGCAGCACTCCAGAGAACATTGGCCCTCCTTTCATCACAGATGAAAACAGTTGGTACAACAAATGCAAAAGGGTAGAACAGAAGTATCGGCTTGCATTGGAACAGAAGGTAAAAATGGGGGGTGATGGAGCCAAAGCTGATGATCAGCCCACTGGACACATACACAATTAAGTAAAGGCAAAAGAATATATTGAAAATTATTTAGATATATATATATATATATGATCTTGTATGTTACAATCCTCAGAGTAGTTCAGCATCTTTGCGCATTGATTTGTGGGAAATGGGGTTTGAAGAGAGGGGAAGAAAATAATAATAGCAGTATCATTTAGATACAAGATTTTGCAATCTAATGCAGAAGCTTTCGCTCCTTTTTCTAACTTCAGGGTTACAGGCAGTGTGTCTATGAAGCTGTTAGGTTCCAATGCTGAAGTGAACATGACTGCCCACGTGATTTTCCTCTTCCTTAGAGGCCACAGAATTTTAGTGATGTAGGTAGACTGCCAGTTGAAGGGTTTTGTAATGATAATAATGTTAAAATTTAACATTTAGTCTTAAAGTAAACAAAAATTATCAGCAAAGTAATCCATCTAGGAATGAAAAGTAGAGCTATTTTCTCTAGTGATATTGAAATGTTTTTTTAGAAAATACATACTTTTAAGACCTGCTTCAAGCTAGAATGGGAAAGGAGGGAAAAAAAGCAAAAAAAGTGTTTTATGATTCAATTTTAATAATTTGTGTGGCTTATTGGATATTATTATCAAAACCAAAGGTAGGTTTTCTCCCTACCATCCAAAATACCATAAGTTAAGGTGAATTATATGTAAAAAATTTAAAATATTTTAATATTTTTAAAAGTGAAGTGCTTGTCAATTTTTTTTCATGACATTGTATTACAGCTACAGCGAACAATCCAATTAGCTAGTGTCAGAGAGAATAGGGGAGACTGTTGATAGATGCTGAAGAAACAGTGCACAGAAAAAGAAACGGGTCACAGTACAGTAATCATAATTAATCATAGACAGAGTACTTTTTTTCAACCAAAGGGGCTTTCTGACATCCCGTGTGTTGGAAAAGAGGCTGCTCATGATCAGAAGAGCAGCAAGCTGAAAATAATTTCTTTTTAGTAATTGCTATAGTGAGCCTGATATCCCTGCTTTTGCTCTAACATAATTCACGTTGCACAAACAAGTGATGAATAACTTTTGTGCCTCTGAAGAATGTGCAGTCATTGAAGCTTACCAGGGTTTCAATATGACAAATGATAAGATAAAGCTGTCTGTGTCTTCTGGGTTGTTTGAATGATAGTATAGGGTCGAGTATTACCTTAGCAAGATAAATCCTAGCTTTGATTTATTTCATCAGCAATGATATGCCCGTTTAGACCACGAATCCTTGGCCTAGTAAGATACTACTATCCTGTCTTGGATACTTGCCCAAAGTGGATGTGGAGAGAAGAATAAAACCAAAGCAAGTATATATGTGCACTGTTTTTCCTCTGATATATTCTTTGCCAACACATATCAGCTTAAGGACTTCCTGAAGTTGATAAGGCTGTCTGTTTAGTAACCTATGATGAACTTCCTAATGCTTATAAAATATCCACTTGACTCCCTCTAAATTTTTAGCATTAAAATACTTTTTTTGCAAAGTGTTCTGCATATCTACCATCTGTTGTGTGAATAGCTGCCTCCTTTTCTGTCTTCTGCTGGCTTCACTTCATGGTGCCTCGCTCTTGTATTTTAAAAAATAATGAACAACCGCTTTCTTCCTGCCCTCTCTAGGCCACTCTAGAAAGATAAGTTTGTCTTTTCCAAAGACAAATCTTGTCCAGATTAATGAGTCATAGTTTACACATTTGCTACTGATGTGGAAGTTATCCCTTCCCCCTTTTGGGATGGCGTAAACTGTTCATCTTTCTGTAGTAAACTCCTAAATTCTGAGTACTATTTATACTGGAGTTTTACATGCTTTTCACTGATGGGATGATGCATCTCCATGTTATTATAGGTACAGGTAGATATTGTTCATAGTGTTCTGTTTCTAATACCGGTGCTTCATATCTAAAATCTTTTTGTCAAATGCTTGTTTGATGTTTCTGGGAGGCATGTTTCCTAATGAATCATTTTTCAAAATGCCACTTAGAGCTACAAGGAGTACCTTAATGTTCAAAATAACAGTAACATTTGATAGGGCAGAACTAGGCATACTGAAAAGCTCTGAAGTTTCCTTGGAACTCGTACTGAGACTAAAATAAATCTAGTGAACAGAACCATATGTAATCATGGAATCACAGAATAGTTGTGGTAAGATAGTACTGGCAGCAGCTGGTGTGGTCCCAGGCAGTCTCAGGTCAGTATAGCTGTAGGCAGTTTTTATCCTGGTCCTCTGAAACCAGGAGAGAACCTATGAAAGAATTACACATTTTTTCACAGGCTTCAAGAAATATGCAAGATTTTTTTTGCAATATTGACTTGCTCTATCCATCTTTGAGTAAGAATGCATAAGAAGCTGCTAGCATCTGACATAAGAGCCCTACTTAGTATTGTAACCAGGTGTGTAATTTGTGAATGTACTTTGTGACCAGCCTGCCATCACAGATGCTGTTACATACTCACATTGTGGATTTTTGTAAATCACTAAGTAGTTGGAGTGTGATTAGGGCTGCCTTATATATTCTATAGAATCAATCTGGAAAAACAATTACATAAATGCACATGCATTTTCCAGTTGTAAATGTCCAATGTGCCATTCAGTTGTCATACCTTATGCTCTACCCTAGACAAATATTTTTTTCCAATAACTTCATCATTTTAGTTGTGATGTAGTATTGCAGTTTTTGAAGAAACTTTAAAATGATGTATTTTTTTTAATGTCTGGATCCCTTTCATTAATATGGAAACATTCTACTGTTGTTCTTGTGGAGTAGCAAACAACCTTGCCTCTGTTAAGCTGTAGAGTTCTGATATTTTTCTTGTACCAGTGCTGTTCTGTGTTGCTTTTGAAAAATGGACTAGTGGTTCATGCTGATGGCATTCCTGTCTCAATGTTTCATCCATTATTCTATTCCCCTGTAGGAATATAAATAAGTACATGATTTTCATGGTAGCTATTAAGAAATATAATACTAATCTTAAGTCAATTTTCTATTCTGCGTAAAAAATAAAAATACGTACAACAAAACCAAAGTCTACATGAGTGAAACCAGAAAAAATGTGAACATATGTAATGAAAAAGTTTTTGATAGTATGTTCTTTAAGACCTTCTAACATTTATATTTCCAGGGTTATCTTGAAGAATTGGTACAACTCAGAGAAAACCAGCTATCGGAATCTGTCTCACAGAATAAACTGATGTTACAAAGAATTGAAGATATGGATCTAGCCCATAAAATGGAGAAGGAACAGCTGGAATATATCATTGTGGAACTGCAAGACCAGTTGTAAGTTCATATAACGGAGAAACGTTGTTAGAGTGGTATTATGTAATTTACTTAATTTATTTAACTATACAATATGAAAACCTTCTGGTCCTGAGGAAATGAGTCAAACTTCTTAAATTAATTTGTCTTTTAGTTTGTTGTTGGTTTTTTTTCCTGACAAGTCTTATCTTTAAGAGTTACTTCCCTAAAAATCAGTAGTGTAAGAGAATAATTCAGAAGGGTTTTTTTGTTTAGGTTTTTTTGATTTATTTTTTTTTTAAGATCTGAAACAGCTTACAATAAACTTGCTTAATTTTTTAAGACATTTCAATAAAAATCCCAAGCACAAATATGGGTTAGGCAAAGAATTGATTGAGAACTGTCCTGCAGACAAGAACTTGTGTGTGTTGGCTGATGAGGAGCATAAAATGAGCCATCAGCATGTGTTTGTTACCCAGAAAGCCAACTGGATCTTGGGCTGCAGCAAAAGAAGCATGGCCAAGCAGGTCAAGGAAGGTGGTTCCTCCTTCTACTCTGCTCTCATGAGACCCCCCCCGGAGTACTGTGTCCACTCCTGTAGCTGCCAACATAGGACAGTGTACAAAGCTGTTGGTGTGAGTCCAGAGGAAGGCCACAATGGTGATCAGGGAGCTGGAGAACCTTTCCTATGAAGACAGGCTGAGAGAGTTGGTTTTGGGAGAAGGCTCTGAGTTGACCTTATAGTGTCTTTCCAATATTTGAAGGGGGCCTACAGAAAAGCTGGGAAGGGACTTTTTACAAGGGCATGTAGTGGTAGGACAATGGATAATGGTATTAAACTGAAAGAGGGTAGATTTAAGTTAGACATTAGGAAGAAATTCTTTTATGTGAGGATGGTGAGACGTTGGAACAGGTTTCCCAGGAAAGCTGTGGCTGCCCCCTCCCTGGGAGTGTTCAAGGCCAGGTTGGATGGGGCTTTGAGCAACCTGCTCTAGTGGGAGGTGTCCCCGCTTGTGCAAGGAGGATGGAATTAGATTATCTTTATTGTCCCTTCCAGCCCAAGCCATTCTATGAATTCTTGGCAACCATGTAAAAAATATATTAGAAGCAACTTCCTTTTGAACACTTTTTAAAATATTAGGCAGGAGAGAATAAAGAAGTATTTATTTTCTTGGTAGAGATTCTGTTTTGTTTATGTGGGGCTCAGAGACGATAGAAGTTTACCTGGCATTCCTAAAAATACTCAAACTGATGAAGCAGTTTGCTACTCACCTTTCCTTCAATGCAAAGCAAAAAGATAAAACATCAGGAAAGGGCTTAATTTTTCAATAGCATTAATGACTACCTATATGAATACTTGAGTATCTTATGATCCTTACGTAGTTTATTCTCCCAGCTCTATTTGTTTGGCAGAGAGCTACTATTCTTCTGCAGAAACCACCCCTGGTAATGCTTAAAGACTCATAGAGATGAAAGACTCACTGCAGGGTGATAAATTGCCACAGGACTGCTGTTGTATGCATCTGCAGTAACTGTATGTTCCATTCTGTTCATAACAATTACAAAATAAATTTATATGGTCTGGGCCCTGAAGTAAAATGGAAGTCATCTGTGGCCTTTGAATCAGTCCAGGTTGAAGAGAATATAAAGTAGACTTTGGGGTATTTTGGTTCACTCTGCTTAGTGTTTCACAGAGTCATCATTTCGATGGATCTTTTCTATGCAGTAGAAAGTATTTCTAGCTTGGAAAGAAAGATTTTTTTTTTTTTCTTTTTCAATTTTTTTCCCTCTTCTGATCTCTGTCTTGTGGTAGATCCTTTTATTGCCGGTGCTTGAAATGGATTTTATCAAAATACTCAGGAATACAGCATTTGCATTTTAGTTATGTCAATTTCAGAGTTGAAGGGGGAAAAAAAAGTTTCTTTAAGCCTTTCTTTTTTTTCTTTTTTCTTTTTTTTTTCTTTCTGGTGTCATGTAAGCTTTTGAGAGTAATCTGTTCTTCTGTTCTTGACTTCTTTTCTGAACTTACTGATGCAGTTAATGATTCATGTCACATTTCATTAGCCTCCCTTATTATTTTGGGGGGGTTTAGGAGAGAGGTCTGAGTTAATATAAACCCACCCTGATAATTGGGAATTTTGAATGTTCAGACCTGCTTTTAATTTTTAGGTGAGTTATATGCAGTCAGACTGGTCTAAAGATATGTCTTTGGGGTTTGTTTGCTGTAAAGACTCAAATTGTGGACCAGTTCTTGTTGTATCTTGCCAGTGTGTTCTTGTATAGCTGTTTGAGACACTGCAGTCAGAAACCTGGACACTAAATACTTGGAGAGAGAGGTATAATTTTGCATTGTTCCTGCTGTAAGTGTAGCAGGACTGTCAGATAAACTCTTCCTAAAGTGCATTAGGAACTTACAGTTCCTTACTGGGGAGAGGTAAGGGAAGAAATATTTCTGGCTGGTTTCTGATTGTGAAGACCAGTCATAGTTAAAATCTTTTAGTCATCCTTACATACTTGGGTTTTTTTCCCTATTTATTTATTTAATTCTAACCTGGCAGCAGCATATGTTGTATCACTAATATAACTGTAATAAAGCATGAGTTTTGGCCAATTGCTTTTTATGGTCCAGCTGTTTTAGAATGGTGTTCATGTAATTCCAAATTTTAGTGTTTTGCTCCCCTACCACTCCTAGCATTTTGAAGTAATGAATGTATACTGTAATCTTTCTGAATTCTCTACCAGCAGCTAAGAGCAAGTTTGAGACTGACTCTGCCCAAGTCATATTACATTACTGTTTGTAAAACTCTGGGATCTCATTTAGAATCATTTGCTGTGTAATGGAAACTATTATAAATAAACATTGTACATTCTCTTTTTAATGATACTTTTCTATTCCTCTGGTTGTTGTTGACAGTATCGGTTGTTATTGTTGCTGATTGGAAACCAGCTAACACTGATTATAAATAAGGCCTTCAGGTTATATGTTGGATTTACTATAGAGAAACTTTTCCATAGTCACATTTAATAAAACAATTTGCTGTAAAGCATGAAATAGGAGATAGGAGATTGGAAAAATGTGGAAATAATTTTTGTTTTACAGCTGCTATGCAAAACTTACTGTTCTATATTTTTCAATATTCTTAATTTTTTCTTACATGCTTGAGTATCCTGAGACCTACACAGTTTTCAGGTTATTAAAAGTTATTTTGATGATCTCTATACTAGTTTGTAGAAAATACGGAAGCTGAAAATTTATCAAATCAGTTACTCACTCTTTTAACACTTTTTGTCTCAATTTAATTGCATTACTCAGTGATATGTTCACTTGTCTGGGGATTGGAGGTCTCACTTTGCTGGCAGGTATGTGATGGCAAATCATGTTAGTAAAGTGAAACTGCAACCTGTTCATTAGTCAGAAATAATTAAACTAATGTACAGGTGATCAGGCAGAAGGTTCAGACCAGACATTAGAAAACATTTCTGTACTCAAAGGGTGTTCAAACACTGGAACAGGCTTCCTAGAGAGGTAGAGAATGCCTCAAGCCTGTCAGTCTTTAAGAAGCATTTGGACAATGCCCTTAACAGCATCCTTCGACTTGGTCAGCCCTGAATTGGTCAAGTTGGACTAGAGGATTGGTTTAAATCCCTGGTTCTGTTTTGTTCTAAAAACAGCTTCCTCTTTCATCACACTTCAGCATCTCGAGATGGAGTAATTGCCTTGTAATATGTGTCACATGTAATATGTATGATCAATATAAATGATGAGGCATGTTCTGGCTTTTGTTTGCTTTCTTCAGAAGTCTCTGCCATCACTGGGACATGGCTACGGTTGAACATTAGAGAAAAGTACTTTTGGATCCATTCTTTTATAGAAATGGTGTATTTGTATAGTGAGGGTGGGGCAGTTCTTAAGGCCTTAGTTCTTCAAACTAACAGCTTCCAAGTGCTCAAAAATAACAGCTCATGAGAGAACAGCTAAGAGACGCCTGTGATCCATGGTGTGTCTAACTGAAGAAAACAGTTTGAATTCTGTAACATTCATTGATGGGAGAGAGATCTTAAATTATCAAGGAACTGTATCCTCGAGTATTCAGAGCTCACAGAGGCAGCCATTTCTTCCTCCTCTAATGTCCTACAAAGAAGTACTGAACATCTTTTGGCATAGAGAGACTTTTGATTGTGCACCCTCCCAGTAAAAAAGTTCTAAGCACATCCCATCAGGTATAGGTATATTTATTTATTAAAAAATTATGTGTACTACTTACTGCTATATTATGTGCATTATAAAGCAAACATAAAAATAGAAATTTAAAAGGATGATATGAAGATGAAATAAACACTTTTTTTTCTTTTTCTTTTCTTTACCCATTTATTAACAATACAAAAGCTATTTTCTTCCTGTAACCCTGGTGTTTCACGGAGTGGTATGTGGAAGGAAGGAAAGTCAAGAAAATTTCTCTGTATTTGGAATTCTGTCTTTGGTTATGGCACAAATAAGACTCAAATTAAATTGTAGGGATATTCATGACATATTGTATTCAGCTTGTTGGTATAGTTAAGAATTTTTTGTATGTTTTAGCAAATCTGAAAGCTAGGGTTATTGAATTTGTCTGGCTGCTACTACAGAATCAGTCAGTGTTTTCAAGCCAAAACAGCACTTGTACTCCATTCTTAGTATTTGAATACTGCTCTCTGATAGATCCAGCAACGCTGGAGTTCCTGTCTGGATTATACAAATGTCTTTGTGAACGCAGGAAGTGACAATTTAGTTGCAACCCTGCGAGACTGTTTGTTTCAGTGACCCTTTTCATTACAGTAAATGTTCTATGTATTTTTCCCCTCCTGTGTTATACACAGCTGGTCATTTATGCTTCCACTTTTCTAGGCATTGACTGTTGGGCTGTTCTGGCCACACACCTCATTTTCCCTATGTTAGCACTTTATTGAGTTAATCTGCATTCTGCCTTTTGGAGAAGCCCATCAGCTTGCTCTCAGCATCACCCAAACATAGCCACAATAGTTCTGTGGGAGCAGCATGCAAAGTAAATTCATACATGTTTAAGTCCAGGCAAAATAAGCTTCTCTGTTTCAAATACAGCATATCATATCAGATCTATTATGGAGTACCGAAAGATTTACTGTACTCTTTGTTGCAATGATAATTCCTTTCCAAAGACTGATTATGCCCCATTTGATTGAAAACCTTGCTTCTGAAAAGAGTATTTGTACTTTTCCCTGCTTTGTCAAGATTCTCTTTGTAAAAGCTCTAGAACCTTCACAGTGCTGCCAAAAATATTCTGCCCAAGATCAGGCAGGAGCAAGTCACAGATGAAGTCACAGAAAACTCCTCCTTGTAGAGGATATAGGCTACAGATGTGCTGTCAGATACAAAGCAGAGAAAAATTAGTTCAAGGAAACTGAAGCAGAAGGGTCTGAGCAGAGGCTTTGAAGTTTAGCCTGGGTCCTGTGTCTTCTGAGATAAATGTTAGATGTGAGTTCCCTGCCTTTGTAATTCTTCCTCTTTAGCACTCTTACCTTCTTTTTCAAATAGTTGACTTGTAAGGTGCTTTTTTTTTTTACTATTTTTTTTAATTTGAAGAAACTTGAATGCCTCAAATGCAAAAATACAGTAAATCAAATTTGTTGTAACTGCTTTATTTTGTCACTGAAAGGAACTGGGAGATTAAAATTTTATGTTTGATCTTCGTGGTGAATTTCTTTCCTAGAATGTCAAACATCAGAATGCTAATCCTTCTTTCCTTTTAAAGCTTTCATGGATCCTTGCTATCAAACTGTAATTCATTTTAGCCGTGCTTTTTTGTTTGTAATGCTGCTTCCATGTCCTCGGTTTCCCTCAAGTTTGAAGCAGCAGTTTTAAATCTGTAGTATTTTGGTCTGGTCTGTTTCCACTGAGGTGGAAACTTGTGAAGACATGGGAGTTTCCTTTTTGCTTAAAAGAAAATCAGGAAAAAGTTCATCTGGGTGTAGTACTAAGACAGACAGACTCCTGCAATTTGGAGTGGAGCATGTGGTGAGGCACAGGAAAAAAAAAATTATGCAGAATTAAAAAAAATTGCAGCCAAGCCTCCAAGATGATGAAGGACACACTGGTCTTAGAGTTTTTTTTCTTTTTCTTTTTCTTTTTTTTTTTTCTTCTAACCCAGCAAATTCTTCAGTCATTCCAAGTCAACATTCCCATATTCAGCTTTCTGTAATTAGAAAATTGCATTTAAAAAGGGGCTTACAGACAAGTATCTGCCAAAACAAGCATATGGATAGAAGATCCATCTTACGGTTATAACGTTGGGATATCTCTGCTCAAACTCTTGTTGGCTTAATATGTGAGTGGAAGTTTTAAAAAGTGGTTGTTCTGTCAGCTCAAAGTCCACCCAATTTAGCATTTTGTGGTTTGTACTGCCTTTTTTAGTGGACCTAAAGGAAGTGTATTAAAATGGCAAATTACGAAGACCACCACTGGTTTTGGTAAAGTTTTCTTGATCTATTCTGAAGGAAGATCTTTATTTTTCTTCCCCTGCCCTCCACCCCCATAGAAATGTTCTTTTAGAAGGCCTTCAGCTATAGACAGGTAATTTGTATTTACACAACTGATGTGGTAACAAATAAAAACAAACCCTGAATGACAAGCTCAGTTTGAGAGAACATTTACTAATAGCAAATTTCTTAAGCTGTCAAAGAATAGCTGTTTGCTAAGAGTCCTCCATTTTCCAGCAGAACGGATCTGCTGATTGAACAACTGAGGTTTTTTATTTAATAGTTTTGTTGTAAATCAAATTCAGTATTTTTCTTCTTTTCAGTCAAGACACACTATATGGGGAAACTGGTTGTGTTGTGGCTGTTCTTCTCCAGAAGAATCAGGTGTGGTTATTTTTCCAAGGACACAAAGAGTGTTGGTCACGTGTTGCAGTAGTATTTCAGTGCACACACATAAAGTTAACATGCTGTAGTGTGTTTTGATGCATTCTGGATATCTGTATTCTGAAGTCAAATCTCCAGCATGATTGGACTGGAATTTAAGTATAAAGCTTCTGGTGTTTCTGGCAAAACTGGCTTATCCAGGTTACTCCCAAGGTCAAGGATTCAAAAGCTGTATAAAATTGATGACAGTCATTTTTTTACTGGAGAATATATTTCAAGATCTCTAGGAGATCATAAAGGAGGACAGGAAGGTTGCTGAAGAAGCTTCAAGGAGATCTATTTTGTGGCACTACTCAAGCCTTTGCTGTGAGACATGAAGATCAGGTGGTCAGTCAGAGTTAGGCAATGTGGTGCACTAGGACATACCTGTTTTTTTTTCACTGCAGCAGCTGCCATTAGAAAGTCTGCCGGGATCTAACTGCTCTGGCACCTAAATTGGGCAATGCTGTGTCTGGGCACAGGGCACAAACCTGAGAGAGGTGATACATTGCAAAAATTTGCTGGTAAGTACCAACTTTTCATACCTGCTGATCTAATTTCTCAAAGTCCAATGACATACCAGTCCAGACAGCTCACTGTCTTGCTGAACTACTGATGATTTGATAGTTCCCTTTTATTTTAGAGTTGCTCTTACAGATTTCAGTTATATTCATGTATGCTATCAATTTGAGTTTGCATTCCATATTTCCTGTCCTAAATAAAGTTTTTTAAAGCTTGTTCTTTCTTATTACAATGTTCTTTTATTTTTTTTAAGCTTTTATTTTCACTTTTACTTTTCACTACTCAGGTAGTTCTTGAACTGGAGCACTCATCTGATACAATTCCCTTTTTTAGGGAATTAGTCTGTTTGGTTTATTTCCTGTCTTCATCTGCTGGTAGGAGGGCAAATTGCCAACTGGACTGGCATTTCCTGGATTTGGAGAAATTAAACTTGCAGGTAAGAAATTACTGGTTTTTCATAGGTATAATTGGAAACAGAACTGACTTTATTAAACAAAAAAATCTCTGTAAATGGGCCTTTCAGAATAGCCTCCTAATGGAATGCATCTGGATTTAATCCAAGGGAAACTGGAAAAATTCAATCTAGCCAAAAAGAGACCAGATATTTTCTGTGGTTACCAAGATACAATTTTTCAATATTAGTTTGGACTGAATTTGAGATTAAAATTTACTTACTTATTTTCAGATTCCCAGAGGTAATACAGTTCCTGTATAGTAAGTGGCCAAAGTTAATCACCTTTTTAGAGAGTATTTGTTTTGCATGCAGAAACCCCACATCCAGGTTGTCATTTGTCCCCATTTCTCACTACAAAGGAGTGAATCAAGTCAAGTCACACTTTAAAAATGCAGAAGTCTTAGATGTGTTAATTCAAAGGAGTAATTTCTTGCCCTTTGAGAGGTAGCTGGGCTGCCAAAAACAATGCTATTGCAAACAGAACTACTTGAGGGACTGCATTATAAATTAAATAAATTTCTAAAAGCTAAAAAAAGAAAAAATTAAACTTGACCATTTTCAGAGTGGCTTCTACATGATTGTACCAACACTGTAGGGGCAGCATGATGTGGATTAGGGATGGAAATGAGCAGTAATTTGTCATTTGTATATTACTGTTGTATGTGTACCATAATTAATTACATTCTGCTTGTTCTTAATAAATAACCTCTAAATAATAAATCATTAAATAAACATGTCAAGTAAAATAATAAAAGTTAAGGAAATTAGGAAGTAAATATTTTTGTGAATGCCTGGCAAAGACAGGCCCACTAAACATTAGTGAAGAAGGATGTTTATTGGAAGGTTTCACTTATCTCACTTTTCCCTTCTTCTTAAATATACAATTAGAAACCTTAAAAGTCAAAACCAGGCAGAGATGTTTCTGACAATAGCTTTATAAGCCTGTATTAATACTCTGGTTGTTGCTGATATTCTTGAATTAAAGTAAGTAAATTTACAGGCCTGCAGGGGAGTATGTATCTGCACTTCAAGCAGACACTCATTCCTAACTTGGGTATCTGTTAGTGTTCATTAGTGGATCATCAGCATTCATTTTTAAGAGGCAGGAATTCATTAGCAGGATGTTTTCACTGAATACTTTTTGTCTTCTAAGAGGAGATGAATTTAAATAGCAGTTCCTGATGTAAGCCAAATATTTGTTCTTTTTAAATGATGTATTCTACCATTATGGTCTCATTTCTTTGGCTGCTAGTTTTTCAGGTTATTAGTTGCAGCAGTATTTGGAATTTTTGTGGAGGTTTTCTTTAAAACCCCACCACCATTAAAATGTCGTAACTGAAACAAAGTATCCTGATCTAACTTGGTGAGACTGTGTATATTATACTTCACACAATGGATAAATCTATGCTGCGAAGTGACAAAGGATATTTGATCACTTTAAAAGCAAAGTTTTGAAAATATTGTCTCCAGTATCACCAATGCCTGTTCCTGGAATAAATCCCGAAAAGCATTTTGCTGGGTTTGCCTCACCCCTCTTCAGTATGAAAATAGAAAGTCAGCAGTCACCTCCAGAGGAATTAGAAATACTCTTTTCCTGCCTGTCACCCCTTCATTATTTCTTGATTTTTTGAGATGTTTATCAGAGCTCTAAGAATGATATGATCTTAAAAATATTTATTGGGGTGAGGACTGCTCAGGGCAAAAATGTTGGCAGGAAGAGAAAAACATCTATTTTCTTTCTGTAGATCACAAGTGAACTTCTGATACTTTTTGCCAAAATTACTATAAAGAGATGGAAATGATTGCGGATAGACAAGATACCAGTTAGTGGATGGAGGGAAAAGTTCACAGGTTTCCATATAACCAAGATTTTTTTTGCCTAGATTAGGTTATGTATTACCTATCAGTTTAACCCTGTTGCTCTTATAATAAATTCTTACGTATTTTACCTTCTTTACACAACTTTTTACTCTCCACAGTCTCGCTATGCTAGTCCAGGATACCCTATTCAGCCATATTGCACATGTGCCTTTCTTTCATCAAAAAATAATACATACAGTCTCTTAAGATCAGTTTTATTCTCCATGTACCAACTAGCTTCCTGAGATTACTGGTAGAAGCCATTGTTTTTATTGCCTTTACAGCTTGTTGTAATATGCTCATTCCCTTGTTATCACTCAAACTTGTCTGCATTTCCTCATTTTTTAATTTCTCTCTATAGTAAGCACATCTCTCTCTTATCTGTTGTCTTCCCTTTTTGGAATATCCTTGCTTTTACTCCTATATTACATGACTTAACATATTGTCTACAAACTTTATCTTGCATCATTCTTAAATCCTCACAGCTACAAAACCAATAGAACCATATTTAGTTTAATTTTATTTAACAGTAGAACTAAATACTTGTGGTCTTCAGTGCTCTTTTATAGATTTTTTTTTTCCATATTATGCTTATAAATTTTAAGGTATTGCACTTAATAAAATCTAGGCTTTGAGTCTTGGCCTACAGGCATTTGAGTCATTCTGTTTTGCCGTTGTTTCTTGACAGTGGTTTGTTCTTGGGAAAAGAAGCAATAGGAGAAAATATGCTTGTACGCAGGCCATTCAAGTTCAGTCTGTTTTACTACAGGTCAGCATTTAGTAGAGAAGCTTATCTCTTACATTATATTTTTTTTGTGAACTTTTGGTTATGTTTATGAAACATTTCCCAGTCAAGGCCCAAAGAGTTCAGCAGTTAGTTTTTTATGTGTGTGTAAAAACCAGAAAATAATAGTTTTGCATTCTGTGCTTGAGTATTTTGTGAAACTTATACATTTCACTAATATCCCCATTTGGCTTTTGTTTTCCCCACCAATTCTACATTTCCTATATTTACTCTATGAAGACTTCATTATAATTTTTCTTCTGAAAGCTTTTATATGCCAAACTTATTTTGATATACTACCAGATAAATAACTTTTAATAGTAATATTTTTCTTCTGGTTAAAAAGCCTGAGAGTAAACATCTAGAAGGAAGCAGCCTAGATTTGACCATGGTGGATTTGGCAGTGTTAGGTTAATGATTTGATGCAATGATCTGAGGGGTCTTTTCCAACCTAAGTAATTGTATGAGTCTGTGCAGTTTAATACTTTGACTCTTAAAAGAAGAATATGCATAAATTGATACTGTCTTTGTTTATCCTGAGAGAACTGCTGTTTGCAAGCATCACCTTTAGTCTTTGCTGCAGTGTAATCTCATGATACTTTAAAAATAGCTGCAAGAGAACACATAGCTAAATAATCTACAAGGCTGAAAAAATGAGTGGTAATTGCTACCACCAGCTATGAACATTTTTTCTAGCTTCCTATTGTCTAGAGTTCTATTTTATATGTACTGGATACTGTATTTGGACTGAATTTTTATATTTGAAGTTATTTCTACATTTTTAAAGGATTAAAAATAAAAGCATAGCAGATTTAAGAGGAGAATAGTTATTTCTGTTTCCTGCTTGTGCCTGATTTTCTTCCTGAGTGTGGTTGAGTGGTTTGAGTAGTGATCTGCTGGATCTTTGATTAAATGTTGTTATGCTAAAATTCCTGCAGCAGTTTGTCAAGCCTTTGTTTTAAAATTTCTTTGCCACACAGAAACGGTGAAATTTCAGGTTACTATAGCATAAAGATTTGTGCAAAAAGCCTCAAGTTTAGAAACCTATGTAAAATGCCAAAATCCCATTCTTAGCAACTTGTCTGGAGATGTGTGTTTTTCTCATCTTTGCTCAACACGTTTATTTAATAATAATTTGCACTGCTGCTGAGTTATGTAGTGATAACATACAGGAGTTGTCCAAATGGGAATTTACAGATGTGTTATATGTACATGAATTTGCATTCAGTGACTGTGTGCATAGTTGCTAATATAAACTGTGTCCTGTCACAGAAGTTCTACAAGAGCATACAAGGAGCATACATTTCTGAATAAGGAGGCAACGTAGCCTCACTGGCTAACCTCATAAGAACTTGCTAGGTTGCTGTGTTGCTTTCCTCAGATCAATAAGGCTTTAACAGACCTGTTTAATGCTCCATGTTCCCCTGGGATTAGGGGAATGACATGGAGAAGTGAATACCACACAAAGTATTGGAAATAATTGAGAGCTTTAGGTTATCAACATGGCATTCCAAAGTGTATTGCAGTGGTTATTCCTACAAACCCCTTAGAGAGGAGGGAGGGGGAGGGAGGGCAGTCCCAGGGTAGAAAAAGTTTGTTGTAGGTATGCTTAGGGAATTCATCATCTTGAGAAAAGTTTCTTGAAAATAGTTTTGCTCACTTTAGTAGTGTTTACACCACCACCCCTTACAAAATTGCTGTGCATCTGTGTCCTTTCAAACTCAGCTACTAAAAAATCCTCACTGAACTCATTATTGTCCTACCTCATTTTGTGGGAAATTTGGGCTCTTTGGGTGGTGGTATGTGCCCTTACTAAGTTTTTTGCCTAAACAGTTCAGAATAAGAACTGTATTGTAAAAATAGACCTGTTGACAATCTTATTTATGAATTCACATAAATGTATGTGTACCACAAATTCTTAATTTTCTATTTTGCTTGGCATTTCAGATAATAAAGATAAAACAGAGACTGATGTGGCACTCAGTGCCATGATCTGGAAACCACAGTGGTAGTTGATTAACCAAGTTGGACTTGATGATCTCAGAGGTCCTTTCCAACCTGGCTGATTCTGTGGTTCTGTGATAACATTAGGGCTTTTGGCTTTGGGGCATTTGGCTTTGAACAATAACTGCACCAGGCCACAGTGTAACTGGTTCTAAAGCAGCATTCTACTATTGCCTAGGATTTTTAAATGGGAGGATTTCTGGGATTACTGATAACAAGCAGTATTACTTTTGTTTCTAGAGTTATTCTACAGGAGTATAAGAGTAGGTTGGCGGTTGCCTTGCACTGCTGGAAAAAGCTGATTTTGGAGCCTGAAGAACCATGTACTTTCCTTATTTCTGTGTGACTTTTGACAGATGATTTCCAATATTGGCATATTAGCTTCCTTGCTTCCAGAATTTTAGAAAATTGGTCTGCTTCATGGGAATATGAGGCAAAAAACAATTTGAACATGTGAGGTACTCAGTTAACACATTTTCTGTAATTTAAAAATACAAATTTCTGGAAACCGCAAGGTGTTTTATTTTACCTGAAAGCATATAATACAATCAATGTATCTGGTTTGTAGCTCATTCTGTGAAAGTATTGGTGAAGGGGGTGTGCAGACTGAAAAAAAAAAAAAAAAAAAAAAAAAAAGAAAAAACGAAAAAAGAAAAATTGGAAAGTAAAACTATGCATTCTCATAGTTGCTTCCCCTAGGAAAAATGAACAGTTTAAGATACTTTATGAAAATTGCAATCTTTTGGTTATTCTATATAGAACATCAATTTGGTCAGGACTATTTGTCCTGTTTTTCTTTCTGTACCTGAAAGAATTGCATTTAATAGACTGAGATTTAATGCTTTTTGTATTCACAGGACTGTGTTAAAGAATAATGACTTGAGATCAAGACAAGAATTAACTACTCACCTCACCAATCAGTGGCCTTCCCCAGGAGCTCTGGATGTCAATGCTGTTGCCTTGGACACTCTGCTCTACAGAAAGCACAATCAACAGTGGGATGAGTAAGTTGAATATTTATTTTGAGTCACCTTTGGAGGAACAGGAAAACTCAGAATTATACATTACTCATAGTGTACACTGAGAGGGACTGTAATGGAATTACCTGTTACAACATATAAGATCAGCTGGCAGAAAAAAAATCACAATAAAAATTTCTGTCCTTTGGATTAATAAAAAAAAGGGAAATTATTGCTTTAAGCAGAAACAGTGGCTTAGGAAAAAAGAACAATAACAAATGTTAATTTTTCATCTCTTAAACTGCCTAGTATTTTTTAGAAAACTTTTTAAGGAGAATTGGAGCTATCTGATTAGATCTTTAAATGTGTTACTATTAAATATTAATTGCTTTGCAGAAAAAGTTTTCAAAGTCTGGACCAACTGTCAGCAGAAGGTAGTCTTTCTCAGTCCTCTCTGGATCCAGGTCACTCACAGGATGGGAAGCAGGATGGAATGAATTTGTTAAATGAAGGTACAGAGACAGCCTAGTGGCTTTATTTTATTTTGTTCTTCATAGCACTGTGAATGTGGTAAATTTTCAATGTGAACAAAATATACATTGAACAGCATATTTTTTCATTTTTATGTAATCTTTTTTTTTTACTTTCCCTAAGGACTATGTTTCAAATAAGTTTGGATTTATAAAGATGTCCACCCCACCCCCAAAAATTATAAGACTTCATGCTGTATCTAGAGCTCAGCTTTGAATATGTTGCCTGTCTTCCTTTTCCATCACAGAACTAGAGACATGTCAGCTGCAAGGAGTTCTTGAAGTTTCCTTTTTTAGTTTTTTAAAAGAAAAATTAAAGTTGCACTGGTTTTGCAACTTCCACTGTCATTCTTATATCATGCATTCAACATTTATCTCTGGAGGTGCAGCCTGATGGTGTTTCTGTTAAAATAGAGCATCATGATAGGAGTCACCATATAGATGGCATACAAACACACACATCCTTTCAAAGTCTGTATGCCTGTCATAGTTCAGCTGCTCCATCTTGTGGGCAGTTGTGAAAAGTAGAAAAAATGCTGGAAGACTTCTGAAAAAATAGTATGGGTACAAAACATAAATTGCAGTATGAAATCCCCTTTGTATATCATAGAGTATTAACTTTAAATAGGATTAATGGCACAGATAAGTTCATAACTTAAAAATTTCTTGTTTTTCAAATAGCAAGGTTCTAAAATTTAGAACTTTTTAAAAATCATGAACAGTTAAAATGTAAGTTATTTCAAGTCAGCTTAGAGAAAGTGAAATAGAATAAGCATGGCTATTATAAAGAGATATCTTGTGCAGTTCTAATTTCAAATGTTTCTTTATGATGTTATTTCAGGTTATGCTTTGTTTTATCTTCTGTATATTAGTGTGTAAATTATGTAAGAAGTGTGGCAAAACCACTGATGATTAACAGCTTATTATTATTTCAAGATTTAAGTTATTGTTTCAAGACTGCCTCTAAAGGCTGCATAACAAATCATATCTAAATTCCTGTGGTTCATCAGTACTTAAGCTTTAATAGGATTTTCTAAGACATGACACATGATCCTGCTGTTCAAATATCTCTGGTCTAACTCTCAGTATGGCAGGTTTAATTAAAGTATTAGAAGTAGTAAACTTTCACATTACTACTAAACCCACACACATGACCATTTAGCTTCAGACTTGTTGAAATCAAGAACTGTGCCCAGCATTCCATTGCTCCTTGTGTATTCTATGTCCTCAAATTGAATGTAGTCTTTAAAGGGTAGTTTTTATGGGAATAAAGATTTTTCTAAAAGTGAAGACTTATTAATAGAGCTAGTCTAGTTCATTCTTTAGGGCACGCTGTTCAGTCACTTGAAAATAGCTCAGTAGAGGTGAGAATCTCTAGAATCTACTGGAAATTGCTAATAAGAACCATAAATGTTGTAAGAGAACTACCTCTCTCTTTTTTCTTAATGAATTGTTGGACAGGATGCTATTGGTTTTCTCTTACATCCTTCTCATGAGATAAAATCTTTTATGTCACGAACAGGAAACACAATTTTAAGAAATGCTACTTGATAGATGTTATTTAATTTTTTTTTTCATAGGTAGATTGTCTTATCAATAAAATTTTGGGCCTATGACCTTTTAAAGTTGATTTTAATATGTAGTTTAAGGTCATTTTTTCTGCAGGTGAAACAGAAGGATGAACTAGGGAGATGCTTGTAGATCAAATTCTTTATAGTGGAATAGTATATAGTATAGTTGACACAAAATAACTTCAATGGATATTCCAAGAAGGGAAGACATATATAGAAAAATTGTCCAATGCAGTCTTATACCTATAGACATGTTTGGTGTTTACTGTCAAGTATATTTGGATCACATTCTTGCACTCTTTTTCCCGTGGTTGGAGCCTAATGTACTACAGTCAAATCACCAAGGATTAAAAAACAGAATGTGTTTATTTTTAAATAAATTTATTCTGACTCCAGTTAATTCTAGTCCTTTCTGAGGGATTCAAAATCAGATGTCTGGTACTGACATTGTGTTAGTAATGTCACCTCCATTTATGTATAATATAATCAACTAAAAACAGTGCTTGCATTAGTAACTTCTGTTCTCTGTGTGGTCAGTGGAGTCTCTGAATCTCCCCCTGTAAGAAACTGCCTACAGCCCAGCCTGTGATGCATGGGAGGGAATCTTTTTACCACCTGGACAGGGAAAGTATTGCATAAATTATGTCTTCCTAATTGTGTTTATAAATTATGTGTCTGCTGAAGCAGTAATATGTAATTCCTAATAGTGTAGGAGTGTATTCTTTCATTTTTTGTGGCAATCTTGTGTCATCTTGTGCTGTAAAAATAATTATCTGAATTCTCGTTCTTAACAGGGAAAGAAGACACTCCATCATTGCTTGGTCTTTGTGGCTCTCTTACTTCAGTAGCAAGCTACAAATCTCTCACAAGTCTGAAATCAAGTGAATATCTTGCAAGTCCCACAACAGAGATGACAAGTCCAGGCTTAACACCATCTTGAGATACACATGAGAAGGAAGAGCTTTGTGTTGTCTGCACTTAAATTATGTTTCCATAAAATGACTTGCAATGAAGACTGCTAGTTCAAAATTTAAAAATAAGCTGCTTTATTTTTCTTTTCATAGTTACCTGTTTAATTCACAAATTCTGTCAGTTTTCATTGAGACTTCTTTTTCCCCAGAGGAATTTTCAGATTTTCTATTTTAGTCTTGAATTATTTAAAGGTCTTGGTCAGGTACAGGACATATAATCTGATGCTTATGACTGTTTCATTTTAAAATGAAACACTTGGAAATCAGTCACCTACTTAACTGCCATGACCTTTGTTTCTCCTTGCAATGGCCTGGCCCAACTCCAGCCATGGTGCTTTTCTGCAGTGCTTTTTAATATCTATCAGCTCCTGCAGAACAGAATCCTTAATGCCAGTCTTGATAGCCAAATATATATTTTACCTAGAGCCAGCTTTTCATCTGTGTATGTTGCATAGGACCTCAAATAGCATATTTAACTTCTCAACAGCTCTTCTTGGGATGACTCAATGTTAGATTTGCATTGCTATCATGGCACATAGGAGATGTCTGAATCACACTGAAGAATCACACTGAAACACTCTTACTAATTCTTGAAGTTGCATGTGAATAACAAATGTAAGCTGATAATCTAAAGCATACTTAGCAATTTGTAAATGTTGAGGAAACCCACTGAATGCTTTTGAGTGACCTGAGTTACAGATAATCAAACATTATACAAGAAATTTACTGTTTCATTGGTCTTTCTAGAAAGATGGGGACTAAGGATAGTGGGTTAGTGCCCTGGGAAGGTTGCATTGTGTGCTTCTTGGCAAGATCTCAAGGAGAGTGAAAAATGGGAAACAAAGACAATGTAATAACAGCTTTCTAGTCTTAAAGATTTTTCTCATCTCTGTAGTAGTGCAATAGGTATTTTTCTTGATCAGGTAATACAGCAGAATTTATGTAAATTGGTTTTCTCTAATTACTTGCCATTGATTTGAATTACTGATGGGGGGGAAAAAGGGGAGACATTTTTAAAATGAAACTAGATTTCCAGATTACCCTGTAGTTTCAAAGTTTGCAAATTAATTTTAAAATTGCAAACTATATTCTTAATTCTTTGTAAGATACAATGGATCCTTTATCTATGAATTTTGCTAATCCAAGATATTGCTTATCAGCATGGTTAGTAACTTTGTAAACAAAAATGCATGTAAGTACACTGTATTTTTAAGTGCTAGGGAAAATGCTTTTTTGTGCCAAAGAAGTTTCATAAATTGTTTACATGACTAGCTGCAATACAAGACAGATTTTTAATTATTGCTTACTCTTAGATATTTACAGTATGTCATTACACTCTGTACAGTTTTAGTTGATTTTCCTCTTGTTAATGGTACCTTGGCACTACTACTACATTTTAGGGTGGGCTCGAAGGAAAGAGGATTCATTCTTAACAGTACTAAAACCTACAGGAAATGTTTAATCTTTGTAAGTATGAGGCTTTGTGTCTCTGGAACTCAAAGCACTGTTGGATTTAGCTGGAAGAGGTTCAAAATACATCCCCTCACCTCTCCAGCCCACAGTCCTGGGGGTTACTGCATCAGTGGCAGAGTAAACAGCTACTGATGCCATTTTAAGGCGGATTTTTAAAGAAGCTTAGCAAAATCCATCAGATTTTGTCTTTCAAGTTTGCATATATCCAACCCGTTAATTTCTCTGTAATAAACTGACCATCAAATCTTTTCATACAATGTCAGAATGTCCATTAATTCATGTAGGGTTTTTTTTGCTGTTGTTGTTAACACATGAAGCACCTGTTCTGATGGCAGTTGAGTAGTGTTATTAAATGTAAGTTTGTCAACTAGGGATGCATTTTTACTACAAATACAATGAGGGAATCCAGATTCCCCAAGTTAACATTCTACATCAAGGTACATTAATTTAATTGTTCCTGTTTGCTTCTCCCACATCATCAGTATTTTGGAGAGGGCTATATTAATGATCTTCAGTCATGTTTGCTGATGGCTCTTTTCTTGGAGCTACTGGTGTGAAATTCACATGTCATTAACTCTTATGTAGTCTAACACCACTGTGAGTTTCTGGGTGTTGTTTTGTGCATAGAAAATCACTTATGTGTGTCTTTCTCAATTCTACACACTACTCATTTAAAAAAAAAAATCAGCTGTGTTTTGTTGCCTGGATGTTCCATAAATGTTGCATGTAAATTAAACATTTTGTATCATCACTAATCACTAGGTTTTGTCTCTGTTTAAATCATACGGGATAAAATAAGACTATTTGGCAAATTACATTACTGAGCTTGTAGCAAATTATTTTCTTGCAAAACAGGGAGATGACATTTGGGGTTTTTTGCTGTATTTCACTTAATGTGGTCCAAAATCTGCTGATACTACTTTTTCTTGGGCCTTGAGGCTGCGGTGTAAAGTGCTTTGAAAACCACAATGGGGGAGCAACAGCCAGGTATCTTCTATGGGCAGCACCTCTTGCCAGCACTGTATGCTGTGATTTTGTAGCTAACATCTTTACAACTGGAGCATTTTGCTTTGTGTGATGAATTTAAACCAGGGCCAAATATATGCTGGGATACCTTCTTCACAGCAGAATAAAACTGAAGCGCATTTCTCGGGTAAAGCACACCCAAAAGCTGTCGTCTTCATGACACCAAACTGAGACATAATACTGAGTTGTTTCTGTATCAGAGCACACCCTCATTAAAATAAGCAAAAAATAAAATTTGACCACTTTATTGAAAATTCATGGAAGTAGGGATGTAGCAAGGGTAGATAAAAATTTTTTTAAAAAACAAAACACCAACATACAGAGGAAGCTCTAATACAGTAAATCGAGTGCCTATGGGTAGGGGAGATGCAACTGCTCACACCACGTGTGCATGGTGCCGTAGCAGATGCTGACTGTGTCTGTAGTAGTGAACTAAATGTGCTTCTCCCTTCAGGTGGGCATATGGCTGAGTCCAACTGGCTCTGTAACAGTGACAGCTTGCACCTCCCCAAAACACACAAAGGAACATTGCTCCAGAACACCTGGACAGAGAGTTGTCTTCAGTGCTCGGATATGCTTTAATTCTTAGAGTATTACCTTAATTCAAAGCCACTGCAGCACCTATCAATGTATTCACCATGCTCTCTGGATTTCTAATGAGCATGATGTACTTTTTCCAGTTTGACCTAAAGGATTTCTCGTTTTAAGCCTGAGAAATTGAAGGCTACTTTATTAGCATGCATTAAACAAAATGCAGAGCTGCAAATAAAAAAATTGCACAGAATTAAACATGTATTAAGCAAGAATAAATAACTGTTTATTGAATTAATTCTAGATCAACCTCTTTATGGAATAATAATCATATCATACAATTGAAACAAATATAATTTTAAAAAACATTTTATAAATATAATTTTAAATACTTGAGAAAAATCTTTAGTCAGACTGAAAAATTAACACAGTGGCAGTGGTTATTCTTCATTGCTTTGTCCAGCCTAGGTTTTTTTTTCCCTTTCATCAGCACTGACGAGCAGTCAGAGCACCTTTTTTTTTTTTGTCTCCTTTGTTTCCTTTTTTCTCTCTAGCTGCAAGAGAAGCCACAATATCTTCAATGGTAGTTTTGAGGGTCATGTGCATTTTCGCAAGTCTTACAAAAAGAGGAAAAAGTGAATTTGTCCACTGTGAAACAGTTATAAATGAAGTTGTATTTAGTTACCAACTATAATGGCAAGAATTCACTGGGAATTCAAGAAAATGCTTTGACAGATTCAAATTTGGCACAATACATTTCACCATATATTTTGAGTTCACTCAGCTGGAGGAAGGAGAATTAAGGATGTTAGTCCATTTTTTCATTTAAATGAGAAAAGAAGGACTTTCCATATTCATATGTGCTGATCATTATGGCACAAGCAGGAGCAACTTTAAACAGCCGTGGAGTCATCCCTGCCAGGAAGAGAAAGGAAAGTATTGACTATCATTTGCTTTCAGACTGAAATGCTGCTGTACCAATTAGTGGTCACAATATACTGACACCAGTGTATCAGTGTAGAGCTGGGATTCTGTCTGCACACATTCTGTCTGCTCAAAATACTGAAATTACTGGCTGTACTACTACTGTAATAACCTTCTGAGCTCACCAAAGCTGCCCTCTGGGGTCTCCTGCCTCAGGTCTGTTTTGTCTTTGTCCTCTCTGTCTCTCCATGGAGCTGGAGCACCGTGACCTGCAGGACTACTTTCTGCAGCACAGAAGAGGTGGTGCTGGGGACAGACTGTGTCCTCTCTCCTAAGAGGCTTGAGACCTCTCGGCGAGGATGAGAGGTTCCAGAGGCCCTGAATCCTGAAGTCAACAAAGTCAGGGAGGAAACGGCTCAAGTACCCTCTGCTGGGCTGTACCCTCTACAGCAGGTATGTGTCTCAGCCCTTCAAGCTAACTGGAAAGCAGGATGCCCCTGCCACTGTCTCCTGAAGCCTACAGCACTTTTACTACAATGGAAGGATCCTGCTTACATGTATAAATGATGGACCTCGGGCATCAATGTCTCCCATTACAATCAACTATGATCTTGTCAGTGGAGGTTACAAAGTGATTCAGCTTACCTAGGAGTGAGAAAATAAGGCTGAATCCACTTATCTACCCACACCCATCTACTTCTACTTGAAATGCCAAGATGCCTGCGTGGAGCTAATGCAAATGACTTACGACCTAAGGGAAACTTGTGTCCCTTTGAAACAGTAGCAAGAAGCCAGAACATCCCAAATTACCTCACTTAAGTGTGGGTAACTGAACTGAGACAGTGGCTGATAAAGAGCACATCTCTATGTTCCATTAGTCATGACCTAAGTGTAGGTATCCTGATCTATTAACAACATTCCATCCAAAATGATACTGCTACTTTGTGATGCTGCTGGCATTAGAGCTCTGAAACATGCAAATCTATTGCTCAGCTCTGTCATCACTGTACAGCAAGTAAAGCAATGTGACCTCTTTCAGTGAACACCAGGCTTGCAAGTCTTCAACTGTGTAGCCATTCACACAAGGAACCCCAGTGAACCAACACCATGCTGTCAAGACTGGTGTATCCTGGGTCTGGAAAAGTCTCTTGCAGTTGTTTGTTATATAGGCTTTTATCTCAGCATCTTGTCACCTCCTCCTTTGGCTGCCAGAATCACACAAGTACACTACAGTGGCCATGACAGAGTATTGCCCCAGCCATCTGGCAGAATGGGACAGCAGCAGCCTCACCCCTCAGGCAGACTTGCTGAGGACAGAAAGGGAATCTCTTTCCCTATAGCCTGGGAGAAGGGCATGAGGAGAGATGAATGACAAGTACCAGGGAAGTAAAGCTTATGGAGATGAGTGAACATCCTAAGGTGGACACACAGGAAGTCATGAGCACTTTGTGACTGTGAGCCTTTTATATGCATTCAAGGTTAAATTTTCAATCTTCAGTTGCCATACACAGGAAGGAGGATATTCGAAAGCAAACCACTTCAAAAATGGTTTAGTTATGTACTGATAGTGTTCTAGTCTGGTGATATGGGCTAGTAAGTTATTGCTAAAATTACCTGAATGTATGTATTCAGCAAAGGCAAAGTTTCACCCCCAGGCAAAGATTTGCTTCAGTTTAATGAATGACAGTATTCCTTCACAAGAATATATGAACCAGAAATAAGAATTCTTCAGGATGTCTAATTAGCTTGAACACTCTCACTGCGAATATCTATTTGTGCTGACATGAAGCTAAAAATTCTGTTCCTGTCACATGTGGTGGCAATCCCAGTCTGCCTTTGTGCATTCTCAAGTATACAGAGTGGCAAATGCCTAACATCAGCCGAGTTTCCTCTTAATTCCCCCTCATCCACCACAAGAAGAGGGAGAGAAGGTAGATGGTGAGTGCACTTGTGAATGGCAGTTCTTAAAGAACCCTATTAACTGATAATCACAGCCCATAGCAGTTCAGCAGGAAGTTCTTGCCAGGGTATAGACACATTCAGATTAGTTCTTGGAGAAGTTCCTGTGCTTATGGGGTAAAGGGTATCTGGTAGTTGCAGACTGGAAATTAGGGTGTGGAGAACAGGATATAGCTAAACTATCAAAGTACTGCTGGTATTAGGTACTGGATTGACAACTAGAAACATGGCTTGCATTCTATAGCTACTTAGGACACGATGTATAAGAATGCAAAACTCCAATTTCTGGCAAGTCTTTTCTTCTTGTTTTGCTTGTCAGAGCATTCCAGTTAGAAACCTTTGACAGAAGTCTAGCAGGATCCATAATAGCTGCTGCCAAGCATCTTCAAATGGGTGAGAAAATTTCCATGTTGTTCTCCAGGAAAATACTCTGTGATCTTGCAAAATCCACCATGAATTACAAAAAGGACCAGTGATTGTCTCAAGAGTCAATCTTTTTATGTAACTACAGAATTGCAGTATCCCCTTAAAGATTTTAAGACTTAAAAGAAATCTTCCATTTTGTGATGAGGTAACAGTGAGACAACTTCTGCTCTGATTCTGGAACATGATTTTTTATGTCTGTTATGACACGCTTGCCAGCTCATGAAGTCCCTGTTTTGGCCAGGGTGTTTTGGTTGTGCAGTGGAAGATACTCCTAAGTCACGTAAGTTCTCAGGAGCTTCTATTATCCCTCATTGATACCAGAAAGTCCTCTTACAATTGAGTCATAATGATGATAATAAGGAGGAATAATATTTCCTGCTGAACCTCTCAGGAAAATGGCCAACTTTGTTCCTGGAGGCTTTGAGTTAGTACCAAGAATTAGGTTACAAGATTATGCAGGGGAATTGCCAGAATTCGAAAAAGACACCAGAAGGTACTCCTGGGGAATTTTTGTTCTATAAATATGCAGGGTTTAAATGGCCAAAATATCTAATGATGGTCAGGGACTCATCTGTGCTGGTCAGCAGTAGAAATAAAGACTGCCCATAGTTCAGAGCTAAAAAAGTGATCTTTGCCAAAGGTATCAAAAAGAATAAAAGACAGTCTTTAAGATAGTCCATGCAAGAATAAAAAGAAAATATAATCAAGAAATGACACAGCCTGACTAGGGTCTTAACAATGACACTGTCTCTAACTCAGTGCCTCAGAGGAAGTGAAAGAGCACCAGCCACCTTCTAAATGATGTACTGAAATGCTCAGCATTGGACACAGCCTGGGCAGCAATGTACAGTCCCTTGATAGGTTCAGTGAGGGTAATGGGGTCGTATAATATGTTTACACTCATTTGAGTACATGAGATAACATACAAGTAAAATGTAAAACTCTTTGACTCATGCAGAAGTCACTAAATTGACAAGATTGCATTTCCCCATCTGTGTAAATAAAAATTTAACAAATATTTAAATTATGTTTCTATTTTGATAGAAAAATGAAAGGAAAAAAACGCTGGGGAATACTTGTTTCATGACCTTGAATATCTCAAATATACATTATTCAACAGAATTATTCCCATCTAGCAAACAAACAAATACTAATATAATTGCCATATCTTCCAGTCCTCTGTAAAAAACTGCAAAGTTCAAATAACTGCATTATTATGTATGTATTTTATTATGTGAGTTCTACTTCAAAACTTCTTGGGTTCTCAGTACTGCATCTTATTCAAATAGTAAAAAAGGGAGACAAAAAAGCACCGCTGAAGCTTAAGCTGTTTCCAAGACAGGAAGGACCAAAATAGTTGAGTATAAAAACTAGTACCAGATGAAAAAAAAAAAAAAAAATTAGGATAGGTATTCCTAAATATAAGAGATGCAACAGTAGTGACGATTTGGAGCTTTTTAGCACTGGTCTAAAAACTGGATCTAAGAAACTCTCAGTTTAAAAAAACCTCTACACTGAAGCTACGAAGCCTACAATCCATTACATTTCCTTTGAACCAATTCCTTCTGAAACACTCAGGCATGTTGGTTTAAGAAATCAACAAATTATGTACATTTGAAAAAAAAGCAACCTGTTTCCTGAACTAAATCCCACCATTTTTATTGTCCAATACAGTTGTATCTGCCAAGGCCAGTCCCTCTGTGTTTTAAATAAATTGTGTCCATCTTGGACAGCTGTATTATAGTAACTTCTAAAGTTACTAAATTCCTTCTGGATTTATGCACATCTGTTGCATTATATATGCAAACCATTCCATAAAAGAGTGTTCACAGAGATGGAAGTGTTACATAATTTATATGTTAACATCTATAATCACATTACTGATTAAAAAACATTCTCTCTAGTCTGAGTTTCTTAGAAATATATCAAAATATTTACCAGCAAATAGTCCAGTAATCCCATTTTTAGTGACAATTTTCCTCATAACTGCCCAGGTTGACGTACAGTGCCCCTGTGGAACTCAATATTGTACAAGAAAACAGTAAATTAAGCAATATGCATGATGCCACAAAAAAATATTTTATAAATTAGAGACAGTCGCTTCAGATGTAATTATTAGGTTTAATTAATTTTATGTTAATTTTATCCCTACTATTAATACAGGATGTTAATTTCATACAGCATGTGAATTCACACAGTACAAAGCATGTCATGGTAAAAACCTGTAGTAATACCTGGGGTAAGATATATGAACAGAGACAACATTCCCTACCAGAGTAACTGACACAGTTGAAAACAGGCACCTGGCTTTCAAATGAGCCTGTCTCTCTCCATGTCACTTCATACATGCAGCTAAAAGATCATCACAATTCAGATTTTTAAACAAGAGCTTTCTTTTATGGTAAACTGAACCTAGAGGTAAGTTTTGAGCATTTATATCATATGAATGAATCATAAGAATGAATAATAATTTTTAAGCTAGGATAAGCTTAAAAAAGTCAAACCCCCCCTAAATTTGTAAGTGAGTTTGTGGAAGTATAGATCTATGAGATGTGGATCAGAGTTCCTTGTACAGCAAATCACATTTTTATATAAACTTTGGAAGATAAGACAAATTTAAAATTCCTACCAAAATCTATACACTCAAACACCAGGCTTTATTTTTCCAAATTCTTTTTTTCTTCCTCCTTACCAGCAACTTACTTTTTAAGGTCTCACTCTCCCAAAGTCCAGTCTGCCTATGTGTTTTCACTACATCAAATGGCTGAGTCAAGACAGCTGCAATCTATCAGGAAAATAAATTAGTTTTAATGCTGCAGCACAAACAATTAAAAATTTAAATTAAAGTGAACAAAATTTAAAATTAAATTTATTATTCCAAAATTCTTGTATATCACAACATTAATTCAGACACATCTAATCAACACATAATTTATTCAGACACATCTAATCAGCTTGAATGACAGAGTATGTGTATTCAAAGTAGATGAGTCCCAAACCCTACACTATTTCTGAGAGAATCATATAGAATCGTACCTCTTTTAAATTGTTACTTAGACATAATAATAAAAAGTAGTACCAGAAACAAAACTATATACTTACAGAGCCAGATGCTGCTCCTGAAGTAAAAGCAATAAGAAATGTTGGTTCCTGTGCACCAACTTCCTTGCACAGCATCTTCTTGAAAGTTTCATAATTAAACCAGTACATTGCTATAGTTATTAAAAAGAAAACCACAAAAACCCAAACTGCATTACAATGTATTTTCATGTCAAACACAGAAATTATTTTAACAAGTACAGATGTGAATATTCTACTGTGGCAACAGAAGCAAAAAGAAACAAGAGCTGAAATACAAAGAAAAGTGGGTTTTGTGATTATCCATGGACAGTTTGTCTTGTTCCCCTTATGTTCATAAGATACAAATTAGCCTAATAATTTTGTCATTCTAATAAAATAAGCCCTACCTTCATACATTCTAACCCACTCACTGCAAAACTCATATAAATGCTTGTTTTTTAAAAAAAAATTCAATTTAATATCACTTAAAATGTAGGATTTAATTATTTGCTGTGTTTTCAGGCCTATTCCACACATTTTGTACATCTCGCTAACTCTACAAAGATGTATTTCATACAACATGAAAGTTTGCTCAGGACTGCCTATATTCTTTTGGGGAACACTGTAAAACAGAATTCTGAGAGAACCAAGAAATATGATTTTGCAATCTGAAATGACTAACAGAGGAATGCCTCTATGAGGACTGTCAAAGGAGATGGTCAGTCATCAGTCTGATGGTCAACTTTTAGGAATACATGTTTCTATTTTCGTTGCTGAACTATACTGCATTACTGCACACCTTCTGCTTTCTAACTAAAACTCTCAACTATTCGGTACTGGGCTGAATTAAAGAATGATGTCTTCTAGCAGTTAGTCTACTAAATACGAGGAATGATGGCTGCATATCCTGAAAGATAATTATGCCTCCAGCACTGAGTTCTGGAGGTTGTGTCATCAGAGAAATATCACAGTATTTTCTTGCCAAGAAAACTGCCAGCACATATGTCTGCTCTCCAATATTTCACAAAAGTAAATGCAGGCAGTATCTTAGAAAGTGTTCTCAGGGTTTGATGAAAACCTACTATTAAATGTACTTAACCCTAATTTAATATAAACTATGCCAGTCCAGAACTTTGCTGAAGCACCTGCAAGACTCTCTCCCCTATATACCTTGTACGTTTATATTCTCTGAAACAATACTTAAAGAATGAGTCATGTGTTATTGTTAACCCAATTTTTGAGCTTACAAACTTTCACAGCTTAAGGCCCAGTGAGCCTCCCAACGTACATGCCTGCAGCACACCATTCCCTCTTGGGCTAATAACACAGTGGGATTCCAATCACCCTGTGCTGTTTGAATCATGCTGTGCTGCTTGACTGCTTTTCACAGAGGAGCTGCTTTCTCAGTACAAAATTGTTACACTGATTTTAATTCTTGAAAAAGCTAACTTGAGCTAATTGTAGTAGAGCCTCAGACTGTCCTGTAATACCAGACACACTGATTCTACTGGGGCATCAAACAGAAGAGCTAAGATTGAAGGCATTAAGGGAGCACATCGTAACCATATAGAGTATTTATAAGGAAAAAGTAATCAGCAAACATCTTTGGAAAAGGCATTAAGCAGCATTAAACACTTTTAGCTTTACATCATTACAGTTTTGCAGCATTTGTAGTTTGTTGTTTTGTGTTTTCTTTAAATACATTATCCTTTACTCGTGCACCTAATTGCCCACTCACTACTTTCAACAGATTCTTTAACCTATAAAGCAGTAGCTACACTTTAACTTGTGCCTCCACCCTTCCAGCACTCCATGATTTCAAAAGTGTTCAAAAATGCTATTCCTGGTACTACCCAAAGAACAGAAGTGGCTTCAAGGACATCTGATGCGGGATGATCCAGAAGTGCTCTGGGAGCAATGGGCCTCAGACAAGGGCTCTTACCACTGGCATTAACAAGTGCAAACACTGTCCTTTAGCAGTTGTCACCCAGTGACCTCTGTAGCTCACCACATAGCAAAGGGGTGATAAAAAGGGAGAAAGCTAATCTCCTTGTTATCTTAAAGAACACTTGGAGGACTGGCTATGCTCTGTATCAGACATTTCTTCCAGACTTTCAGCTTTGGAGCTTTGCCAACAACTGGTGCTCTAGCTTCACCTTTTGTGGAGCAGTTATACAAATTCATTCATCTTGCTAAAAAACATTCCTGATGACACTACCTACTGTTTCACCCCCTCTTTGTGTGTGTCTTCAGAACAGAACAACACTTAGAGCATGTTTCTCTGTAAGAAAATAGCCACTATAAATAACCACTATACCTATTCATATCACTGAGAAATTTTCCTACTGCAAGTCTTCAAAAGCAGTCATTGCAGAAGCTCAGTTTTTGCCAAGGACAGGCTAAGTTTTTGCCAAGAAAGACAAGACCAGATGATCCTTAAGGTTCCTTCCAATCTGGTATTTTATGATTCTAAAGATGAGAAGAAACAGTCTAAGGATAAAGGGAATGTAAGAACTCGAGCTGATCGACAAACAAAATGGGGAGGAAATTTAGGTCCTCAAAGACTTTATAAATAAAAACACTTAAAAGAGAGCAAGTACTTAAAGCTAACCATTAAATTTTCCTAAAAGCACAGGAAAAATCTATGAATTACGCAAAAATAGATCTTATAATGTAAACCAAATTTACATGGAAAAGACACCCTACCTGAGAAAGGTATATCTCTCAGAACAGTAGAACTCCAGCCCCCCCACAGGGAAAACCATCCATCTGTAGCCACTTTACTGCTGATGCATGTGTACAGTTGCTTGTAAGACAACCTGCGATACTGCATTCTAGTTCTGATCAGGTCCAGGGGACTCATTACAGTAACTGAACCAACTGCAAATGAGAAAAATGTGGGCTTAAAAAAATAAAATAGAAAAAAAAATTAAAAAATCAACATTTACTAGTAATATTTCCTGAACATTAAAGTCAAGTCTCACCTTACTTTATTTATCAGACTCCTTTCAACTCTCCTGTTTTCCTTTAAATAATTCCCAAAACAAGCTTCCTTTCCAAGTAAGATAACCACATCTATTCTATTCACAGTACCTACACCTTCTGGGCACACAAGCTACCTACCTTTTTTAAATACTGGCATGTTGTAATCCACATAACGTGTTAAAAATCATAATAAGAACATCACCACAGAGTAATGATTGTTTTTCTACTAGTTTTCCAGCTCCCCTCATAGGCATGAGTTGACTATGGAATTACATTCTCAGAATCTTCTAAAAAAGGACAAAAACCTATAGTAGGACCAATGACCTGAACTACATGAAGAGATAAGGAAAGCCATGAACAAAACTAAGAAGAAAGAAGAAATTCAGTCCCTTTATATCATACAAATAAATAAGTTCAATTTTCATTTTCCTTGTAATTACCTGTGTAGCTTGATTATAGAGAACAATGTTTATTATTAGATTCACCACAGAACAGATGTAAATTAAACTGTCCTTGGTAGAAGACTAGAAAGATAAAATTTTAAACAAATTCCAAACATAGTGAAAGTGTAACATCAAAAATAAATCACAGTATTCCATGTTAGAGGGTTATGTTGTCCAAGAAATACTGGGTCATTACAGAATTCCTTTCTATGCCCACCTCCACATTGTATTATCCCTCATTTAAAGCTGCAGCAAATTTACTGTAAAGGCAAGTATGCTATTTTCTTGGCATTGTTTTATTTCAGTTTTATCTTCAAACAGACAACAACTTACATCTGCTTAAGGAACCTGCAAGAACTGGAATGTATTCATCATCCACATCAGGTCTAGACTTCAGAGCTTGACTCAGTTGGTCATAGCAGGTAAAATAGATCACTGTAGAAGGAAGTGCCATTATTCTAAAATGTAAGACAGGGAGTCTAAATTACTACAAGGAAAGCAGCAGCATAAAGTTAACCATCTTGTATGGATATTTTCCTTAAATAAGGAAAAACTAAATCTCCAGATGAGTTTTGCTATGAAGAAAAAGTATTAAACCAATGGCTTTGATTCACCGCCTCTTGTTCCATTTCAAATTCGCAGATTTCCCAATCTTTTAGTTTTTAATTTCATCAGAAAAAATTCTACGTAAAATGACAGTGGATTTTCTCAGTAAAAATGTATTTCATATCACCTTCAGAACAGTTTTGATAATGATATTGGAAGATCTTAAAATGAAGTAAGCAAACAAAACATTATGGAAGCAGCTACTAACCTTAAATTTTTATTCACTTAACAACTGGGAGTATTTATCCTAATCAACCTGTAGGATATTCATTAGTTGAAAGACAAAGTGGAGTGAGTAAACATAAGCTGTTTTGCATTCCATCATAGTGCAGACTATAACAAAAACAGCTCAATATATAAGCATTCAGTGTAGGGGTAAAGCATCACAACCTGGTCTAAATTGGCAATTACATTTCTGTGTTGTCTGTGCCAATACAGCACATGCCACCATTACCAAGAAAACAGTTAAAAACACCATGCTTGGAAAACCAAAAAGTCGTTAGATTTTCTTTTAAATACTTTGTACCTCTCTTCAATCAAGAACCTGGCTCTTCACTGCAGGAGCACAGAAGACATGCTGAAGAAAAAACTGTCCTGGCTGAAACACAGCCCTCTTAGTTCAGTTAGATCCTGAAAGTTTGTATTTTGAAATTGCCACATGTTGCAGGTTAAATAATAAGGCCTGGGCGTGACAGTGCTTTGCTTATTTACGCCTCTATACTGAAAAGCACAGCAGCGCTTTCCCACTGGGCTCTCTGATTTGGAACACCAGAACTGTAACAAAATACTTCATGTCTTACAAGATACACCTTTGAAATATATGTTAGATATGACCACTTTTCTCACATTTCATATGGAGCAGGACGTAACTGTGGAGATCTTAATTACTATTCATACTAGGTTAATACAGATAACAAGATAAAAACAGATTGGTGCTGTTTAGCTTAAGAAGATCAGGAGGAAATTTGCTAACAGTGTTTAAATATGTAAATTTATCTTGTGGAGAGAGAAGGCATTATCTGTTTTCCATCCCAAAGTTGGGGATAAAAGCCAATACAGTTCTTTGGAATAAAGATTCTAGTTAAGATGCTGAAAAAAAAATTAAGGGTAATGAGGTGCAATGTTTGAGTGCCTGTGGAAATAGTTGTGTTGCTTATTGCAAGTCATTAGTAACAAGACAGGATAATAAATGTTGATCAAAAAATAGGATTCCCTAATAATCATGGCTGACTTTGTGATTCAATGGAGTGATCAAGAAGAAAGTCACAGTAAGAATACAACTTCTAAAGGCAAAAGGAATCTGATGCTCCTGATTAATTACCGAGAATGTATACAAGAAATCAAAAGGAGACATCTCAAGATCTGGCATAAACCACACTGTCTTTAGATGTTTATGACTGAACTGGTTACAGTAGTTTCAGAATTTAATAACTTGTTTCATATCACCTAAATAAACAAGCTCATTTGTCTAAGTAATAGAGTAATTTAAAAAAAATAATTAATAATATATTACAAAAAAACCCAGAACATCCAGCTTACAATGTTGGGGGAAGTCCACTCCACAGTGATTTAATTCCCTCTCTTTGAATAATTTTCACAAATGCATCCTAAAAACAGAACCAAGCAAAGAATGACAATTAGCCTTTGTACTTAGTAATATATTTTATCTGTCAGAAGACAAAATTAATGTATTAGAAAAGTTTTGTAATTGCTAATGCTAGCTATCATATTTAATCACACAAGTAGTTCCACTGAGCTGAACAGAAATACTTGTGTGCTTGAAAGTATGAATTTCCTTCCATCTTTAAAGGACCAACATAGTAAGTTTTTATCAGGAACTGGCTGCCTTGTGAAGAAGTTATCTTCAGAACTAATACAGCATGCAACAATTTGTGGAAACTCTCCAAAATAATCCAGAACAATATATTTTTAATATGTATCTCAAGATCTAGGCATGAAATAACAATTAACTCAATGATTCAATACTTGCTTTCCATGACAGCAATGTGGCAAAATACATGCAATGTACATACACTATACTACATACTTGGAAGCTTACAATAAATATCACAGCTGTCCCAGAGATTCCCAGATCACTGACAGCAGAAAACACTAAACCTTGAAGATCATACAACTGAAATTGTCATCAAAAAGAAAACCTCTGTAGTATTCAGATACCCAATTTTCTTAAATATTTGGGGTAAGAGGATGAGATTTGATGGATGATAATACACTTAAGACCAGACATCACAGGGCCTAAAAAAATAGAGGCTGACAAACCACAAAAAAAACCTCACAGGAGAAAAACGCAAATAGCCTACAATTTCCACTATAATTTTTTTCACTGCACAATTTTCCAGCACTTTAGTTTTAAAAAAACGAAAGAAGATCCAATGATATATTAGTCATCCTTGTTTATGAATCACCTTGTCACAGCAAAAAATTAGCATAAAATCATGTAAATTGGAAAACTAAGTGATTTTCTAAAAATTACATGGAGATGTTAATGGAAAAAAATTAACTTACAGAGTTACTAATCTTTAAAAAAAAATAATGCTGTACAACTGCTGAAGAAACCTTTTACATTAACATTTATTCTTCTCAGAAATTTAATTCTGAAAAAAAAACCTTGATCACATGTAATGTAACAGCTTTCAACCAAAATCTAAACTAACAAAGCAGCATCAAAGTGTCCAACAGCAAGTCTGCTTCAAGGGTAAAATGCAAGCCCCACAACTTTCAGTGGATCCAAAACTTGATATATGAGCTTAACTTTAAAGGAACATACTGGGAGATCTGTGGAAAGAAGAGCTGCAAGCAGGTACAGAAAATCAATAATTTTAACCAGCAACTATTTGCAATATAGTTCCAGTGGGGAAAATAAAATCACAGAGGTATTCAGTGAGGAGAGTTGTGCAGTTAGCTGTCCCCATAACTGTCTTCAGGAAGGAATTTGTATTTTCTTGTAGAAAGAAGGTATCATTAATTGCCATATAAATTACACAGTGTAACCACACAAACACCCTCTCAAATATTAACAAGTTCTAGAACTTGAAAAAAAAACCTGTAAATTTACAGCATGCTACTTATTAAAAATTTCAGTATACAGTTTTAGATAAATGTAAAATGTTCTTACCAATGTGCCTTTGAAATGCCCAGGTTTTTTATACCAGGCTTTGCTTTTCCCATTCTCACAAACACATATATGATCCGTAAGACCATTGGAGTATACAAAACACTTACCTAATAAAATAAGTGTGTAAGAATATAGTTAATACTTTTAACACTGTTCTTATTCAGTAGTAACTTCAAACATAATATAAGGCAACACATACTTATCTCTGGACACAGAGAGGGAAAATAATCTTGAAAAGTCAATGACAAGTATTTAGGCAAAAGGAAAGAGGGAACAAATTCCCTCCTCAAATGGCCTGACTAAATCAAATTGCCCTCATAGGCTTCAGGAAATATGTTTATGTTACACTACCATCTGCCAAAGGCTAAAAACATCACAAGACCTGAATGTCATTATTGCATGTAACTATGTCAACATATTTCAGACTTTCAAATCTTTTATTAAATAGCCTCAGTATCCACATTACAAGTAGAAGTTAATATATATTAGCTTAGCCTGTATTTGTATCAATCATCCTCTCTACTTGTCTTTGCTTTCTTGTACATCATGTACTTTGAACCTGCTTGATAAAATATTATTACCATTACAGAAACATACTTTAAGTATCTCATTTTCAGATTTCTTAAGGGTTTAGAATTTACTAAAAAACCAGGATAGGACACACAAGTACTTCTCTCAATTTACAGCAAATCTGACTGCAAATATTCATCTCGACATACAACATGGAACACCAGTCATCTCATTTCCCTTTAAATTTCATTTATTAATTACAACTAAATAGCAGAGATCATTGGCATATCTTTGAGTGCACAATGTCCTCAACTACTTAGAAATCAAGTGGCAAGTGATTGAAGTAAGGCTTACTACTCTTTTTCAGAAGTCTGCATTCTGGAAGAGATGAACTTCAACACAGTATTCTGATCACGTAATCCCTCTGATTTTTTTTTTAAACTCAATTCAGTAACTGCTGTAGCTTCTGCCATAATTAAAACAGACAGAAAAAAGCCCGTTTAAAATCTTATGTAGTTATGGGAATCTTTTCCCACTGTGCCTGTTCACTGACACATTTTTTCTTTAGCAATTTCAGTATTTATTGCTGTATTGCTTATTTCCCCCTCACTTAAGATGAAGAAACAAATACAACTATAAGCAAAAAAAAATATTATGTAGCCAGCATTATTATAATCATGAGCTAAACAGAACAGCAAAAAGGAAACTGTGTCCTCCATCACACTACACATTTATTTACCTTTGGAGAATGGATTGCTTTGGGCTTGCAGTCGAGTTTTGATAACATCAAGAGGAGTTACTGAAATGAAATAAAAGTCATTTAGAAACACCCTCCACACCCTGAAAATACAGAAGTGTACAGATGCCTTACTGTGAACTTACATGATTTTTTTATTTCTAGAAGGAAAAAAAGGACCCACTTTACAATATTATCAGACAGAGGAAAAAAGGAAAAATATAATTCCTATATGGTTTGCAAGTGACCATATGTATCTTTTCTAATTTACTAACAGTCACACAGACAACAAATATTATAGATGTACAAATCTCATCCAAAAACTGTTGTCTCATCTCCTCTGAAAGTGCTGCAACTTGTGCTATTGTGCTCTGCTGCTAACCTTCTATAAGTGGCATATCAGATCAGATTTTGGCCTCAAGCATGTGAAGTATTATAGCGTTTTTCACGTGCTTATTCCTTTTCAATAAACTGACTGCAATAGCTATGTTAAAAATTATTAAACTCAATACACATTTTCCTTCTTTATTGTATGCAGACAAGATTTGCAACTTTAGTTGCTGAAAAGCAAATGAAGGTTCAGTAAACATTTCACTGCTTGTGCTCCAGCCTTTACAATTAATTATTACAGACGTGCTGAACTCTACAGTGGCTGGACAGCTGCACCAGCCTCTACTGATTATATTGACTGGAGGCTTGATTCAGTTCCCTACATTCAAGCAGCTAGTGCCACCTGAGTCTCCAAGGTATCCAAAACAGCTCCACAGTTGAACAAAATGCCATCGACAGGACTTACATCAGCACCAAATACTCCAGCACATCTCACTGAACACATTCCAGTTGCTCCACTGGTATTCCACACCTCAGCTTTTGATTCCCATTAGTTGACCAACAGGAGGTTGAATATATGGCTCCCGGTTCCATATGCACAGGTAGAGATATAAATGTGACACCTGCAGCTCAATTCAGTTGCTTATAATTTGGCACCTAGGAGCATTTCAGCCACTCACACATATTCTGCCTCATTTCCCAGCTGCCACCTCAGAAAGGGGCTGGTGTCCTTTAGTTCTTGTGGTCTCAAATACCAAAAACCTTAAGCTGTACTAGAACCTTCCATACACATAGCTGGAATCTATACTGGGAATTCCACAGGTCTGATGTAGCTTTGCTTGCTACTTTACATACCACAGGACACATGGCATGAAGATAGGCTGAAAAAAGACTAGGGTAAGATCCCATTTTGTAAAAAAGTAAATTTCACAAGGGGAAAAAATGTGCTTAGAAAATTGTACATTCCCCTGCAACATAATCTGAGTTAAAAGTCAAAACTAAAGGACAAAAAGCAACTGAAACACAACATATAAGCTAACGAGCTTGGAGAACTGCAAGGTGATATGAGCTGCTGAATCTCACCAACCCATGCCTCCTCAGATATGCATGGGGAAGGAGTTCATGATTGATATGACCAAATATGAAGCCAAAGATGACTTCCCCAGAGTATCCAGAAATTTAACTAAAAGTTATCCTCAAGGGAAAAGAAAAAACACATGAAACAATAATAAAAGAATCTGATGGTATAAGACATCATAGCAGAATACGTAAATGTAGTTACTGAAGTGACAGCACAAAGGGATTATCTCACAGTGGCCAGCCCTGCATGATTTGTGTCTTGTACTGTAAAGCAGACTTCTCTTTAAAATTTATTGTCAACCAGGAGCATGGAAATTAATTTTTATTATTGATTTTGTCTCTTGCAGAAAGAAACCAATTCATTATACACCAAGAGTTAAAAAGACCTAGAAATGAGAAGTTAAGAAAAATATTCTTATTTTCAGAAATTGTTAAAGATTTCCAGAGATGGAAAAGATTTAAGTTAACCGTATTTGTTTAAAAAAAATGCTAAAACTATCAAAAAACATTCTTGTTGAAAATACTGGTAAAATTTACAGCTCATATATTAGCAGACATCATGCTGAGTCAAATGTAAGAGTAATCACTTTGCAAACTTTCTATGGCAAACTTGACAGTTTACCTTACCAATTAGTGATGTAATTATAGCTCCAAAACAAGAGGATATTACTTGCTGAATAACTGTTGTTTTATCTAAGTTGCTATGAGACAATTCAACCATGACTTTATCCTTGGAGAAGGCAAACCTGTTAAAGAACAAAAAAATGATATTGCTAGACTATGCTCAAAACTTGCAGGAAAATCAAAAGTAAAAAATATTTTAAATTTGCATGAATACATTATTTATAAGCATCAATAATGTAAATATTAGTTTTCTACTTGCATTCAAGCATCTCTGTGTATTTTTGAAATGAGAGTATTTGTGCCAATATAATCTGTTTCCTGAAGGACAATTAATTAATCTTCAATATTCTTCTTCCATAAACTACAATGTTAAGATTCTTTTTGTAAATCCCATTTAATATGTATTACCTCTTGCTGCCACAAAGCTTTTAGGAGCATATAAGTAATCTGTACAAAGCCAAATTCCCATCCTGCAGCCCATAAACTGTAGCACACCAGAATACTTCATCTAGCCCTCCTCCTGCTTCCATCACTCCTGAGAGAAAATCGAGAGAGGTCTCCTGGTAGGTCCAACAAGCACAGCCTGCTAGTGATGAGCACAGCTCCTGGCAAGCTCCTCAGGCAGTAGATAGTGACTAACTAGTATTAATGCCCCCATTAAATATTGAGTGGACAAATCCTGCTGTGTGTCTGCGAAGGCAAAGTTACAATACCTTAGAAACGTATTCTCAGCATCTAAGCTCCCAACAGTTTTTTATTTGATCTACAGGAACATGATGCTTTGCTAATTTCACTAAGTTTCAAAGACAAATAAGAATAATCTGCGTAAGATTCACTCCTTAGATGCTAAAAACTACTGATCTGTGGGGAGTTGTGTTTTAAAATGTATTTTTTTTCCTAATAAAACTGCTTTCCAGAAGCGCACGTATATTGCGTTCATAAGCAGCAACCAGGCTGTGACCTCCGGAGGCAAAGCCTTTCGTAATAAAAATGCGTGGCATCGTCATCCAGCCCCCCCCAGCCCACGAATCCCAGTACGGCCGCAGACTGAACCTCCTCCGAGGAGAGGCTGCGATCTGACCTGCCCTTGAGCCAGGGACTGCCCGGGGACGAGGAGCCTCCGGGGCGATAGATGCCGATCCCGGGAAGTCCCCGGCCTGCCGGCACCGGGCTGAGGGAGGGCGCTGAAGCGGGCCGGTACTTCTCAGAAGGTTCTCCCACCACCTTAAGGGGGCCGGCTAGAGAGGCTCTTCCCGAGAATTTCTGACGAGAAAGAGCCCACCGGCCCGACCCCTGAGGCGAGGTAAGGAAGGGTGGTGACACCCCTACTGCCCGCCCACCGCGGTAACGGCCGCTGACCTGCGGAACCTCCCTGGCCCGGGGACTCCTTCCCCTTCCGCACTCCCCTTCGCGGGAGGGACCCCACGGCCGCTGCCCCGCGCCCCTCGCCCCGCCCGGCAGCACCTCCCCGCCTCGCTCCTCCCTCAGCCCCCAGCTCTCGGCCTCCGCCTGCCCGTGCACCAGGGAGCCCTGGGGTGGCCACGCCGGGAGGCGGAGCGAGACCCTGCGCGGCGGGCTGGGGCTGTTGGAGGCGGGGAGGCCTGGAGCGGCGGGGCACGGTACCGTCGGGAGAGCCGCGCCGGCCCCAACGGCTACGGTGGAGAGGTCCGGGAGCCCGGGGCCGGGGTGAAGGGTGCTGGCTGGGCCGCACCGGGAGGGAAGGTCCTGGCGGTCCTACGCGCCGGGAAGTTGAGCGGCTCTGCTGAACCCCTGCAGGTCTGCCGGAGGACGGCGAGGAGGATGTGACTCCGTGGGAAGATGAAACCGAGCGCTGCGGAGGCTGCCGGCAAAGGAGCGCGTCCCCGTAAGCGGCGGGACGCTGGGGATGGCCCGCGGGGTGGCTGAGGCGGTTCGGGGCAGGAGGCTCAAGCCTTTCGCGCCGTCAGCCGGGCCGCTTTCAGCCGCGGCCTGGTACCGATACCGCCTTCCTGGCTCCCTTCGTGAGCACCCGCGGTGAGCCTGGTGCTGGGTCTGGGCCCCTCGGGTCTGTCAGGCGGGCGGGTAAGCACGCCTTGCTCTGGCTTTGTTAGAGGCGAGCAGCTGAAATAACCTTTTCGTGGTTTGGGGAATGCAACGTACGAGTGTGGAACTGGGAAGGTATCCAGCCAGCCTGTTCGGCTTTACAAGGTGTTTGCAGTGCAAAGAAGCAGGTAGCTACCTTGCATTTCGCCGGCCGCTGCCGTGCATCCTGCTCCGGCCGGGCAGGTGGTTGCTGGGTGCAGGATGCCTGGGAGGCCTCAGCACCTCAGGCCCAGAGGGGTATGGAGGTGTAGTCACTATAGGAGAGACAGAAAGACTCTTCACTGCAGTACTGCTAACCCAATGCAGAGTCTCGATTATCCCTTAGACATGGAATATGTATTTTCAAGTATTAATTACACAATTTATTATGTTAATGTTTGCGCTGGCCTGGCCATTACATGTGTGTGCTGGTATTCGATCCCATATCATCTGCAAAGTTTAACTTGCACACCTGCTTATCATCCATCTTTTTTATTTAGCTTCTGAATTAGTTGCACTGTCCTAGTCATCCCCTTTTTCCTCTTTCTCTTAATTACTAGATTCTACAAAGCTGGCTGGTATTTCTGCTTCACTTCTATGTGTTGATAACCATTACTAATAGACTCTTTCAGCATGAGCAGTAGTTCTGCCCCCTCTCCCGTCTAAGACCATTGCTGCGAGGGAGAGAATAACAAGAGAGACTGGTTTTGGTTTGCACGTTGGCTTTTTTGTCTCCATGAAAGGCCTACTCACTTCCTGCTGCAGATTTCATTGTCTGCTTTAAGCTTCTCCAGAGGAGAAGCAACTAGAAGTAGTGTGTCAGTCGTAGTGGAAGAAAAGACAAAGTAAAACCAGTGACATCCAAGTCTTGGATGATTCTGTCTCCTGTCATTGGTTGTAAATGAATTATTGTGGAAATATTTAAGAACAGAGAAGATTTACTTTCAGATAATAATATTTTTCTAGTTTCCAGCTATGTTTAGCTACACAGACTTAGGTTTATCACTTTGTGCATTTAGGACCCATCAATATGACAGTTTCTTTGTACTGACCCTCTTGAGAAACTGCATCTTAGTATCAATAACACTTTTCAGCAGCAAGCTGCACAGAGTTGTCCTGTTTTTCATTTGGTATTTACCTACTAGTTTTGTATTGTGCCCCATAGCTCTTCTACCAAAACAGGCCGTTTAGCTATTCTCTCTATAATCTTATTGGTTTTGCATATCTGTATTCTTTTCCCCCTAGGTCATTTACTTTATAGGCGAAGTCTTATCTCCAAGGCTATTGTTCATGCTTTTGATCATCCTTGTTACTCTTTTGCAGGCTGTATTTAAGATGTAATTGAGTCCTGCATTTATGAATGACATGATAAAATCCATTTTATTTTCTGTTTCTTGGCAATTTCTATTTTTTTTTTCATTTTGATTACTATTCAGTATTGAACTGATATTCTTTTAGAACTCTGCCACTTAAATATTTCACTTAAGAAATCAGTCTCATTTCTAACCCAAACTGTTTTTTTCTTTGCTTAATTAAATGTCTAGGACTTTGTGGGCAGGAAAGTTCATCATCACTGTTTAGTTGCTGTACGTGGTTTCTTAGTTTTAGAGTAAAATTTACTGGGACAGAAAAAATAGTTATAACTACAACGGTTCTAAACTTAGTTTTTCTGTATCTCACTTGGGTGCTCACAATTTAGGTAGTAAGATCTAATCTTATATTTTTTGGTGTTTCAGTTACTTTTGACTGTTTTTTTGTTCTAATGACTCTATATGAATCCTTTTGGTTTCAGATTAATGAGAGAAACAGATTCTGTTCAAAAGTGGTGTTCTTGTAATTATCAGTGTATATACTGTGGTACAGAGATAGCAAATGCTTGGCAAACTGGTTGAGAATTAGATGGCGTTGTATAGTGACTGAAATAAAAATCCCATTTTAGGACATTTAAAAAAACGGGCATGATTATTAGTGTCTGGTTTTCCCAGCATGGCAGTGTGCCTTGTCCGTTTTCATAGTTTACAAATTGACCTTTTTGAAAATAAAAAATAAACACAGTTCATAATACACAGTCCTGCTCAAATTCCCTTTTCTTTTTGCAGCAGATGGAATGCAAGCAAAAACAGAAAAAATAAGATCATCTATGAAGAATGTGAGAAAAGATACAGGAAAACCAGAGAAACTTAAATATAAGCCACTAACTGGGAAGGTGTTTTACCTTGATATTCCATCAAACGTGATCTCTGAAAAAATAGGAAAGGACCTCAGAGAGCTAGGAGGGGTAAGTTAATTAGCAGAGATCTCTACAAAACTAAAAGAAAACCTGTGCGTGTGTAATGCCTTTTCCAAGTTCTTTGTGGCTGCATTTTAAGACCTTTATTTTATATGTGACAGGATGTTACTTTTTTATGTTGCTATAATGCTTGGTATGAACAATTAGCTTATCAACATTGGTTTGTGTTTTGTTATTTGCTAGAGACTGCTTTACTAATTGTAACAAAAAGGTTTGTTTTCAGTTGATTATTCATTTGCTTATCTGAATTTACTAAGTTTAATTGTTTGAAGTGATTTTTTTATGCTGCTTCTGAATACTTTGACATGTTTGCATGTTACAACTTTGTTCAGTTGTTCAGCTGAACCTGAAAAAGATAAGATGAAGTTTTTTGTATGCTTACTCAAAGTCAGTAACTGCAGTAAGCGCTTTCTACATAGAGTAAGTTAATGTGTAATTTTAAATACACTTAATAATAAATTTTGCAAGCATCCTAATAGCTTTTTTTCCTAATTCTTGCTTCTGCATTAGTCTACTTTAAAGTTGAGTATTTTGAATTAGTGTATAGGAATCTTGACTGTTTAATCTTGACTGAACCTTTTAACCACAGAAGCAAAAGGGCTCTGCTTAAATTGCGAGCTATTCTGAATATTCCTTTGGTAATACTTCTTTGACCTCAGAGGAGTGCTGTGTGGTTTTAAGAAACTGACATTTGTGAGTCAAGATGCTGTCTGAAATTGTAGTAGAGGCAGGGAATAGCAATTCTTTGTTTTCACATTAAATGCATCTTTATGTCTAGCATTAAAGAAGTGCATTCTCTCTTTTGTCTTTCCGTTTAAAATAGAATTTTAGGACTTTATATGTGAAAGGTAAGTTTGCAAATCAAGGACTGAAAAGAGAATTTTTCTGTTCTGAAGGAGTATATGCCTAAATCTGAGGTGCCCCTTGCCCTCAGGATCAACTCCCACATGTACTGTGTTTTTACTTGCGTTGAGTGCACTCAGAAGTACCTCTCTGAATATTACATTTCTGTAAAAAAGTACACAGCACTTTTATTTGTCACTTTTCATTAAAGTACTTGATGTAAAATTGAGTCACTGATTATTGTCCTGAAATAATAATATTCTTTATATGTTTATATTTAGAGAGTGGAGAGTTTTCTTAGTAAAGATATCAGCTACCTGGTGTCTAATAAAAAGGAAGCAAAATTTGCAACAACTCTTGGTCAGATTTCTCCCATTCCTAGCCCAGAATCTGCACATAATGGAGGAAATGGTTCACCTCATCCTAGCAACAGAAAAGATCGACTTGATGGAAGTTCATTTAAGAAAGTAGATACAGTAAGTTTCTTAATAATAATGCTGTGAATCAGGTACAAGATGCGCTCTTACAGTTTTCCTCCTATTTGGTTTCATGAAATTGGCAGCAGTTCCTTAGGTAAATAAGGTTGGTGGGGTTTTAGGTTGTTTTCTTTTTTTAACAAGTCAGACATACTTTTACAGTAGTTCAGGCTAACTTTCTGCAGTTTACTAATGCTAATTAAGCAAAGTTTCAGAAACTAATTTTAAAAAGGAGACTTTTCTACAGATAATCAAACTGTGCTAAAATCTGTTCTAATATAGTATGCCAGACAAACAATTAAACATTGGCATTGTTAGGTTTGGCAGATGGATCAATATGGATAGGCTTGTGATGGCATCCAGTGGTTCCTGTGTCTCCAGCAACACAGCCTACTAATATGACTGCTGTGATGTTGTTAATGCAGCTATCAACAGAAGCAGTTGTTGATAGTAGTTCAAGGAAATAAAATTGAACATTATGAATACTGAGATTTTTTGAGCTCTTTCTTAGAGGATTACATTAATTGCAGCAGTTAGCATCTGAATTTGTATAGGTTTATCTGAAGTTTCTTACATGGAAGTGTCTTTTATCCTTTCCAAATAAAGCTGGAAGCAATTAGCTGTTTTATATACATGGTATGTACTTAGAAGCATGACAGTGAGCCAGTCTGTGGGCTGGTCTTTGCATTGCATAGATGAGATCACATTATATTGCATATAACCTGGATGAGTAAATGCATACTCTTTATGACTGAGCAGCATACAGCACAGAGAGGTACCTACCAGTGCTACAAAAGATGGAGATAAAGTGGAGGCTAAGATTATATTAATGACTGTCATCTTAATATATGGCACAAGTCCAGATTATGAAACCTTATCCTTTGTTGTGGTTATCCTTTGTGGCTGCTTATTGCCACCATCTGTGGTGTTCAGCACTGATGGTGCTTCAGCCATGCAATCACCTGCTTTGGCTGAACAATATTACTTGTTGGGTGGTTTCTTTCTTTCCCATGGAGTGTATCAACTGTAACCTTTTAGGGAAGATGGTAATTAACGAAAAATAGTGGTACAGTGAACAAGTGAACAAAGGAAACTATCATACTAAAATACATATTTCTTAGCAACCTTTTTTTTTTTTTTTTTTTTTTTTAAATGAGTTGTAGCTTGCTACAAATGTGTTTCTGTTTCAATACAGGTACGTATGAGTAGGGGAAAATCCTTAGTTGAAAAAGCAATCAAAGAGCAGGTAAGCCAAGTAATCAGTGAATTTGTGCTTGAGAAACTTTGGATTTGTTCTACTAGAAAACAAGCAATAGTGAGAGTCATCTTGGTGGTCACTCACGCAGAAGTTGAAGGAGTGTACTAAGTAGAACTCAGGTTGTGCTTTCTGGGTACTTGCTGTAGAACTGAAAATCTTTGTAGTCTTACAATCAGTATTATAAGTTATCAGGATTGCTAATAGAGGTAGCTTTTGAGGTTCTTGTGGAGCTAAAGTATATGTATAAATTCAGTGTCTTCAAACCTTACTCTGAAACGTGACTATTGATAGAGAACAGTTTTGACTTGAAGAAAAGTGAAATACAATCTTTAAGTGGTAAAGTGCTGTGACAGGAAGAGGGAAAAGTCAGCTCAGGAGATGGATAGTCCTTGCATCTGCACTTTGATTTCAGCTTTCATATTACATTTTGTAATAGATTTGTAATTACTTTCACAATTTACTATATAGTGCTTAAAATTATTAATATAATATAATTTGTTGTTTGCAGGACTTAATCCCCTCTGGTAGTATCCTTTCCAATGCTTTGAGTTGGGGGGTGAAGATACTTCATATTGATGGTAAGCATTTTTCTTTGATGAAACCTAACTTGAACTTGGAACATTAATTTAATTATGCATTTCTTGAATCCAGAATATTAAAAATGACAGATTACTTCTAACATTAAAAAACCCTTAGCTGAATATAATTCCCCCTCTTTTTGTCAGATGTCAAGAATTACATTGAACAAAAGAAAAAGGAGCCCTACAGAATCAACAGAGCAGGCAGTTCTTTGAAGGATGTGGTAAGTGACTTTTTTCTATTTGTGAAAATGCCTTTTTTTCATTAATTGAGAAAACACAGATGTACTAAATACTATGTACTGTAAAGCTTACAGATTTTAGTAGTCTTGCGCATGTTCAGTTTTCCACAGACCAGTATGTCTCCTGAATTTATTTAAAAAACATTTTTGAAAAATAGAAAATATTAGCTATGCATTTCTGAATAATTAGAAAAAAATTGCATAGTGGCATTAATCAAGTACATTGTCAACCTTTGCCCTTTCAAAGGATAACTACAAATCAGAAGTACTGAACTGTCTTGAAATTACCTGTCTCAAAAAATAATAAAATTGTAGTGTGTATCCAATATGTAGATTTTGGTTAAGTTGCCTTGTATAATTTTACCTATGACGCAGTGGCTCTTTCCTTTTGACAGAACATTTTAAAGAATCAGAGTAGGGTTTCCTGAAGAAGCTGTCTCTAAGGAATCTGTGTCAGTAGCTCAAATCTGCATCTTTTCCTTCCTAGTCTTTTGAGAAACTATCATAAAGCATCTTTGAGCTGTTCTGCCAATAATATTCAGTTGGCGTGTGCAAATCATGATTTCTCCAGATTTTAGTGTATGATACATTGAGACATTGAACATCCTTTAGCTGCTTGTGGGCTCCATTTGCAGTTGCTATGCAATTTAAATTAAAATCCTGAAGTTACACAATTATCTAGGTAGAAGTCTGTGATAAGTATGTAAACATACTAGCTAATGTACTTATGTTTTGGAATGCAGTATTGACTAATTATTTGGGCCACATGAAATCATCTGGTAAATCATCAGTTTATCAGTGTTTATAGATAGCAGGGTGGGTGTTTTGTTTTTGTTTTTTTCGCAACTAGTATAAAATACAAGTTTGCATCTTTACCAGAATCAGTTACAGCTGACAGCTGATGCTTGAATGTGAATTTTACTCTTTTTAAGACAACATGCTCCTTTTAATATTCAGCGCTAAAAAGAAATCCCCCCAGAAGCAACCTGTATAAATTTCAGTCAAGTGACAAGAATTGTTATCACTGGAGAATAATGCTATCTCTGTTGCTATCTGCAGTTTTGGTGGCATTTTACAGCTTGTAGTTAATTAACATTTATAAAGTGTTGTGAAAAGGTTATCTGTATTGAAAAATCAACTCTTAATCATGGGAAGGTCTTTTGGGGGAGGAAAGAGAATCAGTGAATACATTTACCTATGTTTTGGGGATTTTTGCGGGTTTTTTTTGGCTTTGGGGAAAGTCAATTGATACTTCTCAAGAACACTTTTTTTTATTCTTAGTGTAGAAATAAATATTTATTTGTAAAACATGTCAGCATACGTTTGAAGTACTAATGAGCTTAGTTTCCTGTGAAATTCATCATGACAGCTACTGAAGTCGTGATTTACATAAAAAGACCCTCGTAAACCTAAAGTTAGTTACAGCTAAACCTTTAATAAAATGCAGAATAATATTCAGAGGGATTTTATACTTTCTCTTTTTTTCAATAGGGAAAACAAGTTACTGCTTCAAGGTCAAGAAGTAAGTATTTCAATATTTGGAAGAGCTTTTTGTTTTGCCTTACATTCTGAATGCTTAAATGGATTACATGAGAACTTTAAAAGTGTGCTGCTGTATGCTAATTTGCATGTCTAAGAAATGGAAGTCAAGTGTTTATCATGTACAAAGACATACTTAGTAAGTTCTAAAATTTTATCTGCTTATTAATTCAGCTAGTAGAGTAACTTGCTGAATGAAGAAAAGTATTTCTCTCTTAATTTCCTGTTCTTCCCCTTGCACAGGTAAACTGAAAAATCCATGTGTCAAGGTGGAAGATAGAAGTCGGTAAGTGTTCTCTTCCTGCATTCAGTAATGTGCTTCTGAAACTGAATAATTCAGAAACATGTAGTATGCCTTGAGGAAGTGCCCTTCTGGTCTCAATTTCCTTTGAATTCCTGCATTCATATGTTGGGCACACTGTCCTCTTACAATAAGGTACAAAATTTTCATCTTTGCATGCTCTAGCTAAGTTTCTGTGTTTAGCCACTGTGTGAGATTGAGCAGCTGGTAGTATAGTAGGGAATATTTGCCCTGGGTAATGAGAGTGGAAACTTAATTTGTAGCTCCAGTTTGTAGACTAATGGAGTAGATTTTTTGTATTACTTTCTGCCAAGTGCCATATGAATGAAAAGAAAACCTGGAGGCTTTGAATCCTGATATCTGTTCTTAGATTCAAATCCTGTAGCCCAAAAGGCCAGTAAAACTTTGTGTACTAAATTCCAGTCCAAAGTCTGAACTTGGCAATATTCATTGGCAAGAGACTGTATAGATATAAGGAAATGGATATGTTATGTGTTGAAATTGTCCATTGAAATTAGGCTTAATTTCATGTTTAATCATTAATTTTTTAAAAGAAAAAACTCTCTTAATCCAATCAACATCCACAGGAGCATGAAATCTGCTATTTTCAGCCTTTAGATGTTTTATGCCTATCTGGTCTTTTAATTGATCAGGTGTGGTTTTGTAAGAAAATAAAGTTTGCCAGTTGAGAGAACAGTGAATTGTTTAAAAGGTGCAGTTCTGCACATTGTGTTTGCACATTTGTATTTTAACTAGCTTCTGCTTTATCATGATGTTTATAAGATGCAAATTCTTTGACTTGATTTTTTTGATACTTTCCTTAATTTAAAAAAAAGAGATCTAAACCTGGTCTTACACTGAGCTGGTGTAATAGGTATGAGGAATGTGAGAATAGTGAGGAGAATTTGACAAACACAGTTGTAAGTAAAAGAAATTCATATATAAACTTAAGTGAATTTGACTGCTGAATGGAGCCATGTACCAAACACTAGAAACTCTTTTAAATGTTTATGTAAAAAACAATTTAAAAAATATTTTTAATTGCTTATGCAACACATTAGTAGCAGTTCAGAAACAGAATGAAATTGCCCTATTATGTAGACTTGCTCTTTTTCTTCTTCCTGGGTAGCTTAGAGGAGGAAAACTGATACTGAGCTCTGGTATTAGCCAGTTAGGCAAATGCGTTCAGTATATGAACTTTTGCCTTATTTTAAAGATTTTGAATAAATTCGGAGTAAAAGTACAGTTGCTAGTTTTGGTTTCTTTCACTTCACAATGCTGTACAGGAAAATTATCTTTCTGGAAAGAAGTTATTGTATTTCTAATGGAGAATTGACTAAATTTTTTTCAAAAAGGAAAAGAATTGAGTACAGTAGGTATTAGGAGCTCCTATAGCTACTTCTCTAGGAACACAGGTGCACCATCATCCAAATTGTTCTTTTTTTAATTGGTTACCCAATCCTTAACAACAAATAGCTGTGAAACTCACACCCCAGAGAAGGCATAAGCCAGGGATGAAAACTCGAGGCAAATCTATTTTGAGAAAGTATCAAGTTTGTAGGAAGGAATGACTTATTCTGGGATATTTATCTGTTTAGGATGCTGTGTAAAAGAGACTTTTCCAAGATTTTTGAGCTGATTTTAATTTGTGCTATAAACTCCTTTTTCCAATTCTGATGGCTCTAATGAACTTGTTTTCTGTCTTATTACAGCCGCTACCGACCATTTTATCTGCAGTTACCCAGTTTTCCAGTTCTGAATTACTGTGTTCCAAAACCATATAGTCCATTTGAGGTGGATAAGAAACATTCTTCTGTTCAAAAACAAACTCAGCCTAAGCAAAGGTTTGTTAAAAACTTGTTATTGCTGTCTGAGTAGAGAAATCTCAAATAATTCTGAAGTAATTGTTTTCTAAAATACTTTTTCTGCTTCTAATTATGTGTGATATTTGACACTAATAGTTATGTCTCAGCTGATGTATTTGCTCCACTGTAACTGTTGGTGTCTGTCTGTCTGTGCCCTCTTTTTCCTATCTTTAGTCCTTTTTTTGGACATACAGATGCATACATCCAAAAATGCGTCCTTCTCGTCAACATAAGATATTTTTTTCCTTTCTGCCACTGGTTTCTTCTTTGTCCTCATCTTGGATGCCATCTAGTAAGTATTTTATAGGAAGTGGATTTCTTAAGTCTTTTGGTACTTGTTGGTGTAATGCTAAAGTAGGCAGCTAATCATGGGGCAAATAAATGTTGATAACAGTTGCAGTTAGTGGTATGTGCTAAATTGTGGCATTCAGGTTCTATTGAGCACTCCAGATGCAGTTAGGACTTTTGGAAAGTCAGTTTTATGATTTGAAACTACTTAGGAGTCTTAATTATCTGGGGTTTTTTGTGACTCAAACTTGTTTTGAATGTCTTCTGCCTAGCATATCTGGAATATTAATGGTTCTTTCATTGACTTCTAAAATTGATTCATGTGAGAGACTTAAGATATTTAGGTGAAAGGTAGCTTTGCTATACGTGGAACTTTCTGTATCTAGCAACTTCCTGCTTTTGTGTCCTTGGCATTTAAGAATTATTTAGATTTGATACTTCTTTTCCATATCAAAGAAAACAGAGTTGAACTTCTCCAATGTTGAGATTCTGTGCAGTCCTCACCATATTGCTGGAGATTTTCAGCTGATGTTGTCATGATGAATTTTTTATTATGTTTTTAATTGCAATGACCGTAGCAGTATGAAAGGGCAAAGCAACAATAATCTAGCAGTACCTCATGAAATAATCAGGTCATTTCAGCTGTTTTCAGAGTGGAGTAGAAAGGCCTGTTCTTTTTAAAGCATTAAAAAAGGTATTATCTACATATATGTGGATTAAGGAGGCAAGACCTGCAGACATTATTCAATCATCAGATGAGAAATGCCACAGCTTATATCCTGTTTTACTGGTTCTTTGATTTTTAGTGTTCTAAAGAGAGAAGGTGAGAAGGGTAGTGTAATAATAACAGGACACAGTTAAATGGAACCTATCTTGTGGAACCCAGCAAGTGCTGGGGCAGGTGTTACTACTTTAGACTTGTTGGTTGAAAAGGATTTTTGAAAGCAGTGTAAGCTTGCTATGCTGAGCAATACACTGCTATGCTTTCCACTGTGTCTGCCTGTCTTGTTGCAGTAAATTTTTTTCTTAAATTAATGCATAATTTTTCTCTTTATTTTTCACAAGTGTTGACTAACAATGATAACAATAGTTCTAGGAGAACTAAATATTTTTTTTGTTTTGTTTCTTTGCTGTTTTGGGGGGAGTTTGTTTTGTTTTTAATTAAATGACAAGGAATAAAAGGCAAGTATAGATCTCAGCTCCATAACTGAGAGTCCTTAATATATCTTTTGTGTTAACAGAAACAAAATCAATAGTGACAAGGACTGTGAAACTCCTGTCCAGCTTCCTCAGAAAGACAAAAAAAAGCGAGGATATTGTGAATGTTGTGGGAAGAAATATGAAGATCTTCAAACAGTATGTGAAATGCCAAGTATATGCTTTGATACAGTCATACATCTCAACTGTTATATCAACAATGGTTTCTATTTGCTAGTTTTAATGTATTTTTTATCTTAAAGGATTGTCTGAATACATCTTCTAAAAAGCAGCAAGTGGGTGTTTTTTCTTGTATAGATTTTAAGTCTTAATTTCTGCCTCTGTGTGGGATATCTGAAGTCATAGCTCATGTCTTGGAGACACTGGTAATAAATCAGTGATAATTTACTTACTGCTCTGTATCATACTGTTGATGTATATATTAACATACATAGTATTAAATTTCTTATTTTTTTTAATTCCAGCATCTTGAAAGTGAACAGCACCAAAATTTTGCTCGAAGCTCCCAGTATCAAGTGATTGATGACATAATCTCTAAGTTTGCTTATGAGTTTGTTGAATACAAAGATGATGCAAAAGAAATAAAAGGGTAAGTTATGTGTTCTAAATTTTAAAGACCCTGTGAGTTAAGACATACCTAGTTGTGAAATTCTTAATCTGGTACAAGATAAATCAGTGTTTTTCAGTCTGATGTAAATTTACTGAAATTTGCAATATGGTTGTACCTGACAAGTGAGTTTTATAAACCTTAAACATAAGAGTTGAAACTCTTTATGAGTATAAAACTCATAAGAGTCAAAGATGGCATCATAGGAAAATAAAACTGACAGGAATTGCCAGTTGTTCTTCGTGTCCTTGAGCTTCAGAAAAGCAACATTTCCTGTACTAAAATACTACAGACAAAAGGACAGCAATGTTTAGACAACCTGCTCTAAAAACTTTCTGACCTGTAAATAATATCTTCCTCTGTCAATATGATTTCCTTACCAGTAAAAAAAAAAACCAAAAACTTAGTTTAATCTAGATCTTTGTATCTTTTATGCCTTTTTCCACTCTCTCCTGCCTGTTCTGGACAGAGAAAGCAGATTTTCCTTTCTTTGATAGTTCAAAAGCTTAAATGATAGAGAGGGACTTGTTTTCTATCTTGGACATAGGCATTAGTGTCTTCATTGCTTGGAACAGTAACTCAATTCAGAATTGCCCTGATTTGTTTGCAAATGAGTAATGAGATAAGGAATAACTTGTCTCATTTCTTTTAAAAATTTACTGAAAAAATAAATATAGTCTAGTGAAATCAAAGGGAATGCAAATAGAGTCAAACTACTGATAGACTAGTAAAGTTGAGCCTTTACTCTTTTTGTGATTTAAAAATACTATAGAGTGGTTAGGTTTGAAATACTATATCAAGAAAAACATGTATAATTATGCTATTTTTTTGTGTATGTATCGTAGAATATTTGTAAGTATTTATAATTGCATTATATTAATTAGCTTCATTAATTACCACTATGAATTGATATATTCTGAAATATGAGACTTCTTTCTTTGGGAATTTTTGAAACAATTTTACAAGTGGTAGAAATAAATCAGAAAACATCAAATTCAAATATAAGGCACTCCATTCCTGTAGAAGGTAGGGTGTTGCTACCTTTAATGTATCTTTTCTTTGAAAGTAAAACCAAGAATGGCTTGGTCAGTTTCAGTATTTTCCTAGAATCAATTGGATATGGAGTTATGGTACCCATGTCTCTTTCAAAAGTGTTTGTTAACCATTTAAAACAATTTATTTGCAGGACAAAATGTAGTACAGGATATTTTTCTCCTATTACTGGAACCATAACTAGACCAGATGAGCTGAAAGAGCGACTGAAAAAGCAACGCCTTTCATTGAAAAGTTACTCATGGAAGGATACAGCAATGCAGGCCCTCAAACTGGATCACCAGCCTGCAGAAATACAACCAAATTCTGTGCCAATACCTACCACTGTTCCTGGATCTGTCTGTTCAGTTCTTTATTGTCATCTGTCACAACCTTCAGAACTAAAAAGTAAGTTAAGAAATAATGATGAAAATATTACAACTGATTGCTTCTGTGCTGCAAACTTAAGAGAGACTGTTGTATCATCAATTTTCATACAACCACCCCCTCAGAAAGATGACAAAGCATACATGGAGAACTTGTCTCAGGTTTATGAGCCATTTTTTAATGAAGTACTGGAGCCAGAAGTAATTAAAAAGAATTCAAAGTGTTTTCAGGAAGGCATGTGTACTTTATATTCTCATACTCAAGTTACAGATTTTAGTGAAAAGGACAAAAACCTATCACAGCCCAAACGAAAATTAAATAATGCAGTAGTTCTACCAGCAAAGTGTTTGAAAAAAACAGATTCCAATCCTACGTTTGTCAAGAAACATCGTGATTTATGTGATAATCATCAACAGATGCAGCACAATGTATTTCTGGAGGCTGAAGTATCTGATACTGCTGTAAACAAAGAACTTAATGAATCAGCTGCCAGCACTGCACATAGTTCACCGTCTGGAAAGCTACGCAGAAAAGTGAAGCTTTACTTGGGAAGAAATAAAAGAGAAACTGGGAAACAGAACACAGAGCTGTGTGTAAAATACACACATGGACTGTCTATTCCTGAAGAGAAGAGGAGTTCTTGTAGTTCACCAGTGCAGGCCCTACTGGAATTATTTCAGACAAGTGAGATAAACTCAGAATTTGGAGGTTTTTCAGGTTACAGTGAGAACAAAGGTTCAACTAGCATAAAAGATATATGGGAAGGGCAGAATAAAAATTTGTGGTCATTATTTTCCTCTTCATCCTCAACCCCATTTTTTGGATTTTAATAATGCTTTATTTAATACAATGGTTTTCAAATAAACTTGCAAATTCAAGGTTTTATTATTGGAAACTTAATTGCTGTATTATATGTCCAGATGGCATGGTTTTCGTGTTTTTTTAGTGCAAAAACTTTTGCATATGGAAATAAAAGGTGGTTTTTTGTTTTTTGTTTTTTCTTTCTTAATCCTGTTTTTACTACAGGTGGTACTAAAGGTACTTCAACAGCTAGTTGAGGGCTCTGACCCCAGATTTGGGGTTAAATTAATTACTAGGGAACCAGAAACCATGATGTAGCTGCATTTGGATAGGGTAATTTTCCAAAATCTCTGCTTATGGTATGTTCCAAATAAGCACATTATGAATAACTGGATGTTCCATTGTAAACAAGGCAGCCCATTACTTGTGGACTGCTACTGTTTTGTGGACATTTGGTTGCTTCCCTTCCTATTCCTTCTGCTTTTGCTTTATTAGAGAATGAAAAAAAAGTTTTCCTAATCTTTCTTCTCATGAAAAAGCCTCGGGGAACCAATGTAATGACAAAGAAATAGAATTAGGGAAGCATGTGTTTTATTTTTTGACTGCTCTGACGTAATTTCAGACTAAAAGTAGCTGTATTGTGTATCTCAGCCAATAGGAAGGCAGAAGATGTATACTTTAATGTTTCTTTGAATGAACCAAACACAACAGAGCAGCAACAATGATAATGACAAAGGAACCAATAGGTTTTTGATTGACTCAGGTCATTTGTTTGATTTTTCTTGCAGAGTAGCCAGCCTGTCTTACTAACTTGCTTGGAGGCAGAGTGAAAGGCACAAGTGAGTTGGGAAGAATTTTAAATACTTGGAAGCTTTACCAGTGCCCATCTCTTTAAGAATTTCTGTACCTGTAAACGAGTGCAGGGCATGAGTACAGAATTACAGGAGGTAATTGCAAAGCTTTACTTATAAATATGAGTGCCTTAAGGACAGGTAAGAAATGTAAATCAGCAGGAATTACATTTTTGCATCAATTACTTGTTTGTGTTTTTATCTCTTGCACATTTAATATCCTCAAATCTACTCGTGTCTGTGTTCTTGTGGTTAAAATTCTTTCAGTCATACTACTTTTGTCCTTAATATGATATTTTCTCTGAGGCATAGGTAAATCTTGGTGTGCAGGAATGAGTGAGGAAAATTACATAAAATTACTCTACTTCAAAGAGTGTATGAATTGGAAGCTGAATTGTGAGAATAGCTTCTTAGGGCATTGCTGTCACCTTAAAGGTGGTATTCCTTATTCTGCTATTCATATAATTGCCTGTGGAGTTCTGTAAGAACTACTTTTGTTATTCATCTTACAGGTCACCTCTGGCTTGATTTAAAGTTTCTTCTGATCTGGATTCACATCAAGAAAATGATACAGAAAGCCATTAAAAAACTGAGCAAAATTAACATTTTTAAAAGGCGTTGTTCTTGAATACGAGTGTATATACATTTTTTGCCTGTAGTCTGCCAATATATAGTGTTTTAGGAATAGGACTTTAAAGGTGAACATAAAGCAATTACTTAGTTCCTCGTTTTGAGTGACACTTGAATGCTAGAAGGATTGGTTTCTGATTTGATGAATGCAATCTATTTTAAGAACCAAGTGTGTGTCCATTTTTGCTCTGGAAATGTTCTGGGGTTTGTTGTTTGGGGTTGTTTTTTTGTTCTCTTTTTATCTTGTGTTTCAGTACGAATGTCAAGTCTAAGAAAAACTTGTATTTTTACTTTAACACATAGCAATGATCTGTCAGTAGGTCTATCTTGTGGACGTCTCCTTCCTCACATCCCTGAGACATGTACTTTTCTTAGTGTAGTGTCCTCCATCTGACTGGAATGTGTTTGCATGGTTATTTACATCCATAAAAATTATTATAATAGTTAAGGGGAGAGGTAGTCAATGCTAGTAAATCTCCTCAGATAAGCAGTGTATGTGTCTTGCATAGTATATAATTATATGCAATACTAGAACATGGGCAGTGCAAAGAGTAGAGAAACTCATTGGAATATGGCTTTAGAATCTTAAGTGGAAAAAAAAAAATCAGAAGTCTGTCATATTAAAATCTGAAGACTGCTCTGCAGTGCAGATCAAGAGCAGAGAATCACTGCTACAGATTCCAGAAACCACTTCTTGTCATAGTGTAGGTGTTGCATGGAGGTTCACATTAGTGTGTGCTAAGAGTCCCAGTTGTATGTAGTATATTCAAGTGGTGACACAGTAAGTCAGCCAACTATTTCTAAAACAGACTTATTCAGCGTGTTGTGTGTAATTTTAATGCATTGATCTTTCAAGCTTTTTTGGAAGTTCTTACAAAAATTTAAAAGGAATTATATTACTATTTGAAAAATAATAAGATACGGAAAGCTAGTTACTAGAACGTTTGTCTCTCTGACTTCTTCCCAGAGAAGAGAAAGAGTGCAGCAGGGAGTCAAATGCTACTGTAAGTACCTCTAGTCACGTTTCGGGTGTGTTTTCTCTCTACATCTTTGTGATAATTACGCATTATATGTTTACAGTTTGAACTCTGTTCATAGTTGCATTAATTTCTTCTCACATACTTAATTTTTTGTTTGGCGTGCTTCCTGTGAATTTTAGAAGCTGGTGTAGGTAATTTATATACTCTGTTTAAAACCAGTTGTTAATATACTCATTGTTGCTTTGTTTTTGTGGCGATTAGAGAAACTTGAAGCTGTATGCCTATGCTGTCTGCAGCATACACCTGTATGCAGTGTAGGATTCAAAGTTTTAATCAAGCACCCAAATCTGTTACCAAAAAAGTGAAATCTTTAACATTTGTGTAGGATAGACACTACTAGTTCAGCTTAAACTGACTGAAAAAAAAAATCTTGACTTTATAAAAGTACTCTTATTTAAATGATTATCCTATGGCACTGTGGACATTACTGTTGCTTTCTCATAGCTGCGGCAAACACTTTCTGTGGAAGTTAAATATTTTAGCATAATCTTTAAGTGCTATAATAGGAGACACATAGGTGCACAGACATTTACTGTTATTGAAAGCCTGTGCAGACAGTACACTGGTTTGGTACTTCAGTGGAATGGTGAGTTGTTCAGACACACTTTGTTTCATTACCAATGGAGAGAGTAAAATGAATAAGTAAGGACTTTTGAAATGGAAACAAGATACACAATGTAATGTTGGGATGCTAGTAATAACATCAAAAGAAATGCAGGTGTTGAAATCTGCTTTTAGAAATGAACCATTAGAAATGGTGTTTTACTTTGGTTACACCACCAAGTTTGGTTTGCTATCTTTGCAGTGGAAGCCAAGCCCCTGCATATGACTTCACCCCACAGTATGTGCTTATCTGGAAAAGAAATGTTTCTTTTCAGGTAAATGTATAGTGTGTATCTGAGAGGACAGAACTCCAAGGGTTGGGAATGGTTGTATATGTGCATATGTGTATGTATACGGATGTACATCTAGATACCCAGATGGGTATGTGGTGATTAGTGACCCCAAACTACGCACACAAGGAAATCCAGAAATAATTTCCAAGTTTCATGCAGCCATTTAAGCCTGACACTTGGCAGCAGGATCTCCAAGCAGTAATCTTTCTTGCTCAACATCCAACTGCAGAACTCTTGAGTCAAGAGAGCAGGTAGGCTACTGAGAAGCCTGCCTTCCTCTTTGGAGTTGGGCTGAAGGTAGTTACAACCTAAGGGATGCTGAGTGTGTTAGCATCTATTCTGTCCTTCAAGGGTTGCCAATGTGCATTGAGGTGATCAGATCCATGTTCTGCCTCAAGCTTGCAACAAAATTACATGCTTCAGTTACCTAGTCACACAATCATTTTTTTGTTACCTCCTGGTCTCTATGACACCCACATGGGTGTGCCTGTGCTTTCATCCTGCACTGTGAATGCTCAGCAAACCTAGGTGATGGTATGTGAATCTCTTGTGGCAGTCTCCAAGGGCAGGAAGGATGAAAAACTGGTAGCTGCTCTAACTGATGTAGTGAAAATAGTAATCTCCCTCTGTTCCCCAGTTGCAGAATCATGACTTCTGTGCCATTGGCTGATAAACACCAAGGGTTGTTAAATGCTGTTTATGCTGGGATTTTCAGTCATGTTGGAAGGTGTATGTGCATCATCAAGTCCTGGTCTATCTTGGACATATGCTGAGTCTACTGAAAGATGGAAGTCACTTCCTTGCCCTTGTTTCATTCTGTAGATGTGCCATATCTGAGATTTTTCAGACATGCTATTAGCTTATATTGACAACAGCAGGAATTTGTTGAAATAGTAAAATGTAAAAAAATACAAACAAATGTGACCAAGCATTCATATCATTCATGGGTGAGTAGTTTGTATGTTACTTGCATCGTGGCAGGAGATGGAAGTCCTATTTATCCCTCTCATTTTTTTCTATTATAGCGATTTCTCATGAAAATTTCTTCCTGAAAAATAAGCTATTGTCTTTCAAGTGCTTAAAGCCATTCAAATTTAGTTGTAATGTCTATATGCTTCTAATCCCTACTCTTGAAGGCAAATGAGAAATTTCAGCAGCCAATTGATCCAGAGCAATTATACAGCTTTACTTACACAATGTATGAAGGCACACTAAAAATTGAGTGCCAAAATATATTTCATAGCACAGCTAGTCCTCTGGACTGTGTAAAGAGATTGTTTTATGCTACCAAATGCGAGCTTGAGTAGAGATAAACACCATTGGTAATAACCAGCCAGTAATAGCCACCACTGATGCCTTTAGCAGAGTGAAAGTGTGAACTGAGTCCACTAACCAGATTAACATCTCTGAAATTAATAGGAGATTAATATTTTTTTTTTAATTGTGTAAATGTTACTGTTTGGTTTCTGATATTTAACAGTGTATTTGCTTTAGAGAATTTAGCTACCCAAAGTAAATGCTGCATATCTTAGGTGTAAAAAGATTTGGAATGCAGAGCAGGTGTTTGGATGGAGTCCAATTTTATTTGGGAAAAAGTACTCATAGATTAAGGTAACTTTTAGACTTCATGCATGTTTTTAAAAACCTTGACCTGACAGGGGATCTCACTTCAAGATTCAATGTCTGCAGTATTCTTTGAGTGTGTAGATAGCTGGGCTTTAAAAAACAGGCTGTCTCTGTCACTTTGAGAACAGTTTTGCAACATTTCTGAGAATAATTTTAACATTGAACTTCCCTTAGGGGTTACTACAGAATATCTAAACGGGACGCTCCTAAGTGAACACAAGTTTTCCCTGTTGTAAAACACATGAGATCTCTGAATGTTATTCTTTCTATTGGTGTCCTGCCTTCCAAACCACTTGCCATTGAGCCAAATGGTTCTATTGTCATATGATAAATAAAACTCTTTGCTTTCTTTTATATCACCAAATTTTCTGAGAAACTGCCAATACTAAAACATAAGTGTAGTTACACAGTCCAATCTCCTAATTCCAAGAGTGGTGAGCAGAGGTCACAAGTTGTTCAAAAAGGATGCTTTGCAATGACTACACGTGGGTAAAACCTCTAAATAAAAAAACCTTTTTTTGTAAATTTGGAATGAAAAAAAAATGGATGAAGCTTCTGTACTTATGGCCAAAACTATCTGTTTGTAGCTGCAGATCTAGATGTTTTTTTAAGTCAACAAGAACATCCTGTCCCTCTTGAGCCCCAAAATTTAGAAAAATACAATCAACAACCTAAGTAAAGACTTCAGTAGTCTAATTACTTGTTGAATTAAGGCATATTTCTTATCAGCTTTGAATTTCCTAGATTGTAACTCAAATGCGTGTCCTCTTACACAGACTTTGGCTACGGGAGGAAAAAGCGCCAGCTTACTTTCTCTAACCATCTCTGTCTTTTCACTCTGTTCCTGTCTGTTCATCACTGTCCTGACCAACCCTGATCTTTCTGCTTTTTGTCACTATCTTTCTCTGATCATTGCAATGTCCTTGCTGGGGATAGCTGTTGCACTGCTCCAGATAAGGCTGTACCTCCAATTTAATGTCTGATTCTGTGTCATGTGCTCTTTACTTAGAATACAGTTGCACATGCTTCCTCTTTCAAGGTAATATTCACGCTCTGACCTAATAAAGCAACAAAGTAAATTTTTTTAAATGTACATTAGTGAAAAATTCACTACTTTTTGTAACATTTCTACTTTTCATTAAATATATAGTCTTGCAGACAAAATGCACCGTTGTCTGTAATCGGACATGTAACAAGAAAATTTAATTATCACACATTCAGAATGTGAATGTTTTTCATGTGGAAACATTTAGGTCAGAACACTTAAGGGAACAGGTGGCCACATTAATACATACATGAAATTGTCCTGAATTTTCAGTGTAAAAAAACCTCATAGATTGTTTATCAAATTCCATAGAATTTTAACAGTCAAGAGACTGAATGCTGCAAAGATGTCTTCCATTAGGAAACACCAATTTCTTTGGGCACCTCAGTATAGGAAGGACATTAAACTATTAGAGCATGTCTATGGAAAAGTGACCAAGATGGGGAAAGTTCTCAAGGGCAGGATTTATGAGGAGTGACTGAGTTCACTCAGTTTATTTAATTTGGATAAGGCTGAAGGTGACTTCATAGCAGTCTCCAGCTTCCTCAAGGGGTGCAGTGGAAGAGAAGGTTCTGATCTCTCCATGGTGACCCCAGCAGCAAGACACAAGGAAATTGAAGCTGTGCCTCAGCTTCAATGTGATATATAAAACTTCTACAATTTATTTAAACCTCCTCTTTTGAATTTATCTTCAATCTATCAAAGAAGTATTTTCCTAGACAGACGATGGACGGATGTAAACAAGAGAAGTTTGCAAGGAGGGGGACACAAAAAATTCAGCTCTGTTTTGGCTAATCACATCCAGCACACTTACTTTTAAAATGCCTTTATCTTTGTATTAGTTGTCTCTTTTAATATATATATAAAAATAAAGCTTTAATTTTTATTCTTAAAGTTAGCAGAGTTTTAACAAAATAGACAGCATACAAGAAAAGTGTTGTATGTATGAAGTAACTCTCGGCATACCTCGCTTACATCCCTTGAATCCACAGGCTGGATTAAAACTCTGCATTTGTAGTCAGTAGCTTAAAGCAGCTGTGACTTGGCTGGTGCTGGCTTGGTGAATGCTCCACATGTGACATGTATACCAAGTCTCTCAGCACATCTGGATGATGGTAATGGGAAAGGGAAATTGAAATATATAATGTACCAATGAATCTATAACTATACTGTGTATCTACTGCATACCCAGTGTCATGAATTCTCACAGAAAGACTGACGCAAGAAGCTGTGAAACACTGTTCCAGTGAGGACAGTTAGGTCAAACTGAAAAAAAATATAGAGGCTGGCTGCAGCGTGGAATGTAAGTATTTATGACTTTTGAAAAAAAAAAAGATGGAAACATGATATTATTGTACTGAATTTTCTCTATATAAAGAGCACTTTCTAATATTATTTACACCTCCCCTCTCCCCCATCTCATCCGGGTTCTTAAGATACCCTGCAGCAGAGTTTCATAAGGTGCAGTTTGTTTCATTGTGTGCAGTTTGAGCAACTGCTTTATGAATTTGCAGATACGTGGAGGTAATGTATGACTGCAGTGCAAACAGGACAGTGCAGAACTCGCTAGCCACTTTCTCCTCAAAGTTTATATATCTTTCCAGATGCAATATGGTGACTTTAAAACTTCCTAATCATAGAATCATAGAATAAGCTGTGTTGGAAGGGACCTCTGAATGTCATCTAGTCTAACCCCTCCTTCAATAAGCTCCTGTCTTCAGCTTGAACCGTCGTTTTATCTGGGTTTTTATAATGTGGGCACAAACTGCGAGAGCCTGAATTTCCTTCACCTGTCCTCTATCGATCTGTGTCAGTAAGGTACGAACTGCAGGAGCACCAGGCCATCTGCCCTGCTCTGCCCCTGGGGGGGCTGCCGGGCCCCGGTGGTCGCGGTGGCTCCTGAGGCAACCCTAACAGCAGAGGTGGAGGTGTCAGGGGTCCTGGCTGTTGCCAGTGCAAGCAATGCAATTAATGTTGAGCTGCTGAATGGTTAGTTTATGAAAATAAAGATTTGTGCGTGTGCTTTTCATCTTCCAAACTATAATAAGCAAATATTTACTGTGATACCACCTACTTATCATGTGCTTACAACTGATGCAGAACCTTGCTGTGGGTAGTTTGACCTCATGCTCTTGTCTTGGTCAGCATCAAGCTCTGGATGCCACTGCGCTGCTCTGACATTCCTCTTCCCTCGACTCACCTTAGCTGTGTGCCATGGCAGTCCTTCCCATCGCCACTTCGGGCAACAATAGGGCAAGAGCTACCTTAGACGATTGTCACAGATGTCCCATTTTCATAAGGAAACGTAGTTAAAACGGTGAGAGACAGTGCTGACAGGCAATACTGCTGCCTCCGGCTTCCCGGTAGGTGGGAGTGTAGAATTGGGTTGCAGATACAGCCATCCCTCTGCTGGGGGACGATAACCCTCCGGTTTCGGGGGACTGACACCGTGGGGACTCCTTAATGCTTCTGCCTCATGCTTTGGCCTTGCTTTTGCTGCTCACTTGGTCCCCGAGAGCGGTGTTGGATCTGGGATGATTCTGCGTTGTAATCCTTTTCAACTTTGATTTAGTGTTAGCCCTGTGGCGAAAGCTGGGCAGGAGTGGGAATTTAAGGCAGGAGGAAAAAAGGTCATAAAGAAGGAAATGGAGGTTTACTTTGAAAAGGCATACGTAAGGGAGGGGGAAGGGGCGGTGGCAGAAGCCCTTCGGAGGAGGGGCGGGGGGCAGTACGAGCAGGTCGGAAGGGAAAACGCTCCGGTGGCACCCCGGAGGACCCCCGCCTTCACCCGGCAGGACGGGCTGACGGCCAACGCAAGGCTTGCGGCGGGAGTCCCCTGAGCGTCGGGGCGGTGCGGTACCGGTACCGGGGCTGCCCCACGGGGCGGGGGCGGCTGCGGGCACTGCGGCACTCCCCTGGCTCCGGGGCTTCCCTCCGCTCTCGCACTCGTCCCTCACGCCCTGGCAAACGACTACATTTCCCAGCACTTCCCTCTTCCAAGCGGGCTCTGCGGGGAGCCTCGCCGGCTCTCGCCATCTCCTTCCCTCGCAGGGGGCTCGGCGCGGTGGCGGGGCGGAGCTCGGCAGCCCCGGCCCCGCGGCAGCCGCGGCCCCGCAGCCCCCACCCCCTGTGCAGGCGCGGAGCCGGCGGCGGAAGCCGGGGCAGCACACGGCTGCGAGCGGGGCGGCGGGCAGCGCCATGCGGGCTGCTGCCTGCCTCCTCTCCCTGGTGCTCTGCGCTCTGCCCGCTGCCCCAGGTGAGCTTGGAGCGGGGGCGGCGGTGGGGAGGGGGGATGCTGCGCCCAGGGCCGCTGCGGAGCCCCGTGGAAACGGAGCCCCTGCTCCAGCCTGCGCGCCGGGGGCGAGGGCGCAGCCGGCTGACGGGTGCCTCTCCCTGCCCAGGAGGCGGCGGGCCGGCAGCGGGGCGGCGGGGCGAGAGCCGCTTCGGGGAGCGAGAGAGCATCAGGCCCCTGCGGCTGTTCTCCGGCGGCGGCGGGGCGCGGCGGCCGGCGCTGAGCACGCTGGTGCGGAGCGGCGCGGAGCGGACACAGGTAGGGGCCGGGCGGGGGTGTGTATCTGTAGTGGGGAAGGGGTGGGGGGGGAACGGGCGGGCAACCCCCGGCACCTGCCGCCGCGGCCTGGCAGCCCCAGCGGGCGCGGGCGGGAGAGGGACCCCGTTCCCAAAGGCAGCAGAGACGGCGGTGCAGCGTCCCAGCCGCCCCCCGCACCCACGCGTGTGTTTGCTGCTGGAGGACAGCCTGTATGCAGACGCGTTGCTCTGTGAAACGCGCGGCTCGTTTTCCCGAAGGACCGTGGCGAACGCCAGTCCTACTGCGGCAGCGCTCGGTTGAGTTAAAATGGTCCCGCTGCCCGGTAATTCCCTCCCCCGGGCCTCCGCGGGGGCTCCGGGCGGGCAGAGCCGGCGGTGGGCTGCGGGAGCCGCGAGATGAAAGTTGCGGAGCCTTTGCGACAGCTGGAGTTGGCCGAAACGCTGCAGCTTCATTTCGGTTTCTGGCTGAAGTGTGGGCAGCATGGGTGGGTGTTCTCTGGGTTCGGGTGTGTTTTTAAAAATAGCTATTGGAAATAAGGAGGGAATTGCTTAAAATATAACGTGAACTTAGCTTAGCGATTTGGCTTGCATATTACTGCCCGAACTGGGGTATGTTTTCAGATTTTTATTGTATGAAGACTAATCCCTATAGATTTTAACAAATAGCTATCTCAGCTTATATTAAATCACAGTGATTTTTTAAAATCTTGGTCACTAAGCATCATATTTGAGGTGGCAAATGGCTGTCACATAAAAGGAAAAACATTATGAGTCTGTTGTAAGCTGGGGAAGCATTGAGGTAACTGCTGACATCCAAGGTGAATTACAGGCCTCTGTTTTGTCCTTTTCTAGTTTACTTATGTCCATTTAAGAAACAAGGTAGCTGAAAAAATTGTCTCAGATTTCTTTTTTGTAAATCTGTAAAGGATATGCACTGACACTTTTAATTCTTTTTGTATAGTTAAATAATAAACAGTCTCTTCTCTACATACTTGTCTACCTCAGAACGTAAGTTACTCTATGTAAAGATTTTTCAGATCTGAAGGCAAATTGACATTACAATTAAATAGAATTCTAAAAATTCCAAAATGTGTGATTTGCTTAAAAAAGAAAGAAAAATATTCTGCTTAGCATTTCAGTATTCTTTGAAGACCCTTAGATGCTCACAAGTTCAAAAACTTTGTGGCATGCCTGCTTAAAAAGTAGAAATAATTGTGTTTCAGTCTAGTATTAAGATTGAAATACTGGTCTTGCAGAGCAAGCTATTAATTAAGGGGTTTGTTTTTTTAAGTGTCTCAACTTTCGTTCACCAGATCATATACTCATAAAAAAATTTCCAGTCATCCCTGTTTAATTGTTATTTTCTGACTGGTAATGTTAATACTAAGTAACATCAGTGGGTTAAAACAGGTTAAATGTATTTATTACACAACAGCGTAATTGGAATCTTCACCCTAAACTGAGCTTAAATGTATAAAGCCCTGCATGCAACTGCAACTTTTCCTCCTCATCAAGCAGCTTCCCTCTGCTGGTTGAAGTGCCCATAGCCTCTCCCATGGTTGATACCCCAGTGAAGGATGCTGCAGCTAACAGGGATTTGGAGGAAGAAAATTGCAGAGCAAAAGCAGGCCAAACTGAATGGAGCAGTACTTCTTTTCTGTGATCTTTTTCTTTCATGCCCTTGCACAGGGCATAGTACATCCTAATAACAGGATGCTGAATCCCCTGCCTGGAGATCTGAGCTCAGCAGTGATGGACCAGCAGTAGGACTGCCCTTGCTTAACTGAAGTTTTATAGAAGCTGCTTTTAGGAAGGGAGTTTTGAAGTAATAGTATTAACTGATGCAGTTGAGTAGTTTAATGTTCTGACGCTTAAATTCTAGCATCCCTGAAATAACCCAACACTATTATCTCTGCCAGAGTGCTTATCAAAGTTACAGACTTGCTGAATTAACTTTATGGTTACTTTTGGGTGGCTGGAAATAGTCACATGATGTGTAAAGATGCAGAGTGCTAGGTTCTGCTCAGACAGGCAGAGACATCCATGGCTAAGAGTAAACAGTCCGAGATCAGTGGCATATAAAAGGTAGGGGAACAGAGGTACACTCTCTATCGATAAAATTTTTGTATATATTAGTTTGCTATATAATGAAATATGCTCTGTCTCTATGCCCCATTCTATCCATTGCTGGTAGCCTTTGCACAGCTATGTACCAGAGTTTAAAAAATATGGTCTTGAATAGATTTGAAACCAAAGCTAATGGACTTGTGGATGAATTTAGGGAGGATACTTCTTGGAGGAGGTTGAAACCTTCAAGAAGAATCTCTCATGGCTGAAGGACAAGATGCCATGTCTAGAAAAGCAAAGATACCTGAATGGAATGGTGCATCTCAGGGAGTAGAAAACAAGGCTGTAGCTGTTGAATTGATGTAAACCAGTGTAATTGTGTTTTGAATTGGATAAAGATAAAAGGAGAGAGAGAGATAAGCTGGAGAATAGGAAGTCGCATTAAATCGGATCGGATTCCTTTAATTCCTGGATGAAAGCCTTTGCTGCAGAAAGGGCAGATGTCATTTATTTATTTATTTATTTATTTGGAATGGCACAAATGGAAATGAGGATGTTTGTTCAGGGGAAAGCAGAAACAAAGTATGGCTTTTGCAAATCAGGAGTTTCAGAAGAGGCTTATGATGGAGTTGAGCCAGAGAAGTGTAGTACAAGAAAAGGAGCTGAAAGAAGAGGATTGAAGGGATTGGGAAGTGATGGTTGGCAGATTTCTAAAAATGTGGGTTTTTTTCAGCAGTTTTCATCATTTGTTGAGGTTTCTCTCTAGCAGCCTCCTTTGTTTTGTTTGTTTGCTTTGGGTTTTTTTGGGCCATTGCCATAACTATAGAGTGAGTTATCTACATGTGTACTTTACTATTAAATAGTAAAGAAAATAGTCTACGTACTCATCCTAGAGAGCCAGAATGTAATTGCTTAAGAAACAAAATGTGTTCACAGCTGAAGTTGTCCAAGACTGTGTGACTTCAGGGCACAGCACCAGGCTAATATTGGAGGCTATTATTATTAATTTCATTAATGTTTTAACATACAGGATATAGCGGACACTGGAAAATTCATGTGACTTTAGGTTTCTGCTTTTAATTCCACTGCTGTATAGTCACTGCCAGTGTCTGTGACATTCATGTATTTCAGGAATATTCTCTGTTCCCCAAAGGGGGCCCATTAGTGGCTGCACAGTACTTAATCTAAAGAGTAATCAAGATAAGAAATATCTGACAATATGCTAATATTAATATTACCAATAATGCAATCCAGTATCTTAGCAATAGACACTTCGTTTACTGTTGCATAAATAAACCTATAAGAAAAGAGAACATCTGTTGTAAGGGCATTCAGTGAAGGCTAAACTAAGATTTTTGTGTTTTAAAGGAAGTACGTTCCTGCTGTGGACATTTATAAGGAACTTTTTAACACCATGCCTTGAGCCATATTTGGTATTGTAAGAAGCACATGGGAAATCACAATTTCTTAATACTTTCCTATAGTCAGTACCAGTCAGGCATGCTCTTCATTGGAATGTGGGAATCCATAAACATTCCTTCCCACTGCCTGTTCTTCCACCTGTGAAGGGGAGCAAAACAAAGCACAAAGAATGCCTTTACAAACTTGAGTTTGTACTTGATGTCAGCACCTGATTGGAGGATCTTTTTCTTAATTTTCACTTGATCAAATATTCTGGTTGAAAAGATGAGATTAATCTTCCAGTTGGAGATTAGAGGACTAGACCTCTGTACTCCTTCACCCAAGAGATGCCTTCCCTCAACCCCGAGTATAACTTATTAGGGAGTTTGCTGTCAGCAGGAGACTGGCACTTGGTACCAGTAGAGATGGTACCCAGTTCTCCTTGACCCCAGCACTTTGTGGTCTTGGTAATAGGTCTGCACACACAGTCTAAAGGACAACATTTTCCATCTTGTGGCTATCATTACATTATCCATTTTTGATATATCTAGATAGATATCTGCTTTATCTATTTTGATACATCTAGGTGATAAGGAAATTTGGGAGATTTGCTAACATTTTTAGCTGGAACAAGGTCTTGACTCAACAACCTACTATGTGCATAGTTTTACTCATCTCTGCTGGCTCTGCAAAACATTCATAGCATAGCATCTTCTGTTTCTCAACTTGTTTTTCACTTGTTTGTTGCCAGTTGTCAGCAAGTAGGCTGGATTCCTTCTGAGTGAGTGCTGACTTGGTTGCAGGGATCCTGGCAAGAAGGGGCTCCAGGCCTGAACTCCCTCCTTGAGACATTAGAACATATTGTTTGTAGTGCATAGTGGCTCAGTACTTTTTAGCAAATTATTTATTTGTCTTTCAATTCTGCATTTCTGATGTTTGTGACCAAATTATACAATTCCATACATTTGGAAGCATGGCTTTCAGATTTCTTAAATAACTTCTTATTGCTAATAGTCGATTGCAGGGAAGCTTCCATAGGTTGCTCTGCTTTCTCTTGGAGTTGAAATTAGTTCAACTTCATTAGTTATTCAGGTTTTGCTTAGTCTTTGTTATTGGATTTTCTGACTTCTTGACCTCTCCCTCTAGTCTTTCAACAGGATATCCCTGCTCTTTGCAGGTACTCCTGAAACTGCTGACTGTTTAAAACATTGTCACTTTCTGTTCTGATGCTGTCAACTACTTTTAAGTTTCCATTTGGGTAGCTCAAACAATTAGGGTATTTTTTGTTAAAAATAAATTCTGACTGTTGAGGCATTATAAAACATTTCTGGAGTTTAGGACTGATGGATGATGATGGTCGCAAAGGGAAGTGTCATGAGAACTGCCCAATTTTAAAAATTCTTTTCTGTCTACTTAATCAAATGATTGCTGTCTCTTGGAGAAACTTAGGCACAATTTTTGTTCAGCCTATCACAAAACCAAAGAGGGACTGAGGCTGTCATGAGTAATATGCATTTGGCTCACTGCCAGATTTGGTTTTGTTTCTGTCTTATTGCCTCTTTTCCTTCTTTTTATAAGGTTTTAAGGCATTAGGCAAAAAGTGTGTGATACTTTATTATATGTTAGATATAGGTAGTTCTGCAGTATACATGCAAGGGTAAGATACTTCACCAGCCTAGCAATGTTTTATGAATATGTGAATGACAGCTAAAATAGCAATACTCATGACACTCATGATTCTTCTTCCTTCCTGAAGAGGAAATAAAGCGCCGAAAGTCAAACTTTACTATAGATTGCCACATGTTGCAAGGTCATTGAGAGTGCCTTTTTATTTCTGATATAAGAGTGACATCCAGATAGATCTTTCTGGCAGATGTATCTTCTCCTAGTGTGTTTTGGTATTTTATAGGCAAAGAATATTTCAAATTTCTTTATCCTTTGTTAGCTGCTGTTTCAGAGTTTATGTTGCAGAAATACTGTGTCAGGACTTGAATATTAAGAGCTGATTAGAAGGTATGGGTACCTTTGAAAATCCTAGTCTTTGTAAAAGGGCTGCACGGGAAGCCTTGTTTTGTGATACTTTCTCTTGCTTGTGCCGTAGCAGAGCTGAAAAGAGAGATATTCCAAAAGATGTGGCTTAATGTCATAGCACAGGCTTATGTACAGTAATGAAGGGTCTTAACTGCTCAGAGGTAACAATCCTTATGGAAAGTATTGTAGAACCCAAAGAGAATATTTGCCTTACAACAGATGCCCTGGCAAAATGAAGATTGTGCCCAGGTGGAGGCCTCACTGGATAAGCCATCTGGACTCTGTTCTCTCAAGGAGAGACCCCCATTTGGGGAACCACCCTGACAGCCAGGGCCCTATTCTCACAGGAGCAGCCCCTTCTTTAGTGGCCATCCTGATAAGCTGAACACTGTCCTTGCAAGGGGATCTCTGTTTGATGGCCACCCTGACAGGCAGGACACTGTCCTTATTTGATAAGGGATGGGGGCAGGAGAGCTGCATCCTGCGGAGGCAGAGTGACATCTTGTGTGTGCTCCCTGTAGGACCACTGGAGAGGGCACAGGTGCAGAAATAAGGGATATTGCTGTGTCATCCCATCTGGGGTGGGTACAAGTGAACACCCGGCTGTGCAAGAAATGCCAAAGCCCCCCCTTGAAAAGGTGGAGTCAAGTGGTAAAAAAGAGGCACATGCAAAATGTTGGATGCATGCCCACAATCCAAGGACCTGAACTTCCTACCAAGATCATAGCTGGATCCAAGGGTAGTGATATCTTTTTTTATCTCATATCTCTCTCCCTCTGTGTCTCTGTTTCTAACCTTATCTCAGCACATCAGGGTAACAGAGTTTCTAACTTTAAGTTTTACTCCCCATTGCTTTAAGTTTTGTTAGTTGTAACCTATTCTTTTGACAATTTCCTTAAGTTTTCCTAAATTCTTCTATCTGTAATCCATTGCTTTGAAAATACTATCATTTATAATTCTGCTAGTTGTAATCTCACATGCTTTATAGTCTTACTTTTAAGTAAAATGTGTTCTTATACAAGCCTCCTGGATATTAATTGTACTCCTAGAGTACCGTGCAGAGAAGTCCTGAACTTAATCTTAAACCGAATGGGTTGTTAAAAGAGATTAATTACAGGAGGAGAAGGATTGGGCCCAGCTGCACCGAGGCTCCTCTTTGAGGGAGTTTAGCAAGCAAGGGGGTCCAGTCCGAATCTCTGTGGGTTGACCCCCCCTCTGGGGAACTCTACCTGTGCCCACTCTGTGGGACGTGACACTGTACCCACTCCGTGGGAGGTGATATTTTGTTTGTCCCCCACTTCTGCGTGGAGTTGTATTACTTTGTGAGATGTGACAGTGCTGCACCCACCTTATGGGGCATGCCAAGTATTTTTCCCCAACATTTGCTTGTTGTCATGATGAGTGTAATAACTGTGAAATCTGATAGAGAGGTTCTTTCAAGCCGTCATAAGCACCATATCTATATTAATTCCTGATCTGTGTTGGTGCCTGTGAGTGCAGGATCAAATTGAATAGTATTCCTGCCACTTGTTTCACTGAGGATACCTGTTGTGGCTAGTGATCTGCTGTAACACAAGATGCAGAAGTGTGTTGCTTTCCAAGTAGTGGAAGTTTGCTCAGTTTTACGCAGATTATGGGGGAACTACATATTAAGCTGACGCTTACTCTAAAATATTTGCTGAAAGAATGTTATGGGCATATGAATTACATGGTAGATCTGGTATTGCATTATTCTTCTGGTACTCCAGGTCCCTTTTGTCATCTTCTCAATATTTAGTCTTTAAGTGACTCTCAAGGCCAACAATTTTTCTGAGGGCTCTGCTTGTTGAAACATCCTTGCAGTTATCCTGTCAAACACTGCTTAAAGGTCAATTAAACTGTGTAAAACCTTCAACAGCCTGATAAGATTCATCCTTCTGAATTGTGGGTCCATCTGGCTAGCTCTGTCTCAGTCCTCTCCCTCTCAAATCAGCTCTGCTGGGGTGTATGATCCTTCCATTGATGCTGTCCACTTCTCTCTGGGTTTCTCTCCTTTGAGAGGACATGGACCCTGTTTATACACTCCCTTGGGTTTGAGCCAAAGCCCTTTCTCCTCCCAGGTAGACTGCCCTTCTGCTTCAAGGGAAGAGGCTCACAGGGTTGTTATCAGAGGATCTGGTTGCTAGCTCAGGCCCATGTCCATTCTCAGTCTGGGTAACTGTGGATATAGAGGTGAAGTCCAGTACTATAAAAAGGTCAAGCCCACTGCTCTTGGACACCGCATTGTGCTGTTTTTCTGCAAAATATATTTTTATCATTAATTTACTGATATGAGTCAATTTTTTGGCCCCTAAATAATATTTTTACAGTATTGTTCTTTCTACAGGCAGTGTGTTTGCTTCTTGCATCTTAAACATAACTGCTGTGTTAACATCTCCAAACATTACTATGACTTCTGCCCTGTCCTTTTTCTGTCTAGTTGTAACTTCTGTATTTTAATCTACATCGATTTTGTTGTGATTTTCTGTATTAAATTAACAGACAAGCTTCTGAGCCCTTCTAGTCTTCTTCCTTTTGGCTTGACAGTGGCCTCCTGTCAGGGTAGTGTATGGATATACACACAGGGTAGTGTATGGATATACTGTTCCAAGGACATGTCTTTTGGAGTGCATAAAGGATCACAAAGTCCTGACAGATGAAATTCTGCTCTTCTGAGCTGCAGATGCTCTTTGATAGTACTCCTCTGGAGCCATTTGCATTTATCTGAGAAGTCATCATTGCAAGGATGAACTGTGCAGCAGCAGCTGTACTGAGCCACAGCCAAGCATGGAATCACATCTCTTACCTCCAATGTAGCCATGTTTGGAGCAGAGGAGAGCTTTGCCCACAGAAGATTACATCTGTGCAAGCTTTTTAATACTTTAGAGGGATGACTGTGCTAGGGCAGATTTCTTTCTTCCCAGAAACTTTATTGTGGGATTGCTGAGTAGCAAAGGTGGCTGAAGAAGTGCATGGGAGTGCTGTGGATGAAGTCCTGGACAGGATTAATTCTGCCAGGCTGTGGTGTGCACTTCCACAATGGGAACTGACTGGTTGGGTAAGTTCAAATGTCAAGCCAATGCACCTGAAATGAAAGACATGATTACGTAGAAATAAAAGAAATGGAAAATGATGTAGAACTGTTTAAGTGTTGAGTCTATAGGACTCCAACTTGAAAGTTGGGTTCAGTTAAAGAAAGTTAAGAAGCACGGCACTGCTACTGAGTATTTGCTGTAAGACAGTGAAATCTGGTGATTTCTTTGTTAATTTGACCAGTTCTAATTCCTGTACCTAGACGAAATTCTCTACAGTCTTTTTTTTTTTTTTACTTAAATGCTTTTTTCCAGACCAGAAAGCTGTAGCGTCTGACTGCGTTTTTGAAAAAGCCATTCCAGAATATTATATTAACAAAAGGTTTAGAATATGTTTCTGTGTATAAATGCCTTTTAATGGTGCTGTGATTCTGGAAGTGTGGTATGTGTGAACATGGAAATTACAGCCCTGATTTACAGCTCAAAATTTGTCCAGAAGGAATAGCAGTATGTAGGAACACAGGCTGTTCCAGAAACATCTCCTTCTCCTGAGGCTATTTCAGACCCTGAAATTCTGTGGAAATAAAAAAAAAAAATAAAATCCATCAGCCGTTTCAGAAAATATACACAGTGAAAATGTGAAAATGTTGATTTGTTTTGATCTCCTATGCTGTATCAAGAGGAAAAGGAGTTTTGAACTGTGATTTTCTCACATTTTTCAACTTTAAACTTGATGTTTGAATGTAGTGGTTGAGTACTTAAAATGTATCCTCTGTAGAGTTGACTGAGCAAGGTATAGGCATGCCTAGGAGTCTGCAAGTTTCATCGAGCTCTTCTTAGCCTGTGGTGCTGACAAAATGTTAGTAAACTTTCTGCTGTTGCTGGAGAACCATATGTGGGAAAAGTTAGCCATATTGGTAGACTCCAGTGCTTGTTACTTCCAGTGGGAAGAGCTAATGTTTTGGTAAGCTTTCTTCTGAACACAAACTAAAGATAAAAACAATTGAAAGTGTTTGGAATATGTCATTGTGTTGCTGAAAAATGTTTTGTTCAATGATAGTTGTTGTATAAAGGAACAAAGTTAGTATGTATTCTTTTTCTTACTTTTGAATGCAGTTTTTGTAACATACAGACAGTGTTAATGGTGTTTTTTTGCAGATTGCTTTGATAGTGGGACTCCATTCATTTCTGAAGCCTGCAAGAGATGCTGAAAAGGGAGCCTTTTTCTAAATGTGATTTATTCCTTTTAGAGCTTGGAAAACATGAAGCTAAAAATGACCTCAAGGCACCATCTGCTTTGGCAAGGGAAGTGCTTTCACTCCTCTTGCCTGTTAGATCCGTTGAGCTTTCCTTCTTGTCTAAATGGTGTCCTTGAGACAATGGTCCTTTCTACAGATGAATGACACAGTGATCCAGATGGGTTCATCCTCTAGTGCTGCCTGCAGCGTGAGCATGGCTGCCCTTGTTCTGCCTTCTCTCCCCCAGCAGCTGCCTCGTGCATCCCTTGTTTGCCTCTCCCACTCCAGCTGTACATGTGGAGTGGCTCATTTGGGTTCTGCCCGCTTGAAACTGCCAGGAGTCCTTGGGACAGGGGGCACTTCATTGAAGAGAGCATTTCCTTGTTTGAGTCCTTTCCCTCTGACCTCATGCTTCCTCACAAGGATGGATGTTCACTGTACAGTTGCACGGTCCAGTCCTGTGGTATTGAGGGAGACAGATGGAACAGGTTGCTTTACTGCTGTTGTATCAGTGTTGCTATTCCTGTTATACCTGGCCCTCTGCAACCTGCAGTTGCTGTGGGGTGGCGATGGAAGCTGTGGTGTCCCTGTGTCAGAGGGTGAGTCTCTGCTCCCTGGCTTGGTTTGAGAGATGTGATCTTCAATGGTCATCAAAATTTTTATATAAATTATAGCAGGAGAACTTTCTGAACTTTACAAGTGTTCATTCATGACTTTCCTTTGTTTCCTATTTGTAACCCAGTACTTTGATATTAACCTTATGCTAACCTATTTTATCAGGCTTGGATAAAAATCGGTAACTGTTCAAACTCATGTTTTTAAAAATGCATTTGACAAGGTTACCGATTTTTATGTTTTGCCACAGTAGTGATATAATATTCTCTTAATATTAGTTAGATTTACCCTTTGAATGAATCTCTGTGGCTTCCCTTTCAGGAAAAGGAAAAACAAATTAAAAACTCCCAAAACAAGTATTTCCCCCCCTGAATTCTTGTAGTTCTCCTTTTCACTGGGATATGCAGATTTTTACAACAAGAGAAGCTAGAGTAGTTAGTTTCATAGGAAATGAAAAGTTATAACTAAAATTTTCTTAAAGTCAAATTAATGTCATCCTCTACACATAAAAGCACAAGCACAAGATCTGGTATCCTGGGGTTTTGTCTGGTGCTGGAAACAAGTGTCAGATTGCCTCTTGGAAAGGAGCATCTTGCCCATTCAGTTACTCAAATTTGTCCTTTCAGATGTGTGAGATCAAATGGTAGTTCATGCTAAATTTGCTAGCAGTGGCAGCCCGATACTTTTCCTGTCTTCAGTGCTCCATCATTTAACCTCTGGTGAATTTTGAGAAAGGTGAAGTGGAGGTCAGGAAGGTGAACATGAAAAGAAGTTCTCAGGAGAAAATAAGAATTATTTTTTCTTAGTTGTTCTAACTGTTCAAGTGTCAGGAGGAGGTCTAGGGAGAGATGTGGGAGCAGATACAGCCAAGTCCATCAGAGCTCAGCATCACATCTCTGCAGGACCTCTGAAGGATCCCTGCTGCTGCCCAGGCAGTGGTTTGCAGCAGTGCCACCTGCGTAAGACACTGCATCTCTTTGTGCTCAGGACTGTTTTTCCCTGGTGCCCTCACCCATTTTTCTGTGGATGTCTTTTACTTTACCATATTGAGTAAATTCAAACAGCTTCAGATTTCAAACCCACAAATCAATAATAAAAGATTTTTTTTTTTTAATTTATTTTTTCTTTCCTTGAAGAAGAATAATCACTGGTATTTTAGAGGTACAAGTAGTCCTTGCTTCTAACCCTGATTTCATTGATACTATCATGTTTATGCAGAGAAAAGCTACTTAAGGTCATGTTTTACAGCACTGTCAAGATCTTTATCTGCTGAGAGCTGATGAACCCCCACCAAAGTGAACTGTGCCACTGTGCTCTCTCTGGCTGATGGTCTTTACCTCTCCATCTGTCCCACCCTCATTTGGCTTGGAGGACAGATATGTGATCCAGGATTCAAAAATTATTGTGGACCTATTAAAATCTTTTCTTATTTCTAGATTTTCCTTGAAATAAATGATTTATCTACTAAGTGTACCCCAAAAAGGCAGCTGTAAAAGCCTTTTTATCAAGCCATGATTCTATTCTGCATTTTTTCATTAAATAACTCCCCACCCCCCAAAAAAAGAAACAAAAAAAGTCCCATAGGTATTTAGATTTATGCACTTGATAAGAAGAGAGAGCTTGCATGAAGAATGACAAATAATGATGTCTAATATAGTTAATGTGCCTGTAGATATTTAGAGAATGCTAGGGAAAGTAAAAAAGAGATTTTGCAGTTGTTTATATGCTGAGATATGTGTCCCATGCAGTGACATTGAATGTTTGATTAAAATTAGATATCCACAAATGGCAATAGAGAGGGCCTGAGGAAATAATGTAGCATTTATACTTTATTGCGTATTTTAGAAAAAATATTCTTTAGCTTTGAGATGCTTATTTGTATTATTAGACCTAGGCTTATTTCTGGATTTTGTCTCTCTGAGCAAAGTTTTTGTGTTTGTTTTTTTCTTTTTTTTCTTCTTGGGACAAGTAGAAAAGCAAGTTGTTGAACTAATTTCTTATTTTAGATACAGCAACAAGGCACTGTATAACTCTGGATTTATTACTGCACAACTGAGGCTGAAAATTGTCCTTTTATAATGTATACATGTGATAGTTAGCTCTGTATTTCTATACTCTGCTATAAATTTAAGTTAGAAATGTAAGGATTTTTTAAAAGTTGAGGTTTCTGTTCTCCTAAAAAATACAGGGGGGGTCATGTTGAATTAATATCTAAAGAATTTATTATTTTGTAAATGTGACTGATTACCAGGAAGTCTGCTATAAAAACCTCATTGTTCTTACAAACTCTGAAACATAGCTTATAAGTTTTTTCTTGCTATAACATTCCGTATCCTCTCTCGGTTCTCTTGGTGCTTTTCTTACATTTATACAAATTTGATCAGAATCTTTTAATTAGAAACCACAGTGCTATAAATAGTAGCAAATGTAAAATCTTCACATCAAAGGGCAAGCAGATAAATAGGATATTTTAGTATTTTTTTAAATTACACGCTTCTTCTTGACAGAAAATCTCTTACAGCAAACTTATTAAAAAGCCTTTAGATGCTTTATGAAGCATCTTTCAGCAGTAAGAAACATTTATTATGATGGATTGCCTATTGTATCACAATATATTTTAACGTATTTTTTCCTTATTTTAATGAGAAAAAGCATCAGCCAACAGGTTACTATGCTGCTTTCAACACCCAGGTTATTATGTTTCTTGTTAGTTTGATTATTAAAGTGCATGGCTTGTAAATATTTCATTGGTGGTTAAGATATCTTACCTATTTGAAATCAAAGTTTTCTAAACATGTTTAAGGTTATGTACAGTACTGTGCAGTGCAGCTCACCATTGATTTGCAGAGGTAGACATTGGTTTTAGTTTATGTATTCGTGTTTCCTTTACAGGTACTCATTCTTCAGGGCCAGTTTCTGGAGAAGGTTGATCCCCAGCAGGGGTACCAAAAAGATTGTATCAGAAATAATTGGGGTTTTTTGTTGTGTTTCTTTGTAATAATAAATAGTCATACTTGGCATGGATTTCCCATCTCTGCTGTTACTACAGTGATCCCTGAGGCATGGAGCAGGTAATTTAAAATAATTGGAATTGCATCCCTCTTGTTTTTTCAGGGAGGGTTGCCTACCACTTGTTTTTCTAGGATTCAGGCTTTTAATATGTTTTAGGTAAAATATCTTTGTGCTCAGTGATTCAAAATAATCCTTTCCACTCCATTTACTTTTGTTTCCTTTCAGACATTCACTGAGATGCTTAAACTTTGCAGTCTTTGACAAAAGTTATCTCTCTCATAATTGCATTATATATATGGGGTGCTTGGTATTTTCTGTAGGAGGTAGTACACATTAAGTACCACTAGATACTCCATCTGGAAGTACTGCAGCTAATTTCAGAATTGTTATTGATATTTTACTTCTTCACTTGCATTAAAGTTTCAGAACTTTTTGATAGTGTTGGAAGCACAGCACTTCACTCTTCCATTAAGTTGTTAGTCTCCTTTCCTGGCTCTTGTTCATGTTCTGTATTGAGTGCATCTCTTCTGGTCACCAAGAAATCCCCTTTTATGACTCAGTTGTCAGCCTTCAATGTGTCATGCCTGTGGTTGTTAAAAAAGCCTTGAATTTCCTGAGAAAGTTCCTTGGTTTCAGAACTGAATAACGTAATTGTTTGTCCTGCTTCAGTGACTTAGAGGAGCCTTTGCAGGTATCTTGTTACTTCTGCTTGAATGAGGTGGTATAGATGGAGTAAAAGTACCTGTGTCCCTTCTTTGGTTTCTTTTATTGACATATGCCTGTGAGCGTAAGCTTCCTTTGCACCTGGCCATTTTACCTATTCACTGAGCAGGTAGATGTTCTTTAAATTAATGCAGAGCCAACACTTTTTAGAATCCCTTTCTTTAGTTTGTGGTTCTTAACCAGATCTTTAGAAGAATTGTTTTCCTAAAAATGTGTTCTCACTCTCAAGGTATAGTTTTTTTGTTATGGTGAATGATATGTTATCTGTCGTGGAAAGGGGGATCTGTCTTCCTCTTCACTCTGTCTTTTATGTCCCCTACAGCTTCTTCCCATCACACCTCGTCCTGTGGCATGACTGTATGGCTTATTTGGATCAACTTGTTTGTCTGACAGAAAATTTATCCACTCCAAGTATGATTAATTTTCTGATGCTGATCTGACTTTCTGGGTAGTCACACAAGCAAACAAGGGAGAGCAGATGGAAACATGTGGCCAGGATGGAGCAGAACTGTCCATTTTTGGCAGCAGCCCACAGTACACAGCATTGCAGTGTTTTACAACCACATATCAGGGTCAAAGAAAGGGGCTGCAATTTCTTGGAAGGGCTGAATCTGTCTGAATATCAAAAATGTGCATCTTGGTATCTCTGTACATTTGAGATATGATTGATTGCTCTTGACTTTAAATTTAAAGGTGAGCTTCCTTGCACTACCTGCCTTGGGGGTGGTTACATCTGTGTAATATTTTTCATCTTAATTTATTAATAGGCATTTTCTCCTTTAAATCCACATTAACAGCTTCTGTCAGGGAATAACTGTGGTCCAGTGTCACCTCAGAAACACATTAGCCTTGTAATTGTTTATCTTAGAGACATGTTCGAGGGAGGAAATTTCCCAGACCAAATCAATATGATGCAATATGCCTAGCAGTGAAAAACAAAACCAACAACAAAAAAACCAAAAAACAACAACAAAAAAACCCTAGTCATTTTTGCACTTAAAATGAATGAGGCAAATAGATTTTAATGACAAAGGCTGTGTTCAGTATATGTATATTTAGAAATTTAAGTTAGGCTTTTTATGTTCTTCCTTACTGAAAAATTCTCTTTTGGTACCAACATATGGTCATATAGAAGAATTGGTTATATTGCGTACACAGATCTAAACCATGGTGTTACAGTCCAATTTGGTCCCCTGTATGACAATGGACTCCTGGACTACTCCGAAGCAAAATTAAGACACAAACGAGGTCACATGTCACTTGGCATTCAAAAAGGCACATTATTCATGCACCAACAACTTAACAGGGCAAGGGGAGAGAAGAGAGTAGTAAAATAAAGTAGGAAAGAAGGAGAGGGACAGATAGCCTAGTACCTGCACGATCTAGTGGCATCCAGTGTGGTTTCTGGGCCCACTGTGGGGAAGCTTTGGAGCCTGGTGGGGAAGCTTTTGGAGCTTTTTTTCTCCTCCAGGAAAGGTTCTGTATACTCAATTTCTGTTCTGCATTGCCTGGCCCTCTGTGTTGTGCATGCCCAGGACCATCACTATGGGGGTCTTGGTGGTAAAGACCTCAGGCCTGGGCTCATGTTAAGGGGGGTAGATGGGCACAGTCTGACCGAGTTCCTGCCATCATGGTGCTTTTCAAGGTGTTTTTGCAGAAAGTTGTACTTTCCAAGGAAGGAGCTGCTCCTCTGTGGTTGGGTCGGAGTGGAGTGAATGTCTCGATGTTCCTTTGTGGTTACTGATGTTCTGGCATCTAACCCCCAAGTAGTCTTTTACAAAAATCTCCTAAGATGATGATGTTTGAGACCTCTTGAATTCTTGGACCCTCTCACATGGCATATGAAGCTATGTTGCTAATGAAGAGAAATAATAAAGTACTGTAGAATGTTCCTTGCATTTAGTAATGTAATGATGAGAAGCAACCAACTATGCTGTCACTATTCCTTTGATCAGAAGATGAAAGTTGCAGTGCAGATAGGTAAATTGAAGTTAGTTAAGGTTACCAAATGTGCTGCAGTTGAACAAGGGAATGACTAAGGTATTGCTGACCCCTAGTACCTTAAGGAGCCTATATGCCTGGACAGCAACCTATATGGACAACACCCTAAAAATTCACCTCTCGCAAGAGAAGATGGTATTTTAAAATTATTCAGAGCAAACTTCACTTACTGGGAGTTGGAAAAGTGATGCATATGCTAGCATGTTTTGTTTTGTTGGTGTTTTTTTGTGTGCTGTATTTCTGGATGTGCTAGCTGCTGCAGGCCAGAAGCTAAATGGTTGTCCTGTGTTGGGTTGCCATATGTGCTGTGGGTGTCTGTACATGCTGTGGGTGTCCATCATTGCCTCACAGGTACCAGCTGGTTGTGTCACGAGTCATTTTGGGCAAGCTGTTTGTAATCCTGAAATTACAAAAAGGGATCAAAATGGCTGATGTGAGGAAATTGCAGCCTTCCCCCCTGCCTCCCCCTTTTTTGGACAGAAAGTAGGATTTTAGTATAGATGGCAATTCACTATTTAAATAAAAATTATTTAGCCAGGCAAAGTAAGCTATATGTTATATTAACTTAGTTGGTCAAAATTATATGCTTGACTCTTTATTCATCCAGAAATTACAAAAAATCACTTAGTGAAACCCTGTGGCCTGTGTTAAAAAGTAGCAGGTTGGATATCATGGGGGTAGTTGTAAGGGTGTCTGACTAGGTGAATTTAATCTATTGAGGGAGTTTGTAAGAAGCTTTCCAGTGAACACTATATCCTTCTGAACAGCAATTTAAATATATGGAAATTCTCGTGCAATCCTGCATGCGTATGTGCTGCAGTGTCACGGGTAGGCATTTTTGTAGAGGACACTCGGCCTGAGTATCCTCTAATGAAATAAGATGTCTTTTTTTTTTTTTTTTTTTAAAGGAATCATTGGCTTGTAAATATGTATTTATGGTGCTTGTTTTTTTAAAATTTATTAATACTCATGGTTATGTATGTAAACATAAAAAAATGCATTCTGTTGTAGGGCAACTCAAAAATGTAATAAGCAAAAAAGTCATTATTCCCTCAACTTTCCATTTCTTTGTTGCTATTTTTTTCAGGGGGAACTGGTATTCTCCGCTCTTCTGGATTTAATGCCTATTGAAATGCTTCCAGTAGTTTTAAAGAGAGTGAATTTGATGATTCACATTATCCCATCCTTTCCTGTGTTTCCCAGAGTTTTCAATAAATCAAGTGTTGCAGTTGTACTGTCCTGTATTGTACTGTATTTATTTAGAGAAGAGCAGTTTAGAGTAGTAAGTGGTTTTTCAGTGTTTCTTCTTAAATTCCTCTGTCTACATGCTTCAAATCTTAATGTGCAGATTTCAATGGAAAGAAAATAAGAACAAAGTTGAAACTGCTCCAAAGGGTCCGAAAGTAGCTCTCCTTATTAATTAGTTAAATAACATGGCTGCTTGGTTTCTGGGGAGTTTTCAGGTCTAGAAGCAACCATTTCATTTCCACTTGATAGCTCAGTATTTTCTTCCACTACTACTGTAATAAAGGTTTTATTTCTGGCAGATGATGAATTATGAAGTATTCCCATGCTTGTTCTCTACATGGGTCTGAATGAAAGCAATTAATTCAGAGAAAATATATGGAAAAGAGAGAAAGAGAGAGAGAGAGAAAAAAAAAAGAGAAAGAAAGACAGAAAGAAAGAGACAGAGAGAAAAAAAGAAAGATATTTCTCTAGCACCCATTTTTAGGTTTTAGTGACTGCCGGGGGAGTAGGATTTTTGGGAACCTTTTGGAGGAGATGGGTTACAGGTAGTTAGTCAGCTTTTCAGAGAAACACATCCAATACAGTTTTAGTGCATTGCTATCACTGCCCCATATGGGCTTTAATGAGAGTCTGTCTGAATGGAGAGTTTCTGTCAGGTATGTTGGTGAGATTTGTGAGTGTATCCCAGTCTGACCAAAGCAGTAACATCCCAGCTGTTAAGAAATGAGTTACACATTAGCCAGGGTGAAGTCTTCCACTTTGCTCAGGGTTTTGCCCAGAATGAAAGGTCAAAGATAAGAGCTGTTTCCTACTGTGTGGATGGGTTATCACAGGTTGTGTTGTTGGGAATTCTTGAGTAAGCCTCCTAGTTTCAGAAAGCAGGTATTTTATTCATTATCATAGACTTCTGTGTCTGTTTCAATGCTATTTTACTTTGTTAATGGCAAATCATTACTTAGTAAATATATTTACTTTCTGCACTCACAAACTCATATGATATATTTTGTTGTGTCTGAATACTAATCTCAGGCTTTTCAATATTGCAGTCTACCCACATTGCTCGAGCCAGCTTCCAACTTGATGCTTTTGGATCATCTTTCATCCTAGATGTGACGCTAAACCAGTGAGTAATGACTGTATCTTACTCTACATTTGTTCAAGAATCAGAGTCAGTGAAATGTCATTTTTCAATGGAAGTTTTGGAGGGTGTAATGCAGCACAGATGCTTTTTCTAGGTACTGAATTAATATGGAGTGATGTATTTTAAGTTTTTCTGTTATTTTCTCATGTACCACTATAGGTTTTGATACTCACATTGTTACTTAGTAGCTACTGCAGTGTAACTAATGTTTTAGTGTTATAATTTCATTTGCTATCTTTCATTTTACCATAATGGCAAATTACTATATTTACTCAGAGCCTCCCTGAATACTAAAAGATGGAGTTGCTGAAAACTGGTAGCTGTTAAGTCTTTTAATAACCAGTTGTAAAGTACTGAAGATAGAGCAATTGCACTGCAGCTAATCCTCAAAAAAGAATGAGATGGATAGTTGGGAATGAAGTTTTTCCGGATGCATTTAGAGTCTTTTGGGAACAGAGAAGCATTATAAGGCAGTAACACACTCTGAACTTCAGTCTATGAGGAAAGATTGAATAGTAGTAAAACTAAAATGAAGTCTGGTATGTGGCTTTCAGTAACGAGGTTTTGAAGTAGCTTTTTAGTTCAGCTGTTTTAAAATAGGAGTTGCTTTGCTCTTCTGCTCTGAAGTGAAAAGAGAGTGAATAACATAGTAAACATAAATGCTTTGTTAAGTAATTAATCTAACAACTACACACAGTGTTTTGTGGTTCAGTGTAACTCAATTGCTACAAGTTCTGCTATAAAGATGAACCATTAAGGCTGCAAATTTTGGCTTTTCTTCACTTTTAAACATCTTCTAAACGGTGTCAGTTTCTTAATGTGCACTGACATGAGTTAAAAACCATACGTGAATGCTTGCTGGTTATGGACAGCAGTAACATTGTGCTGCAGGAAGAGGGTAACAGGCTAATTTAGAAATATGATGTTATAACAAATGAATTTTTAAAGAGATCTAGAGGAAGAAATTTCTGCTGAAAAGCACCAAGTCCAGAGCATGGAAGTGTTTGTTGGAAATTGTAGTTTTGTATACGTATTTATACCTTACAGTATGTTGCAAAAACCTGGTTGTATTTTTGGTGGCAGATTAATGATGTGGTCACAGGTAGTTTCTGAAATGTCAGGATTTACCTTGCAATATGAATTTCAAGTCGTCTTAATAAAGGTAAACACAATTACTACTACTTGCAATATAGGAAAAGACAAGTTGAAAATGTGATTTTAAAAATTACAACAGTTCCCAGTAGGTGGCTTTTTTCTTTTTTCCTTTTTCTTTTTTCCTTTTTCTTTTTTCCTTTTTCTTTTTTCCTTTTTCTTTTTTCTTTCTCCTCCTTTTTCCTTTTTCCTTTTTCCTTTTTCCTTTTTCCTTTTTCCTTTTTCCTTTTTCCTTTTTCCTTTTTCCTTTTTCCTTTTTCCTTTTTCCTTTTTCCTTTTTCCTTTTTCCTTTTTCCTTTTTCCTTTTTCCTTTTTCCTTTTTCCTTTTTCCTTTTTCCTTTTTCCTTTTTCCTTTTTCCTTTTTCCTTTTTCCTTTTTCCTTTTTCCTTTTTCCTCTTTTCTTCTTTCTTTTTTCTCTTTTTTCTTTTTTCTTTTTCTTTTTCTTTTTTTTTCTTTTTTCTTTTTTTCTTATGCAGGTGTAGATATGCACATAAACACATACAAACATATATTTAAAATTTTATTTGAGCTGGATTCTAATTTTGTGATTCTTCTGTTTTCTTTAGTGTTATTAGACAAGTAATTGTATGAGTAACACTGTCAAATTGTGTCCTTTTTGTCCTATCACAAATTACGCAAAATGAAAACAAGACTGCGAGACAATTAAGATGTTTGGCTTCTATCATGACACTTAAATCAACATACTTCTTCTGAATAGCATTTGCAGACCACCAAATAAAAAGAGAGTGAAGTATACCAGAACAACATTTAAGAAGTATTCTTAATTATTATTCCAATGAAAAAAGTTGGTCTGCTCAGAAAGCTGTCTATGCTTTTCTTCTCTTTCAGTTCTAACTCTCCATATTATATTCTGTAGGTATTTTGTGAATATTGAGAGAAAACCAATGATTTTCTTGAGTGGCTTGAAAATTTGACCCACAGTAGCCTTATAATTGAAAAGTAGTTGAATGCTTGAAAGGAGCAAGGTTCACAATTTCAGCTTTCCTCTGGAAAAAATATCAGCTTAGAATTTATAAGTGAACCTGTGTGGATATCAAAAGCATGCTGAAGCAGGCCTCTATGGTAAAATTAGCTTTTATGCATAATACACATCTGAGGAATGTTAAAGGAAGTATGGGGGACAGAGAGGGGAGAAAATAATTTAAATACACAGGTTCTTAGAAAGTAGAGACTCTCTCTGCCTTTCTCAGTTTCCTTTCTTGCAGTCTCCCTGTTGTTTAAAGGTTAATGTCTAAGACTCCTACATATGAGTACATCTGAATATCATCTCTAGTTACAGTGTCGGTGGTGGACAATCACAGAGAAATATTAATTCTTCCATATGGTTCCTCAGTTTATGGAAAAAAAATCAAAATGAAAATTATAGTGTACTTTAAGAAAGTAAACTGCTCCCTAATGTCTGTCTGTAAATATTTTTTGTTTGTTTGTTTGTTTGCTGCTTTCTTTGTGGGCAGCAAACTGTCTCTTTCTTCTTCAAATCCATCTTTTAATCTGACAGTTAGTTTCTCTATTTCCTCCACTGCATTTACCTGTGCTTTGTTATACATCCCCTTTTAGGAACCTTTTGTATTTCGTGTTCTATTGTGTTTGTATATTTTCCATATCTGTTCTTAATCAGTTCTCTGAGGAGTCCTCAGATTCCTGAGAGTCTGAGGAGTCTTTCTCTTCTTTTTTCCATCAGAAATAATTGCCCCCTCTGCCACTGTCATAGACACTACAAAACTTTAGTTTTTATTGAACCTTATTCCTGACAACTTTTTGTACACTGACAGCTGAGGCTGGCAGAAATGTATTTGGATTTGGAAGGAACACACTGCAAGTTGGTCAGTTGGAAAAATTACAGTGTCTATGGTTGTCTGGAGTGTGGACAGGCCCTGGTATGGTGTGACCACCCCAGGTTCACTTTGTGGTAGCCATGCTGGGCAAGAAAGATGAGCAGGGCCCTTCTTAGCTGCAGCATCATTCTTCATATGAAAGCTCTGTTGTCCTGTTACGGAGAGAAGAACAGCTCGCTTCTGGAGCCTGAGTCTGAATTGTGATCACTGAGGTGTGGTATGGACAATAAGTACCTGCTGAGGAGACTTGGCCTTCAGAAAGCTCCCTGGAGCATCTGGCTGCCTGCAGGTACCCTGGCTCCTTGTGTTATAACAAAATGAGGCCTTCCTGATCATGGCTTTTTTGTGAGAGTGAACCCATTGGTAGCCTGGCGTCTTCAAGTTTGTGTTGATGGGAAAGTGCTTTGGAAGGTGACAAGCACAATAAGGATTCCAAGCTTGTAATTTTCAGCAGTTCGGGACTGCTTTTTTTGGTGACACTGTCACTAGGATGGAGCATAATTGCCACCTGCTTTCTTTTGCAACATGGATTTAATTCCTTGTGGGCTTGTGTTAGTGGAAAATAATCCCTAAAGAAGCAGCAGGCTGGGCAGAATGTTCTCAGAAACCTTACCTCTTTAGGAAGCTCACACCTCTTCTGTGCCCATTGGGTGCCTGACCATGTCCCAGAGGAGAGCCAGCACTGCATAAAATGATGGTTGTGATGATCAGTGTTCAGAAGTCTGAAAGTTTTCAAATGAAACAATTCTTATAAACTCAGCGATGTTTTCTATGTGGAAAATAAATGCACTTTTCTCATAGTTTATCAAAAGGTTGGCAAAACCAAAGAGACTTTTTCAGAAAATATTGATAGCTATTATGTACATTTCAGTCTTAATTTAAATTATTTCTAGTTAATGATACTGGAAGGCATTCCAGGAATTAATTATTTTGCCTTGCCACTGAATGTTTTTTGCAGCTTCTGATGACAATGATACAGACATTCCTCATGCTTTGTAGGGAATATTTATTAGAAATGTCTTTTAATTAGAGTTTTGCAAACCTCAGATTGTAAACTTCAGAAAATACCGAAAACAGAAGCAAAATTTAAGGCAGCTTGACAGACAAGTGCCAGCTTTTTCAAGAGACAAACTGCTGAAACCTTGCCTGTAATTTCTCTTGGCAAATGCTCTCCAACACTAATATCAATGTGTCATGTAAGCTGTAAATGAAAAACATATTCCTAAATTTGCTCTCAATTGTAAACATTTGTCTGTGTGGAATTCAAAAGGATCAGCTTCCTGATGTGGTTTTAAAAAAATGCAGTTACAACATTTCTGACTCTTGTAATTTCTGGTCAGTCTTTCTCTTCCTGCTCCTGCCAGAAGTCACCTCCTGGTGACTCTTGTGTTCCTCCAGGTGACCCACGGGCCAGGCAGGTGGTGGATGGGCTCCATGTGGTGTGATTGCACTGGTGGGCTTCTGCCTTTGGGTGTGGGAGGACCTGTTTGCCATTCCTGCTCTGAAAGCACTGTGGGCTTCACAGTCTCCATTAGTTTGGTAATGACTCTGTAATAGGGTGTGGTAAGCCGTGGTCAGATGAAGCCTGAGGAGGAAAAAGTTGTTTTGGGTCTCTTTAAAGTCCAACTCAGTCCCTCTTAGTTTTTTTAAGGAATGTCTTGGATGTACACTGTCCAAATTGTTTGCACTAGCAGCTGCAATTTATTTGGATAGAGGGAATTCAAGCTCTGTTTGCTTCTCTTATTCGTGCCCTCTGCATGCAGGCTGAGGAGACCCATGTGGGTACAATCACATTTTTAAAAATTGATTCTTACTTAAAATAATGCCCTTTTTTCACCATATGAAAGTGCTCTGAAAATTTATTTGCAGTATTTAGTACCAGTTTACAAGTAGCACAATATAGACTGGGTTCAGTCTTCTGCCTGAGGTACAGAATCATGTTCTGCACTATTTTTGCATTACTTTTAAGTGACACTTATGTGCTCTGTGATCAGAACCCCCTTGACCAAACAGGGTTGTTCTTTCACACCCCCATTTTGCAAAGTCATTCTTTCCCCCTCTCAGTCTGTGATGGAAAAATTAATATGGTCGTAATTGCAAACTGGACTTAAGAAATAATTTCTGCTGCTTAATTTCAGAGGCTGTTTCTGTTCCCTGGGAGGCAATTATTCAGCACCCCCACTTGTGTTAGCACGCTTTGCTGACACATGTTTTATATGAACTGCTTTTGAATGGTTTATAGTTTTTTCTTCTCTTTAATTAAAAATGTTAGTTCTACAGAGATTTTTGTTTGGCCTAAAAGACAAGTAAATGTAAGAGAAGAATTCAAAGTTTGCTGCGGTGTCATAAAACATATTCTGAGGCCAGGAAGAATGCCTAACTTCATCACAAAGAGTTCCTGCCTTTTATGCATTTTCTTTTCAGTTTTGTGTTGAAGAAATATGGGAATAAAGAACTTGTCAAAGCATAAATTGTTTCAGTAGTTAATTACCCTCACTGATAAAATTTGAACATGAGTTTTAGATTGAAAAAGCCCAGCATCATTGAGTATTCCTTCCACTTTGGTGTATATAGCAAATCAGCCTTCTTTTTGTTCCAAAATAGATTTGCATTCCTGCATCTTTGATAAAATGGCATCCTTTAAGTCCTTTGGTAATTTCTGTGCCTTTTTGCCAACCTTCCCAGGTTATCTGTATTCTTGCTGAATTGTACACTCAGTATTGCATTTTGTCAGTGTCATGTAAAAAGGTAGCACAGCCTGCCCTTTTCTAATTGTTATATCCCTTTATGTAGTTTCCAAGATATTTTTCTTTTTTTCTTTTTTTAAATTTTTCTTTTCTAAAAAACCCCTCAAAACTTCCTTCTTCCCATCTTGGAATTAACTGTCTAGTAAATATGAGCTATGTTCTTTGATCTTATATCCTCACTATTACTATTATTGAATTTGTAACCCTGTACAAGAAAAATATCAGCGTTCTTTGACCAGAAATATTTTCCATAAATGTATATTGATTATCAGTAAGTTCATTATCTTTCTATAATTTGTTTTGTACAATGATCTACTTAAGACTTCTCTTGGAAACGGTACATTGCTTTTGATATCTCCATAACATTTTATTTTTTAATATTTTAATTTAATTTCAGGTTAACTAATTTCTGCTATGAATATTCTTCTATTGTTGTCAATATTTTTTTTGTTGGTTGTGGTTTAGTACCAGCTACCGGTGAAGGCTGTTGAAATTAACACAATTTTGCTACTCATTTGAGTTGGATGGGGATACGGAAATTTGAAAAAATATCTGTGAAATGCTTGCAAGTGCTTAATTGTTGTTCTGGTTAAAATTATAACAAAAAAGGTAATTTGTTCCATTCATCTATTATTTCAAACGTGTCACTGAGCGGGAGTTCTAATCACTCGCAAGTGAATTCCCCTGATGTTTCAGAAAGACCATCCATGGTTTATGACTTACAAGAAAAATAATATTTGAAAACAGCTGTATGTGTATAGAAAGTCTGCGCATCCCCTTGTAAGATACTTTCCTAACACGTTTTAGAGAGTTTTTCTAAAAGTCAGTCCTTTGTTCTCCTCTCCATGGATGTGATAAAGACTATTTTATTGCTTTTAGGCAACTGCATTCATTGGAAGCAATATATGTTGGTTTATAGTAGACTAATTAAAACAGATGAGATAATAAGCACTAAATAAGTTGTCTTTCCATGGTATCAATTTTTATGGCACATAAATAATTATAGAAAATGTATTAATGTGTATATCTGAGTGCGTGTGTAGGAAGAAAATGATTAGTTATTCTGGAGGTATATTATCATTATATTACTATAATGCATTCTTTCTTGATTATATTTGTTAGATTACTTGATCAATGAGGAACTATATATCTTAAACATATATATCTAAAAATACCTCATGTACAGGTCAATGATGCGCTATATTTAGCATTGTCTTTAAAGTAAAATGTCTTAAACTAGGGAAAGAATCATGTTTCTTAACATGTTTCAGTGCCTATGAATTTAACTTTTCATTGTCATGTATCTCAAATTGGCAGTAACTAACCTCTAGCCATTATGAAAGGTTTTAAAAGAAAAATTAAACATATTTTTGATTTAGCCATTACAAAGTGGCTATGATAGTCATAGTGTAATTTCTGGATTTGCTGTTGAAATGGAATTTCATCCTTTGGTCTTAGAAATTCAGTATTGTTTTTACATACTTTCTGTTACTTAGATTCTCAGACCAATGTGGCTACCTATATAAATACTAGTCTGAGTAAGACATGTGAAGAGGATAGTAAAAAAGAAAATGCATGAACTGGAATGCGAAGAGCAGGCATTTTCTGTGTTGTCATTTATAGGGCATCTCCTCTGTGAATCAGCAGCCTTCCTGCTGATACAGTTCCCTTCATATCCCTTTCTCTGTGTTCATCAATTGCTCTGCTCTGTTTTTTACTTTCTCCTTGAGAACTCCTTTGGTATCATGACCCTCTGTATGTGTGCATTAAAAATAGCACTTAGAGAAACAGGAAGTGCTCTGGGCCTTTTAGCTTGGGGCTCAAATACTTTCCTCAGCTAAGCAGTGAAATGAACTGGAATCCCCTTTACTAGACAAGCAGTCAAGTGATGCATGGAGCTAGGAATGAAAATAGTATAAATTATTAGGCTTTCCAGAGGGAATGAGAGGACCTAACAGATGGCTGAATAGCCATCCACATACAAGCTTGTGGTCTTGAATTCTCAAAATCATTACATGAGGAACAGGTTATTAAGCCTTCTTCTCAGGATAGGAAGAAGAAATGTGGTTTTAATCCAGAAAATGAACCAACAGGCAATATTAAAACAATGTTGTTAACATACGGAACATCTTACCCAGCAAATAATGGTGCTTGACTTGTGTACACAAACCTGTTGTATCATAAAATTATAGGATTGTTTAGGTTGGAAGGGACCTTTAAAGGCCAGCTGGTCCAATTCTCCCTGCAATGAGCCAGGACATCTTCAGGTAGATCAGATTGCTTAGAGACCTGTCCAGCCTGACCTTGAATGTTTCCAGGGATGGGGGCACCTATCTCGTCTCAGAGCAACTTGTTCCAGTGTTTCACCAACCTCATTGTAAAAATTTCTTCCTTAAATCTAGACTAAATTTCCCCTCTTTTAGTTTAAAGCCATTACCCCTTGTCATATTGCAACAGGTCCTGCTGAAAAGTTTGCCCATATCTTTCATATAGACCTTGAAGTACTGAAAGGCTGAAATAAGGTCTCCCTGGAGCTTTCTCTTCTCCAGGCTGAACACCCCCCGACTCTCTCAGCCTTTCTTCATTGGAGAGGTGCTCCATCCCTTTGATCATGTTTGTGCTCCAACCTGCCCCACCAGCTCCATGCTCTTACCGTGTTAGGGCCTCCAGAACTGGACACCGTACTCCAAGTTGGATCTCACGAGGACAGAGCAGGGGGGAGAATCACCTCTCCCAACCTGCTTCTCATGCTTCTTGATGCATTCCAGGATATAGTTGGCTTTCTGGGTTGTGAATTCACACTGAGGCTCTTGTCCAGCTTTTTGAGGACCAAATCAATGCACTGGTCTTGTTTGCTTTCTTTGCAACATCTATTACAGATATAAGGTGCTATCTATGAAATCCAGGGCCATTTATTTTTGCGCTTGTGTGAGATTTTTGTACCATTTTAAAATGCATTTTGCTAGTAAGATTCATGACTGGTGTCCTCATATATTCTCACTGTGTGGCTCAAAACAGATTTGTTTTAACAGAATTTGTGTGGTCTGTAGTCCTTTATGTAACTGTTTCCACTTGGTTGGCACCTGCCAGTGGGTAAAACCTCATTTATGGACAGTGTGTCATCACAGTGCAGAAAGTTTGTTTCCTCCAAGAAAACCACAAACAAACCAAATTTTGCACTTTCATTTGAAAGGCTTCACACACGTTGCTCTGATTCTCTTCCTGTCTGTGTTAGCATGAGAAGCACACCCAGTGTAATGACCCCTCCCTATGGCAACACTTTCCTTTTCCAAAACACATGCATAAAAGAGATTTTCAATTCCTGGAGCACCAATTAGCAAATGCAAATCTGACAGGAAACTACTGAGCCTACCCATAGCCTTCTTTCCACCCATCACTTGTTGGGGTTTGTGCCCCCTCCTGCTAGTGCTACCCCATGGCAACCTGGGCTGGGTCAGGCTCATTGCCTTTTGTCAGAGGGCATCCCTTAGGGATTGGAAGTTATTTTTGATAAGCAAGTATCCTACTGACAAACCTTTCACTTCTTGCATATAACCTGAAGATACTTCTATTCTGTTGATGTACTGTAGCTCAGGGTTGGCTTGGTCATTACCTGATTCTCTCTCAATTTAACTCTTGATACTTTCCTGGCTTTTAGACTTCACAGTCTGATTCAGTGTTACTGTGTTGCTTCTGTAATGCCCCATCTAATTCCCTGGGGATTTTTGCAATTATATGATAATGAAATTTTTCTTTTAAACAATCTTCTGATTTGAACAGAACTTGGTATGTTTCTCAGATTCTTCAGATACCTAATTTCTTCCTATTCAGTTTTAGTTCTTTATTGTCCAAGTTCTGTTATGAAATAGTATATATAAGATATCTTTTATTACTTGATTAATCTACCGTTATTTATCAAGTAGGACATTAAAATCTGGTTGTGGATTTTTTTGTTTGGTTTTTGGTTTTTTGTTTGTTTGTTTGTTTGTTTTTGTTTTTTTTTTTTTAAATACAGAACAGTTTATATTGCACAAATATATTAAGAAGTTATTTAAGGAAATGTGCCATCAGGAAATCCTAACAGAAACACTGAGCCACATTTATTGTATATTACTGAAAATAACTCTCTTTTTTTTTTTTTTTTTCTTTTCCTTTTTTTTTTAATCCCTTTTCTGTTTCTTTTCAAGAGTTTTAACAAAGGATTATGCTTGTATTACCATACAATAAATTAATATAGTCCAGAAAAGTTCCCTTTATCAATTGACTGGAGGACTGGTTGGATGACAGTAGTCCTATTTCTTTAAGAAAATAAATGACAAAACAATGTTAAAGAGTATTTATCATGTGTCCTCAATCTGTTCCATTGACTTTATTTCTACCATCCCAAAGGAAATAAAATGCTGTCATTTGGTGTGATACACAGTGAGATGAAGGAGAAGAATCATCTTGTATTTTTATTAAAGATGACCTACAAAGAGATATTTCTTCTAAATTGAGCTTCTGCCCTTTTTTGAGATGTAAAAGGTCAGTTGAAAAAAAACCCTACTCTTTTTCTATTGATCATTCTTCCCTCTTATCTTCAAAGAAATAAACCAATTTAAAATCCAACCTTTTAAATAGCCAAATTTGTCCTTATCCTGTGTTATTTATGTATTATACTTCATATCAGATCTCCTTGTTGTTGCTGAAGAATCTATTGGAGAGGGTATAGATGTACAGAAGACTTACAAGTGTAAGGGCTGTACTCATCCCTTAAAGTAAAAACCCTCCTCATGACATAGTAAGATTGGCTTGAATATCAAAGATGTGAGATTTAAGGACAAAATGAAAGCATTCATGGCCAAAGGGTATGACAGATTTTAAGCCCTTGGTTGCATGTTATCAAATATACCATAATGACAGTTCTGAAACTCTAAATCATGGTAGACATTACATAATTTTAAAAGAAAAAAAAATCATCTTGTCTTTTTGTGTATTGTGAGTTTTTGGTATCTTTTGTTTCTGCCTAAGTCAGAAAGCCAAAAAATCATTATCTTAAAGATTTTCTCTCTACAAAGCAGTTCAGTTAGAGTAAAACTGCCTATTCTCACTGTAAATGTGGTGCTGGTTGTGGCACCCTTTCAATGTTCCTTTCAACAGACACAGCTTTGGTGGTGACAGTAAAATGATATTTGTCTCTCTGCTTATTAGTGCTTTTATAATGAATCACACTTTCCCCTTGATCTGTCAAATGTTTATAATTGTCAATGAAGTTATGCTGAAAGGAGAAAAAATGAACTTGATACCGAGTTTCTGTAATGAAATAATGTGTATTTTTAGAGCAAATAAGTAAAAATCCAGATTATTTCCACTTCCTACAGGGACTGGTGTTTCTAAATAGCACTGAAGGAACAAAAAGCTTTTGTTATGTTGCCATGTGTTTTAGCAGCACCTCTGCTTTTATTTATTTATAAGAAGCAAAGGAATTCTCCCAGTGACAGGAATCCATCCAAAGGTGTCAGATTATCCATGCATTTCTGCATATGTCAAGTAGCCAATTTGATTACAGAATTGTAGAATCCCAAGGATTTAATTTGGTGTACTGTATTTCACTCTGGTAAGTTGCTCATCAGTAAATGGAAATCACAAAATGGGAAGCTGCAGAGGAACAGCAGGATCAAGCTGAATATGATACTGTAAAGGAGCTTCCAAGTCTAGCTAAAGAGATTAATATAAATACATTTCCAATGTTAATGAAAAATGGTGGCTGGAACTTTTCATTTGCATATTCACAGCCTTTGCTTTGGTACAAAGCTAGAGGGTTTCTTTTGTCTTTCTCTCTTTGGAAGAATTGTTAAATCTTACCAATGTATTTTCTGGGTGAGCTTACTGATCTTTAGTGTGTACTTATCCGTAATCATTCTTTGATTTCTTTTTTGGTGTAAGAGGATGTAGTTCTCTTTGGTGGTATGCCAGAACATCACTGCTAATGGATTTCTGGTGTGCTAGAAATTTTACAGTATGAACAGATATAATAACATTCTGATGTCCTGCAAATATGTGATGTGTTGCAACTTGAATCAGGCAGCTATGCTGTACTTATGCTTTCCTCTTCCCTTAGCCTGTCTCCTTAGTTAGACTGTGGGCATTCAACAGATGCAGCATATCACTTCTTATTGAGTGTGTTTATTTTCCATATTTGGTGGTACGACTGGAATAATTTTGCAGCTGGGAATCTGAAAGACTGGGATGAATTTCTGCCATTCCCTTGATCACTGGCACTGATGTTGCATATGCTTTTATGGGTTTTGAGGTATGAAGGTCATTTGATTTCACCTTCATTCCAGTCCTGCTGCCTCTGGACAGCAGAAATGGAGCACTTTAGGTCCCAGCATACAGGTTAGATGGCTGATGCAATTTCTGCCCTTCCCATCTAAGTCTGATTTAAGTTAGCCTGGTAAGGTCTTAACCATGTTTGAATGCAGACCTTCAAATACTGAGTGTTGGATTTCACATGGTCAGTTGATGCTCCTTCATTTATCTCTCACATTCCCAGTGAATTGTTTCACCAATATCTAAACTGGAATCTGACTTGTGGGTTTACCTGACTGACAAGATGAGCCTTTCTTTATGATTATGTTTCTAACAAATTACTAGGCATTTCACCCTAAGGCTCTGCATGATTTACACCCAAAAGCTTGACAGGTAAAGATACTGGTATCAGATTTCAAGGACAGAGTACAGAAGAGGGTTGGTGGTAGATGTATGAAAGGAAACAGATGATGCTGAGGGCAGGAGAGGTTGTATAGTTTTTTATCTTTTGCAGTATTGATGCCAATGAAAATATTGTGAACTTACTCTACTAGAAGTATATCTTTTGGGTTTGGGTCTGTATTATCTCAGTGCTCAGGCACTTATTGTGATCTTTCCACTGATCTGATCTTCGTGAGGGCTGAATTTCCTGTAGACTGAATACAGATTGGTGCTGAGATGTATTCCTCTTCTTCCCTACACAAGGTATGTTGAGACACTTCAGCCATTTTTTCTCTTTCTGCCCAGTGATCTACAGATACTTTACTTTTGGACTTTGCTGGGGTAAGAAAGAAAGTACTCAGAAAAAAGGTGAGCATGACCCATAATCCATTCCTTCCTCCTGTGTAAGCAGGTAGGATTGTCCCCACCGCCCATCCTCTCCTCTCTGCTGAAGCAGGTGTGCAGTCAGGCTGGAATGGGGTGGCTTAGATCTCAGAGAGTTGTGAAGGACACAGCAGCACAAAACCAGTGTCCTGAAGACCTCCTTTGTACTGGCACCCAGTGACTTTAGTACCATGTAAGCTGAAAATCAAGACACTGCCTGTAACAATGGTGGGGACAGTGGGGAAGAAAGTGAAGAAGTGGACCTTTATTTAGTCTTTGGAATTGATTAATCTTTCTGGGATTTACATTTTTAAATTGCATTTGCATTTTCAGAACGTATTTCAATAAATCCTGCTTCTCTTGGCAGTACATGCTGGCATATAGCATAGAAAAGTCTTATATTTAATAATAAAATTTTGGGTAACTCAGTGCATAAATATCCCTGTGCCAGTGTAAAGCTGAATACTGTATGATAGGTCCTGTACTTTAAAGCCAGATTACACTGAGGCACTGTTACATTTCTTCCTAAACACCTGTTAAGTTTATTAACAAAGCTTTTTTCTTAGTAAACTCACTTGTCTCTTATTCCTAGATGGACTCATCACTGAAGTTGAATAACATGAATTTGTCATTAACTATTTGAAAAGTTTTATTTTCTTTTCCTCCCTTAGAACCTCATATAAACACTGACCAAAACAAGGTTTTCATCTAAGTACCAGCAAGGGTGAAAACTTCCATTAATATCTTCATGGATCTAGCATGGAGTGCTAGCTAAATTTGAGGGATACCAAGCACTCACTTCTATTGAGTCTTTGGAATTTCTACAAAAAATTATCTTTGATATGTGTTTACCTTTGAATCATTGTGATAGCTTTCGTGTTGGCCCATGCTGTAATGCCAATGTATTAGACCAGTGCAGTTCTATGAGCTAATGGTATAATTCCATTAGGATAGGCAGGGGCTGTCAGACTATCCAAGGAAACGTAGTATATGACAGTTCTTCACAAATAGCCCAATGAATTGTATTACTAACTTTACTAACATACTCTGTGCTTTTTTAAAATAAACATATGAATATACAGATAGACACACACATACATACACACACAGGGATATATCTGCCTTATCTTTATAGGTAGATTTGGATGCAAGACTTTAATTCTTGAGTAGGCCCTGTTGCTAATAGCTTCACAGAAAGACTGATTTACAGTAGAATTGTCTAGACATTGTCTGGATGTGCAGACGTTAGAGGAATGTGGGTAATGCAAATTATGGACTTAGCCTCTCGTATGAGAAGTGTACTTGAACACCTACCTACTCTTTTAAATTTTCTGTCCCACCTTCCAGCATGAATGAGCAGTTTGAACAAGAGGCATTTTGACACATCAGAGGAGTGAGATCTTTCCTACTTTTGTTACTTTTTTGTAGATAAATTTAAAAGTGGTGTTTTTTTGGGGGGGTGGGGGGAGTTGGAAGCAAATACTCTGGTTTTATCTTGGTTTCAATTCTTCCACCTTGATAATCATGCAGATAATTCCCTTAGAGCAAGTCACGTTTCTCATGAAATGGACTTGAGTAAAACAAGACAATTGCTGCTTGGTCCTTGCAGAGCCTGTCATAAGAAGGGATTTGTCTTTAACTATATTGATTTAGGACTACATGACTGAGATTTATTTTTTTTTTTATTCTCTCTGCTTCTCTTTCTTTTGTGCAGAAAGTAAAACAGCAACATGGAGACAACATGCTGACACTTCCCTGTGCCAGCAGGAGTAAGAACAGTATTTAAGCTGATCTTCAACAAAGAAAAATGTGGATTTTTTCAGTGGTTTTGGTATATTGAAAGAAACCTTAAAGTGTAAGAATCATTTGCAGGTCACTGTAAGTCACTGTAAGAAGAAATAATCCCTTCTTCTCTTGTTGCTGACTGCCTCCCAGTTCCTGCCTGCTTCCACTGGGAGAAGACAGACCTCCATGGTGCTTCCTAATTGACAGCGTGGAACTTGAAGGAATGGTTGGGAAAGGAGCATGTCATGATTTGTTCTCCATATATCCAGCCCACTAGTCCTGCAGTATTTCTAGACAGAAACCTCCTTGTGAATTCAGACAGCATAAAGATGTATTAATACTTTCGTGTTGTGTCAGCTGTGTCACCCCAGCAAAACCAAGAGAAGTTGCTAATAGAATTGCACACAGGCTATGGCAAACTAAATTATAATGCTGATCTTCAGAGCTGCTGCCTTTCAGTTCTGCTTTATCCAAACATAATGGCTAGTTTTCAGTTATACATTTCATACTTTCCCTATTTAGATTTGTGTATAGCATTAAAAAACGTTATGTCAAATTTTGCCCTTGAATGAACATCAGTGGTTCTGCTTGACTTCAGCAGGAGCTGTAGGCAAATATCCTAAAAAAAGAACTTGGCCTCAGATCTAATATCCCCTTTGCTGCATCCTGTAGTCCCGGACTGTGTATCTCCCTGTTTTTGAAGTACAGCAGTTACCAACACTGTTAACAAGTCTCTTTCAGTTGCCCTTGGAAAGCCAAACATCAGGAGCTGAAAACTTTATGGGAATAAGAGGCCAGTGTTTCAGCACCTTTGAGGAACCTACAGATACACTTACTGAAATAGTGTGTTTTGTATAATTTTTAAGCTGCATTTTTATGCATTGGTGATGTATTTTAACCATGTAGTGGCATTTTCCCTAGGTTTTCTGAAAACTTTTACTTAAGAGGCAGATCGGGGAGGCACCTCTCAGCTCTCAGTAGAGCTGGCAGAGGAACGTATCAGAAATAAACAAGTCTTTTCACCTCCTCTTAGACCAGATGGCAACCAAAATCTTCCAGTTGACTACAAAGGAGCCACAAGACAAAGGAATTTACATTGCCACAGAATAAGCCAGAGGAGGGAATAATCAATATATAGAGAAATCAGTATTTATTAAAAAAAAAAAGCAAAAAAGATTTGAAACATAGAATCTAGATATGGAAAAAGCCAATAATAAAATAATGGCAATACCCCCAAAGTGTTAAGCTGAACATGAAGTAAGAAACCAGGAGAGTGTTAACTGCGTTCAAAAAATGTCATCTTCATTTTTCAGCCAGTGTCCTGTTCTGAATGAACAGGATCTAGTAATTTTCAGGTAACTCTTCCCTTGTCCTTTAAAAATGTTGCTGTCCAAAATGTCACAGGGTGCACTTGTGCTACAGAGAAGGCAGCTGCTGCTGCTGTGTTGATATTGTCATCTTTCTTCTCACACTGGTATTGCTAGATCTCAGAAAGCTTAGAAAATGGTGCTTGCTTTTTCTGTCTTTGCTGTAACTTGGTGCAAATATTTACCTGTAGATACTAATGTTCCTTCCATTGCATCTTTCTATCCCTATATTTCTTCTAAAGATGGAATTTTTCACTATTAAATTTTGTTTTTCTTTGGCAACACCTCTTTTTTTCTGTCCTGATACCATCCTGTTTTTCAGTTGCACTGTCTTGGTAACAAATTCAGCTCCATGGTGCTAAGTGTGATGAGTCTTTGGGGTTAGACAATTTTCAACTTTAGGGATATAGGAAAATATGCCCTTTACTCAGGTGCCCCTTTGAACTCATTGAGTGCAAGTACTGCAGTTACTTTGCTTAACATCTGATAACTTCGCTCTATCAGTCTCACAAATTATTTTTTTTTTAGGACTAATTCTTCTTCCCCTGGGACTTTGTCTTACTGTCTTAGCTCATGTGCTGCATTGTCCCATCTCACATACAGCTGTTTTTGTCCAGGACATCAGGCCCAGGACATTTGTGTCCCTCAATTTCTTTGTAGCACATAAATTTCAGTGTATTGCATTAGCACTTGGAAAGAATGAACTGTGTCCATGCTGGAGGCAAAGGGATCTGAGTAACCAAGATTTTTTTTTTGTCTTGCCCTAAAACTTTGAAGAAAATGTACTGCCTTTTAATGTGATTTTCCTAATATGTAATTTTGCCTGTTTTCCTTTTATTTTTAATGTGTTCCTTTCCTGGCATTAATTACAGCCATGCCTCTTCTCTCTCAATGGCTTTCTCCTCTGCTTTTTCTTCCCATTTAAATCTTCACTCTTCCACCAGTTACCAAATGTGATTAATGATTTTTTAAAAATTATTGTTCTGGAGTATTTTTGTACATGTCTTTATAGTGTTTATAGGACTGTTGTCGCTGTCTTTAAACAAGAATAATATTGTTTCTTAGCTCTTAGGACTATGCAGCTTTTAATGCTGTTTTTTTGGGTGTCTCCACTGCAGAGAGAGTTCTCAGCAGAACCTTTTTTCAGCAGCCCCAAACCAATTTGCACATACTGTGTGATATCTGCACTACAGGGTCTTTACACTCCGTACAGATAGTACTCCTGTACCATTCTTCTAAAGAACTGCAAATCATATTTATTTTTTTAAAAAAGTGAGGATTTCAAGGTAGAGTATATATATTTATAGCTTAGCCCCTGTTAAGTTTAGACACCCCATGGAGTTTTCAGAACATTGTCTTGAATTTATTTACACTGCCTCCTATAATTTGGGGGATGCCTCTTTAAAAAGGGGATGATTTCTGTAAAAAATCCTCTGTTATTTCAGGGAGCTAGTCTCCATGCTTGCAAACTGATGTAAGGAAAGGACTCTTCAGGACTCTCCTTGATACATAAACATCAAGTCATTATCTTAGCAGCAGCCCCAGTGGTTTAATCCTCACTACCCTCTCTTGAACTGTCTTGACATATTATTAGTTTTTACAAGAGGATTGCTCTTTCATTGTTGTGGAGCTCAGCACTGCTACTTTTATAAACAGATGATTGTCTTCTTCTGGACTTCAGATTACAGGTGAAACAGAGTCAAGATCATAATTGATTTTAGATTGGCCTTAGATACTTCTAATTCCTTCCTGATGCCCCAGGAAGAATATGTTCATATTCTGGTCCCATATGTCATTTTTTGTCTCAGACACTCGGTACTTGCCCCAAGCAGTAATTTGTATGCTGTACATACAGTGTGTGTGAAAGCTGCTTCCATGTATCCCACCCACCCTGCAGATATAGTGGTTGGTTGCAGCTGAAGGAAGAACTAAAGGTGATCCAGTGGCTAGAGACACCTCTGGGACTGGGCAGTCCCCTGATCCACCACCTTCTTCACTGAGTCTTGGGCAAATCCCTTTGTTCCACTGTAACACAGCTCCTGTCTGGTAAGCAGGATAATAGATGATTTGTAACTTGACATGGTGTTGTGAGTTCCAGTGTGTTAAAGAGTGTAAGGTGCTCAACTAATTAGGTGAACTCAGGCCATGAGGATTGAACATAGAATTTCCAAATCCAAAGGCTTTAACTATGTATGTATGTGTGCATATATATATCTATAGATTATTATTATTACATTTTTTTATTATTTTTTTTTAGGACCTGTAGTGGTAGTAATTTGCTGTCTAAATGGCGCACAGACACTTGTAACATGCACCCTCAGGGCTAAGCTATCCTCAGATATTTTGATGGTGAAAATGGGTGGGCATATGTCAAAGACAGCTACTAAGTTGAAGTGAAAATAGAACGCTGTGATGTCTTGCATGCTGAAACAATCCATGACAGAAGCACTGTGGCTTTCAGCTCACTGCTTTTCCCATTTTCCCATGGTGAGTTAGAGCTATTTTTAAACTAGGTATCTTTTAAATAATGCATAAGTTAACAATAAAGACATAGTACTGAAAAAAAAAGCCCCACAAATGAGCTAAAAACAGCCAGAAAAGCCTACACAGACTGCTTCCAGGAGGGTCTCTGGGAGGAACAGAGCACATTTGTCTTTTCAGTTTCCAGGCATGTAGCATTAAATTCATTTTTTAGAGCAAATCTCCTGTCTTTGAACTGAGATTTTTCATTTACATAGTGCCTTCCTAATCAAAACAACTGAATAAACACTGCTGAGAGAGGTACATCACTTTGTGGGCCATATGTTTGGACATCCACAGCCCAGTCTGTGCCTTAGCATCTTTGCATGTCAGGAGAGGTGTTGGGAGAACCCTTCTCTGGGAATAGTATGCATGGATGGTTCAGCTGAGCTGTTCAATTGCAAGTAGTCTTGTTTTCCCAAGCAGCACCAGGCCCATGTGCCCCATGGCTATCCTGTAACAGCCAAGCCTGGACATCTTGTCTGTCTAAGTCTGTGAACATTTAAGACCTGAAGCACTAAGTGGTTGTCCCAGGAAAATGGTTACCAGGGGTGGTTATATGGCAATGGCTTTTGCAGTCTGTTTCCAGTGGCCACACTTTGTTTCTGTAGCTGGGACATGTTTATGGAGAAGGATCAAGGGAAAGTGGTGACTGGGAACGTTGTCACCACCAGACCGATTTATCTGACCCTGATTGCTCTGCAAAAACAAAAATTGCAGGGACTGAGCTGCAGATCTGTGGTCATGAGGACAGTGTAAGCCACAGAAGCCTTTACCTGTGTGTGAACTGCACTGGCAGGCAGAAACTGCAGAACTGATTTTGATTCTTCTTATGTGTGAGGCTGAAAGTGCTGCTGAGCCCGAGCTGGAGGACTGCAGCCACTCTGCTCAGCAGTGACACAAGCAGTGAATGTAGAGATGGAGCAGGACTGTGAAATAAAGAACATACCAGAGAAATAGGGCCTGCTGCATTTTTCATGTCATCTAGATCTAGTTTAGCTAATGAGACTTTTAACTGAAAGAAAGGGAGAATGTCTGCTTTTCATAATATCTCTCTGCCTTTACTTCCTAAAAAGTGAACTCTAATGATCTGCAGGGTGAAAGAGACAGAAACACTGAGTATTTAGGGATCCAATCAATCATGTGATGTTATTCCCTTTCACTTGTGTCAAAGGCTTTTATGCCATCATGTAGACAGTAATAAATATTCATGTGGGTGGAAGAGAGCACTTTTTTTTTCCAAGGACATTTGGAAATAATTTGTACTCTGGTTTTCTGAAATACTACAGTTCTGTGCTGGTTTTCAGACACATTATTTTAATACTTTGTGAGATATTTTTGGTGAAATGGTTAGCTATCTGGAACTTTTTCATTACAAGAATTCTCTTTTCTCTTTCCTCTCTTTAATTTTTCAAGAATCCATAATATGGAAGATGTTTACTATTGATTTTTGTCAGAAGAGAAAAGCTACTAATGAATGTCTGTTACTAAGACATTAATGTGTTACCAAATTTAAAGAAATAAAAGAGCTACCCGTATGTTAACCACAGGTCAGTAACTGTCAGGAGATAGAAAGAATCAGCCTCATAACACAGGAAATTTTTTTAAGAACAGTAGCTGTAATACCTTTTTGTGTCACTTCACTACATTTTTGACTGGGTTTTTGGGCTGGTGATTAGCAGTGGTGAAAATATGTGATACCTGGTTAATTTAGAAAAATTAAGCATCAAATTATGTGTGTGTACATGTAGTTTTTCAAGATATTGCCCATGGTTCAGTGTCAAGGGGAGAACTGTAAGTTCAAGGATGAATCTGTGGAGAGAGTTGAAGAATATATTCTTTGATTTACATGTTAACAATAGGGATTAAGGTCTCTAAAAATTGCTGTGTCGATTACAGTGTGCTTTGTAAAGGTTCCAAATAAAGGATTGATTTGACTTCACCCTGCAAAATATGTAGTACTTTGTAGTATTGCACATAAGTATCTCCTTTGAGGATTTACTGATGTATCCCACTGTGTGTGCCTGGGCCCTGCAAACAGGCAGTGTAGGTGTGGTTTGCCTTTTGCAGTCTCACGAGGGTGTACGTGTCTTGTTTTTCCTCATATTGCACACCTAAGGACATAAAAGTTGGTGCATGCTTCTCACTGCTCTTCTCATCCAATTTTGGCAGAGGATCATGTTTTAGGATGCTCATATGGTATGCAGCTGCTCCCAGAACTACTTCTTTCCATCCCCCAGCCCTTCCCCTTTTCTTCCTGTGTTGGAATCTTTTCGATGATTGCACTGACCTTTTCTCCATCTTCAGGCTTGTTGCTACAGGTGAAGTGATGCACACCAGCCTTCTGGCCTGTATGCAGGAGCAACACTCAAATTTAGCTTTTCCAGGTTGCCTGGCTTCAGGTGGAATACTTCAGGTTGTTTAGAGGAACTGCATCTCCAGGTCATATGTTATTCGTAAGACTTTATTAATTTTCTAAACCAGGAAGATGCTTTAGATCAAACTCCAAATTTACCTTGAGGAGAAATCCTTGCCGTCAGTCTTTAGTCCTAGAGTGAAGAAGACTGTACACAAAAACTAGAAGAGCATGGCTGCCTTCATGCTTGGACAGGTCTTCATCACAATGCTCCCCAAGAAAGAGAAGTGTCCCTGTGATCTTTGGGGAGGCTTTCTTCACTCTTTTCTTCCTTCTCAGGCTGATAGACCTGGCAGCCTCGTGGCAGCTGTGTCCATCTTCATGAGCCTTCTCCCTCAGGGCTTGCTATGTGGAACCAAACAGTGTATCTGAGCAGACAACTCTGTAGATGAGCCTGTGCCCCAGTCCTACTCATTCTGCTTGGTATCTCACACCTACTGCTTCTGGCATATTCAGTCGTGCTGCCCTGTTAACAACTCTGGGAGCTGGGGGGGTTTCTTTCACATACTCTTTCTGAATGTACATGGAACATACTGCATAGCCATTCCTTTTAAGGTTATGACACATGGTTCAGAAAGTTACTTATTTTAATTTAGATTAAAATAAAACATACTGTTGATAATTTATTCTTTTAAATGGAGAACATTCTGGTCCTTGAAGATCTCACATACAAATCAACCTCAGAGTCCTGGCCAGCTCTGGTAAAGTCGTAGTATAAATTTCCTATCACGAAGACTAACACTTTAAAAGTTTCAGCAATTTCCATTGAAATTCTGTCTAATTGTTTTTTGGAATCATGTGAACTGTTCTCAATTTGTACAGTAGGCTTGCCAGTCATAACCCGTGCTTTCATCAAGACTAAAATATGTAATTGCTGTAAAGATAAGGTGCTTTTCTGCTGGAAAATAATGTATATGTTTGCCAAAGTCTTATCTAATTTATCAGCTTTTCTGACAAAATAGACAATAAGAAAGAAGTTTGGGATTTTTTTGGCCCTAATTTCTTCCTTTTGCCTGGTGGACAAGAAACAATGACACTGGGAGTAAAGGAAAACAAAAATACTATTTAAAAATGCTACAAAAACTTTTGAAATCCTGGGTTAAAAAGAAAAAAGTAATTTAAACCATTTTAAACATCTTCTCATTTTTTGATTTAACAAACAGATATACAGTTGTGCTTCTTATCTTTTTGGTATTCTTTTCTGCAAAATTTCCTTCTCCCTGGATGAAATGCTGTATTCTGTGGTCCATTCATTATATAGTGTGTTGCTATTACTCAGTCACTGACTTTTCTTCACTCATAGTGTAGGGTTCTTTGCTGCATAGCTCTGAAAAACTTGAATTTGAAACAAGAGTGTTATTGTGCTTTTGGAAATCATATTTTGCAAGTCTGGGATAGTAACATGTTTTTTCCATGTCCTTTTATAAGCCCATATCAATAGTACTGCTAGAATACGTATTTGTATCCTGAGTAAATTGCTGGGGCTCAAGTGGCCAAGCAGCAAAGAATAATTGCTTATTTTGAGTTGTTTTCCAGTGCTTTAAACAAATTGCTCATTCGGAAAAGATTAATAAGATTCTATTTCGGTCTGTTTCTCTTACTAAAGTATCTTTGAGGATCAAAAAAGAAATTGCCTGGGGGAGAAAACCCATTTGGAAAAAAAAAAAGTTAATACACTCTTTCTCCCAAACTAAGGGGTCTGGTGTTTGTGTGTTGAATTACCACTAGTGAATGGAAACTGTCCTGATAGGAGTGTAAAGCATATGTGCTGTTTATGGGTCCTTTATAGCATGACAAAGAGACTAATGAAGTAGAGCTTTCTGAGCTGCATGGTACTTGTAATACTTTGTTTTAAAATACAGTGGGGAATGAAACGATAGCATTTCAGGAGTCTAAAATTATAATACTTAGAAATAGAGCCTGGATAGAACTATATCAACATACTATGGGCAAAAGCCTTTAAATCCTTGAATTGTGTTTAAATAGGGGGAGGAGGGATAATCAGGCAGCCACCCTAGCAAGCTTCTTTTTGTTTCAGGTTGTATTTGGCTCAGGGTGGCCATGGGAGGAGCTGGGAATGGGCTTATGAACCCTGGGACACCCAGTGGGTTTGGCCTCTACTCCTGCCATTTGCAATTTTAATTTGTTTGCAGCTCTACACCTCTTGTAGCCTTTCTGAGGTGACGGCATGATAGTATGGATAGGACTTAACTTCTTTCACCATCATTGCTTTGGAGTGTGAGGCTGGAGTTCTTCCTTGCTGGCGAAGGATCAGTTCCCATGCTCTACTGCACACCAAATCTAAGTCTACATTTTCTGAGTATGTGTCACCTTCCATTTCATTTTCTTTGAATGAAGATAAAGCACATAGATAGATTCGGGCATGCATATGCCTCTATGCTTACAGACCCAGTCTTGTAATCTGAAGCTAAGCTGGCATGAGTGATGTTTCATCTCAAAGGGCTTAGTTCTTCCAGGGGCTGAGTGCCCTTGGCTGCCACTCATTTAAATAGGAACTGGGCACCTGCACTTTCTGCATGTTCAGGTTGCTAGGACCGAAGTACGAACTTTGTCTCAGAACAATATCATCATCCCATGTATAAAGAAAGGTATTCTATAAATATCTGGAGGAGCACTTCTTCAGTCCCTGCTTTTCAGTTACCTCATCCTAACTTGAAAACGTTTCTTCTCTTGACCTTGTCCATAATGTGTGCTTCCTTCTGATATTATGTATTAATTCTTCAAATGCATTATTTAACTCTAAAGAGCATTTTAGGCTGCACACTGATAAAAAATGAAATTGTGTATAAAAGGAAGCTTGAGCTAAGGGAAAATGCACCTATTCTAGTTTTAATGAATTTTAATAAACATTAACTTTATACTATGGGTATCTATGGATTAAGACTTTGCAGAGAATGAATTGTTGCATTTCGGGAGTTTGCTGGTATTTCTGATGTTAAATTGAGATCTATTCAAGGAGATTTTAACTCAAATATTTCAACACAAAATATAAAGACATGCATTTGGTAGTTTTGAGTTATTTTTCATGTTTCCCAAAATGAAAAGCTGTTGGGTGAATAGTACTAAAATGAAATGAGCTTTGTAAATGCTGGAATTCTTCATATGAAATTTGTCTATACCCCAGAGATTGTACATCTTGATGAAGAGAAAGCTAGTTGTATTTAGAAAAGGGTTTTGCCCTGTTAAAATTTCATAGAATCATAGAATCATAGAATCAGCTGGGTTGGAAGGGACCTCAGAGATCATCAGGTCCAACCCTTGACCACTACCACTGCAGTTACCAGACCATGGCACTGAGTGCCACATCCAGTCTCTTTTTAAATATCTCCAGGGACGGAGAATCCACTACTTCCCTGGGCAGCCCATTCCAATGTCTGAAATTTGTTTCCCTATAAAAATAAAATCTCCTTTTCTTACATTTTATTGTGAAATAACGGTACTTCATATAACGCCAAAGTGGCAGCAGGTCTTTGCTCTGTGGTTGTAACCCAAAATACTAAGCTGTTTTGCAATATCAGAACTCTGTGTAAGGTGCTGATACAAATGTTGGAAGAGCTGGAATCCACCTGTTGTGCAGCACATCACTAATCTGCATTAGGATTAGCAATGTTTCCCACTAAGAAAGTCTCATGAAAATCTAAGGTTTCCTTCCACATTTTTATTCTCTTGTTTTGAATGTTTGAACACTTACATATTTTTGGCCAAGATATCAGTCTCAAACACATGATCCATATTCTGTTGTTTAAATAGAAATGAACTGATTTCCAGAAGTGCAGCGTATTAATATCCTCTGCTTTGTTAATGGATATAATGAATGCTCAGCAGCTCAAAATATCTTGTGTGGGTTCTTGAGAGAAAATGTCAATTTGGGAACAAAGATGGAAAAGAACTGATAGTAGGTCCAGGAGACTTAAAGTGAAGCCTCCTATGATATGCTGACATTTTTCAGTTGTCTTTGTTTCCTTTGGTGCAATGAATCCCCTATATGGCATAAAGTGGAAAAGGTGGAATTGATGCCAACCCAAGAATTGTCTGAAGAGCACTGATTAGGGTACACTTCTTATATGATCCATTTTTACTCCTTGATCTGAACTGAGCAAATCAAGGCTTTCAGGGTGAGTGTACAGAGTTGCGCAGGTCTTTGGATGTATGGAGATTGTGCTTTGAAAAAAAGATTTTGTTTAAGCTGTTACATTTCTGATTATGTTTCACTCTGAAAAAATTGTAGGCATTTTTTTGGTGAAAAGCCATTTGTTGGAAATTCCTGATCAGCACTAATTAAAAAGATGTTTTCAGGGCATCTGACTATCTGAGACATCTTGCTATCTGTTCTTATGCTCTAATTCTCTTGGTGGATATGCACTGTAGGTTTTTCTACCTCCATAATCACTGGTAAGCAAAACAAATGTAAACAGAAAATACCTTTATTTCCTAATAAGGCATTCCTGAAACTTTATTTTTGAATCTCTTCTATAAGGCTTTATGTATTATGGCAATCAGTGTTTGAGATTGCATCACCTCTCCCCAAACACTGGTGTCTATACACAGAATCAAATGACTTGTTCAGCAGTATGCATCAATGTGTATGTCTTTGTGATTTAAGAAACAGCTGTATTTGTTTCTCTAACTTTCAGTTTAATGCTCCTCTCCAAATATTAAGATAGAGTGCTGCAGATTTCAGTCATACCAACACTGTTTAGCAGATGTATTGAAACTGTTCCCATGAAAAACATTACAAGATTGATTAATTCATAGTATCACTGTGAGTATGTCTGTCTCTATTTATGTGAGGGGAAAAAATTCTGTGTTAGATAGATATATAGAGAATTATATATACATATTTTACATATAATATATACATATTTATATATATAACCATTTAACTCTTCTAACTTAAAACCCACTAGCATCCTTGGAGGTAGGTTAGCTTTAATTTATTGTTTAGCTCAGCATTCAATTCTACAATATTGTGTGGAGGTTTTGGAAGGTTTTTTCTTGTTCTGCAAGCCACATCAGCCTTCCTGATAATTGCTCATGAAACGCATTACACTGTAAAACTCAAGTCTTAAATCCAGTTTTATTATAAGTAACACATGACATGTTAGAAGGATTAATTTTAGAAATATAAATAATTTAGTGTGTTGAGCAAGATTCTGGAAATACATAGTAAGGAGTATAATAAGTATAGTCTTATACATTTCTGTACTGAAGAGAAGAATCCAATCTTGAACGTGTGCTTGCTAGTGTGAGCTGTGGGTATAAACAGTGGTACCATTTATCTAAATTAATGTTTGCAAAGCTACATGTAGTGTTCCTTAAGAACTGATGAGCACTTCTGTAAGTGAGAGGCTCTCAAACCCTTCACTGAGGTGCTGATTTCTATTCCCCAGCATATTCCTCTGTCTGATTTTCAGGCTCAGCAGCCAGAGGCACCTAAATAAGGAGGCTGATCGCCCAGGATCTCTGTAGCCAGGAGGGAGAGCATGGGCTTCTGCAGAGGGTTGCTAGGGCAGGAGGCTGGTGGGAAGGGGACACTTTGCCTTTGTGAGCAACTACTCTCTCCTTCCACGGATTGTGCAGAGGGGGATCCCATAGTGGACAAACTTCCCAGTCTGCATGTAACATTTTGTCGTGGCTCAGCAGAGTGAAAAAGGGGGAGATGATTTCCTTGCCTCTTTAAAATGTTGTTTGCTCAGCAGCAGAGGTTCGTCTAGGACATCAGGTTAGCTCAGGATGAGGGCAAGTGAGGAGCTGGAGCTTTTATTTTTCTTAAAACAGTGTCAGTACATCACTGAGATGCCAAGCAAAAATGACAGGAGATTTGAAAGTAGGTTTCTTGTAGAAATGCTTGGTCAAATTCAAACTTGTCATTCTCTGAATGAAAATTTTAATTAGAGGTAGCTCTACACTCGGGTGCAGATCGTAGCAGAGCCATCTGCATGTGACTGTGTCCCTGGCTGATGGGATAGCTTTACAGATAATGGGTCTGCTCCCAGCCACAGACCCCATCAGCCAGCTGTGTTTCACATCTCAGTTCTGGATGTATGATTGAACCCTTGGGTGGGCAAACGACAGGAGTGCTAGAGGGACAGAAGCACCTAACAACAGTGTCACTTTTAGCTATTGGATGGAGGCCTTGTGATAAAGTGCTGTGTGGATGGAGCCATTCAGGGTAACAGACAAAGGTTCTGAGGGTGAATATGTTCTACTGTGGGCAGTCCTTTTCTTTTCTATGCCTTCTACTACATTGCTAATAGCATTTAAAAAGGTCTGCAGCTTCTCTCCACCTTTAGACAGTTTTATTATTTTTTTTATTTTTTTTTTTTTTAATGAAGAAGCATCTGTTCGTGCAGTTCCTTGTGAAAATTAAACAGATTTAACTTTTCATATCAGTTGCATTCAGCTGCTTGGAGAGACACAGACTTGGAGCCCTTTGGAGGAAAACAAGGGATACGCCAGAATGACAAAATATGTTCCTGCTTACTTCTGCATCTGCTAGTTACTTTCATACCTGAATCTTTTAACTCCTCCTGCAAGATGCACTTTGCACCACCACTACAATGCTTTCCTGTGCCATGTTCAAAACATAACTGTTTGATGCTAGATAGTTGCCAAACTGCAAAGAATACCACTGTTTGAGTCCTGCAGATCTGAGATGACAGGTGCTCAGCCTGACCTACAGAAAATATGACAATCCTGGAAAAAAGCCTGGAACAGGTAAGTAATCTCTAAATTAAGAGATTAGTCTTTTGAAAAGTGATAGCTGGAGTTTGCATGCTCAAGTATGAAGATCCTTTTTTTTTCATGCAGAGAATATTTCAGTATAAAAATAGATATGATTAATAGATAATAATAAATAAGATTAGTTCTTAGAAATCTATCATTTTATAAATGGATGTTTAATGTTTCTTCTTATAGTAGAATGAAAGATGAGAGGCTACAGGAAAAGACAAAATAGTTTTAAAGATTTGCTTTATCTTTACTGGCACCATAAGTAAGCTTTCTGGAGATAGAAGCATATGGTAATTCACATATAAGACCCTTTAGAAAGAAAGCAATATTCTTGGGTTTGCTTTGACCCTGGCACTTTTTCCATCCTGGGATACATATCTTCTGAAATTTAAACCACTGTTCAGGTGGCAGCATGAGAGGCTGCAAGTGGTTTATTTTTGAGCATGGATGAATAAAATATGTCAAATTCTGAAAATGTCTCTTAACCCTTTAGACGTATCAGTAGGCATGCAGGATAAAGCAACTTGGTTTGGGTTTTTTGAGTCAACAGAGAGAGCATGTAGTCTGCTGTTTCCTAATCATGAGAATTTTGAGTTAGAATTCTCCAAACAGACAACTCTGCAAATGAGGCAATGGGCTGGTCCTGATTTAGGAGAGGATGGAAGTGAAAGATGAGAATAAAGGTGCACAAAAATGTGTGGCAAAGGAGCAAGAGAAGACAAATAACAGATTAGATGTGTAATGCATAGTGTATTGCTGACAGATGCCTCCTGGGGATGTAAAATATAACCTATGAAAATGTGTATGGATATGTAGCATACAGAACATCTCTTTCAGATATAGGTATGCATATAAGAAATGAATGGTAGCATCAGAGCATCATTCAAATGAGAACTTCTGCCCATGCTATATAAGCGAAAAAGGTACAAAACTTAAGATTTTGCTTTTAACTTTTTTTTTTTTTTTTACCAATCAATGCACCATGTTAGGTAAATGGTGACAGATGTGTCACCATGGATTTCGTCCTATGTCCTCTTTTATTACTTAAAAACCAGCCATAGTTATGTCACCTACCCCTGTACCAGAGTTTGATCTTTGAGGAGGTGTGTAAAGATGCAGAGTTTTTTACACTGATTAGAAAAGGGGGAACTATTCAAACTCTGCAGGTGTCTTCCTGTAGGACTGTCATTATGAGTTGAATCAAAGTCTTATCCACGCAGCAGCAGACAGAAAACTGTCAAGGATGCATTTTCAGAAATGGATCTCCCATTTCTGTGCAGTTACAGATGTGGAGAAGTCTCTGCAATGGATGCCTGCAGCTAGCAGGGTGCTGCTGACTGCTGTGGCTCTGCACAGCTGTTGTAGGGTATGTGATCTGGATATTAACCATGAATTTACGACAGAAAGGTAATTTTAAAGTATCAAGTTACTGTATAAATTTTACCCTAAGGAGCAGTGACAGTGATTAAGCACAAAAGAAACCAAACTCTGGTCATACTAGTGGTCCATCTGTCCTGACATTGGGAATGGGAGATGCTGTGAAAGAGCACATAGGCTGGGCCATTTTCAGGGTCCATTCCCCTCACCTTCACAACATTTCTGTCTGTTTGAGACTACAAATGCCAGAAGGTACATCCCTCCGTATGCATTCTAGTACCTGTTTATGGACCCATTGTCCGTGATTACAGTCCCTTTTTGGGATACCTACTGGTACCATGTGCCTGTACAGCCTCCTGTGGCAACGTTGCAGAGACACAGACCTTGTGTGCCACAGAGCTTTCTTTGGTATGCTTTAAATTGGTCTTTTAATTTCTTCAAATACTTCATAGTTTACTACTGTGGAAGTAGGTGAATAACAGCTCTGCATTAATTCTGTCAGTGGCCCACACAATGCTCTGACATTTTACCCCACCCTCACACCATGCTCTCTTCTCCAAATTGAACAGCCTTTTGAGTTTAGAGAAGGTGATTTACTGGTAGGTAACAGACAGGGAGGCGAAGTAACCTGCTGGGTCATCAACAATGCCAGAGCCGTCTGGCAAGCCAGACAAAGCTGACTTGGAGCAGCATTAGAAAATGGATTTTTTTGGTCTCTCTGAAGCAAGCTGTTCTCTTGGTGCTAAATGAGGACTGATGATGGTAAGTTTGGGGGGCTGTGATAATTCCTTGGACTGTGGTTAAGTGATTGGTGTTGTCTCAGAATCTGTCTCCTGAGGATTCTGTGGTTAAGGGGCGGAAGTGTCTTCCCACTCTTCATTCATTTTTAAGACGAGCCATGATTTTTTTTTCACAAATCTTTGTGTCATTTGTCCTGTGTGGATGTTCTGTGAGATTTTGCCAGTAATGAAGACCGCTTTTGCAAGGGACTGCTCTCTGTCTCCTTCTCCTCAGCTGTGCATTCGGATTTTTTTCTTGGTTTCAGACTGAAACCCTGGTGTGAGCTACTGAAAATGACCTTCTTTATCAAAAGACAGATATTACAGTGCTACAGTGGGTACCTGTAATTTCTTGCATTTTAATTTTTCTGCCATTGTGGATTTTTTTCACAATCATGACATATTTTTCCTTAGCACCTCTATCAATAACAGGATTTTTTTTTGGTATCTTTGTACTTTCAAGACCATTGCTATCTTCTTGAAATTCTAGCAGGCTGTTTCCAGCAGAATAGTTTCTAGAAAAAAATTAGTTCCAAGATTTAAGGTTTACTGTATTTTGAATTAAAGCTATTTTCAGGTATACTCTTTTCTAAAGTTCACAGATTTTGTGACTAAAAATAGAATAGTGTTAACTCGTTTTTTCTGATCTCATTTCTGAAATATCTCAGGCTATTGAACAATCGATGCATTCATTAGATGAACAATAAAAACAAAGTTCTCCATAATTTTTAAATTCATATGTACTAATATAATTATATAAAAATGCACACTGTTTAGGATAAATTGTTCTTACTACATAAAAATTTCTTGGGGCATGAGCAGCATTTCATATTTCAGGATAAAATGAAAGCTCTAACAGCAGGTAACTGTGAGTGTAAGGGGGTGATTGTCCTTAGTGCTTGTACAAGAAATGACAGCACAGTGGGGCAAAGCTTTGCTGTCAGTAAGGATTCACATTTTAGGGTGGATGTGTTTAGTGTTGGTGCCAAACTGTAAATGTGACCTTGAAGAGATGCTGACTTTATTGCTGGTCTTTCTTGGCATCTATCAGAAGTGGGAGACGGTGGCATGGAAATGCTGTTTGATAAATAGGGAATGGGCTGGACAACAGAGGAAGAGTAGGAATGTAGCCAGGGAGAGGGCACCTGAGGACAGAGGAGGTGGGTACCAGTAATGGGGAGTTTAGAAGGAGATGATGAAACCGGCAGGAGATGGAGCAGATTGAATTTTGCCCCCTTTGTATTCCTATTTTATACAGCTTAAGTTTTTAAAATTTTATTTGTGTAATCAGATACTATTTGTTGCCAAAGCCTGAGAATGAAGCAGGGCTGTGCTGGCGATGAGGCAATTTGCTGGACAGTCTCAGTTTACCTGTTACTGGGTTCAGAAGTGCTTATGTCCAAAGCAAGTGGTCATGCCTGGTCCTTTTGACAGGATTTTCCTGCAAGGTTCTGCCTCCACCACTTGCTCCAGTGACTGTCCATTGCTCTTTGTGATCAGGATGCTTGGGATCAGCTCTGAAGAGCTCCAAGACTTCCTGACTTGTCCTGACTGCAACACAGGGCTTGACACACCTGAAATGTGTTATGATGAGAAATACAATATATTTCTGCAATAGATGGCTTTGTACAGTTTCAGATTGGCACCCAAAACAAACAGGTAACTCACAGCTTCCTAATATTGAGGTAAATGCTGATCTCCTGATGGGAAGTATGTAGAAGACTAATTATTTGTGTTTTGTAGGTACTTTGAGAGAGCATAATGGAAATGCCTGTGAGTACAGAAATAATTTTAAAATCTGTTCCAGGACAAAATATTGTAAACAGTAGCTAAAACTTGAGGACAAATTTTGAAGGAAGCTACAAATAAAAATATTTAGTAACATCCATTTGCTAAATGATACAGGTGTCTTGTACAATATGTATGCTTGTATTTAAAAGCATAGTCATGTTTGGGCCACATTGAAATGGCTGATATTTAATAACGCTTAAGCATTTAATTTGGAGTTTTTTAATACCATGTTTTTATGAACTATGAACAAGGAGCTGGGTAAAAAGTGTTTGAAATCACAAGTAAGTTGATTTGGGAAGTAATTTTGCATATAGTATCAAACACCTTAACTGCATGAGGAGGCATATTAAAAACTAGGATTAGACCACACTTATTTTTGCAGGAAAAAGGTGTTGTCTCATGTACTTGCATCTTTCCTTTATTATTCATCTTATTATTAATCTTCTCAAATATTTAAATTAACTGTTTATCCTGACTTGAAACTGAAAAGCATATGAACAGAATGGCATTGAAGAAACTGCTTTGTACTAGTGCTGTGAACATGTTCTAAAAATATCTGCTCATTTTATGTAGGAAAAAGAAGTAATTGACTGAAGATATGCTGATGTAAATTATTCATCAGCAAAAGAAGAGTGAGGTTTTATTGACACTTGCATTGCCATTAGTACTGTATGGAAAACTATGTAAGGTGCAGAGTGAGTAAACCTTTCCCAGACTGCTTTCAACTCTGGCTGTGAAAACAGAAGTTTAGAGCTAGAAAAATGCTATTTCATCTTTCTGCCTGACAGGAGTCTTGCAAACAGCTGCTGTCTACTCTTTATGCATCTTCAAGTCTCTGTAGTTTATCATTATGACTTCCTGAATAGCACTGTCAACCCTTGGATACTGGGAAGAATCTGGCTGTGGAGGTGCAGCTTCCATGTTAGGGTAGTATATTAAATCTCTCTGATGTCTGAAAGAGAAGACTGTAATCACCATCTGACCATCAGCAGTAGGATTATTTCAATACTGTATTGAAGCTTTGTCCTCTGCAGTGTTTGTGCCACATAATGATTAAAACCTTTTATTTAAAAAATAAAAAACCCCATGATATATCAGATGTTATTTATCAGTTTCAGTATCTGTATTAAAAAGTTACTGTTGATGCAAGAAATACTAATAATTTGTTTATATTTAAATTGCAATAAAAACAAACTGAAATGGTGATTTCAGAGATGCTTTATGTTTGTCTTATTTTTTCTTTGTTGGAGTAGGGAGTTATATTCAGATTTCCTAAAACATAGTGAAAACAAATATTAGTTTGTAAGCGTTTCTTCCTGCAGAGAAAGGAATTTATTTATTCTTAAATATAAACTCCTTGGGTTTTTCCCCTTGAAAATGCAAACAGTATATGTTCATTATTATGTGCCAGATTTACAGTAATTTCTCATAAAATTACTGATACAATCATATAGATAGAGAGATTAGACTGGATTGCAAAGGTTGAAATGGATGGGCCAAAAAGTCCATGGCATAGTAACTGCAGATGGACAGTGGCACCCCGGAATGCCTGCTGGCAGCCAGAGCTCGATGCACGTCAGGTGCAGTTGTAGTGCACAAGGCATGTCCATCAGTGGGATATGGCCACACCAGCCTGAGTGCTGGAACTACCACTGTCCAATGTTGTTTTTCAGATTTTCCTTGAAGCTTTTGTTGTGTCCTCTCCCTCTCTCTCTCTCTCTTTTTTTTTTTTTTTTTTTTAATATGGTAGTAATAGGAACCAGCTGTGTAACAGAAATAACAAGCAAGCAAGAATGTCTTCAGCGTGCTTAAGCATTTCCCATCCAGAAATGAAGCCAACCCAGTAAATCAAACACATGCTGTTTGTAATACAGAGCTGCAAAACTTCATGTCTGATGTGCAGGTGGAGGCCCTGGGCAGGGCTGCAGAGTTGCTCTGTGGTTTGGTGTCTGCAGCAGGGTGCAGAGCAGTTTCTATCTTGTTCTGCAGGCAAATTAGCTATTAAAGAATAAAGGGAAGAAGTGCATTTTCAAGTCAGGTGACATTTGGGATCTGAGAGAAGAATCCTGGAAAGGAAAAATATTGAGCAAATATTAGTATTTGGAAGAAACTTCATCAGAGTTTCAAGTAATGCACCATTGTCTGTTACTGTAATGTGAAATCAAGCTCTAGGAAAGGACAGATTGGGTACAACTCAGCATTTGTGGATAACCCTTAAGGACTCAACCCATTCGTAAACCCCTAATTTCTTGTTGGAGAAAGTCTTAAATAGTCATTATGAGTAAAAACTTTTATTTTTTTCTCCCCTTCATATTGGCAGCAACAGGAACAGAAAAGCACAATAAGAATATCTAAAAAAGGGGAGAAACTTCAGTTTGTGCAGACAAGAATGGGCTCTGTTTTTCTTTGTTTTTTCCTTCCTCTAAGTAGGCACTATGAAAACAGCTGCTGTATCTAAGAGAAGCTACCTAATTCTGATTGATTAGTCCATTTTACCAACTTAACAGATGCAGCCATTAAATTAACTATCCACATAAAAAGAAATTCAGCAGTTCTTCTTGTGGGGAAGAAAGGGGTGAAAGTTTTAGAGCTGTGGCTGTTAAAGTAGATAGATTAATTGAGAATGGAAATGGCTAACTCCCCTCTGAAGTGCAAGGAGAGATCATGTATGAGCAAAGAGAGGGTGTTTGGGTAGGCGTGAGGATAAAGGAGAATTAAAATATCCTAGCTAGTCAGATACAGAAATCTGCGAGCTAAGTGGCTTTTTTGAGCTGAACATGCTGTATTTTTTAGTTAGCTAGTGGCTGATACTGAACATGTTTTAGGGTCATAGTGTAATGTGAGGTAATGCTAATTGCTCAATGTGCTCTTACTGACCTGCAGATAGAAACATCCCTTCTTTTCCCTCTCCTCTAGGTTTCCACTTTCTTGGTCCTTGTTTCATTGTAATAATCAACCTGCCTTCCCTTACCTGGTGTACAAGATGGGCTATTCTAAAAAATTACCTTCCCTAATCACTCCTTCCATACCGATTAGTTCTGTTAAAAGGAGACTTTCAGCACTTCTCTCAAAGCAGCATTCTTCTAATTTCCTACGTTCTACAATAATCTCATATAGGAACCTAATTCCCTCCCTTTTTACTTTAAAGAGGTGGCTTCGCCTTATACTATTAAGTTATAATTCAGACCTTTCCAGGTTACTTGGTAGAGAATGTACAGCACTGTGGCAAAATCTGTCACTTGATGAGAAGTTTCCTCATCCTGGTGTGCATGGTACCCAACAGTGCCCATTCCTTTTATCAGAGCCCTCTCAAGTATGGTGTTCCAGGAAGCTCCCTTCTCACAGCTTGCTTCTGCAATGAGAGTTAGCATTAATTGTGCAGTTGATAGGGAATTTTTCTCTTATCAGTGTCTCCATCATTCACAGAACTTGTCATTTTCTCTTGAATGTCATCATATGTCTGTTGAGAATTTCCTACTGGCATTCGACCCACCCAGGCCTTTCTGCTGATTTCAGCTAAAATTCCCTCTTCCTTTTCAGTAATACATCTCAGCGCTGGTCTCTCATTTGATGTCCTTGTTTGGCACCATATTTAATCTGAAATTTTAGGTGTACATAACGAAGAGTTGTGGAGCCAGAAATTGGGGTGAGTGGAAAGAAAAAATGACAGGGGCACTCTCTGCTGGGTTAGGAACTGCAGGAGGCCACCAGAGAGTGGTGCTGAACGGTGCTGATCAGGTGCTGAATAGGTGGCCGCTCACCAGTGGTGACCCCAGGGATCAGTGCTGGACCCAGTTCTGTTTAGTATCTTCATTGATAATTTAGGTGAGGGGATTGAGTCCATCATCAGCAAGTTTGCAGATGACACTAAGCTGGGGGGGAGTGTGGATCAGCTGGAAGGCAGGAGGGCTCTGCAGAAGGACCTGGACAGACTGGAGAGTTGGGCTGATTCCAATGGGATGAGGTTCAACACGGATTCCAATGGGATGAGGTTCAACACGGCCAAGTGCCGGGTCCTGCACTTTGGCCACAACAACCCCATGGGGAGCTCCAGGCTGGGCACAGAGTGGCTGAGAGCAGCCAGGCAGAGAGGGACCTGGGAGTCTGGATTGACAGGAAGCTGAACAGGAGCCAGCAGTGTGCCCAGGTGGCCAAGAAGGCCAATGGCATCCTGGCCTGGATCAGGAACAGTGTGGCCAGCAGGTCCAGGGAAGTGATTCTGCCCCTGTACTCAGCCCTGGTGAGGCCACAGCTCGAGTCCTGTGTCCAGTTCTGGGCCCCTCAGATCAGGAAGGAGATTGAGGTCCTGGAGCAGGTCCAAAGGAGGGCAACCAGGCTGGTGAAGGGACTCCAGCACAAGTCCTGTGAGGAGAGGCTGAGGGAGCTGGGGGTGTTCAGCCTGGAGAAGAGGAGGCTCAGGGGAGACCTCATCGCTCTCTACAACTCCCTGAAAGGAGGCTGGAGCCAGGGGGGGGTTGGGCTCTTTTCCCAAGTACCTACCAGTAAGACAAGAGGGCATGGACTTAAGCACTGCCAGGGGAGGTTTAGGTTAGATATTAGGAAGAATTTTTTTACAGAGAGGGTGATCAGGCATTGGAATGGGCTGCTCAGAGAGGTGGTCCCTGGAGATATTTAAAAAGAGACTGGATGTGGCACTTAGTGCCATGGTCTGGTAATCACAGTGGTAGTGGATTAAGGGTTGGACTTGATGATCTCTGAGGTCCTTTCCAACCGGACTGATTCTGTGCTTCTGTGATAAAGAGTTCCCACAGTGTCTATAGAGACATAGTGACAACATTCAACATCATGAAACCAGTCTTTTCTCTCATAACACTTTTATAACAAAGATGTATTTTAATACTTTGTTTTTGAACTCCCTTTCTGTCTACCTTTCTTAGGTTTGTAATTCTTCTTGTGGTCTCTGAAGATGTCCCTACTGTGCCAGCTTTTCTTCTTCTGTAACTTTTAGTCACTACATCTTTACAGTCTTAAATCTGGAGGGTTAATTTGTGTTTAAAAGCTGGTGGTGGGCATTTTCCCTCTCTTCTTGAAAATTAAAGTTTCTGTTTCATTTCCAGGATAATTTCCAGTTTGTTATCAGTTCCATATTCAAATGGAAGCAGCTAACGTGCTGCTTTTACCAAGATGTTTTATGGTCTCTCTTCTTCTTTCAAGTTGAAGTGCTTTGTAATTTCCTGGTTTTTTTTTCTTTTTGTTTCTTTAAATGCTTTGCTTTTTCTGTCCTTTTTTCTCTTGATACCTCATTTTTTGTCCTTCTTTTTGCTTCCAGCAGCAGGCTCCTTCTGCTTGGAAACTCATCTATTTCTGAAGCTTGTGTTTCCCAGGGTTCCCAGTCCTGGCTTGGGTTTGGTAATCCTCATGTGCAAATGCTTCTGTTAATAATTCAAGGCAGAATTTAAGCACAAGTGTTTGCATGCTCTTGGACAAGGATACTTTTCTTAATTGGAGCCCTGTACTACAAGAACATTTCCTGGGCCACCTCCTCCTGTATGCTACTGTGACTATTCCAGAGAGCTGGAAATGCAGAGGAGCTTTCTTATGTTTTGTGCTGGCACATGCTTCTGACTTTAGATAAGGATCCAGAAGATTACGCTGTTGTAAAAAAAAACACCAAAACCAACTAGACTATTTGATTTGTGTACATTTTAAAAATAACAACTCTGAAAATGGAATTGCTATTATTAGCATAACTGTGTTTTCCTTGCAAAAGCCACAGCTCACATGTGTTTCTTTCCTGTGAAATGTTTTATTTTTAGATCTTAACATATGCAGGTCTTTGCCATGCCTTTTCCAAGAATTTGTATCAATGTCTCAGTGAATATTTCTGAAAATCTCATTCTTCAGTGTTGTCATTTATAGTGTAAATGTTTTTTTCACTGTAAATTTATACATTCCTACTATTTCTAAGATTTTTTTCACTGTCTGTTGCTTTTTCACATTCAAAACCTACTCCTTAGGGTTATAGACTGGCAGGGAAGCTAAGTTCCTTTACTCTTGGAAAGGGTTGAACAATTTATGTTGAAATGCATATTATTTTAAAGCTGAATGCTTGGCGTCTTATGTTGCTCAAATAATTTTCATTGTGTTCCACAAGTTTTTAGCTATAGCTTTTTTGTTTGTTTTAAAGGAAGGGCTTTTATTAAAATTATGCAGTTATATGCCTTGCTGAAGACAAAATATTACTCCCCCTGTAAGGTGATTTCATGTGAGAAGCATATCTTTTGGAATAAGTTTTTAAGACTGTATAATTGTTAGATTGCATCTTAGTTTGTAATAGCACTGATGGCATTATTGGATCTGCAAGAGTGTTGTGCTTTTTATGATATTTTCTGTGCAGTGAGTCATAATAATAATAATAATGGAACATGACATGGATTTTTCTTTTCGTGGATTTCTACTGATAAAATATTTCCAGACATATAAAGCATGCCATGGTACTTAGGGTAGTCTTTAAAATGTCTTTAAATTCCAGACCCATCATCTGTTCAAGCTCTGGACTTGGTTGCTGGGTCCTGTGCAGCCTGATGGGCCCATGGTGCTTCCCTTCCAGGCAGTCTCGCTTTGGGAATGGAGGCAACTGTGACAGACAGGAAGAGGCTGGGGAATGCCCTCCTGAAAGTAGGGACCAAACAGGAGAAAGAGATGGATGAATCTGTTTCGGAATCATCCTCTTGATCTACTTTGAATGTAAACACAACTCGAACAACCTGGGTCTGTCCATCAGAGGGGTGGCAAGTGGGAGAATAGCAGCTGACTGGCCACTGGCAACCCTGGAGTTGGATAGCAAGGAACCTTACACATCCATCAGGAGAAAGAGGGCCCTGCCAGGGTGCAGACAGAGGAGGCCAGGCTGCATCAGAGAGGTGCTTGGACAACTGTCCTGTCCCAGTGGCCCAAGGCAGATGCTGAAGGAGGAGCAGAAGAGCAGAACAAGTGCACATGAGGCTTGCCCAGAGTCCTTTTCCAGGACTCAAAGACTTTGAGTTAGGTGCAATTTCGGTGCATTTGGCCTCAGTTTAGCTGCTCAGTTTTGCCCATTAGCTTGTCCATTTTCAGCTTGAACTGGCACAGATCTCCAGCATCCATGCTTTCCTGTGGTAAGAGGCTCCATGTTGTAACCAGGGGCTGTGCTAGCAAAGGTCTCTTTATTAGTTTTGAGCTTAGTGTCCTACTCTGTTTCTTCCCTGTTCTCGCGTTGTACAAGGCTGAGAATGATCAATCTCTTTGTTTTCTCATGCCAGATGCAGTTTCCAGATCTTTGAGAACATAACATATGATCTTCCAGAACAGAAATATGTTAACAGCAGTGTCTTTTAAAAGCAGTATCTTGTCACATGAGAAGATCTTGTGCTGCTTCTTGTTGTCCCTCTAAATACAGTTGTAAACTCTTAAGTCACTCTGATCTCTGTCTTTTGTACTACATAGTTACTTCAATATTTTACATTTCATAATCTATTTCCTCTCGGCAGTAAAGCCTTAGTGGCCATCAGATAAGGAGGATGACCTTAGTTTAATCGAGTCCCCTCAAAATAGCTGAAAGTAAAAGTAGTGCCCTAAGCTGTAGAGGTACCTTTAGTAAGCCCATGGAACCACTGGCTTTTGATATAAAGAAAGTGTCATGATTGCTGAGAAAGTATATAGATATATAATTTCAGCAAACTAAATACATTTTAAGAGAGCCTCTGTCTAAATGTCTGTATCTGGAGAAGGCATATTAGACCTTATAGAAATCTTTGAACATCCCCCTGGTGGATGAGTATCCTACATATTTAATATACACTTCTAAAAGGAGTTAGAGGATTGTAATTGGTAACTCAAATAACAGCATCTCATTTTAGTTGTTCCTCAAGAATGATTCACTCATAGGCTGCTGTGCAAAGCATCAATATAGGTATGTGGACCTGACCAGAACTGAGGGGGTCTTACTGGGCGAACCTGTAGGCAGCTGGTCATGCCAGTGCTGCAGTGGCTGAAAGAGTTGCTTGTGCTTTCTTCCTCCCGTGTTTACAGCTGCTCAGGTGTTTTCCCCGCCCTTGTATCATCTCTGTGGCTCATTGTTCCTCTTCACAAGGCATTTGAATTACCTAATGCAGTGAAAACGTGGGTTTGATGCAACCTGCCAGGGGTGCTTTGATGGGTGCTAGGTACTGACACCAAGAGTACTTTGATGAGTGTTAGTTCTGACACTAAGATTATTTTGATGAGTGCCTGTGCTGACACAAGGTAGGTGCAATGCTTGCTGCCGAGTGGGCACTGAGACCTCCTGCTTTCAGCAGCAGCTAGCTGTGAACTCAGTGTGACCGAGGGGACCCCACCTTCATGGAGAGCAGTTGTCCCATGGATGCTCCCATTCAGAAATTTATCCATTGTTTTGTTATCTCTGATGCTGTTCTGCCAGCATCTTCTGTAGACTAATTAGCTACTGTTATGTCTTAGTGTATAAACCCTAATTGAGATCATTGAGATCATTGAGTGCATTGAGATCCCCTCACAGCTCAGTTTTTTACTAGACTTCAGGAGATTTCCATTTCCAGGTTTTCTCTGGAGCCTCTCTGTGCTTCTTGGTAATTAACATTCTGAGCAAAGCTGTCCTGTACCTGTTCACAGTATTTAAAAAGAAGTCTCCTTTGGACAGTGGTATTAATCTTACCTCAATTTGACTGGAAATGCATCTTCTTTGATGTATTCAGGGATGACAGTTATGTTTCTCAGGAAGGCACCCTATTGATCCGGCAAATCATTTTGCCAGAAACAAGTGTAGTCATGTGTCTCTTCCTTATAAACCAGACCCTCCAAAACAACATAATAGAAATTCCCTCCAGCCCTTAAGTGCATAAATTTACTGTTTGTACAATTGAATTTGATCCTGTTTTTAATATCCAGTCCTGAAGATCATCCAACTTTTTCCTGTGGGAGCTTTTTTTCGGTCTTCTTTTATGCCCCATGCTTTTCAACTAAAGCCTTATCAGCATATCTCATTAGAACATTCCTGGATTTTGTGCCTGTGTTATTATTGCAGATACCAAGGTGGCAGTTTGTAGGGCTGATACTGAAGGACCCACACTACCAACCTTGTCCCACCTAGGGCTTGCACTGGGCAGTCACCAATGCCAATGCAGGCAAGAGTCCGTGGCCCTGCTGCCCGTTTAGCCAGAGTGAAGCTCTGGAAAGCCAAGTGGCTGCTGCCCAGGATGTTCTTACCTGTCCTTGCTGTCTCACAGCAGGTCATTTCACCTCTAGCTTGAAGTATTTTGCTGTCTGAAGGAGAAACATTCAATTTTGTTTCCTCTGCTAAGGTGGTTTGTGCTCCTTACTCTGTCTCATCAGTCAGCATACCTGTTGACATTTTGGTTCTTCAGCTTTTCCAGTTTAATCTCCTCTTAGGTAGGACAATATCAGATCTTCATTCAGATCTCATCTCTGTAAAGCTCTTTGAATATGCTTAGTGAAATTTGCTTGCCTAGAAAATAACTTAGGAGAGAGAGGATCTGACTGCTTGAACATGCAGGATCTCAATAAATACAGCACACATTAACTTATATATTTGCCTCAGGGCTTCTTTTCCCTTTAGTATTTGTTCCAAGGCCTTGTGTACTTTGAGGCTGGGTTTTCCTTTGCCCAGAGCATTGTCCTCTAACCCTGCTGAAGCCACTGAGCTCCTGGGCAGAGTGAGGGTGAGGGCTGGACCCCAGTGGAGGTTTTCCCAAGGCACCCGCTGCCTGCATGGGTGCCCAGAGCAGTGGAAGTGTCTGTCAGCCTGTGGGGCACTGCAGCTCCTGTGGCTGATGGCTTTGCCTTCCTGTTTAGTGTGACCCTGAGCTCACACTACAAGGTCATTTCATCATGGGGTGGTTGGGTCCTTAGGACCATAGGCAGCGTCCATTTTCCCTCAGATACAGCCTGATGCAGGAGTTACCCCAACTGATTTCTCATCCATCTGCCTTTATTTTTGTTGTTGTTGTTTTTTGTTGTTGTTGTTGTTGTTTTTTTAATCCTCCAAATTTTACCTAACTTCCTTATTGTTCTCTTTTAGCAGCAAATAGGAAATTCTATTGAATTAAAATCATCAGTTGTTGCTTTTGAACCTTCTTTTAAGAATACTGTTCTCCGCTTTCCTTGTCCTGCCTTTAAGTATTAAAAATCAATTTATCCCATGCACTGTATAACTCCACTGGAGGTGGTTGTGTCAGTGATTTTTATGAACATTTTAGGAAAAGTAACCTGCAGGTTTTGTCCTTTTCAAATGTAAATGCTAAATCAGTGCTTGCTGAGAGGAAGTGCAAGAATACATGTACAAGTTTTATGGTTCTTTTTTCTTCTTCTTGCAGTGACCTGCTGTCTTCTGAATATATTGAGAGACATATCGAACAAGGTGGGAAGACAGTGGAAGTTAAAGTAAGAATTTCCTTTTTATGCTTTGCTTTTAAAAATTTGCTTTGCTTTGGATGCAACCTCACTTATTTTCATGAGAGATACTAGATTTTTCAGGGGATTTGTTTTATTCTTCTGAGGCAAGTATGTTTCATGTCTTCTTATTTTTCAGCTTTTTAGATAAGACAAACTTTATTGGCAAATTTAGTATATTAATGTTTGTATCAAAATGGTACCATAAAACCGTATATGTGGCAGTTCTTTTTACTGCATCTATAACATGCTTTTGATGCCCGTTAAAAAAAATCTTTCTTACTTGGTAGCTAGCACTTCCTCATTGTACTAAACCCCAGGTTTGTTTTTAATGAGCTTGTTACTCACTTTGAGAATAGAGAGATTTATTGTATAATATTTCTAAATACATAGTGACCACTGCAAATTATGGGTTTGTTTGTCTGGATGTTTTTTTGGCATGATGGTTGCAAGATCCTGTTGGTTGCATTTGTCTTCTGTGAAATGTCCCATTAACTCTGCATTTTCTTGAGGACCGTCTGTTCTTTAGAACAATATTTTGTAGGTAGTAGATAAGAAATTGCTGTAGATTACATAAAATGTGATACATGCTGTCTTTAATAGAAACTCTAAATTGACCTATCGGGTCAAATTTTGTTCCAAGATTGCATTTCATTAAAAAAACCAAAAAAAAGTATTTTACTAAATCTGAAATAACCTAAACGCCTTGAAACAAATCCATTAACCAATCCATCTGCAGTGTAGAAGTGGAAATGGACAAAACATTCCTTTTCCCACTGAGTAGCTAAAGGTATGTGTTTCCTTTGGTTTATCCCTTTCTAGCATTTGCAAACTTGAACACTGCTTTCCTTTTACACTCTGATCATAGTCTGCACATGTTATCAGACTGAGGCAAACACATACATGTTCCATTAAGTCATAAAGACTAATTTCTCAGTCAGCTGTGCTCAGCAGTCAAGAAATCTTGACTCAGATTCAGAATATGCATCAAACTAGAAATAAAGGTAATAACTGATATTAATAAGAACAAAAAAAATCCATTTGTCCGTGTCAAGGTATATATGCAAACTACCTAAGTTAATCTATCCGAGTCCCATCACTGAATTAGTACAGATCTGTTTCTGATGAGTAAGCCTTAATCAAGCAAGGAACTGTTTGGAATCATTGATTCTTCTCATGTAAGTACTGTTTAATCATATGAGTATGAGGCAGGAGGATTGGATATTTCAGAAGAATGTTTTCTGTGCAGAACATCTCCCAGTCTCCAGGGTCCCAGGTACTATTTCCCCTTCAGTTAGCTGCTGTGCCAAGGTTATGGTGTATGTTGGGAGATGTCTCACTGCTTTGCTTAGTGCTCTCAAATCTGCTTTAAGAAGAGAGACAGAGTTGCTGTGTTGACCTTGACGCTCAAGATGAACTGGATTGGGAGTGAAAGGATCATGAGGCTGCACTGCAAGGGAGAGGCACAATGCTGCTTGGGTGGCATGTTTCCCTTTCCATGATGTCTTGCACCTTTTGCACCTGAGGGCAGGGGCAAAGAAATGGTTGGGGCAGATGGAAGGACTCTTCTGCACTCTTCTCACGCACCACTCCAGGAGTTTGGTGAGCATCAGTCCTACAGTATTGTGCCAGAGGCCTGTATATTTTTCAGTTGTTTAGCTGCACCCAAGTGTCGGGACTGGAGGAGAGGGAAGGAGCTGCTTCCAGACCAAATGTCTGGAAAAGCTGCAGTCATGGGCACATTTTCAGAAAAGTTAAGATATCAAAAGATTTTTAGAAGAGTGTACATTGCCAAGAACATTGGGATGCCAGACAATAAGTAAGGCTAATATCAGTACCCAATAGCTGTTGAAAAGTAAACCTGGTTCCCTCTGACCAGCCAATATTTTTCAGAGTACCTTTAAGTGCCCCAGAGAGCTTGTCAATCGAACAGCTTCTGGAAAGCCCAGCAGTATCTGCTTTGCATTTGAGAAACTGAACTCCAGTTTTACATCAAATGCTTTGGAAATCTGAATGCAAATAGAGTAATTTTTCATAATGGTGGTTTAGCACCTTCAATTTCTGTTAAAGCTATTTACCATAACCAGTAAAATCATCTTTAGATTGGTACTTACAATATACACCAGGCAAAACATTATTATACTATATTTTAGGTTTTGTGACAATTGCATAGATACTTATTTAAAAGTAGCTAGTAAAAGAGTTCACTTTACAAATAAATCACAATATATAGACCCTGCTATGTTGCATATGCTTAAGCAGAAACAGAAGAGCTATTTCTGAAAGGATCCAGGTTTCTATCAGTTGCTTCAACATGCTGCTCTTCATCTACCTCTGTGATTTGTCTTTGGCTGTAGGCAGAAACAGAGGCAGCCTGGCAACATCTCTTGCTAATTTGGTGGCAGAATTGGTGACAGAAAGAAAAAGTCCATCTGCCATCCACTGCCAGCTGCAGGCTTTGAGCAAGCGTTTATACAGCAAAAGAGCTTTCTCTGTTCTCAGTCTTCTTAGTGACGTAAGGTGTTTTTAAAAATACATATATATTTCCTTCTTGCATTTCTCAGTGCAGGGATACTGCACAGACATGCAAATTGTCAGTGCTGCTGTTGTGCCATCAGCAATATGGGAGAAGACAGGCTCTTTGAATTGCTGTGGGAAGGCAGCTGTGGGTACACTCAGCAGTTCAGGAATGTTACAGGCACGGATGTGTCCAGGAAGCAGATGCCTGCCTTGGCTGATGCTTTGGCCGCTCCTCCCCCCTCTCCATCCTCCTCTAGTAAAAACTTAAAATGCTGTAAAATATGTGTGGATCTTCTGCCATTACTTAAGAGACTTCAGAGAGGAGAAGGGGGCAGGGAATGGGAGAAACATTCACATCATTAAAAACACTGCTTTGAAGGACCCAAAGGTATTTTTATAGGGAGGAGAGTCCTCAGTTTAACACAACTTTTTTGTGATACGAGAAAGTGGAATTACATTCCATTGCTACATAATTCATGAAAATTTTTGAACATTTTGAAGGTGGAACATGTTACAAACATGCTTTTGCAGGCCAGGATTTAGCAGTTTCAGCAGAGAGGCTTCTCCGTGAGATGTCCTTGTTGATTTGGCACAGTTAGGCAGAACCTCAGCAACATCGTGCAGTGGTTAAAGAAAAAACAAAAGAGGTAGATCTTTGAATTATTTTGGTGTGCTCCCTCCCCCTTACTTTAGATCATGTCTCTAAATGCTAGCAAAGCAGCAGTACTGGCCTAAATTCCCTCTGGTGGCAAAGAGAATAATCAATTTATAAGAGAAAACCCTTCATGCGTTGCCTTTTCCTAATTGTGTCAGTACAGATCATCCTGTGCTCACAGCACATGAATACTCAACTTGGGTATACTTTATGTTGCTGCAGTATATCTCTGTGTCCTTTTATCTCTCTCCCTTTTCTTTTTTGGGTTATTCTGTCACTGATGCTGTCAGTGAGATGAAAGGCAAAAACCAGCTATAGTGCTGAGTAAGTCACACTGCTGGATTTTTCTCCTTCAGAAGAAACAATACCTATTCGGTGACATTTTCTTATATAAAATGTTTCAATTTTCCTTTTTGGAGAGTGTAGAAATAAGCGTCTCTGTCTGTGTTTCCCCAATACATTGGCAATTACATGTGTTCTTAGAAAATTGCTTTCTCTGAAAAATTAAGCAGTGAATATAATTAAGCTCCCATACAGAGAACCACACAGGTAGAACTGTGGTAGATAAATGCCATGAATTTTTGATGGCATGTTTAAATATAACTAGAAGGAACTATATTTCACAGGTAGTTCTAAAATTCTGAAGTGTGGTGCTGTAAACACAGTATGTGTATTATGGGCACAAAATTACAGCAGGAGTGCACACAGCATAAAAGAACATTGCTTTTTGTTCATAATCATGCTAGTGTCAAGCAACATAAATGCAGTAGTATTAAAAGTTACATACTGGTTTTCTCTATCATAGTCTTGATGGAGCTTTGACCAACTTGCTGTGTGGATACACATCTTCTGCAGAGATGTTATCACTGCACTCTGGGGAATGGGTACTATAGGGCAAATGTGTTTTAATGCTGCATAGCAAAGCAGAGCCCTTAGTTTGCAAAAATAGCAATTATTTCCTTTTGTTATGTGTGTTGTTTGGCTAGTAATGTGTGTAAAATTCCTGCTGCTGTAGCTTACAGCTATTTCAGTGCCTGTGCACAAGAGAGGAAAATTACTGTTCTTTTTTGCCTTGCTGTGATTAAAGTCTTGGCTTATGTGTGCCACGATGTGTGTTTGAGAGGCTCATTAAATACTCTTTTCCAGGAAAATAATTTCGAAGGCGGAAAATTATTTAAATCTTGAAAAGCCAGAGAGGGCTGGGGATGCCTGACATAATAGGTATTGCTTTTAGTGTGTTAAACTTCCTTCTACTCAAGGAGTTGTTAAGGAAGAGTCCCTTGACTGAGGGCATCTTAGTGCCTGTGTTTGTTGAGACTGTATTTGAATTAGCATTTCAACATTTCACTGTATCACCGCAGGTTTGAATTACTCATAAGGCTACAATAATTTGTGTTGCAGCCAGAATGAGCACCTAGTCAGTGAGCAGACCATTGTATGTTTCTGTTTCTGATTTTACATTAAAGTGCTTCTAGCAACATCTTCAGTTTCAAGAACATCCCCTGTCCGAGCTCTGTAGAAGAACCTTTCAATTTTTCTCCATCTTTTCCTAACTCACTGTTGTGTAACAAAGAGGAAGTTGTTTCAACTTGCCAGAAAAGCCTGTATGCTATACAGGCTTTCCTGTGAGGGATTACATTTTCTTCTTACAAAACAGAGCAGCAGTGTAGCTGGCTGGAGGGAATGGAAGGGGAATGCAAGGAGGCTCTGCCCTGGGAGGCTGAAGCCGGGAGTTGGCGGGGCAGCTCTGTGTGCATGTGCCTGGAGCTTGTGCAACTTGGTGATGATCCCTGGGGGAAGATGAGAAACTGGAAAAGAACAAATCGTAAGTAATGCAGGAACTATATATGCCTTTTCCAGACAGGGCTCTTTCAGCTGTGTCCAGAGTTTGGAGAACTGTTAGTACCAGAAAAATCACGCTCTTGCACATCAGAGAATATTTCCAGTAAGGGTTCACGTAATGTCATCAGAGCTCCTCTCCCCTGTTCCCTCAACAGAGCTCTGCTTTCCTCCTGGCAAATAAATCTAGGCCATAATCTACTTTTTCGTGATAGCAATAAACTAGCCAAAGAAGAGCTGACAGGGAGTCTTTGAGTCTGACACAGTTTAGCAGGGGATCCCTGTAAGGTTGATCTGCAGAGTGGTCTCATCAATATTTTCATTCATGACTTAGGGAAAAAAAGTATGTGCATAATAATGAAATTTGCTAGCAGTACAAAAATGGGAACAGTTACAGTGCACAGACGGAGAACTCGATGTCTTTGACCATTGAAGTAAATAAAAATGGGATGAAATTGAATAGGACCGATGACACCTTGTTTCACTTAGGGATTTATTGTAGGTGTTTTTGCTGTACAGGAGTTCCTAAATTGAAAGTTCTATAACAATGACTGGATCAGATTATAGTAGTGGAGCAGGGAATAATTGTATGGTTCATACCTTCCAGGATGCTGCAATTGCAAAGGGAATGGTGGTCTCAGAATATACTGGTCAAATTACTTCCCATAGATTTTGCCTAGAATTAATGTTATTGGTGAAGAGTTGACAATTAAAAAAAAATTTTCTGTGTATTTCAAATTACTATGCACACTTTTTTCCAGCAGTGTCATGCTGCCACACTGAGTTGATAGGTGTTGAGGAATATCTCATATTCCTGTTTAAGCATCTTTTGAATCATGGAAACAATTCCTTTGGGCTTCAGTAAAATGCAGTATCCTCTGTGGGGTACCAGGACAACATAATCAGCCATTGTGTATAATGTTTGCCTGGCTAATATTCCTGAAGCCCAGCACTTCTAATGTACATTTGCATTATTTATTTTTATATCTGTTTATCACCCTGCAATTACCAACTTAATTTATACATATATCTTGCTGCCGAGAAGGAGAGTATTAAAAGTTGCAGCTTTCAGTTCCAGAAGTCCTTCTCAGGCTATATTTTTTAATATACTACTTTATAATGAATCTCAGATTGTGACTCATGTAGGATCTTACAGGTTTATCTTGTTTTACCTTTCTGTGTGACATAAAAAAAGAAACCCAGTGTGTTTAGCCAGAGTTATTCCTGAATGGGAAAAAATTGCCAGAAAGTGGAAACCAATGGGAAAAATTTGCCAGAAGGTGGGTCCCAGTGATGAAGTCCTGGTTCTGCTGAAGTGAGTTGGGTGACTTGTCACCTTCTGGAGTTGTCTCTTGAGTATTCTCTGCTGTGGTTTTCACAAACCCAGAGTGCTTGAATTTGTAGGCCAGGTCCTGCCAGACTTTGTGAACCTAATGAGTTACTTACAGTGAGCTACAGCATCCCTAGGCAGAGAGTGGTATCAACCAAGCATTCTGTAAACTCAGGCCCGGCAAAGATTGAGTATAGCTAAGAGAAACTAACCACTGATACAACATTAAAGAACATGAAATCCCTTTGTAGATGCTATTATTAAAAAAATAGAAGTATCTTTTTGGGTTTAACTTAATCCCTCTGAGGGGGAATTAAGCTAAGCAAACTGAAGCTGCTCTACTTCTGAAAGAGTGCTTCCATTCAAGACTTCACTGTGCTGTAGCATGACATCTTTACTTGATCTTGGCTTCTGTAAATAGTTTTGCATAAACATATTTACTGTTCCCGATGGATACCACACTTACACTATTATATATAGTAGGCTAATGTTTCTAGACACAGTCTCAAACTCTGTGAATTTTCACTTAAAGAGAAGTTTCTGCTCATTATTCAGTAATAATTAGCCAATAAGGAAATCTAATAAGTATTTCTTCTTCATTTTACTCTGAACTCTTATCTTTTTCAGACGGATTGAAATCAGTGTGAGTGCATGCCAGCGTCTCATTTCCTGTGTTGTGTTTATAGTACATCACACGCTTGTAGCTTGGCTTCAGGCTTGGCTGATGAACTGATGTTACAGATTACTATGACTATAAACAATTTTCATATAGTTCCTTAAAACATTTACTCCCTTTTCCCTATATAGGGGCATGCAAAAACAGGGCAAAATGGCTGCTCTTGAAATGACTTGTATGCCATGACTCAGAGGCACTAAGCATTGCTATGAGAACAGATGTAAAAGACAACAGAGTAGGCACAAAGAAGTAACCAGCCCCATTCTCCTCTGCCTCATCTTCATCCAGCAGCTGATAATTAAAATGATTATCCAAAGTAAGGCAAGACAAGTCAAGAGTCAGTTTCTCAAGCAGATGCCCATGCAGCTCCAGACCAGATGGCATTGCACTGGCATGATGTCTGTCCACACCCTGCAGCTACATTCATGAAGCATCTTCTTGTGTAGCTACTGGGCAGTAAACCCAAGCCTCATTTGGCCTCTGAACCGGGAAGCTGTGCTGATAGCACCGACCATCTGCTACAGGTGCCTACCATGAGTCATGGCACTTGGAGTCAGTCGCCTGTGTGTGGGATTCTGTCATGCACACATTGCCTGTGTTTTTTGAAAGAGTACTGACAGCAGGCTTTAAACATGGACATTTTATGGAGAAGTCTTAGAAATTGTGATGCTTTATCCTAATTTTGGAATCTAACTTGGAAATTTTTTAAAAAATATTTCTAATTTCAGAATCTGAAATAGCTTTATAACCTATTGCCACTTCGTCTCTGAGCTATATGAGTACCTGGGATTACTACCCTAGAATAGGAGAGCACTGTTCACATGTTCAGAACAGTTGGCTTTCAGAAGTCTCCAGTACACTATAGATAAGTCCAGAGACCTACTCTGCAAAGAGGTGATGCCAAGGTCCCTGGAGTTGTTACTGAGCTGTGGAAGAGCTGATCCAAGGGCACTATTGCAGGACGGCACAGCTCTGCTGGCAGGGCCCCTGCCTTTGCTGAGGCGTGTGTCCATTAGAAGAGATTCTTCCCACAAAGTGACATTGGGTCAAAGTGTAATTTTCAATTTTCTGTTAGCAAATAGAAACCCATCTATAACAAGTTGAGACATGAGGAAGAAATTCTTCACTATGAGGGTGGTGAGACACTCGAACAGGTCACTCAGGGAAGCTGTGGATGCCCCATCCTTGGAAGTGTTCAAGGCCAGGTTGGATGGGGCTTAGAGCAACCTGTTCTTGTGGGAGGTGTCCCTGCCCATGCAGAGCGTTAGAATTAGATGATCTTTAAGGTCTCTTCCAGCCCAAAGCATTCATTCTATGATTCTGAATCGTTTTTGCCACAGAAGTGCACCAGAGGGCGTCCATTTTCTTTTCCTGTAGCTCTTTTCCATGGAGTCCTTGTTATCACTGGGTCAAAAGTTGTGCAATCATCAAGAATTTATAAATACATTTAAGTAATTACTCAAAAAGCAGTTTTATAACTAGTGACCCCAGAATGGGTATAATTTTAAAAAACAAATCATTATCTGGCACTTCACTGAATAGTGGTAGAGTTGTTAGCTGTCCTTTCTTTCCGCTGCAAGAAAAAAGAAAGCCATGTTACTAGGACCTGACTTGACCTGCAGTCTCCTTTTCTTTGGACTAATTAGTGTTAAAATGGGAACATGTAGCTTCTGGAAGAAGGAAGTTACTAATTTTAAGGTCAGTGGCTGAGTGTAGCATGAGTTTTAATGGCCGGCACCTCTCCTAATTGCAGAAAATTGCTTACTTGAAGATCTTATGTCAGGTGTTATTTGAAAGCAGATGAATGCACATTCTTGATTTTCCTTTCTTGTAAAGGTCATTGTGTCTCTGAGGTGAATAACAAACACTCAGTCTATGGTCAGTAGATGCTGTCTTCACTGAGACTGGAGAGAAGGATGAACCACAGCCAACACTGACTGTGGTGCCTGTTGTTTTGCTTTACCTATTTTCTCCTTCATTGTGAATAATGGTTAATCTGTGTTTTTCTCATTTGTGTTTACTCAGCAGCTGGTGTCTCACTGGGCAGGGACTATCTTAAAGGACAGAAGTGAGAACAGATTTTGCTTGCATTGCTGACACTTCTCATTTTCTATGTTCCCTACATTACCTACCAGACAGGCTGCAGGGAAACTTGAACTGACATGGGTAGAAGGAGCTGCATGCTGGTTGGCAAGGAGCTGTAGCAGGTCCCATGGCAAGATAGCCCCAATTCAGGATTTTGCTATAATTATCTAACTTAAGCACCAAACTGAAGATTAAGTCACAAACTCTGACTATTATCATAGTGATTAATTTGTTTTAATTGATCCTGGAGTTATTCTGGTTTGGGGTTTGGTTTCAGTTGTAGTTTTTAAAATTTATTTATTTATTTACTTTTCTTGGATGTTTTTACGCATGTAGCTCACCAAATCAATAAATGTCTTATTAAACATTTGTATATTCTGTATTGCACTTGGAAGTCACTGGTAAACCTGAGGTTTTGTGGAGGAAGGAGTACTTAACTGAACCAAGGAAATGGACAAGAGGTGCCCATGTTTTGTAGTTGCTTTCCAAAATCATTTGCACACCTTGTAGAAAACAGAATAGGATTTTTTGATCAAAACACAAAACAAGCAACATATTCTGTATTTTCTTGCAGTTTACCTGATCTTGATTAATTTTTTTAATTATTGGAATCATAAAATCCAAGAGCATAACATCAGATGTTTAAGGCATCTATATTGTGCCTCATGCCAGTGACTGCTGGCTTCTGAAGAAGCAGTAATTGTCATGTCTTTTCCTCCCTGCAGTAGGTGCACATAAATATTTACATGACTAGGTACATTAGGCTACTTAGATTATTTATACATTTGCTGTTAGGAAATAGAAAGAAAAAAATTTAAATATAAAAAAAACCCACTGAAACTCTTCTTCATAGTCCTTTAGTTGACAGTTGGGAAGTAATACAACATAGCTGAATTTGGCAAGGCTCCAATAGTTAAGTTCCTCTGCAGGATTGAGTGGCAGTGAGAATATAAGGAATATTTGAAGTTTTTTTTCTAATTTTGTATACGCGTATATCGATATTGTGCAATACTAAATATATCCAGTGCATGTGCAGCTAGGCTTGCTTCTCTATCAGTGAGACAGCTGTCACACTAAGGGAATCTTTTGAGGAAGGTCTGCTATTTTTTATTTGAAAGGTATATCTTTTATTTGCAGAAAAGAAATGAATAATAATTTTCATAGTATTCCTTTATTTCTTGGCTTTACTAGAAGTTTCCATTACTTTTGGAGCACTAGTGAGTGCTTCTGATTTGGTCTCTTTTTTTACTCAAGTATTGCTATTATTTTATAAGCATACTTTTCTCCTCAGAAGGAGGAAATTGCCTTAACCTCAGAGCAGAATTCATCTTGTCTGATGTAGCCATGTACAGAGCAGGGGTCTAAAGATGAGCACTTCTGGATTAATTCATATCTCAAATCTGTGACAGGATGCCAGGAATTTAACACTGAAAATATCTCCATTCACTGTAGAGCATTGAAATGATGATGTTTAGGTAGGTACCAAACAAGTGATAGTCAGTTCTTGGTGCCATGTCAGTGGGTTGCCAATAGATTTATGAAAAGATGGTGCTTGACAGAATGGAGCCTGATACTGTGGGGCATTGTGTGGATTAATAGTCTCAATTTCCAATTTCAGGGAGGAGAACATTGCTATTATCAGGGACAAATTCGAGGAAATCCTGTATCGTTTGTTGCCTTGTCAACATGCCATGGATTACAGTAAGTCTGGTGTTCTGTTTTTAACTGCCCTTCGCTTATTAGTCTTTTAAGCAAAATAAAGCTATTTATAGTAAAATACGTGCTGTTTATTTTCTTACTAGTGTGTCATTGATATTATGTACTCACCAATATTTAGGAAAAAAGGGTGTAGTTTGAACCCTGTAAAAGCCTTCTTACTTTGTTCTGAGAATTCACTGACAAAGGCTGCAAGTTGCTTTTCTTTATTCTTTTTTAACTGAGGACAAATGAAAATGGCCATGCTTTAAGATAATTTATTGTAGAGATAGAAGAGTAAAGTAGCTGAAAACATCCTATACTACAAGAATAAAAAACACTGCCAGTATTCATATGAACCATTTGGAAATTTGTTCTTTTATTGTTGTTGCAATTGTGTATCTTATCTTTCTTTTTACTCTCTCTGCAAAGGAAGGTGTCAGTTTAGAGCTTCTCTTGTCCTATCCATTTTCGTCACAGAACTGTTGGCCTTAAGCTTTGTACATAGGATAATACCTTTGATAGAGTAAAATCTTGGAAAACATGGAAGAATTGATATAAAAATGTGCAGTAATTTTTTTTTTTTTATAATACACCTTTTTAGTGATAATATAATTAAAATATCTGTCATCTGAAGGCTACAAGGAACTGTGTGTTGATTGTACAGCTTTTGGACCTGCTATTCAGGTTTTCAGAGCAACCAGGTAACTGTCTTTTGAATCTGGGAATTCTGGGATCTTAAAGCTTTTGATACTGAGGTCATCTTTGGAAGTCATGGCAGCAAGTGATCCTGTGTGGAGATTATCTGAGCATTGCCTTTTTCTGAGGAAGCAAGGCTTAGCTGATGGAAATCATCTTCAGCTTGTTGTCTGTCTCCAGCTATTCTGTAATTTTGGTAGTAGCTATACAAGTACATATTTTTAAGTAGTGTCTTTTATATTTGTATATTCTTTGCTAGGAAGGGGGAGATTGTCTTCAGAAGACTTGTCATCCTTGCACTTGACTGATACACAGTTGTGTCTATCTCTTTTATGATCAAGCTTGAGCAGCTCAAGAAACCTGAGCCTAGTTTTGGTATGGACAGTGAGCGTAAAAATAGTATCATTCTAATGCATCTTGAGCCACTGCAGGCTTCCATTAGCAGTGATCCATTAGGTTTTGGCCCTGGTAAGTCGTATGTGAAAAAGCAGAAAGGAAGGAGAATTTGCATATGTCCTTTCCTGCCCTCCTTTTGTGTATTTCTTTTTAAGAGTGACCCTCCTGCTGCTCTGTATTCTTGAATTCCCTTACATTTAAATTGGCCCCTTCCAACAGTTACATGATGAAAGATGGGTTTTTTTGGTTTTGGCTTGGTTTGTTGTTTTTTTTTTTTCTGATACAATAGAATTTCAGCACAGTTATTTTTCAGACAAAATGCAATATGAAGACTAGTAATTCCAGCATCCAGTATGAGAAGGTAATGTTCTCCTGAGCTGTATTAAACTCACATTCTCTGATGCTGCAGTTCCATCATTATAGCAGGCTCCCCCACAGTTGATTTTAAACGCTATGTAATTACTAGAAACTCACACAGGCAGTCAGAGCTGCTTATCTCCAATCACAGTTTGGAGCATCTCACCGGAATATGGGAAGCAGGGGAGAGTTATCTTCAAAAGATGTACAGGGCAAGAGCTTTACTTTCATTAATTTTAGGAAGTGCATAAGACAGAGCAGATACCTGTAATAGATTAACAAACTTCCTATTACCAAAGTTAATGATAGCTTCTCACTTTTTAGTACCTCTAAATCTTGGCTATTAATGGCAGGAATTTTCATACATGTGAAAAAAGGCTGTGTTTTTTTAATAATAAATTATAAGTTATTCTGTTGGTAATGTCTATGTTGTGATCTTTATTAGTTAAATTAATCTAATCAGGGGCTGGCAATATACTTAAACTTACTAATTTATTTTCTTAATACTTTTGCTGATGAAAAATACAACCTTAACTCCAAGCAAGCTATTTTTTTGCGACCCCTTTTTGTTTTTTCTTTTTCTGTGGGGTATGCAGTAGCCACAGTTTCCTATGAGTTAACAACAAAAAAACCAACTTCGAACTCAAAACACACTGGTTGCTGGGACATGAATAAGCTGTAGTCAGGCACGACTTGAAGTCCTTATGTTTAAAGGTTTGAATAAAGGTTTGAGGACCATGTTGGGCTATGATTTTGCTGCCCACTGGTGGTGGATATAAGAAGTGCTGTTATTCCCGCAAATCAGGCTTTTACAACTACACATTTGTTTGAAGAATCAACGTGACCAAAGGTCAGGATTTTGCAGTGGTCTGTATTTTGATATTGCTCTGTGATTTTTTCACAGAGCACTCAACTACTGAAGACAGGTGGAAAAGAGCCTCGGGTGCTTTGAGTGGGAAAGTCATGTCTGTAGGACAGATGTGACTATTGTCACTGTTAGGTGACTTGATCAGAGGTCACTGCTGCTGGGTGCACCTGTCACAGGAGAAGCCATCTGTGGATAGTGCTTTGTCCTGCAGACTTAAGTAAAATTGCAATTAGAATGAAGGAAGTTTTGCCTGACTAAGCCCGCATCTCATCTTAATCCCAGGCAAAGAAGTTTCAGCAGGTGCTAGAATATTTACCTTAAGCTATGTAGATAGTATTTATTTATGAAGAATAGGCATGAGTAAATAATAAGGAAATAATAAGGAAAATAAGGAATAATAAGGAAAAGAATGACAGCGTTTTACTGACTGACCTGTGCAAAACTAAAGTCAATGTTGCTGAGTAAAGCAATTTTTTTTTTTTTTTTTTTTTTTTTATTACAATTCTGCTCTGTTTTTTTTTTCATGCCTTGAAGTTTGTTCAGGAGAACTCTAAATAAATAAATAGTCTTGCTTCCGTGATCCTGTTATGTACTATGTGCTGAGTTTGAACTTAGAGCTCATATTTATGGCCAAGCCTAAAAGCTGTTAGTATTGGCAACTTGCAAGGGAAATGCTGATCCAGCCTAATCCTAATCATGTGTGTATGCTACTGCAATAAAGCAAATTATTAAAATGAAAAAAGCTGATTTGATTGAAGATCATAATAATGATGATATAAGAAATGCTCCTTGGTTTTATTTTCTTACAGAGTAATGTCTGTATCAACACTTTCTTTTAAAGTGCAGTTTAACCACAGCTGCTCATCCTGTATTACTAAACCACAGTACACTCTTTACCTAAGTAAGCTTACACTAATGCTTATTAGGAAACATCCTTGCAGGAATGGACTTCACCTTTACTCAACACTCAAATGGTAATACAAAAGCAAGTATTACTGTCAGACTATCTTAATCTCTTAAGAGAGCCTTAATAGTTCAGTTAGAGAGCTGAACTGTATCAGAATTTAGTATGGAAGATTGGTGATAGAGTGAGTGTGGGCAAACAAAGTGGCGCATCTCCTGAGATACATAGCAGTGTGCTATTAATGACCTTCAGATTTCTGTGATTTAGAAGATTTTATGTCTTTAAGACAGACACCATGAGTACTTTGACATGGATATGGCAGTAGGCTTAGTGATTTGCATCTATTTTCACCACAACACGTTGGAAGCCTGTCTCATGAGGTTTCCTATCTCTTTGTCATGCACAACCTATAATGTCTGTACTGATATGATAATGCATGTAGTCATTACTATTTCCTAGAAATAGAAACTTAAACTAACTCCTAAAAAGAAAAGACCATCTGTCATAATTATTATTGCTGAAATGCCCAAAATAGCCCTCTGTGCCCAAAAGAGCCCATTATGCCCTTGGTACTGTATGAAATTACTGAGGAAAGAGTTACTCAAAACATGAAACGCTAAGTATCAGTTCAATTCACTGATGGTTTTATCTGGGGAAAAGGTGTGTGCATGTTCCAGATATGCATGTTCCTAAACATTAGTCCCTTATTTATCTGTTGCAGGTAGGTCTCTCTTGCATAGGATTGAGGGTTCTGAACTGGATATCCAGTTGTCTAAATTAGCCAGTTTTTGTGGTTTTTGTATGTTTCGTAGAGAAGCTTTGGGGAAGAAAGAAGAGTCTGTATCACCACAGGACGGCATATCTTTCCTTCTGAAGTAAAGAAACAAAAGATTGCCTCAAAATGAACTGCTTCCTTTTATAAATATTTAAATTTTGAAAATATTTGAAATTCTTAGAATTACTTCCATGTTGCACTAGTATTTTTTTTATTAAATCAGTATTTACATTTCTTGCTCTTGACAGTGGGATGTTCTATGATGGAAATCATACTTACCTTATTGAGCCAGATGAAAACTACACTTCTGATGTAAGTAGAACTTAGAGTACTTCTGCTGTGTTATTTGTTGAATACAGACACTCATGGGTACAGGGTAGGTATAAGGCTCTAGGACAAAATGTTCATCCCCTTATTCCCCGCGCATTTGCCAGGTCTGTGCATCCCCATCACCACAGACAAAAACTGACTTCCAAAAATTAGGCAGTGCAAAAATTAGGCATTGCTATGTTTGTATATATATGCTTTGGTGTAAATCAGTGCAGTATCAGAAGGTCTCTTGGAGACAGCAGAAGTCTTAAGTGCCCTGTTCTCTTCTCTGGCACTTTTCACTCTGAATTTTTTACATGTCCCCCTCTTTTCCAGGTTTTCTGTCAGCTCTAGTTCAGCAGCTCCTATGATGCTCTCCGATGTTCCCTGGGCAGCTTTCTTAAGCCTAGCTCTAAGTGTGCTCAGCCACTCCATTTGATTCACTCAGCTCTTTCAAACAAACAATAATTAAATGTGGCATTAGCAATCATATCACAGTGTGAAAAAGAAGATTGTAGAGTAATTGTGCCTTGCAACTTCTATGTTTGTTATTGTAGGTGTGGGATAATGAGGACCTTTGGAATTGTTTGTTAAATGCTCATGAGATGAATTAGTCTATCCAGTTTTAATACATGCAATTATTTACTATTTCAGGATGAATTCCATTTTCACTCTGTTTACAAATCCAAGTTGTTTGAGTTTCCTTCGGATGACCTGCCATCTGGTATGATTTTTTAATATTAATGACTTTAGGTGCCCATTCATGGAGAAATAAACTTTAATTCACAGTCTGCTCTCCCATATGCTTACACTTGTTTTTGTAAAACTATTTGGAAAGGTGTTTCTGAGGTTGAAGTGAAAGTTTCAGTAGGTGTCATAGATTATATTCTCATTAGGCATCCCACCATTTTTCATTGTCTCAGATTATTAAATTTATCTCTATCTTTAAATCATCCTCCATGCATATCCATAGCTCCAGAGGATGAGAGCAGTCTGCACAACTTTCTTTTTCCCCACCCTTTTCATTGTGCCCATAGGAGTTCTGTTTTTCACCCCCCACCCTGCTGCACACTATGTCCTATCTCCTTCTTCCCTTACATGATACCCCACTGGTGTCTCTGCTTGACACTGCTTCTTCTCTGCCAGTCTGGAAAGTGCTGTCATCTTGTATTTTCTTGTAATTAATTGCTAATGGTATACTTGTGATTTATATTTTTTAAGTATTACAGAAGAATTATTATCAGCAAACACTGTGCCTGGCTATGTCATCCGTATTTCTTGTATTCCTTACTACACTCAGATTTATCAGTTTGCTCAGTCTAAAGAGATCTTTATTGATATAAAGATTTTCTTCTTATCTTTAAGAGTGTTGTGTGTAAGCTAGGATTTCCACTCAGCACTATGTTAGGAATGGACTTGGTGTATAATCATCTTCTGCATTGATGTCAGAAAGGAAAGAAAAATCAAGTAATAGGGATTACTCAATATAAGTGATAGTAAAACCACACACTATTATAGCACAGTTTGATAGCAGTGTGCTTTCTACATTCTTTTGCTCCCTCAGTATTAAAGAAAAAGAATAAAAGAAAGCTATTACAGGAAAGAATAAACGACACTGTACTTTTCAATGGCCTGACAAGGTAATGAGAACTTTAAATAAGGAAAACTTGGATGGATGACTTGGCATGCTTAGGGCATTTGCCTACTAATTTAGTAGACTGTATTTTTTTTCACAATCTGAACTGAGACCTATAGTGCTCTGGCATGGTCTTAGACAGCTTATGTTATTGAGGGTGTTGTTTTCCAGATAATGCATAACAGATGTCCTTTTCTTTTGAAGTCACTTTAATCCTCATTGCACTTTTGCAAGATAACATTTTCACATCAAAATTTCTGCTAGGTTTTCTCAGTTGTCTGCATTTCCTGTGATTTTTCTGGTCTTGTTGTTTTGCCTGAGGGTCTCTGGCTGCAAATGAACCCTGTGTATATTCATCCAGCTTGTGAGTTATAGCTCAGTGTTAATGTGTCAACGTTAATGGCTGCATCATTCCCCTCTATAGATGGCTGGCTTCCCATGGTGGGTCAAACGATTGCATTTGCTGATAAAGTTATCTGAGACTCTCTCTATATACTGCAAATTATTGTTTTATTGATTGAAAAGTACCACTGTCCTTAATGATTATATAAAACTTAAAATGACAGGTCAAGAGCCAGTTGTGTGGCTCTAGAACACAGACTGAATTAGCTGACATATGTAAAGCATAATAAAACAAGTTTGTAACAAAAATGTCAAGATTTAGTTTCTCATCATTGTGAGCTCTAGAGACTGCAGGTCTTTAAGCAAGAAATAGGAACATTTGGATGTGATTAATTTATGCTAGGTCCTTTTTGTAAAGAAAATTCTCAAGTGCACTGGTATAACCATGAAAACATGTTAAGCAAAGAGCCCGTGATTGTCCAGGCTCCTCCATGAGAAGATAGGTGCAAACTTCGCATACCAAAATGGCAGTGTAGTCCTCAAGATTTAACCAAGACAATCCTAATTAGTCATACTTTGCTTTCCTGGTTTTTGTCAGTAGCTACTCCTGGTTAACATGAGCAGTTATGCCTAGTAATTTTTTATCAGATGTTTTAAGGTTTTGCTGTTACAGCAGCCCTGTCAAATTCCTGTCAGAATTGTTTTTAATCCTATTGATTGAATTTTGTACAGAAATTGCACAGTTAATGTACAGCAGGTAGGAGGTGGAGTTGTGAGAAACTTTCCTGTCTCACCAGTGAAAATGAACTGTTAACTGTTTAGGAGTTCATAACACAAACAAAAGTTGTTTACAAACATATGTGAACTGTAAGTCCCTTAGTTTGAGCAGCTCCTATAGTACTGTCTAATTCTCTACATGACTTCAATTTCTGGAGACTGAAAGGATGTCGAAAGCTGCAGAAAGCACAATGGAAGGAATGTAATTAAGAGAAAAAGACATATTGCAAAATAAGCAAGTGCAAAAATTTAATTTATGCTTCTCAAAAAAAAAAATATGTCTTCTTGAGGTTATGTGAATAGTAAACATTTTCATACAAGATAAGGAAAGAGATTTCTGTTGTATAGGGAAAAGTGAGGCAACGCCCATGAATCTACATGTAACAGGTGCTGTAACAGGTTATCCAAGGAAGTTGTGGCTGCCCCCTCCCTGGAAACGTTCAAGGCCATGCTGGATGGGGCCTTGATCAACTTGATCTAGTGGGAGGTGCCCTTACCCATGCAGGGGGGGTGGAATTAGATGATCTTTAAGGTCCCATCCAGCCCTAGCCATTCTATGGTTCTATGATGCATTGGTGGAAAAGAACCTTTGGGATATTTAGAGGGGTAAATACAAGTATTATCTTCTGCTTAGTTTATAATGTGTCCCCTTCTGTGAGTGGCTAGTAATAGATTTTGTGAAAGGGCTTTGGAAAAAGAATAGACTGCTCTGTTTTTATGATTAGTCATTTAAGAAGGAATACTGTATTGATGGTGAGCATTGCCAAAATCTTACAAGGCTTCTCCAACTCTAACTTATTTTCCTTTGTGAATATAATAATCTTAAAGCATTAATTCTGCCTTCTGTGTCCTTCTTATTAATTTAGGTAGTTATTATGAGAGCTCTGTGAATGTCTGCTGAATTCCCGAAAATATGATTTGCTCTAAGGAAGCACTGTGCTAATAATATTGCATGCCCACTTTTAGTGAAGTTTTGGCATTGAACACCTGCTGTGCTTTGTGAAACATGACGCCCACAGATCATCTGTTTCAGGAGACCCAGATTATCAGTAGTAGGGTTTTTAATAAGAACCCTGTTACTGGGAAGCATCTGTAATATTGCCTCTTTTCTAGCTGGAAACATGAAAAAATGAGTTGTTACTGCATCTGCTATGTGGAGAAATGCCATACTACTGTCAGATGGCATCAGGGTCACTAATTGTTGGGCTATATTCTTGTAAACATTCAATATATTTGCCTATTTTTTCTACTTAGAGTTCTGGCAAATGAATACTACATCACCGAAGTTTGTTGTAAAGCCAAGACACAAAAGAAGTAAAAGGCAGGTATGTGCCAATACATTTGTTTGTAAGTAATATACCATCAAATTTGTTCTATGTCTGCTGAATTAGTTTGTCCAGATGAAGTCCTGCTGCTTCTAGTTTTGCATGAGGTCTTGATTATCAATACAGCTGTTCTAAAAGAGAAATTTAATGTTGGTAAAACATTCTTGGGTTCTCTTGGATATTGAAGAGTGATAAATTGCAACTGAAAAGTAGCTAAAACAGTTTCTCTCATTTTGAGTATAGAGTTTTATCAGAAACTCGGAATTGATGAGTCATTTACAAATATCTTTATGTTACAATGGTTACAACTGACTGCTTTATCTCTCTTGACTTAGATTTAAAATAAATTCTTGAAACTGAGAATTAATTCCCTGTTAATAGAAGTGGGGGAGCCACTAAGATGTTTGTACTCTGGAAAGATAGCAGCAGTTCTTTGGGTGCTTGCAATGGGGCTCAAATGGGGTATAGGTCAAAACAAATCTTGTTCAGAGTGGCTGAACCATGCAGGCAAAGCCAAATTACTGAAAGCAGTGACAAGGGAAGATGAGTATCTTCTCTAATTAATGCAGCCTTTCAGAAGAGAAGTGAGAAAGCTATCACAGAAATTCCAGAAGTCTTTCTTGAGGGTCTTACTTTATGTCAGGTAGTTTGCTGCTTTTCAATAAGATAGCTGTTACTCTGCATTTTTAAGTCATAATAATGCAACAGCTCTCCTGGGAAACCTGAGAAAACAAGGGCACCATGAAGAAGCACAGTTGTAAATGTTTCTGAATGCAAAGTAAGCATAAAATGGAGGTGAGTATTGCATTCACTGTGTAAATCGATCAGGGTGTGGATAATCGTTACAGAGATTTTTCATGAAGAATGCAGGAGGCATCCCTTTCTCTCTGGGGAAGAAACAGTTTATAGCTGACACAAGCTATTTTTAGAGATACAGGCCCCACTGAGGATCCTCTTTCTTTTAAAAAAACTAAACTTGGTATTAGATGTGTTGAAAGGCAGGATTTCATTGCTTAAGGTCATATAAATGTCCTGGTGGAGGTGAAAGAATTTTTTAAAATAATGTAGCTGAGCAGCAGATGTTTCATCAATATCTGAAACTGGGTTTAATACAATGTAAAAGATGTGTGTATGAGAAGTTTAGATTCTGAAGCCATTTCTAGTTACCAGTACCATTCTGTCTGTACTGTTCTAGAGTCTCTGTTCTCTCTCCATAGGTTCATCACATTCCACATAGTGTTGAAGAGGAAACAAAATACATTGAGTTAATGATTGTAAACGATCACCTAATGGTAAGACTGACACACTTCATTATCTTACAATTATCATTAACATCAAATTGTCTTAACTGGTCCTTAAATGATCACAATAAAGAACAATACATGGCCAGAATAAATTCAGTACATCCTTAAGAGAAGAGGTTGTAGTCTTATTAACCATTGATGAAGTTGCTTCTGAATTTTGTAAGATATTTTCACCAAGAGTGCAACCTGGCCTGAGTATCAGAAAGAACAGTCATGAATTAAAGCTTTACATCATAAAGTTACTCATGTCAGCGTGATATAGGCTGTCCAGATTGTTTTGGTACGTCCAAATGAATACAGAGAAAATTACTTTGTTAAGCTTGTATACTTTATATGTAATAATATAGCTAGGCTCTCAAATGTAGTTGAAAGAGACATAATAAAGATTAGCATATTGAAGGAAAACCAGTCATTCAAGTGGGAAAAGGCACCCACTTATCTTAGTAAAGATGACTATTAATTAATGAAAGGAATATCAAAGGAAATGGTGAATTTTCCATCACTTGCAGTTTTCAAATCCAGACAGTGTATTTCTTGAAGATGTGGTGGAATCAAACACAAATGATAGGATTCAATCTTGAAGCAACTGGATAAAGTTCAGACTGGTGGTGCCTCTTCAACTGGGGACATGAGTTGCTTTAATGATTCTGTATGGCTTTATCTACCCTCCATGTACTGTACAGCTTCTCTCACGGTGGCAAAAATAGACAGCAGAGTGTACAAGAAATGCTCCACTGTCATTTGACACTGTCCTTTTAACAGGGTACTCTTCTATCAGTTCAATTTAGTGATCATAACAATAAATTCTTGGGTTAAAAGAGACAATACTGGATGCAGAATTGCCTAAATTAGTATCACTGTGTTTGATCCTGAAGACCTGAAGCTACAGTTTTCCTGTTGGGACCTTATCTGTCGGGGTCGATTCTCTCCATGGACAATATTTCCTACAATTTTTCCTACAAATAGGAATAAACAGACAGCTATCTTCAGTATCATCTTTATTGTACTGCACTACAGATTTCAGTAAAGATGTCATTGCAATCTGATTGTTAAAGTGATTTGAAGCAGTGGCATCATGGGACTGTGAAATTGTACGTGAAGAAATTCAGAAGACTGCTTTAGAGAAAAAACAGAAAAAAGTGCATATTCTGATAGTTCAAAACATGGATGTGGCCACTCTTGGGGTAACATCTCTAAAGGAGGCTCAGCTATGGAAGTTATGCTGATGATAATATATTCCTGTTCCTATCACATTTTTTAAAGTAAAGATCTTGGAGTAATTTCCAAACAGGAATTAATAAATCGCCAAAACAGCTGTTGTGAAGAATACCAGTAATGTGCATTTCTGAGCAACCTAATGCTACAGCTCATTGCCATTACATTCAGCATGAGGAGCCAAACCTTGCACAGGGGTTATACTGTTGATGTTGTTGCTTCTTATTTTGTGCTTTTTTGGAAATGGAGCTCATTTTTCTCTGTATATGTAACTTCTTTGTGTTTGTTTTGCAGTGTAAAAAGCACCGCTTGTCAGTGGGCCATACAAACAGCTATGCTAAATCAGTTGTGAACATGGCAGATTTAGTACGTATCACTTGACTCAATTTTCATTTACCTGTGAGATAAACCATATGATTCTCCTGCCTATAGATGCAGGAGTTATCAGTTCATGGTATACCTAAAAATCACATACATGAAGATCACAAATATTCAACCAGAACCACAGTCAACTACCTATAAATCCTCTGTCTAACATAAAGCATTAGAGTTTTTTTGTGGTTTTGAACATTTAAATATCCTGCTGGATCGGTCCCTTGAGTGAGTTTGAAAGAGCATATGACAATTAGATATGACAGTTTTTAATACTGGATCCCTATATTGACAACCTGAAACACAAAAGACAATCTGAAATTAGACTGCACTAGAATTTCTCCAGGAAAAAATGCATTTGAGTAAGTAAGTTATAATAGGGATGTACAGGTGGATTATATAGATTATATTTGTGATGTTAAATTGGATGAGCTGCTGCCTCTTGCACCTCACCCCAGAAAAGTATTGCTGGAAAAAGAAGACTTGGATTTCCACTCTTGAAAGTATTTGGTATGGGGTATTAACCCCCAGCATTGAAACGATGTCCCTTTTTTTCATGATTCAGCCAGTATAACTCTAAATACTTCTGTAGAAGTGTATAAAAGTGAAAACTGTTTGCTTATAGATCACTCTGCATACGAGAACCCTCATATGTCACTGGGGTGGGCTGGATACTATAAAAGACTAATTGTTTCTAAGTCTGTCAACTATTTGGAATAGTTCTGCAGTAATTTTTCGAAAGCTCCATCTCCCTTCTATGCACTGTTGCCTATGTAGGACCTGCAAGAGGTCTTTTTTCAAGCTGAGAGAATTGTTTGAAAAATTAAGCCTAGCATGTAGATTTTACTTCATTTTTATATGTGTTTGTTGTTTTTAAGGTAGATGAAATAGCCTGGGAGAACCTAGAGTGTGCTAGAACAATCTAAGTAATTATGTAAAAATGCAATCCATTGCAAAAATCCATTATTCTATTTGACATAATATATTTGTTCATTCTGTTAATGTGCTAGATATATAAAGAACAACTTAACACCAGGATAGTATTGGTTGCCATGGAAACCTGGGCTACTGATAACAAGTTCACGATATCTGAAAACCCCTTGGTGACCCTACGTGAGTTTATGAAATATAGGAGGGATTTTATCAGAGAGAAAAGTGACGCAGTTCACCTTTTTTCGTACGTAACTTTGTGTGATGTTTTATTACTTTTTTTTGTATATTTCCTTGGGGGTTGCTTGTCACAAGTGGCTGATGCATTTCTTTTGTGTGTGTAATCCACAATAATTAGGAAAAAAAATGTTTCTGATGGGGTGGTGGGAAAAAGTTAACACACAAACTGCCTGCCAGTGCTACAAGAGGCTTTACACTCATTTTAACATCTTAAGCTTGAACTGCATGCACTTGCATCCTGGCTTGTTCTGTGCAATTACTTACTCTGCAGGCAGAGATGCCTGGAAGGTGATGTGTGGTTCCACCTAAGGAGCTGGCTTTTTCAGCAGTAGAGCATGGACAGCCCTGTTGTATTATTTAAAAGCAGAACATTGTTTTGGAACTAATGAAGCTTCCTGCTTAAAAAGCACAATGGCCTGATTTACATTATTGGATGACCCTCATCCTGCAGGATTACTGAAGTGCTTCAGATTCTCAAAACAGTTTGTTCTCCAGAGAAACATGCTGTAAGAATAAGCTGGGAGGAATGTTATTTTTCTAGAAATCTCGTAGTAGTTATGGAAATAAGATCAATATGACACAATATATCTATAAAATAGAGGGAAGGTTCATGGCTGAAATTTTTGTTCCCATGAGACAAGCCAGCTGAATTGCTCTGTTGGAGTCATTTTCCCTCTCTGCAGACTTTTGTAGGAGCCTGTATGAATAGACCTAACCTAAACACCTCATTTTCCTGACTCTGGTGTGGTGGCAAAGTACCAAATCCCAGTGCCAACCCTCAGAATTTTTGCATGTGGTTAATTAATGTCATTGACTTCTTCCATGAAGAGAACTAGTAAGACCTATGAATGATACCTGCAGATTTCATTTTTTCTGTGTCTGAGTTCTTCAGCTGTAAAATAGGAATTAAGTTTTCTCACACTCTTCATGTATCTTCTCTGTTGATATTGAAAGGTTTGTGGAGCTGAAGTCTTGTTCTCCTGAATGCTTGTGGATGGGTAGGATGAGGAGGGTCCCATTTGCCCTGTGACTTGGATTCTGTCTACCACTGTAATGCTAATTCCAGTGCTTTCCATAACACAGCACTCATATTGGAGATGATGAGATTTAAGCTCAGAGTACATCTGTCCCTTGGATAAGATTGACTTCAGTTACAGGGAGCTTTCATCAGAGAGCCACTAATACCTGAGTGTGAATTTTGCTACATCAACTTTGCCCAGTTAGGTACATGTCTTCTGAGTAGTCACCTATGTGATGGCAGCATGGTGGCTTTTCCTATACTCTCTCTGTGGCATGTACTGTAGTTACTTGCTGTAGTAGTATGTCAATGAAAACAAGGCTAGTTATTCAGGTAGTTTGGGAAAATAGCCCCCTAATGCTTTCTTATATTAGGTAGTCTGAGAAGGAGAAGCAAAGATGGTGTAACTTTTCTGGAGATAATTTGTCATGTGAGGTTTATGAGTGGTTATCTCGTTTTCTTATTTTGTTTTGCATAGTTTGCAGCCAGCATTTGCAAATGCCAGTGTCTGATTTGAAAATCAGAAGGGTAAATACTGGGATGGGTAGGTGTAAAACTCACAGGCTGAGCAGGGTAAACTTTCTTTTCTTTTTCTTCTTGTCAAAGGGGAAGTCGATTTCAGAGCAGTCGGAGTGGTATAGCCCACACTGGGGGAATCTGCTCCTTGCTTAAAGGCGGAGGTGTGAATGAGGTAGGTGGGGATATTGGTGTGAGCAAAAAGTAGTGGGTATTTATCTGCACAGAATTTATCGGCACAGACATGTTCCTCAAAATATCTTCATGCCTTGCTGGTGCAGAGTTTCAGTGCAGCTCTTTGGAAGGGGTGTGTCAGTGAAGAGTGGTGAGTGAATAAAGTCAGATATGGATTCAAATACGCTTTTCAGCAGATTCTGCAGTAACCTGGCATTCATACTTACAGCCAGAACAGCAAGGAAGAAACAGACTCCATCTAACCTAACTTGTCCATAAGCCAACCAGTTTTTCTCACTTGTCCACCTGCTCTGAAGTAAGAACTGTAACACTGTGCATGTGATTTTTCCTCTTGCTGCCTTAAAATGAGAAAAGCTTCACTTGTATCTGAGATACCTGTATCTTATTTTTCCTACCTTGTTTATTTATTTCAGTTTGGAAAGGCAGACTTAATGGCAGTTACTCTAGCACAGACCTTGGCTCAAAACATTGGCATTTTCTCAGACAGAAGAAAACTTATAAGTGGTAAGTTTGTTTGCTTTTTTATTCTGTGTCAATAGAAAATCTTGAAAGTTGGAGGATCTTATCAGTATATCTGATATTTATTTTTCCTCATGTTTCTCACTATGTTAGAATAATTTATTTTTTCTTGTAATAACACAAAGTGACTGACATATCATTAGTTTTCTTCTGTTTAAATGCTATGATATCTCCCTGTGCATAACTGCTGAGCAGTTTTGTGGGGAAGGGAGGCAGGCAGAGAAAGGAGGGACAGCAGAGAAAGAAGCTGCTAATATCTTGCTGTACTGCCTTGTGTTTTCAGAGCATTTATGCATTTTTGGTTTGGGTTATTGGTTGGTGAGGTTTTTTCTAAGCAAAAGTTTCCTCCATCATAAAATAGGGTTGGAAGCAACCTTAAGGATCATCAAGATCTAACCTCAGTAGCCTCCACTTGGGCACTGAACCATTGACCACATCTCTCTGGGTGCAGACATCCAACCACTTACTTATCCACCAAGTGGTGTCCATCTGCCCAATCCATTTCTTGTCAGTTTGGAGACCAGGATGTCATGTGGAATGGTTTCAAATGCTACGTCATATTAGCATAATAGTAGAAGAGAAATTAAAAGTTAGAAGAAAGGTGAAAATGATTTTCTTTTTAACTCTGAAAATTTGGGAATCAAGTATAGTGTTATGGGAGAATATGGGAGAACTGTCTCACAATTTTCAAGTGCTGGAGCCTATCACTGCTGTTTCCCCTAACCACTTTAAGAAAAGGAAGTAAAAAAAGAAAACAGGATTTGGTTTGAAGCTCAGGATTTCATAGAGTTGTGGATAATTTTTAAAGAAGGTTTGTCAGTGTATGTTGATACATTTAAACAAAGATATACCAGTAAATTATTCTTTTCAATTTGTATTTTAATATGAAATGGAATTGACTCCAATGTCTCATGATAAGAAATGTATTATTATGGACTCATAAGACTCAAGATGTACATTTTTTTGTTGTTGTCAGGTGAGTGTAAGTGTGAGGACACGTGGTCTGGATGCATAATGGGAGACACAGGGTAAGGCACTTCACTAGAGGAAAGTTGTGTCCGTACAATGACATTAAGGTGTGAAAATGTTTGCTTTTTGTGGTTCAGCAAAATATTTCTCTGAATCACTTTTCAAAAAGTTCATTATTAACTGTACAACATATGTAGAAAAAACTTTGAAAGAAGTGTGTGAATAAGAGAGGATTATTAAGAGGATTTTATTTGTGGGGATTTTAAGTGACTGCTGGTCTAACTCACAAAGCTCAGGGTTCAGCAGACAAGCTGGGTCATTGCAGAGAAGTAGAAGTATACTTAGCTTCTTTTTTCCTGTGAGTTTGCTGTTGAGTTGTGGGAACAATGACACATCCTAATTCCTGAAATACTATTATCAAATTTCTTAAGTAGTCACATTTTCAGCTTTTCTGTTGGAGCCTTTCATCTGGATCTGTCACCTTTTATCCTCCAGTTTGTGCAATAATATTAGAAAAACTACTCCCATTGGACAGAGGTTGAGTATGCTTATACTTATATATAACATCACTGGAAAGATTTTATCTAAAGACTAGTGAATCAGAAAATATTTGCTGCTAGATGAAATTTATTACTTTGCAATGTGTATTCAGACCTTATTTCTTCCTAATACAGACCTGTCTGTATAATTCATCTGTATGAATTAAATGTTAACCTACTCTTAGATGTAAGCAATACTTTTAAAATTAATTTCAAATTGACATGTAAATTTCTGCAATTGCTCTGTGGTCAAAACAATTTTGAAAAAAGAAGCACATCCTATGGAAAGCTCTTTGGAAGTGTCAGTGTGTGGCTTTTTCACCTTATCTACCCAAAAACTTACTAGATAGGATTTTTCTGATTTTTCATATGTTAAAAAGTCAATCTGAGAAGCGTCACTGGTTCTTGTGAAAGTGATTCCTCAGCTAATGGTCTTTTAGGTATACAAAAAAAACAGCTTATATTCACATATTTTAGTGATGAAGAATGGTGAATCCCACTTTTTCTGTTTTCTTTAGACCTAAATCATAAACACTAAAGTTGGAAAAGACCAATTATGCTTTGAAAGCCATCACTCCTGGCAATGCAGGATTATTTTGTATAGCACTTTTTCTAATATTTTTAATCCATTTATAAGATGATACAGGAAAGCCCTTGAGACTCTAAAATCTGTTTGAAAGATTAGTACTTTCATGACTAATGGCCTAAATATAAAGATCATGTAAGTTACTTTCGTGAAATTCTTTCCCTGTGGAAAGGATCCATGCAAAGATTCTCTGCTTTGTATTGTTTTTAGGTGGTGCACTGTGCCTTAGGTTTGCACTCTGTACTGGAATGAAATTTATTCACTGGGACACGTGAAAGAGGGAAGCCAAAATGTTAGCTGATCTTTGTTAGAAGTGTGTTTTTAAATTGAATAACTCTATTATATACAAATAAAAGTGCCAGGAGAGCAATTTCATCTAAGAAGGAAATGAACTAATTGTCCATCTTTGGCTCTGGTAGTATGTATAGGAAGAAATGAACGAGATACTGAGATGAGGCCAGTTAGTGGAACATGTCATGTATGCAAGAATTACATGCTGTGTAATCCGATTTCTGGTGTTTAGCATGAAAAAAATTAGTGAAATGTTTTAGAATCACTTTCCATGAGCTCTGTGTCATTGTTGAAAGTTATTTTTCACTTACTAAAATGATTTATAAATTAGATAACATTATAGAAGATAGTAATTCTGATTCTGAACCAGTGTGGTTTTGTATTTTTTCTAATGTAACACTGTATTTTTCCTCCTATTTTGAAAAAAGAAAATATAGTATAAAAAGCATTGTAGAAAGTAATCCTGCCACCTTTCTCCGGTGCAGGTATTACCTTCCAAGCAAGTTCTCCAAATGTGATATTGAAGAATATCATGAATTTTTAAACAATGGAGGGGGAGCCTGCCTTTTCAATAAACCAACCAAAGTAAGCATTACTTTATTATTGAGTATTTTTTCAATTTCTAACTTAGATGAAACCAAGAAGAATGAAAATGGCAATATTGGGGGAAAAAAAAACGCTATAATTTGGATATTTCTGGTTCTCTGGAGACTAAGAAAGACAGTACAATTTTGGAAAAAGATTTGGTCTCTGGGGTCACAGATGTAGAAGAGAAAGTCAGTTCTGGAGTAATGCACATTCCACATAGAGTGGCTGAGAAAAAGGGGATGTTTTGATGACCACAGAATTTCAATAAATGCTAGAGTTGAGAAGAAAAGTCATCAAATCTGGATGAGTCTGCTTATTTCTCAAAGGTCTCCTTTTTATGGAAGAATGTTATTAAAAGTGGAGAGAAAGCACTGAATCTACTAATAAGATTTCTCATACTTTAAAATTCACCTGCCTTTTAGAAGTTTGGTTTTACCCATCTCAGTAGTTTTGAACTGATTCCATAGTGTATCTCATTTGGGTTTGTTTTAGTGATTATGTTTGTTTACACATCTGTCAATTGGAAAGAAATAATTACTCTCAGTTTAGATTGACAGCATTTATAATTTTTTTGTATTGATGTGGAAATGTGAAAGTTAGGAAGGAAGCCAGGGTGATTTAGACTCTTCTGTATTGCTGTTTGGGTTGGTTTTAAGATTTTGCCAACGGATGTCTGTCTGATTCACAAGACTGTCAAAGGCATCTGTTTCCAGCAAAGGTGGTGAAACACAAACTTACTTTTCCTTTTCAAAAAATATGAGATAACAGAAAACTGATACAACAAGGTGAAGTGTTTGACAGTGCTCCACTGTAAGATCAGCTGTGATCCTGAAATTACATCAGTGACTTGTGGGGCAGATTGAGCATATGCTCGTTTTCAAATGAATGGATGAGTTATATGGCTTTTGGGGAAAAGTTACCCGATTTGATTTTCATGTTTTCTTTCATATTTAACTGTCCCTATGTACTGCAGCAAACTGTCCCAATTTTTTAAGGCAGGACCCTCTGTTAATGCTGTCTACTTTTCTATATTGTGCAGCACACTGAGAGATATTGAAGAAGTTGTCTGAAAAAATATGTAGGAAACAGTTTTAACAACTCTTTAATAATTCTAAAAGATAATTTCTTGCTTACATTTAAATTAACACTCTACATACTCATTTCATGCTGCAGTCAAATTTCCTTTTCAATAGAGGCATCTATAATAGCACATAAGCCTCAGGCTGGTTTGTGGCACAGAGAAGTATGGAGGATGATGCTCCATCCTGTGGACTAGTGGCAGAAAGGCAGCTCCAGGAGCCATGTACTTGTGCAGGTGGCTCATAAGCAGAGTGGTTTCTGTTTAATTGGAGAAGATGGAGGACAGTTTGCCAAGTCCTAGTCTTGGTGACATACTTATATGCCTTCTTATTTATGTAATAAAAGTACTTGTATGTTTTGTTATACTCAAGGAAAAAAATAATTTATTTGTGAAAAATTGCCTCTAGAAATTTAAGGAAAACAGAAACAATGAAGCTGCAAAGAACGGGATATAGGTATCCATTATAAGTTAATATAGCATGGGTCCTGTGTGAAAAATGGTAAATTAATTTTGCCTCAGGGAAACAAAATCATTAATTCGAATACACAGATTTAGAAATTTTAAGTTACAGTTTAGTGGGGAGGCTGAAGGGAAGGAAAGGAAGCCTCACCAGCTATACTTCCATCTGCTGCTGACACATACTTACGGAAAACTACTAAAAGCTCCCAAGTTGGGTTGAGAAAAGGTGGGAGAAAAAATATGTAACTGCAACAAAAATTGACAAAGAAACATCTTCTTTCTTCTCTCTGCATTTCTGAGCCATGAGGTCCCAAAGGGACTATATGACTACTCCTTCAGAAGGTATTATGGAGACATTAACTGGGGACACAGCCCTCATCACTTGCACCTCTGTGATAATAATGAAAATACCAGATTGCTTTAAATTTGTTCTCTTATTGTCGTACCTTGTGCTTTCGATTGTGGTTTCTGCTTAAACTGAATCTTCTGTAAAAATGTCAGTCTTACACCAAAGACACTATGTGACTCTGGAGTATCACTGAATTAATTCACAACATTGTTCCTTTTCCTTCTGTCACATTGGTTGTGATTGTACTTCTAGTCTGCTTCTTCCTGAGTTGTGAGGTACTGCGTATTGGTTAATGAATTTGGAATGCTAGCTTAAAAAGCATGTTGTACAGAATAACTATGACAATGATTCCCTTAGGAGGGCATGCTCTTTGATTTCTGATTTTGCCCTGCAGCTTCTAGATCCTCCAGAATGTGGCAATGGCTTTGTGGAAGATGGGGAAGAATGTGACTGTGGGACAATAGCGGTAAGCCCGGTGTGCTTTAGATTAGCAACCGGATTCTCCAGGACGTGGTGCTGGCCATCAGTGCTGTTAACATTAAGAGGAGGAAGTCAGACAATGTTAAGGTCCTGTGACAAGGAATTATTAATTTCTTACCTTTTTCCATCAAGTTTAACACAATATGTGCTAGCTTCTTTATTGTATCACCACATAAATTCTGAAGAATAGTACTAGCAATAGCTACCAGTGCAGAATCAAACCTTAAATAATGCTGAAGAAAGTATTTTCCTTGATGGGAACATGACTGGTCAGTGCTAAATTGTCAGTATGTAATGGTTAACAGTATGAAGTTAGGAAAATTGTTTCCTGTATTGCATAGCAATGTTCAGGTAGCATACTAAGATGATAAGTACTATGAGAGCTTGGGTCTCATCTGCTTTTCCTGTGTGTTCTCTTATAATGTGTGTATTCCTCAGGAGTGTGCCAACGAAGGAGGAGAGTGCTGCAATATGTGCACCCTGACAGCAGGCTCCCAGTGCAGCAATGGGCTTTGCTGTCGGAAGTGCCGGGTAAGGGCAGCAACCCTCACTGCAGTGTCCTGACAGTAATTCATCCAGGTGGTTATAGGCAACAAAACACATCTTTTTCTTTGCAAAACTTGTGTTTCTGAATTTTTTCCTTTTAAAATAGGCTGAAAACTGGCTTTGTTGGGGCTATTCTCTGTCTTTTAGTCTGGATTTCTCGGGGCAGTGATTGTGATGAAATGCAGAGGTAAATTAAAGCCTTCCAGTTTCAGGGAAGTTTGAATCAGGTTGAAGTTTCAGGGGGTTTCGTTAGATATCCTTCTTTAAACATGCACATCTTTACCCATGTTCAGCTATTATTACTGTTGAAGCTGTGGTGTACTATGTGTGATATTTTTATCTTCATCTGTGGCCACCTGATGGTTTCATTTCCTTAGGAGAAACATTAGTAATTATGGTGGTCCATATTCTTAACTTCGTGCTCATCCTAATGTTAAAAAAAATAAAGCACAGATATTATCCTGGAACAGATCAGATTTCCCTTAGCACATTGAGGTTAGTTTTTTTTACTATAGTATAAAAGATTAGCAGATTGCCAGTGTGGGTGAATTTTGTTCAAGTATGCAAGTCACATCAGTGCCATATTAAAAGCTGTTTGAAAGAAATTAAGTTTCTGTGTACCTTCATTATTTTTGCAAATGAGACAAGGATTTATCTAAATACAGGATGATGAGGATGAGCCAATGCAGAGAAAGGCAGAATTTTGCAAATCACATGTCCCTGTGAGGTGCTAACCAGGACATCTCAAAAGACCCTATATAACAGTTCCCAAACTTGGGTTACCTTCCCCTGTAATACTCTGTCTAAAAGCAGGAGTTCATGAAGGAGGAGTTGCAAGCAAAACATGGTGAGTGTGCATCTGTAGTGTTTCTGACAACTTTCCTGTCTATGTGCATTTTTCCAGAGATTTGGTAGGAAAGGTAAGCTGAGTCTGAGAAAGTACCAGAATCTAGCTCTTCTGCTGATGTGTGCCCATTCACACCAGCTGTGGAATTAGCAGTTATCCCCTCCAAAATTATGTGCACACAGAGCCAGAAAAAAAGTCTTACAGCTGCAAAATGAATGGAGCATCGCTGACTTAGAAAGCCTTTCAGGGAAAATGAAGGGTCTGCAATAACAGTTGCTGGTAATGGGATGTCTTCTGGCTTTTACAGGTCTTGAGAGCACACAAGTCTTCAACCAAAATGCCTGTGTTGGGCCACTGATGCGTTTTTGTTATTAAATATCTGGACACTTAGAAAATGGTGTCAAATGATGTGGAATTTGGTAGATTTTAATAGTTTCTGTTCTACAGTGAAGCACTGTAATAATCCTAGTGGTAATTCCTGAAGCTTTGCAGTGTTCTTCATCCCGAGAAAGAAGATCAGGATTACCCTGTGTGTTTTATAAAGAGAAAGGCCCAATGTCCTGGTCAAGAAAACCAATAAACCAATACTGCAAGGTACTTGCAGTACTTATTTAATAAATGCCAGGGATCTTGTGTCCTGGGAGAGCATTTGTCCTCCTCAGCACCATACTCAGTGCACTCATGAAGGGGGAGCCTCAGAGAGTGGTACCACTCATGCCAATAAATGGCTGTTGGCTTGGCAAGTGTGGTGACCACATCAAGAAAAAGAAAGTCTTCTCAGTCAGCATATTAAAATTTTCCATTTTTATTTTATCTTAACTTCTTAAGAAGGCATTGCATTTAAGGTATGACATGAAGAAATCAAGACACTAATTTTCTGTCCTTTTTTCCCCCAGTTTGAACCTAAAGGAGTTTTGTGTCGAGAAGCTGTGAATGATTGTGACATTGCAGAGAACTGCACAGGAAATTCCAGTCAGGTGATTTTTATATTGCCTATCTAAAAGACAAAAAAATCTACCTGTAGTCTCTCAGTCACTACTATGAATGTTACCATTTTGTATAGTAAGTTAAATAAAAATTGTACTAAACATGCTGATACTTAAAAACCAGTTTGATACTGAAATAATTTCCTATGGTAAATTATTTTCTCTTTCTATAGTGTTCTCCCAATATTCATAAAATGGATGGATATTCATGTGATAATAAGCAGGTAATCAGCATGTTAATTTCTTTTGCATTTTTTCTGCTTTTATAGATTAGATTGTTTTTTGTAGATTTTGGTTTAAGATCTGTGGAATTCACCTGGGACAGTTCTTCTGACAGTCCTCAGTTTTAGTTGCTAGTTATATTTTATTACTAAGCATTTAAACAAACAGAAAGTAGAATCACATAATAGTTGGTTCAATGGAAAGCATTTAAAAAATCTATAAAATATTTTTGAAAAAAAATTGTTTGAAACATTTTTTCTTTCTTTCTAGGGTATATGTTTTGGAGGAAGATGTAAAACCAGGGACCGGCAGTGTAAATATATCTGGGGTGAAAGTGAGTCAGTTACTGTTTCTAGGTTGGTTGTCATTGGTGTTGAAAGATTATCTTAGCTGAGAAAAATGATGGAAGAGACATATTCAGAACCATTAAAAGCTGCTAGGGCTCTCCCTCCCTCTTTTCCCTCATCATTTTGTTTTTCCATCCTCTTTTCCAGCTTTTTCTCCAGTGTTGGTTAACTTACTGGTGATCATTTTGAAGTCTTAGCTTTAGCTTCTCATTAATAACCACCTGGGGAGCCTAAACTCCTGTTTAGTGATTTATTTCACTGTTTTCTGGACATTTTGCACCAATAAACCCTGGTCAATCTTAGCAGAATCCTAAACGGTCCTGTGGTACCAGTTTTTCATTGAGAACATTATTCGGAGTTTCACAGGCCACCTGCAGATCATTGGTACTGCAGTTCACAGATTTGGAAGCTCTGCTTGCTTTGATTGCTCATTGCCATTTCCCAGGACCTGACTTTTCATAGTCTTCACCATCTTAAAAGATACTTGTTTCTGTTTTTAGAGGTGACAGCTGCTGACAGGTACTGCTATGAGAAGCTCAATATTGAAGGGACTGAGAAGGGAAACTGTGGAAGAGACAGGGACTCTTGGATACAGTGCAATAAACAGTAAGTTGATTCCTTTAGAAAACAACTGGTATATGTTTATCCCTGATCCATTTCTTTAGCTGGCCTGAAGAGGCTCAGAAAGTCTCTGTACAGAGCAGACTTCTCTTGGCTTTCTTCAGATTTAGTGCAGGAAATTCTAGAGGGAGGGAAGTGTCAACAGGAAATGATCTCTGTCAAGAACCATCTGAACTAGAAGTGGTGCTGGTACTCTTGGTGAGGCTGAGCAGTGCAGAGGGGAGCAGTCTATGGGCTTGTGGTTTCACGTCTCAGTGTGGTGTTCACCTTTTATGCTGTGCAGTTGCACTGCTAAGTCATGTTCAGTTTTCATTGTAGCCCTCCACACGTTTTCTTGCAAGTGGCTGTCTAAACCATTGTTCCACATTCTGTATTTATAAAGTTGATTGTTTCTTCCTATTTCTGAACCTTTTGACAGGTGAGTTTTCCATTCTGTCAGTGATTGAATTCTAGTCCTGCCTGAAGGTGGAATAATGTCATTTCTGACCTTTCTGTGCAGATTTGATAACCTTACTTTTGTTCTGTTACAAATTAATGAATAAAAATTATTAAGTAATACGTGAGAGGCCAGACAGTGCATGAGTTATGAAGTTCCTTCAACAGCTGAGCTGAACTTGGTGTCTCTAGTTCCCTTACATATGTGTCGTAGAAGAGTTTGTGTAAACCCAGTATCTACTGCTTCTCCTTGAAAGCTTCCTGCTTTCTACTCAGAGCATTTTTGATAATACATCTTAAAAAAAGATTCTTTTTCCTGTCTGAGGTCCAAGGAGAATAATTTTCATTGGAAACAAGGCATTATTTATGGGAGTTACTGTCAGTGGGTGAAAGGGAAGAACTAACAACCATGTTACAAAACAAGTGAAGAAAAACTCACTTCTTTGATAGCCCATTTTCACAGAATTTTCTTTTCAGTATCTGTTTATTCTCTCAATGCAGGGATGTGCTTTGTGGATACCTTCTGTGCTCCAATATATCCAGTGTGCCCAGACTAGGTGAACTTGATGGTGAAATCACATCCTCAATCTTGCATTTTGGAAGAGTCTACAACTGCAGGTAACTGAAAATCCTGATAACAGAACAGTGACAGTCAATATCTGTCTTGCATGGGAAAGCAGCTTTCTCATTCTGAAGTGTAGAACACCTGTTTCCACTAAAATCTTTTCCTGTTAACCCATAAACTATTATTGCTTAGCCTGTGTTAAGCTTCAGGATCTTGACTGCATGTGGGGAGCAGATGTTTTGCAGTCCTCTGGGTTGTAGTTAATTTTGCCTGTAGAGTCATAATACTCTTCTCTGGCCTCTTGATTTTACATTCTTTAGTGTTCATGAAGTACTTAATGTACTCAAAATACTTCGACATATGCCTGCACTGCAAAAGCTCACTGGCAGCTTAATACATTGCCATATGTTAGCTGAATCCCAATTATAGACCTGGTGTGTTCACATAGCTTCACACAACTGTAAGATGGAACAAAGTCTTACACAGTCAAACACAATGTTTTATCCAACACCAGCTCTTACACAGGAAAAATGGTGTTTTCACTGTTACATTAGTTTGGTGTAACTATACTGCATTTTGGTTTGTTTTGCGTTAGGGCCAGTGATAAGTAAGCTGGTGTGTACTCTTTTCTGGGTGTCATACAACACAGACAGAAACAAAGGCAGCAGCCTGGAGCCCAGTTTCTCAAGCAGTCCCATCTAGTCACAGCACAGGTCCCCAAGGTCCTCTTGGTTGTCTTGCAGTGGTGGCCACGTGAAGCTCGATGAGGAGACAGACCTGGGCTATGTGGAGAACGGGACTCCGTGTGGGCCGAGCATGGTGTGCCTGGATCATCGCTGCCTCCCCATCGAGGCCTTCAACTTCAGCACCTGCCCAGGCACCACAGACAGCCAAATCTGTTCAGGACATGGTGTACGTTCTTGTACTCTTGAACCCTTTTTTATGTTTTTGCTGAGTAGCTGGTGTGTAGTGTACTAGCCAGACCTTTGAGGAAGCCAGCAGCGTGATTCTAGGAGTATTAATACTGGAGAAACTTTGGGAAAGGAAAGGGGGAGGAGGCTCATAAATAAACATAATGCATACCAGTCAAGTCATCTTAAACAATGTGTCTCAGTAAGTACATATTAGTTTTGCAAAAAATTTATCTGTCAGTTCTTTTGCTATCTCTTGATAGCTATCTTGGCTAATTTAGTATTTTCTCAGGCAACATATTGGAGAATATAAATGTTCAAGGACAGAGAAACTTGAGTGTATGTTCTTCCAGATGCTCTTTTAATTTTCTCTTTATTATGTCAACAGACAAGAAGTTTCATAAAGCTGTTGATTTTGTTGGCTAAAAGTCACTTTGGTCTAGAGAAGAGGTCACTGAGCTGGCTTTTGGCTAGTGGCAGCTTCTCTGCTCAGTGCACAGCCTATGGCTTTCCTGTGGCCCCTGGTGAGACTTTTAGTCCCTCACATGATTTGAAACAGTGCCCAGGTCCCTTTGGCTGAGCTGAGATCAAAGCAATTGTTCCCTCATAATATTCTTTTTCTTTTACACTGCATCAAAACTCCCTTTTTTGTCTGAAATTAATCACTTCATCATATTTTGAAAAAATAAAATCATTGAGAAAAATCAGTTTATGTAAGTCAATTATAAATGGCTCTTTTAAATATATGACATTAAAACACATTAAGGTACTTATTACATATATTTCTATACAAAGTATAACATTACATCTAATACATGTATACCGAACATATACATTAAAAATTACTATATATTAACAACGTTTTGCAAAATTTTGCAGGCAGTCAAAATCAGTTCTATATGACTGTACCTGTGCTGTGGGTATTAATTATGGGAATAAAATAGTTTTGTGATTTTATTCTGAGCTACACTTTTGGCTGCAGGTTTGTAGCAATGAAATAAAGTGTGTTTGTGACCGATTCTGGGGAGGAGATGACTGCAGTTCTCGGATCAAAGATGATATGTTTTTTGATAAAGATGCCATCAATAAAGGTACTTTGTTACAATTTTTACCAATAACTGGAAAAGCTTGAATTTGAGGAAGGTTCATTAAACAAAACTGTATCTCCTTCTCTCTCAGTTAGCTTACACCATGATTGCCATTAGGAGACAGACTCCCTTCTGCTCCTCCCACAGCAGAATATTCAGTGGCTGTGAAACAGGTCTTAGGCCTGGGGCTGGATGTGCACAGTGCTGCTCACAAGCACTCAGTAAATCTCTCAGTACTGCTACCAGTGTATCTGGTTGTACCTTGCTTGTCTCAGTCACTTGAATGGCCTTATTAAGTATATTGATAAGATTAGGACAAGCAAGAAGTTTTAATATCTAGCTAGAAAGATAACCTTGCTTAACTGGTTTTATTTGTATAGTCTATTTTTTATTACATGGCCAGTATGCAGAATGTTGGCACACAAATTTTAGGCTTTTACATTTTTTGAATTGAATGTTTTTATTCACCTTTAGGCTTGCATACAAGAGGATACATTGTGGAAAAATGGGAGTGTAAATGTTTTTCATTCTAAAACCATGTGGGGGGACAGTTTTAAAATTTCTATAATGTCACAGCTTTCCCATGTAGCAGGTGTTAAGAGAAATGGACATAGAGGGCAAAGCTTGATTTACGAACCACCTTTTTATGTCCATGCTGAATTGGCATAGTACAAGTTGTCTAAGGTTTTTGAAAGACAGCATTCTTACTGGTTTTGTATATGTTTCTCCTAAGATGCTGTGTATTTTTCCTCTTTCTTGTGTTTCCAGGTGTTGTTAGCACAAATATAATAATAGGGGCTATTGCTGGCACCATTTTAGTGTTGGCTCTCGTTTTAGGAATAACTGGCTGGGGTTACAAGTAAGTAAATTTTATTCTTCTTAATACAGTTAAAATTACATTTATTCATCTGATAGCTGATTATGCTATAAAAAGAAGAATCCAAACATAATCTAAAAAATCTAAATTGAATTGTATTTATAAAGCAAAATTTTTATAGCATTAGCTATTTTCAAACAATTCTGATGTGTTTGTGATTTTGGAGAGCTTGATCCAGGTTTGAAATTGACTTCCTATTTAGTTATTTCTTTTCTCTAGATGATCAGACTATGATTTTACTGTATCTGACAAAGGAAATACAGCAATACAATTTGATTCAGTTATAAATCTTTCCTAATGGCAAATTAAATTAACACAATTGGTCTTCAGTCAGTCTGTGAAGAATTTAACCTTAGGCTTCCTTAAACAGATGTTTATATTCAGTCAGCTTAACCAGAAATTAATCCAGGTGTATTTTTGGTAAGAGAGATATGTAATTTGCATATAAGGTGCAAGTTCTCTTCTGTTACAGAGCTGTCAGTGTTCCACTCACAGAAATGGATTATTTGAGCCTGACCAATATTTTACAGTTTCTATCCTATTGTGATTTTCTTCTAAAAACAGAGGGGTTTAGTTTTTTTGAATATATTAATAAAAGAGTCAAGGTACTTACTTTTTCACATGAGTTTCAGTGAGAGTGGCTCTTGAAGTCCTTCCTCCAAAGGTCTCCAGTGTGCTTGGAGAGAAGGGCAAGTTCAGGTTCAGCTGCACTCAGTGCTGTAGTGAGGCACTGGCACATCCCCTGCTGGTTTGTTAAACTGAGGTCGAGTGATGGCAGCTCAAAAATATGTAACAAAAGAAGCATGTGGGAAAAAGTAGGAAGATTAGGATAGTAAAAAGGTAGGTATATCACCTTTAGCTTCAGGCAGTATTTGAAAATCTGAACTTGTATTTTGAGTAAAATTACAAAAGTTAAGGGCTCACTTTGAGATCACATCTAGCCAGTGGGATTACTTTTTGGAGGTGGAGGGTAAGAGTGCACCTCTCCCTAGCAGCTTCACTTAAACGATCATGAACTGTACCTCCAACTCAGCTCTGACTTCAGCCATCAACATAAGTATATTTGCCTTGTTTATTCTGATCTAATATATTTATGAGTATGTTTATTTCAGAAGTGTTTTCTGTAGAAATATTTTGAGCAAAGTTTTCAATCTGCATACATTGCTGTTCTCTTTACATTTTTTTCTCTTATTTGCCATGTATACCTGCATACTGATAACTCACTCTTCTTTCTTTCTCTTATCTTTGTATGGAAAGAAACTACAGAAGACAGAGGTATGTGATAAAAGGAACTGAATATCTCTTAGAAAGCTCCAAAAATAGCTTTTCTTCTCTCTTGCTTGTACATGCTATAAAGAAAATATAGTGATCACTGTATTTTCTATAAAGAAAATACAATGATGAATTATCATATTTTAAAGAATATTTGCTTGAATATATGAATTTGGTGTCTATTCTATGAATGAATGCATTGCTTGAAATCCTCATTTCACTGGACTCAGTAGCAAAAGTAAAGTTGATTTCTGAGATAGACTATTTTATTTAGGAAAACAGGAAAATATTTCTAATAAGAGAGATTGAAAATCTGCTATTAGAGGTCGAAGTGTTCTTGAAAGGCTGGGTATTAAATAATTAATATTAACAAGATGTTCAGGAGCCTTTTTGAGACAAATTCATTCCTGGAGCTTCTACTCAGTTAAAAATGCAATGCAGTTAAATGGCTGTGTGAATGAAGAGCCCATTCTTTTCTACCAGCCTGCTGGATTGATTTGTAGCTAAAGCTAAAAAAAGCTAAAGCTACTGTCATCAGTACAGAGCTGAGCTTTGACCCTTTCAAGCTTGTGGCCAAAATCCAGAGTTCCTTATAAGTGGGGTTTGGCTCCTGGGAGGCCACATCCCTTTGATCAAGTATCTGCCTGGCCAACAGATCTTCTGGGAAGGAGCTGGCTCCTTCCTCTCCTTATCCCCCATAGATAAAATTTTCAGATTTTCCTGGTTTTGGCCTATATCACTGCCTCCTTGTCCAAGCTTCTCCTTTTTTTGTTGCCACTGCCCGTTGTGCTTGTTCTCCATGTCCACTGCCTGTGTGGTGCTTTCTCTGCCAGGCTCAAAAAAACCCCAACAGCAACCTGCCAAGTGCTGGGTGCATACTGCAATGTCAGATAGGTGGCTGGAGCAGTAATGGGGAAAAGGCAAAGAAGTTGAAGTCAAGCCCTACAGAGAGGTGGGTAGGTGGGAAATGTTACCCAGCACAAGGGAGGCAGAATTTAGGGTTTGGTGCTCCTGAGTGGCATTTGATGTATCTATAAGCTCAGAGTAACATGGTCATCAAGTCACTCTAATGTGAGTGCATGACTCTTGGCTGAGGACAGAGCAGCCAAAGCCTCAAAATACTGAGAAACACTTCCCGCTCATATTCGCATTGGAATATTAGAGAATCTTTTTCAAATTCATTCATCTTCCGAAATTAGTATATGGACAGAAACGTGTGAGTATGCAGTCAGTCTGCATCTGTGCCTAAGGGCAGGGGCAGAGTGGAAACCAGCATAAGCTGAGGCTTCCGAAAGAGGTGGAGGGCTCCATAATTTTAAAGGAGATACTTAGCAACTAAATCTCTTTCATGCAGAAAATGGACTTCTGCAGTAGAATAATTTTGGATTTGTACAGGGACTGATTCATAAATGAAAAAGACAGACATTTGTCAGTGTCCAGAGTGTTCTTTTATTTTTAACTGTTTATGATTACTCCTTAAATAAAGATGAAGACAAGCCACTGAGGTAATTTTGGGCGTGACATAAGGAATGATATTTGGTAGTATTAAGAAACTGAAATGAGTAAACTAGAAGCAATAAAAAGAGCAAATTAGCAAGAATTCTACAAGCTGAGACTGTGTCACTTAAAGGAAACAGCTACATGGGAGAAGTTATTTCTGACAGAGTACCATGAGGGCAGTTTGCTGGAGCAAGCCTGGAGAGCAGGGCTGCCACACTGAGTCAGCTCCTAACAGGTACTGGCCAGGGAATGGGGAAAGAACTGAGACTTGAGAGAGGCTAGAATAAATAATATGGAAGTACTGTGTTCCACTGATTATTTATGTGCCATATAATTATATATTTTTAATACCTTAGGAGCATTAGATGTTCAGATGTAAAGAGAGCCCAGTGCAGGTCTGTAGCTGGACACAATCTGAATGTGAATCAACCTTCTGATTTATGCACATCTTAATAAGGGCAGCCTGAAGCAAAAAAGGGCTTGGGAAGTGCAAGGCTGAACAGATACCTTTCTGGTATGATGATACAGCCAAATAGCAAAGTAGATACTAGTACTAGGGAGGATTTTTCAACTGTAATTGGAATATTTGCATGGCAGTTTTTCTGATGGCAATGAATTCACCATCTGCAAAAAAGTTGCATAACTTAATCAGGACTTTGTAATGTGTAGTTTTGTCCACCAGAGCTGAACTACTAGTGCTGGCCATCACTAGTCAGGTGTGTGTGGCATTTTGTATGCCTTGGCAGATTGAGTCTACTGCAGTAACTGGGAGTAGCTGTGAACCTCTGATGCTGGCATTAGTTCCTCTGTGAAAGAAAAAAGTTAATAAACTGAAGGTTTTTGTCCTCTTGAGGTTTAAACAACTCATTAGGTTGTTGTGTTGCTATTCTTGAATTCAATGATCATCACCAAAAGTAAATGGGAAGCATCTGCCTCAGAAGGATAAAAGCATTCACTTTTCCTGAACTCCTTTTTGTTGCAGGCATGCATTCTGCCATACTTGTACTGCATCTGGGAATGATTTTTGCAACCAGCACAATGAGCCATTTGAAATGTCTGAATTTGGTTATCCAGTGTCTCAAGAACCACAAACTATTCACTTTGAAAATTGTGATCAGAGTTTATCAGTGAAATACTCCTTGTTTTCCCATACCAAAACTACACAATCCACTTATCTGCCCATTTCAGAAGCATGTGGGACTTTCCTCTCAGATGACTGAATTATTTATTGAATTATTGTAGGCTTATTGTGTGTGGTTAGCAGGTTTCCTCAAGGATCGCTATCCTTGCCTCTTTCTTTTAAACTATTATCTGTGCATGTTCATGTGCGTGCTGGTGCCTGTCACGTTTTCTGACTCTACCATGTTTATTATACTTTAGACAAATACCCCAGGGAGATTATGTTAAAAAGCCTGGAGAGGCCGACTCTTTTTATAGCGACATGCCTCCTGGAGTCAGCACAAACTCTGCATCTAGTTCTAAGAAGAGGTCTGCTTTTCTGTCGCATTTTCAGATTTCTACCTGTTCCATCACCCATTATTCCATTAGTCAGAACATTTCATTGTTTTGCAGCAGGTTTGATTCTTTCTTCTTTCTTTGTGAAGTGTTTGAAATAACATTCTTTGTGCTTTGATTACTGATTTTTCTCACATGCACTGAGTTGCTAATTTTGCAATTTGGCCAGAACAAACATGTTTTCCATTGTAAACCCAATTTCAGTTAATCAAATTTTATTATCTCTCTGCTTAAGAATTGTTTTCAAGTAGACTGTAATAATAATTGCTGACTCAAAAAAAATAACCACAATTTTAAAAATCATGGTCATGTAATCAAAGGAAAGGAATACTGTCTTGCTTCAGTAATAGTTATAAACATAATCTGTTCAATATAAATGTTATTTTTATATGTTTGTTTGTCAGTGTCTGGATAATATTCTTGCTGTCTCACATTAAAGTTGATGGTGCTTGCATTTTATTCTGACTGCTAGACTAGTATATTAGATGGTCACCAAGTGTTATCATAGAAAATAATTCTATGAAGACTTTCTGTAGTTTTGTGCTTGCTATTATGAGTAATCAGGGAGGGCATTAGATTTTTCTCTTGGTCAGATTTCACTAATCCTGTTATTGTTCCAGTTACGTTAAAAAGCCCACAATATTTTTAAATGGAAAATTCAGTGAAAAGCATTGGAGTAATTTGTAAATTCCTAAGGTCATTAGGTCATGATGGTTACTACCCCTCTTCAGTTAGAGATCCTTTAATACTAAAATCTTCAGCTAGCACTTTAAAACAATTTATGGGAAGCACAATGCCTTAGGGGGTGTTGACACTCCTGAAGCGCTGCGTAAGAAAACTGCAATTGTCAGTTTTGTAGTCGATAACTGTGCAGTTGATGAAACCATTCCCTTTTTTATAACTTAAAAGAAAATAAAGAGAAATGTATAGAAGGGATACATTTGCAGAAACATTTCCTATTTGGGTATAGCAGCTTGATCCTATGTTCAACTTCATTTAGTCTGTTCTAATGAACATGTTATTAAGAAAACTGCAGTAATGTAGAACTAATAAATTAATTACAATTTTTAAATTCAGCTTTTTATATTTGTGAGTGGATACATTATTTGTTTTCAGGGAGCAAGCATTATTCTTAAAGTTGCACAGTTTATGTTGGAGAATCTTTTCTCATTTAGATAAAATTTGAAAAAAAGTCTTGGGGAAGCAAGTTTTCACAGCTTTGTTTAAGCAGGTGTAGATACGAGTTAAGGAAAAAAAGTTTGGTTTTAAATGAATATTATTTAATGTCTGTCTTCTTCCATTCAGTATCTGTGTTTCTTTTCATACTTCATTTTCTTCATGTGTCTCTGTTTATTATTTGTTAAAAAAATGTAATGGCTTCTAAGGTCTGTCTGTACTAGAGAGTTTTGTTCATCACCAGTTCAGGTATGTTGTGCCACTGTAACGTCTGGAAAAGTAAGTCTGACAAAGATAGCAGTAATGTGATGGAGCTGATAAAGTCCTCCCATTTTAATGCCAAGGCCAGAAGCTGGTCTTGATTTGCTTTTTGTACAAATATGGATGACATCCTTTGGGAGCCATTAGAGTGACCAGGCCACTAGCTGCCTGGGCTTCTCTGTGCTGGAAAGTGCTATGAAATGTTAGTATTAGGATGTTAAAGGATTAAGAGATATCTTTATGATAATTCTTCCTGTTACGAAACAACAAACACCAAAACTGGTATACAGCAAGACACTTCTGAACCTAAAAATAGACCTCTAGGAGGATAAGATTATTAAAACCAGATGTTGATAGATCTTTTGGATTCCAGACCTTTTATGTTGTATAGTTAATTTGAATTAATGAAATCCTGGACTTAATTCAGTGTGTCTGTGATTAGCCTGGTCTTCTGAAAACTGAAGAACATCTGTCAGTTGTCTGCTCTCCTAGGAAAGCAGAGGCTGAAAAAATCTAAGAGTATTCACACTTTAAAACTAGAGAAATAGAGACTGTATGCAAAACTTCTTTGCAGTAAATAAGCCATCTATTCTATCCAGTTTTCAATTTACTCTTGATTTCTTCTCTTTTGGTAGTAATTGTAGATCTCATGGCAAACAGCTAAGCAGTAGCAGCTCTAGTTTTAACAGGAGGGAGCCTTTTCCAAAACCACATTTGTTGGACCTTGCCACACCCATCTCTGGCTCTTTGAATACAAAAAGAAAGACAGACTTTAATTGCTACTAACCATATAGATATAACTACTGGTTTTGGCTTTGGGTTTGGCATTAAGATTATATCCTGTAGGGACTAGCTGACAAAATATAATTAAAAAAAAAAAAAAAAAGAAAATGAGACAGTTACCCCTCCACTGGAGCTACCAGCTGTGGGTGGGAGGATGTTCATTGCAGTTTCCTAGACTTCTCACAGTAGATAGAAGGAGACAGTTCTGCAATAGCATGAGGAGGGAGTGGGCAGCCTGCAGGCGAGAATGTGATGAAAAAAATACCTTGAGCACCGTTGGAAGGGCATCTTCCAGCTTAGAACTGGCGTAGAGCTGGAAATCTGATGTGTGCTTGTGTTTGTGTTTTCCACACTAAAATGTGTGAGAAAGCAATGCTGAAGGCTGGCTCTTGAATGCAGATACACCGAACCACTGCAGGAAGAGCTGGCAAAGTGTTTAACCAGGCAGGGTTTAACCAGGAATCCTGAATGCTCTGCTAGTGCAGACAGACCTTGGGCTGTGTTATGTCACTGGCCTTGGGAATGTGACTCTCTGAACCACTGACCTAACATTGATGTGAGACAATACCCATAACAATAACTGCATCTGAGCCCTCCTGTTCCAGGTCAAATGGATTATCTCATTCCTGGAGTGAAAGGATCCCAGACACAAAACATATTTCAGACATTTGTGAAAATGGGAGGCCTAGAAGTAATTCTTGGCAAGGTAAGTGTGAACCTCTGTGCTGGCCACAGTGGAAACCAGCCTCTGGGCCATTGCTGCTCTGCTGAAAGTTTGGCTGGTCTTAGGACAGCAGCATGACTCCTTAAAATTGTGCTAATTTTTGCTAACGTGGAATTGGGATTTAGAAGCACTCTAACAAGCACCTTTTATTTGCACATAGAAATAACATTTAATGTCTCCTATTCCTCCACGGTGAGCTAAAATGAAAATGAGGAAGAAATGTCTTCGGTCTTGCCAGCTTTTGTGATTTTCAGGCAGTGTTTAGTGTTTTTCTTGAAGTGTAGTGGTTTTCTCAAATGAAAGCTATAATTAAGGAATTTTTTGTTCTGCAGAGTTGTAGCAAAAAGTAGGGAAAGATCACCTTAGTGGAAGGTTTATCTTGTCTGTGACAAATGAAGGGGGCCTGACCTGTGACTTCTAAATGATTAAAGCTAATGAGGTAATGACTCTTTTGCTGTGAATGCAAAAAAGAATATAATTTGGCATGAGATGCAGGTGAGTTTCAAGTTCTTTTATCATCTGTTTTTATCCTTTGATTTCTTTCAGGTAATATAGGAGGAAACAGAAAGAAAGTCAGAGGCAAAAGATTTAGGCCACGGTCTAATTCAACTGAGTAAGTCTGAATTTAAAACAGCAAAGCCAAAAAAGAACAGATTTCATATTTGTGTTTTGTAGATGGAGTTAAGCATACTGAAAAGTAGACAGCTGCATTTTTGCTCTGTGGTCCATTCTGATTGCTGACTGATAATCTGGTAAATGATTTGGCTAATGTATTTCAGCCTCTTTCTATGTATTCCTAAAAAAATTAACCACCAATTTTCTTTTTTATGTAGGCTTCCTCACAGTCGTTTCCATAGCAATTCCCAATGATTGTGGCAGCCTGCACCATCACTGCAGGCTTCTGTCTACAGTAAACTGCCATTGCTGAGTGTATCCTGGTTCAATTTCTGATAACCTGTTTCCTACCCTTGTCTTCACCATGGGTTGGGCCATTGCAGAGTTAGAGATTTGTATCTCTGTGTACGTGCCTGGAGGTTTTAGGAGAGGTATCTGTCTACTTTGAAAGTACTTTGAAGTTTATTGTTGTAAGCCTGAATCATCCAGTCTTGAGTAAGTCTTGCACTAAATAGGTAATGAGAGTTCTTACTAAACAACTGATGCAACTGATCCTAGTATGGCTTAGAGTTGCTTTCTATATTCATTGGTTTCTTACATTTATTGAAGAGCTTGTGTGCAGTACTCTCCACAGGGAAAGAGCCTTTCTTATGTACTTAAGCCTGCTGGCTGAGGCTCCTTTTGTGAATGAGCAGTGAGTGTCTGGAAGCATCATGCCTTGTCAAGCACTGGCCTGTTCTTACAGCACACAGGAATGACCTCTGATCACAGTGGCGAGGACAGTGCCCTTTCCCTCTATCATTAGTAGTAACTTGGCACCTCTGTGGGCAAATGGGCTTCATACCAACCCTGATGAAAACTAATAATGCTAACTCTTCCCTGGGCCCTGCATTCTTCAGTTTGAGGTTTTTGAGTTCTGAAACTTTTCTTCCACCTGCAGTGCACTGTCTTGAGGTGAGTAAGCTCAGAAAGGTTCAGAGAGAAAATGCTGTTGCAAGTTAGAGAAACAGTAGTTTGATACATGCTGTAATTGTAACATTGCATGGTCAAAATGGCAATAGGGAACCAGAAATTTCAGCCCCAGATCCCTTGAAGGAGTTTATCTGTCAAATGCTTCTGTGCTCTTGGTCTTTGTGTTGATAAACTGTTACTGGATTGTTATTTTGCTCGTTTGCGTTTCTCTGCATGAGCCAGTTTGATGAAAACAAAATTAGTTTGAACAAATTGCTAAGAATACAAATATGATCTTTAAAAACTTGGTCAGTGCTTCCCTTAATTTTCCAAAATGTATTTCTTAAACAAAACTTGTTAAAGAAGAAGCTTAAGTTAATGAAGTGCATATTTGGGCTGAATTGGTCCATGAAGAATGAAACCAGGTCAGATCTTTTTAGCTTAGAGTGAACGTAACTTCATATGAAGAGTATTTTTTTCCTCTATGCTGCTGAGCTTGTATCTTATAAATTTGCACTGAGAATCTTGGAGTAGACAGAGGGTAGGTAGAGTGAGTTGGAAATATTTTCCCTGTATACTTTTTTCTCTTTTAAAAGTGCCTCTGAATTTCTACCTAATTCTCTGCTTTCCTTCTTGCTACATGGTATTGTCCCTCAATTCAGCAGCAGTTCTGGTGCTAGAGCGAGGGGGCTTCTACTTCCTAAGGGCTGTGCAGCATCTTATTAGGGATGAAGCACAACATGTGCTCCTCGGAGAGACCTGCCCAGCAAGAAAACCCAGCCCATTCTCCTGATAGGGTTTGTCTTGGGTTGCATAGGACTGCACGGCTTGTCTAAGTCTCCTTGGCAAGCCTGTAACCTCGTAGAGGGTTTCCACTGAATGATCCACATGTTGTGCTGGGGAATTGAGAGAATTGCTGAGTGTGCACAGTGGCCCTAGTTAGAGGGATGGTTTCCTTTATGAGTGGAGAAAATCGACTGAGAATGATCAAACTGTGGTCAGCAATTTACTCATTAGGAAAACAAAAAGCAACACCTGCTGCTTTCAGGATGCCTTGGAATACATGGTGCTTTTTCCTAGACAAATTTACCTTCTTTCTCTTGGAGATGTAGAAGAACCCTCAATCTGTTTTGAAGCAGTGGATGGCATTTGGCAAGTCCACCTGTGTGGCCCCTGGGAGTCCAATGAAGCATGCTTATTGACATGGAAGGAAAGGGTCTGTTGGTTCCCCGTTAGCAGTAGAGACAGCATAGTTAACCACTAGAAAATTGGGCTAATTTGGGTCATGCCTTGTGCAGAATTTAGGATTTTTTTAGAAGCAGGTGTGTACTACTAGTACAGTTGTCCATAGAAGTATTTGATGTTTGCATGTCTTCAATAGCTGCATGTATTATGCCAAGATTTTTTTTATATATACAGCCAAGCAGCAAATACAGTTGTGCCATTAATAATTCAAGCAAAATTTCTTAAACACTGAGCAAAGTTTGAGCTCTGCATCACCCACAAGCAGCACTGACAGGAAGGTTGCAAGCAGTTGAGCACTTGCTGAAAAATGTACTGTTGACACCTTTGTGTGACCCCTTGTACCTAACAGATACGTGAACATGGCTTCTGCTAAGGGTATAGCTTTATTGAGACTGCTGGGACATTTTAAATTGTTTCTGTGTGTCTTAAAACAACATGCGTGTTCTTTACCAGCCAGATGCTTCAGTTCAAACAGAAGGAATGCCAACAGTCCAAATGTTTCTGCAGCTTTTTCACAGACAGGGTTGATGACATAGCCTGAAAAAACAAGTTTCTATTAAAATCAATAAGAATTGTCCAGAATTTATAATGAGATTTTTCTGAATAAGCTGACAGTTGAATTGTGAGCTTATGTTAAAACAGGTCCCAGGGAATGGGCTTTTTGCCAAACAGCAATTCTGACCTTTGCTAATTTGCACTGCTTTTCTGTAAGCATTTGTCTTCCTCATTTTTTTGTTATAACTGATACAAACATCTTTGGCTTAGACTTTCTGTTATATATTGTCTTTTTGCAGCAGGGTAACCCATGCATCTGAGCCTGGGCTTTCTCTCGCCCACCAAATCCTGGCCCAAGGCATAAGCCCAGGGGGTTCTGACCACCCCCAGACAGGGAGTCGGGATCACAGGTCAGTCTCACCTGCCCCTGCATTCTGGGCTGCCATTTTATCCCGGGAAAAATCCCCTCCCTCAGTTTACAATAGTTTCACTGTGGCAAAACACCATGACTGCTTGGAGGTGCTCCTGCTGATGCAGTGCTAGTTAACCTTCCTCCTTGCCAGCCTGAGGAGTATGATTAGTCTTGAGCCCAGGTCTTTTGCCTTGTTGCATGTTGCGCTACAAGCCAAATCGAGCTGTTGATCTAGCTATAGGCTTACATATAAAGACACCTGTGTTTCAAACAAGAATTTCTTAAAGCAATTGTGGATTCTGGCCATCGCTAATGAACATGTGGCCAGGAAGATCAGCCTGAAAGCTTTCTAATGGTATCATGTAGTGGTCTGCAGTAACTTGAGTTTAACCTTTCTGTGACAGATGAATTGAGGTGTTGAGCAACGGTCTGTAATACAACCAGTCCCAGGAAATCCTGAAGCACAGTTGTGCAACACCTGCACGCTTTGATACCACGTTACATTTGGTTATCTAATGCGGGAAGCCAGATTGGGAGTGTTTCATGGTTACCAAAAGACCCTTTCCAATGATCAAAAAGCAAGTCAAAAGCACTGCAGCAAGTACAAGAAAATGTGTGGTTGCATCTACAATTAAAGCTAACTCAGAAGTTTATCGGTTCCTGGTGATGCTGATGTTAGCCTGTTGCTTCACTTGTGGTTCATCTGTTGCTGCACTACCCCTTCTGACATTTTCTTCCTCTAAGACCCCAAGCTGGGAAGTATCAAGCACTCCTAATTACTGATAAATAAGCGAGCTGAGGAAGCTACTTAGAAGCACTTGTGGCTGAGGGCGAGTACTTTCTGAGAGCTGTGGCTGTGCTTGTGCCGGGTGGGGAGGAGATGTTCCAGAGCAAAAAAGGAGCAAAAGAAGTTGGAAAAGTGCTGCTGTTTTTGTTGTCAATGTGGTTTGAAATATGGTGGGGGTTTAATGACATGATCTGGCCTGATCTTTACTCATCTGAGAAATCCCTTGCAAGGCCTGTTCCCATGTGTGAGGTCACTGGAGTATCTCTCATAAGCACGGGTGGTGAGAACTGGCCCTGAAATATGAAAAATAACTTAAAAAATATTTTTTTCTCCCATTTTCTTTGGTTACAATTTGTTTCTTATTTCAGAGTGTGCTGGTCTTTATTATATAAAAGTGGTGATCACAAATAATCATTAAACTGTTGCTATTCTTATACAATAAGAATGGACTTTAAACTGGAATCGGCAGAAATCTGTTTCTACATTGCCCTTTTAGCTTAACATGACAGAGGGGGAGGAATTTGTTAATCTTTTTACTGAGGGCCAAGAGAAACCAGTTACAAAAAAAAAATTTCTTCTTCCCTGGTAATACTACTGTCAGATAATTAAACATCTTTGATTTCATAGTTTTCATGTAACTAATATGAGTATGCAGCTCAGAGGGTTTTTTCCTAAAAAAGTGTGGTTTGGTATCAAGATTGCTTTTGTCAAATGCAAGATAACTCTGCAGCCCACCTCCATTAACGCTCTTTGTGGTCCTACCAAATTAAGCAATTACTGAAAAATCAGAGGGTTACTTGCACATAAGTGTAAAGATTGCTGCTGTAGTGGCAAATGTTTCAAGCCTTTTAACACACCGAGGCTGAAATTCATTCCTATAGAAATGGCCAAGCTCAAGTTCCTGTTCTAATTAAGCTGTTAGCCTGCAATTCATTCTAGATGGCTGCAAATTTCTGTCCTCAACAAGCAAACTGCAGGATTGGAGCCAAAATACTCCTTTCATCCTTATTCTGAATTCACAATAGTAATTGAAACCACGAGTTTAATGCTGGCCCTCTGCATAGGAGTGAATTTTACCCTGAAGACATTACATTACATGAATAATGTATCCCAAAGGGTTTCCATATTAATCAAATATATGAGTCTTGTTGTAGGTCAGATTTCTCATGCAGTTGTACACGTTGCCTAGTCCTCACCCAACATTCATACTGATTTATTTGCCATATTCACTTGCATTTTGGGGATGAAGTCATCCTTGCTAAGCTTGTGCTGTGTGTTCTCAGATTTTCTATTCTTGTTCTTCTGCTTTCTCTGTTCCTTCCATTGCTTTCTGCAGGTATTTAAACCCATGGTTCAAAAGAGAATATAATGTAGCTAAGTGGGTAGAAGATGTGAATAAAAACACTGAAGGACCATACTTTAGGTATTTTGTAAATTAATTCTATATCATTTTTAAGAGTTGTTCCAGCATATACAAATATCTTGGGACTCTTACCTTGTATAAATCAATACAAGTTACTGTAGGTGCAAAGGGCCCCTCTTCTTTTGCTGCATTTTGATGTCTGTTTTTGGCTTCATGTGCAATTTACGATTATTTTTCTGAATGTTTTAATGAAGCCATTGAAAAGGGTCTGTGTAGTGCATGCTTTCCCACCACCATCTAGAGCTTGTAGTAGCTTTCTCATCATTTTATGCCAAGTAGTGTTTTATGGGCATGAGACATATTTATCACTAATAAAGTAGTATTAACTTAAATAGACTGTAATGTACTGAAGCAAGTGGTTTCGTAACACATTGACTCTACCCACTGTCTTATATAGTGCATACTAAATTTTCAATGAAAAAAAGAATAAAAAGTAGTGGTACTTTACCCTCAGCATACATCAAAATAATATTGTAATTGGAAAATGAAATGTATGGGAATATACTCTGTGCTCTATTTAACAAAACACTAATGAATCTGTTACAAGCAAGTGTAGGGTTCGGCCAAAAATATCACTTCTTTTTAAATGGGGAAGGTGTGTAACTCTTAAATCATAGTATAAGTTTTAGAAAGGCTTTTCAATGAACAAAGAGGGCAAATGAGGTAAAGCCTGTCAGTCCTGGTCTCAGTCCTGAACAAGACTTCCTTGTGTCTTCCTGACACACAGCTTAGGGTTGTGCTGTAGGGTTGTTGTGATTGTGCCAGCTGGTATCAGCCTGGTCTCTGTAGTGATGCTTGGACTTTCAGGTAGGGTGTGTTGAGTCTGGTGGTTTTACCACTGGGATATAGGATGCAGTTCTGGCGTCCACAATTCAATAAGCATGTTCAGGAACCAGGGAGGGTGAAGCCCAGAGAAACCTTAGAAGGGACTGCAGGGCCCCAAGGTGCTCAGTTTAATGGAGCAGCCAAATGTTCAGCTGATCATAATATCCTCATAGCTGCATATGGAGTAAAATCTTTGCAGGATGTCCTTTAAACTAGCAGACCAAGACTGATAACAACCAGAAGTCACTGGAAGGTGAAACAGGGAAAACTCACACTAGAAATGAGGGTTTTTTTTATTAGCAAATTTTTTATTAGTGTTCCTAGTACTCACTGAACCTTTGTTGCTCGAGGCAAGGCCATCAGTCACACACCATAACCTAACCCCATAGCTGTCGTTCAGGGTGTTTATATCAGAAGCCACAGTTAACACAGTGACCACAGTTAACAAAGACATTGATGGAATATGAATATAGCACTAATTTGAAAGATGTTACTTCAAATGGTTTAGTTAGGCTTGAATTCCTGTTTGGATACTCTTAATTTGGCTTTCATCTTTACTAGCAGTATATCTTGATTTACTAACTGGATTAAATTAATGGGACCATACCACACCCCTCAGGGTTTTCATCTTTAGCACTTACTGAGTCACATTTCTAATGTGCTTGAGATAAACCAAGCATTTTAAAAATGTAAATGAGGATTGAGGTGACCCATGTGAGTTTTAAGGGCTGTATATCAGCAGAGATAAAACAAATGAAAAATTTTATATCGTAGAAGCTTAGTAATCATTGCCTGCATCAGTAGCTTTAGAAATGAGGGAGAAACAAGTATAAATTTAGAAACTTTAATGTCCTAATTGATTGAGGTAACCATGGGGAAGTATTCTGCGGGGACATTGTGGAAGGCAAAGTATCAGATCCTGCCCTGGGATGAGTTGCCATGGGCTTATGAAAGGCTGAACTGAAAAGTTTCTCCCCAAAACTCAGGTGCAATTTTGGTTAAACTGTCACAAACTGGAAAACATTGTTCCTAAGAACAGTGTATCAGAACACCATATGGCTGGGTTTTGAGCCTCCAAAGTGATTAATGAACAAAACAAAACAAATCTTGTTTGATAAAGCAGAAAGTCAGGCTGAAGTCAGACTGTCCAGCTGATACTAGATTTAGGAAACATAGCCCAGGATAAGACATTTACACCAGATAATTAGCTTAGATTTTTCTTTTCTTTTAAAGATGTCCTGAAAGTAACAGTGCTGTTTTGCTTGTCTCCCTATAGTTTTAATAATAATGTGTTGATGACTGGTGCTGCTTCAGTTAGAGTTGAAGGAGAATTGGGTAAAAAGATAAAAACACTTCCCACAGTTCTGAGGATCATTGCAGATTTTCAGCAAATAGAGATATTACTCATTACAGAGACTTTCTCCATTAGCTTAAAAAACCCAGTATAAATCAAAATCTGTCTTCCTGACACCTAGGGTCTTAGTTATTAATATTTTTTTCTAGGCTATAATCTGATGGGTATTTCTATATAATTACTTTTTATTAATGATAATAATAATAGTAGCTTGTGCCTCTGGTGCCAGAAAGCTCCCAGATGTGAGATTTTCTTCTATAGGAAAAAAAATAGCTGAAAAAACCCCTCATTTTCCTGCACAAAGTGTGGGCTAGGTTTTAATTTTGCATTTCAGGCTGTAGCTGCATATCCCCAGCAATATCCTCAGGCAGGAAACATTTCCCTGATTTCTTGCTCTGCTGCAAGAGATGCTTTTTTACCAGTGTGCTACTACTGTTTATTTTTCTTACTGCCAATTACAGTGGCTAGTGCACAGACTGACAGTGTGAAAGATAGTTAAGGATTACTCAAAACCCTCACTGTATCTTGAAAGATTCAGCAACCATGGTAGTATCAGAAAATAAACTCCAAAGATGGCATTTCTGTAGATAATTACAGACAAAAAAGACTAGAAGTCACCTGAAGCACTGAGCTTCTACATTTGATTTAAATAAAATATTTATAATAACTTAGATTTTATGGGAGTTGCTTAAGTATAAAAATAATTTATAAAGATAACAGGGTTATTAGAGACCCAGGACACATACCCAGAAGGCAAATGGTCATCCCACATCAGAATGGCACTGGCAAGGGGCATGAAAGGCAGGAGATGACAAGCTATCATTTCCCTCCTATTTTTAATGTGCTTTGGTGTTCCTGCTGTCTCCTTCCTTGATTTCTTCTCAGCTCCTGCTCAGCTGACCATTAGCCAGAGTTGGCTGTGCTGCTCCAATAGGTCCAGTGCCTTCCAGCTCAGCATCCCACTGGTCCCAGAGCCGTGCCAGTCTTTGCTCCCTGCTGTCACTGAGGCAGCTTTACACCATGCTTAAAGACAAAGAAGAGTTTTCCCCATTACAACCATTAAGTGGAATTTTGGCCATGTTGTCAGACAATGAAAAAAATGCCACTGACATCAGTAGAATCAGGATTTCATTTCAAGAGTGGAGGAGGAGAGATCATTGAAGCGTGTCAGTGTCTGCCTCTGGGGCACCACTGTGCAGTGTTTAAAGTGGGCTGCTCAAGCCACAGCCTTTGTCTCTTCTGCAGCCCCCCATGAGCTGGGTCTGCCCTCTGCTGCTGCACTCTCTTGAAGAAACTTGTACACAAATGGCTTTAAAAGTAACTGCATTTAAAATATTAAAATGTTTAGCCACTTCAGTGTTTTAACAACATCCCAACTTCCTAATGTAGGATAATTTAGGCTGTTGGTGTCCTACAAAGAGCTGAACCCTTTGTAGCAAAGGTCAGCTTGGGCTGATGGTATCTACATTTGGCAATGTGTTCAGCTGGTTGAATGTTAATTGAATTTCATTAAATAGTTTCAGTTGTGAAACAAACAAGCACAGTTTATGAACAGTTTGGCTCTTTCAGGGCCACCTGCCTTGAGTTCAGATGAAATGACACAAGATGTCGCAAGATGTTTAGATGTGTGACAAGGTGACACATTTCCCACTGTCTCTTGTGAGCCAACCCTCCCAGTTCAGGTGAGGAGAAGGCAGAGCATGCAGGTACCCAGCTGCAGGAGACCTCATGCAGATCTCCTCCTGCTGCTGCAGTGGTTTGTTGTGGATCCCAGCATGGTCTCCCCACACTCAAAGTTTCAGCTTCCAGGACAGAAAAGTGGATGCAAAGTGGCCACTACATCTTATTTTCTAGTCAGAAATCAGATTTTTTGCTGCGTGTTGAAATGCATGGCTTTATTTGGGGTTGGCAGGAAAGCCTCGGAATCTCAGTTGTGTTGTGTACAGGGCAGAATGCAGTGTTAGTTTCTTGTATAAATTCCATATGGAAGCAACAGTTGGCATGAAAGCTAATGGATTTCATAGCAGGAGAACTAAAACCCCAGTGAAAGCTAAATGGATCCCACCCTTGCCCAAAACCGCAATGTTTTCCCTACCTTTAACCCCAGCATTTCCTGCAAGTGTCCCTGAATGCTGTCTTTCTTCCATCCTGTAAATGAGAAAGGTTGTGCCTGGCTCTTTCTCATTTAAAGTATATGTAAATCTGGGATACACAGCACATAGTCAGTTGCAGGGCATAATCTGGAGGGTGATCAAAACCACTTCAAGCAACTATGCATATGACACAAGATGCATCCTAAGATCTGTGAGCACACACTTAGTGGTGATGTGTTTTCATAGTAGATGGTACTAAAGGTAACAAAACCTAGCACATTACTGTGGAGCACAAATAAGGGGTGAGACCCTGTGAGGGGAGGGCAAGGTCATTTCTCTAAGTGTGCAACTGCATTCTTGATGTATTTGGCTGTAGCTTTGCATGTGCAGGTGAGCAGCAATGTGTACACCAGGTGTGCAAACCATAGTTGAGTAGGCAATGTGAAGGGGGACTGAAAAGAGGGAAATGTAGGCAGCTGCAGTACAGTTTTGGGCTTCAAAATCTTTTGAAAAGGCAGCAGCATTGTGTTTGAGTAAGGGGTGCAAAGCTGCCTGGCTGAAGGCTTAGTTTGGGATCCTGGTCAGAGGACCCTGATATGCAGGGAAAATCTTCATGATGCCCCATCCTTAGGGGGTTATTGGTCCTCCCAGGATCACCTGCTGAGGCTGATGGACTACTAGATTGGTCATGACTTCCCCTCTCACTATAGCCTTCTTTTACATTGCCCAAAATAACACATGGGAAGAGCCTTTGATGTGCAGGAGAGGATTTTGTGCCTGTTTGTGGTGCAAGGAATAGGAAAAGCCTTCATTCTGTGTGCTGTCTCCTGGCTGTGGTACCTATATAAACATATTTCTGATAGAACTTGCCAAGTCAGATCTAACATCACAGTTCCTTGTTCCCGGTGCATTGTTTATAAATTTAAGCCTAAAGATTGTAAATTCTACTGCAGCTTAGAAGCAAAAATCATAAATAATTGGATTACTAATGGTAAATAAAAACTTATCTTTCCCCCTTCCTTTTCTCCTTTATTTTTTTCATTCTTGATACACTTCCAGTTATGATCCTTGTCAGTCCAAGTGTGTGAAGAGATGAGAGGATTTGTATGGCTAGTGACCAGCAAGGCACTGTTGAGAACCTGTATTTTAATTTTTTTAAATAGCCTGTTTTCTTGCATGTGCAGTTTGATGCCCAGCTCTATGATGCTGGACATATGAAACCCATGTTTTTCTACTGCAGTAAGTGTTTCAGATTTTCTTCCTGAAAACACTCATATGTGTCCACTTCATCTTAATGGGTGATCAAAGTGCATGTGCCAATGTACTTTTTCATGTTTGGATAAGTGTAACAACCTAAATCTTTTAAGTGCTGTTGGACTCAGATGGTACCACATGAGCACTGTGAGTCAGATTGGAGAACTCTCACCCTATGATTTCCATTGACACCTTGTTGCTCGTGGCTACCATCCATCACTGTTTGTATGAGAGACAAGAGAGTGTGCTGTTGCAGGTAGCTACAGACACAGCAAAGTGATACACTAGTCCAAAATAAACTAATAATAATTATTTAGAGTTAAATGAATCACATTAAGTAATGTAGTAAACAATTCCAGACACAAAAGAGTCCCTGCCTTGTTTGCAATTCTCTTTAGATGAAATCCTTTAAATCCCAGAGCTGTCTGCCAGAGGTGGCTCCTGGGGCAGCTGGCAATGGTGCTCATCACTGGGGTCTACAGCTGCCCAACATTCAGCCTTCTGCTGCAGTTGAGGGGCTTGGAAGACCTGTCTGTAGAAACTGAGAGAAACCTTCCATCTGCAGGGTTGTATTCAGTTCAGAAGGTAGGAGGTAGCTGTGCTCAGGGAGGGTCTGGGTGATGTGGCTGCACTAGTGGGAGGCCTCCTTTGAAAATGCCTTCAGTCCACAGACCATAGCAAGAAGGCCAGGGTACCTCAATTTTTGTACTTTGAGGCTTTACCCCCTTTTTTATTCTTTTTAGAGCCAAATAGGAACCTCTCAAGTGGGAAAAGTGCAGAATCTCAAAACAGAAGCCTAAGTTTTTCTTGGGTATAAAATTTCAGTCAATAATGTGCTATTGCCTTATTGACATGAAAATAATGCCTTTCATGTGATACAAACATTTACTTGCTCCTGCTTACTCTACTCACCTTGTACAGAAATGCTGATTGCCATTGACTAATCAGTCCATTTTTGTATATTCTCATCAGACTCTTTCTTTGGCTGGAACAATATGCACTGTATGATGCTTGCATGTCTAATAATTTATTATTAGCACTTTGTATATGCCTTTGTTATTTCACAACTAACAGTTTGGCCTCCAAGTGCATGCATTTGTGTAAATTAATGTGTTATAAAATAAGAGATTTATTTGCTATGTTTGTATCAATATAGGAGATGTGTAAGATACACATAAAGACACTGACAATTGCCATTTAGTCACTGGCAGAAGACATCGTTCAGCTTGTATTTATACAATCACTGTTTCTATTTATGCTTCATAATGCCATATCTATCTTTTAGTTTGGTGTTTATTCAATTGCAGATTTGTTTTGTTAACTTTATAACACTTAATTACAGTACCATATAAAACAGCTTAAGAAATCATTTTTACTATGCAATACAATTCTAATAAGATGTAGGATTTTTTTTTTCTTCCAGTGTTCCTGAAACCTAAAAATAACTGTATTCATATAATGAATTAGACTACTGAGCAAACAGCTTTATCCTCCTAATATTGAGCTAAAACTAAGCTATATACTTGGTTCTGAACCAAGCTTCAGAGTAATGGCAGTTGCTGTTGCAGTGTTAGGACCTGAAGACATCATATTTATTTTGTGTGTTTCAACATCTCAGGACACTGTCTCCTGCAAAGTCTCCATCTTCGTCCACGGGATCTATTGCTTCCAGCAGAAAATACCCTTACCCGATGCCACCACTTCCTGATGAAGAGAAAAAAGCCAACAGGCAAAGTGCCAGGGTACATGTCCCTCTTCTCTCTGCATTTTGTCAGATTTACTGGGGATTTTTCAAAAGGAAAGGGTTGCATATCAACATCTATGATGAACAGTGAGAGCAGTGGCATTTTCTTTGTAGCCTTAACTCCAGAAGCTGCTGAAGTTGAGCAAGTTCCATTCCCAAGTAGAGTGTGGAGGGCTTGTATCAAAGAAGCCTTGCACACCTGGAGGGACCTTCCTGCTGCATGCCCTGAGCCCACCCTGGCCCCCTCAGGGTATCCAGGAATTGCTGGAACATACTGTGGATAGTGATGCTTCTCCACAGGGAGATGTTTCCAGCTGCTGTTGAAACACTAGCTGTTGCTTCCTTTGTGTCAATTCAGACATAGCAGATACTTGAATAAGCAAAAATATCCTTGAAATGTACTTGAGGTGCTTTACTTGTGATAACTTCATATTCCTGATGCAGATGAGATTCTCTCTCTGTTCTTTTTTTGTCAAGAAAAAAGGAGTGGAGTGCTGCTGAGGGAACCTACAAGTTGCTCCCTCAAGTCCCACTTGAGGCAGAAGGTTGTGTGAGGTGCAGCACAGGGTGTCCAGTGTAGCTCAGAGACAGCCCTGGAGCTGCCTTTGCACCAGCTCAAACCCGCAGTAGAAATTGTAGCTGCTCAGGGTAGAATTAGGCAGAAGAGAGTAGGAAATTATCTGTACACTAGTATTAGTTAATGTAATTGTAAGGTTAAACACTCTCTAGTATAAACTGGTTACTACACTGGCATTTTTATTTCAAACTTGCTGCACTCCCAGCCATGGATATTTACTTTACTGACTGGAAGTCAGTGCTTGAGACTGCCAGCTGACCTTATGGTTGGAACAGATACTGACCAGAGGCTGGGAGGAGATCAAGAACATAGCCTTAGTGATCCAAGTGATGTAGATGTAGTTCCTCAAAAAAGCTTCTCACTGTTTGGGTAACAGCTTGTATTATTTTGGTGTTCAATATGTATTTATGTTCCTTTTCCCCTTCTTCAGCTATGGGAGACATCCATTTAGCTGCACTGTTTTCCTGGGGTGACATCAGAACAGTTTACTTCGAATTTTATAGAAACTCAGCATCACTGAGTCATTGCACATTCATCTGCTCTTCAGGCAATTGAAAAGATCAACAGAGGTGCCCGTGGCCACAGTGAGAATCTCCTCTCATCTGGAAGGGAAACAAGCAGTCTTTTCTTGTTGGTGGTTTTTTTTTTTGTTGTTTTTTGTTTTTTGGTTTGGTTTTTTTGTTGTTGTTGTTGTTGACTAGTATCTTACGGATTTTATGAACAACCAAAAGCATAGCAAATAAAAGAGGATTAGTCTGGACCTGTTCCACATGATGACAGATATACTTACCTACAATCCCACCTGCAGGCCGTTTGTCAGTCCTGCATATGAGAGGTTTTTCTCTGGTTTAATACTGTCCTGAGTCAGACCAGAGTGGAACTGGGAATGCGCCTCCTGGAGAGCACAGCCGATGTAAACTTGTACGCTGTATGCATGAACCTTGTGTTCTTTACTTTCCACATGTAAGGGAAAACAACATACTGTAGTAGAAATTAGCATGCAGGAGTAAGAAATATAGGATTTATTTTCTGACAGGATTTCAAGCTTTGGAAGGCAACTATTTGACACAAATGTCAAACAAACAAGAATTATATCTTTTTTTTAACCTTACATGTTTATAATCTCAGTATACAGACTGTATATATGTAAACATTTGATAATGTCAAAAACAGCTGTTATATATGTGTATCTTGGCAAATGCCTAAAGAAACAGTCATGACAAACATCACAATTCAAATTTTCTAAGATTACAAGCAGACAGCTTTGGAAATACAGGAAGTAAAGTACTGTATAAAACCATGTCTCTGAGAAACTGGTGTTTGACCAAAATCTGTACTATCTTTTCAGTATGTCTTGACAATCTGAGTTGTCTGGTAAACTGCAGAAACTGGTACAGCAGCACTTTTTCCTAAATCATCATTAAGAAGAACCAGCCAAAATCCATTGTTTGGTGAGATGACCAGGGTATCATCTACAGATGTGATGAAGAATGAGTAGGCAGATGACAGGGACTGTCTTTAAGTAATGTGCAATCCAAGCTTCCTGGACATTTGGTAATACTTCTATATTGTCAATTCAGGATGTGGTGATGTGAAGTCCTTCTGTTGAGAATTCCTGTGTATTTTTGATAGAGCATTTCAGACACTGTTTTAGATGGCAAGGCATAGCTTATGAGAAGTATAACAATTTCACTAGATAGTAACAGTGCTGGGCAAGTGGCCATTGTCATTGCTGTCTTGTAATTTTCATTTGTTCCTGTGATCTCCTTTACCATGCGCTTGAATACTGTGTTTGCTGCCCCTGAAGCCCCCTTGACAATTTTGGGGGCCTCACACTGAATACAAGGAGTTTACCCTGAAAAAACAAATGGGAGGGGGACACATGGGACAAATGAACCCTTTACCACAGAGCTGTTAACCTTGTGTATAAGTGCATGGCTAGATTTTTAACACCTGAGACTTCGAAAGGTTATTGTAAACCAAATGTCTTTGGATTGGAAATTTTCAGTCAGTAAGAAACTGGAGTATATTTAATCAGTTTATAATTCTCCAGCTTTCCAAAAGTGACTAATTCGTAGCTTCAGGTAGTACCATTTCAGAATACAACACCTAATTCTGCATGGTGCACTTTAATACTTTGCCCAACAGCCAAATGATCAATTAGACATTATCATGGTGGGAACATCTACAGTGTTTCTGAATCTTCTACCTCTTTCATGTATTTCCTTTAGTAATCGAACACAACACTTGCAGCCTTTTAATATATTTTTTTAAGTCTCTCGATAAAGTCAAATACATGTAAGAAAGAAATGTTTAAGGATGTCAGCACCTGTAAAGTATGTAATATTTTTAGAAGCATTATATTTTATGATTAGACTGTGTCTAGGGCAAAATATTGGCCTTGGAATTCAAATGATTTTCCGTCACAATTGACACATCCTGGTAAGTATTTTGGAAAAAGATAAATATCGGTGAGTTAAGTGGATGCAGTCACTTGTAATTACTGTAGGAAAAGATCCTGCACTTTTGTGAAGAGTAAATATCCATCAGCACTAAAGACTATTTTTTGCAAACATTTACTTTGAGAGTAGGTAACTGGATTAAAGATAGTAGTGTACAGCTCATGAAATTAGGGCCTGAGCCATAATCATGTGAAATTAGTGTTTTATTGATTTCAGTGGAATTTGAGCACAACTCTCAAGAAGTTCACCCATATTAGGACATTCTGCTAACCCAACAGCTGCTGTATTACTCTTTTCCCCTCCTTATTATCTTATACATATCTTGTCTTTAGTAACTGGACTGTTCATCATGTGCCTTTTATGGTATTTTGTTTGGATACAAACTGGCATCTAATTTTGAAGAACCCTGTTATATTTCAGTGCATATTTTATTTTTACCACTGTTTACTCTTCCTTTTCCATTTTGCCTTATCAAGAAACAAAAATTTGGCAGACTGAACTGGATATAACATACTGGCTATTTGTGTAGTTTTCATAGCTTGTTCTGCAAACAAATGGCTCTCCTGACTATTTTCAGTGTAGTATATACTTTCAGCTCCACTCTTGTTTTGGTGTAATTCATTTGTAGCATATGATGGTGAAGTTATGCGTGTAGTGTAATTTTAGCATTTCACATTTGGAGATATGTAGTGACTGGAAGTCCAGTTACGAGTACTAAGTTTAAGTTAAATAAATATTGACTTTCCCTTTGATGGTCTAGAGTGAGAAAATCACAGGATGTGAGTTTTTGCAATACTCTTGTGCAGAGAATTTTGTATCTAGTTGGTAACTTGGAGACTTTGTCATTGCACAAAACCTGAGCTCTCTGGGCTGTGTGAGCCTCCAAAGTCAGTGAAGCTCAAAGAGAGAAGCTGTTTGCTTACATTCTGGGTTCCTACTTCTAGAATGTGATGTGTTGGAAAGCTGCCTGATTAATTACCTTGAAAATTGCAAATATTTTTTCTGCTGTACTTAGTTACTCTTGCAAGAGCAATATAAATTGCCGTGTAATACCTCATCCAGTCTAAAATACTGTACTTTTATTATCACTAAGATCACTCAGAGTCATTGAGACTCATGCTTTTGTTTTATTTTTATTTTAATAAAATCACTAGTTATTGCCAGCTATGCTGTAGATGCCTGTTGAAGTAGGGAAGTTATCAGTTCTTCTCAATGCATCAGAAGTAATTGTCCATACAAACACAGGACCTGTCCATATGTATTTCAACATGTGGGAAAAGAATCTTGCATAAATTAAAATAAAGTTAATATGACTAACTGATGGAGACTGGAAAACAGAGATTATATCCAAATAATAGTGCTGCACAATGATTTCACCGCTTAAAAAGTAAAAATGGACCTTCTAGTTCTGAATTTCTTGGCATAAACACTTCAAGAATACTTATTACAGACTTTTTGTGAACATATTTAGGCAGTTCACCAGAAATGGTTGTGATTGATAACTTAAATATACTTTTGCTTTATTTAAATACGTAGTTTTTAAAAAGTTCTTAATTTTTCCATCCTATCTCTGCACAAAGTATGAAGTTGTCACTGTTACCTGCTTTGAAGTGTGACTTCAACTTGAAAACAGCTATTTCTAGTGACTTAAGAGTTTTGTTCCTGATGTAGGAGCTGTTGAAGCTGCAAAGCTGATGTACTCAGTAGATAGTTCTGTTATTTTGATTGGGCTATAGCCCGAATTAAAATCAGTAAGAAATTGTCACTAGTTAGTGTACTGAAGTCCTCATAACTGAATCTCTGGTGGGTTTAAATGAACTGAGTGGCCTTGTCAACACAAATGGGACAAAAAAAAACCCCAAAACACTGCTGAGAATAGGTACATATACTATTGCAGGCATGCATATACTACAGTTTCTGACAGAAATTTGTAGTTATTATGTCATTGCTTAATGAAGAGGATAAGATGTAATATCAAACAACAGTGAGACTATAATCCCATGAGATAACAGGTTAGCTGTTAGGACTTGCTGTCACTGAATCCCATACCTAGCTGCTGAATGCAAACTTGCCAAGATGCAGTGTAAAACTCAACAAGCTCCTGTTCTCTTCCATCCTCTTTCCACTCCTATTGAAAATTATTTCTAAGAATGATAATTACATCCACTAACATCCTCTTGTGCTGGTTCACTAAGATGGAAAAGATGCTAAGTTAATCACCTTTCCTCACAACACCCTGGATAAGGTCTTTCCAGAGCTGTTAATGCATCTTTACTCCTTTTACACTGTAGGTGATGGAGCCTCATGTCTTACGTGCCATTTGGTGGCTAAGTCATTCTGTGTCTCTTACTTTCTAGCATAGTTGAAGGCTAAGCCTTTAATCACAGAACTTAAAAGCTGTGTCCTGTTTCTCTTGCTCCAAGTCTGAAGATCATCCATGTCTGTCTCTAAGTCATTTGACTAGATATAATCATTAGAGTGCTCTTTGGACCAGTGTTACCAACCACAGTGTGATGTTATTTACCTCTTTTCCTAAAGAGCTTGAGCATTCTGCTCTCCTCCAAAGCCATTTTTTACTGCTCAGCATGGATTGTCTTATCAGTGCTGAGTTGACGAGCCACTATTTGCATGGCTTCCAAACCATATTACTTTTATCAGCAATATGGGATTTGACTTTGATCAGATTTCCTGAAGACAAATATAAACTGTATTTATGTACAGCTTGTCTTCACAGGACTGTAACGTTCCTATGGGCATGTTAACTGACAGAGCAGGAAAAAATGGAAAAGAGTGAAACTGACTGTGTGCAATACACTAAAGAGTGTTAAAAACAATTTTAGCAGAAAGAGGAAATGAAGTAACACTTCCTATCCACTATACTAAAAAACTCCTTTGGCCTGACAATTTTCCAAGTCAGTTTTAAGTCAGAAAACCATTTCTAGTGCCTCAGTATAGATACTGATGTAAACTAAAGCTTTGGGACCAGTAGCTGGTACACCCAGCATGTGGTATCCCATCAATCCACAAGTTTTCTGCAACTATTTAGAAAAGCACTACAGCAGTCAGCATTGATACCTTCTCTCAGACAGGTAACCTAAACAAGAAGTAAAAGTAAGTTCAGAACACAGATGTAGTCATTTGCTCACACCTGAGAAACTCTGTCCCTGACTTCAAAATTGGCTCACCTAGCCAGGTCTGGTGGTTTTAGTTCTCAAAAGCCCAGTCTGCACCAGTTTCAAAATCACTTTAGCTAAACCAGTTTTAAAATGTTTAGTTTTAAAATTGTTTTAAATTCTTTGCTATGTGGACAGGCTTAATTGCAATTTCACTCAGAATGAGATGAGGAACACCGGGGAAAGTAAGCACAGAGCAGTTTAAATGAAACACATTCTCTAAGGGAGAAATACAGGTGTCTTACACTATTTTTAATTACTAAAGCATAAAATGTGAAAGCAACAATCTATTTTTTTTCTGTTTCTGTATTCCTCTGTATTCCAGAGTAGAAAAATAAAGTTTTGGTTAAAAGAAAATCTTAACATGAGGCCTTAAGACCTTATATATTCTAACTTTAGCATGGAGAGTCTATTTTTACAACCATGTTACAAATTCTGTATATAGGCCTGACTGACCTTGTAAGTATAGTGGTGCTAGCAGCTAATCACACAATATTGTAAGGCTCAGTATAACAGTAAATACTGATTTATTTTGATTATTGGTACAAGGACTCCTGCTCACTGCCTGTGTAGAGACTTTGCATATTTTATGCTTGGAAATACAGTCCAGAACATACTCATACTGTGATTATATAACCTGTTTTTGGTTTTGTTTTCTTTTTTTCTTAAGAGTAAAGATATATTGCAACAGGTAGTGTTTTATATAGAATACAGTACTTATTTTTATTGTTGCATAAATGCAAAATATTTTTTTTTCAGAAAAGCAAAGTATTACAGAATTTTTAATCCACTGGAGAAAACACTATTTACAGTAAGACCAGTTCTTTCAGCAAAGCTTTTGGGATGGCATATACTCTCTATCAGCTTCATTTTGTACTAATGTTTATCTTTGGCATTGCTGTAAAAAAAAAACAAAACTATCTGTTTATCTGTTTTTCCACTCATACTAGCCCTTCCTGGTTAAACATTTATAGAGGGAAGGAGAACCTCGTTTCACCACTAGGGCTGGGCTAGTATTGGCAAAAAACAACCCATCTATATCATACTGTCTTCGCTAGTTAAAATCCTTTAAAAATCATACCTAATGTAGAAAAGATTTTGACAAACACCAAAATGAAGCATTACAATTCACAGCTTTCTAGTTTGGAGTGTGATATTTTTGTCATAAGTATTACAGGCATTGGGCTGTTGGAAGTGAATCAATTTGGCTTTAATGTAGCTAAACAAAATGCTGCTTTTTACAAAATCAAATCATTGTAATTTGGGGGTCTAAATTCCTGCTCATTTTTAATAACAGCATCATGGTATCCACTTCTATCAGAGTATTTAATACAAATGCCTGTGATTTTCAATGTTACTAACATATTCTAATATCAGTAAAGTGACTTTCATTGACAAAAGGTGTTGTGTGTATTTTGTTCTCCTAAATCCTTATACCTAGCACTTCCCATTTTATAGATCTAAAAAAAAGATCCTGTGTGCATGGAAAATGCTATTTTTAATAAACTACAGATGTGATTTTTTTTTTTTTTTCAAATTTCAGGGTTGGAAATGATCCTGTGAGCTTCCCCATCCTTGTTTTAGGGCCCTACTCTTCTCAAGGCAAATCTAAAATTACTGTTCCCTAAGTATGCATGTCTGAAGACAACTTAGGAAAAATATCTACGTTCTAAATTATGCCTGTTTTTTTGCACAAAGGTCGGGAGCAGTCTCCTCATTTAGTAATCATATAACCATCCTTCCTGGTATGCCTTTTGGAAAAATTAAACCTTTAAGTCCGAGTTACAGTTTTTCTAAACCAGGTAACTTGCAAATTCATATTGCCCGCTGAATCTGCTCTTAACTGTGAGGACAGCAATCTCTACAGTCACTTGTTAGCAACTCTATTTGTCTTAATTTATGTCTAAACATGAAAGGTTTATCCTATCAAGTCACTGTGAGTACTGTGGATCTTTGAAATACCTATGGAGAATTAAAAGCAATTTTTTTCTTGGGTAAACTAGAATTTATTCCAGGTTTTCCAGTTTTCTCTGGTTTGTGTTTACAAGAAGATCTCTTGACAAAAACCCTGTGATTCTTGCAGCATTTTACCACTGGCACCTGGCTGGTGCCAAAACTGTAATTTACCCTGGGGAAATAAACTGGAAAAGACTTGGGTTTGTTTCGTCCTCTTCTTTCATTGCTCCAGACACCTGTTTTGCCCTATTAAAAAAGAAAAAGTAACCACTCTGACAAAAAAAGAAAAAAAAAAAGAAAAAAAAAAAAGAAAAAAAAAGAAAAAAAAAAAAAAAAAAGAAAGCAAAAAGCCCCAACTATCCAAAATAAGCTGAACACATTTTTCAAGCCAAGTTTGGGGGGGTTTTTTTGGTGCAATTTTACCCCTGCATATTATTTCATCACTAATTCTCTGAATGTATTGGAGAACTCCAGACCTGTAGAACTGTATGAAAACTTCTGGGGAGGCTCAGATCAGTGAAGTTTTGCTTACCTATAGGAACGTTATGTTCATTATTGCCTGATGGTTTCTTTCATTAGTTGTTAGAGGCCTGTGGTAGGTGAAGAATTGGAATGACAAAAGTAAAAAACTGCAGATCAAGGTAAAATAGCTTAACAAGCAAAGGAAAGAAAGTGGGAAGGGGAAAAAAAAAAACAAACCACGCTCCACCTCATAACAGCAAACCAATGCCTGACCAGACCCCAAACAACAGGTACTTTGGAGACACTCCTCACCCTCTGGCCAAGGTCTGCTGCTGAGTATGACATCCTGTGATACAGAACATCCCTTTGATTAATTTGGGTCAGCTGTCCCTGGTGCCTTTCCTCTCAGTCTCCTGTCCCCTATTGGCCTACTCACTGGGGTCAGAGAGTGAGAAGCAAAGATGTACCTGATGCTACAGAAACACTGCTCAGCAATAACAAATGCACTGGTCTGTTGCCAACACTGTTTCAGTAACAAATCCAAAACACAGCACACTACAGGCTGCCATAAAGAAGATTTAATTCCATCCCAGCCAAAGCCAGTGGAAGACAAGAAACACAATTAAGCAAAAGTATGAGAAACATCGTGTGGGTAATGAGCATTTTGGTAAAGATGGCTCATCCTTTTTTAGGGAAGGGGTGACCATGTAAGGATGAATATTGCATTTATGCAAAATGGTCTGATCAAAGGGTTACAGGGCAAACAGCCTTTGCTGGATATTCCATTTACAAACTTCATCAGCTGTCCAGGTTTTGAACTACAGCAGAACAGATGTTGGCTACTTCAGTCAAAGACTGAAGCTTGGATGTAAAATAGTAGCTTAAAGCAAGATTTCTGCTCTGAGCATTAACTGTTCTTTGTCCAGTGACATATGCACATATCTATATACACGCATGCAGAGTTTTGCATACAATCCTTGGTGCAAAGACTCATCCCCACAAGTGCTCTAAACCACTAGTTTAAGAAATATACTCCATTTATCATTCTGGCATTTTGTGTTTACAAGGCTACTAAAAGAAGAACTACCACTCCTCTGTGGTAGATGGAATTGAGCAAAATTAACTAATGTTTCATTAACTTACTTAATTGGAAAAAACTCTGAACTACCTCCACAGAGCTCCCCCTTCCTATACACTGTCAGTCTTCTCAAAAAAAACCAAAACCAAGCCACCAGAAAACCTCACCAAACAAAAGAACTTTTTCCCTGCTAAGAAATCTTAGGCAAATTTTTTGTCTTTCTGTATCTGTTTTAATGTGTATTTTAAACCAATGGCAATTACTGCTGTGATCTAAAACAGCAAGAAGGCAAGAATTTTTCAAAGTGGCCTTGTATGCTAAGTGGCATCCTGAGGCAGGAAAGGTGGTTTGAAGTGGAGGGGACTGAAATATGTAATTCAAGTCTGGTAGCTCAGAAATTTATTGTTAAGGGGAAAGTTCATGTATAGACTGACACAGCGTAGTTTTTGTATGCTTAAAAGTGTTTTTTTATAGTTACACAGAGCAAGAATATTACTGAAACAAAAGTCCCCCCTGTGAAAGGACACACTGTGAGAAGAGCTGGCTATGTTTTGTTGCATCCCTGAAGTTGTAACAGGTAGTCTTGAGCTGAGTGCATGGTGTCACAGACTTCATTTTGAAAAGCTGTCAAAATAAGCAACTTAAACTTACTGCTGTTCTAACAAACCAGTCCAAAATGATCATTCCAAAAGCTCTTTCAGTTTATACATGTCTTATGCTGTCAAAGACAAAAGGGTATGTATCATTTTATATCATACACGATACTGTTCAAGACAGAAAAAGTTCCGTTGCACTCCAGGAACTGGTTTTAGTGAATCACAGGAAAAAAGTAAACACATTACAAAATCTAGCAATCTGCATAATTTGAGTTATACATACTGAACTGCAAGTTTATGAAAATAAAAACATTTTTAATAGTTACAGGTTGAAAGTTAAAGATTACAGTATATGAGTACTTCATAGTCATTGTCAAAACTAAAAAAATGCAAGTGTGTAAGGTTATGCACTCATAAAATACATGATTTCCCATGCTGAAATACACAATCAATGGAAGATTTGGCAAAGCAAAATACAAACTGGAATGTTAACAATGATCATCCAGCAGCTTCCTTCTTGTGGTTTAGATGCTCATAACACACTGTATGAACTGAAAAAAAAAACAAACACTTACTAGATGAACAGTAGGGAACAAGTTTTCACATTTTCTCCTCAAGTCCCCATTGCCTCTACCCTTTTTTGTAAACAAAAAATCAGTCCATGAGCAGCCAAACTTTGAAACTAAATATGAAAATTAGCTAATAGTTCACTAAAACTAAGCATCTCCTTAATAATAACAACAAAAAAAAAATCAGGAATACTGCAATCTCATGCTTGCCTTCTGCAGGGATGTGGCCAGAGAGCCAAGGTCTACAAGCCTGACTGATTTGCATCTGTCCCCGCTGTACCTCTAACCTTCCATGGAAAAATGCTTACCAAGTCTTAAAACAAAAGAAGAAGAAAAAAAATAGTCACAGAAAGTCAAGTTCTCAGGCAATGTAGCCTCTTAGATCTTCCTGAACCACACCTGGAAAAAGTCCAGATAAAAATGCACAAAAAAATTTTGTAGACCTCTATAAAACAGATGAAAACTTTTTGAGACAGTACTCAAAAAAACCCAGAACCTCTGTGTTCTCAGGTACCACTAAAAGCATAGGGAAGACAGACTCAGATCATTACTGTTTGTCTTCAATTTTCAGATTTTCTTTAGTTTACCTTGTAACTTTAACCCATTCCTTAAAGTTCACTTACATCATCATACTGGAAGTTCACAAAACCCTGCTGAGATGTATCCCTTCTTCTAAAACATTCTGAAAAAATTAATTAAGAAAACAAAACAGAAACCAGGTAAGAATAATTAGGGTTAATCCAATTTTTAAAAATGCATTGTATTTTCATGAAATTCCCCAAGTCACACACCGAGACTTAATTTTCCATTCTTCATTTTCATATGTATCATAAACAACCCTTTATGTTCTGTTAAATACAGCTTCCCAATTTTAGTAACATAACTCCTCTAGTCTCTGGAATAAATCTGCATTACTTTCAAGTCTATTTTTCAATGGGGATTTAAAAAAATCTGAATATATAATTGTTCCAGTTCTGCCTGTTTTCTTATTGAAGGAAAACCATTTTATGTTACATAAAGTTAAAGTTGAACTTGAAATAACAAATAATATTTTAGTAAATAAAAATATATTATGGGGATGACAGTAACAAGGCTATAATCTATCATACCAGTGAGAGCTCTGAGTTTCACACAGCAGGCAATGTAATCATCAAATCCAATCTTGCCATGAGTGCTGTATCGTTTTGTGATTGCAGACACTGCCTGTGGGCTTAGCCTAAATCCTATTTGAAAAAAAAAGGTTTGCATTGAAAAAAACAGGTAAGCTAACAGAATCCAACAGATTTTAATTGCAAATGTCATGTGTCAGTTACTGTAGGCTGATACCTGGTACTGGGAAATGCTGTAAGTAAGTCAGTGTCAGAGCAAGAACATTTCACTGCTTACCCATATTCATCAAGGCTTTCTCCAGTTCTGGACGATCCACTGTGCCACTACTATCACTGTCAATACTCATGAAGTGTTGCTTCCAGCCATTGACTACAGCCCAGAGTTCTTTAAATTCATTAAATCCCAGTGTGCCAGACATATCCCTCTGATTCCAAAGGTTAAGAAAAATGTTTCTTAATTTAAAAATTAAAAAAAACCTCTCTTCAATAGAAATTTGTATTTTAATAATAGTTATAATAATAATAGTTAAATAGTTAATAATAATAGTTAAAAACTATTTTTTGAATGGCAATATAAACAACATTTTACTATTATTCTTTTTTTCCGGTCAAAAACTAACTACAGCATCCCCCTGCAGAGAGATAATGCTACCGCCCAAAAGGTCAAAGAACTTACTCATTTCTTCTTAGTAAAACAGGATGAAACTGCTTACTTTTTCTGAACTAAACTTAGTTAACAAGCTTCTCTTTTACCTGCTGCAGTGTATTAACAATAACATACATATGCCAAATGAAAACAAAGGCCAAATGAAAAATTTCTTTTAATAAGAATAGTATCATTCATCTCACATTCTCAGCAGATAGCTCAAAGTAAGCTGACAGACCAGTAAAAAGAATAAGCACAAATGAAACTGAAAGGGCTGTCATATTCAAATATTTTAATATTTATTTTCATTTTATTATGACAATTTATGCTTTGACAAAAAACCTCAAAGACCTCCAACCTTGCACAGTATACCTAAGTCTTCCATAGGTTCTACTGCTGAATTCCATATACCACCTAATTAGCTACTCAAACCTGATTCATTCAAGGAACAGGATTTAGGGACCTAAGACTGTATTCAGAATGTATGGAATTAATATTTAACTCATTAGAAAGAGCATCTCCAATGGTGTCCAATTTCAAAAGCACAACAAGCCGTTTCCACAAAACTGTTCTGGCTGCCAGACCTGACCTGTCTACAGTCAATGCAGAAAAAATCCCCTAGGCTTTGAGGGATGCCACTTGTAAGAAGATCAGTCACTGAGAGCTACCTCATTTATTATTTTATCCAGTAAAATCAGTAAGAATGGAATTTTGTGGTTCCCAAATTTATAAAGTAAGAGTTGAATGGGAATTACAAAGCATTTACCAAATTTGGGGTACCCTCTCATCTTTGCTTACATAATACAAAAACATTTCACAGTAAAGGATACATCCAGCATTGAGATCATGAGTCTGCAAGTCTCTAAGTTGAATGCTGTTTAAATTAGATAAAGGAAAAATAAGTTATATTACAATAATTACATTTTTGTTTCTCTAAACACAACATTTTTAATTACTTTTCATTATACAGTGATATAATATTATAATGTGTAAAATACTATATAACTGCTTCCACTGCAGACAAACATACCCTATCTTGATCAACCATGAGCTTTTAATCATTACTTGCTAGAAAAAGTGAAAGCAGACAATCTGGAGGCAATTTAAGTTATATTTCAATTAATTTGCACTTATCTCAACCCATAAAGGTTTTGGGTTTCAGACCAAGTGGTCATTTATATTTCACCAAAGACTATACTCAAGGAAGCTGATTTTACTCAGAAGCTTGATTTTGTAGGTATCTCCATAGAGGAGTCCTGCCACAGAACTTTTTGGTCAATATCAAAACACAGTTTAAAACAAAGCAAAACACCTTTTTTGGAATTACCTGTGTATTACAAAACAAAATAGTTCACTGTTCAGCAGCAGGTAACTGAGGAGGCTCAGAAGGGAAGTCTGAAGTCTCACGCACAGAACTGAATGCAGAGAATTTACATTTCAAGGCATCCCATGTGAAAAGAAAGCCCTTCCACCATGTAAACACCCCTCTCCCCCCCCCCCCCCCCAAGCTAAAGAAGGCACAGCTACAAGCATTTTCTAGTAGATGGCATAATAAGTATTAGTATGCTTTAGAGTTGGGGTTTTTTTGTTTATTTAAATCATTAACTTACGTTTATATGCTCCTGCAATCCCTGACTGGGTGAGACATCTCTGTAGCTCATCAGCATCTATTTGTCCATCCTTTTGATAACAAAAGATGAATCAGCTAATCAGCTACTGTTTTACTTCCCTCTCCCAGGCTTGTTATTCCCAGTGCCCATGTCCTTCTCAGTGGCATTAGTTACCCCTTTAAGAAATGACTGGTTACCTGTCTGACAGAAATTGCCTTTTAGAACCTGTATCTGCTATGATGCTTCTTTAGTTAATATTTGTGTAATATGCATTAGCTTCCCAATCTAGTGATGTACAGGATGGCAGGTTCACACTAAGCTTAAAAAAAACCCCAAACAAATCCACAATGAATATTGGTAATGTAGATTTGAAAGTCAGCTATGTAGAAACCAAAGCACAAAATCAAGGAAAGATGGAAATTTTTTTAAAGTACTAATTTTAACTTAGTGGGTGTTGTATTCACTTTAGATTATATGTTTATAATCTCACTGCTCCTGTAGGAAACCTAGAATCCAGGTCATACATACCTTCTCAAGACTTTGGGTCTTACAAATCTAAACCAACCTGTTTTTCTTAAGTAGTAAGTAATTAGCAGAGCAAACAAAAGCAGAAAGCAAAGAACTTTGAAAGAAAAGCAAAACAAACCCAGAAAAGATACCTATATGCATGGTTTGGAAAATGACTCACTTCCAATGCATCCTGCTCGGGGTCCAATAGGGACAATCTTTGTTCGTGAAGCCAAGCCATGATTTTGTTCTTCTTTTTTATTTTTTAATACCAGAGATATGCTACTAAATGGTATTGTGGGAACAGCTCAGCCAGGTAATTTTCAGAAAAGAAGTATTACTATTCATAGGACAAGCATCACTTAATATGATTAAGTGATACTTGACAAGGTCTGTAAAAAGATCAGTGTTTGGATTCTCTATAAATCAATGGCAGCTAAAGCCAAATTGCTTCCAATCAATTCCATCAGTCTAGCTATATAGAGGTATTCAAAACTTTACACTCACAGGAAAATTCAAAAAAGAAAGAGATTTGAAGTAGCCATGCATATTAATCAGCAAATCTCTTCAAAGCCTTTGTGCCTTCTGAAACAAAGGCAGGATCTGTATAACTTTAAAATAGGCAGGAAGACTGAAAAGCATGATTTGTGATCATGTTTAACGTTACACAAAAGACACTTGGCTTCTTTTTTTTTTTTAAGTAGATCTTAATCAGTTCAACTAAAAAAAGCACCTAACTTATTTGCTTCTGAACTTTGTAATATTGTTCAAGAACTACTTATTGCTAGTAACATCCATTATCATACAAAAAAAAAATTATGCCACAGTAAAGAATTTAAACATGCAGCACAGAATGAGAGAGAGGAAAAAAAGGCCTAAATCGAAGTTGGGAATATAATTTCCTCAGAAAAATGATCACTTGATCACTCTATCCTACTTGCAAACCTAGAGACTGGCACAGCTCAAGACTCCTTTTCCATTTGAATCTATTAAAATCATGTGGTTATCTCTTAATATTCAATTTCATGCTCTTAGCAAGGCCATTTCCACAGCCCATGTTTCACATTCTTTCTGGCTTCTTCCTCCTGAAACTGACAGCATTACCCAACCCAGAGCTTAGCCACAATTCAAATATAACACCTCATGTTAACTATACAATCCCTTTATATAATTCTGAAAAAAATACAGCACCCACATGCATACATGTGTGTATGCATTTACACACATACAATGTAGAAACTAACAGCATCTAACAAATTGTATAGTTACTGTGGCTGTACATGTATATATATAGCAAATAGGCCAAGCGAAACTGTTGCAGGGCTTGGGTTTTTTGTTTGTTTGTTTGTGTTTTTCAAAACTTGAAACAAGTTTTCCTAACTAAAAATATTAGGCATGCTTCTCTCCAAAAGCTAAGGTAGACATTATTCCCCAGCAAAAAACAAAACCAAAAAAAGTCCAACAAAAATGAACCAAATCACCCCAAAAATCCAAGGAATAAATAACATTTTATGAGTTTACCTGCCCAGCTACTGCAGCAAAATAACCATACAAAGGATCTTGAGCTTGTCCAGGGAATGCTGGTCCTCCGGGAGCTCCTCCATACTTTAGAAACCAAGAAAATTATATTTAAATTCATGATTCAGTTAAGAAGCTGCAGTGTTTGTACTTAATAATCAACTTGTGTTTTTTATATTTGCACCATGCAAATAAGTCAAACCAAACAAAAAAATTCCTTAAAAAAACGCAATACTCTCCTTCCCAAGACACAAGCTTGGTATATGTATCAATACCCGGTTACCATAATTTAAGCCAAACACTGCATATGAGCAACCTAAATATCACCTATATAGAGTATGGTGTATCTCACAGTCTGAATTTTAGTCTAGTACAGCAGAAAACGGGGTACTGAAGGCTACCAAGGCACTGCAGATTTTTCTTTCTGCTTCAAAACATTAAGCTAGATAAATCTCTAGGAAAATACTTGGACATGCATAGAAACATGCATAAAGCATGGAAATTTTTAAACAAATTTGATTCCTAAGTGAAAAACCACGGAACGCCATAAATTAATCCTGTTGACTCAGGTGAACCAATAATCTGTTAGATAATATTCTGCGTGTACCCACTTTTTCCCGAGACAAGAATATGCATTTTTTGCAGATGGCCAGAGTTTCGTCAGGAAAAAAGTCAAACTCTTCGAAGCCGCTTAGGTGTTAGACACCAGACCCGGGGAAGGGTGCGGGGAGCCGGCTCGGGGGGGATCAGCGCCCGCAGAAGTGACCCGCAGCTCCCGCAGCCCCGCCCGGGCATCCCCTCCTGGGCATCCCCTCCTCTCTGCTTCCCCTCCCGCGGGCGGAGCCCCGAGCAGCTCCGGAGCGGCTCCCGCAGCACAACCCGAGGGGAGCGGCTGGGCGGGATGCCAGGAGGGCCGGGCAGAGCCCCGCCTAACGCGGCTCTCACCATTTCCCCTTCGCCATCCGGGAAGCTGATTCCGCTCCCCGCCCCCTTTTCCGCTCAGGGATCCGCAAAGCCATCCCTGCCTCCCCCCCCCCCCCCAACCCCCAAACTCTGCGGGTTTTCCCCCGGCTGAGCAAGGACACAGCGGGACGCATGGGGCCCAAGGGGCGCCCCTCACCGCAGCCAGGACGTGGCTGCCCCGCCTCAGGAGCCATCGCCCCCGTCTCAACCGGGCTGCCGGCCGCCCTGGCGGAACCGAGCCCCGGCTCAGCGCTGCCGCGCCCCATCAGCCCCCGCCACCCGGGCTCAGTCCCCGCTCACCCCGCCCTGGTAGAAACCGCCGCCGGGCGCCTGCTGCCCTGGAAACGCCATGTTGGGCTGGCACCGGCACCGCCAGCTGCCCCTGACGGCCCGGCCTCGCCCGGCCGCAACCACTCGGCCAGGAAGCGGGGGCCGGGCCGGGCCGCGGGCTCAGGAAGGGGCCGAGGCTGGAAGGTCTGCCGGGCACTCGTGCTGGGCAAGCGGCTGACTCTCGCCACTGGGGCAATGGGGCAACGCCAGGCAGTGCCACTGGGAGCTGAGAGACCACACCCTCCCTCCCACCCTGTCCCCTGCATCGGGGTGGTACAGGCCGACGGCCCGGAGGCGGCTGTTCCTCCCCACAGCAACGGGGCTGTGAGGCGTTGCCTCAGGGCCCGCCCGTGCCGGAGCTGCGGGTCGGTCCCGCCGCGATCGCAGTCGCACAGCCGGGTCGGAGGCTGCTGGGCTGGGCGAGCCGCCGCGGGAATCCCGGTGACATCCCAGGCAGCAAAGGTGGGTGGTGGTCCTGGCTCACCCCCCGCCTGCTGCTCCAGCTGGAAAACAAGTGCTGTGGTGTTCTGTGAGATGTAATGTTTAATAGTGTTGCAAGTGAAAGAGGCAAATTATTATTTAGTGTCCTTGTATCACAGAATAGCATATACAAAGTCCATCTCTTCAGGGCAGCTGAGAAAAAAGGTGGTGAATCTGTCTAGCTTTTCATCTGCATAAATATGTATTTTACGAGTATTTGAGTAAGCACCTGTTGATTTAAAACTTACACAGTCAAATGGTTTCATTTGCCAGACTTAATCTATGTGCAGTATAGGTTAATGGAGACATTGCTGCAGCTTCTAGGAGTATGTATATTAATGTCTGGACAAGACACCTTCCGGATTAAAAAGAAGATAGAGTGATAAGGATATGAAAGACTGGGAAGATTGAAAGTAAGTGGCAAAGAAATAAGTGATAAGATTTGAGGAGTTATTACACAGCGATAAGCGAAATATCAAATAATCTGTTGGTCTGGCCAAGGTAATGGGGAAGCATTTTTAACTGCTTTAGTGAGAAAAACAGATAAGGTGTAAACCAGTTAACAGGTAAAGATACCAGAACTGTGCAACTGTAGCTATATATAAAAGATAGGCATGCTTCATGAGTTTGGTTTTTTTCTGTACTTGAACTCAGCATAAATACCAAGTCATCCTCCATTTGCAGTGCTTCTATTACTGGCTATGGCAATGAACTCTGCACTCAGTAGTGATGTATTTTATATGGTTTGTTGCATAGGCTTTTGTTTGCACTGGTGCATTTGTTTATTCAGTTTTTATCCAAAGAAAAGGAGGGCTCCGTAGGAATGCTGTTCGAGGAGATTAGCAAGTACACATCTACTTTCTGAAGGGCTACTAAACTTTTGTAACCTTTTAGGTTACAATAAGATAGCATTAGAAATACAGCAGTAAGAAATCTGTGTATAATAAATACATACTGATTTTGAAGCTCAAAGATTATGTCGTCCCTCTAGTGGGAGGACTGAAGTCAAGCAGCGTGCAACACAGTGCTAGTGCTATTGCTTTTTTGGGTGTTTGTTGTTGTTCTTGAGATAATTTGTTATATTTTCCCAAGAAAAGACCTAAGTAAAATAATTATGCTTAGCAAAAAATCATGTGTGCAGTTTACCTTCCATAGCTTTTGCTGGGTTCTTTGTACTAGGATGTTAAGAAATAAATAAAAATTGAGCTACAGTCATAGCATTACTGCTTTAAAATCAGACCACAAGTTATGTTCATTCTATGTACCACACTTACTCACAATAAACCAAAGGCTGGCATCAACCCCACTACAAGATGCACACTTTCTGCTTGCACACACTGTCTCCCCTTCCCTCTGCACACACTAAGTCTTGGTACATTTAACCCCGACAGGAGCTCACACACAATGTGGGAATTCAGCCACCCTCAACTGAGAGCCTTGAGCCATGCCATGCTGCCTGCTATGTTCCCATCTGGTGGAGGGGCTGGAAGCTTGGTGGCAGTGTGCTGAGGCATCATGCTTTCCTGGCAAGCAGGGTGTGTAATTTGTCCTTTCCAGAACTGCAATAAAAGAAGCTAGGGGGGAGGCAGGGACTTAAAGTGTAAAGTTCGAATTTCCTGAAGTGTTTATTTAGAACATCTGAGGGGATAAAAACTTGAGAATGAGTATATTACTTAAGGAGGGACAAAACAAATTGATCTTATCGTTTTAGTAGTTATAACTTGGTAAGTATAAGTTCAATTACTGTAAAGGTAAATATACTACAGACCCAAAGTCTTTAATATAATGCCTCACTTGATGCCCAGAATGAGTGGTGCTCAACTGTTCTGCCTTTTGTTTTTTTTTTGACAACACCCTTTCTTTTTGTATTTACTGCATGTTATTTTTAGTCAGTTCTGCAGTCAGTTATTTTGTACAAGGATTTTCTTTAACAGCCAAATTTTATGTTGGAATCATCAAATAATGTACTTGCAAGGACAGAAGGAAGGCATTTTTGTTACTTTATAGGTAAAGAGAATGTGGACATCAGAAGTTCCCATAAATTTGATTGTCTAGTTTGAGCTATCTCTATTTTCTGCAACCCTGTATAACTTCCAGACCTTCTTTTCCTTCCCAGCTCCAACCTCTTTATGAGACAGATGGTCTAGGGTTGACCAACTTCTTTACTCTGTTCTCCTTCCCTTGTTTCCTCTGTGTTCAGCATTGTGGGAATTTCTTATCACTCACTGGGCATCAGCATGAGTATCACTGAAGGCCTAAGACAGGATAACCTTACTTGTGGGTGGTGCAGTAGTGAGGTATTGATACTGTGATTTTTGAGGCTAACAGGCAACTGTTATTCATTGCAGCACAGTAGCACAACTTTCTACTTCTGTTTCATTATGAATATAGCAGGTCAGGCTATCATGCTATATATATTCCCCAGGCACAAGACCTTTACAGAAATAAAGCTAAAATGTGTGTGGGTTTTTTTTTTTCAGTAACAGCATTAATTTCTTTAATCTCATAGCTTGCAGTCATATAGTTCTCACAATGGTGTTGAACTGAAGTTGTGATTACATTATAAGGATATCTGAAGGTAACAGTGATCCATGTCTGTGACTTGGAAAAGAGGTTTACAGTTGTTCTGTTACAGTAAGTTCTACTTTACTTTGCATATCACTTTAAAACTCATCTTTATTCCTTTTCCGCATACCTTATTACAAAACCTTCACTACTGAAAACTTGGGTAATTTAAAACATATTAATGAGAACTAAAGCAAGTCATGCAAGCTCCTTTAATCCTTTGACTGAATGACATGGGGTCAGGAACCAGATCTGCACTTTTTTTGCTGGACAGAAGCCAGAGTGTGAAAATGAGGTGCATATAAATGATTGCAGCACAGAACAAGTCCAGCAATAAGGCATCTGATTCACTCTGTGCAGCACTTTTTACTGCTGTGTAAAATCATATGTGTCAGCATATGTACTCTGATATAAACCAGAATATATATAATGCTACTTTGCTATCTGATAGGTTAGGGCTAAGTTGTGCAGTCTGGAAGATGTGTTATCTGGAAGATTCACAAACTACCAGTTGCAGAGAGATAGAAAGTGCTGCAAAGCCTGATTCTTCCGAAGAATTGTCAGGGGTATCCAACTACAAGAGGGTATTCCTGGCTCCCCTTCCTATTTTCTGAATGATTTGTTTAAAAACCCATGTCTACCTCATGAAAAATGGGCAACTAGTCTAGCAGGCCAAGCCTGAAAATGATCTGTTGGCTAAAGAAAAAGATCCCACTTGTTTGCTCTCTCAATTAAATTTTCAGTTGTACAGCACCTTTGTTTTAATACATTAGCTGAAGGATTTTATTTTTCAAAGTTCCCTTGAGCTAGGAATTTAGAGCACTAACTTGTTCTCAGGTATCCTGAAACTAATTTCCCAGAATTACTGGGAAAATGTGTTGGGATGGTTTGCATGTGACTCACCCAGTAGCATGCAAATAAAAATTTCAACATGCCACCACCCTGCAGTGAAATACTGCTTTCCCGATTATGATGTCACCTCTTGACGCCTGTTTTGGTTTCTGCTTCTGTTACTACACGGGATCTGTGTTGAAAATTCCTCGAATATTGCAACACATATCCCCAAGTGGCCAACATATGATCCGTTCCTGTCACAAAATTTTATAATACAGAATCTCAGAATCACAGAATAGTAGGGGTTGGAAGGGACCTGGGGAGATCACCTGGTCCAACCCCCCTGCTAAGGTACATTCACCTAGAACAGGTTGCACAGGATCATGTCAGGTAGATTTTCAATATTTCCAGAGAAGGAGACTCCACAATCTTTGGAAAGCTTGTTTCAGTGCTGTGTCATAGAATCATAGAATCGGCTGGGTTGGAAGGGACCTCAGAGATCATCAGGTCCAGCCCTTGGTCACCCTCAGAGAAGTTTCTCATCATGTTAAGATGGAACTTCTTGAGTCCCAGTTTGTGCCCATTGCCTTTTGTCCTATTGCTGGACACCACTGAGAAGAGTCTGGACCTGTCCTTTCGACACCCACCTTTTACATATTTATAAGCATTGATAAGATCCTTTCTCAGTCTTCTCTTCCCCAAGCTAAACAGACCCAGGTCTATAAGTAATTCCTTAAATGAGAGATGCTTCAGTCTCCTAATCATCTTAGCTCTCTAGCTCTCTGCTGGACTCTCTCAAATAAGTTCTTGGTCTTTTTTGAACTGGGGAGCACAGAACTGAACACAGTACTCCAGATGTGGCCTCACTAGGGCAGAGTAGAGGGGCAGGATGACCTCCCTCAGCCTGCTGGCCACACTTAATGCACCCCAGGATACCATTGGCCTTCCTGGACACAAGGGCACTTTGTTGGCTAATGGTTACCTTACTGTCCACCAGAACTCCCGGGTCCTTCTCCACAGAGCTGCTTTCTGGATCAACTAACTTGTACTGACGCATGGGGTTATTCCTATATGCAGGGCGCTACATTTGCCTTTGTTGAATTTCATTAAGTTCTTCTCCACCCAACTTTATAGCCTACCCAGGTCTTACTGAATGGCATCACTGCCTTCTGACCAATCAGCCACTCATCCTGGTTGTATATCATCAACAGACTTGCCAAGGGTACAATCTTTTGCTTCATCCAGCTCATTAATGACTATGTTGACAAGATTGGACTGAGTACTGATCCCCAAGGAACACCACGGGCTATAGGCCTCCAACTAGACTGCAATGCTGATCACAGCCCCTCTGACATCTGCCATTCAACCAGTTCTCAATACACCCCAATGTCCACTAAGACTTCCTAAGCTTACTGATATAAACGCTTTGAAAATGCAAGATATGCCTCTTGAGTCAGTGACTGTCTGTCTGACTGATATGTTAAAATATGCCATACTGTCAATTAACATATCTTTACCTCACCATATGCCTGACAGACACCTAAGAGATAACAGTGTTTATGAAGTCGCCTCCTGGTCCAAAGAAAAACAATGAGATTAGCAGAACAGAAAAGACTGATAAAGATCAATAAGGAGAAGATAGAAGAAAAAAGTTTGAATCAACTTTTCCTATCTGAGTGGCAGTGACTTATACCAATAACTTATGCGAGTGACTGTATAAAAAACTGCAAGAGAAATGGAGAAGGTTTTTTCCCCCCTCCCCTCTCTCGCCACAAGCGGCTACTGCGGAGACCCTGGCCGGAGCAGTGCGACAGCTTTTCCCTTCCCCTCCAGGCAGGAGCAGCAGAACAGCAGAAGCCATGTCGGTCGCTGATAAATGCTTAATTGGTTCTTTTGCTTAACGACCCTCTCCATAGCAACTAACCTATGTCAATTTTTTCCCTCTTGCAACTTGATTTTTCTTCTAAAAGTGGCGTGTCTCCCTTTTCCTAAAAAAATAAATCTTTGTAATTTACTTAAATTTTTACAGCATGTTATTTTTGTAATTTCATGCGGCACCAATGAGTAGCGGCTGATCTTTCCTCATAATCAAAATATAAAATAATAATATGGATGGTAACACTTACCTTTGAGGATTTTATGTAAGACTGTGTCGAAGGACTTGCTGAAGTCGAGGTAGGCACCACCCACTGTTCTTCTTTCATCTACCCACCCAGCCATGCCATTGTACATGTATTGGATTGGTCAAGCATCATTTCCCTTTGGTGAATCCATGTTAACTGCTCCTTTTCTGCCACATGCTAAGTGATGACATCCAGAATGAGCTGTTCCATCAGCTTACCAGGGAGTTTCTGGAGTTGTCCTTCTTGCCCTTTTTGAAGTCTGGAGTGACACTGGGTTTTCTTCAGTCCTCAAGAACCTCACATATTCTCCATGACCTTTCAAAAGTGATGAAGGGTGCCTTAGCAGTAACATCGGCCAGGTTTCTCAGCACTTTTGAATGCATCCCATTTGGGGCCCCTGGTTTTGTGAGTGTCCAGTTTGCCTAAATAATCTCTAGCCTGTCTACTTGCGCACTTTGTTAAACCAGTACTAGTGAACACGAAATTTCCTCTTGCTGTGGCTTTTTTTTTTTTTCTTTCAAATGTATTGTCCGTGTTCTTTTGCACATATTAGCTTTTTTTTGCTTCTTTTGACTTTTTTCTTACGACTTTTCTGAGTTGCTAAAGGCTAAAGGATGGCCTATTGCTGTGCCAAAAAGGGCCCACCAGATGTCACACTGGTACTTCTAATAAGGGCACATCAGCTTGGCTTTCTAACTTGTACCAGCTTTTTACCATATACAGATACAAGTTTGGAAACGTAGAAAAGGAGCCCATGCAGACAGACGTCAGGAACCTGCTGTGGAAGTAGCAACTTTGGACTCAGTACTGATCTCTAGTAGGAACTGTAATATTCCTGAGCCATTCTGTGTGCCAAACTGGCTTGTAAATATCTAGCAGTGGTTTAGGAGGTTATATATAGGTTTTTCTATTTTCTATTTCTATTCTCTATTGTTTTTTAAATCCACTCTGATGTTTTTGGCTAATATCTAAATGTTTGGGTATGATAGTTCTAACTAGATAGATTGATTTGATTTCTAAACTTAGCTGTAAGTCTGCCACTTAAAGTATTCCATTTCAACAAATTTTGTATGAACTAGGTCACAGGGAAAATTCCTTTGCCCTCTGTTGGGGGTAAGATTATGTAATAAAGAATGATCTTTTTGTTCACTAAGCAGTATCTACACATGATTAGTAAAATAAAGTCTAATCATTAGCCAACTATGTATAATAAACTATAAAGACATACTTATATTTAAGGGAATAGAATAAGAGTTGCTTTGTTTGGACCTTTAGGGTCTTCAAGTCCAAATATTAATCTAACCCCTGTACCACATCCCTAAGTTCTACATCTACATCTTTAAATACCTCCAGGGTTTCTTCCCTGAGCAGCCCGCTATGCAGGTTGTTCTTATCTCAGGTTTGTCAGATATCTTGTACTTTTTTTTTTGTTTTGTTTTGTTTTGTTTTGTTATAACATCTATACTTCTTTCTCATCCACTTTTGTAGCTGAATCCTTTCATACATTAATATGTACATTGTAGGCGATTCTTTCCTATTCTTTCAGTGAAATTATTAGAATTTTCAGGAAAATAAAATAAGAGTTCCACATCACTTTTTAGTAAAGCATCCATGCATGTTGCTCAAAACTGTGCATAGGGCTTACGAGAAAGCAAAGCAGTAAAGAGACCAGATGGGCTGTCAGTTGCTTTACACTGTACTTCAAAACACTTAGAGTGCTCTAATGGGCTAATTTAAAAAAAAAACCTGAAGAACTCTGAGTTTTTTTCTGTTCTGATAAGCGTATATGGTAATTTACAACAATAAATATTTTTATATAATCTTGCTGCTCCAGGAATATTTACAGATGCTAATAATCACTTTCTGGTTTGCATTTGTGTTGTGCATGCTTGACATGTAACATCCAGGAATTAATTGGCCTTGAGCTAAGAGCACTCCACAAGTTTACAGCAAAGTTTTCTGATTCCTTTTGATCTTTATTCAAGCAAAAGTTGGAGTGATCAGTTGGTGGCAGCAAACACTACAAGAAAAGATTTCCTTGGAGTTTGTAGCTGTTCTCAGTTTTAAAAGCCCAGTCTGGGCAGTGTCCATCAATGGGTAGACTCCCATGTCTGGCTCAAGCTCTTGTGAAGCCAACAAAGCTGTGGATAAGCACAATCATCTCCACATTCTTCTGGGCTAGGGTGTTTGTATAACTCTTCCTTTTCTGCTTTTATTCACAGTATGTGGGTCTTTGTTAATTTCTGGTGGTTTTCATCACCTTTCCTATTATCTAATCTCTAATATGGCTTTTTGAGGATTTAGCTTAAGCATAGTACCTACAAATAACAAAGCACTGTCAGCCTTTCACATACATATTTCTTAAAATTGATCAAAACTATTGTTCTCATAATGTTCTAGAGTGGAGGCTGATGAAAATATTAAAGATTGGGAAAAAAATCCTATAAGCCATGGTTTAATGAAACTGTGAACATCTTCAGGACAGACCCAACTTCATAGTAGTTATGACATATAAGATGGTTGTATGACCATCATTATCTTGAATTCAAGGGGCCCCAGTTCTTCACTGTTGGTGTGCACAGTTGCACCTGCATAGTCCTATTTTGCATGGGTATTTATGATGCAAAGATCTCTGCTGAAAACCTTCTGGGAAGAAGAGATCAGTGATTCCTATCTTCATGCTTGGGGAAGTGGCCAGGCTTTTTGTATCTAGGAAGTAACGAAGTCTGCCTCCTCTGGAAGTTTGACTTCTTTAAGAAATGAGTAGGAGAGGAGGCAGTGTAAGTGAGGAGAGTGTGTAAGTTTGGATTAAGTGCTTTATTTTGTTTCCCTCATGAACTCTATTAATAAAACTAGTCAGAAAGCAATTCTCTGTAAATTCTACTGCCCTCTGATCTGTAATAAAACATGGAGGCATGTTAAGGGGTATTGTCCTGGCTTCATGATTTAATTTCAAAAGTTGTCTTCAGAGTAGATATAAACTAGATATTAGTACTTTGTGTCCGAAGAGAGTGACTTTATTTTCTTCTGACACAGGAATTGAAGCTCAGGGTGTCAACAATGTTCAGATACCCCTGATTCTGTCTGCCTTTGAACACTTCTCTTTATCTCTTTACCTCCTTGTAACTAAGATTATTTTTTTTTCTCCTCTGGATCTTTCCACTGATTTAATCCATAAAATCTTTGGGTAGAGCTTCTATAATTCAACTAATTGCAGCATGAATATTCATCAGAAATAATCTTATTTAATCATTTATCACATTCAAGACAGGGATTTAAGGCACATTCACAGCGTACTTTAGCACTATACCCAGTTTTTGCACTGTGATCCCTTTTTAGCTTGCTGCTTCTGCCATAGGTAACAGATTGAATTTAATTAGTTTATTTTATTATTATGTATTTTTCAAAAACTAAAGCCCTACTCTAGGAAGTGTTTGCCACTTTATTTTCTACTAAATTTATTTTTACTGGTTTTCCTGGCACACCCCTGACGGGAACAGTGTTTGGACAACTTGCTGAAACTACTCTCTAGATAGCTAAGGGGAAAATCCATGGATCTTTATTTACATATACTCTGTGCTTGTGTTAGAGTGACCTACTTAAGAAACTCTTTACTTTTTTTCTCCTCATACCTCTGCAGGGAAAGAAGATGATGAAACAGCATGATCTTTTTTTCATTTTTCTGTTTTAAGGAACTTTCAGAAGAATAAGCAAAAGGTATGCAAGTGGTAACATTCATACACTCTCTCACATTTTAAATAATAAACAATGATTTTTTGATTCAATGTTACCTTCTGTGTTACACAGGCAATTAACATTTTATCTAATGCCGGTGTCCCCCAGCTCAGTGAATTAGGTTTGACAAAAGCATCCACACCAGCAACCACGTTTGATCAAGGGTTTGCAAGAGACAGTGAATCTGCCCATGCTAAACAATACTCACCTGATAACATGAGGGTAATTACTGTCACTGTTTTTGTCTTTGGCACAACCAGAAGGTTTTTAATCTAAAATTGTATGGCTTTAGTTCCAAGTGTTTTTGTTGTATCTTTCTCATTCTGGGATAATGGTACTTCATCTCTTTAATGATTCTAATACTTCTCCTAACCAAGCATTTACAGCTTATTAGTCATTGGGTTCTTTTCTTTGGAAAACCAAGTTGTGATGAAGCCGTGTATTTATGTGTCTTCCTTGAAAATAAGTGCAACAGCATCAATTGTACAATATATAAAGCTAATTACCTAAATATTATGTGATAGTCCCAGTATACTTTCTCACACCTGCTGCTTTTTTAGCCAATCCCAGACTTACAGAAATTTGTATAGCTTGTTTTTGGCTGTTTCATAGAAGAAATGATCTGTGTTGTCCCTCTTTTTCAATTACTGGATGATAAAATTTCATCATTAGGATAATAATTTGGTATATTTTTTGCATTAAGCTCTCTATTTTTTTTTGCAGAAGTCAATGAATTAAATTCCTGGAGTCTGTAAATGTAAGGAATATTTCCACATTCTTACACCATTTTTGATGTAATAGACTTTTCTCCAAAGTCTTCATTGTCCTTCTCACACTGTGAGAGTACACAGCCACTGCTCTCTCGAGCAGTTGAGTAACTCCCTTTTTCTGTCTATTTGAAAATCAAAAGACAATGTTAGAACTTTCTTCTGTCTTCCCTCCTCTACTTCCCAAGCATATTTGAACACGGTTCATCAGCCTTTCTAGTAGGCCCTCTGTGAATAGTTTTCAGGTGGGGCTTTCCAGTCTACACCTCCTTGGGCTGGACATGTGGCATGAAGTCTTTGTTCCTTGACAATGACCTTCTGCAGAGCTGAATTCACTGGTACCATGGCTGAACATTCACCATTCATCAAATCAATTCTATTTGTATCTGTCCTTACTCCTTATAAGGCTTTCCAGAGTAATATAGCTTGCACATTTCCTCAGCAATAGTATTATGTTTATATAGACTCATTATGTGTAATGCTTGGTCTGTATTCCTGAGAAACTCCCTAAAAACCTGCTTCTGTGGCAGTAGTTCTCCATATGGATTTGCCAGGCTTAAGCCTCAAAAATTGTAGTCCTGCAGGTAAGATTCAAGATGTTTTCACACTGTTATTAACAAATTTTTGTTAGCATTTTTTTTTGTGAAATTATGTTCATGTTTGAGATTATCTTTGTGATTATCTGTACGGAATGTTGAGATTTTTAGTTTGGTACTTTATCTAGGTTTTTAAATTTTAAAGTGAAAAAACGTTACAGCTGGAACTAGCTTGAGTCTTTCATTGTTAACATCAAGAAACTTTAGTGTGTGGTTGTATTTCCACATGTGCAGTAGGACCAGTTTGATTTATATTTATCCATAAATATATATATATTTATATAATCACAATTTTCTTCTTTCATCCGAGCTTCTTCTCTGGGGTAATATATATGTTCCATGTACAGCAACCACTGTGCGCCCTTCAGATAAATCATGGAAGTAATAAAATATGTTAGCTGAATACTAAAGGTAAAAAAAAAAAAAGGCTATGTATATAAATTATTATATATATATTGAGGTGAGGTTAACCAGCTGTCAAAATAATTTGCCAAAAGTTGTGGTGAATTTTCTAATGTTTAAATGGAATTCAGTCTTTCAGAATGTTTTTAATTCAGGAGTTTTCAACCTGTTTTAAAGGACTACCTGCCAGCAACAACAAATGGTAGCTAAGATAAAACTGCATGTTGTCAGGAATCTTAAACTTTACAGCAATCTGCATTACTGATAGAAAATTTGTGGGGGTCTGTGAACTGAAAAATATGACAACTCCTGATTATTCAGAAAGGAATTAATTCAGGCAGTGTCTACAGCCCGTGTTCTGCAGGAAGAGCGAATAGCTAACCACAAGGTTGACTTCTGGGTCTCAGATCTGTGGAGTTGTAATTAGAGAACTCTCCTCACTTTCAGGAAACCTGTGTCCAAATCCTCTCTTTGCCTATATATTCCTATGTGATGTTCTGTGAGTCACTGGCACAGTGATCATTAAAGAAACTCGGGATATGTCTGTGATGACAGTTAAGTGTGAATCTAAATGTCAGCTTCTTTGTAGAAGACAGGAAAGACAGCTTTGTCAGGAAAAATGGGTGTTTGTTTGAAGAAGAGATGATAGAGGGTATTCGGTGATTCAAGGTACCAAGTGGTGCTTGTGTATTCAGTATCATCCCAAAAGTCATCATGCAGCTGCACAAGCCCCTTCAGTACTTCTCAGACTTCTGTAACTAGACAGGAGATATCCCTCAGGCCCTGACAGGATTTGGTGTTTTCAGCTGTTGAATTTATTATCTCAGAAATTCTCGGCAGGCCTGATAGTAAAAGAAGACTGTAGTTTCTGCAGGGTGACTTGAGGTTTGATCTTTAGACCAATCCAATAAAAGATGGGATTTAGTTTCCAGTGTTTACTTATGAGATTGGAAAACAGAAGTGCCAAGCAAGACAAACAAACTGCAATCCTGTATGCATTTAACATGATTCCCTGCAATTACTTCTGTACCTGTCCTTGCCACATGCAAGGTCCTGCACCTGGGTCGAGGCAATCCCAAACACAAATACGGGTTGGGCAGAGAATAGATTGAGAACAGCTCTAAGGAAAAGGACTTGGGGGTGTTGGCTGATGAGAAGCTTAACATGAGCCAGCAGTGACCACTTGCAGCCCTGAAGGCTGACCCTATCTTGCGCTGCATCAAAAGAAGTGTGGCCAGCAGGCCAAAGGAGGTGTTTCTCCCTCTCTACTCCGCTCTCATGAGACTCCACCTGGAAAGCTGTGTTCAGTTCTGGAGTACCCTACACAGGAAGGGCATGGAACTCTTGGAGTGAGTCCAGAGAAAGGACATAAAAGTGATCAGAAGGCTAGAGCACCTATTTTACAAGGATAGGCTGAGAAAGTTGGGGTTGTTAAGCCTGGAGTAGGCTCTGGGGAGATGTTACAGCAACCTTTCCGTACCCAGGGGGGGGGCTTACAGGAAAGCTGAAGGGGCACTTTTTATAAGGGCATGTAGTGACAGGACAAGAGGTAATAGCTTTAAACTGAAAGAGGATATATTTAGTTTTGATGTCAGGAAGAAAGTCTGTAGTGTGAGGGTGGTGAGACACTAGAACAGGGTGCCCAGGGAAGTTGTGGATTCCTTGTCCCTGGAGGTGTTCAAGGCCAGGTTGGATGGGGCTTTGAGCAGCCTGGTCTAGTAGCAGGTCTCCCTGCCCATCCAGAGGGGTCAGAATTCGATGATCTTTAAAGTTCCAACCCAAAGCATTCTATAAGTCTATGAATCTATAAATCTTTGCCCAGGCTGGTTCTGAGGGATGGGGAAACAACATCTGTCCTGTCTTGGGGCTCCTGAAGCTCTGGGTCATCACTAAACAAGTGGGGAGGAGGAAGTTGCCCCATCCTCTCCTTCCTCCCAGGGGCTACCTTTCTGGCCTCCTCCTCAGGTCCATCTCTCACTTGTTTTTGAATTTGCTTTCAGTTCTTTAACTATAAAATGCAGGTGATGGTATCTCACATTGAAACTGATTGGTCCATTAAGCAGTCTCTGTCCAATATCACTCCAACTGCACAGTGGCATCTTTCTTGATTCTTTTCCCTTGGGGAAACAGGTTTTCCAGCTATATTCATTACCAAGTCATGTAAGTCCTGTCCCTGATGCACAGCTGGGATTCCTACTGCTGCTGCCACTGTGAGTGGTGTGCAGTGGCAGCTACCTTTGGAAAGGTTGTTGTAAAGGATAAGAAAATAAGCTGATTTGCACCAATTTGAACCAGCAAAAGAAGTCTATGGCAGGATCTTAAAAGCTAGGTTGGACTCTGAAATACTTGGTACCACGCAACCAAAAATTTGTACTCTGTGATAAAGACAGTAGGGAAGAAGAAAAGCGGGTTTGTCTTTTTCCTGCTTTCCTTCTTTCCTTCTCTCTCATTGTAGGAATTTCACTTGAGTTTCATATACTTCTCTCAAGAATGATTCTTGCAAAGTACCTCCTTCCTTCTACACCAGCTTTTATTAATAGATATTCTGCCCCAAACATGCCTCTTTGGGGACATTCTGTTTTGGTCTAGTGGTATTCAACCACTTGTGTCCTGCAATGATAAGCATATTACAACAATTTACATTTTTTCATTTACCTGTTTTCTGAAGTCTACACTTTCTCATCTTCCATAAAACTGGGGAAAAAATAGTGGATAATAAACTAGGAAAGGCCTCTGCACTGATGCTGAATAGCTTGAATCCACTAATTGAAGTAAAGTTTTTCTCAGATTAAATTTGAACAAGTGTGGAGACAAGCAAGCACAGCAGAGGGTCTGTATTTGAATGAATCTCAAATAACAAGCAAATCTGGATGTGGAAGCAAAAAGAGAGACAGAAATAAAGGATATGTGTGAAGATATATAAGTAAAAAATTACCAATTCTGATTTGCTGCATTTGGAGACATTAGCTAAGTTTCATGCAATTCTCTGAGGTCTGTACATCTCCTTTCAAGACTCTACAGTGTATTTTTCTGGTAGTACTGAAGTTTCTTATACAGAAATAATATGTCAGGGATCTAGTCTTGTCTGAGTTAAGATTTATGTCAGTTCAGGATTCTCAGATTCAAAAATATTAAATTACAGCAATGTGCAACCCTAAGATATATGTAGTTTTTCTAATCACTGTGATATATTTTAAAAAAATATCGTGAGGGTTGTTAACTTTCTCCAGGGAGCAAGAAATTCATATTAATGACAAGAATTAGAGATAGAAATGGAGATGACATTATGACTTTAGGATGAGATTATGTACATATGCACATAAAGGCTCTGCTTGGCTTCTGGGAATGATATGGAAAACACCCTTTCCAAATTTAATTTTATGATCCTTCTGATGTCCTCTCTGACCAGGCTTTGTCAGTACATTAAAAAAATTATTAAAATATTAAGAACTCTATCATGAGTAATGTATACAAGTTGCCAACAGTTTTTATAGCACTGGCTATTGTTTTGAAAATCATGACTGTGAGGACTTTTAGTTTAAGTATTGCTAGTTAAGAAATATGTTTCCGCTACAATGTTCAAGAAATAAATATGTAAATTTGTGAAGCAAATACTCCCCAGGCACCCAAGAATAATAGGATATGAAATTCCTCACCGAGACTGGAAAAACATGCGTTGCTGGAGATCTGACCTATTATTACAGAGGTCAACTAAGACCCTACTGCTGCCTTCAGATGTGAAGGCTTTGGATCACCTCCTGAGAGGTGCCACATGCACCCCATGCAAACAAAGAACATTTCCTCATCAGTTTGTACACAGCAGCTATTGACACACTATTCTTGCAGTAAACAGCAAATTGCTAATGATATGTAATCACTTCCCACGTTCAGTAAACCTCAATCTGTTTTAATGTAACAAAGCAACTTGGCATCAGTCCCTGAAGAAGTGCTTTTGTCTTTCCACACAGTCCTGTGCATGTTTGAGACTGGTTCAGTAGTGAGTGAATATGCAGGTGGTATTCAGTCAGGCCACAGTAAATTTGCACTGATTCTCAGAGAGGATAAAGAAGACCTAGTTTGGTCTATCCTTTTGAACACAAAGTGCTCAGATTGTATTTCATAAGGCGTAGCTATTAAATGAGTGTTACTTGACTGCTGCAATTTCACCTCTTAAACATAGATTCAGCTGGGAGAGAGAGAAGAAGATATTTTTTAGATATGTATGGCAGAAACCCCCAAAATAAATCCTTTAAAAAAATAATAAACCCCCCCGATTTAAATGTTTCTCGAACTGTTACTGTTTATAATATGTATCTGGAATAACTGTCACTGAGACCAGAATTTGGCCCCCAAATAGCAAATCTAGAGCATATTCACTCAGGCTGTGGCTGCTTATTTTCTGCTCTGTCTGTCCCTTTCTTTTGTACCTACATACACCCACACACACAGACACATGCACATGCTCTCTCTTTTTACCTTGTTTTCCTTCCCTCTCACTGCTGCTTCTGCCTCTCTTCTTCTCTAGGGAATTGTGTAGTGGTGTTATCAGCATCCTCACAACAGTGTTGTCACTTAGGCCCTCTGAGGCCATACCAGGTCCCTTCTGCAGTAAATGATGCTGAATTAACATGAAAATCTTTGAAGGAAGTATGGAATGTAGTACCACTTCATCATGGGACCGATAAGGAAAACTCCTGTATTACATTAATGTAGGCATGTAAGCTAGTGATAGGCCCAGTATGATGTGTGCCCCAGCACTGGTTAGTAAGTGTACTTGGTGCCAGAATTACTTCCAAGAAATCTGGTTCCACCAATTGCTGATATCCCAGACTCCTTTACTATTCTTTCAGATAGTATGAACATGTTCTTTGTGGGCCAGAGGATGATGGGAAAAGATGATATATGTCCAGAATTAAAAACACTTCATTGCTGAGAAATGTTCTGAAAATTATAATTCAGATAGGGTTTTTTAGATAGGGGGCTTTGGTGTGTGTTGTTTTTGTTTTTGTTTTTGTTTTTTAATGCTTGATAGAGCTTGTTTAAAAGTTCAGTTAAATATGCTAGTTAGCATGCTCATACTTTCATGTTTGTGGGTATTTATCTTCTGTATAGACAGGGAGGAGAACACCAGAGAGATAAAAGATAGCAAGCAATGCTCTTTCTATAAAAAAAAAACAACCCACATTTTGCCTTTTCTTTGTTCTCCAATGTGAAGAAGACTGTCAGGTCCTCTGTTTGCAGTTTAAAAGGAGGTCACCACCCCAGCTGGATCCTGTTTTTCCACAACATTCTCAGCCCACTTTGGTGACTAAGCAAAGATCTGCTTATTTGAGCATCCAAGGAGCCTAAGCAGCTGACTGATACCATTTCTTCCTTACCCCAAGGCCTTTCAACACCTTTGTGCAACTGAGCATAATAGCAGCTGCATTGTACCAACTGGTTCCAGAAATTATAACAGAATCCAACACTATAAAAAAATCCAATCTTTATTGTGGTGAATTTATGTATATTTTCATAGAATATATGTGATATTCCATTCAAAGATTTATTTTGAAAAATCAACATATTCTCTTCATGAAATACAATAATGACAGATAATACAACCCCCTGATATATAGAATTTCCCTTTAGTTTCTTCCCTTACAACTCACTGCTTACACAAAAAAAATTACTGACCACTTCTTGCCTACAGTTTTGAAGCTTAGGCTTGTGAGCACATCTCACAACTTTCTGCCATTTTGTTCTTTTCTCCATTCCCTTGACACCTGAGTGTCTGCTAGGAAACTACAAGCATGGATTCAGTCATCTTTGTCCCATACCATTTGAACATAAGGCTTCCTGTACATAAACCAAACAAATCTTACTCAGCTATGTCTAAGGTATGAACAAAGATCTTTTTTGGATCAGATATTAATGGAGGATAAACTAATGCTGGAAGGAGGAGAGCTCTTCCTCAGACAGTTCTCATCCTGCACCTATTCCATAGGATATTCTATGGGATCTGTGTGGATGTGTGTAGGTGCATGTAGACCTGAGTGCCAATGGGCAGGATAGAGAATATGAGCAGGTGCCATCTAATACCAAAGGTTACTCTGGTTTTGTCCTGCCTTGGAGGAGGTTTGGAATAACAGAGGGTCATGGAGCACCACTTCCTTTACTCATACCTGTCTTAGGAATCGAGGGTGACTAGGGAAGGGGGAATATACTGAGCAAAAGAGAGGGCCTAGGGTATAGGAACTCAATGACTTTATTTAATTTTTATTTTAAGCTTGTCGTTGAGGTGGCTTTATTTTAGTCAGGGCCTGGCCAAGTTTTTCACTTTTTCTCTCACTTTCTAGATAAAGGAAGCTCAGGACTTCATTTTGATATTCCTTCATATTTTTTCCTTCTTTTTGATATTGCAGATTAGTCTATTTATACAGCAGACTTGTTTATGATGTAATTGGACTGTTTTGAGTATTGGGGATTCCTCTCCCAGCCCTGTCGAATTCTTGTGAGAGGTTTGTCTAGGCAAGGAAATATCAGCACAAATTTAACAACCAGTACAATGCATGGAACAACGAGGGAGAGCATATAAGCACTTGGAAGATACCATCTGTAGGATGATGGGCTCAGGAACCATTTTCCACCATAAACCAATGTGTGTGCCGTGCACAAAATCAGTGTCAGATATCCCAGTTTGGACTAGGAGAGAACAAAGGAAAGAACAAAATACGTGGAGGTCAAAACAGTAAGTTAAGCAGAACATACGCAATTTACAGGACACATTAAGCTTTGTGGGCTATGTCAACTTTGTGATTAATTGGGAACTGCTGAAATGAAACTGTTTTATAGGGTCTTCTTTTTTTTAAAAATAAAGATACATTCAAATGGACCTTGGTGAACCAAAATTCTGCGCTGTTTTTGTTTTGTTATTTTTTTTTCTCCATCAACAATCCTGATGGTTTTTGTTAGCTCACACATTCTGCCTAGTGGTTGGTGAAAATATTTGTAATATTTGTGAAAATGCAGAGAAAATGCTGAAATTCAATGAATTCAAGCTTCTGTATGCTCTAGTGCTAATCCACCCAGAACTATCATATTGTGCAAGTTTTGGCCCTAATAAAACATTCATCAAGAGTGATATCCCTTTCCCCTGCCTCCCCTTCCCTTCCAGCCCAGCTCCTGCAGAAGCACAGCCACTTGCACCAAGCTTCCTTCAAACTGGAGGCTGAGATTATAGTATTACCAGGGGCAGCCTGTTTATAGGCACAGCAGTTCTTAGAGCCTGCAGAAACTGCAGAGTTTCTTTAGATGCTTGGCAATGACTTGATGGGAGTTTTAAAGTTATTTTGCTGACCAATTTTAACTGAATTATCATGTGAACCAACAATAAATAGCTAAATATTTTGTGACTTGCTATGATTGTAAGATTTGCTAATTCCACAATTTCAGCTTTCTGTTTGTCATTTAGGAGCTCACATCTTCCTGATTTTCTCATGTTACTGCAGTAACCCCACTTGCACCACAAGCAGCCATCAGAGCAGCTTTATTTTTTTACAGGTGAACTGTATAGCTGTGTAGATGTTTTTCCCTGTGTGATGGTGGATAGTGGACATCTGAAGATACTAATGCAGGAAAGCCTTAAGTATCTAGTAAACCTGCCTGTGGTCATAAATAATAAGGGAAGAAGATTTTTTGAATAAGTGCTTTTCTTACCTGTACAAATCGAAATTCTCGCCAGTTGACACTGTTGCTGACTGAAGGCAAGGATGTTATTCCCAGAAGAACAAATAAAAAAAATCCTAAAATCCCCAAAGCCAAATAAGAGTCACTAAGCCAGGCATTAGTGGTGTCAAGTGGCTCCGTTTTATTGTTCAGTGCCTGAATAAAAGAAGATGAGGTATATCTTAGTGATAGCAGTTTTAGGATCAATAGGCAGAAAAAATATCCTTTATGTTGATGAGCCTATAAATGTTATATATTTACTCTCTGAAAATCATCAGAGATTTACTTTTAATACCTGTGAAACAGCAGAAGAGACATTATATTAAATTATATGGATTCCATGGACCTAGAATTGTGGTGTATGTTTTACACTGCTGTAGACACCTACTCATGAGGAGAGATATGTGTTCCTCACTTGTTAAATAAGGTCAAAAAGTCAAATATCTGTGATTTTTGAGGTGAAAACATGTGTCATCCTTAAAATATATGGAGAAATAGGAAAGTATATGTCTTTAAACTACTCTTAGGTTTACATTTTCCCTGCTTATTTTCTTACTATTTGAAGTATCTAAAAGGAAGACTGCGACCAGAAATCCTCTCAGCTCAACATAGTGTCAACAATGTTTGGATATACCATTGGTTAAAAGGAACACCGAAACCATGAAAATAACCATGCTGTAAAGAACATTAGACCATCCACATGAATTCCTGAAGCTGGAGACAGAAGATAGTGTTTATAACAGGGCCAGAGGAAAGGAAAACCTCGAGCAAAACTTACCTGAGAGATGGTTTGGCTGCTGATCCTCCATCTTACGAAAGAGCGAATTGGGATAATTAGGGTATACACAGCATGCAGAAAAGCAAATGCCAAGGCTACTAATCCAAGCTGTTTCCTACACAGCATCCATTTGTCCAGCCAGTCTGGGAATCGGTGGTATTTGGTACCTCTGTATAACTGAATAATTGCAGCAAGAACACCAGGAAGATAAACCAAGGCAAGAAGGGTGAGTGCCAATATAGGGCAGATCCGGTTTGGAATGGAAATTGCAATAAAGAATGAAAAGTTTTTGTTTTCATAAATGTAAGTGTAAATTACATCGCGAGTCAAGCAGTAGAAGAAGAAGAAGGTGATTAGGCCAAGGGACAAAAGGATTGGAAACTTCCACATTGGGAAGAGCTGCAGAGGGTAATTTTCTATTTCCTGGGCAGCCAAGAGGGATCCCTGATCTAGTGGAGTGAGACCCACTGCACGAACAATATCCATCACCATTTGTTTAGCTTCCATGTCATCTCCACAGACAAACACCTGCAGACAAAAACAAACATAGGTTTTATTTAGACAGACTTTTGTCACATTTTCTTCTGCTGTCCTGCCTGGATATGGATGATGAGCACAAACTTCCAAGACTACTTATTGGCTTCCCTGCTGGCCTTAATTTATAAAGCAAAAAATAGTCTTCAGATACTTTCTTGGCCAATGAGTCCCAGAACTAAGACCATGAATCTTTTCTTTGGGGAAGGAGAATGTTTAAAATGGCAAAATTTTGTATCTGAAAAGAACAATGTATAACAGTACTAGGCTTTGCGTAGAAAACTTGACATACTCTACTGAAGACCCGCAAGCAGTTTGCAAGTACAAGATTTTACAGGAATAAATAGGAGCAAAATTTTCATTTGCTCCTACAGCAGTCCTTAGGTGCTTTCTATGTCCAGTTCAGTGCTCCCTGGTCTTCTCTCTTTCTTTCCTTTCTTCTCTAGTGCCTCCAAACCCAGTAAGGTGTTACTTACTGGATTTGGAGGCAAGCTATTGATATTCCTTTTCATGCCTTATTATAAGCCAAAAGTAAATTTGAGCTCACATTTAAATTGAAATGGGTCATTATAGGGAAAATACCACCTCAACCCTGTATGATTCAGAAGGCTGATTTGTAATGTATGATTCCTAGGTCCCTGTGACACAGGACCCCCCTGTTGCTCTTACCTGCCTGCTTGCATCCAATGTGCCCGACTGCAAGGCCCAGGCTGACACGGTGTTAAAGGCTTTCACAACCTTAGCTCCAGGCACCAGCTGAGCCAAGTATTCTGCATTGGATTCGGGATACTGGTTTAATTTTAAGTTGTTGCTTATGTCCACCAAAACTTTCCCATGGAGAACTTCTGCTAGTGGTATAAGGAAGTTGTAGTGTTGCCTCTGGACTGCTATAATGATGATGGCAGCTTTCTGTGCTGCCTCTGTGTGGCTCAACACCTCTGCATCCTTGGGAATCAGGCTGGATGTCTGTCTGCTCCGGCTTCCGTACACGACAGGGTAGCCGGACTGAATCATTTTATACCCCAGAGCTCTTCCAAAATCTCCAGTTCCAAATATGCACACTGTCTCTCTTTTGTTAGAAGTGTTAGGAGCCAAAGCCATCATGTTGGAAGAATTTTTATTCATCTGTTAAAAAAAACATAGTAAGAACAACCTAAGCAAAACATCAATTTTGAAAATTAAAAGTTAGCATCCACTCTGGCTGTACAGAATAAATATCAGAGAGTTTTCTTGCCTCTTAACACGCTTCCTGCACATTCTTCTGAATACACACCCAGACGATTTCTGCACAGTTTTAAAATAACAGTTGTCTCCATCTCTTACTACAGCCTTGTCTCTATTAATCTTATGGATTTTAACATTCAGCTGAAATGTTTCTGTTTTCTTCTCTCAAAGGGAAAGCAGAAGGAAAAGATACAGGAGCACAGGGAGCATGGGTTACACGTGTTTCAGAGTAATTTCTACATACTAATGCTATAGAAAAATATTGAAGAGGAGTGTGTTGTCAGATTAGAACCTGAAAGATCTTTTGTAAAATTCTTGAAAAAAGATATAAAAAAGATAGCTACAAAGCTATCTGTTGTCCTCAGTATATCCCTAATATGACTAGTCAGTGCCAGTTTGTTTTATTATTTGTTCTTCAGTTTTCTAAAGAATGTCCCTTAAAGCATTTGGACAGTGGAACTGGAATATTTCATGTTGAACATTTATTTTTGACATTTATATAGTACTCATAATAAAATTCTCTTTGAGGTTTTTATCTATCCTTTATCACTCTACCTGAAAGCTTCAAAGTCTTTAATGTATTATCCATGCCACAGCAGTATGTATGCTCTGTACTTGCAGTGTGAGACCCATGATACAAATACAGAATGAAAAAAGTATGCTCCAAAGGTCTTGCAGTAGGTCCTCAGGTTGTTGTCCTCACTTTACAAGAGGTGAACTCAGACCAGAAGACCTAAAACCTGAAGGAAGACCCCCAACAGGAGAACTTGAAAGACCTCTCTTATGGACTGGCCAGCAATTCCATTCTTAGAGCAGCCATTTGATTTGCAGACCTGACTCAAGCCCTTCACTGCATTGCAGATAACTGTGTCAATAAAATCTGTGGGAATAACTAAGTTTTTCTAATTCCCAGGAAAAAAATGCATGAAAAAAATGCATTAGCTAGACCAAATCAATTCAGGCCAAGAAGGGCCCAAGGATCTGTGTGCTGTGCCTCTGAAGGTTGTGTTGATCCTGAAGCTACACTCCCAGCTACCCAGCTGGGCTTTGTGTTCCTCATCAAGTAACACACTAAGCATGAAAACAGACCCTCAAAACGACCCATCAGAATCTCTCTTGCATTTCTCTGTGCTCTGACACATGCATACAAATGGAAAGTCCTTTGACACATTTAAAAATAATTCTCTGAGGGCTTTATTATTGTCCCATGTGGATGTGACTAAAGCTATAAAATTCCTTTTGGAGGATAGTCTGTGTTTCAAAAAGAACAGAGGAACTGCCTCTGTAATATTAATAAATGCTTCAGCTCAGTACCTAATAAGACACATGTTTCCTTTCTTAATTTTTCCTTTTTATAAAGTAGGCTCCTATCTGCAATGGCAAGCAAAGCTTATTTGTAACATGATTGTCCAGTTAAAAATTTTTGTATTTGCCGTCAAGAAATCATTGTTATTGTGGAATGATCTATGCAAATCACTCTCCTCTTCAAAGGAAGACTGGAAAAAATCAAAACTCAAAAGGATGTTAGCAAGTAATATTTAGTAGCTCAGTTAGAGTTATATTTTGTTTGAGATTATGAAAATATGTAATTGAGAAATGAATCCATCAGCAAGAAATAAATCTATAAATTGCTTCTGTTGTTCACTAATACTGAACATCTCATTTGGTTGTGAATTCTGATCTTATCTCAGAAAAGAGAAAAAGAGGAAGATTAAAAGAAAAATCAATGTAAGGAACATTATTTTCTTCAAAACACAGTTTCTTGGAGCACTATCTAAGATGTAAAGGGACTTGGACAAAGCCATGAATATTTTTTCATAGAAAGCTAAAGAGAGTCAAAAGTGCCTTTCATACTGATGGCCTAATTTAGCTTAATACCATTTTTAAAAAGAGACACAATTTGCTTGAATAAGGTAAGCAGAATTTACCTTTTCTTTTCAAGAGTTACTAAGTAGGGATGCCCATAGCTGTTGTGATGGTATACATTATATATTAGGTATATACCAGTGATTTTTGTAAGAAATTGAGTATCTTTTCACACTAATATACATTTAAAAGTGAACCTGCTGCTTCTGAAAATCACATGTAGGACAAGACAAGTTTGCAGTTAAATCCCAGGCCTTCTGGACCATGACTCCTTCTGACAAAGACAGGAATTAAATTAATTTTCACTGTCAAATGTTTTTTTTTTTTTTTTTTTTTTTAATTTCCTACTGTATGACTTAATGCCAGCTGGCTGTTGTTGAACTAAGAGAAGGTTGTGGATTTTGCAGTGGACTTCTGGAGATTATGGGGCAGTAGATTATGAGCACATAGACTGTGCATAGATAAATTCTGGCTTTGCTGTGTGTGTTTGAAGAAAATGCAGCCTCTGATAGCAGACAGGTGGGTGTAAAGTCAAAAGAGAGAAAATGGCTTCTCACAGTCCATGACAGAGATAGCTGCAATGTGAGAAGATACTAATTTTCTATAAAACAAAGCATTTTATTGTCATACATCAGTGTGAAAGATTAGAAGCAGAAATACCTCACAAAGGACACAAAACCAGTCTGGTGCTTGAGAAACCAGCCCTAAGGCTGACACTGGGGTCTCAGTAAGCAGCTGGTGGCAGTGGGGGTCTGCTCCATGCCTATAGGTCATGCTGAGTGCAATTAAAGCATCAGAGGAAAGCAGAAATACCAGCAAAAAACACATTGTAAACATTATCTGTTCTTTTATATATGTAGCCACATATTATCTGAGAAAAAGCCACAGAGATGTATATCCATACATAGTATTTTTGCTTATATCCATTCTCTGAACATTAGAGCACTACTGATGCCTTTTGTTCTTTGTAAAATAATCCATGTAAGCTTCTGTAATGATTGTGTCCTTTCTCTTCTGCATTGTTATTGTATTCTTATACACAGAATTACCCTATTTTAAGGAAAATGGTGGTAATGTCTCATTTTACTTGGTCAGTAATCATAAAAGGAGGTGCTGAAAATAAAAAGAAGCTAACTGCAAGACTTTTTTTCTACCTGCTGCATAAACACTATGGGAACTGAATGAAGGTGCAATGTTTAGTTCAGCAAAGATGTGTAAATACTTTGATTATGCAGGAATTTGAATGAGGACAGGCACATGGCTCTGCAATGGGAGAAAGGAGGGGGTTCTTATCAGAAGCAGTGCCACAGACGAAGTACAGTGCCAAAGGAAGAAAGGCAAAGATGTGACTGGTGTAGACTGGGATGGATATTGGAATGATCAGAAAGATGTAACATGAAATGGCAGATGGGAGGTCAGTGGAATGGTTCAAAAGTTAGAAAGGCAAGACAAAAGGAGCAGGATGGTGGAATTTTACTATTTATATTTTACTATTTACATTTTACTATTTACATTTTAAAAAGAAGCAAAACACATAAGTCTGGTAACAATCTCAAGATATTATCTAGTTTGTCTCCCTCCCTAAAGCAGGAAGAACTATGTTTAAGCCAAGTCTGACAGATACATGTCTATCTAACCTGTTTGCAAAACCACCCTGTGTTGTGGAACCTGAAGTCTTCCTCACTTACTGCTTTCTCAACCATACTCACAGGCAGATTTTCCTATGTGTAATCTAAAACACCTCCTCCACAGTAGACACAGGTGTCAATTTATCCACCTCTTTTCAGTGGCCTTTGCTGGAGACAAAAGTTGTTACCATTTCACTCCTTTCTTCTCTAGATAAAACAACTCCAGATCTTTCCCTGCAACTCATGCTTCTGAGTAGTCCTCTTTCTCATGCCACCTTCTGATCTTTCTTGGCTAAACTGCTTCAATTTTTAATTAAAAGTATGGTGCTAAAACTGATGCAGTACTTTTGCTAAGATCTTAGCAGACAGAAAAGGATTGCTTCACTTTCCTCAAAGACAACACATCATCCTGCTGTCACACTTCTCTCATTTCCAGCACAGCTGATTCATAGTCAGCTTGTGGTGCATTAAGGCTCTGAGTACTTTAACAAGTGGGGTGTGGCAATGGGAACCACGATGTGGAGTGAAGTAGCTGGACATGATGTCCAGACTATCCATGTGTCAGAGATTTCTAGTAGCAGCCTAAGTGCACGTTAACAGCTGCAGTGCATTGGGGTACACCTAAAGCACGTCTGGCTCTGCTTTTGTGGAAAGAAATCTAATTTCATATGCTCTAAAGAACTCTCTGTGGTGTAAAGCAAAGCTTGAAAAGCGGTGTTCTGCTTCTACATCCAATCAGAACTGAAATCCTACTGTAAATGCATCCTCTTACACCCAGTCCTTTAATTTGACAGCTCCCATGCCGCTTGCTTCATCCCTGATTTCTGTGGTGTTTTTTGACTTAGAGCTGAGTCGTGCACTTGCCCCTGTTGAATATCACCATATTTTTTCAAACTGTAGCTTCAATTTGTAAAGGCTGTTTTGATTTCTAAGCCTGTCCTTTAATGTGCTTGCAGCCCTTTTCAACTTTGTCAGATTGACAGCTCTGATAAGCATAGTGTCTATTCTGGCATCTACTCCATTTGATGAGATTCTGTAACAGGACTTTTTCCAGGAGAAAACCCTTGTATATCTATTGTAAATGTGGTCTTCCATTTTGACAATGATTAACTGAACGACTGAAAATGATTCTTCCAATAGTTCTGCAGGATCTAGCTTATATTAATCTAAACTACTCTGCATTATCCTATTATACTTTGTAAACCTTGTCTAACACTTGCCATACTAAAAACTTCACTCATGTCAAGTTGTATAGCCTCTGCCAGTCACAAGGCCTTTTATCCTGTTAAAAGAGGAAATGAGGCTGTTTTGGAATGATTTGTTCTTGATTAATCCATGTGCCTATAGCTTGCTTTTTCTTATCTTCTTTTTCTTCATCTATTTGCTTGAGAATTGTAGTTAAGTGGATTGGGCCATAATTCTGCATCACCTCTTTCTTCTTGCTTTTGAAGATAGCTGTTATTCTTGCCTTTCCAGTCTTTTAAAATGTTACCTCTTTCACACAGTTCTTAAAGATTGTTATTGATGGCTGTGGAAATGCTTCAGTTATGCCCTGAACAATGTGAGGTGAATTCCATCAGCCTCACTGATCTCAGGTCATTTAACTCACCTTGAGCACAGCCTAATCTCTTTTTTCTATCATCTAGCTAGAATTTTCAGCTCTCTGCTACGGATATAAACCCTGTTATTATGGTTGACACTTCCAGTAAAGAAAGAGCAAAATAGGCATTTCGAGCTTGTTTTCTTGGAGTCGTTAGTCAATAGCTTTCTCTCAGTTGAGTAGTGGATCAATTCTCTCCTTGATTTTCTTTTAACAGTTTATGTTTTTACAGGAAACTTCTTGTTATTCTAGAGGTACCATACTAATTAGATTTATTTTTGTGCTGTGACTTTTCAAATCTTATCAGCATGTTAGTACTATTCGTTTATGCTTGTCCATAGATTTTGATTTATGTATGCTATTTGAGTCTTAAGTTTCTGAAGAACTCACAGCTCCAGCCACATCACTGTTTTACTGCAGTCCTTGCTCTGCATTGCAATCTTCTTGTCTCTGCTTTTAACATAGTTTCTTTAAGGACCTGCCAAATCTTCTGAATTAATTTTCCTCCCAAATTGTACTTCTATCACCTCCCCACCTTCAGAATCCAGTATACTCTGCTTATTAATCTGGTAGGAGGGCAAATCAATTTTTGAGCACTCGATCTCATCTGGTGGCCTGCGGTGGCTCCCAGCAATGACAGAACCTCTGCATTTACCCCTCTCTCAGTTTCTAAAACCTGCTATTAAGTCTATATTATTTTATGTTTTTATATTTTTATTCAGCACAAAAGTTTGGAAGATGAAGCAGGATATGAGGACTATGAGAAGATAAATGGCCAAAACATTACTAGGCATTTGATCCATAGCCATGTAAAAGAAAGGTTCATAAGTAGAATAAGAAGAGAGTTAGTGACCAGCACAGCTGGTGATCCAGATAGGTTATGGTGTTGTCTAATGTAGGACTTTTCAAGATTTACAACAAACGTCAAATTATTTTCTTTTTAAGATCATTGTAAAAATTATAATCCCAAAGGTAGTAATAAAGTTTACATGCAGAGCAAATATTATGGGATCCTAACTTTAAAGAATGAAGGCCCACAAAAGCCCTCCTCCTGTGTAAACTAAATCCTTTGACTGCTACTCCCTTGAACATAACAGCAGGGGCTGTGTTCCACTATGCAAATATGCTCACTTGGCATGAGCCTGTCCTCTCTGGAGCAGCTTGCCATTGTTCTAGTTGATATTCTGGAGGCAAATAAAGGTCCTGACATAATAAATCTGGACAATTATGCAGCATACTGAGGGTAGATTCATCTGTGTGAATTCATATGGGGTTATACATTAATCATGATAACAGTATTAACTGTGTATTCCAGTCATGCAGGTATTAGAATATCTATATGAGCAGTCTGTTTTCTAGATTCACCTTTCTAGAAAGACCTAATTTCTCCAGTTTTCAAAAGGGTTATTTTTCTGTGACACTTGGCCTGGCACTTTCAAGCTTGTTCAATTTAGTTCAGTGCACAGCTGAACTCTGGTAGTATCCTGCTGCATGATGAAGTTAATTCTTCCGTAAGGTTTACTAACCTTTGGTGTTGAATTCTGCTTTTACAGAAGTAAAACCTGGACATATGGGATAAGTGGTTTGGTTCAGACTATTCCTTCCTGTAGAGCTCATTTTAACCTGTTGACTTGACTTCTTACATCTCAACTTCACTCCCCTGCTCTTTTAATGCAGAGGGAATCTTGTTTCTGGTTTCTTTTTTTCTAAGTCTCTCATTGTCATTACAGGAAAGATCAGTGCAAGAGTCTCACACAGTATCCACGTCCTCAAGCCTCTGCTAAAGGTCTTTTTCAGACAAAACTCTCTATCTCTCTGGTCAGTAAGCATCTGAAAACATGCAGATCTTCACATGGATTCAATAACTCGTTTTCAAAGTCTGAACCACACAGGCAGGGATGAGCACATTGCAACTTGTGACCAAAAGCAATTCAGAGTCTGTTTCTTCCAAAAGACTTTGAAATTTGATTCTCACCACCACTAGGGAGAGAAAGGCCAGCATGCTGTTTGACTTGACATGATTATATGTCTTAATCCTGCTGAACGACTGTAAACTGATCTTGAATTGGCATTTATGGTCTAATTGGTGAAAATAAACCCTTTGGAGGTGTCCCATGTCTTGCAGGCCTTCCTCATACCCCTTTGAACAAACCAAGCAGGTTCAGTCAGGATTGCTTCCCCTTCTTCCTCTGTGTACACCTGATCCTTCCTTACCTGATAAATGTATATCCTCAGTCATGGGTGGGCTGAACTCCTGGGAACCACAGTGCTTTGTCACCATGCTAATGACATGTACTCAGACTACTGGCAATGAAGAACAATGCCACCAACCAAGAGTATCAAAGGCAGTGGAAGTGGCAGGAGGTTTTTTGTTTTGTTTTGTTTTGTTTGTTTATTTTTTCATATTAAGTATCTTTTTTTCATTTTTTGCTTTCAGCTCTGAATACTTGTGGATGGGCATGGTGATTTTCAACCAAATAAGTAAATAAGTACATTTTATTTCTTTTTTGTAGTTATACTTGTTTCATGGGTAATTTTTAGTTTCCCATGCTGTCCAGTTCTCTAAAGTTAAATAATTTCTTTCAAGAATGCTCATTTCAAGTTCATTCTCATTATTGTCATACTATACATTGCATGTACTGGCAAGAAGAAGTCATCCCCAACTGGATTGTTGCTGTTTGTTTGTTTTTGGTTTTGTTTTTGTTTAGTAAATGGGAATCCTGCTTTGTCTTGTCATCTATGATCAAAAGGTGTATATTAGACGAAAGTGCCCTAATTCACTAAAATTACATATAGCAGCCCATTAAACATAATAGAAAAGGGAGTAATTAATGCTTCATTCTTGTATATGTAATACTGCAGCCTTGGAACTATCTTTAGGAATTGTTTCACATGGCCATAATATTTACTAGTCCTGCTGTAGCTTGGAAAACAGATGAAATGTGATTTAAAATGTCTCCTCAGAAAGACATGTAGACTGCGCTTAGGCAGTCTCATTTAGTTAAAATTTCATTTTACCATTCCTACAGAGAGGGAAAGCACTGTATTAGAAATACTGTTTCTTATAAGCTGACAGCTATAGAACCAAATCTGCCCTAAATTCTAAACTGCATTTTCTTTTGCTTGATACACCTAGAGCTGAAAACCATGAAGCTAAACCACTCTCCCATGATTAATCCAGTACTTAAGCACATAAAGAAAATAGCAGAATAGCTCCTAACAAACATATTACAACGAATTATTTATGCAGTTTCTTTCAAGCAAATTAATATCTGCTGTTCTTCTGAGCAGAAAATCCTGGGCTCCAAGTTTTGACAAAGCTGATAAGAAGTAATTGTTTGAACCAATAAATCCTCCTACAGAGGACACTGCATTTCCCACATCTTCACTTTTTATCAGGAGAACACTAAAGCTGCCTGGAGGCTCTTCAAACAGATGAAGTATAGGCCTAAATAGATGTGCTTAATGTTGTCTAAATCATAGCAAAGTACTGAGAGGGCTGGAAATCTCACCACCTCCAGCTGCTCTCATAAACATGTAAGACCAGCTACAACTTGAGTAATTTCTTCAGTCTTTTCAGGGCTGCTGTACTGTTCTGAAATGTGTAGGTATTAAGCTTTAATCCAGCCTAGTCAACTGCAAAGAGAATGAAAATATTTCATAAGACACCTGAAGGTGAGAAAGGGTGAGAAGGAGAGATAGACCTGCCTACAGCACAAGGGGCACTGCATTTACCCCAGCTGGCCCAGGAGATGGCCTGAGACCTTGAAAGACATATTCTCAGGTACACTGTGCAGGAAGAAGCACCTCCTGGATTCAAACTGACCCCTTCCCTTACTGTGAAGCTATTCTGAGCATCTCTAATCTGCTGTTTTGGGACATTAACAACTGGCTCTGCCTCCCAGAAAAATAACACTAGAAATAATGAACCTTGGCTTCTGAGGGGTTTGTGTTTCTTGCTTGATTTCAAGTGCTGATCAAAGCTGTTCTCAGTCACAGAAGATGACTCCTGTAACATTTCTTCTCATGGATTTTTAGGTCTTTTAAATGTATATAGTCACAGTAGTTCATTTGTCAGGACTCTTCTGTAAGGTATTCAGCTGCCTGTTTTCAGCCAACATAAGGAAAACGAAGCACCCTCTTACCACAAACCCCTACATGATCAGAGAAATTGCACTTCCCACAGAATTCAGTCTAAAATAATGGACACCCTAAAAAATTCTTGATGTACATCCCCGCTATGCATGTCTGTACCACTAAAAGGAAAGGAAACAAGTGAGAAAGGGCTCTTCAGTTGTGACCCTATGTCAGTGTGGACTGCCAAAAGGCAGAGAGGACAAGGCCAGGGGTGTTACTTGGGATGCATTTACTGAGAAGCCCATTAGGAAGATACATTGAGACTGGAAGAAGCTGGTATTACACCAGGACCAACCAAAACCAAACCACCAGACCTTCAGAGCTCTAAAAATGCAAGAGCTCAAGCCATGTATTTATAATGAGCTATAGGAGTGTCTGATAGCCTGACTCTCTTCCCATTTACAATAAGGTAATTGTTGATTATTAGTTATCTTGCTTTTGGCCCAGATTGGCACAAGTGGGAAGAAAATGAAGCCCCTTTGCTGCATAACACCTGGGGTAAAGTCAAAGGTGAGGTGGCTGCTGTGGCACAGTGACAATGTTCTTACACTCTCAGAAATCTGAGTATGATGAGAGTTTTAAGAAAAAGAAGAATGAATATAAAATTTTCTTGGCAAAACAAGTATACATGGATTTGCAACACGTCTAGAATGAGGCCAAGCAGATTTTATGGAAAGTTCATTAATCTGTGTGCTTGCTTACAAACACCTGTATGCTAAAATGTGTTTAAATGCACATTATCAGTTATCCACCCATTTAACCATGGATAACTTTATAAGGTCTGTTATTCATTTAATATGAAGTACATTAAATGTATTCACTTGCTTTTCTTGGCTTCCTGTCTTTCTTTTACATGGACTTGAACACTTTCCTGTTGTACTTGAATGCAGTCAAGTGGCATTTGCAGAGACATAGCTGCTTTCAGGACAAGATGCACACTGATATATTTGGAAATAAGTCATGTTCCTCAAAAAAAAAAAAAAAAAAAGAAAAAAAAAGAAAAAAAAAGAAAAAAAAATAAAAAAAAATAAAAAAAAATAAAAAAAAATAAAAAAAATAAAAAAAAAAGAAGAAAAAAAGAAAAAAAAAAAGAAAAGAAGGAAAAAAGAGACAGTTTTAAATGTTGCTGCATTTTTCATATAGGAAAAATTTGTTTTTTCTTAAGGTGGATGAGTTACCCCTTGTTGCTCACTCAATGATTTCTGTACTCTTTAAGCAACGACATAAGCAACAGGATTTGAAAATTAGCTGCTGAGAAGCCTGAATTTAAAACCACGTTTTTAACATTAAAAAAACCCACACAGATCTGAGATTAGTAATAAGCTGCAGAACTGTTCAGGGCAGCATCCAATACCGAGAAATGGAAATATCTAGTTTGCTATTTCTCTTCATCCAGATCTCTCCTTGAGTTCAGCTCGTGTTTTGCAGATTTCCAAGGTGCTGCTCGTAATTCCCTAACCTGGCAAGCAGGATGGGTGTGTGCAGCTCTGGGTCATTACCTTGGCTCCTAGCCCAGGCATTGGCAGGAATGAATCCTCTCTGCCAGGGTATTGCCTGTGAGCTATTTGCTTTTGGAGTACAGTGTTGCCACTGTGGTTCAGCACAGGGCATCATCCAGCCTTATCCTGTGCCGTGGTCCACTGCAAGAGGAACAGAGGAAACCTTACATAAGATCTCTTAGAAACCTCTGCTGTTTAGACAGAAGCTGACACCTTCAAGAAGAGGTCACCCTGTTATCTGTCCTCTGCTTGCTCCTGGGTCTCAGTCAAAGGCACTTGAATATCTACTGTTCCTGGCCCTGTGAACTATGCAGGGTCAAGGAAGAAGGTACACTCCTGGTTCTGCACTTCAAGACCATACAATAAGCAAGAAAGATGCCAGACCCTCTCTATGTGATTGGAGTGAAGGAAGAGGAGGATATTTGGGGCATCATATGGGAGCAGAGACAAATGAAAAGCCAAAGTATTCTGCCTAAATTTTGTTGAAAAGGAAATAAGAGGGTACCAGGAGGTACAAAACAAGACTCATGCTGCTTTTGTAATTGCCTAATTGGACAAAATAATTCCCTCCTGTAGGGTAGCCCTCTCTTCTTCAGCAAGGAAATGCAATACAAAATGAAAAACTGGATTTTCTGGAAAAAAAAAAACAAAACCAAAACAACAACAAAGCAACATTGTCTTGCATTACTATTTTATGCTATTACAATTATTGCATAATTATCCACCTGTGAGGACTGATATCTTTTCACATATTTCCTGCCCTCACAGTCCTTGTAGGATGAAACTACCCCAGATAAATCCTTTGTCAAACATTCCTGTGCTATAGTGATGCCAGATGGTGTTTTGCTGTTTGGCAATCAACTTCTTCACTAAATTTCTTAGTACCTAAGGCTTGTTTATATAGAGGCCTACAGAAACTTGCTCACATAGTTGGCATCACTAATTGGTGACAGTAAACTACTTTGATCTCAGTCCTCAGGTGATGTAACTTGTCTAAAGTGGATGGCTAAGCTGCTTCCACCATTGATCAAGCAGTTTGTAGCAGATTATTATAATTAAGCACCTTTGAAGTGCCAATTTATATGAAGCTCTGGTGCATTCCAGGTTGTAGAATTCAAATTAATTTTATTAATATTCTCATTTTAATGGGATATCATGTTATTTATGGAAATACTTTTCCTGCACATTCAGATTTGCCTTGGTGAGGCTGCCACACCTAGGAAAAATCACACGGAGGGAAATCATCCAGAGATGAAAACCTGTCATCACTCCTGATTTAATCTTAGCTTCATGTTTCCTAAGCAAGTCATGGGATCTTCATCTTCCAGGAGAGGTTTAGACCTAACCTTGTCTCTGAACCAGGGTGGTCTGTGACACTTTGCCAGCACAACACATAAAGCTGCTCAGCCAAGCATATGAAGAGAGGCCCTGAACCTGGTAGCCTGAACCTGTGCCTCCAGCACAACACACCACAACACCACCACCAAAGTCAAAGCATTCCTCCAATAATCCCACCAGGAGAGGATCACCTGAACAGTTTAGTAAGGTACAAAAGACACCTTGAAGCCATCTTTGCAATTGCATCTCCACGGCTGTACTCAGCAGTAACTATGAGGCTGGGAGGCAGCTTTGTCAGACCCCTAAATAATGCTTTTGCTGGCAGCTATTCCTGCTCCTCCTCTGTTTCCAAGAAGCAGTGATACAACCTGTGCCTGCCCCACCTGCCACCCCCTGCCCACTGCAGCCCTGATGGAGCATCCTGCCCAAACCATGTCAGGAGAGGGGTAGGAGAGAGCTGTGGGCACAGCACAGAAAATGCTCCACAAGTGCATTTGAGAGTGCACCCATTTCTCACAGCCCCATCTACAGCATTAAGGAAATGGATTTACTATTTCATTGGCCATACTTTCACTAAGAGGAATACATATTGGAGAAATTTTGAAAAAGAAGAGACTATGTAGGTCTAAACCGTGATGTCAAAGGAGGAAAAAAAACTTTTTTTTTTTTTTTTTTTTCAGAGCATGAAGTGTCAAAAATACTCCACATCCCAACTGCAATAAACATCTGTGAATGTGACATTCAAATACCTATCCCAATGCTTTCTTCCCAAAAAACAGCTTTCAAAAATCGAAGTCAATATATGTTCAAATCAAAATAGTATATAAATTTAGTCAAAATGCCATCATCTATAAAATGTCCCACAGAATATGAAATGTTTAAAATTATGCAGTTTCACTCTGCTAGCCCTGTAATTAAGAATGAAATGGGAGAAATGGTTGACTCAAATCTTGCAGTTACCAAATAACAGGTTTTAATAAAAATAGACTGAGAAACAGTGAAAGAGGTCTTAAAAGATGCAGATTATAACTACTCTGCCTGAAAGTTTCAGACGCTGTCTGTATTTTTGAGAGATTTGGTTTATAGGTAGAAAAAGGTGGTTCTGAGCACATTGTTAGGTACATTGCTGGAGTCTTCATTTTGGACTAGCCCTGGTCTAGTGCTAAGAGCTTAACTTCCATTAATGGTGGGATTGCTTTGTTTCACCCAAGAGCAGCCAAGATTTTCTGTCCCCAGCCTGCTCTTTGATGTGAAACACAGCACGATATGTGATGGAGAGCAGCAGAGTCAGTTCTCAAGTGAGCTCCTGCTCTGAAATAAAACACAAATGTAGACAACATACTTTGTTAATAATTTCTCAATAGAATGGAGACCACTTATCCAGTTACCATTTCTGCCTGTAACTAAGTAACTTAAAAACAAATATGCCATCTGCCTACAACTGTACAAATATGAGAAATGCTTAATATATTTGTACAAGAAAACTGCCATATGGAGAAAGAAAGTACAGGGAAGCTTGATTTCTCAATGACTGTTGGACTATTTTGGTATGTAGTTACAATACTACTTCACCCTAGTCTAAAACATTGCTATTAAAAAATCGAGGAGCTCCGGGAAGGCCACATCCAAAGGAAAAAAAAAAAAAAAAATCATCATTTTCCACTAATTGCGTCATTTTATAAAGCCTCATCAGTCTTCAAAAAATTGGCCTATTGGCCTATAGTCTGAGACACAGTTTGTGTTGTAGATTCAGAGGGGATGTGAAATTCTGCTATATCAAAGCTGAAGAACAGTTCTGACAACTGCACATGTTTTAAGAATTAATAATGTGGAGGTGGTATAAGACAATATTTAAGAAATATCAATTTATTTCTGCAGCAATGAAGCCCCTTGCTCATAAAGCATGAAACAAGATTAAAATTGGTATTCTGCTTGAAAGGGAGAACATGAGATACTCATATGAATCCAGATGTGAAAAGAATCCTTCCTTGCAAGTGTTATTCAGGCCAACTTACGATTCAGGGTAAATCAAACACCCTTGGAGTACCTGCACTTGCTACTGAAATTCAAAGCAGAAATTTGGCTCTGGCTTAGGAAAGAAAATACACTTTCTAGCTTCATCATTTAAAATTCACTGACCAGTCCTGATTTGCAGAAGCTTTCTCTACTTCTGTAACTGTAGCAAACACCCCTGGAAGATTAAATAAACTTGTTATCTGCTATGTGAGCTCACTGAATAGCAATTGACTAATAAGAAATTCCAGTTTGTCCTAACTATACAGATACAAACCCTTCCCTATGTCTCAGTGCTTCCTTGCTTCAGCTCTTGATGACTAATAGGTTGTATAACATCAATACCAAACTAGGAGGCAGTTTTCTCTATATTTTTTTTTTCTAGAAGGGAGAAAGGCTGGGGTAAAATTTTACCAGGAGACTTAAAAATTTAAGTTCAAGCTCATCTGAACTTCTCAGGTTGTCTGCTCTGTTCCCCATTCCCACCTGTAGAAGTGAGAGAAACCTGTATCTCATCTGCATAAAGCTCACCTGTGTGATCAACCTGCTGCAGTCCTTCCAGGAGAGCTGGTGTTCTCCCAGCTGAGATGCTGTTTGTGCTGGGGGAGAGAGGCCTTAGAAGCTGCAGAGAGGTCCTATTGCCTGGAGCAGAAACCCTGACAGCCCCACTGGCATTTATCTGGTAGAAGCCAGGGCAAGCACACAGGGGAGGGCAAGACAAGGGGATGTTGCAAGCCTTGTCTGTGCCGAGTGAAAGAACTTCCCGTCAAAGTCTCAGGGAAAGTCCCAGCACTTGTATTTACAGCTGAGATGAAGCTGTGGTTGTTTTTGTCATACTGGTGCTGACTTGCCCCTTGGCTATCGGCCAGAACTAAGGTTTGGCTGTGCTCTCCCGCTCTTGAAAGACTAAACTGAGAACGGCAGAAGCCAAGAATGTTGCAGAAACACAACAGCAACTATTTGCCTGGAAGGACAGCTGGGTCATGGTTCTCCCCTGCCATTCCAGCTGTGCGTAGGGACAGTAAGAATGTCACATAGAGATGAAAGGAATTTTGCATGGAGATAGTTAGAAGTACCTAATCTCTGATATTCTCTAGATATTCTTAGGAGCTATGGTGATCTTGCAGAGACAGAGCCTGCTATGGGTACATAATGAGAAATTAGTGTTTATGGGATAACCCTCTGGTAGGATGCAAATGTCTTGCTGTTACACATCTGTTTAGAATGAGACATGATTCAAAACAGATGCCTTGAGCATCAAGAGATCACTGATCTGGATCATACTCCAGATTGGAGAAAGAAGCTATGAGAGTCCCACTGGCACTGAGATTTTATAGGTAGTTTGGAAAATTAATTTAAGGGGGTTTAAATAATATTGCACTCTAGATCTGCAAGCTATGACTGCCAATACAGATGAAGAAATTTTTTAAAAGATAAATTTATGGCAGCTTGTTTTTGAAGACTTACTGGAAACTAACTAGGAAAACACACTGAGAAACAAAAGGCATAGAGAACATAAAACATGGAAGTAATCTTTAAAAAAAGAAAGGACAGAAGTTTCGTTCAGAACAATCTGACTGCACTAGGTCTGAGGAAACTATATTTTAAAGCTTACATTCAAGAGAAGAGATCAGACCCTTTCTGAGGTTTAGGACAGGAACAGCCCATGTGACATGTGACCTGTGCCAAAAAGCAGAAGCCAGTGTGATGCCCAAACCTCTGGAAAAGACCCAGGAACTGAAAAAGGTGATACCACTTTGGAAGAGCTTGCAAGAGTCAGCAAGTTTTGTATGTAATGGACAAAGCAAATGAACTGGCTTAGGATTTCTTGCAGGAGAAAAGGGCACCAAGTCAGTGGAGATACTTGCGGTGAAAAAGTGTAGTATTAATATTCTGCTGCCAAAATAGTGTTACTACATTTAAATTAGAACTTCTAGGAAGTAGAAAGGAAGCCAGTTGACTTGCACAGCTTAAATACAGGGCTAACTCAGCAGAAAGGATATGAGAAATAAATGTATAAATTCATAAGAGATGGAAAAGAAGGGTGAGTGCGGTGCCCTTGAGAGCATCAGGGTGATATAAGTATTTAGATGCTGTGTAAGAACATGAGAAAAACTTCTGAGAATCAGAAGCCATTTCCAAGTGGATTAATACCTCATGAATATTAAATAATATAGGAAACAGTTGAAATGCCCAGCAATTCTTACACCTGTGCAAGACCTATGTATTGTAAGGCCATGCTTTGAGAAGGAACTGGATAGTATCATTGCTCTTGGATGACTGTAGGAACTGAAAGAGAGGTCTATTTAGGCTACATTTGGCACCTGAGGAAAAATGTGACAGATTTCTCATGCCTTTCAGGTTAGTAAGATTTATACAGATGACATTTAGATCTGATGAAAGGCAATAGCTCAGAGAAGCCTTGGAAAGAAACTGTTCTTCTGGGCTGAAGGTGGCCAAACAGTACTGTAAATGCCATGTAACACAATAACATACTTGAAGAAAAATTAGCACAAAATTTAGTAAGTTGACAGAAAATATTAATCAAATTGTGTTCTCCAACACTACTGAATTGTAAAGAGAAATATGTACCTAATGTATCTTCTTGAGAGTGCTGACACAATGATCTTGCATGTAATTATTGAAAAAATTAAGAAAAAGAAGAAATATATTAGTTATTTCAGACCTGAGAGTAAACCAGTCATGGAGGATTTGGGGGCATATGTTGATGTAGTCCTTTTAAACAGCATGTGATAAACAAATGGTCATGGTAGTTTATGAGTTAACAAAACTTAGGTATACTCAGAGGAAGAAAAAAAAAGATTTAATCTTAGTCATGGAAATAAACAAACCCATACATTTTTATTTACTTAAGGCCAGTGCTATTTGAAACTGATTATAAATCATAAGGAATTACCAAACAGAGCCTAGCCAGTGGTTATTTTTCATTATTTTTCAGTTACGGAGTGTGACTTGCAGCTTCAACATAACCTTGAAATTGCAAGCAGGATTTCCAGAGCATTTGACAATGGAACAAAATCCAGAGAGATATCTGTACATCACTCTTATTGCAACAGTACTTATTGAGCTAGAGATACTTCAGAAAACAATTCTTATAATGAACGCAGGATTAAATTTAGACTGAAAATATGAGAATTGTGAACTTGACAGTGCTACTGGGAAACATCTTCCAAAGCATATGTGTGAATAGTTTCATGATTCAAATGTATAGAGTAAAGGTCAGGGACATCTTGTACATGAGTCTCAGCTCAGCAATTTTGTTTACAAAGAGAGTAAAGTGTATCCTACGCAGTGTGGCCACGGAGAAAGCTGTATCTAGTGAGTTTGCAGAAAAACAGGAGAAAACATGGGTCATGAGTGGATGTGCTGATTTGTGCTTGCTTTATGTTTGTATTACAAAACAATTACTCTCTTTTCCCAGAGGTAGCCTTACCAACTATTACTATCTGCCCCTGATGAAAGGACTCCAGAAGACCGTAATCTGTAAAATTTACTTTTGTTGACCTAGTACACCTAGTATACTTGGTAACCATTCAGCAGACACCAGATTAAGCAGGGAATTAAGTTTTTAGAGGAGCTTATTCCAGCCTCTCTTGCTCAGTTCAATAAAGCAATGGAAAACATGCTCAAAAACTATGTAGAAAAACTTGCACAGATGAATTGCACCTGCATAGACTTCATCTGGAGCCCTTGGAGCTACTGGTGCTTCAATGACTGGATGATACTGAAATAGGAAAACTGTCTCCAGCATGGAATGAGCCCCAGGCCAGGATGTCATAGAAGTCCCAGGGGCAGACAGGGCTGCTCTGTCCTGGCCTTCAGGCAAGGGCACTGCTAATCAGGCTGTTAGTCCTGTCTCTGCCGTGGTCCTCCTTCGGCAGCCTGCACCCTGTACCATGACCCTATCCAGGCTCAGAAAAGAGCATGCTACAGGTTCTGGTTGGTTTGCATACATCTAGGATTCTTGTCCAGGTGGTCCTGGCCCTGTAGGAGGAAGGGCATGACCTCTGCTCTGCACATGTAGCTGAGTCCAAATCTTCCTCCTTCAGACCCTGCAAACGCTGTCCCCAGAGCTGGCAGTCTGATATGGAGAGTGTCAGCATGCTCTTGTCCTCCATCATCACTAAGAACTTTGCTGTGATTGCAACCCTTTGCTGTCCCCTGCAGTAATCTGCCTTTGAGGGACTTCTCTGGGCTGCTGGTCTTCTCCCAGAATCTCCTCTAGAACTGTGATGGGAAACAAGCGAGACCTTTGCAGCTAAGAAGAGGCAGAAACTCCTTGCTGCCCCTCCTGCTCAGCCTCCCTCTCCCTGTGCAGTTCATCCTCTGGCTCCCCCAATACTTTTTGCAGCTTCTGGCTCTGCTCCTCCTTTCACCTCTCCATTTTTTCATCACCCACCCAAAGGTCCAGTAAATCATGGGACCTGTTTGCTGATGTTTTGCTGTCTCTGGCCTTTCTGTTCCTCTCTGCCATGAAAAAGGTAAAGAGCAAGAGAAGGGATGCTGTGACTGTGGGGCTTGCTGCCACTCCTAGATGACAACCCCAACAGTCCCCAGCAATTCTCTGGGAGTTGTGTGCTCTTTTCTGTCCTCATGCTTAATTCTTTATTTTGCCTGTTTGTTGTCTCCTATCATCACTTGCCTGTGCTTCTTTTGTTAGGAAAAAAATCAATGGTGTTACAAAGCTGCATGTTTGTAGGAGGTTGTTTCCCCAGGCTCAGGGATGTTGTATAAGAAAACATGACAGCCTTCTGAAGAAAACCCAGAAGGGAAAGAGAAGAAAGGAGACACAAAGCCTGTCACCGTGTGCTGCAAAATCTCCACCAGACAGCAAACTCACACTGAAACCAGGGAGTCCTAGAACACACAGCTAGGATTGCTGCCCCTGGGAGAAGCAGTCCTGATGCCCAGAGGAGCCAGAATGTCCACATGGACACCATGAGGCACCTCAAAGGCTGATGGAAATTTATGGGTAAATGAAGTCTCAAAGTTGGTGATAAACGTGTAACTCTGCATTTTATCACTGTTTAAAATATAGTTGGTTTTGTGCTTTTCTTGTCAGAAAAGTTATAGTCTTGGGATTGTGCCTTAAAGATTTAGTATCTGAAACAAACATTTTGGCTAAAGCATTGTAAAGCTTTTTTTTGTTATATGCACCCTTCACAGACTGGAGGCCATAATAAATCAGATCCCATGCTGTCTTTATTCTGAGGTCCAGAATTGCAAAGGTATTTAAGAATGGTCAATATATCTTTCAGTATTTATACACTAGAGACTGTAAAACCCTGTCAATCACATTAGTTAACCCAACTTTCACTAGTGCCAGAGCAGGATGGATTTCTACCTGAAAACAGGACAAGAAATAGAATGATTTAAAAATAAGCTTTTTCCTGTACACCCTGTCCCCTATCATGGGATTTCTGCACAAAGCATAATTTTTTGAGAGTGAAGAACTGGGTTCTTAGTGTTTAGTGGTAACTGGCTTGATATCAGCTTTCCCAGAACCAGTAAACATGGGTCTTGTGTACTTCACTGTGGGGTTTCCATGCAATCACTGACTGTAAACAGTTCAGAGTAACTTCATGCTCCTTGCCCCAAAGCTATTCTGTGACTCTTGATTAAAAAAAAAAAAAAAAAAAAAAAAAAGTGTTTGCAAAGTAAATTAGATCAGATTTCACTTTCAAATAAAGTCAACAAACGTACAAACTATCTTATACTTTGCTTGACACTATTTCAGGTGATGGTTTACTTCCTTCATGTGCTCAGGCTGAAGCTGTTGACCTGTAAATGTTTGATATTACTTTCTACAGAGTGGAAATATCCAGTCCGTGGCTGAGCATAAGCTCTAGAACTTTTGACAGCTTTAGGTTTTTTTGTTGCTCAGTGAATCTTCTGTAAGATGGTGAGGGAAATGCTGGGTATGTGAATAGGTGAACAGCAGAGGTCACTTGAAGTTGTAGATCAGGATAAACAGCATTTCATAAGGTGCTTAGGTGAAAACACAAGCCATAAAGAGACATACAGAAATGAGCTGTGGTGTAATCAGATGTTCAAAGCTGGGGAACAGGTGACTTTTTGAAGAAGACAGACATTTCTAGCTTCTTTCTTCTTATATAAATCACTGATCTCATCTAATCTGTCCATGTAACCAAAATATCCTTCCTTTTGATCATCTTCTGCAAAACTGTTTGACAAGTGGGGAGAGTGAAAAGAAGGGGAATAATTTTTCTGGACAGAAGTGAGGATGACACATGGAAGGGCTGCAAGGTGGACTGAAGCATTTTTCCTTTTGCTGTTCAGGGCTTGGCCAAAGCTCTCTTGGATTCCTTCTTATAAATCTAATATCTGCAAAGGAATTACCTTCACATACATATGTGTAAGGCATCTCAGGTTTTCATTGTTTCATTAGTTTTCAATTCACATGAGTTGATCAGTAAAGATGATCCTAGAGGGAACTCTTCCTTATAATAATGTCAGTAGGAGATGGGAAAACACAACTGTATGAGCTATTCTATTTTTAATGTTATTTTCTATTTTTGGCTACCTGCCATTTTAGCTTTCAAGTGGGTATTAAACACATTGAAGGCATATGCAGCTAAAATACAATATTTTGCATGCTAAATGAAGGTAATTTTGTTCAGGTGGTATTTGTTGTTTTTTCATGGAGTCACACTTCCATTTCTGAGATGATAAAACCATTTGGTATCAGCCTTCCTTGCTGTTTCAGCAGATAAAGCTACCCTGCAGCCAAAGATAGCTCTTGTGCATGAATTTGTGAAGGCTGCATGAAAGATTTCTAATTAATCTTTACTTATGTTACAACAAATGTGACACTATTGCTCACTTAGCTTCTAGGAACATACTCTGCTTTTCATAGTTCCTACCAGGAGGGCAACATATCCTCCGATATCTTAGATATATTTATTTTCTTTTGTGGAGCAATATGCAGGATTTTCATTTCCTAGCATTTCACAGGCAAACTATACTGTGATATTTTGTGAGATGGAAAGGAAAACATTAGCAGCTGAAGTATTCTGGGAAGAACATCCTGGTATAGTGAAAAAAAAGAGACTCTCTGTGTCATCCAGTATAGGAAGAGCTTGAAACATTTTTATTCTAGGCTAATAGGGCATACAGAATACAATTTTTCCCCCCTTTTTGTTTTTTGGTTTTTTGTTTGTTTGTTTGTTTGGGGTTTTTTGGGGGTTTTTTTTTGGTGCTTTTTGTTTGTTTGTTTGTTTTTTGGCTTTTGTGGTTTTTTTGTTTTTTTTCTTTTGAAAACAAGACCTTCATTATCATGTGAGCAATAATCAGCAGATGGAAATAAAAAGTTAACATTTAGTCTAGGAGAAACTGTGTTGCTATCTTTGCATAGATAGCAATAAGAACACAAGAAATGTAAAACTTCTTGTCAAAAGTCACTTTTTTGATATTACAATTAATCCGAAAAAAAGTAATTAGTACTGGATTGACAGAGATCAATAAGAAGGGGACATGAAGGTGAATAGGCTGTTTATGTGAGTATACAGCTTTTGGTGCCAGCCTGGCAATGACAGAGAGGACTTGAAAGTCTATAGTGTTATCAGGTCTCTGAGACCCCTCAGTAGTTTTATTTGGGGATTTTGAGTGATTACAGTGTCACTGTCCATCATTATTATGCTTGGCAATCAAGCAGAAGACAGAAGAGGAAGTAACTTGAGCAATGCAAGGTGCTGGTTTCACTGAGCAAGGTAGTTATCCAGATGACTGCTCTCCTTTACTCAGCACGACTTGAGCAATGTGGCTCAGACTAAGGAAAGGAAGATCAAGACTAAGGAAAGGAAACCAGGTTTTACTTGCCAGTGTTATGTGAGGAGTGGGTGGTGTACACAGCAGCTCTAAGCAGTGTTAATGCTGTTGCCTAGAGGACAAGTGCAAAGCTATGGTTGAGCCAAGGATGAGCAGACACAGGTAAATATCCCAACACCTCTCCCCTTTTTCAAAGCCCAGAGATAGAACCTTGGCTGGCTGAAAGGCTGGTGCTCAGCTGTCTTCATTTGGTTTGGGAGGATGAACCCTCTGACCTGTCTTTTTTGTAGAGAGAGTAATAACACCTAACCCACTGGAAAGGATGAGTTTGAGTTCCTAAGAGATGATCATGAGCTGTTATCAAATGACATCACTCTTCTTAAAGATCTTTCACTTGATCTTAGGAGAACAACCAATGTTCTGTCCTCAAAGCCTCTTCCCCTCACACTTTCTTCTTACTGATCTCACAGCACTGACCCGGCTCTCTCTGCTCTTCTTCTTCTAGTTTCTCTGTTTAAAGTATGCTTATTACCAGCAGATTTCTATGGTTCCTTTCTCGGATGGTATCCCAGACACATTAAGATTATTTTTGTGCAGGTAGTGTTTACAGGGAAGTCAATGAAGAGAGAATGAGAAGTCTTCCAGAAAAAAGTAAAAATTCAGACTTTCAGGTTTCACAAGGAGCACTTCACAGACAGGTGTGCTCTGGACATTTGCTCATGGCAGCCCAAAGAGACTGTATATGAAAAAAGAGGACAGTTTTTAGCCAGTCCTCCAGCCCCTCCAAGTACACTTTATTATTTAGAAAAATTAAAAAACAAACAGGCAGAAGATTCAGGTAGACTTTGTGAGGTGCTACTAATGGAACTGGATACACCATGGTGTATTACAGTAAAGCTATTGTCTTGACGATTCTCATCTACATTCTGTTATTTTTGTGAGAAGTTATATAAATGTGTGCATATAACTCAGAGGAGAACTTTGTGTTTTGCTTTTTTAAAAGAATGTCAGGAAGTTATAAGAAATATCTCCATGAAATTTGCTTAATAGGAACTTTTGGAAGCATTTGCCATATTTCTGCTAGCAAAGTCAACTGAAAGACTAATTTTAGCAATGTAAAAAGCTGCTTCTATTGTGACAAAAATTATGGCCTAAGGGACAGAGCCACCCCCTTCAGAAACTAATACAAAACCACATTTCTGTCAACAGTTAGATGGCAATGCCATGGGAAGCTACTAATGGGAAAACAGAGATGTCAGAATAAAAAGTGTTCATCTTCTCTGAACCAAGGCGGCTTTATTTATTCTTCCAAGCAAAAAGCACAACTGAACTGTCTCTCTCAAATCTCTGTCTCCTTTAGACAATACTCTTGGTTTAGTGCTAACTCATACTTAATCTGCTGCCTCAAGCACTTGATATTTTTTTTCATTGTGTAAACTTCTAGGAATAACAATTGTGTTGCATCCATAATTACAAATAAGCTTCACGAGTACAAAATACACCAAAAAACCCACGCCACACAATTAATGTAGACTAATACCCCAAACTTTACATAGCAGTTCAAGAATCAATTGAGGTATTTGCTGTTCTAATCAAAGAGTTATTATTAGTCCCATTTTGCTAAAATCAACACTTCAAAATTTTGGATCATTATAGCTCACTCCCAATCATGATGCAATTGAAAATTGTACACAGAAATTTTCTCACCTTTCTGTTGGTTCTCAAGAAGCAGGGAGAGAGTTATGGTGAGTTAGTAGTATCTGGAGTTCTCCACTGGAAGAAGAGTGATGCTACTGAGGATTCCTGCCACCTTGCTCCAGGATCTGCTCAGGGCTGATTTTATATGTTTCTTAGCACGTAGTGCACGTTGCTCTTTTTTCATTGGTCTGCAATTCCACTTATCTAAATATACTGTATATAGTATGCTTTGATTACGCATGTTGAATATGTGTTCTTTGTTCCTTTTGTTATCTCTAAAGCCAGCCTTCCGTGGGCTTAATTGATCATTAGTAATTTGGGTATAACCAAGAACCCTCTGTTTTCATCCTGTCTTAAAAACACTCTACTATAATCAATTACTTCTGTAATCCTCTACACTAGTTCCATCCTAGGTCATAGCTGCCATTAAAAAAAATGAGTAATGCTTCTCTGCTATCTCTTATACACAGAAATTTAAAAATTATTATCACAATAGGCATTATAATATGCAACTTTACAAAGCTAAGTTAAAACTTAAACAAATTAAGTAATATTCACCTGGTAGGTATAATTGCTGCTACAGCTCAGATAGCTAAAACAACGCTCCAGACAAGCCAAGATAATCCAAACAAATCTACTGTTTCTGAAAGGAAGACTTGGCCAAGGGTCTCAGGAGCTTAAAGTGAGACCCAAAGGAGAAGACTCCTGGTGTTCCCAGTCAGGTGAGGAGATGGGTTCCTATGTTTTCTGGGTTCATTTGTATTGTTTAAGAATGAGTAGCTCTGATTCCTCAGTTGTACAGCACAATGCAGTCAACCAAGCTGTGTTCTGACAATATGGCAATATAAAATCTCCTACTTGGAAAGGAAATGTTAAAAGGAACTTGCATAATAGTACCTTCATTTTCATGACTCCATCCTGCTGAGATATGAGACTTACCTCTCCTGATGAGCCTGATCTGACTGATGCATAGAAAGAATGAAGATAAATGGCATGGAAATTAGAGCACAGGGAGGTTTTCTAACCACTTGCTCTATGGGAAAGGTGGGAGCTTTGTGCCCTAGTTTGGCCTCAGGCTGATTCAGTGCCTGCCTCGTGAGGGAGAAGGTCAAATTGCCAATGCGGAAGAGGGAGTATGCTGTGGGGGACCACAAACCATTCTCCTCTGTCAGCACTGACTTTTTATGGGCTCCTGTCCAGAAACATTTTTTGAATCATACCCAAAAGATAGGAAAGTTTAAGTACAACACTGGTTTTTAAATTGTTTCCAAAAGTTCATGTTCCTTCCTAGTGTTTGTCCTGTTTTAAGTGCAGCTTCCTTTCCAGGGGCTTTGGTGAGAGCAAGTGCAGATGAGACAGAGGCAGAAGCATTGCCTGGACATCGTATCTGTTTATGCATCCCTTGGCTGTCTGGATGTTACTGAGTTGGGGAGCAACCTGCCAAACTTTCCTCGTGGCAGTAAAAAACCTGATTTTTTGCTATGGCACTGTGAGCTAAGAGCACTGTGAGGGAATCCTCAGGTAGATTTCTTCCCTCCAGATGCATATTGTAGCCTTTTCTGCAGTGTGCAATAGCACTACACACTAAAACTCTGTGATAATAAATGACACAAATCTGCCATTAAGGAAAGTAACCATTCCAGATAAATGTTGCAGGCAAAGAAGAAAGTCCTGCTGGTTTATTCTAGACAGTTTATAGGAATTATTTCTATTTCCTGTAACAGCAGGAAAAAGAAATTCTCAAAGCATCTCTAAAACAGAAGAAAACCATTAAATACATTATATACCATTAATAATTCTATCATGATAGAATAGCCACTAAAATGATTAAAGGGCTGGAGCACCTGCCTTATGAAGACAGGTTAAAGAAGTTGGGGTTGTTCATCCTGGAGAAGAAGAGGCTCCAAGGGACCTTATAGCAACCTTCCTATGTCTGAAGGTGGCCTACAAGAAAGCTGGAGTAGGGCTTTTTACATGGGTGTGTAGTGAGAGAACAAGAGGGAATGATTTAAAATTTGAAGAGGGAAGATTTGGGTTAGACATTGAGAAGAAATGCTTTCCTGTGAGGGTGGTAAAATGCTGGAACAGGTTGCCAAGGAAGTGTTCAAGGCCAGGTTAGATGGGGCCTTGAGCAACCTGATCTAGTGGAAGGTGTCCCTGCCCATGGCAGTGGGGTTGGAATTAGATGATCTTTAAGGTCCCTTCCAACCTTATCCATTCTATGGTAACAGAAAAGCAAGAGTGGAAAGTTAAATAATTTAAGTGTAAATATCAATTTATTATAGAAAAAGTTCAATAGGGATGTGACTGCTGAATATGTGAGCTTCACAAAAGTTTTTAACATAGATCATTCATCACAAAAAAATTCATTTGAAGTGTGATCAGATACAGGACACAGAAGAGACATGATTTTTAAGTGACAGTGATTGAATTGGAAATTTAAAAAAGTGTTGAATCACATATTATTAAAGAAGTAATTTTGCAATGATCCACTATAAACTCTGAAGTGTACATGTGAATAATTGCAAATGGATGCACAAAAGGGAGATAAATTTCATGTCTGTCATTTTATAACTGTGGCACCTGAAGCCTATTTTATCTAGATATATATAGCAAGCCATCACAGAACAAAAATGTCAATCATCTACTTAAAAATCTTGCAAACTGGTCATAAAATCATACTTAACTAAAGTGTGACTTTATAGCACACAAAATATATTGCAAACTGGGAGAAAGCATGCCAGATTGAGTAGATATCTCACTCTCTTCAGAATTATTGTCCTATTGTAAACAGACAGAAAGCAAATATAGAAACACAGACCAGCAGTGATACTGCAGGTGTGTGAGGTAGCAGTGCCACTGGAGTAAAAACTGTGTCTTCAAAGGAAAGCACATTGTGAAAATAAATGCAAATATAAATACAAAGGAGGCAATGGGGATGATCCTGCAGACCTACTGAAAAACATTATGGAATACATCTTGGGAGAGTTTTTACAAGTGTAAGTAACACTATGCTAGGTATATAGTAGGAAAACCAAGGACTGCCAGGAGATATATTTTCTGTAAAGATTAAAAAAAAATGCACCGTACAGCAGAATTTTCTTCACTTACAGAAGTTTTGTAGTGCTAATATCATAGAATCACAGAATGGTTTGTATTGAAAGGAACCTTAAAGATCATCTAGTTCTAATTCCCTTGCATTTGAAAGGGGCAACTTTCACTAGACTACGGTGCTCAAAGACCCATCCAAGCTGGCCTAAATACATCATTTCATGATGTAGATAATTCCTCTATCAAACAATTTCTGGAAAACTTTGAAGGGGAGTAATCAGTACTGGATCACTTGGCAAAACAGGAAGAAGCAATCACTGAAAAAGTAGTCTTTGAAAAATCATGTGAATAAACTGAAAATACAGATGCTCTGGGAGCCTGATGGTAGCCACTAGCATGACAGGTGAGGAGACCTAATTTTCTTCTTAGGAAGAGGGCTTGAAAGAATTCAGATGTGGAATCCAACACAGTATATATTTCAGGATCAGGATCAACAGTCTAAATGAAAAATAATTTGCATTTTTAATGACAAATATAAAGCTAAATTTTTTGGCTTCCAGTGTTTTAGTTGCACCTCTTAACTTGACAACTTTGTGACAGTGTCACCAGTACTTAATAATTCGGTATATGCTGGCATAGTTAAAATTGCATGAATCAGTAATCTGTCAGGCAAAATTGCTTCTTTCCTTCATCTGTGATTTGTAATACTCTAAAAATTACCATGTAAGAGTTGTCTTTAGTTTAATTACATGGATATGATACGTTAACATCAATATTGTGCTGGTGGACTACTCATATTTTAATTTTGGCCAAGGATGCAAACTGCCTGGAGATATAGTTATGTTCCCATGAAAGTTCCCATCAACTTTGTGTAAATTTGGAAACAAAGGTTTGTGTATACCCTCATTACACTGACTGGATTTTTATTTTTCATGTAGGTTACTCATAGCTACCTGAGGGTATTTTTTGTGCTCAAAAATGTAAGTAGGGCTGCAAGATCTAGCTCTAGGTAATTGTATTACCCCAGGTTTAAACTAGCAGGTTAATATTACTCAGGAGGCTGTTTCACACAACAGATAAAATCCTACAGGATTTTACTGTGTCTCTGATAGCAATCTAAATAAGGATAAGGAATATATTCTTAAGTCATACAGCTGTGTGAGCAATTGAAATCGATTAGAGTTGTTGATGAGCTCACTTGGATCCTTAGTCACACAGATATTTTTGAAAATGATTACACAGCTAAAGTAGCAAGGAGAGCATTAAGAAGGATTATGCTGATATTCTAGTTTCACTGTCTAGGGGTGAAGCCACATGTCTTATCTACTAAAGAGCAATAAACATACTTTTTTAGGGGGGGGGGGAAGGTGATCAATATGGAAAAGATTTCCTTTCATAATGCGTTTAGGTGCAACCCAGAGATTTGGCATGAAAAAGTTCAATAGAGAATGTTACAACTAATTCATTGGAAAAAAGGACTAGGTCTTTATTTTAGGAAGACGTCCAATTGTTTGCTCAGTTTTAAAATGTAAATGAATTCTGATTTGCTTTTGCCATTTCATTACCCCTCCTGAGCTGCTTTGGTGGAAGGCTGCAGTCCATTCCCCTGCTTACCCAGTCCCAGAGCTGCTGCTGGGAAACCTTCTGCTCGCTACCGACTTCGGCAGCGCTGTTTGTGCTGGGAGCGAGCAGGTTCAGCAGCGTTTTGGCAAGGAGTACAAAGATTTGAAAGCACCCCATGTTGGAAGATAAAGTACATGTGGAAGAGACAGTAATTCAGGTTTCAGTAATCTTTTTTAAATTCCACTCTGATGGCTTAAGGGACTCTTATCACCTGCAGCTTAATTGACCTAATATGAAAGCGTTTGATTTCTGTTTATGGCGCTGTTATAGCTGGATATTGCTTGAGCTGTCATTATTGATTAGCAGCACTGATGATACTAATTTAGGCTATTTACAGAGAACGCCCTGCTGCTCATAGAGTGGTTTATGGCCAGAGGGGAGTGAGGGACATAGCTGGCAGCAGGGCCACCCACTGGAACATGGGGTGGTGGCTGGGCATGCAACTCAGGCTGTTCTGCTTTCACCTGAGGGCTGCACAGAGACAGGCACATCCACACCATCAGCCTGGCACCATGCAGGTGTACCCCATGCAGGGGAGGCACAGCGTTGGGCATGAAGATGCTCCAAGATGCTATTGCAAGTGAATGTTTAGCAGTACATATAATGAAGATGATATGACAAGGGGTAATGGTTTCAAGCTGAAAGAGTATAGATTTAGATTGGATATTGGAAATAAATTCTTTCCTGTGAGAGTGGTGAGACACTGGAACAAGTTGCCCAGAAAATCTGTGGCCCCATTCCCTGGAAATATTCAAGGACAGGTTGAATGGGGCTTTGAGCAACCTGATCAAGTGGGAGGTGTCCCTGAACATGCAGGGAGGTTGGAACTGAATGATCTTTAAGATCCTGTCCAACCCAAACCCTTCTACAGGTCTCTGAAAATTGGAGAAGTTCTCCTGCATCTCTGTCCTGCAGGGTGCTGTTGCAGTTACCCAAACTTTACCAAATCCTTCTGTAACTTTTCAGTCTCCACTTCCACCTGGTTTTGTAGTTCCATCTGCAATTCTCCATTTAAGGAAGCTACTACAGTACCTTATTTTCTGATGTCTCAGAAAACTTGCTCTGATTTCTTGCCTAGATAGGCCAGAGAGATTTCTAATACTTAATACTGTCTCTTGTAAAGATATAGCAGTTCCTGTATGTGAGAAGAAGAAACAAAAGAGAAGAGAACAATAAAAGACATGTTTGTACCTGTTTTCTTTTGAGAAGAAAAATGCTGATACCTCTGCTGTGATTGATAGAAATACATAATACATAAATATCTGTGGTTCCAAAAGCTGTTGCTAACCATGACAATCTTGCTGGGACTGATGAATGTTCAATTTCTGTAGAGATAATATAATAACATATTAGAAACATCCTTTAAAATAATAAAGGCTGACTCCCTTTGAATGATCTGAAAGCTTTAAAGAGGGAACAAATGTGTAGTTAAAACACTGCAATGCTTCAGTGCTCAAAAGTTATAAATATTTTTTTTAAATCTCAACTTGTTTCTTGGCTGACAATTCAATTATTCAACCTTGTGCTGTAGAACATCATAACAAAATTTGTCTCTGTAGTAAATCTGAAATAAAAGATGTCTTTGGAACGAACAAAAAATCTACGTGTTAGTTTTATTGATGAGCTATCGAAGGAGAAAACAACCAGTTAACTTACTCATGTGATATCTCTTGTTCAGCGATCTAGCACAAAAAAATGGAGAAATTTCACCCTTCCATCTTAAGAACTGCCTCTTTTCTGATTGCACAGTCATTCTTCATGTAAGGTTTGTATTGCATAAATGCTGGGAAATTAGCCCTTAATAGATCAGGAGACCCAAGGAGGACCTGCATTAAGCATTTGGGTGAATGCCATCTGGTCCCATTGACTTATGCATGTCCAGCTGCAGAAGCAGATCATTAACTACTTCCAGCTGGATTACAGGGACGTTGTTCTGCTCTCTTTCCTTATATTCCATCTCATGTGGTCAGTAAAATGTCTGTCTGGCTGGGCTTCCCTCTATGAACAGATCCCTGTGCCTTCTACACGCACAGGGCATTGGGGCACTGACAGAGCACCCGCTGTTGATTTTTTTCCAAAAGTGAGCAGCTTCAAGAGGAGAACTGGTCATTATCACCACTTAGCATGGGATACATCCCTCTGGTGGGGGCACATTCTTATGAGTACTTAACTCCAGAAGGCCTCACAGGAGGTGACCCAGGTGTCCTTGGTTTGATTTTTTTTTTTTTTTTTTTACAACAGACTCTGAGCAGCTAACCCTGAGGATGTGATGGCCCCAGGAGCAGGTGTGGTTCATCCTTGAGCAGAACTTGGAGTATGCCTCAGGTCAGTGTAAACAGGTGTGTGCAAGACAGGCAGTACAGGTTTGATGGAAGGTAGAAAGTCTTCATTCATTTTGAAATGCTTACCCTCTTGCTTTTTACTGTAAGGCTGGGAGAAACATCTGCACAGACCGGGTGCAAAATTATAATTAAAATACAGAATATTCTTGAAAGATTCAAACTCTGGCCTTAAGCTGACAAGTAGGGCTCTCTTTTCTCTTAGTACTTCCATCTATAAGAGAAAAAAAAAGTAAAATGGGGAAAAAAAATTAAAAATCTCTTCTGCATAGAAACAGGGCTTTCAAGGGATGGTCATAAACCATTGTGAAGAAAATAAACACCTTAGATGTTACTGTACTTGTGTTCAGACTGATGCCCAAAGACTTAAAGGGGAAGTCGTCACACCAGTAGCTGAAAGGGAAAGCCAGAAAAGAGAAACCATTTACAGGTAGGAAGCTAGCTGGTGGATGCAAGGAACACAGGACACATCTAAAGGTAGACACCCTTTGTGTGCTGCTTACAGACAAGCCTGTTTTACAGACAAGCCAGCACCCTGTACTGCCCAAGGGGAAAGGTATGGGCAGGTTTGTGTGACAGAAAGTGCAAGATGAAAGGGTCTTTGGAAAACTCAGTCAAATACACAGATAAGGGGGATCTTTACAGAAAGTTCTGTCTTTTGACTTTGTATGCAAATACAAAAGATGTAGGTTGGAGCCAGATGATCTTTAAGGTCCCTTCCAACTGAAACCATCCTATGATACAGCTCACATGTAACACACAACACAGAAAGTGTTTTTTTCTTCACAGGTGAGGGTTGCAGTGAGAGTCCTGATACATCACAGAGGTAACAATTCGTGAGTTTAGAAGCTACTGACAGGAAAATATGGCAACATTTCTTGAGCTCTTGCCTTACTTTGCATTCTGTGGTATTGCTGTTTAGTGGAAGTAAATCTTATAGATCTTATAGAAATCTTATAGAAAGCATTGTGCATACAAAGATTAAAGGATTACAATGTAGATAAGACAGGAAAAAAAGAGTAAAAACTGTTTCCAGAAAAATACAACAGTCAACAACACAATACAACACATTTTTAGAGGCTGCTCTACTCTTACTGATAATTTATATTTCACGTATGCATAGCAACAAGCAGTACAAAAGAAAGTTTCAAATAGTTGTCTCAATGAACAGAAGTTGGACTTTACTATTCTACCGTATCAGCAATAAACGGAGAAGCCAAACACTGTATTTGTATTGATTCCTTTCTGCCAGCTGGTGAGAGACCTCCTGGCACTTAACTTTACTCACACTATTGACTCTCCCTTTGCCAGCAGAGCTGGAGGACAGAGCTCATGATAAAGGCTGAGGAGGGAGAGGGCACTAGGCAGCAAATCAGGGATGAGTCAAAGAAAATGCTCACGTCTTGACAGAAGACGTTTTGGTGAGCACGTAGGTCTCAGTTCACCTTTTCAAGCACCACTGAACTTTGTGAGTGTGGTAAGCTGAGGTGGGCAGCCAGAGGGGGACTGAGCACCACTTGATGCTGCCACTGACCTGTCCTTGTCCTGGGGATACAGCATCTACACCCAGCAGCAGTATCATGGGGTGCCAGTATAAAGATTCACTGAAGTCTCAGCAAAAGTACATGGGTGTGGAGGGACTCGTTACCGCCTTTTATATATATTTATATATGTTTATTATTTTTTTTTTTTTCTTCTTTGTGAGACACCTCAGAGCCTGCCTTTAATCAGTACTGCACAACAGTGCCCTCCTGTGCAGGACAGCAGGTCAGGTCTGGACAAGCAGCAGGGAGTAAGGTCGCAGACCTGGGAGTTTCTCGGCTGTTATCATCGGACCTCGGAGCTTGCAAATCTCTTTGAGTTATGGTTAATGTGAATGATAGGCATGGGGAGGTGAACCACAAAGAATAAAGGATTAGCTTGTTAGCTGGAAAGAAAGTTTGGTGGTGCATGTGAAAACACTCTGGGTTTCTCTCTGCTTTTCTTGCTCTGTGAATGCAAATTATTCTTTATAAATCTTTTGCTGCTCTATATAATAAGTGTAATTTATTTTTCTTCCTTCAACTGATTGCTCATTATTATAACAAAAAAATGGGGGATTGCTTAGAAGGAAAGGTCCCATTAATTCTTTCCTTCATTGTATTAGTACATTCTTTAGGCTTTTGTCAGAAACACAGTTTTAGTGCTGCAGATATTACTATACCCTTTCACTCTTCCTGTTCTATTGATCTCTATGACATTATCTTTATTTTGATGGTGGTTGTCATTATGTATCAATTCAAACAAGTCCTCAAGGAATATTGTGCTCAGGTTGTTTTCCCTCATCACTATGGGCAGCTGCTTTTCTTTTCTATTTTCTGTTAAGGTGCCATTTCCTTCAGTCACAAGGGTGTACTTTTGCCAGCGTAGATAATGAATCCAAGATGAACTCACAAGGCAGACACTTACTGGGGAGCTTAGCATTAGCTCATGAAATAGGAAACTGACCACTGAAAATGCCTGTACTGTAAAAACTGAAATTAGATGGGTTGTCATTGTTATGAAGTGAGAGGACCACCAATTGTCTGAGAAGTAAGAATTCACATTCTGATAAATGTATCATTTATCTAATAAACAGAACATAGCTCATTTGCATATGATTAATCGATTCATCTCTCTATTGTTTTTTAATTTTATATACATATATAATATATGTATACATATATAGATATGTGTGTGCATAGATATAGAAAAATTTAGCAAAATGCTCTCAAATTTTACTGACAATTTTGAGGTCTCAGCAGTTGTGGATTCTCAGTGTTCCTCAAAAGAAGCAGTGGATTCTCAGAAAACAAAACAAACTCAGCAGTTATGTGCCTGAGCAGCTGATAATATTGAAAGGGAGTAAATGAATAATTCTGAAATAAATATATACAGATTAAAATCTGAACTTCTATTTTAAAGCAGAGACCTTCAACCCACAATATATTGCAGCAGATTTCCACGGCTTTTCAAAATATCTGTTATTGACAATAGTGCATTTAGCTACATGAATCGAGATAAAATAATTATTGCTACTATTTCTCCAAAGCATCGGATTTTGCAGTGCTAAGAGGCTGGAAATTTCAGAGCTTGGAAGAAGGCAGGTCTGTTGTTGGCATCAGATCTAGTGCTGTTTTTGTCTGATTTTTTTTTTTTCCTAAAATGAAAGGAAAAGGCAAAAGGAAAACTCTCCTCATTAGCCAAACCCAGCTGGGTGCTCTCTCAGAGAAAACAGTGCATATTCCCATAGAGGAAAACCAAAATGGGATGCTAAGGCACAGCCTAGCTCTCCTCCTGGGACTGTGTCAAATGCAGTATGAGGAAGGGCAGCTGAGGCCATGGTTGCTCTGCCCGATGGAAGATATCCTCCCAGCCCCACAGGAATGACTGATATCTCTATTCCAGATAAACCCAAATCCGACTCTATCTTCCTCTACTGTCCTACACTGGAAACTATGATGCTACTATCACTGATTCCCATTAACACCCTTGTCTTCTGGGAGAGACCAGTCTATCTGAAAGAGACTGAGCTACAGCTGCAGATAGTAACTTCAGCAGTTCAGCTTCCACAGTATATCTGTCATGTCTTTTTACCATGGCATGGGCAGAGACCCTTCTCAGAGGGGCCCATGGTGGCTGTACAACCACCCCAGTTCCCTTCATAGTGGAGGGGAGTACTTAGTGTTCCAAGAACACTGAAACAATAACAAAGAAAGGTGGAAATTACTATTTTTGTTAAGAGACATGGCTGGTGATGGAGTACTACTGCTTCCAAAACAGCCTGTGAATTTTACATCAGAGGAGTTGTAGGATAAGGTACACAGATGGTGTTGGGAGCTTAGTGAAGGGTAAAAATTGTGAAAACATCAGCATCTCATGTAGGGCTGTCCAAGTGAAAGTAATTGTAGTTATCATGGTATTTTTCAGAGTTTTGGTTGGCTCTTCCAATCTCATGCATTTAAAAGTGTCAACTGAAGTCATGCTGACCTGTTTTCTTGGGGCTTAGATGCTTACATAAGACAGATGCCAACCCTGTAGGGTAATTACAGTACTAATTACTGCTTCTGACATATATTTCCAGTGATGAGGGTTGTTTCCAAAATGCCTTTGATGCTATTTTGCAAGGGCACTGAGCTGAGACTTCCTTTTCTGTATTGTTGTTCGACGCTGACATTTGCTAGTTCTCTACTTTTCGATATAGGAATATAACAGTAGACAGTAAAGGGAATTCAGCCATAGGTTTTGCATGTAATAGGAAGCCTAAAGTAAATGAAGCAATAGATTTTTGCTATGGGGAAAAGGTATTTCTGTTTTTCTCTGTAGTTTTTCTATGCAATACCTTTCTTTAATGTACTATTCTTGTATCCTTAAAAGAGGACAAGAATCACCTGAAGGTAAAGAAGTTGAACATCATAACTAAACATAATAATGTCTCTCTTGCCAGTTTTGAGCAGCAGCCTCCTTGTCAGTAGTCCTTTCCTTTCTTACGTTTGCTCTTCTTATTAAGGAGCAGAGAATTTACACACATGTATGAAACATGTGTCTCCTGCTATTAAGTTAAACAGAAATAATGAGATAATAAAAGCACACATAGTAAAAAAATGCCAGCAAATGTAGTAACTTTATACCAACTGCTAAGGTTTGCTAATGAGCTAAACCTAGTAGACCACTTCTGGATTACCAGAGGCAGAAAGACATCAATGAATAGGAATATGTTCAGCAATGGGTCCCAAGAGTGGGACTCCCAAGAGTGGGACCTATGGGGAGGGGATGAAAGACCAGCATTTGTTCATCCTGGAGGTGATATGACTTCAGGAGGGACCAAATACCCCACTAGCAACAAGGAGGTTTTAAAAATACAGAGCCAGACTCATCACAGAACTGCATGATGGGAGGGTGAGGATGAGAGACAGAGTGTAAGTTGAACAACAGTAAGCCAGACTAGATACAAGGAGAAACTTGTTCCCCATGAGGACAGTCAAGCTGTGGAACAATTCAACCATAGAGGTTGTGCTGTCTCTGTACTTACAGGTTTTCAAGACCTGACCAGACTGTATCTGAAGAAAGCTGTTCTTTTATCTCAGCCTTAGCCTTGCTTAAGAAGGAGGTTGGACCAGAGATATCTTGGGGTCCCTTCCAGGTTGAATTATCCAGTGGTCCTTTAACTGTGAGAAATACTTGATTCCCTTTGAGCAACCTGGTACTTCAGGGAAGTAGGAGAAGTATTGGTAAATCAAGGGGCCATGGCAGATGGGGAGCATGTGGTGAATGCAAGGCTTGCTTATCTTCTAGTTTTCCTATTTGAAATGGACCTGACACAACTTACTGCTTCAGGCAGCACTGATCCTTACAGTGTTTGTTCCTCTGTAGGGCTTCATAGAAAGGTGAATAAGGAATGCCAGATGCAGCACAGTTTCCAATGGAGCTGGGTAGGAAAGCAACAGATTGTCCAGCTCTTATTATTCTGCCATGAATGAACAATAGATTTCTTAATGCCAAACATTTCCTAATGAGTCTCATGAGATAAAATTTCCTGTGCTTTGCAACCGAATTTGATGGAGCAGCCTCAATTATTACACTTCCACATTTTTAATGAAAGGAAGAAACTAAGTAATGGAGAAAGACTGTGTCAGTGTCTCTGTCATCAGGTTTGGCACTAATTGGAAAGAAGGTCTGTGCAGTACAGATCAAAGGTAAGTACAGGGAGAAATGAGCCCTGGAAGTGAGCTCAGACAGAGTCCATGCATCTTTCAGTATCAGTCAAAAATAGGGAGTGGACCTGCAGTACTTCTGCAGCTGGTGAGGTAGACTATCTGGATGAAGAAGGTCTATGCTCCATGTCCCAGATGGGCAGTTCCTTGGAAACTAGATATTTTATGTTTCTGAGATTTCTATCCCTCCTGGCCTCTCTCTAATGGGGGCTGTAACTGAAGAGGTGTCAGTAATTTCACAGAAATTATGGAGTTTCTCCATAATTACAATCATATTTACCATTCTTTTGCCATGTGCCTTGGCACTGAGGCTCCCTGATCAGACTTCTCTTTTCCTCTTTGAACCTATATGGGGTTTACATGCAGCTCAGGGATGGCTGCTGGGTGTCTTCCATTCCCAATGAGGTACAACTGGGCATCCTGATTGCTGGTCAGGTGAGAGGCTTCATATGGGACATGAAGAGCGAGAAAGAAGTCAATATTATTGGCAAGGTATGCACAGACCCCCCTCTTCTAAGAAGGTTACTTCCCCCTGCTCCTCCCATGTGGGACCTGAATGACAAGACACATTCCCCAGCATGGGTCCTAAGCCATGTGGCATTATCTTCACCCTAGTGAAAGGCTATCTTCAAAGGCCTCTGTTCTACCTCTAACTTGCTTTTCTCTGGTAAAAAGATAAATGGAAACCTCAGTGATCCCACCTCTAGATGGCATGATGATACTATGAAATGTGCAAGATTTTTTTTTATGTCTCAAGGGAGCATTAAACCATTGTCAAGGCAGAACCATTCTCCAAAGCCCAACACCCAGGATCTATATTGGGTGATACTGATTTGTAGCATTTCTGGAGTGACCATGATACCAATTTTAAAAGCCAAAATAAAATTGCTGGACACGTACAGCAGCCACATTAGCAAATATTAACTTTTAAAATCAGTTTTCAAATACTAAGAGGGCACAGCTCACAATTTATGAAAGAACCGGTTGAGGATTTGGTTTTGTGGCAATCTCATTTGGGTTGCAAGAATGCAAAATAAGGCTGCTGTTGCTGAACTTCAGTCACCATTTTCATTCTCTAAATCTGCTTGCATTTGAAGGGAAATAAAATGCAATAATATGTGCACATAGTGGTCATACAGATTCTAGCACATCTGCAAGTAAAACATTCAGAGACTCTGAGAAAATTATTTCCCCTTCATTAAGCATATGAAACTCTTAGCAGCTTCAACAGGAGCTGTGCACATGTGTTTGACTGCATTCCTCCGTTTTGCTTGTGGGCATGGAAGAAGTCCAAATGATAACTTTCAAGAGAAAAAAACACCCTGATTTCTGAGGTGTTTTGTATTGAGTTATTTTTCTGGTTTGTGCCTTGTCTGAACTCTTCAGTTCATAGTTGTCAAAGAATGCTCCAAATGCCAGATCCCAAGTAGTCTTCACTTTTCAAACATCAAAGAAATAAAATTTTACACTAACTCTAGTGATTCCCTGCAGTTCTTTGCTCTGCAAAGCAACAAAAATGGAACGTAGATGAGTAGACATGGTATATTATTTGACAGATCAAACCCCATGCTGGTGAAAAATTTCTTATGGAAGCAATTGAAGAAATGAAAAGTACTTATTTGCTCCACAAGAAGGAATAGTTCTAAAAATAGCTTTCTGCTCTGCAGTCTCCTGTGACACTAGACAGCCTCTTTGGGTTCTGTCATGGTTTTCAGCGGCCACTCTGTCTTCCCCAGCATTTAGATTGGCACTTTTCAAACCAGAGCTGCCAGGCTGGAGATGAGATGCCTGGCTTTGCAGACCACTCAGTTCTTGTGTCTCAGGAGTGACTGCTCCTAGAAACCTGTGATGATTTTGCAGGTGAGGGGAAGCATTTCCCAGCAATGCTTAAAACTGTGCTGCACTCACTCTGAAAATGAGTTTATGACTTCATCTTGCAGTAGTTAAATATCTCAAAGAGGTGATGAGATAACCCCAGTGGCCTGTGCATGTGCAATTTCAGAATTCCCAAATTCCATTACCTTGTAAGGAATTACCAAAATTTGAGTAATTTCTAAAATATTCTAAAATATATTTCTAAAATATATTTCTAAAATTTTATTTCTAAAATATATTAATCTGTTTTGGATTTATGCATCATGTTATTGCCTTATGAAGGCAATTTTATTTCCTGATGGTGTTGGCATGAGCCTTGACAGCTGTAGCTGATGGTGCAAGGGCTGTTTGGCTGCTGCTGTGGTTAAGTGAAATCTGTTGGAATGGTGACATCTCAGACCACCTGAAGCCAATTGCACTCACTCCACTGGCAATGCCCTTGGACTGGGAACAGAGAAAAAAAAAAATCTATCTGAAACATGAACTTGGGATAGGCATCTGGAGCAGAAAATGTCCAACCAATGGCTAAATTAAATTCTAAGCAACTGATTCTGGAGCCTGACACAAGACCTTAACTGCAGGCACTGCTCCCAGTTTAGCTTATGATATCTTACTTTATATTTTACATCCCTATACCCCCCTGCAGCTTCACTGGATATATTTTTCACAGTTCATTGCTTATAACTACAGTTAGTGCTGCTGCAAGTTGTGAAAGCTGCTCTGCTGAGCTGCAATGGCTGCAGAGACTTCTGTAGTGCTCTGTAGAAAGGTGTGTGTGGGTGTGAAAAAAGAATTTATTGGAGTTTGAAAGACCTTTAGGTCCCTGAGCACGGACAGAGCAAAATATCAGGTTTTAAACCACTGTCTGAATCTGTTGCATGTCTCTGCTATATTATTAACAGTTATTTTTAAAAATTGCATATGCAACAATGTGAAATTCAGAAAGTACTAATATGTTTCCTTTATTTTTATTGCAATAAAATCTCCAAAGCCCTAAAGCCATGAAGAATAACAACAAAACTCTCCAGTAAAGGATGTCAAAAATCAGGTTTTTTAAGAAATGGTGAATCATTCATGCTGCCTAACTAATACATCCTGTTGTGCCTCTGCTGGGAATGTAAAAATTACGAAAGCAGCCAAAGCAATAACAATACAGTATTTCTCACTATGAGTAACATAGATTGAAGTAGTGATTTTCTTGTTCAGGAAGTCAAATGTTAACATCTTGTCAATAGGAATACATTGGTCTGCCTGGTACCCTGAGCAATTCAGCACTATCATCAGGGAGGGCAGAAAAACATGTGGAGAAAGAGTGTAACTATGTTGTTTCCTTTCCCTTCATTTAAAAGGAATGTAAAAAGGGATTCTTTTTACATATCTCATACATAATGTGAGTGTCAGTTCATCTTTCTAGAATAACTACAAACTGATACCTAAGCATCATTGCTCTACATATTTTGCTCTTATTTATATAAAAAGATTTTTTAAAAAATGCAATATTTTGTTATCTTTCATAGGTAGTAGGAAGAATTTGCAGCTATGTCTGTCTTCTGAATGTATGGATTCATACACTTTCCAGTAGAGAGGTTTCATGCACCAGGGAAAGTGCGAAGCTGGTGGTGGCTGCTCCACTGTCAGTCACAGTCCAGAGTAGAAGCTGGGAATTTCCTTTCTTATGGACATTTCTTCATTATCCAGTCTCTCGGAGAATTATAAGGTCACAGTCTTGTGGGATCTATTTCCATTCTACTACATTTTTTCTGGCATGAGGAAAAATTACTGTCTCTGGAATGGATTCTAACCCCCATTCAGAATAATTAGTTAAAATAAATTATTGGCTTCAACGTGGATCTTCACTAGAGTAAATTAGGTCTGAATCTGGCTATATTTCTTTTGAGCAGAGGTTGCTAGAGTCTGAAAATAATGATATCTCTCAGTGCTGAGGCTGTATTTTTGTGATGATCTTGCTGTAATTTTCTTTAATTGAAGGACATCTGTTATCTCTGCAGTACATTAGCGATTCTTTTATCAATGTTTAAATCAAAGGGAATTTGAGCAGAGAAAGTTGCTTTGAGTGCATCCACCATCTTAATTCCTTAAAGAAATCCTGTATCCTCATCTGTTTTATTACTGAGGTCTGTAATACGGCAAACATAAAATTCTCTTCCTCAATTTTTCGTCTCACATTACTTATTTGCATTAAAAAAGACAAACTGAAGTGGCACATGATGTTTTTCTTCTCTAGTTTTCTCACTAAATCCCTAAGGCAGCTATTTCACTCCATTTGGACACCACTACCATCTCTTAATTTTTCAAGAAATCCTGCTCCAAAATCATAGTTGCAGTGCTGTTTCCACCTCTACTTGAACTAGCAATGGTTGAACAGACTGAGTGATTGTTAATTTGGATGTGGATTTTATGTTTTATCTTAATTTTGCCCCACTGTAGGTCAATGCTTTAAATGGACACTCAAGAATGTAATTTCATAAAATGTCAGAAAATTTACTGCAGCCCATGGGAGTTGTGAAGGGTGTTGGTATTCTGGCTGTCCTCATTTCTCTTGTCCTCACAATTTTCCTCCAAACTGACTCCTTTTCTGTAGAACAGGATGGCAATGTCACACATCATCTTTTTTTGCCTCTCACTCCTTCTCAGGGGTAGAGGAAAGTATTTAACCTACTTAGGGTTCAGTGTGATCTGTCAGCATGCTATTCATATGGATACTGTGTTCATTAAGAGGAACACCTCTCCACTATGTTATTAATGCTTAATTAAGAGATGATCTGATCTAATCAGCTGCAGCTTTAGAGCCCTGAGTTTGTTTGTTTAGGGGGTCCATTTATTTATTTATGTATTTATTTTCTTTTTAATGAATGTTAATGAATTTACAACTCAAAAGTTGTAAATACAGAAATGAAGAAAAGTTGAAAAATCTATAGCTTCAGATCCAGCTTCTGATTTTAGATCTGTGGTAATAAAACTGCACTAGTTTTGTCCCTGTAGTGTTGATTGTTGTCTAGGCCTTTAAATTTCTGTCATTAGGAAAATGCAGGAGGCAACATACTTGTGCATTTATGGAAAATCTAAAGAGAAGGGATCCGACTGTGAGTGCATCTCCCACTGAGCCAAAATTTACTGTGTTGTTCTTTTTTTTTCAAATTGGTCTTTTGCAACATCAAGGAAAAGTGGCAAAGGAAATGAAAGTAGTTGTATCTAATAGAGTCTTCATTGAAATCCAAAGAACAAAACTATTCTTGCTTAAATTAATGCAGGACATATAAGTAATGCCAACAGAGCAATTAACACAGACAAAACAGCTTGCAATTTATCTGCTATGTTGCACATTCAGTGTCACTGTTAATTAGTTGGGACAAAATTGTACCTTTGTCATAAGGTAGTAGACCTTAAAGTTTTCATATATTTAAGGTTCTGTTCTTGCTGGTTAATTGCAGGATTCTCTGTGTCAGGGAGCCCATAGATGGTAAGAGAGAAAAGGACTTCAAGTAATGTATTGAAGATTGAAGAGCTGCAAAATATAGAACATTGCTCAGATGGAAAGCTACTAAGAGCAAGTGAAAAGAAACCTTGGACCCTTGTGAATTTTGGATTGGAGAAAAGTTTTCATTCTAGAACATGGGACATTTTGAAGAATGTAACTGGGCTTTCGGTTCTCAGAGAGAATGGAATTTCTTGCAATGAGTAAACACACACTGTGGTATAATTGCTTTTACATTTATTGAAAAGATTCATCAACAGGAATTAATGTATTTTGCACTATTTGCCAAGGAGAAGTAAGTGGTTACAAAGAGAACTTATCTGGAGACTAACATCAGTTCAGGAGGGACAATTATTAAAAATTGTGGAAATTTATCACAATGTGAGTTCTTATTGCTTGATTAAAATAACTGAAGGTATTACTTGGGATTTTTTTAATCCCTTGGGTTTTTTACATAATATATTTCTGCAGTACTTCTTGTGCTTCTACCTCCATCTGTCCCCCCTTAAAACTAGAAGTTTTCTCTTATTCTTAGGAAAAAAGGTTAGACATGAGGTATGAGGTGAGAGTAGGATGCAAAGGAACCTGAAACAGTGGGAGAAAAAGTACAATTAAGAATAGGTTTGACTAACTTTTACATTTTCGGTGGGTGGTTTGAGAAAGCCAGTTTAAGTCCTGCATCCCAAAGTACTGCTTACCCTTAACTGGTCACAAAATAAGTGACCAGACATTTCAGCAATTTGACAATTGCATACATACATACATTGTTTAAAAAAAATCTAGATCACACAAAACAATTAGAGAGAGAAAGTTAATGCAGCCTAAAGAGAGTTTCAGCTGGTGTATGTGATGCATGCAATGTACTTATCAGCTCACCTATAATGACTTGCCCAGTCCTTTCTAAGATATATCAAAGTTAAAACTTGCTAGATGCAGCATAGGGAATAGAAAAGCAAAGGAGGGATCTGATGTGATGGTTTAAAGGTTTCAAAAAACTTCAGATCTTGCTCAAGATACTGAATGTTTTCCAAAAGATTTACAGTATTGGTCTGTAATGTTTGATGTAACATTTGAGTCCTTGTGAAGATGGAATCACAAGCTTGTGATAAATTCTGAAGTTTCTGATTATGGTTTGTCATCTCACCATTGTAGATCACATGAAATAAAATGGTTTGGTCATATCTAGTAGCTATCATTTATAAATATTGAACAGTCATCCTTGCTAGGATAGTAGGATGTATCAAGGTTGTGAAGTTGATCAGGTCACTGCAGATTTAGCCTTGTATTTGTTTAAAGGTCCTTCTCCAACTACCCTTGAATTCTTCAGATACATTTGTCATTTCTAGCTATTTATTTACCAGGTAGTTTGAAGGGAGTGTTTCCATTAGCAAGCTTCTGGTGAACTGCTTGTTTTGTCTGTTTTCTTTTCCCCAATTGTAGTATCTGTAAGGGCACCTAAGTCATCTACAAATATAGATCTGAATTTCTCTGCAATTAGACAGTTTGGTTAAAAAAATATAAATGAGTTCCAGTAGCTGAATAAGTCTTGGATAAAGTAAAATTTATGGCTGTTATGTTTTGTCGTGATCCAAAAACTTTAAAACCATAGAGACACAGAGTGATGATGCCTTGTTGATTAAATTTTGATCCTCATTTAAATAACTCTACAACTCTTTGCCCATGCCAACTGGCCACAGGGAATGGTCCATCCTGAGCAGTAATAGCACATTAGATTCTGTCTTTCTGACCTCCAGAGCTCATTATTCTAAATAAGTTTCACTAGGATATTTCTAGTTACTGAAGGTTAGAACAGCCACATTATGCAAAGTTTTCTCTACTTCTATGGCTTTACTTTTTCAGGTTTTGTCTTATAATTCTTGTAGGTGATTTCCTGGTTGCATAAAAACCACTCTCTTAAAATAATATGATCACATTTTTATTCTCTTTTCATTGACATGTATGTAAAGTGAGGTTGCCTGTCATCCCCCTTTCCAAGACTGGACAGATAAATGAGTTATGTTTTCCAGTGGCTGAAATTTATTGATAGGATTGAACTCATCACCCCAGGAAATCATATTTACTAACCTTATCCACTCGTGTTATAAGGCAGAGTAGGAATGGTGACTGCAATCTATGTTGTATACTGCTCCAGTCAGTTCAGACTTAGTGCCTGCTTTATCACCCCAGCAGTAGCCAATTCCTAGTGCCCATCTCTCCACCTACAGAAAAAACAGAATCCTGAATTCCACACAGAGTATTAAATAATGCTCAAGAAAGATGGGCTAGAAGATGGTGGTGAAGTGTGTTAGGTGCTGTGCTGTATTGATATCTGAGAGAAGGTTCTGTGGTTGCATTCAGTGTTTGTTTTCTAACTGGAATTTACCACAGTCTTTCCCATCAATGGGTGAGTAATGTGTGGGTCTGTTGTAACCAACTGCACCTTCGTCTGTGTCCATCAGAGAAGTTCTCACACTTCCCTCCCTTTTGGAAAAGCCTTCTGCTAGGGAAGTTGTGAACATCCCAAGATACCCACTTTTTCTGCAAACATTTACCTATAAAACAATTCATAAATGTTAAGATATTCCAGGTCTGAATAAATATAAGTGTGAAAAAAATGACACCAAGTTACTCAGAAAAGTGAGAAGCCCACTACAATTTGAAGCTTTTAGAGGCTGAAGACTGTTTTGTTGCTACATGTATGACAGACAATCAAAATAATAGCAAAAGATCTAGGACAGGAAGGTAGACTAAGCTGGAAGATTGAGACCACAAATACTAAGCACATCTATCAAGCCACTCAACCTCAGTCAGCGTCTAGTAGTTGTAACTAAATTCTGTTGATTTGCTTTGTACAGGGTTTTCATGCATAGGCTTCTCAGAATAGCAGCAATAATATTACCTCAGAAAATATATCATAAGAATCATTGACAATATTGCAGAACAGCTTAAAGAACTGCCAGCATGAAAGGAAATGGGATATTTATTCATTTCAAGCTGGATATGGATATAGTGCCAGCAATGGAGATATTACTTCTGAAAGAAAATCCACCAACAGTAGAAGGTGAAGAGGTAAAATTTGTGTTTGCTGGGGTTACCTAACCTCCATAAGAGAATATGTGCATTAAATTTACTAACAAATAAGCTGGAACAGATGCAATTTTTAATACTACCAGGAAAAGAAATGCCTATTATTAGTTTAAGAACACACAAAATGCTTGCTTTCATTTGAGGGTGTGTTCACTGGAAAGGGAGATAAATAGGAGATGGGAAAAAATCCTTCTTGAATATGAAAACTCTCAACTGAAATGTGATAACTTTCTGATCTTTTTAGAAGTTCACCTTAAGATTAAGGCAGAAACTCCCAAATAAGTTTCTTCATCTGGAAATCATAGAACGAGAGAGGGAAAAAAAAAAGAAAAGTGGTGATACTGTCATTGATCTCTGTAGCAGCAAAAGTGGATCCCTTCGTTTGAAAGTATAACTCAACCAGAAAAAATATAAAGTAAAAAAATGCTGCATATGCACTGAAGCATCAGGAGGCCTCTAGAAGATACTATTAGGGAAATCAAATATATCTTAATGCACTGTCAATACTTTTGAGGGGTGCAAATTTTCTTCAGACACTGTTTTGTATCTGAGATGTAGCATAAGAAGATGCTGGTTATGAGGTGGAATTTACCGCTTTTTTTTTTTTTTTTTTTTTTTTTTTTTTAAATGAAGCCTAAATTGGCTGATGCCTTCTGAGAGCCTGATGGATTCATTTCCATAGGATCAGTAGGTGGGAAAGTTGCAGATATCTCTGTGATGATAGGTGTTGGGTGCATGATGACAGCAGGTATGTGAGTAGCAGGATTGTGTTTTTTAAAGCCCCATCGAGAGAACATAGATATCTCCATAATCACCTGAGCACTAGCACTGACAATAAAACTTTAGATGGAGTACCTAAGTTGTTTGGTTTTTTTTCCTGTGGCTGATTCACAGTGTCACAATTTTTCCTTCAAACAGAAAGAAGTTAGATCGGCAGGAGGAGTTTAATTTGAGATAGGCTAGACAAGGAAGAAATGTGTACTTCCAACCAGAACTGCAGGAAGTTTTTCAGAATGTTCAAAACTACTTTAATATCGGGATGAAAAACTACCACTTCTCTTATTTATAGAGCAGGCTTGTCAGCTCCAGGATTTGAGCTTTTTGAAAATTCCTCTCTTATCTTACAACCTGTAGCTATGTACATAGTTGCTCATATACTTGAGAAACTGCAAGGACCTGAGGCTGGTAAAACAAAGATGATTAAGCCATGCAGAAGTTTCTCTGTCTCTGCTTTTGCCAGGCTCTTTGCTTTGGATGGGCTGCATCAGGCAGAGCAGTTAAGAGCAACTACCTTCAGTATGGTTCAGCTGCATGTTGAGGTGGATATGTCTGAAAATCAACAATGTATGAAGTCAGTCTGCAGCTGCACAGTAAGTTTGATGGGCTCTTAGGTGGCAGATATCCCGTATGCATACATGGAACACATCTGTCCAGAAGTGCAGTGGGTGCAGAGGGAGCCTAAGCAGTTCGTGTTCAGTGGGACTCTTTTAACTGTGGCAAGTGTGAACAGTGTAGAGCAAGTTATGAAGTGACACAAATGTAATTCTTGTTAAAACTTTAACTAAACCTATTGACTTCCCTAGAGTTAGTCTTGTGGGGAAGGCATTGCATGAGGTAAGACTCATTTATTGGTTGTCCTTGAGCTCCACAGTGCAAAGGATTCAAAGCTTCTTGAGAAAGGTTGGCCTTAGGCCCTAAACACTCTTACAGTGTCTAAAATGTCCTTATATTCTTGGACAGTGCCAGTGCCTGGCAACCACAGTGATTTCTACTTCAGTTCCTTGTCAAGGCCTGTCTTGAGTGAGCTACGTTTTTTGAGAATATGCATGATGAAGTACCCAGAGACATTAAACTATGTGCTGCTTATGCAGAAATCTTGGAAAGCTGGTGTCTTTAGCCTGAAGGGTTGTTTTCCTTACCCTGGTGGTGATTTATCACCCTTCCTTGCTTCTTCAGCTGCACCCAATAATGAAGATTTTGTCTAGCCACTGTGCAGGGTAGATTAAAATTTCTGTACTCAAAGGATTACAGTTAAATGAGGTCTCATTTAAATACTTAAATTATTAATGAATAGTGCAGGTGAGGTTGCTATCCAGTTCTGTGAACTTCATGCTTTCATGGGGAAACCTGCAGTTTTTGAACTGCCAGTCAGATCTGAAAAAGCACATAAGAATTTGTTTTTTTGCAAAGAGTTAAGGAATAAAAGCCATTTAAGTGTAGTAAGTCTCTTCATTCACCGTAAGTCATCAGTAGCATAATAGATTCGTTGATGTCTATACCTTCAACCTGTCAATCAGTAAGTAAATAAAATAGAATAAAACTACCCTTAATATTTTCAGTGACTCATGATGAAAAACTTATTCACTTATTAAAAAAAAAAAAATTGATGCTAATTATTTCAGAACAACCAAGAGTTAATATCTGCGCCTTTTCACAGGGGAAATACTAAAGTTGGACATGCATATTGACTTAGTCTGGCATTGATCCACATATTGTGTGACAGTAATGGCTGAAGGTTCTCAATGACTTCTATATTTCTTTTCAAATGGTCTTGTGACAGCGCAGCTGCATATTTGGTGTGCCTGCAACCTGGGGTGAAATATTCAAGGAAAGCACAGTAGTAATGTTCTTTTACCCTTTGATTCCTTTGCAATGTTAAGTCCTTAAAAGCCTGTCTTCTTGGAAAAGAAAGAAAACTTGTCTCAATTCTCATCTGGCAATGAAGGATACATACTGTTAGAAATAAGACTTACTTTGAGTCCCTGCATGTGCACTCAGTAGTTAGAGAAAGGTAGAAATAACTGTCATTAAGTCTTGCCTCCAGCTTTGCATTAATGTATTTTTAAAGCTGTAATATTTCTGCTTTTTGTAGATGAGTTGTGAGGGAATAGGTAAGCTCAGTTTAAAATAAGTTCTTGCTTTGAGTCAGGCAACCTGTGAGACTGTTGAATTGTTGATTGCAAATGGAACTTAAAGAGAAACATTGGGAAACATATGAAAAACAGGGAAAATGAGGCAACAGTTGCAGATATTGCACTTGTCTACCTTGTTCACGACTGCCATAAGAACTGGCTTGAATTTATGAAAGGGCTGAGTGGCCTGATGTCAAGTACAGCTTCATCTTAGTCATCAATGGAATCCTTTTATGATATTATTAAAGAAACAATAATCTTGGTATTCAAATACTCATCTATCTAGTTCAATATTTTGCCTCTCATAACAGGACATATCAGATGTGTTAGAAAAATACAAATTTGGCAGTTATTTAATATTTTGAGTATACCTCAAATGTGTACCTCAAATTTCTTTTTTTTTATCTTCTTGAGTGAGAAGCTGTTGAGTAACTTGAAGGAAGAATGATAAGATACATTCCCACCAAAGCTCTTGGCACTATGGTGTCTCTGGATATTTTCCTGATCAGGATGAATTCATAATAATTTTGGGGAGCTAGGAAAGGTGTTGACATAGAGAAATACTGTGGAAGAGGCTGACCACAGGTTAGTTGTGCATTGCCTGGGGAAAGTGTTCATTATCTGCCTTTCAGTCTTAGGAATTCTCTTTTATATTAAGAGAGAGGACAAGAGAAACAGGAGAAATCATTTTAGATGTTGTGGAGGAGAGAAACATGAATAGTAATCAGTAGAAAACATCCAGATGGCTCATAATCAACACCAAAACCCTGCTCCTGTGGACCCCAGGCACGTCTATGCTTGTGCTTTTTATGAAGCATCTTGATATTCAAGAGAAAAACAAAGATGCTTCATGAGTAGGTATGGAGAGAAGGAGGGACAGCTGTGCCACTGGCGACAACACAGAAGGCATTTTGGCTGTTTGATTTGTATCCTGGGCCTACTACCATTCTGGCCTTTTTAATCTTTTTTATTTTTTCCATAGATGCTGACTTTTGCAGAGTAATACTGGGAAAGAACTGTGTGAAATAGACAGCATGTGGCAAGTATGTCACCACTGAAACCCTGAAGGAATATAATAATTCAGGCCATAAATTAAGCCAATGACTTTTAGGACTACACTAACACTTGTTGCTTGGATCTGAATACAAATGTGCCTGAATTTTTATTTATTTTTTTTAAACTCTGTTCTAACCACAGTCATTACTAAAAAAATGCCTTTAAGAAAATACTTCTGGGCATTGCTCTCATTTGGAACCTGGCTGTGAATTATAACCAGGCACTGGATGGGTGGAATACTCGAGTCTGTCCCAGTACTCACATGAGAAGTGGGATTCTAATCCAGTGAGGAGTTAGAATGTGGTCTAATTAGTCCAGTTAGCCTGCATGGTGTAAGTACATGGTGTAAGCATTCAGGTGTAAGTACTGTTCTCTGTAACAATGGTATGAGACAGACCTTTAATTTTATACCAGACATATCCAATAGCAAGGATGATGGAGACTCTTTCTGCAACTACTTCCCCATACTTCTTACTAACAAGCAGATTGTCACTCCCAGGTCCCATTTGTCAGGAGCACATTGGTGCTCTGCAGCTTTCACAGACTCTTGAATCTCAGCACTGAGCTTCAAAACACTGGGTGTACACAGAAACAACTGATGCAGCCTCTGCCTTTTCTGTGGGTAGACACTGGAAATATGTGTAGCAATGGAAAAGGCTGAGAAAGTGATTACCCTCACAAAATGCCCTCCAATACTTCACAAAGAAACAGGGTAGCAATTAGAATTGTTATGCAGTGTTGCTGCAGGGATACTTCTTAAGAAAAATCGTATGAGCTACTTGGGTGCATGTGAAAAGTTGCTAAGACTTGCAGTAGCCCTGAACCTTGCAGATGAAGGTGGGTGGCATTTGAAAGCCAGCAACCAAATTTCAAATTTACCTGCTCTGTATGCTCATTAGATGAGCATGAGGGGGCAGGGGGGGGGGGGGGGGGGGGAAGGGGGGGGCAAGAGGGTCAGGGAAAGAAAAAAAATATATAACAGAATTATCAGATTCCAAAAGCATGCAATATACTTTCATTAGGGGAGAATAACAAGAGATAAAACAGTGGTCAGACAGACCTTGGGCAGTCTGTAGCATTTGAAAGGGAGACTGGAACAGAAATGCTGCCAAAACCATAAGTCAGAGCCTTAAAGCAAATATTTTTGTCTCAAATTGCACATTGCCAGCATCCCAGAACTGCTAATTGCCTTCCTCCTCTCAATCTGCCACTAGACTGACTGTGCAGAAAAACTTCTGCCAAACCCACTAGTTACCTGTGTCTCCACCACATTTTTCTGTGAGCTATCTTGGGGTTGTGGTTTTCACAAAGGCACTGTGGGGAGCTAAGAAGTAAAGGTGATATGCCAAGTGCTGCCTGGAACTTTTCCAGACCTTAATGCTGCTTTTTGAGACTGATGTAGATTTAAAAATGTACTGCATCTAGGTCATTGTACTGCCCTGTACATGCAGTCCATGCAGCATTGTCTTCAGAGCAAATCTCTCACAGAAGGCTCCATGGGCATCATTAATTCTGTAATCTTCTGTGTGATATTAGCAAAGGTTCCATGCTTTTCATTGTGAGGAAGGGAGGAGAAAACAGTTGAAGAACAGCACTACTTACTTGCTCTAGTCATGCTGATGGTGTCCTACCATTTCTGGTCCAGAAGAGGAAATTCATCAAAATCATCCTGGTGGAAATCTGGGAGTTTTTCCTCTCTTCCCTTGCAGCCTCAAACTGGAAGAGCACTGGGTCCATGTGGTGGGAAGAGAATAGGTGTTTTACCTTTCATTGTTGCCTTGACAAAATTCTGCTCAGCCACAGCACACCTGGAGAGGTGTGTCTGCCTTTGAAGACACCAGGACCACAGAGGAAGCACTGCTGGAGAGAAAGTGAGCCCAGGAGGTTTTGGGGATCAACATAATTTTTCAGGCTTCAGGGGCCACCTGACATAAAAAAGAAAATATAAATGGTCCTTCATTGATGTTTAGTTGAGATGAAACCCTACTTCTTATCAAGTATACAGTTTCACTTCAAGCTCCCTGAAGTTTTGAATGGTTCCTGCAATGTCCCATCAATAAAGAATGTGAGACAAGACCTCTGGTCTTTGATGTAGTCTCTGATTTTTCCTGCTCCTTTGGCCGTGGTTCTGTGTCTGGGTTTTTAGTTTATTGCTTTTCTCCTTGTCTCTTGTCCCAGTCCTTTATGCCCAACAGCCCTTTACCCATTATTCTCACAACCCAAATAGTGTCTTAGTTCTCGTAAAGGTATTTTGGAGTCTTCTGTAACAGCCATTCAGAAGATCAGGCTGGAGCTGGGGTTAGACAGGAAATGGCTAATTTTAATTTTACTCTCATGTGAATTTTGAACTAAAAAGCTATAGTCTCTTTATGGCAGCCCAGCAACTTTAAATATCAAGAAATGTAGGAGGGAAAGAAATGTAATGGAGGGAAAGAAAAGTAAATAGAAGTTTTGTATTAAGTCTCATTAAGTTACAAATCATTGAATGACTTGAAATAAGATTAAAATGTGAGTTCTCTAGTCTATTTTAAGCTGCTCTACTATTATGGGTTTTTATTATATAAAAGTTGAGCTAGTAATTTATAAAAATCTTCTAAATGCACCTTTCCACCTTCTGTTCTCAGATTTGGCAGTGAAAAATTGATCTGATTGCAGTTTCATGAAGTGTAATTACTTTGTCAAAGGAAAATATAATTAGAACTGATATTTAAAATGCACTATAATTGTATTTAAGCCATTTGATAGTTTGGTCACGTACTGGATGTTTTGTTAATTTAGCAACAGCTAACAATACTGAAGTTGGAGAATTGTCTGACAGCTTCTCTTTCCTGTTTTAAAGGAAACATAATTTGCTTCAGCTTTCCATCTATTTACAGAGAGAAGATATGGACACCTATTTTTTGTGAGCAGCATCCCTGACTGCACAGCAAATTATCCACAGAAGTAATACTCCCATTGATACACTGACAATATGTGGTTCTGTTTGAACACCAACTTGAACTTAATATCTGATCACTAAAATTTTCTCTCTTAGGAGAGAAGTGATATGAACAACCAGTTCAGGGCTGGGAGCTGAATTTTAGTTCCAGCTTCAATACTCAAGTTTTACTTTCCTGTAAAACAAGGTTGGTAGATACTTACCAGCTTCTCTGTGTGGTGAAAAAGAATTCAGGTGATGGTAGCTTTGAAGCTGAAAGTAGTTATTCTTATATTAGTTATTTTCTCTTTTTGGAATGGATTCTTGATAATGGAAAATAAGGAGTGCCCATGACTCATCTCTAGCATGTCAAAATATTCCAAGCATCACTTATGATTCCTTGCTAATGATGAGCAACATCACAAGATTGTGGTGAGGGGCTGCCTTCTCACGTGAAGTCAGTGACATGTCCATTGCAGTGACAGCCACCTTGGGGAAAGGTAGGCATAATCCTATAACTTCAAGCATGGCACAGGACACACAGGAGTCTTGTTTTGTCTGGGAACTTCAGACACCTGCATCTCTTTATGCCTGCATTGTGACAAGTAACATGTCAAATGTGTCAGATATGAAGGATGACAGTGCCAAACCACAGATGGATTGCACTACGCTGTTGGTGGTGGGGACAGTGCATGGGCAGCACCAGGGCATTTAGCTGCTAGCAAATAACACAGTGCTGCACCAGACACTACTGATGGTGGGGAAGGATCAGACGTAATACCCATTACTGAATGTGAGCTAACTCTTCAGAAGCAGAAATGACATTTATCTCAGAAACAGAAGCAACAGAAGGCATGCGTTCCAGAGAAAGCTGCTGCATCAACAATCATGAGCAGAATCAGAATGAGCTTTGGGAGGGAACTGAGCAGAAGCTCCCAAACTAATGGTGATAGATGGCAAAGGTGGACACGTTTGTTTCTGGTCTTCATGTGAAAGCAGCCATTGCACAGGGCAAGGCAGAGATGCACACATTTACAGTGCTTTATAAGGGTGATATTTAATTTAGCCTGTAGCAACCCTTGGATGCTATCTTTTTGGGTAAAAATATTGAGAGAAGAGGTCCTCATGAAGGAACTCGCAACAAAGAAGGACATTGGCGGGTGTAGGTGTGTCACCAAAAGCAGGGGATTGGCAGGCAGCATTGCTTCATGTTCAGAACCAGTATCTATTAGTCTTATTGTCCTGAAGTGTTTTCTCTAGGAGTGAGAAAATATCTATTCACTCAACTTGTCAAAAAGCTCTTTTGAAAACACTAGTGGAGCATACTTAATTCAGTGGCAGAAGCTGTATAATATGTATCTCATTACTCAAGAAAGAACTTGGCTTTCTAGGCTGTCCTCCATTCAGCCTGCAGGTAAGGACTTCCTACAGCCACATTCAAGAGCCAACACTATAAGTTACAGTCTTCACTGGAGCGGTGTCACTAGCTCTCAGAAAGTCTCTCACTAGCTGATGATCCTTAGAAAAATATTTTAAGAACATATGGGACTTAGTAGAATTGTGGGCAGAGATATATTTGGGGTTTATTTATATTTTTTGGTTTCTTTTGGTTGTTGTTTTTTGTTTTTTTAATCAGAAGATCAAAACGTCTTTTCATATTAACATTTTAACATTTTTTTTGAGGGGAAAAGCCACTAAGTAAATCCCCGAAGACAGCCTTTTTGCAGCTCTGTAGTATTTTGCTCTTGGAATTTTTCCAAAAGACTTTTCATGGTTCCCATTAAAGTAGTCTTTGATTTGTTTGAGTCTCAGGGTATTTCCACTTGTTATCACTCAGTCTAGTTTTCATTTCAGGCAGCCAAACAAAATTTAGTAACACTACAAATGTGTTTACTTTTTTGCTGATAAAGAGGTCTGGTCACACAGCCTCTTTATCAGCCTCCAACAATATTAAATGTCAGCAGTGAAAGACCATTCACCTGAACACAATATCCAGGAAAAACCATTCCCATCAGCACAAGGAGAGAGGACTTTCTGGTCTTAATAAGCTGAATTATGAGGGCCAGCAAATTAATGATTTTGATGTGTCCATAGGCAAATGTGCCCCTCACCTGAGGACTCTTCACGTAAGTGTCTGGGGGTGCCCTGCATCTTCCTGGCAGCTCAAACTCCCTGCTGATCCTTGGGGAAGTTTAAAAGGGAACTGCAGCCCGGGAAGTTTATGATGTTTTCCTGTACAGATTGGAGTTGTGGTTATTTCATACCTCCATCTGTATCTTATTGCTTTTCCCTCCCTTATTTTTTTTTTTTTTTTTTTTTTGTCCTTTTTTCACTACTTTTGCTCTCATCCAAATCCCTCCTCATTTATGTGCCTCATTTCCATCTTTTCAGATCTTTTCCTACTATGTGATGGGCTGTTTACTTTTTCCTACTGGTGGAACCCCTCAGCAAGACCTCTCGGGTTCCCAAAGCCCATGGGGTCAGACAGTTGCCTCTGATCTCTGGTAAAATCTGTCACTCTACTCTTATCAAGCAAGAAAAAAGGAGGCAGAGAGGTGTCTCAGGGGCTGATGGGCTGGTGTGCTTCTCTGGTCTCTAACCAGCCATTTCTATATGGAAAAACAGTACCTCAAAAATAATGTTTCCACCTCTCTGTTCCCTTAGCTGCCATAACTGTTGCTTTAACCAGGATTGCTTTGCTTTTTTGTACTGAACAGGAGAGATTACATGATCAGGTGTAAATAAATTCCAAGAAATGAGGTTTCAGTTAGAACAAAGAGACCCTATTAATAACTAAAAGAAAAACAGAAGATCCATTACTTCAGTAGTTGCTTTGGCATTTAATAACACACAGAGCACAAGGAGAGAGGCACTGAGGACAGGTAAGAACAAAAACCATGAAACAATGCAAGCTGGTATCAGCAAAACCTTGTGGACCAGTGTCATCAGGATTGCTTTGTAGCTCAGTTTCTAAAAGTGGCTGTTCAGAATTAAAAAGGAATAAATATTCAATATTTCAATATTGTTTGCCTTTTGCAGTACAAATAAATTTAATGTTTTAGGCAAGGCTGATGACTAAGAATTGGAAGATATTTTTCTGGATTATTTAAATCTCTTACTTGTATCTCTGTTCCCTGGTGGGGCTGGACAGGTACCACACATGCAGGATGAATGACAGCCATCACAGAGCTGACCTTTGGTTTTTCTCTTGGCTCTAGTAGTTAGTTACATAGCTAAACATTGGTATAGGTTGTATAAAGCAGAATGGATTCCTGAAAAGTGCATTGCATTGCATAGCTGCCTTTCCTGCTAGCACAACCTGGATTTGTTCCAGGAAGCTCAGGAAGATTCAGGTTAGAACTCCTTGCTTTCTAAACTCCTTCTCAGAGAGGGTTCTATGTGTGGCTGTAGTGAGTCAGTCTCAGACCTGGCCCTTTCAGGGAGAGTGATTAAAAATTACAGTCCAAGAAAATTCTTGACCATCAATTACTCCTTGATTTGATTAAGGTAAAACTACACTCAAGGTCTGTATTTAAACATAAATTTTAATTAAAACTATGGAAGGAATAACTCATAACTGCTGATTCTTTGATTATCATAAATGCTCAGGCTCCAATCATAAAGGCTGATAGTTTGGCAAGCTGGAGTTATATAAGAGAAAATCAACAGTCCTGGACCCAGCATTGAACCATCCAGTGGGGGAGGATTGGTGTCAGTGAAACTCCCAAAGCCCACCATCACAACTTCTCCTTTTATAGGCCTGTTTTACTTAAACAATCATTTTGAAATTGTGAGTGTGTTCGACACACATAATGACTGAGCAATGGGTGGACCTTGGGCCCCTCCACTCCTCCATCCCTATTTCTGTTGTTGTCTCCATATGGAAGTCATTATTTCCACAGGTGTCAGGCAGCCCTTTGTCAGGCAGTCCTTAGGTTTTGTTTGAGGGCTTACAACAAAGTTCTGACACCATTTGCCACAGTAAGTCCTGAGGGCTGGTCCCTCACATACACCTAGGGGTCTGTCTACCATGCACAAGACAGGCTGCAGTACAGAATATTGGATAGGGATTCACCAGCCTCTCAGATTGTACCTTGGCTTTCCTATGACTGTGGGAATAGCTGTCATCCATCTCCAAGTAAAATGGTCCATTGGCAGGTTCAGGTTAGGATTATAAAACACTTAATGAGGAATTATGGAATGTTTTTTAATTATTTTGTCATTATAAAAATTACAGGGAGGTGTTTCAGGAAGTGTCCTCCAGGGGTTTATTACTAACATGTCAGAAAAACCTCCAGGACTTGGTTACATTGTTAACAAGATGTTTAAAAGTAATTAAGAATTTTAACAAGCATAAAGAAGCACACTGCATTTCAGGTTTTCTACATTGTTAGTCAGACTGCAAATATAGCAAGATGGTTAACAAGGATGAAAGGGAACAAGATTTTTTTTTTTTTTCTGTGCCATGCACATATTAGCAGGCAGCTCAGTGCAATACAAAAATTTTGTCAGGGGCAGCATTTGGTGCTGGGGTGCTGGCAGACCTGGCACCTACATTGGACCAGCTCTCTTCTGATTCTGTGGACTGATTACTTCAGGAGTTGGGGCACATCAGGTGAGCTTGAGAAGTTCAGTTTTATATATAGGCTTATACAAAGAAATGGAGTTTTTGCTCTTAGGTCACTCTGAGATGTGAACCAAAGTGGAGTAAATGGGAATGGCAGGAGATTTGATTCAGATGTCCACTCCTGGTTCAGGCTATGACACAAATGTTGACATGCAAAATACTAATTAATAAGTAATGGACCAAATGTACTGAAGGGACAGGGAACATATAATCGGCATAGTAATTCCTCATATATTATGTCTATTCTTTTAGGTTATTATTTTTTAGTAAGTTTCCAAGACTATTAATTTTTATCACAGTATTAATTATGTAAAACTGAATGAAACAGGGAAATACCATGCACCTGTATTTTAGAAGAATGCCTTAACCCACACTTATGTTTTCTTTTAGTTTCAAGAACTACATATTAATATTTTTATAAACTGTGCTCAAAGTATCTTCTACAGTTCTTAAAAGATCAGTATGCTTACCAGAAAAATGTCCACAAAATAAACAAAATGGTCTGAAATATCTTCTGATCACCAGTCATCTTAATCAAAGTGGATCAAACTGACTTCAAAATGAGCTGGATGCTTTGAGACCTGTTTCTGTAATTTATCTAGGTCCCCATGACTTCTCCCTCTCTCTCCTTCTCTCTCTCTTCTTTCCCCTGTAGTTTATTTGAGCCCTGCGGTTACTTGGATCTACTGGAAAATTCCCCATAGGCTGTATTTTCTTTCCAGAGGGAGCATAATATGATCCTGTTACCAGATGAGCTGTTTGTACATTTATGCTTCTCCTTTTCAGAACTCCAAGGCTCTAAGTTTTTGATGGTATTTTCTGTATTATCTTTGCTATGCAGTTGACTGAGGCACACTGAGTACCAAAGGCACATGACTCCCTCTGTACAAGATCTGGGACTGTATGTCTGAGCTGGGAGTATTCCCTTGGGTGCACTTCAATGAAGCCACTGAAAAGCAGAAACCCGAAGCTTCCATTTGATCGGAATATATTAGTCCTTTCAAAGCTTTTATTTTTGTATTTGTATAATTAATTTAAAGGAAGCAATATTTTTAAGGAATTTATTGACACGAAGGGAAGCAAAGGGAGCTGTTAAATGCTAGGGGTGTATTTACTAGGAAGACAGAGGCTTTTATGGTTCTCCCCTCTCCCTTAACAAGGAGCCAGTAGTGTCCTCATTTCTGGAGTAGTCCCCACACGCTAGCTGTAGTAGAGCAGCCCACAGGACTGTCAGCATTCAGGACATAAGCAGAGAATTGGAGAATCAGAGAATAATTTTTGGTTGGAAAAGACCTTTAAGATCACCAAGTCAATCATCAACTTAGTACTGCTAAGTCCACCACTAAACCATGTCCCTAAGCAGTGTATTTTCACATCTTTTAATACCTTCAGGGATGATGACTCAGCCATTTGCCGGGGCAGCCTGTTCCAGTTCCTGACCATTCTTTCAGTAAAGATTTTTTTCCTAACATCCAATCTAAATGTCCTCTGGCGCGACCTGAGTACATTCCCTCTTGTTCTATTTCTTGTTACTTGAAAGAAGGGACCAACACCCACCTCTCTACCACCTCCTCCTTGTTGTAGAGAGTAATAAGGTCTCCCCTCAGCCTCCTTTCCTCCAGACTAAACATCCCCAGTTCCCTCAGATGCTCTTGATGTGACTTGATCTCTGAGCTACCAGTTTGGTAGCTTTCCTCTGGACATGTTCTAGCACCTCAATGTCCTTCTTGCTCTGAGGGTCCCAAAACTGAACACAAGATTAGAGGTGCAGCCTCACCAGTGCCGAGTAAAGGGGGACAATAACTTCCCCAGTCCTGAAGGCCATGCTATTTCTGATACAAGCCAGGATTCTGTGCTGAGCAGATGTCCAGACTGCTTCATGGTTGGAAACGTTTAAATTTCTTTAGACCCTTTCAATTTTCCTTCAATATGTCCAGAAAACCGTTTTTAAATTCATCAGACACCACTGGGCTGAAGAAAGTTGTCAGCATGACAGGACCCCTGTCAGACACATCCAGATTGGCTCTCATGACCGTACAGTTTGCCACACTGCCTTAATTTTCTGCTCTTTCAATTAAAAATAAAAAAAGATCTGGTACTTTAATCTGTGTTTGTCCTAATATGTGTAGATTCACCTCTGCGCTCAAGCACATGGCCAGGCAGTCTGTTACCAAACAATGATAAGGAATGTCTGTAAATTGGTTTCGCTACACTGTCTCCAGGGAAGACAATTGTTACTTCTCTGTCAGCCAAAAGAAAATCCTAAAAAATAAGCTACAAACAGTAGCAAAATTGTGAGTCATTCTAGTTATATATGTAATTACCTCTAAAGGTCCAAGTCTCTTGAAATTGAAACAAGATTGGTCCTGTCAGGTGCTTAACAACTTTTTTTTATTTTTTCTTTCTTTTTTTGGTCTTCCTAGCGAAAGCACTACAGAAAGCATCTGTTTCAGCAAAGAATAAACTTGACACTGTATGCCAAAATTCAAAGGAAATAATGCTGCAATGCACACATTGCTTCAACAATCAGAGCCTTGTGGCCAAGATGGAGAACAATTGCCATCTGAAGCTTTGTTTCCCCCAATTCTGCTAATGATTGTTAACTGAAAGTAGGCAAAAGGAGGTGGAAAGTGCTGAGGACAAGTGGGATCTCCTCTCTTCTTTCTCTGAATATCTCAGAAGGGCTTGGGGCCCTGGAAGCTTGGTATCAGGATGCATTACATATTAATAATGTATAAAGCACAATCAGCACACACGGTGCTTTGCAGGCATGTAACTTATTCTTGGCTCCAAACTTCATCACAGCACTGTAGGAGAACAGAGAAGAGCTACATCATAAATACAAAATAATGTATTGATGCATTATTGAACAATTTAGTTCAGCAAGTCTTGTCAGCACAGATTTGAAAGCAACAACAAAAGGTTCTATGGGATATTCATGCAAATAAAGTAAGAGGATTTTGAGAATGGAAATATAGCTGCATAGGGTTGGTTGTTTTCTTTGAGGGATTATAATTTAATTTATTAGAATTAATTAATTAAAATTAAATTAATTTATTATAACTCAATTTTTCAAAGTAAAGACAAACAGAGATTGGGAATGAATGAAAACAAAAAATCTGCCAATTTCAGTGCTAAAGCAGAGCTAAGACAGTGAGTTAACTCTTGGCACAGACACCCAGGATCTCTGCCCTTCAGTACCTATATTTTTCCTTTTATATTATCTGGGGCATCTGAGTGTTTGCCAGTCTTGTATACAGAAGATCATTGATTGTATGTTTTGGAAACTATGCAGAGTTTCTTTTGGAAAAACAAATATAGTGAGACCTGAAGGAAAACAAGCAACAAAAGGCACAGAGGAAATAAAAAGACAGAAAAAAATACCATGATGGGTCTAGCATCTAATATCAAAACAATATAAATTGACCCTTCCACATGAAAGAGTATTATATTGCATAGCCTATATTATGAGACTGAAATCCATTCCCTCCCAGAGTTTCATAGATATATTATTATAGTGAGCATAAGTAGACTAACGTATGACTTATTTTGGGTGTCCATTATCATCCAGTGATTTTGCTAACATCTGAAGTGCTTTAAAGCCCTGCTGACTGGCTCTGTAATTCACAGTGCATCTTAAATATTCACATATATAAGTCAAGTATTGGATGTTCCCATTCATATAACATGAATTTTTAATGTTTTTCAAATAGCTGAAAGTGAGACCATGTGGTAGTTTATTATGGCAGTTTGTATAATAGATGTAATAGATATGTTGTGGACCATGCTTTTAATGTCCATTATTGTACTTAGGAGTATATGTGTTACATTACAGATGTAATTTGTCAGCTGTAGCACACTGTTGCTGTAAGGAGTTGCTGAAGAACTGTCAAGACCATGGCTACCACATATGGGTCTTATATTGTGCCTGTTGAAAAGACAACTAAGCAGATTCATTAGTCAAAAGTAACACAGCGACAGGTTGTCATATGAATATTTGTGTAGTTCTGATAACTAGATTTGGTTTTTGCTAAGAAAACATACAGTTGCTTAAATTTCTATTTTACATGCAGATTGTTGCAGTGAGAGACAGATACAGTATGTGTTTCTTTTCAGCAATAAAACAAACTAAGGACTGGCTGTCATGACTTGTGAATGCTGGTGGAATATCTGTGCAAGGTCATTTGTGTATTCATCATTTTTTTACCTTGTAGACATTTTGAGAAAAACTCTCATTTCTTTAACTGGAATAATTTGCAGTCCACCTCAGATTTCTATGATTTTGAAATGTATTTACTTATTATTGATGATTAATAGCATCACATTTGAAAGGTCAGTGTCTTTGCAAGGCTGAGAGGAATTCATCAGGTTCATTCACATGTCAAGATGCTGGACCTCACTTGGATGAAGATGGTCAGACTCAGGATCTTGGCTCCCAAATATAATGGCAAATCCTGTCGCTTACAAAATTTTAGGACTTGCTGAGGTTTCAGACATTCATGTTATTTGTCTATGGGATCTCACAACTGAAACATCAGAGAAAACATCTGACTTTATTATCTGAACTAGATATGGCTGATCTACCTATACAAAAATATCTCAAACCCTCAGAAAATAGACAGCATGGATTTGGTACGTAATTTAAGTAAGCGTGCAGTTAAGAGTGTTGTCAGATTTTTCTGATGTATTCTTTAGGACCAAAGTCTTGCCGTCTTGATGGAGGGCTGCTCTTTAGGGTTTGGGTACAACAGTGGTAAGGAATTAGAACTGTGCCAATGGATGGAAGCAACCTTACCCTTGGTAACCCCAGTGCTGAAGATTTAATTTTTTCTACCTTTGTGGCTCACTCAAGCATCCTGGAATGGTCCACAGAGAAGAAAATAGCAGTTTAGACACACTCTTGGTCCCTTCTGATTCCTGATTTTTCTTTTTGTTTTTTGGTTTTTTTTCCCAGGATTATGAAATACCATGTTTGCTAATATGTCGGGATTCTCCATTACATGGTGAGTGGTCTCTTTTTCATGTGTTTTTTATTCAATTCACTTTTACCTTGCTGGATTAATGCAAATTGTATTTATAATTTTATATTATAAACATAAGGATAGAGAAAAATTATTGTTGAAGGATTAGTAAATTCTGTGACTTTTACATTATGTTGACAATAACAAATAGTGCATTAAGGCAAAGATTTGTGTAGCTGGTTTTGCTCAATTTTCAGAAAACATTTATCTCCTCATTTAGCAGCCTTCCCACTGCCTGACCTACTCATTCTACTGAGAAATTAGGTGAAAATGAATCAGTCAGACATTATATTGTGGACTGCAGCAGGAGATTTACGTTAGAAACAGTCTCAGGAATGATGGAAAGACACAACTGTCAATCCCAGAACAGTACCTAGAGGTATCTTAGGTTCTGAATTAAATCAGAATTTGCCTTTAGCATATTTTAAAGCTCACCATCAAATTGTATCAGGCAGGCTGACTGGAAACATGGGGAGGATCAAGATCTCAAAGGTGTACTTCTTTTATTTATGCCCCTTTACTTTTTAGGCAGGTAGATATTTGCAGCTCTTGGCATCTCCAGCAAAGCCAGATTGTTACAGATCTGGACAGCAACATTTCACAATTACTGATGTTGGAAGCTTTCTGTCAAAGAAAAAATTGCTCCTCATTTTTCTCATCAATCAACAGCTACAGGAGTCCACTAATACTCCACAAGATAAGTGTAAATGTTTTGTAAAACAAAACTGCCTGGAGGTGAGAGGTTTTGCTTCAGCAACTCATCATATTTTTACATAAATCGCAGGCTTTTCTGTCATACTGGAATGTTATGAACGCATAGGAAACTTTCAAGATTAAAATAATTTCTCCCACTGCAAGTCTCTGTCAGGGTGCTTTAGGTAATGCTTAGCAATAAATGAGATCACCACATCACTTTCAAATCAATACCCTGTGTTTCAGGATCCTAGGCTTCTTGGTGAACTTTAAGGAAGGAGCAGCCCGCTAATTCATAGGGATACTTGATCCTATATTAATTTGCTGCTCCTGTGGGAGTGCAGCATGTGAGAAGTGCAGCGATGTGTGCTCACTTTCTCCTTGGGGGTCTCCTCAAATTCAGATCACTTCTCCTTTGGTATTTCATAGGTTTGATATTTAATTCTGAAAATCTAGCACTTAATCAATACATCAAGTTTTAATACTACACCCAGAGCATTACTGTCTGATTTTAAACTGCTGAGACCTTTGGATTCTGCAAGGGAGAAAAATCTGGAGATGGCCATATAGTAAAAGAACTGCAGTGACTGGCCAAATATTTAACCCCACTCTAAACAAGTTTTCTGGACACTCTGATAGTAATGTCACCTTTCTGTCTGGATGTGATCAGCCCTGTCTACATGCTAGGAAACTTTACAAACACATAGAATCATAGAATGGTTTGGATTGGAAGGGAGCTGTCATTTTGTACGTCCAGCTGGCAGCAAAGAATCAGGCATCCACCCACTGTGGGACAGGGAGGAGAAAATCCAACTAAAAGCCTGTGGGTTGAGACATGAGTTACAGTCATGGGCAAAATAGACTCAACCTGAGGCAAAAAAAAAAAAAAAATCAATTTAGACTGTGACTACTTATATGAAAATAGGACAAAGAGAAAGCAAAACCAGAGCCTGAATACCTTACCCCTCCACTCCCTTCTTCCAGAGTCCAGATTACTTTGCTCTCCTTCCCTCACAGCTGCACAGGAGAACAAGGAGTGGAATTTAAGGTCTTTGTCACACATTATCTGCTGCTCCTTCCACCTCAGGGGTAAAAATTCCTCACATTCTTCCTCTACTCAATCACGGGGTCCCTTCCATGGCCATGTGAAAGAGTCCTTCATGAATGCCTCCAACATGAGTCCCTTCCTGTTCCCTCAGGAACAGACTGCTCCAGCCTGGGCTGTCCGCAGTCACCTCTCCTGGCACTGGGTCCTATGTGGCTGCAGATCCACATCTTCTCCACTGTGCTCCTCCCCAGACTCCAGGGTACAGCCTGCTGTCTCACTATGGGCTGCAGAGGCATCTCTGCTCAGACACCTCCTCCCCATCCCTCCTCACTGACCTTGGTATCTCTGTACCTGAGAACAGGTACTGTTCTCACTTCCCTCTCTTCTCTGCCCTGAGGTCTTACACAGTTTGGTCTTCTCTTTCTGGAATATGTTACTTGCAGAGGCATATCCACTGTGGCTATGGGTCTTGGTCAGAGATGTGGCTGGATTTTTTGAGCCAGGGGAGCTGCCAGCAGCCTCTCACAGGGGCCACCCCTGGAGCCCCTCCCCTGCTGCCAAGAGCCCACCACACCAACCCAACACAGGACCTTAAAGATCACCCAGTTCCAATTTCTCTGAATGGGAAGGGACACCTCCCAATAGATCAGGTTGCTCAAAGCCTCATCCATCCTGGCCTGGAACACCTCCAGGGAGGGGGCATCCACAGCTTTCCTGGGCACCAGTGTCTCACCAACCTTTGCTTAAACCCTGTGAACTTACACTGAAAATCATGGTTGACATTAAACGTCATGACAAATGCTAAATTTTCTGACCTCAATATAGGCAATAAGTAATTTTGAAGTAATATGACATTTGTTAGAGGGTACTTTTTACTCTGCATAGGGGGATAACCTGGAATAGAGATAGAACTAAAGGTAGTTTCATACTTTCTAGTAATATATAATTTTTGGTAGGAGAAAGTGTAAAGTTAGAATCTTTCAGACAATACCAATTGCCTGAAGACAAGCATATATGAGAAAAGTCACACAGACGTCTTTTTGACAGAACTTTATCTCATTAGCTACTGTGTTCTTTTATTCCATATTCATACACAAACTATCAGGCTTGTGGTAATTTTTATACTGTCTCAATCTGTCATACACATTTTACATTTTTAATGTATATACTTTAATCACCACCTGGATAACAAAAACATTCACAGATAACTATGTAATAAAGTCTCAGATACTGTTGTGTAGCCTTATTTCCAGTTAAGGAATTGGCTGATTCGTTGCTTAATGTTACCTTTTTAATAGTAAATTCTATAGATACTCAAAGATTTCAAAGTATGATTGTAAGAAATGTCTAGTCTAAAGTATAACAAAACTAAGATAAAACAACAGAGAAGCAGTAACTATCAGTCCTAAAATCACCCCCACAGGTGCAATACTTTATATTAGTTACATCTCATTGTACTGTATGTTTGTTTTTCATGCTGGGTGAAGATGAAAGAAGAGTTTTAGTACTTTCTGTGCATATAGACATTTGTCCTTGCATCTTCTCAATAAATCCTGCTTCAGCAGGCAGCATGGATTTTATAACTGTAAATGGGAGACAACACTGGCCACCTGGAAATTAAAATATTTTTTCCTACATTTTGTCCTTCCCAAAGCATGTGAATAAAAGATTTTTCAGGTGCTTATCCCATGCATTAGCAGATCCTTTGTTTTAGTTCAGTCCTATTTAGGTGTGCTTTTGCCTATGTGCTTTTGCCTAAATGACAAAATTGCTATTTTCTTCAAAGCAGACAGAATGTTACTCAAAGTGTGCCTCAAGAGGATGAGTATCTTGAAGACAAGGTGCATTAGATCAAGACAATAACCCAAAAGGACCTAGAAAGAACACTCCACTTCAGCCAGGATGACAGGAGCTGTGCTACACTTTCTCCCCTGGCAGTTAATGAAGGTGTATTGTAAGAATATGAATCTGATTCAGAGGCACTTACATTTCAAAGTTCTTTGCTAGAACCATATTAACAGTATTACTTTGCCTCAGTGGATAGGGCTTTGTTTTCCTACATACATCCATTTCTCTTTGTGTGGTTTTGGTTTTCACAAAACAAGGTGAAGATAAGTCTCCATGCTTTATTGACTTGAGAGTCCTTAGAAGCCCAAGGATATTGATATAATTTGTGATGCACTCCTACACATACACACGTGCACACCCACACGTGTATCTCAGGTAAGTGCTGAAGTTCAGTGGTTTGTTTTCCAGTTAGCAGCCTCCTCCGTGCTTTTAAAAGCCTGTGGTCTCCTGAGGTTTAGATCTCTAGATCTTGTGAAGTACTTGTCTTGTTCTGAAAAATATGTTACATTCACCTGAACCCCTCACTATTCTTCTCTCTAAACTTGTTGACAAATGATTCTATGATTTTATGAAATGCATGCCTCTTAAAGTGGACACTACATAGGAACAAATTCTGATATAATGATAAGAAAACACAGAGAAATTCTAAAATTTGTTGTACCCTACCTAGTTTTCTTACTTTTTTTAGCTCTTCCTGAGGCTTTATGTCATATTCTCCTAGGATTTTATCCATTTATGCAATTTACAAATTCCTCCACTCTAGAAATGCTCAGTGTACACATTTTCAAGGCTATCAGCTCTTTCAAATGACAAGTGCAAGGCATTCATCAGAGAGGAATTTAGGCAAGTATCTAATAAGAATAAATAAACCTAGGATTTAGTGGATGACAGACAGCTAGAAGATAACTGCATATGCTTTTGGATATCTACCTGTCCTTGACTGATTTAGTTTATTGGATTTATACATTATAGCATACAGCTATTAGATTAATTTTTTTTTAGTGTTGTTGAAGTTTCTATGCATTTTTCAGTTCTCAATATTTTCACGTGGGCTAAAACTGACAAAAATTAATGAAAGGTTTTTTTTTAGTTTATGTATCCAGCCGATGATTAGCTTAATGCACATGCATTTTCTTGTAGATATACGTAAATCTGGGCATTAAAAAACATGAATGGCACAGCAAGCTGGTCTTGATGGGCAGACTTTTTAGAGGCAGCCAGATTTGGTGGGCCTTAAGACCTAAGGAATTTCTTCTGTCCCAGCTGTTAGGTCATACAGTCATGGCTGAGAGTCTACATGCACACACACTCATACAATATGTGCATGGCCCATCACACAAATAAGAACAGCAAAATGGAGACATCTTTAGAAGTACCTACACAACTTCATGATGGCTCCTTCCTCCTCCTCCTCTCCAGATGATGAGAACTGAAGTCTGGTAACTGCATATACACATACATAGACACACAGAAGCAGAGATACACAGGGACACAACCAGTGGGTCTCTGGCAGCAGTTTGTAGACACTTGCTTGGGGCAGATGCTGGGACCTCCAGCCCCTGGTGCCTCGTGGCTGCTGGCTCTGAGCCTCTCAGCCTTCAAGGTTTGTTGTCCCTCTCCATTTCCTGGCACTCAGGCTTCTCATCCTACTGCTCTCACTCAAAAATCACTGGCATTCACACACACATGCAAACAAAGAACAGGATGTGCTCTCATACTGATGGTAGAAATTGGATTAAATGAGAAAATAGAATAGACTGATGAGGCCACACACAGCCCTCAGTCAGATAAGTGAATTGACCAGAAGCCTGTTAACATCACTGACCACTTTTATGCTCTTTTCTCCTTTTGTTTCTCACATATTCACTCAGATCTCTTTCTTGCCCCTCCTTTAGTCCTTCCCCATAACATTCCATGTACAAGTCTTGCACATTTCCACAATCCCCTTAAAAGATCCCATAGTACATTTTGTATAATCCCCAAATTCTCTTCCTTCACACCCTACATTTAGTTCTGCAGCCCAGTGACCAACCATCTTAGATTCCATGGCATGACTGAGGAGATATCCTATGCTTGACCCACCTCAGGGATTTCACCATACAGTGGCTGACCTCAGTCTCTTTGGATGGGTTTAGAGTAGCCAGTTTGAGGTGCTCTCTTTCCACTGATTAACATGCTTGGGTTACTCCATCTATTAATGTTCCTCTGGTTCTCATTGATATTTTGTATCTCATTGATATTGATCTAATTACAATTAGTTTGCAATTAGATCACCAAACCTAACTAAGCAATCATATGTATACCTAGCTGTGGGCAACCTGCTCATTATGCACTAAGCCATAACCTGAAATATTACAGAGTGGTCTAACTAGGTTGCAGTGTGCAAGCAGTGCTATTTTGTAAACAGTTTTGCTCTTCTCATCCTAACCCTTACCAGCCTAAACCTCTGTGATTGAGAAGGTTTATATTGCAGCAGGTGATATTTAGGTTAAACATTTTTGGAAAATTTTCCAAGTGTAAGAAAAGGGGCTCAGCAGAATAGCCTTTCCCTCTCTAAAGGAAAATCTTCAAGCACAGCCCAACACCTGTGTTGGGAACAACCTAATTGAGCAAATCCTGGTGGATTTGCTGGCAGCAAGGGAGGTTCTGCGGATGGGGATGATCATCTTACCCCTCTGCCTGGGAGGCAGAGGATGGTGGAGCTCACCCTGGCCCCACAGCTCCTGGTTCTTGTTTTCTGACTTTCCTGTGTGGTCTCTGATAGATGGAAAATTTCTTCCTGGAGCAACACGAGGCATTAACAAAAATCTGAAGGAACTTACATCTAAAGCAGTCCGTAATTTTTTTCCAAGAATTTATGAGTACATTTTTTCTCAGTGAAAAGGAAATTATACCCAAAGAGAATGTATTATTACTGTTATTATTTGCAGTGAATATAATCACTTTAAGTGGAACTGATGCATCAAGGAAGATTTCTCTAATGGCAGCTCAGCCTCTCCTGCAATTATCCTTGTCTCTGGTAGGTTATGAGGCCATTTGACACAATGAGAAGGATTCCAGGAGATGTATGGTGGTGCCACTAAGTGTTGCCAATGAAGAGTACCCTTCGTTTGTGTGCTGTAGCTAAGCACCATTAACAATCCCTACACCCAAAAGTTTTAAGTGTGTAGTGCCAATCTTCACTGTATGTATTGTAAAGGCACTGACTGCACAGGGTCAAAATAAAACCATTTTATGTATCAAAATGACCCTTCTGATGATCTTTCTTCTAGTAATTTAAAGTCTAAGAGACAATTATATTGCTTTCCTAACAAGCAAAAAGGGAAAAGAAGTTAGAAAAGTTAAAGGACAAATGTCTAATCTGAGAGCTTAGAGGATGAGCAGAAAAATATTTCTGGGAATTCTTGTTAAGGATTCTGCAAGGTTGTGTGAGAAAAGAATGAAAGGTTTCATAATTAGGCTGAAAGTGTCATCATATTCTTGGTTTTCTACTGAAAGGCAAAGGGAAAAAAAAACCCCTCTAAACTAATTTCTGTATCATATAAAGGAGCACTTTCCCCTTAGGTCAGGAAAACATTATGTGTCTTAACAGAGAAAAACTTCTGAGACTCCTGTTGAAGTGTCTGCTTTCATAAAGCACATAAAGAGGAAGACAGAGCACTTCTCCATTTTATCAGTGGTCTCAACAGGTCTTACTGTTCCTCTGTTAAGTCCCTCTCTGTATTTCTGATACAGACCTCTCTAAACATAACTAAAGGGTGACTTCTCTATTCAATAATGTCATAAAACAACTTCATCCCTGAGTGAATATTGGATGTGTCATAATAAACATTCTTTTCTGCAACTCAGCTATTTATCCTAGACCAGTGTAGACAGCCCATGCAGAGGGCTCGTCATGCCATACGAGAAGACTTGGCTGTATGAGAGAGGGAAAAATAGAACAGAATATCTAGATGTGTGGGATGTAAATTTATTTATTCATTTATTTATTTATTATGGAAAGGGAGAGTTTGCAAGGAATCTAGAGCTGTTCGTTTCAGCAGCTACATGCAGGACTCCCAGATAAAACCAGACACATCCTTTGTGCTGCCCCTGCTCTTACTCTTATTTGCTATAAAACCATAGAAATGCCTTCAGAAAAGTGTCAGATGTCTCTGCTGCTGTTGCCACTGCAAAATACCTTAATCATTGAACATATTTTTTTCCAGTACTTAGGAAAGGAAGTAATAGTGTCTGTCAAAGCCAAGAGAAGGAGAAGGGCAGATGGGCTGACCAGTCCCTACCATGTGATGCTTAGTCTTAGGATGCTGGCATCACGTGTTTCAAGAAAATCAACCAATATACAGAAGATAAAAGCTTGGTTTTCATTGTAACATTTTTGAGATTTACAAATTCAGTAGGTTTGCTAGGAAATTTTATTTATTTTTTTTTTAATTTTCTTTTGTCTATACTGGTCCTTTTTTTTCCCTGTCCTATTAATTTTGTCAGAAAAATATTCTTTACTAGAATTTTCCTGAGGCTGAGAGCTTCTTCTTCAGTTCACTGTTGAAGACAGTATTATCACAGTCCTTATTAAGCTGACTGTTGCTATATATTTTTAATTGTCTGCTTTAAATATCTGTTGTATAAAATCCTGTTCTCTGTCACTTCTTTGGTAGGTAAGATCTCTTTCTGATAATCGTTTTATATCATGTATACCACTATAGATTATGTTTTGAAATCTACAAAGTCATATGTACTAATGATATGAAAAAATTCTTTTTTTTAAAATAGAATTTCAGTTACTCATTTTATTCACTTATTCTTAGTTTAGGATTATGCTGATTTATTGAAAGATGCAACCTACAAGATGGGATGTAACCTTGTTCTTCCAATCAGCTCATCTCCTCTTCCTTCTTCCAATACTTCCACTCTCACTCACTCACTCACTCACTCACTCACAGACAGTTTTTCATTCATGCTTCTAACTATCCCACTTTCTTCTCTGACCTTTTCCTTCCCTTGTGTCTGGATTTTCTCTTTACATTCTCTTTCTTTTATGTTTTTGTTTGTTTTTTTTTTTTTCCATTGCAACAGAATCCCAGAATGGTAGAGGTTGGAAGGGTCCTCTTGAGGTCATCTAGTCCAACTCCTCTGCTAAAGCAGGCTCACCTACAGTAGGTTGCTCAGGATTATGTCTGGGTGGGTTTTGAATATCTCCAGAGAAGAGAATTCAGAGACTGTTCCATTCTAAAAAACCTCATAAACAGGGAAAAAAAAAAAAAAAAAAAGCCAAAGACTCCTGATCCTGTCCCAAAATGCTGTTGAAAAGATAATTTTCTTTTCCTCTTGCTTGATCCTTGTCCCTCCTGTTTATGTCTTTCTATGTGTTTCTCTCTCTTTACCACAAAAAGCAGATACTCATGTGATGTTTGTTTCTTTCTTTTTTTTTTTTCCCTTCAATTTTTTAGTATTTAGGTTTATCATCTGCTGATTCTTACTGACATGCTGACCAGTTCTGATTGCCTTGTCATTTCTGTTGCTATTCTATCAGCTTTTATTCCTTTCTTATCTGTGGTCTTCTGTTGACTTTTTTTTTTCCTGTACCATATAGTGTGGAAAAAAATACCCAAGCAAGCTGTAACTGAGATACTCTGGGTAGAAGATGGACAATGGTGCTAATGGAGCTCTTGCTTCATCTCATTTTCCCTCCTGTGAAGCTGACACTGCTGAGAAGGAGGTTACACTGGGTAGGGTATTGCCCCTGGCACATGGAGATAGGTCAGTGCTTGAATTGCCCAGCTCAGACTTAGCCTGGATACACTGCAGATTCCTCTCAGGAGGAGAGAGTGTTCTTGTTTCTAACTTGAAGTTAAAATGTCTTAATTGAAGGCTTTACTATTTTATTTTTCCGTAGTATAATTTTTTTTTCTGTCATGGGAATTTTCTAAAATCAATTTGAGGGGCTCTGGAGACATCTTGTTTGTGATAATTTGTCATTATATCTAGAGGTGTAAAGTGTATTTTATATCTGGGGAGGTGAATCAGTATCCTTTTGAAAACAAATCAAGAATAAATTCCTCATTGAAAGTGTCTGCCCAAAAGACATTATTATTTTTTACACTAGTTCTAGAGAACAACAGCCTGCTAAGCTGTCTTCCTTGAGAGGTCTTCTTTGATTAAAGACAGAAATACCTCGCTCAGTTAGTAGCTGAGCTCACAGGCAAAGTGAAGTGGCTGTTTTATCTCTGTTACCATGGTAGCTTTGCCTCAGACCTCTTCCAGTCCAGTGTAACTAATGTGTATACTGCCATTGTAATGTATTTTGGTCTTACCTGAGTGAATGGCAGCAATATAGTTGTTTCTGCATAACTCAGTGAGGTTTTTGTTGATTTTCACTTGAAAAGATTTAAAACGCATATGTCCCAGATTGAAGTAAAAGAGGATTTCACATACTTAATTCTCAAAAACTGAGCTAGTATGTAGGTCTCAAACTAAGTACCCCGAATATCTTTTAAAATGCCTTTTAAAAAAATATAAGATCTTAATGTCATCTATATTTTTCCTTGTGCTGGCTGCAAAGGAGAAAAATCCTAAAAAACATTCCTCTAGGTCTCAACACTCAATTCAGTGGCTTGTAATTGGTAAGTATTTTTTCCCAACACTGATGATGTTGAAACATGCAAAACTGTGTACCAGCCTCAGTACCTGTGAGGTTGTAAGTTGATTTGCTTTAATTCTACACATAAGTTCCAGAATGGAAATTTTTAAGTGATGGAAAGCTAGGATATCAATTTAAAAAATTTCACCATTTTTTGGGGGTTGGTAAGAAAGAAGTTTAGAAGAGATGAGAAGAATTGTGATACTACTTTTCATTTAAAGCTGTAAAGCACTTGAGTGTTGGAGCAAATTACCTAACAGTAACAATACCTTTTGTGACATCTTCACTTTTTTCCTAGGGTTCCTGATTGCTCATTGCATGCTAACTGATTGTGAGACACATATCCAATCCCATGTGCCTATCTTCACTCCTCACTGACAACCTGGTCAATCTTGTGGGCACCTAGGGATGCTATTTCTGGGTCATCTAACTTGTGTGGTACTAAGACACCCAGGACAGATAGAGAATCTGTCCTCTCCACATCTTATCCTCTCCCCAGATTTAAATTCATCACCTCTGACATCTAGCACTGCAGGACTCCCACTCTCTGTCACAAAAATACGTTCCAAAATTGAAAATCCAGACAGGACAGGACTTTTTTCCCTCTTCTATTTTCCATTACATGCTTTAGAGCATGTTATTTCTCTCTCCCTCCCTCCTTTGACCTACCCAGTCCTGATCTCTTGCTGCTTTGGAATAAAGAGACCAAATTTATCAGAGAGTTAGGATGCAGGTACTTGCAGAGGACAAGTCTACGAGCCGCCTCACTACTATTGACAAGAAAGAGACAGAAGATCAATTACATGTTTGATTCAAAATTTTCACTGGAGTAGAGTGACAGATGTTGGAGAATGTTGATATTGATATTGGAGAATATTGATATTTTGGAGAAAAACACCCTTTTCTTAAGTACGTGATGCATTTTTTCTTTCTTGGATGTTGAAACTCTCCTCCAATATGCAATTAAATTATTGTTGCCTTAAATGCACTGTTTCAGATGGTACTTATAAACAACTTTGCTAAATACCAGTGCATCTTTAAAAATAATTTATAAAAGTTTTTCCATGCATAATTCAAGATAACTATTTTGAAGCTCCTAAGTTTTTTACAGTCTGCCAGTCTGTTTACATAGAAAAAAAGAATTCTTCCCAGAGCTACATTTAGCATGGGAACAGGCATAATATATTCTGAAAGTTTTAAGAAATCAAGAGATCTGGGATTTGGAAGCAGAACAGTAGATCCTAATTTTGTTTTTTGAATATGGTATTTATAAATCATTAACACACAAGATGCTGACTGTCCACTGCACTGTATCCTGCACTAAAAGGAAACATATATGAGGAAGAATCTCGGTAAAGAGAAAGTAGTCAGGTGTTGGAATGGGTTGCCTAGGGAGGTGGTGGAATTACCATCCCTAGAAGTTTTTAAAAACTGTTTAGATGAGACACTTCAAGACATGCTCTAGTGTGTGATACAGATATTGATTCTTTATTCGGAGTGGTTGTTGACAGTTAGACCCTGTGATCTTAGAGGTTTTTTCTAACAGTGACAATTCTGTGATTCTGTGATATCCAATCTTTTCTTAAACTTTAATCCTTCAGTATTGTTTATAATTTTCTAATGACATTTTCTAGGCAAAGATCAGGTTATGTGTTGAACTGAAAATTTGAAATTAAATACCTGAGAGTTAACAGGTACCACTGTGTGAAACATCTTTTATTCTTCTACAGTATGATGTTTTTTATGTAATACTCTAGATAACTCTGAAGGATCCTTTTGCAAGTACTTAGCAACCACCTTTTCACTTTCTGTATCTCTGTGTTTTTAAAAAAAATGAAAAGGTTCAGAGTTTTGTACAGAAATGTTGTGCTGTTGTTGTTTCTCTATCTGCTTCATTCACCTCTTTTATAACACCTGTTAGCTCACCATAAACAGTTTCCCAGACGCATTAATTTTTATAGTGTGGCTGAGAGGATGACTTTTTAGAAACAAGGAGCCACGTACAAGATTCATGTGAGGGAGAAGCATGTGCCACCATGGACAATGTCTGATGAGAACACGACTGTCTGGCACTTGTTGCCATCTTCACTGAGCCATATAAAGTCACTTCTACACTTATTCGGGACGGTGTGAAGATTCCTCTTCTTTTTCCCTAACAGAGTAATGGTAAAATCAATGGAAATTATAACAGCTGCCTGTAAAGATCTGATCTTTTCAGAAAACCATGGCACTATGTTAAGAAGATTTCTCTCTGCCACTTTGATATCAGTTCTACAAACTTTCAGAAATTAAACAAAGTATATGATTATTTTTTTTTAATTTTCTTTTTTATTTTTTAGTAGTACTAGTGTAACTTTGGTTAAATAGTCAGGAAAAAGCCAATCTAATTATTCCAGTGATTTTTTAGATGTTCCCTAGTAAGTTTGGCATTTGATTGATATTTTCAGTGGATAAATTCTCTTTCTAATACTTCCCCTAATAATTACATGAATTCCATGTGCACTGTTCATGTAGACACATTGCTGACATATTGATGAACCGTGACTGCTGCAGAGGAGTAGTAAGGAAGAACACAAGTGAGAATTACCTTAACTGGAATTTGTGTCACTAGAAATGAAACACTGCATGTGTATGTTGAAGTAGTGTGTGCTGTGCTCATTCCAACAAATAGAAAATGTGTGCAGGACCTGTTTTAACACACTTAACATGCAAACAACTAACAGAATATATGAATGTAGTCTTACATGAAACTAGTGGCATTTTTTTCTTTCTTAAACACAAGTATAATACATGAAATAGATATGAATATGTTGTCCTAATTCTAGACATGAGAAAAGTCTGGATTTGCTTTTGAAAATAATTGTTTCTTGAAGGAACTGCAGACTGAATAGATTTAGCTGAAAATTAATAGAAATGTTCCAGAATTTAGATAAGTGAAACACCACTAATTTTCTACTAATTGGGAAAGACATCAATCTTTCTATTTAATATTTGTTATAGCATGATTTTTTCCTTAGAAATGAGCTGAAACATTTCATTGCAATGTAGCTCCTACGAAACTTAGGTATTTGCTTGCAGAATAGAATCATTTGCAGTGGAAGAGATGCCTCTTGGGTCATCTGAGTCCATGAGCCTGAATTATTGGTGGATGGTTTTCATTATTCTTAAAATAGCTTTGAATATCTTCCATGATGGAGATGCTGTGACCTTCACTGTCAGGTTGTTCCATTATGTAACTGTGCCTCTGGTTATAATTTTTTCCTGCTGCATTTTCATCTAGTTACTAGTATTTCTTGATCAACCCCACTGACAAATGAGACTAATTCATCCTTACTCTTTGTAGCACCTTGCTAAGTACTTGTACATACTTCATCTGTCTTCAACTTACTTGTCCTTAGTTTTGCACACTCATTTCTTTTAATTTTTCCAATATGCCTGATTATCCACATTTTCTCATATACATTGGTATACCCTTTTAATCTTTCAATTTTTGGAAGGTATTCAATTTTTATTTTTACTAAAATAAAACTGAGGAAGTACTCCTCTGGAGACTGCAATAGTGTAGAATTCAGTAACACATCACAAATAATTTAGACTGGATATGTGGTACACGTGATAAAAACAGCTTAATGCATGGGACTAGAGAGACTCTTGAAAGTCACTAAAGAAGAAAATTCTGGCGTCTTCTATGGGATGCGTAGTCCCATTGATAAATTTATCAAGAACCATTTTAAACCAACATGTTTCTTGCACCTCTTATTTCTGATGAAAAGCTGCTTCATCATTTATGAAACAGAAAACTTAGAAAAAAATTGCCATTCCTAGGTCGTTTGTAGCCATTTGTTCTGCCAGCATTACCCCATAGTTTAAATCAATTCTTCCTTCTCTTTATCCTCTCCCACATGTACATACAGAGAAAAAATCCATCTCTTTGAAATTCCACTGAGGTCTTTCAGCCTTGTATTGCAGTCTGGTCTGTTCATTCACTCTGTCATCTTAGCATCCCTCCTTTTTTGTATTGCAATGAAATTCAATCTCTTTCAAGTACAGGCAATAAGAGCTATGTTCCACATTCCTGATGAGATCATGCTGGTTCTTGTACAGTGGCAGTAATAAGTCTCTCTCTCAGCAGAAAGACCTCACTTCATGCTTCTTGGAATGACTGCTTTTATTTCATAGCTCCACTAGTGAGGGCTCATTGTGATGCTGATTCTGCCTAGTGCCACTCTTCCAACCTTCTGCCAGTCTTACACCTTCTCCATTATTGCTGGAGGATAAGTTTTTACTGTTGTTCAGAAATTCTTGCTCTGCAGTCTTGGTGCATGACCTGATTCTGCATGTTGTTAAATTTCCTTCCAGATGTTCCACCTCACTCCACATATCCCAGTCCTGAAAGTCTCTTCATGTTTCAGGCATGAGGTATGACACGGCAGGTGACTAAGATCTGATGTCTGCTTGACAAACAATTCCGTAATTTCCAGTCCCTTTGTCTTTGTACAGAGATTTGGTCTGCAGCAACAGCCATATAGGTGTGGTGTGGAGGTCACTCACCATTGTCATGAGCAAAACAGACTCAGCCTGGAGAAGATTAATTTAAAAGCAAAACCAAAACTTCTCCCTGTTCCCCCTTCTTCCAATATCACTTCCAACTCCTCTAATTCCTCCTCCTCAAGCACTGTATGTGGAAGTAGTGTGTGCTGTGCAATGGGAAATGAGGGCTGTGGTCACTTCATACCCCTTTGTGTCTGACACTTCTCTGTCCTCACATTGTTGCCCTGTTCCAACATGAGGTCTCACCCATGGTACAGTCCTTCATAAACTTCTCCAATGTGGGTCCTTTCTGTGGGCTGCAGGTTTTCAAGAACTGAACTTTGGGTTCCCCAGAGATCACATGTCTTGCCAGAGACATGTACTCCATGAACTACAGCTCCTGCCAGGACCCTGCTCCTGCATAGGGTTCTCCATGGGCTGCAGAGGGACAAGCAACATCACTATGGTCTTCACCAAGGACTCCAGGGGAATCTCTGCTCCAGGTTCTGGAATATCTCTTCCCCCAGCCATTTTCTTTTTTTTTTTTTTCACCAACCTTAATGTCTCCATAGCTGTTTCTCTTACTTGTTTCTCTCTCCTTCCTCTCACAGCTGTTGCACGACATTTTTTGCCTTTTCTTAAAGATGTTATCACAGAGGAGACATCAGCATCAGTGGTGGGTTCAGTTTAAAGCAGGGGTGGGTATGTTTTGGTGTCATCTGGAAATGGGTCTGTCCAGTACAGGGATAGCTTCTGTTGTCCTCTCACAGTGGCCATCCGGTCTCTTGCAGTGGATCTGTCAGCAGGTTTGAGTTGTGGGCTCCTAAGCAAACTGATCCAACAGCCTATCTTCCTCTTCTTATTCCCATGCTTTGCATACATGCCAGATTCAGTAATTTGCACATTGTGAGCTCAGTCACAGCTTGATATGTACATGCCACAGCAGCTCTGCTAAGCAGCCTTAACACCCTCTGTTGTGCTTTGCTGGTTTCTAAAAGTTTAGTACAATCAGGCACAAATATCTTTGTAAGAGGAATCAGCTATTCTGCGCTGATTGTGGTTTATGCTGAGAGGCATGAGGATGTGAAAACCTGGATGTCATGTAGCCCTCATTGTTTTCTGGGGGAGAGAGTGAAGAAGAGAGTGAGCAGAATATTACTCCGATTTTAGTACTACATTTGCAGCTCTCTTGGAAGGAACAGTTGATTCATGAGGTGTTTTCCCAGATCCTTAGTTGGGATGCTGGGAAACCTTCCTTTGTGCTGGTTTCTGTTCTGGTCCTGCCTACAGATCTTTGGGGCGTACCTGGGGGTGCCTCCCATGTGGGAGGAGGGCATGAACTGCTCTGAAAATGCTGCTGACTGAAAATGGTCCCAGATGGCTCCAGAGTGGTAAAAAAACACAGAACTCACCAAAACTGGAGCCAGGCAGGGGATCCTGTGGCAGCTCTGTGGGTATCTGCTTAGGAAAGGGTGCTAGTTGCAGAGGCAGGTGGCACCAGAGGGCAGCTGTTAACAGGCACAAATGGAGATACAAAAGGACACACAGAAGGGCACATTGGAGTAGGCACAAGAAGGAGATGTGAATAGGACACACAGAAAGGGGCCACAGGAAGACAAATTATGATCCACACTGGAAAAGCTGGCTGAGGGACTGTGGCTCACGAATGAGCCACACGGGAGCTGAGAGTAGTAACAAGAGAGGAGCAGGGGATGAGAAGGGTGAGAAACACGGGGTAGCAGAAGAAACTATTACACACTGACATGGATGTCTGGCAGTGGCTGTTGCCTCATCAGTATGATTGGAAAGGATTGAGATAAAAATGGTGAAAATAAGGCCACTGGAGATTAGGAATGGGGATGACAGATACTGGTTTGAAGTTGAGTCTGGGAAGGGGCATGAAAGGTGATTTCCTTTGTTGTTATTTTAATTGGCTATGTGTTCTTTGTTTCTCAGAAACTGAATGAGTAAGGGAAAGATTATGTTAACTCGTAATAAATTAGCTGAAATTCACTGAGTTAAGACTGTTTTCCCCACAACAGCAGGTCAGAGTATTAAGGTTTGCCAAAAGGCATAATGTGTTTTGTGTATCCCATCACACAAAAAGACAGCCCTGTGCTTCTGTGTTTTATCTGGGGGACCATGTGTTTGCAGTTCTTCTCCTTTCCAGTTCATAAGGACACAGGGCTCACAAGCATTCATATGTAACACAGGAGTTACTTGTTTGCCTTTGTTTGTTATTTAATCTTTTAATTTTCACTGACAGTGCTGTGCTAAGCTTAATTAAATGTTTCTAGATGTTTACTTCCTTGCTGAAGGAGCTCACAGATGGAAAAGGACACATGTTGCTTCTACTTTGGCTACATAAGTTCCTCTGTGTCACCAGAAGAGGAGAGCTTGGGGGCATCTGACACACCACAAAAAGAAAATAATATCCTGGAGCAGTGCACAGCTGCAGTGCTGTCAAGTGATGAGGTAGGTTCAAAGCTCCTTTTGAACACAGACACATGATGAGGAGGATTCCTTCTGCTCATTTCCAGCTATATATTAGTTCCTACTGAAAAAGCTGCTCATATTCCTCCATTAGGATGTAGAGTGTAATAACTTCTCCAAGTTTCATTTTCAGGCTGTAGAATTTAGCAAGGCTAGATGTGGCTTCAGTCTCATTTGTGCTACTCCCTAATTGTCAGGAAAGTATTTTGAATGACTGAAGGCTGTTTGGACCTCTGAAAAAGGAAGATCACTGCTTTTTATTTCAGAATAAAGCCTTTCCAAATAACTGCTGAAATCACACTGAGGTGTTCAAAACACGCTTTGGCTCTATATTTTAAAAAATAAAGTACTCACATTAGTAGGTCAGCCACATAGAGTGTATTTTAAATTGCTTGTTAACTTCCCCATAGTGGTTATGAGTGTGAGCTATTGTGTCAGTGGATAAAACTTAGATCAAATGGCAACACTTCCTATTCTTTCCTTTCAAAAGGGAATATCTCAGTGCTCACATCTCTGTAAAGAAATAACCTTCCCCTGTGGCTGGTAGATGATTTGGTAAAGCACCATGTTAGCAGATTTCATCCTGACCAGCTGCACCAGAGCTTAACAAAAGGCAAGTAATTTACAGAGTACCTATGAAGTAGTTCTGGTACTCAGCTCACAGTTTGGAAGGGCCTCTTTAAAATAACACAGAGATTAGATTTTGCCTCCTGCATCATGAAATTTTGTAGTGTGTTTATTCCTTGTGGTCTAGTATCCTGGCAATCAGAAGTTCTGCTCTCACACTTGAGGGTTGATTAGAAATGCTTTTTTATTAATATACTATGTGGAGAAAAATACACTGAAAATCATATTGTATTTGACCTCTCTAAAAAGTGAAGGAATCAGATGAAAAATGGTTTACTGGCTAGGTTTTGAGCTTAGCATCGTCTTCTCTTACTCTATCTTCCCTAGAATTTCATCCTTCTTCTGAATATGTGAAGGCTCAAATAGTTTGTACAACTCGAGATGTTGCTGGGCTATAGTCTCACTGCAGCACTCAGCCAGCAGCAAATGCCATGTAATTCTTGCTACTAGTGAGATACTAAAATTGCTGTTTCATCCATTGAGCTCCCGAGAAGTTCACAATTTATGTGTTCTGATGATTAATGTGGTTTATATTAGTTATGAACAGTTGTAAATGAAATGTATTTGAGGAATCAGCTTTTATCTTCCTGAGAAAAAACTCTGTCCTCATTATCAGTCTGCAAATCATTGTAGAAAATAGCCTGGCAAAACTGGCTGAATGAACTTATCCAATTAACCCCAGAATATTTTATTCCTTCGTTGTACTCTGCTATTGCATCTGACAGTTTTGCTGCTTCTCTGATCTAATTAAGGATTTTTTGGCAAGCATCACAAGTTTTATAATTTTTCAAAATGTGGACCAAGCCTGTCTGACAACACTTTCTTCAAATCAAGAGGAGAGCTGAACTTTCATTTACTCCTTAAACTGACAGATGAGAATGTTGACTTCTGTTTAGCTTGTGTATAAATAAATATATATTCATGTATTTATGTATATGCATACATACATATTTAATCTTCCATGATAACATTATAAATCCTTGTTTCTCCCTCAGAGTTATTTTTCTGATTTTATTAACGGAAGAAACCCTTGAAAATTAAAAATAACTGGCAGATCTGACTTTTGAATTTGTATGTGTCAGAACACAACACTTTAGTCTTTCACTTGCCACACTGGAAGTTTATGATTGGGCTATATGGAGCCAACCAATTTTTCTGGGCCAAAGGATGGGAGGCGTGAGAACTGGAAGTGCAGTGTCCATCTCTTCTCCAAGAAAATCAAATAGAATCTACAGTTTTAATCCATTCTGGGCTGCTTTTCTACTCTTATATGTATACAATTTAAGCAGCGTCAGAACTCCAGAGCTTTTCCTATGATATGAGATTCTATTGTTTATACTTCCTAGAATGAAATCTTAAACATGCATGCTAGATTCTGCCCCTAACGGTGGCAGATCCTTCTTCAGCTCCATTCCTTGAGTCCTATACCTCATTCAGAAATAGCTGGAAGAGACAGGTATTGCTTAGGATGCCTTTTGAGGTGAGGTTTTTCCTGACCACCCTCAGCTGCAAACCCCAGGCAGGCTCCAGGCTGAAGGCAGGAGGATCCCGATGGCAGGAGGATCCTGATGTCAGGAGGATCCTGACGTCTTGGCTCAGGAATGGAGGTCCAACCAAGCTCTGTGGGCAGCTCCCTGGTGCCTCAGCCCCATGCATCTCCTCCACCTGCCACAGCCCACCCTGGGCCTGCAGTGCACAGACAGCACTGGCCAGATGAGTCCTGGAAACCCCTGGCTTCATGCATCTCACAGCATTATGGAGACTTTGAGCAAGTGAACCAGAAAATCTGCACAGCTGTGATACAGGTATTCAGCCAAGTCTTTAAAATGTGGGCTGGCCACAGAAGTTTGAGAGTAGCTGGCATCCAGCAGGTCTTTGGTACCTGGCTTTGTCAGAAAATCAGGCTCCTTATCTTCCCTTTTATCCTGAAATTCACTATTGGCACAGAAACTATTACTTTGTGTGATACAACACCAATACATTGTTAAAGTTTATCAAACACTGATGATATTCCTCTGTATTTACCTGTCACTTTGTTCTAGAAATATATTAGTAAGCTACTCAGCAAAGCTATTTGTAACAGCTAATGTGTAAAAATGACTAGGACTACATTTACCTCTTCTCTGGTTTTAGTTAATAGCTAGAAACTTGGGTAGCTCTGCTTCTTGCATCTGGCTGTACAAATCAATGGCTCTAAAAGATCTAACTACAGATTTCAGCTATGTCAAAAATATCCACTCTGCCCCTCTGTTATTTTCCTGGATCCCAGTTCCTAAGATGCCACAGTCAAGGCCAATCTGCTGTGTGACATTTAAGAGAGCAGCTGGCAGCTGAGCCATGGAGCTGGGCAGTCCCTAGTATTAAACCAGAGCCTTCACAAGTGGTTTTGCAGACATCTTCCACCATGTGAAAGCCTTTGAGCTTTGTAGCAAGTACATTTAATAAACTACAACTTATTCATGAAAATGCATCTTATATTTTGACATGGAGTTCCCTGAACAGTCTGTTTCAGTGGAAAACATGCATTTGTCAGTCCCTCTAAAACAAGGAAGAAGCTGGTGAAAAGTCACATCTCCTGCCACTTGGGGAAAGTAATTTTTGTTGAGTAATTGCCACAGAGCTCTGTTGTTGAGGGTGTTAATAAGAATGGTCTGTGTTAATGTACAGTAACATACAATTATTTTTATGTTCTCAGCAGTGATGGAGGAGACCTTCCACAATTTTCAGAGTGATATCACCTTCTAATTAATAGTGACCTCAAAAAAAATCTCAAGAAATTTGTCACTAACAAAGATAAGCACTGTTAATGGACATACTCTAAAGCACTTTGTATTACTTTAACACTAGTTTCTTGTGAGGGTTTAATTCGAGTTTTACTAATGAGTTAAGGGGAGGAAGATTACAAACTAGTTCTCTGGAAGACATTATTTCTAAAGAAGAAATAAGGATGATTTCAAGCACTTGTACACAAGCTGGCTTATCCAATTGAAGCATTCTTCTAGAAGGCTATTTCCTTTGTAAAAATAAAACGCTCAGTCATGAGTAGCCACTTACTTTTTAATACCTGTATTTTCTTAAATGTCTCCAATTATCTGTATTCTGACCAAGCAACACAAATTAATTTTAGGTCTGAGATTGCTGGTTTAAAAATTCTCATTGCTGGTATAAAAATACATATCAAGTTTAGTGCTTCCTGCTATATAGTCTGTAATCAGTATTTGAGGTGCTCCATTTTAGCACTTAGAAAGCAACTTATTTTTATGTCTATGAAAAGAAAAACAGAGATTCAATATGAAGTGAAAACATAGAATACAGATTAAGTTATGGCAACCTTTTCTCCATCTGCTTTCTTCTGAAGTTTGCTAGACCTATTAGTGAACTTTCCTGTGTTTTATACTTAGTTGCTAAAATCTGCAGATTCTCTGTCCTGACACCTTCAATTATCATTACAAGTAAGAATTAGAATTTATCTTCTCAAAGTGACTCTTTAAAGTACGGAAGTGGAGTAGTTTTTCTCACAAGTCAGATATTGAAAGATTGCACTCTGCTGCAGCTGTTCCATTACAAATAAAAAAGCAAGTGGTAGAGCAGCAGAATTCATGAGACCTGAGACTGTCCAGCCTGAAGAAAGGAAGAAATCTTAATAATGTATATAAACACCTGAAGTGAGAGTGTGGAGGATGGAGCCAGGCTCTTTTCAGCAGTGCCCAGTGACAGGACCAAAGGCAATAGACACAAACAGAAACACAGGAAGTTTTGTCTGAACATCAGGAAACACCACTTTACAGTGAGGATGAAGAAACACTGGCACAGGTTGCTCAGGGAGGTTGTGGAGGCTCAAAGCCTGAGGAACTGGGTCTAAGTGGCCCTGCTTGAGCAGGGGGGGTTGGGACAAGTGACCTCCACAGGTGCCTTCCAAGCTCAACGATTTTATGAAGACAATGGTGAAGGATTTCACACAAAACATGTCAACTGTGCACTGGGCCCAAGAAGCCGAGGAGGGGCTGTGGAAAACCTCTGCCATTCTACATACATGGCAATGATCCTACAGGGTATTTCAAAGCTGTGTTGTGGTTTAAAACTTATACCCAAAATGCAATTGGAGATGTTATAGCGAGGAAAGCAAGCTACTCCTTTTTACTTGACTGAAAGATATCATACCTCCACTCCACAGCTCTCCTGCAAGCATGAGATTTAATCCTGCACCACATGCAGGTTTCATGTCTACTACAGTTAATCACCTCTACACTACCTGTGAGCTTGACATTGAGACACCTTCATTAATCAATAGAAAGGCATAAACTCCCCCATAAAGCCCTTGATCTGTCCTCAAAGTGGTTGAAACAGGTAGGATATATGGGTCTCTGCTACTGATAATTGCATTAGACATTTAAGGCAAGTAAGTTAGATTGCACTCTCAAAATCTGTGGCATCTAATACCTGTCCCTTACTTTTCAGGTGGACAAGTACAGCTGTGCCTTTGACAGCCCCACTTTACCTTCCATGTATTACTTTTGGTTAAGTACTTCTTGCCATTTGAAGACATGATTAAAGAGTTTTCTTCAGATATGTCACTGTGTTTTTGGAAACTTTGTTTCTGAACAGAACTCATGATCATGAAGTAAAACATTTATAGCTGGATAAATACACAAACTGTTCAGTTTAAAGCAGGATAAATAATTTTGGCTTGAGTTAGGTTTATTCCATCTGCTTTTATCATCTGTTGTTGCAATAATTTATAATTCCCTTCTAATATTAAAAAGTCAGTGAATCAAAAAAAGTAACACAGATATGAACCTCTGGTAGCTAATGGTGTTGCATCCAGCAAGTGAACCAAGTCATATAATTAAACATTTTTCATCACTATACATGCTTTTAATTGTGTAATTAATGTGTATTTGCATAATCATATAATAAGATCTTTATGATTCATGCTTTATGATAATATGGATGCATAAATTTCTATCTCAGAATTGTAACCACTTGCAAAGCTATTATCATAATTTCTTTTTTTCTCATTGAAGAAATATGAAGACCAAATGAATGATCAGATCTTATTATCTCAGGCTTCATTTTTGACTTATCCTTAAGAACAGCTTTCCATGTTTACTAGTTCTTAGGAAGATGCTTCTAATGATAAAAAAATCTATCAAATATTTGAGTGGACAAATCTATTATTTATATTAGGAAAAAACATAATGTAATTTCACGGGGTTTCCTGATTTTTATTAACCAGCTCATCTGTTTTCAGTCTTTTTGAATAATTGAAATGAGGATTTTGTCTGTAGATCAAGCTTATGGGAAAGGAATGTATGGATTTTCAATCTACAGTCTTCTGTCCTGCTTGGTAAAAATGATTTTTCATTAACTTACTGAGAGCTTTTTATTGAATTTAACCTTCAATTCACGGTGCTTAATTACATCTCATTCCAGACAAGATGAGCCAATCTGGGCAGCTGGGTGGTATTCAGATAAATGTAACTACCTTAAAATATCTTTTTTCCAAGATATTGTTTGTCAGGAAATGCTGAAAAATAGCATTTCTAATGCAGTGTTTAGAAGAGACAAAATAAGAGACAAAATGTGCCCAGCTTTTAGGGACATTTTATGCTGTATTTATACATTTGTATTCATAAAATATCCATGTTGCTAAGTAAAATAAAAAAACCTGGTATAAATCACTATTATAATCACGACTTTATTCCTCAACAACAGACCAAGGAAGATCTATGGGAGACCTGTGAGGTCACTGTGGATGACAACTATGACAGGAGCAGTAAAGCTGACAGTATCTCCAGGCATTTACAAAAGTTGACATTATGTATAAATGACAAATCTCTTGTAAATTGCAAAGGAATGTAAACAAAGTCAGAGCAAGGCATGGATGTTAACACTGGCCTCTCTGTGCCTGGTTCCAGTGTCCATGCACTTCAGACAGTGATTTATTATGGCAAGTAAGAATCCCACAGATTGGCCCTGTTACCTTATGTCATTGAGCATCAATTTTGTTTTTGTGTGCTCTACCTTCAAAATTTGAATTTTGCTTCAAAAATTGTTTGGACTTTTTGTTTCTTTGCACTTTTAAGATTAATTTTCAACCTGATATATGGTCTAGGACAGTGATTTTTATAGTGCTTTGGTTGCTGAGACAATGACACAAAACCAGAAATTTTTGGGACAAGGTGAAGACTGCTGGTGTGACACCAATAGGGTGTCCCTATGCTTAGATGTTCAGAACATTGGAAAGGACCAAACCCAAGGAGCTTCAGAAGCTGCAACTGTGATTTCGGTTGTTTGGATTAGCAAAATATTAAAAAATAACAAAGTATTAAAGCTATTTTGCTCATTCAGAATAAGTATTTTGTTTCTCATCACAAGGGTGTTGTTCAAATAGAATTCACATTTTATAAAATTTCTGTGAGTATAGTTAATATAAAGAGGGATAATTAAAAAAAACTGCAAAATCTGTTCTTCCCAAATCTCTTGTACACTACTCAATTATTACTCACATTTGATTTCAGTCCTGCCAGCTTCTGCAGTCAGATTTTCTTTTGTTTACTCTGTCAATCTATTCTGACTCTGTCATTCATACAGTATTTCAGAGGAAAATTTTAGAACTTTCTTCTTTAAGTGCTGAAAACATTCCCCTTAAAGTCACTGGAAAGATACCAGCTACATCATGAGCAGCTGGTACATATCCTAACTTTGGTTAAGCCAAAACTTTAGTTATGGGTTCAGTAAAAAATTTAGGTAGTAACACTTTGATCTACTTTTCATTTTTATTATAGTGTTATGTTATGTAGCTAAAAAATTTACTTTGGTACAAGCTGTGTGGCCATTATTAAAAAATAACAAGATGGGAAAGCTTTGAGAAAGCAATATTCAAAATTATTTAGGAATAAAGTGAAGATAATTTTATGTGGCAAAACATTTTTTTCTTCTGTATCACAGGTGTACTGTTTCACTCTCTTTATCAGGCTGTTTTTTTCTCGAGGCTATTAGTGGGTCACTTCCTAGCAAAATAAAGAAGCAGCAGACATCAAATCCCTCAGTGAAAAGTCAGATGACCAAAACACTGAAGGTTCTGGAGACTTAATAGACAAATCTTTAAAGACCTGCACTCACAGCCTAGCAAAGATTCATCTTACCATGGCACCTTTTCTGATAAGCTACCAGACCTAAATTTATTTAACCCTGACACAGTCACAGTTGGAAACCCATCTTACACACAGAAAAATTAGTCAACCACTAAGTGTTAACACTCAAAAAGCCTCAGGCTCAGGTAGGAATGACTCTGATTTTTATATAACAACCAGACTTCTTATGATACCATGCATTCCTCAAACTCCTGCTCCTTCAGTTCCACATCTCATATGATCTTCGATCTAAGTCAAAGCAATACAGATCTTCTAGCAAATATTAATATCTAGCATTTCTCATCTGCAGATGTGAAAGCAATTTATAAAATAGATAAGTATCATCCTCCTTTACTCTGTGATAAATCTGGGGGCAGCTGGTATCATGAGCTCTTAAAGAAATTAAACTGCCTGTGGGAGAGAGATACTATTATTAACTACGATTATTATAGATTAACAAGCTAACAGGTAGGGAATAATGGGAAGGAATAAATTGCTGGGTTTTACAATGGAGGGAACTGTAGATTACAAGGATTTTTGCTATGTCTGTTATATTCAGAGTATACAGAAATAAAAAGGAATGGAGAACAAGGAGATTAATGATGATGTCAAATTATTCAGGGTAATAAAAACAAAAGCCAATTAAAAAGAGCTGTGGAGAAATGTCATGGTACCAAGCAGGCGACAGAGTGACAGAAGGAGTTCTATGTAACAAATCTGAAGTGATGCACAAGGGGAAAAACAATCCATGGCAATGGGTTCTAAACTACCAGTTTCCATTTGGGAAAGAGAAACTTTGGTTATAATAACAGAGCTTTTCAACCATCAGGACAGTTCCCAATAGAGAATAGAGAAAAAAAAAAAAAAACAAACCAATGTGTATTGTAGCAATAACAGGGAAAAAAATATAACACAAAGCAGAATAAAAATTCTTATGTTGTTAATGTTAATTAACATTGTGAGTAATATTTTGATTTCATTGAAATGTGACAAAAAACTTCATTTCAAACAGGACCTACTGGTACGAGAAAAAGTTCAGAGAGAAGAATTAAAGTTGAAGGTTTGGAGTGCTTTATGAGAAATGAACATAATCAGGGAGCTCTGAAAGGAATCTACAACATCACAGATGACACTAGTAAGTGGAGAAGGAGCAGTTGCTCATTGATTCTTGTATCTTGAAAAAAAAATGGCAAGTGAATCAAGTGAAATAGAGAGATTATAAATTCAAATGAAGCAGTTCTGCTCCTATTTAAAACCATGTATCACCCCTCCCCAAGATCTTTTAACACTGAGTGGACTTGACAAAATCATGGAAGAAACATCTTTGATCAGTTATTAAGAACAAACATTCCACCTCTGACTCAGAAGCCCCTCACTTACAGGTCACTGGAGCCTGGGAATATGTCATAGCATTTTTTTGACTCTTACACTGCTCTTGTTAGAGACAGGAGAGATTCTAATGAATGGGACTTCAAAGCTGCATATTTGCTGGAAGGATGGTGGTTAGATCAACAAGCAAAATCTTCTCTGTGAAATTCAGGACTGGCAATTCAAACCTTTATACTGCCTCTTGCAGATACATGGGAGATCTACTTTTCCTCATGATACTAATACTCATCCCAGCTGGCAGGGATTTTTCAGGATTCACTCCTTCAAATGGAAAGTTCTTAATCTGTGGGATGTGTCCGGCTCTTTTAGAAAGCAGAAAATACATTTCTAATGCAATATACTGCAGTCATTAAAATCAGAAAGAGGAATTACAGCATAATTTAAAACATATGAAAATACTAGAACTTCTTCTAACACTTTAAAATTATATTCACGCTTTCCATTGAACTGTACTGCAATGATGCACATTCCTTTTGCTCACAGATGAACACCTTTTCTATTTTCCTTGAATGTAATGCAGACTGCACATTGAATAAATAATAGGAATTATCAGATACTGCAAATAAAGATATTTATATTTTAATTCTTAAGTTCTTAAGAAATTGAATTGTCTGAATATTTATAATTAAAATAACATAACCTCTAAATACTGCCTGATGGTGTTAATCATGTTTACAAGTTTCAACAACAGCACCTAAAATGTTTCAGAGGTATTTTATTGTACAATTACCTAATATACAAGGTACTGCAGCCAATAACATCGTCTATTTTTCCCTCTTTAGTCACATCACTCTGGTCTAGGCTTCAGTGTTAAACCACTGGATTAAAAATATGTCAGAGCAAAGAGCAAAATAAGATCTGTTAAATTATACTCTGGGCACAGTCATGACCAAATAGGGAGCTGAAAGTAAAATTCAGACTGAACTTTCAAACTGTGCACAGGATTTTAATCAAACCACATCCATTAAAGCTGGTACAAATCACAGAACTTAAATCATGCAAAACTCTCTGGGGGCCAGATTCAAGCCTGTGCTGAGGTCCACCCACCCAAGGAACATAAAGGGACCTTGAAACAGCCTTTAAAGTGCAGCAGAGGAATTCTCTAGAATGGAGAAATCTGCAGCTAGCATAAAACTGATGTTGCTATCTCTTCATCAGTCCCTCTGGCCCACAACATATAAGAGGCATATCAAGGACAAAAGGGAAAGAAGCCAGAATATATTGTGAACTGCAGAGCCTTGCCATTTTAATGGGAATTTTGGATACCAGGCACTAAAGAAGCACAGATGTGTGTTATGATGTAAGTTCTCTCCATCCCCATATTTCTCTCCTTTAAGAAATACCTCTGCTTCCAAAATTGTCCCTGCTTCTTGCTGGGGAGAACTAGTTTAAAAGTTTGCAGGAGGAGAAGGAGCATCAGTGAAAATCTCAAAGGTTAAATAAGAGAGTTTTATAGCTGTTAGAAAACAATGACTTGTAACCTTGTGGGGATCTTTCACTATATAAAAGTCACACTCATTTTTTTTCACTATGCCTGTTATCCAGCTGACCATTCAGTCAAATTAATGAGTCTACTGCCACCAAAAACAGAGGTTTCAAACAAAGTGAGTTTGGCTGGAGCTCAGACAGGGAAGAGGGGGGAGGAGGAAAGGGGGCGGTAATCAGGATGGGCTGGGTAATTTTGCTCTGGGTGGTTAATGGGAGTTCATCCCTCATCCTTCTGAAAGCCCACTGATGTCAATAAACAACTGAAAGCCTTGGTTTATTAACATTCTCAGACTTGTATGACAGACTGGATTCAGATCAACTGCCAGTCTCTTGCTGTTCTTCTGTCAAACTAACCATAGCACATCATGGTGTTTATGTCAGCTGGTTGCATAATGATGGATGATGCTTGATATGGCATGAAATGAGATCTATTTGGATAAAAGGTACTTTCCCACCACAAATATCTGTGTTAAAATTGTCTTACAAAAGTTTAAGTAGACAATGGTGATTTCATCACCTACACTCATGTGTCTGTGCTTAGTTTTGTGTGTGTAGGTACCCTGAAACTAGACATCCTGTCTAGAAAACACAGGTTAAGTATAAATGGCACCTTAAAGAAAAAGGTTCTTTCCCACTTAAAAAGGCTGATTGTGCAGGGTAAGGTGTCATAAGGATCATAAGTGCAACACAGTATATATGATAACATCAGTTTTCCACCAGAAGCAAAGCCAATACAAGCATGTCCTTGTACTCCTTGATTTCTGAGCACTGCTCCCAAGTCACTCTGGTCCTTCAATTAAGCCAATGCAAGCACGTGAGTATAGCACTGTAACTGTGATCACTTAAAAATAGAAAAACATCTATATTTTCTCACTGATGCAGCATAAACAATGGCATCATCATCATCTAATGGAGGCAGCAAAATCTGCACAAGAGTGGAAATGGTTAGCCAAGCTAGGTGAGGGTGAAAATGCCTCAGAGTAGTTTTGCCACTAAGTGAAACATATTTTTGAGCTATTCCCTGAAGCAATGAAGGGCAGCCCAGCTTGCTTTGTCTTAGAGCCCTCAAAAATTGCCATGCTGTTTTCAAGGCATAGAAAAAATTGGTAGTTGAGTAGCCAGAACCACAGATTCTGATGACCCAATTGCATTGTTTTAGAGTGCAAAAAAACCACTGAAATACATGAAGGTAGAAAACCCAGACACTGTTACTTGATGGCTTTTTGTTTACACAGACTAGAGAAGACAGACATAGACAGATCTGTAGATTGACAAATCCATAAGGAAAAAAGTTATTCTGAGCCTTCTGTTGTGGTTTCCTCAAGGAGCACACTCTAGTGCTATTAATAACTGGGATGTAAAATAAAGCAGAGTACAGTATTTTAGTAGCAATTGTTCTGATAAATCTAACAAGGTTTTCACCTCACAGAGCACTAGATACAAGGCATTACATCCCCAGTTGGAGCTGATTATCAAGAGTCCTCCACCACATAGCAGAGAGAAGGACACATCCAGCATGAGGGTGATCCTATCCTGAGACACTTGGTAGAAAGAGACATGGGATGAATATCCACTGGTGATGTTTCCATCTCTTCATTGGCTCTGGAGAGAGGCTTGATGTATATGTTGTACAAATAGCTTAAAGTAACCTTAAATTGTGGAAGTTAGGAAAGATAAATCCTACTCTTCAGTTTCCCTTTGCCTTCTTTTTGTCATACAGTAATTTTGTTGTGTCTCTTTTCAGCACAAATTCTTTAAATCACAGAACTGAAAATCATTCATGATGGATGCCTGTAATTACAGCCCTGTCTGCACTGCACAAATATGCATGTAGTAGTCATCCAACTCCTCAGAGCTCTTCCCAGCTCTGAAGCAGGAGAAAAAGCCCTTTAGGTCTGGAGGCTTCTCATGAGCAGGTAGGAGGCCTTCAGAGAATTGTCCTGACATTTGCAGTTTGTGTTTTAATTCAGGTTGTTTGCCGTTGTCCCACCTGAAATTCCTGAAGGGTGTTATTGAGAAGCTGAAGCCAGAACTTAATGTGTTTGCCCAGCTAGTGCCCAGGGTTTTAGTGTATATAACTTTGCTTTCTGCTGTGTGCAGTCACAGGCCTGTAGCTCCTCAGTGGTGCTGCAGGGACCTGCACCGCTAAAACATTTTTCACTAAAACATTTTTCACTAAAACCACCTGTCCTGGTTTGGGCCAGGATAAAAGTGATTTTCTGTTTTGTACTTTTGCTTTCCACTAAGTCTCTTGTAAGTAGTTGCACTTGCTGAAATTAACAGCAAGTTTCTCAGACAGTGTCTGCTTCTAGGACTGATAACACCCAATGTATATAGTTACTACTACAGACTGGTATGCAGAGCCAAGGACACTGCTCAGCTCTGAGGAACATTTTGCCTTCCAGAAGGAGTAAGGAGGTCCCACCTGAAACCCTCCTCTGGGGAGGACCAGACAAGATAGATGCCAGAATTGACCAAACAGAGTATTCCATCCCATACATGTCATACTTGGTATAAGTTTGAGGGATCACAAGGGTCAAAAACTTCTTCCTTCCTGCTTCCTTCTTCTTCCTTCCCCCCTGCTTCCTTCGGCATCCTGAGGGGATTCCATCCATTCCTCTGCCTGTGGTCCTGTGGTCCTGATCCGTGCCAGCCTGAATCTGTGTGTTCCTGCCCCCAGCTCCCGACTGCTGCCGACTCCAGGATTCCAGCCTGGACTTTCCCAGGGCTGCCCTGCAGCCTCGGTGGTGACGTGAGAGTTATTGGGGGGAGGGGGGGGAGGAACGTGGTGTCAATTTTCCTGTATATTTGTATATATTTAGTAATTTTTTCCTATTTATCATTACTGTTTCATTAAAGTTGTATAGTTTAGTTTCCAACCCATAAGTCTCTCTTCCTTATTCTCTCTGCTTTCTTTATCAGTGAGGAAAGAGAGATTAAAATATAAATCTGTTATTTGGTTTAAATCTGTTATTCAGCCGGGCCAGTGTTAAACCGTGACACCACCACTTCAGGCCACTTAATGGACATTTGTGGGGCAGCCTTCATTTAATGCTTTTGAGTAGATTTTTATTTACATTTGGATGCAAAAATATTTTCTAATATTCCTGAGAATAGTTTTATTTTATACCTATAGCGTCTTGTTTTTCTTGAATTCTTTTCTTAGTAAGAATTGTTTTGAAAACACAGTTATCTTTTGATTAATTTTTTTGCCCAGAAATGGAAAGAGGAAGAATAAAGAAACCTCATATTTTTTGTGAATTACTATGAGTAATTAGGGGAAGATTTATTTTTAAGTCAGTTTTGAGATGCACAATTAAAAAAAAGAAAAGAAAAACTGATTGTGAGGTGATCATTTAAAATCAGGGCTTTTAAAATGTCATAAAATATTCTCCCTTTTCACAAGTGCTTTCCCAAGACATATAAAAAACCATAATTTTTACATAGTATGATCATTATCACATAAAGGAATTTATGTAATGGCTAGAAGAAAAGGTAAATACATTTCCAGACAAAGAAATTCAGAAATTCATTCTTCTGCTGCCAGAAGAGCAGTTTCTAGATAACTGGAGCTCACCCTCCTCTGTATAATAATCACCAAGTGAGAAAGGTTATTCCATAAATTTAGAGGAAAAAAAGTATGGTGATTTTTTCAGAAATGTGAATAAAATAACACTTTTGGAATGTGAACAGCAGAGCTCTTGCCTCTGCTATAATGTATCACTACCTTTTTCAGAATAAGGTTATGATTTTTTTGTTTCCCTCTTCAGTTCTGTGACAACTTTTATTCCCCCTTGATGTCGATCCACTGAAATGCACTTCATATTCCATTAGGAAATCAATAGTTTTAGTGAATTGGATCAAGAGAGGTCATAATTCCAGTATTTTTCCTCTCCACTGAATACATCAATGACAAATTATTTCTGTCCAGCAGATGTGGGAGATAAAAATTAAAAAGCAGAGCTGCACACTGACTGACACGTGAGTGGAACGAATGTATGTATTGAGCTGCTACTACTAGTTTTTAGCCATTCCACTGCTACGAGGTTTCAGACTGTGCAGATGAGGTGTAGGGCCAGGTTCATATGTTACACAAGTGCAGATGTAGATGACTCCAAATTTGTGCTTTTCTATCACATTTCTAGAGTGCTCATTACTGTGATACTGAAGCACTCACTGCCAGCAAAGTTTTGAAGCATTTAATGAAATATGATAATCAATAACATGAACGTCAGTAAGAATATTTTTCTGTCAATAGATTTCTTAAAGATTCCTGAGACGTGTAATGTGGCTTGAACATCTAATAACATTTTTTGGAAAACTAAGAGTTACTGAACACATTAAATTCCTAGTCTTCTCTGTGCTGAAATTATTTCTGAGATGTCATTGATTCTCATCTGTTATGCTTAATTGGAAGTTCTGAAGTAATTGTCTCCCTCTCTCCCCCAGTACATATTAAGAAAACACAGTTATTTGCATGATAAAGTAGAATACACCATTAAATTTGACTAGTTTAAAGAATTAGTGTAGTTTTAATGTAAATTAAGAGCTCTTACTATATTGCCTACAACTGTAGAAGTCCAGCACATTTATTTGGAGAGGCGTTTGATTAGTTCTGTTCCTTGAGGCTACTTCTGCTTTCAGCAACTCTTTTACAACTGCCCAGATAGCAACATCTTTGGAGCGAAGCATATACTTTCTACTTTGCATAAAGCTGATCTTTTCCGAGGTTGGAAATCAGATCTGATTTCACAGTAATGCAGAGCAACCCAGAGCACAGTGCAGTGACCACTATTTACCCAGGAGATCAAACAGATGGGGTCAAACTCAATCCTAGACAAGATCTTAGTAAAGCACCAGCTTAAGATTCTGCATATGTCTAGGAACTGTTCTGTGTGATTTAACCCCAAATTCCCTCAAAGGCCTCTTGTCCATGTATAACATTGTCTTTGCCATATACTCCCTTAAGTCTCCCTCACTGTTTAAAATTTCACACCATATTTCAGTGAGAATTAGGATGTTATGTTTGGAAACCACCACAAAGATTCAGCTGGTGCTATTCCCATCTGTCTTGGATTTTTTTCTCCCTCTTTAAACAGAGACTTCATGTACTTTTTCCTCCTTCTGTGTGGTACCAACTGGCTTCTTGAGTCCAAGTAAGCAAAATTGTCTCTTCTCATTTTTCCCTTTCCCAATACTGGCAAAAAAGAAAGTATAAAAGCTGCAACTCCAATGTAAGGCAGGAGAACTCATTGCCTGAGGAAAACAAAAGGCTGTAGGGAAAACTCAGTTCATGCCAGACAGTGAGACAGTGAGAAAAGATGTCCTTTTCTATGAAAAAATTCTGCTTGATTGTCCTCTACAAGAAGAAGAAAAAGCCAGGCAGGCAATGGATGTTGGACCATTTTCCTTATGGAGAGACCTGAAAGCCTTCAGACAAAGTGAGAGCTCTACAGTGCTGACAGACCTGCATCTCCCACCCATATCTCAATAAAATGTGCTCATGTAGCTGAGGGGGGAATTGACATCCTTTGGAAAACAAACGTATCTCAGGACAGCAGATGCTTCTCCTTAGCAATGGTGTACCACCAAGGTGATATATATCTAAACTGAAAATCTGTATCCATAAAACATGCCTGGGTAAAAGCTCCAGTCTTGCCAACAGGCACTTTGAATGAGTGGAGCTGTTACAGTTTGGAACATAACAGCCAAAACAGCCAAACACTCTGAAACCACATCAGAACTTCCACTCTGTTCTATTAGTAACCCTAAGACTTGTAAGGGGAACAATGGAGGAATTAATTTGAGTTTCATGAATTTCCTACCCTAGAAATCCAATTCCTGTGGTTTGTTACATGTTAAGAATGGTCACTTCTGCCTTAGCTAGTACCATGAGCTTGGTTATCCTGGCAAGCTTCACTGCCAACAAGGAGAAAGATATGAGATAGTATGGTTGTATGCATGAGGCTCACTTAATAATTTAATGGAACTGCTAATTGATCTCATTATTCAGTAAATGATGGAAGGCTTGTGATATCTGGCTTAATTTGCCTGCTCCCTGGAGTCAAATTGATAGTAATGTTTTTTAATTCCAAGAATCATCAATATTTACGAACATTTATACTCACAAACATTTTAAAGCTTTTAGCCTCAGTATTCTTCTGGTCTATTATTTTCTTAAACATCTCAATCATGGACAGAATGATTGATGTTTGGTCTGCAGAGACTAAAACCAAAATATGCACCACATTCAGATCTCATTCTGGAAGTTAAATACCATTTTAGCTGTTAAAGTGCCCTTCAGTGAAACAATAGCATTTATTTCCTATTCTTGTGTGAAACCAAAACCACAATAAATACGTATTAGCTTGTTTGGCTTACCCCTATGTTTCAAGCTCTTTCTAATTTAAGTAGTACCAGTGTGCAGGCACAGATACAGGCAGTTTAAATAGTTTCCTTACACTTGTCCTTGAGGTTTGTGTACAATATACATTTTAGACTTTTTGGAGTGCCTAGCTGTTAAACCTCAATGCAAGCTTGATGAGCAGATCATAAAATAATATAATTTGCACTTAAAGTCAAAATATATGAAGCGTGTTCTAAGTAGGTTAGAATAATGAAGATAAATTACTGGAACACTTGCTTAAATTCTAGATGAAGGGGGAAGTTGTGAAGGTGTGACATTGATTACTGTGTTATTATTTTTTCCTTTCACTCTTATTTCCACCCAGGCAAAACTCCCAGGGACTGAGTAGTTCTTGTTTTCACCTGTGAATGCAGGGAGTGAAAACTGTATTTCTGGTGTACTTGATTGAAGGAACTTTGGTGATGAACAAAGGAGGAAAATCCCTGTGAAAGTATGAGAAAAACAGATCTAAGTCAAAGCTATGCTTTTTTTTTTTTTTTAATAATAGTGACATGCCTTATAAAGAGATGAGGACTAGAGAAGAGCCTTTGTAAATACGGTGGAATGATTTCTGTGACAGTCTTGTATAAAACCTCTGTGGTTTATACCTAAGTAGATATGAGTCTAGGGGTCAGTTCAAATGACGTTGCATTTTCCATAGGTAGGAATTTTTATATGGGCAATTGCTATGAAGTAGCTGATGAAAGCCACTGCCTACCAGTAAACTCTCACCACAAGATAAATGCAATGTAATTTGAAGAAGATCATGCCAGATACCTGACCTTACACTTGAGCCTGTAAATACATGAATGCCTTTCTACTATGCTCCTTTGTCTCAATTGTTTGTGAGCTCCACTGTAGGGAGAGTAGGAAAAGGGGAGCACTTTGTGACAGAGAAAAATGTACTCAAGCTTTACTAGTGTCTGCTGATGGAAGTCCTTGGTGAGTAGGTGCAGCAGAAATGAATGGAAGGACCTTCAGCCAGTGAATAAGGAGGTAATGTATTTCAAAGAGAGGCTGCCTCACCAAGGCTTGTTTTGTGAGCATAATAACTGCTTAGGCTGTGAGTTCTTCATAACTGTATTGGCCTTATATACATATTAAAGATCATTCACAAGGAGGCTTCACTTAGAGCTACGTCTTGGAAGGGGAAAAAATCACATTTTATTCTGGTGTATACTGATATACCAAAGCCAGTTAATTTCTCTGTGTATGTATAATTTTATGCTTATTTATATTAAATTTTATTTCATATTATTTGAATTCTCTTTTCATAATTTTTAGACTCTAGGTTCCTCCTTGTCTTCCTTTGTTTTGACTGAAACAAATAATTTAGTTAAGATTACATGTTGCCTGTAGTATAAGCCTAATTATGACAAAGCTCCATGGCAAAGTTACCTTATGCATCTGAGAAACAGAATCCAGCAGTATTTTTCTTCCTGTTATACAGAAAACACCTAATGATTCTATCTAGATAGCCACATATATGTAGATAAATGTAGATAAATTTTAATAATCTGAGAAATGTTTCAGCATGATTAAGATCTTCACAGTCAATCATTTTTTGAGACACTGAAGAATTACCTCAAGCCTCCAGTAAAACCATTTCCATGTATCTCAGCAGCAGTAATGATGTACAAAATCTTACTATTTTACATTTTAAATATCCTGAATAATAGTTTCATAGTGAAAGTTCTATTTTCGGGGTTGTTATTTAATTATACTAACATTTTTGAATTATTATAGTAAAGATACATTGTCGTAGAGCAAAACAGAGAGCAGCATCTGATGACAGCACAGTCTGAGCTAGCTTTGAGCTGGCTTATTCCTGAAGTGCTGGGTAGTGCAGCTGGGGAAGGAGGGAGCTCAAGGTAGTCTCTAGAATCCAAGACATAATTTGCATTCTACTGTGGGTTGTGGGCTGCCCATGCTATGGTGCCCACTTTAGTTTGGATTTATTGAATGTAGTGGTTGCCTTGGATCCCAGTGTGAGCACACACTTTATGCAGCCAGTTCATTATTTGGTTAGTAGAGAACGCAGAGATGACAACACGTTCTTTAGATTTCCTTTCCTATTTACTTCCAGGATAAGACAATGGAAAGGGACTTACTTGACAGAAGTCAGGATTTAAGCAATGTGGAACCATAGAATAATTAATAATAATTAATAATAATTAATAATAACCTTTAAGACCATTACGTCCAACCATAAACCCAGTGCTGTCAACACCTCAACTAAACTATGCTCCTAAGCACCACTACATGTCTTTTGAATATCTTCAAGGATAGTGACTCAGCCACTCTCCTGGGCAGCCTGTTCCAACGCCTGAAAATCCTTTCAGTGAAGAACTTTTTCCTAATAGCCAATCTGAACATCCTCTGGCACCACATGAGGCTGTTTCTTCTTGTCCTATTACTAGAATTTGGAAGTTGTTGCTGCACCCAACCCCACCAGGGACTGGGCATCCTTAACTTAACAGATAGGAAGCTGAAGCTCATGAAAAACTCAAAGCTGGTGCTTCACGCCTTCCTGGTCCTAGATGCTTTTCCTGTCTCCTTTTATCAGGTCACATATTTGTAGACAATGGATTTCCTAATTAATGTTGACAGCTAAATTTAGAATAGTTAATTAGCAGAGGCATCAGCCTCACAGCCTGGGCACAGGTTCAAGGTTTGGAGGACACTGGTGTAGTTTGATTACAATGTTCCTATCAGGCAATGCCTGCTGCTACGGGTGGAAATATGAGAAAGAAAATTGATCTTGAGGTGGGCTGTGTACTCTGAGTTGGAAGAGAAGGTGAATTATGTCAATATAGTCAATAATCTCCCCACAAAGCAACAGCGAGGGAACTGATTCTTGGAACTGCCCAAAACTTATTCGGCAGAAAGTGGGATTTGGGGTGCTACATGCTTCTGAAAATCTGGCCATTTCAATTTTTTTTAAAACCTTATTTTTTATTTACCTTCTCAAAAGAAACAAAATCCATCAAACAGCTACGTTATACAATTGAATGTATAATTTTTCTGTGTTATATACAGTAACATTTTTTTTCTTCCTATTAACAAGCTCAACATTAAAGAAATGCATTCCCTAGGAAAAATAAATTAAGCCAAAAACATCCAGAAAAGACAAAACCTATAAAAAGCAGATGGTACCACATATAAAATGCCATAATTTTTTATGCACCTGTGTAAAAAGACTGAGATATTCCGAGCCTTGATATAAATTCAACCCATCAACCCCATCAAGACATCAAAACTGTATTAATGATTGCAACAAATTATTTTCTCCTCACCCATACAAAAACATACACTTATCTTTGCAAGGAATTGTACATACCCATATATAGCAGCAAGCTATCAGTGAACCTTATTGCTCTGTATATTGAATGCAAACTTTTAAGTTGATGCCTTTGATCATGTTTTCTAACTCTGTTGCTACTGAACTTTCTTCCTTGTATCTGATTTGTATGATTACCCCTGGGTTCTGTTTAAAGAATATTTAAGAAGCTTTGCCTTTACTTTTCAATTAATTTTTTTTTTCAAAAGCTTTCTATCACAGTCTGAGCCTTAATCTGGATTGCCCATTTCTCATTTCAGTGTTTTAATTAAAAAAACAAAAAAACCAAAAACCAAAACCCAAAAATCTATTATCTTGGGCAGAAGAATGTATTAAGACATGAAATATGGGGCTGAAATCAGGCTCACATACCCTCATATCAGAATTAGTACCTGAGACTTGATTCCAGTGTGCCCAGTACAGTTCTAGTGCTCCAAATCACATCGAAATCCTGGCACATCAAAATGGGGAGCTGATACAGCTTGCCAACTATCCAGCCCAAATTTAGCACTGCTGAGCTATATCATAGCATGACTTTAAGAGCATTTAAAATGGAAATCTTCAGTAAACACTCAAGAGAAAGATACTCATGGGTTTAGAATTAACAGTTAGTGACAACTTGCTCCCAGAGGTAGAGCTTGTTAAATAAAATGGACTACAGCATTTAAACATAAAATTAGAACTCTGGAAAATAAAATATGCATATATGTTTTGCAAAAGAAGGGAGAACCTAAGTATGAATATTACTGGGAAGTATATCTTTGAACTAACCGGATACCGTGGGGTTTAGACTAACTGTTATGCTTTGAGTCAGTAATAACTTTATAAATACTAGAAAGAGAGCATGGATCAGTTCATCTAGTGTGATTTGTGGCCAACTTTAGCTTAAAATCAATGAAAAGAAAAATTTATTCTATTGTTTCCATATTAATAGCTGCAGAATTTTAGAGAAGTTTTTATAGAATTAGATTTACTTGTCCCCTGTATAATAAGATATTTCTGTTCTTACTGTGATTAAAGTCCTGTAGTAGAGATAAAGGCCTTTCTAAGAGTATAGCCTGGCACAACTGAAGCAGCAGACCCTTATAGTTCTTATTATACTTTATATTTAGTCTGTTAAAAAACAGAGAAGGCCCTCTTTTATCATATAACTTTTCTTATTGCTTTCTGTAGATTATTTCATCAACATAATTAATTTTGTTATCAAGTTCTATTGCACACAGGTGTTATTCCAGGAATCTAGGGCTTGCTTTCTCTCTATAAATGGAAAATAAACATGGATCATATGAAAAACTAGTAAGACAATGACAAGATATTCAGTGATTTTTAGTAGAAATAAGGAACTGCAGAGTTCATAAGCAGGGATGCTCCATGAAAGATTGAAAACATTTCAAATAGAAGTTGACAATAGGTATTTAGTGTCTCAGTCTGCCCATGTGACTGGATTTTTCTGCAGTCTACTCAGGGAGCCAAATCCTCGTTTTTTATTCAGTTTTGATTTAGGTCACACTGAACTCATACTGAACTCAGGCAATTAACTGGCCATTTTCATGTTCAAAGTTGCCCTCCATTATGTATTACATGTGCAAACAGGAGTACATGTTCACATACCCAGCTACATGTCTGACCTTTTAAAAGCTAGACCTTAAATTATTTGTTCAAGGACACTTATTAAATCATTGAATCATTTAAATAATAATTATTACTGTTTCCATTTTTTCCATTTTGGTCACCTCAGCTTTTTTGTATGCAATACTCTAGTCCTGTTAGTACAATAACAGCAAGCTAACCTTATGTTAGATTAGAGAACACCTAATTTCATTTTCTGTCATTTGTCGTCCATCTGTGAGGTTTTAACGTCTTATTCTTATCACATTTAAAAGAGAAAACTTACATCTCTTTCTATAATGTAATTATAGCTCTCTTGTCATTCCCTCTAGTATAATGTCACAAGGAATTTTCATCTGCTACATGTGCAATTTAATTTCCTTTTTGATTGGCATTGTGTAGTATTCACTTTGTCAGGAATCGCCTAATTTACATTTTTATACCTGTATGTATTTTCAGGACAAGAAAAATTAAAAGCCAGCAAAGTGATTAATGCAAATATTATTTCCTGGGAAATCCTTGGGTCTCAGATTCTGTCTTTCCATAAAGGACAATCGCATCTCCCTGTCATCAAAAACTTTAAAAAAACCAAAAACATGACACTGACTCTTTCCTTGGTAGGCACATTGTACATTGGACTTGCTTCACTTTCTTTTCTGCACTGGCTGAGTGTACCACAAGCTGGTACTGTATCTCAGACAGGCTTGATAATTTGTCCCTATGTTAAGTTTTTAATCCTAGTTAATCTATATGTAACAGGCAAAACTCAAAGCATAATGGGTTAAAATCTGCTAAACTCCAGATGTTTCATGTTCAACACAAAATGATGCATCTTGTATTATTGTGAAACTCAAACAAAACTGTAGAGATCAGTCTTGGATACCACTTCTCCTCCCAGAAAAGCCATTTAGTTGTCTTTGCCTGCCACTGAAAACTTTGCAGAGCAAAAGATATTTCTTCTAATGGACTGTTCCAACTCAGAACTAGGGTTTCACAAGATTTAAGCTGCCATCATAATAGTGTGGAGCTTGAATTGCTAAGGATGAGTAGTTCCCAAGGCTGGCTTAAGCTCTGTCTGTCCCATGTGTTCTGTGGAGGCCTGGGTCTGGCTCCATGAGCTGAACAGGTGATGGGGGACACCTATTACCATGACAGTGTTTAAAGCCCTATTTATGGGGCACAAATTTGGTACTTTTTTCTTAGTTCTGTTGTTTCGACCAGAGACATTTTGTTCTCTGAGGGTCATAGCTTGAAATGGTCAGGAATCTGTAGCAAAAACAGCAAATTTCCCACAGCTACAATCAGTGAGGATGGGAATCAGCAGGGTCAATATTCCAGGAATCTGCCTTTTGACTGAAGGCATCTTATTTGCCACGGAGACAACTAAGTTTTTGGCTGGGCCACAGCATCAAGGGCAGAGGGCTGTCTTTTGTGTCTGGTTCAGTCTGGGAGTGGATAGCAGTCACAAGTGCTTCGGAACCAAAACCAGACTCTTTTTGGGATGCTGTCTCTGTCACCATATACACTCTCATGATCAATTGATTGTTATTTTTATTTATATTGTACTTCACTGTGCTGCTTTCAGACTAGTGATCTTTTGCATGTTATTTCAAAAATATATTAAAAAATGTAAACATAAAAATGGTAAAAAGTAGAAGACAGAAACAAACTTCTATCAACATGTTCTCTAGATGAAGTATAATCAATGCCCTTTTGGTCATATCTGGATGCTAATGTTTAGTGATAATTATTGGGTAAAAAAGAAATCTGACGTCTGTTTTTAAGCCTGCAAATATGAAAAGCAGAATCACAGAATCACAGAGAATTAGGGGTTGGAAGGGACCTCGAAATATTATTGAGTCCAACACCCCTGCCAGAGCAGGGTCACCTACAGGAGGTCGTGTAGGAATGTGTCCAGGCAGGTTTCAGAGGTTTTCCAGAGGAGACCACAACCTACCTGGGCAGCCTGTTCCAGTGCTCTGTCACCCTCACAGTTAAAAAGTTTTTTCTTGTGTTTATACGGAACCTCCAATGCTCAAGCTTATATCTGTTGCTTCTTGTCCTATCATTGGGTGTAATTGAGAAAAGCCTGGCACCATCCATCTGGCTCTCTACCTTAGTGTATTTATAAACATTAATGAGGTCACCCCTCATTCTCCTCTTCTCCAAGCTGAAGAGACCCAGCTCCCTCAGCCTTTCCTCATGAGGGAGATGTTCCACTCCCTTAACTATCTTGGAGGGTCTGTGCTGGACTCTTTCAAGCAGTTCCCGGTCCTTCTTGAACTGAGGGGCCCAGAACTGGACACAATACTCCCAATGTGGCCTCACCAGGGCAGAGTAGAGGGGGCAGAGAACCTCTCTCGACCTATTATCCACCCCGATCTAATGCACCCCAAGATGCCATTGGCCTCCTTGGCCACAAGAGCATGTTGTTGGCTCATGGTCATCCTTTCATCCACAAGCACCCTTAGGTCCCTTTTCCCTTCACTGCTCTCCAAGAACTCAGTCCCAAACCTGCAATGGTTCCTGGGGTAGTTCCTATCTAGATGTAAGACTCTACACTTGCCCTTGTTGTAATTCATTAAATATTTCCCTGCCCAACTCTTCTCCAGCCTGTCTAGGTCCCTCTGAATGGAAGGACAGCCTTCTGGTCACAGCCAGCCTTGTGTCATCAGCAACCTTGCTGAGAAGACACTCTGTTCTATCATCAAGGTCATTGATAAAGATATTGAACAGGACTGGGCCCAGCACAGGTCCTTGGGGGACTCCACTAGTTATAGGTCTCCAGCTGGACTACGCCACTGATCACCACCCCCTGGGCTCTGTAGCTTAGCCAGAGCCCAGAGCATAATAATGCTGTCAACAGCTCCATGAAAGTGTGAGATAATTCAGGTGAATTCTGTTTCATAAACATACCTATTGAATTTTTAATTTATTGTGTTTGTTAGTCAGGTGAGGCATTAGATTTGAGTAGAACACCTCCAGACAGAGAAGAAAGCAAGAGGATTTTTACCAGTGAAATGAAAATAATTGAACTAAATAATAATGCAGTGCAGACCGATTTCTTAGTCTAGAACATCAGCTTTTATGTATTGTGTAAAATTCAAAACCCATACAACTTTCATTTTGGAAAAAGAATACATTTGTTAATTTCAGGTTGCAGATTTTATAATTGGATGAAATTCCAGTATATCCATATGGAAAACCAAAATATTGATATTCTATAATTAAAACATTAATTAGTTTTCTAGCACTCAGAGGAAAGCTTACTTACATAAATAATGAAAGAATTTAAGTTCCTGGGGTCAAATTTATGTCTTACTGAGGATAAGTGAGAGGGGGTTGCTAATTTTTAAACTAAAAACCAATTAGTAAAATGGAAAAAAAAAATAGAAGAGATCTTTATTATTAAGTTTATTCTATAGAAGTCATTGATAACAAGTTCTCTTTTAAAAGAATAATGCTAGGAATGGTAATTAAAGAGAGCACATCATCTTCTTATGCATTAAGTATAAAACAATTCAACAACTCCTAGTCAGACAAGTTAAAGTGACAGTATAATCCATGGTCCAAAAGCTAATTACATTAGCTCCCAAATTTCCCCAAAGGCAGAGAACTTCTGCGTGGCCTGGTAATGCTTCTGTGACTCTTTACCACATCTCCACATACACAGTTCCATATCTGTTTTGTGTGTATAAAAATAGGTTATTATATCTGTTCGCATTTATCTGTTGATCACTGTGTAAAAGCTCCTGGCAATAAGGATAAATTTGCATAAGCTTTTGGCACTTCTTTTTTGTGAATGTAAATGTACCAAGACAGCATGTCTTAAAAGCAGGAGGATGCACAGGGCACGCTGTGTCTTATCCTTGCTTTGTCTTATCTGGTCTCTAGATCAGGACCCAAAATGTCATTCACACCATGAGATGTGAAGGCCTTATTGTACGGAAGGAGAATCAGGTCACAGACCTCCACCTGAGGGCACCTGGTGAATACTACTCTCAGGAAAGTTCAGGAACAGATCCTTTGCTTGGTACATCTCTTGCAAACACTAGGGATAGAGCAGTGGTAATTCTGGGGTTGGTAGAGAAAGGGCTATTGAAAATCACCTTTCTTTTGGCTTTGTGGGAGATGTGTTGGCCTAGTTTCATTAAACATGCTATGGGAACTCTGTGATTTCTGGACCATTAACTAACATTTTCTCTTTAGAGCAGAGCTCAGCTTCAGGGCTAGACAGATCTTATGATTTCTTCACAATCCCATTTCCCTGCCCATTGGGTTTAACATAGGGACAGAAACCAAGCATAAAAAAGCAGAAGAAAGGCTCTTCAAAGTCCAGCCCTTGTGCTGAGATCCACTGGGAATCTCTCTTCCCTCAACTTTTCCCAACATCCTCAAACTGAAAGGGTTCTATTCCTAAATAAGTGGAGACAAATCCCTGTAGTTCTCTGGTCCTTGTCACTCTTTTCCTGGGGTGTAGTTGCCTGTGATCCTAGGCTAAGGGCATAACATTGGCTTGCACTCCTAAGTAGACTGCTGGATTGTGAGAAAAAGCACGTAGCCTGGAGCCATGTGAGATAAGAAAGGTAAAACTGCAGACGGGTTAGATTGCTGAGGTGGGGACAGGCAGCAGTTCAAAGATTCAAGAGGAAAAATATTGACATGAAAAGGTATAAAATCCTAAAACAGAAAACAAAGAGTAGGAAGCTGCCAGATCAGCAATATCAAGGGTCAGCCCACCCCAAGGAGCAATGGAGACCAACCCTTCCCCACCTTGCTGGTGACTGCTTCTCCAGCAAAGACTCACTGGGTGTGGTGAGCCTAATTAATGCCTTAGCCTAGTAGTCCTCATCAGTCCCAGATATTTATTATGTCTACCATGAGACAAACAACTCTCTAGTCTCTTTGCACATGGCAAAAAATGCCTGATCAAACCTGAGAGGGCAAGGGAGGAATTTTACCTCCAGCTTCATATTAATTTGTCCCCAAAGCTCTCTTGCCAGAGTTACTTGTTTGTCAAAAGCCTGCTTTCCACCTTCAGAGTGCTCACTGGGGCTTGAGAAACAATCTTTGACTCTTCAGTTAAACTTCAAGACAAATAAGGCATACTTTCACCTTCCTAGCTTCTTGCTCATCCCCTTTCCTTGATTTCACGAATTTTTGGCATAAGTATGCTGTTTGGATGTTTGATCCCTTATTTGAAAAGGTACTGGAAAATACTGGAGCTATAACGTGGGTAATAGTGCTAAAACTGAGAGGAAACAATATTTTCATTACCTAAGATTTCCCGCTTTCATTTCCCACCTACATTTTCAATGACACATTTACAGAGATGTTACAGAACAGGGTCAATCTATTTTTTAGGTTTTCATAATAGAAGAAACTTATAAACTCAACATTTTCCTTGAGATTTTTGTTTTAGACAAGATATAATTTTGTTAATGTGAATTTTGCGGTGAATGGCATTCAAGCTAGTATTTCAGTGATCAAGAATGATCACAGGTGTCAGGATGTTGATATGGATAAACATGAATATAACATACTTGTGAGGTACCTAAAGAAATCAAACCTGATTTTTAGTTAGTATAACAAGTCCTCTCAGTCCTTATTGGTGTAGGAAAAGCATGAAGAAGGGAACAAGTCTGATGTCAGTTCTATCACTTGTCAGTGAGTAAAATGAGTACACACTTGTCACTTCACTTGCTGGGGGAAGGCACAATCCTTGCTTGTTAATGGATTTCTAGAGTGCCCCTTCTGCTTTGCAGCCTTTACTCCTCATTCATCTGTCAAAATGAGAATGCTAAGAGTAGATAGGAGCACAGCCTTTGGATTTGCTCTCATCTATCTTACTCTTTAATGAATGAGCAACTAAATATACATACAAGATATTCATACTATTGTGTCCAAAATACAGTATCATTTACAAAAATGCACATGATAAGGCACAGAACATGTAATAAGTAGCTGCTGGAGGTGTGAATAGATGAGCCTGTAGGGATTTGTGATAGTTTTCTTCTTCTACTTCTTTTCATGCTAAGTAATGTGTATTATCTGAATCCCTAAGAATACTTTCTTTGCAGGCCATTGTTAGCAGTCCTGAAAAATCTGTGGATTGGAATAGTGACCTTAAAAAATTCCTTTGGAAAGCAAAGCATTAAAAGCCAGTTGCGATGATACAGGATCATCAACCAAACAAGTATTTCTGAGCCTTCATGGTAAGGTGTCAGCTGCTTATGTGGATATGGGATGAGGAATTTGAATGTTACTGCACACATTTAGCTACAGGAAAGCTGCCAGTAGTATTTAAAGAAAAATACGTAGGATAATTACTTTGTACTATTTGTTCTTGAGACTTCATTCACGACTGGTAGCTGTCACTCACATTTCTAAGAGAAGAATTAAAGTAAAGCCTAGCTTCCTTCCTTTCTATTTGAAATAATTAGTTTTAAAAAAATTATTTCCAGTTAAGCACCAAGGAAAAGCCTCTTTCAGTTAAAGAGGAAATTTTCTGGTGTATTTGATACGTAGTCAAAATATATTAGAAATTTGAGGTTTACGTCAGATTTTCTCACACTGACATCCTTCACAAAACAAAAATTGAAGGCACAACAAAAAACCAAAACAAAAGAAAAAAACTTCACCAAACACACAAAGAGCTATCTTATGTGCCTGACCCAAAGACAACATAAAACTCCTGATTCATGGCATTTCTAACTTGACCTCTGCAGACAGATCTATATCCTGAGCTCCTCTTCTAAAAAGCAGTTACCTACTTTGGCCTAGAGCTAATGAACCCAGTGATAACACAATTCTAAGCCAGTGACCTGGCTTCTGGCTTAGAGGTGGCCCACACAAAACTGGCTCAGAGCTTAGTCACCTTTCAGTTCATGGATATACATATGAAAGCATCTTTGAAACCCTTGAAACCATGATTCCTGATATAAAATCACAGGTTTAATCTTGCTTTTGTCTTAAGCAAGGCAGCAACACACCTGCTCTGCAGAAGGTATTGCTTACAAACTGTATAATAGAACACAGGTGTTGGTAGTCTTTAAGACCTTCTCCCAGCTTCTACTAGTAGTGTGTTATTTCCACCCTTGCACCTCTTGATTCTGCTTTTCCATGGTTATTTTCTGGCTTACTTTTCAATATGTAAACACTCTCTTATTCTTGACAGCTATGTCTCTACCTAGCATGTGAAGCAACAGATGCCTGAAGATGCCACCTAGAAAAGCCAACACATCCATGCATCATTGTTACAGGTGAAACCACTTCTTTGGGAGACTGCTGAGATGAAGCCAGTCAGTACCTCTTGAGCAGGTGTATGTCAAGATCAGCAGGCTACTAGATGGGGGAAGTATTTCTATGTAGTAACACTGGGTAAGAATAATCTCAATTATGCTAATTGAAAGAAGCTAGAAATTATTAGAAGTATTTTCACTTTCCTCTCTGGCTGTGGGATACTGTGAGCTCAGTATGTGTTAGAGAAAATGGTGAGCCTGTGATCAGTGTTTGCAAGTTACTGTGGTAGTGCAATTCAAAGTATATAGCTGCTGTGCAGGAAATTATTCAGTAATAAAATCCTTCTAGATCTTTTGTAATTATTTTTTAATTTTTTTTTCCCCTCTTAATATTGGAAGTAATTGGTCCTCAGTCAGGTCTGAGTTTTTCAGCAGCATACTGAAATGTGTTGGGTTGATGTAATGTATGACTTATAACTAACTATGACTATAACTAATGTATAACTTATAACATAACTAAGCAGCAACATCCATAATTCTTTTTTTTAGGCACCTTTTTACCTTCACATCTAAAGCCATATCTACCAATATACTACTATGACTTATACTAATATAACTAACTGGTGTTAAGAGCTACGTTGTATTTCTCCAGCTATACTAGAAGTGTGAAACTACAAAAAACTCTGGCTTTAAAATTATAAAATATAATGTTTAAAACTCAAATTTATTTATTTATTTTAATTTTAAAAAATTTTCTCAATGCTGATGTCTGGATGAAAGTTGTCTAAGCTTCTTATATAAAAGAAGACAAGAAAAAAAGGTCTTGATGACTTTGGATACTAAACATTTGAGTGTTTATGCTGAATAATGGGTTGGAAGAACGTTTTTCTTTGAAACTTTTGCTAACCTTATGCTGGAGAAAGAAGAAACTCCACAAGTATTTCAGAGCATGTAAAAATGTAAGTCCAATACAGCCACATCACTCCAAGTTGCTGAGACAAGAGCTTTGACATACAACTTTAAGAGAGACAAGACCTATGAGTCAAGCATGCTATGTTCACCCATAGGAATTTATAGCTCTAATCTGAGTTGGGGAAAAGAAAATTATTGGCCAGTCTAAAGCCAGAAACCTCATTTAGCTTTGACATTGTTCTATTCATGGCTTTCAATAAATAATTCAAATCAAGATTTTTTTATCCGGTCAGAGTATTCAGAAAGTCAACAATAATTATAGAACTCAATTGCTTCTACTAAATCTTCAAAAATAATATCAGGTGGTGATATAGACAGCTACTTAATTGCTGTCTCTAGTTAAATTCTGAGTCTACACTTTGGCTTATCTGTTAAAAAATCCTTCTTTTTAGAGGTGCATATGAGAGTATGGTTGCTGGACTTTGGAACATACAATATTTAAAATAAAAATTTAAAAGTTTTAAAATATTAGAAAAAAAAATATATATTTTAAAAGCACTGAAATTATCTTCAGCACAGTCCATGTCAGTACTATATTTTAAAATGACTTATGGTAAAGTTTGTTGTGAAAGTCTCTTACATGAACTTGGGAATTAACATCCTTGCTAAACTAGTGTCAGGAGGGATTGCTTTCATTACAGGCTTCCAAAATTTTAAAACGCTTCCTTTGGAATTGTTGGTGGAAATTGAGAAGAGGAACCATAGGCTAACAGAAATCAGGCATGGTAGATACATTAGGAAAGAGAAATTATGAATTTTGGTCAGCTAGTGCATGCTGAATCTGAAAAAAACAGATTACCAGGATCACTGAGGTTCTGAAGAGACTCGTGACCAGGTTGGCAATAAAGTAGATGATTGTAGAGCAGTTGATTTTGCTAAACTTGTAGTCTATGTGTAAAACCTATAATTAGGAAAAAGAAGAATTTTCTAACAGCAAATAAGTAGATGGCAATGACTGATATCATGAAGAGCCCAGGAGAATATCCCAGTGTAGTCATAATGCTCTTCAGGTTATATCATTTGTCACGTCTCCTATAAAAAAGGGTAATGAAAAGGCCATGTTGCTAAGTGATTCTTGTAGCCTGTGTCTGCATGTTGCCGTGCCATTCTGCCTCTCTGTCTCCCTCTCCTGGCTACAGTTCATATTTGTGTTAATGATATTACCTATATAGAACCAATTTTAAACTCTTAAATCTGGTCAGCCCAGGCACAAGTGCTGTGCATATGGCACTGCCTGAACTCCTCTTGGAGATATTTGTCTCATTTGTCCAGGTCTGGATGTCTACAAGGCATGTATAGCCTTTAGATTAACAAATACATTCTTACCTCTAAATTAGTGAGTTCCATCCTGCAATTCAAATCACTTAGTTTTGGTCTTGGGAATTGTAATGCAATTCCCCATGAATACTCTGACTGATTTATTGTTAACGTTTCAGTCTGGAAAATTTTCTTGTACCTATGCTATGCTCTGGACCTGCCATTCTTGCTTACTTGGCCAGTTTTGTAGCATTAAAATGGGAAAGGTAATATGGGAAGTTTTTAATTTCCATTATTTGAGATAAATTTGCAAAGTGCTGAGTATCACAAACCACATTCAGCATGACTTTTTGCACCCGAAATGACAGCACTTTGAAAGCGCAAGATATGCAAGAAACACATTTCTGTAAGTGCCTTTCTGGTGTTAGTGCTCAGTGTCAGCATTTTAACTTCAGAAGGCCCCTGTTTCAAAGAGTTACATAATTTTTGCAATGGCTTGTTTGCTCTGTTCAGCTTTAAGAGTTTCAATTTCTCTATCTTTATATTAACCTCCTGTTGATTATATTATTACCTTACGAAGAGTCTCACTGTGATGCCCTTAACAGCTCAAATAAGGACTGAAGACAGTGGAAGCTGGTGACAAATGAAATTTCTCAGGACCTATTAAAACAATTATTCTCAGGATGACTCTGTATGTACCAGGGCTTGTGTAAGTATAGGCAGAGTGCTCATACATCTTTTTTTTTTTTTTTTTTTTTTTATATTTATACTGTCATCCTAGGAATAACTGACTACGTATATATATATGTAGATCAAAGTGTGTTAATCATGTAAAAAAATACAATTTCATGTTTGGAATGAGCAGTGCATGTGCGTTGTATTATGTTCAGCTCCAAGAATTTAGTGTAATACTGCAGTCTGTGATAATTTGAATGTTTGATGGGCTGATGATGTAGTATGAATTTAATCCAGCAACAGTATAAAGAGTAACGTGGGTAACTTGGCTTTCAACTCATGTAGTCTTTTACTAATTTCATCTTCTGATTTCTATTCTCTCTTTGCCAATTGCACCAACAGTATGGCATGCACAGTTAGAAGTTACGGATTCTGCAGCAGTCTTCTTGTTGCATGGTGCAGATGACACAAATCTTGAGAACAGTGTGACAAAAAATAAATGGCTTCATAATAAACAGCCGCCCTTTTAATATCTCAACAACTTCAGAAATGTTATCTGGCAACTGTCACAGGCATGCTTGGATGGGAGGAAGATCAGAGAGTTCCTTCTGCATTGACTCCACTGAGTATTGGAAAAATCTCTGGGAAGGAAAAAGAGGAAATTTGTACTGGGAGAGAAAAAAAAAAACGGATTTACAAACATCTATACATTTTGTATAGATGTAGGCTCTTCTTTTGTGGTGTCTCTCTGCCTGCTGGAGTGGTAAGCAGGACCACGAGCAGGGCAGAGGTGCAGAGAACTGGAAAGTAAAGCTGCGGGAGGACCTAAAGGCTACAGGACAGGGAGAGAGATATGGAAAAAAAAGGATTTATAATCTGCTTCTCCAGTTTCAGAAAGAGGAAAACAAGACTGGAGACATCAGTAAACAGTCAAGCACACAACTGACTTTTGTTTAATAGTATCTTTTTTTTATATGCAAAGTATTTTGTCTCTAGGAAGGGACTGAAGTCTTTGCTAGTGAGGATGTTAGGTAGGGAATGAATGCTGAAGTAAGTAAGAGGTAGCAGAAACCCTACTCCTTTTCAGAATCAGACCTTGGATTTCTTTTACTAAAATTTTTCAACAGGCAACATTTCAAATTCTGTCATTCTCTCACTTGCATCCTTTGTTTAATGTTTTTAGTTTTGTACAAACTTTAAGTATGACAGAAGGTGACATTGGGGCTTTAAGGATTGTTGCCTTGTGTGGAAAAAAAAAAAAGGAAAGATAACAGAGCTTGTGATGTTATTTATGGCAGATGACTGTCCTATGAATGTACAAAGCTTTGCTGCTGCATAGAGACTGCTTGCAAAATGAGATGGACTTTCAAAAAAAAAAAAATATCCTCAGGTATTCGACTAGGTATTCAACACAGAACTTTTCTTTTTTTTTTTTTTCCCTAGTTTGGGCTAAGTTCTGTACCTTTAACTTCTGGGGTAATGCTTTATTTTTAATTGTCCTACTGAGATCAACAGAGCTGCTAATGAGGTATTGTTCATCCTAAACAGGAGTTCCAGGTTCTACTGACATTTTGTTGTTGGCATATGATTGGCCATTTTCAGTCATTGTTTTGTAAAATGCATGATGGCAACTTTTACAAAATGAGACTAAGAATCAGTAAACAGCAAGAAGTAGCAATTATTCTTGCTTTGAGTGAATACTCTTGTTGCCTTCTGAGAACAGGTATTCATATGAAAAATAGCCCTTCAGCAACCATTTGTGTGAACAAAAAGCCTGTTTGTATGAATGCTCATAAATAAAAAATCATAAGAGTTGTAAACATGACTGAACTGAATAGTCACTTGGCATTCAAATGAGTGCTAGTAAACACTGAGCAAAGGGGAAGATGCTCTAGGAGGTTCCTTGCTCAGGGAATTTCTCAGCAAGGTATTTCAAACTAGGCTGTGAGGGCAGAACAGTCTGTCTGTGAGAGGTATATAAAGGATGCAGACTTCTGACCTTGAAAACCTGGACACTGTTATTTTTTTTCTGACACAGACTGATAGAAAACATTCCCATCTGAAGTCCTCAGCATTGCCTAACCAGTTCCAGGAACTGGAGTAAAATCAAGTTCTGTCTATGCAAACTTTTGGGTTTTTTTAACTAGTAGATGGCTGACTTTCACCTGCACTAAAATTTTGGAGTTAGTGCTCCAAATGATGTTTAGATGAAAAGAAATGGCAATTGTGTCATCTTAGGAGATTTCTTGATAAAAAGGTACTTGCTTCTCCTCTAAGAAGGTAAAATTCCTGGTAGTTGCATTGCTTTTAACTTAAAAGTGAGGTAGAGAATCTTTGACTTCATTTCCAAGGACACAAATACATTTCAGTCTAGAAGAATGGAAAATACTGAAGGATGGCTTTGACTCTTGGCAAAGGAACTTTACAAGCCCTGCTAGATTTAATACCCCATGTTTTGAGTGTGCAACACAAGCTTGTCAGACTTTTCAAAATTCATTTCATTTCGATTGGTCATGATTCTGCCCACTTCTCCTGGGCTGAATCAATCACCACTAGGTGAGCCAGCAAGCTGAAGGACCTACTTGTGACACAGTCACCTCTACAATTAATAATTGGCATGTTCTTCACCACAGTTCTGATTTGGCCAGCTAGAAGTCATCCAGGCATTGAACCCTGAACTTTGGTTCAAGTGCCTTAATACAGTCTGGGGATTGTTTCTAACAGGAAAATGTGATTGAATTGGAATTGAACAAATATGTCAGCAAAGGCAAATGTTTCATATCACATTTTCAAGGCCAGAAGATTGGTGGGCTTTTGTATGATTTCTTCAGTGCTATTAAAATAGTCTTCAGAAGTAGTCCCTAAGCATCTCATTCTCCTGCCAGCTCAATTTTCATATTTCCAAATTCACCTCACCAGAGTTCACATAAATTATTCTAACTGGTATCTGGCCAATAGCCGTCTCAGCAAGACAACAGGTGACTTTAATACAAAGAGGATGCAATGGCCTGTGTCCCCAGTAAAATTCTCCAAGGGAACTTTTGGCCTAACTGTAGTGAAGACTCTGCACTTCTGTACTTTTACTATCCAATTTCAGTAAACACCATTTCTGTATGAAAATGGATAAGTTTAGAAGGAAAATAAACTTGAAATTTTTAAGGATTTGGATGTGGGTTGTTCACCTCCAGGTTAACTGGAGGACCCTAAACAGAAGGAAGAATTTAGAATTAAAATTTATAGTAGATGAAGTTGGAAAAGTTTTATTTGCTAGTAAAAAAATTGATTAAAAATGTTTGTCAACCTTTTGCAAAAGGATATGAACCTCTGCTATTTTTCTTCATCTCTTAGCAGGTGAGCAAATAGTTTCGATTTCCAGCAAAAAAAGCCAGTGTAAATGCAAAATAACTATCTACCGATGGTTTTGAACCAGCACATCAACTACGTGCATCTTGCAAGTATTGCAGAAACCTAGATTAAAATGTCTGTTGTGTTGTGAGTAAGCAGGTAATGATGCTACTTTGCTTTACCAATAAATTCAAACAGTCTCAGAGATTGACCTGTTTACTCAAGGTGTTGGGAGAAAATATTGCCCGAGAGTTTTCCTCTATCCCAGCAATGGTTATATATTAACAGCTCCTCAGTCAGCAATGAGAAGTGAAAGTACACTGTTTGTAATGTAATCTCTTCATGTGGCTTTTTGCTGAGTTAGCTGATCCTAGGAGCAGTCTGAGGAGTCTTAAGGAGCAGCCTGTAAATGCACCAACCTTACAGTGCCAATGCATTTACAGGCATCTATAAGGCTTTCCTTGGAAGGGTGGATGGGCTTATCTTCATCTGCAGAGGATGTCCACAAGGCAGTTGAAGAATGTGGAGGAGGGTGGACTTCTGTAGTAGCTTGTGTAATGGGAGGGCAAGTCTTTGGGTTCAGTTTGGTGAGCAGATTGCACAGGGTGACCCTGGGAAAAGCCATCTTGCTGGTGGCTTCCAGTGGCGTCTACTGGCTGAACAATGGGCAGTCAGGAAATTTGCTGTCCTGTCCATGTTTTCATCTCTGTGTAATTTTAGTGACTGTTTCCTCTTGGGTTCAGCATCCACTCCATAACTCCCTTCTTCTGTCCCAGTTCCCAGGTTTTGCCTATATTTTCTAAAAAGGCATCTGTACAACAACAAAAGCTACTTGAAGCAGAAATAGTTCTGACTGGCACATCAGATGCATCAGAATATGAACCTAACTGCAGCCAAATTAAAATGTTTATAGACTTATTTGTCCTGTTTAGAAAAGAAAAGCAGTTTCTGTAATGTTGTAGGTACTGATGAGAAATGCGTATCATCAATTTAACGGGATAGTCTGTTACAAATTACCAATTATGTGAACAGGTATTTTTGTAGACAAAGAGTGAATTTTTTTGTAAATCGAAGTTGTGACTAAATAATTCCAGTCCTGTCTATCTACTAGTTAATGAGATGACTCTGATCCAATTTTAGCTCCCTAAAGTCCGGGTTCCCACTAAAAATGCAAATAGAAAGACTTACCTTCTGAAGGTACTAATCCCTCTCTGTTTTCAGAAGCCTGTTTGATTTCACACAGCTAAGATGAATCTCACTATGTCAGATATAGTGGACTGGAAAGACTGGTAAGATTGGGTGCTTTTTCACAACTATTGAGTAGCATTTCACTTTAACATTTTTAGGGATTACTGTCTTGCATAATTAACCTCTTGACTTAGAGGTTATCAAAAGGGATTTTGTGTGCACAAGATGAGGCCCTTGAAATAATGAAAGCTAGCATAAAACTACTTGTTATGATTATCACCACTGCTGAATATAGACTGAGAGTATGAAAGCTGCAAGTGGAAAGCAGGTGTCTGATGCCTGTTGTGCTAAGTGACTTTTGCTATTTAAGCAAGTACTATAATTAAGTAGGAAGTCAGTCCCATGGAAAACAAGTTCTTCCAAACCAGTATGTAGCATGTGGTTGTCATAACTCTAGAACCAAGGATCTAGCCTCCAAATGAGAAAACACTTTGTTTTTTTATAAAGATGCCCCTTGCTCTGCGCTATTAGACCTAGGACAAAAATGTGAAACTGGGGCTAGAGATTTATTTTAATATGTAAATATACAGAAGAGAGTCTGTTTTCTGATCAAACTTGTAAAGGCAGCTTTAAATATCCATAACCTCAAAGAAAGAAAACACTGCAAGGGGTACTTTATAATGTATGAAGACAGTTGCTTTTAAAATTATGCAGTAATTCTCAGTATTTAAAATTAAAAATTTCCTAGGTTCAAATTCCTGATATCAGATTTTCATTTGGGACATCAGAGAACAAGAAAAAACAACAAACACCAAACCTACTCAGGTTATCTAATCACAGTAATAAAACAGGATCCCGTTTTCCTGGCATGAAATTATACTGCATTGTGAATCACTCAGCATTAAAACAAATCAGGCATTGGATAAAAGTTGAACTTCATGCTGGGATCTAATGGAGGAGGAGTACCCAAACCCAATTCTGCTTAAATTGCCCTTCTGTTATACACATTAAAGTAATCCCTGCTCTTGTGCAGACATGATAGATCATGTTGTCTGCAAAGGTCTGGGATTTTTAGTAGACATACTGAGGTTTAAAGCGTTTTGTTCTTAAGTTGCTACATGACACAACTTTGTTTAAGAACTTTTCTCTTTTTTTTCTAAGTCAATGAGATGCAGAACTTTTTGGAAAGCTGTCAGTGTTATTCAGTTGTCAGCACTATTCCAATATTTTTATGGTTTTTAGCCTTCTAGCTAAAGTGTAATTTAAACACTCTCTTATTGGTTGTGATTTATCTTTGTTGTGATAACACATTCTGGAAGTATTGTCTGAAAGCACTTCCTAAAGTTTATGCCTTCATTGTGTTCACAGCCCCTAAATGCTACAGGAAAGTGTGAATATATAGCTGGGTTGAAGAAAGGTTAGAACACATTAAGTGTCTTTATGATACGTAAACCTGCCAAAATACTGCTCTCAATGGTCACAAGCTTATTCTGCAATGGAAACCAAATAGGATTTTGTCAGGAAAAATATATTAGTAGTGCTGATACTAAATTATTGAAAAACTGCAGGGAAAAAGTAAAATTCAAGGCAGGATAATAGATTTTTAAGCCACTGTTGGCTTAAAAACAGAAACAAAAGGCAAAAGGGCTGTAACCATGGGACCTGGCAAATTTCTTCCTGCTTCCACTGAAGCTAGTATCAAAGTCCACTGGTCTAAGAGGAACACAATCTAATCCCTGGCTATTGGATCTTTGTGTCTGAATTTGGTTTGCTTCACAAACCACTGCTGGTGACCAGATAAGTACCAAGGTGTCTATTGATTTAAAGTCAAGCTAATTGCTGGTGGTCATGCTGACAACTTGATTCTCTTCAGCAGGTTTTAAGGACTAAACCTTCTGATTGCATGCTTTTCTGTGATGATTTAGGTGTGCTTGTAGCCAAGTGAGGCTTTAATATACACTGTGCAGCACTTCTAGGGAATTGGCAGTGCCTCTTGCTCCTACTTCATGAGCTGTATCATTGGCACATCCCTTAGTGGTTGCAACAAAATAACAAAGCTTTATTACCTAAACATAATTGCAATACACAAGTATCTTAAATGCTGGCTCGGATTCTTGGCTATATCTCAAGAACATTGAAGAAACCCAAGAAGAGGCTTTTGACCACTTTTGTTTCTGTGCAGGAGAGAACTAGTCTTGCCCATTTTATCTGGCCATGACAGTGTTATTCTTCCCATATGCAGTTTCCTGGCTATGTTCTGTTCTTGGCTGCATGTGTACAGAAAAGAAAATTTGAATCCAGGCTTCCAAGTCTTATTTCTCTGTGGAAAAATGTAACAGAAGGGACAACATTCACCAGTATATGCACATCCAATGCCAGGGTACAGAAGTGCTATAGCCAGACCTCAGCACACCAAAGGAACATGCATAGTAGTTGAGAGACTGGAGTTTCTTCTTTGAATTGGTGGTAGTCAGCTTCCTAGGGCAGCCAAAGTTTAGAGCAAGTAATCTGGGCTGCAGTCACTCACTTGGCCTCCTGAGGAGCTGAGTTAAATCTAACTTGCTGGGCCAACAAGACTGCTGGGTAGTTTCTCCCTTTTCTTGCCTGTTCACTGTGTGCTTACCTGAGCTGCTGACTTGCTGTGTCCCAGACCTGACTTCTTCCCTCTGATAAATCTTCTTGGCATTGTTCCCAATGCCATGATACCCTCTGGGATGAATATCAGGCAGTAGAAATGATGCTGGGCTCATATGCAACATGATAAGTGCTGAAATAGAGTTAGTGACCTGATAGATGAAAGATATGCAGGAAAGTGGGTTTTGCAGAAATTCAAGATTACCTCTTCACAAAGAAATACTCTTCTCATGAACACACCAGGGGGAAATTTTAGCTTTTCACAAGCCAGATAACTTCCTAGCTCCTCAAGTGGTATTGTCAAAGGTTCTGAGAGTAAGAGAAGAATACGTATGTTGAAAGACATGATCTATGATATCAAAATATGAAACAAAAAAGACGTCACAAAAATATTCACTATGTCTTTTATGTATGCATTACTGCACTGCAAGTTTTTTTCCTCCCAGTTTAAACTGTGTCAGTAGAAGTCTTCTGTGGTGATAAACACTAACTTTCATTCAAATAGGAATTTGAAAATCTATTGAAAGCAACATTTTTCAGAGTTTCTATCTGCAGACCCGACTCTACTACAGACAGAAAGTTGACACAGAATGGGAAAGTGACTGCATATAGAGATGTGTAATTTTTCTGCACTTATCTATTTGATTAACATGGTGTACATTATTAAAATTCTCACAGAGTCCCACAGCAAAGAAACTGAATAAATGCAGAGATATTAGCATGGTTATATTAAATTGCAACCATTTCCCATTTTGCTTTTATTGAATGTTTTATTAATTACAATGATATCATTAATTTTTTGTGTTGAGGCCAGTCTGTACAGCATGCTTTTCTCCATCAAGTGGAACTTGGGAATGCTGTTCTGTATTATTTGACATGAGCAAAGCTGTAAAAGCATAAATGCTTGATACAGCTCTGCTGGGAAATATATTTCTACTTATCTGTTTTTTCAGAGTTATAATGGAAGAGCAATTCCCTATTAAGTTATTCTTTTTTTTTTTTTTCAAAAACGGCAAACATAAACTTGCATTACTATGCCATTAACAGCAAGTTTAAAATGATTAGCCAGATTGTTGGGGTTTTTTTCCTACTCTAGCCTATTTTTCCCTGCTTAGACACGGTTGGTAGCACTTCTATTTTGTTTAGTTGTTTTGCAAATAGAACAATTATTTGCCTACCTGCAGCCCTTGCCTGGAAGCAGCATGGAAGAGGTGGATTGTACATGCAAAATACTTGAGTAAGAGCACTGGAAACTAAATCTCTCTTCCCACTCCCTGTCCTGATATGAAAGGATTAGGGAAAAAATTCAAAGTATCACCCCACCTATAAAATGCTTGCAAGAAGTCCAGGTTTATGATTTTCCATTAGAGCAAGCATTTCTATTTTATTAATTTCCATTCAATATTTGAAATTTAGCTTCACTTTCTTCAGTTGTGCTAGGTGTTTCATAGGTAGAGGATCCTTCCCTTTGGCCTTGCTGCCTTATGAGGCAACTGAGTAAAGCTTGTCGCCATCAGGAATCTTTCATGGTAAATCATACCAGTTCATGCATCTTGGAGGAAAGGGCTGCTAAGATCATTTTTCAGGCTGTAAGAAAACCAGCTAATTGGTGCTAGTCACAGTAACTGACTCTCCTTACCAACATGGCCAAAATGGAAAAGGCAGTATTAAGAACTGCTGCAGAATATAAAGAGTTAAAACTACTAAATAGGTGGCTTTGTCCTTTTGTCATGGCTTTCTTGACAGTGAATCCTCTAGTGCAATGGGTTTCTAGTGGAAGGTGTGATCAAAGCATATTCAGAATCTTTAAGGGAAATGATGACAATGAAAGCACTCCAACTTTTTGTGGAGAACATTGAAGTAAAACATTTGACTTTTGGTGGGCTAGGCTCAAATGGGAGTGCATGGGCCTGGGGTTAAAGATCTAAACATACTGGTGCACTGCTTTCCAAAAGCTGCTTTACAGGACCCCATTTTCAGTTTATGTCCAGGTTCCTCATATGATTAAATTTCCCCAAATCTCTTCAAATTTCCCTAAGCTTAGGCTCCAGAACTGGCCATGGTGGTGGTGCCCAACCCTCAGAGCCTAAGACTTCTGGACACGTAACAATACTGGTTTGGAAGTGGCATGAAATGGGACATTAAGCTGAATTTGGAGAATTCAGTTTCAGGAATGCTGAACTTGTACAGGGTTTTCAGAGCAAGCTTTGTTTATCTATGAAGAATTCCCAAAAATCCAGGCTCTCAGCCCAGCATGGGGTGGCAGAAAAATGCTCCTGATGTGCTGTGAGACGAGTAAGTGTTGAAGGCTTGGAGCAGGTGGCAGCACAGGCTGAAGGTTTGTTATGGTAGGGAAGAAAATTAATAGATCTCACTGCCCTACTAAGAAGAGCAGCAAAGGAACCAAAGTGCTCTCCTTCTGAGTGAGCAATTAGAAAGCCCAGAACCAGCAGCTTGTGTGACAGCTGGTGCTGCTAGTTGTCCTGGAGGGCAATGCTGGTCTTCTGCTCTCCTTTCCCTTACACTGGACTATACTCTAATTAACCAGGCAGAAAAAATAACTTGGAGCATCAATCTGGAAAACCTCCCAAGAAACAAAAGTTGAGGCAATTTTATTGTGACTATATTAAAACTAAAGCAGAGAGTCAGTATTCTTACAGTTCCGGATCTCCGATACTATGTGCTTTTTGATGAACAGCTAAAATAAGGAACCAAAATGTCACTCTCTTTGTCAGTGTCCATGGTTAGATGACTTATTTGCTAGATTTTTTTTTTTTTACTTCCTAGTTATAACTTTCACTTTTGCTGTTCTTAGAAGTTTAGAGTATTCCTAAAAGTAATCTTTTCAAACTTCAAAATGTCATGTTGGAGGTATGCACTCTGTCTTATTGGATATGTACTCATACTGAAAATATGGCACAAAAGGAAGGGAAAAAAAGAGGTATAGAATGAAACATCTTCCTACACATTTAAGAAACAAAGTATTGTTGATATTGATAATGTGAGAATAAAAATCTCTTTCACTGAGACATAATAAGGTCAAAATTTGTCTTTAGAATGGGAAGATCTTCTGATAGAGAGATGTAATATTAATGATGTTAAAGCTCAAATAAGCAGAAAACACTTGAATTAACTAACCTTGGATCAATTGTGTTTTCACCTTCATGCCTAAGTGTTTCCAAATACACAAAGGGAGAAAAAGCATTGTGCCTACTGCTGAAACTCTTTATTTGGGCCCATAGTAATGACTTTTTGTGCTGTCTTTTAAAGGTACAATTGGGGATTTACCCAAAAAACAATTCCACTTCTCCACCAAGAAAGAAACTGTTAATAGTTTAATCCATTATACAAGTCTTTATACAGACTCAGGCCTATTACTTTTCTAAAAGCTTCAAGGTTCCATAACTTCCATGAACATTAACAAAGAAAATTGTAAACTGAGCATGCTCTTATTTTATTTGTTTTCCTGGTTAGCTTAGGGTTTCACAGCCAGCTAGATGACTTCAGACAGAGTTAACATTTCACTTGAGAGAGAAATATCTGCAGATCACTCATGGATTTCATATAAGTTTTGAGGAGGCATTAGCTGTGAAAGAATCTGTTTTGCTAAGACAGAAGGACATACCTTAGTGACTTATGGACTAACACAAAAAAGGTGTTGAAGAAATCTAGGTGGTAGTTGGATGACCCTCCCTAGAAGAACAGACCTTGTCAGGAGAGATTGTGGCAGAGGAAATGTTTATTATGTCAGCATTTTCTGTACCTGTGTTGAAAAACTGTCCCCAATGCACACTAGAAATATCCAGGACTGCTTGTACCTAAGAAAATAGTACTGTGGCTAGATACTCCCATGACTACTACGGTTTGCAGCTGCAATGTTACTTTTATTTTATTAGTTTTTAATGGCATTGTCCATTGTTTGTTCTTGATTAGGTGATCTGTAGCAGATGCACACGGAGATGTTTTGTTGAGTTTTTAGATCATGTGATCTTTACTCATTGTCTGTTGATAGTCATATCACCTGTCTCAGAGTAGAGTTCAGCATCTGATCCTCTCTTTTGCACAGAAGTTTCGTGCCTACCATCTTTCCGGACAAGCTTTCCTGAAGAGCCTCTGTTTATCCTTCACAGCACTCCAGTTTTGCACTATCACACACTGTATAGCCAAATTTATGTTTACATCACTGCTCTGCATACAGATGTTTTTTTTCTGCACTGTGTGTGTTTTTATACAGACACGTGAGATGGGCCTTTGATCATCCTATTTTCTCCTTGTGATTGTACCCTCCATGATCTCATCCTGTGTGCTCTTCCACCTCATCACCTCTTGCTTTGTTATCTCTAGGCTTTAATTTCTATCTCCCAGTGAAGCTGGACACAGCTGTTGATTAGGGCAGGATTGGTCCAATATTGTTGGTCATATTTGGGCTGTTGGGTAATTTTACATGGGGACCAGCATATGATTTTGAAGTATTGAACTGAAACCTGGAGGGGGAAAAAAATCTATAACATAATCTGAAAAAGGAGAAGAAATTGGAAAGACCTGATAAAAAGATGGCAAAATAATTGTATCACAGCACAAATTTTTCTGCAAAGGTTGGAAAGGAAGCAGAAATTTCAGTCTACTATTCCCTTATCATCAGTGAGAAAATCTGATGTCTTTGCTATTAATAAAATATTCCTCATCCCCTGTAGTTCTGGTTCACATACAAATTTTAAATCAGGCATTGCAGTTCCCCTTGGTTTAAATGAGGGAAGTTTGTGCCGTGGTTCTGAGTTTAATCTGCTGAGGACAGGTAAGTGTCAGTGTGAGGCCACATGGTGGAGTTAAAGCCATGCTCAGTTTGCAGGCATCTCTGTACAGGAGCCACAAGAAGCTGCAGCTGTCTTTGTAGAGCTGTTTTTGCACATGCAGTCTGGTGACTTTTTAGTAGACTTGGTAATTAAAGATACATCATGAGGTATTTATTTATTATTATTGTTATTATTATTATTATTATTAAAAGCAAAACTCAAAAACATCGCCCTCCAACACCTAGCTGGCTTGGATAAATCTGTATTCCAAACCTGTGAACAGATCAAATTTAAAACTTCTTTGCTCCTAAAAAATGGAAAGTTAAAATGGTTTTCTAGTGAATCAATCAGCTTGTTCCCAAAGTAACTTTGGAATGGATTTTTCTCAAAAAAGCCAAAGCTGTGGAAGTAAAGAAGTCAACAAAAGGTTGTCATTCAGTTGTTCTCTGGAAGGTTTGAACTACCCTGAGTAGTTCAGTTCTCTGTGCCTGAGGGGATCCAAACTATCCTCTGCTGTAATGCATATGCTTTAAGCACTAGCCTGTCATCTCAGGCTGAATGAATGTTTAGATATTTCTTAAATGGAATATAAAAAAATTATTCTTGCTGACACACACGTATATTTCCAACTTTGTGATGTGCTTCCTGCTGTTCATTTCCAATCTTCTTCATTTCAGTAACTCTAGGATAAAAGAAAGATGTCTCTTGGTGTTTATTATAATTGTCAGTGAATAACTAATTATAAATAAAAATAGTGTGGCTAAATGTTACATTCAAGTATAAATTTAACTCATCAAGACTCCCAGCAGGACTTGAAGAGAACCTTCATGAAAAGCTACAGCTTCAGTGGAAGCAGAAAAAAAGACCTCATCTTTTAAAAAGTGCTGGAAAACAGCAGATGGACATTTGAAGAAGTGTGTCAGGATAAAAAAAAAAAAAAAAAGGGTGGACGGATAAAGAAGATGGAAAAAGGAGTCCTGGACATATGCATACACAAGATACGTCTTTCATACAGGTATGTGAAATTCAAATTTAAAGCTTTGCTCCATGACCTTTCACAACTGCTTGCTGTGGCTTAAGTTGTGTTCACAGGAGTGAGGCTTTATCCATTACCAGAAAATCACCATAAATTCTTATTAAAATAATGGAAAGCAACAAGAACTCTATAAGTCTGTAGTGATAGATAATCATATCTATTATTAATTCTAAGCTGATCCATCATTTTGATTGTACTCTTAGAACTCTTCTTCTAGTGTTGAACATATTCCTCTCTGAGATTGCATGAAACTTGGATGTGCCCTGGAATGGTAATTTTTTTTCCAGTCTTTACTATCTTAAATAGAAAATCAGCAGAATACAACCAGAAAGCCTATTATTTTTAAAAAAAGAAAACAGTCACAATTCTTTTGAAGACATTTTGAAAGAAACGTTAATGTACAAAAAGTATACCACTTATATTATCTACTATGAATTACAGTAAATATTACTGTACTTCCTGAGGTTTTTTTTCATCCTTTAATACAGTACTGGAGTTTTGATTAAGAAAGAGTAATTTGTTTCAAAAGCACACAGTGTAAAAAGAAACAAGTATTTTTACTCATTTATGTTTATTAATATGTTTCCTTCTGGACCATAATTACTTGCCATTAATATCTCCTGGTGTCTGGATCAAAAGCTGGAACTGAATTTTGCAGCAAGTGTCTGATTTCTTTGTAAAATGAGAAACATACCATACTTGAGAGAATGATTTAGCTCTGGATCCAGATTTCTCAGTTATGATGTGAGGCATTGTTAATACTGAAAAGTTTCAAGTCAAAATGGAACAGTTCTAGGTGTCTTTCAAATGTTACCTTTATCAGATGTTTTCAGAATAATCCCCGTCCCTTGTGTAGTATCCTGACACTTGCCAATGGGCTATTAAAGCAGAAGATATTAGGTTAACAGAACTGTTTTAATCCTGCCCTCCTGCTATTTAATTTTATTTTTTTCCATTTTATCACACCCCAGAAACATTTTAAGGAATTTGAAAAAGAGAGTGTAACTACTTTTTGCAGTGGCTGAACTGAGCAAGTAAGCAGGTCTCTTCCATTTCAGACTCTGAAGTTCTACCCATATATATATACATATCTGTGTCTTTGTATTTGAATATATGTATAGAATGTGTACAGTCACATACACATAAAGTCAAACTTTCTCACACACTGATTAATCAGAAGAAATTTTATCATCTTATTTCCTTTGATAAAATATGAAAAAGTGTTTGCTTTTTATTTATACAATTAGAAACAGTTATTCCTGTATTTATTTAAAATGTAAAATAAATTTGTTTCCAAAGGCAAATATTTATAACAAAAGTAACAGTTTGCAATTTTTATAGGCCATATGCAATAAATAGTGCCTTAAATTACAACCGTGGTCATGTCCCTATCAAAAATTCAGGGTTTTGATCCCTATCAAAAATTAAATGTCCTTTTCATGCTTCAGCTGACTTCCCTCGAGGAACTGAAGGTGTGATTAAAGCAACACGCTTAGTAAAAAGTTTTTTTAAATTAAACTGACAAACTTCTCACTGGAATTTGAAGAAATTGCATCTATTGTTATACGCAAAACACATGCAATATTAGTTATTTAAGCAGTCTGCTTTCTTAAAGATTTTAGCTGTAATATCTGCTTTCAGAAAGAATTATGTAGGCTTACTCTTAGACATGGCAACATAAAATCCTGCTGCTTGCTGCTAGTGTCTTGGAGTTGGCTGAGTGATGGGCCACTGAAAAGCACTGCAGTTCACATCCTTGCCCTGGCTTCATATTCTCCATGTCAGCCAAACACTCTTGTGATACTTCCAAGTTGTAAATTAGTATTTCTTATGTGTAGGAAAAAAAAAAATCCATCCTCTAACAGCACTTTTAGTTGAATGATTCTTCAACTGGAGTGTTGGTAGTGTGTTTGTCAATTGTTAATTGAAGTGTAGATACAGCTACCACTTAAACAGTTTTTGTCTCAATCTCATTCTAATCTTTTAACATTGCTTGACTCAGACCTCAGTCTATTACCACAAAGAGCTCAGGCTCTAAAAATAAGCTGATGTGAATTAAAAGGGGAAAAGAGACAATAGTACACAATGTGATGAACTATGTCATTATTTGTAGATATATATATGTGGACGTGTGTTAAGATACATGTGTATATACACAGAAATAATACATCACATTTCTTCAGACACTCTGTGTGAAAAGGAATGTTTTCCTGTTTCAGCACCCTTTGGCAAACTCATAATTGTTTATATTTTATTTTGAGGGATTGCTTTTAAGGAAAGAGTAGAAGTGCATGCTACTGTTAAAGACATTGCACTTGCAGTTGGCCTTGTACTTTGTGGACTTTATTCTATTAAATAGTGAATCCAATACAGAAAAGCATCTTAAGGAGTGTGCAGACAGATAAGAGATGTAAATCCTATGCCTGCTGATGCTTTGTCATGCTGAAGATCAGCAGGATAGCAGATAATTATGGCTCAAGAACCAACTTAAGCAGAAAACATTTGTTTTATTAGTACTGTCCTTGCCATTTCCTTCACTTATGTACCATGATAATCATGTTAGCCAAGAGGCTGATCTGGCCACCGGGGAAGCATAAGAGGTATAAGGGAGCTTGCAGGACCAGCTGTATGGATGCTTTTGGATTGCTGCTTGTACCTTAGCAAGCCAGTTTGTCCAAATATTTTCCTCACGCTTTGTGATGTGGGTGTGTATAAACTCTTTCATATGAAGAATAGGAGGCACGTTTTCAGGGATTCCCAGTGAGACAGATTTTAAAACTAATTTGGAAGTCCCCCTTGCAGCTTCCAAATACAATTAAGTAAAAAACTGGAAAAAGAAAGCATCAAGCTCCACAAGGAAGAGAAACCCTCCAGCATTGAAATTAGTCCCTGCTGACAATGAAGATAGGAAGACACAAATTATAGCTTGACAGGGAATGGCACAAATGAGATCAGGATATGCTGATGTCTGTTTTTTGCTTACATAATGAGTTTCCTTCCCAACTGACTTTTTTTCCATGAGTTTGAGAAAGGAAAGAAAACTTTTCATAAATGGTCTGGTTTTCCACAACCTTAAGGACAGTGGAAAACTGAAAGGCACAACAGCAAAACAGGAGGAAACAGCAAAAACAATGCTACCAATGCATTTAAATTAAGAATATGTTTTGGGGTTTCTGCCTTTAGAAAGCCTTTTCCTGAAGCACCGAGTTGACCAGCATATACCAGCATGACATGTTCCTTAAGCTTAATTCATTCTCCTGCATATAATAAGTCGCTCATCTGATCACTCATTTTCCTTCGTACTGAGGTACAGAAGTTGAATGCTGCCTTAGGTTATTAGGCAACAAGTCTCATTCCTTTAGTCAGTGAGTGCTGCTTTAGGCTGGTGACATTAGGGATGTTTTCATTACTTTACACTGGTAGCATATTATACTTTTGCCTTGTATTTCTATTCCACATAACATTAAATTTTTCTCCATAAAGGTCTTTCCCCTTGGCTTTTGCTGCTGCAGTGGGTTTGTCTGGGATGAAGATGATTTTCTCCATTGCAGCCTTTGTGGCGCTGCGGTTTTGATTTGTGACTACAGAACACATTTTTTTTTTGGTGAAAAGTGCATGCACAGCATCCAGACTTTCTTGTCATCCCTGGCTCCAGTGAGTGGGTCAGAGGGGACACAGCCAGGACAGCTGACCCAAACTGACCAAAGGACCTAAACTGACCACACCACGTGACGTTGTGCTCAGCACTAAAAGCTGAGGGAGTGGAGGAGGAAGGTGGGAACATTTGTGGTTTGGTGTCTGGCTTCTCATGTAACTCATACTAGTTCTGAGGCTTTCAGTTTCAGGAAGTGGTGGGACATCTGCCAGCTGATGGGGAGCAATGAGTCCATTCCTTCTCTGCACTACTTGCACATGCTTCTTTTTCTTCACCGATTAAATGGTCTATATGGACTTATGAACATGAGTGTTCTCACTGCCTTTCTATTTTCTCCCCATCCTGTAGAAGGGGGGAGAGAGCAAATGGATGGGTGGTGCCTAGGTGTTGGCAACAACCCCCTCATAATTCTCCCTTCAGCCCTCCACAGCTCTCCAGGCTCTTCTTTCTTTGTGCATATCAGTCTCCATGCTACCAGCACAATTAGAGTTTCTTTTCTCAGCCACCATGTGCAAAGGTCAAAGAATAAAACAAACAGACAAGAACAGCTCAAGCTGTGTGACAGCTGCTTCTAGCTACTGAAAGGTGAAAGTTTGCTCTTCATTGATAGATTGTTCATCTCAATGTCAATGGGACTCAGGCAAGTGCTCAACTGCTTTTCTTAGCCAAGGCTCTCTTTCATAAATAAATTTGAAGAGATTTATCTTTACAAGATTTTATTTTAGCTTGAAGAACACCTAGATACTTAAACAGATGCCTTCAGAAAAACATAAAACACACACTTCACGTCGTTAAGCTATCAGAGCCTTTATATTTCTAAATAGACAGAAGACATTTTATGTTACCTAATTGCAATTTGGTATGAGCAGAATGAGGTTGCCTGTAACGCATGCAGCTAGATTAAATTTTGTTAAAAGCAATCATCAGAAAGGTAGGTCTCTTTTAAACTATTAAAAATAATTTTACTGTCTACAGCAGTTCAGGTGATGTTTGCCAACACTTCTAATTTATGTTTAGAAACATGTGTTTCACTGAATAGAATGTGTGAACCTGTGGTGTTCAAAAATCAGGGGGAATGAATGAGGAATCACCCCCTTGTCAAGACCACACACCAGCAGCTGCTGTCAGCAGGGCCACTATAGCTGGATTTTTTCAACAATTACTGTCAGGACAACATCTGAGATGGCTTCAGACTCTGGAACAAGCTCTTCCACATCTTGGTCCAAAGCCACAGAATTTGGTGACCTTCTGCACATGTTGCAAAGGACATCTATTTAATATGGCTTTTAGAAGATGTTAAAAGTGAAGACATCGGACAAACATTTTTGGATGTGGCTGGCTGGATTCCTGCTGAATCGATCACTTGGTGTCCTGTTTTGGGCCAGGATAAAGGTGATTTTCTGGTTTGTACTTTTGCTTTCAGCTAAGTCTCTTGTAAGTAGTTGCACTTGCTGAAATTAACAGCAAGTTTCTCAGACAGTGTCTGCTTCTAGGACTGATAACACTCGATGTTTATAGTTACTGCCAGAGACTGGTATGCAGAACCAAGGACACTGCTCAGCTCCAAGGAACATTTTACCTTCCAGAAGGAGTAAGGAGGTCCCACCTGAACCCCTCCTTTGGGAAGGACTGGACAAGATAGATGCCAGAATTGACCAAACAGAGTATTCCATCCTGTACATGTCATACTTGGTATAAATTTGAGGGATCACAAGGGTCAAACTTCTTCCTGGCCTTCTTGCTTCCCTTTCTCGCCTGTTCTCAGTTTTTACTTTGGCATCCTGAGAGCATTCTGTCCGTTCCTCTGCCTGTGGTCCTGATCCCTGCCAGCCTGAATCTGTGTGTTCCTGCCTCCAGCTCCCGACTGCTGCCGACTCCAGGATTCCAGCCTGGACTTTCCCAGGGCTGCCCTGCAGCCTCGGTGGTGACGTGAGAGTTATTGGGGGGAGGAGGGGGAGGAACGTGGTGTCAATTTTCCTGTATATTTGTATATATTTAGTAATTTTTCCTATTTATGGTTACTGTTTCATTAAAGTCGTGTAGTTTAGTTTCCAACCCATAAGTCTCTCTCCCTTATTCTCTCTCCTTTCTTTATCAGGGACGAGAGGGGGATTAATAGAGAGCATCTGTCATTCCGTTTAATTGCCGGGCCAGTGTTAAACCTTGACACTTGGTTTTGCTGAGATTCACTTTCCCTGTTAACTGTATTAGAGCACCTCATATACTGAATAACCATTTTCTGGGGCTTGGTTTTTTTTGTGGTTTTTTTTTTTTTTTGACTGTTCGGTTTGATTTTTTTCTTTTTTTTTTCTTTTTTTTTTTTTTTTTTGGGGGGGGGGTTGTTTTGTTTTTTAAAGTAAAGTGAAAAGGATTAACTTGAGTCTTTTGCTGAATCTGAGTGAAGATCAACACAGTGTCATCTATTACTTTAGTGTTATTTTTGTTCTAAAAAGAAGAAATTACAGGATTAAATCACTTTTCTTTTTGACATGACCCAGAAAACCAGGTTGTTTTGCAAACCTCAAACTTTGCACAAAATAACACAATAAACTTTGCTATTTACTAAATGGTTGAGTCAATAGTAATACTTAAAATCTGAAGCTAAGACATTTGAGGCACTATTTGCAATTCAGAGGAGTGAAAACACTCAGTACAACATTAAAAATAGAAAAAAATAGAAATTAATATTTTAGTCTTATTAAAAAAAAACCAAAAAATTAGTGGTACACATGTATCACTAATACTAATTCCTACAGAAACACTTCAGTAATATTTTTTTGGTTTTAATTAATGTCCTGCAATTTCCCTCTGTATTGTATTATCTGGTCTCACAGCCTATCCTTGGTCCAGATTTCATAATTTCCATCTTTTCGTATTTAAAAAGAATTCTGCACATTCTTGGTCTAACAATGTTAAATATGATTGGTTTTTAAAATATCATTGTATTAAGATGCTAGAGGTAACCTGAAATGCCATAAGACTCTAAGAGGCTGGTTCCCCTCCACTTCAGTGGCATTCTCCTGAGGGACATTCAGAGCAGCTGCATATCAGAGCTCTACAGATGTGAGTACCAGCCCTGACCTGCATCCTGCTGTACCTGGAACCTTTGAGATGGGAAAACATATTCACGCTAAGCTTGTGAATCTAGTTTGAAATACATTTTACAAGATTATGTTCCTACATAATCCTTATGTTTCATATGTTTTCCTCAGAAAACGCAGAGAAACAGCTCCTTATTTAGTTGTCATTCACTCTTCTGTTTTCTAAGTCTGTAGACAAGCCAACAGAGGTCAAGAAATGATACTGTAAGTCTGTGAAAATTCAGGGTCTCTGAAGTCCAAAGATAATACTATTGGCCAAGGAATTCCTAAACCACAAATATGTGGGGCTGGAAGATCAGGGAGAAACCAGAATCACTGAAAGGTTTGGGTTGGAAGGAACCTTGAAGATCCTCTGGTTCCAACCCCCCTGCATGGTGGGACCAGGATGCTTCATGTCCCATCCAACGTGGCCTTGAGCACTTCCAGGGATGAGGATCCCACAACTTTCCTGGACAACCTGTACCACTGTCTCATCACTCTCACAATGAAGAATTTCCACCTAATGTTTAACCTAAAACTACCCTTTTCAGGTACTGGGAGGCCACTAAAAGTTCTCTCTGAAGCCTTCTCTTTTCCAGACTGAACAACTCCAACTCTTTCAGCCTGTCCTAATCGGAGAGGTACTTCAGCCCTCTGATTCATGGGGCTAATTGAAATATAAATTTTAAATACAGATACTCTTCTGTCCTTCCTCTCTTTTCATTCCCTAGTCATCCATTAACAGTCATTGCCAGAGACAGGATGCAATGAGATGAACCTTTGATCTGACCAAATCTTGCCATTTTTATTCAATTGTACTGTGTAAGAGAATGCTGTATATTGCTCTAATACCAATGTACACTGATGCAGCTGAGTAGATTTTTGTCTGATAGATAACCTGGTTTGTTATTCCCTATATTGTCATAAACTTATATAGAATACACAGTTGGGCTCATCATTTCACTGGCTCTATCTTTTTCTTCTTCTGCATAAGGCTGTGAGTGTTTCAGGTAAGAATGGCATTTTTAGTGCATCCTTTCTTTCAGCTTGTACTGTAATGTGCCAAGGTCATCTTCATTACAAACACTGCATAATGTTCCTAAAATAGTCTGTGTACATTTGTGCATGCACAGGTTTTTTTTGTAAAAAGATTGCTTTGCCTAAGTATCACTGCAACAATCTCTTGCTTATGAAATTGCCTTTCCCTTTGCTAGTCGTTCCTTTTGACACATAAATGATAATTTTAGATTTTTTAATAATTGTGCTGCACCATTTGCTTCAGCCTGAACCATTTCACCAAGTAACAGTCAACTTTTAGCAGTCTTCAAAGATGATTTATGAAATAATAGTTTGAATGTTTTTTGCATTTTGCAATTTATCCCCTGATTCAGAGTATTTCAATTTTATTCATTCTGAATGGTTTTATTTAATTTTTTTTCTTTAATGCATTCAACTGCCCACTTAGAACATAATGGTCCCTTGTTCATTGTCAAGGGAGTAAATACAAACGCCAGTATTCCTAAACACATATTAAGCTTCAGAAAAACACTTATGAATATGTCTGAGCACTGGGATCTGGTGCCCACAAGCCACTTAATCTTAGTACCACATTGGCACAATACAAACTATCTTCTAACTTTGTAAGGGACTGAAGACGACCTCTAGAGACACCAAATGCTAAAATGGCATAAGGTATGAACTTGCAAAGATATGGACTAAAATCTGCCCTCACACTGCCCTATGTTATAAACTTGAAGGCAATCACCTTTATTTACCTGTCATTGCTTTTGGATTCAAACTCCATGCAGAAAGTTATCAGAATGGCTTAGTGCACAGTTCTGTTTTTAATAGAAATGATGCCTGTGTTTTCTATTACTTCAGAATAAAAATTAATAAAACCCAAACAAACTCAACAAAACAAAAAACACCTCTTACTTTAGAGAAAAATACCAACAAAACAAAACAATACAACAGAAAACGGGTTAGAATTATGTTAAGCAGTGATTGAGTGAAAGCTTGGAGCCTCTCACTGGTGATAAGAAGATCTTCTGACCTCCTCTTTTGTTTAGATTTATCTTCTTAGTCTTCTTGTTTGTAACGGTACAACCTGCTTGAAAAGGGAAAGAGAACGTGTGGCCAGGACTTATAGTTTGCTTCACAGTGTGCTGAGTCACAATGCTGTCTTTTATAACTGCATTGCCTTTGAGACATTCATTTTTTCATCTGTGGCAGTTTTCATGAATAAATTACTTTAAAAGAAGAAGAAAAAAAGTGATTTTGTGAAAAGGTCTTTTTGTGCCCTGTAATTATCTCATAGAATTTAATCTGGGAAGGTACTGACTAAAATGCTTAATGCATTGAAGCAGAATATGTTTAACTTATGCTCATTTTTAAAACAATCTGTTTTCTGATTCTTACAATAATGATGAGGAGTATTTTTAATATACTCTGTATTGTCCATGCTTGAACATCCTTCCTCTGACAGGACCATTATTCTACCTAAAACTAGAGAAATGGAATTGCTCCTTTCTAGCTCATATACCAAAAGAAAAGGCCCTAGAATTTATCACTTTTTAAACAATGGATATCTGTCTGGTTTGAAATTAAAAATCAACAAACCACCCCTGAGAATTTTTGCCATGTAAATCTTAATTTAACATTTTTAAGGCTGGCTACTTCAAGATTATGAAAACTACCTACTTAAAAGATACCAATTTGTATAACAACAAAAGCTCTGCAAACAGAAAGTTGTATTAGCAATCTATTATAACAAGGTATTTTCAGAAAGTTGCAAATTAATTTTCCCATATACTTGGCTGTGAGAATGCAAAATATAGCATAATCAATAAGGGGTTTTAGGTAGGTTTAATTACTGAAATAATCTCTATACACTAGCGTTTTCTATGATGTGATACAGTCTTTCAGTGGTTTTTAGAAAACAAATTCTTCATTGGCTTTTGTGGTGACAGTTCCTGCCTTTTTTCCTCTGGGCAAAGAGCATTACAACTACCTGCTCTGTGCTCTTCCATTCCAGGACTCTTTTGGATTGAATAAGGATCAATAGAAAGCTGTAACTATGTTATAGCTGCTATTATCTACCTGCTCTTTCACATGCCATTTAACTGACAGTATCAGAATGCAGTCCTTAATAGTCTGCCTCACCTGGGATCTGTATTTTTGGGTTTTTTAGCTACTGTCTAATTATGAAGACCACAAGCTGAAGGCAGGATAAACTAAACTAGATCACTTTTCCTGTGTTATGGATTTCATTTGTGTGACTTGAAGACAAAAGATGAAAATTACTACATATCATCAAAGTTTGGTATTATAGAGAGGATCTCACTGTATCATTAGCATCTACAATGATTAATTCATTTACTACCTTGAAAGATGGGGACATTGGAAGTTAATGTCTGTAGAGATTTAAATGAGAAAGATTTATGGGACTAGTCCATATAATTAGAAACTCAGACTTCATTCCCACATGCACAATTCTGTCCATTAAGTCATTACCATGCAGTTATTATCCCTAATCTCTGTTTAACACAATCACTAATCTGTGTTTTTTGCAAGTAATGCAGTACTATCAGTGGCAAAGCTTGCATGCACCAGTTGTAAAGTTGTAAATGCACTAAGTGGTGAAGTCTGTGGGGATCAAATACAGAAATTAACTGTTTCAGTGAAATTTTAGGTGAAAACTATGAAAACATTGGATTACTTTCGTGAACAAGTATTAGCAATTATGTTTGAATGTTAATAAAGCTATAAACTAGTCAACAAAACTGTCACATGTATTCAGTGCCTTTCAGTCATTAAAGGCAGTGCATGATGACTTAATATCATCTGTCAAAATCAGGACAGTTGTTTATTCCATTATTGCCTATTCCTGAGCATGTCACATAATGTGAGGTGATGTGCAAGCACAAATTAAATAAAACTGCTCCCTCTAAAATTCCATTTACTTTTTTATATTGCAGCTACACAGAAGAAACTGCAAGGAAACAATGAGATCATGATGAATGGCAATGATCTTGACATGTAAATGGCTTAAACTAAATAAAGTTATTTTCCTATGTGTTGTGACCAAGTTTGGACAGAGTACTGGGAACTAGTGAGTGAAGTAGTTTCTCAAAAATTATCAGGAATTGCTATGGTGACATGCATGGTAGCATAAATGAAAACACAGAAGTCTTTTTTTTGGAAATGAAGTTGAGCACTGGGATTTTTAATTTGGATGCAAAGTTGATCTATAAAGGTAAGCACAAAACTCCAGTAGATACGGAAAGAGAAGAAAAAGCAAGAAGAACTCGGACTTGTGAAATATTTAGAAGGTCCATTTGGACTTTTTATGTTAGATTCAGAAGTAGATTTTAGAGAAATTCAGGAAACAGAAATCTTTGTGCCCAGTAATTATGACACATACAATCCTTGCACAGACTGAGTCTTTCTTCAATTCACCAAATAGGTAAGTGCTCAAGGAGTCACAGAATCATCAAGGTTGGAGACGTTCTCCTTTTTCTTTTTTTTTCCCTTTGTCTAAAACAGTAATGAACTCTTCTGTCAAAATGCAACTGTAAAACTGATAGACTTCGTAAAACCACAGCCAGACTATCAAATAGGCTAATGGCTAAAGCTTCTTCTAGCAATAGGATATGGAAGGGTGAAACTTATTTTCTGTTTACAGCAAATGCTTATACGCTGGAGAAGATTCACAACCACTGAACTGCAGAGCTTGCTTTCACTGCCGGGTTTGTAAATGCTCTTTAAATCACCTTGTCAACTTAGCCTTCTGTTTCATTAAAATTTCTAGTTGGGAACAGGCTTTCTTCAATTCAGAATTATTTCCTTTCATTTAAATGTATTGGTTGTGTTTTGGTTTCTTTAAATTGCTCTGCATCAACCCTAAACTGAAATTAGTCGTCTTATATTTGTTTCTGTCACAGAGCAGAACAAGCAGCTCTTCTTAAAAGTTAATATTTTTATGATGTTTCTCATCCCCATGAGACATAAAAAAGGTAGTGATAATCCATGAGGGCATCAGAAAGGAGAATTTAACTTATGTCTGAGCATAGAGGGGAAGTAGTGGAGAAAAACCAAGATCTAAAGCTTGACAAGAAAAACCAGGTCTTGAGACCAAGATTCCCAGAAGACGTGAGCAAAGCAAAAAGGAAGTCACAGCAAAGGCCGTTGTGGTAATAAGAATCTGGATGAGTTTAGACTGTTGATGGATGAAAAACAAAGGCTGAACTTAGCCATTATACATAGTGGGAGTGGTCCAGATTTACCTTCAGTCAATGTATAAGGAAGACGGGAAAGGTTCAAGCTCCCAGTTACATATGGGGAAGACAAGAATTCTGTTTTCCCCTTCCTGAACATGCACCTTAGTTCAGCTGTAAAGAAAAATGCCAGTGAGTGAAGATTTAAAGAAGCCACATTGTGAGTCTCTGGCCCTGGTTGTTCCTTTTGTGAGGTTGTGAGCAGATTTGGTTGGAGGCATGAAAGATGTTGGATTTTCAAAGCTCTGCAAAGTAAACATACAGAGCTGGTAACAGCATTTGTAAATTAAAGATTAAAGTAATCTTCAATGACAGATTTATGAAATATTGCTTTAAATTCTGCTTCATGCTGCACAGCCAACTGAGTTTATTTTGGAGACAAAAGCAATTTAAAAAAGCCCATAGATTGCTTTGGCTACTGAAGAGTATAAATTACCCCTAACTAAATTTTGTCAGTGGAGTATGTTGAGCTATTTAGATAAAACATGCTTTTTGACATTTATTACAGAATGATCCCTTCCCATAGACTGCTAGTCATAAAAAGGGAACACAGGATGAATCACTAAGGGGCTGGTAATCTTTTTGCTGACATAAATGTTGTTGGTTAAGGATGAAAAACTTAGGCTGTTTTTTTGTGCATGTTATTTTGTTTTTAATTTTATAGTTTTTTATTATGTTACAGTGCTATGCAATCAGACAGCAATGCATACAAATTCCAGTGGTAAAAATACTATGAACAGGTAAAAATGTATCTTGATGTGGCAGATGCTGTTGCTAAATATATATTTTCTTGAGTGCAGAAGACACCCCTCTGAGGTAAAAGCAAGGAATTTTTTGCCTAAATTAAATGCCTAGCAATGAATCTTGCTCCAGTTTCCTCACAATTCAACAGTTTTTGAATGCTTAGTCTCATCAAAATGCTATTTCCAGTCCTAGACTTTTGTGGAGATATATTTTTTTAGGGTAGAATTGTGATTTACACAATTACTTTTGCTTTCTTGCATAGATACCTTTATTATTCCCAAGACTGACTGCACAAGTTAATACAAGGAATGAAATATTTTTCACTAACTAAAACGTGTGTGGCAGATATCAGTTGTATGCACAGCTATGCTTATACCAATAAAACTATGAGTGAGCCTGTCTTGGAGGCACACACTGTTTTTCTTCCAAATGGGTAGGACCATCCTCCCATCTCCCATCATCTCCCATCATCTCCCATCATCTCCCATCATCTCCCATCATCTCCCACCATCTCCCACCATCTCCCACCATCTCCCACCATCTCCCACCATCTCCCACCATCTCCCACCATCTCCCACCATCTCCCACCATCTCCCACCATCTCCCACCATCTCCCACCATCTCCCATCTCCCATCTCCCATCTCCCATCTCCCATCTCCCATCTCCCATCTCCCATCTCCCATCTCCCATCTCCCATCTCCCATCTCCCATCTCCCATCTCCCATCTCCTATCTCCTATCTCCTATCTCCTATCTCCTATCTCCTATCTCCTATTCAGGGTGCTGGGAGGCTACACCAGACACAACCCCCAACCCTTGCTGCAGGCACAGATCAGCTTCCCAATTTATCCCTCTCCAGGGCATTTGGAGCAGCTTTCTGGAACAGGTGCATACCATCAGTGTCCTGTAGGGCCCACTTGGATCTGTCCATGAGTTTTGGCTGAAGACACTAACTTAGAGTAACTGTTGTCTGGTCTGAAGAAGGAAAACTAATGCACTTAGCAAACTGCTAACAAGTTGCCTTTGCTTTATTAAATACAATTACCATATTCTTTCTCCCAATCCCCATGCTTTTAGGCTGAAAATAGAAAAGAAAAAAAAAAAAAAAGAAAGAAAGACTCTCTAAAAATTATAGAAATGTGGTGTACCTGTAGTGAAATGAGGCAACAACCAGGTGCCACTAATCACCAGGCAGTGGGCATGAGCCTGTATTCAGCCCACCTGTGCCTGGTTAGGGCTGGCCCCAACTGCGCAGGAGCAGGATTAGGAGGCCAATAAAAGGGGTGGCCTGGAGCAGGGGCTGGGCTCACTTGCAGAGTAGGTGAGAGGAGAGGTTGGTTGAGTCTGGAGCAGTCACACTGACCCAGGTTAACTAATCCTGAAGGCATCAGCTTCTGCTAGAGCACCCGTTTGGCCTCAGAGCGTCATACCCTGAGAGTGGTTCGTCTTGCTACATGTACCTAATTTATTTGTGCTTAATACCTGTGTCTGCAATGGCCAGACGTGAGGGGAAAGACTAGTTACTATGCGTGAGTACTATCTTATTTCTGTTTATGCAAGTGAGTAGGAAAATAAAGATCATTTTGGAGTGAGAAAGGAGAAAAATAATTTCCTAAGCACAGTTTTCTAAAATATGCCCAAATCTATACTGTGTCTTACCGTGGGCTAGAGAAGATTGAACTGCCTAGTCCACTAAGCTCAAATTTTCATAATTCTTCTGCTTTTTAAAGTTCAGCTTTAACTGGAGACAACTACTGGCTCTCCAATTAAAACAGCATTTCCCTAGTTTTGGTCAAGATTGCCCTCTTAAATAGTAAAACACTAAAGAAAGCTGTGGCTCACTTCCCAGTTTGCCAGCTCTCATGCTTTTACCATGAGATTTGGAAACTTGGTGTTCTCTTTAGTCTCTGCTGTGGAGTTCTGTTCATTTGAGGGTTTCTGTTCTTCATTGTGACATACAGAGTAAATAAGTGCATATGGTGCTGGCTTTGCCTTTGTATACTTACAGGGTCTGCTTTGTGTCTGCTACTCCCAGGAGTGGTTAGTAGCTCTGGAGGTCTACAGCATCTGCATGTTCAAGGTAGGTGAGGAATCTTTTGGTGTACTATTTTTACTCACTTTTGTGAGTGACATTATGTCACTTCCTTTCCTTGCTTTGTCACTGAGTGAAATCTTGGAGCTGGAATGGGACACGTATAAACAAGAGATTTATCAGCAGTTGTCCTTCTGATAGTGCCTCCATCACCATTTGTGTGTATCATGATATGGTCAGGCTCTGAGCCTTGAGAGGGGTCCATATGTGACACTGTCCAGGGAAGAGAAAATTATAATTGACCATAGAGACTATAAAGCATCATCTATATCTATAATCTCCATCTTGCTAAGAAAAGTTGCCAACGATTACTCTACACAGCACTTTAGGACAAACCATCAGGGACTTTGATTATATCTGACAGTTTTCAGTAGGAAATGCAGTCCTTTCTTGGTGCAGGCTATTCCCCTGCTAAATTTTTTTCTTAATTTGGGAACTTCTGTCTGTAATGTAATTTATTTTCTGTGCAGGAAGAATCACACATAGTACTTGTACCCTTTTTTCCCCAGCTTTGCTTCACACACACAAAAGTCACCTTAGTCCCATTAATGTTCATATTCATATTTTGTGCCTGACAGAAATAAAAAACAGACTAAAGAGTTATTTGCTTACCTTTGACATTTTTACTTATTCATTTTATAAAAATGTATCCCTTCTAACAATTGCCTGATAATGTGTAGAAACTGCAATGGTGTGATGGTGTGCTATGGAAAAAAAAAAAAAAAAAAGCAATCTAAAGTCCTACCACAACTGCAGGGTAAGAAACCCTCCTGTGGTACTACTGACTTCTTCAGGTAGAAGCTTCCTGACATTGCTCTCCAATCAAACAAGGATGGTGTCTTGTAATTCAATAAGCCAAAAGTATTTCTGCAACAGTACTGCTTCCGTTTCAGAAAAACATCCCACAGTTCTCAACTTTATTAGCACACTGACTGTTAAATCCTCAAAATACTACTGCATACTGTGAACAACCACTTCATTTTAAAAGCTCACTATGAAGTGCAAATAATTCCACATCCACTGCATAATGATACTTTACTGTCGATTTGGAGTAAAGTTATCTTCCCAAGCAAGCAGCTGTTGAGCTGGCTACCACAGTAGAATCCTGTTCTTGGCCAGGGTTTTTCTCATCTTGGTAGTAAAGATAATAGTTTTAAGGCTTAGCATACATGACAAAGCAAAACTGCAGTAACACACAATTGCTTCCATGCTAAATTATTTCTTTAACTAATACTAAAATCATATAAGCCTTACAAACAGTCATGCTCTGTGTTCTTGGGATGGTATTTAAGATATGTTTAACAAAGGTGCTGAGCAAAGGCTAATTGTATTAAGGTTTGCAGTCATCAAAGAGTGTCTTGGGGATTTTTCTTGGCCCCTTTTCTTGGAGCATGTGTGTAACTTAAAGCAGTCAGTCCCATGCAAAGTGTTTGGTGGGGGTGGCTCTGGGGAGCCTGTACCCCGCATGTCCAGCTGCCATCAGCTGCAGCTCTGGGACAGAAAGGTCTCTAAATGTTTTCTGCATTTTTCCTTTATCACTTTGTGCTCTTTGGGTCTCATCTGGCTTATTCAATACAATAATTTTAGTATCAGACTTTGGATTTCAGACCCAGAATTCTAAGTAATAAATTTCAAAAGAGTTCCCTGAATCAAAATCCCTCCTAAATTATCTCCCAGGTTGACTTATCTCTGCTACTTTTCTTTATTTCATAGGAAAGAACAGAATTTTCTGTACCATATTCTGCTCTCATGTTGCATCTATTTCCATGTAATTCTAAATGATATTTCTCCACTGTAACTGAAACAGAATTTAGTCAAAAGTACCAAATCTTTCTTATCCTACTTAAGTGAGAAGCAAGAGTGATGTCATATCATTTTTAGTGGACTATCAGTGTAAAGGGACCATATCTGAATCCTGTTCTTCCAGACGAAGGAATACATTTCTTGACTTTTAAAAAGTGATGAAAATCAGTAACATGATATTTTCAGATGCATCTCCAGTTAGTACAAATGTGTACCAACAATAAAAAAAAAATCAATAAAAGAAATATGCAGGATTTATAAATTCATTTGGGGTTACAACTGGTGAAATAACTTAAGTTGGCCAACACTACAAACATTTGTGCTGAATATCCAAAATATTTTCAGCAAGGATATATATATATATTTAAAAGTATAATATATATCATTTAATTTTGGCCATTCCCAAACATAATGATCTATTTTTCTTTAGACAAAGTTAATTGTAAAAAATTTTAATAATCCCAAAGTAGTGAAACATTTTCATTGGTTCATGATTCAAGTTTAAGTATCACATCAAGACCCAATTTATAGATAGGATGCTGCTCCAATTTGGTACCTGATACTTTTCACTTTTGTGAAAGTGGATCAGCATTGATTCATCCTGTTTCATTCATCCTCAAGCCTTTTTATGATGAAGTTCGCAGGAACTTCACTGAAAACTGAATAAAAATGGGAAAGCAAGCCAGAATTTGGCTCACTCCTTCAGTCACTGAAAGCAGAATTATATAATGTGTTTGATGCTCACCTGTGCTTGCCAGGAGCTGCAATTTACACTAGTGTGGGGTATTTTGGTGGCAAAGGGGGACGCTGTGTATCTTTTTTCAGAGATGAACAACTTGTGTAACTCATGAGAAACTGCTGATGCAGACAGCTTAGCAAGTTTCAAGGAAGTGATTGCATATTTATGTGGAATACAAGAACATTCACATTTGCATTAGGTAGGATATAAATAAATCTGAAGGGCTTGTCTTCCCCTAATTCTATAGCATTTTAACTGTATCAAGAGAATTTAAGTAATGTAACCCTCAATTTAGAATGCATGAAAATCTTGATGTAAAAAATACACAATATCTGTTTCATGGGAATAATCAAACCCATAATAGTCTCCTTCTCAACTACCTACCTGTGACCATGCATATAATTGAATAACTTACAGTTCTCAAGTGACTGTGAATTAGCAAACTCCTTTCTGTGTCTGTAACTGACCACGTGTATTTTCACGTAGCACTTGGATGCAGAACACAGTCACAGAAGAACCAAGATTCGTTTTCAAATCACAGACATTTCAGAGTTGGAAGGAACCTCTAGAGATCATTTAGTCCAACTCTCCCACTGAAGCAGGATCATTTAGATCACATTACACAGGACTGCATCCAGACAGGTTTTGAATATCTCTAGAGATGTTAGCTGTGTCTGTTTATGAAGACCCTGATATTGAAGGAAGTATTACTTTATCACCATGCGTTTTCCTCCTGAGCTATGCCCCTGCTACAGCAGTGGAGTTCTTGAGTCTGACAGATCAGTGTTGAGGGACATCTGTATAAACCAAGAAGAGTTTTGGGGAGAGACAAAGCTTGTATTAAGCACCTAAAAACCCAACATCCTTGTCTTTGCCAGGGTTTTTCTCATCTTTCCTCTGATACAAAGCTTGTCCCACTTCACTACTAGAAATCTGTAGATACGCTACCAGTTTCAGATGAGGAATGACAACAAATATCTGCACATCAAAAGTCAGAGTTATGCTTTGTGATTTCTTCTGAACAAAATAGTAAGACCTCTGACAACTACTTTCTGGAAAACAAGCAGTGATGTCAAAATGTAGTGTGTAAAAATCAGCTACAATGAAGAATAGCCTTTTGTAATTAGACAAATATATGTCTTACATCTGGTTTTAATATATAGTACAATATGGTTTAGTAATTTTAAAGAAATATTAGAAGCACTTGGATATAAACTTTTCTGGATAAATTTTTCTGGTTATCCTTTGGAAACATTTCTAAAGTCAAGAAGGGAGGATTCTGCCTCACTGAGTTAGTTTACAAATATTTATAATTTGTAAATTTATTTAACAGATCAGAACATATTTTAATGTGAAATGTTTACTTTTTGTAGCAGTAACAGCTACAGAATTTCTTTTAGTAGCTAATTTAAAATAAGTATTTTCTGACAGTGTATTTTCTTGGATTTTTTTGAATTAGGAAAAAATAAATAAAATTATTTCTGGCAAATCACAAGCTTGCTCAGCAACAATCAGTAGCTGTGAAGACTAGATCACAAGTGACATCACTGATCCATTTTACTTCTCTTGTCCCTAACCATGTGAGTTTTATCTGCTGTACATCTCTGACAATTTACCTCACATTTTTAAGAATTAATTGAAAATGGAGAAAATATGAACCCTGTAGCAGCTCTATAATGATATATCAAAAATTATTTCAATCTATTATGTATACTTATTTTCCAAAGACCTTCTGCATTCGCTACTTTCTCATGTGAATTGAGACCTATCCTAAGAACTTCACATTTAATTCATCCTCACTTGAGAAGTCATACAGTAATTGCTCTGCCTTCAGATACTGCCAACAACTGCTAGAGTTCCTCCTCAAACCCTGTCATTCCTTTGACTTTTCTTGCTGTGTAAATATAATTTCTTTTGCATTAGAGAGATACCTACATGTTTTCAGATCTTGATTCTTAATCTATTCAAACTAATCTAACTAAACCCAAGTAAGCTGTGATCACATGTGGGATGTAGTTGCTCTGAGTAGGAAAGCAGTGATGTGCAGCTGAAGGCTGTGTTTGCATAGCGATGCCTAGAAAGAGTGTTTGTCCGTGGCTTAGGAGCACATCTGAAGAGATTCACTATTCTGTATTGTTGCACTGATTCAATGTACATAAAGCTGCACTGAACAGCAAAAGTATCCAACTGGTACAAAACTATCAAAATGTAGTTATTCGTAGTGTTGTCCTTTCTGATTGTTTCTATTTCTGTGTCATTGTACTGTAACCTGGACAAACTAATTTTACTTCTTTTTCAAGTTCTCCTTAAAGCAGCAAAATAACCAATAGCAAAGAATATGTAAGGGAAAAAACGGAGCAGCAGAAAAAAATGTTTAACCTTTCCGCTTGGAAGTTTTAAATAAAAGAAGAAGAAAGTACAAGACAAGAACCTTTCCTTGCAGACTTGTAAAACAAAGCTTTTGGAGGAGGGGAACACCCCATCCCTATGATCAGCTGAGCTTGTGCAGAAAGCCTGAATGAGGGCTCCCTCATTTTTCACTGCTTCAACATTCATTAGAAGCAAATGAACTGTATTATAATTGTGAGTTAATATATGGTTTCAAAGGCTTGTGGTGGCAAAGACCATTCAGAATCTTCTGACGGAAATTCTGAGTGAATGCCTATGAGAAAAATCAGATCCATATTTGTTCCAGGCAAAACCATCCTTTATCATCTCTTTTGGTTGGTAACAAACTTCAGAAGGTTCAACTTAAGGAAGGACTATTTCACGGTAATATGTCTAAGAATGTAGCAGAACTAAGAATGTCTAAGAATGTTTTGGAGAACTTATACTATAAGCCATCTCCACCCTGGATGGATATGAGGTTCAGAATAGTATCTGCAACATTCAGTAATTCAAATGCAGTTTGAAGCTGTAACACTTAAGAGATCATTCTGGTTCAGAAACAGTTGGCTGTGTCATTACACAGTTTGCTTAAAATGAATTAATAAAGTAATACAACATGGCTGCATACAATTATACTTCATTACTTTTAAAAATATATCCATAAAACTTTATGGTGCCTGTTGCACAGTACCCACCATTTTCCTGATCACTTCATGAATGATTCTGAGTTACAGCACCTCCATCTTGTGGTAAACTTGAGAAACAGGTCTTCCTTAGTGCTATCTGCCAAAACTACCTCTGGAAAAAAATACGATAATAAAAATCTCTCCAGATTTGAACTTGGCTCCAGGGAGTTTGTTTTTAGTGTGATTTCTCTCTCCCGATTTTGCACTTGTCATCTGGGACAGTCCTCTTTTTAACACAGAAACCTTGTTTCTTACAGGCTTACAGCAGGAGGAACTTGACTCTCTCTGAGGAGTCAGGGAGGTACTGTGCTTCTATGAAGTGAGGGATAATGCTGCCAGTGAATTGCAGTATTTAGGCACTGAAACCTGTTAAAATTTGTAAATACCTGTGATGGAGGCAGCTCTCAGTTCTCATTGTTCCATTGCCATTGTAAAGGCTTTTTCTTGAAGTTAAAACATCAAAGCAGAAGTTTTCCAGTGCCACAGTTGACTAGGAACATACATGTGTGTATATCTGTATTTTGGGTTTAAAATTATGCTCGTCAATTTAGAGAAACTTATTCTGAAAGATTTTCCAGTCCCAAGAACATTCACAACTTGTACTGCCCCAAACCTCATTGATGGCTGGTCTGTCTGTGCACATTTGGTAGCCATGGAGTACAGTTCAGATATCCACACTGGGCTACCAGATGAAATTCTAATTTCAAAGTGCATTGTTTTTCTTCTTTGTTTATATTGATCTTTCTAGTTTTCTATCACTGAGATGCCATGTTCTGTGAATGCAGAGAGACTTTTAGCAAGCAATGCAGCTAAATGCCAGATGTGAAGTTCCTCTCATTTTCTACCCTGATATTGCAGCAGTTCTATGTGTTACAGGACAGCTATAGACAATTATCTTCAACATACCCAGCTCCCTCACCCTCTTCTTGTTTCCAGTGTGCTACACCTCCATGTCTCAGATTTACTCCAGTATTTTAAATTCTTGCTTATTGTGGGGAGCTCAAAACTGGACACAGTACTCAGCTGTGGTCTCACAAGTGCAGAGAAGGAGGAGTATGCTGATAGCCTTTACTGGCACAGACACACTGATAATTCAATTCAGCTTTCCTCTCTAAGAGCCTCAGGTCTTTCTTCTGGAGGAGTCCTTTTTAGTCTATTGGTCTTCAGTCTGTGCTGCTGCATCAGGTTACTGTGTCCTGGCTGTAGGAGGTTTGGTTTGTTTTTTTTTTTTTTTTTCATCTGTTGAACATTCTGTTTGTCAAAGCCTCTTCGAATGGCAACTCTACTCAGGATTTAAATAGTAGTAGCAAATCATCTGAGCCACAAATGATAACTGTGTTGCAATTTAAGAACATAAAAATTTCTGTGCTGAGCTGCCTAATATTTTCTCTCTGAAAATGGTCATCAGAGAAATACATGATAAACCGAGAAAATTTAAAGTTGTCCTTGTTGTCCTATGAGCTACTACTTCAGTAGTTTAGGGACTTTTAAACTTTCAGTGTGTATTTAGACCTTTCTCTTCAATAGCAGGAAAGGAAGCTAGTCCATTTATATTTTTTTGCTGACAAACCTCCTGTAGTAATTAATTCATAGTCTGAAGATGAATTATGCAACAAAAATCTTTGGGAATTTGTTGATTTTTTTTTTTCTACTTCTTTCATATTGAGAAATTAGAGTCATTTGCCTCTCAGCTCATGTACCATTCCTATTTCTCTAGTCTCAGTTGTCTTCACCTTTGATTTCAGAGCAGACTATGTTGAAAAGTGTTTTCTGTTTTGTACTTCAATGCTTGCCTAGCAGTTCCTAACATTTGATTGGCATTTTTGACTGCTGCTGAGCAATGAGCTGGCATTTGGGGATAACCCTGTCCAGGAAATTTAGCATTTCTTCTGTGAGTGGCAGTAGGTAATTAACCAACATTGTGGATGTGTAGCTTGAGTTATTTTTCCCATACGTGCTATTTTGTGTTTATTGACACTGAGTTTCATCTGCCATTTTAATTCCTTGTCACCTGCTCAATCCACCCACAGCTCCCTGCAGCCAGTTTTTCTTTAGACTACTCTAAGCAAACTTGTAGCAGGAAGGGGGAGCAACAGCAAAGCCTTCACAGGCAAAAATTTATTTGATTGTAACTCATTTAATTCAAAATCATAGGCTGAAAAGATTTTTGTCCTTAAACATATTTTCCTTTCCATAGCTGCATACCATGATCCCCATTTATACAGCTCCTGTTTGAGTCTCAGGGTCTCAGTGTGCTGGTACACAAAATTCAGCATTATATAATTGCCAAACACCCTTTCTGCATTTCTGAAACTGAAAATTTCTTGCTTACTGGATTCAGCATGGTTCCAGTCACTGTTGGAGGCTTTAGGCTGCTCCTGTCACATCCACATGCATGTAGGCTCTCTTAACATAGCTGCAACTTCCAAAGCTACACAAACTTGTGTGTCATCTACTGTACATCTGCATATCCATGGTTATGGGGGGCAGGAGCGGAGAAGTTCCCCTCCACACCCCTTTCTGTAGTTCTGCATTCCTGGTGCCTCAACACTTTTATGCTTCATCCTGGTCAATGGAACTGACTTGAAATCCAGTTCGTGCTCCTACAGTAGTCCTCAACAACCACCAGAATGTCTCAAGAAGGAAGCTGATAATATATACTAAACATGAAGTGTCGTGAAATGCAGGAATGAAGAATGTTCCACAAGAAATTTCAGTCAAATTCCTGGCTAGGCAGGAGGCAAGTGTTTTCAGGGGTTAGCAATAGCAACTGCTATTAGACTTGAAGTACCTCTAGCAGTCAGTGGGTGCATTGCTGTTGTCAGTCATGCGTTATTTTAAAACTCAGGCTTTGGAGGAAATGGATTAAATATGGTAGCTGGATTAGGACTTTCTGTCAATCAAAAATCACTACAGCATAAGAACCCTAGGGATAGGATCATTCCATGAGCACTTAGAGACATGTGAAAAGCAGGTAAGTTGAAGAGAAATTTGGTGTGTTTATTTTTGGAATGAATGCTTACAGGTTTGCACAACGTATTGGCTCAGCTTTCAGAATATTATTTTTTTCCACTCTGCTGAAAACAAAGGGTGTCATCACAACAACCTGCTACTTTATGTTGGTTTGCACACTAGCTGCAGAGCTTCTGTTCTTCATAATGTTGTATATGTGAAATGTTATGTATTAAACATATATATGTAAAATGTTATGTATTAAAAATGTTACGCATGCATGTATGTATGTGAGCACTCCTGCTCACAGAAGTAGTTTGAAGCAAGGCAAAGGGGAAATGAACCTGTGTGGAATTGGATGTGGAGAATTTGAAAGGTAGAAACTTAGTTCTTAAATTTGTTTTAACAGGACATACAAAATTGTAGAAAGTAGAAACTAGTGCTCATGAAAGTCAATAGTGATACTGCAATATTTGTATATTCTCTATGGAGACCTTTTGCGTTTTTACGTTAGAATATCACTTGAAAGATGAAATATAAAATGCTAATATGTCTAGCAGGTTTTATGCCTGTGTTATCACTTGCAAATCATAATTAAAAACAGTGCACACATTTGCTTGCAAACACTGAGTGAACTCTAATAACTGGGTCTCAAATTCTGCCCATCCATTTTTTGTTATCTACACCCAAAAAGGTTCAGCCAATGTTGGGGAAAAAGAAAAAAAACACCAAATGCAATTTTGATGATAAAATAAGAATTAATTTCCATATTCTCTACCCCTCTTTTCTTAAAGTCAAGTTCTCTAGAATCATTTTGTTATACACAGAAATCCTTAGTGAGATTCCCATATTCTTCAAAAAATGCTAGAATGCTTTCAGAAAAATTATATATTTCATGAAAAAAAAAATATTGACCATCTGCATAGGTTTGAAAAAACAATTTATTCCCTTCCATTTTCACATCAGGTTCAATGCCTCCTGCACTTCTAATTAATAAAAAAAAAATGCAATAAAACAAAAGACACACCCAAAAAAACGAGCACCACAAAAAAAACGCAAACAACACAACCCAAACATCACCATTTCAAATATTACTTAATTTATGTATATATGAAATATGTTTTCCCTCGCAGGAACGAGATTCTACCATGGGGCTTTATAATAGAACACAGTTTCTTGGCTTGAATCAATTCATTCTTAAGGTTTGCATAAACTGTATGTAGAAACCGTACACCCCCAAGTCTTGGGAATGTTAAGTATCTGGGATGCACATGGAGATCAATTAATGTTCTGACATTTCTGTCTACCTGAGTAAAGGATCAGGCCATCAGTCTTGAAAACTGTTATCTATTACTGCACTTTATGCCATAATTTGTATTTTACTTCTGGATTTACATAGGTGTTTTTATTATAGCTTGCTCTCAAAATCAGAAGGTACAAAGGGAAGTGCATTAGTGGGGGTCACAGGAGACAAAGTAAAATTATTGATTGTTTTCTCTTACTTACCTAAAAAGGCAATGCTATTGGTATTATTCAGCATTCCTTGCCTTGCTTCTCCTTTATAATTGTATCTGTTTCTCATTGTTAAATAATTCCTCATCCAAGGTAGTCTATTATTTCTGGAATTTGTAGAAAGGTTAGTGAGTCTCTAGAGTTGTGATTACTTTTTTCTAGCTGACATTTATTGATCTCATTACCTTCATGCTCATATTTCAGAAACTTTTTTTTACATTTTGTTACCATTTCAAAGGTGACAGAAATGTTGCAGTGCTCACTGTATTAGAACTGTATGTAATTAAAATTTGTACTGTGTTTCATCAGAAATTCACTGTCAAAACCTCAGCATGTGTTGTTTACAAATGAGATTGTTATAATTAGAACACAAAATAACTGTAAAAATAGACTGATATTATATTTGAAACAAACATCTATTTTATTTCTGCATAGAAAACTGTGATATTTTTGGTTATAAACACATTGCTGCAATACCATACACTGGTAGAAATCAGATTAAATCTATGCCTGTGCAGATATCAGCAAGCCCACTTGAGCACATTTTAGGAGACAGCCATGCTGGAGAAGAAGCTGTGCAAGTCTCACACTGGGTTTTTATGTGGAAGTGAATTTCATGTTCTGATTTTATTGTATATTTAATTTTCTATTCTTAATTTTCACTGAAATTTAAGTCATTACAACAGCATTGTGAGTTTTCTTTAAAGTACAGGGAAATTTTTCAGTTACTTGAATGGAATTTACAAAAGGATTGAAATGTTTTAACCTATTAAGGAACAAAATTAGGCCAAAATTCACTCAACAAACCCTCTTAGTATACTTGTTTTAGAATGAGATCTAGGTGTCAGTCTTAAAGGAACTGTTTCATAGACTCCTAATATCATGAAGGACTTTGTGTTCACCAAACATCTGAATTCCAGAGGACACCAACTGACAAATGCTGCTGTCAGTTTGAAATTTCTCCTGTGTTTTTCATCTTTCTTTGTAAAGTCTTTTTAAAGGTTGGCTGCAGAACTGTTAATGTGGAAAGATGATGAAATGCTGGCAACAGGATATGTACAGAACTAACAGAATGTTCTTGTGCCAGTGCATTATAAATACTTCCATAGAAACCTTCAGATCTGGTATACTGTAGGCAGTACAGTGGTTGAATGGGTGTGAACATCTTAGACTTGAGTTCTGTACTGCTTTGCTGAAACTGGCTAAATTACCTCCTTGTTGTTGAGATTCCTATACAAAAAATGAATTGCGACTTCAATGAAGAGGGTAAAAAGAAAAAACAGTACAGGAAATAAATTAATACAGATGCTGATATCTTAAGCATTTAAAGATGTATTTCTATATGATTCCATTACTATATGGACACCAGACATCTTTACACATATATATATACACAAAATTATATATATGTAATGTGTATATGGAATCATAGAATCACTAAATGTTTTGGGTTGGATGAGACCTTAAAGACTACCATGGGGAAGGATGCCTCCCACTAGACAAGACTGTTCAAAGCCCCATCCAGTCTGCCCTTGACTACTCCAGGGATGCAGCAGCTGTAGCTTCTCTGTGAAACCTGTTCCATTGTCTCATCACCCTCACACTTAAGAATATAATTATATCCAACTTAAATCTCCCCTCTTCCAGTTTAAAGTCATTCCCCTTTGTCCGACCACTACCTGCCCTTTTAAAAAGTCCCTCCCAAAATTTTTTGTAGGCTCCCTTCAGGTAGTGGAAGGCTTCTATGTGATCTCCAGGGAGCCGCCTTTTCTCCAGACTGAACAATCCCAGCTTTCTCAGCCTGTCTCCATAGGGCAGTCCTCTGACCATCCTTGTGACTCTACTCTGAACTAGCTTATAGGAAAGAGTTGCTTTTTATTTCTCATTTTTTAGGTAGAGACTCTTAGTGAGCTACAATACTAAGTGTCCCTCTCCATCCAGAAACTATCTGTAGTAACTTGTAATTCTTTTCTTAAGACAAGAGTATATGGAGTCCCAACATCAGTGATCTTTATCTAACTCATGTGATGTTTCAATTGTTCCCCCTCAACCCCCTCTTTTCTTAAGCTGAATTCTCATTCACTTTGTAAAAGTAACATGACTTCTTTTTGACAAACATAACTTGAGAGTCCTTTGTAAATTGTATGTCATCTTATGCCAATTAATAAGCCTCAAAGGCTAAAGATGAAGCCAGAGTAAACACAATATATATGTACTGACAGTCCTGGGTGCCTTATGGCAATACTAGTGTAAGACAAAAAGAGTCATTCTGGCTTGTCAAGCTGAAATTGTCTGTGTCATAATTTTACCCCAGCTGACAATTATGCACTACACAGCTGCTTGCTCATTCCCAGCAGGTTGGGTGAGGAAGAGAACTGGAAAGGTAAAAGAAAACTCATGGGTTGAGATAAAGACATTAATTGGTAAAGCTAAAATTTCACACACAAGCAAAGCAAATTAGGGAATTCATTCACTACTTCCTATCAGTAGACAGCTGTTCAGACATCTCCAGGGAAGCAGGTCTCCATCACACATAGCCATTGCTTGGGAAGACAAAATGCTGTAAATCCAACCATTCCTCCCCTTCCTTTTTCTTCCCTCAGCTTTTTATTGCTGAAGATGTCATCATACAGTATAGAGTATTCCTTTAGTCAGTTAGGAACAGCTGTTCCATCTCTATCCCCTCCCAACTTCTTGTGTAGCCCCAGACTACTTGCTGGTTGGGTTTTGTGAGAAACACTAAAGGCCTTAATGCTGTGTAGGCACTGCTCAGCAGTAACGAAACAATTACATATAATCAACAATCTTTTCAGTACAAGTCCAAAACGTAGCCCCGTATCAGCTACTATGAAGAGAATTAATTCTATCCCATCCAAAACTAACAGCATTATGGTATTCATTGTAGGTGTTGTGTGTATTACCACACAGCAAGTGAAAATATATGTGTGTTCCCTGAGGAGATCTAAGCTAAGCTACCATTGCAGGTCATACCAAGAGAAAGGAGACATCTCATCCTGCTGATGGAAAAATCAACATGATGGAAATTTCCTTCATCATTCCTTCACAATAGGAGTCCTCACCTGTTCCTAGGCTACTTCATTATGATTGTCCTTGGAGCACTCCTTGAAATAAATGTGTGAGTTGGAAAAGAGATTGACAGCTCTGATTATGTTAATTATTTAAATTAATGATCTGTGTGGCTGAAACATAGGCCAACAGCATATCTGGCTATCTGTGGATATCATGGCTACCTATGGAAAGCTTAAGCAATATTTTCCTTCTCTTTGCATTCTTTTGAAGTAAAAAATAGCTGTTCTTCAATTAATATTCAATTCTGGTTCACAGTAATAAAATACAGTAACTTTACTTGCCTTTTAAGGCCACTAGCACATACATTGCTAAACCAAGGAGACCATCCTGGTGACCATCGATGAGCATTGAAAAATGTGAATCACCTCTCTTGCAGCTGTCCAGCAACTAAGTAAAGTTTTGGTGGGGTTTAGCAGTAAGAAAATGTACGAGACTTGGAATGTAAACTATATTCTTGCTTTAGACAGAGATTGAGTTATTAAATATTTATGCAAACATAATAAATTGGCAAGCGGATGAAAACACTGCTACAACTTCGTCTCTTTCATATATCATCTTCCTGAAAAAAAGTACTTGCTGCTAAAATAGAATTTGAGCTCTGATATATAATCTTCATGTCAGTGGCTACTTGCCATTAATCTGTGTCCATTCAAATTTAGGTAAGAAGAAACCACATAATACTATTTCTGAATCAAAAATGGAAGACATCTTTACATTATTGTATACATATTCTGGAAGCAAGAAGCTCTTGTTAGCAGAGAATTAAAGTCCAATTTGTATTTCCAACCTGTTAACTTAGGTCAATGACATATCCTGCAGCCTTCTGAAAACAGTAAAATTCTTGTATATTTTTAACTGAGTATGAAATCATCAATCTTCCCCAGTATCACCTAGTAATACTTAGCATTCTTCCTTATGATTGTTACACCACTGAGTAATTCTCACAATAACTCTGAAGGAAACATTATCTTGTCTTTTTTTAGTGATCAAGAAAGTAATGCAGAGAGGTTGCTGAATGTCACATGAGAGATGTATCAAGAAAAAGTTAGAGTAAGGATGAATTATTTAAATGGGATTCTTGTTCAACTATATGACTTTATTAAAATCAGTGGAGCATAAGACTATAAGAAAAGTAGGGCATGATTTACCACTCTTCATTGATGTATATACACACACACTTTGGGTTATATCATGAAGACTGCTTCATTTTCTGGCTACACAATTAATAGCAAGCTGTAGACTATAAAGTGATTGTTCAGCACTTAGACATTCCAAAAAGCTCCATCCAAAGTAAAATGGTGTCATTGATTCTGCATGGACTAGAGAGTAGAATAATTTAGCCATCAATGCTTCAAGTGTATAAACCTTGACAGATTCAAGTTTTGGGTAATAAATAGAAAGCTGCTTACGTAAGTGATTCACAACAGGAATGTAAGTACTGTTTAGATAAAAAGAGGTAGTTTGGGATTAAAAATGTTTAGATAAGCAGTATTATGTTTACTTCAAATGGAATAAAGTAGGGAAGGACTATAATAATCTAAATTAATTAAGAAATAAAGACAGAAATAATGAAGCTCTTATTAATACTTCAGGAAAAATGTAATTGGTGTCTTTTAAGATTCAGAAAAAAAAAAAAAAAAAAAAAAGAGAGAGCAGAGATTTGAAGTAGCCATTTCATGGAAAGCAAAACAAAGCAGCTTTGTTCAGCTCAGCTAACCTTGTGTTTTGACATTCACCAGGAACTCTAAATAAGAACCAAACCTTGAAAAGTGTTCCTCAAAATATATGCTGCACTGAGGAAAGCAAATCAAACTTTCAAGCTAAAATTTATCCATGTAATCTACATAAATAATTACTATTTCTAATATTTGGGCCTAATTTACAAAGAATTAGGAGTCTTTTGGGTTAGTAGATAATGTCTTCAGCTAGAGTAATAGGAGAACTAATGGTAATGTTATATATTCAAGGCTTTTGTAAGAATTTGTTGTCATACCTGACCATACTTAAGAGGTGAAAGTTTCTAGAGAAACTCTGATTCCGTTGACCTCCTTTCAGTGGGGCAAAACTTCACTTTTCATGTGAACCCTGAGGGAAGCTCTAATTATGAACCACTAGAACAGAGAAGAGTTAGAGGCAGGTGGATGAGTTAGAGAAACTGAGGGTGGATGTATATGTAATTTCACCAGTTACAAACTGAAGGTCTTCACATATTGCCAAGACTTGATTTATAACTTCAAAATTTCCATTATGAAGATAAAATATACTTTATATCTGTACTAAGCCATTGATTACTGTTATATGTCAGGAACCTCATTTGTGTTTTTTACTTGAATTGTCTTGCTAAGATATTGATCTCACTCACTCACTGATCACTGTGAGAAAGACCGCTTGTAAAAATCATGTTAGGATTAGGGTATGTTCTTACTGCAGGCTTCACTTGGGTTCTTCTGCTTTGGAAAACCTCTCATGTTAAACTAACTCAAACAAGAATAATCATCACGTGGAACAGTATTCAAGCTGGTTTGTCTACACCCTCTGTTCTTGTTTGAGTGCTAAAGCAAAATCTCTAGAGGTGTAGTGCCAGAAGATTCCTTGCAGTCTTTGAATTTTCTTATGTGTGGAGGCATGGGGGAGGATATCTTTATTCTTTCTGAGCACAGTAACATGATGATAGGAAAACATTTTAGGATTGGGACCCTTGAGCAGTTCTAGCCCATATCCACATGGAGGAACAGCTGGTGAGTCATGCTAACTGTAGTTTGTACCTATAAAGGACTTCATGTGCAGATGGAACTCACATTGGGAACAATACTTGAATTACAGTTTAAATAAAATTCAGAATGTATACAAGGTTTTAAGGATATGTCTATATTGTTAATGCTGCAAAGAAGTGTAAGAATTAGCTCAACCATTATAAATAGTATAACTGCATTAATATGGCTCACCGTGGCTCTATTTTCAGAGTATATTTATGTCAGAACTAGCAGCCTTAGAGCTAGGCTGAATATTTCAATTTGACATGACAGTGCAACTGTGCAATGAGGACAATCTCTACACAGAATAATTAGAAAATGCCTACAGAATATTTTTTTTTTTTTTTTTTTGTGGAGGGTGGCAATAAATGCTAGCTAACTAATCTTTATTAATGATAAAAACCTGTGTAAACTGAGAGAACAGATGAACTGGAGAACATTTCATTACTCTAATCATCATCTCTTAGTGACAGCTGACCTGCTTCTCCACTTCTTTGCATCTTGAAAAGCCACTAACACTTCTGCAAAGAAAGCATAATGTTCTGAAAGGTTGTATTTTACATTCACTGTGCTCAGCTGAAAATTACTTTATGAGATCTAAGGTAGTGAAGGATTGGACCCAGATGAAGGCTCATATTAAGGCTCATATTTCTACATGACCTGTGATGAAAGAGAAGAAGGTGCAGCATCTCCAGAGACCTGAGGGAATGTTCGGGGAATGCTATAATTAATAACTAATAGTTCCATTTGACAACTCTTAATCTCATTTTCTCAGGCTTACGTCCTACAGATTGTTTATAAATTAGATTGGTGGTCATAGTAACTACTGCCCTGGGTCTGCAAAATGAAGTGAGCCTAAAATGACTTCTACTTTTCACAGCAGGGTCTGTTGAGTGCATCATCCTTCTCAGGAGGATAGAACGGGTACTGCAATGTCTACTTTGGGGCAAATCATTTCCCTTTCATACACTTTTAGTAATTGAACTGTGGAAGACTCTCTAAGTTTAAGGAGGACAATACTTCACTGATAGTGAAGCTTTTTTCAGCTCAAGCTTGTGCTGAAGCTCCTCTGCAGGCAACATGGATTAGGCAGCCTGCCTGCATAGTTGCAGCACACAAACAAGTATCTCTGTTGTGTGCATGTGGTTTGGGTCTTCTGTACCCTCTTCTTCAGCTTGTATTAGAACATCTTCAGGTCTGTGGAGCAAAGGACTCTCCATGTCTCTTCATGACAGAAATAGCACAGAGGCTGAGATTTCTGTGCAAGTTGTTGAGATGAGATGTAATTTATCTTTCTGTTCTGAAAACTGGCTTCATCATAGAGAAGCAAAGTTTTGGACAGCTGAGTGCATTCACAGGGAAGAAAGATGCTTGTCCTGCATATTCAATGACCAAATTCAACCTGAAGTTAACACTTTTATCTTAGAGGATACTTTATCTCAGAGGAGTAAATTCAGAAAGAACTTGTAGTTAACAAAATATATAAATAATTTGCCAACATGAATTTTGAAAAAAAAGAAGACCCAGAAGAGGCCATTCAGTCTCATCTCTGTGCCTGGCAAGATCATGGAGCAGATCCTCCAGATCCTCTGCTAAAGCATGCAGGTAATAAAGGGGTGATTGGTGACATCCAGCATGGCTTCACTAAAGGCAAGTCCTTCCAGACTAATTTGATGGCCTTTTACAATGGGGTCACAGCCTCAGTAGAAAAAGGCAGGGGAAAAGCTGTCATCTACCTGAACCTGTGTAAAGCATTTGAAACTGTCACAGACAACATTCTGGTCTCTAAACTGGAATGATACGAATTCCATAGATCAGCCACTTGTTGGATAAGAAACTGGCTGGATGGTTGCACCCAAAAAGTTGTGATCAGGGGCTCAGTGTCCAAATGGAAATGTATGATGAGTGGTGTTGTTCCTCAAGGGTTGGTACTTGGACCAGCACTATTAAACATCTTTGACAATGATATGGAGAGTGGAATCAAGTGCACCCTCAGCAAGACTGCTGATGACACCAAACCATGTGGTGAAGTCAACACACTGGAGGGAAGGGATGCCATCCAGAGGGACCTTGGCAGGCTTGAGAAGTGGGCTCGTGTAAAGTGCGTGAAGTTCCACAAGGCCAAGTTCCAGGTTCTGCATCTGGGACAAGGCAATCCCATGCACTAATACAGTCTAGGAAGAGAAAGGATTGATGGCAGCCCTGAGGAGAAGGACTTGGGGATGATGATGGATCAGAAGCTCAACATGAACTGTTGATGTGTGCTTGCAGCCCAGAAAGCCAACCATGTCCTGGGCTACATTAAAAGAAACATAGCCAGCAGGTCAAGGTAGATGATTCTTTCCCTCTATTGTGCTCTTGCAAGACCCCAGATGGAGTACTGTGTCCAGTTCTGGAGTCCCCAGTATAAGGACAGAGCTCCTTGAGTATGTCCAGAGGAGAGCTACAAAAATTATCAGTGGGCAGGAACACCTGTCCTATGAAGACAGGCTGAGGAAGCTGGGATTGTTCTGCCTGGAGAGGATGAAGCTCTGAGGTGACCTTATAACAGCCTCCCAATATCTGAAAGGAGCCTAAAAGAAAGTTGAGGTAGAATTTTTCCATGGGTGTGCAGCAAAATGACAGAGGGTAGTAGTTTAAAACTTGAAGAGGGGAGATTTAGGTTAGATTAGAAGGAAATTCTTTACTGTGATGGTGGTGAGACACAGGAACAGGTTGCCCAGGGAAGTTGTGGAGGCCCCATCCCTGGAAGTGTTCAAGGGCAGGTTGGATGGGGCCCTGATCAACATGGTCTAGTGGGAGGTGTTCCTGATGATGGCAAGGGAGTTGGAACTAGGAGATTTTTAAGGTCCCTTCCAACACTAGTCATTCTGTGATTCTGTGAATAAATTTCAGGCCAGCCTGTAACTGTAACTTGTAGGAGGAAATAACCATATAAGCTAATTTTTGCCACCAGATTTATAGTGGTTGACTTTTTTCATTATGCTACTGTGTGATTTTTCAAAAGCCACTTTCCAATGTGAATTCTTTCTTCAGAGAAGTTTTCCACAGGTCTGTTACAGGCACTGTGTTGGTCTCAGTCCCCAGATTCTGATTTGTACTCTGTTTAATCTACGATCCACAATACCCTTTGACAAGGTGTCCCACAGCTCACCCACACGTGACACTGAGAGCCAAGTCCTTTTATTTATTCTGCACCTGGGTTTTTATTTTGACCCTCATTCCCCAGTGCAAAACACTCTATTATGGTTAACATAAGAATGATCTTAATATGTTGCTTCTAGATTTGGTTATTTCAGGTTTAGATATTCCAGATTGTTTTCTCTCTCACATTATGTCTTTATTAGTAAAATAGATCCAACCACTTTTACATATGGGTGTATGCACACGTATCATCAAATTTTATATGTGAGGCATTCTATATAAGACTGACAACACTATTTTACATATACTACCAAAAAATGACATTTGGTTTATCATGACCTTTTTATCTATACAGTTTAGTGGCTTGTGTGAGATTTTCTTTTTAACTGACATTATGTTCACAGAGATAGCTCTTGAGAGGCTAAAATATGAGTGTGGCTTATCAGTTTCATTCACTAAATATCTCAACACATGGGCTTTTACAGGATTAAATGAGAAAATTAAAATAATTCTTATCTACAGTTTGAAGTAATCTACTTAGAATAAATGAAAGATCTGCAGGTGACTACTAAAGCCGTGTGATTTATTGATTTATTTTTATCGACTTAGTAAGTAACAGAGCAGAGACAATACTTGTGCCTTGATGAAAAGCAGCTGAGTGTGCACAGCCAGGCTGGCGGTACATCGTGCCTGTCTCCTGCAAAAGGGGAAAAGAACAACCTGTTTCAACTGTTCCGCGGTGGAAGAATGTCATGCCTGCGATCCTGTGTAAATGATTTAGGTCGTAACCGGCAACACACCCCGAAATTCACGAGCTTTCACGGGTGACGATCGAGACAAGCACAGTCACAAGCTGGGGGTGCCCGGGCAGCCTGGCCAACTGCATGCAGCCCTCGCAGCAGTCCTGGCCGAATTTGCGCTTCCAGCCCACGGCGGGAACAGGTGCAGCAATTTTTCCCGTTACCCGGGCACCACGACCGGCTGCCTGGGGACGCTGCCCCTTCACATCCCCGGCACAGCCGCCCGAGGGTGTTCCCCGCCCCGCATCCCTGACGGCGGGGAACGGCCGCAGCCCCTGCCCGGGAACAGCTTGCGGGACAGCGGAGGGGAGGGGATGCAGGGAGAGGTGGAAGCGCAGCCAGGGGCAGGCGGGAAAGTTGGGCGAAGAGGAGGAGGAGGAGGGCGGCCAGCGCGCCCCGCCGCTGTTCCCCCCTTCCCCTGCCCGCTCCGCCTGGGGCTGCCGGCCACTGACTGTTCCCCTTGCCCGCAGGGAGAGAGGCAACATCCTCCCGCCCGCCGCCCCCCGAGGCCGCTGCCGCTCCCGCTCCGGCCCTATCCCTCCTCCGCCCCCCTCCCATCACGCACCGCCCCCCCTCACACCCCCCGGCGGAGGTGAGGTGAGGCGCGGCGAAGCGCGGTGGCGGCTGCAGCGGCGGCACAGGAGGACCGGGGCGGCGAGAGCTCTCCGCGGCGGCCGGCTGTATCCGACACCCGGCCCGGCGCAGGGAAGAGGCATGGGGAGCAGCCGCCGATCGAGCTGCCGCGGAGAAACTCCCCTCCGGATGTCGTCTCCCGGTGGCCTGGTCTGAAGAGGAGGAAGGAGGGAAGGGACTGTGGCAGCGGCGGACTGTGCAAGTTGCGCTCTGCCCTTCTTCTTCCCGAGCCCGTCTCCCACCCGCGGAGCAGCATGCGGACTGGCCTCCGCGCTCCCTCAGATGTGCTCTGGCTGCTGCCGCCCTCAGTGCATCCTGCTGCTGGCAGCGCTAACCCGGGCGCTGGATGAGACGGGAGGGCGGGGGGGAGATCGCTGCTGCGGTTCCGCCCGCTCCTTCATGCGGGATTCTGCTCCGGCGGGGGTAGCGCCGCCGCCGCCGAGGAGGAGCCGGCCTGGCTTCCCCCCCGCCGCCCGCCCGGGGGGCCCTCATGGCGTGCTACCTGGTCATCAGCTCCCGGCACCTCAGCAATGGGCACTACCGCGGCATCAAAGGCGTCTTCAGGGGACCGCTCTGCAAGAAGGGCGCTCGCTCGCCGGTAACTGCCACCTCCTCGCTCCCTCCCTCACTTGCCCCCCGCACGGTAGGAGCGGGGCGGGCGGATGGGTTACGGGGGGGGTGGGGGAGGCACGGATGCCCACGCAGCGGGGGCAGCCGGCGGGATGGAAGTGAGGGTGGGGGGTGTCTCTGACCCAGTGGGCTCACGGTGCCCGGGACCCGCTCGGCGGGGCGGCCGGCGTGGGCGCTGCCTCGCCGGGCGGCTCGAAAAAGTTTCAGCGCCGGCAGCCGCCTGCGTGGGGCCGAGGGGCCGGGGGCGGGGAGGCGATGCTGGCTGGCCGCGGGTGGGCAGGGGGTTGCCCTCCTGTGAAGGTGCGGTTCTCCGTGTGCCGCGCTTCGGGCTCCTGCTGACGGAAGGGTTAATTTCTGACGCTCGCCAGAAAAGTTGGAAGCTGGTAAGAGGGGAAGGCGCGGTGCCGGCTCCAGGTGTCGCGGTTTCGTACCTTGTCCACGGTTTTGACGCTGCGGAAGAAGGGGAGAGATTGACCTGTTTTCGGATGAAAAAAAAATAAAAAAGGAAATGCGCGTTCGGCTTCGGCGTGTCGGGAATTACCTGTCGAGACCGACATCTAGGGCAGAGCACAGGTGAAGTTTGTGAAGGTCCTGCAGAGACCAGTCGAGCTACCGCAGAGGGTCTCTGTGGGTGGCTAAAGGCGTTTCCTAGGGGAGAAAGAATGGGTGCCGGGGCAGGGGAGAATGGGTGCCGGGGCAGCCGGGGCGTTGTAGCCTCTCCTCTGCCTGCGGTGGTGGTAGGATAGTAAAGGCTTCCCTAGCCGCGACTGAACTTTTCCTGGGGACGTGTTGGATCTCCCTATGTTAATACTGAGGGGCACGGACCTGCCGTCCTCCGCACTGGGCATGTGGAGGTACTGGGGGTGCTCCAGTCTCCCTCTGGAACTCCCTCTGAAACTCCCTCTGGCTTCGGGTTGTGCCCCGTAACACACTTCCCAAATACCTTTTGGGAATTTCCTGTGATGCCAGAGTTTCTGCTTTCGGTTTCTTGACTTTTGAAGTCAGAAAATGAAGAATATTTCATTATACTTTAAAGTCCCTTGTGTTGTATGCTAGCGTACTCTGATACAGCACCTGCAGGTTCTTCCTTCTACTGCTGTGTCTTTCATGTGCGATATAATATAACTGCTCCGTAGATACCATCAGTCAGAGGCTGGCTGAGCTGTGTTTATGTTCTCTGACCCGTGGAGCTGATTCACTCTTGTGTGTGGAACCTCCCCAAACAAAGGAGATTTTAACTGAGATATCTCTACAAAACTGTAGAGATAAAAATGAAAAGAACTCAAAGACCTAAGGTGGCAAGAAGCTTGAATGTGAATACTTTCTATGTAGTAGAACTTAAACAACTGATACTCAAGTTGGGAAGTACCAAATACCAGAAGATATTGCCCTCCAAATAGTGTTGTGTTCCAAATCCTTCACTTTCAAACTTCTTACCCTTTCTTTCTAGCTACCTACTGAGTATGCACACCACTTCTCTCACTCTAAATACTTAATGAGGTGAATGTCATGTCTGCCCCCATTAGCAAATCATCATTTTTTAACAGAGTTCTGCTGACTTCTGAGAGCAATGTTGGTTTAAATGCACATGTCAGAGAAAAAGACCAGCATATAATAGTATTGATGATTCTTATTGCTTAAAGGATTTTGTTTTAAATTGAAACTTGTTAGTTTAAAGCTAACTATCTAGTATTTAGTGGAAAAAGGAAAAAAAAATTATTAGGATCTGAGATACTTTATGTGGCTTGGGACTGCTTCTATAGGAAGGACTGAATTTTAGCAATCCTTAGCTTTCATTCTGAATTCTTGAGGGAAAGCATTCACTTCTTCACACACTTTTTTATTATTATTATTATTATTTTCCTTTCATATTTTCTTTTGCTTATTTTTCGTGGCCATTCTCTGAAGCCAGTCAGTCTTTTGAGATGATAAGTTGTATGGAACCGGCATGATGTGCAGCTCATAGGAATAAAGGTATATGATAAATTGTGTTATTAATGCTGAGTAATTGTAGTTGTTGAACTCTTGTATGTGTTTGATATTTAGCATTTACTACTAGTTTGTTTGTGCTGTTTTCATATTTACGTATGGGCATACTGATTTTAAGACTTTTCTAGAAAAAAAAAAAGGATGCTTAGTTGGCAAAGTAGATAATAGTTTGCTATTAAGTACTGAAAGCAGTAATTCTCTAGAGCAGTCTGCCTACAAACTTACAACTTTCCAGACCATATCCTTTCTTGCTCATCAGTGTGTATGAAGTTGGGAACAGTGAACAGCAAACACACATGGATACATTTTTACGCTACGAATGCAGTAGTCATGCATATTGAGATTTAGTGTTGACTTAAGTAGTAAAATTGTTTTAAGCGTGGAAAACAACCCCACACAACAAATAAAGCCTCCAACTGTATTTATTTTTAGTAAGCTATGATTTAAACTCGGGGCCACTTCTTAACAACAGAGTCTTAAGCAGGTAGCATTTGTATTCCCTGTGCCCTGTTTGTGCTTTTATTTAATACTACCTGATTATAACTTCGAAAGATAGAGGTTGTCTCCGGCAGTAACTTTTAAAATGTTGACTTGGAAGCAGCCTTAAAGATTTGATTTTATAGTTTGTACCATTAAACAATCTTGCATTTGTACACGATGATCTGCCTTATGCTTGAGTCTACATAGTCTTTAATGGATAACATGTACCTTTCTTTATTCAAAGTGTTCTGTACTAACAGACCATGAAATGTCAGTAGACTTAAGGCTATGCTTTAAGAAATGAGAACAGTGGTGAATATTTTAAATAGCTTTATCAAATTTCATGGCTATATGAACAAGGATTTTTCAGTCTGTATATATCTGTAGTATTTGTTTAAAATACTTTGCTGTTATTGTGTCAGAAACAATTCTGGTCCTTTTATACCTGTGTGCAGAGAGATCTTTAGCTGTAGCAATACTAGGAAGAACAAGAGATGGGGACTCCAAAGGCAATTCACTTCCCTTGTACATGTGAATGTGTGGTAATATAGTAATAAAATCCTTTAAAAAGGCTACCTTTGCCCACTTTCATACTTTGGGAAAGGTTCTGGTTATGAATCTCTGAAGCTGGGATCTGAACTTACAGGTAATAAACCTGAGTAGAGGAAGAAGCAGTTACCAGTGGATTGTGTATCAATCATGTGATAGACTTGCAAAGGGAAGGGAATGCTGAATTTGAGCACAGTTCCAGCAAGATAAAGGACAGTTTGAAGGAAGCTGTTTATTTTAGAGACCTGATTCTGTGCTTTAAACTTCTTTATTTTATCTGGAAACTTATTTTCGTAAACATATTATGAGAAAGTTTTCTGTCTCTGAAAATTTCTACTTAATGAAATGCCTTATAATACAGAGATAATAAACACATGTAAGATTCATTATATTGTCTACAGGATTTTTGAGTCCTGATGAAATTACATTGATCCAGGTACTGGTTTTAGTTTTTGTAATCATAAAAGATAGGCTTCAATATTCACCTGCAGCCAGACCTGCTCAGAAGTTTGCTGCCACTCCTTGCAGGCCTAGCAAAGCTGGCATTCAGCTTGAAACTTTCAAAAAAACCTTCCAGGATACAGCAGACAATGGTACTGGGAATTCAGCAGATGGCCCCCTTGCTTCTGAATAATTTCTGAGCCGGGGTTGTTATTCGGGTGTACTGTTCTGCTTGTGGATTTTTAAGGTGAGATATAAACAAAGTCTGGTTTACTACCTGTTATTTTAAAATCCCCTTGTATTTTGATGGAAATAGACTCAAAAGACCCAGTACTGTAGCCAATTTCTGACTTGGCTAATTATTTGTCTTCCATTGTACTCTGCAGCTTCAGCTGAATACAGTATTTTTCGCATACTTCTCTAGGCTGTTTTGTAATAAGGCTGTCAAGCAGCTGCTCCATTGCATTTTGTGCTTGCCTAATTTCTTTGGGTTATGGGGGGTGGGAAGTGCTTTTTGGTTACACAAAGCTACATTTTAAAAAGCACAGCTCTCATTCTATGACCAGAGGCTCCAGTAGTTCTAATAAGTACATTGCAGGTACTTGGAAATAATGACTGTTTCATTGATAGTGAGCCACAAGCATGCTGTTCCAGTACTAAAGCAAGTATAACCAGGAGTGAGTAGCACCTTCCTGTAGGAGATAACAATGCTGGGCACTTGGAAACGTCTTGGGAAATTTAAGTGCATTTGGGGAATGAGTGACCATAAATGGAGATGAGGAGGGCCATGGCATGAGCAGTTCTCTCCATCTGTCTGATCCTAGCAGGGAAATGCAAGCACCACCAAGTCTGTCACAAAGAATGCCAGTTTGGTGTTTGCCACCAGTAAGATGTGTGCCAAGCACAGTTGTGAGTAAACAATTTAAAGGCCAGACATGGTGAATGTGTACTATGTGAAATGTGGTATAGATGTCAGCAGGCTAGAAGGAGGATCCACCGTATATCTGGGTGATTAGCTAGAGGACCAAATAACTAATGAAGTTCTGATCGTTAATCATCCCTTACCATTGCGGCTGCATCCTAAGCAGCACTGAAGGCTCACCCTCAGCTCCCTGATGGGTGAGCTCTGGACATTACCAAGGACAACACATGGCAAGCAAAATTTAAGTTAAGAAATATAGAATAAATAGACATCTAATGAACCAGCATCTCCAATACATAATATATATTGAGTAGTTTCTATGAAACAAAGGGGAGGGGAAGCCAGCCAACTGTACAAACAAAATAATCCAGAAAGAAAAAAGGAGAAATGGGAAAGAAAATGGAAAGTGGTGCTTTCACTCTGTGTGCCAAAAGTCTCTGGCAGCTGCCTCCAGCAGCAGTGGCCACCTGCCAGGGGGAATCCTGCATGCTCTGCTGGAAGCATGGAGCTGGCTTAGCAAGGTATGGGCCTTGCACAAGCTAAGGGAAGGCACTCCTGCTTAACTATTTCTAATCTCACTGATTCTGGCCAGTCCGTGTCTCAGAGTGGGCTGCATGTGTTTTCTACCAATGTTAATGTCTCCACTGTGCTGGAGAATATCAACATTCGTGCAGCTCACACTTCACCTTATAGTGACCTTATTTCCTGATTTTGTGATTCCTGTGCATTCTGTACATTTCTGCATTTCTGAGAGATGGAAAGAACCTTCAGAAAATGTGTTTTTAGCCACATGTAGCATTGCTGCTCACACCTTTAATATTAACTTGTTTGTCTGTAATGTATCACTTTTGAGCATATTCTTGTTTCTAATTAAGTCAGTAGGTAACATTTTGTATATTGCAATTAAAGTTAAGCATCTTCAACCCAATTCTTGTGGGGCCATTTCCTTCACTCACAATTAGCAGCAATGTTAAACAGGTGCTTTATGTTTGATAGTGCCTTTCCAGCATTCTAATATTTTTATTGGTCCCTCAATTGGGTTCTTAAAACCAGATCGATTTCTCTCTCATTTTTCATGGGGCACTGCTTGTTTGTCCATTACTTCCAGAGTTATTGCTGTTACATCCACTTACATTCTTACTATCAGTCCGTATGCATTTTACTCACCCAGAGGGTAGCAGTTTAGTTGTGTTTTGTTTTTTATTTTTTAATTTTTTAAAAAAAATTTTAGTTTTACACTGTGTACAAGTTTGAAAATGGATGTAGAGACCTAGTGTTTGTGAAACTGGTGCTTTCTCAGATAGTGGGCTGAACTGTTACTCGGGATCTAAACACTAAAGCTTGTTCTTCTGTCTGCTCCTGCACTGCCTTCTGGACAGGGGCTGCCCATGGTCAGTGCTTGCCTGTCTGTGCTGGGGAGGAGGCTCCAGCTCCTTCCTCTGGATAAATGAGTGTTTTCTTTTGACCACTTAAAGACTAAATAAAGCAAGTAAATTTGTTTATGCAAATGTTTTCATTTGAGTTTATGTTCCTTGCATAAAAAACTGTAGTCAGAAGAATCTCATAATCAGAAGCTACTTATTTGCTGCTAGAAAGGATTTGCAAGAGCTCCCTGCAAAATGTCACTGAATGGAGAAGGAAAAGAAAGCTTATAAAGACTGGACAGAGTATTCATTTTTTTTCCAATGTGGGTTTCCCTGATGGACAGCATAGCCTTTGGTCACAAGGCGTGGGGCTTTTATGGTTTAGGGTTTTTTTGGCCTTCGAGATGGAGAACCTTCATTAAATCTTTATTCCGTCACAGCTGATTATTTAAGTCATCATTACCTGCAAATGTCATTTTTCTCACTTGTATTAGGAAATCTGTGGCGTGTATTAAGAAGAATGTGAAAGATTATTCCTTGGGGAAAATTTTGACTTTTTTGTGGGGGCGGAGGGGGAAATGAATTAAAAATTAATTAATTAATTAATTAATTTGCCTGCTGAAATACTGTGGTTTTAAAATGCTACTGGAATAGATTGTGAGAGATTCAGTTTTGCTGCTTTATGTGTCTGTCCACTTGTATAGGACTTCTTACGTGGACATATCTTCCATGATAGCTTCAAGATCTTCACCCTTAATGGCAGTGCATCATGTTCATTGCAATGCATGGCAGAAACTGTAATACTTCATTCAGAGATCTAGATCTCAGATCCTTCTGTGAAAGTTCATTACATTTACAACAGTAAAAAACCAAAAACACATACAACCCCCCCCCAAAAATAACCAACCAACAAACCCAAAATACCTCCAAGCCCCCTCCCCCCAAAAAAACCCAACACCCCCCACAGATCCAGGATAATTGTTCTAAAAGGTCAAGTTAAGTTTAATAAGGGCCAAGTCAATGTCAAAAAGAAGTACAGATGCATACTGTGAGCCTGTAGGAGCTGGAATTCCCAAATTAGCATGCAGTACCATTAAAATTCAGTTTGTTCATCCAAGGAATTAAGCAGTCTTCACTGGGGAAAAAGTCAGTATTTGGAAACATATGTGCACATGTAAGTCCATAGATGCAAACTTTGAATAGTAAGAGAAAGGTGGTTTAAAAAAGCTATTTATTATTCACATCAACAGCTGCAATCACTTTTTTTTAAAGATCCAACCAGCACTGCAGTTTACCTTTGAACTTTCAAAACTCTGAATGAACAGTATTAAAATAACTTGATTCATGATTATATTCTGTAGAGGGGATACCAGAGGCTGCTACTGGAATATTAGAGCTAGATATCCAGAGTTCACTTCTGCATTTCTGTATTTTATGGAGGCACATATCACTGCTTGTCTTGTACAATCAACTACTCTGTATGAATTACAGGATTTGTCATGGGGCATATACACATGCCTGTTCACTGCTCATAAATGTATTGTTCTGTTCCCAGTCATAAGGCTCTTCAATGGCAGCTTTTTTGGTTTGCTTTGGTTTCTTTTGTTTTTGTGTTTTGTTTTGTTTTTTTTTGTTTGTTTTCTTGTTTTGTTTTTTTTTGTTGTTGTTTTTTTTTTTATACTTGACTAAATTTCTGTACATACTGGATAAGATGTAAACACCATCATCAAAATTTTGTCCTGGTTTCATAGTTACATTCCATGATAATTGGCAAGCTGGTTCAAGTAAAGAAATGGAACTATTGCTAGGAGATTGCATGCAGCTCTGAAACAATTCATACATTAATCAGCTCTAGTTGATATCAGTTTTTAAATTGATGTTTTTGCTGGAACACATTCTAAAACAGATTTAGCACATTTGTGTCAACAGAAATATTCTATCTATATTCTGCTTAGACTGAACTGGTGAGATGTATTTGATGTTGTTGAGAAAATTCTCTGTTGTAATCGGCTGTAAATCTGCAGCCTGCATTTCAGCTCAGATTGTAACATGTTAGGAAGGCTTGTGAAACTAGATTGGAAAGCCTAAGTACACAGCTTCCTAAAATACATCCTTTGATAGCAAAATATTGATAGATGTGGTTTTTACATTAAAATTAGAAATTCAATCTGAATACTATGATCAGAGGGTCTGCTTGAAATGTAAACACATGTTTATTAAGCTGTTCTATGTATCTTTTATTTTCAAAGTAAAGTTTTCATATTGAGATTTTTATTATTTTAGTAATTTTTGTGGGTTTCAGAAGTGATCAGTAGGAATTATTTCTTTGTATTAATTTTAATTTCCTGCACTAATCATTGCATCTTCAGTGGAACTATGGCTTTCTACGAGGTGTGAAAAGCTTTGAACATAGTTGTGTTTTTTTTTTTTTTTTTCCTGATGTTGTCAAAGAAGGAGCAAAATGTATACATTCATGTCACCTATGTTAGACACTGGAAAACCGAGTTCAAATCTTGATATACTGAGCCCTTGTTGGTGATTACATGAATCTCCTGGTTGATACATTACAGGCTGACAGGAAAAGAATTTGCAGTGCTCCTTGAATCAGTTGCTTGGGGAATATTGTGGTGCAAATGCTGGCTAAGGTGGGTGATGAGTGGACTGGATAATAAGGAATGTCAGTGAAGGAAAGACACTGCTTACTTCCAGATCTTACCTCCAGATGTTGTGCTGACTGTCCCACTGTGCTGGAAGGCATTACAGTAGAGGAACAGAATATCCAAGGATGGCCACAGCACACACGGCCACAGGTCTGTGCCAAACAGCAGCCTGAGAGGTGTACCCATCATCTCAGGAGTAGCTGCTGGTCTGAAGAGCACTGGCCTGGAAATTGTCATATAGCTATTGAGAACCTGTTTAGAAAATAAAACTCAAAAGCAAAAAGCCAAAAGCTCACAAATGTGATGTCTACGCAGATAGTTTGTGCATACCAAATAATAAATACACGTCCTGTAAAAGTCACTGAATACATAATTCAGCTTCTTCTAGCTGTCTGAATGCTTAACTGACATCCTTATAAACCTGTACCACTGCTCTGCCTTGTCAGAAGTCTGTCATTACGTCATATACATCTACACGAATAGATACTGGTATTTTCCTTCTGTGTTCCTAGTATACACTTACTTCACTTTAAACACAGTAGAACCTATGTGAAAAAAAGGTTTAGTGGGCTCAGTCAAGAAAAGTTGGTACTATATACAAAGATTTCAAATTTTAACTCTAATGGCTATCCAGTGCAGCAAAGAGGACACGTAAGCAAGGCTCATCAATTTTAAGGCAGTGATTTACTCACAAAATAAACAGCACTTCTAAAAAGTTCCTTTTCTGGGTGTGATGAATTTTGTGGTTACTAATAATCAATAGAATCATAGAATCATAGAATCATAGAATCATAGGGGTTGGAAGGGACCTCGAAAGATCATCTAGTCCAACCCCCCCTGCCAGAGCAGGGCCACCTAGAGTACATCTCCCAGGAACGTGTCCAGGCGGGTTTTGAATGTCTCCAGTGAAGGAGACTCCACAACCCCCCTGGGCAGCCTGTTCCAGGGCTCTGTCACCCTTACAGTAAAAAAATTTTTTCTGATATTCAACTTGAACCTCCTATGCTTCAATTTACACCCATTATCCCTTGTCCTATCGCTGGTCACCACTGAGAAAAGCCTAACTCCATCTCCCTGGCACTCACCCCTTACATATTTGAAAACATTGATGAGGTCACCCCTCAGTCTCCTTTTCTCCAAACTAAAGAGACCCAGCTCCCTCAGCCTATCCTCATAAGGGAGATGTTCCACTCCCTTAATCATCTTAGTAGCCCTAGAAAAATCACTTTTGTATGTGCGTTGGTGCAGACACTGTAATAATATCCTATTAAAAAAAAGCCCATTGAAAAAAGTGTTGAATATGTAAACATGCTGCCTTTTTATTTTGTTAATCTCTTTTACTGAAGATCTGTGTATGGTATAACATATGGAAAAGGTGTTTTTTATTAGGTGTGTACATTACAATAAATGTTTTACTGCTTAGCATTATAATAAGTGTATTTCAGTAAACTTCAAAAAATACTGTTGCAACATTGTGGTTATTTATCTCAGAAGTTAACCCTCCTCTCAACATAAACAAAAAATGGTCTCTGAATTTATTCCCTTGAGGACATGTCTTATTTGAAAATAATAACACTTGGTGGAGAAGATATGCCTTTCATTTTGGCTAGGTTAATAAATGTGTGCAGCACAGGTTTAGAGCTTTCTTCTTATTGGGGAACAAGTTTTCATTTTGTGAAGTTTTACAAAAAAAAAAATACTGACAGCATTGGTTTCTTTATTATATGAAGTATATGTTCCATACAATGATGACTGAAATAGTTATATCCATATGCAACATTATGACTTCTAATGGGGAAAGGAAAATAGAACAAATAAAATTGGATTGTTATTTTGTTTTTCAGTCAGTTGTTTTAAGCTTCTTTTTTTTTGACAGCTACCTACTGGCCCGTGTATCTATTCGTAATATTATTTCTTCACCTGAAAGAATCACCGATGTTGCAGGGAACTGAATTTGATATCTGTTGTGAGGATCAGCCTTTAAGTTTTTATGTTGATTTATATACATGACAACTTCCATCGGCAGAGATCATTATAAACAGCAAATCGAGAGATGTTAAAAAAATTTCTTCCCTTGGAAGAGGTTTAAACAAGTTTACAGAATGATGTACTAGAGTCTGCATAACATTCACAGTCAGTAAAACCAAAGGCAGAGAAATGTGGTTAAACTTGACAAAAAAATGCTTTGTTTCTCTTGTCTTTTCTTGAAGACCCACTCTTTAAACAGATGACGCTTTTAGGTGTGTTCGCTTAGAAATATTCCAGGAGAAAAAATATTTTCAAGAATTTTTAAATCTTCTTAATCATCTTTAAACTTAAGTAGTAAGCACCTTGAATGGCTTTTCCCATTACTTGAAGAGAGTTGCTTATCTAAAGCTCTTGACAAAATGTCTGATTGCCATAATATTTTCCTACTGATGCTCAGACTAGCAGGTTTTAAAGAATAAAATATGGATAAAAAAGTACTTGCAATTTTTAGAAACTATTTTTAGCTACAGCAGTTGTAAGCAATACTGTAAGAATGGGTAAATAATTAAAAAACATCCCTAACTCACAAACACCCCAAACCATGACCTCAAACACAGCAAAATAAGCAGACTTAAGAGATGAGATCAGAGGCAGCCTTTCCTCCTGTGTTCACTCAGGTAAAATTCAGAGCTTGACCTTCCACTTGGCTGAGAGCCCTTCTAGAAATCCTAACGGGCTTCCTGATTGCCTCTTAGGAATTATAACAGCTCAAGTAATTGTAACACCTTACTCTGAAGAGTTATAAATATATAAAGCATTCTAAGCTGTCTCCTTACAATAAAGATTTGGCTGCTCATGTTATATATTATAAAAGTAACTGTATTCTTTTCCATAATTGGTGTGTACTTTCTCAGTTATGTTTATACCTAATAAGGATGGCAAATGTAGGCATCAGGCATTAGAGAGCCTTAAGAAGACTGATGCTTTTGATTAGAGCATACCGTAGGATAAATTGTAGGGTTCAAATCTCTTACAGAGTTAAAAAAGATACTAGATATCTGAAGAAATACAAAAATACAGCTGTCAGTTTTCTACTTGATGCTACTAATACACTTTGATAAGATCTGAATATTAAGAATGAGGCCTTAAGTACAGTGATTTAGTACCACAATTGTATGCTGTGCTTCACAGTGAGTAGAACAAACAATAAAAGTGTGAATCCTTGCCTCTGTTCTCAAGGACAGTGAACAAACATGCGAGCATTACAGCTGGCAGGCATGGAGAGGACTTGGTTTTTAAAAGTGACTGAAAAGAGGAAAGGAAGCAGGATAGTAATTGTGAACAGGGAGGTTAATTGCAAAGTAAATGAGTTTGCTGCAGAAAGTGCTGAGGCTCAGGTCCTCAAAGGCTGTGTGTGTATTAGCAAACAACACCAGGGGATGTGCCAGGCGCTGGAGTAGAGGCAGGTAAAACCCTTTTTTTTTTTTTTTTTTTTTTTTTCTTACCAGGTTCTGAAGTCTCTCCTGTCTATGGGGTAGGGAATTTCTGCTTCTTGGGTTCTGCTGCCCTGCATGGTTGGTCCTGTATGCCTATGTGTGTGGACCATCCCTGACTCAATTGAAATATAGCCCAACCACCATGTTTTTCTGTTGTGTAAATCTGGAGTAATGCCATGCAGCAAAGGTTGCCCAAGGAAGCTGAGGATGCCTCATCACTAGAAGTGTTCCAGGCCAGGTTGCATGGGCCTTTGAGCAACCTGGTCTAGTGGAAGGTGTCCCTGCCCAAGCAGGGGGTTAGAACTAGGTAACCTTTAAGGTCCCTTCCAACTGAATTTTAGGATTCTATGATTGTAATATTGCATCCTCAATCAACTATTGGTTCTTTTGCTCCTTTGTCATTCTTGTAGGCACCAGATATATTCTGTTGCTGCTTTTTTGGGCAGCAGTATTCACTGTCTCTAAGTGTATTTGCTCCATCTCACTGTTTCTTGATCTCAGTTTTGTGATACTGAATATTGTTCAGGTTCTGGATGTGTCGGAGTCATCTCACAGTTACCAATTAAGTCTGTGCAATGTATTTACCCAGAATTTTTAATTTCAGGCCATCTTTGAGGTAACAGCATGTAATTCAGAGGAACATTTCTGTAAAGCATAGTTGCCTGTGGAAGGAAACAAACTCAAAGACATGCTGGAATGGGCCATCAGATGTTTTTTGAAGGCATTAGGGTATTACATATATCTTGGGATTTGGGATTACTCAGCAGTTATGTTTAACAGCTGCCAAAGAACACACAGGTACTCTCCAAAGAGAAGTTGTTCTAACATAATGGTTTACATATTTGTGTGTCTCTGTTAACTCAAGACTCTAAGGTGCTAATGAATGATTCTCCCTGTATGTTGGAGCTGCTGTAGGACTTCCCAATTATTGCATGTCATCTTGGGCTACATTTTCTATGAGGAGCTGTTGAAGCCTAATAAGATTTTGGCATTTACTGCTGACTGTAAATTCTCTGTAGAATAAAATCAATGTTTAGGCAATAGCAGGAGCCTGCAGAGTCAGTTTTGCACCCCAGGCACTGGCAGAGGAACTATGAAGCTATCTCCATCTTGCACAGGGAGGAGCAGTGAAGCCTTGCAGATGGGTTGCAAATATTCACCGGGCTTGCCCAAGCAATGAAGCTCTTTCTCCCACTTGAAATAAGGTAGCCTTTTCCAAGCCACTTATGGGAAACAATGTCCATTCTCTGTTGTTCCCTTACTAACTATACTGGGAATAGTGGATGCTGTAAGTCAAACTGTGTTGGAGACAAGTGTAAAAACAAAATAATGTTGACAGCAATATGTCAGTGCTTAAGCCTGGCTCTGTTTTGTTATTAGAATGAGGACTCCAACTTCATTAAAGGTATGAAGAAGTGACTTTATCTTGGAGTGTGTTGGGACATACAAAGATTGAAGGGTAGTGGCTGGATCTCTTGACAGCAGTCTGGTGGGTGGATCAGATGGCAGCTGGATTTCCTCGTAAATACCATACAAATGTGTTTTGTGTCCCTGACAGAAGGAGTCCCAGTAAATGTGATACGCATATGATAGCTGAATGAGAGAAAGCTCAGCTTCATGCAATGAACTTCAAAGATAAAGAGAGGAGAGAGAATATCGTTGAATCATAATGAGCTTCTTGGAGTGCTTTCTGTACTCCTTAAAATTCACAGGGAGAAGAAGTGCCCAGTGGCTGTCCAGAGCAAAATTTTAGCTTGTGTAAGTCAATGTATTTAATTGATTGAATCTGCAAGGCCAACTTTGCCAGCATGGATCCGGTCCTTAGAATTTATTTAGTAAGAAATCTGGCTAAAGTTAGTGAATGCTAGTTACTAGGACCTCCAGGGCTGAGTCATTGCTGTGATTCAGTCACAGAATTTCAATTAGAATGGAAAAACAGCAGTGCTCAAAAATGAAACTGTATATATTTTTTTTGGACTCTACTGTCTTTTGTCTACTAATGAAACACAAAAAATGCTGGTTAATTACAAACCATGCTGCTATAGCATAGGTATTGATACAGTAAGTGTTACACCTTTCTTGTTATGGAACAGCTCTTCAGTTTGCATGCTTCCCTGTGAGCATGCAGTTTGACCTAAACTTGCTTCCACATTCCTTATCCTCATAGCAGGCAGATGTTCATTAAGAAGGACAATTCCAGGGTCTTTGGGATGATGTTATACTGTATGTTTTAGATGTTCATCATAGTAATATCAGTACTACTTGCTTTCAGGATCCATATTTCTAGTTGGAATACATCAAATCTACGTAGAAGACACATATAAAACCTTTTTATCTTTCCAGCAGAGAAAAAAACTCCACGGAAGTCAGTTGCAACTTTTGCTGGCTTGGAAATGCAGAGCACTATGATTCTGGAATATGAATTATTGATTTAAATTAATATCCCAGCATATAATACTATTAATATATATTAATATGAATAACTATAATTTTATTATCTTAGATATTAAGATAATATTCTGTTCTCTCCTATTAAAATTTTTGTGTGTGAGTGAGTGACTAGGCCAGTTAACATCACCTGTTGATGTAGTGAAATGATTCATTTCCCATGGAGAACAACTGTCATTTTATGTTTTCTTTTACAATCTAATGCGTAATATTTTATATAAAAATATAAGGTGGATTTTCTGGGTTTGTATGTTCATCTGCCCTGTTAGGGATTTTTATTTTTTTTCTTTTCTCTTATATTGCAGTGCTGCCATGTTAGCAGTTTCCTCTAACAATATGTACCAGAAACTTGCCAACAGTCATTATCTGTAAGGCTACTTGAGGAGGAATCTGGCTCTATGACTTCAGTGGGAACCCCTCCTTGGATGAAAAAGGAGGTCTGTCATTTATTTCCACATAAGGTATCCTCTCTTCACGAGAGCAGAGAATCACTCTACTGTTTCAGTTCTCCAGTGAGTGCTTATCAGGGATGTTTTTACAGGTGGAGATCTGGGTAATGGCAGGTCACTGTCTGTAAAGACATTTTTGAGCTCGGTGCTTTGCTGGACATAAGGGCTTCACCTTTGGGTAGTCTTATTCCTTCATGTTCTTGATGCCAACAATAGGCAAGTGAGAGAAGAAGGTGTCTTGCTTTATTATCCAGAACCGGTAAGTGTTTCCATTGTGTTGATCTGATGAGTTTGGAAAGTTACGTCTATAAGAAGCCAAAATTTTTGTGAGGCTGCTTCAGTTTTCCAACTGGACTGGATATATATGATAAGTCTCTGCTGGCCTATCTCTTGATATTCTGCTAGCAGTGGTATGCAGTGTGCACTGTGGTACCTGCTTGTCACTCCATTCTCTGCCTCCATCCAAAAGGTCATGAGGAAACTTGAGAGAGAACATGGAAGATGGAGCTGTGAAGGACTGGATTGTTCATCCTGCCGTTCTGAGATCCTCTTGGAGTTCATTGTGGTTCAGCAGGCTGGGGGTGATGCAGAAAGCTGTCTTGAGAAGGTGAAGGGCACAGAAAAACAAGGGAAGCTAAATATGGGGAAATATACATGGTTTCCATTGGGTTTGCTTTCATTCATCCATGGGAAAAGGCCTGCAATGTGACAGAAGATTTAAAAGACAAAACAAAGTAAGAGATATTGGAAAACAGAATTGTGTCAATGAGTGTGAGGATATTTTCAGTCTCTCTGTAGCTAGTTAGTGAAATACTCTGCAACTGGAAAAGGACTCAGCTCTCACTGTGATGTTAAGCCTAATGTTATTTTTTTAGTCCTAACTCCAGGACAACTGAGGCATAGATACAGGTTACAAAGGATTTTAGTTAATTTATGTGTAGTCACCTTGGATGTATGTATGCAGGCAAAGTAATGGAAGAAGGGTTGGTTTTAGTACACAGATAAGTGAACTGCCTGCCTTGCATGACTGTTATTCCAGTGTTTTTATTGGCCTGTGTAAACTATAACATGTTGCTCTGGTTGCAGATTGAATGCACTTGCCACAAACTAAAAGCCTGAGAAAATGCAGCTTTTGTCAGGAAGAAAAATGAAGAGTTCCCCTCTTCAGATATGGTGCTGAGAATGATTTTGGGTATAGGAGGGAATGAATAAATAGGCTTTTCAGTTTCAGGAGCACAACTTTTCATGGTAGGTATGTCCCTAGGAAGCATAGTTTTTTGGCAGGCATATACAATAATTTGTCTGAGGCATTTGTTAATACTGGCACAGAGTCACAGGTGCTCTGGGTGCTTATGGCAGCCTGGGGAGAAAAATGCAGCAGCAGGCTGCTACTTCATCCCCACACCAAGGGCTGGCATTTGCACACAGCAAGAGGTTGGGAATGTACGTTATTTTCCCCTGTAATGCACAGGAATTAATCTGTGCTTTTCCTGGTAGTCTCAAGGAGTTTTACTGAGCTTGGCTCTCACGATTTTGAGCAAAATCTCCTGTGAAAATGTTTACAGAAAATCCTGTCTCCCATGCAATTGCTCTGCCATATGCTGTGGCACATCTTATTCATTCTTTGAACATCTTATACTCCCAGGGGGATTTAAGAATCAATACTACCATGGAGTAGAAAATTAACACGTCAAATTAATTTTGTGTTATACACAAACAATGATGAATAATGTCAATTTAGGACTTGATCCTTCATATGCTGAAGTTGAGAAGATTTCTTGGTGTTATTTTGGTTTATGATTGGCACGTAAAGGTCTCAATTTTTATCACATTGTCTAATATAATTTTTGTTAAAAATCATTATTAGAAAAATGCACGTATAGCATATTAACAGAAACAACAGGAAAAAAGAATACCATAGGTTCTTCTATAAGGAATATAATACCAAATTTCTACCAAGGTATTTGTTTTTCATGAAGAACAAATGTATTTTTCATCCTATAATTATTTTGTGAAGCCGAAAGTCAGTCAGATAACTCAGATCATTATATTATCTGTTACAACGTGGTAATTGGGTCTTGCTGACAGCTTCTATCAGGTTTGGCTTGGCAATGAACAAGGTTAATGTAAATGCTCATAGAGCTGAGTTCATTTAAAAGTGTCTTTAAGGTCAAGACATGAAGGTTGAAATACATTTAACGTAAATAAAGTTTTGCTTGTGTTTGGAATGTGATCTGATGTATAATTAGGTTTCTCTTATGGAAAGGCTAGAAGTTGTAATTAAATGTGCAGAATCAATTGCAGAATTGCGTCTGTTTAAAGCTGAGAAATGTTTGCACTTAATATAAACTGATTTGAAATATTTATATACATGTGATATTGTGGGCATGGAAAATACTGGATTTTAAGCTAAGAAAATTTTGGATTACTCAGGATATTTTAAGTCATGTGAATTAATCCTCTGGGTGGCGGCGCTGTTAAAAATGTGAATATAGGCAGTTGGTATCATACATTAAAAATAAATATGTAGAGAAATTTATCAGGGGGTATTAGACTTAGGCTATGAAACACCACCCGTAATAGTGTTTTTAAAGACTGTTATATTTTTGTTAATATGCTGTAATTTTTCAAAACTGAACAAGCTCAATATGTTACAGAGGTTGGTTAATTAATCTATTCAGAGTTTTTGTGACAAATAATTGAGTGTTTCTGTTTTTCCTTACTACAGAGATTTTTTGAAACATATTCTTTTTTTTGTACTTTGAAAAGAAGAAAGGATCAAAAAGATGGCAGTGTTAGGTCAAAATGTAGGCTAGCATCTTTTGGCTGTTCTGCAAATAGCATTCCTTCAGTCTCTCCTGAAGGAAAAACAATGTCTTTTTCACATGCACAATGACTTCCCATGCTAAGTCAGCTTGGATTAAAGTTGCTGAATGTTCTATGGCAGAAAGAGCTTCGAACCCAAGTTTGATTTTAGCCCTCCTTGCTGAAGCCTGAGGACAGGAGGTAGAATGTGGTAGTTTTCACAGAATACTGGAAATCTTGAGGACTGCCTCCATTTCCCTCTTTTTTTTTTTTGCATTCTTTAGATAAAAATACATTCAGCAAAGGCGGAGAAGCAAAGGACAGGAGAAAAGAAATGTAATAATCGATGCTGTAAGAAGGGATGATTTGCTTGCTTCTGTTGTGTCTCCCCTAGAGTGACTTTCTCTGACCACTGTGTGACTGCTCTGGGCAGTGTATACACATGGGGAGCCAGGTACATGGAGAAGAGCAAAGAGCAGGAGGTGAGGAAAGGGAGGTACAAGGAGGCAAAGAAGATGACCCCCTCTTCTTGTGGTCTCCTCTTTCAAGAAGCAGCCTGTGCACACAGGGCTGTGTGAGGCACCAGCAGCAGTTATGAAGCCCCTGTATCAATCTTGAAGTGATGCAAGTAAGAGGCAAACTGCTGCTTCCTCTGCTTCCTCTTGATGAACTGGTTGTAGAAAGGAAAAGGATACTCCTCAAAGTCAGGGGAGATCGGTGATATGTGCATGTAGACACTTTAAATGTAGATCCATTTTCTAAACCACAATGTGTAAGTGCTGCTGCCATCTCCACAAGTTAAACAGGGAGAGGAAAGTACATTTTCAGTAAAGCTGGAGAAGAAGGCAACTAGTCTTCTCCTGGTAAAATGTGCTACTGTTGTTGTAGAGGGAAGAAATATGTGTAGGGAAATGACATTTCGGTAAATTCATTAGATGCTAATATTAACAGGAATAATGCTTTCTCTCATTAATTTATGAGAACAGTGTCTAATTTTTTCCTGGGTCCAGTGGTAGCATACGTATGCGCTTCACATGACACACTTGGCTCTGAAAATTTTATTAAGTTTTCTACCTTTCCTGATCTCTGAAGCAGCTCTCTGTACACCTAAATGTATAGCTAGTAGGCATTAGTAGACATCTCTGACTTTAGTAGACACCAGCAGACATCCCAGACTTTAGAAAAAATGATAATACATTGACCTTGGAGAAAATTTTAGCAGGAGTCAGGTGGTATCTCTGTCAAGCTCAGGATAGTCTAAAAATGGCAGACCACTGATATCTTTATGTATTATTACAAATATTTAGGGCAAGCAGTCAATCTCACATCAGCTGCTTTGAGTTTGCACAGTGAGGTACAGTCCCAGGCTGGGGCCATTTGACCTGCCTCAGAATGGGACCGTCCTTGAGCTCAAATGTCAGAGTTGCAGGTGGGACTTACTTGTATAGGGGCACATAACAGTGAGCATCTTTGAGCAGCTTCCTGGATGAGATAGCACAAAGGGTTAGAGTGTGATTGTTCCTGACCTCACAGGCATGATTTTATATTATTTAAAAAACATAAAATGAGATTCCACTGTCTCTTAATGGATGGGCAAAAGACAAAGTAATTAGATTGTGTAGGCACCTATGCAATCCTTTTGAAAAACATTTTTTGCCTGAGAATAGATGAGGAAATTGCATTAAGGAAACTCCCTCTAATCAGAAGTGCTTCTTTCGAGTAACGACCTTAATAAGCAGAAATAAGACTAACAAAGTCTGGCTTTTGGTTTCTAGGATGAGAAAGAATACATATAGTTCTATTTACAGTTTCTAGTTTTGTGAAATTTTTTTTTTTTTTTTTGTGGTGATAGACTATGCTTTATTTCTTCACCAAAACAGTAAAAAAAAAAAAAAAAAAGAAAAAAAAAAGGAGAGAGAATAAATATTAATGGCTATTACTATATGTAAATGGTTATTCATGTCATGGTGCATGACACGTATCCTAGAAATTAAGGGACAGGGGTATATTTGCTAGTATGCTGTCCTTTATTCTGTCATTTATAATGATAGGAAAGATAATGAAAAGTACTTCTTGAAGACAGCTCACAAAAATGATAAGTGAGAGTGGGACACAGGAAGGAAGAATTCCTGGTGGCTAGAGATGACAGAGGAGGTCTTATTGTGCACTATCTATTGGGACTCTCCGCCTTCCTCCCGGATAACTTTGGCAATTCAATTAACCGATACGAGCATGTGCTTCATCATCTATAAATGGTAGATAATACTTACCCACCTCACAGCATCTTAATAATTGATTTTTATAAAGTGCTTTGTGATTCTCAGATGGAAGGCACGATACAAGTGTCAAGTATTATTATGATTGCTGCTTGCCAACTGTACTTGGCATTTATACTTGCTCTTGCCTGTTCACAATGCTTTAAGATTATCTACCTCATTCCTGCCATGCTTTTGTGAAGTAGGTACCTTTGTGCTTTCAGAGATGAAGAAAATCAACAATCATCTAGCTTGTTTATTGTCTAATTATATGGTGGTTGTAAGATTAAAAAAAAAAAAAAAAAGAAAAAAGCCCCACCTAGAGTACAAACACCTCTGTGATGACTGGAGCACTTGTGGGAAGTTGCAGATTAGGTCTGGGATTTGGTCACAGTTAGAAGGACACAGAACAGGGTGCTGTCAATTTCTGAATAAGTTCCTTAAGCACTGAATTTTGTAATAGCCTTCCTCCTCCAGCTGTGTTACTGAATTCAAAAGCCTAACAATGTTGGTGTATGTTTATCATTCTCAGGTTTATCATTCATCCAGCTTTGTCACTCCCGGGTTTATCGTTCTTCCATGTAGTTCCAAGCAATTGAGCCTGGCTTTGGGAAAGCTGAGGAGCTTGGCTGAGAGGCCAGTGCTGGCTACACAGAGCCCTGGGCATTCTCAGAACTCTTGGCACTGCCCTTGGACCATCTTTCATTTCCAGCACCATTTTGATACCTTCAGCTTTAGACTCAGTTGGAGGTTTTGGGTTGTATTTTGGTTGACAGGCTTAAAATCTCCTAAATTCTGGTTTATATTTTTAAGACTTTATATGTGTTTTGTTTAATTCTTTGTTTAACTTCACTAAATCTGTCTTTTAATAATAATCTGAGGTTCTATAGTTGCCTTTTTTTCCCTGTCTAGCTGCATACACTTCTTTAATCTGTGATATCTTGGAAAGCTGCAACTCTGAATTACTCACCCATCTTTCTAGTATAATATTCCATAGTAAGAAATTTACCCCTGGTTCCATTGCTGCCTTTGATCTGGGCTCAACAGGTACAGAAGTCACCGTGACTAAGATGCTCTTTTCAAAAGCAGACATTTTTCAAGGTGTCAAAATGTCTTTGATTCATGGCAACAATGGATTCCAAAGCTCAGGCATTCTTCCCAAATTCCGCATGTGTCTAAACATCACTTACTGGAAACAGCATGTACTTATTGACTCACACATGGTCAAATATGACATAATACATGGTATGAACTCAAGCAGCAAGCCACAATTTTAATGCACTTAAGATATAACCATAATCAGACATAAATTCTATTAATCTTAGATGGCTGTAGCATGATTATATTAACATGCTATACAGGCTCCTAAAGTATTCTGGTCTGTGTGGAGACCCCTTTAAGCAAAGAATTGGGATAGGTGATCTACTGTTTGGAAGCTTTTTCCTCAGGCTTCAAATGTCAAGAGCTGCAATATGATCATGGTCACAACCTAAGGCTTTGTCCCATGGTTTTCCTCTAAGGACCGCATGGAACCTTCCCTGCTATGAACACCCTGCAGTGGACTTCGACTTGTAACAGTGTGAGGTATAAATAGTTTTCATGGCAAAGAGCTTTTAGGGGGTTTTTGTGTAATCAAGAGTAGAAATTGGGTTTGTCAAGAAAACTCCTTATTGTCCACTGTGAGCCTGGAGAGTAGTTAAAGCTCAGAATAGGGCATGTGGGATATGTGTGTTGTAGGGAGTGGGGAGGAATTGGTGTTGAAAACAGGAGTTCCATTACTATTTCTGTGCAGAAAATCTCAATGAATCATTTATGAAGCACATGTGTAAATGAGAGCACGTTGTGACTCAGCATTTTGTGATGAAAAGCAGATACCCAGAGACATCTCATTGTGTTAAGTGTCACATTCCCAGGCCATCACTAATGAGAGCCTTGGAAATCTGTAAGTGTCTCTTCTTTGTGTCTTAGACATTAATGGTTATCAATAGCAGCAGGCGGATGAAATCAGCTTAAATGGCAAGAATGCTTTTCATGAAAACAGTAATGGGTAAAAAGAGACTGAATTTGAAATTCAGTTCAGGACATGTCTCAGGCTTTCCTGATAGGTGAATTCTCTAGAGACTCGGTGTTGCTCATGATGGTGAAAAACTGAAAAATGCCTAATCACAGAACTACTTAAATGTGCAACAGGCAGACTTGGGTTGTGTATTGAGACAGTGTTTTTGCTTTCTGCAGACTGGCAGGGACAGGGCCCTACTGCCTTCCTCAGCAGAAGGAAGGGTTCAGCAATCAATAAAGAATTATCCAGAGAAATCATAATCTAGGCATAAACCAAGGCCTAGACAGGAAGAATATGCCTAGACATGTCTCGTGTCCCATACATACTCTGCATCTTCTTGATTCCTTGCTGTAGCTCACCATCAGAGCAGCTCCCTCCCCTTGTACTGCAACAGGATTTGTTTTTCTGCTTTGGAAAATGATATTTATGTAAGAGGCAGGACAGATGATTTTTGTATACTGCCCATACCTAGTTTTAGGGATACTATCTCAATATCTTACTGTACCTTTTGAAAGTGAGATTCAGTCTCGCAAGCACTGTCTGAATCAATAGGTTTATCTGCATGAATAAAAGTCAAAGCATTACTTAGAAGTGTGTTGTCAGTGCAAGAAATCACTGTTTTTTGTCTAATCCCCATTTCTACTTTTAATGGTTTCCATAATTTCATTTATTTGACAAATGTTTTAAAATGAGCAAAAATATTTTCTAAACAAACTTTCAAGCATCTTTTTACATATAGATAAAAATTATCTGAGGTATAAAACCGCATGAAAGTGTTCCATCTTTAATGATATTTAGCTTTCAAGCTTGTACAATAAGAAATTTTATAATTTCTTGTATAAATGGACATACAAGGCCAAGATGTGTCACTATACTAGAGAAATATGAGTTTAATATTTTTCTGAGGCCACAAAAGGGGTTTTAAAACTTGTTTAATTATCCTAAAACTCCTTCAAATTTAAGCTTCTCAGGACAGTTTAGTGCAGTAGAGGATCCCATTTTACGGAGTTAAGTGAAACATAACAGCAGCAGGACATGTTTTCATAAGTGTATTCTGAGTTGGGTTTATTTATTTGTTTTTAATACGACTCTTCCTGCATATTATTCAATGAAGTTAGATTAAAGCATGTATTTTTCGAAAAAAAAAAAATCACACCTTGAAGGAGACCTCAAACAGCGAGACTGTAGCATAGTAACATGTGGTAGTCATCTGAATGTTGGGCAAGACATACTGTAATTTCAGTTTTAAGTTGTGTAAGATTTTTGAGCACCTTTTAGTTTACCCTGTAATAAAAGTAATTTGGCTTTTGCTAGTTTCTTAATTTTTAACTCGTCAACTGTACCTTAAGTATTTGCTTTATATTGGTCTGATGTTTGTACCTTTTCGCTATACAGCAGGACTCAGAAATAGGGACTCACTCGTCACTTCAAAAAATAATTTCTGGTTATACAGAACATTGAATGTTATGAATAAGGAAATGTCATGGTGCCAAATGGCCTAGACCCTAACAGACAGGATTTTCAGTGGTTACTGAGTCCTTAGAAATGACCAGGCATCTCAATAGAAACTGCATGTCCAGAATTTCACCTTAGCTCTTTCAGGTTTATACCAATGTAGCCCTGTTGATGTCACTGCTGTTTTTCAATAATGTTATAAGCATCTTTTCAGTTTGGAGAGTGTGCCTTGCACCTTACTGTATAATTTACATCATGGTATTGCTATCTGTCTTTTAATCTGACATACATATGCCTTTGTAGCATGTGAAAGAATATGTGGTGATGCTGCTATACCATCTCCGTGGCCAATTTTCCATTTTCATGCAGCATTAATTTCAGCATCTGAAATTTGAAATAGTGTAAATTGTGAATGAGGGTTTTTTTGATGTTACATCTTTGTGTAAGACAATTAGTATATAAAATTAATTTTTCAAGAATCTTAGTGCATTGTATAACTACACAAAATGGGTCATTACTGGGGTCTACATTTGGCTTGCTTGAAGGGTAGCTCATGTGTTGTTTCTATGTAGCTTTGTCCATGCTACAAATGTGGCTGTGCTAGGAATGACAATCAGGAGTTCCATCAAAATGGTAATTTTTTTTCACTCATGGTGGAGAATATTTAAACTCCCCCCAGACTGGTAACAGTCACAAAGTTCCCCAGGAATTACACATCATGTACTGAGTTCATATCAACTGTGGTTCCATACACACAGAGCACTCCTGACTGTAGATACATTTACTTTGGATATGTGCAGAGCTCCCATACACTGTAAATCTTAGCAAGCATGTACCAGACAGGAGAAGAGCAGTAAGGATTTGCTCTAAAGGTCTTAAATTGCTCTGCAGCTGGGAAAGGAGCCTGCTTCTGCCTGTGGACATAATTTGAAAACTGTACCATGTTCTTTCATTGATTCTTTGTAAGGCATGAGGTAGAGGAAATATATCCAACATTTTAAGACAGGGTAACATCCCAGGCATCTTTTTGGGTGATTCAGAAAGAAAATCTGGCCTAATAGAGGAAAGAGTTGCTCCTCACACTATTTATTGTCGAAGATATACAACAGATATGACAAAACCTTTTGATATTTTCAAGATGCATCTTTCACTATTTAAAAAAAAAAGCAATAAAGTCATGCACATAATTGAAAATTCCTGTGTGTTTTAAATAATTTGTTCCATTGGAAGAAGCAATTTCAGATTGGTTTGTCATCATCTGCTGGATGCTGGGTAGTTTACATAAAATGGTAGAGTAATTGCAGGTTGATTCTTGTGGACGAATGCTCAAAACTCTAAATCACTGTGCTGCGCTAATTGGTCCCCCAGCTGGAAGACTGCTGGGGAGACAATAAATAGGAATGAGGAGTAAAATCATCTTGTGTCTCTATAGGTGGTTTCTAACATTCACATCTTTATTACTGTCTTGTCTTTGATGGGGTAGGCAAATTTCCAGGCTCTTCACTGGAGTCATTTACATCTGGTTTAAGTGCTTACATAGAAGAAATAAAAATGTTGAGGTTAGTTATAAGAATGCATATGCCTAATGCAAAGTAATGTAATACCAAAATGCAGATAGACTTTTTTTTCTTTTTTCTTCTTTTCATCCAACTCAAGGGATGCTTATCTGACCTCTTGCATATTGACTGACATGAAAAGCTGTAAAGTTCTCTAATTTAGCGTTGGTCTAATTTTTTAGCGTTGGTTGATTTTTTCTTTTTTCCCCTCTATGACTGATCTCTAATTATTCAAAATCTATCTCTTGTTACCTACTTGAGAACAAAGACACTAACCATTGGTTTAGAAGAACCTACTCCAAGACATGCTTAGGATCACTAGCAATCAAACTCTTAGGCAAACACTTGTCTTTCCTCTCCCCCCTACTCAGTGTAAACCAAACACTCATTCTGCCCCTTCGTGGTCTCCCATTACATTCCCAGTGAGTTACTACACTTCATGCATCCCAGTCCCTCCAGATAGGCAATGAATGGACTATGAGACAGTCTGGGATCATGTATATAAAGGTTTCTCCTGGCTGATTTTCCCTTCTCACTGGTGGTCCTCTGCCTCACTGAGTCATCTGCATGCAACAGTCCTTTGAAGGTGTCCCTGCCTCTATGTGAGTTGCCCATGGGCTGCTTGCTGGTCATTGTCGTGGAGAGTCTCCTTCCAGGAGTGCATTTCCAGCTGTGTCATGGTGGGTTTTCTCTGTAGCGTGTCTCCTGCCTTCTGGAAGTATTTAAAAACCGTGAAGATGAGGGATTTGATATATATTTTAATGGAGGGGAGGGGGAATGTTGGCAGCTGGGTGTGGTGATCTCAGAAGTCTTTTCCGACTGTGACAATTCTGTGATTCTGTGAATAAGCATCTGCTGCCTGAGCAGAAGTGCTGTGTGCTCCCCTGGCTGCTTTCAGTTTTGCTGTGTGAAGAGAATTGTATGGCTGCAATTGTTTTTTTACTGATGCATGGCAGTTCATGGCCTCCTCTCATATGTCACCACTGCCGCACTCTGCTGATTAAACTGTCATTTATGCCCAGCACAGTGACATACATCAAATTCTGTCATAAATTAGTATTTTTCAGAAATAAACTGCATTTTTTAGTATTGGACTTTCCAATAGGCATGTCTGTTGCAGCACCTGACAACATGATTCTGGGTCAAACAAACCTGTACCTGGACTGTTGCAAGCTTGGCAACCATGTGTTGCTGTGGCTGGAGGACTTGGAGTCTGTTTGGTGCTATAAATAACTTTTTTCCATGGAATAAAATAAAGCAAATTTGAGAATTTTTCATTAATTTGTTTGGTTGGTAGATTCATTGTAATTATGCTTTCCCAAATGCACAGGTTTTTTTTTTTGGTTTGTTTGGTTTTTTTGGTTTTTTTTTGGCAAGATTTCAAATGTGTTTGTGTGATGAGTGAAGTTCTAGCTTTGCCTGATCCTATCTTCTTTTGCTCTCTTTCACATCCACTCTTGTTTGCTGAGTGCATTAATTTCTTATGGTGAGTGGGATAACTTCTACAGGCGGAGAAGATACTGACTCCACCTGGGATACTTGTGGGAGATATCCACTGGGATACACCTGGGAGATGCTGTTTGCTCTGAACCTGGCAGAGTGGGGGTTTTCAAGGATTTGCATCTTTGTAAGACTAAGCCATTAGCTTTTCTTTAAGGTATCTTTTTAAAAAAATATATTTTACCATGGAAAAATTCATAGATGTATTTTGTAGCACTGAAGAAAAAATGTGAGATTCTACTTTCTCAATCTTTATGTATTTTTCATGTCTGGCAAGTCCTATGATCATTATGAAATCACATATGTTTTCAGTTAGATATTTTTCAATTTCTTTATGTTTTAAGAGTTCTTCCAAGTGATCCCATTATGTACTTGTAGACAGAGTTAACCTCTACCTTATTTGCTACTAAACCAAGAAACTGAAGTGGGATGAAATCAGAATAACATGAATTTAGAGTTTATGTATTAAAATAAATAGGAAACATTTTTTGTATATTAGGCTGATGGCAGAAGTAAAATTAAATTGAGCCACAGAGTAGAGAAGAACAAGATTAAATCTGTGATGCACTGTGGCTTGTGAGAGGAAAAGAATGATTCCTGCATATGTTTTACAATATCTGAGTGGAAAAGCGATTCTGCAGCTTGGGATAGGGAATACAATCAATGTAGCTGAAGCCAGCATCTATTTATCTTAAATTAATCATTCCCCAAGTAGGCAGTTGATATCCTAGTGCTGTGTGCCATCTTTTTTACATTCATACAGCACACATAAAACCAAAGACCTGTTATTGTAGGAGCTGAAATATATTGCAGTGCACAGATTGAAAATGTTTAAAAATAGACTCTTTCCTGTACATTCAGTTGACAATTAAAACATATTAATAGTTTTTCATTTAATACCTACAATTACTAGACACTAACAAACAAATATATTTTAAAAACGTACAGTTTTCACAAATCTAAAAATTGATTGTAAAATCTTTAAATACCAGTGAATAAAAATAAGCTACAGATAGACAGAAAATTTTAGTTTATTCAATATTTTTAATTCAATGAGTTTTATTTCAGATTTTCTCCAATATGGAAACTAGCAAAAATCTGAGAGTTGTTTTTAGTTGCTTTTGAATTTAAAGGGAATTGGATAGGCCAGGTCTGAATCTCACACTTTGGACTGATGTCTGGATTGAATAACAGGAATACTTTTTTTTTTTTTTTTTTTTTTCTTGCATTTCGGTTTGGATGTATATAGCTTAATTCAAAAATAGAAGCATTCAGATGATAGCAACACTAAAGGGACCTGTCTTTGAGGCAAAGATTCTCCAAGGCATTTAAGTGTTTAATTTCATTCTAGGACAAAGCCTGAGGTTTTGTTGTATTTGACCTCAAATGTCATAAAAACAGATTAAATAAAAAGATAATTTACTGTTTCCTACTGCAGATGAAGTAATTATAAGAAACTAAAGGGAAGAAGGGGGTCATTCATTATGCAAAAAGCAGGAAATGAAGCACGCAAAATTTTCTCTCAAAGCCACATTTTTTTTTGTCTTAAAGCCAACACTTTAGGTATTGATGATATTTGACAATAATTGCATGTCAACGAAAGTAAAGGAACTTGAATCTTGGGGGTTTTTTTGGTTTTTTTGATTCTTATATCATCACAGAGTTTCTTTGATTCTTCCTTCTCCAAGTATTCTTTGTTTCTGGATTTAAAACAAAGGTCCTTTACAAATAAACAAAAAGATAGTAGGATTTAGATCCCAAATGGTAACTTTTAAATATTGTTTTAGCTTTTAATGTTTTCAGCAGCCATTGTTTTATCTGTAGTGACATGAATTGCATACAAATAGCATGCAGACAAATGCTAGCTTTACAGCAAATTTACAGGTGAACTGTGTGAACTCTATGTTATTCACTTCACATGCTGACCACTCTTCAGGCACACCAGGTTGAAGTTGTTATTCTGCAACCCAAACCCCTAAGCTGGGCTATAAAGTGACTTCTTGTCTTCTACAGTGTGATGGTTTAAACTAAATTGAGATCCTGTGTATTGAAGTTCAGGTAAGAGCATATTCCCTATCTGTAACCATAGGCTAAGTTGAAGGGGTGCCAACGTACAAGTGGTGGGCAGTCACAGCCTAATTCACTATTTCTGAAGCAGATATTTTGACCCTAATGTTTCCCCAGGACAAATCCTAGGTGCCAGTACAGAACCAGGGGGAATTAATTTCTACTTAACGGAAAAACAAACAAAAAAATCACTTGGATTCACCTTAATGTGTTCAAGGTGCCAGTCTGGCCTCTAGAACATAGAAGAGTCTTGCTCTTGCTCACCCCAGGAACAAACCCTGTGCTACACATGCCAAGGGCAGCTGTAGGGTCACTGTGGGTGCTCTGAGCTATTGCTTAGTTTTTAATGTGCCTAGAAATAAACTCTGTTTTTGTAAAGAAAACATAGATAGAATATGTCTTGCCTACCACTGGCATTTAGAAAGCAAAGGTAAATGTTTAGAACTACTTATTACTAAAAGCACCCTTGCCTTTGTATTACAGTGCATGTAATGAAGGATTTACACCCACGTGCTGTTTGGTGCATCAGGACATAATGTATAGAGTAGACTGCAATATGTCAAAGCAAGAAAAGGTTTTTCAAGATTAGGGAGCTTAGATAGTTCAAGTTAGAGTAGCAGCATGGCCACAGGCAAGTGTTGCATTTCCAGAGCAACTGCTTATAAAGATACGACAGAAGTCATGTATTAATTGAAGACTTTTTCTATGTAAGTCACTGAAGTATATAAGTGGAGGCCTGTTCTATCAATAGAAATAGATAGAAATGAAAAGAAAGCTTAGACAATTTTCCTTCTACAAGAGTTCATTTCAGCTGTAACAATACTTTGTAATTTTGTACTTGAAGAGGAGGCAAGACAAGGTTTATTTTGAAAGCACCATATTTACTTTTCATCCTCTACTTACATACATTTTTAGACAAACACAGGGTAACGCTTTGTACATCCACAGCCCAATTTTTAGGATCAGTGAGCACCATAGATTCCAGTGATAACATCTGGAGCTGTGTGTCTTAACACCTCTGAAAAATCAAACTTTCAGACATTAATGCTTCATTTCCCCAGGCTAATTGTCTCACAGTATCTGACAAAGTGAATGAGGAGCACCTAGTGCTGCAGTTCAATCTGTACTTTTATGTCTTTTGAATGTCAGGGTGGTTTTTTAGATGTTGCCTCATAAAACTAAGTCGACTCTCAACAGTATGCGTTTCTCTGATTAGAGGAAGTACTCTGCAGCTTAATAAAATCCTAAACCAAGCAGTGAGCTGCCAGATTTTGGCAAGGAAATATGTGAAGCCAGATCAGCTTTTCTCTGAGCTACAGAAAAGGCATGGAGGTGTCCAGTTGAGGGCTGATCTTCCTTTCACCTTGATAATGTGCAAAACAGGCTTCCATGATATGTATGCAAGCTTTCCTCTCACCACCCATGGACAGGAAAAGGTAGATAGAGTTTCCTTTGCTAAATCTTTGTGATGCTTGAGTGAAGCATTTACTTAATTGTTACAATTTCTGTTTCTCATAATTTGATTCCTTTGATATGCCATGGTGGGTTTTTTTTGTTTTGTTTTGTTTTGGTTGGCTATCTCTGTTTATTTTGAGAAAGAAGGAAAGGGATATTTATGAATAATTACTCCTGTAATTTTTCTCTAGCCTGGGTTTTTTCAGGAGATCAAACTCTTTTCTCAAATAGTGTTAAAGTGCTTCAGGAGATGGATGTGGGGCCCTTCAGGTGTCCAGAGGCTGTGATTCCTTGAAGAAGCCCGAGAAGTTCAGATAAACTGACAGAAATCAGGGCCACCCATGCAGTGATAGAGGAATTTACTCATATGAGCTCTCTGCCTTCTGCTAAAGGGAAACTAAAAGGAGAAGAAGTCCTAAAATCCACATGAGGTTTCGTTGGATTTTTTTGTTTCTTTGTTTGGTTTTTTTTTTCCTGAAAGGTTAGGATTTAACTGGTTTGCTTAGTTGAGCTTGCTTTGACAGTGACATTGCTGCACAGAAAAGCTCTTCCATTGAGACTTGTCAAGGGCAGCTCGCAGAGCTTCTACTGCCATTTTAGTAATAAAGGACTAAATGAGGACAATGTGGGCCTGATGCTAACTTGGGTGGGTGAATTAATAATGTCAGGCAGAGATATGGCTGAGTTACTCAGTGCTGTCTTTGCATCTGTCTTCACTGACTCAGTGCTAGTGAAATCTAAGTAATGCATCTTGGATAACTGGAAGATGAGAGGACAGCTGATCTGAAGGGGTTCTCTACTGTGAGGAAGCTCCTGCTTTCAGAAGTCACTGATAGATGGTAGCTCATGCTTTCTGCTTTAATACTGAAGTTTTGGTGGATTTTTGTTATAATGTTGATGGCAGCTCATGGGAAAATCCAAATGCTTCAGAAGCCAGCACACCTGTCAAGGATATACTGAAAGGAAAAAGCTTTGATAGCTGAAATCTACCATGATGCACCAAAATGGAGTATTAACATCAAAACATCTTTAATTTAAATGTTTATTCTAACACTGGCACAATGAAAGGGGAACGGAAACAAATCTGGGAGTTAATTCAGTGCTGTTCTGTCTATGTTTGTATTGTCCAACCAGCGAAATACACTTTATCTGAAAGCATTATCTTTTTTCTAATTGGCATAGCTTCTCTGTACAGTTATTAACCCGGTATTCCTAGTTCATGCTCAGCCTAATGAACAGCGCAGATGACTTGTATTTCTGCTGATCTTTATGGAGTATGAGAAACAATGTGCATGATGTTAATAATTGTAGAAGAGGTATGTCTTCCAGAGGCCATTGGCACTCAGTATATCTTCCAGGTGCTTGACTGAAGCCAATGTGAGGACCAACAACGTGAATTTGTCACAGGAATAGCTGTGGAATTAACTCAGTTGCAAGTCTTCTGACTTTTGTTCTTTATTGGAGGTCACTGATTCAGGCCCAGATTTTCTGATCACAGTGATTGCTGTTGCAAATACACAGTGGAATAAGTAGACTCACAGAGCCTACTGTCTAAATCAAATACAAATGATTTGGCTTTGATGCCTGTGATAGATATATAGATGGTTAAAGCACTTCACAGAAGTAGTGAGCTCTCAGAAAAGATAAGACACATTTGCAGGGAAAAAAGCATTTTTCAAGTATATAAAAAAAATACTGGGAAAGAAACATTAAAATTAGAGAACAAGGAAGAAACAAAAAAATAAAAGGTTCTAGAAACACTGAAATGTAGAAAGAGCAGCAGAAAAAAAGAGATTTTCTTCTGAAGGAAGGAACTGTGGGAAGTGCTGTGATCAAGACATTCACCTCATATGCATGTATGGCTTTTTCTGATTTGAACTGCTTGCTGATCTTTGTGCTAAAAAAGCAAGAATTTTTGTACTGAGTTTTTGACAGTAAGTGAAAGTTTTATCTGTTTACATAGATAAGACTTTGAGGATCTATTGCTTAGGAAGTCCTCTGAAAGATTAATGCAGATCTTGTAAAAGATGTGGGTCATCATCTGGTTTAGAACTTGAAATCCTGAAATCTGCTGTTAATGGCAAAACACAGGAAAAAATAACTTTTTCTTTTTTGTTCTTTTTTGTTCTTTTTTGTTCTTTTTTTTTTTCTTTTTTTTGGTAATGTCCCACAAACTTCTCAGCAGATTTGTTCAATTCTTTCAAAAATAGAAAAGAGCCTGCTCTTGTGATAGTTTTGTAGTTTGCAAAGGAGTCATTAATAACTTATGCACCTTCCAGCCTAACTTCTTTGTCTGACACCTATTCAGCTGTAACTATGACAAATTGCTTGAACACAAAGGCTTTCCAGTCCCTGAAAGTACAGACTGAAGCTGAAACCATTTGTTTTTCAGAAAATTTAAACTGACTACTTGGTCAGTGCCAGATGTATTTTGTCAGGAAGGCTTTTTGCATGACAAGACTAGTGTTGCTTGTTTCTTTTCTGCTTCTAGAGTGCATTTTCACACCTACATTTCTGGGCTGATGATAAAAAAAATAATAAAGGTTTAATTTTTTTTTTCAATAAAGTATTAAAATGAAATATTCTCTTAAGTATGCCTCATTCTTTGCTCATGATATTACGTGATAAAGGAGGGTGTCTCGAAGCTCTAAACGTTATTCTGAATCCATCTTGTCTTCAGGTTTGATCTAAACTATTACAAAAGATGAAATGGTCAAAAAAAGAGCAGCATCAGCACCAATACAATAATTTGTCCCATTCCTTTTCCCTCTTTCAAAGAGATGTAATACATTGTTCAGGTCTTGAAAAACCTGAAGCCTTGTTTTCAGCTTCGAAATAATTTTTCCCTTGAGAACATCTGATACTTAATTTTCACTACTCCTTTTTATTTTTCATCAAGAAATCATTACATTTAGAATTAGATTCTATAAAGCTGAAATACCTCTAAAAGTGCAAATGCAGAGTCATTTCAAAACCTATTGACCATGAATGATACCTTAAGAAATAAAAAGGTTATCTCCTTCTTCTTTTCTTTGATTTGATTTACAAAGGTCTCAAAAAAACCTTTATATTGCTCTGCAGCTCAGAAAGCATATTAAAAAAATATTTCTTATAATAACAAAGTGTTTCTTAAGGTCACTTTTTCTCTACTTTTTAAAGTTGCTTTCCATTTCTTAGGTTTTTCCACCCTTGAAATGAGTCTTGGAATAAAAAAGCAAGATTATGCCAAATATTATTTTTTCAGCATTACTACTTGAACATTTTTACTATGTTAACTGTTTTTTCAACCCCTTTGAAAAGGGATTATTTAGCAAACTTTGCAGTAGCTCTTCATAAGCTTTACTTAGCAAGTTATTCTACGTGGCATAATTTTCCTTATTCTGTTTTGATTTCAAAGCCCTTGAAGGTGAATCCACTTTAAAACAGTGCTAATGTTCTGTAGTACTCTGTTAACTAGCACTGCTTGATGTTTTCTGGTGGTTTAGAAATAAAATATTGTAGCAATCCCAAAGCTTTAGTAACTGCTGAGTGACAGAGATAGAATTGAGTTTTGTTTAGCAATGCCGAAATCTCTCTTAATATTGTTGATCCTCACCATGTTCTGATGAAATGGATATCACTTTTTGATTTGTTTTGTCTACTCATTTCCACTTCTCCTCCAACTTGTGGCTGCATGGATGAGAAATCCCAACTTTATGTTTTGACAGAAGTAAAATAATCCATTAAAAAACTTGTAATTGACAGATTATATGTTCAAGCACAAGGGCTGTGAAGGGGTCTTTGTGTGTTTTCCTTCTAAAAATCTTCTAAAATCTTCTGAATTTTTACTAAGAACAAATACAGTCTTTTTATTTAAACAAAGGGTATGATTAGGACTTTCTCTAGGCTGTTGTCCTTCCCCTACAGCCATGTCCTGTATGTTTTTATGATATCATTCTCAGCACATATTGAATGATGCCAGAGTTAGAGATGTGCCATCTGAAGACAGCAAAGCTGTGCTTGTCTTTCTTCCCTTGGAAAAGCTTCTTACAAACATTAAACCAGAAGAGCAGACTATGGGAGTAAATGCATCGAACAACCACAGCTACCATCCAGACTTTTCAGAAAAACAACACTGCTACAGAAGTAATACTCTTCCTGCTGACATCTGAAAACCTGCAAGGGCAAAAATCTGTGGCCAAGGTGTCAAAACCCTGAGAGGGTCCTGATGAATCTTCTGCATTAGTTCGCTGCTAATGGAGCCACTGACCAAAGGGACCAACATTGTCTTTGAACCAAAGAGAGTTACAAATCAGATCAACGTGGCATCAGTGAAAGCTTAAAATTGTAACTTCCTCAGTGTTTCCCTCTGGAAGAGGGACAGAGAAAGTGTGCATACAAAGAAAGGCCTGATTTACCTGCACAGATCTTAGTATCCCTCTGAAACATCTGTCTACTTGCATATCCCCTGCTCGTGTTGTGACCATTGCTCAACAGATGATGAGTGGGAAGGCAAGACCCCCAAGGCACTCTTGGATGGTTGGGGATCATCCTCTTAGGGCTTGCTGTGAGCTGGAAGCCACATCTTTACTTCTGCCTGACAGCTTTGTTGCCTTTTTGGTTCGGACTGCAGTCTAAGAGTAATAAGAGAACAGATTGCTCTTCAGTGCTTTCCATCACTTTTCACACAAATCTCTTTAAATATTACATAGGTACTTTAGATAGAGATCTTTAATATAAAATATAATGAAACACAGTTCCTAGTGAGAACACTGAGGGTGAAAAGGAAATGAACTCAAGTGTTTAGAATTAACTATTTTATCTGAAAGTTGCATCTTTTTTCTTAATACGGAAAAGGATTAAGGAAAGAAAAAAAAAAAAGACCCATTTAAACTCTGAGTATGTAAATTAAACAGAAACCTAAATAATTCTAAAAGCCCTTAATTAAAAAAAATTAATAAAGGTAAATAACACCAAAGCTATAGTTCATGTAAAGAGTACTTGAAATCTGTCTGCGTGCATACAAGTGATCTCTTGTTGAAATACTCAAACTGCAAAAAGTGTCATGTTGATGACTTTAGTTGTCTGATGCAGTTGCAATATGATGGAAGTATGAAAAAAAATATTTAGCACTGAAGCGAGTGAGTTTATATAGAAAAAGGCCCATGCTCATGCATTTATCAAATGTATTTATTTATATACTATATATGTATCACATGACAAAGTTAGCATGACTGTCAGTAAGTCTGAGGAGCAATTCTGGTAGTGTGATTGAGGAACTAGTGTATTTTGATTTACTGCTTTTACTTTTTTTGGCTATAGGGACACCTGCCTTGTCTGTGTAGTTTTCCACATGGCTTCTCGCTGTAAAATAGGTAATAAAATTAATGACCCCCTCAGGACAGTGCTGTTTAGCAGCATTGTCTTCAGCATTGTGCAGAAGAGCACTTCAAGGGAGGTCCACCTTTTCATTTTCACTATCTCTTTCTTATGCTTTTGAACATCACATTTCTAGTGGCATGTTAATTGCATTTGTAGCATCTAGACTGCTTTTCTGCATCACCTACATGGGGGGAAGGGGGAAGTGTGCATAGTGATCCTCTTATTAATTCTACAGGTAGCATGGCTTCTGTTAGCAGTAACTTCTGCAAGCAGTACTTATGTGCCCTCATCATGGGGTTTGTCTGTGCTGAACACTATACAGACACTGCCCTGATTTAGCCCTACCCTGATACCATTGCTATGGCTCACATGTACAGAAAGAAGGAATTGGATGAAAGATAAGAACATCATACACTTAATGCCAGACTGAGGAAATAGAAGACAAGTGGATTTTTGGTTACTTTTTTTTTTTTTTTTTTTTTTGAGTTAAGACACAAGAGTAAAACTATGTGTGCTTTGTTCTTTTATACCTGCTGCAGAGAGGTACTTAAATTATAACTTTTTCTAGTAATGTAAGGGAGTAAATGGAAGCTTACTTTTCTGACTTATCTCTGTCAGCATGGCTGTACTCGATATTACTTAAATTCAGATCACTACGTGATTTTCCCGGACTAGTAACATAAGCTTGTGCTATGCTTTTACCAGAGCACTTAGGGAAGGATTAATATAAGAGGCCAAAATCTTTAAAGCCAAACAAAAAACTTTCAAGTTCAAGCTACATCAAAAACTGGAAATTTTGTCCTAAATATATAAAACTAGTAAGATAGTTTCTTAATAAGCTGTTGTGCTAGGACATTGTGCCAATATTAAGTGCTTTCATTGTAACCTCAAATGGTTATTGTTCCAGCTTACTTTAGGGATGGTATTTAATATATCAGATACATTGTGTCTCTGTGAAATGTCTGTCCAGTTTGTTTATTAAGAATGTGGCAGATCTTGTTACTTGCATCTATTTGGAGTCATATTTTTAAAATTTTTTTTTTTTTTTATTGATTACATGTACAAATATTTACTTAAAAATATTTTTTCACTTGCCCAGTATTTTCTGTCACCAATTTATTTGTTGACAATTTTTAAACAGGAAAAAAAACCCAAACCCTCTTTCCACAGGTTTAGAAATCAGTGCTAGAAAATGACAAAATCTTTCCCCAAATATAGGGTTACATTTTATAATATTTAATAGTTCACATAAACATTCAAGCTTCATGATTTCCTACATACTGGTTGGGTACATTTTCCATTTCTCGCATCATCCTACCCTGAAGTGACATGCTTGTATTCTTTCATTATATCAATTGTGGTACATATTTTCCCAAAACTAGGTGAATTGGATTTTGCCTATAAGGAAATTATCAGATAATTTTACATTGTGATACTGACTCTGTTATGGCTGTCTTTCATTTATGACAGCATTCATATACTGTCTACTTATACTGAAAAAAGTGCCAGAATATGTTACTTCAAACGATTAGGTATTTATGTTATTTTTTTCACATCTGCTCTTATCCACTAGGCTCCTGACATATAGATACTAACATTTATTCTTTTCAAAAAAAATAGCAGCATAAAATCTTATCTCCTGCTAACATCACTTACCAGAACTTCAATAGTCATATGTTATTTCTTATTCCTATGAAGCAGCTACCAGGGACTTACCTTGTGTAGTTTGTTACCTTGCTGATAGCACTGCAATATGCTCCTGAAACTTGCATTAATGCAAGCTCTTTAAAATTTGAATTAGTATAATTTATATTTATTTTTATATTTCTTCCGTGCTCAGTAACTGAACAATAAGTATTCTGTAGCTAATTCTCCAGTAAGGCAAATTGCAGAAGACCAAGATGACCAAATTATGCTAGTGGGGGACATGTTCATATATATACATATATATTAGGATTTTGGTAAAATCATGCACACAAGAAAGCTGAGATCACTGTGTGAAGTACTTTTAAACTCGATACAAACTCAAAGGTGTTTCCATTATCAGTCAAAAATTTACAACAGAACATTTCTTGCAGTGAGGCAGACAGCAAAAAAATGTGAAGAGAGATTAGTATTTATATATCAGCATTGATGTTGGTGAAATTCTAAGTGAAATTTCCCCTCTGATACTTTCTGCTAATTGTGCATGCTAAGTACAAAGGTTAAGTATTTGATTACATAAAAATTATTTACTTGCTGGTGTTTTTCCTGATTTGACAGAAAGGAGTAACTGCTTTTTAATTTCGCTTATTCTTTTAACTTCATTGTTACATTTATTTGCTCACAATTTGTAGCTACAGCACCTAACAGTTTCAAGACCCAGAAGATGTTGTGTAGCCTGTACACTGGATGACATTATTCGTTATGTTGGTAGCTGAATATTATCCAAACTTCACATCTCAAGAAAAAATTAGCATTTGATGACACCTTTGAGATGTTGATGGAGGGAGAACCACATCTAATTTAGTATGAGTGTGATGAAGAGATTGTAGACGAAGAATTCAAAGTGGCTGGCCAAGTTAAGTGAGATAAACTTCAGGAATAGTGCCCCCTGATTCCCAGTTTTCAAGAAAACCCTGTTCCTTTAAGGTGCAGAGAATTTCTTCCATTTCATGCTTAGAATATTTCTTTGGGCTTGTTCTTCTTTTTTTTTTTTTTTTTTTTTTTTTTTTTTAATTTTTATCTGGCTGGCTAAGCAGAAAGTGCAAAAATCCAATTTACAATGGATGAGAGTAATGCTGTACAGGTGGAAAGTTATACCTGCTTCATTACAGGAGTTAAGGATAAGGTTTTTATTTGTATCCTTTGGGAAAGAGAGTCACATAGGAGGTGTTTCTTTTCATTGTTAAGGATCCTGTTCTTATTCAGTTTTCATTTGTAATTTGTGGAGAGGGATGCCATTTGGGATGGAGGGAATGACTACCTCTCTGGTTGTCTCCCTTCAGTAATGCTTAAAATTTTATAAAAGCACAGTTTGGGGAGATGAATCTCATACTTGGTGCTTAATTTAGTGACTGCCCTTAAACACCCATACCTGCTCTGTAGCATGACAGCACTGTGTTTTCTGCTTTTTTCTTCAAAACTACTTCTGGTGTCAAGATATTCCTGCAGATGTGTCCGGACCCTAATGTCTGATGTGTCTGAATTCAATTTAACATAAGCATTACAAGGAGAACAAGCCAAAGAAATGTCATCATATATTAATGCAGATGAGGCCTAGCACACAGTAGAGACTCAATTTTATAATTTACTTACATTTATTTACCTCCTCTCAGTTATCAGCACATCTGAGGATTTGCAAGATGTTTGTTCTCACTCCAAAAGAAGTAAATACCACCTGAATAGAGAAGGCACCAGATCATGAAGTTGTAAGATCATTCTGTAACATGTTGGTGAGAAAACTGCTGGATTATGTATGCACATTTCTGTACCACCAACAGGTGTCATTAAAAAGGTGGACAGGCAAAGATGAAAGAGAAAAAAGAAAAAAACCAACATCTTTATAGTTTTGCTAAACAATGTGTGACAGCAATATGACAGCCACCTAGAGAAACAGGAATGATGTGAGTACCTGGCTGGTAGCAAGAATTTATTTAAATTGTTTGTGTTTATTCGGGTAAGACTGTCTTGCTATTGCATGTAAAATGTACCAAAGGGAATGTGACTGCAAGTAGTGAGATATAGTTCGAGTAAAGAGACAGTTTAGATCAGTAGCAAGACAACTACCTGACATTGAAATCCATACAATTGGGGAAGAGCTTTTTTAAAGAAATTTTAAAAGCTCCATCCTTTAAGACATTTAAAATTAGAGTAGGAAACATTGTGGAAAAAATCTATTTTGACAGGAGATGTCTCTTTCTCTTACTTTCCTTTCTAAAGCACCCACAAGTATTGCTTTAATACTTGAGTGCTTCAGGATGGACTAATGGGACTTTTATCTGTAATTTGTATGATATTCTGATGTGTTCAGTCCTCTGAGTAGCCTGGGTATTTTTGTGATATGGCCTCTTGGTAATGGGTTTTCTCCATCGGGATGAACACTTCCGAATTGAACCCTGCCTTGGGAACTACATTAGTGTGCTTTCATAATTTTATATTGTATTTTCTTGTTGAAATTTTAGTTTATGTGTTGTTTTAATTTGTTGCCAGTTTTTTTGTTTTTTTTTTTTTTTTTTTTTTTTTTTTTTTAACCATGTTAATTTTGCACTTACAAGCACTGAGAAAACCAGTCATCTTCTTTTCTTTTTTTTTTTCCATTATATATAAATGTCTAGTAAATGTAATTTAGTAATGTTTAAATGTCAGCACATACTGAAAGGTGTTTTGCAGTAGTCCTATCTTAGTAAGGACTTAATGTTCAGTTACGGCACTGTTAGGTTGATGATTGGACTCTATGATCTTAGAGGTCTTATCCAACCTAAATGATTCTATGATATTATGGAGAAGTATGAGCAGGGACTTCTCTTTATTTCCACTAGGTCTGAGAAAATGAATAAACAAATTTATATCCTGAGTTTGCTTGGTATTACTGTGTTTTCATGCACCTCTGACAACTTGCCTTGCTTTGGAGATACTGACAATTGAAAATAAATCTCCAGGTAATATTCATCTCCAGATAATGTAAAGAAAATCAGAAGGAGATATAAGGAGAACTTTAATGGAGGAGGACTCATAATGGGAAGAAAATACAATGGCAGCATACTTCTACATAGGGAGTTAAAAGTGAAACCTTTGTGTAATTTCTGAGTCTTAACCTTAACTCCTAATACTGCTCTGGCTGGTCTGTGCCATGTAATTTATAATGTGGCAATAATTTCATTATGATGAAATTATTCAAGGAATGGAGTCATCAAAGGAATGTGGTATGCTTGATGTACTATGTTATTATTTTATGCAGTAACACTGCTGTATCTTTTGATTCTTCTGCTTATAGAAACCAATTTTCCATTACTTATTTTCTGATTTTGCATGCTCATCTAAAGGTCCTAACATTTTCTTCTAGCTATGTTTATGTTTAACTTCCTGGACTTGAGATGCATAATTTCCTAGTGTATGTCTTCTGTGTTTCATTTCTTTGGCTTAGGTTTTGTGTTCAGTCTTCCTTCACTGAACTCTCCTCTGCAGATGCCCTCCAGCATGTTTTGGATCTGAATTTATCAGGAAATGGTCAGGAATCTGATTAGGAAATGGTCTCAAGTTGTGTCAGAGGAGGTTTAGATTATATATTTAAAAAAAAGTCTTCATTGAAAGGGTAATTAAAGACTAGAATAGGCTGTCCAAGATGGTGGTTTAAACACTGGAGGTGTTTAAAAGATTTAAAGATGTGGTGCTTAGGAACATGGTTTAAGCACTGGACTTGATAAAGTTACACTAATAGTTGGTAGAGTTAGGTGATGGTTGTACTCAGTGATCTGGAAGGTCTTTTCCAACCAGAATGATACTGTGATTGTATTTCTGTTTCAGTAATACAATATTTTTTACTTTGATGCTACAGAAGTTTACTGCCTGTAGAATGGTTAATATTCCAGCCTCCTTAGTATAAAGATTTGATTCTACCCTAGATAGAATGGATCTTTTAGAGAAAATCAGAATTACCTGATTGCTTGCCATTTTGTTAACTTTAAAACTGCTAAGGCAGGTTGTTGTTTATCTAGTATTCATAAGGTGTGTTTGGTTTTCAGTTGGTAAAAAATTATTTAATTAAATGATAAATTAATAAATTATTGATCAAATTAGAAGCCCAAATTGAAGACAGAAGTTGAAACTTTATGACTCTTTATTAGAGTTCAGCAAATATTGATAGATAATTAGATATAAGCAGGTTTCTAACTCATGTTAATACAAATCAGGCCCTGGGTTTGCATGTTTGCTTTGTAAGCTTTTACAAAACCTGTCTCTAGGAATACTTTATTAATCCACCATATGATATTTGTTTAATACCCATGGATTTACTAACCAACAGAAGTGACCTTATATTCTCCTACTCTTTTGTCTGTGCATGTCTTGACACAAAGTCTTTTTGGGGGCATTTATTGATTACTCTGTTCAGATCTTCCAGCTAAAATCTTGTCTGTACACTACTGCCCAATAGGCAGGTTTTGTATTACACCTCTAAAAAAGAAGAGCAGCATGGAAAATACAGATGAACACTTTTCTGCTATCCTCTGTCTGTGACTCTATTCAAGGGATAGCAAGGGCTGAGGAGTGACAATTGTGTCAAAAAAATAGCTTTATTTTTCTCTCTGGAAAATCCTTAATGGTGAGAACTGTTAAATGGATTTTATATTAATATTTTAAAATTATTTTTCAATATTAAAATGCAAAGGATTATAAAGATAAAACTATCTTACACTGTATCATTTCACTCTTCTAATCTTTTTGCGAAATTTAAGCCTATACAAATTTAATTGGATAGGCTTGGAAATTTAAGCCTTACAAATTTAATTGTAAGGGACTCTTTTTTTGTTGCTAAAAGGCTTTTTTTCCAATGGTGTGTTGTTTTTCTAAAAAGCTGAATATAGTGCCACTACAACTGAGCATCACTAATGATTGTAAAACTTTCACAGCATTGTCAAGGTTGGAGATTTGATTCATTGGTTTGAAAATTTTCAGAGTCTGTTGTGCTAGCAAAAATGTTTGATAAACCTCATTTTTAAAAATCCTTTTGAATCCATTTACTTTAAAAGCTAAGCCTTTTCAAAGCTAAGGCTTTCAGAAGTATGTAAAATAATTTGTATCAACTCTTCGGTTACATTCTTTGTCAGCTTTTTAAGTGCAAGGTATGTGATTGCTACACACAGTTTTCTGTGAATGGTTTTTGCTAATAAACCAGCAAAACAGCTACTCATCTTTTTAAGCACACTGTCATTTACATAAATACCTAGAGGATAGCTGAGCTAATACTGGCACAGGTTTGTAAGAAAGAAAAAAATCAGAACAAACAAACCATGGCCAAATTATAAAATTAATGAAGGAAAGAAATATAGTAGAGGCAATATATTTACATTTTAATAGAAGATTTGATGGTGTCTTTCTCAAAAGCTTCTTTTATAAGAGCTCATTTCAGGTTGCCTCCTGCATTTAAACTTAGGATAGTGGGAATAAATTGTTGGTTGTTAATGAATTGAAGTGTCCAGATGAACACTGCAGGGCCTTGTGCTGGGTTTATTTTTGCCTGCTCCCTGTAATGGCTCTTTGAAAAGAGGGACATGATGCACTGGGGACTGCTGAGAAATCAGAAGTCATATTGCAGTGCAGTATTTACTGTGTTAGCAAGCAGCTCCCCTGCATCACTCTGGAGGCAGAGAAGGGACCACGATGTGTGCAGTATCCAGGTGGTCCAGGGGATGCTGGGGGGCTTCTGGCTGGCCCCAAGCTGCCTTCTCACCAATGAGCTGGGCAAGGAAGAGAAAAGAAATCTGAGCGCTTCAAGCTATGGTGGAGAAGTGCTGTGTGTGAAGGGGAGTTACAGGCTGAAGGCACCGGGCCAGGCTTTGGAGGACAGGCAGGTCACAGGCAGCCTGAGCATTGGTGGCAAAGACCAGGGAGCTCTGCTGGCAGCAGACTGCTGCTGACAGAGGTGGGAGGAGGATGCTGGTGGTCCTTCACAGGGCCTGTGATTAGGTTCTGCTAGTGAGATAGAGGAGGAAGGAGCTCCTTGAGTGTGAAGTCTGTAAATGGGCCTGAGCTTAAGGGAACAATAAATAAGCTATAATAGATGCTTTATAGGTGGCAGATTAGCCTGGGGAAATAGCAGGGTGTTGTCTGACTCCCAGTGCTTATGGAAAGTTAGCAAAGGGCATATGTAATCAACCTAGCCCTCAGCCTGCAGTCCAGTTGTTGCCAGCTGATGGGGGTCCAGCATACAGGAGTTGTTCTGTCCAGATATTTGGAATGAGCAGCCCCCAAACTATTGCACTTAGAGGCAGATCTATAGCTTAATTGGCCTCTAAACAGGGAAATGAAGGATCAGAAGAAATGAGGTATTAGAAAAAGATCAGGACTTCTGTCATGACACATATCTGAGAGGTTTGGGGGTTTTTTTGCAATACTTTTGAATTCTCTATTACCTTGCTTTTTCACAACTGCTTTTCTTTTAATATGTCTTATTCTACAGAAGGGAAAGCAGCAGGCTGACAGCCTCAGAAAAGCCTTCCTTTGAGAATTAACTGAATTAAATGAGAGGGGACAAAGTCACACTTTTATATAATTTTGTAATTAAAAAAATACATTACTGAACATTACTGTACATAGTTGATTAATTTCTAATCCTGTCTTAATTTTTTCTTATAGGTCAGTTGTGTCATATATGACAATTCCCACGCAGCATAAAAGCACTTAATGTAGTTATTTTTTAATGTTTTCCCTGGAAGATTTATTGCTTTTGTATTAAAAATTATGATTTGCCTGTGTTTTTCCATTTATCAGAGACAGCGTGCTTTGTCATGCAGATAAACTTTAAAAAATTTACATTTCCATGAAACTCCAGACAGTAATTTGCTTTTGCTTTTAGAGTCAGAATACACTGACTGCTTATACAGATGTTTATATATTGATGTTTAATATGTTTCACACTATAATGGAGATAAAACAGGCTTCTATCAACCTGATATGCTTCACATCCTTAACTAAAAAGTTGCTATTGGAGTCTAAGGAGACATAAGCATGTAAAACTGGAATATAAGAGGAATATAATTTCTCCCTCAACATCTGCCCTTTTGGAGCTTAGTAAAACCTGAGCAGGAAACAATATGGCTTCATTTAATGTGCCTCAATTTTAAGTGAAAGGCTTTAGTGGTATCATTTTAGTATGCTTATGTCTGGGGGTTTGCATACTTATGTGAAAAATTGGTTATATGAAATTAAATGTGAAACTATCTGTGAAAAATTGGTTAAATATGCTTTTTTAAATCTTTAGAAATCTTGTTGGTTTCCTTGTTTAAAAAGTGTATTATATACGTCTTTTGAGTCCTTGAACACCAGGTTTCTGCCAAAGGCAAGATTTTATGGTTGAGTTACAGCATGCTGAAATGGGAGACTGTAATGGAAATGCATATGCATGCATATCACTTGTAGCTAGAAGATGCACACAAAATCAATTATTAAAAAAACTAACTAAAAAAAAAAGGTCAGTGACTGAATGACATCTATTCTATCTAATGGAGCCCTGTGGCATATTGCTAAGACCTGGTCACTTGTTAAACTGCCCATGTTGTTCCTTGAGTGATAAATCATACAGATTCTCTTGGGCTAGTAGTTCAAAAAACACATCCAGAGGGGTTAGCTTGTGCTAAGCACACTGTAGATCAATCTAGATAGGAAAAATTAATCCTGATTTTGTAAAATATGTTTGGAAGTTAATTATGAAAATTGATTATCTAGCATTTGTAACTTTTTATCCGAGGACCAGTAAAATATATTGTTTTAAAAATATTCTTCTTTAAGTAGTAATTGCTACAAACTTGGTTCAATATCTTACAGTATTAGTGTCTAAAATAATTTATCTAAAATTGTTGACCATCATTGGCATGTAGATGACATATTGCAAGTTGAAAAAATTAAGCCTACAAAATGACAGACAACAGATCTGTGTAGGAATTACAACTCAACCCCAAGTCTGAGACAGTGTACAGGAGTGATGACTGGATGCATTTTTTTGAGGTGTATTTCACAACAGGCAGAATTCTCTTCCTCCATTCCCCTCCATCTTCTTCCCTCCATTCCTGTCCTCTATGCTCCTCCCACTACAAGAAAGCTGTTGAGTTGCTGGAGCAAGTTAGGAGAACAGCAACCAAGCAGGTGAAGGGGCTTGGGAACAAGTCCTGTGAAGAGATGCTGAGGGAATCAGGAGTAGATATTAAGAAGAATTTCTGTTCTGTGAGAGTAGTCAGACATTGGAATGGGCTGCCCAGGGAGGTGGTGAAATCACTATCCCTGGAATTATTTGAAAAATATATAGATGAGGGACCTCAGGACATAATCTAGTGGGCATGGTGGTACAGATATTAATAGATATATTTTATTACTTTTACTGGAGGAGGGGATTTGAGTGTTGAACACGGCCATCTGAGAGGTCTTTTCCAACTGTGATAATTCTGTGATTCTCCTCCCTACCTCCCCCCATTCCTCCATCCCCAGCATCACAGTTGATGATACAAGTGTGTGACTAAACTATGGCTATGAGGTGTGTAAAAGTACAGATTCTTCTAAAGGCATGGCCCCACGAGTAATTATTTTTTCTTTTTGCCTTTCCTTCCAAGTAACATCCACACTGAACTTCTAGAGTTAATGTCGTGGAGAAAAAGGGTAGTTCTACAGATGTGGGATTGGCAGGGGATAGAGCACTCTAAACTAATAGCCAATATAATTGCTAGTTGTGCATACTAAGTGCATAGAGCTGTGTTGCCTAGTGGCCATGCTGCCACAAGAGTCCATCCAGTGAGGATGTGTATAACTGAGTCATACATCATGATGAAATGATGCGGGGGAGATATTTGTTCTCAGGGAAGATGCAGCATTTTTCCTTGAAAGAGCCCATCCGTTACATCTCTGAGGATGCATGGTAGGTGGGTGATGTGTAAAAAAAATCTAAAGCCACATTCTACATTACCTTCTCTTGAAATATTTATTCAGTGTTTCTCCTAGAGATCCAGCTGTGAAATCAGGTTATTTTCTGAGAAGACAAACTTCCATAGAAAATAAATAACACTTGCTATTATTGAAAAAGCTCAAAAGTAAGGGTTGTAAGCGCTTTCTTGAGAAGCTAAAGGACAGAGTTGATTATTATCTTTAAATCCCATGATTTTTAGGTCTATATTTTAGGACCTGAGGGGGGCTTGATAATATCTTTGAACACAGAAAAGTGGCAATGTTGTAGTCCCCTGTTTCTTGAGGATCTCTTAAGGTCTGTTGAGAGATAATACTGTATTACTTCTGCAGAAGCTGTATGGTTTTTTAAGCTGTCATAATCCATGTCGATGTTTGGGGTTTAGTGATATATGTGTGGCACAGGATTTATTGGTAGGTGTTCTGTGAAGCCCAGTTTCCCCCTGTATAATATATGTAGTACAAAATACAGTTACTTCAAATGGCACAAATGAACCTGTATGCAGTTAGTGTGGGAGTCTTTGACATTATATTTTATTTGGGATTTAAACTAATCACCCACTAATAATATAGCATAAATGAGTAACAGTAATTTCTAAAATAACAAGATTTATCATGAGAGGTAGACTTTTATCACCCGTGGGTTTCATATTGAGATTTTTCACTGAGATTATTTTGTCAGCTAAGCAGAAATAAGAAAGTTAAGCGTTCTTCCTTTTGACTACCTGTAATTTGCTATATTGTTTCCTGGCTGTACTGGTAAAAGAAAAACTACTTACCACGAAAAGGGGTAATGCACTGGAATAAATGGTCTGACTAGTTTTAGCAGTTCAGATGTCATAGAAAAGTCTACTTTGCTGTGTGCAATAGTTGGACATGGACTGTAAAATGTACACTTCACGTCTTTACACTTTGAGATAAAAATAGCTGTTCAAGTCAGCTTTTACCTTAGAGACAATACTCTGAGCAGAATCATGTTTTATGATGAAATTGCTAGCACCAGTAATAATGTTAGGGACAAATTACGTGTAAATTAGTTAGCAGCTGTATAATTGCGAATTTTCTAACTCTGCTAACAAATCTCAAATTCACTTTGGTTGCCCAAAGAAGGAGGAACTGGGAACAGAGTTGGAGAAAAGAGGCTATAAAGTCTGTATAAAAATGTTTCAACTTAAAATAGTAAAGTCTTTAACCAAGATAACAGTAAAATTACACATCAGTCTCACCAAAAATTTTGCAGTGTACTCTAGCAGCTTTTAAGGATGTTTGCTCTAGTAGCATTTTAAGGAATGCTACATATTTGTATTTTAACTAAATATGTACCTCTTTACAACTTGTGCACAAATAGTCAGTGGTGATGTACTTCTTAGCTCTTGGTATAATACTGTGTTTCAATATCCTCATTCATGTTGACTTACTAAGGAATGCCTGGCTGTATTCTGATTACTTTATTTGGACTTAATCTGGGGTCTTTAAGCGCAGTTTCCTCAAGTACCCTTTTTCCTCCCATCTTCTGTGGGTTTAAGCTGCACGCCCATCCTAAACTCAATCCACACCACCAGCTTTATATTTGGCTGAAATCTTTATTGTACTTCATTTTTCTTTCCTCATCTCGACCCTTCATAGCTCTTGTGAGGAATTTATACTAGTATCATGGTTAGGTCTTGGTATAGGCAGAGGAACTGGTTCTCCCATGACGGTGCTGTTTGTGTCCTAAACAGTATCCAGTGTGGTGGCACAGGCATTCTTATTATTAGATTGTTGTTCTGCTCACTCTGTGTTATGGACCTCTAGTCAAGAACAATATACCTCCCTAAATTTTGTTTCTCTCTGCTGCTGAAATCACATTTGTATTTCTACAAACTGGTGACTAGCTTCTATGGACTCTGCCCAATTTCCGTGCTGCTGCTTCCTGGGCAAGGTTATACAGTCCCTGAAATACTGATTTTTTCAAGATTTGCACACCTTTCTAGATATGAGGAGCTGAATGAAGATTGTATTGGACCTGGCTCTGAGTAATTCTTACAGCACTGCCAGATGTCAGTGTTAGTTTTTCTGGCCAGGTAAATTTTAATTCGTGCAAGTCAGCTGCATGTTCTGGAAATTATTCCAAGCTTATTTGAGTCATCTGGCCTACTGGTTATTTAAATGTGTATGGTTCATTTTAACTTCTGTGGCTTCTTGAATCCATTTGTCCCAGATCCTTTTTTGAACTAGCAAAAATGTGCACCTGTTTGGGCCAAATCCTGCCCAGACGAGCACCGTTTGTATATAAAGTGGCCTTCAGCAAACTTCAGTCATTCAGATTCTATCCCCATACCTAATGATCATCCACATGATACGTAATTCACAGTAAAAATAGGGCTTGGTATTTAAAGGTCAGAAATGCAAGGGTGCATGCAAAGATGAATGTGAATTTGCTTTTGTAACTTAATGATACTTCATTAAGGATCTGCTGCATAAATGATCAATTTGATAAGTTAATGGTTGGTTGACTGCAATCATGGTCATTGTATATGCAAAGTAAATGTGTAAACATGCATACGTTTTCTGTACATTCATTTTCTGCATTTCAGAAACTTATTTCACTCATATTCATGTTTCTATTTCTGGTCTTGAAGCAGTTTCTCCCTTGCAATTCAAGGCACTTATAAAGGAGGTTATAAAATTTTAAAGAGCATAGATAACTGTTAGAATGGCATGAAGTAGATTTAGAACAATTAATTGAAAAAGCTATTTTCTTATGTCTTCTACTTCACCAATAATAGTATTGTATTATCTGTTAAAATTGGACAAAGATTATGTGTCTTTAAACAGTGGAAAAGAGCTTCTGAATCTTACTTATTTCTTACTTCCAAGACGTTAAGGTCTGACTGCAGATCAATGTGTAGATTTCACTGGACTAGCTTTCCTCCTTTGTAGAAATGTAGGTAGGTGAATCTAAGTAAGCTTTACTAGATTAGCAAAGTTAAATATTCTTTAAGTTGTAATAGGATTATTTTTATTTAAAATTAAGGGTCAAGTAAAGTTGATCTTTTGGCATTTACATTTCTGTTAGATTCCGTGTTTTCCTTCATTTTCCCATTCTTTATCAGTTGGATAAAGATGTAGATCATCAAAGAATTTTTATCTATACATTGTATATCTTCTAATGTATCTTTCGGAGAATTAATCAGCTTTACATTTTTTCTCCAGAGTTCTTTCCAGTTGTTAGTATTCCTGTAGGAATATGTCTAGACTTCTTGACATATAGGAATTACTTGTATAGTACTTACATTTAAATACATTTGCATATTGTAAAGGCACATCAGGTCATTCTATCCAGCACAAATTTTCAAATACTTCAGCTGTGTAAACTGAATTTTGTAAAAAGCAAAGAGAAAAAGTTCTGTGGGTTTTTTTTTTTATGTCTGCATTTTTAAAAAGTCTGATTATAACTGGAGTGATTTTTTAATGACTAAGAAATTTAAAAAAAACAAAACTTATATAATGACCTAGATTGGCTTAACATGAAGCTAGGCAATTTATTCATGTCAAATGAAATCTTACAGGCTTACCATAAAAAAATTTGGGAATGTGTAGAGCACATTTTAGTTAAAACCTTTGAGAAATATATGTTTTGATGCAACACAAACTTAATTTTTTCCCTGCCTTTTTTTTTCAAAATTGAACAAGAACATCGTTTGCCAAGATCTAACCATATTGCTGATAAACCACACCAGAAAGCCCTCAAAAACTACTCAACAAATTTTTAAAGCCTTGAGTCTATTTTTTTCACTTTTTTTCCTTGCCAAAAAGTGCCACTCTACATACTTGAGTACATCCTTGCTAGTTTTGTTAATTATTGCATAACAAAAGTGACCAGATCTAATTTGAGTCAATAAACATGTAGGAGTTAAATGTATAAAAAGCAGCAGTGGTCTACAGCATAAAAATTTGGAAGTTTTATTACAGAGATATCACATGAATAATAACCGTTTTTGCTTGGCAATCAAAAAATGTTATATAATTGTTTGTACTCAGATGTAGAATTTAAATTGAATTTGATTTATGTCATAGAATCATAGAATATTTTTAGTTGGAAGAGACACGTTGAAGACCATTGAGTCAAAACCTTCTTCTCAAAGGACTAACTAAAACTATGAGCTGATTTTGAGAGCTATCAATTCTAAGTTAGGAAAGGAAGTAGAGACCTTTAACTCTTTTCTGTCGTGTCCAGTGACAGGACATGCAGCAGTGGTCACAAACTGGAATGTGGGAGGTTCAACCAAAACATAAGGAAGAACTTTACTGTAAGAGTGACAGAGCACTGGAACAGGCTGCCCAGAGAAGTGGTGGAGTCTTTGGAGATATTCAGAACCCACCTGGATGCCATTCTGTACAACCTGCTCCAGGTGATCCTGCTCTGGCAGCGGTGTTGGACTAGATGGTCTCCAAAGATCAATGATCTCCTAAGTTGCCTTCCAACCCCTAACATTCTGTGATTGTGTGTGATTCTGTTAACTATACATGCATTGAATTACTGAATTTGGTCAGTCTGGCTGAAATGATCCATTTTATTTTATGGATATGTATGATTTTCTATATTAATTTGTTTACCAAACTTGACATAGCACCTTATGGGAAATCTGCATTATCTTTTCTCAGGTTGATGCATTTGATATTTAATAGATACATGTGCTCACTTGTGCAAGATTAGATTTCATTTGATCCTCATGAAACTAGTGAAAAAACTTTTGCATAATTTGATGTAATGTGGCAGTTTCACTTTCCTTGAACGACTGAGGCTTTGAAAAATCAATAGATTGGAACAGATGGTGAGCAGCACTGGGGAAGTTGACCAGACCACATGAAGCACAGTGTCTTGTCATATGAATTGAAGAAATAATAAATATATAAATATATAAACAATCTACTCTCTTAAAGCTTAAGAGTTTAACAAGACCAAGCTGGTGAAGACAATGAAGTGCTCAAATTTGTATAATAGATGGCTTGTGTCATTTAAGCCAAGGTCCTCTGAGCTATCTATATTTTCAGTTTTGATCACTAAAATTATGATTGTTCTTCTATAAAAAAGGTACTTGTGTATGCATGTCTTGATCCACTCTGAACAATAAGTCCCACTGGTCTCTTCCTCAAAGGTGGTCTTGTTGAGGGAAAACTGTATCTTCAGGAAGTACTGTGTGTTCAGTCCTCAGATGTCATCCCTTATGCATTAGTGTTTACAAAAAGGATTGAATACAGTTGAGTTAAATTAAACAAGTGGTGGAGAAATCAGAATTTGGATGCATTGATGATCAAGCTCACCTGCTGTACATGATTCACTGAGTATATTTGGCCCTTAGCGAATAGAGTTGGCCTATAACTTCAGTTTCCTTTTCTTCATAGCTTCTTTACCTTTGTCTTGTACTATTTTCAAATTATCAGCATTCTTCCTGAAAAAAATATTAATGATTTGGCTGCTTAAGTTATGCTTAAAATTTTAAATCTGTTATAATTGTTTGTTGTTTGGATAATAATACAATAATAAATATTGTCTTCATTGTCTGATGTATTTGGGAATGCCCTTACATGATAAGTAACTAAAGAAGTATGTCAAGTGTGTTTTTAGTTTTGCATTGTGCATCTGGTAGGTGAAAGTGGAATTTACAACTTTTGACTAGAATAAGATTTCAAAATAAAAGTATCTGACTATCAGATCTAGATGTTCACTCCTGACTTAAAATTAATCCAGTGCTATAATCAATTTCTTTATCAAGCTGTAAATCCTGTAATTACATACTATAATAGAGATGTGGTTTCCCAGGTTGTTTATCCTCTTTAATTTGTTGTTTGCTCCTCTGTTCAGATATATTTATGTTTTGTTTTCTTTTGAAGGTTTTAATATTGTCCACTGTAAGCACCTTGATTCTTTTTTCAAATCAGTTTTCATGAGCATCTTTATGTCTAAGGCATAGTTCCTCTTGCTGTGCATTTATCCAATCCTCAGTTACTTATACTGTGTACTGTTTCTGAATCTTTTGGGCTAGTTTTCTTCCCTGCTAGGTACTCAGTATTTTAACTGGTTGCAAACAAAATTATTACAGTGCATTTTATCTCTATCTGCAGACCACTGAGTATACATAATATTTTTCCTAAATCAGCTCATAATTTACCTACTAAAACTTTCATTGAAAATAGGTATTTCAGTGAAAATAGGTATAAAAAGCAGTAGTAATAATTAAACCATTATAAACAAGTCCATCAAAGAATAGGTAATGTTATGTTATGTTATATTATAAATCTGTCAAAATTTGTTATTGTTGTAGGATGTGTGAAGGAAATGTTTTATCTTTGCAAGGTAGTAGTACAAGCATTAGAGAATTACCCTTTCAGAGATAAGGAAAAAGATTTATCATTTCATAATCTGTGAAAAGCTAACTGTTCTTTCTTCTGTGTGAATGCAAAAGAAAAGCTACCAACTGTCAGTACTCTGTCTATCCTTTTTGCTTTCAAGTTTTACTGCCATGTGAAAAAAATATGATCTCAGTCCTTGGGTCTGAAAGCCAGATATAAAGGGCCAGAGCAACCCTTTCACCTCGTGTTTCTGTTCCTCCAAATCAAAAGAGATCAAAATGTCACTTGCCTCCCAAATAAGTCAGTCAGTTCCTGGTTCTTAAAAAGACATCCCATGGAAGGGATGGTCAGTACATCTGAATCCTCAAGATAAGAAAATGTTTCTGGAATTTGAGATTTAACATTTAATTTTAAAATGAAAGCTAGCTTTTACAAGCCCCAGAAAATCAGCAATAATATTGGAAAATTATGCACTCATCACATAGTTTTGATTGAGGCATTTTAATTCCAGAATATATTAAGCAAATTCTTAAAGACAGTTTTTTCATATACATTCTACTGGTGACACTGAAGCTAGATTGAGTTCTGTATCATGTGATTGTATGTGTATCTGAGCTATATATATATTTTTTATTTAAAATATTTGATGGTTTGGGTATTTTTTCATGTTGTTTTTGTGTATGTATTACATTCTCCTGAGTAATAATACCTGAGCCTAAGAAAATTTGATTGCGCTACTGCCACCCTTATAGGGCAGAAAATTTCCTGTCAGAAAACTGCATTAGCATGGAGTTAGGAATGTTTGCATTACCTGTACTATACAATAAAACTGGAAGCAGAATGATATTGTGTGACACTTTAATGATTTGAAGATGTGAGGTATCTAACTTCAATGAGGTTTTTATGAAATGTTAATTTCAGTGTGCATCTGCACTTCAGCAAGAGAAAACAACAGCAGCCGGTTTCACTGTGTTAGGAAAAGCTTTGCCCGGAGGACCTCTAAATAATGACAGTATATGGTGACATCTTTTTTTAACATAGTTGTGTTAATTAAAGTGTCGATATTAGAGAGGCAATAATTGCAAGAAAATTTACTTGTATTTCAAAATCTGCATCTTTGAGAATCTTTATTACCTGAAAGATATGAACAGGAATGATGTAGAATGGGGTTTCTGAGGTGGTTTTTGCCTCAGAGCATCATCACTTCAACAAAAGGGAGCTGATGGAGGAAGCACAGTTCCTTAGTCCAGGCATCTCAGTCCACCAGGGGCTGTCATTGCCCTTCCTGACGTGCCACCAGGCTGGACATGAGGGATCAGAGCCCTGCAGAGCCCGGTCCCTGCTCTCCTCCCAGCCCCTGCAGCACAACACAAGCTTTCTTCAAACTGTTCTTGTACTGCAATCGAGAGAGTGGTTAGAACTCATTTCTGAATGAGTTTTTCTTTGACACCTCAGGGCTCTACTTAAACCACCTGAGCTAATGACTTGAACTGCTGTAGCATTTCTGGTCTGGATGCGGTCATTTTTAATAACTTCGTTTACTTGGGGTCTAATTTATTCCTGTACAGTCTCTAAGATTTGAGTTAATACAAACATACAGATATAACTTCATTTTTACCATAATTAGGGCTTTGCTGGCATTATGCTGGGCTTAATTGTACATTTTGCAGCTCTTCAACTACCTCAAAGGAGGGTGGACTCAGGAGGGAGACAGCCTCTTCTGCTTGGTGGCATGTGACAGGACCAGAGGAAAGGCATGCAAGCTATGCCAGGGGAGGTTTAAGATGGGTATTAGGAAACACTTTTTCTCTGAAAGCGTTGTCAGACATTGTAATAGTCTGCCCAGGGTAGTGGTGGAGTCACCAACCTTGGAGGTATTTAAACGGTGTGTGGACCTGGTGTTAGGGACATGGTTTACTGGTGAACTTAGAGCACTGGTCAAAGGTTGGACTGGATGATCTTGAAGGTCTCTTCCTACCAAAGACATTTTGTAATTCTGTGTTTTTCAGTTCATTGTTGTTATGTTGTTTTGATCATTTCTGCTTCTGTGTCTTTTTCATGACAGTTGTAGGAAGTTAATAGCTTTGGGACCTTTACCACTGTGTCAAGTTTTGATGAACTTGATCTTTTAGTTCAAATTTGTTGCTAAGAGACAAAAAGTGATATTATATATGACAGTGTAAGTTTTCCTCTATTAGGAAGCCAAACTAAAAATTCATATTGAAGATATATTCAGGTTGTAACTAGAGGCACTAAGAGAAGGACATGGGGCACAAAAATTATTGGAGAACCTACAGAAGGAGCTGGATGCTTTCTCTAATTATTCAAATCTAACCTTCTTGTAGTGTAATAATAGCAAGAAAAGTGGGTGCCTCACCAAAAGTGAACCTTTCTAAGGGATAATGTCATAAGAAAAGCCTTTACAAATACAGTTCTTCATCATTCCTGTTGATATTTTTCCATAACTAATTATCAGATGTGTAGAAAGATTCTGAAGTGTGAGCATATTTTCCTGCAATTATTGTTTAATACCAATCTTTTAATAAAAATAATATCTTAAGAAGCAAATATATGTATTGACAATGTATACGTTTGAGATAATTTATTTTATTCTTTGCTGGATAATTCCATGTGCATTTTAGCAAAACATCAACTCTGTAGTCAGAGATCATGTATTTAGTTATCGGTATTCAATAGATTGTTCTATTTTTGCTAAATCTTAAGTGAAAATGGGGAAGCATAAAATGAAAAAATACTTCTTTCATTTCACTTTTTGCCTTTCATGGATTTCACCTCCTTTGAAGAGGCCAAATCTTCCCAGGGGAGGCTCAGAGAATAGCAGGAGAAAAGCTATTTATTAGCTACAGCCTTCTGTCTTTTACATATGGTCTAAAAAAATAATTGTGTTTATAATAGTTTTAGGAAAGACTTTAAATACAAATTAACCAGTTAGTTGCAGAATGCACTTTTCTGTTTCACTGTAAAAGTACAAGTTACATTGAAATTTATTTTATTTAGGCACAGCATTTCTCATGTGTTAGACCAGATCTCCAAAAGCACAAACACTTGGCCCATATTTGATTTCATATATATTAGTTCCATGTCTCCAAGTCCACCTGTGTGGATAAACTTAAGCATATGTGTAACTGTTTTCACTTTTGGGTCTAGGTGATCTTTTGAAATTTTTGATATTCCTGCATTTTGCTTTGCCTTCGATAAATATTTCACTAAATCCAATGACTGCAAAATAAGCAGAGAAAGAAGATGTTGGGATTAAACTTTTCAGCTTCAGTACAGAGTTATACACATCATATTTAGCCTTGGTTGCAAGTTTCATTACTGTCACTGAAAATTTCCTAAAGGAAATTTTAAAGGAAATTAAACCTCTGTCCAAGAGGAGGGATGATATGTTGTTTCAGAATTTGTAGGATTGTTGGAGGACCTCTTGAGACACTGTGAAGCACTTCATACAGATTCCTGTATCAAAAGGTGGCTACAGGTGGCTTTGACTTCTGGCAAAGGCTCTGTTAGCTCTAAAAGGAGCTCTGTCAGCAGTCCCTGACCAGAGCAGGTTTGGGACTTTCTGGTCCAACTGCCCTAGGATGGGTGGACCAGGCTTGCAGCCTGGGTTTCTGCTGATACTAGAGCCATGGCTTGAGAACAGCAGCCAGCTAACAGATGAAAGGCTGTCTACAGGAGGGGGCTAGAAACTGTGTCTGTGCTCTGTGGTAGTGATGCACCACAGGGCAGGATCCCCAGCACCTCTGGGGTGACTATCCTGGCACATCAGTGGGAGGAAGGGAGGGAGGGAGGCTGCTGGTCGTGGGCTGTGGGGGTGCCTGATGTCTTGGAATGGGCTGCTGGGCTCCTGGTCTGCAGGAGGTGTTGGGCAGTGGGGAGGAGTCTGTTGCCAAGTCTGGATCTGCAGGAAGTGAGCAGCCTGTGTGGCTGAAAAGGAGGCTGAGTGGATCTCCTGTGAGATCCTGCAAGGTCAAAAGCTTGACCCCCTCCCAGATGTACTGAAGGAGGGGTAGGCAGAGCCTGTGCTTAGCTTGGGAAATAGACACTTCCCTGATGGTGAGTTTGTGAATTCTGGTAGTGGAGGACAGTTCATGTCTGCCTGTGGATCTGTGTCTACAGAGCAGGTTCAGTGTCCTGGTTGCAGGTGAGGGCCTGGGAGCTGTCTGGCATCAGGAGGAGGTGGCAGGGGATGGTTAGGAGTGGTTACCTACTGTGCAGGATGGAGGCCTGACTTGATCAGCTGTCTCAGGAAGCTTGCTGCTTGCTTGAAACTCAGATCTAGGATGTTGTGGAGAGGCTGCAGAGGCTTCTCTGGCCTTTGGACTTCTGCTTCTGCTGATCTTCCATGTGTATGCCAGTGATGATGCCAGAAGGGACCTGGAGTATATAAAACATGACTACAGGAGTGTATAAAACATGACTAGATGGCTCTGGGGTAAATTTCAAGGGCATAGGGGCACATATGGTCTCTCCTTGATCCTGTTGGTGAGAGGAAGTACTTCAGGAGGTCTTGTAATCTATCAGCTGATGGTACAGCTGCTGTTGACAACAGATGTTTGGAGCTTGTGATCATGGGACCATCTTTGAGGATCAAAGACTGCTAGGAAGAGACAGGAATGATAGTCTTGGTTCATGGTGATTCGGAGAGGCTTCTGGGACTCCAAAGAAAGTAACTGACACTTATTCAAGACAGACAACAAAGAGTACCTAGGACATACAAGCCAGTCAGCCCCACTTGACCTCTGGGAAGCTGATGGAACAAATGATCCTGGAAAACATTTCCAAGCATATGAAAGACAGGAAAGGGATTTGGAGTAATGAGGATGGATTTATGAAGGGCAAATCATGCTTAACAAACCTGATAGCCTCCTATGATGAGGTGACCGGCTTGATGGATGGGGGAAGAGCAGTGGATGTTATTTATCTTGGCTTCAGTTAAACTTTTATCATCCTCATAGACAAGATGATGAAGTACAGGCTAGATAAATGGACAGTGTTTCTATGTACTTATATTTTGGGTTAATGGGAGCACTGTGATACTTTGACAATATTGAAATTGTAGGTGTGGAAGCTGGATTTTGTTATCTGTCTGGATAATCTTGTATGGCTGGTTTTGCTTTATTGTTAGAAATTTCAGAAATGCAAATAGATCTTTAAGTATTTTGTCTTATTTCCTTAGGAGTGACCTATTCTCCAAAATGTCCCCTGCTCTAAGAGGTGTCTGTGGAATATTGCTGAGTTTAGGCCTCATGCATGTTGTATGGAGGACATTTCTTCCCTCACCTGAAGACACACACATGATATTTGTCAGCTCTGCCTACCTTATTTGTGCTCTGCATCCTCAATTTTTCTGATACACTGACACTAACCTTCTTACTGTATCCTATTAATACTGGAAGAGAGATGTTTCATCTTAATGGTCAGCTGGAAACAAGTAAGCTTAACCATCCTGCCCTGATAAGATAAGACCAGGATTTATGGTTTGGTAGACACAGAAATCCTCATGTTATCAAGGACAACTTATAGCCATGCTCCACAACATGTTTTGTTCAGTCATAAAGGATAGCATTATATTCTCATTAATGGAGATTTGGTGTAATTTTGGAAGTCTTTGAGAATAGCAATTTTGGCTTCCTTCCAAAGGTTAAGGAGGTTTCCATCATTATGAAACGAGGACGACATTCATATTAGTGATGCTTTAAACACTTCTATTGTGATGAATTCAGCCCATCTAAGTACTTCAGCATAGAAACTGCTATTTCACAATAAACATGTTTGTCTTTCTATTTGTTACCACTGAAATTTAAAAACTACTGAATTCTGTGGTTCTGAATTTAAAAATACATTTCCTTTTTGGCCTGGTATTGATTATTTAAAGGAAACCACTTTCAGCTGCAATAGGAAACTTCTATTGCACTATATTGGCAGAGGTCAACAAAGATACACTTTTTTGTTTGTCACAAAACATGGATCTGTCTTGTTACTTAATTTTCTATGACCCTGGTTGCTTTTTTCTTAGTTGCATTTGTTCCTTCAGATAACTTGTGGGCTGTTTGCTGAATTCTTCCGAGAGTGTCATTTCCTCATGGAATCTCTGGAGTGTGAGAACTGCAAGATCTCCAGCAATTCCATTCTCATTTGGGCTGGACAGAGTTGTGATACCTGGTTTAATGGTGCTGCCTGCAGGCACTTGAAAATTTTTTTCCCCATTTTTTTTTTTAATCAGTTTGTTATTTGAAATCATGAAAAGCTTAATTGTCAGAGTCTACAGTTTAAAATTTACCATTATTTTGCTTAACCATAAGAGTAAGTCAAGACTTTCCTCAAAAAAATTCTGAGGAGCTGGATCCTTTTTAGCTGACTTGAGTCACTTGATCTCTTACCTGTGTTTAATTATAGGTACCTGAAAATATACTAGATTTTCAAAACAATACCTTCCTTTATATTCTACTTCTTTCAAGGTCACAGATTATTTTATTACTTTTGATTTGGTTTAATGGATCATTTTGGTGGTTTGTTTCCTTGTTTTTTCAATACAACTAACCACAGAAAACTGTTTTCACAACACAGAGTGGGTGACAGCCTATGTTCCAGGGTCCACTTCCCAGTCTGTTGATAGTGATGGATAATTTCATTGGTATCTGTGATTCTTGTACCCACTTCTGTATTTTATGATTTACAGTAGGTGACATCAGTGCCAGACTGTTCACATGAGTTCCATTTCTGAATGTGGAAGAGACTGAAATCTTCCTTATATCGAGCTTCAAAGTATAGGCCAATCCCTTTAAGTTGCTATTGTGTGCCTGCAGCATTCAGAAGAAATAACAGACTGACTGTTCAGATTGCTTTACATTGCTAATGTCAGGCTTGACCACAGAACAATTTGATTGCATTTGAATCACTATTAGCTTTGCATGTATGTATGTATGTATGTGGGGAATTCCAGCTCCAGCTTGCACATTTGGTGAAAGCAGCAGGGCTTCTTTCATCCAAATCCATTCTCTGCCCTTTCTTTTGTATCTGCATAGGATTCCTCACTTAAGCTTGCTTAAAAGCTGGTCACTTGCCAGTGCAAAAGGACTCAGATTTGTGCTTGAACTCCTTGTCTAGTACTAATCTTTTGATCTTAGTGCCCTTATGAGCAAAACTCAAAACTGTGGGGGTCTCATATGGCTAAGCAGCCAGCAAGTTTGATGCCCTAGCCAGTCTTTGAAGATTTCTTTGATCTCTCCAACATGCCCTTTGTGCTTTTGTAACATTCAAAAATTCCTCCAGTGAATTTAGACCTGATTTTTTTTCTTTTCCCTTTTTACGGAGTTTCTTCCTTTCCTCCAAGGGCAACCAGCTTTGATCATCTGGTCACAGAATTGTTCATTGCCTTGGTTGGAGGCAAGATGTTGAGGGATCTCCTGCTTTTCCTTCTGAAAATGAGAATACAACAGTGGGTAGACATTCTGTAGCAAAGAAAGATGGCACTTAACCTGAAGGCGTCCAGCGACCCTGGCAGCCAGGATGCCAGCTGCCACAATGATGTGTAGCCTTTCATCAGGCTTTATTTATGTTCTTCTTTAATTGGCTTTCAAGTCCATATCATTTTGGAAAGACTGAAATTTATCACTCTGAGTGGGGAATATCTTATTGGGTGATATATGGACTAATTTTAACACTGTCCCTGGGGTATAATTAGAAACAATTTTAGGGATAGATTCTGTTGATTTGTGGTATGGAAGAGAGCAGCCAGAGGATCTGTCAGTGGCCTTTATTAATCAGAACGTCAAGCTTGATTGTCTAAGAATTCCTTCTGCACTGAGAAGAAAAGAAAGAAGTAATCTCTAGTCCTATTGAAATATATAAACATTATTTTCTGAACACAAACCATTCTTTTTCACTCCATACTTCTGCAATGTCACTGGATTAGAAGATGCTGGTATAGTATGAGAGCTCAAAATTTAACCTTCCAGTCAGTGCTTTATTACTCGTAATTCAGTTTCCACCCTCTGAGTATGGTCTCTATTGCATCTAATGTATTAATGCTGCATGTGTTCCATTGGTATTCTAAAAGTCAAACAATTCTTGTCAGATTTTCAAGCTAACTTCTTGCAGTAGGGGTCATTTTATGTCAACAAGAACGGGGATTTAATAAGAAATTCTGGCACTTTGACTAATGCAGTTTTATTAATTTATTTTCACTAATTTAATGAAGACAACTATTGTAGCCTTTAAAAAAACATGCTCAGCCTTAGGTGACCTTAAAGGTATGAGCAGACTATCAACTATGAAGCCAAAAGGGAGGAAAAGTTTTCGTATTTGACTTGCAAATCAGGAAGACTGGACAGTGCTTTCAATAATTATCCAGAAAATCCATGCAACAAAGAAATGGATGGGCAAGTTAAAAGATTAGTGTCTACTGAGAGTTGTGTCCAGGTGTCCAGGTGTCATGGTTGGAATCTCTAGAGAACTGGGGTTGCAGAGAAATCTAATGTAAATGGAGATAACCATTTGAAGCAGGCAGAGAAGTAAGCCCCATTTCTTACCAGGACCTACAGTCATGGTTGTTTATGACAACAGTTTATCTGGAAAGGTGCCTTTGAATTTCAGCAGTCCTTTGCCTAACAAAAGTCAAATCTCAAAGGTACAGGCTTAAGGTAGGATTAAATGCATTTAAAGCAAAAGCATTCTGTAGAGCAGATTATTACCTTTGAACGGAGTAGTGGGGAGTAATGCTAACAGTCCCACAGTGATGAGTAACAACCTATTAAATGTTCATAGGTATAGGGAACAGATGTTAGATTAAAAAGTTTCCTTAAATGTTGAGAATCCTCTTAAGCTGTGGATAGGTTGGCAAGATGAAATTTTTGAGTGCTACTGTGAGAGGTTATTTTGTTGAAACAGTGACTCTCAAGTTAAGTGTCTTAAAGATACTAAATAGCATGGGAACTTGTTATCTGATTTTTCTAGTAAGACTTTTACTGGCTACTTAAACACTCCCTGTGTGTTTTGGGTAGAGACTTATCTCAAGATTAACTTTTTCTTTCTGATAAGTAAGCCCTTATGCAGAGATGATACTACATTAATGGGGTATTGTTGAATCTCTTATGGATGCAGTAATAGTTCTAGGAACTCATCAGGGCAGGGTAGCCCGGACATTGCCACGTGGAGGATCTGCCTGCCTAGTCCTTCCTTCAGCTTATGTGCCCATCCTTTTCATTGTAAGGATGCTGATGATTGTGTCCAAAGGACAAGAACCTTCTCTTACAATTTCAAGTGAGGGAATTCATACTGCCCAGCTCTGAAGGCTCTAAATATCACCTGAGTTTCTACAGTATCCTGAAAGGTAGTATATGGAGGGGCAATAACATTACAAACATGATTTAAAAAGTAGGCACAAAATGACTGTTATTGTAATGCTGCCATACATCAGAACAAACCTAGGACCATATTCAACCTTACTTTATGCATTTTCTGACTATGGGATTTAACTGTGCATTCAGCAGTGGAGTGCTCTACAGCAGTTGTTATACTTCAATATGTCTCTTTGGTATAGAAAAATACCCAGGAGAAAGGATCAAATTGGTTTTTACTTTAGTGTCTATTTGCATTATCCTGGAATGGAAATGAATACCTGAAATTGACTGCCTTCTTTGTAATAAAATATTTTTCACTAGAACTTGTACTGTCAAGGAAGAGGTGTTGATTCCTGGGTGTTGCCTCCAACAGCAGGTAATATGGGATGTATATAAAATAATAGAGTTTCAATTACTTATCCTGGGAAAACTAAAACAAATATTAAACATAATTTGTTACTAAAATCTTTTATTTTCTAATTGTCTGTGCAACTATGGAATAGATATGGGAAAAAAAAGTCATCCCCAAAACTTTTTCCTGAACTTTTGTTATTCAGTCATAATGCAGTAGTTCTTCAGGTGAATTATTGCACATAGCTTTCTGATAACTCTAGGATTTTAAAAACAGTATCTGTTTATAACCTGGCTTTTTATTGTGTTTTGAAGTTCTGAGCACATATGGGTCCTTTTTAAAAGTAGGACTCCATCACAGTGCATTTGACAGTAGATACTTCCACTTATGCTACAGTTCTCATGGTCTAGGATCTGTCTGAAATGACAGTGGAAACCCTCTTTTAGATATTAAGAAATTGTTGATCATGCTAGTGACAGCTGGAGTCAACCAATCAAATCAAAACCAAGTTATCATTTAATTTGCAATGGGACTTCTTATGTTACAAGAATGCTTGGGTGCATAGGAAAGCCCCTATGAAGACATAAATGCATTTCAAAATTAAACCATGATTAGAAATATTCTTTAAAAAGTCAGCAATAACATTTGCTTCTAGGCTGGCTTTGTCTGATATACCAGGCTTTTGCTATGAGATCTTAGAAATTTTAACACAGGCATTTGACAGGCATGCAGCTGTAGTCCATAGAAAATGATTAAACAACCCAAACCTTGAAAAAACAAGGCATGAAGTACTCTAATGATTAAAAGATTTTGAGGTGAAGATAATTAACATTATTGCTAACTAAACTTATTCCTTCCTGATTTAAATATATCTATTTGAAGAAGGATGACCTTAAACCATAGATCATCTTAGAACAGGGTGACACATTTAACCAACATATTTTAAAATGCCATTTATCCCTGTTATAGCCAGAGACCCTTAGAGTTTAAGGTTAAATTTTCCACCACAGAAAGGCACAAACTATTCACAGAATATCAAAAGGAAGTGAAGTGGTGGTGTACATGGTAATTTATAATATAATCAACCCTTCAAACTTGCACATGCAAGAAGAATGAAAAAGTTCCCTTTTGAAAGGGTATGCATAAGCCAATATATACAATTACCCATACTTGGGATCTATTTAAGAAAACTATGTAGGTCCATGTTTATCTTTAATAGGTGTTTAATTTCATAGGTGTTTAGCAGAGCATGTAAATGTACTTAAAGGTATGTTTGTAGATTTTTTTTTCTTGTACAGACTCAAAAACTGTTCTAGAGTGCAGCTTCTGGGGAATGATTGACATCACTGGACCTTTAAAGATCATCTGGTCCAACACTTATGCCATGGACAGAAGGAAAGCCCCATTTTTGACTAGAAAGCCCCTTCAAGCCTGGCTTGAGCACTTCCAGGGAAGGGGCATCTACAATTTCTCCAGGAAACCTGTTCCAGTATTGTACCACTCTTACGGAAAAAAATTTCTTCCTTATGTCTCATCTAAATCTACCATCCTTAAGTTCAAAACCATTGCCCCTTGACACAGCTTTTTTTTTGCTGCTTTTTTTTCCTTCTTCTTACTGGACTCAAAAAGGACTCTAGGAATGAAGGAGGGCACCATCTCTTCTTGCTTGCATGTGCTTTCCTTCCATACAGGCTTCCGCAGATCTCAGGGACTCTGCTTTTCCAAGTCCAGGTTTGAATGCCTGGCTGCTTTTGAAGGAGATTTTAAACCTTTCAGGTTTCAGTCACTTGGATCAAAGTTGGGCAGATCTAGTCTCAGTTACAACAGGATCATGTTATTTTTCTTAAGCTATTCCCATTTGAATGGATAATCATTAATATTTAACAGACTTCCCCTATCTCAGCCCCTGAAGATACGTGACACTGGATGGCCTGTGGCTAACATGTGCAATGAGGCTTTAAGTGACAAAACTTCTTTGTGAGAACAACTGAAATTTAGAAAGCATAAAAAGAAAATGTAAATTGTGATAGGAAGCAGAGATCTAATATTTCAGGCAAATAATTTCTAATAATGTGAAGAAAATTCCCATGAAAATTAGGTCAAATGAAACAACCAGTCTCACAGCTGTTTTTTTCAGTGTAACTATTAATGAGAAATTAAAGAGAAGGCATTAGATATAGAACACTTTAAATTTCGAATAAGAAGCCAATACTGTGGCACATAGGATTAAAATAATTGGATAAATTTCAATTTGGAACAAAGCATATCCCAGGACTAAACACATTTATAAAAAGAAACTCACACATAGAATAGTTATTTACTGTTTGTCACAAGGCACTGATAAATGCTGAAGTCCTCATTTAGTGCTGAACACTGCACAAAATAATGAACAAAAATAGTTCAAGTCCCCAGGTACTTACATCTAATGATTTCCAAGGTGTTCCAGCCATCAGTATTACATGTGACTGATGCCTCTACTGTGTATCTCCTTTTTGCCTTCTCTGGCTACTAAGATACTTGTGAAAAATCACATATCAATATATTTTTATATGCTTCTATTTATGCATTTTACCATAGTTCTGGTGGCTGAAAGGGAAAAATGTTTGAAAACAAAGAAAATATGGAGAGCTAAGAACAACTGATAAGTTGGAGCAATTTGAAACCAAGAGTGAAGGTAGAGTCAGTATTGGTTAGTACATGAACCCACATAAATTTCATAAATTAGAAATAAATAGTGACCACCTTGGTACAGGCCTTTGAAAAGTACTGATTAAAAAAAACAAACAAACAAAAACCCAACAACAAAAAAGTTAAATTTCATAATGTCTTGTTAATAAAATTTATGCATTAGGAGAAATTAAATGGTAGAGCATAGGGTCTATTAGGAAGACTGGTAGTAAGGGAAGAGGGTATAAATAGAGACATGGTACTAGAGAGATGTGGAAAACAAGATCATAAAACAGGGTAGAAGAGAGACAAAATCAGGAAAACAAAAGGAGATTAAAAAAACAGGGAATAGAAATAGATAAAAGATGCAGACAAGGAAACTGAACAAGGAAAACAACTGAAGGAGTAGGGAAAGGTGAAAATACATCTTCCTAGATGGTTTAATTTGTTTAGACTATTCACAATGGTTCCAGCCTGCCCTCCTGGGCTGCTTTCAGGAAGGGATATATTGCACAATCTTGTATTTCCAGCAGGTTTCCTTTTCACTCTCCCTGCAGCAAAGCTTCTTAAAATGCTTCACCTCTATAAAAAGCCAGTGCAGGAAAGGCAAGCCTTGTCCTCTGAAATGTGCCTTAAGATCAGGGCTGAGTAATGCTGTAGAGAGGAATGCTCACCCCTGTGGCCTGCTTGAGATAAATTAGCATTCAAAATCTGTGTGTAAGAGTCTGTGGGAATTCCATTTTCTTCTATAATAGCAGTAGGTTTTTCAGGAGAAATATAACGGTAGATGAAGTGAAAATTCTTCTTTTTTCCCATGAAAATATTAGTCCAGTCAAAAATACACATCCCATTAATAAAAAATTCTCTTCACACTTTCATCACTTCAAGCTTCATGTTGGGTTGAACAGGACTTACCCTGTGGCATTTAAGCTCTCCTACATGTGGAGAGATGTCTCACTCCCATCCTCCCTCTGTTGCTGTCACTTTGTGCCTTTGGGAAGTTATCAAGTCCAGGCTTTTTTCATGGATACTTATAATCTTCTAATCTAAGGTCTTTTGGAAGCTAGCCTTGTATTCTAGCCTTGTGGCTCCACCTTTCCTGTCTTGATAACTCTCTTTGACATAGTATCATATTTCAGATTTAAATATGAATCAATTGCATACTGTTTTATCTGTTTATTTCATGGTTGTCTTTACATTGTCACTGTCCCTGTACCTTTCCTTTTCCTTCTTGAAGTCATTTTCTATCACCAGAACAGACTTTTTCAAATCTTTCCTCTTGAAAATACATTATTTTTGTATTTTCTTTTCTTTTTTTTCCCCCAGTTTTACCACAGTTTTCCCTGTCCTATTTTACCTCTCATCTCTAGATTTATCTTTTTGATAAATCGCAATTTTTGTTAGTCAGAAACAAGCTCTTCAAGGCTTCCCTCTCTTTATATCCTATAGAATTATTCTCATTTATGATGCACCTTGCACTTAGGTATGGAAATTCTAGTAAATTGTAGTCCCAGATTTAATCTGCTACTTTTAATTTGCGTGTGGAAATCCAGGCTACCATATAACATGTCAGGCAACACAGCACCCACTCTCAGTTTGTAGTTTGTTAAGGTACTTCCTTGTCTTTCACATACTGTACTACAGATCTTTCCACTGGACACAAACGTCAAGTTTGCCTGTGTTTCCTTATTGAATCCTCAATGTGTTTTCATAGCAATTTTTAATCCCAAAGATTTCATTGTATGTTAAGCAGCCAGGACAAATAGTTAAAAGAGAGAAAGTCTCTTACAAAGGGTCTAATTCTGCAAAGGAGCTGATCATTATTAAGCTTTAGTGAAGGCACTTGGAACTATGGTTCTCAGGATCTCTAAGCATATGTTTAGTATCTTGCAAGATAATCTAAATGTTTTAAGATTTCTCATGAAAGATGGAGCTTGACAAGTGTTGTAGGATGTTGGTATGATCTTCTAACTCCCTTTTGATCAGTTGGATCAAATTTTCTACAGCATGCTTTATTTACTTGGAACTGCTTGGCAAGTCCTCCTGGGATGACTGACGTATGACAACAACAATATTGAGGAGAGATGAGACGTACCAGGTGCAAGAAATGATGCTGAGCAGCAGGAGAAGCAGCAGCCTTGGGGTGACAATGGCCCAGCCAGTGCTGGTATTTGGAGGCATCCTGTCAGAGGAGAATGGTTGCTCTGGTGCTTCTGAGGAAGTGCATGGGCCCATCAGCCTGTGTATGCCACAACCCTGGGTATTTGTGAAAGCAGCAGTGGGCCAAGAGTTAGCTCAAAAAAGGAGAATTAGACCAAGTCTAGTCAATACCATTTCTCTGCCTATGTGTAAGTGAGCAATCACACATGATTCTCTCAGGCAAGTGAAAACATAAGGTGGAGAGTTTTGGGTTATGTGGTATTTCTTTGTATAGGTGGACATTGGGGAAAAAAAATTGTATTTTCTTACACATAGACAGCCTCTTTCTCTAAATAAAATTGCTGTGTCTCATAATCATGCACACAGGGAGAAAATCTCCGTAGAAGTTCAAAATGCATACATAAGAAAGGGAAAACTAAACTACTGATCTTTTGCCCGGTAAAATGCTTCTGAAGGATATTTGATGCAAATAACACACAGGTCTTTCACAGACAGCTTTTTATTTTTTTCAGTGTAATGTTTTGCTGCCAGAAGACCAAAAAAGCAGCAACCTGCATAGAAATTTTGTTAAAAAAAGTAATTATATACCAAAAATTTATTAAGATCTTGCTGATTTAGATGGTTGGATGTAAAAAAGCTTTTACATATCTTTCCAAGATGTATGTTTTCTCTAAAGTCCAGATGTGAAGAAGTGTGCTTGTTTCCACATATTTTAAAATGTAACTGATAGTCTTAAGTAAATGACACTCTTGGCAGCCAGTAGGCTATTTTTCAGTCACTTATCCACTGCCCTTTACAAATGCTGCACAAAATTTCAGCTGTTTTTTTTTTTTCCTGGTTCACCTAGAAATTTACTATTGTATCTGAAACCTATAATCATGTTATGGTTCTCTATTTGCAAATGATTCAAACTGGGGAGGAGCATGACTGGAGATTTGCATTTTCTAAGAGCACCTTTTCTGTTCCAGACCTGCAATTGTTCATCATTTGTAATTACAGATTGTAAATTATATGAGTAACTGCATATTTTATTCACAAACCCACATGTTCTGTTAAACTGAAATTCTTGGTTCTGGGACTATAACCCCAAATCTATAAATGAATATTCACTTTGCATACTTAATATCTTGGTTTTCTCACTGAGCTTTTGATTTTCCTCACAAAACATTCATGTATTCTATACTGAATCTTTCAGTTGAGTGTGAGATACCCTCTACCAACTGTGTAGAAGATATGGAAGATATATTCTTTGAAAGACCTGTGCTTTAAATTCATGTTTTTCACTGTATATAAGAATAAGAGAAGTTATTTTCTAAAGCTTTGTCTAACATTTCAGCAAAAGATTTCTGATGGCTGTTCAGATCAACAAGATACAGGTTTAAAAAAAATCTATTTTACAGCATCAAGATTACCCTGAAGATTTTCTTAAGGTTTAGAGCTGTAGCTTTCCTTTGATCTCTTCTAAGTATCTGAAGTTCAGTGTATGAGAGAACACAGATGCTGATTGAAAATTTTTGAAGTGAAATACTTAGTGGATTAGGAAATGAACCAGGTTGTGGCATCAAAAATGAATAGCTTACTGTACATTTAAATAAACAGTGAGCTAAATTCAGCAGGGAGAGACAACATTTATCAAGTTACATTTTGTTAAATTGGGCTATTTTAGAAAAACTGAATGTCACACAATGGTATCAAGGAATATTGAGGGAAAAGGCACTTTTCTTTCCTAGGAAAGTAGCTGTTAATTCTTGTGCCTCTTTATAGTGTGTTTATAAATTGTACTCTAATCAAATGCGAGCTGTGTTTGAGCTGACCTGAAGTTGTGCAATTGCCAAGATTAATCTAATAATTACTGCCAGGAGGGTTTATCTCAGTTTATTAGCTTGAGTTTGGAATTGCACTGCAGTGGTTGCATACACTTTTTTTTGGCTCACAGCAAATTCAGGTAAGGTGGACAGTGATATCTCATGTTCTACCTTGGCAGTACTCATCTGCACGGAGAAACATTTAAAATCTCTGAAATAATAACACAGGGTGCAGGAAACAGAATCCACTTTCATTGCTGGTATTCTTGAATGCTATATTGACAAATGTAATGCTAAATTAAACAAAACATGGTAAATATAAATATAAAAACGTAAGAGGAATTGATCCTTAATGTAACCTCCTTTTTTTTGGAGGGTGTTGTTTGTCCCTACAGCGAACACTGAGAGCAGTTACAGGGTGAGGAAAGCCTTAGGACTGTGGTGTTTGGCGCTGAGCATCAGCTTTGTGGGCACAGGAGAGGTATCAGCCATGTGCAGGAGATGCTGGGCACCATCCTGAGGGAGGAAGCTAAACTAGGGGTGCAGCACAAAATCCCTCACTGGCTTCACAGTTCTCTGCTGACTGACTATTGCTGCCTGAATACTAGGTTGTAAGAAGCAAAGATGAAACATGATGTTACCCTTTTATTTATTTGCAGATGGGGTTCACACTGAGAACTGGGTTTTTTTTTGTTTTTTTTTTTTGATAATTCTCACTTCTGGAAAATTTACTGTATTGGTTACAGTATATTGATGATTATTGTGGCTCTCTGACATGTGAGAATAATTTATCAGAACTCTGACACTGCCAAGCTTTTAGGAAGTCATGATCAGATGTGCTTTAGTTCAAAGTTTTGACCAAGCCATAAGGAAAAGCATCACAATTCTCCAAATAACAACTACGTCTTGACCAGAAGTTGTCACCCAAATTTTGATAGGATCAGAGGATTCGTATAATAAATTTTAAAAAGATATTTTTCTAGTTGTACTAGAAATTGGTGCTAATTTGTTTATTAAATAAATGCAATAGCATAATTGAGAAAAAAGTGAACAAAATTAATTATGGTTGTTTTCATTCTTGAGATCTCATTTACTTTCTCCAGTGCTGAGGATTAGAGAAGGATACTTTGAGTCTCACAATTAAGACAGCCTAAAATTATAGTAGAATTTTACCTGGTTTTAACTTAGAATTATTTCATTTTTGAAGTCCTGAGTCTGTCACCAGTGAGAAAAGCATACAGTATGTAGTATTCTGCCACTATTAGCCATGATCTGTCTCTCAGACAGCCAAAATTCCACATTCATGTGTCTGTAATACTGAAATGCCAGCTTGGAAGGCTTTCTGCCTTATGTCACTTGAGTAGTAAAAAATTTGGTATTAATATACTGGCATCACTAAAAGTCCCATCCTGTTCAGCTGACTAAAACCAGTCACTGACTTTTCTTTTATTCACTGGACATCATATACCTCTAGAGATCAGATAACATGACAAGTTAGCCATCATTCAAGTAAAGATAAATCTCGACAGAAATACTTCCCACACTCTTGTCCATGTTGACAAATAATGTGACAAAGATGACAGATAATGTGGGATCCCATTAGATTTTGATAATATAGTTCTATCTTATATTTGGGCTTTTTTGGATAACTTAATCCTGCATTCAAATCAGGTTTTACTGTGTCCTCAGTATCCACAGCTCCCTTGCTTCACTCCCTGAAGTCCAAGAGGAGAGCCAAGAATTAGTAGCAATTTAAGCTAAATCCTGAACTTCATAGTGAAGTTGCATCTAGCTTTCCTCAAGACAAAAGAAATGAAGGCCTGAGCTCCTATGGGTGGGAAAGCCACTTCATGCATGAAAATTGCAGTAGAGCACTACTTCACCTTCTTGGTAAAGGAAATTCAGAGGTATGGCTGCCCTACACAGCTTCCAGACATTGTCTGGGGTTGTCCTTGTCTGGATTAATTTATCTTATCTTTTTTTTTTTTTTTTTTTTTTTTTTTTTTTTTTTTTTTATTTAATAGTGAATTTCAGTCAACAACTTTAAACAGTGTCAGGATGAAAGCAGTGTGAAAAATATATCCTTTAATAATCAGAAATCATTGGTCAGATGGCAAGATAATCCCCCTATCACCATGGTAAAGGAATCAACAGAAAACAGACCTCTCTGTAGCAGTGTTGGACAAACAAATGTCTGAGGTTTCTATTATGATGATATAGTTAAGATATGGACAGGGATCCCTCAGGCCTGGCCCTGATCCATTGTAGGAGAAACAGCCAGCATTGAGTTTGAAGTTTAACTTTTTTAGAGATGAAGTTGAACAGAGCATCAGTTAAAATTATTTATCTTTAGGAAAAAAAGAATAAAAAGTTAAATCATATAAGTCAAAGCCCTGAAGATGTAGTTAAAGTACTAGAACAAAGAATCAGGAGGACAGTCTGCAAGTTTTTAAGACAGATTAATGCAGAAAGGCAGTATGGATTTATAAAAATAAATTATGTCAAGTTAACTTGGTTTCTGCCTTTGATGAGATAATAAGCTTCATAGAAAAGAGGAATAAAGGGGACATATCTCTTGACTTCAGCAAAGCATTTGACACTACTCCACATCAGAAAAAAATGTGGTGTGGTTAATGCTTTTGAAATTGTTAGACAGATGGCTGACTAACCACAATTGAAGAGTAATTATTAATGCATCTCAGGAAAACTGCAAAGTGCACTCACATCATAGGGTTGGTGCTTGATCTAGCATTAAACAGATACAGATATTCACCATAGCCCCACAGAAATGGCTGTAGTATCTACTAGTACCAGCCAGAGATTTTATGTCACGCTGATTTTTCCCAGTCCAGTCTGTATGGCAGGATGCTGCTTGGCATGGCTGAATAGAGCAGAAGCAGTGGAGGACACACTAGTGTGAAAGAACTGATTAATTACTAACATAATTACTAACTAATCTTTCCTAAGTTGCAAGTCACTACGGAACAAATTACTACAGGTCCCCTTGTAGCTGTCCCCAATCAGTGCCTTCTGGTTTGCCTATCCACTTGATTTAGTCTCCTGTTCTGCCTTACCCATTATCTCAGACCCACCATAAGTTCCCACGAGTCCCTCTCCTTTTCTTACTGGGTTACAGATATATTGTACATTCCTTCCTAACCCTTCACTGACCTGCCATATCCTTCTGTCCTGACTTTGTTTGCACTTAGTACTCCCAAAATTCTTCTGTCCCATGTTCAAACCACTGGCACTTCTGAATCTCCCTCAGGGCACCGTGTCCCTACAAAGCTCTGGGAGCCCCAGAAGTCAGGTCCTCCAAACACTGCAGTGCTTTGGATTAGAGAAGATGTTCTAGATGTGCTATTCTTCATGTTAACCTTCAGTATCTCTGATCTGAGGCTGTTCTATGGCTTAAAAAATGCTTTGGCCAACTAAATCAAATAGAATAAGAAAAGTGTATTTTGTTTGCTGTATTATGTTACATTTCTGAGGATATCAAGGGATAGAGACCTGCTGCCCACATCACTGAGGCATTGGTCTGTGCCTTGCACCTTCCAGTAATGTTTATTTGTTCATGTAATCATTTTAGATAATGATCCCCACTCTTTCTCCTTACAAGACTTTTGGACCAAGACAACTGTTCCTCTGGTACATCATCTATTTTTTACCTTAAGTTAGTCTGCCATTTTTTCCTCATAGTTAACAACTTGACCCTCAAAGACCATTTCATACAATCAAAGGCTAAGAAGGTTAAATCCTTATTAACAGATGCTTTTCTCTAGACAAATATATAAAAATGTCAAATATAAGAGGTTCTTGTTATAAGCCTCTCTTTATTGTTCATTGTTATACAGTGTATTAAATATTTTTCCTCAATAACACAGCACTGTGTTTTACTTCTTGTATTCTCCTTCACCTCCTGTTATTTCCTGCATCTCAGCTGTAAATTCATTAAAATGACTGGTCATGCAACAGTACAATTTTTTTACTTTTACTCCCTGAGTCTCTTCCATGCCATTGCCCTCCTGAAAATCCAGTTTACATGCTTATGTTAGTATTTGAAATTATTGTTAGTGATTGAAATGATTGATTCACACATATTCCAAGTTATATAGCTAAAAACTGGAATTGGAGAGAGATGCTGAATAAGTCAACTTTACTTAAATCTTCTGTACCTTTATACATATGTGGTTGTCAGATATGTGTGCAGGAATGATGTGACACTCAGCAGATACACTAAATAGCTGTTCTAGAGCCATGAGCAGGGGACATATTTTCTGTGTGTCTGTGAACAGAGATTAAGATAAAAACATAATTTAGGCATTTAAGACAATCTGGCAGGCACAATAGCTCTTTAGTACAGGGAAAAAAAGTTACTTATATTCCAGTGGTATGTCAACTATGTATTATATATTCCTGGTATCAATGGCAGTTGAAAAGATATTTGGCTCTCAGATTTGAGAGAATATGTTTTTAAAGGTACCAAAAGATAAAAACCTCCCCATGCTTGTTTTATTAAAACACTACCCAATAATCAAGAGCATGAAGAAATTTATACAAATTATTTAATGTTTTTTATTTAAAGAGTTTTTGTACATATTTCCAGTATTCTGTGAAACTTTTCAATATACTTTCATTTATTAACATTGCTTCATTTTGTTTTATTAATAAAAAAAATGTTCACTATTGAATGCTGGTGCTTCTCCCTGCAATACCCTTGCAACTTAGCCCTCTGAAAAGGATTTATGAAATTACATTGAACTTTAGTCCTTAGTCTATGCATTATCTTGGTTAAGCTAGTTTAAACTTAATTTCAGGATTGAAAAGAGGCTAAAATTTCACATAGTATCATCTTGATTCTCTTTTTTCCAGAACTTACAGGCTTGTGTTTTCTTGCCTGAAGCACGCATATTCTTTCTGGCCTATCTTAAGAAAGAATCATTTACTGCATCATTCTGCATAGCAGCATCATTAAACAAACATTTGATAAAGCAGTTCATACAGCTCCTAGAATTTTTTTGTCCTTTGTTGATGAAGTCTTCCACAAATATGAAAATGTTTTTAAGGGTAAATGCTTAATATTCCACCAACTGTGCTGGTATAGTTTAAGAAAGGCTTTTGTTGCCAGAACCAAATTGAGCTTACTAGATGAAGTGCTAAACTAAACAATTGCTTCCTGGGATATTGGTTGATTACTACATTGAGAATTTGTCACTTGTCAAAGTAGCTTGATTGACAGACAAGCAGCTTGATTGACAGACCGAATATTTGAACAGCACTTAAACACTCTATATCCAAAGTTGCACAATGCTCACATATCCAACAGTCACATACCAAAGTAGCAATTTATGTTTTTGCTTTGTGCTTAGAATCATTTTATTGATTTATGTTCAATTTTTCACTGACTGTCTAGTACCAAATAAAATATGTGCATTTTAATGTAGTAAAAACTGTGTTTTAAACATTTCTTGAAAGTTTAATTCACTTTAAGTCAAATGTATTTATTGTAAAGTCTGAAAATGATCAGACCTTGTAAATAGATTGAACTGTCATTCATGTGGTCGTTGCAGCTAAACTTCACACTTTCTGCCATGAACAACATTTTTTTTGAGAAAATAATAGCTTCTGTATTATCAAGGCAAAGAAAATTATTGTTATTCTATTAAATATTAAAATATTTATTAAGATAGTATGTAATGTCAGAGATGCAAGATAAATATTACAAGATAAATTGTAAGAAGACAAATAAGGGCATGGATAAATGTGGTCATTACTTAAATTAATACAATACATTTGATAACATCTGCTTGGTAAACTCTAGTGACAGAGGCTTAACAGTTAAAGTTCATTGTAAAATAGGCCGTAGATGCCCATTTCCACCAGGAAAGCTCAGAAAATTTGCATTTTAATTGCTATAATCAATTTTAAACAGTCTTATATATTGCTTTGGCATGATACGGGCAAGTTAAACATCCTTGATCTCAGAGAAAGGAGAGGTTGTCAAACTTCTGATTTTCTTCTGAAATTCATTTGTCCAGGTTACAATATTCGCAACCCGCATCCCTGTGAGCTAGTACTCATTCTTTGTTCAAAATGAGGACTGAGTTAGGAGCAGAACTTCTAGCCTAGGTAACCTATCTAGTGGAGCTTAGAGAAGAGCAAGAGCTGCAGCTGACTGAAGTTCCCTCTGGCACATCCTGCCCCATTCCAAGTGGCACAGACTGAGGCAGGAACGTGTCAGCCACCTGCAACTTCGAAAATGGCTGCAGCCTTGGCCTCCCCAAACACACAAAACTGATGATGGCAGGAAAAGGAAAATCTGTGGATGCTGAGGGGGAAGCCTGGCCAGAGATGTCCCTGTGCCATGCCAGTTCTTCTCCTGGCAGAGGGACTTGCTCAAGAAAGGTCTAAATTTGCTGGGCACAGATCTCAGCTTGTGGGACAAGAATCATCAGTTTAAACACCTTCCTACAGTGCCTCCTTCTTACCCCCGCATCTCCTCCACCCACTCTGATCTTTCCCTCCTCCCCAGCACCTTTCCTCCCTTGCTGCCTCCTCTTGCCTCCTCTTGCCTTGCAGGCAGGGAAGAGTAAGGACTGTGGGACCACTTGGGAAGCCAGATTTTATTTCAATTATATTATATTTCCCTACTCTGACCTAGAGAGTACAGCAAGATTTCAGGAATTCTGGGTGCTTGGCAAATAAGACCAAAGAGGCTTATGAAAGATAGAGGGTGGCTGGGATTATAGGGTGGAAAAGACAAGATTGAATTGGATCCTGATCTCCAAAGACTTTAAAATTATTCCTTGTAACCAGCACTGGCATTGGTTTGAGCCCTTTCTTCTGTCTCAGTAGTGGAGCAATGGGAAAAATGTTCTAGGTAGCATTTAGATTTTTTTCTTTTCACATATGGATACATTAATTTTATATTTTAGTCTGATTTGATTCAGTGCTTCTTAATGGCTCATGAAACTGCCTGACCTGCACTGAGAAGAGAAGTTGTTCTCTTTCTGTAAGGGTAAGCTACACTCTGTAGCATCCTTTTCACACCATTAAATTCTAGTGTGTAACTGGTGCTTTTCCACCTTAGTCCCAGTATCTGTATTGTAATTTATTTTTACCACTTGCAGTTTTTTTCACAGAATGATGAATGCAGGTGATTTTGTTTCAATATGAAGTCAGAACACTGCGTCTACATTCAGCCAACAAGTATCATGCTCCCCTTTATTTGAAGTACTAGAAATTGACTGAATGGAGTTTTAATTTTTATAACATATTTACTGTCTGTATATACAGTTAAAAAATAGTGCCTTTGCAATTGTGATTTTTTTTTTTTTATTTTAGCTCAGTAATCCCTTTCCAGATGCATGTGTTATGATCAGTCAGAAATAGACCTATTTTCATTTAATGACTTCTAACCAAACATCCATGCAGAAATGAGATCCTCACTTCATTCTTTTGGGTTGTACAGTACACCTTGCAACATGGAGAGGTGAAGAAAAACATGACTGTAGTAGGAAATAGGAACATGAGGAATTGGGGGTAAAAGAAAGTTTTTTAATCTATTAATGAGAACTGCAAAGTGTGATCCAGTTTCCATACATTGGGAAAGAAGCTGTAAGTACAAAATCTTGTACTTTACATCTCACTTTGAGTCTCTAATTCCACAAGTGCATCCAGTAGCATTTTCTAAAAACCCCTCTTCTTCTGACCACTTATTCTCTTGGTAGAACATAGCTACCATTGGGAAAAAACACAGAAAATGGAAACATCATGTCATGGAGGTTTGAGAGACAAGTAAAATCACATAAGGGGGCCCTTGCTTAAGGCTACCTTCAGGTCTGTCTGTGAAGATGATTGTTGTTTTCTATCAGATCATGAATTTCCTTTGAGGTTTAAGGGCATAACTTAACCTTTGCACAGCTATGGTAAGCTGTGCTCTGTGTCTATGTTAGCATGTAGTGAAAGCAATGAGAGTGATTTAGTGGAGTAAAACCATTGGTACAAAGGACATAATATCCACACGATACAAATTTCAAGAATTTTGTGGCAAAAAGCAAACATAACCTGGACTGGTGTTCGTACACTAGAGGTTGGAGCAGAATGCAGACATTCCTGGAGTGTGTCTTCAGGTCCATGTACTTTAAGACTATAATATGAACCAAAGCTCATTAAGTGACCAGGAGATTTGTTTCACAAATGCACTCCTGTTCTTAATGAAAATCATAATGCAGGTGTACAGTATGAAATCTTCACCAGGTTGTGAAGGGCATAAAGTATGAGGTCTAATGACATCCCAGTATTTGGGGTTGAAGGTGAAGTCCGTAATACAGAAGAAACCGAGAATGTACCTTAAATCATGACACCTCTTGGGTTGCAAGAGCACTTTAAAAACTGTACAGTTCATAAGAGGTATTTTGTATTGTGCCATATTTTAAGGCCTCATTCATTTCTCCATGGGTGATTTTTAAGCAGGCAGGGTACTTATGCTAAAGTGCTAGTAGTAGTTGAATCACACAGTAGACATTTTCATGTTTTTATGCAAATACAGATCACTGCTTATCTCTATAATTTAGAAAACTGTTTTCTTTGCCAAAATGATTTGGAAATCTGTGACTCCTAATGGTACATTTTGTTTGCAATTTGCACTGGGCGTATATTGCATTTTCAAGTTGAAGAAAGAAGGAAGCACAATACTGAGAGCCACCTGAAAAGCTGCTCATTTTGATGTGTATTCACATCAGAAGTATGCCCACCCCCTCTTCCCTGGTATGTGAAAGCTTGCAGCTCCTTCCTCTAACATAGGAAATAACACCATTATGGCTCTAGTATTTTCTTGCTTAGAGTGAAAACGTGTTATGTTTACTGGTGATCTCTCACCAGCAGTTTATACCAAGTTACTTTTCTTTCCAAAGCCCTACAAGAGCCATCTGCCAAGCAGCTACCACTCTTCCCCTGCAGTTTTGCCACTCTCACTGCCAGTATTTTGATTGTCTTTTATTCCAGTCTGTGGGGTGTGGAGTGTGGAGGTCAGTCAGCAAGCTCAGTCATGCTAAGTTCTATGAACTGCACAATTTAATGTCAGGAGCAAGACCTGGAGGATGCAGGGCTTTTTAGAGCTCAAACCTAGGCATGATGGGATTTGATGACTTGAATTATATTTTGATTCCTTTAGATTTTCATAGCCTTGATCCCCCAAAACTGAGGTTCAGAAAGATGTTGAGGATATTTTGCTCATTGTTAGGTTTTCTGGAGAGGGCTAATTTTTCAAGTTATTCATGCCATGCTACTATTTGCAGATTTTGTCAACATTGACCATTGTGAGTATTTATTTCCAGTGCTTCTCTGTTACAGCAGAAGACACAGTTCAGTTTAGTCAGTTCTTCCACCTCTGTATGTGAACTGCCATGGTACCTTCTGTGGCTTTAATGTCTTATTTTCCAATTTATGTCATAGTCTCCTGCATTTACTTTGTTGATTTAATGTATCTTGACCAGTATCAAGCTTTTCCAGCCAGTTTAGAAACAGAACAATTGAAACTGGACTCAGTAATTCTGATTCATACATTCCTTCACTAAGAAGACTTCTGTTTTGTATCATGATATTCTATGGATAGTCTGTTCTAATCTTTTTTTCTTATCTATGTCAAGAAAGTAAAACTTGGTAAGATGTATGCAGCAATGTTACAGGCTTCTAAATACTTAGGATAAAGCCTTTTGCCTGGAGACTGAGTAAACCACTTCAGTTATAGAGGTTGCTGCTGAGATAACTCACCTGCTGCTGAGTTCTTTTGTGCTGTTTTATTGCCAAAGATGATTTTCAGCTCTAAGGTTTGAAAAAATCTTTGAAAAGCTCTTAAGGAAATTATCTCAGAATTTACTCTTTTATGGATACATTATCCCATGAAAAGGCAATACTCTTTGCAATCTATATTTGAGAAGTAATAATGATAATTGGTGGCCTCTAATTGTGGTCTCTTCATTCTGCAATGCAGCTTGTAAAATGAAAAAAACACTATTCTCTGCTTTATTTGATTTTCAGTTTCTTAAGATTCAGTCCTGATGAAAATGAAAAGGACAATGTAATGAATGGGACTGTGTAGAGTGAACATGACCTTTTTGTTTTTTCAAGTATCCAAATACAGGTGAGGTAAAGTGTTTTTGAAATGTACACTTTGGCAAACTGTTTTGATATAAGCAGCCAAAGTATTTTGTTAAAGTATTTTCTAATTTAAATGCTTGAATTTTACTGGTAGGAAATAATTTATACTTTAAAGTAACCACTGAATAAAGTTGATATGCACTAGGCACTAAAAACATTGAAAATGATGTGTTTTGAGTAAAAGGAAATGTTTCCTTTGGCTTGATTGTGTTTTAAGATTGCCAGATAATCAAAATAATATCCACTGGTCAATCAGAAACAGATTGTTTTTATTATTTCCCTTCCTTATTCAAAAAGGTGTTCAGTTCCTGGTCAAAGGACAGACTTCAGTGCTGTTCACCAAGACATATAACTTTTTTCATCATTTTTTCCATTTTTAAGATGGAAAATGCCAAGAACCCCTAAGAATATTGATCACTGTAATCTGCTAAAACTGTTAGTATTTTGAGATTTTTAGCTGCTAAATCAAGCAGTAGTCTGTAATACCCAAAGAAATGCTTTACTCTGCAAACCGCATTCAATGCTGTTTGAAGACATTGAAGAAATTTTTTGAAGAAAACAATGAAAATATATTTGCTTGTTTGGTTTTCAGTAAGATTACCTTACCTCTTGGAGAAAAGGAGTTTGCCAGCTGACATGCAGAGATGAAAACAATGGTTTTAGTACACTGAGACATTTTTTTAATGACAGAGGAAAAAATTCCTATCCCCATTCCACCTGAGTAGATTTTCAAGTGTTTTATTTTTCTTTCAGAGCCAATAATGAACCTGTTGCAATTCTTATTTGAACTACTTTTATAGAAGTTGATGAGACACAGATAATTCAGAAGACCATGTGATACCTACTGTTTGCCTTTTTGCATAGATAGACTTCTGTCTCTTCTGCCCTTCCTTTCCCATTACCAGGCAGAGGCACCTGAAACAGTCTGAGAAAGACAGTAGATGAGAAGTTTAATCATGGTGAGAAGTGCCCTGATGGGTTGCCATTCATCCTGGGATGTGTCTCAAATACTTCAGTGCCATGCTCAAAACATGTCAGATTTTCTCTGGCTGTTGCAGAATATTGATATACTTCCAAAGGGTCTCTTTTGTCTGTGCATGCAGGGAATTCGCATGACAGATCTTCCTTGAAGAGGATTTTTCTTTTGCTTTTAGTTATGTCAAACAGTAAAATCAATGAACCTTATTGCTCCCCAAATCAATGAGTGCTGGCCTCTACTGCTTTACGGGACCCTAATGCTGCTGCTGTTATCACTGCCCTTGTGACTTTAGGAGTTCTCCAGCAGCAGGATATTGAGTGCCCTTCCCAGTGTGAGGGCAGGAGAGCTTTCCTAATTAGACTTGGAAGATTTTTCTGAAAAATGTTCTGTTGATTTGATTTATTATTCTTTTTACTGAAAAGTTCTGCAAATAAATTCATCCCATCCTTCATTTAGATTTTTTTATTTGAAGTTACATTATTAGCTTTAAGTTCTCTTGTTTCCCTCACCCTTGTTTTTCCCCAATAATAACACAGAATTCATAGATTTGAGGTGGAGGTTTCATTTTTCGTAATCAACCCTTTTGTCATTCTCAAGCATTTTTTTTTTCCTACTGAAAAGAACACAATATTTTCAATGTGTTTTATTTTACCTTGTATTGTTCTCCAGTTTCTCAAAGGTGGGGAATTCTTAAAAGTTGGTAATGCAGCAAGTGAGGGATTTGGCTGGGTTACTTCCCTGTCAATCATATGTAATTGTGCAAAGGGAGTCTAGTCCAGAAGGGCCTTCTGGGCATCATGTGCTAACAGCTACAGTACAGTGAATAGCAAGTTAAAGAATTATGGTGAAATCCTCCTTAATGCATATTATCCAGCCTTTTAAACAACTCATTAGCAAAGAGATCAAATGGTCAAGATTCCATGAATGAAAAAAAAAATTATTCTGAGATTTCTTTCCTGTAGCATTTGAAAACTTGAGGTTTCTTTTGGTGTTTTGCTTTTGGTTTTGTTTTGGTTGGTTGTTTGGTTGTGGTGGGGTTTTTTGTTTGCTTGTTGTGGGTTTTTTTAATGTTTTCAGGCTTTTGTTGAATTTGCTTTTGGTTTTAATTCAGTTACCATGATCTGACTTGAGCTGCTGCAGCACTGTGCCAGCTGAGCAGGATCTAAAGCACTTTGAGTATCATGTAAGGGCCTTTCCCATGTGTACTGTAAGGACACAAGGTCTGGGTAACAGCTGGATTAGTTGGGCAGTGAGGATTGCAGAGCACTTCCAGCCCTTCCAGGACAGTGGTGACAGCAGGAAAAGGAATAAGGATCCTGTCTCTCCTTATTCTGGAGGCAGAATTCTTGAGATGAGGTATAACTGCAAGGAAGAAATGTGTACTTGGATTGTAAACTGAGGAGCAGATATCCCACTGGGAAACATGAATGTCATTACAATGCTACCTTTTGTACATAATACATAAATTAATGGATTAATTTAAGTATTTATCTTCCAAAATTTTCTCATGTGGCAGAATGGAAATGCCAGTAGAAACTTTGGTAAGCACAAAAAGAAATAATCTATGCTACTCATCCTTTGTTGGTGACTCTTTGTCACTGGAAAGTCTCAGGCTATGAGCATATATGGAATTCTCCTAATAAGAGACAAGAAAAAAACATATGGGATTCTTATCTACTCATTGAGTCAGTCCAAGGCTGAAACAGGGTCTCACATGAAATTACTGCTAACAATGGTCTGTCTTTGAGCTGTTTACCAATGTTGCTACAATTTTCTCCTTCCCCCTATTTTGGGAAAATTGCAAGGTACCAGAAATAACAGGTAACAGAAGAAAAAAACAGCACAACCAAACCTCCTTATGGTTCGGTTTGTTTGTTGGAGATTTTGATTGCTGTTTTCCTTTTACCAATTCTCCTTCTGCATGGCACAAATCTTGGAGTCATTACGCATTCATTCACTCCTCCATTGACTCCTAATGGGATAATTAGCCAGTGTAAAGACTTCGGATACAAACTAACTTGGATAGTGATCTGGAGCATGTGTGGTCTCATTGTCTCAAATTAATAATGACCTATTGTTGTTTCTAAGGCATACTCTGATGGTTTCAATCTGCATTAAAATTTAGATGGTATTATTTGTTCATTTTTTTGCATGACCATGACTTAGCTAATATTCTGTGCAGTATGCAATATCCTATAACTGTCTTGGATTGTGTAAATAATGGAAGGTATTTGCATGCTGACCTGCAGTTTCATCTGTTTAGAGCAGACAGTGAACTTGCTTGCCTGACTTGTTAATATTCCAGTTCCCTATCAATCAATCAACTTTGTTATTTGTGTGACCCAGTAAAGTACATTTTTCCTGGGTTTTAAATTATGTTGTTTCATCTCCCTTTGTGTCTCTAAACTTCAGCCTGGCTTGATTGCCATTTAGATCATCATATGTGGGCAACATGCCTTCATCTTGCCCTGTAGTCACTTAGCTGTGCAGGCATGGAGGTCTTGCTCTGCTTTCCGGGATCTGCAGAGGTGGTTAATCCTTATGCAGGTGTGATCTGCTGTCCTCCATGTATCCATTGGGTTTCTGTTTCTCAGGATATATTTTCCTTCTTTGTATTTATGGAATTTAAAACTCAGTTCGTATGTATCAAGATTAACATTTTGATATCAAAATGCTGCTGTTTTAAACAAATACCTCAGCTACTATAAAACAAACAGATAAAAAGAATAAACATACTGAGTCAGTGGAAGTTGATAAAGTGCAGACACTGCCTTAGGCTATCTGCACAGTGCAGACTTAACCTACACATTAGTTTTATCTCCTTTCCCCCCCTTTTTTTTTTTTATTTTCCTAGGTCACTAAAGACATTTTCTGTTTCTGAAAGTTATTTTCAGTCATCAGTGATAAGCAGAGTTATCTTCCCCAGTATTTCTAGTAGTCTGGGGCATTAACTTGAGGTGGTGAGATGAAGCAAGCAGACCAGACCCACAGTGGCAAACCACTGACTTTCCATGGCCTGCAAGCTAACTAGAAGGCAAGAAGAATCCCTTTCTAAACCTTGTGCTCTTAATAGTTCTGGGATATTTTTCCTGTCTGTTAGATGAGATAAATGCTGGATTTACCTCATTGAAACGACATACTAGTTTACAATAAATATTTAAATGCACCAACAGCTCAGAAGAATAGGTCAGAGGCATATACTACAGTAATGCAAAAAATATTTGTATTGCACACCAAAGCATCTTATTAAGTGTTTTAGAATAGAAGAAGGGGATGCAGATTTTCCTCTCTGCCCATCTGACGCCTGTGTGATGCTCCTCCTGCACCTCCACTGCAATTACAGGCTCAGCCTTTCCAGGGATGCTTTTTTCTGTCACCCTGGAACTTTGAAGAGGAATGTCTTGGGATTGATCCAGTCTCAGACTTTTCATCTGTCTTCTCTTCAGTGTGCAACTATGTGCAGTGGATTAAGTGACAGCAGAGATACCTCTAGAGACGGGCTGTGGCAGGGCCCATGGTGAGAATGTGCATCTGGGCTGGGCACTCCTTGAACCTCCTGCTTCAGTGCAGTGAGGAACTTCTGCTCTGGGTGCCTGACAGAGCCTTGTCACAGGCCTGCTGTGCCTGTGTTTTGGACTGAGGGGCAGCTACCCTGGAAATATAGGAGACCGATGAGCTAGTGACTGAGATGGGAGGAAAATGAGCACCATTGTTTTTAAGTTATGGACTGACTGAACTGTCATAAAAATCAATGGAAAGTTCCTCCAGCAGTTTGCTAGATCAGGGAACAGTTCTTGGAATCTGTTCAAAGGCAACAGAAACCACTGATGTCAGTAGAAAAACCTCCTATGGCTATTGCTTACCCCTAAGACACAGCTGAAGTGGAGGAAGAGGACATTCAGCTAATGTCTATGCAGCCTGTAAAGGAGGAAAATCTTGTCACGGCATTACAGTTTTTCTTCATTTTAATGCATGCTTTTTAATTTGCTAAACCAGATGTTTCTGAGCCTAGCAGATCTATTAATCTGTATGTTTTCAAGTTTGCTAAACATTAAATTACCAGAAAAGTAAATGGAAACTCTCATTTACTTCTAGTGCCTAAGATCTCCTAGCATAATCTAAAAGTGCTTCAAGCAAGAAACAAGAGGGAATAACCAAAGCTTACATCATACTTGAGCTGCCATTCATCTCCCCATAAGGGAGCAGCCCTTCTCTTCTGGAGGAGCTCTCTGCACATGTATGAGAGTAATTTCCTCCGACAGTTCTCCTGATAGAGAGGAATTTTCCTTCAGTTATCGTATCTCCAGAGGCATGCCTGCATAAAAATCATGTCTCCCCTATTAGAGGAATCATGTTAATGGGCCTAAAATGTTTCAGTCAGGGAAATGAAAAATCTAGTGAGGGTATTACAGAGCAGAAGCATTTGTTGTTGGGATCTATCCACATGTGGGCTATTGACTCATCTGTATTTAACTTCTCTTAGCCTTTGACTTGACCTTTCACTTGGCTCCATTTCCTGTCATTTTCGTGGTATGCAAAATTTTAGGCTTTCATTGACCTGTTTGAACTCATAAATTCTGGTTGTTCACACATCTAATCACAAAGCACACAAAGCCTCTGGAAACAGCCTCTGCTGCAGGAAGCCAGGTTGTTACAGTGCAGCCAGTGGAGACTGTGGAGCATCCTATTCCTTTCCAGCCAGCTCTCACCTCCACCACTTCACAACTACCCTTCCACATCTTACCCTTTGTGTTATGCGAGGTGTAGCTTGAAATAGGCCATGATCTCCCGGTAACCTGGTCAATACATGAGTATGTCCCAGTTTAGTCATTTTAGACTGAAGCATCTCTGTAGTAGCTGTGAAATTTGTCTGTGTCCCCCGTTCACCACCCACACCCTCGATGAGAACCCAGGAACATTATTATTTAAGAAGACATTATTTGGTCCATTGTCTTCTTAATGCTTAAAATAGAAAAGTATCTTTATTTTGGAATAAATTTTCCTATATAGGAACATGTTATACAAATCAGAGCAAAAAAGAATTGCAAAAAGAATCATGGAATCATAGAATCAGCTGGGTTGGAAGGGACCTCAGAGATCATCAAGTCCAACCCTTGATCCACTACCGCTGCGGTTACCAGCCCATGGCACTGAGTGCCACATCCAGTCTCTTTTTAAATATCTCCAGGGACAGAGAATCCACTACTTCCCTGGGCAGCCCATTCCAATGTCTGATCACCATAGAAAAGGATCCATAAAGGTTCAGAAACAGCTGTTAGAAAAGCTGGCTGGGTTTTCTTCTGCTCAGAAAATTCAGCTTGCCTATATTGGATAGGGCTATTTCAGTCATACACTCAGGAAAGAATTTGTAGGTTCCAAAGAGGGAATTCTACAGAAATGTAGTGTCAACCACACCAGTAATTCTCATATCTTACATTTTCAAGTACTGTCTGCTATTAGGAGTCTGATATCATAAGCCTTACTACTTACTACTTTCTACTTATTACTTACTGCTCATTCCTTTAAAATCATTTGGTAGTTTCTCACCCTTCCAAATACTTCAGTTGTCTTTGTCTCAAGAACCATACTCACAATTGGCATTTTGAACTGTTAGCAGGTGATTGCAGCTCTCTGCTGCTATCATTCTCATGGTGATAATTTCCCCTATTTTTGTGTTATGTTTCTGCACTGCATGTGTATGCATTGCATCTCTTGAGACACAGAGGGGTCTAAAAGTCAAGACTGTCATTATGGTACCTCTATGACCATTGAACTTAGTAGAAACTTCTAGGGGAAAAGAAATTCCAGAAGTATTTATAGCTACCTGCTTAATTTGTGGCTTTTTAAATGACCCTTTTAATTGACAGTTTGAAACTCATTATTCCTGCATTATACCAAAGAGATTTTCCTTTGAAAGTAGCGTGTCAGAAAGGTGTAAATGAAAGGATTGGCACAGTCAGACCATAAAAACCAAAACATTCTTATCATAAATTTGAAATTAAGAGCCCCTTCTCTTTGGTAAAAATAAAGGTGGAAAAAATATATTAATGTACTCGTCATCTCTTCATTTGTATATCTCTGTTGCTCAAAGTAATAATTAAATTTGACTAAACTTTGTCTATGGGTTGTTCTGACCTTGCTTGGCATGTGAAAACCTGGGATTCATACAACAAGAAAACTGATTCTGGGTCCATCATTTGTATTATGTGATTGATTGTGGTATGATATAAATATGGAAGAACCATGATCCATGCAACATTGGTCTGGAAACTTGTGTGGCAGGGCTGCCTTGATCACCTAGTGGTACTGGAGGAAATGAAGATACAGAGAAATTCAGTTTAGCATGCACCTTACTCTTTTCTTGAATGAGGCTGCTGGCAAGGAAAAGTACATTAGTTTTTTTGCTGTTGCTCTGCAAATTATGTGGATGTAGAAACCTAAACTTACAATGGGCCTTACTAGTTAATTAAGGAGATTCATGGATTTATTCTTAGCAAAGGATGGCTAGCCAATGTTCACTGCTAGGGAATTATTGAAATCAGATAGAGCATAAGATGGGTGAGAAGAAATATTTTTTGCTGGAATAATGCTTCTGTCTCATTCTCAAAATGGGAGTTATATATATAAATTCTGTTATTAAATTATAATTACTACATTATTGTAATCCTTAAATAACTGGCTGCAATTTTATTGTGAAAATACTAATTACCATATTTAATAAAGTATTTATCATTGATTAACAAAATATTACTGAAATTTTGGATTTGAATTAAGTTTGAAGGTGATAGTTCAGTATATTTGGATCTTGCTCAGGGAATTATCTTTTTATCAGAACTTGTCACGTATTTGACAGCTTACCACTAAATGTATGCTTTCAAATCATCTGCTGTTGGCATGAATTTTCAGATCTGATTGTAACAACGCAAGTGCCTGGAACATTAACCCTCATGATGCAAAGATTCAGAAATAGAACTGGTGCTATTTATACTACCTATTTGGCTATGCATGAGATTATATTGAATAAAAGGCTTGTGTAGAAATCTCTTTCACATTTTCATAGCAAATAATGAGTATACATTAAGAACAAATTACATGTATCTGAACTTAATGGGTGAGGTGTCCCAGGCTTCTGCAAATGAATACTAATGAAAGGAAGCTGTAATATATATTGAACATTTAATTAACTTTTGGGGCAAGATTGTCAGTGCATGACACAGTGGCAGCATGTGTAAGAAAAGCAAACAAAAAGATAACCCTCCAGCTTGTATTTACAAGTACAGCTCCAGAATGGGAAGCAAGAGACATGGAAACATTTTAGCAACTTTTTTTTTCTGAAGAATCCTAATGCCTCTGTGCTGCAGAGGCTGATACATACACATGGGGGGAATCCAAATGGGAGAGATCATGTTCAGCCATCAAGTTAAGGAGTTTTCCTTTTTCTCCTGCTTGTGTGGTTTTCTGTTTTCTTTTCCACTGTCATCCATGCATCCATGTGATTGAAATGGCCATGGGTTTACTGTACTGTGTAAGGAAAAAAATGGAAGCATCTGTGATGCATGAATAGATGGACCAATACAACACCTGAATGGATCTCTGTATATGTGTGTGTATGTCTGTACAGCCAGAGTGAACCTACAAGCAGTGCACTTTGTAAACCTCCTGATATGAGGCTGATATTTTCATCCTGTTCAAGTTGGTATTACCTGTAAATGGAGGAAAACTGAAAGTCTGGGTTTGCAGTCCCTCTAAATCACTGTGAATGTTGCATTGTCACACTAGCAAATGTTTGTAAAATACAAATTTGCACCAGTTAAACTTTCTGCAAAACCAGCTAAAATATTTGTATCCCTGTGAAAGGAGAGCAACATCTGGAAATAATCATCTGGGGTATTTTCTCATAGGCTAGGCTATTTCCTCTTCATACAAGCAGTTCCTGGCACTCTCAACTACTGCAGCCTATGACAGTTTGATCGAAGAAATTTCTATTTGTTGAGTACTGCATACAGTATGTGTGCAGTGATGCTGGCTATCCTTGTAGTCTCCACCAGGACGCTATTAACCAGCCTTTAATCAGTTATATACAAAGTAGAGAGGGTTCTGCTTATGTGTTTGTTCTGCAAGAAATTTTCACAGTCTGTGTAATATTTGACTAAACTACCATTTTTTAGAGTTCATTGATGCAGTAGTGAAATATCATGTGTTTCTAAGGAAATGAGAAGATGTGAGAGACACCTCAAAGACTAAATAGACTAAGGGCTCTGTATTAAAGCTGAGTTAATCCCCTGATGTTTAGTTGGGCTACAGCTGGGAGATGATCATCTGGAGAAGTGCAAACAAATTATAAATAGCATCTATTCCTGGGAGCTATGTTTATTCCCTGTGTTGGATTTTGTGAGTAGTACTGCAGTCACCATGAGTAGCTGTCAGTTCTATCTTGGCTCATTTTGTTATATTTGGGAGCTCTTGATGTGAGATTTGGGAGAACAGCCACATTTTGTCAAATGTTTCTGAGTGTGTAGATTTCTGGTATATAGTTTGATCTTTGGATGAAAGGTAAATTTCCCATTAAGCATAAGTGGTTGTTCCTTTGTCACTGAATACACATTTTTGCTCAAGGAGACTTTGATCTTTTGAGCATAAAACATTGCCTTTTTTGGTTGCAATGACCTTGACTAATTCTTGGCTAATTCTTTAGTAGTGCCTCTCATCCAGCCACAGCCTGGCCTTGCTCTTAAGAGCTGTAGTGATTTGGGGACAGGGAGGCACAGCAAGGCTCTCCAGCCTCAAAGGTGTTGTGTCCTCTGAAGTCCCCTGGTACTGTGAGGACTTGCAGAATTTGGGTATCTAACCCTTTGCCCTGATGAGGCTGAGGAGAACCAAGTCTACCTTTCTACATCTGTCCCACTTTGCACAAGAAGCACCAATGCGTGCAGACACAATCTGTCGCCATCGCTCTTGACAGTTGCTGCATAAGGAATAATTCTACCGGCCACAAGTGGCTCAATATGTAATTTACCCAGGCTTCTTTCATGCCCTAAGAGCAGTTACCTGTGTTCACTCTGTGATGTCAGGAGTCTGAACTAAATCTCAGCAAATGTTCACGTATAATGTTTACACAGTCCAGCCCAGAAGGTGCTGAAGCCACCATGCGAAGCAACCTCCTCTCCAAGAGCAGCACTTTTGTCCTAGAAGTGTGTGTTTGGGTTTGACACAGCTGTAAGCTTTGGATGTTGCTGGTTCTCTGTTCTCATAACTCAAAAAACAAAAAAAGGTTTTACTTCCACGTATTAACTAGAGCAAGTCAAGAGACGTGGTAACACTTCAGATTTTGCCTGGGACTGGGAAAGGAGCTACTAAACTGCTGTAACAGTGTTATTCTTGCCATGAGAAACAAGCCTCTACAGGCCAGTACTGGAACCGGTCCCCAGCATTTTCCTATTAGCACAGGAGTGTTTCAGTGAGGGGGAGAGGGACAGATTCTGAAAGAGCAAGAGGAATGTTTGAGTTGAAGGACATAACAGCCCCACCATCCAAAATGTGTTTTACACCTTACCACACCAGCAGAAACGCCAGTAAGTAAAAAGTCATATCCCATTTTATTTATCTGACAGGCAATAAAAGACTGGTCAACCTTCAGCCTCATATCACTCACTTTCTACAGGATCTGTGGTTTGTCTGCCTTTTATTACCTGCTGGCTTTTCTGTTGGTTTCATATAATGTGATTTTAAGAGCTTGCATGACCTCCTTAATTCATCTTGCGGTGTTTGGGTGTTTCAGGGACTTTACTATGTATATGTGATCTAACTTGATAAAATACAATGAAATGTAGATGCTGTGGCACTTGTGAAGTGAGTAGAAAAGCTAATATTGAGCAGAAAAGAGAAGGTAAATTAAGATGTCCCTGCAAAACTGACAAGGGAGTGCAGAAAGGAAAGAGAAGGAAAACAGTAAAATGTGTCTTGAAGTACAACGCATACATTTATAATGCACCACAGAGGTCAAGAGAGCAACGACATTTTGATGTATGGAGAAAAAAGCAACATAAAATTATAGTACCTAAGCTAACATATTTTAGAGGATTTTGTATGTATTACATTGGCCAAGATCCTGGTTGGAAGCAGATTTCTCTGCCCCCCAGCCTTTTGCAAATCCCAGCTGTGTGCACAGGTTGATGCCAGTCCCCAGGAGAGGCTGGAGCTGCTGGGCTGTGTGTGCTGCTGGAAATGTGAGCAGTGGAGCCCAAAGGACCAGAGCAAGCCTGGGGTTACGCTGGGGACATTCCTTTTGTCTTCACTGTGAATTAAATCAACTTTTGCTGCTAGGTTAAATTGGGTCAAGGCTGGATTTTTCTCTTTTCAAAATAAATATTTACCACCTACAGATATGCCAGATAGTGGCTTATGAATGTTTCCAGTAATAAAAAACACAGAATAGATTAAGAGAGAAAGTGCAACAGTGCCAAGGGAGAAAATACAGGAAATAATTGAGTTCTTTCTGTGTTTTTAAAGTTGTTTTTTCTTCCAATTTAACTGAGTTATACCATGATCAGGTGCTTCTGGTTTTCTTCCTCACTGTGAATATAAAATTCAGTTATTTTTCTCTTTCATACAAAAAGCCTCCATTAAGATAAATTTCTGTCTGTCTCTGTAATACAGCTTATGACTGTCATGGGAGATCCTTAGTTGCATTCAGGTCATCAAGGATTTTGTTTACAAAGTATTTGACTAAAAAATTTATGTCAGAAACATTAAGAAAACTTATCATTGCATCTGAAATATAACACCAAACTCAATAATTTCAAATCCAGATATTTACCTCACTGTATCGAGTCATTTGATGTAATAAAATTAGACTGTGTGTTGTTTTCCCATGGTCATTATGTTCTGTCAGGAGAACGAGGATGAACTAGAAGGAACATACGAAGACTAATCTGTATCATTTCAATTAGTAGATTTTTTGGTTTTTGTTGTTGAGTTTTATTCTACTGTGTGAAAGTTTGTCTTCAAATGACTGGAAATTTTTGGTCAAGTTTCATTAAAATTTGTCAGGCTTCATTTTTCATATTTGAAGGCTATTTTCAGCTGCCCTATAAAATGCCACAGAAACTATAGTGTGGTGTAATGAACTGTCTCAGGAAACAGGTATCTAGTTTTGAAAGTAGATGGTGGTGGAAACGCAGCTAAATGAAAGCTTTTCCAAGCAGAACTGTCAGGAAGAAACCATTGCTCTCAGTGATGAGGTTGCATCCATGGAACAGAGCATTCATAGCACACTATGCATGTCACCGACAGCCACTTATAAATCATGGAAATAGTGACTGATGGGGCACCATTCAAGCAGGCTCTGCAAGCTGTAATTTACAAGCATCACCCCAGAAAGATGAGTGCAGCCCAGAAATCATCAGGGTAGCAGCAGAAATGACAACTTTGTGTTCCAAACCAAAAGAGGTCCCATGGTCCCATAGTCCCTGTCCTTCCTTTTGTCTCATGCCCACCCCACCCCAGCTCCCCAGAGGAGTCCTCTGCAGCTTGAGGCACTCACCCTGCATCTGCATGCACCTCATGTGCTGTCACATGTGCTGCTCTGTAAGTTTCTGATCCAGCCATTTAACCTGTTGGTTTGCAAAGACAGTTGTGCAGGTCCAAACTTAAATTATCTGGAGAAGCTTTCTTCTCCATTTCAATATTACAAATCCAGAATAAAGTCAGAATTACATCTGTAACTGATGTAGCTGGGATTATCAGAAGTGCTCATTAATGGTTTGTCCATTAAATATGGAACGTATGCATTTAATTTTTATATAAACAGTGGGTGTAGATTAGTCTAAGCCTGAACACTCTTGAGAATCTCAAACATGTCCTGAGAGACAACATTTTCACAGCTTATACCCAAGGTTAAACTCAGAAGTAAATACTTAGAAAATCAAACATAACTGGCCTGACTACAAAGCTCTAGTGTCTGTTGACTGTAGAGGTTGTGAACCCATGGAAAATAGAGGTGAATAAAGACAGAAACCTAATTTTAGGGAACAGATTTGGGAGAATATTGTCTCAGAAATGTGCAATAAAATAGAATGACTTTTGTCCCAGATGAATGGCAGCTTTGGTACATAGCAGATAATCTTTCAGTCTGGTACGGCAATAAAAAAATGGGGAATAATTTTGACCTATAGTTTACAGTTTGCACACTAAGTAAAGCTTGACAGACATTCAAGAAAATAGGGCAGAGAAGAGGGAATTTCTTCTTGTTAAATTAATAGAGGGTATATCTTGAAGATTTTCTTTGTCTTTCTGCAGAACATGGCCCTACTGTTCCACATTTTTAACATGTCAGGTTGCTACTGGACACCTAATGGGATAGCAAGGAGCTTTTACAATGTAGCTGAAGTTTTTCAGTCGTGTAGAAAGTGATTCCTAGATTCCAAGTGCTAATCTGTAGTGTTTGACATCTGTCATAGTGTCAAATTGGGAACCTTCTGCATAAAAGTAACTCAAGTCCTTAACAAGCTATCCTCATTTTGACAAATATGTTTCTTCTACCTGCTGCTATTTCTGTGTGAAGCGGAAGGTGACAAAATGCTTCAAGTTAGATGACAAAAATAACTTTCCTACTGTTTGGTAACCTCCATGCACCTGGTCTCCATGGTGCTGTGTGATGGGGAGGCCAAGAGACAGGCAGCTTGGTTATCAGTCTCTTCAGCATGCTTCCCTGTGGGCCAGGAAGAGGTTAAGCAGCAAAATTTCTACTGTTAGAACAACATCATCTCCTCTAATACTACTGTGTACTACTGTGAAAAGTAAGGGAAAAACCCACCAGCTTTTTTTTGCTCCTTTTATACATATATATTGTGTGAATGCTTCCGCATCACAATGGCATAGACCCTTTCTTTTCTTCTCTTCTCTCCCCTATCCCAGGGTCCAGAGTGATATTTTGGGAGCAGTTGGAGCATATAGTTAAGTCAGGGGACACCTTGGAAGAACTTAGCTCAAAATGGATCAGAGTATATGACAGCAGTCATTCAAAACAGAGCTCTCACTTTGTCATAACATATACATCTCCTGTCACATACCAAGTTCTGTGCAGTGCTACAGGAACCCAGATGAAGAGGAGACCTTGAAGAAGGTGGTCTTCTCTAACAGGCAGAAACCTCAGCATGGTCTGAGGACTGGAGCAGGTCACTACCTTGCTCAGTGGCCACTCTTTATGACCAAGGCTCTGCCAGCCAGCCTGGACATGACAGCATTTACCAGCTCTCAATCCACTTGCATTAAAAAGTTGTATTTTCCTTTCCTCTCAGGTTTTGTCTTTTGTTTTTTTATTTGTTTGTTTGATTGTTTGTTTATTTTAACTAAGCCTGTTGTCCATCTAAAAGGAAAAAGTGTAATATTTACCATTCTTGGGGAAACAGCTAGGGTGTACATGGAGTCATTATTCTCCAGAGGCGCTGCTGGCAGTGGCTGTGGTGGCAGCGGCTGGTGCTGGGGCCCCTGGCACCACAGAGCAGACTCAGGCATGGCAGATGCTGGTGTGGAAATGTCTTCCTATCACAACAGCCATCTTCATGATCCTCCATCAGACTTTCCAATACTGCTCGGAAAAAAAGACATTATTGTGTATTGAGAAAGATACGTTATGTGTTTTCTTTATAATTTATTTAAGTTTGGGCCATTTTAATAAAAGTCCAGGGAACGTGGATGCATTCTTCAATGTTATTAGAAAAAGTCTAATGAGCTTTAAAGCATCAATATTTTGGTTTAGCTCATTGTTAATTTTCAAATAAGAAGCAGCTTTGTCTCTGTCATTCACTGAAATGCAAGAAGCCACCAGAGGATCTAAAACAGATCACTGTCAGCCCATCTTTGTATCCCTGCTCCCTGGTAAGTGCCTAAAGCCGTCTGATTTGTTTCACTTCAAGAGAGGCTAGGAAACTGGTGAGAAATATGCTGTGAAATACTGACTGGTGTCACAGCACTGTTCTCAGTGCAGAATCATAGGCACTGAATGGAACTGAAGGACATGGTCCCAGCAAAGAGCATCCCTGCTGTAGCCTGTGCTCCAACCCTAGAGATAGATCAGATACATAATGTCCCAGCTGCCAGCAGGTTTACCACAATTATAATTCTAATGTGTTGTAATTAAGAGAAGTTAAAACCTATTTAATTTTGTACTCTTATTCTGCTTTTAATCCCATTTACAGAACTCTCAGACAACAAGGATAACTGAGCGAATAATACAGAGTGGGTTAATGAAGAGGTATTCTTACCACAGGGCAGGATGCATCAGAAGAGAATGGGGCTCTGCCAGTGCTATCCACTGCTTTACTTAGGAAATCTGGTCAGGGGCTTGTGAAGTCAACTGTGACATTTCTAATAAGGTATAGTCCATGCTCCTGTCTGCTGAGCCACTACATCAGCCAGATTTAAACTGCCTTTCTGTTTTCCTAGCAAGTCAGGTCCCTTTATACTGTAAGCTACATGTACAGTGTGAAGAACTCCCAGATGGAGCTGTTTTCTTTATTACTTACGTTATGTTACAAAGTTATTCCTGTCTTCTCAAATTAAACAGAAGGATTGTATGGCCTTTTAAAGAGAAGTGGAACAAATATAATTTTGTTTTGTGTGGGTGAATTTCCATGGAAGTCAGCTTACTTTGCACTGGGTTGCTTTTGGCAGCATGTCAATGTCTGTGTGGGGAAACTGGCATGTATTACCTTTCTGTTCACTGGATCTCATTTATAAAAGCAAAAGGTAAGTCCAAAAGATTCTTAAAAATGTCAGGCCAGAAGACATGCTGAAGTCACAGAGGTGGTTTAGTTTATTTTGGAGAAGATTACATTACAAACTTACATTCTAGTTTGTGTTGACATAATATTGTTATATGATTGCACCATATGTTTGTAATTTTAAACATCTTGGGGGAAAACAAACAGAAACTATGTGTCCTGCTAGAGGGACCTATTGGCAATATAATTCTGGGCAGAAAATTCAGATGGTGAATTGTGTCTCTCAAAACATCAGCCAATCCTCATCAGCAAAGAATGAGTAAACAATGTTTTTATTAACCTGAATTTGGTCCCTGATGGTGTGTACATTTCTTAAAGAGAAGAATTCATTTGAGAAAAAGGTCAACAGAAAACTCAACAGATAAATTCTTTTTTTTTTTTTTTTGATCCCTAATAGCTCATTTTTCTTGTTGTACTTCTACAATATTTTTTTTTAAAATGTATCATACTATACATAGTCCAGAAGAATGAAATATTTTTAATTTAAAAATATTAAGGTATTTCTTGCCTGCCCAAGGAGACCAAAGCAAATAATTTGTACCAGTTTTTAGTAATGGAAAGATAATAACAAAAAAGAGATTTCTTATTTCCTAGTATTGTGATATGATTGATGAGAAAAGTAACACTATTGCTCTGATGGCTGCCTTCCCTTCCACAGTGCAACACTGTAATTGCTTCCATAGATAAAGTTCACCAGAGAAGAAGAACACACAGAAGAACCAGAACACAAGTAGTGGGGGTTTTTTCATTTGTATTGTCATACAGCTTTTAGAAGCATGTAGGGTCCTTGAAATTTGTATCCTTTTAGGTAGATAGGGAAGGGATAGGAAATGTGATGCTTTGATTATCAGACTATTTCTTTTGCAAAACACTACCTCTGGCCTAATGCCTGTCCCCAGTTCCTGAAATTATTTTTTTGAGGATGATGAATTTTAAGGGGAAAAGGAAAAAACCAAACCACTCTTTTCATCCCAAAACTATAAACTATCATGTGAAATTTCTCTGTTTTAGAAATGACTGTCCTGAAATACACCAAGCTGTTTTTCGGCTGCAACACCCCTGTAGTCTTATCTGTAGGTAGGACTGTTGGCCAGCCCATCTTATCAGATGTGTCACTGGCTTTCACTTGTGGAGCCTCTGTGGCTTGTCCTCACAGAACATATTGTTCTGGCCAACACCAGAATTACCAGACAGCTAAACTGCATCTCTTCATTACATTAAGGCAACACTTCCAATATGAAACTGTTGTGGTTTTATTCTGACACTTTTCATGAAAAACATGCTTAGTTGAAATAATCACACCTATAATTTACATCAGCTCAGAATAATGAGGATGAATTTTATTGATCTACAGAACTCATTCTTGTGAAGCTGGTACTCACAAGGGCACTGTTTGCATCCATGCCTGCTCACAAAAGCACAGCAGCTTTTCAACATATTCAAATTTATTTTTAATGTCATTTGGATCTTGTCTTGCTACTAGAGTTAGAGATAGTTACAGTTTGCTAGTCATAGTTTAGATATAGATAGTTATAATTTGCTAGTGGATGTTTCCTGAGAGGGAGAAAATAATACTTCAGGGCAGCGGGTGTGGTGGGATTTGAGGCTGTGGGAACAGATGAAATCTTCCTGCAGGTTTTTCACTGAACTCAGATTACATGTTCAGTCAGAGAGCAGTTTTGCCACCAATTTCTCAGCATCCCACTTTGACATTATTCACACATTGCATTAGCATCTAGGAACCATGACTGGAAATATAAACAGAATTAGGGTTTAGTTAGGAAAGTACCAAGCTCCAAAGCAAGTACTTAAATGTTTTACAGAATCGAGCCCTTGCAGAGAAACCTCTCTCTCTATTATAATAATAATATAATATACAGGTTTTAGAGATGGAAGCTTAATCTGACTTGTACTTGGCACTAAATGCAAATTAGCTACAATTATTTACACCTGTATTTGGGAAACATACAAATACGAGCCATAAAAAATTAGATGCTCTGACCCCTTGCCAGCCTGTTTCAAATAATATTAGCTGTTCATATTAATGGAAATCAAATGTAACAATTAGTTGTCAGAGAAAAATGTGGTAAAAATCAGTTACGCAGAGCATTAGTAGGGAAAAAAATCAAGCTCTAAGATGGCCAAATTGCATTTGATGAATGCCACAGGTGGAACATTTTTCACTACACCTTTGCTGGCCTAATAGCAACAAATGAGGCTCTGAGCTCACTGAGGGGTTCCAGGCACTCTGCTAATAACAGTAATTCTGAAATAGTAGGTGAGTATGAGCTTAGAAAGAAAAAAAGGGAAAATAAAAATAGTCCCAGTCTTTTTGAAATAAGTTTTTACTTTCTTTAAATTTCTAATAAAAATCCCCACATAAACTGACCCTGAATCACACAATTTTTGCTGTATAATTTTCATATTCTAGGAATGCTTTAAATACATTACAAAACAAGTTTTGGGGGACTGTGGACTTTGAAGTCAATCTGAAGGTCATATATATGGGGAAAGATGAAGATCCTACACATCTACCGTGAGGAGTAGACATGTTTTGATGGCTATTGTGTCTTATCTAAACCTGCCTATTTTTCCAGTTTCTTCTTCATATGAGGTAGCAGAAGTACATTTTGGGGAAGGCTGGTAGGAAAGGGAGGATCTCTGAGGTAGCATCCCTGTGAGTGATAAAGGGGATTAAAAGCATCAGGAGCACTCGTCAGTCTTCAACAATGACCTGCCTCTCAGGACCACTTACACCCAACTAGTTATGTGATCTGTGCTAACTACTTACTTGGCTTTAAGAGCAAATTTTGAAGGGGTGCCTACTATATATGGAGGCATTTACAGCCAGGCTTTTGCACTTTGACTATCCCTAAGCAAAATATTTGTGTTCTGCCCTTGGACAACAATTAATTTATTAGGAGCCATTTATTGCAAAGGTGATGTGAAGAGCTGTGGAGGGTAGTAATATGTTTCATGTAGCAATATGGTAAATAACTTGGATGCTTTTGGATACTGTGGATATTAGTTATTTGAATTGGTGAGCTGTTAATGAAAATAAACTTTCATCTAGCTGAAAATAGTATTGTCATGTATTTGAAATGGAAAAAAAAGATGAAAATCTAGGGATCGATGCAGTGTGAACCTGGGGCTGTTGCTGTGTTTCAGCTGCAGGTGCAGCACAGGGCTGCCCAGCCTCACTCTGCAACAAGGCAAGGGAGAGCTGTTATTTTCAGCAGCTCAGACTCTGCCTATTTCAGGCTCCTGAGTTTCATGTGGTTGTTCTCTCAGCAAGCCCTTGACTTCCCATTGGGCTGGAGCCTTCCTCTGGATCCAGACTGTGGGTTCTCCCTGGATTACCTGGTTTCCCAATTGCTGCTCATTTGGAGAATGCTGCTGCTCCCAGTTTGTGCCAGTTGGAGTAATGGAGTTCTAACTGTGGGTAGCTGCCTGCAGAATCTGTGCAGGTACCCATTTTTCTCTTTATAGACTTTGCTTTTGCTGTGTATGGCCTCTGCTCTTGAAAGAAACTGTGGATGGGATTTTTGTTGGTTTGGGTTTTTGTTTTGTTTTGGTTTGGTTTGGGGTTTTTTGTTGTTTTTTTTAATGCATTACTTTTTTTCCTGTCAAAATCAACTTGTTTGGGAAAGTAACTATATCCTGTTCAGAAGACACTTTCTCAATGTTTTGTTTCTCCAGCTGTTAGAAAGCAGTGATATACACACCCACAAAGGAATGGCAAGTTTATATAAGGAAACCAGCCTGTAAGTACTTGCCATCTGAATTTAGCTGTAATATAAATGCCAATTAATGCAAATATTTTGTTAGATCTTTAATACCTGCCTGAGCAATTACCAAAAAAAGTTTTTCTGTTCTTTGCTCTTCTCTTTGGAGGACTTTGGTCACCCCTAAAAAATGAAACTGAAGTGCATCTGTTGTAGAAATGGTTTTCAGCTTAATAACTCCAAAAACTTCAGAATGTAGAGCTGAACTTGCCAATTTAGATCTGGTCTTAATTAGAAACTAAGTGCGTTCCATAAGTGAATTCAGACAGGTATTGCAGAGGAGGCTTCAACAGCCAACAAAGAAGTTTTGACTCCCTCCCTTGGTAGCTGTTTGATGGGAGGTAACTCCAGGACGGCTTTGATTTGTCACCAGAAGTGCTGCTAACCCTCAGCCAGGTGGGCTCTGGTGGCATGCTGCAGGGGCATTTCTACCCACTAGAGATAGTGAATGGAGCCCTCTATTCATTAACCAGGAGAGCTCCTGGGGGATAAAAAGCAAATTCAATTGTTTTATCCAGAGCCTAGGGAGTAGATGTGCAACATCGAAGTAAAAATAGCCGCCTTAAATCATGCTTTCCTTGAAGTTTGCCCTCACTTGCAGTTGAAGTTACTCCCCTCCTAAGCCTGTGTAGAGCTTCAAGAATGAGGAGCGATGTCTACATTTGCCATCTTAAAAAGTCTGAACCTTCAAAAAACTTGTGGGTCCTCATGGGACCAGGGCATACTTTTCCTCACGCAGGGTCACTGACAGAATAAACCTGTTGGTCCTTTCTGAGGGCTCTGCTGGCCCTGGGTGACCAAAGCACCCCATGGCACCTGCTCTCAGCGACTCTCTGGCCACTCAGGAATGGGAAGCAGTCAGGTCATGAACAGCTTCTGCCTGCTTTCTCCTATAATGTGAGCTGCAGTCACTGCTCCATGGCTGATTTCGAGAACAGTTTCATGAAAAAAGACAGCAAATTCCAGCAATTGCTTTACTAACTTAGTCACAGCAAAGATATTTAGAAATCACAGCTTTGCATTCAGCCTCTGAGGAGGCTCAAAGTACAGGAAACTTAAGTTCGATTCTGCAAGAGATGAATGTACAAAAAAGTACAACAGGTGTACAAAAAGTGAACAATGAGTTCCTATGGAATGATTTTAGCAAGCAGTAAGTTTCATGCATGTGTGTCTCTTTCCTTACTTTGATCAGTAAGTGATTTATTTTTGAGGTGGCGCATATAGCATCACATTTTATTGTCTCTACTCATTAATGAGACTTATTTTTTGCAGAATTTGGCTGCAAAAGTTTAAAACACTAATGACTGTAATTTGCATGCTTCGTTTTTAAAATGTGTATTTGTACTGCACCCTAACACCAAAGCAAAAATTGTCACTGTTAGGCAGTAATAAATGCTTCACATATTTGTAGGAAAATAATCTGAGTTACCAGTGTTGCAGTAGGTTTACTTATGAGAATATGTTATTTAATTACAATAAGCCAGTGCTTCATAATAGGATGATCAGAGGAGAGCATTCCTATGAGTTCTCCTGTAGTCAGGAGTGCTTTTGTCCTGCATTGTAGTGAGAAAAATGACATTGTTTTTTTATCTCCTAAGTAATGTATACACAAATGAAGGGTTTCATAATAATATCATACTGAGTCCATTAAAAACATTTGTGATATGTTACCAATTATTTATGAAGGAAATGCTCTGGATGTAATACTTTTTTGCTTTTCTATACCACCTCTATTTTGTTCAATCATGCAATTATCTTGGTTTGATGATAAAACTTTGCTTATCTGCCACACAAATATGTACCCACAGGTAGATTCACATTTTCAATAGATAATTAAAGGTTTTTAAATCTAGCAAACAGCACAAAATAAGGCAGTATCTGAAAGCTGTGGCTAGTGAAATTCAAACTTTAAATAAGTATTTTTAAAGAACAAAGATAACTACAGTTTCCTTAGAGAAGAGCCAGATTTTGCACTGTAGATATGCTCCCAATACAAAGAAATGTAATTACAAGTGTTAGACTTTATGTAGGAACTGCAGAGATTCTTCGTTATTACAGTGTTATGTCTGATAAATAAGGTTATGCAAACAGAGCAAGTGACAAATTACATTGGCTACTTCTTTTGCATTCAAATCTAGTGATTTATTGACCACAAAATCCTTGTGTTCTTTGGTTCTGCTCTACACTCTTCAGTTTTGAGATCTCTAAAGATGTTACAGGACATTTTTTTGAGTTTTCCAGAATTCAGTGTACTATGTAGTATCCTCAGCAGAGCAAGAATCAGCCTGGGGAATATTGTAATGCAGGTGCTCTTCAGTACTCAGTGTGTTTCTATTTGGCATACTACATAACACTCCTATTTTCTATTACATGGGAACAGGCCTACTCAAGGTTGAATAACAGATAGCTGGTTTTATTCAGAGCAGTCTAAGTGTCATTCTCTAGTGTGATCAGTAGCAGTTTGAATGTCCCTGCCTTGTTGCATTAGGACTGTGCAAGCAGCAAGACGAGGGAGCTGGTTGTGGCTACTTTGAGCTTGGAAAATTAATACACACCAGAGCAACTGGGGAATTAAATGCCCAGTTTGACATCCTTCAGTTCATTAAACATCTCAGTGGCTAATGGTGTATGTGAGATGATAAATTGTATGCATGCTCTTTTAATTTTTTTTTCTCCAGTAATGGACAATTTTATCAAGTTCATTATAACAGGAAAGAATATGAATCACTAATGAATAACCTCTAAATATAAGCAAGGGATAAAGGATGCATTAATAACTTAACATAGCTAAGCTGGCATAATGTGACCAGCATTTGTCAGCTTCATTAGATATTAAATTTGATTAGTCTTGTGTTATTGCAGAGAATAACTGGCTGCTCTGGAAAAGTTGAAGAAGTCTTAAATATTGCCTTCTTGAGACATAAAGTAACAAGAGTTAAGGTTGAATGTTCTGCAGTTAAATCTTTAAGACAAATAATCACCTTCCCTGGACAGTTGCAGTTTCCAGGCCTGAATTACTCCTGGGAGCTACTGCATCTGCAAAGGACAGAAGAAGGTCACACCACTTGGTTTTTCTGGTCCCTCTGTGCTGCCAACAGGGTTTCTCCTTCTCCTTCTCTACTGGGTGCCCTGGTGTGCTGCACCAGAGCTCCTACCCTGGCTGCTACAGGGGCATGGATGCTCCGACCACAGATGGGATCAGTTACAACCACACTGTTTGGCAAAAGTTGCGGGGGGGGGAGTTTTGGAAAAATACCTAGGAGTGTCACACCAATTTTTCCAACTTTTTTTTTTTTTTTTTTTTTTTCCTGAGGAAAAAAAGGAACTTTTTTGCTAGCAGAAAACTTTAGGGGGACATGTAAGAATGAGGTGGGAAAACGCTCCTGCAAAACAAGACCTGTAACCAGTTCTAATGAATTGTCTATTAGAATGGTCTAATAATTCTCTGTATTTTTTCACAAGGACTACTTATGTTCTGAGATATTTCAGTAAATCATGTCTTGGCTCTATGTAATTCCTTTTTATGCCATCACAGTCCTTCCTTGTATTCTGCTATAGAATATACATCACCAGTAGATCACTGTGTCATCAGTGCCTGGGATTTCATGTGTGTGGAAGAGTCAGATCTGTAAAATGAATTACTAAACCTGTATTTATAAATCAAGCACAAAAGAGGTTTCATTAAGGTCACAGTGTTAAAGGAAAGCAAAATCTTTAAAGGATCCATAAATAGTGTAAAACTAATTTGAAAGTATTTGTATGAAAAATGATTAAAAGATACAGGTATTTCTTCTCAACAGTACAAACAATTTTGTAGAAAGCTGGGACATACATTATTTCTTTTTTGTGTTTTAAGCCTCATATAGAAATCATCTAGTTCTGTTTGAAAACAACACTTCATTGGCCAGACAGGGTAGCTCCAAATACCTGTTCACAGGACCAGAAGAGGAATTCAGGAAGAAAGTAGTGTGGTGTTATCTACATGGCCATGGCTGCTGAAGCAAAAATATGTCATTCTCCATTTGTACCACCTACAGACCAAAGGATGCTACAGAGCTGTGTACAGCTCTGTGCAGGTCTGCAGCACCAAGACAGGGAGAATCATGATCAGAGACATGTATGTGCATGAGGATCTGCCAAACTGTGTGACCTGTAGCTTGTCCTCTGGGACCATCCCAGGTTACTATTGCCTTTTACTTTCTGTTGCATCAGTGGGAGCAGTGGGACCTTTTCTCAGCATTCTGGGTCTTTCCCTCACCAGTAGTCCCAAGGTATTTTGGTGAGTACCAATGCCTCCTTGTAAGCTATAGCTTAGGCAGAGCCATCCCAGGGGCCACACTAGATCTTTCCTGAAAACTGTTCCCATGCTCATCCAGTGAAGACTGCTCATGAACTGTTGCCCTTAGGCCGTAGAGGACATTACTGGAGAGAGGCTCTCTGCCTGCAGTGCCTGGGCATCTGATCTCCGTGGAACTGCCATCCTGCTCTGGGTGACTGAATGTAAATGCCTGAATTTAATTGTAAATGATGCAAGTTCCCACTGCAGGATGTACCAGACACCACAGTCCAGCCCTAGGAAGAGAAAGGCTTGCTGACCTGATGCTCTGGGTCTCTTACATCTGAGTTATATTGTTTGGTTTTATTGCATCTAAGGGGCTAAGTTAGAGTCAGATTGTTTTCTGCCCTCTACCTTCACTTACACAAAAGTAACCAGGCCTGAGAAACTGTCTCTTGCTTTTATTATTTTATTTGTTAAGACATTCCAATGAAATCAGCTCTGAATATAGTAGTGACTCCTTTACTGCTTTCAAAACGAAAGAACTCTCAAGCCATAGGGTTGTGAGGGTTTTTTAATGAAAAAATAAAATAAAATTATATAGCTGAAATGAAATTCCCTAAGCACAGCCACTGTCATCTGTGCTCCTTTCCACTCTTTTCTATTTTGGGCACAAAATATAAAGTGTATCTTGGCTGTGTATAATTAATGTCACGGAACTGTGATCCTGGCATGACACGAGCTGTATCACTGAGAGCAGAAGGTAAGAAGAAATCATGATTGCTCAGCAATTTACATGGGAGGATGAAGGGGAAAGGCATTTTAAATTAATGGTTCTAAGGCCTTGATGTTGCCCTGCCACATTTCATAAATCTTTTCTGAGAAATATCTCCTGTGAAAGGGACTTCACAGTCACTCAGGGAATACCAAGCAGGTACTTTTTTCAGGAGGAAACTGTTTTACATTTTGCTTCAAAACACATCCCGTGGAAAGATGCAGAGCTTCAACTTATAGAGAAGCACCAAATGTCTACTGACTGCAGAGAGTCCTTCTCAAAGACAGTTATCTTTGAAACAGCACATCTCCCTTTTGATAAAAGGCAGAGCCCTCCTCACTGTGCTTGAGTCCAGCAGTGAAGGGTGGTCTGAAGGCTGGACCCATGCCAGCAAGGTAGCAATGCCCCATGCACAGCTCAGCTGCCAGCTCAGGCTCCAGCTCTCTGTGTCCCCCCCAGCACCTGGGTGGTTCTGCCTTTGTGGACAGCTCTGCAACTCTGTGCCCTTGAAAATCCTTTACTTCAGACAAACACCTGAAGTTGTTCTTTAAAACAAGTGGGAAGCGGAAATGGGTACTTCTAAAGCTCTGGAAAAAGAGTGGGACGGGAGGGGGGCAATCCCAGTCCACATGGTATTTGGAGTGCTGTTTGTGTATTTGAAGCAAATTAGCAGCAACACTGCTGGCAGAGAGCAGTGCTTCTTCCTGACATTCGCCTCTTCACAAGGCTTTCTGCATCTTTTGGCAGAGCTGCTAACACGTGCCTCACAGCATCTGTCATAAATAGTGGTAACCTTACAGGTTATATATGTTCCTCTCCAAGACTTCAGTGATGGAGCAGATCAGTTTTCCTGTGAACTGCTTGCATTAATTGGCATTTATAAAGCAGCAATTAGTACATAGTGAGAGAAGGATAGAAGACCTGTCTTAATATATTCAGTGGCTGTTTATGTTGCTTACAGAGCCACTTCCAATGCTCAAAAAGCTTTTACCTCACACTGGGTACTAAAAACACTTAAGTGACAGCAGAAGTTACTCCCTTATGACAGTTATTTCCCCAAAATAATTCCTTATGCCTCCCTTATGACTGTCATTTGCTAGAAAATCATTTCCACTATGATCTGTACAGAGTCACTAATGGATTTTGTGACTAAAAGTAACCACTGTTAAGCACTGGAATCATAAAAAAGACTTCAGAAGAAAAATAAACAGGAAAAAAATTAGAGCATGTGTCTACAGAAAAAGACACATGGAAGTGCAGGGTGAACTTTTGCTTGGGCTGGCAGAAGCTGTACATAGGGTCCTGCTACAGGAACCAGGTGCCCTGATGCTCACATTCAGCCATGGTGAACACATCTCCTCAGGGCTGTATGCAGGAAGAGCAAGATGATGCCCAAGGAGGTGAAGGAAGAGGGTGCTGAGAGGTTTGATTAAGTTATTTATTGATTTAGTGTTATCCTGGTAAGCCTGAGTGGAAATAACACGTCTGGCTCTGTAGAGGTCACTTGCTGAGAGGCACAGCCCCACATGTCAGTCACTTCTGGCTGCAGCCATCCCCAGCAGCTCCATTTCACCTTCCCACCCTGCAAACTGGGAGCTGATGCAGCCACTGGGTTAGCTATGCCCCAGCCATCACTTCTGTTTTGTAGAAGTGTCACAGTAAGCTGAGCTAATTTTTTTACAGAAGAGACAAAATTTTCTAGAGCAGACAGAAAAGGTGCTGAGTTCAATGTTCACATGGGCACACATGCAGGGATCATTCAGGAAACTGCCAACTGAGCAAAATAATGGGAAAAAAAACCCTTGTGTTTGTTTCACACAGTCCTTCAGTTTATTATGTTATAGGAAGGTATCATGCTGTAGAGACAGAAATGTAGCCCAATAGATATATGACAGACACTATCCATCACAGAAAGCCTGAAGACATGACTTGGGAAGAAAAATTGAAATACTTTAGCCTAAAATAAATAAATAAATGAAAGGGGCATGTTAAAAATCATAAAAGCAGCTACAGAAAAATTTTTCATAATCCAATAAAGGAATAAATTGATGCCTACAAGAATGGTGTATAGAAAAGAACTAATACTCCAAAATTGCACTATGAATGGGACCCAATACTAGGACAAAATTTTATAAGGTTAAAGATATTGTGATTTTGGAAGATGGAGGAGTTGTGGGGGTCTCTAGCACTGGCAGTCTTTCACACCATGCTACCAGGCAGGTCTGGGCTTATACAAGTGTGGCTGATCCTGTCTTGAGCTGAGGGATGGCCAATACAGCCTCTTTAGATTCCTTCCAACTATAGATTTCCAAATCTTTGCAAACACAATGGAAAAATGATTAATTCTCACTATTTAATTACAGATAAATAAAGTATTTGTTGCATAGTGGCCAATTTGCTCAGTGCATGTTTATCGCTCAATATTTGATTAAATATATGAATTATTTAATAGTCCCCATTTCTGTTCTTGTCAAACAGCTTTCAGCAATGGATAGCACCCTTTCTGTGTTTCAGCAGACTACATAATAACAGTTTTAAACAGAGTCATCAGTTACTTGAATAATATACTCATTAAGGGTGGAAATTAGGAAGCCTCTTTGAGAAATGTTAATTGCATTAAAATAAGATGAACTCCCAAATGAGATTTGGACTACATGTTAAAAAAAACAGCCAACCTTTCTTGAAAAGAAGTCAGAATTTACAAAGATGTAGGGAATATAAAAGTTTGGAATGAAAAGAGTGACTTTTACAAACGTATCAGCAAGGCTAATTTCAGATGACTGACTGGGAAGGTGCTTATGCCTGAAGAAAAAAAAAAGCAAAATAACTAATGTAGGGAATCCCAAGGAACCTTTATTTTTTGCTTAAGTGGAAGGGACAGTTTGAACCTATGTTGTCTCTAGTAATAACTTCAATGACAGCAGCTAAAAATAAGCCCTATGCAAACTCAATGGAACTCACCGGTGAGAGAAGGCATTTAACTGCAGCAGTCTTTATAAATCTGGATTCTGATCTGCTACCTAAAAAACTGTCCTCTGCAGTTAGAAGTGCTGTACCATAATGTAAAAGTCAAATAGATCTGGGGGGCCAGTCACTGCCTCTTCCTGAATCTTAACAAAAATAGTCTTAGCAATAAAAGATCTACAAGTCAGTATCCTAAGATTTTAAGATCTTGAACTGAGTGTGTAGGCTTTTCCATCAGTGCAGAGTTAAGATTTAAAAATAACCTTTTTTTTTTTTTTTTTTCTTTAAGAGTCAAAATTTAACATGATTTGGGGCTAGTAAAAATGTGGAGCAAGAAACATCTTGTGGGAAATACTGTCCAAAATCATAAGCATATTGCTGAGAAAAGGTGAATGTGCCAAGACTGACGCTATGATGATTTTTAACTTGTGACAGTATTTCAGCAAAGGGGATTTTTTAACAGGATCACGATGAAGATACTGAAAAGGCAACATGGAAATTACTCCAGAAGATACTTCAGAAGGCCAAACCCAAGTGAGGATACAGACTTGGGCACTCAAATTCCAGCACCTCCCTTCCTGTTCAGCCCTGGTTTCGCATCACTCTTCTGAAGCCTCTGACTCAGTTAGGACTTTGCAGGAGCCTGGTGCTTCAGCTGTATCAGCGGTATCAGATTGCAGGCCTGTTTTTAACTGCAAAGCCCTGTGACCACACTCTAAAAAGGGACCCCGGCCATGCATCCTGCATCTAATGGGCTGTGGTAATGAGCTCTTGTTGCAGGAGATAGTGGAAGGTCTTTAAATCACTTAAAAACTCACCAATAAAGGCATTAGGAAAATGTGATTTTAATACAGACTTATTAAAAGGCAAACGTTTGGTGGCAAGGCTCAGTCTGTTACTTACAATGCAGAAAGAAATGTGTAGAGGCTGGGACTGGATTGGGGTGATTTACACAGGGACTGTAGGGAGTTATTTATACAGAGATAGGGGAGATTGAATCAAGACTGGGTTGAAGAGATTTGCACAGCTATCAGGAAAAGAGAAGGCCCTCCTGTTGGGTCCTGAGGTTCAGAATGGACACCCTTGCTTTCTAAACTCTTTCTCAGAGAGATGTTTGTGTGCAGCTGATCCACTCCTAATCCCAGACTTGGTCAATGGTTTATAACTAAAGGCTTTAAGAGCAGGGGTTTCAGTGTAGTGCTTTAGTATGTAATTATTGGCCTGGGGTGATCTGAGAGAACAGCAATTTGAGTTTGATAGACACTATTATAAAAAATAATGAAATTAGGTCACATGATTTCTTAGCAATATGTAATTAATAGCAACTCTTATTTAACAAAGCAACTCTTATTTAACCATAATTATTCAACATCTTGTTTTAATCAAAAGCATTGGTTCAATTAAATATTTAACAAAGTGCCTAACTAAGTTTCTTACAGACATACACAGATAAATATAGAGGCTAACCTATGCTGAGATGTGAATAAATTTTGATACCTACTGGTCTTTGAACTTCATGAAAATAAGTTGCGGTGAAACACCTTCCAATTACTCTCCACAAGACTGAATTATAGCAAATTATCCACTATAATTCAATTTTATTTTCCACCAAATGAAAAGTAGTAAACTACTCACTCTTTTCCTTTGGATAGACAATCTCCCTTTGTGAAGCACAGGGTAGCAGTCTGCTGTGATCCTGGAGAGCTCCAAAATGCCTCATTTTAGAACCAACATTTATAGTGTTACAAGATGATTGACTTTGGCCAGTATTTTTCCACTGTAGCCACAATTCATGCCAGATGATCTTTGGCAACTTTCAAAGCTGGCTTGGGATGTGAGCAGTTCGGTCCTCGGGTACTTTTTTCAAACAACAGAGTTCCAAGTACTTTTAGTGAGTGCCTGATCTCCCCATATCCCTGTATTTGCACGAGGACAGGAAGGTATCCAATTATTGTAACTCACTGCCCCAGCAGGTAAGGTTGAAAAGTGCCAAATTGCCTCAACCTACTGCATTGGTGTAGATGCAAGAACTATGTAGAGCCCACTGCCCTGGTAACTAAAGCAAAAACAATCTTGGCTGGAGTTTACATCACAGTATGGCTGAGCAAGGGGAAATTCTGCACCACCACAGCTCTGAAACCCCATCAGGGTGCACAGAAACTGGCTGCACATAAGTGGGGGAAAATATCCCTCACAGGTGACAGAATGAAACAAAGGCAGTGATTTTAAGAAGTGTGACCTCAAAAGAGCACAGTAGAATTTTGAGAAACTTGTCACCTGTGATTTCAAGAAGTTATTTTAGTTGTTGGTGAACTCCAGATTTTGTTGAAAAGATAAAAATAATCTTAAAAGATTATTATAAAACATATCTATATGGGAAAATGTAATCTGATGCACTGCTCATTATTAGCAATTAGGAGGCAAGGCTGAGTCTTTAGTTCTACCACCATGTTATCGAAGAACTTGGTAATGGCTGTTTTTTAACATGTTTTTTTTTCCTTCAGTAATATGGAGACAACAATGTTTCTGTACTCTTGTTCTTAGTTGTCTTTCTTTATTGCTTCTGTAGAGCTAGTAATTAGTAATTACTGGTAATTACTAGTACCAGAAGAAGACCAGCACTGCCACCATGATAAAATAATTTATAAAACTAATAGATCAGATGCTTCCTAACTTGTATAATGTGAGTTAGTGTAGTCTAACATGAAAAATAATAATACTGAAAGGCAAGTTGGCCGAAAGAGCTGCCTGAATAATTCATACTTAAATTGAATCTGATAAATTTTGCTCCTTTTCTCCTTTGACAGAAAGCCTATATAGGGTTGACTGTTTCTGCAGATTTGTTCTGTCATTCCATGATTCATGTGCTCTACTGATATTTTTTGGAGTATTGTCTGTATTGTTTAACTGTGACTCGTTGCATAAGACACACAGCATTGTTTCTGTTTCCTGATGGTGCAATGCTAATGCTAGCAACCAGGACTCTGGTACTAATGTTTGTGGAGAACAAACATAAAATTCACTTTCTATAAATATTTGAGCATAAAAACTTTGTACTTGCTCTGCATGAATATTGATAATAATAAAATGGGGTGTTACGGGATTTCCAAATGTCCGTGGAAAGTTGAACAAGGTCAAAGGCAGACCTTGAGAATCTGACTGAACATTCACACTGGGTTTTAGCCTGGTTTCAGAGCTCTGATACAATTCTAAGCCATGTGTTTGTCAACAGAATCTTTTTCTTCTTTCCTCGCCCTAATTTATGTGTCCTATGTATGAGGCCTGACAGGCATTTACAAATGTTAAAGTCCCCCTATTAGCACTGATGGTGTAAGTTGTGTGCTAAGGACAGAGTACTGCAGCATTATAGAGATCCTTAGAGCTTATTTCAAGGGGCTGTATGAGGTCCTTGATAGCCTCCTTGCTGGCAGGCATGATCCCAACATGAGCCTCCTCACAGGTCAGCTGGGAAGACACAACCCCACAACCTCATTCATTTTTTAAGATAAACAATTGAATACCTGCCGTGAGTCAGTGAAAACCACATTGTGTCTGAGTTCATTCTGCCTGTCAGAGTGCCAGGAAGCCCAGCTAAGCTGTTTCTAAAATGCCACCTTGGAACTATCTTTTTTCTAAGTCCCCAAATAGCAAAGCAATTTCAGGAATACAGCAAGATAAAGAAGGGACAAAAATGTGAAAGCAAAAATATAAGTGCAGTCTGGGTATTCTCTGGAAATATCAAGTGTTAATCACAAACTGCAGCAAGGAATGGGGAACATGGGAAAAATACTGTGTAGCGACATTTTGTAATTGCAGATGGTATGGTGAGTACCAATAACCTTCATCATATTCGGAAATCTTAGAAACACTGTGAGTGATGCTTGAGAAAACAAGAAAAATCTCTCTCTTGTTGAAGAGTGTTTTTTTTTTTCCCCTCTTGGTACTCAACTTCTGCATGAATAGGCTGATGGTGTATGCCCAGGTGGCCAAGAAGGCCAATGGCATCCTGGCTTGGATCAGGAACAGCGTGGCCAGCAGGTCCAGGGAAGGGATTCTGCCCCTGTACTCAGCCCTGGTGAGGCCACAGCTCGAGTCCTGTGTCCAGTTCTGGGCCCCTCAGTTCAGGAAGGAGATTGAGGTCCTGGAGCAGGTCCAAAGGAGGGCAACCAGGCTGGTGAAGGGACTCCAGCACAAGTCCTGTGAGGAGAGGCTGAGGGAGCTGGGGGTGTTCAACCTGGAGAAGAGGAGGCTCAGGGGAGACCTCATTGCTCTCTACAACTCCCTAGAAGGAGGCTGGAGCCAGGGGGGGGTCGGTCTCCTTTCGCAGGCAACTTTCAACAAGACAAGAGGGCATGGTCTGAAGTTGTGCCAGGGGAGGTTTAGGTTGGATATTAGAAAGAATTTCTTTACAGAGAGGGTGATCAGACATTGGAATGGGCTGCCCAGGGAAGTAGTGGATTCTCCGTCCTTGGAGATATTTAAAAAGAGACTGGATGTGGCACTCAGTGCCATGGTCTGGTAACCACAGTGGTAGTGGGTCAAGGGTTGGACTTGATGATCTCTGAGGTCCCTTCCAACCCAGCCAATTCTATGATTCTATGAGTCTTTTGTGATTATATTTTATCTCCTGCACTACTGATACCATGGAGCAACATGGTCCAGCTGTTAGCCTGTGGCTGCATCTCATGTGCAGGACTTTCCACAAGCCCCAGTTGTCATCAGTGCCCTCAGGAATCAGCTCTTAGCTACTTTAACAATTGCCCCATTGCTTGTGCCCTCACCCACAAACAGCCAGTGCTTACAGCCTGAGCAGTTGCCTCTGTGGCTGTGTTTGCGTGTATGCCTGCGTGTGTGTGTGTGTGGTACAGAGGACAGAAGAGCTTGATACACTCATGTCCACATGGCATCACAAGGGAACTTCTTCCCCTGCATGGATCTGACCTGCCTGGCTCCCAGAACTGGGGTCCAGTCACTCTACATACCAAAGTTAGAGCACATTTGTTTACATGCAATATTTCCCCGTGGTGATTTTTCCTAAGGAGAAAAAAAAATTAGTCTAGGCACTTAAAAAAAAAAAAAAAAAGTTCAGCTGCTTTGTTTGGTGACCTGTGCTATTGAATCAGTGTTTTTTTGAGAGGATGTGGAAACAGAAGTAGAAGGTGAAGAAGCTGACATTTCAAGGATGTCTTCTGTACACAGAAGAAATCAAGTATAAATACATTTTGTATTCATGAATTTGTATGTTTGTGCTGAGATTTCTGATTGAAATACACAGACTGTAGCTGCATGCATTCTGTTGAAATTCAAGATACACTTTCTGCTAGTGAAGAGCATATGCTATTTCCTGGGAAAACACATCTTTAATATATATATAGAATTACTGCTCATATTTTGCTCTTAGTTTCTTGTGAAAAACTAGTATGTATTTAAATTACCATTCTATTGTAATGAAATAATTCTCTGTTACTAATGGCAGTGTAACCAGCTGCCTTCTCTAGTTATGGAAATTCTTCCACATTCAAGCTAGGAGCTTTCCCAGTTGATATGAATACATCAGTTTAATTATAACAGCCTCAGAGAAATGGGCAAACCAAATGGATATCATTCTGCCCTGCCTCACAGTCAGAAGAACATTTCTTTTCTGTTCACATATCTTTGCATTGCAGGTCATGTATCTCATAAACTTTCAAAATAAAGCCTACTTCTTACTAATTACATTTGCTCTCTATAGTGCCATCAAATTTATTCTCCACTATGACACTATTACAAATATTCCCTTTTGTTGCTAGCACTGATCATCTTTATGAAGTCTTTGTCAGCTTGCCATTACAGTAACACATGGCTTATAACAAGATGTCTTTTATATTCATTTTTAACGTGCTTAAATATCAAGTTGCCTTGACTTTGCCCTATGTAATAAACCACTGAATATGCAGGACAAGGTTAATGTAATAGGTAAAAATAAATCAATTTCAAGTTTCAACTAATAGACGTAATAGTTGGGCAAATCTCATCAAAGTTTCCTGTTTGAGGATAATTTGACAGCAGACCTAGTATCAAGAAGCAATTACTGGCTTTAAAGGGGTTCTTGTCTTTATCTCCCATTTTAAGACATGCCAAAAAATTAGAAGAAGCAAGGGAGAGGAAATGTTATAGTTAGCATTAAACTCCTCAGTATGTGAGTTGAGTTCATTTTACGTGCATAACTTGAGAGGTCAATGAAATGCAAGGGCTAGGGCCTGACCTCTCTGCATTGTATTTTGTAATTACAGTTTATGGGATTCATGTTCTAGTTTAGAACAAGAATGCTGTTGTATGTCTATGAGAATGAGTTTCTTTGTACTTATTCTAATATTTTTTACTGACACCATAGCTGCCAGCTCCAGTATTCCTTGCCAGGAGCCCCAAGCAAGGAGCATGTCTAATGCAAGATGTAATGATATCACACTTCTGGCTCTATCAAGAAGCTTGGTAGAAGCTGATGCTTCTTCCTGTTGGGCATGGTCACCTAATAGGCTGCAGTCCATGGGTGCAAAGATGAATTAATTTAGAAATGAACATGATGAGTGTTTAAGATTGTTGAATTTACCAAGATCTGTGTTTCTTCAAGTCAGGTAAAAGTGTCAGGTTCTAGTGCTAGGTGTCCTCACTTTAATGCCTTTCCAACTTAGCATTAATTTTCTGCTAAAATGGGTTCTGGAAGCTGAATAATGCATAAACAGAAACATACACAAAGCTATTTCAGCATCCCCAAAGTGGCATGCCTTCACTCAAACGATAAGCATCTAGCTGTGTCTGTGATGATAGGCACATCAAAATGTCCTTGTGCTGTCGTAAATTCTTAACTTCAACCTAAGAGAATTCAAATATTTTATTAAAAAAAAACTGGCCTCAGTTTTTTGACTGCTTCTATGCTGTATCGTATCACTTGCCATATAATGTGTAGGCAGCAAATAGGTCAACTTGGTGCAAATTTCAAAAAAGCATATATCAGCAAATCAGAATTTTCCTTGAATCCAAACACTTGAATGAGTAATCCATTAGAGGACATGTGACTTTTCTGCCACCAATGAAGAATGTGGTGTTCATGCAATAAATTTAAGTTGACATGTACAATGTAGTGAAATCTATGAATTCTAGACAATGTCATGGCACATTGTTTGATTGATATGATAAGCCACCAATATTCTCTGGGAGATTTTGCAATACATTTCATGCTTACTGTCACAACCCAATTTGCCATCACAATAGCCTTACAATCTAGACTATAGAGTTACTGATTAAGACCTTAGAAAAAGCTGGAGGCAAATAAATGAAAAAAAAAAAAAACCAAAAAACCCACACACACCCCCAAAAACAAACAAACAAAACCAAAAAACAAACCACAACCCACAGGAATGTAACTACTAATCTTGAAAGCACAGAGAGAAATACCATACCAAGTAGAAGAATAAAAATGAAAATGAGAATAGTATAAGAAACATATCAAAGCTGACCTGGAACCAACAATATTCTGTTGACAAGCATAATAGTATCACTATTGCTGTTGAAAAGTATTTCTTGCAGCAGGAAAGTGTTATGTACAGTTCCTTTAGGAAAAGGATAGCATTAAGTACTACTTTAAGAAATTTCTTTGGCCAGTGACTCTGGCATGAGCTAAGCAGTAGATCACACTGGATGATGATCATAACACCTTTCTGGCCTTAAAATCGTTGAAAGGTCAAGAAAATGTAGTTGAAAAAATAAAACTGAAGAAATATGTGGAAAGTGGTACTAGTACACAATTTTAATGATTGCTATCCGGTTCCACACATATTTCTTCTTTAATTTTAACAGGCTCTATTTGACCTATATAACTGTCCCTCTAGGAAAATTAATCCAGCATTTAGATAATTAAAATTCCCACCATTTAACCTTATAAGTGCCTAAAATGTGTAGTGATCTATAACATGGTACACTTACAGGGCACAGTGCAGTACTGCCCTGAAAGCATTTAGATTCATGAGGAAGTTTCATTGCACCTGAACAAAATGTGCTGCAGTCTTAGTGTTGTCTTTGCCAGACTCTCAAGGATTTGTGCAGCACCTCTGTCACACATCCTCAAGAAATAAGATTTACCTGTCACTGATTTGGCCCTGCTGGCGTGTGTGGCTAAACCAGAAAAAGTTTAGAAGTAAGACCACAGGTGCTTCCTATGTTTGCTTTCAGTTGTTGCTATTCTTGTGTTTATTATCAATTTTCATGATGTGCATCTTCAAGCCCCATTTGTAGGCTCTCAGCTTCAATTTTTACCTCAAATTTTCAAGAGGAGGGTTTGGGCAATGAAATATAAAAATATTACACCAACAAATATTTCCTTTTCCATTTAACACAACAGTTGAGAGCTATTTAAAATAGTTTAATATTTGCATGTATTTTCAGGGTTTGGATAAACAGGGAAATACGGTGCACATTTACCATGAGTTTGAAAGTTCAGTAATTATCACCAGAAGTCATCATTAATCCTCCTGATAAACAATGGACTGTCACAAGGTTTGGCTACAATAGGAATAATTTCTACTAATTATTCCTGTGATTAATTTCACTCATTAGCTTTTACTGGAGGAAAACGAAACTGAAAAAAAATCAATATTTCAGCTCACTTTTTTTTTCATAATCTGTGAATGCTAGTTATATATTTTGCACAGTAATAAAGGGAACCAGAGGGCAGCCAAGGAGACTAAAAAATATTAAACTTAGAACCAATAGTGATTAACAATGCAGCTGTTATCAGAATGGAAAGAACTTTCAGAGGAAAGTTTCTGTCCTTTACAGTCCTTCTTTACAGACTCAGTTTTTTGCTTTTCCTTAAAACAAGCATACTGATGGCTCTTTTGGACAATTATCTAGTTTAATTTGTGTTAATTCAACATAAATTCTTTCTTCTTTTGCTCACATAATATCTAACCTTAACACTTTTTTCTTCCCATTTTTGATTATTAAGGTATTGCTTATTACTCCTTTAACTCTGCATTTTGTTTTGCCTTTTTTGGTATATTCCTTCAATTCCTTCCACCAATACTAATGTGAGCTCTCTCCTTTGCAGTCTGAGTACAGATGGAAAAGCCAGTGGAGAGCAAAAGCTTTTTAATACAGGCATTTTAAGCTGGGGAATTCAAAGGAAATTTTCAATGTAAAACTTCTAGACAAAAGAACCCTTCCCACAATGACATATAAAGTCATATCTATGTTTATCATCATAGCTGTATATATTGATATATGTATATATATAACAGATATACAGACATATATATTAATGACAATTCTACAATAAATTTTATTTATTAATTTTCTTTTTTCAGTTTTTTAGGGATGTAGTTTTGAAAGCTGGGAATTTCTGGAGAATGGCAATTCCAGCTTTCACAGAGTTCTACCTATAAAAAAATCTTGTTTTGTCTTTTCTGCAGATGATGAAATCTGAAGTCTGCTGGTGTAGTGTTTCTAACACAGTTTCAGCATGAAAATCAGAGTATTTCTAATAGGAAAGCAAAAACATTTTTTCACTGTTGAAAAATAATATTTTCAGGAGTTACACCTACCTGGGTATATTCAACTGCTAACATATTATGAAAAGAAAAGTACATTAATTTACCATTGCTGGTTGAGCTGTTTCAAAATGGCAACAAGTAATTGGACAATAGGTTCTGAAACAGATGTAAACTGCCAGTGCAATATTTCCAGTGGGGTTGTTATAAACCACTTGTTTTCCTTGTTTCCAGTATAGAGTGCTTTTGGCCATATACTCCATCAAAAAATCGATAGCTAAATGAAATCCTTATTCTATCTAGAAAAAAACCCAAAACAATCTATCATATTTAGAAAGCCCTTTTACTTTAATATCTGAGCATCTTACAAGCCTTACAGTAGCTACACATATGGGAGTATGAATTAGAGACCCCCTGAGTCACTTGTCCACTCATCAGAAAGGTCTGTGACAGAGTGGTGTTGGGCACTCAAGTCTGCCCACCTTCAGGCTAACAATCTACCTGCAAATTCCTTCGCCTGTTCTCCCAGTGGATAAACTATAGCTGTGTGCAACCTAAAATTGCAAAGGAACTTGATATAGAAAACTATAAGAGAGATAAAAGAATCGGTAAATTCAGAAAATTGAGTTTATATCTGGGCTGAACATCTGTACGACAGCAGAGAAAAAAACAAGCTGCAAGAGGCTAAAGGACATTCTGCAGTTGCACATATATATGCTGTTCCCATTCCCAATTCCAAAGTTGTTCACTATTATGGCACCATGGCTTGTGATATCAAATCATCTCATATAATGCTGTTTACATTTCAGTGCATGTCAGATATGTTTTAGTACTGCATGGAAACATGAGATTTTTAAAGAATGTATGCCTCGGTGTATTTTATTGCATTTCAAACATCTGGCAAGAGCAGCAATGGAAATGTTTCTTTCATACCTTTGAAGAAACAGAATGTCAAATTCCATGCTTACACCCCAGCATCTAGAGAGTTTTCTCTGCAGTTCTGAGAAAAAGTAGGAACAGAAAATTGGGAAGCATTTTTCCATCACTTGACAATTGTAAGGGTTTGGTCCTGTTAGTGGAGTGTACAGAATCTTTAACATCTGTGACTGACTTTGAATGCAACCACTGGCTATTTCTGTGGTTATGAAAATGTTGAAAACAGTGGCTGGATAGAAAAAAAAATGTATATGGCTGGTGTTACTAGTTTTTCACATCTGTTGAGTGCTTATTTACCTTGTTGCAATTTATGAAACACAAAATGATATAATGTGTACAAATAGCCCCTAGGTCCATCAGAACTTCTTTAGATTATGATAATCAGATAAATTAAAATGTATTTTCAATTACTCTCCCAGAATCTCTGAAATAAATAACTGGGTAAAGAGGATGAGTTTGGTTTGCCTCAAAACTGCTCTATAAAAATTGTTGAGAACAAAAATCATCTTCTGTTGCAATAGCAATGAAAAAATCTTTTTGTTTTCAGCTGTCTGAATCACATCCACTACCAGCACTCAGAAGAATGTGTAGAATGCAAAATAGTATTAGATCCCCAAAAGCATGTGGTACATATTTTATTTCAGCACATCAGTTACGCTACTGAAGTAGGATACTGAAGCTGCTAGTTTATCAGACAATTATGCATAATTCAGAATTTCTGGAGACTTCAGTCTCAGACTTTCCTGTTAGTCGTTCAGTGACTACTTTTTGAGATCACTGCTCTGAGTCTGGTGCCTAGTTTCAGTACAGTGCTTCAGGAGGCATAAATGTCTAATAATGAGATTTGCAGACTGTGCTGATCTACTTAAGCTAGCCTGTAGGAACTGTTATGAACAGAGGTGGTCTTAAGCTTTCCTCCAGTTCTTACAACTTCAGCCCCAGCAGGGGCTCACCACACTGAAGCTCTAGTGTATATGGTGCTATTATTCACTTCTCACAAAACGCATCTGGAGAAGCCAATGGTGAGCCTTCCCTTTTATCCAATAATTCACGACTAAAGTACTCACCCAGGTTGCAGGAAAGGGAGATTCAATTATGTCCACTACTTAATGGGATTCAACCAGCCCTCCCATGTCCCAGAAGAGCATCATAATGGCCAGACTGTAGGCTTTTTTGAGTAAAGGCTTTCTCAGTCCCATGAAAGCTGTTTCATGCTGTCTGAAATAATTGAAACTAGTGGTAGTGCTCTTGTAGCTGTAATGATCTAGGAATAGTAAGAGAAGAAAAGCTTGGTGGGAAAAGGTAGTGTCTTCTATAAGAACATCTAGTGTAGCTGAAAGGACAAGTTCAGGGTCATCTAAGATATTCCCCAATTCTACAGTAGAAATTTAATTTCACAACAATGCATTTAATGTAAAAGATACAGAGCCAAAGAGAGAATTATTATGACACTTGGGAATGAAAGCTTCATCCCTACTCAGATCAGTACTTAATATGCATTACTTACTAATGGGTTGAGGACATGGCATTTAGGTAGCTAACTTAGATGGCTCCAGCCCCATTGTTTTTTCATCCATTCACCTTCTAAGAATGAATGAAACAGGACTTGCAGCTGCAAATGGTAAATTTTGTTTTGTTTTTCTAGCACAATTTTTAAGTACTGTTCATCCCTCTCAGTGAACATAGCTTTATGTCCTGATAGCTTGGGAAAGATTTCCTCATCAAAGGCAATATCTCAGGTTTTGCATGGGTGTTCAGTGAGTTATTTCAGACCATTCCAACCCCATTTTACTTGGAACACTGTCTCTCTAGTGAAACTTCTTACACCAAGTTTTTGGTTTCCACAGAAAACTCTTGTTTTTCATCAGAACACGGTTTTTCATTCTGGTCTGGGTGCTCTGGGACCTGACTTTCCAGATATTCCCCTACATGGTGGACACCTGAAGTGCTACACACACAGAAGGGTGCAGACTGGGCACATCTGGTGTCCACCAACATGCCTGCAATGAAGTCGTTGATGCTCATGGCTCTGTCCCCCAGTTTGGTTGGTCTGCCTTCAGCTTGAAGTGACAGTTCTGAGCTTCATCTTTGCTTTTTTCTCCATTATTAATTTCCCCAAGAACATTATGCAATCTCCTCTGTAAAGTCAGAGGCCACATATGGTCTCCATGGGAGAATAAGTCAAAAGGAATTAGATGCAGTTTGGAGAATGCATATTTGTTTGTTTTTCCAGTTACATACAGGATGCCAGTTAAAAAATATCCACCAGCAAGAATAACATCCCAGAGGTCCAAGAGAACAGCTGGACTATTTTCCAGACCACCAATCCCTCATTTAATGCTTACAGTCTTGTCAATATGTCTAAAAAAAAAAAAAAAAACCAAAACATTTTCTTCTCATTTATCTTGCAGAATTGAGTACTCTCAGCTGTAGCATTTAAAGTCTAGGCTTATGCATAAAAACAGGGAATGAATTTTTTAATTTTTAAAAAAAGTACTTTCTCTAAGATGTTTCTGTATTTCAATTCACATTCTGAGCTTGATATTTGAGTTATATTTTAATTATATCCTTCCTTCCTGGCCTGTCCCTCTCCCCCTCCCCCTTTTTTTTTTAATACTGCATTGTAGACATTTAGTAATATGTAGGAATCATAAATTTAAATCACATCAAGGATTAAATCTAAGTTAGCCTTGGAGGTCTTAATATTCTTGTTATTTGTGCAATAATGTTTATTACACAAACATTTGTCATTAATGTTAAGCAGTAAAATCAGAAGAAAATTGGCACGGATTGATCAAAAGGTCAGGTAAGGTGTTGATACAAAGCTCAAAGAAGCAAAGAATGCATTTCTTCTTGGCATTGCCATGTCATTAGCAAGCTCACAACGTTGCACAGCACCCTCTGCTGCTGCAGGACAGCTGTAAAGGAGCAATTTCTTCTTCTGCACTTAGAATTTGCTGAAGTCAGAAACACTTTCAAGCATTTGAAGTCTTGTACGACTCATTCTTTAAAATAAAGGTGATGCTTCCTATGCAGAGTGTGATTTCCTGCTCTCAGGGACGGCAGATGCAAAAGCATTGTAACAGCTTGTGGAGCTGAAGCATTCACCAAAGGGGTTGTACTCAGACTGTATTTTTCCTTGAAGACTGGGCAGGAGACTGAGCAGCAGCTGCAAGCTGCATAGAAGAGGCCTACTATGAGCTGTAACTAAAACCTCTAGAAGAGAAACAGAAATTTTACCTCCAAAATGTAGCTTTATTAGCAATCTTCTGATATTGATAAAATTTTCAAGCAAGTGTTTAATGTTAATGGTAACTCTAATGATCTAAGTTCTTCACAACGTGCAGTAGAGAAAAATTAGCTTTGCTATGACAGTATTCTTTCACTTAATTTAGGTTTATTCTAGCTACTACATCAGGAATGCAACTCACTTATGTGGAACTGTTTTCACTTTGTCAAACTGCATTGCTCATCTCTATTGTAATTTATATTATTTTAATGTTTTGTATTTTTCTAGTGCTGTTGAAATGCTTTTAACTTTCTGAGGTAACATATTTTGACACTAGCAAAGCGTGACAATTTGACATTATCAAAACTAAAAATTCAATATTTCCAATTCTACATTTCTTGGAGATTCCATCCTGTGAAAGCTGACAACATTTCGACATTTCTCTCTGATTTAGAATGAAAACACAATTTTGCTAAGAATCTTTAATTGAAAGGAAACTCCATTTATGGATTGGACCCTGCTGTGACTTCGATTCTGAGAGGAGGCAGGTATCTGTTATTTAGGAGAAGCAGGCACCTTCAGAAGGTGATTTATCCCGTTCTGAAAAACATCTTTGGGGAGCTGGGATAAATAGTCTGCTAGAGGTGTCCATTCCCCTGCACTGATTGGGAAATGTGTTTTGGCAACTAGTTTAGGCTTTGGTTAAAAGTTTAGATGCCTGCAGTGGAAGAGAATCCCTATCCAAACTAGACCCAAATTTAGATATAATTTCCTTATTACCACTGATATAATCTAAGTGGTTAAATCAATGTACTGCCCACAAGATAAGTTTAGGTTTGAGTAAATGGTAGAAAGAGAGAGTTATTTTGTTTTCTTTGTCATCTTACAGATTCCTGGCAGGGTTTCTTTTCTTTGCCTCCTTCCTCTATTCCTTCTAATTGTGTTCCTCATGTAGTCTTCTAAGTTATAAAATATAAAAAATGCTGGCTTCTCTGAATCTGTGTTTACATTGCTTCTGAATTTGGCCTAATGTCTTTAGCCATGAGTCAAGTAATTATTTAAATCCAATTAATTGCTTGATCTGCAGCAGGCACAGAGAGTAAAGAATCCTGATTAGCTGGCAAGGATGTTAACTTTCCTCTTGCAGGACCTCTCTGAGAGTGGATTATGTTTGTAAAAGTAAACAAAGATGTGGGCAGGCTAAGCTTTAGAGAAACACCCTTTTTGATCAGTTTTTTTCTTCCCAGAAGCCACATGTGATGGATGCCATTTTGCTTGACTTGTAAAAACTAAATAACCTCAGCCTCATTCTCCAGTTTCCTCTCAGAAAAGTGCTCTCTCAGAGTAATTGGGACCCCTGATGCCATGTTATACTCCAAAGAACTACAGCAAGGAGCAGACTTCTGATTTTTACTGTTCTGCACACAGACTACATTATGTCAGGCTAAGACAAAAAAACTTGGGGTTCTTACCAATTATTTTATTTCCCTATTAAGATTCTTGAGTGATCTGAGCTCTGTTGAATTAAATAGAAGATTCCTGCTGGTGCCGATGACTCAGTCCATGGAGAACTTTTTCACATGAGCAAAACTGCACAGCTCCATATCTCACAGAAATCTGAATACTTACTTTTGGAAGCCACTAAAATATTCTCCTTGGCTCAGCAGTGCCACAGGCAGTCTGTTTCACGAGCAGAGTACACCTGAGATTTCATAGATTTTACCTTAAAAAAACCAGGGAAAGCAGGAAACTTCTTTTCACCAATGTGAACTGAAACACAGAAAAACTACAGCTTCTCTATGCAGTGAAAACAGATATACAGCCAAACTGCTCCAAACTCAGCCCTATGACATGGTCCCAAAGCCATACAACTACATTGAAGTACCTCGGAGCCATCATCAGGGCCAGCTGAGAGGACAGTGTGTCTGTCTGGTTTCCTGGCTTCCAGACTGCAGCTGTGTTGTGACCCTCAAGGACAAAGTAGAAAAACTTTGACTGCCTGCCCTGGATGGGTAGCATGCCCATCTGGGATTTCCCAACCACCCAGGAATTCTATGGAGGATTTGTGCACTTGGATAAACGTTGTGCTTTGGAAGGTAACAGTATGCCCATGTGTGTTTACTGAAAGTTCAGGGACTGCATTTTTTTAAATTATTTTTTAGAAGTGCTCAGCAACTGCATAAGCTCTGTGAGTTGTTGCAGAATGCATTTCTCAAAGGTGTCCTATATAACAGCTATTCCATAAATGCCCTGATTCATCGTGGAAAGCTATAAAGAGTCAGTAATGTCAGATGTGAGTCAAAGCTTGTAGGTATCATTTAGTGTATTAAAGAAAGACTGAGGACACTGGCTCACCATGGTTATCACATCAGCTATGCAGTACTTGAAGTTCCATGTAAGTTGGTGGAACAAAGTAGAATCGTTTAGTGACTCATTAGTGGAATCAGCTGGTGTGAAAAAGGCGTCTGTGGGGTTTTTGTCCTCAGCTCGTTTGATTTTTTTATCATTCCTGTGGTAGTTTGAAAACTTTTTCTTAAGGAAGAGGTTTTACTTATTTTGTTACTCAAGATGTGTTTCTGAAACTGAGGGTGTATCTACTAAAAACTTGATCTCCTCCTGCAGAGAGTCCATTTCCAGATGGCACTGGGTGATTCAAATAGTTTTGTGGGTGATTTGTTGATTCAAATAGTTGCAGTATTTTGCCTTTTCTTCCTTTTTCTTCAGAGGCTTGTATTACATGTGGCTAGCTGAGTTGTTTGTTGTACCACAGGACTGTGCTGTGGTTGTGTGTGTGTAACTGTGACTACTACCATATTTCAGATAATTTTTCCTTGTATGCAGCTGCAGTCATACTTTTGAGGTTACATTTTAAAATTTTCAAACAGGAGCCTTTGAATTGGAAGTCTTCTCTCATAACAAAGATGTCCAATGTCTCCAGTCTTCTCGACTTCTTGAAATGAGGTTAGACTGGAGTTATTCTACTTAGGATTTATAATTTGAGCTGACATGTTAAAAGATGATCATTTCTAGGCAAATCTGCAAATTTATGTTTGCTGTATTGACAATAGGAGTTGGTGTTCATGAAAACCTACAGGGAAAGTATCTTTCCTTGAGGTAAAGCCCAGCAAAGATAACTGCACAACTTTAATCACAGTACTCATTGGTAGCTGGTTATGAGTGAAAGTCTGCTGACATCAGGTCAGTCTTTTAATTTACTTCAGTGTTATTATTCAGGCCCTGCAGTAAAGTGTATCTTTTTGACTTCTAAACAGCAAGCATGAGGGTCTGAGGTGTAGTAATGCAGGATTCTGGGGACACAGTGTGGTGCTGTGCCATCTGTCAGTATATTCAGAGGGGATTGCATTTGGGAGACCCTATCTGAGAGGTAAAATTGTTCTCTTAAAACCAGTTTTCTGCCTAAGATGTGAAAAACACTCACTTGTCTTCACAGAAAAATGAGGAATTAAAACAAAAGTAGTTTTTGCAACTCAGCCAAACATCAAAACTACCTAACCTCTGACAGAAAAATATTGAAAGCATTAAAGAAAGCTCTGGTGGTATGATGACTACCTCTGTTTTCTTCAGCTCTGTTAAATCAGAATGAGATTGCATGTAAACACCAGAGCAAAGAAGTATACGCCTACAAAAACTCTTTCTGACTGCAAATCTGGACCCAAAGGCATACTTTGAAACAAAGTGATAACTAATTTTTTTCCAGGCTGGCTATTAAGAAAAAAGCATGACAACAATGGTTAATGGTAACAGCCTGTTCTAAAATGTAGAGCTAATGCATTGCCTTCAAAAGAAACTGAATTAATCTGTTATTACCACTTACTGCTCTGCTTGGGCACAGCTTCTGTTTGAACATACTGTTTGGATTCATATAGGATATCCCATACCCTAGAGTGCTAAGTAGATTGTCTCACTAGTTTTCATCCTTCTTTTGGAGGAGATAACTTTTAAGTTTATATATAGATATGTATATTTTCTTGATCCTTCCTTTTCACAGGAGAGATGTCAGTAGGTGATGAATAAAAAAAACCCCAGAACAACATTAAAATGGTATTCCAGTGTGTGAGGTGATAATGTAACTTATATTGATGAGCTGTTATACCATATTCCTGGCCAGGGAGTTTCAAGGATTTTGTTGAAGAATAATAATCCTAAATTTGCCATACTCATGAGTGCAATTAACTGAGAACAGGCTTCAGGGAATAAGGAGTCTGTTGCTGCTGGCTAAGAAGCGATTAGTAACTGGCATAAAACTTCACTGTTCCAGTAAATAAAAAAATGAGACATTAAATATGCCTGAACCATCTAATTTCTCCTTATCACTACTTACGACTACTGGCAACAGGCATATTTGTGATATGACATGAAGCCAGAATTAACTTTACGTATAGAATTTTCAATTCTGCTCATGCTCCATGGAGGCAGTATTGTTGTCTGAGTGATTGCTTATGAGTACAGCTTTTTGCTTTGATGCACTCTTCTGAAGTCACATTTGCTTTTCACACAGTCTGTTTTCTCACAGTTCATGCTATCCTCATTAGTATTTTAATCAATGCTCCAAAGGAGTGTGGATGAAACTGCTGGCTAGCTAAAGCTAACATTCAGACCCTGGAGATGTGGTGAATTAGTTGCTTCTGCTGTCTCTTGACACCTTCCCTGAGACCTGATTCAGGCAGGTACAGGCTGAGAACTGTACAGACAACTCAGGTAGCAGCCCAGCATGACCAGGGTTGAACTCTATAACCAGCATCTGATTCTCCCTCCACTCCTGCTACCACACACACATCTAACTAGAAGGTAGCCAGGTAGGGCTTGTAGTGTAGAATGGAAAATTCATTTAGTAGGCATGACTAATCTACAGGTCTCTGCAAAAGCTCCAGTGAGAAACATAACTCATTCAGAGTCCTGGTGGATTTAGATACTTGCCAGCTGCACAAATAAATCTGTGTCCCTATGATTTAAGAGAATATCCTCTTCCTAGTCTCTTCCTTGACCACCCTTCTTCCCAGGCACAGAAAACTAGTGATTTCTTAAGGCTAAATAGTTCTCTTTCAGAAGATTTTAAGGAGGTAATAATTTCCTTTGGCCAACTAAGAGGAGTAGTCAGACCCTAAGCTTTAATGACAGTGGCAGGTCACAGTCTGCCATTCCCACCAGAGTGTGGGCTTGATGAGGCTGGGACAGCAAGGATGAGGCAGGCAGGAAAGGAATCACAGAGAATTATGACAAGTCCATCCCCCATGAGAGGTGGTGGCAGCTCAGGTTCTTTCTCAGGAAAAGGTTCTGCAGGAAACAGCCTGGTGAGCATCATGCTCGTGGTGAGAGAGCTACCTTTAGAAGGTCTCCTTGCTTTTTTCTGCCTTTCAGACAGACAGAAACAGTCCAATTTGTGAGCAAATTTTGAAAAATGCTGAACTCAACTTCTGCAAAATATCTGAAACTTGATTTAGAAATGGAAAAAAAATCTAACTACCAATGCATACACATTTAATCAATTTAGAAAGATATAATAGCTAAGTTTACAATAAGGGAATTATGTCCTCCTATTTTTAAATAGGAAATTTTTACTGTCTAGCTCTTATGTTCATTTTGCATGTGAAAGCAAAGACAGCTTCCCTTTAATTTTTTTTTTTTTGACCACTAGGCATTTTCTAAAGTATGACACAGCATGCAAAGCAGTGTCAGGCTATGACTTCAATATGGAATTCTATTTCAGGTGACCAAAGACCAAATACGTACTATAGCTTTCCAATTAATCCTCTCTCCTAGTCTGTATACTAAAGTCAGATTATTCTGAAGCAGTGCCTTTCAGCTTCTGACATGCAGACTACTAGGTCTAAGGACTATTTCTAAATATTCTGTGGAGGGCAGAAAATAGAAACAAACATTATTATTAGGCTTACATTCTCTACTCAGCAGACTATTTCTTTACTGGAATATTCTTGGAAATGTTTGGGGGTTTTTTGTGTTTTTTTTTTTAAGGCCAGCATGCAGTCTATGTGTACTATCAAATCTAGAAGACCTTACAAGAAACAGTGTCAGGAAACATGCACAGGCACTGGAACACAATCACCTATTGAATTTTAGAATTATTTTTGGTACACATTTGGGCCAAGGCCTGCTTGCATTTTCCTGTACAGTTCTTGAGCACAATTGGAGAGTTATTGGAAGGAGAAGACTAGGTTGTCTCTGTCTTGGAGAATTGAATAGTTAATATTATGGATAAGGGCTCTTTCAGTCCAGTTAGTCTCAGTGGCAGAGAAAGTTTGTATCACACTGAGTGTAAGAGTCATAGGTAGTCCTTGTGTGGATATCTTACTCTGCTCCAGCTTAAGTATTCAGTTCCCATCCTAACTTGTTTACGAGGGTTTATATGTATGATTGAGCACCTACCTTGCTTTTGCCCAGCGAAGACTCTGTTCAAACAGCAGCAGAGACTGCAGTTAGAAAAGCGATGTAAATATCATTGATGTTTTTCAGTTTCTATCTCTTTCTGCAAAAAGAGGTTGCTTACGTCAGTTTTCCTTTATGTGTGGGTCAAATCTGATGTTTTTGTATCGTCTATACTACTTTGTTTTTCATTCCAAGGACACTTTTTTTCCCCTTCTTCCAGTAGTGTCATAAACAAATCTCAATTGATAAGCAGATCTTTTGCAGTGCTCACATGTTTATGTTTCTTCAGTATTCATGTAATTACTGCTCTGGTCTCAAAGCCACCCTCATATTACTTCTCAATTCTGAACTCCTTCCTTTGTAAAATATGACTAAAACACCAGCTTATATCCCCAAAACATAATGCAATCCTTATTTGAATGATATGCTACAGGTTGTTACTTTTGTTAAGAAACAACAAGGCACATTAAAAACACTTAATAAAGCTTTGAATTTGAAAATAACGTATCAAATTGTGGGAATCAAGATTTTAAAGGATGGAAATGTCAGATTTTCACTCTTAGAAAAATGTAAATTTGAAAGCTTCCTTCATTACAAGGAATTGCAGCTCCTGAAACACAGGAGGACAGGGAGCAGAAGTGGTGTGAGCAGAGTGAAGAAGAGAGGAGAGGGAATGGGAAGGAAGGAAGGAAAGGGGAGTTATTTGTTCCTTGTAACAGGATAGTTGTTTCTCCGAAGGGTCTCCTTGAAGACTGCATCTTGCACACACATTTCTTGCTGTTTCTCATCACCCCCTTTCAAGCTAGGGGCATGTATAGTGATCATCTTGACAAAAAAAAAAAAAAAAAAAGTAAGTAATAGAATCTGCATGAAAAATGTAAAAATGTGCTAATAAAGATGAGACTTTAATTTCATCTTTTTGAAAATGTTTTTCTCAAAGATCAACACGCAATATATTATTTATGTTGTTGTTTAGAGGTCTGCAAGCAGTTACTGTTTAGTTTTAATGCAAATATGTTCACTCAAAACCAAAACAGAGTACAGCTGGTGTTCCTAAAGTTGTTACACTCTATGCCATGAAAAGAAGAAACATTAAATCTCATTTGAACAAGAAATAAAATTAATGTTATGAGTTAATAAAATTAATTTGGTGTGAAATTCAGCCTATGCGAAGGAGCTAAAATAAATCTCCCTTTAGTGGTGTACAAGCAGTACATTAGAATCCTGTACAGACCCATCTTCATGCCTTTACAGAAGTCTCAGTACTTTGTAAAGGTCAATATTATTCATTTTTATTGGTGTTACAATGAAGTCACAAAGAGTGTTGAAATAAGTGAGGGCATTGTTGAGCCTGATCAAATAGATCCAGCCAAGGAAACACCACCTTGTTCCATCAGTAGCAAACCGTGTCAGTAAACAATGAACCTGAAGCTCAAAAAAATTTTGGACACCCTGAATTATAGAATTCCAGGTAGTGGAAACATTTATAAAAGCAAACCTGTTCACTGCTCACAAATAAAGTACAAGAAAAATAATTGTTTCAAACATTTAAAAATTATTTGGCCTGGATTTGTCAAAAAGCATTTCCTCTGCAACATTATAATCATGTGATACATTTTTAAATTTTTATATAATATATAATATGTGATTGCAAAGTTTGACGTAGTGACTCTAAACCCACTTTTTAAAAAATCCAAACCGACAAGAGTTACATAGTTCCAGAGGGAAAAAAAAAGTGAGATGTACTTGCAAGTACTTCTTTATATTTTGAATTTTTTATTGAAAATGTGGTTTTCATCTGTATATCTCATTGCATATGTAGAAAATTTGGAGGTTTTTCTAGTTCAAGTTCTGTTCATATACCTGCACAGTGTTTCTGAAAGAAAGTTTTGTCACATCTCAGATGTTGTGCTGGGGAAATATTCATTCCACAAACCCCTCTCTAAGAAGTGGCAGACCAGATCTTGCTTGGCCTAGAAATTACTTTAACACATTAGTAGTCATTCAAAGTTAAATTCTTATTAAATGTTCATTGTTTCTTGACTAGTGGGTAAACAAATTATTGACTGCAACAGGACATACAGACACATTTCATAATACAGTAATTTTCAGAGTAGTGACTTTTTTGCACAAGATTGTAAAGTGAAGATGTAAAACTTTGATAGCTACAAGAGTAGTTTAATATCTTCTGTTTATATAGACAAAAACCAGTAACTTGTTTAAACTCATCAGAGGATAAGGTGACATTGTTCTGTTGTTGAAATACATTCAAAGCTTTATTAATTTTGGTGGGGAATTAATTTAATCTACAGAAGAACAGAGACTTAGTACTCCTGGGTTTTGGACTGTCTGCAAACATCAAATGTTTACTACATTAACCTCATGTCCTGCTAAAGTAATAGGAGTTTTCTATGGAGAATCCATATTATGTGCCACAATGGCAAGAGCAGTATCTGTGTATTAGCACAATCATTTTCACTGTAATAATCTCAGGACATAAAGGAAGGTTTTGTAGGAAATGTTAATAATTTTTAAATATAGGGTTGGGAAAAACAGATAAGCTTTTGGAAGCATGAGCCTTCTTCAGGTATCCTTCATGTTTACACAAAGCACTTATTAAGAAGTCAACTTTCTATTAGAAAAGCTTTTCTTGTCTTACACAAGTTCACACAAGATGTGATGATTAGTAACAATGTACTCTGTCATAAATTATTATTATTAATTATTTCTATAGTGCCACAGGTGTGTGTGGCACTGTACAGGCAAATTAAAACTGACAGCTCCTTACCTCAAGGAACATGCAATTCAAACTGCACATAACACTGTAAGGGATGACAATAAAAAAAGACAGCAGGTGAGGGAATGCAGAAGGCAAACCTTCCGTGATTGTGAGAGATGCATTTTATTAGATACATATCCTGTTTGTTCCTGGGTTTTTTTGGTTTATTTTCCTCTGCTGTCATTTAAAATGAGCATGTGAGATAAAGGAAAATGCATGAGCAGGAATGGCAGCATAGTGAAGCCATTTGTGTTTCAGTTGGGAGGATTTGCAGCAAGAGACATGAGGTGGTCTTCCCATTGAAAAAGAGCAGATAATTTCTGTCCTGGTTGACCTTAAATGCTCAGTGGAAAACTGTGTTCTGCATAAGAGCATGTGCTCGCAACACAAAACTTTTTATCATATTTTTAATTTAAAGGCCAAATTGCTCTAGTTCCTAGGACAGGGATAAACCATCCAAGCTCAAGAACAATCCTTTGGGAAGTTCAGCAAAATTGCAGGGAGCCTGTGGGTTTGAATGAGGAGCTCCTGACTAAAGTGGAACAGAAAAAAGGAATAATACGAAGATGACAGTAGGATCAGATCAACTGGAAGGAAGATAGAGACACCTTCCAACATGCAGGAATACGGTTAGGAAAGGCAAATCCCACCTGGAACTGAATCTTGTCAAGAGATGTCACAGGCAACAAGAAAAGTTTCTTCTGGTAAATTATAAGCAGAAAGAAGGCTCATGAAAATAAAGCCCTTCTGGTGATTGATAATGGGATCCTAGTGACAAACGACATGGAAAAGGCTGAGGTCCTTAGTCCTTCCTTCACGTCAGTCTTTACTGGTAGCCCCAGCCGTCAGGAATCCCAGGCCCCTGAGGGTAATGGAAAAGTCTGGAGCAAAGAAGATGAAGAGAGGGAGGATCGGACTAGAAAACAGGAAAACAAACTGGATGTGCATAAATCATCAGCCTCATTAAGTTAAACAAAAGAAGCTGCAAAGTCCTGCAGTTTGGGAGGAACTACCCTAAGAACCAATATATGCTGGGGGCCACTCAACTGGAGAGTAGCTTTGCAGAAAAGGACCTGGGGCTATCCAAATTGGATATGAGTCAGCAATGTCACCTTGCAGCAAAAGCAGCTAAATTGATCTTGGGCTGCATTAGACACAGTACTGCCAGCTGATCCTTCCTCTCAGCACTGGTGAAGCCCTGCTTAGAGTACTGTCCAGTTCTAGGTTCCACACTGCAAAAGAGATGTGGACATACTGGAGAGAGTTCAGTAAAGAGACACAAAGATGATTAATGGACTGGAGCAGCTTGTCCATGGGGAAAGACCATATCTGGAACTATTCAGCCTGGAAAACAGTAAGCTCAGGGTGCAAAGAAGACAGTCAGGCTCTTTTCAGTGATGCCCCAGGACCAGGGGAGTGGGCACACACTGAAACATAGGGGGTTCCGTCTGAACATTAGGAAAGACTTTTTTTGCTGTGAGGACAACTGGGCGCTTGCACAGGTTTCTTGGCGGTAGTGTGAATGCTTCATCCCTGCACATATTGAAAATCTGCCTGAATACAGCCCTGAGCATCCTGCTCCAGCTGACCCTGCCCAGAGCAGAGCATTAAACTGGATGGTCTCTAGTGGAGCTGCCTTGCATCAGCCATTCCGTGATAGATCAGGTCATTACAATGAGAAACCTGGCAGTTGCCCTCACTTGCTCTGCATCAAGAAGTTCACAACCCGAATTTCAGCAGCTTTTCCATTTTCTTATAGGTAAAATCACAGAGTTTTATTTGACACCACTTGTGGAGTATACTCACCTGTGTGAAGAAAAGAAAACCAGCATAATTATGATTACTGTTTTAATTATCCATAGAGATAGGATATTATATTCTTTGCATAATTAATTTTATGTACAGATGCATCAAAGGCAATTTAGTATGAAGCATTTTATTAGGTTCTGTCAATAGCGATGAAGAGAGTTTTATTTAATTTCATTGTGGTTTGAAAATACTCCTAAGGGTCCTGTTTCTAATTTCCTGTTTGGAAAACTAATTGTGCTATTAGCAAAACAAAATTCTCTACTGTTTTTAGCAGCAATACTCAGGTTTTATAACGATTATTTCTTGAGACATATGTGCAGACACTGAAATGGAAGAGATGTCAAGTGACATATAAATCTTCAGAATTAAATCCTGAAAGCATATTCAATGTGATGTTTGCTGTGACACATAGTTTATTGGTGTTCCTACCCTTGTGACAGCCTTTTAGTTACATTTATAATTACCTATAATTTCAGCCATTTTTCTGACTTATGTTTTTAGAAATTAACCAACAAAAATAGAACTTTCTTCGAAAATATAATGGCTCTTTTATCAACATAGAGTATTATTGATATAATTTAAATTGTAATTATTTTTGTTAATTAAATGCTACAGTTGAAAGAGAGAATGACAAGGACATAGTTAACATTGAGGTAATTGCCTGGACCACAGGAGAAAAGAATTGAACCCAACATTTCATCAAAGTGGAAAATTGTTTCTTCTGTATATTTTTTACAGTGTAGATTGAATAAGTGTACTGAAATAGTGCATTAACATTTTCACACATGGTAAACAGAATGTATATTATAGGTAAACAGCATATATATTATAGGTATGATGTAGTAAATTTGGCAGAGCACTAGAAATATCCTAGACATCTATTCGATTAGATATTTAAATAATGTTTGTTTTTATTTCTAGTGCAGTTCTTTTTGAGAGCTAAGTGCACTCAATTGGAGTTCATTTGCTGCTTGAGTCTCTCTAAACAGAACAATTTCTTAGAGAGTGCCTGTGAGCTACCCATGCAAAAAGAAAACATTAGTCAGTGACAATAGATATTACATGGCAGACTGTTATTTGTCTAAGGACTATGTTTGTGTTTATTCTGTGTGTCTTATTTGCATTTAGCTTATGTTTTGTGTTTATTATGTTTTTTTGTTCTTATGACTGTTTTGCTCTATAATCTGTTCAGGTAAGAGTTTCTGAAAGACCATTATGGAAGCTACCAGTTTGCTTCAATATAATTTCATTCATAAGAATTTCTCATTCCACAGTGTCACCTGAACGTCTTCTAAAAGCTGCTAAGTTGCTTATTGACCTCATGATTGTTCAAGTTGTGTATACTCTTGATTTTTTCATAGTAGCTTTAGAAAGCACCCTTTTAACTGGAGAAAAAAATGAGCAGGAAATTCTCTCCCTTTGCCTCTTGCCTCCCTGTTTTTTTTTCCTCCACGATGACTCTCCAAGAGAGCAATGAAGCAGATATTTAAGCATGAATATACGCCAGGGTCCTGTGGTTGTGTGTGTGTCTCAGTGCTCATCTAAAGCACAAACTAAGACAAGTTAGAAAAAAATCGCAACTAAAGTTGATCTTGTCAAGAAATGCCCTTAAGATGATTGACAAATGGTCAGCATTTGCAGACTTTCAGACACACATCCTACCAACAGAATGATGGCCTTAATGCTCATAGCTGGCTAGCAGATCTGAACTCATGGCACTATCATCTCAGAAACACATCTCACCTTTAGAGTCTTTGTTTCACCTTTAGAGTCTTTGTTTTGCCTAGGTGATAATAAAGCTAAGTAAAATTATATGATCTCTTGAAGAAAAATTCTGACAATGTTTTCTCATTTCTCATTTCTCAAATTAACAATTTTTCACATTTGGAGATAATTTTTCCAAAGGAAAAGTTCACAAATTCTAAAAAAAAACAAAAAAACCAAAACCAAACAAACAAAAAAAATTTCTGTGGATGTCTTACTTTCAATATGATTAGGTATTTCACAGGAGCCATTTGTTCTAGTACAGTCATGAGCCTCCAAGAATAATAATAAAAGAATATTCTTATATTCTTAATAATATACTTAAGAAATTAACTAAGTTGTCAGGAATATTCCCTATCTAGTCTGCTAAACAAAGACAGAGCAAGGAATTCTTTCTAACAGGATTTGCAGTATTCAGAGCTCTAGTTTATTAGATGTGAAAGATTCCTAATGACAGCAGATAAAAACAGATTCAAGAAGGTGATGACAAACCTAAAGATCAAAGGACATTGACAGAGTAAAAAACAGTAGTTTTGGGGTAAGTATCTTATTGCAGGACCCTGAGGAAGTTTGTTAATAGAGAAAGTCTAGAAAGATGTTCAGTTGATGGATGTTGAAGGGTTTTGCCTTTTGGGGAAACTCAGAAGAACAATCAAAATGTACTTTTATATTTCATACTCCAAAGTTGGAGCTCACAGACCCTACCTCCCAATCTTGCGTGCTCCAGATTCTTACTTTAGTTTTTTCTCTAGAGTTACAAGGGCACAGGAGTGTAGAAGAAAAGGTGGTAGAAATGGGAGTAATTGAGCAAAAGAGATGTTATCTCTCGTGACTCATTTAGAAAAACGAGTTATTTTAATTGCACATCTTTATAGAGTACATGAATATATAGGCCTGGATTTTATTTTATTTTTAAGGTTGGCCCACTGAGGTTCATTCAAATCTATGCTGAACAGCTCACTGAAACTCTAATTGAAACTTTTAATTTGGTACTTCGTAAAATTACCTCAGAATACATTTTATTTTAATCACAGTACCAGAAAATATTAAACGTTACTTTTTACAAGGAGGGAAAAATGATCCTGTGAAAAATTGGGCTTTGCTTCAGAAGTGCCAGGAGGAAGGTAATCAACAAAATGCACACTGCATACATGAAGTAAGTCAGTTTTGATTGACCAGTGGAATTTTAAGTGTGAAAGGGCAGTGTGTTTTTTCATTGGTTTTAAATTCTCTTTTAAGTAGCATGTACATATCTACATGCACATACCAAATATTCATTTAAAATTCCATAAAATTCCAACAAATGAATCAAGGACAATTGTACCATCAATCAAGACTGAAGAAAATTGAAGCTTCATAAAATCTCACCTTTTTTTTTTTTTTCTGCTTTTTTTTTTTTTTTTTTTTTGAGGAAGGTCTCAGTTATGTCTGACATTTCTACTGATGAATGCTGGTGTTCATGGGGGCATACTAATTGGGAAAACAATGAATGTCTTGAGGTAAAATGAGGGTCATTTTAAAGATATGCATAGAGGAGTCTTAGCCACTAATAAATGCAGCCTGTGTAAGCCAGAGCCGATAAGGAGATAAAGTGCCATATGTCTGCGAAAGAATCTGCAGAAGATAAATCCTCCTCCTGCATGAAAATCTCTGGCTACTTGTCTTCTCTCCCAAAATTTAGAATTCTCCTAAAAGTCTCCACAAAAAGTCGGGTGCTGTCCTCTCTCAAACTGCTCTGTGGTTTGCTATGAGCCCAAGAGAGACATTTAAACAAGGCATGAGTCTTGCTAGGCAGTGGGAGTGAGAGGCACTGTAAGAACATGGGTCACCACTTGAAGATGGTGCACAGGAAAGCCACCACCAAAGCTGGAGGTGGGATAGAAGGAAAGATTGCATCTCACGCAGCAGCTGGCTCCATCAAACCACTTTATTGGCAGTGCTGTCTGGTGAAGTGGTGGTGGCTCAGTTCTTCTTGGGGAAAACATGTTTTCAGTCTTTTTTCATTTTAGCAAATTATTAATATTCCTTTTGTAGAACTAACAGGTAATAATGACTGAGAGAGATTTTCATTCTGCTGTTTCATTTATGAATATTTACTTAATCAAGTGTGAACTTCCTGGTTCTAAACAATTAAAAGAATAAATGTCTCATCAATAGATGAGCCATTTTTAAGAAAAATAAGAAAAGGAACCTTATCCTGAATAATTTGCTAAAACTTGTCAACTTTAGCAGAAAGAAGCTGAAATAGTATCTTTTATCAGTATCACAAAACTGCCTGGCTTAAATTAATCCAATAATACTGACTTCAGACTATAGAATTGGGTTTGCATAAATTGTTACCTAATCTTGATATGGTCAGGAATACTCCTGAGTCTTCCAGACTCATAATCTTGCTATTACTATGCTAGAATTTTGTCTCAAGTTTTCTACTGAGACCACTGTCTACATTCTACTCTCAGAACTAAAATAAAGAAGAGGTAATTGTGATCAAAAGACATATAATTGATCCATGCATTAAGATTTAAACGTTATGAATGCCCAAAATTTTTGTTATTTTTCAATCGTATCTTTTAGTGAGCACCAAAAATGTGAGTCTTAATAGAGAAAATTACTGAGGAAAGGGAGGGCATTAATTAAGTGAAGCTTTTTTTTCTGTGGTCAGGAAAATCATGGAATGAAAATTTACATTCTTTGTTAAATGTGAAATAGAAATATATGTTTCATTGTTGTAAGCAATCCAGTCTTGAAAAATTGGAATGTACTGAAATAGTTCCTAAAATAAAAACACTGTGAGGAACTGGTGACATCACAATAGCATGAGGCAGAAGAAGAAGTAGAAATTGTAAGACATCTAAAATCCAAAGACTGCAGCTATTTTAAGAAAATAAAAGATCATTTAGTCTTGGAGAAGTTCCAGAGTGAAAAAAAAGAAGTACAACTGCCTTGTTGAGATCAAATCCTGACCCTGGTCACATCACACCATCCATTCTTTTGTGCCTAACTTGTGCTAAGATAATAGATCAAGATAAAGGCCCTTGAGTTTTTAAGGACTGCCTTTTACAAGTACTTTCACCTCTGAACGTTTACAGTACTGAAAGCCATTTTTTTTTTATACTGATAAAAATATTTTACTGTGTTCTAGAATTCTAAAGTTCCTGAGAATAAATCAAAATGATGGAAAGAAGTATGTACTATAAATAGAAATACTCATAATTATTTTTCCAGTTGGTCTTAAGATCACAAAGCAAGTCTATTTTTATTGGGAAACATTAACTTCCAAAAAAAGAAATCCATTATCATTTACATTTCTCAGTAAAATATATATGGTGAAATTTTAAATTACCTGAGCTTTCTATTTTAAGGTCAGTAATAGAATGATATTCAGAAGACACTATACAGAACCAGAGACCACACAAAGTAAAAATGTGTACCTCAGTAAGTTAATATGGCAACTCTGAAGAGAATAATAAGGAAAAATTACTTACACGTTTCCTGAAAGAGGAAATTTTATGTTGATAAGGTTCAAATATAGAGTCATAGAATTACAGTATTTTTACATTGGAAAAGACAATTAAGATTATAGGGTCCAACCATAAATCTTACTCTACCAAGTATAGCATTAAGCTATCTCCCTAAGCACCACACTTAAATGTCTTTTCATAGAATTATGGAATGGACAGGGCTGGAATGGACTTTAAAGATCATCTAGTTCCAACCCCCATGCCATGGGCAGGGACACCTACCCCTAGACCAGGTAGTGTTCTCAAGGATCCATCCAACCTGGCCTTGAACACATTCAGGGTGGGCGCACCTTCAACATCTGTGGGCAGCCTGCTCCAGTACCTTACCACCCTCATCGTAAAAAATTTCCTCCCAATGCCTAATCTAAATCTCCCCTCTTAAGTTTTAAAATTTTAAACCATTGCCCCTTGTCAAAACTCTTAAGTTTTAAAACACTGCCCCTTGTCCTCTTGCTACCCACTCGTGCAAACATCCCTACTCCAGCTTTTTTGTAGGTCCTCTTCAGGTATTGTAAAGCTGCTCTAAGGTCACTTTGGAGCCTCCTCAAGGCTAAACAACCCCACCTTCCTCAGCCTGTCTTCATAGGGTAGGAGCTTCAACCTGATGATCATTTTTGTAACTTCCCTCTGGACATAGTCAAGGAGCTCTATGTCCTTCTTACACTGGGAACTCCAGAATTTTTTTAATACCTCCAGGGACATTGACTCCACCATTTCCCTGGGCAGCCTGTTCCAGTGAATGACAGTATTTTCAGTGAAGATATTTTTCCTGATATCTAATCCAAACCTACCTTGATACAACTTGAGGCCATCTCTTCAGATTCTGCTTCTAACTGCATAGAAGAGACTGACACCCACCTAACTAAAACTTCCTTTCAGGCAGTTGTAGAGAGTGAGAAGGTCTCCCCTGAGCCTCCTCTTCTCCAGGCATAGCAGCCCCAGTTCTCTCCAATGTTCTTAGTAAGACTTGTAAGACCATTCACCAGCTTCATTGCACTTTTTTGAACATTCTTCAGCAACTCAATGTCCTTGACTTGAGGCACCCAAAACTGAATACAAAATTTGAGGTAAGTACAGGGGGACAATCACTTCCCCACCTTTCTCGCCACACTATTTCTAATGATTTGATAGAGCTTAGTGATGTGGAGTTTTGTACTAGGATCTGTCTAAATGACACCGGAGACCAGGGAAGATAGAAATATATGTTCAGGTCATTCTGATCAATGCTGTTAATTGAATTCTTCAGCTGAAATTTCTTAAGCTCTTTTAACTAAATAAGTCACTTCCAGCCTACAGTAAGTTGATGGAGAATTTGGAACCAAACATTAGAATACATAAGAATAAGAATTGTGGGAGGGCTACATGGGAGAAACCCTGAAAACTGTTTCTTTTTTTTTTCTGTAGAAGACTGATATAATTCTTTAAGGATTTTAAATACTTTAAAACCTTTGAAAAGATGCTCTAAAGATGAAAGTAACAAACTGTCGCTTTTTCATGTTTTTGTATAAGGAAAGCCATGAGCTTAAATTGCCACAAATGAAATACCAGGGAAAAACATGCTAAAATGAGGAAGTATAGAAATAAGCTTGCTGAAACAGGTGCAATCAGCAGTACCAAAGTTTTAAAAATTACATTAGAATAAACATTTCTGATAAAGCTAGCCTTGTTTTTGAAAACCAGGAGTGGACGATATAAATTCTCTATTCTGCTCTGGTCCATGTTGTATGAATTCTTGATGGGACATCTAATGTGTTACAAAGTTCCAGCATAATTTAAAAGTACTGAAAACTCCTTTTGCAGAAAACATTATTTCTGGAATGATGCTACTTGGGTTTTGTTTTTCAAGTTATGTCTGAGAGTATATTTCTGCTAACACTGATGCCAAAATGATTTTGGGTTTATGAATGCCTAAACTTCTAAGAAGGACAGCATGTAAACCAACATATTTTTCTTTTTAGATTAGGTTGCTTAAAATCTGTGGGCGAGCAGTAGGACTCAAGTGAGTTTTGTAATGAAGTTTGCTTTGTAGTTTGCTTCAGTGTAAATTGGTATTCCACCTTTCTCTCCTCAGAGAATAAATCTTAGTCAAGAGGCTTATCCTGGGTAGTTACTAACCACAGAGGTGGAGCTGCTGCTAATGAACTTTCGGAAAGATGTCACAACTAAATCTTTTTATGCCAAACAGCTGCCAGAAACATTTCATGTCAACAAAACAATAAAACAACATTTTATTAGTCAAAGTCACACTCTTGATGCATTTAATTCCTGAGTTTCTTTGGAAGTGCAGTTCAAAAATGCTGCTGTGATTGGCATTTGACAGGACATTGCTGAACTTTTTGTTATTTCTTGTCACTCTTCTCTTCTGGATTGTACTCCTGAACCTGCTGGGAGCTGAGAGAGCTGAGCTCCTTACTGTGAAATAACATTTAATATCCATCCAGAATATTCAGAGTTTGTATGTTTGAGGGACTTGGCAATAATTCCATGTGCACATCTGAAAAAAGTGCAAGAAGAAATATAATAGTGTTGCAGTACTTGCATATAATTGTGGCTATACCAGTCACCAAATGATCACTGTTTTAAAAGTTGATAAAATCATTATCAGAAAGTTCAGAGACACAGTTCAATAAGCACTGTCAAACTAAGTGAAAAATGACCTGTGGAAGGCCAGCAAATAGCATCTGGAATAGTATAACCATGCTTTCTGCCAGCTTAAAAATTACTTACTGTTTCCAATATATTCTCTTATCAGCATACTGAGAGTAGTTCATGGGCCATCAGAAAATGTTAGGCAGCATAATTTTATTGTTAACATTCAAATATGAAGAGAAAGTACTTCCAGTTCAAGGTCCATGTCTTGAGGTGTTCATGAACTCATTTATGGAAGGATTTTTTTCACCTAGCTTTTGCCATCTTAAAGTTTTCTCTAAGTGTCTAATCTACCATAACTATATTTATTGGTAAGACACAAGTCAAGGGAATCATATTAAAAATCAGTCTTCACAATTAAGTGAACATTTTTTGGTAACTGCAAAGGGAGCCCCAGTATACACTAGTCTGTGTATCTACATCTTTGTGGCATAACATGAAGTAAGAAAAATAATGAGTCCTACCAAATACAAAGATATTCCTTGCTGCCTGTTCTGTGCTGACTGTTTTATCACTATCACAGTTTATCTGGGACTGTGATGGTGACAGTAGTGTCTGTTTTATGGAAGGGGACATAACAAATGGTTAAATTACACAAAATGCATAAATGAAGATATGCAGACCTTTAATAATGCATGACAGTACTGAAACGAGTTGCACTGTGTTTTATTTGCTTGAGAATGACTCATCTTTCCAAAAAATTGCATCATAAGAGAGAAAAATCACAACTCCAAGTGGCATGTTGCAAAGCTTTAGCTATCACAGAATGTTATGGACCATATATATGATGAACACATTACTGGTTTTGGGACCTCAGTCACCTCAGGCTCAACAAGCTGTTGCAGTACTAAGGCTATGGTTCAGCAAGGAACTTGAATGTAATACAGCATTTTCCTTTGTTCAGTTGTGCTATAAAATTAAATATATGTTTTAATAGGTGTTACATTTAAGCTTTTACTCAGACTATTTCTGACTCTCAGGAAAGCTAGAATAGCTCTTTCTGTATGTGTCTGAGAATTCCTGTGTCTGGGATGCGTAGGATGCATTTTATTATTTTGCAGTGTTATGTTCTTAGTATATTATGGGAAGTCATCAGCATTGTTGGAATATTAGAATCATAGAATCAGAGAATGGCCAGGGTTTGAAGGGAACTTAAACATCATGTAGTTCCAAACCCCTGCCAAGGCAAAGAAACCTTCCACTAGATCAGGTTGCTCAAGGCCCCATCCAACCTGGCCTTGAACACTTCCAGGGTAGGGGCAACAACAGCTTCCCTGGGCAACCCATTCCAGCATTTCACCACCCTCACAGGAAAGAATTTTTTTTCCTAATGTCAAGCCTAAATCTCCCCTCTTCAAGTTTGAAATTTCCCCTTGTCCTCTTGCTACACAGCCGTGTTAAAAGCCCTGCCCCAGCTTTCCTGTAGATACCCGTTCAGATATTAGAAGGTTGCTGTAAGGTAAACCTCACATCCTCCTCTTCTCAAGGCTGAACAATGCCACCTTGTCATCCTGTCTTCATAGGGAGGTGCTCCAGCTCTGATCATATTAGTGGCTCTTCTCTGGACACAGTCAAGGAGCACTATGTACTTTTTATGTTGGGGAAGATATTATTAATAATTATGAATAATATAATAATTGATACTTAAAATAAAGACAATTATATATACTTTTAGTTAATATATAATTTATATTATCATATATTTATATTATTATATATTGTTTGTATTTTATTTATTATAATGAATAATAATTTTAAAATCAAAGTATAGAAAAGGAAGAAAGTGAAGATTACAGTTCAGTTTATCCAAGAAGAATTGGGACCATCCTCACTCAGGTTTTTCCCGTTTGAAGGTTAAAACATTTATAAACACTATGGACATACTTTAGTCACCTAACTAGATATAGGATAGATCTAAAGCCTTTAAAGACATTTACCTTCCAACACCTGTGTATGGATCTTGAACATTTACCCTAGGAGTGCATGCTGCATGGGTAACTGAGGCAGAATACATCCTTTTAAGTTCTGTTTGAGTTTGTTTCTCAACTCCCAGACTCCCAAACTTCCATTGTTTCTCAATGCCCAGAACTCCCACAATTTTCTCCTGAAAAGTTCCTTGAAAATTTTCATTTTGAAGATAAAGCTTGACTGCATTACATTAAAGTTTGGTTGACTTTCTGTTGTCCATGTTAACAGCTGAGTTACGCAGAAAAGCAAACAAATAACAAACAAAACAAAACAACAAAAATTTTTTAAAAAGCCAAACAAACAACCCCCCAAAAAACAAACAAACAAACAAACAGAAAAAAGCACTACAGAAAAACCCAGCCCTAGCCTCTCAGGACCTTTCCAGATGTGTCCAAATCAATTTGCTGTCCTTGTGACACTGAACTCCTACCAGTGCCTTTTGGAGTTCCCATTCTTTGGAACTCCCATTCCCATGGCTTTGGGAAAGGACCAGTTTGCTCATCAACCACTTTGACAGTGTTTTATGTATCACCAATAACTATGATGCTAACCAGGTCTTATCACTAATCTAATATGTTTGGCTTTTCTTTGAGATGAAGAACATGTTATTATGTGTAATAAATTTAACTCTGGTACTGCTGTCTTATTGGGCATTTACTCTGCACCCCAATCTGAAGCAGGTAAGAAGTATCACTCTGGAATGCCCTTCTGTCTACACACTGAAAAAAAAAAAAAAAACACGAAAAAACAAAAGGTTTTGTGCAGAAAAAGTGTAATTAAGTGAATACTACCCTACATGGCAAGGTAGAGCAGCATGATGCTTTCCTATGGTGAGCATATGCTGAATTAATGTACTTTTAGCCAGCTGCTTCATCTAGTAATGCAAGACGTTAGGTCTGCTTCAGCTGATGGTCAACAGGAGAGGCTCAGTGATACTGATAATATAATTAAAACACATGAAACATTGGCAGTATAAGGAGGACCATGGTTTAGCATGGAAATCAAAATCACCATGGCCACAGAAAGTAATATGAAAATATAATCTTATTTTGCTGTGATTTCTTACTGTGATTTCTTTTGTGGCAAAAGAGCCAATAACTTCTGTTATTTGTAGACCAGGACTGTAGATCCACTTAGATATTCCTCTTCTCCAGATGAAGTTTAAACAGTTTCCTATAATTTCTACTGGAAATATGGTTAAAGTCATACATATGATCAAACAAAATTTGCAAAGAGTTTAAAGGCTTGTGATGCATTTTAAAATTTTGAGGCACAGCATTGGTTAATAACTTCACTTTTTGTTCATAATTATTTTTTACCAGTTTTATTCTCTTACAGATTTTTAATTGTCTAGAGACCGTAAAATGTAACATTGTCTATTAGAAAAAAAAAAAAAAAAAAAAAGCAGCAGCAGTTCTTTTATAACACAACATAGTTTTACTGTTGGTGTTATTAACGTAAAAGGACATAATGAAGTGGTTTTTTTAAACTGCTACAACCTTTAATGATAGCAATCAACCTTTATATTTCTTTAGTTTTCTGTTCTCTGAGTCTTTTATTTTATCATCCATCCTTCTAATTTAAACTACTGCCAAGAGGTAAAAATTTGTCCATTTCTTTGTTGAAATAACATCTTCATGTACTCCTATTTGTGAAGAGACCTCATCATGTGCCTAAATTTCAATGTGTGAGTAGGAAGTTAGATTATTTTCACATGCATATTTTTTTTTCTTATTTCAGGCTAAAAACAATCACACAAGTGTTACTCACAGTTTAAGTAAATTTTCATAATTCCTTAGTTTGAGAAAAAGATGTTTCAATATGTGTAGCAGTGATGGAGTTTAGTAAGGAGAAAGGAGAGAGTGTCATTATCTCTTTTTTCAGGCCCAAGAGTAATTTTCAGTTGTGGTACTAAGTAGTGAAAGACAAGACAATTGCAGTATCCCAGACCAGGGTCTCTTACTGAGCCCATGACATTGAGAGGAGTTGTGTGCTTTAATTTCCAAGTATGTCATACAATGATGTTTTGTAGACTCTCTTTTAGGATTAGGAATGAGAAATTGCATATTAACTAATGTGAGAAGTTCTGATAGAATTAACTTTGTAACTACTAGCAAGACCATGGCTCAAAAATGGAAAATAATAATAAATATTATAAATATTATATATACACTTTGCAGGAAGTATGCATAGCTAAATTATAGTCACATTAATCATATTCCCACCTTATATCCCACAGTTTAGCACAATTAAACATTATTTTATCACTGACAAAGAATATCTTATCCTTGCCATTGTTTTGAAAACAAGTGGGAGATGCTAGGGAAAGCTGGGATACGTAGATACAAGAGGGAGAAGCTACAAAGATTTTCCATTCTATAAAAGTATCTCCAGGAGCTACCAGAACACACACCTTTGACACTGTCCTATCTACTTGCACCATGTAGTGTGTGGAAAACCCTCTGTAGTATTTTTCTGTGAAACATTATGTCCCTCAGGTACGAGACTTTTTCTTGCTAGAACTGTATTGACTGGGTTTGTCTCCAGAGATTTGAATGCTGATGAATCAGCTCCTACAGGAAGTCTAAAAAGACTGTGAGATGACCTCTGTAAAACACCTGTGGGGATAGACTCAAAGAGAAAGAAAAAAAAGGTTTCCAAAGATCATGGCATTATACGGTTGTTACGGTCCAAGGTAACATTAAAATTTACTTTTGTTTTGGATCCGCAAAACAAAGTCCAACCGTAGAAAAGCAGATTTTATTTGACAATTGACACAGGCAAAAATATAGAGCCAGGCAAAAGAGGTAGAGAGGAAAAGAAGATATAAGAGAGAGAGGAAAAGTGGTAAGAAAGTGGTAAGAAAGAATGAGAGGAAAGTGTAGAAAAAGCATAAGAAAGTGGGAAGAATGAGAGAGAGAGAAAGTCACCACCAGGGCTCCGGCTGTCCAGCGAGTTTCTTCAGGATGGCGCTGATTCTGGACAGGGTCCCATGAAAAAATGGTGGTGGGTCAAGAGATGACGCCAGCCAAAGCATGGACAGCCATATGTATACCCCTGAGTCCCTTTTGTTCCAAGGGGGCAGCTGTCAGTCAGCCAGGTTCCTTGGAAGACAGGCTGCATGGAGGGGAGCAGAAGGGTGTAGTCCTCCACACAGCCATCAATTTTTATCTTCTTTCAGGTGCCATTCCTCCTCTGTTCCAGCCACTGTAGCCAGGCACATAATCGTGCCTCCAGGGGCGTCCCAGCCTTGAAGGTTGGCCCTCAGGAAAGGGGAGTAGTCTCCACCCAGTCATCAGGTCTTATCTTCTTCCTGACGCCATCCTTACTCTGTTCCAGCCCCCTTAACCAGGTACTTTGCAACTACAATCAAGCTGTCTCAGTCGTGCCTGGAGGGACCACCCAGCATTGCAGGCTGGTGTAGAGTAGAAGAGCAGAAGAGCAGAAGAGTAGTCTGCACCCAATGGGTCTTATCACATCCCACGGTGTCACCCCCTGCCAGCCAGGTCCTCCACCCTAGCCAGGGTTATTCATTTTAAAATCGCTGCTTTGAGACAACTGCAAATCAGTGAGGTCAGACTCACACAATGGTAGAATCACTGAGCCACAGAAAATAACTCCTGTCCAAGAACAGAGGAAGCAGAGCACTTTGACCAGCTCTGGGAATGGAGAATTTGGGAGATATTGCATGGGAAAATAGGAAAAACGTAACATTGCCTACTGGTAGTATTAGACGTAGATGATGTGATTAAAGTGACAATAAAAGAGAGAGCTCCCTCAGGAATCATTCTTGCAGATATATCATTCCTTCTTTACCTTTGGTTCTTAGCTGAAGTGAGAGAAAATAATAATTCATTGAAGTGTCAGATTGTTTTCATTTTATTTTATTTTATTTTGCTTTCTGGGAGATGGTAAGGATTAAAAAAGCTTCTTTGCTCATATGTTGTTATAGAAAGGGTTTTATTAAGTGTACTAGCAAAAGTAAATTTATTTCTAGTATCATGCAGGTTCTTTGCCTAAAATTCACAACCAACAAATCCCTGTCCTACATGTATATACTATGTAAAGAAGCAGGATTCCATCACCTGTTTCCATGCTATGAGCTGTTTCTTTCAATAGTTCTTTAAACTAGAAATATACAGGGCAGGTGAAGAATTTGAACTATTGATTTGCTTGCAGTTTAACGTTTTGACTCACTGACAAACTGCAACATAATCGGAGCATTTAATAAGAAAATATTAGAGCTCCTTCCTATACTGGGTTTCAGAAACATAGCTTTGCACAAGGAAAAGACACATCCACAGAAACTGTGGAGAGGTAAAAAATACTTCAGGTATCCAGACATTGTAAATAATTGTAAATCATCCTACTAGCCATTCAGCTTGAAATAGTGGTGGATTGAATAATCTTTGTTACCCTGGTCTCAAGTTTAAAAAATCTTCAATACTTTTAGTCTTGTACATGTCATTTAATAGTCAGAATCTTTCTCTACTTTGATAGGAATTATGGAAAGATTCTCAGAAATCTAGCAGTTTTTCATAATGTAATTGGCCCAAAACCTCTTTTCACCTCCTGCATATAGTTTGACAAGTTTTACTAGCTTTTTTCTTGTGTTTTATTTTCATGATATTTGTATTTGGTTGCTAATGAACTTTGGGGCTGTAAGATCTGAATTTTGTTTTTAAAGGTTTCTAGACATCTTGTTTGATACCCTTAAGGACTAGACTTGGATTTTACAGAGCTCTGTATCTCCTGGGGTTGGGGTGGCATGACATTTTTGTCCAGCACAAAGCAAAGATTAAGAAGCAGTAGGAAAATTTGCTTTCTGATTGCACCTGTCACTCTTCACTAATTAAATCCTGCCCAGGACTTATTACCCAAACTTTTAAATTGGTAAACTTAACAAATATGATTCTTCTTGGTATGATATTCATCACAAAATAATGCTGATTTTTTTACAGTGGCAGAGAGATCAATAAGGTGTATCACCTGACATTGTAATTTAGTTGGTTGGTTTACATATTGCTTACAGATTTTGATAAAAGCATATATTTATTGATTTTAGAGGGCTTAAGCCTGTTTTATATATGAGTTTTTTAAAGAGGTATTAATGCTTTCAAAATATTATCCATGTATCTCACATTGGAAAACAGAAATCTTTTACATTTATGTGTTTTCATGCCAGAGATGCTAGCTGTCTGAAAAGAGTCTCAAAGACACTAATTCTGACTTCCAGTATTTCTAACTGGGAGAATGGCCAAGGCCACACACATGTGGAACTGCCTGATGTGTTTTCCCACTCAACAGAAAGGACTTGAGGAGGTTTCTAGGGACATCTGGAGATTTTTCATTTGGTTATGAACCTTTTGAGTAGAAAGATGCATTCCTGTTGGTGTTAAACAAAATGGCAATAACTGACTATAAAGCCAGTTAATGAACTGGCACATCTATCTTTTCCAGACTTTCAAATATCTCACAAATGCATACATTCTCTACCAACATCTGAAATTTCAGTAGCTGAAGCGCAGAACCAAATATCAGAATCACACCATTGGTGCTCCAGACAGGGTTCCTGAGACATCTTCTAGATTTGTCTCGGTATAACCTGGATTGGCAACAGTATAAAATTGGTAAATGCTGGGAGAACAAAGTATCCTGACACTTATTTAGACAGTGCAGATCTTGTTTTGAATGATGTTTTGTTTATGATTAGTCTTCTTTTATCTGGGTAGATTGAAATGGATGCACTTGACATGTTACAGTGCCTGAATTTTCTCTCTTAGTCTATACAGAATAGTACAAACTATTTCTTTTATTTCAGAAATACAGCATTAACATAAATTTAAGCATCTCAGCTGTTCACCTAATTATTGTTGCAGTGCTGAACAGACCTGAAAGAATGACTGAAAACTGAAACTTCACCTGTAGGTGTAACTTGTCTCAGAAATGGATGTGTAAGGACATAGTTGTAACAGTTTTTCCCCATGGTGAAAATACTTAGAGCTGCTTGGAAGCAGCACAAAACAGGGTCAATTTGCTGAAGATAATGGAAACTATAAGGATGATGGTCACATTTACAAACAACTAAAAAGAAAAGCATTTTTACTATGACCTCTTCCACTCTCAATTGGTAGCATTATTGTTATTATTAATGTTATTAATTGTTTTCTATTAACTGTAAAAGATTTTGTAATGAATCTTTTTATTTCTGTGCTGACTTGTTACCCGTTGGGGATCCTTTTCCAAGCAAAGGCACAAGTTTGCCTGTTGTATTTAAGAAGTTTCATTTCTTTTTGATATATATTTTCTACTGTCAATTAGTTTTAAGGTTGATGAGCCGGAAATTGGTTTGCCTTTCCAATTCCCAGTATCTGACACTGGTGAAATCTCCTGTTAAGTGAAATATTGTGGAAAAGTATATATGTCAGACTGGCAATGACTGAAAAACACATAGAGCATTTCTGCATGTGTGGGTTTCTAATATTAGAAACATGTGAAAGGCATTGACCTGTGCCTTTGCAATTGATTCAGTTTCTAATTACCTTATTTCTCCAGTAAGATGCACTTTTAAGGGCAATAAGAGCACAGAACACTATGGTTAATTGTGTCTGTTATGGCTTCTAAAATTGTGTAACCAATTCCATTGGAGATCTTGCAATGTACATGCAAAAGCCAAATAAAATAAAAATAAATGTATCTTAGTAATAATGATTTTTTCACACTTAGCAGTCTTTTGTTTTGTGTGAAAAAATAGATACACAGCTGTTAATTGACAAGGTAAGTAATAATCCTTTGATTATAGTAGCTAAAGGCTGTCCTTTAATGGATTTTACTTGTCACTTTTAATTCTTTTTAATCTTTGTCTGAATTTCATTAGAAAGGCTTTATCATGCTGATGGTCCTCCTGTCATTATTCTGATTGAGTTAATGGGTTGTCCTCATATCACGGAGCTTCAGTATAAAATATAATAGTGTTCTATTTATAGTCTTCAGGGACATTTTTAAGATGATTGCTTTGCCAATCAGCTTTTCTGGTTTTAGTACATTATTGTAAATGGAGTGCTGTGTTTTGCTTTCTCTTGCAGGGTAGGTACTCTGAGCAAAGCTTCTGTCTTAATCTTCCCTTATGTAATCTACCTAGAAAACTCAGCAGCCAGTTGGTGAGGTAGCTGCAAAAGATCTGTTAAAATTTTCTGTCCTTCTGTCTTTTCTTCAATGGTGATTTTGACTTTCTTTTAAAATCTACGTTCCTGCAGTTTTCCTAACAGATGATACAGGTACTTAAACACTAATCAAACCTTACCTGATGTGTCATAAGGAAGCTGTTATAGTGGATTTGTTACTATCTTCTGTTCTCAACTACAGCTCTACAGGTGAAGAATGTGTGATTTTTAGGTCTTTATGCTTCATTTACTTTTCTCCAAAAAACCATTGTGTAAGGTACTGTATTTTTCCCACAAGCTATAGTGAAATCTGATAAATCGCTAATAATTTTAAAGATAATACAATTTAATGGAAAAAAAAACATTAAATAATTGTGGGACATGTGTTGGGAAAGTCGTGATTACATTTTTAATGTTAGTCTTTAAAAATTTATTCTGGTTGCATATAGAATAATGCTTGGGTGGACATAATTGTATTTTAGGTTGAGAGAAGCAATATACTATACAAAAATTATTACAGAGAACCCATTAATACAGTATTGACTGTTGTATCTGTGATACAAGTTCATCTGTGACTCTGAGCCAGGATGTTAAAATTGAAGTATATAATAGTCTGCTGCAGAATAGATGTCAGAATTATAATAGGAAAGATTTTATTATAAGTTTTCAGAATGCTTAAAGAATGACTTATATGTTGATGATAATGAGTTAAAATTCCCTATGAGCTATGAAATGAGGAAAGAATGTGGAAAATAGCTACCTAAAAGAATACAGTTTTCATTTTTAAAATATTTTCATTATAACAATTTCAGTTCTCTCTTTTCTCTAGACGTTTAGTAAAATGGGGTACAGTTTTCAAAGAACATTAGTATTGTCTAAAATTGATGAAGCAGCAAAGATGTGCTGATAGTATGTCAGTAGGTAAGATTTTCAGGACTGTAAATAAAAATGCAGAGGATATTTTTAATCTGTCATCTATAAAGAAAAAAACATCTGTTGCATTTGGGCTGTTTGTATTGGTAATGTTAAGCAGGATTTTCTTGAACAGAGCTATCTATATACCTGTTATTACTTAAATCTATGATAATACTAAGTGGTGTAGATGAAAAATATTGTGTCTGTCGATATGTATATATTCATATAGACATGTATGCTTGCTTAGATTCACTAATCTTGCAGTAAACTGCTTAATCACAGAGAGGGGAATCAAAGATCTATTTTATTTTAGCCAATTAAACTTGTATTTGAGATAAACTTTAATATATAACATTAGTAGACCTAAGGCATGTAACAGACACCTCACTGCAACCTTTTTCTTTCCAGTTCTACTATGTTAAATTGCAGATGTTAAAAATGAATCATGCTGCTGCTCCTGCAAAGAGTGGAATTTTGTTGAAATTCCATTTGTAACTGTATTTAAATAGTCTAGTAAGAGGCTCCAGAAAAATAACCTCTGTGTTTCTCCTGCACCAACCAGACATCATCCTTTGAGCTGTCTTGCTCTTATATAATTACTGTTGTTATTATTATTTTCATTCCTATATTGCCCAGGAACCCCATCTGGGAAGGAACTCCATCTGAGTCCTCCTAAACTATTATTGAATAAGGGCTCTCCAGTATGAAATCTTTACAGTACAGATAAATCTCACATTAGAAGTTCTGTCCCATACAAGATGTGCAGAGGAGTTTTGATAGTAGCAACCTGCACAGTTTCTAAAAACCTTTCAAATACCAGTGTTTTCTGAACATTATACCTAGTACCCATGCTCTTGTCATCTTTCTCTTTTGGGTAGCTACAACAAAGTGACTCACATCAGTATTAGCCATTATAATGAAATAATAAAAGCACAGAAGTCCATGTAATGGCACCTTGAGGTATGGAGAGATTTTACTGTCTCACAAGCATTCCTATGCTCTTGTAAAATTTAATTATTTCTGATTTCTGATATTGTGCCTACTGTTTTCCAGTTCTAGTATGTCAGCAATTTTATAGATTACTACTTGACTTGGATGGAAGCAGCCTCTCCTGTTTTCTGTACTTACTTCAGCATAATTGCCTTTATAGATTGCTTAGAGATTGATGCATAGATCTGTATTGATTCACTTTTTTTTCCTCTCTTCTATGAATTTCCATTTGTGAATGTTGCCAAACAAGCTCAGCAAATTTGTTATAATATTTTTCTAGCTTGAATTAAAGGATAGTCAAGAGTAGATGATGGTTTCATGTGAGAACCAGTAAAACACAGTGGTCATGGAACAGTAAACATTTACCAGAAACCTTCAAGGAACTCAATTTGCCTCTAGTAATGTTTTAATGTAGATTTACTCCACTGAGCTAAATCATCAGAGAAAAAAATATTTAGAAGTGTTTTATGTAGGGTTTATTCATTATAAGGGTCTGCTGAACTACCCTTATTCTTTATCAATGAGGGCTCATTGACAGAGGCTGATCAGTAGTGAAATACAAAAGACACTAAAAACCAAAATAGAGATTTAGAAAATACTTGGTAGAGAAATGGAGGCAAAAGATGACAGGAGGCAGGGAGGGAAGGGAAAAAAGTACTTAGAAGTAATAAGAGAGCATATGTGCAAATTGAAAACAGCAGGATTTTAAGTTCAACTTAGATGACGAGATATCTATTGCCATAAGTCTCTAGATATCCTAGGAACAGTTGGGCTTAAATTTTCATCTCTCTTTGATTTGGCATTGAACTACAAGTTATAATTAAAAGGGGTCTAGGATTGCAGCTAAATTGAATAAATTAGTAATTGAAAACTGGCAACATTTTCCAAATAATGTATTCAACAAATAATATTCAACTAAAAATAGGTACAACATACACAATATTCTGTACATACTTAGAGTTGGTCCTTGGCCTGAATTTTATTATAACCAGGAGATTTAGCTTTTACTCTTTAGGGGAAGATAGCAATAAATACTGTTTTTACTTCTGTTGTCACAAGATAGAAAATATGAGTAAACTTCACTGTTACAATTTTAAAGTTAATTTTAATATAGTATTCTATAAAGTAAAAATTAATTAATCCCTTTCATAGAACTTATTGATGGCCTAGACAATGATAATGATGGTGATAATGATATGACTATTCTCAAAACCCCAAAGAAAATGAAGAGAATATTCTGACTAACAGCAAAAAAGAGCACAGAAAATTTTGAGCTGAAGTGGATATGGGAAAGGACTTGCTGAACAGACAGCTTCATTGCTTTTCAGAAAAGGTCCTCTTTCTTAAAGTCCAGTGCAGATCACTGGCAATATAAAGACCAGCCATTGTCAATGAAAAGCAATGAGGAGAAGGTAGAACAATGAGTACATGGAAATTAGTCAATAAACATGAGAGTATAAAATGCAGAGTACAGAAAAAGATTTAAAAAAAAACAAAACAGAACAAGATAACTAGTGATGTGTTGATCTGAGGCCTATGAGCTTAAAACAAATTTGTGAATCATATATCCTAAAAGTATAAAAAATCACATTTTTAATAATATGAATTTTTTGTATACATAAAATACACATAAAATGATGCAGAGAAGACAAATATAATCAACATGTGTTTGTGTAAAGCAAATATGATGCGTATGAAGCTAATGGGAGTGAAATGAGAAAGTGCCATCTGTTCTTTTACCAATCATTAATCTAAACCCTAAACTGTAATCTACAAAAACATGTGTCTTTTTTTAAACTACCAGGCCTGGCTCACTTATTGGTAAAAGTCTTTGGTTTTTACTGGATCTAAGAAACGTTTCATCAGACGTTGGGTTACGAGGGATATTCTGGAGAGCTGAAGGAGTAAAGGTAATACGTCAGTTCACCAAGGCTGCTAGGATGTTCCATAAAACCATAATATAGCTTAACTTCCAGGCAAAATAATGTAAAAGCCACTTTGGGAAGAATGGTATAAAGACATGACAATAACTAAAATATCTGCCTCGTCAGATGTGTTTCTTTTCTTCTTTGGTTTCTTTCCTGGAGAAAACTTGTCCAGCTTATCCTGTTACTAAAGCTCAGCAGCACTTCTTTTTGGTTGTCAGTGCAAGGAGGACTGGTGAGACATTTTTCTCTTGCTGCTCCTATCAATAAGATGTTTGGGGTATAAATCCACCTTGCTTCCCATGCTACAGCTCTAGTTAGAGAAAAAAAAAAAATTTAATATAATAGTTTGGTTAATTACATTTTTATCAAGATTTTTAGGAAAGCATGTCATGTCAACCAAACGTTTACTGGCTATTTTTTTTTTTTTCACACCTGTGGATATGGAAAACAAACAAAAGGGAAAAATATCTATTCTGTCATCATAGTTCTATCAATTTAATTTAAAAATTATTTTTTCCTTTACTGCATGGGCATGGGAACTCATGTAGAGCTATTTGTCAGTTCTGAACTCTTAGTGTCAAGCAGTCGAGATATTTTAAGACTTGTTCCATATTATATTTTCATTAATTAGAATGTTGCATGGATTTAGAACAGTCTCTTTTCCTGTTTCCGAAAAAGCTGGACCTTTTATAACTAGTTTTACTTTAACATTTAAATTTCATTCCATTACATAAAGATGATGTTTAGTTTTACATTAAATAAATATGTTTTTTAAAATAGTTTTCAAAATAATCTTGCTGAAAAGTGGGCTGATGAAGGAGTTATTGACAGAGCACTGAATTTTATTGTCATTTGAGATAAACTGAATAAATTGTTTGTGGCTTTATCACAAAAACGCATGGTTGCCATTCTGTACAGAAGTCATCACCACTCCACTTGTAAGAACTTTCTATAATAAAATCTATTGAAAATGGGAACACAGAAAACAATTTCTAGGAAAATGTCTGCTTTGGCTCATTCAACGGCTTTTGTTAAGGCATTTAAAATAAATAGAACATTTCAAAATTTCTTGTTCAACTACAACAACTGTAATCTGCATTCATTATAATGCCATGCATTGTATTCCTTTGACAGCAGATCTAAGTAGCCAATATGTTGCTTTTTAGCAGTCTGCTCTACCAGTCTCCTATGGTTAATAGCTGAGACAGATGCACTGTATAAGAAATTGACAACTCTACTAAATGCTCTTACAGATTTCTATTAGCACGCAAACTCTTAAAACAACACCTACTACAATAACTTCTTGCTTAGCTTTTAGATTAATTTAAATGAAAAAGCTAAAATTCATATTTTAAAACTAACAGAATAATTAGTATGGCAATGTAGTTTAAAATACCTACAAACAAATTATTACATAAAACCAGCAGTTAAAAGAATCTAAAATGCCAGAATATGCAAATACATAGCTAAGGCAGCTGAACAAACTTAATTTTATATAGGCCATAAAGAAGACAAAGATCCATATTATATACAGGCTATGCCTCTAAGTGATACAAACTTTCTTTTACTTGGCCATTTGCTCCTCTCTTGCAAACAATTTTATCTGAAGTTTTATTGTCTTTTGAGTTTAGAATAACGTCTCACTGAATGTATAAAAACGCTAGATAATAATTAGGTCTACATAATACATCTGCTTATGCCACAGCTGTGTTAGACAAAGAAAGAAATTCTAATTTGCCCTGAAATGGAAGTTAAGCAAATCTGTAGTTGATATGAAGGATCCAAATACTTATATGGGTTTTGAGGAATTTTATATTTGATAAATTTCATATTGTTTCCAATTTGTATGTATGAAGGCTGACATGAGAGAATCATAAGATCACAAGATAATTCAGGAGAGAAGAGATCTCAGGAGGTTTCTAGTCCAATCTCTGTCTCAAGCATTGCTGTGCTTGTGAAGGTGCAATAATATGTTTGAGTCTTCCCTAATTAATAGTAGAACTGCAGAAAATTAGTAGGAAGCTTTCTGTTTCAAGGGGTCTTCTTAACTTCTTGGGTAATGTTTTAACTTTTTCATTATGTCTTTCAAAAATGGAATTATATGATTAGCATTGGAAAAGTCAGTTAAATCTATTATTTTTCTTCTAGAATAATTCAGTGAAGATATTAAGAATTATCATCTCATCTCTTTTATAGTGAATTTCACTGAAATGCTTTTATTCCACGGACCAAATTTCTCTTCACTTAGTTATCCTTAAAATGTTAATTGCCTGCATAATCACAGCATTTGTTTGTTTTTTTTTTTTCATCTGCCACAGAATACAAATTCCTGGAGGTTTTTTAATTTTAAGTTTGACATTTGATGTTATAATAGTAATCTTAAATATGCCAAAGGTAGCCTGTGCTAAATAAATATGGCACAATGATAGGCTGCCTTGAGCTTTAGCTGAATGCATTTGGACACAAATTTATGACTGGAGAAAGACCTAAAAAGTCATTGTACTTCTTGAAATCTCCTGATTAGGAACAAGTTTCTGTAGTAATTATTCATTCTTCACAAAACTAACCTCGGCTTTCCCCTGCAAGAATACTCTGTTCATCTGTGTTTATGCCAGATTTTGATTAAGACTCTTGGGTCCTATTGCAATAGAAATAATTACTAATTAGAATTAGAATTATGCTAATGTAAAAGGTTTGAATTCAGAGGGATGCCAACAGTGGTATTCAATTTACTGCTGATTTTATTAGTAATCATGCTTTTTGGAAACAACAGTACAATAAATGTAATTATTTGGGCAAAACAGTTTGTAATTTTTCATTATTCCTGCCCTCATTTGGAAAAAAAAATTCAAAATACTTTTTCCTTATAAGGCTACATTTTTTCTGATAAGGCAACTTCAAGCAAGATGAGCAATGAGTTAATGATGTCATTGAAAACTGTCACCACAAACTGGCAAAAAATGGCTATTTATATTTATGAAATCTAACTTGATTTGGCAGCTGCATAAAGCACAAATTATATAATGAAACAGGAAGTTAGAGTGTTCCCAGTTTGGTAAACAAGTTTTGTTAGATGTTTCAAAACCTTAATAAAATAATGTCAAAACACAAAACACAATTAAACCCCAGACCACAAAACTGGAAGTTCAGGCTCAGCTCTGGCCAGGCCAGGTCCTCCATCCTAGCCAGGGCTATTCACTTTAAAATTATCATTTTGAGATAAATTCAGATCAGTGAGATCAAACACTCACTTTTTTTCTATGTTACTGAAATTTAATAGTATGTATTACTGTTTGTTTACAATTTAATTGAAAAAACAAGTCTCATAGACCTGCCTTCTAAAAACTGACTCATTTTTTCTGACTAATTTTACAATAAGATAATTCACAGAAAAGATAAATTCTCTCATGCAGGATGGTGCATATGCCCCCTGCCTGATATCTAGCTCCAAAGCCATACTATACTGAATAGTTTGTTCCTTCGTGCAACCATGAACTCATCTATGAAGACACTGGCAATTTACCAGAATAAATGAGAACATTCAATGTGCTTTGTCTCAGTCTCTATCTATGAAGACCATTAAGTTTCCAAATGATGTGTTTAAACTTGTTATTACTGTTTTTACTATTGTTATTAGTATTACATTATTATCCATTATGAGCATTTTTACAGTCCTGATATATAACATTTATAGACATCAAAGTGTGGGTATAGATACTGAGGTGACCTAGGTTTTACATTATAACTTTCCAGAAAGATCAGTAGAAAACTTAGGGGGAAAAAATTTTTACTGTTGCTTTGACATAGCAAGAAGATGATATAATTCCTCATAAAGGATGAAAATTAAATACTTTTTAGATTGTGGAACTGGCATATGAGTATCAGTATTATATGAAAGTATACTGAGCTCTAGGGATAAAATATAATTAAAAGACTCAGGATTAAAAATTAAAATAAACTGACTGAGAACTCAGATTTGGAAGCCACCTATAAAGTCTAGACATGAAGTGGTAAAAAAAAGGCCACAGTCTCCCCACAGGCCACCATTACAATATGATATTCAGAAACAGTACTGAAATACTGGCACAGGATACTACACATTTAGTGAAGAGACAAAACAAGATAAACAATAATCCTAGAAATTATTGTCTCATTTAACTAAAGACATCTAAAATCAGATGTCTAAGATTTTCATCTCAGGTCCACAGCATTAAGAACTTTTAATTCCATTGTAGGACTCCTATTTTACAAAACATATTGTTCAGGTGAGAATTATTTCTCCATAAGCTTAAATGAGTAGTCCTGTCTCAGATCATATCAAATTGTTAGATGGTGGAATCAGGGTAAGAAAATCTATCCATGCAAATTTAATCTCAGTTCAGTGGTAGAAAAGCAATATGTTGAATGAATTTTCACCACAGATGTAGAGATGTACCTTTGAGGGTTTTATGACTTGGCAGTTTCCATTCAGATAGAAACATAATAGATATGATTTTGGAGGGATTCATATTATACTATAATAGAGTATGTCTGTTGTCATGCAGAAGCTGAACTTCTGGGCTGGAGTAGGAAAGTGCCATAATACCTGAGACTCCAAAAATATGTGCATACGTATCAGTGTATGTACATATAAATCTGCAAATAGCCCACCTTGTCTGTCAGTCATGATGCAAAATGTAGATTCAGGAAAGAGCATTAAAATGTTATAGAGTCCTTGTCAACTCAGAGCATTTCCCTTGATAGAAAAGCCTGATCTGTGCTGAGGATGAGCAGTGTGCCCTGCAGGTGGGGTTAAGGGATGGTGCCCTAGGGAATTATGAGATCATATTTATTGTTTGTAATATGGTACCATCTGGGCCTACTAGGTATGGAGCTGGAGCCTTAGTGGCAAGTCACATGCAAACAGCCAGAAGGTATCTGCCCTGGTGTTGTTATAGTTTAAATTGAAATATAAAGGACAGCAGATGGATATAGGGCGGGGGGAAGGGACCAGTGAGCCAAAACACCTTCTGGTTATACTCTATGGGAAAGCAGAGACTTCTGAAGCAGTGAAAGAAAGTATCATGATGTTCTAGGTGGTCATAGGTAACTGGCCCCCAGCATATGCAAGATCTTGCAAGTAGTTGTGAAGATATTTTAAAATCCAAACAATAAAGAGATACACATTCCTGAGGTCAGATTTTGGATTTTGGATTTAAAGACAGGAAGAATAAGCTCTCCTGTGATAAAATAGGTAACATGAGCATAAGCTATGTTGAGCTGTGACAGTACTAACAGATATTCCATGAGCTTTATTCAATTGAGCAGAGACTATATTAGTCGATATATTTTTCTTGCTATGTAATTATAATTACAACTAATTCTTGTCTTCAACTCTAGAAAGAGTAAATCTTCAATTTTTTATATTTTTTTTTGGAATTGCTAATATATAACAGAAATGGATTTATAAAAACCAAAACCTTTGAAGCAATTCAGGTTGCTCATCACTTGTACAATCACCTGTTATTGTTCTCTAAAACTTGTTTTGAAGAAATAATGACATAATTGAAGAATAATTAACTGGGCCCACTCCAACAGCTTCCTTACAAAACAGGAGTGAAAATACTAAGGCTCCTCCTAAACTTACCAAATATCTGTTCTGGCCTTCAGGGCTGTATTTTTTTTCAGAAAGCCTGACAGTCTGAAAATTCATTTAATGACCTTGAATTTGAAGTTGCTCCATCACTGCTAGATTTTGTGCCGTTAAATAAGATACATCCTCAAAACCTTTCTGCAGCAGTAGTGACACAGGGTAATTCAAAGCTGTTAGATAAGGAGATCTAAGACATTAAAAGCTTGGAGATGAATTTTTAAAGCACGCCTCTCCTGTGTGCTTGGGCAATTTTGATACACGCAGCTATGCACATCCAAAAAAAGGGAATACCATATAGACAGGCCTTTGAGAAAACTGTACCACGAAGCATTGCTCTTCAGGAGTGGGCTTCTGATCATAGCTCTGGAAGTAAAGCAGTAGATTAATATGGAATATCTAATATCAAATGTAATATTAAGGAGTTACCTTCTCCATTATCAGTGTCTTTAGTGATGCTGAGATAGGCCTTCAATTTTTAGTAAAATCATAACAAAAATATTATTTCCACTGTCTTTCTCCATTGTATTTTCCTCTGAAGTCCTTAGCCTTTATTACTGGAGGCAGAAGAGAAATGGCGAGAGGTGTAAGATTAAACATCTTTAAAATGTTAAGACAGAATGAAATTTGTTTGTTTGCTAAATTCCTTCACTGAATGTTAAAACTGTGAACAAGCATACATAAAGAACAGCAGTGGCTAAAATAACAATGTCTGTTTTGTGGATTGCCATTCTCTCAATCTTAACTGCCACAGCTATTGTAAAAGTGCTCTGTGCTGCAGAAACCTGTAAGGTATGATGAAATGTGATTTCACTGACAAGAGTTTGATTAATAAAACTGAAATGTCAAGTTCTTTAAGACTAATATGTGACTTACCTTTCACTGGCATTATCAACAGTAGTTCAAATAAAGAAAGTGCTGGAATTTATTTTAGGTAGTATTTGTCCTCATTTTAAATTAGAAAGCAAATTAAGTTAACATTGTGTTGGGTAGTGCAGCTATCTTTTGCAGCCGAGCAAGGAACAAAGGTGAAATAAGGAACTTAAGAAAGGCAAGACTAACAAAAGCATGCTTGGCCCTGGTGTGAACAGAGTGCATACATTTACCAAGTTTTGCTGTATTTGAGATTCTGGGAAGAAGCAGATGAGATTTATGGGCTTGCTGTTGATCAGAGAGAAGAATAAAATGCACCTTTTGAAGACCTGGTGTAATTTGGTGTCTCCATGCAATTGTGAAATCGCAAGCAATTGAAGTGATAATCTTAAGGTATTTTCACCTGCCAACACAGATGCAGCAATGGACATTCTCCAACCCATTTAAACAGTAAAGCAAAAATCAGGTTTTGAGATAAGGATGGGACAATGTTCTCTATCCTAAGGATTTCTGTCACTATGGTTTACAGCTGTCTGTAGAGCCAATATCAATGAATGGTGGATGCTGATGCAATAGTTACATATAAAGGTCACATTCAAGACTGGGTGCCTTTCAAGATAATGACACTGTACTCCGTAGTGTGTTCAGATACTGCCTCCTTAGCACTTTGTAGAGACGGTGTAGTTCAGGAGAGCTGCACAGGGAGCCGTCCTTGGTGCCTTGCCAACATTTGGCTGCCATGATGCTATGTGGCTTGGAATTCCATGGTGGTTATTTTATTCCATGGCTGTTGGGGAGGCTAGAAGAAGAGGACAAGCACAATGGTTTGGAAAATTCTGATTGAGATGATTATTCAAAATAAACTTGCTCTTTTCCCATGTATTTATAGATGTGACATTAAATCTCGAGAAATAAAAGGAAGTTATGAACTACAGACTAAAGAACAGAATAATACACTAGAGTAAAGTCTCACATAGTTTACTTAATTTAGAATATTGAACTACAAAGATGATAAATGCTGTCATAATCAATTTTTTAACATAGATCAGTGTTTTTACTTGCCATTTCATATCACTTATTTTTTGACACCATTGTCTTCACAGGTAGTTCTTAACATTCATGTAATTATAAATAAACACACACTGTGGCAAAAAATACACATCTGCATATTGTTTGCCAATATGGAAAATTGCTGGGTGGATGGATTGCTAGAGTAGCAGAAAAAAAAAAAATGTTTTCTGTGCCAGCCTTTTTTCCCTGCTGGTAGATATTTGGCTTTGAAGTAATAGCACATATAAGACTTAGCTGACCTAATTCATTTTTCATAGTGAATACAGCAGAGACACCTGAGTGAGGAAGCACTGAACCAGTGAAAACGAAGAGATGCAAAGAGTCATTGGGACCATATAATCACAGGATGTGGACCTTCAGCCATTTCTGACCACAGCTATATGCCTTGCATCTTTTTCTTGACTGGAAAGCAGACTTTTAACTTCCGAAGTTTTGACCTTGTAGCATCACATGGTGTAGTACATAGTGTAGTCCAATGTTTTAGCATGTAAGAACTTCCTCTGGGCCATTTTGATTGTATCTATATGTTCAAGGTACACCTACAAGTGTAGGAGTGCCTCACAAGCAGACTGTGAAGTAACATTTAGCAATGACTGTTTTCTCTAGTGTTGGCTCAGACCGGAGTTTCCTTAAATCTCCAAAGTCTTCTAACAAACTGTAACTGTATTTTGTATAACAGCAATGGAGCATTACAGTAAGTCTTGGTAGGTTTTTTAGGTGCTAGAAAATAATACTACAATGGGGCTCACTTTCTGCAGCCCACACAAATGTAGGGGGCACAGATGTGTTAGAAGCATGATAGGAGCACTCTGAGTGCATGTGTGTGCCCACGCTTTGCTTTTCTGTGGGGATGCATTCAGAGATGGTTCCTCTGGTACACCAGGAGCAGTTGCATGGAGCACTGATGTTTAGGTCACAGTCTGGATTTGGAAATTATTTTCTTCTTAATGTTCTTGTGTTTCATCATTTATCTAGGTTCAAACATGTGCCTTGTCACAGTTTGGTGAGCACCGTAGAACAGAAAGGACAAAATATGACAACAAGGTAGTTTTCTGAAAGCAATTATTGCGGCTCAGAAAATAGATACAGTTAGGAAATGTTGGTAGTTTTACAACCTTTATTTGCTCAAAACCAACCAATCTAACCTGCATGTCAGCAGACAAGTACTTCAGTGACTCTACATGCACTCTGATTGAAGCATTTTCAGTATTTTCTAAGGTTGTGAAGGAACAAACAATGCAATCACTATGTATTATCATGTATTTTATGCTAAAATGAACAGAAATGGTCTGGTGTACAGAACTGTCAGTCTCATTTTGAAAAATTTAACAACACAGAATCATTTAGTTTATTGATCTTGTCTTTCCACTAGTTCCTATCTCATCTGTCTTCTTTCTAAGCATTGTAAGCAGTGAAGCAGGTAATGATACAGGTAATGATTTCGTAATAGCTCTGAGACCCAATCCCATGCAACAGAAGAGATTTTGCTGGTCATATTTCTTTGTTTCTTCCAAAATAAGAGCATTCTCAATTGCAGTCTTTGAATTAAGCTGATCTTCATCTATTTTTTTCAAATACAGTCCTACAAGGGTCTTGTACTGAAAAGACATATCAACTTTTCCATCCCTCTGTCTTGGCATCAGTGTAATATTCCATCCAGTGATGTAGAGGAGATAAGGAACATACTGTCAGCAGCCTGAAGGAATTCTACTTTTGTCTTTCACATATGTTTTTACAATTAAGTGTACTTTACTTGGTTTGTAAACCAGAAAGTAGAAGAGGTTCTTTACAGGAATCTCCCAACCTGTTTTCCTGTCTGCTTGCATGTACACAAAGTTTGCCCACTTTAATTCAAAAGAGCTGCCAAGTACCAAGAAAATACAAAAATGAGAACATAACAGTAAGAAAGGGCTCTAGAGAAGCTTCTGAAGAAGATCTGCCCCAATCACAAAGAATTGGCAGAATATTCCATTCTTGGGATCATCCTGAGGGAAAAATGAAACCTTACGAGAAAGGCAGAAAAAAATCCTGCTTGAAAGTGCCAGGATCACAAAGGATTAAATTAAAATACATGAAAATTTTCATAAGTTTAATGAAATGACTGAGTCAGTAACGGTCCATCTCTTTGGTCCTTCTGGCACATTGCATTCACTCCCTATTAAAAATTAGATTATTTGTATTCTCTCCAGATTCAGTAATTCTCTAGCTATTTTATCACTGAATTACATTATGTTTTCTAATGGTAACTCTTTTCCCCAGGATGTGGCATATTCCTTTTTATGCCTTCAACAGCACTTTTTACGTTGAAATTTTGTTCTTGCCTCTTGGTATTCATTTGTAGTGTTTTACATAATTTCAAATGTTCCACAAATGCATACATGCAACATTTCTATAGCTACTAGAAATTAGTCTTAGGGCCAGCAAATTAGCACATCTAATGAGTAATTGTAAAAGCTGGCTAGAACAGCATTTGCCATAGACCATAGAAAGGCTTAGGTAGAAATTTTGTCTGTGTTTAGTTCTTTTTGAGAAACCAATTTTGCAAACACAGAAGCCAGTGTTACCTCACATGTTGCAAGCCTGAACTCCTAACATGTCCCTACTGAAGCCACGGGAGAAAGGTATTGACAGCTGCTCTGTTTTTCATTCTGTAGAACAGAATGCTTGCTTTTGGTCAGAGGTTCTGGGAAGGAGAGGATACTTTTATTCAGATCACTAACTTTTACATACAAAGTTAGCCGTGGAGACAGCATGTCTAGTATTGATCTCTACAGTGCTAGAAGGAACTCTATTTTCATAACATTTTGCATTTTTAAAAGCAGACTCCTTTTTTGGTGTTGTCTGTCAGCCTGTAAGAAAAAAGAGAAACCCTTCTGGGATTTATTTGAACAAAATATTTAATGCTATTAGGTGAGAACAGAATAAAAAAAAAAAAACACCCAAACAATTTTTTTTCTTATACTATTGGAAAAAAATTTAGTAATGTCTTTTTGAGCAGTCTTACAGTTAGGGTGGCTAAGACTTCAGTGGTCTGTGTAGACTTCTTAAAGAGCAATACATATGAAATCGATTTTATGTAGACTATTGTACATAGCAACTGAAAACTGCCTATTTGAAGTGTAGCCACTATTTTGATTTCTGCAATGCTTGTGAGTATTTGTAGGGAAAAATTGCAGGCATGTTGTGATTTTATTACACCCTTTGAACACTGGGATCCCCCAAACAGCCCAACAGGCCTGGATGAAATATCATTAGAACAAAGAATTTCTTAAGGTCTATTCTCTTATTTTAACCAAAATACCCTGTGGCTAGTGTGTAGTTCCACAAATTCATCCTTACAGACAGAAAATTCTGAAGAGTCTCTTTTTAATACCATTTCCTTTAATATAATGCCACATTACAAATCTCTACTACCCCTCTATTAACAGGAGGGGTTCTGGATGTTTTTTGCTTTTTGGTGAAATATAACTTGTAGAAGCAGGTTTTCACATTATTTAAACAGTGACCAGAATCACATTGGTCACTTTCCTTTTAGTCTAATATAAAAGAGAATTAGATGTGGTGGGCTTGCTACAGAATAAGCATTGTCACTTATTGTTCAGCTGACAGTCCCATCATCCCCAAGGATAAAGGCTCTTAGGGGCTGTCTTCATCCTGCCTGTGAAAAGATGCTTGGTCTTCACTGATGCTGGGAAATTCAAAGTAAGAAATGACCTGAAAATTAGGATTTTAAAAAAAATGTGGTGTTTTCTTCCCCCTTATGTTCAGTGGATAGTGAGGTTAACAGTACAGTGCAAATAACAAGTTTTTACTACCATGCTTTACTAGGGTTACAAGCTTCCCCAGCCTAACCTAAAATAGGTTTTGAAGTTATTAAATCTTGGGAATAAAATAAATAAATATCTCCAAGTTAATTTCCTAATTAGATGAAGCTGATCTCTTTCCTTTGTCAGCTGTCTGTGTCAGCAGAAAAGATTTGGAAAGGTTTCAGTTTTTTCCTTTACTGTAAGCATTTAATCACCATTCTAAGATGGGACTTACCACCATACTGAAACATCCAAGTTTAGGTAACAAGATATGGGCTATTGACAGGATTCATTTGCCTGAACTTCCCCACCTAGTGGCATTTGCAGTGCCCAAGGATATTCCACCTGCTCCCCAGGTGTCTCTTGTAGAAAGATGTGTCTAGTGGGGTTCAGTGCATCAGACCATCCTATGTGGATGTCTTGATAACCACAGGCATCTCAAAAGACACCCAAAATCCCACACTCATCCTCTGACCAGCACAGCCCATTTAGTTTAGAGAACAGCTCATGTTGCTCCAAAGTAGATACCAAATGCAGGTTTGGGTGAACCTTTCCTCCTAGCCCACTTGCTCAGCTGACCAGGCGTTACACACAGTTACCCTTGTCAGCATCCAGGCTAAAAAACTATTGCATGGGTGGAAGACAGGATCTAAAGCAGATTGATGCTCTTACAGAGCAATGCTAAGGACATATTAGGTAGCACTGGATGTGTGTGAACAGCAGAACCAAATCCTAGCATTCGACAGAGTGTAGATTGGAAAGCCTGGACAGTATACATTTAGGTACATATCCTTAGGTATTTTAGTTGTGAAATGAATACCATTCAATGTGCCTGCACTAATGAGTACACATGTTTGAGCTCAGTATGACTATCTTGTTAAAGTCATCTTCTGCTACTCAGCTGCACAGAATCCTTTGGCAGTCCATGGGAGGGAGCATCCTTACAGTGCCTTCTGCCTCACTGCTCTTAGGAAAACTTTGGAGCTGATAATGAGAATGCCCTCCAGGATAATGGAAAGCAGAGCGTGGAAATAATCTGTGGGTTCTGAAGGTCGGCATCTGTTTTCTATCTTTTGTTGCTCTGGTATTGAATCTGCAGTTGGAACTGTCTGTGCTTAAACTGAGCGAGCTAACAGTGCTGTGTAAGCTTACTACTGTGCACACAAAGCAGGTGACTCTACAGTCTGACAAGGTGCTGTAGTATGCTGCTCAGTGGCCTCAGATAAATATGAGGATACAATTCAAAGCTGATGATGGCATGTTTTTTAATAAATAGATTCGTGTTGTTCTATCTAGATCAATTTTATGCCATACCATCTACTCACAGAACATATGGTAGATCATTATTTATATCAGGATTCACCCAGTGCAAAACTATAGCTAGGGGAAGTCTGTTCTTATAATTAGGGTAAAAATTAGGGGTATACTAACAATTAAATATATATATACACTATATAGATATATATATACACACTATATATATGCTATACAATTAATATACGATTACAGCACTGACCCAAGTAAGAAAGCCTGCAGGGATAGATAGAAAATGTAAAAAACCCAACAAATTCTGTAAAGCAAATACTGTAAAGCAAAACAGGAGGACAGAAATCATGATTTGGTTAATAAGAAATCTGTCTCTAAACCATTCCTGGACTTCATTCACTTCAAAATCCACCTGAAAGTATGAATTTCCTGACTGTTTCCAAGCCAGATTCCAGCTTTGGACTACAGGTGATTGATTGCCTGCCCACACCAAGCCAAAATGTCCTCCTCCATAAGCCAGAATAAAATCGTTCAAACAGTTCTAAAAATACCACGTTTTTTCTTATTATTCTGCCAAAGCAAGCTACTAATATTTGCCTTATGTAAAGACTCCAACAATATTGCTATTTGGAACTCAGCAGCTCCAAGACTGAATGTCTGCTTGGTAAATCCAACAAAAAGCAAAGAGCAAAAAACCAGCTTTATTCTAATACACTTCAAGTACCTGAGTATGCAACTTTCATGCAGTTACAAGGAGATGGACAAGATGACCTAGTGTATGTCTGTTCCTGTCTACCAAAAATAGTTCTGGTTCTATATCATTAGATCAAACAAAGTCATGTTTTCTTCAGGCTGCAAGTGGTGCCAAATGTTATCAGTATGGAAAGGCAGGACAGTTAAACCAACAAGCAGGTGAAGTCACAGTCACTGATATTATTTTCCTGAGTGCTGATAAGGACTGTTCAGCTAATCCAGTTCATAGGCTACTTTGCGACACTATAATGATATTTGCACCCCTGGAAGACAGCCACATGCTATTGAAATGATGCTTGATAATGTTTCTGTACCAGTTCTGCTTCAATTGACCTGACTGCAGTGTTATCAAAATGTTCAGTTTATAGAACTTAAACTATATTCAGCATCTCGTTGATGGAAAAGAAAAATCAGTCCCTAAACCTAGTGACCGTAACACATAAGGTATAGAAGAGAGTTTTCTTGAATGCAAGAGGGAGTAAACCCACTTTGTGGGGGTTTACTTTCTTTTCTCTATTATTTTAAGCTACAGGTTACTTATGTCCTCCAATTCTGCACAGAGAAACCCTGGTGTTTAATCCTATTTCCCTGGTGACAGGCTGGATGCAGGCTAATGGGTCGGCTACGGGGTCAATTTCTATTAACTCAGAAAGCTATGGTTCCTGTTTTTAACCTAAACCCTCAAATTCAGGAAGAAGATCCCTTCCAACCCAAGGATTCTGCAATGATACAGAGAAGCCTAACACCTCAACTGTTGACTAAGAAAGTGTTGTCTTGTATATTATGCTAACAAATGACCTACTTATGTGTAGCAAAACATTTGTGCTTTACTGAGAACAGCTGGATCAGGGCCAAATTTGGTAGAGTACCTGGCAGAGTAAGATTCAAAAAGGGGATCCTAGACTTCTCTGACTAGCATGTAGCCAACTCTTGCCTACATTAACAAATAATTCAGTATAGTAGGAGTGAATCTGTGGACTGAAACTGTGGGTTTTGAGACACCTACTTCGACCTTTGGGCAAGAGTTAGGTTGCTCCCTTGGAGCAGTTGTCCTCACCACACCTGTGGCTAGATGGTGTTTGCAGGGTAAGTCTTTAGATCCTTATATTCTCATTAGTTGTTGGAGCACATTTGGCATGCAGCCAGGGAAGGTCTTCTGCTGTCCTTACCCTTGGAAGAAAGCCAGAGGCATGCTCCGAGAACCAAAGCACTGTGCAGGAAGTGCAGAAAGCGGTTAGGTTTGGTTCAAAAGCTTATTGCTACTTTAATCTAAAATACTAATGCAGAGACAGACACACTCCCTGAAGAACCTTGCTTGAGTTTTGAAGTTCCCTGGCTGAAATTTTTTACTATAGGTGCTGTTATACCAAAGCAATGATTGCATTGTATTTAAAAATAAGGTTCCTGGACCAGATGAGAGGTTGTCAGCAGCTTTTGGAATCCCAGAGTACAACCAGCCCCAAGAGCCCTTGACTACTCAAGATACTAGAAAACACAAGCCTTATTTCAATGAAAGCAAGGTGAAGCAAATACAGGGGTCCACTGTTGTGCATGAGAATACTCATAATTCCCATCTTCTTCTTTTGCTAGAGCTTGCAAACAAGGAGAAAGAAGCTTAAATTCCACTTAAAACTGTGGCTCAATTAGACAATATGCAGCTCTTGCCCTTCCTCCAGTAACTTTGAAAATCTCTTCATAATCTGAACACTGACACTCATTGTAAATGGAATTCATTTCAGTGCAGAGCACTAGTCAAGCTCGTAATTTTTGCCCAAGGGAGTGCAGAGAATCATAAGCAGGTTTTCTATTCATCCAAAATTAGATGCCAGTGTCACATCATTATATTTCAGGGCAATACAATTAATCATCAAATGCAAGATGTGAGAAGAAATGAGGTAGCTTCAGAAAATGTCTTGCAAAAAATATATTTTTGGTGTTATTGTTGTTCAATAAATGGTCAATTTGTGTGCAGGTTTATAATTTCAGAATAAAATAATATATGAAATGGGTTGGGCTTGTGCCTGTTGTATAACTTGTTCGCTTTGTCACTTTAGTTTTCCATTATTTTATTGTACCCTGACTCTTTTTTTGTTTATGGGAAATATAAGCATGACATTAATTTCATTATCCTATTCTGCATGCAATTTTGGATTACATTTGCAAATGAAGAAGTGGTAAGGAAAAGCAAATACAGTAAGAAGGTTGATTATGCATGCATAACCAAGCAAGTGCTTATTTTAGAACAGTGTATCTTGAGGAGTTGCGATAAAGATTGCCAGGATTTAAGTATCAGTTTTATGAATAAAATTTTTTTAAAAGTGACTGCTATAGAAATTACTTCAGTTCATTGACCTCTGCATGTCTTACCCTGAGCAGCACTGCAAATTGTGATATTCACTATTAGACTGAGTTAAAATCTGAAACAGAGAAACAAGGGACAACTGTAGGAATTATTAAAATCTGTAACTTCTTATAAGCTGTCATTATTGTGAGCAGCCTCCTCTTTTATGACATCTTAAGTGGAAATAAAAAAAACTGCAAAAAGTGTTTTTCAGCATTAGCCACAAAAACAAAAATCCAGAGAGCAAGATTTTTATACATTACAACTAATCTAAAATACTTGTTCCCATAAAATCTGCACTTTGCTGTAAATTCCAAGATATAAATACTATGCATGAAGTAACGAAACCATAGGTTTGCTTGAAGTGATTTGTAAAAATGCAGCTCATTAGCAGGGCGAAGTTGATAGCAGAGATAGTAGTAACACTATTTCTCCTTATGGCATAGAATAATGTTGCAACATTAATTAGATTTAGTGATGCCTACTTCTGTTTCTCATGAAGTCATATTTACGTATTGAAGCTCTGTTTTTAGTTCATATACAGGTGGCCTATCCTCAGTTACAAAATTCTATGTGAAGGGTAATAATGTAGAAATTAATCATAAATTTTTAAATATGGTGGCTTGGATGTGTAATGAAATATTGTGAGTTGAAATATTAGTAGTCATATGCTATATATCTATTTTATTACAGTAATTTTATATTACATGCCATAAGATCAGATATTAATTCCCATTATTAACAATATAGTAAAGCCAATTCTGTTTTTTATTATTTTATTTATCAATATTATTGTATTCTCACCAATACCTTGATATTGTATATAGCACTATATTTTTGTTAAACTATTGTGCTAATGGGGTAATAGCATAATAATATAATGTATGTAATATGTATATTAGAACTATAATATAGTTTTACAGTTATACTATATATACTATACTACATAACCTCTACATACCACCTAAACTAAAGGGACAGAAAGACCGAAGCATGTATATCAATATGCTGCAGGTTTTCTCACCTAGGTAATTAGTATGAAGGTTTTTTTTTCTTTCATCTTCCATGGTTGTTTTTTCTCTTTCCTCATATCCTCTGGTGCCTTGTCATTTTTTCCTTTATTTCCCAACCACCTTCATCATTGTGATACTTTTCCATGCTTTCTAGATGTCTTCCTTCACTAAAATTATTGAAGATATAATCATTCAGTTCACTGAACTAAGGTTGGAACATGGGGTGCTATTCCTAGCATAACCACAAACCTGCAGGCAAATCTTATGTCATCTCACTCCTTGCTTTCACTTTTTCCATTCTGTTAAAAGTATATAGTGTTTTATTGAGCTCCTTTGCCCTCCTAGTGATTAGAAAAGGGTCATGAATAAATGCAGTGTTGTGTTCCCAGCTTGATCTGCCAGTTCACCTTGTGCAGGTGAGACTTGAAAGAGTGGCCAACAACTTTGTGACGTATTGCTTAGTTATTTAACTTCACGATGGCATCCAAATCACTGAAGGGAGGACAGATAAATCCCTATTTTTTTCTATTGGTATATCCTAATGAGTCTCTTTCAACATGCTGGACTTATGCTGGGCTCATATTAGGCATCTGTGATGCCTAATTCATCTCTACAGGTTCCAGGATGCAGCAAGGCACATTCAAATTCTGTGCTGCAAAGATGAGTATTGTGAGGCCAAAGTCCTAGAGCTGCATTTAGTACATTTAGTCAGCCAGACTTCAGAATGATGTTTTTAATATTAAATATAAGCTTATGCAACCATATGTCAAATAGACCGAGATGAAGACAGAGATGAACACATAAATCACAAATGGACATAGTTGCTTTTTCATTTCCCTCTATAAAACATATGCAGTAATTCCAGCAAAACCTGTCACAGTTATTCTACTAGAACAGAACTGGTTATTTTGAATATATAAAAATATCTTGTACTGAATCAACAATTGGAATTTACTATACCGAGTTCACTGAATGCAGTTAAGAGTCCAGCATCTAAGAACTTTGTTCCTCTCAAATGAGGAAAAAGAAAATTTGCAGGACAGAACTAACTGATAATATGAAGCTTGACTCCCACATGGTCATTTTTAATCCCTGGACTCTTCTACAGTGCACTTGTGGTAATCTCCACAGGTGTATGGAATGGTTGTGAACACTTGCACTACTGACAGTGCATGTCCCATCAGACAGCTGCTGATACTGTGAGCCAGGTCAGAAGAATCGAGGTCCACATTAACAGGTCAGATCTCATAATGGTTAATTTTCTGTTGGGTTTTCCTGACAGTATATTGGCAGTGTAATATGAAGCTGCTAAAGGATGACAGCTAAGTGCAGTAGACCAAAATGAATGGTTATGGAAATGTATCAGGAAAAGATGCTTTAAACCCAAATGTAAGCGGTGAAGAGTCAGCGAGGTGCACACAAAATAATGAGGTTTAGAGACCAAGGCAGGGGCGAGTTTGTGCAGAAGGGAAGAAATCAATAGAACACCAAATCAAATGGTTCACATGAGCTTATTAGTATAGTTGTTATGCACAGATGTTTGTTGTGTTGGGTTGGGGTTTTTTGTTTTGTTTTTTTTTCTGCCCATCCAGATTAACTCTTTGTTAAAATTTTCATTCATGTTTTAAATAAGTATCAGCTCAGAGTTATCCAATGGTTTAGAAATTAAATTCATATTGATTAGGGTCATATTCATGAAAACACTGAGTGTTTCCCCTGAGCCTTCTCATGTTCTAGCCATTCAGTTAAGTTCTCATATAGTAGAGGACTATGCTGCTGCTAGAATCCCAGAATCATATAATACTTTGACTTGGAAGGTACCCTTAAATCCAACTCCCTGATCCTTGCAGGACTACCTAAAACTAAACAACAGGACTAAGACCATTGTCCAGACAAAAATTACTCTTCCTTTGCTTCTGCTTTTATTATACAGTTATATAGCCATACATTGTTCTAGTGAAGACAGCAGCAAGCCAGAGTGATTATAATCAGTTCTTTGTTGTGTTTTATACAGAAACAAGCAGTTTACTATGTCGGTTTTAAAAACTGGGAGAAAATGTCATCCTCTCATCGTTAATTCATTGAGTCATCTATTTTAATTAGATTGAGAGTTAGAGAGCTCACACACTGTACTTATATTCATTAAGGAAATACACTGTCAAATCAGTTATCTAATAAGATTGTGCTCCGTTTTATAACACAGGTGGTTGTGATAGCACGTTACCTAAAATCAAAGTTCTGAAATACTTATGTAGCATTACAATCACTAAATATTCAGTACAGAGTCACTATTCAAAAAACAAGAAAGAATGCACAGAGTCTGTAATGGATATAAATTCAGCCAGTTTTTAAGAAGAGCTTCTCTTAAAAAATGTGACACAGTAAAGCAGGAAATTTAATGATGCTACTCTCAGAATTGAGGACATCCCATTTGTCTTTCTAATAGGTGATGGTGTAGCCAGAAATATTCTCTCAAGTTGAGAGGCATCAGCTTTGCTCATTTTTCCAAAAACAAGGACCTCTAATGTTGCACTATGTTCAGTAAGATCATGGAATTAATTGACACCCCAGGAGGCCTTGTGAAACAGGATCAAGCTCTAATCAGCTGCTTGAGTTGTTGTCTCAGAAAGCCTCAGGTCTCCGTGGTAGCACTAGAAGAGCTCATTACATCTGGATAATATATTCCCAGCCAAGTACTTGTGACAGAATATACTCTATGTCTTACTGTTCTTTCATTCAAGGGGAGATAAGGCTGGATCATTTACTTGTTCAACAATGTATGTGTTTGAGATCTTTTGTGCCACAGACACTGTTATATTTGTTTTAAATTGAGTGTTGTATTGTACACTGCTATTCTTAATGAAAATGATCATGTTTGGTGAATTCAAGAGCACAATTGCTATAAATTTGGTACCGTACTAGTCTGATACTCACACATATCACAGCAAGAAAAATGTAGTCTTTAATTATAAACAGGTAGTCTTTTCCTTTTCCACATCTTGGGTATTTTTAAATCTGCCTCTGCAAGAATATGCTCACAGTCTCTTTTAATAATTTTAACAATCTCAGGAAATCTCCCTGGATCTAAATTTTATCTTCTATTTAGTTTGGTTTTGTTTTTCCACTAATTATGCTTATTATAGCTAGATTTTATGCTCCCATTAGAATCAGTACCAAAGCTTCCACTGAATCCAGCTACAACCTGAACTGGATGTGGGGGTGGCTGCATCTCTGATTTGCTGCTACCCAGTTTCTGGGAACAGACCTCACCAAGAGGTGAGGATTAGTTGGACAATTTTAGGCAAACAGTTTTAAGTAGGCCTTCATGCTTTTTTGCAGTATATCCTTGTGCTAGGCAAGAGAACAGCAAAAGGAATTGGTAAGTGGCACCAAGGAGTCCCAGCCAGTCATGAGAATGAGGGTTTCTCCATGCCATCAGAAGAGACAAGAATTTGCACCAATTTCTAAAATATTATTCTAATCTATTAATAAGTAAACAAATGCACAGCAGACTCACAACTAGCTAATTGCAATAATTACTGTCTATACTTCCTGCTGAAGACAGAAATGGGCAGGTAGGACCACAGTTCTTTCTCTAACATGGGTTGTAAGTTGAAGGAAAGGTGTACCAAAACAAATATAGGTTGGAAGTAAGCAATGCCACAAAGTCAAGCAGCATTAGCTGTTAATCAAGAAAAATAGCATGGGCTGATAGGATTCCTCTGCATGCCCCTGGAGCTGATGCATACTGAGCATGGAAGCTGTGACAAAAATCACTTGACATTTGAGTCACATTAACCTACAGCAGTATTCAGCATTGCTGCTGAGCCATCACTTCTTGTGTGTTTCCACTCATTTCACTAATGCATTCACTCTTTGCTGTTGAGGAGACTTCCTCATGATGAAAATAAAAGCTAGCACTTTATCTAGAAAAGTCTCTCCTAGAGGAAAGTTAGAACTGAAGATGTAATGCAAGAATGTAGACATTGCAGAGGGTTGCTGGATTTGTTAGCCTTAATTCTGTTTTAAGTCTGGAGGTGCTGGGTGAAGACTGAACTAATGTCTTCAGTCAACAAATGTTTTTGGCAACCAACAGTCAAATATTCATATTAATTCTTTAGATATATCAGTTACCACAGTCATTTGCTTGTGGACATATTACTGTCATCCTACAAAAGCAGTTTTGGAAAGTAATTGTTTCCCTTTGAGTGCAGGGAATGTTAGCAGGCAATTATTCCCCCATGGTGGCTTTAGAACATGGAATGGAAAACAGTTTTACTCTGGAAATTGCCACAATGGTGCCATTACTCTGAAAGTACCCAGCTGTATTTAAAAATTAAATTACTTTTAATTGTCAGGTGTGTTCCAGGGTGAGCTGCAAGCCATAAGCATTTAACTAAAAAAGAACTCGTAAAAGTATTCCTTACTTCCTCCCTTCTACTCATTCCCATGTCCTCCCTTCCACCAACTGTTTCACCCTTCCTTTTATCCTTCCTTACTTTCTGTGTTCTCCTTTTCTTCCTCTCATGCATATATTTTTTCAATCAGAATGCAAATATTGTTTCATTTGGCAGATGAATGGAAGGATTTTTATTGCTTAGTCTCAGATCAGTGGAATTGTAGCAAGTATAAATGGCAGGGTTAATAAAAAGGACTATATAAAATTGTGTACCTCACATGACTGTAGTTGGGGAGAAGCAGAGGAAAAGAGATATACGTGTGTGTAAACAACCTTCCTTTTTCCATTTCCATTCCATAAGAAATTTGAAATTGTGTCTTTTTCACTGAGATAACCTTAGGTGCTGAGGAAAGCCAAAGCTTCCATAAATAAGTGTTTTGGGCTTGCTTTGGAAAAAAGTGCAAAAAAAAAGCATGAAAAGCTAATGTGAAGAAATACCTTGGTTTCTGGTTAAAACCGTGCAATCAAGTACTCACAATGCAATGACGAAGCAATATTTTACAGGAAAGGTGGCCAGTGGAGATACAATTCAAATGTATGGTTAATGCTTACCCTTGCAAGAGAGTTTTCTGAAGTAGATTGCAAATTCGCATAATGTAAGAAAAAAAAATTGACCAAACTGGATATACAAAAAGTTTATAAATATTTTATAATAAAATTAACAATTATTCTCTGTTGTTATAAGGAATAGAAAATCACCGATATTAGACATCACATTGAATCATTTATGATATTGAATTTGTCTACATGAACTGGGTTTAATATTATGGTATCTGCAAAGAAAAAGTCAAACAGTATTAAAAGGGAGAGGACATAAATGTTTAATTTTATTTATATTAAAGACTATAAAAACTGATCTGATATGATTAGCCTGTATTAAAAAACCCAAACAACTCAGTAAAAAAAGGGTTCTAACAGCCACAGATGAGTTGTGTGATAGCTGCTTCTGTGCTCATCATAAATGCTGTATTTTCCTCCACAGTAATTACATGATCAATATAATAATTTATATATTATTGAAATAAATTTCTCTTAGCCAAATCACATACGAAAGTCACTGCATATAAGTTAAGGTCTGTTGTGTTCTATAGAACAAGCTGTTAGGTCAAAATGTGAAAGATCTTAAAATATGTCAAGTAGGTTTTATCTGAAATGAGGTGTCAGACAAAGAACCACAATATCACACAATCTATTAAATGCAGTGCCGGCACATGCATTGTACTCTAAAAATTGCAATTGGAAAAATGAGAATGGAAAGAGATAAATGGAGGATTTAACTTAAGACTAATTGATAATAACTCAGTCAGAAAAGAGGTAAAAGAAATGATTGTTTCAGAGAAGGAGAGAAAAATTACGCAATAGTGAGCATATTGAAGGAACTGCTTTAAATAGAGGGCAGACAATAATGTCACAATCAGATTCACCGAAAGACTCAGTTGTGTAGAGAGTCAGGGGTATAAGGAAAAAGTGAGTGGTGTATTTTTTTTGTCTTTTTTCTGCATAACAGGAACAGTTCTTCTATCCAGTTTTGAAACAAAAACCCCCTATTCTATCTACATTTTAAGATATAGACACCAAATTTCACTGAATATTTAGTAGGAAGTCGAGATTTCATGCAGTCCTACCAGTTCTCCTATCTGCAGAGTAGCTGGAATACCTTCACATAGGCTGCTGCTGAGAAACCTTCTGGATTCCAGTGTAAATATGAGGGTTTTATGTACCATTTGATCTTTACATTTGAGTGTATTTCATTGTCTTTTTTTTTTTTTTTTTTTTTTTTTTAATGCTTACTAGTTGGTTAATATGTGGAAGCAGATCCTCCATCATCTTTTGTTTCAGCCAGGGGTTGCCTGAGCCAAGTGCAGGACCTTGCACTTGGCTTTGTTGAACCTCCCATAGGTTTCCCTTCTTGAGTTTATCCAGGTCATCTACCTTCACCTGCTGACCAAGTTTATTCAGATGCAGCCCAGGATATGGTTGGCTTTCTGGGCTGCAAGTGCAAATTGCTGGCTCATGTTGAGCTTCTCATCAACCAGCACACCCAAGTCCTTCCCCTCAGGGCTATTCTCAACATGTCTCTGCCTGACATGTATTTATGCTTGGGATTGCCCTGACTCAGGTGCAGGAAATTGCACTTGCCCTTGTTGAACTTCATGAGGTTGTCATGGGCCCACCACTCAAGCCCTTCAAGGTCCCTCTGGATGGCTTCCCTTCCCTCCAGTGTGTCAACTACACCACGCACCTTGGTGTCATCAGCGTACTTGCTGAGGGCTCTTCTTTTGAAGAACAGGAAGAAATACAATAGGTAACTTTGTAATTCCTCACTGTAAATCCCACACTGTCAGAAACTATTCATGCAATTTTCAAGGTGAACAGTAGGAGAACATTCTATATTGTCGACTATGGCAGCTGAGCAAAATTATTTACTTTTCATTCTATTGCCATAGTTAACTTTCCCCTGTGAATTCTTTATGTAAGAGAACAGGGTCTTCTCAAAGCAAAACAAAAAGGGACCATCCAAGGAAAAGTTCATTTATTGAACCACTCTGATGTTCTGCTGCATATCCTAGTATAAGAACATTTGTGTAGTTTTCAGATTTCACACTGGACACAAATACTTTGATTGCTTCACGCATTCTATTACCTGCCTGCTGAGTTTTAGACATCTTGTAAAATATATTTTTCTGTAGTTACAGAAGAAAAGATACAAGGGCATAGATTTATGCACAATTATTCCAAGAAGTGGTGAATGAGCACTCAAACCACTCCTAACCACCCAAAGATGTCCTGTACCAGTCCAGGCAGATTTAATAGAATCATAGACTGGTTAGGTTTGGAAAAGACCTTTAAATTCCAGTTAGTCCAACTCCTCCATGCCCTGCAATGATCAGGGACATCTTGAACTAGATCAGTTTGCTTATCCAAGCTGGACTTCAAAGTTTTCCCTCAAAAAATATTATTTACAAATGCTCACAATAAATAATCTATTGAAAAGATGAATTACAGGTTTACATCTAGGTTGCCTTATTTAAGCGCATAACTCACCGTTAAACCTCTTTTCCCTGCTGTCTTTCTCAAAGATCTCTGAAGTAGTCTATATTGTTCTCAAACTACCTAAAAGACTACATGTACACTGTGATTTGCTGTAACAAGCAGGCCTAATTCCTTTGGCCCAGTGATGTAGAAAAAACTGCATCCCAGGGCAAACAAGTTATGTCCATACTTGGATTAAAGCTTAAGAATCCTCAGATCTGTGTGGTACACTTAGGTATAATGTATTTGTTTTTATTGCAGCCTCGCTGAAATAGTGTGAAGGCTATGCTAAAACACTGCCTGAGTAGATCTTCTGGGGCATGGTGCTGTGTCCATTTTATGACATGGAAATGTTGCTTGCCTTGGAGAAAGCCATTAGATGGGGATTCCTGGGGGAATGCCGTATAATTGTTGTTGGAAGACTACACAGGGCATGGAGAGCCTGGTAAAATCTTGTCCTTGCTGCATGTAGAGTGTGACCTGTGAACTGAATGCAAGTTGACTAGAAAATGAAAGCCTGAGAATGAACTATGATACCTGGACTGGGATGATGGAGGACCAGGCTCCAGGAGCCAATCTATTTGCTGGTGTCAGTGTGCTCAATAGTATTTTACAGCTGGCATCTCACCAATAGTGAATCAAGTGGAACCATTACCCTCAGCATCTTACATACAACACCACAATTAACATGTCAGAATGTTATTTGCCTTTACTTTCATTTAATTTCTTTTCTACTCTAAACTTCTGGACCGTTTCCCTTTTTATTCAGCTATTCACACTCTAGTACCAGTGAATGTAATTTCCTTCTCCAAAGTGCAGCACTTGACAAACATGTTATTGAATTTTGTCTTGATGACTTCAGACCATACCTCAATTTTATTATAGTAATTGAAAATCCCAGTTCTGGTCCCTAAAACATTTGTATGCCCTGTTCTCTTTATTAGTATAATTTATAGATTTCATGCATAATCACACTTAATTTTGTCATCTTAAGCATTAATGGAAATATAAATAAAATTGTGAAATATAGAATACAATTCTGTAGCTTGTTCATGTGCTTATATCTGTCTTACTTTTCCTTTAATCTCATCTGACAATCCTCAAGGGGGACCTCAGTATTTACATCAGCATTTAATACTCTCACTTGTATCTAATCTGGTCCACAGAATCATATTTAGGTTAGCAAACTCTAACAACTCTGGTTGTCCCCAAAGAGGGAGCAGTCTGTCACTTACTGAGCTCTTCATTAATGAGAGTTAGCTGTCATTAATTTTGAATTTCAATTTAGAAATCAGTGACCAAGAGTGGGCTAATGCTGTTATATATTTTTCATGTTCTGTTTACAAACATTATATATATAGTCCACAATATTTGTAGAATTCCGTGGGTTTATAGAAAGCTGCCACTGAAAGTTTTACTGTATTAAGTGATCTATTTTTCACCTTAGTCCTTCTGAACATAGCAGATATATTTACTACTGCTTACTGAGGCAGACAATGTGGTATACTTTTGTCTAAGTCAGCACGCTTTAATGACCATGCAGTCTATTAAATATCTCTTACAGACTCTGGATTTAATAAAAGATTTCTAATTGACTAGGTGTCAGTGGCAACATTCTAGAAAACTCAGTTACATGGGATTTTTCATTGATTTTCCCCATATTAGAAGATGAAATGTCAGATACCATTAATTGTATTTTCTCAATAAGAAGCATCATGCAAAAGTAGCTGCTAGGAGAAAGCACTTCTAGCCTAATGTGCAATAGAAGTATTATTTTTTAAATTAATCCAATAGATAAACATTTATTAGTTATGTGCCTCTGTGGGTCAAACTGATGTGAAAGCAATTACAACCCATAATATAGAATCAGTTTGCAGGCTTCTAGGAAAAAATGCATCAAGTATCTGCTTCCATCAACATAGGTGGTTAGCTCGTGTTTTCCAGTAGTTCTTGCCAATGACAACTTCATCATCCCTGACATCAGCTTGCATTTGGTGTTGTCCATGGATCAAGATAACTTATGTTATAAGTATACACATGCTTACCCAGGCTATATGCTCTTAGGAAGGAATGTATGATCCAGAGCAAAGTTTATGAGACTATGATATACATATTCATTACTACTGGTGGTCCCTGGTTCAAAATACATTTGTGCATCCTTCCTTCCTTCCTGTGTCTGCATTGGTGTAGTCAGGCTTTCAAGATTGCATATTATTTCTACAGATGTGATGCTACAGATTTGCTTTGACGTGATTTCATTTATTATGTCAGAACTGACCACCCGTTTCTATAATTCTAGGGAGATGATATTAGCAGTCTGGATGTGAAAATTCATTTGGCTATGCACAATTTACGGTGGTGCTAGAAGTTCTTATGTCTTCGTAGTCAAAGAAAAATCCATGACCTTTCTAAAGTCTGTGATGTAGCATTCAATTTCCCTGCATCTGATCGATAAGCAAGCAGGAAATTATATCTTTTGCCACGGTAGACAAGCATAATTAAGCAATAAGCCAGTGGAGGTAGATGTGATTATCTTAGGATGCACCTGGGAGCTGCCTTGTTGCTATTTTAAAATATTTTTATGCTAAGGGAACTGTATTAATTTCTGCTGAGAAAGATAAAGTTGGCAGTTTGGAATGCTCACAAGCAGCAGATTCAGTTGTGCTTCACAGAGCAATGTGGTGTATTCACCCCAAACAATTAGGCTTCTCCTTCACCAGAAGCAAATATGGGGCAGGCTGTAAACACTTAATTGACAGTTCAGACAGTTCACAAAAAAACAAACAACCAACCAAACAAAAAAAACCCCCAACCAAACAAAACTATTAGGCTTGGCTGGCTGCCAGTGATTTCAAAGCTTACATTTTTACCAGTTTAGAATAAAAAAATGTGGCCCCCAACACTTGATTTCCAGGGAAGACATCTCTGCATAATTCTGTTGCATACACATTCTAATTTATGCATTTTAATTATACCAAAGGCCTGGTGAATAATTAATGCTAGCAAAACAATGGGTCTGAAGCATAAGCTGAGAAGTATCATTTTTAATGTGCTTTGCAGATTTAAATAACTAATGACAGCTATTTAACTATTTAATTGCAAGAAGATTTCTCTCTGATACAATCAAGTATTAACCATCATTACTGAGCAGCCTGTCAAGGTGAGATGTGTTCTTTCAAACCACTTGTTTTCAAATGCCCAATCTCAGTAAATATCAGTACACTCGTGCAACTGAGCCATATGCATACAGACAAAAGATTTATTTGGATGTTTGCCCTGTGGGAGGGACAACAGGACATGTCATTGGCATCATCTGTAAGATGTAAAATCAAAATTGCAGACACAAAATTCCACTTTGACCTTCTGTCTTCAAGCAGGTCAGCTCATGCAGTTTTCATGGGGAGATTTAGAACTGAATATAAAGAAATACAACAGAGTATTCTTTATTCCTAAATTCAGTAATTTAGAAATTAAGTATTAGCAGTTAAAAATTTGGAGATTCGAAGTTGTCAATGGAGACAGATAGCAGCTCTGGAGAGTATTATCTCATCCCAAACTAAGTTTTTGCAAGAGATGGGATTAATCACCACTTGGCAGTGGCTATAATTTTTTTTCTTTCTTACAGAGGAAACTTAGAATAATGCCTTAGACTATACACTTACCTTCTAGACAGTCTAGTTTAGGTGAGGTTATTTTCACTGACAACAGCAGACTGAAAACTACTGTGTGAGAAAGACCTCTGTCACCAACCTGATGTCACAAAGACCAGGGCAGAGCCAGTCTCAGAGCAGAGAGCTCAGTGCGTCACACTGACTCCCCTTCTGCTTGGTCAAGTCTCAGCCTCAAAACACAAGACTCTCATTAAAAAAGTCCTTCTGGCTCTGCAAGCCTCAAAATATACATTTGCATTGATCTGCTGTGCCTAAATGCTTGCTTCTGCCCTGGCATGGTCCCTGGAGCCATGCTGGGCAGTGTGATGTGCAAGGAGTGGGGTGTCCCAAATGTGCAGAACATCCTGATTTTGGTGTACTCCGTGTGTGCCATGCAAAAGGTGGTGAAAGCATGTAGAAAGCAGACAGCACTGACTACCTAGCACAGAAAGCCTGGTGACAGAAAGTATTAATTTCTTTATGTGTGTAAAATGAAACAACAACTAAAGAATTACAGCAATCCCTGGCAATATATTACATATACTAAAGTACCATCAACTTGTCAATACAAAATTAAAGCAAATGGGTTATACTAACTTCTCTTGTCATGCTTTTCATGTCAGAAGTTTGCTCTTAAAACTTCCATGTGAAATGTTTAAGATGGTATCATAATTACAGCAACATAATGAAAAACTAGTAAAAGAAATAAAGCTGGAAAAGGCTGATGCCAAATTTTGAATATCAGGCCCCATGTTTAAGTGCTTGATTTGAATCTCAGCAACTTTTGCCTCCTATGTTTAAAGTTTTCTCTTATCCAATATTATATATTGAAATTAAAGTGCTTGACTCTCTAGAGCACCCACTTGAGTCATTAGGGAGACATAGAAACTAATTGGTATTCCCTGTTTTCAGCTGTGGTTGCCTGTGCCTGCCTGTGAGGCCTGAGCCTCATGAGCTCCTGTTATTTTTCAGTGATTGTGGTCTTTTTTGTGTGAGTGGCAACTTGCATTCGTCTTGGGTGGGCAGCATGGTGTGTCCCCTCATTCAGAGATGGGGAAAGGGAAGGGTGGCACAGTAAAGGCTCCTGATGAGATGGTATTGCTCCAGGGAAATCTCAGCCAGTCATAGTCAGCTGCTGCATAACACCAAAGAAAATCTGCATTAGTACCAGACTAAAACTCATTGCTCTTTTCTAAGGAATAATACCTGAAAGAGCAGACACATGTTGGTGAAAGCTGTGACAGTGCTGTAACAGTTAACAGACTAACCCTGCATTCATCCACCTGGTGCCTTATGTCTTCTGCACAGCTCAGATCTCCTTCCCAGCAGCTCACAGTGCACTCCTCTACAAGTATCCAAGAACTACCATTTCATGAAGTTCAGCTTAAGCCCAAAACCTCCCTATAGTAAACTTTGATACTAGGATAGATCCTGGTAATTTAGCAGTCCTAGTCACTGTAGTGTTTTTAATATGGGTGACAAAAATGGCTGCTGAAGCACAAGCTCACAATTTGTAATAGTGTCTGTCTTTGCTTCTGCCTTTGCAGGACTATGCTGAGGAGGAGAAAGCTGCAGCCAAGGCTCTGGAGGATGTGAAGGCTAACTTCTACTGCGAACTGTGTGACAAGCAGTACCACAAACACCAGGAGTTTGACAACCACATCAATTCTTACGACCATGCTCACAAGCAGGTAAACCTGATAAATGAATCTTAAGTAGTATGTTAAGTAGTACATCTTCCTTCCTCTAAATTTTTTCAAGTAGGACATAATTTAATATTTGATGTTTTCCTCTTCAACACACTGTTTTTCATAAAAAAATAATGTAAAATATTCATTGTTTCAGTCTTCATCACAATTCATTAATCCCCTTTGACTGAAAGGGCACTGTCCATAGTTGCTCATATATATATGTGCTCAATACCAGTATTCACTGTGAATTTGATATATTTAAATTTGGAATTGTTTATATACCAGAGGGAGGTAGAAGGATCACGTCCTCAAATATCCAGGTCCCTCTTTTGGATGCAGAAGGCATATGACCGTGCTGTTCCAAGCTGGTCATACTGTTTCAAAGGCAGAAAAGCATTTTATTTCTTTAAAAACAGCATGTTTCTTAAGTTAAAATATGTCTCATAATGTTTCTCAGGGTAGAATACATTTTTCCTTGAATGCAGAATATAACAGCTACTTTTGAACAACAATATTTTAATTTTTTAATGAAAAGATAATAGATTTTACTTGTTTGTCATGGGGTTTGTACCAACTATATCATGTCTATACATGGTAGGTATATCCTACCCACATACAACTACTATCCTTCTACATCTGGCTTCTGCATCAGTGTTTTCCTCCAATTCTAGCAAAATCAATATTTCAGCTGGCATTATGAAACGAAAATGCAATTAATTCACAGAAAACTTCATGGTTTTAATAAAATAGTTTGCAATGTTCAGGAATAAGCATTTCTGAACCTCTGATGAGTGTATCTCCTAATCGAGAATATAAGAAGTTAGGACATGTAACAGGACTCCATAGATGTACCTTTTTCTTGTGTTTTTAAACTAGCTCTTACATGTGTTACACAGCTTGAGTTCTCATGTGTTGTTTACATCCATGTTGCCAGGGTATTAGTGTCCTCTGGTTGATCACAGTTCTGGGTGCATGAGGGTTGGGGACTACTTTGCAAATCCACAAATCATTTAGAATACATGAATCATTGGTATTTCTGACAGAGAGCTCCAAATAGTAAATGTTGAAAAAAAGAAACACCACTAAAGGCAAAGCTCCTCACTCTCACTACAAGAAATCTTGTTGTCTTTTGCAGTATTATAGAGGACACAAACCAGCCTGAAATTTTCTGTGTGCATTTATTACAGCACTACATTACTATGTAGCCTAGTGTCTGCCCACCCAAACCATCCTGCTGAATTCAAGCTGTCCAGAGTCAGCTGTCCATGCATATTAATGGGAATATTTTGTTCCATCACTCCCAAACCAGAGCTAGATCCATCTAATGTATTTATGTATTAAATCAAAAGCAATTCCACATCACCATTCCATTAATCCATATAAATGGTTATAATAATACAAAACAAATGCTTTTCCATATTTGATTCTAATCCCTATAAATCCCCATTTGCTGCACAAAGAATTTTTTTCACCCTTTGGCTGTTTTTTTCACTTGTCAGAGATGCATCTGAACTCAAATGGATCCATTTGTGCCCTTCCCTCTTCACACACTTCCTTGCAAAGAGCAGCTTATGCAAAATAAAACACCCTGTTTGATGCACCATTTATGATTGGTTTGCTGGCCAGGGGAGCTTTGGGCAGCTTTCTGCTATAAAGAGGAATATTTAAGAAATAAAATTCTTTAATTTTTAGCTAAATTTAGTACTTTAAAGGCTCCTGGGCATAGCACTAGGAACTAAGAATCTGTGTGGAAATACGTGTTACATACAAAATGTCAGCTGAGAGTACAAGCTCACCCCATCCTGGTCTTTTAAATGTAGTTCAGAAGCTCAGTTAGCACAGGATTAGCAAGTTATCCTCCTTATGCAACAGGGTAATAAAGTCTCCTCTCCCCTCTCACTTTTTGACTTCTAAGCCAAGTCTGGGAATAGCATTAATTTCCCTCAAGGAATAGTGTGAATGCAAAGTTTTCTGTGAGTTCTGTATTCTCCCAGAGAAGAGCCTTTATTCTTCTTACTTATATCAGAGTAATTCTTCAAAGAAAACAGGTTAATTTATGGCTTCCTACGGGTTAGGTTAGATTAGTTTCAAAATGTTGGTTCTGAGAGGGATAGCAGTCACCAGAAAAACTTTCTTCTAAGGATATATTTTCTGTGTTTCCCAGCAGAAATTTGAGGGTACCTTTAGTCCACACGGATTTATTCAAAGTATCATTCTTCTAATGGAGATTAAATAAATGAGGCACTCTTCACATCTCAGTAATAATACAGTGTAGTACTCTCATTTAACCCCATTTAAGTGCTACTACTTCAAAATTTGTATTAAAGTGGCAATGGTAGTTAGAGAAGCTATGAAGGCAGAAATAGAGATACGGCATTAAGTACTTTGTCATAAGTCTTTTGTTTCTCTTCCAGAGGAAACAGATTTTATTCAAATAATTATGACTAATTGTGGTATTGTGGTTTTACAAAATTATTTTTGTGATCTATTTTTTTCTCTATGATTTCAACCATTTTTAAAGTAGAAAGAACTGAGTATTGGACCTAGCAAATATCATATCACAATTATGTCCACTATGAGGACAATCTGGCTTTGTGTACCTGGTTTTTCTGGTGTGTTAGGTTGTTCTAAAGAAGTATACTCAGAAAGACTTTCTCTCCCTCTATGCATGCTAAATACTTTCATACATATATAAAAATACTACATATATATGTAGACATGTACACATACATACTCATACAAGAAAAACTTTCACAGAATATTGAAGATCTCCTGTGACCATTTTTTCATTATCTTCTAATACTGTAATGACCCTGGGGCTTCTAATATGATTTATGTATTTTTGAGTAATATTGTCTGAGTATTAAGCAGATCTTATTTCATTGGTTGTCTCAACAGCATTAATCTCAGTTATTGTTGCCAACATCTTTCCTGATGTACTACGCTATAATAATTTTTTCACTGTTATTACTTATTGGAAATTAATTTCTTTCAATGTGAGCCTGTACAAAGTCTGTTTGAGTGGGAGGCTGTAACTCCCACCCAGATTTATCTGAGCTCCTGGTTTTAAGCCTGATTCTTAACAAGGCTGTGAGTGACTTTCCTGGGAGCACATAATCTTTCATCACCATACACCCCTGTGCATACATATCTCATTGGCCCAGCACATAAAAGTCCAACACACTAATCAACAGCTTTTTTCCTTTGTGTCTTCCCTTTGCTATGGAATCTGTGATTTTTTAAAGTCCTGGGCAGCAGTCATGGGCAGTAGCACCTTTGATAAATCTGCAGCATCTCTCATCAAGCATCAAGGTGAACGATGCTTATTATTGCTTGCTCTGTGCAACACACTGTGTTCTCTGCAACACAAGTTAACTGCATCAGAACTGACTACCTTGGATTTATTGAAATTATTTAAATTCTGGAAAGGATAAGGGTTCTGGTGTGAATGTTTTCAAAATAATTAGTATCAATATAGGCTGCTGCCTGAAAATGTAATATGTGTGGATGTATTTTACATGGTAAGCTGAAAATAAAAGTATAGATTCTTTTTAACAGGGTTGTTAAGACCTGTCCATCTATAAAAGGAAGCAAAACCTGAGCAGAGATAGCTATTTGCTTAATATTGTTATATAGAATCATTTAGTACCTCTAGGTCATGCATAACAATCATCCATTCAGCAAATGTTGAAGTAGTTGGAGTTTCAATTTTTGTATAAATACTCCTTAGCATTCAGCAAGATTCTTAGATGTCAACAAAGGAGAAAATCACAAATATGTTCCATGTACTGCAATATAATAAATGGGATGATAATAATAATAATAATAGAAGCAAGCAGCGAAGAAAAACAAGACTGTATTGCCATCTTGGGGTTTCTGGTGACAAAACAGGTCTTTGAATTTTGCTGTAAAAATTTAGTCATATGGTGAAATACGTCACATTTGCTCATATGGAGAAAATCCCACCACAAAATCACAATCTAAATTTTAGTGTTCTTGAAGTAGGCAGCACTATATAAGTAGGTGAACAGAACTTTCAGTCTGCATCTGTTCAAATGCACATATCTGCATCTTAGTATTTAAATCCAGGCATACTATCACATGGGTATGTTTTTTGCATGAAAGTTTGATTTAGTGCATACAGCTGTGGACACTTATCTTTAAGCCTCTATGGTGCATGTGGATAAAAAATCGGACTCGGGAAGAGATTTAGGTCCTCTTAAACATCAAAACTAGCATTTATACTTACATTTTAGATAGCATTACCCTTTCCATCTAGAAAATTAATGGATAGGAGAACACAGAGAAAGATTCAGGAAAGAATGTAAGGCTGAGACCTTGTTTTTTCATCTTTAGGGAGGTTTTTCTGGCACCTGCATGTTCCTAGCAGAAAAAATAAGTCCCACATTTTGTCTCTAAGATACACCTCTCCTGTTACCCAAACACTTTCCACTTGGAGGAAAAGAATCTGATTTGGAAATAACTGAGAGATTTCACCTTGAATCTGAGAAATTATGCAAATACAGCAACACCAATAAAGCTTTTGCTGGACAAAGTATTATTTATTTGGCTGTAAGAACACATTAATCAAACAGAAAGGGCTACACCTGCAGGAAGGTCCATTGCTATGTGTGCTTGTGTAGTCTCTGCTTTGCTATATAGGTGGACTCACTGTCTCTCTTGTACTGCCATGTGAACAGAGCTCATGTCCTTCCCTGCTGCCACCACTTCTGTTTCTCCACTTGAGGACACTGGCCATTAAGAAGGTCTGCATTTAAGGCCATGTTTTGCAGACAAGGTCTGTAATCTCTCTGACTTCCTCAGAAAATAATCTGAATGGCAAAAGACCTCAGAACTTCTTGCTCTCCATTAGCAAGAGCTTGTGTCTTTAGCCATCAGCATTCTGCTCCTTTAACCTCACAAAAATCACCTTGGTTTGATACTTGTTAAGAAATACATGCACACTTTTAATAAAAGTTTCACATTCAGCACATCCCCAGTAAGAAAGCCAGAACCAGAACTGTATTAAAGATGAAAGAAAAGGAGTCAAGCAAGTAATATGATGTCAGATTCCCTCAAATATCTGGTTTATAAGTAGACATGAAATGATAAAAGAATTTTTAATGCATGGTAGTTATTTTCCTCCTATTTCTAGGTACCAATAGATTCCTATGCTCAAAAGCAACTATCACATCTACAAATTGTCGTGTGTGCAATTTGGAGGGTATAAAATTAAAACCAGTCCTCAAAACTACTGTGAAATTTCCAGGATGCATGTCTATAAACAGCCTCCTGCCCGAAAAAGGGGAATATTTTAATGCATAAAATGAATGATGCTCAGATGTTTTATGAGAGAGATTTAGAGAGGAAGGTTATTACTTATTCTTTTTTCTTCCATCTCCAGAACATTTACCTAGTATCTCTAGTCAGATTAGATGCTTCTGACATGGAAATCACAATACTGAACATGTGATTTAATGTGGTCAACAGTTTGTCAGATTTTTAAAAAAATGATTATTTTGTTTCAGTGAAATCCTTATGTAGTTTTGCTTCAGGCAAATCTATTGCCAGTTTATGTTTTAACTATCACCATTAAGCAACTATTTAGAATGTTCATTTGTGCCTGCATACCCTTTGTCAGATGCTTCTGATTCATCCCAACATTTATTTTCTCTCAGAGAGGGTTTCCTAATTATTTTTTCATTCATTGTTCTATGATGCATATACCAGTTAAATTTTCCCTGTTCTTTCCTTTTAAACACATCATCATCTTCTCTTGGAAACAGTGTACTCTATATTTCTGGCACAGGTCTTGTTTTGTTTCAGGTTCAAAACAAAGATAAAAGAGATAATTAATTTCTGTAGCCTATCCTTCGATTAGAGTACCTTTTTGCCACTGTTCTCTTGCTCTTTCTGAAATCAGTGATTTTCTTATTGTTGCTTATGCCTATACCATATATTACATTCTCTAATTTCTGTTATGGATTCACAGTTTCTTAGCTTTTTATCATGAATTGATTTTGCAGTGTGTATTCTTGTCCATACTACCAAATTTTACTTCCATTCTGACTGTAAGTCTTCCCAAAGAGCAGGTTTTTGATAATTTCTTGCTGAATATTTTTAATTTTATCACACTGCCTTTCTTATAACTAACTTTAAAATTTCTTCTTATTCCTGCAGAATCTGTTCCTGTGACTTAACTCCTTTTATATTCATCCCTTTTTTTTTTCTGAAGTAGCTTTTCTTTCAAATTCGATCACCCTTGGTCCTGTATTATTAGATAGAGAACCGACTGTGATTCTTATAATTAAGGGTTGCAAACATTTTGTATCTTAAGTCCAAGGTTTCTGTTGCTCTCGGAGATTGGACTGAAATTTTCTTTGGATCCCAAGCTTTATTAAATAAATATAGTAATATATATATATAGTATATAAAATATATATAGTAAAAATATACAGTATTTGCAAAGTCAAGAATTAGAGTGAAAACACACTAGAGTCAGTTACCTTTGGACAACCTAATCTGACACTTTTATGTAACTTCTCTTAAATAAAATCTTTAATTACAGGTTGCATATTGTTTTCCCTAAGAAAAATCTCCCTGACTCAGTACTGAAGATGGACCATATTGAAAGAATGAATCCAACTAGTGCAGGGCATGAAACTGAATTGATGATGTGAATTAAATGAGAGGAGAAACAGAGGGAGTAGTTTCAGGAGTAGGTGTAATGGACAGAGAGAGACAGATACAGCAAAACCAAAAAGGCATGAAAGCATGATTCTGAAATCAGAGGACAATGAAAGGTATTCTCAATAAAGAGACAAAAAAGAGACACAAGAGAAAGAACCTAAAGAAATAATCCGTAAATAAGGAAGAATATCAGGATAAAGCACAGGAGGAGACTATCAGTGTCAGCCACTTAGAGCAACCAATGTCCATACCATTCCATTTAGAGCTAAGGACCTGAGTGAATCAACCAGACAGGCTATGTGAAAATCCCATGTCACAGCTAATTCTATTTACAAGAATACCATAGATATTAGATTGCCACAAAATGCTATGTATTGGAATGTACTGGAGATAATACAAAGGACTTATACCAAAAAATTGGCTAGAGTCTGAAAAAAAGGAAAGAATGAAAAGTATGTTGCTGTAGCTTGCATACGATTCCATCATTTACCACTTACACATAATATAAGGCCAAAATACTCTACTTTCTTTGCTTGAAGTATCAGTGCAGTGAAACACACAATCTGTCACATCACAGAACTGATATAAATAAAGGTAACATAAAGCAATAAATTATAGCATCATTCAAGCAAAGAAGTAGTGTACAGTATATGAGCAAAAGCAGGATGTAACCAATAAAATAATAATTATCATCACTGTACTAAGAACATTTATTTTGCCACTTTGAAATGGTCTTAAAGGAAATGCTTTGTTTGTAATGTCGTTTAATATTTTTTAAAATGTTATGTATATGTAGCTGTGCTATGCAGAGTTGTTTCTGCTGTACACTACAGCAAATGCCTATACCAGAGTAGCACCAGAGCAGCAGAAGCAGCATTACCAAATACCACTGAACACACTCCAGTGCTTGGGCATGACTCGAGGCAACAGATTCCAAGGAAATGTCACCAGAAACAACTCTTTCTTTTAAACTTACAAATCTCTGCAGGTCAGGGGGACTTATTAAGAACTGATGATGCCAGGACTGCTGCCCTGCCAAAGCTTTGCTATTTTCTTACTACTTAGTAATAAAGTAAATAAAGTGGCAGTATTCATAATTTTTAAACCACATGTGGTTTAGAATAATGAGATTTCTTTCGTCATTAACCCTCAAAAACCGTCTTGCAAATAATGCAGAGCTTCTTTTAAATTTAATGTCTTTATAAGCTAATGTGTTAAATGCTAGATGCTATAGAATTATATTTGCTGTTCCTTAGAATGAATGCTAATTAACATGTAAATTAGCAATTTAACCCTCTTTAAATTGGAAAAAAGACCCATGGGACACTTAATTTCATAGTTGTTAATGATGGTCCAATGACTGTAAGATATTTCTTAAGTATTTCATTATGTAAGGAATTACAGAAGTGTATTATCAGATTTTGGCATTTAAGACATTGCAATAAGCAGAATGTCAGTTAAAGGAAGTGCTCTTCATTAATGCCTCTGTTATTGTCTTTTATATTCTTCTCAGAGGGTACACTTTTTAATTACTAAAGTTTTACAACTAATTTGTCAAGCTGGAGGAATAGCTGATGCAGTATAATAGACGACTTCATCAAATAAGCAAGGAATCTGAAGGATTAGATTTGTTAAAGAAACTGATTATGCCAAACTACAAATAAATATAAAATTCTGACCTAAAATATCAGTCTGGAGATAAATTTTGTAGAATAATTCCCCAGTGAGAACATGAAGAAACTTTCTTCGTTCATCATATTTGAAAAAAGGTGCTGTAAATCTGGTTAAAATTCAGCATCTCTGGTACAAATAATTTTCCATTTTAAATATGATTAAGGAAAAAATTCTCAAAACCAAATTAATTAAAACACTCTGTTATGATTGACTTAGCAAGACAATTACAATGTAAATTGATTAATTTTGGAACAAAAGGCTTTCTGAAACATTCTGTTCAAATAAAAAGTGGTTCTGAGCCAGTCATACTTTTTTTCATGTTGTGTGAAAAGAAGTTATTAAAATCAACACGTCTCTCTTAGGTTCTCAGTTCTGGAATGCTTGTACATGCAGCACATGGGATATACTTAACAAAATGTGATAGATATGGGGAACCTGGAAAGTGATGTTTAAATTTTATGCTTATTTGAATTCAAACTTTGGGACGATCAGGCTACAGTTGTGCCTGTGCTATTTAATGAACAAGATGAATTATGTTGGTCCTTGCTCTCCTTTTCTTAAATGTCCGTATTCAGATGTCTTTTCCAATTTTTAAATGTTAGTAGTACAGCCAGAAGGAGCAGACTTTGCAGCATGTTTTCTACTAACACCTATGTAAAATGTTACCACTCCTGCAAAAATGTCTGTTCACATAATGTCTGTTCACATTTTTATCATGTCTGATAAGAACTGAGCAAGACGGAATGCAGGCATACAATACATTTCATGTGTCAGCTTCCAGAGTCTGACAAACATCAGCTAATGCTGTTTATAAGGCTCATAATTTGCACGTTTTTTATATCTTTTGTTGTTGTGCTGGTGGCGTCAAGGTCAGTCTCTACAAGCCTTGCTTCAAATACTGGGGTGACAGAGAAAACACGTTGACAGATACTGTGTCTTTTACTACTGTCTGTTCAAAAGTACTTAAATTCATAATTGTGGAAGGACTTGTAGAATAAGTTACTATTCATCCAGATTAAGGAATCTTTTCTGCAGGTTACAAAACATCTGTACATATCTTACCTGGGGTACTTCTGTGCCATAGTCAGCTTTTTTAGAAATACCGTGAATTTGCTTTGCTAGCAAAAAATTGTAGTTTGCAGTGTTCACAGAAAAGTTATGTTTCCATCAGCTTCTTCATAACTTCTGAACAATGCTGTCTTGCTCTTTCTCTCCTCTAGAAAAATAATAATTTTTCTAATTCCATTGGCATCCACAAATTATGTCTGGTCCTATCAACATCTGCCTAGAATCTGCATCTGTTATAGTTGAGTTCATTTTCTGACTGTCTGCATCTTCCATGTAGTAATTAATGTGCAAAAGTGTAGCTGAGCAATAGATTCCTGTGGAGCTTTAAATCATGTTAATCAGCTGTGTTCACATTCATGGAAATGTACCATGTGCCTTGTATGTCTTAGAGGGGCAGAAACACAACTAAAAGCAAACCAGAAACAGATCTGTTCATCACCAAGACAGCAATAAATATAGTGACATTGGTATTTATTATCATAACTTAGTTAATGCTAATGTTAATTAGCATTAATTAACAGTTTCTAACATGTCTGTAGGGGAAAAATGAAGGAGGCAACCCAGACTAATTATTATTTCTCAGCTTTTGCAATTTCGTAATAATGAGGCTCCACCAGGAGCCATTAAAAAGATAAGGGCTCTTCAAAAAAGTTCTCAGATAAACTACAAAGGAATATCTAGAGAAATGTAGATAACATTCATGTGACTATGAACAACAAATATATTATCACAGGTGATGAGATAATAAAAAACAAATGTTTGCTGAACAAAAACTACTTACCACATCAGGATTTTTTATCAGTAAATGCTATTTTTAGACTAGAATGGTGGTGCATGAATGTGAGAAGATGAGAATAATTTTTTTTTGTTCAAAAGGGTTACATGATTTAATTTTAATCAGGTTAAAATATTTCATAGGGAATGAAATACTCTGTTTCAACTTCATTACTAAAAAATACTTTAAAAATGTCTTGTATAATATACACACACTATATTTACAATTCTTGAGATAAAGGACTGATTAAAATTATAACTTTAAGGCATTATGTTTTATTGCTATTTAGATATATTGATCATGTCACTTGCCAACACTTGAAATGTTCTTTTTTTTTTTAAATAAGTTTTCAAAATTTTACTTTTCCTAGTAGGATTAAAAAAGTAAGAAATTCCAAACATCAAAACTTACTGCATGGCAAAAATTCTGGTTCTTTAAACAAGTGTGTAAGTATAGAAGAATTGACAGAACCCCCCTGGTAGCCTGAAGGGTTGTGTACGCTTGTACTTAGCTTTCCCCTGCTTGTTTTCAAGCCTATAGCATGTCGATGGATTCTTAGCACTGCTTCCTTCAAAACAGGCTCTTTAATAATGATGTTTGAAAGTGCAAGTGCAGTTACATTCTATTGCTCTGTATTTACACTTTCCATTTAGGATCTGTGGGATTCAGGAAGGTACTACATCATACCCAGCAGTCGTATAACCTATTGATTATCTTGTGAACCTGCCCTTAGCTAAGGATCTGATTGTGTGAATATCGAATCATAATTAAGTTGAAAGATTATTGTGTAAAGTAATATGTTTAGAGGTTAAAAAATACATTTTATTAAATCATGTAGTTACTAGTATGTGTATACAAAATTATTGGCTAAAAGGTACAATTTCATTTTTACCTTTTAAAAGGAAACTAGATTGTTCAGATTAACCTCCTCTTATTCTTTGCTTGAAAGCAAAATTCAGTCTTTTCATCAGCTCTGGATGACTATCATTTCTGACTTCTGCATTGATTTCATATTATTTTTAACCTGCCATATACCAAACATTCAGTTCATTGACATAATTATAGCCCATGTCAGATTCTGACTTCCCTCCTATTTTGAAATTTAACACAGCATAATGTCCCTTTCCTCAGTTAAAAAATAAAATTAAGATTCTGACCTGTGATTTGAAAACGATCATATATTGGACATGTACAGAAGCAAAAAGTCAGTCATAACCTAAGAACTCTGAACATGGAGCAACAATAAGTGTTATAAAAATATTATGTTATTTCAAGGACATGAATGCAGTTTTTAAAAAAAAATTCTTCACTTATTTTTTGCACAAGGTCTTTCTAAAAGCTAAATCCATAATATCTAAAAAAACAATGCTCTATTTTTTCAGAGATCAACATAATGTATGAACCAGTGGCCCTACTTGTCCTTTTTTGCAGAATAATTTACATTATTTTTGTTTTAGCTCGCCTAGTCCAAAGAATGTAAAGTCACTGTCCCCAGATTTTATCTGTTAGTGCATATTTTAAGAGAAATGTTGTTCCATCTGAGTGCATAAATTCACAATCATCCTTTTTTTTTTTTTTTACGAGAAATTATTAAACTTCAGGGGTGTAGAAAAATTCAGATTATTAGAATAAGAAGCCACAGTATACATAGATTTTCCAGGAATAAAAGTTTCCTGGGAGGGAGTAGTAGGATAAGCTTAATTAAAAGCTTGTTTGTGTCACGTGTTAGGCAAAGAATTTAAGAAATTACATAATGTATTTCAGAAGCAGTGACTGACAGCTTGTCTTTATAATATTAAAAACATCTATGTCTACATAAAAACTAAATGTGTGCTTATAGCATCATTTGATATAGGTGAACACAAAAAAATGTATTCTGGAGTATGGGTAAGAGCAAAGAAATGGGCAATGAACGTTACCTTTCATAGCTCCACAATGCACAAGAGTTAGGTAAGAGCGGTTTGGAATTATTCTCATAAAAGTGCATCATGCTCATTTACACCCTCTATCCAGGGAGCAGTTTCTGTAACAGTATTAAATTAATTTGAAATTATGGAATCACAATTTTAGAGTGTCAAGTAGCAACTCAGTGCTATCTTGCGCACCAGTGGGCTGAACTGCGTATCATGACCATGTGCTTACTTTTATCTCTCTTTCTTAGTAAAAGCCTTAGGCACTGCAGGTTGCTTTCAAGGAGACCAAATATAAACAAGAAATTGTGAACAAATAATATTTTAAGCATGTGGGAAAAAAACAAAACAAAACAAACCCAAAAAGTGCTAGATAGCCTCAAATAACTTTGCCTTTATAAAATGGAAAATTAGGATATCATTCACCTTGAACAGGCCATAATAATAATGTAAGACATATTTGGAGAAGAATTAAATAAAAGAAAAAAACATATAATCAAAATAATCTCTTTTTAATCAGTGTAATTTACTGAGATGTGTTCTCAGAAGATTTTCTCTGATAATCAAAGGCTAAACCAGGATATTGAAGGAGTGAGTTACCCTGAAAAAAATCCCAGACATCTGTTCATCTAATTCTGTAAATAAACCACAGACTGGAACATAAATTGCTGCTTCAATCCCATGCATGTATAAATTAAAATTAATAGATTATCCATCTGAATTTTCTACCTTCATTGGCCTCCCTTCTGACAAGAACAGCACAAAAATACTTCATCCATTTTATGGGTCTCTAAAAAGCTGATCTTCAAGCTATATGTTGCATTATGATGGTCAACAGAGGCATACAGAAAATTTTAAAAGGGAAGAGATTGTATTTAGTAAATGCAAATATAATATTTGCATATATTTGTATAAATAAAAAAACTGTAACATACACTTCTTTAAGGAATCTAGTTTCATAAAGGTGAGTGAGCTTGCCAAATGGACGGGGAAGAGAAATTCAAATGGAAAGATGTGACAGATACCTAGGAAATTTTAAAGAGCATTTATCAGATGGTTTAAGAACCCAAATTGCACAACTGAAAAAACCCAAATAGGTTACAAACCACTAATCTTGTTTAGAAGGAAAGTCAGTTCCCCGTGGCTTAAATTTATAACAAAGTAGGGAAAGGAAAAATGGGTGGTAAAAGATCATAAATCAGGAGTGAAAAAAATGGAAAAAGTGGTGGAAAAAGTAAAAAGGGCAAAAAGGAAAATCTGTAGTCATCAGAGGTGACTGAGGGTAAGAACATTTCTGGAAGTATATTTGAGACATAAAGAATCTTCTGCTCCAAATAGAAATTAATGACTTGAAAATAGTGATGAAAAAAAAAAAAAAGAAAAAGAAAAAGAAAAAAAAAAGAAAAATAAAAAGAAAAAGAAAAAGAGAAAGAAAAAAAAAAAAAAGAAAAAGAAAAAAAAAAAAGAAAAAGAAAAAAAAAAAAAAATAAAGATTTCTCTTCTGTACTTGGGCAAAAGCCAGATGATTTAGACACATCTATCGTATTTCTGATGATTGTAAAGTACCACTCTACGAATAGCTAAGGAGGGTATTAAATAACATAATCTAGAGCTAAATGTTTTTGTATCAGCAGGTTCAGGTTCCCAGAACTTAGGAATTCGGAAAGACATGGCCATAAAGTCTCCTAATCATTAATGTTGATTTTTAATAAGTATTACAGCACTAAGAGAGGCGCATCAAGCTAGAAGCTAGATAATTCCATGTGAGGATTTAAAAAGAATAAACAATTAAATCTGTCATCCTGATAATAGTGCCAGGGAAAATACTGGCATGACTGATACAGAACTCAATCAAATATTAAAGAATGATAAAGTAATCAATTTAATTTTTGTTGGGTCTGTGTGGTGGGGCTTTGGTAGCTGGGGAGGGGGCCAAAGGGCTTGCTCCTGTGAGAAGCTGCTGGAAGGTCCTCTGGCTCCAAAGCTGGACCCTCCTCTGGTCAAGGATGAGCCCAGCAGCAATAGTGGTAACACCTCTGCAATTTACTTGATTAAGAACAGGAAAAGGAAACTGCTTAAAGACCTTTGAGACAGAGAAGAGGGGGAGGTGAGAGCAACATCAGAGTAGAAGGGGTTCCTGAAAGGCTCTGTCCCATGGGAATGGACCCCACACTAGAGCAGGGGAAGACTGTGAAGTGTCCTCCCTCTGAGGAGTGGCAGAAAATCACCTGTGATGAACTGACTGTAAACCCTATTCCCTGTTCCTCTGTGCTGCTGAGGGGAGGAGGCAGGGAGATCAGGAGTAAAGTAATTTGGGCCCAGGAAGCAGGGAGAAGGTGTTTTTAAGATCTGATTTTTTTTCTCATTGTTCTGCTCTGATTTGATTGGTGACTAAATTGATTTTTTTCCCTGAGTAAAATCAGCTTAACCTGTGGCCATGGCTGGTGAGTGAACCTTCCCTAACTTTGTCTTGATGTACAAATTGGAGCTTTTTATTATATCTTCTCCTCTCCATCTCACAGTGGCGAAAGGATTGAGTGAGTGGCCATGTGCTGCCTTGTTGACAGCTGGGCTTAAACCACAAAATCATTTAATGTGGTTTATGTAAAACAGATCTTGTCAATGTAACTTGATTTTATCTGTTTATCTGTTAAAATATAATAAATCCAGATGTCCTCTGTCTTGTGTTACTGAAAAGTTTTGATCAGAGAAGTCCGTTGTAGTCTTTTCTTATTGACAAAAACAGCAAGGAAATGTTCTCATTTATTAATCATTAATTAAACCTCCTTTACTATGAGCAGGCATTTTGTTATAGTATTGCAGCTAGGTTCCTGGTTACCTTTAACTCCTACTCCAAAAGAGATCTGTCTACTTTAAGCAAATAAAAGAGAAAGAATATTTTGGTTCTAACTGAATACAACCCGAAGCAAACTAAAGAAACTCACACCCAAAAGAAAACAATTTAAAATGCCTTTTATGGATAGCTATTTCATCCTATTAGAAAAAGTGATATTTTTACTTCCTTGACACATTTGATAGGGCTTCTTATAGTTACCTTCATCCACATATTATTTTTCATTTTTTACCCTGACCATACATTTTCATCTAAAGTGCTGCATTTACCACAAGTACATACTAAAATGACTCTTCTTAGTGACAAACTTGTGTTCTGGTACATCACTTCAAAACCACTCTGTTGAGGTCTGCTGATTCAACTTTACTTTATGTCAACCCATAACAAAATAGTTTGTAATAGGTTTATCCTTCATGCGTTTTTGTTGTTCCACAGAACTACCATAGCTCTCAAGGATCACCTGAATATACAGGTAAATCAAATTTTAGGCTTAATTCAGATGCCTGATATCTTTCTTCTTGTTTCAAGGAACTTAAAAAGATGCGGATGTGGTAATTAAATGTATATCTGTAAGAGCTGATTCTGCCACATTCCTGCTTTTTGGGAGACAGTCAATCTCTCAATTTCCTCATTTGTAAAATAATATAATTGTAGAGATACCTGTTTTATAAGTAGCTTATGATCTCTCTATAGAAAGCACTATGTATAATCTATGTAAAGTCATCTATACTCTCGTATTGTTACTCTGAAAGGCTGATGACATCACCAAAGTTTGAGGCCAGCCTTTGGACTTGCCTGTTGAATTCTTGAATAATTCAGACTCTTGATCTTATCCTTAAAATGTAGATGCTCTTGTACCTGCTACAATTAGAAGAAAGAAAAATAAAGCTGTGAGACAAGCTTAAAAAAAAAAAAAATATATATATATATATATGGAAAAAGGCTTAAATATTTTTAAAATAAGATAACAAGAAATACCGAAATTTTGGAAGAAGCTCGTCTTGCACAGAGTCTGTAATATGTTTCTTTTCTTTGAACTGATTAAATTAGAAGGAAAAAGAAACTGAATAGCTGAGATGTTTTTTCCCTGGCTAAGGAGATCCCACATGCTTGTGAGTGAGGTAACGTATGGATGTGCAGTGAAGACACAGTCTTGTCATTCAACTGTGACACTTTTTTAGGTAAATTACTCTGTATTCCAAAGTGGCACAAAATATGTCTAATCAAATTAACAGTATTCAGCCAGCTTGTTGCAGCATATGACAAGAAGTTCATTGGAAGTGTTATAAATGTGGGAAGTCAAGTGGAGCATATTCTGGATCCACAAATAGCTCAGGCCCTCAGATGAATGAGTTGTTGCCACAAAATTCTGACCTCTCCCCTATGGAAATGCCTCAATGAAAACCTTTTGGTTTAACTTGGGGCATTCTCATGAACAGTACAAATAGATATAAGTTAATACTGTAAGTTTCAGGCATGAAATCTAATTATGTTTGCTAGTAACTCATTTGATGGTTTGCAGTGTGAATTAGTTTAACAAATAATGTAATTGGTTCCAATATTAGGGTTACAAGCAAGAGAAAATCATGTTCCTTTTTATACTCATTTGACCCTTCTATGGTAAATTTGTTTAGAACTTTAATTAAGGAGCTTTTCAGGAAAGTGGAAATCAATCTTTAAAGCTAGTCAGGTATGCAAGTAAATTTATTTTAATAATGCACTTCGATTCAGAGAAGGCTCTACACATATGACAGGAAACATATACCTAATGCTGACTGAAGAAAGAAGAGGTACATAATAAATATTTATCTAGGTCTACAATGCATTACACAATGATGAATTTTTTTTGGGATGTGTTGTGAAAGCTATTCTGAAAAAAAAAAGTCTGAATGTAAGTGAAAAAAATTGTTTAACTCATGGCAACTTGCCATATTTATTATAAACAAAGATTTTTTTTTTTCAAAGCTACCTTCTATTTGCATCAATACAGTTATGCTAATGTGAATAAGAGTAGGATTTGCTTCCCAGTATACTTGCAGCAACTGTCATTTGCCCCAGCATCTGAAGTAGTTATACTGAGAAATCCAGGTAGATCTATATTCTGGGATGTACACGGTCCCTGGAAGATGCTGTAAAGAAGTAATACCCTCCCCCAGTTCTCTATTCCCTCCAGTCCTCAAATTGAGAGACTGAATGAGAGAGCTGTACAGAAAAAAAGTGTTACCTGAAGCCAGAGACATCCTGGAGAATGAGGGGTGGCAAATCTGGCAAACCTTCTCTGTATTCTTGCCAACAGTTTATAAACAAACAAACAAAAAACAAAAAAACAAAAAATGACACACAAAACAAAACTAAACCAAAACAAAAGCCACCAGATGCTTTCCCCAATTTTATTTCTATTACGTGTGCCAAAACGACACTTATATACTTTTTTATACAATCTGTAGGCATGAGTAGCATCTGTAGCAATGAAAATGTACTGGTAGTACCCATTTTCTCTATCAAAAGTCTGTGTCTGAGATACTCACCCTTCATGCCTTCTTTACACAATTAAAAGAAAGAGATACTTCTACATCTCACTTTATCCCATTTGTTTTAGACAGACGTTTTAAGAAGAGGTGACTAAGTCCCTGAAGGCACTTATTTCAGTGGTTGTAAAGAAAATCTAAGAAACTACTGTAGGCATCTAAATTTCATCAGATGATCAGCAATCCAGAGAAATATTGACCTGCACAAGGAGGAATAGAAATCAGGATCGTAACTCTAGGAAGAAAGTAATCTCAGTACTGCATATGCAGGCAGTGGTGAGTTTGGCATAGGTGCTCATAGGTCCGTAAGAAGTAAGTCCTGGCCACAGAAAAGTGACAAAAAAAAACAAACAAACAAACAACAATCAGTCATCAATAAATTGGTAAAGTACAGATATTTATCCACTGATATTTCATGTTTAGCAAAAGAAAGTAGTGAAGATGCAGCTCCATTAATTTGTTTGAAACTCCTGATGATTCTTATCTGTGCTCATGAGGAAAATAACAGATTCAGAAGTTTTTTGAGTGAGTCTTAGACAGAGAAGCCAACATGGCTCAGACCTGGTTATATAAGTAGATGTTTCCATGACAGGGAATATTAATTTGTAGTCTTTTAATATTCTGTCTCGGTATTTATATAAAAAGGGGTGGGTTACTGTTAGACATGACAATGTCTACACACAGGTCAGACACACAAAAAACAGGGAAAGAATAGAACATGAGTCTAAAAGTGAAGTATAACTCCATGACAATTATATTTGTAGCGGGTGAAAAATAGAACACAGGACAGCTATTCAATAAATCATAATTTATTACCTGTGCTCTGTTTGGATGCCCAGTTAGGCACTTAATTAGTTGAAAAATGCAATTGCTGTGTAAAGCAATGTTAATTTGCAAGTACACCTGCTGAGCTTAGGGTTGTCATTCAGATACCTGCTCCATTGCATGCTGTTGTGTACCACCTGCAGAAAATGTTTGTGCCTGTCAGGAGGGTGGCACAGTTTGTAAGTGAGGAAAACTATGGCTTTGCAGACTCAGTGGGCAGGCCTATGGTCTATCCAACATAACTGCCAAATTTCATTATGATTCCTAACCAGAGCTCTAGCAGCATAGCTTTTTTCCTTTTGATGAGGTGCTGAAGAAAAAAGAAGCTTCTGTCTCTTTAGATTGTATAAAGCAACACACAGTGTTTTTTACCTACTCAGTTTGTCTTCACCTACTGACAAAACCAGATCTCTTTTTAGAAAGCAGTTCATCATTCTCTTAACCCCTTGAAGTCAAGAACTCTATGTCTTCAGTCCCATTTCTCAAAACCTGATGGCTATTGACTTGTAACCCTGCCTTACCCAAAAACTAAGGCCCTGTAGAGGTGGCGAAGGGGAAAAGTGTTTCCATCATGGAGCATAGAAGTGTGGATGTGAACTGGTCAGTTGTGAGGTTGGACATGACCTGCTGAGTACTAGAAAGCACAGTGAAATCAAAGGCAACCTAGCACCATTGTTTTTGCAAAGGATGTTTTTTTGAAACTTTTTGGGTTGTTTCTTCTTCTCCTTCACTTTTATTTACGCTATCTGGAGTGCAAAGCCAGGTTATAAAACGTAATAAAGGCAAAGATTTTTGTTGTCTCAACCAAAATTTACCTGATTTATAGATGTTTGAGGAGATAAAAAAAATAAAATAAAAGTAACCATAGAACATTTTCCAGATCATATATATTAGACATTAGTTCTCGCCTTTATAAAACAAATGAGTTTTAAGAACCTACAAAGCCAAGACAGAAGGACACTTGCATCCATGCATTTATGTCTAATTATAGAAATCTATAAAATATGTTACACACACAAGCTGAGCTTTCTTTCATTATATGCCTATGGATTAAATTCCAAGTGACTTAATTAAACAGGAAAATTTTAATTATATTAAATGCATATGTATTTGTACACTGGAGAAGATTTGTGTATTCATAAGAAACTAGAAAAGTATCATTCGCATGTAGGTATATATCATCTAAACAGTGATGGCACAGTCATTGTTTTATTAGGTAAAAATAACATTTTCAGTCTCTGCTTAGGATGATAACATTTTAAATATATTTTCATTTTCCATTTACATGCTAACTTCAACTAAAACAAATAAGTTGAGCAAGAGGAAATGCATCTTCTGTGTACATATTTAATACCTTCTCTTTTTGTTCATTTCACACAGAGATTGAAAGATTTAAAACAAAGAGAATTTGCTCGAAATGTGGCTTCAAAGTCATGGAAGGATGAGAAGAAACAGGAAAAAGCTCTCAAACGACTCCACCAGCTTGCAGAGTTACGGAAGCAGTCAGAATGGCAAGTATTTAAAATTTATATTATAGTTTAATGCCCTCTTTCCTTGGTCCATGAAGAAATCTTAATATTTCACTCCTACATATTTTGCTCTGTAATGTACAGAGATTGTGTATATTGTAACAATACAGCTCTCACCAACTCCAAATGTTCCTGTTCTACAATCCGCAAAATTGAAAGTCCCTGAGTTAATTACTTGCTATTTGAAGGTTCGTGTTTTTCTCTCCTGTAGCTGGTTAATCTCCTCTCCTCAACTGAGTGGTTTGAAGACATTTTTATTATATCACCATTTTACCTTATTCAAACTGATCTGGATAGATTAGTATAACTGTCTTATCATTTGACAGTAAGTGAACTAGAGAGGAAAAACACCTTTTTGAGCATCAGTACTTAGTCTGTGAATAATTTTCACTACTTTCAGTACACTGAGATTATTCTGACAGTTTCTCTGTAAAGTAATAGAAGTATCATTAAGTGAATGACAAACAAGTAATCAACTGAGTTAAATTTATCCAATACTGTTAGCTCTATTGCTGAATATCAAGATACAGTACAGAGTATGCACTAATAAACCCTTGCATTTGAGAAATCTCCTGTGCTTAACGATACTGAATGCTTCAGCAGAATAGATTGCCACCAGAACAATTGCTCATATTAATCTATGACCATAATGAGCTAAGCAGATAATTAAACAGGCATCCTTTTAAATTCATATGAAGCTTACTTTATCCTGGAAATAATAACATTCAGAGTTTATTATAGACTCATTTTGGCCTATGTAATTGCTTTTGAGTAATCTGGTGAAATATAACACTCTAGTGCTAGTGTATCACTTTTATGGCTACAACTACATTTTCATACAAATCTACTGAAAGAAATGTAACTGCCTGTGGGAAGATGCCTTTATGCCCATGCACTTGAAGATGTAGTCTCAGCTAGACCTTTAAGGTCGATGATAATTGGAAAGCCAGAGTGAGAATGGGAAGGAAAAGGCAGGTTTGCTTTTAGAAAGAGCCAGGAGTCCATAATCTTCTATGAACAGACTGGAAAGACAGTTCTTGCTATTTCTGTTCATAATGACTAATAGGTTCAGGGGTGGCTGAAAGCCATGATCTTGCCAGAGGGGTAGCATTCCCAATTTCTCAGGAAAGACAAAAAGTCAGCCTTTCTAAGCAGAAGTCTATGTAAACATACAATCATTAGTATGCCTAAGCACTATGTCTCAAGTTCTAACAGAGTTCCTTACAACTACCTAATACAATTTGACAACAAAATTACTGTTAATCTTGTGAAGAGAAAAACTGAAAATGAAGCTTTATTTTTTCTGTTCCAATGAGACTTTTAAAAGGATCCCTCTACACACCTTCTCTAAGAGATAATTCCTTTTTGATGTACAAATAGGGGAGAATTTATATCTCCTGATGCCAAATTTGCAGCAAATGCAAATATATTTTCAGAAATCCATACATATTCTCATGTTCCAAGTTGACCCTGCTCCAGGGAGTCTTTATGTCTTTCCAACTGCTTAAGATCAATGCATTTTAATAGCATTTATAAAAAATTCTAGCCTTTTTATAGATAGCTGTTATGCAGATCTGGCAGAAATAATTTATTCACATTTAATTAAAATATTTTGTAATTTTTAATAAAGCACTTTACTGGAGCTGGTTTTATTTTTTTAATGTAGTGCTGCATTGATAGCAAATGTAGATAAATGGTTTAATGAGATGCATGTTTAAAATATTACTTGGAATAACATTTGTGTGGTGGTTATATATGTCTCATCTCTAATGGAAAATTACAACAGTCATCACAGTCTCAGTTAATTATCTATTTAAAGAAATCAGTAGTTTATCATATTTGTCAAAGCCTTCTTAGAATATGTTGTTGTTGTTTTTTTTTTTTAATAACAAGAAAAACAAACCCCATATTTAAAATCTGAGAGGATTTTGAAAAGTAAAAGTGCAATAACTGAAAGTAGAATACAGAAAGGAAAAATACAGCAAAGTTGAATGGTGGCTGATTATGAGAGCACTAATGTTGCCATTGATATTGGTGGAAATAAACCTTTTTCCCTTTCTCCCCCCCAGTATTTGGTGATACTTTAAGAATTAATATCTCTTTGAATATTTCACAAGGTCACTTATTGTGGAACATTAAAAAGACAAAATGAAAATCAACTCTTAAAAGAAAATCATGGATACACTGCTCTCAAACAGTAGAAGGCTGCCTATTTTTTTTATAGAGTTTGGTTCTGCTGATGGTCCTGGTAGAATTGTCTCATTTTCAACAAGACACAAATGCCTTTCCAATGGTGTCTCAGAAAACCAAGACTTACCACAGACCAGATTCTTCTTGATATAACTTCAGAGTAAAACCAATACTGTTTATTCTGGATGTATATGGGTATAGCTTTGAAAAAGGAAATTTATGTGCTGACTTCAAATCATATGGTATCATTTAGGTAAAGGTTGTCTTGCCCATATAGAATCCCAGGCTCAGGGCTAAACTGCACATTTGCCCTTTAGAAACTTTTGAAACTTAGTTTTCCCTCAAAATGTGAGTTTTGCCTTAACTTGGTTACTTGATACAGCTTTTTTTTTTTTTTTTTTTTTTTTTTTTCCTATTTTTTTACCTTACAGCATAACTGGGAGTGGACCATTGCTTAAAGCCCCCAGGTTAGTCATGGAAAAGCAGCAATCACCAGATGGCATTTTACTGTACAAGGGCAGCAAGTTCACAACCAGTTCTCAAAGAATCACCGCGAGCGAAGGATTGGGTTTCTCCAGCAGCGTACTAGAGAAACAGCAGCTTATCATAAAGAGGCACCAATCCCCTACTGAAAGACCCCATGCACTTGGAAATCAAGCCTCACAAGTATTCCCAGACAGCACCAATACTTTTCAAAGGGTAGGAGTGTCTTTCTCATTCTCAAAAAAGGTCCCTTTGAAGCTTGAGTCCTCGGCATCAGTCTTCAGTGAGAACTCTGAAGAAGGAAATGATTGCAGTGAATCCTCCAACCATAAAACAAAGCAAGCTCTTGAGGACTGTTTTTCTGGCACACTTTTGGAGGAGGACATGAAAGCAAGCTTGGATAAAGGGCCATCTATTACACAATTCCAAATGGATTTGGATACCAGTTCACCAAGTCGTGTAGCTGTAAAACATAAAATGCTGAAGGAAAATGATAAAACTAGTGATAGAGAATTAGAAGACAAGGTCAGTGCTCATCCTTCATTTTCCAAAGTCAAAATACAGCTTTCAAATTTGGATTTTTCTGGCTCACACAGAGAAAAAGAGCAAGAGAGCAAATTGAATGAGTCTGAGCAATTGTTTGAAACTCTCAATTCAGCTTCATGCCAAACTAACAGTTTTTATACACTGGCAAACACCTGCAAGCACAGCAATGCCTACCAGCCCGACCATTTACCTGAGCTCCCACAACAACCAGAACCTCAGCTGTCATGCACAAGCAACATTAATGAGAGTCTTGCTGTGGTAAAAAGAGAAAGATCTTTGGAGTATTCAAAATCTACAAATGGGAATATGGAAACACCTCCAAAGGAGAGTATGGTTAAAGATATTAAGCCACAGACACTGCCTTTCCTCCATGTAGTGAGCAAAGATGGCACAACAGCTCTGCAGTGGCCCACAGAATTACTTTTGTTTACAAAAACAGAACCCTGTATTTCATATGGCTGTAATCCATTGTATTTTGACTTCAGACTCTCATTAAATCACAGAGATGCTAAACAGCATGAGACAAAGAAAGAAATCTGTAAAGAGCACTCAATAAATAAGACTGCAGATGAAAATGAAGCCTCAGGTTTAATAAAATACAAACAAATGTCAAATGAACAAGATAATCAGTTATTGAAACCAAAGAAGATGAAAGGTTCCCTAAAGCCAAGAAAGGCCAAGCAAAAAGCTGAGTCAGACATAGGGAAAGAAATCAATGAAAATGGTCAAAAATGCATTGCAGATTATTTGAATGAAAGTATACCCAAAGTGCCTGCTTACCTTGATGTCTCACAAAAAGATTGTATGACAGAAAAAAGTCTTCATACAACACTGAGACGACCTTTAAAGCATCATTTTCATAGCTGTGAAAGAAAACATCAGAACATTAGAAATGAAAGTATTTCAGTTTCTGCTTTTATATCTAAGATTAAAACATCTAAGGATCGAAAATGTCACTTAATCTATTCTGAGGAAGAACATGAAAACAAAAATGACTGCAGACCTGCTCAAGATGTGGTCAGCTGCAGCAGTGACGTAAGTGACAATGGAAAAGATTCTAGTGGAAGTTTCCTGAGTTATAAATCCAGTTCAAAAAGCACGTATTCAGAAAATGAAGGATGCGGAAATTGCATGAGATGCTGGAGATTCCCGTCTCCTCGAAAGTCCTCCTCTGACATATATTCTAGCTATTCTGACACTTCAGCTAGCGGTGCAAGTAGATGCATAAGTCCCACATTGAATAATCACCACAGAAATAATTTCCTTTTCTGTTGTAAAAGAAAAAGCAAGACAGCTGAGAGGCACAAATGTAAACACAGAAAGCACAACTATATTTTCTTTTCTGATGAAACAGATGAGGATTATCTTTGTCATATTAAGAATCACAGAACTAGAAACTGTACACAGAGGGACATGGTTAAATGTCAAAGATGTTCAAGACGTAAAGTTTTACAGCACAGAGACAGATCTAAACACAGCAGATGTAGACACCGGCCTCTTGTCAAAGTGCATAGTAGAAATAGAAGCTATCTTAGCTCTAAAAGTTGTTCCACCAGACATTCAAGAAGCAGCGAAAGATCATCTAGTAGCAGAATATCAAGAGGTAGCAGTTCAGGATCCTTCTCAAAAGAGACTGACAACTGTGATAACAAAATTAAAGGAAACACAGAAGGAGGTTTTAACACCCAACAAGGAGATGCTGAAACTGCCCATTGTAACTCTCAGAATGTGAATGGTCAGTCAAAAACTTTTGCCACCTGCTCTTCTGAAATTGAGGCAAAAGACATGTGTGGAAAAAGAAAGTCAATGACAGCCAGATTACTTTTAGAAAGAGTGCAGTCCAAGAAAACCCAAGAACAGAAGCCAAATTCAGATAGATTTTCAAATACTTGTGGGACTGAACTAAAGGACCACTTACAAAGTCATTTGACTCTTCAGTTTTCATCTTCAGTAGATGTTACAACACTACCTTCGCCAGAGAAAAGGCTAGGCATAGGTAAAAATGACACAGGACATAATAAAATCAGTTCTTTGGAAACCAGTGTGAAGAAAACCAACTTTGAAACATCAGAGATAACTGACGTTTCTCTTTCAACAGGCACTGATTATGATCATTGTCTTTTTAAAGACATCATTCAACTAAGAACAGGCTATCAGAGCCCAAGCATAAAAAGGAACACAGCAATAAAGGAACAAACCAATCTTTTCATTAGTGAAGCGCAACCCTTTATACAAAGCTGTGACCCAGTACCAAATGAGTTCCCTGGTGCTTTTCCCTCTAATAGATATTCTGTTGTTGATAATTCAACGGAGACCAAAGAAGAACTACATGATGTAAACATGAACTCAAACGGGGCAGAAGTTAGTACAGACTCTATTTGTGACAATGCTATGCAGAAGTACGATGACACAGTAGATGACCCAGAAGCATACAGTACATCCACCTCTCCTCCTTTAACGCAGCAGCCTATCACATTTTCACCAGAGGAAGTAGACAAATACAGGTTGCTGCAGCTGCAAGCCCAGCAGCACATGCAGAAACAACTCCTGGCAAAACACCTGAAGGTTTTGCCTGCCCCAGGACCAGCTGCCTTCTCCACAACACCAGCACTTCCTGCCCTCCCTGTCCCACAGCATGCTACTGTCACCACCATCCACCACACACTGCTGCAACGCTTTGCTCTCTCAGCATCTGTACACCCTCATGGCAGCCAGCTCTCCCTGGCACACTTCCACCCCCTCTCTCAGGCACATTTTGCCCCCATATCACTTTCTCCGTTGGCACCGGCCCTCATTCCCACCCACCCTGCTTTGCTGACAGGACAGCCCTTGCACTTGGTCTCCAGCACCCCCCTCCACCCTTCCCCACTGACCTTCCCCGCACTGCCACACGCTGCATGTATCCCAGCCTTATTTACACCACACCTTAATGCAGCCGCACCTGTTATACATCCAAATCCTTTTGTTCATCCATTATTCCAAGGGCATGAGCCCCATCACCATTCTTGCTCTAGTCAGACACAATTACCTACAATGAAAGAAGTTTTCAATGTTTCTAACTATTTAAACTAGCCCAAATGATTACACTATGGCTCCAAGACAAAATTTGAATAAAATACATTATTCAGTGTTCAATCAACATGTCTGAGGGGAAATCTACTGTTTTGCTGAGAGTGCAACAGCAAATATTTTAAAGTCCACATTCTGACTGACAGCATATGAATAATAATTTAGTTCTAGTATCACTGAGTATAAACAGTTTTAAATCTTTTAATGGTACTATCACAAGGAGAAAGAGGTCCAGCTGGTGTCATTCTATAGAAGGTTTGGAAAGCAACAAGAGCATCCAGACATACCTAAGAATAGAATCATAGAGTCATCATGTCCAGCTGACACTGATGAGTGATTTAAACAGCTCAGTTTAAGATAGTGCAATCTTGACACACCTCACAGGTTTGCTTTGTATATGCAATGGCATAGTACTTGGTCTGGTGAAGGTATTTCAGACTGAGCAAAACAGATGTCTGGGACAACAAGTCTCTGGTCTTCTCTTCTGGCCAAAATAAATTGGGGATTCTCAAAGTGAGGGGTTATGAGTTAACACTGGAGAAGAGGGTACTTTAGTGATTTTATCTCTAAGCTATATTTCTTGGACAGTGTAAAGGAACTGCGGTCTGGCCACAGGTTCATAAAAAAAAGTTACCTCGGTGTAGCGGACTCTGTGCTGGCACAAGCAGGCTGCCACTTTTCTCCCTAAGCCAAGCAATCAACAATTCAAGGGAAAAAATGGGATGAAGCCAAGTTCTTTTGCATTGCCTGCCTGTGTCTGCAGTAGCCTGGAGTTGTCAAGCAGCTAGTGCTGTCTTTGAACCTCTTGCATCTTTGGCCAAGACTGCAACATTTATTTTCTACCAAACAGAGCTCTGATGTGTGGAGGAATCTCAAAGAATGTGTACATATGTTTCATGATTTCAAAAACCCTATGAGCAATTGGCTGGTCCTATGAAATTGTGCTGATATTCACAAAAATGCAGAAGTAAATTTCTGAGTGGAAACTGTTTATCCAGACCAAATCTCATACAATTCTACATTTCTCATAATTCCAAGGTATATTGAATTTAAACAAATAAGTCGAGATTCTTTGGATGGCTTCCCAAACTCTCAGTATACAAATAGAAGTTCTGAATCTACCATGTCTGAATGCATGTATCCAACCTTCAGGGTAATGTGTGGATGAAATTGCTAGAAATAACTCTGTATCTGGGAGCAGATGAGGGCTGCAGCATCTCTTTGAATGGTACAGTTTTACTATTTTATAGTGTTTCTAACTTAACATGGGATATTTAGCATGAAATTAAGTTCATAATTGTGGTTAGACTGCAGGCATGCTTCCCCATGTAATTGGGCAGTGAAGTGTCCAACAGAGAGTACCCATTTGTTTGGATTAGAAACATCTGAAATTATTTCAATCCATTTGCAGTAATGTATGGCATAATTAATGAGGTATTTTTCAGAATCAATATAAAGCACATTTAAAAGCTTTGGGAATATTTTATTCTGTTATATTTGGCTATCTGAAGAAACCGAGAGATCTAATTGCACTTAAATATTTAAAATACAAATTAAGGGCAATTTTCTAACTTAGTTTTAATCAAACCAGATTGACCCATTGCAATAAAATGGAATTGGTTTAATTTCTAAAAGCAGCTGCTTCAGCATAAACTGGTATTAGGCCAAACTTTTAAAATGGATTTACAAGTTTTGACTGCTTGTTTTGCATTTTCAGATTTAAAGTTTCTTTGGATACTTAACATGTTAGCCACCAAATAAAATCTATAAGGAAAAAATCTGGAGACTGAGCAAAAGAAAACCACTTTAGTAGCAAAAAAGGTTGGTGAAACCAGAACCTCAAATATTTTTGATTGGGTTCCCACGTAATTTATTAATTACATTAACAAAATAGATTAATATACTTTTGGAGTCACTTATCTTTAGAGTTTAATTTCCTCATTTTAAATCTAGGGAACTTCTTTAATTGAACTAATTCCTTCAGAATAAAGAAGACAGAAATTTTCTTTGGGAAAGATGTTAAAAATAAATATTTCGACAGTTTCAAAAGTCTTCCTTTCATTTTTCATTAAAATCTTCCCAAAACTAGATCAGAATTGCATTTCATTTCTATACTTCTGAAACTCCATTTTCTGAGAATCAAACATATTTCAGTGAATGTGACTTAACACTTCTAAAAGCTAGTATTTGCCTTCTTGGAAAGATAAATCTCACTCAGTGGACCACTTGATAACATAAAAATTCTGTGGAAACAATCTGAAATAGATGCTTTAAAGGAGATGGTCAACCTGCACTCCAGAAGAGGCTGCCTGAGCTGCAGAGTCATCGCCATCAGTTCAGGGTTAATACCAGCTGAAAAGATTCAATTTCCAGCCCTACATAGTTTTGAATTTATAGGCTAAGTTCCCTTTCCATTAAAAAAAAACAAACCCAAAACCAACAAACCCCCCCCCAAAAAACCCAACCCCAAAAAACAAAACAAAACCCAAACAAAACAGTTATTCTCATTGTATATAGTAGTTTGTTTGAATCCTAGGTAGATAATCCCAAGAGGAAAAACTGGAACAGAGGAAATAACAGGCTAGTCTTATGTTTAATGTGTACATACACATTTTGTATCCCTGCTTCTCACAGGCAGTGTTAATATTGTAGAAATTGCTATGGCAAGAAACCTGAACAACTGAAACTTAACAACGTCCTACTTTGTAAATAATTCATGGAAAATAGTTTGATCTGTTTCCCTTAATGTATGCACAACGCAATGGTATTCTAGGAAGAAACCAAATCATAGGATATCCATGCATCATTGTATATACCAACATGGATGATTTGGTGAGGCAAATTAATAAATAATAATGATTAAATTTATTTCTTGGAACAATAGGAATAAGGATTTTGAAAGGTTTTGGTGGGAAAAAAGAGAGATAAGGAAGGCACAGAAACAGCACAGTAGCAAATCAGCAGTCACTGGCTGCCAACAAAATGAATGTCCAATGTTCTTGGTACAGAAAGGAAGTTTCTTGGAGAAATGTAATAAAATTAACAGTACAGCTGAGATGATGTATTTCTCTGCTTGCTGCCATATTTGTTTTTCTTTGGTAATATACTTTAAATGTTCATCATTACTATAATTAAAAGCATAACTGAGCCTTAAGTATGGACCTGGGCTACATTTCTCATTTTATTTAGACTGATTTTTAAAGTAATTACAGTATCCTTATGGCAGCACTATATACTCTTTAAGTTAATAATCTATTTAACTTGATTGTATATTCTTGGTATATATACCAAGAAAACAGGTGACCCATACTGGAAAATTACAATTTAAACATTTTCTTGAGTTACATAATCATGATTTGATAGTTATATTATTTCTTTTTAACTGAGGAACTTCTGGCATACATTTAACATGTAAATTTTTTTGTGTAGATTTGCATTAAAATGTCATTTGACCAGATTGATTTAAAAAGTGTTACATTTATATTAAAACTGGATAATACTCTGGCTAGTACAATATGTAAACTAGTAATTTTGTTTTGTATTCTCTGTATAAAGTGTTTTATATTATACAGTAGCTAAGTGAATTGCACTATTGTACATGCAACACGGCTTTTTTTTTTAGGTTATTCAAAGAATTCCTGGGAATGTAGTTTAATGCAATAATATTTTTTTTTTTTTCAATAAAAAGGCTTACTGGTATAAAGAGTGTCAGTCATGTATTTTTAATGTTAAGCAGTCTAAAAGGCAGCAACATAATAAAATGCAGAATGATGCAAACATATTCTGTATTTCAATATGCAGAACTGAAATGCATTTAACTCATCCCTGTGGCTATAATCCTGAGACTTCTTAGAATGTTTCCTAAAGATTTTAGTATGTGTTACAAAAGTGGGTTGTTTAAATGGAACTGAAAATAAATATTCCTTAACAAAATTGCTTATCTATGTGGTTTTTGCAACTAGTCTTAATGCATCAACATCCTTCTGGATATTTTCAATGCACTAATCATTTTATTTAGAATTACACTTATAACTCACTTGTCAGGTTACCTAATGTCTCTGAGCTATGATTCCTAATGCTTGTGTAGAAGGTCCTTTGGTAAAGGATGTAACAGTAGGATCCAAACACTATTTATTCGGTTTTTAACCATTCTTTAAATCTGACCTTAGTCATGATAAGAATCTCTTTTTCCCATTTTTTTTCCTCTTATCTTGTATGTTTACAGTTTGATCTCAGACAGGGGACAAGATTTTTCTGAGAGATTCTGTTTTCCTAGTGTCTGCTCAGATGGGAAATCTCCCTGCCCTCTAAAGGCATCCTGTAAAGTCTGAGGTGAGCTTTCAGGGCTTCTTCCACCACAGTAGTGAGTACTGCAGATAAAAGACATCTGTCCCTTGGGCACAGGCTAGGCAGTGTTGTGTTATTACCCTGACAGGCAGAATACACTAAGACACTAGAACAGGTTGCCTACAGAAGTTGTTGATGCTCCATCCCTGGAAGTGTTTAATACTAGGCTGGATGAAGCTCTGTGCAACCAGGTCTAGTGGGAGGTGACCCTGCCCATTCAGGGGGGTTGGATCTTGATGATCTTTAAGGTCTCTTTCAGACCTAAACATTCTATGATACTATGATAACACAGAATAAACATGACTGCAAAATCTTATAGCTTGTTTGGCAACAAACTCCCCCCTTCCCCTTTCCCCTTCCCCTTCCCCTTCCCCTCTACCTTCCCCTTCCCCTTTTCCTTTCCCTTCTTACATCTTTCTCCCTAATGTGTTTTGCTTCACTGTTTATTCCCACATTCAATGACATCAGCAGAGCCAAAGAGGCAAATGAGGCTGAGCACAGACATTTAAAAGAGAGAGCTAATAGTGCACAGGAAGAAGGCTGGAAACAAGTTAGACCAATTTACTTCAGAGATGACATTGGAGAACTTGTCACCTCATGCAACGCCAGTAAAACCATTCCTACTCTCTGCTGGGAAGTATTTCACTTCACTGCATTACCTTATTATGCAAAACAAGCATTTTTATATATTTTTATACAGATATATAAAAAATCACTAGGAGTATGACTTATTACCTTGCTCTTTCTATATACTAGGCACCATAATAATGTATGTGGGCATAACAGGAATCTGCATGTCAGTGAACCTCACTGATGCCTCAGTGAGATTGAGACATGCTGTTGTGATGTGCTGGAATGTCTCTCTGCCCCAGAGCTAAGAGGGATGAACTCAATAACATTTCAGGTCATGGAAATGCTCTCAGTGTCTTCAAGATCACCAATCTGTCAACACCTTACTTGACTATAAAGCACACAGTGTTTTTTAAATGCTTTTCATTATTTTTCAATAAACACATTATTTTCTTTAACAGAAAACACAGAAGAAGCCAAATAGCCAATTACAGATATTATAGAGAGAAATAAATCTACAGTTACAATAATGGATATTTATTTTAAACATCTACTGTTTAACAGTGAATAATCTGTTTTGTGAATGTGTTTAGAAATGTTCTTGAGTGAGATGTCAAGTAGTGGGTACATGACTGTATTAAAAGAAGACTCAGACCAAACTCATTTCTCATGACCTAGCTATAAACACTTCAAAATAAAGATAAGGTTGAAAAGCTTGATAGACTTTCACCAAGCAATGTAAGCAGTTCTGCTGCCTCTACTTAAGTGCACATCTAAAACTTACATTACACACAAAAATCAATATTTCATTCTTATGAGCAAATAAAATTTTTAGACCAAATGAATTTGTCATTTGCAAATCAATAAATTAAATGTATCTATCAATTTTATACAGAAAATTGTTCTGTTCACTCCAAGTTTTGTATACACACAAATCAGCAACATTAATAAATAAATCACTGAAAATGCAATGGACCAATTAGTCTCAGACAGCTATAAACTGACTATTGCTATATAAAGCAATATGTTCTATACAAAGAGGGTTGAATTATAATTTGCTTTTTTCTTTTTTGCAAGTAAATTATGGGCTAACTTTCTTCCAGCCCCTGTGAGAAACTGTACAGAATTTAATAGAAATCAAAATCCCCTACATAGGCAGGGAGAGGGAGGCATTGTGCAACCTGGTCTAGTGGGAGATGTCCCTGCCCATGCAGGGGGGTTGGATCTTGGTGATTTTTAAGGTCTCTTTCAAGCCTAACCATTCTATGATTGGGAAAGGGATGTGCATCTTCTTAGGGATTTATAATTGCATCTAATAGAAACAAATATCCCTAACAAAGAATTCTGCATGTAAATCAAAAGAAAGATGTACAGGTAGGAAATATCTTTAATCAATTGTTGCATAACTTCACGGGTGAAATACTGCAGAGTTCCTAAAACTATTTTTTATCCCTTGTCCCTTATGCTTAGTAGGTTTAAGTTTATGAGGAAATGCTTAACTCTCAGCTGTCCACATTGTTATGAAGGGGAAAACCCTACCTTTATCACAGAAGGTAAATTCACTAGAAATGATTGGTCCTTGATTATGCCAGAATTTCTCTGAAAAGATTCCAGTCTTCTTGAGAGTACACTCCACTTTAAAGTAAGTGTGCATTTCAAGTAAGGAGCACCTAAAGGTTTGATTGTGGAGGTGCAGGTGGTTTTATCTACTTAAATGATGATCCTGTTAATTTAGGTTCCAAATAGAGAGAGATAAATTCACATATGAATATTGAAGGACTTAAACATATTAAGAGAAAAGTTAACAGTATGTGTTACTTAAGTTGTTAGTTGTCAACTGGGACAAGTTTCCTGCTCACACAGGACTAGATTTTTTCTGTCTTGTCCATAGCATGCAACCAGTAGCTGAAGTACATAGGAGAGATGCCTCTTCTTTTCCCTTAGACACATGAAAAACTGAGATTATCCTTTGTCAATTTTTCAGTTTACCGGTAATTTCTTGGAAGGTCTCTGTGACTTAAAATATTTAATGCTTTTATTAATATTATGTGTAATTACAGTTATGATATATACCACTGACATATCATAAGTTTAATCCTTATCAATGAGCTTTCACCCATCAAGCCTCCCTCTCTTAGTTCTGCTCTGTGACAATTTTTTTTCAAATGCTAAATTCTCTGGTTTTATTTTTCTTAAATAATGTGTTAGATAAGAAGTTCTTATTTATGTGGGTCAGGGTGAAGTATAATAATGAATCTTATTATGGGTTCTGATCAGTGCTGAAGAGTTGAAAGTAATTTTGTGTCTCATCTCACTGTTGCCAGCCCCCACTAGCTTTTCACAAGACTCATTCTCAGATGCTGAGGGCAGGTGAGGGTGCCAAAATGGGACAGCAGAAGAAAGCAAGTGAGCACAAGGTCTGCCTGTGAATATGGTAACAAGCTGGGCATGGGCAAAGTCAGTCAAAGAGCAATTTCAGATTCCTGACACCTGGAGAGAAGGGTTTGCTTCAGAGGGTGCGGAAAACACCAAGAAAGGCTTAAACTCCTGATGGATAAAGATAGAGAGGCTTGCAAGCTCAAATGAAACCTCAGATGAGTAGTTTTAATTACCGATTTCAATAAGATTAAGACTAAAATACCTCCTGGGAATTTTTGCTCATGGTAGGCTGTAGGTTTTACAAAAAAATTTTTTTTCATATGTGCTCCCAGTCAAGTCCTAAGATAAACAGGGTCAGATTATTATGAAAAATAATGAATAACAGTACAAGTGCTTCAAAAAGTGCACAAAGATGTGTCTAGCTTCCAAGCAAATGATTGGTTTACCCTGCTTGATGTGATTTACTCTGCTTGATGTGATCTGTTGATTCCTACATCAGGGACATTTGAAACAACAGCTTAAGGGGTAGTTTTCAGTACATATAATCAAACAGCATGAAAGATTATATGTTCTCAATATAATTACTGGAACGACCACTGTTGAAATCTATAGGCACATAGATATGCCTGTTAATACAGCATTTGAAGGCACTATAGACTTCCCATGACTTAGAATCAGCATATATATTTAGGGGGAAAAAAATTCAAACAAAAGCCTGCTACACTGAATTTAAATTTGAAAGTGACTCTACAATAAAAAATGAACTAAAAATTCTCAGCATGTCTTCGTGTCACAAATGTATATTAATGCTAGTCTTAAAATCCTTCTAGAACTGTAAAATACATAAACACTTGAATTATGCTCTGAAATTCCTATTGCCCATGTAACACAAATCCTTTCTCTCTGCATGACTAGGCTATCATGACGGTAGCAAACCTTGTAAAATGAACAGTGAGAACTATATGGTATTTTCCCTTGTTGCTAATTGAGTAAATACTTGAATTAAAATGTTCTGAATTTAAAAATTCTTTCTAAGGTCATCCATCTGTAGTTGGAAGCAGAGAAAGAATTAGACTGTTACTAAGACTGTATTTCCAAAGTACATCAGAGAGCTGTATACAGACTATAATGTCCATTACAGGCAATATATTTGAAAGGCTTTGAGCACTTTAAGTTAGAATACATGGGTAAATGGTAATTTCAGTTTTTCTAAAGATTTCTCAACGATTTCTCAGGAAATTTGCTTTAGCAATTCAGAAGGGATAGAGACACCATGAGCATGATCAGACAGTTTTAGACTGAGAAAGTCTCCTCAGCTGCTAGGAAAACTAAAAGCATTGCATGAAAATCATATCACAATCCTACCTGTCAGCTCCTGTTGGAAAAACATTTTTAACTATTCTTCAGAATTTGTTTGGCCTTCACAAATCCAAAAATAAATTTACCATGGAATACTGAACAGTTTTCAGGTCTAAGCCTATAAGTACCTATGGAGAAAGTTAACAGTCAACAACACTGAGTGGCCTTACTCTGTGACTATGTGCTACTGGCTTCTCATAAGCTTGGTCAGTAAAACTGATGGGCTTCAGGTGTGCCACTGTACAAGGACTGACATGGACAGTGACCAGCAAACTGCATAAAATGCCATTGACTTCTGCCTACATTCCCTATAGAGTGAAGAGCCCTGACTGTGCCCACTTTCCTCAGGATTACTAGGGTCCCCCTTGCTGTTGTTTACTTCTCCCCACTGAGCTTAGAAGGTGCTAGAGTTCAAAGGAGGTCAGCAGTGCAAGATACACGTTGCTAAGTTTTAGGTATCTCAAAATTTTTGAAACTCAAAACTGGAAGCACTACAGCCAAGCCAATTCATCATGATAGAGATACTATTCCTGCTAAGGGAAGAGAAGAAAAATCAAGATGGAAATCACAGCAGATATTTATTTTCAGCTCTTTATAAGGAGATACCAATTAAATGCCTGCCCTTACTGAAGTCAGAAGAGGGCTGATATTTCAAATCCAGGTAGGCTTAGCTCCAGTACTTTATAAGAACTGTCTGGAACTACTCATTAAAACACTTTGTGAATACTATACAATTGTAAGTATATTTTTATGTAGCTGATGACCAATTTATGAAATGAATAAAGTTAAATTTAAATGGTTATTTGCTTCATATTATTTTCTCAGGTCAAATGATGATTTGATTAAGTTCTTACATATGTTTGCACACAGTACCATGTTCATTTTTGCTTCTAATTTTTTTGTGTTTTACTTCTTTGTCCCCATGCAGACAGAGATACTATCCTCATCATCAGATCTGTTGACTTTCAGTGATAGTTTGCTATTAACTGGTCTTAAACAGTTACTAGTATTCTGTATGTCACATAACAATTTGGTAATGTAGATATTTTTCATCAGCTTTAGATAGTAGAAATGAATGAAAGATACAACAATGAAACATTTTAAAAGGTTTTGTCAAAGAAATGTGTGATCCTTGACGAGAGTAAAAAAAAAATCCCTAGTAACAACTGTAGATAAAATGATAATCATAAAAAAGAAAATGACAAGCAAAAAAGAGAACCTTCAAGGACTCTCCATATGATGCAATTATTATAGAAATTTATATTTAACAGATCGTGGTCTTTACTTTCTGGCAAACTGTTGAAGCATCTGCTAAAAACACTGAGCAAAGGGCATGAGCCTGATAGTCATAAATAGATGTAACATAATGATACATCATGGTCTCCTATGAATCATGGATGCAAAAGAAATCCATAACCCCAGCAGTACTGCAAAGGATGTTTCTAAACCCAGGTTGCTCAGCCCTGTACTCTTTCTGATGTATTTCAGACTCTAGGGAATAAAGGGAAATAAAGACCTGGTATGTCTTCTAACCTTCAGTGGGGATTGGATGGTTTTAGAAAATGTGAAAGCCCAGGCAGGCCCCAGGGAATCAGAAGTCTTGGGACTGAGTTTGTCCTGTGGTAAGGGAAGTTGGGAAAATCTCTCAGGATGTGCGAAAAAGAGGAACGTGCTTAGAGGGACAGCTGCACTTGCATTGGAAACAGCTTTAAAGGCTGAACCTGGCTGAACCATGAAAACACAGCATGGAGATAACCAAGCAGTCTGCAAGAGCAAATTGCCCTTCAAAAAGGAGATGGTTCATTTTAACCCTCTTTAGTTTATGTGAGCTACTGTACTAAAATGAGCATGAAGATACAAATGAAAGGAAGGACAACTCTCATATCCACATGAATTCCAATGCTGGAGGATGCATGCAACCACAGCTGGTTGCCATTAAGCCTGTGTTTTATGGAAGGAGTTCTTTCTATACAGACTTTCTATTGTATAGACACTTTCAACCTAATTTTCAGACCTGAAAATGTTGCTTTGAGAGGTAAATAACTAAGGATTCTCCCTTTAAATTGTGACACTGGTGTTTATAAAAAGCCATTTAAGCTACCTACAGAGATGCTTATAAAACTAAATAGAGTTGTAGTAAATGGCATTGAAGCCAAGGTGGAGAAGATCTTCATATACTTTACAAGGGACTCATTATGCCTGTTTTGGAAGAACAGAAATTGTGGCTAGATGTGGCAATCAGCTGTAAATATCTTCAAAGCATAAGCTGCTTAATCATTAAAGTTAGTGCCTGAAGATTAAAATTTCTCAGGTGGCTCCAATTAGGACCCAACAATTCATTGCAAAGTGCTCAGAGCACATACTATACCACATGAGCTGGCTATGTCTCTCCAAATAAGGACATAAACTGCTGGAGATGTGACAGACAAAATGAAATCCATTCATTAAAAACAACATTACTCTTTCCCATTGTAGTCCTTTAAAAAAATTGTTTGACAATCCCGTGCCATTTGTTCTAGCTTGTAGCTGCCCAATTCCATGCAATAAACCTGAGGATTATATTACTTTTCTTGGTCTTCCAAAGATCTCAGAGTAGTAATATGTTGAAGAAAATAACCTGAATTACAGAATCACAGAATTATTGAGGCTGGAGAAGACCTCTAAGATCATCAAGTCCAGCCTATGACCTAACACCACCACACTGGCTAGACCATGGCACTAAGTGCCACATCCAGCCTTTCCTTAAACACCTCCAAGGATGGTGAATCCACCACTTTCCTGGGCAGTCCATTCTGATGTCTGCTCACCCTCTCCATGAGCAAGTGCTTTCTGATATCCAACCTAGACCCCCTCTGGTACAGCTTCAGACCATGCCCTCTCATCCTGTCACTCGTTGCCTGGGAGAACAGCCTGACACACAGCTGCCTACAACTTCCCTTCAGGTAACTGTAGAGATTGGTAAGGTCCCCCCTGAGTCTCCTCTTCTCCAGGCTGAACAGCCCCAGCTCCCTCAGCCTCTTCTTGCAAAGCTTTCCCCCTAGTCCCTTCACCAGCCTCGTTTCTCTCCTCTGGATCTGATCCAGCACTGAATTTGGTCTTGTTGAATTTCATACCCTTGGCCCATCAACCTAGCCTGTCTAGGTCTCTCTGCATATTCTTCCTACCCCCCTGTTTGGTCTCATCTGCAAATTTACTAAGGGTAGACTCAATCTCCTCATCCAGGTCATAAAAAAAGACGTTGAATAGGACTGGGCCCAGTACTTATCCCTGGGGGACACCACTGATCACCGGATACCGACTGGATGCAGCACCACTTACCACCACTCTCTGGGTCGAGTCATCCAACCAGTTTTTAACACAGCAAAGGGTGCACCTGTCCAAGCTGTTCACTTCCAGATTTTCCAGGAGGATTTCCTATGTTTTGAAATAGGTAGGCAGGATAATTTCCAGGCTGCTAATTCAAAGATATGTAAGCATGAAGATGATTTCTAAAATAAGGTTCTGTCAATCAGTGTGCAACAGAGTCCATGTAATTTCCATGAAATTAGACTTGTACCTCTGGAGAATGGGAGCACTCACTGTTCACAGTAAAAATAAATAAATAAGTAAATAAACAAACATGTATCTGTTCACAGATATACCTGTGCAGCTGAGACATATTTCTGTCCTCACTCCAATCTCATACTTTAAATGACTCGGTCACCAAAGTGCATCCCCAGTTATCTGAGCTAATCTACATTTGTCATTTTGCCTTAGGGAGGAATCTACGTTTTAGCCATAGTATGGATGTCTTTTCTAAGCATGGTGGGAAGGACTTGTATAGCATACTCCAGTATGTAAGTAGACTCTGTTAGTCTTGGAAAGGTCTAGGCTCCTACACTGTGTCCCTTGTGTGGCTGCAGTTTGCTTTTCCTTCCACTATAGGTGTGCAGAACAGACTTGCTCAGAATCTAGTAATGCTTAAAATCTAAGATCAGATCCAAATTTTGCAGCTGCAGTTCTGTTCTTACTGTCTTAATTCATCCACATCCATTGAGATCTCTGCCCTCTGTGCTGAGTCCCACAGGAGATCATGCTTTCCACCTGAACAGCCTTTAAACACAGGCATCTTCTGGTGCCATCTGTCACTTCCCAGTGTAAATTGTTATAATGCAACAGTATACAGTATTTTAGATCTATGCTTAAAACACAAAATGCCAGCCTTTCTCACATAAAGGCCCCAAGGCTTTTTTAAGATCGAGCTACTGCTTCCAGAAATAGGATGCTGTAATTGCATCTGTGATTTTGTGACTCATTTAGAGTTCTATGGTTTTGTATTCTTCACTACACCAGGCTTCTAAGTCAGGCATGTTCACATGTACATTTAATGACATCTACCATATGCATACAGCAAATATAATATTTGCATGATGGTAACTGATCATGAGCTCCTTTCCTTCAGCTAAGCTCCACATATTTCCGTGAACTTCTGCATAAGTTCGCATCCTACATCAGAGTGATGTACACATAAGTAAGTACAAATATACACTTTTTCTATGACATCAGCAATAAATCAGCTAATTTTTATAGTTAAAAAACCCACTGTTTTATATAAATTGCCAGACGAGCAGAATGTTTTCCATTTCTTTTTTATTTCAGTCTCAATTAGACATAGATTAATGAAATACATCCATATTATGCCAGGGATTAGAAGTGTTTTAGCAATTGTGTTGGTTTATGCTACAGGTTTGTTTGAGGGTATTTGTGCTAAAGAGAACGGTACAAATTGGCAGGAGGAACTCCCTGACCTAGTGCTAGTACATTATAAAGAAACTTTACTATTCATAGGCATTAAACAATACATACAAGAAAACCTAGAATTAAGAATTCTTATTTAAAAAGAGGAAAACAATCTTTACTTGTTCTCTGAAGAGTCTTACTAATTTTCCTACTACCTCCACCTAATCGTTTGAGACTGTTGCATAAGTACAAACACTTCAAGTGAGCTCTGAAATTACTGTTTAAAGCAGAGCAAAGGATCTTAGATTCTGCAGGAGAATGAAAAATTGACTGAGACATTTCTATGTCACTTGATAAGCAAAACTGTAATTTATTTAAGGGAAATGATAGATTTTATCATCTTTTGCAAAGTCTGATGATGAGTGTCTGGGTTTCTCTGGCATACTGATTACTGATGGTCCAAACATATTAAATTTTTCAGGCTCTTTATGGAGTTAAAGCAGCATAGCAGAAGGAAGGAAAAAAAGAGCACAAAAATTATTTTCTATTGTTTTATTGAATTGCTTTATGAATTCTTATATCTTATGGGCAGATTGGATAACAGAAAGGTCTTATTCCTCAACATTATCTCATTATTTCATTCTTATGAAAATCCATACCTTTCACAACTAATCACCAAAGAAAGATTTTGTTCTGTGCTGTGAACTATTGAGGATTATTCTTAGGGTGCAGAAGAAGATAGAAATGTAAACACTCCACAAAGGTAATGTCTCGATTGTGGTTTTGACTTTCTTTCTTAGATTCAGATGTCATGTGTGAACCCAAGGCACATTTTTTTTTAAACCTAAGATGTACAAATTCACTGAAAGTGAAATTAATATTCCATGTTTGGTTTTTTTTTTAATAAAATCTGTTCAAAGGCCAGCACGCTACTTCAAGAGCTGTCTGAAAAATCCCATTTATCTTTTTTGTGTTTTCTCATATTTATCACAAGTTTCCTCTTTTCTTGATTTCAAGAAAATTATCACTGACTGCCCAAGGATATCTGAAAACCCTTACTAGCCTTTCTTGAGGTCATGGCTAAACCTTGAGTTTTTCCTATAATCCAGTAGATATTCTGCTTCAGCAGAAACCTTCCTGCTCAAGTGACCAAGACATGTTGAAAAATACACCTGAATGCAGCTGACTGAGGCATGGATTCCTGAAACATGAAAATTAATGACCCAAAGACAAGGAGGAGCCTAGGCAAGTACATTGCAGGTCGGAAACAACACTGAGACTCCATAGCAGCTTAAGTTTCTCTTACAGAATAGGGTCCTCACCAAAAGAGATACTGTGTCTTCCTTTTCATTACTGCAGCTCTAAAACTTGATTTTATTCCATATTTCTGATCTCAGTGTCCATGTCTTCTTTTTTAAACTCTGAACTTTCTCTCACTTGTTATTTCTGATTCTATTACTCTATTACTTTTTGCTATATTACTTTCCCACCAAAATAGTATAAGATCACACACAAGCCCCCTCAAGGATTAAACTTTCTTCTCTACAGCTTCATGGCTGTAGAAACTGAGCAGGTGAGTAGGTATTGCAAGTGGTGTATATAAGCAAGAAGGCCCCTGGCTTGGTAGCCAAAAGATCATAGGAACCCATCTAAAGCATCGGTGTTTTGATTTCTTGCATCAACAGGAAACTCAGCCACACTGCCATAGTCTGGGGCTTCTGCTTTTCTCAAACCTGGTCTCATGACTTGGTAGATGAGACGATGAACTTTCTGCATTAAGTTTATTCTGATCCATTCAGCTATCTCCCAGGGGAAAAAAAATCTCTGGGTGGGGTACATCCCTTAAAACAAAAAGATGAGAAAAGGGATAGAATGAAATAATATATTTCTTGAAAAAAGAGAGTAATCAAAATATTTTTATGCTGCATTTTTTTTCTCAACAATAGCACATTTTATGAAATTAGAATTATTATTATTTCTTTTTCCTTCATGAGATAGTTTAGGAGTGCATTGAGCAGTTGTGTGTCACACTGGAGTGTGCTGCATCTGTGGAATAGCACCACATAAGATGATTCAAGGTGGCATTTTTATCTAAGATCATTGTTAGTGTTTCAGACAAGCATGTAGAAATCACAGGATATTTAAGCTTCATGGCTAAGTAGTGCAGCCTTTAAAATAGGGAGGAAGAAAATAGTTAGCAAAAAGAGAGAGGATATTGCCATAGTACAAAGACAAGAGCTGTGGCTTTTCTACTTGAGTGGCCAGTCACAATATCATTCCCACAATATCATTCTCTCTGGTCATACTGAAGGAAAAGAGAAATGCTATCTCTGGATTTTCAGATCAGTTATTTCTCCATTTTGGACATGTAATTTAAGAACTGACTTTAAAACTGCTTTTAAGAAATGGACATTTACAGTAGGCACTTCGAGATAGCAATTCTATGCAAGCAGGAAAGCTGTACCAAACCACTGGATAAGAACCTAAGCCTGTCAAGTTGTTTATACCCCAATGCTTGCAGTTTACCCACATAAGTAGACTTTGGGCACAAAGTTAAAGTCCTCCATTGAAAATTATATAATTCCCTGTTTATACTTTCCAGACCTGTCTGTGATACATCTACCCCCACCTAGATTGAAACCTAGAAGACCCAGAGCAGTCTGCTTACTGATTCACAGAAAGTGTCTCCCAGAGAACGATGTGGATGACCTTCACGGAGGTTATGATGAACATTATAATTTTGACAGAAAGGGAAAGTACATAAAGCTAAGCTTAAATGCCAGTGAGGACATATCTAGATATCTTGGTGGACATCAGGACACATGTGGTTCTCCTGGTTTTTATCCATGAAGTATACAGGGATCAGATGTGGAACAATGATTAGGCTTCTAGATACTTCTGTAACGGCTGTTCAGAGTCTGAAACATAGACTGAGGCTGTTAAGAGTCTAACAAAAATATATCATAACATAACATCAAAAAGTGATGTTATATTATTTGTTACTATCACCACAAAAGCTAGCAAGGATTATTTAAGCTGGTGCCTTATTTTCTGAAGGAAAATCAAACTTTCTTGGCCTAGATGTTTTCCTTAGCATTGATTATTTGTTGTAACTTCTTGTCTTATAACACATTAAACATAACTGGAGCAATATAAAATTTATCATATTACATTTCAGGAAACAAAAAGGTACTTTTCCATCATATGGATACCCTTATATTAAAAACAGCCATGCAGATTCTGTTCGTTCTGAGACTACTCATTTGTCTCAATTAAATTCTAACATTTTTGCCAACCTGTAAGTATTATAGAGGTAAAGATTAAAAATGTACTTTTATAGCAATTAAATTTCCTGTGTCATATATAACTCCTAGGAATCACTAGGAGAATCATCACTAATGTTCCATTCAGCTATAAAAGTATGCAGTCTCCTCCCTAATGATGAATATATTAATATATATACAATGACACATAGTGTTACTAAATATTTCAATCTTTGGATACTAAGAACTACAAGCAAGTATTTAGACATAGCCAGAAGGATGCAGGACATATTTTTAGGACAACAATTTATTTTTTTTTTCAGGAGCATTATGTAGGTTGTGGAGGCACTTGGCAAAGAGTTTAAGGACAACTTGAACTCTTGTATTACTTTTTAGCTGATTAAGTCAAGTGGGGAAAAGAAATCAATCCCTTTGGAACAAGACCTGTAGAAATTTTACTCTTGAGGCAAAGTACACAGCCCAGATGGAGGTCAAGACTGGGATCAATAAAATCAACTGCAAGTTGCAAGTATTAAAAATATCTATTCTTTATTCTTTATTGTTCTGTATCTGTTTCTCACAGATGGAGTGATGTTCTCGATAGGGAACACAAATACAGGGAAAGCTGTGTTAATAACTCCACCACAAAGAAGCAGTAACCATCCATGAACTGATGAACACATTTGGATATTTCAAATCAGTGTAATACAAGGCCAATATGCTATCTTCTAAGCCTTTGGATATATATAAAAGAGAGAGTACTTTGCAAATCTTTATAACAATTGTTAGCTTCCTATTTTTGACACTTTATTAAAAAGTATTCATGGTATTTTGATGGTCAACTTTCAACAGTAGTATTAATATCCTAGTAAAATAAATGTAGACAGAAAGAAATTCCATGATATCAAGACAGCCTCTTGATTTTCACTGCCATTGAGTTTCTTTAGCATTGAGTTCTTCATTGCTTTTAAAGACTGTGGCAAGGACAAGAGGCACGTGGCCAAGGCACAGCGGCTACTCACAACTTAAGTTAATTTCATTCAGGTGCAAGAGCTAAAGGGTGCATAAACTAAAATTATCCAGTAAGCCTATCTGCACTAAATGGCTAGAGGTTGACTGCTTCTGTGCTCAAGGTTGGACTCCAAAATGCTGGAAGTTTCTTCTTCTCAGAAGAGGTACTATTTTAGGAAATAAGTAATGCTCTGTGGATATTCTTGGTTTTATCAAAAGAGTTCTACTTTCTATTACTCACTGCTCACCATTCAAGTGATTGTCAAATACATTCTTTTTCTTTCTCAATTTCTGTGCAGTCATGGTATAGGAGCTATTTACTTCATCTATCATTTATGAACCTTCTACAGTGATTCAGTTTTTCAGACTTTGAAAAGTTGCTGGGAAAGTCCTAGGGAACTATCTGTGAGCTAAGAACATCAGGTAGAGTCACCAAATTTATTTTTTAGCCCTTCCTGAAAACAAAGTTTTGTGCCTTTAAATTAGTAAAAAGAGAAGTGTAAGCAGAGCAGAAAGCAGCAAGTAAGCAAACCACTTCCATTTGAACACTGCTCCAGATCTAGGTATCTTTTGGGGTGGTATATATTTTGGTATAGCACAGTAAACCTAGCAGTCAAGAGCCAGCAGTTGAAAGACCTGCGTTTCCATTATGTACATTGCAGCAAATATTTCTGTATTTTCCTAAATTCCTCATCCAGAACCACAGCATTTGCTATATTAAAATATTAAACGTTACAAGCTGAGGCTATAAATCTCCCCTTCAAAATCCCTCATGTCAGCCCTTGAACTTTCCCCCTAGGAAGCCAGGAGTCTACCATCTGGTCTTCCTGGGGTGAATCATCGAGAATGTTCTGCAGCTTACTGGAGAGCTCTAATACATCTAATCACATTCCTCTTCTGAGAGCATAGATTATTCTCATATGAAAAATGCATAAATCATCCACATGTTCACATATGGGAATAAAAAAACTGTGAAATATAAGGTCTGTTTGTCATATAAGGAGTCGTCCTGCTTAAATCACCTTGCAGAGATCCTGAAGCACTCTCCAAGGAAGACAACTCAGTGCTGCAGTGTACCATGAGGCACAGACACCACCCTGGATTCAGAAGAGGACAGAGCCCATTGCTCACTGCAGTTACACTGAATGCACCACACCTATCAGGAACAGCATGGCAGAGGGGAAAAAAAGCTTGCTTCCTAAAAAGCATTTTAAAATAATGCAGTAAAAGCCAAGGTGCTTGGTTAAACCCCTGAGCTTTCTGTGCTAGGTCGTGTAAAGATTCTGGATAAATCCATGATGTTATAGTAAGAAGTTTAGATGAGGCCATTTCAGCTTAAAAAAAACAAACTGCCTGTCTGTGATGGCAAGGGTTAATTTAACTGAATATGTGTGCAATGTGGGTAGGTCATGTCATAATTTATGGATTTTATAATTTATGGATCAAATTGTTTTATCAGGGACTGTTAGTGATAGGATAAGTGGTAATGGTTGAAAACTGGAAGGAGATAGATTTAGAGGAGATATTGGGAAGAAAAGTTTTATGATGTGGATGATGAAACACTGCAACAGGTTGTGAAGCCCCATCTCTGAAAACATAGTTGATCAGGGCTCTAAGAAACCTGCTCTAATTGAAGATGTCCCTGCTCACTACAGGGTGCTTTGACTAGATGACCTTTAAAAGACCACTTCCAACCCAAATCATTCTATAATTCTATGCAAATATTACTCCTATCCTCCCTTTAGGTCGGCTTGTCTGTCCAATCATGTATGATCAAATCAAAGTTCTTTCTCTTCCCTAAATTTTGTTTTGTTTTTTAAATTATTACTCACTACAGAATGGATGCATACGGTAAGCCTATTTTGCCAATTAGTTTATACAGCAGTTGTCCTGGTTAGAGAGAACAAGGATAAAAAAAAAACCTACCTGAGACACCACCAGCATCTGCCAGCCTATTGATGTGGCAGTTACAATGAGGAGCAGCTGAGCCTATAGGGAGAGGATGGGTCAGGTGGCCCAAATTCCTTCCCATGGTGCTCACTATAAAATGGCTCCCAGGAGAGCTTTTTGGGGTGGTGTTTTGGTTGATGTGAAGTCTGTTTGCTGCTGCTCATTTCCTCACTGAAGAAGAACATCATTCGTCAAGACAAGCTGCCTTCTGCCTTCTTACAAGTAGGACCAGCTTGCTTGTTCTAAGGCTCTTATTGACTGTCACTGGGGCCCTGGACTTGAGCATCACCATCTGCTACTGAGTCCAGGTTGAGACTTTTCTGCTTGGGAAGTAATTACTAACTGAGAAGGCTGGGTTCCATAATTACATGTTTTATATTTGTAATTCACTATCACTGCTTTATTAAACATGAGTTTTTTTCCTTAATTCTCTTCCCATTATTTCCTTTTTCATCTTCTAGAAGTGTAGCAGGAGGGAATAATTGCTTGTGTCACCTATGTACTGTTTAAAAATATGACAGCAATGAATTGTTCTACATTTGTTAAGTATATCATCAGCTGTCTTTCCCATAAACCAAATCTAAGAACTGAAGCAAAAAAAAAGCTTTTATTTCATACCTCTAACACGCAAACCCCAAATGTATTTTTAATTAGTGTCCATGTAATTGTTGATTAAATTTATTGAATGTCAGAAATCCAGTGATATCCCCAATGGGGCCAGGATTTGGCTTAGAAAAAAATGTGGGAGAAATTCCAGAATGCCAAAAGTAAATAATACAGGTTTCTGTGGTGTTTAGTTCCCCACCTGTCTCGGAACACTGCCAGTCTGTCAGAGCCTGAACACCAGAAGAGACATTGGCCCTTGACACATGCCTGGAAAGCAACAACCAAGCAATGCAGGCAAATCAAACCAGCACATGCTGCTGTTATGCTGAACACATTTACTTTTGAGACCATTTCTGTCTTTTGGGAATCCTCATGGAGTCTGAGAACTGAGGTGTCTTCCCACGCAGTACTCTTTTACAATTCTTTTTGTTGACCTCCTTGAAACTCCATGCAGTGTATGGAGGCTTCTGCTTTAGAACCCATTCCTATTGCAATTTGGGAAGAAAGCAAATACAATCTGGTTCAGTGTGTGTTTTTATGTCTATGACAAACACTAGCAGCACATGACCTTTTAGGGACAGTTCTTCGTCACAAGCTCCAGTCAATTTCACTCAGAGATGGAAGAAGAGGAGGGAGTACAAAGAATAACTGTCTAGTGAGCCTTTCTCTACTAAATGTCTAGAGGTTGGCTTCCTGCAAGATTGAGGCTAAATAAGTTATATATTCCACCCTGTACTTGGAAATGAACAGAAGTGGCATATTTGCTACACTCTGTTGCCTTCTAGATTTCCAGGCTGTTGTTTTTGAAGTTGCCAGGTAGGAACACTTTATGTATGACTAACCTCAGTCCTTCAGGTTTAGATAAGTTTGGTTTCTGTAGAAACTTCCTTTAAACTTCTGCACTGATTCTCTTTCCTAGGGGCCGTGACAGATTGGGAACAGTCATTTCAATACTCATTGCCTCCAGGGTAACAGAGCAGGTTCTCTCACATCTCCACTAAAAAAGTCTGCTCAAAGGCCAGGTGTCTTGTCTAGTGCTCTCAAGAACTGAAGCAATCCAAGCACAGAGAATCTAAAGCTGGAATTAAATGGGCAGTGTGAAAGACACCTGACAACAAGTGGAAGCAAAAAAGGAAAATCTAATGCCTGCAGTCAGAAAGTCAGTGATATAATGTTATTCTCCAAGTGCCCAGCTTGTTACAGATGGGTAAATGCTATTATAATGACATAGATGACAATTTTTTTTTTCCCTTACAACAAGAAATAATTAGTTTGATTCAGAATTCTGGCTGGCTGACAATAGAGTACCTACTGCAATGCCTGCAGACCAGTAATGGACAGCTGTGTTTTCCTCATAGCATTGTTAATCAGGTTTCTGTAGCTGCCAAAGGCTTGAATGAGGCTAGGGAACAGGTTGCAGTCATCCTTTTACTGCTTTAGTCTCACATCTTCTCTTACCTTTTCCTACCCTAAAACACATTGTTGGCAGTGACAACTAACGCTTGGAAGAGAAACTCTCAGGTAATCTACTGATATAAATAAATGTATTAATGTAGTTAGAAGGGCTATATTGATATGTGAGATGGAAATAACTCCCAAATCTGTTCAAATGCTAACTAGTGTTTGATATTGTCTGCCATTATTATGTGAGACACTAAAGTTACAAAGGAAATTGCAGAGTAGGTGAACCTATTATCCTCAAGTTAGCAGCTGTCAGATTCAGTGCCCCTTCTCAGCTAAAACAGACATTTAAATGTGCTTATTTCTGATTGTGTTCACTTTATTTTCAAGCATAAGAAAAATACAGACCATTACCTTTTATAAATGGGACAGAAATTATGCAGGAAAAAAAAAATAATTCTTCTACAAATGTTCTCTGCTGTACTGAAGGATTTTATTAAAAAATTGGACAGCATCAAGGGCAAAAATAATCTCACTTTAATCGATAAAATGACAAGCTAAATTCAATGGCAATAGCCTTTACAGAGCCTGTCCTCCAAAGGAACAGCAAGTTTTCTCCAAAGGCCATGTGAAAATATGGGGTTATTCAGTATACATAGTTGTTTCCCTAAAACATAAATCTCCAGAGATAGTTAGTTTTATCTACTGTCCACACATCTATGTTGTCTTATGTCACTTTCTTCTACAGATTGATGGAGTGCTGTTTAAATTCATGTAGTTGGCTCCCATAGTATGATGCTGAATCACACTTCTAAAGAAGCATGATAATTAGTAAGGACAGGTAATGTGTATTTTGAGTTAATCCTAATTATAGAAATGTGTCCCTTATAAAAGACTTGCCAACTTGAATGATTTTTATTGTTTTAAAATTCAGTATGGATTGAGATTAGAAGACAGTCAGCCAAGTAATCATCTGTAGGCAACTGAAGAGGAGCCTCAAAGGGTCAGTTAAGATTTGCTGTAGAGCACAAGAAAATTATGAATGCATTAAGTGGCATTTCTCAACAACCCAAGCATTGCAAAAAGACAGACACAACCCTAGAAATGTGATTTAATTGGGTGATAATTACACTACTTTAACACAAGCAGGAAAGCACATATTTGCTACTTGTCCTGTGTGCTACTATTGTCTTCTTTTTAACCCAGCTGCCTCCAAACTTTGAGGCCATGGATCTCCATCATGTTAAGTCAAGGGTGAAAAACAGGTGGTTGCTCATTGTGGATCTAATGTGGTTGTCACTGAATTTAGAGGACTTCCTTGTGTCACGATCTTCTGAGGTCTAATCCAATATGGAGCAAAAATCCTCTGTTGCATGACACTGTGAATGGGGAATGCTTTAACATAAACTACCCCCAGGGATTACATTTTGGGGGAATACAAACACAGGTTTAATTATCCCTCCTCCCCACTACAAATCATTTTAAAATTAATTCATAGAGCCCACTACCACTGTGTGACTCTCAGGGTACTTTCCTTGTTCTTCATTTCCTTGTCATTAAATTCTTTTATAATTACAGCAGGAAGCTGCCACTACTGCTTGACATCTCCTCTTCATAGCAAAAGTGAAATGTGGTCCATCCAGAGAAAAAGCAACAACAAAGATTCAGACAGTTGTTCACGTAGACATACCTTTTAAAGGCATGCTTTAGTGTACCAATGGGTATTCCAGTGTAGGAGAAGGACTTGGCAGCAAATGGGAAGTCTATATCTTCATTCCTCTATTTTCAGCAGTCTCCTGAAATGTGTCTGTTGTATCCCCACTGCCAGAGACCCCAAGAAGGTCAGGAGCAGTTGGGAAAGCAAGAAAGGGACATATGTAACATGAAGTCAGCAAGCACATGGCTCACTTTGACGTCATAAATTACATGTATCAGTCATGACTCAAGGGGGGAAAGACAAAACTGAAGGAACTCACAGAACCAAAAGCCTGCAGTATTTTCATTAGGAAACACTGAAATACAGTAAGTGCATATGTGAAACTGGTTTCAAATCCTGAGCTGGTGGTGAGGATAAACCACCTAAACATACTTTCAAAGAAGGTGTTTCTCTGTGGGTTAGGTTCTACTGTAACTGAGGCAGACCATGATTCAGATGATGGGCTGCTGAAGATTCAACTGAACTGAAACACAGGTGCCTGCTGTGATGTTATCACGGCCACTGGATGACCAGGTCTGTGCAAGAAAGCTGAGTCATTGTTGTCTAACTTGAGGTGACCTCCTTCTCAGGCCACTCACTCAGTCCTCTCAAGAAACAATTCAGGTGTCTGATGTGATTTCAGATGCTTGAGGGAAATTTTCACATGCTGGCAGTATGAACATGCTGAACACTCCAGAGTGAAAACCCCAGGTCTTTGAGACCCTTTTGATTCCTCAGGCTTAGAGACAAGTTCTCCAGGTGTGATGGAGTCAGATGGAGCAAATGCCCCAGATCCAGAAGTTCTACTCTGAAAACCTGACCTCAAACTTAAATTTTTGGGGGCTGATATTTTGGCAACTTTTTCTCAGTACATGGGAGCTCAGCAGATGGGGAAATCAGATGGTCTACAAGATCTTAAGACTAAAGCTAAAAAAGCAAACAAAAAAGCTCAAAATGGAGCTGTGATTGTCTCACTCTTCTGTTCTCCAAAGGTGAAGTCCTTCATTTCACATAGGTGATGATCAGAAATATTCTTCCTAGATAGAAACTATCTTCCAATTTAGAAACATGGGGAAAGTATTTTAAGCAAGCATCCCTTTGTTTTTCCATATATAACTTTACTAAACACAGATTCCACCAAGCTGTGATATGATCAAGAAAAACCATCAGATAATTTATGAGGCAGCCTTTGAAATTAATCAGATAAAATATTTGAAAAATAGGCTTTTCTAAGATAAGACTAATGTTAGGCAAATAATGTTTCTTCCAAAGACAACCGGGTAACAGAAGATATAAAATATTTTTCTGGAGTGATATAAATATGCTATCTTTCTTCAGTTTAGACATATTATAGTTGGAATGGGTAGAAGCTCAGGAATGGGGATTTGAACAGCCTGTCTTTTGAATCACCAGCTATTTGAAATTCACAAATTGTTTTAAAGTCAGGCAACATCCACTCTTCTGGCAACTAACATGGAGATCTGCAGGAGCCCTGAAACTCTGAAAAGGCTGAGAAAGGCAAGCATTTTGTTCAAGATGTCTGTAAAAAATCCCAATGTGGAACATGCTTAGGATAAGGATTAACCACAATGCATCCAATTGGTTGGTGTCCAATGAACTTCCTGCTCCTGCCTATCTATATTACCCAGCTTTGATGAAGCAGGTTGTTTGGCTCATGGCTTTTCAAAGTTCTTGCTGGTTATTTGTAGAGTGATTGTGTGAAAGGGCATGGTTTAAGGTGCTGTAGGGCCACAGCAAGGTATGCAGTGAAATTTTGCATCACTAAATAAACAGTGCAACCACCTCACTGAGAGCAAGATGTGCAGAACAAAGCCAAAGTCACTACCACAGCAGAGCCTGATAAGATCACTAGATGCAGTCAGGAAAAACACAGACAAATGGTATCTTTTCTGAAGCAGCTAATGTATGCTGGGAGAGAATATAATATATTTATCAAGGCTCACAAAGCCCCTCCAATTGTATTTGCTACATATTGAGGAAGGCAAAGTTCAGGTACTGATGAAGTTGTCTCTGAATCTAAAAATAATAATTTTCCAGTCAATGATTCTCATGATTAGATGGAACATCACAAAGGGGAGTTGTGAGAAGTTGAGTAATATTGAACATTATGTAGAAAAATGATAAATATTCAAAAGTATTTTCTTTTGCTTAGAGTGCTTTCCTTATTTTAACTTTGCAGTTTCACATAAAAAGCATCTTCTGGAGAAGAACTACAGGAATAATGGTGGGTTTTACTGATTATAACTACAGTGATGTAAAATTTTACATTCACAGTAGTCTGAAAAGTGAAAAAATGTCTTATTTTTTATTCCTGTATTTCTTTAAATTGGATATTGGTGAAATAGAAGGAGAATGGACCATAAAGTGGCCAGACTTTCCTACCATCCCTAGAATAAATCTAGTGCTGTTGTCAGAGTCAGAGCACAATAAAGGGTGGATCAAAGTCTAATAATAGAATAGGCCTTAACATTCTTAGGTTTAGGATATTATCCTGTCCTCTTCCCGTGAGAATGCAGTGCAGTGTGGTCAGCTGGAGTATCCACTGATAGAGGTAGTCAAATACAAAATGAAAATGCTAATAAATCACAAAGAACACACATATTGTCAAGCACAGTCCTATGGATCAAACTGCATCTTAAGAACATTTATATTCTCTTCAAGTACCAGCCTACCATATGTCAGAAAACTTAATTTAAGAAGAGCTCTCTTCCTTTGATGTGCTAACAAAGAGAAATGACACTAGATATGAAAAAAAAATAATATGGTGGGTCTGTCAGGGATTCAAGAGCACTGTCATGAAAGTGGTATGTAAGAATGGATGGAAAGTTTAGGTGGGAAACTACAAATAATATTTTAATTGCACAATAACATGAAAAGTGACAAGGTGGAAAGGGAAGCAAAGGGGGGTGCAGGGAGGAAAATCACAGAGCAGCAAATAACAGCTTAGCCTCTGTGAAAATGTGCACTCAGGAATAACACAGACTTGAAGCCTGATAACTAGAAAGAACAAAATATCTTCCAGCTGAAAGACACTGACAGAAACAATTGTGAGAAAATTATTGAGCAGAAAAGTATGTTTGGGAGAAATCATGACCATTTTTATAAGGTTCTTCTGTTAGGAGATTAAAACAGGATTAAAAGAAAGACACTTATTCAAATTCAGTTTTATGCCAGGAAATTACCTCTAGGGATATGTCTGAAACTCACTGGAAGAAATGTATGGTATCCCAGTGAAGAGAAGGGACTCCTACAACTATTGGGAAGTATTTATCCTGGGTATCATTAGCTCAAATAGATTTTTAATCTACTTTCTCCATAAAGAGTACCTCTCAGGGCTTGTGAGAAATCATGTTCTGCCCAACCCTGAACTGATAGAGGTGTCCTGATAGATGATGGGGTGGATCATAGAGCAGCTTTCAGCCTTCTCCACCTCTCCAGACTCACCAAGAAATCAGCCCTGGGAGTAAAGTGTACTCCATAACCAAAAATTTATGGACAAAAATAAATCTAGAAAAGACCTTGCACTGATACCAAATGATCAGGCAGCTCTAATCAACTATATAAAATGAAAAGCAACCTATTCATTCACCATTTAAAAATTACAAGGCAAAGACTCCAACACAAGGAAAGGCTGATAGTCAAGCTGTAGACCTTAGAAAACATAATTATGCTATCAAAACAACAACAACAAATCTTAAAACAAACAGTTCTTCTACACTTACAAATATTAGGAAACTTAAGAAACTGCATCAAGTGAAGAACTAAGAGAACAGGTATTACAGCCCCTGCTGTTTCTGCAAGTATTTTCATTAGGTAGAGAAGCAATGGAATTAGACCAAAGGGAATGAGTTTCTGGAAGCTATTTACCAACTATAAACTAGCAAAGGAACAGGGAATTCTAGTTAAATTGCAAGCTATTAGAGTTGTTTTTTTTCTTTCTCGTTTCCCCCCAGCTGGCTGTTCAATATGAAAAATAACTCTCTGTGAGCAGAGACTTCCTGTAACCCACCATGATCAGCAGCATCCATTGCTTTATTGAGATAAATGGGCAGTACACAACCAAAACACTTTGTGTAAATGAAGCTAAAAAGTCAGAAACAAGGTTTTGTTATGTGAGAATAGAAACTAAAGAACAAATTTAGATCCACGCTGTCAAACAAATTAGCAATGAGCAGACAGATCTGAACTATCCCTTGTTTCCATTCCTCTCAGGTGAAGTTGTGCAAAATTGTTAACTTACTGAAAAACTTCTGAACTCCTCTGGCCAGTATTTGTTATGAACAATAATTATTCCTACACTTCTCTAGTGTAAACACCATTTCTTAGTTACATATGATAAATGGAGAATGGTGATCACATTTTTTTTATGTTGTTTTCCTCTCATAAAGAAAGAGGTATTAAAAGCTTGCTTTCTTTAGTTAAGCCTTATTAAATAAACATACTGCAAACATTTTTATAGATTTTTGTTTGTTTGTTTTTAAGTGGAAAATAAGATTTTCTCAAACCCGAAATGTTTTTCAATATAGCATCAAGCATTACAAAATATTTAAACCAAAATACTGTGAAATGTGGTTTGTTCCATTTTTTTCTACCTTTGCTTGATATTTTCCAATTTAAACACAGTCATGCACTGCCCATGATATTTTGTTTCCTCCAAAGACTTCACTAACTCACATTCTATCCCATTCCTGAAATAAAATTTGTCAGAATATCTTTCTATGGCATTTAAATAGCTTAATCTTTCAGTGACAGCCAGTGCCTCCACCATAAATCTCTAAATCACTTGGATCTCTGGCTTAGGGAGGTTTCAACATATTCCCAGGCCCTCATTGTCCAAGATACCTCTGACTTTCCACTTTTTTTCTTAATTTAACCAGTTCCTTCTAAAAGCATTAAAAATTAGTTAATGTTTCACTTAAACCTCTGTTTTGATCCAGAAAAGGTTGCTCTGAATCCAGGTTCCCAGCTTCCAGCACAATGCTGTGGTCTACTCTACAAGCACTGAGTGGACTCTTCCTCTGTGCTGCTGCAGGCAGATGATGTGTGGCCTCTTCTGCATCGCTGGATTTTGCTTTTGCACACCTTGGCTTTATCACCGAGCCATTGACTAAATACACACCCTTCTACCACTTTTGCAGCTGAAGCCTTCTTGGCCACCATTAGGAGGCACTTGAAGGGTTTGTTTTTTTTTATTGTCACCACCCATGTTACCTTTTGAATCCTTTTACTCTTTTCTTTTTTTTTTTTTTTTTTTTTTTTTGAAAGCTCTTCTTTTTTTCTGCTTAATTAACTTCAAAAATTTCACTTAAAAACTTCATGTCAGATTAAATATTTGTTGGAGGCATAGTTTTAGAAGAAGGAAAACCAGGAAGTTTTATAGTCTCTTTGAGTCTATTTTCCCTCACAGATGAGCAGAAAAATCAATTATTAGCTAGCATTATACAGGATTTCATGCTTCTGTAATGATCCAGGTTCTCCATAGACAAAGAAAAAATAACCTGCTTATCTACACACAGTAGAGCTAACCTGTAATCATTAACTCCAGAAGTACTGAATCTCCTCAACTGGGCTAAATGGAGAATATCCATTACTTGTCACTAGGGAAGTATACATTCTCTTCTCAGGACACCAAACACAAATGGAATAACTGCAAAACATGAGCACGACTGTAACTGCATACAGAGCAAAGTGTCTGAGTCTGCTTTCCAGCCTCCTACTTTTCCATCTTCCCATTAGGGACTTGTGTTAAAGAATATAAATTCTGGATAGAAAAAGTCTTTTTTTTCTACCTGTGGGAAGATTGCAGAAGAAATTATTCATGTCAGCTTGTTGTCAAAGCCTTTGTACCAGAGCCCTTCTTCCACTAACTAGTTTCCCCACAGACCAAAAACTTCCAGTTCCCTGTTAACTGCAGGACATAATGGCCTTGAATGCTAGTGCCTGAATGTAAATTCACAGTTTCTAATATATCAGGAAGACAGAAACACATAAAAATCTTGCACAGGTGGGGCATTTTTTTATTCCTTAAAAAAACATTGTTGCACTGGATGGAAGGTTTTTCCTTGTTAAGTCCTTTTTACTTAAAGAGTAAGATTTGCTGTGTCATAAACATTGAAAGAATACCAGTGCTGGTATGTCATTGACAACCAAATGCTGTTCCTGGACAGATCAATCAGTGGGGACATCTATCCCTCAGAGGGTTTTTACATTTTTGACACACCATTGGCAAACTCCTATTATTTTCACCACAAACCAGTTCACCATCAATTATAAGTACAGAATCAGAGTATGTTATTCAACAAAACATGCAAGATCTGGTTGCTTTCCAGCACAGAAAAATACAAATTTCCTGTGAATTATATATATTTGTATGAAAGTATGAAAGTTACAATGCCCTGTTGGGAATCCAACATGGAATATATCTTTTTTTTTTTTTTTCTTTCCTCCTCCTTCCCACAATATATTGCATTATGTGAAAAAATATAGAGCTCTCACGGATTTTGATGTATATTTAACTGACATAAGTTAGTAAACATCTGACAACATATATACCAGCTGAATAAACCTACAGAACTATTTCCATTTTGGAGTGAAAAGTTAAAGAGATTATATCTGAAAGGTTACTTGATAGTTAAGAATAAGAATGAGAAACTGAAATTAAATTTACATCAGTAATGAAATAGGCCACAACTTTAATTATATGCTTCCAGATTTATTTGTGTTTTCTTACTTTGTAAGTAACATTTTCTGCAAGAAATGTAGTATGTTGAGAGGTGCAGATGTTTGTGGGAGGGCCTGCAGAAGTGAGATGGATGAAGGCTTTTGCTGATCGTAGTATGCATAGTTTCAGCCTACATGTTTTTCTGATCTTTATTTTTATCATCTACCGATGATGATGATGATAAGGAAGCTTGCATTACTTCCTTCAGTTCCAGCCACCAAATCTAGTAAGATATTGTCAGAAATGTAAGTCTTCCAGAACAATTTCAGGTGTGGGAGTTAGCTGATCGGAGTACTCTGCTAACAGAAGACACTGCTTCTGTCTATCATAAGTTTATATATTTTCTGTTTTGTGTTTGATGGGTGAAAAAGATAAAACAGTTGCTAGCAACCGCATTTGTTACTAACAAGAACATTTCTCTGGAAGATGCTGACACACTGTCAGCACCTTCTCACACATGGATCCTTGTGTAGGACTCTGTAGTACACTCTGCTGTTAGGTATTCTATAAATTGCTGCACTCTCATTCTTGGAACCATTAAAAAATGACAGGATTTTCCATGATGTTACTGCAAACTTTACAGAGATAATTTAGCCTAATTCCCAGAACCTCATTGTCTTTCAAATCCTTTGGGATAAGGAATTAGACACAGCAGTCCTCCACAGTTTCCAAGTCTGTCCTCTTCCCCATGCCCATGGAAACCTGCCCTGCATTATGAAAAACACAGCCAGACCTGCTGAAGTCACAGCAGCCAACTATGTCAGGTGATTTAAACTCCTTGGGCAAAGGGTCAGAGAAACAAATTTTTCACAGCTGCAGTATAACAAGCTGAAAGTGATGAAGAAGACAAAACCAACACTTTTCCCAGTACCTTCTCCCTCCAACAAGATAAGATGCGGTATAAAGTCCTCCATTCTTGTCTGGGAGAGCCATTTAAATTCCTTTTACTTCACTGAGAAAAATCCCAACCAAACAAACATGTCCTTGGCCCAGTCTGTGATGCCCTGTAGTTAATTTGTTTGTTCAGCCTCGCTCCCTCTCTTCCCTCAGCTAATATTGTAGAAATTGTTCTCAGCCAGAGTCACACAGGCTCTGTGTATTCACAGTGTGCATGAAGCATTCAATCAAGCCCCTGTGTACATAAATAAGCTTTGAAGATTAGACAGGTGAGATGCTCCCCTACTGGGACAACACTGGTTTCACTAACACTCCTGCATTTTGCCATGTAGATATACCCTCAATGCTGGTGAATGGTTAATATGTGATAAAAAAAGAGCACATCCCTTTGGGAATCATTTTCCTTGAAAACGCAAAATCATTTAATAATACTTTGACAAGGCTCCAGTATGAGTACTTCCAATCCCTCTCCTAATAATCCCAGCAGGGAATGCAAGCCACAAGCATTCTGACAGTTTCTCATCTCAAAAACGCCAGATCCTGGATGACAGTGCATCCGGCATGCATTGGTTTCCTCTAGGTGAGGATGTTGGTGCTGGTCTGGCAGTGTCTGTGGAGCCATTCCCTGCCTCACAAATAGACTTTCTGCCACGTAACCTTGCTGGATGGCCTCTGCAGCAAGCTGGTACCAAGGCCATACCAGAAAAAAGGCTGAGAAGCTCAGAGTTCCTGGTGCTCTCCAGCTGCACCATGGCCAAGTGATCCCAGCCCCACAGCCTCAAAGCAGCCCACGTGACAACAGGATTCACAGCAGGCCTGGACAGACACAGGGTTTTCCCTGTCCCGAGAAGGGAGTAAATGGGTCTTCCCACCATGCAGTCAGCCATCCCAGGAGTACAGGATTTTGCTGGGAATTTGTCTTGTTCCTCCTAAGGATTGTCCCCGACTTGAAGCAACACCAACTGAGTGAATATCTGATTGCAAGAGGAGACACTGTATGTTCCTGAACCATGTTATCTGTGAAAAATAGCAATGACTGTTTTGAAATGAAATGGGATCTTGAATGCTTGGATATTCTTGCAGGACAAAAGCTGGTTTTCCAACATTTACTGTAATAAGAGAGGACAGTAACAAATTGAGGTCACATTCTTATAATGGGTAGACCAGGAAGTGTTTTGACAAAATTATATTTAACAGAAACACTGTATCCTTTTCTGTCTAAATAAAATTGTTGTTTTCTCTAGAAAAGTCAAAGGTCCAGAATATTTCTAGTTTTGCCTATGCGCTTTCAGATTTCCCAAACTGTGTGATTCACCTGCTTCTCCTCTTCCTGAGCTGGGCCTCTGCTTCCAAATTTCCCCTGCTTTTGAACAAATAGTTAAGTACCTAAGGAGCCTAGCATGTGCTCTCCATGCAAGGAAACCAAGACAGTGCTGGCACTTATTTACATGCCTCATGTCATCAACGTTCATAACATGAATTTATTATCCTGCAAAAACACTTTCGATGCCATGGTTTCTGCTGCAGTAAATAAAGCTGTTGGTCATACGATTTATATGGAATTACATGAACTCTTATCCATAAGGGACACCTGTGTCCATTATTACCAACAGACATCTTTAGTAGCTTTGCTTTATTAGCTTCTCATCAAACCAATGAGTTTGATGTCAGCTTAGAAAATGTTATGAGGCTTATCATGGCTTGCTGCACATTAACCAGTCCATGCCAAGGGTAATGTTATTCTGCCAGTCCAAGTGCTCCAGCAAAGTTGGACACTGAGAAAAAGCTGACAAGGAACAATATGAAACCCTTTGGAGTCCAGTTAGAATAAAAAGTATTTTAAAAGTCTTTTCTTAGGGTTGCTCCAGAACTAATGGCTCAGAGAAATAGAATTTTAAAAAGAGCTGAAAAAGTTGCTACAGTAAACATGAATCAAGTTTAACAGCCCTCTGCCCTCCTTTTCAGGCCTCAAGTGCTCCCAGTGTGTCAATAAAACATTCCCTTTATTATAGTTTGTCAAGTAATGCAGACAATGCAAGGGAAAGGTTCTCACATAAGTAAACAGAAATGATGTGCTAATCAGACTGAGGAGAACAAACCAGAGGCACATGAACAGGTGAGCCCCTGGGAGTTTTTGCTTCCCAGGTACAGTGCAGAGCCACTATGGTTCCTTCAGCCCTGATGATGAGGTTGTCCTCTCAGACTGTTCCTCACAGCTACAAACTGTGTGACTGTTCTCCCCAATACATCACTGTTGCCTCATCCAAGGCAACATCTGTGTCTATCATGTTGGTATTTCAAGGAATCCTTGAGTCTCCCTCTAAATGGGGCAGCTTCACATCAGGAGCTAGCCATAGCTAGCACCACAAGCTGGGGTAAGGAAGACAGCAAATTGGCAAATAGAATAGGAAAATTGGGAAGGTCTTTTAATAAGTTGTTTTTAGCAGGAGAAAATCAGTGTAAATTAAGAAAAAAATAAAACAGGTCTAGTCTGACACTTGGACTGTATGAATTGATCATCTTAGACAGTCTGTAAAGTAGAGTTGCATGGCTTTATTGGCAGATTTATTAGCTGGTATCGCCAGTGTAAAGTAACTCTTTTTGCACAAGACTGGCCTTTAAATTAGCTATTACTACGTAGGAACGAAAGGCAAAACTTATTGTTTTCTGAAGAAATGTATAGTGGCTGGTAAATAAAAGTGTAGGAGTGATTAATAAATGTATAGAAAAGGAAACAGCATCATTGTATTACTGCATAAATCTACAGTATGTCAGCAACTTAATATTGCACAAAGTTTTTGGCAAGCATGTTCTAAAAAACTTTACAGTGGAGTTAAAAAAGGACAGAGAAAGGCAACAAATACTATCAGATATGTGGAGTACACTCCACATTAGAGGAGATTGTAAAGAAGAGAACTTAATGGCTTAAAAAAGAGCCAATGAAGATGGCATGATGTTGCTTAATATATCTAGGAATTCTAGGGAGAAAAACATTTATTTTTCTCAGAGTGTACATGGAAGAAATAAAAATTAGCCCTTGCAAGATCATCGGTTAGCACATTTGCAATAAGAAATACATTTTTTGCATTAATCTATATAAACTGGAAAATCATTGTCATGTAAGTGCCATAGATTTTCAGAGAGGCTAGTAAGATAATCAGGTTCAAAATGCAGAAAACAAATTCACAGAAGTTAAGGTTATTAGTAGCTTTTGAAAACAATGTACTAAATGCTAAATCAAACTCAAGAAAGCCTTTAACTGCTGACTGCCATTAACACATTATTAAAACATACAGAGGTCATTTCATTGTTATTAGAGTGATCTGATCTGATACATATGCTCTGAAAGTGCTTGTTGTATTGATCTTAACATTTCCAAGATACATATTAATCACTGAGTCATGACAACACTGAGTTACTTCTAAGCATACATGGGGACCTGAAGAACTTTGATGTGAAAAATGGAGAGAGTTTCTCAATTAAACAGTACTTTATTTACTAAGCCTCCTCAAATACTCCTTTTAAGTACCCTAGTTGTATACCAGGTACCAGAGGTCCTTTTAATAGTGAGGATGAGGGAACTGATTTTTCTTTATAAGAAAAATATAAACTCTCTGTGAGAAAAAAAAACCCACAAACAACAACAACAAAAAAGCACAGCAGAACACTCATAATTCTCAAAATCTTTTCTTTTTTTAAGCCTAAGCAGGTGGTGTTCAAAGTGCTCAAGGGGACAAATTATCTGCATCAAAAATACCATTGTGGAAAGACGTATTCCAATCTTCAGTCTCAAAGGATGAAAGAAATGCAGGAAAGCTTTTCTGTTAAGGTCCTTTGATGAGATGTAATTGCTATTTTCTCACCAACAAAGACCTCATTTTGTATTTTAGAATGTTTTCATATTTGTTTCTTATTGGCAAACAGAAGGAATCAAATTACTGCTGACAGTTCTCATACTAATAGAGACTTTACTTTCAATTTATCTGATGCATAAACTCCCCATTTTCAGAGGAAAATTCTTCTCTAGTTATTCAGTTAACTTCAAAAGTCAGTAGCTCAATCACCAGTAAGCTTCTACATCTTCCAGTCTGAGATTATATGAAGTAGACACTCTATTTTCATTGAATCCCATGATAGTGTCGGCCTCAAAATGGAATTTAAAGAGGAATTTTTCAAGACAAACTAAATTTCCAATGCCAGTTATTTGCTAATACACCTTTCTTTGTTTTCCTCGGTTGGGATTTTATTGTTTGTTTGGGATTTTTTTAAAGAATCTAGGACTGTGTTTGGCTAGAAATAATTTATTATTGTTCCACTGTTCTATTTCTACTTCTTTCTGTCTTCCCTTCCTACTGTAGGTAGAAATGACTATAAACTTCCCCAAAGTATGTGATCTTCTCATATTTTCCTCTAGCTGTGTATGTCTTTGTGCTCCTTCAGCTCTGCTAATCCTTTCCTCAGTGTGTTATCCCCAGGACTACCCTTTCACCATCCAGTTCTGATGGGTGAAGAGAAGGGAGAAGGGTTTATTATAGGACGGTTTCTTTGTTTCAGACCTCGTATCCACATGAGCTATCTCACCAGAACATCCAGCTTGATGCTGACAAGTAATCCGAATGTTTAATTTTCTATCCACCAGCCTCCTGACCTTTCTTCTTTCTTGATCACTTTTGACAGCACTTTCATCTTGCTATTGACAGATAATTTTCTCATGTCCCTCTCCTTACAAGTTTACACCAAAACCTTTTCTAAACCTTATTGGTGCTCTCTTTTCAAAAACCTCTATCTGAAATATATTTATAAAATAATATATCAAAAGAACTCATTTTAGCCCATGATTTTAGTTTTACACCCCATCTCACTTGACCTCCCTTCTACTTGTTCTGCACTAAAATTAACTCACTTTTACTTAGCTTTGTCTAACTTCTACTCAGTTTCAACCACTGGGACAGCAACCCCTCTTCCCATATCCACCCTACATGAACACCTCTGAGCTCCCCAGAAACATCCACAAAATAGCCCAGTTGTTCTCTCACATGACTCCCTGAAACTGGCCTTTCCAGTGATGCTTACAAGAAATAGACCTGGCAACAACAGTGCTGCCTGCCATTCTTTCCATACAATCTGTTCCTTGCACTTCCCAGCTCTCTTTTAAATACACCCAGCACCTTAAACTGGAATGAAATGGCTTTGGGAAAGAATTTTGGCTTTTGTTTAGGGTAGGATCTAACAAAGAGCAATCTTTGCTGTAACAGAAACTTCTGGACATTGTCAGAGGACATCCATACAGTACACAGGATATAGTTGCAGACAGAAGTAGGACAGACATGCTTGGCCAACAGTGTTATGAAAACCTGAGAGAACCTTGGAACAGAGTGTCTTGCAGTCAGACTGTGGAGCATGGTGGTGAAATTAACAAGTTCCAAAAACTTGCAGCAACTTTTACCATGAGAAGGCTAAAATTTGTTTCCATTTGATTCCTTTAGGTAATACAAGCATTTTGGAAAAGTGCAGTATTTCCAATATTATGGAAAAAAGTATGAATTAATGAACTTACAACTTAATTGATACAAATATTCATAACACCTGACGGAAAAAAGCCCCATGAAGGTGACCAGCTATAAGACAGTCAGGGAGCCAGCACCCTTAGACACACAAGCTGAGAAATTATTTATCTAAAGCCATACAATAATTCTGTCAGAAGATGAAAATATACAGACACAAGCCTCTTACAAAACCTTTCCTGATGTGAAAAGTAACAAAATAAGTTAGGGTACTAGGAAATTCTTCAGTCATACAGACTTGTCTGCAACCTCAGTTTCATCCATATGAATCTTTTGAATTTATCTGAATATGATGTCTGCAAATGTTCATCGAAATGCAGCACGCTAACACACTGGCTCTGATCACATCTGGGATGTAAACCAAGATTTTAATAGAGTAGCATATATATGTAGGAGATTTAATGGTGTCAGCAAATAGTCCTGCAAATGCTACTGTATCCATGAAGTTACATGTCATGATGTTTGACAAATTATCTGTGGGGAGCTTCTTAAACATGCATAGCTATATGCTAATTTTTTTCCTAATTAGATTTTTTTTGGTTTTTAATTGTTTTGGTTTTGTTTTGGGGTTTTTTTTTGGGTTTCTTTGTTGTTGTTGGTAGGGTTGGATGGTTGGTTTTGGTTATTTTTTTGTTTGTTTTTCTTATGGATTCAAGTATAGGAAATATACGTACTGAAAAGCTGTGAAGCAGAAGTACAAGGTTAGCTATAATTAAGCATACAGTGGATTAAATGTTTGAAATCTCTCTCTTAAGATTCTAAGTGGCTTATAGGGAATTTTTTTTAAGTTGAGATAACACTTAATGGGCATTATGTTACCCATGTGATGATTCTTAGATTGCTACCTAAGAAACCAAGCTGATAACCTGGAAATTAGTTCATATTAGAAAATACAATATTGGTTCTCGTTCATGAAGGCAAAATAACCAGTGAGGCTGAAATACAATCTGCTGTAAAAGATTGTAGATGGGCTAGGCATAGATAAGTTTGAAATATATTTACAGTATTTCTTGGATTGTCAGATTTTTTTCTTATGAATGTCAACTATACAACAATTCAAACAATAGTGGAAAGTCTAATGTGAAGAGAAGTTCTGAGAGACATAAAAACTCAAAATCTAGTCTGCAAGGGTCATGTATCACACTGATGATTTTGGTAGTAAATATGGATAAGATAAAAATTAAGCTTTGAGAATTTAAGACATGATGAATAATAATTATGTCTAATATTCTTTTAACTCTGTGTAAATCTGAGCAATGGTATCAAATACAAAGCTTCTACCAGGAACTCTTCTGCCCATCACTAGTGCCCATTGTTATCACTACTTCTCTAAATCCTTCCAGTATTATTTGTATTGTGACACTTCACATCTCTTGAACAGACCAAGAGAAATGATTTCATGCACAAAGGCACACACACTCACATTTGACAAATTTACACAGAGCTCTGAAAAAACATCAGGAAATTCTGAACTGGGGTGAGGAGGGATTTGTTCCCTGGATGGAGTTCAGCAGAGTTCTCCTATAGTCTAGAGTGCTCTCATGTGGCTACAGAAAGCTGAATCCACCCTTTACTTTAGAAACAAGTGTATACTACTCCAATTATCCCCTGACTTGTTTCCATATGCCACACTAAGTGTACCATGCCTTGAATGTGGCACTGCGAAGGTCAAAATGGATCATGTGTTCCTGGTCATTTCTATGACTTCATACAAATGTCAGCACTATGGGGTCTCAAATCCAGTCAGTGTTATTTGGGTCTCAAACATATTTACAGATTTTGTAAAAATATCAGATTTTAGAAAACTTAATTATGTACTGAGCTCCACCATGCCTGCCAGAGCCTTGAAACTAAAATAATTTATAACACTGGCATTTCACCATCCATAATTTTGTAGCCAATTTCCATTTGCCCTTTGCATTGCATTTACAAATAGTTGTTAGATTAAGTTAGGTTCTTGCTTACCCCACTAACTGCATGAGCAAACCCGTGTTGAGCCGTAATTTGACTCACAGTTAATTGCTGACATATGGCAGATTGAGTAAAGAGGGGAAGGAAAAGTAGTCCTGGGGGGGGGTTAGTTATTAGCAGTCTAAACATGAGAAATACTGACATTCTGCGATTTTACAGTTTCTGACTGTTCTTTTTAACATCCTGGCTCTCAGAATACATTTCTCCTTTGCTTATTTGGAAAGGAAAGTGCAGGAGATGGCACGGTGAATGATTTTATAAGAGAGAAGTCAAAAAACTCATAAATCCTGCAAGTAAAGCAATCTCCCAGAGATGATCATGCATATTTAAAACTATTTACAAATGAGAAAAAGCATGAGCAGCTGCATCCAGTACTTAAAGCTCTCAGATGGAGAACAGATCATTTACAAATACCAATGAGCATTGCCTGGGAAACTTTCTGTATGTACACAGCGGACAACTGAAGGAGAAACTCCTCATTTACCACTCACATTTTCTCTAATGGGAAGATTATTTGGAAATGAGAAAATAATATATCACCTACACTGTCATAATCAAAAAGATTCTGTTTGAAATTTGACTCCACTAGGAGTCAAATGGAAAGTGCAATAATGTGAAAAGAAGAAGAGCAATTCTTCATTTAATCGAGAGAATCAGTAGCTAGAATATAACAAATTTCAATTTGCTCAGGCTTCGCATATTATTTTTCTTAATGCAGTTTAAATGCTAAAAAAATAGCAGAAACCTTACAAACTACTGACTGAGGAAGTCCTAAAGAGATAGGCAATATCAGTTCAGGAAAGATCAGATTTACAGGTATGTAGGCAAGGATGGGTGTTTTATGACTATATTCATCACCTGTAACTGTGAGTGGAAACCAAAATGAATTATCTTCTGCCATTATAAAACTGTCCCAGAAATTAAAAGTACTAAAACTTTACTGGGATTTTTCTTTTCGGTAAATGTACCTCCAATGCTAAGAAAAGAGAATTTCCTTATCTCGGTAATGGCTTCTAATCTAAATTATGTAGCCCTCAATGTTGATTCCTGCTACGTGAAGCTGTCCTACCCTGGGATGCCATAACTCCTTTTTGTCCTTTCTGCAGTCTGTGTAAAACAAGGATCTGAGCATGATGGAAAAGAAAAAGAGTATCTACAGGTGTGAGGGATGGACTTTCACAGATACAGGTAGGCTCAACTAAATTCCATTAGCTTTAGTACTAAAGGGGTGATAAGAATCAGCCAACTGTTTATCCATACCAAGAAGCCAGACCTGCAGATATGTAGGGCAAAGCTGCTTCTCAGATACAGACTTCAGGACCAGTCAGGATGTTAAGAGAGGTATGAAGGAAATGAAAGAAACAATGAAACATCAAGGAAATTAAAATCAAAGGAAAAAAAAACAAACCAAAACAAACAGATTCAAACGGGGAAGTAAATGAAATTAATATAAGCCAGTAATGAAAGGCTTATTACAGTTTTGAAGTTCCAAGTTTTTCTCTTCATTTAACTGAATCAGTAGGACATGAACAGAGGTGCTGTGTTGACAGAATTGACAAAAGAACCTGTCCCCATTAATGTATATTGCTTGGTGAAAGGCAGTCCCACACTGAATATGAGGACAGACACCATTGGGATCTAAATGTAGAGGACCTGCAGCCAGAATCAGGCCACAAGGCAGAGTACATGCTAGGCCAGTTGTTGGAAAATGAACTCACCCCAGATAGTACATCTGTGCCTACAAATAACTACAGAGAGGAATAGAGCTTGTAGAGGAAGTGCAAACATATACACAAATTTTCAGAGAAAAATCTGCTTTTCCCTGGAAGATTGAAGATAGCTTTGGAATTACCCTTATTTCCTGGACTAAAAATTATTTCTAACCAAATCATTCCTCAAATTTGCTATTTTTTAATGGAAGGTTTGAACCAGTCCAAGCACTCCAAAGCCAAAATTATAGTACCTTGGTCTTAAAAATACTTTTATTTATTTTCAAAACCACAATACCTCATAACCTATGCCTTTAAGTTTAAAATCTCTTTTTTTGAAAGACTATGCACAGGATTGCAAATGTTAAGGTTTTATTGCATTCTGTCCCAAGCTACAGCATAGCATTCTGGTAGTCTTGTGAAGAAAGCATAAGTCACCTGCAGAGCTTGTAGACAAAGGCTATGCCCTGCTGGAGCTTAAGCAAGGCATCACTAGTGCCAGCATAAAAGAGCTAGAGAAGGTGCTATAGACCCCAGCCTGTGTGTGCTAGCTGATCAGAGTTCTGGGAAGGCATCTGGAAAACCATGTGGTGCAAGAATTATACACTGGGCTTCATAAGTAAATTTTTGTGATGGAGGCAGCTTGTATGTTTCACATAGTGTCAGCAATTTCTACCTGTTATCCTTTGAGATGTAATTTAGGAATATGGAGATAAACTTGCCAGGTGTGGATACCTTTAGTCATGCTAAAAATATGTTACTCTATTAAGATGATTCAGCATCAGGAAACCAGAATATAACCCTATTTTGAGTGTAGTCCAACTGGAAAAAACCAAAAAAACAAAAAAACCCCAAACAACGTAGTACTATCAATTTAACACAGCTTGAGGCGGGTTTATTTGCCCTTTCAGCTGAAAAGCTACATATAACATGCATAAAAATGTGACTAACTCTTGAGATTTCAGATGCAAATCATGAACTTCTGCCCAGTGGCTCACCTACATTCCCATGTGGGAATAAAAGGAAGGTCTGCATTTACCCCTGCCTCTTTCAATTAATGACATTTAGAATAAAACAGAAAGCAATATTTGAGAGAGGTAATAAATAAAAACAATCAAATAAATATCCCAGATCTACTTAAATAAGCAACTGAGAATAAGCTATTTGAAAGGAGAAGGTGGCAATGGTAACTGACAGCTCTGTCTAAGCCTGCACCAGCCACAGTCAAACTAAACCATCATTCCCATTCTTCCTGGATTCCAATAAAGGACCCAGATGCTGTGCTCTGAAAAATGTTTCTCTAGCAGCAGGATCTGACTCACTGGCAGACTTTTAAAACAGTTTTGCTGGCAATCTTCAATCTGCCTCTGTGAAGTCACAGGCAGCTCAGGGCAGTCTTATTTCCCTCTATGCCAGTTCCTTGGACAAGGGCTGCTCTTTTGCATGTACAGCTTTGGCTCTTTTTGCCTCAATAAAAGCTAATCTTTTGTTAAAGTATTTTTGCAGAAATACTGATGATTTTTTTTCCAACTTTCCTCACAATTCATCACGTGCCATTTTTGTTGCACACACAGGCTATGAAATACTATGTACAGAAGGCTTGAACATAAAGTAGCCATTACAAAGTGTTGTTCCTTAACAGTATTCTAGTAATAATCAATAAAAGATGCAATTAATATTTTTATCATCTGCAAGTTGCACATAGAAAAATTTCTAGAGAATCCATTACTATTTTAGTTACTGGAAAATGTACAAATGTGTATGGTATCATGGCAAGTGTCTCCACATAGCACTGTATGTCTAATTGACTTAGCTATTTTTCTAAAACTGAGGCAAATATTTAGTCTTATGAAGACAGAAAGTGCAGCTGATTTGAGTTTGCTAGAGGTGTGAGTTTGCAAAGAGAAAAACATGGATCAGCAGAAACAAATTGCAGTCGTCTGTTCTCTGACTGCAATCAGAGTTGAAGTTACAAAAAAATTAAAATTAAAAAAAAAATCAAAGAAGCACTTGGCAATATCTTTATGCTTCTGTTTACATAATATAGGCAGAACACAGGTCAAGAAAGTAAATTCTATTCTGTATATATCATTGCTCTTTTTGTTACAAAGCTGCACTGTCAGACTCTAAATATTCTATACAGGGTTAAATGCACAACATTATAGCTGGCTAAAAGCTGATTGCCTTTTCTAAACTGGACAATCAGTTTGGTGATCTCTGCTCCTCACAGATTTCTCAGAAAAAGCTACATAACTCAGTGCAACTCATCTCTCTTTCAAATGCTTCAACTGGCATGGTGTACCTGATTCTCACTGGTGTCTGTAGTGAAAGCCCCCTTAACTTAGGACAGCCTCTTACATTTTAAGCACTCCAAATCAGTTGAGAAGGTCACAAGCTTCCCTCCCGTGTCATGAGCTCACTGGGGTGACAATGTCAGAGGTACTGGTTAAAAGAGCCTTGGAAAACTTCTGCACATATGAAATCTATTTTTACACTGAGCAAAGTCTCCATTCCTAAAGCAATGCAGTCACCATCTTAAACAGGAGGTCATTCAACAAGAGTAGATTTCATTATGACATTTTTTAATATATTGGTTTTAGAAAAAGAAATCAAGAAAGGGTTCTGGAATAAAAGCTAAAGGTGAAGCAGCATACTCCAGCAAAACTAAGAAACAAAATGGCCTCAAGACCATGGGCAAAAGACAGACTGGGGAAAAAACAAAAACAAAATCAGGAACAGCCTGGTGAGCACAGAGAATAAGGTTTTAAAAAAATAGTTTCCCAACTTTGCCCTTTGTCCTGCAAGAATTTTCTTCTGAACTGGCACATCTGGATAGAGTAGGTGCATTGAGGTAATGAGTCCCCTATCAGATAAAAAGCAGTAGAAGTAATTGAACAAGAATCAGTAGGGATTGTGGGAAATACCTCTAAGTAATGAAGTATGTCTTCCAGCTTCACTAAATTGTCAATAAAAAAGTAAGCATGAAGTCTAAACTGTAGTACAATTCCAGGTAATTAACAACATAAATCATTCAAATCAGTCCTATGACACAACAAAAATTCTATAATGATAAAGGGTAGAATTACAATGAGTTAGCAGGATAAAGAAATACAGATTTTGAAAATTCATCTCTGCTTCAGAGAAAATGGGTTGTCCTTAGTAGGTTTCCTGGACAGAGGGTGTATCTGTATCCAATGGCTTCAAGAACCTTCACTGGAAAAGACCATGAAATATTACAACTTTCACAGGAAAACCTCTACAGTGGTTGGAAGCTGTGCAGAATGCCATAATATGGGGTATTTGCAATATATTATGAAGCATCTACGGGGGACTTCAATTTGAAATAGACCTCCCCTGAATATAAAAAGGAAAGCAAGATCCTACGTAACTGAATTTTCACTGAACCCACACAAACACAGTAGACTTCCAGACATATTGCTACTCTTTAATTTGCTGGAACAGTCACTGCAAGTTATATTTTATAAAAAACATAAAGGTTTTTTATGTTTTCTCTTTTTTTATTGCTCATGAACAGATTTGACCTTTAAAGGCATCCTAAAGTAAATGTAGCCATGCTTATATTTGAAAAGGAAGACTGGTTTTAACCATCCTGTGCAGCTACTCTTTCCACAAAAGTGTTTCTTCTCCAGGCAAAGTGTCTTTGTCACTGTTCACTGGGCACGCACTCTGCTCCTCATCTGAAACTGTCAAAAGGCAGTGTTTAGAGGTAGGAACTAAACAAAACTGCAAGTCAGCTTTGAAGGTGTTATGAAATGTTGTTAAAAATAACAACAATTATACAAATACTCCAAGATCTTGTCACTGGTCCTTTTGGACTCCAAATTTTAAGGTCTTTTCCCAGTCAGAAGGAATAAAAACTTTGTGATACTGAAAATGAAATCTGATGACTCCAGCATGTTTTGATTTGAACAGGACTTCAGTAACTTTTTCCTAGCTGTCTTGTGAGGTTGTCTGCCCTGTCTTCCTACATCACCTTGCTGCTACTCCAATTTCAGAGGGATAATCCAGAGAAACTCTTCTTGTTTCCAGGTTCAAATATTTGGTCACTTTGTAACCATTTGTCTCAGGCAAACTATGTGTTAAGAATGTGAAATGACTGCAAAGAATAGAAAACTGAAGAGTATTCTTCCTGTTTTAAAGCTGTGTTTCTCTAGGCTTCAGACATGAGGTGAGATTAGGAGATGTGAGGCACACACATGGAGATGTGCTGCTCCCATGCTGCAGAGTTAACTCCTTTGGTCTGCCCAAATTTCCTGCCCGCTCACCCTCTCTGTAGTGCAGAATTAACCTGCATCCTGGCTCGTTTGTAGCTAGATGGTGAAGAAACTGAGGTCTCTTTATTCACAGAGCAAATAGGTGTCAACCAATTCTAATAGTTAGTGTAGAGGTTTGCTGCCTTGCCAGAGATATTCAGCTATTTTGTTAGTGAAGTCAGGACCTTTGCTTTTTTAGCTGGCAGGGACAGAACAAATTGGTAGGTGATACACTTTCTATCCAGACAGGGACGATTATGGTCATCAATCATTGCTCTGCCAGACCAGCTCCTACTGAATCTTCAGCTGTGGCAGCCACAGAGAAAAATTAGCTGACTGCTTTGTTGCAAGAAACGGATGCTGTGAAAGAAAGATGCCAGGTGGCAAAGTGGTTTAATGCACAATGGCTACTAGTGGAGCTGAGCTGACATAATGGCATTAGTAAAAGGAGTGGCATCATGTGAACTCAGCAAAAGTGAAAGAACAGAACATGCTCCCCACTGACACTGCAACCTGAAGATGCATTTAAAAATGAAAGTTAAGAAAATCTCTCAAAACTCAAAGAGAGAAAAATATAATCTGCCATTCCTTCAAAAATAAAACTGATTCCTTACTAATAAAAGAACTGTATATTTTTCTAGTTAGAGGAACCTTTTTATTTTCTTCTTGGTTAAAAGCAGTAGAATATTCCCCTGACCTCCAACAGGAAACTTTATCTCAAAAATCTCTCATCCTTATTAGAGCAGAAATCATCAGGAATCGGGCACCAGGCACAACAGTTATCCTTACTTTGCAAAAGAAGGCTATTTTCTGTTACACCTGCCAATTATACATCCTCCACATTACAACAAACACCAGCAATTAGATAGAAATATCACCACCTTTGTCTATAGATATATGTACCTCCAAACGTGTATTTATTTATTGAATCACAGATATTATTTTTTTTTGTTCATGTTCTCTTCAAATAGTGAGACTTGAGCTAAAAAAATTGTTGAGCTGACTAAGAAATTTTGTTTCTAAACACAGTTTAGAAGCTGTTCCAGTTTTTGCATAGCTAGGCCAGAGCTAATTACACTGCTCATTTTAACTCAGTTGTTTTGAGTTTCTGAGTATCCATACTTGACCACCTGCAGGTTAGCATTCTATTTTAGGAGTCTCAGCAATTGTGTTGGTCCAGGTTTGTAACAAACCAAGGCTTTTCTACTTTTTCTTTAAATCAGACTTCAATTTTATTGATCCTAATATCCAAACTTTGCTCCGCCCAAGGCGATCAACTTGACTCATTTCATGATTAGAGACACACTCAACCTAAACCAACATACTGGTCTTAGACAACTGAGGGGTTGTGGGATAAACTCTCATCCTAAACAATCTTGCTCTTGACCAGAGAGAAATCTTAGATCTATCATATTGTCCAAATTTTAATTTGTTAAAGAAGGTATGTTAGACCCCACCTGTTCTTTGCAACTTGCTTCAATCTGTTTTAAGTAGTAGTGACTCTAGAAATAAAAGGTATGTTGAGGAAGGGGGAAGGAACAGAGATGGAAGACTGGTTTTTGAATCTGGTGAGGGATGGCTTGAAGGAAAACCAAAAACAACATTCTCTGCTTCATCCCCTTAAAAACATATCTATCGAGGAGGGTAGCATATGGTAACATAATTAAATATTCCTGGAGTTCACCAGGGGTGGTACATGCAGGAGGAAGAATGACTTAGTACTGCAGAGCCTCTGTTACATTATTTTTCCTCTCAGAGTTACCCTGAACTGGCAAAAATATTTATTGCTACAGCCTCCTTTCTGTTTCAATGGATCTGCACCACTTTCTGAGCTGAGGATCTGACCCATGCTAAGCTATTTTCCTCTGGCAGGCAGGCAGACAAACTTACCATAATCACTTAATGTGCAGTGCTCTGTTATCTTGTATCAGGCCCATTGAGCCTGCTCTTTGTCTTGTATTCCTGCTCAACAACCACACAAAGAAAAGGAGTGTTTGATATTCTACTGTGCACATCCTTGTACAACCAGAAAATTTGAGGAAACCACATTAAAAAAACCAAAAAACTCACACCCAGTTACTTCCAAAAAACATGCATACTGTCTAGTAAGTATGTTATTTCCTTCATACTGTTTTACATGTCATGGCTACAGTATCAGTCAGTACTGAAAAAGCATGGATATAATTGTCACAGATTGCCAACAATTTCCTTCTTGGGTCTAACTTCTCTTTGCCAGCACAGCCAGTCTCACCAGAGATTCACTCACTTAAGTTACCTGAAGTCAGAAATGCCAAGCATGTAATCTGAGTCTAGACTCCCTTGATAGCAAAGGGTGAATGACACATTCAGTACTGTCTAAAATAGTTGGAAATTAAGTTGCACATTTTCCTGTGCCTCTGCCCATGGAGTGCAGGGGGAGAGCATTAGCAGACAGCAGTCTTTAAGGCAGCTAATGGTAGGGTGATGGACTCCATGCATAGAGATTAATTAACAGGAAAGTATTTCTTAGGAAAATAGCACATGGGGATTGGTAATTGAGTTCTGGAATCTCTCTTCCTAATGCTACAGGTAAATTGCTCAACTTTTCCTTGTATTTCCCTCATACATTGCCAGATGAAAAGATGGAACATTCCCCTGGACTGCTGCCTCCACAGTAAAAAATGCCTTTGAAACTCATTGTCATTAATCCAGTATTTGACTAAGATTTAGCTATCACCTTATAACCATTTTCTCTTGCCCAGGCACAAATTGTGCTATCCTTTTTCAGGTGTCCTCCCACATTTTTTTCCTGTTTTCCTTTTGATCTTTTCATGATGTTTTCATGATTACAGAAAACATCAGATTACAGAAAACTACAGATCTACAGATTAACTGTAGATATATATATCTTTATATATCTATATATATATATATATCAGTGTGATTTATAGACTGAACATTCTGCCTAAAATAATATAATTAGTGAATCTAAGTAATAAAGATAACCAATTTCTTTAATATGTATAGATTACATATTAATAAAAATTAGCAATTCAATGTGCAAAATCAGTCATTTGCAAAAACATTACATTGCAAGTTAAGGTATTGAAGTAAAGAATATTTCAGACCCTGCCCTTTTTTAGGTGAGAGCAAATCTTTTATACCAAACAGATACTACTTCAGTAGAGGACAAATAATGTTTGTGCTTTTTTAAACTAATATAAAGAACAACAGTTTTTCTGCTGCTTATGAATGAAAAACTAGATGGCAGCAAGACAGAGAAAGAGACTTGAAAAATAAGCTTGGTCATTTTGGCATCATCCTTCAAATTGCTATTCTCACAAGAAAGACGTAAACCATAATTTGGGGCTGTTAGAGAGTGGAATAAGACAGAATATGACCCACTCAGTAAAGAAAAGACAAGTCTACTGAGTTCTCTACTCGCTCTGCTAAGACATTAATTTCAGTCATCTATGATTCTCTGTTTAAAAGCTCACTGTTAGGAAGGCTGGTGCACCTTGAGAGGCTTTGATGATATTATAAATAGGCTGGTAGAAAGAAAAGTAATTACATCTAAGAGTTCTCTAGGGCATGTGGCTTGGCACCATACAAATGTTTTGATCAAGAAATTAGGGAAATAAAAAATCAATAGGCCAAATTTTAAGTGGATTAAAAACTAATTAATGGGTCATGAAGTATAGATGTTAATTATTATCAGGCACATAGGCTGTAGGATAAAAATCCAGTAATTTTTTCTCTTCTTCTGTTTACTAAGAAGCAAATCATAGCATCATAGGTCCGTAAAGGTTGATGTAGACCACTGTAGGTTATCTAATTGAGCCTTATCAGAGCATTGTCAGCTATGAAGTCATATATACTGCTGCTGATAAAGATTGGACAATGAAGCAGAAATTTAAGGCATATGAAGAATGAGAGGAACAGCTTGCTTAGAATCATTTAAACAAGAAAAATTAAGTGGTTTTATATCATTAAGTGAGAAGTGAAACTGAAGAAACAGATATCAACTGGGAGACTTTGTGCTCATTAATACAATTATGGGCCAGTATATAGTAAAGGTTTTACTATATAAAAGATTCAGCAGGGCACTGTAGCCAATTCTTTCATATTTATAATCTTTTATTCCAGTGTTTAAGAAATGAAGCTCTCAGTAGTTTTTTTTAATAAACTAGTTAGGCAGGTATTGAAAACTATTTTTCCAGGTGCTTAGGAGTCAGTTCTTTTGATTTGCAATAAATTCTGAAGTTCATATTGCACAGAAAAAATAATGAAAGCAAACAAGTGTTTGAGAAGAATTTAATTAATTTAAAAATAGCAGGAATATACAGGATCTGAAGCTGCTGTGGAGGCAACAGCTGAACTTGGGCTGTAAGTGCTGTCAGTGCAAGACTAGCCAGACAGGCTGATCTTCACCACACAAATGTAGACAGAAGATTATTGATTATCACAAAGTCTGTATTTGCTACCAAGACTCTTGGTCAATTCTTATGATTTCTGGTGTTTATTATTCAGAAAATGTTTTTTGAAAGAATTCCAAGCACAGTTTTAAGGAGAAAGCTCAAATTATTGATGACAAAAGAGTCGAGGATCTAAGTATTTATCTTAACAAAGGGAAAAATAAATGACATAGTGCCAGTTCATAACACTGATAAGAAGAAAAGAATACTTTCAATCTAACAGACAAAACCAGGACAAAAGACAGTGGCTGGAGACTGAGAGAAACTAGATGAAGATTGGTAATGAGGCACAAATTTGCAGTATTAAAAGTAATTAACCTTTGGGGCAATACAGCATAATTTATAGTGATTTTGCCATAAATCACTTTCTAAGCACTAGATTTTTGCTAAATCAGGAGTATGCTGGAGTTACATTTTATTATATAAAACACTCAGCTAAAGGATTTTAGCTTTCTCTAATTTCTAACCTATTACTCCAATGTTTAAGAAACTGAGCTCTTAGTAGTTTTTAAATCAACTATCTAAGCAGGTATTGAAACTTTTTCTGCAGTTCTTTCATCCCACAAAGAATTCTGAAATTTCTTATTGTTCAGTTAAAAATAATGAATACAAATAAACATCTCAGTAGAAATAAATTAAATAACAAAACCTTCCATTTTAATATTATCAAAGTATCTCAGACTTCAGCATTCTGGTTGATTTTGCTTAAACTCTTGTATTTAAATGTTAAAGAGAATATATTTTCTTTATGAATTAAGTCAAATCAAATTGGCATGAATGTTTCAGCACTGTCAAAGCAAAACATTAAACATTCCCACTCTCTCATCACAGCAGTCCCATGACACCTTACATTTCAACAAAATTTATTGTTCTGGGGAAAGCTGTTCTTCAGTCCTGTCTGATATAGTTAGCTAATATAGCTAATATCTTCCTTTATTCTTGCCCAGATAATACTTTCCAAACCAAATCATTGTTACTGCAGTAAGAGACAGTAAGTCCAACAAGAAATTACAACATCAACAGAACAAGAGAACAATTATTCTAGTCTCACTTTATCATTTTATCCATTTCCAGATTTTTCCTTTTTTCATTTCTTAACATCTTTATTTAATCTGTAATTTTTCCCTTTTGTCGTTTCTCTGTTCTCTAATTATATACATCTTATGTTTCTGTTTTGCCTTCTTCTTTTCTCCATTCCCATTCCCCCTTTTTCTAACTCATTCTAGTCTCCTACCTTCCCCCAACCTTTCCCATAGTCATTCCAGCATTTTACTTAGTTCCCTTCATCTCCTACTGTCATCCCACAGGCTAAGATGGCATTCAATGGGTTTCTTCTCCCTCTGTGCCAGCTGGTTTCTTTTTTTCTTGCTGGTTTATCGAAGAACGAGCTTGACTGTCATGCTGGGCAGCAGCATATTAGCAAAAGAAGATTCATATAACACAGCTGGTCAGTGACTAGGATTAATAAAGTGCTCCTGAAGAACAACTGCCTTCACTGATCTGGTACGTATTTATAAGCAGCTGATGAGAACAGAGAAAAGAGACAAATGGCCTGTCATCAGGAGCATTGAACTACACTTTTTTTTTTTTCTTTTTTTTTTTATGTGGTGCTGAATGTGAGCACTGTCCTTGCTGTGTTATTTGCCCTATTTCTCCATACGCAGGAACTTGCAGACTAACATGGGAAGGGCAGCATCAGCTGGGTACAGACCAGATGGCTTTGAGGAGGACAGTGAGGCAGAATCAGAGGTTGAAGTTATTGTGGAAGACAATCAGATAGACACAAGGAGAAAGGAAGCCTCCACCATTGTCTCATACTTGAGGAATGAGAGGCTGTGATACAGAATTACTCTGTATAGATGGTGTATTACCTCAGCAGGGCTTGAGATTGGAAAGTGTGGATATCAGAGAAGACTCAGCACCCTTCTTCTTGAGAAGGGTGCTAAAACCCTACTCAAAACTCCTCTGTAGTATTTTGATGGAAGCCAACTTGAGACATAGGAGACATGAACAGATGGAAAGAGATAAAGCACAAATCATGTCATCAAGAGCAACACCAAATATCTGGGATCTTGTTTCTGGATTTGTCTGTAGTGACTATCAGGCTCTTAAAGTTTGCTGGTAGGCTCCCCTAGACAGAAGGTTTGGGAGAGACAGATCCCAAACTTCTAAAGAGCACAAACAGAGTCTGAATAGCTGTTTAGTGTAGCTAAAGTGGTAGAGATCTATAAGAACATGCAAGGTATCACCAGGAATGAAGGAGCTGAGCTATTTTCCTGTTACTTCTCCCACAAAGGCAATGGGAGCCAGGCCAGCGTGGGAGCAATTTCAGTTTCATCACTGTTAAAGCAAGCTAAAGATCAGGCAGCAGGTCAAATCAGAGCACACTGTTCCAGTGCCTTGCGCTGCTCTTTAGGAAAAAAAAAAAAAAGTAACAACTAACAACATTTATTTATGTCTAGGGATGTGACTTTTAATCCAAAACCTTGGATAAAGCTCCTTATCAACAAAGCAGAGGAATAAGGTGAGACTAACTATAAATAACACCTTGGACTTTCCTCTAATTCATTCCCTGAGTTTGCTTCTGGGAATTGACACTCTCAGAAGCTTTTGACATAGGGCTAGTCCAAAGATTTTATCAGAAAAAAAAAAAAAGAGAATAGATGTCAAAACCATAAGTCAAGAAGACAGTTTCACAAAATGAGGTTAGGCCATTAAATTCTGGCCCAAAGTTAATTCACAAGTGTTCATGCCCTTCCCTTGGAGCTAGCAAATAGAATCTGTTTAGGAAATTTCTTCATTAACATATTTAAATTGTCATGTAAAGTTTTTGAGTAATTTCTGTTCTGAAAGCAAGGCTCAAAACACATTTTTTTAATGGAAGAATTTCTTTCACCTCCCACTCACTCCATATTACAGGAAACTAATTTTACATAAGAAAACTTTCACTACGAAGAAATTAAAAAAAAAAAAAAGTCCTAGAGGATTGCATTGAATTTGAAATGTCAAGCCAGCATACCATTAATCATAGAATATCTTTTCTTTTAAGCTTTTGCAATTTCTTTCTTTGCTATGTGATATATTTAATGCAATGTACTCTTATTTTTCACAGAAATATACACTGAAGAAAGTTGATAAATGAAGTTCAGCAAAACTATATTAATTTAAAAGATCCTAGAAATACTTTATTAGTGAAGGCAAGAGATGCAAATATAAGAAAATTATATGCAGTTCATACCTGGTATTTATTACTTTTCCACAGTTTATGTAGCATCTTTTGTTCAACCATAAATAGTTAGATTATTACTTATAGACCAGGTACAAAATATCTCCATCAATCTTACTCATTGCTATTAGGTTGCTTTATTGCAGTAACGTTGAAAAAGGTCAATTAAAACTAAAAGGAAGATGAATTGGCCTACTGGAAAGAAATCTGAGTATAGATACCCACAGTTTAAGGCATCTTCATATACAAGGCTGAGAATATTGAAACCTAATCACTTGCCTTCTTTTTTGCAGTACAGTCTGCCTCTATTAATCAAGAAATTGAATGTAGCAATAGAAAAGATATTATTCATATATCTGAAAAAGCCACATGCTGATAGATTTGTGGACCCATCTAAGGTCAAAAGACAGTGTCATACTTCTGTGCAGGTTGTAGAATTTTTTTCAAGAATTTGAATTTAAACATATACTTGAGAAAACAGTGTAAGACAAAAATGTCAAACCAGTAAAGCAAAACACCTGATCCTTTCTTTTAAAGTTTGAACTCCCATGTTATCTTGGCTAAAATACTCCAGTATTTAATTTTTAACTGTAAATTGTATCATATTTCACAATGTGATTAATAACATTTAAATTTTCAGCCATTGCAATGGTCATATTCCCCTGCTGGAAACTCTTCTTTTCCACTTCACATTTCTTTTCTCTGTGCTGCAATTACATGTAACCACCAGTCATAAGAAGTCAGCTTTCAGTATCTTTTCAGCAAACTGAATAAGCAGAACTCTGTATAAACCTCAAGAGCCACCACAAGGCTTGTTTTCCTTGGCCTATATCCTTTTTTATCTGATTATTCACTGAATGTTCTCCAGTATTTATTAACCTTTCTTAAGTGCTGGTAAAACTTGATCTTATTATGGTTGAGTACAGGAGGGTGAATCGCTTCATAATTAAATGCCATATTGCATCATGGGAGTTTATAGGGCTGAGAGTGCAAGACTTTCTTTCTGGTTTTATATTCTGTTTAATCAAGTGATTAGCTTTTCATATTGTTGTGTGAAAGCACACAGGCAATGCTTCTGAAAATGCCTGAGTTTTTACATCACATGTATTCATGTGACACTGTGTAACATATAGTACCAGTGTGCAAGCAGAATCCCCCATATAGGGCAGACATCACACAATTAATGCCAATCATGAATTCGGCATGTTATTTTCATATAAGCAGTGTTTTGATTCTCCTTATGCCATCAAAGATACTGCTTGAATTACAGCTGTCTGTTTGAAACCAGAATTTTCTAAACTCATAACCCCCATTAAACTAAACTCATAACCCCCATTAATTATTTTATTTTTGTTAACATCATATTTTTAATTTTAAAAAACAAAGGCTCTATAAACAAATTAATAGTAGGGACATCAGATCAACAACAAAACTATAGTCCTGTGGCACCTGCTTCATTTAAAAAAAGAAATACAAATTCTCCTTTGTCCTTCTGGAGAGGTTTAATGTAACTTCTATTTAATTTTTTAGTATTTTTGCCTGAATAGAAACAATCAAATCTCAAAAGCCCCTTTCCATTTTTAAAGTTCTCCACACATCCAAAACATAAGAGTTGTTCCTGGTTTTTATAGTCAGAAGGCTTTTATTTCTGCAGCTACATTAGCAGTCTTCATGAAGGTAAAATCAGAAGCTGATCCTTATTTTGCACAAATTGCTTCTCTCTAGTAGCCTACTGTGTACAGCACAGAAGTTACTCCACCAACATCAAGCAGGACTGCAATTGATAATCTCCTGCTCTATTAACAGCCCATTTCAGGGTAAAAATCAGACCAGCTTCTTGCCAACTCAAGCAACATCAATATAACACAAACTAAAGTTGCTTCTCCTATTTCAGCTTAGGTAGCAGAAGTGTTACTACCATTCCGTATTTCCTGAAAAAGTCTTGTTAGACTTGTTTAAAGTTCAATGTTTGCTTTATTTTCATGGGGTTTATCATTTTCTTATGCCGCCTTATCTTCAGTTGCAAGCTTTGCCCAGTCGTGTTTTTCTTGGCCTATCTTCTAACACATCCCCCAAACTGGATCAAAAACATCCAGGCTAAAATGCTTGAGAGAGGAGGGGAGAGAAAGCTGGCTGGGGAAAAGAAGCCCGACAGCTTTCTGAGTGCCAGCATTTCTAAATCTTTTCAGTACATTTTCAATGGAAAGCATCACATCCCTTTGTTACAAAAAATACAGGAAATGAAAAAAAGATAAATTAAGACCAGTCATCTTGTCTTATGAGCATAGTGCCATATCCATGTTCCCTGACACTAGATCTGGAATTGCAGTCTGCATTGTGCTAATCTGCACAGTTATACCAATTTTATAGCTGGTAGATGTGCCAGTGATGGTTGTTTTCAGGTGAGAAAGGTTGTTTCCTCAGCAAAAACCTCATCCTACATATGATGTTTCTGTTTTACATCCAGTCTGCACACTTGTCCTGTGCAAGAAAGCAATAAAATCAGAGGAGTAGAGTCACACAGTAACCATCTTCATACTTATCCTCTCCACTGTGATGAGTTTCAACAAGTTCTCTGCTAAGGACCAAGCCCATTCTCTTTATCTGAATGACTGGAAATGAGCTGGCTGTCAGTTTGAAAAGATAATATCAAAACCATGCACAGATCTGGAAGTGGTTGAGAAAATTAAACCATACAGTCATAAAAATCATTTGATGCATGCAATCTGGACAGCATCCTTTAGAGGAAATATGTATTCTGGAATTGATATCTGCTGCTCTCCGGCTCTCCTTTGAAGTTAAAGAAGATTTTCTAAAAGCTGTTACATGAAAGTTAACCTCTGATGCTGTGTTCTGTGAAAATAAATTTATTCATACAGTGGTATTTTGTCAAATTTGTCCAACCGAAATTCCATTCACGTATTAGAAATACATTTTCATCAATATTTACAAACCAGAAAGATTATTTTTAGCAGTGTGGTTTCAGTGACTTAAAGAGATTCATATAAAGAGATTCATATAAGAATTCAGATATGTATCATATTCTACATTTCATACTCTGCCAGGGAAAGAAAGGGAGAAAGGAAGATAAAATTGGTAAACTGAGCTTTTAAAGAGCTATTAAACTCCATTTTACACCCTAGAATTCAAATACTCATGCTCCTATGCCATGTTTCCCTTTGAGGAGAGAGGGAGAGAGAGGAGCTGGGGTGACTGCTCTGCTGTCCTGTCCACGTATGGGTCTGGTCCAGAGCAGGAAGACCCAGTGCAGGGAATAATGATGTTCTAAGCAAGCCACACAGTGGGACTCAGACAAACACAACCAAATATCAGCCTCTGGCCCATCAGTTCACACAGCTCAGGAACAGACACCAATACATTGGGCAGTTGCTCTGGCCCCAGGGGTGCCTTACGTGAGCGTGGCCGCCAGCTCTGCTGGGGTGGGCTGCTGGGCTTGGTGCAGCACTGCAGCTTCCCACCCACTATTATTGCAGCTTTTCTTTGACAAGAAAAATAAAATATGCAGAACTCTCCACAGCACATTTTAAAAAAATATCAAGTAAAGGCAGAACTTCAGTTTAGGATAGTGTAAATCCAGCTTTTTAATAATCTGCTTTTCAGCCCACAGAGACACATAGAAGCTTTTGCTTTATAAATAAGCAGCATAAAAAAGGAGAGATTAATTCAAACTTCCATTGCATAAAGAACTAAAAAAATTATTTCAAATGCAGGCAGTATATGTAGAGGAAGGTCTCATCTATTTATGGTTCTTGACCTTTAAGCTCAGCTACTATTATGTTTTAAAAAATCTTATAATGATGATGATAAAATAGCTAACATTTTCAAAGAAATTATTGAGACATTGGCAATGCAAAACATTTTTCTCATACAGAATTTTCAGAAAGGCAGCATTTCTCAGTGAGCTTTATTTTATATGTTATTATGCCATCCATCATGTTTGTTTTTCATTAGTTACCTTAGTCATTTATACTTATGAGACAGCTTTGGACTGTTTGCAGTTTTTGCTCTGGCATTTTTACTGAGAGAAAATCAGTTACTCTGATTATTTAATATGCATGTAAGCAGACTCATAGTATCATAGGATAATGTAATCATTATAAATACTTTAATGACTGCTGAGATGTGTCTTTCATGTACTAATTGATAAAAAATTGATAGTGATTGATAGGCCACAGTGACTTGTTTATAAACTAAATAAGATAATACCTCCAGAAATCCACTACTGCTTTTCCACATCACATCAGTGTTGCATATAAACTTACTGTGCCCTTCTTCATTGCAAAAAATGATGATAAATAAAATCTCAGTACACATTTTCTCATTATTCCACCAAACAGTTGCAAAACAAACACCTCTCTGGTTTACTGCAGTATTAAGGGCCCACAAGCAGAAGTTCTTCATGCTCAGAACACCCATAGATTTCCATGGCATCTCCATACAGAAACCATTTCCAGGTTTAGCCCTTAATCATTTAACAAAAGCATTCCCTGGATCTCTGAGTGCATTGCAAAGACAAAGGGAAGGATTTGAGAAGTTGATAAAAAGGTACATTTTTCTGCCATCACAAAATATGTAGATGCTTTTGTTTTATTGCTGCATGAATTGATGCAGATAGGGTGGAAGATGGAACTACCAAGAACAGGATGAAGTTCAACAAAGACAAGCACAAAGTCCTGCACTGTGGAAAAAGTAATCAAAAAGCCCAGTGCAGGTTAGGATCTGTGTAGACTGTCCTTGCTTAAAGGGACCTGAGTGTCCTGGTGGACAAGAAGATGAAGATGAGTCAGTGGGGCACCACTGCAGCAACAAAAGCAAATTGATCTGCATCCACAGAGGCATTACTAGCAGGGATAGAGATGTGTTCATACCACTCTACTCAGTGTTTGTCAGGCTGCACCTGGAGTACTGTGTCCACACAGTTCAAGAAAGATGTAGACAGACTAGAGAGGGTCCAAAGGAGGGCCACGAAGATGATCAAAGGGGTAGAGAACATCAAGAAATGCTGAAGGGATAGGGTCATTTCTCCCTCAGGAATAAAAGGCTCACGGGGAATGTCACAGTTTTCTGGAACTTTAAAGGGTGGCTAAAATGAGGGCAGAAGCTTTCTCTTCATGAGAAGTCAGATGGAGAAGACAAGGGGTGACAGGCACAAGTGGCAGGGGGAGACATTAATTTTTTTTGCAGTGAGAATGATTGATGACTCTACCAAGGGCATGTAGTGTCCCCAGCAATGGAGGTTTACAAGATATAATTGGACAGGGTACTAGATGGTCTCATCTAGGCTCCCTTTCCCAGAGAAATTTGGACCAGATGATCTTTTGCAGTGTCTTCCAGTCTGGGCTGTTCTATGGTTCTGTGAAATTTATTTCTGACTATACAACATACACTAACAAAGTATCAGACTTTTGAAGATGCCAATCAAGGTTCATACTTCCCTCAATAGATTTTCAATGATAAAGCAGATGCTACTAATACTTTTTAATTCCACTGCTTTTTTTTTACTCATTAAATGCTCCTCTAGAACATAATTTAAAGTAACAGGGCAGGCGGAACATTTCAAGTAGACTTTGAATGCTATAAGGCTATAAAAAAATTATTTATATTCAGTGGCTATTTGGTGGTGTAGGACAGATGAAAGAGGACCTAAATGAATCCCTAGGCCAGGATGCATTTGCTAAATAACTATTCTCATCTTTGACACTTGCCTCCAGCTGCTGCACCAAAAAGGAACAGCTTTCTTGCAGAGCTTCTATTGACAGTTCTACTGTCAGCTCCATGCAGCATCTGTGCTGCTGTAATGCATCTCTATGCCTTCCCCCTTGTTCTTCTTACTCTGCTTCAGATTTCCTGTATCACCTTCATCAAGTCACTTAAACTATTTATGGACTGGTAGACATGGCATCGCTGCAGGGCTCCCAGACTTAGGCATTCACACTGGTTACATCCCAGGCCTATCCCATGGTAAGAAATTAAGAGGATGGGTTCCTTCCCTTTTGTAGGAAGGCAAAAAACCCTGCACTGTCTGGATGGCAGGCACGGTGTGCTCCATCCAGGCTGCTAAGGATGCAGGGGCCATGTTGGGGAACAATGCCCCAGTGCCTGCAGCAGAGATGCAGCATGCCTCCTCCTCACAAATGGCCTTACAACATTCCTCTCTTTTACAGGGGTGTTGTAAGGATAAACACTGAAGCCTGTAACGTGCTCAGATCCTCAGGTGATGTGTGAACCAGATAATTACCCAGAACAGACATTTCTCTCTGCAATTTTTCACACCTTCTTAACAACAGCTGATGAGAAAATACTAAAGCCAAGTAGTAAGAAGCCTCTTGTAGAAAAAGCTTCAAACCTGACTAAAGAAAATGTGCATTTATATGTATTTATATATGTTTAAGAAATATTTGTATGTAAAATGTGTGGTTTGCCATGTATCCAGGTATAAAGTTATATGCTGCTCCAAACTTTGGTGTTTTCCCTAAAGCTTTTTATGTTGTTATGAAGCTCTGGTACAAGTGGGTAGACAAAAAACCCAAACAAACAGAAAAACAAAGAAACAAAAAAATCACTTATAAGAGTGGAGAAAAGGGTATTATGCTGCCAACTATCAATGGAACTGCAAGCACACATACAATAAAAAGGCAATCTTCTCTATAGGTAAGTTACATTTAAAGAAATAGTTTCCTTTGGCTAAAAAGAAAGCCAGGACAGGAACTGAAGACACTGAAAGAAAATCTGGAAAGAAGAATTCTTCATACTTTCTCTTCTCTGAATTTTTATGGCAGTGACTGGTAATATTTTAGGCTTTGATGAAACAGATTAAACTGTTTCTTTGGACAGTAACTCACAAAAACATGCTCCTGCCAGTATATAAGGGAGTAATGGCAATCCTGGGTCAGTTGTCCAAATCTTCTTCATTCAGTGGCAGAAAAAATATCTCTGGTGATAATTGACACCTTTAGCCATGGTGCACTGAGTAGTGCTTCTTTTGTTAATGAGGATGTCAGTACAAAGCTTGGTGGGCAAAGGGAAACATCCCCTCCAACCCTGGGACTAACTTTTCTTCTGTAGAGTGATTTCTTAGGAGAGAAGCTGCCACCTCTGCTTCATAGATCCTGTATTTCTTTCAGACATGAAGAGGCTTGGGTACAAGAGTTGTTGATCCATATCCTTTTGTAAGTGGGAATATATCTAAAGGAACATGGTAGTTTATGCTAATTCCTCTAGGGGTACTGCTGAAGGAGAAGTTTCCTTTTTATTTCCATTTAATAAACTACACAGACTGCACAGGGTCCAAGTTATACACAGCAGGACTTGCAGAATCTGTACCCCTGTGCCAACAGCATTTTCTGACCATCAGATCTCCTAGTATAATTTTCCATATGGTTACTCTCTATATTTGCTATGAAATGGTTTAAGGTTGGACTGGTTTGAGGTTTTCTTAAGAAACAAAACAAAACTAGCAAAGGGTGGTTCTAAAATGACTCAGGCCTCTTTAAGGGAAGCTAGAGAGCAGTTATGAAGGAGGCAATGAAAGGAAATATTATCTCTGGTAAGAGGCAAGGGCAGTGGCATGTGGATAGAGAAAGATTTTCTCTGCTCAGGTCATATGTAATTCAAACACTTCATTAGCTCCCTCAGAGGTGGGAAAAGCAGCTGCAAATGCAATTTAGGCAAACTTTGCCTAATTTTTTTTTTCCCAAAGTGTTTAAATAAGACACAAAATGTTCCTAAAGAACATGTTCCTTACTCATTCAGGATTTGCACGAGGATGTGTTACAATGTCTCTAAGACAAACTAAAAAACTTATACTCAACAAGTGCTTTAAGTTTAGTTTCAAATACTACCTTTCTTTAATGAATACAAAGAAATGTAAATTATGTAGGTCTTTCTACCTTGATTCTCTTTAGTTTCCATGGAAATTCATAGTGATGCAAGTCACCAGCACCAGACAGGACTGGGTCTCCAGCACCCAGTCATAAAAGGCCATTACTGTCATTTTATCTGCTTTGGAGCAATGGTAAAGGTCTCAGCATCTTGTTGTATTTGAAGATGTCAGAGAAAGCAATTTAAAATCTTTTCCACCAGTTTACAGACCCTGCACATTTTCAGATTCATTTGCAGGGCTTACATACAGTTTGAGGTATACACACCAAAGCACTGGCTTGCTGCATTGTAAGAGACAGCAGAGAATCCTCAGGGGCCTTCTCCACAAAAGAGCAAGTAATAGCAGTAGACAGAACTTTATACATGAGATATAGAAAACAAAGAAGAATTTCTAGCTGTCCTTCATGCCAGACATGGGCTCTTTAGTTTTTATGAGTAGTAGGGAGTGCTTGGTTCACCTGTCTCATGAGAACAATTATTTGCCAGTGCCCAACAGCCAGATCATCTGTGTCTCACTGTACTGAATTATGCATTCTAAACAGAGAACATTGACTTCTATTTATGCTTTATCTATACTGTACAGGACCAGTATACAGAGTGGGCAATACTAACCCATAGATGCTGACATACTGCATAGTATGTCAGTACAGAATGTCAATTTAAATTTTCTAACTCAGGCCAAACTCTTCACTTGCTCATTTTGTTGAATATCAGTGCATACCCACAGAGGACATTCTGGTTTGTCCTCTATGGACATGTTTCTCTCTCTGACATTAGCTGTGATAGATTTTTTTATAGTCAATCTCCTTTGGAGGCAGACTAGTCTCTCTAGGTTGTCTTGCACTTCATAAAGTCAGGCCAACATCAAGTTCTGCATTCCCATTTGAGCCTCCAGATGTGGCCTCTGTCAAAACATACATGAAATAAAAGGAAAGCTCTAATTTGCTCCCTGTAGGCACTGGATCAGGGCCCACCTACAGTACTTCACTTTTCCAGCAAAGGTCACTGAAATAAAACAGGTTGCACAAGCTACAAAATGTCAGGTCAGATAACTTGTGCAGGACCATTTAGGATTCTGCTGCAGCTAGCATTTATTTATTTATTTACCTACCTATTTATTTATTCAATTGAGCATCTATAATTTTGTTAGCCAAAGGAAGAAAAGAACCCGTGCACTCCATTCCCCAGAGGTGTCTTGGGAACTCCTTTATTCATTAGCAGTAGCAAGGGCAGTTAACATTTATTGGATATATCCATGTAAGAAAGCAGTAGCATAAAGAAACTACTCTTAAGATGGTTTACTGCTAGAGTTTGGGAGGAATCTCTGTGGGTGAGCACGTTCACGTATGTCAGGAGATGCGATATAATATAGTCAATTAATGTCTAGGGGAAATCTTATATTCTTCACTTACTTGAATGGATCAGGCACAATGAAATCAGCCATAGGATCAGAAAACTGCCTTTATGATCATCGGAGCAGCTACCCAGTATGTTGGTTTAGCAATTAATCTCAACATAGATCTCATCAGCCCAGAAATAAAGACTTATAAATTACTCATCCAGCTTCTATATTCCCAGAAATGTGATCCTCTTTCTTTATCAATAATTTCACACAGAAAAGGACCACAGAAATGCAATATATGGGCAAGAGTGTGTGGATGTGTTTTGCACCTACCTCCTGTGTTATTCTAATGTTGGTATAAAACAGCTAACTCAGACCAGTAGTCTGTGCCTTTTCTATGCTTAATAAAATATTTTTGCAAGACATTAGATCACATAGAAACAATTTTCAGGTCTCTCATGGTCCAATCAATTTGTTGATGGACCTCTTGCAAGATGTTAACCGAACCTCCATCCGTTTGATACAAATTTTACTCACTGAACTGTGATTTTTCCTCCCAGAAATCAGCCCCTTCTTAGGAATAATCTGAGGTTTGTCTTGTTTTGGAAGGGACAGCTTTCTCTGGGAATACCTTTCCCTTCATGCATTGAAGATTTTGGGCTCAAGATCTGCAGCTGTTTGCATCCTTTCATACAGTGCTTCAAAAATGGCACCATGTCCTGAAGGCAACTTACTTTGCATCTTGTCCTCCTTAGAATGTCTTCCCTGGGAACCACAGAAGAGATTAAAACTTGAGAAAACTCCTGTCTGAAGAGCTCTCCTTGCATTCCAGTGCACTGAGATCCTCAGATACCTTCTGTCAGCAGCCATATAAAATCTTCAGGCTGTGTAAAAGAATATAATTTTTGTGTTTTCTCAGGGGAGGAGTAAAGCAAAAGATTATGTAAGTGTAGATATGTTATGTTCAATTGCAAGGTATATGGAGAGGGGGTGGTAGACTAATAAAACATTGTTCTAACACTAATTTGCCAAATCATAACCAATGAATGCTAAACATGAATTTTTAAATTGAGTGGATATAGACTTCATCTGTTGTCTCAGTCATTTATACTAAATGAGGCAGATATTTTGATACTGAACAGGCTCCATTAGAAAAAGACATCACTGATGAGAGTCTGAAGCCTTGTGGAATTATAACACTCCCTAAACACAACACTGGACGTCTGGAAGGAAAAAAGGAAAGAAGAGGAAAACAAGCAAACAAAAAATTCCTAGATCCCAGAAGAAGTTGAATGATCACAGGGGAATGAGGTATGCTTTCAGAATTACAGGCTATTTTGAAAAAAATTTTCTTAAATAACTGGAAGGTAAGTTACTATGGAGCACAAGTAAGAATTATTCTTATATGAATTAAATTATGTTAATTAAAAATACATATTACTGCACATGACATCTCGGTAAAATTATGCAAATAATACTAAGGAAATTCTCTGTAAGCTTGGAAAAAAGAAGACTATGACCTCAGGACAACCTACATTGGAGGGATACAGGCATCCTCTTGCAAAAAGGCTGCTGTGCCTTAGATGCTCCTTAGACACCTGCCTCACCTCTCTCAGAAGCTCATTGCTGACCCCAGGAACAGGCAGCAGAGGGATCTACAGCTGTGTTCATTCATTCATTTATATTTTCTCTGCTGGGATTTTCTGCCAATATGGGAAATGATGAATAGGGAAGCTGCAAGGAGAGAGACACTTTATTTTTGCTGAGTCTGCTGGAGTAGCACTATTTTGTGCAGAGGGATGAGGTGAGCAGCTGCAGGGAATAAAGTGTTAAAAAAACCTTGCATACATTCACAAGATTCCCTCTCTCACCACCCATCCTCCCCTGCTTGCTTACAGGCCTGGTAAATGACTGTGCTCCCCATGAGTAACCAGAACTGCTATTCATTCTAATGACAAAAGTTCTATCACCTTCTAATGAAAGTGGACCTGGATCTGCAGTTATGAGCAAATCTTAGCAGCAGCTCACTGATGGCTAATACCAGTAAAAATATAGTAGCCACTCTTCTGGTGATCCAGTGTTTCACATCCCTTTAAATTCGTGCTGCAAGTATATCTATAGACTGTTCCCAGAAGGAACAGGAGAGAAATAACACAGGAATTACAAGTATTCACCTGGAAAAAGATGCAGCACTCAAATGAAAGAGATATCACTTGGGACTGGAAGGGGAAAGAGGAGAGAGTGAAAGTGCAAACAGCATCAAACAGCTGTCGTTCTCTTAGTCTTGAAAGCACAGATTGGTGACTAAATATGCAGAATGAGGAAAAAAAAACTGAGAGGGCTAATGGGCCCTGGTCAGAACAGTCACAATTCTGCCCCTCTTGTTTCAAACTGAGAACTATCTACAGAAAATTGAATTCACCTGTATTTACAATGCCCAAAATATAAATTCTTGTTTAGATTACAAAAACAAGCAATGTAAAAGAACAACTACTACCACTGCTGACCTCATATTATCTGGGCTATGACTGTGTCACGGTTTAACACTGGCCCAGCAATTAAACCAAATAACAGATGCTCTCTATTAATCCCCCTCTCCTCCCTGATAAAGACATTGACTGTTACTTTGCCTGCCTAGGAAAATGTCAGCCTGTTATTGAAGACTGACAAAACAAATACCAGAGGTGAACTAATTAAAAAAAAAAATAAATATGCAGGTTAACAGATCTCTCAGTTTTAGGGTCAAGAAGAGATTTTCTCCAAGTGAAGACTGACATGATTCTTGAAGATAGTTCAACCCTCCCTGCAGTGCAGGTTGTGAATAAACCACTACAATTCTTGCCACTTCAAGGCTTTGAACCCGTGGAGTGCATTCCCATTACATCCTTTTAGCCTTCTACTAGTGCTTCATCCAATCAGAGGTTTGAACAAATGGATGGATGAAGTCTATATGCAGGGCCTGACTACGGAGCTGTGCCATTCCCTGTCTTACATATTTCACCGGGTGTATCTGAAAGTAGAAATCCAACATATGTGGGGCAATCAGCAAAAGGTCCCATCAATGACTAGGAGATCATTTAAAAATAAAAAACATATATACTTTAATAGTAGATACTGTTTAACTGGGGTGAACCTTAGTCTCTCTGCCTCCCTCAGCTTTCTGTCTAAACAAAAAAATTTTGTAGAAGACATTTGACCAACCACTGACACTTTCATCAGTGAGAACTCTTGTTTCTTTGAGGCTTTCACATTTCATTTCTGCTACTGAAATATGAGAAGACTCAGGTCTTATTTCACATAGAAGAACAGTTTCCTACTGTAGCCAGTGAACCCTGCTTGTAAGTAGTGCCATTTAGGCATACATTGGCTGGAAGGACTGAAGGCATTGTCATGCTCTCCTTCCTCACAAGGCAGCAACCATTCAGAAAAGCTCCAGGAGTGCCTCTGACAGCTGAAAAATATGTTGATCTCACCAAAATGTTGCCTTTCGCTGACATTTTTTTTGCCAGACTTTTGTATATTCTGCCTTGGGTAAATTATTGAGCAGATTTTTCCCTTCCAGAACAAATGATAACTGAGGAGCCAAGGACACTCATGTAGGACACTGAAGCCTCAAACCCACCTACAGCAGACCAAGTAATGGTTCAAACTAGGCTCACCTACATCTCAGCAGTCCCTTAACCATCACAGCATTGATCATTCCTAGGAAGGCTATATTTTTGTCCTGGTTTGAGAGGACCAGTTTAGAAAAAAACCTGCCTGGGACACAACCATCATCTTCCAGCCTATTGATGGAGGAGAAGATGGGTCAGATGACCCATATGGACCAATCATAGTATACCTTCCCACTGTGCTCAGTATAAAATGGCTCCCAAGAGGGCTTTCTAGGACTTTTTCTGGATAGTGTTCTAGCAGGTGTTGGGTCTGTTTGCTGCTGCTCCTTTCCTCACTGGGGAAGAGCATCACTCACCAAAGAGGCTGCCTTCTGCTTTCACCACTAGGACCAGCTTAGTTGTTCTAGGCTGTCCGAAGGTTGTTCTTGAATGTCACTGGGACCCTGGACTTGAGCAATCCCATCTGCTGCTGAGTTCAGTTTAAAACTTTTCTGGTTGTGAAGTAATTACTAATTGAGGAAGGTAAGTTCCATACCTACATATTTCATATATATATATATAATTCATTATTGCTAATTTATTAAACTTATACTAGTTTTTTTTTTTCTTCTAACCTTAAGTTCTTCCTCCCTTATTTCCTTCTTTATCTTCCTCTGGGAGTGTAGTGGGGGAATAAGAGCATCTGTCACCTAGTTACTGTTTAAAACTCTAGGCAGTATCCACAAGAAAGCTTCTACTGTCCACTCATTACATTATCCAGTAAACTGATGAAATTTTTGTGGTTCTCTACCACATTGGAACAGAAAGTGATAACAGAATCTCAACACTTTGTGGCAAATGGTAAATGGGCATGATTCATAACATTGCAGCTCACAGCTGCCCATCCAACCCCCCAGTGAACAGATGAGGCCACCATTCAGTCACATGTATGAGGCCTTCCAAGCTAGAACAGAGTCATGTGCAGTTTGTTGTAAAAGGCACTACTACAGTGAGCCAACACTGTGGGGGCAGATGTTTCCAAAACAGAGAGAGCTGCTCTATACTGCTGCCTCTACAACTGGCTTGGGCTTTGAGTTGGCAAACTGGGATGTTTAATTCTGGTTCAATCCTTTATTTTTTTAGGCATAGACCTGATTTCTAATGAGCTTCTTCCTTTTATCATTTCCTTGTAAGTCAGGTTCAATGCATGGACCTCCAATTTTCTGCCTACTTTCACCAAATAGCTGAATGTTGCAGAGGCGGCCACAAAGTTGGCCAGGCACTTCAGAGCAGGCTCTTTAACACTAACATTTTAATTATAACATTGGGAAAAACATCCACAAGAGGACGCTCTTCCATCATTATGAGGTAAAAGAGGAACATTTTTTTAATGTTCTTCTCAGTTCAATTTAGGAAAATCAAATTCCCAGTATTTATTTTGTCCACAGCATGCCAGCATAGTTACAGATGAATACATGTGTGTACATGCACACAACAGACACAAAGACACACCATTGAGTTGCTTATCTGTGCATGTATATGCAAGTTGCTGTATATATAAAAATGTGTTTTATACTTATGTGCACACATACAAAATTGTATGTGTGCTTCTACTGCACCTGTTAAGGATGGATCTATTTCTGCCTGGTCACCAACTTCAGAAAAAGCTGTAGAGCTGTGTGCTTCGTTCTCTGACATATGCATAGATCTTGTACCTGGTGACAGGACAGGCCAGTCCTCCACATCCCAAATGGTTTTTGTAGTGGGGATTCCACATCCAGTAACTGCCAAGAACTGTTAGAGAGGGCATGAAATCCATGCTGCACCTGACAGCACAGCAGTCTCCAGATAGCTGAAATTGCAATCGATAGCTAACAAATGGCCATTCCACCTATGGTATAATGAGCCCGTCTGAGCCTGCTTTTCCCCACAGAGATGTAGGCATTAATTCTAACACCATTAGTTCCTTTAGCTGGTTGTAATGACAGTTAAAACGTGTAATAACATTTAAAACACAGACTGTAATTTCTTTTTCTCTGTTTAGAATTTGTACTTGACCAGCAAATGACTTAATGAACCAGTTTTGGAGGCTTTTCTAATTACCAGCTGTCCTTGGAGGATTTTTTTGTTGTTTGATTATATTATTTTAAAAAAATCACTAGACTAGTACCTATTTCAGCTGTTCTCAGAAATATTCTTACTTCTAGTTAAAAGAGACTGCACCTTGCACTAGGTACTAATGCAGGACTCTGGACAGACTCATAGTCACTCTGACCAGGCTTCTCATAAGCAGTCTCTGAAGCTCTGTCAGAATGGAGTTGGGTCAGTTCACTAGGATGAACTAAATGTTTTTCTTCCTTAGTATTTTAGTTCTGGGTCAGCACTTGCAATCTCCAGTTTCTTGGGTTTCAACTGCAGACCTTAAAATGTATAGAGATAGGAAATGGTACATATTGTACATTAGATCTATTTTAAACCTAACTCCCTTCTCAGGGTCAGGATCAACCCTGTCTTTTAGTCTGAGTGTATTTTTTTGTTGTTGAATTTAGTTGCTGGTTTTACATCACATGTAAAATTTAAAAATTAAAATATGCGACTCATCTTCCTGTGATTAGCTTCTAATCGCTCTTCTATTATAAAAGGCAATAATGTTTGTTGTTTTTTTTTTTTTTTTCCATCATGCTGCTGACAGTCTGTTGGCTCTTGGGTTGCAGTTTCTGCTCCTCTTAAGCTGCAGAGGACTGGAGCACAGATTTCCCCCTGTCCACCACTTCATGGTTTCTGCAAGCCAGGATGGCACAGTTTCTGTGAGATGCCACCCAGAACAGGGCCAGAAACTGAGGATAGTGTACACAAGCTCAGCAATGGTTCCTCCAGACCCACAGAATCCCCCATGCCAGTGCAGCCGAGGCCTGAACCCAGACAGAGCTCCAGAGGGAGGACACTTTCCTGCAGGTCTGGGGCTGCAAGGACACCTGGCACCACTTGCTAGGCCAAGGGCCATGGAGGTGGGCTCCTTGTCAGCTGCAGGGATGTGCTAGGGGAAGGTCAGTGTAGCCAGACATAGGAACTGCAGGAAGTTAGCAGGTTACACAGCACAGGAGTGCCAAAAAGGAGATTGGATCTTCTCTGAGACCCTGCAGCCTCAGCAGCTCAAGTCCCACGTGTACTAAAGAAGGGGCAGGCACAGCCTGTGCTTGTTGGGTTGGGAAAAGATGTCCCCGAATAGAAATAAGTAGATAAGGCCTTCTTCAGACAGCTGGAGGAGAGGAAGCCTTTTGCTCACTGGACGTAGCTCTTGTGGGGAACTTTAACCCCTCCAACAGCAGGGCACAGGCAACCCTGAAGGTCTTTGGAGTGTCTTTATGGTAACTTTCTGACATGAAGAGAGGAGGTTCTCTGTAAACCTCACACTTGCAAACAAGGAAGAGCTGGTTGGGATGATGTAGAGGCTGGGGGTCCTTAGCTGCAGTGACCATGAGATGGTGGAGTTCAGGATCTTAAGAACAGAGAACAGGGCAAAAAGCAGGATGACAGCTCTGGTCTTCAAAGAGCAGACTTCTTACATTTTAGAAGACCATGGCATACAGCCTCAGAAAGGAGAGAGGGGTTCAGGAGAGCTGGTTGACTTTCAAAGACACCTCCTCCAGACTCAGGAACAGTCTATACTAATGAGCAGAAAACGAAGCAACAAAGGCAGGAGGCCTGTGTGGATGAACAAGGAGCTCCTGAATAAAGTCAAACATTAAAGGCAAGCATACAGGATGTAGAAGCAGGGTCAGATCACCCAGGAGGAACATAGATATATTTCCTCAGTGGGCAGAAAACTGTAATTGCTGCCAGCTAAGACTCAGTAAGGAATCTGCTCTTTCTGCCTGGACCAAAGAGTGTATCATGATTAAAATTAACTATAGGCCTGTACCCTTGCTTTTGTTCTGCAGTCTGCTTTAGCCTTGAAACAGGATACTGGAACTACTGCCTTGGCTGCCATAGCTGACCTATGCTGCCTCAGATAGCTAATTGTGCTCAAATGCTGTGGCTGGAATATCCAGAGCATATCCATAGGTTATGCTTTCAACTGCGAAGCTGCAATGACTTTTTAACTTCATATTCCACCTAAAATCACTATTTTCTTCTCGACTTAAAATGCCTCACCATCTATTGTCACAAACAGCATGTATATAAAGGATTTAGTGGCTAAGAAGTGAGATGTGCTAAGTATCATTAATGCTAATTTCAAGGGGTGTGACATATTGGAAAAATGTCTGTATTAAACTTTGAATTTTTTTTGGTTATACCCTTCATTATACTTCAATGCCTACATTGAACTAGGATGTCTACATCCTAGCCTCTGTTAGACTAATCTATGTAATTGTAAAAGTACGAGCTTTGGAGCAGACAACACTGATGTCTTCTGTTCCAGTAAATTCTGACACTTAGTGGTAAATACATCTCACTATGCAAGAAAACCAAACACAGTTCCTTCTTTCCCACTTCACTAAGGCAGCAAAATTAGCATTGATTAAAACCGAGTCTCATAAAATTAAATTACAAGTAATCACTCCCAGATTGCATTTAGTTATGAAGTCTGCTGCTTGTATTTCAGAACTATAAAAGTATGCCCCAAAGTTGCATGCACTGGTCTAATAAATCATTAAGTTTCTCTTTAGAAACCTGAGATCACATACACATTCTTACAGAGCCATGGCTAGGAAGACATCTTGGTTTCATCAAAAGCAAACTCTGAAAGCAAACTCTTCTTACCCTCTTGTATTGATTCTTGCCTGAATTCACTCACTGGAGAGTGGACCTGTAAAAAGAGCTCTGCCAGAATGACTGGACTTGGGAAGTGGGATCTTTATGAGGCAAGAAAGAATGGCTTTCTCTTTGCCAAGTGCTATTCATAACTTCTGAACTTCCCAGTTTTGGCTGAAATTAAGGTGGAAACTGCAAATGCATGGCAATTCGGATGAGCTGTGAAAGGTGGCAGGGGAACTGAAGACCTGTGTGAGAGTCTGTAGCCACTGAAGGGTGGGCAGTTATCAATCTCGCAAGCAGCAGCAGCCATCTGGCATAAGTTCCTTTTTGCAGTATTAAACATGAAGAGCTCATGAGAAAAAAGGCAATGGAAATGAGTGAGAGGACTTGCAGTAAAAATCCAGGAGAATTTTCTAGGCATGTGGGAAGAAGCTGCAGATTTTCATCACATGATTTATTCTCCTGGCTGCCTGTGGCTGCTTTGTTCAGCTGCTCTGCCATGTATATGCCCTGGGCTGGATGGCTAGCCCAGAAAGGACTCTTTGGCCCTGCATGTGGCAAGAAACTTTGTGTAGTCAGTATTTTACAATCTGAAATAATTTAGGAAGACCTACATTTTGCAATTGTTTCTTTCAGCTTGCATTTTGATTGATAGACCATTGTGTTATCTTGGAAAATGTTTTTTATTGGCCAGTGGTAATATACAAGAAACATCAGAGTAGACAGCTACAGTCTTGTATTCAGGCAGCTGCCTTGTGACAATAATGAAGTGTCAGAAAGGTCAAGAGAGGTTCCCCAAACTTTCCCTCCAGCTTACTTTCCATTGGACTATTTTTTATGTCTTTTGATTTTTGTTTGGAAGGCTGATTTTTCTAAAGGTATGGAATTTCCTCTATATTCACAGTCTCTTAATCTCTGAAGCTGGATCGGGGTACTTGCAACCTAACAGGAATAAATTATAATACAATATTTAGAAGCATGTAAAGAGGTGGCCCTGAGACACTCTCTTGACCTATGAATAACAAGTTAGTGTTTGCACCAAATTTAATATGAAGATTGTGACCAAGCCATTAACCTTTAGGAGCAGCCACTGAATAAATGTGTCACATAGTACAGAAAGCACAGTAAATCTGTGCAAACAATGCACAGTATGTGGAACAACTTCTCAGCTTCCAGCTAAGACAAAGCTTATTTTTTCAGTGCTATCTCTATTCCTCCTAAGTTTGGGACTTTATAAAGCACAGTTTCTGAATCCTCTCATATCTTTTCAAAAAGCTATCATTAAGGTTTTGATATGCTATGTTTTACATGTGGGGTTTATATTTTTAAATTTTAACTTCATTAAATTTCTGTTAATTCCATATAAACATAATAGCATTCACTCATGCATTGACTGTTGTTGAAAAACATCCTACCATAGAGATGAAAATTTAGAACTTAATATGTAAACACCCATAACAGCTTGGCCTAGAAAATAAGTGTTAAGTGGTTGGATGTCCAGCTCCCAGTTTCTTCTCTCAGACTGATGTATATTTATTAATGTTTTATTAACACTTCCATTTCTAAACAGGTCTGCAAGCAGCCTCAGGTCCAGTTTTCTTTCAAATGCATAGTGTGCCAATTTTATTGACAAGATATTCAGTTAGATTAAATACTTCCATGTGACCAATTGTTGTCAAAGGTTTAGGAAACAGGTTCACAAACATAGCACTGAAAGTCAGTTGTGCTATTTGGAGACATACATTTCAATCACAGAAAATGTAGAAGAGTGTCCTTTTGTAGTCTATAGACAGACCTCAAAATTTTCCCTTTTTAGTGCACAAATAAGTTCCCTACCTGTCAACACTTCAAATATTTTTCTTCTTCAAAATGGATTAATTAATGTATTTCATTAATGTATCAATTCACTTAAGTGAGCAATCTATGATGCTGAATTGCAAGCCTTATAATTTCTTAAATTGCTGCAGCATTGTATTTCTAAATCACCTATTATCAGGAAGCAGACAGACTACAGCTCCTTTTTCTTTGTGTCTTTTCCTTACTTTTCTTGAAGGCCATTTCTCACCACTCAGCAGCATGGCATTTGTTAAACATGTAAGTCAGTTTGAACTGTGAATTTCATTCAAAAGGATGGAAAACTTTTCTATCTTAGTTACAGTGAACCTTGAACACATCATCATACACAAGATACTTTAGCTGTAAAAGATGAAATCAACATATTTGGAGAGAAATAAGCTATGTTCCCAGGTGGAAGGACACTCCTATGTTTAGCATTAAAAAAAAAAAATATAACAATGGTCTGGCTAATCAAATGTGTTCACTGCCTGCAACATTTTATTCTAGAGGCATCATTCTGATTCAAGTGGCTTTGACTTACAGAGAAGGCTTCAGTCTGGTGTTTCTCAGTGATCAGGGTGACTCTCAGATCCATCTATGGGTACAAACAAATGGTTTCTCATTACATGAGGTCCTACATACACCACCTTCTTCATACATACTTTCCAGTATTTCCTCCATTAGGTCACTCTGATCAAAAGCTATATCTCTAGAAAGACTTACAGGTTTCAAATCTAAGCTTTTGTTGTCACTATGTCTTACAAAATCCACAGCTCCAAACTCAGCCTCTACGCTTATATAGGACTTACACCAGGTTGCATAAAAGCACAGCTATGAACTAAAAGACATAAATCAATGGGAAGAAAGCTGTGGCTGAGCTGCCAAACAGTCTTTGTGATTCTTTCCTTGGTCTACACTGCAGGGAAATACCTTCACAAAAAAATAGGTTGACAGGCCTCACAAAGAACTTGCTTTGCTCTCACCTGGGTAGCAACATCTTTCTAGTTCTTGCACAAGTCGGCCTGGTATATTTCATATTTTACAAGTCTAATTCTTCATGCTAGAAATGCAAACCCCAGTTGCTATGCTATGAAATTCAAATTATGCAATTCAGAACACAGATTAGTGATCAGAGGATGATTTAACATCAGGTCAAGGTCTGGTTCATCCTTTCTCTAAGGAGTTTCCAGCCTCAATGGAGAGGGTGTTTGTGTAGCAGCAGTTGTGCTACCATAGTTCAAACCCTGTTGCATTAAGAGAATCATGACACTGAGTTATTTTAATATGGAAGGCTACATATTACAGAAATTTAAGATTTTCCCTGCAATTGCATGAATAGATTTGTAAGAGAAGTTTAGTGATAGATCTAGTAGCAAGACATGAGCTACCTGCACATTCAAGACAATCCCATTCTTTTCTGTAAGTCACAGTCCTTGAGTTTTAGGCATTAATTTGTCGTATGGTCATTATTATTCTGTGTTCTACAAACTAAAAGGGCACCTGAGCTTCATACATTAGGCCTACACAAAAACTGGGATTTAAATAGAATATTTTGTACCTAAACCAGATCTACAGCTAATACCGCAAAGTCCATTTAACCCTCTTTGAGTCTCTTCCAAAATCATATAAGATTACACACTTTGAAAATGCAAAAATAAAAATTCCATACCTCTCTCCTAGTGTGAATGTTAAGATGAGAGTGCTTGTAGAAGAGAAAGCAGTATTAGAAGGTCACTTGTTACACAGAAAGGCTGGGGGAAAAAAAAAAAAAAGAAAAAACAGATATCTGGACTTTCTAATTTGGTTCATTAAAACAATAGGAGGTGAAAGAATGAAAAAATTGTCATGAGATATACTTGCCTAGATATCACACTCTACTAATATTTGCGATAAGCTAATTGCCACAAATTCATTTTGTAAGATCAAAATGAGTTGGCAGTGACCAGGAGAAAGAAATGACATTGATGAAAAGTCCCCATATTAAATGTAAATAATTAAGGAAGACTTTGACCTGAGGACAGATAGAACTTCACATAAAGAATTATAAAACTGGGGTCATAACTTAAAAGACACCTCTACTAGATATTCATCATGGGTAATTGTTATAGATAGGAATATTACAATTATTCATAATGCCATGAAAGCGATTTCTTAAAATATGGTCCATTTTTTTATCCAGACAAAAAAGTATTACCATTGTACAACCTGACTAGGCAAAAATTATCCATGAGGAAACAGCATGCTAAAAATATAAAAATATCTGTGTGCAGACAGATATAGTATTTGCTGGCCAGAGAAACAACTTTAATAAAAAGTTATTATTTTTATTTATAAATAAAAAAGTACTAGACAACCATCCACTAAACATTCCCTGATGTTTCAGTCCCTGATGTTTCATTCCACCACCCAGCAATGCAAGGTTTCAGATGTCTCTGATCCAAAGATTCAATCTGGGTGCAATCTAGACATTTACTTTTAATAAGACTTTATAATTTGTTTCATTACTTTCCCAACTCATGTAAATTTTCAGTATCTAAAAATTTGTGCCAACCTTCTTAATGAAGTTTTATGTGGAAAACCACTCCTATTCTATTTGTTTTTGATAATCCTATTATCTGGTTCTTCCATATTGCCTTCTTCAGAATATCTTCATCTTCTCCATGAAGTTTGAGTTCATCTCTTTTCAAAACCAAAAAATTGCAGACTGTTTAGTCTTTCCTTGACTCATGTTTCCTATTACATTTTCCAACCTTCTGTTTTTCTTTTCTGGGTCAGAAGTATCCATGTTCAGGTGCTATAGTCAGAACCGCATAAACCACAACATAGGTATACAATGCACTATGTTAAAAGTTGTTTAATACAGTTTTCTGAGTTCCTCCCTCAGCACTTTAACTGTGATGTCTGAAAAAAGTTTTCATGCCAGAGAAACTTTTTGTGAGTAACCCCTGACCTTTGTTCTACCTGTTGTTCGGGTGTTCAGGACTTTATCAAAAGTAGCTTTTTTTTTTTTTTTTTTTTTTTTGGCTCCTGGAAAAAAGTGTTCCAGGACACAGTTGTTTATGGTACTTAAAATTACTTTCTATAGCACTCCCCATTGTGATCAGTTTACCAACTCTGTTTGGCAGAAATAAATTTTCCTTCTATTAGTGGGTTTTTCCTTATAAGTACACATTTGCTTCTAGCATACCAAAAATATTGCTCCTGCTACATTTGGGTTATTCCAGCTAATACCTCAAACTGATACAACATTCATTCTTTTTATGACTGTAAATGAAATCCTAGCAATTCAGTTTGTAAGGATTTTGTAGTGCTCATTATGTTATGCAGCTTTATGCTCTTTAAGGTACAGCATCTCTGTCACCACTGCGATTTACTTTATCATTAGATCAAAAGGTTTAAAACAACCATTCATATAATAAGGAACTGCAATGTATAGAGCTCAGGATCAGAGATGATCTGCTACTTTAAGTATGAGTTCTAGTATAAACTGCATTTTTTTCATGTTGAATTAGTTTGCTAGAATGTTAAATTGAATGCTTTCAAAAGAAAGTTCTCAATTTCTAAATTTCTGACTAGATCTAGATGAAAAAAAATGTTAATTCACAAAGATCATGGCAAACATGTACAACTGGCTATACTAAACTTTGCTGTAGCTAATAAACCTCACTATGTTTACTTCAGACCCAAGTCATATCCTGTGGTGTCCTGTAACTCTCATGTGTTTATATTTCACCTTTTGACTGCTCTATGGCATGTCTTTATATGACATGGAAAAATGAAATGTCAGAAGATGACACTACTTGAAAACTGTATTTGCTTTGGTCTTTCCAGGGTTTGATTCCCAGCCATACTACTGACTCTATACCATTTCCACTTGTTTCTGACTTTACAGGGCTTTGAATTAGACCATATATATCTGAGGTAGAGAGAGTAGGACATTGCCTAGGTTGTTGTAATGAATAATAAAGAGCATGAGTTTGAGTATGAACTGTCATCTTAACACTACATTACTGTGGAGGTTTCTGGAGGTTGGACTAATAGACTTAACTACTCATCACTGTAAGGGAAAGTGGTGGCAATATTTACTTGGGCAAAATTAAGTTCTGTTCTATTGCCTGTATATGACTCAGAGGTGTTAACATTCAGCCCTCATTTTTGCAGGTGATCTGTTTTACAAAATATTTTAGTGCCTCAGAGTGTATTAAGAAAAATGTTTTTGTAATTTATTCATCCCAGGAAAAACACGATCCAGCTTAGTCATTGTCTTAAACTTTCTCTAGAAATTTTATGTGACTGTAAAATAAATGTAAAACATTCCTAAGTCAGAAATAACTCTGTCTTACATTCACTTTGTACTAACAGCATCACCAATTTTGTTTGACTTGGAATTCAGAGAAACAAATGGAATTGGTATTGACAGATTAGGAGGGTTTTGTGAGTCAATGTTGCTGAGTGGTACACGGACTCCATGGATAGAAAAATGAAATGTCAAGATTGGCTGGAGACTGAATATCTGATTTTTGAAAGGAGATGATTGTATATCACATGGTCCAATCACTGATACTACCATGTGCATCAATAAACTAACTCTGGGTGTTTGTTGCTATTTATAGCATAATATTTAACCTAGGCTCGAAACAGGATCAGGATGACTTTTTACATATATCCTTAGAATAATTTGTAATGTGATTGTTTCATAAACTCTGCCTGAAATCTTTTTCATTGTAATAAAATGTATTTATAAGGTAGAAAAAGGTTCTTTTCAGCTGATAACATGACATTAATATGACACATTCTTTACATGAACTCCAAGTAAGCAAATTGTGTAACTGTGGTTCTGTATACATGTTTATTTAGGAAACTTCATGAGGGTATGCTTAGCCGTAAATATGCAGTAAAATCCCCCATATCAGCAGGAAGTGAGTATATGCTATATGCTTTCCTGAGAAGGGTAGAATTTTCAAAGTTGACCCTATAATATATTGCTTAAGAAAAACATCTTGTTCGTAAATTACTTTTTAAAAAATGTTAATGTTGATGTGTAAAAACTGGCGAAGTCTATCTATTTTCAAAATGTATTTTTAGGGAAAAAACACATTTATTATTATTTGCTTCATATGAAGTGTTAAAAAATTCTATGATATTTACTTTCTTCTTAAGGACCATCACTCCAAATACAGGAATTACAGAAATTAACTTCAGCTTTTCCTCTTAAATCATGAAATTATAGAGCAAATATTTCTTTAATATAGCTTTAATGATCAGTACCCTTCTGTACAGGGTTTTCTTTGCTAAATATCCCTGGAGAACAGCTTAGAACATTTTTTAATCATAACACTGTGTATAGGTAGACCCTCTTCCTACCCCTCCTGGCCATCCCCTGGTGGGCAGGTGCTGAGGGCTGCCTTCAAACTTGTCCTGCAGGCACCTGGTTAAAGCTTTAGCATCTCTCATTCAGGCTAAAGGGATGGAGTGAGGCTCCTCTGTGGAGTAAGATAGCTGGAAATAGGCTTGGAAATTCTGAGCAGGGAAGCCATCCACCACTTATCCTCCTGCCTAGGCCTCTTCTCTATACTCCTGCTAAGTAAGCAGCACCAAGGAAAATGCCCAGCTTGTATTACCACTTTCTCTTCCTGAGAAGAACAAGCTGGCAAGATCCCAGATAATGTCCCAGGTCAGAGACATCAGTATACGAATACTCTATCTTTTGAAAATGCTTACTGTGCTCTGCTTCTTCAGTTTCCAAATTACAATTCAACAGATTAAAGTAAGATTTTTATGATTTATGTTTATGTGTTAAAGTAGAGTAATGCACAAAGTAAAGTTGTTTCCTTGGAGAGAGAGAAATCAGCTTTGATAGCACGAAGCGTACTCTCCATCTAATATTTAGCATCTATGATGGAAAACACAATAAGTTGAAGAGAGGAATGAGTACTTAAGAAGGTGTAGTTTGGGGAGATGAAGGTTTTTTGTGGCAATATTGGCTTAAAATGTTATCTCATCAGTATCTCCCTTTCAGATATACTGGCACTATGTACTTGACTCAACAACTGATATGGCTGAAACTTAGGGAAAAAAAAAGATTCAGCTTGAGAATTTTCATGACAGAAATTTTCAGATCCTCAGTTTAGCTCATAGAAAGAGAATTCAGTTTCTGCATACCCGAGGCACACAGAATTGCCATCTCCAGTACACAAATGCAATCTGTAGATGGATTTGCAGGAAAAAAACCCTCTATAATACTCCAACATGCTTGTGCTGACGCACTCAGATTCTGAGCTTGATCCTCTCTCAGATCTCTCCAATCTCATGTGGATCCAAGCAGTTTCCTGCAGAGATCCCTTCTCCCAAAGGTTATTTTGATCCATGAAGAAACTAAAGTATGAAATACCTCAATGTATTGGGTAGCTGAGTCGTTAAGGGGAAAAACAATTGCAAAGCTCAGTGTTACTTTATATCTGCCTGTTACACTGTTAGACAATATACATCATGAGAATAAGAATTTGCATTACATATTAGAACTTATTTTCTGGCAGTACAGGATGCTTGTGTTAATGGTGTATGCTTCTCTGCTGTAAAACTTTCTAGTATGTGTTTCATCGTAAATGCTTTATAACACAGAAATGCCAGGAAGAATAAGCTACAAAAATACAGTACTGCTGTAATATATGGATTTCAAGGAAGAAATGGTAAATCCCTGTATCTAAACGGGCATCAAGGCACTGCAGTAATTCTTATTTATCTCAGATTGAAACTTTTATTCTGTAAAATTTCAGGAAATGCAGTACAAAACCGTGTAATGGAAAACACACCTCTGTTCTGAAAATCCTGCATATGAAAAATCCATCAGTGTCACTTCTCTCAAACTAATTACTTGACTTTCTGGGGACAGATCACAGTGTGAGTAAAGGGGAAACAGCTCCAGCAATGAACAAACAGAAAAAATTAACACTTAAAACATATAAATTGGAAAAAAAATGCTTTAAAAGGAAATGGGATATTAGTTGAGTGTCCAAGTTGATTTCTTCTGAGTGGCTGGAGGAGCAGGAGAGGATGAGACTGATACAGCAGTCTAGAAGATGGCATTTGTACTCTGTGGTTCTTATAAATCTAAAGTTAAGGAATTACATTTGCACTGGGAAATATCCAATTTTTTTGCAATTTTTATCACTGCACACTGGCAAAGGATCTTACTGCAGACAGGTGGCAGGAAAACAGCCTAGAAGGAGACCATGACCTGGCTCTCATCCCAGCCCCCCCCAAAAAAATGAAAATCTTCCAAATCCAGAAATTTAATTTGACTGTGCTGGTGGCCTGGAAGCATTTTGTAACAGTTCTGGTAATATTATAGCTAAATGCTCCCTAAAATTTTGAACATTAGGCAACTTTTAAGAACAAGTGACAAGAACAGCATTACTTCTCAGTGAGGTTACTTTGCCCTTTCAGATTCTGCCTTCTACGGTATTTGGGCTGCTAGGAAACAGTGGGATGGCAGGCATTTTTTGGCCCGAAATGTGCTTTATCTTAACATCAAAATTATTCTACAGCAATCAGTTCATACTTAAAAAAAGAATGCAGGGTTTAGCTTTTGAGAAATGGAATGGGACATGATTTTGGAAAACAGGAGTTGTGTAAAAAACATTTTTAATGTCTTTTTGCTACAGTTTGATTTTTATAGATATCCTGGATAATAAATGTCACTGTTCCACCGAGCAAAAAATTACTTTTTTTCAGAATAGTGTTTTCATTAACTCAATTTTCTTATACTGTTTTCTATATGAACTCTGATTCAAATCAATACATAGTTAAACTTTTCAGTGTTTGCAAGAACATAGGCAACTAGGTGATGAACAATTCAGTCACGTGATGCCAAAACATTGCTCTGAAACTCAAGACAGGAAATATCACGATTTTTGACCTGGAAATAATACATTTTCACTTATGTTCTCTGAAAATGTGCACCACTCCTGAAATCAGAACCATTGGTTGGATTTTGCAACCAAGACTGAAAGACAGGTTTCTAAGTTGTTCAGGGCTATTATGGGTTGAGACTGCAGGATTAAAATCCATGATGGGTATCCTAGAAGACTATGACCTCTCTGACCAGGGCATAACACCCAACCAAGGTGAGCAAAGTGGGTCAGGTCATGGTGACAGACTGCAGTGACAATCCAATGACCATCAGGTGAAGGATCAGCAAGCCCAGAAAACAAACCAGGTCCAACCACCATTGCTATGAGAGTCTTGAACTAGATGTTCCTCAGTCTTATCCCACCACCTCAGTCCCCTTTCTATGCAGCAGGAGGAAAATGGTCCTGTGGTGGTGGATGGAGATGATTCGAAGGAAAAACTTGGACTTATTTTCAGGCTGAAGAATGGGTGGCCCTCACAGTTTGAAGATTTTTGTTGTATCTCAAAACAAAGCCTAAACTGCCTGCACACAACATTATTATCCTGTATTAGCAGATTTCTGAAATTTAACTCATACACAAGTGTCAGTTGGTGCTGCTGATTTTTTTATTATTATTATTCAGTTAAAAATCTGTTATTGCCAAAACAGGGGGAGGAAGGTAATTGTTGTAATGAAATATCATCCTGGGAGGTGTCAGGAAGAGTTCAGTGCCCCTTGGGTCCCACTGGAAGTTCAAACAGCTTTATTATTTTTGAAGAAAAAACTGCAGGACCTCTTGTCTTTCACAGAATAAAGGCAGAACTGGAAGGAGGAGGAGGGGGGAAGGAAAGTGAGGGGAGAAGGTAGAAAGCTTTGTTCATAGCAAGTTTTGAGTTGGACTTTGATTTTCTAAGTCACTCAAGCACTGAAGAGTGAACTAACCAAGATAGTGCTGCTACAAGGAACTCAGGTTCTTACTTAGCACATTCCCTGCTGAATGTCCAGGGTTTCAACAGGTGGATGGAGCATAAGGTTGTGTGTTTATGCTGAATATAAGTGTAACTGGCTACCAATAGTCCATAAGATAAGCCCAGCTGAGTACTGCAGGGTAACTGAAGAATGTGAGGTGTACAGCAGTTTGTTAGTGCCACAGGCCAAGAAGGAAGGGTGTTGGAGGGAGCATTTTAAAAGTCCTCTGTGTTCTTCTTGCACCTGGAAGTACCTAAATTAATCTTTGGTGCAAACCCAAGTCTTGTAGTTTTTGACCTTTGCAAGGTTGCTCTCAAGCCAGAGGATAACAGTTCAAATCATGACTTTTTTTCTTTTTTTGCATCTGCCACCTCTAGCTGAATCTTCCTCACAAAGCTTGGGCCAACCCTAAACTATGTGTGATGGGAGCCATTGGTACTGTCTGCTTTGATTTCCTTGGCAAATATTGCATAGATCCAGAGCAAACAAATGCCCAATCAAAAATGAAAGTACTTCTTTATGCTAACAAGAATAGCAAAAGGCAAGATGAGTCAGAGGTAGGTAGAAAAGATGAAGCAGAGCCAAAACAGCTGCTTTCCAGCCCTTGCATCCAGGCCACAGGAATAGATGCCAACAGCACTATGTCACCCAGCTCTTTAGTCCCAGCTGCTCTTCGTACCAGATTATACTGTTTGCAAACACAAGCTCAGAAACTATGTGGGAAATAAGGTTGCTGGTTACATGCAAAAGAAATCACAAGCTTCTTGCTGATAGTTCAAGAGCAGAAATAGAAGCAAAATTTCCTATGAATTTGTCATTCGGCTCCAGTCAGCAGGATGACAGCATGTTAGTAATGGTTGCTTTGCTCATTTCTGCCAACGGAATTCCACAATCTGTTCTACATGGGCCTTAGATTCCTCCAGGTTAATCTAATGCATGATCTCCAGCCTGAAAAGCTTAAATACTCACAGCTCTTCTCCCTAAGAAACAAACATAATCAAATCTCATGCTTCAGGGAATAAACTGATGGCTTCAGGCTCTGCAAAGAATACTTCACCTGTTTTATGGCTTTGCACAAATTGTGGGGTTTGCCTTTCTTCTGAAGCATGAGGCACTACCTGCTGCTGGATGCAGAAAAACAGGCTTAATAAAGCAATGTTCAGAGCAAACAGACTCTGTGGTTTTATGTTTTTTGCCAGCAGCACTGCTGTTTTTTCCTCTAAATTCTGAGGCAAAGAAGATACATCAAAAATGGCATGACCATTAAAGCAAATATGACTGATTATCTGGAAGTCATACCTATACTTGGGATCTCCTTCAGGATCAGAGAGTCTGCATGTAAATAATTACACAGCTTTTATGATTTTTTCTCAAATGAGCAGATCTCTCAAAGGATCTGCTAAAGCTTTCCAGTTATTATTTATGGGCTATCAACTAGGCTGTCATTATAGAACAGAAAGCAAGGCACTTGCTGTTCAGTTTGCAGACATCTGACACAGTACCACAAAGTGAATGCAAAAGGCTTTTTCATAAGAATAGGAATGTAGTTGTAAAAATACCGGTGGCACAGGAGGACACCCCTCACTGAAGCAGCCAGCCCTCTTTATCTCACAACTGGTACTCAGAAGACAGCAATTCTGTTTCAATTGCACATTAGGTTTTATTCCACTGTTACCCCTTCCCTATAAATTCTACAGTGTCAGGACAAGGAGGGGAGCCTGGAAAAAGACACTGCATCTAAATGTATTCAAGCAAGGGAAAAGTCTTGATTATTTTACAGGACTGAGTAGCCCTATCTGTTGTGTTAGTCATAAACAAGCAAAATGTGAACTCATATCTGGGTCCTCATCTTCTATACAGACTGAAACTGCCAGTTGAACAGATGAGATTTTCCCATCAGTATCCATTGAGCAGACTCTCATTCTGTGATCAGTATGAAACCAAGAAGAAGGAATATGGCCTTGTCACAGGTAAAATTTGTGATTAGAAATAAAAAGAAGCCATTTTTTGGCCACTCTTTTTAATGAAGCAAGACCATTTATTCTGTCAGCAATGACAAAAGAGCAGATAAATTATTTGAGTTCATTTAATAGTTCATTTAACAGTTGAGTAAATGTGTGCTGGTTTGTTTGTTTTCTAGAAAGTCATGTTTGTTAAAAGAAGTCCACAGCAGAGCAAATTCTAACTCTCTCTTTAGCTGCCTTTAATATTTTTTTTTTTCATTCTAAATGTTTGGTGCAGTTAATTAATCTTCTATTTCCCTTTTGGTTGGTACCTTTGGAGGTAGGGCTAGGAACAAAACACCTCCCAGAAACTACAGTGAGTTTTTCAAGAGATTATCTCAGAGTCTTCACTCCCTCTAGTTGATTACTGGAGGAACTCCAAAGCTGTGGTATTTCAAAGGAGAGATATGGCAACACAGCACATCCCTGCAGCATCCAGAGCAGCCATCAGGGACCTTGGCTCAGAGCCTGCTTAATCAGGAAGTAATTACCTTGCATTAGCCCTGTCTAGTGAATTTATGCATCTGATGCTTCTCATTCCTCACTGGAAGTTGTGCAGGACAGGTGAGGTCCCCACTGTACATGAAAGGAACTCTGATCCCTGAGTTGGGATCTGCAGCCTGGAGGCCAGAGATAGAAATAACCAAAAAAGAGAAATAATGAGGGAAATTGCTCAAAAAACACAGCTGACTGGAAAATGTCACAGATAATCCAGAGTACCTCATCACTGCAGTGCAAGAGTATAAAAATATATAAGAACAGATAAGTATGCTTTTAAATCTCCCAGTTAGTAGCTCGGTGGAATTAAGACACACAGCAGCACAGGTAGGATGAAATGTAAGTACAATAGTCAGAATCAGGATGAGAAAAACAAACCCAAATGATTTATCACTCTGATTCCCAAGTGATAAGAATGAACATAATAAAAATAGAATAGTAAAACTAGTTAGACAGGAAAACAAATCACCTTTATACCAATTTGTAAAATAAATAACTTTTCAATAAAAATTGAAACTGGAAAAAAGTGAGTTTTCACACATAGCTCAGAGATCACATAAATGTCAAGTGACATGACAGTTGCTGAAATAAATGCCTATTTTATGAACAGCAGAGTAGTAAAGCAAGCAAAATAGATGCATAAAATGGGTAAATTTCCAGTGTATTAGTTATTGCTGCCTCTGAGCTGCAATAAATTACAAACTCATTTTTACCTATTTTTTGTATTCATGAATACATTTTTTGAGACTGTTTTTCCAGTCCCTTCTTTCACAACTCCATTTTTTTAGGGATTTATATTCTTCTTTATAGTCTATAAATAAGAAGTATCCAGGTCTTTTCTACATAAGAAAAGGCTGAAAACTCAGAAGAAACTATTATGCATTTCTGAACTTTGTTTGCATAAAATCTGTTATCTGTGTATGCATGACTTCCATAAAACTTGGTTTTGTCTAGATTTTTTCCCCTTACAAATGAAATCCAAAATATGTTTTCCTCTAAAAACCATGGACCTGCCCACCCTGTGGCTTTCTGCTTTTCTTTTTTTCTTGTTTATATCTCAAAATCACAGTGTGTTCTTTTTATTTATTGCTTGGTATACCTATAAATAAAGGATGTTAGATTATCAAGACAGAGTGGACTGGAGTAAAAAAAATGAAAAATTTATTTGAAATATAAGATAACTATTTCCATCTGAGCAAAGGAAACTAGTAAGTGACTCTGAAAATGAATAAAGTAAATGTGTCACATATAAAATGTTCATCTCTGACTCTGATTACATACTTTACCACTCCTAAAACCAACCAATCAAGCAACCATCCTGAAAGAAGAAGTAAGATTAAAATTAAGGAGCTTTAAATTCAGACATGACTTTTTTTTCATCACCTGTGTAGTCACTCGTATGGGTGCATATGAATGGGTGCATATCCTGCTTTGCATCCATGTGGTACTCCTGTTTTGCATTGAGATAAATGAGCATGCAGAGAATAAGGCAAGCAGAAGCCAGAGACAAAGTTTTTCCACTGTATTTATGAGTTCATAGGGGCAAATTAAAGAGGAATTAACCACTCATTGTGCTTTTATAAAAGATACTATTTAAAATAAAAATAAGTGAACATAAGGATGACAGCTAATGCCTGGAACAACTTAGGTGTAGCCCAATATCATATGCCAGTACCTACATGTATTTTCATGTCAAGGTGAGGAACCTAAATCCTGTGTTATTCGAGTGATGCAGAAGAGCAGGCATCCATTTAACCACCCATTTGTACCTATTTTCTGGAGCAGACTCCTGGTACGAATTCCCTCAATCCTCATGAATTCTGTGGCTTCACATAGATCATATACCCAAACTGGATAAGTATTTTAAATTTAATTTCTCAATCACACCATTCAAGATTTATCCAGAAGAGATAAATGCACTATAACTCAAGCCCTATTTAATTGAGCTGCCTGATTAACATGCAGTTCTCTGACTTTTGCATGAAATTCAAAGCAAGTGTTCCGAATTATTCGGTGAAAGAAAATAAGCCCAGCAAAGAGAATACATCCTGCTAACTTTCATTAAAAATCTCATTCACATAGGTGCAAAATTACTCAAGTAAAATAAGAAATGTGTCAAACCTTAAGGACTAGTTTTTCTCCCTCCCCACCCACCCCCTCAGGCTCTCTTTGCTTTTGCTGATCATTAAAGCTGCTGAATGTACTGGTGATCCATGGAGCTGATCAAAAAGGAGATGCTGAACAACATTATGAATTGAGGAGTCACTAGGAATTCCTTGGTGAGTTCTGCAGAGAACATATCCAAAGATAACCCAGACCTGATGCTCAGTAAGGGACATCTGCTTATTTACTTTTTCTTTTCCCAGCCTGCAGAGTGGAAATGCAGCTGAGACCTGGTATTAGAGTCACAGGTGGTAATAGCTTTCAGTCACTATTGATTCAGGCTGACACACCATACCTCACTAAGTGCAACCATTGGCCTCTTTCCCCCTCATCATTGTAATGCTTAGCAGCTTGAGCTTTTTCTTGCTTTCTTGGTCTTCCAGTCTTCATTCTATTTTTTTAATGAATTATCAATCTTACAACTGTAAGTAAGAAAGCCCATCCAGGAAATCGAGGGTCTCATTTGGACGAGGCTTTCAGACTTCAGTGGTATGTTTCTGTCTTTCTAAATGGGAAATTCAGCATCACTGACTGAAATTAATGGCAATGAGGCAAAACCAATTGTTTCCTTTGTTGTGTGACTCCAAAAAAGTTATGTTTTATTTTCTCCTGACAGCTGGCTATCAATCATGCATGAGTCATGAAATTTTTTCATCAGTGTGACTGTCAATCACCACATAAGCTAGATGCAGGAATCTAGAGATCCAGTAAGTTGATTCCCAGCAGTATTAAATGCATCAAAGGCTTCAAGAACCATTCCAATTTTTCTTTTTTTTTTTAATGTTTCTTGTTTTCCCTTTTCTTCCCCCTAACTCGTGTTAAGAAAAGTTACAGGAAATTAAAACTTCCTTCAACCTCCTTGCTTGTCATGATTTTTTCACATGTTTTTGAGAATCTGATGGTCTTTTAATTAGGTTCTTTAGTCATACCATGCAGTTCATTCCACCTTTCTCAAATCCTGAAGCTATATTGCAAATGATCTACCTGATGGGTAGCTTTGTAAAATTCATGATCTGGGATCCACTAATAATGTCTCTCAGGTCGTCATTATCAAGATGTACAAGTATCATAAAGTCTTACAGAATAAGAAAAAATAGAATTATTTTAGGATATGTTTGTATATAAGATGACATCTCCACTCACACTGAAATTCCTGGGCATTAAGCAATTAAAATACTGTGTGAAATTGAGAGGCTTTGTCTCCCTTATCTATTCTCACCATATTTAAAATAATTAAATGTCATAGATATTTAATCTATGATGGAATAAAAGAAATAGAGAAGAAACTTTCCAAGTAACAGATGCTTCTTTAAGAATGCATAATGAAACACTGGATTATCAAAGATTTATGGATCTATCGTTTCAGGAAAATATTCAATATATAGTTCCCTTCCAAGTTTCAAACTGATAATAGATAATAGATGAACAGAACATAAAAGCTCTTCATAGCAATTCCAAGAGATCAGTTGCGAATGGCATGTACTATTTAGCAATTGGACCTTCTTTAGGAGAAAGGCATCTTCAGACATAATTCTATCTTGTACTGTGAAGCCTCTTAAACCCAAAGTGAAGAAATAATTTCATTCAATTTCCAGAATCTGGTTCCATAAAAATATCAAATTAGATGATCCCATCTCAGCATGGTTCCTTATTAGGTGGAACTGTAGTGTCACCCTGGGCACTGTGAAGGGAAGCAGAGATAATCTATCTCTAAGTAACAGCAAAAAAAAAAATTGTGATAGTCATTGGACAGTCATTGCAAAACATCTGATTCCAATGCATTGCACATAATCAGACATCACTCCTTTTTCCTCCATTGGAGACTAGACACCTGTGCCTAACTGGAATTAGATCTTGCATTACACTTTTAAGGTTGTGTTCTCCTATGACCTTCAAAAGTGAAGTAGGTAAGGAGTCTACTTCAGAACTGCTTTGGAACCTGAGCTCATATCTAACCAGACCTTTGTTCATTTTGATTTTTTGCATCTTACTCTATGCTGGGATGAAGGTTGTCCAGGAAGCACATGAGGGAGTGGAGTTTTCTCCTCATTTCTTTTATACATGTGCAAGAATCAGTCACAAAAGTAGACTTAAAGGCTGACCAACAAACTTATTTTAACTTATTTATGAATTTAGTATGATCTTGTGAAGTAATTTCCTCTTGCATTACTTCAGAAATTCAGAACTGGGATTTTAAAGGCTAGAGAACCAGGAAAATGAGATCACAAGACATGAAAGATGAATTAGATCTTCCTTAGCTGAATGGTTACATTTTGTGTTTTACCTTGACTTTGTCAGCAGCTAATGATCTTAGGCTGATGGTGCCATGACCTTTGAGGACACTGGAAGGTGGACAGAGGCTGATGAGAAAGAATCCAGTGGAAGGCTGCAGGTAATGGGGTGGTGGCCATGTCACACAACTGCATGCAGCTTTCTGTGTGGCCTCAATGAGAACAAGAAGGAAAGAGACCATCATCTTAGGAGCTGGTGAAGGAAATTCAGAGATCTGAATGGCTTCTGCTCAGAAGGCAGCAACTGGAGTTTTTCAGTTTGTAGACATTAATCAGCCATGAGGCCTGATCACTCATTTTGTGCACATAGTTACTAAATAAACTGTTGAGCAAAAGAGGTGTTCAGCAATGTCAAACTCTTTGCACTTGGCTAGAATAGCCAGAATAAGAGAAGTCCTGGCATTTTGTAAACATAACCACATTTTATTTTAAAATTTTAATTGGTTTCAAAAAGAGATGGAAACCATTTGACACACTCTGCACTTCAAAATCTTCAGCTGCAACGTGATAAATTTTGTTTTGTTTTTACATTACACTGTGGAAAAAAACCTGCTAGAAATACCAGTATTGGGTCTTGATTAGTTCCAGAGGAAGCTTGTTATAACTAAACGGTCCATGTGAAAAGAGAGAATTTTTTCTAGGACATTTTTTCTTGTCTAGAGATTCTTTTCTGTTGGAAGTTTTTCTTTAACAACTGAAAAGTCTCATGGAGTAGGTCAGGCTATGTTTCATTTTAAAACTGCATAATATATGTGGCATATTACTAACTCCTTTTCTATAATCCTCCTCATCATTCTTGAAACAATAAAAATTCAAAAAGAAGTCTTTTTAAAATGTCTAAGATTGTCTAGTCATTATAGTGGATTGTCAAGTCCTTTAACTCACAAATACCAAGTAATAAAAATTACACAAGAAAATGTATTTTTCTTCAGTTAAAAGAGGTTGAATCAGAATTGCTTTCTGGAAATGGAATATTTCTAATGCATGTGGGTGAAAATAAATTACAAGAACTTCTGCTTTTCTTGGCATTTTTAAGGTCTTAAGAACAAAGATCAAGGCTTTGAATGCAAGTAATTTGGGTTTAAAAATTAGAAACAATCAGTGTTGAATCTGAATTCTACTTACAGTTGGAGAAAGCTGCAGGAAAAAAGGAGGCTTTGTAGAGATGAAGAAATAATGCATTTGATACTAAATGCATGGACTTCAACTCTATAGTTTAATTTTTGTCAAAATAATTTTGTATCAAGAAACATTGAATTTTGTGTGCAATCCAAGCAGGTGTCCCATTGTCCTGTTTGCTCACATAGTGCCAAGTCATAAGTGTGCAAATATCTACCCAGGAAGAACTATAAATAAAATGCACAATGTTAATGAATATTTAAAGTTTAACTTTTACAGTGTTTGTAATTATAACCACCAAGTACAGAAATTTTCAGGAATTTTGCTGGGGTTATCCCTGAATGTGCATCTCAGACCCACTCAATATTTACTTTTCTCTCAGAATAAAGGAATAAATTAACTTCAAGTAGAGATGTAAAGACATTCCTAAAAGCAGAATTTAATTTATGTTGTCTAAGCAATATCCTATTCTTAGAATGTATTAGGAAACTTTGCCTAGTCCTTTGGACATTACTGCCTTTCAACATCTGGTTGAGAATTGGAGTGCATGGAGTAAGTGCTAGAACATTTTGTGGGCCACTTCATACTATGATGCAGAAGCAGAAATATAGCACTTTGTATTTTTGGCACTTTTCACTGCAGCACTTGCTGAATGTTCTCTTTTGCAGAAAAATTCTAAGAAATGAGAATGAACCAAGAGGGAGCATTGTTAGGGAGGAGCAGAGGAGAAAGGCAAAGGGTTTATTTCCAGGTCTAATAGTTTTTGAAGAACATTTTCCTATCCATGCATCTCAAAAAGGCTTTTACTCTCACATATTTGCCTAACTCACAGTTTTGCTCTCTACACTTAATAAGTGAAGAAATGTTTTGTAAGGACATAAATATTAAGAGTAAAATCATGGATCCTTTCAAATCCATGACAGAAATCCCACAGATGTAACACAACCAGAATTTCAACCACAGGATATTTTACTAAGGTTGTGTGTACAAAAAAAGAACATACTATAAGTAAAACTGTAAGACTTAGGGGAAAGAAAAAAAAAAGAAAAAGTTTCTACTTTGCATCGTCAAAGAATTTATGTTTTATAGTTTTGTTTTGTTTCCTTTTAAAAAATTCAATTTCATAGAAGATAAAGTCATTCTGGAATTGAAATTTTTTTGAAATGGGAAGTTAAATTGTTTAATTTAGAAAACATGCAAACAAAATATTTTCCATTTTTTTTTCAATCTTCATACCTACTTCATTCATTTTGCAGTTATCTATTCACCAACATTTCCCTAATGTATGGAATTTTCCTTCATTAAGCTGCATATTTAACAAATTTACTATCTGCTAAAACAATTCATCCCCTCCCAGCAATTTTTTATTTTTCTCAAACAAAACCTCACAAATAAAAATATTGTCCTCTATGTCTTCAAGTGTATAAACATGTCTAGAGGTATATTAGGAGTAGTGAAGATTATTCATATCTTCCATTTATGGTCTTGTTTGTGATTTTCTATTCTTATGATCAAGTTCATAGAAACACATACTTTCAACACTCGTACCAATAGTGAATCTAAAAACATGTTGTGTATGTTCACAAGTGGCATAAATAGAGCAGAATTTATACTGTTTTGGGATCCATACAGCCAGAAAGGAGTTTTCCTCAAGTACACAAACAACTAATAGCTGAGAAAGTTCAAATTTTTCAAGTTAGCTAATTTTTGATTTGTATGAAATCAATTATTTGATACAATGACTCCTGAAGCTTTATGAAAAATTATACTATATCCTATAAACATCCAATATACCATAAAAATATAGCAGAAAGTTCTCATTAAAATTCTAAATTTCTTTCTGTGATACCTTGCTCTATACAGTGATGCATTTGTCCATTGAAAATTTTAATATTTACATAAAGTAGATATAATAGTTGCATAGGACCATAACTCTCCTGCACACATTTATGACACAACTATATAAACAAGCAAATTTATCTAGATTAAACATCAAGGTTTCACAAACTGGCAAGCTTCAAGCTGCTAAGTCATTAGCATCCTTCTGTGACAGGATGATTTTTTAAAACAGAACACAAGTGTCAGGATATATAATATAATGTACTTAGCAAATGGTTTTTTAAAGATTTTTACTACTGATCAGCAAAAACAGTATTTGAAGTATTCTGAAGGACTCTGAAAAGCTGAATAAAACTGGCTGTAATTAATTAAAGTAGTTTAATTCACTGAAACATTTGGTAGCTATTCAAACAGCATCATCTGTATAAGGAGAATCTTTATTTCTGCCAGCAGCATTTTTACTATCTCTTTCTTCTATTTTCTTTCTCCTGCAGTAAAATCAGATCTTCTTTTACCTCACCCCCTCCTTGACTTATGTTTTTCCCTAAAAAAAATTACATTCATTTGTTACAGAAGAGCAAGTCATCAGGAATAACTAAGCTCTTTTTACCATTTGTCTGTCTCCAAGATGAGATTGATCAAAGGTCCTCTGGGGCCACGGTCTTTCTGTTAATGTCATGAAGTACCGAAATCAGCCCATTTCTTGTATGGCACAGATATAGTGGCCTAGTGCCAATTTGTTTATGCAATTCAGCTGTGACATGGGGAAGAAGCTCAGCTTTTAATCATTTCATTATTGTTTAACCACTGTATGCCCTGTGGAGCTTTATAAACAGGGCCAAGTAATTTTCATGCATAAGCTAGGTTACAGAAAGAAATAAAAGGGAAGTTTGGATGTATCTCTTTTAGAGATACTCACAGATACTGCAAGATGATAAAGTTTTATCCTGTGGGGAAAAACGCTCCAAGGTTTTTGAAGCATCAAGGTAAGATACAGTAGTGGACAGTGAGGCACCTGCAACAGTCAAAATGAGATCATTGCAGGCAGCTTCCTGGCAGTAAAATATTCATTAGGATGTTCCTAGTCAGTCGCTTCAGTATGCCCAAAACCAGTTTACCTGGCTAGCAATTTAAATTCACCAAAACTTTTCTCCTGTTAAGATAAATGCCTTCTTTGTCCTCATGTGGACTATAGAGGTCTGTAGCACCACAGCACCAACAGTACTTTAGTTTAGACGTTAGTGGAACTGATTTGCTGTGACTGTACTCTTCTAGAGACTGTAACTGTACTGCCAAGTCCTCTCATTCTAAAGCAGAACCACAGTAGTCTCCTGTACTCAACTTGTCCAACATATTTTTAACACTTCAGTTGATGTAGTCTCCTGCCTGTGTAATGTGGGCCAAAGGGTTCTCAAAGTAGTACAACACCAAATACCAGCCTAGCCCTACCCATATCTATAAAAAAACCACCCAACCAAACTTAGTATACTGAAAGGACAAGGAGTAAGGTGGCATGACTCTGTAGGTGTTGTGTAAAACATAAAAAAAAGCAATGATGACCATGTGTGGGTGTGAAAGGAAAAATCACCACAGACTGTGAAGACATGGGTGTATTGTGTAGAGAAATGAGCAGGAACACATCCCATCTTTCAAACACAGAATTACTTTCATTACAATTTCACAAGAAATGACACATTTTAACATGCTAGGCATTACCAACAGTGGTCTCAGAAATTACAGGTGTTAATTAAAACTTTATTTTCAACTTTAGCCTTTATTTTATAGGCAAACTCAGGTCTCGATAAGTTTAAGGGAGCAGAACATGCAGTTACATTCACACTGCTCCTGTGGAAATCTGCAGGCTTATGCACCAGAAAACCTTATTTCTAGTCTCACACACACATACAAAATGGGTCTATCTCTTTCCACTAGTTGAAGCAAAATACTTCTAAATGATTAAAGTAGCAGGCAAAATATCCATAGAACATTTGTATAACTTTGTAAATAGTTCAGTGAGATGGATTAACAAGGAGACAAGAAATTGCTTCATCAAAATGATGCACCTCTTACTGTCCCAAGACAATCCTGCTTAGTTTTGGAAGGTCTTTTCCTTACCAGGTTATGGGCAAGCTTTACTCAATATGTGCAAATCATAGTATGTATGGAGGCCTTCAGTCCACTTCATTGTAACTTGATTACAGCCAATGCTCAAAGACATTGCACATTTTGTTTGAATTCCATACCTGAGAACATACTGTATTAGCTCTTCTCTTCACCCTCTGACTTAAATGTGCCTCTTTGTCTCTATTGTGGAATGAGATAGCTACCAGAGATTAACATCCCCTTTAACAGCTAGAAAAGTTTCTGATTAACCACTGCCTCACTTTTTTTCTAACAGGCACACAATTGTAAATGCAGTAAATCACAGAGCAACATCAAAGTACAAGATCATAAAAACTTCTTTTCTGCAGATCAGTTTCTACAGATCAGTTTCTAGTAAGATCTTTGCCTGTTTTGAACAAAGCAAAGACACATGCAGATCATGAAAGAAATATGCCTTGGTCTCAGAAGACTAAGGGGTTTTTTGTGTGATATTTTTGAAATGAGACACAGAAGAGCTCATGGGACATAATTTCAAATAGAAGAGCAGTCTTAATTACTATACCAGATAGCATGTGTCCAAATAGAAAATTCACACTCCATGGATAAGGAAGAAATAGCACGAAGAGTATACGTCTCCTGAGTTTGCAAGTTCCAGATAGCTTTTAGGAAAAGTCTAAGAACTTGGGGTTTGTTTCCATGTCTTCTATAGCAGATGGCACACAGCAGCGGGATATCAGGATATCTCAAGCATGACCAGACTGTCAAACCAGGATAGGAACAACAAACTTTGAATTTGGGGTCACCGTTAATAAATATAGTATCTTAAAAGTTCCAAGAAGACAAATTTAATCTAGAAGCAAAACTATAACCAAGAAATATAACACAAGAGTTTTCACTAAATGGATATGCAATATTTCCACCAGTACTATCCAGCTTTATTAATTGATTCCTAATCAGCAGGCTGAATTGTATCAATTGTAGGCTTTTTAATGAGCACTATTAGTATAACACTTCGGTTGTAAAGATGGATTTTATAGGCTGTCAGCATTTACAGTTTGGTGTAGATGATGGACAAAATTGAGTTGGAGGCATTTTTCTGAAAGACATTAATGGCCCATCATTGTGAGTCACTAATCTTGTACAAGCACAAGTTTCTTCAACTTGATAGATGCCTCTAGACTCACTGAGAGGTGCAGTCCCTTTATACAGCAGTAAGTAAAAGCAGTGGGAAGAAACTACCCAAGTCAGGAAATTCCATAGAAGTCTAAGCCACTGTTGCTGAAGTGATCCATGGATTTGTTCACAGTTTGGTAATGCTCATGAAAGATGGCAACACAGCAGTTAATGAACTGTTTCTAATCTCTATGTCAAGTGATTCAGCAGTCCACTGATTTGATATCAACAACTGTGACCTGAAAATGGCTACCAAGACTAGGATTAAAGGATTGCTTGGTTAAAGTTGTGGACTGCTGTGCTTGGCAGAAAAAAACCCAGTACAGAGTAGAAGAGTGGTCATGAGACTGACCCTGAGAAGGGAAAGGCAGATGCAGCCATTCTAGGAATGTGGGATCAGGACAATCACTACAGTGTCACAGGACAGGAATGCTCCCATGGTAGCAATCTGGAAAATGAGAGGGCTATCACCTGCTTAGCTCCCTGATAACTGCAATCCTGCAAGGACCCGAGGCAGAATATACAAAAGACAGCTTTTGAAAGTATGCACAAGAAAAGACTAAACAGCTTCTCTTGCATTCATAAATCCATGCACAGTCTTTAAGCATAAACAGATTGGGGCAGAGAATTCCTAAGCCAGATCATCAGTTGTTCTTTCAGCAGAAATAACTCACCAAGGTCCTGTACATTGGCCAAAAAGTAGAGATTTCGTGACAATTATAGGAACAGAAAAAAACAACAAAATTACTTCTGGAAGCATCCTGATTTGGATAGTACAGAGAAGAGCAGAACAAGAAAAACAACTATACAGTCCTATTGTTTTGTGAATTAAAAAAACAAGGAAAGAGTTGAATACTTTATGAAAGGCAGTATTGACAACAATGAAAAAAATTTGAAGGTAAAATTATCCCAAATCCAGGAAAAAACAACGGTGGAACTGTTGTATTTAATAGGAAGAAAAAATAAAATCTCCTGAGGTAGGCTTAATAAATACAGGAGAACACATAAAACACTGGAAAAGGGAAAGAATATGTTATTTCAAAGGTACTACACTGCAACTGCAAATGCTAGTCTGGCAGGTTTTAGTTTAGCACTGAGGTCACTGCAGATGGGAGCTGTATTTAAGTGGTGTAAGGTGTTTATCCTAAGCAGAGCTGGGTGGGAACTTCCCCTGAGGAAATAACTACCTTGTCAGAGTCTAAATTCTCATGGGAGAGTGCCTTATTGAAAACACTGCTCAGGTTCAGGGTTATTTTTGTGGTAAGAGTTAAATAAGAAAACTTTCCAGATTAATCTACTGGTTTGGACACTGACCTGAAGATGGATTTAGGATCAAATCCCTTAACAAGGCACAATAGCAGGTGCTATCTGATCCTCTGCATGCTTGCTATTCAGGTCATGCATATCCAGGGGAAGTGCTTCAGAAATATCGTAGGCTGTACTATGTCCATGTATCTCAATTCCCAGTAGCATATGTGTTCCAATCTTCTGTCTAGCATATGACAATGGCTACATTAACAAGTGTTTTGCACAAGCTCCTATATTTAAACTGCAAGAAGTTCAGAAATTTTTCTTCGAGCTATATTTAGTTTGACCCCCTGTATGGCACTTTCTGTAGTTCATAGATAATATACAGGACACATATTCAGGAAAGACTGGAGGACATTTGGCCCCTCACCTGCAATGGAGCTCTAATTTAATGTTCCCCAGAAAAGATTCTAGTTCACATGCAACAGAACCTCTCTGTGAACCAAGCTGAGACACAGCAGGAGGTTTGGAGATCTGAAGTACAGATGCGGCCAATGCTGTCTCCATTAGATTTATGAAATGTCAAAAGATCCTATGCTTCCTGCTGTTCCTGACACTGACTTGTTTGTTGGAAGGTTTGCACTTGGGGTGCTCAAAGATGCTACTTCTCACTTTGTCACAGATGAGGTTAAGGCAAGAAAAAAGCCTAGCACAAACAAAATAGTTATAGAAAAAAAAAACAAAAACAAAACACACCAGTTTTTTTAAACACAAGGAGTCCAGACTGTGTATCAAGAATTATAAAAAGTAGTTCAGATGATAGCTCAACTAACTGATCAGCAGACAAACATTTTATGAGTCAGACTTACCACCCAGGAAGCCTCTTACCCATAGGTAAGATGACATACTGAAGTGCAGTAATAGCTCTTAAAGACAGACAATGTTTGGCTAAAAACTGCCATTCTTCTGTGAGATATTTAGACCAAAGTACACATGGGGAGAGGGCTACTTTTATGAGCTGTACAAGAATCAACTCTTTACTCAAATACAAGCAGCCAAATTTCCTCACCAATTGCTCTAAAATGTGTTGTGTGTTCTTGTCTTAGCATTTCCTTCCTGCATTGTCTTTCGTCTTCCATTATCTTCCTCTTTTATCCTGGAAGGAAAGTGTCAGTTCAGATCATTTGCACTCAGAGTTGTTATCATTATTTCTGGTTTGAACAAGCACAATCATTTTCATTATCTTTAAGTGGAACTTCTGCTTGTGAAAGAAAAGGTGCATTTCACGACACGTTCATGGCATATGTAGGTTGTAGCACCTGCACTTCTAGGGTTATAACTCAGGGAGAAGTATGTTTCTCAGTGAGGATAAGACATGCTTTCAACATTTTTGCTCTTAGGACTCTATCAACCATGCACTGTCATGGTCAGACTGTTTGCTGGCTGTGTTCCCTTGCTTCGCCAGGGTTTCCCAGTTAGGGAATCCACCCTGCACTACTGCACTACTCGAGATACCACTCTCTTGTTCTCAAATGCTGTTGAAGCAGCAGAAACTGTAAATTATCTTTTTTCTTTTCTTTTTTTTTTTTTTTTTTTTTTTAAATTTAAATGTTAAAATGTTCTCAAAAGTTCAAATATGGTTTTTTTTCCAAATTTGTTTTCAGATGAACAAAACCTGTTAATTTTATAACTTCCTACATAGAATAGCTTCTGTGGATCCAAAGTCATGATTCAATGGCTTTTTCATCATCAGTCTTATTTTAGGAGCCTACTATTCCAGAATAGTCACCCTTTAAGAAGTTTTCAGTGAATCCCAGTGGCTGAGCACCCACAGAGATTTTTTATGGCAGCAGTCCTTAAGCACCCCAGATTTACCTAACAACTGTGACTATTCTGAGGATCACGTATCAGTCTTTTGCCTTTCCCATTCAATGTGGCAATGTGACACATTGATCCGGCCCTCTGGATCCATTTCAACCTCAGCTGCTGTGGTTGTGACTCTGACAGACTGCACACCACTCTCTGGGCCTGCTCTGATGACATATTTGTCATTTTTTCTTAACAAGAAGTCCCCAGTCCCACAGCTCTGCCTCTTTCTGATGGTGGTGTGTATCTTCTGTCCTTTCCCTTCTGCTCTGCCTTCTGTCTGCAGATCTTTTTCCCTTCTGTTCACACACAGTCTTCTGCATTCTGGCCTCATTTCTCCTCAGACTCCTCTCTGTACTCTGTCTCATGTTTTGGTTTTGGTATTTGGTTTGTGTCTGAGGTTTTTTTGTTTGTTTTGTTGGGTTCTTTTGTAGGGGATTTCTCTTTTTTTATATATATAAGTGGTCTTCCCTTCTTCATTTTCCTATATTTTTTATTGCAGGATTTTCTTCAATTCCCCAGGTATCTCTTCTCCCACTCAGGAACCTGCTTCCCACAGAATAGTTCCAACTTTTGGTAGCATTCTCAGAGTCATTGTTTAGATATCCCAGGCATTTATTCATAGTGCATTTCAACAAGTCCTGTTTAATAGCTGTGGAGTTAGGCATAACTACTCACTTGAACACATCTGTTAAATTCACAGTGATACACATTAGAATAATTTAATTTCTGGAGTGCCAGGACAATACTATCTTATTGATTGAAACATTCTTGCAAACTAATGCAAGATTGTATCATCAAACCATTTTCACACCTCAGTACAGAACTTCATTTCATAATAGGTGAAATCTACATAGAAGATTTGGCAAATCTTGCTTGCCTTAATCTCTACATGCATTTCATTGTTTGCAGGAAGATCAATGCAAATTCAAGCAAAACAGTTAAGTATTTGACTGTAATATACATCAATAACCTCTGAAAGTGGCATGGACTTTTCCACTTGTCCTTTCCATCTTCTAACAGTGCAATTGCATCCTCTTTTTTTAAAGAAAAAATCACAGCACATAATTTGTCCACAACAGTCAGATGTCAGATTGGATATGATGCTGTGTTGTGCCCAAAATATGTGCAAATAAGATTTTGCCAAGTTGGAGTGACAAACAAAAGCTGAAATGTTTATTTCATTTTGAACATAAGATAACAATCTAGTTTCACTTATGAATCACTTAAATGTTACTAGCTTTTAGATGAAAAGGCTTTATTATTTTTTTTTAAGAAAACAGATCAATATTTGCTCATAAACCACACTGATTGCAAACAAAATTCCCAAGGCAATTCTACAGTGATTCAGGAGGAAAAGGGCAGAGTCCTCTGCAGCAAGAACAAAGTTATTGACTACTTTTTTTATCCAGAAACCTAGGAACAGCTGAGCATGTATAAGCTCCTCCTCTTGCAAGCCTCTACACAATCAGAGTCACAGGTCCCCAGACCTGGGAGCAAACATCACCTGCTTTACCTTCTCCAGCTTCTCAGCCAAACAGTGCACTAAGCTGCAACTAAGTTTGGTTGTACTCTTGCCTCAGCTCTTGTTTGCATTAAGATTGCTATGGCTACACTGTCCAGGTCTTCTAAGAAGTTGATTAATTTCCACTAGCTACATTTTACCAACTATTACCTGGGAGATCTTTAGTCCTATAAGATCCCTGTGTTGCCTATAACTTTTTCATAGATACACAGCATGGTTATCACTAATAACTGAAGAATCTGATACATGAACAACCCTGTCCTGTCTTGGCGCATTTTGTGAATCCTCCAAAATTTCAGCTTAGCCTCATCACCCATCATAGGAACCTCGTTCTTGGGGGAATGAACTCATGGTAGCTGGGAAATTAAGATCCTGAAGTAAGAAGCTGACTTAACTACTGAAAGTATCTGCTGCTATACACTCATTTTGGCTCTTCAGTGCAAAGAAAAACAGAAAGAGGGAAGAAGGGATTTCAGACAAGAAACAGCAGGATAGATAAGGTAAGGCAAAGAAATGTGAGACTTCATGTTCCTATGTATCATTTGCAAAGGCAAATCATCTAGTAGATTCAACAGAGTATGCTTGAGATACTTGCACAGTTCTTCATATAGATGAAGGAGTGCAGCTACAGCCTCATAGTTCAGAAATCTCAAAAGATAGTATTTTGATTTCAGTGTTAGTGTCAATAATTTCTTTACAATTAATGCAATAGAATCGCACACCAGAATACCAAAAGTTCCAATGGCATTGGAATTTCCAAGGAAAGGTAAACGTTAGACCAAGATCTCCCCACCCAGAGGTGAGATATGGACTACTACAAGCCTAATGAGTCCTGTAAATATTCTGTTACATCCTGCATTAAATAAGTGTTAAAAGATGTTGTCTGCCACTATGCAATTTCAATCAGAATGGTAGTTTCAGCATGATAAAAAAACACAGTTGACTTTACTTCTATTTGGCTTTACCAATTTATAAGCTCCAGATCCTTCCAGCAGTCACATCTATGGAATAAATTTCACTCAGAGAGCTAACCTAGTTAGCTTCATTTTTCTGCAGTTATCTGATGATGGAAAGGACAAACTCTTCAAAGAGGATGTAACAGGGCAAATTATCTGAGTTCATACATAAATAAAGCGGGAATTCTCTTAATATAAAACACTTTGGCAAGAATGCCACTAACAAATTTAACTTGAGTTGGTATCACATGTGCATCATGTCAGCAATTTGGCAGACAGAATAATACAGTTACTGAGTCTTTTTTAATTACTCTTGAAGATTCAAGCAGCAGTGATGTAGCTTGTATAGTTTCGTTTATTTTCATTTGTAATGACAGTAAGTTCATGTTTTATCTTAACATCAAAAATGTGTAAAAAAGCAACAAGAAAATAGAATAATTACTTTTTGAAGACATGCTAAAGTTCATCATGTATCCAGTGAGAATAGAAAGATTTTTTAACACGCAGAATTATGGTAATTATGTCTTACTACCTGGTGTGTACTATGCATAGTGAATTATCTATACTTTAAAATGTAGATTGCCTGGAACAGCCCTCTTTACAAGAGTAAAATTAATCATGAATGTACCATTATAAATCACAGAAGAGATATATGTATAGCCTCAGGAGTCTGAAAAGTCATAAGATGCCCTTCTTTATTATTCTTTTAAATGAAACAGACATTACCTACAATGATAGCTTTCTAAATGGGATATAATGATGTTCACTTCCAGTCATGCAGTACGTTCAATGAGATCAGCCCAGATTCACAAGGTGGAACCCCTTGGATCTTAAAGGAAGAACTGGGGCAGACCTGGAGACTGTTCCCTCCCATGTTAATCCTGCCCTGAACAGACTGGTGCATAGTGCCAGCAATCATAGGTCCCCAGCTATGCTTTCCTCTAGTGAGATATAACCATATCTCACTGCTGCATCCAGTTGGCGGCCGGTCACTAGTGGTGTCCCCCAGGGATCGGTGTTGGGCCCAGTTCTGTTCAATATCTTTATCGACGACCTAGATGAAGGGATTGAGTCCATCATCAGCAAATTCGCAGATGACACCAAGCTGGGAGGAAGTGTGGACCAACTGGAAGGCAGGAGGGCTCTGCAGAGGGACCTGGACAGGCTGGAGAGATGGGCGGATTCCAACGGGATGAGGTTCAACACGGCCAAGTGCCGGGTCCTGCACTTTGGCCACAACAACCCCATGCAGCGCTACAGGCTGGGCACAGAGTGGTTGGAGAGCAGCCAGGCAGAGAGGGACCTGGGAGTCTGGATCGACAAGAAGCTGAACATGAGCCAGCAGTGTGCCCAGGTGGCCAAGAAGGCCAATGGCATCCTGGCCTGTATCAGAAACAGCGTCGCCAGCAGGTCCAGGGAGGTGATCGTGCCCCTGTACTCAGCGCTAGTTAGGCCACACCTCGAGTACTGTGTCCAGTTCTGGGCTCCTCAGTTTAAGAAGGATGTCGAGGTCCTGGAGCAGGTCCAAAGGAGGGCAACCAGACTGGTGAAGGGACTCGAGCACAGGCCCTATGAAGAGAGACTGAGAGAGCTGGGGCTGTTCAGCCTGAAGAAGAGGAGGCTCAGGGGAGACCTCATTGCTCTCTACAACTACCTGAAAGGAGGCTGTAGCGAGGTGGGAGTTGGACTATTTTCCCAGATGACTTTCAACAAAACAAGAGGACACAGTCTTAAGTTGTGTCAGGGGAGATTTAGGTTGGATATTAGAAAGAATTTCTTCACGGAGAGGGTGATCAGGCAATGGAATGGTCTGCCCAGTGAGGTGGTAGATTCTCCGTCCCTAGAGACATTTAAAAAAAGACTGGATGTGGCACTCAGTGCCATGGTCTAGCAACTGTGCTCCGGTGGGTCAAGGGTTGGACTTGATGATCTCTGAGGTCCCTTCCAACCCGGCTAATTCTATGATTCTATGATTCTATGATTCATATATTGATTGAAAAACCGTATGACAGTGTTATCAGAGCATAGGGTTAGTGCAGAATTTACTATCTTAGGCTGAATAAAACCATGGTTCTGCCCATTTTGCTTTTCTGGGAGTGCAGAAGAACAAGCTTGTATCTGAGTCTCTGTACATGTATACATACATGAAACAATAAAGCATTTCAGCTGTGGATATAGCACCTACTAGCCACAAAAGTTTGAGCTCAAGTTCACTAAAATGTTACAATTCCTTTTTTACCTGAGCTATCAATTGCCTCCTTTTGTTTGCTGTCATTCCATTCTTGCAGTTTTCCCATAAAATGCTGTTTGCATCTTTCAACTTTTTCTGAAAGGAAATCCACCACACAAATCATTTTTGCTTCAGTATGTTGTTCTCTTACTTTTTGCATTTCTTTTTTTCTAATGTTTAAAATAACATCCCACATTCAACATAATTGCAGAAGGTATTTCTCAGCCTCTGGAGGTACTCTTCTGGATCATACGAGACACTTTCCCCCCAAAACAGGAAAAGATGACTCAGTTTTTTCCATTACATCAAGTTCTTCAGACCTATCAAACCATTCTATTAGGATGTTAATCCTTGTCATACAGAGTATTGAATATCAGAGAGATGCCTTCTACTATCATTTTTTCTGTTATTATTCTGATCTCACTACAATTTTTATTTGCTAGAAAAACATATAATTCTATTTATTTATTTTAAGAATTTCCTTCAGGATTCTCTAAGCAGTGTGTATTTACAGAGGAAAAATATTTTTTCCTTTGTTGATGTACATTTATCATTTGCTGCAACTAGTAACTGGATAAGCAGAACGTTTTTGAAATCTCTGTGCTATTTCCATTTCTTGTACCAACATCAGTGATGTTAAATGTTCTGTGTGACTTCTGATCCTGATTCATCTCATCTACAGGGGTGGAAGAGGGCAGAAGAACAAGTTATAACTTTGAAGACTTAGATCTTCAGCTGTGAAACCGCTCTCTAGCTGGCCAATTGACCACCTGCCAGCAAAGAATAGTCAGAGCACTTTCATAAGTGACCAAGGTCATCCATGTGTAGTTAGACAAAAATCACAAAGAGCAATATTTTAATTTTTTATTCTGTAGAAGTATTTTAATGATATGAATTCTATTAAAATAGTACATATAAATGTGAAGGTTCCTTATTAAAGAAAACCCTTTCATGACTTTTTTTTCTCCCTTCTATTATGAATATTCTAAAATACAGTCCCAAACAAACAGGCCTTTCTTTGGAATGCTAATTTCCACAAGAAAAAGACATTTGTAATTTAAATATAAGCTTTTCACATTAGGCTTGTTAGCTGTATTTTAATCTGTATTAGTACGGTTAAAATATCCAATTTCCTTTTTTTTTTTTCCCCCCTGTGAGCCTACAAGACTTTCTTTAGCCATTAGCAACAGTAATAGCAATTAGCACCATCACTTCCAGCACAGTCATCTCAGGCTTAGCTGTGTAGGATTCATGTTTAATGACTCCAAACATAATTAGGAAGGCATGAAATAGAAAAATGTAACAATCACAGAGGTATGGCAGCCTCCACATAATAAGCCTCTGAAGTCCACAGTGAATATTACATGACCAGTTTCTAGCCTGTTTCAAATGTGCTTGGCGAATGACCATGAAGGGTGAGAAAAAAACTAACATTTAGTTTTCTCTGGGGAAGAAGAAGGTGCTCCATGGTGAAGCAGATATTCCTGGAGCGGCTTTACACAGAGGGGCAGAGAGAGAAGGAGTGGCAGAGGTAAACCACTAACAAAGTCTTGATGATAACCCACCCTGCATCACTTGTTTGCACCACGCATTGAAGTGACTGAGTCCTGCAGCCTGTAAACAACCTCCTTGGTTTTGATTTGACCCATGAGTCTTCTTGCTTGCTCATTCTTCCTATTTCTCCCTCAGTCCTGCTGGGAGATGGGGGATGAGCATGATGGCTGGGGATTTGGCAGCTAGATGGGGGCCATCCCAACACAACATGTCACTGCTTATGCCATGGTGAGGAACTGCAAGTGCTACTTTTTATTTGTAAAATGTTTTGCTAGAATTTTTCTTAAGGTAATCAACATGCCATATCTTTTAACCTCCAACAGCAATTCCTTATGTGTTCTGGCGTTATCCTAACAAAAGGTACTGCTTGTTTGCTTGAAATTTGGAGGTACAAAACGTAGTCTTAAAAATACTCATAAGAATGTCAGGAATGTTCAAAAGGCAGAGAGAACATAATCACAGTTCCTACCACAGGCATGCCAGCCTAGAACTCTATCAATAGATAGAAACAGTTGTGAAATCAGCATATGAATACTTGGAAGCTGGCCTTTTCTCATTGGTCTTTTCTCTTTCCCAGTGGGCAAATAGCACTTGATTCTTTTGATTCCTCTAGGGAGCAATGTAAAAAAGGAAGCCAGAAGATAAAATTCAAAATTTTCAAAAATTTCAAAAATATTTTAAACTTTCTTCGCTATACATATCACCACTTCTAGTTAGAGAAGACAGCTCATTTCTCTGAAAAGGAGCAGCAACTTTGGGATATTTGTTGGTTGTGGCCCAAGATGTTCAAGGAATTTGTTCTGGAGCAGACTTCTGAAGTCCTGGAGCACATGCACATTTTGTGTGTGGGCATCACAGAGATAGAAGTACTCCACAGTAATACACAATGGAGCTTTTTTTTCTCCCCTCCCCAAAACTCTGAAGGAACTGATGACCATTAGCTAAAAAATTACGGATAGCATTATTCCCAGAATAGCATCTGAGAGGCTGGTGTCTCTTGTCAAAGCAAACCACAGTTTCTCTTCTGTTCCACGGAGCAAATAGTAAATCACTATGAGAATGGAGACAGAAAGCCACTTGTGTGGCAGCAGGAATGGAACTGATTTTACAAGTAGGGTAACTTGTTTAGCCCTTAAGTTATAACTGTAGGGTAGCTGGATATGTGGGCTGTTCCTGTGTGCACACTCAGTTCATTCAAGTCACTCTGTGGGTGGAGAGGTCCAGGAACTCCTCAGCTCATCCCTGCATAGATAAAACACTCAACTGGTCTCAGATGAAGCACTGACCCAGCCCCTCACCACCTCCACAGTGAAGAATTTGACTAAATCTTACAGGGTATCTTCATGTGAGTTTTTTCAGGCATCCCTGTAGATTTCCTCCAGGAACATCTTGTGGCAAGACCGCTTTTGTTTCTAGAACAAGCTGGGTGCGCAATCTGGCCCTTCCAGGTGGTTCCTGCTGCAGGACTTGCATAAATAAGAAGCTTAGAAATAGTAGAAGGCAGTTCCCATAAATGCAGAAACAGTTTTGCAGATGTGAGTAGGAGATAATTCAATTTGGCTATTCAGTGGTAATCTCTAATGATAGATGATGCATGTGCTGGAGTGGTCATGTAGGACCACAGTCCATCTGGGTTATAAGTACTGAGCAGATTAACATTTTGGGTAGGGTCATTTGTAACTCAAAAGAAAATCTAATTGCCACCCAGACGGTAATGACCATCCTGTTCAAGGGATGCAATTTCCCATGCATGTATTTTTTTATGCCAAGATCCCAATAAATTTCAGGTTTTTAACAAATACTCTTCTCTTAGAGTCTGTGAAATGCTAGTTTTGGTGTAACATGGGCAAGGTGTGATAGATGAAAACATTCCCCAGAAGATAAATGGGATAACAGAACAGAAATTGTCTCAAGCAGGACAGGGAGCAGAGCAGGCAGAAAACCTATTTCTGACAAGTAACAAAAAAAGTGCTAACACTTGAGCAATAAATACAAAGTATAAGCTCTTTCATGATCTTTTTTTCCACTCACTTGATTTGTTAATGGCATACTTGGATCCATTAGGAGAGAAATTTACCTTTTCAAAGATGACTTTTAAAGGTCTTGGGCAAACCTTAAGCCTCCAGACTGACTTCCCCCCATAATCACAATAATTAGAAATGTTGCAATGTTCTAGTTTCTTTTGGACAACAGTGGCTGGGATTTTTTCTTTCTATTCCTACATTTTGCTCTTCCTCCCAAAACCCTGTAGGAATATTATTTCAATAGAAGCCTTAAATTTTTATTTAAAAAATAATTTTTAATAATTCTTAATAATTGCTAGTTATTTTTTGTGTTACAATTTAACTGTAGTGAAAGCAAGACACATAAATCATTAAAGGCCTCTTTTGAAAACAGGAAAAATAACCAATAGAGTCAGTTCTTAAGCATTTTACAAGAAATCAAGCAAGCTCTGCCCTTTCAGTTTTAAATTAATCTCTATCAGTTTTGGTGGATGATATTTTCCTTGTTTTAGCTACCAGTAATTAAAGGATTTTGTGCTGTTAAACAAGGGATACAACTCCTGGCTTCCTCATCTACAGCTTTTCTTAGATGAGCTCTCAAACACTGTAGGAATAATGTTACTTCATAATGTGACGTGGGACAAAATTTTCACTGATTTTTTTTTTTAATCATTATTATTTCTAACTAGGCTAAATACTGTTAGCTATGTTCTGCACACTATAAAGTAGCTAATCTATTCCTAATTTTTTAGTCATATAAAGCTACAAGTGCTAATCTGCAAAGAAAGGCATTTCTTCCAAATTTCAGATCAGTGAGTAGTCTCTGGACCATGGAAACAAGTTCACACTAGTATTATAAATGTTTTCCTGTTTGCCCATATAAAATCTTAAGCATCAATGTGTGAAGGTTTCTCAAGAACAAAAGGCATGAGAAGATTCTCTTGAAATAAGTGCCATTGGCCTTTTAGCTGCTTGGAAATACTCGGGTTCAACTGCTGTTAAATCCTAAAGCAATTTTCCTGCCACATAGAGAAGATGCAGAAATTTTAGCAGTTTTTACTACTTTTTCTGTTCTCACCTATCAATGTAAGCAATATGATCCTAAATGTTTTCATGTAATAAATAATTCTTTTCCCAACAGAGAAAACTAGTTTTGACTAAAACAATGAAAAACTGTCTAAATATATTAGGAAACAAATGAAGACAGAATCAAAGGTGTTAGTTGCAAATATTTTATACCTAAACTTACATATATAGTATGTGCACATATATGTACACACAGAAGATACATTTCTACACTTTTTGAACACAGGCAACATACTTGTTCGTCTCTATTTGTAAATTATCTTCTCATAAAATAAACAGATTTACATAATACTAATTATATGTTTACAAGCTTCACCCCAGGCCAAAAGGGAAATTATTGTAAGAAATTGATCTACGCTAAGAAGCATGTACAATTTAACATGATTGCATCACTGTATATTATGTAAGCTGTTCTAAAGAGAACATACTAACGGTAACATAATATTAAATGTGAACAAAATAAATCTTTCATAAAAGCAGCATTAGGTATCCAGTTTATTCATCCTACAGCAGTGCTGTAGTATCATAGTAGCATGAATGAAGCAGACAAGGAAGTTCTGACAAGATCTGAGAAAGAACAAGCTAATTTTGGTGAAACTAGGGTAGAGAAAGAGCACATTTATATTCTTTAAAGAGCAAGAAGCTTGTAATAGCTAGACTAATACAAAATTTTACAGTATCATCCATCTACTCCAGGAGCCTGTGAGATCATAACTATCAAAAGTTTCCAGGTACACTTTCAGTATACAGTTACTTTCCCTCTGAGTTATTACTGACATGAGTAATTGTTGAATCAGGGTGCAGAAAATTTAATTCGGCCTCTTGGTAGCATTTTATCAGAGTGGGGACCTCCTTCATAGTTCTACCAAAAAGGCCGAAAAAGAAAAAAGTTTTCTAGTACCACACTAGGCTACACTATCACTTTCATACAATTTTAGTGCATCAAGTCGACTATAATAGCTTTTGGACACCTGTACATTGTAGTGCAAGATGTAGTACGTTATTGTTTGTGACATCCTCAAACACCAATTTACTAGGCTACAGATTGCTCTGAGCCCAATAAATCTTTACAAACCTATCCAGGGTATCCGAGGAACACTTTCCTCCCCCCCTTTCCTGCCTTCCCTTTCGCAGAGATGGGGGTTTTTGTGTAACCATTCTCCTTCAGACTGTCAGCCTGGTATATTGCATTTTTCTGTTGTGTAAGGATGAAGAAAGGCCTAGAAAGCCATTTTGGCTTCATAACATGATTCACATTTGAGAAGAGCCAGTTATTTATGTAGTTAAAAGGAAGAAAGAGAAAATTGTTATCTCATCAGCTAGGTATATTATTATTATTATCTTATTTTATGCTGGGAAAGCTGTAACATAAAGCCAGTTCCTAGAGAGATGCTGTCAGTTTCTTCCCACAAAAGTCTATTGCAGGCATCTGGAGCTTTACCTATCTCTAAGTGGGAGCTACATCTACTCTTACAGCATGTAGTTTTAAAGTCAGGTAAGATGTTCTGGCTGTATCTATACATATATTCCCATCAAACAGCTCTCCAGCTAAATTTCAGTTTTCAGGCATTCTAAATTTGCACCTGCATCACTGAGTTTATTGCAAGTTAAGCTCATCCATGCAGCAGGCAATCTTTTAGGCCTACCAACCATTTTCTGCTGCTGATTCACAGAATGCTATGCTAAACAAAACTATCCACCCTGGGTTTATGAGGCAGGGGGAGGAGAAAAAGAAAATATAATCTCCATTGCTATAAGATTCTCTGCACTTCCTAATTGCTCCCAGCAACTACTTCTGTGCATTTTTATTCACAGGTGCAGAAGCTGTACAATTCCCCCCCCACCCACCCCCCCTGCCTCACTATGTACGTTTGATTATTTCGATACTGCTTTCCAGAAGTTATCTGAATACACAACACCTCACACAGGCACTCTTGGAGCACATGTACAACATATTTTCAACATTGCTCTCATCAAATTTACAGCCCAACACACTAAGAACAAACAGCAATCTGCCATGCAGCACCACAGACCTCAACATCCATCCTTGAGAGAAATGTCTTAAAAGCAGATAGTTTCTGTAATTTTAGGGTCTGCTTCAAGCAGGCAAATGATGAGAACAATCTGGCAATATGGCAATAGCTGTGCAGAGACAGAAAGGTTCAGCTAAAATTCATAAACCCTTTGAAGGCAAAGTTTGCTGTCTGGCTCATTTACAAGGCTGGGGAGGAAGACAAAAGGTTGATTTCTTTTAATTTTTTTTATTTATTTTTAGTTTGTTTTGGTAAGTATGACTTCCAGGACTGACTTGTACTGAAAACCTAAACTTTTAAAAAGCAAAAAACTGAAAGCAAGTTCAGCTGTCCAGGAACGCAAAACCTCTCTGTGAATGCTAGAAAGCTGTCTCCTCACTGAACTTGGGACTGGTGGCACTAATGAAAAAGAAGTTACTGTTCAAACTCATGAATCCCAGACTTGCTTTATTCAACTGTTTCAAGCCTCCATCTTCTAAAATCAATTTATCTCACCTGCTAAAATTAACCTCTCTGCTTACTATGAGTACATTAGTTGTGTTCACACAAATTAGCTGTAATTAACAAGCAGCTCCAGCCACATAATGAGACTCAATTTTTCTTTATATGACAGAAAAAAGTCAGACCTAAGAAGCTACATTTTAAAGGTAATTTTAAGAAATCACCTGTCTTGAGGTAGGAGGCATTGATGTAGATTTATTCTTGCCACCAGTCAATTTACACCCAGCTGTGAATGGCCAGTTCCAAGCTCAGTTATAGCTAGCTGTTCCTCTTCTTCCAAAGTTCAGTGCTAAGGCATGGGTAGAGACTCCTGAGCTGTTTACAATGAGAAATTTGCCACACAGAACAAGGAAGGCTAGATACATAGTGAAAGGTAGAGAAAGAGGGGCAAAATACTAAAAATGTTATGACCTCGTCCTTAGATTCTGATCATTGCCTTTCCTTGTGAGCAACAAGACAGAAAAATGGAAATTAAAAATAAAAAGAGCTAAGTGACCTGGCATAACCAAGAATATTTATCTGAAGTACAACATAAGCCTAGAAACTCCATAAATAGTCCCAGCAAAGGACTCTTCTGTATGCACAGGACTCCCTTTAGAAGCTTAGTGGTTAGAGACCTAAGTTGGGGATGTTTTAATTGAAAAGAGGTAAGTAATGTCAGGAACTAGAGAATCTGAATTGTTCTTTAAAGCAGAAACATTTAAATTCACCTTAATTTGGGAGCTGACTGATGTTCAGGCAGTATGAAACTGCTTTTAAGTATTTTTTAAGATCAAATATAAGACATGAGTCTCTTGGTCAACACAGCTGAGAGTTTCTGCAACATAGAAAAAAATCAGTTGCTGTCAAACAGCAGTTGTTGGGAGAAGGTAGTATCTCACCTGTCTTGTTTTACAAGCACAAAAGAAACTGAAGAAAGGGAAAAAAAGTCAGTTATGAAATTACAAAGATTTTTTTTCCAAAAGAAAGAGACATCAATGTCTTCTTTTTTTTTTTTTTTTTTTTTTTTTTCTCCTGTGATTTTCCAGCTTTTTCCCACTGCTGAACTCAGGTATCAATTTGTAACTCAGGCTCTGTAGGATGAGTGATGGGTGCTCTGAACCCCTTCAGGCTGGGGCCAGAAGCCGATCTCTGTTCAGTCTCTTCAAATTGATTTTTTTGAACACAAAAGCAGACTAAGGAAGGAAGGCACATGCTGTGCAGGGTAATCTCAGCAGAATGCACTGGGGGGGGAAAATTTCTATCACATATAAAATTCTGACATTTCAGTGTTTGTTTTTGTCCCAGTTCTGAATGCAAGTTTAAATTTAGAGTTTTGTGGGAGATGCAAATTCCTTATGTCCCCTCAAAGAAACATTTCAAAAAATCAGAGCATTTTCTTTCCAAACTGTCAGAATATTCTGAAGTGATATATGTGTATGCTTAGAGTTTATGGTATAAAAGAGAAATATAAAAGAGACTTAATTAAAAACACAAGTTATCCAACAAAAATTGCTAAAACAAAATAGTCATATTTCAAAGAAAATTTTTTTTAATTAAAAAAAATTCCTATGGAAACATTTCTGTCTGGTTCTACCTTCAACTCAGTAAGGAGGATCTGCTTTCTACAGTTAACCAAATCTGCAATTAGGTAGAGGTGATTTATCATTCTTTGAGTAGCCTTGTGTTAGCAATACATTCCCTGCATACAGAGCTTCTTACCTGAGGATCTCAAAACAATTTGCACAGATGACAGACAGGAGCACACTGCACCTATACCATCATGAAGTTTGTTTCAGCCTGCTTCAGCTAGAACCTCAGCCCCCACTTAGCTACACGGCATACACGATGGTTCAGATCCAAGGTCCTCTCCAGAGAGCTGGAACAGTTGCCTTATCAGGAAATCCAGCCTGCTGTGGTTCTACTCATCCATAAGGAATGGACATAAGCTCGGTGATCTTATCTGCAATTTGAACCAATTGTGACTCCTCGCTGAGCCTGAGAGGAGTTGCCCAGGTGAGAAAATTGAGCAGAAGCAGTCTGCTGCCAAACCACTTCACACCTCCTTGTATCCTATGCTTTATATACACAAGGCAGTTTCCGAACTACAATTTCACAGAACTTCTGTACTAATTTGAATGACAAAAGAAGTGACAGAGTGGAAACATCACGTTTAAGAAATCTTGAGGTTTGGGTAGGAGAGAATTCAGAAGGTCTCCAATTACCTTTGAGATTTTCCATCTCATCTTTTTAGCCCAGGAGATCAGGCTCACAGGATGACGCTGAAATATTTCTAAGTAAATCTTCCTTCCTTTCCTTCCTTTCTTTGGTGTAGCATTGGAAAGGAATGGAATCAAGGAGCTATTTTTCCCACCCTCTTGACAGAGAAGAAGGAGTTCCCTTGACTTCTCTGTGGACACTTCATCCTCTCACAATTTAATCTTTGCTCTTTAATAAGCTTTTGACATTAAAATAGCATTCAGGATCATTATTCTTCTTTGCTCCAATCTAGAGCTGAAAGCCCTCACCAGAAGTATGAACTCACTATGGTGACAAAAGTAAGCAATTTTTCTGCTGTGGGATGACATCATATATATTCCATGAAAGACGTTAATTACAGTTTAGTACTCATCCCAATAAACATGCTTCTGACTCTCCCCATAATTCGTTGTCTTAGACTAGCCAAAAAAATCCATACCTTTGCCTTCTCAGATCTGTAGGATAAGACCTTGTGCGGTATCTCCTTATGGATTTCATCCAGATACTAGTCTACTGGACTGATATCAAAGCAGACCACTCATGATTTCATGGTAGGCATATATTAAAGCAGTATGCAATATTGGTATGATATTAGAGAGGTACAGAAGAGACTTCCACTGTTGGAAATGTGTATTCCCTTCTTAGCAGTCATGGAAAAAATGCAGATTGCTCTTGCATTAGAAAATTTCATCATAGCTAGTCTATACTAAATGATGAAAACAAAGCCCAGCATTTTCGTCCTCTCTAATCCTCTTCACTGTCACATTCATTTGTTTTTCCACAATTACAAAGTTTGTCTGGGAGGCTGATGAAAAATTCATTGCAACTGAAGATTATTGGACTTGCTGCAATTCCAGGCTGCTTATTTAGTATCAAATCCTTTCCAGTCCAAACTGCCAAGCTTTTCTCAAGTCTATTGTAGTCATGTTGTTACTTCTGCTCTATTGAAATAGCACGAAGTGTGCCAGCTACTTCTACACAGTCAGATGAATCCTTGTCTGGACAGAAATCTTGGCCTTGCTGAAGCTGATGGCACTGACTGTGAGGATTTCATTCCTGTCAGTGTTTCAGCCCAGGTTTCTGTCGCTCCCACTCCAGGCTGCCATCTTCTTGTCACAGCTACTGCAAGCAGCTCCTATGTGCTTGCCTAGCTGGGCTTTATGTTGTTCCTCACCAAGAAGCTATATTCAGTGTTAGTTGTTATTTTTTGATGTCTTCTGCCAAAAATAAATCTAGTTTCTGTATCGATTAATTGCTGATAAACAATCTTCAGTCATGTTATTTAATTGTCTAGAGGCTGCAAACCAATGTCTCGCACAAAAAGCTGCTTGAAACCAAATAAGCCTGAAAAGATCTTTTTCTTTAAATTACAGTGGTGCACAGTCTTTTTCAGATATTATAGCTCAAGTGAATTACTGGAAAGAATGGATACTGAGAACAAAAGAAAAATGATTGGCGAAGATAGAGGCTGATAGGACTGAAATAAAAACCTTCCAGTGGGGAGGCCTCAGTATAACTGCATGTCTTTGCATATTTCCCCAAGGAAGAAGGTAACAAATGGTTTTGGCAGGAGGGAGACATTTTAAGGCAGCAAAATAAAAGGGTCGTGTATCAAACCAAATTGTGCTGGCTTTGAGATATATTAAATCTTTACATAATCTTGTTTTTCTTTGCAAAGCTTTTTTTCTCTTTAAAGAAGCTGAAGACTCGACACTTGAGCTTCTTTCATAATAATTATGTACTGCATATTTCTGCTTTTTTGCCTATCTAAATGGTATGTAAGAATATAACATCCACAGAAAAAGCAATCTTCAATTCAAGGAAACTTTGCACAGTAAAATTGCAAAGACTGTGAAATCAAGCAAAGTTATGAAATGCCAAAATTGTGATTGTTAGTATGTCCTTAATTGAATCTCCCTGAGTAAAGAATAGAAAATGGTTTCTAATCACATACTCACATCCCCACAAACCTATAGTTTCTTTGTCTCATACAGTGAACAAAATGTTTTCCACCAATGGGTATCTTTAGCATCTGGCCAAAATAACACAGAGCAGGAATTACTTTGAGGATGCTTTTAGTACCTAGATTACTGTGGGAGTCAAACACACTGATTTAAAAATGCAAAATTCATAAAAGAAGACAAAAAGAACTATACTGAGAATACTGGAAATAAGTGAAGTCAAAACCATGAACGAATAGAGAAAAGGGACAGAGAGAATATAAAATGAAGTCTGTGGTAGGATGTGAACTATTCACTCATAGGAATTGAGTAGGGTTCAAAAATCTGAAAAATGATAAACTGTTTATGCACTGGAAATTACCTTGGAATCAGAAAAAAAAAATAAAGTCTCAAATTTTTTTTTTCCACATTTTTAATTTTCTGTTGCCCTTGTTTTGTTGAAGCAACCTCAGTTGGCCACCCATTAGGTAGTCTGAAGAATTTCCCTCATGCTTAAAGTCACTAATTTAGACAAACACCATGTAGGTCCTTACCTTCCCCCTTTTTAAATCTGTTGACAGTGCATCTCAAGGCAGCAGCTTTTTGCTGTTCTAGAATAAATCTGTGACATATTTTTATTCAATGTTTAAACCCCAGTATCCTACAGTCATGCGGAGAAATGTAAATCTTCTCCTGCCAGCTCATTTAAGAAAGGATCTAAAGGGGGGAAAGAATAATCCTTCACAAAAAGTAATATTTCATGAGGATACCATACAGATGGGAAAACAAAATAAACAATTACCAAAAAAAACACAAACCCACCAACAACAAAAACCTACAAAACCAAACAAAACAAAAAAACCCCAAACCATTTTGTATCCTGGGGCTCAATTATTCCAGAACATGCACCTCATGACTGATGATTCAGGTTCTCTATATTCCAATCTTATTAAAATAAAGGAACAAGATACCCATCAACACTCTGAAATGTCACCCAGACCTTGATACAAGTGATCAATGTAAATTCTCCATTATGTAATTTGAAGCCTTTTCTTCCACCAGATCTCATTATTCTCAATGAATATAAGTCTCCAACGTTGAGTGATAGGAAAACCACAGGGACTGGAATACTTTTAGGCATGTACAGGGCAACTGTGCCTAATATCCTCATCAGATTTTCGCACTGGAAAAATAACAGCAGCTAACATATGGACAAATAAGGACCAATCTTCAAGTCACCCTCTGTTCAACAGAAAATTATTTGCAATAGGAAAGACTCCCTCAGGATATCAGAAGGCTAAGCCAGCTCTGTGTACACACATCCACTTCAGCCATGCAGAAAGGAATTATTCTGACAACTGGCATGACAGGGCCAGCAAAACAAAACAATTAAGCTCTACTGTTAGGATGTAGAGCTCCTCACTGACCAATACCACTGCCAGCTCAGCTGCAATCCTTTGGCCCCGCCAGCCCACTGCCTCAAGCTTCACTTTTTTACACACTTCCAGAAAGTGTTCCCATCCTCTCAGTCCCCTCTGGGGCACAGCAGTCTCTACATGAGAAGCTCTTGCCAGGACTTTTCCGAAGAGTGGAGTGATTTACATTCATATGCAAGACGACCTGGGGAAAGCAGATTAGTGCTGGAACATTTTGAGAATAAGAGCACATAAAGATAAACTGGAAGCAGTGTCTAAACAGAAAAATGCACTGAGATTGCTGCTTGGTGTTGTTTTCTCTCTTCTCTTTCACTTATAAAAAACAAAGAGATCAGGAGGCAAAATTTTTAATTTTAAAGAAAGAGTGGTTTGAGTCTGCCAGTCATGACCAAGATCTTTCATTACCAGTTATTTCCCTAACTGAGAGTGTTCTGGGTTCCAAACTCTCCTTTAGCCGAGGAAAAAGAAAAAAATCTCTTATCATCCATGTAAGGATTTTGGTTCTGTAGCGAAGCTGTCACACTCCTTTCCTTGGATAATGCTCCGTCTGATATAGCATAATTACCATGCTTTGCACAGGCAAGAGAGAGAGCTCTGGTTGTTAGTCCACTCACCCAGGAAGAAGAAGATCAGTTATATTTTATATTCTCAAGAGATATAGCACTTAGTATTAAGATTTTAAAAATATAGAGAGCAAATCATTGCTGGATCCACCATTTCATCTAAATGCAGGATTTCCCTGTGATACTCAACCGCGATGTTATGAAGAAAGAAAACTTTTCCAGAGGATCCGTTTCGAGAGCTTTCTCGACCCTTTTCTATTCAGCTATGCTTTACTTCCACAGCACAGTGTGTATCATATCATGTATTCAAGTTTTATTTTATTCAGGGAGTAATATATTGTGATTTTTTCAATCATTTTTGTACATCTTGGATGAGTGTGCTTAATAAATATTATTCAGCCCTTGAATGGATAGGCAACATCCTTCTCCTATTTCTTCAATATAAGCTAGAATACATTTACCTAGGTATAGTCTACTCATTATACACAGCTAACAGCTTTTCCCCTCCCACCTTCCCACTTCAAAGGATGGATGCAGTAATCCTATTTCTCTCTACTTCTTAATTGCCCACCCATCCAGGATATTACTCTAAACTAACAACTATTGTGCCAGTTCCTACTGATAGGGATGATAACAGAAACACACAGGTTTTTCAAAACATAGCATCTGTTCTTCAGGACTTCACACATCCACTCATTGAGCAGCCTAAAAACACCTAAATGGCTCCATTTCTCTCCAAAAACCCAATAGAAAGCCTCAGGACCCAGGGAAACAGAACTAACCTCCTAGAACAGCAAATGAAAACACAAACCAATTAACATTAACAAGCAGAAACATCAGTGACTGAAACAGCAAAAGTAGAAAGTACCTAGGGCCCAAGGCCAAACTGCTTCTACTACCCATACTATATTATCAGTAGTATGTATATGGATTACTCTTGAAAAACAGGATTAAGGGTCTTGATATTTGGGTAGGAAGACAACAAACAGTGTCCAGCATTACATAAACTTGTACTATGACGATCTAGGATTGCTGGTGATGTTTGGGGAGGATGAAAGTAAACTGTTCAGATAGCCAGGAATCTGCTAGGTCACAATGACCATAGCTATTTATGTTTAATACAGAAACAATACTTCAGAATTTCATCAATAATATAGCAGCCCAAATACCGCATGGAGTATATGTATGTGTGCATGTGTATATATAACAAGGTTTTTTTTTCAATTTAGGAAACAAACCTGTAAAGAGTAACAAGGACTAAGTAGGATTAAGCAGGCCTGATTCAATGGCAGGCTGATCTGTCAGTGAGCAGCTTGGCTATGAGTCTGGAGGAAGAGTCCATTCCAGTGCCCACAGGAGCTGTGGGATGGTGGCCCTGTAGCACTACGCTGCAGTTTGCTATTCGTGCTCACAACAGGGCCATTGGAGTTGCCCAGAGGAGTTGTAGATAACCCCTCCCTGGAGGTGTTCAATACCAGGTTGGATTGGGCTTGGAGCAACCTGGTTTAGTGGGAGGGGTCCCTGACCACAAAAGGAGAGTTGGAACTAGATGATCTAGCGAGTCCAGCACAGAGCCATAAAGCTGATTAAGGGAGTGGAATATCTCCTTCATGAGGAAAGGCTGAGGGAGCTGGGTCTCTTCAGTTTGGAGAAGAGGAGACTGAGGGGTGACTTCATTAATGTTTACAGATATGTAAAGGGTGAGTGTCAGGAGATCCAGGCTCTTCTCAGCTATGACCAGTGATGGGACAAGGGGTAATGGATGCAAACTGGAGCATAGGAGGTTTTGTGTAAACATAAGAAAAAGCTTTTTCACTGTGAGGGTGACAAAACACTGGAACAAGCTGCCCAATGAGGTTGTGGAGTCTCCTTTTCTGGAGACATTCAAAACCCACCTAGACATTTCCTGTGTGACCTACACAAGGTGATCCTGCTCTGGCAGGGGGGTTGGATTCCATGATCTCTTGAGGTCCCTTTCAACCCCAAACACTCTCTGAATCTGTTACTCTATGAATCTTTCAAGTCCCTTCTAATTCAAACCATTCCATAATTCTATGATTCATTGCCAAACCACATCACGGTACAACTGATAAATCTCCCCTAGGTTCAAACCCATGTTCTAGAGAAATGGCTGAGAAAGTGTCCAGTATACTGCAGTAACCAATGCAGTTTTACAATATGGGGAAATCCCAAAATATCACTAGCTCCTGTGCATCCCCTTGTGACTTGGCACAGTAGACATCTTCTCATAGCACTGCAGCAAGTACAAATGTGACAAAAAAATCCAAAGTACCAGCAACCTTGTGCTGACATAGGGGATGGAAGCATCAAGATAAATAAATCTTTTTGATGGTGAAAGTTGCAGGTCCTTTTCTTTTGGTATCCTGATACCACATTCTGTCTGGAACTATATGCAGAAGTCCTCAAAAGAAGTTGAAATTATACTGCTGTTCTTCCCCTTCTGATGACCAGTTCCATATTTCACAACAAAATGGATAGATGCCATAACCAGGGGTAGCCTAGAAAATGAACTCCAGCCTCAGAATGCATGTGGAAAACATGCCCATATTCAAAGTTTTGCTCAATATCATTTCAGAAACCAGGACTGAGCTCTGACTTGGCCATTGTACTTACTGGTACTGAATATACTCTGATCATCCTCTTCCTGTCATATGAAAGATTACTGCTGCTTAGTTCTTGCATGCTTCCAGAGATTAAAAACAAGAGTGACAAAGCCTTAATGCCAGCAGATGTGACTCCATTTGTGCCTGTAAAGTTTCAGTCACTTCCCCTACAGCTATACTTAATACAATGAAGTTATGGGAGCTGACTGCAAAACATCATTTTACTCAGATAATACTTGTTTATGAAAGTTTGGGAATAATTATCCTCAGGCTGGTGAAGGCATGAAAGAGATTTTAGAGGTTTTTTTTATTTTCCTAACTTTAAAATACTCAGTTTGTCTAGAACCATGGGAAGTTTTGTTATCCATATCTGTTTATGTTGAAACAACCCTTTAATACTGCAATTGGGAATATTCCTATGACTGAACTCCATCATGTAGCTCTTAGTTGATAACCATGCCAGTATTTCGTTTAATCCTATTAAACAAATCATAGAATCAGCCAGGTTGGAAAGGACCTCTGAGATCCAACACTTGATCCACTACCATTGTGGTTACCAGACCATGGCACTGCATGCCACATCCAATCTCTTCTTAAAAACCTCCAGGGACAGAGAATCCACCACCTCCCTAGGCAGCCCATTCCAATACATGATCACCCTCTCTGGAAAGAATTTCTTCCTAATATCTAACCTAAACCTCCCCTGGCAGAGCTTAAAAATCTTAATGCAGCAACATTTTTAGCAACAAATTCGATACTTTTAGTTTATATGCTCGTTCTCATATGTTGTGGAAGGTGTTATACTGCCACTGCACTTGGACTCCGCAGAGTATGAGAGCATGTGCTGGCCAGAGTAAAAATAATCCTTTTGTACAGATATAGTTAACATATAAGCAAATCATGACAAGTCAGTCAGCAACCTTGTTAAAATTTCGTTGTGTTATTGGCATTTGATATAAAAGCCTGCTTCTTCCTGAAAAAAAAAAAAGATCAGCAAATCTAAAGAATACTATTTTTCCCTATTAACCTGGCACTTTGACTGCAATCTTCACCTAACACCTGGCTGAAATAATGTTTTAATTTACATTGTTGCGCTGGGGCTAATAAATGGTTTTTTTCTGACACACAAACAAAATGATAAATTAACAATTTTTCAGTAGTAAGAGGTTACTTCTGGACTTTGAATGTAATTCTTTCACTCTCAGGCACCGAGTTTATTTTACAAATACTCAAGAAACACATGCCAAAAAATACTGATTTAAGAAACCATCCTCTTGCTACTCCAGTGCTTGTTTTGTCTTTTTCTTCAGTACACTTCCTGTCCCACTTTTTATGATCATCTGGGAAAAATAATCTACCTAATTTCTTACCATTGCAGGGACATAAAAAGTAAAAGTGACATATTTGTTTTGCTTTGTTTTCTTCTTGGGGCTTATTATGGTTTTAGTTTTTGATTTTCTACTATTATATGAAAAGGAATTATTGGGTCATTTCTGGCCCGTGCAAATGGTGGAAGATGGAGTAGCTGTACTGCATATCTTTCTGAATGCATTTTCTACTTATATATTGCCTGTAATAACAGGGAAAAAGCCTTAATAACCTTGTCTGTCCAGCTGATCTTTTCCAGTACTATGGAAGTGTGATGTAAAATTACAGAAGGCTTAGGATGTAAGTTAAGAGTATAGAATGTAACAAGAAATTTTATTTCAAACAAGTCAATAAAAAAGAAAGAAAGCACATAGAATAAAATTCCAGACAAATCTAAAAGCAAACCATCTTGAGAGAGAACATGTTACAGCACTTACTAACTTGAACACAAGTGTTCATATGGTTCCCAGTTCAGAGCTGGCTTGTGCCAGACAGGTGACAGCACAATGTAATGTGAAAGAGAAAAAGAAAATCAAATACACACAGTGGAACAAAAGATTTTATTCTCCTTTATCTTGGAAAAAAAAAGATGAATGTAAATATAATCAGGCCTCATAAATGTACTTGTCGAGATAATATTAGAAGGGCACAAGACACATGTAAAAGTAAAGGACAAGGCTAGCACAACAAGAAATTCCAAGTAAAGATGTGTTGTCTAACAATTATAACGATTAGATTTTGAAGTAATAACTGTACAGTGAGGACAAATACCTAATTCTAAGACAGAGTCAATTGTCTTATGAAATGTATTATGTGAACATCTTGTTTCTAATAGCAAGAAATTAGACTTGATGAATGCTGACATTCCCTTCCTGTCCTGGGTCCTGTTTACTTCATCAAATCTTCATATTTTGTTTGAGTATTATTTTCACAACAGTTCTTAGTTAGCCTTCCTGAAAATTTTTATTTATCCAGTCGTCAGAAGGAAAAGAGTCAAAATCACTGCTGGCCTGTGATTTATCCCTAGAATGAAAGACTTCAGATCCTGCTGGAGAGCTCCATGATCTAAAGATTCTCTCTTTTGAAGGCACAACTTTCTTTTCATCCCCATTCATCTTTTCCTCTTAAACACTTTATTAATCCATATTTTAAAACCATCCTTACTCATTCTCTCTGCTGCACTAACAAGATGTGAACTCCTAATTTTTACGTTGCCAACATAGCATATGCAGAACTTGCCTTTCAACAAAAAAATTACAAATTAGAGCCTAGGGATAATTAACACATGAATGGAATGCTGTGCATCTGTCAGAGCATCCTCTCTTATAGGTAACAATCTGTCTAACATCTCTTTAAGGACTGTAGCTAGTTTCCAGAGGTCTAATGTCAAATGCATTGCCTTAGAAAGTAGTTTTAGAGCAAACCACAGAGCTCTCTACTCAGTAATTTAAATGACTGACCATTCAATTTATGAGCATTCTCAGCAATAAAATTCAGCCTGAACTTAATAATAGCACATTTTATGTAGCAACGATGACAATTACAATCTATAGTTACTGCAGTCACCCTTTGGTCTACAGAAAGAAGACAGTATTAATTACACACACTTGCCATTTGTCAGATTTAACTTGGCAGGCGATTGAGCTCTGAACCGTCTTCAGCTTGACTTCTACATTTTCCATTTTCTGATCCACCGGAATGAAGATAATTAGAACAGAGAAAAATGAGAGGCTTTCTTTTTCCTGACTTGTTTAAAGCTGTACCAAAGCTCTAACACATGTTAGTGATATATTCAGTAACACCACAGTCATATGTATCTGTTGGCATTTGCTTCACAAAAACTGTGCAGCACAGGTACTGCATATCTCATTCATTTTAATTTGTGTTGAATGAAACGCGACATGAAAAGTCTCTCAGTCCATATGTAACTTTCATATAATTCTAACATTTCTTACTACAGCTGTCAGAAATTCTATTTTTCATGCTTGTTGACATTTCTAGCCTTCTGGAGGAATTAAAATATACTGACTTTCTTTAAAAACTGAAAAAAGCATTTTTCTAAATTCTTTGTCAACTGAAAAGAAAATATGTGGTTTCAAATTAGAAAACTATTTTTATTTAAAATAACCAAGCACTTTCTTGTTCTGCCCTAAGGTATGCAGTGCCATGTGAGGATTCAAGGTCAAATTCTAAAGTAGAGATGAATTTAAGTATATGCATAAATATTTCCTTGAGCTGGTATATCCATCTAAACAATTCTTCCAAAAAATCAGTTTCCCAAGTATTTACCTACCTGTGGAAAAGAAAAACTGAGAGATATTCCTTGTTTTCCCCAGTGAACCCAGATCTTCTAAGGCAGACCTTTAAAAGGAAGAATTTGAAAACACAAGACATAAGTAAAAAAATATAAACTATTTTGGGTTCACAATAAATGGATAAAACAAAGAAATTAGATGAAAGTTACATTAACATAACATTATTATATAACATAACTAGAGTACTGTGTCCAGTTTTGATCTTTGTTGTACCAAAAGGATGCAGACAGGCTGGAAAGGATCCAGAGAAGAACCACGAGGATGATGAGAGGGCTGGAGCACCTCTCCTATGAAGGCAGACTGAGAGAGTTGGGGTTATTCAGTCTGGAAAGGAGAGGGCTCCAAGGAGACCTTATTGTAGCCTTTCAGTATCTGAAGGGGCCTACAAGAAAGCTGGTGAGGGACTTTTTAGGATGTCAGGTAGTGATAGGACTAGGGGGAATGGTTTCAAACTAGAGAAGAGTAGATTTAGATTAGATACTAGGAAGAAGCTCTTCACGATGAGAATGGTGAGATACTGGAACAGGTTGCTCAGAGAGGTGGTGGAAGCCTCATCCCTGGAAGTTTTTAAGGCCAGGCTGGAGGGGGCTCTGAGCAACCTGATCTAGCAGGAGGTGTCCCTGCCCATGGCAGGGGGATTGGGTGATCTTAAAGGTCCCTTCCAACCCTGAAAATTCTAAAAAAAAAACCCAAACAAACAAAACTTAAAACTCTTCCCAGCAATATTCAGCCACAGAAGATGCTTCATCACATCTTCATGATAAGATATTACACATTCAAAAATTAATACTTCAACTCTACACACTGGATGACAATCAGTGCTAGACCTTTTGCCTGGCCATTGTCTAGGGTTCTAATATTGCTATTTTACAATTTCGTGTGTAATTGTTTTAAAGAAAATTTTAGGAATGGTAAAGGTTTCCCAGTTATTCTCGGAAAGGTGAAATACAGTTTATGCTGAAGAGATTTTTTAAAGTATATGTATCTCTTTTAAGCATTCTATCATGAACCTGATTTATTGTGGATTACATCTTTCTGACTCTGAAGATATAGTAATGCAATACTGGACATCATTTAAAAATATCTCAAGGCCTTAGTATTTGATCCATGCTGTAGTCTAAAAAGAATATTAAGTAAGTGTGTCAGGGGAACTGTTGAAGGGTAATAAACCAAAAAGTTATCATTAAAATGAATAAATCCAATACTTGAGCAGAACACTTTCAGAGCAGTCAGATCCATAATCACAAATACCTATACTCAAGTACCTACATTTGACAATCAGACTGACTTACAGAGCATTTTTTAGTACTTAATAACAGTTGTGGCTGTAAATACAATATGCCAGAAATATTTCCTCTTATTTAATTTAAAGTCACGATTACTGATGCTGTGGTCTTCCACTTGAGACTGTTCCTTTCAGCTTGAGCCATGAGCTAGCATTGCTCTAGGGACACAAAAAAAAAGCCATGTCCATACAAATATGTGCTTACAAAAATTTGCAAAATTTCCCAGCAGGAGAGACTGTGGCAACAAACAAATAATTGATGAAACAGGCATTTTGCTGCATAGCCAAGAAAATTATAATGCCTCAAAATTATTGGCTTAGTGGTTATGCAGGTGCCAGCTGACAACCACTCAGCATCCTTGAAAATTAAAACTTCCATGGAGATTTTGTAGAGTTTTAAAGGTTCTGGAAAAGATGTAAAGTTATGTCACAAGGAAAATATTTGATCTGTGTGGAGATTTTCTTTCTTGTCATGTATCCACACTTACTAGCATAATTTTGTGGGGTTAAAAAAGCAAGTTGCATAAATATAGCTAAACGTATCAAGGCACAAAAAAGGATACTTCTTTGTTTGTAGCATGTCAGTAAATAACAGCAGCAATAACTATTACCATGGATTCAGAGAGAAGTTTTACTGCACTTAGTACAATTTCCAGTGTAGCTTCACTGTCAATAGAAATTTCCTCTGAAGCTGGTGAAAGTTATGCCTGATTGAAGAAAACAGAGAATATTTGGAAACCTGGGTGTTGTGTTTTGTGTCTCTCAGGAGAGCAACCGTATTCATCTGCGAGCTGCAAAGGGCTTTTCAGATAGGAGAAACTTCCCAAGGCACGTGGCTGCCCTGGGCTGCAGCTGCCTGTGGACAACCCGTGTCCCCTGGGCTCAGGCTGCTTCAGACCACATCTGACTGCTCAGGTCTCAGAGGGACAATGTGATATTCACACACTTGCCTTTCACTGAAACAGAAAATTTTTCCACGAGGCAGTTTACATTCCTGCATTATGAATAACTTCACCTGAATTATATTAATTTGGAGGGGGTTTCAGGAGAGCTAGGTGTTTGGATCACCATTTATACACTATACCAATTTCTATCTACTTGCAGCTTTAAACCTGTCCATTAGTGCCTCAGCAAAATCCTTTGTTTCCAATTTACTTTCAGATGCTTTGACTCTTTCTCTCCCTCTTTCATTTTCTTCTTTCCAAAGGAATAAATTGCAACTGTTCCCTCTTGTCTTAAAGCCAATTGTTCAGAAGACAGGAGCACACATAAGAATGAGGAGCAATCTTCTGCCAGTTGAACTCTTCTAGAAACATGCAGTGACATAAGGTATAAAAACTTCATCTACAAACCACCGTATGCACAGCATGACTTCGATATATCTTCTATGCATAGGATATCCTGATCCTGATTATTCTCCTAAGCTGTATTTTCTCTTGCAGTTTTGGCTAGAATGAAGCCTTTTCCTTATTTTTTTGTTCAGTCAGTGTCAGTTCACTTTGTAAACAAAAAATCTGCTGTCAAGTCCTGCAGTTCTCGATTTGTTTCAGGCTTCTTAACCTGCATTTAGAAGTCTTTGTAGTGATGCTAGCATTTTCTACCAGACATTCCATTGAGGAGATTTGAGACTTCATATATGTTGAAATCTAGAATCTTATACAAATCCTTTGAATAACAACAGATAAAATTTATGGGATCCTGTGTTCAGCAAATACAAATTTAGTATACATCATATTGTGTTTTAAATAGGATGTGCAATCTCTGAGCAAAGTGAGTAAGCTAACACTTAAATATACTCCTTGTCTTCCTAACTTTTCTGACATCCTGATTTATTCAATATTTCCTTTACATTTGTTCGTGCCCAACTGACCTTTAGGTGCTCTCTTAAGCAAACCAAGTATTTGCTATTTTTTAGATTCATTGGCTCACAGTAAATAAACAGACTCACTTTTCATTACAGGTTTCAGTACAAGATCATGTAATACTTGAAGCGAAATCAAGTCTTCCCTGTGAGCCTTCAGTTATAGTGGTTCTTGGTCTATTTATTTAAGTTTCTTATTCCAACATCCAATATTACTCTTGGATATAACATTTACACAAGCACAAGCTCCCAGTTAATTCACAACAATTCCACCAAACTTCACTGAAGAAATACATTTTACTCCATCATGTTTTGTACTTTGCCCCCATATAGAATTGTTCTTCATTCCTGTTCGTACTGCCATCCTGATAAATGCACATCAGGCACTATCAATATATGTGTTGGTGGTTCTATTTTAATTTTGCTGGGTCTGATTACAAACTCCTGCAGAACACTAATATACCTTGCAATCATTATGTTTCCCAGTGGTGGACACAATGTTTGGATCTGTTCAACTTTCTCATGTCCTGTGCTTGTTATAACTTTGCTGGTGCTTATAGCTTTTTTCTTATATGAGTAGTTTCCTCACATCTTTCTACTTTACAGTTTTGTGATCCTTTACTCAATGTCTATTATAGCTGCCTCTTGCTTTCTAGAGTTTTTAAGTGTTTTTTAGTATTGTCATTTTCTCCTGAGTGATTTTTTCAGGGTTGGAGAAGATTTCCTAGGTTTGATCTATTTCTTTATATCTTTGTTTCCAATCAAAATCAAATCTCTGATTTCAGATCTCTGAATCAGATCTGATTTCATGCTACCGAATTATCATGATTTCATGCCTGACTCACTAGGTTCATGCCATTCAAAACCCTTCCAAAGGACTTTCCTTCCTTTTGCTGTTTCATTTGGAACCTCTATCTTTTGATTGCTTTGCTTTGATTGAGGATACATTTTTCTGAAGTCTAATTATTTTTGTCTTAGACGCAGACTATTAAACATATCTGTAGCTCTATGTTCAGCAATAGTAGAAGTCCCAGTTTTTCTTAATATGCATCTAAATGTCATATTATTACCATACTCTTTTCCAGGACTCTGCTAGATATTTTCAGATGAAAGGTTTTTGTGGTTTGGTTTGGTTTGGTTTTGCAGTGGGTGTCTGTGGAGGTGGGATGTTTCCACACCTCATTTATTTTGCTTTCTCTTGCTTCTGGTCTTCACTGTGGATAACTACACTTTTCAAGTATCACTTCTGGGACTGTGCACCCTTAATATTTCTTTAGGAGACTATAGCTTGCCATACAGTGTGAAAAGTTACATACAACTGTCTGCCACATGCCACTAATTTTGGCAAGCTCCCTGAATGACCCTGACACACATCACTGCAGCCCGCTCTGCTTTTAAAAGGCAGTGACACATTCCCTCACTGTGACAGCTTAAAGTTAGTCTCTTCAGGACATGATGGTTCCTAAGAAACCTTGCAGAAGCCAGAAAAGAACAATCAACAACACACTGAAGGTATCTGAGTGTGATAACTCCCTGAAACAGTTTGCAAGAGAGATTGGATGTTCAAGCTAGGAAACCGGGCCAAGGGAGATCGGAGTGTCTAAGAAATTCCACATGTTCCCTGCTTTCACTGTGGAAGCAGTCCTCAGCTGTGAAATGAGAGCTTAAGGAAGAAAAGATAACATCTATCTTCTCAACATACATTGATTTATGGATACTATGGTTCTTGAGGCAACTTGTTGAGAAGAGGTGACAGAGTAAAATTTTTCATATGAGACTTTTTTATTATACCTTTGCATCTAGAGTGTTTTATATTATTAGTTGACAATTCAGAGATATAAAGTAACATAATTAGGCAATGATGTCAGGTATGTGATTGTTTTCTACATAAACAAAGTGACAAAAGCATGGAACAATAGGTACTTAACACTAAAAAATTGTCTTTCCATCCAAGTTCTCTAGCAGATTTGAAAAAAACAAAAAAGAAGAAAATATGCAAATATTATTTTACTCTAGGGAAAGCCTTAAGTGAAAAGCCTGCTGAAGCAGCCAAATAATTTTTCATTAATTCTTATTTGCAGCTTGCAGAGAAAGTGTAGGAAAGGAGTTGAACATATCATCATAAAATATCATTGACAGTAAACTTCAGAGGAGCTGGATCCAAACCAACAGTAGGTATAATTTGATTGTAAGCTAAATTTTGTCAGTCAAAGCAGATGTTCAGAATTTCAGCTTTCTCTGCAGTGAAGAGATGGCTAAGTGGGTGAAAGGTGATGTCCCAGAGGTGAAGATCTGAACGTCTTATGGCTCATAGACATTTTTATGTGCTCTTTTTATCTGTCCAGGTAACTTCAAATTATGACTCTTCTTACACTTTCTCCTGGATATCTCTGAACCAACTCCACAACTTCATGAGCATTGAAACCAGACTTGGAGCTAGAGTAACTATGACTTCTACCACAATGGAGCTGACGACAGCCACTTTCAGTACTTTTATCATCATTACTTTCCATATTGTTCATTTCTGATAGCAAAAACATCGACCAGACAGTACAATGCAAAGAAGATCCAATGATTTTGTGCTGACAAAGGAGACTGTCAGTTGTAGCCAGGCCTCTTGAGAGCACACACTTAGGATGACACAAGCTGCCTTGACAATACAGGCACGGGACAATTCTGGATGGCACGGAGGTGTAAACCTAAAGCAGAGATGTCACTTGATGCTCACTGTGGGAATGTAACTGTGAGAGGTGGTGCAGCACAGAACCATATCCAAGATGTGTGAAAACTCCCATAAATAGTAAGAACAAAGGAAAGAACAGGATGGGCAATCACAGCCCCAACAAGCCCAGAGAAAATGGAGGAACAAGGGGAGGAATCATTCACACGCTGGCTCTCCCCATTATGGATGCCAAGCTTGATCTGCACCTCCACCCTTCTCAGAACAGGTCCCTCTTTCTGTCCCACTTCCCTTCTCCTTTACCCTTTACGTTCTCTATTTGCCAGCCCCTGCCTCCATTTTTTCTGCTGCAGCAATTGCATATAAAGTACTTTCTTTTCCTACGCAGCTGGATTGAGTAAATTGGAATTATGAGATCAGCACATGCATATCAGTCTTTTCTGCTCTAACCTTCTCACACAGCAAGGTGAGTAACACCCCAGAAACAATCCAGAATGAACTGAGATGTAGCCTCTTCCTACCCTCCAGCTTCCCTCCCTATCCTCTTATGTCCCCACTCCTCCCTGCAGGACCTTGCTCCTCCACCCTGTGTCAACCTCACCACTCCAGCAGAACAAGAACCAGCTCAATGAAATTAATTAGCTCATCAATGACAACAAGGAAGAGGAATATCTGCCTGAGCAGGGGATGGAGCAAAGCAGGGAAACAATGGATGGAGCAGGGGGGGAGCAGGACCACACCTCTCCATTAAAAGCAGCTGATAGAGCCCAGACCTTTTCAGCAACCCCACCCCAGTTATCATTCTGAGGACTGAATACTTCTAACAACTTCCCAGCACTAAAAGTATCATTTTTAGTAATTTTGTTCTGGCAGTGAGTATTTAGTGGTTTTGAAATCCAAAAAGAAATTGTAACAGCAAAATTTTAGATATACAGCAACGAAAAAATATTTTTCACGCAGCTTTTAAAACCAATTAGAAGAAGTTTTCAATTATAAACCTGGGATACATTATGACAGAAAGACAAATTAAGAGTTAAACTACTTAGAAGCTGTACTTTTAGCTAAGTTTTTTCCTGTTAGAATAATATATTGCTAGTAGAATTTCTACTATCATACCTCAAAAATATTTCAGCTGTAAGAAGAATCTCTCCTAACACTCATTTTCATAACAACTTCCCAATTTACTGCTTACATTTTGACCTCTGCATTGTCACAAGCCTTGATCATTCAAACAGTCTTATTATCAAGGTAAATCTTAACGCTTCTCCCCATATTCCCTATGGAGTCAGTTGGACTGTATTGCCATTGACTCCAAAGGGAATTGATTTAAAATATATATATGTGTGTCCAGGAAATATTACTAACATTAGAAAATACTAGGCAAAGTGCATTTAGCCTCCTGAAATATTTGTAAGCCAGATCTTGACTATAACTACAATGCTCAGTTTCTCTAGGAAAAAAAATTCCATTTACTTGAGAACTGTAATCAGTCTTTCCATTCCACAGGATTTACTCTTAGAGCCTCACCCAGAACAATATTAATTTTGTTTTTTCTTAATTGAAGGTTTTGCTTCAACAACTATGCACTGAGGTTTTTTGTTCCTCACAGAGTGGTGCTGATAAACACATCAGATGTCAAACTATTAAAAATAATTATGTAACAATTTTTCCTGTGCCAACAGGTATTGCATTTAATCACTTTTCATTCAGTTACTACAACAGTAGTCTGATCTTGTGTAGATTGTTATTAATAAAGGAATAAAAAAAAAAAATTTAAAAGGGACATTGCAAAAAATTTGATACATAGAATTGTTTTAAATGTTTTAAAATATTATCTCTGTAAAAAGTGGATCTACAAATTAAAAGTATAGGTCCCTTAATGCTAGAGATCTATTTAACTCTACAGACTGGCACCAAAATTAAGAAATGCCCCATCTGTTTCATGGAGGAGAATACATCTTATTGGATAGCTTATATTGCAGCCTAATCTAATTAATATTAATAGGGTTTTTAAGTGATTGTTTCCCCTTAAGCATGTGTCTGTTGTGGGGCATATATGTTAATACATCTCCTATGGGCACCATAGCAGAAACACACTGTTCAGCTTACCCTGAACTGATGGGCAGATGTGAGCTGTTTTCAGGCTAGTGTTTGCTAAGATTTTGAGAAACCATAGGGAATATAATCAGTCATTACATTAGAACAGTAAATGCATGGCTGACAACAGCTGAAACCTCATAACCACAGACCCCCTTGCAGTGAGACAATATGAGAGAAAAGCAACTCAAAGAGGTTCCAATAACATTCCACTACAGGAACAGCAGGAATATATGTATATGCAGAGATTAGGGGTATTTCTTTAGGGAGATTTCTTTCTTATGCAAAACTGCACTCATATAGGATACAAGTTCAGCAACTATAATTACTGTCAGGAACCACCAGCAATCGACCTTATGGGTAAAGGTAGTAAAAACTAACTAGAAATTGTGCTACTAAACTATAGAGTAAATCAAGCACTGCTGTTGCATGAGCTTTCATGTGGTGCCATGCTTCACCGGTTTTGTCTTTCTTGCTGTTTAATACCTTTAGCCATGCTGCTCTGAAATTCTTATTGTTTCACTTCCTTTTAGTGCCATACATGACAAATGTTCTATGGCATAATAAATTATGGAGTTAATTATTCCCTGTTGGACAAATTGCCACATTTTCCTCTGGCTTATGGCCATCATGCCGACACTTCTTCCCTCATACATGAAATAGTGCTGTGTTAAGCCAGGTGATGAGAGAATGTTTGGTCCATCAGGTCAGAAAACAGGAGGAACTTTGGAACTAGACTGGGGCAGGGATGGTTGTCCACTGGGAACCAGGGCGTATGGCAACCAGGACCCCTCTGTGAGTTGATCAATGTGCATCTGGATTTTAGTTTCTACAGACTTTGGCATAAGAACATGGAGGATACAGATGCTCAGTAACGAGGCTTTTTACTTATGATACGTTTGGAATAATCTAAAATAAAGGATTCATAACTTTGGAAGTGGTAGACATTTGGCTCTGAGTTTTGGAAAGCCCAGTAATGGCTTTAAACTGTGGCAGTGTCTACTCATTAGCTAGCAGAAACAAGCAGTCTCATAAATTACTTATTTTCTGTATTGGGAAGCTGCCTCAACAGACTATCCCAGTTATAGCTCCCTATGCTGCTTTTAAAATAATTGGAAGATTTTGTGTATGGTGGGACATCTTAAGTAAATAAGTTCTGTGTTTTCAATCCTTTTCTGACACCATTTGGAAGTGAGTACTTTTTAAGTCAGTGAAAAAAATACGATAAAGCTGTTGGCTCTGGGAATTGAATTGCCTTCATGAGGGACTGAACATACTGTATGAAGCTGATTAAATATAAAAATGCAGGAAGAAAGCTGCTCTGTGTCTAAAAGAACATGTGCCTTTGGTGTTTGGTTTTTTTTAATCTTAGCTGGAATGCATTTGATGGATCAAATTCTGAAAGTCTGATAACAGCTAGATGAATTTATTTTTGTTCTCTGACTAATAGTTCTATGGGGCATTCTCTAGACATATACATGCAACTTGTTATTCTTTAGTGTTTATATTGTGAATGAAAGCCTGAGAAGTGCAGCTTTTGAACTTCTCAGTGATAGGTATATATTTTATCCCCGTTGCTGGCAGAAGAGAAAATTCTGACAGATTTGCCTGCAACTTGGAAAGAGGATGTAGTCTGTAAAAAGGGCCTTCAACATTCATATTTAAAGGTATTTGAAGTTTTCTGTAAATTTAGGGTGCTGGTAGGAGGACACGTGGGAGGAATGTCATTTTGGATATGAAAAACTCAACTGAAGTCTTTGGACTCAGTGATGCAAATAAGAAATATTTAGAAGTTCAGGCTGTTCTTTAGGCTCTCATTAATGAGACATTTGGTTAAATGTTTTTCTTTCACTTGAAATAGAAATTCAGAGCTACAAAAGGAACCCTCTCCTCCACCACTCACAAGAATTATTCAGGTTAGTAAATGGGTGCTAAACTGTGATATTTAGTAATTTCTATTCTCCTCAGATTAGTAATTCTTCATCTGATCTGAGATGGCATATTCACAGATGCCTTAGCACAGATTAGAAATCAAATAAAAATAGCTAGGAAAGCAGAAAACTCTTTGTGAATGGGAAATCACATTCTGCTTCATACCCATGTGCAACTAATGGCTATACAGCAGGAATCCCTTAACATATTTTTTAATAAATAGCAAATCCATAATAAATACAGAAAAGGGAATAATTTGGGGTTTATCTGTTTCAATAGAGCACAAAAAACTTCACATACAACGTCTGAGACTATAAACTGAAAAAGAATCATTTCTAGAATATAGCCCTTCAAGTTACCTCAGCAACGTATTTTATGGAGAAAACCACAATAGTCTAAGCAGCTGGTTTTCTCCTGTTTAAGGACAAAGAAAAGCAGAACTTGAGCTACACCATGCTACCTTTTTTATTATTTTTTCTTAAGAAAGAAGCCATTTGGGTTGGCTGAACCCCTGTAGATACTGCGATCAGACTTGCTGTGGAGCATCTATCTTAGATTAACACAAGCTGAATCCTTGCCTCATGTACAAAAGCAAGAGTGTCTGCTCCCAGTGAACTCATCAGGAAGGCAAAACAGTGCTGATCACATCTGCTGCTGGGAGGCTTTGGATTCCTGGTTTCCACATATATGGGATGGTACTAGAAGTGTATGAAAAAAAGGTGTGGATTTCAGGAAAACAAAAGAGCTCACATAAGATGAAGTACAGCAGAGCCAGGGAGTATTAAGAAGCTTTGATAAGTGGAAAGCTTTTGGGGGGGCTCATTTGCAGTGCCCTGCAACACTTCAGGATCTGCTGGGCATGTGAAAGGAGGGTCACAAGCAATTTCAGGTGGCAATGCACCTTGGCCGAGGCTTGCCAGATGTCTGCATTGCCTTGTCTATCCACAAGAAAGCTGCATCAGATGCTGAGGGATCCTTTCACAGCCCTTAGGAATGTGTCTTGCACAGTAACCATACACAGGTTGTTGGGAAAGTATTGTTTGTTGTGAATGAGATTTCCAAAAGGCCCTTGGATCTTGGCTCCTTATGCCCTTGAACCACTGCTGTTTCTGTAACACCACAACAAAATATGACTTGGAACACATAGTTTCCAACAGGATTCAGTGTACAGTGTTCACAGCAGCCTGCAATAGTGCTAATGCACAAGTTGCTCAATTTTTCTCTTTAAAAAGCCATCATATCCCCTGTGGTCAGAGAGACTACCAGGACTCAGATTCCCTGTTAGCCTCAGAGAAATTTCCACCTAAAGAAAACTTATTTAGAGGGTTGTCCTGGTTTGGGCCAGGATAAAGGTAATTTTTGTCTTGTACTTTTGCTTTTAGTTAAATCTTTCATAAGTAGCTGTACTTGCTGAAACTAACAGCAAGTTTCTCAGTCAGTGTCTGCTTCTAAGACTGATAATACTCAATTTTTATAGTTACTGCCAGAGGCTGGTGTGCAGAGCCAAGGCCACTGCTCAGTTCTGAGGAACATTTGGGGCTCCAGAAAGAGAAAGGGAGCAAAGAGGTTACACCTGTCACTCTCCTTCAGGGAGGACCAAACAAGATAAATGACAAAAATTGACCAAAATTCCATCCCATACATATCATACTCATTATAAATTCGAGGGATAACGAAGATCAAACCCCTTCCCTTTCTCCTCTTCTTCGCCTGTCCCTGTTTGCCCTGTTTGATTGCCCGTTCGTTCATCTCCTGTGGTCCTGATCCATGCCAGCCTGAATCCTTGTGTTCCTGCCTCCAGCTCCCAATGCCTGCTGACTCCAGGAGCCTAGCTTGGACTTTTCCAGGGATGCTCTGCAGACTTGGTGGTGACGTGAGAGTTATTCGGGGAAAAGCAGGAGGAATATGGTATCATTTTCCTGTATATTTTTATATATTTAGTATTTTTTCCTTTTTATCATTACTGTTTCATTAAAGCTGTGTAGTTTAGTTTCCAACCCATAAATTTGTCTCCCTTATTCTCTCTCCTTTCCTTATCAGGGAGAGGAATTAATAGAGAGCATCTGTCATTCGGTTTAATTGTTGGGCCAGTGTTAAAACATGACAAGGGTTCAAATACCTTGTTTCATCTGAACAAAACAGTATTTCTATACAAATGATGCATCTAAGACAACATCTTCCTTCTTCAAGGGGGAACAAACACCTTTGCAAAAACATAATGACTTATTCTGGTGATTAGCCAGGCAGTGTAAATAACTGGACAGGAATTCTTTCTTTGAGGAGAGAGAGCATAAAAGAACCAAGAGCTAAGCACTAACAGGAATACATAAGTAATAAATAATCACTTACTTCTATCCACAGCATGTAACATTTAAAAATTGACATTTTGCAGCATGTTGTAAATTAACTATCTCCTCTTCCAAGTATGTGTGTGGGAGGAAGAGAAAGTGGTCTTTCATCTGACACATTTCTCTCTCTAGTGCTGACTTTGTAATAGCAAACAACAGAACCACCTCTAGTGTGGTCTGAGCTTCAGTCCTACAGACCTGGAAATGCAGCAAATGCTATGTTATTTCTTAGGAGGCTCTGATGTGTATTCACATATCTATGTGTATATGTGCAACTGAGAATAGGGGCGTGTATGTGTGTGTATATCACCAACTTTTAAACTGTAACTTTTCTGTTCTCAGTATGACTTATTTCTAGAACAATTAAGGCAACAAAGTTCTTACTGGTAATGTCTATACATTTCTTTATTTATTATAAACTTATCTGCTAGAGTTTTGTTTTATCCAGTCTAATTCTGGTCATATGGGATTTAGAGAGTAGTGGTCTTGTATTTTCTAAATCCATTCCCTTCACAAAAACTCCCAGTCCTTTCAGTCTCTGCTTAAAACATTGTCTCACCACCTTGATTATGTCTTTGTAGCTTCTCTAGCTCCACCACATCTTTCTTGAGATGCAGAGACTGAAGATTCACACAGCAATGAAGATGAGGGTGCACTGATGTTTTACACCACAGCAAAATGTTGGTTTCGGTCTTGTTCTGAATACTCTTCTCCTGATATAAAATATTTTGTTGGTTGTTGCTGCACATAAAGACAATTATTTCAGAGATATGGCAATGATGATTCCAATATCTCTTTCTTGAACTGTAGCTGCAAAAAGGAGAATAAATTCTCCATCTGCCTGTTTGAGTGAATAAAAAACAGTAAAGCCTGAAGGAAGTTGAGGGATTAATGAGGGGAAAAAACAGGTCTGGTTAAATGTGTAGCAGTCTCCCTGACAGACTTTCAGTCTACCATCACACATCTGTCTGTATCAATACCTTTTGAGGGGTAAGCACAGCTGTACAGCTCTGCCAGGACACATTGCTGAAAGAACATCTCTGTGAGCAGCCCATAGTCTGCAGCTCCATCTCCTGTTCTATCTGCCGCCTTTGCTTGAAGTTCACTTGCAGCTGCCCCTGGGAAACAGCACTACCAAGGAAGGGAAGCTTATTTCTTTGTATCCTGTTAATGCTACTTCAGTTCACCTGGTGGTACACCAGTCTGCCCATGTTTAATTTTTTTTAGAGTTGAAAAGCAACATCTTATGACAATTATAAGGCAAATGTTCTCCAAGGGTTGCATAAAACAATTGCATTAGCTTTTCATTATTGTCAAGGAAAGCATCTTAATTTAGCAACTGTTACTGGGAGCACTGTTTGACAGCAGGGATGACATAAATATTAAGCTTGTGGAGGGGATCTACCAAGTAGGATGGAGTTTTTATTCATAGTGGAGAATTAACAGATGTTTTACTAATCTGCTTCTCCTGTTGACTGCGTTACAGGGAGTAAATATTCAAGAAATGAGTATTGTAAAATGATTGCTACTAGTGTCATAGGGTGAAACCACAGCTAACAAAAATAATATTGGACTCAAATGTCCAGCACTGCATTACAGGGATTCTTATCTAATTACCATGAAAATGGCCAGATTACAAGGTGCAGGGAACTTCAGCTTTTCCACTCTATGTAATCACTTTTTTTGGCTACTCCTGCTATCTGATCTTTTCTAAATTTTAAACCTATACTGTTGAAAGGCAAAATAAGCACCAGATAGTCCATCTTCAAAGCAAAAGAAGTGCTGAGTGTGCATCCAAAGAACTAAGATCGTAGAAATCTGTACAGCAGGAAAAAAAAAATAAGCAGAATTAGACTTTTCCCAGGGCGAAAGAAAATGATCCATTAAATCCTCCACTTCAGGATAACATCCACAAGTCATATTTTTCCTTTCCCCTGGCAGACAATTAACATAGGAATATTTTGAAAGAGCATCTTCATAGTTGTTTCACTCCTCACCAATGTATTCTTCCATAGCAGAATGTCCTGCATACCTGATTCAAGGAACTAAATCCTTCCCCATGGATTGCAACAACCTGTGACACCTGGTTTTAGACTACAGATTATCCCTTGAGGTCTACAGGTATTAACCTTCTGGCTATCCATTTTATCTGATCTGAAAAATTACATACACTAGAGCATCTCATCTAAAGTGAGGCAATGCCCAGACAGTGCCTGCATACAGATCTAAGGTTAAATACTTAATTCTCAAAAGCCCTGAATTTCTCCTTAGACAACTGATTTTTTTTTCCAGTAAAATTCAAAAAGTCTTGTTTCTACATGAAGACAGAACTAGTATCACCTTAATAACCCTCTGTTCATGTCACAGACAGCACCTGAGCAGTCTGCTTTGGGTGACCTTTCATTAGCAGGAGGGTTGAACAAAAGGTTCCTTCCAACCTAAGCCTCACTGTGATTGTGGTATCAGAGCCCAATAAGGATCCTCAAGGTTATTGCTTCTATGAAGTACATCAGGTTTTCACAGAACAGGCTTAAGAGCTGATGATGACACTTGATACTGTATGCAAAATAAAGCTTCTTAAGAAATGCAGGGCTGGATGCTGGATGAGTTGTATCGAGTAGTTGGGTGGTTTATAGGATTTCTTTAGAATCTGACAGATTCGATCTTCCTTCAGCTTAAGGTTCGTACCCTCCTGTTTAAACAGAGCTGCAGCAGAATCCACTTCCCACCTTTCCCTGCCATATGAAGCTGTGCTGTGGAAAATCAAAGGTCATTGCATGGTAGATGGTGCAGGGAATCACCTGGCCCAGGTGACTAGACTGTTGGTTTATAAGAAAGAAATACCTGGTTCTGTTACTGTTCCTACCCTTTCCTATGCCTTGTACCTAAACAGTCATAACATATAATGCATAACCTATATTGGAAATGGAGTCTGGAAGTAAAAGCTTTCTTTTAAAAGTAAAGTTTCTCCACTTTCCAATTTTCCAAAAAAAATGAGGCCTCTTCTCTTTTTTTGAAGAGAATTGTTCAGGAAATAGTTCCAGGCATTAATCTTCATTTTATTCCATTCAAACTACCCACTCTCATTTGGTTGGGTCTCCAAGAATAATTCAAACCTAACCCTATAGTTGCTAAGTCACACTCTCTGCTTTATGACCCGACTCTTGAGACTATTTTAATTCTCCCAATGCCATGCAGGGTGCAGAGGTACCTTATCTGCTGACACATGTTCCAAAATGTCAGAATGTAACTGAGCATCACAGCTCCATATACTGTTGAGGACCTACAAGAAAATTCCAAAGTCAGGATTCTAATCTTCACAATTTTTCCAGCTGCATCACTGCCAGGTTTGAATATTGCTTAATGTGTCTAGTAAAAAAAAAAAAAAAAAAAAAGGGTTACAATATTTAAATTAGTTACCAAATACTGTAGTTTCAAAATACTCAGAATTAAATGGGACATTTCTGTATTTTGTAGGTTGTTATTGATGTCTGGATTTAAGCATTGTAATAGGGGGTCACCTCACTCAAAAGTACAGCAGCAGTAGTTTCTGTAGCAACATGATCTCAATTTATTTTTAACAGTAAAATGTGTATGATTTTCTCTGCAAGCCACAATCATTATAAAGCACTTAGGGAATTTTCATCCAGTTACCCCATCTGATCACTAGTTGGGATAAGCATGTCTAATGCTGCAAATTTGAAATCACTGAATCTTTCTGAGTATGTAACTGAGTGCCTCTACTCTGTGCCACAGTTCATTTTTAATGTATAGTGAGGACTGCATAGTCAAGTCACAATTTTCAAAGCACACAAAGACTTGTATTACTGTTCATATTATCTCTCCTTGCTAGAACTGTAATCTCCATGTGAACTCATTTGCATCCATCTGAGTGCAATGCTAGACTTTGAAAGTCCTCCTGTAAAAGGAAACTGTTCCTATTTTATCATTCACTGCAAGAATTCTGACTTTTCAATAGAGGACCTGGTAACAAAGATGGAACTGGCTGAGATGTAAAAGATAGGCAGCAATACTATGCAGCTGCTCTCTAGCTCTCTGGATAATTTAAGGAAAGGGATTGCAGCCTCCTGTGTTCTCTCCATGCTACATTACACCTGTGTAATGACAGGTCAGATACTAAGGCATTTGTGAAATACAGATGTATATATTAAAGCAACAAATGTTCTTTAAATAACAGGAAAATTTCAGTACAAGTAGTAAGACCTTTCTGGTGAAACTAGTGAAAATAGAAAGCAGTGATACTTCTACAGGATGACACACCTCTAACCTCACTGAACTATAGAGATGCGTATATATAAACCTCTTCTATAAAAATAGGCAGCAGTAAAAAACACATTCTAAAACAAACTCTCTGAGGTTGCTGAATGAAGTATGGGCTCCTTCACAGAAAAGAAGCATTCAGGTTTCTAGGCAAAGCAGGCAAAACATCACCAGAAGGTGATGTCATTAGAAAAAAAATATATAGTACTTACTGGACTTATGTTTGTAATTTTCATTTAGAGATGGATTTCATTGCCTCTGAGCCCTCAACAGTCTTGGAAATAGACAGTACTTTGTGCTCAGAACCCATTCATAAACAAAAGGTTGGGTAAATTAGGAGGCTGCGTTATAGGCAAGAAAGAAAAGAAGCTCACTGACAGGTTTTGCCAATCAGAGGTGAGAAGAAGGTGCTATTCTTGCTGCAGTTATATCATACAGTACATGACTTTTTACCTTGGAAAGGTACATTTTGCAAAGACTGTCCGCATACTCATTTTTGCTGCTTCTTTCCTTTAAAATACAAGCCAACGCTACTTGTGCCAAGTTCCCAAACTAGTTTATACTAAATTTGACTTCAAGGCCTTTTGTGTATATGAATGAAGAGTATAAGGAAAAAAGTTAAAATACACATAATTCAGAAGCACTGTGTGTGTTTGATTTGTGCTCCCCAAAGATTTCAACTTACTACATCCTATGTTAGGGATGGGATATTGATTTTATCAGCCTCCTGTTGTAGAGGTATTTCCTTGTCTCTCCACACATTCCAACATAGACAGACCATCTGAGTTCGGTGGAAGTTTGGCTTTTTCTGCCTCTTTCTCAGCATGCAATCTGAAGCCAAGGTACAGTGATTTGATATTCACAAAAAAGGGGATAATGTCAAGATTTTCCGATTCCTAACACAGACATAACACAATAGCTTCATAAATCCTGGTAATCTAATTCCTACTTAAAGCCAATAGGATTCTCTCCATTGACTCAGATGGGAACTGAAGCAAATCTAGTGAGACTGGTACATCTATTGATTGGCTCCATTAGAACTAAAATTGCCTTTTAAAATATTGTGGAGTTTTTCTGGAAACTTTTATTTCATCTTACCTCACAAGTACAAAACCATGTTTTCAGTAACTTTCTTAAACATGCCGATAACACAGCAACAGGATAGTGCAGGGGCACCATAGTGCAGCACAGTGGGTGGGTACACCGTACCCACTCAACTGGTTAGCTGAAGGGAAAACAATCTTTACAGTGAAGCTCAGAGACATTGTTTTGGGTTAAAAGGGCATAATCCAGGTTCTAAATTTATACACGTATACAAATCCACCCCATCACTAGATATAATACAGCTATCATGATGAGAAACTGAAATATGGCACAGAGCCCATCACCAGGAAGGACCACATCCTTTCTGTTAATGCAATTAAGTGCTTTGTAGGCATGAAACAGGTATTCCTATTTCATAAAGACTTCTGAGTGATTTTGATTAGTTTTGCTGCTTCTTGTTCATAAATTTCTGTGAACAGAAAGGCAATACTTTGTTAAATACTTCATATTCCCATTTCATGTAGCTTGAATGATGATGCTGAAAACTGCCGGGACTTGTTCACTTGATGGTGTAAGAAGGTAAGATACTGTGGAGTTTTCTGAATTATTTATCTGTAGTTACTTTAGAAAAAAAACCAACTCTTTTTTATTTGGATGAGATTTTATTGATTTTTCTTTACTTGTGCAAGACACATTTTGTATTATTCCATGGGACAAACAAATTTGTAAACAGTTATTTCAGTCACTTTCATAAACATTTCCTGTCTTTTGTGCCTACATTGTAAAGGTAATACTGTCTCCTGTTCTGAAATGTCATCAAAACTCAGTGTGAACAATATTTGACCCTACTAGCATACACTTTATTATGTAGTTATTGACCACAAGACTTAAAGGAACCATGGAAAAATATTTAAAAGCTTGAAGTTTCAGTCCATATAAGCCCCTACAAAAGTGTATAATTATCCTGACGATATCAAAATCTTCCCAAACAATTTAGATTGCAACACAGGCAACAAAACAAGAGCTGGAATTATGGTGTACAAATAGGTGCCCTAGACAGCTACCCTTGGCAAAGATATCCAAATTTAGACTGAACTGGGACCTTATCTCATTTTGAAACATTTATTATTTTCTGCAACATGTTATTTTAGGAATATTGTTGCATATTTTGTTCCCATCCTCATCTTGATGCCCAGAAATAATAGGAACAAAGTGCAATTTAAGAAACTAAATCTATTGGGGAGGAAAGTATAATACTTCTGAAACCTCAAAGAAAACTCAGTTCTGGTTTCTTTGAATAATGTCATAGAAAAACAATTATTTCAAAAATATTACTCCCTCTGACAGAAATAGTTTTAGGGTAGCTGAAGAAATATCATTTCAGTACACTTCAAGTAATGTTAACTATGTACTCTCTACTAGAATACTAACAGTCTTTTAATATGAAAATCAGTAGACTGTTCAAAATTCCTGAACTCAGGTTTGAAAATGTGACTGATAAATATTGAAATCCATAGTTAATCCTAAACTATATTACTGGTCAGCAGTCCAGCTTTCAGCTTTAAATGCTTATTGATATTGTGAAATAGCTGCAAAAGTGACTGCATTCATAAGGATGTTTTTTCCACACTCTCACTCTTGACATCCACAGAACCACAGTCTATATTTTGTGGGAAGGATAAATTTGGGGAGCCTTCTCACATTCACCTAGTATTTGAACTTTATCAGTTGTGAGGTTGCAGAAAACCCTGGAAAACTAAGGTTTTCAAATCTATTTGGTGGAATTTGTCAAAGGTAGGAGACTGCAAGTCTTATTACAGCATATTTGGTTCATCTGTAAGCTTGAGAAAACAAAGGAGAGCAAGTGGTTAACACTAAATCTACTTCATCCATGATCTTGAGCAGTGATCAGATTTCCCTGTTCAGATCTTACACAGTCTTGCTATACTATATGGAGGTATTCTTACTAAAGCTTCTGGTGGTGTCAAGACAAGAAAGATGATGCATATTCCAGATCAATATTGGTTTTAGATTATAGGATATTTCCTCAGAAATCACCTTTGTAGAAATGGGAGTGGTTTGATTAAAGCAGCATTTGCTGAAGCCTTTTTGCTGGCTTCCAGGATTAACAATCTTATTCTTCAGGCAACAGAGTTGCATCTCCAGGCATGCATTAGAATGACTGAAATGGCAATTTATGCAAGAAGCATAAATTAATGAAATTAATGTGCTCACAAACGAACTAGCAGAGAAAGAGGGTCAGGGTCACACCAAAGGAATATAGCCATGGAGACATTTGTCCTCCAAAAGCTGACAAGGCCCTTTTAGGTACGTAGTCCAGGATGCCAGGATTGCTAATGACACATAAGGTTGGAATCAGTTTTACCAGGGCATGACAACATTATCTATCTGAGCTGCCTCTGCTGCATTTTGCCATGGATTCATGTCGACTGCTTCAGAGAGAGATGTTTGGCCCCTGGAAGTCCTTGAGTTTGGATTCTTTGGTGCTAGGAATCAGATTTCACCAGGATCTAAGCCTGTCTTGCCAGTGGGACAGGGTCTGATCCAAGTACATCCCTTTGGATTGCAATAAATATGAAGAGAAAAATTGATTTCTGAACATGTATGCACTTCAGATCTGCAGGTATCTCAGTTGAATCACACTGAGACCTCAGTTGAATTACTCAGGCCTTATTAATTGGAAGACCTGAGCAGACTGCTTTTGATGTAGCAGGGAGCACACCATGACTTCTGAGGCCACCAGGTAATGACCTTTTGTGAGTAATTGACCCTTGGATTTCAAAACATGGCAAGAGTTGCAAAGTTATGCATAGTGTAAGGAATTTATGAAGCTTTCATTTCTGCCCCTCCTCCCTATACTATAAGAAAAGTGAGTTCAAAATAGTAGGACAAATTTGTCTAGAATCTCTCATTCTTTTCTCAGAAGTAAGTAACATGGATTTAGCTAGTGGGCCATACCTACATTAATTCAGTCTCATTTTAGACATTTAAATGAAGTAACTAGCTCAGGATACCAGTTGCTTCAAACTCCTTGATTGAGAACAAACCTCTTAAAGCTATTTCCATTCCAAATTTGATTTCTTACATTTTCCTCCAACTTGAGAAACTCAGTGAGATATCTACAGTTAGGCTGGTTGAATCTTTACCCATCTAGCAGTAGAGAAAGCTGAGACTTGAGAATATCCCTCTCTAGACCAGCTCACATGGGAAAATGGCTATGTCCTTATAAGGGGTGAAGAGGGAGTTCTACCACAAATCACCAATTTTATGGCCAGACCTTTGTAACCATGAACTGACTTCTAACTGCCAACTATGTAAGTGTGATTTAGACATTTATTGCCCAGCTGCACTGTTAAAGCCATAAAGCTGAAGTCCATCACTTAAATTCATTCCTGAGTCTGTCATTTATTCTTCCACACATTCTGATCAATACCTCAGAGCTCTTCAGCCCTTCAGTACAATGTCACTGTATGTAACAGTTTGAAATTACATCCACGTTTTTGCTGACAAACTTTAAAATACAAACTCATAACCAGGAAGCATAATACAGAAAATTAGCGGCATCAATGATGAGAAAAAATCCTGGACATTCCAAGATGCATGGAAACTTTTCCTAATTTTCCAGTAACCAATTCTTCTGAGTACACTCACTGACATTATCAGGAACTGAGGGTGCTCAAAACCTGCAGAAGTAACCAGTGTTCAAATTTTGCAAATTAAACAAATAACAGGACCTGACGTGGAAATCTTATAGCAGCCTTCCAGTACGTGAAGGGAACTACAAGAAAGCTGGAGAGGACTTTTCAGAAGGGTATGTCATGACAGGACAAGGGCCAGTGGCTTTGAACTAGAAGAGGGAACATTTAGGTTAGATATTAGGAAGAAATTCCTTAGTGTGATGGTGGTGACATACTGAAACAGGTTGCCCATGGAGGCTATGGAGGCTGTGGATGCCCCATCCCTGGAAGTGTTCAAGGCCAGATTGGATGAGGCTTTGAACAACAATATGTAGTGGGAGGTGTTCCTGACCATGGCAGGTGGATTGGAACTAGATGACCTTTAACGTGCCTTCAACTTAAATCATTCCATGATTCTATGATTCCATAATTTTATGATTGAAGGGGAGCCATTTTCCACCCTCCTCTTTGGTTTCTGATATTCTATGACAAATTTTCACACTAATTTATTTTAAAGGAATCATAGGAGCGATTAGATTTCATAATGGTCCACTTTAGAAGCTTCATCTTGTCAAAATGAAGGACCTATTAAAATTTCTTTTTGAGACTAATACTAAAAAGCTAAAATTCTAAAAATAGAACAGAAATTAAAAGCAACTAAATAAGATTATTCTGAAAAGATGAAGTTTTAACTGTTTTCCTGGAATACGTGTTTTATGCAATCATTCTCTGTCTATATCTCCTCTGTTCCCTTCCATTAAGTAATTTTAGTTGATATTGTTAACTGAACCAAATTCAACAAAGGGAGAAACATCTCTGAATTTTCCCATGAGCCTCATAAGAACATTCTATCAAAAAAGAAGCTTGAGGGAAAGTCTGAGGTATGCACCTATTTCTTATTAGATACAGGAGAACAGATGCAGAGCTCACACCAAGCATCTCTGCTTTGCCGCGCACAAAACTATTTGTTCATTCTTTGTATTCTTCTTTAAATAATTGGTCCATTTTACTTTGTAAATATCAATGCTCCATAGAGCTGCTAAGTGGAAACCCCCAGGGTAAGATCCAGGCTTTGGTGAAGTTTATCAGCATCTTACTATTGACTTTACTGGGGTCAGGATATGACCAAAGACCTTCCTGTCTAAAATGACAAGACAGATAAAAAGGTGAGAGCTCAGATCAATACATCAAATAAATTATTCCCTTCAGATTATTCTTCCAGCTTAAATATTTATATATATATATACACAATGTCACCATAGCTGTTCCATGCTTGAGCAAAGAGAAACTCTGTGATGTAAGTGGACAGCAGTCTGTGAAAACTGCCCAAAATATTAATCTGAGAAGGAAGGTTTTATGAGGATTTTACTTTGCCTTCTTTTTACATCTTTTCAGATGTTATTAAAGAAAAACTGATCATGAGTAATTCAAATGGCATCCTCTTTGCACACTGACACCCAGCAACTGGCTTACACAGAGGTGTCCAGGTGATGGCCTGCAGGTTAGAACAAGCCTGTGGGACAATTCTCTCCTGCTTAACACTAGTCCTACCATCCACAAGTCTGGGATCTCAGGTGAAGGGGGATATATTTTCCAACAGTTCACAAAACAAACCACCCATCAGCTTCCCAAAACCTCTGTTGTCTGAGCCCACAAGACAATGATGTCTTCTCCTGGGAGGAAGCTGCCACTGTCCTGGTACTCCAGAATTATGTTTTCATAAGTCCTAAAAGGGACATCCAGCTTCTGCCTCTGAGAAGATACAGCCTGCCCTTACTATAGCAAAACTGCTGCACTTAATACATTTGTTGTGAACTCTGACTATAATATACAGATTTTATAGCAAAAGATCATGTCAGAAGAGTATGGTATCCAAACCATTGTGATAAATACTTACACCATGGTGCTCTGAGGCAACAATAAGAAAAGAGCTGGAAAGCAAAAAGTTTCAGTCTATTTTTTATTGATTTTAGCTTGTTCATCAATGCAGAATCCATTTTAGCAGACAAAAGTAGCAATTATGCTTTTACTTTTCTAGGCAGTAATGGAAAAATGTCTAATTTAGCCATTGTCAGATTTTAAAAATGATTCCTGACTGCAGAACTGGCACAGTATAAATGTTTACTGAGTTTGCCTGAAACAAGCTGCATTACATTAGGTTTTGACTTTAACTCCTGCTTTCTTGAGAACATACTTTTTTGTGCTGCCTTTCCTGCTTTAATAGTAAAGCATTCTGAGCACAGAAAAGAATGGAACAGTGTATAAAGAAGCTTAGCTACCCCAGTCCAGTCCTACTAGGAGAGTAGCAAAGAAACATTTACTATGAATTCAGTCATAATCATTGAATTTAGAAGTCAAAAAACTAACTCAAGAGATCTTGTTTCTTATATCAGTGGGAACACCACAAATGTTGAGCCCAAAATACCAGAGAAAATGTTGGCATAACTTTTTAGAGGGAAGTGACTTACCGAGTCTACCTCTTTAGTTGGGTATTGGTTATATTTTAACACCAAGTACTTGACAATGCCTGTATGAACTCTGGGTATTTACATTCACATTCAAATTATTCTGTTACTTTAGAAAAGTAAGTGGAGCACTGAGAGATGTTTTAATAAAAAATTGTGAGAAAGGAAAAACCTCTATCCAAACTGTTTGAAAGAGCGTGTTAGGTTTAGGGTTGGACTCAATGGTCTTTAAGATCTTTTGCAACCTAAATGAATCTATGATTCTATACTAATTACCCTATGTGAAAAATAAAGCTAATGGCCCATGAATATGAACTTTCATGCAACTGAATTAATGATTTCTAAACAGAAGAGGTGAGGCAATACTTGTGAATTTAGTACTGAAAAAGCCTGGGCAGCATATTCTTACAACCTCAATGTTTTTCCGCTGCTATCATAATTGATGGTAATTTAACAGGTGCCTACTTGAAAGCACATTTATGGCTGCAAAGTAGGAAATCTTGAAGGAAAAGTTATATTGGGATTTATATATGGGTATAACATATGAGGCAAAGTGGCTCAGTGGGTACAAGGATATTGCTGTTCAAAACATGTGATTAGACCATGGCAAAAGGCACAGGGGGAAATATATTTGATCTGCTTCTCTACATCCCCAGATTACCACTAAGCTTTGCACTGCTGAGCAGGTATACTGCAGGAAGGATGAAATAGCAGGGTTAAAGGAGTTCTGAACTGAAGTGCCTTGGCATACAAGACTGTTCACATGAGCTTCTAGAGATATTTCCTGCACATGCTTTTTGGGCAAGCACATCAATCAACATTTCCCAAATTTAAGAAGATAGAAGGGAATCATAAGGCTTATCTTAGGAAAGTAGAGATGAGAGCCCACCCTGCAACACATCCCAGAGCAGTCCAGGGTTACTGAAGGATGCTGTGGAAAGCTAGAAAGATGGGCTTTCCTGCCTCCCACCACAGCCAGACAAATTCTAACTCTAGCAATGAGGTCGTTGTTGCCCCCATACCTCTCAGAAGGAGTTACCCAAGGGCACTGGTGAGACTTTGAAATGAACATTAAATGAGGAACATGTGGCCAAAAAGACTGGGAAATAAGCACAATGAGGTATCCTACTAACCACAGTTCAATAGGGCAATAGATACAAAACACTGAAATTATGTGAATATATCTTTAAAAGCTTTGCTTGTTCTTACTCTCACTTAATCTTGAAATACATAAGTACTTAGAAATACAACAACTACTCACTAGTAAGTGCCACTTGCTGTTCTGTTGTTGCTAATAATATCCTTAGGATTAGTATCAGTAGTACCGTTAGGATTTCAGTTCTGCTGAGATAAACTCACTTATTCCTTGTGGAGTTCCGGGCTCCTGCTAAATGTTTTGCTGCCAGTTAGTTATTTTCTGCTATCAGAAAGTATGAGAACCCTTACCATAATCCATACCAAGAACACTATATGTTTGTTCCATGTAAGTAACTTTCTGCCTAGTTTTCCTCCTTGATTCAGCAAGATAATTCAATTATTTTTATTTATTAATATCATGCGCCGCTTATCTACTTGCATTTCTTTTCTTTTTCTTTTTTTTTTTCAAAAATGAAAAATTAGTTTTGTTATTGCTTCAAAGCATACAGGGGTCTGAGCTTGCTTTGAGTTTAAATTACTTTCAGAGCCCTCCTGCCTTCAATAAGAGAGGTTGTGTAACTTCTAGTGAAGTTTCAGGGCTTAAAAAGGCACAAGACTGTGACGTGACCTAACTGATGAGGTGAATTGTGCTGATTCAAATCATTATAAAATATTAATATCCCTGACAAAGTTCATGTCACCGACCTCCTCTATACACCGGTGAGCTCACCTGCTGAAAGACCAAGAGTTCAAAGGCCTGATATTTTCTTTCTTTTGACAAAATAAATAATACTTCTGTGTTCTACAGAAAGGCAAATGAACACAGGAAGGACAACACTGACACATGCTTCTCATCAAGCAATTTATGAAAACAAATTTTAGGTCCTTCTAAGCATCAGTTGCTCTTTCCTCTGAAAACTAAAGACCTCTTTGTCTTTAGTAAAATTTTCCTCAAGCAGAGAAAAAAACTTTTAGTCTTGTTTTTGCATCAGGCTGCTTGTGAAAAGCTGAAGAAATAGGGTCTCATGCCCTCTAAGGTATCCCACCCATGGAGTCCTTTGCCCACACAGTACCAAAGGGAGCTTTGCTGCTGCCTTGACTATAACATCTCAGAGCAGAACCTGATCTTACAGACTCCAGGCTACTCAAAGCATTTTTGGCACTCAACAAATGCACCAATAATCAGTATTCTATGACCAGTTCTCTAGGATACTGAATAATTCTTCTACTTCTTTTTAATTTAATATATTTAGATTTTTATGGTCAAGTAGTCTATGCTTTAGCATTCTGAGCTAGATTCTCCCCTGAATCTACAGTCTATGCACTTGCTTGGTTTCAGATTCATTGCTATTGGGAAAGAAAGAAAATTTGTGAAGAGCTTGACCGGACTCATTCTCCATTTCTTGACAATTCTTAGTTATGATTTTCTTCATACATTAAATAAATTATTAATGAAACATCTATTTAATTTAATCAAAAGTTTTCCCAGTTCTCCACCTGACTTCTTTTAATAATTCATCTATCATATAAAATAGTAGATCACCTCTGGTAATTTTAAAAGACTGCAATATCCGTAATCTTTATATTAGACAGTTCATTTGGATAGCAAGGTCAACATAATTGAGTTTCATTTCAATATCGAGGGTGACATAAGTAATTTTCTTATTGACGATAAAAAATGTTCATCTATTCTGAGACCAGACTGAAGAAAGCAGGAATGACTTCTGCAGATGATAGATTCATCTGAATGCTGCTATAATATGGAATAAGATTACTGAGCAAAGTACACTCATGACAGTGTAATAATAATAGTTGGTAATAATTTCATTTTAATCTAAAATTTGAAATAGAGTTGTTTATCTATTTTTTGCACAGCATCCCCATTTATGATACATTTGTCGAATTGAAATAATGCCCCAAAACAAAAGGAAATACCAAACTGGAAGTGCTGCTTTCCAGAGATGTTCAGTGCTGCTTCAGGATCCTGCAACAACTGGAAATGAACTTCACTTCACAATAAACTTATTTTTTTCCAACTCAGACTCGCATGGAAGGCAGATCCCTACCCCTTCCAATGCAAAGAAAAACCTCAAATTTTGCTGGGGGAAAACTGGTCCTTCAACAACAGCAGCACTTGACACTAAAGAATTGACACTTTGTTCAGTAGAAAGCTAGGCAGAAAAGAAGATGTGCTTTGACTTCAGATCCCAGGTTTTTCCAAGTTCGGATACTCCGAAAAACCTTGTTGAGAACAGTGGGAAATAGCCTTAAGTGCTCAACTTCTTTCTTCACAGCTAAATTCCTGAATGCCATAACCATGTTTTCAAAGGCCTGAAAGAGAAGGCTGAGGTTAGTATTTGCATCTAGCTCTGAGAATTAGGTCTGTAATGTATGACACTACGAATGCCACAGATGTTGTTTTACAAGTTACGGCCACATAGGTGTGGTTAGCATCTGGTGTGGTTAACAGACCTAGAGAATCTTCAGAAGACTGAAGACATCTATGAACATGATAGTAATGAGGAGTCACTCAAAACGAGTAATGAGGAGAATAGGGATTATGAAGTTGTTTGATTTGCAACAGAAGAGGATTGCAGTAATTTTAATTCTTTCTTCTTCTGTTTCTTTTACAAATAAAATTAACAGAGGATCAACCATACACTATTTATCATGTCCTGATCAATGAGGAGATATTTGAAGAGTGAGGATTTTTTCCAATATCCCAGTATCCACAGGATCTCATTTTCTCTCTTTTTATTTTTAGCAATAATTTAAATTTGGATAATATGTCTATATGACATGAGAACTTTTCTTGAGAGTTTTCATTTAGGAGTTTTGACAGACGGCTGATTATGATAGGAATATTCTCAGCATACTGTTATTTATTGTCCTTAAAATTCAGCAAAAGAAGACTTGAGCTGAACCTGACTGTGGCCATGGCTACTGCAGAGAGAGAAAAGGCTAGATACCTGATCAGTCATAGATCAGTATCTATTGCTATATGTAATAGCAATTAAAAGTCTGAATTGCAGTTTTCCCTACTTTAGTTATGACAGTTGATGCTGAATTTCGTTATAGTATCCTCACTTACTTTGTCATTGCTATTTTGTGAAGGGTTTACAAGAAGCCTGAAAAAAATTTAGAACCTCTAGAGCAGCTCTGTGCTACTCTGTCAATTATATAACACAAGCCCCTGTCTCCCATGTTATATGTGACTTTGGAAACTTTATGGATTATCCTTACAGCTGGCCAAATCTATTACAGTAGCTGTTCCTTTATCACAAAAAAGTGTTTTGATAAAAATCACAGCTTCCTTCAGAATGCATTGATTTTTCTTGAAAGGAAATCATATTTTTAGCAGAGCACACTAATTCTGTTTTTACAGATTGTCATTAAAAATATTTCATATTCTACTCATATTATTCTTCTAATGATGATGGATTATGTAATTATACGTAAAATCATTAGATTGGAAAAATCTCCAAAAGCTGGTTTTTAGACAAATGACTATTTAAAAAATATATTTTGGTCAGATTTGCTTTTCTTATGACATGGAATAAAATTTGAAATTTCAACATTTTCCACTGAGCAGAAATCACTGACTTTCACTATTCCTATTTATCATAGCAAAGCCTTCATCTTTTAACCCCAGATGTAGAAGTTTGGTTTCAGCTCATCTTTACCCACTTTTTTTCTTCCTGGTCTTCAGTCTGCTTTAATCAGGCCTCAGTGAAATATGCAAAGTGACTATCTTCTGATGAGCCACAATTCTATTCTCAGAGCTCTGGTCATCCTTCAAGTCTGTCAAAACCAAATTGCAACACTTTGCAAAACAGCTATGGGAATATATGCACAATCCTCAGCTGCATATGTTATGTTGGCATCACTTTGAATCCAGAAGGTACAGACTGGCTGTAAATTTCAAAATGGTCCAGTAACTACCGAATCACATTTGCTACAGAATGCTCTTTACCAAAACCTTTAGTGTATAGTTCTATGCATTTCCTAATGTCTTTCCTGGTTGATTAGCAGATTTGACTGGTTGAAACGCTGCCTGATGGCCTGGCTGAGGCACTATGTAGTTGAATATTGGTTGATTTGCCTTTGGACATATGAAAAATCTCTCCAAGCATCCTGCTTTGAGTAATGCATTATTCTCTTGCCAACATGTTCGTAAGACTGTGTAATAGCTTTTTACCAAAGACAAACCTGCAAGGAGGAGCAAAGTAATGGAGGTCAGCTTCTGGCCAGCATCTGATGAATGCTTCCCTGGTAACTATGATTCCATTGCAAAAATCAATTCAGAAATTCCCTCTACTGCAGTTTTATTCCAGTTCTCTGCAGCTGAGAATTTCATTACAGTTTGACTTTTTATCACCAGTCTTTTTAGACAACTTTTCCTTGGAAAACCAAAAGTATGTATGATGAAGACTGATTAAGTTCAGATTAGGCACCCTATGACCTTTTCCATTTTTAGAAGCATGTTTCTAATAAGCATTGAGACTATGATTAAAAAGATGAGCTGCTGCATCTGAAACATATTTGCTTTAGTGTTTTCACTACTGGGGCTCTTTGTTTTCTATGCCTTTTGACACAGGTTCTGGTATTTCTCCCTTAAAATGGTACTGCAGACTGATAGTACCAGCTGTCCACCTTTTGTCCCCCCTGCTGACTCTGTTGTGACAGATGGTGCAAACAGTCTGGCATATAGTTGTTGGATCAATACAAGGGACAAAATACCTGCCAGATTGCTGATGACTGAGATGTTACATACTCTGACGCCAGTGGACAACTTAGCAACAACAGCACTAGCCGAAATGGAAAATAACCCTTGTATCAGAATTTTTTTTTTGTTATAAAAATTAAATTATTAAATTATAACACGATACTTAGTCTGGTAGTAAATTACAGGTCTCAGCCAACTTTCCAGCCCTCCTGTCTAGGAAGGAAGCCAAGGTCTGGCTAGTTGAAGTCTTGCAGCACTCTCCAGTGTTGATTGTATATCAAAAAGTCCAAACAAAACCCCTTGTATCACACTGTTTACTACTATGGTGTTTTCAAAGCCTTGTTTTCTGCTTGCCTTGACATGAAGTATAGTAAATTGTGAAAAACTAGTGCCAGGGGATGCAAGGAGGAGCAACCAAGTGGCAACAGCAGAAGCCGACTTGAGCTATAACCCACCCATCCTCTGCTGGCTCCTTTTATGACAGACCACATGATTCCTAGCTCAGCGGCACAGGTAAAGCCCTGCAGATAAACACGTGCATGGAGTCGGCTTTGCCATTTAGTGCACACAGATGTCCACCAGCCCCATTCCAACATTTGTCAAAATTGTCATTTTTCCATGCAAGGAAATAATTTGACTACATACTTATGGTTTCTTGTGGTCACATGTAAGTTTGTTGAGCTCCAGACTGAGATTAGGTTGTGTATTCATACCAGTGCAGACACACTATAGACAAACAAATCCATCTTTACTGTGTGGTGTATATGCAGATTCAGCATCATATAACATCATCATACAGATTTCCCATCTTGTAGCAGGGATGAAGTGAATTCACATGCACCTGGAGGACATGAGAAGCACAATTGTACCTGCTTACACTATCTAGTGTTAATACACTCCAGTTATTATGAATACATCTGAGGTGGTTTAAGTATAAGAGCAGCCTGCTTAAAAAAAGAATTGTTACTTGAAGAGGCTAATTGAGAACTTTCTTTTCCAGAAAGATACAACCAGGACTAGGTCCAGTCGGTCCTTAACTACAAATAAATAAAAATGCATTCAAATCTTCCTGTGAAATGCAGAGTACAGTGGCAGGACTGTACATTTTAGCTGCTTTACTAAATAGGAGCTCCAAGTTTGTTGCTTCTACTTGAGATTTGAAATCTTGTCTACTTTTTCCAGGTTGTTATGGTCCACAGGTTCTTATCCTTCCAACTATGCCAAAATGTTATGGTTCAGAGTAACATAATTTTTAGATCTGCGAGAACAAAGCCCAACCACCAAGGGTCAGGTGGAAGCATAAAGTTTTATTTGACAATTAACACAAGCAAAGTGATATAATCCCTGTGCGGGTGTGGCAAATATATTTGGGGGCAAGAGGGAGATAAGGAGAGATACAAGGAAAAGAGAGAAAGAGAGAGAGAGAGATGGGAGAGAAAAGAGTAAGAAAGTCATTATCAGCAGGAGGATGGAGTCCAGAGACAGAACAGGAAAGGGGGAAAGAGAGAGAGAAAAAATCACCAATTCTGGATCCAAGCATTTAGCCAGCCAACAGGCTGGCTAAGGTGTTGATTAGGTTTTCCAATCCCACCAATGCAATCTCTCATATTTTAGGTCTGTTTTGCCTATTAAGCATGGGTGAGACATATCAGATTGATCAACTGAAGCAGACCTCTGCCCACTTCACCCTCCAGTCTTTATCTCTATCAAACCCTAGGCCATATTCAAACCCTATCTGTCTCCATCTCCAGGAATCCCTTTGGAAACATTAATGAGGATTTTTATAAGCAGGGGTTTGCAAAGGTCACCTGGTGCCTACCTTCAGAGCAGCCTAAAAGGATTTGTTGGAGGGGGTTCCTCCATCTGGTCCCTCACACAGGTGGGTTAATTAAAGGTACTGCTTTGTTCATATCCTTGACAATTCCAATTAACATAACACTATTGTTATGACTATTTTGATGAAAATAGTTCCTTCCAGAAATCAACGAATTTGCAATAATGTCACGCATTATAGACTTGAGAAGACAGCTCTTTAAAGCCAAATGATTCTACAGCAAAAGACACTTAATGCTTCTTCCGTCTCCTCTCAAGGTAATGTGTACATTCTTAATCTTTCTGCTTCTCTTGCTAGTTAACAATGACCTGCTGCCTCTGTGCATAAAGATTAAAACTTGAATTAAAATATTACTTGGGGACTTCAATTACTGACTGTGGATTTGCTGCCCCTGGATCTGACCCACTCCCCCAGCAAAAAATACTTACAGTGAAAAAAAAAATAAAAATCAAGCTGGGACAGGGCAGCCCATTTGGTCCCTAATGCCATCTGGGAACATAATGACTCAATTCATTTTGCCCTCAGATTAACGGAGCAAGCTCAAGTATTATAAGAAGCAGTTTAATTCCCTCTGATGTTTTCATTATGAATTCCGTTGTGGCAGAACTCATTTGCAATAATGCATATGTAATTTTGGAAACCAAAAGGAAATCCTGTAGTCTTCAGGACATTATTAACCTGCAGAAATGCTGAGGCACACGTAAAACTAAAATATGCTAGCACCAGCAACCTCCAGAAACATTTTAAGAATAAAATTGGCAAGTAAAACTGGATCTCACTATTTGGAAGCTAAAATGGCTGAATTGATAACTAGTAAACCCCTAAGGGTATTGATGACACTTCAGCAGCATGTTCAGGTGGTTTCTAAGGATTCAAAGATATACACTGAAATAATTCAAAAAATCTTCATGAGCTTGTTATCTATAGATATTTGGAAGTGAATCACCTGCACTAATTATAGCCTTCATCTTTTTCTGTCTTTTTTTTTCTTCCATGGTCCATTATATATTTATATATTTCCTTATTTAACTCTGTTCATCAGCAATAAATAGGAGCGGAAATTTTTTTGCCAAAGGAAACAAAAAAAAATACAAAAACAACCCTTACTTGCCTTGTGCTTCTTATAACAACTAGAGAAGCTACAGACACATTCCCATATTTTGAAGTCAATGTTGTCTCATTTTGTGCAATGGGTCCAAGACTACCGCAGCTAGTAGTTTACAGAGTTAAAGCAGTCAGACAAAAAAACCAAAACCAGAAAAGATCAAGAAAAGAAAAGAACAAACAGAAAGTATCTGTTTACTTTGAATGGTGGCATAACTCTTGATTTGACTTCTTTAATTCTCTGTAGTAAGGACTACTTCAAGAAACCAGAAGTGTGAGTAAGGAGCTTATTTCAGTCTGCTTATGTTTTGGGGTGTTTTTAGTGAAAAGTCAATGCATATATCATTTGTTGTTGTGAACCCATAAGTTCATATAGAAAAAGTATCAATCATCCTTTAGGATCAGACCCAGAATAAGAACACAAGAATTCTTCTACTGGTTTAGAGCAACAGTCCAACTAGCTAAAGGAAATAGCTGGGGAGGAGTAAAAAGAAGGAAAGTCTAGAACAATCCATTCCTAATATTCTCATAGGCTCAAACTATTTTCATTCAGGGTACTTCCTGAGTTTGACATAGCTTGTGTGTTTGGTAAACTGCAATGGATCTCTTATCTAAGTACTTTTCCAGCCTGCTCAAGTATGACAAATAGGCCACACATTTGATTGTGCTTGTTGCCCTTCACGGCAGCTGCATCAGTTCTAATGTATCCTTTCTGAGATGAGGGAACTTGGGTGCTCAGAGTGCACACAATACTGAATATGGAGGCCAATGTGAATGTGTACAGCGGCATCATTCATCTTTGGTGTCCTATCCCCAACTGTACTGGAATTTTGAACTGAAAATTCAATAACGTCCTGGGAGACAAAGGCTAAATAATCTGTCCTTCTCCTTTTATCCTTTATTGTCAAGAAATCTTAGCTCTCAGGAATGAGGTAAAAACAGGTTTGCAGTTCCTTTTGTAGCACTAGTTATGTAATTGTAATAAAGATTAATAGTACTCTTACTAACAGTAAATAGCTAATCTCTTTGGGAAAGTTTTTAATTTTGGGGGCCATAAGAGTGTCATGTACCAATGAGTTCCACAAATGTTTTTGTTCATGTCACACAAGAAACTATTTCCAAGTGCTGGGTTTAGCATTTCCAGGTCATTATCACTGAAGGTTTGCTTATTGGATGCATCATGAATTGATTTTTTTTTAATTTATTTTTTACGGGGTAAGGGAGTAGTAGATTTAAATGAAATAAAACTTAGAACTGGAGCTTTTTCCTAGTACAATTTTGACATCAGTAACTATTTGTAAGAAAGTTTTTATGTTAAAATAGTTTCTTCCAAGTTTTGCCATTTACATTTTTGTCATTTGGAACTTATATAGTAGAAGGACATACTTTGATTCTCTTTCTCCCTCTGTGTTTAAGAGTACATTTTATTAAAATATGTGTTGCAGAAACTCCTAACCTGAAACATTATAATATTAAATCAGTTACTGAACTGTTCATAATATCAAAGTCTTTATAAATACTCAAATTTCAACTAATCAGAAGGCAATCTGAAATTTTGTGATCCCTCTTTGTTTCTTGACCCTATAGAAGGCTCACTTGCCCTCCTAATCTATAACAAAGCATTTTCCAAAGATGTAATTGTTGGCACTGGCTCCATGAGACGAGAAAAGTCCAGAATCCTTTTCTTTTACTTATTCAATATTCAAGGAAAAAAATTATCAGCAGCCATCGCTGAAGGTCTTGAGAAATAGCAATTAACTTTGAAAGAATTTTGGTGTCAATATGCTGATGTAAATTATTGATAGAGGAAACTCAGATTGACTTCTGAATTTTGTGTTTATAATTCAGAACAGTGAATGTAGTGTCATTCCTGGCTTCTCAATGTCTGGTACAGCTCACTTAGTGCTTTAAACAAACCAGTCCAATCTGCCTGAATTCATGTGTAATGGCTGCTAAATTCAAGTTTTAGTAGGTATTGTCCCAATTCAAAAAGCAGTCCAAAAACCTCCATTGGAGGTCAATATTAGGCATGAAACTACATTTCAATGTAAACTGCAGAACAGTAGGGCAAGAGACACAAAAACAAAGGAGCAGAGCCTCCTAAAAAATCACAGCATCATTTGTATTTATGAAGTAGAGTATCTGGAATTTCAAAGACTATATGAAAAATAAACAAGACTTAGCCTTCAGAGTCTTGTGCTATGCTTAGTCATTATATCTACAAAGATATAATATAGTTCCGTCTAAAAATCTGGTGTTCTCGTTCACATAAAACTCCATTTTTCTCAAAAGCCAGTTTAAATCTGACATCTACATGAAATGGAAACCCTCCCAAACTTCCTGTGAACTGAAAGGCCTCCTGGATCTCAGAAAGTACAGAACCTAAAGACACAATCCTAGCATCCCACTCTTAGCACTGGTGGGTGACCCACTACCCCTTCATAGCCAGTGGCAAGATATAGGTCCTGGAAGAGATAGTTCATGTTTCAGGTTTGGGTGACTTCCACTGCCCACTGATTTGAAAAGGGAGATCAGGACAAGTGACTCAAAGTAAACATCTAGTCTTCAAATACAATCAGCTCATGACCTGGGCAAATCCAGCCTGCCTGAACTCAGCACAGGAACCTAAGCTGATTCTGCTCACCCAAAACTCCACCTATGAGCTTGAGCAGCAAAATTGCCTTCTTGTAGGCACAGGCAGTCTGTGTTCATATCAGTAAATGAAGCAATGCCAGCAAATGCTGCAAGAACCCAAATGTTAGTCCTGATGAACAACTCAACTCACTCGTGGCATGCTTTTGATGCTGTGTAACTGGGACTTACACACAACTCCCAGGAAAATGTGACAGCTGAAACAATGCAAGGATCATTCCTGAAAGGCTCAGTGCTTTCAGTTAAGGGAAAAATTAGACTCTCTTCACAGTTAGGGGAAAAATTACACTCTCTTCAGGATGGTTTGCCTCAGGATGGTTTGACGGTTAGACCACAAAAAGGGTCTTGAATCTGCTTAATTTACAGCATAGTCATAGCAAGCTTGATCCCCAGGCCCTATCCTGGATTTGTTGAGTGTTCACTGAAACCACTATACTTCCAGAGAAATATTTCAGGCTATTGACACTTAACGTTTTCTGATGAAACTTAAGTTTACCAGACACCCTGGCCATAGCCAGTGTCAGGTCAGTCAGTCTGATTTGCAAAAATTTCTTTTCATTTTTAAATAGGAAAAATTTATCTGACTAAAGGGATCACTAATAATGATGTACTTCTGTCTCTAGAGTTCCCTCAATCTTTGGTCTGATCTTGGAGAGCCAGTTAAAATTCAGCAGACAGCTGTCCACTAGGAATGGAAATAAATTACCAAATCATTTAGGATTGCTAATTAAAAGCATAATTTTCAACCACAACTTACCTTAGCTAAACTGAAGCTGCTGCCTAAGACCTGTCTTCATTTTTTTAATTTTACTGCTTTTATTTTAAGCATCAACTTTAAACTCATTTAACTTAACTCTCTTTTCTACACAGTGAAATTTCAGTCCAGCTTTGACCGTAGCAGTATCTCATGTCAATTCTGCTTATTATGATATTTATTCTGGTTTAGTTCTATATCAATTATTTCAGTCTTCAGGGATGTTGAAGCTGAGACTAAAGTCAGCCTTTTAAAGGTCAATGCACAGGCACTATACAACTTATTTATACAGAATATTCAGAGACAATTAATTGCCTAAGTGCATATACTATTAGTAAATAAGCCTTTTTATACTGCTATGAGAAACACATGATTGACATGAATATGTATTTGGATACATTAAACTGTTGTATAAATACAGGAATTTATACTTACTGGCAGTAAGACGACTGTAATATAGATGGGCAAAATATGCTAAATAGAAAGTTACCGTCTCTGAGTGAAATTTAATTACCGTCCAGAAGTTACAGTCCTGGCATTGTGGAAGCTATGCAATCCCTTGTGGATACAGCAAAATATTGTAAAGACCATAATTATACCTTTTCAGGGTAAAATTATTTTTGTCAAACACTTCAGTCTTTCATCACTTTTGTTTATCCAACTTCCTTAATCTTTTGGTTGTCACTGAATATTTTTTAGGGAGAATGGTAAAGGCTTTTGTTTCGAAGAAGCAATGTATGGTTGTCTGTGGCTGGCCCCTTGTCCCACAGGGGCCTTGTCTCTTCTTCTTCAGGAGAGAAATGTTTTGAGGGATTTAAGTGCATTGCTTTTATATTTGAGCCCCAAGAGGATCCTTTAAGTATAAGAGAAAACTTCTATATACTTTATACCAGAAAATCTACTCAAGAACTTTCTTCTTTATACACTACAATATTAAAGCTTGTAATTGATTGTTAAACTTCAAACAATTGTGTTGTTAATATTAAGGCTGCACAATAAATAAAAATCAGTCAACAAACAAAATAGGACATGGTAGATGTATCAATATATTTTATGTTGGCCAGGTATTGGAAGCTTTCAAGAGGGACAGAACTTTGAGTCTCTAGAATGTGAGTAGGATATGGCACTGATATTGTCTTTGCTGGGAGGTGATAATCTGTCTTTTTAAAGCACCTGATGGCATACAGAATGGTGAGAAAGCAGATGTCACGGAACAACTGTGGAGTAGGGGTGGAGAGGATGCTGGATGAAGACAGAAAGGAAAATGCCAGGCCAGAGGAAAAAGAGAAAGAAAACCACCTTTTCTGGGTAGCCCCACTTCCATCTAGGCATTTTACCTGTTCTTAAAGCACTAGGAAAATACTGTGTTTGTATTTTCTGTAGTACTGGTGATTTGCAGTTAAACTGTGCTGATTGTACTACACCAGATTTATGAAAAGCTCATGATTAAAGAAAGTATTCCCCAGTCAGTCTCCTTCCCTGTACATGTATCTTCCCCTACAGTGTTCTCTGCTCACACTGAGTGCAAAGGCTGGTTGCAATTACTCACCAGAGGGACCAGATTTCTGCTCTCCTATGTGCAAGTCAGGCAACCCAGGTACATGGTACATGAGAGAAGAAATAACCCCTCTGGTGACAAGACTTACAGCAGAGATCTTCACCAGTCCCTGTTTGGAGCATAAGCCATCCTCTCACTCTTCCAGAAGTGAAACTGGGTAAGCTAATGAGTATTCAGTTTACTGCGGTTGAGATTTTCCTAAAGGCATAATTGATTTGAATAAGTGGCATTTGTTGCTAGGGTAAAAGGTTTTCACAGGATTATATGCAAAAAAATAAAATACAAAAATAGAAGCCTTAGCTACTTGACATAATCCTTTTCTAGCAGAGTTGAGATTTCTTATTATTGTGTAATATCAGCAGATTCAGCCTAAGCAGAGGTCATCAGCTTTCTGCTTCTCCTGTCACTGGGCAAGCACAGCATGATCCACTGAGAACGTCAGAATCATTTACCAGCCCCTCCTTCAGTCAGTTCCATAAAAGTATTTCCATGCATGATGTCCTTGCAACTTCATATTATTAGGGTTTCCTTCTGTCTACAAGTCCTGCCCTGAGTCAGGGCAGAGAGTAGTCATGTTTTGTTCCGTAGATAAGTATTCACACATGATAGTCCCAGAGCCATAAGTCTGAAAGAAAAAGGAGATCTCTGTTTGTCCTGGTTTAGGCCAGGATAAAGGTGATTTTCTGGTTTGTGCTTTTGCTTTTAGCTAAGTCTCTTGTAAGTAGTTGCACTTGCTGGGGTTAACAGCAAGTTTCTCAGACACTGTCTGCTTCTAGGACTGATAACATTCGATGTTTATAGTTACAGACAGAGACTGGTATGCAACCCAAGGACACTGCTCAGCTCTCAGGAACATTTTGCTTTCCAGAAGGAGCAACGAGGTCCCACCTGAAACCCTCCTCTGGGGAGGACCAGACAAGATAGATGTCAGAACTGACCAAACAGAGTATTCCATCCCATACACGTCATACTCGGTATAAATTTGAGGGATCACAAGGGTCAGGGGTCTCCCTCTCTCCTCCTTCCTGCCCTCCCTGCTTCCTTCGGCATCCTGAGAGGATTCCATCCGTCCCGGTGCCTGTGGTCCTGATCCGTGCCAGCCTGAATCTGTGTGTTCCTGCCTCCAGCTCCCGACTGCTGCCGACTCCAGGAGTCCAGCCTGGACTTTCCCAGGGCTGTCCTGCAGCCTCGGTGGTGACGTGAGAGTATTGGGGAAAGGGGGGAGGAACGTGGGATTATTTTTCCTGTATATTTGTATATTTGTATATATTTAGTAATTTGTTCCTATTTATCATTATTGTTTCATTAAAGTTCTGTAGTTTAGTTTCCAACCCATAAGTCTCTCTTCCTTATTCTCTCTCTCTTTCCTTTATCAGAGGAGAGAGAGAGATTAATATATAAATCTGTTTCTCGGTTTAAATCTGTTGTTTTGCCGGGCCAGGGTTAAACCTTGACACTGTTACTTCCTTAAGAAGAAATCATTTCACTCAAGGATTCATCATTTATGAGTTGCAGAACTGCCCAAGGGATGACTCTGAAACATCACAGGGGGCATTGAGGGACCAACATGCATGTGTCACCCTGGGCTACCAGCCACCCTGTCCTCCCACTGCCCACAGTCCTTATGGATGCCAGCAGGACATGGGGCCTGAACCAAAACACACGGTACCTGTGTCTGGTCAGGAGCATCACTGAATGAGCTAGAGTTCTGGGCTGCCTCATCCCTGTCCAGGCAGGAAATGCCAGGAGGTATTTTCAGCTGAAAATGTTAAACTCTAGTGACAGGGGTCAACATGACATGGAAATAAACTTCTTGCTGAATGAGGGGCACATGTGAAGAGTCAGTAGAGGGGCTCAGCCCTACAGCTGCTAAAAGACAGAGGTCAGGGCAGTTCTCTGCTTCTTTCCTAAAACATGGGCCTGAGTAAGATACTAGTTGGAGTCTAAAATAAAATGCCATCTTTATTTTCTAAAAGACTTGTGACTGAACTTAGTCCCATTACTGCTGCTGAAGCTGTAACACAGTGGTGTGCAACCTATTCGTGCATTTTATGCTCATTATCTTTTCTTTAATTTGGGAGATGTCTATGGCATCTTTTCACACAAACAGGATAAACACATTGGGAAATATATGGCAAATACACGGCAAATACATAGAGGAAACTACTCAGCTCAATTTCTTTTAAGGGAATAATATGTCTAATATTACCACAGAGATTTGATTATACCGTGTGGATTAGTAGATATTCTGTGTTCCTATAATGAAGCTTTTTCTTTGATTCTGCTAGGAAGTAAGTCCTAATGTTGCTGACTTCAGTACTATAGTAGTTATTCCTATTATGATACCAATAAACACTGAGTGAGCTTAGCCCTGAAATGCACTCCTCAAAGACATGAAGCATGTAACACAATCAGTGATCAAGCAGGTTTTTAGTATGGGGTTCAGTGGCAACTTTCATCATTAGGTACAAGAAGTCTTTGATCTGTATACAAAAGGACAATGTAATGAGCGTGTTCACTGCACTATATCCCAGAACTTCAGGTCCATTTCACCCCCCTGAATTTCGAAGCAATTAAACAGAACTTCAGCAAAATTGATAATTAACAAATTGCTGTATCAGAGTCTCAGAATTCAACTCTTTAATTTTTATTAGTTCTAGAGCTTCACCAACTCTGCTCCCAAACACTGAAAGGTCTATTCATGGTCATCCTTACACATCAATGGTTAGACATGCTGATCAGACATCGGGTCAGAAAATGAGACAAGCTCTTGTTGCTCTACAGTGATCAAGCTAGAATGAGCAAGGACCAGTGACAAGTCTGAGGAAGCTTTGTGGTGGTGACCAAGCTGGTCAGTGGCAGTACTAAGAGCAGTCCTGTCTCTCTACAGCTTTCATTTCCATTAGTTGACAACACCTTTATGATTTATCAGTACACCATGCCTGCTGGAGAGGCTGCAGAAGACTTGGGAGAGAAAAAAATAGGAGCATAACATGACATATCGTCTATGTTTTTGAAAATAAAATCTGTATGCTTACTTCACCGTAATTCTGTCTCTTATGCCAGTGGAAATTTAATTCTACAGATTGTGAACAAGCTTACTTACACAAACGACAATTTTGCAAAGTTAAGTAGCCCTAAATTCCTCAGACACTTGGAGAATTTGCCTGAAAAAACAATGTTTTTTTCAGGGAGTCTTGTTGAGGGGAACATACAGAAATACATTATTGCTAACACTTTCCCGTGGCAGCACTAAGAACTAGCTTGACTTGTAACACCAATATAACTAGAGCAGCATTCTTGATTATAAGCTAAAGCTGACCTTGTGTCCTTCATTTGCTCTGCACCACCCAGCTTGATGCTAAATTAATTTGCCATTCAGCAAATATATTCATACTCAAAATAACAAGGATTTCTTCAACATTAATGTTGTTCATCTATTCAATATTCTTCTTCACTTCTTCAATATTAATATATGTTCATGGACTTTTAAGTTCAGAGTTATTGTTCTGATTCAATGTTTTCTTTCTGACACATTTCTTCCATAACAGCATAAACATTTGAATATTGTACATTCATCATAAAGCATTCTTACCACTGCTTCATTTTATCTGAAGTTTTACTTTTCAGTTCCTTAGCATTGCTGTCTGAAAATCCAGTGATGCAATTCTATGCTCTACAATTCAATTGGGTTAATAGAATCTCTGGTGTAAGATGGAGAAACTCAGAAAAATTACCATATATCTTTAATTGTTTAAGGGTACTTTAGCAATTAAAAAAAAAAATAAGGTGCATTTTAGTCAATGGATAATTAAACCATGAATATGGAGAGATGGCATTTATAAGGTAGATTTCTTTGTAGTCAGCTTCTCATTCCTTTGCTTGCTAGTCAGACTTCTAATGATATAACTGGTATACCCATAGATTATATATAGGATTAAATTGCTATATATTATAAAAGACAAGTTTTCTTATGGTGGTGACTGCTGCAAACAAATCTCAGCTCTGTAAAACTCACTTGGAAATAGATTTACTGATCCCATTTCAAAAGTTGCACAAAAAATATCTGCATATCATCTGGATAGTGTTGCTCTAATAGCATACTCAAGTGTGGCACATCCAATATTCGAGTCCAATAAAATGAAGAGACTGGAAAAAATACAGAGGAAAGCAATACAGGAAATGAGCTTAACACTTTAGGTCCCCAGTTTGTGCTCAAAAACTTTCAATGAAACCACCAACACATTAAATTACTCAAAGCAGAAGACCGTAAAAGCTTCACACAGCTTGCCTGTAGAAAGATTCTGAGCAAAATAACAGCACAAGCAATTAGGGCTGAAATGCCAGGTTTAGAAAGTAAGAACATCTCCTTCAGCTGCCAGATTGACAGCAGAAAAGCAATATGAGCAATAGCTCAAACTGTCATCACTGATTTAGAACTAAATGTAATTATGATGATATGTTAAAGGAATATATCTATGTCCAAAGTCATTGAACATTCATACACTGAATAAAACTGGATGGTGCATTTTTAAGTCTATCTCTTTGAAACACCTTTAATAATATGAGAATATATAATTTTATCAAGTTGTTACACAGAATTGAGAAGTATATTGGATGTAAAATACAACAGAATAGACCATCCCTTTAATCGGGGTACCAAAGGAAAACTACTTCAATTTTTTCAATTCACTGAGAACCCTTATTATTTCCTTTATATTAGTGCAGCTATCAGAATTAGATAAAGAGGACCAAATTCTCCAAATGACACATTAAGTCCAAGAAGAGCTTCTTAAATCATAGAAATTCTGACTGGTGACCTGCACGTGTCTTTTGATCTGTCCAATAGCTACCAAGAAGTTAAGAACTTTTACCATACCAGATTACCTGGAGTTCATACAAGTTTATTTATGAGAAAAAGTCTGCTACACCCGAATAATGATTAAACAAACTGAAGGAACTAATGATTCTGCCTTTAAAGGCAAATATCAGAAGTGACAAGATAATTTGGTCAGCTTTGTGTTTTATTTTTTTCCAAGAATCATGAAGGTACTACCAGAAATGCATTGCCAGGCTTTTCTTTTTCTTCTAATTCTATAACAAACTACCAACCATTTTGTTTACAGCAAAGGTCAGAAAGAAGATTGAAAGGGATAACACCCCACAGCTGAACACTTAGTCATTAAAATAAAACATGGTGATAGCATTTTCATCACAGCCAAACAGAAAAAAATGCTTATGATGTTTTTTATAAGACTGAAAATTACACATTCTGGTGATACTGCAACACAATTCCTTTCTAATGTGTTCATCCTAACTAGGGAGCTGCCCTGGGGACTGGGGGTATTACATTTCACTGCATGCTGAGTTTCTGTTCTGTCAGTATGCAAGACCAAGTGGTTTGTCCTGGAGGTAAAGCTACATCTAAGCACTGAGAGAAGTGATTTTGTAAGCCTCCCTCACAAACAGAAAGAGTACTACTGGCCAAAATTGTTGGCAAATAGTAGGTCATAAAATAAATTTATGATGACGTCAGCCTGGATGAAAAGAACAAGAAATTGCTTGCATTCCACATTTGGAAAATAGCTTCAGTAAAGACTGCTGGGAAAATGATTTATTTTAGAAATGCTGGCTCATTCTGTCTTGACATTTCACTTAATGTCAACTTTTATTTTTGCATTGGAAAGGCATTTTTCATTCCAAAATTGCCTTTTTCTAAAGAGAAGGCTAACAAACATTTCAGATGACACCTCCAAAGATGCATTTGTTTGAGGTTCTTTCCCTAAACAGACTTAAAATTTTCTTATTTGTTTTTTTCAACCAAAGCAACAAGTCTATTACCTGACCAGCCTTAATTCAAAGGTTTAGAAAGCTTGCACATGTGGAGATCATATCAGATGTTTACTACAAGAGCATGACACTGTGTTATTAAAAAGAAGAAAAAATATCATAAAAAGATTCCTGTCCTGCCCTTCATCATTTCCGTCCTTCCAACTCCAATAATTTTCCTCCTTTACATCAAATCAAATTTTCAGTTCTTCTTGTAAGCAGCAAGGTCTGTTTCCAAGCAGCAGTCTGGTTGATATCTTCCTTCTCTCACAGTAAATCTATTAACTCTTTCCATTTGTTTTTGCTATATTCTAAGCTCTACCCTTCTCTACCCTTAGCATCACTTCAGCCTGGCAGATGTCTGGACTCCACCTCTCCTGGACCCAGGTCAGTTCCACAACCGTTTTCTAAGCAACAACCTGTCCCAGTTCAGAAAGATGTTAATGGTGAGCAGTAAAAATAATTAAGCAATCCAAGCACCTATACACATAAGTAATTAGTCAAGTAGTAGCAGGAAGCAGACAGTATGTTCTGAACAAGTTCTATTAATGAAGAATGGTCTGACAGAGGCAATTCTAATTGCACCATGTTATGTCTAATCTAATTATGCAAATAGCTTATTTGCAGTCTAAATCATTGCTGTCAGCTCAGACACTAAAATCTTGTGATATCACACAGTGCTAGTGAAATCTAATGAGAACATCTCTCTTGCCTATGTGTTGGTTCTGCCTGAGAGCGAGTGTTGCATTGCTCTGAGTACTCAGCTGGTTGGAAATTCCTTCATGAAAACGTTCTTTAAGAGAAGACTCAGGTGGGGATTATCTCTAAATTGTTCCTTCTTCGGATCTACTAATGGCTTAACTTTGGTTACTTCCAAAGCCATTATGAAAGGACTGCCATCTTCATAAAGAATATTCATCATTACTACAAATCATTTTTTGCGTATTCTTAACACCAGCTCCTACTACAAGCCTTTGCCAAGCAGATTTGTTGTTCATTGTAGTAGACAGAGCAGCCTTAGTAAGAGGGCCAATACAACAACCTATTACACATCACTTAAGACTGGTGGAGAGAAAGTGGGTGCAGCACTTGAAAGATTCCTGAAGGCAAGTGATGCTGATAGACAATTAGGGAAGGTAACACATAAAAGTATGAAATCTCTAACCTATACCTGTGATTGACTCCAGCAGATTGCAAACTGTTAAGTAAAAATTATTCAGAAAGTCTGAGAGGTAAAGTACCTGTGGCCTAAATGCTTAAAAGATTCAAACTCCTATTATAATTGTGAGTTAAGTGATCAGCATTTTGAAAGTTCCTAGTAGGTTTTTTTTTTTAATCGATTTCTATGAAAAGACCAAATGTTCAGTACTTGTGTCAAAGACCAGGTTGCTTGAGAGGTACAGAGGAACATGTACACATTTTGAATTCCGTCTTCTAAATCATATTACACAGAAACAGACAGCAAGTCACTCTTGAAGATGGAATTCTTTATGCGCAGACTAACTGCTACCATACAGACACAAAAATTCAAAGACAAACTTTGCTGAAAGACAGGCATTCACTGACAGGATGGAAAACATCCAGAAACCCAGCCTCCCAGGTAGACCCTGGCAGACATATTCTATTAAAGAGCAAGACTAGAAACAGGTAAACAAAAATGCTTTGTATCCTCTGAGGAGCACATATCAGGAAGAGAATTATTCTCTTCACACTGCAGACTTAGTTTGAAATACAATTTTTTTTCTGGGTCCTCTATAAAGTTTGACATATCCTTCCAAATAACTCTTCTGTAATCTTTAAAAAAGAAACAGCCACTTCCTAGCTTTATATATGTACTAATGTGTGCAGGCATGCATAGAGATGTACTTATATAGTTCTACACCCTTAGTTTTGACAAATCTGCTTTTCACTGGGCTGCTTACATTTTCAGGGAGAGGCTAAAGGCTCTCTGGAACTATATGCCCCCACATCACCAAGCATTTTGCTCATGATAATGGATCATTTAAAGGTTTGACTATACCACTGTGCAAGGAAACTATAAGTTTTCAAAATCTTTGCTGCTCAGATTGCATATTCTTCCAGAATAAATTTTTAGACTTGGGAAAAAATGGAAATGGCAGGAGATCTTGATTTAGATCCTTTATTTATTTATCTGGGTACCTTATTTCCTTATCTCTGCACAGACACATAAAACTATCAAGCTGAGTAGATCTGATTTTTAAAAAATGGGAATTCATATGAGGGAAAACTCTTTGGCCCCTCCTGAGTCTCTCATAAAATAGACAATACTCATGAGTTCATACAGAAATTGAGCACACAGAAATATATTTTGCAAATTTAGGCCTAGATTTTGCAAACAAATACAACTTTACTCAGACAAATAAATCAAATTAAAGGGGTGTTTGAAGGTCAATGTTTCCCCATGTTTGTAGACTGAAGTTTCACTTTTCTATTACCAGTGTTAGTCCAAAGTTTTCTTCCACTGTTTTTTGCTTTAGGTTTTCCCTTCTAATACAGACGGGTTACACACCAGAAGCTCCCTAGGATCAGTTTTTCTTCTAAATATCTAGGAGTATTCTAGTTGTTTTGAAAAAATCTATCAATTTCTGATAAGCATAAGGTCTTATTTAGAAATTTTTAATGTCAACTCCTTTAACACTTCCCATTCTTAAAACAAATTTCAGAGATAACACTGCGTCTCTTTAAAGTTTATTTACATTGGATGAGACCCATGTTTTCATTACTTACAATTTCAGTAACATTAACCATTCATTTCAGTTACCCAGACCTTCTAGTATTTTTATTTCACTTTAAAATCTGTTCCACAGAACAAAACACTTCATATTAGTAACATTTTCTAGCCATTCTACTGAAAAGCATTAGAGCCTTCCTTCTGTGGACAAGACACTGAAAACATAGAAGAATGAACTGCCTTTTGCACAAAGGACATTCATTTTCTTTGTATGCAAAATTCATCCAAATTGTCATATTCTAGATATGATTGTCATATTCTAGAATAGTGGCACATTCTCTCATATTAAAAAAAAAAAAAAAAAAAAAAAAAAAAAAAAAAAAAAAAAGAAAGGTTCACAGTCCTACTAAGACTAGGGAAGTAAACTTAACCAGATCCTTCTTCTCCAGCTTCTACTTTATTTACATCTCTTTCTCTGCTATGGATTTTGCCAGAAAATATAAGAATTTTACTTCACAAGATGTACAGCCAAGGAAATCCAATAAAAAATGTACATTAAATAGTTCTAGAGTCCAGTCAAGACTCTCTGGTTTGTACTCAGTAGACATAACATATACTCCTGTAATATTTGTCCAAAGTATTCCCTATATCAAAGGGAATACTTAAACTAAGTTATATTGTATAATAATCTTTTGTTTCTAGGATTTGTTTCTAGGATTCTTGTCATGTATTACAGGAGAAAAAAAGATGTACTGAATGAAAAGGAAAAACAGGTTAATGAGGTAAAATGGTGTTCCTGATAACTGTTTAACCCAGATGGCTACTACAGATGTCAAGTAAATAATTTATCATAAAAATACTTGGCTGATCATTGTCTTCCTTAGATTCTAAAGCTCATGTATTGGAACTGAGATCAATGATAACTAAGTTTTTAAAATATAAACTATTTTAAATGCTAAATTCCCAAGAAAAGAAAACAAAAACTAACAAACCAAACAAAAACTAAATCCACCAGGACACAAAAACCTCTGGAATTTCTGAAGAAGACCACAGAGTATTCCTCTTGCTCTTTCAGTGACAACATGAAAAAATATAAGCATGGATTTTGGATATTTCAGGGGAAGTAATTCAAGTCAAGAAGACTTCAGGGAAGGCCAGAGTGTTAAAATTCTACTTCAAATCATTACCCTGCACATGTCAGAAAATTAATTCAAGGACATTGATTTCTATTTAACTTTGTTGTAGGGTCTGTCAGAAATGAGTTTAGGGAGTTAATGACTTTTTGAAAATATGAGTCAGTAATCTGAGATATACTGAAACTCATGCCTTGCAAACAGAGTTGATATAGTGAAAAAAAACTCACCCAGCCAATATTCCTTTAGGATCTGGAGCCTGGTACTTTTGTGGCCAAAACACTGACCTCTTCTACTTCACTTCAAGAGAACTTAGTTATCTGAACCAATAATGTTATTTTCTCCCTCTTGTGGAATAGTCACCAGAAAGCAATATATTGCACTGCTTCGTAAAGAAGGAGCCAATACACCACACCATCCTAAAAGTATTGTTGTAAACTGAAAAGTTCAGTTGGTCAAGAATATGAAAAATTTAACTTCTTTTCAAAAAATCCCATGGGAAAGTTTTTGATTTTTTTTTTCACAGAAGGGGAAAGTAAACATGGTTCTTTAAGGTTTACCTAAATCTAAATATTTCAGCTGTCAAACTGAACTGAACTACAATTTGTCTGCTTTAATACACTACCCATTTTTCTACAGAATAAAGTCCACAGGTTTTGATCTGGCATAGATGTTTTCCTTCTCATACAGTGGGAGGAAGAAAAAAAAAATCAGAACCATTATAGGCAATTGAATATAGGTATTTTTGAAGAAAAATGCAGTTATTTGGGAGAAATATTGTCATAGAGTTGTATCGTTTACTCTATTGTAATTTTTTTAAAATTTTTTTTACACTCAAAGGATGAATACTTATTTGTTGATGCTTTGTTTAACCAAGTATTAACAATATCATTTCATAGAAAAGCTAATTAGGTTACTAGTTTTTCTTTAATGTGATGAATAGCTAGCATGTTGTGATATATCTCTTTCTGCAGTTATAGGAAATATTGCTTTCTACTTTAGGCATACTGTCAACACAAAAAATATTTATCATACAATGAAAATAGAGTATATGACAAGCACAAGACAGATTTGGTTTTGTTGGTATTTTAATTACATAATTTACAAAAAATCTGCTCCTGTCAGCTTGGACTTTTCAAGTCCATCTTACAAATCACCCCCTTGATGGAAATTATTCAGAGACTTACCTGACAAAGCAGGGATGGCTTTTATAACTTCTTAGCTGTTATAAACCAGTATGGGTCAGAGCTGAGCATCAGAGGCCTAGTAAGAAACCTGAAGAGTGTGACAGTATGCTACCCTAACACTTCCTCTCCCCATTCCCTCTTGATACACATCTATTTTAGTACAACAGAAAAAAGCAGCATCAAAGTGACTCTTTTTTTCTCCTTCACAGGATTATATTTATTTACTGCAGGAATATAAACTGAAATATTTAAAAATACAGCAAAATAAAATTTTGCTTTAATTTCAATTACTGGCACAGCAGAGCACTGCAAATGGCTGTGTACACCTAAAAGATGAGTTTTCAATGAAGGGAAGGGAAAGGAAGGGAAGGGAAGGGAAGGGAAGGGAAGGGAAGGGAAGGGAAGGGAAGGGAAACATTTACTTCTATACGTACTGCCTCTGAAAGAGCTCATTTTCTTCCGGATTTAGATCTCACATAATCTTATATCTCAGAAGCATCTATTCTGGACGCCAAGTAAGCTCTAAGTTTTGCACTGAAAACTTGGGCCCTTAGTGCATACATTGGCCACATCTTAATTTCATGTTTGGATGTGACATCAGCTCACAGCATCACTTGGATACAACAGGGATTGTAGATATAGTTATGCTTCACTGCTCTTGGTATCTAAAGCAGTGCACATCCCTGTTGGACATCCTTCATCAATTCTACCCAGGATTCCCTGGAATCTGTAGCACTACATGCTCATAATATTAACCATTCCTCAGCCAAGCTACTTCTAGAGACCTTCTTCTGTACTAGGTACCCATTTTCACAAACCTTTGGGAGCTTAATTACCTTTTAGGCTTCTACCTGTTTGCAAAATTTGACTGAAATATTTGGAGAGGAGAGGATGGGTGAGAGGTAAAGCTGGAGAAAAGCACAAGGCAATGACTAAACTGACACATTTGTAAAGTGCACTTAAACAAAAAAAAACAACAAAAAAATTTCCAACTAAGTTCTGCACATAAGGCATCATATAAAATTTGCAGTGTGTGTGCCAGAGAACTAAAACATGCTTTACCATATATTATCAGATCACATGCAGAAACAAACAAATGCATTATTCATGACAAACCACAATGATTAATGTGTCTTCAAATTCATATTGCTTTTCCTTATAGTTGTAAAGAGATTAGTTTGTTTAAATGTATGAAGTGTAGCTTCACAAAGTTTACTAAATAATTTTAACTATGTCTTTGTCATTGGAAGAGTCAATATTTCCCCTTAGAATGGCTCTGTGATGAACCCATGAAGTTTGATGACCTAAAACAACCAAGACAGTATTTACATGCTCCTGAATGACAGAGTAGGTGATTAAATACTTGCACTTTTTTTCAAGCACAGGTGTAGAAAATATTATCCACTGATCATTATGTTTTTCTTTCACCTATAATGCATAATTATAATATACATTCTTATTATAGGGTACTGCAGACAAAAGAAATAATGTAAAAATGGACCAGGACATAAACAGTGTCTGAGGCTTTTAGATATCATCAAGACATTATGACAATAAGCACCTTTGTGTAAAAACATAGATCTTCTAGTATCCCTTAGACACTATTAAAGACCTTATTAAATGTCTTCCCCCCAAGAGCACAAGTCATGCATTGCTCAAGATGCAGCACACAGTGGCACACACTTTCAAACCAGCTGTTCTATGGTGTCTCTGCATATCCATACAGGTCAAAAATTTAGAAGCATTCTATCAGATCCTGCATCTTAACTTTTGATCCCTGTGGACTTTTCCAGAGATAATTCCAAGTCTAATTGGCCAGCATATTTCCATGGCTGCTGCTAGTTTTTCAGAAATATTACTGTTTCCATTCTTCACACAAATGTTCCCAGTCCCTGAACAGATTTTTTTGTTGTGCAACCTTCTTTGAAATGCACAATTTTGACACATCAGTCTTGCATCAGCTGTCATTTCTCCATCTTGTGAACATGTAGAATCTTAAGTATATTTTCTGCTTCTGCTAACCAAGTAAAACACATACAGAAATCCCCAACCTTAATTTAAAAAGCAGTCTTTTTTTCTTCATCCATTGCAATCAATTTTTCCATTGGACATTCATATTAAATCACATAAAATGCACCAGTTTGCAATGCTATTAAGCTAACTTCCAACTCAGAGTATAATTGCTTCTAAATATTATTCCAGGCACTGCTGTTGGAGTTTTATATTTTTGTCTCAGAATCCCAGGAATAGATACTGTGCCACTTAGCCTAAATTCTAGCAGCCACAAAGATGTACCACATTTTGAATTACAAAGGATGTTTATTGGCCTTACAGCTCAGGGGATGAACTTGCTTTTTATCTGTTCTCATGTACAGTGAAAATCCAGAGTAAACTGACATTAACAAAATTTGGATTTGAGCAGAGAGCAATAAACAGCCCAATGAAATAAAAAAAATTATTGCAGTGTGATTTCTTGTAAGCAACTGCAGTATCTGTATTTTATTTCAATAGGTTATACTTTGTCTCTTCAGTATACTTTCTCCAAACTAGAGGTTTTCTGATCATTAAAATGCCAGAAAAATAATTATTAATCTGGATGAAATATCTACATACAAAATCAAAACCACAAGTGGTTTTGCATCAGGTCATTGTTAAGTGCTGGTTCACAGGTTATTAGAGAATCTGTCTACCACAGGAGGTTGTTTTGTTTTTTTAAAGAAATCCACAATATACATTCTTCAATATAAGTGATATTTACCTTTCTTTCCTCAATACTGGATACCAAAAAGGTAACGTTTTCTCAGAAAAGTTCCTGCCTTTTTTTTTTAAAGTGTCTTTTTGCATACTATGACAGACACATCTTTTGAAACTTTCATTTCAATTCCCCGTTGCCATCCCCTACATGCCTTTGATTCCTTTGTTTATCACCTTTCAAAAATTAACTAAAGAAAAAAAAAACAAAAAAAAACTTCCTTCTCATCTCCAGCCTCTCCCAGCAACACCACATCTCTTTCCAATGATGAATAAACCAAACTCAACTGATAATTACGCACCCTCTGAACCTTCACTGATTAAAGATGAACTTTTGTCAAAAAAAAAAAAGTTTCCTTAAGAAAAATACTAAGTTCAGGCTAGTTCCAAATTATCATTTTAAATAAATTAAACAGATTTCAAACAGAGTGTTATCTAAACTGCATTTAATATGGTTTCTTTCATGAAGGACCCCAGTTACTATGAAGTTGGGCTTGTTATATTCTGATCTCAGAAAGTTTTCTCAATGACTAGCTAACTGAAATTGCTCTGTATTTAACAAACTGGTACTATTTTAGTGAACTTTGCTAAAATAAGATTGCTTGAATGCTGTCTTCTGGAAGTTTCCCAAGAAGCACATATAAGATTACAACCATGAACAGTTTATCGGGCTGCATTTTAAATCCTTACAGAAACTAAAGCCATGACAAGATAGGATAAGTTTATCATCAAACATACTTTCATCTGAATTTGTAAGCTAGCTGAAATCCAAATACTTCCTGGCACTGTGTTCAGTTTTATAGGAAACATCCAAAAGCTTAGAAAAATTGAGTTTCCACTGACAGATTTCTTAGTATCATGTCAAGTGATAGAAGTCTGTAGTGGCTTATGAGTAGCCAAGATTCCCAGCTTTATTACCTTTAGACAAGGGCTCTTTATTCTTCTATTTTTCCTTTCAAACCAAAGAGACATTGGTGTTTGAAATCTCCATGAAGTGGTTTTAGGCTTTGTCCTTCACACAACATACTGGTGCTCAAGGCAGGATGATGACCTTGTATTTATTGCCACCACCTCCCCCCAATTCCTTCAACAGCCTCAGCTTTGAAAGGTACTGTTTTCCAGAGAGCTCCTTCAGGCAAGACCCCTTGGACACTCACTTCTGGCAATAAATATAAAACATACAGTTATTAGCCCCACATATTTTTTCCCACCTTGACTATGCCTCTCTCCCTTCCCTCCACATTGTTTATTGGCAGGTGGTGACACATGGCACACCACCTTCCAGCTAAAATTACATTTTTTCATCTTCACAATGATGAGCTTAACAGTCAACAACTCCAGAATATGGTTTCTCATCTAGAACTGTGGTCCTTACTATCTGAGATACCTATGGTGCACCTGTTGGCTTTGCAGTTGAATTTTGTCACAGCCCCTCACTCTGGGTAAATGAATCTTATTTAAAAATTTGGCATGTCACTGGAGGTTTACCTGTAGTACTAGGAACATAAGTACCTTCCCAAGCATCTGACCCCCTGTAAAACAGTCCCTTCTTTTGTGTTACTGAGGAATGCTAGGCTGCATCCCATGACCTTAAGATGTTTTATAAAATCAGACCATAATTTTGGTTGGAAAAGGCACTTAAGACCATAAGTGGGAAAGGCATTTAAGACCACTTAAGACTGTAAATCTAACCCTATTAAGTTCACCACTAAACTATGTCCCTAGGCACCACATCCGCAGGTCTTTTAAATACCTCCAGGGATGATGACTCCACCACTTCAATGGACGGCCTGTTCCAATGCTTGAAAAAAAATTTAGTGAAGAAATATTTTCTAATATCCAACCTAAACCTCCCCTGGCACAACTTGAAGCCATTTCTTCTCTTTGTATTACCTCCTACTTGGGAGAAGAGACCAACACCCACCTTGCTACAACCTGCTTTCAGGTAGTTGTAGAGAGTGAGAAGGTCTCCCCTGAGCCTCCTTTTCTTCAAAGTAAACAATCCAGGCTTAACAAATCCAATTGCCTCAGATGCTCCTCTTAAGACTTGTTCTCCAAAACCTTCACCAACTTTGCTGCCCTTCTTAGGAAAGACTCCTGCACATGTTCTTGTGGCGAGGGGCACAAAAGTAAACAAAGCATTTGAGATGTGGCCTCACCAGTGCAAAGTACAGGGGCAAGGTCATGTCCCTATTCCTGCTGGCCACACTCGTTCTGATACAGGCCAGGATGTTACTCTTCCCCAAGCCTGTAGTGTTGGTAGAGTCCTGACAATTATCTGAGTGGATTATTGGACAGTGGATTATTTTCTTTCATTTCCTTTTACTGTTTCTTCAGAAGTAGATTTTTACTTCTGCAGAAGAATCCTTGGCATGCATTTACATAAAGTAATTATTTCTATACCTAGAGCTGGTTTTATCACAAAATTTGAAATAAAAAATAATTGGATTAACATACGTGCAAACCTTCTGCCAGGAATCACATGGAAGAAACAATGTTCCCATTGGAAGAGTCACATCGAGACATTGATTAAAAATCCCATTCATGATGCTGGAAAAACTCAACTAGAATTTCTGGTGCTCATGAAGGCCATCTAATATGTATTAGCTGGCTTAACAAACCATATTATATTTAAAAAAAAAAAACAGCAAAGTAGATAAACAGTGCATTCACCAGCTGTGCATAGAAAAACACATTATCTCCCACAGAAATATAGCAATTTTACACTTCTGTCTTGAGGAAGCAACTGCTAAGACCAAGTAGCTGGTCTTTCCTGCAAAAATAACTTCCACACTCTTGAGCAGCAAATCTTAGCTGTCTTGCCCCCTGCCTGGTTCTCCATGCTTCTTTAGGATGAACAAGGAACTCCCACTAGACATTACTTGCTGCTAAACACTCTGGTTAATCTCTTTAAATTTGCTCATTTTAGATTTTAGCAAAACTGCATATAACACTGGAAACTACCACAGTATCCTCACTTACCTGCAACCCATTAACAAATAAGCACTTAAGTAGTGATACTCATGAAAACCCTACAAATAGTTCATTTCCAAAGTGCTCTTTTCACATTGCAGAGCTGATTCTGCATAGTTTAGGACAACCACTCCCTTTCATCAGGAATAGTTTCAAGGCTGTGCACAGTTCCATTTCATTTATTACTTCTCTGTCACAGAAAATATTCAACATTTTGGTAACTCCTTTCTTCCCTGGAATACTCAAGAGGGCTTTAACTTAAAGCCTCAGTCAACCAATCACACCAAATAAGTATACAAAGAAAATGTCTGGGGGTTTTTTTCTGCAGCATTTTGAGGTACTTTGATGACCATTTCACTCTGGTGCAATTGCCCACCTGAAGATATAATTATTCAGTGGCAGCAAATCCTATAATCTGTACACTTCATTTCAGAAAATGTACCAGCTGGTGCAATTTTCACAACATATGAAATATGAAAGCGCATAAATTTGATTATGGTAAAAAAAAGAGAGAGCAGACATTAAGCTTTTGGAAAACTACTGACACATACACACACAAAAAAACAAAAACCAAAAACAAACAACAACAAAAAAACCAAAGGAAAAAATAAAAAAACAGCACCAAAAAACTCCAATAAAATCTACTGGACTTTCATACTGAAAAAAGGATGAAAAAAAACACAGCCAGAGCAGTTCTGACATCAGGGAACTGCATTTGTGGCAGGGCCAGTAATACACAGGAATGACTACTCTGAATGGGAAGGAATTATTTTTAAGTGAAACGGCTGCTGTGAATAAGCTGTGGGTATAGTGAAGTTCTGCTTTTAATAAAGACTGGAACCTGACAGCCACAGCTACAGCAAATAATAAACTAAATTCATGCCAAAAGAACATAAACTCTCATCTCAAAATAATTACATCAGAACTTTCAGAGTCACAAAACAAGGACACAGGAAAATAGAGGCTGATGTGTCCTGCTGTGTATCTATCCCCTAAGGAAAGGGTGTAAGGGGATGAGCCTTACACAGGTGAGGATGTGCTGCAGAAGCTTCTGGCTGCATGGGACTCAAACACCATAGTCTGCAAAGTGTAAGATCTGTCTTTCCTGCACACATACCTGCACAGGGGACACAAGCACGGCACTGCTTTCCTTTCCTTCCCTTCCACTGCAGCAGTCAGTCATATCTCTGGATGAAGAAACATAAAACAAGAAAAAAACTGTTTCTTTCTCCCAGCACAGGCAAAGCTGCACTTAAGTGCAGTGCCTTGCCCTGTTCTCTGAAATGATCATAGCAAGACACAACTGCAAACTGCCCTACAGCAGCTTGCCAAGCTGTTCTATCCTTCACCTGGGAGCTGACTGCAGGTTTTGCTGACTTCCCTGCCAGCCCCAGGGTGTTACTTTTGTGCAGACTGAGGCACAGCTCCAGGCTCATGCACCCATAGGCAGCTGAGCCCCACCACCCACCCCATGACCCATTCCCTAGAAATGCCAGGAGCTTTGGCAGCACATGATTCCCATCCAGGACTTCTCCTCTTCCTCTAAGGCAGGGTGGCAGCTGTCAGACAAAACATGCTGATTGGGAAATTAATGATTCACCCGCCAAAGCCAAGAACACAGCTCAGCTGAGCTGTGTGGCAGCCACTGTTTCTCTCCTCTGCCAATAATCTCAAGAGGAACAAAAACCAAAAGGTTCTCTGGCCTCATAAGCATCACAGCGAGAGAATTTTCTGAGATGGCTAAAGAAAATCTTCCATCATCTTTGAAAATGCAGATATTCCACTTAATGATTGAGGTGTTGGCTCAAGAGTTACTCTAGGAAGTACAGAGATATAGTATAGGTGAATTGCAGTCTTAGATGAAGCTTTGCATTTTGGAGATATTTTTAACTTTTTATGAACACTTATTTAGTTTTCTCAGATCTCACTACTGCAGAAAGCCAATTTTTTTAAAAGTTTATATTAGATCAATAGCTAGCCTGTTAGCCCAATCACTTACTATGTATTGTGCTACATAGGCCCCGAGCAAACAGTTATTGGAGATTTCGCATGAAGGCAACTTCAGTAATAAGCATGTTCCAAATTAAATTATTCTTTATTTGATACTTGGTTTGACCTAGGGAAAAGTAGAATATTTTTTCAAAGGAACTCATAGAATTAGAGCGGATTTCTTCTCAGCTTAAGAATTCATCTTCAGCTCAAACACAGTGAAGGAATGCATGCAGGCAGGAAAAACCAAGATGTACAGATAAGTCAAAAACATTGAATAACATTTAAGAAAGAAGAGAAGGAAGAGATGGAAGAGATGAAGTGACAACAGACATGGTCTCTGGAGACAGCACATCACAGTGATTATACGACCAGGAGACACAGAACTAGCACAGAATAGATTCATGCGACTTCAGGCTCCAGCCTGCCATCACTTATTAGAGGGTGAGAAAGACCTTTATCACTAAAGAAAATGTATTTCAATCAGAAGGAATAGTACTCCTTGCAAGCATGGGGCATGAGACTCTCCCCTTAAAGATTAATATTAAAACTCTAGTACTAAAAAGGAGATGCTAAATGAAGAAGTAAAAATCTCTTTGGGGATATTTTTTGCTGCCTGTATATAATACAGTCATAAAAGACAGCATCCTACAAAGTGTCAGGTTACAGCATAATCTCAAATAACAAGGCTGGATATTAAAGTCCCATGGTTATCAGAGAAAAAATTAACAGGGCGAGATATGTATAAATTACGGGGAAAAAATTGTGTTCTATGTGACCACAGTAACTCATCTTCAGGGAAAGGCTTGTTTTTCAGACATGTGAGTACCCACACGTCCATCAACTTGAAGAGGCTCAGTCCCTCCAGGGACATGGGGAATGGCAAATCTATGACAAAGAAGCAATCTTGCTGAAAAACACCTCTCCTACAATACCTTTCTGATTTTGGCCACCCATAGGCCTGGGAAACTAATGTAAACTAGTGATAACTTAAAGCAAGTAGAATCCTTTGTTGATTTGAAAACTTCTAATTCTATAGAAAGATTGAAAATGCTCATCAGGAATTACATTACTAAATGTAATTGTATTCAGCAGAAGAAGATATACCGCAGCTTTCTAATGACAGTAGCATTTCAACCAGCTAATTGACTTGTAATACTGAAAAAAAAATAAAATACTATGAAACGTAACCCCAAAGAATATGAGTATGCTAGACAGAACCAGCTCCTTATAGAGTATGATGACAAACTTTGGACTCAGTTCAGAACCAGCCCTGGCTTGAATGAAGCTTTTGTAGGAGATCTGCACATTTCCCAAAAATATCAGAACTGTCCCTGCATACACTGAGTAGAAATGAGGGGTGAGAGGCAGCTTTACACACATTTAACAGTCCAGAAGAGGCTACTAGATATGTGCATCTGGTATTCAAGCTCCCACCACTGCTGATGGAATTCTGGTCAATACAGGCACTGGTTAGTTGATACAGTCAGCTAAGGTGCTTGCCCACATAGAGTATGAGATTAAAAGCTCTCTCATCTTCATTGACTGTACTGATTTTTAGCTCTCCTGAAGATGTGGAACACATCAGTGTAGGTCTTCTTTTTGTGAGCTGAACCCCATCTTACATCTCCTTTCTTCATCTATGGTGTTTTGTTCCCAAGTTGTGACATTTTTGAGCTGTCCAAAGATGACACAGTGATAAATAGAACATTTCCTTTCCATATGTAATCTCTATGTGTTCCCTAGCAGCTTTTCTTCTCCAGAGCTATCAGGCTGGTATTCTCCATGAAGAACACATTGACTTTCTAAGTAAGTTATGATGCTTCTCTATATTGCCTGGAAATGTGAAATGTTGATCCATATGCCAGGACAGACAACTCTGTATGCCTCATAGAAAGGTGTCTTTGAAATCATATAGACCTTAAAACAGGATTTCTTCACTTCTAAATGAGAAAACCTAGCAGGAGAGCTTAAAAAGCATTTAGTACCCAACCTTATCACCATCTGGTCAGATCTGATTATTATGCAATCAAGCTATCTCCTGCTAGCTGCACCACAGGGGAATTCTTTTAAGAGGGCTGCCAGTTACCATATATAACTGTAGCAGGGAATAAGTGGAATATATGACTAGGATTTTGTGCCAGAAGTGCTTGCTTTAGTTTAAGGCACCAATTATCCCACATCTAAACCAACATATTTGTGTAGATTAAATAATTTACATAAAATTAAACAGCAGATTTGCAAAGTGTCATTAAGGCACCTGAACCAGATAGAACATTTACACCTTCACTACAAATGGATCACAAGAGCTCCAAATGCCAAAATTAGTGTGAAAATTAGTTTCCTTTAAGAGAACAGAGGCTTCTTTGTTAATAGGAGTTTCACACATAAAAAATAAAAAAGTTGTGGAAGACTGCCTGTTCAACCCCATATATTCACAATGAATATTAGAAGCTTTTAATTAAGTTCTATCACACCAGCATTAAAACTGAGTTGTTGTAGAAACAGAAGCTGCTAAACTACAAAAATAGAACAATTTTTAATCACTACAGTAAGAATACTGCGAGTTAATTTTTTTAGGACTAAAAAGACATAGACTGATATTTTCACACGTGGATAAAAAAGAAAAATAACTTCTGTGAATATCATGAATCTGGAAAGAAACAATCAGTGGTTATAGCACAGGCCAAAGACAAGAAACAGAACAAAATGTACTTCCCACACAGAAAATCTTAGAGATCTGTGAAGCCAAAATCACTCTACAATATTCAACAGATACTATTTACCCTAGAGAATTATTTTTACCTTTATATTAAATTAAGTATGGTTAACCTGGGGTTGGTTGTCTTGTGTTAATTTTCTTAGATTTCAAGCTCCATGTTTTTAAGTTTAAAATTTTTTAAACTATATTTTGTTGTCACTTGGACTTACAGTATAACACACGTATCAGTAGGGATTGTTCCTTTGCTGCATGAAGAAAATCACTTAGGCTAAAGATATCAGCAAAGTAACCTTTTTTTCCCACCAAACTTCTATAAAAATCTTAGCTAGAGATATTATTTTGATTCTTGATTAAGGTTATGCAAAGATCTTGCTTTTACCTGCCAAGTTCATCACTTAACTGTTTCTCAAAGAGCCAGAACTTATGTCAACCGGATAAAATCCTGATGATTTATAACAAATTAAAGCCATCTATATCACAATTTCATACACAATAATACATCAAATTATTCTCTCCAGAGTTTGACAGAACTATGGTAAGCTCCAGGACCAGAGGTATCTGCAAACATTATAGTAGAAATTGAGATATATTCATTCTTAGTGGTTTACAGTTCACTTGTTAAAATGTCCACAGCATCTAAACACGGAAGTCTCAACCAGAGACATAAAAAGCTGCCAAGTATTTCGATATCTTTTTAAGCTGTTGTTGCTATTTTTAACAGTTATATATTTCATTATAATTAGATTGCCAAACCTTCACAGGGTCAAGCACATGTCCCAGCGAACAGCCATGTCTGAATGGCATTAGTCAATTTTGGATCTAAGCTTTCTACCATGGGAGCTGAATTCTGGGATACTGACAGCTGCAGAGCCCATAGCCCTTGCCAGGCCCCATCTGCAAAAGCAGGAGAAATGTTGTGATGCTATGGAACCATCATGGCACTTATTCACATTTTTTGTGTTTAATATAATTTAGGTAGTTTGGTATATCTTTCTTCTGCTTTTTTTTTCCTTTTTTTTTTTTCCTCCCCTTATACCAGAGTTTTACATGCCAGTCTTGAAAAGACCAAGTACAGTTATTTCTATTAATATGCATATCAGGAAAATTGGACTCTGAGTGAGCATGAGAAACTCTTCAGCTCTCCAGGATATATTCTATTCCTATAAATTTTTTAATAGATATACCAGAAAAGGCACCTGAGACTCATACTTGTTTGGAAAAAAAATTGCAGATACTGAAGGTTAGCATCAAAATTCACAGATTATCAGTAGAAAAATCATAGCAATCACAGTATAACAACTGTGAAAGACAAGAAAACAACAAAGCTTATCTTGCATCTTAGCATCTGAGTGTTCTCAGATAACATTCTCATCTGAGAACTATTTGAAATACTTTTTATACCACCCACTCTGCCTGCACAGGATTTAGGGTCTGAGAAATTATATCGTAATAGAATATTCTGATTAAATCATTTCTGCATAGGTTAAATGATATTTCAATGGATACCTTCAGAGATATGTGGAGTATATGATATATAGACTAATTTTTCACTGTTTTTTCTTACTTTAAAACAGATCTTCATACTAAAAATCCTGCAAAAATCTCAACCAATGAGACATTTGCTGTGTAACTTGAAAGCATACTAATTGTTAGCGATAAGCAGGTAATTATTTTTTTATTCAGATACTTCAAGCTATTGTCCAGATACATAGACTATAAAAATAATAGGGAAAAAAACTCTAGAAATTTTAATTTCCCTTTGTAATTTTTAGTGTATGAATTCTCAATACAGAGCTTTTGTGTCCTTGCACACACCTAAATATTCGTATGATACCAGAAACAAATACTAATTTTGTGGAAAAAAAATCAGATTTGGTGGAGTGCATGTTAAACATTGACAAAGTCACTGAGTTTTTACCTTTTTTCCCATCCACTGTGAAGCTGACACATCTGTATTCTTCATAGTCCCTGAGATGGACATCCAGACACCGTTCTGAGAAGGACCGGTTCAAGATTTGGGAAGATCAGTTCTCAGGTTTTAGTTAGATCAGAAAGTTGGGAACTATGGAAATTTGAAGTGGAACTAACTCATATTCATAAGTGAAAAATCACAAAGTTGTCTTTGTGTGCTAGGGCTAGAAATTGTCATATCTTGCCTGTATATGTGGGGTTGTGAAGGTATCAGCTAAACAGCAGTTCCAGACACCGGAATTTTCTTAACTGCAGTGCAGTGCTCAGTCCTTGCAGGAGTACACTGTACCTCCATTCCCTTTCATCCCTTTTAAATCAGTCCTTTTCTGCTATTCCTTTTAACATTATGTGTGAAAGCTGCATGCTGAGCACAAAGTGTAAAAAAAAAAACAAACCAAAAAACCCCAAAAAAACAAACAAAAAAAAAAACCCAAAAAAAACCAAAAAAACCTTGAACTATTGTACTGGGAAATCTACAAAGTCAAGGGAGGGGAGGATGGTGCAGCCAAAAGCAGCAGAAAAAGGGACACAAGCTCCCAGCAGGATGGAAATTTCTCACTCCAGCTACACCTGCAACCTAGAGAAGAAATTCAGGGCTTTCCTAAATGAGTGGGAAGAGAGGGGAGACATGGGGCAGCATGGCCAAGGTGTGTAAGCTGGGACTAGCACTATGAAGAGGACAACGAGTGTCAGGGGAGGAGATTGTGGGGAAGATGAACCTATGTTCCAGCCAAGAAGGTCTGCTGTAGCAAATCTTCCCACTACTCCCCCCGTGGGTATGGAGGGTGGGAGAGACAATGTGATGACAGGTGGCATATGAAAGACCAAAGTACTCAATGCCTTTTCAGTCTCAGTCAAAACTTGCTCCCAGACCTCTACATATACTAGCGTGCCTTCAGGACAGACAGACAGCACTGGGAGAGGGACAGGTTAGGGAACACTTATAAAAGCTGAATGTATTCAAAGCCAGAGTGAGACATACTCATAAAATTATGTTCATTATCTCAGTCTTATTTATTTCCCTTAAAAAAAAAAACAAAAACCTATAGCTGTTTGCTGAAAAGATAATACTGAACTGATTGCATTTTGAATGTATATTTTATTTACATAAAGTAGAAATAGCTGGCAGTTTTTAAACTCTCTTTAATTCCCACACTATCCATAATAAATGTATCAATATCCAATCTCCTAACAGCTGCAAGATGTCAAAAGAATTCTCTTTAGTGAATAGTCAACATTCCTAATATAAATACCTAGATGTGTTAGAAATATTTAAAGTTTTGATCAGTTTACTAGACAACAGATGTTATGGTGAGTTGGATTTACTTTGAGATACTTCACAAAAATGTCTGTCCCATGGATTTTCAGTTCATAGCAGTTCTTTACCTTAATCACACATAACTGAAAGAGGAGCAGGATTTTTGCAATGGTCTCAGCTTACTGAATTTTGATGATTTGTGGTTTTCATTGTTAGTCTAACTCTGTCTGAGTGTTCTGATTTTTACAAAATAATAGTGCCAAAACATGAATTCTAAAGATACCCACGTATCTTTTCTTTTCTCCATTAATAGTTCTCTTCCTAATACCATCTATTATTTACACAAGGAATGATATTCATATCCAGATTTAACTTCAGACTTTCTCAGCTTGCAGAGTGATCTGGGTCTTTGACTTTGTGCTTGTCATGTCTAGGTATATCTATAGATGATTAACACACTGTCTACAAAATGTTTTTAAAAGTTGAAGAGTTGTCCATCACTGAACACAAAGGAAAATCCAATCACCTTTGAAGACTTTCAAGACATTTGCTGTAGAAATAGTTCTTACATCAAAATTTTCCTATTACTCAAGCAAATAATATCAGAACTAGAATTTCTATGTGAATATAAAAGAATTTAGGATTTCCACCCTTCCCATTCTGAAAACTAAATAACTTTAATATCTCTAGAAATGCAAGAGCACTTTGGAAAACAAATATTTAGACAAACATCTTCTTAGGTTGGAAATCGAAATCCAGACTGATTCTCCACTGTTACTTTGCAGCATTTTCAAGAACTGAACACAGAATATGTTAATTTTAGTGTATCTAATAAACACAAACTAGTTCCAAAACTTCCTGATTTTTAAAAAATTGAGAACTGATCTCTTTGAGAACTTCTACAACTGAGGCCACAAGGAGACAGTTAATTTGAAAGTCTAAGACAATGAAGTTCCCTCCTTGGTTTTTTTTCAATAATCTATTTCCATCTATAAACCACCTAAAATTAAAGACTTATCCCGTTATACTTTGTCCCTCTATTGCTTTTTTAGGAAGCGTTCATACCAAAACCTCACTTCCTAAAGTTGTTACTAATTAAAAAGCATGGAGATTCTGGAGGCTGTCCTATGAACAGGCACACACAAGAACTGATTACATTCACTTCCCTGTTTGTACACAGTTTGAAAATCTACTTCTAGGATCACATGCAGTTGCCTTCAACAGACTGCATAACACCAAGAATGAGATTATTGATTTCCCCTGTGTCAGATTTCACTCTGTAGCCCAAAGAAACTACAAAAACTAGTAAATGAAGACAGCTTAGTGGCTTACAAGAAGTCAAGTGCTTCTTGTAACAAGTTACAAGCATAGATTTAATACTGACATTGTGTAGTAACAGTTCATTAAACGACAAATGTGTATCTAATCTGTGAGCTTTGTAATGCTGAGTTTCTATTGGCCCAGTTTGCTGCTTTCAGGTAAAGTACAGATTAGGAAGACTGCTTGATGACACGGAGGTTGTCTTACAATATGGAGAAATAATTCCCTTAGGTAACTTCTAACCCTTTTACAAGAAAGGACTATGAATCCTCATAGCTTATTTATCTTCCCCGCTCTACCTTTCATGTCCCCATCAATCCTAGTTGTCACAAGTCTAGTTCATCATTTTCTCTTTTGAAACCACCCATTTTTCTTATTCTTACCACTGATCAGATTTTATATCTTCTCAGTACCTTTTCTGGTTCTCCCACTGTCCTTGTTCGGGCCAGGATAGAGCTAATTCTCTGTCTTGTTATTTTGCTTTCAACGAAGTCTCTTGTAAGTAGCTGCACTTGCTGAAATTAACATCAAGTTTCTCAGTCAGTGTCTGCTTTTAGGACTGATAACACTTGATATTTATAGTTACATCTGGAGAATGGTCTGTTGAACCAAGGCCATTGCTCAGTTCTGAGGAACATCTTATACTCTGGAAAGAGAAAGGGAGTGAAGGGGTCACACCTGCAACCCTCCTTTAGGGAGGAGTAGTCAAGATAAATGACCAAAATTGACCAAACAGAGTATTCCAGCCCATATGTGTCATACTCAATTTAAATCACGAGGGTCAAACCCCTTCACCTTTACCTTCAGCCTTTCTTCTTCTGCTCCTGTTTGCTTTGGGATACTGGGAGGATTCTGTCCATTTGTCTGCCATGGGTCCTGATTCTTGACAACCTGAATTCTTGTGTTCCTGCCTCCAGCTCCGACTGCTGCTGACCCCAGGAGTCCAGCCTGGACTTTCCCAGGGCTCCCCTGCAGCCTCGGTGGTGATGGGAGCATTGCTGGGGGGAAGAGAGGAGGAATGTGGTATTGTTTTTCTGTATATTTGTATATAATTAATAATTTTTCCTTTTTTATCATTACTGTTTCATTAAAGCTGTGTAGTTTAGTTTCCAGCCCATAAGTCTCCCTTATTCTCTCTCCTTTCTTTATCAGGGAGGGGAATTAATAGAGAGCATCTGTCATTTAGTTAATTGCCACCCAGCATTAAACCATGACACCCACACACTTCTTGTATTAGACAAACTACTACTACACACCGGATTTGCAGTTTGGAATACAGATTTGGCCACTAACATCACCATATTTCATTTTTCTTTCCTTCAGTTCTTTTTCTAACAATTTCTGACAATTTTTTTGCTTCCCCTGCTACTAAGCATTTAGCTGAAGTTTTTGCAGATCCATTGTATCTCCAAGATCGCTTTCCGAGATGGTGAGGGCTAATTCAGAGATCATTACTGTGCCTCTAAAATGAGGATATTTTTTGTCTCCCATATACATCAGCTTATGTCTGTCAGCACTGACTTTCTAGTGTCACCTTGTGTCTGTCAGTATTGACTTTCTAGTGTCACTTCATCATGTGCTTATCCAGTGCTGTTAAATTCCTTCTCAGCTCTTTCCAGTCCGCTCTTTGTTTTTGATCAGCAAACCTGATCTTATCCATTCTTCATACTGTTTTTAATTTAAATTTTAAGGCACTTAGTTTTTACAAGCCATCCAGATATGCATCTCTATGAATGACAACTGAAAATCAAGTGACCATGTGGTGTCTTTAATGAACTGACAGTAAAACCAAATTTAATCATTAATTGGCCTCTTATATTTATATTTCTTATCCACAAATGAGGCAGAGATCTTCTCAATGCCACATGATTGCCAATTCCGATTATATTTTCATTTATTCACATATGATTTGATAAGCTTCTCAGTCTTTCTTAATGATTTGGGGTTTGGGTTTTTTTCCAGGTTTGATCTTTTTCCTCCTTGTGTTCTCACATCTTTCCTCTAATTGCTGTAGATTCAGCAACTATTTTTAGATTGGAAGGAAAAGCGAACAAGTATTTTCAAGAGAGCTTTGAGTCATTAAAAGAAATATGGCCAAATGTGCATAGTCAACCCTGGAGATCTTTACAACAGAGAATAAGAAAACATAAATGTATTTTAAAGCATGTTTTTAATTCTTGGACTTCCTAGAAAGTAGGTTAATATACTAACATTAAATCTCTATGCTAATCTTGTCGATTTATAGTGCTGTCATATATCTTCTCCACACTGAAATGTTCTTGCACTTTGGGAAAAGGATTATTGTTATTGAAACATTTATGAGATGTTACACTCTTAGTATTTCCAGAAGTTATTTTTAATCTTCATTTTAAAAATAAATTGGACTTGTGAGTAATCTGTGATTTAAGATGACCTGTGAATGAAGAACTGTGCCCAATTTTTTACTGTTTTGTCAAATAAGCTTGAGAAATTTACTTTAAAAAAAATATATATATTTATATCAAAACAACTTCCAGTGAAATGGTTTCAGACTTTATCTTTGTGCATAGCTCTAATGGCAAAAGGAGCAGGTTGTGTACAGAAAAGAATAAACCTATTAGTTTGCTTGGCAGGATGTTAGATAAATATCCTCTTTTTAGTAAGTTATCATTCCATGCAGAGTTGTATTAAATTTCAGACTGTTCTGATTTATATGGAATTCTACAATACATATCTATGGCATTCGGAGCACTGCAGTTAGCGTAGAAGATGCTGGGAGTGTGAAGGTTGATGTTACAATAAATACATGAGCAGATATTCTTTAGATGAGCAAGAAGGTATTTTAAAAGGTGTTTTTAAAATTGTTTACCTAAACAGTAAGAATATTTCTACCCTTACCAGCTCCTAGCTATTGTTCATGTGTGGCTACTGACAGTTATATGAGCTACAAAACTTATCTCTGCTAAGGTGCCTTCTACTCTTCAGTAATGCCTATTCTTGTACATACCTTCAATCATGTTACATTTGTTGCATAACCTGCTAAAGGAAAAATTAAAGCAGTGGAAATTTGAATCAGTGAAACAGCATAGCTACTTCTTGTATTTTATAAAGACTTACACTTCTTTATTTACTAATCAGTAAATGTAAACACACCATGTGCAAGAGATAAACATTGCCAAAAACTTATATAGGAAGATCATTTGGAAAAACCTTGTGTTTTGCTGGTTTGCAATTGCTGTTTTTTAATTGGGCTTAATCTATGTAAAACCTGTACTCGCAGCACAAGTAATTAAAAAAATGTGTGCTGAGATAATTGTCTATCAAGGGGACTAGAGCTGCCTCACCACTTTTTATTCTCTTAGCTCTCTTCCACCCATCTGTTTTCTTATGCTTGAGGCATGTCAGGCTTAAGCAATCCTGAGTCTGCTTCTCTCACACTTTAGGCTAGAATTCTGTGTCACAGCTATACATGAAGCTGTACCTGAGCTAATACACCCTGCTGCACCAAGCTGCTTTTACATACATCAAGGTCCCTGGGAGCTAGGTCACCTCTCTTCTGAGCTTGTACAGCACCTACCATATCAGGGTCCTGGGGTCTAGGAGAAGAGCTCCCAGGTGCTATAATTGTGAAAAGAAGAGCCAAACAGGGGCACTTTATGAAGTGCCATCACCACTAATTTCCCAGAGGCTGAGCTGATTGGAGAAACTCCATCTCACACAGCACTTTGCATAATTGCCTTTCTCATGAGCTGCTTCTTCCACCACTGGTCCCATCCCTGGCTAACTTGTTAATTAACGATTTTTCCTGCTGTCAAGCAGGACAGGCTTAGCCAATTCCTTGGTGTCTACAGACAGTAATTTGAAAACTACTGATCATTACTTTCACTGCTAACAGAGAAACGAAATGCATGCAGCCTTTGGATTCAGGTCTGCTGTGGACACCCAGGTATATTTTAAGAGACACAGGCATAAAGAGTTGGCATCGTCCACATTTTTTTTACTGTATTTTGTTTTCTTTAAAGTATCAACAGATTACTTTTTCATTGAAAACCAAAATTCTTAGTCGAGAACCCAAATTCCTGCAAAAAAATTTAAAAATTTTAAAAAACAGCCCTTAGGGGAAGATGTCTGGGATTTTTCATCATGGAAAGTCTTTTTTTTTTCCAAGATTTACTTCAAGTATTTTTACCAATCCCACTTCCAGATTATTGATAAATTTATAATGCTGTTTTTCTTCAGTTTAAGCAATCCTCAGCAAATAATTCTCAGTAGTCTATAACAGAAATTAACTTCTTGTAAGATAGACTAAGCTCTATGTGGGTGATATTTGAGATGCAGAATTCCCCTTCCTATGGGATGAATAGGAAGATAAGTAGTAAAAGTTCATAAAAGCTGTGGTAAGGGATTTCTGAGTCAGATATGTTTCTTTTAGAATGCAATTATCTTTATAATTCACATGATTATTCCTTAAGCCTTTTGAATTTAATTTTGTTACTTGCCTACCTTTCATGTATCACTTAATTGCTTTTTGGAGAAAAATAATCAATGTAAAAAATATATTTAATGACTAATAAAAAGTAATTCCATAAAGATTGTTTAAACTTTTGGGAAATATTCCAGCCTGAAAGTAATAGCTTTGGAGAATGAGTCTTCACTTGAATGGAAAATGCCACTACAGTCAATGCCTTCTTAATAATAACAGATACCATGAACACAGGACTCCATCTTAAGCCAGAATGATACATGAATGTTCAGTACCTCCAAAAATCAGGCCTATAATGACCTCTACCCTTCTTCAGCTCTGCAGTGTAAAAAAAGTCTTGCTAATCTTGCTGAAAGACATGATCAAGGGGAACTCAGTCACACCTTGCTGGCAACAGATGTTCCAGCTGAAACAAAATATAGGAAAACAGAACCTCCTGATTTAAATAATATATTTCACAGACATTAAACAGGGGAATTTAACCCACTTCTGGTTTTCAGTTAGTGCTGTGATACAGTTAGGAATGTTTACAAGACCCAGACATGTCATAACCTCATCTACAGACAGTGACTGGCACTACAGAAGGGGAAACAAACTACACAATAGCAAAGGGGAGGTTTTCCAACTCACAAGATCCTCCCTTCTACAACTTTCTTTGTGTTTGTTCTCATAATCCTAACTAATATTCATATCTGTTGAATTAATTTTTTAAGGGTGAAAGAAAAATCAGGGTAGTGGAGAAAGATTATAGCAGTTCCGGTAGGAAGAGGCTGTGCCCTATTTACACTGGCAAACAGGAATAAAGAGCAGAAATCACAGAATCATCCGGGTTGGAAAGGACCGCTGAGACCATCAAGTCCAACCCGTGATCCACTACCACTGTGGTTACCAGACCATGGCACTGAGTGCCACATCCAGTCTCTTACAAAAAACCTCCAGGGACAGAGAATCCACCACCTACCTGAGCAGCCCATTCCAATGCCTGATCACCCTCTCTGTAAAAAAATTTTTCCTAATATCTAACCTAAACCTCCCTGGCAGAGCTTAAGTCCATGCCCTCTTGTCTTCCTGATAGCTACTTGGGAAAAGAGCCCAACCCCCCCCCTGGCTCCAGCCTCCTTTCAGGGAGTTGTAGAGAGCGATGAGGTCTCCCCTGAGCCTCCTCTTCTCCAGGCTGAACACCCCCAGCTCCCTCAGCCTCTCCTCACAGGACTTGTGCTGGAGTCCCTTCACCAGCCTGGTTGCCCTCCTTTGGACCTGCTCCAGGACCTCAATCTCCTTCCTGAACTGAGGGGCCCAGAACTGGACACAGGACTCGAGCTGTGGCCTCACCAGGGCTGAGTACAGGGGCAGAATCACTTCCCTGGACCTGCTGGCCACGCTGTTCCTGATACAAGCCAGGATGCCATTGGCCTTCTTGGCCACCTGGGCACACTGCTGGCTCCTGTTCAGCTTCCTGTCAATCCAGACTCCCAGGTCCCTCTCTGCCTGGCTGCTCTCAGCCACTCTGTGCCCAGCCTGGAGCTCCCCATGGGGTTGTTGTGGCCAAAGTGCAGGACCCGGCACTTGGCCGTGTTGAACCTCATCCCATTGGAATCAGCCCAACTCTCCAGTCTGTCCAGGTCCCTCTGCAGAGCCCTCCTGCCTTCCAGCTGATCCACACTCCCCCCCCCAATTTCATATCATCTGCAAATTTTCTAATTGTAAACTCAATCACCTCATCTAAATCATCGATGAAGATATTAAACAGAACTGGGCCCAGCACTGATCCCTGGGTGACACCACTGCTGACCGTCCGCCAACTGGATCAGCACCGTTCAGCACCACTCTCTGGGCCCAGCCCTCCAGCCAGTTCCTAACCCAGCACAGAGTGCTCCTGTCCAAGCTTTTTCAGGAGAATGCTGTGGGAGACGGTGTCAAAGGCCTTGCTGCAGTCCAGGTAGATCACATCCACAGCCTTCCCCTCATCCACCAGGCGGGTCACCTTATCATAAAAGGAGATCAGGTTGGATCTGGAGGGGTAGGAGCCATGTACAATAGGTCCCAGGGCTTCCTTCCTCAGGAGTCCCAGCCCTGAAAGCTCCACTCCCCATCTGTGCATCCCTCCCAAGTAATGCAAGGTACTTCCAGTATTCCCACCGGCCTTGATTTCCTCCCACCCACTATCCAAACAGCCCTTGCCCACCACCATCCCCTCAGGTGCTTGCTGCTTTGGGTTCCCATTTCAGAGCTCAAGAGATGGCCAGGGCTCTGTTCACCTGCCAGGACTGCCACTAGACATTTAGAGCAAAGCCCACATTGTGATCATCCCACTTAGTGAAACCTCAAAAATCTTACTCACCACCACATACAACCCAGCCCAGACCATTCCCTCCCTTCACACTTCTTTGCAAGTGTGTGGCTCTTCCATGTAACAAAAATGTACCCAGGGGGTACTCTGAATGAAGATAAATGGCACATTCATTTATAAAAACAGAAGTACGGCTCCTCATTCTTGTAAAATTTATGGGAACACCTTTATAAGCCTTCTAGTTTAATCCCACCAAGTCTGAAAAAGTATTTCTTTTGCAAGTTTTAAATTTACCATATTTCAGGAAAAATAACTCTTTGTTCTTTTTCATGAGGTAGTGAGCACATCTCTAAGGTTTTTGGTTTTTTTGTTTTTGTTTTCTCTCCTTGGCCCTTATATGGATCTTCCTAAAATAGACACTCCCTATCCTTCCAGCATCGTCATTAGATTGATTTTTCAAACACCTAATCATGCTATGACCTTTACTGATTGCCCTTTAATTTAACAATATCCTTTCTAAGTTAGGATAACATGCCCCTGTGCAGTAGTTCATGGGGGGATAATAGTATATATTAATTTCTATTTTCTTCTTCATCCACCTTTCTATCCTTGTGTTTTGGTGTTTGCTTTTATTACCAGAGGCACTGTGAGCACAGATGCTCATTAAGCTGTTTTGCAGATACCTCTTTGAGTTCACAAGAACAGTGGTCAGGTACAGTGAGAGGGAGTTCAAAGTGCCCATTTATGATTTCCAAAGCATTCTTTTGTAGTTGTGCTGAAGATGGCACCAACCTATCCACTGGAAGGAATAAGTCAGTGTAGCTGGGCCAAACAGATCTGGACAGTCCTAAGTGCAGGCCACTATGTTGTTGTCCTTTTTCTGTTCAAGTGTATATTATTGAGTATTTTTGACCTTGCACTCACTTTACTACATGTTTTATAACTCTGAATTTGACTATTCTAAATAACTTCCCGACATCTGACTAATGACTTCATCTCCTCCCCTTTCCATATATTCCTTACAAAAAGACCTTAAACAAATGGAGAATTGTGGGGCATCCAGCTGCTAACTTTGTGTCACGATAGAGTCAGACAAAAGGTGAGAGGCTAAGATAAAAAAGCATATCAGATCATTCTGAAGTATCCAACCATGCACAGTTTTATTTATTATGATGGTAAAGTTTCAGTGATTCTTAGGGTCTCTGCTTTTGAAATACTACCTGGCCTGAAATGATATACAGAGACAGTGGCTGACCAGGATGACCTAATTTAGCTGAGGATTTTCTACCAGGATTTAATGGGACCTGAATTACGCACCATTTTAATTAGCTTTTTAACTCCCAAAAGCACACATCCAAATCCATGATCCCACAAGCCATACCCATCCTTGACAGCTAGATGTCATTGGTTAAAAAACACATATTCAAATCACAGATAAAGCTATATTGTTTTTAGGATTAGCCCTAAATAATGCCCATGACTAAGACTGTTAAGATTCCTTTTGGGGTGGAGAGAGGGAATGTCAGACTGCCCTCACTCAATAAAGGTGTGGTACTGAGACTGATGCAAGAGAAAAGCTCCATATAAAGGATTTAGCAGGACCACAACTAAGAGGACTCCAAGAAAAGGCTCTATACTGCTTGGGAAAAAAATTGAACATCAAGGGAGAGAGAATATTCCACCTTCTTATCAGGAAAGGTAAAAAAAAAAAAGCAGGCAAAGAGGTGACAGGGTTTAAATGCATCAGCTAGTGTGAGAGAGCACAAAAAGCAACCAGCTGTTTAAGCTATAGAAGTTTATTGATGCCAAGGGAGAGGTGAATGCCCTGTGCTCTGTCCTTTCTCCCAAAGAGGCATGCAAGCAAAAAATCCTGTGAAAAGTTTAGTCAAAGACATGGTGATGTCTTGCTGCTGTTATATTTAGCTTATTTGAAGTACCTCAGATATAAGCACTATTTAGTACAATAAAATGAGTCATTACTGACCACAACTAGGAGATTGAAACCCTTGCCAAATGCAGAAGAGGGAAAATCAGTTTCCTGTTCATGTGATGTATGTATCAGTCTGGGGGACAAACTCCCAAGAGCAATCATGCTTGCCCAGAAGCGCATGGAAAACCAGGTTGATTTATGGAAGAATATGGAGCAGTTATCAACTCCATATTGACCCAGAGAAATGCAAAGTAGCCTGAAACCTCTCCTGCTCCACGCTACAACCTTAGACTCCAGGTACTTCTCTGTGAACCAGGGTGTGGACAAATATTTTGTCCATTCCAAACCTCTGCCAGCAGGCACAAATCACTAAAATAGATACTCCTGCAACTTCTTCACGTATTCCTTACATGTTCTACATGTCAGAAGCTGTTTCTTACAGTTGCTTAATGTAAATTCTGGCTAATTCTCAGAAGCAATTAAGACCTAGTCCTCCCTCAACTCTGAGCTTCTTCAGAGTAGAGGAAATTTTGACCATAGATAAGTTAAGAAATAAGAAGATGGAAAACTACTACGTCCATTAAAGAAGTGTTAGATATTGATTTCAGTCTCTTAGGCTCCAACTGTATTAGTGCAGCTAAAGTTGTACTATATGGATTATTTAGGATTTGCAGATAAAAAGAGGTATTAAAGCAAATATAGCCAAGAAAAAAACTTTCTAATTCCTTTCCTCTCCCAAACCCTTACTAATTTTTCAAATAATGCAATTTGATGAGAATACAATAGTTCACTGCCATTAATATACAGCATTTTGTTGTGCATTTTATGTATGAATTGCATTAATTTACAGTTTAATTTGTCAGGAAAAGAGTGCTAATAGAGCCTTACTAAAGGAAAATACACTTTTTCACTCACTCATTGCATTATTATAGACCTATGTGAACACAAAATATCTCAAGAATGCTTCAGGGGTATACAAGCTTCATTAGAAAGATAATCCACTGCCAGATGATAAAACATAAGGTAGCTATTTACTCTACCATGGAAGAGATGAGGACTTTATTTTAAACTGATTGCATACTGAATTTTTGCATGATGTTTTCTTTAAACTGCCTTGCTTAATCTAGAAGTACATTAAAATACTCATCTGCCAGCTGTGCTGGTTTCAGCTGTAGCAAATTCATTATTATTATCCTCCTGACATTATTTTCTCCCCATGAAATAAAATATTACTATAACAGGATTTTAGAAGAGGAAAAAATGTAAAGTTCATTATGTTTTGCCTTTTGTTTTTTATCCTACCCTTGAATTATCTTGAATTATTTTTGTAATTAACAGGTTTGCTACAACTAGGCAGATTTGCAAATGTCTCTAGCAAAGAAATTTAAGAAGCTATGTTTATCAAGTTAGGAAAAACAAATACAAAAACAAACAAACAAAAAAACAACAAACTACTAACATTTCTCTCTCACTTATTTGTATAAGTGTTTTCCACAGCCACTTAAAATTACAGTATTCAGTGTGAAGACGTGATATATTGGTGGTTGAATCCAGCCCACAGACTTCTGAAGGTGACAGGCATTTTTGACTGTCTGTTCTTCATTCTCACTCTCGAAGGTCATTTCAAAAACTCTCTGTATCAGCTCAAAAACTTGCTTTACTTTCTATTAGAAGATACATTTTATCTTGATACACTGTTGACATGTAATCAGTCCACTAGGGTTTTTTATTTTTCTTATATAAATGACAAAACATCAAAACAACTGAACTAAGTGCAAAAACATTATTATTCTACAGCATTTTTAAGAATATACTGCATATAATTTTTGAGCCTAGGTGCAAAATATAAATCCCACATTTATAAAATATTAAAATCCCTTAATAAATAACTCAAAGGCTTAACTAATTAGCTCCACAGATTCTTAGTGGAATATACTAAGGATAAAAGGAAACACCTTAGGAGGGGTGAAAAGTGCCTGAGATGCAGTGGTAGAAAGGCTATTTATCAAGAGCACTTGCTGAACTTCAGGAAGAATACTTCCCATGAAATGTGTATTTAATGGCTCTAGTTGAGCTAAGAAAGAAAAAACAGTGTTATGAAAATATCTTCACTGCTAAATCAATGAGAGGCTGCTGCATATGCTTGTTTAGAGACAAATCTAAGAACAACCTAAGAGAAGTAGCCTGTTGGTTACTGCGCCAGAAGTCTCCTGCCTGTATTTTGGAACAACTTTAACAGTGGGGCCCAAAATGTTTGCCACATGTGCTGGAGACACTCTTCTCTTTGGAAAGGGGATTATTGGAACATAATTAATGCTCACAATGGTACACAATTAATGCACACAATGGCAATTAATGACATTTGATTCTGACTGAAGTGGAACATAATTGGGGTTGAAAAGAAGTTGTTGGAAAACATTTGATGTCGATAGTTATTGCTGAAGAACGGCATGCAGAAAGGCTCTTGTTTCTTTTGCACCAGAAACAAAAAGGAAAGAAAAAGGGCCACATCTGCAAGCCTCCTGTGGTGATGGTCACAGACAGGTGATAAAAATGTACAAAATGAAGTATTCCACCCCATATGCATCATACTCTATATAAATCTAAGAGATCACAGAATTTAAGCTCTCTTCGTCCATGGCTGGTGTCCAGGCCAGACTGTGAATTCATCTGCCTTTGATATATTTTATATATTTATATGTATTTGTATATATTTTGTTCTTTTTCATCATTATTCCTTCATTAAAGTTATGTAGTTTAGTTTCCAATTAATAAGCCTCTTCCTTGTTCTCTTTCCTTTCTGTTTCTGGAAAGGGATAAGGATTAATAGACAGCACCTCTCACTCTTAATTACCAGCCCAACATCAAACCTTGACAAAACTATCTCAAAGTTAAGAAGTCTAGCAGAAGAAATTTTAACTGTATTAATATCAATTTAATGATCTGAAAATGGAAGAAGAACCTGCACACAGAATGAAAACAAGGGCACATACTTAAGGATGTAAAAGATTTGATCAGATATGTAGGTTAAGCAAGGCTTAGGCTAAAATGAGTTATGATTAAAAAGGCACCGAACAGGCAACAAGATTCTACAAATACACTATCTATTAAAGAAGTAAAAGGAAATATCAAGAAGGAGATGAAATTATTAATTAGTCAAGGAAGGCTAAGGCATCTAATGCCTTCTTTCAGATTTCAAATAAATGTTAACTATCATCCAATACTTAATTAAGTTACATTTTTAAACGAGATAGGCACATCTTCCTGAATATGGAAAAGGGCGGTGAAAAAAAAGAGATTTTCAATTAAGCTTAGTCTGATGAATTTCAATTAAGTGTACTTAACAAGGTGACCACAGTAATCTCTGAATCATACCACTTACCTTGAAGAGATTTTGAAGGATTGTAGAGTTCTCTTAAGATAAAAAGAGAGCAAACACAATGTCACACTTCAAAACGGGCAAAATATCTCTGCTTGGGTACAAACCAGTTCCTGGACTGTTCTTGAAAAATTATGGCACAATTTACTAAAAATCTATTTAGAAGGCACAAGAGAGTAATAAAAAACAAAAAACATGGATTTATCATGAACAAATCACATCAAGTCATTCGCATTTCTTTCTTTGATTGCTGACCTAGAGAAAAAGAGAAAAGTCACACTGAGATATATTTGGACTTTAGTAAGACTTTTCTAATACCTATTCAAAATATTACCATCCATCCTAAATTCTAATGTTCCAGTATACAAATCTGAGAATTAGCATCTAGATGAAATAATGTTCAGGTGAGCTGAAAAATCTATAGTGACCTATGAGAGAAGTTTAATGTAAAACAGGTCAGTTTTGCCTAACAAAGACCTGAAAGATTGTACTACAACTATTTCTACTTCATCAGAAATTGTTATTTTATATGTACCAGCATATATATGTATATATACATATATATATGAGCACATATATATGACAGGTAAGACAAAAAAGCTTCAATTGCAACGTGGGGAATCAGGGCTTCCTATTGGAACAAACATTTTTCGTTGGAAGAGTAGCTGAAACAACATAATGGACTGCATGTCTCCATTATTTTTTTGAATAAGTGATTATAACAATATTTCAAAGATGTTCTGTTGCTTTCACGCAAAATTTGCTTATTTGATCAAGCAAAAGGCTACTGCAACTTGAGAATTATGCACCTAGCACAGGACTTAGAGAGACAGCTAATCTTTAAGCCCAAAATTTATGAGTACAATGTTCTGTGTTCAGCAGCTTGCTACCTGTGTGCTCATTTGGAGCTCCCAGTTTGGTCTGCAAATTACACATATACAGTTCTTCTTTTATGATTGCCCAGAACTGCCATCCAGAGCTGTGTAAGTCCCTTTTAAAGCCCCTGTGGGATACCGAACAATGCCTAAATATCCAGAAGATGCAGACTTCACCACATACCAAAAGCAAAATGAAGAAATCTCACAAAAAAAACAGGAAAACAGACATCCTACACTTTGTATCATAGCTTAATGTTTTTGATACTCATCAAGCACATCCTTGTGGGAGATCCTGTTACCCACTTCAGGATGTTCTATCCCTTGGGTTTGACTCTGACCCTACGCCAGGTTTGGTGCTCCTTAATAGTGAATACCCATTCACCTCTGTAGACGTTACTTCCAGAATGTACCTGGGGCCTGACTTATTTTGTAGAAAGCCTGTATTGCTCCATATCTTCCTAGGAGTCACAGGTTTATAGTTAGGCAGTTGTATTTTTCGCTGTGATCTTTTTGTTTAGGTGGTAAGTAGTAGTCATCCAAACAGAGGAGTATGTGACCTAAAAATATCACCTATCTCAGCACCATCAGGTGTTTGTAGTATGCAATATAGTCAAAGGTAGATAGTCTCAGTTATTTAATATTTCTGAGACTTACTTTTAAATTGTAGGAGCTGTTAGAAAACTCAGATTGAATGCATGGGTTGTCTGGCCTCTTGAAATATCAGTGCTAACTGATTCAGGCAGCCTTTTTCCACTTACAAGCCTCTGCATTCATGCAGATCAATCTCCACTGTTCATTCATTTCAAATAGCAGCCATTGAGCTTTGCATTCCATTTTGGGGTTTGGTGGGGTTGTTGCTGGTGCTTTTTTGTTGTTTTCCTTAAAATAGAGCTGGGAAGCAGCACTTGCAATTAATGTTTTGACATTTTTATTTCTCCTATTTATAAGCACTCACCACATTTTCACAAATGTTTTCATTATTCAGAATTTATTGTACAATTACGTCTTAGATAACTCTTTCCTGTACTTTTCCACTAGAACCCTCATATTCCTGTTAACATTGGTGTTACTACAACTGGAGAGATGAAATGCTTGTCTATTTGTCTGCATACCATCGAGACTGTCACATAAGGTTTCATTTTTGTAGAACCTGTCCAAAAATTGCAGATGAACAATAGAAAACTTACATCTTATCACAACATGATGGATATCTTTTTTTTTTTTTTTCTAATGACAGGTATTAGCTACTCACTTGAATGGTTTGCAAGAGCTTTCAGAATTCTGCATCATTTTCTAAGAGATATCTGAGTTTTTGACTGCACTGCATAGTCATTTTAAAAGAGGGCAGAAAGAAAGGAATGAGAATTACAGTAGAAAACACATCCTTTTAAAAAGAGTTTTAGTGCCTTTGAAAACTGTTATTATCCAAAAGCATGTGAAAGAACAATACATATATGTGAAGCTATATGTATGTATACATATACATATATGTATTGTATTAAAGAGGAATTGTTTTCCAGCAACCACCTGCATTAAAGACTTGGTAATATTCTTTTTCCCACCTCCACTTGCTTCCTGGTAAGGAACTTATTGTGCCTCTGTTTGTTCTTCTCATTATTTCTCCCTCTTTGTCCATCTTTTAACCTGCAACCTTCTTCCTTCAGGCTTTCTCCAGCACAGGGCTCCACTGTCAGCAGACACAGTGGAAGATGGCAGTGCTGGTGGTGGTTGCCAACCTACAGACAGGCCACAGGCAAGAGCTTGTGCTCCAGCTCTGAGCTAAAGCACACCAATCTTGCAACAGTTAAATAAACTGAAAGCACCAGTGATACAACCAAATTATTCCTCTCCTAGTGTTGGTACCTTTTCCTCTATATCCTCCTTTAAAACACAAAGCAAAATATGAGAACAGTAGCTTCAATTCAGTGGAGTTAAAGGGTCTGAAAGACTGTCTTTTCCCACACTTTTCCCTTTCTTAAGAACTATCTCAGCTTACTGTAGTGAATATATGTGTTACACCAACAGCAGAAAAAAAAAAAAAAAAAAAGAAAAAAACCAAACATCCAAGTTACTGCTATTGAAATGCTCAAGTATGTCCCCACTTCTTATATTTACCAGTTTATCCACTCATACCACCTTGGGGCAATATATAATTATAGATGTAAAAGTTCCTCTAATATTTTCTCCATTCCAGGAATCTCCATTGTATGCAACCTGCAGTGTCTCTAGATAATGATAGAATTGTCAATGGTAGTAACTTCACTAGCTTGTGACAAGTAATTCCTTTGAAGAGCTTGTATCCAGAATAACACACAAAATCTTTATCGTTTGTCAATGACATAAAACACATGGAATAGCAGATGTTATAGCCTGGATACCAGAGTAATGCTTGTCTTTCTATTTTTCTGTATTTTGGTGAATTGGGTAAACATAATGAAGAAGAATGAGAAGCATTTTTTTCACTTACTTAAAATATAATTGAAGTAATTCCATGAAAGAACTTACTTAATAAAACGTATCTCACTTTAAAAAAAGAATATAGATGCAATATTTTCAGTGATACAGGCTATAAAAGCTTAAAAAAATAACTTAGCTTGAGTATTCATTCACATTTTCATTGCTGACATCTTTTGTTTTATTATTGTCTTATTCAACAGTCCAACTGTACTCTCACATTTTAAGAAAATGTGTTTTTCCCCAGTCAAACGTCTCTTCTTTCTTTATGCTCTAAAACTTACAGTGAAAGAAGTCAAACTGATGCAGTTATGGCTTATTGAATCAGTTAGCAAGCAAGTAATCAGAACGTGTTTAATATTCAGTGTTCATGAACCAATGAACACCAAATACAGTATCAGGTTGGTGGTTTCAGTTCAACATGGCATCTTGTCCATGCAATAAGTTAATTGTGACCTAACTTCTTCATATACCTGACAGTGCTCTCTTCTCACAACCCAACCTACAGCAACAAGGGCATGCAGACAGCCTCTTCCTAACTTTGTAGAATGCTGTCCTGTGTTGTACACCGTGATGTAACCATCTCCATCTATCTACTTTAAACATAAAAAGTCTGAGAAACCAACATGAGTTTTGAGGCAGCTCAGGTGTTTATAACCTCCACTTTACTTACATCACATAATGTTTCTAATATTTGTACCAGAACCTCTTTCAGACTTTTAACATTTTGGAGTGTGTACCTCACTATTGTAATATGCATCATTAAACACTAGTTCAGAAAAAAAAAAAAAAAAAGTTTTAGCCTAATCATTTCCAACTTCAATTGGTTGGAATGTAATTTTTATGGCTCATGGCTTCTTTTCCCTTTCATCTGTTTCAGGATGCCTAATGCTGCTGATGTCCACCATTGTAATATGTACTGATGTTACCTACACCTACAGACCTTTGATTCAGGCCTTCAGTTACAGTAGTGGCAAAACTCATGCTTAACCATGCATACCTACTGTAACTGCCTTGCTAAACTAGGCAGTAACTGAAAATTAACTCCCCCCTGGAATTATTGCCAAAGAGTTTACAGTGTAGTTTTGTAACTCCATATTTAAGCTGTTGACTTTGGATGTTACACCAAAATCAGGAATCCCAGCCCAGCTTCAGCACATGATGAAAACATGATGCCTTATAGTGGGGCAAATTTTGGTACTTTTAATCATTCTGAGTATAATCTTAGTTCTCAGATAGGATGAGGAATAAAAAATTAGGGAACATGGATTTCACAAGTCAGGAATAATCATGCCTATGCATAGCTGTTGGTGTAATTCCCACAATCATTATCATTTAAAAATGCTGAATGATTGAATTCTTTCTTAGTTTGGAATATTCAATCGGATTCGGCAGGTATTAAATGTAATCTGCGTTTTGATGAGTATATGAACCCTATCAGTCCCAAATTTTTCATAACATACAAATATATTTATAAGTTTTATTTATTAGCACAAGTCTTGATAATGAATTTTAACCAAAATGTCACTTGAAATACAAAAATTATATCTGAGGTGATTGTGCCCCAACTGCAGCTAGTTCAGTGGTACCACAGGCATTTGCTTCTTTCTGATTGATTTCCAATATTTTGCAAACTCCAGCATCTATGTGAAATTATGAATATTTTGAACATTGTGGAAGATGAGTTTTATTAGAAAAAATAGTTGAAATAATTTCTGATAAAGTGAAAATCAAGAAGTCAATAAAAGTTTCATTTCATGGACAATCAAATCTTTTGGTCCAGAGAACTACTTAAAAAATCTGAAATCTAATTCTGTGTCTCTTCCAAGAACAGAGAATGTAATAACTCTCCAACAGCAAATGTGTTCAAGCACCACAAGTCTGAAGTAGGATACAAGAACCTATTAAACAGAAGGTGGAATTTGGAGAGGTGGAAAAGCTCCATGGTAAAAAACAAATAATTTCCTCGTGATTTTGTACACATGCAAGGGTTGTATTTTGCTCACCAAAATCTGAGGACCAGTAGACAGATTGGTTACAAAATGGTTACATTTTTAAAATAAATAAAGAAAGAAATAAAGAAATATTTGAATAGCTGGGAAAGAACTATTTTAAGTAAAAGAATGGCACTCTTAATCAGTTGATTCAAATTTTCTAAACCTAAAGCAAGAGAAGTGTGGGGGAATATTTTTGTTCATTTAATGGAATTTGGCTCTGTCCTGCCTGAAGCAAATACTGGAAAAAAGTTTTAAAAAAAACAATTAAAAAAATCCAAATGTGACAGCTCACAAAGTTTAGTGGGAGACAAATGTACTTTGCAGGTAGTATGTAGCAGGCAAACAGAACATATGGCCACTGCTGCCTGTGTAGAATTCAATTCTATCTTGTCACAAACATGACATATGTTCTTTTCCTTTGCTGACTAGCTAAAAGTCATTATCTCATCATGCTTTGAAGCAGAAAATCTCTGTTCTGCTGATGCAACCAGGGTACAAATGACCGTGCTACAAAGTGGAATGAAAACCACTAAGTCCATGAATATGTTCAGTTATTTCCTGTTGTCTTTGTATCTTCTCTTTCTTTGCAGGCATATTAGAATTTTAAAAATGCTTTTTAAAAAAATCAAAAAGAAAAACAAAAGAAAACAAAAAAACCCACACAACCCCAAACTTTCTGTTGGTCTTGCAAAACTAATGTTTTTTGTTAATACTGAACTCATTTGAAATCCTGCTTAGGACCTCCTGAAACAAGGAACGTTCATGCCTACATTAACACCAGATTCAGCCAGGTTTTTTATCACATGTTCCCTTCTAAGCACACAAAGATTCTTATTAAAATAAGTTTTTTAACTGAGTATTTTGCAAATGACTCTGCTAAGATAGTCACTAGGGATCTATGCTGTATTTAAGTCCTGAAGTTACATAGCAGTCTGTGACTTCCAGCATTTATGTTAAGCCTGCAGATATATATCTAAATGTGTATGATCTCAAAAAGTTTAAGATATAAGACTATATGTTTTATACTGTTCCTCAGACATTCTTGAACAGGAGGGAGAGAAGATCTATGGTTCTGTTGGGAAAGCCTTTAACATTAACATTTTCTCAGAAGAGAGGAGGGCCTTTATACACGAAACATGTAAAAAGTAGTAAGATGTGACTGCATTGTAACAAAGCTATAGAGCAGCAAACTTAATTTTAGCTGTATTCATGAGCCAGCACTAAGTCTTGTGCTAACTCAGGTACAAAGTAAAAAAATTCATGGCTCAAAAAAACTAACAAAAAATTAAGTAATATACTTGTAGGAGACTCTAAGTTGGAGAAAATGTGATTCAATATGATCATATACTATAAAAGTAAGACATTAGATAAATGTATGGTGTGACCTATTAAGAAACAGTGTTTGAATAGGTAAAAAGAAAGATTAAAAAAAAGTTGTCTGCATTAGAATAGAAAGAGAGGCAGTTTTTGAATGTTAATTTCCCAGTGCAACAACACATTTGCAGACCCTTCTTCAAGCTAAATAGATTTTAATGTCGGCAATATTTACTGATCAAATCCGTTAGGGAACACTGACAAAAAAGCCAATTCTTAATAATGTAGAGCATTCCAAGAATGGCCTGGACTTGGTCCAGCTGTCTCCATTATTTTGCTGGCACTTTTAAAATTTCATGTAATAAACTTAATTTTGAAACATTATTAAACAAGTTCATTTGATTTATTGCACTTTCCTGTTGGCAAAGAAAAAGAAAAATGAACCAGTATTGACAAAGATGGCGTGCATAGATAGGTGATCACAAAGCAGGACATCAATCTCATTCCATCATGGTGAAGTGATATGCATGGCGGCCACAACTGCAACTAATGAATAAAATATTTAATTTGAACACCATGAAAAATGAGATGAAAGTGAAGAAGGCAGCACTTTTACATAAATAAATGAGTGTACTTCCATAAATGCTCTTAAGGGATTTTATTATATAGTGGAAAAATCTGCTATAGGATTTATTACTAGAAGAATCACATATTTTTATATATGCAGAAGGAGAAGAAAAAGAAAATAGAATGCAGAAGCTGTTTGGGTCCTATTCCCACTAGAAAATGAGAAGTTCAATCAATATCTAGGGTGAGACGTTCAGTAGCTGTAAATAAACGGTTTCTATTGGCATAATAGAAAGAGATTGATTTACTCTACCAGAAGATTTGGCTTCTAGCATTTTACTGTAAGTAAGAAATTCTTAAAAGTTAAGAAATGTTGAAGAGAAAGGTTCATCTTGTAACCTAACACACTTCTACAAAGCAGATACTAGATTACTGCCATAGCAATTCACTCTAGGCAAGGTAGTTCCAAAACAAAAAAAGATGAGGATTACCTTGTTGAAGAGCTCAAGCAGTCACAAAAAACATGTTCAAAATTAGACAAAAGAACTTTAATGCAGCCAGCATGAAGGTGCAAGCCCAACTTTCATTTCTCCAGGGTGATTGATGCCCTCCTTTAATAGGAGCTGAGAAAATTCAAACACTAGTCGAAGAAATACACATTTACATTTGCATCTCCACTGAACTTTTAAACTAAACTCCCTGACCTTCCCATTGGCCCAGCCTTTTGACTTCAGTGCTTCTCATAGTATTCAGCATACATAAGACTGAATATGCAGGTCAGACAGAAGATGCATCTAGCACATATCTTCCACAGAAAAAGCACAAGGACTTGGGCTATGCTGGAATGCACAAAACCAAACCTCTCAGAAAGGAGACACAGGATCTGCCCTTGCTGATATCTAGGGTCAGGCTTCAGAGAAGTTCTCGGCTGTTCTCAGCCACATAAGCCAACCTGCAGCCCATGCAAAGCCATTAACATTGTTAACCAAATAAGAGCTTTTGTCCAATTTAACTTACAGACTACTTTTTAGTCTAGCTCCAGGCAGAGAGAAAAAGAGAAGTAGAAGCGAATCGGTGAAGCAGAAGATCACGGAGGGATCACTGCTGGCAGAACTGCTACAATTCAGATCATCAAAGTAAGCTTTTAACATTGCAGAAAGTGTCAAGCTCGTAGAAAAGTAGCAGTAGGCTCAGTTTAATCAAGATGGACAGGCAGTGAGAGTTTAGCTGTGGACAGCATCTAGAGATGGGCTTTAGAATAATTTTCAAGTCAGCTTTGACTGTAAGAGTTGAGACATTACCACTGTTATGCAAGCAAATGGAATTGTATATTCTAATCTACATAACCTCGTCACATGTCTATAATCCATCCTGTTCAAAGTTTACATGTGCAAAATGTTTATTTAATACCACAGTGCAGTCTTTTCTGTTTTCTGATCACCTCAAAGATCTCTGAGCAGCTGGTGGTCATGCAATATGCCTGATTTATAGCTCACATTGGCTTCTCCATGAAATCACAGAGATAGGAGAGTAGTTGTTCTGGTGATTAGCCTGCAACAATTAAACCTGATGAACAAGAATAAAGAATTGAAAATCACGATCATCTTTTTCCCCACCTCCAGAGATAAATTTTACCTTCAATTTTCTCAGAAGAGCATCCTCCATGCAAGATGAACTATAAAAATGCAGTTACTTCTGATCACTACTGTTTAAACTCAAAAATACTTTTCTTCTTTTGCTTTAAAGCATGTGTTAGTGATGCTACATTGTCAAAATGAGGTCTTCCATCAGTCAAGATATAAATATGGAAAGATCCTTTCTTCTCTGGCTTCTAGGTAAACCACTAAATGGACCATATAGCAGAGCAAATTAGGTTTAGGTGCTTAGAAGCAGAAATGTGTTAACAGTGTTCTCCTCAAACCATCTAATGTCCTTTAGGCTGCAATTCTCTGTCTACAGACTATAGAAGGAGACTGAAACGTCTTGGCTTCTTGTTCTGAAAAGTTCTTGCTCCCACCTGGTTTGCATGCCTGCCTCTAAGCAGTGTGAATACCTTTACAGTTGCTTAAAGTTTGCAGGAAAAAAAAATAAAAATGTTGTTTTGGCCTCTGTGATTCACATCAGGAGAAGGAAAATTCTTCCCAAGACCACGTATTTGGCATTCTGTCACTTATATCACACACTTTTGACAGTGATAGCCTATCTTCTGCCTGCAGATAGGGAGACAAAAAGTTGAAATCAATGAATCTTACCTACAGGAAACTGCAATTCATCACTCACTAGCATAATGTGGAGCAACTCCTACCCACTGAAAGTACAATTTTTTCCTCGGGTGAAAGGATGCCTATTTAATCACTGTGTCATGATATTTATTTTTTTTAAATACAGCAATGATATTATAAAATAAGGAAAGACTTCATTTCTGTTTATAAGAGAAAATGAATAAGGAAGAAAACACTCAAGATAACAGCCTTTTTCTGATTCTTATTTCTTTTTATATAGAGCTGCAGGATTCCTTCCAGACAAAGGTCATAAGAGTCACAGAGTCTGCATGCAGATGTATCACCCCAGTCCATCCCTCTTCACTAAGACACTTCAGAGTATTTCACACAAGATCTGATAATCTCCACTGAGGAATCTGTTTCTCCCCATAGAGTACACAGGAAATCGATGAGATATGACATAATTTTAGTAAATATGCTCAGTTTTTTTTTTTGACTGGTTAATGGCACAAGGACAAGGTATCTTTATAGACCGTTACCTATTTCACAATTTGAAAGTATTTTTACCTTTTAAAAGAGATCCACAGGGATTTAAGAAGGTTTACTTGTCCAGTTGGATATACTGATAGATGGTACATAATCCCAAGTAATCATGTGAAATCTGTTAACCATAGAGACTGCAACAGAATAGTTAGATAGCAACTGGATAAGTAACACCAGAACATGGAAATACTTACAGAGAAGACATAGAGGAAAATGACAAATTACATTAAGAGTGGATCTTAAAGCAATATTACTAAATCACTATCTGCCCACACTGGACTTAGCAGAAACATTGTCCTGGTTTGGGCCAGGATAAAGGTGATTTTCTGGTTTGTACTTTTGCTTTCAGCTAAGTCTCTTGTAAATAGTTGTACTTGCTGAAATTAACAGCGAGTTTCTCAGTCAGTGTCTGCTTCTAGGACTGATAACACTCGATGTTTATAGTTACTGCCAGAGATTGGTGTGCAGAGCCAAGAACACTGCTCAGCTCTGAGGAACATTTTACCCTCCAGAAGGAGTAAGGAGGTCCCACCTGAAACCCTCCTCTGGGGAGGACCAGACAAGATAGATGCCAGAATTGACCAAACAGAGTATTCCATCCCATACACATCATACTCAGTATAAATTTGAAGGATCATAAGGGTCAAACCCCTTCCTCCCCTTCCTGCCCTTCCTGCCCTTCCTGCTTCCCTTCCCCGCCTGTTCCCTGTTTTTGCTTCCGCATCCTGGGAGGATTCCATCCATTCCTCTGCCTGTGGTCCTGTGGTCCTGATCCCTGCCAGCCTGAATCTGTGTGTTCCTGCCCCCAGCTCCCAACTGCTGCCGACTCCAGGATTCCAGCCTGGACTTTCCCAGGGCTTCCCTGCAGCCTCGGTGGTGATGTGAGAGTTGTTGAGGGAGGAACGTGGTATTAATTTTCCTGCATATTTGTATATATTTAGTAATTTTTCCTATTTTTCATTACTGTTTCATTAAAGTTGTGTAGTTCAGTTTCCAACCCATAAGTCGCTCTCCCTTATTCTCTCTCCTTTCTTGATCAGGGATGAGAGCGGAATTAATAGAGAGCATCTGTCATTCCGTTTAATTGCTGGGCCAGTGTTAACCCATGACAAACATTTACAAGACTAAGGCACTGTAAGATCAGACCATTCAGTAAGGTGTCAAGAATGGTTTTAGAAGTAGGACTGGTTTTCAAAAGCACCACTTTTTCAGGCTTTCCAAACTCCAAAGTAACTTCTAGAGTAATGGTGGTGAAAATTGCATTTAACTATAAAACTATTTAAGACACCAAGTTTTAGATGATCAATTTTGAAATTTTTTGTCCATTTATTTTCTTGTAGAAAGCAAATAAAACTAACCTACCTCAGCTGCCAAGTGCACTGAGGGGAAATGAGCCCCTCTTGAAAATAAAAATTATCATCAGTAAAATATGGCCATATATTTTATGTGCTCTCAAAGCAAACCTGATCATTTTATATAAAATAGAGCAAAAGCAAACCAGAGTGCAGAATACTGCAGAAGACAGGCAAACATAACAATCTTTGAATGAGACTTGAAATTCAGATGCTGAGCTACAGTGTTTGGACCTCACTGAATTTTTATTTGAGCACAGCAGTGATTTTTATTACTGCTCTAATCCACAGGAATGTGTCCTAGAGAGGACACTGACAGCTATTATCCTCCTGGGTGTATCAGAGCAAGAAAAGCAAATAGCTTTGCAGCAGGACTTGTTCAGGTGCAGCCAGTGTGTCCCAACAGACAGCATGTATGCAGTACACACCATGACCTGTATATACTGTCCTGATTCTCTCACATATATAAAGCTAGAAAAACATAACTCTTATTTTTGTTTTCATCTTAAGTATTGTTTTTTTATCTGAAAAGACTCACATTACAGACTAGTTGTAGTACCAAGTCTGGGGATAGTTATTCTCTCTGAAGTGATAAATGGCAAATCAGCAATCAATACAGGCACTAAAGTAAGGTTTAGACTGCCATTGGGGTTCTTATCAATGTGCACAGACAGTGATAACATAAGAACACTTGCATCAGAGTATTAGGTGGTTACCTCATGTCTCTTTACTAGGGGACTCTGCCCTCCATCATTGTCACCAGCAAATCAATTGGTCACTTAAGAAGACATCTGTAAGTGCTCATCTTGTCTCTTGCTTTAAATGTATTGCAACCATATTTCCATTAAATTTCACATAAAAAGGATTTGCTGATGCTGTGCAACTGGGAGAAACCAAAGAACCATTTACTGAAATAGCTTAGAAATGGTTCAATATTGCAGTGGTGTCAACAAAGCAGATTTTTTTAAATTTCCTCCTGACAACAAAGGAAAAATATCCACTCCAAAGCTACTCATAAAGAGAATCTTTTCTTCAAGTGTTCTCACCTTTCTTAAGTAGAAAACAACATTCACCTGAAGGGCTTTGGGATCTACAAATTAAGACAGCACTATTAATGGTATTTTTAAAAGTGAAGTGACAACCAACACTCTAAAATAAAAATATCTTCCTCTTAGAAAACCTGACAGAAGAGGAAGATGAAAATAAATAGAAAAATAATGAAGCAACACTTCCTGCTTTCAGTCTTAGTTTCCTGAAATTCATAGTCCTTTTGACTGCTGAAGCAAAATTTCCATTCCTACCATTGATGATTTATGACCCACCAAAGGCATCTGAAAGGTCAGATGTAATTCCAGGGTGTCATGGGTAAGACTGACAGCACAAATGATAGAGAACAGACACGTATGACTGGCTTTCTGAATATCTACCTGATATACTTAAAAGAACCAGAGCAGTCTGGAAGTCCTCAGTGGGGACCACTAAAGCATCCAGTTACAGTGTCAGGCTATCACACTGGTGCTCCATGGATTCTCAGCTCACCTGGACAGAAAGACTCCAACATTTTTTATTTTTTTTTTTTTTGGTTCTTCCAACACTGTTCCAGCACTGGCTTACAGGGTTACAGGCTTGAAGAAATAAGCTAACATTCTCTGCCTCCAACATGCACAAGGCTGCACCGTATCACAGATTCATACTACACAGTCTATAGTTAATAACTAGATAATTTCCTGGGAGTTTTTCTTTAAATCTATGTCTTCTCTTGAGTTGTTTCACAAAGGCACTTTACCTTTAAGGACAGGTTTTCCCCTCCATAATGTTTTACTTGCTGCAAGTTTGAGCTTGTATCACTATTTTAAGTGTGGGTGCTGAGTAAGAACATCATAAAATAAGTTCAAAAGCATTACTAAAAGAAGCACAATCAAATAGCAAAACACCTAACAGTCTTGCACCTATGCAGTATTGCCCACAGAAACCTTATCTCCACTGCATAACAGTTTTGTCCAGCACTGGGCACCATGAAGCACAAGCCATGACATGATAGGTCTAATTGAAAACAACAAAACCAGATAGGGTGATTCATCTTGACCATTTTGCATAGATGCCTTCTTCAATACATGAAAAGTGACTCTGAGTATGGAGATCTGTCTAACCCACAAGTATGTCTATATGTAGTTCTTCAGTCCTGATCTTAAGAGCTCACCCATTATCTGGACTGACACAGAACAGCTCTTACTAGGATTCCACGTCTTTCACTATCAAACTATCTGTAACCATGCTGTCTGCAAAGACTAAATATTTCATCACAAGACGTGGATTTTAGGTTCAGGAATGACAAAATGATCTGTATTGTGGCAGGTCAAAAGGTGGGGGTTATTGGGGTTTATATTGGCTTCAATATAAACTATGAGACTGGTATGGTAGCAGCTGGAAAAGTATCTTTAGCTCTGGTATTAGCTGGGATAGTGTTAATTTTCTTCACAATAGCTGGTATGAAGCTATGTTGTCTATCTGTGCTGGAAACAGAATTGATAATGCAGGGATATTTTAATTAGTGTTGAGCAGTGCTTACACAGTGAAGGTCTTTCCTGCTTCTCACCCCACCAGTGAGCAGGCTAGGGGAGCACAAGTAGCTGGGAGGGGACAGCTGACCCCAGCTGACCAAAGGGATATTTCATACCATATGACATTGTACTCAGCAAATAAAGCTTGAGGAAAAAGATGGAAGAGGTGGATGTTTAGAGTGATGCCATTTGTCTGCTCAAGTAATAGTTAATGCTTTCCTGGAGGTGGCTGAACACCTGAACACATGTAGGATGTAGTGAGTGAAGTCCTGGTTTTGCTTTGTTTGGGCAAATGAATTTTTATATACTTATTAAACTTTTTATTGCAACCCATGGATTTTCTCACTTTTATCTCTGTGATTCTCTTTTGCATCCATCGGGGGGAGTGAGCCAGTGGCTGTGTGATGATTAGTTGCTGGCAGGATTTGAACTACTACATCTCAGGAGAGGAATTTAGCTTTCTTTGCTGATGGGCAGCCTTTCACAGCTGCCCAAATCAAGCTCTCATTTCTAGAAATATGGTACCATTCAAGGCTCTACAGTAGACAGTGAGTATTAAGCAATAATCTCTAAGGAGAAAGCTATCCCAATTGAAGCTAAAGATCTAGAACTGTTTCTCTTTCAACTTGGGCAGATTTTTTTTTCAATTAATTTTAATTTTCTTTATTCTACATATGTTAGATGAAATTATCTGTGCTCTTAGAGCAATATTTTCCACATCGTATCATAAGTATTACTCCTTAGCAATGCCCATCACCTTACATTGGTTGATGTACTATTCAGAGCCCATACATACAATGCAAAGCCTGTAAAACAACCTAATCTATCCTGCAATCAGTAGAGGAGAGTTTGTATTCATTTCTCTAGACTTCAAAAGTAGTTTCTCCACTTAGTGGTTATTAAATCAACTCGAATAGCAGTGGAAGCAGAATTAAATACTCAAGATTATTACACTCACCATAGTTCATATCATTTTTATATTGGCTCCTGATATCATTTTTCCACAGTTTCTTCACTACCTGTTTGAAAACAGAAAACAAATCAATCGGGGAAATAATTCAATAAAAATTAATTTACTTTTAAAAAAAGAAAAAGTTTTAATTCTTCTTAAATTGACCCTTTGATGTGGAAAATTTTCAAGACTAGGACTAATACTGGCTGAAGGATCATATGAAGATTTGTCCTTGGATAATCAAGCTTCAGTGAATCTTATGAAGGAAATATAGTGTTAATAAGATCAGTGAGTCAAAGCTATTATATATCAAGGGCCAAAGTCTCTAGCATAATGAAATAAGCAGAGCATGTCTGCAAATTCAGGCAAGGTAAAGGCAAACATTTCTATTGCACATTTCTTTAGGAGAAGATAAAGAGCACTGAATCAATAAATCACTGAAAAGATTATTATTTTGCACAAGCTGAAGGTCAGTGCAGATCATTCTGACCAAACCAAAGAGCGTTTGCTAATTTAATCCAGCAGATTTGGTGGGGAAACCAAACAGAAATTTAATCAACAGCAGAAGGTGGTGAACATCTCTGAAAATTGAATAATCATTGTGCCAGACAGTAAACATCACTATGGAAGGAAAAAAGGAAGTAACAAAAGTGTCCCCTTTTCATGCTGTTCATTAACTTCTTCAAACAGGTAATAAATGATTTAAAACAGCTGTCTCTGGAAAACAAAAGCATCACATATGAGAACAACCATTTGATAGTTTGGCAAAATATTTATGACAACATTAAACTTGTGTTAACTGTAGCTCTTCCTTTTGTATTGTAATTCTTTCTTTAAAAGCTGTCCCATGAAGTAATGTTGCTATTGCTCTAATAAAATAAAGATATTAATTTACCCTTTCAGCTTTTTCCCATTCTGAAAAGACAAAATATTCAAATGCTTTCAAGTGCATTTTCCGGTATTTTGCAACACTTGTGCAAGATGGAGTAGTGAGGTCTGAGCCTCTTTAGCACAGTAGATACTAGCATTTTGTTTGTTTGGGATCTAGATTATTTTTTCCTTTTCATAATACTGTATTTGTTACAAAGCCATCAACATTTGATTTCATAGATGAAGCTATTTCTACCACAAAACACTTCTCTAAATCAGTCTTCCCGTTTCTACCTATATCTAATTGAATGTTTTTCTTCACCATATATTTATTACATGCTCATATTTCAAGAGGATAAATTCTGCCCTTAATAAGCAGAAATTCAGGTAAAATGATGTGATAATATAGTTCATGACTCACTGACATAAGACTTAATCCTTGTGGTTTACAAAAGAAATTCATAGAAATTAAATTTATATTCTAAATAAAAATAAAACCCCTGTTGAAATCACTCAGATGATCCTGTACCCAGTACAGTTATGCTATTTTGTAGACACTTCGTATTCAGACTACTTAAGTTACAGACTTCTGCAAATACAATGAGAAAAAAAATCTGTACCTTGAAGGCTTTTTAGACAGTCTTCTGTTCACACTGTCAAACTCAGTATTCCAGAATTCCAAGCCTATATGCTGACACATTAACAACTATGGGGAAATTTATTTATTTCTCTTTTTCTCCGTGAAATGAAATTTCAGAATTGGCATATTATTCATTATACCCAAATTTCCATCAATCTTTCATTAATGTCTTAATCTTTGATATTTTGGAAGAAAACATTTTTTGATGACAGAAGTAGAAAGACTGTTTTCCATTCTACTGAGACTTTTAGGAACTTGCTACTTATCTGGAAAAAAAAAATAGCATGTCTATCAAACAAATTTCTCTTAAGCAATGAGATGCTCAGACACAAACTAAAATACGCAGGGTTTTTTCACCTTAGCCAAAATGAATGTGCAACTAGTAAAATAAATATTTGTATCAAACATTTTACATGTACATTGGAGAAAACTTATAAATGGATTTTGCTAGCCTGACCTTCTTCTGTTGGTTGAAAGGAAGACAGGCAAAGACAAGTTGGAAGTTAAAAATTCCAGGACTTCATTAATTTAGTGATTATTTTCATTTAAATAACAGAAATATTTATGTTGTTGGTGAAAAGAAATAAAATACACTGAAAATATCTTTGATGATGTTCAAGGTGTAAATCTTCTCTTTCATCTGGAACAATTTAAAGTACTCCAAGCATTTTGCTACTTCACCCCAGAAATAAGATTTCTGCTCAATCCACTGGCAATATCCAATCAGTAAATCATACATAAAATACTACTGACATAGCCAAGAATGTGGAGAAAAATTTCAAGGCATTATTAATTCCTGCAAACAAGAACCCCATTTCTTTAATCTCACTTGTGGGAACCACACTTAGCATAGTGCTGTCATGTGATGCAACTTTATCTAAGGGTGCTGAGACAAACTGGGGGAATTGCAGTATTCCACAGAGATAAGGAATGTTTCTGAGATATTGCACTGACAATGCATCATTTGCTTAGATTTTTTCACCCTGTATTCCACAAAGAACATGAAGCAGATCCACTGTTGGTGATTCATGGAGAAGACCGTATCAGAGGCAGAAAGTATATCAAAGATGACATCTTTAGATACCAGAGTGGGCATCCTAAAATTGATTTGTACAATACATCTCCATTACTGCTACAGTTCAGATCAAGAAAATACTTTGGAAGTGAATCTCCTGACCATTCCCACTTACTACTCTCTGTCACAGCTGAGGGTGGTTTGGACCACATCATCTAGGGCACTTGGGTTGTTAATGAGGACCGATACACAGGACTGAGAAAGGCAGAAGCAAAACCTTAGGCTCTGCATAGTCCAGGGTATCTAACTCCTGCAGAGGAAATTGGAAGTTTATCATGGGGTGAGTTCACTAAAATGTCTTTTATTACCATTTTTGCTGTAAAATAAATATATGCAGGCAAAAAATTCTTTACTAGCAGCATTACACTGCTGCTTGCTAGAAATTCCTGGTGATTTGCTACACCATGCTATTTACAGCTTCCCCTTAAAGTTGGTAACTTAAAGTTACATCTTTCTATTACAAAAGGCAAAGGCAACTGCAGACTTTAGTCCAAGAGTATCTCCTATTTCTATGAACATTTTAAGATGTATGGCATTGCAAAAACATTATCTGTCAGGGTAGACACCACCCCATGAGGAATATGCTGCTCTAACTCTTTCTAAACATTTGTTAGTTCAGTGTTGTACTTCACTTGCTGAAAAATCTTCCAGGTAAAAAAGGATAATTGAAACTTTTTATAAAGTTTTTGACTTAGAAAGTCTTAAGATATGGTGCAAAAGATTATTACCTAATCACTCACAAGTAAAACAGAACAGTGACTCAAATTTTGCAGAATTTATAAATATTTGGTCCTTCAGCTCAAAACTGGTTTTAGTTGGCTCAGTTTCAAAACAACTCCAAAGCTACATTATGTCCTTAAAGTAAAATATTAAAAAAATGAAAATAACATTTAAAACTATTTTAGATTATTCCTATCTCATGAGCCGTGAAAAACTGGAAAGTTATAAAGGAAAAAAGGAGGATGTGAAAAATTTAATAGAAAAGCCATAAGGTTCTGTTTTAATGATGCTGCTATTTTAATCCTAGAACAAGTGTTGGCAAAGGTCCAAATGTTGACCAAGATATAAAAACATGCTAATTATTTTGCTTTTAAAAAAATACCTTTCATCCTCAATAGACCATTTACAAATAAATCATGTGAATTTCAATAAATCACACACTTTTTAAAATACTGTGATCATACAAATACTCAGAGATGTGGATCACAGATAACAAAGTGGTCTTTTTGTTTTATTTTGGGGATTACTCTTCTTTTAAGGCATTCTGAACCTTTATATGCCTTGTCCCAGTATATTTTGTTGAAAAGATCTAAAGTTTTGCTCATGAAGATGACTGAGTACTGGGTCATCTCTGCAACTAACAGCTGACAATATAGCAAAAGGCTAACATAGTCCATGGGAATTAAAATCTCAGTGGGAAAAGATCAACTGAGCAGGTTTAGCAGGTTTTTAAATCATATGCCTTACAAAACAGGTATAAAAAAAGCTGAGACTTACTCTTACTTGCTCCATCTCTTGGGAAAGAATGCCTTCAGAGATATTTTAAACCCATCAGTTTGGAGCCTTTCCTATTTATTTTCTGGAGATATAACAATTTACTGATTCTGGTACACACTGCTTACAGCTGAGTAAGAAGGACAATATATGGAAGTGGTGGTATTTCTGTTCTGCAAAACCCAGAAAAACTACAGGGTAAAAACTATTTTACCGCTCTTTGTTCATCTTTGAATCAATAATAAGAAGCTGCTATTCTTCTTCAGCTTCTGAAAATGTAACAAGAAATCTCAGAGCACATATCTTAGGGAAAATCTAGAAAGTTTATACTCATCTTTATTATCTTAGAACATTGAAAACTTTGTGAGGATAAAGTTCAGAGAAATATAGATGACACCCCAGGTTTCAGACAAAAGAGAAGAAGGTAATGAAGTGGAATTTTCAGTCATCTTTTTTAAGATTCTGCATGTTATGAGAAAGAACCTGTTTAAATATATTAAAATAATTATTTTATACAGGTAATATGGCAGATAAAGATTTTAAGAAAAGGTTAGCCCTAGTAGAGGGCCCTGTAGAACAGGTCCTCCTGGAAGTTTCTATCACCTCAGCAGAAACAGAGGATGATTTGAAGAACACATTTTTATGGACTTTCTTTAAATTTCCTCCCCAAGTCTTAATTCAGTTCATGAAGATCGACTTTTCCTAGACATATACATAAAAAAGCAGTAAAAGGTGATCTATATAGCGTTTTGTTTCATAGGTTGGAACTTTCTGTGCAGCCAGCTGCTTGTCTTTGGAATGGTGCTGTGTGCCTTCTAGACATCTTCAAGGTCCTTCAGTCTTACCTTCCTGAATAATGTGTAACAAAATTTACTATTAAAGAAAGAACTTAACAAAAAAAAACAAAAACAAAAAAAAAACCAACTTATATGTGAAAATAAATAACAAGAAACAGTCTACTTCAAATGCACCTGAGAGAAGTGAGTACAACAAATGTCTTGTTAATCTCTGTCTATACAACCAAGCCTAGTGAGAACAAGCAACCACTTGCAAGGTGATTTTTCTGGTTATTGTAAAAAGCACTATTTAGTTATTTCCAAAGATTTAGAGACAATCTTTCTAGTAAGGTAAGATAATACAGGCTATGTGTCATATATGTGACTTCATAATGTTATTAACATTAACTATCATAGAATCAGATCTTTTCTCTGTCTAAAGGAAATGACAAAGTACTGAGATCAGTGGACCTTTCTTGGTGGATTGCTCACTCTATAATTTAGTTTATAGACTTAATCATGTGAATAAAAATGCGACCTTGCAAGGTTTTGAAAAAGATTTTATCTTCTCAAAGCATATAATATTAAAATACAGATAAGTGCTCTGCGTGGAAGCCTCCTTACGTCAATGCACAATTTTGATTTTGCATATATCCATAGCTTTTCTACAGAACAGAGAATTCAATTTAATCCCAAAACTGAAAAGTGTGAATTAATTAAGCAATATATTACATTAGCACAGATATTTCTGATATTATTTCTTAAATTTTTTATGGTAGAATGAGCATTCCCCTGAATTAATGTACATTGTTAACAGCATTCAGAAGAAATATATTTAGAGATGTAGCAATCAATTTAATGCAGCCAGGTAAAATGATCAGCTATTCTAATAATATCATCTAAAGGTTGTTCTAATCATTTGCTTTGTGTTTCCCTTTCTCATATGGAAGTTCAAGCAAAATAAATTATTACTTCAGGAACTGGACAAAATTATTTTCGAGTCATGATTCACCCTTCTTGATCCTGATTATTTTATCATTTTGAATGAAACACTGGCTTAAAACCCACTCAATGTCTGTAAAATGTTGACCTCCCAACAATCACCTTCTAATACAACCATCAGGATTCATAAATGATATAGATGATTTTTCAAGATTCTCAATGTGTGTCTCTAAATGAGTTTTGGCTTTCCATACACATGAAATCTGTCTGAATTCAGAAGGTATTACCTTACTCCTAAACATGCCAAGCCCAGTGAAGCTGCAATTTCAATTTTTAATAGCATTTAGCTTGTAGAAATAACTGCTAAAATAGCAGTGCTCAGAGATTTTACACTGCACATCTTTTCAAATTTTGTCCCTTTTTATTGGAAACAGAATGGCTATACACAGCATAAAAGGGAAATGGGATGATAATACACATTGTAAAAAATATTCTCTGGTCATGTAAAAGTTAGCCGGGACACCCAAAGCTCCTTGGAAAAGGTATGACATACAGCTTTTACACTTCAACACTTCTGGTTTATTACAAATATTTGCACTATAATGCAAAGAAAACAGAAGGAAAGAAAAGCTCCTAAATACAGGAAAAAGAAGAAATGGAGCCACTAAACAAATGGAAATCATGAAGGAAAAATGGAAACCAGTTGAAAGATGTCACAAAAGCTCTGGTCATTGCACCCTGTGAGTACAGTTACAAAAACAGTCTTCCCTATGAAAGTCTTTACCTCCCAACCATTTTCCTGAGTTTCTCCTACATGGAAAGCAAATCCCTTCTGCATAACAGTCTTCACAGATTGATGTGCAGCCCCTTCTGCCTGCTTTGTCATGAGGTATTTGAGCATATAGGGTACTTTACTCTGATGTCCTTTATATCCCTGTGTCACTGAAAAGCCTGCCTTTCTTCTCTTAACCTTTCTTAGATTTTGGATTTCTTTCCTGTGTTATGTCTTTGATTAGTCATTTTAAATGACCAGTTACCATTTGCTAGTGCAGACAACCAGTTCATTTAACCAGCTGTCAACATGCTGATTCCTCCTTTCATTTTCTGCCCAGAATGAATGAACTTCAGCATGCCTCAATAGATAGCCTTTCAATTTCCTTTCAACTTCAGAAGCAGCACTTCAAAGCCTTTCTTTGAACATGGAGATGTGGCTACACCCAAACCTTTTTGCATGCCTTAGGCAAGAGCTATAAAACACATTTTCACTGCTGAAGGCTTTCTTCTTTGCCTGTGCTCTGAACAACTTTTCTCTGTTAACTGTTATATTAATAGTAGTCAGTACCTTTGCCTGAAGCATTGTTAGTTTCAGGCTTAATTTATCTACCTATTTGATTTACACCTGATATTTATCCAATTAGGAATATATTCTTGATTCTAGATCCTTTGGTGGGTATTATTATACTTTGTTCACTGACACTGTGGACAGCTGGAAATGCTTGTACATAGCATATTTCTCTCTGAAGATTTATTTTATTCATCTTTCTCATCTTAAATAAAAGTTATTCCCATAGCAGGAAACTAGGATGCAATATAACCATGTCATATAGAGACAGTTCACAAAGTTCTGGACATATCCAGAACATTTTATAGAACAGGTGAAATGAAGGAAGCACATCCAGTGTCTGTTCTAAAGAAAAGAACAGGAGAGAAAATATCTTCTGTAGCTCTCTCCGGTGTTTTGTATCAGCTGTCTTCAGCAACTCACATACTTATGTATGCTCAACCCAAGGGACATGACAGCCTTCTTTTCCTGTGGAAGCAATTTAAGGATCTGAAGTGGCTCTTGAATTCCATTCCAGCATCTGACTGTGCAACTTGGGAGCACTGGGTGACACAACCCACGTGTCCCTTCCAGTGGATTTATTTATTAAATACTAGTGCAAGCAGGCTTGAAACTGAAAACTGAAGAGAGGTAGGCATGTCACAGAACTGACATTAGAATTATCTCCACTTACCTATATGTGGAGGTGGAGCCATGCATACTGCAAGAAGTTCAACAAGGACAAGTGCAAAGTTCTGCCCTTGGATTGAAGCAATCCCAAACACAAATGCAGGGCTTGGGGGTAATGGTTGATGAGAAGCTCAACATGAGCCAGCAGCATGTGCTTACAGCCCAGAAAGCCAACAGAATCCTGGGCTCTATCAACAGAAATGTGGCCAGCAGATGAAGGGAGGTGATTTTCCTTATCTACTCTGCTCCTATGAATTCCTAGTTCCAGAACCTCCAACATAAGAAGGTCATAGAGCTCTTGTACCAATTCCAGAGGAGGGCCACAAAGATGATCATGGGTCTGGAGCATGATTCCTATGAAGACAGTCTGAGAAAGCTGGGATTGTTCAACCTGGAGAAGAGAAGGCTCCAAGGAGACCTTATAGAGGCCTTCCAGTACCTGAAACAGGACTACGGAAAAACTGGGGAGGGACTTTTCACAGGGACATGTAGTGATAGGACAAAGGGTAATGGCCTAAAAGTAGAAGAGGGTAGATTTGGATTAGACATTAGGAGGAAATTCTTTACTGTGAGGGTGATGAAACACTGTAACAGGTTGCCCAGAGAGGCTGTGGATACCCCGTCCCTGGAAGTGTTCAAGGGCAGATTGGATGAGGCTTTGAACAAAGTGATCTAGTGGAAGATGTCCCTTCCTATGCACGGGGGTTAGAACTAGCTTGTCTTTAAGGTCTCTTCCAAGTCAAACCATCCTATGATTCCATGATTTTATATGTTTTTAGCCACAGATTAGCACAAGATATAGCTATCTCAACCCACTTGAATTATAAGAGGGTATGATTTTAAAAGTTAAGATAAACAACAACACTAGTTTTGATCTTGCAAGAGTGTACTTCAATCCAATTTCTTTTAAGTATTTCATGAACAAACAAAAGAGTGCTGATTTTCTGAACCTAGCACAAAATTCATATTTTCAACTTAGCTTTCCCCCCAAAGCTTTTCACACATAAGAAAGTCACCCTGCACCACACTCAAAACAGGATAAGCAAAGCCAACAGTATCCCTGTGCAGGAACCAAGCTATTTTTCACACAGGACAAAAACAGCTATTTGAAACAAAGCAGAATCTGAAAAAAGTTTTTGTGCTTCTGTTATTCATGTGCTTATACAGGTATCACCTTGCTCAGTATTGTAGGGATGCTCCCTGGTGTCCATTTCTAAAAGTCTCATGGACAGTCTCACGTTGTTCTACAAAAGCAGAATTGTTATGGTTCACATACTGTTATGTTCACAGTGCATTGTAAATGATCACTCACTAGGTTTCACAGCTTCTTTTTATTCTACTATAAATGGCCATATTTTTTCATTTCCATTTAAATTCCAATATAATAAGCCTTTATATTTCAAAAATCCTATTACTTGTTTTCTACCACAAAATTCATGAATTAGAATTGAAAGATATAATATGCTATAACACTTTTATGATATTATTTGCTATGATTTCATGGGGCATAGACCTTCCTTACAACTTTGTCCTTACATACAATCCATACTTCCTGCAGACTGCTTGGTACAAGATAATGCAAACTTTCCATGGATAATGCCAGATTTTCCTGATGTTAAGAAACAGTTTTGTTCTCTTCTCTGACCAAGAAGATTCAAATCTACATTTATCTCTGGGACCTAGGATATATATTCTTCATTCTGGACTGACACATTCCCTTTATGACCATTTTTTGTCTTTAATGTAACTCTTAATGCAACCATAAAATTCTTTGTCAACCTACTTATAATTATCTACCTTCTCTTCATCAGTTTTTCTCTTTTCTAACTCTCTTTCTTAGCAATTCCCCCATTCCGTTCTCCCTATTCATCATTTGTTGATGTCTGATCACTTATTATCATTAGAAGTGTATTAATCATTTAGCTTTGAAACCTTGTCCAAGGTTTAATCTCATCTCTCAGTCCCTATTTCTCATATGAATATTTAAAACCTTTTTAAAGGCATGAAGTTTATTATTTTATATAACATATCTTTTATTCATCCATGAATTAGATCAAAGTTTGATTTCTTTTTTACTGGAAGCTTTCAAAAGTCTTGCTACCAAAGAGTTACAAGGTGTATGATGATACTATGAACGTGAAGGTAGAGTGTAAATGGTTTTTGTTCTTGGTTCCTGTTGTCCCTTGTTCCACTGAACTAATTGTCTGTAAATGTCCTGCTGTTACTAAATCAGTCCCCCAGAGAGAAGCATGGCACAGAGGAGAGTTGCATGCTGTTGTCCTGATTCTGCTCAGGGTCTATAATATTAGTGTACCCAAAGGGCTCCACATACATGAACCACGAAGGCCATGTTGTCCTTAAAACTAATGTTTTATTCCAATTCTCTTTCCACTACTGTTACAGTGACAGCAAAAGATATGCAGTAAATTATTGTGGCAATGCATAGCTGAAGTATATCCACAAGAGCCGTGTTATTTTCACTCTTTAAATGCACAGTGTCTGTTGTAACCTCTGCCTACAAGAACGGATAATACATAATGCAAAAACTCCACATTTTTCTTGAATTCGTTTGTCTAGCACTCCAATGGGACCAAAAACATTGAGTAATGGTATGCATAGGAGCCTGAGAGCATGTGAAAGAGCATGTAGCAGTTAGTGCAACACAGAGAATTAGGGCAGCATGAGCAGTATTTGAGCTGAAAAGACAATATATTGAGAAGAGAAACCTGAAATGGCCTGGAAACTGAAGATCTCAGAAAGCAGCAGATGGCATAGGAAAGACTGAAAGTTACTAACTGACAAATGAGGAGGAAATGTTTTCATAACAATATTTAATTGAAAGTCTGCTCGAGCAGAATCCAGAAAGCTTTCAGAGTCATTATCATGGTTTCTCTAGTACTTCTACATCTATTAAGTAAATCTGAACCCTTAAATGTTTGGATAGTAGCACTCAAAACCCATTAGCTAGCTAGCAAAGAAAGCCATTGAATTCTTTCTTATTTGGGCATATTTAAATCCTTGTGAGACCAGAACTTGAACGCCTGCAACAATAAAACACCAGTCATAAATTAAGTGTGAAAGAGAAATCAGTTTTGTAGCGGAGCTTCAGGCAGGCTAGTGTGACCTGGATTTTGAATGAAACCCTGAGAGCTGTATGAAATCCATGGACCACACTGGCATGAAGAACAGGTAATCCTCTAGATGAGCAGTAATGCCATCTTACCAGGTCAAGGTGTTTTATGGGTCCAAGTCAGAGAGATTCTAGTCATATTTACTATATTCCTTCTCCAAAATGCAGAATAGGAAGAACCCACAAAAGCCTCTCCATTTGAAATGGTGAATTTACAGGGCAGATAACCAGTGGATGGAGTCAAAGAGGAAAAAGAAGCAACGTTATAGTAACACAGCACACATAACAATCTGTAGTCAGAGGAAATGAGACATTTAACATTTATATTGACTTTAACAAGAGGAAAAATTAGGGTATTCCTGGATTCCCAGTAGAGTGGAACAATGATATTTCCAAAATATGTATATTTAAAAGAATGTTGTGAAAACCAAGGCAAACACTGAAGAGGTTGTTAAATAAATCAAAATGGGGTTATTCCATACATCTTCACAACAGCAATTATAAAGTGTATAGCTATAGACAAGAAAAATGATTGTGTGGCAGTTCAATAATATTAATAGTCTGGTAACCTTAAAAAATTGACTTGAAACCAAATGAAAAGTGATACAATTATCCTGAATGAATTTACTAAAGATAAATCATGCCAGATCCCTTTATCAATAAGATAATTGATTTTTAAGACTAAGAAGTTATCCCCAAAGTTGACTCCAAAAAAATTCTGTAGATTCATTCCATGCAAAACCACCAGTTAAAATGAAGACAGATTAAAAGAACTGAAAGTAGGTAGGAAACTCCATGGAAATAAAATAGTGAGTTGTTGTGAAAAGAACATTTGTCAGTGTATTGGAGTTTTTTAATAAACTGTTAACAGTAATGGCTACAACATATGACATTTTTTGATGGTATAATAAAAGAAACAATGATATTGTGAGTGGCTGGAAACTTACACAGGAAGAAATTATGTACTAGGAAAGGAATAAAATTTATACAGAAAAATGTGCAAGGATCCACAGTCAGGACATAACAAGCATTTCTGCTGTAACCTGGGATTTCATTGGTAGGGAAATACTAATAAGGAAGGAAAAAAACATGGATGTCTTGAACTATTAAGTCAGTATTAGACTGAGGATTTGGCTCTTGGAATGTCTCCGTGGAAAGCACAGATATATTCCTAGAATTTATCAGATGGAGCCAGTGCTCCTGTGGGAATATGGAAAATTACTGCTATTTTGCAAGGTGTCTCTGCCTACCTACCTACGTAGACATCTTTCTTTTCAAAAAACCTGAATTCAAACTGGAATGCTGCTCAGATGATCAAGAGGCTAGAGAAGCAAATACTACTGAGAACATTAGAAGTATTTTGCCTGTTCAGCTTAGCAAAATGAAAGTGAAGGGTGAGTAAGTTGGGTTTCTATATCAGAAGGATAAATACAAAATTATTAACACGGACAAAAGGCAGCAAATGGATAAAAAGAGATATAAATAACCTTAGTTAGGAAAATAGTACAAATTCTTGCCCACAGAGGAGCAATGGTTAAATTCAGAATTCAAAATCTCTCCTTCAAATCAAATTCTGGCCAAGGATATGAGGATACCATGAATTAATTATCCTGGGACTGTTGCTGTCTACTCCATGTAATCCTGGGGACACGCTGCACCGATGTTATCAAATGGTCATTATGTTAACAAATAGGAATTTTTTCTGCATAAATCCAACAGGCTAAGCCCTTAAGAAAAAGAAAGGAAGTGTTTACATTTGAGAGTAGGATTTACACACATGGGGTTTCAACAAACTCATGTTTTAAAAATTGAGACGCTCACTTCAGGCTCCTCTAATTCTTAGACCCAGTTAGAACTCACCAGTAAGTCCTCTGCTTTCTTGGTATTTCCACCTAAATGATACCACTGTGCTGTTCCAGGAAAATTATTGCAAACTTTATGGGATTAAGATTGAATTTGTATTCTGTTTACAGAGCCCTTGTGGACCTGATGGCCAAAAAATACCTTTAGCATCTCTTTTGTGTTAGCCAGAGCAATTTTTTTTAACATAATGGATAAAGTGTCTGTCTTGTATTTCAAAAATATTGCGTTCACATGCTGGAGGGGGTTGTATTTTCATTAAAACTTCTTTATGTACCTCATTCCCTGTGCCAAAGGGTTGTCAACATACTGATTTATTATTTACTTAACATTTTCAGCTTTCCTCTGTTTTTATCTTTGTTTTTTTTAATCAAACCAAACAAATCATGTCGACAAAATAAAAAATATTAAACATGAGAAGAGATGAAAATAATTCTCAGTGATTGGATGCCCATATATAAAATACAGTAGTCCCTTTGCACAGATTAATATGACATACACTAAAACAAACAAAACTAAGCAGCAGTCAGTCAGAGAGAAAAATATGCTGAGTGAAGAGCAAAGAGAGTAAAGGGGACACGAGAATGTAAATCCAGTTGTCTGATTAAGTCTCTGTCTACAAAATCCTTTTAACTGATACAAAGGGTCTAAGACTGCTTAGCAACAGTTGTTCAGTCAGCAGTGGTATTTGTCACATCTCACAACTACCAAGTACTTAGTAACTGCCTGCTCTATGCCATGTAGAGACACCACTCACTAAGGTCAACAAGATGTATTAAAATTACACCAGATTACACCAGATGTATTCTGTATTACAACAGAACTTTGGAAGACAGGGCGTGAAAAAAAATCAACACAATGTTTCTTCCCCTGTACCTGAAGTGACTAGGGTATTAAGATATTATTTCTATTGTTTTTGTTAAAAATCAATTGATTTATATGTGATGCTCAAATATTGCTCCTTTAATCGCATATGTTGCTCTTTCTCATTCTGAGAAAGATCTTTCTTCCTAGTTCTTGTTATATTTTTTACTTTATATGTATCTCTGTATACACATGTATGTATATATGTGTGTATAAATTTTCCATGTACATATATTTAATTTTATAGTACATAAAATTATTTAGACAAAAATATATTTATATTGTTTTATGATATTTTTTGTGTCAACTTTGGTGTGTCAGTGGAAACTAACACTGTAGTTGGCAGTGTCTGTATGTATAGTTTCACTTTCAGTAAGAAGAGGAATTCAATATTTCAGTGGCATAAATGTTTTTGGGCTTTATTCTAAGGTAAGTGATGCATCTAAATATATCACCATATATTTAAGTACATGCTATTCTGAACTTCTTGGCAGCTGAAGATAGTTGTATCCAGGCCTCAGTTACTACTACAGAGCAATTTTTCTGGAGGTATGTGTAGCAGCCAGTGTTTTAGTGTTGATACATTATCTGACAGATCCAATGAATACTGCAGAATAACCAGTGTTCAAATTCCAGAACCACAATATATATAATGAGACTCAGGCATATAGGTATTGCATTTTTGATAAAAAATAGACCTTGTGTGGCCTGTTTTAATAAATATGATACTACCGCAGCTCTAGAATCCAAATACTGTCAGAAAAGCAGATAAGGGTAAGAAGACAGTTACCATTTTTAAAGGGTATCCCTAATATTCTGAAATTCATGTTGAGGTAGGAACATCCCTGAGCCCTTACTTAATTTAGTTTTCTTTTCTCAGAGTCTGAGCAGAAAAACTTTCATTTAACCAGTTCTCAGATAGTGCTTGGTATAACAATGGCATTGATTTAACTATGTACATTTCTTGGGATTAATACCCTAGATATTTTAATGTTATTTGCTAAACATCAAATTTATATTTAATTTATCAGATAACAAAGAAATTTCTTCAACATTTGCACAAATATTAAACACACATTTCTCAGTGCGTTCTCATAATTAGGAAACATGTCTTCTTAGATTTTAAAATAAAACTTCTTGTTCATTTGTTGCATGCATGATATAACTTATAGAACACAACAGCTGTATTGCCCTGGGTTGTACTTACTAGCACTGCTGGCAGGATCTGGAAGAGTAGCAAGGATTGTCCCTCTTTAATGAGAAAGATTCTGAAATCTAATTATCTATTATTTGCCTTAATGAAGAATTAGTATGTAACAAATAAATATGATTCTTAAAGGGGGCTTTGAATCCCTTTCCTTCAAGGGTCAGGAAAATAAAATCCCATGCAACACTATCTTTTTTCAGTGGCTATCTGCAATTCTTTCAAGCACAATTACAATATATTTATGAGTTGCTTGCCTCTTGCCAAGATTGAATAAATCTGACCTGATTTATGTGTCTAATTAGAGTAATAAGAGGTTTGGGTTTTTTTCAGAGTACAAGCCAAGGGCTCTGGAAAGAACCTTTGTGTCACAATAGATCAAGTAAATTGAGCATTAACCTGAGCTATTCATATGTACCTCCCAAACTTCTGTAAAGAAGATTCTTCAACTTTCTTAAATGTTCCAATTCTGTAGCAAAATCATGTTTTGATTACCAAAATGTGGAGGACTGGCATGTGTGATGACTAACACTAGCCAGTGAATTGATTTTTTGCATTTGCTCTCATTCAGCATTGGTGTTTAAACCAATCTCATCCTTCCTTAATTTAATTTTAACAGCATTCTTATTAAAAAGGTTCACAAGTAATTCACAAAATCTGTGCCTATCTAGAAAGTAATGCTAAATGTTTTGAATCCATAGGGACCTCCATAAATAGGTCAGCTTGTCTTCCATAGTTGCAAAAAAGACTGAATCAAAGGCTTTTGGGTTGGGGCAGAGGGGAAGTTACAAAATAAAAGTTTAAAGCTACTGTCAGACTGAACTCTACCTTAGTCATGGTGATGGACAGACCCTCAGTTTTATTTGAGGTTAAGAGAAAAAGTTAGCTTTCTGTAGTTTGATTTGACTGTAATCCAACTCATCCTAAAGTCAAGTAAACCAGATGAAAATGTCTTGAAGGAGCTTGTTCCATTCCACACATTTAGTGGTGAGATATCTGTATGGTCTGATGCCTTTAAGACAGTTGTTCACTGTACCAGCTTCTGTATTTAATATCCTGCATACTAGCTCCTCCATCTTACAAGGCAAGCACCTATGTGTCTTAAAAATGTGACCTTTTTTGTAAATTTTCCTCAGGAAGGTGCTTCACATACATTCTTTTTACTTTCAGAGATTATAAATCCCCAAATTCTCAGCTTCACCCAGATTGTCTCTTTGGTACCATGGAAGTATTAAAGGTCAAAGCACAATTAAACCTAGTTTATGAAGATAGTCTGTGAAATTAATTACACTCTTCTGTACTGGATTGAAAAATAGTAAATACACTTAAAAATGCATAACAATTGTAACTGCAAGATTATCTCCTTAAATGATCAGGAAATAATAACCACCAAAAACCTCTTGTGGCAAAAGCAAAAATGTACAGAATTCATCAAATTACTCCATCTGCTGGGTGATTCCCTCCAATCCTGGATGATTTCTGTTAGGCTGTGTATTCCTGTCCCTTTTTAATGCAAATGAAACATTCAAAGCTTGATCAGTGTCCTTTGAAAGCAAATGAAATATTCAGGGTTTACCTTTGATATTCAAAGCATTTCCTGGAATCATGAGTTCCTCTTTTCTCTCTCCAATTCCAGTTTGAGAAGACCTTTATATTGCAATTTTAACATATTCTTTCAGAGAAGGCACAAGACAAATGTTTTAACTCTTTCTTGACTTTACCAGCTTTCCTGTGTTCACTTCATAAAAAGCATAGATCATACAATTTGTCCAGCTTTATGATTTCTGGTCTGTGCATACCCTACTGGAAAAGTAAAATGCAATAAGCAAAAATATTTGCAGCCTTGAATCAGGATTAGGCAAGCTAACAACCAGATTTCTAGAAGTTCTAATTGATCAAGAAAGGCAACAACTGCTAAGTGAAGATACATAAAAAAGCTGCTGAAAGTTATCTGTTTCATTAATAAAATAAGAGAGCATCAAATTAAGTGCAATTGGGATTGAAACTGTTTTATTGAATGCCTAGGTTTATTTGACATTAAACAAATTACACAAACTACTTTAGTGTTTACCTCTAGCCCCTCTCAGACTTCCCAGCCAGCAATGGTGAAATGAGGCATCCTGTCATGCTTGGTCTCAGTTCAACTAAGCAAGATATCAGGCCTCTCCTGGTCTTTTTGTGATGCTTTTTCATGCAGATGTTGATAAGGTTCCCATGTCAGGCCATGCTTGCTATGGCTCTGCTAAAGATGGCCCTAGGTAAGGTTCACCATATCTTTCTATGGGTTTCATCAGAGGAACCAGGTTCAAAGACAACAAAGGTCACAAAGACAAGTCATCCAACACACACCTAACACATTTTTATGAGTTTACATCATTATGAGACCAACACTCACAAATGGATGTGCAACCCAAGCTGTGGATCACGTCACTTCACAGAGGAAAGAAATGCAGTGCATAGGTAAGAAACAGTCAATATACCTCCTGCCGGTCCACCCAGTGCAAATTAAAACTACTCTTCCATTTTGCAAGCTACAGGAAAGAATGAGACAGAATAATATATGTTGCCATGAAATTAATTCCCTTAGCACACAGCTAGAGTAGCACAACAAAATGCAATTTACGTCTGTAAGCACAAGCTTGAGTTAGCACAGCTCAAGGACTCAAACAGATAAAGGTTTCTGACAGGACCATTGGGCAAGAGAGTGCCCTTGCTCAGGTAAAGACATTCCTATATTTCCATACACCAAAGAAGGGACAGAAGAAACTTACTGTGGGGGAAGGCAACTGAGTGAGACAGTAAAGATACAGGGCAGATCCAGTGATGGCATGTATAGAGGAATTTGGTACCTTACTTTCTACAATCTAATAAGGATAGCATTTATTCAGTAGTGTTATTCCTTTTACTTACTGTAACCAGTCCATTACATTCCAGGGACATACCAACAACTTGCTGAATTCTTACTGTAAGACTCCACATTCTGTGTTGCTCCCCAAGCAAAACAGTGCAGAAATAATAAATCTGCAAGAAATGTATCTACAAAGTTGAAGAGAGCACACCAAGTTCACGTGGTAATACCTTTATCACTCCTTTGCAACTCTTCTTATGAGATGTAGTGTATGAAATTACATTTGAAAGAGGCTTAAATACTAAAAGCACGTTAAATATGAAGATAATACCATACAAATTCTTCATTAAATCAGCCTTATAATAATCTCTAATGAAAGGTACTTGGTAGACCGATTAGAGATAGTGAACTGAGATACTGAAGTTTCTTTATAATGTCTTTATTCTCATTTTGGCTAAGGCAATTTGCATAATTGGTTGAAAACAACAGTTATGAAACAAAATAAAATAGCGCCTCTTCTTTGCCTGGGAGATGAGTTCCTCTGCTTAGTTTTGGTGAAGGAAAAAGCTTTCATCAATACTTAGAGGTTGTCATGCTTGAGAAATTTAAATGACCCACGAAGCTTAAATGCCTCATGCTTTCATGTGTACAAATATGCCTTTACTTATTTAGTATCCAAGCTCCTTATACATACATACATATTTCTGACCCAAACCCATCAACACTTCGAAAAATGGGTCCTGAAAAGGTGCATTCCAACCTTTTCACATTATCAACAGATTTTCCTTACTCAGAAGAAGATCAAGTAGATTACATGTGAGTGAAACGTTTTCTATTCCCAGAAAGGTCAGTATCTTTGATCTTTTGAGAGGATCATCTTATGAGTACTGAGATGTCTGTGCATTACCAGTACATCTATCTGTGACAATAGGGAAGGATTCAAGTGGTTCAGCCTAAATATATGTCTTAATGCAACAGTGTGATCTCATCAGTTAATACAGTCAAACAAAGCCAGATTAAGCATTGATGGTTATTAAAAACAAGAACATTGGATATCTTCAGATAGAAGGTAGATATGGAGAATTGATTAATAAGCTTACTAACTAAATACTTAGCCCAGTTTCACACCTCCACCTGACACAGAAGCAAAGGTATCTCATGTTGATGTCCACCTGGAAACTCACTGAATCTGTTTGAAAAGGAGACTCATCATTGAGTAGAAGAGATGTAGAAGAATATGATCTTGGGTTGTTCTAGTTTGTACAAAGGAGTAGCCCAATGGTGCTTCTGTCTTGTCTGAGTTGGCTTGCCTGTTTGGGCAGCATAAGAGTAAAGCAAATAAAAGAAAAAAAGATTTTCACTGTGACCTCTGGGTGTCATAAATGGTACTCTTTGTACCAATTGCATTTACTCTCTTGGCAAAAAAATATACTTGTTCCTCACTAGGTTAAAAAAAAATAAATCTGCAATTAAATAATATGTGTGTCAAATAAGATTCTTCAAGTCTCACTGCACAGATGTCCTATTCCTACTTCTTTCTGTCAGTGGTGTATCCTGTATGATCTCCAAATGCTGTCTTATCATCAGCACATCAATATTGCCAGTTCCAAAATAATGTAACTCAATTTCTGACACTGAATTACTGTGTTCTGCAAAAAACTCTTCTTCAGGTATTGAAGTTCATTACAGAAATAAAAACACTTCAGAACTGCCACATGATAAAGGACTACAATACTCATATTTTTTTCCCAATTTTCTTTTAGGCAAAACCTTTTAATTATACCTTTCCCTACTGAGATCCTTTAGTTTAAAATTTATTTCCTCACGAAAAAATGTGGCCTAGTTGTATGAAAGGCTCCTTAGAGCAATGAACAATTAGTAGTATTCCACGTTTCATCTCAAAGAGCATCTCAAGTCTTGCAGATTTCAGATATGCAAATCAATGACAACATCTGAAAACTAAAAAAAAAAAAAAAAAAAAATTGTTTTATAACAATCTAGCAAGTAACAAGAGCTTGGTTTATATTTTGAACAATATGTATTTGAAAAGAACTCATCACTTCCCACTTAGAAGTTACATGTTCTTTTTATTTTATTCTTTGCCATCACCTCCCATGGGGTAAGAAGCAAAAAATTCTCAATAGGAAGAAAGGTGAAGCCATGAAGCCTGCTTTAGGCTCTCAACATGAAGTCTTATACCAAGAGTATAAGACGGTGTTTACAAAATTGGACAAAAGTTCTTAGTAATTGCTTAAAGCACCACTAAATGCTAATAAAATTGGAATGTTCTGAAAAAGAAAAAAAAAAATAGATGCTCCTGTTGACAAGTAAGGATCCCGCTAAGATAAGCTCTGCACAAAAGAACTTATTAAAGATTTGTAATTGGCACTTCTAAACTGATCTTTCTTTATCCTCCCCTATATGCTGTTTTCTTTATTACAGCATTATTGGCTGCTAATTTTACTTTTGGCCTGTCATAATGTATAGAAGTTACACTGAAACTAATGGGAACACACTGTGAGTTTAATGTGCATCTCTTGCTGTTACTAGGCAGAGATGCAAGGCAGGACTGCTTGGGTTTACTGCATGGGTATGCCTTATTGTGGAACAAACAGCTAATGCTGATAACAGCTTTAGAAAAATATTTAATTGAAAATATTTTTCTGTCTGCAAGGGAGTGTGAGAAACATTCACCATATACCCTGGGAGGGAAATAAACTGCATGAACTAAGGAGGATGACCTGAGAAGAGACAGTTTTGGACAGAACAAGACAAGTTAGGTCATCAGTTCTTTCCATAACAGAAGTTAAAGACAGGAAAAAAAGATACATCATCAAAAGTTTTATTCAAATCAACCACTACTTCTCTATGCCCCAGTTTGAAGCTTTATCAGACACAGAGAGCATTACTACCCCCTGACTGGGCTCCAGCTATTTCATAAAAGCTACATTTAGTTTGCAGATTCCCTATCCTTTCAAGTTCCCAGTCACAAGAACAATTTATAGCATAGTCAAGCTCCTTATCATGTCTAGATCCAGGCATGCATCTAGTCAACCCTCAGCACTGCAGTTTTCAGAGGGGAAATCCAGGCATGCTGGCCAAATGGACTTTATCAGCTACGCACAGCAACAGCCAGTGCTGATTCTTGGCATTACTGGTACTGATAATGTGCATGTGGCAGCAGGGAAATTTTTGTCCTCAGTATAAATTTCACGTATTCTAAGGAAAGCCAGATCTGAAATTATAATGAAATTCTGAGTATAAAGTGTAACATTACTCCAATATTAATGGGACCTTCTGTATTCCATAACATTTTGAAAATCAGGACACCCACACAGGATTTAAAGAACCATGCTTTAGATTAGTGATTTTGGCATGTTTGAAATTAAAAGGGGTGTGCCTTATGAGTAAGATTAAGGACAATATGTTGTCAGGTACCCAGTCCTCAAAGAAATTCTATAAAATTGGTCACCATTTCAACTTACATACATAATCTGGTTTTGGAGTAGCTCTAAAAATATCACAGATTGCTTTCCTTTTCCTGAAACAGTCTATATGAATCTTCCTGGTTTATTTTTTTTCACTATATAAACACCCTTCCATCTCCATCTAAATGTGAAAAAATGTGAGGGTCCATACATTAGTTTGGTTCAAACATCAAGAGCTTGGGGGATTTTTGCAAAAGACTGTTTAGGAGGTTGTTTACTAGAACATCTGTAATCACAAAGAAAAGAGATGTTCACTCCACTTCGACCCAACCGCAAAGGAGCAATTCCTTCTTCAGAAAATACTGATTTCTGTGAAAACACCTTGAAAAGAGCTTTGATGGCAAGAACTTGGTCAGACTGTGCCCACCTTCCCTTCCTGCACATGAGCCTGAGCCTGTACAACCAAGGCCCCCGGGGTGATGGTACTGGGCATGTACCACACAGGGAGCCGAGCTATGCTGAGCAGTTCTGAGAATTAAGTGACTGCCAAAGCTTTCTTGAAAAAGGAGGAGACATGGACTTTAAATGATGGACATTCCCCATCAGATTCTGAAACTTCCCTGCCGTGTCTCTGCCAACAGGATGCAGTTGGATTGGGTGGGTGCTGTGCCTTCTATATTTCCTTCCTACATTGTTTTTCTACTGTTTTCTCTACCCCTCCCCTGCTAAGTTGTTGGTGCACAATAAAGTGCATTTTTGGATGCCAAGTGACATCTGACCCTGTCCGTGTCTTAATTTTGCCTTGGAGCAGTCTGGTAGCCCACAGTCATACAGGGGACCCAATCAGACCTTAACAAAAATGTATCTGTTTTCAGCCATGTAAATTTCTTTTCAAACAACCAGACTACTTTATCCACAATATGTATTCCAGAAGAAGAATTTCATATTACCAGGAATGTCATCCAAAAACTTTAAATTAAGGAATTACTTCAAGTTTATGTGAAATAATAGCAGTTCAACCAAATGTTTCTTCATTTTCTTAATGGAAGGACTGTTTAGGATTTTGGAAAAAAAAATCTCAACTATAGTGCACCCCACTCTTATTTGGTAGCTGGGAATGAAGGTAAGTGTTTAATTGTTTCCAAATTATCATTTTACTGTTAAAATTATAAGGAATATTTTTTTAGAAATACTACATACCATCTGCAGCTGACCTTCCAGCAGGCAGAAGGTCCCGGCACCACTAATTGTAACACAAAGAAAAGAAAGGCTTTTTTAAAACCATTATTGGAAAGCTTCAGAAAATTTCAGAATAAATTATTTTGTCTGTTATCCAAGATGCATGATTTCATCTTTCTTTTTTTGTTAGTTCCCAGCACACAGGTATATTTGCCAATGTTTACCAAAGCCTTCTATCTACACTTGAACTAGATTAGAGCTCTAGAAAGCAGAAAAGGAACCAGAAGTCAAAGTGGGGGCTACTGTTTTGATGAGTTAACACAGGAAGATTGCACTCAAACATCAAACAAAACAGGGACTCATTCTCCTCTAGGCAAGAGTCTCATTTGCTTCAAGAAGGATGCAGTCATGAGGAGCATGGTGGCATTTCCTTAACTCCACTGAAGAATCTGAGCTCATTTTCACACTGGACTTCTTGATGAGGAGAACCAAGTCATTTATCTCATTCCAGCCCCAGCTTGACATACTCCCAGCACATTCTTCTTCCACTTCAAGAGCTTCATAAACACAGTAATGACAACAGTATGGAATGATTGAAAATAATGCCAATGAGAGGAGGATAATTTCCTTAGAAATACATCTGCCTAGAGAACCCTGCAGTTTCAGGAGATACACAATAAAAAGTGACAGTTTAGGAAGCTAGATCAAGAATACTGCATGTTTTGCACTGCCACAGAGGGAGCACTGCACTGATACAAGCAGAACTGATGAAAGGGAATACAGGCATGTCACAGGTAAGGCCACCTCCAGGCACTCCCAGGGCCCACCCCAATGGAAAAGAAGCTCTACTGACTATGAAGAAGTTGGGAGTTTCTCCCATAGCCACCTCATAGACCCAGGTAACTGGTTTAAGCTTTTATCTGGCATCTTTACTATGACTGATTAACAGCCCCCCCAAAAAAGAGTTAAAAGTTTATAGCTCACAAGGTGCCTCAATCAACATGGATTTAAGAAAAATGGCTATTTCCATGTATCAGTACCTTCAAGTATTTAACTATATGTTTTCATCTGCGTTGGTTCATCAACTGTTTGCAAACAATTTAATTAGGAGAAGTTACACAAGTATTGTGGAAGAACAAGAAATGCAAATGTTCTTGGAAGAACAAGAAATGCAAACCACATAATGTCCCTTTAATAAAATTAGAAATTTTACACATTCAGAAAGAGACATGATTCAAGTAAACATATTTAGCGTTTCTTCTGTCAGTGACTTCCCCTGCTTGACTCAAATTGTGGTAAGGGGAAAAAAAAAAATAAATCTTAAGTAAATGTACTGAAAGCCAGGAAAATGAGAAAAGTATTCTGCAATTCCCAGTGTGAAATTAAAGGATTGTTTTCAGTAGAGTAAGGATTGATTTTCCCGTCCTCAATGTCAAACTAATTTGTTTCTAATTTTAATGGGATTAACCTATACAAATTACCGAGTGGCCAGTAGAGACTTCTAAGAACACAGCATTTTACAAGCCTTCAGCATTTGTAGGTTTAATTGCCAGCTTATTATAATCATGCAAAATAGTGGCTCGTATAAACTATGTTAAATACCTTTTGAGGATTTTGCATTTTTGTTTTTGAACTGGGACCTGATGAGCATCATGTGATGCCAAGGAAATCTGGACTGCATGGTATGAAAGTTTCCATGCAAAGAAATATATCACATAGTGGTGCAACTTCCCAGAGGGTAGACTGTCAGATTTTTTAACTGGCTGGATCACACAGTCAGTAGGATCTGTGTAGCTGTATCATCTAACCTCTTTTAGCATGAAGGAACATTTACAGTTTTATTGGGTCTGGGGTCTGGGTTTTTTTAATCTTAAAGTCTGTCTTGTGAGGCTTGTCTTCTCACAATACCTTGTCATTTCCAACCAAACAAAAATCAGACTAAATCTTGATTAGTCAGGTTTTTACTGTTATCACCAACTATTGCTTACTTCCTTGTTTCTTAATTAATTTTTTCCAGGACAAGTTTGGAGCAACAGTGATCCTTGGATTACACATGTGAAAAGCAGCCATACAGATGAATGAAGCTAACTTTCAGTGTACATATTGCCTCCAGTTTCCATAATATATTTTACTGACATTCAGAAGGAAGGAAATGCGCTGAAAAATACACAGAATCTTAAAAGATATGTAAAGCAATTTAACCTTATCAATGGACGAGACCCAGAACCAACATCTGAGTGCTTCAGCAGTGATGTTTACAGATATTTATGTGCGTTTGCACTTCAGCTGTTTTGCTTCTGTGCAAATGAGGAACAATTTAAGAATGGAAAAGAAAACTAATCCCTAAGGTATAACTACTTGAGGGAGAAGCTATCCTTTTATTTAGTATTTTCTGTAAAGCACAATTAGAGTATTTAGCTACAGTCATGACTAATAAGGATAATAAAAGAAAGCACATTTTTAAGACTAAATCAGTTGCTGAGGTAGAAGAGTGCAATGTTATATGTGCTGCTTAACTGGATAAATATCTGGCAGGCACAGCTGAGAAAAGGTTCCTGTACCCAAGCACACAATAGTGACCCAAACATCCAACAGCCTACAGACACAGCAGACAAAGATTTCTCCACGGTCCAAAGAGATCAAATGTTGGCTTACCCTGTGCTTCACCAGTGGCTCTCAAACAGGAATAGAAAAGGAAGAGCAAGAGAAAGACTGTGAAAAGACATCGAGTGGGCACTGGGAATGATGGATGAGCAGTGCCTTGGGTGTTCCCTTCTCGATAGGAAGAGCCACCCAAACGCTCTGTGATCTGTCCTCTAAGCAGCAGGAGACTAGATCAAAGCAAAGTCCTTCTTTTCCTGTCTTATACCCGGCTCACACACAAGTCAGTAACAGGCTTTTATTAAGCAACAAGCTATTTCAGTGAGTCAAACTCCTTTTGGAGTTTTAACATTACCATGCAGCCTAACTAAAAACTTTTTTAACAATAATGCTCTTAAAGCTTAGTTATACTTTTATTTTAAACTGTTCAAATATAGGATGGTACGTTTTATGTGTCTTCACTGCCACCTTTTGGTCAAATTCTCATCTTACTGCTTTTTTTTATTTTTTATTTTCTTTTTACAGCAATACGTAAAGATAATAAAACAAACAAAAATCCCAAAACAAAACAAAAACCCAAAAGTATATCCAGAACAAGGGAATGTACAAGGGGATACAAATACAGCTTTTCAGTGTCAATATTTCAAAGCCTTGAAACAGGAGTTAAAAAAAAAACAAACAAAAAGAAAATAAAAAGAAGAACAAAAATAAAAAATAAAAACAAACACCATAAAAGGTTCAGACAAGGAAAAACAAAAAAAAAACCTGTTTATCCTAAATTCAATTATAGAAATGTTCACTGCTGATGATTCACTTCCCTCTGAAGTACTGTGGTTGAATACAGATTTATAAAGCTCTCTCTAGATATGCTGATTTCAGCCAAGTTATGGTAACTTTATATGTGCTTGTTCTTAGCACACAGCAAATGTGAGATATTGCAGCTTAACAGAAACCACAAACTACAGAGGGAGCCAAAAAAACCCAGTCTTATATTTCAGGTGCTTCCATGGAGTGTCAGCCAGGCATTGTGCATGTTTGCTGTGGAAACCACAGCCAGGTTCTGCCCTAGTGTTCAGCTTCAGCAAGCATCAAGTCTGACACCGACCTTCACTTTGGAGCTTTTGGTATAAGAGCGTCTTACAAAGGGCTTCTAACAAAGTCTGTTAAAGTCGGTGGCAAAATATTTTCCCTTGACCTAAATGGCTTTAACTCCCACAAAAACTTTGTGCTATTTCAGTGTGAAGCAGATTGGTTCATCCCTTTCATTCCATGAGAAGAAGGACCTCTCAAGAAAAGGAACATGGTCAACCACTTCAGCCTCTGGGGAACATGGACCACTGCCTTTTAAAAAGACCTTAACTGGAAGCTTGACTGCTGTAAGCTGAAAGGTCTTGGGGCTGTATTCAGGCACTGTAACTAATGTAGTTTCAGTACTGGGGTGGAAAAAAAACAACTTGCCAGAGAACTCAAACTAGATAGACACAACACTGGGTATTTATTTTTTCTCACACAGAGTTTTGATTCAACTTGTTAGAGATGAACTTTGTGCAGGTTTTTTCAAAACGAAGTCACTCAGATACAAGGTTCAGTTTCTCCCAAATAAATTTAAAAAAACAAACAAAAAAACAAAAAAAAACCAACAAAAAAAAAGATGAACTAGGACAATAAAAACAGCTTTTTTCATTTATTTTTATCTTAACAAAAGTAAAAATCTACTCAAGTTTTTCTCTTCAGACTACAGGAGGTGGCCAAGAAAGGTGGGCAGGGAGAATAGAAAAAGAATAAAAAAAAAAAAAAAAAAACACAAAACAAAACAAAAAAAGGAGTAGATGCTGTTTTCCAGAAACAGTAATTCACAGTTTCCAAAGTATGTTTTTCTGGAGAGGGAAAATTGTCCTACAAGAACAGCTGGCTACATGTGAAAAAGGTAAAAGATAGGATAAGGAGGGAAGATATACAGGAAGCAGTTCTTATTTTCACTGAGTCAAAATATAACTATGTATTTCAGGTAAATAGCTGGATAGACTAGGGGGAGGAGTGCATGTGTGTGGCTGTGTGTGTAAATTGATATACAAGCACATTTACATAGTTTCAATTAAGGAAGGACAACAAGGACACTAAAATGTTTAGAATTTGTGAATGAAAAGAGAAGTGGCCAGAATGACATAAAGGGGAGATGCTATTTCATGGGACAGTTTTGCCTCTTGGCCATGCTATCCTATCTCAAAAGCCTTTCTAGCAGAAAAAAGGACCTGCTAGCATATGGATTATTAACATTATTAACATATGGATTAACATTCCTCCTGTGGATAACATTATAAAGTGTTGCTTTTCAAGGGTGAAAGTAAAAGTAAGAGTATTTTTATACAAAATTATAGCCCTGCAGCAGCCAGTTTTTCAGTATGTTATAATTCAGTATCTTACACATAAATGAAAGTGTTCCTTAATTTACAGAAGAATTTCCACAGAGGATACTCTACAGGGCTAAGTCATGTTCTGTTTTGATGCCAAATAAGGAACAATTCCAGCAAAAGTAATAAGACAACACTGGTGTCAAACAGATGTGCTACTGTGCCAAGTCCCCAACATTTGCATGAGGCATATCTTTTAATAGTTTTCAGCTTACTAATTGTATTTTGAATACAAGCCAACTTCTTGCTCCCTTCAAATGCAGTCCCATTTATTCTGAAATACATGTATTGCTCTATACAAAATACATTTAGAGTTTTGTTTAATATTTCTGACTCTGCAATACAACTACATTTTAGAACACCAAGAAAGCCTTGTATTAGGAAACAATATTTCTTTTTCACCTGTATAACTTCTATCCTTTTTCTTCATTAGAATTCTATGTGTATATATTTAGTAGTGATATGATATTTGAATCATTTATGAAAATCCTTGCAACATCTGAACGTTCTGTGTAAAGTTATATTTGACATTAATGTATTAGTGAGAGAATTTGTTTCATTTTACTTTGCTCTACTGATCTGCAAAATGGGTTGTACCTCTTTTCCTTTCAAGGGCATTATAAAAAATACTAGCCTGTCATTTTATCTAGAATTATTAATAACTGTGTATGTTTTATACGAATTAACTCTGTAAGAACATACAAAGGAAGTAGTTCTTTGGTCTGGTTTTGTTTCTTCAGGAGCAAAGTAGAATTAGTATAACAGAGCTCAGTATGAATAAAACCAAAGTTGGACAAATTCTATAATTTATTTTTATGACTTTGCCAGCACCTTTACTAAAATGTAAACAATCCTTTCAACTATTTTTATACCAGTAATAACATAGAAACCCATATTTTAAGTTATTTTTAAATAAGATACAAAATGTTAATAAACCCATCATTTCTGTTTCTGTCAGCATAAAATAGTCCTTGTGTGTATAAAAAAATCAACACTCTAGACTATAGACCACAAAGAATACCAGCTTACAGGTTTTGAAAGTACTTTTTTTCTGACTTTCCCTTCTAAGTTGCATTTTGGGAGTGTAGATCAGGACGGGTTGTTAGGTTTTCTGTCTTGCTGAAAACCCTAAAATTACAACAAGTGGCAGCTGGTAGAACTGAGAACCATTTAGTGGTGAGAATCAGTAGGACTAACTTACATACAGAGATATGAGGTCTATTGCTACCAAACCCGTTTATTAAATAATATTAATTAAATAATTCTTCAGTAGTTATTTAGGCAAGTTCCTCAAAGATGCTAAGGCTTTCTTAAGTGAATCAGCATATTTAAGTTTCTGAGGTGTATGAAGCACCAAAACATCTGAAAGTTAGAGAGCTGCCCTGAGGAGTGGAATTCATGGGGCTCCAGACAGTTGGTTTAAGCAATAAGAAGAAAGTACTTGTGAACATAAGGGATCTCACAAGTGAAGGTAAAGGATGAATAACGACACTCAGACCTTTGTAGATCACCTAATAAAATTCAGGAGCACAGATCCAGATCCTGCTTTTGAAGCCTCTGGCTATTTTATGAATCATTGACAAAAGAAGCCAGGGCAATGTCAGCTGATGCAGATTAGGAATTTTAAAAAATCACATTGTAGTTGATGTGAAAGCCCGGACTGTAACAGATCCATCCTGACAACCAGAAAACTATAATTATACTTAATTTTAAGGAAAACTTGTTTCCTTTACTTTGCTGCTCAGAATGAGTTTCTCTACATTGCTTCATTTTCTGATATTGTTTCTGGAAATAGATATGAGATAAGACATATGTAATTTTTCTACTGTCAAGGTATTTTAAAAATCTTCTGGCTTGACTCTCATCAATTTGTGAAGGTATTGCCAAGCTTTCATTTGGTAGCGTGCAATGATTAAGTCCATGTCAATGTCTGTCTTTGATTTCAATGCACTTTCCCTGCCTCCATTTTCACTGAGATCTCAAGAAGAACCCAGCAGAGGCAGAGTTCTCAGAGGGACATTAATGGTAAGTCACATTAGATCAACAGCTCTTGTCATGGACTCATTCCAGTATGTCCATGTCTTTCTCATACTAGGGAGGCCAGAACTATACACAGAGCTCTAGATGTGAAGAGCTGAGTAAAGTAGAAAGGTAATCTCCATGAACTTGCTGGCAATTCTCTGCTAACTGCAGGTAAGGAGACAGTTGTCCACCTTTGTTGCAAGCATGCTTATGTTCATTTTGTGTTCATCAGGACCTCCAAGGCTTTTTCTGCCAATCTTCTTTCCAGCCAGGTGGCCACCAGCCTGTACTAGTGTATGGGCTTATTTCTTCCCAGGTGCAGGACTTTGTTGAATGGACATTGAGGTGCTGGGAAAGGCAGCTAGGCTGATTAGGGGTTTAGAGAACAGGTATTATGAGAAGAGGCTGAAGGACCTAGGGCTCTTCAGCCTGCAGGAGGTTGAGGGAGACCTTATTGCTCTCTACAGCTACCTGAAAGGAGGTTGTAGTGAGGGAGGTGATGGCCTTTTCTCCCTAGTGACTAGCAACAGAACAAGAGGTAGCAGGTTCAAGTTGTACCAAAGGAGGTTCAGTTTATATACCAGGAAAAATTTCTTCACTGAAAGGATGGTGGAGCATTGGAACAGGTTTCCCAGGGAGATGGTGGAGTTGTTATCCCTAGGAGTATTCAAGAAAACAGGTAGATGTGGCTCTGTGGGATCTGATTTAGTGGTTAAGGTAGCATAGGACTGACAGTTGGACTCAATGACCTTGAAGGTCTTTTCAAACCATGATGATTCTATGATTCTATGATTCTTGAAGTTCCTGCTGGGCTGCTTCTCCAAGTTGCCAAAGTGACTCTGAATAGCAGCAGAACTATCTGGAACTATCAACCACCCACCCCAATTATTGTCTTGCCTGCAAAGCCCATTTCTAACTGGATGGCTGTTGGATGGAAGCTTACAGTTTTTCCCTGGAGCCTACAACATGCTAGGGACTGCTATTCTCCTTCAGCCTGAGCTCCCTGCCTCTCTTCCAGTCCTGCTTTGTTTCCCGATCCATTTCTTCCTTGAGTCCCTGCTCTGCTCCTGGAACCAGAGTTCCAGGCAGAAAAAAGATCTGAGCTCTTGGAGTATTTCTGACAATTAATTTCAGCTATATACTATTTGTAGTGCGTAGTTAGCCACACAGTGTAACTAACACTTCTGGATGACATGAACATTTTAATTTTGACCATGAATAGCATTTTTGAATGGTCAGAATCTTATACTAGAATTCTACTATGCAGGTTTGGACAAAAGATCTTTTTCCTTGTAAGTAATAAAACTGTCTGGATTTTAAAATCCTTTTGCACTAAGAACTTATATTTGATATGAAATACCAATATTAACACTTAAATTGCTGAAAAATAATTCCAAATTTGGCAAAATGTCCAAATTAACAAGCTCCAATTAGCACAATTATTTTCATATTAAGACATACATGTAATTGTGTTTTCAGTCTTTGTATGTGAGTAACAATTCTCTTACTGGTCAACCATACTAAATGAAAATTTGACACTTTGCCCCAAATCTGATGATAGACAACTTTGAGGTAATTGTTGCTTTATTTAATTAATTTATGCTATGATTTAAATAGCTGATGGTTAAATTATTTAAGTAATTCCAAAGGTATTGGCAGGTTCTGTTGCACATTTTATTACATTGTATCAAATGTGTAACAACTCTTCAATACACTTCTTGGTTTTTTAAGTACCTCAGTACCATTAACATCGTGTTTTAAGAATGTCTGAAAAGTTCTCACTTCTCCAAGACAACTTGTTAATCAAGAAATACCCTGTAAGTATTGACAAAACTAATTATTTTTCTTCCTTGAAATACCTTTTTTAAATTAGGAAGCTGTTGTTATGGCAATGACATCCAGCAGCTGGAAGTGCTATCATCACTGTAGAGTTACTAACATAGCCTGACAACCCATAACCATCATCTTCTGAGGTTTCTAAGGCTGTGTTCTGCCCTGCTTCTGCCCTATGTGCCTATATAGCCCTCTCCTACTGTTTTGAATGTGAATCCTGCACTGTAGCCCACATCTCTGTATCTATGGTTTGTGTTTGCATAGAAACCAACACAATGGATTACACTTTTTGGGGGGGTTGTAGGCACTCGTGATAGTCAAAAAAATTATGACATAAGCATGAGGTATAGCATTAAAAAAATGCTCACAAACAGTAAGGATTTTAAAGTTAAACGTTGGAAGCAGAAAGGTTTGCTGAGAAATTCCCGAGGCAGAGGGCCTGGAAAATGACATGGTTGTGGAAAGGATCCTGCAACATTTTGACAGTTTTGTGATCTCACCACATGCCTTCCTAAGTCCTCAGTGGAAAATATGACATTAGAACACCATTCCTAAACCACAAAATCTACCAAGAAACCATAGCTATGGACAATAAACCATACTAAATGTTTTTCACAAGGTTTGTTCCAAAACAACTTCATTTCAAATTACTTTGGACAAATGTTGTAAAAAAAAAAAAAACAAAAAAAAACAAAAAAAAAAACCACAACAACAACAAAAAAACCACAAAAAACAAACAACTTTTTTTTAACAATTAGAGGATTAGAGGTAATGAATACCCATATGCATCACAGAAGACAATATATCACCTCTATTGTATATCAGATTTAAGTAGAATGGTTTCCTGAAAAAACAAAAACAAAAAACAAAAAAAAAGTATGGTGGCAGAAATGTTAAAAAATACCTGAACTGGGGTGTGTCAAATGCCTACTCACATGCCCAATACTCTGTTTTTACTTAGTTACCCTTCCCCTGTGTTCCTTTCCCTTTATCCTTTACATTTTACAGTTTTGAAGTGCTGAAGATTTTTGTTCATCTATATATAAATTACTGTTATTTTTACTATTACTGAATTCATTATTGCAAGTATTTTAAGGCTGTCAGCTCTGTACTCCAGTGGCATGTGTGCAGTGAAATCATTAAATCATCAGAACACCACAATAGAAGTGTAACTGCCTCAAGGAGTAACAGTACAACTTCAGATGTTGTATATGGAAAAGTAACAAACACAATGAGAAAGTCAAGCATTACTTTAACAGTATGTGATTATACACAAAGAATGTCACTATGCCCTATTTAGCCAAATTTTGTTAAATATCAAACAAATTCTTCTGTGTTGCTTCCAAGAAGGAACATATATTATCAGAAAGGTATTCAGTGAAAGGTTAGTTTGCCAAAATAGAGGTGGAAGTGCCCTCTGTACTTGTCCACAAATTATATACTTGAAATCCATAATGTAATTTCTTTTACTTAATTTCTTCTACTCTACTTTGAGTTGGTTTTCAGCTCATTGAATTGAATTGTAACTGAAGTAGCCATGTGATCTTTACTAGTGCTTTCAGAAGTGTCTAAAAGTATCATTGTCAAAAAATTATTTGGATCACATGTAGTTCTATTCTTTCCTCATAATTCTAGACCACCAACACATAATTTTGTTTCTTACACATATTGTACCAGATTGAACAGCTCTCTCAAACAATCTTGAGCCCGTGGGTTTTTTCACTATATTTCTTTTCCCCAGCTTCCCGTAACTTGGCATTAAATCCTCCAGAGGAACTCAAGTATCTCAAGTAATCTGAGAGCCACTTCTTTGAATCAGCATTTGTGTGATAGATCCAGGCCAAGCAAGATATTTGTTCGACTTTAACAACATTACACACTAAAAACAGACAGTCCTTTACTTCACATTCATTCAGCAGGGGATACAGCAGTTGTCTGCTTATCTGATATGTTTCTATCATACTCCCCTGGATAAAAGAACCTACTAAATGACAGTAAAACAAAGATGCTGCCTGACTTTGATATACTCAGATGGCCTTAAGCCCATGAGGAACAAGTACTCCCTACCAGGTGCATCTGCAACTCCCACTCACAATACAAAAAAACAAAACTAATCACTTCCTTTCCCAGCTCAGGTCTGTCCTATTTAGGATGCAATATTGTTGTGTCTTATGTTCAATATCTCAAAATCAGATTAGATTAGGTTAGACTGCATTTCAAAATGAAGTTCTGAAATATCTCAAATTTTCCAAGTGCATACGTGGTTCTTTATAGAGTTTCTTTTTTAATATTGCTTTTCACAGATTATTGGGTTTGAGAACTGTCTTCTTGTTGGCATCTCACACATATTGATGGCCAAAACCTTTAATGCAGTCATATTTCATGTTCTCTGTCCCACTTAATAACCTAGCCAACACTAGATCAGGCCCTGGGATGCATTAGGAAGAAAAACAGGGTAAAGAATTGGGCAAAAAGGAACCTTGTGAAGTTCAACAAAGGCAAGAGTAGTATCTTGCACCCAGTGAGGAACAATCCCATGAACTAGTACAGGTTAGGGGCTGACCTGCAGTAAAGCATCTCTATGGAAGTCTTGGTGGACAACAGGTTAACCACGAGCCATCAATGTGTCTTTGTAGCCAAGAAGGCCAATGTCATCCTGTGGAGCATTAAGAAAAGTGTGGCCAGCAGGACAAGGGAGGTCATCCTGCCCCTCTACTCTGCCCTAGTGAGGCCATATCTGGAGTACTGTGTCCACTTCTGAGTTCCCCAGTTAAGACAGAGAACTGCTGCAGAGGGCTACAGGAATTATTAAGGGGAATGGAGTATCTCTCATATGAGGAATGGCTGGGAGACCTGGGTATGTTTAGCCTTGGAGAAGAAAGGACTGAGAGGGGATCTTATCAGAATTTACAAATATCTAAGGAGCAGGTGCCAATGGGATGGGGTTGGACTCGATTCAAGTGCTGCCCTGGCACAAATGAGAACACAGAAGTTCCACCTGAACACGAGGAAAAAATTCTTTACTTTGAGGTTGACAGAAAACTGGAACATGCTGCCCAGAGAGGTTGTAGAGTCTCTTTCTCTGGAGATATTCAAAACCCACTCAGACACAGTTCTGTGCAACCTGCTCTAGGTACCGCAGTGCAGTTCAGCTGGATGACCTAAGTCTCTTCCAACCCCTACCATTCTGTGATTTTATGCTTCTCACACTGCAAGCTGGTCAAGGAAGGTGACCCACCTTCCTCAGCCACTTGGAGACCCATCTGCAGTGCTTGATTCAGTTCTGGACTCCTCAGTACAAGACACGGATGAACTGAAGTGACTTCAGTACAGGGCCACAAAGGTAATTAAGGGACTGGCACATTTCTCCTACAAAGAGATTCTAAGTGAGCTGGGACTATTCAGCCTGGAAATAAGAAGGCTCAGGGGGATCTTAACAATACATAGAAATACCTAAGAAGAGAGAGGAGTAAAGAAGATGTAGCCAGACTCTTCTCATTGTGCCCAAAGAAAGGAGAAGAAACAATGGGCAGAAAATGAAATAGAGGAAATTCCATTTAAACATAAGAAAAATAAAATGTTTTACTGTGACAGTGATCAAATATTTGAATAAGTTGCCCCGTCTCAGTCCTTGGAGATATTCAAAACCCACCAGGACAATGCCCTGAGCAACCTGTTCTGTTTACAATTTTTTTTGGCCAGGGGAATGGAGAAGATGGACTAGATGCTTTCCAGAGTTCCCCTCCCCCTCAACAATTCAGTGATTCTGTAAAGTCATACATCATTCTAATCAAAATTTTGAACATTTCCATAAGTCTAAAATCCCTCTGGAGTTCATCATAGTGAAGATTTTTTTTCCTAATGTCCAGACCCAAGCGCAGCCCCTCCACATCTGTCCACAGGGATCATGTGCTATAAGCCCATCACCACCTTGGTAACCCTATGCTGAACCTCATCCAGTGCAGTCCTGGAAACCCAGCCATTGTCTCAATAGCTGAACCAAGACCATTTGTACTTGTTTAAATTAAATTTAAATTACAGGGAACGGTTTCCACCCCTCTACACCACATCCCCCTTATACAGCATCATTTCTGACTCACCCAAGGCCATGCTAGTCATCTTGCTGACAGTAATAGCTACATTGAGCTTACTCAACAACTTGAGAGTGAGACTAAGTGTTAGCATGATTATATGTAGGCCTGTGTGTTACTGGAACACTGCACCACTTTTCTAACCATTTGGCAAATTGCTCTCAGAGTTCCTAGTCAAAAAAGCAGTTGCAGAATCAGACAGACTGACCTGACCACAGATTTCTCCCTGTATAAAGCATGGTGAAAATGTTCTCAGGATTCAAGCACCATCAAGCAATCTTGTCGATGATGCAAAAATATTTTCCTCCAGAAACTGCAGTTTACCTTTCCCTCACACACTTTGCCAATATCACACAAAGACTCTGTCCAAAAAGAAGGACTAAAACCCTGATGGGCTGAGGCAGTCACTAATGTTTTTCACCTCTGAAAAATACCCTGTCACACTTAACTACTGAAGTATCACCTTTTCTCACCCAACTCAGGCAATAGTTAAATAATAGTGACACTCTTCTAAACGTTTGGAGATAGCCAAATCTGCACAGCTTTAACTTCTTGTCAGTGTGATCATCCCCATTCTGCATGTGCCAAGAGAAATTATCTCATTTTGAACAAACTGCTGATTCCCATGGTGTTTCCTGCCTGCAGCCTCACACTCCTTGCATGGCACTTTGCACAAATGTTAGTCCAAAACTGTCAGCATCAAGTGGTATAGTCTGCAGAACTGCCATGCCATTTGCTTGCCAGTGACCACTCTAATAGAAGTGGTACTTTGAATGACCTGGAAGTCAGGTTTTATTTTTTCACGGATGGGCACGTAATAGTACTCAGGATGAAGAGACTAAAGAGGGGATTGCTTGACCAGAGATAGCTTGGAGCATCTGTGCAGAGCAACTTCCTAGGTACTTATTTAATAGCCATGTTCACTTTTCAGCTCATTTTCTGAGAATGCAGAAATCTTTTGTGTGTTTTATGAAAAGGCTATGGACATCTTCGGGATATTCTGTTCTTATTCCTCAAGATAGGATATTCAGATGCTGAAATCTCTATATATATCCTATAAATACAGTCCACCGGCTTATACCAGCGACTACGGAGGAGAGCTTTACCATGGAGTTCATTTGGGGAAAGGCGATGCTTTTAGCCCTTTAGACCACAAATTCTCTTTTAGCTGGTGTGCAGGAGCTGGCCGGTTCACCTTGCTGCAGGCTCCTCCCTGGAGCTCCCACCGCCAGGCGGCACCCTGCTAAGGGAAAAAAACCCAAAATGACAGCGTCAAGAAAATCAAATGCCACTTTCTCAAAGGGAGAGTATACAAGAGTTAGCATCTGTGTGAAATGAAAATGTATCAGAGATTGACTGGCCATGTTTTCTGCAATGTCAGTAAGCCACTAAATGTCGAAATACCACTAAAACAGGGCTTTCACAAGATAATGACAGTTCACACTATTGTGACAAAACTTTCAGGAAACAACTGACCTTTCAGAATCGCCAGCAGAGAAAAAAATATGTGAGATCATATCTGGAAAAATATTTGTATTTGGAAAAGATTTATAGACATGAGGACTAAACATATTAGAAACAGAATTTAATGTGCATTTTGTCAATAGTTCAACAGGTTTGGAGAAAGAGGTCGGGAAGGGAGAACGGACTGAAAGGCGAGGAGGTGATTTCCCAGGAAGGGACTTGAAGGAGCGCGTTTAGCGGGCAGCTTGTGGGGCGGGCGCAGTCCCCTCGTCCCCGAAGTGCCGCACGCCCGGCAAAGCCAGGAGTGCGCCCGGGCAGAGGGAAGGGAGCTGCGGGCAGGAGGCGAGGGGCGCCAAGGGAGGCAATCGCACCTCGGCGCCTCTTCCTCCTCCTCCTCCTCCTTCCTGCGGTCGGGAAGGGCGCAGGTGAATGCGCCCTTTGTCCAGCCGAGGCCCCAGCAGACCCACGGGCGGGAGCTTCTTGGGTCGGGCGGCCCGGGCACGGCGGCCCCGGGCGCTGCCTGAGGGGAGATTCCGAGGCCAGGCCGTCAGCAGCCCACGGCCGCCGCTCGGGATGGCGCTCCGGCTCGCGTCCCGCCGGCACGGAGGGGAGCGGGATGGGCGCGGAAGGCGGAGCCGGGAGGGGAGGTGGAGGCTGCGGCCGGGCCCCCCCCGTCTCTCCCCTCTTCAGAGGCAGGCAGGCGCTCCGCCGGCAACCCGCGTTCGCCTTTCCCGACAGGGCAACTCCGCAGCCGGACACCGGCGCCTGCACCCCCGCCGACGGGTTTGTCCTCCTGCTGACGAAGCCGAGCCGGGACGCGGCGGGGGTTCGGGACTTGGGCGGGAATACGAGGCTGCGCTGACGGCGGCCCGAGGTGGGTGAGCCCCGGGGCGGCGGGAGGCGGCGGACGCGAGCGCAGGCTCCGGAGAGGTGTCTGCCACCGCCCGCATGGCTGGGCTGCGGCCGGGTTCCGGCGCGGGGCCCCGCCCGCTCCACCGGGACGGGACGGGACGGGACGGGACGGGACGGGACGGGACGGGACGGGCCCCACCGGCAGGAGCGGTCTCGGGCTCCTCGCGGTGCTCGGCCCCCCCGGGAAGCGGCACGAAGCTGCCGGCCGGCGCCGTCCGCCCCAGGCGCGGTCTGAGCGGGGAGAGAAGCCGAGAGACAGACGCCCTCCTGCTCCAACCCCCCAGGTTTTCGTTAGCTTTTCCTCAGAGTTCGGCACAAATTTTCAAGAGCGGAGAAAGTTTTACCGGTGTCCTGAGTGCTCACACTGACCTAAAGGTCACAGCTGGAACTTCAACAGCGAGACAGTTATCCCTGACACTCTGACACCCTCATTTTCCGAGGGTGCCAAAAAAGAGAGAGATGGAGTCCCTGTCACGTCCCTCTGCCCTCACGTCATCATTATTTTCATAGCCTGTTTATTTTACCCATTTTTCTTTTTTTCGTGGAGCCGGCTCTGAAACTCCTTACTCATGAAAACTTCTCATTGACTTTGAATGATGTTTTCTTGGGGTAATGCATGCACAGTCTGGATCTCTGTTGGTTCAGCATTATAACGAGCCTGTTTTCTCAGCACAAAATGCAGTAGCATTCTCACAGCCTTGGAAAATTGGTTTTCTGCAGCTGGACATCTTCTATCCTCACACACCACTACTTCTCCGAGAAGAAGGGATGTGTGCTGAGGATGGACATTGCTGCAACTGTTTCTTTATTAACAGCCTGGGACTTAAGGCTAAACCTGATCAGTTTCTTTCTCTCACAGGATGTCTAAACACTTTCTTCAGATGTATACCAAAACAACACATGCTGTCTGGCAATCCGTAAGGCACTGAACAGTGGAATTATAAGTGTCTTGTATTTAGGATTCTCCACAACTGTGCTTCATTATTGGGCATACCCAAGAAATAATTTGTGTTAACTCTGGTATCAGAGGCTAAGTGGACTGTTATTGTTCAGCATCTATATTTCTTTACACACAGTGACATGGCTGTAACCCAGATTTCCATGGATAAGCACATGTACTTACTCACACAAACTTAATTTTTTCTTTGTTTTTGTCTTCTGCTGCATAAACCATTAGTGCTGTATTTAACATTGTATTAAACATTGCTTCCCAAAAGAACCAATAATTCAACTTTTAGGATCAGCAGCTGGCATTCTAGCTCGTGGATTTTTTTCCACAATATGATATCATTTACTAAATCCTCATCAATACAATTCCTCATCTAGAAGCTATTACTGGACACTTCATTTCTAAGTTTTCTAAATGAAGAGTGATAGCAGCATGAGAATCAGGTGAATCAAGTGTCTTCTAATCAGTGCTTCCAAATCTAAAATATGCTTTTGGACCCCCAAGGTAATGTGATAGTCAGAAGAGGAGAGTTACGAACTGGTTGAGCTCACTGTGTAAGTTCATGTAGACTGGTGATATTAACATCTGAAAGCTCAGTGGAGATCAGAACAGAAAAAAAAAAAATAAAAAGCAGGAAAGATCTGAGCTTTTAAGAACTCAGTCTCATTACCTAAAAGGGTAAAAAAACAGTCCGTAAGTTTCCATCCTTTTTTTTTCCATATCAAACCTGAAAAATCTGAGAGTAGGCCTTGAAAACAGTGTGAGGGCCCTTCAAGTTCTGAGTTATTTTAAAAACAGATCTTGAACTCTGTTGTTTTTATCCAGGGAAGTACAGTATACAGTTCTGTTTGTATACTATTCTTTGTCATTGTAACAGTATATTAAAACAAATGGAAATAGGAATTGGTAACTAGTCATGAGATTTCAGAAGCTGAGATATCTTAAAATTTGTGATACCAGATATCTCATAACTTGTGATAAAATCACAGGTACTAACTTGAGGAATAGTGGGGGGGAATGGAATTGTGCTTTCATCAGCCCATGCTTTCTTCTGTGCCTGATAGACAGCCCTCCATTAGGTGGTGTAGGAAAAGGTTAACAGCCTGACCTTCAGACAGAAGCTCTTGTTGATCCTACTCTGCAGCACTTGGTTGAAAGGTTATGGCCTTTCAAAAGAGAGAGCTTGCTATCAGGAAGGAAAAATCCAAAGAGAAATACTTACAAAAATAATACTTCACCCCCAGGAGTCTGGTGGCCTGGCAGAAAGCAAACCCTCTTAGCAGACAGTGCAAGACTGTAAAACTTATCCACTGAAGGAACAAGAGACAATAAAAAAAAAAAAAAAGACAGCTGTCAAAGTCTGATTTGTCCATACAATGACCCAAGAGATTTATAGATATAAAAGATACAGTAGATAGCAAAACAGGTTCATATCTAGTAATTCAGCTGGTTCAGTAGAAAGGTACAGAGCAGCTTTCTAGCCAGTGTCTTAAACATAGCCACAGAAAAGCACACTGTGGTATGGCACCCTCAGCTTCTAGCGGTGGGGTGCAAGTGCTTCTCCTTGTGCAGTGTGCCAATGGGATGCACACATGGGAAATCCCTGTTGCAAGGTCCTTCCAGCCATTATGGCTGTTTTTCACCCTCCAAGATACTGTCTTGCTTAGTATCTGAGGATTTTCAAAAACACCTCTTTATTCTTTTTTTTTCTTTTTTTTCCATCTTCTTCTTGCTTGATTTCTAATAGTGCTTAGAACCATTTCTGCTGGTACTTGTGGGTGATGAGTATTGCAAGTGTACCTTGAAACAGAATGAGTAAAGTTGGAGTTCACTGATAATCTCAGAGGCTGTACTTCTAAAGGCACAGAGTGACTGTTAGGTCAACCAATCCTAAAACCTAAAATCTTAAAAGTATTAGGAACCACATATTTGCGTGTGTATCTTGCTTCAGCAAGTCTCATGAATTTACCAAAATCCATCTTCATAACATTTCACATGTTATTTCTGTAAGCTATTTAAAACTTCATTATTGCGATTTTCAAATTTTCTGACTGAACTAATTAATTCCATCAGTGACATGAGCATTTAGCTTACTGTTTTTCATCAGTGATTTTGTTCTGTTGATTCATATCTGCTCTTAATCTCTGCTTTACTTAAAATCTGAGCTGAGCTTTTCTGTTCTCAGAAAACAGACTTTCCCTAGATTGTCATACCTTCTTCAGCGAATGGGTAGAGAAGAGGGAAAAAAACATTTTGAGGGAAAATAGGCTTCAAAGTTCCAGTAAACATTTCAAACCTGTTTTACATCCTGTGTTTGTTTTGTAGGGAGTTTCCGCAATGGAGAAGAGGGAAGGTGATAATCACGCCATTGATCAGAACGCAGGTCAGAGCATCATGCCAAGAAGAAACGCAGGAAATTTTAGCAACTTGGTAATGTTTCTATTAAAAAGCAGCTCTCTGTCACACAGAATATTGCAATCTTTCATTCAATTCTGTCCAGAAACACTGTGATCCCGTCACACTGGCATGTTATCTATACTTGTCAGAGTGTTGACATGAAGACATAAGAAAACAAAGAGCTTCTCATTCAACTTAATCACAGTCCATGCTAAAAAACACACCCTTTGGGCCAGCTAAAAACTACAAGAGGCTAGTTGCTGTGGTATTTTACTAGATGACACTAGAATTGAGAGTGCAGAGCTCACAATTGGGAGCAGAAAATGCAGGTTTTTTAACTGAAGTGACTCATAAGTTTTTTTATAAAACTTGAGAGGATGCTATTGCATTTGTGAAGGAGAGGAATAAGAACCACAGGACTTGATGCTGGTGTTGACAGATATGCAACAAGTCTAATTTGCTGAATCCAAAAATTTCTACCTACATCCTTATTCTCCCAATTAAATGTAATTAAACTATCAGCAACCAAATGAAACCTATTATTGTCTCAACTCTGTATTCTGTTATTTTGCATTTTATTTGGGATGCATCATTAAGTCAGTAGCTGAAATTTGGCATTTGCAATGTGTAACTCATACCATAAGAAGATGTAATGATGTTTCACACAATGTTATTCACCTTCCCTTGCAGTGTGGTCAATTTCCTGGAATTAAAATCTATTTTGAAATCACCACAGATAGTGAATGACGAATGACAAATCTTTGCTTAAAGTGCCTTCCTCAACTACTGCCTATGCTTTTTGAAACTTTATGTTTTGAAGCTATCTTGTCTTTAATAGTGTGTATGTTTTGTGTATGGTTTCAGTGCAGTACAATGTAACAGCCATGATGACAAATACTGTAATTACTGTTGTTTTTAACCCTCACTTGGCATTTCTCTTTGGTCTTTTCCAGAATGTGGATATGCAACTCACCAATCCATCAGAAGCAGCTGCGCTTTTTAGTTTACATCAAGCACACCATTTTGGTGAGTTTGAACACTCTTCAGAGCACAGCTGCAAGCAGGATCTGTTCCCCAAGTGGCACTTGCCGATGAAGATAGCTTCTGCGATCTCTTTATTAACATTTATTTACACTTTTATGAGAGACGTCATATATCCTTTTACAACCAGAAAAGAAAATGTTTTCTATAAAATTCCAATCCTTGTCATTAACAAAGTTTTACCTGTGGTTTCAATTACCCTTTTAGCACTGGTATATTTACCAGGAATATTAGCTGCTTCTTTCCAGCTATACTTTGGCACTAAATATAAAAGGTTTCCCCAGTGGCTGGACAGATGGATGTTATCAAGAAAGCAATTTGGACTTCTCAGTTTCTTCTTCGCTGCCATGCACGCCTGCTATAGCTTATGCTATCCCATGAGGAGATCATACAGATACAAGCTGCTGAACTGGGCATTCCAGCAGGTATGATGGGCTTGCAAATGCCAACCCTTCTGTATTCAGAAAATCCTTGTTTTGGTCATTCAAGTAAATATGGATGAAGGGGGAAGCCATTTTCACTGCTTTTGGTTTCATTTTGAAGCAGATCCTCACAGAGTACTGTTAAAGGATGAAGCAGCACTTAGTTGTTAATGCATGTAATAGAGAGCAAACAGTGATCACAGCTGTGTTAATGTGTATTAAATAAGTCATTCTCTTCATTTGGGATTTTTGCTCTCTCTCTAAAATCCACATAATTATACCTGCCTCAGAGGAACTTTTAAGTCTTTGGCATGCTATTAGTTTAATGTGTATTAATCTTCTCTACATTAGTGGAATCTCTACAAAAACTGAGAAAACACCATTTTCATACATATTCCTTGTAAAGTGAATTAGCCAGCAAAGAAGGAGGGCTGAGCTAAACTGCAATAATCTCTATTTGCCAAAAAATGAATTCGTGAACACCAATGGGTCCATAATTGGACTGGTGCACACTAACTTGTTAAAAGATAGAATTTCAATCATGCTTCTGATTCATGGGCAATAATTGGCTGGCAAAGCTTTTTAAGACCCTCTGTGACTAGAGTACTCCTAAAACTTGCATATTGCCTTTAGTGCCATGAGTACTGCAGTATATAGAATATTCCATATTGATATATTCCATAGATTTCATAGAATATTCCATAATAAGGTATAGACCACAAATTTACATTTTTATTACCCTCAAAGTCTGATCTAGACTTTTATTAAAAGCAGAGTATAACACCAGCAGCTTCTTAGGAATTCTGTAAAGAGTCAAACTAGCTGTTGAAAACTCTGAAATGAGCCTTACCAGTAATCTGACTAATGGATTTCCAGAAATCTCCTTGAGATTCCAGTCCTTAAGATGAAGAAAGGGTCATATTTGACATGGTGACCAACAGAAGACTGAAAGGGCTGTTGCAAGTACTCATATATAGGAGAAGCTTTGATGTCAGTTTATTAAAATCACAACTTTTTTATCCATACCAGTGATCACAGTCTGTGCAGACGAACATATCAAGTTGTTTTTAAGAACGTAGAGCTAAATAACTATCCCGATAGGGCACCATTATTAAGAATGACAGTGTAATTAGCTTCCTAACATAGTGCTGTTAATATATTTCCTGTTGTTACAATCTCCCAGATATGGCATTTAGACATAGATGGAAATTTTTGTTAAAGAATAAGATTTCTCCTGCTGTGAAGGCAAGCTAAGAAGCCTCAAACTAGTCTCTCCTGGGCCAAGGTGCTGATGAAGTCTAAATTCTTCACATTTAAAGCCCATCTTTGCTCTGCAAATAGTTGTAGAGACATTGTCATACGAAGTAAATAGAAGTTACATTCAGAACCATTCAAACAAATAAAAATACTGTGTTTGTTGGCCTAGTTCCTGTGAAAATAGCTATACTTCACGCAAATGGCTAAGTGTTCCTGTCTGTCATTTTAAATACGGTGTTCTGCTGGCAGGTCAAGCAAAAAAAAGAAAATGCCTGGATTGAGCACGATGTTTGGAGAATGGAGATTTATGTGTCTTTAGGAATTCTGGGACTTGCTTTGCTAGCCCTGTTGGCAATAGCTTCAATCCCATCTGTCAGTCATTCTTTGACTTGGAGAGAGTTCCATTATATTCAGGTACGCATAACAGTCATTCTTGCATGTCATTAGTCCTCATTTGTAGTACTGTATGTTAGCAACTAAGACCATTATGGAGTTAGAAATATCAAACACAGAGGTGTTTGTGAAACTTATCTAAAAGTTTGTTCTGTACTCTTTGTTAATTGCTTTGCAAGAAATTTCACGTCATTTGTTATTTTGTCAGAAATAAAGCTGACAGGTTCAGGGTGTGAAGTGGGAAGACAGTCAACCACAAACCTCTGTTTTCATCCTCTGCCCTGATGACCACCAGCAGTTTTCCCTTCAGGACTTATTCTTAGGTCAAAAACCTCTGGTGCTGAAGGCATTTCAGCTATCTTCTTCGCATCTTCTATTTCAGGAATGTCCTGTGTCCTGCTGATTTGGGAGTAGGTGGTATTGAACCATCCAGATCTGTTCCCATGCCACATAGGATTCCACTACACAAGGAGAATTGCTTGTTGCTCCCTTGAAGTTGTTTTGGCAATTCTTTACTGCCTTAGTAGTACCAGGTGGCTGGAAATTCCAGGAGAAGACTTATGCCTAATAATACATGAAAAGGTTTTCCAGCTGTAGCATTGTAAGGTTAATAACCCCCTCAAAAAATATTCCAAACATTCCAAAAAGGAGATACAGATGCATAATCAGATCCAGACAGTCCTTAGTTTTCTACAGATGTGCTTGTTTTGGTTCTGCTGACATCAATATGATCATATCGGAGTTAAGGAAGTATTGAATTAGGTCCCTGAACACCAAGAACTGAAAATTTAGTGACCTACTAAGAACATGGCATTTGAAAATTCGATCTGAATTTGAACAGTAGTTCTGAAATGTTTCTCTTCCTACAATTAGTGATTTGAGAATCTGCCCACTCTATGATAAAGTGCATCATTTGTACGAAAATATTTCAGGGCTACAGAGAATCTATATGGACAGGACTAGTGTATGATTGCTTTCAGTATTAAATGAGCATGGTGAAGAAACCCAGAAGAATAATGCCAGTGTATTGGGTTAGTTTTATAAACAAGTAACCTTTATACTTGTAAATCGGATTTTGTAGATTTAGCAGCTGGAAAGGCAGTGTTTGACTTCACTGATGACTAATTCCATTTTCCTAACAATATCAAGATTGTTATGCAACAAGAAACTCAAAATCACTGTTAACTCTAGCATAAAATTTCCTTTCCTCTTGAATGTTATAGACATCCTAAACCAAATTTACCACTTTAAATGGAACAAAACTTCAGTTTCCTGGAGTTGTGCAATTGCTTTTGTCATAGTACTAGACTTACTAGAGTTTCTGGTTTTAATTGACCCTAAATTTTTTCTTTGCAAGCAATCAATTAAGCCATTTATAAATCTGCTTTTGAACTCATAGTAATTTATCACAGAAATAAATCTAGGATCCAGATGACAGCTATAAATTAAGATATTAAGAACTGATCCTTTTACAAGAATAGCCTTTAACCTATGATCTCTTCTGTATATTAGCTAAGTATCATATAAATAGTTGAAAACTGTGCCTCTTCTGTTTTCTCTTATGGTGGCATAGTGGGGTACAGTTAGATTCTTGAATTATAGTTTTAAAATTTTAGTTCAAAGCAAGTGGTTGCTTTTCTTTTACTTAAGTGTGTTAGCTAAGGCCCATTCTTATTTCTATAGTTGCTTAACAGAGTAGCTGTTTTGCTAAGTTGGAAAGAAAAATAGCTTAATATTTTTTTTCTCTTTTCAGAGCAAGATGGGATATTTAGCTCTGCTGCTGTGCACAGTTCACGCACTGGTGTTTGCTTGGAACAAGTGGGTTGATGTTAACCAATTTATCTGGTACACACCACCTTCATTCATGGTAGCAGTTTTCCTTCCTATTGTAGTTCTGTTTTGTAAATGCATACTGCTCCTCCCATGTTTTAGAAAGAGAATAAAAAAGATCAGATGTGGTTGGGAAGCTAACACACTAACCAATCAAACCAGCATGACTTCCAGACTGTAGATCAAATATTGAAGTTTCCTGTCTATGTATGTAAATATGCTCAAGGCCATGAAATGTTCACCTGCAAGCTCTGTCTTCATATTTTCCATAGATGGTTCTTTTTCGCTTTTTATTTCCACTTCAGGAGTATGAGATACTCGATGCAACTTGGACCTTTGCTAGAACAGAAGGTGGAAACACTCATTTTACATGTCAGTCTATTTGGTGTTCTGATACTTGATAATTTCTTTCTTCATGCTTCTAAAATCCAAGTGCTTCATTGCCTCAGTTGTAATTCTTTCACAGGCAAAGGCAATCATAAATCATTGCTCCAGGTTACCACAAAAAATAAATAAATGATTCAACCACAGATCCCAGGAACATTTTCTGCTTCCCACAGCCATGTTCATTCCTTCATTACATCTCAGAATTATAATGTGACAACAGCTGGAGTATTTATCATCCCATTCCCCTTTATCGCCTGCATCCTATATTTCACTCTGCAGAAAGGTGACCTTGGCACACGATTCAGACAGAAACTGTGTATTCCCACCAAGCCTTTAACTTAGACAATTGGGCAAGCTGAATTGCAGGGATCCTCACAAGCTAAATCTTTCCAGAGGCTCGGTGACTGTCCGAAAAAAAAGAAGTTTTAGAATGAGATCTCCATTGTATGCAGGACTGGGTGTGCCTCTGCTGATTTAAAATGACAAAATATTTCCCATTTTTATTCCACGAACATCTTGTTTCTGATGCTGGAAATTTTCCATGCTTTTGACCTATGCCTGTAGCCCTTGACATGTGCTAAACTTTATTTGCACAAATTATTTCAGTGGAATAATTCACATCAGGTAGATGTGTTTTACTGTTTACAGTACAGGCCAGCACAATTGTGTGAGTGGAAGAAAAACATTAAAAGGAGACATCTGAATCTTTACATTGCTTTGGTGAGATTTTCGTGTAAAATGGCTTCTGAATGCATTTGCTTTTACAAAAACTTTCATGTACGCTAATTAAACCTCACTTTCCTTATGTTGCATAGGTCTGGCTGTATGGTTAAATGAATAATTAATTAGTTAGTATCTATTTTTGAATATGTTATGCAGTAGTTAATATTTTCACCCAGAATCAGGAACATTTCTGCCAGTCTTCCTGCATGAGTTGACTAGGACATGGACTAGTGATGCCACCTATTGCACCTATTCATCTGAATGAGAATCTCATTGGTAAAGGATCAGGTATTAAGATGGAATATAATGTATGCATAAAGAAATACATAATACATGGTGCTATTGATTCTGCAGCTAGTGATTCTGTTGTACGTTTGCAAACTTGGTACACTGAGCATAAATAACAGACAAATAGCTATAGGGACACAATAAAAAGTATTTGCATGGTTATAACTCCATGCAATCATTGCAGCTTGAAAGTTGATCTTTTTACTTGCATTTAACTTTGTACTGTGAAAATAACTGGGAACATGGTGGCCTGTGTATGATAGACTGAAGAGAAATGAGTGGCATTGTGTATTGAATCAGTGATGCATAATGGAGGCAAACACTATCTAAACCACAGGAACTCTTAGATTTTAATCTAAGACATTTCTAACAGAACAGGAAAAGTGTGGTTGTCAGTGCATTGGCATTTACATTGCTATAACTGAAATAAATAAAATATAAGTCACATTAGGGACAAAGGATAATTTTTGCCAAAGGCCTATTCATTATATTAACTGCATTTTGTTGCCAGGAATCATTTAAAAAAATGTAAAAAAATAAAATGCCTAATGGAGCAGGTTAAGGTAAGCACAGTGAGAGAGCAGTCCCTTTGTCTTCTGTATTGTCCACTCATGAAATGTGCTCAAATTACTACTTAGGACAAAGCTGATATTGTAAGTACTCCAGGCAGCCCCTCTATGCATCCACTGAAAAGAATGACATTTGATTTTATTGAAATACGTGCTGAATTGTGTTAAGTTGTGTTGTCCTTATGTAGAAAGGCTGGAGAATATAATTCAACCTCCAGCTTTGTTAAATTCTGGTCAAATAGTTGGCATAATTGTTTACAGATGGTCATAGATGCCAGCGTTTTGACAGAGAGGAAAATAAACAGCTTCAGGGATAGCAAAGTGTATGGCACAGAGAGCAGAACCTGAACTGTGATAACTGAAAACTGAAAAGAGATGAATAAAGACACTCCTTAGAAGAAGCCATTCAAAACTAATCATCTGACATGTATAAAACTAAATATTAATTAGGCGAATTAATGTGTGCATGTATTTAGAAAGCAAAATAGTTCAGGGTAATTATCGCAGAATCATAGAATCACAGAATTGTCATGGTTGGAAAAGACCATGTCAAACCATCAACACCACCCTCACCCCCTAAATAACATCAAAAATACATAAATATACCTATATCACCATGCCCACTAGAGGATGTCCTGAAGTGCCTCATTGACACAGCTTTTAAATACCTTCAGGAATGGTGACTCTTCCTTTCTGGGGTGCCCATTTCAGCACCTAGTCACTCTCTCAATAAATAAATTCTTCCTAATATCTAGCCTAAGCCTCCTCTGGTGCAAATTCAGGCCATTTCCTCTAGTCCTATCATTATTTACTTGAGAGAAGCGGCCAGCACCCACCCCACTAAAACCGCCTTTCAGGTAGTTGTAGAGAGTAATAAGGTCTCTTTTCAGCTTCCTCTTGTCTAAACTCAACATTACCAGTTCCCTCAGCCTCTCCTCATAGGATTTTTGCTCCAGACCCTTCACCAGCTTGGTTGCCCTTAGTATATATTACAAAGGGCTTTGAGGTTTTTCATTTTATCATTGCCATTGCCAAGTGAAATCTTTTTCACAAAGGTTCTATTATGGTTCATCTAGATCAGTGAGCATTGATCAGAGGAGTATGGTCAATATGGTTATGAAAGTAACAGAAGCTGGAAATTAAGATTCTGTGTTTTTGGAGTCTACATCATACTGCATAGCAGTAGAATTTAGGCCACCAAGTCACTTTTGAAAATGGGACTTTGATGCTAAATTTGGTTTGGTCCTTTTGAAATTTCTCTCCAAGTTCTTGAAACATTCTCTTTCTGAATCTCTAAGAAAATGTCTAACTTGAAGACTTAACAGATCCTTTTTGCAGAAATCACTACAGCTATCACTGCTTGAAAATAGCCCAATAACTCAAGGAACAGGTAAATAGATTATCTATATTCAACACTTTGTAAACAATGATTTTGAGCTGTCTGTTCTAATACATCTTTATCCAGGCATCAGGAAAGAATTGTTGTCTCTACCACTGTATGTAGCACATAAAATCAGAGCAAGGCACAACACAAGCACAGAAATCCTTTCAGGAACTACTGAGGAAAATGTATGTACATGTGCATCTTTATTAAGCTTTTAGTTATGGTGCAGCAATCATAAATTTAGATTCATCCCACATCAAGTGGATGATAACTTGTGGCCTAATGAAGCATTCTCTTGTAATACCCTGCTCTATGCCCTTGTTACTCAAGGCAGTGCAAACTAGCATAACTTCAATCTTAATATGTTAATATGTGTTGAAATCCTACCATAAATTGCAGATGAAAACCAATTTCAGGATCATCATGCAGTATCCAAACAAACCTTTTCTCCTCATGATTCAGCTAGGGGCATTGAGCATACTCTCTAGCATTGACCAAGAGCAAACTCAGAAGTGTCTTCTGCCAGATGAAATTTGCATACTACCTATGAAAGATGTTCCTAAAATCACATATGACATCCAAACATTTAAATAGATTTTTCCCTACTGGTTGTCTCAAGTAAGAGCCAAGTTGTCCATGTAACAGCTAGACATTTCTCTAGAAAACACTGTTGAATGGTTAGAGCCAGAATTTGAGACCTCCTATCAAGTCTCTTCCCTGTTTTGTAACTCTTTAGTAAACTCACTTCCCAATCTGCTGAACTAGAGCAGTAACACTTTACAGGACATTGCAATAGTATTTTCAAGCTTTTAAGGCACTCAGAAACAGCAGCAAGGAACAAGGGTCATGGAAGTGTTATTAAAGGCTACATAAAGAAAATGCTATTGACAGCATTTTATTTCTCCCTTTGTAATAGACATGACTTAGTTCAACACAAAATAGTTGCATATGTATCCTTTGTGTTTATGTACCTATTTAAAAATTCAGTGTATTATTATGCCTATATACTACTGTAATACATAAAAGCATTGTGTGTGCAAACTTTAGGCACTTACTTGTATGACGCTTATTATTTTTCATAAAACTGTGCATCATTAAATGCTTCAAAGCGTGCAATACATGCCATTGTGTCATATACATTCAGAGTATAAGGTTAAGAAGGCACAGTAGACTCTAGAAGAGCTGCTGCCATAAGCAGTAAGTCAGGCTTCAGTCAAGTGGAACCAGTCTTCCCATGCTGGTGCAGAGCCTGGAGTCTCCAAAGGAGAGAAGACAAAGATGTGAAAAGTACAATGGACACTTTCACGGGGGGATGTAATGAATGCCCATTTTTCCTGACATCTTTTCACCCAGAGATTGCATATTCTAGCACTCGGGTGAGACTTTGTGATGAGAAAATGGAGCTAGTTGTGGGAGCACTTTGGAGGGATACTTATGATGCCTGAAAACGCTGATTGAAGGCTAGGAAAAGCTTAAGAATGGTGGGAGCGTTGAGGAGGGAAAGAAATACAAACATATTTTCGGGTAAGAATCCATCTAGTGTAAGTGGTTTTGCAATTCCTCTACAAAGTTGGCAAAGTATGTACTGCAGCTGTTATATGTCCATGATGTATTCAAGTCAGAGATACAGAACTGAAACTCTGGACAGACTCAGAAATTGTTGAAGTGACTTGAGGAATTTTATGCTAAGTTTCCCTGGAGCTTCTAGATGTCAGAATACTATTTCAAGATGCAGTACCAGCAATTAGTACGTGGGAATCTAGAGCCAGGGTTGCTCTATGTTTTAATGTTAATTCCTATTGACAGCAGCATTTACTGTAAGCAGTCCCTCCCTTTGGGCACTATTCTCTGTTCTGCAAGTGGTTAAGGCTGTGAAGCTAATCAGACCAGGGAATTGGCTCCAGTTGAAAAGTAATGCAGGGAAAAGAATGATCCAGCCAAATCCACACACCGGTCAGATTCATATGACAGCCATGCAGAAATGCCAGCAGGAAAGACAGGAAGAAGAATGGCATAAAGGGGCAGCTTGAATTATTTTAAACTCTATGGTTGCAAGTGCTCCTAGAATTTAAAATTTAAGTTATTTCATCCTATTTCAGTAGCAAAAATGTTTCATTGCTTCACTTATTTGTCATGTTCTTAGTCTTCCATGAATCAGTAGGAAAAATATGTTTTAGAAATCATCACCAAAAAACATAAAACTGACTGACCTCTTCATGAGTGTGGACTGCATGGCTTCTTTTGTAGAGATGGTGATCTCAGGTCTTCCCTTCTTTTCTGCTGCATCCATAGTTTCTATTACAGTTCCTTGATATCATAAAATGTTATGTTAACCACTTTTTAAATTCAGGCTGATTCCTGTTAACCTGATTTTCTTAAAATGGCATTAGCAGAATCATTTAAAAGCACAAAACAAAACAGAAAGACATCTTTTAAAACATCCAGAATCTATCCTGGGAGAATAGTCTCTAGTCACTGTGACTAGCAATGGCAGATCTTTGCCACTGATCTCTTTCAGTAGTGCCAGTTTCAGTCATCTGTTGCTGATAGCAAAATAATTTCATTTAATGAGGCCTTAGATTTCTTTTAAAATCTCACTGAATTCAGTTGCATTTGGGTTCAACTTTTGGATCTTTCTTTGAACTTTTCTGTAAATTCATTTGAATGTGTGTGCTCAGACTGATGTATTAAATATGCATAACAAGTTTTCTGAGATTTTCAATTGAAAATATATAAAGCCTGTCAGTGAATCAAACTTTATAAACATATAAAAAAAGAAGACCACATCTACTTTCAATAAAGATCATGCAACAGAAGATATAGCTGTTTTGTCTTTTTTGTTTCTTTTTATCTTTGTTGCACAAAAGTACATTACTGAGATAAATATTATGCTATATCCACAACTTGATTAAAGACGTGTAGTCCCTGTGGGACTGGTAGAATTCTAACAGTGTTACTGGTGGTTCATTGTTGAGAAAGAAGTCAGGAAATTGTGGAATCTTTTGAACTGGATAGTCAGTCTTGTAGTTGGCAGTCACGCACAGTCTCTGTGTGCAGGCTTACAATGTTTTGTTGCATGTATTCTACTGAAAAAGATTTTTCCATATGAATTTCTTCATTACTTGCAATGCTGAGAAGTATCTTACTGCTGGACTTGAGAACTGGCCACATAACCCACCTCTAATTTTTTCTCTGCCTTTGTTTCTAGTCTTGTGACTCACATTTTACAACTGAATGGCATTTCTCTCTTGCCTGTCCACCTCTACCTGCTCATATACCAGACTTCTGAACAGTGTGTCTCATTCATTCAAAAATAGTCTAATGTTCTAACTGGAAGTCCTTAAAAAGAAAAACAAAGCAAAACAAAACCCAAGAAGACAGAATGAGGGAAAATGTGCCTCTTGCAGGGTACCTCATCTATCTCTTCAACAGTTTTGCAGTCTAGCAATTGTCTGGTGACACCCAGAATTAAAACCATGAAGACTTTCTCTTCAGTCTTCTAATTTGTGAAACATTGAGTACATTCACAAAAATATCAACATTCTAAATTCTTTATTCCCAGATAATTAATGACAGACAAATGGGTATTCTGGGACAGAGGAAGCTATACAAAGAGGCATTAACATGGAATGGGAAGAAACAGAAGAGTTTGAGATCTGGGACAAGGAGGAAAGGAGACATTGCAAGTAGTCAGGTATTCTTATGAGAAAAGAGTAAAGGAGCCCAATTAATATTAAAGGAGGGAAATACATAGGTGGAAGATACTGAATGAGATTAATGCAACATCATCAAGATAGTAGGGAACAGAAATTCTTAGTCAGGGAGATCAGTAAGATAGAGGACAAGAGAATGACACATGGGAGAGAGCCTGGAAAAAATGAAGTGTCTTTTGAAACAGAAGGAATGGGAGGGCTGGTTATTCATATGTAGCTGGAGTATGGAGAGAACAAATAAAAAGAGCCCAGGTGTATGCAGAGCATGGCCTGACGAACCTATAAAATTGCAACCACTTCTCCATCTCTGAAATACCATTTGAGACATTTCTCATTTCTGGAGAAACCTATTCAAATTGCACTGATATGGATGAACACCAGCAAGGTTATAAGTGGTTCTGTGTCTTGGAGGAGTTGTTCTCTGAGGTGTACCACTATGACTTTATTACGGGTAAAGAACACACTGTTTCTGAAACATAGGTATTGCTCCACTTTTCATAGCAATTTAAATATAAACTGAGTTACCTTCAAATAGATTGTACTTATGGTGGATCAGATATTTCTGCTTTACTTCATGGCAAAGTGTATAGCATGTGCTAAATGAAGGAAAATGTTTATGTAAGACACAATGAAGCTAAGCCACTTAACTATTATTTATGCAAAATAGGGAACCAGCTGAAACCAGAGAATTAGATGGTGCATTGTACTATCTTCATGAAAGTAATTCCTAATAACTCAATTTTATCCCTGTTCTGATGTCACTATTCTATTGTAAATATATAATCCTCACCATTTAGTTCTTGCAGAGGCTAAACTCCCCAATGAAATCAACTGAACTTTTATTTAGCTCTTCAGAGGCAGGTTTGACCCCTTCAGTCACATAAATGCCTCATATCTGCCTTCTCCTTGACACAATTACCATTAAATTGTTCACCTTCTCTAGTGTTTGGGATGGACTCTATTCTGCCATGTATCATCCATCAAGGCAGCCTTATCAAGGGAATAGCACTAAAACATTACCTTTTCTCCACTGCTGGAGTCTTACCTGGAACACTCCCTATCACAGCACAGCAGCTGAGCCACAAAATTTCCTCACCAGCTGCCCAACTTCATTCAGCCCTCTTTTAACATCCTATACTTGCTTACTCATTTTCAAGTTCCTCCCTGAAATCTCTTCCTTATGTTTTGGCACAGCTGGTATGATCCCACTCAGTGAAAAAACAAATATTCAGAATAAACTAAAGACCTAACCTATGACAGCATACATATAATAAGGTTATAAATATTTTATGTATTAAATGATATATTTCTACATTTTCACAACCATGATGCTACACAGTATGATCTTGATTAAGTTTTGTTTTGCTTCTGCTCTCAAGAAAAACCTGTGGTCTGCAGCTTTGTGAAGTAAATTTGAACTCAAAGAGCTAAAATCCTGTTAGTAAAACAAACACTAGTCTAAGGCTGGAAAGTGGTGTTTAATCCATAATCTAGCCTATCCTTTCCTAATCTACTTTAGGAAAGTAGATACTTACTTACAGGAAAGTATTGCTGCCTTTTAAGTTAATTTTTCTGTTTTGCAATATTCATGCTTTACTAGGATGAATGTAGGCCTGTTCTAGGTTAAATAGTCAACTGACAAAGTTCTATGCTGTATTTACCTGTCTGCATTACAAAATTAATTTATTTTTCCCCTGATTTTAGATACAATCATTATTGCAGGCATAAGATCACACCTTTAAAACACTGTCTCACTTTGTAGATGAGCAGCCACAAAACAAGAAGAAAAAATCTGACCTTCTATAATTTTCACCACAAAGCAATTTTTTTCAGAGTTATAGGGAAAAGTGAAGGTCATACATAACTTTGTGTTCCATACAAAGCCAAGAACAACGGTCCTGAAACCCAATAACTAGGTTTCAACAATAGCCATGGAAAACCACAGTCAGAGAAAGCTAGGAGAGGTTTCCTTCCTTCAGCTTCTTTCTGCTGAATAAAGTTAATTTGCTAGATCATAAAAGCAGAAACAATCCTACTGTTTTTCTACTTGGGTTACCTTAGAAATAGAATTGTAAGCATTGTTGTCCTATACTTCCTCAGTTGCTTTGAGTTTTGGGCTTTTTTTGTGGAAGTCCTCTGATTTGTATTAAACACCTTTAATTTGTAATTCTTTTTGGGAAGGAGACCCTGTCTTGCATGACTTGCTAGGATTTCTGAACTATGACATGTTCTGAACTATGCTCTATAAAAACTTTCCATATCTTTCCTACATTATTTCTTTTCTTTTTTCTTCTTTTTCCCTTTCTTTTTTCTTTTCTAACTCCCTTCCCTCAGAGCCAAAGAGATGAATGAGGCTGAGCATAAAATACAAAAGAGGGATAAAACAGCACAGGAAGAAGGCTGCAAACAGCTTTTCAAATAAAAAATTATATCAGATAAATTTTAAAAATCAGAAAGAAGCAAAGGAAAAAAATGCAATTTGTTTCTACTAAAAAGAAGTTAAAATAGCTTCCAGTTTTCTAAATCTCTCAGATTCATTGTGTCCTCATAAAGAATGGGTAAAAGGTAAAAGTTTTATTTTTAGAGTAATTGTAGGCTGCCATAAAGAAAAAATTAGTTGGCCTGAATGTTCCTGGCTGGGAAATGGTGTATTTTTCTGCTAAGTTATGAAATTGGCTGTGTTGAGCCTAGTATGCCAGGAACGATTGTATTTGGATTTGTTGCCCTGATGGGAAGCAAATTTTTGTGTGTTTGTTCTCACTCTTTTCCACAGGGAAATCCTTGGGGCTTTGTTTTTCCCTTGCCAAGAGGAAGAACCAGAATATCTGTTTCCATTTGCCAATTGGAAACTCCTTTGTTATGTTCCATCCATTAAAGGAAGAAAAAATAATGCTGCCCTGGACTCTGCTGAACAAAGAAAAACACCTGCTAAGAGAAAATAATCTCCTTTTTTTAGCAGTTTGTTTAAGACATCCTTTTAATAGTTTATCTGAGAATTATGTTATGCAAAGACCTTTAATATATGATTTGAGAGAACCCTAACTATCCAATTTCATCACTTCACCAGAGAGACAAGGTCCAATTTTGTAGAGAATTTAAGTATATAAAATGTATGTATGTACCCTTGCTCTCATACAAAACTCCATGCAAAATGGGGAACTCTATGCTTCTCCTGCTCGAATGGGTCAGTTACACAGCAAAGGAAGGGAGGCTGTAGTTGTTTTAGTCTTGATTTCAAACAAGGATATTCAAATCACAAAACCTCAGAAGAGTGCAAAGGAAACATAGGATCAAGTTAAATCCTCCAAACTGTCTTGGGTTTAATTTTTAAACATACGAAGTATGTTTAAGGGGGAATGGCTTCTGAACCACAATGGAAAAGTCTTTTCAAGTCTACAGCATAGTAATTAGTGATTACATATTGAAACAAACTTTTGAATAGGTTATATGCTTCATTCTGCTTAAACTCACATCCTTAAACAGAAAGGATGAAAATGGGTATATTCAGCGTTTCACTGTGATCATATGGCTCCTTTTCAGTCAGCTGTTCATGTGTTACTTTTTTGCTACAACATGAGTGACATATATCATTGGTCAGTTTTAAATGTGTTAAACACAAAGAGTTGAGCATTACACATTGTTATATATACAGCACATCTTAATGAAAGATTGAATTTGGTAAATCAGAAAATATTAAAATCAGATGCTACACTTTTTCAGGAAAAAGGTCCCCTTGCCTTCAACTGGAAATTCCCTTGGCCAAGCAATGTGCAATTCAGATTTTGGGGGTTTACCTTCACTTTTATGTGGCTCCTATGTCCTCTCCTTTCGTGCAACACTGAAATCAGAGCACAAATGCCACCAGCACAGAGTACACCAGGTACACAGCAAGTATGTGGAGTCATCTTGCCACTACCCACACCTATGGAAGCTGGCCTGGGTTGCAGGGACGTCCAATATCCGCTCCGAGTTAATTTTTTACAGTGAAAGGGTGGTGAAACTCTGGAATGGGTTTCTCAGATGCCCCATCCCTGGAAACATTCGAGGTCAGGTTGGACGGAGCTCTGAACAACCTGGTCTCGGTGAAGATGTCCCTGCTTATTACGGGAGGGTTGGATGAGATGACTTTTAAGTGTTCCTTCCCACCGAAGCCGTTCTATGGTTGGGATTCCTCACCCTGCAGCCAGCACCCACTGGGGTCCAGCAGCACCGCTCTGCCAGGAGAGCAGCCGAGACAGGGCAGGGCCCGGGAGCAGATCAGTGACCGGAGACCGAGGCTGAGGGCGCGGCGGGGCCGGCCAAGTCCCTCTCTTTCCTCACACTCGGCCTACCCCCTCCGCTGTCACCCCGCCGCCACCTCAGCCCCGGCCGCGGTGCTGCCGGTGGGGGAGCGGCCGCAGGGGGCGGGCTGCAGCGGGAGGAGAGGCTCCGCCTTCCCTCTCGCCACTGCGGAGCCGGACTCTGAGGAGCAGGAGCGGCAGCGCAGGTCCTCGGGGCGGGCGGGAGCAGGTGAGCGGCGCCGGGTCCGGAGCGAGAGGGGGACCCATCCCCGCCGGGCGCCCCTAAGGCAGCCGTGCCCACCGTCGCCCCGCGGGGGCTTTCCCGCTGCCCTGTGCTGCCGTGGCGCCGGGCTGCCGCGGCTTCTCCACGTCTGGGCAGGCTCTGGCGGGCCTGGCGGTGTTGGGGATCGACCGGTGCGGGTCGGGCGACCCGACCCGGCTTCCGGCAGGCGGGAGGGACTCCCCGGTGCCTGGCGGTGTCGCGGAGCCGGGGTGCCTCCGCGGGCCTGGCAGCGCAGCCCGTGCTCGGCCCCGGGGGACGGAGGCGGCGGGGCTGGCGGGCGGCCTGGCGGTGAGGTCTCCGCTCTTGTCACGGGCGATGTTGTCGTTGCAGCTGGAGATGCCGGCCAGGAGCCGGGCCCCGCCGAGCTCCCCTGGGGTGGATCCTCGCACCGCGCTGCCGCCCGCCAGCCCGCCCAGGGGGCACCGGCCCGCAGCCGGCGTCCGGCTGCTCCCTCGCCTCAGCCCGCACCCTGTAAGTTGCCGGCCGAGCGGGTGGTGTCACCGATTCAGTGACTGCACGGCTGCTTGTTCGGTTGTTATTTTCCACACAAGTTGGTTGTTGTCCAGCAGTTATTTTCCCACAAGCTGTTTTTCACGTCTGTGTCACCCTCTGGCTGACAGAACTCTGTAGTGTTGTCTTAGCTTATCTAAGGGCAAATGTCAAATTTATATTGCTCCTGTTATTTTTGATATCTGTGAAGCCAGGTATTTTGTAAAAGAAGGTTGGTTTTAGTGTAGTCTGTTCCTGAACTGATACTTCTCGTACTTCTTATCCCTGCTTCTCATCTAATTATGAAATTGATTGCTAAAAACTTGATGCAAAATCTGTCCAGAGGCTGAAGTTGGACTAACAAGTCTTTCCTCAGTTCTCCTCCTCCTCTCTGTTAGACGTATGTGCTAGTCTGCCTCTTGTCCTCTTTGAGTTCTCAAGATGTCACTTCAATAAGCATTTTAAGCATCAAGGGTGGAGTTAATTTCTTTCATTTCATTTTCTTAGCCATTTTCCACTCTTACTTCACCTTCTATTTCCCTGTAAAAGGAATTTCATTAAATATCTATTCAGAAATCTTTATGCTGTGAGCTGAAATAAAGAAGATGTATAGTACTTTGGCCTATTTTGTGTTATATGTAACTTGTTTATTTTCCTCTTAAGTTACAAACCTTGCTTTCTACTTGTTACCCTTTATGTCCTTCACTAGCTGTAAATCATTACTGTTTCTGTTCTGATTTTATCCCTATATGATAGCACTGCCTTTATACAATTTCTAAGCCATGTACACACACCCTTTTTTTTTTTTTTGCCCCTCTGTCTGTTTTTTCAGGTCATTAAAGCTCTCCTGATGCAGTTAAACAGTCTTACACACTCTTTTCTCTGAATTGCTGTTGTTCATTTAATTTAGTCCTTTTCAGTAACTGCCAGCTCTTTGAGCCCTTCCACCTCTAAGAATATTTACCCAGGAATCACATCTGCCATTTCCTATTAATTTTATCCTATTCCTCAAACTCTGCTTTCCTTAGGACAGGCAGTGAGAAACTTTGGCCAGCTGCACAGTCAGATCAACAGAGCAATTTACCATGTACAAATCCTTGATGCCCACTCTCCTAAGGATTCTTTGGACAAAAAATTAAAGTAGACTGCAGTATGGTTAAAAGGTACGGGTACCCCATTTCCTCATGGCGGTTCCCTTCCTATACCAAAGTTTTGCAGCACTTTCATGTCACGTGGCATGAGCTGAAATGGGACTCTGTGATGGGACACAGTGAATGCCTAAGTGTTCCATCCTATGCAGTGAATGTATATCTCTTATCTGGTCAAAATACAGCTGTTCTCATTATGTTCCTGGGGGAGAACCCACCACAGTACAGGAAATACTGGTATTTTGGTCACATGTTAGATACTTTTCAGGTCATGTGGTAAGAAAGAAGTCAATGCTTTTTGTAGTGCATGCATTAAAATCTATGTGGTCTGCCTCTGTCAGAAAGATTTAGTGTTAGAATCTTTTCCTAGAGTACTGGTTTTGTTACTCCTCCTTTCTATGACGTCTGTTGTTGATTGCTCCCAAGACAGAAGCCTCATGGCTTCTGTTTGCTTCTTAGCCTGCCTTTCATCCTCATTACATCCTTTATTTTCAGACCTTATTCCTGCTCTACAGTGCAGAACCACTTGTGTCATAATTTTGGTTTCATGTGAAGACTTCGCTCCCGGGGGTTGTTTGTAGGGTTTTTTGATGTCTTTTTGTCTTTGCTACAAATTTACTACAGTACTATGACTTCTCTCCAAAGAAAAGGCAGTAGTTGTTTTAATTTTCTGTGACCCTTAGCCTCTGATTTTCAAAGCCTCCCTCGCTGCACTGGAGTCCTAAAACTCTCTTCCTTTTATTAATGCATGAAATCTTTCTCTTCCTGCCATTAGCTTTTCATGTTATGCTGTCCCATATGTTTGCCTCCGGGATTTATCTTCTCTGACTGGTGAGAAAAATTCTGTTAGGAATATTTGTGACCCACAGCCTTTAATCCTTTACCAGTTAATCCTTATACATCCATGGCCAAACCTAGCAGTCTGACCTAGCAGTGTCATTAGTGATCTCATGAACAGGCCTTGGCAAATTGCCCTTCTTGTCTATGCCACTGTATCCGTGTGTGCCCCATTTCCCTGGCTGAGAGGTGAGGATCTCAGACTGACATCTGTGTCATGGTGGTAGCCCTGACTTTTGAAGCTTTGAGACTTCTGCATCCCATCCAGGCCAATATAAGATACCATGATATTCGTGTGCATAAACTTTTAACAGAGTTCAGCCTCCATGCACTCAGTATTCTTGTGCTGGCCTTCTAATATTTTCCATAATTACATGGTTTTCCTTACATATTTCTTCTCATTATTCCACTGCCCATTAGTTTTGGGAGCACAAGGTTATCTTGTGGTCCAGTATTACAGGACAGTGGAACACAGCAAAGATGGAAAAAATACCATTTACTTTTGTAACTGTTATTGAAGTGCTTGAAATATTTTATGTTTCTCCCTGTGTTAATATTGTATTAGTGACACATTGCAAGACATAACTGATTAGTACATACTGTATTGAGAAAACATAACATGAAACTTAGAACTACATATTTTGCTCCCAGAGATGTTTATGGATCCTGATGGCTACTGATGTCTTGTAAAATTTTATGATGCTGCATTTTCCCTTCTGTTACATTTTCCTTTTTTTTCTTTTTTAATTTTTTCAGAAGAAATCATAGGTTTGGTGTCTTGGAAGTATGGAATCAATCTCTATGATGGGAAGTCCTAAGAATCTCAATGAAAGTTTTCTACCAAATGTTGCCAATGGCATCAAGGATGTCAGTAAGGTCTCAATAGGCATAATTGGAACTGGAGACTTTGCTAAGTCATTGACAATTAGGCTTATCAGATGTGGGTACCATGTGGTCGTAGGAAGCAGAAACCCTAAACTTGCTGCTGAGTTCTTTCCTCATGTCATCGATGTCACTCACCATGAAGATGCAGTAGCAAAAACAAACATCATTTTTGTAGCTATACACAGAGAACATTATGCCTCCTTATGGGACCTCAAGCATTTACTTGCAGGAAAAATTCTGATTGATGTCAGCAATAACACAAGAGTAGACCAATATCCAGACTCCAATGCAGAGTATTTGGCATCGCTTTTCCCAGATTCTGTGATTGTCAAAGGATTCAATGTTGTTTCGGCTTGGTCGCTGCAGTTAGGACCAAAGGATGCCAGCAGACAGGTAAGGTTTATATTTGTGTGAATTTAGCTTGTTTGTAAGATGAAAATGACAGGAACTGAATGAAAGCAGCACCAGAGTTCTTGGGATTCATCCTGCATGACTTAACATACCTGAAATGCAGGGCCTTTAGTTTAAGCTTTAGTAGCCAAAAAGCTTCCGGGGTCTGGTTCTTCCAGTCTAAGACATACAGAGTGAGTGGTCCAAATCACTCCCTGAAATGCCTTCTAATCTTTAAAAATTGCAGAGGAAATGTGAATACTAGCTTACACAGCTGACCTTTAGATGACTACAGACACAGGAGTTCTGTCTTAATGTCTTCTGTAGGAAACGTGTTGATTTTTTTTATCCTTATGCTCAGTACAAGGGTAGAGACAGCTTTTTCCTGTATATTTTAGTTACAGTATTGGTTTACATGGAGTTAAATATCAAAAAAGATGCACAAAAAACCAAGGCTCTGAACCCAGGGCTCAGGAGCCAGCTGTTTTAAAAAATGCTTGCATTCCACATAACAGCAAAATGAATGAAAGAAATCACCTAGCTTTTAGAAACATGTTAACGAAATCATCTAGCTTGTAGAATCCCCCAGCATCATAAATATGAGGAAACAGAAGGAGGGACATGTGTTTCTAAGTGATCATTCATTTGATGCAGGACTGTGTGGGAACATCATGTTCAGACTCCTTCCCAGTATGTTCCCCAAATCTGTCCTGCACTTGGAAAAGGCAGCTTTATGTTTTTCATGCTTTCTTGAACTGATACAATGGATTTAAGCCTATATGAGAACCCAGTTCTTCATGGCTTTAGGGACTCTTGAGAAAGGCATGAGAAACGACTGATGTAACATGATTACTGGAGACTAAATTGAGTTTTCTGTAACTTCAGGTAGATTTTAAATGGAATGCAGTTGATACAGAATTATTATAATTCTTAAAATAACCTCACTGCATTATTTTTATCCTCTTTCAGAATAACGCTTGACTATAAGTAATTAACTTCTGTCAAAACTGATTGTTTGTCTTAATGCAGTTGATCAGCACACAGTGTAAGGCAAACTATAGCCCTCTGTAAATTTTAAAGAAACTTTAAAGTACTTTTTAGAAGTGCATTTTTTTCACCATGTAATAAACAAGTCTGTAGAAGGATTTCTTACTTGGCTGCTTATTTTTATATATATTTTTTTTTTAAATTCAATTTTTTGTGGACATCTGGACTGTGAAATTAAATTCAATTTGTTTTACATGGAGGGATTATGCCATTCTCTGCTTTTCATTCTGTTTATGCTACAGCTGTTTTAAGGTCATCATTCAAGATTCCTGAGAAACTTGTGATTTTCTGAAATGCTTTTAGTCATTATTTCACATTCAATACTGTCCTATGGAGATTTCAGTGGGGAAGGTTTCTTTGTACAGGTTGCCAGGGCATCCCACAATCAGCTCATTATTAACTCCAAGAAAAAGCCAGTTTTGTTTTGGTTACTCTGTTGCTAAATCAGTTCCCACAGTTTCACTGTGGCTGGATTTGTATGTGGTTTCATTCTTATCTTGGTGTTATAAATTGGGATAACAGTGTGGAGTTTTACCAGTAGTGCTGTGGCTTTATCCTGGAGGTGCTTTAGGTTTTTTGTCATGGTTTTTTTTTTTGGTTGTTGTTGTCGTGGGTTTTTTAGTTCGTTTTGTTTATTTGTTGTTGGTTTGGTTTGGTTTTATCTTTGAGTCTCTTTCTCTGATTACAGACAATTCACTTGACTTTCCCAACAGGTCTATATATGCAGTAACAATGTTCAGGCTCGCCATCAAGTTATTGAACTTGCCCGTCAGCTCAGTTTTATTCCTATTGATCTGGGGGCATTATCATCTTCAAGGGAGATTGAAAACTTACCTCTGCGACTGTTCACACTGTGGAAGGGGCCAGTAGTGATTGCTATTAGCCTGGCAACATTTTTCTTCATCTATTCCTTCGTCAGAGATGTAATCCATCCATACACAAAGAATCATCAGAGTGACTTTTACAAGATCCCCATTGAGATTGTGAACAAGACTCTACCAATTGTTGCTATCACTTTACTTTCTCTAGTGTATTTGTCAGGACTTATTGCTGCTGCTTACCAGCTTTACTATGGTACCAAGTATAGGAGGTTTCCACCTTGGCTGGACAACTGGCTCCAGTGTCGGAAGCAGCTTGGACTGCTCAGCTTTTTCTTTGCAGCAGTGCATGTGGCATACAGCCTCTGCTTGCCTATGAGGAGATCAGAGCGGTATTTGTTCCTCAATATGGCATATCAACAGGTAAGCCAGTGTGCCAAAAATGCCTTGGCTGTATCCATGTGGCTAATGAATACAATTCAAGTGTTTTCTTAATCTGTTCCGTTGTGTTCCGTGGAGAATGTTATGGGTTGTCTTATGTATAACTACCTCTGAGGAAGAAAGGAGACTTAAAGAAACATCTGTGTATTGTGCTCGCCTCATGGGTCAAGCTGCAGTCAAGTTTGTGTGGCAGGGGAAATCAAGGATGTGTCTGACTTAGATCCCTGATAGCAATATACCCAAGGAGAATGTAGGACAGACAGGGTAAGAGCAACAGCAGGAAACTTCTGACGTTGTGAGGTCTGTTCCTCTCTATGTATACATAACATACAGGGGAAGTACATATATTGTTAGTGCATTTACATGTGTAAAAAAAGGGGTGAGGATAGATACTGTAATAATACTTACAGATACACCTGAGTTTACAAAATGAAAATGCTGTTACTTTGTAACATTTTGGACCAGTGACAAAAGTATTTTAATAATAAAAATTCCATGAACATCATCTATTACAGGAAATAGAAATTGACTCACAGTTCCCAGGAGCAATTGGTCTTGCATGACCCTGAATCAACCTCAAATAAATCTGCCATCCTTTAGAAGAGGTCTGATGCTTCTGTTTGTCACTGTGGTAGCTTGTTTTCATCTTCCAAGTGATTCCACAGAAAAGCAGCTTTGGCATTCAGCACATAAAATGTGCAGGAAAGAGAGATGTGATGGAAGAGAAAACTAAGTCAAACTAATGAAATCAAATCAAATGGGACAAATTAACAGGGACTGGGTCCACAAACTCTAAAGAGGCTAGCATGAAAAAGAGAACTAAAGAGAAAGGCAGGAAGAGCACAATTATAAAAGGCAGCAAGAAACTCTTTAATTGTTTACACTAAGTATTAGCAAAAGGACTCACTGATAATTTTACTAAGACATTACTTGGTTTTGATAATATTATGAAAATCTCATTTGCTAATAATATTCCTACTGAACTTATTTCAAGAGATGCCATATCGCAACACTTCACCTGAAAGTGTAAAAATAATTTATTATCTATGCCTGTTAATTGTTCAGGACCTGAGTTGCTTCTGCTTTCTAGCAAAGCTCTCTAACAAGAAGCAGTCTTGCATGTATCTCATGTCAACAGTGAAACAGCAAAACAACTTGGACTCAGCATAGGAAGATGAAGTATAACCGGGAAATGATGCTAAACTATTTCTAAATGTAACTCACTAAAAATAAGCGTGCAGGTTTACCCAGCTTATGTTACTGAATTTAGGTTTCAAGGTTCTTAAAAACATGGATACTTTTCTACAGTGTACAGGAATGCACAGATTTACCTGGTTTTTATAAAATAGGTATTAAAAATAGCATATAATGTTACATTTTCTTTTAACAACTCGTCTAAGTTTCCATGTTTAAAATTGTTTTAATCTTAACAAGAGCCCAGTAGTAAGGAAATAGTTTGTTTTCTCCAAAATGAGGAAATCTCTGAAATATTTGACCCCATTTTATAGTTGTCTTGTGGCTGTAGACTTTTAATTAGCAAAATAACTTCTGTTGATATTTTTAATATTCTATAGAATAAAATGCTTTTTTTCTATTATTTTATCAGGTTCATGCAAATGTTGAAAATTCTTGGAATGAGGAGGAAGTGTGGAGAATTGAAATGTACATCTCCTTTGGAATAATGAGTCTTGGTTTGCTTTCTTTGCTGGCAGTAACTTCAATCCCTTCAGTAAACAGTGCCTTAAACTGGAGGGAGTTCAGTTTTATTCAGGTGTGTTACTTACTTAAATAAGGAGTTTAGTTGTTAATAAGAAATCATTGATGATGGTGATGAAAAGTACTTAGAAACACAATGAGAGGGTTTTTTCCCCTGTGTGGTAAGTGAATAAAAACAACATAACTCAGCAGCTATATTACCATGAAGGCAGATTAAGCATTTTGTGAGTGTTAGAATAGGAATACAGGAATTTGCATTTTACACTTCTTGGATTAAATAATCAATACAGCTAAGACCCAATGAGCACTAATCTCTTCATTTCCCATTATTAGAATTCTTGCTAAATTCAACTTAGATAAATTTGGACAAACTCAGGAAAAGCAGTGATATTGATGAGCTACTATTGAATGCTGATGCACAGCTATTAAAACTGAAGACTTTATTTGTCCTGCAGGATTTTTATTGCTCAGCCCTCTGTCAGTTGATTCAGTTTTGATTCAGTTGATTCAGTTTTGCTTCCCCTCCACTATGTGGAACTTAATACAGTTCTCAACTGAAAATAGCTGTTAGTAAAATATGAGCCTTTGTTTATTAAAAGCAGCAGCTTTTGCAGGTCATGGTATGCCTTCTACTGCCATCCTTACTCAGATAAATATCTATGAAAGGCAGACCTAATTAGCATAAAATACTTAGCAATACAGGCTTTAATAAACAAGTTAATGTTTGCTTCCAAACAAAATTGCCATTTGTGTTTGGTACAGTCAGTGATAAAAAAAATTACTAGGATTCAGTCTTGTGATAAGTATCCTAAGTCTGTACATGCAGTTCTGGGTTTTGGTTTGGTTTTTTCTCTGACTTTGGGTTCAGTACTTGAGTCTAAACTGAGTCCTGATTAAGAGGTTTTCAACATAGCTACTATAGTAATACTGCCTGATTCTTAGTCCTGTCACTGTTTACAAATTCCTGCCTTCAGAACACAGGCACTTCACTGTTCAGGGCTTGGGTCACACTTCATAATTTTCAGTAATTTTAAAGGGGATGACAGAGGACACTTCTATGTCTGTAGTTATCAGAGGCTTTCTGTGATGTCTTCCCTTCCCCTAGGACTTCCCTTGATGGAACACTGCAGGCAGACCTACAAAAAGTTTGCTGAAAAATGTTTCAAATTAGCTTTCCACTGACAGAGCTGTTTATTCCTGCTCATGATTTTGAGCTTTCAGAGGGAGTAAATATCCATCTTGTATTGTTACAACAACCCTGTCAGCCAGAGTTCTCTTTGTGGGAACCATAGTATTGCTGTGGGATGATGTAAAACACTATTGCAGAAGAGGAAAATATGTATTCAGTCATGACCAAGGTGATAGTTTTATCCTGTAATGAGTTCCATCCACAAACCCAGCATTTGTGTCTTATTTTTCCTTACTGAAATTTCTAAATTTCAGGCTTATGTGGCTGAGTCAAAACCCACACAACAGACACCTAGTGGTATGTCTACAAAGGGCATTTTTTATTTTGTCATATTTACTGCGGTTATTTCCACTGTAAATGTAGTCAAAATAGTTCCAGATTTAAATAATTAGGAACTTATCTGTCAATATTTTGAAGAATTTGACTAAGGACAAGTTGTTTGCTCTGAAGGCTTCTCAGAGAGCCTCCTTGTGGAGGCTTCTTCTCTGGAGATATTCAAAACCTGCTTGGATGCAACCTTGTACAGTGCTGTAGGAAATCCTGCTTTAGCAGGGGAGTCGGACCAGATGATCTTTAGAGGTCCCTTCCAACTCTAATTCTGAAATTCTGAGGTATATTACAGCTGATACTGTGTTACATGCTGAAGAGAACAGATTATTATAATGTAAATAATGTAATTATTATAATGTAAACTTTGCATGAAACTTTGGAGACATCATTACCCAGAGTTAGAACTTACTGGGGAACTAATGCACCCGTTTTCTTAAACACCACTTCAGTACTCTCCTCTTCTAAATGTCTTTGGATAAGGAACAAAGGTAGATGTGGGCAAGAAATATAAGAAAATTCATATTTTGTCATAGCAGGACGAATAACTAACCTAAACCAGCACACTGCAAACAGAAACAGGCATTTATTGAAACTTGTCTTTGAGTGTTCCCATAAAATACATGGAAATTGAGAATGTTGTTGCAAGCAGTGCTAAACCTGGCCCTTCGATGTTCTGAAGGAAGTTATACTGTAACTATATAATGTAAGCACAAATGACTGCTGCTTTTGTTTTCCAGTCCAAAGCACATCACACAAAATGGCAGTGGACAGATCAGGCTGGCTTTGAAAGCTGAGCTTTGTTTCTTAGCAAAAATCATCACAAATCTGCCATTTTCATAGCAGGAAGCCAATCTTTTTGTAGACATTCTACAGAATGTCTACTAACGCAATCCTAAAGTTTTTTAGAGGCAATATTACTAAAACTTCTTTTGCAGACACACTTTGAAGAAGGGCTGCCCTGCCTTGGTCTCCCACAAGAACAGAATATTTTTCCCCCAGGGTAAAGAAGAATGAGGCTTGAGTACTTAGCAAGTTAACAGGCAAGATTCCAGTTAGAATCTGGAAGTTTAGCAATAGTTTAGCAATATCCTGTTACTGGGGAAATCTGAAGTATACCTTCCATAAGCATGGACTTTGGATAATACCTTTTGTACATATAATTTTCTGGGAATTACTCGACCATTGTGAAGGCAAAAATTCCTGAAGCAGATTTGTCCACAGCAGATTTTTGTTTCTTTTTATGGACATCATTTTAGGGATTTTTCTCCTGCATCTTTTCCATTTATTTTTTTTTTCACCTCAAACAATGCAAATTTGTCTTGGCTGGGAATCTCCCACATTAACTAAAAGACTGCCTTTTATCAGGAAGGAAAACAAACAAAAAAGACTTGGAGAAAAGCTAAAAGACTGAGGAGTCCATAGGAAATGTGCTAATCTATTACTCAACTTCTAGGAAACACAGTATTATGGAAGATAAGGAGCCAAAGCAAGCAAAGATGTTCTTCCCCTTTTCCCAGCAGACATTCTAAAGCCTAGGCAGAGGGTTCCCAAGACATAACATTGATATAGCTACTAACTCACCAATGTGAATTTGTCAGTGAAGGAAAACTACCCCTTCTTGCTGCTTTCAAGTCCTTTGCTGATAAAGAAGTTAGCATCCTATGTCTCTCCTCACCTCCCTGTGGTAACATCAGTGTAAGTGGTCTTTCAGCTCTTGTATTGTTTTGCTGAATGAGGATGGTAATGAGACTTGGACACTAGAGTGAAAAGAGTAGATGTGTTTTACTGGTGATAACTAAATAATACAACCAAATAAGAAAAATACAGAACAAGGCACCTAAAGCAGACAAATAGAAAATATACAGGGTAATGCATCAAATCATTACTACATAAGAGAAAGACAGTGATTAAGAAAGATACATCACCACTTGCATATGTCAGCATCATCCAGGTCCGCAGTCACTGGGAAGCCCTGGTTTCAGCAAGGATTTGGAGAACCCTTCCTAGCAGGTGGGAAAATCCAACACAGTGCATCCACCCATAGGTGAGGCATCCAAAGTCACTGCAAGAGGGTCCATCCTTGTATACTGAACCAGCAAGTCAGGATGACTTTGCATATTATTACTATATGTGGAAACATCTGGTTCATCTCCTGACCAACCATGACTGGGACTGGGACCAAGCCAGAGTCCAGGGTGTAGTTGGCAGGGTTTATTTAACATACTCTCAAGTCAATTATTTTTTGATAAATGATGTTTGTGATGATTAATACAAGGATACAATTTCAACTGAAATGGGGGTTATTAAGATACAAGGACAGGATTCATCTATAGGTCAGCTCTGGCTTGTTGTCCAAACCTTAGACATATATATACTCATTCCTTTTTGTGTCTTAAAAAGCCAGGAAAGGGGGACAGAAATGAAATACGTATATTCCATCTATGGAAACAACTATGTTTCAGGAAATCCACTGTCTTTTATTCCTGTGTTACCTCCTCCACATCATCCAGCCATAAACTTGTGCACAAGAAAATAACAATGCATACTTGAATGATAGAGGTCCTCTCACCTTTCCAGTGTTAAACAGATTGCAGTTAATAACTCCCACAATACAATCACCATTTATTTCTCAATAGCTGGAATGTCTTTCATGTTAGCATCCATACGGGTGGCTAACTTTAGAATATGGCTTTCTAACACTACTGCTACATACCATAGTATGATGCAGTGCTACCAAATGGTTTTATTTTTACCATACAGTAGAAAGACATATGTAGTTGTCCTAAACCCATAGTTTGCAGATTGAATTTACATGAGCATTAAAACCTTTTTTTAAAAAATCTGGGAAGAATTTGTAACATTTCTCTCCTGTTTCTTTTTCAAGAAGTGTCACAGTTCTCATTAGTAAGCCTGATGGAGAAATGAGGGATATGATTCGCTTGTGACCTTTTCCTTGTTGGCACTGATACAACAATGAATTCAGGACAGTCATACCAGCAAAATTCTGCAGTAACATATTCAAGCATTAGATTTGATAATATTGTTTGCTGCCCAAATTTCTTATCAGAACTTCTGTTCAGATACTACGTATGCCATTTTCATATTCACAAGTGGCTGATTATTCTGTTTCTTATAAAATGTCTTAGAAGCAAATTGGGATCTTTTAAAAAAGGGTTCTTAAAATGGCAGATTCACTGAAACATTTAATGACTCCTGCGAGCACTGCCTTCTGTGGCATGCTCTGTGGGCACTACCTTATGTGGCATGCACTAAATTTCATTATAAGAGGTTCTCTGCAGGGTACTGTGGAAACCTGCTGCTTCACCTTTCATTCAGCTCTCCCTGTTTGTGATACACTCCTTCGTTGCCTTGTGCAACTGTGCCCAAGTCCTGCGTTCCTGATAGTCCCATTAACCAGTAGGCAACAGCTGGTGGAGCTGATTGTGAGGAAATAGCAAACTTTACCAGAGTGATAAAAATCTGGAGTGTTGGGCCCAAATCTTCTCCATCAGAATTGCGTTGCTCCGTAGTCATGACTCTTGGAATTGATCTACCCTCACAGTTAAGAACCAAGGAACTTAATTTTCGATCACAACTGATGTTGTTCCAGTAACTTCAGTGGGATTGGTCCTTATTCACATATGTATCCTGAAGCTGACTTCCCTTACCTAGAATTTGTGCAGACATCATTTCAGCTTTGACTAAAGCATATAGATGCTAGCAGAGATATGTTGTAAATTGGTATTCAATTCAGTCTGTAGTTTTCAGAACATTTGACCTTAGACCCACAGATTGCTAATTTAAAATACTGTATTTGATTTAACATGATGTTCAATAGAAATGTTAAAATAACGGGTTAGAACTGCCAGATGAAGGACCAAGTACTATTATCTCTTCTTTTTTCCCTGTTTTCTCTTTTTTCAAAGTCTACACTTGGATATGTTGCTCTGATCATAAGTACTTTCCATGTACTGATTTATGGATGGAACAGAGCTTTTGAAGAAGAATATTACAGATTTTATACGCCACCAAATTTTGTTCTTGCCCTGGTTCTGCCTTCCATTGTAATTCTAGGTAAGATCATTTTACTTTTGCCCTGTGTAAGTAGAAAGCTGAGGAGAATTCGAAGAGGATGGGAGAAAAGCCATGGGATCATAGAAGATGCAACCGGGTCTGTTCCACACCTTTCCCCAGAAAGGATAACTGTGATGTGATGATGGACTCCTAAGATATTTTGATGATAGATTTGTTAGCACTGTTGAAGAAGTTTGGGTTGTTTGGGGTTTTTTTGTCCTAAATTTGTAGTTTTAGGAGTTTAACTGAAGTATAAGTAAGGTCACCAGGGACTTGCTTGGCATACAGTACAAGCTCTCAACCAAACTATGAGAAATTTATAACTAGAAGACTATTACTTCAGTTAGCTATAAAAACAAAAATATTTTTGGTTTGAATTACAGAGGGCAGATTGTCATAAAATCAAATTTTTTTAATGCTCGTTTACACAGTTTTATCACAACAGTATTTTATTTTAACCATGCTTTCCAGATATTTCATTGACATAGAACATATGTCTCAGAGTGGTATTTATTAATACCACATTTTCTGGACAGTGTTTCTGTTATTAAAACCACATTCTGGTTTAGTAAAGTCAAAGTATAGATTAACAGAGTTAATAATTTAGAAAATAATCAGGCCTTGAAACAACTTATATAAATTTATAATTGCATGTGTACAATATATTTGTACAATTTGTACTATATATGTTTTATACCATTCCATGATGTGAATATGCAAAGCCAGTTTCAGTTTTGTGGTTGTACATCTTGTAAGCAAATTGTATTATACTAACAGTAATTTCTTTCAAATTATCACATAGGGTCTTAGACCTTTGGCATGCCTATATTTCTACATATCATACAATGAAAATTGGAAACAGTCATATATTTATAGACAGACTGGCAGATACGTATGCAACGAACTAGTTTTGGATTTTAGAATTATTTCAAAATATCAGGAAATATTAAAAAAACAAAAAAACAAAAAAAGCCCACCAAACAACTGAGAAAACTACAACAGTTGAAATCCATTTTCTCTGTGAAACATCCAATATGTTGGTACAACAGGGAAACATCACAATACTCATGCTCTATGTGTTTCTACACTGAAGTTTCAGTTACTGTATACATAATTCCCCAGAGTTTGTCTTAGATTTGTAATATATTTTGTGCAAATCCAATCTTCTATTTTTATATAAAAATCTTACTTTTAAGGTTTCACAGGGATATGCCTGATTTTTAAGAAAGAAAGTTATTATTCTTATACTTAAAATTAATTTATCTCTAAAAGTTGACATCACATTCCCTGTGGGATTCAAAAGATGTTTCACAATTGTTTATTACTACTGCTTTGTCAGGGTCTACTCTTTTCTAAGAAAATACCAAACTCAGCTCATACCTTCAGGCTGCATAATTATGACCTTTATTTCAGTGAATCAGAATGTGTATTTGGTTTTAATTTGCTTTACTTGTATGAAATTGTATTTTCTTAGCTGTACTTGCACTGCTGGGATCTGTGACTTTCGCAGCTGACCCTTCACTTCTTATTTATTACTTAGCAAGAATTTATCATGAATATGATATATCAGAAATTATGCTTGAATTTATCCTTAAACATCACTAGTCCTGTAAATCTCATTTCATTTGGTAACAGCTCCGCAGAACAGGAATCTGGAATCAAACTCTGTCCTCAGCTACACCAGCTTAAACCTAAGGAATTCATGTTAATTGTTCTTAATTTAATTTCAAATTTTAAAAATCTAGAACAGTTCATTGTAGCACCCATATTTGCCCAGCTTACACCTCAAGCCTCTTGGTATATGCTTGGTTAGTTACAGATCAAGAGACAGTTGAACTTTCTTTCATTTTAAGGATATTCAATTCTATAGATGAAAAGAAAATATTTGCTTTTTTTTTCAGAATTGAGGAAATTTTTAATATCGTTAAGCATGTTTTGTATCTAATGAGAGGTCAGTGAATTATTTCTGAAAATGGAGGGTTGTGAAAATATTAAAAAAAAATTAATCTACATTTCATGTCTATCAGCAAAAAATTGAGTAGTATTTTTCTGCTCACATATTTTCAATTTTAAGCTGTGGTGGTTGGAGAAGAATTTGGAAGGAGGAAATTATTTTTATTTCACTGTTTCTTGGAAAGGTCTTTGAGACTTCTCTCCAATAGCTGACAAGTGGCAGATGCTTCCAGAAGGAGAGCATATGTCCAATAGTTTTTCTTATGACATAACCTCTCTACATCTTGGATGTCAATAATTTAGGATCTGTTTGAGACAGGTACTGCCTCTGGACTATTGTATTTAATACCTACTTCTTAAAAAAGATTAACTTTTTTTTAAATTTGAAATTTTCATTTTTTATGGGAAAAGAAAGGAAAAGATTCAAGAGAAAAAATAGAAAGTTTAATGAATCTGAAAAATTCATTTAAAAAAGTTTACGTTCCTTTTTTTTCCCAAAAACAATTTAATTTGAAGCTACTAATTTTTGTTGTCCCTTCTCCAATATGCAGCTTCACTTCTTAAGTGAAAAACCTGTCCTTGTTGGAGAAAGACAGTAGCCTAAACTAATATGAATGAGATTTTCACATAAAAACTGACAAATGGCAGTTACAACTTCTAGCTTGCTTTTCCAGTCTATAAATACATTCCAATACAGAAGCTGTGTATTTCTTGAAACACTTGCAGAATTATATGTGAATTAATTCCCTGGCCTGTTTCCTACTCCATTATTGCAGAGGAAAACTACACAAAGCTTGAACATTTGTGCTTCAGTCCTTTAAATAAAAATAATTGAAAAAATCCTAGAATAACCAAAGTCTTGGAGATTTTTGATGCAGTAGGTACCATGCTACATTCTACCCCAGTCCTGTACACAAAACCTGATTAAACTAACTAGAATGGGATGGTATAACTGAGAGCAGAATTTCATAGCTCTGAAAAAATTTAACGCAGAAACCATTACTGTTGACAATCTGATTACATTTCAAAATTAAATGTGCTGCTGTTACTTTATAGTAGTTTTACATTTGTTTAGAATAGGTAAATAACATTTACATTCCCTACAGTTACCTGATTCGTTTGAGGTAATAACAATGTTGCATAACCCAAATACTGGATTAAATGAACATTACTGTCAAAGTCCATATATATATTGTACTGTAATGCAACCACTGACAGTAGATACAGAAATGTATTGGTCCTCTTTTCTATGCAAAAATTTATTTCACCATTAACTTTCTTCAAGAATGTTTAAACTGTTAAATTTTGAACAGCCAAGGGTGTCTGGAGAGAATAATGTTGTGTTGTTCCTGTTTTCATATTGTGTGTGTAGAAAACTAAAAATATTTTTTTATTTAATAAGTTACTTGAAAGATTGAGCTATTTAAATAGCTAAATTGAGCTCTAAATAGATGATATTTTTAGATCAGATATGTTAAGACATATTGTGAAATATTTGTGCCACAAAATGAGGTATGGTTCCTGATGGGCCATGTGTTTACTTCTAACTGGAATAACAAGTTGACTTGTGATTTAATATTTTGTAGTATTCTCTAAGGACCAACTCACTCTAACAAGACACAGTTAAGTTTGAAAGTAAAATGACACTCATGATTTTACCACACACTATGTATCATATCATACATATGTTTAGTCACATAGGACATCTTTATTCATGTGATCAAATATGTTGATTTCCTATAGAAGAACTCACATTAGGACTTCTTACTGAAAACTGAGGCTGAAAGTCCAGTTTTGGTTGCCTCAATATAAGCAACTGAATTCATTTAGATGACTTAGTTACTTAGGAGAATAAATACATATTTTTAGGAATAGCCTGCTATAAACATATTTTTGTGTGGCTTTATATAAATTGCTTACTGCCTAATGAAAAATAATAAAATAAATTTTATTCCTCTTCATAGAAATAAATAGTGCTTAATATGTAATACAGAACTTTACACATAGTATTAGAAACTTGAGACCTCCATGTATTTAGCAGCAGGTTATTTGATTTCTATGGATATTAAGGAATTTTTTCTTAACACTGTCTGAAATACAGTCCTGTTACAGGTTCCATATATCTTTAATTTTATCTTACAATCCTGTTAATTTGTGTACAAGTTAAGTATTCATGTTCTTGAATTATTTAGAGATTAATTATTTTGTAATTGTTTTGCAAGTTTTTTGCATATATAACTTGTAATGGTTACTGTGGATTGGTGCCACATTTAACTTTCTGTTCTAACACTGTGATTATATGATGTGCCAACATGAGAAAGTACATTTGTATTCTTATTTTGGCATTAATTGCTGATAAAATAGTGTGTCTCTGCATGTGTGTCTGTATGTTACTAGCTTTACATGCTGCCCATCTAGTACTAAGGGAAATTATTAATTGATATAAAGCAATCAGTTCCCAAGCGACTATAAATTTCACAGGTATAAGTACAGTTAGAAAAGTTAGGAAATTTTCTCTGAATGTGAAGATTTTCTCTAAAAGTTGTATATGTGTAGTTCCTTTCAAACAGTGCATTTCTTTTACACGTTTTTGATTTCTAGGTTGTTCATCTGGTAGTACTTTCTATCCATGTAATTAATAATGTTGCAGTACTGATACTGTATCATATGATACTGCTTGAATTAATTAGATTACAGCCTTTAAAATAAGTGACACCTTGAGCTGACTTGAACAGTGATCTCTATCGTTATATATTGTTTGTCATGCCTTGCTGGCAGCATCTTGCAGTGAGAATAGTACGTCTCCCCTGTGCAATATTCTCTTTGTTGTTGTGTCAATTTGTTTGTGCTGTCTCTCTGAACAGGGCTATTATAAATCACTAGTAATGCATTTATCTATTTTTCCACAGACTGTGTTTTACACAAAAATTAATAAAAACTCAATGTCAGGTATTTGGCTTTTTCTTCTGTGTTTATGCATAGTAAATTTTAGCTTGCTTTGCTTTATACTTTGTATATGCACATACTACATGTGCGCTCTGATCAACATTTTCTCTGAGAGGTAGAATTTGAGTGTGAGTTCATAAAAAAATTCTAAAGGGCAAAAATTCTTTTGCAATGTCTGGGTAACATATTTCATACAAGTGCACTGAAAGGTTATATCCCATATCCTAATGTAAGGTGTTTTGGAACACAGAATGAACACTATGGCATTATCAGCACAGATTCAGCTCATTTTTCATTCAACAAACAAAAAGTTTGGCAAAAGGGAGACTGCTAATCACAAGTAAATTTTGCCAGAAAGACACTTCCTTTTTGGTTATGTGTGTGAGAAAGCATTACTGCTTAAATGAAAAAAATAGGTGAACCACTTTGCTGTCCTTCATCTGGAAATATATAACTTTTTTCCAGAAAGGCTGATGCCAACAAGAAAGAAAATAGGAAAAGAATAAGAGCTAAAATCCTGCTTCACTAGAGGTCAGCAGCATAAAACATTCTGAGATCAGAGAAGTCAAGATGTATGAGACAGTGAAGCTGGCAGAATTTTCATGGCTTTCACATTAAGTTGTAAAGCCTTCCCAGATTCCCGAAAGGAATTTAGGTATTTTTAAAATTCAAACTGTTAACGTTATAGTTCTTGAAGACTTTTCTTAGTTGTTGTCTTTTCTTAGTTGTTTTTCTTTTTTTTTTCTAAATCTCACCCTGTTTCCCTCTATTACTGTGCTTGTTTTACTGAGTGTCAGTGCTATGCTACCAGCTGGGGCCCTGAACTTTCACCTTTGTCCAGCTGTACCTTGTACCAAGGTAAGTTCTGGTACTTACAAAAGTGTAAGTTCTGTCTACTGTGACCTACTGCATTTCCTTACAGTCCCCATCAAATCCTTACTACCCAATGGCCTGAGTATTGTATTTTAATAGTATAGGCAGAGGTATAAATCCAGATGTTGAAAGGTCTGTTGACTGTACAGGTCTGCTGCCAGCCACTTCACAGGTTTTTCTTTTCTGTGGATATCAAAACACAGGTCTGGCAGGACAGTTCTGCACTTTCCTGGTCCTATGCACCTCCTCACCCTTCTTTTTCCCCTTCATACTGTCTGAAAAAGAAGAATTAAAAGAAGGACAAGGAGTGAATAGGATGATTCTTAGAAAGATTCTGATTTCTATACCATAAAGAACTCAGTGTCATATTTGCTAAACTGTGCAAGTGGCTTCAGAAAAAGCATACAGTTTCAATACAGTCCGGGAAAAAACATCACTTGGCCGGGACTTAAGACCCCCATTGCAGCACATGAAAGGTGTATCCTGTACTGACTACTGACTGTACTGAGTAACAGTCCTTCAGAAGCTGGCAACCTCAACAGTAAGACAGCAAATACAGAGTGGCAGAGGAAAGAATTCACTCAGCAAAGTCAATGGGAGAATAACAGCAGACCTAGATGTGGAACCTTGATCTTCCAATGCACACCTATGTCCTACACATTCAGCTACATAGTCCTGTAGTTTCATGAAATGTAAGTCAAGAACAGTTTGCTCTCTTCACACCAAAAGGGTTTGTCCTCACTCAAGTCTACTTTTTAAAAATATTTCTTAGTGTTTGTAAGACTTAATATTTAATACTTGTGAATTAATACTCTCAGAAGTAAGGCGCTGTAGTCTTGATGTCTCATGTTATTTGTTACCAACAGAAGAGGTAGATGTGGTACAAATACAGTATAAGCCTGTTTGGGACAGAAAACTGTTAAGTAAATATTTTCACAGTTAATTGCAGGTTTTTGAGGATAGACATTTTCCATTTGTCAAGGGCAGCAGAATTCCTGCAAACTTGCACAGTTGCTTTTATCCAAATTTTTAAGAGCTTTATGTGTGAGGAAGGTGCACTGTGAGCAAATGGAGCTTTGCAATATGATCTTTGGAACACTCAGCCAGAAAATGGCATGTGACCTAAGCTTATAATTTACAGACTTAGTTGCCCAATTTAGTCTCTGTGGCATAGTTCTCCTTACATTTGTCATTCCAAACACAAGCAATAGAACTTAAAAACACTTAAGGTACAATAAAATAAAATTTCAGTGTTTGGGGTTTTTTTTCGATTAAAAACTTTGAGTGCATAGAACTTCAGTAAATATCTGAACACTGAGTATAAAAATTTATAATCCAGTTTGCGCAGCACTAACTGCTTTCAGACCTCTAAGCATTATCATTACAACTCATTGCAAATACTTAATAAAAAATCCTGTACCATACAGTGTAGGCCCAGATATAAGACCACCACTGAGAATACATTCATAAAAATGTTTAAGTAGAAGATGAAAGGGTTAGTATAATAGAGGAATGAAGAGATGTGTGTACATGGATGGATGAAAAGCATCAAACACCAGCTCCAAGATTGGCAGCTGCATTATCACATTAGGTGAAGGCTCTATAATGTCCTACAGGCCCTTCCTTTGTATGACCTGTGTTCCTATGAATGCAGCTTAGGAGGTAAAGGATGTCAAAGCGGTCATTGTTTTTTCCAAACTAGAGTTCCATTCTATGCTAGGCTATATTTTTGCTGTAATTTTGGAGTTGTGTACAGGATGAACTTCTACAAAACACAGAGTGTGGATGGGTACAAGCAGTGTTATTTCCCCTTGGATGGAAGAACTGTATAGCATATGTGAGTATTAAACATGATATGTATCTTATTTCTGGAAAAGGCCAGTATGAAATGAGAGGGGTGTAGCATGAAAGCTGGACAGAGAGAAGGTAAGTGTGTTGGTTATAGTCAGAACTATAATGGTTTCTTTCTTGTTTCTGTTATCAACTGTTTCTTTTCCTTTAAACCAACTGGAGGTTCAAACAGCTTTCCTAGCATTTAATAAATTTATTAATGTATTTTAATGCTTTGGAACTACAGAAGTTAAGAATTACTTGTTAATGAAAACAGGTTGATATCAACAGCACTTGCAGTCAAGGGCTTGGCATATGTGCAGCTTGCCCATAGTGTATCCAAATTCTGTGAGGGTCAGCTGCAGCAAGCAGGGTGCTCATTACCACACCATGAGGTGTCCCCTTTTCCTGCAGCCATTCTGGGTACCTGGCTGTTTTCTTCCAGGCATGTCTGCCCAACACATTAAACCCAGCAAAGGGCCTGGTGGTTCTTGACTGGTTTGGTGTTGGCAGTCTCAGTCGTGCTCCTGTCCTGGAGGCAGCATTTCAGAAGACGACTGCGTGGCCATCAGGGGCATGTGTAATCCCCATTGGAGTGGCTGTGCTCACCATAACAAACCTAGGGATGGAAACTGAGCAAGAAGGGAAGATCCAAATCCCTTATGCTTCTGTCCCTGCCTTTATTATTTTCCAGGTATTATTAAGCTGGTTTTCCCCAGTCTATACGGAGAAAAGACTCCTTCTCCCTCCTGCCCCCAGCCAGGCTACCCCAGGCAGAGCAGTCCCCTCAATGCCGGTATTTATCTCCAGAGGTGTCTTGAGGTGGAATTCTTCATGATCAGAAGTTACGGATCGACGAGCAAGTGGGAAACGCCCAGCCTGGGCACTGCACAGGGGTGGGGAAATGGTTTTCTCGTTGTGGAAGCATTTGAAAACCGGGCATGGAACAGCACTACTGCTGGGGTGCAGCGGGGTATGGAACACGGGGATCGCGGCGTAGGTGTAGAGATGTAGCGCCGGAATGAGGAAGGAGGGGGAGGATGGAGCCCGCAGGCGGGAGGCATGCAAGGGCACGGGGTGCTCAGGGACACGCCAGCTGTCCCCACAGCTCGGCGGGCTCCCACTGCCGCCAGGGCAGGTGGCGAGCGAAGCCGGCCCGGTTCGGCTGGCCAGGGGACAGGCTCTAAACCCAGCGGGGCCTGGCCCGGGCGGTGGCACCGCCTTGCTCCCATGGCAACGGCGTGAGGCGGCACTGGGCCGGCGGGCGAGCGGTGCTGGGGCCTCGGGCGAGCGCCATGGCCTCCCTGGCCCAGCCCCCCGTCTCACGGGCTCCATCTCGGTCCCCGGCCCGCTCCCCCGCGCTGTCGCTGGCCCCCGGCCCCTCTCGCTCCGGCGGCGAGCGGCGCAGGAACGCCTCGGACGCCGGCGCGGACCTCGGCCCCATCCAGGTGAGCTCCCCCCCGGCCGGGGGTCACCCGCAAGCCCCGCCGCCGGTAGCCACAGCGGGCCGGGAGGTCACCCCTGCCCTGCCCGGCCCTGCCCGGCCCTGCCCGGCCCGGCCCTGACCCTGTCTGGCCTCCCCTCCCGTGGCTTGGAGGCTCAGTCGAGCTGAGAACAAGCCCCAGTTTGTGCTCCGCACACAGCCTGGGTGTAGCCGGCCGTGGACAGATTCGTGTTGGTTCTGTGCGGCACTTACACATGTTAAGGTTTAAGCACCTCTTAAGCACACTCTAAGAAAAAAAATAAATAAATAAAGTGTGACTTTTGCAGGATACACAGTTAAAATCAGTGGATCTGAATCACGTCATCAAACTGCTCGAAGATTCGGAGTCAGTAAGTAAGATGGATTCCTTCTTATTTTAGTTACACGGGTATGAATGAAGTATAGAATAATATTTTACACAATTACTGTAGTTCCCACCCAAAATAAACCATCTAGCACTGGAGATGGGGTCTACAAATCACAAAGCTCAAGTATGTGATTTGGTATTTGAGTACTTCTAAAGATGCTCATTGTAATAGGGAATGGTATCAGCCACGTTTTTATATTGAGTTAAGTATATATTATATATGGCCCGGTGCATTCTTACATGGGTGCTTTATTAAAAAAAAAAAGTGCATTTAGTAACTACACATGCAAAATTTGTAGCTTATCTGGGAGTGCTGAAGTCTACACCTGAGAAGCAGAATATACACAGGGTTACTGAAAACATGTCAGGAATGTATGTAATTGCCCAAGTTAGATCATAACATTTCTTGGAGGTATGTTAAAGGAAGGAGAAATACACAAAGTTAAGTGCTGGAAATAAATATGACTGCCCAGGCACACTGGAGAGCATAATCTCATGGGCTTCCACAGGCTGTTTTAAGTGTCCAAAGGAAGGTTTGGCAGACTAAATTCACTAAACCATCAGTTATTTTTGATCTAAAAACCTAATAATTTATGTTCCTAAAGCAAGAACTTGGTTAAACATACTACATTCTAAGTTAATGACACACAAGAAGTAGTTTGTGTCCTTTTTTCCCCCTTTTGTTACAAAACTGATGGAATAAACTTACTGACTGAAGAAAAACACATTAGATGCTGTTGTTTACGTTTCTCTAGAGAGTATAATACATATAGTAAAATGCCCTTAGGATTCTGGGCTTGTAGATACCTGAAACAGGAAGTTGCAGTGCTCTTGCCCAGCAAGGAGGCATTCAGAAGATCTGGAATGAATCTTTTATATCACTGACACACCCTGGCATATCCCAACTTAAGTCGTTTTAAACTTTGAATTTGCTGACTGTTGTGGTGGCAGAGCATTACTCTTAAGACTCTTGGATCTACATTTTTATACATTTGTCATGTGTGGCATAGGTTTGGTTTTCTCCGTTGCCTTTCATGAAATCCCAAAGAATTTAAAAGAAGGAGACCACACATTTGAACAAAAGATAGGGTTTTAAAAAACCTCCTTAGTTCCAAGAGTGCAGACTCCATACTTAAAACATGAGGCTTGATCAAGAAGCTAATCCCACTGCAAAGCATTTTAAGAACTTCATGGTCTTGTGATTTTTAAATCTGGTTTCCACTTTCATTTAAACTTAAAAGCGGATAAACATAATCATTTAATGTTCTAAAGCAAACCTCAATTAAAACCTGATTTTCATTCTTTTGCTTAAGAAAAATATAGAAAAAGAACAGCTGAAAACTCTCAAAAAGGTAGTCAAGCGTTTTGAAAATGGGCTTGTATCCTTTTTGGCACTGTAAAATTCTGAAGTTGTGTTGCTTTTTGTATGAAAATACTCTTGACTTTCAGCAAAGCATTTTATGATGTGCTGTGCTTCCACATGTAGAGCAGTGATGGTCCTCGTACATCCTCATCATTGGTATTGTGCACACATAGCAGAAGTTGGTAGGTTAGCAAGATTCTTGGATCCTAGATTAATTTTTAATGAAATTCAGTAGAGATCTCGCTTGTACAGTGGTAAAAGTATTCAAAATGTAATTAGAGTACTTTCAACTTAGACTAGACAAGCATAATAATTGTCAGTGCTTGAGAAGCAGCATATAAAACAGCAATGACTTCCAGAGATGAGGCATTTTAAAGAAAAACAAAGACTAATTTATCTGAAACTTATTTAATGTTTACAGTACAAATTGAATGGCTTCCAGTAATCAGTAGTACTAGGGAGGGTTAAGGCATATGGGAAAAAAGTGATTAATTTTGTGTAGTTCAGCTAATTACCATGGTGATTTAAGGTATCCCATTACTCCACAGCTGAGCGGTGGCTACTCACTTACAGGCAATTTCCACAAATCAGTGGATTGGGAATAGCTTCTCAGATTCAGGGATCTGTTCAGTTTTGATCTTGTGCCTCTACCCTAAATTAGATAATCTCAATATATTTGGGTCCAGATTTTCAAGCTTCAGGTACTCACTTGGGACTAGAATAGGAAAGAATTTAAATACCTCAAGGCTGTCTCAGAATTTAGATGTGTAAATCTGACACTGTGTTGTAAAAACTTTTCATATTGTCAGATATTCAGTGCTGAACTTCCAGTGAGTTCAGCTGATAAAAAAGATAAATCAGATTTGCAAGAGTTGTACTTGTGTAAAAGTAAGGATGCTTTGAAAAGCCTAAGTAGTGACTTGTATGCTTTATTTTAGACATATAACTTTGAAAGCATTGGCCTTGTTTTTTCTTGGTTGTGTCTTTGAAGTATGATAAATGCACTTTTCAACTTTGTCTTCTGATTCATAGCAGTACAAGCAGTCTAATTTCCTTAACTTTAAATTAAAAGCCCCTTAAGGATTTAGCACAAATAATTGAAATTCTTAACCTGTGTGCAGAAAAAATTAATGAACAAGAAAATTTCATTGAGCCCTTATGTGAACTTATTAAAGTATGTGGGTAAGTACTTCATCTTTTCTTTTAGAGATTTAAATGCTGCTTAATAACATGTTCATACATTTTCTAAGACAACTGACATACCCATTCATCTATCTATAAGGCTTCTATGTCTGCAAGATATCTATTTTATCATCCTTCCTTTTCATGAACTGTGTTTTCCTGGAGTCCAGTTTTTGTTGGCATGAAGAAGGCACCCATTTTAATGCTTCAGGACCTGTGGAGCTACACATTACATCATTCAGAACTGTTGTAATTGGCCCCAGCTTGCTTGGAAGCAAGATTCCCCAGGGTGTTTTGCTGCCTAGTGTAAATTGTTCTGCGACTGCTGGCCTCAAAAAATTCAGCAGACAAGTCCTGCAGAGGTACATTTTGCTGTTTCACATAAGGTCTCTGAGTTTAAAAAGTCCAAGTGACAAAAAGACACCTTAATACCTGAAGGTAAGCTTTACAAAATGATGAGCCATATTGCAGAAGAGAAAGAACCACAGTAATTGGAGAACTTGGCATTTTATCTTAAAATATATTGCATTAATTTTTTTGTATCCTCATTGTCACGTGGTATTTTAAATTATTTGTAGAATTAGGTCTTACTCAGTCTCGGCTGTAGTTTTCTCCACCTCATTAATTTAATTGAGTTACTTATTGAGAGCTTGTAACTACAGTTACTCCTGTATTTATAGTTGAAGAAAACATGGAAGAGAAAGATTAGGCCACACAAAAACGAGTTGCATAGTAAACCAGATATTCAAAGAAGTTTTTACATGCATCCTGTCAGCTGTTAGGATTAATAAACATAGAACTTAGCTGAATCTTTTCGTTCCCTGGGCACCATCATTTGTAGTGCTTTCCTTTGCTGCCACACTGTGGAGAGTGAAAAAGAACATCACAGTTTCATTTTCTTCAACATTCTACAGAAGCGTGACATAACTGAGAATGAGTGTATGAAGTCAATAAAATCTAATTCTGAGTGAGACTTCTTGTTTCTTACAGCAGTTCAGCAATAGTTGGGGTTTCTGCAAGGAATATATTTTGGAAAATTGCACTCTTGGGTTTTGCTTTAGTTTCTGTACTATGGAATTTCCATCACTACTACTTCATATGACAAAGAAAAGCCTATAACTAGAGGGAGAGGCTGTATTTTAAATGTTCTTTCAGATACTAGAGATCCTTTAGCAAAATTTTCCACTATTTCATAACTGTTCCTGTTTACCTGCCTTCTTCCCACTTCATTCAATGTCTGTTACTTTCCTCACCAACCCCATTTATCCCATTATTTGCTTTCTTCTCTCTGTTTCTCTGGCTATGTTTGCAGAGGTAAACCTACCGGAAAGCTGCTGGAGAGGTCTTAGCATAATATTGTAATGTTTACTGATTTTTTTAGCACTTACATGTTTATGTCATAACTGAGTGTTTTGCAAATGTTATTGAGTATTTCTTAGGATCCTGGTTTTTTTAAAAAAATTTCACTAGGCTATTTGGAATCAGTTTGTTTTATTTTCAGCATTTTCAAGAAGTTTTGCCCAGGGATATGATGGGTTTTTTCCATCTCTGCACATGTCTGTGCATAGTCTAGCTCTGCAGTGGCCTGATAGTGCCTTGATTCAAGGATTCAGTATACCACACTTAAATGACATTAACTTTTCAGTATTTCTTAATTCTTAAAATATGAATTATGAGATTGTTATCTAGGAACATGTGCTACTAATCTCCAAAATGTAGTTGCCAGATTATGGAACTGGAACTTTCAGTTTCAGCATTGCAAATAATGTATCTGTCCTGGGAAAAGTGTCCTTATCTGCAAAAAAAATATCAAGGAAGAAGAGAAAAGCTATTTCACTTTTCTGGTGACTTGATTAAAGTGTTCTTCTGCTGTATTTTAAGCATAGTTGTAGTATTTTTTAATTTCATTGTGCAGGTTACCATTTCAAAAAAAGAAATTTTCTGATGAAGTAAGCTATTCTGTGGCAGTTTCCAAATCCATTGCACAGCTGGGTGAGTGTAAACTGATATGCCACAATAAAATTATAATAATGCCATAGTAAAATTAACTGTATTACTAACACAACTTTAATTTCTTGTTACCTCCTTCAATTATTTATTAGGTTCTCTGTGCTTTTTAGTGTTGGAAACTATTTTTATTGCATCTTGCCTGTAGATTAGCTAGCACAATTACCTATTTTTCAGTGTCAGATGTTATGTGAGGTAACTTTCTCAACACAGCTGAAGAAGTAAATCTGTCTGTATGGGCTATGTCGTTCCATTTTGCTCTGAGAAACTGGTGTATTACTGTAAACACTGAAGCCTGGGTAAGGGGAATATGTATCCTTCCCACTTCTTTGAAACCAAATGACAGAAACAAGTGACAAACAGTAACTCCTGACTCCCAGCTCAAACCTTCAAAACCAAAGGCCTGTCACCTACAAAGATAAAATAGAAGTCAGTTTAGTGCTATGCCTTACCAAGAGTAGCAGTCTCTGACTTCAGCTTCCTGCTGCATCTTTCAGAAATCTGTTTTAAGAGAGCTATTACAGAAAACATGTCAAAATCATGTCTTAATAACACGGAACTTCTTATTACCAGAATAACTTTTCATGACCTTGTGTGTCATATTTGTAATTTTCAAGTACAATATTGCAAGCACTGTAGATCAGAAAGGATTTAGAATAGAGCAGGACTGATAAATCGCCTCACTTAGTTCTGTGATTTAAATGGCAAAGAGGTAGCACAATCAGCCTGTCACACAAGACAATTTTCCTTGAAATATGTGAGAAAAAAATAATTTTTGGAAGTTTTTATCTTCATAGTGACAAGCATCTAGAAGAATGGCCTCCTGGTTTCAGATACAGGTTCTTTTTAGAGCAGCATGTCCAGAAAAGTCAATAAAATCTGAAAAAATGTTTATTATCCATGTTACGCTCTGTTGTCTCTCAAAAGAGTTGTCTTTATTTCATGGAAAAGTACCTCTTTCTGTGCTCTTTTGATGTCATATTTTGTCTGCTAGAAGAAGAGTTTCTGGTATGGTAGTGATGACAACAGACTAGTATAGTACCTTGCTTCTAAATTTCACAACTCTGGAATAACATCCAGTCTCTTATAAGGGTCTGGAGCCATAAAGCAGAGTTGGTAATTTTTGTCCTCTTCAGTGTAGGTGTCCCTGTACCTTGAGTATTTTATAATCAAACTCTGAGTGAAATGACAGATTTGTAGGGGGTATGACCAAAGGAAACACAAACTACTGTAAATGGGAGTATTAAAATTACTTTTTTAAAAAGTTACTAACTTTGTAAATTATTTTTTACTTTGTAAATTACTTTTTTTTTCTATTTCTGACAGGTTATTTGATGCGGGTTCCAAGCTCTCAAGTTAGAATACAGATCTGTAAATGTGTTATTAGCTTTTATAATATGAAGCAACCAAGAAAACTACTTTCAGGTAAAACATGGTATTTTCACATGTCACAAGAAATCAAGTGTTTATAATCCCAGCTACTTTGTAATGCCTCTTTTAATTAGCTATGGATTATTTTTTTATTTGTAACTATTATTATAGTAACTATTGTTATTTATCACTATTGCTACTGTATGTCATATATTAAATATATAGCATTGGCAAATGTGCAGTTAACATGTTTGAATAGAAATGCATGCAAAAAATCTGAAATTAGCTCATCAATATACAAGTAATTAGTTACTACACTTATGGGATTGGGATTAAATAGTACCCAGAAAATGTGAAATGGTCACAAGTTATCTGAAACATGGATAATGGAAGAGAGTTAAGATGAGCATTATAAGAAGGGAAAAGTAATTTTAAACTTTGTATATGCAGCCTGGAGAGAAGCAGCTGTGTTTTGACTTGTGCTGCTTGTGAGGGAGTGATCTGAGCCAAACTAAATTTGATTGAGTTCATATTGTATGGACATATTTAAACATAAGCTGGATGTCAGTATGCTTCCTTGTGTGTTCCTGTAGAGTGGCACTAGTTCCTGAGCCCTCTTGATAGTTTTCATTTTGGGAGGCCTTAAGAGGCTGCAGCTGCAACAGCCCTCACAAGATTCCAGAAATATGAAAGCGTATAAATCTGATTTTACCTTACAAGACTCAAATCCTGTAGGCAGCCCTGTGTATATTTGATTGTATGTCTGCAAGTAGTTCCATCAAGATAAGCAAATGTTAAATATTGAGAGATTTTATTCTTCTCCTCCAGATTTAGAAAATGTCATCTCAAAAATAAAGAATGTATTTCAGTCTGGTATTTTAAGTCAAGTTGTTCATCTCTAAGCATACATGTGAATTTTGCCAAAGTTTGATCCCACAGAGTTCTCTTACCTATAAAGTCATGCCAACCTGCATCCTATCAGAATGTATGCTTAGTTAAAAGTTTTTTCATTGTGTGCATTATCTACATTCACCAGTCCTCCATTTCATGTCATTTGATACATGTTTTTAATCTATTTAAGATAAGTTTTACTTCCACAAGTTAGCATAAATAAATATAAATTTCTTTTCTCAATGCTTTCTCTTTCCCAGTAATTCATTAATGAAATATGTATTTGCATATGCAAGAACAAAAGTAAAAACAGAGGCACATAAGAAAGCCAAGCTTATAAAGTAAAAGTTGGATTCACATATTTTAAGTAATAAAATAGAAAAAATTATGTTTCTAGTAAATAGGATACAGCAGAGTACTAGGTTCTGCATGAACAGCTTATTGCAGGACCCAAAGAATACGTTTTTCACCTATAACCCTGCTTGTTTCTGTAAATTATAGGAAGAACTTAAATTGTCCGTATAGCATTTTAGTCTTCTTGAGAGTAGGTCTGTTGATTATGCTTTAGGCACTTTTAATACCTAAATATAAGAAAAGCTGCTCTTGTTTATTTTTTTTAATTTGTTTTAAGAAATATGATACTTGATGTGCAATCATTTCTTGAGAAAGGGTGAATATTTTATGAAGTAACCAAATTCTGAATATTTACTGCATTGTAACTAAAGCTATTATATGTGCAGGTTACCAGCCAACAAGTGCAAACTATAAAATTCAGATGGCTGAATTAGGAGGATTAGCAGAAACTCTTGTTTTGTCACTAGCATTAGTTGAAAATCAACTTACTGAGAAGTTGTGGGTACTTAAAGCTCTACAGCATCTCTCCACCTCAGGTTAGTACAAACTGTTCTTTCAACAGTCTCATTTCGTTTGATCTTAGATAATTTATTCTCTGAACATGGCTAAAACAATTACTGACATACAGGGAATTAATTATTCAGATTTTTATAATTTCAGGAGTAAACTGCAGGCTTATGATGAAGGCCCAAGCAGCCAGCAGACTCTGTTTGTTTCTAAATGGTGCTGATCCCTCAGGACAGCTGGTGTTCCGCTCCTCAGAAATCCTATGGAACCTGTTAGAAAGCACCTCAAAAGAAGAAGTTGTAAATCAGCTCAGTAGCTTGGAATGTGTACAGTAAGTATAAGGAAGCATTTTATGAATTAATATTGTGATTTTGGAGACATCTGAAGCTTCCCTGTTGTGCAGGATGTTGTTTGAAATTAACTGGTAGAAAATACAAAAGGGGAATGGAGGCCTATCATTAAGTCTTTATTAAGTTTTCAGTTTTAACACATTTGATTCTCCAAAATGGAAGCACTACTGCATCAGACCTCATAGCCAGCACCTGTGATTTAGACCCCTCAGGCATCTGTTTCAGCAAGCTAGATGGCACTGGAGCCTGTGAGATGCCAGGAGATGATACAGGATACAGGAAGTACCTGCCAAGTAGCTTACAAACTCAGTGGCCAGAGTCCCACTAAAAGCTCATCCAGTCAAATCCAAACATTTTTGATTGTCAAGCCTCTCCATTTAATGAACACAGCTATTCCCCCCTAGCTGTTTCTGTTAGGAGGCAAGAGAGATCAAGGTGCTCTGCTGCATAGTGCAGGAGGTATAGCCCTGTCTGTTATGTTGTATGATGAAAAAGGTCACTGAACCATTTCCAAGCTCACATGCTAGGCTAGGTAGGCCACTTTTACTGCACTGTTTAAATGCTTATGCTATAAAACCAGCAGGAAATTCTATGCTATGGTATACAAGGCTTAGTTCTAGCTCACCTGGAGTAAATACAGGCTCTCTCTTAGTGAGTTACACTGTTTCAACTATTTCAGATTAGACCATTTCTTCACAATAATCAGCCAACTGCATCTAGTTCTGTGCTTGAGTGAATATTACATCTTTCTATTAATTAATTGCAACACATAGAGTGGAAGGTGCAATTTGTAATACGTGCACCTTACATATACGTTTAAATTGGATGTCCAGTAGTACACATAAGAATCCATTTCATTAGAAGGTTTATTTCTCTTTCAGTTAACTGCTAAAGCTTTAAAAAGTATGATGATGAATGAGGGCTCATTTACCTAGAGCTATCTAAAATCAGAATATTAAAAGTAAAGGTAAATGCATTTCACTTTCTTTTAAGTGCTTTGAAGGAAGCATTTGTAGAGCTTCTCATGCATGGGTTCAGGCATTATGACCATCAGCTACGGAATGACCTCTTGGTGATTGCCACATTACTATCTGAGAACCCAGCAGCACCTATGATTGTAAGTATTTATAATTACATTCTAGGGGGTAATAACTTCTCCTTTGCTGTTATACGTACTCAGCATTTTTCCCCATTATGGTTTTAATATTTGTTCTACCTCCAGTGCTTTCCTTTTTCATAGACTTACTGAGCAAGAAAATATTTTTCTTTCTGTAATTCCCTTTACCTCAAAGAGACTTCAAATCTTCAGGTCATCAGCCTTGAAGAGGTATTATCATCAACCGTATTTTATACTTAGAAAATTACACTGATTCTGCTCATGTGCAGAAGTTAACAGCAAATCCTGTATTCTTGTACAGATTCTCAGATGTACCATTATGTTACAGTGAGTTTTGAATTAAAGCTCATTTATTGTCTGAAGATTTGCAGGCTGTATTCAGATGGCCCAAATTCAACTGAAGTATCTGTGTCTCATGGCCAGGAATGGGACAGGTCCTCCAAAAATCAGCTCAGAACTTCTAAATAAGATGCTGAGAAAACAATTAACTAGATGCAGTTAATAAGAGGCACTTGCTTTCTAAGACTAGGTCACCTAAATGTAGTGCAGAATGCACTATCATGACTTGCCTAAAAAGTAGATGATTCATTCTTCTGTAATATTCTGAAGTTTTTATATGGAAACTGCATAGAAGTTTTTTGAGATGTAAAAAGCTTCGGCAAAACTAACAGAATGTCTTGATTCTGTGAGGATATTTGTGTAGCTCTGTTTGTTGGGAGCTGGTGCAAAGCTCTGTGGTGGCTTTGCCAGAGTAGTGAGACCACCTTATGTATTTTGTTCCTCAAGAGCAGTGTCCTGGTAACTGTGGCTTCTAATCACTTCAGAAACAAAGCCCTTTTGTCTTAAACAGAGACACCCTCTGGCCTTGATCCTATCTGTAGTTATATTAAACATAATTATCCTTCTGTAAGCTCTCTAGGAGCTGTGAATTACAAGATTTTATTTTCTGAATTTTTAATAGGTAGTATTCATAAATGCATATTGCTGATACATGCAGTTTTCATATGCGTACATGTAAATGCATTAAAGATGGGTGTAAGTTATTAGTACACACAGCTAAATGCACAAACTTGTATCTTCTGATGACCTTGATATATAAATGTACACATGCACAAGTGCATTTTTAAAAATACAGCGCTAAGATTACTAAAAATACATAGATATATGTACAGTAGATTATAGCAGTGAATACATGTATTTGGGACTTCCCCATACAAGTTCAGATTTGTCCTGAATGAGCCTTGGGTTTAATTAATTGTACCCTTAGGACTGTAGTTAGTTGGTATTGTACAATGTCCAAGTGGTTGATCTCTTCTTTGATAAAAGGTTCTGCTATAGGATATATTTAACTCTTATGTTCTGAAAAAAAAGCAAAAATAAAATTAAATCATAAGTCTTAATTTCACTGCAATTTAATTTAATTAATGTATGTTTTTTGAATGCCTGTTAGGAAAGTGGATTTACTAAGCTGTTAATAGTACTTGCAACATTTACAGAAGGTAAGAGATTCTTGTATTGTATAATTACACTACTATTACTTTTAATTTTGATTATTTGGTAACTTATCTACACTTCCCTTCACAGTTAAAATTCCCAATCCCTTGATAAAAGGTCTTAAACTTACCTACTCTTATGAGGACTTCGAACTGAAAAAGTTACTATTTAATGTAATTGGAGTCTTATCTAAAGTCCCATGTGCTATACAGGTAAGTTTTAACAGAACAGAAAATACAGTAAGCAAGGCCAAAAGATAGGGATATTATTTAGGTGTCCACCTGGCATAGTCCTGTAGACTGAAATCATCTGCTCTCCAAATCAAATATTCATATGTAGGTAGCTTCAGACCAACTCCTGATGTTTGAAAGCAGCATACAGTTTCTGTTTCAGGAAAGCTGCAGACCTAGACCATTCTAGGAAAACTAGCTGACAAGTGACTACAAAGCATTATTGAAATGCATGTGAGGAGCATAATAAGGTTCAACAAACCAGTCTGTGAGAGTGCTACAGAATATAAACAGGGTTTGTCTGAACTTGTAGTGTTTATGACATATTTTCTCAATAACAAATAATTTTCTTAGTATAGAACAGATAAAGGTGACTCATTTCTTTAGATATTTGTTATTTGCTTATGAAACCTGTAAGCTACCTGTCTGTGTCTTTGTCTTGACTCCAGCTTCTCAATGAAAGTGATGTGATGCCAGCTTTGCTTTGTTACGTGAAACCAATCCAAAAGCCTGGATTTCATGAATGGTCTGCTGCTCAATATGAAGAATTACAGCTTTATGCACTTGCTGTTTTAGCTTCAGTGGCTCCCGTATTAGTAAATAAGTATCTGTCCTGCCAAGGGAATACTCTTCTCCTTGTCTTTCTAGAATGGTGTATAGGCCAAGGTCAGTAGATGCTTATGACTTTCATACAAAATAACCTCAAAACACCACTCAACTGGACTCACTTTCTTTGACAGAAAGGAAAAATGTAAAACTTACAATTAAAAATTATTCTTTTACAATAGGTCACTTAGGAAACAAATCTTCCTAAAAAAACCAACCATAACATATATTTTTTGAACTGAAGGACAAGCTGGTTCCCCATTCTCTGTATATACTGATATTATTTCAGTTGTGGGGGCTTCCACACATCTCTAGGTTCTAAGCTAGTCAGATACCCTCACTGTGGCAACAAGTCCAACCAGTCCAGAGCAGGACATGTACAACTCAGTTTTAGAGCTGTACACATGAAGACAGCTTCCAGAGTAAAGCTGACTTGTGGCCATCAGCTAAGAGCATAGGCTAAACAAAAAGATATCTAATTGCACTCAACTTCATGGTCTGGATCTCAATTTCATGGTCTGGGGATGGATATTTTTCATTATAAAATTAGTAAGTTTTTCCTAGAAAGATTTTCATTTAGATCCAGTGGATATAAGAAAATTAAAATTACATATGATGCTAGAGAAGATACTTTTGAGTTTTGGACACTGTTCATTAGCCTAATAAGGTTGAGGAAAGTTGCTGTAATAATTTTAAATATTCTCCAAAATCTTACCATGCAAAAAAAATGCAGCCCCACAAAGAAAGGCTTATTACTAGATGGTTTTAAACAAGAAGCCGTTCTAACATTAAGGGATTTTTCTTTGGTTTTAGGTTGCTTACACTGATGAGTTGTTTTTTCTTCTGAGCACACTAATATTCTGCACATACTCTGCCAACAAAAATTTCATTGTGGTTGCTCCACAGATCCTTTCGTTGGTCAAAGTAACAGTTTCCATGGAACAGGTGGTCGTGGCAACAAACTTGCACAAATGCGCTACAGCCTGAGAGTTCTGAGATCTGTTGTGTCCCTTTACGATGATGCCGTGAACCTCAGTTTGTGTGACCAGGGAGCAATTGGCCAGCTACTGGGTAAAGCACAATTTGTATTGCTATATTTAAAATAGTCCTTTCTGTTGACCCCGAGTAGGCTCATGCTTTCTTGTGTCCTGTGGTTTTGGTGTGTTACTCCTTTGACTGCGTGAAAACTAAATTAAGATGTAATTGATTTGATTTTTAATTCTGTCACACTTCAACACAGAGAATTGAAGGAATTAAGTAAAACAGACAGCTGTGAAAGCTTACTTGTGTAATTTTGGAATGAAAGCTGCCCTCTAACCTTCTATTACACTGCATTTGTTACATCTTATTTTCATTGTCGTAGCCACTAGGAACTCCAGCTGTGAGTCATGTTCTGCCCAAGTCTATTATGGTGTTACTTTCCACAACTTCTCTTTAGAAAAAAAAAACCAAAAAAAATGTGCTTTTATATGAATGACATTATGAAGAATAAAAGCAGAATAAAAATGCCTAACCACTACTTGTGCACTTCAGAGCATATTCTTGTTCAGTAACACATACCTACTTTTAAATTTTGCTCTGAGTTCCAATATAGACTGTTTTAAGTTCTTTTCTTACCATAACAAAAAGTTCCCAGTAGTCTGAAAGAGTCATACTGGCAGGAACAAAGTAAGATCCTTTGGAATTCAAAGACTATGTTCTGTTAGAAAGCCTATAAATGAAAGATTTTATATCCTCAGTTAACAGTTGAACTCCAGTGAAAACATTGTAATAATTTACATATTTTATTGAAAGCAAAATGAACACTGTACCTTATAGATGAGATTCAAGTAACTCTCTGTGCTTGTGTCATTGTTCACATAGGCTGATTTTCTCAGCAGTGGCAGTATTTTATATCTCTCCCACATTTTCACAAATGCTTGTGAGGTTGTACGGTAGAACAAATCATTAAGTTCATTGCCTTTTTCTAACAGTTCCTTAATTCAGATCACTTCTCTGAATTCATTGCCCTGGCACATTACAAAGGGCAGCACAGAGTCTGAACAAGGAAGAGTCAGTACAAGCTGCTAGCAAGGTCTCTGCAACTACAGCATCAGAGTGCTGCACTCTGTAAACTATTGTAAAACACTGAGGATAATACTGAATTGCATAAGTAGATTCCTTTAAAATCCCATGGTGTGAATTTGACTGTTTTTTTTTAAATCAGCAGCTGTAATAGACTTCTGACTTGTGTATAGAACATTCACATGTATAAAATACATTAATTTATAGCCATCCTTAAGTATGCAGCAGACAAATCCAAAGAGAAAGAAGATGCCATCCTACTGGAAATCCAAGCTGACATATTTTTTATTTTGTCTGTTCTCTGTGAAAATGATCTCCACAGAAAGGTATGTATCTTTCTACCTCATACTGTGCAAAAAACATCAAAACATGGCATGTTGTCAGATAAATCATACTGTATTTTCTTTTAATTCAAAAGCAGAGGTTAATTGTAGTTCATCGCTAACAGGTCAGGGCTGAAAACTAATTTTTGTGACCATGGCAGTTTAAAGGCAAAATAACTTAATAATGCAAGTGTCTCATATATTTAAATGCTAACGTTATTTACGTAACTTAATAGATAGGAAAGCATGTTCTTGAATAGGATTAAAGAATTGGAAAACTGGAAAAATCTTTTTCTTACTTATAAGGAATGTATGCTGCTCTAACAAGTAGGCCAGATTTATTACAATGTAAATATTTACATTTTGTTTCTGTTTCATTTTCTTGAATGTAGCTATTTGTGAAATATTTAGGAAACATAGTGGTTTAATTGACATTTCCACAGGAACTCTTCAGCTTTGAAGGAGTCGATATACTCATCCCATTCATTCAGATGGATCCCAGGAAGTTACATAGTGGGTTAGGCCACAATTCTCTCCTCTTCAGTGCCCTTGACTGCTTGTGGTTAGTAAAGAAGTATTCTAGTGTCAGCAACTCTTTAAAACTGGTAGCTCTTGTATTTTAGGTCTGTAATACTATGGTCTTTCTCTGCACATATAGGCCATTCTTCTATTTACAATGTGCTAAAAACCCTTCATACATTTTGACTAATTAAAAGTGATATAAAATAAATGGAATATTCTGCATGTATTCTCTTCTAAATAGGGGTTCAGTATGACAGCCTAACTCCCCACACAGAGTGACCTGACATGCAAAGCTACCTAAGACTTTCTAAGAGAGATGTATGGTTATAGTCTGTAAATAACTTCAGAGAAGTAAACAGGAGAAAGGAAAACACCAATATTAACAAAAAACTGTGTAAGCATAAGTATGTGTGTTTGTAAGCTGGTTCTATTGGGCTAGAAATTTTTGAAGGATTGCAGCATCAGACTTCGCATTATACACAGAATAGTAAGGAAGTTCAGTCACATAGTTATGCTTTTTTAAAAATATGTAAATTTATGTGAGAGAAGCTACCCGCTGTTGCTTTACATTGCTCAATAGAATCAATAAGAAACAATTGCTTAAAGATGGCTTAAAGTAAAGGCTTGTAGAAAAACAACACAATTCTACTTTCTGCTTCAGAGTTGTACAGTTGTCAACTGGGAAACATGGCAGAGATAAAGTATATAAGAGACAGGTAGAAGCTGTGCATTCATCTATTCCAATACATAGGAGGATAACCAAAAGTTAATTTGTTTTAATGCAGAGGTTGATAAATATGTGGAAAGCCATATGATATGTTCATCTGGGAGAAGTCTCAATGCAGGAGATCCCATCTGTTTCTATGTTAATGACCATAAGTGAGGAAATAGGAGAAGGAAGTCATAGCACCATGACTGCTGGGAAAGGAAAGACTTGCCAAAAAAATTGACTTTCTTGTCTCACCCCCTTGATTCTGCTGGCAACAGTATTCAAGCAGACCTGCAATAAACCAGATCAGGGACACAATGTAGCTAAATTTTAGCTTTGCTTACAGTGTTAATTTTAGTTCAAATATCTATTATAATCCAATTCCCTGTGAACCTGCCAAGTTTATTGGACTGCTACAAAGGTGTATGTACCACTTGCAGTAGAGGAGTGAGCAGTTAAGTCATTCATATCTAGTTATACAATATAAAAGAAAAGCCATGTGAAACATGGTTTTGCTACTCCCTGAAGGTAGAAGCATATTGCATGCCAAATATATATGCAGTTCAGTAAATGAGGTGCTTGCAGAATGTTCTAAAGCATTAAAAGGTTTCTACATAATGAAATTATTTCTGCTTAAGGTCCTGTGTCATTGGATGTTACATTGCAGAGGATTACTTTCTTGAAAAACATGGCATTTTTCTCCTTCTGGATTTGTTGGCAGTAGGTATTTTTATTATTATTATTATTGGATGGATTTTCCATGTATCTTTTCTAAAAAATAAGTATTTGACAGAGGGGTTTTTTAATTTACCAAAAATATGATCTTTTTAAAAAGAAAACAAGATACGCTCTTATTTTGGATTACACCTCTGTTTGGAAATCACCTCAATTCTTACTTCAAATTGAAGTTAGCAAGAGCTGAGTTACTGTGCATTTCAAGACATTAATATTTTTGATGTTTAAAATTACTTTGCACATGTATTTTGTATGCTACTTCTGTGGAGCTTGGACAACGAGATGGCACAGACATTTCACCTCTCACAAAATGAGCATGCATCACCCTTGGTTTGTTCCCTCCACATTCTTGCCAGCTCTACTTCCAGCCTCTGATTCTCTTCTTGCAGACCCTTTCCTTCTCTCAGCTGCTGCTATAAGCTCTGAGTACAAAGTAGAACAGGTGGTTTGTGGTATTGCTCAGTCTTTGACTCTAGAGTCTGTTTCTTACAAAAATAAAGCTTTGTAGTTGTATTTTCTCCAGCATGTGAGCCTAGAGGCATGGAAATAAAACCTCTTGTAAATATACAGACACATATGTGTATCTTGTAAGATCCTACACTCATTTCCCTCCAGTTTCTTGATTTATAGAACTCTGCCTGGCAAGATTTCAGAAACTTGAAAGATTTGCACTTCATGTGCCAGCATTATACAAATAGTTGTGATGAAAATTTTATAGCTACTTGATTACATGATTTCTCATATTTTATGAAGGCAGGCATGACTGTGTTTTGAACAGTTTAAAACATTTTTCCTTTTCCCTTCACCAAGTCAAAGCAAAAGAACCTGTACAATATAATTCTTGGAATCCTGGTTGAATTTTGTGACAACCCTAAAACCACATCACACATCAGTACCTGGCGAGGGGAGAAAGATGAAACAGCAGCTCATCTTCTAATTCAGTTGTGGAGACAGGAGGAGTTGGAGCTAGGAGTCAAACGGGATCAACATGGAAGGATTGTTGGTAAGTTTTATGATGTATGTGAAACAGTGAGCAGTTCCACTGTGTGAAAACAGTGGAATCCTGCTGCCTGAATCCTGACAAAAGTAAATGAAAGGATAACTTTATGCTATAGCTCTTACCAAAACCAAAATACCTTCTATTTTATTTAGTCTGGCCACTAGATGGCATTTTTTACATCAGCTAGGATATAAACCTACATAGTGAATAGCCATGCTTAGGATCCTGAACGGTGTTTCTAATGGTGGACAGTTTAAACTATTTAATTTCTTCCACAAATGACATTGTGTTCTATGTTGTAAAAAGAAGTAGGGAGAGTGTTGTGGTCTCACAAATTTTGAGTCACATTAATTAACATTTTCTGGCCCAAACTGTGTTCAAATTCCTGGCTAAACTATCAGAATTATCAACAGTGTCCACAAAGTAAGATGAAATTGGCTTCTTTTGGAGGAGGCATCAGAGAAAAAGAATATGCTGCCTGCTCAAGTTCTTTATACTTCATTACCTTTTTTTACCTTATACTTCATTACCTTTACCTTAAAAGCATTTCTTTTAAGTTTATTAATAGCTTTGGGAACATGCTACCTCTTCATTCTTTTGGGTTTTTTGTATTTTGAAATTATTAGACATGAAGAAACCTATTGCTAGCAGGTTCCAGAAACAGCAAGAGGTCATTTCCATGCCTGCCAACCGTCCCAACTTTGCCATCATGGAAATTTCAGAAAATATACGGGCAAAACTTTATTCATTATTGCACAAGCTAGGTAAGATAAGTCAAATGCCTTGTCAGTGTCACATTTGTCATTAAACTGAACTTGTTCACTGGCAATCAGTAAGGTCACTTAAAAAAAGATAAAAACTGTGAGATGAATTATCAACACTGTTATTAATAGATACTCATCCTGTTCTTTCAATTCCCTATTGCTGAGGATTTTAAATCTTCCCTGGTACTATACTGTCTCTACCATTAGGAAGAGTTTTTCTAGAATTAAACGTAAATTGGCTTAAAACTTTCTGTAATTTGCTTTCCTACACACAATACTGTTTTCACATATTTTAAGCCTTTTACATTTAATTCTGTTGCCCTAGATTAAAGTTTTCACTGTTACCATTTAGCTGCATAAACATTATTTGTTTATTATTTGTTTCACTCTGTTGAAACAATATGCTGTGGCTTGTCCTTTTCCCCTTTTAAAAATAGGCATTAAGTTTGTTTTTTCACATCCGTCCTCCACAGATTCAAAGATGATCAGCAGTTTTCCTGAGATTCCTTCAGCTAGTTCCCTGAGAGCCAGCTGGTTTAAAAACATCCTCAGTTTCTCTACTAAACTATAGCTAATTGTTTTTCTGTTGTAACACAGGTTTGTAACACAGCTTTGAAACAGACACCCTGTAATATGATTCTCTCCTTACCTACTTCACAGCAAACTCTGTATGTGCTGAATTGCATCCTTAGAAACTATGACCTGTGGACTCAGCTGTATGTCTGCTTTACAGAAGACCAAACCCTTACAGAGAAGCACAGCAGTGCACAAAGTACAGCACAAAAGTGCAGTACTGTCCTGGCCTTCCAAGGTCGCTGGAGCCACTCATAAGTAAAGAGTTACTATAAAGTGATTTATAATAGAGAAAAAAGTGTTTTTATCACCAAAAGTCTGCTCAGGATTATAAGAATTTGGTATATATGTAATGAATGTTTTGCATGAGATTATATGACAAATAAAATAGTATCTTTTTTTAGAATGTTGTATTTTAAGATCTATCAAGCTGTTAATACTGACATGTTTAATATTCTTTTAGGTTTTAGAAATTTACCTGGCTTATCTGCTAAGGATTTTGTCACACTTGCTATCATACAGCATTATATTGACTTTAAAGTGAGTATTGTAGAAGAAAATATTACTACTGCATCTGTATTTGTACAAATAGCAAGTATATCTCTGGATACAACAGAAAAGTAATCCTTCAAAAGCTGTCACCTATGTCATATGTTGCCTTTAGTTTCACAGAGAGTATAAACCAGTAATTACCATCAAAAGAAACAATCCCACCACCGTTGTTGCAACATTCACCAGACTCATCCTTTCTATGATGTGCTTATAGGAAATAAGAACAGGATTACAAATTTTGTGGGAGCCATACTGCTCAAAAGATATTTCAGTTTATACCAATTTTCTTCTTAGGAACAAAGTCTGTGAGATCTTGAAGTGTTTAGGAACCAGCAAGGCTTGATCTTTAGTTGATAATTCCAAATTCCCTTTGTGCATTATGTTGCAGTTTGCTCTGATAATGTGCACAGTCTGAGATTTTAAAAAGCAGCCAGTAGGACACAACACTTTACTTTTGTAATCTGACATCCTGTAGTTACCTGTATTTCTGCTGAGTTTCTGTATTATCAGCATACCTGTTACTCCTTTGAGGAGTCAAGCTTGGACTTGGGAAGGCTTAGGGAGGATTATCATGAATGAATTTGGCATAGCATTAGTGAAGAATAACCTTTTATAAAAATTCTGGGAAGTGAAACAAAAATAAAGAAAGAGATTGTTGCTCTACTATGTTTTTATAATTGGAAATAAAAAAATTTTTAAAAAATATAATTATACACAGGTTGGAGAAGTTTGGAGTGAACTGTGTGCAGAGATAAAAGAAGAATTCAGGCCTATTCCATCAAATGAGGAAGCCTTGGAAATTATTTCAGAGATATCAGAAGATACTGGAAGAATGGTTGCTGATCTGCAGACTGAAGTGCTTGAAAGTCAACATTGCCAAGAAATCCAAGAAGAGGAAAAAACATACACAAAAGTAAGACAAGGAGTATTTAAACAAGTAAAGCCCATGTAAGATTTTTTGTCCACTTATATGAAGATTTTCTTACTGTATATTGTTGAGAATTCTATATGTGAACACTGCTTGAAGACATTTTAATCTGTTTCAGCAGTACAATTTTAATTTTAAATTGCATTAGGATAACCTCCATTCTCCCAATTTGATTAATTTTGCTAGTATTTAGAGATCAGCATGGAAAAATGAAGCAGCAGCATCAGTGATGCGTCACCAATGATGTAATGAGAAATTATCATTATGCTACTATAGAGGTGTACCTGAAGTATCTATTACAACTACATCTGCTTCTTAAAATGAAACACAAGGCTTTGTTGCAAGCTCCTTTGGCTGAATAGTCACAGAGCTTCATTATTTCAGAAACAGATTTTTGTGTTTACCAGTATGCTGAGAGTGAGCAGGTACAGACATTTTCCATCCTTGGTTGTAAAGCAAGCATTTGGTGATTTTGCTCTTCTACTATCTCACCCTCTCCTGTTTTCTGAGAAGATGAGGTGTTCCAGTTGTCTAAAATTTCACCCTTTTTTTTTTTGAGGGATTGTCATGCATTATGATGCCTGCACTGATTCCATCTCTGTTATTCAGCATGTGAGAGTGAGCACATACAGAAAGTATTCCTGAAAGAGCTAGGGCTCTTCCAATATCTTTGCTGGAAGAGGGGAAAATCAGTTCACATAAGGAAAGTAAGCCTTTAAAAAAAAAAAAAAAAAGCTTTTAAATGACAAGCACATTACTACAGCTTTATGATTCAGTCTCAGGTGAGAAAGATGAGCTAAGGGCATAGTGATCATAGTATTCAAACAGCACAGGTGAAGAAAAACTCATGAGATTGTGTTGCATCTTGTAAATCTCATTTATTACAGATCAAAGCAATCCACAAACAGAGAGAAATGGTAAATAAATCTTGGCAAAATTTCTTGACTCGGACATCAAACTATGAGGCACTTAAGGTGAGAAATCTGAGTGATGACATGAAATTTACATTCACAGCATAGTTATAATGTGAAGTTCCAAACACATTTAAGGAATTATGAGGAAGAAGAAGTTATAGTAAGTTACATATTCACACAGAGATAGAAGAATGAACCATAAGATGTACTGGCAAAGCTATGCAATCTTTGGTATTTCTTCCAATTACAATCACAAATTGGGGATCAAGATTGTTTATGTACTTGCAATTAAGGGGTGTGTGTGTATGTATATTTGTCCTCAAGGTGTTGAAACTAGGAGTCTGGTCATTCTTACTTTATTTTATCTAGTAGTTCGATGGGGGGTTTTCTGGGTTTTTTTGTTTTGGTTTTGGTTTGTGGTTTGGTGTTGTTTTTTTTTGTTACAGCAAATATCTTTCAGGATGAGAATATTTTATGATTAAAGGAGTTTCTTTTAACAGTACTTATACTTTTCCAAAAGAACATTTAAAAATACTGGAGTCCTGGCTAGGACTAAGCTGGAGAAAGAATGAAATCAGACTTAAAAGAAATGCTTTGGCAGCTGTATTTAATTTTTCTTCATTTCCCAAAAGCAGATGCAAAAGAGAACAACTTTCTTCATGCGCAAGCACTTCCCTGGCCTATGGTGAAGTTCTCTGCTAGAATTAGAAATTATAAAGGTCCAGAAAAAGGGATTTGGAGAAACCATGGGCTCCTTAGTTTTAACTGAGTCCAGGGAAGCTGTCCTAAGCACATGAGGGATAAGAAGGTGATTTGTAATGGCTGGCATGGATTTACTATGAACAAGTTGTAAATAACTATGAACCTTGTAAATAAGGTTGCCTTTTGTGATAAATTTTTTGTTCTGGAGAAAGAGGAAGATGGTTGTTCTTTCCCTTAGCTTTAGTAAGGTTTTCAGCACAGTCTGAATTGTAGCCATTGTGGTAGATGGGGAGATATCTGAATGCAGACATTGTGGACTGGACTACAGAGAGGTGAACTTCATGTTGGATAAATACCTGGCTGGACAGGTGGGGTCAAAGGAGAGTGGTCAGTATTTAAAGTTTAAGTAGCAGTCGTTTTTTATTGATATTCCTTAGAGTTATTCTAATGTTGATCCTCTAACATTTTCATTAATGATTTGAATATTGGAACAGTATGCTTCTTTTTTCATTCTGTTCATACATGACACTGAGCTGGAGGAAGAAAATAGATTTGCTATTCAGAAGAACCTCGACAAACTGAAGGGATGACCAAAAGCTCTTGAAATTCAGTAAAAGACAATGTGAAGTCATGCATCTGGGATGCATTACTGTTGTCCTGCATCAACACGGCATAAAGGCTGACTAGCTGTGTATACTATGTGTGAGGTGACAACCTGAACATGAGGCAACAGTGTACTCTAGTGGTGATGAAGGCTAACAGCATATGTGGCTACATTAGAAAGAATATAGCCCAGGGGTCAAAGCAAGGGATTATTCCCTTCTCACCCTTGTGAAGCCATGCCCATTTATTCTGTTTTCAGATCCCCAGTACAACAGTCACAAACCAGAGAAGGGTACTTATAATTAAAGGCCAATGGAATTATCACCCCATTTATTCTGGCATTTTGTTTGCATGGTTTCTATTGGGTGTAAATGATGCATTCCATTCTGATTCAAACAATTTTTCCTTTTTTCTAATTATCTTTAGAAAGCAAAAAGACTCCAAGAAAAAGCAGTAGAGGCGACCAGATGTAAATTGAAGGCTCAAAACAGAACAGCCCATTCTACTGATATTAAAGGCCTCAACACAACAGTAAGAAATCCCAAATTACCTTATCTTATTTTCATTATTGTATAAGTGGTTTGGGGTTTATTCTGACTGTATATGTGCTGCTGCTTAATCTTTCTTTAATAATATTTATGTTGACAAGCACCAATATGTCAGAAAGAATCTGTATCTCCTGCAAGGCAACACTTCCCCTTGTGGCATATCCTCTGACAACAGGTAGTTAGTCAGAATGAGATTCAGATCTGCAAATTACTCATAAAAAATGTGAGCAAGGTGGTCCCTATGCTACTTTACATGTACTTCTTCTGGGACAGCTTTTCCTGAAAACTTTGCTGAGGTCAAGACTTATTGCTGAGCAAATCTGTCTGATCTCTAATACGTCAGTAGAATTGCCCTTTGTCAGTAACCATGTTCCTTACTATATGAAGATAAGTCAGGTTTGTGGGTCTTTTTCTTAGTTCTATCAGTTAATTGATGTGTGAGAAAATAAAAAGTTACTGTTAAGATCTTATTTTGCTATTACCAGAATATTTAGATGTGGAGTTTTGACAAGCTGGGGTAAGATGTAGGAGAATCTCCATTCCAATCAGTAACTGCTATTGAGCTAACTGTATGATTTCTGTGTAAACATCACAGCTAAAGAGGATTTTAGGTGGAAAGTTAGCTTCTTAGTTGCTTATAAGAAGTTAAGGAGAAACAAAGAAATAAAAACAGAAGTGCTTTGTATATAAACATGAGTACTCTTGAAATTGTTGCTAGAGAGAAAAAAAACATTGTTAGATTTTTTAAAAGACTTGGAACTCAAGCAAACACTATTCATTTCTTCAGAAGGAGATCATTTAACAAGAAAATACCTTCTTGAGTCTACAATCAGTATGTAGACAACTGTAGACAAACCCAAGGAAAAACTTCGTCTGTTTTGAAGGAAAAGTGTATTAAGAAAATTAATACACCAGCAACATCAGATAAAATTCCTTCTGTACATTTTTTAGAAGAATTACAAATGACAGATATGGCTGGCAATTTTTTTCATTGAAAAATCTTCTTCCCTGCTCTCTACCAAACACCCTTAGTAGAGAGGGATGGAAATTAAACTAAGGTGGTTGTTGTAAAGCAGTCAAGGTCAAGTAATCAAACGTGTGAGGCAAATGCCCTCAATGCTTTGCCTTGTTTGTTTTCGTAGGTCCTGGTTAAAAGACAGAGGTGTCACTCAGGGATTTTTATTCACAGACCTGAACCTGTTCAGTATAAATAGTAATAAGACAGGAAAGTGTATGTCTGATTTAATCTTCGAGTTTTCCTGGAGCACTAGTGATAGGCAATTGCATCCTGAGAGGACAAGGGCCTATTCATTTTTTATTTTTTTTTTCTTTGAAGTATTGCTGTATAGTGAAATTCTGAGGACAAAAACTGTGGCTGGTATTATATACAAATCAAAGTAATGTTGCACAACAAACTCCCACTGCAATGAAGGCTTGATTTGCTTTTTCTCTATTCATAAGATCAGACATGAAGGCAGAAAAACAGAGTACATGCAGGCACCTGCTCAAAAAAACACTCTCTTTTCATTTGTATTGATGGGAACAATTTGTGAATTTAGTATAAAGAATAGTTTGAGTGGACCTTGGAAACCTCAGCATGTATCTCCACAAGCTGAGTAATATTTTTGAAAGATAGTTCATGATTTAACTCTCATCTCATTTTAAATGCTATCATGAATGCTAAACAATGCATTTATTTTGTATTTCAGATTGGACCTGGTCGCTTAGTAACTGTTGAAAGTACACCTCATCAATTAACTGGAAGGGCACTGGCTGGTACAGACGCTTCTCTTAGAAAGGTCTCTGTTTGTGAAGGAACCTTAAAAAAGATCAAAAAGAGTTAAAATACTGGTCTCGAGTAGGATTCGGTACATGTAGACTAAATAGTGCTTTTAATATTTTAGTTAACTGTAGATAGACTTTAGGTACAAGATAAAGTCTGTAATGCTTTGATGAATTGCAGAGAACATCCTGAGAGTAAGATCATATTTTGTCTTAACTAGTATAAACACGGGGATGATTTATTAATGGAGTACCACACACAGTATGGTACAAAGGTATGTTGAGTCTAATAATTTTGTGTGCTCATGTCAGGTTACTCTGATCCAGTATCAGTAGGCCCACTATTTAGATTTAATCTCTTGTTGACACATCCTACACACTGCAGTTAAATATCTCTTTATTTGAGCAGGGTGATGAACCTTCACATAAACGCATTCAGTTCTTCATTTTCCTGAATAGTGTACCCACACGGTCTTTGTCCAAGTCCAATTTGTTTCTTGACTTGCTGCCTTCAGCATTAGGATTTCCGACTTCTCTCAGTTTTCATCAAAAGACTCACTAAAAAGTTTGTGCCACAGTTGAAAAGCCTGAAATGTCCATCTCCTCATGGGTTTCTTATAGCCTTTTAACTGATCTCGCTATTCAGATTCTTTCTTGGGTTATTGCCCATATTGTCTCCAGGAAGAACTCATCCTTTTCCACCCTAGCACCTCTAGAGTATCAACACAAACTTGTGAGCAGCAGATCTTTTGTAGATTACTCAGTTTCTAAGCTATTGTCTCCTTTCAGAACTTGGACAAAGCCAGAATTTGCTGTATTATAATAGAGCAAGATTCCCTGAGGCTGTTACTTCATTTCAATACCAGTTGCTATCCTGTGCCATGGCATAAATTGCTGTGACATTCCAAGGGGTTCTTTAACATACAAGCTCTGGCATGTAGTTGATGTCATTTTTGCCTGTAAGCAGTATTTTGGGAAATGTACAAACTTTCACTTTGTTAAATGCCATCTTGAAAAACTGAAATAAAATTGAGCTAAAAAGTTAGAACTTGGTTACCAGCTCCCTTTGTTGCTTCCTAAAAGAGGGGCAGGGGTTGAGGGAAAGTGGGGTGTGTAAGAATTTCTTAAAAATCTGCTTGTCCCTGTAACAAGACATGGCAGTGCTGGCATTAAAAATAAAGGCAGGGATTTTTGTTTCAAAATTGTCGACCTAAATTCTGTCAAGAGAAAAACCCTAAGAAAATAATGAAATAAAACAAAACAGCTGTATGAAATGGAACTTGAACTTTAGTGAAATCTAAATGTATAGTTTCCAGAGATCAGAAACATTTTCTTATGGGCAGGTCTGTTAAACATTACATTGCAGAGTCAGACAATCATCTAGTACTTCAAGCTGAAGCAATTAAATTTCGCTATGCTTATTAATTACATTTAATTTTTATGCTGGTTCTTTCTTAACTGATTATTTTTAAGTATAATCTGATTTGATTATGGCTTTTTTCCCAAAATTTTCTGCATAAAAATTTTAACATGCTTTAGTGTACAAGCCTGTATGCTTATTTCTTGCCTGCCTGCAAGCAAGGTAAGCTAAAGTATATAGATATAATCTAACTGAAGTCCTCCATGTCAAGTAAAGTCATGTTCATTTATTTATGCTCATATTTCTCTGACTACTCTTCAGCAGCTATGCTGCTTTTTTACTGTTTTAGAGAATGTGAAAATATATCTACACACTGGGGACACAAAAAATTATGCTGCACTGTCTTTTCACAATTAAACCAAGCAATAAATGAGAGCAAAGACTGTGTCATTTAGAGGGTTTTTTGTTTACATGTTTGCATCTATGTGAACATGTAGGTGACTGATTATTACCGGCAGCAAATCACTGGCCCTTTTTCCAAAAAGCATGCAGGACTCCTGTGAGTTCTTCCAATTTCTGAGCAAAAGCTACAGCAGTATAACATAATCAAGGTATGGATCTAAAGGATCTTTTAACTGAAAATCAGTTTGTATTTATGTAAAAACTTTCAATCAGGCAGAAAATGAGCCCCACAGTATTCCTCCCCCAGTTGCATTGTTCTTCTGCTACAGACACCCAGATGTTGTAGGCAAAGAACTGCAAATGCTCTTGTTAATCATAATTAAGACTGGAGAAGGAAGGGGACAGAATTGCCAAAAATGCTTGTATCTATACTTTGTAAATGAATACTAACACAAGGCTTCAGAGCACTGTAGACAGCATTTGATTTTGCTAGCCAGTCATGGACCATGATCTGGCTTTGGGGGGGGTGGAGAACCCAAGAAAACTGGACTTGCTGTTCCTGCTGTAGCCGAGGGGTGGAAAGAGAGTGTGGAGTACTAATGAGAGGTAAAAAGATCATTCAATTCACTGTTAATCCCTCTTGTAGAGACCCCAGGAGTAGCCAGCTGGCTTTCCGTGGCTTTTTTCATACAAAACAAGTACGTGCAGCTGGAATTTGTTTTGCTGCTGCTGCTGCTTATGGTTCTGCATTCCTGTTGCTCACAACCCCCCTGCCCATTTGGCAAACACTAGCAATAGATTGTTCAAGGAGTCTGAAGCCAATTATGGTAGATGCCATGTAGCCTTGTCTCCTATAGAAAACTAATTAAAACAAAGACTCAGAGTTTGAGGAAAGGTGAAGCTTTTAAAACAGCATATGATACCTTGCTCTGGCACTCAATTAGAAAATCACTAAAATGGAAAATATTACCTTTAAGATGTTACTGTAGGTTTACACTTCTGTAGGTGATAAAATTGTTTGCATGGATGAACAAGAGAAATTTACTATTATCTGATTTATCACTGTTAAAAGACTTTATTTGTTGCAAATGCAATAGCGTACATAGCTTTATAAACTGGATATTTCTGGAATAGATTAGAAAATGCCTCTCAAATAGCTGCTTATCACGATGTGTCAGTTCCTGAAAATGCTGGGTTTGGGTGTGTCATGACTCACTCTCTTTGCCCAAAAGAAAAGGTCTTTTTGAAATATCTTTTGTGTCAGGAACTTAAAGTGATATTCATACCAAAAAATTCTCACTACTTTTGTACCCTCTCCAGAATACTGTAGAAGATATATTTTACAAGATGCTGTTCAATATTGCATTTCCCTAAATGAACATTTATAAGTCTATGAGAATTGTTTGGCATTCTATGAGAATTGCTTGGTATTTTGCAAACTATATATGATAAGCATTGTGTGGGATGGATTTCTAGTTACTTATGAAAGGTTCTGTACTGTTACTTTGTAAGTACTGTTTCCTACAATAATTAAACCCAGCTGGGATCTTGCAAAAGGCTAGAACACAATAGGGACTGAACAGGTTGTGTTGCCCAAGGAGTAAAGCAGGTAACAGTCAGACTGAGTGTTCCTGTTTGTTCTCAGGCTTTTTCAGTGCTCAAGGGAAATGGATTAACTAGACATTTCATCTCCCTGAGTTAGTTTACCCATGCTGCATGGTTTCTTATCATGGCAGCATTGGTCAAGCCAGTCTCTCACTGTTTCAGACCACTTGATGCATGTGTCTCTTCTCAGCTGTGATGCTGCCTGGACTGTGTCAACTCATTTACCCATATGAATGTATAAATAAAGAGCAGGCTTGTGTAAAGTACTGATCTTACTATGACGTAGTAGTTGTTTTGCAAATAACATGCTGATGGACAAGAAAGTGACTACTATTCAGACCTTTCTGCATAGAAAAATACTTTAATCTATAGCCTAGTTGAAGCAATGATAAAATACAAAGTTGAGACTGCACAGGACATTACAATGAGCATAAGCCTTCCCTTTTGCTTGATGTCACACTTTTTTTGCAATTCTTGAAAGTAAAGTTGATTGTATGTGCAAGACACTGTATAAAATACATTTATTAACATTTTCTCCATTGCTTAACGTATAAAAATAGATTGGGTTTCCATCAACATTAACTTTTAAAAAAAGAGAATTATTGGAAAAAGATAAGCTTCTACAAAAATACATCACTGGTTCAGACTTACAAGCTTACCTGAGAGAACAAAGGTGTTGTCTCAAAACACACAAGTATTCACACATGCAGTGGGAAAAGGGCAAACTGGGTAGACTGCAGAACAGGAAAGCAAAAGTGACAATGTGGGAGGTCACATCCTTATCAGTTTAGCAGTGGTTATATGATTCATACAGAGAAAACAAACAAAAAAAAGGCTGAACCATGCCAATGGATTTGTCTAAGCATCTTTAAGTAAGCACATGCTGTGCTTTTGTGCTCCTTCATGTTGATGTTGCCTTTCTGAGGTATCTTCATTTTCTCCCCTTTGGGCCTAAAATGGGTTGGTGAAAGCAGACCCTGCAAGATCATGAAAGAAAAGTAGTTATTTTCCAAGCAATATGATCTGGGATGCTAGGATTAAATGATTTTCAGGTTCAGTCTGAAAACCTAAAACATCTGACTAGTTCATCAAAAAATAGTCTGTTGCCAAGGAGAAAAGAAGCACACAGACATAGGACTGGTTAATTAAGAAGTAAAGCAAACCACCTATGTTATCTCAGTTCAGACTCATCCCAGACCACAAAGACCAGAATTTGTCACAGTTTGATGATTCCCAGTGACCATGAAATCACAATGTGTATCAATAGTTTTCATGGGAAAAACAGAGTTCAAGCAAGGATTTGAGCTTCCCTTCACACAGAAGGATGACTCCCCAAAGTTGAGACTGAAGTCCAAATGCTAGGAAGCTTCTATTATAATGTCATCTATATGCACGCAGGGATAAACAGAGAATGCAGCATCCAGTTCCACACACTCCCATACACATTTTTCACACTTTGTTAAGTACAGAAATACAGCACCCCAACTACTTTTGACTCGCATATTGTGAAAGCAGCTACCGTTGAAAAATACAAATAATTTTGACAAGTAGAGACAGCAAACTGGAAATTACTATATTGAGTTGTCTAAACAATCAAGGATGAGGATGGAGCAGTCCAGTTTAATGTTAGAACATAACAGACTAACAGCATATTCTGTAGTTACCTTCTAAAGCTCTATGTGAGTATGCAGAAGAGTATTTGGGAGACAGTAATTGTCTTCTGCCCATTCCATGTGATCTTGACAGCACACAGTCTACATACATATCCCAGAAGTTCTGGGCTAAGTCATTGAAGAGTTCATTGTGTTTGGGCTTAGGGGATTCTTTTAGGAACATCATGAAGTCCCAGAGATCAATGACTGTATCTGCTACCTTGAGTTTCTTCATTTCCACCAACCCATGGGATGACACTTCCCAGCACTGATGGTCAATCTGACCCAGGCTTGCAGGAGTTTCTTTTTGGTAATCTAGATTGGCATAAGCCAAATTCAGTATCAATATACATCCCAGCTGAAGATACCACCTTCGTTTCCAGACAAATTCCATACTCCAAGAAGGTACCTGAAAGAAAGTGTATAAACTCACAATGATTCTGCCATTATGTAGTTCAATCACACATAACCTTCAAGGATACCCAAAGATATTATTTGTGCATATATACAAATGCTTATTTTCAAACCCTAGAATAAATTCAAGTAAATGAGCCCTAATGCTGGACCTAAGTTTGCACCTAGAAATTGTTAATGCTGTTTAGAACATGAAAACCTGAAGAAGAAACTGACTTTTTGATGGCAGCCTATATCCAAACTGCTCCTTGAGCTCAAGACTTCTTCCCTTAAAGTCTTGTTCTTAGATCACCAGTAAAATTAGATTAATAGCAGATGCTTAAAGAATCCTGGTGGTATGCTATTTTAAATGATTGCACATAAGTGACTGAGTTATAAATAGACAGTCTTTCATGGAACAGTCCAACTCAGAAAGCTGGTAATGAAGGAACAGTGAACCAGACCACTCACTGTATTGGGTGAGTGTAGGCAGGTTATGAACTCATTTAGTAGCTGTTGCAAAAACAGAAAAAGGAAAATTTCTTTCTTGCCTATGTCAGAAAATTAAGCAAACTTTTGGCACCATAATTTCTAGCATACATGCAAAACACAGAAACTTCTATCTGGCAAACTGAAGATGGAAAGCATGACAACACAGGAGGCAAAATGAGAACTTCAAATGCTACAGAATATGTAGTTGTTATACACAGATTCCCACTGGGAAAACTGTTAAAGTTTTCCTGTGATGCATATTCCACATGCTCAAAGCAAGTTTAGACAGAACACCACTAAAACCTCTGATATGTTTTTCTTCTCACTCCTTTCTATCAAGATAAAGGGCAGCTGAAGAGGAAAGTAAGCATAAAGAGGAAAACAGGCAGACATTTCAGCAGGCATTAGAGCTACCTGTTTCATCATCCCAAGAGCTTATGAATGTGCATTAAAGTTTCTCTTTCTTGGGTTGTTAGAAAACTGGCTCCAGCAAACAAGCAGAGATGGAAAGGCTTCACTTCTCACTCCCACTTTATGAGGCACCAACATTTAGAGGAAAAGCACATTAGCAAATTAGCTCCAAAGTACAAAAATGGCAGCCAGAAAGCCACCAGCATCCTGAGTTGTTTTGATCTCGTTTTAATCCAGCTAAAAACTAAAATGCTAAGGATCCACTTGAACATCTCAAACAGGAGCAGAGACCACAAGCCTCACAGATACTTTGAACTAGTAACTCCTACTATTCAGTACAAGAGAGATGAGTTTCACAAAGGCAGTAACTAAAAAGCCACAGTAGAAGTTATACTTACAGTGTTTCTGTGGTGAGATGGAAATCAGCCGCCTTGAAACAACAGTAGTCAGCCACTTAGAGAAAAAGAAAGAAACTCCTGAATGGGCTATAAGTGCTCAGCAGCTGCTGGATGCTCCAAGGATGCTGGGATTACACTGCACAGGGATGACTGTGCCACTGGCAAAGCAGCAGCAGCATGAAGTCACGTCAGTGGGAAAGGCGGGAGGGAGCTGTGGCTGTGGCAGCCCCACCTCTTTCTCCATCAGCACTGAGTTGTAGCTGAGCCCTGGCCTGGGGTCTCACCTGGAGAGACTGTGGGTGGGTGTGTGGGTGTGTTTGGTGAGGGATGGGGAGAGGTAGAGTGTTCTCAGAGGGACAAAAAATGGAATAGATCGCAAATCTTTCTCCACATCAATAACCCTTTTATAAACCCAAGCTTCCATCCACAATCCTCTCTGTCCACCAGAACACAGACCCATCAAAGACAGCATTTCAAAATAATGGAAAATGGTCATACAGACCAAAATTTACCAGTTTGCTTTTTGTAGAAACTACCTAACTTGAAATCAGTTTTACAATGTCCTGTAACTTGGTTGCCAGGGAGGTTTTCAATGCCATTTTATTTGTACTTCATCTTAAGAGGTTGGTGCCGGCGCTGGAGTTCGCATCCCATGTCTTCCAGGCAGCAGCAGCCCAGCTGTGCCAGTGGTTAAAGACTTATTTTTTGGCTGATGTTACTAAATTGCAGCTGCTCCTTTCTTCAATCCACTTGTCACCCAGCAGCTCAGGACTGTAATTCAAACTTTTATTTTTCTGAACAGTACATGATTACATATGAAAAATAATGTACCTAGAATCGTGACGTCTGAAGCATTTAAGCATGTAAAGTTGACAGGAGTCCCAGTTGCAGAGAACCTCATCTCTCTAAAGGAAGGCACATCTGGTGAGAACATAGGGCAAATACATAGTAAAATCAGGTCTGTGAAGGTTTTAGAACATACTTCAGTGGAGCATGACAGGAACAGCCTGTTCTTTCAAGTGGAAATGTATGTTCTGTCATGAAAACAATAGGGATAGTACTTAAAGGCAAATACAAGCCTACTCTGAAATGACAACATTCAGAGTAATGAGCTATCTCCTGGAAGCCCTCCCAGTTAACCAGTACAAACACTGTTTAAAAAAAATAATCCATGTTTGAACCTACAATGCAATATAGAAGAATGTATCTGGAAGACTGGAATACAGCTATCTTATCTGTGAACTTTTTGTATCATTGAAAGGAGCTTAAAGCTGTATTAGATATAATTACTCCTAAAGCAGCATTCATAGCCAAGGAGATTAAAGTGTTTGGAAGGAACCTACCTTTAAGAAAACTCCTTCATATAATTATCCAAGTATTTTTCAGTAAGTTTTCAAGTTAAGAAAAGCTTTTCCTTTTTATTTGCTTTACGCACAATCAAATTTATTAGCATGGCTGTGATAACAACTGAAATTTCAAAGGCATTTAAAGGCATGGCAAGAGGTGGGTAGCACAGCTGCTTGGCTGCTGCATCAATTCCTTCTCATTTCATTCCCAAACATGTAGGTGCAGGAGCAGAGGATACTGGTACAAACACGGTGATTTCATTCTACTCCAACAGCCACTGACATAAACCCTCAATCCCTTTTCTTCATTCTACAGATTTTTATCACATCCCTCTTGGTTTTCTTAATCTAGCTAACAAATTCACCGTTTTTAATCTTAAAATGAGACATTGCAAGCTCACAACTATAGAAATCAAAATAGATTTTTTTTAGGAAAATCTGTTGAAATAAAAATTTCTTTTTTCTAAATGGCACCTCATTAACAATGTTCTCTTAAGAAACTATTTATATGAAAATTCATTGATAATATCTAAAAATTCACCTCCTCAGATGACAAAGCTTCTAAAGGCCAACTTCCATATTTCATTTTCCTTTATAGTATAATGCATCTTTGTCAGTCAAGCACTGAGGGATCATCACCTGAACGAAGATTTAAACTGATAGAGATCAAAATTATTGGTAACTAATAATCCTGAGGATGTTACATGAAGTTTATAGGATGGAAGCAGCATGAAGATGCTGACCATCTTTCTGTTTCAGATTCCAACACAGCCATTTCACACCCAGTAAGTTTAATGAGATGGGATTAAACACAAAAGCATCACTTTCTGTGATTTTAATGTTTTTTTTAACTGATAATCAAACTGAGACAAAAGAAAATGTTTCCTTCAAAATTCTGCCAACATCAATAGCTTTTATGTAGCATGAATTTTGAATTGTTTTATTTCAGCTTATTCTTTATTATTGAATTGAGGCACCTCCATCTAGTGGCACATTATTGTAGTGGAGAGTGTATCCTTGGCACTGGTTAAATATCTTCTTCAATCTTTTTTTTAAAAAATAAACCTTTAGAAATTACATATCAATTTTTTCAAACACCTGGACCTTCGTATATTGGTGTAGTCATTTTTTTAAACCACCAAGACCTCTGTCAGCTTCCCAGCATTGCAATGAAGCATTGTGTGCATGTTCAGAAAGGCAAGGAAGGAAAACTGACTTACATTTTTTCATTATTTCAACTCTAATTAAAAATGAAGCCATGTTGCTAAAAAATTTCAGCTTAATTTTTAAATATTTCCATCAAAGTTATTTCTTCCCTAGACTAGGAAAAACAGCACATAAAGCACAAATTTTAAAAAACTGCTGCTGGAAGCTATGAAATTGTTGTGGAAAGAAATTGTACAGTTTCTTCTTGTTGCAGTTGATTGCAGCACACCACCTAGTGATTTATATCAGAAGAGAAAAGAGTGGTAAAACTGTGATTAAATGTAGCAGTACACTTGTGATTTGTGAGCAATCTTATACAAGTATTTGAAATCCACAATGAGAACAGGAAGAGCAGGAACTGTGGCATAATTTAGCATGAAAGTCAGAATATGCATTGACTCCAGATAAATCAGTTTGGAGAGTTCTAAAATGCTGTCAGCCTTTCGTATGACTGAACTATAGCTATCTCTGTGACTACACATCTGCACACTTACGTAAAGAAGACTGGATTCACTGAAGATAAAGAATTGAGTCACCCTCTGCATCACTGATCAGCAGCATCTGAAGTAAATAAATAACAGTGATGTTCTACAACCAGGCTTGACAGTGGAGTGCTCACAGCCCTGTTACTTAAGTTCAAGTACAGCACATCCACAAGTGACTGAACAGCCAACGCAAATCAGAAGAAAAGAATGACAGAATCAGTGCTCCACTGCCAGAACAGTGTCCCTTCAGGTGACCAAATACATTTCTGATGCAAAGTATTCAGAAAATAAAACATAAATATCCTCAAGCAGCAACAACAACATTTGTATCATGTACTTAATGGTATAAAAGATACCAGAAACTGCACAATGGCTCATTTCAAGTGAAATGTTACTGAATTAATGCCCTGCTGGTAGGAGCTCAGTGGCACAAGCTTGCTCAGTGTTGCAATAAATTTAATGTTATGTCAGCTCACAACATATGCAGGAGACAAGTCTTTATTTCTCTTTTCTGAGGTAGAGTTGTGGACTGATTACGAGTTGAATTAACATTAGTTTAGTGGCTCTGCTGGCATCTCTGGATCAGTCTACACATTAACCTGTTGTTGGCTTTGCCTTCTTGCTGTGTGTTTAGGAAGTTCAGCACACTGAATATAACTTCCTTCCAAGCCAGCAAGCTACAGACCCAATACAATAGTACTAAATTCAAACAGTAAGAATTGCAATGGAAGAACAAAGCATGAAACCACAGGGTAATTTTATAAATACTTCTACTGGTATCCCAGGAGAGCTCAGGGCCTGTGACTTGATCCATGAAGAACTTTTCTGATAACCAATCTGTCACCTGCATCTTGCCCATGCTTGCTTTCTCACTTAACAGTTCTTTTGCTTATCTCCTTTTTTCTGTTCTTTTCTATATAATGCTGACATCATACACTTTACTGAAGTCACAGTAGCACCATCTAACTTTTGCACATCTAAGGGCTTCAGAACTTTGCCTGTGATTTAGATCAAGGACTGACAAGTCCTTTCCACATTATGAATCATAAATCTGGACAAAATGTTCTGCTATTTGTACTCTGAATTGGCATGGTAATACAGAACAGAAAGGCCCTCTTGAATGACGGGGCCTAGTTCCCTGCTGTTAGAGAAAGCTCTGTTGTACAATTACCCCATAAATTTATAAAGTGCCATATTAAAAATAGGTATATTTTTGTTCCCACTAATTCCATGGAAAAGCTGTTTCAGAATTTCATTGCTGTAATGATAGAAATATCCTTCTAATAGAAATATCCTTCTAATTTCCTGAAATATTTATTAATGAATAGTACATATCTGTTTGTTCTTGTGTCAGTATTGCCCTGCAAATCAAATGGTTTTCATCCTTCATGTTTACTCTCCTGATATATTTATAGACAGCACTTGTATCTCCTCTCTGTTTTTATTTTATTGAAGTAAACAAGCTAAGCAATCCTAAAATCTGTTTGTACAAAAGGCTCTCAAGCTCTCTGGTGATGCACCTAGCCTCTCTCTACGTCTTTCAGTTCAACCTTAGCTCATCTACAAAACAATGAGAAATTTTCACAGCACCCCAAACAAGATTTCACCAGGGCCTTCAATAATGAAAATCATAATTCCCTACTTTAAATTCAAAGCCATTATTCCTACATATCTATCATTATGAGATTTCACTAGTATGCTCTTACTGATTTTATTAGAGCTACTATGAAAAATACTAAATAAGAATATCCTAAAAGCAACATTTAATTTGTGACATCTTCCTTTTCAACCTTACTCGTGGCTATCTCACTTCACAATTTCTCTCCTAAGCACCATATTCTCACACCTTTCCAGGTGATATATCAAATGTTTTATCCATAGAGTATTAATATGGTAAACGTGAGCTTCTCCAAAACTTTGAGACCAGGCTTCAGCATCTCTGTTTAGCCAAGTCACTTTTTTCTTTCCAGATATGAGCAGTTATAGTCCAGCTCCAGCCCACCTAACTTTGAAGTCTTAACAGAGAGAGATGGGGATTCACAAAGATCCAGAATGATCCCCATGCTGTGGCTTGTCCTCTTTTTGGTGAGACACCTCTCACCATCACAAACAGAGGGACTCACCAGCAGCAACCCCCTCAGCTAGAACCACTCAGATAAATACCTTAAGTACAAGGCCAGACTGTTATTCTAATCACCTCACAATATTAACAGATCTGTTAAAAATGCCTGCTTGTAGATTTTACCTATCAACTATTTCAGAACCATTAGATGCAGTCTCCACGACCTGAAAGCATGACATGGGGTTTTGCCTTTTTTGCTGTTGTTATGATTTCTTTTCTACCATTCACATGATCCATCTTGCCTTTCTCCACATGGTAAAAATACTTTGGCACTGAGGAAAGGCATACTCTGAACATGGGAGACTTAAGACTCATTATGGGACAGTCTTCTGCTCTCCCATTAATATTGAAAAACCTTCTGCTCTAACAGTATGATACAAGAATGTCCAGTTGGTAGAAATTAGAAATATTTTTAGCTAAAACATATTATGTAGTTGATTTGTAAAAATAACATGGAACTGCAGAAAAAACAGGTCAGTAATAGTCAAAAGAGCAAAAAGCTTTTGAATGCATTTTTTTCTGTACAATGTAGATGGAAAGAAAAGGCTCATAAAGGGGTCTAAGGCCTTCTAGAAACTCTACCAAAAACTTCCATGGGATATAACACTCCAAGAGAACCATTTTGTAATATGGTATCTGGTAAAACTGAATTAATTTGAAGTATGTTTTTATTTTATTCATTCATCAGGATCAACAAAATGTATCAGGAATAATAATTCTGAATTAAAGCCATGCTTCTTCTGTACCTTCTTCTGAATAACCCAGTTACAATGTAAACATTTTGCTTTATTAAGCCAGAGAGCAGTATGGGTCAGCTGAAAACCACAGAATTAAGAAATCAGAATTTTTATTCATTCTTCAGTGATTTTTAAAGAAAATTTCCTAATATATGGCTAAAATTTTAAAAAATAGAAGGTATCTCTACCTAATTAACTAATGACTATATAGAACCATATATAGGTAGGTTTTTTAAATGTAAGTACTGGCCTTTTACAATGTACCAAATAAACCAAAATTACAGCAACCATAAAGACCAACAAAATGCAGAAGAATCTAACTATGTAGCTACTATTTACATATATTTTTTTTTTAACTCAGTTTCCAAATCTGGTTTTCTAGACTAAGAATCAAAACAATTAACAGAAGCAAATTTACATTCTAAAAATGGCACTGGATAACACTCATACAACCTAATACTTCCTGGATACTGCTTAAAGTTATGTTGGGCCATTTATCATGTGTATGGCACACCAATGTTTTCTAAATAATTTTTTTTTAATTATGTAACAGGTAAGAACCATTGATGAGCATATTTTTAGTATTCCTGTAAATGATGATGACTTCTCAGGTAGATTGCAGCTAACAACTGCAGCTGAGAAAAGCTGGAAGACTCAAATAATATTTACTTTTTCATGAGGATTTGTGCTTTACTCATATACTGCCTGGAATACCTATTTACAAAATCATAGAATCATAGAATCGGATGGGTTGGAAGGGACCTCAGAGATCATCAAGTCCAACCCTTGATCCACTACCCCTGCAGTTACCAGACCATGGCACTGAGTGCCACATCCAGGCTCTTTTTAAATATCTCCAGGGATGAAGAATCCACTACTTCCCTGGGCAGCCCATTCCAATGTCTGATCACCCTCTCTGTAAAGAAATTCTTTCTTATATCTAACCTAAACCTCCCCTGGCACAACTTGAGACCATGCCCTCTTGTCTTGCTGATAGTTGCCTGGGAAAAGAGCCCAACCCCCCCCTGGCTCCAGCCTCCTTTCAGGGAGTTGTAGAGAGCGATGAGGTCTCCCCTGAGCCTCCTCTTCTCCAGGCTGAACACCCCCAGCTCCCTCAGCCTCTCCTCACAGGACTTGTGCTGGAGTCCCTTCACCAGCCTGGTTGCCCTCCTTTGGACCTGCTCCAGGACCTCAATCTCCTTCCTGAACTGAGGGGCCCAGAACTGGACACAGGACTCGAGCTGTGGCCTCACCAGGGCTGAGTACAGGGGCAGAATCACTTCCCTGGACCTGCTGGCCACACTGTTCCTGATCCAGGCCAGGATGCCATTGGCCTTCTTGGCCACCTGGGCACACTGCTGGCTCCTGTTCAGCTTCCTGTCAATCCAGACTCCCAGATCCCTCTCTGCCTGGCTGCTCTCAGCCACTCTGTCCCCAGCCTGTAGCATTTTTTCAACAGTTTTAGCCTTCTAATGCCATGATTTACAAAATAACTTCTCATTTGTGACCATAAAGAAATGCGAAAAACTTTAAGCTTTACTAAAGCCATGTACTTTCAACACAGCCATCCTCTTCTTAAAAATCAGGCTCGTTGGAAAGGTCAGGTCCCCATTTCCCCACGGAGAGCTCATAACCAACATGACCAACAGGCTTTAAAGGGTCCAACTGCATGGGCAATGCCAACAGCAGATGCTGTACCTACTCAGCAGCTTCCAGGGACAACTCGCCGCTGGAGATGCCCGATTTTGCCAGGAACCTCCGGCAGCCGGGGCTTTGCTCTCCCTTCAGGCATCGCTGCCCGCAGCTCGGCCAGAACCGCCCTCGGCTTCAGATGCTGCGGGGTTGGGGGGGTGGGAGCGGTGAGGAAAGCTGACACCTTGCAGCAAACCAGCCCGGGTGCGGGACACCGGTCCCGCGGGAAGGGCCTCGCCACACCTCGGAGGCAGAAGGGCGAGGGGCCGCCTCACTCACCCCGCTGCGGCGGAGGGCGGGAAGAGCCGCGCATACCCCCTTGCGCGGGGCACGGGGCCGCTGCCGTGGCGGTCGCCGGCGAGAGCGGCGTTGGGATCGGTTTTCGCTGCCCTCCGGCTCCCCCCCGGGCAGCACCCACCCCACCCCACCCGCTGCCCGCTCGTCCTGTGCTCGTCACACAGCTCCCTGGAGCCCGGCCCACCTCCCCCCTGCGCCTCCGGGCCGCTGCTCCCGCCCCAGCCCGCCCCTTCCCTCCCGCCGCTGCCTCGGTCTGGGCCTGTGCGGAGGCTGCCGGCATGGTGCGGTGTGGCGGGGCGGTGCTGCGGCAGGTCAGTGCCACCGGCCCGGGGGGCGGTGCGGAGGGGCCGTGCGTGCAGGCAACCTGAGGCAGGCAGGGCTGAGGCGGCGGGAAGGGCTGCTGGGGGCCGCGGCTCCGCTCCCGGCCCCGAGGCCCGCCGGGGTCCCTTTGCTCCCCTGCTGTGCTGTCCAAGCCCTGTCTCAACGAAGCGGTGTCCGGGCCGGGGCGGAGGCGGGGTGCCGGGCAGGGTGCGCGGGGGCCGTGGGGGGTCCCGTCACGGTGGGCCGCGCGTCCCCGTGGGCGCCGGGGCCCGGCGTAGGGGCAGAGCCTGGGGCCCTCCCGCTGCCCGGGGCTCTGCAGGCCGGGCGGGTGCCGGGAGGTATCGCTGCCGGGCAAGACAGGGCAAAGATTGGGCTCACTGACACATATTTCAGAGGGTTACACGTCTGTTTTCTGTACGTTCGTTATCGCCATCAGAGAAAAGTTTCATCTGAACATTTTTATCCACATCGTTTCTAATGACTGCAAAATTAAATATAAATATAATGCTGATCTGAAGCTTGTTGGTTCTTTTTTTTTAGTATGGCAACTTTGTAGACAATTTACGGGTCTACGTGAGAGGAGGAACGGGTGGAATGGGTTATCCTCGTCTAGGTGGGGAAGGAGGAAGAGGTGGTGATGTCTGGTTTGTCGCCCAAGAAAAAATTACCTTAAAGGGTATTAGGCAGAGATACCCCCAGAAGAGATTTGTAGCTGGAACAGGAGCCAACAGCAGGTAAGAGTTTGGTGGAAGTTGTTATACACAGCTTTTTCAGAAAGCAAAATGTCAGCTTAAGTAACTAAGCCTGGTTTAATTTCTCACAGTGTTAAAGCACTAAAAGGTGAAAAAGGAAAAGATTGTGAAGTTCCTGTGCCTTTGGGAATTTCAGTTCTTTGTGATGATGGCAACCAAATTGGTAAGAACTTTTGCTTTCTTTTAATGTATCTAGTAGATATCATCATCTTGATACCATCTTGCAGACTTCTAGCACTAAGATGTTTTGAGGCTACTCATCTCCTAAAATGTGTGTTTTCCTTTGTTTGGATAAAGAGTTGACAAAAAAAATACTGCAGAAATTGTTGGAAAAGCAAGGGAACCCTTCGTGAAATCAGTAGTTGTCAGTGTGTATCACTATATGCAGCAAAACCAAAACTGTCCTTGCCAACAAGTGTTAAATAGTGGAAGCCATGGAATCATTTATCTTACATAAATTAGGTCTATAAACTCAGGTCAGTGTGTGGTAACTTTACTGAATTATTACATCGCTTAAAAGATAAATATCCTTGCTGAGGGTTCAGCATTTCAGGTTATTTAAAATATGTAGCCATTTTAAAGAGTGGTACATGGTAGTAACCTGGAAGATCTTCTTTCAGTACAGTGCTCTTGGAATGGCTTTTGATGGTTCCTTTAGAGTTTTTCTTCACCATTCATTCGGAGTTCAAACTAAGTTCATGAATTACTCTAATTGGAATGGTTAACAAAACTTGCCGTATGGCAAGAACTGTTTATGATGTAGGCATGCCAGTGTCTAAAGGTATCCTGAGGTTATATAATCAAATGTTGCATTTTTACTTTCTAAAAATTATTCTAACTTTCTAACCATAAGGGATATAGTGTAGCCTTCATCTTAACGAGCAAATACAGAGTTTGTTGGAGCCACATCTCTCTCCATGCAGATTTTTCCTTGCATTCTTGAATTCAAGTACTGGAAGCTTCAGAACTGCAATCTTGGATATGCTTTGCCTGCCTGTACTTGGTGCCTCACTTGGCACTTACTCTATGACATAGAGGAATATTGGGGTGTGATTGCTCTCATTTGTTTCCAAAGAAGCAAAAATACCATGACCATGGGTTCACAGTTTTTGCGAGAAAACATACATCAAGTTCTCTCTTGATTGAAGATAGATTTAAGTGGAGTATCACAAGTAAACTGCTGCAGGACATGTGCTTTTTTCACGAGTTATTTTATTTTCAGGAGAGCTTAATGCAGCAGGAGAGAGATTCCTAGCAGCTCGCGGGGGTCTTGGAGGGTCTTTGGCCACAAACTTCCTGCCTTGCAAAGGTCAGAGGCGAGTTGTTCGTCTTGATTTGAAACTTATAGCAGATGTTGGCTTAGTTGGGTAAGTACTGCAGTTTGAGAACTGACATTAGAAAACAAAGTAGTACATTTCAAATGAGATTTTAAAGAAATTTGAGACTTTTGGATAGTGAGCATTAATGTACATTTGCATTGCCGCTTAAATTACTTGCAGTTTTGCCAAAATCAGAGGTTTAACCTCATAATTTTAAAATTTGGAAATTATTGTTTATGCTTTTGTGGGTGAAGGGCTTTATAAATCAGAGTAATAAATATTTAATATTTAATTTAGCAATTGCAGTGATTATCAAAATACAGTTAGCTAATATTTATAAAGTAAGGAGGAGGTGCCCAACGGAGCCGAGAACACTATCCACCTTGTGTCTTTGACTTTCTGGTACTGGCACAAGTAGATCCTCTTGATAATTCCAGAGAGAGTTTCAAAGGCTGCATTAGCCTGCTCTCCATCTCAAAAAAACCCACATCTTGGTATGCTGGAAGGAGTAATTACAGGCTAAAACAGCAGGACTCTAATTTCAATATTGCTGCCTTGCAACAGTGCAGATAAATATATTTTCATTTGAAGAAAGCTTTCAGCAAACAGCAACTGTAAAACTATTGGTCTACTCAGCATCAACTACCACCACCCCTCCAGTTCTGTCTTAATGATAAGGTCTTATTATTAAAAAACAAAAGAAATATAATATGACAATGGGCTCGAGGTGAAAATAGTCTAATTGTCATGTACCATTGAAGAATGCAAACTTGAAGATAGTTTAGTTTCCTACTTACATTTTTCTCTTGTTTGTTTATTAGAAATAACTCTATTAATACCTAATTTATTTGAAATTATATAATTTTCAAGTGCTCTTCAAGTAATTAAATGATAGAGGTGGGGGTTTTTTGGTGTGTGAGGATAAAGGTGTTTTATGACACTGGTGCTTCTTTAATCATGCATTTTGGCTTGGTTTTTAGCTGAGAGTTTTCCCTTCAAAATGGATAAAAAGAATCATCAATTGATTAGAGGATGGCATTATTTCCTTGTTGAGAATATGAATCAGCCTTTGATAGTTGGTGGTTGTACTTTGATCTCTTTGTCCTTGTTATTTTTACTTCAGTAGACCTGTGAGTGGTTTGTTATTAGATCAGGTTTAAAACATACAGACAGGAGAAAGGCTTATCAGGTTTGGGTACAGGTTGTGATGGGTAGTGTAGGTACTTTAAACTTCAAAGAGCATACTGTACCTCAGTGGAAACAAAATACTTCCTTGAGGTGATGCACTGAGTAACCTTCCAGAATGTCTTTAAGGCACCTTTCAATATCAGAGTGCAGTAAAACTACGCTGGATAGTGTTCCTGTTGTGACAAGAGTCATTATGTCTCTTTTTAAGAAAGCCCTGTATGTGACCCCTTTATGAAGCTCCTTGGTGTAATACTAGCCTTGGTTTTTGTTTGCTTATGTTCTTATTAGTTGCTCCCATAAACAGGTCATAATTCTGTATGTATTGGAGTGGAGAGTATATGGTTTTCTGTGTGATACCTGCCTTTACCTTGTGACCATCATACAGTTGCCTGTAGCCACTTTTCTTTGATCACTGTTGCACTGGAATGTTGTTCTACATAACTGTTGGTGAATTTGACTGGAACACAGTTCTCGTATGATGTCTGGTATGGAGCAGGTGCTATGAATAAGGACTGTGATCTTTTGGTGTCAACACTACCTTCAAGGTTGACATGGTGTCACAGTTTAACACTGTCCCGGCAATTAAACGGAATGACAGATGCTCTCTATTAATCCCCCTCTCCTCCCTGATAAAGAAAGAAGAGAGAATAAGGGAGAGAGACTTATAGGTTGGAAACTAAACTACACAACTTTAATGAAACAGTAATGCAGCAGTCGGGAGCTGGAGGCAGGAACACACAGATTCAGGCTGGCAGGGATCAGGACCACAGGCAGAGGAACAGACGGAATCCTCCCAGGATGCTGAAGCAAACAGGGACAGGCGAGGAAGGGAAGCAGGAAGGGCAGGAAGGGGTTTGACCCTTGTGATCCCTCAAATTTATACTGAGTATGATGGGTATGGGATGGAATACTCTGTTTGGTCAATTCTTACATCTGTCTTGTCTGGTCCTCCCCAAAGGAGGGCTGCAGGTGGGACCTCCTTACTCCTTCTGGAGGGTAAAATGTTCCTTGGAGCTGAGCAGTGTCCTTGGCTCTGCATACCAGTCTCTGGCAGTAACTATAAACATCAAGTGTTATCAGTCCTAGAAGCAGACACTCTGAGAAACTTGCTGATAATTTCAGCAACTACTTACAAGAGACTTAGCTGAAAGCAAAAGTAAAAGAAGAAAATCACCTTTATCCTGGCCCAAACCAGGACACATGGATCAAGGCTATTGTCTTGTACACACCAGATGAATCTTTAAAATTAGCATGTGTTATCATTTCAGTTTTAACTTTGGTCTCCTGTTCAGCAGGTAGAAGTATTCCATGAATATGCTTGTGTAAAAGCTACTGTATCCATTAGGCACATTTGTGTTGTAGTATGCAAGTGTAGCTACCCCGTGTAGAGAGGAAAGGTTGCAACAGTCAGGTCTTTCCAGACCAGCTTCTAGGGCTTCACTCGTACATGTTTTGGTTTACTCAGTAAATAAAGCAGGTTAATCCTAATTTCAGGGTCTCCTACACATCTTCGTTGCCTTAAAAGCATACACCAACTGCATGTGTGTATCTACACACATAAAATCTCTTTCTCACTCTTCACCCCTCTTACCCTCCACAATGTACTTAAAAAGGTTACATATACTTTGCTACCTTGGCTAAACTATAGCATAGGTATCTTTGGGACATAAATTGTGGAGTGTTTCATTAACCACTATTTGTACACCAAAAGACTGTAAATCCAACTGATAAAATGCCTTTGTGTGACAAGTGTTTACAATGTAACTGTAATCTACAAAATTAGCTATAGCATGTGAAGACTGAATTCAAGTAGACCCGGGTGCCTCAATTATATTTCCACCCAAGAGGCTTTGAAAGGTTTCCCTTAAATCTGTTACACATATATTTACTTGCCTCTTCTGCCTGCATCCTTGGGAAGCATTGTGGGCTTATCAGAAATACTCAGATTTGATTAAAAAAAAAAATAATTGTAATGGTCTGGGGTTTATTGTTTGTTTGTTGCTTTTTTTTTTAATAAAGTCTGAGTAAATGAATCTGCAAAAATTAGTTGAGAGCATTGAGCCTGAATAAGGTAACATAGTGTATCTGATAATAAAATATATGTTTATGCAGTGTATAAATCCTGAATTTCTTTCTAGGTTTCCAAATGCAGGAAAATCATCCTTATTGAGCAAGATTTCTCATGCCAAACCTGAGATTGCAAATTATGCATGTGAGTTCATGCTCTTATTTTTAGAGCCATAATATTTCATGAAAGCAAGCAGCCTGTTCTCTGACTTGGTTCACAGGGTCATAGTAAAGACCTGGGAGTTCCATACATTGCCTGCTAAATAAGTTACACAGGTTTTTAATTTTAACAAATACTTTAAGTAGAGAACTTGCTAGTTCAGTATGCAGTTCCTTTAACCACCTCAGATTTTCATGTGTAAACCCTTGTAGTGGTTCAAGCTTTTGATGCAGAGTCTATTTAATGTTTACTTTAGTCTCAACTAATTTTATTGCACCTGAAACTCCCCATGGTGTATAATGTCCCCAGTCTACTGAATATGCACCATACTTTGCACAAACATCTTGTATGGTTTGGAAATACCTACCATCTGTTTTTGCAATAGAGGTTTTGATTTTGAATCTGTCTGCTGAAAAATGCCATTTTTGTTATTTTTCTCAGTAAATCAGGATTAGGATGATCAGGAATCTGATCATTCTTTAATTAATAAGCAAGTGTGCAAGTCCTGAAAATTCCTACCAGCCTTCTTCCACCACTCACGTTCTCTACCATCTTTTTATATTTTTCCCCAGTTTGAAAAGTCCCATCTCACTTTGCCTTTCCTTATTTTTCCTTATTTGGAAGTTATTCCATAGTCTGTATAATTCTTTTTGTGTCAGTTCTCTAGCCCCTCTATTCCCTTTTTGTGATGACAGTTACAAAACTGCAGACAGTGCCAAGATTTGGTGAACCATTGATGTTTTGAGAAGTCCAATTTTGTTAACTCATTTTGCTTTTTCTTTACTCTTCCCCAGTAATTCTTAGCATACCATTTGCATTTTTTTTTTCTGCTTCTGAATGTCTGTTTAATTGAAACACGAAGTGAGAAAGTCCTGCAACACTGAAATGTTTCGTAATTTTAAAATTTTTTAATTGTTATAAAGTTTTTTGTTCCCCTCCTCTTTTTTTCCTCTGTCATAGTTACAACAATACAGCCTCAACTCGGAAAGATCATGTATGCAGATTATAAGCAGGTTGGTATGGAAATTCATTCTGGTTGTTCATAAAAGTTGTATCTAATGTGTTAGTTTTGTTGGTTAACATAATTTTAGAAAGAAAAGGAAACTTGTAGATTTTTTTATGTGTGTATCTATAGTGTACATATAAATATGCAACTATGTGGACCTAATGAAAGCTGTGGAGAAAATTCTGTTTTTATAAACTAGTAAGAAGAGAGTTTTATAGCTGAATGCAGTAATATGACATTGTACTGATTTCAAGTGACTTTAGTAAATGGCTTCTCACTTTCTATGTCTCATTTCTATGGTTCTGATCCTGTTTTATTATTTTAGAGTTACGAGTTCATGCATAGAGTTGAGATTCCTGTGTCCTAGCATGTGCTTGTTAAGTTTAGGACTATAAAAAATTCATTGTTTCAGAGACTAACCTATTGTTTTTATTTAGGAGAGACAAGTTTTCTGCAAGTTGATTGTACAGAGCTCTGGAATATAGGAGTCCTTTTCAGAATGGGATTTTAAACAGGGGCAGATTTGTCCAGTAGCTGCAGATCTGCAGTAGTATATGACAGGGAATTTAGCAAACTTTGCCCAGTTATCAGAACTTACTCTGGCTCCATAGGTTTGTTGCTCTGACTTGCTTTTGTGGTTTGTTTTTTTGTTTGTGTTTGCTGGGGGTCTTTTTGGTTTTTTGGTTTTGTTTTCTTAGTTTGTTTTTGTTGTTGTTGTTTGGTTGTGTTTGTTTGGTCTTTTGTAGATAAAAAACTAAATAGTGTCAAGTGCTAGTGATTGCCTACACAGCCAGTATAGTACACTACCTGAGAGGTGAGATGCCTGGTTCTAGTTCCTTTTGGGGTAGGCTCTGGAGAACTGGTGGAGCTACTGCCCTGCCACCATATATTTTGTGATCAGCTTCAGGCAAAAGTTGTCAGATAATTGTCTAGTGCTTGGAATCCTTTCTAAAGGAAAGTATGAAATGAGAGGAAAACCAACAATAAATGTGACTCTTACTAATTGATTCTGGACCCCAAGTTCATGTAAGCTTAGAGTAAACATTTTGATTCCTCAGGTCTGAATCTTTGATGTACTTTGTATTGTTTCTTCAGTGTATGATATATGCAGTACTGTACTCATGATTTCCAAGCAAAAGGCAAATGAATGGTAAAGGGGTTTCAGATACATTAACCAAAGTTAACCTCCCAGTGTGAGAAGACAAAAACTCGACATTTTACTTTCAGAAGCAATAATCTTAGGGGGATTCAGTAGCTGATGCTTAAAACCTTCATTTAACAAACTTTTAACAAAACTGTCTATTAAAGGAAGTAAGTCTAGTTTGTCATGTTCCCTTTGGATATGCACACATCTAAGAGAAATTATTTGTATATTCATTTTATCTGCTAGTTTAGGGTAACGTATTTTAGAAAACTGTGATGCAAATAACAGGATTGTTGATAGCCTTTTAAAAAAACTACTTGCCTTGCTTTTAGGTGTAACTTTCTGCAGCAAGAGAGCTACTTACACTCCTGGCTTTCTTTTGTGCAGTCTGTTTTATGTAATAGCCAGTACCCCAAGATATGTTCACTGTTTCTAAACTCATGGATTTTTAAGACAGTGTCGGTACTATATAGGAAATACATGAAGAAAAGATCTCTTACCTGAAATCAAAATCGTGATTGTAATCACAGGGAACATCTGTTGAGTAAGAGGAATTACTTCAGCTCCCAATATTTCAACTGCTGAAAACAAAACTGTGTGAGCACTGATTGAGATTATAGTCCTGTATCACTTAAGGGACAATAGCTCATAACTTTTTTTTTCCTTACAAAACATTGGTGTTTTTAATGTACTGATGTTTAATGTTTTCATGTACTTGCTTATTTTAGTTTAGCACAGTATAAAGAAGAAAAAGCATGCAAGTTATCTGATGCCATCTGTCATTACCAATTGGAAAATAAAAGACACAAAAATAGAAGATCCCTGGGTATGAGTCTTAGTTCAGGTCTCAGTACCAGATTGTGTAGCAAAAGCATTTACACTTTCTACCAGACTGAGCTACATGCTGTTGAGAGGATGAGTTTTTATATGAACTCCACAAAAACTATTCTGTGAAAGAGAGCTAAAATTGGGGAAAAACATAGTGATGATGGTACTACAGCACCCAAACACATCACACCAGAAAGTGGGTGTTTCTGTTCTCACTTCTCTCAACTTCAATTGTTCTCTCCCTGTTGCAGTTAGTTTCTCCCTGTTTCTAGTTATGTGGTTCATTCAGGTGTATGTCATGTCTCTGTAGATGCAAATCATGGAAATGCAGAATGGTTAAAAGTTAATGTGATACATGAGTGGGAGTGTAACTCAGTCATAGCAGGAAGCCCCCTTCTGCAATAGATAGCACACTGGAAATTTCATTGTGTGATGGCTTTGAGCATTGTTTAACTGAATCCAGTTGCTGTCTAAATGGGTACTAAAGAGATTTGAAGACCTTATTTTTACTCTTCTTTCTTTCCCTATGTCTTTTAGCTTTCTGTGAGTTATGATGTAGATACCTGGTGGTCTTAGTATTCTGCTCTTTTCTGGTCTGTCTCAGCTCTCCTTGATAACTGTGTGTAACCCTTAAACCAGCAGAGAGGATGGGAAGGTTCCTGTCCATTGTGGTAGTCTTAACTGAGCTCTGGTTGAAAGGTGGTATATTAATCAAAAATCTTATTGCAGATGAAGAGCAGAAGACAAATTCTTGGAGCTTCTTATGCTCAGTGGAACTGAGTTAAGGGAGTTTGCATTTGGAATAATAATAATAATAAAAATAATTTTTGAGTAATAATCCTCTGTAGCCACAAGGAGCAGGCTTTATTTTCTTTTCCAGAGACAGTCTGAATTCTATATGAATGTGAAAGCCTAACCAAACCAGAGTTTGCTTTATTCTCAGGTAATAGGTAAATTTTACAAGATCTCTGCTCAAGGTATCATTAGCCTCTATCTTCTACTTTGCAGACAGCAATAAATAAATAGACAGGAAGCATGAGGAGCAAAATTCCTGTGTAGTAGTAGCATTTTGTTTCAATGTGCTTCTGAGAATAGGTGTATATTCTAGATGTATTAAAACAGCCAAAGCACACTGCCAGAGAACTGATGCCCTGCAGAATTCCAAGGAATACACATAGTTGTAACAATAATCTCTCAAAAACAAGTATTCCTGACATTCCTTAGTCTGCATTCTTTTGTTTATATAGAATGATAGTAGGTGTTAATAGCTTGAAATCACAAGTTTTGCTTGTTGGAAATCTTTTGTTTGAATTTTTTGTTTTACTAGATTTTAGTAGCTGATCTCCCAGGACTCATCGAAGGTGCACATTTAAACAAAGGGATGGGACACAAATTCCTCAAACATGTAGAAAGAACCAGACAGCTTCTCTTAGTTGTAAGTTAAATAAAATTTACAGCTTATTGAAATCAAAGGCAGTGCAGTAAATAAAATGTCTTAATTGGTGTGTACAAATAATTTGGAAATTATTTGTAATTTGCATATTTTATGGTAAACATAACTGTAATACTGCTTTCACAATGGAGTGCTCAAAAGATTGATGATAATATAAATCCTTAAATCATGAAATGGGTTTTATCATTAACATTTGCCAATTGATTTTGAGCAGTAAAGTGTTCAAAGCATAATTTGATTTTTTTTGTGTGATTTTTTTTGTGTGATTTTTTTTGTCTTTTCATTTTTCTGTAAGAATCCCTTAAAAAAGAGGTGTAAACATTAGACCTTTGGGAAACACTGTATGAGAACCAACCAGTTCATGCTTCCAGTGTCTATGGTGCTACTTTGGTACATAGTTGCTCTCTGTTATTTGACCAGGAATGAGGGCATATGTATGAACATTTTATTTCAAAGTAGTTGGAGAATACCTTGATACTGTAAAATAATTTAATACCACAAAGTTTGGTTTTGTGTAATTTTTTCAGGTTGATATTTCTGGGTTTCAACTCTCTGCTAAGACTCAGTTCAGAACAGCCTTTGAAACTATATTGCTTCTAACAAAGGTAAGTTCTTATCTTCCTAATTAACAATTGTAGGCATGTGTTGAGCCAAGAAAGAGGCTCAGCATTGATAGAGAACTCTCAAGAACTTTCAAATCTTAGTGTGTCTTCTGTATTTCTAATAAAAGGCCAGGTAACAACCTTAGGTTTCTCCAAAACAATTAAATCTTTATTTTTGATTGTCCAGGTGAAACTTCTTTATTTTATTTTGGCCACAAGTGCTCCTTCATTAATCTGTGCAGTATATGGAATATTTCTGTTTCTAGTAGTATTAAACTACTATTACTTATTAAGGCCAATTTACTTGTCTTCTAAGGAACTGGAGCTGTATAAAGAGGAACTTCTAACAAAGCCTGCACTTCTTGCCATTAATAAAATGGATTTGCCTGGTGCAAAGGATAACTTGAATGAACTCAGGAAACAACTACAGAATCCCCAAGGTATATTAACTATCAGTAATTACCTTTGACATAAGAAATAATAAGATTTCATCAAGAGTAGCTCTGCATTGGCAAAGAGTTGTTTGAAACTGAAGTCAGCTATTACATTTATTATTTGAATATGTGTTTTAAAAACACTTCCTGTGTTTAGAGGTCTGTTTAGATGCATCTGCAGTGCTGGATTTACTGTTGACAAGATATTTTACTAAAATAGAAATATCCCAGAAGATCTTTCCCCACTATGATCTGAGAGAGTAAATTTGCAGTCTAGGTATCTTGGGTAGCAGTAACCCCCTTGAAGGTCCCTTCACAGACACTGATGTACCTACAATTCATCATGTGACTTTGGCAAAAAAACACATGAAAATTCTGGACAGGTTGAATGTCATCCTATTTCCTGGAGTGTGTAAGAACCAGGAAGGCTTAAAATTATGCATTTTCCAGTTCTACAACCGAGGATTCCTTTGTACTCATCTTGAAGGGGCATAGGATCTCATGAGAGCATTAAGTATGGTATAACTGCTATGTTAGTTCTTGTTTTATGAGACTTTAACTATTTTTTAAGTTAATTAAGCAAATAAGTGATTAATGTATAAGTATTATGTTTATTACTGTAATTTATTAAATTTTATTTCCTAAATTTAATGGGATTTTATGGGCTTTGTAGTGATACAGTATTTGAGGATTTCACTAACTCTTTTCAATATGATTTTTCAGACTTCTTACATTTAGTACAGGAAGAAATTATTCCTGCAAATACACTTGAATTCAAAGATATAATTCCTGTATCTACATATACTGGAGAGGGAATTGAGGAACTAAAAGCATGTATAAGAAAATCTGGAGATGAGGAAGCAGAGAAGGAGAATGAAGAATATCGGAAAAAGAAACTCCTACTTTTACAAACTTCAGAACAAATGAATAGAAGCTAGCATTTTTGGTTGGATCTAACACATTTTAATATTCTCAGTCTGTACATGAACTGATTAATATCCAGACCTTCCATTTAATTGTTGTGTGCTCTACCATTGTCCACTTCTCCACTCGCCACCATTGTCTCAGTTTGTTTTGGCAGAGTTGAGCAGGGTGCAGTAGGGAAAAGAGCAGATTTTTGAAAGATGTTGGCTACTGACTCAACAGAATCAAGAGAGAAGTATGTGCAGCTCAAAGCACTGATAAACAAGTAATGATCCCTGGAATACTTCTTACCAAATGAGATCAATGGAAAGAATATAATGCACAGAGGTAGTAAAAGAGCGAGTTCAACCACTCTTATCTTCTGCCATGGAGGACAGATTCACCCAGGGAAATTTCTGTTGCAGCAATTTTCCAGGGTCTGGTGATTCTGTGGTGCACCAGTTCTGCTATTTTAACAGCCATCAGATTGTAGATTTTTTTGCTGAAGATCTAAAGGAAAACATAAATAAACAGCTGCAAAGAAATTACTTGCAGGACCGTGAAAAAGCAAGAATGATGTGTACTGTTGGTTTTTTTTCCATGCCTGCTGGTGCCTACTGTAGTCTTCTTGTTAATACAAATTTTGATTCTAAATTGCTAGATTCAGTCTGGGAGTCCCTCCTTTTATGGTGTTGTGGATATGTGTTAACCTTTGAAGAAAATAGTGACTGCTGTTCGACAGAGCTATATATTTTTGGGAATAGGTAATGTTCCGGTATTTTGTATTGCAAGCAGGCACATTTTTTTTAAAATCCTTTATTGTACAGAGAATTTTTTTTCTACTTAAAAGCTATTAAACTGATTGCAAAGCAAAATAAGATTGAATAATTGAAAGGCTTCTTGATTTGATCTTGTTTTGTTTTGTAAGTATACATCTCAACCCAGTGCTCTTAATTTTGATAAAGCAGTTACTAGGAAGAAAGGCATGATTTCTCATAACCCAATTATTTTGTTGTTAGTATTAATTCTGATTTTCCCCTAATTGTATTGTGTTTCAGGCTAATTTTCACCAAAGCTAAGTATAGGTAGTCAACAAAGTTTGATAGTCCATTTGTTTTATGGATGGTCATGAGGATTTCATGAGGATGATCAGAGGGATGGAGCACTATGAAGGCACATGATAGAGTTGGGGTTATTCAGTCTGGAGGGGACTCCGAAGAGAGCTTATTGTGGCCTTTCAGTATCATAAAGGGGCCCACAATAAAGCTGGTGAGGGACTCTAGAATCTTGGGTAGGGCTAAGGGGAATAGATTAAAACTAGAGGTACGGAGGAGATTCAGATTAGATGGTAGGAAAATGTTCTTCACCGTGAGGGTGGTGAGACACTGGAACAGGTTTTCCAGGGAGGTGCTTGAAGCCCCATCCCTGGAAGTTTTTAAAGGCAGGCTATAGGGGGCTCAGAGAAACCTATCTAGTGGGAGGTGTCCCTGCCCATGGCAGGAGGCTGGAAGTAGATGATCCTAAAGGTCCCTTCCAACCCTGACAGTTGTTTCAGTGACTCATAATACAATATATATATATATATATTTTATATTTTTTTTTTCCTGTCAGATAAACTTCTTGCACAGTGGTCTTCATCTCACCCATTAATGAGGGGGGAAAATGTTTAAAACAAGCTTGGCTTTGTTTCAGCTGTGTATGTAGAGTTAAATGAGCCCCAGGGATGAACAGATCTTGAGCCTGCCTGATGCTGTAGGCTGCAGAGCTGGCGCTGGCCTTGGCACTTCTCTTGGAGCTGACCCAGGCCAGCGGCACAGCTCCTCGAATGCGAGGTAACTTGTGGGCTCAGGTAAGGCCAGTTTAGTACTAAAGTGAAGAAAAAAATAAATTTTTTAAAGTTGCCCATCTGCCGACCCAGACCGTTACCCCACGGCCCTCCCCTCTGGGCAATAGCTGTCTGTTTCTCTAACTGACCCATAAAAGGAATATGCTTTAAAGCTTCATTCTCTGCCGCCTTCCTTAAACAGACAAAGCCAAGCGGCGTCCCTGTACCCGCGGAAAGGCCCTGAATCCGGTCCGGTCCGGTCCGGTCCGGTCCTGCCCCGCCTTTGTGCTCGCCCCCGCGCACCTCCCTGCTGGGCGGCCGCGGGGGGCGCTGGGAGCTGTAGTTCGCGGGGTGTCTCGGGGCGAGCAGTGCGGCGGCGCTGGACTACAACCCCCAGAGCCCCCCGGAGCCCGGCCGCGCTCTTCCGAGAGCCTGAGAGGAGCGAAGCGGCTCCGGCGGGCGGAGGTCGGGGAGCGTGGCGGCGATGGTGCCTGCTCGGTGTGCTCTGGCGTCCTGACGGGAGGGTGAGTGGCGAGAGCGAACCTGGGAGCGGCCGCGGCTCCGGTTCTGTCCCAGCGGCGCCCGGCCCTGCTGCAGGGGCTGCCGGCGGTGCCCGCTCGCCGTTAGGCCGGGTAGGGGGGTGTTGTCCGCAGCCCTTCCCGGCTCATCACCGGTCTCCCGCGGTTCGGTCCGGCAGGTCTCGGTTGGGGCACGCTGCCTGTGGGCGAGAATCGGGGTGCTGGGCCGGTGCCGGGGGCAGCAGAGCCGCTGCCCGGAGCCCTGGTGGGGTTTGGGGGAGAGGGAGTGGGAGGCGGGAAGGCATCGCTGCGCGTTCCGCTCCATCCCCCCGGTGCGGCACCCCCCATGGGTTTGTTCCGCATGGGCTGGTGAAACAGTCCCCTGGCTGGTGTTTTATTCTTGAAACTTAACGCGAATTAAGTAGGAATGTTAATTCTAATCCTTTGTGTCTGGATTTAATATTTCATAGGAGTCTCGTCGAACTTTCAGCTGTGTCTGATTTCTAGAGGAAAAAAAAAAAAATTGGTGTCACTGATCAGTGACTTCCAGTTACCTTGGAACGGGGCAGGTGTTGGTTTTCTCTTCCTGGTGGTCAGTTCTCCAAAACTCATAATATTTTTATAACTGGTAATGCTTTTGTGGATAGTTTCAGAATGCATTTGATTATAAATTGTGTTTACTGTGACCTCACTCCCGTGGGCTTTACGGGAGTGGTTTCCAGGCTATGGTCTTCTGAAGGCCATGCAAGGGAGCAGAGCTGCTTTAACTCATCACTGATTTATGTCTCTAGGAAATGCCTTTATTTATTTATTCATTTATTGGCTGCATTTTTTAACTTGTGGATAGTTGGTGATTTACCGCTTCTTAAGCAGCTTCAGCTAGCATCTCTTGTTACAGCAATGTGGGTCTTCAGAATAGGGGCCGTGGTAAAATCTGGCTCTGAAAGTAATATTAGCTCTGGAAACCTTTGTGGATCAGATATAAGAGCCTTGGGTATTAATAGCTGTAAATTATTTGAGGTGTGAGAGGCTTGAGTCTGGAATCTAAGGCAAGATAGGGTTTCACCTGCATTGACCAAAGTGTGCTTGCTTCCCTTGGACAGCTGGCTCAGTGGCTGAGGTTCCTAGAGTTATTCAGCACCACCAGTGACAGAGAATAGAAAAAGGTAGACTGAGCAACTAGAGAAAGAAAATGGAACTCCATAAAAGCAGAAACTGAGATCTGAGTTTGATATTGTTGAATATTTCACACCTGCACTGCATGTACAACTGGTGGCCACAGGTCTTCATCATTTAATAGGAGACTCTTGGGCAGGGCACAGCTTCCCTTCTGACAGGTTTGTTTGTCAGTATTGCTTCCTATTTAATTATGGGTTTTACTGAGCACTGGCTGGTATTTTGGGGTGTGTCCCTGCAGAGGGAGATCTACATATTTACATTAGTCTAGGCTGCTGTTAAATTCACAGAAAGCCTGAAGATTGCTCAGAAATGTTAGGGAATAAAAACAGCTGCTCTGAGCTGTGCAGTAATGATTGAGTTCCAAAGTCAAAAAAAAAAAAAAAAAAGAGGAAGGAAAAAAAAAAAAAAAAAAGAGGTGCTACTTTTCTAAATGCAGTGAAGCATATTGATATGGACTTCTGCAGCCCAGCATAGTTATGTTGCTGTTTACTCATATCAGTCTTGGTTGATTATCCTGGCAGTGAAAATCTAGGGGGATTTTTTATGTGATTGTGTCTGCATTTCTTTATCTTGTATGCAATAGCATTCATATGGAAGGACTCTACACTTGGAAATTCACTTTCTTGCTTGATGAAAACATCAGGTTGTAAGAATGTGTGTTGTGAGGTCTCTCTTTTGCTTAGATGCTTTGATAGAATTTCTTTGATGTTGCACCCCAGAAGACTATGCATATATAAATACTATAATATTTCACATTTTGATATAGGTCATTTAGAATAAGCTCTGTGTCCTTGTACATGTTAGTACAGCAAACTCATCTTTAGGTTGTATGACATGCTTAGGTCTGACACTGTCCAGAAGAAAAGTGATTTTCCTATCATGACCTGTAGAACTGCTCTTGGGACCCTGTGGTGTGGATCCCAGATGTGAGTGTAAGGAAAATTCCCAAGAGGATTCTTACTCTTGCTCTGGAAAAGCTGGACAGCCATTGAAAAGGCCTCACCAGTACTTCTTGCTTTTTTTCCTTTTCCTTCAAACCTTTGTTATAGAAGTCAGGAAGGAATAGAAAACCACAAGTATATTAACAGACTTGAGTCTTTGTTTTGAAACCCGTTCTTTCTACCATTTTAGCACAGCCTGGAACCTATCTTTATCTTTTATTTTATCATCATCTGAAATAATTTTTTATTACTTTATGTGGATTTTTTTTTTCTAGAAACAAAATTCAGGATCTAAACCTGTCTGTGTCATGGAAAACATAGGAAAAGGAGGTTTTCTGGACACTGATCTGTTGCATGAAGATGGAGAAGGGTAGATAAAGAGAGAACGTGCTCTGGTGAGAAATCCCCAAGAAAGAAAAAAGTTTGTTTTAAATCAGAGGAAATTCTAGAAAGATGATGGAACTGGCCCAATGTAATCATATCTGAGATTCCTTATTTCTGAATTACAATGTAAACACTGTTGCTGGATTTGCATGGAACAAACGTGACGTTGACCTTATTCTTGTTCTCTTTCCTAGATCCAGTAACACCTTTTTTCCTGCTTCGAAAAGTTTCTAAGTCTTGTCTTGATTTGGCCACACTGCTGGTAAGTACACTGAATCCATCTTAATTAAGACAACATCTGTTTTGTTACTGTCTTAATCAGACCTGTAACTGAAGCTGTAATTGCACTTAGAAAGCTAGAAAGATTTACAATATGGGATGAGTTTCCCCTCTTGGGGGAAGGGATCATGGATCTTACCTAAAAATTCACTTTTCCTTGATACCCTGTAATGGGAAAGAGCTGTGTTCTGTGTATTTCTGTTTCTACCTCAAGAGAAACACTAAGGTGGGAACAGCAAAAAACAAGGTGTGCAGGGTGGCCTAAGGACACCTGCAACTGTAAGATGAACTAGAGACTAAAGTCTTCTGTCTATGTAACTGGTACAGCAGAGGTAATAGAAAAATAAAAATCTTCCCGTGCTATCCTAAGTCCTGGCTATATAATCCTTGCCATAACTGTACTTTGATACATGGTATAGTTGTTTGTTGGTTTTCTTTTTCCATTCTTTTATACTAGAGAATACATGTGAACCTTGCATCACTTCTTGCCCACCCTACATTAGCTCTCCACATTTTCATCATCTACCACTGCAAATTAATTTGCAAAAACTGAGTTTCTGAAAACAGTCAGTCTTGTGCTTATTCCAGCTGCTTCTGGTAGAGCTCTGTCTTGGAGTATGCCTAGCCTCCATGGAAGTTTTATCCATTCAAAGGCAAAATCTGTATGGAAAAGTAGAGGTATCAGGCTTGAAGAGACCAAAATTTGATGCTGTGCTAGATTTACCCTTCAAGCTTATTTATTATACTTCCATTTCCTTGCAAGTTGGTTGTGTTGTCCTTACTGGAGCTGAGGGTGTGTGTGTAATGTTAAATCAATTATAATGGAAATTATAACCTCCTAACAGGGAGGTATCCAATTAATGACCCACTATGTGAAAAGGTTACTACCAGGAGAACAGTAGCTTGTCCATGGTCAGTTATTCTTAGCAAAAATGCAATGCCATCTTTTTTGATGAATAACATGCATTTTTAGCATAGACTTTGTTGTTGTGACTCTTTTCAGCAGTGCTTCTTTGAAAGAGTTGATCAGCAGTTGTATGTTACCCATGTAACATTGCAGTCCACCATTATGGCATAAAGATTAAAAAAATGCCTCATGCTTTCTTATGGAACAAATTGGACTTTATTTGTCTATGAATCAATAAAATGCTGACTAGCCATAGGGGTCACACATTCTTGTAATCTGCTTCCAGTATACATGGAAGGTTATCTGAAAGGTTCCATAGCTATTTCAAGTTTGCAAGTGCAAAAGGGATTGTAAGGGGTTAGATCCAGTTTCCTCTTTGGTTGTTACCTTTCTGAGATACAGATATTTAGTTATATATATATATGTATTAGGTAGAACTTCTGGTACCTGAAGAATTGTTTTGCCACTTTAGAGAAATAAGCACAATATGATATGAGGATTTTGAAGGAATTTAGATGGCAGTTCGATTTCATGGCTCTCAAAATTTGTGACGTATCTGCTGATTTTTAGGTACTATAATTTTTTGAGTCTTGCTTCAAGTACACTCCAGGATGGATGCTCCGTGCCTGTTATGTATTAGGCATCTTCAAAGTATCTTAAGCATTCAGAGATGTGAAATGGGATTACTCAAATTATTGAATCTTTTTTGGTTTGGAAAGATTTTTCTTTCTTTCTTTTTTTTTTTTTTTTTTTTTTCCAAGACCCCATCATTGAGACCATTTCCTTGAATCTTTGCAGGCAAGAGGCTATGTTAGATATGCAGGCAGTGGTTATATTGAAAAGGAAGCACTGTTCCTTAGCACTTCCTCTCAAGAGGAAAACATGAAAGCTGAAAAGCCATCTGCTTTCTGGAATTGTTTGTGTGCTTGTACAGGTTTTGAAAGGTGGAAGTAGTGGGCGAGAACTGTTAATTGATTTTGAAAAAATCATAGTAAATTAATCAACAGCACCTTCTCTGCTAGCTTGGAACTCTTATCCATAACTTGGCCTATTTAAAAAGTGGGTACCTGCCTACATGTACATCCCTCATCAGGGCTAATGGTGCAGGTTTTAAGCAGTTTTCTTTTACTTGCACATCAGGGAGGTGTGACTGAATGTGCACTCTGACATTGCATCTGGGCAGGGAGCTGCCAGCTGAGGAGACATGAACTCCTTCATCATGCTCATTCTATGGTTGACCTTCTCCATTCAGGCTCTGTAAAAGTCCACACAGTGACACAAGGTGAAAAGCTGTGTTAAATCCCATGCTCAAGTACTCCTTTCTGATCTTGAGCACAGCAAATTTACCAGTCTGTCATCTGTGCAGTCATGAGAGTCTGTGGTATAATCTGAGTTTTCATTAAAGTGTGAACTTGGCAGAATTACCTCTATGGAACTGTGTAAGGGAAAGAAGGTGCCAGAGAGTTACTGCCTACTAACTACCACACAAGTACTAACATTGCACAAGTAAATTATAGTCAGTCTTACGTCCATAAACTTCCACGTACCAATTTTTTTATTATTATTATTTATTTTTTATTACAGGAAGCTTCTGTGGGCAAGAATGGGCTGTCGGGATGTTCATGCAGCAACAGTACTGGCCTTCCTCAGTGGAACAGCTTCAGTAGCTGGACTCCTTGCAGCAGTTCTGCTTCCAAATTGGAGGCAAATGAGACTGTACACATACAACAAGAATGAGAGGAATGTGACTGTTTACACTGGACTCTGGATTAAGTGTGCTCGGTTTGATGGGAGCAGAGACTGTGTGATATACGACCCCCAGTGGTACACTGCTGTCGATCAGCTGGATTTGCGTGTTCTTCAGTTTACCCTTCCACTGAGCATGTTTACTGCTGTCTCGGCTCTCTTTCTGTGCTTGATTGGCATGTGTAACACAGCCTTTGTGTCCACCGTGCCAAACGTCAAGCTGGCCAAATGCCTTGTGAACAGTGCAGGCTGCCACCTCGTGGCTGGCCTCTTGTTCCTGCTTGCCTGTGCCATTTGTCTCACTCCCTCGGTCTGGGTCATTTTTTATAACAATTATCTGAACAGAAAATACGAGCCTATCTTTAGCTTTGACATCTCTGTATTTATTGCCATTGCCAGTGCTGGTGGTCTGTTTTTCACTTCCATCCTGCTGTTTCTGTGGTACTGTGCATGTAAGAGCCTACCTTCTCCTTTCTGGCAGCCCCTCTATTCCCATGCCCCGAGCATGCACAGCTATGCCTCTCAGCCCTATTCTGCACGGTCCCGCCTCTCTGCTATGGAAATTGACATCCCTGTTGTGACCCATGCATCTTAACGAGACAGACTCTCTGAAGCCAAGTTCTTCTGCTCATTCAACCCCTGGAAACTGCAGGCTTGATTCTCTCTGCTGCCTTGCACTGAGCATGATCATTTGTAAGGTCAAGTTTCCCAAGGTGCAAAGCAATGGAGACCTGAGTTCAGCAAGGCCACTGCTGTTCTCCTGTGTTACTTTATGAGCAACTGCTTTTTTTTAGGAAAAAACCAAACCAAAACAACTCTGAGCTCACTACAGACAAAACTGCTGCTAATGCTGGGACAGTACACTAACACTAGTATCTGCTCATCCTGCTTACTGAGAGGAAAGCAGGTTTGAACCTCTTTGCTATTTAATAAGCTGTTACTAGATTCTGATCCCATTGTAAGAGCTACATAGGTGGACTCTTGCACCCGTGTGTTATCCACATACAGGCAGTGGAACTGAGTGCAGGGGGGTCACTGGGTTTCTTGTTTTTCTAGACACATATTTTAAGATGGGATGTCTGAAAAGGGTATTGGGAGACTAATTCAGCTCTGTAGCACTCTGTTTACCACTGCACACACTAAAAGCTTATGAACTGCTGTAACAGAACTAGTGTCAACTTACCCTTTTATTTTGAAAGTAGATACGAGAAGAAATGAAACTGATTAATAATGTTCTTCTGTACTATAATAACATTTTGTGAATTACTGGAGGCTAGAAACTTTTTTGTGAACTTTATTTCTAGTCTTTTTTAATAAGTTAGTAAATTTATTGGATCTATTTTGTGTTTAAAACAAAAAACACTTGCATTGAAAAATTCTGTTTAGAAATTTGAATATTTTATTTGAAGGCCATCTTAAACATGGATTTTTCAAATAGGTTTTAAAGTGTTCTTCAGTTCTGGAGAAAAATGTCACTCACTGCAATAATACTGAATGCTATGAAAGATTTGTTTGGAACACTATAGAAGCTTACAACAGCATCTTGGGGATTATAACCCTGGGGAGAGATTTTTAAATCTGGATTGTTGGGGTTTTAAAATGTATATACAAGTAACAATGAGCTTGTGTTGTCATTCAAGCTTTCCAGAGTTGATCTTTATGATTGCTGGATGTTTCATGCAGTAGCTTATTGAATTACTGATAAAGACTTAACCTTTCCAGTCTAGTTCTTCAACACCATTCAAGCTGAGCTGTTTTAAAATCCAGTATTTCCTGTGCTGCAACCTCACAACTGGATAAAGTTTCCCATTTTTATTGTTGCAAGATGAGGTTTTGAATAACTTGTGAGCTTCACATTGTAGCTTTACAAGGATGAAGAGAGATAATAAATTCCCAACCTGGGATGTATTTAAATAATTTGTTCTCTAAATCATTTCTTCCCGTCTAAAATGTTGAGCATGTCAGCCCTGAGGATCAAAGCTCTTCAATATGGGCTTTGACATTACTTGGAACTTTGACAACAGTGAATTGAAGAGTTTTATAATGAAGGCAAGTATTTGCTTGGCTCAAATTTTGCAAATTGTGATCTTGTGTTTCAGATATCATTCTGGTAAGGGAAGTTATTTTGATTGATGGCATTCTGGAACTTAGTGGATATTTGTATTTCACTAATCCCAGAACAAATGTTTTTTCGCTAAAAATCAAATAGGATTCTTGAATTTGAATTCTGCAAACCCATTTGAGGTCATGCAAGTTTTTTTTTCTTTTTCTATTCATTAGAAATGGGAACAAAGGCTGTTGTTCTGTTACAATAACCTGTGCAATAACCTCTGTCTGTGAGATAACCATAGGTAAAGAAGAATCTTTTTGCTTTTACTGGAGGGCTTGGACTTTAGTGAAGTGAATGAGGAAGCTGGTCTCTGGTCATAAATCCCCAGCATAGCCAGTAAGGTGACAGGCCTTTCAGGTAGAGTGCTTGATTAAATTGCAGTCTAAGGAATTAACACTGTAGATGATAAAGAATTCTTTAGGAGATAGGCCTCTAAAGTCCCATTCATGTAATACCCTCTTAGGTTTACAAGGTATGGTGTTAGATGAAGTATCTTGTTTTGTTATTGTTATATTCTGAATACGGAATTAAGACAGGACAAGACAGCTGTTTTTTTTTCACAACTGAAGCTTGTTTTACAGTTATGCTGGTTGTCCAACCATAGATACTGTTTCAGCTGCCAGTATCCTTGTTTCCTTTGTCAGGTCAAAGCAAAGGGACCACTGTTTTGTGATTTCTTGTTGCTTGCTTCCCCATCTTCTTTGTGTTGTCTTCTTTGTGCCTTGCTTAAGCTATGAGTTGGCCAGTAAATGTTAGTTTACAGTCAGTATCTGGTATGCTTTTGAGTCTGAATTTACATAGCATTTTGATAATTTTGGAAGGATGATGAACACATCTCTCAGTGACTTGAAAAGGAGCTGAATCTTCCAACATCTCCAGAGCAGGAAAGGCAGCCTGGCAAACTCATGTTTTCTATGGAGAGTAAATGCAGCCAGTGTTGTGTTCTGTTCTGTAGACTTCAAATACCAGATGTCTCTGACAGCTCTTTCATATTCTAACTTTGATTTTTATTCACTATACTTTCAGTCAGTATTTGCTTCTGCCTCAGCTGGTAACTTGTTGCTTTGAAAACTGTCTTTTCAAAAGCCTGAGATGAATCTGAGTTATGTGAAGCAGGGATCCAAAACTTAGTGGATTCCAGCATAGGTTTCACTTAAGGTCATCTTTATGCATAAGACTGTTGCATCATGTTGTATCACTGAAGCACTGCTGGGTTTCTTTCAAGAGTGCTGTTAATGTGAGCTTCTGCTGGATCTGAAATGAAATTAACTGGAAGTGTTGTGCTGTCTCTCTCATGCTTTACAGAAGAGGTGGCTAACCTGTGACACTTGAGCCAAGTGCCACTCCAGCATTCCTCTTGCTAAGGTTACCATGGTGCTCAGTGGGAGGGCTGGGTGCTGAGAGGGCCCCCAGGATTTAGGGAGGAGAGCACATATCTGCCAGGTAGCAGGCTCTGTGGAGCTGTGAGCACCCCTGCCCAGCTTCTCCCTGCTGGGCACTTCACTGCATGCAGGACAGGCACTCCGGGTCTTGAACAGAGGAAGATTACAATTTGTGGCTCATGCAGTCAAAGGTTGGGTGCTCTGAGGTTACAGGAATCTGTATTTTTTTCTTCAAATAATTCCTGTTCAACTTCTTAAATTGTGTTTAATTGCAGTGTTGGTTCTTTTTATGTGAAACAGAAGATACGTATTTTTAATAAAACGTTCTCATACAGCTGAAGTTTATTTTGATTAATTTTGTGGAAAACAGTAACTGCTAGACTATGAAAGATTTTGCATGTTTTTGATGCTGATCCTCAGACTTGCCAGACTCTTTCAGATTGCTTAAGAAGCTTAAAATATGTTGTGTATACCACATTTTAACTCTAATTTTATAGGAGTGCTGCTTTCAACAAACAAAAATCCCAAACCAACCCTTCTGCCACTGTCTTGAAAGCTTGACTGTTATTCATAACTTCCCTGTATTTTTATTGTAAACTAGTCCTAAGAAACACTAGGATTCCTTTTTCCTATAAAAGGAGGAGAGTGATTTCACTTAATCTAAAGGATTCCCTTTGCCTGTGGCCAGGATGCAGGCTGGGTGCCAGGGTCAGGTTCATCCCCACAGCAGAGCTGAAGTATGTGTGATACAGGAAAGAGCACAGACCTCAGCCTGTTCCCAAAGCCCTGTGTCAGTTCTGCTGCTTGCTCAGCCATCCGTCATCCAGAGCATCTTGCTAACTGAGCTGAAAGCTGCTGTGCTGGGTTAGTTCTCTCCTAGCCCAGTAATTTGCATTGTGTTAGTGTCACACGAGAAATGTGGTGGTGGCATCAGCCATCCTCCTGTCCTCTCCCCTCTCCTGGCTGTGCTTTCAGCTGGAGAATATAGGAAACTTCCCTCACATAGGAAAGGGGGCCTGAGGGGCCTGTGTCAGTCCAGGAGGATGGCAATGGTTAACAATGCTCCCTTTCCCTTCTCTGCTGCTCCTGGCAACTACAGCTCAGCAGCACAGAGCTTTTCCCATTGTTATCAGACAAAATACAAAATCTTGGAGTTTAGAAGTGCTAATGTTGTAGCTCAAATTCACAAAACAAAATTATTTATGCAGAATATGAGACTCACTGATAATTCTGCTGTAGATTTCTAGTGGTCTAAACTGGCAGTTTAGTAAATTTCTTATCTGTTTGGGGAAGTCCTGTTTATAATGAGAACAATCCTTATGAATTAGGCACACTTATAAAGCAGTTGTTGCCAGTACTACAACTCACTTGAGGGACTGGAAAAACAATTTTATATTTTCTGCTTCTTGCCTCCCAGGAACTGGTATAAGCCTAGGGGCTAGTTGGGTGTTGACCTAACGCAATGCAGAGAACTCAATTTCTCCTGAAACATGTGAGTGCCTCAGGGTTTTGTTTTCTGTTGGTTGGTTTTGGGTTTTGTTTTGTTTTTAAACAAAAATCCTTATAAAACCTATCCCATGTACTTGCTCTCATTGAAGACTAAACCCTTGGCAGACTTTCCCTGCTTTTATTTCACAGGAAAATGAGTTCACAGATGTGGTGCAGCAAGTATGTAATCTTACTTATCCCTTCCTCTGACTACTGAGGAGGCAGGTAACACACTTTAGACACAGCATATGCTTTTTTTGATATTTTTTGTTCTACTGATGCATCAGCATTTCTCAATCTGGACCTACACAGACCTCACTGAAGGGTAAGGGGGTTGCTCCTGATTTCAAAGCTTCTTTATTTATGTTGCAAATAGTAAATTTGCCCATTCAGGTATTAGACTGCTATGGATGGGGGCTTTGTATTCTGGGTGTAGCAGCTGCGAGGAGTTGTAAAGGCTGAGCCCAGGACAGTGGAAATTGGAGTGAGCAGGAGGATATGAGTGGTTAAGGCTGTTTTGAGGAGAGAGACCAGAAAGATGGATTTCAGGAGCAGGGTGATTGCCCTTGTTTCTGTTCTAAGACAGAAGAAAAAAATATGTAATTAAAGTTTTGAGTATTTTAATAAGCTTCACTGAGCAACAATTTCCAAAAAGTGATAAGCAAACTCTGATAACCCAGTGTATGGGTACTGCCTGAGCAACATGTGTCCTTGGGAATCACAAATGCTGAGCAAGTGTTGAGCACCACTTCCTACCTATCTGCCATGCCAGAAGCTGCTGTGTGGCCACCCCTGGCAGGGGTAGCATGATAGCACCACAGCCTGGCACTCACCAGCCTCTCTGTAGCTTCACTATCAGCTCTTCCACCAGCAGCACAGTCTGTATCCATTGCTGCCACACTATTTTTCTTCCCAATGCTGCCATATAATTATAAACAAATATGTAAGACCGTTTACAAATTTACATTGGAGCTTAAATAAATACCAGTCATCATATCAAAGATTATTTAAGTATTTCCTAAAACAAGATCTGGATGTGCCTTAGCTTAATGCAGACACTTTCTGAGCAGCTATTCTAGGGGTCATTTTTTAGCAAGGTAAAAATCAAGTTTCCAAAGTTCGTTCCATTTTCTATCACGTCATTCACTTAGAAAAAGAAGGTATGGCAAGGAAAAAGCAGTAATGAAGAAAAATGATTGTTTTTAATTTAATTTGAAGATTACATTGCTTTAAACCATGGATGTCTTAAATGTCAGCTGATTTATCAACTGATGTTAGAAAAGAGCTAATGTCTGAATCAGTGAATATACTAAATATTAAGATTTGCATCAGTTTTCTAGGTTAGACCAGAATGGTTTGGTGTTACCTCTGAAGACTTAGCATCAAGGATGATTATTGCGCTATTTTGACTCTGATTAAGTCAGCAACTATAAAATGCCCAAGTTCTTTCTACTGCTGCAATAAGGTGTTATATAGACAGGTTGAATTTCCTGGTAAAATTATCGCCTCAGGAAGCAGCTGACAAGGAATTACATTCTCACAAAACAGACCTATTTTTTACAGTGCAGCCACAGATAAATCCAACTTTGGATGCCTTCTGTGGCTGCCTGTTCTGCTTGATTTATTATAACCTCCCAGAGAAGGCCTTGAGAAGACAAGGCCTGTCATTAAAAAAAAAATAAAATAATATTCACCTTTCTGATCTTTCTTAAGCTTGCAGTGCAGGTAGCCTTCAGATCTGACCTGCAGATGCAAGTCTGACCAAATGCTGTTGACCTCCACAACTGCAGAGGCAAGGACACATCCCTTGCAAATAATTCAGAGCAAATAATTCAGCCTCCTGACTGGAAAAGAGATGGCTCTGCAAGCTGGGTGGCAGATAGAGAGCCACAACACATGAGATTTCTGGCATTACAGCTTAGCAAATACTGAGGTGCTGGTGGGGCTTTCAGCAGTTCTTTTGTCTGCTTCTCCTGGGTTACAGAGTTCATCATTCATTATGGTACATCAGTTCCAGTTAGTTTGCACATACACTTTCAAACACTATGTGGCTGCACCTTAATTAGCCAAGGAGTTATGAGAACCTTGAGAACCACTAATCTTAGTGTCTGATGCCTGTATGCTTCACTTGAGAAGTCACCTGAGAGCTGTAATTCTCTCAGGCTCCCAGCATTAATCTGCTTAGAACTTCTGTAGGAGATCTTGGACACCTGACAGCACAGAATTTGCTTGGACAAGATTTTACTACTCATGGTAAAATACAAACACAGCACAGAGACTTTTTGGTTTATAATACAGGAAAATAACTCAAAAAGGTCTTTTTAAATAGGTAACATGAAAACAACATAGTCCAGTTAAATATGGCTCTGAGCATATCTTGTGTATGCATACTGTAGTACAAAAACCCTGTAGCTTTTGAGTTTGACCCTCAAGTCAGCTAGGAAATTACAATTTCTTAGTGTAGAAGAAATGTTTCTTTTGACAGTTTCTGTCTCTTTTCTTCTAAGACCATTTGTATGCCTGGTTGTTGTCTTTGTTATATGGGAAGCTCCACTTCCGAGAGAATTCCAGTATCTTCTCACTGCTTTCCTAGCCTACACAAGTCAGTTCTCTGGGTCCAGATACATATGCCCTCCAGTAGGCATCTTTTGCCAGGCAATGTCTCAAGTGCTACCCCTTTTATTTTGTAAGGCACCACAGATGACATGAAAATCTGTAAATACTTCTGTACTGTCTGTCATAGATCATTATCTATGATCCAGTCATGTGTCTTTGACTGGATTTGCTTGAATACTGTTGCAAATTAGCAAACTAAAGTTGATCATGCTTCTTGGGTTGGTCCTGGAAATTATTTGTACTCATAGCTATTTTTACAATGTTTTGCATTTCATTAGTGATAATTCTTCACTGTAGCAATTTAACACATTTTCCTTGGCTTATTTCTGTGCCCAGGTGCCACATCTTTCTTCTAACATGAATTAACACAAGTTCCTAATGGGTGAAAGCTTTTTCTTTTTTTTTCTTGAGCTCTGTCATAGTTTAAGCAGCTATTCTATCACCTGACCCTCGAATGAGGAATCAGGAATGAGAAAGGAGAGCCGTGGATGAAATGAAAACAGATTTAACTGAACAGTAGTAATAATGAAGCAATATTTACCCCAATACTAGTATAAGATACAAATGTATACTCAGCTCCAGACAATAGTTGGGAGCTGTGCTTCTAGCAGTGAAGGCTGAATGCTCGACACTGTGCGTACGGCAGCTCCAGTGAGAACACGACGGTCACAGCAAGGAAAGGCGGAGGCCTGAAGTGTGGGGTGACTGACACGGTGGATGAGTCCCTCCCAGGTACTGAGCTGTTGCAGAAGACAAAACCCCTGCAAACTTCCCAGTACATAGGTGTCATGGTTTAACACTGGCCCAGCAATTAAACGGAATGACAGATGCTCTCTATTAATCCCCCTCTCCTCCCTGATAAAGAAAGGAGAGAATAAGGGAGAGAGACTTAAGGGTTGGAAACTAAACTACATAACTTTAATGAAACAGTAATGATAAGTAGGAAAAATTACTAAATATATACAAATATACAGGAAAATTGACACCACGTTCTTCCCTCCTTCCCCCCAGTAACTCTCACATCACCACCGAGGCTGCAGGGCAGCCCTGGGAAAGTCCAGGCTGGAATCCTGGAGTCGGCAGCAGTCGGGAGCTGGAGGCAGGAACACACAGATTCAGGCTGGCAGGGATCAGGACCACAGGCAGAGGAATAGATGGAATCCTCCCAGGATGCCAAATCAAAAACAGGGAACAGGCGAGGAAGGGAAGCAGGAAGGGCAGGAAGGTGTTTGACCCTTGTGATCCCACAAATTTATACTGAGTATGACGTCTATGGAATGGAATGCTCTGTTTGATCAATTCTGGCATCTATCTTGTCTGGTCCTCCCCAAAGGAGGGATGCAGGTAGGACCTCCTTACTCCTTCTGGAGGGTAAAATGTTCCTCAGAGCTGAGCAGTGTCCTTGGCTCTGCATACCAGTCTCTGGCAGTAACTATAAACATCGAGTGTTATCAGTCCTAGAAGCAGACACTGACTGAGAAACTTGCTGATAATTTCAGCAAGTGCAACTATTTACAAGAGACTTAGCTGAAAGCAAAAGTACAAACCAGAAAATCACCTTTATCCTGGCCCAAACCAGGACAGTAGGGAGGGTGATGTTTATGGTATAGAATATTTCAGTTGGCCGGCGTGGGTCAGCTGCCAGGCTTAGCTCCTCCTAGCCCACTGCATCTGCATGGTTCAAAAGTACCTTTGAACTTGGTCTCTACGGAAACTCATACAGCTGGGGATAAATGAAAACAACACACATTGTTCACACATTATCTCTTTTGCTCTCACAGAATTGGACTCTGCACCCTCTCAAAGCCACAGTTTCTCTGAGCAGAAAAATTATAATTCTGTCTCAGCAAAACCAGGACAAGGTCTTAAACTTCCCTGTATGACTTGAAGTGATTATTGTATTTCCTGAAAATACTGTCAGGGCCCACAGCCACCATGCATTTTTTGTCTTGATGGCTAAGTGCATAATTGGACATCAGAAGGGAGTAGGACTTCTCTTCCCATTGGCACAGGCGTGAAGGAAAACACCAGAAATGTGGACATCAGGTTTAAACTGAAAAGCTCCATTTGGTATATGAACCAGCAGTAAACAAATCTGTCACCCACTGTTTAGAGAGAGATGGTCTGTCTATCAAAACAAGGATTTGATTAGACTTGTTTTGAAAATGTCTGGCTTGTAGGCAAACATTTGTGAACTCTTAAGTTCTCAACATCACAGATCCATGTCACAAGCAAGATTTGGACAGGATGCTGTGTCCACTGGAACACTTGCAATGCTACTACTTTCTGAAACAGTAGTTCTCTCCGTTGGATAATACACGTGAGAATATATTGTGAAACTAAGTAACATGGTAATAAAACTTAACTGTATCTTAACTTCTTCAGAGGTACAAAATAGAAGTCATTGCTACAATCAAGGTTCCAGGTTACCTAATTCTGCAATGTGTGCAGGAATGACATATTCCTATTTTAAACACAGAAATTTTATGTTGCATATGGAAGAAGAATAGAAGGCATTCCTTTTTTGCAATGCGTAGAACTGCACAAAACTCCTGGAAAATAACTAGATACAAATAGCAGTTCTTCTTAATTAGCCTGAATTAAGGTGATGGAGAAAGTAAACCAAAGCTACAGCAACATGTTTTGGTACTAGGATTTCTGAATTACTTCAGTTGATTCAAGGACAAAATTTTATTAGCATTTATACTGAAAGTAGTAAGAGAGACATGTGAGGTGTATGTACTACAGTTTTTTCATAGCTATATCACATTCTGAATCACATCTTCCCCCTGCACCAAGGGGGAGAAAAGCTGAAGTACTGACAAGCCAGGAATTACACAGTACCAAGGAAAAGCTCCAGTGTGCAACTGAAACAGTATGTTAACTGGTATGATATAGATTGTGAAATATTGAGGGAAAATCTGGTCCCCTTCCAGTTTACAAAATGGACTAAATAAGAGCAGCTGTGTGGGTAAATATTTCTGACATTCTTTGGCATTAAGTTGTTAGCTTGATCTTTATCAGTTTTAACAAAGAAATCTTTCAGAAGTTAGATAAGACCTGGGAAATAGTCAAGGGATATTTTTTTGTCAGTTTAAGTCAAAAGCTTCAATCAAGCAGAGTTACTCATTGCTGGAATGCAACAGGACCCTTCTATGTTGGGCTGTTCCATTTTGTAACTCCCCTGTTTACCCTAACCCAACTGACTGTAGCTCTTCAGTGTCCCTTTTACCCCAGCTATGACTGAGGAGATTAAATAAGGCAAAGACAATGACAAATACAAAACATACAATTAAGTCTCATTACATTAATTCATTCTGGGGATAAAAAGGCAATCTTGGAAAGATTTCTCTAGAGAGCAACAGGAATTTTAAACAGCCAAAACAGAACACTGTGACTGCTGGGCACTATAGCCAAGTTCCCAGGGAAATCCTGTGTCTGGTTAAACCACAGGACAGAAGGCAGCCCACAGGTTCCTATCTTATTTCACAGCTGGAGGAATGCTCTTCAGCATGGTTTTCAATTACGGAGGTGCTGTGGCAAGAGCTGTGAAAATTGAATTTTATGAGACATAAGGATGAAAGTCAAGTCATCCTTCAGTTATAAATGTGGTGTAGCTGGGTTTTAGGGATGGCCCTTTGTGCACACTCAGTGTGCTAAACTCTTTAACTCCCTGGGTGGTCCAGGAATTCTTCAGCTGAGCCCTGCACAGAAGAGACCCTCAACTGAGCAAAGACAAAGTGACAGACCCAGCTCCTCACCACCTCCACAACAAAGGATTCAGCTCTTGGAGGAGATCTTCAGATGGAGATTTTAGACAATCCTGAGGATTCTTCTCAGGCAGCTCTTGCTATGCCAATTCAAATTTCTATTCCCAAATAATTCATTTAACATCCTGGGTGGAGAGACTGGCCCTTCCAGAGGCTCCTGATAGTTCCTGCTGCAGAACCATCCAGACTGCAGACAGGTAAGATGTTTGTAACAGTCTGCAGCAACCATTCGTATAGGTGTAGAAATGGTCACACAGAACAGACTCTTTTGTGCATAGTGAATAGAGAAAGATGCTTTAGTTTAAAGTAATCTATAGCAATGGATAACACATGGGCTGAAGTAGTTGTGCAGGATCCTGGGCCATCTGGGATGTGAGAACTGAGTTAGGGGATTATCAGATGACCCAGCAACTCAGGTCACTATCCAGACTGCAACCAACAGGCCTTTGGGGAGATCTGAACAATACCCTATGACAAGGCCTCAGTCATTGTTTTTATTAAACAAACACTGTTAATTTTTTTGTGCAACGCTGCTCAGCCAGAAAACAAATCAGCCCTTCCATCCAAGAAATGTTGCATTTAACAATTAGTCTTTGTCTAGATAAGTCCAATGGTTTCCAAAGTAAATCAGTTATCCCTGCTAAAAGCGACCAGTTCAGTACATGTTACATAAAAAATGTATTGCTCTTCCTTGTCTGAAATATTAGAGAGGACTAAATATTAACAGCTGTTAATGTATTTCCAGATTCTACCAAAACACAAATTTTGTGTTTGTCTAGTCAGTTTTGTCAAAGTAATTTTACAATAAATGTAACAATAGAATAATTAAATTAGACTGCAATTGACACTATTAACCATTGTGCAGGACATTACATGCAGCAGTGCTATTCACAATGTTTCGTTTAAAAAAACCCAAACAAAAACACCCACTTTCATGTAACATGAGCTATAGTGAGAAGGCAAAAAATGTCATTGTATATATATTTTTTAATGAAACTAAAATTTTTATCTCTCACTATAGCCACAAGATAATTGAGTAATTCTGTAGATACTCTTTGAACAACATGTTCAGACCCTAAATATTGTGTGTAGTCACCTAAGTATTGTGCAATTTAAAACAAAGAAAAGCAGTTGCTTCTTAGCAGCTATCCTTAGCATAGATACTAAACTAAACATGTATATTCCCCTAGCCTCCCTCTTTGCAAGCCAAATATTGCTGCAGCTGCAAATATTTCCATGACAACAAGGGTCCACAACAATTGAGAAGACTGACTTATTTTAAATCATAGAATCATAGAATCATAGAATCCTAGGGGTTGGAAGGGACCTCGAAAGATCATCTAGTCCAACCCCCCCTGCCAGAGCAGGGCCACCTAGAGTACATCTCCCAGGAACGTGTCCAGGCGGGTTTTGAATGTCTCCAGTGAAGGAGACTCCACAACCCCCCTGGGCAGCCTGTTCCAGGGCTCTGTCACCCTCACAGTAAAGAAATTTTTTCTGATATTCAACTTGAACCTCCATGCTTCAATTTACACCCATTATCCCTTGTCCTATCGCTGGTCACCACTGAGAAAAGCCTAACTCCATCTCCCTGGCACTCACCCCTTACATATTTGAAAACATTGATGAGGTCACCCCTCAGTCTCCTTTTCTCCAAACTAAAGAGACCCAGCTCCCTCAGCCTATCCTCATAAGGGAGATGCTCCACTCCCTTAATCATCTTAGTAGCCCTGCGCTGGACTCTTTCAAGCACTTCCCTGTCCTTCTTGAACTGAGGGGCCCAGAACTGGACACAATACTCCAGGTGCGGCCTCACCAATGCAGAATAGAGGGGGAGGAGAACCTCTCTTGACCTACTGACCACACCCTTTCTAATGCACCCCAGGATGCCATTGGCCTTCTTGGCCACAAGGGCACATTGCTGGCTCATGGTCATCTTCTTGTCTACCAGGACCCCCAGGTCTCTTTCACCTACACTGCTCTCCAGCAGGTCGCAGCAGTATTCAGCTGATCATGCCTGAATGTATTACACACGATCTAATCTCTGGTTTAATCTCAGGGTTTGCTTGAAAAATGAAATTAGGCCATTGTATTTATAGTAAAGTTCCAAAACCTTAAATAATACAGATCACTTTGCCTCTACACTGTACTGTTCTATTCCCTGCAAATATCTGCGACCTGTGTGTTTGCAGGACAGGAGCTGATCTCTTTATGATACATAACACTTCTATTAGGATCTTTAGGAGTTCTGTTTCGGTGAAGATTATTTATGGAAGGGTGCTTATTATACAAAAGAAGGTGGATATTGACCTGGAAGATCTGATTTTATTTTCTTGACTTTAAGAAATAGCCTGAATTTGTGGCTGCACTTTGTTCTCTATAAAATGGTATTATTAATATTTGTATTTTAAAGATAGTTCTTAAGAGCCAATTTAATAAAATCTGAATACAATGTTAAGGATTACTGTATGAAGGTGCACATTGTTATTCAGCAGATCTCCTCCTTGCAGGTATTTAATCACAGTTAGTACCTCATTTTCACAAAGTACTAGACCTCACATGTAGCCTCCTGTATCACTTCAGTGAAGCCTTAATATGAAGCTGACATGTACTTAAGCTGGTTTTTTAACTAAGTTAAAAAGGGGGATCTCCTTCTTTCTTGGGATATTAACCATGTCCTCATAATTCCTCCTCTGCCATGCCAGCATAAGAATTTGGGCCCCTGCCCAGTGACCCAGGTAGGGGAACACTGATCTATCAAATAACCAAACTTTCAGCTGCATCAGTTCACCATAGGACTGCAGAAATGGTATGACTTCTTTTCATATACTGCAGGGTTTGTTGGATGCAAGAACAAGCATTCAGGGACAGAGAAGAACAGACTGTTTTTACTGAGAACACTGATCTAAGTAAACAACAAATTGCAACTTGAAGATATGTTCATGCTCCAGCTAGCCACAAATAAAACCAATTGCTTTGAACAGTGCATTTCTGGGGTGAAATGATACTATGCCATTAAGGTCACCACCACAAAAGAAAAGGAGCAGCTGTATAATCACTTACATGGCTATCAGCTGAATTATTAACACATATTGTAATTAGGCAAGGTGGGTAAGTTCATTCACAGTGATAAAGTAATGCTGTCATTAAGGGAATCAGCTGAAAATACAGACTTTGTAAGTCATGTCACCTTTGAGATTGTTAGCACTGGTAATAATGAAAAATAAACCAGCTAAAAAAAGACTACAAGACACTTTCAGCCCAATCTGTTTTTTGTTCCTCTACCCAGAGAACAGCTGCTCTATCACAAGGGAGGAGCTGGAGCAGTGATTATTAAAAAGGGCCAGAGCTGCTGCTGAAAATGCATGAGTAAAAACACTGTTCTAAACCCCAGGCAGAATCTAGAGAGCTGGCAGAAAAATACTTGTTTTCTCTCAAGATGAATATGGAATTATAATAGAAAAAACCCAAAATCTGTTTAAGTTCTAAGATTGCCTTTTGTTTGTAATCTTAACACACATTGTTTGTTCCAAACCCATTTTTTGTATATCACTTTATCATGTCTTCTACACTCCATTTCCCGGGAATTTATGTTTGCTGAGGGAGTGGTTACCTAATCAAGCAAAAAGGTGACTCATTACTCTAGGTATAGCTAGGTATATCTTAGTATCTAAGAGCTGTTAACAGACATATTAATGGGAAAAAGCCACCAATCTTTTTGGACTAATCTAAATTTTCAGCATCCTATCCAAAGACAGAGTTTCACAGATTAACTATACTTCAAGCACTTTATTTTCTTCCAAATACTTTTGTGTTCCATCGTCTACCTGACAATTGTGTTCAATGCCCTCTAGGTCTTGTATTAGAAAAAGGCAGTAATTCACTGCTCACTTTTTCTGTGTCACTCATGATGTTATACATCTCTGTCATATGCCTCCTTAACTATAGTCTTCTGAATTATTATTATGTACACAGCTTTGAGTCTTTGTCACTCATCTATTTGACTGCAGTATTCCAAGACCATGTTTCAAATGACTCAAGAATATGGGTTCAGGGCATAACGATTTATAGGCTTGAACACATGGCAAAACATGATCTTAAGGTGTCCTTGCTCATTACACGGAGGACTGGATTATATGACCTTTAGAGGTCCCTTCCAACACAACCCCACTTTCTATGATTCTGTGATTCAGACACCTGAAGAAGGCTTAAGTCATGAGTCAATATTGTCCTGCATTAAGCTCAGGTAAAGACAACTTGGTTTCTATATGGCCCATATACTCACACTTTATTTTTCTAACCCCCTGAAGACTGAGAGGCATGCACTCCAATACTGCTGGCAAAAATCCAGAGATAAGATATAGGCAAAATGAAATTTAAATACCTTGTGATTGCACATGTTGAAACTTAATTTAAGGTAAGGTACAACTTTCAGTTAACTGCTGCTGAAACTATCAAATCTTTCACAAAGCCATCCTGGTTCAGTGTAGTACTCTGTCAGCTTTGATGCCCAACAGCCTGAGAACAAAACAACAAGACTCAGGTTTGTTGCATTTAATTTTATACACTGGCCTAAGTCACCACAGTTACTAGCAGTTGTTCTAATTCCCTCCAAACTGTTTCCTGGAGCTACTCATATCTTACTTTGTGGGATTTTCAGGAGATTCATGTCTGCAGGACAGTGAATCAGGTGTCTAAAGTTAGACATGATGGCAAGGTCAAGCACTGTGAAGATCACTCACCATAATCCTTGTTAAGGATCAAGTGCAGTTACAAAAGCATCTCAAACAGCTAAGTTATTCTGTCCCTCTGCCCAGAAACCAATTGCAATACTTACAGTAACAATGATGGTGGTTTATATTATTAGTTTTTTATTAGTCTTGTTCATTACACAAGATTCATAAAATGGCCGTGTTTGAGAAGGAAAGTCACAAGCAACTGACTCAAACAGTGCCATTTGTGGAGGCAGTGAGTGTTTCCTTCCTACTTAATGTGGAGTCAGTCCTTCAGCATTGAAAAAACCCTGCACCCATACTTTGGCTATTGATGGCTCAATGTCAAACTTCCCATTCCTCAACACAATCACAGACACTAACAAGGTTCAGCTATGGCATCATTTAATTAAAAGATATCAAAGCACAACAAAATATCTAGCTTGTTTTGCCATTAAGGACTGGATTTGGTACCTAACCACAGTTGACTCAGTTCATCGAGATTACAAAAGTTTCCAATGTGCCCGTACGCTGCCATCTCGGAGGTTTTGGGGGGTCTGTTTCTTCCATTTCTGTGTTCTCTCTTGCACTCTTACTCGGATATCTTGTATGCCCGTGGGCACTCCAGAGAGCTCTACACCCTTCTGTAAGGCTGCAAGAGGTGGGTTGCTGTGGAAAACCAACAGCTCCTTATTCCTTTAAAATTGAAAGGCTACGGGTAATTTTCGCATTTATTTCCATCTTATTCCCTGGCCAGCCCTGACGTGGGGACACCGCTACCGGCTCTGCCGGCTTTGGCAGCCTGCGGGCCATGCTTACCGAAAGCAAGCAGGAGACAGGGACAGAGGTCCCTGACACCTTCCACATCTCCCCGCAAGGGGAGGAAAGAAAGAGGGTCAAACCAAAAGAACCAGAAGCCCTGAACGAGAGGGAACGAGCCTGCTGGACCGCAGAAATGAGCCTACAAATGACTGTGTCTGGAAGCCACCGCCCGCACACCCGCTCTCGAAAAGCGAAGCACACAACAACCCCTCCTGTGGGAACCAAACCCCGGCGGTCAACCCGGCCCTCCCGGGCAGCGCGCAGCCTCCGCCCGCCCCGAGCCCTGCCTCCGCTGCCGGCTTTCGGCGCCTGCGCGGTCCCGTTCCCGGTTCTCGGTACGGGTTCTAGGTGCCGGTTCTCGGTGCCGAGCGCGGCCATGCAGGCGCTGCGGTTATGGCCGCTGTGGCTGCAGGGCCTGGCACTGGTGTGTGGCTGCGCCAGGCTGGGGGTGGCACACCTCACCGCCACGACTGCGCCAGCACCTGCGCTGGGTAAGGAGGGGCGGGGAGCCGCGGGGCTGCGCGTAGCCGTTCCCTTTCTCCCAGCGAACGCGGGGGCTTCCCGGCGTGTTTCTTCTCTCTGGAAGCCCCGCTCGCCCCAGAGCAGGGCTGCGGGGAGGACGGAAGGGACGGGCAATGGCCCCCGCTCGCCTCGAGGCCTGCAGAGGCCCAGCGCCACCCGGCAGCGCCGTCTGGAGAGCTGGAGGAGCGCGGGGGTTCCCCCGGTTCTCCCCTTCTCGTCCTCTGCCTCGGAGCGGGCTGGTCCCGTGTGGTGCCTTCCCGCCGGCTGCTCCGGGCGTCCCGGCACAGGGGGGGGCGGTGGCCCTGGGGTCTGTGGTGCTGGGCGGCCGGCAGGGCCTGGGGTGATGCAGGGAGACAGCACTCGCATGGGTTTCCTCTGTCCTGGCTGCTGGTGAGGAGTGTGGCTTGGAAGGAGAAGCCGATGGAGAGAGAGGCTGCTGCCGTCCTGCTTGTTCTGTTGATGTCGTTGATCTCGTAGCCGCTTTTGGAAAGCGGGTGGTGAAAGCTCGTCTTCAGATTTAGTTGCCATGAGTGGATGTGGCCAGAAAAGTGCATGTCAGGTTAGTTTGTATTACATTAGGAGTGGCATTGACCTGTGTTTTTAGAGTCTAGCTTGAGGTGTTTCATTACTTTTATGGAAGGGTTTATACTTGAAATGGACATGTCCAACATTGAGGGTCAGTTCAACTTGGGGCAGAAGAGAAAAGGAGCTGTGGGTGTTCCTCACTTACTAGAGGGGGGGAAAGAACAAAAGGTGGAGCTGCTATTAACTGCAGGTTTATCAGTTTCTTTCTAATAGTTCTGAGAAATGTAAAAAACCGCAGAGTTTGGTTGGAGCCAAAAATCCAGTTCAATTGCAATGGATTTGCTTATGGCTTCTTTAGGAAAGAAGTTTGTTATTATTGATTTGAGTTTAGGAACTTGCTCATGAAACAAAGTTAGTTGTTGATGTGGAGAAGGATTGTGTTATTATATAGAAAGATGTGTTTATTCCTTTAGGGAATAAACATTAGAAATAAGGTTGAAGTGAAAAAAGATGGATTGTTACACCATACAACCAGTAGTATTTTAATCTCAATTTGAAACAGTTGGAAAAGAGTAGGGAGGTAGACTGGTTAAGTATTAGATGCATGTCTGGTAGTGAAGTGGTGCTTTTGAGAAGAGAGAGATGGCAGTTTCATGGTAGCTATGCAAGACCAGGACCTTGTGTTACATTTTCCTGTTCAGCACCTGAATTCAACAGGGCTACATTGAGACACAGCAGGGCAACACAGGCTGTGTTGTTCCCTGTTTCAGAGAATACCTGGAAGAATATGGTTTTAATTGCTGGAGCAGAAGGAAGGTTGAGGTGAAATGAGTACTTGGAGAAAGTACTCCTCCTATAGGAGGGAACAACTGTTTTAAGTCGATCAGCACTGTTTCCTTGAGAATAGGGGCAGAGAACAAATTAAAAGAAATAAACTGGAATAATATAGGTGTTGAAAGATTTCTGATTATCTGGGCAGTTGCACTACTTTGGTTTGGTGTTTTGTTTGGGCTTTTTGGGGGGAGTAATAAGATGATCTCACTGATCTTAATCTGATATTGCAGTCACCAGTCCTTAGCCTATGCTGGTGTAGAGCCTTGTCCTAAAGAAGAAATAATCCCTGCATATGCTACCTCAATGCAGCAATACATTTTAGAAAAGATGGGGAGAAGCTGTTTTTAAACACAACAGGGTTTTATTGTTGGTGTTATTCTATCTTACCTGTATTGTGTGGAGAAGCAGCCTTTATTCTGTATTTGTGCATTGTTACCCTGGTCCAGGACTGTCTTGTAGAAAGTGAGGCCAAGCAGATAATTGGTGTGTAGTCAAACTGGTATGATTCACACTTTTTGCAATCTTGTGAGAAGATCTTCATACAGATCTTACACTAGATTGTTTTGGTAAAATTACACCAGTTATTAAAGTGATGCTTCCACTGCTTGGTAAACTAGGCTTGGTATGTAAAAATGATTTATCATTTTATTACATATTAGATGATTAATGCTGATGGTATATGCCAATGTAGGAGTAATGATTATTCGTCAGACACATACATTAGTTATTGCTGTTTAAAATACAGTGTGAGTTATTGCTGGTAATGGTGCTGTGGCTTACATTTTTTTTTTTCCCATAATAAAAATAGTAGTTCCTTGAAATATTGGAGGGAGGTTGTCAATTTGATATATATTAGAATTTAAAAAAAATTAAAATTGTTTTGGTTGAATGTGCTTGTACACATGATGCTATAGCAGGGTGGAGTGGAGGGGTGGTTTGTTGGGTTTTTATTCTTTTTTTGCTTGAGAAGTATTTTCACAGAATCACACGGAAAAACAGGATGTTAGGAGTTGGAAGTGACCTCAAGAGATTGAGTCCAACCCCCCTGAGCAGGGTCACCTAGTATAGGTCACACAGAAACACATCCAGGCAGGTTTTGAATGTCTCCACAGTGAACACTTGTAACTGATGGAAAATTTGTATAGTCAAGTAACAGTAATATCAAATATATATTATATTTGAGATATATGTTGTGATGATACTTTGAAGTATTTTTCATTAAGATTCTTTTATGCTGGTCTTATATATAGACTTTATGTTTATTATATATTTTTAAAAAATAATTTAAGCCCCCATCTGTTAATTGTATGCCAAAACAGATTATCTGCTATAATATCTCAGTCTACTGTTAGGGCAGTTAAAGAAGATAAGTACAATGAAAAGCTTGTGCAATTACCTCCTTTGGTGATAATCTAAGGAAAATTAAATTTCTTCACTTAATTGTAAATAATCCAGTATTGAGAATGTAACCTAGAGTATTTTTTTAGAAGCCCTTTGTGTACCTGCATGCTTCTGACAGTACCTTGCTAATTCTTGTTCAGCAAGCTGGTTTGTTTAGACGTTTGACATCTTAAATTGAAAATGTAATGAAGTATTTTTATAATACGTGTTGTGGTAGACCATGTGGAATAATCCCACTGGAAATTTTTGAGTCTGATCTGAAAACTGTGAATCTGCTTTTTGTGTCTTTTTTCCATGAATTGTTAACGGGCCTTATACTTTATCTGTTTCTCAATTAATTGGTACTGGTAACACTAATTGGTACCAGATAAACTAGTGTGTTTTATTTTTCTATGCGAATATATTAAAGGTAAGTATACTCGTACATGAAATGCACTTAATGTTAAGAACTAATACCAGAAAAATATAATACTGCATTATGAAAATGTGGTTGTGTCAAAACATGCCAATCATTTAGCTCAAATTGGTATCTGCTTGTGACTAATGCAGTTGTTCATTAAAAGTAGAATCGGGTTCCAGACTTGTAGATGTTTCCCCTTGCATTTATGATATTTGTGGAAATAATAAAATTAGTTTCATTAAATAGTATTACAAATGATCAGAGGAGCTACAGTTATTGTAAGAAGACCAGGAGAGAAGACCCTTCCTCATCTGTGAAGTAGTTCATTTAGGTCAAGACTGTGGCATGCATGTGGTCCTTTTGGCAAAAAATTATGTCTACAGTGTGGATTAAAAAAAGACTAGTCCTAAGATGATCAGCATCCATTGCTTCTAAATGGAAGTCATAGCCTTTGGCTGGAATCCTTGGGGAATGTGAACATCAGTAAATATTTGCTCTTTCTAGGATAGAAGATTAAGTCCTTCTGCATCACTTGGCTTTTCAGCCTTATTTTAGAGTTCTTGTTCATCTTATTACAAAATAATTGTGTCCTGTGTTTGAAAATATTTTTATTTTTACTGAAAATCATGTCATTTGGAGAACTTTAACTTTGAAAAACTTTTTTCACCCTGGAAAAGGATCAGTATCTATGGAAGGGGGACTAGCCCTAATAAGGAGTTACCTTCTGCTAAGCTTTAAAGATGCAAAACTTGAAAAGTTCTCTAAGCTGAAGTGTAAAAATTGTTAGAAATTCAGCTCTTGGATTCAATTTCCCCTCTTGTCCTTAAAGAAAGCACCTTTAAGGTAGGTTTGAATTGTGCTGAAACTGAAATACTTTGTATCTGTTCTCTGGGGTTCTGGCAAGGAATTACTTCAGTCAAAATCTTTGCTTGTCTCTAGAAGTAGAAAAAAAAAGAAAATAGGCTAAATATTAAGTTAAATGTTTGACATTTACTGAGTAAATATAAATGTATAATTTGTGTGTCGTGGTGTTTTTTTTCCTAGCATGTTCAGAATTTTCTCAGAGGTCCTGTGAAGAATGTCTAAAAAACATTTCGGTAAGATTTCTGACATCCTTACTGATTGATGAGAATTTGGTGATTTTTTTCTATTGAATGTGAAATCAAATTTTTAGGATATGTTTGGGTGTTTGGTAAGGTTTGAATTTTCTTTTTAATGGTGAATCTAGTCAAACTACCCTTAAGAGGAAGTCAAGATCAGTCAGTTCCAGCATCTGTTCTTTTATAGATGGTAGAGTCAACTCATGTGCTGTGATGCCCATGTGCTTTCACTTTGCCAGGGTTACTCCATGGTTTGGTTACTCAGGGTATTTCTCTGCTTTCATTTCGTGTATGCTGAATAGGAGAACTGGGAAAACAATGTAAATAAGTAAAAATGTATTTCTCTGGGGATGTCCCAAGTGACAACTTTGCTTAAAATTAAAGCTTAGCATGACAGGTTTTTAAAAAATATTATTCTAGGTAAAGCATAGCTCCTGGATGAGCTTGTTCTGTAATGAATTAAAAAAAACCCTGTTACATCAAGGATTCCTTTCATTATCATCCAAAACTTCTTCACTGGTTGAACTGTGTGGTAGTGGAATTTTGCATGGGTATTGATTTTTTTTTTTTTTTTTTTTTAACACATGAAAAACAAAATTTAGGCTTGATGCTTAGTCCTTAAAGATACCAGGTGTGTTAAAATTCTGACCAGTTACAAGATCATAAAGCTATTTCTTTTACCTATAAGTACAAAATGTACTTATTCACAATTTAGTTCTGTCTTATGTAGGACTTTAAGGCTTCTATATGCTTCATACTACAAATCACTTTTGATGTATACAGCATTGTACTCAAGAATTCCGTCTGTGGAGAGGAGTACTAAATTGTAAGCTCATTTTGAAGATAAATAATTTGTTGGTTTTTTTTCTTTTGCACAGTGCCTTTGGTGTTATACTGAAAATACTTGTATTGATTATCCTGTAAGAAGTATTATTCCACCATCTTCACTATGTTCCCTCTCAAATGCTCGGTGGGGAGTTTGCTGGGGTGAGTACTAATTTGGCTTTTGCTTTAGAGAATTCTGTATGAGTATGGTTAAAGTAAGACTACCACTTACTCAAATGTTTCCTGATAATTTACTTGAAGGGTCAGGGAGAGGAGGCAATTGTTATGATTTGAAGCAATACTCTCTAAACTTCTGCACTTACAAACAGTCATTTTTAAGGGTTCTTTGTGAACAGCCAAAGGTAAGTTCAGTTATGCTGTTCCAGTGGCTTTAAAACATTTACTGTCTAGTGGAATACTGTTGATGATAGAGTCTAGACTGGGAACCAGTCACATTGGAATGTTTCAAGTGTTGTATGTATGTAGTCAGAATTAACATGTTTTTTAAACCATCCTTCTGAGGTACAAAGAAATAAGACCATTCCCTGTTGACAAAAGGTGACCATTCTTATTTTTAAAAATTCCTTAAAATATCAGTTGATGTGCCTGGATCTCCACTTTTTATAGTATATTCCAGTGGCAGCAGTGATCCAATACCACAAAAATGGATCCACCCCCAAATTTCTGAGTGCTGTTTTTGATTAAACAAATGAAAAAACAGCATGGGCTCTGGGTGCTGAAGGCAATGCAGTTAAGGTGGAAAAAGGAATTTGTAGAGTGCCGCCATGGGTTGTAGGACTTCCTCATTTAATTGTTCTTTGATTTCCTTTTGCTTTACATGTTGTATTACAACATACAGTACAGTGCATATGCTGCAACTGAGGTGAAATCTTTGCAGCAGTTTTTAGAGTACTGTGTGTACAGATCTAAATCCAGACTGGACTGGAACAGAGAAAAAGTGAGACACCGGAAAGCTTCTCATATGAAATAAGTATACAGCTCCAGTCCAGCAAAGCAAAGGCTTGCTGCTTTCAGTGTTTGCTTACAAGAGACTAAGCAAAAAAAAAAAAAACCAAAAACACAGGTGGAGGTGAGCAATCTTTGACTGTGTTAACTGAAAATTAGGGGAAATTTACCACATTTAGAGCAGTGAGATTATGCAGTAATCTGCTTTAGAGTAGTGGAGATAAAAGATTGCTCTTAAAATGAAGTGTGCAGCTTTCTGAACACTACGAAGTTGTATAATCCCTGCAAACAGAGGGACTAAATTGGATGGTACAGGAGAAGTTTACCAATTCTTTATTCCTAGCAGAAGGGCTCTGTGCTTTGTTTTGTGAGAGAAAGCATTTATGCTTAGACTTCTGGAGTTTTTTTAGAGCTCCTGCCAACAGCTAAGTACCTACACAGCTGCTTGCTCCCTCCTGCCCCCACCTCTAATGGGATGGGGGAAGAAAACAAATAACAAAAGCAAGAAAGCCCATGGTTTGAGATGGAAACAGTTTAATATGTGAAGGAAAAAAGGGAAGAGGGGAAAAAGAACAAACCAAAACAAATGAGCAAGCAAAGGAAGTTGCATACTAACTCCTACAGGCAGACTGATGCCCATCCCATCCCCAAGCAGTAGTCACCTTGGAAGCCAGACACACCCTTCTCTTTTTTCTTTTATCTTGGGTTTTTTTGCTGGTCATGGCATTATACTGTATGGAATATGCCTATGGCCAGTTTGCATCAACTTTTCTGGCAGGGTCTCCCCCGACCTCTAAAACTTCTTGCCTACCTCCAGCACCACTTGCTGAGGAGTACAGAGTGGGTGTGTGAAAAAGAAAACATCTTGATACACTTCAAACCTGTTCAGCAAGAGCCAAAACCTCAGTGTGTTATCAGCACTGAAGAAACAGCCAGAAATCCAAAATGCAGCATCATAGCAGTTGCTGTGGAGAAAGTTAACTCAGTACCGTCCTTTTGCAAGCAGAATAAAAATTTTGTGATGGAGCTCATTCTAAGAAAAAAAAAAAAGAAGTGGGAAAAAACCACCACCAACAAAAATATTGTGCAGATATGCATTTCGTTAATAGTGTTTTTACAAATTATATGCAGCAACATGCTATGGGATGGATGTATAGTCTTATTCAGTCTGTCCCCTTTGGATAGACAGGAAAATTAATTACCTTGTGAGTGCAGTAGTGATGTTTTTTTCTTTTTGCAAATAAAATGGAAGTGAGCCTTGGCTCAGTGTTGCTGAAAATGAAGATGAATATTGCAGCTCTCAAAGTCAAAAATTAATTACTAGCTTCCAATTTTAGTTTTATATGGCATAAGATACATTGACACATTATTAACCAGTGTTGAAGAAAAAAGAAACAATGTAATACAAAGTAGCTTAATTGTATTACTTTTCATGAATAGTAACCACATGAAATAGTGAAGACAGGGATGAGGACAGGACTGAAAAGTAGCCATCTTTTTCATTGTTTGAAGTTCAAAATATATTTTTTGCTTCTATATATTTTTTGCTATATATTTGCTTTGCAATATATATTGAAGTTCAAAATTATATTTTTTGCTTCAGTTAAATAGTATACTTTGAAAAAAAAAAAGATTAAAACAATTTTTTTGTTTTTACTTCACTAAATGAAGCATATTTGCTTGTAACTTAGGGAAGTAACACAGTGAGAAATGTGGTATGGTGAAATGTGTCACTCAGAATTTCCATATTCAGAGCTTCTTTGTGTATTGTAATTAGAAATTATGTATGAATCTGTATTATAAACTGTAACCAGTAAATAATAACACAAAAAACACTTGCTATGATGTATTATTTGGCAGGGAGGATATGCCTTGGTGAGACATGAGTGGGTGAGATCTGTGGAGAAGTAACAGGCTCTTCTACTCTTGCAGTGATCAGATGAACTTCACTCACTGAATTTGACTCTCTAGTACCCTGAAGCAGTAAGAAGTGCATGTGCAGCTTACTTGGTGTTACTGCAGCAGCATGAAGCTGTCCAGAGGGATTTATGTGGGAGAAGAGACAGCTTCCCCACCTCATCCCCATCATGTTTTAATTATAGACAGTATAGGGGGTTCTGTAGGGGGTTCTGTTTAGTTTTATCAGTGTTACAACTCCTCTATAGCTTTACTTCTGTCATCCTGTTTGCTTTCTTCTTGGACCTCACCCTTTTTCAGGACATCAGGTTTCTGGTTCTTTTTTTATGGATTCCATCCTGTCCTGGTTTAAACAAGTGCAGTTGTTACAATGTATGTTGTCAAAATAACACCCCCAGCCCCATTTGTTAATTGCTTTTTGAACATGGATGATGATTTTCTTTGGACATAGAAAATGACTTAGGAACTCTTATGGAGAATTTTTTATCAACCTCTCCAAACCCTGTCACATTCTCATCTTATTTCATTTTGCTCTTTCTCTAACTGCAGTGTGTAACGTGTGTACACTGCTTGTAAATCTAGGATTATTTTGTTCTTGCTGTATGTTTGGCTAATGTCATGATTAAGAGGGCAGAACTGTGGAATCACACTAGTAGATATATATCATATAAAGTATTACAGGATGACTTTCTATAATGTGATATATGTAAAAAGCAATTTTACTCAATGTCTGTTCAGTGTAGATTATGCACAGTGGCAAAATTTGAATGTGAAAGGAATGTGAGTTTTAACTGGCATAGCTGCACAGAACTGTAGTTTTGTTTTCTGGTTTAGTTGGTTGGTTTTTGTGGTTTTTTTGTATACAGAGATGAAAAAATGCTCGGGAAGGAGGGGAAGAATTATCAGAAAGACCGTTTTTAATGCTGGACTCTTAACAAGTTGAATATATTCATATTTTTCAGTAAACTTTGAAGCTTTAATAATTGCGATAGCTGTAGTAGCTGGACTCATTCTGGTGTTCATAACAGTCTGTTGCTGTTACTGCTGTTACTGCAGAAGACGTTCCAGGAGGTAAATACTTGTGTTTGTTTGTTTCCTTTATTAACTCTGCTGTCCTGTATACTAATAATATTTTCATTTGGAAGCGATTTTGGTCACTGCCCTTTATTTGTTCTACACAGCTGAAAAAAGTGTTTAGTGGAAGGCAGTATGATACTGGAAATAATACTGGAGTGATCTTGAAGTGATATTTTTTGCTGTAGCATCATAGATGTGTTCCTAAAACAAATTATTGCTTTACACTTCTACATTTTATGCTTCCTTATTAAGATTGGAGACTAAATATTTCAATGGCCAAATACATGCTGCTTCTGATAACAGAAGAAATAATTTCTTGCAAGGCCAGGTCATGGTACAGCAAAAAGGGACTAGGTGGGTAACAACTAATTGAGCATCACTGTACTTACAGCACTTGCTATTGAACCTTCAGAGTTTGCTCTAGGATCTGTCAGCAGACTGTCAGTATCTGTGTAGTTGTCTTTGCCAGTTCAACAAAATATTCTAAACCTAAGGTGATACTTCTTTTGCTTGAGGATACTATGAGTGACTTCCTTGTTTTCAGGTAAAGTAATATTGCAAAAATCAATTGCTCATTAGATCTTGGAGGACTTATAAAAGTTGTTTTTTTTCTTTTTAATGGCTTCTCTTTAACTGGCTAGTAGCTTTCAAAGGAAGGGGAACAGCTGATGAGTAAATAAAATGGGTAAGTTAGTGCCACCATGTGATCAGTGTTTATTCCCTAATGAAGCACCTAAAAAGCCTTGTTTATTGGGACAGCACAGTATGTTTCCTTCTATCACTGAAGTTTTAGAACTCAGGTTTCTGGGTAGTGTAGTTTCAGCTAGTTCCTTTTGTCCTTCATTATTTCTTATGTGAACAAAATGTGGACCTGCAATAATTTCTATACTACATCAGATGCCTCTAATTCATTGTTCTTGTTTGAAAGTTGTTTGGTTTTCCAAAGAGTGTGTGCAGCTGCACAGTATTTAGTGCTGAACTTCAAGCCAGAGAAATAGGGTACATTTGTAACTTTAAGGAAGCAAGGAAATAATTGTAAATAACGTTTTTCCCTTCTCTCTTCTCTGTGGAAGATGGATTCACCTGTTCTGCCTGTAGATTGGTCCACCAAATCTGTCCTACTGCAAAAACTGATAACCTTTAGCCTTGTGCTGATAAGGCCTTGAAGATTTATAAAACTGTTTTAGACTTTATGTAAGATCTGCCAACATCTTCTGCAGAACTGAGTAGGTCCCTGTGGCTGACACACCAACAAATAAAGCTTGATTCTTGTGAAAAGAGAGATTTGTGTCAGACTTCAGTTTTAGTAACTAAGTTGTCAACCAGTGCTGCTAACATCTAATTCTAAAAATAGAGGCTTAGTTGAGAGTGATCTTATGCCAGGACTCCAAAGGTGCCAAGCTTAATCTTCTGACACTTAAAGCATTTAAAGGTCTTGTCAGACCGTGGTCCAGCTTTTTCAGGAGGATTCAGAAAGTATTATTACACTGAAGCCTGATGTATTACTGGCTCTAAACCCACTGCTTCTTAGCAGGTATTCTTTTGCTGTCTGCTTCCTCCATTTTGGGGACTCCTTTCCCATGAAATGAACTTGTTTAAATGATTTGGGAGAAGAAAAATTAGTAGAAATGTAGTATTAGAGTTGTTTATACAAACCCTTATGTGTATCACCTCAGATTGTAACCTCGCTTTTACAGGAGTGTCAGTATTCCTTCTTGGAGTTTTTAAGCTGTGGGATTTCATTTTTAGGAAGCCAGCATTTATCTTTTAATTGAATCCCAACATAAGTAACATAGCTGGCTCACCTCAGGCCATCTCTACCACAGGAATCCTAGGAATATTGGTGCATTGTTTCAGTTCATTATTTTTATCCTATGTTTGTACTATAAGCATCTGGTTCTGTTCACTTGAGAGATAACTGTACTAGATAGACTCTCTTGAGTTAATTCAGCTTAATTTGTATTACATCTATACACACATATATAAAACTATATATTGTATTAATTTATATCATTTCAGACTTTCTGATTCGGGAAATCAGAAGTCTGATTTTGGAAAAAAATTCCTTCAAAGTGTCTAGAAATCAAAATATATTTAATGCCTTTTTAATCACAGGGAAGAAATGTATTTTGTGAATCCTATGCCAGCATTTTATTTATTTGATGGCTTTACATTTTGCACACACCAAGTTGAAGTGAGAATATTGCATAGTTGTAAGACTGTGTATGGGTCTCTAATAAAGCAGTTTTACAGCAGAGTGCCCAAGAATGCTAGCTGCTAGTTTTCCTAGATATGATAATTTAGGGAACTGTATAGTTTTACAAAAAGGCTCTAACACTTTTCCAATAAAGGTACCCTGCTGCATCTGTTTCCTGCTGCCAAGCTATCCCAAGATTTTTCTAATTCTTAAAGGGGATACAGAAAAGGAGGAACTAGAAAATTTGTATGTGAAATGTTACATGGATTCTAAATGACCGGAATGTATTTAAATTATGAGATATTTAAAGAGATGTAGATACCTGGTTTAGCAGATAAAAAATTGAGTTCAGATTTCCAGTTCTGGTATCTGTAATTTTTTGTCTATTAAAACATTTGACATGCTAAAATTAACCACTGGATGTCACTCTTGTTTAATTTATATGTTGGTCGCTGTAGATGTGTGGTACTGCAACTGCTCATTTTGCTATTAGCAAGTGTATTAACATTTTAAACATGCATATAAAAAATCTTCATATAGTGCATTCAGTGTTGGAAAATGATTAGCACCTGGAGAAGTGTGGCAGGTGTCCATACACTAATCCTGAAAAATTGTCATTAATTCTGTCAGAAAAAATAACAGACAAATACTGTTTGGCATTTGCTTTTTAGTTCTGTAATTCTTGTATGGTCTAACAGTTAAGTGAAACTGTGCTTTTTCCAAAGCAGTCCACAAAGCTTAAGTCCCTGCATTCAGTAGAGCATATCTGCAGATGCACAGCTCACTTATACTGTCCAGGCTCAGCATTTTTCAGAATCACACATCTGGTGCACTCAGGTAAATCCTTGCTCATTCCAGAACAGGGAAGGCAGCTGCCAAAGCAGTTCACACAAACTGCTTTCCTGGGGGCAGTTTGAGATTGGATAGTGATGGTTGTTAGAAAGATAAATTGTTCTGGCATCAAAAGCTTATGAACTATCAATCTTCTTCCAGGGGGAAACAATGGACTTAACTGTGCATGTGCAGTACATTTAGTTTAAAATGGGGTGTGACACATGGGGAAAATGGCAAGTAGGAGTCCTGCTTCTGAAATAGTCTGCCACCTGTTCCTAAGAGCTTTTAAATTGTGCTATGAAGTCTGAAGGGCACATGACTACAGTGAGTAATTACTACACTTGGGTAATATCACAGTGGAAGGATAATTCTTCAAATTTGTCAGTTGTACTTATTCATCAATGAAATTTTATGTGAATCTTAAGAAGTATGTTGGGTCAGACTTAAACTCTTTTTGAAAATAAGTCAAATGACTAAGCAGTGATTGCATAGTAGTGAAATTGCTTTTTCCTCCTATTATGTTTACCTTCCCTTCTTATTTTTCTAGTAGACCAGATGAAGAAGAAGAAGAGCTAGCTAGAAAGAGAGAGGAACGAAGACTACAGTCTCTTCAGAGGTACATCTTGACAGCTTGATATGTAGCTAAAATCTGATTAGGAACCTGTATTTCCATAAGTGAACACAGAGCAAGCAGGTTGATGCTTACGGTGGCAGGTACCACAAATGTTCTGTGCCTGTTCTGTGCCAGCCAAAAGCAAACAGAAGAGGTGTGTCTGAAGTCTTGTCTAGTATTTCCTGGACTGATGCCTGTCTGTGGTCTGAAGTACTACCTAAGTGAGGCTGGGAATCAGAGGTGAAAACCACTTTTTATGTTCATTTGATAACTGGTCCTTTTTCTTTTAAAATCTGATGGGAAAGGCAGAGAAGTTGATAGATAACTACTAGGAATTTTGCTCAAGAAAGGGGAAACTTTGTCTCAGATCTCACTTTAGATTAATTTCACATTTTCATCCTTCCTGTTAAAGCTGTAGTACAGTGTAGAAAGACGTGCAAGAGTCAGCAGTTATACAGTGCTTCTCAGTGAGAACAGCATGTTTTTTGCTGCTTAGTTCTCCAGTGACTTTTCATGTTTTTTTATGCTATTTGTCAGATGAACAATTTTTATAGGTAGAACCCTGATAAATACAAGTCTAATGTTGCTTTTCTATCACAAATTCCTTTTATGGTCTTTATTTTGGAGATGCAAATGGATTAACTTCAGCAGAATAAGAAGTGAATCCTAACCAAAGTAATGCTAGGCTTGGAGCTGTCTTGTGGGTTTGAATCCCCAGAGACTGAGAAGGAAATTGATCTCAGGTTTTCTTCTTTCTGATTATGTTCTCTAAATACTTGGCTGCCAAGTAGCAAATGGGCATCTTCACTGCCTTGCTCATGCCTGCTGTTTTCTCCTAGACTCAGACTGGTTGTTAATGAGCAGGGACCACAGGGAGCAAGGCATATATACTTGTTCCCAGGTGAGATCCCTTGTGGAACTTCTGCCTGAAGACATTGTGTTTTGCTATTACAATTATGCATAAGGCAATGCAGGTAGGCAGACATGCTTGGTTTGGTCAAACGTTACATTTTTGACTGGATTCAAAAGTGGGATCCAATAAGGTTCTCAAATGTACCAACTTGCTCATGTCTGGCAGGACAGGAGCTGTCTCAACTTCATGCAAATCTGTTTTCTGATTTTGAACTGCCAGGATTTATAAGCAAATACAGCAACTGTTTGCCCTGAATCTGGCAGAGGTTATGACAGGAGTAGGCACTGTGATGTTAGGAAGCAGAGTAGATTCTGTTGGAATGGGTTAAATTGATGTGTTCTTTAGCCTTGTACAAAATTGTTAAACTTGTTTGCAACAGAAGGAATTAGAACAGGATACAAATGGGACTGTTTAACAGAATTTTGCAGAGCTTGATATAGTGCAAACCTTGAATGATTATCTTTCATTCTGTGATTTTTTTATTTGTTGTTTTAAGAGCGTTTGCATACTGACAGTTTAATGTATCTCAGTTTTCTACTCTCAGTTTAGTACAGTTTAATAGCTTTTGAGATTGCCAAATTTAAACTTACCAAGTTGTCTTTGTTCTGCATAAATTAGAATTTTTCAGTATAGCCCTACTGGCAGTAGTCTGTATTGTGCATTTGTACTTTTTTAGGGAAGTGTAAGCTTAAAAGTAACTGTCTGCAGAGGAAAGATGAAAATTAGGTGTCTCATAGTGTAGTTGAGCTAAAATTAGTGTTTAGAAAAAACTTGTTAATTGTAACAGTGCCACTAATTTAACCCTTTAGATTGTGTGTAAGGGCATTCTATTTCTCATGTAACTGAGCTGCTGGTGCCAAGACCATTCTTACTTTTCTTTTATGACAAAGGCACAGCATTCCTTAGCTCTATGCTATGCCAAATTTGTATTGCAGAAAGCTATTCATGTTTCTGTAGGGATTCTGAGGTTTTTATTCTGCTGAGTGCATTCAGTCTGTCCCAGCACATAGGATTGCTGGAATCCATAGGATGCAAGGAAAGCACGAAACCAGGAATGTGAGGAAATCGAAGAAAATTTGGGGAAAGAGTATAGAGTACTTCCATTTTTATATTGCAAGGTAGTGTCAAACTTTATCTAATAACAATGCATGCAGATTTGCTTTCATAAGCATCTTAATTTGTGAGCTGAAAGCCTTGTACTTGAACTTGCACAGAAAGTTAAGAAATAGGTGCCCACTTTAGGAAGTATGTTCACATGCAGTTGTACCATACAGTTTCTCAGATAAGTGACTCTGAAGACTTGCAATGGATCAGAGAAAAGGTAAATTTTCTACCTGTTAATGCACTTCTTGCTAGAGACAGCACAAGCAGAAGGCTAGTGTAAGTGGGATGTTTCTTCAGTAATGGTTTTGTGCCTTTATGAGGAGAGGGAATAATGACATTTTGTTGTATGACAAAACCACATCCTTTGTCATAGTGAAACATACATTCTTACCATGACACATTGTTCAGTTAAATCAACATTTACTATGTTTGATGCGAAGTAGACTCGTGACCAAATGCATAGGGGATGATTGTATACCAAAACCTTTCCACTGTAATTTGTGTATCAACTTTAAATTTTTAGTACAGTTAATCTGTAGGAAGTCTGATACTTCTGGATGGTAGACTTTGTGCACACACAGAGCAAGTGGTGTTTAACCAGACAATTAGCAAAACAGAGCAAAGACCAACTCCATTCCTGAATTAAAGCCTAGGAACAAGGATTGCTGGGAGCAGACTGCTCTGCCAGAATGATTGCAGCAGCCCTCTTTCCTAGCTTCTCAGGAATGTGTCTGTGAATCAGAGAAACTGTTCAGATTGCAGGCAAGAGGTTAGCAGCAGCATATTTCCCATGTTCTAAACATGCATACCTATTGTGTGTGTGGCTGGGGCATCATGGAAAAAAAACATAGGGAGTTGGCTGCTTCCAGCTATCAGGCCACCTTATGGTATCTGTTGCTTGCTCTGTCTTCCTGTAATTCCTTAGGAGGATGAATTGCTATTAGCAAGCAGGCTGTAGAACAGACTCATAGTCTCAGCAAGGCATTTTTGATCATTAAACTGGAGAGGAAAACACTGTATTATACTGTGTGGTCCTTCCACAGCTGTGAAGTTTTTTATGTAGTTTCTGGAAGTAGTTGGGTAGTATTCAGGCTAATAACATAGCAGGAAAATAGGCCAGCTTTGGCTTTGTATCTGCCTGTTTTATTTGGTTTTTGGATGGTTTGGTTTTTGGTTTGCTTGGTTTCCTGTGGTATGCGGCTATTTGGATCATTTGGCAATGTAAGGAAAAAGGTACTACCATGAGCTTCATTTAATAATGCCATTAGTGAATGGTAAAAAACAGTAAGGAGGCTGAAGTTGCCAAGTGTGTGACTGTCTTCTCTGAAGTAAATAACAGTACGACTAGAGGAAATGTCCTGAAGTTGTATCGGGGGAGGTTTAGATAAGATATTAGGAAGAATTTCTTTACTGAAAGGATAGTCAGGTGCTGGAATGGGCTGCCCAGGGAGGTGGTAGAGTCACCATTCCTGGTTTAAAAACTGTAGATGAGGTACTTCAGGACATTCTCTGGCCATGGTGGTTTGTTTTGGGTTTTTTCTTTGGATGTTGGTTTGTTTGGGGGGTTTGTGTTTGTGGGTTTTTTGTTTTTGTTTTGTTTGGGTTTTTATTGTTTGTTTTTTTTTCAGGGGTTGAGGTAGTGTTGGTGTTTCCATGGGTGATCTTAAAAATCTTGTCAGCTGTGACAGTTCTGTGATTCTGTGACTTTTTTTGAAGCTTCATGATAACTGAAGCACCTAGTATGTTCTGGCTTTACACGTACAAAGTAAAAGTCTGCTTTATAATTTAAAAATGTCTTTGTGTTAAAATTCAGCTTGTTACAGGTATTTTGGAAGTGTCTTTCTGGAATACCTGGATGGCTGTTAGAATGAAGAGTAAGGGTAATGACATTGTCCCTCTACTTGTCTTCACAGTGGCAAAACTAGTTGTCATGTCACTGAGCTGAAAATCACTGGTGCTATGTAGAGTTTATTTATTTAGAGTGAGGGACAGGAAGAGAAGGAAACCTGGATTTCAGTTTGACTAATACTCAAGGGAAACAAATATCTTACTGCATAGCTTTAGTTCTCTGTCATCTCTAACATGAAAAATAATTTGTAAAGAGAGCATTGAGTAGTGAATTGTTTTTTGTACGGTCATCTAATTGTTTACAGCTGCAAATACATGGTACACTTATAGTAGATTTGTATAAATTGTATTCTATGCTTTATACATTAGAAGTTGATAAAGAAAAGCAATGAGATAAGCTGCCAAGTGTATTTTGGTATTGTACTGGTAAGGGAGAGAGGCAGGGAGAGAAAGGACTGTAGTTCATTTATGAAGAACCAAGTATGGAAAATTATGATGTGAATTGTTAGTATTAGGAAAAATGCCTTCTTGGCTTACAGCAGTGGGGAGAACTTGTATGAAGAGCCAAGGATTTAGTGAATAGAAGATGGAGTAATAGCAGTAGTATTAAGAAACAGAATCAACTCAGAAGGCTGTAATATAGCTTCAGTTGCCCGGAAAGCCAACTGTATCCTGGGCTGCATCAAAAGAATCCTGACTGGCAAGAGGTGATTCTTCCCCTCTGCTCTGGTGGGACCCCGCCTATGGTACTGTGTCCAGTAAGACCCAGAGAAGGACACAGAGGTCCTCTTGGACCAAGTCCAGAGGAGGGCCACAAAGATGATCAGAGAGCTGGAGCACCTCTGCTATGGTGAGACAGGTTAAGAGAGTTGGAATTGTGCAGCCTGAAGAAGAGGTGTCATTTGGGACACCTTATATCTGCCTTGCAGTACAGGAAGGGCTCTACAGGAAGGCTGGGGAGGACCTTGCTACAAGGCCAGGTAGTGATAGGACAAGGGGTAATGGCTTTAAACTGGAACAGGGCAGGTTTAGTCTAGACTTAAGGAAGAAATTCTTCATTATGAAGGTGGTGAGACATGGGCATAGGTTGCCCAGGGAAGTTGTGGATGTCCTCTCCCTGGAAGTGTTCAGGGGTGGGTTGTATGGATGGGACATTGAGCAATATGGTCTAGTGTGAGGCTGGAACTAGGTGATCTTCAAGGTCAGAAGTGGAAAGCTTTGAAATGTGGTTTTCTCATAATGATTTATCTGCATGCTCTCCACAAGTGCCATTGCAGGGAAAGGCCAGTTCATCCCTTCAGCTCTGTAGGAAGCAGGATAATTGCTTCTGAGGGCACACAGGACCTGATTAGCAGTAGGAGTTGTTTGGAGGTGGAATATGCATGGGGCTGATGGGATCTTTGGTGAATTGAGCTGTCAGTGCCTAACAGCTTTGTGCTGAATGTGTGCAAATTAGAAGCCAGTGAAAGTCACAACTTGTCTAACTGGCCTGAATTTTGATAGTGGCAATGAAGTATGGGGTTTTTTTCATGTTAGAGGAACATTGTTTTGCCAAATTCTGTGCCCTTTTCTCAAAAAGTATAAAATCCTAGATCATTGTACTTAAACGGTTTTGTGGAGCTTTTTTGTTTGTTTTTAAATTAAGCAAAATAGGAGATCCCTTTGAAATACAGGAAAATTATCTGAGGAATGGTGGGATTATTTCCATTTGAAGTTCCTTCATTTATTCCCCCTTCACATTTGCAAGGGAGAGGGGAGAAAGAAGTAATTGTCTTGTCAATTGGTTTATGTGAACAATTAAAATTTGGCAGTATTAGATACAGTCTTGAAAACTGTCTTATGACAGAGGATAGACAGGATACTAGAGGTATCCGGTTGTTATATAGCACAATAACTGAATTTATTGTCTGCAAGGGTGCCACGATGGAATTTACAAAAAAGTAGTCTTCATTTATATTTGCTCTTCTACTTAAACAAAACAGTAATACACTTTTTGTCTATTTAGAATTATATTGTGTTAGGATTCTGAAGCACACTGTATTCACAGCTTATTTTTATAATTATGGTCCCTGCTGGAAAGGAAGGGAATCTCCCAGCAGTGTGCCTTGCATCCTCTCTGTACAGACAAATACCTCTTGTGTGCATGTGTGTACATACATGTGGGTGCATTACTTCTCTATAGCCAAAACAATATTTTCTTTATGCTTGTAAATAAGTCTTACTTTTACATTATTGATTAGCAAGATGCTATAGTGAATCTTATCTTTCTATATATATGTTTTATGTATCTGTAATATATATAACTGTTAAATGTAATTTTAAAAAATTTGTAGTTGCATACTAAATTAAACAGTTATCTTTCAGATGTAAATATCTAGTTTTGCTTATAGCTCAAAACAATCTGATTGTTCTGATGCCTTTATTTGTTGCAGGAAACTTGAAAGAAAATGGAAGCATGATGAAATCCGCAAGAAGTATGGTATGTGGTAATCCTAATATGATACTAAAGTGATCTCTTTTTCATAATTATTACTAAAATTCACAGCAGAAACAAGCTGTGTTTTGAGCAGAAGAACTAATGAAGGTCAGTTTTTTACTAATGTGTGGCTTCTGTCACCTGAACCCCTGATCTCATCACTAGGATGCTCCTGTTCTCTTCCTGCACTGACTCATCACTGGACAAGACACAGTGTAGCTGGATGGGGTGTGTGCTTGGGATGGGCACTTAAATATATTGCCTCTTCCTAAGCAAGAGTACTAATTTTGGCTTTTTTTGTTCTTCAATGTGATAAAGCAGTCTGTTGAAATTGGATAGTAGGCTACTGGTTATTGGAAGAGGACAGACTGACTAGTAGATGGCAAGCTTTTTAAATCAAGCTTTAAAAAGGATGGAGGGTGCAGCCCAAGGTAGGGATTAAAATTTTTTAGTTTTTCTTTGTTCTTAACTGACACTGTGGTACAGTACCAATAAGAGAAGTATATTGCAGGACTGTAGGACCTGCTGTGTTGTATGGGAGCCTCTTATTATCTAGGCTTGTTTGTGCTTGTGCTTTTCATTTGATTTGTTCATAGGGTTAATAGTGCTGTGTATTCAGAGACAAAGATGCTCACACTATGCAGCACTTTTTATTATGCAAATTGCACTAATGTCAGAGAAGGCAATTCTAGGGGTCTGAACAGTCATTCAGAACTCTTAATTTTCATCTTCTTGTTAAACTGATTGACAGAGTCTGGGAATGCCTTTATAAATCTGCAGCCTGCCCTTTGTCTGATGCAGAAATGATACAGACAGTCTCTATAGGAAATTCTCTGCCTGGGGAACATTTGCAAAAGTATGCTACTTGGCTGGAAAGGAGAAAAAATTTGGTTATGCTTGAACTTCATTCCTGTGGTATTTTATAGGATAATTGACCCCATAACCCAATCATAATTCAGTTTCAAGAGGTTTAAGTGGTTGACAACAATGGTCCAGATCTTAAAGAAACCAAACAGCATTATAAAAGGCACTCTTTTTTATGCTTGCTCCTCCTTAGAAGAGACCTTAAAGTCTGTCTCAACAAGTTTGCATTATTGAGGTAGATCTGATGAAGCATTTAAGACAATGGCTAAGTCTTCTAAACAACATGCAGCAGTCTGTACAGGTCTACCTATTACTTTGCATCTCCTTGAGGCAGTGCAGCTAAGAGGAGTGAACAAGGTCCTGCTTTGAGTGTAGTAGTTCATGTATCAAAGCACTGCATTGAGGTTAAGTGGTGTTTGAAAAGCTGTGTTCAGTTATATTCTGCTTGTGAAACTAGTTAACTTGTCTTGGTGGCCCTACATTTTAGTGAAGACACACATCTCTGTTTTTAGTGCTTAACTTTCAGACCTTCACTTAATGCTTTTTGTATCTTGGAGTATTTGAGTTTCCTGAGGAATGTGGCTGTATAATTCTGTGCCTCTGGAATATATCCACCAGATTCGACAAATCTTGCTTGAAGCTATACTATGCACACAGCTGAATGAGAGTTAGTGTAATTTTGTCTCCACTTGAAGCATGCTAGTCTATCAATATAATTAGAAACAAGTTCATACATTCATTGTATTAACACAAGGTGCACCTTCTTATAAGGACTCACGCATATTTATTTCTCCATGCAGTTCAGTTTTGCAATCCAGTTTACCTGCAAAAGTTCATAATTAATCTATACAATTTAAATTTCAGTAACATACTTCTGTATAAATTTATTTATTGACAGGTTTGTTTTATTGCATATGCAAAGGTTAATTTATATTATCACATATAGTATTTGAGTCCTGGATTTTCATAATACATTTTTATCCAAAAGAATTAGTAGTTGGTACATCCTAAAAGGATATATGTAGTAGAGGAAAAATAAGACAAATATGTATAAATTCTGAAATCCTAAATATTTTTGCTTGTGTATATAGTTTATATTCTGATAACATGCAGACAAATAATTATCAACATAATTCAGTGAGACATCATAGAGTAAGTCTTGTGATAGCCTGGGATCTTTTGTTGTTATTTTTCACTGTCTAGTAAATACATGTTAGCATATTAAACAATCTAATAAAAATGGCTCTGAATACGTATGGAGACACTAGATTATTTTACACTCTTAAGCACTGCAGAGAGGATTCTCAGTTAACTAGGCATGGATGAGTGGCAGAATGACAATAATTTTGTTAACCTGACTCTGTAGATTAACATGATCATGCCTGAAAATTCAGTATTTGGTTGGCTTTAAGGGAATGCCTTTTCCAATTTCTTCCACCAGCTTTCCTTATCCCATTTAAATGGTAATTACACATTTATAATGCATTGCAGGTGTCACTCTAGCCACAGTCCTTTGGGAGCATTGGAAGCAATAGAGAGCTTTAGCAACCAGGAATACACACTTTGAATTGTTTCTTTGTTGCACAATTAGAGAGTATTTTTCATTTGCTCACATACATCAATGCAATATAATTACACAAATTATATGTTGACTCTTAGAAAATTTTAAAGCAGAATTCAGAGTACTTTGCAGCTTGTGTAGTATACAAAGGAACTACAATTTAATTGCTGCTGCATTTGCTACTATTGTATGTTCAGTACAGCATTACTGAGAAGCTGCTTTATTACTTATGTATTTCAGGGGTTTGCCTGGTATTAGTGGAAGGACTCTTCCTCTTCATTTTTATACAATTATTGCCTTTCATGATTTTGGGCTTCCACACCACTTGCTCCAGTTCTGCGAAGGTTTTAATTAGCTAATTTAATGACATGTGATAGTTTCTCTTTTATGTGAGATGTTGATTTTTCCATTCAGTAGTTTGTCACAGTAAATGTTCCTTCTGTTCAAGATAGACACTTTGTCTTGACCTTCTTTAGTGTTCTGAATGCAAACCAGGGTAACCTTCTATTGCCATAAACTGAAAGATATTTGTTTGTTTGTTAAGAATAGAGTTGTTAACCTTGGGGTTAAAAATAAAGAGGAAAAGTGTAATAAAGGGTGAAGACACACAGTAATCTAGTTCATTTTTTTGCAGCTTATACATTCTCTTATAAGTACTTCACTTGTTAATTCCATTTTTGAGCAGTGCTGATCTGTGATAGAAGTGTCATATCCCAGTGACTGAGAAGCCGTGTAGTATATAGTAAATGTGTTGGAAAGAAGTATTAATTTCTTAGAATTGCTTTGTCATTTGTCATATTAGAAGGCCTCATACTTTATCCAAGCTAATGAAAGATGCTTGACTACTATACCTTTCAGATTTTTGAGTGTTTCTTAAATATGGTTAAGTAGGTCAAATACTAACCTTAAAATGTAGGTAAATAGAAGTAAGATGTTAGAATTTCTTTTAAGTGTCCTGTGTGTCAACATTAAAGTTCAGCAGTAGCATGTAATGGACTTAATTGCAAAGATGACTCCTGAAACTGTAAACATCTGGCTTCTCTGAACCTGTAAGTGTAAATTACAAGTTAGGTAGTTTCTCTCTTTTCAAATGGAAAAGAGTCAAGAGAGAAAACTCACATTTGGTTCATCTAATACTCATATGCTGCCTTGAATCAGACATGCTATGCAATTAGCATAGACTTGCAGCTCCTCCTTGAGTGTCACAACGAAGAGCAGCTGTGGTAGCTGACAGGAGCTTTTAGCCATGCTTTTTTATTTCCTTTTTTTCCTTTTTGCTATCTCTAGATTGTTTTTGTTCATTGTTTTGAGCCTGATAGAAATTCTTCTGTTAGAATTGGTGCAAATGATGAGCTGCTCTCTCCCTCCTTTCTTGTAATCATAGAATCATCAAGGTTGGAAAAGACCTCTGAGTCCAACTGCCCACCCTACAACCCCTAACCACTAAACCATCCACTAAACCATCTGCCTGTCTTTTGAACACCTCCAGGGATGGTGCCCCCACCACCTCCCTGGGCAGCCTGTTCCAATGCCACCCTACTCTTTCTGTGAAGATTCTGCAATATACTGAAATAATTGCAGTGATTGCACATCTAGCCTTTACAGAAGGTGGTATGCATATCCAGATGCTCAGCAGAATTGGATGGCTTTGCAGTGCTTTCTGTGACAGTATTTTGAAAAGATCATTAGGAAATCTTGTGATGGAAATATACTGCAACCTGGATTAAGTGATGCTCTTGTTCTGGTCCCCAGAAGCTTTAGTGCATGTAGAAGTGATCTTCATTTGTTCTTCGATTAATTGTCCTGTTGCATAAATGCTGTAAGTGGGTGAATGTGACAGATAGTTGGATATAACCAAAATAGAACTAAGTCAAAGTAGCAGCATCTTATATTTTTAAAGGATGGTCTTATAAGAACTTCGATTTATAAATTGGCCAGTCTGAATCTGTTCTGAGCCATCTGTGTGCTTAGATTTTTGTAGTCTTGACTCTCACAAATGTGTTTGGTAGGGTGTACCTCACAAATGAGAAATCTGTTTTTCCATAAGCATTTCACATAGAGAAGTGTTCTCTCCCTGCTAAATAATGAAATAACTAATCATGATAACAGTCTGAGAAATAAGAATGCTTAAGAACACTTTCAATTTATTATTATACTTGAATGTTTAGGTAATAGAGCAACTATTACGAGACAAGAATTGCCTTTCAGTTCTGCTATATGGAGTACCTATTACAGTGAGGTCAGTAACTCAATATTTTAATGTAGTACTGTAAGAAAATGATAAATGCAGTCCTGTTTTGTTTTACAGGTCTTCTCCAGGATTCTGACAATCCATACAGTAGATTTGAGAATGACTAAAGCTGAGCACCTTCCACTTGAGCTGTAAATCCAGATGCAGAATAGAGGAAGATAGTATGTTTTCATTTGTCATCTTTTTTTTTTTTATTAAAAAGGTTTTTCTTTCCTGGTTGTAAAACTAGGAGTGGATAAAGACTTCATGAAATACATATTTCTTCTACCTATATAGAACTAATTTGTCTATAAATGCTTTTTAAAAAATGTTTGCTGATTTTTATGGTGACATTTAAGTGTGAAATAATATCTATCCTCCTCTTAAAATTATTTTGCTACTTGGTACAGATGGCTAATAGTCACACTCGTGTTTGCAGTCGGTCTTACCTGCCACTTGGAAAGCTGTTCCCAAATATTTTTCCCTGCTGTATCTTTTTTTTATAGAAATAAAAGGCAACATTGAAGCACAGCTTCACACAGCAGAGACAGCTGATGTTGGTATTGATGAGAAAATACAACAGGCACATTGTTAGAATTGGGTGGAGTTTTTTTCCCTCTGGAAAGAGATCGTCAAGTCTGATGCCTAAGGACTGAAAGTGGGGAGCATGGTTGCCTTTGAATAATTCAACTCAGTTATGGAGCATTTGATTTGTACATTGGATATATCGCAGATATGAAAAATTATTTCAGTTTGCCAAATTGGAAAAAGGTTGTTCTTGAAATAAATGTAGTTATGTGTGCCTAAATTTAAGAATCATCATCAGCCTGTGTGAACACTTTCTTCTATAAGCTTAATGTATAATTAACAGAAAAAGCCAAAATAGTTGCCAAGATTCTGCAGTTTATCAGGGTTCACCCTGGCCAGCAGCTAAGCACTGCCCTGTTGCTCACTCCCTCCATACAATGGGATAAAGGAGCAAAAAAGAAAGAACTCTTGGCTTGATATAAAGATGGTTTAGTAAGTGGAGAAAAAGAGGGATCCCCACCTCCCAGCTCTGCCCACCCTTCTGTGTTTTTGTTGCTGAGCATGTGTATGGTGTCATGGTGTGGAATATCCCTTCAGTCAGTTCTGGACAACTGTCCCAGCTGTGTCCCCTCCCTACTTATCCACCCCAGCAGAGTGGAGAAAAATGAAACCTTGGTGCTGTGCAAGCATTGCTCAGCAAAAGTCAAAGCACTGGTGTGTTCTCAGCACTGTCCTAGACACAAATCCAAAGTGAAGAACCATGCAGGCTGCTATGAAAACCATTACCTCTGTCCCAGCCAGACCCAGTACAGTGAGAAGGCAGTAGTTTGGGTTTTTTTAACCTTTCATTGTTCTTTTGGTATTTCCATAATGTGACTTATTTCCTCTCTGCCTTTTCATAGAGCTGTTTCATTGACCATTTTCAGTAGCTTAACAGTATGATGCAACAAGCAAAGATCTCTTCTGCCCCTCCCCCAGTTTAATGCAAGTTCCCACTCTGTACAGTTTAAATAACCTCACTTGCTGTATATTATCTATTAAACAAATGTAAAGTATTGAAGATGTTCATGTTATTTTTTCAGTGTTCCTCAAATAAACACTTGAACATGTTTTTGTTCTCTACAATTTTAAATTAAATTAGTTTAAAAGCAGTGATCGTGTCTGAGTTTGGGGGAAGGGAAATGATGTGTTCTTGCTTTTGTTTTATATTCTGACAGAATAAGACCTGAACAGCACACAGTGTGGTGGGAATTAAATCTTGCTTGTGGGTGATGAGGTGAATTGCCATTCCTTCCAGTGCCAAAGAACCTGCCTCCACTCCAGGCTTTAGTAACTGTCACCACTGATTTTGATAGCATTTGCTTCCATTTTTCCCCAGTTTTTTATTTCTGTAAACAGTCTGTATGCTGTTGCTTAGGCTTTTATATGAAAATGTTTTCCAGTTCTTGAACCTGTATTATGATTAGTGTTAATGGAGTAATGGTCCAGCATTCCTTTTTTCCCTTTTTTTCTTAACTCATATTTAGCACTTTATTATTAGGCACCATATTTAATTTCATGCGTTTCTTCATCTCTCAGCTATTGTCAAGTCTGAAGTATTATTTAAATGGCTGTCTTTGAAGAATGATGGTCTGTAATGAGTGAGTTGATAGTGTGAAAATAAAATATGCTGATGGTTTTCCCTGGAGATAACTTTTGCAAAAATTATGGTCTGCCTGCTATATCATGACCCAGGTAGTGACATTCCTGACTTAATAGAAAAACATTTTTCTTCAGCACCTGCTACAGTGTATGAGGGGCTGTCAGGTATTCTAACAAAAGGGGGAGGAGGAACAACCTTTCTTACATTTTCCAAGATGGTAAAGTACTTACACAACCAAAATATTTTGGGCATCCAGAATGGGTGCTGAATTGCTGCAACCAGACTTACCATATATTAATTCTTTACTTTATAGTGTAGGTTATAACTTATATGTAATGTCAAGCTGGGCATCAAATACTGTGCAATTTTGCTTACTCATTTAAAGACAATACTATTAATTAAGTGAGGTTTTTGTTGGCAGCAGCCTTAAACCATAACAGAAAATTCAAAAGCCCCCAAACATTCTCCATAGTTTTCAGATTATTTAACCTTTTTTATTTTTTCTGTGTTCACTGGAGCAATTAGTTTGATGGAACTTATCCTAATTTAAAGGATATTTATTAACTGCAGCCTTCTCTGCTTTCCCTTATTGTCAGTATTTCTTACTTTTACAGAAATACTGGATTTACCTTTTCGGTAGAAAGGTTGCTATCCTACACATAATAATTTCCAGAATATTCCTAAAGCTGGGTTTCTGCTTGTTCCACTTGACAGAATCCTCTCATGCCATTTCCCATATGCTGCATAAGGCCATGATTCAAACAAAAGCCAAAACCTATAGATCCTTCCCTTATTTTAATGGCTTTTCATGGTTTATACTCAGCCTCTTGCTGAGCAAACACTTTTTTTAGGCTTTGTTGTGGTATCATTAATGCTTTAGCATTGGCATAAAAGGAGCAAATGTTTAAAAGATTAGAAGTGTGCATTGGCTTTCAAGGCGAGTTTTGTCAGCTCCATGTCATCTTCATGCCTAGGTCTTTGTGTCATGGATTTATGCTTCAAGGGAATGTAAGTGAGTTCAAGTGCATTTGTCATTGACATCACATTAGTTTAAAAAAAAAAAAACAAAACCCAAAAATTTTGCTTTCTTTTCTGATGCTGAGTTGCTACAACAGGTACTAAATGTCAGAGATGAGAACAAAATTTTTTGCTCCACACTGATTTTAATTTGCTGCTTTAAGTCACAGTGAAGTAGTGATGGTTGGGCAGTGTGCAAGCAGTGAATTAACAAAACTATCTATGAAAGGGAAAAGTTGTGAAGAGAGGCAAAAAGGAATAGGCTGAGAGGAAACAAGTGAGCAGTGGTCAACAAACGGTGTTTACTTTTGCACATCTTTCATGAGATTTGCTTTTGTAATTTTTTACATCCTGTCACCTTAAACAGAAATCAAAATACACAGCTACGTAATATTGCCATATCAAACATTCCCAGGTTACTTCACTTGCTGTATCCATAACCAGCCTTACTGTTTATAGGAAGTGGCTGAAAATCCTGAACTTCCCTGACCTTGCTTACACCATTTACAAAGAAACTATTTAGTGGTGTCTTATGTGAGCTTCCACAAACCAGGAAAGGCAGACAGTAGGTCTAGATCTAGAAAAGTGCCAGTAGATTTCAGCAGCTTAACAAGTTTATCAGTCTTCTGATGGAATGTCTTGACCATCATATATTATTAATCAAATGTTGGAGTGACTTTTCTCTTGCTGATGTAGCAATTGCTTCTCAACAAGAAAAAGTAATAGAGGGCAGAGTTTCTGAGCTGTCACTTTGAGTCAAGTGCTTGCATGGCAGATAAATGGGTGATAGAATAAGCAAAGTCACTTTGAGAACCATGTAAGCTTGAATCTGTTTGTGTATTAACATGATGAAGTAAGATGCAGGATGAAGATAAAGTTATTTGCAGTCGGTCCAACTGCAAACCATTTTTTGGGTTTTAATTTTTTAACTTTGACCTTCGTTCAGTCTGTGCAAAGAGCTGTCAAGTAGCAGTGCAGCAAAAAGGATTAGGAAATGTTTAATTACCCCAAATTAAGGTGGATTTTCATAGCACTGTTTTGGTCACAGTTCCTGAGCAAACTACATTTCTGACCTGCAACTCAAGGGCAACCTTTCTTATATCTCTGTCACCTGGCTTGAAATAGAAGCAGGCACTTCGTGTCCTCAGACCAGCCCTAGTTACTTATTTCCCATGCATCAGTTCAGGAATCACACACACATACTACTCTTGCCCTCAAGGAGAGTGCCCTTCAGACTCCCATTGCTACTTTTCATTACCTCTTTTTCCTTTGTATGAACAAGCAGATCACCTCAGCTGTGGCAAAACAGAGTTTGCAGCTTTTCAAGGTACGGTGCTTAACACCCAAGGTGGCAGTTTTGCATATTGTATTGCAGAAGCATCAAAGTTTTCTTCAATGCAGCAGTCTTCATCCTGTCTGTTCTTGAAGTTCCACTGATCTAGATAACTATTGAGTGAATGCAGATCAGTTAATCACTGGTCAACCAAGATCAGCGTGGAAAATAGTGTGGCTTTTGCAAAGGGAAATCTTCCTTCCCTGATCTCACCAGAGCTCTAGGAAGATGCCACTGAGCACAAAGATTAAATACATCTATTGATTATGATACAGCAGGGTTTTCAAAAAGCCTTTGACAATACTGTACACCAGGTGTTACTGAAGAACCAAACTTGTCTGAAAGCTTGATAAAACAAAAGAGAGCAAATAATTTGTCAGAATGGAGATGAGTGATCTGCAGGGTGTCCCAAGGACAGGTTCTGGAACTCATCTTAGTTAGCATCATGGTGACCTAGAGACATGGTGTGCAGTGAGGTCTCCAAGTCTGCTGCTGATAATGCAGGACCAGTTCAAGTCTGTGGCAAGACCTCAAAAAGCTGAGTAGGTGGGCAGATGAGCCTCAGTATAGAAAAATGCAATGAAGCTGAGGAAAAACACTAGCACTATGTGATGCCAAATTTGGAACCAGAATCTGCAGCTTGGATCTGAGAGTCATTGCTGACAATTCTCTGAAATCATTCTGCAGTCAAAAAAACCTGCCAGAGTACTGAGTGTCAGGAAGGGGATGAATGGTGTCAGTTTGTTGCTACATTAAATCTTTTGCATTATGAGGAGAGCCTGAAGGGTTGGAGCTCTTCAAACTCTAGAGAGAGAGACTGAGGAGAGTGAAATGAGTGAGTTTCACAGAAATCAAGGTGGTGGATAAGGTGAGTGTAAAACTGTAATCCCACATGATACCAGCACTAGGATACACTCAATGAAACTAGCACATCAGTTTGAAATAAATATACTGCTCCTGGAGCTAGCTGCTGCAGGGGGATGGAGACAGAGACAGTGTCTGGAGGTTTAAAAAAATGAGTTATAGAAGCTCCTGGACAGCTAGTCCTCTTTAGTGAGAGCCACTAGAAGGATTCTGCAGACTCTTTGGTATCATTCATAAAATTGTGGATCAGAGAGACTGCAAGGGGAATGGACTGCAAAGTTTTCATTTTCTCTGTAAAAAGCAATTCCTTTTTGCCACCGGCTTCTAATTAATTTTCTTTACAAGCACTGTGTAGCTTTTTTTAAAAAGCATGTTTTGTGGCAGAGCTGACACTTGCAACAGACCAGTGAAATGCTTTGACGCATCAGTAGAATCCCAAAAAGAATATTTGTCTCCAAACAGCCACCCTGACAAAGTGGACATTGTGCTTGGGTGGAGGCCTCACTGGATAAGCCATTTGGACTTTGTTCTCTCAAGGAGAGACCCCCATTTGGGGAACCACCCTGACAGACAGGGCCCTATTCTCACAGGAGCAGCCCCTCCTTTAGTGTCCATCCCGATAAGCTGAACACTGTCCTTGCAAGGGGATCTCTGTCTGGTGGCCACCCTGACAGGCAGGACACTGTCCTTATTTGATAAGGGAGAGGGGCAGGAGAGCTGCACCCAGCGGAGGCAGAGTGACATCTTGTGTGTGCCCCAGGTAAGGCCACTGGAGAGGGCACAGGTGCAGAAATAAGGGATATTGCAGTGTCATCCCATCTGGGGGGGTCTGAACACCTGGCTCTGCAAAATATGCCAAAGCCTCCCCAAAAAAGATGGGGTCAGGTGGCATAAAAGGGACACTAGAAATGCTGGATGCGTGCCCGCCACCCTGAACTTCCTACCAGGATCATCGCTGGATCCAAGGGTGGTAATACCTTTTCTATCTCTTTATCTTTCTCTCTCTTTCTCTCTTTCTGTGTCTCTGTTTCTAACCTTATCTCGGCACACAAGAGTAACATAGTTTCTAATTTTGTTAAATTTTGCTCCCCATTGCTTCGTTAAGTTTTGTTAGTTGTAGCCTGTTCTTTGGACAACTTCCTTAAGTTTTGCTGAATTGTAATCATTGTTTTGAAAGTACCATCCTTTATAATTCTGCTAGGTGTAATCTCAAGTGCTTTATAATCTTACTCACTTTCAAGTAAAGTTGTGTTTTTATACAACTCCTGGGTAATAACCTTACTCCTGAGTACCATGCAGAGAATTCCCAAACTTAATCTCGCTGAATGGGTTGTTAAAAGAGATTAATTCGAGGAGGAGAAGGATTGGGCCCAGCTGCACCTGCGTTCCTCTCTAAAGGAGTTCAGAAAGCAAGGGGGTCCAGTCTGAATCTCCCTGGGTTGACCCCCACTCTGGGGTACCCTACCCATGCCCACTCTGTGGGAGGTGATATTTTGTTTGGCCCCCACACCTGGGGAGCTGTGCTCACTTTGTGAGATGTGACAGTGTCACACCCACCTTGTGCGGTGTAACAGCATCAAATGTAGAATATGATGGTTGGCCAAAGCTACCCAGGCTGATGCTATTCCAAAACTGGCAATTAAAATCATTGGGTACAGCAAATCCTTTAGCACAAGGGGTTTTTTTCCTCTCAAAACTGAAAAGATGAGTAAAGCAATAGTATAAAATCCTATTCCTAGAAGGGCTTTGGAGAATCCCTTTTTCAGTGGGTTGATTTCCTGAAACCAGGTGTACCTTTTTCAGGGGCTTTGCTCTGGGCTGCAGTGCACAGTGCTAACCCTGTCTAAGTCTTACCTCTGTATTTCAACACTGTTTATGTGTGTAAAAATGTTACTGTCCTTTTAGATAATTTCTTTTTACATAAGTTGCAATAATTCCAGTTATTCACCCTATATTTCTATAAGTGGCATGAAAGCCCTAATGACCCAATTAGAATGTTAATAATATGATAAAAATGCCTATTAAGCCAAGCAAAGGAATATTTAAAAAAGCTTTTAATAGTAGGAAGTAGACATGATAGTAGAAGAGGGAGAATAGATACATGAGGGTTATTACATGCAGATAACACGGTACTTTCTAAATCGAACTTCAAAGGACTATGCCCAGTTTATTAATGTAATTACTTGTACAAAAAATTATCAGAATATAATGAATAATTAAAAATTTTATCTATACAGTATGTTATCTCTCTAGTTCTCAGACTGAAATTAAAAAATTTCCAGTTCTGGGCCCCTCAGTTTAAGAAGGATGTCGAGGTCCTGGAGCAGGTCCAAAGGAGGGCAACCAGACTGGTGAAGGGACTCGAGCACAGGCCCTATGAAGAGAGACTGAGAGAGCTGGGGCTGTTCAGCCTGAAGAAGAGGAGGCTCAGGGGAGACCTCATTGCTCTCTACAACTACCTGAAAGGAGGCTGTAGCGAGGTGGGAGTTGGACTGTTTTCCCAGATGACTTTCAACAAAACAAGAGGACACAGTCTTAAGTTGTGTCAGGGGAGATTTAGGTTGGATATTAGAAAGAATTTCTTCACGGAGAGGGTGATCAGGCAATGGAATGGTCTGCCCAGTGAGGTGGTAGATTCTCCGTCCCTGGAGACATTTAAAAAAAGACTGGATGTGGCACTCAGTGCCATGGTCTAGCAACTGTGCTCTGGTGGGTCAAGGGTTGGACTTGATGATCTCTGAGGTCCCTTCCAACCCGGCTAATTCTATGATTCTATGATTCTAAAAAGAATACAAATAGTTACAAGAATTCAGGAGCTCACTTACTTTCATGTTTGCATGACATTTGAAATACTTCTAGATTTAGTATTACAAATCAGATTTAGATAGTGGAAGATAGGAATCTCTTTGTTTTCTTTTGGAAGAATACATGATTATAGTAATGTTTTCAGACACATATTCTTGGCTTTAGCAACTTAAACGCTAGCTTCCTCTCCCTCAGAGAATAAATTAAGAGTTTATAAACTATGGGGGTGAGGTGAATAAATGGAACTTCAGCTCCTTTTGCTTGCCTATACTTCAAGGTAAGTTCTGCCATGTAGTGGCTTTGGGAGTGTTCTCAATTGGCCTCAGTCTGCATTGTTTTGTCTTAAACTACTCCAAATTTATTAGCATGCCCTGGCTGGCCCCTCCTCTTTCTTCCCTATGTCAGCAGCAGAAGCAGGGCTGGCCACGTGGTGTGTTGGTGTTCTGATGGCTGAAAATTAATCACCTGGGGAGGAGCAGTATGAATTTTCAGTGGAATCAGTTCCCTGAACTGGTTCATGGGCCCAGTACCATCCTTGGTGCCACTTGGTTGGGGGGAGGAGCAGAGCATGCAGCTGCCTGTACATCACTTGACCTCAGCAGCCAGGGAACCATGTGAAAAAAAAAGCACAGTGATGCCTTAATTCATAAGCCAAGACTTTTTTTCAGCTTTGGAAAACATGAATATATAAACTTTGCCAATATACATAGATATATCAGAAGGTATTAAATTCCCCCAACCTAGACGTCACCAGATCTGGTGATAAGACAGTCCTGTGATGGACTCAGATCCTAAATAGAATGAAATTGTCCAACAATATTGGTTTTAATCATTGCATTGGGTATTACTTTTCTTAAATGAGTATCACAAGGGAGCTGTCATTTGAAGGATTACATAATTAGATAAGGATGTGAAGCAAAAAAAGGAACCATATGCCTGTGTCTTTTATTACAAATTTACTTCCTGACATACTTTTCAGTATACCAAACAAATTTAAAATTTTATTTCTTTCCTTTTATCTCCTAGTTGCATCACCTGATGAACTCTTGTTCTAAAATGCAGACATTTGACTTCAGCCAAATAAGGACTGACAAAAATATATTTAATGAAGGAGCATATGGTAGCATCAAGGAGCATAACTTGGGAATTGGGATTTTCTGTAAGAATCAATGTATCTGGTAACTTTTTAACCCATTTTGAACACAGGTAAGCAAATCATCTTTTCAAGTTCCTCTCAGAAGATCTATGACATAAACCTCTTCTCATTTACTTATTATGAAAGCTGCTCAGCTGGACAGAAGGCAACCCTGAGCTGTTTGTCAGCACTGGGACTGATGTTGACATCAAAGACAGCCCATGAATCACAGCAGCTGAATTCTGTGTTTGAAAAGACAGATGATCTTTGGACAGCACTGCACCCCAGATAGCCCTGCTAGGTCACTGGCTATCACTTTCCAAGGCCAACCTCTAATTCTCAGTGTAAAAGGTGAAAAAATAAAGGGATGCTGTGGAATCATCCTGTTTCTAGTAATAAACAATAAAAAAGCACATTTAGATGTCAGATGATGAAACTGAACTTTACTAAATAAGAGAAAATGTCTGATCCTGTACAATATGGGACATGGTTTAGTGGTGGACTTGGCAGTGCTCGATTAACAGTTAGACTTGATGATCTTAGAAGTCCTTTGCAATCATAATTATTCTATGATTCTGGATAACATCTAGAGCTGCAGAACCCAATGAACCCTCTGAGGGAATCAGGAGGCCCATGTGGTTGCTGTGCCTTGGAGCACCTGGGAGAAGGGTCTAGCATGTGGTGATGGTTGGGCACTGCAGCAGTGCTGGTCTGAGTCAAAAATCATCAAGAATCTAGAAAGAGCCAGCACCAGGACTACCTCTATCATGCAGTAAGATAATATCAAGATGTTATCTGAGAGGTTTGTGTCACTACTGAAGAGATATTTCCATAGCTGATGCAGCTGAGGACAGCTTCCTTTTCCTTGAAGGACCATGTCCTTTTCCTTCTAATCTGCTTTATCCTTAAGAATGCCCAGAATATACTTCTACCTCTTCTGCTTGATAGTCTTTTTCCTCTGACATCACTCTAGTGCTGAGGAGTTTTTTGTGAGGACATGGGTTCTCTCACTATCAATTGAGAAATAGTGTTACAGTTTCATACAGTATAAGGGTCATTTATGGCAATGTATCTTTGAACTGAAGGATCTAGGTGAAAAGGTAGGCCTAAGGCAATAGAGATTTTGTCTCACTTAATTGGGATGGAGGAATGAGGGCTCAGGGTCACCTCCTTTGGGATGCTTGGAGCACAACATGCAATTATGAGAGGCTTGTATTGTGAACTTGGAAAGCTGGAATTATCAGGGGCTTTCCTTGGGACTATATAACCCACAAAATATTTTTTTCCTTGAAAGACATTTTTCTTGACTCTGTCAAGCAAAGCTTTTGCTAGAAAAAAAATACCCTGCAGGGAATTTGCCTTGGGAATTGCTCTTGAGGGTTTTTTTTACCTTGATATACACATTTATTCATATTGTGTATCACTTCTTATAAATCTTAGAGATATACATCTGTTCTGGATGGTTGTACTTGCAAGAGGAATTTCAGAAATATTCTAAATACTTTAGCAAGCAATGTGGGATCACTTGCTTTCTAAACTCTTACTATATTAAGCTCAATCACACTGAAAGTCCCGTCCATTTTATCACCATTTATAGGTGTCTCCTTATAAAGGAGAAACATGAAACACAGATTGTGGAAAAAGCTATAAAAGCAAGTAAAGTCCTGCTAGAGTACCTTGTGACTGGTTATTTTTTCTTCCATCAACTCAGAAATAAAAATGGGAATTAGTCATTAACTGCCTATTTATTTTCATCAGTTAGGTAAAGAGTTGAGGTACTTAAAGCTTGATGCTTGGCATGGCTGCATTTAATGTCAGTAAGACAAATAATCAAAAGTATAAATGTTGAATAAAGTTAGTTGTAAGACTGCATGTTGTTTTGGGATGAGGTCATTACTGACGCAAGCAGACATATCTTTCAACAATCCATGTTTAGATATAGACCTTCAACAATAATGAATATGATAAGTCAGCGAGGTACTAAGACCTCTTAATATTATTAAATTGTGAAGCTGCTGTGCACTTCTGGCTAGCAGCTCTACAGGGATGACTCAGGTCTTCCTCTCTGCATTCAGATTATTTTCTTCTGCTCAGATCTCTACCTGCATCTCTGTTAACCTCTCTTGTGTGTCATATAATGGTCCCAGTCCACTGCCTTCCTCTCTTTGTGTCATCTTCTCACCCACCTTTCTCTGACTTGCCCCTTGCCACCAGCTCTGGTACCTCAAAACTGCATGTTTTGAAGAGAGCAAACTCTCCAGCCAACACATCTCAACAGTTTATCACCCTGTCCTTTAATCACCCATGGAAAGCTGTATGTTTTGAGAGGTTCTTCAAGAGGCAGTGGGATACCAGTGAGGACTTGCTCTGCAGCACTGGTCAGCCAGTGCCCAGGCAATGGATGACATGGAATCCAGAAAGCACAGGCTATGAGGAGTGAAATGAACTGAAATGCTATCGAATCTGATGCAGATGATGATGTGACTGATGCAGATCTGATGCTGTGACTTGTTTCTTGCTAGTTTGCATGAATGACACTTCATCAGAATATCTTGTGCTATCACCTGGCTTATAGGTCACCCACCTTGAGTTTTCACAGCACTGTCCTGACAAGATTGTCACCAGTGTCATAATTAGATGGTAAGTCTGGAGTCACTCACTAATTTAATACAGTAACTTGTGCTTTTCTCCTCCTGATTTTGCAGGAGGTTTCACCTTTTAGCATTTACTCTATGCATTATTTAAAAAAATACTGGGAATTGTCACATCTAATTTTTCAAAAAGAACCAGGCTCTTTTAGATCTGGCAGCTCCTTTTTGTCCAGTGTGGCTTTTCCTCTTCCTCCATGCACCTAAAACCCCCTCCATCTTGCAGATTGGCTGCCACAAGCTCCTAGCCTTCAGTTTTGACAAAGATTCCTGATTCTGTTTCCAAAACCTGTTTTATAGGTCATCTCTCCAGCTTATCATAATGAGTATTTCTTTCCTGCTTTTTTTCTTTCTGCTGCCTCTTTATGTTTTGCTGCATTAAACACCCCCACCTTTTCTTTCCCTTTAAAACTCCTAATTACATAATTCCATGCACTTTTAAAGTTCTGCTGTGGCACCAACCTCTGCCTCTAATTAGTGTCGCCAGCTCCTGATCAGTTGAATTTTCTTTAGAATGTATTTATAATTTCTCCCTAAGTCCTGGAAGCAGAGCTTTAAATGAGCACAAAGCATCTCTTTCATCTTCCTCAAAACCCCAACTTTCCTGGGAAATTTATTCCGTAATGGCACATTTGCAGTGCCTTGTGTTTCCAACTCATTTTGCAGACTGTGGGGACTACTGATCTGCTCTTCAACTATCACATCAACTGTGACAGTACTTCACTGTTAATTTTGACTGCAAGACTTTTGCAGCAGAGATCATATCAGTGTTACCTGCCTGGATGTCACTTCTCTTGGGCCCCTAAGCAGCAAACAGAGCCTATACTGCTGCTGCTGGCATAAAACCTGGACTGAGAGACCTGGAGCACTGGTTTGTGTCCACTGTGAAAACCAAATATCCACAAGCTAGTAGTGAAGGAAAGCACTCAGTTGTGAATTTGTGGTACTTTATTTTGTGCTGTTCTTTGTTACCACAGTGATAGAAACTAAATAAAACTGTAAGATACAGTTTCTGAAATCTTTCCTCAGTGGAGACTGGCATGTAGGTTGAACTTTTTTTAGCTGGCTTTGGTGCTGATTTTGGGGTAGAGCTGAGTAGAAAGAAGAAGTGATAGTTGAATATATGCCTGAAGTCCATATAGATTTTCATTTTAAAGGGCTGATCTCCATTTTGACAAAGCAGCCTTTTACATACATCCCCTGCATCGCTTCATCTGTGGGTGGTGGTGAGAAATTGCCTTCTACTTGGCTTATAAAATTATCAAAATTATCTTCCTTTTCTCTTCAACCCCAGGGGTGGGGGACATGAGCGAGTGGCTGTGCAGTGCGCAGCTGCTGACCACAGTTAATACACAACTCTGTCCTGGCTAAACCAGAAAGAGTTTGAACTTCCCATCCAGAACGGACATATCTCTCTAAGATTTATAAGAAGTGGTACACAATATGAATAAGTGTGTATATCCAACGAAAAAGATCCCTCACGAGCAATTCCCAAGGCAAATTCGATGCAGGGTATTTTTTTTCTAGCGAAAGCTTGGCTTGACAGAGTTTTTTTTTTCCTTTTTCAAGGAAAAAAAATATTTTGTGGGTTATACAGTCCCAAGGAAAGCCCCTGATAATTCCAGCTTTCCAAGTTCACAATACAAGCCTCTCATAATTGCATGTTGTACTGTTTCTGTACTTGTTAAAGACACTGTGTTCTACCTGCAGCCATTTCCCCACTGAAGTGGTTGTATAAAGCAAGAACAAAACAGAAAACAAGTGACCCCACATGAAATAAAGTGACCAAGAGAGGGTACTGGAGAGGTAAAACCACAGGTGGTTCAGCAGGTCAACTCTAACCAGCAGCTGGCTCTGAGGTACCAGGGAAACCAGGCTCTTCCCAGTGCACCATTGGAAGTGCATACATGTGAGTCCTAACTCATCCCTTCCTACTCCATGGGGCAGGGTCTGGCAACAGAAGACAGTCTGGAGAGGCAACATCTGAGCCTGTTTGCCCTCCATTCATCAGCAGGGATGTATCGAATATCAATGGGCGCAATTTCCACAGGTTAATAAAACCTGGGATTTAATAAAAATCACTTATAAGGTAATACTTGATACACCAGCTTTGAAAGCTTTTTGGGGGGACAAGTTATGGTGTGGACATAGATTACACAGGCACTATTCTCCTGTTATTGCTGAAGTTTAATTTTTGTCACTAATGCATTTTGCTAGTAGAGCTTAAAGGTCATGTCCCAAAGGATATGGCATAGTTTGTGCTAGCAGAGCCAGGCTTTCTCCTTGGATAACAGTCATCTTGGATTGAGTATTACTAGAGGACAAGTGAAAGTGAGATTGAAAGGGGAGGGAGAGGAGGGGGGCTGTTACGTGGCTTTACATCCATCTTCATCACCAGAGGGTCACGAAAGGATTGCTGTGTTAACATGCCACACAGCTCCCAGCACTCAGGTCCCAGACATGGCAGCAGAGAGAGATCTTTTCAAGGTGAGCAGACTGGCCTAACGAAGAACATCTCCAGCCAGGGAGATTTATGAAGATCTACTTTGTACCAACAGCAGAAAGCCTGGCAAGACTGTGCTCTCCCTGGAGGAGTTCTGCTGCTTATTCCATTCCCCCAGAGCGAGCGCCTTGCTGCTCTCCCTGGGCAAGGCACTCCAGGTGAGGGCTTATTCTTTCCTGGTAACATTCCCAACACACAGCATTAGCTATCTCTTCCACAAACACACACTGCTCGTTTATGTGCTCCTAAGGTTTCTGAAATTCAAACACTTGGCCCAGGAATGTAACTTAAGTACGCTGCCTTTCAAGAGCAGGGGGTGTGAGGAGGGGGGCAAACACTGGGATTTAGGGAGACCTCAGACCACATAAAATCACTTTGTAAAATCAACAGCAAATGCCCTGAGATCTGCAAAGTGCACAGCTCTACATTACGCTCTGAGCCACCATCTGCACCACACATCACGGATTTATATTTTGTCGTCTCATCTTACCCTGCAAGTAATGAATAGGGCAAACGTGGCTGCCCCATCTGCAGCAAGGAGATTGCTGGCACACCCTGTGCTCCAGGCCCATGACTGCACTGCTTATAGCCTCAAACAATATGTTGTTTTACACAATAATGAACAAACTGCCAGCCCTGCTGTCTCCCTTTCTTCAGAAACAACAAACCCAGCCATACCTCAGTGCGAAACATTGAAATGATTAGACTGCCTCTGGTTTGCATGGAAGCAAATGTTTCCTGTTGTCCAACTTGCAAGTGGTATCTTGGCAAATATTTTCCCTGCACTTGATAATTCTTACATCTGCGGAGTGATTCAGCATGACTCAGTGGCAGCAGCAGAGGTCAGATTTGTACTGAATCCTTACCATTACCAGGCAAGGAGAGGCTGGGGTCATAAAGTAACTGCAAGCAGGTTTTTATTCAGGGTGTATCTTTGGGGAGTCAATGTAAGAAAGGTCGTTGTAAATAATGTGACTGGCTTTTATAATCCAGATGCCCCATTAAATGCAAGCATGCTTTAACTTGGTAGAGGCTCGTGGAAGAAGGCAGTAAACAGCAATATTATTTAGCCTTTTTTAAATGTAAATTTTCTTATGCCACAAATTGTAAGACTTAAACATAAAAACAGAGATGAAACCTGCCCCTACAAGGAAGTAAAACGTCATCATTAGAATAGCTGCTATCTCTGTGGTTTTCTAATTATGTGTTTCTGCTTTACTGGTTTCCTGAGATGGGTGATGGAAATACAAAGAAAAATAAGAACCACCAGCTTACAAGCTTGATCAAAGCTACAAAAGTGACTCCACATTCCTGAATTCAATGAATTTTCAATACTAGTGTCCTTGGAAACAGAAGAGGTTTGGGTGGAGGAGAGAACAAAGAAGGAATCTAACAGAAAGATTTCTGCCAACTAAAGACCACTGAGGGAAAAATAACACAAATTTGCAGCATGCAGTTTGAGGATCTGTGCACAGCTTCATGCTCATCCCTCCTCTGGTGGAGAAAGTCTGTCTAATATCTCTGTGGACTGTGCAGTTTTCAGAAGATGAAGCCTGGGGTTCTCTCACTGGCACCACACTGATGTTTAATTTAGGCAAAATTTTCATTGATTTAAAAGACCCTGACATATTCTGGTAGATCACTCCTAAGCAGATGTAAAGCCAGATGCTTGTCAGAAATTCTAGGTTGCCTGTGCTTCTCTCAAAGCAAGCTGCACTGCAGTAGCCTGGCAGGAGCTTGTCCTCCACAAGTGATAAAGTCATAGTTTACCTAGAAATAGAGAAAAAGTGGGAATATTGTTCCAAATTCACTAGGTGCTAGTATCTAGGCTAATTTACTAGGTAAGAGAGCATCTATCAGTTAAGCATGGTTAATTACAGGCTCCTCAGAAGCTCTCAGCTATAACCCTAATTGCTGAAAGCAAGCCACAGACCAAATTATAGCAGTGTTAGTACAAGTCTCAGCTGGGTGGCAGGGCTGCCCAGTGTGAACAGTGTGCACAGAAAGTGCAAAGGCCTCAGACACTAAACTTAGTTTGAGTTCCTGGACCAGAGTATTTTACTAATGATGATGACATTTTCCTCCACGCTCTGAGCAGAAATACTCACCAATAGTAGTATCAGATTTAAACAAAGATGAAACCAGCAACTATTATTAAGGGCTCAAATGTCACTTTTTGCAGTGACTGAATAAAATATCTGTAAGGGTTTGTGTCCTCCTTCCCTTTCTCCTTCTAGTCTCCTTATCATTCTTTTTAATTTTTATTTCTCCTCACTGTCCCTGCACAGCTCTCTGCAACATTTCGGTTTCCAGCCTTACTCAATTTCCTTCCATAATATGACATAGCCAACATAAAAAGTACCATTTAAGTCCCAGTTTCAAAGATGCTAGCAGGGTCAGTGGGATTCTCACTTTTGAAATCCCTTTTATCAAATTGTAGATTCAGGGATTGTGCATAAGCCATTTCACCACCATTACTGTTCTGTACTACATAGCAGGACAATTCCCCATTATCACATATGCCACAAGAGACACATGTATAAGCACATAGAGTAGACTGTAGTAGATAAGATTTCCACCTCAAGTTATCACAGAATCATAGACTCTGCTGAGTTGGAAGGGACCCATCAGGATCATCAAATCCAGCTCCTGTCCCTGTGTAGGGCACCCCCAGGATCACAGTGTGTGCCTGAGGCATCATCCAAAGGTTTCTTGAACTCAGGCAGGCTTGGTGCTGTGACCACTTCCCTGGGAAGCCTGTTCCACTGCTCAGCTGCCCTATAGCTGAAAAACCTTTTCCTGATATTTAACCTAAACCTCCCCTGATCCAGCTTCCTATGAGTACATAGAAACTCATGGCACACTTCTCCATTGTAATAGAAAGGTCTGATCCCAGAGCTTAGAGTTACAGATGGCTTGAACCCAGCTCACTAAACACTTGTCTAGACAAACGTGCTTCTAAAATTGAGTTAACAACTCTTAGCTTGGACTCTGTCTAATCCTAGCAAATTGCGTTAGCCAGCCTCATTAAAACCCAAGTTCATTTTAACCAGATAACATGCATTAAAGCACAATCTGAAACATGCAAACCTGGGCTTTAAAATGTTACCTACCATGCACTGTTCTGAAAAAGTACCTATTTTTTATTTTAGAGTAGACATGGTCATCCATCTTGATGGGTTAAACTGATTTATTTTTCAATAAGGTTGGTTCAATTGAGTTAACAAGATCAAAAGCTCCCAGCACTCATTAAGTTGCAGGCTAAAGCACTTGAAGGCATATTATCTGGCTGTACTTGGAGATGTAAGTGGAGCCCAGGTTTCAACTTGAAGGGCTGGGTGCGTACCTAGGGCGAGGTACCCTTTTCCTACCAGCCTTGCCACAGCCCCTGGGGCAGCATCCCACCCAACGCCCACCCTGAAATTAGGCCGGGACGACGCCTTCTTCCACCGCCGAACCCACACAACTTGCACCGGCCTTTCAAGGCCTCGGCCCAAGGGAGAGAGGAGGGCTTCCTCGGCCAGCAGCAGCAAACCTCCACCGGCCCCATTCCTTCTCCTGCCCAAACGCTCCCACACGCGTCTTCCATGCTGCCCCCTCTTAACGTCGCCCGGCGGGGACCACCACACGGCTCCCTCCACTCGGGACGCGCCCGCAGAGAGCCAAGACGCCCGACCCGTCCCCAGCTTTCCCCGCCTTCCCCTTTCACGCCCCCGCCGCCGCTTCCCCTCCGTCCCGCCTCTCCCCGTCCCGCCGCCGGGAAAGGGCAGGGGGGGGCAGGCGGGTGCTGCGGGGCTGGCGGGGCCCCGGCTGAGCCGCCTTCCCGGCGCGGGCAGGGCCGGCCGCCTCCCCCCGGCTACCTCCCCCCGGCCGCGGCGCGGAGCTCCGCTGCCCTCCCAGGCTCCTCCTCCTCCTTTCTCTCAGCGCACTCTCCTCCCCTCCCTCCTTCCCTCCCTTCGCCGGTCCCCGCAGCCCGTCGCCGGACTTTCCCTTCACTCCTCCGTCTCTCCTCGGCGCTGCTTTTCTCTCTTCGCCCTCCCCGCCGCGTCTGGCTCTGCCGGGGCAGCCCGGGGCAGGGGGGCGGGACGGGGCTATGAGCCGGGCGGTGGCGGCGGGGAGCCGAGCAGTAGCAGCAGCAGCAGCGACCGCGGCGTAGGGCTCCTTTCCCCGGGCGGGACCGGGGCTGTCCCGCTGTGCTCGGCGGCTCCCCGGGCCAAGGGGAGGGAGCCGAAGGGGAGCTGTATCCCCCGGAGCCAGGAGAGCAGAGGTGGCGGCTGGTGAGCGGGGAGGGGTCACCCCCCCATGTGTGACATGATCGACTCGCAGTCCGCTGAGAAGATCAGCAGGATGAAAAAGTTGCGGAGAACTTTATCGGAGAGCTTCGGCCGAATAGGTGAGTCCTGCGCTGGCACTCGGCTCCCCACGGTGCTGCCCGGTGCCCCGGGGTCCCGGCGGGGGTGGCGGGGGAGCGCAGCCGGGCTGGCAGCACCCGCGGCGGCACCGGCCCCAAAAACGTTTCCTGGGAGGAAAGCTCGGGAAAATAGCAGCTCTTTCCCGGCAGTGCTGCATAGTGAAGGAGTTAGCCCAAAATAGGCTAGAAAAAACAAACTATAAATGAGAGTTGGCTAGCGTGCTTCCATTGCCGAAGGAAGACCTTGGCAAAAAGCAAATGGTTATTTTCGTTTTGTTTCTGGTCTGGCAATTTTTTTTTTTATTTTTTTTTTTATTTTTGTTCGGTCTGGACGTCATTTTAAGTTGAGGCGTGAGATGCTGAAGCAGATAAGGGCGGCCCAGTGATTTAGGAGGCCAGACAAAAGAAGCCTGTCTGTCATCGGCCGTGAAGTCTTGTCGTTCTTTCACTGACATGAACCATCCCGAGGTTGCATTACCGGAACGCTGCTGCCAAGCATCTTATCTCCCGCTATCACCGCATCGCCTCTGGGTTTGACACCAGGTTATTTTGCAGTCGAGTTTGCAACCAAGAACAATGCCAAAGAGTTCTTGTCTGCTCAGACTGGCGTTTCTCTTGGTCTTTGGCACACTGCTTAAATTCACAGTTTAGAGCCTCGATGACAGCACCAACAAGCTGCTGAACAGGGAGAGGGGGTACCTTGGAGGAGGTGTGAGGTGACCCCGGGCTGGCTGGGCAGAGCAGAGCAGCTGCAGGTAGTGCCAGAAGGCTGGGCAGTGGCCAGGGCGGGCAGGTGATGCAGAAACCTCTGGCCCTGCAGATCCACTCTCAGCGCCCTTCCAGAGCCCTCACCCATAGGTTGTCCCACTGGGATGTTTTCCTTACAGTCTGGCTGGCAGACGTGGGTCAACTTTCTGAGCTGCTTTGTCCCAGTGAGAGGATGTGAAGTGGCTGTGCTGCAGCTGTGAGCTGTGGCATTTGGTTCTCCCTCTGTAGCCCAACCAGGGAGGTGTGCTGAAGGATATGGGCATTATTTTTTGACATTGTGTATGCATTCAAGATGCTACATTTCGCTTTTAAGGACTGCGAACTTTAAGTGTATAGCATTTGAAATAGGGTATCCTTTGTTGTCCTACTGATGAAAAAGATGAAAAAGACTTTGAAAAGCTCGTTCTTCTTTCTAAACCAGGTAGTTTCAAGGGTAAATGCCAAGTTTCAGTTGTGAAGCAAATGTCGAGTCATGATTATAAATGTCTATCCGCATACAAAAGTATGTTTCACCTATCATCAGTCTTAAACTTGTAAAATGCATTTAACTTTTTTTTTTTATTATGAAAAATAAAATCAGTCAGGTGTTTGGTTTGTCACATGTCTGTGTGTGTGTGCGGATACACAGACACAAAACTGTAGATGGGTTTTACTAATAGTGGAAGTCATTAACAAAGAAAATATTTTGAATGAAGATGCTGCTTTGTTGTTACAGTGACAGCCCTGTTAATGCCTTTTAGGGAGCAAGGTCCCTCTGGCTGGTGATTTCTGCATGATTTAGTTTGCTCAGTTGGATGATCATCTCTTTTTGTCATTTTTTCACAAATTAAATAATCTTTTCATTTCCTTGGGAGCTTTGGCCTTGTTTTAGGTACACAGATTGTTAGGTCCTTCAGCTCCTACAGTTCTTCATGCATGTGTGTAGCAGTGTGGTTGGGTTCCTGGTTGGTTTGTTTGTGGTGGTTATTAAAACTCAGCTGCTACCAGCAAACCTGTTGGATCTTCAGATGCTCTAATATTTTAACCATGATTCTGGTAAATGCACTTTGAGCTGAAAACCTTGTTTTTTATCAGTATGAGATTTGAACATAGTCTACTCCCTGACACCCAGAGTCACAGATAAGACCAAGCAAAGCAAACCTTTGTTTAAAAGAACTCCTAACTTGCATACCAGGAAATCCTCAATTAAAATACATGCAGTACTTCTCTTCTTCATCTTAATATGAGCTAAACCAAAAACTCGTTACCAGAAGGCCTTCCAGATACTGGTCACTCTGGTTTTACAGCTCTTTTTGGAAGATGTGGTTCTTTGGTGAGATTGGCAAATTACTAATTAATATGTATCTAATATGGAATTCTGACAGTCATCTTTTCACTTGTGATTTTTTTATCAATAACTTCAACAATCTTTTAACTTTGCCTGTTCTGCTGCGATTTGTGTGTTCCCAGAGGCTTTAGGACACAGTATCCTGAACACAACCATATAAATGATACAAGTGTAACGTGGGTTTGAGTCAAATAGTTAACAAGTCAAACTTCCCTCACTGCAGCAGGGAATACCTGATGGCCATTCTTAGAATGGTGAGACCTCCTCCTGTGTTGGCTATTTTCCAGATGCCAAATAAAGTCTTTCCAGTGCCACAAGACCCCTTCATTTGGACACCAAAGTTTATATTAGCCTGTTGGATTAAGAGTGTTGGAAATGTATCTTAATTGTCATTGGCAGTGTTTGGTTGTTGCTTTTTTTTTTTTTTTTAATTTTTTTTTTTTTTGCTACAGCTTGCAGTTTAGTACTCAATAAACTATAGTCAAGACTATCTTGTCCCCACAAAGTAATCTGTTTTTGAGAGGCTGTATCAGCAATGAATTTATAAATGTGATTTATTATTATTTTTTTACAGTTTGCCACAGTACAGTAAGCAATGCTTGAAGCTGATTCCCAAGCATCTTTAGACAAAAGCAGAGATAGTCTTAAAACCATGTCTGTTATCCTTGGGGCACAGCAAAGGGCCATTATTTGATGCCTATGTTGGCCTCAAGTAGAAATCTTCCTAACTGTGAACTGATGCTTTCCAGCCACTACACCCAGAGACTGGCAGAGAGTGATGAAAACCTGGCTGTATTACACATACTCATCCTGCAAAATGATGACCCTGTCCATAACTGTTAGAATGCTGAATACTAATAATATTTATTTTGCTGAGCTGAAAAACGTGAGGTGTGAAATTATTGTCCATCTCTGAACCTTCACCCTGAGCATTCGCTCTGTGCTGTGTGCAAGTCTGGCAAAGGACACCATGACACACACACCATGGTGTGTTGAAGGAAATGCATGTGGCCTATGGTGCCAAACTGAAGTTAATTTTCTAGAATAGACAGGGTGCCTTTTTACTGCAGAAATTACTTGTTCCCTGTTCTAGAAAAATAAACTATTTTTGCATCTAAGGCACCCTTTCCTTTGGTAAAAGTTTTTGGGTGTTTCAAGGAGTGTTCTTATTAAAATTTAGCACATCCTAAAGAACTTATAATGCTAAGAATCTGAAAAATTTACAGAATTCTTTCTATTGATAGGTTTTTTTCAGTCCATTAATTTTTACACAAACATCTAAATTAGTTTTAAAAAATCTGATTTCCTTGCTAGCATGCTGTGTTGTCCATATAAATGATCACATCATACTTTATATTAACTGACTTTTTGAGATTCAGTTGACTCACTGATTATTTGAGCATTTAAACCTTTATTAGGTTTGGTTCTTAGTTTTATGCTTTGATAATTATGTAATTAAAATTATAATGAGTAATGTATAAAATTAGCATAATCTCTTAGTTATGTAGAGTTCTTGGCTGTGCATTTGTTGAAGTCCATTTAATATCAAAACAATAATTTAAATTTCTTTATCTCATACCACTTAACATCTGTTTTCTTATTCAATCTCTGTAGTAAAAAACTAACACAATCAGATAGAAAAAAAGGTAGGAAGGAGGGAAGAAAGAGGAAAACATTGCTGGGATTGCTCACAGAGCACTGAAAACAGGCTTGTGAGCATCCCTAGGCTTCTTGCTATCTCCTAACTAATACAAAGGTTATCTCCACAGATCTCCTGGGATGTACACTCACATAGCTCACATACCTGAGATAATGAGGAGTTTGTTTGTAAACAGCTCTTATTTCTAACTTCAGCAAAGCTTTTTTTTTCCTTTTCTTTTCTTTAATGGTTTAAAAAACAAAAGGATTGCCTTGATGAGAAAACGCTTCTTCTATAATTTATTATATAAAACTTACTGAGCTGATGATTTCTTTTGAAGTTGCTATGTAGTGAATTGGTTGAGATTGGAATTATTATTGAACAGGATCTAATCAAATGAGTGCACAGGTCTCTTCTTTTTGGAGAATCTTAGAAAACTTTTAGTCAAAGGCAGAAGTGAAGACATTTACATTACATAGCTACATTGTAAATTTTGTTGGTTAACTGTTACTTGACTCCTCTTGAAATGTTTTGGTCATGTGAAAATCTTGTGTTTAGGTAAGGGAGAAAAGCTTGTCAGTGTGACCTAGGTGTGTCATATACTAATTTATAGTGTTGTAAAGGTAAATGAAAGGTAAATGAACAGATCAAGTCAGTTCGCAAAAAAGTGTTCTATGTGATGGCTTTTTTTCTTTCTTTTAATTTTTTGTTTGTTTGGGTTTTTTTGTTTGTTTGTTTTAATGCCCTGACTTATAGTTCTGCGTACTTGGGACTGGCAGTCTAAAAGTTTTGTTCAGCCTTCAAAACCATAAAAATGCATTTCAGTGTGTGCCTCAAACCTCCTCAGCAAAATCCCGGTTTGTGGGTTTTTGTTAGTTTTTTGTTTTGTTTTGCTAATGAGCATGAAATTTAGATGTCTAGTTGTAAAACACTACCTCTAAGATTTGAAGGAAGATTTGAATGACTGAAAGAAGTGGAAATTTGGAAGCAAGGGAAAGCTGGATGATTCCTGCTTTTCTGTACAGAGCAAAGTGGAGTTTGCGCCCTGCTGCCCATGGCAGGGGTTGTGGAGCTGCAGCACTGTGCTGAGGTGTCCTGACTGTGATACAGCTTCTATAGGTATAGGTTTTGGGGTTTTTTTGAAGCTACTACTGCTGCTGCTTCTGAGGACAAAGTTTGGAAGAGACAGTGGTTTAGAAACTAGGAGCAATTTGAAAGCAAAGGGATAATCTAAAAGAGCAAAGAAGCTGCTGAAGTCTAAATCCTCAACTGTGCTAGTTGCTTTGGTATTTATCTCCTGCAGAAATAAATGCTTTTTAAGTGCAAAAAGTTAGGAAGAGGGAGCCTTCTGGGGCAGCACAATGTATGGGCATTCAGGTGACTTCCCTCATATTGTGAGCTGTCATGATTTAAACTGAAAAGAAATAGTGCAATCAACAAGGCAATGGTTTGTCTTTAACTCTCTGAGAGAAGGAAATTAAATGTACACAGTACACAGTCCCTGGTAAGTCTGCTTGTACAGTGAAAAGCAAACAAGTCTCATACCTTTAGACTGATACAGTTCGGAGTAGATTTGGGGAGAGACTAGTTTTTCTTTACATTTCAATAAAGATACCCAGTATGCTAAAGGATCATCTTTCAGAACTATTGACATCTTTATTTTCTTGCTTTACCAGTTCACATGATTTCTGCACTGTTTTCTTCTTCCTTGCTTGTTGATTAGTTGCTACTTAACAGTGTATGACAGAAATCTTTTCTGCATATTGTAAAAGAAAAAAAAAAAGGAAAAAGAACAAAAGCATGCTACAATACATGCTCTTTCATAAAGGCTTAGTACTTGACAAACTGAATACATGGTTAGGTGTTTATTATACTTTTTTCAAGTTCAGTCAGGGTCTCCATAAAGTGTTTTCATGCTTACTGGGAATCAAAATTTCAAAAAAACACTGTGAACTCATATTTTCTTTAACCTGGGAGGATAATGCTTTTCATATATATGTAAATATACTTTCTTGGAAACATGCTGTGCAGTCCTACATTTCACTTACAGATTCAGATTTTGAGTATAGAACTGTTATTCATTCCTGCCTGTTTTCTCCTATTAGAACATGAAAATGTGTCTCTCTTTTGTCTTTTCTGGTGTTAGTTACTTTGTGCTTATTGAAATGCAGTACAGATAACTATTTTTTTTTCCCTCTTTTATTTTAAAGCCTTGAAGAAAGAAGATAGCAGCTTTGATGAGGTAGGTTAAATATCTTTGTACCTTACATAGTCCAGGTATGGCTTAGTATTTCTCACTAGTGCTAAAAGAAACCTATAGCTAGTAGTACTATGACATGCATGTTAATATATGCATATTGCTTGAGCATATTTTTATTTTCCAAATAACTACCAGGTGAATTAGTTGGTTGAAAGGTCTGAGTGGAATGCTTGAGGTTTTTTTGCAGTATAATAGAACTGGATGTTATATGGAAAGTGGTAATTTAAAAATGTTCCATACAGAGAAATGTTGCATAGAGAGAATATACTTTATAGAACTTTACCTGCTGTAATTTTTGTAACCATAGGCCTGTACTGTAAGAGACAGTGGAAAAACATCACTCTTGAGGGAACACCTTACATAAAGTGCTGCTGCATTGACTTCTTGCTGAATATGTCAACTGATACAGAAGCTTATATGAAATAAAGATTCCACCTCCACAAAACCAGCAGCTATTTGTAATGGTAATACAGTGTAATGCAATGCAGTGGTTTGTCTTATTTTAATTCTTCTAAAGTAGTAAATGAAGTGTTTTCAAGTTTGGGTTTCTGGCCTATCTTCAGTATCATATGTGTTAACCTATAAAATATGCTGCTTATGATTTGTGCTTTTCTTTACCTATGGTAGGCTTTGAGAGTTCCAGGTTGATGTGAGTTGTCCTGCAGCACATGTTCATGCAGGAAGAGGTGTAGCTCTTGGTGTGATGAATTGTACTGTAGTCAATGCTTGCCTTGTACTCCCTCTGCCACCAGAGCTGGAAGCAAATGGTAATGTTTTCATGTGTTGATGTTAATGCTTCTGGCATTTCTGTGTTTTCTTCTTCATTGCTTGGTGAAAGCTTAAATTCTTGGCTGATTACAGTGAGATAACTGCTGTGTAATGCCAGATTCTAGAATAAATAAATGATGACATAATATCCTTGATACTGGATCAAATCAAACTTCATCTCCTTGTAGACAGATTGCACTGAATTTTACACCCCTCTACTCAGATTCTCTAACAGCTATAGAAATGGTTTTGCTTTTCTGGTGTGTGTTGCAGAGTGCTGTAACTAGGCTGGACCCCTCTCAGGTCTGGAATGAAGGTCCTGGGGTCAGGGTCAGTTTTCAGGAGCTCCTGTCAGGTCATGCAGTGGTACAGACTATCATATTTCTCTTATAACACTAGTAGAACTTGATACCCCCTAAAAGTTATAGCTGTGCAGATGTATGGTTGGTAGCCTCTAAATCCTTAATTTATAAAATCTGCTCTGTCTTTGTCCAGTACTTTCTTCTGGAGGCTGTAGTGATGTACCTGTGCTATAATCTACCCAGTAAATATCTGGTATTCAATTTGATACAGAATTTGAAAAGCTCTTTAAAAAAATGCTGTCTTATGAAGATGACATTTTTCCTGTCCTTTCCCCATCCCCAGGATTATTTATCTACTGGCTGTTTGTATTTTCTTTAATCCTGCCATTTTGTTTGAAAAGGAGACAACCTGAGCAAGTTTTTATTTAAATTAAAGGGGCTTGGGAAAAAAAATATCTTTCCAATATTTTTTTAATGGAATCTGATTGTTGACGTAAGTTACTGCAGAGGTGGCAAGTGAAAGCTAGTGAGAAGAGTACACAAAATAAGTTTATTTTATCTCCTGTAAACAGGGAAGAGCTAGTTGTGATATTAGCATCAATAGGTTCCTTGGTTTTAGCTGACATTTCTTAGAAGAAAGAAAAGTGTGCTAAGATTTTATGTTGTCCTGGTTATCTCTTCAAACTCAGCACAACAGTTCCTGGCATTTATCTGTGTGGACTGGAGAATGGACTGTACCGCGTTATCACTTAATGCCTTGCTTTTCAGACATCCTTCAAGTCAGAAGCTAAGGCAGTCTTTAGTGGCAGTGGTGTATCTGAGAGTAATGACATCTACTTCTAAGGGAGAGAATATCTGTGAGCAGAGGAGTGTGCACATTTGTTGGTCTCAGAAGCCTATCCTGAGAAACATGCCTAAGACCATACTGTGATATGAAAGGAAGGCAGTCCAGTCTTCTGGCCAGGATATGTGGATGCAGTTATGAAGACAATTACAGTGACAATAAGTGGGAATATGAGATGAGAAGGAGAGAGAGTAGGTAGCTGTTGTAGTAGGTAGTGTCCAAGCACTGTTTTATTTCAACTTTGTAGGTCTCCTGATATGAAAAATGATATAGTAAAATATTGAAACATAAATTGCACTTAACAAGCAGCAGCATCTTCTTGTACTGCTAGTGAAAAGATACTCTTTCTCCTTTAATGGTGCTGCAAGATGCTGTGTCTCCCTCTTCCTGGAGGGCGCCTGGCCTGTGAAGCGGGGACTGAACAAGTAGCAATGAACATAGTCAAGATTCTGTGCTTCTGACACCTTGATAAGAGAAGGAGGATTGGTGTGGTTTAGCAGAGGCTGGTCAGCAAGGACCTGAAATCCCTGAAGGAAGAGGGAAGGTGGGATAAAGACCAGGGGGAGCTTTCTAAAGCCAAAAATTTTGGGTTTGCAGCCCAGTCAGTTTTCAGATTCTCCATGTTGTAGGTGCTACATCAGGAGCTGTCTTGTTTGTCTTTCAGGATCTGAGGGGGAAAAATTGAGCTGTTCAGTGGATGTTACTCTACCAAATTTACACTTGGCACATGGTAACTCAGAGGTATACAACACTGCAAGAAGTTATCTTTTTTTTAAAGAGAAATGACTAAAAATTAAATTAGCAAACATGATAGGCAAATGTATCCCATAATAGCTTTCTATGGGTTTCAAAATCTAGTAAATTAGGACTAAAAGCAAAGCAAGGACATGAACAGCAAAGCCTGTGAATATGTTGCATGTCAGAAAATACTTTTAATTGGTTTAGAAGTGTTTCAGGTATCTGTGTGGTGGATTTAGTCCTGCCCATAAGCTCAGAGCACGATAGCATGAAGGAGCAGTGTAGACGTTGTCATTATTTTGTACCTGCTGTTGCTTTCCTTTGATTAAATTTTGAATGAAAAAAATCCTTTCTGTAGATGCTACTGGCCTTTACTTCAGTCTATGAGAACACTTGAATTAATCAATTTAAATTCACTGTTTGCCTTCCTGAGATGACATCTTCCAGAAACTCAGGTAAACAAGGGAGTAGGACACAGATCACTTCCTGTTTAATCATTCATTCAAAGCAGCAAGGTAGTGATGTGCTTTTTTTTTGTTTTTTGGGGTTTTTTTGGTTTTTTTTTTTTTTTGTCATACCAACATTTACTCGTCACATTGTAGGAACTGGAACATGGGATGGCTCCAGTACCTACTGAAATCACTGTGAAAAGTCTCAGTATTTTCAATGGTTTGTGGGTTGGTTTTTCTATAACAAAGTACCATAAATTGAGGGGGGTAGGTTGTATGTGGAGGCTGTTCCTGCCTGTCTTCCAAGTTATTTTGTTTGAGTGGGGGAGAGTGGTTTCTCTAAGCACTTAAATCATGATTTAAGACCTTCAGTCATGTATATGCACAGTAGATAAATTAGTATTGGTGTCATAATAAAATAAAATCAAAATAATTTAAAGTCTCGCAATCAATATGAATTGCTGTGACTATTGCCTCTTCTGTGCTGAGCTATATTTTAGTGTTAATTTTGTCCAGTAATAAGAAGCATCTTTTAGGCCACCTTCCATAAGGAATTAGGATATTGTGATTGTGTTCAGTGTGTAGTACTTTCTGACTCCACCCAGTGACTTTGAAGCTGGCCAACACTAGATGCCTGGATTCTTGGTGAAAAAGCATGTACATTGGCTGAAGGATAGAGATGAGAATCTCCCCTGATGGAAAAGCTGGAATGCAGTTTCTTGTGAATATAGAATATTGATTAGAAGTGTTATGAATACTCTTGACCTCAGCAAAATCCGTAATACCCATCTACTCCTTACTATGTTTAGAGTCTTCAGCTCTGAGGAATCCAGATTTCACTTATTTTTACTTGTGGAACAACTGTGTTTGAAGTGGGAGTGTGTGAAAGGGAGTTTTGCCAAGTTACTTCTTGATTCTGTAGTGTTCTTGCTTTCACAGTCTCTCTGTCTCTGTCTCCCTCTCTCTGAAAACAAAAATCCAATCCCCAAACAATAAGGCTACACCTTCTGTAGGGTGTTGCCATGGAAAATGTCTTGGTTTAAAGGACACCCATCTCTTATCAAAAGGTCTTGGGTAGAGAATATTTTGAATTTGAAGAGTTAGAGAGAGGGTGTTTGGAAAGTTAAAGTTAAAATTAAAAGTTAAAAATTAAAAAGTTAAAGAGTTTGGAAAAAAACAGAGCTCTGTAAAGAACGATCAAGAGTAATTTGAATGCCATAATGCAGGAAACACATAATAAATAACATTTGTGCATCTATAAGAAGTTTTTTTATAGTAATTCACTTGAGAGAGAAGTGTATGTAGGAAGTATAGATATGGAACTGTATCCTTACTTCTCCTGCCAGAGAGAGGATCTGGACTGTGGGATATGGAGGAGAAAGAAATTGAACCCTCTTGAGACTCAGTGTTACTTTTTGTAGGATCTTGGAATAAATGTTATTTCACTCCTGGGAGACTTAAAAGGGTGGGGTTGGTGTGTGACAGTCCTATGGAAGAGCCTGTGTTGCAGAGGGGATTGGAATCCTCTTTGTTGTCCCTTCTTGGGTGCAGTAATTATTGATTTAGATACAGTAAAGCCATTACAAACCATAGCTGAGCTTTCTGCTTCTTGATGACTGTTTTTATTTAGGAAGTAGGAGGCTGATGACCACTGAACTGCTCTATGTTGTGATGTGTGGTATGTTGTGATGGAGAACTTCCAGAGAAGTGGTTATGGGTAATGTTTATAAATGGCCTGCATACCTTTGGGGTGTGAGTGTTACCAGTGCTGAGAACTTGGGTGTGACTTAAGGGTGTATGATGACTTTGATGCAATTCTCATCTGCTTATTGCTGGCACAGTCAGGTAGTGGGTGGTTATCAGGTGTGACACGTGACCAAAGGCTGATGGGAAAAGAGATGTAGTAAGGAATGACAGAAAAATAAAACCCCCTGAAACTGAACTTGGAAAACAAACATAGAAGTGAAGATGTTAAAGCAGTTTCTAAATAATACCAGGGAAATGTGTCAGAAAATGTTCATCTGGTGGTTTGAGTTACTCTGTCAAATGTATACAAAGGTGGTTCAAGAGTTGAGAAATGGGACTGTTCAAATGTATGTCACAAAGCAAATGAAAGGAAACATAATACTGGGATGAAGACAGCAACTCAGTATTGGAAGCTACTATTTGAGACATGACACAGGCAAATTTTTTTGGGGGGCAGATAAAAGCTTAGTAATGGAATTTGATGCCTCCTGCAGGAGACTCATCTTCATTTATGCAGTTGTCAGATTCATCTGGTCTATGTGTGTTGGATAGAGTTTTTTCCAGACTGCCACTGGAAGATGGGTAGGGATGATGTTGTTTCATGATGCCAGTTAGTGCATGTGCACTTGTAGCAGAATAATACTGGCACTTTGGGTCTTGTAAAGCCATTCTCAGCTGCTTAAAGGGAATTATTGTTTCCTCTAGATGAGGAAATCTTATTAGGAAATGTGCTTCAGGTGGGTCTTAGAACAAAGAGCATGGTTGGAAGAGAGCAAATGCTGCCATTCTGCCAGAGCATGGCAGCTTCTTATTAGATCAACTGTGGGACAGATGTGCCTTTCATCAGTGTCTAAAAATCCTGGTTTCAAACTTCCAGTGTCTTAAAAAAAAAATCCAATCCTTGGACAGCCTTGCTTAATTTTGAAAAGAATTTTTATATGGTGACATGGAATTTCTGCCACTTCTGTGTGCTGTATTGCACGTCAGAAAGCTGGGGTCTGCAAGATGTGAGACACTTTAGAACCAGGTCTAGGTGACCACAGTGCAAGCTAGCAAGTAATTGACAAGTGGCAGGAAAGCCACCAAGAATAACTTAATGTGGAATGGCTGCTCTCTTGTGTCGTTTCAAGGCTTTGGAATAAAAATATGAGATTCTGTGGGAGGCTTTGAGATTTACTTGGCAGTGATTTTTTTACTCATTCAGAACAGGAATTGTTCTTAATGTTGAGGGAAAAATTGAGTTTTAGCAGACCAAAACACTTCTGTTGTGGTTGGGGAAGAATTTTAATTTCAGAGCATTCCTTAAATCAGTTGAGTGATTTGACTTTTTGCCCAAGGTATTGACCTGTTCAGTTTTGTGTTCTTCTGCCTTGTGTGTTTGGTGGCAGTGCAACTGTTTACCTTTCAGAAAGTGTATTTTATTTTCATGGACTGAGGAAACTGGTTAAGTCAACTGCCAAACTATTTAATCCCCCTTTTTGACTCCTCTTCTCCTGTAGAAGCTGGATGGAAGAATGGTTCATGGTACTAGTTAATATGTATGTGTTCTTTGCAAAATTTTAGTTTGGAAATGCATGGAACAAAGAACCAGTCTTAATCTGTCCACAGCAGGGAGTTTTGGAAAATCTGGCCAGAATGCTGACATATAAAGCTCTGTTTTGATCTGCAGGCAAGTCTTTAACTATTGGAGAAGTAATGCAAAATGAGGATGAATTTCAAGGCCTAGTTCTCTCTCACTTGTGCATGGCTATTTTTGTGTTGGATGTGTGTGTTGACCACAAGTATACCTACATGTAAATCCTGTGTTCATTTTCTTGGGGTATATGGGGTATAGTAAGTTATTGGTAGATTAAATAGAGTAACAAAATTCAGTAAAGTAAGTATGGGATCAGTAACTTCTTGTTCTTGGTGTTGCTGGGCAATGTCTCAGTTGCAAGGCAAGAAATAATTGTGTGACTTCTTAGATAGGTCTGTCTCTTTCACCTTCTTTGTACTTGGACTTTATTGCTTTTTTTTTTTTAAAAAAAAATTTCCTCCTTCAAAGCCACACTACTAACTTTCATGAGACTTTATTTAAATCTTCTTCTTGTGACATGTTCTAAATAAAAATTATTTATGTCTTTTTAGCTTTCCTGACAAATTCTGCATGCACGATGCTTCATCTGCTCTGCATCACAGTATCACTGGCAGCCGTATATTTGTAGGATACCATCACCAGTAATCAAGGTTCTGAGTAAATTGACACCTCTCACTTTCTATTTGGAAGGAGTAAGAAAAGGAGATTGCAGGCTATGACTAGCTTATTGAAGCAAAATGGATTTTTTGTGCACAAAATGTCATTTTGATTGTATTAAAGCCTGAAGAAACTGTCATTGACTTATACTTCTTTCTACATGTATTCTGGAATTTGTTTAACCTTTTTCTCTTCCACCAAAGCCTTCTACTTGGATGCCAGTTGAGTCAGTCTTGCCAGCACTTCTTTTGTTTTTTACAGATATAGCAATTCTCCTTGTCAAGTTTGAAATTTCAAACTTGAGTATTACAGGTTATTTAAATGTGAAATATTTGCAGTAATTTAGTAACTAAAAGTAAGACAGCGCTGCTGAAAACTTAATCATAAAAGACAGAGGTGAGGCCACTGAGAGATCACATACTGCATTATCACCAATTCCAAGTAACTGCTGGAATTATTTGTGTTTGGGCTCTCCTCAGGTAGTTACTTTACTTGAATTACGTTTCTCAATAGGAGCCAGATAGTCACCTCTTTCAGTGTTGAGAAATAAAAGCAACATTACTAGCATCAGAAGCTATTCTCTGCTGTGCTGGCCCAGGGGAAGCAGTGGCTTACAGCATTTTTCCTGCTGCCATGTGCTCAGCAGGTTTTTTCTTTGTATGTGAATTTCTTAGTCCTATAGCTTGTATATACAAAAAACTATTATTCCATACATATGTGTCTGAGAAGGCTTCCTGTTTCTTTAGTGAGAGTAGAACAAATTTCTTGTTACCAGTGCATTATTTGTACACAATCACAGGCAGCACTGTTTTATTTTGATGGAGCTTTGTTTCCCTTTTCCTCCACTGAAACTGCACATTCAAAGCCAGCCATGGGCTGTGGCCATGTTCATCCTGAAACTGTACCTGAAGTTGGCTTCATGCTGTTCTTGAACTTGTTTTCTGACTTCCATCTTGAAAATTCAACCCTCCGAAGGAATTTGTTTGAGGTCACTTGCTGTGATTAGTTAGGTAAGATGTGCCCTTCAGCTTTGAAATTGGGAAGACTTTCTGTTATCCCAAGTATGTTACAAGAAGTAGTGCAGAGGCTAGGATGCATATTGTGGTTTATAATATTTTTCTTAAGTTAATACCCTCTCATCTGAAGCATTACTTCTCACTGTATTGCTAGGCAGTTACAGAAAGAAGTTAGGAAGAGACCATATTGAAAATCATGTAGAGTTTAAGCAGTGCCCCCTTGTTCTTATCTTCATCTCTTCATTAACATACCATGATGGTTGCTTTCTGACAGAGAAACAAGATTTTGTATGTTATGTTTGAGAAGTCCTCTTATATTAAGTTTGGTTGAAAACTAACCATGCACATCTCCCTCATCCCCCATGGGACTGGTTTGTTTTGCCTTTGTATTTTTTTAAATTACTTCTCCTCTTATAGCATTTTCTAGTTTCATTTTACTTATTTCAGTTTATCCACTACGGTGACAAAAACTGCATCGTAGTCCAAATATGTTGTCAGTAGCTGTTAGTTAAGATATAGGCACTGATACAGTTCTCTGATTTAATCTTTTTTTTTTTTTTTGGTGTAATTATCTATATTCACCATAGATATTTATGGTGAGCTCATAAATTCATCATAATTAATTGATTCACTGTTTCCTCTGTTGGTCTTGTCCTTAAGCTGATATTATTTCTTTGTCCCTGGTGACAAAAATGCTACTGAAGTCCTTGCCAGATGTCAAGACAGGTGCAGGGGCCATAGGAGTGCAGCTGGGGTGGGACCTCATATCCCAAGAAGGGTGGGCAGGGAGAGGAGGGAGAACCTGTGGGCTGGCTGGAGATGCTGGGGCTGTAGAACACTGGCAGAAACGATGGAAAGTGTGGTTTGGTGGCTTTCATTTATTTATTGCCTTCTAAACAGCAAGATATTAAAATATCTGCAGCCTGCTTGCTTTTGCTTGTGCCAGCTACTGATGCAGTTTTATGGTTAAAATAGTAATATATGCTTGCTCAGAGAAAGTTTTTTAGCTTATCCATGTGAAGAATGCTCGCTGATTCCATTTGTCATGTTAATTATTATTCTTACCATGCCTTGGCTTATTTAGATATAGGAAGTCTCTCAGGTTTGCTCAGTGTAGAAGGGAAAAAAGTTTTTGTTAATAAAAAAAAGCTATGATTTATCTTGGCTCCTTACTCACAGAGAAAAAACAGATAGAAACAGGATGTTCATTACAGGCATCTCCAGCTGACCTTGGAGATGCTCAGAATTCCAGAAACTAGAGGACAACATCTGGAGAAATCCTTGAGTTTTTTTAGTTAGCTAATTATTAGTGTGGTATAGCTCAGTTAAATGCAATGTGTCTGGCCACCATCAAATCATGACTAAAGGTCAGAGAAGATGAAGGGGTATGCCTAATTTGCTTGCCCTTCAAAAAGGCATGCTGTAGCATTTTAAGACCTTTTATGTTCAAATCAGTAAGAAAATTGTATTTTTATCTTTGAAAGTAATTTGCAGTAACTGAACAGTTATGAGTTAGACTAAGTATGGGGTTTTTTTTGTATTTTGGAAGAGGGGTCCTCTCAATGGGGTGTAGAGAGTTCTTAGTCATGCATTTTTTATGGACATTAAGACAAATAGGTTCAAAGGATGAGCTTTAACAAAGTGATGATATTCCACAAAATGCTATTTCAAAAGTAAAAAATTTGAGTTACTGCTATGAAAAAAAAGTTCTAGCATATTTAAACATTGCAGGGAACATGACACTCTTGTTTTTCTGAAAGCTCTCTCTTTTGCATTAATTTTGGCAAAGTTCTAATTGAGGTACTCTAGTAGCTTTATTGCTAGCACTAATGATTTCATTCTTCCAGGAATAGAAATTACATAGGTTCTTACAGTTGAATAATGTTTCATTTTAGTGTCATTAGTTAAGCTCATAGAGGACCCCTATGTGAAACTAGCAGAGCTCATAAGTCTATTTAGCATGTTCTGATGAGGAGGAGAACCCAAGAGATGATTTCAAGAAGCAGTTGGGTTCAGTCGGGACACAAGACTTCGGAGCAGATGTTCTACTGTGACTGGGTCCTTATCTTGAAAACCTATGTGAATTTGGTTTATTTTATTGTTAAAGATTGGAAGAATGCCATGGCTGTCTTCTGTGCTCAGTTTTTGTCTCTTGTGAAAAAATGTATTCCTTCTTTTCTTTTACCAAAGAACATAGAACAACTTGGAAATATTCAGTGAGGATATATTAATTATGCTCTAACTTTGCTTCTTAGCCTTCTTCAAAATAACAAATGTAGATAATCAAATTGGGCAGAAGTTAGGCTGAACTTCGTGAGTCACAATCTCACTGTTTTACCATAGGACCATACAATTTGCACTTGTTTTCTGTCAGTAACAGTATAAACCAACAGTAAGTTTCAAAAGAAAGAGGTTCTGAGGGAGTAAACTGTAGATAGAAACCACCAGTATTTATGCACCTCTGAAAAAAAAATACATGCTCCCAACAGAAATAAAGCTCTTTTTCCTGGAATTATTCCTTTGGTGCAAACGTTTGCAGACATTGCAGACATCCTGATTGATTTACCTGTAAGGAAGAAACTTGTGGCCACAAACATGAGAGACAAAGTAAGCTTTGTTAAACGAAGGGAATGTGGCACCATGTTTTGATTTTTCCCTTTTTAAAGAACGCTAGTGAAATTGGGTAAGGACAGTGTTAGAGAAAAGCGAGGAGTTTTCTTCTTTATTGTGTGTTGATTAGTAGTGTTTTTAGGCAAAAAAAGATACTGATTTTAATATGTGGTTCTTCACTTAGGGAAAGGGGTGATATCCTGTCATTCTTACTATCCACTGTGTGCCTTATTTTTCCTTGGTTTTCTCATTTAGTTATTCTTTATATGTATTTCAACCTTTCTCAACAATATATATTACGTGGAGTTGTATGGAGCAAGTCCAGGCTGATCAAAACCTCTTGATTCTTGCTCAAACTGTGGCCTTTAAATGCTTCTTGCTCTGAATTTCTCTGCCTATAGGCTTGTTCCTGAGGTCGTTCCAGTTTTGGAACTGGAATTAGTATTAAGCAAGATAACGTGGAAAAAATAGCTGGGGAACCAGACTATAACCAGAATTATGAATTTAATCTTTACTGGCTGTCAACAGGACTCTGGGCTGTAGTTCTGGATTTAACAATTCAAGGTCAAACCCTTAATTTTTTTGAAAGAGCCTCTGAGTTGTTGATGTTAGTAGAGCTGTATTCTTAATTTGGAAAGGCTGTGTTCTTAAAACTTTTTTTGCTTATGTATAAAGCTGCTGTCAGCATCAACCAAGCACAGATGAATGACCTCTGTCTTTGAAAGTGTGGCATACCTTTATTTCAGTTTTCTGCCCAAGATTGGCACACAATCACGTTTTACCCCTCCCTCCCTTTTTTTAAAGTTTGCCTTTTAAGGGTTAAACTGCCTATATTAGCTTGCATTTGTTTGGTATTGCCCCTTATATACTCCTATTGTGGAGTAGCTGCTATTTTGCAATAGCAGGATGCAGTGCATCTTGAAAACTGGTTCATGAAGCACTGTCCTGAGCACCACACTTCTTCAATAAAAGAGTTCAAAAGATAGTACTCATTATGCTAAAAATGGCACCCTTAGGCTTTATCAGACTTGGGGATGCTTTAAAACTGGGCAATAATTAATTGTGCAGTAAACCAGAATTATTATTAATTTATGTTTTTAAGAGAAGGGACTAAGTTATGTTCACTCTTGCTGTACAATTTTGGAAAAGAAAAATAGTCATTAATAAACATGTCTGAAACATGCCTCTCTCTGGAGAGAGTTTGTTCCCAAACCAGCTAATTGCTGTGTAGAATGATAAAAAATTAATCCCAAAACAACGTAATGAAAAATCTGTGAGTTAGCAAATTTTGGTGAATGAAAGAGAATAGTATTGTTTTTTGTCTTAATAGCTAAAGTTAACATCCAAGACAAATGATAACATCCAAAAGAAAACTCCAATTGAGGTGCATTTTGGCATTTCTAATTAATGAGCTGTGTGCTGTGCCACAAAAAAATATCATAAAGCTTTCACTAGAATTAGTGTGAGCTGTAAAGCTATTATCTGCTCTGGACTGATTTGAAAAAAAAAACCTTGATTTTTGATTTATTTATTTTTATTAATTACTGAAGAAAATCTAGGCAGGGCCTAAGTATTAGAGCCCTCAGATTCATCATTCCCTACCTTTTCTGTTATCGCTCTTTAAATTCCTGCTCTGTCTGTTATTTTTCTCCCTTTTCAGATAGATTTCTACATCTCCTGAATTTGATAAAAAAATACATTTCAGAAATGTATTCCAGGTAAACCTGGAATGGGGTCAGCAGTTTAAGTACCTTTAAAGAAACAGGTCACAGTTTATTTCTTGGTGGATTCATGTTAGAGGTAAGTGAAGTAGACTTTAGTATTTTGTTCCTAAATTCTTTGTTTTGAAAAGCAGAAAATGCTGTCTGCTTGTGCATCAGGAGCCTCACTGGTTCTCACTGGCTTCCAGGAAAATACAGGAACATGTCAAAAATTTGAGTACCTGTAGAATCAAAGTTTTGATTTGTAAAATAATAATAAGAAAAACAAGCACAAGCTAGTAATTTTCTTGTTGAAAACAATGATTATTACTCAGGCAAATGTTAGCAGCACTGATTGATTGTTGACAATAGGTGTAGAAGTGATTCACATGACAATGTATGAATCATGTCATAAATGTTTTTGTCTCTTGCAGCTGCAGCGGGCATACAAGGTAGACTCTCAGGTTTCTAGTTTTTTGGAATTAAAGATGTGTGCTACAGAAAGCTTAGAAGAGAAAATTTCAGTTCTTCCATACTTCAGTTTTCCTTATAATGTGTCTCTGTCATGTCAGTTCAGCCTAACCGATTAGCTATTTCTTTTATACTATTTAAGTGAAGCTTTGATTTCTGTATAGGTACCTTCCCACATTGCTTCTCTGCTCCTAAATCCTGTTATTTTACAGTTTATCATGAACAGATGAACTCTTCTTTAGGATTCTTCTCAGAAAATGAGTTTTCTAACTTTGCATAAGTCTTGACTACATATAATATTTTAGAAATGGCTGATTTCAACTAAGTGTATGTTTGAGAAGTAGTGAAGGACATAAGAAATTATACATTGGCTTTCAATCTCTAAAATTAATGAGCTAAAAAGACTTAACAATCTGTATTCAGATATAAGTGAAAATTTGGTGTTCTAAACCTTTTCAAATCAGTTTTATTTAAAAATGAATGCAAGTACAGAATAAATTAATTGCTGTCTCTAATATGATATTCAAACTACAGGTATCCATTAGGCAGGTTGGATCTTTACTTGTTCATGCTGGCAGCTGTGTTTCTGGTATATTCTCTGCTTTTGTAGGTAGTAGACGTGCTGCCCTGCTCCTCTGATTTTAGCTTGAGGCTTCAAAAGGATTGGGGAGTTGGCAGTAGAGGGAGTGAAGGATGTTTCTTTCTTTGCATACCAATACAGAAGAAGTAACCATATTCTTTGTTAATCTTTATTAGTCTGCTGAGGTGTCTTCTGGTGTCCCTCTTGCAAAGGTTTTGCTAGAACTGGAGAACCCAATTAGGACAGTCATAGGGATATGGAACACCTGAGTTGTAAGGAGAAATCTGGTAGGCTAGGATGGTTAAGCTTGAAAAAGTCCATGGAGGGGAATATGACAGATAAGCAAAACTATGATGCTGTGGATGAGATGAGTAAAAAAAATATTAATCAGACGGAGGGATGTTTTTTTGTGGAGATATTGATTGAATTGATCTTATTCCCTTGTGTTTCTGTCTCTGTCTTCTTGCAGTAGAGGTGGTCCAGGGCTGGTTCTGGAGGTAAAAGCCTTCAAAGGAGTTGGGGTGAGGGCAATTTTTTTCTGGGAGTTGGGAGAGTGAAGCAACAGAGCAGATGTTGGAGGAGACGACAAATGAAAACCATCTGGAGGTGACTCTCACTGGAAGGGCATGTGCATTCTCAAGAGAAACCACAGAGTTTATCTATTGAGTGACAGTGAAAGTGTACCAGGCCAAGTGTTTTCATCCAATATTGGCATTCTTATGTTTGGGTTTTATTGCTTAGAGCCTGGGACACATAAAAATTGTGACAGCATGAAAACATTTCTTAGGGATAATATTGTTAAACAATACTACTTCTGCTGGATAAACTCCAAACGTCATAGCTTTGTGTTGGTTCATCTTTTGCAGTTCATGATTTAACTGACTCAAATGCCCAGCATAAATAAAGAGAAGAAAAAAATTTATTTTTTTTTTTTCTGCAATGAGTAGTCTCTGAGAAGTGCACCTAATCTCTTGAGCTGCTGGCAAATCCAGTGTAGAATAGCCTGGAGCCAAGAAAGAAGAATAAAGAGAACAGTGGAGAAAAGCTGGAGTACACTGAAGACATCTGGGTGTTTTCAAGGGGGAGGGGAAGATGACATTACTTACAGGATTCAAAATGTGACTTCATTCTCTGGAAATTTTACAAACTTCACAAAAATGCTAGTGAAAAGCAAGTGTTTTATGATGTTGTCTTTCTGCCTTCTTAATAATGGCAAATTAATACTTAATAATAGTTAATACTTTAAAATAAGTTATATCTGTTTTCCTCTGGCTCCTATTAATGTTTAGAATCTATTTCCATTCCTAGTTGGAATTGTTTCACCTTATAACTTCAGTTTCCTGTTCAGTGTTTTCAAATGGGACCAAAGGGACTTGTTTTAATTTGTTTGTATTCTATTTCCTTCAAGCTTGGATATCTCTCTGGGTATTTTTTCATATGTTTTATGTCCATATGTTTTTTTTGCTTGACACCAGGGAAGAGTTGTGAGTAATGGCTCCTTTCTGTAGAAGTGTAGTAAGCCTTACTCTTTGAGCTGAGAAATAAATGTTTTATCTATCTTTCAAAGTATTGAGATTTTGGGTGCTTCTAATGGGATCAAAAACCTCCTCTATCTATTTTTAAAGAATATCCAGTCCACAATGGAAAAGCTGATAGTGTTTCAGCATGTGTATCTCACATCCCAGCTGAGTTTTGTGATCACCAGATAGTAATCTCTTACAGAGATGAGGAGAAAGATCTAGCTCCAATTTTGGTTCTGAAAAATCCATTCCTATTGGCAACTTTCCTGAAATGATTATACTTCTGCAAAAATTTGGAAAACTTTTGTCTAGTCTAATTTTCTGTATTTAACTATTTCTTTACCTGAAACATAGTAGTTCCTTATATTTAATAAAGATTCAGTAACATTTTTTTACCTCTTTTGTACTGTTGTGCTTATCATCTGTATTTCAAGGTCATTTGTGTACAGGAGTTGAATTACATTGCTTGTAGCTCTCCTAGTAATACACCACAGGGTATTGTATATATCAATTTCTTTCTTATATTATATATGTCTAATTTCGTGGAATCACTTTAATTTCTTCTCTTAATATTGTTTCTTATGCTTCAGAGTACTGCTTGTCTCAAACTAGCATTTGTTTTCCCCAAATGGGAATATTAGTTTTTATTTTCACTCGGTAGTGTTAGAGTTTTTGCAGCACTGGTGTTGTTTACACTGCTCTTGTTAAGGGTCTGGCAGCTTTGCCATTAATGTCAGCATTTGCATGAGTTCATAAGCATGCAATAAAACAGCTGTGAGAAGGAAAGCAGCACACAAAAATTTCATCTGAAAGGGAGTAATAGAATAATTTAGGTTGGAAGAGATCTCAGTAGATAATTTTGTCTACTCTCTTGACTGAATAATTTAGAAAAAATCCTGTAAAAAATATCTAGAAAACAAGGAGGGCTGGAGGGGTTGTAGTTCTACTCTGAATTTAAAGGAATATAGATGCCCAAAATACAGGCAAAGATTTACTTTTATGCACCTTTTTCCTCTCCCCTAAGAAACCAAAATAGGTAGGGAAAGAGTAACATGCGTTTCTGTTGGCCTGCAGCCTCTTCCCACACACACAAAAAATTTGGCATCTACCATTGTTGCCTGTATTTACATAACACTGGAGTAGAATTATAGTTACAGTGTCATTGGGAAGAAGTACTAAATTTGCTGTTTTTTCTGTGGTTCCCTTCCCTTTTTAATTAGTAAAATTTCTTTTAAGTACTTGCAGTGCTTCCTAAAGGTGTTCTGCATAACAGCTTTCATTCTCAGAGATAGTTTTTCTGTTAATAGGTGGTTAAGCCTAAGAGATGGAGATTCTGAAGGTACTTGACTGTACAGAATCTATTTTTATTCTCAGTTACAAACAATTCAACCCAGGTGAGGCAAAGACAATCACTGAGCAGCTCCCACAGGTAGAGCGATGCCCAGGCAATCACTGGGCAGCAGCTATGTTGGAAAGACCAAGAAAAGAGGGCATGGTCTCAAGTTGTGCCAGGGGAGGTTTAGGTTAGATATTAGAAAGAATTTCTTCACGGAGAGGGTGATCAGACATTGGAATGGGCTGCCCAGGGAAGTAGTGGATTCTCCGTCCCTGGAGATATTTAAAATGAGACTGGATGTGGCACTCAGTGCCATGGTCTGGTAACCGCAGTGGTAGTGGATCAAGGGTTGGACTTGATGATCTCTGAGGTCCCTTCCAACCCAGCTGATTCTATGATTCTATGACCAAACCCCCAGTTTTCGTTTCTCATCATGATATTGTGTCAAAGATTATTCCTTTAGTCAGTTGTCTTGGCTCTGCCCCCTCCCAGATCTTGCCCACCTTCAGCCTGTTCATCATGAGAAGCAGAGAAGGTCTTGAGGCCATGCAAGCAGTGCTGAGCAGCAGCTAAAACAGTGGTGTTCCCAACACTGTTTGCTCACAAATACAAACATTGGTGCTGTATGGGCTGCTATGGAGGATATTGACTCCAGCCAGCCAGGAGCAGCAGGCATTACCTTGTTTTTCCAGCTTACCTTGCTACAAACTGCAGCACTTAAATGCTTCAGAAGAGCATTAACCTTAACTATACAGGACTCTGGAGGCTGGAGCTCCTGCTCTGACAGCTCTAAGGTTTCCAAGAAAGCACCATGTTTCCCAGAAGAGCTGAGTTTTAAGAAGGAAATGTTTTCTGTTGTTAATGTCAAGTGAATAAGGATATCAAATTGTTAACTATCTGTTGGCACCTGAAAACTTCTGCTAACAACTGCTGTTTCTTAATATATTCCGTATTAAATTTAAAAGGAAACGGGTATAACTTCTAGTGTTATGATGGATGTTGTGCATATGAATTTTCATACCCTGATGACACTTGTATAGTGATTTTCATGATGTAACTTGGACATTATCTTTATGTAACTGTTTTGTATGCATGAGTGCTATGTGGTAAATAAATCTTCATGAGATTTCCTTTATGGGAGAGGTCAGTTTGGAAGAAAGGTCTCAGGACACTGAAAACATGGGAAAATAGCATCCTAGTTCCCTCTACTTTGTCTAGCAAAGCCACATTGTCCAGGACCTCTGTAGCTGTTTACAGATCAAAAGAGAAACAGTTGACCTATTCATGCCTTTTGGTATAATGGTATCTCATGGCTCTGCTTTCATATCTGCCTGTTTTCCCAGTAGGTTTTAATGTGCTGAATGACTTTCATTCAAGAGAGAATAATTAGAGAGCACGGAGTCTTGCACACAGCCATCCATGTAGATACTGTGGTAAAAGGGGAAAAGAAAATATATTGTGTAGAAACATCTGTCAGAGGCACAGAAGGGAAAAAGAGGGGTGGCTGGAAGTGATTACACTCCATCTTTTATCAGTGTAAGTTTTGGGGAGAGAAAAGAGAAGGCCACAGATGTCTTCAGATACCTGTTGATGGATTGTTACAAGCCTGGTTTAGTGGTTAGTGATGGTCAAATTAGCAAACAACTTGAAGAGTCATTTGGAGAGATGGACTGCCTCCACTTCAGGCAATGAACTGAATACAAGAAGATGAAGTAATTTAAATGGAACCTAGATTTGATCTAGGCTACTGTAATATCTGTTTCCTGAAAATAAGTCTTTTGGATAAAGTGAACCAGAATTTTATTACCCTCAAGGTAAAAAGTGGGAAAAGGAGAGGAAGTTATGAATGATTCTGCGAGAGCACAGATAAAAAAAAATATCTTGAAAAGCAATTAAGTACTTCAGAAATGTCATTTGATCTAGAAATGAGGTTTTTGACATGAAGCTCTGAATGTGGTATAACAATGTGGATGAATGATTTCTGGAACTGTTTTAACTTTGTGATTCTTTTTTTTGAGCTGCAATTGACAAGAGACAAATTTCTGTTTGGTTCACTAGGAAGAAGAGCAGGAATTCTCTTGTCTTTATATAGCATCTCATTTCACATGCGTTTCAACATTTAATGTTCAAACAATAGTGAATTAAAAACTAGCTCCCATTAATTAATGAGAAAGAAGTGTTGACTGTATTTGAAGGACCTTTGCCCAGAAGGGAATTTAAGCAAATTCTAAAGCAGGCATGAATAATTAGAAATGTAAAAGCTGCACAGAAGCCATTGTAGCAGGGCTGTTTTTGTAGGTTTGTTGGTGTCTTTATTCAGTAATGTATAGATAGTACAGGTGTGAACAGGCATTTGAATGAGTTAATGTTGGGGTGTGTAAGGATACCCAGGATAAAAAAAAAGACATCTTGGCTCTTAGAAGTCAAATTTGAAACAATGCGAAGCTTTCTAATAGGGCAGAAAATACTGACTTCCCTTTCAGGATCAAAACAGTTGAGAAGTGCACATGTGTTGGTGGTTCCCAGGTAATTTCAGTGTCCAGTATTACAGAAATAGGCCTTCATAAAGATCTAGAAGAGTTTATCAGTTTTCAAAATGTGGTATAAGGAAGAAATTAACTAACTTATTGTAGGTAATTTAATATATGAATGAGTCTATAACTGACATAGACAATATGACTGATCAGCAATTCTGTTTGTCTTTTCTGAGCAGATCAGTTGTCAATATAAATGGAAAGAGCTTTGGTTTTCTGGGGTGAGATTTTATTGGTTTTCTGGGGTGAGATTCAGGCAAAAGAGTGTGGCAATATATCACTTCACTATTCTCTTACCAGTTGTGGTCCTGAGAGCTTGTGTCTGGTAGATCTGGCAAGGAAAGGCTTCTGAATTTTTTTGCGAGGGTCCTGAATTTGCTGAAATTTGTGTTTCTGAACTCTACCTATCTGGAAGTGCTTCATGCAGAGGGATGTAATTTTATGTTTTATTTTCACCGGTAGCTTTTGTATGCTAGGAAGAAGAAACAGGAATAATAGGAACTAAATAGTTATAAAATGGAGATTTTAAAAGTGATACTTAAAATGCTTCTGTTTCTTTTCCATTGGGTTTTAGATAGCAGTCTTACAGATAAACACTTCTGTTTTTTTTGTGAATGTGCTACCAAGTTTTTTCTGGTTGTATTTTAAGGTTGATTTTTTTTTTCCAAATTCTCATAGTTCCTCAAAAGCAGGAATTTTCTTATACAACTCTTTTCATGTACTAATGAAAAGCTTTGTTTTGTTGCTGTTCTTCAATCAAAGGATACAAGTGATTTTGTGAATTTTCATATTTCAAAAATACCAGATCCAAAGCTTGCTAAGGTTTTGTGGAGGGTATGACAATGAAATGGATGGATGGCCTGCTTGTTCTCCCTCTTTCTTTCTATTTAAGCACAAAAGCCCATATTTTTAAAAATGTGGATACAGACTGGGCCACTTTTCTGTCACTGGAAAGTACACAGAATATAGTGGTTATGTATTTTTGAGGGCAGTAGGGGTGGGACAGAACTTTGCTGAATGGAAATAAGAGTCCCAAGATGTTTGTTTCTGTTTCTTTCTTCTTTTGACTCCTTTTCTGGGGAATGACAGCCATCTGAAGACAACTCTGCACGTTCAGAAAGTAAAACATTTGCTGAAGTAGTTCTGCAATCTGTACAAATAAACTCTATTTGTCAGAAGCATGCTGGAGAAAATGTGTGACTGGGATACTTACTACTTAGAGTTCTGTAGCATTAGCAAGACCCCTTTAGGATATAGGAATGCTTTGTTTCTCTGTGTAAAGACTCTCTTTTGCTTTTCTAAGTAGTAACACATGGGAAAGAGAATGAGTAAGGTACTTTCACTTTTTTCTTCCATTAGTGAGCAATACTTTGAAGCATTAAGCAGGTTCTCCTATAGGTGCACTCAGCATCTTGGAAGACAAATGGGAAAAAGTTACCTTTCTGCACAGAAGGCGGACAATAGAGTGAGAGGAATGAAAAAAGGTCTCTAGTTTGGCAGTGCTGCCAGAGTAAAAGAGTCATTGGGGAGTAATGGAGAACATGGGAATAACTTGGGAAGCTGAGGTACTTGGGAATGTGCAGAGAGGCTTTTAATAGACTATCTTTTTGGGTTTTTCCTTTTTGTATTGTGTTGTATCATTCATGGAGAAGTCTGTGAGGAAAAATATCCTCCAACCTTTTGTGGTTTACATGTGAATGGGGCAGCTGGTGGGAGTGATGCCAGAGGTTGCTGTTCTGCTGTCCAAAGCAATTGCCTCTGAATTGCTTTCAAAGATTGAGCAAAATGGAGCTGGTATTGCTTTATGAAAAGAAGTTGCTCTGAAAAAAGGTGGTGTTGTGATTCTGTTGTTGTGAATCTCACAAGCAAATACTGTATGAAATCAGTGCCTTCTTTTGAAGACAAAAGTATCGAGACTGTTTATAAGGGAGGTAGAATCAAAACTGGTATCTTTCCTAACAAAACAAAAGTTCATGTGCCACAGTCTTGGTACATGTGAGCTGTTCTGAAGGGTGTCCATGCCTGTGGTGTGGGCTGTAGATTGTGGGGTTGTGTGTCCCCTTCTTACCCCCAGATCAAGGTAATGAAATTATCTGCTGCTCATTCCAATTCAGAGCATAATGCATTCAGGAAGCACTGAGATGCACACTGTTTTTTTGGCAAGGCCATTTCTTGTCTCTATTAGTTATTGCTAGGAAAAGTAGTTTATTTTGATGCTAGATTTCCAGTCCCATGATCCCTGAGCTGTCTGCAGTTGATAAGCTTACTAATTGGTGCAGAAAAATGGTGCTGAGACCCTTGCCGCATGGCGCCATGAGCATTGTCAGAAGTGGAGGTGAATCCAGTCCCTAATCCTAAACAAACCACTCCTTGCTGGATCTGTGTCAACCCATAGCAGCTGCTGGTTTTGAACTTGGGAACATTTAGAATCGATTGATTAACTACTGAAATGGTGTCAGCAGTAGGTTTGGGATATTTATTAAGCACCTGAGAGGAACACATTACAGATGTACACAGCTGCAAACTAGTGTCTGATCTAAGCAGGGTTGAGATGAATGGGATATACTCCAAATGAGATTAAGTGTAGCCTCCCCTTTCTAATAACTACACAGATGAGTCATATTCATAGGTATTTGATGAACTTGTGGTTAGAGTTGAAAGATATAAGACCTTCTAAGATAACTATTTGGTATAATCTGAGTGTCAGTGGGGCAATGTTCATGCACATGCATACCTTTGCATCCTTAGTTTGTATGCATCTATGCAGTGTTGCCTATTGCATCATCTTCAGGAGAATGTGACCAATTGCAAGTCCAGATAATTATTTGTTCTTGTATTTCATTGACACAATATTTGTACACTTTGAGAAGGTACTTTCTGCCAGTGAGAAGCCTGTAATAGCAGCCAGCTAAATAAATTACTTTGTTGGCTGAAAAGGCAGAACAGAAGTCCTGCCTTCAAACCTGGGCAACAAATGCTCCCTACATGCCAAATGCATGTTGTTTGTGCTTTCCTTCTCAGATGTGGTAATTTAAAATTTAATCATGTGAAGGATTGTATTTATTTTACTCATGTGTTACTAATCTGTGTAATTTAACAGCAAGTAGGGACATAAACTTCATTAAGATCCAGATGATAAAAATAAATCTGGCTGAGGTCCTTCCTCTCATTGTAATAATACTGAAAGCAAGAAGTGGCACTGGGAAACACAAAACTGCCATTACAAAAGATGTTATTTTTTGCTGATTACTGCCTTATAACCTGGGGTGATGGTGCAGTGGTGTTAGAAATGTCTTCCATTTCTGCAGTTTGTATCCCTCAATGCTTGTCTATGATGTACTTAGTTTGATTTATTTAGTTGTTTTGTTTGACCTGGCACTTAGGATAAAAATTAGTCTTTAGGATGGCCTCATGCCTTTTGCCTGCGTGGGTGGGAGTGGGGGAGCCTCCTGGGGCTGGGGTGGGTGAGCTCCTCTTCTGCAGTGGGGGGCTGGAGGTCCAAGAACCTGGTTGCATTCTTTAAATCTTCATGCAAATGAGAAACCCCTGCTTTTTATGAATGCTTTTGTACTTCATTTTTGTTCCAGGTGTAAACCATTTGGGGAATTTCCCAAAAATGTGGTGTCTGGATTTGGTGGCATTTTTTTGAAATTTGTGGTACTTTTATGATTTTTAAAATACATTTAATGTATTTTTAGTATGAGTTAATTGATAACATTTCATTCTGATTGCTTTTATGAGATGACTGGGGCAGAGGACAGAAAGAGACTAATGTTACCTGCCTGTTTCAAGACTCATGTTTTTAAGCTGACTTAAATAATTTTTTTTGACTGAGTAATCTGCTTGCCTTAGAGCAGCTTTGCAGAACGATAATTCAATGTAAAATATTTCTTATTGTAACATCTGTCCTATAATGGTGTGGAAGTTCAAAATGTATTTACAGCTGATAACTATTTCATATGTATCTTTTAGCTTTATCTTCTAAGATTGGTCTTGGACATGGTAGTTCAGTGGGGCTGTTGTTTTGGTTTTTATAGGTGCTATTAAATTTGTGACTATGGTTTCTTATCAACAGGTACAATCGAAATTTGTTTCTCATTTTTATTTATCCCAGACTTCCTTCTGCTAAATTTGTGCCTAGAATGTATAATAGATATGTGTTTTTCTTCAGCATGTTATACATATTGACTACTTAGATAGTAGATCAACATAGCAATAAATAAATACATGCACATATGCATAGGTAGTAAAGCTTATTATGATGTAGACATATAATACCTGTGAATACCTAGGATACCACCAGTGGCACAGACAACATTTTAAAAAAGAAGTTACTGCTTGTTAGTGTAAAAATTATTCTGCTTCTTATTTTTAATAAGCACTACCTGACACATAAAAAGTATTTTGTTTGTCAAAATGAAACACTGTTTTTTAAAAAAAATATGGGTAAAGAGTATTTCAGAGTGCAAATAAAAGGAGTGGAAGTTAGTATGGAAATAAGGACACTTTAATATGCTCTGTGTTTATAAGAAGAGGAAACTAGCTCATCAGCAGGAAAGGAATAAAATGCAAAGGATTGAAGAGGCTTGGAAAGTTTTTGACATGAGGGCTCCTTTTTTCTAAGCTTAGTTTTGCATTAATATTCATACTTGTTTTTTAAATCACACTTGCCAATAACCACAGTACCATGGATCACATCTCCTTAGGACAAAACTCACACCAAAACTTGAGTCTGGTGAAACGTTGGGGCTGAGAGCTTGGAAATCTTCCACCCAATTTCTCTTGATGCTTACAACTTCTTGAAAGCAGGTTTGTCTGTCTTAGGGTGTGTCAAACCACCTGAATAGATCTAGTTTCACATTTGGGTAACAGCTTTTTAGAGCATGAAAGTTATTAACTGCAAGCACATATTTAATGCTCCAAGGAGATAAAACTGACCCCCCCCCCTCATGTTTTTTTTCCTTTTGTTTTCTGAACAGATAAGTGAGGCTGAAGTTGGTTAGACTGAAACTGAAATGTAAAAGATAAACAACATTATGTCTAAGTATGTTGGTGTGTCACAGGTGCTTTAAGGAAAGTATTAAGCTCAACATATTTAAGATTCTATCTCTAAGTCAGGTTTTGAGCATTTGCATCCAATTTCAATCACTAGTATGTTTTCTTTTTCTGAGCAAGAATATTTGATTTGCTTTCTGGTTTACTGCAGAAAGCGTTTAAGTATATAAATCCCTTTAAAAATAGCTATGCAAGTGAGATGTCTTTTCTGGCAGTTAATTTTTTGGGGGGATGGATGAGTGCATTTTACAAATATATCAGGTGCACAATTTAATGATAATTATATTTCACAGCTTTAGTATGGAAAACAGATACTAAGTTGTGTGTATTTATTGTCAGTAAAGGTTCTTAAAATGAACTGGGATGGTATTTGATGTATAATAGCTATTTCCAGGAGTCAGTGATTTCACATTCGATGCATTACTCCAGGGTAGCCAAATGGATTTTGTATGAGAGTGACACTTTCTATATTATTAAATTATCTTTCTTGTTGACATAATAGAGCCTCGAAAACAGGTGTCATGCATGTATTTTGCTGACCGTAAGTTCAATGTGAATTAAAATTTACACTGTAACTGAGAAAGCTGTAAAACTTTTAGTTGTGTCCAGCGTACATTGATTTGGTCATCTAAGTATGGCCTTTTAACATTGGAAACTGTTATGCAGTAGGTATCTTACACTGTGGGAACTGCCTTTAAAACCAGAAGAATTAGCCATAGAAATATCTTGTTGAAAATGAATGCTTTCATTTCGGTTTTATAAAATAGTTGTAGTCTCTGGGGAAGTTCTTTCTTCCTACTTATATCCCCTTTGGATTTAAAATGTTGTCATGGCAGTAATTTGTAGGCAAAAGGGCCATTTTGTTGCTTTAGGGTATTTCTTTGTACATTCTATTCTTGATTGTGCAAGTCTCTTAAAAAAAAACAACCCACAAATAACTACTAATTCATGGAGAATGTGAAACTCAGCATGAGTTAAAGCAGTTGACAACCTATTTGATAAAGCCATTTTTGGCAGGGTTAGTCATGGGGCATTTGATGACCAGACTTCTGATAATAGTTCTGTTTCAGCAAAGCTTGTTTGAGAAGGACATCAATATTGAATGGCTTTAATTCTGCAAACTTCCTTCATGTCCCTTTTGTTACACTAGGTGTTTTAAAGTATTGAACTTCTGAAAGAGGTAGGTAGTAAAAATAAGTGAGAAGCAATTTAAAAGGCTGTTTAACTCTTAATCTGATTTAAACCAAACTGAAACACTTCTTTTGATGGACTAACTTTCACTTGTACTGGGCTTCTTTAGGGCAGTGGAATAAACTATCACGTCTGACCAGTTAAATGACTTAAAGTTGGAGGATATTGAATTTAAATGTGGGCAAGCAAATGAATTCTCTTTGAGTTTAGTTTTGATATTGAAAGCTCCTGCCACAAAATACAGAGTCCTCCATAGCTTTACTTGTAAAGGGATGGCTGCTTAAAGTCAATGTTTCTCTTAACATTATTGTCCAAAGAGAACATTATCATCCATTTTGCAAATTGCCTTAAGGTCTTAATTTTCATTCGTAAAACTGTTCCATCTGTGTTTAGTGCCAGCAAGAGGCTGAAAAAAATGCACTTCTGAATGTGTTCAATACAGGAGAATCAAGTTCAGATAATAATATTTGAAGACCACTGTATATGGTGCATGAAGCCAGAAGAAGTAGATCAATACTGTGCAATCTATTGCCTACAAAATGTTTTTACTAATATAATTAAAGTGGATGTGGAATATGTAGTTCTTCATTGCCATAAAGAAGTAGGAGAATTTGCTGTCCACACAGTAATTCTTAAAGCAGTTGTGTCATGATCATCAACATTATATTCACATTATATATATATACACACACATAAATACAAGACTATCTTATTTACCAGCTCTCCCATAAAACCTTAAGTTACTGCAGCTGAATAAGGGATTTTCAAAACTGTAAAGGAAACTGGGACCCTCTTTTTATTTTTTTTTTAATTTTTTTTTTTTCCTCCTCTGTGATATATTGGGAAGTGTAAAGATGTCCTATTCCTAATGGTTACCCTCCCATCTGAGAGTTAGCAAATGAAAGTTAGCAATTTGTCATGATCAACAAAACTCCCCCTTGTCCCCAGCTTCACTTGGCACTGATGGGAGGCAACAGCTGGATGCTTAATGTTTTTGTAAAACTGGTAAACTAGAAAAGCTTCATTTCCCCTAATAGTCACTCTGAGTACAGAAATTGTGATTAGTGGGGATATGAAGGGCTTTGCTGGTCCTTTTTTAGTCTAGTGGAAAAAAATCTTCCAAATTTTTCTATTTTTGGTACAAAATATTTTGGCGTGGCAAAATATACTTGCTACTGACAGTAATTATTTTTGCAAGGATATTTTAGGATACAGTGAGCCTAAATACTTTTGGAAAAACTCTTAGTTTCCAATAGTTGTGTCCCACCCAAAACTAATTCCAGAACTGAGGTCTGGGAATTGCTGCTGAATGAAGATCTGGCTCAGGTTGTATGAGAAGATAAGCCAGTAACTGTTTAGTTCATTAAGTATCTTCCCTTGTCTATGTACACAAAATAAATTTCAGCAATATACAGGAAAAAGAAAAAAGTTCAGAAAAAATGTATGTCTGAAAAACTGTGTTGCTTACCCTGACTGAATTAAATATTGGTGCAGCAGTTCTTTGTAGTATATTTTAGTCTAAAGTGATTAACAAGTTAAATATACCTTCTAACACAGCATTTGCCAATATATTCTCATCTGCCTTTTTTTTTTTTTCTTTCCAAGTTTGTAAAACAATGCAGCATTCTTTTCTCTGCCAGCAGGAAGTGTGTGTATCTATTGCTTCATGAAATGAGAGCAGGTTGGGATCTTAAAATAAACAGCTCCAAGTAATTAAATCATCTTAGATAACTGCAGGATTCCGTATTTAATACCACATGCAATTTTACATCTATTAAAGTGACTGAACCAATATGTCTTATGCACATCTTCTGGTGCTTTTTCTATCTCTCTAAACTTTCATCCCAACACAAATCCTAATTCTCTCACTCCCCTTTCAAAATGCCCTTTGTTTCCCTCTCTCTCTGCACATCTGGTTGTCCTGCTCTTCCCCCCCTCCAGCTTGATAGTCTCATTTTTAAAGCTTTGTTCCACAAAGTACATAATTAAGCAGTAAGACACGACAGGGCATGAATATTGTTGTATTAATTGAGGGGGAAGAGAAAGGGAAACCAAAGGAAAACTACAGAGAAACAATACCAGCTGGCACTCCATGGGTATGCAGTTTGGAATTCATTTAGGACAACGCTCATCCGTGGGGTGGAATTTTCATTGGAAAATGATGCCCAAACCCATGCACCAACTGGATACTTTTCAGCCAGAGATCTTTGCTTTTGCACTGGGACAGCATTACTGCCACAGCTTTTGCTTATTATACCTGTTCTGATCTCTGCTGCCAGCCTGTTGTAACCAGGGGGGCTCTGCAGCCAAGAACCCTATTAACTACTCTATGGAGATAGATGGCTTCTTTTGAAGGAAGGGCTATTGCAGTGCAAGTGACATCTTTCTGCTGAAAAGGAGGTGTTAATAATACCATTCTGTAGTTAGCCAAAGTGACTGTAACATCTGTCTGGGTGCTGGTAATTGCAACAGCCATTTCCACTTGAAAATGAGTAAAGGGAATACTAATGAGTGGTTGGCAAGGGCCTGCCACTGGGAAGTCTCTGCTGGATGTTAGGCCAAGTGGCAGGCAGTAAAACTGCACCTCTGAGAGGGAGGAAAGAGGGCAAATAAAAAATTCTGTCAGCAGAAGAGCAAGTTGGTGGCAAGTCACCATGCTAAAAGTTGAAAGAACTGACCATGTGCACAGGACAATCATCTTCACTGCTCTAAAACTGGAGCTGCTCTTTATTTTTCTCTAAATGTAATGGTATTTTAGTAATTCATGTGGTCCAAAAATGGAGAAATAAAGGCTGTAGTGACTTTTGTGCAATTGGGTGAGGTCAAATCGGAAACTTTTAAAAGAAGAATTCTGAATTAATCCCATCCCTCATTGCACAGATATCCTCTGCTTTTGCATTTCAAATACAGTCCTGAGATGAACTGAAGCTATAGAATATACCTTTGGATGTAGGAAGCAAGAAGGCTTCTGTATGTAAAAATCATTGAGAATTAAACACGTAGTTTAACTTTATCCAATGTGTGTGTGTGAGAGAGAGCACAATAATACATTGCTGTCATAGTCTGAAATAGTACCAAGTGTTAAGGACCAAAGATACACTACTTCGTGTCAGCTAATAAACTACAGAACATTTTGTGTGCTTTTTCAGCCTTTCATTCCCTCACCTTCCAAAAAATATCCTCCTAGTGCTTGTCTTGAGTGCTTCAAGAAAGACAGAGAGGTTACTCAGGAAGTCACTGATTTATGGCATGACAAATTGCTTCTTCCTTCTGTACATTTGTAAGTCTGATGTAAGGCATGAATGTAGGTGATCTTGTCTGTTTTCTTGAGGGTACCTTCTTTCTGGTTATGTATGAAGTGGCAGGCAAATATTCAGCACTAAATGTAGTTGAATTGCATGGACGCTGTGCAGCATGTCTGTATATATGACTTTTGCATCATATAGGAAATTAATGTATTTGTATATGATTAGCAAAGCTCTGGCCACTAGTTTTAATTCTGAACAGTTGTGGTTTTTTGTTTGAGAAATGAGTTTGTAATATGTAGGTTTTTCTAAAACAAGTCATAATAACTGGAGTATCAGAACCATAGTAGGACTAAAATACTTGTGGCCATTCATGCTGCTCAGAAGAAATTACAGATAAAACATTCCAGCTTCTTCTTAGTAATTATCCTGGGCCAGAATAGGAACTGGGACCCACTGTGCTTTTATGCGTTTTTTTTTTTTCTGGCCACTGTCAAAGACAAACTTATTCTAATTTTGTATTTAAAACAAATGTAAACCTGTTAATTTTATATTCCTATCAGCTACCTTGCTGCAAGTAGTGATTTTTGACCTTCCAGAATTCTCTACAGTGTACTGATTTATTTTGCCTTCTCTCTTGTAGGGAGAGTAATACTTTTGTCTTTTCTACCATGTCTAGGTGCTACAGATTGTGTGCTTTAGGGTACATGTGCTTTCATTTGCTATGCTGCTTTTTGTTCCTTGTGAGCTGAGCTTCATTCACTTTTGGGGTTTGTAGAGCCCAGTGTTTGCCATATGTGTGTACCTGCTGATGATGCTTAGAATCAAACGTGGATGTATGTGGGCAGAATGAGGATCTGCTTTGGAAGCTGTTGAAGTGATTTTGTTAATTTATTCATCCTATATTATATTAGAGCAACTCTGAGAGGGTTGTCTTAGTCTCTTGAGAGAAATTGTCACATAAAAGTAAATGAATAAATAGCTCTCCAAACCAGGACAATAGCAAAACTAGTTGAGTCAGCTTTCCAGAAAAAAAATAAAAATTAACTTAGCGTATTTCTTTTATCCTGTTCTCCTTAAAATTTTAAAATGCAGCAGACATTGAGGAGGAAAAAACATTTTTTCCCTTCATTTTATGGTGTTTCTACTGCCTGAGTTCTGTTGTTGCTGGTTTATGAAGTGTCTTTCTTCCTCAATTGCATCTAAATTGATCTAGACCTTTCTGAATCACTCATTTTTTTTTTGTTTGTTTAATTTTAATGTTTATTTTTTCCCCTGAAGGTTTAACTATGCCCACAGAACTATCAAGGGAATGGGTACTATGAATTTTGTTTGAAATTTTCAGAGAGAGGGAAGAAGATGCATTCAGCTGGTTTGGTGGCTTGTGCTGCAAAATAAAGTTTCAGAGCCCTGTGTATAAATCTGTCTTCCAATTAAGTGTACTTAATCCTTGTGAGGCTCCTGCTGCAGCTTTTGGGCTTTGCTGCAGTAGTTCCAGCTACACCCTTAAGACCTTGTTTTTCATCAGATACAGGTGAGAATATATTGTTATCCTCACTTGTTTGAAGGAGAGTGTATCTGACATCTTAGGAGACTGCATGACTCCTTACTGTTGCTCGTAGCTGAAATTCAAATTTTTGTCCTTCAGCTTCTGTTAACTTTTCTTCTCATGTCCTCATTTCCGTTCAGTGCTTTGCCAGGCAGTAACAGATGTCAATTTGATTTCTGTCATGTTTTCCATGTTTTGGTTCACCTTTTATGAATATGTATAAGAATTGAATAATCCTACTTTATTCTTCTTTTACAGTTTTAAACACTGTATTCTAACGCTTCAGGCTTCATGCCTTCACCTTTAGAATGGAATATTAAAATATCTTTATATTTTAATGTAGTCTTGGCTTGGATCAAGAAGGTTCCTGTCCAGATTTCCCAATGGAGACTTACCCTGGTTTCTAACTACAGGAAAAAAGCCATTCTTGCCCTCCTTTTGTTGTTTATTCCTAATGGTCATAAGAATAATTTTTTAAGCTTGCTGTGTGGCTGCACTTCATTGTTTCAGATGTTAACAACAATAGAAGCTCTTTCTGCCCATTTCTCTCTTGTGCTTCTTCCAGGTATAGTTTGCAACTCATGAATTTAAGATATTAGTGTGTTTTGTGTATGGCTTTTTATTTATTAAACAATAGGAGAACATTTCTTGTTTGAGAACGATTATATTTGCTGAAATGGTCATTGTGTTCCAGTATCCTTTAGTGTGTGAAAGATTTTGGTAAGCAAGAACGATTTCAGAGACCAGTAGTAAATAATGAAATATTACTGGGACTGCAAAAACCTATGATGATCTATGGCACATTTCACTGCATTTGGATGTATAACTTGAAAATAGTAATAAATATTGAAATTCTTGAAATTAAAGATAGCAATAACGATAAAGTCAATATAAATGATCCAACTATAGAGAATTCTTACCTTCCTAGACATGAAAAACAACGTTTTCTCATATTACTGTTTTTGGAAGTACCAGTGCAGCGTTAACCCCAAGTTTATGGGCAATTGGTACATGAGGGTGAGATCTTAGATGTCCTGTCCATCTCCTTCCTGGGCTACCAAGGCTGTCTTTTAACTGCAGCATTGTGAGGGTGCCATATTCCATTGTAGCAAAAAGCATAATTCATGTAAGAAAATGAGCCTATGCAAGGCTGGGTGAGGAAAAGAAAAAGTAGAGCATGTGGAACACAGCATTGTCCTACCTAAACAGAAGTATTTTTGGAATGAAAACTATAATGACGTTAATGCTCTTGTTTTTTTCTTACTGTAAAGTCAGCCTCTTTTTCATAAAAGCAAAAGAATTTCAAGAAAATCTGCAACCAGTTTTCATTAAAAACGGATTTGACTGGAATTATTTTCTACTTTTGTGTGTGCATGTTTTTGGGGTGAGGTTGGTTGAGGTTGGCTGTGGTATATTTGGTTGGTTTTGTTTTGTTTTTTTTTCCTAAACCACCAAGAAATAATAGTAAAGTTTTAGAGTCAGTTTTCTAACAACATTGTAGAATATGCATGATTTAAAAAGAAAAAAAAAAGTTTTAAACCAGCTTGAGATGGACAGTTTTCAGAAATGGTTTCAATTTAGACTGTTCTTCCCTGGGAATGTGCTGGTTTCTAAGGTGTTGAAGTCCCAGTGTAGATTCTTTCCAACCAATGGAAAAAACTGAAGGTCCTGCAAGTCTCCAGAATTGTGATCTGGTCCCAGTGCGCATAACTTCACAGTAATGTGGTGGGCAGAAATTTATTCCTGATCTCAGCTGGTTATAAGTCTGTGCCCTGGAGCATGAAGATTGAGGTTCTTGCAATTTTAAGTCTAACTACAGAGGCTATTAATCATTCTGTTCAATCCCTTCTTGAATGTTGCTAAGCTCTTTGTTCAATATGTTCTGAGCTATTGAACCTCACAGGTCAATTACACAGTGTTTATAAAGCTAATTCTAGATTTTGACCAAGAGTGAAAACATAACCCTCAGTGGACCAGCCAGGTATTGCTTTTAAGTCAGCTGCTGTTTCTAATGTTACATAGGTGAGGAGAAAAAGCAAACAACAAACTGATAAGATATTCAGAGATTAAAAGATAAGAGAGGGAAAGGAGGCTAAATGAAGATGAACTCTTGACCTTTCTGGAATCTTCTGTGGTTGTGTTCAGTTATACCAATAGTAATTTGGAGGTTAATGCTAACTCTTGACAGATTGTTAGTCTCCCCTGTCAAAATGGGTGGTTTACTCCAGCGGATGGATGTCTGCTACTTCTGCAGTGCTGAGATTTGAGTTCTCCCATCTGGATTAGAGCAACATGTTTACATAGTGTGAAATTTTATTCCTCACTCCCCAAAAGGCATCTGAACATGGTGGGCCTAGATAATGACCTTGGACATGATTGATCTGTTTTTTCTTTTTCCTTTCCCATTAATTTTAGTGTTAATTTCACTAGCTTAATTCTGGTGATGTAATGTAAAAAGAACTCTAGGGGGGGAAAAGAAAAAGGCAAAAAACACACCAAAAGACCCACAAACAACTGTCCCCTACCATGTGGTTTTATATTCTGAAAATGGCAGGAAATAATGGTTGCTGTTAGGATAGCTGTCAATTTATAAAGGCACATCAGCTTCCCAGCCAATTTTGCAGACCTGGGAGAAGACCATCTGGAGGACAAACGAAGCATATCCAAAGATTGCAGAAGAGCATCATCACCGATATCATACTCAATTAATGTAAAAGCTCAGCTGCCGAATTGCTGCATAAGAGCCAATACAACAGCACCTTGATTTTTCCTTGGGGAAAATTTTAATAAAACATCACCCTATTCTGGGAATGAAAATTGCCTAGCATTACAGGCATAAGCTAAAGTTATGTGTTTCTTTTTCTTCAAGGAAGTGTAGTAGCAGCTAATTTGTATTCTATAAAACGAGAACTTACCGATGAGCCTGCCAGCAGTGTAACATACAGTTCAGCATAGTGGGATGAATAAAGCCTGGGAATTTTTCTCTCCAGATTCAAGATACTTCTTTTAGAAGATACTTTTCCAACTTGAACAGGCAAATATTACATTCCTTCTTTTGAAAGGCTGGATGTTAAGCATCTGTGAATCAGTACTTCCATGTATGGGAAGGGCTGCTGTGCATTCATTTACCCTGACAGGCCTCTGCAGTGAGTTCCCAGATTGGGAACTGGCCAGTTTCTGTTCATTATATAGGAAAGATAACCAGACTCACAAATACTTCCATTTGTAGATACTAAAACATTTTACAAATTCAAGAATAATGAGCACAACACGCTTGTAACTAAACATAGATTAGTTGAGTTACTTTGTGATTTTCTAAGCAAGACAAATGTATCCATTCAAGTGACTAAGGATTAATGTGTGCCACAGTTTGTTTTTTTTTCTGCTAGACTCCAAGCCTCATTCAAAAGTCTTCCAAGTGTGAGGAAATGAGTTGGACTGAGTAGTTCAGTCCATTGTGTCCTTTCAGCTTCTCTATCAGTAGGTTATCAGGAGGCACTTTACTTGCAGAGATGATCTTTTCAGCACTAAAAAGAATCCCATGGAACTGCAGAATAATTCAGGTCATAAGGACCTGAGAAAGCCTCTTGGCCAAACACCTGCTGGTGGCAGGCTCAGCTATAAATTTGGACTTGGCTACTTAGAGATTTGTCTGCTATATCTTGAAAACCTCCACGGATGGAGATTTCACAATGTCTTGAGTTACCCTTTCCACTCCTTGACTGCCAACAAGGTCATAAAGTTTCTCCTTATGTCCAGTCTGAATCTTCTTTTCCAATTTATGCTTGTTGTTTCTTTTCCTCCTGCCATACACAATCATAAATAACTTGTCAGTCTTCACATAACCTCCCCATAAATACTGGAGAGTTGCTACAAGGTTTCCCTGAAGATGTCCCTTCCCTGTGCTTAGCAAAATTCGGACTCTCACAGGCCAAGTGCTGCAGTTCCTGACAATCTTGGGTGCCCTCAGCTGAACTTCTGGGTTTTATTGGTGTCTGCCTGGTACCGAATGGTCTCAAAGTGGCCTTAGCAATCAATATGTGGTCTAACGAATGCCAAGCAGAGGGTGTTTATCACTTCTCTGGATGCAGTAGCAGTTGGGTTCCTGTTACTGTTCCAGCTGTTAGCCCCACACTGCTGCCAAAGGGCTGCACAGGGGCTCTTGCAGGGTTTCTTGCTCCAGCATCCCCCAGGGCTGTGTCTGCAGAGTTGCCACCATGCAGCCATACCCAGTGTGCAGTATTGCAAAGAAGGGGCCTGATTCCCAGGTGCTGGCCTTCATGTATGTCAGTCTTGTTAACCTGCATGAAGTTTCTGTCAGGCCACTTCTCTAGCTCATCCAGGTCCTTCTCGATGGCAGCTGTGACATATCAATATCCCTGCCCCATCTAATGCAAACTTGGTAAGTGTGCTCCTTTTTCTCCTCCAGGTTTTTGATAGAGATATGAAATGGGGCTTGTACCAGATGGACACCTGCAGTGTTTCATTTGCCCTTAGGCACAATTTACAAAACTTTTTTTTTTTTTTTTTTTTTTTTAACCTAATTGTCCAGTCATTCAGAATGTAACATTTGAATACAGAAATCTGTGGAGATTCTCAAAACCTTGCTAAAGTCAGAAGCATTCACCACTCTCACGTTGTCCAGAAATCCAGTCACTGTATCAGAGAAGACAATTCAGTTGGTCATGTGAGATCTATCCTTTCTCTGGTCATCAAGGACCTTTCTCAGTCCCTGTTCCTAAGGGACTGTTGTATCTCCCAGAGTGTACTTAAAGCATTTCCACTGATACTCTGTTTCCTATAGAAAATGAAGTTTATTATTATTATGTGTTGTTACAAATACAGTGAAGGCATTTCCAAGTTTGTAATACCAGTTGATGATGGGCTTGTGCATCTAACCTCTTAATTACCTTGAAATTTCAGAAACTTTTGTGCAGCACTCCTCAGCCTTTTTTCCAGATCCTGAGTTTGTCGAAAGTGCTGTGGTTGCCATGACCTGTTTAGAGGAAGATGCCAAGTGTTAACGTAGGATCACAGAGCCAAGAAAAATGATGAGGTTCAGTGTTTGTCAGCACTCCCTGTTCTATCCTTGGAGGGGAGGTTGGCTAAGGTTCTGGAGAGAACAGTGGTAGCTTTATTTTTGGTGGAGAGATGCTGTTATATAAATATGCAATCTCAAATGTACGTGTGTATTTGAAAATAATTGTGTGTGCTGGATCTTGAGCACCAGTAGCTAGAGTTCTGAGAGAGCTTATTTAATAGGATGAATCAGAGCTCTAATGTTTTGTTTGTCTGAAAGAACAACCTAGATAGAATCTGTCTTTGTAAAACTGGCCAGCTGTTTTCTTGACTCTGAGCATTACTCATTTGGCTGAACACTTGTTTCACTGACCTTGTTGCTTTTAGTAGACCCTAGGCAGGATCCTGGAGTGCCTGGGCAAATACTGTGCTTTCACTAATATGAGCAGTGGCCTTCAGGTATCCCAGAAAAGGCTGTCAGACCCCAACCCACCCTTGGCTACTGTGTGCTCAGAACCACCTTTTTGTGCCTCTGATGTATACTAGTTGTGGTTGTGAATGTGCAGAATAAAAGAAAAATGTGAAATCTAGAATGTCTTGTTTTCCCCACTGTTGTAAATGGCTGGAAAAGCACTGTTATTCCAGACTTACTAGCTTGTGAAATGACATGGTGGGATGTCAACAGTAGTCCTTTTCCTGTTCTGCAAAGCAGATATTGAGCTGTAAATTGCATGTGCAGATATTAAATATGTAGCCTTCTATTGTGATGTGTCTGCATACTGTGTCCTTACATCTGCCAGCTAGTGTTGTGTTGCAACCAAAGAAATGATGTGATTAATGTGCAGTATGGATATAAACACTGACATCTATATTGGTGGCTGGCATGCTGTATATGGGTAGTTTATCCAGCTAATAGCACATTGAATTAATAACTTGTTTTCCTGATTTTACTTAGAGAATTGATATAGAGCATTTAGTAATAATGATTTGCACTGGGATAAGTGTTGTATTATAGAAATGCAATTGGAAATTAGATCAGTCACTAAGCTTTTTATTGGACTGCCCTCTTAGAATACTGCCTGCAGTGGGTTTGATGTGAAAATTAAAGTTGTTTCATAGTAATATATCCTACAAAAACTATTTCAAGAGAGGTCTGTGGAGAAAATTTGAGGCATTTTAAAGGACAGTGGGTTTTTTTGTAATATATAAAAATATTTTAGATTTTATTAATACTAATTGGTCAAATATTTTGCCTTGTGGACAGTATTTGCTAAAATTTATTTAGCAAACAGCTAATTTATTTAAAGGCTATGTGTCAATAAAAAAGCATATTTTTCTTCCTCAATTCTCAGTTATTTTATACAAACTACTAAACTATTTTGTTTAAGGGTTTGCAGTGTGTCATCCTCAGCTTCTTCGTAGCTACCAGGAGATGGCTTAATGTATTAATTTTGATGCGTAAATGTGGAAAATCTCCAGGAGTTTTTTATGAGAAGTCTTTTTGCTGCTTGTATTTTGTATCCACAAATGAAGTTTAGCATTCCTTACAAAAAGGAAAGAAGTTTAGTGTTACTGCTTTTCCCTTCTCTTCCCCAGAAAAATAATGGAAAACCAGATGTCCATAATTTCTAACCTAGAGGTGAACTATAAGGTAGTTTTCTGTGCCAGCTGACAGTTTTTTCTACCCTTCTGCATCCCTTAAGCCCAGGCTGTCTGATGGCTGCTGTCGCCTGTATGTTTTGAACTCTTAAGTCTTGCAGATAAAGAAGGTTCATACATATGGTGCTGAGCTTTACTCACTGTAATGCAATATAGCAGCATCTTTTTTCCAAATGAAATGAGGAAATTGATGTTGGGCTTGGTTTAGGATAAAGCTGTTTTATCCCTGCTGTACTTTAAACCCCAAAGTCTTCCGAGGTCTCCAGAACCTGATTGCATCCATCCATCTTGGTTCTCCTTGCCAAAAGTGTTCTTTGCCTTTTTTTTTTTTGGAATTTTTTGGCATTTTGCCTCCTCTGCTTGTGTCCCTTGAGCTTTACCTCAGTAAACATCTGTTAAAATTGCCTCAGCCTTTTTTAATCTAGCCTACTATTTTTGGCAAGTTTTAGTGCCATCCCTCTCTCCATATGTTTGATTCTACGTGACACAGAGTAACGCAGACCACTCTTGTCACATGTTAGTCCATTTAAGTAAATAAATGTCCCCAGCTTGTTCTGGTGTTCCTGTAGCAAGCTGTATCAAATGGCGGGGGTTTCTGAGCAGGAGACTGGATTAATTAGCTCCTTAAATCAATGATTTGGATGGTGAGCGTCGGGTCTTTGTAAAACTGGTATCTGGTCTGTGCACAAGAACAGCTTAATCCACTGGGATGCCAGCCATTTGGGTGGGTAAAATGTAAGGAGAGGGATTTGGCTGCACCAGCTGTGCGGCGGGAAGCAGCTGGAGCGCTGCCGGGGAGCGGCTGGCAATGCCGAGCAGTGACAGAGGGGCTCTGGAGTCAGATAGGAATATAAACACTTGCCCAGCTGAAATCATTAGAGGAAGTATTTCTATACCTCCATTATTAACTGATTATGAAAAATGGAGCTGATGTTTTAACCACAAGCTCTCATGTGACAAATAGACTCGTGAAGAATGTAGCTTATTTGGGACTGCGGTGAAATCTGTGGGTTGGAAGAAGATTGGATGTTTGGTGGAAGGACATGGGACTGTCATTGAAACATGGCTTTGAAAAGTGTTTTGTCTATGCTTTTATGCAACTAAACTAACTTAAACTTTATGCAAATAGTTGGCATGGTGGAAAAGAATTTTAAAGACAAGTGAGCAAATAAAATATTTTAAATTTTACCTCTTTATATGGTTATGACAACCTTTAAAGCATTATGATTTAAAATAGATTTAGCTGGAAAAAAAACTGAGCAGGGAAGAAATACCTTCCTGCTGAATTTTTACCAAACTGCTAACCTCTTCACTATTGAAGCAGATTTTGCCAATAGTAGTAATTTTCAACAGATGTTTTCTTAACTCAACAATTAGTTTATTTAGAGACTGGAAGCTAGGTGAAAGCTGAAAATCAGGATGCTTTGTTCTCCTCTCCAGTGTATCTGCAAAAATGAGCCTGAAGCAATGAAATGTACCAGTTCTCCGATCATGAAAAAATAGCAATGAGAAATCTTCCTGATTTATAGTACCTTCAGACAATAATGTATCTGTTAAAAGATAATTTTTTTGGTGTTTTTCTTGTCTACCATTTCAAATGGGTTTTTTTACTCAAAATTTAAAATAATTACCTGAATGTATTTTGGTTCCAGTTTCCTTTTAAATTCCACTTAAGACAAATCATATGGAAAAAAAAATTTTGTTTTTTACTTACCTAGATCTCAATTACATGCTTCTTAATACTGAAATGTAAATTGAGAATTTGAATACATATGAAATTTCTGAAGCTTAACATAGTCCATTTGTTTGGAAGAAATTACAAGTTTAATACAACTAGTTAGCTGAAAACAGATCTTTTTATGATTAGCAACCAATATTATGTAACCATTTAAGGAAAACATTTTTATGCAAATTGTTATAAGTTTTAAAATTAGTTTTCAGTTTGATTAAAATTGATGATTAAAGTTTATTTTGAATGGAAATAATATGTACGAGAAAATTCTGTATTTGTCAGTGGCTTTCCTTCTTAGGGCAAAAAATTCTGTCATGAGTTGCCCATAGAAGATCCAGATGTAGAGATTGTGGGGTTAAATCTTAACTCTTAACAATATGCTCTAAATAAAGGTGTAATTGAGGAACCACAGCTCATCTAAGGAGCCAACATCTGATGTGTCTGAGAACAGGTAATAGCACACAATAAAGAAAACAGTTTTAATTATATTCATTCAGAGCTGCCATTTCTCAACAAAGTCATGTACTTATTGCACATTGTTTTCCCATGATAACCATTTTTGCTTCTTATGTAACAGTGTCTGATGCAAGTTTCTGTTTTTGTAAAAACAAGAAACCTTCATGAATGAAAACAGTTTAAAAAATTAACTCAAAAGCCCCTAAGAACAGAGTCTAAAGTGCAGGTTGTATAAAATGTACTGATAAGTGAAGTCATGACTTTTACAGTTGTAAGGGAGGTGAAACAAAGCCTGGAGTCATGTGCAATGACTTTACTATTTGTCTTCTGAAACCTCATTACCCTTAGTCTATCTATTGCCTGTATTAATCCTGCTCCACTAATGCTAATTCTTGGAGTCTAAATGCAATATATTTCTGCTTTTTTCTGATTGTCATCATGAAGATACCACTTCTATCCATATCAGTCAGAGCATTGTTTGTGGCCTTTCATTTCCAGTTGCTACTCATCAAGGCTAAGCTAAATTTTTTGTGAATTAAATCCAAGCAATGTTGATGTTCTAGTGAAAATTTTGACAGAAAGAGCAGTGTTAGCTCCTCCGAGAGCAGAGAGAAAAAGGATTGTTTGTTTGTTTTTTTCTTCTTTATAATATGTTTAACTTGAAATATGGTAGAAGCTAAGAGTTAAAGCTGAGATTGTTCTGTGTAGGCTTGTAACAGTTATGCACAGTAGGCCCTACTTAAACAGTGTTAACCCTAAACCTTCTCAACCCTATTACCTTCTACTTCAGAAGTAGTTTAGGTAATGCACTGTCAGTGCAAAATGTGCTCAAATATTTTTGTGAAGTCCTCAGTTAGGTCAGTGAGCCCAAGTGACACGGGGTGTGAGGTCGTGTGGAACTGGAGCAGCATGCACCCCTGAGCTGGCTGGGTGGATGGTGGAGTGCAAAAAGAAATGTCTGTGTGTATAGGTGTGTACAGTTATGTATGCATATGCATGTTTTCTTGTTGAAGACAAATACAAATGAAACAAAAATCCACTTCACATAAAATGTATTTTAAGAATGCCTACAAGGAGTCAAGTGATGGTGGAGATGAATCTACGCTGACCCCGCAGTACCTGTAGTGCGATGAGCAAGCAATTCTATAATGTGATTACATTTCACATTAAGCTGAGTGAATTGCAGCACTGAAGCACTGAATTACTTTTCTCTGAAGTGTGTTGTGTACTTGTGGCATGAGTCAATTCTAGGGCTTTCCAAGTAAGTGCTTTGCGGTGATGGCTGCTTTGCAATCAATTGCTGTTTAGAACTTATTAAGAAACAAATTCTTTTTTAAAGGAAATGTTGTCATAGAGGCATATTTTAATATATTAATGAAATTACATTTTTGGAAGGAGGATGTGAGGAGAAGTAAAGGTGACATGCTTATGGTATTGTGCATAATGCCTTATATCTAATTTTAATACTGATTCTTGATGCCAATCTTAATGTTAAGCCAAGGTTTAATAGCAGACTTAAAAACATCGAGGTTTTTCTATCGACTGGAAGACACTAAAGCACCATCCAAGGCAATGCTGTTATTGGAGTTTTCATACCTGATAGCAGAATAAAATTTGTACAAAAGGTAAAGACTAAATCAATACATAAGATTTTGCAGTACTTCTAACCTAAGAGCCAAGCTGCATTCAAATAATTTCTTTTCTTCTGGCAAAGGTAGTGCTGTGATGCCTTTGGCAAGTTATTAAACATCTGAGCCTTAATATTCCATCTGAAGGAAAAGGAAATTATTATCTTTTTCAGTGAATATTGAACATACATTTCTTAACACATCTTAAAGATATTCAGAACAGTACTAGGAAAGGAGGACGGCCCTGAGAATACAAAGATGAAGTCAGAAAAAAGTTATTCAGTATTGCTTTCCTTTGCTCCCATAACACAAGGAGGTTTTATCCTGTCTAATGTGTTTGGAGTTTTTTTTTGTTTGTTTGTTTATTGATATGGGTTTTTTTAGCCTTTTGGTCAAAAGCAAAGAAATAAACCTTTGCGAAGACTAAAGTTTGGCACGCTCATATGGCAGAGTGCTTTATTTCTGATGTTTTAAGTGTAATGGCCTTCATATGATGGTGTAAGGAAAATCTCGCCACTAGAAAATAGCCAACAATTCTGCTTTTAAAATATTTTATGATGGTAAAACCACATTGGCAGTGAAAATTAACAGGCGACATTGCACCATACTACAGTTTTCCTAACTTCTGTAGTAAAATAATGAAAGAAATCTGTTTTAATTGTATACTTTAAGAAAAAGGAGTGTAATAATTATTTTTTCACATTAATACATAGGTTGAACTTAATGCCAATACCCAGGTTTTGTGGGTTTTTGCTTGCATCATAAGTGCTTGCATAATAAGTGGGGTTTTTATTTTATGGCTTTCTTTTCTCACACGTATCTTTAAAAATCTGCTGATAGGTGGCTTTTTTCTAGTAGCAATATACAGACTTTACAGTGCCTTGTATGGAAATGGGTTCATTCCTGTAATTGGTATTCATTTTTATTGCTTTGACTTGAGATTTTGGTTAAAGAACAGCTGTTTGATAAGGGCAGACTTAATGTTGTTTATATTACCTGGGTTTAAAATGAAAAGCAGCAATTAAAAAATGTAAATGAATATTTCTGGAAAGTGACCCCAGGGATGCACTTGATGTGTGTTGTTTGCTACAGTTTGTGCAATGGAGGTGTATTATGCAGTTAAATATTCAATGATGTCTTGCCCCCTGCCTTCTCAGAAGTTGAGCTTTAGGGGAATACAGTTGGCAGAATAAAAATAGAGGCTGAAGTATTAATTTATTGCAAGCAAATCTCAAACCCAAGCCCCTTGACATTTGAGATCATGTCAAACAATGCACCAAGTCTGAAACCTGCTCTGTCACAGAGTTTCACAGAGGCTGGTACATGCTCTCACCTAGTAACCTCTCCTGCTCCCTGTCTTGTGAAAGAGCCTCTATAATTTCTTCATTTGCATTGAAATGGCTTGAGAAATGGCAGCAATCAGGCCTTGCATAATCCTTGGAATAAAGTGGCTTCAAAGGCTGTTTCATTTGTTTTATGATAGACACCTGCTAATAGCAGGGGAAAACAAGGAAGGATAAGAAAAATAGTCTAAGGATTCAGTTGTGGGATAAAAATTTATTTCAGACCTCTGTAAATACAACTGGCAGCTTTTGCTGGTAGACATTGTATCAGCCAGTTCTCAGTGAGCCAACATAAAGCTACACTTTCTGAAGATAGATTTGAATTGCTTGACCACCAATTTCCATCTGTTTTTAAAAAAATAGACCGTCGGTAAGTAGGCCTATAAAAAAGTCATTGTGCAAATCATTTTAGTTTCAGTGCTTGTTTGAAGCAGAAATACACCAGCCTAGAAATGAGAATGGGCTTTGGGGGATAAGATGGAGAGCATCGTTTTTTCTTTATGCTGAATAAAAATCCTAATTGTTCTGCTTGCTTTCTGTTCACATTCAAGAAGGAGTGCAAGGGCATCCCAGAGTCACTCTGACTCTGGTGAGGATGGAATGGTGTGAGTGGTGTGATGTTTGCTGCATCAGTTTGCAGATGCCAATTTTCAGGCAAGTTAACAAGGTTTTATTGTCTTAAGCTTTTCAAGTTTTTCGAGGGGCAGTCGTCATTCCAAAAAGGATATTTCTGATGCTTTGGTCATTTTATCCAAGTTTTCCGAAACTTGGCACCTTGAGAATAATCTTAGTGAATGCATGTTGGAGACTTGTTGAAACGTAGCTAAAACTTTCCAGGATTTCATGTGGTAGAAATACACTGCAACTCCTTGTTGTGTCTGTGCTAACCTACCTCTGTGTATGCTGAAACATGAGGAGGGACTTCCACCTCAAAACGGAGTCAGACTGCTGCTGTGACATAGCCCCTCAAGTTTCAGGTGCAGGTCTGAAGCACCTGAAGGGTGTGAGAACAAGGATGCTATTTTTGCCCTATGTTCAGGGCTTCTAATATATGCAGAAAAATAAAACCTATCAAGGAATTTGGAGGGTTCAGAAAGTTGTTGGAAAAGGACATTGGTGTGTATACTTATTTATGGAGGGTAAGGGCGTAAGAGTGGGTTTTGAGGGCAAGGAGCAAAAGCTGTAGCAGAAGCAGTTTTAGAGAGAATGGGCAAGAATTTAGGAGTGGGGGGAAGATAATCTGGAGCACAAGGTCCTTTTGGGAATTCAGATCTTTTCTGTGGAATCCTCAGTCTCCCTGTTCTGTTTTAGCAAATAGGTATGTATCACTTTGATAGGCACATCCTACACTCAGCTGATCCATTTTGGGAGGGAAACTATTACTGTTGTCACTGTTTAAACTTAGTTGCAGAAATCTGTGATCTGATCTTCCTGTTAACAATATAGCTGCAGATTAATCTGTATGAGAGGGATCTGTATCATCAGGTGCTTTAGAGGAAAGTGAAATGTTGCATACAATGGATTTGAACCAAAATGCAGTCTTAAAATTCAGCTTCAGCTGTGAAGACTGTTTCTTGCATTTTACTTATTTTTTTATACTGAGTTTTCTGTTTTCCCAGTCCTGACATCTTAATGGTGAGTCTCATAACCTTTGTTCTTGTTCTGAAATGTTCAGAATTTGGCATTTATGTAACAATTTTCTTAGAATTTTAAAAGTAACTGAGAGATGAGATAAATGTGTGTACTGAAAACCTACTTAAAATTGTATTGGAGATTTTGAATGTGCCTTGCAAACTACTATAAAAGACTTTTTTTCTTTTCCTTTTATTTTTTTTGATTGACCAAGTAGGGGAACAGGACCCGAGGGGGCTTAACACATGAATTCTTCTTATGTTGCTGATGCTGGCCTCCAGAGAAATTGGGAAAGATGGTATCCTCCTTCCCAGAGTTGTGAAAAATGTGATAAAACCAATTAGCCATCTGTGAATGTATTGTAATAGGTGGTTTGTGCTGTCATGGGCAGTGAAAGAAGAGCCAGCCTTTTGTGTGCTTATCTCTCAATGTACTGGTTCCACTGAAGTTAATGAGTCTCCCCAGAAATATAAACACATCAGGTATAAGTGTAGAGTGTGAGATGTATATTTTTATTGTAAAACTTCAAATAGAAACTGTTTATTTGGGAGGTGTCAAATCTGTGCTTGGCATATGAGGCAGAGGCAGCTATAAGATATTTTAAAGTAATCTTATGTGTAGTTTTTTTATATCACTGTGTCTTCAGTGGAATCTTAGAATTATTCTTGTCTGAATTTTTATTGCCTTAGTAATCATATCTGCTATTACTCAATCTTTTTACATTTAAAGTATTTCCACAATCTTTTTTTTTTGAGGACAACTAGATATCCTATTAGACATATGAGTCCTTAATATTGTAAGCTTTAAAAGCATTGCAGGATTTTTGTCAGTCATTTTTTGTCAAAATTATGTCAGGCAGCAGCCATAATGTTATGCTGGAGTACCTCACGCATCTGTATTTTCTCAAAGACATCCAATTCTCTTGGGAATCATACCTCAAAAGAGTTGTTCTGCAGCATTTACATTTCTGAGGCTTTCAAACCTTTCCTCAGTGAAACTTTAAATTGCAGTTTGTCCTTGAAACGCTCTAGGGGGAAACAATTTATATGTTTTGATGCTTCTCCTGTTCTAGACCTCTTTTTCCACTTACTATTCTTAACTAAGTGTAGTATTGTTTTTTATCATTCAACATTTCTTTTGCTCCTGTTTCTGTAAAAGTTTCTGGAAATTAAGAATTTTATCCAATAAAATGGGGATATCTCTGCATAGAATCTTAGAATATTTCAAGTTGGAAGTGACCCTTAAGGATCACAGAGTCCAGCTCTCTGCTCCTCACAAGACTACCTAAAACTAACCATATGAGTAATGTCATTGTCCAGGTACTCCTTGAGCTCTCACAGCTTTGAGGCCATGACCACTTCCACGGGGAGCCTGTTCCAGTGGTTGACCACCTTCTCAGTGAAGAACCTAATGTCCAATCTGAAGTTCCCCTGACACAGCTTCATACCATTTCCTTGCCCCTGTCACTGGCCATCTAGGCTGGTGTGTACACTGGATTGTTTGTCCTTTGGGTGACACCTCAGAATCTGAGTAAAGAATTCCTAATTTTACAGGGGACGCATATTGTTGTTCATTGGCATTAAGTGAGGCCAGCACAACCTGGCTGAGCTTTAGCTGTGTATCAGGCAATGTTTCTCTCACAGCATGAGAGAAACAAACATATAAATTTACAGCAATCATACTGTGCAGATTATGAACTAACATTATTTTTCATACAAAGATAAGATATCTGAGAGCACATAACTAAACCGACAAGTACATGTCTTGCTACAAGTTTCCTCTTGGCTGTTTCTTTTTAATGGCATCACTACAGTTTTCTTGGTTCTTCTCTTACCTTGCAACTTCTGAAACTCCCTCACTGAAACACAAGACAAGGAAGGGTGGGGTTTCCTGCTCCCTTTCACTTGATTAGGTGGCCAGCTTTGCCATGGATGCTTATCTCACTTCTCTGACTGTAAAGAGTTTAGTACAGTGGAGTTCTATTTTAATAACTAGGCTGCTAGTCATAAAATTTTATTTTAAAATTTTAATTAAGAAGACATCTTACTAATTGGAAAACTAACAGAACGATCAAGTAGCAGTGCATCTGCCTCCTAAGAGAAGCTTAACATACAGATTGTGAAGAAATGCTGTTCACTGCTGCACAGTTTTGTCCATGAACCACATAGCTCATGCTGGCTCATTTTTTGAGAGTTTATCTGTTCCTTCCCAGAAAAGAATGTAAGATTTTTCTTAAGAAAATATCTGAAACAATACATGATTATAATTTTCGCTGCATGCAGATAGTCATGAGACCTCTTAGATTATGAGGATGACCAATTTAAAGGGGCTTGTCTTTGTTTTGTGGTGCATTAATGAATTTTTTTCATAGTAATCATCAGCTACATCAGTCAGAAGTTAAATATAGTATCAGATTTCTTCTCCCCCCATAGAAAAATTTGCAAGTGGGTTTAGTCTTGTGAGAGTTCTGAAGAAGGAAGTATGTGTCTGAGCACCAAGGCAACCATGCTTCAGGAGAAATGCAAGAAGGCTGGATACATGCAGCTGTTAGATACTTTCTGGAATGGCAAAAAGCAAACAAGCAAACAAAAAACAAGCCAAACCAAACCAACCAAACAAAAAAACCACAAAAACCCAAACCAAAGCAAAAATAGTGGTGTATGGTGGTTTTGATGTATGATGAATAACTTGTACAAGTGGGGTTTTTTTTTTGGTGTTTGGAATCAAACACTCCCTCCTTGCCTTTCCACCCCCTGCACTTCCCCATCCCCAGTACTACAGAGGATTTTCATGCAAAACTGTAAATGTTCAGGGTTTTTTGTAGACTTTCTGACTTAAAAAATTTTGTGCTCTAAATCCTGTAGCCGAGCTTTAATTTTTAATTTTAATTTATCCATCCCTAACTTTCAGCCCGTCAGTTCTATGGAATTATTTACTTGTTCTGTCATAGGCCTTAATTCCTTCTCTTGTCTCATGTGCTAGAGATTCTTCGACTTGATAAAAGAGAGGTAGATATAAGATAGATTAATAAATGTATTTTTCCATGTCATTTAACCAAGAGAAGTTTAATTTGCTTTTGAAGTTATTAGACTCAAACTTTAAACTTCCAAATCAAAACTTAAGAAATTACTGAAACAAGATAATGGAAATTCTTTTCTGTCTCTGAAATGAGTATTTTGCTCCTTTTTTTAATTATTAAAACCTTTAAGGCTTCGTGAATTTTCTTGATAGGCCTCATATTTGCTCTTGAGCTGAATAGGACAAATCTGTTGTATCAATCCATTCCAGCCCTCTGTATGCTCCATCATATGAAAATCCATGTTCACAAGAAAGAAAATCTACTTCACAAGAAAGTGTCTCCAGTGACTATGGATAATATACACCAATGGGTTCCAGCTCCTGAGATGCTGAGAGAGGTGGCTGGAGGAGGAAAAAAAAACCATTTTGGTGGAATTTCCTGCACCAGTGGGTGCTCTGTGAACATGTAAGCTGCAGTGGCTGTGCTGCCACTAGCTGTATGTATTTTGTAGAGGTAGTTTTTACAGTACAAGGAAGAGGGTTTTTTTTTTTCTCTTGTCCTTTCTGAAGTTTCATGTCTTCTGCAGCTCACTTCTGCTGAGATGCTTTCTATTTCTCCCCTAATATGCCCTGGGAAAACAGATAAGCTGCTCAACATGCATTAAAGCTTTATCAGCTTCTGGACTGAAGTGCCCTTCAATGAGAATGCCCAGGTGAATGCAGCCCTCTTGTCTGAATTGCTGAGATAAAATGGGACAAGAAAAGCAGTCTGCAAGGGCCTAGTGACCCAAACAGTAAAAGGCTTTATAGGTCAAAACCAGTACTTCATATTTAACCAAAGAGCAGATAAATATTAGTGCAATACCTGTAGTTCTGGTGCTTGTTTTCGGTGGAGGTTTGACATGCTTTTTTGGTGTACATAGTTCTGTACAAATTCAGTTAGTAAAGAACAAGATTATGGGTGATTGCAGTGAAACTTTTGTCCATTAGGCAGTGTGATCTTCTACACAAAAACAGCTGGAAGGAGGGGAGATGAGTGTCATAGCTTATTCTAGTATTTGATCATAAGAACGAATAATGTTCCTAAATCAGGTACTACTTGACTGTTTATTTTTTTGTCAGCACCTTCTTTAATCTCATGCCACACTGCCATCTAACCTAGTGTTTCTCTACCATCAGATTTTCCCATCATTGTGATTTGCTTATACATTTGTCACATTGGTTGCTTATGCCATGAAGAACAGGTAAAATTTCCCTTTTGAGACTTAGAGGGGAATGGCAACTAACCCTCCTGGTAGAAGGGAAAGACATGGAAGAGGCATGAAAAATTGGAACATTGAAAAAGCGTACTGTCTAGCTGAACTCCCAAAGTGGCCCAAACATTTTTCATTGTAGTCTATTTGGATGATAAACAATAGTGGCATTTCACACTGATACGTACAAAGTGATGCATGTGAAGAGCTTAACTGCAGCTATGCTTGTGTAATGGTGAGTCTAAACAAATTACTTTATTCCAGATAAGAATTATAGGGTCATTGGATAATAGCTTGAAGATAGTGATTCAGTGTTCAGCATTAGTCTAAAAAATAAGTAAACCTTGAGAAAGGAATAGGAAATGAAAGTCGCCATCATGTTCTTGTAGAAATCCTGTTTGTGTAAATATCATATCAAATATTAATCATCATAAAACAAAAATGACACAGAAGATTACACAGAGGGATAAGACAACAATGATGTTAGAAGTTCAGTATACCTTCCACAAAGCTGAAAGAAATAGAGGAAGACCCATTGGAGTTTAAAACAAAGGACTGAGAGAGAATGAGATAGTAACCTCTAAGATCACAAGCTGAATTTGTGCTGATGATGAGAGAGTAGTTGTGCAAAATTTCTTTTGCTGCTTTGTAGTTCTTACTTAGTGATAAATAATGAGGGATTTTGTGTTTTGGCTCTCAGGAGGAGGGGTGTCAAACTTCTCAGCATTGTGTAACTCTCTACCACCTGAGGCCAAAGGTGTAAATGAGTTAAACAATGAAATTTCTTCAAAAAGTTGTGGAGGGCAGGTCTGAATTTAACCTTTGAACTACAAAGTAAACTGCTGGTGGTTAGAAAGATATACAGGAGGAGGGATCACATTTATCTATCCTTATACTCTGACAAACTTGATTGCTTTCAGAACCAGGCTAGAGGAACTTTTATTCTGACTTTGTATATTTATCATTGTTCATGTTCCTCAGACAGCTCAAAATTATGTTAATATTAAAAAAACTATCTGTTCAGATAACTGGCAGTTTGTAGCGTGTCTAGAGGGAAAGCTGAGAACTAAACCTCCATTTTGCAGAACCAAAAGAAAGGAAGTTGATTTGAACACCTTAGTATGGTGCATCATATATGACCCTGGAGTCTACATTTCTTCAGTATAACTCACTGACACAAACACATTTCTGTCCTGTTACTATCCCCATAATAATAACATGACAGCCATAGAGACTGATTTAATATAATGTACATGGAATCCTTTAAGACATCTGAGATGACAGTTAATCAGTTATTTGTTCTTCCACATGATGAAACTGTTGGTTCATAGATTGCTGTAATAAACATGTTTTTATAGCATCTTGTATTCCTCAGTAACTTCTTGTGACAAAGAGCAGAACCTTAGGTACCTGCCAGTGGTACTTCAGATTGGCAGAGGGTGAAGGTGTGGAACTGGAATTCAGTCCCAGCTCCTGGCCTGCTGGTTCTTCTGCCACTTGTCACATCCTGAAAACAAACATGTGAAGAGTGAAAATATAAACAGGTTGTTACCAGTTAAAAGGAAATAAACTTGTAGGGAGCCTGGAATAATTGCTGAAATTATCTCACGCCTCAAAACACTGTATTGATTAAATGTCATTGTTGTGAGTTTCTTTTATTAACAGTGGCAGATATCTCTGAAAACAGAACCAGTCAGAGGGTTCCTTATAGGCACTATCTAGAGAAGATGCTTTGTGAGGTTCCCTCTGCCCTCAGTTTCAGTATTTGGATACCAAATTTCAGGAAGACCAGAACTCAGGAAAATTGTTTTCCAGACTCCACTGGAGATGTGTGCAGGTAGACCTCATATAAGTTCACAGTCGTGCAAACATCTTGGTTTGGAGTCCTTCACAGTCCCACATGAGAGAGCAAAGGCAAGAATAATTGTGAGGTTTCCTTCTTATTGTGAATGTCAACGAAAGATCTCGGACTTTTCACTTGGTTTCTAGGTCAGTGCTTTATTAGTTATTTTAAAGCACAGTCTTCCATCCTCTGCAGATGCTCTGTCAACCTCCTTCAATGCCAAAAGTGTCATCCTTATTTAATGAAGCAGTCATATTCACTTGAATACTCACAATTGTCTTTCATTGAGAAAATACGGTATAAATTACTTTCAAAATTCGATTAAATTTTAGGCTTCAAGTCAATCCAAGATCATCTTCCCAAGCTGCTGGACATTCTGTAAAAGCAGTTTTTATATGCACTGTAGAGGCCACAGAGAAAGCTCTTAAGAGTTCTGATTAATTTTCTGAAAATAATCTATATGTTGCCTAAGGTAGTTGGCCATATTATCCTGCTTCTGGTACATCTTCAGAGTTTCATCATGTAATGGTCTAGATTGGCTTAAAGCTATTAAGTGGTAGGATGCTTATTTCCATGTAACTTCTACCCTTTCCAGAGAGATCACCAGGGTCTTAGCCTGTGGAACTTGAATTCATAGATTACCTGACCTTTTGCTGTGATCTTCAGTGGACTTTTCACCAGGAATTTTGATTATCTTTGATAATAAAGCATCTAAGGGAGAGAGAGAGGCAGCTGAACAATACTGGTAAGATTTGGTAGTTCAATTCCAGCACAAGAGTTGTCAACGGTTACTCCCCTCTGAAAGTGGTTGCTTTATTGTTTTGCATAACATGAATTCACCATTTTCACTGCATGGCAAAATTAGCAGAGAGCAAAAGCCTTAAGGACTGAAGTTGTGGCTGAAAGGAGCAACACTTAGAGAAGAAGAATAAAATGGATACAGTTTTTTCAAAGTGCATACTGCTAATGTGCAAGCACATCATAGGAATGTGGAGGTTGATTTGGCTTTGTATTTTTTCACAGTAACTTCAATTTTGCACATAAATCTTTTTTTTTTTACTTAGAAAACCTGAGTTTTTCCGTTGCAATGTAGAAAGATGTCAGGTGAAATATAAAATCCCCAACAAAGCCTTTCATGTGAGTATCTCAAAGTGAAAACTAGGGGAGGTTAACATTCAGTGCTTTCAAATAAGACGAGAATTTCAGTGTGTGACATATTTAAACTTGAGAAAAAGATGAAGGTGAATTCATCTTTTTGTGTTAAGTTTTAATTCATTTATAGAAAGCTTTCTTCTCCTAGCTATAATTCTGTAGATTACTTTGAAAAGGGCTATCGTTGAGTTTTGTTCCTCTAAGAGATGATCTGTAGCAACATATGTAACTCAAAAATAAAGCATTTTCAGAGATTCTTCCTTGGAGATTATGCTTATAGCTATTAAAAAGCTATCAATAATTTTTTATAGCCCTCCCTAATGAAAAAAAATTGTAAACTGTCCCTAGTATTCATCATGAAAATTTGTGACACAAAATTAATGATTTTTTTCCCCCTGATTAGCTAGGGTCTTGTTCTTTTTTCTTTCTTTGTTTCTTTGGGATTTTTTGTGTTGCAAATATGAGAATTGTCAACCGTGTGGGTTTAGGAATTGTATGTCCTAGTAGATGGGTTGGTTTAATAAAAGCTTCTTTACTAAGCCATCCTACTGATTGTTACCATCTTCCAGACAGAGTGCACACATTTGAATTATATACTACTTGAGTTCTTTGTGGTGTTTCTGAAAAATTGTCAAATAAGATGTGGATTTAAATGTCTTTTTCCCCCCCCCCCCCCGAGTTCTGTACTGTTCCCCCTCAGACAGAAAAAAGACAAGAAATGTAAATGTTTCAAATGTATTTTTTCTTGATTTACATTGGAAGTCTTTTTATCATGTTTTCTGTGGATCCCAACACTTGAGGCACCCAAGGGTAAAATTCTGGCCTAGGGAGTGGAAGTCTTTATTTAGAAGTGAAACCTTCTGTCTGCTTAAAAAGCTAACAAACTTAGTTGTCTTCTGGAATATGCCCCTGTGATTAATATTGGGAAATAGATGAGGGTAAAAAATATCAAGTGCTACTTAATTTTGGGATCATCTTTGGGAATTTGCTCATGCTCTTCAAGTTTTAGTGTTGAAGCTGAAGCTACTGATGCTAGACTGTGCTCTGAACCTTGAGAAGTATTTAAGCATGTGTTCAAGTTGGTGACTACAGTGGGACTTGAGCAAATGTGTGGAGTTTCAGCACATCGTGCTTTCTTCAAAGTGGGACTCTATGGGGAAACCTTTCCAATGTGTTGTAGGTCACTGGAGCCACCCAGGCTGTGTTTCATCTGCTAGTTAGTAGGACATCCTTATTACGTAAAAATAAACAATATTTCTGAATGTTCAGGATGTCATCTCAGTTGAGCTGTGTTCTCTCTCTCCTGAGAGTTTCACTTATATATGTTACTGTTCCCTGTCCTAGCATAGTCTGCCCAGTGCTCCCCCAAACCTGGAAGGTTTCTGGGGAGCTGGAAGCCATCTGAAGCACAGGCCAGCAGGGGCTGCTGTAGGAGTAGGAGATGGAGAAGATTTCCTGCTTCCCTTTTGGAGAAACCCTCCTTGAGGGCTTGCTCCTGCTACCTTCTCTTTCCTTGTACCACACCCAAGCTCACTTGGGCTCAGCAGTGGATACCCAGCCTGGTGGAGGTGTCTGTCTCTTAACTCACAGCTCTGCATATTTTGTGTGTTCATAAATTAAATACTACGCTTCATTCTTACAATGCTAGAAGCAACTTCAGTGTTCAGATTTTGTCTCACTACATTTTAAAATGCTTTTTCGTATTTATTAGTTCTGTAAAAGTGGACAGTGGCAATACGGAGCGTGTATTTCCAGATACCCTTAGATTATCACTTTAATATCATTTGCTACTCAAGAACTTGATGGTTTCCTTCAGTTCTGGGACGTAATTAAATTGGGGTTGATTAGTTGCATCCTTTTTCTTGAATGCTGATTTTTTTTTTCCTTAATTCTTATGAAATCACCATGAACTATTTTGGCTGCAGTTTGGTATTGGGTTGTGGCAGCCCTACATTGTAAATCAATATATTTTTGAAAAGACTGCTGTAAATTGCCTAGATAGCATATGCATGGTTACTTTGGCTGCAATGCTGCTGCAGAGCCTGGATACTCTGCCTTTCTGGGAACTCCACAGGCAAGTCCATCATATTAAAAAAAAAATAAAAATCTTTTCACAAAGAGCATGATATTGCTGGTGAAATTTAGACAGAGAAATACTGTACCCATGGTTCTCATCTGTACCTTTTATATTTTATTCCACAGGGATTCCCCTGTCTTGAGGGATTTCTTTGTTTTCTGCTTTAGATTTCCCCCTTTCTTAGCTGTAGTACAGCCGTACCGTTTCAGCTTGCTAGTGCAGAAAGATGTTGTGAATTCAGTTGCTGAATGAGGCCGGCCTGACTGCAAACACTAACATTGCTAGAGAGATGTCAAAGAGTTGCAGGTGAATCTAACCTGATCTGGGCAACAGCAAAACGGTAAGATGGGGCTTGTTTAAATCTCTGGGATTAATTGGGTGCTGGGGCTTCCTGTTTCAACCTAAAGCCTAGTTATCACATGCTTCCAACTTAAACAGGATTCATTCTGTGCATATCAGGGTGGGTTTTTTTCAGGAATGGTTAAAAACCAGGCAGAGGGAGGCGGTGGGAAGCTGGGAACGCCACATGAGACCTCTCGGCAGCAACCCTGGTGAGAGTCCCTGGCAGCACTGCCTGCGGTTTGTAAATATCAGGGAAAAGGTAGGGGAAGGCTTAAAAGCAATGCTTTTCTTGATACAGCTTTGTATTTCTCTCTCCAGCAGCCGTATTTATTATTGTATTAAGAGAGTAGTATGGGCAATTTTTTTCGATATATGCTTGGCTGAACGCCCTCTGGGACAAGTGAGTGAAGGACGTGATCAGCCACTTTTTCATCTCTGCTAACAAGTCTGTGCATCTTGCTGGATCTGAATAAATGTCTTTATCAGTTACAGATTTCTTGGTGGTAAAAGATAAAATTAAAATGATCTTTTATAAATATATGCTATATTGTGGACATCATATCTTTTTGCCCTGTTAACTGATTATTTAATTTCTCTTGCAGGCTGCCTCTATTTAATAAAACAAAAAGCAAGGTAGTCATTTTAAGTAGTCATTCTTGAATGCTTAGATAGGAGTGTGTTGGCAGCAGTTTCAATCTTAGTGGAATATTTCAGTGTTAGAAAGCTTAGAGCAGCAGTGTGCTCAGGGAAAAAGAGGAGGAAAAAAGCAGCAGTTATAATTAGTACAAGAGAGAAAGAATGTATAGAATAATTTGAAATATTTTTGGTGTCTTACCTGACAGCCAGTGTGTTTCAGTTGTAGATCAAACTGGAGATTAAGCTCAACAGAACGTCAGTGTAATTGAACAAAAAAATTTATTTCAATATATGGTCTGGCAAGAAAACCAACTGTGGTAATAATGGTAGAATGATGAAGTATGTCTTTTGCTGTTAGTAGTTAAGGGTAAAAGCAGATAGTTTTATTTCTAGCGTATTGTGTTTATACTTTATGCTGTATGTGAATTATACTTTAAGAAGAGATCAGTTGTATGTCAAGGTGGGATCAAATAACAAGTTTGACAGCAAATCATGTTTGTTTTTTCTGTACTTGCCAATTAAGGTGTTTATCTTCTTAGACAGTGAATATGATTAAAGGGTGAATATCCAGTCCTATCTCAATTATTTTCTGAAGGCTTCATTATTATTTTTCTGGAGTTCCTTGTTTAAAAAGAATTCTAAATGTGTGACACTAGATGTACTGCAATGTAAGTGACGTGAAGTCAGCTCTTTCACACTATATACAAACTTAATTTGCATAGTTTTGTCTTGTAAAGTAGAGATGCTATTTTTTGGTCAAGAATAACCTTGAATGTTTCTAATACAATAATAATTGTAGCTGCAAGCCTTTTTAATGGACATTTTCCTTTGCTTATGCTGTCTTAACTACTAATAATTGCAAACCTTCAGTGCCATTGTTTAATACACAGAAGTAACCCAAACACTTGTGCTTGCTCTCGTACTGTACAAAGAATGCAAGTCCAGAAACTCTTAGGCAGATGTGATTTTTTTAAAGCAGATTTTAATTTAGGGTATTTCTCAGTGATATTTTTTTGTCTGTATATGCATGTGAAAGTTGTTGCTTCCAACAGCTTTCTTATCCCAAATGTTTTTCTTTCCAAATGTAAAGCCATCAGCTCTATTCACTGTGTTACTGCTGTCTCTGGGTTTCACCCATTTTAGTTTTCTGAGCTAAGAAAATCAATAACATTTCAGACATTTTTTTATTGATAAATATTCCCTATGCTAAAATTCATCTAAACAGAGATCCCAAATTAATATTTGGAGGAAAAAAAACATAATGTGGAAAACATGGCAAAAAGTTAAAAATGTAGATGGGAAAGGTAAGAAATGCACAGTTTAATAGGTGGTTAGTTCTGAGTGCTCTGTAAAGATTACAATCTTCTCTGTGTGTATCAGTTTTGTCATGAGGCTGAGGTCTGTTGCAGCAGGAAATAAGCGCTTACCTGAGGAGAGAATGTTTGCCATAGTCTCCTTTGTGTCTCTGACTCCAGGTAGGAAGAACTTCAAAAAGCTGTAGTTGAGCAGAAAAATCATCTTCACATACAAAGGAGGTTAGCCAGCCTTTGGAAATCCTATAGCAAAAATGGTCAGCTTACTATCTCTCTTTTGCTGTTTTTCTCAGTAAATCCTAAGCAGAATTAAGCAAGAAAAAAACCGCTAAAACCAAACCTTCTCAGGTTTTTTAACATTTTTCACCTCACACTGTAAGCTCAGGGGGGCTGTTTAACAAGATGACTCCTGAGCAGGTGCCGTGCTTAGGAAAGTATTTTGTGTTTCTCTGAGACCCCACAGCCAGAATAATGGACAGTGCTGTTGGAAGGACCTGGTATCAGCCCACAGCACAAGTGGACCTGGTTGGTCCCAAGGGTCTTCTGGCCTGGGCACTGCCAGAGGGAGTCACACAGCTCCGCTGGGATCCGGCTCCCAGAGGCAAGAGATTATTTTGTCCTTTAAGGAAAATCCTTGCATGGTGCCAGATTTTTTTACCTCATGCAGGTTTTGATGTGCTGTCCTTGCCTGACCTCTGCGGTCAGCAAGAATTTGCTGGGGCGAGAGCACGTGTGGATGCTCAGCCTGGGTCAGGTGAGGCTTCAGGCTGACATGTTGGGTAACTTCTGTGTAAATGTGGAGGTAGACGTGACTCCTAAAGCCCACGGGAGCTGCTAGGGGAGTTCTCTTGGGGTTATTTCCCTTTGAAGTCCTGGCAAAATATACAGCTGTCAAGAAGTGCTATACATGGTTTTTAAATTGAGTTTAATAATATTAGTGTTAAAATTTTCCTAAATGTGTCAGTTATGGGTACAATAATTGCAGCTTAGTTGAAGTGAAGGAGCATATTCTAGCAAATAGGAATGGAAACAACAGAGATTTTGTGTGATACCAGTATTCCAAAGTCTGGTTTTGAACTAAAAAAAATAAAAGTTCTTAAACTGGGAAGAACAGATTAAATATTATGTTTGCTGAGCTTGGGTTCCCTTAGGTAGGTCCACACTGACTTTTAACATCTTTGATTAGGTTTCTCTTTTGATAACATGGCACGAAGGTACATGAACGAAAAGTTCATTAGTTAAGGAATAGACTTAAGTACTTTACTTTTTTAAAGCCTACTATCATCAAGATAATGTCAGAAAAACTTCTCCCAGTAGCAACTCCACCAGTCACGACTGATAAATAAAGTTGTTGCTATATTTTCAGAATTATGGATTATGTACCTCTCTATCATTTGTGGCGTTTTTTTCACCAATGTATTTTGTTCTACTCCCTAATGTAAGCCTACAAATAGTTCTGGATTTAGAAATTTAACAAAAAACAAGCAATGAAATAACAATTTAACATTGCATTTTGACTTCAAGGGGATGATTTTGTGTAAGACCTTTGGATCAACATTTTAAACATGTAATTTTACCTTTATAAAATAACTTTAGGGCTTTTCCCTCTATTGCTGGTGAACTGAAGTAAATTGTGATTGTGCTCTTTTGTTTATTGTACTTCTGTGTGGATGGCTTTCTCTGAAGTTCCTGTCCAGTTATGGACAGGTCCACAGAGGATGCAGAAGTAGGCAGTTTTATCTGGTTTTATCTTACTGCGAGATAGGGTGCTAGGCAGAAATGATGTGAAAAGTGGGAAGAGTTTTTTTGTTTTGACTTGGAAAAAGTATTTAGAATTTGGGTAAGTTTATACTATATTAAAACTTGCTGTGTTATCCTGCAGACCAGGAGATCTGTTGCAGCTTCTGATTGGAAAAGTTTTGTGATAAACTTCAGCTAGACAATATATGAATTAATCTAAGCTAGTAGCAAACATATCAGTAAGCTTTTGAGCCAGTCTGTATCATTCCATCCTGGAAATTGCACAGAACTAATTTTATATGCATTTTGGTTTTGTTGTATAGGATGTTTATAATTCAATATTAAAGTTTCTACACTTACCTGAAGAGGAAGGTACCAAATTTTTCCAAGTGAGCATTAAGGACATAAAACCACAATACACTTTTTATGTATTGTGAAAGCTCAGCTTCATTTATTTAATTTCTGATGCTTTTTCTGCCTATAGGCGTAGCACATTCAAATATGCGCTCTCCTAGTTTATTAAATCTTTTTATAAGTGCAAAGAATATTCATTTAGACTTGCAGAGAATATGTGTAAAATACACTTGCCCAGACTTCCCTGTAAATATTGCATTTTTAATGAAAAAATGCGTTCTGTTGATAAATATTGGCTATAGAAATGTTATTTTAATTTTGTGCAAAAAAGTTGTCTTGGAAAGTTCTACAGTTTGATGATGAGATTGGTTGGTTTTGCTGCTGCCTAGGGAAGCAGTGGAACCACCACGCACAACTTTCAAGTTGGCAAGGAATTCCCTGTATTTGGCAAAGTAGTTTAGATACATAAAAACATATAATTATAAAATGTCATTATACTGCTGGTAGGCAGCCATGCAGAGAAAGACATGCAAAATATCTGCAGTCAGTCTCAGTTTTGTGAAATATTTTAGTGAGGAAGCTTATGTACTGTAAGGGTGGAAGAATTCTCACTGGTGTTCTATATTCATTGAAAGATGTGTTTTTTGACCAATTTGATTGTTCATAGAAAGTGAATCAAGATAAACTCAGTTTCAGAGGTGCAAATTGCCATCAAATGCAGAAGGCTTGGCTGTTTTGTACTGTTACAGCTTTTTCTTGAGAATTGATTTGAGCACAGTCATAAGTCACTGCAGCACATGTTTTTGTTTGAGCACATCAAAGCAGCAGCAATTTTCACTTGAAATACCTTGTTTTTCAAAAGTTGAGCATTATTTCTATGCTGTTCAGAGAATTCTTATAAAATTACCATCCTTACAATGATCTCTTCCCACTATCAGTTTGAAATTTCTCCATTTAATTTTAACATCTTTAGATGCTATCATTTTCATTATGCCCTCAGACAAAATTCTGAGTTGTGGGACATGGTGTGTTTGCAGAGATGCTGCCATTTTTTCATTTTGTTTTTTTTGCACTGTCGCACGTTATGTGCTGAGAAGCAAGGTTCATCATGCTTTCATACACATTTTTTCTTTGAAAGTTATTCTGCTACTGCAGGTCTGAGGAATCTGCAGTAGCTGCCAGGAAATTTAAGTTTTTCATTCAAGTTTTACAGAGTTTTTTAACCAGTTCATTTACCTAAGGGAAAAAAAAAAAAAAGTCGTCTTTTTTGTATAGGATCCAAATGCAGATGAGGTCTTTCTTAATTTAATTGTATTTCTCATCCTTATCTAAACTCTTAAACTTTCATGAAAGAAAACCACATCAGAAAGGTCATGGATGGCTGTAACTAAGATTTCTTTGAGACTGAGTTGGAATATAGGTTATGCAAAGCTCTGGAGAGTACTCACACAAGAGAATAACAAAGTTGAAACTCTTTTTCTGTCTATACATTTATTCTGTGCTGATTTGATAGAAGATAGCTTTTCAAATTCAGTCGTTTGGAAGATAATATGTAAGGGAGCAGATCTAGAGGTGCTCACAGAGCTTGTCTTCACTCGTGACATTGATCAGCCTTGGAATCTACATTTCTCAACTTGCAGGGTTGTTGACTTCAGGGATGAAACACCTAAGAGCAGGAGAGATTTCTTTCTTGATACTAGAATGAAACTTTGAAATGCATTAGCAGAATAAAATAAAGAACTCTAATTACCTAATTTTTCCTCAAGCTTTTGCTAAAGAGAGTAGAAAGGAACTTTGAAAGAGAAGGAGGGAAAGAAAAGAAGAAAAATGTGGAAAAGAGGGAAGGGAATAAACTAAGGAAATTTTTTTTGTTTTTATTTTAATGAAGGAATTTGTCTGAATGAAGCAAGAAGAGCTAAACTGAAGGAAAAAAAAGCAAAACTAATTTACCGCTCTAGTCTTTAATTATTTCTTGGGAAGCACTTTTTAAGTATCTGCAGAAGATAATGGGAAACTTCTATTGATTTGGAAAGGACAGTACAGAATACCATAGAAAATGGTATTTTAAGCCTTTCCACCAGCAAATGCATGTATCTTGTCCCAGTATGTCCTGTCCCCTTCTTATTTTCTTATTCTAAGAAACATGCTGTTCAGCATATGCATGAAGGTTGGTTTTGAGTTCTTAAACTTGTTTTGTCTGACTTCTCAGTCTGAAACGTACTCTCTGGTTCATTGTAATTACAAATTAATTTTTTATCTCATCACGTCTCAATGTTTTCATCTGATTTAAGACTCATGAGTTAAAAGAAGTTTGTTGACTACTTAGATGTGTAGTTGGACTTATACTATTAGCTGCATGACCAGATCTTTTTGTTGTTGTTGTTATTGTTATTGTCCAGTACTTTTGTTGCATCCATGCTTGATGGAGAACAATTCTTGTTTTTATTTTGCATCAGAAGTACTTGATACCTATGAAAGAAGCAAGAGACTTGCTAGGAACAGGGAAAGGAGCCAAAAGAATGTACAAAACCTATTTTCAAGGCATAGAGTTGTTTACCATTGATTTTCTTAAAAACTTTACTGACAGCCTCAGATTTAGCAAGAATAGGCATTGTGTTGTCAAGTCTCTCAAGATTTCTCACACTTAACCACAGCAGGGGTAAGACTTACTGCATTTATGGATACATCCTTAATAACTTCATGACTGGGGGAAGTGTTGGAGGACAAAATAAAATTATAAACCTATAAACTCAGAAAGACAACACTGAGTTCGTACAAAACTACTAATAATGCACTTACAGGAAGAAAATGGGATAAACGTGCACTGGCACATGTAGCCATCTGTTAGAGCAGGAGGCTGATATGTGAGAGAGACTGAAAATATTTTTTTCATCTTTATTTTTAAATGCTGTTCATATGGTTACAGAGGAGGATAGACAACAGATACAAATGAGTAACTAAGTAAAAGAGTATAGAAACCACCTGCCACAATTTCATGAGATTGTCTATGTTCAGACACTTTCTCCACCACTCTGCAGGTTGCCAGGGAGTTGCTGGCTTGTGCCTGCTGCTGGAAGCTGCCTCTCTCCATGCTGGCATCTCTGTTGACAACTCCTCTGTCCTTCTGCTTGGTTTACTACAAGAAGAACCCAACTGCATGATAAGTTCATGATAACTGCATGCAGGTTAATGGAAGCAGCAGCCCAATTGTAATTGCAGGAAAAACTTGAATGCCAGATTGCATGCCACTTACTTTGAGACAAAGCTGAACAGTGTGCAAGTATAAAGAAGAGTTTATTTGCCAGACTTTAAAAGTACAGAAATAGAGCAAAATGCCCCTTTAGATCAGCTCTGTTGCATCTCTGTCTCTTTTCATGTATGTTACTGGCTGTCAGGAGTTGTCCATGACCTTTATCTGAGACCCTGTCCTTAGGTGACTCCTTCTGATGACTGTAATCACAGAACAGGGTTTTCATTGAGGACATATGTAAGTTTTTATAGACCTAAAATCTAATCCCAGTTGTCTTCAAATTCAGTCTTCTTTCCTTTGCTGAAAGGAATGCACTTTTCTGAAGTTAGTCTGTGCCATGAACAGAAAAAATACTAATTTTAGAAATACTTAGTTCCACCTTGCCCAAGGGACATACAGTCATGTTCAGTAATTCCTGACTTGTGCTTAATTCAGAAATTACATTAATACTTAGGTATTAGCTAAAGCAGAAAAAATATATGCTATATTGCAGGTCTTGGGGTTGTTGATGATGGCAGTGGTGGGAAGAAAAAGTTGTGTAAGCACTGCCCATTACAGCTTCCAGTATAAAACTTATTTTTTATTATTCATGTGTTTGAACTTGTTTTCAGATTTGTATCATCTTGGAATTCCTACTCCAGGTCCAATCAGTTGGCCCTTCCATGACAGTGACTTGTTTTTCACTTGGCAAATCAACATCGGCATTTAAACTGCTCATTGAGTTCAGTGTTTCAGACAAACAGAGAATTAATGTCAGAACTCCCAGTTTAAAAATTCTTCCATCTGGCACTTCAGTGACCTTTTTATATTTGCCTTCTTCCATATGACAAAGACAGTTGGTTTAACTTCAGCTTTGACTTCAGAAATAAAACAGCCATTTTTGGAGAGTGCCTTTCAGATGGGCTGTGGGAGATATATGAGTAAGTTTGTGCTAGGTACAGCAAGGAGCATACCATATCCCTGGATACCATTTTCAGTCTCTGAGCTCTGTTTTCAGCTGCAGTTGCTACTTCCTAGCCAGCATTACTAGCAATCTCTGCATCCAAATAAAGCTAATATGATAACGCCCAAGAACATGAATTATAGTTCTGGGACACTGTTGAGCTTGTAACCACCACTCATCACTAGAGAGAAATGACAGGCCATCAGGGCAGGAAAAGAAATCAGTATTTCTTAATAATCTTCACATCTTCCTTCCTTGTGTGACTTTGTTCCATGTCCTTTGATTTTTCCTCCTTTATATTTCTATCTCACTTTAGTTCTTGCTGCTCTTTTTTTAGCTGTGCCCATCAAATGTTCAAACCAGCGAGCTGGTAGCAGTGATTAGACAGCAGGGTGAATGTTGATGGATCTCGTTCAAGTTTGGGCCCAATTGCACTGGTAGTTCCAGTATGAACTCTCTGGTGATATCATGCAGCATTATATGCACTACTTCCCCTTTCACAAGTACATTTACTGCCTTATCTCATTTGTTCTTCCTTCATCTTTTCCCATACTGTAGCTTTCTCAGCAACTGAGCTCTTCATAGCCTGTTCATGTTTCTCCTTGTGAGTGAGCAGTCTTTGGCTGATCCTCTCATCTCAGAGGAGAGGGAGAGTTTTATCAGCTTGAGAAGAAATGGTAAGGAGTTGTGGTTATAACAAGAAAGAGCCACCCTACTATTTTGTTCTCCAAAGAGGATGATTCTCCAGATAGCTGCATTTTTATTTTGAACAAAGCTGATACTAATACTCCAGAACGTTCCCAAATTGTGTTCTATAAGTAGCAAATGTCAAATTCCAGTGCTGCCAAAATCTGCAGATGACTTGTGTAGTTCTCGATTGCCATGGTACCAAGGCACGATAGAAAATAACATGCTTGTAGAGATAATGAAAACTGATATCCAGATAGGATTTTTTCAATTAAAATTAGTGCTGGCCTTGTGATCTCAACAATTCAGTCCTTAGATTGGTAGTCACTGTTTATTTCTTTTATTATACATCCATCAGCTAAATGCACGTGCTAAGGTCTTATTCTCTGTAATAATATGCTAAGCTACCTTTCAGAGGGGTTTTGGCTCTACAAATTATAATTTATATCTTCATAATGTTTCATTTAAAAAAGCCCAAGTGCTTTACAAAATTAATTATTTCTCCCAGTTTCTGCTTGTGATAGGAGACCATTATTATGAATGGAAGAGTGGAATTGTAGAGAGGTCAAGTGACTTTTTTGCCTCAGGTCACGCAATAATTTCTTTATTTTACTTAATGGATGCTAGATCTTGGTTTTCCCTGTATTGGATTCTTTCATATTTTCTTGTAATGGTTAAAAAAGGGGGAATTGAAATGTTCTTTCTAATTTTTCAGTAAGAATTCTGACTGTTTACTCCATTATTTACTGAGCCGACTGCTTTTTCTCAGGATGTACACAATGGCTGATAGACAATAGTAGACGGATGGCAATTTTTAAGTATCTTAGATAAATCCATAGGTACTAGATGATGGAAGGAAACATTTGTAGGATGTAAGTGCATGGATTAAAAAATGAATGTAATGTATCTCCCTAAAAAATGTGATGAGCTAGAGAATAGTATGTCTGTACACTATACAAACATTCTCTAGGTTTTTTCTTCCGTGTGATAGGATGTCTGTTCTGTCATGCCTAAGTTGATTGGGCTTTGTTACTGAAGATATCTTTATTCATATGAATAAATTCCACGGAAATGGGACAGCCTATCTTTTACTAAGTACTCTAACAGGAGATTAATTCAGGGGACATTAATAACTGGTTTTAAAATTCATGAACCAGAAGGACTATAAATTACTTACATGTTTTAACTGATCACTTTCACTCTTTAAATGATTTATTACTTAAAAAAGTAAAAAAATCCAGCAATCCTAAATTCTAAGAATCCTGTTTGTTGGAGATGTCTTATTTTTCCTGACAGTGATGAAATGGGGAAAATCTTGAATCAAATCTGTATCACAAGACCTAAATCTGAGAACCCTTTTTTAAAAAATTGTTAACATTAATCTGACTTGCAGACTAAGGAGTTTTACTTGAAATTATATAAGGTGATTCAAAGAGATGCCTTTATTTAGAAATTAATCCATGTATGGTTATACTGATTTTTATTTATTTAATAGGGCTTATTATTGATTTTATGCATGGAGCAAAAATATGTTTCTTGTGATTTCAGTCTCCTAACTTCAGCAGTAGTCTGTATGATAAGGATAGAGCTATTTCCAGACATAATGTCTTGAGATATGATTTTAGGGGGGGGTTGTGGGAAACTGTAGCCCTGTGATCCTTACTGATGTAGTAATGACTAAGCCTGTTTATCCTAGAGCAGCCCCAGGATCTTCTCAAATTGATTGTGAGACTGAGTAGGGTGAGAGGGGAAAAAAACCTGTCCAAGCTGTTTTGTTGTCTGTCATGCATTGTCTTCCAGTTATGATCAGCATCTAAGAAAGTTGCAAAGACAGCATAAATTATGCTATGGTTTTTTGTGGTTCTAAGATTATGAATTTTTAAGTCCCCTTTCTTTAATATCCTTTGTGTTTGGTAACAGCTCCTCTCATTTAAAATAAATGAAAGCACACAGAGACACATAAAATACCTTTTAATATTCACTAACTTTTCTGAAGCTGTTTTTTATTTTGCTTTATACTGCTGGAATCTGTGATAGCTCAAGTGATATCAGAATCGACATGAGTATTCTGATTTTCTAGATAAATCTTCCCTTAGCTATTTCTTTCAGAAGTAGAGAAGAGCTCTTCAGGTAGCTGCAAAATGACTGTTGGTGCGATAATTTTTAAGTGGCAAAATTACTTAGAGTTCTTAATCTTTTTTTTTCTTACTTTTAAAATTGAGACCGAGTAAATAATTGTGGACAAATTTTAAAAGTGGTTTTGTTTCAGTCACCAGTGTGTGAAGAATGTATGAGATACCAGTGGTTGCTCTGGTGACTAACTGGTATATCGGTGTGCTGTTTGGCTGCAGTGTGAAACAACTTGGGAAATAAGATTGTGTATTGAACCTTAATGATATGTGAGAAATGTAATGGTTAGGAAGTTCATGAAGAGGTGCTTCTGTTGGACCACACCTGAGCTCATCTTTTCTCCAAAACTGGCATCGGAGACTTTCAATTGCTGTTACTATCACCTCACCAGAGAGGGATCAGTTATTGCTATATTCAGATTGACTCCTTTAAAATAGAGACACGGTTTGTGGGTGCTGCTTTGGAAGTGCTTTTCCAGACACTAATTCTAAACACAAAAAATCAGTTTCTGTAGAGACCACTGCTCTCTGTGAAGAAAAGCAAGACTCCTCTCAAAAGGACACTAGATGTTGGGATCTAGTTTAGGTTTTTCAGGACTTTGAAGCTGGAGCCAAAGAAGAGACTTGGGGGGGTGAATGATCTACATGTAAAGTTCTCTGGTGTGAATACCCTGTATACCACTGCCATTGTTTGGTTTTGGTCCCTTGCCCCTGGCCCTCTTTTGGCCATCATTTGCCAGCGTGTGTTTTTCAGCATGCTTCTCTGAGGTGCTGCTGTTGGGATTCCTGCCAAATGGAAACTTAGGTGGCAGAAGGCAGCAATAGCCTCTCATTTTTCATGCCTGGGGCCACCTAATGTGCCCAAAGTCAGAGATGATGAATTAGTGAATTCCTTCTGCCCTTAATATATGATGTAAGTTTTAGGAGGATGGTAATATCTGCTGAAACAATCCTTACATGACAGGTTTTTGGCATATTGCCTGTTCCACTCGTAATAATCTATAGTTGATGAATATATTGATTGGCCTATTTTTAAATCTCGTTTCCTACAAAGAAGTGAGAAATCACAAATTAAGATCCCATTTCTCTTCCCATAGTTATGAGAACTGCTGGTGGAAAGACGTCTTCTGAAATTGGTAACTGTGATTTCATTGCACCAATTTTAAGAGCCAAATAGTCTCTGAAATAGCTTATACTATAATAGTTTTTAGTTTATAACTTTATTCTGAAAGTAATACTTTGAATGTAGTTTTCTGTGGGAAAAGTACCAACATGGCAGCAAGTCCTGAAGAGGGAAGAATTACTTAAAAGTGTTGAAATGCCTTAATTGTTACTTGTATGATGACTTTTGTTAAAGAATCAGTAATTAACACTGCATAATGGCTCATGCTGTTTGCTGGCCAGAAGTGTATCTAAATGGATATCACATTCATACTTAGAAGTTCTTGTCACCTTGTTCTCTTGATGGCTTTTTATAAAGCATAATTGCAATCTTGTTTATGACAGACCAAGATATCAACTGTAATGTCTCTACATATACTTGTAATATTTAAGGTACTGTTGACCACATCTTCATCAATTTTAGACTAAAAGCATCTAAAGCATCTAAATTTGTGTCTGGGCTCCACTCCTTTAAGTACAGCATTACATAGATTTGGTGACCAAGGGTAAGAAGAGGTGATTAATCATATAGATTGACTTCCTATATGTCATGGGCTCCTACACTTGTTTAACTGTTTTTTATTCCGGTAACTACAGCCAAAGCACATAGTCAACAAAATCATCCAGTTCTGAGGTGGCACTGGCAAGACATAGTTTCCACTACTTTCTGGATTGTCACCTTCATCGGGTTGCACGAGGATTGTTCTGTGTGTAAGGTTAGTTAAATAATAGCCCTCACTCTAAAAAACCTGTGACTTATGTAGATAAACCAGGTGAAATGGGATGAAAAGAAATATCCTGTCCTACAGATTGAAAAATGTACTCTGAAGGAAATTCTGGCAAGTCCAGAGGACCACACAGGAGCATCTAAAAGAGGCTGAAAGTAGACCTTTTTCTTAGTGAAAAATACTAGGCTTTAACTAGGAAATGTTCCTTACTCTGTTAAACAAGAACACTGGAAATAAGAGGATGGGTTTGGCCTCTTCTGACTAGCAACAAGAAATGACCAGGTAAAAGACAGTGGTTTACAGGTCTAAAATCTTCTAATGCTAAAGTATTTGTACATTTGTAGTTTGAGAGGCTGAAATGTATGTGTTGGTTTTGTTATGCAGTACAAGGGAAAATTTGTACTTAAAAGGCTGACTTAGTGTAATAGAAAAATTCATACCTGTACTGTTCCTAAAAGTGATCTGGTCATGGTGGTGAAATCTAAGATCATTTGTATGCACAAGAAAATCTCCAAAACATTTATGGATCAGTCTTGCTCGTTACACTGTTGCTTTTTTGCATGGTAAGTCACTACAGTTATATCCTTAGCTGAAGCACAGAGAGTGGCAGGTCAGTACACCTGCTGCCCTGGGACAAAAAGCAAGGTTATTGTGGTAGTTTAGCTCTTGTTGATGAAGGGAAAGTTGAAATTACCAGTGATTTTACTGCAGGCTTAAGCTGTGTAATTTTGAAGTTCTGGCCAGTGCTCAGAAGGGACATGGTTTAGGGATGGACTTGGCAGTGTGCTAGGTTAATGGTTGGACTTGATGATCTTAACCATTTTTTCTAAACAAAATGATTCCATGATTTTACACCTGCTCCTTTCAGAAGTCACAAAGTAGAGTTTCATCACAATGTTGGACTTGGCCTTTCAGTGACATAATGTAAGACAATCACTTAAGTACCGTTTCTCTTCAGAGTTATATAGGCAAGTGAGATGGATTGGAAATGTGTGCCCTTCAGCACCAGCATAAGCTCAGCTCTCTGGCAGCAACAGCAGAAGTCAGCAGTCACCTGGGGAGCATGTTTAATTTCCTCTAGGGAACTACTGATACATGTGAGGGAGAGGTGATGAATGAGAGCCCTGCAGCTGCAGAGCAGGCAGAGGGGTGGGAAGAGCAGCTCCTGCTTCTGCACTTCTCTGTGGTGACACTGGTGACACCGGTGTTAAGACTGTGTGTCCTCTGAGGTGTTTGACTTCTGAGCAAGGGCTGGCTGGTCTATGTCTGGGTTTTAATGATTTGCAGTTTTTGAAGCTGGCTATTTGAAGATGATTGTGGGGATTTTTATCCTACTCCAGACTGGGTCAAGTGACCTGGAGATGAAAGTGTCTGCCTTCAACATCTAATTCCAAACTATTACTGCTACCAGTAGACATGATCAATAGTAACTGTCTTATGTTATTTATTTTTTTTAATGTGTGGCTTTCCCAGCCCATGTTAGAGCTTGATGTGGAGATTTTCCAGTGGAATAGAAAACTAGAAATAGCATTCGTTGCAGTGTTATCTATGGTATTTTTATAGCTGTGGATTCCAAACATTTTAACCAGATGCAGGTGGCCTTTGGTAATCTGAAAGGAAAAACAGCTACAGCTTTTGAACCTTTCCTCCCTATCTCCTGTCCCTATTTTCTAGATCATAGGATTTCATAGGCTGAGAAATGTATCTGTGCCTACTAAGCAAAATAAAAGTAGTGCTATTTTAATAGTAATTTCAATTTACAGTGTGTTAAAAGGTTTGTTGGTAGCAAGTATCAAAATAATATGGTTCTGGAGAGGACAGTGGGAAGTATCTGGATGCATGTCTGTTGTTTTAGGGAAAAGAAGCCAATTAATTTTACAAGAAGGCTAATTAGGAATTCTTTGTGCAGCCACTCTTTATTTTTCCTCTCTGAAGTAATATATCTTCTCTCTCTGAAGTAATAGTCCAAAATTACATAATTGCCTTAATTTTGCCCCAAGAGGGAATTAGCGTTTTGAATGAAGGGGGGCTCTTTGTTTTCTCAGTTAAAACTTGGTTAAGCTTTAGTCTTGGAGAAGCTATGTTAATGAGAAGAAATTTGAACCCTCATAAAGACTGGTTTGTAATGCTAGTGATGTCCTTCATTAGAGATGACCTGGTGTATGAGAGTTTGGCCAGATGGCTCTGTGCAGGAAGTATACTTTAAATCTTTAATGTACAAAAGAAATCTTTGATCTACTGTTACAGTAGATCATCAAACCCACCAAACCTCAAAACAGAAGGTATAGCCACACAGTATTTCTATTAAAAACTGAAATAAGTTTGATTTCAAGGCACAGAATTCCTCAGGGGAAATGGGAAAGAAAAAATTATTGGAGAAACTTTTATTGGAGATACTTTGGGTTGGGGGGAGTGTCCTGATTAAATAGTAATGGTAAATATTTCTTTTTTTTTTTTTTTTTTTTTTTTTTTTTCCATTTTAACTGTTTTATGAAGCAAGTTTTCATATGTTTGTGAACAGTATAGCTCACAGCAAATTAACACTATCCATCTTTAAATACTTGCATATATCTTGGAAAAAGTATGTAGTAGATTCTTTTGATTTGTGTAAAGATTTAAGAAGCCTCTTGGATCTGCTTGAATCACCCTTTGAAGCTTTTTCTTGTAGCATGAGAACTAAAATTAATTCTTCTCAAGTTGAAGTCATCTGTTACAGGTGACAACAGAAGCTGAGGCCTCGAATAAAATCCCCTACCAATTGTGTGATTTAAAAAAAAAAAAGTCTTATACAATGGATTTATTAAACTAAATTTAAACATACATGACTTGAGTATCGAAACTCACTGTTTTGCTCATTTAGTCCTTTTGAACCAGCAATAGCTTAATCTGGTAGCTCAAGCAGTGAGCTGCAGTCTTTGGGGCTTGGCAGAGTCATACTTCACAGTAAGAAAGAATTGAACTTCGGCACTTCAATGTGCCATTAAGCTGCAGTCTCACATTCCAGTGCCTGGGAATTGATTTACTGATTTGATTTTCTGAGACATATGGTGATAATAATAATAACACTGTATAAGCATTATTTAAAAATACAATAATATACTGGTACTGGATCTTTGACAGGCCAGCACTGAAGTGCACACACAAACATCATTTATTTAAGTTTAGTCTCATCCAATTTTAAGCAAATGGAAATCAATACTGCTTGTGGATATTGGTGGCTAGGTTGGAGAAAGAAGTGAAGTGGTGTTGTTGCTAAGAACACATTGTACAAGAAAACACAAATGTATGAATTTTATCTAAGTTTCTGCTTTTTATCTTATTACTGGGACCTTGTAGTACACTGTGCAAATATAGGATTTTTGTTTTTATGACTGTGGTGTGTGTCCTTATGTAGAATGCATGTGTTTGCAGTTTTAGTGTAGAAATAGTAAACAAATGCTTATGAAATCCAGTGCCTTTTTTGATGTTTTCTGATGTATGGATTGACACAGACTTTTAGCCTGTCAGAGTCAATAAATGCTGTTTTTTTCCTTTCAGATATGTGTCACAAAGATGTCTACACGGAACTGCCAGGGAATGGATTCAGTGATCAAACCTCTGGATACAATTCCTGAGGATAAAAAAGTCCGGGTTCAGAGGACTCAGAGTAGTTTTGATCCATTTGAGAAGCCAACTAATCAAGTGAAGAGGGTTCATTCAGAGAACAACGCTTGCATTAACTTCAAAACTTCATCTGCAGGGAAGGAATCTCCTAAAGTCAGGCGGCACTCCAGCCCCAGCTCTGTAAGTGCACAGTCCTGATGCCCACATATGTACCAAATGCTGGAATTAGTAACACCATATAAGAGTTTTCTTGCTTCAGAAGGAATTGGTTGTATGGAAACAAAAAAGCTCACAGCTGCTATTAAAGATATTTGCCATATATCTTTGTATTGTTAAGTATAAAATAGAATAAGAAAGCAGAACTTGAAAAATAATGTATTTTGAAATTCCTCTCAGACACTAGCCTAGGGAGCGAGGCTGTCCTATGGGATTTCAAAGCATTTTCCTTTCCAGATCTTGGTATGGCATTACAGCTGCTATAATGTTTATGTTGCAAATTTGCAGAGGGTTGCTTATTTGTGAAGAGGAATTCTTTCCCATGAAGTTTAGAAAACCATGTGAATTGCTTTTTTGATTTTTAGATTTAGATTTTAGAGAAACAGATCAGTTTTGACAGATTTTGTTTACATTTTCAATTTATCTTTTTAAAATCAAGTAGTAAAAATAACAATTATTTCCATGTCGGAAACTCTGTGTGTGTGAAAGAGAGAGAAGAAACAACTGAGAAGGGTTTGGCAACACATCATCATTGTTTTATATTCTCAAGTATTTGAAAAAACTAGATAAATAAAATGTCATATCTTTCATGAACAATGCCCAGAACAGATTTTCCCCCAAAGGCCTTCAAAGTTATTGAAAAACTATTTCTGTTACACTTTGGCAAGAAAAATCCATAATAATGTGACCTTTGAGTTGAAAACTATAGATCTAAGTAAAATGGATGCAACACTTCAAATCTTAGTTGGTGTGAAATGATTTAAAAGGTTGATTGCCATTTCTTTTTTCTTCTCTTTCTTTTTTGTTTTGCTTTATCTTTTGGTATCTTCTGTCCTCCCTTCAGAAGTCTGACTGAATCCTGTCAGACTTCTAAGGAGAAATGACAGATTCATTTTCTGTAGATGGGCTTTGTTAAATGCATGTGAATTTGACGGATAAGATGTCATGCCTCCAGGGGGCTGTCCTTTTTAGAAAGGTTACATTTTAAAATGTAACCATCTGTAGCAAAAACAAATTTGCTTTTTCATAATCTCCTGGCATTGTCTATCTGCTGCCAAAGATGTCTCTGGAGTGTTCCAGATGAGTCCATAGAAAGCAGTTCTTACCACAAAACTTTTAGTCTTTAAAGATGGAAGGAGCAGTTTGCACTGTTTTTATATGACATGATGCCCAATTATTGTTTGGCACCACAACTTTCAATTGAAATTAGATTTTTTTAAAAGTCTTTTCTTTGTTTTTTTGTGATTTTAACTTGCTTCCCATACCTGCTGTTCATCTCTTGTTTCTCCTAGGAACTGTTAATGCTTTCTGTTAATGCTCTATGTACTCCTTTTCTATTAAATGAAAGGTTTTATTTGCTTTGCTTCCCAAATTTTGATGCAGACATTTTTTGAAACTGAGTCAATAGAATCTGGTTCTTTTCCAGAGGCCTGGTATTCTACTGTATCCATGCAATCTGCTATAATCCCAGGACTTTCTCATGTAAATTATATTAATGCTTCCTCCACTAGTGTGCTGCTGCCTAGAGCCCCAGCTAAACATAAACTTCTGCTAATGTTCTCCTATACTGACTTACACAGACTTCCTGGGGACATCCCACGTTGTTAAGTATGTGAATAGGAATTTCCTGAAATACAATTCTTATTTCTTAACTTCCTGTAATTCTTCTTAATTTTTTATCTCTGTTCAGTGAATTCACACCTTCCCTTTGGTTGGGGGGAATTGTTAGTAATCTTTTTATTCTTCCTCAAAAAGAGTGCTCCAAAAAGCACCTGGCAAGTTATAACTTGTGGAATAATGCCAGTGTTTGTGTCAGTGAAGAAAGAGCAGAACTTCACAGCAAGAGGGTGGTGTTATCCCTCTGCTGATGGCGGGTCACACCTGGCCCTGCCTGGCAGACCTACAGTCAGATGTCCAGGGCAGAGACACAATTAAGCTCTTCCCTTCCCCCAGCACCTGAATCCATTGCCTCAGGCAGGAGGTGTTCTGATGTACATTTAATTGAGCGTATGTGTGTGTGGATAGTTGTAGGAATTTGTTGTTCTCTGGTTTTGAATTACACTTGAGTTGACTAAGGATTTTGAGTTTTCGTTTCTAGTCCTGATATGTTGTGAAGCAGATGCCCTTACTGCTTTCTCTTCTGACCAATACTTCTTTTTCTTCCATGTGTGAGGACTGCTACATATCCCCCCTTACTGAGCTATTGATTCTCTGCAAATTCTTCTGCTGTGTGCATTATTACAGTCTGAATGGGCATTTCAGTTCTGAATGGACTCAGTCTTTGAGCATTCTGTGCCCTCTGGGTTGTACTAGCTATATTTTTTTAGCTGTATTTCAGTTTTGGCTCTGCTTTATATATATATTTTCAAAGATAATCTGACAGATGTATTCTGCCTTCATTTTGCACTTTCTGTGCTTAGTTTCTAGAGGAACTGAATTAGAAATAAGCTTCTGTTTAGTCTCTTGCCTTTCATCATTAAAGTCCTCAGAAGCCATCAGGTGGGAAAGTGGTGTCTTACAAAAGGTATGTGGCTGAGGCTTGTGGTCTCCACATCACTGCTTCTGTTTAGATGAAATTCCTTCAGTTGTCTCAAAACTAAAAATTTTCAAGATGTGACCTGAGAGACCTTATTTACAATGTCCTGAGGCATTAGGTTCTGTTTTGATTAGTTTTAGGAGCCTTATCAGCAATCTCATTGGTATCAGCTTCAGTGTTTGGTGGAGATCACCAGATAACACTCTGCAGGTGGTGTGTTACCTTTTTTTTGTGTTTTCTACACCTCTGAAATGCTCTGCACTTTGTTATGAGAAATATGACACATACTCAGCTTTGTTGAAGCTAGAACGCTTGTGTCTCTGCCTGCAGAATATAAGTTGGAAAATAAACAACTTTCTCTTAAATGTGAAATAATTTTCTGCAGTTAATGTCACACCATATTGCATACTGGTAGAATCCTGTGTTGCTAATTAGTGCAGTAGCATGCAGATAGAATTTAGTATGCTACATTTTTATTCTTATAAGCCAAACTTAATTTTTACACAGTCTTTCCTCCTGACATTTACACACACATTTTGTGAAACAGTCATGTTGCATTGCATTTTCTTAAGTCCTGTCTTTTAAACATGAGAAAACACCTATGAATGTGATTTCCAAGAATCTAAGCTGATTGAATTGAATGTTATAGAATGAAATTTCCAGCAGAACAAACTTATCCTTTCATCACATTAGAGTAATAGATTATATTCACCTTGGAGGTCACGAGGTAGGTGTTTGCCTACCTTTTTTTTTTTTTTTTTTTTCCCCTCCCTAACTGAAGAAGTGGTAAAACTACAAAATAAACTGGTCAAAATAAAAAAGCACAACTCAAAACCACACACATGCCACCATTCCCAAAATAACCTTGTCTTTGGAAGATGGTTGACTCTAATGCTCTAATTGTTGATGGTTGGCTTTTCAACACTGTCCCCTGTGACATTTTGGTCTCTAAATTGGAATGATATAATTTGATGGATCTACCACACAACTGGCTAGATGGTTGCACCCAAAGAATTGTGATCAATAGCTCAGTGTCCAAATGGAGATGTATGATGAGTGGTGTTCCTGAAGGGTCAGTACTTGGACCACTGCTATTTCACATCTTTGTTGGCGACATGGACAGTGGAATTGAGTGCACTCTCAGCATGTTTGCTGCCAACACCAAACTGTGTGGTGAAGTCAACACCTTGAGGGAAGGGAGGCCATCCAGAGGGACCTTGACAGGCTCAAAAAGTGGGCTTGTGCAAACTGCATGAAGTTAAACAAGGCTAAGTGCAAAATTCTGCACCTGGGTCGAGGCAATCCCAAGCACAAATACAGGCTGGGAGGAGAAAAGATTGAGGGCAGCCCTGAGGAGAAGGACATGGGGGTGATGGTGGACTTCTCTCCCAAGGAAGGTGAAGTTTTATTGCATTCATTACTCATATTTTATATGCTAAAATAGTACTTAAAAAAAGTTTCCAAAGAGAATTTTGCAAGTTTTATAAGGTAGCCATCTGTTCAAGATTCGGTTATGTAGTGGTGTTAGTAACATTAGTAAATGTAGTAACTTTAGTAGTGACATATGTTGTAACATGAGTTAGTTCTCTTTGATAGGCTTAAGATACCTGTCAATGAATTCATGCTTAGCTACTACTTTTCAGTTACTTTTTGTGAACTAAATGCAGCAAAACACTGATTTCTTACCAACTCTCATAAATGTAAAAAGTTCATTCAGATAAAAGAAAAGATAAACAATGCTTTACTGTATTGACTCTGCCCTCTTTGTAGGAGAGCTTCTCTTCTGTTTCACTAACCTCTATTTTCAGTTCTGTAATGTGCAGCTTTCCTCAAAGAAGTGCAAGCAATAAGCATGAACCAATGCTATTAACAAACTGTAAATCAATCGCCTAAGAAATCCAACTTTAAAGCAGACTCTAAAATCAGATTTTTATCTAAACATTAGGCATAATTTCCATCTGCCTTAACACTTGCTGTGCTGTTCTTGCCCGTCTTCCTCTTTGGGTGTGTGCAACCTTCTCCTGTTTAAGAACCTATTAATTACTAGGTTAGGTGCATCTTTCCTGATCGATACATTTTATTCAGGTAAGATAATTTCAGAGTTCAATGTAGAGAGCATATTTTTCATTTCTGGCACAAAGGAAGCTTTAATAATCATTAACGTCGAGGGTACTCTCTAGATGATAAGGCAGATAAAATGTGGCAGTTGGTTTAGCTCCTGTGCTTTCATAACCTGGAGAACAAGTCAACAGCTTTAAAAACTACATCCAGCTCTTTCACAAATTGCTCTCTGGTCTCGACTGCCCAGGTTGCTCTTAGTTGTGTGACATATATGGTTGTGTGTTAATTTAGGGTTAGAAAGATGCCAGCAACAGAATGCAAACAGAGAGCAGTACACTTGAGATTAATGCTCAGTTTGGTTTCTGGGTTGTCTCTGTATCCTTTGAACATTGCCCTAGAAAGCAGTTCGATATGCAAGGTTAAAAAGGAAAGAAAAAATTGTGATCAAATTGACTTGTTAGTCTTTGTAGAATAAAAACTTAAGAATGGGGACTAATTACTGTGAAACTTGCGTATAGTTTTTTGAAAGAGGCTTTACCATTGTGTCAAAGAAGACAAAAAATATATTAATTAAAAAGAAAGTCTTCACTTCTTGTGATTTAAACTCAGGCCTCCTTTGTTTGGAGGTGAGTAACAAAACAGATCTTTAGTTTCCATTTATAGTGGTACTGTGAGCATAGTATTTCCCCCTTGATAATAAGTTTATATTGAAGTTTAATACTCTGCATCTTAAAAAAAAAAAAAAAAGAAAGAAAAAAGGTCTATTTAAAACTTAAGCTCGGGAGTGTGCTGGTTAAGTGTGACATTCACAAGCTGTTTTGCAGTTATGAAAAATGCATGAGAACATAACCCACACAGCTTCTATAAGAATAGTCAGGTGATTTTCAGTGTAATTTTCCATTAAAGCTTTCTTCACTACATAGAATTTGAAAATTTCTGAGAAAGAGAAGTATTCACATGTCAAAGTAGCATAAGGACTTATAGGAAGGGATCTTCCTTTGGCTTATATACAACAAATAATGACAAAATTTTCATAGAAAAGATTTGAAAGCTTTGTTAACTAAACAAAAAATGTATGCATTCCGTAAATAACCAGTTTTCACCCATGGCCAAGATTGTCTCTTTATCACATATGTCGTGACATATTTTGGTTGAATATGAGCCAGCAGTGTGCCCAGGTTGCGAAGAAGGCAAACGGCATCCCAGCTGATATCAGAAATAGTGTAGGCAGCAGGACTAAAGAGGTGATTATCCCCCTCTACTCAGCACTGGTGAGGCCACTCCTCAGATACTGCATTGTTTTCGGCCCCTCTCAGTGCAAGAAGGAAATTGACGTGCCAGAGTGTATCCAAAGAAGGCCAAAGAAGCTGGTGAAAAGTCTGGAGTACAAATCTTATGAACAGTGTCTGAGGGAACTGGGGTTGTTTAGTCTGGAGAAAAGGAGGCTGAGGGGAGGCCTTATCACTCCACAACTACCTGAAAGGAGGTTGTAGTGAGCAGGAGGTTGGTTTCGTCTCCCAAGTAACAAGTGATAGGATGAGAGAAAATGGCCTCAAGTTGTGTCAAGGGAGGTTTAGAAAAAATTTATTCACTGAAACATTTGTCAAACACTGGAATAGGCTGCCCATCAAAGTGGTTGAGTCACCATCCCTGGAGATAAAAGATGCGTAAATGTGGTGCTTAGGGACATGGCTTAGTGGTGGACTTGCCAGTGCTGGGTTAATGGTTGGATATGATGATCTTAAAGGTCTTTTTCTTACCTAAATAATTTTATGATTCTATGTTGCTGTTTTAGAAGGTTAAAAAGGAGAAAGGAGGAGTAAGCAGAAACTAAATAGTTGTAGAAGTGTTGTAATGTTAGATCTTCAAAGTAGCTTTGAACAAAGATTTACTGAAATTAGCTGAAATTCAGCTAAAATGAGTACTTTTTTCTGTTGAGAAATCTTGCTTAGCTCAAACTGGAGGATTTCACCAGCTTTCTAATATATAGGGTACCACTTGCAAGTCTGCTGCTTGAAAGATGTCACTTGCTGCTACAGGCACTGCGCATCTGACGTACTCTGACTGTGTCTCACTTGCTATGTGTATTTCGGTCAGCCCCATCCTTGGCAGAATATGGGACTCTTGAAACTAAACAAACACAAATCTCTTTGCATATGTATTCCCATGTATTTAACTAGAAGGAATAAAATACTTTAAAAGGAGAAATTACGATTAAAAGTTAATTTTATACATATGATTTTAAAACAAGCATTTGGCAAAAAAAAAATCTTGGTGTAGCAAGACGTTATTAAACAAAAAAAAACAGTTAAAAAAGATAAACTAATATGGACAATTCTGAATAAGAGATTTCTTTGTCATGAAGCTGAAAAAATAGCTGTGTGAAAGGGGGAGTGCAATAATAAAGTGGGTTACAATTTTCAGCAGTGACATGGAACTTCAAATTATTTAAATCCCATCCATAGCCCTTTATTTAAATCCCTTCAAGCTTAAAACTCCAAGTTTTAGAAAGTTTTGTATTTTTGCATTATCTCAGTCTTCACATTCTTCATAATCCAGAAAGAAAAAGAAGGTAAGAAGTGTCTGAACTTCTTACCTTTATAAGCAATTTAAAATTGTAAGTTTGATAAGGCTTCATTTTTTAAAAAAAATGCAAAAATGTTGAGAAAACAGTAAATTTGGTCCTTCATTTACAAAAGCTATTGCCTGTGTTGAATGAATGATACCTTTCTTGGTGTTTCATTAAGAAATATCATGGAAATTAGTTTGCAAAGTCTCTGCTGCCTCAGAATTTAATTGAAATTCTTTTGGTAAAATCCTCTGGAGAGCTATTCTACACCAGGTACCTTCAAAAATTGTAAGCCCTTTAGAGATTACAAATGGAAAGAAAAATAATAACATAGACTCATGGAATGGTTTGGGTTGGAAAGGACCTTACAGATCATCTTGTTCTAACCCCCCTGCATGGGATGCCCTTTTTCACAAAGGGAGATTGAATAGTGTGAGAACATGGGCAATTCCATCTCGTGATCCAGGTGGAATAGAGCTGAGGAGGTGCTGTAACCTGGAGAGAGGAGGCTATCAGCCACACGGTTTTACTGCAGAAGGGAGAGGTGGTGGCCAACAAGCTGGGTTTCTGGTTGTTTCTGGTCTGCTAAAACCTGGTGTGAGCAGGCTCTGGACAAGTGATTTGGACTGTTTGGGGAGGGTGGCAGATCAGCCTTGCTGCTTCAGAGTTGAGTCCTGGGACTGTGTGACATTCACCCTGAGGACAAGAGTTGAAACCAGCACCTTATCTGTAGCATCAGGACTTACAGCTTCTGGTCCTGCCAATGCAAGCTTTCAGTGTTTTGCCCATTGCAAGGATGTGGCAGCATCCAGGAGGAGAATGAGTCAAAAAGCATGACCTTAAATTCATGATTTTGGCAGCTGAAGTATGGAGAAACAAGCTTGAGGTTGTAGGAACAATTACTGTTGATGATTTGCTGTAAGGCAGTGCATTAAAGGCATCCTGTTTCCCATCAAGATCTAAGGCATTACAAGTTGTTGTGACCTTTAGATTATGGTTTCCAGCGGTATAAAATAAAAGTAAATCTCAGTGTGAAAATAAGAATGGATATAAAACACATGTATAAACCCTGTCCTTTTTCTTCCTCACCATGGAGAAACCAACAGTGAACTGTTCACTGTTAACAAGGACAGCATTTCCACTACAAACAAAGCTACTCACCGTGTGTTTGCTGCAATCTACAATTTGGGAAATACTTTACTATCCCTCTTCATTATATTGGAGACACTTAAATGTCTAAACAATTTTTATTGTAGTTTTGTAATGTTCCATTAGTCTGTAATTGGATGCTTAAATGAAAAGGCTACTTGAATAAATATTTTATTCACCTCTGTTAGTGACATCTGTAATAAAACTGATTTTAAAAAGTACAAAATTCATATCTAACCAGTCAGAATGTGTTTTTAAGCACAGAAAGTTACTTCCTTATCTATAATGAAATGTTCCAAATAATCTAACAGTAAAAAGTTTTGAGAGTTCCCATACAACAAAATTTTATCAATCCCTTAGTATTTAGGAATTGGATAGCAAAATAATTGATTGTTCTGTGTATTGGAGGAAGTTGAAAGGGCTCAGTTTCGCAAACATCCATGTGTATATCCTGATGCCATTCAATAGAGGCTGGGATTTTAATTTCAAAAAAGATGTATTTATGCCAAAGACAAACGTAGAATAGTTGAATAAAGAGAATTTTTGCCTTTGATAGCTATTGGTTAATTGGGTGTCATTGTGAAGAGGTATGAGGTTCCAAGTCATCTCAGCTTGTTTGTTTAAATAGAAGTAGTTTTCAGCTCAGTTGATTTAAAACTTTTGGCCATGGTTTTAAAGAAAGTTGCACACAGATGTATCCTGTACTGTAATATTTTTCCATTCTAAAAGCTGAATTTGATAACTTTTTGTGTATTAGGTGTAAAATCTTGTAAATGTGCATATGTAGTGTGAGCAGCTGCGCGTGGCTTAGAGTCTCCCAGTTTAATTCAACTAAACATACTGGGTGCTCTTCTTTGTAGTGTTATAACCGGAGTGCTAAAAATCAGTCCCAGTATGTGACTGGAGCATCGGGTCTAACCCTCCAGAGTTTCTGCTCTGCACGTTCTTTCTTTGTTTAGGGACAGCACATTTGAACGCTGCAGTCAAAAATATATCTAGATAATTCTGAGGTCAGCTGCAGGTCAGTTTTTTGCATGTCCTTCTGATCTTGGGGGAAAAATAAAAAGCCCTTTCATTCCAGACAACTAAAAAATGGGGAAATTTGGAAAAACAGATTGCACTTCAAAGAACTCAAATGTTTTCCAAGAACTTCACTGAAAAGTTTTCATGTCAGGTGAATTTCTGGTTTTAAAATATTGTGGTGTTCTCTGTTATGACTGTGTAAAAGTGAGGCAAAGACCAGTCTATAGCAAAAGCCAGCTGAGCTCTCTGTCCCTTTGAGCAGGAATCATTGCTTAACTTGGTTCAATTTTAGACCTCTCACTTAGGCTGCAAATGTTAGAGCTTACAGGACTTTATTCAACCATGCTGCATGTACATACCATTAAAAATATGGTGTGATTGTGCCCACAATCTGAAGACTGTAAATGTAACTCAGAATCAAGATATTCTCACCGAACATACTTTCCTGTAGTATTTTGACCACTGTCTCAACAATGGTTGTTGTCCAGGGACATTGACTACTATGAGCAATGTTTTTGGGTGGGCTTTATTCTAAAAATAAAAATTAAAGTAGCTCTTTTAATCTGATTTTATAGGGCAGATTAAGTCTGTTACTTAAATCTCTTAACAAAGATAAAATGGCTTAGTTGCTAATGATCTTTCTCCTTGTGTGAAGTGATGCATGTGAAAAATAAAACAAATGTCTCTTTGATTAAGAAGAAAATCATTTTTATCGTTACAGTGATATAAGTGTATGGCTCATATCGGCAGTTACCATCTGGGATGTTGAATGATGTTTTATTTGAGTAGCCTATTGTATTGTTCCATTAGCCCTGCTATTAATTTTAAATTTTTTTGGCTTCTGAAAATATGCTGCTCTGTGAGTTTTGATAATGATGTTTGATCTCTAAAGGCTGAATCAAAGTAGCTAATGTTGTACGTGCAATACATACTGAAGCATCATCTTTTTGTGTTTTGTTTAGCCTACAAGCCCCAAGTTTGGAAAAGCAGACTCATATGAAAAACTGGAAAAACTAGGGGAGGGATCCTATGCTACAGTATACAAAGGGAAAAGCAAGTAAGTGGTGGGTTTTAAAATTCCTTTTTCTATGTAAATGACCATACGGAGAAAGTAATAACTGATGTTGCTGCATTTGTACATAGGTTGCTTTGAATGAATGCACAGTGCTACAGGCAGCCATGTGTATGCCATGGTGAAAGAGGCTGAGACCATATTGCATAGGTAACATATTACTTTCATCACAAGAAACAATATGAGATCCCATATTTTTAATATCAGTTTTGTTTGCACTTTAATGTTGTATTACTTTCTCAATAACCATACCAAGTTATTTTTAGGGGTAAAAGCACAGTATACTGTCGAGTAGGTTTTTCTGATGTTCTGAGAACAATGATGAATATATGCAATAAGTCATTAGTCTTATTTGTCATTATTAAAAAGCTTGAATAAAAAAACATGATGGCAATGAGTGGAATTTTGGACTACTGTAAGTTCAGTATGTTTACAAGACTGTATTTACAATCATTGCAACTACTCCATCTGAAAATCACATACTGTATAAAAAAATTGTTTCTCAGCCATTTTAATGCTATTTGTTGCAACTTTTTTATTCCCAGTACCCTAAGTGCTTCTATATTGTATAAAATAACTGAGTGAACAAGCTTATAATAAGCTAGTGCTTTAGTTATCTTTTGTCAAGCAGAGTGTGTTGTGAAAGTTCATAAATGCATAAAATCAAATTTTCATAATCAGATTTTCTATAATAACAAAGCAGTTCTGAGAGAGAGATTGGGTATGTGTGATATCTTTATTTGATAGACAGAGGCACCTCTGTCATTCTCAGTAGAGAGAATATCATGATAGTCATAGCATAGAACAACTACTGAAACAAGTAAATAAGTGTTAACATTTTCCAGGGTCATGAAGTTAGGTAGATACTGAAAATTTATTTTTTCTTTAGCATTTGTAATAAGTGCCCTTGTCTCTCAATAGCTTTGAGGTTGATGACCATAATGACAGCTGATATGAATAAAAAGATATTCTAAATGTAGAATTATTTACACCTCTGCAGTTTGCTTATATTGTTAATGGTTCGGTTATGCATCACTTTAAGTTCCAGACATACACGTGTAAGCTTTTTATTGAGGTCTACATAGTATGAGAAGGCAGTGTAGATTTCAGCTTATGCCTTAGTAGTAAAACCCTCAAGTAAAATCATGGTGTGTATCTCGTGATTGTTACCTGATATGTCTTGACTTTCAATAACATTGAACAAAGGCAGCAGGGCTTCTAGGTGTCCCATCAATCAGTGAAACAGACTGGAAGTTAAAAACAAAACTAAGTGCTTCCCTGAAGCTGCTTCATTCAGCAATGATTTGTGAATGTGTTGCACAACATAAATTGGTTAGAAATACTAATTTGTTTTAGTAGAGCTGACTGCAGATCTGTAAGAAATACTTCAATGATTTTAATGGTACCTGAATAATAAATTGAAATTACTGAGCTCTCTGTACTCTCCAGAGCAAGCCCTGGAAAGTATCATGAATTATTTAAAATATATACAACTTTATTCTGCTGCTTCATCTTTAGTAAGGTCTGTAAAATGTATTTTTGAAAAAAGTGTGTGTAACTGGAGTTACAGTTATATGCATAAGAATGCATATGCAGAGACTATTTCTGTTACAGTAGTATTTCTTCACTTGCTTAATTTTGTTTGACTTACTTTTTATTTCCTCTGAGAATTGAATAATCCCCATAGTACACAGCACACCAGATTCAGCACCTCCAATCCAGACTTCTGTTTCTTGAACAAGCTGAGTTACTTCACAATGGGAGTAGGTTGTACTTTAAGAACAGGGGAAGCACTACAGGGACTATCTACTATTTCAGAAGGTTGAGGTAACGTAGCCCTGTTATTTCGTCTGTCCCCATGAGGAATCTCTGGCCTATTTGATATCCCCAAAGAAGAAAGAGCATCACTGCTGAGATATACTTCTGGGAAAGATAGATGGACTGAGAAGGTGAATGGATGGGTCAGCATTGGCTCTGGCCATTCCAGAAGAGCCTAACTTTGCTACTGCTTTTCTCACAGATCAGCTCTCACTGTTTATCTAAAATAAGACAGGAGAAGATACAGATATTTTTTTTCTAGCACCTGATGTAGCTAATAGGGTGAGATTGTGATAAACAACACTGTGTTCCCCTGGCTACAGGCTCAGTGGGAAGACAAATGAACAAAACAGGTCAAATGAGGGATGCTGCTTCTGGCATGTGCCCAGTTTGGCTGCTGAAGGATTAAGCCCTCATAGCACACTGCAGAATGCAGACATGATGTGTATTTGGAAAAGCTGGTAATACTTGCACAACAAGTGCATTTTGGTCAAAATGTTTGAGAATCCCTATTTCTCAACCAATTATGATGCTTGGCTTTCTCATTTTGCCAAAATGTTTCTGAGATGTGTCCTTAACTGTAGTTGGCGATTGAGAATTTAAGATAAAATCGATCTGTTTTGAATGATACTTTATACTCAGAATTATTGTGCTTGATATTTATCACCAGCTATATGTGGTGACTTGTGGGGTTTGGGTTTTTTAAATGCAATTCCAGACATAGGTTTCAGCTTTTAAAATTATTTCCTTTAGTATTCCATAATAATGGAATAAAAACTCCACGATCTTACCTTCCTATTTAGAAAGATTAAAAGATCCATAACTGCCTTCAAACACACAAAGTCAGTCATTCCCTTCTTAAAATTTGAACTAATGCATGCAGTAACGTGCTCTCGGGACAAGCCTGGCTTTTCACAGCTTGGAGCAGGATCAGCCGTACCAAGATCTTACTTTCCTATAAAATCCATTCCTTTTTTTTGTCTGTTTGAGTAGTGGTGGTATTATCCCAGGAAAGTGAAACAAAGTGGGCTAATTCCTCTTACCGGATGAAGGATTTCTCTTTTTGCAGTCAGATAAAAATGATTCCCTGGGGTAAGGAAGCAGCAGAGTGAATGGGACTGTATTATTAAGGAAAGGATTCTCTTAGGCTAGGCTTTGCCATTTATGGGAGAAATAGCCAAGCAGCCTTTTTTTTCTACCTGACAGTTGCATCAATGGGCAGCACATCAGGTGTGCATAATGAAACTCATCTTGGCATGTTCATTTCCTACTTTCATTCAAGTTAGGTTCTCATGTGTTACTTAGCATTATAAAATCCCAAGAGGCTGCTTACTGCATGAAATTCAGATCACTGTAAAGCAATTTATGCTTTCTTTTTAGAGTAAAATTTTGGATAAGTAAGCCTAACAATTTACTGATAACAGTGTAAAAAATGATGAAAGTTCCATTTACTCTGTTGGGCTAACACTTTGAACATTTGCCATACAATAGGTGCAAAGCAATAGTGCCTTTTTAATTCCTCTATCACTTCTTTATGGTGTTGAGCTGAAGAAGTGCTGTCTGTCTGTGTACTGACACGTATTTCTTCCTGCTGTCACTGACCTTCTTCCCTCTTAAGCTTGATTATAAATTTACCTGAATGTACAGCAGTTGGAGCTGGCTTGTTCTGTGGCACATAAATGTTGATGTGAGTTTATAGGAGTCTGGAGATGAAGCTGGTGACAGCACAGGGGAGCTGCTGCCAACCAGAGCTTCTTACAAAGCTGCGTGGAGGCCTTGTGTACTTTCACTGGGAACTCTACATATTGCACTTAAGGGAAAAACCTGTGCTTTTGGCAAGATTACGAGTTGGCATGGTTTCTGTGCTCTCCTCCCACTGTGTTCAATTGCCCTTCAAGGCAAAGAATTAAAAAAAAATTACCTCAGTTAAAGTGATGTGATCTGTGACTGCTGCTTGCACAGCATGCATTTGTGTTTTGAGAGGCAAGCCAATGGTATCTCCACTGCTTCTGCACCACTGTGATCTTGATCTGCTTCTTGCTTGTCCATGTGATTTTTAGTGTACCTTTACTTTTTTTGGCACCTATACTAAATTGCATGTGCTCTAAGTATTGCAAAAATGTGTAGAATTTGTAACAGTGCTCACTCAACACATTTTTGTCCAGTTTCTCTACCACAACATTCCATAATTTCAGTTTAGCCCTAATAAAATGCTTGTCCTAATAAATTCTGGCCCCAATCCCTTTTAACTATTAAGAAGAGAAATGAGTAGAGTGCTGAGCAGAGCATAGTGGAAGCTGATGCTGTCAATAAGAGCTCGAAGACCACAGAGTTGTTAGTCAGTCCTTCAGTTGAGGCACCTCTCCTGCTTCTGTTTGAAATCTGAATTTTTTGTGTTCACGGTGATGCAAACATGTACCCAAAGGTATTTTATCTAGTAGCCAGGGTATTTTGTGTTTAACTCCATCAATGGGGAGTTTGTGGTGCAAAAACTAGAACTTAGAGAGACCTTGTGCCCCCTGTCATTCTCCTATCTTTACTCCATACCAATGTGCTCCCTGATATGTTTCACATGTGACAGTCCATCTCATAGGTAATATATTCTTCAGATTTTAGCTAATTTATTTAGACTGCATACTTAAGAATTGATCTGGTTCATGATGCCTTAGTGACCTAAACTTTCTGAACCTTTTATTTATTGCAAATTGTGTGAAATCAGTGTTCATCTACAAATGAAACTCTCTTCATCTGAGGATAGCAGATGTCTGGAAAATGATTACATATGCATGGGTTATGAAAAGGCTCTTTCCATTTACCTACTACAGCTTCCTATTTTTTCTTCTTTTTTTCCACCCTCATTTTTTTAAACTGATGTACCTACTGTAATTTTGTAGGCTGCTTTTTACTATACATTTTAAAATCGTTAAATGGGTTTGTACATAGATACTTTTTAAACAATCTCTGCCATTGAAAATCTTTAATAAAAACAGTAACTTCGAGTTGAACTAGGTGCAAAACTAATGATAATTAGATGTTTAACTAAAATGCAAAGTGATGAAGTTATTAAAGTATTGTAAGTGCTAAAATAAGTTACTAAAATTTGTACTAGAAAATAATTGACTAAGTTGATCACTTACTGAGTGAATTTCTCAGTTTAAAAGAAGTATTGTGAGATTTTTCATCTATGGTTGTATGTGTAACATTACACTATACATGTTCAACTCACACTTCAACCCACAAAGTAGCTTACAGAGGTCACTCAGCATAATTGTCTCTTGTGGCAGGGGATGAAACTGAGGAATGAAAATATATTGTTACTCACCCAGGACTGCACAGGAAAATGTGGTAGAAAACCTAGAGGAGAGCATAGTTATATTGGATCCAAGTGCTAAAAGTTACTGGATAGTAATTTACTGGCACTGACACATGTATGCCTGATTGGAATGACAGAGCAAACACTAAAGTAATTTGCCAACTAAATGCACCAATGTATTTTCCAGTTAGAGCTGGAACAGCATCTCTCAGAATATCCCCTATGACTGTTGGTGTGCAGACTTGTAAGAGGCCACTTATGAGTGATTCCATTACGTCTGTCTTCAAATTCTCTTTATGTGAAAATCAGTTCTTTATGTTTACATGAGTGGGGCCCAAAGAAATGCAAGGCCTGGTGCTGGGCATCAGCCTCTCTGCTGCCAGCCCCAACTGATTTGCTTTCAGCAGGTGTGGGCCAAGTGCAGCCCTTGTGCTTAGGTGAACAACTGATTAGTTTGCATTGAATGATAAAGGCTGGTAGGTGTGGGGATGGAGGTAAATGCTCAGATGCTGTTCACCTGCTTCTGTTCAAGTGAGGGCTGCCACTTGAAGCAGTGATCCTGTAAATCCTGGAAAAAAACAGTATTCCTGAGTTCCAGTGACAACAGTAATTAATAATCTAAATCCTTCAGCTCTCCAAGAACTCTCTGATCTACTGTTTTTCAGCCCTGATAAGTGTCATCAAAGTATCTTTAATCCACTGGCTTCTTGTAAAACAAAGTAACTTCTGTTTAGGATGGAGGTTAAAAGATGGTGGCAATCAAAAAGAGAAATCAAGGGTTCCTTGAGTTTTTTGCACCATAGTCCTTTACAGTCCTTTGTCAGGACTGTAAGTGGTTTTTGTAAACTACAAGCTTAAGTCCTTTTCAGTAAGATAAATATAAACCATGTTTACACTGAACTTTTATGATAGTTAATGAAAGAGATGTTACCCTCAATGTAGAATTAGCTACTTGTTGGTAGAATAATCAGGAGTAACTACATCTACAGTCAATTTGCCTCTGTCAGAGCCTGGTTTCATTAGGCCACCATGGTTTGTTTGGAGTTTTGGCTGTCTGTTTGTTACCTCCATATCACTACAGAGTAGATCTCCAGGTTTGATCATCAGACTTTGAGATTTTTGTGTAAATGAATATTTAACAACTGAGAGTTAGTTTTCTTCACAAAAGTGAGTTCTATTGAAATGTGTACCACAAATAAGAGCATTATCTCAATACCATCTACTGGTTTTTCTTTGCAGTAATGTTCCCACACTTAGCACTTTCTTGAGTTAAGAACTCAGCCTACAGTATGTGAATATATACACCTGTCTCTCTTAATTGATGATATTTATTAATTTTATTATAATTTTTATTAAGATATTTGTATTCTCTTTACAGAAAATAAGATGGAAAAAAGGGTTTTAATAACTGGATAATAAATGAGAATAAGTCTGATATTTTATCCTGGAATTTATAGATTGATACATTTGAGATATATAATACTAAAGGGGAGAATGAAATCCCAGGGGAACTACTTGAGATTAGTTCAATCATTTTGATAGTATTAAGAGTTGCCATGATGTCTATCAAGATGATGACAGGTACCGATGACAATGTGTCACTGATAACTAAATAGCACAGCCCACCTACTGTGTTTAATTGTGAATTTTTCTAATTGAGTTCCATACTATTGCTGTTTGTATTATTTTTTATTCTTAATGAATTGATGGAATGGAGAACTTTGGATTAAGACCAACATAATCTACAGAATATCATGTGCTATTTGCCTTAGTCTCTGGCTAGAGAATCCATACCCCTATTTCCCTAGAACCATCTTGATCTTTTTGCTGTCATATTCTGCATTACACTCTCTGAACACAACATCTGTCCTGTTCTTTATCTGGAAAATTATGTCACTTTTCTAAGTTCCTCCTGCACTATTACTTCTATTGTAAAATAATAAAGTTATCCAGCTATCTTAACTTATATATATGTATGAGATGGGTAGGGTGTTTTATTGTCAGAGAAATGGAATACTATACAAATATGTAATCTGCATGTCTGTCATCAGTCTACTTTTGCTTTCATGATGGTTTATTCTCCTATCTGTGCATGACACATGAATTTACTTATGGAAAGGCTTATCTTTTTATGATGCCAGAAGTCTTGTTAAAGCTAAACAAAACTATATGTAAGGCAATTATAATGAGAAATCCAGATAATCCAGTAGGCTTAAACTAATAATTATCTTTCAACAGTGACTAGCAGCCTGAGGCTTGAATTGGTGCCAGTCTGAAGCATTATGAATAGTTGGAAGGTGATGAGTAAACTATCTTTTGATAACCAGGCTTTCTTAAGTTGCTTGGAGTTGTTAAGCAATGCTTTGTACAAAGCTAATGAGTTTCTGGCAGTTGCAAAACAACAATCAGAAGAAACAAGACTGTAGCCATCCTGTCACTGAAGTTAACTAACTACATAAATTAAAAGCCTGAGGGAGAAGATTAATTTATGCTCAGTAGGTGTCTATATCATCTTGCTTAGAAAAATGAATACATCTTGTAAGGCCCAGTACAATTGGGAGTTGCCTCCATAGCTATGGGAGTGTGAAAGTTCCAGTGTTTCCTTCGACTTCATGGTTGTAAAGGCTAATTTTGCTTTTACAGAAAGAAATTGCAATAATAACAATAGTATTTTGGAAACTGTGTTATGCCTTTCTGGTCATTGGTCTATGCCATTGCGTGTCATGGCTGGGGAAGTTTCAGAGTATGAGTTTGCTCTGTTTGAGGGTAGTCTGTACCAGTTTTTATCTTTCATTTAGTTTTTGTGAGATTTAAATTGGGTAAACTGAGCCACATGGATTTTTGCAGGGCCTTGACTGTGATTTGCATATGGTGAAGTTTTTAACACTAGAAGTGAAACCAAACAAATAGATCTGAAACTAGACTGACCTGTTGTGAAGTTTCATGCCTTGGACCACAAACCTTTTTTAATTTTATAAATGAGAGTCATAATCTCACACTAGCCTGGGCCATGAAGTCAATAATGTACTGTAGGAACAATCCTGCCCTAATGGGAAATGGCCAGAATGACCTAAAAATTATTTCCAATCTCAAGCTTCCATAGCTTGTTGAGGGTGATAATTGTGGGTGTGATGCAGAAAGAAAGAGGTAACTGATATAAATATGGTTATACTGCAAGTGGGGTGATTGTTGAAAATCGTATGCCTTTTCCTTTGGACAATTTGATCAAATTTAGGACACATAATATAAAACCATATTTTACAATGTGATACTTCTTAACAAAGCTCTGATTTAGTGCTGTGATAGAAAGGAAACAGACTGACTCACAGAGAACTGAGATCATTTTTTGGATTGCATCTGAGTGTGAAAATATAAAGTTGACATTATGGAAGCTATGAAGTGTTTCTTACAGTGCTATAAATGAATCGCTGGCATTGGCAGGAAAAAAATTAATAAATACATGATGGGAGACAAGTAATATTATGAGATGCAGTTTCTGTGTTTTAATTTTGATTTTTCTTCCCTCTTTCAGGGTAAATGGAAAGCTGGTAGCATTGAAGGTGATTAGATTACAAGAAGAGGAAGGCACCCCATTTACTGCTATCAGGGAAGGTATGTTCTCACATTTAGTGATTATACATGGATTTTTTTTTTGTAAGTACATTGAAGTTCTTATTTCTGTGCCATGCTGTAGTGAACAGGTTGAGAATTCAAATTCTATGGTTATGTTCTCTGTAGGAAGAACCTTTGGTGCTTCAAAAACAAAACCTCTGGTGTAGGAGTTCTTGTTAAAGATGGCAGCTCTGCCTCTGCTTTGGCTCCTTTCAGATTTACTATATAAATGAGTACTCAAGAGCATGGTGGGTGTGAGGAGTCAGTCTGGAAGATGAGGCAAGTGTGTAAGTTGTTCTTCTTGCCTGCAGGCAGCAGCTAAGATGAAGGTTGATGTCATTTTTATATGCCCATAGAAAGAAGTGAAAAAAAAAAATGTTTATGAAGATAATCAGAAGATCAGGGAGCAAAAATGCAGGCATCTTAGAAGCTGTGTGCAGTTTGGGACTAGCTTCTGTTTGTTTCTTTTTTCCCCAGGGACTCTAACTTGTATGGCTTGGGAATGATTCTTAGCTAGCACTTTCAGAGGTGCCTGTCATACTTTCTGCTCTGCTCCTTTATCCTTCCTTGTCAGCCTCTCATGGTCCCTAGGGATGGCTGTTTTTCTGAGCCTGCCTATTTTGAGCTCCTTTGAAGAAACAGATGATGTGCGTTTTCTGTATATGCCTCCTTTCATAGAAGGTACTAAAAATGAGCTTTCGTAGAGGAATACCACTTACAACTAAACAATTTACCATCACACCACTGATTCAGGCTCAGTTGAAGTTGGTAGTGAACTAAAGAGATGAGTTGCAAGTTTGTTTTTTTTTATTTTTCCTCAGTATAATTCCTGAAGTGGGAATAGCCAGGGAGGTTCCATCACAGCAGCCCTGACAGGGTCCACATCATGGCCCTGCTGAGGGGATGTGCAGCTTTGTGGCCATCGCAGTCGCAGCAGCTGCAGCTCCCTTGTCCCTCACTCCTACTTAAGTTCCTGCAGACATCCAAATGTCTGTCTGTACAATGGGCCTGTTTGGGTGTGGACTGGGAAAAAAAAAAAAAATCCATGTTGCTCATGACTGAACACCCTAAGTTACCTTTAAAGTACTGTGGTTTTCAGCCCCAAGGTTGTGCATTTTAAAGGGGGCTTTTTCACAAAGGAGGGAAAAGCATGGGTGGCCATTTTCAGAGAATCATAGAATGTCTAGGATTGAAGATCATCTAGTTCCAATCCCTCTGCATGGGCAGGGACACCTCCCACTAGACCATATTCCTCAAGGCCCCATCCAACCTGGCCTGGAACACTTCCAGGGAGGGGGCAGCCTCAACTTCCTTGGGCAACCTGTGCCAGTGTCTCACCACCCTCAAATTAAAGATTTTCTTCCTAATGTCTAACCTAAATCTCCCCTCTTCAAGTTTGAAACCACTTCTCCTTGTCCTCTAACTACACACCCATGTAAAAAGCCCTACCCCAGCTTTTTTGAGATACTGGAAGGTTGCTATAAGGTCACCTTGGAGCCTCCTTTTCTCAAGGCTGAACAACTCCAACTTCTTTTGCCTGTCGTCATAGGGGAGGTGCTCTGACCCTCTGATCATTTTAGTGGCTCAATGATGATTTTATGAAGGTTTTTCAGCAGTGCTTCTATACTGCTTTGTTTGAGTGATAATTATTGAACTATTCAACACATTTATTTGCAGTGCTATATATTTTATCTGTGATTTGTCTGTCCTTGCAGCTGTACTGTGATTGTGAAGTGTGCAGAGTGTTCTGAGCACAGCTTTCAGTATTAGTATATTTCAATATATTTTAATATTATTACATTTCAGTATTTGTAATGATGAATTCAATGCATAACAGTCTGTGTTTCAAATGGTTACTGTTCTCTAGGTTTTGCATTGATATGGTAGTGACTTAATAAGAAAATAGGAGATATGGCTATTTTGAGCCTTTGTAGTGGCACTTAAAAGGTTTATTAATATGTGCTTGGTCTAAATCAAAGTTTATAGCATTATAACTGTCAAATACAGTCTGATGTGGTTTTCTTCATAAATAGCTTGTTCTGTGAGTTCAGTATAAATAAGTATTCATTAGGAGCAAGAACAGAGATTTTTCCACTTGATGTTTTTTTTTAAATTAGAAAGGCACATTTACATGAAGATACTTTTCACTCTGTCATTGGAGTTTGCCTTTTAGCTGTGACTACAGCACTGTGGTTGAAGCCAGTTAAAATTCTCGTACTTAAATATTAGTAGAACAAAACATTTGTCTAGAAAAGCTCTTAAGGTTACTAATTCATTTTTATTTTCTTAAGTTAGCAGTGCCTCACTGATTCTGAGAGGTCTATATGCATTTGTTGTGTTTCCAAGTACTCATCTAGGCTGGGATTAGATCCAATGAGTATTAAGGTAATGCGAGGGCTTTTTCTCAGCTTGTGTTTACTATTGGTTAGGTGGCATCAAACTTGGTTTACAGGTTGTTCATGAGTTTTTTGTTTGTTTATTTTGTATATGTAATCCTGTCTCCTGGGTAGTGGAACTTTGCTCAGATCTGTAGGAGTCATTAGTAGAAATAGTCTTACTCATTTTATGCCTGTAAGGCATCATGTGTAAAAAAGAAGGGGAAAAATCTGTATCTAGTTAGGCATTGGCTTTTCTGTTTTTTTGTTTATTTTCAGAAACAAATATCAATACTAGGAAAAAAGGAGGGCTGTTCTATAAATGTTAACTTTCAGAAGGTGGTCTCAATGATGTTATGCAACACCCCTATTATTTGCCAGTAGCACTACAGCTGTGGGCTTCATTTGCAGGACCTGAGAAAGCTGTTGCTTTCCTCTTGGCAGCATGTAATCCCAGTTGGACATGCTGGGTTCTGTAATGCAGCTGTGACTGATCTTAGATACATGGGTGGGAAAAAAAAGAAAAAAAAAGAAATAAACAAAAAAAAATGCTTGTGTATGCTTGTGCAGTTATCTGATAAGTCTGAGACAGAAAAAAAGTGGGACACTGGGTTAAACAGATTTTTCTTGATCTCTGCTGGCTGACTGAGAGCTCCAGCCATATACTTTAGACTGGGACAGTCATAACAAGTGCAAATACCACTGAACATGAGGTCAACTTCTAATTTCAGTTATCTGAGGAGCAGTGTTTCCCTAATAAAAAAATGTAAGCATGGTACCATGGTATCATGAGCCAGGGGTCTCTTGGAGGATTTTTTACAAAGTCTTTCATAATGGAGAAACCAGACAGGTTTTTACCTTTACATATTCCTTACTTTCTAATTTTCCATTAATGCAAGGCAAATTCCTGCAGAAGTCTAGTTATTTGTAAATGAAGACTACTGTGAGTTGTTTAATATTTCCCATGGTTATTTCTGTAAAAGCAGTGAGAGAAAATAGAATTCCTTCACAGTGCTCCTCGTAGGGATGCTGTGTGATGTTAATTAGGAGGAACTTACAGGCTGAAATCTTAAGCAGTGGTCAATGCTGAGGGAATTTGGTAACTTATGTACAGGGAAATGTATTGTTACTGTTGTGACAGCAGCAGAATGTAGCTCAAAACCCCCACAAAGTTACAAAGAAAAAAGACTAAGAGAAGTAGGAAAATGCAGGATATAAATATGAAGTATGTGACTGCAGAAACAAGTACTAAATTGGTTGAAAAAAAATGGAGGGAAAAGTAAAAGAAAATCCCCCAGGAAATCTGCATAAGAAAAATCATAGTCTTAATGACTGAGAGAGGTTCAGGTGAAACTTCAATTAAAGCTTATAAAAGAATTCTGCTTTTACAGCAGATATGGGTTTGTGTCTTCTACTGTTTATCAAATTTACGCAGGTTTGACTGGAAGTAGGTAAATGTTTTTCAACTTGTTCTGAATCAGTTGTACCAACTCACTGATGCTCTCCTTCAGTGGCATGCAGTTTCCATGATCTTTTACTCTGAATTCCACTCTTACTCTGGAATAATCTAATTTAACTTTGAAAAGACTGAGGAAAAGAAAAAAAAAAAAAAGGAAAATACCCCAAACACTTCAATTGATCAGATGCCTTTACCTGAGTGGGTTAAACCTGTGTGATTTTCTGATCACATCATGTATTTGCGTGGTGCCTGCCACCATATTGCTGTTGTATTCTACATGTGCTTGCAACTGTGATATCTGAGACAGTATGGAGTCTGAAAGTAATTTAACCACTTATTTTCTCATGTAAATGGAATTCAGTATAATATAGATTAGCAAATGGTGTATTTTCTGTGTCAGTGTAGTTGTGGTTTATTCTTTTACTGTAAATCTCATTATAAGCAGTTCAGAGATGTTTCAGCATCAGACTTGAAGTGTTATTAAATCCACTGCAGCCAGCAGAAAAATTCACTGACCTGAACTTTTATCTCAGATATTTTGTTCCCCTTACTTCCTGTAATATCACATGTTCATCTAGGCTAAATTCTGAACTGGGCAGTAGATTCTAGTGCTGGAAACAGCTTGATTTATGGTTCTATAGTTATCTTATTTGATTTCTGAGTAGTAATATTTCTTATATTCAATATAACAAAGATGTGCCTCTTGGGTATGCTTTAACACTAGCATCCCTTGGCTTTATTGCTACCTTTCTTTCTTGGGCAGTAAAATTACTTTCTTCCCATTTAATAGTGAAAACTGTTTTGCATTTTGTTTTAATTTTCCGCCCTTGGAAATATTGCCACTCCTTTGCTTTGCTTGATTTGTTTTACTATTAGTAATAAAACTCTGTTCTAGTGTTTTAGTATATGGTAATGTTTAATTTCCCATTTACCTAGATGATATTTCAAAGTATCATCCAAAACTGTCATATTTTCTATGCATTTTTGTACTTTGTGATTTAAATGCCACAATTAGAATTGTAGGATTGTTCAGGTTGGAAGAGACTTTTAAGACCCTAAGACCCTTGAGAAAATGAGCCCAACCATTAACCCAGCACACTGCCGAATGTACCACGTTGTCCCTAAGCACCACGTGTCTTCAAAGTGCTTCCGGGGCTGGTGATTCAACGACTTCACTCGGGCAGCCTGTTCCAATGCCTGACAACCCCTTCAGTGAAGAAATTTTTCCTAATATCCAGTCTAAACCTCCGCTGGTGCAACTTGAGACCACCACTTGCTATTTAGGAATTCAGACTGACACCCACTTTGCTACAACCTTCAGGTAGTTGATAGTGATAAGGTCTCTCCTCAGCCTTCTCCAGTCTTAACAACCCCAGTTCGCTCAGATGCTCCTCATAAGACTTGGGCTCTAGTCCCTTCACCAGCTTCATTGCCCTTCTGTGGGACACATTCCACACCACGATGTCTTTGTTGTAGTGAGGGGCCCAGAACTGAACACAGGGTCCAAGGTGCGGCCTCACCAGTGCAGAGTGCAGAGGAAAAATCACTTCCCTAGTTCTGCTGGCAACACTGTTTCTGATTAGGTAACTTTTAGTTTATTCCTTTTTTTTTAATTAATTTTTTATTTACGTCTTGTAGTTAATACATATATTTGTACCTATCTGTGTTTCACATTTTAAAGTGTCCTGGTCAAAGACTCTCTCTTTGCCATTGCCAAAATACTAATTTTTCAGCTGCTACCTTAATGCTGCTTATGAATAGCAGTGTGGAAAAATAGCACATAGCTTTGAATAGCTTTGGAACCAGCCAGTGGTCTTGCATTATAAAATTACAAAGAACACAGGTTTTGCTTAAGTAATTTCTTTGACTTAAATTTTTAAAAAGCAGTTCAGCATACACATTGAATAAGTTTCTTTTCTGACTTGTGGTAGAAAACTTAATGAATTTGAGTGCCAGCATAGAGCAGTGAGGAGAGATGATTAATTCTTGGCCACAAAACATCTTCAAAAGTCTTCAAAGTTTCAGGCCACTTCTATCTATATCTCTCTGTGGTAGAAGGAAAGAAACAAAAATTTTAAAAGTTCTTTAAGAAAGAAATGTGATTCTGCCTTTATGCCCCAGATTGGACAGACTGGGGAGGTTGGGAGGTTTTCTAAGGCCTCCCTTTTTGAAGCTGTCGGGCTGGAGGAGATGAATCTTCAGAAAACTTTCATGTGGGGAAAACTGGAGTAGCTGCTAAGAGAAAAGTACAGGGAATATCAGCAGTTTGCCAAGACAGAGCTCCTACTGGAGTGAATGTGTAATGTATTGCTCAGTGTTCCTAATGGATGCACAATGGAAAATTCTTCTTTGTAGTAACAATACTGCAAATGATGTAAAGCCATTCTGCTTCTGTGTTATCCAAGAAAAATAGTACAGTCTGTACCCATAATGTCAAAGGAAGGGCTACAGAAAATGATATTTTTACTCAGTAGATAAAATTCTTGTTACCTCATATTGAATTATTACCTGAGCTATTGCACCCACTTCCCAGCTGAGTGATTTTTGACTGATATATAGCATAATGATCTTTATAACTTTAAGTCAACAAATGACCTCATGGCACTAGTTAGATGACTCATGGTGATAAGCCTCCTATTTATTGTATTCAACCATGTCTAGAAGGTTGTAGGTCTGGAAGGCTGTATGCTGTAGGTCGAGGGCACAGTGAAACAATATCTCCCTTTTTTTTTAAGAGTCATTGTTGGCTGATCTATTGGTAGAAGGTAAAACTGCAATGGGTATCTTGTCTTTGCCAGTAAATAGTAAGTTGTTTTTTTTGAAAGTTAAATAATCCTTTTACAAAACAAAAAAACCTCTCTATTCTTCCTTTTATGCAGGATTTTTATTTTAAAATGTATTTAATTTTTACTTTATTTATTTATTTTAATGAAGGAAGCTTAGCAGATGTTTTCTTCCGAATGATAGGAGTTTGGAGGACTTTCACATTTCCTTCACAAAGAACAGTCAAGAAATTTAAACTTCCATAATTGAAATGCCTAAAAGCTTCATATATGTCTGGCTCAACAAGCCCCAGGGAACTTCGAGATATTACATTTAAGATTATGAAGATGAAACTACTCTTAGCTTTCATGTCACATGAGTTATTATAGGGAGTTTGTGTCTTTATATTTTTAGAGTCTGAGAATAAGTTCACTCTCCCAAAAGCCACATGGCTTTGGAGCATTTAATTAAGAAAAAGGTATGGACAGTAGCCTGGCTATAGCTTGGGGAACATTTTCCTACAGAGCTGGCAGAGCTGGTGCCTACTGCAGGCTAAATAGCTACAGCTCAATTAACTGTAAAGTCCCTGCAAAGCTCACACAGCTTGTAGTCATAACAGCTTTGTTTTTCAGTGTTGTTAAAAATAACACACACAAGCAGAGAACCTCTGGGACACTTGGGTATTTAAGGTCAAGCTATATTCAAAAGTAAAGAAGCACCAACAATTTAAATTTCTCTGTCTAGTCTCCTTCTGTTATGGGTATAGAATGATAGAATAGTTTGGGTTGGAAGGGACCTTTGGAGGTCATCTAGTCTAACCACCATGCAGTTGAGCAGGAACATCTTCAACTTGATCAGGTTAATTAAAGCCCCATACAGCCTGGCCTCAAATGTTTTCAGTGCTGGGGCTTCTACCACCTTGAGCAACCTATGCCAATGTTTCACCGTCCTTCTAACATATTTTTTCCTTAGATCTGATCTGAGTCTAGGTCATCAGGGCTGTGGCCACACCAATGGCTATCAATTGTCCTTACCAGCAACGTTTGGGACATCAACACCTGATCAGGCTGGCCTGATCTTATATCCAGCTCCTGAACTAACGAGTTGAGGGTGTACAGGGATAGGTACGGTGCTTAAGGTCCATTGTTGAGTTCATAGCCTTGAAAGCCCTCATATGGAGGATGCAAACATAAGCCCCCTTGAAAACTAACTATGTAGAGACACAAAAGTCTGGTCCTGACATGCTCTTCCGCTTGTGCAGTAAAAAGAAGCTTTAGCTCTTGCAAAGGAGACTTTGGAAAAATCTGTGACCTGCTAAGGCTTGTCCCAGGTCTCTCATAGCTAAAGATTGCCTCAAACTAGCGGGTTAGTAAAATCTTTTAATCCATTCATATTTAGTCATGAAGTACTTGTGTTTTTCTAGCCAGCTAAAAGATCACTCTTTGAATATCGTCACATTCCTTTGTTAGTGTTCTTCATGGTGTACTTTCATAATGTGTAGAAAACAATTTCCTTTTATCAGGTTTTGATTTCCTCATCTTTTATTTATGCTGGTTGTGGCACTGAAGTGTCTTTGTTATGGCTCAAGAAGCTAGTGATGTGTATGTATACCCACAGGCCAAAATGTGGTCCTGCCTAAGGGAGCTAACTCATTACTCCAGCTTTCCCCTTCAGCTCTCCTATCCATTGAGAAGACCACTAGCTTCCATCAGAGTTTTTGGCTGCATGAGGAATTATCACTAAAATCAAAAGTCACAGAGACAGAAGACTTTGAAGTTGACTCAGTGTGAATAAGAGGACACTGATCTTCTCAGCCCAGTCTGTATGATCCATGCCTTCGATGAGCTCAGTGAACTCCAGTTGCATTTGGTAAAGACTCTTAGAGGTCACAGAGGATGGGGCAGGATAAATGAAATACAATATTTGCCTTCATGGAGAACAAACATCCAAGTAAAGCAATTCTTTCCAGGCCAGTATTATTGATATTAAAACCACAGAAGTTAAGCTTTACCCAAACTGTATGCTTCTTCAAGATAAAAGGGGAATTAAAAATTTAAGACACGTTGTACTTAAAAAACACAGTACATTTGGAAAAGGATGTTTCTGGGATCTTTCTTATGAAATTCAGTCAACTTTTAAAATTTCCAATACTTTTGGATGTTACTTATTATTAAATACACTGCCATGTTGTAGAAAAGTGTATATTCATTCTTACTGAACATTAATAATAACAACAACCATTTCTGGAATTTTGATCACAGCATCTTTTGACAGCTCAGATATTCAGTTATATATTTCATTTGTGTTTTCTCCTTTGTGTCTGCATTTGCATGTGTCTGAAAGAAGCATGTTAGATTCTCATCGATGTGGAGCTTCGAAGCAGCAGGAGCTTTCGGCTTTATTCTGCTTTCCCTCCTGCTGTTCTCCCCAGCCCTGACTGCTTATTTTTTTTTACTGACCGTATTTGCCTTGCTCTGAAAGTGTTGGACTGACTGCTGAAAGCAGTGAACTGAATTTCTGGTCATCTCAAATGAACTCGGGAGAGCTGATATTTTTTGCATGTCAGATACAGGGCAAGTGGTTACTGTGATGTTACTGTATCTTGCTTTTGAGTGTGTCCAAATTGAGCTGTGCTTCTGCCTCACTTCTTTTGGTGGACCAAATGAAAGCTTCTGTCTGTTGGGTGCTCAGAAATGGTAGAGAATGATAAAGTGTGTCCTGCTTGTTTCATTGTTCCTTGCTATTCACAGTGTGATCCTAGCCTTTTAGTCTTTCATCTTCTTTCATCTCCCTTTTTTTCTTTTTTTTTTTTTTTTTTTTTTCCCCTTTTTATTGTCTATCAGATTAGTGGTTCTCACAAATATAAAACCTTCTGGAGAGCTGGGATAACATAAAAGCAACATAATTGATGGTGCTTTCCCTTGAGAATCGTGATATAAATTTTAAATGATCCCATCATATGGGAAAAGTGTCATGCTTTTCTGAAAAGTACAAATGAAAATTCCAAATTATCCATCTTCATAGAACTGTATCTGTTCCATAGAATATTCCATCCCTTCTGTTCTCCACCTGTTCCCACTCCAATATTTTATGTGTAGCCTGCTGCGATGGAACACGGCTCTATCAATTCAATCTTCATTCGGTACTTCTGATGTGCAAGCTGTGACCTTCTTCTGGCTTTTGTTCTTGGGCATAGTTCAAGCAAGAAAAGAATGGGGTGACACTTTGAGGATTTTTTTATTTTATTTTTTTTTAATACAACTTTAACATCAGGAATACTTTCCTCATCCTTGTTATCAGTTAGCTTAATGGTAGATCTTTCAGACTTTGCCCTACTTCCACTCAAGGTGCATATGTGCATCATCAGTATTTACATGGAAGGTCTTGGACCTCATGCTAGTTCCAATGCAGAAGGTTGCATATTCATTAGTTTAGGGTTGCCATTGAACCCTTCTCAGTAGGGCATTTGCTTCAAGTTTTCTCTGACCTGAATTTCAGGGCTCTCTGACTTGGCTTTTGGCCCTGCTGGGGCCTTCTGCTCTGAGCAGTTTTCTTCTGCTCAAAAAATGTTTCTTCTTCTCTATTTAATGTAGGAAGAGATTTATCTGGTCTACTGCTCTCCCTGTCCTTCATAGTATGACAGGATGGATAGAAAAAAAAGATGATAGTTACATAATATGGAGAATGGAAGGAAGGTAACAACCCTTTCTTCATAAATAAATATAATACATAACATTGTCATACAAAACCTTTTGCAACCCTTGTGGATTTCTTTTTTTGAGTGGAAGTTGGTGAGGGTCAGTCTTTCCTATGCTATATGCAAATTTAATCTTATCTTACAGCACATACTACCATCATAAAATGTACAGCTAAGTTAATCTTGCTCCATGTAGAATTAGTTTTTACCCTGTGATCATATTCCTGTTGTAGTGGATTGAATTAGTGATACAGATATTACTTGGTATGAATGGAGATGCTAGTAAGTGATGGCATCTCAGCTTGAATTGTTTAGAGACCCTAACAGAGATGCCTTCCAAGTGCCAGTACCTTCCATGGCCACCTGGTTAAAAAAACCCTTTAATATCATTTGAGGGTAAGGCAATGAAATACCTCCTTAACCTTGCCAGTTTTTCATATTGTTTTTTCTTTGTTATGTCTCCATTTTGTGAATGGAATAATCGTAGCAACAGTACCATTTAGCCATACGATTAAATCTGCACAGAGACATTTGTCTTTGTTGAGACCTCCAAGAGCTTTATATGCATTTTTCCACTTCTATGTCCTGGACTTGGAAAAGAGCAAGGTGGCAACTCTATGTTGGAACCCATTGAGTTTTCTCCTTAGTCTTTTGTGGCTGTTAAACAAGTAGGTGACTGTTTTATCTATCTCAGCAGAACTGATTTCATCTTTGGGTAAATGTAAAATAAGTACATGAGAATGTTGCCTGGATTCATGGTGTTAAAAGTCTCTCCCCTTGAAGAAAATTCATCACAGCACATATGGAAAGAAGTGTATGGGCACGTGAATATATTGTGTGTGTGTCTCTTGTATGTCTTAAAGACTTAACATGGAAAGTCCATTAACTCTGTCCTCCAAACAACCAAGTCCTTTGTGAAGAGCCATGTACTGGATTTGATCAAGCCTGAGAATATGTTGTGAGTTGGATGTGTAATCATACCTGGATAATGATAAAATGCTTCCCACAGAAGATGTCCATTTTTGTCAGAACTTGTGTCTGAGACATGTGGCCATCATCTTGTGGCTTACTAGAGTCATCGTTCACAAACACACTGTGACAATAGTTTTGTTTTGGGTTTTTTTGTTTTTTTTTTTTTTTTTTTAATACAGAAGGTTCATGAATGACAAGTTCTCCTCGTCTGTGTAATTTATTTAGAAATATGGTGTGAAACAGTCCTGGTTCTTCAGGCACAATGAAAACGTACACATGCTCCTGATAGAGCATGTCTTTGTTTTTAATGCTTTTGTCTCCATCCACAGCACTATCACTTCATTTTTTTTTTCCCTTTGAAAAAAATTCAAATGATTTATTGCAAATATATAACTCCCTTAATAGCAGGTCCCAATCTTAAGCACTATTAGTCCCTTTGCAGAGACAAGATACTTTTCTGTCTTAATATCTATAGAAATCACTTTGATATGAAAGGGAGAAAGATTCTTTTCAGAATAAGCTTGCTAGTTGAGAAGACAAGCAGCCTGGGAGAGGATGAGGTCGCTGCAGTATTTTATTATGTTGCCTTTTATTCCCATCTTTTGTGGTAGTGATTCGATTCTTCCTTAAATTTGTAAATTTGTAAGGAAATTAAAAATGGTATGTTCAGACTACTGTATGTTGTGTAAGACTTTTAGCATGAGCTTTTTCTAAACTTTCAAATACCTGGGAAATATTTTCTGTAGCCTACGTCTTTGTGCTGGCATGAAATGTGACAGCCACTGTAGTCAATGAGCATTCACTCTAATACCTTCCTCAGGAAGAAAAATATCAGTTATAATCTAAACAGGGGGGAAAGTGTTTGTAACTATATCTTACATTAAAATTATGTATGTGAGGGGAAAAAAAGACATTTGGTTTTCCTCCCTTGATTTTTTTTCTTCCATTTTATTCACAGACTGCTTTGTTCTTTGGTCTAGTTGCTGCTGATTGCTATAGCAGTTGTCAGGGTCAGGCCATTCCTCCAGGACACACCACTGCTCCTTTTCCTCTCTTGCATTTTTCTGTAAGCTGAAGAATATGTTGCAAACATTTTAGTTTAAATTTTCAGTTTTTGCTGAAAGAAGTGGGAGATTTTATCCTTCAGGAATCATATGAAGCTGAAATACATGCTTCATAATGGAACTTGCAGCATGGGTGGAGTTACTGACTTCAGGCTTTATAGTCAATATGAAGATATTAGCATTTCAAAATTAGAAACTGACCTTCACTGTCATCTTTAAAGCATAGAAAATGAATATCCACATTATTTTACTTTGGAATGTACCTCCCAAGTAAGCTATGTGAAAAAGAAGCTGATAATGTATCGCCTTCTTATGCCGAGATGAAGGGGAATTGGATGGTTCAGGGACTAGTAATAGGATATCATGACCTTCCACCTCTGACCCATTTATTACAATGCAAGCCATGACAGTGGAATCTAAAAGTCATCACTATGGAATATACAGTTGTAGAATCTGGAACTGTGTATTTCTGAATTTTTAAGATCTAGGCCACTTGTCATGAATTTCCACAAGATTCTCACCTGTCAGCAGATTTAGCCAGAGCTAAATAGAAATTCAACTAAGAACAATATGAATGAGGAAGCATTATAAACAATATATTAGCTGTGCTAAACATGGTGATTTGTATTTGTTCTGATCTGCTATAGCTTGTCCTCGTTGTGTTTTGAAGCTTGTTCCAGAGTTCCAGTGCAGAGCTAATAATTTTAAGCATTTAATGTTTTGCTCTGTCTCTCCTGTGGAAGATTCCTAATGCCCTATTTGTGTCTATGGGTAATTTAAGCTGAGAGTTGGTTATGTGAAGCTCATCTTAATTGTAGAGCTCAGATAATTATATAACAAATATCTTTAGATTTTACTTAATCTTGAGTATCACCTGATTTTCCATGAAGAGAAGTAATCAAGAAAGTAAACAAGGCAGTAGGAATCTCTGTGTACCACCATGCTAGCTTCACAGATTGATAGTGCCAGTGTGGCTGGCTTCCATCTGAAAACACCCTCCCTCCCTCCTATCTCCTAAAATTTGACAGGACAAAGTAACCAAAGTTATAGGATAGGATATATGATAGGATAAATGCAACTCACTGGAAAATAAATCAGAACTGTACTGGCAAAGCGAAAACAATCAAAACAAAACCAGATGTAAAGTCATTATATCTTGAAGTTCTAGTTTGAAAGCAGTCAGGATTGTGACCTACTTTTTTTGTGGTCTAAATATTTCCAAAGTTTTACAAGTGGAAAAAAGTATTATCTACTCTACTTTATCCATTTCACTCTCAGATGCCAGGGTAACACACAGACAGACAGACAGACAGACACACACTCACTTCCTTCCCCCTTATTTCTTTGACAGCCGGGACACACACTTGTTTTTTTGTGTGCTATGGGTACTTATTTAAAAATGTATTTAATACTGGCAAGAATATTTTCCGACAAATATTTACTGAATTTGGTGAGGGTTTTTTTTAAGAAAGTGAGAAATCACAAGCCACAAATGCTTAGCAGATTAAACTCTGGACAGGAGAAAAATTTGCCTTTGTTGTTTCATTTCTGATTTTCTCAGCCTAGCAGTGCCTACATTGCTGCCAGGCAGAACATTCCAGTTCCTGAAGGGTCATCTAATGCAAAAGAAAGACCAGAAGGTTGTAGGTCCACTGACAAAAAGTTCTATAGACCTTTAAGACATTTCTAGGTTACTTTATTTCAATGTATTTGTGGCCTTAAAAGATATTTTTGTATTTGCAATTACATGTTTCTCAGAAAGTCTTGGTTATAAAGCAGACATGGTTGAAATACTGGCTTTGCATCAAGATTTCTAACATAATTAACATCTGAATCACTTGAGGCCCTATTCACAAAGCAGAGGACTATTTGCATAATCAAAAATGCTTTATTTTGCATGCCAGTGGAGAAGCTAAAGATTGTAGCTGCAGCTCACAAACAAAATTCAAGTGATGAGTATTGATGTTTGTATGTGGCTTTCTCTCAGCCTTGCTTGTACAACTAAGCACAAATTTTTACAAAGGCAAAAGAAACTATGTTGGAGCAATGCATAGTCTCCATTCAAAACCTGACTAAACAGGCTTTGCTTAAGTTATCAGTGTAAGGATCAGATGGACCTCCCACTCTACCAAATGTGGAAGGGCTTTTTTATGGCTGAATTGTTGCAAGAGTATGGATCTCTTTCTAAAAATATGCTCAGTAAAAATTTATGAGCTTGAAAATTGCTCTTTCTATTGAGGAGGTCAAACTAAATAACCTATCTGAGGATAATGGGTTCGAGACTTTCTTAGCACCTTTCTGTCAGACTTCTGCCACTAGTCCAGAAGGCTTATGAATTGCATTAATAACCTTTCCATTTTTCCATCAGCCCATACATTTGTATTTTCCATACATCTTTATGGCTGTGGAGAAGAGGGTAGACTGTCACATTCAGAGAATTTGTTTCTTGGCATGTGAATAATTCCTGATTAGAGTTCAAGAGTGTGAAGCAGCTCCTAACCTCTCAGAGGCTATAGGAAACCTCTGATCTGTGAGTTCTAGACTAGAAGTATTTCACAGATGTGCCTAGATCTGGAAGTTAGAATAGAGAGTGCATTAATATCTATTCTTAGGATTTTAGGTTTCAAAATACTTAAGAGTCTAAACATACTCTTAAGATGAGTATGTCTTTTTTTTACATTGCTTTGGAGCTATAGCAAAAAGGTAGATTGTACCCTTTCATACATCCAAGTTCTTTGCAGAGTTTGCTGTTTTTATGGTTGACTGAAGTGCATAAATTTTAGGTAGTTCAGTTTCTTATTCATTTTTTTTAATTAAAGAGGCCATTAACCTTGTAAAATCATTGACAGAATTATAAATCTACATCTCTGAGAATTAGGCAAACAAGTTTATAAAAGTTCTTCAAGGGAAATGAAAGCCAACTGTATGAGAGGTTTTATTAATAGCAATTGTTAAAGCTCAACAAACTACTGGAAGAGCACCTGCAGATAATTGTACACTCCTTCAATGCAGTGGCACGACCACAGTTCCTATGATATGTAGCACTTTGTGTAGTTAAGGCTAATGATACATCTGAGATATGGACACCAAATGGTGGTTTCTTCTCAAATAAGCAGTCGTTCTTGATATTTTTGCATGTAGTTTATCATGGTCAAACAGAACTCCAGGAGAGGAATGTGTTTTAGTGCCTCAGGCAGGTTTGTTTATCTGTGGAGATCTTGTCTGTTTCTTTCAAATGTTATCAGATTGTCATATGAAAGCACCCTAACCAGCTGGGGGAGAGTCATTTTGATGGGCCTGTTGAAGTCTGTGATCTGTCATCACTGGGATGCTGAGCCCTAATTAGAAATAAATGAGTAGTGCTCCTGTGCCTGTTTCGTGGACTGATCTTTTCTTATTCTGTTTGGGAACATTTCTGTTCAGCTTTCATAGGGCTGGTACTGTTTGAAATACTGAGCTGAGGTGGGAATTTAGGAAGGATGTTTAGCCTTGTGAGTATTAGCACTTTGGCTGCCACTATTTTAATATGCATATCTGAACTGAAATGTGCTCTTAGACTTTCAGATGTGATCAGTTCTTGATTTTTAGCCAAAGATTTCTGGCATGTGTTGGAACAGAGATTTATTATTCCTTATTTACTAGGTTCCTTCAGAGGTGGAGTTTTCTGATGCAAAATGTCTAATGTTGCATACATACTAACTACTTATGCTGATGGAGAAAAGACTTTCATCAGCTTCTATAGGTACTTGGTTCTGTCCTAATACCTGTGACCACTTTAAGGTCAGACCACATTCCTTTGGCAGAAAAACTCAGGCCACAAAATTTGGTGGCTTTGCCAAAGTAAGTCTTTGATTTACATGAGATGAGATGAAATATGAGATGAGATGATGATAAGCAGTAAGTCACTAGCAAAGAGTTACAAGGACTTGATAGTGTTTGAGCTGTTTTTTTGTGCATGTTAAGATGTTCTCACTTTATATGTAGAGACTAAAAATGTGTTTGACCTTTTACAGTATCTCAAAATACCGTTGCATATGAACTTGATTCAGGAGTTGCTTGGAAAAGGCTTGTTGAGAGCAATATGCATTCGAAAGAATTTTTTGAGGTTTTAAAACTTCTTAAAAGTAGTGATGATTTTGTTATGCTTCCAAACCTTGGTTTTATGGGCATTGTTGCTTACAGTGGAAGCATTCAACTGCTCTCTTACGTATGTTGTGTGTTGGTAAGATGATAGAGTCTCATCTTTGACCATGCAATATTGGTACATTTATAAAGAGAATATATCCACTTGCTCTCTAATATTCAGGTCCCGTATTGGCAACATAGTGATATACTGAGTGTTTTAGTCGAATTTGTGCTTGGTCAAATCAAATTAACAGCTGAAGTTTCACTTCCTCCTCACCTGATTTTTTGTAAATACAAATGAGCTCATCAGTCAGAGATACTGCAGCACATATTGATTCAGCCACACAACCTATTAGTATTTAATTTGCTTTAGTCTTTCTGGTTGGAAGCAGAAGTTACAGAGAAATAGTGGTTTATGTGTGTTGTATTTCTCCTTCTAGATGCTGCTTCTTGCCAAGGTGCTCCACTTGTTTTCTGTTCCATTTCTCCTCAGGGACAAAACCACTCATGCCTCGTATTTGGTTAGCAAGTCACTTCTGTGTTCAGCCATAATAATAAACAAAATATAATTAAAGAGACCCACTAAAGAATTGTCTTTGTCTCAGGGGTCCTGTACTCTCTGGGATGAAGAACTTAGGTCTAATCTCCAGGGTTTTTGGTTTGTTGGCTTGTCATGAGCTTGTGAATGGCATTCCAGTCCCTTTATGAACCTGGCTTTTCACATGGCAAATTGAACTGCAAAGATGTCTGTGTCCCCTCTTTGTGTTTAGTTGTGCTGTTTGGTTGTGGGTTTTTTTTGTTTTTGTTTTTTTTCTATATTGACAGAGTTAAAAACTCTGCACGTTATAATTTTTTTTGCCTTTCCCCCCCCTGTTTTCCCTCTAACCTCCATTCTCCCTTTTCTATTGTGCTCAGCAGACTGGCAGGAGTCTGCCCCAGTGAAGCACTTACCAGTGTCCTTGCCTGGGCAGTGGTAGAGGGAAAAAGCAGGAGAGAAGTGGTGTCAAAAGCTGGTGGTTAAGAATAGATTGTGATGTGAGGATCTTGGGAAGTGGATTACCACTACAACAGTGGGTCCAGAATAGTGTGAATTATAGAGAGAGACCATTGAAGGTACCAGAAGGTGTAAGAAGCAGTAATAGGAAGATGGAATGGGCTGGTGACTTTTACTAGTTTCAGCCAGGAGCCTGGTGGATGGACATGGGAAGTCTACTTGGACATTTACCACCCATTTTGTCATTGGTGGGGCTGAAGAAAGAGGGGAGCAGAAGTGAATCAAAGGCCTTGGAGATGTGCTCAGCCAAGAACAGATTTGGTATTGTGATTCTGCAGAAACTGTCAGAAGAGTTTTGCTGCTAACACTGTCCCATCTATAACTGACAATGGATTCCAGGCTTCTTGGCTCAAACTTCTGCTTCTGCCAAATATCTGGATGTTTAAGCATACTCAGGGAGGATGGATTCTCTGTGAGATTTTAGCTGCTGAAGTCCAGCTTTTAAGTACAATACTCCACTGACTAGATGTAAACTTCAGCAAACTGGACAGATTTTCACAGAAACAGGAAAAACCCTGTCCTTGACCTGAAGTGTAACTTTTGAAGGCCGCCTTTCAATTTGAGATCAGAGAACTGTTTGAAGAAAAGGTCACCGACATTAAAGAGCATGTTTCTCTTGGAAAAGGCTGACCTGTTTTGACTGGAACTAACACTGTTAGACACAAACTGTAAAAGATGAGGACATTTGTTCAAAGTTTGGCAAGACAATAATGTCATCTTCGAGGAACTGGTACTTTAAGATGCAGTGTTACCAGTTTTTTATTATTATTATTTACTATGATTCTATAAAAAAATTATCTGGAAAAGCAAACAGTAAACTGCTGTTATTACACCTGATGCATGACACAACAGGATGGAAGAAGTGAGTATATTTTCAAGGGGGCTGGAAAGTGATGTTTTATATTGGCATGTAGTAGATAGACAAGCTGTTGGAAGTTGAGTTGGCCTTTTGGAAAAAAAAAAATTCTTACCACCTGTGGTGTTAATGGGTTATGCTGGCAGATCCCTTTAATGTATTTTCTCACATTTCTTGGGTGACTTTTAATTCTGTTGTTGCTCAGAATGCCTTGCAATATGATTTAAGATTTGTAGTTTAGTTGGTGTCGTGTATCTACACAGGTAATTGTGAATCTGTGGTTGGAAATTATGGGGGTGTTTTTGGAAGAAGTAGGGGGATAGAAATGACTATCTTACCTCAACTACAGCTCTTCTGAGCATCTCTTAACTTTTGCATCACCTTGTCATTATCAGCTGTGGCTGTCAACTTAGTGAGGCTGAGACATTCCTTCAGTTCATCTTTTTTTTGTTCTATCAGATTTCCTGATTTCACTGTTTTTAAGGAAACATACAAGGCTTAACATCTTTTGCTTAAAGAAAAATGTTTGTCTTTCAAAATGCACATTTTGAAGTTGAGCAATCTCCACAAGGTTTAAATAAGTACATGGTGCTGTAGACAGTAAAATGGTAATACAGATCTTTACTGTCAGTCAAAGGTAAATTTGTAAAGTTTGCATTCATCCAGATTTGCATTCAGTTGTATTACAGGGTGAATAAAGCAAATATCCTACAAGCCTGTTCTTTGGTTTTCTGTTTCCTCCCAACTATTTGCACCTTAAATTCAATTAATACAGTTGATGAATGCTGGAAAAAACCCCAACAAAACAAAAACAAAAAACAAAAACAAAAAAGTCAATTAAGTGACAGAGAACCAAGACAATAGAGCAAAGGCAGAAGAGGGACAGCATATCTGTTCCTTGCAAGCTGATAGAGCCTTTAGATGTGAAAAGATTGCTTAAATCTTATTTTCAGATGATGTGATTGCCAAATGGATGACCAGCAGTGCTGGCACCAAAGTGCTTTGCTGTTGGTGGTACAGCACCACTAGCAGTTTCTGATACAATCTCTTTCACTTGATGTTCTCTGGAAAAAAAAATTAACTTTCCCTTGAATTATCACTGGGTTTTGCTGCTGTAGTGTCTGCCAGCATGATTCATCCTTTTATTGCTTTTTTTTTCACGTTGGAAATTAGTTTACAAGTTACTTGAGGGAATCTTGTAATTTTGTAGTTTGCATGCTTAGCATATTTGTGGACAGGAAAAACAAAATTAATACAAATCTTTTAATAGGCATCAAAGAGCTCTAGCCAGAATTAAGGTTATTACCTTAAATGTTCTCAAAAAAGTTTTTTACGTATTCTAGATATTATTATATTCTAATTATGAATTAGAATAGTTCTTAAAAGTCCAATAGTTCATTATTTTGAATTGCTTTTCAGAGTAAATTACACTATGATAGGATTCCATTTACTATATAATTAAATCCTTATTCTTTTCCCACACCTACTCCAGGTCATTTTCTTTTCAGTTACAGAACATTATGCCTTATTTTCACTATGATGTATTTTGTTTACTAAAACGTTTTGTAAAAATAAATATTTGCTAGCTTTCTCCCGAGACTGCCTGTCTTTATCTTCTTAATCATTCCACAAGAGACAAAGCAATGCCATGTTTGTTCCAGAATTATTTTCAAGCTGTAGATGAAGAAGCATGTTGAGCCTCACCCACTCAGAAGAAGAAAACTGACATGCTCCTTTAAAGGCTTCTGTCTCACTCCCTCTGAAAAATAGTAAAATGTATGCCACAAGACTGCTTTTTCTGCTGCCTAATGTGTATGCTGACAAATCTGTCTGCTTTTTGTGCAGCAGTTTTGCTGGAGGAAATGGCCCACTGGGAAATACAGTAAAAGTAATTGTTTTTGAAAATGTCATTTTTGTAGAATTCCTCATTTGTAAGTAGAGGTTAAAGTATGCTGGTAGGCAACTGGGTTTCATGTTAATGCAATTAAATGCTTTCCTAGGGTGCCTTTCTGTCTTCTACGTACAAAAAAATTATTCATTGCTTAACATATGGTTAAGGGATTTCTTGTTGTATTGTTGCATTGTTTCTCACTGACTCATTAGGGCATGGGTTTTAGTTGTTAATGTCCCTCATTAAGACAGTGTAAAGTTAATATCATAGGTACAGTTGTTTGCAGCAGAGGATCTTTACTACAGTTGCAGAGTCAGTTGTTTGCAAGTATTCAGAATTGAGTTTATCTGTGAAAACTTGATTTGGTCCCTCTACTTGTACTGTTAATTCCCTAATTACACAACAGCACTGTGTTCACTCCCACTGTGTGATCTCTGCCTATGTTGGATGATGAACGATTAATTTAGTTCTGTGTTCTTGATGGGTGGCTCTAGCTATATGCACCTACTGTGTGTTATTAAAACACAGATGTTTTTGAGATTTTCTAGAAGAGTTGTCACTGTACTATCAGTACTTAAATATTTCTTCCTCTTCTCAGCACCCCACTTGCTGAGATTTCTTTCAAAGTAATTGCATAGAATTGGGTAATATCATGAGCAGTATTGCCTGGGATTCTGTAATAATCATGTACATTCCACGTGTACATTCCATCAGAAGTCCAGAAAATGGGGAATATGATCATAATGTCAGTTTCAGTGACTTATTTTGATGCTTACCTAGGGGTAGAGGTTGGATAGTGATCAGGTTGATCTTCTGACTTGATCCTGTTGGATTTTTCAGTTTCTCTAATAAATGGGTAAGGTCCTTCTACTTACTCTGGACAATAAAGCTGGTTCAGGGTCATACCTGTGCCTGTATAAAAATAAAATTTAGGCAACCACTTCTTATATCTGTGAAAAAAAAACAGTGAAAGAGCTGGGAACAAGTACACAAGTTGGTCACTGAAGGATAGGATAGGTTAAGGTGTGAACTTACAGGTTGTCAAAGTGCAAGGTAAATGCAAGATAGATATGAAGCAGCTGTTCACTGGAAGCTCATACTCTGGCTTATCTCATAGTAGTGACTTCAGGAATCTCTATCTTGGAGAAGCTGTGTTAGTGTTGTGGAAGGCACTATAATTGGAGTCCATCTTTGCTCTGAGCACATGGCATGACATTCTTCATTTTAATTTGTTTTGTTTATGTAATTTTCTAAGCATTTGAAAAAGCAAGTGGAAATCCATATTCCATTTTCCAGTGTTGCATATGCACTCTAGTGTTACATCATGTTTGCAAGCTCTCATATGGACGTGTCCTGCTTGAACTGAAATGCTAGCTGGTAGCTGTCATACATTGCTTGTGCTTGTAGACTGAAATTGAAGAGGAATGAGGAAAACTGCCAGGCATTGTCATTGATTCCTGCTGAAAGCAGTAGGCTGGGAATCTATGAGCATCTTTGGTTCTAAAAGGGGCAGCTATATTCAGAGAGTATGTGGTAGTGTCCGTAGGCTCTTGTCCCCTTCCCTCCTAGTGTGAGTGCTTGCCTACACCCTGTGCTGCATCCTGTCCCTTTTCTGTCTTTTCTATATGCTCTCACTTTCCATTTCCCATGATTTTTCCTTCTCTGAAGGCTAGCTGTACTCTGTTGTTTGGTTTTTTTTTCTTTTTTTTCTCCTACCCCAGCCATCTTAGCTTCTACAGGGAATCACAGCCCCTCACGTCTCTACTTTTCAGTATTCCTCCTTCCTTTCACACTGCTGATACTCAGTCTGGCTCAGAGGAAGTGTCCTATGCTTCTAGTTTGAACAAATTTAGAGGATTTTTATGGATATGGCAAAATATATATTCCTGCTATAAAAGCCTCTGTATTTCCAGATTTTAATTTTAATGTCATGTGTGCATTTAAAAAGTTATAGAAGCACTCCTGTTTTCATATGCTCCCTACATGATAGAGTTGTTTTCTGTACAGGCTGACATATTTTTTGTTTTCACAGTTTTCTCCTCTTGAATATTGAAATGGACTGTGAAGACAAGATGTGGCTGGCTGCTACAAGATATGAGTAGTGTATTATAGTCTTTTTCCATGAGAGTCTGGCTTTAATAGGATGATTTCTCATTATTTTTAAACCTCCATCTATATTTTTGTCTGTATTGTGAACAATACACAAGGCATAAATGTGTACCATAATGAAAGAGACATTAATTTCATATGGCAGCAGCCTTCTCTATATCTGTTAGAATAATATAGTATAGTGCTTTTCAGAGCTTATTTGATCAGTCTTTTGAATGTTTTGTTCAGTTCCATAGGCAAAGAGGTTTCAGCAGGTCTGCAACTTGACTTTTGCTTAGGGGACTACAGCTGTAGCCAAGAGAACTTCTAAAGGTGCATGTGTGTAGTTACACACACTCTTTTTTTTTTGTATTTCTTCTTTAATGAATATTATTCTTGCAAGTTGGAGCAGCAAGTAGAAATTTGAAAAATAAAAAAAATACGTGGTTAAAATTTCAACCCACTTGTGTCAGCCTCAATTTCAGCCTGAGGAGGTACATGCAGTTCATGTGATCCATATAGTTAATCCCCCAGCAAAGGAGCCTGATTTTGAAGGACTAGTAAATGCTTTCTTGCAGGGATGAGGCACTGTGCACTTACTTAATGCCAGACTGTCATTTTTTTCTTGACTTAATGAAAACTAGAATAAGGGCTATTTGTTAAATCTGGAAGAGACTGTCATGAGGTTGGAATTGGCTGTAAAGAATGTCATTCAGATAAACCTACATAATTGCCCATTGGAATGATTTGATGCTTTTTCTCTTCTTTCTATAGCTCATGGATTCTTTTGAAATTTATTAAAAAACAGCCTCCTAGAAATCCTTTAAAGCTGAACAGTGACCTATATATCTTTATTATATTGTGTCCACTAAGATCAGGGTGGAAGCTGACCGATTCTCTGCATTTATAGGTGTGCAGCTCTAAAATCAATTACTTCGGATTACAAATAGTGATCACTCTGCAGAGTATGTTCTGTGGTGAGAAGATGGGAAACCTGGGGTCAGTGTGGTCTTACCTGGGATGTATGGTTTTCACTGAATTGAATTTTGTCATATTAGAGTTGTGGGAAAGCAAAGCTGTTTGCACATAGTAAATAATTTCAGATGGGTGAACTGGAAAATAGCAAAGAGTAGATTTGGGGGCTGCATTTCTGAGGAGGAAATTTCTGCACATTTATTACTGCAAAACCAACATAGTGCTGAATTCCTGTCTGTGCTAGGACAGTAAATGACATTTTGCACTCAGGATATGGGAAGTAGATGAGAAGCATAAGGCCCAGTGTGCTTTGAGGCCAAATTTTAAAAATTGCTGTGGGTGTGTAGATGGAAATGTAAGTTGCTGGGACGGGAAGCAGAACTTCTGTAGTTTGTGCATCAAAAAAACCACATTTGAGTATGTTTGTTCAGAAGACACAACGAGGGGAAAAAATTCCCATGAATGTTTTCACTTTCATCTTTCACAAAAGATGCCTTTCCAAGAGAGCTCAGAGTGAAGAGACCAAACCTAGCTCTTTATGAGAGGAGGTGGCACTCTGTCAGAGAGCACGGTTGTATCTGCAGAGTGTGACAAGCCACATAGCTTACAGATATGTTGTTTGGCTCTGAAGCACAATAGAATTACTTGCTGTCACAAATTTCTGTTACTGACTAGAATATGCATGTTTTGGTGTCTCAGAAACTAAACAGGGCAGCAAAGATGCACAGTTGCATTAACAATATGAGATAGGTGCAAACTGCCATGATGTGCTGCCTTACAGAATAAAACACTTCCAATGAGAGATATCCTGCCAGGGCAACTGTGAGAAAAGGTGAACCCTGCATGAGAGAAAGACCATGGGAAATGGCAAGCACTGGAGTATGGGAGTAGCTGAAGATACATCAGCTACCATATAGAAAACAAAGCAAGCATTTTCATAGCTCTGTTTTCCTTGAAAAATAACAGGAATATCACAGACTTTGCATATAGTAGAAAATCTAAAAGAGCATCATCACCAGCAATTGTACATTACAGTGCATATGGACAATAGGAGATTGAGGTCTTCTGCTATGACGGAGTAAAACCTCCAGATCTAGAGACACAATGGATATTTGTGATTTTACACAGTGAGAACAAGATCATAGTAAGGAATTGCAAGACTGAATCAGTTGTGGAAAGTGATTTGAAGGCCATAATGTAAGTTTAATATACTTGCCATCTCCAAAAGTGCCATCTTTTGCTAGTCAAAATTCTTCTTCCTGCATGTGGCCTGGGAGCTGACAGAAATGGTTACTTTTTGTTGATTTTGACATGCAGCTGTGAATTGTTAGTTTATGGGCCTGCTGGAATAGCCTGTTTCAAAACACTCCAAGTCTTCTACAGGTAAATCAAGACTGATCTAAAAGTCACAAGGCTATGTTGATGGAGTGTCACGCTTGAGCTGATGTTGTAAACCCTGCAGGGAGCAAAGCACTGATTTACTGATGCTGCTCAGGTTTTGGGTAGGAGTTGGCTGCAGTCCATCTGGCTTGGATTGTTTGTGGAGTGAGCATACTTTGGAACCCAGCTCATCTGGGAACAGCAAAAAGCTCCTTGACCAAGACAAGCAGTAGGGCAGCTTGCCAAGAGCTCATAATAGATGAGAGCATCCCCTTGTTGGAGGGAAAGTGTGTGATGGTTATTCAAGCAAATACAATGTGTTTCCTTTAGGTATGCAAATATGGTTATTAGCCTTTGATGGAAGTGCTGAGTGTTGGTACTTTTAGTGGCTCAGGTCATGAAGTTATGTACAAAGCATAGAAATTACCATCTTTGATGCTGTTAATTATTGAAGTATGTTACCAGTTCCTCTGCCCCATTTTTTACTTCTAGAATTCTCTGTAAGAGAATGTGCAAACAAACATATAATAATTTGTTCAAAGTGTTTTTTTAAAAAAGCATTTTAACATTATTTTCTGCTGTGTCTCCTCAGAACTCTTTAGGGAAATGAATTAAATGTGCAGTGTCTATTTATCTTACATTTAAAACCAAGGGTAAAAGAAGAGTGACAGCAGTTTTGAAGCAGCATTATATAATTTTGTTTTTAAAAATGAATGCTAAGGATACACTCAGTACCATTTGGTCCCACTTTTGTGAGTTGTTGCAGTCTTTTACAACAGTATTTTAGTCCTTTTATCTTAAAAGAAAACAACTCCATATGAAATCTGCAGGCGATAATCACTGGATGGAGATGGCATTCTCTGTGAGAATTGTTTTATTCCAGAAGTAACACCAGTCACAGCAGCACCTGACTTCTTGCTGAGCTCCTGTAGCAGCTACACTGGCAGCTTCAAAGGTGAAGTCAGACTTGTTTCGGGCTGATGCTGATAGATTCCCTGGACCCTTTTTCATTCTTTTGGATGTGAATTTCTGGGTTTTGTCTTTGAATTAGTGGAGTTCATCCAGAGTTCTATCCCCTTTGAGCAAAAAGTTGCTCAAAGAGGAAGTGTATTGGTTGTTTGTTCTAAAAGGGGATGAATCTGGAAAATAAAACCACACCGAGCATCGTCAGTTCATATTTCATTTTGGTTTATATTATTCCATAGAGGAAGAAGCAGCTTTCCTATTTCAGACAACTTTTTTTCTCTTTTTAATTTATTTTTTTCCTTTTTTTTAAAGCAACAGAACAGTTTTTACAGAGAGACAATCTTACCAGTAAGGGTCCTTTAGAAGCCCATGCAGGGTAATTCTTTTACTTTCACCAGTTATGCATGGTTTCCCACAATATAAAATAATAGTAGAATTTTTTTTATTAAGATGCAATTAGGATGATTTTGCTGCCTCTGCTTTATTATTTACTGTATTTCACTTGGAGTAATGAAAAACACAGAAATCTCACCCTACAGGTGATGTTTTGTAGCTTTTGTAATATATGGCAGATAGCGAATACTGAAGCTGTAAAAGGGGAGAGATGAATATTAGAGAATATAAATAAGAATGGGATTGGGACTGAAAAGGAAAGACAGTATTTGCAAAGACTTTTAAGTAAGATGCTTTCAGTATACTTTGTCCACTTTAATGACCGATATACAGATTTTAGCAACAAAGTAGTGGCCAACTAGAGGAATTAAAGACCTCAGGTGATGATCTCAACAGCAAAATCTGGCAGATCATAAATACTGTTATAGTTCAACACAGGCTCTGCTAGGAGGCAGTTTTGTGTTCTCAGTCTCTCTGCATGTATGGTCATTTGACAAGGTCTGAGGAAGAGTTGCTAAAAGCTCCGTTACTGCAGGTCAATTCTTCTCAGGGTCCCTTCTTAACCTGAGTTCTCTCTTCTGCTGAAAAGTACTGGTTCAGAACAGTTGTTCTATTATCTGCTGTTTGTATCCTTACCTTTTTCAGTAGCAATTCTTTATTGTTATCCTTGTACAAATATCTGCTTTTTACTCCAAGATTTTCTCCAAATTCGAAGGTGAGGATCCTATGAAAATTGTGCACAGCTCTCCCTTTGAGAAAAATATTCTCCTTAATTTGCGGAATGTTAGAAGTTACCAAAGGTCCATTGATCAAATGTTCAAAAAGGATAACTGTAATTGCTCATATACAGCCCAGTGGCAACATACTCAGAGCACAGGACAGATGCCTCTGTGCTGCCTCTCTGCATGACTTGAGTTGTGGAGTGCAGACCAAAGCAAGGTCTTTGGTACTTCTCTTTTTACCTCTTCAGTCAGGCTGAAGGGTTACCTCCTTCCCAGTCATTGCTTGCAGGTCTGTAATCCTGTCATATCTGTGATAAATTCTCTTTGAAGCTGCTGTCTGGTATTTCCCCTTTGCTATCTCCCTTCTGCCTAGCGTGAACTCAGAAGTTTTGCTGCTGAGCATGTTTGCAGAGGAACACTGATTCAGCCAGATACCCCATTGCTCTTGTCTTGCTTCCTAGAGTGGTCAGCTTGTCATTGATCTTTTAAAAACCAGTCTGAGACATTATATGTATTTACATAATTCAAAGCCATATGACTCCTGGAGTTACTTCAGTGTAATAGAGCACCCTCAATAGGACAGCAAGGAGTAATACCATGGAAGCACTTAGCTTCTTTTTTTCACACCGGTGGAGTGAGGCACACATGACTTTCTTTGGCAAAAAAAGAAGGATAATAGAAGAAAGTTCCATGTTATTCAGGACAGAAATATGCCATTCTTTTGCATATCCTTGTATCTGTTACTTACTTTGCTGTGGTGACTGGTGGTTCTGCTCAGAGGTATGCATGAGATGACAAGGCACTAATGACAGAATGACATTGGTCATGGCTTGGCAGAATATGTTTCTAAAATATGCCATGTCTTGTGGAATATTAAATATGTACCATGGTTAAACATTAAATATATATTATAATTTAAAAGCAATTTAGTGAAGGAGATCACCTGAAAGTCCACTATCTAACTCTTTATTTGACAGCAGTCCAAAAATGCGAGCTAGTGCCATTTAAAAAAAATATGGTGAGAAAATACCATGTATTTACTCTCATAAGCTAATAAAAATGATTCTATGAAACCTGTGTTACATTTGAGAGGAGAATTATTTTTTAAACCATTTTTCTTACTTAGAAAACATGTTAAATGTTTAATGGAAGCTGAACATGAGCCAGCAGTGTGCCCAGGTGGCCAAGAAGGCCAATGGCATCCTGGCCTGGATCAGGAACAGCGTGGCCAGCAGGTCCAGGGAAGTGATTCTGCCCCTGTACTCAGCCCTGGTGAGGCCACACCTCGAGTCCTGTGTCCAGTTCTGGGCCCCTCAGTTCAGGAAGGAGATTGAGGTCCTGGAGCAGGTCCAAAGGAGGGCAACCAGGCTGGTGAAGGGACTCCAGCACAAGCTCAGGGGAGACCTCATTGCTCTCTACAACTCCCTGAAAGGAGGCTGGAGCCAGGGGGGGGTTGGGCTCTTTTCCCAAGCAACTTTCAACAAGACAAGAGGACATGGTTTTAAGTTGTGCCAAGGGAAGTTTAGGTTGAATATTAGAAAGAATTTCTTCACGGAGAGGGTGGTCAGGCATTGGAATGGACTTTCCAGTGAAGTGGTGGATTCTCCGTCCCTGGAGATATTTAAAAAGAGACTGGATGTGGCACTCAGTGCCATGGTCTGGTAACCGCGGCAGTGGGTCAAGGGTTGGACATGATGATCTCTGAGGTCCCTTCCAACCCAGACAATTCTATGATTCTATGGTTCTATGATTCTAAATCTTGCTTTAAAAGTGTCTCATGTTGGATAGGAAAGATGTTTTGGAAAGACATGCTTGACTTATATCTGAGACAGAAATTAACTTTGAGTGTAGAAGCAAACTTTGTGTCTGAATAATCAGACATGAGTGACTGGTTCACTTAGAGGAGGCTGTGTAAGGACAGCATCTCCAGACACAGCTCATTTGTGCCTCAAGTGAGGCTGAGGTTGACCAACAAGGTGGAGAAAATACCACTGAATGGGAAAACCTAATATTCAAACCCACTGACTGTGTGGAGCTCATGGACATAGAAGATAATAAAGTAAAACTATTGGTTGTCAGGTTAGGAAACTCAGGTATCAAAAAATTCATCCAAGTCACTAAAAGAAAAGCCAATCAAGATAAAATATTTGGATCCTTTTTTAAGATAACATGTATGCTTTGCTTTTCAGCTTCTCTTTTGAAAGGACTGAAACATGCTAACATTGTGCTGCTTCATGACATCATTCACACCAAGGAGACCCTGACACTTGTGTTTGAATATGTGGTAAGTAAAGTAACTAATGTTCTGGATGCTTTCTGGAGTGTACTGAATTTTATGGAAGAGCTCTCTTCACCATTGGTGATCGATGGATTGTGCAAAAAAAACCCCCTTTACTTTCTTCAGTAGATTGGAGACTATAAAGAAGGATGCTTTGTAGTGGAGTGGGATAAAACTGAAAGGCTGGGCTAGAACAGACTTGGAGATGCAGAAGTGGTTACTGGAACTCTTAAAGGACATTATCCTGTTCAGCTGACTTTTCAAACTGGTTCCTTATTCTGCTTCCTAATTACAGCTTGTTAGAGATTTTTCTTTATTGATGTGATTGGGTGACTTTAAAATTTAGGAAGAATAACAGTACTGAAATGCTTAACAGACAGTTCCTTCATCAAGTGATAAGTTTAAATGGCTTTTGTTGTAACTGTCTTGTGCACAGTGTCTTTTTATGAGCAGTTTCAGTAAAATAAAGAAGTCTGGTGTATGCAATTTAGAGGGTTTTTTGGTTTTTTTTGTTTTGGTTTTTTTTTTGTTTTGTTTTGTTTTGTTTTTTATTTCTAAGACTGGTGTATTACCTACTAATTAAAACTTTAATTTGCATAGTACACAGTGTAATGGTCTAATTGTGTTCAGTGTTACTTTCCAAAGTCTTGGACTTGGACTCCTAATTTATCTTTTTAGTTTTTCTACGAGAAACATATGGCATTTATGTCTAACTGCATCAGTATTTAGCTGTGGAATTATGCAATGTACTATCATAATTAACCTCTCAGTTTTCACAGATGGGTCCAAGAACATGTAATTTAAAAGAAACAAATTAGTTTAGAGAAGGTTAGGTTTTCACCATAATGTCTGTTATCGTGTTGTAGTCAGTAAGACACTGCGTTTATTAAGTAGAGTGATTACTAGTTTTACTCACAGTACATCCCTACTTAAGACAGATGGAGTTGTTTTGTGTTTCTTGAGACTACATCTTAATTTTTACATGATAGTGAATTTGGCATCTTATCTGAATAAGCTGTTCACCTTGTGTATATACATAGAACTGCTACAGTGTTGTAATGTGGGTAGTCAGCTACAGGAGCCCACAGAAGGGTTGCATGCAGTATATATTTTTATCTCAGATGTAGAAACATTAATGACAATTTAATTCTTTTTCTTAACATTTGTGATTTTTGTGCACTGAATTAACATAGGAAAAACCCTGAGAGCTAATTTTATGTAGCAGTGCATAACTTTGCATAAACACCTTTTCAGTCCCTTTTATCAGCCGCTGTGTTTAGCTGTATTCATCAGAACTGGTTGAGAAATTAAAAATACAGAATATATTCCTCTCTAAAATAGATGTTTTGCCTATTACACTAATGTCAAATTTCTGAATTTTATATCCAGTAGCAGCCTTCATAAAATCTAGCTCCCAGCTATGTTGTATATTGTGTTACTCTCCATGTATAGCCCAGACACAGACTAACTTCATGCAGTGACTTTATCTTCTGGATTCACTTAGCTGTTTCTTTAGCTATTGGGATCAACCCTGCTGGTCGTTGCATCTTCATATTCCCATGATGTTTGGTAGCTATTGAAACAGTTTCAGGATCTCACTTAGTAATGGTTTCTAGCAACTGATCCAAGTAGTAGTGCAGCATTTTGGCTGGTGGGCAGTCTCTCAAGGCGATGTTCCAGAAGAGTAAAGATGCTTTGTTCTTTCCTCACAGCCTAAGGACTGTACCCTAATGATGCTGTAACTTGTGCCCATGCCTTCAGATGACAGAATTTCTTAACAAGAAGTCTGTTTTCATTGTTGGGTAATGTGAAGTTATGGGCTGATCAGATAGCTACTGCCCTCACATAATGCTTGGAGCTTGAGTGCTCATGTAACCTGAATTGAATTCTTGTGAGTGTGCATGTTACCTTTTTTGAATTGTGTGACAGCAATGGCCTTTTTTGTTCCTTTTGTGAAAGAGTTCTCATTCAGGGCATAACATTAATGAGCGGAGGCAGAATCTAAGGTTCCACAGTTAAATCTACATTTTTTGGCTGGTTTACTATGCAATCTAGCTGTGTAATTGGTGTTACTGAGATCTAGATCTGTAATGTCTGTTTTTGTGGGTTTTTTTGTTTTGTTTTGTTTTGTTTTTTTAACACCTGTGCATGATTTAGCTCCATAATGAGAGTGATTTCTACTGAAATCAGTAGAAATACTCATGTGATTAAAATTACACAGTGGCATACGTATTTGAATGACTGAGGCCTAACAAAACTAAAAACCGTTGACTTTGATTTATTTCATAAAGTGACATAATGGAACTGATATACTATTGCCATTAATCATTACTGGCCATTTCAAACACAATAAAAACCATACGAGTGAGATAACATGATTAAATTAGGGATGAACAATTAGTGATCCAGGAGTTCTCAGAGAGTGAAAGCTTTGTCTTGCTGGGTTGGTGATGATCCCATTGGGAAATTAATACTGATGAAATGTTTGAGGTTATAAGAGGTGTTTGGTTTCAGTGCTGACCCTGAAAGCGTACAATAAAATCTAATTTCATGCAGTACCTTTCATTGCAAAGTGCATTGCAGTAATAAGTTAAAAGCTGAAAGTAGAATATCCTCTGAAGGGAAACATGGCAGTGATTACATTCTCTGTGTGTCTCAAATTAGAATTTTTTTATATGGAAGTCTGTCAGATTGGAACATAACAGAGCTTTTTAACTTTAACCTTGGTGATCACCAGAAGCAAGAAAAGTCAGTCTAAAAATTCTAACTGTTGAAGAGTAGAAGTTCATTCTCCATATAAACATTTTGATGGTGAATGTGAAGCTGTGCATTTGTGGAAGAAGAGATGGTGAGCTTGCTCCTTTTAATGAAAGAATTTAATTGAAAATAGTTTAGTATATACAGTACCTTGTTAGTAGGGCATAATTTCTTTATATGCTTTTCTAGCTCTTACATCAGCTATGCTTATTGTTGGTCATTCAAGCATATGAAAAAGGGACTTGAGAGCTCAATTTTATCACTGGATGACTGAGAGCCATTGCTCGTTAACTGACTTTTGAGAATGAAATGCTTGGAATCACCTCTACAAAACTTGAGGACTGATAGTCTGTCATGGATGAATGATAGAAAAAATGGTTTCTGTATAGTTAACCGGACAGTGCCAAATGAGACCTGGGAAAAAACTGTGAAATTCTGGCACGTTTTGCCTATAGTATTTGAGACTGCCATGACTTCCAAAAGAAAAAGGTCAGTTCAGCTTTATAGTTCAATGGAGGAGTATGACTGTTCATGTAAGTTTTGTTCCCCACCTCTCCACGCTGTTTAGGTCTTAGTTTATGAAACCTTATGGATATGCCAGCTGTAGTGCAAATGCCAGTGGTATAGCGAATTTTGCCCAAGGAAATGATGAATTTTACAGGTGAGACCTCAGACATATTGAGAGTTCTTTGAAGATGAGTTCACATCTGTTCATTCTAAAATTATCAGTATCTGCTACCATTTGGTTTCTTCACTTTTTTATTTAAAAGGAAGATGACTGTATTTAGAAAGACTAAATTGATGAAAGGAAATCCTGACCAATATATACTGCTACAGGCTTGATAGAATAATAACAAGAGTTTTAGTATTATGCGTAATTATGTAAGTTTATTATTATCAATAAATGAACCAGCAACTTGTTCTATTCCTGGCATATAAAAGTGAGCTTGTATAGCAATAATTTACATTGTGTTTTCAATATTTATGAACTAGATTTGAAACAAGAACATTTATAATTGGAAGTATGAGTAATGAGTAATACTATTTTTGTTTCAACAGTGAAAAAGCTCCAGACTGATCTAATAGTGTAATTTAAAACTAAGCATTTTCAATTACCTTCCCTATTTTAATTTTGGTATATGTTTTTTCTTCATAAAAATTGCTTTCCATTAAAGAAGAAAGTTTAATTTCATTGCTTGATTACAGCAGCTAAAATAGGTTGTTACACAATGAGTTTGCTTAACAAAGTTCATCGATTACATTTTCCTCCAATTTCCTCTAAGAAAAAATAGTTTTTCATTATAATGGTCATTGGAAACTGAGATATAAATGTTTATCAGAATAAAGATTCACAGATCTGAAGTTTCAAAACTTGAAATTTTGAGCTTGTTTTGGGACATCTTGGAAAAGCATTATGCAAGGAAATTGTCAACACGTTACTTAAAAGGATCAAAATTTTTTGCATTGAAAGTGTTTAATTTATTATAAATTTTGATAATTTGAATCAAACAATATCATTTGTTTTCTGGTTTTATTTACTTATTATGGAATCTGTTGAAACTAAATGTAGGATGGCATTGCTCATTTGTGAAAACAAACAATGTTACATTATTTTAGTGGATGAGGGAGCAGGAAAAATCGGTAGAGTCCCAGAGCTGCTTTTGAACTCTGATCACTAGGGTTGTTTAGCAGTGCTTAATACCTCGAGGAAATTAGGGAATCTGGCAAAAGAATGAAGGAAGGATCTTCTGATTTTTGACTGAGACTGAAAGTTATTAGGAAGCTGCATTACCTTATGTAGTGAAATGAGGCAACAACCAGTTGCCACTAACTACCAGGCAGTGGGCATAAGCCTGCATTCAGCCCACCCGTGCCTGGTTAGGGCTGGCCCCAACTGCGCAGGAGCAGGATTAGGAGGCCAATAAAAGGGGTGGCCTGGAGCATACTGGGGGTTCATTGCTGGCCAAGCCAGAGGAGAGGTTGGTTGAGTCTGGAGCAGTAACACCGACCCAGGCTGACTAATCCTGAAGGCAACAGCTTCTGCTAGAGCACCTGTTTGGCCTCAGAGCGTCATGCCCTGAGAGTGGTTCGTCTTGCTGCAACCTTATTTTGACATGACAGTGAAATGAAGTTTTCTTTCTTTCTGAGCTCAAGGTACTTGTCCAGTGCATTGTAAGCAAGGACTGGAAGGTAGCAAAGCTTTGCAACAACCAGATGCCCCCTGCCACCCTCTTGATGCCTCTACTTGCTGTGAATCACCTTTCTGTGCTTTATCTGCCCTGGGATGGAGAGGAGCCAGTGAGGGCTGTCAGCATGGGAGCAGTCGACTTTGGTGGTTTTCATTTGCTTTGACTGGAGAAGGAGCCATTCTCCTCTTGGTTTAACCCCCTGCCTCGTGCCGCAGGCTTGCCCCAGTTGTGCTATTTAAGTTGCAGTTAAAAAGACAACAAGGCTGAGAGGAAACAAAGAGAAAGGAAAAAATTGTACTATTGAGAAGAGGCAGTAAAATAACACTGCTCTTGGGAAAGCCTTGTTTTTCAGGTTGTGATCTGAGGCAGGAGCTGCTGATGTCCAAGTATCAGTTGGAAATACAAACAAAGTCAGCTTGGAAAGGCAGGGATTCAGAAGGGAACTGCTTGATGCTTTTCTGAGGTAAAGGCTGTGATACATAGAGGAAACAGCAGGAAATAGAACAAAAAGTTGTATTTAATTAAAAATACACCTGCTAGGCTAAGAAGTTTACACGGGTCTAGAGGGAGGAGGGAAGATGTTATTCAGTTTACCTCATCATCCTGACTTTGCAGGATCTCATAAAGGTTGTGTAGACTTTATGCAGAGGGTGCATACTGATGAATAGATGTGTTAAGAATATTAAGATGTTAAGAAGATTAATCAAGGTTTACAGTGCAATAGATTAGGAGGTTTTGTATATCTGAATGTCTCTTGTTTATATGATTTATTAATATTTTTTATAACCTTACCAAATACTGTTTAGATTGGCACTGTGCTTTTAATAGTTAGCATCTATTATTTAGTCTTCCTTTTATTAAGTATTAATGTATATCCAGTGAAAGTACTTAAAAAGGACAACAAAACCTAAACATAAAATACATACAGAATTGAGCTGACAGATGGAACACTGGAAATCACATGAGATATTCTATCTAGTGACAGATCTCAATTAGTTCTTTTCTGAATTGCAGAAATTTTCAAAAACATCATTGTTTTGAAAAAAATTTTCAAACATCATTGTAGTCCATCAAAAACACATACACATAGTAAGATGACAATGGTAATGCTACTCAGTAGAAGTAAGGCCACCACCTCAAATAGTAAATTTGTACACTCAAGGTAAACGTGAATCAACTGGAGACCAGAGAGGGGAAAACAAGAATGAGGAAACATAGAATAAAGGAAAAGTCAGAGTAGGGATGTTTAGAGTTGGGGGAAAAAAGGATGATATGAGAGTCTTTAGAAAGGATTAGACAAAAATCATCAGAATGACATGTTATTGGTAGTAAATATAGAGTTGATCTTTTTTTCTTTTTGAGATAATGTCTTTGTTTATCTTTTTGTATCTTAATTTTTATCTGTTAAATATGAATACATGTCTTTCAGTAAAGTTAATATGCTGTTACTTTCCTGTATCAGGAATTGAAGACAAAATAGTTATTTAAGTTATGTATTTGTTGTAAAAAGTTTCTATTTGTAGTGTTTATTTTTTTGTAATTGATTATTTATATGTTTTAGATTTCTGGACAGCTCTAATAAATAATATTCCAGTGGCATTCCACATATTCCTTATCTTTTAATTTCAGTAGTAAACTGGCATTATCTAAATCCCTCTGAGGTGACAGCTGACAGTATCTCAACATACACTAGAGAATGTCCAATCTAATTAAACTTTTTATCAGGCTCTTTAATAATGGGGGTTGTGACTGCTGTTTAATTCCTCTTAAAATGAGAGCCTCTGATTTATTCAGTGCAGACTGAAAAAAACCAAACAAAACAAAACACCGACCCAAAAATTGACTCTTTGGAGAGTTATGACTGCCATACTGCTAAATTTTAATTTTATTTTTTCCTTTCTGAACTAGCAGTATGCAACTTTGTACTAATTTTATCATAATGATAACAAATTCATTTATGAAATCTTTAAAAACAGAAACTGGGGGTGAGCAATTATGGCAAAATAATAATAATAATCATCATCATCCTGGACTCAGAATTAAGAGATCAGTAATTGAAGATATCTTTATTATATGTTTGTAATTTTATTATATAAAAAGATAATTAAGAATAGTGAATGAGAGAAATAAAAAAATCAAGCTTGAATAATGAAGAGAGCTAACACTTCATTTTTTCTTGTTTTAATACTTTGAGTAAATCCATGGAAGAATCATTTTTCTTTTGTATGCCTTGCAGTCTGAACTGTATTTTTCCCTATAAAATTTTTATTATTCTTGTGATCATGCATGGACAGTTAGGATTAGGAGGCATGGCAAAAAAGTCACTCAACCAGTGTGAAGAGAGGTCTACCATAGGATGCTGAAGCTTTAGAAAAAATGTTTGCAGTACTGTTTTTCCTGCCCTGAAGATGGCCTTTATTTTTGTAGCCCAGCACACCACCACAGCAAAGGCTCTTGTGCCTGCTATCTTATATAGATACATCTGTACCATCCATTGCCATCACTGTGCCCTAATTACTGTGGATGCTTAACGTAGTATGTCTGTATGTAGATGGTCAGCCTCCCTGCCATGTATGTGTTCTGCCTGTGTGGTCCAGGAGTCATTCCTCCCACTATGAGCTTAGGGGTATCTGCTGTGCTCTAATGCAAAATTTTTGTATCTGCAAAATTTGCTTTTTTTTTTTTTTTTTTTTTTTTTTTTTTTTTTTTAATATGTGGATACAGTGGATATAATTGTCAGTGCTGTGGAAAGATAATGACTTAACAAAATTAAAGAACAAGTGCATAAGCACATCTGTATGGGTGCATGTGTTACAAATTGCTCAGCTTGTGAAAATGGTCCTAGCCCTGTTGGCTTTGAGGACTGTAAGTCCATCTCAGTTTACACAAGCTCATGTAGGTTTTGATCACTCTGGAAAGGAATTGCTACTGATTTGGAGATGTCATTCTTTGCTAAAATAATCTCACTCTATTGTTTACTGTGTCTTCAACATGATTTACTACAAAAACAAGGCTGACGTGGTGATTAAGGTGTCAAGAGAATAAGGAAGAGTACAAACTGGTATCTTTAGAAAACTGGATTTTTTTTTTTTAGAACTCTTTAATTCATTCAGCAGTTTTTTCTGTAGCAGTGTGTGTCTCACTCATCAGTCATAAACTGGATTGTTTTCAGTGAAATGAATGCAGCCTTTGTGTCAATAAATAAATATACATTTTCTAATAGCAACCAATAGTCAAGAACTTTACATTCACTTTTCTCTCTGGGATTTTCAGGTAGGTTTGTGTATTATGTATTTCCTCACCACTTAACCTTTTTTTCTATGTAGTACTGTTCATGTGTTTCGAAGTATATTTTTCTTCGTTGACAGTGAGAGAAATCCAAGGCACTAGAAACATCTGTTAGCAAAAATGTTTTCATTAAAGGTGTCTTGTGGGGTGTTTTTTTCGTTCTTGAATCCCTAATATATATCTTTCCCCTGCTGCTCAACCCAGCTGGTGCTGTTGCCTTCTGCTAGTTGCTTGAGTATCACCCTTAGATAGCTTGTAGGGTGTTTTTTGTTAGCATGGCTAACACCATAGAAATACTTGAAAGTGAGAGTCTATGACACTTTTAAAAATAACAGCAACATGAAATCAGTTGAAGCGATGGTGCAGTAATCTGCAGAGTGCTTAGGTTGGAGGATCCATGCCATTTAAATAGAATTAACTTTTCTTTGTTCTCCTGTCACTTCAGATATTCCTACTGCCTGTGCTTTTATTGGTAAATTATATTATCGGTTTAAGAATTTGTTGGTGACAAAAGGGAAAGTATTTTAGTCAGTAAAACTGCTAGGGCATAAATAATTTGTGCTCTCCTTTGAACAGAGAAGAATGGCTCACAACAGCCTCGCTGCCTCAGTGGAGCAGCACAATCTGTCTGCTGCTTGATGGCATCGCCGGCAGCCAAATACTCCCTTTTTTGTTTTAATGGAAGGGTTCTTTCACATTGCTGGTTTTACATGATGGGAATGCGGTTGGAAATGCTTCCTGCTCCATTCACAAGCCCCAGGCTCTCTGTGCATTTCAGCTTCAAAAATGACAGCTGAAACCAATTAGGCAGAATTATGGGACAGCTAAGTCACATGGAGATTTATCATGACTGAGGAAGAGGAGGGAGAAAGAATGTATTGCATAGGAAGTAGAAGTGACTAATTTAATTAGAAGAGAATGACAGTCATGTTATTATTATGGAAAAGGGCTCGCAAAATAGAGCTCATTTTATGTCACTGTCCATGCCTTTGAAAAAAGACATCCTGCCCTTTGTCTGAACACATTTGTGTCTGGTAGCACAGCCTTTGATTTCGGAGCAAGATAGTTGAGCAAAATAGTTGATGTTAAAGCTAAGTGCCGAGGATCTGAGGACATTTTTAGCTTGTGGTTTATGTATCTGTTCATAATTAGAATTCCTTATTCAAGGGGAGAAGGGAAGAGTCTGAACCAGCATCATCTGTCTCATTTTTTTCTGTTTGCATACTGTCTCTTCCAGAAGTAGGATACAATGTATATAAACCTTGGTTCAGCTGAATAAATATCAGCCTGGTTTCTTTTCCCTTCAGCAGATGCTTATATACAATATGCTCAGAAACATAAACATGCATGTGTCTACTAACATAAGCCAGAGTCTTGCTGAATGGAAATGACCTTCATACAATTAAACACTGCCACAAGCCTAACACAGAACCCCAATTCATTTCTTCATGTGAGCCTGGAGACAGTGTTTCATAAGGTGAATGAAACATTTAGTGGTATTGTCATGGTAGTGGATGGCAAGAGGGAGAAGAGAGTGAAAAATGTTGCAGAGTGTCTGAGCAAGCTTGCATTTTCCTTTTCATTTTTTTTACCATGTTTTTTTTCTCTTGTTCCTTGACCCAAACTTGATTTTCTTAATCCTTGTATAACTTTTTTTAAAATTTTATTTTTATTTAGCTTCTGAGTAGTTATATTGGATAAGTAACTTAATCACTTCCTCATTTTCAGATACCTGTAGAAATTGTGATACTTGTCTCCATCAAAGGGAAGAAAATAATTGAAATTCATTGAAATCTGAAAAAAAGGGCATTGACCGAATTTTTTCCTAATACCTTTTGGAAACAGGAGTGAAACTGGCATAGCTGAACCTGTTCTATTCCCTGTCCTAGGAGGCATTGTGTGGTCTGTGGTCTGACCAGAACTCATGCCAGCTACCAGAGGAAGGGTCAGGGGTTTCCTAGTGGAGGTCTAATTGAAATCTGCACTGAAGAAAATGTTGGTGTTTTAACCTGCAGAGATGAAGTAGCATAAAGGTTTGACAGATCTTGTTAAGTATGTGTAGCTGTGTGCCCTAGAACCCTGAAGTCAATCACAGCTGTGGAGTAGTAATCTTTTGGCATGATTTAGTAAAATAAAATTATTTGAAGAAATAAGCTGCCCAAGTTTGCCTCAGGTTATATGTATTTATTTTTTTTTCAGCCAAAATAACCAATATATCTTAAACCTGTAACTGGAGGACTCTTATTGTAAATATTCAAGCCTCACAGCAGGAATTTGGAGAATGAGTAGTCTTTGTGCTACTAGGGTGGCATTGAGCTATTATTTTGAAAATTGCCCCAAATTTGGTCCTGTACTAGGCTTCAGAAAAAATTTCCTTTGTGTGTAAGAACTTTGAAGGTTTCCCCTCTTGTCTCAAAGTCTCGGCTTTATCCTTTCACTTCAAATATTGTCGACTGCATCCCTGGAGGACGTGAAATTGTTTCCAGAGGGGACAGTAGTAAGAGGAGAGATCAGATTGTTTACTGAAAGTGTAACAGATTTTGCACATATGTGTAAATGTGTTAGTGAGGTGGCAAATTCAAGTTCTTAAAATGAGACGATGCCAAGGTAAAGATGGCTTATGCAATCTCCTTTTTCTATCCTTGTGGAAGAGCCTCTTGTGCAGCTCTGAAGAGGACTGAATGGAGAGGGATTGTGGTAGTTGTTGAACTTGTTTTTTTGTGGATGTTGGAACTAGGGTGTCTTTTGGGGTTCCTGCCTCGTTCACTGTATTGTTTCAATGTAAGGCAGGTAATACTGCTGTGGAGAACTGGGTTCCATCCCTGCTTTGGTGGGGATCTTCAGCAGCATCACAGGCTGCTCTCATTGCAATTCAGATGACTGACTTCTGCTACTCAGCATGAGATTCTCAGTCTCCTTTTGCAAAAGCATTGTGTGGTCACAGCTTTAACTGAAGTCAGTCAAAACACAGAAGGCAAAGTGGTACCAAATACTCTGAAAAGTCAGAACCAAAGCATTTTAAGAGAGTTGCCTGAATCAGTGATACAACTTTTTTCTCTTTGCTTCAATTCCATACATGATATGAGAGAATAATGCCACATCTCCCCTGGATTGCTATGAAGTTATTTCATGTTTGTGAAGCATGTGAATTATGTAGCAATAGGCAGGGCAGGAAAGCCTGCGAGATTAATATTTTTGCCTTCAAAATACTAAATAAGCCAGAGACTGCAAGCTGTGTGAGAACAGGAAAAAAAAAAATCCACATAAACCCAGCACAGCTGTTCTGTAATCAAGTACCTCCTGTTCTGTTCAGTGAGTATGTCTAATACTACAAGGAGAAAAAAGTATGTGATCACGTTACACATATAAAAAGTTATTGTAATGTACATTTGTTGGACAAACAAAGAAAAGGCTGGATGAACCCCATTATTTCTGGACTTTGCAAGTTTTTGCTTTATTCATTGTGGAAAATTGATTTATCTCTATTGCTTTTGTGCAGGTGTTATGAACAGAAGAATACTAATAGATTATTTGTACATATAGGTGTGGGTAAAATGATGGAGTACATATAGATGTGTGTAAACTGGAGCAAGAATTAGTGGGATTTTAGACTTAAACTGAAATATTTTATATTGTGTCAACATGGAATTATTTGTGGTGATTTATGTATGTGAGAAAGAAAAGAATATGTATGTACGGCTGAAAAGAGCTGTTAAAAGCTAACTCAAAGCAGAATTAGTCTAGCCAGGTCCACCTAGGATCAGAATCTATGTGACAGATATTTGCAATTACTTGGATGTCTCTGTACTGCATTCCCAGTGTATCCAGCTTCCATGTGAGATGTCCTCATGCTCTGATACAGCAGAGAAATTATTGCAAAAAGTGTTTCGGTTGGTTTGTTTCTTGTCTTCCTACCTTGTTTTGACATAGTTTTATGTTATTGCCAATATGTAATTGTATCTTGAATTTACCTTTAGTGTATAAAATGTGTGAGATCAAGGTGGTATCCATAGTTAAGACCCTGGTGTCAGGGTGGGGCACGCTGTAACTGCATCCACTTTTCCACTTGGGAAGACACGTTGCCTTCTGCCTTGAAATACAGTGTGAACAAGAAGACTCTGTTGATGTCCATGATACCAGTTTCATGGAACACTCTTAGAAGGCTGCTTTCATCCAGCTGGTTCTCTGGTTTTTAATGCTTTCCTGAAACTTGCATCCATATTGTCTTCTATGTCAGTTGAGCACACAAGCACTGGAGCAGACACCTGCCTACCAAAAGGGAAAGCATGTTTAGAAATAGCAGCACTGTCAGTATTCCTGGCTATACTACTATTTAATTCAATGTGCATTGAGTCCCAGGAGCAGTAGAGCAGCTGATGCTGCCTTTCCTTTACTGCTCCCCCTTTTTTCTTTTTTTTTTTTTCTTAAGTGAGGAACAATGAACTCTAACTTAATAAGTTGCTTTCCCAGTTGGTATCATAGTATTTACTTTCTTTTATGAGAAGGACTTTAACTTAGTTTTAAAAGGGCAAATACTTGAAAGATTTGAATAGAAAACCTTTTTCTTTTTATTATCTGAATGAAGATTTGGTAGAGTATACACATTTCTCTGTGCCTGTAGCATGTGTGTGGGGAAAAACAGATGCCAAAAGACTACTGCATGATTGATTCTGTAAGGTTTCCAGGATTCTTGTAGAAATCACTTCTTACATTGAATTTTAGGTAGATGCAAACAGTTGGTTCAATAACAGGTAACCTATAAAATGTTAGGAATCCTCCAAACTTCTTTTTTGATACCAGCCACTACCTGTACTAATAGTATTTCAGCTGATATTTTGCAGACTTTTGTTCTGGGGTTAGTACTCAAAAATTCTCACTTTTTCCAAACAAACAACAAAGCTACTGGATGACTTTGATCAAGTACATTTTCTTGGCAGTGCAATAAAAAAAGACAAAGCTGGGTAATGCAGTGAAGGATGCGTTGTCCATTTGGGGCATGGCTTGTTGAGGCAGTACCAAAAAAAACCTAACTGGGAGAATAGAAGAGGAATATATATCTGAAATGGCTGAAGATTTTACAGAAACTGGGAATAAGCCTTTAAGCTAAACACAGACTTCATGCAAAAATGCACTTCAATGACAGTAACTATTCACTGGCAGAGGTGTATTTTTAAATTTTATTTGTAAATGCATTCAGTGATGTGTTAACAATTAATTGAAGTAATACTTGCTATACTTTGTGTTTTGAAAGAAGCTATGTTGTTTTGGATTTATTATGCTTTGCCTGTTTGGGCATGTCCTCTTCTTTTGTGATACTGACACTTCATTTTGGGACTCAAGCAATTTCCTGCAGTCAGGGCTTGCTCTCCTGAAGCCAGGTAAGAATTCCTGAAAAAAGGTGTGCTATTCAACCTAATCAAGCAGAACATTTTATGTCATTGCAATGTTAATTCTACATGCACAATGTGTCCTCATAGTTCATGGCAACAGAAGTGAAGATTAATCAGAAGATCTGTGGCTAGCATGAAGTTTGTGTCTTAGAAGCTGTGAAGTTTCTGTGTATCCATGTAACTCTGCAAAAGAGTGCTGGAGCATGGCTCCTGGACTCTGAAGTGCTGCAGAGAAACCATTCTGCTATGTCCAAGGCAGCTTTTGTCCAAAAATCTCACCTTGAAAACTGCCCATATTTAATTGGGCTGTATGTGAGGCAGGTATTGCCAAGTAGCTTTTCAAGGAATGCTGGATGATTTTTTGCCAGATGTGTTCAGAAACCAGATGTGGCAGGCAGAGTCAGTCTCTGAGTTTTTGGAGGTTAATCTAATGCATATTTTGGCTTTGTTTTTTCTGAACGTAATTCCAGAACTGAGTTGTGCAAGCAGCTCAGAGAAGCAGCATACCACTTCACTGAAAGTTGCTGCTGTCTGGTAGGAAAATGAAGAAGTGTGAGAGAAAAATTCAGAAAAAATGGTGTTTTGATAGTAAAGCAATAAATACTTATTAATTAAAAATAACATTAATCTTTACATTGCAAATCTGCTTATTTCCTGAAGTGATTTTATGGTATATTTACAGATGAGAGGCAACTGTGAAGTGAAAACTTAAAGTTTGGAGTCTTTGGTGAAGCTGTTTTCCAAAGCAGTTGTAATTGATAGCTATATACATGTGTACTTTGTGCTTCTTTTTGAGCTGGGACATATTCTGATATGCAATGCCTTTCAGATTTATTTTAAAACCATTAAGCCATTTTAATCTATATTTAAAAGGCAATATTTTAATGGGAAAGGTGAGAATAGCATTTGAGGTTCTCACTTTAGGTTCTTCCTTTTCCCTCCAGATATTACCTTTATGGTGTGGATGGTAATATTGTCTTCACGAGGTATAGAATAATACTGAAATCCAAGTAATTAATATGCCATATACAGGATGTTACAAAAGGAAAGTTAATTTACATTTGGTGAATATTCATATTAGGTTGCCAAGGTTGTTCAGTAAAATGAAGAGTAAACATACAAGCATGCATGTGCACATCTGTGGCTGAAAAATCTCCTTATTTCCATTTGTTCTGTCCACTTCTAAGTAGAAGGATATTTATTGCTGCAGTCATACAGAAATTAATACACTTTTTTCCATCTGACTTTCTTTTAGCACACTGATTTATGTCAGTACATGGACAAAAACCCTGGAGGGCTTCATCCAGAAAATGTGAAGGTAAGAGACAAAAAGAGCACACATGAAAGGCAAACACACTAACAGTAACTTTGTGGAAAATGTCACGCTAGTTGTTTCATAGAAAGTGATTATTAGCTGAAGGGCAAGTGATTGACATATGAACTATATTTTTAAATTTTATATTTTTCCTTTTCAAAATTAAAAATGCAAGTATTTTAAGTGATCCTGAGCCAGAATATATGGGTAAATAATTTTATGGTGTTGCTAACCCCTCCCCTCCATTCAAGCATTTGCTTTCAAAAGAAGACAATACTGTCCTAAACCCCCAGAGTATACTTGCTTTAGGCTGTCAGTCCTACATCCTCAGTGAGATAAGTCCTTGTATGCTCACTGAGTTTGAGGGAACTGCAATGTATTAGCTGAATGTACTGCTTTTTATATAGGAGCAGATAAAAATCTTCCCTAAGAGTTATGCTCACTTATTTTGACAAAGCCTCTTCATAGCTGATCTCTCTTTTAAGTTGTTTTTTTTTTCTTTTTCTTCTAACGTAGATACTGAGATTCATCATACAGGTGCAAGAGAGTTTATTAGCAGGATATAATGGAAAGATAGATAATAGAAACTTGATCCAGTTACTTTCTGGGAAGTCAGCCAAATGATTTTTATCATCAAATGGAAGCCAATCAAACATGCAGAGTGTGTTGTGTGTGTGTAGATCACCCAAATATTTGTTACAGTTGTCTTGCACTCTGACATCAGTCCCATTGTTGTTTTACTTTGGAAGTGTTTAAATCTTCACTTGGCACACTGAGAGTTTTATCCAATACTTAGTTTCTTGAAATTAAGAAATTCATTGAAAGAATAAGTCTCACTTTCCTGGAAAACTGAGAAGGCCTGTTTGGTTTCAGAAAAGAAAACATTTAAAACAGAGGAGGAAAGAATTATTTTTGTTGCAATAGCTGGTAATTGCTGTACATCAACAGGCTTTGTAATGTAGATTGATTAATTTTCTGTGAAAAAAAAATAAAATTCTTCCTTGCCTTATATATTTGGCCAAACTAAGAAAAAAAAAAATTCTGAAAATACATGATGTGTATGCTGCAAGATAGTATCCTTGGTATGTTTGACTTCACTCGGACATTTTGCTGGCCTGGAAAGGGGAAGTCCATGGGTCCCCTCCCAGTGCCAGCTTCACAATATTTTCAAGGTGTCACTTGAAAATGGCTGATGGTGAATGAGGGTGGACCTGCTTTTTGACCACTAAAACTTCTGAGCTTTCTTCATAGCTCAGCTTCCTGGGCAGAATTTCCTGTGCTGAATGAGCTTGTTTAAACAATGGATTTGTGCTTCATTTCCCTGAGTGAATGGTTTTACATTCAGCTCTCTGAAGTTTGGGATAAGCTAAGTCTGTCTTTGAAAGTTCTTTGTGCTGCTTCAGATTTGTAAGACTACTCCAAGGCTGCAGTTCTGTTTAGCTCAAGATCTAAAACACAGTAGTCATTGCAGCTGTAATTGATCCCCACTGAGAAGACATCATAATTCACACAGCTGTACTTTCTCTTGATTGTATGAAGGCCCAGTAAGCTTGTCTTTGATAGGCATATGCATCACTCATCTAAATCCTGAGATACCCATCTTTTAAAACAGGAGCTGTGCAGGAGATTGCAGCAGTAGCATTTCTCTTCAAATTTTGCTGCATGTATTCCTGTGGCTGTCTTTATCATCTAACAACTGTTCAGCAGCTTATGGGCACATTAGAAATATTTCTTTGAGTGGGCAAGTGTAGGGTCCTATTTACTAGACTCACTTGCCAGGCCAGCAGTAAAGGCCAGCGTTAGGTCAAAACAGTAATTTTTAAAACCTAGCATGATGATTTGAGCTCCTACCATTTTAAAATGCAATCAGCCTGCCTGGGGTTTTTCAGTGAAATGCTTGCTCTCATGCTATAAGTGAAAAACAGCCACTTAGCCCAAAGGAGTGATTTCTTCACCTGGGAAGACAGAAACAGGAGAGAAGGGAACTTAGTCATATATGCAAAAAATTTCCAGACCTTCACCAGCATGCAAAACAAAAAGGCTTGTGCTTTGGGAAGAGCACAGAGGAAATAAGATGGTTTCTACATAATATCTTTATGCTTTGTTGCATTGTACTCAGTTTGATGGCTTACATAATTGTGGTTCTGACACTTTGCCACCTATTTTGGGATTAGCTTCTGGACAGAGTTGTTTATCTGGAGCTACAGCTGATTTTTAAGGGTTCAGCTGAGCCATGTTAATTAGCATTCTCTCCCTGCCAACCCCTTCTTGCTAGAGGTCCTTCTGGATTTTCACTCTGAGTCAGACTTTTAGACAGCATTTGTTCAGAATCACTGGTTATGTGATTCCTAAATCCATTTAAAAAATTTACAATCAAGCAATTATATTCTGGTAGCAATAAATTAGTCTTGGCTCTCTGGGCTAACCTGTGGGATTAAGCAATTGATGCTCTTCCAGTATGACAAAAGGCCTCCTGCCTTTTGATTTTATTCCTGTGGAAAGTGTTGCTTACTGTAGGATATTCCTTTCTGGCTTGTTGCCAGTTATTGTAAATACAAAACCACATACTTATACATCTTTTTTTTTCCCAAATAATATTCCACAGTAGTTCCCATGAAAATACTTTATGGGAGTGCAGAAGCAAAGCCATTATTTCCTTATGTTTTGGTTTCTACGGGACATCTTCAGCCTAATTATTGTTCTGAATTTTCTCCATATTTACAAGCTAGAGACAATGCTTGCTCCCTCAGGCTTACTCATATATGAGGAATAGTAAATAAAATAAAATCTAAATTACTTTGATGGACACACGTATTGCTGTCCCCTTGAGCACTGTGTTTGACATTGCCTTTCTTTGTGGTTTCAAATAGGCTATTTACTGTCACTTAAATATTTCAAATGAAGAGTAAGCAGAATATTATAAATATGTGGGAGTATAAAGAAGAATGTCTGAATTGGCAGTTACAAGAGTCTCAGGGCAGTATGTTTAAGCAAACAAAAAATGCTGCTTCCTGAAATATTAGGTTTAGCATTTTAGTGGTATGTAAATATTCACACATAATGATTTCAGAATTTTGTCATTCATGACTAGAGGCCCAAGTCTGGGAGTTAACATTAGGTTTTAAACCCTTAAAAGATCTTATGTGTGAGGCTGAGATGTTATCATTTAAAGTTGTTTTCAAAATATGTGCCTGAAAATGTTTAACCAAGTATCCTGGTGACATAAATATGGTTAGATATCTGCAACATCTTTATCAGCCAGAAGGGAAATTGGCAGAAAGCAATTGTTTCAATCAATAGATTCTCCAAACTCTGATAGCTCCAAATACACATATATACATATGTGTAACAAGCCTGCATATCTACCATTTATTTATAAGTATACATTAATATACTGTTTACAGTAGTACAGTTAAAGTTAAGGATAGAAAACATAAGCAGAAGGCACAGCCTCATCTTCTCTAGTTCTAAAGAAGTCTTTCTCATTTTTTCCAAAACTGAAGGCAAGCAATAAATCTGGAATACATGGCCCCACACCTAATGATGTTTCTGTTGGAAGTTACTGCTACAGCCTTGTACGTGGTTGGAGCTAAGAGATGTCTTATAGGTGCATACCATGCAGTGCTTGCCAAACTCCAAAGTGTGGCTGTGGTGAAGTGAGGTGCAAGACTTGCTTCTGCCTCTCCCTGTGTTGTTCCTCTGTCCCAGACTTCTGAAATCTGTACTCCTGGCTTCCTTTCCTACAGCTGTTGTTGCCTTTAAAGATAGTTCCTACTTTCTGAACTTCAGTTGAAACATCTGGATTGCTTCCTACAACAGGAATTCTAGTAGGTCACAGCAGCTAATCAACCCTGCCAGTAATTTTTTTTCATTATGATCTTCATTCTGATTTGTGTTCCTTTCTGTCTGGTACAGCTTTTTGACTTCATTCTCCTGAGCCTTTGTTTGCAGCTATCCATAAGTGGTTCTTAGTTTGTAAATTCATAATTTGATTTTTAAGTATATTGTTTTGTATATCTCAGCACATCCTGTGAAAATGTAAATGTTCTTAACTTCTTTTAACATTTGAAATAGGTTTTATTTTAATTTCATCTCTTACTCCATGTTATCACATTCCCAGTAATGCAAGTAAATTTATCTTTATGTATTGATGCATTTATTTTGTGACTCAGTCCATTTTATGTAACTCCTATTACTGGTAGAAACAAGTGGTGCAAAGTCTTGCATTTGTCATGCCTGTTTTGCTTGCCTGGATTCCTGCCTTAAAATTAATCTATTAATGAAAGCTTATTTGCTTTTTAATTAGTGATGTTGCATGGAAATAGCTGTAGTCTTTTGGGAAAAGCATCCTCAGTTTTTTCTGCCTTTTTTCCCGCACTTGCAGTGCTAGAGGCAGTATTGATTTGTTTGAGCATTTGATTTCAAAAAACAGTATTTGACAAAATAAAAAGATACTTGCCTCTGACCCCACTGTTCCTCAATCCATGTAGCACCAGCCTGAATCACACTGGGGTTGTCAACCAGGAAAACTCTGTCTCTTAATCACTCTCAAAATCTTTTACTTCAGGCAATTCGGAAGACTCCTGTTGTCTACTATGATCAGAAGGAGAAGGAATTTCCAGTTTGTTCTTATTCTATCTAATATTGCTGCTCTCATTTGTTCTTTTCCCTGGGCACCTTTTCTCTTGCCAGGGCCAAAAAGTGACAGGAAGAAATAGGCAGAGACTCTTGGTGAACTTTGCATGGAGAGCAAAGGAATATTCAGCCTTCTCCCAGGAGCCTTCAAGACTTCAGCTCTTACTTATCTCAATTCTGAGCCTTTCTTGCTCCTAGGAAGTAAAGACTTTTAGTAAAGTAAAGAATTTTATGGATATTTTTGAGGCAAAACCTCAACCAACCTCAACAGGGTGCTGAACCACCTCATTTAAACAGTATTTTACCTAGAAAGGTAGCACTAGATGATCCTTGAGGTCCCTTCCAACCTGCCATTCTGTGATTCAGTATATTAAGCTCTGCCTCCACCACAACCTTTAAAAATGCATTTTATCAGTAACTGAGCCAGAGACAATAGTTGACATGTAATAGGTCACATGTAACATGTGAGGAGAAGTGTGGAGTGGAATTTGGGTATTAAGTTCTGCAGGACAGTCCAATAGTCTCTGTGAAAAATATGCTTACATTTCATAAAAAAGCTGTAGTTAGTTTCAGTGTTAAAACTTAGAAGAAATAGTTTAAATTAATAGGAAGTATTGAAACATTATGGGATGGTGTAATAAGTTCTTATGTGAAATACTCAAGATGAGATCAGTCAAATTTATAGCACCCTAGGTTTAAAAAAAAACCAAAACCAAACATAAACCAAATAACACAAATCCTAAATCAGATATTTTAAAATACTGGATTTATGAAACTGAAGTTTTAATATTGGCCTCCTAAACAAGATGAAGTGCACATTGAATTGAAAGTGTTGGAATACAGAGAATGTTATTTCATGGTGTCAGAAATCTCTGACACTTAATGACTTGTCGTATTCATTTATTCCTCTCCATACTGCAGTACTGTGAACAATGTCCTTAACTAATGGTTACAGTTTTTAAAGGTTTTGTTAGGTTAATAATTTTGGCATTTAATGACTAATATGAAGATTAATAATCTACGTCAAAGCCATGGAGTAGTTTTCATTTGATGCTTTTATGAAACATAAATATTTATCATTGAACTGATTACAGCTTTAGAATAATTTGAAGCACAAAGGGTAGGGAAGCATTCAGAACATGGAAGGATTAGGCAGCTCCTCCTGTATCCTATCCATGTGAGGCTTATTGCACTTGAAGTGCAGCTGCTTGAACTTTGGCAGGAGCAAAGCATTGTGTGTTGGCTCGTGCTAAGCAGTAGCCCCACTCATTTTTAGTAAGATATAAAACTGTAATGCTTGTGAGTAAAACCAAGTATCTGAAAAGTAAGCTAAAAATGCTTTGGTTTTTAGGTTAAAATTGTGTTACCAGTGTAGGTCTCCATAGTGTGCTTCAGCTTTCTTGTCAACATGAGGTTGTATAAACATCTAGGGGGTGAACAAGAGGTTTGTGTTCCCCTTTTCTGTGGGAGAAGTGCAGTGAATCACATGATGGGGCTTGCATCCATATGTGACAAATGTGTGATTATTTGATGTAGGGGAAGCTGTGGCACATGAACACCTGTGTGTAACTAGAGGTGTCTGCCATAGACACACAGGAAAGGAGGCATTAAACCATGACAATATACCCAGCTATGGTGAATTTTTGTCTTTTTTCACCTCTCATATTGACTCACTGGAGTTAGACTAAAAGAGTGCTTTCTTCAAAGGTGAATAAATACCTACTATGGTGGTCTTTTTAATTTTATCAGTCGTTACTGGAAGCAAATTAAACTAATGTCATGCTTTTGAAATCTTCCTCCTACTCACTAAAATTAGTGATGCTGCTGATGTAGAGTTGAGCTGAAAATGTTTTTCAACAGATATGCTAAGTAGGAAATGATGCTGTTTAATGTGGTTGAGAAGTTGCTATTTTTCATTCCTCATTCAGCGAATAAGCAGGTGTACAGCAGACAGAATAATGTTATGCCAAATTAAGGTCCTCTTTTACACATGGCATTGAGAATTGATTATTTAAATTAGACTTTTTACTTATCAGACATTAAATACACCATCAGCATTTCATTCTGCTTTAAGTCAGCCGTGTCACTTAATGATTTGATAGTATGCAGAACTGTGAACACTAAATGCAGAATCTTTATCTGTGTGTTAAAATTCATGCTAGAAGAATGTCGCTTATATTTACTGCTATAAGAAATACGTGCAAACTCAAAACTGAAAGGAGTGTATGCATTTGAAATTTATTGTTTGTGTAATCTGTATGATTCATGTATGGCAAAAAACAAGTTACTGTAATGATGAAGAAAGTATTTTTTCCCAGTGTCTTTAAAACTGGTAAGGCACCAAGTGCCACTCTGGCCTAGTTCACCATGGTAGTGAATTCATGAAAGGCAGACAAGGAGATTTAGTTGTGTTTGATAGAATTTACTTTCACTCTTACCATTCAGAACTAGAAGTCTGAGAGTCTTCCACTTATTGAACATTACCAGGTAACTATAACTGATCATAAGGGAGTGTCTTTATTCTCAGTTAATTAAGCACACCTTCCTCATTGGAAATGACTGTAGTAGTACCCAGAGGGTAAAAAATTATTAAAAGAACATCAAAGAAAATAGAAGTTAGCAAATTAGCATTTTCCAATCTCTTTCTTTTGCAGTTCTGCTGCAACAAAGTGGAAAAATCTGTAGTTTTAGTTTGTTTGTTTTCTTATAGTTAAGATACAATGCGTCTTCCAAGTGTCTGTGTTGTATGCATTTGTGTGTGATATTGTCTTTGGTAAGGCTCTGGTGTAAAGAATACATGAACAAGTCAGAAGCCTTTATAAATGCATTTTAGATAGTACTTTTTAAAAAAATTTTTTTGGAGAGAAGAATGGATCAATTGGATCCAGGCAGGTAAGATATGAGAATCTTTTATTGAGATAAAGCTTATTATGATCATGAAAAATCTGATTCAAATGGCTGACAGGTTTTTTTTATTCAGATAGGATCTTTTATTCCTAGGGATGCAAATTTATCTCAAGTCAACTCATTGTACTTGGAATTTCTTCTGACAATTTAAGCTGAAGAGTCTACAAAGCTTCAACCTAAAAAGTTCAGTATTTCTCTAGAACAGTGTTAGAAGTGAAAAGGTGGATTTACCTTGTGGATTATCCTGGTTGGGAGGAGAGAAAAGAGCAAACCAGTGGTAATAAAAAAGATTGTACTCAGTGAGCTTTTGGCATGCTAGCAGAAGTCACACAGAGATGTTTCTCAATGCTTCTGTGATAATACATATTGCCAGGTAGTTTTGTCTTATGTCAATGATTTAAAATAAGTAGGTCTGAAACTCCCCTCCAAAATCTTGTAAATGCCAAAGTAACTGAACATTGTGTTTGGTTGTTTTTGTTTCCAAGGCTGTGAAAAATTAATGTTGAGATTTATTATCTCCTTTTGCCTTTTTAAATAGCCAATAATTCACAGAACCCTATAATATCCTCTGGATGATAGGGAGAAATACTCTGGTTGTGAGCATGAGGTGGTGTCCTGGGATGGGTTTCTCTTATTGGTATTTTTAGAATTGATGGCCTATTAAAACTGAATTGATTGATGCTGAATACACACAAGGGAATTCAGATGATTATGTGATACTCAGATGGTGATTTTTGATACACACAATAAGCAGAACATTTGTGTTATTAGTAATGAGCAATAGATAATAAACCTTGTGCAGTACTGTGTATTACTTTTTGAAAGTAACCATGCAAATACAGCAATATATGCTTGCTAAAGGACAAGCACATTAATCCAGTCTTACTTTCAGCTTTCATTGGAACTGACATGGACTCCTGGTCCAGGTTAGCTCAGCTCTGTTTGCTGTCTTTTGCTGCAGAGAGAACCAAGAGTTTTATGCATCTTCTGTCAACTAAAACATTCCATTTAGCTTTCTACTTCTGTATCTAGGGCCAGGTCCTTTATTCCCACAATGTATCATGTGGTATGGGAGCTCAAATGCAGGAAATAATTCAGAAATCCTTCTGTGCCATCAGGTAAAGACAGTTTCTGACTTAAAGCCCTTCACTGGCCTCATCAGTCTGTTATCTTGGGGAGCATCTTTCTTGCTATTAGTGTCCTTGATACCTCAACAACAGGTGTAGGAATGTTGCATTTTCTGGAGAATCTCTCTGGGTGTGTCCTGAATTTCTTTCTGTTTTTCACTTACCCCTCCATCCTTTGCCAGAAACCCTCTGGCATCTCCAGAAATGGAAAGCAACTGTGAAGTCACTGGAGCACTCAACACAGGTCACCAGTGCACGAGGGTCTCCTTAATCATTAAATTCATCAGGGCTTTCTGAACCTAAGTCATAAATTGTTAACTCACAGCAGCCCCACCCCTGGTTGTGTTTTGAATGGCCTATTTCAGTGTTCGGTTTCTAAGCTTATTTGGATGAGAAGAGCTTAAGATCCTATGTAACATTCAGAGGTCAACAAGATAGCAAAGCATTCTGCTGCAAATAAGCCATCTGTGGCTGTCGGATCAGTGCATGTAGTGGCCTAGGCTGCACACTTATCCAGGCTCATGAAAAGTGCCATGGAAGCACGACTGTTGATTCAGGCAGCTAGCAAGGCGCTCAGAAAATTGGTTTAAACAGGCATTTGGTCAGATATTACACGTAGCTCAAGTGTACCCAGGCCTTTCACTTTAAAGACTATGTAGGTGCTAACCGTTTCATGGAGTTGAGGGCTTTCCCATGGAAGTTTTAAAAACCACTAATTTTCTTTTAATATCACAGTCCATAAACCCCAAATTAGAAATTAGCTTTGACCTGCACGCATGTTCCTCACTGACAATGAAAATTCTTCGGTAAATTATGTTGCTCTTTAAAGTGAGAATAACATAATTCTTAGGGAAAAAAGTATTTTTTTCATGGCAATAGTAACTAAGGCTTGAAGCACAAGTACTAGATTTTTTTTCTTCACTGAATGTAAAGTGTGGAGCCTTCTAATGTTAAGCCTTGCTTAACTTCATTTCTAGAGACAAATCCCATTCCTATTTTCTGTCTTTTCCAAATCTGATCACAATGACCCTTGTCATTTTGTGAACAATTTTGTCACCAAACCATTTTTACTAACAAGCCACAAACTACACAAGTGGTGTCATTGTTTGTTTATTATAGGTTGGTACTTATACAACCTTGCAAATATTAAAATTACTAATATAAAAGCTCAAGAACCATGAATCTATCACTTCTACCCTCACAACCAATCCACTGAAATGCAAATGGAATTTTCAATTGACTCCTTTTGGAGTTGTCTTCTGTTTCACTGGGCTGCCATCCCATGGCCCTGGGAAAATGGGAGCTGCTTGTTCAAACTCCTCCGTGGAAACCCTAGGAATTTCACACTGAGATTTCATAGTGATCAGAATTGAGCAAGGTGGAGGAAGGAGCAAGTAAGGTCAGAGTATGTCCATGGTAGGTGCTGTGCCAGTTTCAGATTGATATATGGGTGAGGGGTGATAGTATGTTCATCTCCATCCTTGCTAAGGTGATGCAAATAGTCTTGAGGAGGAACAGGTTTCTTGGAGAGGACTTTCCTCAAAGATAGGAGAGGGAATTTGACTGTGATAAGTCAAAAGTGTTTCTTGAGGCATCAGAAACAGTTTTTCCAGTTAGTTGTCTTTTTGTGGAGTGGGAAACTGCTGGGAATAAAGATCCTCTTCTACTGGTCTCTCTTCTCAAGCTATCCTGAAGGCACTGTGGTTTGCAGAATGCCTCACTGCTGTCCACTAAGCTCTTGCTTTCCCTTAAATCTTTTCACATTTAATATTACCAAATGAAAACAAAAGTGAAGAGGAAAAGAGGAACAACGAAAAGAGAAAGCAAGAGAAAGTGTCTGAAGTTACCCAGTGACAAATTCAGGGAGATTTTTTTTCTCCACTTCCCTTTCATGACCTTCCTCTAAGGAGGAAGCAATTGATACACTATATGTGAACAAATTAATTTACTTCTGTGGAAGTACTTGATGAGTACAGCATGCCTACAAGTTTGGAATAAAATGACATTCCAAAGCCTTCCTCAAGAGTAGATGTTTATTCTATTTAGCTGTGAAGTTACTGTGGCTTTTTTTTTTTTCTTAGCACATCATGTCAAATCACTTAACTCTCTTAAAGCCAAATGAAAGTCAACATTAACAAGTACATTTTGAGTTAGAAAGATTACAGTGCTGTAAGATAACATGAATATCTACATTTATTTGCATATTTAAAACTAATATTTGAAGTGAAAGAGAATCAACGTAGCCTAGCAAGTTGGATAACCTTTCTATTAAAAAAAAAATATTATTTTGGAGTAATTTAATAGAATTCATATTTTAAGGCTCTAATGAAAACTGTTTCTTCTTCCTGCCCCTAATAAAATAGTTTTTGTGTACAACAAGTTTCATTTTAACCATAATTCAAAAAAAAGAGCATGCATGTTACTTATGACTTTCCTGCCATTCTTTCTTTTGTTTCTGTATTTTGCTCTTAGGTTTCCTCAGCACATTGTTAGAACTAACCCTGGCAAGAAGGTGATTGATATGGCTCTTTGTGCCTTGGCTAAATAGCTAAACACACAGTGTATTGTGTCTGCACACAGGGAAAAAATGAAATGCAATTAAATTCATTTCAACTTCAGTAACATGACATTTCTGTTTCTTTCATGTCAGCCTATATTCTCTTCCATAATCAGATTTTGTAACCCTTTCTATAATGTCTCCTCACTTCAGCAGTCACTAAATAGGATGCTTGTGTTGCAAGTTAATTAGACATTCTCATGTGCCTGGGTTGACATTTCCCAAACCTTTCGTGTAGATTCCACATCTTCTGAGAGAGCACATTTCACTGGACACTTGGCTGTGAAGCACAAACTCCATATCCACTCTGGAATTCTCCATATTTGGCTTTGCAGAGGCTTGTTGTGTTCCCAACTGTACTATTTCTTAAAATATTTCAGGCGGTAGGAAGGGTCTGTATATTAGGAGAGATTTTTCAAAACCACAAAGAAAACTCCTGGGAAACAATTGTTCACTCTTTGTATTGACAAAATCCAGTAGGGCAACACAGCCTTTCACAGCAGGTGCCAGTAAGAATGCAGGAGAGTGATGGGAGAGCAGATGAAAAGGGGAAGGAAGACAAAAGATCTCCCTCATCCAGCTCTTTTTTCCTTAATTGTAAATTACAAAAATACACAATATCAATGCTTAGCTCTAGGGAAAGCATTTGTAGATTCCAGTGAAGGGTTAAAAGAAGCATGAGGGGGGGGGTGAGTTAGGTTCCTATCTAAATGTACCTTAAAAACTAGGTTTCAAAAGTCATCTTTAAGTTCAGTGAGAATTATTATGTCCTAATGAAAAATACATAAGTGACTCCCATTAAAAAAACCTTGAAGGAGAACGCCTATCATACTTGCAGATTTCCTTGGGTACTGAGGCGTTGTTGTACTATTAATTTCTTCTTTGTTTTAGCTCCAGTGCCCCATCCCCCAGCCTTATCTCCCCATCTCTATCCACCCTGTACTGTTGTTTCCTATAATTAGTGAAGATACACATCTGTCTTCAGGCTACCACCTAATCTCTAAGGCCATATGGGTAAATGGAATATAATTATTATTTGGTAGAAACTAAGCCTTCTGCACATGGTTGTATTGCTCTTGTTCTTTTTAAAACAGGCAAATTGAATCTGTGATATAGTAGGGCTTGGAGGCTGGGGTTAGTCCTTTCAAAGTACCTATTTTTTAGATGGAAATTTCATTGTGTTAAATTTGGGTGGGAATTACGCCACTTTGGGAGGAATTCTGACACGGTGTTACCACAATATGCAAGCACCCTCCGTATTGTGAAGAAATCAGTTGTGGTTATATGCAAAATATTAACAGAGGTCATTTTTTGTCCCCCTCTTTTTCAGTTATTTTTATTTCAGTTGCTGCGAGGACTGTCTTACATCCACCAACGTTACATTTTGCACAGGGACCTGAAACCACAGAATCTTCTGATCAGTGACACGGGGGAGTTAAAGCTGGCAGACTTTGGTAGGCAAGCAGTTAATTACAAGTCTCTTATAATGTTGTAGGAATGTCAGACAGATGGTTCCATTGATTTCTCTTCCCCCACCCTATTCCTTAGACACACCTTCTTCATTGTAGATAATTGCACATTTTTCTCTTGAGTGAAGAAATTGATTATGGTCAACAAAATGCTTGATTAAAAGGGAGTAAGTGAAAAACAAATACATTCTCCAGTTCTCACCAGGAAGATAATACTGAACGTATTTCAGTTTTATTTACCATGAGACCTCTGAATTAGACTTTAAAACCTTTAAAAAAGGAAAGAAAAAGAGAGAGCTGAGGAAATATGTAGTATATGAAGAGCACTTTATTCAGGCAGCTCCACAGTTGTGGAGATCCAGATTACCTTTCATAAAATGGTAATTGAAAAAGACTGAAGGACACAAAAATAATATTCCTTCTAAAGAACAAAGGAAACAAGGATCACCTGGACTGCTTTCAGTATCCATTAGCCCCTTATGGGGAAGCCTCATGTGGAGGATAAAAGCAGGAGAAAATGTCCACTGAAAGGTTAGCCTTTTGGCTTTTTTTAAAACTAATTTTTAAAAAATACTTTTTTAGTGTCTACACAAGTGCAGTGCTCTTTCCTCTCAAAATCATTGTGAATGCCACTGAGGAAAACAGCAATGTTTTTCTCTAGTAATTTTTACAAAATGTTGTAGGTATTTCTTTCCTGTAGGTCAGCTTCTCAGCTACATCTTCCTGCAGAACTTCTGAAGTTAGCTGAAAATGTGACCTATCAGGTTTTCTGAAATGTTTTATTATTGTGATTGCTATCCACATTGGGCTTCACATTTCATTCACCAGCAGTAATGAGGGAGCCTTATGTGCTAATTGGCAATTTCACTGTTAATGTAGTCATGGGTTTTTTTGTCTTTTAATTAGCGTTACTGCAATTAACAGCTCAGTGTGTAAAATTTGCTGTGCTAGAAAATGTAACAAGACTTCAGGTAGACACAGTCCATGAGAACTTGTTGGGTCTTTGGATTGTAAGGCAACTAGAGAAATTATCTCATTTTACGTACCACTTTCTGTTGCTGTTTTTCAAAACTTGGAACATGCCAGAAATGGTTTAGATATGCCTAAAAAACCCACATTCCTGTGTGTTACATTTTACTGTGAGATTTAATCTCTTCAATACCTGGAACAAATTAATCATTAAGTATTTTTTGTAGTGAAGGAAACAGTGTAGCTGGTCCTTTGCTGAAGGTGGGATGCTTTTCAAAATGACCAGTTTTGCTGTGTAATTTACATGTCTAAAACACTATGAACTTACCTGACTTCCAACTATGCCCATATTTTAAGTCCTTCATGAGATTATGTTGATGATGCTCTAGCCTTGGTGGATATTGAAGACTCTGTAGCTGATCTTACAAACCATTTTGTATGTAAAATGCTTCATATTGTGTGGGATTTTAAACAGGGCAGTGCTGAAGCTTTTTATCTGTTTTTGGGTGGGAAGAGGGAGGCTGCAGACTTTTCAGCTGTGTTCTTAGGAAAGAAAAAAAATCACCTTTCACCAGCACTGTTAAATGCCTTGCTGGAGGTGGAAACCAGTCAATGAAATGTCCAGGTTGGCTTCTCTCTGGTTGTATTGTGTGATGTTGCCACACAAGAAAGTGTGGAATGAGTTTTTTGCCCTGCTGTAGTAGGAAATGTAACCATGACTTCTGCTGAAGTTATAGCCTCATTGTGACACTATCCCAGTGATGACATCAAAGACAGGATTTTCCCAGCTTTGTATTGACCATTCTGTATTATTTTGAGAGAGATTAGAGATGTGTAAGTACAACAAAGTAGTAGTAGACAGGAGGAGACATATAAATGTGTAATATTGTGGAGGGTATTTTTTTTTTTTATGTCTGTCCTGACCTAACAAAAACATCTGTATAATCAGTTCTTAGATACTGAGTGAAGATTATCTATCTCCATTTTTTTAAAGGTTTCTTTTCTTTTATGGCTCTTGACCTCGTAAAATTGAAAACCAGATGGGTTAAATTTCTCTTCTGAGAAGCAAGATGAAAAATTAGAAGTGATGAGGTTAAAGTCTAAAGGGTCACAACCTCTTTCACTGCAGGCATGAGAAATGTGAGCAGACCCGTGTGCTTTCAGTGTGCACCCGTGTGCATATTTACTTATTTAAAGGCTGAATTATTATAGATCGTCTTCCACCTTCCCAGTACAAAAGCCTCTTAAACAAGATGTAAATACAGTCCTGTTTCTGTTCATGTTTTTCTCCCATGAATAACTAATTTGCAATAATGTGCTTGGAAAGGAAGTCAGTTTAGATTGTATATTTGATTAATTACATGAGGAGGAGTATGGAAATTAGAGAGATGGGTGTTTTGCTTTCAGATTCACTCAAGGCAGGAGAGAACCTATCAAGAAATCATTTTCTGTCATAGATAGGATTGACTTTTCTAGCACAATAAATATAAAATCCTAGAGCAAAGGCCTTTTAGTCTCTAAGGACAAGACCTTCAGATTTTGGTTTCATAAGTTTACAGAAAATCAACAGCATGGACAATGCTTTTCATTTGGCGTCGGGCTTATTTAATCTCCTTGGTGCAGGATATCAAATATAAAAGCTGTCTGTTGTGGTTCATAGTTCTTGAAAAAACAAGGTAAAAGAAAGGGTACTCACGCCTGCCAGTGCATTGCACTGTGGCTGAAGTGGAATCTTTGAATAACTGGGCATATGTTTTTCTACAGCAGGGCTCCCAGACATAGATACTCCACTGTGTGGGAGTCTTTGTTCAAATGAGCGATGGTTTGCTTTTCTGCTCATTGTGCTATAGCTGCTAGGAAATGAACATTTATGAGAAGACTCAGCAGTCAAATGAAAAGGGAGAACAGAACACAGAGGCTTTACCAAATTAAAAATGAATGAGCTATAAAAAATGGCTTTCTTGAGAAGATATAATAGGGGAGGCTGCATCTTGAATAGTTGTTGCTGTGAAAAATAGTCCTTGAACTCCATTCCTGTATTCTTTTTTCAATCTAATTAAAATTCCAAAGGAAATTAAAGTATATAAGAAATTATTCTTATGAAATTATTAAATAAGTGCAAGAATTTTTTGATCCTGTGGTGTGCATTTGACTGTGTATGGTTTTGTTCATTTTCCCCACAAATATATCTGTCAAGTAGAAATCAAGTGTTGTAAACCTTTATTGAGTAACACCATAAGCAATTACAAATTTAAATGCATAGAGGCTTGTGCTTGATGCTAGTTACCACACAGACTTGGCTGCATAGATGTTCCTTAGCCTTTGGTTAGTGGGTTATTCACTTTAACTTTTCTTTTGTACTTCATCCACATGCATTTGTTTGACCTTTGGGTGTGTATTGACTTAAAAAAAAAAAAAAAGGAAAATCTTTAAGCCTTTGCTTAGAAAAATCCTTAAGCACTTTCAAAAGCAAGGTATGTTTCTAGTATAAATGCACTTACTATTATTTTTATGTGTGGGAACGGTTCAGAGCTGTGCCAGGGGATGTTTAGTCTGGATATTAGAAAGCATTTATTTAAAGAGAGGGTAGTCAAGCACAGGAACAGGTTTCCTGGAGAGGTGGTTAATGCCCCAAGCCTGTCAGTGTTTAAGTGGCATTTGGACAATGCCCTTAACAGCATACTTTAATGGGGTTTTTTGTATATAAGAGCTACATACTATGACCAGTGTCATGTGTCTTTTCAGTGATTCAGTCTTGGTATTGAGCTATTGTAGATGCTGATATAAAGCAAGATTGGCTAACCAGTTGTGTTTGCATCCAGATTATCATACTTAATAAACTCCATCTCGAAGTCCCTAAATAGCTGTTAACAGCCAAGCAGGAGGTGAGACCCACTTTCTCTTTGGGATTTTCCAGGGAGGATTTACTCTTTCAAGGCATTGATTCTTATTCCATGTCCCAAAACAGCCACTAACAGCCTAATATTCTGACTCTTCCAGGGACAATGTGGACCTTTAATCTTGATCACGGTATGGCTACTCTTACGTATCCTTTAGTTAGAATAGTTTTGTGCTTTTTTTTTACTTGGTATTTGAAACTTTCCAAAAAAAGTATTTACATAGCTTTTGAGGGTAGGCACAATGACATCACCATTTGATGCACTGAGAAAATCCTTAGGGAATCCTTAGGGAAAAAACATTTAAACTTGGCCAGCATGTGAGGCAGTGGTAGCATTTCTGAGGCTGAGAGAAACTGGTCAAATCTGTAGTAGGGCCCTAATATTGCTTTATCTTTGGGGTCTTCAACCTGCTGCTGGGGAGTGTATTTTAGGAGTTGTTTGCTTCTGAAACTTCTCTACAGCCATCTTTCAAATTTCTCTTTTCTGCAATGCCAGCAATAGGAGTGAACACCACAAAGTTTGAAGATCTCTTTGGTCTCTGTTTTGGGATTATACAGCCATTGTAAGTGTAAGGATCTAAGGACCTTCAATGTAGTAACATCTTTTGGGTGATTTTTTGATTCTTTTTAGTACATACCCTGACTAATGGCATGGTTCCAAGACACAGTGTAAGACCATGGCTATTCAGGTACCTGAGGAGCAGAAGTGCAAAATACATTTTCAAGGCATGAAACAGTAGCGGGTCTAGAAGCTTGTTAGCTTGACTATAATTTGCAGAGATAGGAATTTGCTAATTGATTGTTTTATTAGTGCCTCTACTACTTATTATCTTTATTAACATTTCCCCTTTCCTCCTGTTCTCTGCCCTGATTTTTGATTATTTTGATCCTTTAAATAAATACTTAGAGCTGTGGTAACATCACAATGAATTCTATTGTTGCCAGGTGAGAAGAAGCATCAGGAATTTAGGGCTTTAGTGCTTGTTCCTGCAGTCAGAGAGCTGCTCTTTCTTTGGCTTTGGAGAGAAAAGAGCATCAGAATTTTCATGGAAATGTCTTTGCTTTACTCTCCCATATAACACTGACTCTGAAGCTTTTTCTGTCAGTTTTTTGTTGTCCTTTGGGATCTCCCTGGATGAGTAAGGAGCTGTGAGAGATCTGTATTGTGGTGAAAGGCCTGCCTAAAGCTTTCAGAGTTTTGTTAATATAAAGCCCTGTGATGCATCAGAGGAAAGAATCAAGGAAGTATGATTGAATCATGCATCCATCAAGATACATAGGATGATTAGTAATAGCAGGAGCAAAGAGGCCTGAGATTTGTAGTAAAGAGAATTATACTCGATGGACTTGCATTTTAAAAGTGCAGCTGAGTATTAAAGAGGATGTTTTAGATTTTTCAGTGGGGAGCATGTTGGGGATGTGTCAAGAGGGACCAGACTGTTGCTGTATAGTTAGCTTACTGTTAAAATGATTAAAGCTATGTTGACAACTTAAAGACAACTCTGCAGTTTTTCACAGTAAGAATCCCGTAAGCAATTTCTTTATAATGTACTGTGTAAGATTCATATGAAATGTTGGATGCATGAAAGATTGCTTGCCTGGATAACTGCTGTGGTGTTCTGTGTGAAAACTCTACAGGGCATCAGTTCTTGAAGATGCTGGTATGAGGAGCTGTCATAGAACTGGTGCTTTATATTGTCAGTAACACTTGAAACTGTTTGCAGAGCTCCTCTGAGAGCATATCTGGTTCTGTAGGTTGACTTCCTCTGGGCTTCATGGCTTCCAGCAAGCCCAAGAAGCAGTGAACCATGGCCTGCAACATCCCGGCAGTCGGGAGGAGCTGTGGGAGCAGGGAGAGTCACTTCTGAGGCTTCTGCCTCAATGGCAGCCTGGCTGGGCTGGAATCTGCCTGGGTTTTTGTCATCAGAGGCTTCTGCTGATAACGAGAATGAGCCTCCCCCAGATGTAGGCCCACAGACCCCTCTAACATCCTGTCTGAATTGAACAGTGTCAGTGTCGTCGCCTCTAGTAACAGCCTTTGAAATCTGAAGACTTCTTGTTCATAACCCCCTGGAAGTTCAGTAATGGGTTTCTTTGAGGATTCTATTTGCAGTAAGTATCAAGAAATGAAGATGGCTTCAGTTTCAAAGTTGTAAGTTGAAAAAAAAGAAGTGGGGAACCAAGGAAAGTGAAACCCAAGAAACTCAAACTTGAGTTAGTTTGCAGGCCTTTCTAAAACATTTATTTCTTTAATCAGCTGCAAATACAGCCTTTTCCATTGCAAGCAGCAGCTGATAATTCCTTTCATGGTGGCATCTGGAGGCCTGAAGCAGCATAGCAGACTGTGCATTCAGTTCAGTTGTCCTGGTGTAACCTTAAATGTATACAACCGAGTCAGGGAAAAACCCCTTGCCATCTCTGTTGCTTTCTAGATCCAGGGAAATGGAGGTCAAAGCCTTGGAGAAGAGCTGGTAGGTAGTTAGAGGACCTTCAAATCTTTCCTCTTGAAGGAGGGATTGAAGTTGCAGGCTGTGAGGGTACTGTGGACCCAGAGACCTATGGCAGACTGCTCTTAGTTATTTGCTTTCCCAGGATGAGAGGCTTTCCCTCCACTCCCAAATCTTCCTTCTTACTTTCTAATAGTATACCTGGGTTCTGCCAGGGAGTAGCCAAAGCTGCTTCCTTCCCCTCCCAGCAGCAAGAGCTTGCCATGCTCTTCCAATGACCTTCTATCATCTTGCCCCGGTCTGTGATTGAGAGGAAGAGGAGTTGCATATATAGCAAGAAATCTCAAGTGACAGCAATGCAAAGGGCATTTTTCTGGCTGAAGATTTTTCAGTTTTCTGGCATTTTGGCTGAAGATTTCCTCTGTACATTGTTTTAGAGGTGAAGGTGTAGGAGAATATGTGGTCCGGTGCCACCGCAGATGCTTCTTGCTTCTTATATCTATTTGGTTTGTTGTTTACACTGTGAACCTCCATCTAATTTACTTCATAGATCTGATGGTTTTATTGATGTATCAGGTAAATCTAAGTAAAAATTACTACTGTGAGAGTCAATACAGGAAGAATACCTTATGGATAGAAACTGGGTTTCATAGTCCATGGAGAAAGAATAGATTTGACTCAGGTTTACTTATCTGCAGGTACTAAGTTGTAGAAACTGTGAGGTTTCAGTTTTAACTAAGATTGCAACTTCTCTTTTCTAATAATAAATGCAAAGTACAGCAACACACTAAATTTTTGTCCTTGTCAGTGTTCAGTGATGGCTTTTTAACAGTTGAAATTATATTTTTTTAAAAAATACCAGTCTTTTCAGCTATTACTAGAGTAAATGATGTTACTTAAGCTCTTCCCATTAAGAAGCACTATGTAGGTTTATTGGCTGAAATGGAAAACTTCTAAATATTTTTTTAAACCATTAAGGAACTGGAGATTGGTGTGACTCATTAAATGGGTCCCCTGTTAAACAAGTCTCAGATTACTTAGGAGTTCAATTGTTACAAGTTAGAGTTACACTGAGCCTTTAAATAGAAGGAAAGCATCTTAATTATCCATTAAGGACAATAAAGGAAGTTTGTTATGACACCATTAAAACAACTGTGATGAAAAATCTGTTTCAGTGTTTTGTACTTAAGAAGAACATGGGATTTAGATGTCATCTGCAGTGCAGCTAACTCAGTGCTCACTGTGATATCGTGCCATTATCAGAATCATGTCTTTTTATTGTCCTGCACTCTCCATCCTAGTGTCAACGAGGCAGTTATGTGATAATTGCAAAAAAACCTCATGGAGAACTGTGATCACTTCCTATAGAAGAGAGATCCATCCATCCAAATTAAGCTGTAGATATATTTAAAATCTTGGCAGTAATGAAAGGTGATTTTTTAATTGATAATAAACCTTATTCAGTCATGCAACAGTGTTCTCATCAGTTTTACACTAGAACATTTTCTTTTTCTGCACATCTTGCTTCTGTTACAAACTTAGTCCATAAACTTTTGACTAATATGGCTACAAGCCACTGTCTTTAAAATATTGAACTTTCTTTAAAGCATTATTGTTTCTGAAGCATATTTGCTTGTTTCTGATACAGCAGTTACAGGGGAAGACAACTACTATGGTCATGGTAAAGCTTTCAAATCCTGGTTGATCCCATAGTATTCTTTCTTTGCTTTCTTGGTGGTTGATTGTGGTTTTGTTTAACATTTCCTTATTTAAGAGAGCATACTGTATTATATAGTGAGGAAATTATATCAAGTGTTGAAATAATTTTAAGTTCATTAATGTATTAATAGTTATGCAGATTTATTTTACACAGGAAATAATCAGCTGTGTGGAAATTAAAGTATAAGTGGAAAAGGTGCGGATTAAAGTAGAAAGAATTCATCATCAGTCAGAACAAAAATATTGATAGGCAAAGAAAGATTAACATGAACAGAGACTTGCAGTTCGTTAAGAGAAATGTGCCATCTAACACTATAGGAAATATTTCCATAATTGAGATTGCATTTTAAACAAGTGATGGCTCTGTAATTTATAACATAATTTGTATTGTCCTCCGACAGTTTAAAGCCTTACTTTACTGCAATACCACCACTTTTTATCAAGGTAATTTTGAATAATTAATGCAGGGTTTTTTCATTCCTTCTGAAGGACACAGTGCTGGATATATTACTATAATTATAGATGCACAATTCATACTGATGAAAATGAAAATCATGCTTGCAGGTCTCCTGCATTATGATGAGAATTACCCCTGCAGCAATTGGCCTTCGTGATAGCCAGAAGAGGTCAGGCAGTGCTTGTCTTAGTAACACTTAACACTTCTCTAGTGATTTACATTTCCACAGAGCTGTACAAATAAATTTTAACACTACATAGCTACCCTTATCTATGTTACAAATAACCACCTTTGCCTGACCTCTTGGTCTTGAAATTTGAAAGACCCAAAGTTACCCATATTAAAACTGAGAGATTAGGAATCAGCAGTTTTTTATCTGGGTCATGTGGGAACACCTTTTTGCTTGGGGAGGAATTGCTGCTGCATGACTTTCATGTTATGTGGTAGGGAGAATGGCTGGTTAGATCTTCACCTTGTTGAACATGCCCAAACTTTCTGCCAAGGTCAGGTCAGCTTTTCCCATCTTTAGCTTTTATGTCTTACAATATGTCAGATCATAGAACATTTTTTTTTCTGCTGTCATTGGAAGTAATTCAGGAGAAATCCAGATGTTCATCTCTTTTATTACCACCCACAACTGCGAACATACACCTATCCTTATTACAGCAATTTTTAATCATTCATACATCAAATTTTTCAGTTATATTTGATTGAAAGTATATTTCAGTGTAATGGTATTTCAAGTTAGGTATTAATTGCAGTGGGCTGATTTTATTGTAAAAACAGATACTGACTACAAACCACTAGAAATGAAAAACATTTTTATGTTATTATGGGCATCACTGATTTTACATTCTGGATCCTTCAAGCAGACTGCATATTTGACTCAAGTTTGATCTCTACAACTTAGAGAAAAAACCAAAATAAACTAAAATAAATAATAGCAATTTGAAAAAAAAAAAAAAAAAAAAAAAAAAAAAAGTAAGAAAAGAGGCAGTAGCTCACTGAAATGTACTTTATGAACACAAATGCCTAATGATAGCTTCTTGAACATTTGGTGATTTTTTGCCCATTCTATCTTGTAAGGGCTCACAATTACCAACACAGGTAATGATGCTAAGTGAGCTGTGCTCACTTGTACTTATGATTTACTCATGCATGCAAACTTCAAGTAGTAAATGGTCTAAATAAAGCCTGAAAGGTTTCAAAAGTACTAATAATAGCACAGTGATATGTGGTCAATATAGTATTAGGGATCTTTTGTTTGCAGTCTACAAGTAGTTTTTATCAAGCATTGCATGTAGAAGTACACCTTTGTCCTTTAATTAAGTGAAATATTAGATAAAAGAATGACTTGATTTCAGTACTAACAAATTTTTACTTGTTTTTTTTCAGTTACAGTGCAGGGTTCTGCAATTCTGATGACTTAGTAGGCTTCCATCTGTACATAATAGACTAGATTAGGTTATACAGCTCCAATTTTGCCTTCCTGGCAGTGGTATCACAATGTTTCAGTATCACTTTAGGAGAAAGATGCTGCATGAGGAACATTTGCTTTTTAAGCTACATATTTCTGTAATTATGCTGCTAAGGCACAGCATTAATACTCTTCTAATGTAACCTTTTGAAAAATTAAATTGTCTGTTTTCATGTCTTCTTTTTCTGTGACAAAATTGTATTATGAACTGATTAGGTGGCTCTGCAGGAATACAGATGCCTGATTACTGATGCAAAGTCAAATAGTCATTTAGTCCTAAGGATATTGCAATGTCTCTCACATAAAACTTTCCTTCAAAGATTTGTGATTCAGCTAATTTAAGATGACATATACATTAAATGAGCTTTGAGGAGTGATTCAGCTGAACAGGTGAATCTGGGACTCTGCAGATTCCTGTCATAAGATGTTGCTTCATAGTACTTCTTTACAGAAGCAACACCATGTACACAGATTTCCTGAATAGTTTTACACTTAAAGCAAAGTAAAAACAGTTTTTTAATTCCGTGAAATCTTTATCTCCTATTATGTTCTTTGTGTTACAAAAATCTGAAATATTTGAGAAAATATAGTTTTGGACGAGTGCCAGTACTTTCAGGTAAATTTTTAAATTTGAACCAGTACAGTCAGACGTGATTTTAGATGCTGTGGGTGTTATCTAGTATATAATGATGTGATAGTGCATGCAAAACCTACTGCAGTGCTTCAACAGAACAGCAAAGACAATGGTTTACCTGCTAAGGAAATCTGTAAGCTGTAGAGTGTAGCATATTGTAGCACTGACAAAAATTAGCTGAGTATTTGTCGTATCTGCAAATAGTCTGACTCGGGTACTGGGAGCAGCCTGGATTAAACTCCATAATCACCATACCAGACAGAGAAGCCATGGTTGTAAAGATGAATCTGGATAATGAAATAAATACAGCTGCATCCTGCAGAGTGGAAATGTATGCTCAGGTGACACCTTAGCTGGAAAGCAGGCATATCAAACTTAATTGTGTTGGCTGTGCTGTAGAGAGGCCAGAAGTCAGTGGCTGGTAGTGTCAGAATTATTCTGTTTATACATAAGTCAGACCTTGTACTGGAAGAATTCATGGTTTCAGTACCCATGTGGTGACAGTTTTTTAAATTCACAAATTCCACCTGCATTACCTGCAGGGTAATGTCAGATGTCAGTGTTGTTTGATTTATAAATGAAATAGTCTTTAGATCTGCTTTTCAAAAGTACTCTTTGTTTGTAGACATTGTTCAAATACTTGCTTCACCATATAGCCTGGTTCTTGTTAAACAATCTCAGACCAGTTCCTGGGATCTGATCTGTTTGTAAATAAATTTGAAAGTGTTTGAATAGATATTTATTAGCGAACCAAGACTTGAGGTATTATTTTCATTAAAGTTCTCCAGAGATTCCACCTCTAGATGGGAAATGATGGATCAGCAAAATTATAGTATTGCACTGGAATAAATCACTCTATAGAGTAACATCCCAGTGGTCATGCAACTGTTGATGCATTTCATCAGTGTTCCAGCACCCCACAGATTAACTGCACTGTGTTCTGGACCCCATTCACAGATAGAGAGGACAATATGTTCTCACTGTAGCATCACCTTGTCACTTCCAGTGTTGTATGGTCAGGTAAAAAACAAAATTACCTGAGTGTAAACAACTGAGATTAGATGTTTGTATATAAAATTCTTGGGAAATCTTGGCTCTTACGATTCTGTTGGAGTGACTGTGAATCACTCCAGTGGCACCAAATTGTGCTTATTTAACAGTTCTTCACCCACCAGATTTAATACAGCATTAAACTAGAATTTAAATGGTACTGCTGCCCTGCATATGATTGGCTTGAATCTAGTATTTGTTCAGTCCTCTGAACACCCAAAGGGGAAGGCCCTTTGTAAACAAAATTTTCTAAAAAAGGCAAGTCTTGCACAGCACAGAGCTGCATATTTATTTCTTTGCCGGTATGTCCTATTTAGCCTGTCTCATGCAATATGTCAAATACCTACTGCATTTTTATCAAGTGATAAGTTAACAAGGTACTGGTTGATAAGGGTTGATTTATTTTTACTTGAACCCCAGATACAGCAATCAAAAAATGGCTCTTGCAGCCTTGACTTTATTTGTACAGATAAGGATTGTTAACTTCATACACAGTAGCTTACAGTAAGTTGTTAACTTCAGTGGTCAGTTCTTGATGGACTATTACATTTCACCAAATTAGACATCCAGAGCTCTCAGTTTGTATCCATACAACACTTTCCCCCTGGATCACTTTAGTTTTTCTTTTCTAAATCTCTTTTATTTGAAAATCCTAATGACAGTGAAACATTTTTTCACGGCTTAGAAGTTTGGGCGGACCACAAACCGAGGAACAGAATCACTCTCTATTCCCCCCCTGCCACAAGAGAAGATAAAAGGGGGAATGAAGACTGGAGATGTGAAGTTGGAAATTAACAACAATGGGAGACAGATTTACTAGCACAGGGGAAAGGTAATAACAGAAGGGATAAAGTAACGAAACCACAAATATATATATATATACAAAACCCCATCTCATTGCTGACAGGGATAGGTGCCTGAGGGCCCCTCGTGGCAGGGCCCACTCAGGACTGGGGGGTCCAGGGCTCTTCCCAGCACCAATAGGTATGGATTCGGGAGAGTACGTGGGGAGCTGGTGGCAGAGGAAAGCAGGGGAACAGCAGCAAAGCCAGGAGAGAGCGGGAATGAAAAAAGAGCAGAAGCCTTCGGTCTGCCTGACATTTATAGAGTATGGTCAGGAGATGGGAGGGAATAGACCCCTCTCTCTGTGTTCAGCTCCTCTCAAAAGCCCTCCTTTAGTTCATGTTCAAATTATGACACATTTATACCTCAAAACTGTAGGAAAGTGGGTTTTCAACTTTTTTATCTTTAGCAAGTTTCTTTCTTACATGTCTTAAATATCCCTATATGCTGGGGGTTTTTTTGTTTTTTGTTTTTTAATTATTTCCTTCTGACCTCAAACCATTGTCCAGGTTTGGACTCATTCCTAGCTGGAGTTTACTCTTGTTTTCACAGGGAATATTAAAGTACCCTCAAACACATCACCTCTCATTTTCAGTGAAGTTGTTTTCTGCCTGCTTTTCTTCCTTGTATTCTGCAGTTATTCCCAATTTAAAACCATCTGTTCAGCCATTGTTAACTCTTTTCTTCAAACCTAGTAGTTTCACCATGGAATGAGTAATTCTGACATTTTCACTGACAGCCTTATTAGCAAAAGGGTGCATCCATGCTGGGACATTGCTAGAAGTAGAGGGCATCATCTTCATACAGATTTTTTTGTGAGGCAGCAAACTGGGAATCGTTAAGTAAAAATCCAGAACCTGGAAAACAAGATTTAAATCAGTCACCTGTTAAGGTATTATGGGCACGTATAACACATCAATAATGAATCCATGTCTTTTCAGTAATGCAGAAGTTACCTTCGATGTGAAATTGCTATCTGTCCTTGAGTTCTGTTAGCTTTTGTGTCTGTGTCTGTTTCTACTGTTCATGCTGGTGATTTTTTTTGTTTTGTTTTGGTTTTTTGTTTTTTTTCTGCTTCCAGGCTAGCAGAGGCAGTTTGAACTTATTCGTGCTGACCCATAATGCAATTGGAATAGAGATATTTTCTTGGGTTTTAAAATAGAATGTATGTTTCTTTAACATTTCTGTATCACTTTTTGATCAGAAGTGAGTTTTTGGTGTGTCTGTTTCTGCTAATAGACAATAAGTGAATTTAGCAGTCATGATACGTGGTCAGCATCAGTGGGTTTTTTCAAAATGTGTCAAATTTTTTATAACGATTTTAAAGCAGGGGGATAACCAGCTTTATAGCTAGGATAGTTTTCTGTCAAATTAACCAAAAGCTGAGCTTTTAATATACAAATATTAATATACAAACAACAGCCGAGCTCTTTCTCATATCCCAATTTTCTGCTGCTTGTAATCCTTTGGGTTGCTCAGGACGCAAAGGAAAGAGGTGGTGATGAAAGAGATGATGCTGGAGTTGTTGAAAAAAGAAAAACATTTTTCTGGTAGCAGCAAAAGGAGTACTGCATCCCCCATTTCTTTAGCTTGTGTTTGTCAAATTGTCATTCGAGTCGCCTTCACAGGGAAGAATAATTATCTGCAGTACTGTAAGTGAATGTCTGAAGACATACATCAGATAACATTTGCAGGGAAAAATATTTTATTAGAACAACTGATACTGCTGCAAAAAAAAAAGACAGACTGAGAGACACACATGTCTTTAGCCTTCTTTATTGCTCTCTGTCTCCTGAAGACCGATTCCTGCACTCCAGCTTGGAAGACCAGTCATTGCTCAAGTGTGTTTTGGGAATATTTATTGGGGAAACTATTTAGGCTCTCCCTGATAGTGAGTAACTTTTATAAATGAACAGCATTACCATAGTCCATTGGCTGTATTGACTGGGACATAGGATATTGTAGGTAATTTATCTTATTTGAAAGGAATTTAACTTGGATTCTTTGGTAAAGCTTCTTCTTGGGGACAGAACCACTCAGGTGAACTGCAGAGGGACCTAAAGGCTGCAGGATGCTTTTGGTTGCTGAGAAGTGACTTCTGGGTTTGAGTTGACTGCTTTATTAAATCAGTGTCAGTGTTTCCACCCATTTTACTTCTGTTTTGTTGTCATTCAGGTATTCATTGAATGAATATGCTTGTTGGAAAACAACTAAGTAAATAGGTTAACAGTTAACGTGAAATGGACAGTTCACAATCTACAGTAGAATACGTTAACAATATTGTAATATTGTTTCTTAATCACAGTTATGGTTTATAATCCATTTACCTCAAAATATAGGTAATTGTTAAGATAAACAAAACAAAGCAGAAGGCTGGAACACAACACAACAAAAATGAGCAGAATCTGAGTCAAAAAAAGTTGAAAAAACCCACCTTTTTTGCAGTATGCCTTGCTAGCACCCTTTTTGATATACCTAAATCAAAATAGTAAACAGGTCAACACATTTAAGAGATAATGGAAGAGGAAAACACATGCATGGTTGGCAAGGCCTTGTTTTGCAGTCATGACTGGTTTGCTCATTTGCAGAATCATACTAAGTGTGAACAAAGGCTTCCTGATTGTCATATGAACCTGACTAGAGAGGAATCCTGCAGCCAAAGAGATATCAATTATTAATATTTGTGCTCATCTAGACAAAGGTACATGTACTGAATAGATCTTGAGTCTGGATCTAGCTATGGCCTCTTGTAAAATCCAAATACAATTTTAAAATTACAGTGATAAATCTGTGCAATATGTTTTGTTAATAACTGATGCTAGGTAAAATCAGATACAATCTCTGAGTTTGAAATAAGAGATGAAGGAGAGAAAATCGTGTTTACCAAGGAAGGAAATGTGAAAGAAATACCTTTTTTTTTTTTTTTTTTTTTTTTTTCCTAAATTCAGAGTAGGAATCAGCAGGAGGTTTTTTGTGTTAAAGACATACCTACATAGGCACAGATCATTTATCCTGTACTTTACATACAGGGCATTGTAGGCTATCCTGAGCTACTGTTTAATGAATGAGCTAAAATGAAGTTGTAGTTTTTGTCACTGTACAGGTAGAAGCTGTTGTGCTAGTCATGTGGTATGCTATGTATCAGAACAGTTTCTTTTTTCAGTTTGGATATCAAAGAATGGTTTGGGCTGGAAGGGACCTTAAAGATCACCTAGGTCCAACCTCACTGCACCTTCCACTATACCACATTACTAAAAGCCTCATCCAACCTGGCCTTGAACACTTCCAGGGAGGGACCATCCACATCTTCCCTGGGCAACCCGTTGCACTGTCCCACCACCCTCATAATGAAGAATTTCTTCCTAATGTCTAGACTAAATCTACTTTTTTCCAGTTTAAAGCCCTTGTCCTGTTGCTACATGCCCCTTCTCAGCTTTCTTGTATTCCCCTTCAGGTACTGGAAGGCTGCTATAAGGGCCCCCTCAGAGCCTTTGCTTCTCCAAGATGAACAACCCCAAATTTCTCAGCCTGTCCTCATAGGAGAGGTACTTCAGCCCTCTGATGATCTTTGTGGCCCTCCTCTGGATTTGCTCCAGCAGGCCCATGTTCTTTTTGTGTTGGGGTCTCCAGAATTGGACATGGTACTTACTACAGGCAGAGCCTCACAGGAGTGGAGTAGAGGGGAAGAATCACCTGCCTTGACCTGCTGGCCACAATTCTTTTGGTGTGGCCCAGGATATGGTTGGCTCTCTGGGCTGTGAGTGCATGTTGCCAGCTCATATTGAGCTTCTCATTAACCAACACTCCCAAGTCCTTTTCTTCAGGAATCTTCTCAATCCATTCTCCACCTAAACTGTGTTTTTGCTTGGGATTGCCCTGTCCCAGATGCTGTAACTCACACTTGGCCTTATTGAACTTCATGAGGTTGGCATGGACCCAACACTGTCAGGGTCCCTCTGGTTGGCATTCCTTGCCTCCAGCATGTTGACCTTACCACAGTTTGGTGTCATCAGCAAACTTGCTGAGAGTGCACTCAGTTCCACTGTCCATGTCTCTGACAAAGATGTTAAATAGCTCTGGTCCCAGTACCAACCTTTGAGGAACACCACTCATCACTGATCTCCATTTGGACATCAAGCCACTGACCACAATTCTTGGAGTGTGACCATCCAGCCAGTTCCTTATCCAATGAGTGGTCTATCCATTGAATCCATATCTTTCCAATTTTGAGACCAGGATGTCATGAGAGACAATGTCAAATACTTTGCACAAGTGCAGGTAGATGTCAGTTACTCTCCCCTTGTCCACCAACGTTGTGACCCCACTGTAAATGGCCATTAAATTTTTCAGGCATGATTTGTCCCTGGTGAAGACATGTTGGTTGCCACCAGCTATTTCCTCAGTTTCCATATGCCTTAGCAGAGCTTTCAGGAGGATCTGCTCCATGATCTTTCCAGGTGCAGAGGTGAGACTGACTGACCTGTACTTCCCTAGGATGAATAATAGCTGTAGAAATAAGTGCCAGGAGAACATTAAACGGTGTCTGTTCTTCCCATAACTACAAGCAGAATCCCCAGTGGGTCTGACATGACCTGACTTTTAATAACTGTGCCATGTGCTTGGCTTTTAGCTTTCAAAATAAGGCTGCAACAGCAGGACATGTGTTGACCTTTTGTCTTTTGGAAGACACAGGAGCAGGAGGAGAGTTCACTGCTTGTCAGGAGGTTGTCCGAGACAAAAAAGTGCTCAAGCAGCAGTATGTAAATATTGGGTGCTCACCTGGTGATGTCTCCGTTTACCTTTTTTCTTTTATGCACACTAACCATTAAAGTTTGAAGTTTTGGTGATCCTTCATAAGCTCTGTCTGTTTGAAACAAGATTGTCACTGTTCCTGTAGTGTAACCATGGAAACAGACAGGGAACCCTTAAAGAAAGTGATCGAACATGCTGTGCTAATTAATTCTACCCTTCAGTTTTCTTTCAGCTGAAGGATGTCATTAAATAAATTTTGCATGAGTAAGCATATTTGGATGTGCAAAAGGGTTTAAAATTTTCTTGCAGAAGGATATCTGAAAAAACCCAACAACCTGATAACTGCTACCTATTCACATTTGGAGCAGCAAAACAAATGCAGTGACTTGTTAGTGTTCCACATATATATATTTTGATACTGTTATTTTTAAACTGCAAATGTAGCTGAAAGAGGAGTTTATATTTTCTGCTTTAAGCGTGGTGAGAGATGTTTGCATTAATTTTGAGTTTTAAAGTGAAAGTGTTCATAAATGCAGATCCCATCTTTAGAGAAACTGTAATTCAGAAATACCAAAATTTGCTCATTGCCTGAGAGAAAGCAGCTCCTCTGAGGCATTATCCTAATTCAAGTCCTTTCAGTCCTGCAGCAGAGGAGTAATTTGACTGAGCAGGAGGACTGTGCCAAATTCTCCTCTGCCAAACTTCAGTCTTCTTTGTGAGTTTTTTCCTTAGTTGTTCATGCCTGCTTTCCATTTGGCTATTTAATTTCCAAAGTTCTGTATGTGACCCAACTAGGCAATTGGCCACAACTTAAAACATACAGTCTGTACCCTTAAACCTCCTGAACTCAGTAGTGCTGTCTGATGCCAATATATGTTTTCAACTTGCTCTTACAAATTAAGGTTTTGTTTATAAGTTACTCCATCTCAGTGGTGATCCTCTTATAACTGAGAAACCAGATGTAGCAGATATCCTCAAGGGAGCCTTCTATGGTGTTATGGGAGTGAAAAACAGATCGAAGAAGAACTTTTAGTTGTCCAAAAGGCAGGGATTAGCCAGAAAGGGCCACATTTTGAAAATTGGATGGATTTTGGTTAACCTGGAAGAGATTAATCATGCTAATTAGAGATAAAGAAGCATCGGGCTGAGGAAAGAGGGTGAACAGCAGTCCCAGCAGGATGTGAGAACTCTTCTATGCTGAAGGGCTGGATAGGAAGAGGAAAGGAGTACTTGGGCTGGCTATAGCATTTGCAAAGCTCCATCCTGGCCAGTAAAGGGGCAGAAACTGGTAGATACCGTATGTTTTGTAGTATGATTTCTTGTGTGGCAAGTTGAGTCCCATTCCTTCATACATGGGAGATTTCTTGAGTGTGTTGAACTTTTTGCCTTGGAGATAGAGTTCATTTTTCACCCAGCTCGAAAGTTTTTTGACAGTTTTCCCCAAATATCACTGGCTTTTTAAAAATGTCCTTCCCTGCCTGCTTATGCTTTCAGTAAAGCTAGGCAGAAATTAAATCATTTGCATCCAAATTCACTCCTCCTCACTCAGGACTAGAGAGAGGCTCAGAGAAGCGAAGAAGGATGGGGGATTCACCATCTAGGCTTCTCAAGTCTTTTCATAATTTTTATTTAGCTTAAGAATAACAGGTCCATATCCACAAATTCAGGAACGACTGTTTCAGTTTAGTCACATGGGATATAGGTGCTCAGAAGCTCAAACTCATTAATGTTTCTCTGGGATAGAAAAAAGAAAATGCATCAATTAGAGCATTTTGTGGTTTCTGGTCTCCTAGAAGCAAAATATTAACCTCTAGGCTGAGGCAGAGCGTGTGATGTGACCTCTCCTCTGGCCTCTGTGGGGCTGTACTGCATCGGCCAGCCCTGAATTGTCTGTATGAGCCAAGTTATTTCTCAAGCTGAGAGTCAGGTGCACAAAGGAAAAAGAAATGGAAGTCTGAAAATTAAAAGTAAAAATGGTTATTCCTATTTGAAATGTAATTTTTTTAGAAGGAATTTTGGCATACAAGTCAAATTATTCCCCTACACTGGTCTAATTGCTATAATCAGCCAATAATGCAATCTACTGGCAAGATTTGCCATAATTACTATGGAGATGGATTCACTGAGATTAACTGTTCTTAAGTTGATTCTCTAGTGTAGTAAGAATAAAGGTGCAAAGGATTCTTATCTGCACACTTATGTGAATTCTCATGCTGAATATTTCTTTCTGTATGACTTTGTGTTTTGGTTTCTGTGAGGTGTAAGACATGACCTTCTGTTTTAGTTATTTCATTTATTTTGTGAAAGGGAAATTGATAGTTCTTTGTTTAGAAAGACACATAAAAAAACCCAGTGGCATATTCTCCTCATTTTCATTACTCCTGCATGTCCATTGTTCCCAGTGAGGGAGTGGAGGGTCTCAAGGCAGGAAGTAGGAGCATATTATTTGGAAAAGGTGAGTGTAGGCATGTGATGATAGCCATGATAGCCCTGAAAATCTTTTTTTCCTTTTCTTGTAAGACAGAGGCTTCTCTAGGAGAACTGTTGGAAAGATATGTTCTTCATTACTGTTTTTAGCACAGGAGAGCACCTTCTAAAATCTTTCCAATTTCACATGGGCTAGACTGGGTTTGTGTAGTAATGTGAAATATTTTAAATTATTGACAGGCTAAAAAAAACAATATTATAAATAATATATCTTTAGTAGGCCACAGATTTCATCGAAACGATTTCTGCTTCTCGGATTGGTACACTGCCAATATAAATTTGTTGAAAGGAGAGAATTTTGCATGTACTCTTTTCTGGTGTATCACTGTAATGTTAATATTTATTTGAATGTTAATGTGTAAGTGTGCCTACTGCTTTCAAATATGAACTTGAAGAAGCGGGCTGGGGTTTGCAATGTAAACTGTGGAAAATTTCCTTAGGCTTCCCTAAGAAAACAAATTTAATTTGTGTCACTATTTGTCTGGGAGTTCTCTTTACATTTCCTTTTTCTAAATAACACTGAAATGAAAGAATATCCATGCCTAAGGATGCACAGTTAATAGCAGTGGAAATCTTTGTCTATTTGTCTTTCATTTAAGTATGCCACAATGTATCTGCATCTTTCCCAGGACTACGATTGTCATTATGAATTGTGTATTTTCTTATTCCTTTGTAATATTCACAGCTCTGTTAAGCCAGGTATAAATGATAGCTGCTACCACATTATTTTAAGTAACTTATTCCTAAATTAAAACAAAAAAACCTCTTGCAACGTCCCCATGTTACATATGGTCATACAGCAGACTGTTTGTTTGTTGTGTTGGTATTAATTTTTTTTGTATTTGATTCACAGGTCTTGCAAGGGCTAAATCAGTTCCCAGCCATACATATTCCAATGAAGTGGTAACCCTGTGGTACAGGCCTCCAGATGTCCTTCTGGGATCAACAGAATATTCCACCTGCCTTGACATGTGGTAAGTATAGCATCTCTACACAAGACTATATGATGGTCTTTAGCTCTAATTTTCTTTAGATGTATAAAACAAATATGTACAGAGATTAGTGGTACAGGTTTAAAAACCTATGTGTAAATATATGGTTCACTTGGTATCTCCACAAAGGAGCACTCCCCTGCACCCCACTGTTTGGCAGCTGGTACCTGCTGTTGACGTGTTGCTAGAAGAGACCGAGCTTGCTTGATTTTTGTAGGCTTAAATTGGTACTTTGATATAATGTGGTATGATACTTACTTTTGAGAGGATAGATTTTCACCATGTCCAGTTGTAGCAAGGGCAAAACCAGGATTCTCTGCATGTGATGCTACAGCCTCACTTCTTTATTGTATCTATTAGCAGTGAATCAGCGTGTGATACGTCACTCAACAGTTTTCTTTCAAACCTACAGATTCTACTTAGACTTGCAGGTTTGAAAGGGCAGTTTCATGTGTACAATAGACAACACCTTCTTCCTTTTTGATAACACCTCTTAGTCCTGCGTTTAACAAAGAATGTGTTTGGGTTTTTTGACTGTTAGAAATCAAGTTAGAGGTTCTTAGTTAATTTTGTAGGTTTTGAGATCCCACAATCTCTGTAGTCTTTACAAATTCTGTAATTAGTATGAGCTTCAACTGTGTTACTAGAAACAATGTGTTTTGAGTTAGGAAACAGAATTGTGGAAAACATATTTTCCCTTACTCATGGAAAAGATTCATGATCTGGATGGTGTTAATATTTTTTGCAGGTCTATTTCACTTCTTAAATCTATACAACTTGTTTTATTTGAGAAAAAAAAACAAACCTGCTGAGCTAGTTTCAGAAAAATATATACTTTTGTTTGTTTGTTTGATGCAGTATCTTAATACAGGCAGCCTAAACTGGGAATTATGATTATGTTAAAATCTAGAGGTGACTCTAAGATAAGGTTAAAAGGACCTTATGTTTTCATATGCTGGGTGAATAATATTTGTCAAGGTAATCTTGAAGAATAATACTGAAACTGATGACAGTAGGTTTTTTTTTCTTTTTAAGGAAGGAAACTAAGCATGACTGAGTTGTGTTTAGTCCTGTAGCAGAGATCAGAGAATGTGGGATGAAAAGCTACAGTTTCCTAAAAGTATGATTTTTTTTTTCCCTGTGGCACTGTTAAGTCTTGACTCCTGGGGGAGGATATAGACACTGCAGACTTGTTTCATTTGCAGGGGTTGCAGGGTATGAATATCTAATCTTGAAGAATGTGTTTAACATAACTAGGCCTTTGGCTTCTGTATTTCTGTCATCTGAAATGGCAGGTGAACCAAGAGGCAGGGGAAAAGGGAGGGTGAACAAAGGTGAATATTGTGATACTGCAACTGTATCAGAGAGACAAAGGTCCCATCTTCAGTATCATCTGTCTACTTTTCTTCAAACCATTCTCCACCTCACAGATATAATTTCCTTCTGCAATTTAGCTTGTCATCTATCCTAAAACTGTCCTGTTTTCCCAAAAATGAGGTTCAACCTGATGTCTTCACAAACTGTATGCAATCTCTACATCCTAGCTGCTTCTGATGTTTTGCAGTCACCTCTTTTCCCAGGAACACCTCCGATATTCAGGGAGCTCGCCCTCCTTGTGATGAGGCAGGCAACTTTAAAAATAGTTTTTTAAAAATAGTTTTTTCTGCTCACATTCTTACAGTGCATGGCTTCAGTCCTTGAGAGTATAACATTTTTTGTGTATGTGAGTACATATGTCTTAATTTATGAAGTACAAAAAAAAGTGATTTGCAAACAAGTAAATGAAGTTTTTTAATGCTTTAGTAAAGGAATTTGCTCAAGAAATTACCTAAAATGCTTTTTAATCAGAAGACTTTTTTAATCAGAACATTGGACATTTTTTTTCTTAACATTTACCAATTTTAAAAAATACTGCGCTGCAAATGGATTTTTTTTTCAAACTGAAAAAAGGATTTTAAAGCATTTTTGATTCTCGCTGAAGCTTCTTCCACAAAGAAAAATGGTTCACTCAAAAGCTCCTAAAACCAACTGTTATAATATTCCTCCCAGTAATGATTTAGTAAAAGCCAATGGAAAGTGTAGTCAAACTATATGGTGTTACTGAGATAGATATAAAATTAAGGAATGAAGCTAATAGAAGCATTTGAAATCTAGTATAATTGCAGACTGACTATTGCCTTCATAATCAGATGTTTATATTCAAATTGCATGAACAGTGGGAAAGACTAGACAAGGACTCAAAATGCCACTTCAGCGATCCAGGTCTTGTTTTTGGCAGGACATTTATACTGATGCAAGAGTATTGAGGAAGAACACAATAATTATATCTTCCATTATAACAATAAATGATGTCTTCTTGTACAAAACATTTCATGTAGGTCTAAAAAAAGATCTGGTTGCTCAGGGATAGAGGTGATGGGTTTTGTTTCAAATTAATATGACATCAGACTGCTCTTGTACTAAATTTATAGCACTTATAATTTTTTTGCTTCTCTGTACAGACTGGAGAACAATGAAAAGCTTAAGAAAAAACCCTAGTAATACTTTTTCACATGGCAGGAATTTATGTAGAGGCTGGCTCAGCTACTGCCACATCAGAAATCAGATTAGAGCACATGAATATGATATGCGACAGAAGAGGTTTAGGTTTTTATTTCTCTGCTTTGCTGGGTTGTCTGAGACAGTGCTTCCAGTTTGATTGTGAGAAGTGTAGTTACATGTTAAGGTCACTTATGCTTATTTGGCACATCTAGCAGTGAGCTCTGCTGGAGTACGGGCTGGCTTGGGGCTTTGTTTATACAAGGGTTGTACATAGCTGGGACATAAGTACATTAGAATCACTTCCTAGAGTGGGAGGAAGGGAGATGTGCAGGAACCCACCTCCCATCATATTCCAAGGTAATTTGGTAATTTGTTATCAGAAGTGTGTTTGTAGCATTAGCATTTTTATGCAATTACTGGCATTATGTCCTTATGGCATATAGTGTGTGCTCTCGTGTCCTTATTGATGATCTACATGATGACAAAACTAGGCAGCCACTTCACTGAATATTTAAATAATGTTGAGGTAGAAAGCACAGCTGTTTCTTCCGTTTAGAAGGGGGGAAAAAAAAAGACAGAGGGCCTTTGCTCTAGCCATGATAAATGACATTTCATGCTGGTTCCCAAGGAACAGAAAGTGGGTTTCCTACTGAGTAGAAGACCAGCTGCATGAAAAGAGAGTCCAAATATTAACCACTGGACAGTGGCTGGGAAGCAGGTGGCAGAGGCTGCGGGCTATTTTTACACTTCATTTGTTGGTGTAGGGCATTAGGATAGTAACTAAAAGCTAATGATCCACATGCAGTTTTAACATTCTCCTGCATTCTTTTTTTAAATAGCCACTGGCAAGAAAATAATATTAATGAAGACGTACATGCATTAGTGGTGTCAGACTGGTGATGGAAATAAATGCAGTGGGTTTTGTGATTTACTGCTGACAGCATTTGGTACAGCAGTATTGTATGAATATATTATGCTACCCAAGAGTTGTGATAACCTTTGATATACCTTTTTTTTTTTTTTTCCCCCCACCCCCTCTTTATGAGGACTTACTAGTTGCTAGGAAAATGGCTTTGCATTGCCTCTGGTGTGACTTGTCCTAATCCTTGAATTTTACAGTCCTTTGAAAGTCAATGCAAGGAAAATAAGCTTCAACACATAAAGGATTTATGAATTACTAAAACCCATGTATAAGTGATGCAGAAACATAGGGGGAAAAATCCCCAAATGAACCTATTATATTTGTTCCTTACAGGAAGAATATAGTATTAGTAAATGAAGCAATTTAAACAGGTTACTACACCCTTTTAGATTCTGGTAATGCATGTACTGCTACATCTGGGTTGCTTACATCAGGAAGTCACTAGGGATATTTTGTTTTGAAGTGCAGCTGGGTTTAAACTGTGTTTGCTAACAGCTGGCAATTTTTTGCATATCCTACTGCTGTGCTTTTAAAAAATACACTCTTGTTAATAGTTCAGGTAACCTAAGAAGTTATGGACCATATTATATTTTTTATTCAGTTTTATTAACTAGCATCAGCTATGTTTATTGCTGTTGAGGAAATCACTTAAAACTAGGCCAGTCAAATATTATGTAATTTCATATTAAGGAACTGTAATTTAACTTTGTAGAATCTGTACTGATATGCATTATTTCAGTTTTGTTCTTAATTTAGGGAAAGCTCCTTATACAGAGATTTTCTGTCTATCCTATTGTTAGAGAAATAGCCTGCTCTGATTGCATATTTGAGTGCCCACTGTAATTCTATGCAAGCTTTCATAAATATTTGACCATTGAAGACCTATGACAGTAATTAAGATATTTAGACACAGGTGCACCAAATTATTTTTTTACACAGGGGACATTACAAAGGCATCTTTATCCTCTATCTGCTGTAAATAATTTGCAGTGAAAGAAATATGAGAGCAGGAGTCCCAGTACACCCTGAAGAAATACTGCTTGGGGCCCAAAAGACAAAACAGCTTAGGATAAATTAGTTCTTTTTCGTGATATATTTTATGATTATGACTTTGTCTCCAAAGAAATGCTAATATGTAGGATTAGGATATTAAGGTGAGAATATTGCAATAACTGTGATGGTATACTTAATTAAGCTTCTGTCATTGGTAGTAAGTTCTTCAAAAGTTTTATCTGCTGAATTAGCTTTTCACTGGAACATTGTCATAGGGTCAAATTTATAGAAACTATCTTGGTCTGTTGTTAATGAAGGGACAATGCAGTTTCTGTCTAAGAACTGCTTTTATCCATTTCGAATATCAGATTTACCGTCACTTTTTCTACTGCTAGAAATATATTTCTTGTTTAAGGAAAGTACCTTATAGAGGTATAGGGATCCAGAAAAGAAAACCAGAGAGGAACATCTTCAATGGGAAAAGATCTCATGGCAAAATATTGCTCAAGCTTTTTTTGCATTCTGCTTTTACAGAAAAGTGAGTCTAACAGAAAGTTTCTTTCAAAAAGCAGATGTTTTTTTAGGGGGAGGGTGGGAGGTGGTTTTTTTGTTTGTTTAAATTCTGATATATTAACAGTACAAAGTGCATGTAGTTTGGGAAACTTGAATGAAAATTCTACTGTTCCTTTGAATGTCAGAAATCTCTTCAGGAGGACTGCTGGAAGCAATTACTTTCATAAAAACCTTCCCCTCTGAAGCCAAATCCTGCATACTGAAATCAGGCTTCATAACCAGATAAAAACCTTGTGTGAAGATCCAGCAGAGATCTTCACTGTAAAGACTATGTTGAATGTTATTTTACCACCTGGACTGAGCCTGCTAGAAAGCAGATCTGTTCAGGGCATAGAGTTCAACAGTTTAAACCATATATAGTAACCATAAAAGCTTTTTATAATCTTGATTTAAGTATAAACTAAAACTTGGTTTGGAAACAGCTGCTCATTTCAGAGTATGATTGTAGACTCTTTTATGGTTCCATCAAGAAATATTGGAATATTAACTGAAAAAAAACCAACCCTAATAATCTCTCATAGATTATGCCTCATCCAAGCTTTTGAATTGTTCTTTTTTTTTTTTTTTTTTTTAATGGTCATCAGGTACAGATACACTGGAGATTCTTCTTGTTGCAGTAAGGATCTCTGTTAGACAGAGAATTCTTCAATGGAATATATAATCCCTGCCTACATGTAAACAAGCTAGTTTTAAGGGAATAACCTCTAGAATTATAAAAGATGTGCAGATAAAAATCCAAAGTTTCCTGAGGCATCCAACTTCATTTTTACTGGCTCACTTACTATGTCAATTCAAATGCAAGAGTAACTTATTTAGCTGTTCTATTAGCTCTTAGTCCAAATAAGGTTCTGTGGTGACAGCCAGAGTCCCAGGAAATTAAGCAGGACAATAGAGGAGCAATATTAGATGGCATGGGCACATATGGTCTCATCAATACATCAATAGGTTTAGTCACACTTTTTGACATCAGAGTCTAAGCCACCCATTTCAACATTAAATGGCTGTCACTTTTACTTTGCAAGGTTATCCTATGCCATTCCATAGGAAAGATCTCCAAACAAAATTGCAGCATTTGTCTTATTTATTCAAAATCCAAAGTCCTATACTTAGAGAAGGAAAATCTGAATACAAGAGGCTGAAATATGTTAGGCTAATGTTCTTTTGTCACAAATTATTTCTGAAGTGCTTCCTGAGAATGGCATTATATGCTCACTGTGCACAAAGTATACATAAATAACATACCCTTGGAGATGCATGCACATTAAAGCCAAGTTAATTGGCTGTATTTCTTGTTTCAAGAAACAATCTTTGAGTCATAGAAACTAGAGACAGGAGTGATCTGTGAGATCATCTTATCCACCCTACTATTAATGCAACTGTGCTCCCTAAAGAATATTCTTTAAGTGTTTCAGCTTGTCTAGTTTTACACAACTCTAACTGTGGAGCTTCAAGTCCATTGTGACACTGGGCTGAAGCACAACTGCTAAGTGTATTTCTCTAACACTCACCCTAACATTTTTATTTCCTAAAGGCATTCTGCTATTTCTAGTTACACTATCTTGGATCTACCTACTTTTCTGGAAATCATTAAAGCCTAATTTTTGCATACTTTGAAATGCAGAGTCATCATGTTTTCCCTGTCCCAGGTGTTTTCTTGTAGCCAAAAATTATGTAATTCTCTATTTTTCCTTACAAAACAGTTCTTCTGGCAAGAAAATAATTTTCACTTTGCTCAAAAATCTCTCTAGCCTTCTTAATAGTTTGTGAGATCTACAAAAACCAGACTAAATTTCAAGGCATTGTAGAAACTTTCATTTCTTTTTGTATTCAGTGTCTGTGCATTTCTGGTTTGTGGTTCAGGGATCCTGTTACATAGTGAGTTTTGACTTATTGTGAACCCAAAATTCACTGATGGAGCTAAAACATCTAGAATACTATCCAACCATGACTTTCTGAGTATTTCCCATCAGTTCAATGTCATACTTTTATTATTACTATTATTAATACTTCTACTAATTATAATTTTTTTTTTATAGTAGTAATTTATTCTACTCTTTCTATGGGCAGATTCTTAAATTTGCTAAACACCATAAGCTTTGAAACCAAGCATGAGCTTAATTTTCATGTTGGCCAAAGGGAACAGCAGCCTTCCAGCTCAGACTCTGATTTGGTTTTTGTATTGGTTATTTAACTCCAGTACTCTCTAGCTCTTTCACTCTCATTTCAGCTTGTGACTGAATGGAATACTAGGTTATCCAAGAGTCCAAGTCACCTATAGGATTCTTCTTTCCAAGGAGGAGAGTTTTCTTTACTATGTTTTTTGCACTTCTTGATTTCTGGCTCATGCTTGTGTCAGACCTGCTAAAAATGTAAAATTTTGTAAATCGATTATGTGAAAAATGTAAAATTTGGCAAAAGCTTCTTTTTGCTTTCACATCATTTCCGTCCAAATGGCTAGCTGGAATTCCTCTGCAGATAGCAGTACATGCCTTCAAATGGTTTAATCAAATGTTTGTTTTCTGGTTGCAAGAGAAGTCTAATCTTCTTTTCTGTAGTCTATATTCAATTGTTTTATTTCTCATCTTGGATAAATTGCTTCTGACTTAAGTCTTGAATTTTTTCTTCCCTGAGATCCTGATACCATTAGTAAGGATTTGACTAAGATGTATTGTGCCCATCTGTGCTTAATGAAGCACTAACCAGACTAAATGATGAATGGCAGTTTAATCAATTCAGTTCATTTGGTAACCAGCAGAAGCATATGGAACATAAATTTTAACCTCTCTTTTATAAACACCTGAATTATTCTGAAATTTGACCAGAACTGTGCTATCTGAAATTTTCATAGAATCATAGAAAGTTAGGGATTGGAAGGGACCTTGATCTTGATCATTGAGTCCAACCCCCCCTGCCAGAGCCCAGTCACCTACAGCAGGTCACACAGGAACACGACCAGGTGGGATTTGAATGTCTTCAGGGTAGGAGACTCCACAGCTTCCCTGGGCAGCCTGTGCCAGTGCCCTGTCACCCTCACAGTGAAAAAATTCTTCCTAATACTTATACAGAGCTACCTGTGCTCAGGTTTATAACCCTTGTCCCTTGTAACTGTTGTAAGTTAGTGAGAAAAGCTTGACCCCATCCTCCGGGCACTCACCCCTTACAGATTTATAAATATAAATGAGGTCACCCCTCACTCCTCTTCTCCAAGCTGAAGAGACCCAGCTCCCTCAGTCTTTCCTCTTAAGGGAGAAGTTCCACTCCCTTAATCGTCTTGGTCACTCTATATTGGACTTTTTTGAGCAGTTACCAGTCCTTCTGGGACTGAGGGGCCCAGAACTGGACACAATATTCCAGGTGTGGCCTCACCAGGGCAGAGTAGAAGGGGAAGAGAACCTCTCTCAACCTACAAAGCATCTCCATCTAATGCACCCCAGAATGCCATTGGCCTTCTTGGCCACAAGGGCACATTGTTGGCTCATGGCCATCCTTCCCCTCACCAGCATGTGCAGGTCCCTTTCACCTATGCCATTCTCCAACAGCTCAGTCCCCAACCTGCACTGGTACCTGGGCTTGGTCTTTCCCAGATGCCAGACTTTACACTGGCCTTTGTTGTAATACATTAAATTTCTCCCTCCACAACTCTCCAGTCTGTCTAGGTCAACTCCACTTTTCCGCCACTGCTCAATGCCAAAGGAGAAACTTTGCATAATATACCCCTGCTTTGGGGCATAAAATTAGGAAATGGTGATGTGTTTAATTTTCTTCTTCAGGAAAATTGATTATCAACCCTTATTGTCCTGAAACATAAAATTACTCCATTTTTCAGTAGTGGTCAAAGCCTTCAGAGATGAATAAAGCGTGGGTTGTCTGCTGATAATCTTAGTCAAGTGGTATCGATAAATACTCATCCCCAGCCTTAATGAAAATATGCAATCTATTTTCATTAAGTTGCTTTATTCTACAACCACTTCCTCACCAATATATGCACACATATTGCTAAAATTAAATACTATTTTCTGAATGCATCATCACGACACATAAGCAATGAAAAGGTATCTAATTACTGCATTCCGAATAATTTGCTTCTGCAAACTAAGTTAAATTAGAGGTTATTGCTCCGATTTTCTGACTTAAAAACACAACTAACGATTTCAGGGAGAGATGAAAGTGTAGTTAGATTTTCAAATTCTTGGTACATTTATGTATATATATATTTAGGTTATTGAACTGGCACTGGCTTGGAGTGAAGGGGTTTCTTTGTGTGTGCTTACTTACATAGCGTGCTTTTACAAGAAATGTAGGTGTTTGCATGCAGAAATTGTAGAATACTTTTTTCCTCCTGATTTCCCAGTACTCTTGCCAGAGGCTTAATTGGGATGAGGAGGATTCCCATGAGGTACCTTTGCAAGAGACCAGGAACAGGAGCTGTAATGAGGTGACTGTCACAGCAGGCAGAGGAGGGAGCCTGCTACTGTTCAGCACCTCTCAGTTGGAGTTTTTGAGGGATGGAGTCAGCAGCTCCCCAGAGCTATGGACTTTGGTTTTCCTTCTTTTTCTAAGAGGGGAGAAGAAAGCCCAAGCAAGCGCATCCCAAAAGTCATTTGCATTTATTTCAGTGGCTGTGAGCAGCCACATAGCTTCCTGCATTTTATTCATTTTTTTCCAGATTCTCCTCCAATGCCAAACCCTTCCAGTGTGCCTCCATGCTGCAGTCCTGTATGCAGTCAGCTTCTCCTAAGACTACTCTCTCACTGCTATTCTCACATACCCAGAATTTATTTGGGAGCATGAGTATGCTGCTCAGGAAGCACTCATACAAATATGACAGAACAGCTTTCATGGCTTCATTGGTCTCAATAGCTATCATCCAGATTTCTGCACCTTCTACACTTGCCTTCAAGCACCTGAGAAATATTCAAATGTATATATTGGTTTTAGTAAATGCATGTGCTTGTCCTTCAGGATGATATTGATTTAAAAAAAAATAAAAGTAAAATAGTGGTGATAGACACATAAGTATTCTTGCTGGGTATTTGATGTATATGAAATCTTTCTGATGTTGCATACTTTTTTTTTGTTTGTTTCCTCTGCAGGGGAGTGGGTTGTATCTTTGTAGAAATGATTCAAGGGGTTGCTGCTTTTCCAGGAATGAAAGACATTCAAGATCAACTTGAAAGGATATTTCTGGTGAGTTCTTTATTCCTGAATTAATTTTCCCAAGACAAAAAAGGATTGATCGATATATGTTCACATATTTCTTTGTGTCAGTCATTAAACAACTTTTCTTGACTCCCCGATAAAGAGTTTCATTTATTCCAATGCTGCCTGGGAGCCATGCTGTTGTGGACTGAGTTTATTCAGGGAATGAACTGTTCACCCAGATACTAGCCAAAGGGCCTCCTGATACTATGGGGTAGCTACAGTTTTGCTGTTTGGTTCTGAAAACAAATTTAGAAGGGAAAGATGTGCTAAGATTTGTTAGTAGCCATTTATTTCAAATGCAGAGAATTTATTTGGGATTCTTTTTTGGACCCTGGGGAGGGAAATAAAGTCTTCATAATGTATTATAAAGCTTATATGGTTCATTTTATTCAGACTTGCTTGTATTTTTTGCTGGGGCATCAGGGAATTTAGCAAATGCTTGTGGGAGGGAAAAAGGCTCTCTCTAGAACAAGACCTTATTTGACTGTAATATAATAATCTCTCATTTTCTGTAAAATATTTTGTTATTCTGCTCTTTTGGCTAATACTGTGAAAATTCTGTGCTGTGGAAGGGTATCTGCTCCAACACACTGAAGGAGTAGCAGTTCTGAGCAGTTCCTGTGATGTGTCTAATTGCTTCATTTGTTCTCAAGATTGTATATTTTAAGCTAGGAAGTTCTGGGCCAGTTTTAGAGGTTTGCTTTCCTAAATTATTATGCTTCTCATTTATTGGGATGAAATTTCTTCCTTATTTATAGAACATGACATTTTGAAAAATAAATTCGTCCTTGGGGATTCATGTTATGTATTATGGTAAAATTTTAGTGGTTTTGCTATAGAAGTTAAGTAGAATTCTAACAGCAGAAATCAACACTTGCATTAACAGAAACTGATAGTGATAGGTATCTCGGATAAACCCTTTTTTATATACCTTTTGTAAATCTTTTTTATTTTCCCATTTTCTTTTCCCTATCCTTGCAATTATTTATGTATTAAAATGCCTAGATAAATACAGCCCAGGAAGAGCTTTGAGGTCTGCCAGTGTTCAAAAATTATGTTCTAAAACTGCAGCTGCAAATATCAAGAACAGTGTTGAAACAAGGGATAATTTATTGATAATGTTTCTTTAACTTCATCTTTTACAAACCTTCAAATAAAAAGACAAGATTTTGGACAGGGTAGTTCTATGATCTGTTGTAAATCAGAGTTAATTTCTAAATCTCAGTTAATTAGGCTTTCTAATTGAAGTGTTTAGCTACCCTTAGCTGAATAGTTTCAGTGCATGCCTTCCTAATGTACTCTAAGCATCATTAAGAATTTAAGTTATCTATTTGAAAGTTATAAAACAAAGGGTTATTCTTGTTTGGTTTTGTATTTGAACAGAAGGATTAAATTTGTTCATTCTCCAGTGAATCATGTATAGTGTGGTAATTAATAGTGCTGAAGTGCAAAATTAATCAGGTTCTTACACCAGATAACTAATACAATTAAGTCCCACACAATGAGCACTTACACAGCTGTGAAAGAAAGAGATCAACCAATAAAAGATTTTTCCACATGGTCTGATAGTTCACGTTTTCAACATCCAACAGTGAAGGGTTTCTTGTAACAAAGGGCAGTCTTCTGAAAGTGGTGTAAGGTACAGTGCACCTCCATACATCCTTCTGCTCTACAGTTTTCTGAAATACACAACTTGCAGCAATGGGTATAGTAATCTGTGTCATATCTGTTGCCGTTGTTGTAAGTCACAACTACACATCCAGAGCATGTAATAGTCCAGGTTGCAGCTTGAGGCTTTTAGGGAATCTGTTCTACAGTAGTGAGAAAGTCACAAAAGTCTAAGAAATAATACTCAGGAAAAGTGAACAAAATTTGATGTGAATAACAGTTTAAAATTCTGAAATGGCTATTTGATTTCCTCTTCTATAATTTCCCATTGCTACGTAAAGGAAAGAAAAATACATTGTATGTATGCTGTTTCAGCTATTATTATAGAATTGTTCAGGCTGGCAAAGACCTTCAAGATCGTCGAGTCCAGTGTCATCTTAACCCTAATATCCTATTTCTGATGACCCACCACTAAACCATGTCGCCAGGCATCATATCCAGATGATTTTTAGGCACATTCAGGGATGTAGACTCAATCACCTCCCTTGGGAACCTGTTCCAGTGCTTAAGAACCCTTTCTGTAAACAAGTTTCTCATGATATTCAAGCTAAATCTCCCCTGATGCATTTTGAGGACAGGACAGGACAGGACATTTCCCCTTGTCCTATCATCTATCACCATTGAGAAGAGACCAACCCCACTCTCACTACAACCTCCTTTCAGGTATTTGTAAAGAGTGATAAGGTCTCCCTTCAGCCTCCTTTTCCCCAGACTAAACAGCCCCAACACCCTCAGTTGCTCCTCATAAGGGATGTTCTCTAAACCCTTCACTAACTTTGTTGCCCTTCTTTGGACTTGCTCCAACACCTCATTGTCCTTTTTGTACTGAGGTGCCCAAAACTGAACACAGTACTCGAGGTGCACTCCAGTGCTGAGTGCAGGGGGAGGATTACTTCCCTTGTCCATCTAGTCACTCAATTTCTGATACAAGCCAGGATGCCATTGGCCTTCTTGGCCACCTGGGCACATTGCTGGCTCATATTCAGCTGACTGTCAATCAGTACACAAAGGTCCTTTTCTGCCAGGCAGCTTTCTCCAAGCCTGTAGTATTTCCTGAGGTTGTTGTGACCAAAATGCAGGACCTGACACTTGGCTTTACTGAATTTCACACAGCTGGTCATGCAATTTCTGGTATGGTTTCAGCCCAACAATCGAGTCTGTCCAGGTCCCTCTGTAAAACCTTTCTACCACCCAGCAGATCTGCACTACCTCTCAACTTGGTGTCATCTGTGAACTTACTGAGGGTGCATTGCATTCCCTCATCAAGATCATTAATAAAGATGTTAAACAGGAGTGGTCCCAGCACTGAGCCCTGGGGGACACCACTCCTGACTGGCCACCAACTGGATTTAACTCCATTGACCACAACTCTTTAGGCCTGGCCATCCAGACAGTGTTTAAGCCAGCAGAGTATATGCCCATCCAAGCCATGGGCAGCCAACTTTTCTTGAGGATGCTATGGAAGACAATGTCAAAGGCTTTACTGAAATCCAGGTAGACAAGTTGTCAAGTGGAAGTCAGAGAGATTCTCTAAATGCTTTTCTATGTCTCTGTCATTGGCATTTTTCACATATCTACATAGCAAGAGTAGATGGAGCCCAGCACACCACACAAATCTTCCTTAATATGACTGATGCTTATTTATGTTCAGTAGTGGCTTAAATAAGTGATTGTATATAGCAGATTAAGAACAGAGACGGAACTTTCAGTTTTGTTTGAGAACTTTTCTCTTTTAAGTTTGTTTCCTGACTTTTATTGTTTTAAACATTTGTGGAGTTTTAAATGGTAATATACATCAATACTGTTACAGCAACTGTTTGTAATAAGTTTTCTCAGGTTCTGCTATTGTGATAGGCCTCAATAAAATAGCAAGAGTTTATAAAGCAGAATCAGAATTACACCAAAACTTATAGATGTGCCACATTATGTGAGGTTTCTGAGAGCCAATAGAGATCAAAGTGAATTTCCCTCCCAGGTTCCAAAGCCTTCCCGACAAGGGAGTAATCTCTGCGTTGGCTGAACTTTAGTCTTGGTGCCAACTGCACTGAAAAATACATTTCACTGCAAAAACAGTGCATGAAGACTTCTTCTGATGGTTTGTAGAACTCTGCACAGGCAAGACAACAGCATTTAAGTGCTGTTTTATCTGTAAATGGGCATTCATCTGCAAATATGGTTAGGGGACTGTGTGTGCTGCTGCAGGTAACACAGCCCAGCAGGAGTGGGAGCTTGCAGCCAGAAGCTCTGTCTTTCCTGACATGCATATGGCAAGAAGCTAAGGATTCCTCTCTGGTATTGGATGCTATTGCTATGTCGGGTGCCATAATGCACAGTATTAAAAAATAAAGAGAAGGGAACAATACCCATTTGTTGAACCCAGCAGCCTGGTATGCCAAAGAGTGACACCAGAAACACCAGCTTTCTGCATGGAGCTGAATAGCAAAGACCAGCAAGAGTTTGCTATTTCAGATAGCAATGAATACCATGAAAAATGGTATTGTCCTTTTAAATGTGGAAGCAAGGGTTACTTCTGCTACTGAAGCTAAATAGGCTTGCAGTATTTTTTCATATATCTATATACACACACACACACATATGTATATATGACTACACACCTGAAGTATCTTGTATCATATAATAGTTTCCTCCATGACCCTAATGTTCTCAGGCATTTCTGAAGCTGTGAGGCTTTCTCCCTGTGGTTCTGCTTCTGAAGGTTTTCTTCATGTCACTGAGACATCCTCGAAAGCCTAAAATAATGCATTTTAACAGGCTTCATTTTCATTTAAGGCTAGATAGACCCAAAGGAACTGTGCTTTCTGGTACATGGTGTTAACAACATCTTTTGGAAAACTAGCAATGTTAAACCCAAGGGAAGAGTACTTTCAAATACTGGGTTTTGAAGTTCCCCTGTGTAATGAGGTTTTTAGTCAAGTTTATTGGTCTTTTATTCCTAATTCATTATTCAATACATGTTTTTCTGTCACTTGATAGGTATCTTGGCTCTGAAATATAGCTTGCTCATCTGTGATGAAATAGATGTATTTGGGAGGATCGTCCTGAGCTGAAATTTTATTTTGTGTAGGCATAGTAACTATTGGTGCCTTGTATTTGGCATATAATTAATGAATTAATGAACCAGATAATTATTCTGGTTGGAGAGAAAGTTTCATCTTTGTAAAACAGATAGCTCTTTCTTAGAGGGGAAAAGTTTTATATGAACAGCTTGTGTTTTCCTCCCATCTTTCTCCATTTTCCTCCCACCAATGACTTCATGAGGAAAATAAGGAGTTTTTTTAACTCTAATTAAGTAGAAACCCGACTGCTGAGTTTTATCTTCTCTAACACAGCTTGTAAGTAGAATCAGAGAAGTGCAGTGGATTGTATCCTTCTAATGAGCTTACCTCTGCTTTACTATATTACAGCAATATGGAAAATATTTCACTTCTCTTCATCACCACTGAAATTAATTAAATAAATAACAGGCTTCTCTACCTGTGGGTCTTCTCTTTGAAGTTGTTAGCTCATATTCAGTATTTTACTGCAGTTGCCTGCTGGCTTTGTACTGATACCACTTCTACAAGATTCCTTTCTGGACTTTGTCTTGTGCTATACTTCAAATGAAATTAATTCTAAACTAGGCGAGTATGGGGTGAATTAATCTTTAAAAGAATTTTTGAAAAACAAAGTAAATTTTCTATGTATTCCTGCTTTGTAAAGGATTTTGGATTTTTTAAGTATTCTTTTTAAGGAGTTTCAAATCTTTTTTATCTGACTGCACCATATTGTCTTCTGTATCACTACACATGTAATTTTTTCCCTTGTAACAGGGCACAAGGTATTTGGTGCTAATGGATGTTTACCTCTTACAGGCAACCCCTGCCCTCACCATGTCTGAGTAGTCTGTGCTGTTCTTTGCCTTATATCAATAAACCCATATGATGCTGGGCAAGCAGAATAGACCTAGATTTTAAAAATACTGATCTTGTGAAAATGTACGAAATTTCATTGAGGAATACTGCCTATCTGTGTCAGGAAAGGAGGCTTTAAATAATATTTTTTTATATATTGCACTGTTAACATTTCTTTTAGAAAAGAGGACACAACCTCTTGTTCATCCATATTTGAAGTCATAAAAGTACCTCACAGTATACGATGGACACTTGTCAGGGGAACTACCAGCTGGTAGCAGGAGAAGAAGAAATAATAAATGAAAATGTAACCCCATCCTTGACTTTCAAGGGCTGGCTGGATGTCAGCACACAACCTGATGCACACAGGTGTCATCTGTTTGTGGGAAGGTGTTCCCATCCATCTGGCTAATTCTGAGAAAAACCCTGACCGTGGCTGGGATTGCAAGAGTTTGGCTTATTGTCAGCTTTGTAGTGTGAAACACAGAGTAATTGGCTATCAGAAAAAGAAAACAAATTCAGTGGAAAACAATGGCTTTGTGGTTTTCTTTGGAATTTGAATGTTTCTTTAGTGTCTGCTATATTTCACTTCCTGAATGAGAAATGGGCTATAACTATAAAGAAGCATTGTTTCTTTGCAAGGCTCTTGCCTTGGAGAGGGTGGTTACAGGCAATGCATTGAAAAAAATGTGCTGTGACTGAGCTGGTGTAAATCAGTGCAAGCTCTGCTTGCTTATGATGGTGTGCATCTTTGCAGAACCTTTCCTTGTTTGCCCCATATGCCACAGAAATGAATTTTTTTCCCGTAAAATCTCTCTCTGTACAGGTTGTGTCCACATGTATTATGAAGCTGTAATCACAGAAATTTTTGCCAGACTGAACAGAAATGCAGTTCCAAGCAATTCATGCATATTACAAATGGAGCTGAAGCCCATTTTGAATGAAAGTGTTGATCAGTTATCAAAAACTCATGCTGCAAGATAATATTGTGCTACATAAGAGCACAGGCCTGTGTGTAAACCTGTTGTGATATGCTGGCTCTATTTACTAGGGAAGTTAGTAAGTGGTCAGACATAAAATGGTCATACTGCTTTCTCTAGCCATTTCATAAATAAAGGCAAAATATTGAGTACACTTGAGTCTTCCCTTTTGCCATTCATCTTTTACTTGTGTCTGAATTCCACATCACATGCTAAAACTGAGTTTTCTGAAGATCATCTTAATTGCCAAAATTGTTGTTTATAATCTGTAGCTCAAGTTAAAACATCCTTAAAGTTGAAAATGTCTAAAAATCAGTGTAAGGTAGTTTTAGAGGATGCTTCTTAGGGACAGGTTATTCAAATTGAAAATGGATGTGCTGTACTTGTGTGCACTTGTTTCCTAAAAGACTTCAAGCAGATTTCTTTTTCCCTCCTAAGAACTGATGGAAGTTTACAGCTTTTTCTGTTGTGTTATCTGGGGGAAACATCCCATTCAGCCCATGCACATGCTTGAATTACCATTTGCAATAGACCTCATTTGAATAAAGGTAGACTTCAATACCTGTTTTTGTATTTTCTGACTCAAGGCCCTAGATTAGATATTAATTTAGCAAGATGCTGAGCACTTGCCAGAAGACTGGGTCTTTTCGGCTATCACTGCCATTTACAAAACCCGCTGATCCTCAGTATCTTTCAATAAGCTAAATGTAAATTTTCGGATAAGGTTTGTGATTTCAAGAAGTTTCAGGTTCTTAAGGGCTAACGTTAATCCACCTTGTTTAGGACAGCTGCGTTTCTAGTTCATGGAATGGCTATGATTAAAATATTTAGGAATAAATTTGACATATGTTGGAAACTTTGTATAAACTCGTCTGTGTTTTATATATGCATGTTTAAATGTTGTCACACAATTTCTGTGTGCCCACTGTTTGTGTGCTGCCATTGTTTATGTGACACAGAGAAAAGAAACCAGAAGGAATGCATCTCCCCTGAATTTTTTTATTCTCTTTGGGTTTCTTCTTATTATAGTGTTTTTATTATAAGATAAAGGTAATGAAGAGGAAAGAAGCTGCATTAGATTGAAATTGAATTGAAAAGCAATGGACAAAATATGTATTAATAAGTAGGAAATGGAAAGAACAAAGGATATAGAAATGGCATGTATTCTGTTTCCTAGGAAGATGTCCAAAAAAAGAGGTCACATACAGGGACTGAGAGTAGACAAATTAGCTGACTAGTATCCTAATGCAGTAGGTATTTTCAATTGTTTGCGTGTGAAATAAATAAAACAAGTTTTGAAGTATATGATATTATGTTTCATTCTTTTAGCTTTGCTTGTTTTTTCCCCATTCTTCTGTCAGTTACAGAAAGAAAAATGTCCTGTGTTCACTATTTTTCTTTTGAGAATACGTACATATCACTGTGTAGTAGTATTTGTGGCACTTAAGGTCTGTTTCCAATACATAGGAGAGAGCAAATAACTTTTGTTACAACATAATGAGAGTTTTTCATGGTGCTTTTTTGGGGCACATTGTAATCCCAATGGCCATGGTCTAAACTCTCAAGTTTGTCAGTGATGGAGCAGAACAGCATAAGGTAAATTCTTATGTAGTTATGTAGAGTGTAGTTATGGTGCAATGGGTTTGTTCTCACTTGAATACGATTGCTCTGATAATGATTACATGCAGAGGAGAAATTGAAGGAAAATTTTTACGTTTCTACTTATTGCACTGAAAGTTTATGATTTGGTTTCTGTATCTCTTGGTGGGTGAGAAATCAGTTGCCCTTGTGGACTTTCAGACTTTGCTGTGTCATAAAGAGGAATATATATTTTTACAATAACTGCTCAATTCCTTTCAAAGTTATTTTTAAATATTCTGCACTTATTTCCCTTCCTCAAAAGGGAATGATTTGCATTGTAACTCATTTTAATCTTAGAACATATTACATTTGTGGGTTTTGTCCCTCAGTAGCCTGAATGTAATTGTTTTATATTAGCTGGCAGTTGTTTTTCCTAGGTGAAAAAGAAAAGTTGTATAAAGTTTATTGCTGAACTGACCCTTCAATAAAATCAGAGGGAATACAGTCAAGGATTTTGTCAATCTGTTAGTCATCCTTCCTGTCTGATCTCAGTGTGCATTCATACAACATGTTGTCCTAATTTCCTAAAAAGAGGCCTTGATAATTTGAATGATGGAGATCCCGGACATTTTGGTATAGTCTGCTTTAGTCTGATGGCTGGTAGATTTGATTAATAACATTGCTATGCTGCTGGGCTGTCTGGGTAGATTGTGTTAGTATTGGTCTTTCCTCTTGGAAAAGGAGGAGTAGAGATGAGATCCTGCTGACCTCACTACATCATATCAGTTTAGCAACTGCTCATCAATTCAGAGCAGGGTAATAACTGCAACCAGGGAAAATCGTGTTTGTTTTATGCAGCTTTTCATCCCTGCAGTACCCTATTCCATTAAAAGAATAATTATCAGATCAGTGAATGTAGCTGAAAACTAAGGATGGTGAAACACCTGTTTCTTACTAAAGTTATCTCTTCTTTGGGCTTCATTTACTTTCAGTAAAATGCACATTCATTGTACCTTCCTACCACTTTGTTATCTTATTCTTCCTAATGCTTATCATGGTTTTGTTGCTTTTGCTTAATGATAACCTTATGCTGCTCATCTGCATCCCTCCCATAGTCCGGGAGATCAGCTATGCTTGTACTGTTGAGAGGTTGATTTTTCTCTCAGATAACTTGCATACTCTTGTTTCATTGGTATAACATCTCCCTTTCTAGTAATTTAGTGAGATCTTTAACATTTAACACTGAAATGTTATGATTTGTCTTGTAATAGTAGCATTGCTCATGTTAAAGAACTAATGGAGTAATTTTACTGTTCTTGTACCATATTCCACATCATCTTTTCAGCCTTTGTGCTGTCAGTATTTCAGGCCATGCATTGCTGTGTGTCTTAATGTACTGGAAGTGGAGGATAAGAAACTGTTCTTTCTCATCTTTTCTACCATTATTGATTACTAATGGTACTGAAGATCTTCATCATGTGTCTGTGCATTATCCATTTTCCCCTCTGTTTTTTGTCTGGTTGGTTGGTTTTGTTTGGTTGGTTTGGTTTTGTTTGGTTGGTTGGTTAGTTTGTTTTGTTTTTCTGAAAAAGAGTGGACCATGATTTGCAGGAGCTAAGCTGGTTCAACCTTCTGAGGGTTGGCCTTTGTTCATTCACACTTTGTCCCTGGTTGTTTCAGTGCAAGCCTTTGGAATTCTTTTTGGAGCTGTAGGCAGTATGCTCTCCAACCCCTTCCCAGTCTTCACAGCTCCTTTCTCCAGTGAGCAGAGAGGAACAGTTCCAGCAGCTGCAAGAAAGTAGTTTCCTTTTGCCTAAATATGAGTCTAGCAGAGAGCAAGGACTGCCTCTGCAGCTGCCCTGCTTGTGGCTTAGAGCAAGTTTGAATGGAGACAGGAGATGGCTACATCCTAATCCCTCATGCCTGGTGTTTTTGAGAACTCAAAATTCACAGGCAAACTTACTGAGTGCACTAATGTAAAACCAGACAAACAGGTTCACTGAAGCTGGGTATGCAGCTGCCTCTTGCAGTTGAGTGACATTTCTTATACCCTCCTTTAAATAACCAAAATGAAGTCTTAGACCACCTGCCAGCTGATTGTTAAAGCCACAGCTGCTAAATGAGCAATAAATGGTTAAATTGCATAGTTTCCAATTTTCAGAAAATTTGAGCATCTCCAAATTTCAGACTCTTCAAAAAATAACTTCTGATTTCTACATTTTGGCATGTACCTCACGGTGCCAGGGAAATGAACCCACCCCTCTAACTGGACTTTCAAGGAAATGGATAAAGCAGGTGTCATGGAAATGGGTAGATGGTCTAGTGAAGAATACATTGGAAACTTCCAAAGTGCTCTGGAATGAGACATGTTAGCTCACTATACTGCAGTAGAGGATAAGGGTTCTATTCAGCCACAGCCTTCTCATTGATCTTACTGTCTGGATGAGAAGAAGTATCTCTCAGGGATTCTGCCCTGACCCCACTTATGTCTCAGCTGCTTTTACAGTCAGTGTCTCTCCATCAAAAGTAGGTTGACATTTCCCCCAATTTTAGGAAAAAAATTATTTCTGTATGACTTAGGGACTTCCCTTTTCCAATCTGCCTTCTCGTTCTGTTCTTATCATTCAGAAGGATAGTCAGAAGTATAAGACTCTTGCTTTTATAGCAGCAAAATACTGCTGTTTGGAATGAAAACACCAAGCATCATGCTGGGGTTTGTTGTAGGAGGCACACTTGAAAATGAATCACTTGAAATGGATTTTTGGTGATAAGGTCAGAGACTTTTAAAAGTTATTTGATTTGGGAATTCTGATAAGGTTCAGTGTAGCAACCAGCAGGAAGGTAGACATCCAAGAAGGCTGCTTTCATAACCACCACATATACCCAACATAATTGGAGCTCATTATTAATAGACTTATCATTTCAGAAATTTTGTAACACCTGGACCTGCACATTCTTCAAATGGCAGTCTAACAGGCTGCCTTCATTTATTGCAAAGTGAACAAATGGTTGCTTGAAAAAACTTGACAAAATACCCACTGCTTTGCTGGGCTCCATGTGGCTGCATGAGTCTATTCAAAATTGAGATTATTTCAAGATCAAGACCCTAGTTGGCAAAACAAGGAATTGGCAAAATTCTGGATCATTTGATCGGATTCTAGTATCATGCTGTTCTGTGATACTGAGCACCAGGCTTAAATATAGGTCTTGGTATATTTTCCCACCCCAGGATTTTTAGATGAGAAAAAGAATTTTCATAATATTGACTTTTTTTTTTTTTTTTTTTTTTTTTTTTTTTTTTTTTTTTTTTCCCAGACAATGAGCTCAGTTAGAGCTCAGTGAGCTCAGAGCAGCTCAGTTAGCCCAGCTGTAATATTCTATCTGGCTTCATAGAAGAGCTTTCCCCTCCACTGCAAATGTATTTTTGTCACATAAACATCACATGAGCTGCTATTGTGCCATGTGTATGCTCTTCCTTGTGCATAAGGAATTGCAAGTCCTGGTGTGGTGTCATATCAAAGCTCACTCATTCCTCCAATGTGTTGTGACTGGGCACCAAGCCAGAGACAAAGGGTTTCCAGTATCTGAGAAGTACAGTATGCTTCACTGCTTTGGAGTGGGGTTTTGCTCTGGGAAGGCATTTATATTAGTTTCTAAGAAAACCATTGGGTCAGGTCCATCTGTGTAGATTACCCTTATTGAGAATGGGTGTGATCCCAGATGTGCCATTTTTTCCAAGTAATTGTAGTTAAACAGTGTTATATCGAAGAATTATTTTATTTTAAACAAAAATGTTTTCCTTGCTATTTTTGTGATGATTCTATTATAAGATGCATAAATTTGGTCTGTTAATTATTCAAATAAGCTCGCCAGCTGAATGGCAGCTTTAAGCCCTTAAGTATCCTGCTGCAATGGTGTAGCTTTACCCGTGCCAATGAGATTGGACACTGTGACACTTGGTAGGAATTCATGTGTGTTAACTGAGCTGGTTTTATGGTCTGCAAAAAGACCTTAAAGCCAGCTTTATGATCCAAAAGCAGCATTGCTTTTCTGATAAGCCAGGGTTTTTAAAAAAAAACAACCCTGTGTAGTACATACCTGGAATTCAAATGAGCCAGCTGCTGAGCCAGCACAGCAGGGCTTGTGGAAGTACATTTCATAAAAGCCTCTTAAGGGGTTTTTGCTTTTTTTCCCCTCCCTTTTTCACTTTAAAGAAAAAAGTGAGTAAAAAAGCCTGAAATAAATCTTTAAAGAGCATATTTAGGAGAGGGCTGTCTGTTTGGGAGGGTTATTCCAAAGGCTTTACAACACAAACAGGATAAATAATCGGAAATGCAGAGTATATGCATTTCTGTACAGAGTAAATCAGAGCAGATTTTAAAGGATACATAAACAAGCATGACTTGACAGCCAGGGGTCCTTTTAACAGAAAATTCCTATCTTCTTTCTCCTTTGCAGTGAAGAAAACCATTCTGTTTGTTCCAAAATGCTGAGCAACCTTCCAGCACAGAAATCATCATCAGCTGTCTCCTTGCATCTATTAACACCAAGATCTTCCTTGGTGAAATCATTCCCTCTTTGTAAACTTACTTGAGATCTCTCAATGTTCTGTCAATCCCCTGGGAGGAAGGGGAGAGAAATCTGTTGAGGGCAGCTGTAGTCTTCTCCATGGGTTTTCATTCTGGTCTTTTCCTGATCCAAAGCTCTACAGGTGCACAAAACCACATTCTCTTCTCTTCTTAGGAAGGTTCAGTTTCATTCTGTTGAGTCAATTTACAGTTTCTACAGCTCCAAAGCAGACATCAGAGACACTTAAGTCTAGGTTGTCAGGATTTTTTTTGTTCTGATAATGGGATTGCTTGTTGATAGAAGACTTCTCAGCACAGGTGGTTGGAAAGCCTAGAGGGACAGGTTCTCAGTTCTGCTGCTTCAACCACTTCACCATGGAGCATCCCTCACAGAGGAGCCCTTGTTTCACTTTGGAACTAAACACTGCCTCCAATTAGCATGGGCTATGCTTTTTAATTAACTTGTAAATTGGCTAAAGGGCTGCATAGCTGCACTAGTTTGAGGGAATGTGCAGTTTCTGTTGGGAGTTTTCCTTTTTTCCTTTTGCTGCTAATTTCAGATACTCTTCCTACAGCATAGGCCCCTCTGCTTTCAAAATGAATTTGCCAAACCCTGTTTTCATAGTGGTTTAGCATTAATCTCATTGACAGTATTGTTTTAGTAAGACTCAATAAATAAAAAAAAAATCCAAACAATTTCACTATGTGAACCTTTATGAAAGTTGAATGTTACTAAAAGAGGGCACTGTGATGAGATACACTCATTACTGCAGAAAAAGGATGCTACAGCCCAGAACAAGTTGTTTTACGCTTCCTTTTTTCTCATTGTGAAATTTAGGTTAAATCACTCTGGTTTTGCTTTATGATTTAGATTGGATTATGTACAGATGCTTTTTTTAAATGCTATCTCGGTGACACAGCTCTTTGTGATTCAAAGTGTAGTACATATTTAGAAGGTCCTTTTTGTAATAAACAAAACTCTTCCTTGACTGAGCAGCTAAGGAAAGTGGCATATCAAAGCTCAGCAGTGCTTTGTGGTAAGGGTGGGGATTTCATTTAATCTTGTCCTGATGGGCTGCAGTGCTGGGTCTGTGGTGATGCCTGCTCTATATCCCTCCTCCTCCCAGCTGTCCTGCCCAGCTCAAGCAGAGAGAGTGGGTAGAGCCAGGCTCTGCAAAGGCATCAGTGTTTCTGAAAGTCTCCAGTTCTGTCCTCTTCCTCCTGTTGGCACAGTTGCAGTGGTGTCTCTGCTGAGGTCCCTCAGAAAGGTAGCTGTGGTTACTGTGGCTGTGAAGAGAACAAGGAATTTGTTTCCTTGTGCTGCAAACAGCCTGGAAACTGTGTTGGGATCGATTTTTGATGCGGGCAGATGCTGAAACATCGTTTATATACACGAAGTAATGTTGGGAAAATCACATATGAATAAGATTTCCCGGCAAGATGACTTTGGGTTTTGCCTTTTTGGGGTAAGGATGTTAAGAACACTGGGGTTCTGTGCTATTTCAGGTAACTCATTTTTCATCCTTGACAGAACTAATGCACAAATATTAATTGAACTCAATTTTTTTTAATTAATGTGTGTTGTTAAATTTTGGGGGGAATGTTGTTCCTAATTTCATATTTTGCTGCCTCATTCATATTGGCACAATACCTAAATGTTTTTGAAGCCAGCTTCATCATAAACCACTCCTTATGCTCAAAGCAAGTGGTGGTTTTATTATCCACATAAAAAAGACTGATGGTATTCCACCTGATGGCTGAAAGAATCAGCCTTGTGTTTTGGGTGAACTTGGAGAATAAGCCTCAGTAACTTATGTTTTTCACAAAACAGCATTAGTTTCTGTACAGCAGAAACAAGATTGTGGGGTTGTTGAGGAGGTTCCTTCTCTTTTTTTGTTGCTCCTGTGTCCTGTACACGTTGTCTGTGTAGCAATTACTCCTTAGAGCTCTTGAAAGAATTTCATACCTTGCTTTTCTTTTTGTTTGTTGAGATAATGCTTATATAATTCTCAAAATAAAACTTGCAAGAGAAATCCACCAATCAGCTTGTTTTCTAACTAGCTTTTTCTCTTAATCCATAATTCTAATTGAATGTACTGAATGAATGCAGATCACATTAAACATGTTCTGCTACTTCTACCATCTATCATCACTACAAATTTTGCTTATATTTTTAATGACTGCTAATATTTACAGGGATATACGAAAGCATAAATTGCTTGTTCTATATATAAAATTAAAAATGAGTTTTCTGTGTAAGAAAAAACTTTTTACTAAAATACAGTTCTCAGGCTCTGAACCAGGCCTTTCATGTTTTCCACATGGGATTCAACTACCTTGCTCACTCAGTCTCACTTCAGTTGTTTTAAGTTTGAATTGATGTAGATTCCTAGTTTAGGAAGTCTACATAATTTTTGCCATTCATTTAATGAAGTAAGGCTTCAATATTTTAAATCTTAAGGACAATGAATAGGCATGAGACTTTTATTTTTCATTAATCCAAATAGATATATTGTTGCCATTTTAGCTGATAGGGATGTCTGTAGCAAAAAATGAGGTTGCTTCTTCAGTGCATCTGGGAATTGTGGAACACCCACAACCTTTCCAGAGTTAAAACATGTTTGGCCTCTATCTAACAAAAGGCATAAAGTCATTACACAAATTGATAGATTTATTGCCCCTTCTGGAAACTGAATTGCTAAGTTCCTGATGTGAAGAAATGACTGGCATTGAGGCAATTCCATTTCTGTCTCTATCCTTTGGATATTAAACTTGACACTCAGCTGTCATCCATCATGCCCAGCAGAGAATCGAAAGAAGCCTCACTGCAGTTGACAGTCAGCAGACTCTGGGTCAGCATGCATAATAAAAAATTAGTTTCCATTTTTTAAAAAAATTCTAAATATAATACCAAATTCTAAGCTAAAGGACAAAGTTCCTCCTACACATATTTTGTGCTAACTGCCACGAGGGGGTAGTAATACAGCACATTCTCTGATTGTGGAAGATGTGGTTAAGATCTGCCTAACAGCAAATCTTTAGGAAAGGAATGCAGCAATAGTTGGATCATCTGGGCAAATGGCTTAGCACCAGGAAAGACTGCAAGAGGGAATGATCATGTAAGGTTTTCTCTCCCAGACCAGATTGCATGTTCAGAGGTGGCTTTGAGAGTGACGGAGCTGCCATAGCGAAACACTGCAACTTGCACTGCTTCTCAAGAGCCAAATCTAAAGCAGTAACGTGTTTCCTATAACAAAAGGGAAAAGTACTCCTAGGTTTTTGATGAAGCTCAAAGCTTCATTAGAAATGTATGGCTCTGGGAGAATAAAGCAAATTTTTATTGAAAAATTGAACATCTGAGACTTCCAAATCTCACTCAAATGAGAGAGATTACTCATTTGGAAAGTTCTGGATGTGAATGTACCATGGCACCTGTGGTACATCACAGCCAAGGACTCACTAAACACAGTATGTTTTACTCAGGAAAAAGGAAGACCAGAACAGAAATCTTGATGTTCCTGAAAAGGGAGAATAAAACATTTTTACACAGAGCTTTTAACTTTTTCCTCGTGAAAAATCTAGGAAATTTTCCAACAAAACCCTCTTTTTATTAAAGGGGGGAGGGAGAGGAAATTCAGTCTCTTGACATTTTTTTGACTGGACTTTATTTGTCAAGGTGACCTAATGTGAAAAAATATGAAAATACAGTAAATCACTTAGCCTGTTTTCCATAAATGTTTTCTAAAGAAAGGCAGCTCATTTGCATGCTGATCTTGTTTTTCATTCTGCTCTGTTGGTACTAAACCCTGAACCATGAATCAAACTACAAAACCACATGCTGCATGTCCTTTAAGTCCAAACCATCTCCTTTCTTGAGGATCATCAGATCTAACAAGGTTTAAAGCATTATTTCAGTAATATAAAGCTTTGTGTATTCACAAATCATAGTGTAAATGGAAATGCTTGTTCTTTAATAATTATGCCAGCACTTGGGAAAAGAGATGGTGGGAAAGATTTGCAGTGCTGCTCATCTCACAAGATATTCAGATGACTTTTCTGCACAAATTATTGCCCTGAGTGACCCTATTGCACAGTAGTAATAGGGAATGTTTTTGCATTTGAAGCAATACAGGACAACGAGACTAATTGCATTGATAGAGTGGCATAATGCTCACTGTAAAATAATGATTCTCTTGCACATGAGGGAGCACGTTAATTAGGGAGGAATTATGAGTCTTTGTGACATCAGACAAAACAGCAAACAACTTCTTACATCAAGAAATGAAGGAAACACAATAGACCTTAATGCATTTTTGGTGCATTTCCAGGGAAATCTTTCTATATCATGCATGTATATGGAGATTTGGGCAGCAGGTTCTGTTTTCCTAATTTTCAGGTAAACCATAACAATGTAAACTGGCAGTAAGGTTATTTGGACCTCAGTACCCTGATATATTGTAAGTTTGATATTTTCATATAAAGAGTTTTTTTACCTTACAAATTAGATCACAAGTTTCAAATGAGAAGGTAATTTTACCTCATTTGTCAATAAATAAAAGAGTCCAGAGTGTTTTATGTTACAGTTGCGTGTAGTGTGGAACAGCAAAAACCCAGTAGATTATGGAGGGTTTTTTTGCAGAAACCATAACCATCCTTGTCCCTGGAAAACATTAAATCCACTCCAAATGTGAGAACTGTAGGTTTTTCTTTTGTTAGCAATTCAGTTAAAAAAACAGAATATCAAACCATGCAAGCTGAATGTTTACCTCACTGAGATAAACATTTTTTTGTTTTGTTTTAATTTTAGAAAATCCTCAGTTGTAAAAAAAATCTTACTTCCAGTATGAAACTGGGGCTTGAGGGCCACAACAATGTTTATTTACGTATTTTTGGACCAGAAAATGAAAAGAAGTGCTAAAATGTAGAAGAGACAGAATTGGTGGCATGATTGGGGTCAGAAATAAGTGGTGAGCCATGATACTTCTGGTGTTCAGCTGTTGTTGCAGGTTACTGTCTCTCCTGTAAGGCTGGACTTGCTTTCTAGCACTGTCTGGGTAAGCAGTGGTTTGCTAGGTCCCTCCTATAAGCAGTTAGATGCTAAGGTGTTGCCAGTGGTTTGGTCTGGATAATGAGTCCCAACTGCTAAAGGACAGTGTTTTGGAGTAAAACCAGAATACAGTTGGCTTCTCCCTTCCTCCTCCATTTTTCTTTTCCATGTTATTCTTTTAATTCTCTTGTAAACTGCAAAGCAAGGCAGATGCCTCTCCACTGTGGGGTTACAGGTGAACTCCACTTTGCTTTGTTTAAAGCAGGTGTCAAAATGGTTTCCTAATCCCACCCCATCAAAAGGGGACTGGTTACTGTTGAGAAGCATCAATTGCAAGGGGATGCTTACAATTGGCTTTCTGTTGACATAGCTGTGGGCAGTGACTGTTTCATTTTACCCATTCCCACAGCTGTTTCATGGATGCCTTCTCCTCCTTTATAGGCTGATAGTTCACATATTGTGAATTTCTGTATTGTGCATGTTAAAAATTGTGTGGAGGAATTATGATCTCTACAGTGTTGTACAATGCATTAAAATACAGTGTTTAGATCCTTGTCTGAACTACCTAGTACCCCATACCTAAAAATGGTAGGCATTTAGTTGACAGAAAACCCTAGTTGTTTTTAGCCTGACTGCTACCCTTGACAGAAGGTATAAATTCTGTAGGTGGTTTGATTACTCCAATGCAAAGAACTTGTTTGTAGCTGGCTCTTAAAACACTCTAGCAGCAGGTGTGCTGGAATATTATTAAAGAAATGAAAAACTTGTGAAACAAAAAATGGTGAGCCACATAAGATTTGAAGCAAAAGTGATCTCCCATCAAGCCCTCCTCAGCGGATTTGATGTTACTTTGAAAATCAGAATAATCAATATTTTTAGCTCCAAGTTCTACATTAAATTGGTGTGATAAATATTCTGCCTTCCACTGGAAGTTTCAAATTTTGTTAGCTGGTTTTAATACATATCTATACAATGCCTTGGCTGCCTATGTCTCATCTAAAATAAGACATAATTAAAGACGTACATTTAGAGGGATGTGGCTAGTTTTCTTATATTCATTACGTTTCATGAGTGAAGATTCCTTTGATTTGCTTAGAGGAGTTGCAGAGCTGAGGACCCTATTTTTCAATTTAAAATGAGGACGCAAGAAATCTGTTTTTAATCCACGGGCTCCCTCTCCTGGTCTGGGATGTGCTTGGCACCCGGAGCTTGATTAATGCAGGCACAATGTGAAAAGTTATTTGCCAATTGATTTAATCATGACATAGTGTCACCGGTGTCTCCTAATTTCTTCAATGTGTAATCAGAGAATTGTGCTCTCCGTGATAGCAATAATGAAATTAATAAAGGTGTTGTGATGAATCAGGGTTACAGAGCCAGGTTTACCTTACTCAAATGACAATTAAGACATGTTTCACAAAGACTGAAAACAAGGTTCTCCAAACAGTATTTAAAAATAAAATCAGTGATCTTGTATATCCACATAGGCCTATGAATGTATACTGCATAATTGCACTGATGCTGGCATCTTTGTTTTTCTTGGTTCTCTGCTTTCACTTCCTTCTGGTCACACTGTATCTAAATTGAGATGTTTGTTTATTGTGTTTGGTAGCGAAGAAAGATCTATGCATTAATGTTACTGGGACTACAAACATGTTACTATTGTAAACTGTTTAACAAACTTGAGTCTCCAGAGACATAGAGGACACCTTGTAGGTAAGAATTCCTCTTGCATCAGGAATCACCCAGTTTCTAAATTTTATAGAATAAATTTCTGAGAGAAAAAGAATTGTGTGTGTTTAACTTCCCAGTCCTGATTCCAAGAATGTTTTTTATCTTGAATTTATCAACATCAACAAAAGTTCACATTCCTTAAGAAGTGCAAGACATATTCTAGAGTGCTCCTTCCTTAAATGCTCATTGTGCTGCCTGTGTTTTGTGTGCATTGCAGCAGAGACAATTAAAAAAAAAAAAAAACAAAAACAATATCTTCAACTCCAAGTGATTGGGAGTAAAAGTCTTGTATACTGCCCTGAATTGTCACAAAACTGCACATACTTAGACCAAAGATTTTCACACTAACTTTGTGCTGGTGTAAGTGACCACAGAACATCTCAGTAACTCAGCATGTGCAGGTCCAGAAGATAGAGTCAGAAGATCTGCATCACTGGTAGGGGCAGAGCTGGCAGGTTTTGTACATTTATTACAGTGCAGAACAAGCACCAGACCAGTGTGAAGCACTTGCACTTCAGAATATCAGCCTTTTATTCCAAGGTCTGAGCTTAGAAAAATATTGAAAACAGCCCCTAGCATTTTCATTCATGTTAGAAATTGGGTGTAAATTAGTAACAAGGAAGATTTCACTAGTGAAATACCAAATTCCACATTTCATTCAGAAATACATTTGTAGAGCTGCTGGCTTAGGTGTTCCCCTCAGCTCTGCTGAAAGCAAGCATTGACAGTTCTGTCTCTTGAAGCAAAACGTGTTTGGGAGAACTAGGTATAGCAGTTATTTCAATTTATTTATTATTTGTGCCAAAGACATGAGGGGTGAACTTCTCATGTGAGCAGAATATGTAAGATGCACCTGAGAAGTGTTAAATACTTTGGTGCTGAAAGTTGGTCTGACTTACACTACAAGAAGGGTAAGTGAAGTGAATGGAAACAAAGCATAATGCATGAGTCAGTTAAGTCTTTTATTTCCTAAAAATTTACTATTTTTATCTATACTACATCCACTTAAAATTACAATTATTCATTTTACATGCTTGTTCAGGATGTGCTTTTGTCATCTGCTTCACCGTCTGTGCAAATATTCTGTCCTAGCATCTATTAGATAATTGTTCATCTTCTTTAAGTTTACAGGGATTTAAATTATTTATTATTTAAAATATCTAGCTTCTATAACTCTAGCACACTGAGATAAGCAGGTATCTTAACACTTGTCAATGAAAAGTAACAAATATGTATTGATTAAATAGACAACATGACAGGAACATAGCAACAGTACATGCTTTGCTGAATCCTGTGGTACTTTGAAACCATGTTAATAATTTCAGTTTCTATACCTTTCCCACCCCATAATCAAGCCTATTTAGAGTTTAGATCGTGAGTTACACTGAACTTACAATTAGGAGGGGTGGTATGCAATTCTATGACTTGTTAAAGCAATGTGTGGTTTCTTTTTTTTTTCTCTCTTTATATGCACAGGTACTCGGAACACCAAATGAAGATACGTGGCCTGGAGTCCACTCTTTACCCCATTTCAAACCAGGTAGGTCAAAATACCAAGTTCATCCAGATTCTCTTCCTGGAAATACAGGACACAGACTGATAGATCCCCACTCACAAGCTTAAAAATAATCTGGCATGCAGGGCAGGAACCATGATGCATTTTTTCTAGCTCCTTACTTTTTTTATGTTCAGGTTGTGAGTTTTTGTTCAATTTCTTTGTTTTTGTTTTTTTTTTTTTTTTTTTTTTGCTTTTTTTCCCTGTTAATTACAGTGTGAGCCCTCACCTGCTTGCATTCCTCATCTACCAAGTATTATACTTTTCAAATTCCTGCTAGGCTGATCAACATTACTTCTCCACTGATCACCCTGAACTTTGAGGAATACTAAAGGATACTAAAGAGTAGTGAAAAGACTGTGAAAGCTGAAGTTACTGCTAAATCATCTGTTAGTACCTTTCTACAAAGGTTCCATTTTTTAATGTGTGTTGTGCTTCAGGATGTCATAGTCTACAACCATTCTTGAAAAGCTCTTATACCATCTGATATATTTTTGTGAGAGGAATTTGGTTTTTTTCTCTAGAGACTGGAAGTACATGGTCAGCTTCAATATCCTATTTATGTATTTGTATGCATGTGTTAGATGTAATCTTGTAAACTTCTGAGTAGGGGACTTAGAAATACTAGTTTTTAAACATACCAAGCAGGCAAAGGAGTAGTAGACATGCTGGATGAGCAGGGTGGTGAAATACTGGAACTTGTTTTTCAGGTATCTTTGACATCTCCATCTTGTTCCAAATGGGATATGAGCATCCCAAACATCTTGGACCTGCTGGGAGTAGGTTTGAGCTATATGGTAAAAACAAGATTACTAGTTGATTTCAGATGAAGCACTTAATTGGCTCCCAGTATATTTTATTAGGATGAGTCTTCAGGTCATAACCATATGACTGGAGTCTGGAAGTGAGTGAGAAGAATTGAGCCAGGAAGACAATTTCACAAGTTTTGTCCTTGCAGCGCTCAGGTCTCTCAGTAACTCCTGGTTCTCCTTTACTGCAGATGATAGTCCATTCAGCTTTTGTCCTGAAATGTGACAACCAGGCATCCTATGTAATTTAAATCTAATTTCTAAACCATCTTATAACTTGGACATAGAGAAGATTCCCTTTTCATTCTGGCCTGTCTTATTCATCAGATCTGAAGGTTTTTTAGTCTCTGTTCTGGTGTTGTTTTGCTGCTGTACATTGCAATCGCTCTCTAGTGATCTCTAGTGAATTAGTACTACTATTTTAACAAGTAGTTTTTCACTGAAATACTAAGTATACCTCAGTTTTCATCCTTAAATTGGTGTGTCATTCTGTTTACAAGCTTTTGTGTTTCCCCTTCTTGTACTAATTAAAAGGTAAGCATATCATACATCCTTACAGAACTATGGTGTTTTTTAACAGCAGTCCAAAGACACTGATTGTTTTTACCCAAGAATAATAAAGAGGAGGTGAAAACCTGAAAATGTCCCTGAATGATCTTTGGGCTTGTTCTTATTTTTATTCTTTTCTGTGACACAGAAAGGTTTTGAACAGTAGATGGCAGCCAAGAAATTTCCAGGGTTTGTTTTTTTGTTTGGCTTCCAAGTGTGTTAAGGGATGTGGGCTTACTACCACAGAATGCCAGGAAATAAATCCACAGTAGGCACTTAATTAAATCTCATTTTTATACAGGCATCATGTTAGATTTGCTTTTACTTTCTCCATCCCAGATTCTGGATTTTGTCAGCTATGAATAGTAAATATTTATACATATGTGGAATAGGGACAGGAGGAAAGATGCCTCCAAGACAGAAGATGGTCACTTGCTGTCTTTACCATTTCTGCATTTCTTTGTTCTCTCAGATCCTTTCCACCTTTGTGAAGTATGTAGAATTTCAAGTCAGAGTAATTACTATTCTTGTTGGCAATTATTTAATCTTTCTAGGGCCTAATATTGCAAAGTGCTGAGCTCCTTAATTCCCATTCTCAGTGGAGATCTGAGAGCACTCCAAAAGAAAAAGCCCTCTTCTGTACACATACCATGTTCTGCACTCCCCTTTTACCACCTTGTATCCTTCATGCCCTCAGTAACAGCATTTTTCTTTGTCTTTCAATTCCTATTTGCCGATTTCATAAATTACAATTGAAAGTTTAATTGAAATGGACAACCAAAACTTGGCTTACATACCCCAAAACTGAGTAATTGTTCTTTATGGTGGCAAAGCACAGAATGGTTACAGCAGCAAAACACACCATCTATGGGATCCTACTGGGGCACCAGCATCAAAAGCATACTCTGCACAAAGTGCTTTGCTCATGCCTTTAGGGTTGTTGGAGCTGTTTGGGCATGGATACCAGGTTCTCTGTTGTTTCATTAAAAAGTATTTTCTTTCATGCCAGGCTCTGCATAGAAGTTTTTTGGCTATGGCAAGGATGCATTTTTTCCTTCCACAGATGCTCAGCCAGCCATGCTCCCCTCCCTGTTGGTCTGAAATTGTTACACCCTAGAGAAAACTAAGACTCTTCTTTCCCCACTGACTTCTTTGGAGAAAAAATGGAGGAAAAAAATACAGTTAAGATTACTTAATCTTTTCCTTTTCTTAGCAGAAGAATGCAGGAGAGAACCTGAAATGTCTTACCAAATCTGAACCAATTCATTTTTTCCTTAAGTTCTGTGTAATTACTGTACTTAAACATATATGATACCGGTTAAGTAATTCCTGTGCTTTGTGTGTCTTTATGAGTTTTAAGCCTTATTAAGTGCAAACAGTAAGTTCGATAAACAGAAGTGCAGGGAGCACTGGTGGTGAGGTTATCAACATCCACTCAGGCAAGGCTTTTATGGTATGCAAACTTACAGGATTTGAACAAAAAGTCTCAGTGATAAAGAGTTACTATATAGTTTAAAAAATGCTGGGCACATTAACTGCCTTTGGATCTGGGAAGACTATTGAGAGTGAAAACAAAATTTCATTGCATTTCTTGTTTGCATATGGACTTAAATAACTAAATTTCATGCTGTGATTTGATAGGGCACAGTCCTGTGCTGCAGAGAGCTAATCACAGTTTACTAGAAGAAACATGTCTGGAAAACATGGCATTAGTCTCTTCTCTACCAGACTGGCCAAGGGTCTGATTATTATGGAAAGCAGCCAGTGCATAAACAGCAATGATTTCTGACATCTTAATATGTGGGAACATTTCTGAGGCTGAATAAGAAATGTGTTCCTAAGGCTAGCTGTGGGTGGCTCTGCATCATCTAAACCCCTAACCTCAGTTAAAATCAGTGATTTTAACAGCCTGTAATTATGAAAATAAAATGGTCATAATTTGTTTTGCCATTTAAAAAGTAAAAAAAAACAGCTCATAATTTATCTGCCTTCTTTGAGACCTTTGATTGCTTTCTATCTTACAAATATTCTCAGTAACATGGGAGATACTTAAAGCTAAAAATTGGCCTGGGCTTTGAGCTTTCTCTGTGCCTCAGTCTGCATCCATTCGGTTTCTGTTTGCACCTATGTGCACAGACACACATTTTCTGCTTAGTGCATTACTTAAAGATAATCTAAATAATACATTTGAAAATCCTGAAACACTTCAGAAGTATTTCGGTAACTCTGTGTTATCTCTGATTCATCTTGAAGCTGTTATGACTACTATAATCCTGAATGGATCTTCCTGTACTCACCAAAGAAATCCAGCCATTCAGGATAACTGTCAAAGTCAATTATCTGCCTTCAAATATGAAGGCATTTTGAGGAAATTATGAAAAAGTGTTAGTTGCTGTTTCAATAAATCTTGAGGTTTCATCCATCTTAGGAGCCTTGTGTTACAGGATATTGGACAGAGACGCTGTAAATTATGACCATGACCTCTAACACATGACTTGGAGAACATGTTTTCTCTATTTATTCTTTTGTTACAATACTTCAAGGAATATGTAGGTTTGCTGCACTAAAACTGATCCAACCACCAATCATAGCACTGGACCAGTGTCTCCAAGAATGAAATGAAAGGAGGCATCTGCTGCTTCTCATCTGCATGAGTGGCAATGAAGCAGTATTCAAAAAAAACCTGCTTCCTTGCCAGTTTTGTGTCTGAGCTTTCTTGAGTTTTGATTATTGTCTCAATTGTCATTAAATTTTCTACTTAGTCTGAAGTCTTACATTTCTTCTCCAGCCATTTCTACTGGGTTCAGAGTCCTGCCCAAAGAGTTGAACAAGATGAGCCTTTGGATCAGCATTTACACTTAAGTTTTCTCTTTTCTGACATTCTCAATAAGTGTTTGGGTTTAGTGCTGCTTAACTTCCATCCTAGGATATTAAATAGAGATTTATGAGCAGGAACATTTGGTGAGAAAAGTGGGAGAAGGTAATATCTGGTCAAAATGGAAGATAAATGAAGTCCATTGCTTGCAACAAAGAGATGGTAACACTCAGAGAGGAGAAGTAACTTGTAAGAAAACTGAAGAAAAGTTGAGAATGCTTTGTAATATTCACTGTGCATCATTTTCCTAGAAATACTTTTTCTAGGTGAAAAAAAGTTTAAATATTTAATCCTGGGTTGATGATATAAGAACATGAACCTCCCCATGATCAACAGATGATCAGACAAAATATAAGTTGCACCAGGGGAGGTTTAGACTAGATTTGAGGAAGAATTTAATTACCTAGAGGGTAGTTAGGCATTGGAATGGGCTGTCCAGGATGGTGGTGGAGTCAGCATCCCTGGAACTACTTAAAAACTGTTTAGTTAAGACACTTTGGGGCATGCTCTAGTGGGTGATACAAATACTGATAAATATATTTTATTTGGGTGGAAATGTTGACAGTTGGATGTAGTGATCTTAGAGGTCTTTCCCAACTGTGACAATTCTTTGTTGAAATAACACACTTGAAAAGGTACCTTTTTGAGGCAGTGGAAACATCTATTGAGCACTGATTTTAAAAGAGAATCCCTAAAGTCAGGATGTCAGGAGAGTCAGGAGTTAGGGGAAAGAGTCTCTCCTTAAGGAGAAAGTGGAAGCAAAAAAGAGTGAGAAAACAGCATTCATAGGAAATACTTCATAACACGGCATCTATCACAGATTGACAGATGCTTCATGGATTTATAAAAAATCCATTCTGTGACTGACAAAACCACTGGAGAGCTGGTGTTCTGAGTTACGAATTCTGCTTTGCTTCCCAGGTGATCAATAAATATAGATTTGGTTTAGAAGTATGATCTGCCTAGCTGCATCTTAACAGCTGATTGATAGCCAAGTTTTTTCAAAGGATTAAGTCTTCATTTAGAGTAGGGCTGGGCTGAGAGGCTGGTTTGGCACAAACCCATGGCAATACCATATAGGCTTTTCAAACTTTCATAACAGTTTTTCCTACAGAATTCCCCCAAAGCCTGACATCAGTTTGTCACATGCCAAATCAATATCTTGTTTGTTTACATCTACACTGATGCCAGTGAATGTTCCCAGGTGGTGTGGGAGTCTGTGCTGTGAAACTGTTCGAGCAGCCTCTGGCATGCCTTTAGCTCCTGACAGCTACCAATTTGAAACAATTCCTGAGCATGGTTTGAGTTTGTGTGGGCTAGGAACTGTTCCTCAGAAGAACGTTCCCACGTTCCCACTGGAGGATGCTTTATGGACACAGGACAGGCAAAAGTCCTGACCACATTTAAATTATGGTTCTAGATGTTGTCTTCAGGAATTTGAGTACTTGAAGCAAGGAGAGAGAGGAATCTGTAAAGGAGATTTTAATTTCTCCCCCTTTCTTTTAGTTCTGGCAAAATTGTAATATTTGGTGTTTCCTCAAGTCACGACCCAAAGGAAGAAATGTTGTCAGTGTTTTCACCATTCTTTGAACAAAATTGCATATAACTGAAAAGTCAAAGTGCCTGCTAAACATGCAAGGGAGCCAGGTTGAGCACCACTAAAAGGTGGAACCATTTACTATAAAAGCCTAGTGCTTTAGGCAATGCTGGCTATTAAAATTATGTTTTCTACTCATGCTCAGTAGGGAGTTAAGAAAACAGAATCTGTCCTTATGCTTTACACAACCTGTGCTCTGCTAAACCAGGTGCTTTTGGGAGTGGAGAAGACGAGATGGGAATGGAGGGTGGGGACTTGAAATTATTTTTCTCAAAACATTTGGCATACAAAAAAGCAAAGTTTAACTCATTATTATGGTAAAACTCCAGTTGTGATTTAACTAATTACACATTAATGCTGCAATTAGTGCTTGAAAATTTGCTTGTCAGCATGGATGCTTGTCTTTGTATCTTTAGCTAACATAATTTAAATATTTTTAGGCATGAATCTTTAATAAAAGTAGCATGAATCTTACATATCACAATACAATGTTAGTCACTTTAGACTTTTAATTTCAATGTAAAGAAAACTCATTTAAAGAAATGATGCATTAGACTCTTCAAAATATTAATTATGATGATGTTTAAATATTTGCATTTAAGCTAATCACATTTGGTTTTAAATAGAGAAGAACATTAATCAAGGAATGCATATTAGCCAGCATGTTTTGATTAATCACATAAAAAAATGCCTTGCAGTCAAACTGCTGATTATCAATAGTGCTAAAAAGGAGCTAAAAATCAAAATGAAGTCTGCTTCTAATTCCTCATGTAGCTTTTCTTGTCTATTCTAGGTTCTTTCAAGGCAAACATGGCAAAGGTATAATAGTTCATGTGTTTTTCTGACAGATAAAAACGCCCTCATCTTGTTTTATGTTACTTATATGCATGTGCTTATTTTTTTGAATTCTCACAGCAGACCAGTAGTTCCTCCAGTGCTCTGCTAATAAGCTCAGTAATGAGTTCTGCTGAAGTTTGCTTCTGTTTGAGCCTACCCTTGGTGCAGGGCAGTCAGATGGACCATGTTTATCAGGCAGATAATGAAGTTTGCAGTGGAGAGCATGTACGTATAAATATGAAGGCACACATGTGAGAACGCATGTGTAACACTATTGCTGGAGAGTGGTTGTCTGAAGGAAATATGAAATAAATAGAAATATTGTTTGTTGCTATAAAAACCAGCAATATGGTTGATTTTAAGACAAAGGCATGTTGGATGGGACTTTGAGCAGCTTGTTCTAGTGGGAAGTGTCCCTGCCCATGCTGGGGAGTTGGAACTAGTTGGTCTTTAAGGGTCCCTTCCAACCCAAACCATTCTATCACTCTATGAACTTAACACAGGTACTCTAATGGACAAGCTTTCTAGCACAGTCTTCTTTTCCTCCCAAAAGTGTTCAAGCTGAGTACAACTTGGGAGCCGCTGTTTTAATTTTTTTTTTTTTTTTATGCATCAGGTTTGTCAAATCAACCAGCTCAAAAATTTCCTCCCTCTCTTCCCTCTGGTTGCTCTCTTCTGCTTCCATTTTGCAGTTGCTTTTCCTATAGCTTTGTGGATGGTACTATTTGTGGGGCACAGCTGTAAAAACTTTCTTGGCACATGAGACATTGAGTAAGCTGTGCTGCAAGGTCTGAAGCAAATAGCAACTCAAGGACTACTGGAAGAAAGTTTGTGGACCTGCACCATCCAGCATCTGAGTGAGTGGAGTTTAGTGTCCAGCAGAACAGTCAATCTTAGCTCTGAGGCTGGGCTGCTGAAGATGTGGATGTTATATATCAACTTGCTCCTTTCCAGTGCTGTTTTAAAACTGTAAGAGTAAATGATATGCTACAGGAAGATCATGCAATTTGTACTTCTTTTCCTGAAGGAATATGAGTACTATTTGTTGGCTTTTATCTATTCAGTTTTATATAGGGATCTCTTTACAGAGCATGATGAACATACCACTTAATTAATAAAGATTTAGCTAACTTGGCCTTCTAAGAAGCAAATGGTAAACACTTTTAGGTGCTGTGGGATTTGAAGAAAAACTGAAATATCTTCTGCCTTCTTTTGTTAGGCATAATGAAAAACTGCCTTTGACTACTGAAATACAGCACGGATGCAAAAAGCCAGCTCTATAGCAGTGATACATGATTGCTAGTGAGGTTGATGATTGTATATTTGGGATAAAAATCCAGAGGATCAAGTTTTGCTTCTTGCATTTGTTCCCAAAAGATTTGCAAGTATTTAAGTGTTTGCATAAAGGAAATTAAAATCACACTTTTTACTTTAAATTTCAGATAAGCTTACCATGTCAGTCTTCCAGTGTTTTTATTCAAAATAAGCACATTTAATAATAATAAACTGAAAATATTTGAACTCTAGTATGTATAGTCACAATTTGAACTACAAAAATTCAAGATACATCTCAGATCAAATTGTTATCTTTAAATGTACAGTTTTTTAAGTTTCTTTAATCTCAGTGTTGGGGAGAGTGAGCAGCTGGCACAGCAAGACAGTCTGCCTCATGTTCTGGACAGTGGCTTGCATGTGCTGGAGGATGGGTGGGTGGGTGATGATGTGAAGGTCTGCATGAAATTCTTGCATGTGCCTGTTTGCCTTTCAGTTCTGAGACAGAGGTAGTAAGTTTTGGCTATACAGAGTTTCTTCCACGAAGCTGGAACAAGATGTGGACCACAGTTGGACTGTGTTGCTGCCTTACATGGTGTAGGACTTTTTGGGACAGCTTTCATGGTATTTCTGCAGTATTTCCAGGATCCTGCATAAATTCAGGATCTGCTGACTGATACTACTATTTTTTATGATCAAATAAATGGAAGCATCTGAAAAACGGCAACCAAAGCTATATCCTTGAAAGTATCATAATGTAATTTTGTGCAGCTGGCCAGAAACATGTTTGTAAAGCTTTGGATTTGGTTGTATTAAGTCCATCTACCAATATAGGACAGAGGCATTCATACAGGTGTGTTAGACTAGTTCATGCTGAAAAGTAACTCAGGAGAAAACTTGGTGATGTAATTGTGACACTGAATTCCATTTCTGTCATTAATTGGACACAAGCCAGAGATCTTCAGATAAAAGTTGGGAAATTACCTTTCTTTTGCCTGTGTTATAACTACTGAGTTGGTGTTTGTAGGTGTGTTAGATTGTGGTTTCACAGTTCAGGACATAAAAATATGGTTCACGATACAGAAACTCAAGGACAAGAGTCGTGTAGCTTCTCCATTCTGGCAGCTCTGAAGTCAAAATCAGCTTTTTTGTTATGGTGCTTTTTATTCTCTGAAGGAGTAATTCAGGAAAGTACTGAAAGCTGCCATGTACATGAAGCTATGCTTAATTACCACATCTAGTTATACTGTCCATGAAACTTAACAAACTCTGCTTGCAGGCATGACCACAAAAATGTGTAGAAAAATATGAGCTGTATTTTATCAGTATGTGGTTTCTTTCCTTACACAGAACTTAAAAGGAGGAGCCTCTAGCCTGCTTGTAGTAGGAGAGAAAGAGTTTTCATCAATGGTTAGGAGAAGCATGGTCTGCAGTGTCACGGCATATAAATGGACTTTGAAATTAAGGACTAAAGACAAAAATTTGCCTCTCTAAAAAGGGGGTTTCACTCTTTCCATGTTTCCCCCCTAGTTTTCCTTCTCCCTGCCTGATAAATATGACGAATAAGGTATTTATTTAACAGAGGTTTAGAGCAAAGCAGTAGTCTGATTAAAGAAGAAAGATCCTTTTAGAAGCTAGTTCATTTTGCTTATAGATGTCCCTTATGACAGCATTTACATAACTTGTTCCAGTGTATTACTGGATAAGTGTATTACTTTTTTAGTAAGCATTCATCTGGCACAGCAATAATTTTTCAGTTTCTTGCAGAACTTTCTTTCTTGAAATAGGTCTTTGGACATTAAGGCCTTAGGCAATTTGGCCAAGTGGTTGACTGTTTTTTCTTTCCACTCTGAAAATAGCTTAAATTGATTAGAGTGAACCTGTGACAGTCCAGTCAGGTTGTGCAGAATACTTCTCAACTGTTTTAAGTGGAAGCAGCTTTACTGAAGTCAGCATTGCTGAGCCTGTTTGAACCAGCTCAGTGTCTGACCAAACATTTTGCAGAATGACAGGTGTAATAAAAATATGTCTTTTTTCAGGTCTAGGTTTGCTTTTCAGCAATGATTCAAGTCAGTTCAGTTTTCTTTCCACCCAGCATTTTTTTGCATCAAAATAATGTGCATATCTGCACTTTATTAGCTGAACATGTGTGTTATCTCAGGCTTGTTCTTATGCAGTACTGCCTAGCTGCATATTATTTTCCAGTCCTTTGTCATGAATGAATGGACAGTGTTATGGATGGACTACTCACAAAGTATAGAAAGTCTTTATTTTCCTTCAGTTTTTATGAGGATCTGCTTGCATAGATGTTTTTAATTCACATTTGTAAACTTAAATCCAAGGTGAAGCTCAGGCTAAGATCAATGCAACCTGGCTATTTACCTTAATTGAGTTCAGGCTTTTCTTCTGGAGCCCAGAAGCCGAGGTAGTAAATAACAGGTGCAATTTGAATTGTAATCTTCCTCCCTTTTTAATGTTTCAGTCATACTCGCAATGCCAATACAATGCCTGAACTGCTTACAAGAGAACATGAACTTCAGTACTGAGTTTTTTATTTGTGCTATCAAATATTAAAACCTAATTCCAGACACTGACTCTAGTGCCATGTTACTGGTACTGCACCATGGCTTCATCTAAGAATAATCCTGACTGCTTTGCCCATTTGATAGAATTGCCCATTAAAGAAGAGCTGCCAGGACACTGGCACATCTTTGGTAGATGCATTACATGTAATGTGTGATTGAGATAAAAATAAATTGACACTTCCAGTGGTTTTAATCTGGATGCCTCAGGTGTGACAAGTTATTTTGTTGTAATATGTGCACACAGAAAATTGTAATGGAAATCTCTTCACTTGCTGCTTTCAGTAAGACCTTACCCCTCAACCTTTTTTTTTCTCGTCTTCAATCCTTATGTTCTGCACCTGTTGCATTATTCAGACATAACAGAAAACTGTTACATAAGAGAAAAAACTACCACAATCACTTAACATTTTTATCGTATTTATAATATCCAAACTGCCAAGTGCCTGGGATTAGATGGCTTGAGCAGTAACTGGAAAGTACTGTAGAACTTCTAATTTGCAAAATTTAGAATAACATCAGTAGTGTAGTATTAAATTTAAATGCTTAAGTTCATACTAAATAATATGGTAGCATTTTCAATGAGACTTATCAGGAATGAATCCCAAAATGTTAAGAAATACGATCAAAATTAACAATATTTTTTTTCTCTGTGGACACACATTGAAAGCAATATATTTTCTGTAAAATTTGCTACTTGACCTATAATTTATTTTTTCCAGTATCCTAATCCTAAAAAAAATGTAAGATTTTTAGCAGTGTATAGCATAGTTCATAAAAGCTCAACCTAGTAATTTCAGGTTTTTTGAGAACTGTGTAATGACAGCACATCTGAGAGTTGCTGAGCATTGTTTTCCGAGCAAAACATCTTCATCTTATAGTGAAACTGACACAAAGAAGTCAACTACATACTGCTTTAATGGTCATCTACAATAATCAGATATTTTCCAAGGGCGGAAACATTCTGTTGCAAACAGGCACACAAACACACACACAAAAAAATAAAACCTTATTTTTACTTAGTATATTTATCTCCCTCCCACCAAAAGCCTTGAACAGTACGACTGTGTAGTCAGCATTCAGGGGTTTTGCTAAGAAAATTATTTAAGTAAATTTAGACATGATATCGCATAACTGATATTTATACTGGTGCTAAAACTGGCTATAGTCATATAGCTTTCAGCTTCCAGGACACTTGTCATACCTATCAAAAAGGGGGTTATTTCATTGCTTCAACTGTACCAGTATGGTTAAAACAACAAAACTTTAAAATGTGAAGTGGTCCTCAGACACAGTTTGCAGGTCTACCACTTACCAAAATCTTCTGATAGCAATGTCAATGAGAGGTGAATTTTCTCCATGAACTTTTTCAGTTAAAGGAAAAAAAGATAAAAAGAAGAAAATAGGTGCAAGAAACAAAATCATCCACACTGATGCCAGGACTTCCTATATGCCATAATTTTTGCATAGTTGTTGCATCTTTAGAACTGTCTTTGAAGTACATATAGCAATTTTAGAACTGGTATAAGTGTACAAACAAGAATTTGAACACAACCCCTCCCAATATTTGCAGCTGTTTTGCACAGTCAGATGAAGACACGTGTGCAGTGAGTCTATCAAATGTCATCCTTTTGGGGGAAGAGGAAGCAAAACTAATTTTTGAGATTTTATGGAGTATTTTGTAAGTTTAGGACTTCTTGACAACTAATGCCATCACACTAGGGTGGCTGGCCAGGGTGAGTACCAGTCTACATGGGAGGATTTCAGTTCAATGAGGCTTCATGGAAAATGTTTCATGCTCCAACTGGGCTGCATTTTTTTCCTCCTGAGAAGCACTTAAGTCCTGTTCAAAATATAAAGAGAATATTGGCACTTCACTACTGCAGCAGCTTTTGTTGCATCTTCCTCTGCCAACTAGAGTCCTACTGCACAGTAAGAATCTCCTTGGACAAAAGAGGCAAAATACTTAAATCTGAACTTAAGAAAATAATATTTCAGTAAAGAAGTTGTCATTGTACTTGTTACTTCTGCTCATTATATATATGGGTTCTTTTGAAAATTAACTCTTGCATGGCCACCATATTTTGTGTGTGCCCCTGTGTGTCACCCACACTTACTCTTATGCCTCTTGAGAAGCATAAAGACATGACTGTGAGATGACAGAGAACTGTATTTGTGATGAAGAGAAAAAATTTTAGATTTCAAACTACTTTTTTTTTCCCTAGCAGAAAATACTACTTTAGAAATACTCGTAAAAAATCACTTTCTGATGGTACTGCAGTAAATGAGGTTTATGTCATGATGTTTTGTTTTGTTTTGTTTGCTTTAACAAACTAGAAGTTTTAGGGTGTCTTTGAGGGTCTGTTTTTTCTCCCTGTTTGTATGGCAATTGCTCCTGTGCTGTTTTTTTTCCCTGTCTTGTGGCTTGTGTCTATGCAGTAGTTACATAGAACTGATGAAATTATAAAAAAAATAGCATAGATAAGTATATCTGAAAAAAAAAGAAATCTTGGTTCTAGCATAAATAAATTAATGTGTCTCTTCTTTTTCTTACAGAACGGTTTACACAGTACAGCCCTAAAAATCTTAGACAAGCATGGAATAAGTAAGTGCTTTTTTTCGTTAATTACTCTTTTGACTCTTCAAGGATATGATTCATGCCAAAGTGAAGTTATCATACTTAACTTAAAATGCCTTTATCCTTTTTAATTACAGTATGAAAGTGGAAATAATGAAGTATTATTCTTTCCTGCTTCTGCCAGATTCGAATGTTTTTAAATCGCAGGTTTCCTGTAAATAAGGAGAAATTGTACAGTGTAGCATTTTTTTCTTTGAGATATTGGTTGGCAAGTGTATTGAGCTCACTGACAGACGCTGTGCTATTGCTTTGGGCAAGTTTTGAACCTCGTTTTCTTTATTCCACTATAACAATTAAGAGACTTCTAAATCTTCTATTTCTAATCAAATTTTAGTGTTGTTTCTACTTAATCATCCCCTTTTGCCAGGTCCATCTGATCATTACCGGGAGCTGATGACTATACTGTGGTATATTTTAGTTATCACGACTGAAAAAATGTCAGTGTGTATTCACTCGCTGGGTTTTTTTTCTTCTCATGTTTCCTGATTATGCTCCAAGTCCAGAAAGCTTGCCTAGTAAGCTAGGCACACCTAACTAATGATCTGTGTCAAGTTTACTGGAAGATTTCTCAGCAGATGAAGAATCCTTGTGGAAAGAATATTTGGGTAGTTCTGTATTGAGTGATGAACATCCTTTATAATGTGAAGAAAGCATGCACAGTTTGAGTAGGGTAAGCAGGATAACAGCTATGTCATCAGATTGTCAGAAAAATTGTTAGAATTTTTATCCATTGTCTTTTGACCAAAGTATTTTGCAACAGGGCTAAGCCTTTGCTGAACCAGCATTGCTGTTTTCTTTCTGATACTCATTCCTAATTTTATTGTTGGTACCAACTGTCTCTCTTTGGTAGTTTACTGAGGAGTTCAAGTGATAAATCAGCAGGACAGTGAAGCATCTCCTCCAAGGTTACCACTGAAGCTGAAGATAGGAAATGGTTTGGTGAAGGGAATTCCTTGTTATAAGGAAAAAATGTTATTGGTAGAGTAAAAGTCCAAATCTTTTTTCAGTATTCTAATTTATTAGCAATAGAGTTATGTACCACTCTAAACACTAAAATTCATAGCATGGTCACTTGCGCAAGACATGGTAAGATTTATACTCACTTTGCCATTCTAATATTTCTTCTCCACCTGCTTATTCCCGATGCATCATGGTCCAATGTTTTGGACTGAATCACAAAGGTGTTTTTCATTAAAAAAACCAAAACCCAACTTTTTGAAGTTGTGGTTGACTGAGAGAAATCTCTTAATGTACCAGGTTCAGAGCTAAAATTAGGTGCTATATATTGGATGTGATGCCATCAAACGTTCATCTTTTGAGTCAGAATGTGTATTTCTGCAGTGCCAGGTGTCTTTCATGACCGTGTAGCTCATTATTATTGGAGCCTCCATGGTTAGGAGTAACTTTCTGATTCTTGCAGTGAGACACTTAAAGTTGGCAGAGCTGAAGCCAATGTAGCCTCTCACAAAGGTTAAGTGTCACCTACCTGAATTCATTGACTTTCAGTAGTCTATAGAAAAGTTCCTGGCTTGTCCAGTACAGACTAGAACCTTAATTTGATTACTTTCATGGAAGTCTGTCTTCTATTCACTCCAGAGGGCCCTAGGAAGACTAGTGTCACTTAGAGTTATTTTGTGAATATCTTATTCTTATGATGCTTGCAGGCATCTTGCAATGTTTGACTCTACGTGAGTCTTACTGCTTGGAGTAATTTATTTCCCTGAGAGTCACAGCTTTCATTTTAAAAAGTAAGTCACTAGAACTGTCTGTTTTCTGTCCTTCAACAAGGAACAGACTTGCAAGTTCATCTTTTCTTTGGAAGCTGGTAATGAAATCCAAAAGCTTGGAAGAAGCAATTATATTACAACACAGTCAATTAGCTCTGGGTTGGGAAAGAGGGGCAAGGAAACTAATATTGATGTGAATGTGTTTGCTTGAGGGCATATATATGCATAAATAATGTGAACAGGTAATGGCAAGCTATCCCATCCATTCTGAAGGCATGGACTGAGTGTTTTTCTGTCTATTAACCACAGTTAGATCCAGCAGTATCTCCTCTGTATGAATAAGAACATTAATAGATTTTAATTTAAAAAGTTGAAAGCTTATATTTCCTTCAAGACCGTTGTCTGAAATTTCTGGTTTTGTAAAATACAAAAAAAGGAATAAAACCTGGTTTGCTTAAAACAGCCCCTCAATCTCTGAGACTTCATAATTGACACAAGTTATGATCCCATCCTAGTCTGATTCAACTGAGATCAGAGCTTTTTCATTTCTAGGAAAGCTCTTTAAAAATATTTATACATTTTCAATGCTTTGTGCATAAAGGATTTGCAATTTTTCAGCATAAATTAAAGAACTGAAAGACTGACAGCAATGACAATTCATAGAGTTCACCGCTACATATTTGTGGCTCTACTGTAATGGGAAATATCTAGTGCCTCAAAATTATGTATAATTTACATTCAAAATGTAAAGGATTTTCTCTTTTTTCTAGCGTAAGTCTTTATCTGTCTGCTGTATTAGAGCATTGTTGCTTGCATAGCTGTTGTTAAGGGGGTGTAAGCATTTCTGTTGTAGATATCATATTCCCATGGTTTATAATTCAGCTATAGAACTTGGACAGACTGATTAATTCTTGAAATTTTCTTTCTTTATTAGCATGTTTCAAAAAGCAGCATTTTAGTAAAATAAAAATCTTTTTTAACTTCCTTATTTAATTTGTTTAAGATTGTTGGTGACAAAAATATGTCCCATTTGCACTGCAATTGTTTTGATGGTAGGGAGGATAAAGGTAAGATCTAAGATGTGGATAAAAACATAGCCTTTTGTTTTTAAGTATGTATTAGTTTTGTTACAGAATTACTTCCTTCTGACCTCTTGGTACCTTTGAACGATAAACTTTAAAGAGAAACGTTTGTGGTCTTGGAAGTATTTATATGTGTGCTTAAACTTCTCTATGGTGAAGTCTTGATATTGCATTTTGAAGGAAGGGGAGACTGAGATACAAAGAAATTAAGGAATTTGTCAGACAGAAACTCTCATAAACTCTAAAGCACAACATTGAACTTCACTCTCCTAAATCAGAAGCAAACAGCTTTAATTTTTTCTAAACACAGTGAAGCTTTTACCATCTACTGTTCCATCTTTTGGGCACAGTCTGACTCTTTCTCTGGTCCACATATATGTTTTGAGGTCTTGGTGTGGAAGAGTGAGAATATAGGTTCAGAAGTCTTCAAAGAAGCTTGCCTCAAAATGTACATTTTAATTCAGTTTATGTAAGTGAGGTTACTAGAAGGATGAATAACTATTGCAGATGCTACAGAGCCAACATTATGTCTCTAAGGTAGGAGGAAGAAAGGCAAAAAACTCCAACCCCGAATTCCCCCAAAAGCCACAGATAGTACATTGGGGCCAAAATAACTGCATGTCACTGGCTACACCAGCTTCCACGAGATGTGAATTTTAAAGGCAGAGCCAGACAATGAATCAATGATGGAAACAAACCGCTGGCTCTTTAATTCCCAGACTAACTGGGAATTATCTAAAAGCGTGGAATGTAACAGCAGTGACAAAGTGAAACTCAGCAGGCTCATTATGTAAGAGAGATCACTGAAATTCTTAAAATTGATTTGGTAAATATTAGAGGCTACTTTTGGGAAGTGTTTGAGCGAAATAATTTAACAGTCAATTCAGTTCTTTAAAGACTTTAACACTGAATTTCTTCACTGATGTCAAACTACATAAATATTATAAAGAGAATATTTAATAGGTAAAGTATGATTTCTAAATTCTGTAGAAAATGCTTATAATGTTAGGAAACAAAACTGGGATTGACAGTTGCTTCCATCTAGGATGAAACTTCATCTACATTGCGTGACCTAAAATATTGTGGAATGTGATTATAAAATACTGGTCTAAAAAGAAGTAATGATGTGGTAATCTGATCATCCCATAGAGTTAATAATGAATTTTATTTTCACCTTTTTTCTCAAACTTTTCTGTGCAATTATCTCTACACAATCAAAACCAGGAACAGCTCTGCCTTCAGAATGCAATGCAACCTCTTTCAGTTTGCAAAAGCTTCTCCACAATAATAAACCCTTACAGAAGGATAACAAAAGAGAACTAATTATCCTTGTGTATATTTGGTAGGATATAAAAAGCTTTTTCAGATCCTTCTATCATAATGGGCTGCATTGTGAGAAATTAGGTTATAAAGAAAATGTGCAGTTGAAAACAAATTCTGCTCTGAATAAATAGGACTACTACTTTGTAACTCCCCAACACAGCAGTATTTATTGTATAAATAAGACTTCATTCTCACAACTAGTCCCACTGCTGGGGATTTCTTCCTTTAACAAGATGGCCTGTGTACTTGAGACCTCCCTTCCTGAGGCCAGAGTGTTTAAAACTTGCCTTCCAGGATGGGCTGCCTTATTTTGGGACCGTTGTTCAGCCAAAAAAGTCCAGAAGAAAGCAGTGAATCGAGATGAGACCATGTATTTGGAGTCTGTACTTTATTTCAAGGATGACACAGACTCTGGGATTGTTTAGAGGCTGAGACTTGGAAAGGAGTTTTAAGAAAATCTTTGCATCAGTGAGGTTCTAACTAAAGACAAAAGTTCTGATTGTCACTTTTATCCCTTTCACCTCCAGGTCCCCTCACCAGCATTTCTCATTGTAACACAGTGTAGTGCCCCTGAAAGACTATTCAAGCTCTCAAGCACGAGAGGAACAAAAAGCTTTAGTGTTGGCATTACAAAGGCTTTCTAATTGATATTAGTAAGCAATAGAGATTTAAAGCTACACCTGTGCAAAAGGTTGCTTGCATGAGTATGAGTGTGTGCAGCCCTTGTACCAGGAGGTTGCTCTGGGGCTGTCTGAGTGTTTGAGGAGTGATGTGCTGGGGAGTGATACAAAATGGAAAGATTCTGTAGATGTAATTTAGAGGTGTATAAACCCGCCTGTGTCTCCTGATGATTTGCAGTGATACTGCTGTACTGAAAAAAAAAAAAAACAAAAACAGAAAAAACACATAAAAAAACCCCAAAACCAAACCAACAACAAAAAACAAACACAATCTACAAAGAAAAAAAAAAACAAACAAACCAAAAAACAACAAAAAAAATTCCCAAACCAAAATAAGCTACCCAGCCCTCTCCCCCCTAAAAAAAAAATCAAAAAACAACAAAACACCAAAACCAAACAACCCAAACCATTTTTCATTTGGCATTTTGTTCGATATTTCCCAGAAGAACCTCCTTAGCAGTCGTTCCCTTTTGCCTGAGGCGCCTCAGGAACGGCACCGGGACACAGCCCGCCTCACCCTTGCCGAACCAGCACGGGGCCTTTACCAAACACCAAATCAGTTCATTACCCCATGGCCTTTACCAAACACCAAATCAGTTCATTACCCCATTTTTCCTACACACCCCTACCCCGGCTCTGGGCCGGACGCAGAAGGACCCTGGACACCCCCCTCTCCCGCGCTTCTCCGGAACCGCGGCAGTGGCGGGCGGGCCGCGCCAGGGGGAGCTGCGGGAACAAGCGCTGCGCGGCCTCCTCTTCTGTTTGTTTGTTTCTTTAAATTAATTTCGGGGAGGTGCGTGGTTTTTTGTTGTTGGTTTTTTTCTGGGTTTTTTTTTTTGTTTGTTTGTTTGGGGGTTTTTGTGATTTGTTTTCGTTTTTTGGGGGGTTTTTTTGTGTATGTGCGCACCCGCTCAGCGCCTCTGTCCGTGTTGCTGCACCGCGGGCAGGAGGCGAAGGTCTGAGCCCAACCCACCGCGGGTCAGTGCGGAGCTGGAAGGCTCTGCAGGTCTGCCCAGCTTTACAGTAGTGAATTATAGGTTGCTGGCTTAAGCAAAGGCTGTGAGAGATCTCTGGAGTTTAACCTTTTGCCAAGTTGAAAATATTTCTACAGTTTGCTTTTTGTTTTGTTTTGTTTTTTGTTTTGTTTTATTTTTTTCCAAATTGGAGCAACTGTGAATAGTTCAAATGTTAAAACTTCGGGGAGGGCAGATTATTCCTAAGAGACTTCATTGACAGAATGTTTACCCAGACATGCAGTTTCTTTTTGCTTCATCCTAAATCCCCCCTCTTCTGTGTTGCTAAGCTTTATGTATTGTGTTACATCCCACTTAATAAAATGAATAAACCTCCACAAAAATCTTCGCCTTTTTTTTTTCAGAGTGCAATAACTATGTTTTTTCATTAGTAAAATTACAGTTTTGCCCTTCTATACACTTCCCATCTATGACAGATATGGAAATACAACCCCAAAGTACACTCCTGTTCTTTGTTGTCTTACACAACTTGTAATGCATTTTCTGGCATTAGACTTGAGTTTGTTGTCATTATTATTTCTGAACCAAACCACATTTTGGGTTATTTCTCTTTGGAAGTAATTGCAGTTCTCTGTGCTGTGTCATTATTGTAGGTTTTCTGCTCTCATCTCTAACTTCTGTTAATATCTTTGTACTAATTTTTTGTCTCCTGTGGTGTTTTCAATGTTTAGTTTCATCTAAGAATTGATTCAGTATGCAGTGTATCCCTTAGTCCAGTTCATTAATAAAGATGTTAAATAAAACTGTGACTAACGCTAATCCCTGTGGCACACAGCTGGACACTTCCCTTCCAACCCAGTACGTTGCCACTCATCATTACCCATTGCTTATGGTCTGTCAGCCAGTTTTCAGTCTATGAGATACTGTGTCACATCTCAGCTCTTCAGAATTTGTCCACAGAGCAAGATTTCTTAGACAAAATGCATCAAACATTCTCTGTCACTTTGTTTCACCAATTATTATGTTGATTTTAAAAAATAATCCATTTATCTATTGGCTTTTTTAGTATCTCTTTCAATTGCTGTTTTGTCTATGGAATGCATAGAAAAAATAGCTAATGTTACAGTAACTTATCTGAAGTATTAAGCCTGTAGAGAGAAACAAGGAGAGCCAACTTCTTTTGTGCAAATTTCCTGAAAAGACTTCTAAAAGGTGCCTTACATTTGTTTGCTGTTCTTACAATCCCTTAAGAATTCCTTAAGATATTGAGATCTATATCAGGTAGACGTTTATTTGGTGTTCCCAGGTATGATTTTTTTTTTTCCCAAAGTATGTTCTTCATTAATGCTTTGAGTACTTACCGATCAACTCTTTTCAGATGTTTGTAGTTGCTCTTTTTCCTTATACATTGCTGCATGCCAACGTTTTTATTAATTTCTCAGAGTTATGTTTTTTGGAGTCTATTACTCATATGTTGCCATAGTGTCTGTGTGCATTTCTTGGTTTGAAGTCTGATACTTTCTGATCAGAGGCACCAGGCATCATTATATCCTCACATTTCTAATTCTGCCCTCTTGCTGGAATGAGTTTCGTACCATTGGTCTCTGTGCTGAAATCTTTCTTCTCCAGATAATGATGTTGCTGACATTGAGTCTCTAAGATGTGTTTTAAAAATATTTGTCTGAGAAATTGAATACATACTGTGAAGGCAGTAATACAAGTGAAGTAGACCTTGCTGCTGAGTCTCTTATTATTATTCACATGGCAGTTAAAAGGCAAGTTTTCCAACATGAGAATCAAAACAATAGGCACCTTAAATTGAGTTGGCATTCAGAAGAGCTAAGTAACTGCCACTGGCTTAAATGCCTTGGTATTTTCTGATGCTTTTTGTCATGAATCCCAGATAATTTTTCTTCGACTCAACAGCTCATTCGATTGTCATCCTAGGGTCTCAGAAATGTAGATAATTTGGGGACGTGGTGCAGACAGACAATAAGTGTAATAATGAGTAATACTATTGCATTTTGTCACCTCTGCAGGTAGTTTAAGCCAACCTCAAAAAACATGCCATTTGGCTCTGTTGCTAGCCAAAAACTTGCAGACAGTAGTTAAGGTTTCTGCAGTAGTGCAAATGTCGCAAAGTATCTTCACCTTAGACAAATACTTTACTGACTTTTATTGTGATTTTGTGTGGGGTTTTCAGCATAATTTTCACCACTAGCTTTTCTACATGACAATGGCAATCACAGGTATTCAGATACTGCCATTTGCAACAATCTCCTGTGACAGTCTCCCAAAAGTCATTGCAGTTGTCAAGAAAATCTTAATTGACCCCTTTCCCAAATTTCTGGCTGTGGTGCTTTATCTATCTGCCTTTAGATTTCTGAAGTTTTGCTTTTGACAGAGAAAGAAGAAGTGTTGCTTTTTCATGCTTTAGTTTAGGATTAGAGATGCAAATACGCATGGCATTGTAGGAGACTAGTAAAAACAGGTTTTTGTTTCAAAATGTGAAGGTATTTGCTAAGCAAAAGATTTTCATAATTCCATTTAGTGATTTCTTCAAATAGCCTAGCTTAGAAAATTTGAGGCTGTTGTTTGGAGAATTTGTGAAAGATGCTGGATGCAGGCAGATCACCATATGCATATGTTCAATGTCCGCTTGACCCACGTATCAAAATGGGAAGATAGGAGACAATAATCCTTGCAGATGCATTAAAATGGAGAGGTTAGATAATGTATCTTCAGCAACACACTGTGAATAACAAGCCTCAGCATAGGGCTGGTGCACCTGTCATTGCTGGAGGGCAAAGAGGCAAGTGGTTCCAAAGGGAACTGACCTTTTTCTTTCAGGCATCGAGTCAATCCCATATCCTAAGGCACACTTGCTGTGTTAAAATTATTATAACTCTCCTGGTATTATGCTGCACAGCAGACTCTGGTGAGAATATGTGGGAAAAACCCCATAAAATTATGGTGGTGGTTGTTTGTGTATTGTTTTTAATTAAGCCTCTGTAGAAAATATTTTCTGTAATTTTGGAAGGCATCAGTAAAACAGTTAAAAGTTCTTATCCAATTAAGATAAATTTAATTGAAGTTTAAATTGGAATTTTGAAATGTGGGTTTTTTTCTGAATTAGCAGCTTGCTGGATACCAAAATGTAAATTTCAATATATATCACTGAACATGATTCAAAAAATGCTTCATCCTTTTAAATAATGTAATGTATAATAGAGTGTGTATCTACTGTCTGCTGCCTCAGCTGAATTTTTATCTGTAAGATCTGGTTTACAAACAGACAATTTTATGTTAAATTATTCACATCTCATAATAGTTGATCTTACAGAGTTGATCTTATGCTGGAGCATATTTGATCATAAATTCAATGAAAGCAGCCACCATCTTTGTGATGTTTGTCCAGCTAAATCCTTCAGTGAATAAAATAATAGAGATACCAGCTGTGTTTGTTTTATTATCACTGCTGCAATAGGAAGGTTGAAATACAAATGAATAAAAGGTCTAATTTTTTGTGTTGGATTTATAAACTCAGAATCTTCCTGCAAAGAATTTAGAAGGAAAAACGAAAATTTTTAATTCTGTAACATTCTTATGAATGTAGTGTTTGCTTTTTTTGTTCCCATTGTTTAGGAATCCAGACTAGTTTTATAATACTGCTATTGTTTGGACCCAAGCTTAAAAAATCCAAGGAAATCTAGTAAAAATAGATGAAATTTATGCTTGTCTCCCTGACATCATTTCAAGTTAAGAATAGGCCATCATTTTTGCCTTGCCTTCTTTGGTTAGATGCTATAGCAATCTTAAAGCTCTGTTTACTACTGTGTACTGTTAGTGTGCCTCAACTAATTTCAGCACCCTGACATAGAAAAAAAAATCATGCTCCAGATTATTGTTGGCCTTCTGTCAGCATTATGAATTTTGTAGAATAGTGTTATATTCCTTTTCCTTCATATTTAATCCTTTCATGAGCCCTGAGTCTGCAACCATCAGGGCATGAATCTTTCCTGAGATGTTGCAAGACAGTGTTTGGTGAGTATAATTTTTCTGTCAGATACAACCTAGGTCTATGCTGATAACCAAAGCAGAGCCAGGGACTATCTTCTGGCCCCCAAGTCCTGTGGCAGACCTCCAGTACAGCTGCATTTAATAATACTTGGTCATACTGCTCTGGGCTTTGTGTGGTCCCCATGCAGCTGCAGGTACAGTTATTATTTTTGAGGTACTCAGTGTTGGCTTTTTAAAATCCAAAATTTCCAGCGTATACATACATACTGCCTTTTGGGAACAGTCCCTGTCATGGATTATTCACTGAACTGTGTCTAGGAGTGGTTTTGGAGTTGACATGGGACAAAGTAATCCCAGAGGACAGTGTGGGAACTATATCATCAGAAGTTGATGATATAGACTTTAATGGTGAGATTCTTACTGCTTGTGCCACATGCACACTTGAGCATATTACCAGTGAAGTTTCTCTTCTCACTGTAGTGCTAGCACCTTTTGACACCTAGGCCTGAAGCCTTAGGGATTTTTTTAAACTTTCCTTTCCTATACAGTTCATCCAGATTGCTAAATACATTTTGCATTTTTTTTTTTTAATTTCTGGATTTTCCAGGGTACTTTTTTCTTCCTTCCCCAGCCAACTCTGTCACTCAGATCTTTAGTACTGTAATACATTTGTCACATCCTCTACTGACCAAGGCTTCTCTTCAGATCATGTAAGAAGCAACCAGTAAATTCGTGAGGTTTTTGTGCAATGTTTAGCTCCCCTCAAAACCCCAGCTGTTTTGCTCCATTTTTTGAGCTCATTCTTATCCTTTGCAAAATCCTTCATAACTATGGCTCTTCCTCTCTTCCTTCACAAAGCTTTGTATTTGTTCCTATTCCCCATTTTCAATGTCAGTGATCCCTTACAACATTAAGTCTTCTCCTGTCCCCTAGATAATTCAGGCAGGCTCACAACTTCTGTCTTCCTTCCTGGGATTCAGATGGGCTTGTGTCCAGGTAGTGCATTTAGCAGTTGTTTGTGGTCCTTTTCCCCAGTCTTCTTGTTCTGTTTGGAAGCTTTTATAACAAATCTTAGTGTTGAACACTTGCTTTCACAGAAGCTTAGTACCCACTTAGGAACCTAAAATGGGACCCAGATGTTTATTTACCTGCCTGTCCCACTTCAGCTGTAGTGCACATGAGCAGGTTTGTGTCACAGGGCTCCACAAATTCCACAGTTCCACACGTGCAAAATCTTTTGAAAGTCCACATGCTTATTTTGGGTCGTAAGAAGAGGCCTGAGTTCTACTAGCAGTCAATTTTTAGTGACAGCTAGCTTTTTGGAAAATCTGACCTTTAGTGGCCACTATTATAAAGAACAGTTTTTATTTTAGTTCTTAAATCACCTATGCTGATTTATGTCTAAATAGCAGTAACTCCCTGCTTAGCTGTCAGTCTTTCATGCTACTCTGACAGGTTAGGATGTGCAAAAATAGTTCAGGATGGAGTCCTTCCCTATGGCTAGCCAATTTCTGAGTGTCAGGTAGCACTGCATCTGCACTCATGGGTGAGTACAAGGACTTAAAATCCACATATTTTGGTAATTGATAGCTACAATATGTGGTATATGTGGGATATGTGGTTTAGCTATTCATCTGCAATCTGTTCAGAGTTTAAAAGGCATAAACTGTTGTGTTACATCTAAGCAACTTTTTTAAAAGGCTCTTCAGTACAGGTCCATGTTGTTATGTAGCATTCACCTTTTAAAGAAAATGAATTGCAAAATAACATTCGTTTTTCTCCAACTGCATACTAGAGGTCACTGTTTTCTACTTCTATAATGGTCTCTGTGCCTGAAAAAACTCTTGAATATTTACCCTCACTTTTTCCCTGCTGAAAAATTCAAACTAAAAATTCAGACCTCTTTTAACAGATTGGCACAAGCATATTTGTCTCTTAAAAAAGTATTACTGCTGTTGATATCGGGCACTGGACTTTCAATCTGCCATCTCCTCCCTACTGGAGTATTACTGGATGTTCCCTTTGGAAAGCATCTCCATTCATGTAGAGAGAAGAAATGGAGTGCTAAATCAAGAAGGTGAATCTGGAGAAGGAATGGCACCTTCTGCACTACAGTGCTGGTATGAATATGGTTATCCATCCTATGATCTTTTCTAATGTCATCTGAACCAAGTCCCTCGGGGTCAGGGAGCTTCAGCTCCTTCCTTATGATGTAAGTCTGTCGAAATATATAGTCATAATAATAAACAACAAAGTATTTTTTACTTTATAGCTTTGAATATTTTGCCCATATGCTCTCATTATAACAATCTTGGCCTCCCCTCTCACTGTTTACTAGTTCTGCATCATTTCCATGCCATAGCTTAGCAGTATAGTTGCAAAAGAACCGGCATGTCTACTTGTATGTAATTGCTTGGTCTCATTGGATTCAGCCAGGCAACTCATATACATAAAGTTAAATGCATGCATATGCCTGGGGTCTGTATTCCTGAGTTTTCTAGACTTGGGGCATTCTCTCTGCCTCCAAATCTCTATCCACCTTTAATGAGCTGTATAAATAAATACAAAGTATTCCTGTTTGTTCCATATCCATAAAAATATATTTTATTAGCTGAGAGGTATACAATAATAGGAAAGATCAGACCCATCCAATGTTTTAGGGAGCTGTGGGAAGACAGGACGAGTAGCTGCTTCCAAGTGGCTGATGGATCTGAGGCTTTGGCAAGACAGATTTGTAGGTTAACTATGATAAATGATCTTTGGCTTCTCTGACTAAAGCAAGGTCACCTTTTTAGGGGCACTGCCTTCCTTCTGCAACCTCACAACAAATTATTGTTGAACTACTATGCAAACAGACCAGCTCTTATTTACATCAGAATGAAATTAAGACTTCTCAAATCTGAGAGGATAAAATACCAGACCAGGGGGCAGAGATTTATAAGCAGTGCTAATGTGTATTTACTAGAACTTAGTTCTGTCGTTTGTTTGTTTGTTTGAAAAAGGCAATAGGTCCAGGAAGACAGATGCTTTTTCTTCCTGTAGTTATTTAATAAGGGAAAGTTGGGGCAAATTCATTTATTTCCCTGGTGGCTGTACCCAGTGACAAATTTAAAATTCAGAGTTTGGTTGTTTATTCTTTGGGGTATTTTATGCTTGGATTTCTTTGGAGAGAAACAATCCAGGTTGTTGAGGGTGGGAGGAGAAAAAGCAGAAAGCTTTGATTGCATTGTGTGCCAAAGGTTTGTTTCAACTATTTCTATGGTTGAGGGGGGGAGCTTATTGCCTCCTTTTCTTTGGTTTATGTCCAGCCAGTGAGGAAATAAATATGTGAAGAAAGAATGCTATGGAATGTTAACTCCGCTGCTGTATTTTCTTCCTTTTATCATGCCCCAAGATTCAGTGAGGTTGATATAAATTCACCATGCCTTGTTTTAAAAAGCATAACAGAAAGCCATTCTTCCTCTAAGAGTCAGACTGTAAAAGGTGATTTTCTTTCACTCAGTTTGGTTTAAGCCTGTAAAAAGCATTAAGTGAAAAATCTGATATATTTGTTGGGGCATTTATTGCATTACTAACTTATATTTTCAGTTCTCAGTGAAAGGTTTATAGAGAACATAAACCTTGAAAATTTTTTCTTCAGGATTAAAGATAGATTTTCTCCATTTGCTGCTGAAATAATAGCTCATAAAACGATTGGGGTGCTAGTAATTGTTTTTAGCTCTATCTATTATCCAAGGATATTCTGCTGAACTTGCTGAGGAGCACAAAGAAGGCCTTTAAAAAACACTTTCCTTAATCAGAAGATTTATTTCCTTTAAAATATTTCAAAATAATCAAAAGCTTCTGATTAGATGTCACCACCATGTTGTTCTTCATTAATTACACTTAGAGCAAGTAAAAATCTTCCAGTAAACTATAAATCTAACAAATTTGCTAGTATTATTTTGTGGTGTAAGTAATACACTATGTACTCCATAATCAGTATTTTTAATATTGAACTAAATGGGATGCTCAAAGAATTAAAATAGCTGATTGGGGGCAGCATGTGGAATCAAAAAGAATTGATTGCTAAATTCTTTCTACGGCAAAATGGTAAGGCATGTTTTGGTGCAAATTTCTTAGGAAATACTTTTTCTGGAAATACCTGTATCTGAGAGAAACTGCTGAAAACTGAGTAAAATTATATTAAATACTTCAAGTGTTATTTTAGATATAAGGAATTAGTTGTGGTTTTAAACAGTAGCAGAACACTGTACCTAGCAGTCTCTGAATTCCCAGGAATTAAGGCAGTTATGTGACTATGTCACAGATAGCTGCATTCTCAATAATTTTACAGTACTTTATCACTGAACATACATTGTGTATTTGCTGTTTAATAATCCTTCCATGAAGACTCCATAGTTCTTGCTTCATTTATTGATCCAGTACATATTATACTGGAAAAAAGATACCCGGTGTCAAATACAAGCCTTATTCTGTATTAAAAGCATAGAAACATATAATGGTTTGGGTTGGAAGGAACCTTAAAGATCATTTAGTTCCAATCCCCCTGCCGTGGGCAGGGACACCTCCCACCAAATGGGGTTGCTCACAGCCCCGTCCAACCAGGGCTTGAACACTTCTAGGGTGGTGCCACACCTTCTCTGGGCAACCTGTGTCAGTGTCTCAACACCCTCACAGTAAAAACTTCTTCCTAATATCCAATTAAAATGGTATAGAACAAGTGGAAGAAATATCTACAGTATGTCAATGAACAGTATTGGCTATCTTCATGTCCTAAGCTCTGAATAGTTGACACTGGGTTTCTTTAGATTTCATAGCCCAGCATATTTATTCTGAGGCATCAGGGCAGGATCATGTCAGGCCATTGAAGGACAAAACCTGGGATATTGTTAACTCTGCTGTAAACTAACTGATTGTCTTTAAACTTGGCATTTAAAGCTAAAATCAACCAAATTTTTAAAGGTGGTGTGGTCTGTAAGAGTGTTAATGTGCTTCCTACACAAAGTAAACCTTTAAAGCTGGAAAGTGCAAGTGGTGGTGTGTTGTAGAAATATAGTAATATATCTGGAATGGGCACTAAAACACTTGTATTATGGAAAGAGTGAAGAGGAAATCAACTCGTATCTATGTTTTTGTCTTGAATTACATTCCGTGATAATACATACAAGTGATTTTATGATCTGGTCATGACTGAGCTTAATGGCCTTGAGCAAATATGAATTGCTATGAGAGGCTGTATCACTTCTAGCTTGTCTAGCTTAGGTGTGATGAGACGGAGTCTCTGAATCCTCACGTGACTCTTGCGGAGATGAAGTAAGCATCTTAATTCTCCATTCTGAGAAGTCCAGGAGCTCCAAATATAATTATGGTTTTCCTACTGGTTCAGTAGATTCTATTCAAAATTTAGCCAGTGTAGAAGAATTATATGCCTAGAGGTAAACCTACAATAATAAAAATAGACAAAAAACAACTAGCTGTTAGGACGTGTATTTGTTATAGTCACTTTTTTCCCAAGAAATGCTATTCATCTTGGCTGCTTTCCAGCTAATGGCATCTGTGCAACTGCCAAGTGAGAATAAGTTCAGACAGGTCAGAGTTATTATTACCTTCCTGGAATGTACTAAATGAACTTAACTCCACAGCTTTCCAGAGGGGCTCTGACCTCTTTTACATCTACCTTAACAACAACACCAAAGAATTAAACACTGATACGGTTATCTCTGTTCCATATCAGTGAATATTTACCCCTGGTTGTCATGGCTTTTATTTTAGTAATAAACATTTTGACCACCTTTTCAGTACTTCAACAAGTAAGATGTGATGCTGTGGTATGATAACATAATTAAAAGGGAGCAAACTAATTTCTAAACTAAATTTCCAGAGAGATTGTTTCATACCCCCTTATGTCAACTGTGAAGGTCTGAAGGGTGTGGAGTGCAGTGTTGTGCAGGACCACAGGGCGAGTACAGGTTCTTGAAGCAGCATAGCCACATTAGGGCTGGATTTGCTCCAGCCTAGTTTGTCAAAGAAGCCTGAGCAAGATACTGCACCGATGTTTCAATCTTGCTTTCAGTGAGGGACTCAGCTAGAAGAACGTGCACAACACAGCACAAAATAAACATGGCTCTTGGCAGCCTCGTGCAGGTATGGGGAAAAATCCCAATATTGAAATACAGTGCCTGTGTCTGTGTTTGACTGTAGCTTAAATAATGTTTATTGTATATTTTGGCTTGAACTACCACTGCACTGTGCTGTAGAGCAAATTCTGTATTTTGTCATTGATGAGCAGCAAGTAAAACCCTGCTTCTGTGAGCCTTCAAAAGCTTTTGTCTCTCTTTGTTCATCAGTTTTAGTCTTTAGTACTCTCTGTGTAAAACATTGAGAAAAATGATAATGTCTTTACTCTGTTAGATTCTCGTCTTGAGGTGCTGCTTTATACCTTCATCTGTATCAAAAGCTAAAAGCATCACATCAAAACTTTCATTCCCTTCTTTCAGTGGTTTCATGATGGCTAAATAATCTCTGCAACAGCTCCGTGGAGGCACACCAGGCATGTTAGGGAAGCAGGTCCTGCATGCTGGAGCTGGCACATCAAGTCTTTGAAGACAGTAGGTGTTCTCGGCATGGCTGTAACACAAAAGGCTGTTGATATTTAGTAAAAAGAAAATGTTACTTAAAGTAGGCACTACTCATATTTGTGTGCTGTATAGCTGCTGCCAGTAGGGTCTTGTGCATATTCGGAGGTGCAAACTATCAAGGGATATGAGGGGCATGTCTGTATCAGCTGGTCAGAAGTTAATGGATTTATTTAAAAAAAAATAAATATTCACTATAATACGTGTTGTTGGCACATTTTTGTGTCAGGACTCAGGAGAGGCCTAAAGCCTGAGACAAGGAGAAAAAACTGCTGGCCTCAAGAAGATTCCAGTGAGAATGAGGAATATGGCCCTCATGGTAGGTAAGATACTGTAGGGACTGTACAGGGTCCTTGTTGTTGATGGGACCTGGGCATCCTCTGCAAAATTAGCTGTAAGTCTTACCCTGTGGCCTCTTTGATTTGCAGCAAGGTGTGTCTTTAAGCTTGAAACTGCTAAATAGTGTGGTTGTTTAGGTTAGCTGCAGCTTTGTCTTTCAGCACTTCAGGTTGCAAGGGATTATTTAGAGCAAAGAAGCAGAGCTGAGATTTCCAAATGGAATTAGGTGCCTCAGTCCTCTAGGCCATGCTGTAAATGTCAGGCAAGAAATGAATTAACAATATGCTGCAAGAGTTATATCTTCACATGGAAAATATGCACAGGTAACTTTAGGAAGTATTTACCACATGCTGCTATGAGTATTTAGGTAGCATAGTATCTCCATTTGTTTTAATTCTGATTTGTCTTAATTATTAATATGAATTTGAACTGTCTTTCTCATTGCATTTAGAAGCAAATCACTACAAGTTCAGAAGTTCACTGCACATGCCCCAAACTTTTTTTTTTCTCAGGAGCTTAAACCAAACTTCAGTCATCTTAGTCATGTTCTGCTTGACCAAATACTGACCTTCCTTTTCAGTAGAAAGACATTTAAGCCTGTTTTCTGAAATTAAATCAAATTCTTGTAATCCAATGAGATTTACAACTGCTCAAGTCTAGTCAGATTCATATATGCTTAAAGTGAGACAGGTTCATATGGTGTTTATTTTTCTTGAGCTAAGGCCATATATAATGTTCGGGATTAAGTTGAAAAGCGGTATCTTTAACAAGTGTCATCAGAGTAGGTGTGTAAAAACATTCCCAGTATTTCTCAAAATACATATCTACGTATCTACATATTATTTAATATTTATTGATACAGGTTTCTCTGTATTCTGCTGTATGCCACATTTTCTGAAAGCAATGTGCTGTCATGGCTAGTAGCTATTCCTCAGTGATTAGTGTGACAGTAAGTGAAGCGTGAATATTGAGACTTGCCATATCATGCATGCCAAGTTCCTATATGGCCCAACTGCTGTGAGACAAAACATGCTATTATGTTTTAGACACAAAGCCATATTGTATGAAATTCCATCCTGTCACATACCGAAGGACGTGAATTTAAAAATATTTTTTTTCCTCTAGTTCTTTTTGTTAACTTTTCTGTATTAGATACTTAAGTACTGAACCTCATCAGAAAATTCAGCCTTTATCCTTACTGGGGAGTCATTTTTCAAACTTACATTGGACAAGTTGTTAATGTTTTAAGGAGATTTTAAAGAGGTTTTGGCAAAAAAAAAGAAAGAAAGAAAGAAAACCAAATGTTCTGAAATTCACAAAAGATGTGGCGTTTTGGAGAACGTTTTTTTCATTGCTTTGCAAAGCTCTGTAAACAAAGCTAGAACTTTGGTGTAGAACTTTAAACATACAGCTGAGCCTAACTAAAGTGATTTAATCCAAGAGTTACTGGGATCATCTTCTTTGATTTGTGTTACAAGGGAGGTGGGACTTGATCATTGTGGTCCCTTATGAGTTTAAAATCTGTAAATGCTTGGGAACATAACACTAATAATGTGGAATCTTCAAAGCACTGTAAGAACAACTAGCACACACCCCTTCCCTCTGCCCCCAGCACTACTTGGAGTATTATCAGGACAGGTAAATGTTATAACTTCAACAGATTTAACTGTTTTTGCAAGCTGTGCAATGAATTTAGTCTTTGGTTTGGTTTGGTTTTTTTTCCTAATTATCATTTATAAAACGAGTTCTAATTTTGTCTGATGTAGTTCAATTATTTCATTAGTTAATGTGATTATGTTGCAGCCCCAGATAGTTTTGTTGGATTTGTATTGTATTAATGTATAATCTGCTGATTAACGTGACTTTGGCTATCTAAACTGTCCCTATTCAAAATATTTTCAATTTATATTAGTTAATCTGATTTTCTTACTAAAAAACCAGTATTATTATGCCAGGTACATTGCTGAGCATTAATACGGTCAAGATGTCTGCACTACTACATTCAAGTGCACTGAGGAACTAGAGGTTCACCATCCATAATTTCACCTGCAATTCAGAATTCATTAATGTTTGACTGTTCTTTTCTTTTTGCCTTACTTAATTAGCATCCTCACTATACAAATGGATCAGCCAAGGAGTGATATAATCCTAATATTGGAGGGTAGTGCTTCCCTGCTTCCTTAAATGACCTCATTTTTCTGATTTAACAGCACCTTTCTTTAAAGATGGAGCAAGTTCAATATGACTTCTAAAAATATTGTAGCTACTTCTCTGAGGAAAAAAAATACATTGGCAAAATGAATTGTGATGACCTCTGAAGAAATTATTGGTGTAGATGGAATTAGGACGTGACAGGCCTCACAGACCCAATACAATCACCAATCCATGGACATTTTGGATGTGTAGAAGTAATACCAGTTGTCTCTGAATATTTACCTCTCCTTTTCTTTTTCTTTCTTAAGAATAGCCTTTTCTCCTGGCATTTTGTTGTTTTCTGTAATGAACTTTGCTGTAATTTTCATAAAAGCTTAACAAACCAGTTCCTACAGTCTGGTAGTTTGAAGAGTTTGGAGTTAATCTAATGTATAATTTGATTTATAGGCAATGACTGTTTCCTTCATAACATAGTCATAACACAGTATTGAAAATTTCCTATTTAGTGCACAACTGCTAGAAATTAAAAAGACAATTAGTGGCCTATTTTTTTAACCATTACATATACCAGCATATCATGCATATGCCAGCACATAATTTCATAGAGATGCTTTTGACTTTTTTTTTTTAATTATTTTTATACTGAGTGTAGTATAGACATGGAGAAAATTTGTGCCTATGACATTTGTGACATAAAGTTCTCACTGTAATAATAACTTTTTTTCCATTTAATGTTTTCAGTTTTGCCTGTTATTTTTTGCAGAGATGATTTTCACCTGTGCATGGTGGATTTGGAAATTTAGGAGTCAGCTTTAGTTTACTGGACCAAAGCCGCATCTTTCTTATTCCCATTTAACTCACTTCCCTACAAATCTGTTATTTTTAGGATGTATTTTCTGATAATATTCCCAAGTATATAGCTTCCAGTAAAACAATGAGTTTTCTCAGAATTCCCAAGATAACAGATAAGATAGAAAAGATAATTCACTTCCAATGTAGTGTTTGCATGGCATTGACACCTAATGAAGAGTCAGCCCCCTGCTGTGTGAATATATGAAATAGTCAGTACTTCCCAAAAGACAAATGTCTTTATGAAATGTGATGCATACATTGTGTGTTAAACATCACTGGATTTTCGAATTTGATATTTCACAAAGTTGTATGAATACTGGTGTTATTTCAAGCCTGGGTTTCAATGGTAATAACCATTCATTTCCTTCCAGTGCTGTCAGTATACTCAATAAAATGTAAATGGAAGAATCAAAACAGATGCTTTCAAGTTGCTGGTTGTTGCTCATGATCCTTTAGTATAGGCAGGGCATATGTGATATGGTGTATTATATGCCCTATATTTGTAAAAGTTGTATGAATTTTAACCTATCCGTTCGAAAATAATTCATTGACTTCCTGACCTGAGGAATATCTTCTCTGGCTGTACTCCCAGACAGACTTTGTCTCTGTCCTGGCTAGCAAGACTTGGTGTTTCAGCTGTGCTGACTGCAGGTGGAGTTAGTAATAATGAGATTGTTTTCAAAAAAACCTTCCTCTTTGTGTTTCAGGCTGAGCTACATGAATCATGCAGAAGATCTAGCCTCCAAACTACTCCAGTGTTTCCCAAAGAACAGATTGTCAGCGCAGGCAGCCCTGAGCCATGAGTATTTCAGTGATCTGCCCCCACGGCTATGGGAATTAACTGATAGTGAGTATAACCACCTCGGAATTGATTAAAAACAAAGAAAAAACTTGTTCATACAGATGCATGTGCATATGCTTACCCTCACATACATCCAGCTTCATGGACACAGACAGCCATACACAAAATATGTGAGTGCAGTTTTGTACCTTGAAATTACAGTTTGCTTGACACAGGAAAAAATGGATTTTTTTTTTTTTTTGCTATCTCTGCTCTGCAGTCTGCAGCCAGCTATCTTTGTATTTGATTATGTGTGCAGCCAAGAGAATTATCTGAATTGTCATAAAGCAAAAGGAAAAATACAATTTACATATTTAGTGCTTTTCACTTTATAACACACAGTACTTCTTAACTAGCTGCAGCATACAGGATAAAAATCCAGCCCTGTTTTATTCACAGAATCTCTATCTGTTATAACAGTAACCTTTTAAAAAAAGGGCTCAGCATTCAGAAGTCTAAGAAATACAAAGTAGACAATTGTTTAATTTTCTGTATTAGACTGTGTAAGAGGAGGATGGTAGATGATATTATTAACTGAGTGCTTTCAGTATTTTCCTACATCTTTTTATTTATTTTATTTAACAAAATACATTCCAGTTGGCTGGGCAAAAATGTTCCTATCATCACATATGCTATCCATTATCTCTTTAATAATTGTAAATCATTTATATCACACCTGCCCATATCTTTTTCCAGTGTTAAAAGCACACTACTGTTTATTCTGGGGGAAAGTATTATCATGCAGGGTATTTTTGATTCAGAGAAGGTTCTGTTATTGAAAATAGGTTTCACAAGGGAATAAAAATCAGCATATTGTTTTAACTCAATGTGGACAAGAGAAGCATGCTTGCGTTGGAACAGTGTGTGAACAGCTGGAAAATAACACACACTAACATACACATTTCTAAACCCAGTACTCTGAGGCAAAATGTTCAGAGCTGCAAAAATGGCACATGCATGTGTAACTACCACGAATTCTAAAGATTGCTTGTATAAAATGATCTCCCCTTCTAAATATTAATCCACAATATACTATATTTGCATCAGTTTTCTGTATGAAAACCATCTTCTAAAAGTTTATTTTTTCAGTCCTTGACAGCTGTACTAGTCACATTTTGAGCTGGTTGTATGGCCTGTCTGTCCAATTACTCTGTTCACAACTCTGCCCCAAAGATCACTCTCCCATTTGTAGAATACAAACATTAAAATCAGACTTCAAACTAGCACCAGTAATTTTTGTCCATCACTTGCTCTGTCATAGACCTTGTCCATGCTTTGTAAAGAGATTGCCAGTTTCCTTCTTTGCCATGCTAACCCACCACTCAGTTTTTTGACAGCAGTATGTCATATGCTGAAAATTCAAAGGATGGCAGTGTAAATTAAGGCTGCTGTTGGAAGTCTGCATTTGCTGAAACCGCTGCGAAGAGATTCATTTCTTCAGGACTAATGAAACATCAAGAATGCCAGTTCATTTATCCTTTTTCCACTAAATCGAAAACAAAAATCACTCTGCAGTGGTGACATCTCAATCCTTCTGACTGTGTGATTTAGTCTAGCCAGGATTTTGAATTCTGAATTCTGCAGTAGTACTTTTCTGTTAATATGGACTTATTACCCACTTGCCACTTAGTTTATCAGTCAGTGGTTAAATCCAGTTCTATCAGTGAAGTAAATGCCTACACATTATCACTCTGCAGCAGGCTGCCAACAGAGACAGTCTTGTCCTAGTCATTAACAAGCACAATGTATGCAGAACACCAGAGGGGAATTAAAACCACAAAAAATACCTCAGGGTGGTATTTTTAATATGAGAATTTAATTTGTAATTTCACAGATTAAGAATTTTGGCTGCATTAATCCTTTTATCAGCTCACAGCAGGTTATTTGCAGAAGCATAACCATAAGGCGATATTCATTGGCAGAAACACGTCTTTGCATAACGTTAAACATCAGGAGCAGTGAAACCTTTTGAAGGGGGGAGAATAAAGATGGAAAATCATTATATTTTAAAGCAAGGTTCTTCTAAATGCCTCCAGTAAAATTTTGAGTTACAGAAAGACTATTTCTGTGTCTAGTAGATAATCATTATGAAGCATTAATCCAGATGCAAGAAAGGACAATCCTAGTATCAAATACTACAATCGTTTCTATTTAGTATGACTTGGATATACTTGTAAACATATTTACAAAACAAAGAAGTCATATACTTTGGAGACTTGGGAAAATGTTTACTGTGGAGTGAAATTAACACGTTTTGTGATTCGTTTTCTCTGGGTTAATATTTTACATTGGGAAACGCTATTCATAGTTAATTAAATGTAGGTATAAACATCTTGTATCTTTATGCACAGCAAAGATTTGTCTACACACAAAATCTACTGCATCCTAATCAAGACACCACTGTGATTTTGCAAATCTCTGTACTGAATATTATTCCTCATGGAATATATTTCGTCCAGTTTGGTCCTTCTGCAGAATTGCAAATGTGGGGATTTAGCACTAAAAACCATGAAAGGAAAAGGTGAGAAGAAAAAAAAAATGGAGAGGGGGAAAATCAATCAAATTATTTTCCATCAAAGAATAGTTTTTTGGAATCACAATATTTCACAAAAATATGGTCACTCTGCTTACACTGAAGAAGGATAATAGATCCGTTTCAATGTTATTCTCATTTTGACTTTAGTACTGTGTATGTAATACATAAATAAATATAAAAATTCCATGTAATATTTTACAGGATAAAATTTTGATCTGTTGTTTTATTTTAAATGTGTGGAAAGTGATTTTATATGAGAAGCAAGATTTTGGGGTTTTTTTATTTGGTTTGCTTTGAAGTCAAGGCATCAATTCAGTTGGGCTGGAAGTTCACTTTCTGGATAAGCTTTGTCTAAAATCTAGCCACTTCCAGTTTTTAAAATAGTACATTGAAAAGGTAAAACTTGTGCAGTTCTGCTAAAAACATCTTGTCTGGGAATAGAATACAATATATGAAGAAACACAGCCTTCATTCATCTCAGACCTAAGCAATAATCTATAGCTTTAACATCTTCTACTAAATATGTGTACTTGTTATTTTCCACTGGAAAAAAACAAAAAACAAAGCAAAACAAAACTCTTTCTTCCTCCATATTGGAAGATCATATTGATACATTTGCATAGAATATATGCCATTCATAATATATGTTACCAGGGACAGCAGAATATCAAATGCATGGTGAGATGTCAAAGATACAACTAAAGTATCTCCTGTCTAAAACTTTAAAACTTTATGTCTTCTAAAGACGTAAAGGTGAAAGAATAGCAGCAAAAACTTATAGCAATGCTAGTTGTTAGTACAAAAGCAAAGAAGCTGCTACTGACCCTATCAGTTCTTTAAGTGGTCTGTTAACATTCCCATATGCAATCATGCAGTGGCAGCTCTCCAAAGATATTTTGTTTGGATATTTGTTGTCAGAAAGTATTAAAAGTCAGTGATTTTTTCCCCATCAGTTTGAAGCATCCTAAGTAAAAATTAGGTTTCATATCACCAATGTGTGAGTCCTTAAATATTTGTAATTTGTTCCCTGTGTCTCTCTACTAAGTTAGTTGTCTGGTGTTACGTGGAAATCATCAAGGTTTTTCTAGCTCATGCAGAAGGGAGTTGCTTTAGATAAAAGTTTAGTGAGTTACTGGGATATTTTTAACAAGCTTAATTGTCTTTGACAGTTAATGAAATGAAATTAAACAAAATATCTCAGTTCTACTCTCATCAAGATTCTGAAGATGCAATATGTGATATCAAATTACTGAAAAGCCTTGCTGCATTTTTGCACATTCTAATTTATTTCTAAATGCTCTCAGAGTGGAAAATTTTTAATGGAAAATATAAATTACCTAGTGGTGTACAGGATATCTAAACACATGGAACTTGGAAACATTTTTTTTTAAAAAATGCATGCCGCTAAAAATATGTTTGCATCATCCAGCTTCCATTAAAATGCATTCAGCTGCTTTCCATCCAGAATTTTTACAGGCTTACTTACCTAAATAGGTGGTGTAAGTAAAAACTGTATATATTTACTCAGTGTTGTGTTTGCTATAAATATTAGCTAATTATTTTTAAATTACTGCTGTTGCAGGAAAGTTTCTGAATTGGCACTCTCTTTTGCAGTGTCATCTATTTTTACTGTCCCGAATGTAAGATTACAGCCAGAGACTGGAGAAAGCATGAGAGTCTTTGGAAAAAACAATAGCTATGGCAAAGGTGTATCAAACAGCAAACATTGAAGAATACCTATGTTCACAGCTGATAATGCAGGTAAGAGATGATTAATGGAAGGTATATCTTTGCAAATACTCTTTCATTCTGTTTAGAGAATCAAAGGGTAAAATTCAACTGCATATTTCTTAAATTTCTTAAATTTCTCATGTTCAGGCAAATAACCTGTTTTTTCAGTATAGATGGTTGATACATGTAAGTTCTTGGCCTTCTGGGCAGAATCAGTGTCACTGACAGATTGAAAAGATTGCAGAAGTTGGTAGCAACAAATTGTACTTTAGGTTGCCTTTAATTTGGACTGGTATTTTTTCCCCTGGTAAGATATGGAGAGATGAAATACCTCGCACTAGTTCTAGTTAGATTAGTTGTTAGACTTTGAGGCAAGGACAAGAAATTACTCATTTCATAGATTTGGTAGCCTTGGTAGCAGAAGGATCTTCTTGATCGAGACAGAGGTGATGTCATGTTAATTAATTTCATCTGTATCACTGGATCTACTAGAACTGGTTTATTCTTGGGTGGCTTTCATTCAGTTCCTCATCTTTTTAACCACAGTTACTCAGCAGTGAATTAGTGTCTCAAATGACTTCAGGTATTCTAAGAGCAGAACAACCTAGAAAAGGCAGGTGAGTAGTGAGTCTACTTACCAAGTTACAGTAAGGGAATGGTGATTGTTAGATCATAGTGTTAATTCTCTTCTGCCCACTTGTATCACTGCAGTATTTGTTCACTTGACAGACTCTTCTAGAAGGGCAGTATTCCCTTTCATAGTTGCTTTCCTTAGTATGCTTCTCTAAATAGTTTCATGCTCACAGTGTTTCACAAAACACCTAAAGAGCAGATCCATTTCACTAAAAAACCTTGGCCTGCCTTTTTTTTTTTTTTTTTTAAGTCATGGTTGCTTTTGCTTGTTGAGTCCATTGTAACATCTTGTTACAGAAGGTTATATGAGCTGAAACAAATTCAGATGCTCCTTGTGTACCCATTCAAATGTATAGCCTCATGTAAATGTAGTTGATACTCTCATTAAGTCTATCTTCAAGCTGCATCTTCCTGTTGCAACATTAGATATAACTTTCTCTAATGAATTATATTTAGTTTTACTGTTTCATGTTTACATGCAAATTTTTTTTAACCCTGTAATGTTATGGAGGCTGTTTGCCTGACAGGCAGCAACTACTGAAAGACTGAATTGAATAGATTTTGGTCTTGACAGCCTGTCCCAATTTTTCCACAAGCACTTTGCGAGAAAACCATTTAAGATTTTTCTTTACATCAGAAATGAAGCTGCCTCACAGCAGTCTGTTTACATCTTTATTGACAAGCTAATTCCCTACTTTTTCCTGGGGCTGTGTCCCTGCAGACATCTCTTCAACCCTGTCTGTTCTAACGAGACATATCATCCATCTAAAGTAAATTTCGAATGTGCCCATCTGTGCTAAAGAACTTTTGTGTGAAAGCTTACATGCAGTCTCATGTACAGAATCTACTTTCAAATGTAATTTTTCATTTGTACAATATGCAATACAAAGTTTATATTTGCACAAGAGACCCATTTGATCATTCTTAATGAATTTTTAAACTGATACAGATAACTGTTTAAAATTTTGTACTTACACAGAAAGAGAGAACGATGTGTACCTTTCATGTACATCACTGCGTTGTTATGCTGTTCAACCACAGCTTTCATACAGGATAACACCTTCCATTGTGTAAGATCTGGAACAACTTAATAAATGCTGTGATGTATACATTGTCAATTACAGTTTTCCAGCATGATTTAGGACTTGGTTGAGTTAGGTGCTTACAGTGCAATAAAATACCAGTTCCCGGTTGTAGTATTTGACTTGTGGTATCTGATGAGCAGTAGATAAAATTGGAAGAGTATCGGTATAAACAGAAGTCCTCTTACTTGTACAGTGTAGAGATGAGGATTTATGAGATGTAACTGGAATATCAGGGGAGGCAGAAAAAATACGGACATGGAACCTGAACCTCGGTGAGGAGTTGTTACAATAGGTGGAAAACTTTGACAAGATGAGGCCACCAAGAAAGAAAAGTAAGAGTCAGTGTGGAGAGTGAAGGGACTTGGGAAAAAAAGAGTAATTCTGGTAATGAGACAAGGAAGTCTGGTGATGGCTGAATTTGAATAGCAAGTGGCTGTGATTTTAAGCAGTAGAACCATGACAGGCAAGTGGGATGTTCATTCAGTAAAATGCATGACTTAGAAGCTAAGTCAGCTACTCTAGCAGAAGACTAGAGTCACAGTAAGCAGGATAGTAGCATTAAGGAAGGGGTATTTATTAGATAAATAACCAAGATATTTGGTTAATGTCTCCATTCACAAGGCTTGGTGAAGCAAAATGAGTCATGAAAACCAAACAGAAAGATGACAGTAGCTTTCCAGGTCATGAAGTTAAAGGTAAGTGAAGACAGAATTAGAGGGATGGAAAAAACAGTACAAGCCATTAAAATTGCAGTGAGCACAATCAGATAACATCACAGCTAGCAGGGATAAAGGAAAGTTAGAAATTAGAAGGCAATAGATCATAGATAATACTGTGAAAAAAACAGAGACCAACACATACATACAGATTGTCTCCTGGACAAGGCAGGTACATACATGTTTTACCCATCTTCTTGAATTAACCTTATCTATATATAGAGGTGGTAAGGAAAGGCTGGAATTTTGAAGTGTTGTAATATCCATCAGGAAGTTGTAAAAGAGAAAAAATGGTGTATAGTTTCTCTCTAAATCCTCTCATGAGTGTGGGGGGGAATGATTCTACTTTTTATATATTTTTATACATTTATACATTTTAAAGGAATTTATTCGAAGACACACACAAAAAACCCAAGCCAGGAACTGTCTTCAACCACCTCTAGAACCTTGATGATGTTGAAGAAAATTCTGGTCTTATGTTTTGTGTCTGGTCCTTCTTTCTGAGTGCTGCTAATTTCCTTTTCTAGGGTAGAACAGAAAGTAAAATTGAGAGCACCAACAAAGAAGCTCTGCCAAATCTTGCTGTGACAATATAAGAAACTATTACCTCCTGCTATTCTCTCTACATGCTTACCAAATGTTAGTGCCCTAGTTAATAGTGGACCCACTGGATTAAATCCACCTTTCATTAGGGACTAGAAACTTTGCCTGACATTTCCTGGGACATGGGTAAACCATCATCGGCCAACTCTGGAAGCATCAATTTCTGCCAGATTGGTGGATGAGAGGAGCTGAAGGCTTTATAAATGGCTCCATCATCATTTGTTAGAGCTTTGTTGCACTCAGAAATAGCTGCAAGGAGTAGCTGTAGAAATTGGTGCATCCCTGGGAATTTCTACTGTCTTTGAAATATTGTAGTGCTTTAGCTGCCTGTCTGCAGCAGAGCTGCTTACAAATCCCAAAAACTCCTTGAAATAGCAGTAACCTAGGACTTGTTTCTGAAAGCTTAGATAATCCTTGTCAGGCTCAGACTACTAATAGGGTCTTTGTGGACTACACTGTGTCATTGTCATGGGCTCCAAGAGAGAGACAACACATTATTTCAGTGCCCGTGGGGAAAGAGCTGACATTTGAACTTAGCAAGGTCAATGTTGAGACTGCTCTCTACTGGAGAAAATTAGCAAATATGTAGTGATCACCTCCATTTCACACAGAAGAATTTGTCAGCAGTGAATTAGACAGGACTTTTGAGGGAGAAAGGAGAGAAATCTTTTAGCCTTATCTATGCATCTTTAAAGCTTTGTGATAAAGCAAAGTGTCTTTATTTTGTGCCTGATGGTTTTCATGGATATTTTTTTTCTCTGTGGGCAGGAAGCATCTCAGTGGAAGCATTACCCATCTCTACATATATTTTTGAGATTGACTGTATTCTGTGTTACAAAATATTCTTAATCACAGAATTACAGAGTTACTCATCTCTAAAGGGTATTCACCCATTTCTACAGATACTGTTTTATCAAGACAGGAATGGACCTTAAGAAACTCTAGAGATGTGTTTTCCTTTGGCCAGTGGAATACATGGCTTGATCTTGTTCGTCTCTGGAGAAGGATGAGCCAAATTGTAATTGAAAAGACAAGGCATTACCTGATACCAGATAGCACATGATGTTTTCTCGTGGTGATTGATAATCCCTAGTTCCCATTGATGGACCAGAGACAGAAGACGTGTTTCTGGCCTATTGTCTGCTTCACAGGGCCAGCAGGGACAGCTTCATTCAGGATGGTAACACCATATGCTTTTAAAGTATTTAACCTGTATTACCATAATGAGATCCCATGGCTTTCTAAATCTCTTTGACAATTCACTGGAGCAAAACAAAGAATGGTCTTTATTTGTATTGCTTCACCACACACACATGCACCCCAGCAATCCTGAATTTCAGTTGCAGGATGCTGAAATCTTTCTTCTGTGTCCATTTAAGCCAGGGACTGACACCAGCCCAGCCAATCAAAGGGACAGTGATGTCATTCGGGTCAGCTCAGCTCTGTAACACAGAACAAAGCTGAAGAGATGGCATTTACCACTGCAATGGCATAACGTGCTAATTTCTGATTTGTTTGCTTCTGGCCTGGGATGCTTAGCAGAACAGAATCATTGTGTAAAATTACCTTGTTCTCTCTGCTATCTAGAGAAGTGACCGTTGCTTCATCCCCATCCAAATAGTTGCATTTTTTGTTTGTCATCTTCAGTTTTACATTTACAAATCATGTAAGAATGCCTCTTCATGTGTGGGGAAACATAATTTTTGCCTGTTTTGCTGTAGTCAAGCTACAGAGAAACTGAAGTGAAGCAGTGTTTGTGTCCAGCAGTGAATACTGAAAAGTCATTTCCTTTCACTACTTCCCTGCATTTACTTTGTCCTGAATGTCCCAGCGTTGCTGAAAAACTGTGGAAAACAGTATACTGTGCTTCTAAGTTTTCATCTCTCCATCTTCAGATGATAAAACTCTAGTACTTATAGTGGAGAAAGGCCTAAATAAAAGAGAATTCTGAACTGAGTTACTGTATGTCAGCTAGATTTTGTCATCATTCAGTCAAAAGCTGAAAGTAGCCAGTAGTGCTTTATAGGTGCGAGATCTCAAAATTCAGTGTAAACCTGGTTTGGGAGAGAAAAAAAGTGCTATAAAAGCACAGCAGTTACTACTTTCACTTTTTAAATAAATGGATTAAAATAGATGTGTACAAACAGACATTGTGCTGCTGCAGTTGAAAAGATGGAGGCCTAAGCACTGAAGATGGGAGGTTTAAATTTCTCCTGCATCTTTCTGTGCCAGACAATGTCTATAACATGAATGTCAAGGGTCAGTTTAATTATTTAACTAATACTGGATTTGCATAAATTGGCTTACATGAAAAGGCTAATAAGATGCAGTTGTAGTGGGCAGCTGAAAGCAATTTGGGTTTGAGTCCAGTAATGACAGTACTAAACAGAGTTGAAATTGTAACATCAATTTTGTAAAACATTAAATTAGTAGTGAAAGATAACTGCAGAATCTGAGATGCTTTTTGGCTAATACTTTTAGTCCCATTACTTCATATGTTAACAACATAATGGTTTTATGTGACTGTTCCAGCTGTGCTTTACTTAATATCAAAGAATCAGATCACCACACTGATACAACTTGCCCTAAATTTAACACACGAGGGAAAAATTCCAGGCATTGGGCCACATTTTCCTCTTGATATCCAAGAATTTGCTCTTATTCCCCTTAGTCTGAAATAACAGCTATAGACTGAATTTTGTCCTCTATTCAGCTGTAAAGAAAATGCCACAGTATTCAGTAGACTCTATGCAGAGGGAGAAATGAACCAAACAAATAGCTGGACAGTGCAAGGCTGTCCTCATATAAGCACTTAAATGACACATGGGGATTGAGGATGGAGCAACTTTCCCTCCAGAAGTCCATGAGGTCCCCCAAGATGCCACAGTAAAGGGAACCTACCACCCAATCAAGGAGTTACGGGGACTTAAAAATAAGTTAAATGCTGTTCTTGTGTCAGTACTATAATAGTTCACCTGGTCTATTGTCATGTGAAATAAGCTGTCGCTTAATTGTACTCATTGTAAGTGGTGGAATATGCATTTTCCTGGTTTTCATGACAGAAATTACTTATTCACAGTGGGTAACTTAATTCTGATACATAAGGAAAATTAATCTGTGAAGGATGCCTCATGGTCTCACTAAGCCAGGTGATGCCTGTCTGATCTGTAGACCACAAGACCAGGTTAGCATCTATGCCTGGAAATAAGCAGATGGAAGTAAGTAAGGATGAACAGGATTTCCAAAATCATGGACAGAATTGTGGGAGGAGAGAGAGCCTAGGAGTTTCTTTAGGGATGATGGAAGAAGGAGGAAAGAAAGAAAGCAGGACAGAGAGATTAACTCACTTTATTACTACCTACTGTGCTTGATAGGACAAGTATTTCAAACCACCATAGCTTGGAGAGATCAGTGTCTTCGATGCAATTATACATTTCATATTGTTCTGTGTGAAATTAGTGGCTACATGCTTAATGGCATGACTTTTTTGTTTAAGTTGCAATGTTTCATGGCTATGTCTATTGCAGAGCTGTCAGAAGAAAAAGGAAACATTGCCAGTATTATAGAAGAACTTTTCTCAAGGAAGAGTATTGTACTTTCCTGTATAATTTCATAGTCAAGCCTATTTTCAGTTAATTTCTAATGCATGAATACCGCCCTTCAGTACTGTGAAGATTCCCTTTTAGCAGTCACTTATTTTGTAGGAAAGATATTAGTGATACTTACATGAATGCATGTGGTCAGTTGCAACACTGTCTTTCCATTACTCTTTTTTTGGCTCTGTATTGTGTTATTAATCTTAAGATAGCAAGCACATCCCACTAGACAGTCTTTGTGGTCTCTTGATTCTTTTAAGAAGTGTCCAGTCATGAAAGGCTGTTTGAGTTGCAGTGGGCTGTTAGTCTGGGATGACATTTGAATGCAGAGAGGACAATGTATAAATGACAATGACTGGGAGGGAGGCAGAAGCGGGTCTAAACTCCTATTCTCCCATGGACGGTCTCTTCTCCTTTAGGATTACTCCCTCACGTGACTCCTCAGTTTGGCTTTGTCTAAGAGGAAAAGTGGAACCACTGAAGGGGAGAAACTGAGGTTTCCAGACAAAGCAGAGGCTTCCATTGCTGACACAAGGCCTGTTACCCAGAGAGACAGCAAAGCTCAGGAGAGGCATTGCTTCTCAGGCATCGTTTGCAGATTTCAGAATTAACAGAAAATTTTACTTTCAGCCAAATCATAAACAAAAAAACAAAACAAAACAAATAACCCCAGCAAAAATTTATTGTTGTCACATGCCAGAATGGTGTGTGTAGAAAGTGAGCTTTGTGTCACTATTTTTGCCGGTAGTTTACATTGCCTGATTCTCCATGAAACAAAGAAACTAAACCAACCACTGCAAAATTGTCTCTGAAGGCGACACCCACTGAAGTAAATGTACATGTAGTACTCTTAGTTGTGGTAAGATCTGTGCCTATAAATGCAGCAATAATATGCAGAAACTCAGTTAATAAAAATTCATCAGTTTATTCTGCCTCATAAGCTGGGATCAGGGTGGATGAGTTTCCCACATGCCCCTGTTACTCATTGCTATGAAGAGTCTGAGGAGGAAAAACCAAAAAATTCAGGAAAAAATACTAAATTATCCAATCAAAATATATTACAGAATAACATTAAAACATTGTCTTCAATTATTTTAATAAGTGGGAACAATATTGGATGTTTCCATAATTTTGTGGTCTTGTTATAAATTGTAAATGTTGGTTTGGACCAAGTAAGTATTTTGAATTAGTAATTATGGGTGATCGTTCCCTGCGATTAGTACCAAGCTACTTATTCTGTCCAGTTATTTCTGTATCTATTTTTTGACATCAATATAAGGCCTGATTGTGCATTATATTTTCTGGCATGTAAATTGGAACAATAGAGCCACAGAATGTAAAATGATAAAAGCTTTTTAATGCAAGTTTTCTTCTTGAATTTTTTACTGTACAATGGCTTTTAATGCCTCTCTTGTTCAATATGTGCATTGCATGTGTGTTAAAATCTATTTTGCTTACAGTCCACCTGCTAAGTTTGAGAACAAAACCAGTTATCTGAAAGCAAACAAAACGTACACAATTAAATCTGTTCTTGTGTTCTTGAAAGATTCAGCAGCAAGGAATCTGTCACATCACAAAAGGAGCAAAATCAAAACAACTGAGTCATTATTATGACTCTGCTTGGTTTCAGCCCACAAAATCACATCTCAACTATGTAGATTCTGTATGTGTGGTTTTATATATCTGTGTGCAGAGAGCTGTAAATACAGAGGTGTCAGTGTTGCCAGCATTTAAATTAGGTTAAAAATGCTATTTATGGCTTGCATCAACAACAAAAAAAATATTCATAATTATCCCTAGGTGAAGACACTCATTTAACAAGCTTACAGCTCCTAATTAATTCTGTAAAGAATACCATTTGGCAGAGCAGAATTATGAGGTTTGCATATTGATGGTGGCAGGGAAAAATATATCTGTTTTCTATTTATACGGTAAAATTAACTTGTGTTCTTCAGAAAATGGCACATCTCAGAGGTATTGCTCTCAAAATGATCTCGGGGTGGAAAGAAATCAGTAATTACAGCAGCAGGCATTCAGTTCTGTCCTAATTTTCCCACCAGTTTTTCAATGTTTCAGCTGCCTCAGAGACTCAAAGTACTCTCATTAGGTAGCTGCAGAGGCGGCCTGCTTGCCTACTCCATCACTCGCTCGCTGGCTCTTGCTTTTGCTCCCCCTCTCTTGCTCTCCCCTTTTTCCCCCCCCCTCCTGCCTTGGGAGTGACTGTGAAGATCATTTGCTGGCATGATTGGCAGGTTAGAGGATTCGATCAGATGAGTTCCTCTTAGTGCAGGTCAAAAAGGCTAGTTAGCAGGAGCTGTCGAAAAATGCCAGCAGCATTCGAAATGGGAAATGTCATGACTTCCAGGCAGGGGGTGCCACCTGGAACAGAAAGCCCCCAGCTCATTAGCAAGTTACAGGATGCAAGCTTAACTGGAGGGAGCAGAGGAGGAAAGATAATACCCAATAGGGAAAATTATTGTGAAGTGGAATTGATTTCATGTATAATTTGTTTATCACTAGAGGGGACAAATGCTGTCCTCCTGACATGTGCGGAGGAGTGTGGACTATGAATGAAGCAACTTAGCATAATCTCCAGGTTGAGCTCTGGGTTTAAAGAATGCCAACTTCTTTCTTCCCAGTTGTGGAAATGATCAGGTCATGTTGTATTAATTAAACCTGACATACTCTCAAATGGTTTATCTGGGCAATTTTAGCAATTTAACAGAACCTGATAGATATGAGCGGCATTCATTATTAATAGGGGACAGTGTTTTGTTTTCTGGATGCAGTGGGTCTGGGTGTGTTTTTTTTTTCTTTCAAGCTGCTGCTGTAAAAAGATATTTCTGTTACAAGTTGAATTATAACAGAGTTCATTTTTAATGCTTAGTCAGACTGCACAAAATCAGAATGCAATTTCAGTTCCATGATATAATTTCCTTTCCAGGAAAAAAACTACATACCCTTAGAAAGTATGGGTTTAAAAATAAATAAAGCATTTAGGTTTAGTATAGAAAATCTAATCTTAAATGAAAACTACAGGGCCTGCTGCCTGTCATGTACTTAAGGAATGCTTATATACAGTATAAGCATTAAAAAATGCTTAGTCTTTTTCAAGACACTTCGTCATGGTAAAATTGCAGGCAAACTCTTCATCACAGGCAGTTTGGCTTGCCCCTGGCATTCATTTGCTTCACTGGTCTCTATTTTCATATAAAAGGCATAAGGCATATTCCATCTCAGTAGAAAAGATCTGCATAGATTTTTTTATCCCCTATTTTTTTTCAGAAATGTTAAGAAAGTTAGATGGGGTCATGCTACCTTATCAGAGTCTTGTATCATGGTATCTTTGTGAGTCTTTGAGTCTAGTTCTGCTCCTGCTGAAGACAATGGGAGAATGACATAGACTTCAATGAGAGGAGGACTGGCTCCCTTATCAAAACCAATGTAGACAAAGCAATACCATCTCAGGCTGTGTAAATGAGATTTAAAGACTGCAAGCTATTCCTGAAGAACTATTTTGCAAACTTGTATCTCCTCTTGTTAAGGAATTTTCCCTTTTATGTATTGAACACATACTTCTCTCAGAAGTTTGTAGCTCATGCTTAAGAAGTCTCTTGGTTGAGTGCTGAGGAATGTTTACTTAGTTTTCAGATCCTCGATGATATTTTTCCAGCTTTCATTTTCTTCCATCCATCAAGGTTTTAAAGTTGGTAATGGAGTAGCCAAGATTTTCTTTATTAAGTAACCACACGCTGTTGAATTTCCCTTTTTCCACCTAATGTGAATCACAATCAGATTTTTTAAAAGGAATTTCTTAATCAAAATATTTGATTTTGATTGAGACTTACTAATGGGTGTATTCTGTTTTGTATTCCATATAGAAAGCTCTGCATTAACAGTCTGCTAGTCTACCAAAAAGAAGAGTTATTTAAGCGTTGTAGACACAGGCATTCTTTACCTCTCAGATAACTTTTTAATGCAAAGTTCTTTCAGATAGGCACTGTGAATACTGTAATGAACACATGGTCTGTGTTCATGAATGCATAGGCTTAGTCCTTTGCAAATTTCAATAAAGAGAGCAAAATATCAGAATGAAAATATCCCTTATGGTGATCCCATGGGAGAATTTTTCTCACCTTGGGTAGCTCTCCAGATGCCCAACTACTATTTAAGTAAAAAATTGGAAATTAGCTTGAAAAGTTCAGGTATTCATTACTCAATGTCTGCTCCGGCGTTTTGTTTGAGGAAGTGATATGTGTTGAAATTGTTGGAATGGAGTTTGAAAATTAGACTTCTACTGGGAAAAGAAAGCAAGCTAGCTGGGAAATCTCTTAGTCCATTAGCTCAGTGGAGTAAAGGTAGAGTTCAGTAAGCACTGGACAGACCTGTTAGACTTTAACCCCTAGATACAGCTGAGGGACCTGTGGTGGCTATATTACCTATCTGCATCTGGCAGCAGCTGCTTGGACACAAGCAGGAGGCTATTTTGGCTAGGAAGTCATGCAAATGCAGATAAGGTTTCCTAGGACCATGTGAGACACAGGTTAGTGTGTATGCATGTCCTAGGCTCATGACCAAAGAAGTCATCACTCAGAAAAAACCATGTAACTAATGTAACCTACATATCTACATTTTCTAGCAGGTAAAAGAAGTGTAGCCCAAAACAGAAAAAAGAATTCAACCATTTCTCCTCATTATTTTTTGAAAACCAGATAACCTCTGGCTTGTCAAAACTAACTCAGTGTTTTCTAGCCTCTAGGAACTGCATAAATCCAGATGTAACCAGGAAGGAATTAGTAAATGCCTTAGTTATTAGAAGATGCCCTCAAAGTTACTATTCTACAGTTGTTCATCATTCATTCAAATCCTCACTTTTCTATCCTAAATTAATCCTGGTTTGTGTTTGACTCTCTAGGGAAGACCAGGCAGGAGCAGTGAATGGGAGAATTTATCATCTGACTTGTACATCTTACATTTCTCCCCCAAATTTCTGAGAAATCACTGGAACTTTCTAGTATAAATTCTGTGAAGTTACTCATTTTTTTGAATAACTTATCAGCCAAGAAGCTCTAACATGAGATCCATATTCTGTATCAGTGACATTCTGTGGATATGTAGAGAATGTTGGAAAAACGCAGTGAGACCTGAGGTCATCCAAACAACTCCATGTAACATGAGAAGCTGGTGATGAAATGTGATTCAATCAGTTAACATTTTTTTTTTTTAATGTATTATTTTTTAAGATTAAATAGGGTAGTATAAAACAATCCATACGCTGAACCTAGGATTGGGCCATGTAATTTTTAAGTGTGTGTCTGTAGTCCCTGACTTTGATACCATTTGCTTTTAAATCTTCTTTTCCATTTGTGTTGTTAACTGTGGGACACAGTAAAATAATATCTCTCACTCCAAATTTTTTTAAGACTTTGCCTCTCCACTTTTTTTTTTTTTTTTTTAAGAAGTCTTACCTCTACATTTAATATCCCACAAACTACTTATGTTTGTGGGATATTAAAAATCTTTAAGGCAGTATGTTTAGATAGATTGAGATCCATTGAGGATTTCTTGACCTGACCCTGCCAAAATCCTTGACCAGGAACTTTATGCGTAAGTCTTGATTTTGATTTTCTTAGCAGATGGAGCATAGTTTTTGGATCATTAACCCTTGCCATATTTCCTCAGAGAACTTAAAAGATGAGACTGCCTGAAGTTTCAAGTCCCAGCCTTGGTCAGTTGTGTAGGTTGTACTCCTCACTTCCCAAAATCATCTCCAAACCTTACAGCTTTCTGGGAAACTGCTGCACCAGCTTGTGTAATACTAAAAGTAGGAGCATTACTAATAATTCACAGCATTGCTTATGTCACCAAATGGCAGGACACATCTGTCTCTCCTTTCTGCCAGACTCCTAAAGGCAGGGTAGAGAAATTGCAGCACACCTGGGGATTTAGGAAAATGCTTGAAATATGAATTTGAGGAGCAGAGCGATTTAGAAATTTAATTCTCTTTCTGTGAGTTACTGAGGAAAGCAGAGAGTAAATGCAACTCAGTTGGAATGCATGGGTCCTTAAAGAAGCATAAGAGGTAGAAAAAATATCTCTTGCTTCAGGACTGTGGGAAGCAATGCTGCTCAAGAACAGCTAGAATACTGTGGGCAAAAAAGCAGCAAGCAGGTGAAATCTGTGAAGCTTCTGATCTATGTAGTGTTTCTCATATATCTTATTTGCATGAAAACAAGCATAGTTTCTTACTAACATTGTGAAAGCATCAGAATTTTCAGCTCCTATCTATCAAGAAAAGCTTTTACTGCATGTTCCAATTTCTCTTGATAATCCACTGTATGCTGTGATCATGATAATGCACTGAAGTTGAACAAAATACTCCCTCTAAACCACCTCCTCTAAGAAAACAAAAATTCCAGACCAAAATAGTTGATCATCTTAATGTGAATACCAAATGCAATTGCTTTCCATTAAGATTTCCAATAGCAACAGCTTGTGAGAGTGGCTCTTAGTGTGTTTTTTTCCTGCCACTGCAAACCACACTGATCCACAAATTTGGTATAATCTAGAAATAGAGTGAGGGGAAAAGGATTTTAGAAGCATTTTACCCAGCTTAGTCTTTAATACTAAGATTCCTTCTTTAAAAGGTGGTTGTGCTGTAGTAGTTGAAGAAACAAAATTGCAGTCTTTTTATTCTAAACTATTCTGGAAGTTTAAAGCAAGTATAGTACAAAATGATGTGCTAAAGGTAGGTGGGTGCTACTTAAAAGTGTGAATAATATGTGTTGGCATTAATTTGTGACTGCAAGTAGATGAGTTGTTCTATGACCTTATTGTCTGAAACTTTGCTCTCCATTTCCCTTTTCTCTTTGTTTATTAACTTTATTTCTTACATCAGACCTGAAACATAGAATGTTAATTCTGTATATCATGGATTTTATTCATCTTGTTCTTAGAAGTTCTGACACATTATGTGGCACTGAAAAAATGCTGTAGAATAAGAAACCTCAGTGCTGTGTTTGGCTCAGTTACTGAACTTGCAGTGTTAACACACACACACACTTGCACACCCCAGCCCCTTGGTGGACTCTGCAAAAGCCAGTGATTGCTTTGCTCCTGGTGGTCATCCAAGTGGAAAGAAGATTGGAATGTGAAGAGATTTAGCTTTGTCATCATTCAATTTTGTGTATGGACTAGGCACATTTATCATGGATGGGTATCCTGTAAATCCCAAGTCTTCTGAAAGGCAACAGAATTCCAGCAGGCATAAAGTCAGTAAGTAAACAGAGAATGCTTCCAGCCCTTCTTTCATTTAACCTAAACCAGAGAGCAGATAAGGGCAGACATGAAGTCACATTTTACATTTTAAGGTGAACAATCTGTGTCAGCTTCCCAAAGCTTTCCATCTAGGCAGCAAAAGCCATGGTCTGTGTAGGGCTGGATCCACCATACCTGATTCCTGTGAGAACCCCCACTGTGCTGTGGGACCCTGCCTGTGTGTGTCTTGTGGGGAGGGGGGACGAGCAGTGTGCAGAGTGCATTACATCTGCATAACTTTTGAAGATTTAGGTTGGTCAAATACGTATACTCTGGTGCTAATGGAAACAGAGATCACCATATCTAAAGAATTAGAAATGTATATTCATGACTCCTTGTTATCCAAATAGGATGTCCATCATTCTATATTAATGACATAGCTTTATTCTACTCATTTCATTTTTCTTTATGTTTTACCCAGCTGAATAGCTCAGTGCTGCCATGGGGTCCTGTATCGTATGGCAGATTTTGCCTTTTGAACTGCCTACATCACAGTTTTCTGCAGCTCTCTATCTCTACCGTCTCAATTCCTTTTCTTTACCCTAAATGTTTCCAGGGAGGAGGAGAAGAAAGAAAGAAAAGATTTAAAAAAAAAAAAAAAAAAAAAAAAAAAAAAAAAAAAAGAGAGAGAGAGGGAGACTGCTGTGGAAAAATAAAAGTTTAAAAGAAAAGCAGAATGAATGCTTCACTTGTTGGCTTTTAGCACAATTACCATACCTTAGGAAATATGCAGGGAATAGTTAATTATGACTAAATGAGCTCCTTTTAGAGTTCATGGCAGGCCCCAGCATCCAACTGTCAGTGCTGTGAAAGATACTGAATTGGAAGGCTGGTCTCCCTGTCAGCCAGTGGGATGGTCTGCTGGAGGAAAATAGACAGTGAAAAGATAGCTGGGTTAGAGTAGCCTCAGCAAGGGAAACACGTATAGTATTTGCATACTTCTTCTGCAAAGGGGGTTTAATCCAAAGAAAGGAGGAGATTTTAGTATTGTCAGCCAAGGCTTTGTTCAGGGTGAAGAGCAGAAGGAAATCTGATGAAGGGGCCTTTCTGAGGCCCATGCTCACAGACTGGAGGTTTTTCTAGTAAAATTATGTACTTTGGGATTGTTTACACACTATTGTCTGTTTGAAGATCTTCTAAACTGAAAGACTCAAAGTATTCCTCTCTGCTAACACAAAAGGGAAGGGGGGGGGAGTTTGTGTGGTAAAAATAACTTACACTGCAAAACTGAGCGAGTTCTTTTCATTATCTGCACAAAATACCCTGAAGTTCCTTTTTTTTTTGGTGTAGACAAAGTTCCCTGATACTTCCCGGCTGAACTCGTACATCACAAAACATTTTCAGACTGAGAGAAAAACAGAATTGTGTTCTCAAACTTGAGAGAACAGAAAAATCAGATGCCCTTCAGGCTTAAGGCAGCCAAATTCTTGCTGCCTCCTCCAAAACAGTTCTTTGTTAAGCAAATAGACAGTTTCCTGCCAAGTAAAAACAGTGTTTTAAATTCAGCTTGGGTAAAGGATTGCACCTCTGCTAAGATCTCATCTGCACTTAGTAATTTTTTTCCTCACCTGAGATATGGGCCAGAAGCTCCTAACTAAACCTATTTTGTACATAATGTATAGCAGACCCAGTCCATTCCTAGAACTTTTCCAGATAAAATAACTGATTTGAGATTCAAAACCTTTTTTAAAAGGCTGACAAGAAAATTAGTCCTCCTTGCAGGGGGACCCACTTCCAGTGTGTACTGCCACCTTCCAAGATTTTCACATTGGAGAAAGTGCATCATCTCAGGGTTATAATTAATGTTTAGGAACCAAGCAGGGAACCTAAAATTATAGCACTTGAAATAGATGGCTCTTGCTTGTTGTAGTTTTGTTGTAATTTTTGTCTGGTCACCTTAGTCTGAATTATTTTATATAATATTTAATTATTTATGTAGATCACAGTAAAGATCATGTTACTTGTGGAAACAGTTTATATAATAATTTAAAATTAATTCCATAAGTATAACTGTACATATTTAATTAGTTCATTTTCTCATCAGCTTTGTAGCTAAGAGTAAAGCAAGGTATATTACCTACCATGCTTTCTGAGTGAAAGAGACAACTAAGTCCTTGCTTGGATTTTCTATAATAAAAATGAGTAGTATCTTTAAGGCTTGGCCAAATTCTGGGAAAGAGCATGAAGAAATTTCTAAGAATAGGAGGTTGGTTATATCTATATGGTTGTATTTGTGTTCACTCTACAGTGTAGTTGTAATAATTAAGGCAAAAAAGTTACAGTAATTTTAATATTAATAAGTGACTACACGTATGATGAAAATTGGCTCTCAGTTGTACATGCTGTGTCTTGTTTGGGGTTTTTTTTTAGCCTCAGATGCTTCCTTATGCTCACTCAAAGACAGACATTAATGTTTTAGTTTAGTTTTTGTTCAGCTATGATAAATGTGAATCATTAAATACTTAAGCATCTGTTAGCCTTGTTTGCTTCCACATGGTTGTCATAAAACCTCACAGAAACACCAGGCAGTAGCAAGTCAACGAGGGATGGTCTATAGGGCACCAGGGCACCTTTGGCCTTCAGAGTGTTGATCCATCTTAAATATTAAGTGCCAGAAAAGGGGAGGTGTTTAATAGAAAATGTGTTGTATCCAATTGCTTGCTGAGCATTATCTGCCATCTGGACTGAAGAAAAGCCTAAATCAATTTCAGCATCTCCCTTTCTCTTCCATCCCAGAGAAACTTAGAGGGCAACATCAAATTTTGGCCAGAGTGGGAGCTGCATTGAGGCATCAACTGACACATGTGCAGTTCACACCTTCTTATATTAGTTTAATTTGTGCCTTGAAGTGTTTCCATTTTTCCAGCTGATGAGAGTACTAGAAAATAAGGTATAGTGTATTACAAGGATTGTTTATGAAGTGGCTTTGTATTTACTGCTGGGAAGCAGAGCAGTGCTATCCTGAAGTAGTTTTTGCCTGCCTACAGAGACATATCTGCAGCTTGAATCCAACCTGGGTATAATGCAGTATGCAATTTCATAACAGTTAATTCCATATTAGCTCATATTTTTTTTCTGTTCCATAAGGAAATGATAACATCCTCCTACAGTTCTTTCCTCCTCAAGGAAACAAACTAATGTGACATTCTCACATGCTGGCCACTTTTGTGCAGCTTTCACTGGTTATAAAGAACTCATACTCCAAAACAGTGTTGGAAAAACAAAGGGCAGACTGCAGCAGTAATAAACATGTCGTTAAAACCTTACAGGAAAATGAATGTGGTTTATTCAACACCCCTTCTAAAGAATAGCTAATGATAATATTTTAGTAACACAGAGAGGGAAATCTTTTAATGCTCCCGTTGCTGGGCTCTGTTCCCACTGAAGGCAGCAGGAGCTGCACGTACAGATCCAGAGGGCTCGTGTCTCAAATAGCATCTAATATGGAGTTGAGCAGTTTTTAAAAATAGGAAACAGGCTCACTCCAACGCTTACAGTCTGCTCGTCACGAAGTAACATTCTCGCTTTCCACCTCTTCCTTTTAGTTAACAGTGCAATCTCCAATTAGAAATTACCCTTTGTTAGCAGAAGTTGACGGTGCCTCGTCCTGGTTTGAGTTTTTCCTGTGAGAAGCGTGTCAGAATTTGGGGGAACTAAATATACCCCTTTGTTGGCGAGCTTGTCAAGCACCGCGCTCTGCCCGCTTTCCCACCAGGAAGGTCAGGCCACTGGGGGGCCGCTCTATTTTCTGAAACGATCCCCACTGTCTGTCCATGCTGTCTGACAGATTGAAACAGTTGTCTGTGTCACTGCTTTCAATGCTTTTTAAATGCCTCACTTTCCATGAAAGACGTAAAATATGTAGGCAGTGGGAGGGGGGGAGGAGGAGGGAATGTAAATGAACTGTACTTTTTCCTGTGTTGTAAAGAAGCACTGGGTTTTCTTGTCTAAAATGAACGGTTTGTGTTTAAAATATGTTTGTAAGCTGATTTAGGGGGGAAAACAAACAAAAAAGAGTTGATCTGGAAGAATGGGTAAGGCACAGTTTACATCTTCACTTTCTGAAACCTCAATTTAATAGGAGGTTAATAAAATTATCAAACACACATTCGGTAGCTGAAGTGAAATTGTAAGTTTTCTTTGTTCACTTATATTTCGGTTTAATGTATTTTGATCTGAGGTATGTATAAAGCCCGAAGAAATTGGTACTGTGCTGAGCCTTCAATACTCTCCAGATAATTGAACTAATTAAATCTTTACCAACATTAACACAACTCCAGCGTTCCTTGGACAGTGGTTAATTATTGCGTGAACATGGCAAGCTTAAACTAAACAGATGAAAATAGAATCCTGTAGAATGGGTATTGAGTTTATTCTTTATTCATCTTTTGATAAGGTTTAATTAAAACTGCCTCTCTGCATTGTGGTGAGAATGAATGTGCTTGTTTTCTTAGTGAAAGCCAAATTATTCACTTCAGCCATGGTTCAATAATCAAAGCCCTTGCAAAGTTTTGGGTTATATTGTAGCTGTGGAGATATAATTGCTGCAATTCTCTCTAAAGGCTTTATCTCTTTATTACATTTTCTTTTATTATTTTTTTAAATTTATTTAGAAAGAAAATTAGAGCATCCAATTTCTGATTCACTATTTTAATGTGCTTTAAGCAGGGCAGTTTTCTAAACAGGGAGTGAGCTGCTGAAAATATAATTTAAAATAAAATAATTTTTAAAACTGGAATGGAAAAATTCTTTTAAAAACAAGTCTTAATTCCAGGTTTTTAGTGTAATACACAAATTAACTTTTAAGCATATATAAAAAGCTATTGTTATCAACCATTGACTATTAATAAAGAAATGGTCATTTCTTTTTATGACAGAAATGGTAGGGTGGTCATGGTGACTCACTGTGCTGATACAGGGGCTTATTACTCACTGAGGAAAAATTTTTGAAAGCAGCAGTGCCAGGTCACAGTGTTAGAAGATGCAGCTTTTTAAACTTACCAAAGCTACGTAACCATGTGTATGAAATTCTCATAGCAGTACCAGGGATACAATGGAGAAAACAAATCCTTGAATCATGTGCAATTTTGAGCAAGAGCAATGGGGTACAACTGAAAGAAAATGAGTAGAGCTTGTGACCAGGTATGGATGCATGCAGATGTCCAGACTGCTGTCACACGTGTTGCCTTTCCACTTGGAAAGCTATAACTTTTAAAGGCTTCAACTTTTAGTTCCTCTTGCAAATCTACGTACGTTGAGAAATGACACAGCAAGTAGGAAATGGATCAGTGTTCAATTTTTAAAAGTTCACCACTATTCTTTCATACAGGTCTGCAGATGACTGAGATGGGACACCAAAAAGTCATCAAAGGACTTGCACAATTTTATTTGTATTCTCTTTGCTCTTTTTGTCCTGTTTTGTCATGATGTCCTCACAGAACCTTGGGTTCCTGTCAGACTTCTGCTTTCCCATGTAATAAACACTAATTTCTTTTTCTGTGAGTTATCATAAGCAACTATGACATTTTTCTATCTTATACTCCCATTGTCATGGGGGGATTCCAAGCTGACAGTGGTTTTGAGTTAAGGGAGGAAAAAGTGTTTGCTCCAGTTTTGGGGGTTTTTTGTATTTTATTTCATGAGTTCTTTCTCTTCCAATTAATTTCCCTGAGTAATAAAAAAATTTAAGGCTGAGTCAAATCCTGTGCCAAAAGAGAACATCATCTGAGCAAGAAGACCTGGACTTAACTGGTAACTCTTCCTTCCTCTTAGTGATAGTGGCCTACTTGGTGCATGTCAAATGAATCCAGAGCTATTTGGTGTCACTGGCCAAAGGATCATCTGCTGGGAAGTTGTAGTCAGATCTACAGAAATGCATTACCCATGCCCTTTGTCATAAAGCAATAGCATTTGTGTCCCTTGGTGAAGATTCTGTAAGAACAGCCATTTATTTAGGTTTCACACCAAAGTCAAGATTTTTTTCTATTCTGTCTCTTGGGATGTAGAAATGTACCTCAGTCTGGGAGAGGGGGAACACTATGGGTTATCCTTGCCTTGACTGCATGCATGTGGTCAGTCCTTTTCCAATGCTGAAAGCTGTATGCTGCTTTCCTGTAAACCAAATAGCAAAGTCAGTAGAAATCCCACCAAAATATGTTAAATTAGGTTATCTCTGGTATCAGTCATTTCCTTTCAGGTTTTAGTCTAAATCAACCTTTCCTACTTTGTGAAATTTAATTTATTTGGCATAAATGGCAGAACTCTTCTTTTATTTGAATTCCTTTCTGCTATATTTCATCTTTCAAAAGCACTGAGGTCTGCTTTTCTAGGAAATAGATTTCTTAATTATTTTAAGGGCTTTAATGCATTTTTGCATTAATTTCACTCTGTTAGAGGTTCTGGATATTTCTTGGACATAGAGATTTTCCATCATTTAACTACAATTAGGATATGATTCTACAGTCATTGAGATGAGGTCCATGCATTCCTGGTTTCCCAGCAGCACAAATTTGATCTAGATCAAGGATAGACACCTGGCTGCATTTATGGAGAGTACAGTGGCTCCATGCTGGTTATTGGGGAACCACTGTAAAGCCTGCTGGTTCATGGTTAACCCATCAATTTTTTTTATCAGGTTTGAAACAAATGAGTTAGATTGTACTGGGTCAGCAGGATTTTCACTCCATCATAGAAACTTTAAAAACCTTGTCAAACATTCTTCTGTCAATCAGATTTTCCTGGGCTCTTTAACTGAAAAATTATCTTCTAATATTTGCTTACATTAAAATAATTTTGCCAAGTAATTTATGTTTAAATTGTGATAATGATCGTGAATCAGATAGGAAAAACCTGATGTCCTGGAAATAAGAAAGGTTTTCTGGATGCGATTGCTGAAAAAACCTACTTGCTCAAGAGATTGTTATCTAATCTGACTGGATTGAAAGATTTGAAAATGTCTTCTTTAAATGTGAAGCGATTGTTGCATGTTAATTATTTATTAATTCATGGGGTTTAATACTCATTAGCATTTTTTAATACGGGATATACTTCACTCTTACAGCTTTGCATATCATCCCTACAGATGTCTTAATTTAGTGAGATTCTTAAGCACTTGGCTAATACCAGGCATACACCAAAATGTGTGGAAATGTATTTATTGAGGAGCTTCCCAACCCTCCTCCAGCAGCCATTAGGTAAAGTGTTTCTTCTTAGAAGTCTTTTCCAACCTTAATGATTCTGTCTTTCTGTGATTCTGTGATGTACAGGAGTGCAGACTGGACTATCATGACTTTTGACTGCATAAATTGGTTTTGACATCATGTGGTTTTTATTTTTTCAAATTACGAGACTCCTTCATGTTTCTTATAATTGCAAGAGTAATTCTGCTTGCTTCTTTGCTTTTTTATTTGGGATTAATACTACAGTCCAAAAAGGTGACTTCCCTAAAAGCAGGCCATGTATAATTTTCAGGGCTGCCACAAAGAAATCCTAATGACTTACACATTCATGACTGTTACTAACTTGCCTCCAGCCACAACACTTACATGGTAATAAATTGCCATCTTTATGCTGCCAGCTACTACTTGATCCAATCCAATCTCATGTTTTCTTTTCTTTATAGTTGCCATGTCATGATCATCAGCCCTTGTATTTTCTGTCAACTTTGTTATTCATTCCCTTTGGAAGTTCTTAATGATCTGCAGAATGTGGCTGGTCACTTGCCTGAAGTAGAGAATAAGGTTTTGACAAAGCTTGAGTGAAAACAAAATACACAAGCTTACCTCTAACTCATTACAAAAGGTCACAATTAGATAGGTATACCATACATAAGAAACTTTATATATTAATACTTTTATATCTCTGATTACCATCACCCATCACAAAGGGGCAGAATCTGTTAGAAAGAAGTAAATACAGTGAGAGGAAAAGGCATAGAAAGAAAAATGACCTTGTGATGAAATCAGGTGCAGAGAAGGCCTTACCAAAGGAACAGGGCAAAACAGCCTCAGAAATTCAGAGGCAGAGAAGACATATATCCAACATATGGTATAGAGTGCCTGGCTGGGGAGTTTTTAAAAGACAGTGCTGTTACATGAAACATACTGGACAGGTTTATCTGAGTGATCTGGCATTAAAGGGTTCAAAAGATTATTTCTCTGAGTATAGATAAACTATGTTCTTGAAGACATCTTGAAGTCTTTCACTAGTTTTTCACTGGACCTCAAGCCATGAACTGGCACCCACCACCACATTGGCTGATATCAGTTTCTTAATGAAAGGAATACAGAAGTGGGAGTTAAATCTTTCCATGTTCCTTTGGGTTTTATACAGTCTTTCATCATCCCAAGGAAATTGAGTACTCTTAAGTGAAGAATCAAATCTCAAAGCACTGCACAAGTAAATGAAATCTCTCTTGCACACCAGGGACCTTTTCATCATAGTTTTGTGTTTCAGGGGATTTCACAACCTTTACTTGAGGGAAACAAATATTCAAATCCCAGTTAGACCAGATTAGAGGAAATATGCCAGGTTCAATTACCACTGGAGGTATCAGCCTGTGAGATTTTTTCCATTTGTATCTTCAGCATATTTTCCATGACATTCTGCATAAGCTGTTACTGGGATGTGGGAGAGCAAAAAGTGACCACTTTGAAACTAATTGAAAGAAAGGATCTGCTAGAAGTCTCAGAAGGTACTGGAGTCTTGAGGAGCATGTTTCAGGTGAAGTGTAACACAGATGTTTTTTTAAATCTTCATTCCTATGATTTTTCTGGATATGAAAATCCACCTGAAAGTACAGTATGTTTAGTCAATCTTATTTGGAAGAAAATTAATTTGCAAGAACTAGTTCTCTGATTTTTTATTTTAATTTTGGATTAGATTAAACCTGTGAAAAGTACAGTTTACTTCTTGGTGTTGCATGTCATTCACACTCAAAGAATAAGAGGAGACAATTTCTTATCCATTAAAAAATACAATGAGGAGAAAAGACTTTTGAGGTTATATAAATACATATATATATGCCATGAGAGAAGTGGTGACATCTCTGGGTATGTAACCTCCATGGATAACGATGGCCAAAGAACAATTAGGAAGTACAGACTGTATTTTCTGTTGTTTAGAGATGATGGAATATAATAGTTTTTAACCACTGTGGCATGAACTATGGATTTTCTTGCTGTTCCTGGCTATTTCTGGCAACCCTGTGTAATCTGCAGATTGCATGTGGCATGTGGATAGCTTTGACATTTTCCAGTAAGTAGTATTCTAGATTCTATCTAGCTCTGGGGCCTTCTGACATATTTTATCTATTTTTTTTATCCTTGGAGACTGATAGATGGTAATGTGATTAGCTCCCATGGTTCTTAGCTTTTATATTAAAAATAGACCAATCTCTAACATTTTTTAATAGCTTGCCTAAAAATTGTTTTCTCTCCTTATTTCTCAGGTTCTGTCGTATTCTAAGTGTAGTGTTCAAAGTTCTGTAGTATTGTTTATCCTGTTTTCTTTCCTTCTCTTTGCTCTCTCCTGCGGCTTCCTCTGGTAGGTGATTGGGACCTTTTCTTGGTCTTGAGCTCTGTCTCTGTACAAAAAGAGAAATGCATTGGGACAAGAAGTTGGCAGTCACTGAGAATTGCAAAGGATGGTTCCAGTCAATTTTTTTTTCACCTTTGCTGAATACAATGGAACTCAGATTTTTACTAAAATAATACAAGGGTTGAATTAAATCACTGATATTGCCTCCTTTAAGAAGATGAAAAAATCATCTCAGGAAATCGGATGTGCATCACAGTGGGAGGACAGACCCAGTCTCCATTTGTGTAAGAAATGTGAGTTCTCATTCTTCTCACACTTAGTGCAGGACAGGGAGGAAAAACTCTGCTGAAGTCAGTGAAGTTGCACCAGTTTAAAAATAGCATGAGGTGAGAAAAGAATCAAGCCCCAGGGTGTTTCAAAGCTATGTGCTGAATCACTGAATCATAGAAAAAAGGGCAGGAAGAGCCTCAAGAGGTCACCTAGTCTATCCTGCCTTCCCCAAGGCAGGATCATGTGTATCTGTGTCATTCTGTTTTGACTAACCTGTTTTTAAAAATATCCAATAATAGCAATTCCACCACCTCCCCTGGGCGGGCTGTTCCAGAGCTTTGCTGTCCTTACTGTTGGACATCAAGAAAGACTTTCCAAGCTTGGCCACTCCTGCTGTGATTTGAGTCCATATTTACTTCTCCTATTTACTGCAGACATGGAGAGCAGTTGGGTTTGCAGAAGACAGTTTAGATTTATAAACACTTCAGTCCTGTGTGGATTATGATGTTACTTCTTTTTTCCTTGTAAGTCTTCATAAAGTATTTTGGCTTTCTGAGCTCCATAAGATAAAGGTGGAGGACAAAGGGTTTGTTTGGAGTTTAGGAGAGTAAGATAGACTGAGAATTCAAGTTACAAATGAAGAGGCAAAAGTCACTCAGCAGTGAGACTGGTGACTTTCTTTGGATAAACGAGTAGATGTTCTTCCAGCAGAACAAATAGTTTTAATGGCATAGACCTATAGCAGAGTCACTGTTTATATCAGGGGATAATTTAACTGTAGGGCTCTTAGCAAACAATTTAACTAGGATAAAATGGTCTGTAGGATTATATTCAATACTTCTCTAAATCCCTCTGTGATGGCTGTTCTCCAGATCAAGGCCATTGTTTGGTATTACTATTAAGTGACAGTGATTCTCCACCAAGAGTGTACAGACATACAAGTTTCAACTCAAATTGTGGCATAGCTGCTCTGAAATAGGATCACATCTGACACTATTTGGCTTATTGCAAGAAGAATGCCTGTAAGTAAGAATCTTTGATGCTACATTGTGATGGTTCTTTTTGAATATTATTATATAAAAAATATTATTTCAGACAAATGTTGGGTTATGCAAAAATAAAATAATTTTTTTTAAGGTAATTAAGAGCTTTATTTCTGTTTATAAACTTACCCTGATTTATCATCGGCTTCATCTTAGGGATTGCTGCCCTGCCATCAAAAATGTGTTTGGCGTAAAGCTTGTCCAATAAAACTGGAAGCATGTTGTAGTGACCATCTATCTTCAGCATAGTTCAGAAAAATGGGTAGTCTGGTGTATACTACTAAGCTAAAAACTTGTTGACAATGGATCAGAGGAACAACTGTGTTTTTGAGCAAATTGGCCCTGATTCTCAGGCTAAAATATGCCATCTTGGTTCTGTGACTTTATCTAATTCCCCCTCCTACTAATTAATGAAATGAAAATATCACACCGAAAATTTATCAGTTAAAACCTGTCACTTACATTTACTGTCTGCTTAATGTAAAACAGTGTAATTTTTTTAAAAAGGAATAATAAACCTTTTGATCGTCAAATGGATTGTACTACCACGATATGTTAGTGCAGGCTGTACAGATTGCTGTGCTGTGTCCAGTCTAATGTAAGATAGCATTCAAAGGGCAATATTAACCACTGTGTTTTCTTCATTTTATTAATTTTTTCATCTTAATTTTGTTTTTTTCATTTTAATTTTATATCAAGAGCATATTTTTTACAAACTGCACATCTTTATAATGAAAATAAGCTTACAGCTTGGAAGAGATTTTTTTCATTCTCTGCAGTTTGTTCATTTTGCTCCATGTGCTTTTTCTTCTTATTGACCCTAACATTCAAATCTGTAATGAAAAACACTGATTGACTCTTAAGAGTAGGGGATTGCAATGTCGTGATTTCATGCTCAGTTGTTGGCTAACAAGGTTCCGTAGGGTTTTTTTAGGGAAGCCCAGTTGCAAAAAGAAAAATAAATAAAATGTAGAATTGTGGTAGACCCAGCTGCCAAGGTTACAGAGCAAGCAGCTTAGAGGTCTCCAGAGTTCCAGGTGAGAGAGGGATTGTCTCTGCCCAGTAGGTAAGGCATAGAGCTAGACAGAAGCTGTTGTGTGCAAGATGCTAACTGACCCCAGCAATTCATAAATCCAAAAAATTACATTCTCTGCTTATCAGTAAATGGAGCAGATGCTCAGCTGTGTAGTTATGGCTGTGGTGCAGCCACCTTGTTTGAAAGATTCATACACTTTTCTGAATGCTTCCCTCATCATATCCCAGGGATGTCTCCAGTACTCAAAGTATTCATGTAGTACTGGCAGTCTGTTATGTATTATATGTAAATACTTAAAGTATTTCATATATCCATTCTATGGATTTTTTCTTTGTTCTTCCATTTCATGCTTAATTGTTTATAATATAGCTTTCCATGTGCCACCTAAAACATTATTCTCTGAAACTGAATTCTCTGAGCTGATTTAAGGTGCTTGGAGTACCATTTGTGAAATATATTAAAGGAAAGTAGCCCAGATTCCCAGACCTTCCATGGCTCTGTTCCAGGCAGATCTCTGCTTCTAATTGATGAAAACCTGCCTTAACTAGTCAGCAGTCAAAGTTGCCCAGCAATTCCGACTTTTCATTTTATCTAGTCATAGGTTTTGCAAGTTATAGATAGTTTTATATAGTTAACCTATTTACCTTAAATTATTATTAAAACAGTGTTGCATTTTAATAATTTGCTTTTTAGTAAAGCTCTTTGTGACTAATCCTCAAATTGTAAATCTCTGCCTCTGCATACCACCACAAAAATCACTGCAGCTTTAAAAAACAATGGGAAAAATAGCAGACAGCTACTGCAGTGATGCCACGCCAAGATGGAATAAGCAGACCCATATTAAATAATCAACATTTTTCCTGGGCTTTTTTGTTTGGTTTCCTGGTTGTTTGCTTAATGGAGCTGTCAACTGTATCCTCTTTTTTTTTTTTTTTTAAATCTCTGTAAGACCTTAGCAAGGTATGCTACTTACTGTCTGTCATCACACAAACTTATATATAGTGAGTGCACTTTTCCCCTGACCCAAGTTCATCACTAAAAAGAACTCTACAGAATTCTCAAAAGTCACTCGCAGGGTTTCTTTGTGCACAGTCCTTAATCTGAGCAACATCTGAACTGCTAATTATGGAGTCAACGGGAATATGGGAAAATACAGATTTACTCCTTCAGTCCATCGTTGCTGCATGGAAGGAAATCCAAAGGCACCTGGGCTATGTGTACAAAGATACTTCTGAGCAAAAAAGCTCCTCTTGGTGTTTGCTTTGTCCTGGTTCCTGCCCTCTGAATCCTCATTCCCTTTGTGTCGCTGTAGATTACTGATCATGGCAAATGAAAAATATCCATTAATTTAAGCCAATTTCCATATACATATGCTGTCATTTGTGCACTTTGTGAGGTTTGATAATCTTGGCTAAATTTAGTGACAATACAACTAGTATCCTCTCTAGCAGACTCAAGATTAGTATCTTTATTTTTCATATACCTTGGTACTGTATTTTTCTCCCACAACTGCTAACACTCTCTCTGCCTTTACCTTCAAGATGTCATTTGGTGTTACCCAGATGCTATTTGCATATAATTCCACTCTATTCCACTCTGCTTTCTTGTGCTCTTTGGGTCCAGTTCTGATATTTGAACAAGTATGTTTAGTGCAGCACACTTCCCTCCACCTCCCTGGGGTATATGAGCTATCATGCACTTACTTGCTTGTATTTCATTGTCACCTACTATTCACATTTGCATTTATAAATCATGTGTGAAACTCATTTGCAAATCTGCAGGCCTTTTTCTTCTGCAATATCCTATACCATAGGTAATATCCCTTAACATAAACTAAGCTACCCTTTTATTTAACTGCTTAATATCACAGTTATAGGAGAATTCCAGGGTGTGAATTTTTTTTTTCTTTTGAAGGCCTGCAGGCCATTGTTAGAGATCGGGAAAAGATGATACTATTTTATTACACTATACACTTGCCATATTCTGCTTTTGAAAGTAAAGCTACTTTTTAAAAAATGCCTATTGGAAGTGCCTAGCAGAAGTTCTTACAGCCACAGATATTTCCATTTGTTTTATATGCATGTCACTTAAGTCAGCTGAAACAATTTTTAAAAAATACTTGCTTGGAAAGATTTGCATAATTACTGATATTCTTCAGGTCAAGTTCAAGCCTTTACGCAAAATTTTTCAAGCACTAGAATGCATTGCTTACTCTGTTAGATAAATAACTATCTTGTTAGCTGAACAGAAACATCAGGCAGTATGTTATTTCTGATCCTGTATTGCAGAGCATATTGCTTTCCTTTTAATTAAATTGTTTCATGGTGTTCTACCCTTAAGACTGTGTGCTTGCATTTCATTATCCCTTGTTATTCAAACATGCATCTCATTTGAAATTTGCAAACCTGACAGGTTTTTTCCTATCTTTGTTATAAATTATTACATCTTTTCCCATATCATCTGTTAAAAGAGTGCAGCCTATTTTTAATGGTGTTTGCTCATGTGTGATGTTTCTCCAGCTCTGGATTCAGTCAACTTCGACTTCATTTCCCCCTACAAAGCTTGTTGGATCTCCATTATTTTATTACTTTTGATTTACTTTCCTTATGCAGCTTCCACACTGATTTGCTGCTTTCCTCCAGCTGCCACAGAGCACTTTCTGTTAAAAACTCCTCCTTCTGGTTCAAAATAAATGAAAAGGAAGGAAGTAATATGAGATTTATGCAGTGAAAAGTACACTGGTTTGTTTAAGAAGGGGCAAAAGTGTAGTTGGTTCCTGTCAGCAAAGAAAGAAGCTTCTAGCACATAATAAGTTTTTATTTTATCCATGCTAAAAAGGCTATGAAATCTGCACAGCTTGTAGCAATCTGTACAACTTGTAACCAAAATAGATACAATGTATTCAGCTTCCTCTGAGATATTAGTTATTATTATCTACTTACATAATGTTTGGGAAATTATCAGCCTCTGCCATTCTGCCATTAAGCTTCACAGTAAATTGCTTTGATATTTGGACTTATCGGTTCCTTCCCTGTTTGCTTGGGATGAGAGTTGAAGTCGTTCCCTTTTACTTTCTTGATTCTGCCCTCCCTTCCCACCATGTGTGCTTATTGTTGCTTAAAATTACCCATGGAGAGATGGAGAGAACAGCTGAAACCAAGACTCTGGGTAGAAGCTGCAGGAATTTCAAAAGGAGTCCTTGAGTGCTATTTCACCCTTCAGATAGTGTTTCTTTGTGCAAGATAAAAACAGTCTGGTGTGAAACTATCCTCAATCCATTTTGCATCCTGGCTTTGCCGGTTTTTTTATCCAGCTGTGAAATGTACATCTTGAATGCATGCCCGTGTACACATAGCTTTAAATACTCATTCTGAACTTACAGAATTTTAAAAGTTACAGTTTTCACAACCCCACTGCAGGCCCCAATGGAAAGACCACCATGGGAGACAGCTGGGAAGAAGAGGGATGGGGGTGGGGTTGCATATGCTGATTTAGCCTTCTTTTGCTTCTGGGGTCTTGAGCTTCCCTGAAGCCCCTGATGGAGCCTAAAGCTCTCCTGCCATTGCCCTTTCAGAGGGAAACCCATGGGGATAACAACAGGCAGATCCACTCTCTTCCACTAAGGTGAAAGTAAATTTTACATCTGAGCTCAGCTTTGCTTGAACCTGGTGTCATGAGTAGAGCACAGGGGCAAGCATCTTCACAGAGAAAACCTTAACCAGCCAGCTAAAAAGTGCATGGTAGGGAGTGTTGTCCTTTCTCCTGTTGAACTCGGAGTGAAATTCACAATCTAGGAGTTCATGCCAAATGCCATCTCCATATACCAAGTAGTTTTGCTCCATGGGATCATCTTATGGAGAGCTTTGCAAGCAGATTGGGCAATGATTAGGAAGTGAGGAGAAATGTGTTTGCAGAAATAATGTGTTTGAAGATATGTGGACCAACCGGCCATTCTTCATTTTCTGTAGGGTTAAAAGCAGAAGGAGGAGACTCCTGCCTCTGGAACAGTGTAGTCCTCAGCTGTGCCAATTTCTGTGAGTAAGCCTGGCACAGGGAGTGAGAGCAGACTTGTATTTTTTCTGGTTGTACATGCTCAATCCTCTTTCATTTGGCTTACAATTTAGTTATTGGATGTTTTTTCTGTTTTAAAAATATTTGGAGGGGAGAAGTATACTTCCTTATGTCTTCAAGTGGTACAGGAACTCACAACAAAAAACCCAGACATAATAAATTGTCATTTTTAGGAGAGGATAAATATGTACCCTAAACACATTGTGTTTTTGTTGTACAATATTTATTGTAGAATATATCTACTTTAAAAATTACAAAGTAGATGGATAAAACCTTCATGTGTAAAACCAGATTGTAAAGACTAAATATTTAAACACACACCTCAGGTCTGCCAATAAAAATGGCAGGCACATTGCTTATCAGTCTCCTTATCTGTTTAAGGAAAATGCTTGTATATAGTGTTAAAGTCTGCAAACATTATATGTTGGCAGTAGAAGCATCATATTGTAGGCTTGTGGTTTGAATTATGGTTACAATGCAACACTGATCTTGTAGTCATTTGGCTACTGAAATAGCTCTCTCACATGAAAAACAACACCATTTTTTTTGACACATTATACTACACCTTTATGTTCCTGTTAGCTGGAAACATAAAATATTCACTCAGGAGCTAGAATAGCCTGGTGTTTCTCCTTCAGACTTTGCCTTCTTAGGCTGAACACATGGCTGGTGTCTTCCTCTCATCCAGTGTAGCCTCCATGCCTGTGGTCATCCTAGAAACTCTTCTCTGCCCAGGCCTTCCCAAGAGGGCTTGTTAATGCCATGGTCATGATTTTGCTGCCTCTTGCAGGAAACACCTGCAATTTACTTTTATTCCCTGGATGGGAATATAGGACTCTTTCTCAGTTTCTAAATTATTTTTTTCTGCTAGGAAACCCCTGGATTTAAATAGTGGGTTTCTCCTTCAAATTTAATCTCTACTACTGTAATTGTGAGGAGCCTGGGCATGATGAGAATTTAGCATGATCTGTCATCCGAAGCTATCTTTAACTCAGAGGCTTTTCCATATATAGGAACATTTGCCTCAATCATTCTCATCCTACTCTCCTCCTAAGTAAGAGTATTTTTGGGGGTGGGAGGGAAGGAGGTATAATGGGAAAAAATATACATAAAAACTTCTTTCCCAACTTTGCCATATAAGTAAAGGAATTGATTTTAACTTTGTACACTACTTCTAAGGGTTGATTCTGCCTCCAGCTTTCAATGTTTCACATTCTTGAGAATGTGAATAAGTGTGCAGGCACCTCTGTGTGGTGGTATTCTTCCAGCATCCCTGGCTGTGAAGATGCTGTGGATGAAGTTTGAGTCTGGGAAGCATCAGGCAGTTTGGTGACTACTGAAAAGACTGTATTTCATCTGTAATAATGAAGCGTAATAGTTGGACATCTAAGGATATTTTTTACACACTAGTGGGCAATGTTTAATTACTATTGACAGATATTTTTGCTGATGAACTTAGAGGCTGTCACAGATGAACAAGAACAGTTTTCATTGTTGCTCATTGCTGTAAGGTTAACATTTTTATCTAATATGGTAAATGCACATTTTTTTCATAAAGTATTGCATTTTACTGCAGAAAAAGGTAATTTTTAGGACACATTGATATTTATTTGAATCCCGCATTAGGTATTCCCTAGTCATTCTTATCAAGGAGTTATTGACCTGATATTCAAAAAGCATTGAAGTTAAGGTTTAGCATCAAAGTATATACAATTAAACATGAAATGTAATGTAAAAATACCTGCAACTTTAAATTTACGTTCTAAGCTTAAGAACTACTTTTCTCATTCACTAACTGCATGAGCTCTCTGGGCATGTGGATTACTCAAATAATTGCATAGTCTCAAAAGGAACTGCCTCCCAAACTAGAGTTTATAAGGCTACTACAAACATGAAAACATTCATATTGGGGCAGACTGGAGATCTGTCGAGATGAATATTTTGTCTCTGGCATTTGCCACCAGCAAGCATCAGGGGAGGAGAGCACCATGTTCCAAGTCTGCCTCCCAAGAAATCTTTGTTGCAGGAACAACCAAAGACTGAACCTGGAATTTTCTAGCAGATCACATAACCACTCCCATATCCTCTTCCAAAGCAACCTATCTCTGCTTCTTGTTTTTTTCTGACTGACTTAACATTATGGGCTAAGTTTTTCCCCAGAACTTCCAGTTTTGTAGCGAAGGGACACACGTTTTTGAAAATTAAAACATTTATGAATATTTTTTTGCCTAAAAGTACTTAGGATAGTAGCATAAACCAGTACAAAACCAATAGTAGTGCATGTTCATACTTGGAGCAGGTACAGTAATGGCCTTGAAAACACCTGAAATTTCATGTGAAATAGTGACATGTTTTCATTGCTTTTCTGTAGTATCTGTGTAATTACTATTTTCTGATGCTTTTTGACTGTGTTAAACAAGAGAAAATGTTTCTTTGGGTACGCTTTCTCCTGTACTGTAAGAAAATGAGTGAAGTTTGTGAACCGGAACAAAACCTTTCTCACTATGGTCCTGGCTCCTCATCCACAGCTGGGGATGTGAAAAACAAAACAGTGGCAAAACACACTTCAGCCTGCCACTGATACATGTAAAATGAAGACAATATTTTTAGTTGAAAGGCAGACAGCTGAGCAGCAGTTATTTGATCCAAGCTGCTTGAGGGATGATGGGGAAAAGAGTATTTTTGTGATTGCTCCTCAGTGATTCCCGTGCAGCTTTGTGGCCCTTGCTCCAGCAAAAACTGGAGCTGTAATAACAACACTGCAACTGGCCTGAGTTATGTTGCTAGCATTTTTGGAGTTACACTTCACATTCACATCCAGTTTGATTGATTCCAGACCAAAGACATTCAGTGTGTTATTAAAAATTAATAAATTTAAATATATATATATGTTTATTTAGCTGAAAGGAACATGCATGATGAATAGTATGTGCATATAAACGTGCGCTCGCATTCTGTAGACTTAAACAGTTCCTTTTTTTTCAAAGCACTGTTCCTATTGCTTCATCAGCATTTGTTTTGTAACAGTGTAAAAGGATAACAGTGAACTGTGCTGAGAAATCCTTCTCTCTCCAGGGGCTGAGAGTAAGTACCTTTGTGTAAAACTTGTGTGCAGAGATGCACATATGCACTGAGGGGTGGAGAGTGCTTTTGAATGTGTTCAGCCTTCAGATAACCTATTTCATTTAAACAATTTAGTCTGCTTAAAGTGTGTGGATAAAAATGGAAATATGCCTGTGTTTGTATACTGAAGGAAAAAAAGCTAATTATATATGTATGTGATGTGTAGATATGAATTATTTGATCACATGATATTTCAGTGCTGTCTTTGCATAACATACCTTCTTTTGTTGCCTTGCCATTTATGAATTGCCCCTATTCCTGTTGATAATACCTCTAGCTCTTACCCTGCCAAACTCAAATGTATAAGAAAATGAAGTCACTCCCAATCTAAAGAGCAATTGTTGGCAGGGAAGTGGGGGGTTAATGATGGTGACTTTAGTTCTCTATGTACTGATATTTCTTACTCATACAATTGAAAGCAAATTATGAGCCCATTTCAAAATGTGTGAATTTCACTTACCAGTTGCTAGTTCTTGAGAATGTGAAGTGTTTGACCTCAAATCTGAGGTATTTCTGCATAGACAGAGTTGCCATTTCTGATCCCAGACTGAATTATTTAGAAGCCATGTCTCGCACTGCCAGCCTGCAGAGCAGCTCTGTCACTGCAAGGCTTTCTTTTCTTTACTGACACTCTCAGATATGCTGCAGTATTTCTTACCAAAATAGGAGAGCAGATAGGGAAACCAGGGGGAAGCAGAAGATGACAATACAAAAGGAAACAAAGCAAAACAAGAAAGTAAAAAAAAAATTTAAAAATGAAGACTGGTTCTGTTACTCTTTAGTAATGTTTAAGGATTTTCACTAAAAACTTCTACAAGTATGCAAATATTATCAACATCTTTAGAAATAACACAAAATTAAAGGTTTATCTTTTCTACTGGTGTAACCAGCACATTTAGAATTTCTGACATCCACATCCACATAATGTAATTTTTACTTTAAAAATATAAGGAGCACAAAGAACTTCTCAAATCTATTACAAAGATTAAGATTGATGTGAAAATATTCTGCTACATGCCTAAATTGCTGCATATGTTGTAACAGGAAGGAAAGACTGTTTTTCAGCTAGAAATTATTTTGCTAATGGCTCTATCTCTGTTTTGAAAGCCTGAATATGTTTGTCCTGAAGATCTCAGTGGGCCTGGCCTATATGTGCATAAGTATACAATTTCATTTTATTTATTTTGAAATGAAACAAGTGCATGAATTCCAGGCTTACATGGAGATTCCTAATCACCAATTCTCTCTGTATGTTTAGAAAAGTAATCATGAGAGCTTTGTGTAAGAAAACAACATGCCAACTACTGAAATCATTATGAGCTGATTGTGAGCTAACTACTTTAAGTTAGCTACTGTTCGCTGTACTCCTCCGATATGAGTTAATAATTATATACTAAATTATGTTCCCAACATAACAGAATAATTATAACTGTGACAGTTTTAACATAGAATTATTGAAGAGTTCTCAATCTCCCAACACTGTAGCCTAAAATGGGAACTTTGCATTGGGCTGTGCTCTGAATCATCGCTTTGGTCGCTTGTTAAGTGGAGCTTGTAGTGCTGTGTGTTGTTAATTACAGTGTTTCGGATGTAATTATCATGCTTGTGGGATGACTCTTTGGGCTTGCTGGTCTGCATGTATTGATTATCTAGTTGGCTAACCTAGGCAGTGGAAAAAATTGCTACACCCCACAGAAAATGAGGGCAATAGTGATCTGTGATGTGCCCAGTAACATTGCAGAAGGAATTACGGAAGCTGGGAATTCAGATACACTTACTTGGAGCTGTCTCCCTGTGTTACTCGTCCTCACCTCCCACTGTGCACTACAAGCTGCAGGGAACTGATCTCTAACCTGAGAATAACGCGAGAAGAAGGAACTGATGGGAGAAAAATATATTCTGTACCATGGTTTTGTAGAAGAGGATGTGGGAGAGACGATTTCAAAGTGAAATGGGTAACAGAATTTCTCATAATTCTGGTGAAAAACTTTTTTTCAGATGTTTGTCATATGACTCTTTGCCCCTTCCACTTTCTGAAACTTTTCTTTTCCAAAGAATGTCAGTCCTTAGGATTGAAGTTTATAAGAAATAAAAAACCTGAAAACTTATTCTTACATGAAAACAGGGTAGCATTTGCAGATGTATATTTTCTTCAAGACTGTGGCTTAGAAGGGCAGTCACAGGGCTGAAAGCCGTGGGAAACTTTCCACTTTTTCTTATTTCTGCCACCAACTGTCATTAATCCTTTCCATTTATTCAAAGATCTACAAAGATAATTCACTTAAGATTGCGAAATCATATGTAAAGCAGGTGAAGAATTATTCAGTGGGTACACTAAAACATGTGCTTGTGTGATCCTTTCTGATCCTAAGTATGTTTCTCAAGGTAGCAGCTGCATTGATGTTCCCACTTGTGGGAGTGGAGCATTGGTGCTTGGGCATTAATGATTGTTGCAAAAAGCTGCAAAGGCAGGAGGCTGTACCTGGGTGAGTGGTGATGAAGCTGAGGAGAGACCTGGGCACTGCTGAGAGTATTTGTCTGCATTAACTCTTCAGTTCACTCTTGCCAACTCTAGCATGTTCAATGTAAGGAGAAGCCTTCCATACAAAAGAAGGAAGAAATGGTCTAGCATCAAAGCTTTCTGCTTAGACAAAATGAGATTGGAGAAACTCAAAGACACAAACCCCCTCCATGCTGAGCTCTGGTGTATTTGGGACAGCTTAGGTGTATTTGGGACAGTGGCTGAGAAGACAGCTTCAGTGTGGGAAGAGGTGAAGTGGAGGAGGATGCCTGCAAGTGAATAGAGGACGTGTGTCTCGGAGAAGGTTGGGTAACAACTGGGCGAGGGCAGGATGGTAATCTGATGTGAAAAGTAACTGCAAATGCGTGTGTAAGTGAATGCCAGGCATGAAGTGATTCGTGATTAAAAGGCTTACTGTGCAAGTGGGTGTTGGTATGTATGTAAGGAGAAAGGGAGATTTGTAATTTACTTCTCCTTAAGGTGGTAACTTTTTTGGGGGGTTCGACAACTTTGCAGTCTTTGGCAGGGTCAGAAGTTCTTAAAGTGGTCCCCACGCCTGTGGTGGCTGCTCCACAGCACTGGTTTAAACAACAAAACTTTAAAACTTTTCAGAGAAATTTTGAAGGTCACAGAGTCCTGTTGGCTCAGATATTTGGATTGTTTCAGCATCTCATACTGTGAAGTTTGTAAACAAGATTCTTTCTCAGTGTTTTTTCCTTTGCACCTACGTTTCATGTTATCTATTGCTGAAAGTGATTACCAGCAATTGTAGAATTGTGGAAACTATTTTGAAATAGCATAAAATTGTTCTAGTGTCATCAGCTTTTTAACTTTGCAGACAGATGTGGTTTGATAAAACCTTGTTGTCTGAATACCTCTACTAGCTTTCAGCTTGCACAAGATTGCCAGAAATGCAAGACATCATTTACTGTCTAGTCATTTCATTTGTTCCATGTTTCAGCCAAAATAAATTCTGTCTTTCCCTACCCATTTCCTTCTTTCCTCATGCAACATGTCAGCTCTGTATCTTTTCTTTTGTTAGGGAGCATAGTTTTATTCATCTGGTTGAAGCATCTTTAACAATGAGAATTACAAATATCCAAGGTCTGTGGATTGTGATCAGTGTGACAGATAAGGTATGCTGTATCCCATAACTGTTCTCTGAAACAGGCAGGTTTGGAGGTGATTTGTGTCTACCCCTAAATCATAGCTTTGTGTTTGCTATCCATATCTCCTAATTTTAGGGTCATCTTTAGATGATAAAGCTACTGATTTCATAAAGGTGAAGTTTCATGAAGAGATATAGAAAGCTTTTTATGGAGAACTTTTGACATATATATACATGGGCAGATATTTATGTATCTTAGTGTGTAGGATTCAGGAAATGTGAACATCTGTTTTCTCTTAATAGTCTCTTCTGCTATTTAATTAATAAAAATTATTTTTATCTCATTCATGTCTGACCTGAAGAATTCACAGAGGGTAGTTCTCTCTCAGTCAACACATCTCTACTGTGTATACATATTCAACACGTCTTTGTGAACTTAGTAAATCCATCTGTTAGAAAGAACAATGTGAAATTCTGTGTTAAACTGTGGTCTGCTACACACATGTCCATTCTCCTTTTATTTTCTTTGAACACAGAACACAGTAAAATGTATTGTACGGCGTACCAGTTTGATATCACTTTGATAGACATGATGTGACCTTATATACACACTCCAATGTACTCTAATCCGTGGTCTCCCAGCTCCCACTCTGCAGGATTTCTGCGATGTTGATGGAACCCTGTGATTTCACAGAGCAGCTGCGGTGACCCCTTGCCCTGCTCACTGCTGCTGACAGCTGCCTACCATGTGTAGAGGAAACCTCACAGACTAAAATCTCCCTCATAAAGCAAAGATCTTTAGATAAACATGCAGGTCTGATCATGCTACTACTTTAAAAATAAATAGTTTAAACTCAGAACTTTTTCTGTGGTGCTAAAAGAGCAGTAGCTAAATATCCCAGGCATTCTGCCTGGTAAAAATAGTGGAACTGTGACAGAGTGTCTCCTTGTAAAAAAAGAAAGAAGTTTGTTATAAACAATGAAAGGCATCCTAAGCATAAATAATCTGCATAAGACATTAGTTAATCTGTCTGTTAGGACAGGTTTGACTTGCTGAACAAGGCTCATCAGGTTCTTCTGGTTTATGTTTAAGAGTACTGTTGTAACAACCTGAAGTCAGAAAAACACAGTCAGCCAATAATTTCTATATTAAATAAGAAAGGCTGACTTCATCTGAATTGTAACTTTTACCCACATGATATATTTAATTCTATCAGGATTTTTACATAGAGAAAAATAGAGTGCCATGGAAGCAGGAATTTAAACTGATTTACAACTAAGGAACAAAATTGGGTGTGATTTTTTTTTCTTTTTTTTTTTCTTTTTTTTTTTTTAATGCTGAAATTTAACATCATTATAAGGTAAAACCAGGTTGGCATTGTACCTCTAAAGACATTTCATTCTCATACAGTACCAAGAGTTATATCATTGCTAATGTTTTCCTGCTGAGCTACCACCATTTTATGTCTTATTGTCATAGTCCTACATTGATGTACCTTCCCCATTTGGGTAGAGGTCATTATCCTGGTGCCCGGCTGCATTGCCTCTGCTGAGCAGGTTAACTGCTTGAGGTCTTTTATCTAGACAAACGTTTTACCAGCACTTTTGCTCCATGATGACACAAATTGTTCCTCGTAGGTCAAATTCAGATGAATTAGCAAAGCTATGGTAGCATGTTCCCTGTATCTTCATATACTCATTCAGACCCACGTGAGTAAAGGTATTGGCTTTGTGAAATGAATAAAAAAAGTGATTAAAGTGTCCTTTTTCCCCCCAATATTTGCTTAATTCAAGTAAGTACTTGCGTGTTGTCTTCATTTATTATTTTTAAGGTCACTGTAAAGCTGGGTTGTTAAAAGAATGCCATTTTACATTTTACAGTGAATTTTGACACATATATGGTAATCATAATAGCCAGTTCTTACAACTGAATTGTGTTCATAATGAGCACAATTCACAGTTCACACATTTCTGATGTGTTAGCCAATTCTATCAGTTTCTTCCCTTAAAATAGTAGCTTTGAGACTATTAGCAATTCCCGGGGCATTTTTTGGTAGTTTCTTTCTGTGCATGAGTGATAATCAAGAGGCCAAATAATAAGTGAGAAAATGCCCTAGAGCTTGCTCAGCTGGGCTAAGATTTGACAACACTAGATAGTATGGGTACTCCACAGGCAGATAAGAACGTTTAAACAAGATGTAAGAGCCTGTTAAAATGTGGTTTTAGGGTACTAAAGCTTTCAAGAGATTAAGTAGAAGTAAATTTTAATGTTAATTTGAACAACTTCATGTTGAATGTAATGTAGATGTGTGTTTTTAACAGTAAAAAACAAAGAAGTGGGGAAAGGAAGAAAACAGTGGTGTTTGGAACTAACTTTTATACTGTATTCCTTTTTCAGGTAAAAAGATCTAACATATATTATGTAAGGGGCTCATGGGGTTAGTAGATTCTGTCAGCGTTGTCCCAGACAGCAAAGAACTAATCCTTTGCATATCTTAATAAGAATTTGAAGATTCCTTGTTTTGAGAAATGGTATTTGATACAACTTTGCCAAACAGAAGTGATGAGCACTGTAATTTCTCATACAAAGAACAGTCTCTTTTCATCTCCTGTTCATACAAACCTCAATTTAGCAATGTAGCTGAACAAATATTTAGCTTTAGGGATGTGATTAAGACCTACTGAAGCAAATGAAGTTTCTGGAGCTGCCAGTGTAGGGAATAGGAATCCTCTCAATCTGGACTAAATTTCCTTTAAAGTTTAAAACTTTTAAGCTTAGAACGACAGAGACAGGATTGAGGTCACTTGCCTTCCCAAAGATCTAAAAGGTATCAGTGCATAGTAGTATTTCAGTATTTATTGCTTTAGCTGCAAGTATTTAATTTATGTTGAAAATACTAATACACAACTTTAACTCAGTAATTCCCATTTCTTCCTGTCTCCCACTGGGAAAACCACATGGACTTCAAACAAGCTCTGTGTGGGTACTGGTCTCTTTGCATGGAGTCTGTTAATGGGTCAGGGCTACAGTCTACACATGGTGAAAAAAAAAGGAAGCTGGGTTTTATCCATGTGCCTGCATAAAAGCAGAAATAGATATATCAAGGTATGTAGATAGATTCTTTGTTGACTCCAAAGCTCTGAGGTGCATTTTTTTCTAAAGGAACATGCTGTTTATAAGAGCATTAGTTTCATTTTTTGCTGGTTCGGGTGGTTGGAGGTTTTGGCCTTTTTTCTTTTTTCTTTTTTTTTTTTTTTTTTTTTTTTAATAAACTTTTTATTGTAATGCATAATAACAACATTTTGGAAGACTTCTGAATATGAAAGCATCAGGAGGCGGAGAGAAAGAAGATTGTTCTTCAGTCTGTATGATGGGGTTAGGCCTGGGAAAGGCTCAGTTCTCTTCACTGGTTTCACTCAGCAGTGGAGGGAGATTTTTAGGTGAATAAGAACTGATTCAATTAGTGCTTAAATTAATGAGTTTCACTGTCTGCTGTCTCTGCTGGGTTTTAGACTCAGTCTGCCAGGAAGGATATGGGGCTCATCTGAACTGCTGAGGCCACAGGGGCGCAGCAAGGGTATAGACAACTGGCATTTTTATTTTTCAGTTAGGGCAATTAGTTTTGTTAGCTTAATCACGTCCAAGTAGCTTGGTTCTCACAAGGAAATATTCTGCTTTGGTCCTTAAAAATTATCAAAGACTGTCACGAGAATTTGATTTTTGTTTGTTGTATGAGTTCATTTAGAGTATGCCAAGGGCTGCTGCAGCCAGTGAACCTAAATAAATGTCTGTTGGATATCTCTTTAGCAGCAGGCTCCAGTATTTTCAGCACCATCTCTGTGTTACCTTTTAATCTAGTTCTTATCTTTGACTTTTCATATTTTATATATTTAACCCCTTGATGCAGATATTTTGCATTAAGTGCTTTAGAAATCCTGATTTACTGCCTGCAGGGATTAACCAGAATTCCGGTATTCTTGCTTTATCTACATTCATTTATACAGCCCATTTATTTCTAATAAATACATTGGCCAGATCATATTTCTCTGTAACCTCTAAGCCCTGAAAATAAATTTATGCAGTGACATAATGAAAATAATAAAAACTGTCTTGTGTATTACTCTTATTCTTTCTTTAAATATCAGCTTCCAATGGCACTGTGGGTTTATATTCTCCAAGTAAACACCACCTTAGAGTTTCATGCTGCAAAGCTCTAATTTCTAGCTGACTTCTGAGAGGATTTAATCAAACTACAGGATATATGATTCAAAGCAAAAAATGTAATTAAGAAAAATCTTTTTCTGTAGGCAGAGAGCAGCTTGTTTTCATTAATTTTATGAAGAATGTTGTTTTTCTTGGCTGAAAACTTAAGCTCATGGGACAAAGGAAGATTTATGGGGTGATCCACAAAATCACACAGGTTTTGTTTTGCAGTGCTGTTTTTGCAGTGACCACTAGAGTCCCTGTAGCTGAAGGTTTATCACTGTTTCTTTTTATAAATCTCTATTTTCAGAAAAGGCTTTTACTCAGCGATTAGCTTTGAGCTAAATATATGCACACAAAGTCTCAGTGTGTATGTAGTGTGGCAAGCATGTATATTTTAATGTAAACAATTTATCATACCTCAAGAGCTCTTGCATTGCAAGGAAAAGTGAGACTGGAGCAAGGAGGGATATTTCGACCTCCCATTAGTATACTGCAGTGTGCTTCTTTGTCGTTCTGCTTTATTTATACATCTGGAAAACCCTCCAGCAGTTGTTGAGAGATACTAGAATAGAAGATCAGAGACATCATGTCTCTTGCCCTAATCCTTCAAGGTGTCAAGGCCATTTGTGAGGTGCTTGGGCCAAAGATCTATGCATTGTGTAAGTTTTTCACTTGTGTGATCAATAGACTGGAGGTTGAGATGAGGCTGGCTTGTTGGGCTGCTGTTTGATTTATTTCTGCCCCTTGAGTTTTGACCTCTTAGATTTGAAGTTCAAATTCAACTGTAACTTTGATACACGTATTTTTAAACCAAAGACTGCGTTTATTTAGTTAATGAAATATTTAGTTTAATGGAATACATATTGTGTCTTTAAAAATCTCTCTTTAAGAACAGTAGTGCCCAAACAGTAATGGAACAAATATCTTAACAGAATGCTCTTTCATTCCCCATAATGTCAGCAAGAGTGTCTACTTGTTTAATATTGTAGTAAACAGAAAAGTTCATGGTTCAGTGCTTAAGCCTCTGAGCTGTCTCCCCAACTGTTCCTGGCTGCCAGTATTTTACTTACTCAACAGGAAACTAATTTAATTAGTACAAAGAACAGGCCAGTACAGATGCCTGTATGAAATTCTTTCAGTTTTTAGAAGGCATATGCTAAAATCCCTACCTCAAATGGGAAAACAGAGTTCATAAAATTTACACAATGGAATATCTGTTACCCTGTATTATCAAAGGTTGCTGTCTCAAATTATGTTACTGTGATCTTGCAACATCAAACCAGACAAAATATTTCAGTTGAAAGAGGTAGAGGCTGATTGTAAATGTGAGCCAGGCTCATGTTTCCTATCACACATCTCTTCATCCTGTTTGTGACTGACTGGGAAAAGGTACCATTAGATCTTAGCAACACTGTCTTCTCCTCAAGTCTGCTTCAGGAACTTTATTAAAGTGCCAAATTCAAACAATTATTAGGAAATAAAAAAGTAAACTTTTAAGTTTTGTTTCCTCCAACTGTGGTTTATGCATTCATCTATAGACTTAATTTGCAGAACCATATACTATTATTTCTTTGGGACTTCAAATTCTTACAGGATAATGGATGGTGAACACTGATGGATAGTTAATGTTTCTTTTCATCTTCATCATTCTGCTTGATTTTATTCATTATGGTTACAGCATCCATAGCCTACACCAGACACAGAATCATTAATTTCCAGAGAGGCTTTTGTGATGGATTGTATCTCAGTTCTTTTTCAGCATTGAGAAGCCACCTGCACAGTATCTCCATGAGCTGAAATAGCATAGAGATGTCCATTTTACACACTAGGATCTGAGGCACAGGTATTAAAATGGCAATTGTTAAAAATAAATAAATTTTTCTTGCCTGATTTCTCAGAGCTTCTAGCATCTTTTAGTGCTTAATATGTTCAGATTGGATTTCATTTTGCTTTGACCTCACTTGGAGCAGTGAATGATCAGCGTATCAGCAGCCCAAGCCAGGAACCATCTTGGATTATGCAGAAAATGGGAGCTGCCAAGTGAATTTCTGCTAAAAAAAAAAAAAATATTATAACTTCTCTAGCATAATGTAGGAACTATGGCAGAAACAGGATTCAAATGCAATTTTCTAGGCTCTGAAACTTTCTTACTTTTTCTCTTCTGCTCAGCTTACTTGAGACCATCCAACTTCCACAATAAGGAAATCAAGGCTCTTATTTTTACTAAAACTCTCTGTCTTACAAAGACAGTTTATAGTTTGAGTGGTGAATATGGTAAGGGTGTCATGTGGACCAAGAAAATGAACGAATGTTAAAGACTGCTACAGATACAGATGGAAATAGATGCAATGCTGAACAAGAACTTTTAACTCCTTTCAAGAGCTGTTATTTCCCAAATTTTCAGAAACTGAGGAAGTGAAAGAACGAAGTTTCTGTGTATGGAATCACACTGATGCCTTCTTTCACCTTCATTGAAATGTGTTGTCAGTGGGATTCATACCTTTCAACCCACAGTGTGAGGCCAGTAGGTAGCAGTAGGAGGTGATTATCCTGTGTCAGGCTGACACAGGAGAAAACACAGTGCACTGTGCAAACAAGCTTACCTGCTGTTTGTTGGATAGGAGATAATGTTGTGTGACCCAGGAATAATAGGTCCTCCTGCTGCTGCTGAAAAGACATGTAGCCTCCTGGCTGCATGCTCTTTGTTGTCTGCCCTCTGCCTCTCTGTGTCTCCTTCAGCCCCTTTTCTTCACAGTCACATCCCTATTTCCAAACCTGGTGCTTCAGCCTGTTTCTCTTCTCCATGTTAAAATGGAGTAAAGCATGGGATTGTGCTTAATAGTGCCTGTCCTGATTACTGGGTGTTTGACTCAAAGTGTATTTTTAGTATTGCTCTTGTGCTTATTCGTTATCTCTTATATCCCCCCCCCAAAAAAACCCCCACAACAATGGTGTTTGCAGATATGGAGAGACGGGTCTATCCCTCTCTTTATCAAAGTTAAATATTATGAAAGTTGGTTCTTTCAACATGTTGTCCTTCTGTCTGTGTTGTTTGCCTGCCTGTCCTGGTCAAAGATTGAATAACTGAGAACATGGCAAATCCTGGCTTTCTTGTTTAACCACTTTTAATTACTTGACATTGCATTTAGAGCTAGTTTGCACAAGATATGTGAAAAGCAAAGAGCCTCACTTGCATGCTGGCTTAACTGCCAGGAACATTTTCCCCTCCCATCTGCTGCATTCATTATTATTTAAAAGCAAATCAGGAGCCAGAATTGGATTAGCAGAGTGGGTGGCACCAGTGGAAAACAAGCTTTGTGTTGGCAGTCACCCTGCCAAGTTCATGTGAAATTGCCCATTTTAGCTGGCAGCTTCAGCTTAGCTTGGTGTGATGACATATGGGCCTGGAGGGTAAGAATCTATTTCCATATTATAGCAGCTTCTGCTGTGAAACCTCATCGTTTGTAGCTGTGTGGTTGCCTGGCTTCAGCTGCAGACTGCCCTCCTGGACTGCTTTGTCACACTGGACTCTTTGGCTGTTGTCTCAGCTTTTTCCCAAGGTCCCCTCAGTGGCTCTGCCTCCATGTCAATACCCTCTTCTCCCCCAGCTACTCTCATGGTCCCAAGCCATAAGTGTGTCAAATGTCAATGAAGCAAAACAGGGAAGCTCATAACCCCCTCATCTGTGGGGCCTCCAGAATCAAAGGAGAGAAGTCAAACCCTTGCTTTGACTCTTGAGGGTCAGTAGTTTCTCAAAACAGCAGGGATATGTATTTTATATTTGAAATATAAATAACATAGTGTGTATGTTACACCTCAACTTTAAGCATAACCACCTCATAAACAGGAATTTACAAATGAAAAAGTAACTTCTTTAAATTATTAAAAATCCCCTATTTCAAATACTAGTGTTATAAAATTTTCCAGGATAGGATTTCAGCATCCAGTGTTGTCTATTGTACTTCTGCATAAAGGAAGTTTTGGTGCCTTGCATTGGAATCCATGTGACAGGGATACCACCAACTTAGTCAATTCTGTAAAATAAGCTCAAAGATATTTCAGAAACCAGACTGCCCCTAAGTCCCTCAGCATGTGATTAGTGAGTTAACAATAACATTTCTTATTTCAGAAATCTCTTTTTCATCCTCCACTTACTATATATGGAAAATAATTAAAATAACTCTATGCAAAGCCCTTTCAAAGCATAAAGTAGGTATCTCTCTCTGAGTTTACAGTACCGTTATTGTTGGTTATTGCTTGTAGGGATAAAAATGTTCTGAGGAATGAGAGTTACAGGCTGTTGACATGCCTTTAAACGCTTTATTACAATTTCCAGGATTTTTGGTGCCTTTTTCAATCACTTTTTTTTTTTTTTTTTTTTTAATTTTACTTTGAGCATGCTCTACTTCTAGATGTTACTTTAGAAACCTTTGTTTGAAGAATAGTGAAGGGGGACAGAGAAACCTTGCTGGTGAGAATATATGATTCACTTCCATGCAACCTGAAAAACAGAAGAGTTTATTGCTAAAGAGTTTATGCTAATCTTTGTTGTCATAGCCTGTGTGTGGTAAGAACCCTGGTCTAACACAGTTTGACCAAGGTGAGCAAAACATGATGCATGATGCCATTAAAAAACTCCAGGCACTTGTAATGAGGAATTCAGTTGCACATTAGAAGATAGGAGCTGGTGTGCAGCTCTCTCTATGTACCCATCCCTCTGTTCACACTGCTTTGGAGGGCTTCTTTTGCATGACATAAATGTTGTTGTCATTTTCCTGCTGTTAGCTCAATGCTCACAGCTCAGTTAGCTCAACTTGTCCTGAGACAAGTATCAGGAAATAGCCAAATATGTCCCAATCAGTGATCAAAATCTAATGCTCTTGAATATGGTTTTATTTGTCACCAAATGGCTGCAAAATCAGAACATAATGCACCAGTAAGCTGGTTAGATAGCATTAATATATCAAACCAGAGGCCAACATTTTTGAAGGATTTCATTCTGTGATGAACTCAGTTAATGAATTCCCTGCTGGGGGTGAGAGATGTGATCGGGGCACAAGCTCCAGTGGCAGCATCTTTGTCACTGCCTATGCAGAGCCCTGAACACCTCACGTAGGCACAAAGGGGCAGCTTAATTTTTTTTTCATTCTTTGTAAGTGAGCTAGTTTCTCATTTCTTGATGTGGAACTTATTGTCCGTAATACATAAGTTATATTTTTTTGTCTGGATGAAATTGAAAGACAGTGTTGGTTTTTGGAAGGGTATCTGATAAAGCAAGTACTGTTTATATTCAAAAGCCTGTATTTTAAGCTGAAAAGGGCTAATGACACACAGACAGTCACATTTTCTGTTTGTAGAGAGCAATGCTGTGTTCTGCTGATGTGTCCATTTCACCTTCTTTTGGTAATTAGACACAGAACATGCCTGTCATAGAAATGCTGGGTATTGTTCTCTATTGGGATTATCTGTCCATCTGTTCTGCTCTTTCTTTCTCTCCTTTCCTGTAACATTTTCAGCCTCATATCTTTGGGATTTTTGATAGAGACTGCTACATTTTACGTGATTCATAAAATTAATTCAATCTAACCAGGTGGATTGAACTTCACTCACCATGAACAAGTGAAGACTTAATGTAGTACAGTGTTATTCAGTAATGCTAGAGAAGTTTCAGTTTGAGAAAAGTCATCATAAATTATGTGCCCACCCAGATTTATTTTAATTAAAATCATCCATGAGTCTTGGCTGTTGCTTTGACTACTAAGTACTTAAAAATAAGCTTAATACACATGTTTGTTTTTAACTCAGCTGTAAAAATACATATTCTAGTACATGACTGTTTTTTTATCTGATTTATTTAAATAGAGTTAGGTAAAGATGAAGTTTATAGGGAAGGTTAAAAGGTCAAAATCCCATTTAATTAACTTATACTCACTTGGGAAGCAGCCAAGGTAAAAGAATGCAGTGAAAGTAAGCTTCAAATAATATGAAATCTTTGAAAAAGACTAACCACCTTTGGTGAAAGGCTTTCCTGTTCTTAACCCTGTGTCACTTAAACTATTTAATTGAGCTATGCAAACCTTATATTTATAATGGATTTTTAAAAAAGATTAAGTATTTCCTGCAGTTACAAGAGAACTGATGCTTATGGCACTGAAAGAAAAGCCTTTAGTACTGCATCTCACCATGATCCCTGTCTTTGCGTACCACAAAATGCTCAGTATGTTGCACTTGATATACATATGAAGCACATATACACTGAAACACATGTAAGTCTTTCAAGAAAACAATTAGGAGTGGAGAGGAAGCTTCTGTAATATCTGAAGTGGGCCACATTTTCAAAGCATGTGGATGGTGCATGATTTTTAAAAGTTACATCCATGGGAAGAATTTCAGGCTGGATTTCCCAAACCATGCATTATATTTGAACATTTTAGTCATACATGTGGAAAAGGTTCTTACCACAGACAGAGTGGGAACTCTGAGAAATAAAATCTTGGAGCTGCTTTGTGATCTCTATATATACTAGATAGGATATCCTCATTGCTGTGGTGATGCTCTGTAGATGTGCCAATTCTGGAGCATTTTTTCCATTTAATGCCACAGAGACTGTACTGTGGAAATATTTGTTTCAGTGTTCCACTGGGTTTGTTTGTAAAAATGGAACTGGCAGGGAAAAACCTATCTGGCCTGAATCTGTCAATACTCTACTATTCAACTATTTCTAATGTCACAGATTTTCATCAAGAATCTCAAGTAGGAGCTGTATAGGTGAAAAAACTGCATAGCAGTATTCAGTAAGTGTCAGTGAAGCCTATAGGGAATAAGCAAGAAGGAAAGCAATATTCCATATAGACACCAATGCATTTCCTAAACTGTGATTTTTTTTCCCCCCTGCCCCATTCTGGTCTTCAGAACTGTTGGGTTGGAAAAAAAATCAGGCTTGAAAATGTCTACTTGAAAGATTACCTGATCTTCTCTGTCACTGAATTTCACTGAACAACATTCATGGTGTGGGTGGACACAGAGCCTAAGAGCTTTAGACATGATAATATTTGGAAATATATTCCAAAATGTAAATACCTCTATTACTTAAAATTGCCATTAATTTAATATACTTTAATTGTGGGAAAGATCCTTCTGATTCAGCATGTGAGGTCTGCATTCTGTCTAATTTTATGTGTGCTTAAAGATTACAGTGCTGTTCTAAAAAATGTATTTTAATTGACATGACCACTTTGGCATGATGCTCAGTCTCTGAAAAGCCACAACAGCAAACAGAATAACCAGATGGTGCTTAGCGAGAAAGATCTTTGCTATCCAGAATGTGACTGCAATGATATCTGTTCTGTCAAGCTTAGAACAAAGGCATCTGTAACTCCACATTCCAGATTAATTGAGACTTCCTTGCTGGATTGAAAGGTGCTCTCTTTTCAGAAACAAACAAACAAACAAAACAACAAACAAACATAAAACCTCTAGGAAAACAGTAACAAAATTAAAAATACAAGTGAGAAATGGCTTTGGTTTTATTTTTTTCTTAGCTTACTCATTTCTCCTTCTTCCTTTTCCATTTGAGCATTCATTTTCTCTTCTCCAAAGAAGAATTAACAAGTAAAATTTAAAACCCAGATGTCTGTAGGTACTTCCAGGCTACTACCATGATTTTGTAGTATGAAACATTCACACTTTGTTTTCATAATGTTAAGCGTTTTTCTGTAGGAACTAAAGTAGTTTGTAGTATGATCCCTTGCAGAGGTACCTTTGTTTCTGTAAGCTGATTGGTAAATAGTCCACACCCATCTCAAATCTGTCTCATACCTATTTTTGCTGATTACTCTAGAAGCATTAAATTTCACTTATCTTTCAAGAAGTAACTTTCCTAATACTAGCAATCACATGGATACAAAATGTCTTATTTTTAGGTACCTGTGTGTACTTTAATCTTTGCATGAGGTGGTGCTTAATTTTCAGGAGGAGGTGAATGCTAATGAGCCATCTGGCAGATATATAGCCTCTCACATCTCATAAGGAATCCAAAGCTTTTCTATCCTTTTTTAAGTCTCTGGTTAAATATGACTAGAAGCTTCACCAACCGCTAAACACCTCCTTGATATATTGGCAGACCAACATAGCTTTATTGCTAAAAAATGAAAAACAACCCAAAAAATCCAAGGAACTTTAAGACATGGGCTCTCAGCCATCTCTTGTTTGCTGCTCCCTTGAAACATGTACAGGAGATTATCCTTATTAGGCAATCTTATGGGTATTCCCAGATCTTCTGAGTATGGTTTTCTTCCTTTTTAATTAGTAGGTCACTATGTGACAACTTCTGTCTGCTCCTGTACGTGGCCACCCGAGGCAGATTCCACTGTTTTTCTGGATACCTGAAAATAATTAGCCATTTGTGTGTCGGGAAGTGGCTTCAGACTTTGGGAAGTGAAGCTTTGTTATGAGAAATGCACTGCAGAACTGCTGTTGATGAAAAATAAGGAGGTGAAGCCACAATTTTACCTTTGCAGTCAAAACCAGCATGATAAATTTCTGCCAGGCTTATCCAGGCAGTTCCTTCTTGGCTCCCCCTTCAGTTTTCAACCCCGTTAGTTGTGCTGGTGCAGCTATTTATAGGTTTGGTATAAACTAGATCTCTGGGAAGATCTATGTTAAAAATAATCCCACTTCTGATACTTTTAGTGATCTAGTGTGCAGGAAGCCCCACATTTTTGTCAGGGCAAGTGACAGGGGCAAAAGTTGCAGGTCAGGAATAAGGAGTCAGGTTTGCAGGCAACGGAAGTCTCAATCTGCCTCTGCCACAAAGATGAGACATGGTATAAGGGTACCACAGCTCAGCTAATTTGCACTTACTTGCCAGTGGTTGAACCTCAATCCTTTGGCTTTTTGGTTTATCAAGAGAGCGCAGTGAGGAAATCTCTAACCAGCTCTTCCTGGTGCTCCTTTTCACCAGAGCGGGGTTCAAACTTGCAATAAACCTGTTAACCAGAGCATTACTGGCTGTGTATCATCTTCCAACAGGTATTTTCTTTTCTCAATTCTATGCATTCATAACTGATAAGCTCTTTTTTTAATTCTTCTTTTTTTCTGATGTTTTAATTAAGTTACATACAAATTTTGCTCAGGCATAACATTTATTATCTGTTACAGGGAGCTGGTGCTACAGCTGAGATAAGGATCCCATTGTGTCAAACACTGGCAGGTTTAGGTTTTCTCATTATTGATCCAGGGAGGCAGCATTTCTCTAGTTCACATTCAGTCCATTCCTCTTTGGCAGCCTTTTTTGCAAGTTTTCAGGGTCAGAAACAGCTACTTAGACACATCACATTAATAAGAAAAAAACATAAAGGAAAAAAAAATGAGAGAGGGGGTTTGTTTGGATTTCTTGCATGTTAGAATCTAGAAATTCTTTGAGTTACATCCAACAGTTTTTGTATGGATAAAATAATGAGTGAAAATTTATGCCATTAAAAATACAAATAACATACTGAATCCTGCAACCCTTGGAAAAGGAAAAACAAACCGTAAGTGAGAGAACCAGAAGTGAGAAGTTGTAAGGATCTGGCTGTTTGTCAGGTTTGAGTAGTATGTTCTTGCAAACCAGTAGCACTAATATTTTTCTGGTCTTGATGTGTACCAAAATCCTGAGCTTGCTTTTTGCTTTTAATAAAGTTTCCATGGCTTTGCTTGCAAACTATACTGAGCTCAAAAGCACTGCTATTTTTGTAGTATCTTCATCTGAAGTATTAGTTTTCCTGGAGCTCTCTCACAGAAGGTTGTGCTTTATTCTTGAAAACTAGAAGACATGTAGTAGATTCAGTCCTGGCCATTTTTCATGTGAAGCCTTATTCAAATGGTAATTATGAAAGGCTTTGTGGACTTTGTTCTCAACTCAAAGAAAAAACTTCAGCTGTGGGCAGCTAGGGTAGGAATGAATTTTTGTTGAACGACTTGGAGAAAACTAATTTGGAAGTTACTATGGCCACTTAAAAGTTAAAGGTATACCTACAAATCAATTGTGAAACCAATCATGTCATCAAATATCACTGGAAGTTAATATTGTGAAAAAAATATATTGCAGGGAGGTTCAGGACTTTTATTCCTTTTTTCCCTAACAAGACATACTATGAAGGAATTAGTTATGATATTTTGAAGAGACTTGTGTGCAGAATATGCACAATTGGCTCACAATTACAAATATGCATACATGCTGTTTAGCAACTGGTGTGCAATTTTGCTCCTTGGGATCAGTCTCTCATCTGGGCTGTTGGATGCACAAGGTGATGTATGACTTTCATTTTGGACTTTTATTTTATATGAAGTCAAAATTTGGAAAACTTACAGTCTGAGTAAGGATTTTAATAACTGACAAACTTTGTGGCAGTTCTAATATTGCATTTTTGTTAAATTTAACTGTATTTGTATAATTGTAACTATTGGTGGCTGCAGCTAAAACTGAGTACTCATTTTGGGGGGCACTCTAAACCCAGAAGGTGGGAGACAAAACAGAACCCCTGTTACAAAACAGGGGTTACAAGAGGAGGAAGAGCCCTGCCTACAGTCACATTCAGTAGTAAAGCTGAAATCTTGGCTTCTACTTTCTAGCCCCTTATCCACTGTGCCATAGACCTCTCCCCTTTAAAAGTTTATGTCACTTATTTCATGGATACTCATAAAATAATTTAGTTTATAATTGTGTTACTATTCTAACTTTTATTTTCTGTTTAGTTTACAGTCTTTGTCTAGCATTCATTTCTTTTAGGGTCATCCATTCACACTCACCCCCCAAAGGCAAATCCCTTTATTTGGAGTTACAGTGCTCTGCTCAGAGGCAAAGCCCATCTGTGAAAAATTCTTAGGGGGAAAAGGAATTCTTAAAACAGGAATGTGTCCATAGGCAATCTATACTATGATTCATAAGTTAGAACTATGGAGAAAAATACAGAGTAATTTTCATCACTGACTATGGAGCCTCCAAGATCCAGTGTGTAAGAATACCAGTGCAGTAACTGACACAGGGGAAAAGAGCAGGAAAAATTAATCAGTAAATGCTTTGTTACTTAGTTGTCAAGTGTGGTTCACTTTACATGACTGATAGTAGTTATTAGTACACTGTAAGTATCCCTCACAGTGCTGTGTCTGTGAAAATAACAGCCAACAGGTGCCAAGATAATCCAGAGGTGTCATTTAAACATTAAACGAGATAGTACTAAAGAAATGCATAGTGAATCTGAAAAGATGTGGCCCAGGTGAGGATGTTCTCTCTTTATGAAGTTAAGCCCCATCCCAGGGAAAAGATTGGAAGTCACATTCATAGTGTACTTGGCAAAGGAGTTTACATCTCATGTTTTGGCCACATGGGTAACTTGTGTGTATTTTGCTAAGGCTTCCTTAATTCTTTAGTTACAGCAGTGAAGGCTCCTGAGTTGACAGTAGAATCTGATCATGTAAACACAGGCTTTGACATAAGCTGGAATTAAATTGTAATAATTTAGCTTTATTCTACTCCTGAAAGTTGCTTTATAGACACACCGCAAGGAAAATATGTTTTTCAGTGTTATTTTAGAAGTGATGCAAATCCTGTGTATTTGAGTTCAGGAATCACATGCCAGCCTGTAGCAGAAAATATTTTCTTCAAACCTTTCCCCATTTTTTTAAAAAATCATATTTTTTTAAGTGTTAGGTTGGTTTTTTTTTTTTCAAATAAATTTTTAATGACAGCCTTAAGTCTTGCCTCTCCTGTGTATTTTGGAGCATGGATAACTAGATAAAACTAAAGCCCAGCAGAAAGCAATTTTAGTAATCTTATATTTAGCCTTAGTGAACAGTATTCCTTGTGAAACCACAAACCAGGTATAGTCTATCGAAGAAAAGCTTTCAACAAAGCTGGGCTGTATACTGAAATAGTCTTTGAACTAACACCTCTGATGATACACAGAGCAACATTAGAGGCAGAGAGTCTACTGAGCCTTGTCCGTGGGGTGATTCAGAGCCTGAGCTAACGATACTGCAGATCTTTTTTTTTTTTTTTTTTTTTTGCCATATATTAGAAGAATTGCATTTCTTTTAAATCTCACAGAAGTAAAACTTTTATGCCAAAGAAAGGACTCTATATAGTTTGGCAATTCTGTATTCTAAGGCATGTTTTTATAGAAATTTCTTTATGTACCCCTGTTTTCTACACACATTCAGGCTCATACGTGCACATTACTTGTGTGTTTCTGTTTGTGCACATATAGACACAGATGCAAAATCAGACATGTATGCACATACATGTGTGTATATATACATTTGAAAGGGCAAAATAATTTATGAGAGGCTGGCAAGATTTAATTTGTCTGCTTGTATTTAGCACTTAAGGGCTTATATACTCAGTTTGCTCAAAAGAGTGAAGAAGTACTCCTTGCTTATGCCTCAAATCAGAAATGCATGAAGTGCAGCTGCAGAGATAATACATTCTCCCCAAAGGCTTTGGCTGAGCAAATTAGGTGTCAATGGGGTGCCTGTGCAGGCAGTACTCTCCCTAATTAGTCTCTTGAGCATAGTTGGTGGCGGGTATAAGATGATCTAATCAATTGGTCTGTGTCTGATGGTACGTGTAGAAATCCTAGCAGGCAGAGCTGTCTCCCACAGGTCACTCACCTGCACAGCAGGAACGCTCATTTTCATTTTTCATCTCTCCCATCACATGATGCTGACAGTTGGTTTTAAGAAAATTGAATCCAAAAAATATCTAGTTCACAGGGCATGTAGGTCAAAATAAAGTTGCATTATGGGTATTGGTGATCCAATTAATTAATATTTATAGCAACGACTTGCGTATAGATATTATCTGAGTGCAAATAGTATTGATAAGGTTTGGCTGTCTTTTTTTAAATGATTACTCTTACAAAGATGGGAATAAAAGGTGTGGGGAAAAAAAATCACCTCTTAATAATCTACTTTTTTAAAGGAGAGTAGCTGTGGTGTGTGCAGATGTATGATAGAGGGAGAAGCAGAAAGAATATATTGTTGATGATCTTAAATAACCCCACGTTTCAGCTGACAAGGAATACAGTAGCTCCAGCTGTCAACTCTTTTTTTTTTTTTTTTTTTTTTTAAAATCAAGCATCGTAGAATTAATACTCTTACAATAGTGCTAAATCAACTGCAACATAAATAAACCTGCACTCTTGAGTGTGCTCTGCATGCTAAGGACCCTGCAGGAGCACAGCCCCGCCCTGTGTAATTTATACACAAATTAAAAGCAGGGAGAGAAGGATGCTGGTGCTGCCAAAAGGAGCGCGTAGTGAATCGGTGATTTGCATTTTTAAAGGAATGGATGTTCTTTTACTAATTAAAATAAAACAAAATATTTGGGATTTAGTCACCCTTGTCTGTCTCATGTCTTGAAAGCATGATTAATGTTTACATTACAAGCTTTAGTATCCCTTCTTAGAACCACTCTTACATCAGCAGCTGCTGCATGCTGAAGTTGGCCTCTGCCATTCTTAACATCGTTTATCGCCTTATTTTATCCCATGCAGGATCTGGGACAAACAGGATGTATGCAGCATTTGATTTCTCTAGGTAATAAACATAGAATTGAGTTACTTGATTTAGGTCACTTGGTATTTCAAGCACATCATTAACTTGCATGTTAACTTTTATTAGGTTTAGTAGAGGTGTCATGAAGACCAGAAGTACCTGGACCTGTGGTAAAAAAAAATGCAAGTTCATTTTTAAGTCAATCTGTTACACTTCATTTTTTGTATTCTTTTGTTTTTCGTTTTTCTTTAAAAAAACAAACAAAGAAACAAACAAACAAAAAACAGAACAAAAAAAAAAAATCAAAAGAAAACACCACACCCTGAGATCTGAAAGACCCTTCTTTCACTCTTGGGAGATCACCCAACCCAAGCTGTAAATATTCCATTTAACAATTTACTCTTTTATAAGCAAAGCTGTGACCAGTGGCCATAAACACAATCTACCAAGTGACCAGGCAAACCTTTGATTTGTACGATCAGGAAAATGTATTAAATTCCAAGTAAGGATATTTCTAAAATATATCTTATAAAATGCAAAAGTGAAATACTAAGCCATCTGGGAACTGAATGGCAGCACTGAAGAAACAATGTTTTTTTAACAAAAAGATTGTTTCACGCCAATATAAAATTTCATGTTGATTTTATTATGGATTTTCTGCTGTGGACAAAGAGACACTCTTCCTCTGGTTTAGGGGAGGTGTTTATTTGATGTCCTGGTTGTGACACAATGAGCCTCATCTTAACCAAAGCCAAAGCAAAGAGAAGGTCTCTTGTTCCCCAGCCCAGCAATTCCAGTGCTCCTCTGTGAGGTGGCATATCCATGTTCAGTTTCTTCCTCTGCCTCAGGAAAGGCAGACCCCTGTCCTCCATTGCCCAGTGGGAGGCTGGCACTCCAAGAGGACATTCTGAGGCCAGGGGATTTCACCTGTTGACTCCACTTTGAACTGCCAATAAACATTTAGTGAATTAGGGATTCAGATGCAAACGTTACATATGCCCAGTGTATCGATTCCTAACCACCAGGCTTGTTCCCTTTGTCAAAGATCATGTAAGGATACACAGGGAAATTGTCTTGGCAGCCAAAACTTTGAGGTCACCCTCAGAACAGCCTGGCCATCAGGGTGCTGGTCTGAGCAGCAGGAACCAGGAGGGAGACGAGTTTTAACATGGCTTCAGAGAGACTGCGACCACCAGCCACTCCCTGGTTCCAGTTGCATTGTCTTCTAAACGTTTCCCAGACAGAACTACTGGGGAAATGTGGCACCAAATTACCTTCTTTTCTGGGCAGTTTTATTTTTTGATCCACTCTAAATCTTGAGCCTATGCAGAAGGTAGGAGGTGGCATTGCCCGGTGTACAGTTCCATGGGTTCTCCAGGAAACTTGTTACCCCAGTTGCAGCACTGGCATAGCAGGACCCAGCAAAACTGGAGCCAGTGGACATAAAACTGTCATATGCCTTATACTGACCCAAAACAGGAAACCAAATGGGTTTCTTTATGAGACATTACAATCTCCCATTAATGTTTATGTAACCTCTACCACCCTTTCCATGTCCTCTGTGTTGTGCCCACGGTCTGCATTTGTGCTGAAGTGGCTGTCAGTATGCAAAGGGATTTTTTTTTCCCCCGTGTTAAATGGTAACAGCTGTCAGTTTGTTCATTTCTAAGGAAGATTTAAATGTTGTAGGGCTTGGTTCTGTAAGTATTAAGCTTCCAATGAATGTATTCCCTGTGCCACAGGCTCAGGCCCTGCCATCAGCTTTGCCTATAGAGCCAAACTTGAAGCCAGAAAATGTAGTATTGTCACTGGTAAAATGTAGCACAACCCTAGGAGAACTGTGATGCTCACCTTTAGAAATTGTCCTGAGGTTGACTGATAGAAAGGAAAATTTCTGTGTGATTGCAGTGTAATTGCAGTTATTCTCAAATCTGAGCAATTTGGTACCTCCTCTGCGTGGAGGCTTTTCTATCCAGATAATTTTGTTACTTGTCCTAGATATCCTTGCTGCTTATGCCAGTCTCTGGAACTTTAAGCTTAGTGTGAAATGAGGAAAACTGTTTTGAACCTGGGCAGATCTGGATTCCAAACTGCAAGCCTGCCTTCCACAGCTTCAGTGTGGGTGGAGGTGGGGGGAAAATGCAAGCTCAACATTGGAAGGAGCTTTGGGAGTCTAGTTGCTTCTTTATAAGGAGGGGTTCCAAATAGGCTGTCCCTAGAAGTATTCGTGAAGGAAGGGGAATGTCAGATTTGCGTAATATTGTCAACAGTGTTTCACCTCTAAGCAGTTGTGAATCTCTGCATTTTCCAAACTCCTTTCCTTTTTAAGCTTATGAAGGGTAAACTGGTAAGCCGGTATGAGACCAGCTCTAATCTATTCCTTGAAAAAAACATTTATTGGCACCTCAGCCAAACTCCTAGACCCTGGGGAAAGTGGGACTTTCGTGTGGAATAGACATTCCACACAAACTCCAGAGGCATTTAGAAAACAACCCAAGATGTAGTTGACCAAGCTGCAAGAGGGCTCAAGATGCTGCCACACATCAAGAGCAGGCTTTTGTTAATCCAATTCAGGTATTCTGATGCTTAATGTGTAAAAGAAGAAGAGCTCTCAAGAACCACGACTCAAAGCCTGAAAATTACAAAAGTTAGATGTTGCGTAAAGATTAGGCAGTTTTGATGAAAGCCACAATTAAAATTTTATGCTTGAAGCTGTAGTTCAAAACTGATGCCTTGTTTTTCTCCTGCTTTTCAAATGAGTGCTAGACTAGATTCACTGGCACATGCATCCAGTTTGATTTAAATAGTTTTAGGACATGCTAATACAAACCAGTTCCATGCTCAATTAATATTTCAGCATTCTTTTTCTTAAGTATAGCATTCTGCCATATCTGACTGTCTTCCTGCAACTACATTTTTTAAAGGTAGCAGGTCTGTGGTTAAAATCCTGAGTCTCGAAAACCCTTGTAAAACAAATATATTTTTAACATGAGAAAACTACAGAATTTCACAGAAAGTGTCACTATTACTTGGCATAGAGTTCTACTTTGACATTTATTAAGAGTTAAATATGTTAATTATAAAGTCCTGCCAATGGCTCCAGTCCGTCTAGCATTCATTCAGCCTTCACCTGGCTTTTCCTGCAGCTGTTGAATGCATTGTTTTAAAGTAATGTCTCCCACACTCTCAGCCTGCCTCCTGTTTTGTGTAAATCTCAAAAACATCATGGTACCTTCTTGCATGTCCAATCACTGCTTTATGCCTAGACAAATCCACTGCAGTGTGAAAGATAATGTTAAGCAAAGCTATTGATATAATGTTTACTCTCTGTATATGAAAGGAGAAGAATTATTTATCTGCCTACTAATGGAAAACCACCAAAATAAAGGTGAATGTGTGTAAAGGAAGTACAACAAGGAGCTCCATGATCTGTCTGTGTTTGTGGAAGTGTTTATGACATGCCCCAAGGTTCTCAACTCTTGGGAAGCAAACCTGAGGACACCTTTTCATAAGCCAGTTGCAAGTGCAGCTGTGAAGATGATTGCTAGGGATTTCATGAGAAAGAGCTTGTAAGCTGATGTTGGCCCAGCATGGAGCAACCTTCATTTGCACCGACAGGGTGTGACCACCTTTAGAAGAGCCAGCTGTCTATTTATGGATTTCTGTAATTTCCATGGAGAATGTGGGTGCTTGATGGCACCTTTGAAGATTAGCACTTGGGGCAGAGATACATGCATGTAGATTGATATATCTCACTTAGGCAACCACCCTGAAAACACTGCTGGTTTTGAGGTAAGAGCTCTAAAAGTGCTTTGGAAGTCTTTTCTTTGCTCTGAACTGATGTCTTCGTAACCAGCTTTGGACTAACCTATTTTTTTACCAAGTAAGAAATCATTACAACATGCAATTAATGAGGCTTATTATAATTTATATTGTTTCCTTACAGGATTAAATTTACCAGTTTGGAGGAGGGAAACAAAAACCTAATGAGGAGGCCAACACCAGGAAGGAGCCATGGCCTGTTTCCTTTCTTTCTCTATGGTGGATTTCATTCAAAAGAAAATTGAAGCTGGCAAGACCCTGGTTTTTTTCCTGCAATTTATTTAAAACCTTGCACGCATTTGGATACCTTGTGATTTCAGAGAACTATGTGAAGATTAAGCTTTTGCTTACTGATACATGGCATGTACTCTTTCAGTCTTTTGTGTTTGATTTTGTTTGGTTTTCCACTGCAGCGCTGCATCTTTGTAAGGATTTTTATGCTTTCACCAGCAATGTCTTAAATACATTAAGACAACACATTTGGTGTTCACACTTCTTCAGTAACAACTGTACAAAAAAAGCCAACAGTGGCACAAAGGACTGTGTGTTTTCTTTGCAACCAATGGGAAGACTATTCCTGCCAGAGCAAGCCCAACTTGTCTGATCAGCTGACAATTACAGCACCTTGCCACTGTTCCTGAAGTGTTGTTGGGTTATTTCTTTTTTCATTATCTCCCCAGACCAACCGTTCATATCCATTTTAAGAACATGGCAATAATTGCATGTTTACTTCAGTACTCTGACTTTAGTTACTCTGCTTAGGCTATGTAGCATGCCAGTTTTCAAAATAGGTCTGTGAAAAAGACATAGCAAAAATTATGAGATGTAAGCAGCTGACAGATTTACAGCAAATTCTTTGGTTTTCTTCCCTGTAAGAATATTTCTTTCTTTTATGGGTCTTGGCTAACATCTCTATGTTTTTCCTCATCCTATTTACCTTTTGGAATGTTTTCTTGAAAACAGAGATGATGAAACGGTTCTGTTTAATTCAAGGCAGACACTGAGGTACAGAAAACTTTTGCTGAACGAGCCATTAAATCGAGCTGTGTTACTATGCTGTGTATAAAGCAAAGTGGAGAATTTTCCTTATCCCAAACTGCTGTTCCACACCAAAGCACCTTTCAAGTGCACCTTTCCAAAGGTACTCTGAGCTGACTGGAAGGCAGTACCAGATACTGTGTCTTTAGATAGCCTTCCTGAATGATTCATTCAAATGCAAACTTTGTGAGAAACAAAGTTTTGTGATTTTAGAAAAGGAAACCGCTGCTACATGTTGTCTGGGGAGAACATTGTGTTTGGGGGGTGTAATAAAACTGCCCTGAGCATATACAATGCTTGGCATTCAGAGAGGGCAGGGCACAGTGAAAAAACCACTGCTGAGTTATGGTCCTTCTCAGACAGCAATGCTTACTAGGAAATATTATTGTATGCATAAATTTGACATCCTTTGCTTACTGAATGCATTGAATTACATTTTTAAGAAGTCTGGTAACACTTTGGTTAGCTTTTCAGTGTTTAAAAGTAGGGGGAAAGGATTTGTGCTACTGCCACCTTATTAAACTCCAACAGTGTTTAATAAGAAAAAAACACCCAATAAGGCAAATCCTTGAATGTACAAGTAGCTACAAAAGGCCTCTTAATGATCTAGGATATGAGTCTACACTTTCAAAGAGATGAACCATGGAAATATTCTCAATATTTGCACAGCCATTAAAAGACGCTTTTCCCCAATGACATCTCTGTTTCTGGATCTGTTAAAAGCCATCTGAAATTCACTTTTAATCACAATCCTATTTCGTACTTACTATAGTTTTTCTCTGGTGTTAATCAGGGGAAAAAAGTGACCACTGAACTTCTGAATTTATCACACACTGAAACTGCCTTAGACGTGGTTTGTTTGGGTTTCATGTTACTTTTTTTTTGTAAAAGAAAAGTCTTTTATACATTATCTTTGCTACTTAAATTGTGTGCAGTTTGATGATTAAAATTAGCTATTTTTAGAAAAAAAAAACTTGCTGCAAAAATCTGAAGAATTTTTGAAAATGTAACAAAGATTTCAATTAGGAATATAAGGGTAGTTTCATAGACACATCTACTTGGCAGCTTAAATTAGAAGACAAGCAATTATGCTGCTCAACTAAACATCTGAAGGTTTAATACAGAGAATAATTCCCCAACCGTTCCCACAATCCCAGCACATTACTGTCCATAGTGACTCATCTACAGTGTTTGCTTAAGGTATGGTTGTGTATGTGTGAGTACTCACACGTGCATGTGAAATTATCTTCTCTGCCCCATTCCACTTTTAAGCAACCACTGAAATAAAGCTATTCCAGAAATCTTCAAACTCAACTGCCCAAAGAGAAGTGCATAAATATCTAGGTTCCTAAAGCAGTGATGTGATTTTCAGCAGTAGTGAGGTTATCTCAGGTACTGATCAAATAAGGAGTGACCTCTTATGCACCTACTTCCCAAGCACCCTGATTGCCTGTGGTGACTTGGGTTTGCTGCTCTCCTGCCAAGGCTCTGGGCCCTGGGGATGTTCTCCCAGCACAGAGTATAACTGGACTCAGCAAGCCGGTTCTGTTTGCATAAATTGCAGATTATTCCTCTGGAACATCAGATCTGCTGGGAAAAATCAAGTATATTTGGAGAAAGTAGAACCATCTCTGTCCAGGGAACTGATGGTACAGCTTTATTGCCCTCTTCCTCCTTCCAGCAGAGCCCTTACCTGCATGGTTAGCCTGATAGACAGCCATCAGTTAGGGCCCCCTGACAACCCATCTCTCCAGCATCTTAAAGAAGTGGGGTTTTCCCCACAGCTTTTCTTAGAGCTGTGGAACGGACTGTTCAAACCCCACCAATGCTCTTAAGACAGCTTCAGCAAAGATCAGTAGTGTTACCATCTTTTTTTCTTATCCTTCTCAGACTGGTTCCCTGCAGAATCTTCAAAAGGACAATAAGAAGTAGCCTGGTCTTCCAGAAGTGCTATGGATGCCAGGAACGTGGTGTTTCATGCCATCAAGAGTAAAAATCAGCTTAAGTGACCAGTAGTCTGTGGATCAGAGTCCTTGAGAAACTGGGGCTCACCTGGAGCTGATAACTGGCAGCAGCATGTTTCATTTTCCTACCGCTTGGCTGATTCCCAACAGATCCTTCCTGATGCTGTTGAGAGGATATGGCTTTGCTGTGAGAGGGGAGAGCAAGACACAGGACAGCAGGTGTAGTAGGCAGATAAAAGTGGGAGGGCAAATTCTAACTCTGTATGAGATCAAATATTAAGAGAACGGGGAAGGGAAGATGGTGACAGAGATGATCTGCACGATAGAGAGACTCCTTGCAAGTTCAAGTTCACAGAACTTGACTTTATAATGTTGTCAACCAGCTGGAGATGGCTTTGTCCCCTCTCCTGTTAGGTTCAGATCAGCTCTAATCAGCACCCAGCTCACACTTGCATCAGTCAGGACACTCCAATAGTGCCAACATTCCATGACTGTATGGTATCCCGGATCAGTTGGGTCCTTTTAATTCTCAATATTGTTTTTAATCAGAACCATGGTTTAAGATAGTTTGCCAGTACATGCAACACTGAAAATTCTGTCTGCAGTAGACAGAGGCACTGGGGGGGGGTTTGCTTTCTTGTTGGTGTGTGCAGGGATTCCACACTTCAAGCTCGTGGGGAAGGAAGGTAGGATAATAAGTTCCCTGTGGGCTGGTGGGGGATGTACACCCCTGTGTGCTCTGTGTCAGTGCACACAACCGAATGTGTAGTCAATGCTCTGGTATGCTCATAGGCAAAATATTCATCTGTGAATATTATTGGGATTGTAATCTTTGTTATATAAAACATTTAGGCTGTACAGACTAGGGAGCAAAATGCAGGTGCCCTGTATAAACAGAATTATGTTGCATTACTGAGCATAAAAATATTCTCTCCCCTACCAGCATTTAGGTGGAGTGACTGTATGTTACTGCCTTGCATTTTTCACATAAGCAAAAAAAAATCTAAAAGTAAAGTATGCACTAATAATTCCCATCCCCCAAAATGCATTTCAATGGTGCTGCATACAAAATCCCTGCTTGCCAGCTTCCACGTGGATTTTTGTATGGTGCACTAAGAGGTGTTCTTTTTTTAACAAATAAAAAGGGGAGGGCTGGTACATGAAAACAATGTTAATGTAATTAAATATATATATATACTTCAGAAGAACAGCATAGTAAGCAGTACAGTAAAATAAATGTCGCATTATTTGTTACACCTTGTAATTTGTCTGTATTATGAAAGATGTAATGGTTTGTCAGCTGTAACTGTTGTTTTCTTGTAACATCATATTGAATAAAGTGTAGCAGAATCTCTCTTCTTCTTGGTATATGTGATCTAGACCTAACCCAGGGAATAAAGCCTTTCTTTTAGTTTTGGCTCTCCAAAAATGAACAAGGAAATGGTGTAAACAACAGATTTTTAAGGAATGAAAAGTACTTTGAAGCAGGCAGGCACTAGACAGTAATTAGCTGAAAAGATTAGGCACTGATTCAGTCAAACACATGAGTTTAATCAAAGCTACAAGGCAGTGCTAGCTACACAGGGCAAAGTTCTTTGCATCTCTGTCTACACTAGTTAGTAAGTTAATTATTTGGTGTCTCCATTTTGTTATACGAGTGACAACAGAGCTATTTACAGTACACTAGGATTTAATTGAAGTAGTAGAAGGGGCAGTGATTTACATATATCAGAGAATAAACTCTGGCTTATTGCAACTTCTCTTGAAACAAAAACCTGAAAATTCTAGTAGAAAATCAGGCAGAACATATGATGTGCATTTTTCACAACTTTGATATGGGAGTATGATTTACATCTTTGTTATTTTTCTCAGTGAGTATGTGCTGCTTGGATTCTTAACCTGTTATTTGTGCATTAGCATTAGATAGGCAAGTGCTCACCCACACAGCATATAATCAATATGTGCCTTAAGTATTTTCTCCTCCTATCCATTGCTTCTAGCTTTTTTTGGTATCAGCATCTATTTTTAAACAATGAAAGTTAAATCAATGCAGCTTGCACAGTGTTGGTTAGAATATTGATTGAAATGTCAGAATATGCTTTTCTAGCAAATTCAGGAGGCTGTAGGAATCTGTTGGTTTTAACATTGTTTTGGCCTGGTATGGGAGATGGCTGGAGAGCACAATTTTATGCTCCAGGCTGATGGGGAAGACACTAGCCTAGAATATGGGTAATGCAGGGTGTACATTCTGGTCTTGGCTCTAGCTGATTAGGAGTAACTGAAGTTTTTTTGTTTGTTTGTTTGGGGGTTTTTTTGGAGCATTTTTGAGCTTGCAAAGTATAGACTTGACTGTGGGTCTTCAGTGTTCCAGGTTTTATCTGGCAGAATCCTCTTCTGGCCCAGTTCTCATGGCAAAGCTCTTCAGAAGATGAATCCCCAATTTCAAATCTAGAAAGCTGCTGCAAAATGACATCAGCTGCACCCACCGGGCATTGCAAAAACCTAAACCAAGGAAACATGCATGTTCATCTATTTCTACTTCACCCTCAGGTCACCCTGGCTAGGGCATATTTAGGAAGGGCTTTTCATAGTCTAGATTATTAATCTGTACTTTCAGATGAGCATCTGATTTGTTTGGTATTCCTGACTCACTACCTGTGTGGCAACTTTAACCTACAAATCTCTCAAGATACAAATGAGGAGAATTATTACCTAAAAGGGTTTGTATGTTTGAGCACTGGGTACCAGGAAGCATATTCACAGTGAGCTTTTAATTATGTAGTCTAATCCTTAAAGCTGTCTCCTGACCCCCTTGGCTGCACTCCTAGCCTGTTTAGCCCCAAGGTTTTCTTCCTAAACTAGCCTGGCTGCTACAGCAAAGCAGGAGATGTACTTAACTAGAATAGCAGCCACCCCTCCCCCGAGAAGAGAAAAACCAGAGGGAAGGTGTTGGAGCAACCTTGTGCCACTAGGTTAACACATACAGTTTCTAAATAATGCCTCTCCTTGTAAACCTCTAAAAAGCAAAGCCTACAGCAGCGGAAGGGCTTGCTGCTACCAGTGGGGGGTGGTGTTATGGACATTAGATTTGAGAAGCTTATATAGCATATGGGCGAGGATAAAGGGATACAAATCAGAGAAAAAAAAAAAACCTGAGGAGATTAAAAAAAAAAAAATCCAGGGCCAAGTATTTACTGTTCATTCCCCTTGCGAGTGGTGTTATATATTGTCTGCAGCGAGTCATGCTGAGAGGGAGCCAGGCACAATAATGGCTGAGAGCAGTCCTGCATCCCCTTTGTTATTGCCTGTGCCGGCTGATACTGAGTTGGGTGAAAGAAAGTGATTCCAAAAATGTGATTTTTTTTTTTTTTCCTTTTTCCCAAAGGTCCCAATAGTGATTGTTGGGGTTGTCTTACCTTGAAAGAACTGCTAAACTAAAATCAAGCAATTTTAAATTAATTTTGTGAGGACCAATACAGCAATTCACATAAAAGACAGAAAAGCTTTAAGGACTATATGACAAAATACTGCAGTGCTGTATACCCTGGTAGCCTCGAAGCCTAAGGAGATTTCTGATATAGAAACATTACAACCTCAACTTTCAACTGATATTAGGACTTCAGCATAGGTTTCAAAAGCTTAGGTGTTTATTTTACAATCCAGCTAATTATAAGTTTGCCCCTAGCTTCCACCTGAGGAGCTCAGATATTCATCCATTAATGAAATGAGCCACATGCACAGCCCTGGGATATACCCTATAGATGTAAAGACCTATATTTCTTAGAAAGAAAAAAACCTAAAACAACCAACAATCCATCCCAATAACCAAGGCATATATTAATTTCTGTTTTCAAAGCTTTGTATGAGCTCAAACAGTCAAGAGAGTATTTCGTTTGTGTTTGATGCACACAAGCATTCAAGATATATTTTAGTGTTGTTTGTTACAAAGTGCTGTAACTTTTCTGTTCAAAGAAAATCATGTTTCACTGTATAGACAGATGGGAAGATATTAATAGATTACATGACAAAGTTTTGTGGTTTAATAGGACTGAGAATGGCTGTTTATTGACAAATGTCAGGCATCATTTCAGTGTGTAGCAGGAGAAACTGCATGTACCATATTGTCAGATTCACTTGGAAATACTATAAACACGAACTGCCACTTGGCTGAGCAGGAGACATAGATGTAACTCAGATTCTTCAGAGACCATCTCAGGTGTTCTCCTGTATCTCATTTTTTTTTACACCACACAATACAGACAGCAAAAACAGAAGTGATTTTCTGCTTGGGAGATAGAATTTGATCAGAATCATAGAATCATATAATCTTTCAGGTTGGAAAAGACCCTTGGGATCATCAAGTCCAACTATCATCCCTACTCTACAAAGTTCTCCCCTAAACAGTATCTCCCAACACCACATCTAAAAGACCCTTAGACATATCCGGGGATGGTGACTCAACCACCTCCCTGGGCAGCCTATTCCAGTGTCTGACAAGAAGCTCTACAGAAATAGCCCCTTTCATATAGGTGGTTAACATTTTATAGACACTTCTCTCCCAGAATGCTGTTCTGTCCCATTACATGTAATAAATGCAAACCACTATGCCCCTAGCATGCCCGTTCTATGTATATTGCTGTCTGCTACAAGTGCTTGCCTATCTGCTGAGCACTCAGAAAGTGGTCTGGCACAAGGTATTTTGGAACCCAATTGCCTGTTTGGTGGTGACATGAATTACAAAGAGCTGCACTTCTGGTATCCCACATCCACCAGGTCCTTTCCCGAAATGCCTGCTTGTAGCTCGGCAATGTCTGTGTTTGTACTGCTGGCTGCTCAGCCTGTACTCGTGCATCTGGAGTGACTAATCTGGAATAGCAGGAACCTGTAATTTTGGGAGCAGCTCTCTTAGCAGTCAGAAGTACCCCACTCTTCTGCCAGTCCAGAGACAGCAGTGAGTGAGCCCTGTTTGGCAGACCAAGGTTTCACTGCTCCATAGCTCCAGCCTCCCTTCCCAGCTCTGCTCAAACACTACATCTGTCGGGGCATCAGGACTGCAGGTGGAGGGAACAGAAGGAGCACAAGACAGAGGCACCTGTGCAGTCTGGGGGCAAGGTCATGAACCTGGAAGCATTTACAGGATCGTTCCTTAGTGTCAGAAATGCCTCCACAAGATAGCCCTTCTTTTTTAACTCCCATGTTTGGTTATCCTCCCAAACCCCTTCCCCAAGCAATTGTAATTTAGTTTTAGGTCAACTTATTGATCAAAGGAAAGAGGAGATCCTCAGAGGATGAGCCCTTGCAAGTCCTCAAATATGAGGAAGCGTGCTATACACTCACTGCCTGTAATAACACGGAGCTTTGAACACCCTGGTGTGTTTCTGCAGCATTAGCCAGCAGGGTTTCCTATGCCAGTGCTGCTGAAGTTGACAGCACCTGGCTTTGGGGACAGAAGGCTTGTGACAAACCCCAGTCTGGCACCAGTGCCAGATCGGCTGAAGAAGCCACCACTCTGCCCAGGATAACAAAGGAGCCAGAGCTGGGAAAAGACACCTGCCTCTTCCTGGAGGCCTGATGGCAATCTGGAGCTAAAGCAACTTTGCCCCCTATTATCAGGACTCTTGGCTGCTCCTTGTCAGTGCACTCCCAGTGGCATCCGTGGCTCCCGTTGTCTCTTCTCACCCCCTCCTCCTGACAGGACTGTGCCAGGTAGAGAGTGTCTGGCGAGGAACCCGCAGGGCCCTGGGAAACACAGAGCCCAGTGACTTCCCACCCCTGAGACTTGGGCTGCTGAGCTCGCTTCGCATCCAAATATCTTAACTGCAGGAATCTGGCTGCAAGGAAGATGTGCCAGGAACGAACAAAGAGCACATTGACGCTCCATGGCCTTGCTGAACACCACCTCAGATGCCCCGTTTTGCACAAAACGCGCGTTTCTCAGCAGCTCTGCTGGCGCAGAAGAGGCCGTGATGGTTCACACGCTGCGTGAGGCAGGGCCGGTGGGCAAGGACGGACCTTAAACTTAAGCGATATTCAAGGGCTGTCCCAAGAACACAGGGGCTCTGCCATGCCAGAGGGCAGCATCGGCGGTGACACCGTGGAACCTCCCGGCAGCTGCAGCGTGATCGCGGGATGCGGTTGAAAAAAGATGGGGAGGGACCCCGGGGGATGGGGAGGGACCCCGGGGAGGGGGGGGACCAGGGGCTAGAAGTTGCTGGGGGCTTGGTACCCGTGCTTGTGTGCCTGTGTGTGTCCATATAAATGCATCGTCACAAAACCCTTTTGAAACCAGGTGGGCTTTGGGGTTGGGGGCACCAGGCTTGTGTCCTAGGCCACGGAGCGGGGACACATCACAGCCCGCACCGATCCAACATCAACAAAGCCCGCCGGCCCGGGAGATAAGAGGCTGTTAATTCACTGCTTTCTGGTGTAAAATCAGGAGGACAAGGACCAACCCAGCGGTTACTGCCCTGAAGGTTCTTCTTTCTCCTTAATTTCTATTTCATCCGGCCTGTTTCTGGTCCTGGGATGGAATTAATTCTAAAATAATTATTTTTCTTCAGAGAACCTCTGGTTTTGAGAGGCTGCAGAGCCCAACTCTGCAATTACAAGGAAGGTCAGTGGCTTGGCCTGGGGGATGAGTGGCCATGGATGAGGTGGTATCTAGGGCACTAACACCCCAGAGATGAGATGGCATCTGGACCATTCCACAGATGAGATGGCATGTTGGACACTAATATCCAATGGATGAGGTGGCAACTCAGCCACCAATATCCCATGAATGAGGAACTATGGATCTCCCCATTGCATCCCCCCACCCTTGGCAATATTTGGAGTTCTCAATTTGGGTACTTAATTCCCACAGGATGACCTGGGTTGAGTTGGCATCCCTCATTAGAGCCATCCGCTCTCTGGGTCAGTTGGGGTGCCCTGGGATGAAAAGACACAATTAGGGGATTTGTGCAAACTACAAGCGAAGTAAGCACTGAGGAACTTTTCAGACCACGTCAGGATGAGCCATGATTGGGTAGCAGCTGTGGTGCAGCTGCATCCTTGGTTGGTGACTTTCCTCTTTTTTCTCTTTCCTCTTTCTCTTCACTCTTACTGTCCCCACCCCTTAAGCCTCTACCTTTGGGTGATGCTTTATTTTCCCTTTCTTCTTCTCTCTTTTCCCTTCTGTGTTATCCTTACTTTGTCCTGGTGGGCTCCAACAAGAACCTCAACATTTCCAGCCTTTGGAATGTGACACTCCCCACTAAACCCACTTATGTTGGGGACACCCCCCTACTGTGTTTCTTGGTTTTCTGAGACTGGTTGAGGGGCTGCATCAAACTGTCTCTGGGAGAAAATAGAGTGTGAGGTGAAATGAGCTTATCCATGGACTTGGACACCCTTCCATTCTTACCCCATCTTTAGGGGTTATGTTGGCATGCCAAAGTAGAGTGAGGGACACTGGCAGGGGCAAAATACCTCTGGGGGATGCTGGGAATCTCAGTCACCCCTGGGTTGAATTGGTGTCCCCTGGAATGGGTTAGGGCTCCCCCCTGCAGCCCCTGCCCCTGAATGAGTTGGGGTCTCCTGAGGTGTTTTGGGGATCCCTTATCGTAACCTCTCACCTGTGGGGCGGGAACATCCCCCTGTACCTATCGCCCCCTCTCCCTCCACGTGCTTGGACCACTCGCACTCAATCAGGGGAGGTACAGGGATAACCAACCCCCCTCCCATCACATCCCACCACCCGGTACCTGAAGCAGGGGTGCACAGCCCACTCCGGGGAGGTGTCTGGGGCGGGAGTTGGGGCGTCTGGGCTGCGGGAAGGGTCAGGGCAGAAACTCCCAAGAGCTGCAAACCCCCAGGAGCACAAACTCCCAAGAGCTGCAACGTGAGCAGGAAAGAGCTCACAGAGATGGGGGCAGATGGAAAAAAAGGTGGGGAGGGGCCTGAGGGAGAGGGGCGGGGTGGAGGGGTAGCAAGTTGAGTGGGGAAGTAAACCACGTGTGTGTGTGTGTGTTTGTGTCTGTGCCTGTGTGTCTGTGTGTGAACACCACCACAAAACTCTTTAGAAACAAAGTGGGTTTGTGTCCTGGGTGGGGTCGTGTCAGGAGGGAGGAGAGGAAGAGAGGAATACGAGTGAGAATGGAGAGAAATCAAAGAGGAGTTGGGGCCGCAGCCGGTGTGGGATAACATTGTTAAAAGTTTGGCTGGGGGGGAGGGAGTGTGTCCATGTGTACATACACCCACAAAACCTTTTCCAAACTAGGTAGGCTTGTGTCACGGGTGGGGCTGGGGACATCAGGCTTGTGTCACGGGCAGGGGGAGGGGACATATCACACCTGGGTGGCACCGACCCAACCTCAACACAAAACCCGCAGGGCCTGGAGACAGGAGGCTGCGAATCTCTTGCCCTCGGTGTGGCTTTGAAGCATCTGAACTGCGAGCACAGCCTGGCCATCAACACCCGCAGCTGCCTGCCCGCATCCCGTCCTTCCTCCTGACCCCCAACCCCTCCCCGGGGACCCCTTCCATTTTCTACACCCATTTGAATGCTTTTACCAGCCAGGGTTTCCACCAACTCCACACGTTTGAAGGCACTTGGCTATGACCCAGGAGCTGATGTGCAACACCATCAGTCCTGTTTACTTCATTGCCTTAGACATCTAAACTGCCTTCAGATACATCCATGCAACAGCTGATGCACAAACTGGAATCTCTGCTGGTGTCATCACCTGAAGATGGAATTGGACTTCACAGCATCTGTAAAGCACAGTATCAAACTCGCACTTGCCCTAGACCCTGATCTTTTATTAATTTCTTCATACAGAGTGGAAAAAAAATTGGAATCAAGAGATATCTTCTTTTAAAGATATCTCTTGAGCCCATGTCAGGGAAATGGCCTTAGGTGGATTTTTTTGTTTGTTTTAACTTGGACATTTACTACAAAGAGAGAAAGAAAAGGTGCTGTTTAATCTCTCTTATGTGATCTTCAGTCTCTACCTGTTTGATTTTCCCCACATATGATCTCCTTTGTTCTCTGGTAGTAGTCACCTAAACAAGTGATTAACAGATGAAGGATCAGCCTGCAATGCTACTAGCTGCAAGATGCAGTGCAGGGAAAAAATGAAGGAATCCACACTGGCTATTTTTCTGACGTGCCTCCCAGTACTACATTGTCCCAACCAAGTCTATGTTGTAGCAGTACACACACTTCTTTCTTCTGAGGTGTCTCTCAGCACTTTCCCAAATCTCCCAGACCTTACCCCACCTTCTTTCACTTAAATTGCTTTTCTTAGCTTAATTTGGGAGTGTTTAATTAGAGCTAGCTGGAAGTCTTTCCCAATAAAGCAAGGTTATGCATCAGCTTTGAAAACCACAGATTTATCAGGAGAGAAAGACTTACCTTTCAATTAACTTCCTTCACCTGTGGGTTGCCAGGATCTCAAATTTTTTCAGCTCAGTGACAGGTTTTCATTTGAATTGACTGGGGATGAAGACCTCAGGGATTCTTGTCTGTTGTCCATAGAGTTGGGAGCCAATGCTGGGATCCTCTAGTGTGTGCAGCCGGGCTGTACAGATGCCAGAAACTGGTATGATACTTTCATTTTGAGATACCATGAGCTTATGCCATTGAACTGTCCAAACTGCTATCCCTTGGTATGTCTCATTTTTACACAGTATTTGACCTCCATGAACATGTTAATGGTTTTGCTTTTAGTTTGAAATGTGGTGTTTCTGGAAAGCATTTCCCAATCATCATTAGCAATGAAACCTATAAAAAGAAGAGAACAAGCTGCACGGGCTAGAATAGGGGCTATAGCTAAGGTATTTTTTTTCTAAAGAAAATAATTGACTTAATAGATCATCTTACGACTCATATAGGAGAGGTCTGGTTTTAATCCAGTTTGAAATCAGTAGGAATCCTGGGAATCCTAAAGTAAATTAATATTTTTTGCATTGATTTCTGTAGCATTAGGACTTTATCTGGGATGACTTGCTAAGACAGACACTTCGGTTTAAACACAAATTGGAGCTTGAGGCTAGATCTCATTTTGTGAATGTCTCTGGCTTATGCAAGTAGGAAGTCACACTTGATAGCCTTATAATTTGTTAATTATATAAGAGGTTGAAACAGCTACACGGCTTACCAGTGGTAAAGTTAGATTTTGTCCTGTTTTAATGTATTTGCAGATGTTACCAGTACCATTGCTTCACAGTTCTCTTTCTTACCTTTATGTGATGACCAGGTTGTTTAGGGTTTTTTTCCTACTATGAATACAGATACACATATTTCAAAGAAAAACAAATGTGATTACCAAAGCAGCACAGTTCAGAAGAAGGAAGCCAACCTCTTTTCTATGCCCAGTATTACATCATTTGAAACAGCACTTTTAAATCAAGATCTTTTGAGGACAGAAACTACGTCAAAGTGGAAAGTTTGAAACCTTAATTTCCAGTTGCATAAAGCTCCCAGTTGAAGTCTTGGAAAAATCAACTCTTGTTAGGTTTAAGCCTATTCTCCTTACAGCAGTAAATGCTATCTATTGTAGTCTCAGTACACAAGGAAATAATAACATCTGCAGAAGGACATTATTAAATAAAAATATACCTACTTCTGTTAATTGTTCCTCTAAGAAAGCTTTAATTGAAAAGATGTTGAAGTAGGACACAGCTGACTGGATTGAGGCTAAAATGAAGTAATGCACATTTTAATAGGTTTGGACTCAAAATTTTTTGCAGCCTTTGCTTTCTGCTGTGATTTGTCTCTAATCAGAATTCCCACTGAAGTGATTTGAATTCTAAATTGATACAGGAGATGCATATAAACTTATATCACCTCCCCTCTCGTGAGGGCAATTAACGCAAAATAAATTTAGGGGCTCTGGGATTTAAAGTTTAGTGACTTTTGTCTGTGAGAACAGGAGTGGCACTTTGCACGTTATGAACACTCTCTGTGAATTACATGCCTTAAGGGGGATGGTTAGCACATGAATCAAAAGTGGCTGACTAAAGTAGAACATCGCAAACAAAAGGATGAGACAATGGCTCAGATGCACCAAGGTGCATTTTAAATCATCTGAAGTGAAACTAGGTGCTTTTTAGCTTAATACTGCTCTTAAGTATAATGTTGAACACTGACTGTGAAAAAAAGTGGATCTGGGTACCATCATTTGCAACAGGGAAGATGCTATCTATTTATTTTCTTTTTAAAAGCAGTCTACTTCATTTGTCCATGGTAATGGTGCTTGCTCAGTAGTATGTGCGTTATTCATAAAGGAAGAGGACTGTTTCTCCATGCCACAAAGTTCATAGTGATTCTCCTTTGATTATGTGGGTAACACTCTGAGGAATGAGATGATATTTTTAAATTGAAGAAGTGGGGTTTTTTTCAGATGGTCCAGAATTACTTTCTGCTCCCACTAAAAAACCTTTGCAGCTGCAGCCTTAGTGTGATGTTCATCCTTGAGAATCCTCCTACAAAGGGACTCATGCCTGAGCTCAGCTCTGGTCATCTGGGATGTGGGATCCTGCAAACATCATATCTCATCACTTCAAAACTTTTAGGGGTGTTTAAAGCACCAGTGAGATCAGTGCTATTTCTCTGGGTGACAAATGGAAAAGACTGATTTCATCTGGTGTAAGGAAAAAATCGGGCAGGTCTGCAGGGTGCCTCCTGCTGTGGCTACAGACTGAGTGAAACTGCTCAGTTTCCTGAATTCTCCCTTTGGCTGTAAAAACAATGCCTAATGGCCTAATATGCCGCTACCCTCCATCTCCAAACCAGACACCATGGGCATCCGAGACACATAAAATTAGGGGGTTTTTGTCCATTTCTGATCCTACTGACATGGAGCTTAATTCAGTGGGATAAGAATTTGGCTCTTAGTAAAGGTTCAGTGTTTATTGCATTGAGGGTTTCTTTGATAACTTTTTTAAAGAGCATAGAGCAAGCACAGTACTGCTGGACGGAGTGAGTAAGACCACTTCTTCTGGGCAACAGCTTTTGGAACTGGAATTGAGCAACCAGGATAATTTTCTCAGCAAAAAACTAATAATACTTATTTTAACTAGAGACCCATTTCCCCTTTGGAAGAAGGAGCTTGGGGAAAAGCTATTCTGGAAATGTAGGAAAAAAACCCAAACAACCTAAGAAAAAAAAGAAAAACTATAAAACTATTTTTTATTTTACATGAAATCATTATTTTTCAGACTGTATGGCAAATAGGGAAGTTTCATGTTGAATAAAATTTTTCATACTGACATGGACATTTCTAAAAGACATGGAACAAATATAAAAATAAACTCATACAGGGTTACTGTAGCAATATGGACAAAACTGAAGGGAGCAGATCCCCTTTTGAATCCAGCAGTACAAACTTTCACACTTTAGGTGTGAGAGTCCAAGTGCTCAGTAATCCACAAGTTGTCCTCTCAGAAAAATGTCCAAAATGCCAGGCTATAAGGTTGGCTGTCCAAACTGTGCCTCATAGACAGGTCAAATGAAACTTCTGCACTAAGAAAGTAGCTCTCCTGGATCCAAAGTCAATGGGCAATTTCTATGCCATGGGGTGGGACAGGTAGAGCAGCAGAAGCTGTGGTGATGAGCACAGGTGCCTCCTGTACCTGCTCTGCCACCAGCCAAGCCCTGCACCCTGTTTTCTGAGAGGTGTGGTGCTCCTGACCTCTTGAATGCATTGGTACTTGAGGGGAAGAAAATTCATTGTGGCAGCTATGGAGGATACAGAAGAGTCTCTCTTGAGTGCTCATGTGTCCAACCTCATATAAGTCATGAACATTGATTGTGTAAGAAAACAGGTGAGGCTTATGGTATAGTCTGGTGTCTAGGACATTGGTCTGAATTTTCCAGTCTCTGCTTTGAAGCAACTTCAATGGGGAAAACCAGAAGATGTCCCATCAGAATCAATGTCACTGTGAGAGCAGTAGGACCCCTGTGATTTTAAGGCCTATCTTTAAATCAGAAGAAGGAGTGGATGCTTGCCTCTAACCTCACAATATTTATTCAGTATGGCATAAGGATGCTCTTTTCCTCTTTTGTGTTGTTTCAGAAATGGTTTTCAAGTCAGCTTGTAAGTCTTGCCTGAAAAGTCAAAGCAAAAAAAATATTGCAACGCCAACAAAATGATCCCTTCCACATTTTATTTCAGGTGAAACTGTTGACTAAATTTGACTTGACATTACAAGTGTTTGCACCTTTCTGTGACTAAGTGATTCCTTACACACGCTGTGCTGAGCTCTAGCTTGAATTTTGCTGTTCTTTCATCCTCTTTGTATCCTGCTTTGGGACTGCAGTCTGACTGCATCAGTCACTGCACCACAGCCTCCTCTGTAGGGACAGGTTGTGCTATCTTTGTGGGTGCATTGACTTTTCCAGCAAACTGGTTTCCATGATAAATACCTGAGGCACTAAAGTACTGGTTTCAGTTCTCAAGAAATCCTCATTAAACAACAGTTGCCTATATATATTTTACACTACCAGATGTTTCCTTTGCTCTACAGTTTGTGGAGAACATAGGAATTGATCTCTCAGGAGTGTTGCTAAAAGCCCCAGCCACTTTGTTTTGTTTTCACCTGGAGAGTGTATATGTCTTTTTGGCAGATATGATCTGATTTCTGGGCAGTTCCTGGCTGAAAACACTATCATAAGAACCAGCTTCCCTTTGCCTGTGATCGAGCAGCAGCCAGCAACCATCAATACCCATTATTGAATTTCTTAGCTGGTGTGCACTGCGCTGGACCAGAGGCAGACCTTCATCTTCAAAATGTAGGGCATGTGGATACAGACCTTGGGCACATTTTCAGCCATGAAGAAATGATTCTGTACTATTTGCTTGCACCCTGGCACTCTCCATCCCCACCGGGATGTCATATCTTGCTAGAGGATTTTTACGTGGAAATCTGGGCTTCCCTGTGGCTCCCCTGCCTCTTCTTTCCTGCCAACCTACAGCTTATTTAAGCTCCTGCTGAATGTGTGAACTCAGCTGGAGGGGGGTCTGTTTCCTTTTCCTACTTGCTACAGACCGCACATCTCAAAGCACATGGAAGGCAGATGATTTGGCCCTTGCCCTCTTCCAGAAGCTGCTGCTTCAGGGAACCACAGGAGGTGTTTCCATCTCTGTTGTCTGCACTCCTCATCCAAGAAATGAGCAGATTTTCTGCCTCATTCCAAATACTGCCTCTTTATCCAAACCACCACACGTGGGCCCTCCTTTTGTCGTTATCTGCTGTTAGCTCTTCCTCTGCAACTGCAGGTTCCCCTGAAAGTGAAGTGGCAGCCTCTTCGTGTGGGATAACTTTGTGGAGACCCACAGTGGGGCAGCTTTGCTACTGTGAATGTCCCTGAGAACTCAGCTGCCCTGCTGATCAGGGCTCTCAGAAGAACCAGCCCACGTTCATGCTGTGGGTCTTGGTAGCACCTAGCACCTTCCAGGACCTGGTGTGTTCCATGGCTGTATCCTGTCTCATCACAATGGCCTTAATTCTTGAGACTTAAGTCCTCCATCCCAGTACCAAGGCTGCCAGTGCTCCAACCTGTACCTGTGCATCCAGTGCCTGAGGAGAGGTCTGTGAATAAAGAAAGCCCCTTAGCAGTTATCTCCTCTAAGCAGTCTCCTAGCTCTCAAAAACATCAGTGTCAGTGTCAGTTCATCACTCTGTCAGGAGATGGTGAATGGTGTTTTACTGCCCCGTGAGAAAACAGCCTGGGCAAAATGGCCATGAGGAGCCATAGAAAACTGACCAGAGCATCCCTGTCCCTCAGTGCCAAAGCTGTGACTCACCCTGCTTAAGACACTCCCTGGCTTGAACACTATCTCCTTGCCCTTTACATTTAGAAGAGTAGAAAATGCTTCCTGTGCAATGTCATGCTCTTTAAATAAACATGGAACTGTTCTTCCTGTTTATTAAATCATCTTTAGACCAAGTGCAAGGTCCTGCATTTGGGTGAAGGCAATCCCAAGCACTGATGTAGGCTGGGCAGTGACTGGCTTGAGAGCAGCCCTGAGAAAGTATCTCTTTGGGAGTGCTGGTGGATGAGAAGTTCAACATGAGCTGTCAGTGTACACTTGCAGCTCAAAAAGCCAACCAGGTCCTTGGCTGCATCAAGAGAAGCGTGGCCAGCAGGTTGAGGGAGGTGACTCTCCCCCTCTGCTCTGCTCTCGTGAGACCCCACCTGGAGTACTGTGTCCAGTTCTGGAGCCCCTGTTACAAGAAAGCTATAGATGTGCTGGAGTGTGTCCAAAGAAGGGCCATGAGGATGATCAGAGGGCTGGAGCACCTCTCCTATGAAGACAGACTGAGAGAGTTGGGGTTATTCAGTCTGGAGAAGAGAAGGCTCTGAGGAGACATTATTGTAGCCTTCCAGTATCTGAAGGGGGACTACAAGAAAGCTGGTGAGGGACTTTTTAGGATGTCAGGTAGTGATAGGACTAGGGGGAATGGTTTCAAACTAGACAAGGGTAGATTTAGATTAGATATTAGGAAGAAGTTCTTCACCTTGAGGGTGGTGAAATGCTGGAACAGATTGCCCAGGGCTGGTGGACTCCACATCCCTGGAAGTTTTTGAGGTCAGGCTGGAGGGGGCCCTGAGCAGCCTGGTCTAGTGGGAGGTGTCCCTGCCCATGGCAGGGGGTTAGAACTAGATGATCTTAAAGGTCCCTTCCAACCCTGAAAATTCTATAATTGATTCTATCAATCTTTAATTTGGGACATCAGTGAGGGTTTCTGTGTGTTCTTCAGTTGCCTTCCTCCAACAGCTTCTGTCTGTGTGTATGAGCTCTCGTTCCCTGCTTTTACTGGCTGTAGCACAGATGGGCCTCTTTATTTAGTGCCATCAGTGAAAATACTTAATGAGCAGATTCTCTCAGTTAGTTTGTGTTGGGTATTTCTAATAGCCAAAGTCAAAGAAGACACTGAGCTGTTTTTGCAAGAATGCCAGTGCTGGAACATCAGCCTGTGGCTGGAAGTGCTCAGGCACAGTGTGTGTAACCCTCTTTGGGCTTTATCGCTCAGCTGAGATATTCAGCAAGATGGAAAAGAGGCAAAATCGATTTATCAGCTGTGGAATTCAGGAACATACAGTGTCTGTTGTTACAGATGGGTCCCAACGCCACATTCTGATTTTCAAAGCAAAGTATTAGCTTTATCAATTCTTTGGTTGGATGAAGATAGGATGTGAAATTCGATCGAGGATCAGCAGCCCAAAACTGTAGGTGTTTGCCCTTAAGATTTTAACTCTAGCCTATTAGTACTCCTTGCTTTTGCAGATATTGTAATAATGTTAAAGAAAAGAGGAACAGAGCATAGCACATTAAAAGAGTGACTCCTCTTCCAAACATACAGATTCTTGTTATAAAAGCATATTACAGGAAGTTATTTCTGCTTAGGGTTGATTTACTGAAATGAGATTTAAGCGTCATGGACACTTGTAGTGTATTTAGTGCTGGTTTGGGTTTATTTTCCTGGTTGCCATTCATTTCATGACATTTCCTGGGAGCTGGAGATGCAGCCAGACAGATCTGCTGAACACATGAATACTAAGGAAGTGGTTTCCCTAGTAACAATAACCACGTTCCAGCTCACACTACTTCTGCTCTTTCTTACGGAATTTGTTTGTGTGTTTCTCACTGGGCTAGATAGAGGAGACACCAAAATTGGAGTTGGCTAAAAGCATCCAGGATCAGTTTACTGGAAGTGGGGAGAGTAGAAAAAATGGCTGCTACAGTTGCAAGTTGTATCAATACAGAGTTTGGCTTTCTTTTGGTTTAGGGCAGTAATCTAGGGGCATGCTCACAGCTGCCACAGAGCACGGACTGAACAGACTCCAGTTCAACTCAGATTCTTAATTCTTATTTCAGAACTTTTTTTTTTTTTTTTTTTGACTACGTGCAGCTTTGAGACAGTGATCGATTAATGGAAAGCCAAGTCGGGGAACAAATGTACTTCATACAAATGAAGTATGGCAATCTCAGTGTGGGACTCACTGCTAGCACTTTGGAAGGCAAATTTAGCAGCATTTAGGAATGTGGATGGATGTGCTAGTAGGGGGTTGTCTGGCTGGCATGCCCTTGCTAGTAAAGAAGAAGGGAGATGAATTCTCTAATACATTGCGAAGTCTTCTTCAAAGAAAGAAGCAATACCACTGTTCAGATAGGGGATCCTGGTGGGCATGTTATGTATGATCATTAAATCTGGCTATCTTTTCAGTCTTCTAATCAACCAGTCTATTTATTGCTCACTTGAAGCCAGGTAGAGCAGTTTGCAGCACTTATCCCAGGTATTAAATCTGCTTCTTCAGGCACTGAAAAGCTGAATTCCTGGATTTCATTAGACATTGTTCAGATATGTATATTAATCGTTGTGCCACTTTTTGAGTAATTTTGTATATTTAAAACTAAAAGGTTAGTATTACCTGTCCCTTCTCCATAAAGCTGTGTCTTTCCTAAGATGCATTTGTTCCTGAGCAAGCTGAAATGATTTTATCTGTTGCTAGAAGAAAAAACTGATAAGGGCCAAACTGCAATCAGCTGTGAGTTTAATGTTAATAACATGTCAGACATTGTGCAGAGAACAGCCATGCTTTGCTATTTCAAGATTTTTAACCACAAGGAAATGATGACATTATATCAAAGCTGACATATGTAACACTAGTCATACAGATATTTACAGCTAAAAATGATAAGCTTGATGCTGGGAGATGCTGCTTTTAATGGCAGCTCTGGGTGTTCAGAGTCTTCGGATCAGACTAAGATCATCTCAACAAATCACAGTGAGAGAGACAGAGAGGAAATGGCTATCAGAAAACCAAAGACCAGCTCGGATTTTATCCTTATCAGACTGAGATGAGGTGGCTCAGAGCAATAGACCTCAACAATAGTTCTTTTCCCAGGCTGTATCAAATATCAAGAGTGGCCAATGCACTTTAGCTCAACCATATAAATAAACATGAGCACATCTTTAATTAGAACTTGCACTCACCCAGCATGTATAACTTCCACTCTCACAATACTATCCTCCCATCTCACAAAATAGCATATCTTAAAATGGGAATTTTAAGCAGTTGTATTAGGTTTTTCTCCCGTAAACCAGTTGTGTTGGAATCCTTATCAAACAAAATCAGTCTCAGACCTGTCCACAACTTGATCTTGGCAGAGAACAACACTGGTTTGTGCTCTCAGGTTCATTGACAATAGTGAAATTATGTTGTTGTCTTCCAAGCTGAACATGTGTTAAGTCCATGTGAAAATACATTACATTCTTAAATTAATAAGAAAGCAACAATTATTAAAATCTGCCTTTTGATTTTACGGCTTCCCTGAATATACAGGATTTTACAAATTATTGTACACTTTAGAGAGGTTTTTTTTTATTATTCTTAGTGCAAAATAATCTTTCTTGTTAATACTGAACGATTAAATAAATCCAGTTGGTTTACATGTCTGACAACATGTGCACATGAGCAACAATCCTATACATGCATATTCAGATTTGAGTGTGAATTCAGGTGAGTATGGGAGCATGGCTGTATTCAATTCTGAAAATAATAATCCAGCTCCTAATTATGTAAATGGTTGGCTATGCTGATTTAAGTCAATATATTTATTCTTTGTTTCCTAACATCAATAGTCCTATAGACTTTAAGTTGCCAAAGCTGAATCAGATCTGTAGTAGAAAATTTAAGACATTTACCACTCTGTCCAATATTTTTCACAGTGGTGCAATGTGGTTCTTCCAGTGTAACAAAAGCTATGAATCATTTAAAAATGTATGATGCCTTTTGTGTATCAGATATTTTTCTCATGAATAAGGAACTTTTCACTATAGGAAGACTTTTAAATGACTCTGGCTTGTTTCCCAGTCTATTTCTAGGCAAAAATTTACTGTAAAGAGAGAGGTTTTGCATCTGCCCGTGTCAGTTCTCCAGTGTATTGAGGTCAGCTTCCATTCTCCTTGGCTCTGATGCCTGCCTGTATAAATACAAATTCCATTTCCATCCTATTATTTTTCTAATCAAGGGTCTGTCATGCAAAAGAAGATCTGAGGTGACTATGTTTTCCATTATGCAAAATATTCCATTATGATAATATCTTCAGGACAGTTTATAAAGGTGTCCTGTCCAAAGAAATCACAAATGAGAGCACTGAAATAGTAGACAAATCCTGCATAATTTGCCCTCTCATTTAACATTCAGGCCACAGAGTTCACCCTAATTTGTCATACACATTTCCTCTGACATTCTCGATCTGCACATACGGTTAAAATAAGAATTGGCAGCTTTCACTGAATAGACTTCTGTTACGTGCTTATCAAAAGAAGAAGAAAGGGGTTGTAAAATGCAGTCATATTTAGTATATCCTTTGCTTTCTTTTGCTTTCTCTGCTAAACTCATGCTTAGTAAAATCCATAGTCAATGAAATTTACCTTTTGAGCTCAAGTTGTTTCCATTCAGAACAAAGTAAAAAAGACGCCAGCAAAGCAAACCTGGTATTTCTTAGAAATTCTCTTTTCTTTCTTATGCCAAATCCCAAGGGGCAGGGCTCCACAGAAGGGGAGTTTATTTTCTAAATCCTTTGAACACAGAGCTCTTACATTTTCTAGGACAATGTTTTCTTAGACAATCTCAATATTGTACCTTTGTATCAATACTTTTGTCATAAAGGTGAATACACACACATTTTATTGTCTATATTTATTTCCATCAGATGTCGTTTCAATTATTCAAATACAAATTAGCTCACGAGCAGACTCCTGTGAAGACTTGTGTCTGAGTATTGGCAAGCACATCACATTTCTGCAGTTTCTGTGTATTTGATTTGTATGTTCTCTTTTCTTATCATTCAGATTTGTATATGCCTGTGTGCTAAATACATAGGACAGTGAATCTACACTGACTTATTTGTTTGGAAAATTTCTGAATTTGTGAGATTTCTATACATTTTTAATGATGATGGTTGTTTCTGACTATTTCTATAGTCAACTGAATATTAGGGCTGTAGAAAACATAAGCATTTTAATATTACCCAAAATATGTAAATGATTCTTTTCTTTCCTGGATGTTCTATAGTGTCCTTCCATGTCTGGGGAACAACATACCATTGCAGGTCCTTCCTATTCAAGGATTTTTCCACTATTAAGAGAATAATTTAAGGCAATGCCCAGTCATGCACTTGGTATCAGTTTTTAGGCCTTGAATGCATTTCTTCTTTTTTTTTTTTTTTTTTTTCCTTTTTTTGGTGTCATATACTGGTATGATCTGCAGTATAGTTGCCAGTTTAACCTTTTAAATTGAAGTCAGCCTCTTGCCTGTATTTTCTGACTCAGTCTCTGATCTTTTCAAATGTTTTCCGTTTCTACCTGCAATCTGTTGAAGAGCTTCCTCTCAATCGTTTCCAGTCTTTCGCAGTTTTATCTCATTAAATGGAGCTGGTCTAAGCCCATGAGGTAATAATAAATTTGAAAAAAAACCAAAACAACCCACATATGGATACTAGATGTTATTATCCTTATTGATCCATAACCTCACCAACTACTGTGCAGCATTTGTGACTAAGGTACATTCATTCATCTTTACAGTACCACTGATTCTGAGCTGATTGATGCCAATGTGGATATAACCACATGTAGGGCCAGACTTCTTTGTAATTTCCCTTATGTTATGTCAGCACAGTATGTATTCCTCCAAGATGCAGGCATTTCAACTTCTTGAAACTCCTTTTCATTTTCTTGGAACTAGTTTTAAGTTTAGTCCACAAAAGCAACTTTCCAAGGTGGTAGATAATCCTTTCATTAAATTAGACATATTTGCCAGTGGTGCCATATCATTTACATTTACTGAAATGCTTTGCCCTAGATCTTTCAAAATTATGCCCTCCAAGCCATCTAACAGCAACATTCAGCTTTATGATGAGAACTGAGTGTGGCTGTATATCCCTTACTCCTAAATCAAACTTTGACAATCACAATAGCTTGTTTTTAGTATTTCGTACCAACTACAGGAATATCAGTACAGACCATTTATAATTACATATATCTGAAATAATGATATCCACACATTCTATATTATATCAACTCAAACCAAGTCAGATGTTTTCCTCTAACAGCTTTAAGCCATCTTTGTTGCCCCCACCCCTCCCTGCCCAAGTAGTTGTCAAGTGATAATTTGATCAGCACAATTTGTCCCACTGTTTCTGGCCCTCTTCCTCAGAAAATGATCTGAATCTGTTGGTAATTCCGTTCAGGATGAATTTTGCTGCCAGTGACTAAAGCTAAACTTCTGTAATTATCTGTATCAACAGGATATTCCTTCTTTAAAGCTGGTAGAGGTACTGACTTTAGCTACTTGCCCGCTGCCTCCTTGTGTTCCTGTATATCCAAGTATCTGTTTTTCAGTTGCTTTCCTGGTGCTTGAAGCCTTCAACAGCTTGGCCATTACACTGCCCCTGTGGATACTCCACTTCTGAGTACTTCACTGATTTTCTTGATTTTCTTCTGCACAGTTTAATTAGAACCAATAGGTCAAATAGCATAACTATAAGGATCTTTCAAGTTGGCAATATCAATATAGTTTGTACTTTATTAAAAAAATTATCAGACCAAAGCCCATCTTATCACATTTGGTATGCATGGCTAATATGTACAAATTTATACCCTTTTTCTTAAGTCTGATTTCTTCAAAGATAGTTCCCAAACAAAGTTTCACATCTTCATCGGACATAAGGATACATCTTAAACTCATCCCACGTGCACTAATGTGTCTTGGCATGCAGTCAAATTTTAAATTCTTGATTGCAGCAGGCAGTTGTATGAAGCATGAAGGCCAGCACAGGCCATGAATTCTGCTCTGTGGATCTCAACAGTTTAGCAGGAGATATTTGGATGGGAGCTTGCTGCATCCATTCCTTCTGCTGTTGCTACTGCCACAGCCAGTGCTTCTCTCCTGCTGTCAGTGTTCCCAAAAGCAAGCCAGCATGGCATTGGTTGTACCTGGCTACAAAAGCACTCACAGTACTATCTGCTCTCTCTTCTCCTGGTGGTTCTGACCTTAACTGAATTTGGATGGAGAAGCTGTACAAACAGATTAGTTAGTAGGGCATAACAGGATACTGCACAGCTGCTAATCTGTGGTAACTGCTCATTCTTAACTTTTGGCAAGTGCAAGTGAAACAGAGATATGAAACTGTAAGAACTTCTGCATCTCACAGGCTGCAACTCCATACTTGAGCTGTGGTCACACACAAAACCCAAAGCACCTCTGTCTGTAGTCCTGGGCATCCAGCTCCAGGCAGATGCTCACTGCAAGATCTTTGCAGATAACATCATACTTCATAGAATCATAGAATCTGCTGAGTTGGGAAGGACCTATCAGGATCGTCAAGTCCAACTCCTGTCTGTGTGTAGGGCACCCCCAGGATCACACCATGTGCCTAAGAGAATCATCCAAATGCTTCTTGAACTCACACAGGCTTGGTGCTGTGACCACGTCCCTGGGGCGCTCGTTCCATTGCTCAGCTGCCCTCTGTGTGAAATTATTTAATTCTTCACCATTCCTAGATGCCACACAGTCTAAAGCCAGTAAAACAGCCAGGCTTTCTAAACCAAACTGGAGAGAAGCTTCAGCAAGCTCAGGCTCATGATACTGCTGTGCCTGGTCAGACCTGAGCATTGCCGGCCCAGGTCAGTCCAAACACTGCCTGTTCCCTGGGCAGGAGCTCATCCATTGCTGGATGAATTTGAAAGGTGGGCCTGCAAGAGAGAGTATTCTACCTGCTCAGTACCAAAGGGATAAGAGTACCACAGTATATTCCCTGGAGGAAACAGTTGTAGTTTCTTGGCTGTGAGCATGTGAACAGAGCTGCACTTTCTGTTTTCCTATTTATATATTTTTACTATCTATTATCTGTAAAACAGTTCTTTTAATTAAATAGCAAAGAATGTGTTTGCTTAATTCTACTTTATTTTGCAAAAATATTTTATAATGGAAATGATGGATTCTGGTGTCTGCCAGCTCCCTAATACCCTTATGTGTTTTAGAATGTAGGCAATTAGAGTATTCATGTGGTAATTCCTCCATTATACTTTCACATTAATATGATCATTTCTTCTGAATTGTTTAGTCAAATTAATTGCATTAAGCCTTATTTTGGGTATATGGAACATGCAATGAAGGGAGTTATTAAACTACCAATTTTTATCTCACTTAAGAATTGCCTTAATAGCAATATTCAGGAAAGCTGGTTCCTGATATGATATGGTGATAGCTCAAAGTTTTATATATGTTGTGTTGGCAGGCATCCTGTGAGATAATAGAAAAGATCTACTCTTAGCTAGGGAGAGGATGAGATGTGAAGTTTTTTCTGCTGGAGAGCATATGCCTTCATACATCAAAGCCTTTAAAATTTTCCACAGAGCAGAAGGGAAACGGGACATTTTATCACCTGGGGTGCTGCCTGCTCCCTACTGCTTTGCCTGCCCAACAGCTCCCCAGGGCAGAAGCAAAAGCAGTTTAGATCAGAGGCTAGAAGTGGGAGCATACTCCTGGCTATGGCTGTGGGTATCCACTGACAGCAGATAGATGCCAGGACAAAAAAAAAAAAATTATAACCATTTTTCTTGGGAACTTCATAAGGACAACAAACACTAATAATAAAGATCTATCCTGGGCGATTGTAAACTGAGTACCTGCAGGAGACATCTCTCCAGTCTTTAAAGGCTCTGACTTTCAACTCCAAATCTTTCTACTTTACTGGCATGGCATGGAAATAAACTGCAATCAATTAACACTGCCAGTTACTTGACTGCCATTATAAAGACTCGTTCTAAGATAGGATAGATGTCTGGCTACAAAATGGGAATCTCCTAAAATACAGACCCAATTTCTTTGTCATTAGTGTACAGCAACATGAGAAGGCTCCGCGTGACGAGTTCAGAGGCAGGGGCTACCCAGGCTGCACAGAACAGGTCAGGGAGCAGCAGTGAGGAAGACGTGTCTGTTTCCTGAGAATGTGAAAGGGGACCCTGAACAATGTCAGATGTGAACAACGTCAGCTATGAATCTGGAAGGGTGACGCTTTTATTTATTTTTACTGGGTGATTATCCACTTGTGAGAAATACCGGCCAAGACTTGGGTCTGGGAAAAATAATTACGTCTGGAATTTATCTTGATAAAATATAAATGCAGATTATGTTCCTTGGGTCAAAATCTGTTAGCGTAAGTATGAGATTATGAGTTCCTTGGTTCTTCACTGCTTTAAAAAAAGAGAGGCTCTTTAAAGAAAAAGCAGGAGTACTACAATGATTGCTATGTGCATAAAGAGAAAATTTGCTGATTAGGCTGGTAGGTACTTTTACAGAATACTTTGTTGATTTTAGGTGTCATGTCCATGATCTCAGCCAAAAGGCTGTTATCACAAGCTCTGTAGTAAAGAACCCTCCTCATGATTCACCTTTTTGTTTCTAAAACATCATCCAGTTCTCTGGGACTGTTGGGCCCAAGAAAAATGGAAAAATGTGGGAGATGATCCTTTTAAAGGCAAAGTACATGCTGAAGGATAAATATTTTTCATATGCTGTCTGCTGCAGCCAAAATACTTTTTCATAAATACAAGAGGAGGGTTCATGCTAGAGGCTATGTACCCAGGAAACTTCCACTTCAAATCACAGCCAAATTTTCTCTGACTGCCTTGAGATAAAGTTACCACCCAACAGAGAAATCAAGTCACACAAGACAGTAAGCAGCAAAGTTAAAATGATGTTCCAGAGTTTCTCAGCAGCAGGCAGCTATCCCCTCACAACAAAGGAGGAGTATGGCCAACAGAGAAATACGGACCCTTCAAAAACAGTGGTCTCCAACCCAGCCTGACAGAGATGGCAAGTCTGCTGTGCACCACTGTCCTTGGGGCTTTCCTTCCTATTAACTGATAATGTGTGTGCTGCTTACACTGCCTGATGTGGATTTAAATTGCTATTGACAATAGCATGCTGAGAGAGACATTTATTAGTTAGAGCATAAAAGGGAGATAGGGAGAGACAACTAAGCAAGTAAGTACACAGATAATACAAACATGCTTAGGATGTTTGTCGCATTGATTACTTTTAAGAGAAAAGAATATATATTAAGGAGGTTGTATACTACTATGAAAGAATACTGTTTAGGTGATAGCCTGGCCACGGGCTAATACTGTGACTTTAAATAAACCCATTGTAAAGAGTTCTGCTATACACAGCTGGGAAGGAGGGGGGTGATAAATGATGGCCCCAGGTCCTTTTGCCCCTCTTTTCAGAGAACTAAATCAGCATCAAGGTGACTCAAGGTCTTTTCTACTCCTAGGTCTCTCAGCTGGTGCAACCCTTTGCAGTACTGGAAGGACTAAAATAAGAGGGATTTCTCCCCATATTTGCCAGCTCAGCAGTTAGGCCAGTTGTGTCTAGACTTTTTATTTCAAGTCAGAATAACTAATGATCAAATTTGCTTTGTGAAGATGCAGTCCAAACTGCAGCTTCGTGACTGCCTGACACACACCAAAGCTGAGGCTGTTGCTGACAAGAGCCATCCTCTCCTCTCTCATTTTTCAGCTTTCACCTTCCCTTTCCTCTCTGCTGGCACTAACACCCCTGCAGCCATGCCAAGAGCTGGAGAAGGAAACTGAAGCAACTGGAAGTGCAGTGGGATTTGCTGGTAAGTTTTCAGCTGGGGCAGCACAGTGCTCTGCTTCTCCCCACTGCACAGACAGCAGGGGTGGCAGAAAGGGCCTGGAGTGGAAGTGTGGGACCGACTCCCTCAGGGGGCTTAAAACAACTGCGAGTCACAGCCCAAAGCTTTCCAGGGAGGAAAAATAGGCCTCAGGAAAAAAAAACGTGTGTGCCAGCTTTAGGTTAAATTCCCTCTTCTATCACAGACTTCCTACCTGGCTTTGAACAGGTCATTTTAATCTCTGCCTTAGATTTCCCTCTCCAAAACAAAGACAGAGCAGTACTTTTATCTTTCAGAATAAACACGTCAGACATTTGGAGGTGCTGAGGTACCCAGGTACTCTGGGAAAAGGGGCACTGACAGACTTTTGATAGGTCTACAAATATTTTTAGAGTGCTTCTGCCTCAAGCTTCCCTTTTTAATGGCCTTAATTGTAGACAGCATTAGTGCTGCACAGCTAAGCTCTTTGTAGTTTAACATTTTGTAAGTATCCACACTTCTAATAAATCATTGGTGTAACTGAATTCCTGGTAATAGGATTCAAGGTGTAAAGATGAGATATATGGCAAAGAATGGAAGGGGTTTTTCAGGCTTTGAAAATGTTTTCACTGTGTTTCAAGTTTCAGTAACTTTTGTGACGTCACTCAGAGTGAGCAAGCACACCAGGATGAAAACACCAGCTCTGGTTTATTTTACATGCACTTACCTTACAATCAGTCGTACCATAGCACTACTCACTCCAACCAAACCTCTGAGATCAATGCAACTCATCAGACCTGACATTGTCATCTTTTTTTCCAACAGAGCTAATTTATGGTTTTGTTTTGTGACCAGATCCATCACTTACAGGGCTTCAGCCTAATAAACTTGTTTTAATAGAGAGCAGAGTGGTTGTTTGGACCACAACCATTTTTCCAGAAATGGATGATAGTACTGCATCAACACAGTCATTGTGGTCCTCTCCCTAATCTAAAAGGTTCTGCTTGCAGAGTAATATTTGAAATATTTATCCCTAGAAAAAATATAGTTGGTGTAGCCACAACAAGTGGTAAAATATATTTTTTTTTCCCTCAGAATTTGAGATTAGAATGTCTATATTTGTAGCTAAAGGAGAATACCACTAGAAATATTTACTAAGGTGATAATACCGTTACAAGGGCAGATCTCCACTCAAAGCTCTTGTATTTACAATATTCAGATGACAGATTACAGATTAGTTACTGTGGGAGACATCTGTCCAACTCTGGCAATTTGATTTTAAAGGGCCCATTACCAGAAAGCACTGGCACTAGCACTTTTCACATATAAGATTCAGAAAAGATAGTGGGACCAAAGGTCTTCAAATGTATTGGGCTGTTTCTGAAACCATTCATTTACATTTTCTCTCCACCTTTACCACAAGTTTGGTTGGGTTTTGGGTTTTTTTTTGACCTTGGAAACACACATCTTTTCTGAACATTTAAGTTCCTGCATTTAGAAAATAAGGATTAACAACATAGATACAAAGCTGCTCTGATTTTATTGATATTTGGAGCTTTTAGAGCTCTAATGGGTGGCACCATAGATGGCAGAGTTTTTTACATTTTACTGAAGTGATTTATTTTTCAGCTGGCCACAATGTTGTGCTTCAAATCTTCAATGAGTGTGGAGTTGCCAATTTGAAGAAACAACTGATTTAACTAAATGATTTTTCAAAGACATCTGGAGAAATTGGTGCAGGCCCATCATGGAGACAAATTTGTATCAGGCTGAGTGCCTCATATTGATTAAGCTTATGTCAGCAAGAAATCAACTTGCTAATTTGATGAAAGGCACTTTTAAACTGAAATAAGAGTGTCTACACAGGGGGTTAGTTTAATATTGGCACTTTTTTTCCCAAATAAGACAAGCCTTTAAGCCTCATATCCCCAGTGCTGTGCATTTCAAAGGAAAAAAAAAAAAAAGAGAGAGAGAGAGAAGTGGCATAGTAGACATGGCAAAAACAATTAGGTTTAAGATCTATCTTGTCCTTGGCACTTTGAGTGCTACATTGTCTCAGAATTAGGCTTTCTATGGTTTGCAGCATCTTGAAGTCTAGTGCTATTTACCACATTATGGGGGAACATGGTTCCTTCACAGTTTTAAAATGGCTCAAACAATGCTGACTGGCATAACCCAGAGATGTGGGTTCAAGGCTGTGGTTTCATTTGCCATCACGTGTCCTTGGCATGTGTAGGCACAGTGCACTGTTTCAGACTTTTAAGCAAATATTGAAGTCAGACTCTGCATATTTAAGAAGTCATGACACATTTAAAGAAGAAGCTACACAACTCTAAAAGAGTATATAAATAGAAACATGAAAAACTTTTCTTGCACAAAGTTTTTCTGTCTAAATATAGTAAGTTACAAAGTGACAATGTCCAAGAGAATCACATTAGAAAAATGCTTCCTGAATTTTAACAGTGATTTCAGAATTAATTGATAACAACACATAGGATCCTGAAGGTAGGCAACACTTCTTTTTCCTTCCCATCCCTTTCTATTGCCTTCTATTCAGGGTTCATATTTTTACCTATATAATTCCTCATTTATTAAAGACCTTCCAAAACTGAAGAGTAAACAAGAGTAAACATTGTCTTTTGCACTTTGTTTTAGATGATGTGCAGGTGGAATTTCCCTTACTTTCCAAGGGTGTGACTGGACATTGCTTCCAATGTTGTGACTACCACTGTGAGTCTTAAGCAGGAAAAATAGGTGTTTTCCTCTGAACATGCAGAAGTACAAAAGCATGCCAGGATCTTCTGAATCTGGGCTGTGGCTGCTGAGACAAGCATGCTGAGACCAGGCAGCCCTGACATGACTTGGATCAATCCAGTGTGGGTCTTTGGGATAAGGAAGAAAACCTTGATAGACACTAAATCAGGATATGGCCAGCTGAAGGGAAGAGAAAACCTGGAACACTGAGATGATGTGGCTTGTCCTGCTGGTCTTCAGTGCTGGGAACTCTGTGTTAGTTTTCCTAATGTCAGCAATACCACATGAAACTACACTGAATTACAATGACCATTCCAGCAGATGGTAAATGTGTGGCTTTCCACAAATAAAAAAAAAAAAACAAAAAAACACCAAATCTAGTAAAAATGACACAATCTTGTTAGTCACTATGGAAAAAAAACATGTCACAAAGTCCAGAAGCTAAGAGTCCAGATGCCACTGATGCCTGATAGCTTCATGTTCTGACAGGGGCACGAGGGGAGAAGAAGACTAAACTGTGCAGAATGACCCCCTGTGACAACAGGGAATGAAGCTCCAACAACCTCAAGGTAACATTAACTACCGTGAACTTTGTGATTTTTCTGACATGGTTCTTTTTGTCCTCCTTGAAGAGGATCAGGCTAAGACTGGTTTATCTGAGGCCCACATGAGATATCTGGTAGATTCCTAGAGGTGCTGCAGTGTCAAGCTGTCACTGTGCAGCCAGGCTCTGAGAGTAGGGGAAATGCTAGCTAGAAAAGTCAACTTTAGAACTGGGGGAAGGTCTGGAACCCTAATCCTGTCTATCCTTAAGCCAATTCCTTCCACACAACTGGTCCAAAGTTTCTGAAAAGAATTTACTCTAAAATACAGCTCGCCCCTCCTATGTGAAAAAAAAAAAAAAAAAAAAAAAAAAAAAAAGTGTTTGGGAACGAAATTCTTACAAGCAGACCCCACTGGTACATTTCTTTCAGTCTTGCTGGGTGGTTAGCCTCTGTTTACATTGGTTAAATATTTAAAGCTATTGTTCCAAAGAAAAGCAAAAGCCCAAAAGATTTTTTCTAAGGGAAAACTTGAGATTGTCCTTTAATACGTACCAAGCCACATTCCATGGAGAAAGGCAGATTCAGGCTGCGAATTAATTCCTTCTCTGATCCCATCCTGCTCACTGTCTCAGTAACATTCATGGAAGAAAGTACATGCACACCTAAGACAGAGAAGAACAACTTCACTCCATCCCCCCCACCTCACACACATACCTTTCCAATTTGTGTATCTTGAAATACAGATGCAGAAAATACCATCTGAATCTTACTTACATCAGTGGAAACAGGGAGTAATTTCGGTGAAAAAACAAGGTAAGCAAAGCACAGCAAAAGCAGTGTCAGACCAGAAGTAAAAGCTCATCACATAATTTCTCCTTGCATCACAGCCTTGTGGAGCTCTACTCGCTTCCTTTGCATCTGTGAAATCAGCAGGTCTACTCCTGGGAGTAAGGATTGCTGGCTTAGGCCCTTAAATCAGCCTCTCTGTGTTTGAAGAACAAGAGCGAGTCTGTGTTTTCAGGCACCGTATGTAACCGTAGAACTCCTCACTAAAGAAAGGGAAATAAAAAGAGAATAAAAATGTTCGCATTCTCTCTGAACAAAATGAGCTGTGATCTGCAATTGCCCTTTTAAGAGTTGTGACTTTTTCTTGTTCTCCGGAAAACTTCTGGCAGTGGCAGCAGGGCTGCAGCCTGTGCCTCTCACCCCGGCACAGCACATGTCAGGGAAGGGAGGCAACATACGGCTTCAATTTGCAAGGGATCATCTACGGTTTCTTCTGAAGAGAAAAGAAAAGTGCAGCAAATCTCCACATACTCAATCTATCTTGAATAAACAGCATTAAGGGAAAAACGCTGTGGGTATTGGGAGGAAGAGACTCTTTGTAGACCGCTTTGACTGTGCATACCGTTTCCCCTCATGCCTCTTTAAAGCATAAAAAAATCACTGTGATGGAGGCTGACTTACACCAGTGCTAGTCAAGGCTTGCTCTTTATTGCCAGCCATGCTACATGCTAGGAGTTTGGGTTACAATAGGTGTCACACAGCAGGAGCAAATTATCACTGACTTCAGTGGCTAGAGCTGCGTTTCTCTTCTATTCCTCTTTTTCCTACAACCCCCAAATGCCAATAAAGTACAGTTTTTACTGAAATTGACATTCACAGACTAATACAGCCAATTAATAAAAGGCACATATAAATGCATCCGGGATGATCTTGAGGACAAGATAACCTGGGCCACCTGACAGTAAGAGAATTACTCTATCTGCATCAAATGCCTGGTAATAACAGCTGCCTCTGCACCAAGATGACTTTCTGAGCACTTGGCTGTATAGCCCTGAGACCCTTCATTGCAGTAAGTATTCTGGCTGATGATGGCATCATTGCTTAGAGTTCCTCTTCAGCTCCTACTGATTTTCTTTGCCAATCACTTCAAGTATTTGTTATTTTTGTCAGCACAGGCATACATCCAAGAGTCTTCTAGATGTTCCAAGAAATCAAGATAGGCTTTTAAATTTTAAGGATTTTGTTCCTCTAGCAAGGAATCTAAATCTAAATCTCACTAAATCTGTGAGAATCTATGGGCCATGGGCCTGGAGTGGATGGCTATGCCATTGTCATATTTCAAAGTAAAAAATATCCTATCATGCAACTCCAAAACTGCTTGGAAGTCTTGTCAGGATAATTTCTCTCCAGAATTTTGGTCTACAGATCTGTGTGTCAACTACTAGGGCCAAACAACTAAGATTAAGGAGTTTGTGTTACCTAGATTAAGGATTTTATCACCAGAAATATATGGTAGCTTTAATGTGTCAGTGCAAGAGGGTACCCTGTTTCATCTTACAATGAGATGTATGATGCTGTTACTAACTCTCCATTGCACTGCATTTGCATTCTTTGAACTGATTCTTCATCAAGCCTCCATGTCTGTGCATCATGAGGACTTGATATGACATACACTACCAGCCATAAAAGGAGAGATGCCAAAATGAGACCCACCTGAACTGTGGCCATGTACTGTCTCATCTGTAACCCCTTAGGTCACTCTGAGAGGTTTCAGAAATGTAATATACACACTGCTGCCCACCACAGATTACATACTTGAACCCTACTTGAGCTATCAGAAATCCTTTCTTTCCATAGAGAACTAATGCCCAGCTCCCCAGACATTAACTGTTTCTGTCAGCCAAAACTCTTGCTCAACATGAGATAGAAATTATTCAGCTTTTAACTTGCCACACTGTTTTATGATGATCATACTTTCAGCCCCTTATTTGACATTTAAATAATGAAATCTTGACTCAGCTAAAAAGCTGATTATCTGAGCATAACTTTTTCCTTCATTTGGTGGACAAACATAAATTTATGTTATCATCTGTGTTTAGATTTTATTCCTTTGGGAGGTCGCTAGCCTTACAACAAATATGGTTTGTGTTTATATTGCATTCTTTATATGTAACACAGTCATTTGAGATAAAGCTGAATTATTTCCTGTAGAGAGACAAGTTTTCCTTAAATGTTGTGGAAAGGAAGCATTCACTCTATCCTATTCCTGCCAGCCACTTCGAGGAAAACAAGAAAATACTGAAACAACTTTTCGCTTTCTTTCCAAAATTTAAAATTTAGACAGTTTGTTGGTTTGGTTGGTTGTTTTGGTGGGGGGGGTGTTTTGTGGTAGATTTGTCACCCCCCAAACCCTACAAAACAACATAAAACAGCAAAACAGAACCCTGAGGACAGCAGCCTGTTGAGGATTCTACCTGCATATAAACAATGTCAGACAACAGAACTCACGTTTCCCACTTGCCAGAGTCTTAATTTCCTCTAATGGATACTGTAACGAGTAAAACCAGCACATTATTTTGAATTAAAAGGTGACATTTCCTTTATGATACAATATTAAGATATGATTTTAATGCCTAAGTTCTAGTTTCTCTTAGAATGGAAGTTTGCATTTCCATGGAGAGTGGGCCTATGTTTAAGAAATACACTATTTGCTTGTGTAAGAACATGATTACCATTGTATTGACCCAAGCAGAGGTGGCACCCAGCACTGTCTCCTCTCTCCTGCTGTCACCCATGGTGGGTACCTAAGGAATCATTAAAAGAACAAGGCAGACACATAGCAATAGTCTTCTGAGGATGTGACATGCAGTACTAGGGTTGGATGAAGTAGTATTGTTTATTAGACCGAGACATACAGGTGGAAAAATTAGACAGTCTTTCAGCCCTATGAATGTTTTTCAGGTTAGAATGACCACATGCAGCTCTCAGTAAAGAACAGTTGTTTGACATTTGGTAAGCTATTAATTAAGACAGCTCTAAAAGGAAGATGGTAGCTGTAGAATACAGAGGATGTTAATGATGCAGAAGACGTTAAGGGTGGGAGAAATTGTAATTACCTAAACAAAAAGAAGAGACAATAACCTTATAGTCTATTGATTCAGAGAGAGGTAAGCAGGGGGGTAGAAACAGAAGGAAATTATAATCTCCTGTCAGACCAGCATCTCTACTGAGTTCCTGGGTTTGGATGTTGGGCAGAGTTAGGAAACCTAGCTCCCATGCTCACTTCTGTGGGATAAGTTCTGTAGCTTCCCTTCAGGATCAGGACTCAGAGGGAGAATGTCCTGTCTTCTGAGAAACTCCTTCACTCACAGCACAGTTTTGGTCTGTAAAGACCATCTCTAGGAGTTCATGCTGGTGCTGAGTGGTGGTTTTCAGCAACAAAACTACCAAGAACACAGCTGTGCACAGGATGAAATATGTTACAGTCCTGAAACTGCAAATATAAGACCAGAGGATGCTGGTGGTTTGATAGCAGGGAGTGTTCATTGATGCAGCAGTGGATGGGCATTTAAACACATTTTAATGTTTCTTGCTCAGGCAGGGTTTAAACTGATCCAGTGTTTTGGACCACAGAGAATTACACTTCTAATGATGACTTTTGTGGTTTGGGGTGCTTGAAATGTAGGACAAGTGCTTCTGGGAAGATTCTTTCCACACAGGACTTACTGTTATGTGAAAAATCATTAAACAATTATAACTGGCAAGCTCCTCTAGGAACTTTTCTGAACTCACCAGCTCTCAGCCCTTGTTCTACCCCCCCAACACCCCATCCATTCCCATTTCCACTTTTTCTTTCTGACTTGATCTCACCAATACATCTCTATATAAGCTTTAAACTGTTCTTCTCAAGTTGCATTTAGCTTTGGTAGTGTTACGATCCGTTATGATATTATTTTTTATATTTTATATTTTATATTTTTGTTTTGCGAGGAAAGATCAACCACTTGCTCAGAACCTGACAAATGAATTACAAAACTAGTAGGCTTTATGATTTAAGCAACTTACAAAGATTTATTTTCTAGGAAGGGAGACAATAGCGCTTTTAAAATGACAAGAGAAAGAGAAAAAAAAAACAGTTTGCCAGAGAGAAAGCTGTTACAATTTTAGCTATAGTTGAGGTAATTAACAAAAGAAAAGAGAATCGTTAGTTGTGCTGTGTCACCCTTTTCGCCGCTTCTGGCTTTCGCTTCATTCAGGTCTCTGCTGCTGCCGGGCCGTCCCAGGCTGGGGCTGTCCCAAGGGGGGGGCAGACAGGCCGATCCATCTGCGCTGTTCTGAGAGGAGTCGCAGGGCTGGTTCTGGCAGGGCCGCTTGCTGTGAGGGAAGAGTCGCTCCTTTCTGTGTCTTCTGTCAGGACTCTTTATACCATGTTCAAAGTTGATTTGAACATTTTTTTCTTTCTAAGGAATTTCTTGTCTCCGGGAATGTTTACCAGTTTTCCTCTGTTCTGCTAATCCCATTGTCATTGTTTATCCCAGGAAACCAGACAGTTATCAAGTGGGATAGTGATATGCTAATTAAAGGTTTTAACATATCAACCAGACATACAGATAGTGTCTCAATAGACATTTTCTTGTATTTTTACATACGTTCATATCAGGTAGTTACTGCTTCAGAACAAAAACAAAACCACCACACAAAAACTTGTTAACTCAGAAATTTCTCTACTTTTACTTTTATATCAGTTGGTCTGAAAGAAAACTGTTACCTGCATGAACCACCCTGTCCTGTGTCTTTCTCCTTGAACAAACTTCAGGCCTGTTGCACACAGCACCTTGGAACAGGAACTTTTTTTTTCTTTTTTTCAGTCTAAGAAGCATTTCTTAAATATTTCAAATGCAGACCCCTATAGATAAAATTTCAGCCAGCTCTTGATGGGCCTAGGTGTCTTAACTACCTTTCCTGGATGGTGTGATGCATTCCCAGGTCTGAAGACCACAGGCAGAAAGCCATGGAAGCTTCCTGAGACTAGTTAGAAATTCACACTAATTTTCTGTGAGAAAGAGCATGTATAATCCTTGTTCCTATCAAAAGATCCAGTGTTCAATTGTTCTAGGATGAATAGGAAAACAATACTCTCATTTAGGACTGAATATCAAATAGGTTTTGTGCTAAAAAGGAGTAATTTTAGTCACAGACGCACATCTGAAGAGGAACATCATAACTTAAAACTGTAAATATGATACACACGGAATCAAACTTTCTTTCAGCAGATGGGAAAAGGTATCATTTGTGCATATAATTTTTGAACCACACTCCTCTGAGAAGAGTTCCCTACAGAACTCAATGAACCTCAGTAAACGAGGACATCAGCAACTGACATATTGTGGAATTTCTAAACATGATCCTGCTCCTGCAGTCGTTACACAGCATAGATCTCTCTAGTAATTAGTTTGAATGTGGGGCAGCACTGCTGGGAGAAAGAAAGTGGCCTAAATAGCATGGTCCAAATTTTATCTGTAACTATCCAAGAAATACGTATGTCTTTTATTAACCCTTGCATCCTGTGACACCTAGAAATAAATGCTGGGCTTATTTTACTCCTAATGGATTTTTGCAGCTCATTAGCTGCATAAAGTGGAAAGGGTGGGAGCATGCTGCAGAGAAAGAAGACAGCTGGCCAGAAAAGTTTGATGCCTGGTTCAGCTCTGAATGGCAGCATAAATGTTTGGACAAATATGAGTCCATTCACATCCAGGATGTAGAGACTTAGTTCCTGAATGTTTGGAGAATGTGGTAGGATTCTCCTCCTCTCCAGGAGCATGGTTTATTATTCTTATTGAATTCCAGCGAGTACAGTAAATCCCCATTTAGCCTCCATCATTTTTCCGGACTATGCATTTTGGAAGCGCCAACAGAACCTCCATTCTGCAGGAGCAGCAGGGCTTTAGACACGCAGAAAGAAGTGGCCACTGTTGGCGGTCACTGTATGCCCATTCACCCCCTCCTCAGAAAATAGCGAGTATTTCAAAAACCTGACGGGAAGTCTTTGCAAGGCACGCCGCGTTCACCCTGAATGAAGCTGGAGTAGCTGCCCACTGGGCAGAGGGAGGAAGGGCAAAGCCTTTTTGTGATTATTTTCGCATCTCAGGCTGCTGCTGTGGACATGATAGGAGGAAGGCGCACATAAACACCGGCAATAACTCAGTAGCGAGATACTTGTAGGGTCTCTGGAGGGAGGCGGGTTGTGGCCACTTCCACCCCGCCGCTTCCTCGTGTGAGATGCGAACATCGCGGGTTCTGCCTTCCACCCGCTGCGGCCCGCACCCCAAGTGACTCCAATAACCCTGTCCTCCAGCCCTCCGTCCTGTGAAGATGCTCCCCGATTGTTCACTGCTCCCTGCGGTGGACCCCGGGAAACAGCATCGCCGCCCCCTCCTCCCCTCCCCCGGCCCTGCCCTTTGCTGTTCGGCAAATATCGATCCCCACCCCCCCCGTCTCTGCCCCCTCGGCCCCTGCCGGGCTGTGAATGGAGTCGAAATTAGCACAGCTGCCACTCCGCCGGGGTCGACACCGAGTTTGATGGACGCTGGACCCCGCCGAAGTGCGCGCTTCAATGACCTTAACGATCGTCATCACCGGGGCATCCAAAAACACCCCCGGGACAGTCCTGACCGCCGCCGTCCAGCCGAGCCGAACCGAACAGGCAGGCCCGGCCTCCCTCTGCCCCCGAAAAAGCTCGGCCCCCCCCGACCGTTCCCCCCATTCACCACCCCCCGCTCCTCACACGGCCGCCCCCCCATCGCCGGGGCCCCCCTTCCCCCGCGCCTCCCCCGCCGCCTTTGTGCGCAAAACGGGGCAGCCCCGCGCCCGCCTGCGCCCGCCCCCGGGTGAGGCGTTGGGAGACGGTCCCTTACGCAGGAAAGTTCGGCGTCGGTTTCAAGGCTCCTCCTCCCGGTGGAAGGCAGACTGCGGGGCGCCTGGAAACCGGTCGGAGGGAGCGCGGCGCGGCGAGGCGAGGGGCGCGGGCTCGAGGGGCCGGCACAAATGGTCAGGCGGCGGCGGCGGCGGCGGAGGCGGCGGCGGTAGTCGGAAGCGCGGCGGGCGCTGCCGCCGGTGCGGGCAGAGCTGCGCGTCGCGGCCGAGCGAGTGGCGGCCGGGGCTGCCCCGTCCCTGCCCGCCGCTCCCTTCATGAGTCGCAAGTTCGGGCCGGGAGCAGCAGCAGCAGCGGCGGAGCGGCGGGAGCCCGGCTGGGCAGGCGGCACCGACTGAGCATGGCCGAGCGGCGCGAGCCGACGGCGAGCGGCGGCGGGGAAGTTGGCGGCGGGCAGCGAGCGGGAGGCGGCCGGTGCCCGCGGTTGCCTTCGTTGGTGCTGCCCCTGCTGCTGGTGTGGGCGGCGGCGCTGCCGGCCGGGGGACAGCAGCCGGCGCCGCAGTACAACGGCGAGCGGGGCATCTCTATCCCGGACCACGGCTACTGCCAGCCCATCTCCATCCCGCTCTGCACCGACATCGCCTACAACCAGACCATCATGCCCAACCTGCTGGGCCACACCAACCAGGAGGACGCGGGGCTGGAGGTGCACCAGTTCTACCCGCTGGTGAAGGTGCAGTGCTCGGCCGAGCTCAAGTTCTTCCTCTGCTCCATGTACGCCCCGGTGTGCACCGTGCTGGAGCAGGCCCTCCCGCCCTGCCGCTCCCTCTGCGAGCGGGCCCGCCAGGGCTGCGAGGCCCTCATGAACAAGTTCGGCTTCCAGTGGCCCGACACGCTGCGCTGCGAGAAGTTCCCGGTGCACGGTGCCGGCGAGCTCTGCGTGGGTCAGAACGCCTCCGAGCGCGGCACCCCCACGCCCGCCCTGCGCCCCGAGAGCTGGACCAGCAACCCCCACCGCGGCGGCACCGGAGGCGGCCCCGGGGGCTCGGGGCCCGGCGAGCCCCGCGGGCGCTTCTCTTGCCCGCGGGCGCTGAAGGTGCCCTCCTATCTGAACTACCGCTTCCTGGGCGAGAAGGACTGCGGGGCGCCCTGCGAGCCCGGCCGCCTCTACGGGCTCATGTACTTCGGGCCCGAGGAGCTGCGCTTCTCCCGCACCTGGATCGGCATCTGGTCGGTGCTCTGCTGTGCCTCCACTCTCTTCACCGTCCTCACCTATCTGGTGGACATGAAGCGGTTCAGCTACCCTGAGCGGCCCATCATCTTCCTCTCGGGCTGCTACACGGCGGTGGCCGTGGCCTACATCGCCGGCTTCCTCCTGGAGGAGAAGGTGGTCTGCAACGAGCGCTTCGCCGAGGACGGGTCCCGCACCGTGGCGCAGGGCACGAAGCGAGAGGGGTGCACCATCCTCTTCATGATGCTCTACTTTTTTGGCATGGCCAGCTCCATCTGGTGGGTCATCCTCTCCCTCACCTGGTTCCTGGCCGCCGGCATGAAGTGGGGCCACGAGGCCATCGAGGCCAACTCCCAGTACTTCCACCTGGCAGCCTGGGCCGTGCCGGCCATCAAGACCATTACCATCCTGGCTCTGGGGCAGGTGGACGGGGATGTCCTCAGCGGCGTCTGCTTTGTGGGCATCAATAACGTGGACGCCCTGCGGGGCTTTGTGCTGGCGCCCTTGTTCGTCTATCTGTTCATTGGCACCTCCTTCCTGCTGGCCGGCTTCGTGTCCCTCTTCAGGATCCGGACCATCATGAAGCACGACGGTACCAAGACAGAAAAGCTGGAGAAGCTCATGGTGAGGATAGGCATCTTCAGCGTCCTCTATACGGTGCCGGCCACCATCGTCATTGCCTGCTATTTTTATGAGCAAGCTTTTAGGGAACAGTGGGAGAGGAGCTGGGTCACGCAGAGCTGTAAGAGCTACGCCATCCCCTGCCCCAACAACCACAGCAGCCACCACCCGCCCATGAGCCCCGACTTCACCGTCTTCATGATCAAGTATCTCATGACCTTAATCGTGGGCATCACCTCGGGCTTCTGGATCTGGTCTGGGAAAACCCTGAACTCCTGGAGGAAGTTTTACACCAGGCTCACCAACAGCAAGCAGGGCGAAACCACCGTCTGAGATCCCCGGCTCTGCCTGGCAAAGCAGCTGCTCCTTATCCAGCGTGGGCAAACTTTGGGGACGGCGAGTGGTTTCGGCAGGCGGCGAGGAGCGGAGGACGAGCCAGGTGGGGACCCTGAGCCCAGGCGGGGACCCTGAGCCCGGGTGGGGACCCCGTGCCTGGGACCGCCCGGCTCTGCCGTGCCCGCGCCTCTCGGGCTGTCTCCTGTAGGAACTGAGCGAGCCGGCTGGTTGGGGGAGAGGGATGTAAATAGCCTCTGTAAGATTTTGTAAGTATATTTGTATTTAAATTACAAAAATCTCACTTTTTTAATTATTTAGGACACTTTTAACCTGTTCGCGGATTTTGCTTCCTCACCACCCCCCCCGCCCCACGTTTTGATTATTTTTTTTTTTAATTTAAAAAGTTTAAAAAAAAAAAAAAAAAAAAAAGCGTTGAATTTTTATTTCGTAGGACAGGATGGGAAAAACTGCCGGTAAGAAGAACCGAAACAAACGTCTCCCTTCTGCCCCACACAGGTTTTGTAATGGTTCTGCTTGGAGTTCCAGTTGCATGAGCAGCAGGGCCCGGAGCGAGGCCGCGGGCCGAGGCGGGACTGCCAGAGCTCTGCGGAGGTGGGGATGGTGAGGGGCACCTCTTCCCTCCTCAGCCCCAAACCCCTGCAGGGGAGGACGGTCCCCGGTCCGGCCCCATTCAGGGGAAGACAGACAGACAGACAGACAGGCAGACAGCCGCCCGGCCTCTCGCCTCGGCTGGGTGCAGCAGAGCCGAGCCCCAGTGTCCCGGGTGGGACCCGCCAGGCCCTTTTTTTCCCCGGGGGGGGGTGTTAGAAACAAGACCCAGGCTTGCCCGGGGGTGCGCTCGGCCTTTCTTTGCCGGGAGACCCTCGGCAGTGTCCGGTTCCGGGGGCACTGGCTGCCGGCTGCCCAGTTGTAGTTCTATAAAACTTCTTTAAGCGCCCGGCATAGTTGAAGAGGAGTTGGCCTGCTAGGTTGTAGGAGTTGGGGTTGAACATCGCCTGCACCTGTAGCACGTCCGATGGCTTGGGAGGTGGATGGGGACGTCGGAACGTCCCTCCGGGTTGAGGTTTGTGTAAGGAAAGCTGCTTCTGGGTGGGGAGGTGGGAGCGGGGGCACCCTGGGGTGCTGCCCCCCCGCCCCCTCCCCGCCGGGCTGCTGATGGCGGGGTTGAAAGGCCAGGAAACACGGCCCCAGTGAAAACAGCTTCATGAGGATAAAACGCGGCATTTGAGGATTTTTTTTTTTTTTTGTTATTTTTTTAAAATTTATAAGCTGGCTCTTCATTTGGGAAACGTTGGAGCCGTTGCCCTTCCCTTGAATTCTACATCACTGAGATTTAATTCATTACACGTTATGAGAGTGTGATGATTTTTGCCAGCAGTAAAAACAAAGGAAAACAGAAAACCAGAATATTTAAACTCTGGTAAGATATGAGACCTTAAAAGAGCTTCAGCTGTCTTTTCTCCCCCTCCCCCTTTTATTTTCGGTGCAGTAATAACATCGCATACTGCAAAGATACCAAGTGTGCAGTGTATCTACTACCTTGTATGCTACTGGGTGGGGGCGATTGTTCTTTTCAAAAAAACAAACAAAAAATAATGAAATGTTAACTTTGGACGGCTGCATTTGAATATTTAGTTCTCTGTATGAAAACAGCAGAATGCTTCTCTCCTGACTGTATTGTTTTAAACTTTTTTTTGTATTACAAACGCCTGTATTTAGGTTCATAAACATTATCTATGGCTACCATACCCTGAAATGCAAAATTTATTTGAATTTGGTATGCATTTATTTCTGTTCAGTATCACAAGATCATCTATATTTATAGAGGAATAGAAATTTATATATATTAAATACCATATTTTTAATTTGTCTGAAATAAATTGAGGTTTTGTACAAAACTACCTTGTCCTTTTACGTATTCCTCTGACTTAAATAGTGTGTGAAAGCAGTGTATATACTACAAGATGTGTGGGGTTCCTTTTTTCTTTTCTCATATTAAGTTCACAGTAACAAGCTGGAATTCAGTGTAGGAATTCATTGTGCATTTTGGTTTTTATCTCTGGGCCGGTCTAGATTAATCCTTCAAAAGAAGTAATGTAAACTGTTCAAGATCTCTGACAGGGTATGGTCGGTAGTGTGAAATCTAAGAAGAGATCTGTTATATGGCAGGAGAAGAAAGAAAGAAAGAAAGAAAGAAGCTCACCAGTTTTTTTTTTTTTTTTTTTTTTCCTTTTTGTTAAAAGGGTTCTCTCAATTTAGCTTTTCTTCTCCCTTTCCTATTAAAATAAAAATGTTTTCTCATTACTCAAAATCACATTCAGACTATGGTGCAATATTGTCAGAATATTTTAATGAGTAAATTAGTTTCGTCTTCCTGAATTTTAAATGTTTGCTTAATCCAGAGTTAAATTATATGTTTATGGAAAGTACATGCATTCTTAGACACTTAAACATTTCAACACAACATCTTTTTTTTTTTTTTTTCTAATTTGTTATTCTAAATGCTCTTCTTTGGGTTTGTTAGGTAAGAACGGCTAATTACGAGGCTTGATTTCTGATTCTCAGTATTCTGAGCAAGTACAGCATTTCATTCTTTAGATGAGGAAGAAGATGTAGGTGGGTTTGGTTTGTTTACTTTTTTTCAAATCACTATTTGTAAACAGCCATAGAGAAGCAAAGGAAGCTTAAAAAAAATTCTCTAGTGACGTGAGACAACAGTTGTTTTTTTTCATTATTTTGATTTACATAAAGGTAGTTCCTGCTGTGCCAGATTTCTATTTTACACATTTTTCTCAAAGTTGTGTTTTTTCCTTTTTTTTTTTTCCCCCCTTTCATTTTTTAGCATATTTTATCATTTAAATTGGTACTGGTCAGCAGTCAGCTAATGACTTGAAGTACAAGCCATTCAGTTTCAGTTGCAATGGAATTCTTTTTGGTCAGTATATAATTACGTTTGAGCTGTTATGACTGATCAGTTTTCTTCCAGCTGAATGTATGTGATTTATTTGTGCATGGGAGAACACATTTATTTGTAACAGATACTTTGTATATATGGTAGGGATGTAAGGACTGATTTTTTAATAATACTTTTCAAAGATGAGTTATGAATTTTTTTTACATGAAGTAAAATGTTAGTATTTGAAGTTCATGATTTGCAGTAGATATGGATCCCCTTCAGTTCTTTGGTATTTTTTTCTCATAGATTGCAGAGCTGAGGCTCCATGTTCCATCTCAGTAATTTTGATATTGCTAGCTAGAAGCACAATATAATAATTAAAAAATTTAAAATAGCAACCCCCCTTTTTTTTTTGTTTGCTAATTCTTGGGAACTTTCACAGTAATTTGCAAAGTTCAATCATTACTGAATGCTGTGGTCCTATCTGTATGACTCGCCTACTTTTTTATAGTTCTATATCTCAACAAATAATAGTATTTGAGACTCTATTATGCTTTAAGTGTGTCTTCTGCATGGTATATTGCAGCCATCACTAATGGTTTACCTCATTGTTGAAAAATCTATACATTGCTCCATGGAATTTATATAGGTTTTTTATAACACAGTCTGTACAATTGATATACCCGGTTTACCAAAGAAAGTAAGACTGTAAACAAAGAAGCAGCGTTGCCCAGATCTGTTGTCCCTGGTGAGAAGGATAACATAAGAGCAAAACTGTGGTATAACAAAGTTTGTTGGACTAGAAGTACTTGCTAAGGTATTCCTTAGTCAACAGCTTTGCTTTTTCTCATGGGATATATTTATAGCCTGAAACGAAGGGGCACTCAGAATCACTGTTGCCCTGAAGAGGGCTGTAGCCTGGAGAGCTGGAGATGCTGATTTACTGTTCATCCTTCAGTAACAGTAATGCTCTTTAATGTAGTGCAAATTTGTGGTATTGGAATGAAATCATATGCTGTTTCCATAACAAATCCTGTTGAGAAGGGGAAGGATTTCTGGTTTGCTCATACAGTAACGCTCCAAATTTCGGGTATATGCATACACTTTTAGAAGTATTGGTTTTGTTTGTTGCTTTTTTATAATTCAGTGGCAAGGATGCAATCTAGTGGGTCTTGCCACTGAATTAAAAAACAAACAAACAAACAAACAAACAAAAACACTTCTAGAAGTATATCTGAATTTTGTCCTCCAGATGCTGCCCACTCTACAGTCTAGTGCTTGCTGTTTGGCACCTGTACAGTTACAGGTGGTGCTGAGGATTCATTTAAATGGACAGTATTTGTTGTTTTTGGTTTGTTTTTTTTTTTTTAATCATTCCAGGGGATAATAATAAGCCATGAGAAGAGGCTGCTGTATGAGGATAGTAGCTCATCAGTCTCCTGCCACTCCCAGACACAATAGACAATTTCCAGATCAACATGGTGATCCTTTTGAAAAGTTGTACACCCTGCAGCTGATCTCAGAAAGCAATCATGGCCTAGGTGTGATGTGGAGTTTAAAATTATTCAGGGTAGTCTTGCAAAAAGTTTGCATTTGTGTGACATAACTCCTCGATCCCAGTGCTGCATAGCCCCAGGAAGAGCTTCACGTAGCAAAACTCAGGACAGCTGTAGAGCTGGTAAGAAGATAAATGCTTATTTACAAAATAAGGAAACTGAGGTAAGGTTCTGTTTTCATCATAAATTGTCCCTCTAGTGCTCAAAGACTGGTATTGCATTGTATTTGATGTTTCCACAGTACTACAGGACTGTGTGACAATACTATGCAAAATAATTTCTGAGTGTCAGCCTCCTCCCTTTTCCATTCTGTTAGATTTGTATTGGTTGTTTGCTCTTGTGGAACACAGACCATCATTGCTCTGTATGTTACACAAACTCAGAGTACATCGATCATACAGATTGTGAGATGGAATGTTGATCTAAAGATGCAAGTCCTTCAGCTCCTTGCTCCTATTAGGAGTGAGGGTTTCTCTCTGGTCCATAGCTGTGGAGGTTTCTCATATTTGTAAATCTCTTGCCTCTGTTATTCATCAGTTGAGCTGGAAGGTTTGGGCAATGATTCACACTCACATGGACAAAAGGATCTTTGTTTTTCTTGCTTTGTACTGAACCCCTTGCTGCCTGTGTGTTTACAGCATGGAATTGTCACCAGAGAAATGCTTTGTTCTGAAGCTCCTAAGCAGTTTTCAAATAGTACCACAGTTTTAAAAATTGGGTAGTGGTCTTAGGAAGCAAGACTTGGTAACTTAGTGCTGAGGCTTTGCTTTTCAGAGTTTAGTTTTCAGAAGTTTCCAGACACTTTTAAGGTGTGAAATAACTGCTAAAGGACGAACTAGCCACCCCAGCATTAGGTGCTGAACACATTGCAAGCATTATGAGCCACATACTCATCTGAGAGCAGCCCAGTGAAAGTATTAAAGCAGACTAGATAATACTATATAAGAATAAAGAAAGGCATAATTGCATTTAGATGCTAACTGAAATTCACTGCACCTTGACATAGGCAATTGAGGGCACTAAATGGAGAAGCAAATACCATTTATGTCAGAGAGATTTGAGTGAATTAGCAAAATAGATCTTAACAAGCAATATGTGATTTCAAGTGAAACATTTTCCAGATAAAAGCAATATCACTTTGATAGTTAAATCATAGACAATACTTTCGAAAAATAAAATACTTTTAAGAAAACATGCTGATTTTGTAGGCAGTGACAACTGTGTTTCTGATCTCAACTTGTTTTTAGTCTAAACTTCCAGTGTAACCACATCAGAAAGTCTTCCAGGCATGAGGTCTTGCCCTTGTTTGCATTCAAATCAGCAGCATTAAGTTGCTTATCTTGAGGCAGAATAAATAAACTCTAGTTTTCTAGTGAGACAGCACTTAATGGAGACCCACACTGAGACCCCCCAACTCTTGTCTCTCCCAACTATCCCAAGGCTTTGTTGCAGTGTGTGGAAGTATGGAAGATTGGTCTGCATCAAGGTGGAAACTTCACAATAACTCTGATGTGAACACACTGTGTTGGGAAAAGTATTTTTGGTAGACTATTTTAGAAATCACTTCTTCAGAAATACTGAAGCAATTTTCAATTTACTGAACTAATTTGCAATTAGCTGGCTTTGGGATAGTTGCATTATTTGTGGTCTTGATGGGGTGTTATTCTAGGGTAGCATGCAGGGCTACTGTTTGTCAGTAGCACGCATGATCGGGGGAACTTGTCCACATTCTGATACAACCAGGAAATCTTTCAGTTTCAGAGGGAGAGCAGTATTTTTGTCTAGTTCTAATATAACTTGGCTAATATTAATTGCTTGCTATTCCACAAATTTAAAAGTAGTTTATCATGAGATAATTTGATTACAGAGATCACAGGAAAAATTAAAGTGGCCTATAACCCTCAGGTGGGATGTCTTGGTGCTGTTTACTTGCATACTCTTTTGTGTAACAGGTATTTTGTCACTGTTTTACATTCTGTTACTCAGTGCTGGTCTCTTTGCTGTGTTTAAGTGAGTCCAACAGTATGGCTCACTGATGCTGAACAATGTCTTATTCATGTTAATTGCTGTATCTACGTTAAGATAACTCTGGTAACTTATTTGACCTCCACTACCATACTGAGAGTAGTACGGGGGTTAAGGACAGGACTGATAGCCACAGGAGTGTGCAGTTCATTTGAACAAGTCATGTCAGTCCTCCCTGGCAGCTTGCCCACCACTAGTTCAACACCTGCCCTTGCATCTTGAGCAGTGGACCAGCACCCTTCCTCAGAGGTAATGTTTGCAGTCGTCTGTGAACGCCATGGATGCAGAACTGGCAGCAGCAGTACTGGGCTGAGCTGAATTGACTCATTTTCCTGGCTGCCCAAGCAATGTGCTAGCTCTTTTGTTTTTCCTCCACCTACCTAGGGTGGAGGCTATCCTGGCTGCTCTTGATCCCTGAATTTAATGGAGGAAGTTAGGGGCAGTATGTGCTGTTACCTCCCTGACCAACTTTCTTCTGCTCATATTCCCCATGCCTTCTTGGATAACCTCACTGGAAGTTGCCTTGCTGTAACCATTGCCAGAATATAACTCACTCAGATCTCAGTTTATTCATGAGGACTCACTGTATAGTGTTCATCTTGTTCACCACACAATCGTTGCTGTCCAAATAGAGAAGTGACACTCTCAAGCTCCTTGACAGCTTCTTTATTCATGACATTTTACCGTTGAATGCAAGCACAAACACTATCCCCAAGGAGTGATCTGGAGTTAATACTGAGAGTATAATGTGAGCAAATAAGAATTTTCCACTTTCTTAAATTCAAATGTTACTGTGCATTATGATAAATTTGCTCTATGTAAAACTGAGAAGAAAAGGGTGCAATCACACCTTCATGTTTGCCTTCAGGAAAATTAGTGTTTCCTTTATAGCCTACTTGTGTACAAATGCATCTAAGGAAGAAATAAAATAATTTTTAAAAGCCAGCACAAAACCTCAAGGTGGACTTCTCAGAATATTTATATACATGAAAAAAATTGCAGTACAAGCAGCTTGTCACAAAGTCAGATTTTGCTACAACTCTTGTTAACTTTTCAGTACTTCTTTGTCTATAATGATGAAAGCTTCACTTTTATTTTCTATGAACAGGGAGGGCAACTGATCACTTAGCATGAAGCCCTGCACTAGCAGACTGCAAGTACTGTATATATTTATTTTGTAATTTAAAAAAAATAATTCTAATTCTTGGAAAAGTGAAGGAAAAGTTTGCAACATGCTCAAGGGGTTTGTATTTTGTAGACCTGGATACTTCACTGTTAGTGAAATTAATGGAAGTGAATGGTGCTCGACTGGAAAGGTAAGGAAATGGGATCTGACCAATCCCAGTCAGGAGCTGTAGCTGGGATGGCTGTACAGTGGTCTCTGAGTGTACTTTTTTCCTGACACAGAGGTTGGTAGTTCCTGAGCGGTGGAGTATACCATCTGTAAGCCAAAGCTAATGGAGACCACTCTGACGAATGCTGCTCAATCTGTTACCCCTTGAGTTGTGCTGGGGCTTCTCTCCCCCGGGTCTGAGGACAATGTGGGGACAGTGAAGGATGTGGGGGGGGCTGGGAAGGCAGGGGACTGGTGTGGGGGCAACAAGAGTTTGGAAAGGCAAGAGGAGATGGTTGTCTGCATAGAACAGGTTAGAGATGGTAAATGGGGAACTATGGCCATACAGAGTTGGTGCCTTATCTGCCAAGGGTAGCTGAAGGCTACCATAACTCAGGCTTGGGAAGGGTACTGCTCCCCAGGGCGTGCAGAAACCATGGGCAGGTCCTCCAGCATGTGTCCCAGCATCACAGAAAATGGAGGCAGAAAAACAGCTTTTTTCTGGGTGCTTCTGAATCACAAGAAGACAAAACAATCTTGCTTTGCACAAGAGGACCAGGCAGAGTGGGCTGCAAAGCTGGGGCTGGATGTGATGGGGGGCTGAGGAGCAGGCAAGATGAAGGGCCCAACCTGTGCCAGCTCTCTCTAGATGGCAACCGCAAGGTTTCCGCCAGGTTTCCCTGGATCCTGTTTTCCACTTCTAGATTAAAAGTCTCCCCTCAGGGGAGAACGAAAAGGAAATTGTGTGGTAGACTTTGCTGTGTTTCCATCTGACTTTTTCCATAGAAATGGGCAGTTGGGCCCAGTGTTTCTTAAGATTTCTTTATGGTTCTACTGAAGTTAATAGCAAACCTCCTGTGGGCCTTGGAGTGCTGTAATTTCATCCTTTCTTCAAGATGCATTAGGATGTGCATGAAGATCTTGGGGACAGAAAAAGTGAAAGTGAAAAATAAAGATTTCTCATCCAAAAGCTGTTCATAGTTCTTAGTTCTTTTCATCAGGCCTCATCTCATTTCATCAGGCTTCAAAATATTTTCAGTGTTTTTCTGATCCTATTTATTAAGAATATATAGGTACTATGCAGGGCAGTCATTAGCTAAGGATCTGTGACTTCAGTTCCTCAGTCCTCAGTTTTGTCAAAAACAGACATCAAGGTTAGTTTCTCAAAAATGATCAGTTACAAAATACATGTTTTGATTTTAGGATTTTTTTTTTTTTAAAAAAGGAATAATCTCTGTTTGAAATGGGGCTACTTTTACTTCTAAAAGTGCTGACAATCTGAATGTCTAGCAGGTATTTCTACCATCATTTGTCTTTTCCAGTTCTTTGTACAAGTCCCATTTTTTACTTTCTCATAAGTGCTTTTTTTCCTCACAGCAGTTCTGGAAATAGCTTTTCTTTACAGCCGGTGAGAGGATGCGTACGTACCATCCGTGAAGACAGCCTGGAGAACAGGCACAGGCAAACTGAAAAACAACGTAACTTGTGGAATTAACACTTCATGTTGACACCCATTAAAAATATTCGGAGACTGACTCAGCCTGCTTCTGTTGCACAAATAACATGCTTGGCTCTGAATGATTCAAGATCTTATCTGCTCTCAATGCTAAATTCAGTGTGGAGGGCCTGATCCTTTTCTCATTAACCTCCAAAAGAGTTTTGCTGCTCACTTCAAAGAGAATTAATTACATCAGCAACATTTGCAGAGAAGCACACACAGTTCCTGTATCTATTCCCTTTTGTCTTTCTCTTTTTTAAAAAATTGCATTTCAAACTACAGCAAAACAAAAAAACGCCAGGAAGCAGTCAAAATAAATCTGTGTGCAACTGAAAGAAATCTGTGTGTTGAGCAGTGTTGTTACATGAGAGCTCTGTTTATTTGGAGTTCTTAAGTGCAAATCAAGAGTAGAAACCAGCAAGAGCTGAGACTGTCAAGGGTTTGGTTATATTTGTAGCTGAATACCCTCAATTCCCTTTGTCCCTGTGATAGGAGCTTTTCGCGGTAGCAGGTATTTCTTTGCACTTTGCACAAATATTTGCAAAGAACTGGAGCTGAGATGTTGTGGTCAGCCACTGGAAGTCATACAAGATTGTCATCTGCTGCTACCTACCACCCAATGGTAGAGAGATGGTACAAACTTAGATAGATAACTGCTGTTTTCTGCTAAAATCACACTTTTAGGCTTTAGTTTAAGGGGTCAGGTATGCCCATGTCCTATTTTCTCAAGCTCACTTACCTGGTTTCAAACCTATGAAGTCATCCACTGTTGGGGGTTGATCTGTGCTGTCCTGAGGGAGCAAACATGAACCAGCTCGCTTCTAGTCTTTGAGGGTTTTTTTGCCCCCTGCCCTACTGTTGCCCTGTTTGATTCTCAATCAACCTTGCCAACTCCTTGCCATGCCAGAAGATCGTTTCCTTACCCCCATGATGCAAACACCCTCTTCCCTCTTGGCTGTTGGCTGGCATCCATCCCTCTGAGCTGTTTCCTTCTCACTTTGGCAGGTTTTCTAACACAGGAATCAGGGCAAATGACATGTGGGGACACGAATCTCTGCTTTTTCTCCACTGTAACTACCTCAGCCACTGGAAACTTTGTCATTTTCCAGTGGGTCCTGATGAGTATCACCATCTCAGCCTGTCTTACTCTCTGTAAGTATTCACTGAAATGCACAGGGAGCTCAGTCTGCAGTTCAGGGCTTAGTGTGCCCAGATGAACACATAACTGCTCCAAGGTTGAGTGGGAATAGTAGATTTTTTCCATATTTCCCTTATGAATCCTGAAAAATAAATTAGTCTGAGGACATATCCTCTCTTTTTTCACAAAGGAGCTACTAAGTATCTTAGATTTCTCAAAATGCAAGATGGGAAGACAACTGAAATTCTAAAGTTTCAAAGGACAGGTAGGTGACCTGTTTCCAAAGCATTAGTGGATGAGCTCTTTCCAAATCAAGAGCCTAGTGTTTTGCTCTTTAGTTTGGCCTTTGCAGTCTTCTGTGTTGTCTTCTTTCTGGCGTCAGGAGAACCCTAAAACCTTTCTGAAATCCACTGGTGGATTTTGACTTGTTTAATATGGAAAAACACACACTTTTGACAGTAAAACCGCTGAATATGGGAAACATCCAAAAGTTTTTGTGGAAGTACTTGTAGCCTTCAAATCCAGGTGAGCTATCTTCCCAAAAGATAAGCTCTTACACATCATCAAATCATTACATTTGATACAGCTGTTACAATTACAATACAATTCTCTGTCTTGTTTGAGGTAAAAGGGTTAAACAATTCCAAGTGTTTCTCCTAGACTTAAACGCTTATCTGTCAGTGGCAGCTGGAGGACTTCACCTGAGCCTTCTCCAGCCATCCTGCAGTGCCTACTTTGCCTGGCATTCAGAAATTCCTCATGAGGTCCTGCTCTCAGTTCCTCTGTTATATATCATCAGGAAGGTTCATGAGGAGTCCCAAAGAGCTTAATAACTTTAATAACTGGTATGAATACTTGGGGCAGCAGCATGGCTGTCAGAAGCCACATTGCTCAGCAAGTAGATGGAAATACTGCAAGGGTGTGTGAAGACACAGACACTGCTGCCACTCTTCCCCTTCTGAGAGAAAAGGGTGGAAGACATAAAGAAGGACAGCACATAAACATGACGATAGCTCATTAAGAAAGCCTTGATGTTCTTCTGTCATGTTCCTCCTGGAAAAGAATGAGTTTAGATAATCACAAAAGCATGTCCTGTGGCAAAAACCCCAACCCCTACCACCTCGGAGTCTGTTTAGAAGATAGACTTTTGGCAAGTGCTTCAGTAGCCACTGAAATGCCCGATGCATGTTAAAGATCTAACCAATAAGTTATAGGCTCCTTTTTTCTTTATTCATTGGAGAACACTGACAAAACTGCAAACACATGTTTCTGCTGCTAAAGCTTAGCCTTATCACAGTTTGAAAATGTGGAAAATCAATTACATGCTTTGAATTACTCCCTTTATTGCTATAAAAGAATTTCTTCATTCTTCCAGGGTAGTGTACGCTTGGTAACATCTACCGCTAACAGGCTGTTAGGACTTTCTGCTAAATTAATACACTACAAGTAAACTAAACAGAAGGCCAGTGGAATGCTAAACATCCACTTTCTCCTCTGTTGTGGCTGTGCTGCAGCTTGGGAACCCTCAGCCTTGCTGCTACAACATCTGGACAACATTTGGGGCTGTCTCTCAAGTGCACGGGTGTGCACCTCCGGTGAATTTTAACTTTCAACATCTCTCTGCCTCTAATCTATATTTAATGTTTCATGACTGGTAGTCAAAGAAACTTCAGCTAAATATCAGGTTGGAATGAAAATGATCCTTGGGAAAACACTCATTTTCAGCATTCACCCACAAAGTATCTGTGACAGAGACGTTCCCTGGAGATTTGTAGCCCATTCTCTCACAGTAATAATAATTAAGACTCATGATTACTGTGCCCACATAATCAAATATCGCTTCATAAAATGTACTCCCTAAAGGGACAAATTCCCTGCTCCTAACTGGATGTCAGTCAGAGGGATCAGCACCCCCAGGGATCTGGAGTCTTTGCTTGCCCTTTTCATTACCGTGTTGTTAGCATTGTGTTACTTCATATTCTTCTCAATGCAAATGAGTAGGTAATCATGTGTAAATCGTGCCCTCCAGAAGGCACATGTGGTGAGTTTTTTTCCCCAAATCTACCACAGGGATTTCTCACATGGAACATAATTACATCTCTGCCATATGGGCTCATTTATATTCTATTACAGGTTAAGCTAATACGACTCAGAAATATGCTAAAAATACCTCAAAGTATTTTGAGCACTGTCAAAACACTTGTCATTTCTTGCTTGCCTGTTTGATTGTGAATGACTTTATATTTATTTAGAGATCCACAGTGCCAAGTAACTTCAGAAAAACAAAATCAGGCCAGTACTGTGTTGCCTGGTCTCCCAAAAATACTTGAAATTCTCTCCCATGACATTCTCTTTTGGTAATGGCAAATAGATTGGTGAGCAATGAAACTGAAAAGCCTCCAAGACATACCTACCTGAATCAACACCTCTGTGGGTTTTAGATTTCCCAGGAGGAAAGGAGCATGATATTCAGTTGTGTAGCTTTGTCATAATTAGGCTAGATCAGGTCTGCCTTTGATGTAATTACTTTGTCCTGACAAAGCTATACTTGTGCTTTAGCCATAATAAAAAATAAAAGTGCAAACCTGTCTACCCATGGAAGAAAGACTATTGTGGAAATAAGTGTTGCCTGAAAAATGGTAGTAAGGTAAGAGTAGGTCAGTGGTGAGTACTGTAAACAAATAATTTAAAAATTAAGAAATTAATGTGATATTGTTTTCAGAATTGTGGTACTAGTGGTGGTTAATAGTGTTATCTTTAAATTTCAGTGGAAATCTTTAATTTCACTAAGATTTTATTTGGCAGGATTTTTTTATTATTATTTCACTGATTTCTAAAACTAATACCACTAACCTCTCTGGATAAAACATGAGTCAACCACAATCAATCTTTGTTTTATTCCTTTTATTCATAAATTCAGTATTTCACTGAAATTTGATTAGGTTTCCTTTATTCCACTAGCTAAGGAGGAAATGTGTAGAAAGTAAATACACAGGTAGGAGGATTAGGCCAGAGGATGGGAGAGGACTGCACTGGACTTCAAATGATACACTGCAAAAGCTGTGACTGACCTTAGTTCCAAGGAGACACTTAGGAGGAACTGGATCAGAGTTTTGAGAACTGCAGCTGTATGATTCCTATAACAAGCAGATAAAATTCAATCCTGGTCTATAAAGCTTTTGGGGATTTCAGTGCTGAAAAATTCTATCTAGATATAAAATGATCTCTACAGCGACAATATAAATTCTAGTGTATTTATGGAATTTATTAATATTTTTCAGAGTATTGCTAGGACATGTTTGCTGTTTTGTTTTCTGGTTTTATTGTACTATAGAATAATCAACATTTTAGATTATTCATCATTTGAACACCAAGCCAAACCTTTCCTGAATGTTATGTTTTCAGAGAACAGTAATTATTGCTAACACGTTATACTCAGACATTTGTGTATGCAAGCAGCTAACATTAAGTGTATGAGAAGTCCTCTTGAAGTCAGACACTTAAGTATTTTTCTGAATCAAAGCCTAGAAGCTATGTTGTCTGTGATTTTGCAATATCATCAAACTCAAAGGAGAAAGTTTCTTTGGAGTTTGCCTTGTTCTAAAAGACAGCTCACAAAATCAGCTGAAATAACAGGGGTTTGGGCAGAGCTGTGCGCTGGTCATTGCTGAATAAGCAGAGCAGTTTGCTCAACTGTGTGTTCAGTATAGAAGGGAATAAAATTTCAGGCCAGCTACAAGTTTATTACCCAGGAAAAGCATTTTTCCAGCCCTTGTTATTCCTGAAGCAATATAAGGGACACAGCAGTGATTTCATACATCAGGGAGACATAAAAATATAGAGTGGCCTCCTGGGCTGTGGAAGAAAAAACCCCAAACTTCAAATTTCAGAGCTAACTAAATTAAATAATGTTTTACTTTAGCTGTCATAGACATTTGATTAAAGAACCTGCTATACAATTTATTTTCTAGTTTCTATAGCTCCAATCATGGGAAAGCATCCCCTGCCCTTGGAAAAACAACCTTCCTGTTCCTTGCACAAAGAGAGTCTTTAACACAACGTCTTCACAGCTTGCTTCCTTTTTCTTCAGGCAAGGTTTTTCATTTTCATTCTGCAATTTCGTTTAATATAAAAGCATGGTCATTGTGGCTGCTGTGCTGAGGGATGGCTTTACGCCTGTGCTGATTTTAAGCTCTTCCCTGGGCATCCAGTTTTGAGCATTGCTGCAGCTGGGTCAGAGTTGTGGCATGAGGTGATGCCCTTCCTGATGTCCCCATGTCACACCACACACAGTGTGTGAGGAGGCAGCAGAGAGGGGCAGGTTCAACAGGTAACAGGAATCTCAAATATTCAAGGCAACCATCATTACAAAAGAAAGGTTGACTGCTAATGTGTCCTCCTAGAGATCCTCCTCTTTTAATTGCATGCTGGAGGTGTCAATTTGATGATATTGGCATGGCAGATTTATCAGACATAGGTCAGTAAGCCAATATTTTCTTTCAGACAGTGGGCAGACATGTATTTTAAAGAGAAATACCCATCTGGTGCTGCACACGTATTCTCAATTGTGTGTTCTTGGTGAGGCAATTATTTGTGGTTGGCACCTAGATGGAAAGTTCTGGTCTGCAATGGAAATGGGTGCATTTCAGCATGTGTACGGTTTGCAGGAATAACTAAATCAAGTGCCTTTGTGTGAAAATTTGACTCTTAATAGCCACACTCATGTTTTAAATCAGTCATTCCTGAATATGACAGCCAGCTGAACATGAGCCAGCATCTGGCCCATGTGGCCAAGAAGGCCAACACCATCCTGACCTGAATTAGGAACAGTGTGACCAGCAGGACTAGGGAGGTGATCCTGCCCCTCTACTTGGTCCTAATGAGGCTGCACCTTGAGTACTGTGGGTACTTTTGGGCACTGCAGTATAAGAAGGACATGGAGGTGCTGGAGAGGGTGCAGAGAAGGGCAACCAAGCTGATTAGGGGTCTGGAGGACAGGATGTATGCGGAGAGGCTGAGGGAGCTGGGGCTGTTCAGCTTGGAGAAGAGGAGGCTGAGGGGAGACCTCATTGGTCTCTACAACCACCTGAAAGGAGGTGGTAGTGAGACATATGTTGGCCTCTTCTCCCTGATGACCAGTGATAGGACAAGGGGAAATGGGTTCAATTTGCACCAGGGGAGGTTCAGGTTAGATACTAGAAAAAATTTCTTCACAGAAAGAGTGATTAAACATTGAGACATGCTGCCCAGGGAGATTGTGGAGGCACCATCCCTGGAGGTGTTCAAAAGATGGGTAGATGAGGTGATACAGTGGATGGTTTAGTGGTTATGGGTTGTAGGGAGCATGGTTGGACTTGATCGTCTTAGAGGTCTTTTCCAACCTTGATGATTCTATGATTCTAATTTCACTATTAAGTTTGCACCTTCTTTTTCATTTGATGGGTAAATGTGAATTGTTTTGCTGTTCAACATGATCTATTCCATGCTAATACCCAGCTCTCTGAAACCCTTCATAAATAATTATAGTTTTGCATCATCCATTTGGCTGACGTGCAGTGCCTGCTTTCCAAATCTGTGTAGATGGTAATCTGTCTTAATACCTGTACAAATCAATTAAATTTATTTTGTTCACTCCTCACTCTATGCCAAATTGGGTGGGAGAGTAGAAACACTTAGCAGAGGAATCAGACTTCACATAAATGTACATTAGATGAGCCTTGGAGTGTGAGTAGGGGAGAAGGTGAAATTTAGCATTTAATTCCCTCATCCACAGACAGATTTAAAAAATAGCTTCCAGAAACAAAAATATAGGGCAGGATTTTGGAGCCCTTACCCATGTTGCTGAGCAGTTTCTCATTGGAATTATCCCATCGAATAATATCACCTTCAGGCTGGCTGAAAGGATGCAGTTTCTTGCAAGGCACTTTGAAGCTTTGTCTGCTGGAAAGCATAGGCAATGTATCTTCAGACCTCCTTGTGGGGCCAGACTTCTGACTGCTCTTTGCAGTTTCTGATCACCATTCCTGCAATGTAGGTTAGGAGACTGTAAGTCTCCAAACTGCTTGGCAGTAAAGCTGACAGGGGTTCTAATGCAGCTGGTGGGTTCTGTAAGAGGGGACAGGTTTAGCCTTCAAGCCTGTATATCCTGACTTTCAAGCTTTTCTCTTAAACTGTGTGAATTTTGTCATTTGAAAATGATGTGTTCTTCAAGCAAAAAGTATCAAGCTAATTTCCATTTCCCCCCTTTCACACACCCTCCCCTAGATAACATGTAGCTATGCTGGGCAAATTTATAGTTGACTGTGACTAAAATGCTTTTTACTCCCAACTAAAACCTGTACTTAAGCAGTGATACATATGGATTCGAGAAAAAATTTATAAACACATTTCACAATGTGGGGGTAGAAAGGTGAAAATCTGTGCCAAGGGAACTGTTGCAAGGCTAAGTATCTACCAGAAAACTGCTGCTAAAATGTTGCATCATAACACACTGTATAGAAAAATCACTGTCAGGGGGAAGAGGGAGTGATCCACCCTGACATTGCAGTGGTGTTCCTGATTGTAGCTGGAAGGACACTTTGGTTTTAGAACAAGCAGTGTATCCTTTGCTCGCTTGCTTTTTCACTGGTGAGAAAAGAATTAATTTTCTTCCTCATAACATGTAGAATTCTTGTTAAAATACTCCATGCTATAACATTGCTTAGGGAGGGCAGGATACCAAGCAAAAATAAGTATTTTAAGATCACTCCTATCAAAAGGGAGCTTTTATGTACCTATACTTTCCCGGTTCTTTTGAAGAAGAGTTGTCTGGATGATGCATAAGAAGGGCAGGAAGGTAATCTAGCCAGAGATACCAATTACTGCCATGATCTTGCTTGGGGTCTGTGATCTGTAAAATGAGGCAATGAGGATGTAAGTGCAAACCCTGGAGGAAGGATGCTGAAGCACTGAGTGGCACAGTATTATTCCAAGGAAGGTAATGTAAAATGCATGGCAAACATCGATGACTGTGGTATGAAGGACAAAGTCTGCAGACTGACCATGTCCTTACTGGTGGCACATGGGCTGGCGGGGCAGTGCTCTGGGCTGGAGGAGCAGTAGAAGTGCCTGCCTGTTGTCTCACCCAGAGCAGGCATGCAGCTGGCCCCTCTCACATCTCCTGTGGGGGAAGAAGTCATGGGTGACTGTACTTTCCAGTGTGGAATTCACGCTTGCTCTATTGCACTCTTTAAACTTAGGGCCTGATTGTGTGGATTTTCTACTGACTCCTTCACACATGCAAGAGTTGTCCTGCTGAGGTGAGAAGGTTGCCTGTACAAGCATGTTTTATTTAGAGTGTGAAGTATACTTTTAAAAGTATATCACTCTCTCACTTTCTGGGCTGCAACCCAGTTGCTAAATGTGTATTTTTGGGATTTCCTTCACTTTCTGAAAAATAATAAAAGCTTAGCCTATTGTTCATCATTGCATGTGTGATGCAGATGGGTTTTGCAGATGCAGCCCCAAGTTTACTTGCTTCTGAAAAGCTCAGTTACCTTTCTTCCTCTTTATAGTTGTGAGTATTTTGCTTGCCACCAACAACGTAGATACTGCTGGCTTGAATTTAGCACTGCAAAAATCTCATTTAAAAATGGAAATATCTATCTTTATTCAATGTTTGCAGTAAACTTCTGGAAAGGCTTTTGCAGAAATATTTTTTGTCGCTGAAAAAATATTATTGATTTTTAAAAACATGATGGCAAACCAATCACATTTGAGAGACAATTAGGAAATCACCTCATGTTACATTATGTTTTAATGTTAAAGTCTGAAGGACTGATAGTCTTTTCTTTTGAAACTGTAACAATGAGTGTTGTTAGTCACTTGAGTTTTTACATTTGATTCTTTTTTCCTAAGTGTTTTGGATAGTTTTAGTGCCACTTTAAGCATGCTCCAGGTTTTTCTAATTAAAGGTATTCTATATACTTTATTCTTCTAATAGGTATTCTATATACTTTATTCTTCTAATAAAGAATTCTTTCAATTGTCTGATAAATTTCATTACAGACACAATCTGATCTTCCATCCTGCATTACTATTTTCACCAGTGAAAATAAATTGTTAAATTGTGCAAAACCAAATGCATTTTTACTACACCCTTGTTCAGCAATAATGCTGCCTAGGATGCAAGGTGGCACAGCATTCAAGATGTACATGCACTTACCAGAAATTATCAAATATTAATGCTGTTGGAATTTAAATGAGCAAAGGAGTACAGAAACAATGTCATACCTTCATTTCTTGGGAAGAGCAACAGTTCTGATGTGGCAGCTCATGGCTCACAAACCAACTTCATACCAAGCCCTCAAATGGCAATGCAAACTCCAACATTGCTCATGTGAGCTGGATTTCACCCAGTGACATAGAGGGTAAAAGACAATACATTTACTTTTATTTTTATTTTATTTTGTGTGTCATTTGCTGATAGGTTTTTTTTTCCTTTTTTTTTTTTTTTTTTTTTTCTCTTCAAGATCTTACATGTTACCTACCTTACATACTTTCATTTCAATGTTTTCTTTTGGAACAGAAAGTAACATGACTCAGACGTCATTCCCAGTTTTGCTTTTTCTTCATGTGCATAGACCTTACTGGAAGATTAGACACTCTATGCTTTACTTTTTCTCTTTTTTTTTCTTTGCTTTTTTACTCTTTTTCTTTTACTAATGGAATTGGATTAAGGATCTTGTCAACTGCACAGGGCAGTTCAAACCATGCCTGCTGCACTCGCTCTGCTCCCTGGAAAGCCCTTTGTCTTGCTTATTTCTTGTTACAGATGGATCCTTCATGCCAAAATAATTCACTAGTACATTCCTTGTCTTCACAGTTTTTTTACTTCATTTAATGGGAACATGAATCTGAAGTGATTCTGCATAGGGAGTCAATACAGCAAGTAGTCAGACAAGATTTTGAAAACAGTTCCTGATGCTTATGGGGAAGAAGTAGTCTGCAAATTACAATTTCATAGGCTGTAAATTTCTTGGTAGATAAACTTGCACCACAGTAATTTTTCACATGTGTAATTCCTGCATAGTCATGTCTACATTTTACACTGCCTTTCTCATATATGAATCAAAATTAGAACCCAGGTCTATGCATTTGATTGCACCAAGGAACACAAGTTGTACTCAGGTTTGAATTCATCCCTGTGAGTTTTCTGTTGTCTCCATCAATATGCAGTTAATGGATGAAGGTGTGCACTCTGGTTCTTATTGCATACTTAGGAAAAAAAAAAACATGTTAACAATTTTAGCTTCTAAGTAAGTTGACAGTGGAATAAGAATAACCCTTAGGATATTCTATGGCAAGTGATAGTTGAGGGGTTTAATGCTAGTTAAAGGTCTGTGGTACAGTGACCCCATTTGCATGTAATTATGCAAAAGGCATAGATTTTCAGAGAGAGATGAGGCGTGTATGTGTACAGCACATTACAGCGTGTGATGTGTAGGCAGAAATAGTATGGGGAGCCCAAGGCAAAAGCTGAGACTGTGACCCCACTGATTTATGACTCTTTCAAAACAGAGTTGGACACGGGAAGCTGCACTGAGTCATCCTGACTGTGCTTCAGGGCATGATGAGCTGAACTGACTACTGATGGTGTGTTTTGGTTTTGAGGATTCTGAGGTTGGGTAGTGGTGGAGATGATCCAAATAGGGGCAGGAGAAAGTTTGGTGTGTCTCTTATACTGCAGCATGGGTGTCCATGCACCCTGTCATCCTGTCTTCCTCGTGGATGAAACAATCCCAGTGTGATCCAGGACTGGGCATGATTCTAACTGGGCACAGTAGGTTCCCAGCACTGTCATCATCCTTAATTCCACAAGACTAAATTTTCCTCTTTGGCAGAATATATTGCTCATATCTTCCAGACTAGATTGCTTTAATTTCTTGCAGAAGGGGAACATTTAAAAAAATACTTCTAAAATTTTAGAAGTTGTTTGACAGCAAAGAGGAGGAAACCATCTTGCTCTGGTCCTATTCTGCCTTTGCACTGAAACACAAGACAGCAGCTGCCTCAGAACTGCAGGGAAAGAGATTCATCTGCATTTAAAGATTCAGTGCACAGAAAATGGAATGACGACGTTTCCTCTCATTTCCATGCCCAACGACATACACTCCAACTGATAGCTATGCTTCTTCTACAATAGCTCTTTATTTTCCTTTATCTCTTCTTTTCTGCCCCTTTCCTTTCTAAAGCCCTCCTTTGAACTTTATTTTTCCTTGTGTTTAATTTGGAACTTATGTTCTTCAGTGACCAAATCCTTTTCCCTTTGTCTCTCATCAGAGCCGTCATTGCTTTACATCCACTGGGAAGAACTGATTCAGTTATCTCCCAAATTACATTTCAAGAGTCTGCAAGCCTGACTTCACAGATAAACTGGAGAGCACCCGAACGGATAGAAACATGGGACATTGCCTTTTCTGCTCCTTTCAGCAGTAGATGGTGGTTGCCTAGTTTTGCTGTAACATTGCTCTTAGAGGCAGAAACGTGCCCTGCCATAGTTTCCAATATTCAGCCATTATGTGGGGATTGTTCCTGTCTATTACTTAATGTTTGCATAGCAATTATCACTCTCAGAGCTTGACGCCTCCTTGTCCAAACAGAGAAATGGTTCCACTCCCAGTTTTCCCACAGACTAAACATGAGACAAGAGACAACAGATAAATCCAGCAGGCAGCTCAGACACCAGGGGAAATATCAGGATATTGATGCAACGAGTCACAGTAGTTCCTTGTTATAATTTCGGCAGGCTCCACTTTTTTGGCTGCAGGAGGCAGAAACCCCTCTTACTTCATTTTATTTTGCTTGGAGTGTAACACGTTCTCTCTCAATCAGATCTACACTCTCCTTATACCTTAATATCCGACTCAAGATTGTTGAATGTGGCCCTGCGTCCCCCCCCACAGAAGAGAGATGTGTTTTCCTTAAACAGCAAAGCCAGTGTTTCACAGCATAATGCTGACTATCTAATTTCCTCTCAGCAGAAGTATTAGGGTAAGTAAAAAGCAGCCATCTCCCTGGAGAGTGTTGTGCTCCACTCAGCTGAAGCAACACTTCTTCAGCAGTTTCAGGTGTCTCCATTTTACTGTCATCATGGGTTTTGTAGACTTGGTCAACACTGCCAGCATCCTGATAGTGTCTTGCAGAGGTACTTAGGGTTAAGCTGCCAAAGAACATCTTACTGCATTAGTGTAGTGGTGTGTACATTTGCTTGACTTGATCTCACATAATCCATCAAATTCTTCAAGAATAGAAAAGACTGAATCAGCCTTATAGAGGGAAATTACATTCCCACTGTTGTCTCTGTGGTAAGTCAACCACTTCACTGATGAGGGTTCATATTCCTTTGGTTCCCAAGACACTTAGGAATATTTCTTTTCCTGGGAAAGCAGAGGTTTAAAAGCAATGGCTAGAGAGAACAACCAGTCAGGTGACATGCTTGGTGTTTGTGTTTGGTTTGCTGTTTATTTCATGCCTCTGCTTTATTATAGGAGGCAGGAAAGAGTGACAGGAGGGAAGAAATTGAGGAACAGTTAAAAGGATGTGAAGCTCATCCTCCTTCAAACACACCTTATTGGGGAAAATATTTTTTATCTGTTTTTAGTTTTTCAAAAGGAAATATCAGACTCAGGAGTGCATTTTTCAAAGATGGGTCTAAGCTCAAAGCTAGATTTGGACAGTCTCAAGCTGCCAGACAGTATAGTGGCTATTTCTTACCATCACAACAGGTAAGTGCAGGAACAAGACTGCAGAGGCAGACTGCAGGATATCCATAACTAACCCTGCTAAGGACTGCACAGACAAACATCTGCCAGGAGGGGATTAGCATTGGCAGCCTTTCTTTGGAGCTGGGCCAGGTAACCTCTCATCCCTTATGCAGATCTGTGGTAGTGAGACTCCAGAGATCACACCTCTGCTTGCAATTAGGATAATTCAATTAATATTGCTCCCCTAAATTCCCATGGCCACTTCTGTGTTCCTCAATTCATCCTTAGGCTTAGAATCCCTGCTGTAATTAACTGGCTGCTTTTCACATATTTTATGTTAGAAAAGGCAGTCTTGGTGGTGGAGAAAAATGGTTCCTGCCAACAATGAATTTTTATCAAAATTTAATGAAAGCTATTCTGTAGGAAAAAAACCCAGTTGCAGGTGCTATGAGTAAAGATTTTTCCATATGAGATGGGAAGACTTGAGGGAGCCTGCTGGGCTATGTGGGGGTTACTGTCTGGGAAATGCCCAGCCCTTGGCAGCCTCTGCATCCCAGGGGCAGCACATTCCGGCTTCATCCTGCCTCTTCCCCAGCAGAGATGGGAGTAACTGTGAGCAGAACATGGTACCAGAAGCCAAATGCTCAGCACTGACGCCCACACACTCACAAAAATTAGGAAATATTTGAATCATTTGAATCAGGCAGGAGCTCAGCCCCTTTCCTCTTTTGGATTTGTAGCTTTCCTAGGGAGCTTCAGGACAATGTGATGTATCTTGTCCTTGCAAGATTGCCTCATGGGCATCATAGATTCTCTATGCACTTCTCTGCCTAAACACTGTCCCACCAGGAGGTCCCTGCACAGTTCCAGTGCTGGAGAGTCTCAGTTCACAGCTGTCCCTGTCCCACCTGCCTGGAGAACCCTGCCTTCCTACTTCCAAGGCTTTGCCAGCCCCTTTGCATTTCTTCAGCCCTTTTATCCAGAAGCAGATCTGCAAATCACACCCCTGCATTTTCACCCTTTCTGTGCCATTCACCTAACAGGTGACAAAAGAGGTTCCAATGGGAGGGCTCAGACTTGGTCCATCTGTCATTTAAACGAAAATGATGCAGGTTGTTTCTAAACTATGATTATGCAGCAATATTAATCTCCAGTTATCCCTTCCTCATCATCAGCACTTCCCATCTCTGCCCTTTTCCACTGGTACCTTTTGTGTGCCCTGGGCAGCAGCAGAACTGCTGAGCAGGCCCTGTCCCCCACCCTGAGCTGAGCACAGTGGGATGCCTGCCCCATGGAGACACTGAGGAGCTACTCTAATGCAAATCATATTTTTCCTCCCCTCTCCATCCCCTTTTGTTAGCAGGGAGGAGGATGGTGGCACAGGGACCGTCCTGCTTAGAAATGAAGAAGCTGCATAGACTTGCTCAGAATGGAAGAGTAATTTGCCCACACATAAATGTTTACAAAAGTAGAATGCAAGTTGAAAGAGAAGTAAAACAGCAGACTTGCAGTGTTTTGGTTTATTTTGCCGTACAAAACTGTGAACTCCTGTCTCCCACATCCTGCACTCCAGCCTGAAGTCTGCACTTGATTGCATGGGATGATGTTGGAAGGACCATGTTGTCCTCATTTCTGGGAAGGCAGCTTATTAAGTGTACTCTTCACAGCTGAACTCACTCTTGCCTACCTTTCCTTTTGCTTCTTTGCTGTCTCCATCTCCTTCTTGTCTGGTTTTCATGTTTTCCCTGGTCTTCCCCAGGAAACCACCTGAGCAAAAAGAGCACTTTTGTGATTTTTGGAGTGTTTCAGCTGCACTATTCATTGTGACTGAACAAAAGGTGGTCTTTTTGGAGAAGAATTATTTTTTTGTGTCACACAAGATTTTTAATACATCGCAACTGTGCTTCTCAATATAATTTTAAAGCCAGTGAGCATGGCTTTGCTGGCTTTTTATAAGAAAAAACCTATTCAAGTTCTGAGAGGCTGATCTGATCCTGATCTGATATTTTTCAGTTCTCATCACAAGCTGTGACTTTCTAATTCAAAATTCTGAATAATTAGAGATATTTGTACTGTGTTTAATATATTCCACCAACAACTGGTATTATAGGAAATCACTATAAAGAAAAAACTCAAAAAAAATTGAATCAGCTCCTAGTTTTGTGACATATCTTTCAGCCATACCTGATTGTCAGATGGCTAGAATCTGCTTTCTAAAGAGATGTTCTTCCCTTTTTCAAAATAAATAAATGGAATGAGCTCTGTACCTTCAATATTATTCACATCTTACTAGTATGATTTATTGAGATTGAAGTTTAAATTGCTCATATTAAATTACTACCCAGTAAAGCTTTGGGATAGTGACAGTTTCTTTGGGGTTTACACAGCATAATGAGGTCCTGCAGCACATTCTGGTGGCTTTGAAGCCCAGAGCTATCACTAGCAAATGTTAGTGTTGTGCATTTGCTTCTCCATCCCATAGGTGAGGTACTCCTGGGGCTTTGTCACTCTTGTTTTTTTACTGACTAATCACAGATAAGTAGTGAGCACCCCACCGTGTCATGACCTCGATGGTAGAAGACATATCATTGCATGTCCTGGTTTGTATGGAGGGCAGCAACATCTGGGCAGTGGCTAGTGGTTTTTACCTGACACTTTTTTGCTTTCCTTCTTGCCACTGATTTTCAGAAAAGCCATCACCTGCTGTCAAGCACAGCCTTCACCCCGCTTCAGCCTGACCATTAAAAAACTGTCTTTCCATGGGGAAGAAGATTGCCTTGAGGGTTTCTCTGGAGTGGGAATAAGGATGACCCCTCAACCAGGCTCTCACACCTGCATTTTAGGCTACCACACCGGGCTGAAGACTTCAAAGCATGCTCAATCCTTTTCCTGTATTCTCTGCCATGTCTTATTTTTGACCCCTGAGAGATAGGTCCACTAGTGAAGAGAATATAATTTAGCTCGTTTGGTCTCTTGAGACTCCAGCTAAGGGGAAGAAAAACAATTCAGCAGCAGCTTTACTGATCTGCATAGAAAATTCAGACATTTTTTTTTTGCTGACCCTATGGCTTGCTACATACAGCTGTAAAACTTTATGCTTGTAATCCAGAAGGCAGCTGGAATTTTCAGGCATAGGCTGTCAAATGTCATGTTCACACCACACTGGATTAAATGATAATAGCAGAATAACTCTTCTAATAAGATATGTAAGACTTACTGAAATAGAAGCTTTTGTGAAACAATTGCGTAGGAATTTTACAACATCAGAGAAAAACCTGACACTGAATTTTGCAGCTGTGTATTTCTTTTTTTTTTTTAAGAAAAAGTTTTTGCTTGTAATTCATCAGATCTGTCCTGGTAGCATTACACACATACTCATGACCTCAGGTCCCAGTGAGAGACCACCAGGCCATTCATCTGGAAACTGAGTGTGCTGAAAATCTGTCACTTCACGAAGCCCTTACTGTGAGAATTGCTACATTTTTCTCTTTTGTATAGCCTATGCAAAAAATAAAATTATTTCTAAATATTGGCTGAAAAGGACCATTTAGATCACTGAGCCCAGCCCCCTATTAATGCATTTGACCATCTGACAAGTGTTCAAGACACAAAGGAGCCACAAAAACCTTATCAGCTTGCATGACAACTCACAAATCCATAGCAAAAGGCCCAAACACAGTTGTATACATAGCAAAGACGGTTGAGGGGACCAAGAGTTTCACTGCAGATTTCAGTTGTCGTTAGCAGTTGTACCCTTAGTTAATTATTAGATGATCCTAACAGTTATAATGCAATGTTCAACAGAGAAAGGTAGATAACACTCAATCATCCCCACAAATCTGATTTTGGGGAAAATTCCTTTGCAATCTTAGATCTAGCAGTCGGTATGTATATCCTTCTGCCTATATCTGCCTATATCAAAGGTAGTCCAGAGATTTATATTTCAATTTCAATAGAAGGACCAATGTAGCCTGTGTTGTCTCTAGTTGAGATTGATTTCTGATGATTCAGATGGGAGGGAGAAAAAAAAAAGATAAATCACAGAAATCAAGTTTGTGGGAAGAAAGGAAATGAAAGGTCTCTATAAAGACCAAGAAAAATCTGAGGCATGAGATTATACAGCTGTGGTGCAAATGAAAATGAGGAACAAATGGCTCTTTTTTTCAGAGACAAAGGACAAAAGGACTCATCACAAGTTTAAACTTCCGATAGCAGGATCTCCTTCTTAGCCTACCACGCAGTCCTATTCAAAAAGCTGTAGGGCTCTGTTTTACAGCTGATGAGGGTCTTTGTGTCTCCTGGCTGGTCAAGAGTTCAGCTCAGCTCTGTTCATGAGTTTGAAAATATACTCTATAGCCTATTACTCTGTTTTGCATTTTATTAGTTATAATTTTAAGCAAAAGGATTTCTGTCTGTCTTTCACTCATTATACAGGAGGGATTCAGTATAAATTCCATGCCTTTAACAGAATTTTCCTTCCTTCTTTTTTTTTTTTTTTTTTTTTTTTTTTTTTTTTTTTTTTTTTTTTTTTTTTAAAAAAAAGTCATGTTCCCAACTGGCAGCATATACCTGGCTATTTAAATTGCGTGAAAATATGAAAATAGACTGTCACCTGTTTTATTTAGTGCTCTGCTTCTGTAAATGTAGACACAGTCACACTGGAGGAGCTCAGCAGCAGTTTAGCTGCTCCGAGGCATCCTGAGCCCATAAGGATGCATGTTAACCAACGTGCAGCTGTTATCATTTGCACACACAATGAGCACAGTGGGATGCAGTGCTCAGGAGCACGTCTTTCCCTGTCTTTGAATCAGAACAAGCTGTTTGCTGACCTTGGCACGAGTGACCTTCGGTCCTTAATCTGAAGAATATCTTCCCTGCACACACATATGAGTTGAGAAATAGTCGCATTCATTGGCCAGAAGCATAACAATTTTAAGTCAAATGTTTTGCTTCGATTGCAAGTGTGAGTTATGTATAGTTAGATACAAATATTTCCTCCTTTTAGAGGTCCCCTTATACAGTTCATGGATTTAGAAAAAAATTGAGCTTTTAATAATCCTTAGTCCAATTTAATTACCTTGGATTTTTATAAGATGCCCTGTCTTTAAAAATGGTGCAACAATCTATGGAGTAATATTTTTTTCAATATTTTTCCATAATGCTGTGCAAAAGACAAAACTAAATTTGACCAGTTTCCTCAGTGACTGTTAATAAAGGATGTAAGATCCCAGTGTTTACATAATAACTTACAGCTGTTGAGAAGCTATTTTAGGGAGTGCATACACCAAGTTTACAGTTGCTGTTTCCAAATACCTGTGGTCTAGCCACTTACTTCAGTCTGCTGATTATTTAGCCAAAATAATGTACCCATAGCTCCGCCTTTGGCTCCCTTCGCCCAGACAAGAACCGAATGCAGAGTCATTTAAAGAAGCCCACACCTGGATTCTGGACACCTCCATAAGCCCAAGCTAGAGTCTCTCCATCACTCGAGACCACAGGTTTGGGCTGGTTGTGGTGACGGGGGCTGCCACAGCGTGTTCAGACCTACATGGGGCTGCAGTTAAGAGAGATGTCCCCAGCAAAACCACCTTTGCTGGGTGGGGAGAGGTGGGTCCTCAGTGCTTGGCTGGATGATCCCACTTTGAGCCCAGTGCCTGACACCTTGAGCTCACTTGTCCAGGGCAGGTGGGGGTAGAGGTATTAATAGAGGAGTGTAACAGGTTTATTTCTTTAAAAAATGGTATAGTTTATTATTTTCTTTGTGGGCTACACATAATTGTTATATATTTTTCTTTTTTTTTTTTCCTCCTGCTGAAGTAGGTGAAAATTTATATCCTGATATGAATGCAACCTGGCACTGAATGTTTGATTATTTAATTGTGACTTTTTGGGGGAAAAAACCCCTGGCAATTTGATCATTAACTAAAATTACTTTCTACCTCTTATATCCTTTAGTTTAGTTCCTGAGACAGAGGAAATATTTCTAACAAGCCCCACAGATCAATTCATATGCTTATATCTCCCAACTGTTATTATTTCTGATTTTTTTGGGGGTAGGATCACTGTTCACTCAGCCTAGGATTTCACTAAGGCTTTTTTTGATCCAGTTCTTTTAATGAGCATTGGAACCAGTGTAGAAAACCATCATAGAAGGTAAATCCCTTTTAAACAAAAAATAATTCAGCTGAGTTATTTGCTGCCTCTGCTGGGGTTAGTAGGGTTGTTATGCTTTTGTATACGAATTGCTTTGGGATAATAATGTTTTCTACTTGCTTATACATTTTTCATCAGATAAATCCAGCAAAAAGGTTGTATCACACAGATCTGTAACCGTGGCTGCTTTCCTGTCCTGTAGCTGCAAGGGAAAGATGAGATACATTTTCATACTTGGAGAAAAAAGGTCAGAGTTAGAGGGGGGAAATGGTATAAAAGTGGAAAGCCTTGGATATAAGTAGCTAGCCCCTAAAGCAGGTGCTAACAAGACCTTCTTGACAACCACTGAGTTTTGTGCATAGCAGAGGAAAAGTTACAGCTGAAAGAAAAGGAGCAGGCAAGGAATTGCATTGTACTGTATCTGAGTGGGATTATAGCAGCTGAATGAGTCATTGTTATAAAATATGGGCAGCCGAGCGTCCTTTCATGTCTCTCGACGCAGATTGAATGCAGTCCTGACCAAGATGACAAAATTCATTTTGATTGAATAGTTGTCCATATTTTTAAATGAAATGCATGTGGGGCTATTAGCTCAGCTCCCCGTCGAAGGCGGCTGCACCGCAGCCCTGCCATATGTTTGGCAGCGTTTGAAGCACCTGGCAGCCCCCAGAACAGACAGACACATTTGAATAGGGATAAATATTAAACCATCTCACAGCTTTCTCTTCCAACTCCAGGGTAGGTACTTTTTACATTAAAAAAAGCCCTGAAAATCAACCAACTGAAAAACCAACCCACAACCACAACACAATATGAAAGGTTAAGCAAAAAATTCTGTACTGTACATGAAGTGTTTTAGAAAAACAGAAAGGGAAAGGAGGACAAGACTGGCAGGGATCCCAGGCTCCTCCCGTGTCTGAGGAGGACAGGATGGGCAGGGATGCAGACTTCTTTGTCTCGAGGAGACATTAGAATTCAAGGTCCAAAACCCACAAATAATAAATTGTTCTTTTATTACGGATTTATAACATTATTGTTAAAGCTAATATGCAATTTCTTAGCCCAGAACAATCCCTTCCTCAAGTCCCACCCCTATCAATTTTTTCTCTCGAATATCATTGAGAAACAGATATGCTTAGCTGCATGCTGAGAAAGTCACTCATGTTCTTTGGCTGGAAACTGAGAATGTTACTTTTCCATGGAATAAGGTTTAAATCTGTAGTGACACACGAGTCTGGATTTCAGCCAAGCAGTAATATTGCATTGTCCATTTGCTTGTCCTGGGCTAATTTTCTTAAAGTTGTTACCAGAGTTTTATGGTGTGTTTTATGGTTAAAGAGCTATCAACAAAATTACACAGGGCACTGCTGTAAGGGTTTCCATCATCTCCACCACCGAGAGGTGAACTCAGGTGTGAGCAGGTGAAAGCAAAGACTAGGGCAATAACCAGAGAAAAGAGAACCCATAATATGACAGAAGTTAAAAGGACTTTGCTGGTTTTATGTAGGAAAGTCTTAGAGAAGTTACAGTTTAAATCTCTAAGCATGTCTCTGGGAGGAAAAGGACCTTTCTTCTGAAGGACAATGTGGCACAAGCATTGCGAAACACCAAATGTGAAAGAAATTATGTTGGACACAAAATGGACTAGGAAGGAAAGGAATGAGAGCCTCAGCAGGACTCCTAGGAATGTTACTGGGGTCTAGAACCACAGTTTATTTTTTTTATTACTGTACAAATAAAGTGTGATTATGTGGTTGTCTGCAATAGCAGGTAAATGACCTTGATGGGAAAAAACCAGCTCCTTTTCTAATAGTTTTATCAATGTTCCTAATATAAAAAAAGTATCTTCCCAAATAGATTGATGAGGAGTATACTGAGGATTTCACAACACACTTTCAAATGGAAATAGTGGAGCATTACTTGTTTGCTTTTCATTACAGAGTAAAGGTGGAAAGAGTTAAATGCTTGTGTTGTTTCATATATTCTGAGGATTGTTTTCAGATACAGTTTGTGTCACTCTTCTACCTGCAGTTCCTTCCACAAATATTTTCCATTAGCATCTCTGTGAGTGGACTCCATTTAAGAAATCCTTGTGCTTTTGCCAGGATCTCTCACCCGCTACAGTACTCTACTTAATGAAATTCTAAATAGTATATAACCATAATAATACATAAAAGACACTGTTCCTGTAGTATTCTCTGTCAGGTTTTTTATCAGCGAAAGTGGATGAGCAGCTCTGTAAGAGAAGGGCGCTGTTTATCTTTCTAGATTGTTACTATGAGAGTGCTAATTTTATTTGTTACATTCCTCCCTGGTCATCCATGTGCTACAGAGTGGTGAAGTACAAATGAAGGAAAAAACACAGGTAGCTTTTCTACCATATTATTAACATAAAATATTCAAAGTGTAATAACCTCAAAGGCGAATCTGTTAAAATGAAGGAGTTCCAAATCAACACAAATGTACTGATGATTTTTGGTCCATCTACATGCTGATAGGCAATACCACAGGAAGATGAGCACTGCCCACCTTTTTCACCAGGCCTCTCATTGGAGAAGTCTGAAAAAGCAGGACCAGAAAAGTGCATGGGTAACTGCAAATTCATTTACTAGTACCAAGCACTACTAGTACTCCATAAAAATGAAAACAAAACATAGATATGGCTATGTCACACATATACATCTCTTCATATCAATGTTTTGTTCATAAGAAGAGCAGTTACACTGCTCACAGCAATAAAAAGGCTGTTCCACTAATACAGATAATTATCTGCATTAGTTAGCAATGATTTTCACAAAGACTTATAGGATATATGACATTTGACAAGCTTCCAAATGTTTAAAAAATAAAATGACTCAGCCTTTTTACCCATATATATTATTTTGATGGCTGTTTTGAAACTGTAATAACAGTAGCTTCACACTGTTATTTTATTGTCCTTATGGTACCAAAGAAGAAATGCATAATTTGAAAACAAACCAAAATAAAAACAGTGTGAAGGAGGAACTGCTGAGGCCTGTACCCTGCAATTAGAGCTACCATCTGTGTTGTGGTTCCAGGAAAACCAGTGCATACCACACCATCCCATCAGTGCTTAGGCTCCAAGTTCTTGTGTACTTTATATCTCATCTGCATGTGCCAGTCATCATATCATATGGTATTATATGCATATATGAGATCATAGTTGTCAACTCCCTAGATGATCTATGTGCTTAATAGAGCAGCATTATACAGGTGTTGTTTCATAGTATAATAAATTACAAATACATTTGTAATGTAATTGGTGAGCATTTTCACCGCTTTTTGTTTGTTTGTTTGGGTTTTTTTTGGTTTTTGTTTGTTTGTTTGTTTTAATGAAGTAGCTAAAAAAGGAACTTAGAGGAAGTTTAGAAATATTTGTACATTCTTGATATGGTTTATGAGTTTCTTTGTTTCTGCTTGCACGCCTTTAAAGGACTGCAGTGAGGTGTGCTTCATTGTTTTGGCTCAAGCATTTTTGGTTTATGAAGCAAAATGCTGATAAGGGGCTGTGTACTGCCTCAGTAACTGTGTGTAAGATCTCAGCATCACTGGCTCAAGCATTTGTGATTCCTGCTTGCTTCTTCTTGCAGCACTACTTTACCTTTGTTGTTCTACAGCTAAATTGCTATTTGAACACGTTTATATTGTGACACAGGCATGGTGACCCTTGGTAGTAAATCATTTTGACTGGGCTGAATTGCAAAGAGCAAACAAATGCATGTTTGTTTTCAGTTTAAGAGACACAGCAATTTAGATCAGTTTAAAGTCTGGTTGCAGGAATACATTCTGAACCGTGTGTTTGTACTTCATCAACCCAACTTGGATATATCTCACATGTGGAATTTGTTTCTAATATACGAAAATATACATATATTATTTTTATATGCACTCATGCGTGTATAGTTAAACACATGCACAAATAGATGTGCATTACATACAAGGTAATAATATGGCTACAGTATTACCAAAAAATGGAGGGATTCGTCTCACTTATATTTATCCATCAAAGTGTTGACATCTATTCTAAGCCTGTCATGTAGGTCCCATGAAATTTATGGAGAGAGGCAGCCAGTTCCAGAGGTTGAGCTATACTCATCTCAACAGAATGGGAGATACCTGTCACTCTCCATTGCCTGCAGAGACACCCTGCATGACTAATTCAGAGCAAACACAAAACTTTCAGAATGCTAAAGTTAGGGACAGGAAACCCAAATGAACTGTGCTCTCAAAAGAAGCCTCTTTTGTGGAGCTGACTGATCTAGATTCATGCAGTGCTTCTGGTTCCTACTCTTGGGTTTTGTGGTGGTGATAATAGTAGTGGTGCATACCGCTGAGTTAGGAAAGATGTTTTCCACTTCAAATCAGAAGTTGTTGATTTTTTTTTTAAATGGTTATGGTAACGATTAAAGTGAAGAGGAAATTGTTCATGTTGCCAATTCATCTTTTATTTTGTTTTTTTAATTTTCTCCTTAAAAATGTCTTTGAAGCAGATAATTGTATAAATGTGACTTGATAACTGAAATCACTGGGTGGACTTTGAAATCATGAGGGAAGAGGGAAAAGGGAGGAGAAGAATTCATGAGATCTACAGTAAAGAGAATTATTAATCTGCAGAAATATGTGCCTCTGTTACTACTGGCTCTGCAAAAAAACTGATTTCACATGTTATAATGTTCCTTCTAAAACAGAAAAAATAGGAATGGGTGTGGAAACCTACATTTGTGCAGTGCATGAACACTTTGATCTCTTAAGAAGGCAGATGTAGAATAAAATGTAAATTAGTTTTGGAAAAAATGCAAACCCATGAGAGAAAGAAAATTAAAGACCAAAAATCATGTCTCCTGGTATAATGGTGAGACTTGGCAATAACATCTCTGGGTGCTTCTGAAAGGAAAACTCAGATGCTGCTTGGCTCAATGTGCAGCACAGAAATTGCCTTGAATATAAATTTTATCTCTGCCTTTTGCTTTTGAGAGCCAAATTCCATTAGTCAATGAGAGAATGTTAATATTTCTCTACAGTGGTGTTTTGAATCAATAGTTCATCCTGTAAGCAAGGAAAATAGTTGTGGTGAAGTTCTTTGCTTAAGTAAACCAAGTAAAAGTGGAGAACATGCTGTGTCTAATGCTCCTGAGCTGCTGTAAAATAGCACGCAGTGCTTTGCAAAACTTGGAGGACATGGAAAGAGCACTAAAAGGAGTGATAACTGCTGTGTGATGCACCACAGCACTCCCAGAGATAACAATAAACTGGTAAAAGACTTGTTAGGCAAGTTAGTAACATTTTGCTGCTATCTAAGACAAGAGTGTTTAGGCCTACAGTGGTTTGCAAAGCTATTCTAGTTCAGGGATCTGCAGGCTGTGACCTTTGACAACCCTCCTGTTGATCGGAAGAATGGAGCATCTGGATGTCAAGAAGATAAGAAGGTTAGAAAAGCAGCTGGATCTGGGAAAAAAAAAAAAAAAAAGCAACCAAACCCCATCCTGTGAGGTTAGTAAGTATGCCTGTTGTTTAGGAGGTAGATAAGGTAGATGACGGATAAATTGGGTCTATTAACATCTCATTTTCAGAAGTTGCTGTTGAATTAATATGGTTCAGTGTCACAGCAGCCAGCATAAGAAACTGTGTGCCAATTTTCATAGCTTCAAAGTGCTATTGGTTTCTAAATTAGATAAACAGAGCTTCCAAAAATTATGTCAACTATGTGTCAAGTTGGCACAGAAAAAGAGAAACACCCTATGTCAGTGTCATTTAAATAAACAAGTTAACAGCCAGTCATGAAGACCATGAAGGGAGTAATTTAGAAGAATGTGAGTTCCTGCCTCCACAATTCCAGTTCTCTTTCCCAAACAACAGCACTCCCACACACTGAGGAATGTACGTACAAAATAAGTACAGGAGTGCCAAAGTTGGAAATCTGTATCAAAAAAGGCCAAATACACAGGAAACTTCAGATTTGGATCTGTATCTGAAGTTCACCACTTTGGCCTCTTTCTAAAATTAAGTGCAACTCCCATGAGTTTTGTGGACAGCTCAACATCATACAGCAGGGAAGTCAACAGGGAGAGGCTGAACTGAAATGGCAATAGCCAAGATGGCAAGAGGGTAAGTGCTGGAGTTAAGAAGATTCTGTTGAAGACAGGGATTGTTTTGAAGGGAACTAGATGCAAAGGAGAACTTGGAGAGAACTGGGAAGGGATGAATAAACTGAAAGGAACTTAAGTTTAATGATGGCTTTCATATGCCATCAAAACTTAGGTCAGCTTTAATGATTAAGAAAGGTTTGGCACAGAACTGTTTCATACAAAAAATGGAAAAGGAATCCTGCTTTTAGTTTTGCAGAAACAAGTCCCAGGGATCATTCAGATACAGTCTAATTTTTTAACCAAGCTCCTTTATTCTAAAAGCACAGACACCCCTCAGTCTCCCAGGGAACTAAGTTTCCTTTTTAATCTGGTTTCAATTGAAGGAAAAAATAAACCAAACCCAAAACAGATAGAGATACAAACTGAAAGTTCTTTATATGAGCAACCCCATGTCCAAACCCTTAAAGCTTTATCCATCATTGGTGATATACAGTCCTAATACAAAACACCCAATGGGAAACAGATATTGACATTTATCTCTCCTCTCAGTGTATTGATTTCACTGAGATAGTAATAATATTAATCATATTAATATTGAAGAGAAACTTCAAAAGATTTATGGACTCCAAATATTTGTTTCTTTTTTCTAACCACTTTAATGTGTGTCAGCCATTTTTGGAAGCCATCATTTCTGTAAAAATTCTTTATTAAAGGGTTTGATGACTTCAGTAATGATCATGGGATGAATATAATTAATGACCTAGAAAAATCTTTAGATTATCATAAGTTTAGGGATTACTTGAGGAATATTTGAAGAAGTAAGCCTTCCCCTTGTTATTACTAAGTGTGTCCAACATGATAATAAGAAAGAAACATCTCGTTGTAAGAGAAACCATCAGATGAAATACTCCGCAGCTGCTGTTGTAATGGGGAGTGGCACACCCTCTAAAGAGAGAGGAAAAAAAAGGAGAGAAAAGACCATCCCAAATTCTTGTAAAGGTCAGATGTGGATTCAGGTTTGCAGCTGGAAGCCAAACCCAGAAGGACATCAACAAGTCTTTGGGAATTTTCCATTCAGTATCTCCTTTTTACAGCATATCCCTTTCTCTGTAAAGCAACTACAAGAAAACCTTAATCTGAGTACCAGAGAGATGGGAAGATCCAGATCTGGCTTATATAACAAATTTTCTTCCATGATTTATGGTCACAGAAAGGAGTTAGAAAATTCTCAGAAAAACATCCTCCTTGATCTTTCAGTTCTTTTGGAAGGTTTCTGAGTGAAAAACTAGAACCTTGAGAAAAAAAAAAAAAAAAAAAAGAAACATTACAAGAAATCATTTGCTTTAGAATGAAAATAGAGAAAAGGATGGAATAATGTCTTAAAAGATATCATTACTGATGTACTTTATTGCTGCAGTTATGTTTCATTTCAGTGAATTAAACCACTATAAAGGAACTATTTCAGATATTTCAATTACTCCTCAAATTTTCTGTTTTCAAAAGAAGAATAAAGAAATTTTTTTTTTTCTTTAAAAAGGGGTATTTCACATCCTTAATATACCTAAGAAATCCAAGTCCCCTTCAGGGCCACAGTAGTTTATTCTGAAATTTAGCTGTTAATCTTTTTAGACTTCAGGAGTCTTACAGCTCTCTTGAAACTCCATCTCACTATCAATTACTTTCACCACTCCTCATTTTCCATAAAATTTAGAAAAAAAAAATCTAGTTCTTCACCAGATCTTCAGCCAAGACTGAGTATGTTTTGTGTGATCAACCAAGAACAGTTCTAATGATTCAAAGAGAAGAGAGCAATGAACAATGATTTTTTTATGTTATAGAGAGTAGCACAGGGCTGTCTGAACATTTTCTGTGTGGGTAGCAAGTCCTCAGATGCACAAGTACTTGGCAGTCTTTCGTGCCAATAGTCATGATTCCTAGATGAAACTCTCAGTTGTTTGTCACAATATGTTTCTCATTTAGATTATTCTCATTGAATTCTACAGATGGAAAGCTGCAGGGTATTTGCACATATTCTGAAGAAGGGGTTTTGTTGTTTCTATATGGTTTCTCCTCTTCAATCTTCAGTCCATTATGTTTTGGTTAATGGTAAAGTGACAGTTGATGAACTAGGTTTTTAAAATGCATGCCTATCTGTCAGTTCCAATGCATCTCACAGCAGCATGCTTTAACTTATCATGCTTGAAAGTACAAAAAGATTATGCTGCAGTGAAATGTTAACAAGGTCATATCATACACACACTAGCTCGTTGCACTTTTCTTCCTTTCATTGCTCCTGTTAGTCATTATTCCATGTCATGCATAAATAATGCTGCTCTGGAGAGAAAGTCACTGCAGTCTATATTACTGGTGCTACTATACTATCAAGAGAGGCTGAACTTCTGGAGTGAATGTCAGAACATGTCACTTGCTAAATTATTGGTACCTAAACATCAAAGACAAGTCTAAAGGATGAATACGTGTATTCATGAACAGAAGATAACTTTCTGCTTTGCATCACCCCAGCAGTAACCATATTGAGCTAGTTTTCATATAAATGAGGTTTGGCAAAGCGTTGTCTGGCATCATGCATCTGATTTCACTGGACTCTCAGACTGTACTGGGTGGAGCACATGAAAGCTCAGAGCAGCAGCCCAAGAGGGTGATTTGCACTCCAAGGAAATCATTCACAAACAGAAAGCCCCAGCTACTGAAAACCCTGACAAAAAGCCAGAGATAAATAATATTCCCTTGATATGATTCTGCAGTGCTATGGTGAGCATGCCAGTACATCTGCTCAAAGACCTCAGCTCCTCCCTGCACTCCTCTGTTCCCAAACATCACCAGCAGCAGACTTGGACCTCCATGTAGTCCTAGCTCTGAGATTTTTGCACCGTATGAATGGGTCTCTCTGAACCCAAGATCTGTCTGTGTGGGCTGTCTAGGCCTGCCGCCTGCTTCCCACCTCCTTTTATTTCCTCCAGATGGAAAAATGTGATTTTTAGGCAAGATATTGCTGGCAGGTGTTGTGGTTGGAGGCCTGCTTCAGTCTTTGTCCCCCAAGATAAATTACCACCCACATGCTAATTTCAGATTTAATGATAAATAAATATAATATGATCCAGGAGAATTTGCTCAGAGGTCCATCACAGAATTTCTTTGCCGGTGTACTCTTTCTCATCATCATATATTTAGCAGCAAACCTCATTTTGCCCAAGCTTTAGTCAAGGAAAAGAAAAGCTTTCAGTAACAAATATTTTATTTCCATAGGTAACATACTGCAACAATGGTCAATAATAAATGGAGTCATAGAGGCCAGTTTAGGGTGAAGGGGAAGAGATAACTTTTGCTGTCAGCAGAGCACTGAATCATGTGCTCTGTTATTATGACTGACACCACAAGTGTCAGCTTGGTTTTTCCATCTTTAATGAATGTTTATTCATAGGTAGACATTCACTTAACATTCTGAGAAAGAGGAGAGGAAATCTAATGCGAAAGGAGAGAAGAAATTTAATGCAAAAGTCAGGTTCAAACTAATCTGATTAATCTGGTTAAGGTAAAGGCTCTCAGGTCATTCAGGTTCCCCATCACAAACACAGCTGCAGTCCATGAGTCCATGATCACTCTCCAGCAATCTCTGCTATTATAGGTGAGAAAAATTAAAGGCTGACATCCTGCAATAGAGATGAATCTGGTGACATAACTCACGCAGTGTTTTGTAGACTTCATAATGAACTTTGACTCTATGTTTATAAAAGTATGAGGCTTTTATAAATCTATAAGATAATGAACACAGACATGGATAGATATGTAGGGAAAGAAAGATCTAATGGCATTCTTCTCTGTTAGGCTGCTAGGATTTGCAGCCCTCAGTTTAAAGAAGCAAATCTTGTTTTATGGTTGTTGGAAGATGGAAACTCTTAGGTTGGAAGAGTGTGGGACAGGTAGCAACTTGTCTGGGTCAGGCTTCACTTTATAGGCTTTGATTTCTTTCTTGAGACCATGAGGTAAAACTCTCTTAAATTCAAGATGTAGATTTCATTGTAAATCCTGCATTTCAAATAAGACTTTGCTCCAATGTAGCAAGAAAAGTAGAAAATCTTGACGTAAGGATCATTCTGAAAAATAAGTTGTTTTTGGGAAAGATGAGTAGTTCTCTCTTTTATTAAAATGAAACAGGAAGCAACTGCACAGATATCTAATGCAGCTTATTCAGGATCTGGAGTGAGCCAGAGAGTGAGCAATGAAGCTGGTAGTTCAGCAAAGATTCCCAGCTTAGGACAAATTGACAGTCATCTCATTGAGATGAGTGCTCAGAAGAGGAGCATTCAGAATTTTCCTGCTTTTCCTGGATCTCCTTGTTGAAGCAAATCAGAGTCTCAATGGGCTTGGTCAGGAGCTGGGGTTTCAGGGGACTTCTCATGTCTCATGAACAGTGTTATGGTGGAACTGCGGCAGAAGCAAAGCCCTGAAAGCCCAGGAGTACCTGGGATGAGCGATTTTGCATGATGAAAAAGCCAAGCCACATGTTGAAGTTCATCCTTCAAACAAACCATGAGACAATTTGACAAGAAGGCAGGAAAATTTCTGACACACCCTGAACTTTATCTTACTGGAAATTTTTCTCAGCTGACTCCTTTCCACAGAATTCTTCATCTTAGTTGGAACTCCTATTTTCAGATAAAGAAAGCTTCATCAGAAAATTCCAGACCAACTCTACCACTTAGTCTATTTGGATTGCATTACTCAGGGGCTGTCTCAATAAAAGCAGTCTATTAAATTTCACCACAGTTTATAGTTTCTACCATGGCTTTTTGGAAAATGAAACTTCTCTCCAGAGTATAACTCCAGTTTCAACATTTGTTTAATCCTGGAATACGATATTTAAAGACATGAACAAATTGGTTTAATTTTGTTTGCATTTATGTCATCAAAATATCAGAAATGGACTTTCATTTGTGTATGAAGTGGTTTGAATTTTGATAAAATCTCTCACCATCTATTTTTTCTTGTTTCTGATTTAGTTGGTTTGTGCTCCTCAGAGACTGCTAAGATGAATCCATACTTTCAAACCAGGAAAGGTGATTTATCCAATGAATTATCTATGAATAATGGGAGTTAAATAATTATGAATTTGTCTCCTACATCTTCTACTTATCTTTTCTGCCTGAGCTCTTCAAATTTCCAGCTTAACTTCTCCCATGAAACAGTCATGGTGGTCCTACTATTATATTTTTGGATGGATGAGAACACATCATGGTCCTCCAAAAGAAGTTAAACAGGAGGAGGAGATATATGAACCTGAAATTTCCCAAGAATCACTGCATCCTCAAAGTGAATCAGTGACCAGCTTTTGAGTTTCCACAGGTAAAAATCCATATGGAAAATGGACTCATAAAAAGTAATATTGTCAGGTGCAGACATCTGCTATCACCAAAATATGGTGGCAAGGAATGGAAACCTGCTGTGTGCACTGTCACTTTTTATTCAGTCTTTTGAGCTTCATTAAGTTTTTGCTTGTATGGAACTTGCATTACATGCCAGTTTTAAACCACAAGCCATTACTCCCTTGTTTTGTAGACTGTCATTTCTACTTGAAAAGTTAAACTAAAGACTAATAATGCTTGCCATTTATGACTAATGCCTTTAGACTGGGACTTCCAGGTAACCTCAGCCAAAATATACTGATTTCTGTAGTGAAGAGGATTATTAGCAGAAAGAAAAATTTCAGCTCTTTTACAGGGAGGAATTCAACACATAGTCTGATATATTTATGACTTCAAGAAAGCAACAAAACTGGGGAAGGTTTATTTTTCATGGTGAAGGTGATGTTTGATTGCTGTTGAATACTTTTCATGTATTTTTAATGGTTAAAATTCAATATTCACTGAAGGATCAAAGCACAACAGGCCAAATATTACTCTCAGATGTGTGTGGTTGGCTTATACTTTTCTAGGATCATCTGAAATTTGAGGCACAGCCTTTTGCCTTGGGAACTTTGTAACCTGGTGAAAGGAAGGAGCTGCTGCTCCACTCAGCAGCAATGCCCCTGTGTGGGGGGACACATGGGCTCATGGTTGGCTACCAAAGAGGCAGAAGGCAGGCAGGAGAGAGGGATGGGTTGTAATCCTACCTTTCTTGGGTATTTTGATGCTTAGCACTGCCCCAGGTCCACTATCCCTCAGGCTTCTCTTCTCAGCTCCTGCAGAAGCTGCTCCCCCTCATTCTCACACTTTCCACCCCCTCTCACCTTTTTATCTGACAGCTTCACTTTTATCAATATAAAATCCCAGAGTACAGTCCTGGTGGTACCAGGCACTGGGATGTCTTAGCCACGCACCAACCTCTGCTGGGGGCAGCAAATGAGCCCATTTGGTCCTGCCATGACCTGCAGAGACCTGTACCATGCAGACACTTTTTGCTCCCAGTATCCCACTGACCTTCCCATATCTGGCACATGTACCCTGCAGAGGTTGCCATTTGTGAATCCCTCTGGACCATTGCCATATAAACTCAGAGACACTAAATTGTTAAAGAAAGCAAAGTCTGGCTTTGAAGTCTATCAACAGGAATATTCACCTGGGACAAAAAAGTGAGGAATTTCAGTTTCCTCTCCCAGTCCATATTTAAATGTATTTTAACTCCTTTCCATAGCTGTTGGAACATGGCTGACTCCAGATTCCAGTTTCCCCTCCATGGTAAGCACTGGTATATAGAGCAATTGCGGGTGTCAATTTCTCTGCAGGTCAAAATAATTTTTAATTTCTCCATGCACAGTGGAGCAGGAAGAGCAATTTCCAACACATTTACTCCAGGCTAACATGTTGGTCAAGTCACTTGCTTGCACAGATCTTTATTCAAAGCCCTTCAGGCAGAAAAGCAAATTGAACCTGGTTTTCCACATTCTAGGTCAGTGCACTAAACCTGTGATTGTGAATTGAAAGCAGGTATCCACACAGTTTGGGAAAAGCTTAAATTATATGCCTAGAAGTTGGATAGAGTAAAGCTGAAAGTACCTAGGTTTTGTCTCTCTGGTTTCCCTTTGGATCTTGGATATCTCCTTGCTTTATTGTCTTTCATTAATTAAACTGTGAGATGCTCATCAGTGTCCCCATGTCACAGTGAATGCACTCAGTTCAGGGCTGCAAGCCCAGTGCTCACATTACATGCAAAAGTCTTGTAGCATCCATGTGCCCTCCATGATGCCCTCCATGACCTGGGTTGGTCATGCCAGTACAGAATCTGTTCTTCACAAGGAAATTTTGAGGTCTACCTAGAACTGTGGGCTGAGAGAGCCAAAGGCCCAGCTTGAAGCAGGCAGCTGGCTGGTGGCAGGACCTGCTCTCTGCTGGCAGCTTCAGTAAGTCAGGAGGTGAGCTCTGGGAAAACAGGAGTCCTGCAACTTTAGCCCTGAGGCCAACCTTGCAGACAACATTTTGGAGTGATATGTGAATAACAAAGAGTGAAAATAAAATTAGTCCAAATGCTGAGCAAACATCTAGCATGGGTGCTTCCAAACCATCATCTGTACCTCATTCTGCTTGCCAGCACACAGCATTAACTTTCAATGTAAAGAGCAAACAAATGGGTTGTACATATTTTTCCATCTCTGAACATGTTAATTATGGCTTCCCCTAACATACTATGTGAGCATTAGGATTCTAAGCAAATGTTTCTGTAACTAAGAATGAGAATGTAACTCATGAGGACAGTTTTGGTTTTGTCCAAGCTGTCGTGCTTGTTACATTGATGTTACATCCTGCTTATGTGTGTCCTGCTGCATTGTCACCATTCCCAAATGTTCCCAAGGTGTTGCTCTTCAGCACCTCTCTTCCCTAGTTTCACAATGAGCCTACCATTCTGGATCTCTATGCAAAGCAGCTGGCAAAACCTGTCTCCCAGAGGAGGACACTATTTACTCTGTTTGAAATAAAAATCACTGAGGGACAAAGAGGACATGGAGAAAATTGCAGTAATTTGGTGGCTGACTCAAATGCATTTATTTCCTCACCAAGACCACAAATTGATTTTCCCAACTTCTGTCTTATTCTGGTCTTACCATCACAACCACCAGTGTAGAAAGATACTTCCAGGAAACATCAAACCTCAGCTATTATCAGCTGAGATCAGAAGAAATTTACTAATTGCAGAGTTGATTTTGCCTAGGGAATCACACAAACAATTCTCATCTAAAAAGCAAACAAAATGTGTATTCGTTCATTCATATACACCAAAAAAATGGAATGATAATGAAGCAATCACCTACATTTTTGTTTCTGGAGTAAAAGTCGCCCTGAATATACGTCACAGGAGCTAAATGGGCTTTAGCTTTTCTCTAAGGCTGTTAGCACCATTCAGAGCAATACAGGAAACTCTGAAGTAGCAATAAGTGGCCAATATCCATAATGAAGATTTTATTTCTAATATTGACCAGTTCTGGAAGTCTGCAATGATGCAATGGTTTATAAGTAAATATATATATATACATATATATTTATATATCTTTAAAAGCTATCACTGTAAAATACTAAACTTGAGTTCCAATACAAAATAAAGTATTTTATTCAACAAAAAAAGTCACACCAAAAATATTAATATAGATTTGTCTATTTAGAAGTTAATATAAAAAAGTGATTTCCAGTCCTTCATGGTCTCTGAATCAATCAAATCATGTTTGATGAATTCCTTCAACACAGAGCAATTTTAACACATTCAAGGGTTAACACAGAACTTTTCAGTCAGGGTGGGCCTCTAACATACTAATGAAATTCTTCTTGGACTCCAAGAAGCTATGAAATATTTAAACACAAAAAGTTATTTCCCCAGTTACATGGCAACATTGCAGCTTGAAATATTAAAAACAACAGCACTCTAGTATTCTAAGCAAGTACAAGAGTTCATTGGCACCAGATACCTCTAGTCTTCTTTTTCTGGAGTTGTAGAAAAGAAACTTTATAAAAACAAGGAGAGACTACTGAGGAATGCACACTCCCCAGATTCCTTCTTATCAGAGTATGGAGCAAAAAAATATCTTGCTGATTTATTTATCTAGTTATTTATATAGCATCATCCTCAAAAGTATCTGGATTCCTGGAGTGAGTAATACAAGAGGGACCATTTGTTGTTATGGGAATAAGGTACATAATATGAGATAGATGGGGAAGATCCCCTGTGAGGGTGTACCACCATAGCTCAAGTAAAGAGCAGCAAGGATAATTTTCCAAAACATAGTGAAAAGGCAGAAAATATATACTGAAAGCTCTTTATTTTTAGGTCAACAAGTGACCCCAAAATATGCAAAGAGCTGGGAGTAATAGCTGGAGCAAAATTCATCCATGCAACTGTGATGATGTGTCCTGTTTATAAGATAATCTCTCTATGCCTAGTCAGGTAGGGCAGATATTGTGGTAAATCAATTCGGAGAGCAAAGGCCAGAATTAAATATCTTAGGATATGCCTGTTACGGAGTTCAAGCAGAGATCCTTCAGAGGAATGAGCATCAGCACAGCTGTACATACATGACTCCTGACTTCCCATCTCATCTAAAGTCTGACTGAAATTCTGGTTTTATATTGCTTACTTGATGAGTTTTGTGGTTTGTGCAGCATCTCTTCGAGTAATGTATGCTCTGCATCAGTTTCCATCTTCTGTCCACCACATTTCTCCTTTTACTCTTTCTTCTTCCATAGCTCTCCTTCCCTCACTCCCTTTACATTATCTGCCTTGGAGGCAGAAATGTTTTCCTGCTCTTTGCTTGTGTTAGCCCTGCAGAGAAGCACAGCTGAGGGAGGTGGTTTAATGCCTTTTGTCTGTCACCAGTAGACTTGTTTTTTGCACTCCAGTTTTGTGCACAGATGCTGGGAGTGACTGGGGACAGGGGTAACCCAGGAGCTGTGCACTGATGTCCCATTTAGTAGGCCTGGCCTGTAGAGTGATCAGGTGTGGATGGTGGTTAACATGAGAAGGAGATAATATGATTTAAAAGGACAAATCCAGGTGCCATTATAGTACTGATTCCTAGAATTCCATTGCTTACAACTTATTACTATGACTAATCTGAAAGAGAATGAGGTTAACTCCTTTATTAGGCACACTTGATCTGTCTCCATGGGCAAGAATGGGCAGATGCAAGGCTGTGACCCAGGAAAAGCACTGTTTCCAGATTTGTATATCCAGGTAAGTCCAGCAGTATGCCCTAGTTAAATGTATATTTGTGCAGTTTCTGTGCCAGAGGAAGTCCACCTTTGCCCACCTTTGCAACCAGGATGAGGTTATGCATATCTGCCTCCTCCTGTGAACCCCAAAAGAGTTTAAATGCCGAGCAAGGGGTAGTGAGGACATGGGAAGATGTTGCCATGCTCCCCTCACCCATGTGAAATCACAGTTGTGTTCTCTGAACACTGGTGCAGGGAACTCTTCCCACAGCTGCTGATCCCCATGTGTCAGTTCTCTGTAACAGCACCCAGGAATACCTATTAGAGCTCAAGGGTGCTTAAGGCTTTTCACTGTAACACTTAAGATAAAAGGTGCTATCTACTGTAAATGCAAAGTCTACCCAGTGAAATCAGCAAAAAGTTTCCAGTGCTTAAGAAAAAATAAATCAGAAACTAAACTTGACTTTTTTCTTCCAGCTTTGCCTGGAAGAGATCTCGTTTGTCAATGAATGCTACATAATCACCTCACTGCAGCTTCCAGACTTTCCTGGTAGAGGAATAAAAGTACAGCATACACCTATCTGTAATACTGCAAGATAAGAGAGCACAGACAGTTTGGGAATATTGTTAGCTAGGCCTCATTAATAAAATAAGGCTAATGATTTATTCATATCCAGGACAATAAGAGGACAATGTAGAGCAGTTACATTAATGGTAAGTAGATGCTTTGGGGGAAAAATGTGAACACTAATGGAAACTGGTTCTGTCTCTTTCAGTGTTTTGTATAAAACAGCGTGGGTGATTTTTCTGGCCAAATCAGTACATTAGGGACACAGAATTCCCTGTTCTACATATCAAGATAGGAACTAGGAAATTATTCAGATTAATATAAGAATATATTATCACTTCAGTTCTAAAATAACTCTCTCAATCTTGTTTCCCTACATGCGATTTTTTATTTTATCTTTTCACCCTTGTTTTCCAGAAGCCTTGAACTCACTACTGTAATTATGAATGCAGACATTATTGCTGTGAAAATAACACTCTGAAAAGTCTGTGAAGACAGTATTTGAAATGGTTACTATTTAAAGCTGACTTAGCTCTACTTTTGCTGTGCAAAATTATATAACGTGTGCCCTTCTGGAACAGCACTGTAACTTTTTTAAACTGCTGGTGAGAAGTTTTTGCAATAGTGTGGATTTTCTGCTCAGAAAGCAGAGTGTCTAAGTTGTGCTCTCTCCCCCCAAAATCCATGTGCTGATCATCAAGTGAAGTCGTGGAGTTTCTTTAGTCACCTTCATGGTTATTTATTGTCTAAATAGTGGCTTTATTTTGTTTGGGTTACTGTTAATGGGATTCAGCAGTATCAGATCCATAAGGTGGGGTAAAGTCACTCCAGTTTGGCACAAGTAGCATGCTCTCTGTGTCCCTCTTCACAGCCAAGAGCCACACAGAGTCACAAGCCATGGATTTTTCAGTTGTTTTGCTGAACCAGATGTATTGCCAATAGCTGAACTACGTGGTTTCTCTAGGTTCAAAATTGGAAGAGACAGATGCCATGAGCAAGTGCTGGTGACCTGAAGGGTGGCAGATAACCACACGTGTGCCCTCCCTACCTCCCTAGCTGGAGCACCATTTCTGGGCTGCAGCACAACCCCAGACTGCTGCAGCATATTCTCTAATGAGCAATATCTTAATTACTTAATGTTGAACTTGCATCTACATTTAAATAAAAAAGAAGAAATTGCAGTGAAGAGGCAAACAATGTACTAACAATGACTGTGTTATATTGTATGACCTAGAACACTCCTATAGTAATCCCACTGATTAAAAAGTGGTTATTTTTCCTCCATATACTAGTGGTCTCAGATTTTTACTGTATCTGTGGAATATCTGTATCTTAAGGAATGAAATAGAAGAGGGCTAAGCAGCTGAGTCTAAGACCTGGTGTCTTAGTGTTGCTTGTGTCCACACAAAGAAGCTGGTTTTCCTCAAACAGGAGGGTATCTTTCATCATGCCTGCTAGGAATAGTCTTTGGCATCTCATACAGCCCTAAAATGTGTCCAAGCATTGTTTGTCAAGAAAAATGCTAGTAATTACCCAGTACAGAGGATGGTATGGCAGGACTCTCGTTTGGCCATTGTCGTGGCCAGTTAACTAGCATTCATGTAGTCCTTAACATTTGCAACCTCTCCTCTGCTGCGGGACAATGTTTCAAGGCAACTGAGAACTTCTGACTAGGCTTCCACTGCCCTAATTCCCAGGAAAGGGGGTTTGCTTTCAGTCCTCGACTCTTGTGGGGCAAGAGGACTTGTCAGAATGACTGAACTGTGCCCCAAAGGCAGGGGAACCGGCTGAGATTTCCCTGAGTTCTGGCAGCATACACATCAAACATATTTCTTGGGTGAAATCCTGGAAGGAAATGTATTGCTGCAGTGTTCATCTCCCCAGCAGGTAACACGTAACCCAATACCCCACAGCCCTGCACCCCCTCCCTTCTCCATGGGATCAATAGCTGGTCCCTGAACAGGGCAGAGTGAGAGCCATAAAAGACATCAGATGGAGTGAGAAACACTAAGGGAAGGGCAGAGACAGCTGACCAGGGGTGGCAAAGTCTGAACTGTGGGTTGTGTGGCCTGGCATCTTATGACCTAGCTTCTCCAGGCAATTTCAGGTTTTTTCTTATGTTTTTTGCCTCCATATTTTCTAATTCCTAATTCCATATCATTCAGATCTAGTTGATGCACACTAGTTATAAAACCCAACAACCCACAACTCCTGGAAAACAGTTACTGTTCTTATTTCTTCTCTCTGCCACATACCTGAAACCATGTTGAAAAAATTTTGAGTGGCGGGTAGTCTAGGGAAAAAAAATGTGAGGAAGTGGGAATGCTTACTCACGTAACTGTCAGTATCAGAAAAATTAGATGCTTTGGGGAGGGAGGAAAAAACCCGTTTGTTTCTTTTTAAAAGAAAATATTTCACAGAGAAGAAAGCAGAAGGTTAAATAAAGTTTTTTTTTTACCACCACTGTCCTTTCTTTTGAGACTATTATATTTCTGCTAGGTTTGATAATACTGCCCATAAAACCTAGATCCAAAATCTGTATTTCTGTGCATTAGGTTTTGGGCTAAGACTATCAATAATTAGTTATTTCTCAAGCTATAAAACCAGACTTTTGTTTTAAGGAAAGATTTGCCTCTGATCCCATTCTTGATTTATAAACACATAAACCAGTGATGGATTGAGCCTCATTTGAACTGGAGAAGATGGGGATCTGTATTCAATGGCAGTCAGGCAGCAGAGGGAAAAGAAAAGATGTTAAATTGCTCTTGTGGATGCCCTTTAAATCTGCCCTGTAAATTATTGCATCAAAGTTCCAGGAAGCTGCAGTGGTCAGAATCTAGTCTTGAGTCTTTGGTGAGGTCTAGCAAATCATTCTGTAATGGCCAGTTGAATGAATGCTGTATGGGCTTTTGAGTGGCCTATAATTCACCTCCTGGACAGGTTAATACTTCTTTTTTCAAACCCAGACAGAGGCATAGGCACAAAGATCTGTCTTCTGTTATCTATTACCTTCTCTCTGTCGCATGGCACAGGAACAGCCTTCACTGCTCTCCCTTCTGGCAGTTCTTTGAAAGGTCTTTTTGGGCATTTTATCAGCCATGATCTTGCTGCCAAAGACATCTCATTTCTACTGAATATTTCAGCAGATTTGCTACCCTAAAGGTTCCTCCATGCAGTCTGACTGCAATGGATCGAGAACCTTATCTTGTGCAGCTGCTGTTCCATGTATGTCCCATGTTGGGCATAACACCAGTCCCTGTAACTGAATTATTTTCCAGCCTTTGACTGCTCCTTCAGGAGATTGCTGCTTGCTGTTATGTTATGCCTAGAGAGATAAATAGATCTTGTTTCTTCATGTTCTTACAGTCTGTGGTGATGTTGTAGTTTCAAATGTTTCTGTGCCACAAGTGCTGCGAGTCCTGCTCACCAAAGCTTTTTATCTGCTTTGTCTGCCTCTTTCTACAGATTTCTGGAAAACATCAGGGAATAACTTGTCAACAGACAAGTCAAGGTCTTCTTAATACTTGACCTTGCAGCCATTACAGTTTATGTTGCTTGTGCAGTTTTCCCTTATGTGTTTACTCCATAGCTTATTTTCAACAGCCATAAATGAGTAGAGAAACCAGAAATGAGTTACCTCTAGCAGATAGCCACTGAATTCCTCTTGCAATCAAGCAGGGGTCCTCCCTTAAATGTCAGAAATTTTATACTAAAGCAGGAAAATGAGGCCAAGAATTTTACTTTAATTTTTATAATGCTACAGAAATATAAAAGTACTTTGTAGCACTCTCATCAGGATGGTTACACTTTGGAAGTGGTGTGAATTTCAAGCCTTCATTTTACATCTCTTGCCTTCAATTTTTAAGATGGCTGCAGCTTGTTTTGTACATGCAGAAGTTTATTACAAATAATAGCACTTAAAGAAAGAATGAGCGCCTTTAATGTAGCAGTTAAATATCCACCTTGTATAAAACACACCCATACCAATAATTATTTTCAACCACAAAACTGTTTCTGCAATTTCCTTCAAAAAAAACCCCATCAGATACATCAGTTCACAACCGGTCAGTCAATGTTACATTTTGATTATTTTAATTAACTAACTTATATGGTCTTTATTAACAGTTCTCTTTATCCTGGTTTAAAATATATGTATGTGTATCGTGCGTTATATAAGGCAAACTCAGTAAAGACACATCAAGGTTTGAACGTACTTAAAAAGGAAATTATGCAAGGTTATTGCAGAAGAAAGTACAAAGGTAGCAACATAAGGTATCTGAATATGAAACCACCAAATTCAGATTGGGCCATTTCAAAATGATCAAAATTGCACTGTACACAAAAGTACAGGAGGAGTGGCTCTCTCTTTCTCTCTGCCCTGTCCCACTGTGACTTCAAGGCAATGTTGTGCAGGAAAGTCAGGACCGATGCTGCTATTTCAAGTTCAGTGGCTATGCTGTGCCTTACTGTCAAGTGATCATTCTTCCTCATCAGCTAATTTTCTACAATTACAAATAAATAAAAGATGTTTCTATATGGCAGGCAAGGAAAAGACCAAATTTCCTTTTACAGTCTTGACACATCACGTAACTGTTGGGTCCTGTTGTACCCTGCAGTGGACCACAGGGGAGTGATATGGTTTCTGCCTGTCTCACTGTGCCCTTGAGATACCCCCTCACTCTTCTGTGCTAGATGGTGCAAGGATTTTGAACCAACACAACAGACTTTTTCCCAGCACCCCAGTCCTCATGTGGCATCTGGGTAAACTGATCTAAATACAAAAACCCATCCTTCCATATAAATAGAACTGCTACAGCAGATCAGCTTTATTTACATCAAATTAAACAAAATTCTTCTCCTTTTTTGGATGAGAGTTAATGACTTTCAGCCAAAAGCAAATTCTTACCTCTGAGTTACATAAACCCCCTAAATAGGCCACTTATAATACAAATGCTAACAGACCTGCAGCTTCTATGTACTGGTGCTTCCAGGTAATGCCAGAGAAAGATCAGCCAAATATCACAGGAATGATAAAATTATGCTTGGATGGCGGATATGAGCCCCTTACAAACCCCTGTGAGGAGATGCCAGACAGAAGGCTGAAGATAAGAGGCATTTATTTTTAGGGTCTTGGTTTTTAAGGAGAGCAAAGGAGCTGAGAGGGGAAAACAGTGTCAACAGTTCACACAGACTCGCTTTTCATGTTTGGGAGAAGCCAGGCTAGACTGAGACTATACCTAGGATGGGATTTCAGAGTAGATACAATAAAGGCAGCCACAATCTATAACTGTAACAAGGAAGGTCAGGTCCAGGAAGTTTTGATGTAGTGAAACTTGAAAAATATATTCATTTTTGCCCAAAGGCAGAGGCTAGCATGGCAGCTTGGGGACCACAACGGTAATTGTTCCTAAGAGGAAAAAGAAAATGTTCCATAAAGTTCCGATTGCCTTTAGAAAAGAGAAACATTTGAAGGACTCTTCAGTGCTGTTCCAGGTTCAGCAGAAGGAAACCTCTCACACAGGGCTGCTTTCATCTGTAGGTGTTGCTGTAGTCAACACAAATTGCTGGAGAGGGGTCAGGAGTGGAGGGAGGTGGAACTATGACAGAAACCTGAAACTAGAATAGAAAGACCTTAGAAACAAAAACCTACATTTTTTCTACAGAACTCTAAGCAGTTTTAAATCCAAAAAGGGGGGTAAAATGGCAGAAATGGCAAAAAGGCATTGGGAGGATGTTTTTTTGCCAGGAGGTTGGCCTCTACTTGTTATTTAGTTGCATTGTTGATTAATGTAATTGAAGTATATATAACTGAAACAGAAAAGGAAATAAGACTTCTTCAGGGACCCATTAATTTCTTAAGGATAAAGTGTTTGAAGGTTCAAAGGCTTTGTTAAAGCTTATTTTAAATTTAAAATTTCCATTGCCAAGGGATTGATTACTATTCTTGCTTTAGCTTTGTCAAACAGTAAGTTGATCCCAAACCTTCAAAGTTTTGTGGTGATGTATGTATGATATTCAGTTAATTGTGAAAAAAAAATAAAATGAAGGGACTGTCTTCTGTACTCAAGGACAACTATTTCAAAAAAGGTCTGCAAATGTCCTTTCAAATGTCCTTTCAAATGTTCTTTCAAATGTTTGAAATCTTGGAAACCATAGTGCTTGTAACCACTATTATAGGTCACTATATCATAACTATTTTTTTATATTTATTCTCACTGGGAAAACTACATAACATATTACATGTCAGTATTTTGGGGTATGTGCAGTACTGGATAACAACATAACTTCAAGCCATTTAACAGAAATTACATCATCTCCCAAAAAGCTCTTGTGGCAGGACAAGACTCCTATTTTTCTGCTAAACTCTGTTTTTTTTAATGTGACCTCATCACTCTGCCTCATTTCTGTCTCCTCTAACTGACATCTAGGTCTGTGCATGTCCTGGAGCAGGAAAAGGCTTTTCTCTTACAGTGGCTACTACAGGGGGACTCCTCAGTTGCAGCTCTACAGCTTTCCCCCCATGGCAATAAATAAAAAGATACTTTGTTTTTCTTATTTTCAATATAAACTGGCAAACTGAATCAATTCATGCATATACACTCAGACAAACAGAAACACTTAAAGGACTTCTTCACATAAAGGTAGTCAATTTAATAATTATTAATTTGTTTTCAGAATTTTGCTCTTTCAGAGAAAATTCAGACACTTGCTTTTAAATATTTCTTTGTAACTTCAGGTTAAAGCTAATATCTCATTGAAAAAATAAACTTTGATTAAAAAAAAAACCAAACAAACAACAACAACAAAAAAAACAACCCACAAACAAAACCAACCAACTAAAAAAAAAAAAAAAAGAAAAAAACACATAAAGCCAAAACCAAACCAAACTTGTCAAAATTAAGATGATCTTTATTTCTATCTTGGTAGTAACTACAGGCCTCAACCGTATTTCCAAGTCAAATCAAAATTATTTATTCAGTATCACTCAGTAGGACCACAGTTCACTCTGCCATGCAGTAATTTCTAAATCTTTAGAAAGTGTTGAAGAAGGCTCCTTCAAAATAGAAGCATATTTGGAGCCTTGGTTGCATTTTTTTAATCCGAAGAAAATATTGGTGTTTATACTTCATTTTCTAATCTCCAAGTGTTCAAAAATGGAGCTGTTATTAAAGATGGTGAGATGAGATTGGCTTGAGCTGCAAAATGTGTTTCTGCATCCTGATTTGGATGGGTATCACGTGTTTTGGCTCTCTTATCTGACATGGATGAATTGGTTTTTCAAGGCAGGAAGAGATGAGGACAGCAAAAGAGCCAATGACACAAAATGTTGGCAGTTCTCAAGATTTTATTATGAGTCTTGAAATGTTTGATATTTTTCTTAGAGGTTCATCTATGGAAAGGAGCTGTTAATGGCAGCCTGAGGTCCCATTTTAGGTAAAAAATGTAGGCTTCATGATTACAATCACTGGCACGACTGTGAAAACTCGAACCCAGAAGGCAAATAAAAAGCATCAAAATATGCCATTTTGAAACAACAGGATTTTAAGGCTCTCTCCTGATTTTAGACAATCAGCTCATGTTATCTTTGGTGCCTGTGCTAGCAGGATCTGGCATAGCAGCACTGTATGCACAGATTGGAGATGGTGAGAGTAAGGGGGCCAGCAGTACCTGCTGAGGAGCCAGCCAAGAATCTCTGAGACCCTTAACACCAGCAGCTCCTTTCACCACCTCCATGCACCAGCAACACTCTTATGATTTTTATATCTTGAGTTTTCTTTCCAGGCAGAAAGGCTAGAAACTTTTCTTTAGGCCAAGGCAAACTCAGAGCCTGAGGAAGGCAGCTTTCCTGCACGTATTCCCTGGGAGGCCTTCCTGACATCTGGAGGTGGAGGGAGGCAGGGTAAGTCTTTTAAGCTGCATTGAATAAGCAGAGTCACTGTTTACAGTCAAAACCTGCTTTTTAAGATTTTATGAGTTCTTTATTTAAAGACAAGCAAACAAATTCAGGTCAACTCTTTATCTGCTTAATTTAAGAAGGCAACTCTTTAAGTAGATTTTCCTCTTGCATTTTTCCTTCTAGAATCACCATCATATTGTGCACTGCACCAGGAAAAATGAGAAAGTGGTAAAAGCTGAACTTGGTTCAACTGATATTTCAGATTAATCTGTCATGGCAGGGTATCCAACAGTGTTTTCCAATCCCCCAGTGCCATTGCAAAACAAACATCTCACCTGATGACTCTCATAGAAAGCCCCACAGCGAGTTAAAGGAGGAAATTATTCTTCACATCTATAGAAAAAAAATTAAAACCCCACACCGGCTGTGTGTTGTTCTCAAGTTTTCTCTGTAATTCCTCAGCAACAGCCATGCATCATCAAGTTTGTTGGGAGAAATTATAGCTGGTCTCCAAAGTACAGCTCCCATCTCACTGGGGAGCCAATGACTGTCTTGATGAATTACCCATTTACCCTGTTTCTGTAATGAAGATCATTTGTGTGGGTTGCTATGTCCATAGTGACAAAACTACATTATAGAGGAGTACAAATAATACCTCCTTGCCATGGACAGCTTATGCTGTAAACCAAGTGACTACACACAACACCAGCATAGCAACAGGCAGGGAGGAAAACTCAGAGGAGGGAACAGAAGGAAATACTGTTCCTGGAAAGTATGTCTCACAAATAGAGAAAATAACTTATTTCTCTAATTCCTCATCAATCTTCCAGGTTAGCTCTGACTCTAGTGAGGCTGCCAATGAAGTAAAGTAACAAGAATACAGGGAAAATGTGTTTTGTATTTGAAACTTCAAGATAAAAAAAAACAGTGGACTTTTGACTAGGTGCCAATTTACTGTTTAAACTCCTCTGCTTACTTTCACAGCAAAATGTAGCTGATACAGGCTCATACTGCTGTTCAGAGGTGAACAAGTGTGGTTTTGGTAGCATGAGCTCCTTTCTGTCTTGCCTCAAACCTCCAAAATAATGCTCATAAGTTCAATACCAGCAGAGTCCAAGCTCATATAACTCCTTTTGGGTGGGAAGAGGTGAGTGAGGGTCTGCAAGAGTGAGGCCAAGGACAGAGGAGAGACTCACGGGGATGGTGGGGAGAAGCAGGCAGGGTGCAGCTGTGATGGGTACACACATACATGCACAGTAGTACAGCAGCAGAGACCTGTGAGCTTCTGATGATGCTTTTCTTTTTCCACTCCACAGAACATAAGCCTTGTGTCTGTAATTAACATCTAGACCTGTATGGTAGTCAGGCATGGGCACCAGCAGATCAGTGTTTGCTCTGCCTTTGACTATGTCAAGGCAGCCATGCAGGGGAGGGACAAGGGGAAGCCTCTGGTCCTTCCATCTGCTCATGCATGCTACAGATCCAAGCATGTCTGGAAACAAAGGATGTATCTGCAGGGCAGTGCTTGGAGAAGGTGGGAAAGAGTTGGGAATGAGAGGAGATAGGGGCCTACAGGGTGATTGGAGAAGCACCAACTGCTCTCTTGCAGCAAAGCACAGGGACACATGGGTTACTTAAAGCACAGTCTGGGACTCACTGATGCAAATTGTCTTACGTAGTGAAACTGCTACCTTGAATGATATAACTTCATGCTGCCTGTCACAATATAAAGGTCCAAACTGTATTTTTTTTGCACTATATCTGTTCTCATGCTAATAATGTAGTAATAGCAGAACTTATTCAATGTCCCCTCAAATAAAGAAATATAATTTTTTTAGAAAAGTCTGAAATAAGTCTTAAATCCAAAATTAGAACCCATGCTCACTTCAGTCAGTTTTCCAGAACCTGAACATATCTGCTTTTGGAGTGACCCACACACATTTGAAGTAGCTGGAGCAGATGGATGCTGCTTGCTACAGCATATGGTGAATGAAAACACACAAAAGCCCTCATCTTTTTAGTACTAAGTCTGCTTTTACAGCTTGAATCTCTTCACACAAAAAGCAGCAACTCACAATTATATTCTACTCGCTCAATGGTAGTAGAAGTAATCTCAGGGTGATGACAGAGTAGCAAGATGATGATGCCTTCAACCACCCCAGCCACACCTAGAAGAGGCTGTCTGTCTGCTCTTCTTAACCCACAGCTCACGTGTCAGTGCACTTACCCAGACTGCAAGAAACTGAGATGCAGGTTCCTGTCTGAACAGATTTAAATTCATATTGCAAAAGATTTCCCACCCTTTTTGGTGTGGACCTTCTTTCCTTCTAAAAATTGCATATTCACAAGGCAAAAGAGACAGAACTTTATATTACAGTGAACTCAATCCCAGAGTACTGCCTGTAACTGTGCTATTTATATTAGATAACTATGAAAGTGGAGCTGGTATCCAAGTCTCCAACAGTCCAGTTCTACCTGTGAAGCTCTGTTGGCTTTCTCAAATTTTTTGTCTGTATTCTGGCCCAACGCAGACATCCCTCCTTGTAGATTATCAGAAGGACAAAAGGATACGGTGGCTTTGGTGGCATAAGTGTTAGGGTTGAAATAACCTTAAAACAGAAGAAGAACTCAGAACATGGGTCTTCTGAGTCCTCCCTAACCACTGATCTGGTGGATTAGGTGCCCAGCATGGTAACCAGTCACATCACATTCACACCCTGCTGTGGATATAGTCCTTTACTTTAAGGTAGCTCTTACATATTGGTGTTTTATAAGTTGGCTAAAACAACACCAGCTGTGATCTATACTAGTCTAAGATTTTAATGACTTTTGGCTAAACCTTCATAGCTAATAGTTAAATTGCCAAATGTTCCATAAAACAAATATGCAAACAATTTGCTAGTTAATCATCTATCATAAATGGACGTACGCAGCTGCTGAGATATATAATTGCTGTTTCATCAGGGTTGGTACTTTATTTACATAATTCCTTTACTGATTTTAAGACAGATAGGGCTTTTTTTTTTCCAAGAGAAAGAGACTGCAAGAAATGCTAACAAAATGTCTCATTAAATACAGCATGTTAAAAAGACAGTTCTGGTCACAGCTGGTGGATAACAATAGTGATTTTCTTTGATGTATTTTTAAAAATACTCGAAATTTGTATATCTGCATATTTATATATATTCATATATGTGCATGCATTGTTATATACTTACACAAAATATTTGTATGTAGAATAGGCATACAAATGTTTGTGTTACCATATTCAAATTAAAACCTGTTAAAAGTGCAGAAATAGGTCTTTTATGTGAGTGAGAAGATAAAACATGAGTAATAAAATATAAATCAGCATTTTTTCTTTGATTCTGTTCAGTATTTTTGATTAAAGAGAATATCAGCTGCAGACAGAATCCAAGCCTACAGATTAGTATGTTTTCTGGAAAGGAATATTAAGTGATTTTGTTGGGTATTCTTGGGGATTTTTTTGTTTTTCTTTAGAAAAAAATCCCAATTAAAAATGGACTAATACACCTTGCTACTGTTTTCTAGTAGATTGCTTTCTGATTTTATGTCTCCTTTTCTTTGAAAAGGATGAAATTACTCTGAGCCTAGAAAACTTTAATGCTAAAAGTTATTTATAGTAACTATTTAATTTAAAAAAGGTAAATGATAGCTACTACAATTGTAGAAATAACACTAGCAAGGGGAGTACCCGCCATACCCAGAGCTGATTTCATTGGGACATTTTTTTTTAATGGAAGCCTACATGTACTGACTGGACATTGACAGTATTTTTCAGAGAAGTGAGTTATGGAGAGTAAAAAAATATAGCATGAGGTTTGCAAGGTGTTTTGGTGGATTGATTTTGTTTCTTTTTTTGTTTTTTGTTTGTTTTAAAGTTTAGTTTGACTGCATTTGATCTCTTTTCTATGCTCTGTTTTTCCATATCAAGGTATGAAAGCTTGGAACAGGTTCTAAAAAAAGACTTCATTAATTTGGGTGTTACATTCATGCAGTTTAAGTCCCCTTTGTAAACTGTGCAATGAGGCAGCTGCAAAATGTCTGGACTCTCCAAATTTAGCAGTATGGCTGACTGACTTGGTAAATTCCAGTCTTTGTGTCAGTCTAGACTTTGGGGATATTTACAAGGGAGATATTTACATTCCCCTATTTTGATTCTTTATTGGCACTTCATCCTGCTTCCTTTGCAATAACAAAATACTAAATTAGCTTCAGAACAATGCTGGAAGAAAACTATTGGAAAATGTTGTTTACTTTACAAAAGAGTGGAGCCAATAGCTCTGCTTTTTTTATTTCTCTTACCACAGCTTTCTTATTTTCATCAGAAAGAGCTGTATTTCAAAAGGGAGAGAAAAGCAGTCTGCAGTTTCCAACTCACCTTTGCCTCTTAGGTATAAAACATAATTTCAGTTGAAGCTGATTTCTGTACATCTACCAAAACCAGGATGGAGATCATCAATGTTTCACTGACTTCCTGTGAAAGTAAGTCAGTAATTTCAGTAACCTGACCTGAATTCAAAGAAGCAAGTGAATAGAGGCTGAAGGGTTCTGTATCCAGCTCTGGTATTTCCACATGCCTAACTAACATGCCAGTCTCTAAATTGCATACCTTTGAGGTCAGACATTCAGCACTACAAAACAATGCCAGAGTTTGCTCAGTTTGATTTAAATCTGGCCTCTTTGAAACTATTTCTCATGACAGTCTTGATAACAGTATGATTGTTCTGTTTATTTTCTTCCCATAAGGTCTCCAACTCTGCTTACTTTCTGAGTAAGTCCTGAGGGACTGGATGTCAGTCTATTACAAAGTAAGTCCTCAATATAAGGCATGCCCTCGTGGATGTGGAATATTCTAATTTTTATTTTTAATGATTTCATTCCTTTCAGTTTGTCAAGCAGTAATATGGATTTGAACCTTCAAGTCCTATCTGTCTATTTTTTACTCAAGCCAGTGGGTCAAACTCTGGCCTTTAATTCACCCACCAAGTTCCCCTAGTATCAGCTTTCCTTCAGAGGATGAAATAATATGATTTAGTCCTCGAAAGCAGACCTCAAAGTCAGAGGCATTTATAAGCATGCTTCTTAGACCGAAGGCTTTAGCAGGTGGATTCTAAGGATTTTATTATGAGGAGCTTGACTTGGAGTGGAAACTCTGAGCATGAGGATGTGCCCTTTCTCTCAGCCAGGATGTCATCAGATGCAGCAGGTGCTGAGCTACAAGTCCTCAGCCTTTGTTCCAGCTGATATTGATGGCTGCTCACCTGCTACCAAAAAGGGTAAGAAAGAAAAACCTTTCAGTAAGTATCTTTTACAGTAAATATATTTTCTAGAATTAAATTGAGGGTGAAGAGTGTAATACTAAGAAAAGTGTATTTAGGATAAAACAAATTTAAATACCTATAGGGTATTTGAGTATTTATATATGGTAATGAGGGAAATGAGTACTCTATAATCAAAACCATACACTTCATTGCATTCTTGCATACTAGACTAATGCCTAAATGAAATTAAAAATAACTTAGAAAAAATGCAGAGACCTACTACCATTTATAGACACTACAAGTTCAGAGTATATTTCTGCTCCTTTATGAAAGCTGATTTTACTTTGAACACTTTAAGCAGTTATTTATTGCTGCCCGTGTTATTTAAAACAACTGTCTTCAAAAAGTGAAAAGATTTTAATGTTGACCAATACCATGGCTACATATAACAGTCAACAGCAATCTTCTGACTCTTAATTGTGATTAATATAAAAAAAAAAATCACTTTTTTCTCTCTCAGATCTTTTTGTCATTTACAATAACATCAGGTTTCTAAGGGTCAGCATAAATAACACATCTCATACTCTTGCAGTAGCTTAGCAGAGGCTAAAACACAATTAATTTTATGGAAGGCGTTATAAGATGCAGACAGAAATTGAAGTTGAGGGAATGGGAAGCACTGTATTGTAGTTCTAGCACTACATAGCTGGCTTGTTCTTTGCTTTGACATAGAAAATTAACACTCTTTGTGTCTAGTGTCATCTTGCAGTCATAGGCTGTAAGCTGTGGGACTGTGTGCAAGGGTATGTCTTCAGAAAGCAAGCATTCCTCAAGAGCTGACCTGCTTTCACATTCCACTTTTTACTGTTTTTTACATTCTTGTGCAGATAATATTTATGTGAATGTAAAAAAAAAAAAAAAAAAAAAAAAAAAAAAGACCGGTTTTGTTAAAATAGTAGACCCAGAGGGTGAGAAATGAATTCAAGGAATTCTTTAGCTACCTTTCCATCCTCTCCATCCCCAAGAATGCTAACTACATGTGTCATACCTGCTGCTGGAGGCTTCATGATTCATTCCCTGCAAATTTAGTCTTTCATTGTTATTATTATAAAGTTTTTTCCATTACTAGGGGTCACCTCTGCATTAATAGTCAAAGAGTTGAGCAGCACAGTCCTTACACTCCACCTGGCAGCTACTCTGTGAGCACCCAACACGATGCTGCCCTGAGCAAAGCCACCCAAACGCATCCTTCATAAGCAGTGTGCTGGTGTCCTCCTCCTGCTCTCCCTTGCTTTTACAATTTTCCATGAAGGGGGAAGTGAAGGGGATAAAAAAGAAAGAAAAGCAAGGGGAGAAAATTCTGGTGCTCTGGTATCAGTTCATTCATCATCTGTCACTGTGTAAAAAACCCACAGCATGTGCAAGTGGGACAGCAATACAACCTCTTTCACTGCATCCATGCTGTCACTCCTTCCTCTCTCACACGTGTCTGTGTGCCCAGGTAAGCCAGGCCTGCTTGCTCTTCCACAGACACACACAGTTCACTTCTGTTCAGCAGTGTCAGAGCTGGTGTTGCAGATGCTTTAATGGGTTTAAAAACATCTTTTTTTCCCCTGTTCCTTCTATACTTCCTGGTTAGGAATTGAATCAGAAGTACTGAAATACTTCCCAAGAGATTTCCAGAAACACACTGATGCCTTTCCAAGACTCCAGTGCCTGTAAGAGTCAGATGAAGTTTGGGCCAACATCAATGTTTACATATTCGTGAGTGAGCTGAACTGAATTTGTCAACCTGAGCTGTCTCATGTTCACTGTAACACCTGTCTATACAAACCCACTTTTAGCTCTCTCACACTCATGACTTATCATATCTTGTCACTCATTCTAGCACACCTCTCACATTGGAAGGACTGACAAAAAAATTGGCTTTGATCATGTGAGATAGTCACTTTTTTAATGGGAAATCAAGGCACCAAGAGGTACTGGCTGTGACTCATTCACTTAGCTGTAAACATCTAAAATAGGTCAGAGCTACATCTCTGCTAATTACCCTGGGCTCCCTTGCTAGTCTGGGGTGCAAGCTGTGTCACTCTAGAGCAGGCATCAGGGCTGGGTCAGCTCATTGGGTCCCCACAGCTTCTTGCCACTGGCCACCAAGGCAGGGCAGGGTGGCTACCTCAGAGGAGCGGGGCAGATTTCCACAGTTAGATGAGATGAATGTTAAAACTGTCAAAAGCTGGCTTCTGGTAAACAATACTGTGAATCACTACACTGGAAAGAAATTAATAGTGATTCTTTGGGGATTTATTTTCTCTTCCTCCTGCTTCCTTTTTTCTGTCCTCAGTTATACAGCTATAAATAGAGATGTTATTGAGTGCCTGAAGCAGTCACTTATCATAGAATCATAGAATCATAGAATAGGCTGGGTTGGAAGGGACCTCAGAGATCATCGAGTCCAACCCTTGATCAATTACCACCACAGTCACTAGACCACGGCACTGAGTGCCATATCGAGTCTCTTTTTAAATATATCCAGGGACGAAGAGTCCACCACCTCCCCAGGCAGCCCGTTCCAATGTCTGATCACCCTTTCTGTGAAAAAATTCTTTCTAATATCCAGTCTGAACTTACCCCGGCACAATTTAAGACCATGCCCTCTTGTCTTACTGATAGTTGCCTGGGAAAAGAGACCAACCCCCGCCTGGCTCCATCCTCCTTTCAGGTAGTTGTAGAGGGCAATGAGGTCTCCCCTGAGCCTCCTCTTCTCCAGGCTGAACAGCCCCAGCTCCCTCAGCCTCTCCTCGTAGGATCTGTGTTCGAGTCCCTTCACCAGCTTGGTTGCCCTCCTCTGGACCTGTTCGAGGACCTCAATATCCTTCTTGAACTGAGGGGCCCAGAACTGAACACAGTACTCGAGGTGTGGCCTCACCAGGGCTGAGTACAGGGGCAGAATCACCTCCTTGGACCTGCTGGTGACACTGTTTCTGATACAGGCCAGGATGCCATTGGCCTTCTTGGCCGCCTGGGCACACTGCTGGCTCATGTTCAGCTTCCTGTCAATCCAGACTCCCAGGTCCCTTTCTGCCTGGCTGCTCTCCAACCACTCTGTCCCCAGTCTGTAGCGCTGCATGGGGTTGCTGTGGCCAAAGTGCAGGACCCGGCACTTGGCCTTGTTGAAGCTCATCCCATTGGAGTCAGCCCATCTCTCCAGTCTGTCTAGGTCTCTCTGCAGAATCCTCCTGCCTTCCAGCTGATCAACACTTCTCCCCAGCTTGGTGTCATCAGCAAACTTGCTGATGATAGACTCAATCCCCTCATCCAAGTCATCGATGAAGATATTGAACAGGACTGGGCCCAGCACTGATCCCTGGGGGACTCCGCTCGTGACCGGCCGCCAACCGGACGCAGCCCCATTCAGCACCACTCTCTGGGCCCGACCCTCCAGCCAATTCTTAACCCAGTGCAGAGTAGGCTTGTCCAAGCTGTGGGCAGCCAGCTTTCTCAGGAGGATGCTGTGGGAGACGGTGTCGAAAGCCTTACTGAAGTCCAGATAGACCACATCCACAGCCTTCCCCTCATCCACCAGGCGGGTCACCTGATCATAAAAGGAGATCAGGTTGGTCAGACAGGACCTGCCCTTCCTAAACCCGTGCTGGCTGGGTCTGATCCCCTGTCCATCCTGCAGGTGCTGTGTGATTGCTCCCAGGACGATCTGTTCCATAACCCTGCCAGGCACCGAGGTCAGGCTGACAGGCCTGTAGTTTCCCGGGTCTTCCTTCCGGCCCTTCTTGTGGATTGGCGTGACATTCGCCAACTTCCAGTCATTTGGGATGTCCATTATCAGTGTCATCTCACTGAAGCATACACTTAGTTGCTATTTCAAAAATGCCAATTGATTGTAATTTTCTCATTGCAACTGAACAACTGCAAAGCATTTTTTAGTTCTTGTGCTGGCATATGCAGGCAGCTTGCAGGCTCACATACTCATCACATTAGTCTTCCAGTTGGTGGAAATCTTCCTATAAGGGTCAGTCTGAAATATGATTTCATTCTAGCTCACACATCAAGGTTATCTCTTTGGTCCCTTCATTTTCCAGTTGGGGACTTCATTATTTCCCCATGGGAGACCCAAGTTAGGAACCCTGTGGTTCTGCAAGGCACCTGTGCAGCCTGTGCCTCCTGCTCACCCCAGCAATGTGGGAGCCACCCCGAGCGGGAAGGATGCTGGATGGACAAAGCAAGCTCTGCTGAGCAGCATTCAGCACTGCCTGCAGGTCCTGATGAAGTTTCTTGTGTTATCTTCATCTAGAAAGAATGGTCTGGATGTGTGTGTGCATGAGGAAAGTGGAAATTACCTTAGAAGTCCAACATGCATAGTAAAAATACTCTGATGGGTAAAACAATGCTGCTTGTCTGTCAGTTTTTCCTTCCTCAGGTAACTCCCTGTGGCAATGCAAATACAAACTGACTAGGAATACAATTGTTGCTGATCTTTAATTGTTTCTGACACTATAAATAGAGATTTGGAAACTTCATGAGTGCTAAACCGTTGACAATTTGCATCCCATTTCATTGCACTTTTTCTTCATCCATTTTCTTGGGTCAGCAACAGTACAAAGTGTGAGGAAGTATAATCAGCTGGGTCACTGAATTAAAATTATTCCATTATGAAGTACAGAATATTATAAATGTAGTATATAATAATGGCAGCAAGTATAAAGATACAGTATTTTCCAGAAGAGCGAAGATTCCATTTTTTCACATTGAGTTTTCTGCTTCCACTGAAAGAAGCCTGAAGTGCAAAAAAAGTCTCCTAAATCTGAATCATGCTGAAATAACATTATATCCTTCCTTCACAAGGTCATAGGTTTGCATTAAACAAATAATAATAACAATAACAACAATAATTTTAGGAAAATAATTCTAGTAGAGCTCATTTACATGGTTTTCAAAGTGCAGTTGACATCATGCCACATAGAAAACAATTAGTTAAATGAAGGGCATGGAAACACCAGATGAATTCTGATCATGCAATAGTACAGGACACTGGGAAAAAAAGAAACTGCACACATTGGGATGTACCCATCCCATGTTGCCAACAGAACTGGATGACTACTAATGCCATGCACAGGCTACTGTTGAATCATAGAATCATAGAATCGGATGGGTTGGAAGGGACCTCAGAGATCACCAAGTCCAACCCTTGATCCACTACCGCTGCAGTTACCAGACCATGGCACTGAGTGCCACATCCAGTCTCTTTTTAAATATCTCCAGGGATGGAGAATCCACTACTTCCCTGGGCAGCCCATTCCGATGTCTGATCACCCTCTCTGTGAAAAAATTCTTTCTAATATCTAACCTAAACCTCCCCTGGCACAACTTGAGACCATGCCCTCTTGTCTTCCTGATAGTTGCCTGGGAAAAGAGCCCAACCCCCCCCTGGCTCCAGCCTCCTTTCAGGGAGTTGTAGAGAGCGATGAGGTCTCCCCTGAGCCTCCTCTTCTCCAGGCTGAACACCCCCAGCTCCCTCAGCCTCTCCTCACAGGACTTGTGCTGGAGTCCCTTCACCAGCCTGGTTGCCCTCCTTTGGACCTGCTCCAGGACCTCAATCTCCTTTCTGAACTGAGGGGCCCAGAACTGGACACAGGACTCGAGCTGTGGCCTCACCAGGGCTGAGTACAGGGGCAGAATCACTTCCCTGGACCTGCTGGCGACGCTGTTCCTGATCCAGGCCAGGATGCCATTGGCCTTCTTGGCCACCTGGGCACACTGCTGGCTCATGTTCAGCTTCCTGTCAATCCAGACTCCCAGGTCCCTCTCTGCCTGGCTGCTCTCAGCCACTCTGTGCCCAGCCTGGAGCTCCCCATGGGGTTGTTGTGGCCAAAGTGCAGGACTTGGCCGTGTTGAACCTCATCCCATTGGAATCAGCCCAACTCTCCAGTCTGTCCAGGTCCCTCTGCAGAGCCCTCCTGCCTTCCAGCTGATCCACACTCCCCCCCCAGCTTAGTGTCATCTGCAAACTTGCTGATGATGGACTCAATCCCCTCATCTAAATCATTGATGAAGATATTGAACAGAACTGTGACCTTATATAGAAAATTGCCAACAATTGCAGTCGTCCTAATACAGACTAAAATATTTATAGTCAGAGGGGGACTGCTAAAATGACCAAGGATATCAGGTGTTTAGAAAAAGAAACTGAAAAGTCTGGAACTACTGAGAACTGCCTATGCTGGAAAGGCTGGGTGACTTTCTAGAACCATCTTTTAGAGTTACTGACTGCATTTCATTGCCCTTTTGTTTGATTGGTATCTGTTTGATGCAGTATGTGTGATCTGGACACACAGATATTTTGGTCTGGCAGCATCTGTAGTAACAGGAAGAAAATTACTATTGTGAAGTAGAAAGACAGAGGCAAACATAACTTCCAAAAGCCGGTTCCAAGGGCATTGTACTCCTTATTGCATTAAATATTTTATAACATTTACCAGCTGCTGTACTGGTTCTCCATCTGGTGAAGTGCCAGCTTTCCAGGTTGATTTTAGAGTTTGCAGTCACTTTTCACACCATTGAGAGTACACCTCCAGTCTGCTCGCAGGAGCTCATCCTTCAGGCTCTCTCATATTTTGATGAAGCAGAGCCATCCAAATTAGAAAAGATCAACCACAGAGCTGAAGCAAGCAATCACAGAGCTCAATGGCAAGCTTATTTAAGTATTGAGCAAGTAATTTGTAATTACTTTATAGAAAATTCAGGCAAATAGAAAAATAAGTAACACTGTGACTTACTGGCCCTCAGTTTCTGCATAGGAGTAAAAGTTGTTAGAATGTATTGAATGCATAAACTTGTCTAAAAAAAGTAATCTTAAAATATTAAAAAAAAAAAAAAAAAGAATATGAGCAAACAAAAAGATTCCAGAGACTGTCCAGAAATAAAACCTGACACTATTTTACACAGCTCGTAGCAAGTTCTCTTTGAAAGCAAAAGGAAGACTACTGCAAAATATTTTTAAATCATTCTTTCTTTCATTGTGTTTTTTTACATCTTCTGTTATCTTTAGCTTCACAATCCAAACAATTCTAAGTTATTTGTACAACTGTAAAATATAGTGTTTCTCTAATTTAAACAGAAATCATAACCTTGTATATAGATTTTACATTCTTCTGGATATTTTTTATGATGGTATCTAAAATAAAAGGATAATAAGTACATTTTCCAAAAAAGTAGCTTCAGGACTAGTAAAAAGTTGAACTCCTATTTTCTTAATAAACACAAAAAGGAAATTATTTAGGGATTACTGGTATTTTATAAGAAAATTTCTTTTGCGGTCACTAAAGGCAGGAAAATACCCAGACTCTGAGCTGTAATTGAACTCTCTCAACTGCTCTGTTCCTCTCCAGTAGCTAGGAAGGAAGAAGTTGTTCCCATAAGAGCATTCAGTGGCCTGTTGGGTCCAGACAGTAAGGAAAAGCCTGTGGAAAAGCCGCTCTAAGTAGAAGTTGCTCAGCCCTCTGAACATCATTGTTCTCATCTGCAGATGGAGGGCTGTGAGTTCAGCTGGAAGACCCTGCAAGGTCTTGCAAGATGTGCAGTGTTTTGTCTGGCTGTCCAAACTGAGGTTAAATGCTGCCCACATAGCATTATTCATGTAAAGATTTCAAAACACTTTCAAGTGGTGAGATGGATTATTCCTTTCCCCTCTCCTTCACTTTTGCACAAAAAAAGCCTAAAAAAAAAAAAAAAAAAAAAAAAAAAAAAAATTAAAAAAAGAAAGGAGGTCCAGAATTTTAATTACTCAAACCTGAGTGGTGGAAACAATCACATTATACTAAGAAATAGAGTCCTCTGTAGACAGTTCCCTGAAGCTAATCCCACTTCAGTCATAAGGTATGATGCTAATGCTGGACAACAGCTAAACCAGGGATCCTGTCCTACTTGTGCTAAGTACCAGTTCAAATTCTTAAGCACTGAAATCACAGAAGGAATAATTTGCCTTTTTTGCCCTTTCACTCTTAAACCATAATCAGGTCCAACCATTAACCCAGTACTGCCCAGTCCACCACTAAACCATGTCCTTAAGAACCACATCTACACATCTTTTATATATCTCCAGGGATGGGAACTCAACCACTTTCCTGGGCAGCCCATTCCCATGTCTGATAACCCTTTTGATGAATTTTTTTTCCTAAATCTCCCCTGGTGCAACTTTAGGCCGTTTTCTTTCATCCAACCACCTTGTTACAACCTCCTTTCAGGCAGTTGTAGAGCAATAAGGTCTCCCCTCAGCCTGCTTTTCTCCAGGTTGAACAAACCCAGTTTCCTCAGCTGCTCCTAATAAGACTTGTACCAAGTTTAAATGACTCAAATGCACTGTTTTAATTTATTAACATTTTTATCCCTTCCCCCAAAAGCCCTAGGTGTGATATACAAAAGCAATTAATAAATTATTCAACTCAATCCCATGACTTTGTACATTAATACATGAAGCCCCTGACCCCCTACAACATGAATGTTTTAGTGATTAATGAGGCATTCTAGCATAAATAGGTCAAATGCAGAGCTCTGAATCTTCCTTCACCATCTGAGTTGGTAGTCTTTCTCTCCTTAATTATAAAATCCCAGATATTGAGGGAAATACAGAGAAACCTGAAATCCTATAAATAACACATAGCAATGCTTGGCTTCTTTGGGGTTTCTCAGGTGTTGTCATGTTCTGAACTGTGCATCCAGCGTCCTTCATACATTAATAATCAAGAGGAGAGACGTTAAAGCAGGGAAAATATGTGAATAATACAAGAGACAAGGGAAAAATAATGAAAGCAAATGTCCTTCACCTGACATTGGGCATGATCATTCTGTCCCTGTGCAAATAGATTTCTGGCTGCAGGTTTGGTAATAAGGCAGCAAGTTGCTTCTAAGTGCTACTGAAGGCAGATAAAGACAGCTGTGCTTCCAGATAGCCCGAGCTCTGCTTTACACAGTACTGCAGAATTAAGCTCTTTAAGATAACAGACAAAAATTAAAAAGGCCTCTTAGCTCCACGGTGTTACTCAGGGTCCCTGGCATTTGCTGTTACTTGGAAAAGCTGCAGTAAAAGCAGCTTGCGAAAACTGAAGCTTCGACATCCCTGCACATCTCACCCAGTCCCACCTCAGTGGGGAAGGCTGAGCCCCCGCTGGCAACTACAGATTGCAGCCAACAAGAGCCATGGAGAAAAGGTACTTTAATCACTTTGTGATACCCTGATCATTTAGCAGCTTTCTTGAACCCAGAACTAACATCCTTTTCTATTTGTTCTTACTCCCTTGCTGTCTTATTTCCCTGCAGTGAGAATTCCCTAAGCTCTTGTTGCTGGCACTGGCTGCTTCCAAGAGGTAGACAGGCAGGATATTAAATTCATCAGCACTGGCATGCCTACAGCTTATTCATATGTTTTGCCCATAAGTGAGGAAATTGGGAACCCCAAAGATCTCTTTCATTTTCCTGCCTTGCTCCCACTCTCTCTCTGCCTCTGCTGCAGAAGTACCAAGGCTAATGGTTATGTCAGTATCTGGGATCAGCACCTCCAGGTAATTTCTGCATTTCAGTAGCTGTATTTACATATCAATATCGTTTAATTTGTCAGGGAAAATGATTGAGGAAGAAGTCAGGTGAAGAATACAGCGTCCCTGTGCCAAATGTGGTCATTTGAAAATTGCAGTCCAAAATCACAGCTCTGTTTCAAGTGACATGATGACGCTGTTCAGACACAGAGCCCTGACACTGAACTATCCAGCTCTATTTGTTAAATTTAAATGGTTTTGCCTGATGATAAACAATCTAACTTGACTTCAGATGTCTGATAGTTACCCTCATTAGAAAACATCACTCTCATCAACATAGCATTATGTGCAACTGCAGATGATAATTCATCACAGTTATTTGAATGTTTATCAGGAGAGGGGATGATTGCTTTTTTTTCATGCCCTATTCACTGACTTCAGAGTTATGGAAGATGCCTAGCTCAGATTTATACGGCTGTTAGACCTCCAAGGTCTGGTGAGATAAATTGCATCCCACAGTAGCCAGATGGAAACTCCAAGGGATCAAATCTCACAGGCTTCATGTCCCCGAAAGTTGCCTGCATCCCCACAGCTCAATGTAACATCTGGTATATGCTACACTTTTAACTGATGATTAAAAGCAGTAGGTAATACTTTCAAAGAAAATACAATGCCAACACCAGAGTAACTGTTAACAGATAAACTTTTGAGAGGAGAAACCCAAGATTTCTCTCTAATTGAAGTTTAAAGCAGCACATATTCCATATTGGATCTGTGTACAGAAATTCTCTCTGTTGGTTGAACTTGGCACATCTTGTTGAATCAAGCTTATCCTGCTAATGTTCAGTCAGAAGCAGTGATTAATCTTCTTAGAAAAAGAATAAATCTTTTTAATTATGAGAAATCAGTCCAGGAGGAGAATACGTATGCTGACAGAGATAGAAAAAGAAAGAAATATTGAATTATAAAATAAGTATTCTACTTGATACAAGCATGCTCACAGCCTCAACTGGGAGTGACCTTCTTGGAAAAATGTGCCACTTTTATTTAGGAACAGGTTTGAACTGGAGAAATTGAATGTATATTTTTGGGTACCATTGGTTGGCAGAAGTACATCAGGGGTTTGGTTTGACCAGCTGTAGAAACAGAGCCCAGTAAAAAGTATCTATTTGCATGCTAAATATGGATTTGTACAATTAAGTGACAGATTGCATACCAGCACTTCTCCATAGTGATCTGTCAAAAAACAGCTCACACTGTATTTTGCAAGTGCTCTTTTGAAGTCTGTATGAAAATATGATCCTTTTCCCATCTAGCTTTAAATAAGATGCAAACAAAACAAACTAACATCTTTCTATTTGAGAAGAAATATCTTCATTAGATTAGAAAACTTAACACTGTGATTGTAGTTTTGGGTGACATGCAGGGGTTCCCTTCTGGTGGAGAATGGGAAGGCATCAGGAGTGCCAAGTAGAGACCATGGGAGGTTCGGTATAATATTTTTGGCTGACCCATCTGAAATCTCATGTGGACTCTTTGAGTGTCAAGCTCTTTGGATTTTGTACTTTGCTGCTTCCCACCCTGCTCAAGCAGAAACTCCAGCAGTCTCCAAAGTTAAATTTGGATCTACAAGACAACAATGTCTGTCTTCATTTACAGACTTGATGGGGGGTTTTATTGACTATTATAGCCTGTGAATAAGCTATCTTTTCTGCACTTACGAAAAGAGTACATTTAATGCCTATTCTAGTTATACAGTTAAGAGACTTATTATTCTAGCATATTGCTTTCTTCTCAAGTTTCATGTCATGTTTCAAAAATGTTTATATCCTTCTTTTGTGAGTCATATGCCTCAAAGTCAGAAGAAAAAAACATGACAGTTTGTAAGTACTCATAGAATTAAGCCATTAATAAAATGGCTGTGGATTTCCATCCAGTACGCTGCCCATCAGCTGGTACTGCTTTACAGTGCAGAGATACGGACACCTCTAGCACAACCAGTAAAGATGTCTGCATTTTGGACATGTTAAAAACCCAAAGGAAATAATTCTTTAATTTTCTGTTACAAGAGAATCTCAGGGTGTATCACATTGTATTTAAAAAGTTTGTTCTGAAGTGCTTACTGAAAATAAATTTCACTCAAAGCACGAAAGGGACGATGTGAGCATTTCCCATTACAGGTCTTTGCTTTCATGCTCAAAGCAGCATATCTGTTCTCATTTGTGAGGAACCAATGTCCCAAACTGGAAGTCTGGGAAAAATGGAATTATTTCCTCCTTTTTTTTTTATTTTTCCATGGTGATTGTAGTCCAAGGCACATTCAGTATGGTTTTAATCTTCCTTGTAATAGTACTGTGCCAACACTTGCCATTGAAGTAATGCTAACAGGTGTCTTTTTGTATTTTCATCTTCCTGTTCACCTTTTTCTCCTACCTCCTCAATCCCTTTCTTTCAGCACAAATCTGCTCCTTTTTTGTTCATGAATAATGTGCTGGTTTTCAACCCAGTTAGTATGCAGAATCAAGAAAGGTTTCTCAGGTATCGTTACCTGCTTCTCCTTTCACTGAACACACTTTTAGATACTGCTTTCTCAATTTATCATGAAATCTAGTCAGTAGATAAAATAAATATGGTATCCCAAACTGGATTGTAAATTTATAAATTTATAAATGAGATATGAAGATGATTTCCAGCTAAAGCTATGGGACATATTTTTCAAAGGTGTTTGTGTACCAGTGCCCCAGGAGGGGAGAAAATGGGATGTATTCATGGAAATTTGACAACTTAATTTTCTTTTTTTTTTTTTTTTTCACTAAAACAGAGGAATATTGCTTAAAAGCTCAAGGAGTGTTTAGAAAGGAAGGAAGCATTAGAATAGTCTGAAGAAATCTGCAAAATGAGATTGTATCTGATACAGATTGTGTGAAAGAGCTGGAGAGCATTATGTGAGCATCTGACTTTTGCAGTGAATGTTCTGCATTAGGACAGTGGGTTGTAATGACCAGACTCAGAATCCAAAAGCATTATCTAAGAGTATAAATAGTATAACAGCAAAAAGAAATAGCTTGGAGGCTGAAGACCAGGACTTCTGGAGAGGGAACAACTTTGGTCATAAGAAGCAATACTAGCTGATGCTTACTGGGTTTATATTTTGGCCGGATTTTTATTACTTTTCACTTGTTAATATTTAATACGCAGTTTTTTCCATAAAACAAAAATATTTTCCTGCACCTTCAGTAAGAGTCAAAAATAATTTAGAAGTACATGGTGTTAATGAATAATATGAACTTTCCTTAACCATCTCTGCCATCTTGATAACCAAATGTTACAAGGAATTTATACATGTTTTTTTCGACCCATAAGTTTGTTTTCTATCAAGCAATTGGCATTTTTAAATTCCTTCAGTTGAGAAATACTGTCTAGCTGTCTAGATTAAGCATTATGAAGAAATTCTTTATTATGAGGATGGTGAGACACTGGCACAGGTTGCCCAGGGAAATTGTGGCTACTCCATCCCTGGAAGTGTTCAAGGCCAGGTTGGATGGGACTGAGAGCATCCTGGTTTAATAGGAGGTGTCCCTGGCCATGCAGTGAGTTTGGAACTAGATGATCTTTAAGGTGCCTTCCAACTCAAAACATTCTATGGTTTTATAATTCTATTATGACTAATACCTGTTCTTTTCCAGTTAATATCATTTTATTGGGAATTAGAAAAAAGAAACTGATTAATTGCAAGATAATTTAGTTTTAAATTGTAGAGAGGAGAAAAAAAACAAAACAAAACAAAAAAGTAAATTACATGTTGAAAGTTTTCTATTTTCATCTTCAGTTTCTTTATATCCTGGGTTTTAGTTTTCCCTGAGCTATCTGAGCTGAACTGAGCACGCCAACATTTTTTTTTAAAGGACTGGTATACACAACAGTCGAGGTAATATACAGAAAGGTACATGGCCAGTGATGCAGGCAAAGGCAAAAGTCAGGGTTCATCATAGCTTTCAACTGCTCTTTAGAAGGCCCAGTAAACATTTGTAAAGAGTGCTCACACTGTTGTAATTACAAGGTTCCCACTGCAAAGCTGCTGAGAATTTGCCCTGGTTTAGAACGCTGGGGCAGCCTCAGGTTTTCTCCATGGCAGGGTTGCTCTTGAGCCTGTGTAAAACCAGGGGGTTGGTCACTCCCTGGGAGCAAGGACTGTGCTGGCAGCACACCAGGTTGTGCCAGGATGCTTTCTTCAGGTGGCAGGTCTCACTTCTTACCAGCTATGGAGAAAGACATCACTCAGGGTTGCGAGGAGGATGCTGTCTCTTTCTTCTGACCTATCCTGTTGCCAAGCAAAAGGAGAGGGAACTGTAGAAACTTGTGTACTCACTGGCACCTTTTACTGGCACCCTCCTACACACTATGACCTTTTCTGGGTATTATTTCTTCTATAAAAAGAATGGTACAGCTTGCACTGTGGTGCCTCAGAATTTGTCCCATTTACAATTTTACTCCCTCAAAGCTTCAGCTCTCCGAGTATATTGACCTTTTCTCCTACTATAAACCATTAGCTATCAAATACACAGGGGATTTTCAGCCCCTGCTTGGATAAAGTGACCATTAAAAAATTAGAAATAAGAACTGCATGCCTCACATAAAATCCTTTCAGGTCTTTTACACTGTAAATATTCATAGCTGTGTTACAAATTAAACTTAGTGTCCAATTACACTGCAGTAACTGCCTGGTCTGTACCAAAGGACTGAATGCATCATGCAGAGACTTAATTGGCACTGTTAAACTTTGTACTAATCTCTGAAATCAGTCACATTTTTCAAACTTTTGCTCATTTTATGAGCTATATAAACACAGGGCTATCTAGTCACTTTCTTTAGCTCATTCCTGATTTTCTTCCCAAATTTTTGATCTTTAATTAAATGTAGTTTCTTTAAAATCCAAAGACATCGCATAAATTTGTTGGAATAAAATTGTTTTAAACTACAGTAAACCGATTTTAGCTGAAATATCAAGATATCCTGTTAATTTATACAGAAGTATTAAGAAACTTATGGAATTTCCAGAATTTAGAGTAATTGCATACTGGTTCCAAGCAGGTGTACTGTATATTTACTGACATTAAAACTAGACACTCTGATGATAAAATCCCTTGAGACTGATAGAAACTTATTTAACATATTCCAATGTTAAACTAAGAAACCACTCCTTAAAATTATTTCTGAAATATGTGAACAACAGATGTCCCTTCCAGTTTGTCCTGAAATATGTATGAGAGGAAGGAATGAAATAGAATGACAGAGGATGTGATTTACTACGCTTTTTACAGTTCTGGATAGTTATATAAATAAATGACTCACTGAAGAAAGGTCTAAATTTTATAAGCCAATATAACAAATTCCAATTGTTTTAGCTAAAACTGATGACATTTTTTTAAAGGCCTTTCTATCATGTCTGGATATATTACAGCAGATCTTTTTATTGATGTTCTTAAAAGCAGATACAAACATTTTGTTTTAAAGCCTATTGTCCATAGACATGTACACGTGAAAATGATAGTCTGAATATAAGACCAGTCATGCACAGTGTTTTCCAGATCACTGAAAGCAGCCAGACTACAATTTCCAATTATTAAATGAAGTAGGTCACAGTGCTTCAGAATAAATTCATCCCCACTCTAAACGATGTGAAAACTACATCATACATGTATATTTAATTGTAGATTATAGCAGTAGACAGAGTTCAGGAGTACATACTAACACAAAACCAAGCCTGTGCTGGCTGAAAGAAGAGATGAGTTGACCTATTCTTTGTGTTTTCTCATCTGCATTTGATCTGGTTTTTTTTTACTCTCCATGTTGTTCCTTCAGTACAATTCTTTTAAAAGTATTTTCTCCATTTATTTTGCTGTAATTGAATCAAAAATAAACTTCTTTTCTCCAGTGAATTAATAACTACCCACTGCTGTGCATTAATGTATAATTAACATAAAAGAGACTTAATTAATTGCTTAATTTTTATCCAAAAAAGGGAGACAAGTAGTACGTAGTGTAACATAAGTAAGAATTGGTACTTTTCTATATCCTGTTTTGCCCTTAAGGATTGACCTCATTCTCACTGGTTGGATGTATGAGGAGACACAAATACTGATGACATCCCACACAAGGGATGTAGCAAAACCAAAGAAATAGATTGCATGGACATCAATGTTAAGGTTCTGTGAGAGAAAGCTTTTCTTACAAAGCTATCTGTTAACTGTGTTGTCTAATAATGCATAAGGATCAAAGTTCCTGCCAATAGTGCCATATACCTCAGAGCACCCTGCCTTCTCCTCTAAAATCTTCTGCTCTGTTTTTCTTGGAACTCTAGGAATTGCTCCAGGTTAATTAGAAGTTCAAGGACAAGAGTGGACAAAAAAAAAAAAAAAAAAAAATTATCTTAAAAGAAAAATCTATGGTAACTGATTCACAAGCAGTTAAACTGTGGATAGTAGTAATTAAAGACCCACTCCTTCCTTTGGGCCTTAAAATTAAATAAATTTAAAAATCATTCTGCTCAGCAACATACTGTCTAACTTCTTGGTGCTACCACTGTACTGTAAAGGTGAGACTGGGTACTTGCATCTCCAACAAGATGTGGTGATGGGTGCAGTTCTGAGTCCTAAAAAAACTGGGTGCTGGGAAAGAGACCATGTTCACTGCATGAAAGTGACCCACTGTTAGAGGCGTTTGAAAGGGATTAATTTAAAAGATGAACTATACCAGTTCAAGCTCAGTGATACATCCTGTATGGATCTGATCCAGCAGGAGTAAGTGACAACAAAGGAATGATCTGAATTGTCTGGAAGGATCTCTGCCCAGTGTTCTGCTTGTTTTACACCCATTAGTAAAGAAATCACAACTTTTCTGCATCCCTTGAGTAATGGATTCCTCCTGATATAAAGTGTTAACTGAACTAGTTTTATTTGTTCTTAGAGTTAGGGAAATGTGACATGCTTGCTGAAGATTAAATTGAGTCAACAAAATTCATTGCATCCAAAATGTAGTGCCATGTGGGTGTTTTTCTCCTGAAATGTTAAGGGGTTAAAAGTTAGTTCCTTTATTCAGTATGCCACCCATGCCATCCAGTCATCTGATTGCATGCTTAAAGCAAATAGATACAGGAGAAAGATAAAGTTAGACGTCAATTCATTAAAAGCATTTTTCTCCTCAAGAAATGATTCGGTTTTTTGAAGTAAACCAAACATAAAGAGTAGGAAGGAAAAAGAAAAATGGGAAATTTTATCATACTATTTTAAGTTTGATTATGTCACGGGGAAAGTAAATGGCAATGGAGTATAAAGGAATCTAATCCATACAGAAAAAGAAAAAGGTTAAAGAAGTCAACAGTAATTAAATGGTGATTGAAGCTGAAAGAAAATTGATCTGTGTTAGCTGAAGGCCATTCCTGCCTTTTGGGATGTTATGCATCGGTGAAGAGGGGAAAGAAAGGTTTTTCTTGTTTTGATATGGAAATATATGTCACATCTTCTTAGCCTGTGGTGCTGTGACTCAAGACTGCACAGTGTTTCTGGTACACTGATTCTAGTGTCCTACGCATGCTTGTGCGCATTGTGTAAAGATAAGATGCTCTAACAAAGCTTGGCAAGGTCAAAAGTCATGGGAGCTTCAGCAGTTTGCATCCTATTTTGTCTTGGTGCAAAAAAGAAAAGCAACCTGAAGCAAATGAATCTAAGTAGGAGTAGCATCAACACTGCCATGTTAAAACTGTGCAATATCCAAGACTCAGGGATGACCCACCACACATTCAGTGGCTGGCTGTTTGGTCAGCTGTTCTAGAGGGATACTCAGATGTGCTGGCATGAATTGATATGAAAGGAACATATATTGAACTACACATAGAGAAATTTTAACAAAGGCAGCAGCCCTGCCAATTACTTGAGGTATTGGTTAAGTGCTTGAGAAGCTGCATTGATTAGCTTTCTGCCAAGGCATGAAGAAAAGAAGCTAAGTCTGTGACTTTTCTCAAGTTAAACATTGTCAATAACAAATCCATTAGCTAATGCCACTGTAAACAGTAGTTTCCAGGACAGGCAAGAATTCACTTCATAGAAGTCTCTATTTGTGCAAAGATAAGTGTCACTTCCAGGCACCAGAACCTTATAAGATTGGATATAGACCCTGATGTGAAATGAAGAGCACAGACTGCAAGCAAGGCTCAGCACTATGCAGGAGAAAGCCTTTTGGTTGATTGTGGGAGAGTAAAAAATGAACTATGGTAATGACTTGTGCACCCAGCAATATTTACTGATTTGAGACCAAATCCTGCACTGATTGATTTCTCAGTCTCTGTTGACATCATTAGGAGTACTGAGTAATGAGTCAGTGCTGCACATTTTGGACATAGCTATGTAGATTTGTGAAAAGAAGTGGGTTAAAATGAGAAAATCAATTTTGTATTACTTCAGGAATAACAGACAGCTACTAAATGTTCTGGGTTGTGGTTTTTATGAGCTTTTTGTCAGAGAGAGCTGTAGATACATACAATTAATAACATTTATGTTAAAGAATATATAAATTACTCCCTTAGTGAAGAATTAGGATAAATAACAAATAAAGCATGACAACCTTTTCTCTCATAAACCAAAATAGGGAATCTTTCCCTTCTGAAGTAACTTTGGCACTAGGTGCCTGCCATCCTGTGAAGGATAACAAGGATAAGAGTCATCTGAAAGTGTCACTTCAAAAAGTAGCTCAGAATGGAAAGTCGATTTATTATTAAAAGCCATTAGTGATCTATATTTCTCACATTGTCCAGATGTAGGAGGATTAAGACATTTTCCATAGTCTTAAAGACAAGGATGAATATCAGCATTCAACTTTCTTCCACATCAGATGGCAACTTTTCAGATAATTCCTACTGTCATTTCTGGGTATACTGATATCTTAGTTATAAGTCCAGCCCATTACCTCCAATGCAAAAAACCCTCTTGACCTATGGTTTGACAAAAGGCTTTGACCTTGTATTACTTACAATTAAATATAAATTTCTGGCAGTCATAGAAATACTGTTTCTTAACCTTATCATTATGGGTTATTAATATTTTGATCAGTCTTGAATTATAATATTTAAGTAAAATATGGAACCCTGTCTACACAGCTGCTTAGGTACAGGCTTCATCATTCAGCTATTTTATGCATTGCAGATCATTTTGACCACTCAGGTTTTTCTCTTTAGCTTTAGCAGTCTCTCCTCCAGTTACCTGAGTGTTGTAAAGGCCCCAAGCTCAACTTCTAACCATTTGTTAAGGCACTCAGTCTGTGCCACAGTTCAGATTGAAGTCAGAATATTTCAGAACCTTTTGTTAAAATGATATTGGTAATCTTCTTCTTTTTTCTTTTTTTTTTTTTTTTTCCAGGAGAAAGAAATAACAGATAAAATATGACCTACCAGGTCAAATCAAGATTAATTTGGGAATAAATTATCCCATTTACGCATTAAAACCACCCGAATTTTTTAATACTGAAATCCACTATGTGTAGGGCAAGGGGGACCTGAAAATGCCAGTGCTTAAATTTTAAGCAACCTGAAACTTCAGGCATCCATATACATTCAGGGTCCTCAAGAAGAGCACCGTGTAAGTGGAGACTGTCTGACTGTCTAGTGTGATGGTGCCTTAGGGGTTGAAGTGGTCATGCCTCATGCCAGCATCCTGGTGGGACATGGAGGTGACAAGAGCTCTGTGTAGCTGCAGCACAGGAGGCCCTTGGCCAGTTTGTGTACACACCACACAGAGTAAGTTGCTTATTCCCTGCATGTCAGCTGTTGTAACTCTTAGCTTGTGTCAATGTGCAATGTGATTTTCCTTTGAGGTTTAAAATAGCTTGCATTTACTATGCACAGGCGGTTTATCACTGTACAGAGTGTACCACTGATCTGTAGCTCCTCTGACACCAGGGCTCCAATTCATCTGTCCAAATGGAATCACCTACGGGGTTGGCAGGTACGTATGAGCTCGTCACTGCAGGCTCTCTGCATAGTCCATGGGATGTACTGCAGACCTCCAAAGTGGGTCAGATGAATCAGTCCTCAGAAACTCCTTTTCCTCTCTGCTGAGTGCAAGAGGAGCTGAGGATGGCTAACTCACACGTCATCCACACATCCACACTGCAGATGTTAAGGGTTAGGTGATATAAAACTGGAAAAATAAGGGTAAGGTAAAATGGTAAGCAGCAATTCAGTGGGAACTTTGAGTCTCAGTAATACTTACATATTAAGTAGCACTTGGTTATATGAATCTCTTTGTTGATCTGGCCTTTTATCCCCAAATCAATGACATCCTCATAACATAAAACATGCTTATGAATGAGAGGCCCACTTTCCCCCTTGGTAAAATCCAGAAGACAAAATCCAGAAGACAGCGCACCTAAGCTGGCCAGACCCTGAGGCAGAGCCTTGGACCCTGGACAGTCTTTTGGAGACTGATATTTAAACTCTGTTGGAGTACTCAGGCTTAATCTTTCTCTCTCTAAAGATGTGTGTCTGAGTGGAAGATTACTTTAGTACCTCTTTCTGTCTGCTGACTCTATGCATTTCAGTTTCAAGGTGGGAGACTGTGTCTGAGTTCTCACTGTGATCATGGTGAGTTTGGATCCGTACTTCCCACGGTGTTCCCTAACGATTAACTCACAGGGTCTTTTGGACTGAGGAAAAAGAAAAAAAACCAACATCCTATTTTGTTGAAGTTCTACTTCATGTTGATTCTTTGAGGTGTAAGGATAGTCAGTATGGCTCTGTACCTTAACAGCATTTACTGTCTACAGACGACAGCTGAGTCCTGCTACTATACTAAAAGCTATATATATGTGTGGTTTTGAGTGGTCATATAGCATGTAACAGAAAAAAATCACAGGGGATGAAACCTAAGATGACACTTCCTTTCAAAAGAAAAATGTTCTACCACCTAGTCAGTACTTTACAAATGCTGTGAGAAAAGGAACATCTTCAATGAATAGGTATTGTCCAGAAACATCCTGCTTATTCGAGTATGGATACAAGGCCTGAATTATCTAAGGAAAAGGGAGGAATGGAGAACTTCCACACCCCAATTTTAACCATTTGGCAAAGGAAAAAGACAGTGTTTCTTTCAGCTGCTTCCTGTGCGAAACCAGTTTTTGTAAGAATTCTATCTGATTGCATCTAATTCCAGTGAAGTGTATCAATTAACATAGCTGGCACAACACTGATTTGCACAGCATGAGGGCATCCTTTAAAAACCTGAAGTCATATACAAAATACAGAAAATTAAAGAATAAATTTTTGACTTTTCAATAATGCAGTAAGACCAGGAAAACTACTATAAGTATTTGTTTAAACAGTAAGCCTTCCGGGGAAACTGCAGGACTACTTGTTGATCATGATACAGAAGGAAAAGGTCACTTCAGAGAAGTTAAGTGAATTATTTGCATCAGTGTTCACCGTGGAAGAAACGAAGGACATTTCCATCCACTAAGGAGTACTTTTTTGTTGTTGGGTAATGAGTACAGTATCTCTTTGAAATTGAAATGACTGCAGAAGGGTATGAGGAACAAATGGACAATTGAACACTAAAAAAAATTGCCAAGAGCAGATGTTATTCAGCCAGTTGTTCTAGGACAATGCAAGGATGCAATAGTTGAATAATTAGTGAGGGGGTATAATTTCTTGCCTGAAATTGCTTTAGCAGCAGGACTGAAGAGTGCCAAATGGGATGTCAGTTTTTAGAAATTATTCCAGGAAAGATCTGAGGAACTGCAGGCCTGTAAGACTGACATCTATACAGGGCACATCAGTAGCATGTTTAATGAGAACAGAAATAACACACATCTGGAACTACTCCATGTCTCTGTCCATGGAAGTATTGCTTTATAAATGTACAGTTCTTTGAAAAATAAAAAAAACATGTAGATAAGGGTGATCTGGTAGGTATGGTCTACTTGGATTTCCAAAAAGCTTTTTACAAAATCCCTCAATAAAGATTTTAAGAAAACTAAACATCTGTGGCCTAGAGGGGAATTTTTGTTTAGATGAATATCTGAATGAAAGACATAAAACAGAGGGTACGAGTAAATGTTTAGTTTCACATTGAAGTAAAATCCCTCTAAGATTTCTGCAGGGACTGTTAGATATATTTAAAATGACCTGTAAAAGGGATGAGCACTGGTGTCAAGTTTGCCAATCATACTTAGTTACCCAGAAGATGAAAGGACAAGGGCTGAATGCGGAGAACTTTATGTCACCTAGCAATAAAATGGTGAAAGAAATTCATTGTTAATAGATGTAAAGTGATGGGCATGGGAAAATTCTAACTGCATCTAGAAAATGGTGGGTCTGAGACAATCTCACCACTCAGGAGTGAGGTCAAGGTACAAAGGGTGATAACTAAGAAAATGCCATATAAATATTGTGTAATGCTCAAAAAAAACCAGTCAGACATTAAGAATTTTTTTTGAAAGGAGTGGAACTGGGAGCATCACTATGCCACTTCATAAAGCCACAATCTACCAATGTCCTAAGACTCTGTAAAGCTGGTATTTCTTGGTATCAAAATGGATGCAGTAGGTATAAACCAAGTTCTAGGCAATGAGGTCTGGAAAAGAGATTTAGATCTATGAACTCATCAGTGGCAAATCAAGAACTAGGGGGAGAACATTTCTTCAGACACAGACTCTTCCAGTGCCAGAGCTCATAGGCATGCATTGCAGCCAAGTGGAGCTCAAAATAGTGGAATTGTTCCACACGTTTATGTCCACTGCTGGAGGCAGAAAGCACAACTACTTTGACATTTGATCTGATGTAGTAAGGTCACACTTATATTTTTTTAATTATTTTCATTTATATGTGTTCTAAACTGCAGGGTTTCTAAACTGGGGTATTTGAGGACTCAAGTTCTCCATGGAGTAGGCAACTAAAGGGTGGAAGCTGTAAGCATCATTGTTAGTATAGGAGCTCCAAAGTCAATTCTCCTCTCCTTGTCAGCTTTGACAGGGGTACCATTGGCAGTTTCACATTGTAAAAGGCAAGGACAGAAGGGAGGTGGAAAAGAAACTGCTTTCAGTGACACAAAGAGCTGTGTGAGGACAAAGATTAGTGGCTGAGCTGCTGTAAGGCTTGTTCCTCAGCTCTGTCTAGATTATTTTGTTTCCACATAAACAGAATATTTAGCTATGTGCTGCATGCAAATCCAATATCAAAAAAATCCAGAATATTGTGTTTTGCTTGTTGTGAAGATATTTATACACTTTTCTAGTGTATATATCCATATGAGATACTCTACTGAATATCTCATCTTCAAATGTTGTATTGCTCTGTTATGCTTTGCTTTCCATTTTAATGAAATATAAAGCACTTCACTTTTCCTGGCCAGCCAACCTTCCCAGTTCTAATGAATTGAATTTCCAGAGATATTTAACTGCCATGACACAGTTGACAGGAGAGTCTTATTGTTTAAATACTATTCCATACTTGTGAACCTTGTCCTTTGTTTTTGTCCTGATATCTACATGATGTTGTATTTGACATCAGAAATGGAAAAGACTTCTCTTATGCTAAACATAGGGGTAAAACTATAACCAGCTAGGTGGGGCCTTTGTTTTCCAAACTGATCTAACACAAGTATATGACTTCTGGGGTTCACATTTAGAAAAGTAATACATTCTTATCTTTGACCACAAGAGTAATACCAGTGACTATGACTGCATCTGAGATAATTGAACTCACCAAGTTTCTGCACAGAATTTTTTGTGTCGTGGGGCCACAATTGGATTATATTTGAATTTCTTGCATTGCTCAGAAACCATATATTCTGGGTTTGATTCTAATTGATATGTATCAAGATTCATGGCCTTGAATATTTGTCCACTAAGGAGGATTTCTTAATGGTAAAGAGCATTTTCCTTCTGTTATATTGTGGATTTTTTTTCATGTATTTCTGATAAAGAAATGAAACCAAGTCACTGATAAAGTCCCAAGAATTAATGGCCACAAATGTAAAGAAGAAGTTCCAAATAAGACATAACCAAATTATCTTCTGTACAACCATGATTCCAATTTTATTAGTTCTGGCAAGTAGTCAGTAAATTCCCCCTTTATGAAATTATGAGCTCAAAAGTTTTAACAAAAGGAAGTAGTTACCACATAACATAGATTGAAATTGTGAAGCTCATTGCCAAAGCATACTACAGAAGCCAAAACTGTAATTGAGCTTACAAAATAATTCTACAAATTAAATGAAAGAAAATATCTACTAAGTGTTATCAAACCCAAAAACTTGGATATATATTTCAGATATTGTAGTCTTCTCAGACTGTAGGAAACAGAAGGATGTACAAGTGAAAGGAGCGTGGGAAGATTGTCTTGTGAGCATCTTTTCCTGGATACTCTTAAAGCCAAAATAGTGAGGTTTATGTACTCCCAGAGACAAAGAATACTAGCCAAAGTTTTGTCTAACTGTCTAAGTGTAAGCAGAACTGGTCTGAAAGACCTTTTCTGGGTGACCAACCACTTTAAAAAAAAAAAAAAAAAAAAAAAAAAAGAAAATTTAAAGCCTTTTAATGGTTTCTTGAATGATCTTTTAAGGACAGGTTGCAGCATATATAAGTAGTTGCAATACCTTAGCAAAGCAATCAGCATTTGCAGATAATGCTGTTATATAAACAAAATACCAAAGGGTTGAGTTCCACCCACTCCCCAGACACTGACCTGCTCTCCTACTGTAAATGTTTTTGGAGAGCAATTGTGATCTAAAGATACATTTCATTCTTGAAAGGACTCTTTTTATTCACAATGGAACATGCCTGAATTTTACAGATCACCCAAAAAAAGTATTTTGTGAATAGTTGGTGAAAGAAACCTAAGGAAAATGTGTACTTAATCCTATTAACTGACTTAATTTAGAATTATTAGAAGGCTTGATATACAGGATTTAACACAATCTTTCTAGCAGGGTGTGATGTAATCTATTTTTGTTCCTCAGCTAGCAGATGGCTTACCTTTAAGTAATTTCCAATATGTTAGGAGATCAAAAGCCATCCTTATGCCACGGAGGCAGTAATCGTTCCTCTCTGCTGGGGGTTGCTTGGTACTGCGGTGGGGATATGCAAAGGCTGCTGGCATTTCCAAACATAGGGGGCCGACATTTCTTCAGACTTTGAAGTTAATAATCCTTCAGAAGTTGAAAAACTGAGAGATTTTCAAAACCCTTTTAATGTTCTATATGTCATGTGCTAAAGTAAATATCTGTAAGTAATCACTGGGGAGTGGTGCAAGGAAGGGCTGCACACGCGAGCGTGGGGTGTGCAAGACACAGGGCTCTGCTTCAGCAGCCCTGATCCAGGAGGGGAGGGTCACCCCAGCACCCCTTAATCAGCTCGGGCCACCCTGAAATGGACCTCAAACACCCCACAGTTGCCCTACGTGGGGCCCCAGAGCATCCCTTCTCTGCTCTTTGTGTGGAGACACCGTACATCGTGGATTCAGTCTGATTGCTTCCTCTCCACAGAGAGCACAGTATTTTGTTTTCTTGCAAATGGGAGACTGGGGCCTAAAAAGTATGTAGCAGATAAGCTCAGACTATAAAAGAGAGGTGATTATGATTGCTCATGACAGTCTCCTTGACAGCATGCCATGCATTTTCTGAAGCAGACATATTAAATTGCCTGGTATCAATCACTATGTCATCTTCAGAAAATCATTTTAGTATAGGTAGTTTTAATTTCTCTCCCTCAATAAGTATTCTCCAGCTCTTTGGCTATAGAAAGAACATTCTAGCTGGAAAAGAAGAGGACCAACAAGCAAGGAGCAGTGCTCCTGAGGGGTTCTTGCTTTGGGGGCTCAAACACTTCTAATAAAGAAAGCCAAGCCTTGAAAATATTGCCTACTGGGCACAACCTTTCTGGCTTCTGGTCACATCATATTTATTTGGTACTCACAGTTTTTGCTCTTCTTACATTATATGTAAAAGTTAACATCACTGTTACTCATTCTCTGTTATTTAGCAGCTGGAAACTTCTAATCAACTTTTTCTACAAAGTGTACAAAAAATGGTACTCAGAAATAATAATGAAAAGGTCTGTATTTAAGTGTTGCTAAAACTGGCTCACAGAAATATTTAAATAATTTAAAATTAACTTTGAAATTAGGTTAACCTATATGAAGGCCTTAAGATTACCGAAATAACTTAAGGCCATTTCATGTTATATTAAAAATAATACTTGAATTAAGCATATTTATTCTTGAAATTTTAGGAGAGTCCCACCATTCAGGAGCAGGAAGCTGGTGACTGAACACCTGGAAAAATGTTTGCTTTTGACAGCTGTAGTTTCTCCACAGGTGCAGAGAAGGTTTTTTTCTGGATTTGGGCTTATTTAAGTCATTCATTCAAGCTGAGAAACTGATCCAGTACTGAAAAAACAGGAAAGTTTACTTTATTCTCTCAGTCTACATATAAAAATTGGGTGGTAGAGATTTGGTTGTATTAGTTTAGAACTCTTAAAAAGTAGAATGGTGGGAAAAGCCCAAGGATATTAAGCAAATGCAGACAAGACTATCATAATCAATTTTAACATATTTTGATAACAAAACCCACAAGTTTCCAGAACATTCCAATTATCTAGAAATATTTTTACAACCATTTCCTGCAAGCTTTCAAAATGTATTTATAGGCTACTCTTGAGCCAAACATTAATCATGTAAATGGTAGGGAGGATCATATACTGTTTTATGAGCATAAGACAGTGCAAAAATAAAAAGTCTGAACGATGCACAGTATGCCATGATATAGTCACCAGAAGTATGCATAAGGCATGCCTGCTGCACTTCCCAGACCAGTTGAGGTGCCCAAGGGTGGCCACAACATCTGGAAGCTGAGGTAGATGGGTGCCTGTCTGGGGAATCAGGGGGATGTCTGTCCCTGGGGTGGTGGGGGGTGAACCCTGAGAAGGGTGCAGAAAGGATGGTGAGAGCTGCATTGGGCACCAGGGAACCCCTGGGTCCCACTGTGCAGCCTGGGGGGGGGTTCTGGGTGCAGGGCAGGTCTGAGTCCCCACTGCTTAGGCAGAGCTGTGCCCACACACAGTGGTGGCCCAGAGGATGAGAAGGACTCATTAGCCACTCTCTGCTGAATTCAAGCAAGTGAAGAAACTTTTTTTCACTGTTTAACTCCTCCAGCAGGAGAAGTGACTCAAAGAAAGGTTAGGGCCAGGCCACATCAGCATTCTGTAGCAAAACCCAGAAGGAATTATACTGAAAGCACGGACAGAAGTATTGCCTTGGTCCAATTTGCTTCTGCCAAGATTGCAATGAATGTGGGAAGATTTTCAATGTGTTCACAGGCTCAGGATTTAGTTTGACTTGTCCAAACATGAATATGGGGGAACATCAGACATGCCACACTCTGGGGTAAGGTTCAGCTGCTGATAGAAAAAATAGAAAAGACACATTGCCAGGGATACTCTTTTTTTTTTCACAATCGTGAAGAACCTCTCATAAACAGTGTACTATTTGAGATATATTGCAAATGTCTGTTTTACGTGAGGGAACCAGAGACAAAAAATGACATTTTAGTTGCTGTATACTAACTGACAACTCCCCATGCAACCTCAACAGTCTCATCTGCAGCAGTTCTGCCCCTCACTCAGTACCCTCCAGTTCTCTCCTCATGGCTCAGGGATGCCTAGGGCAAAGCAGTGGGCTCAACTGTAGCTAATTCTGTCTTTTTTTTTTTTCTTCTCCCTGTTTTCTTTTCCTGAGAGAAATTATCTATGCATGAAGATTTACCCATGTTCTTCAGGATTTCTGAGGTCAGATTGTCTGCACATCATTGCAAATATTCCCTGCCTGCCTCACTGTGCACAAGGTTTTCTGACACCCTGGTTTCACTCATAGTTTGTGTAATTTTTGTTCACCTGTCAGGCTCCAGAACTGAAGAGCTATGGGGTTTATCCCTATTTTGAAGTTAGGAAACTGAGGCTCATAGGAGGGATGTGATTTATTCAATGTAATCCAGAATCCTGGAGCTTTAGTCAGTAGCCTCTGCTTTCTCCCTGAGCTTTCCACTTTCAATAAAATTTGCTTTGACATCAATGTATATTATAAATGAGAAACCTACAGGTAGAAGAAGGCTAAAAATAAATTGTATTCTCACTGGTCAATACTCCTAAAAATGAAATCTCTTCAGTCAGGTGGAATAATACAACAGGTTCAAGCAACAAATAATGTGCTATGTGACCACAGAGGAAAAAGCAGTCAGCCATCCCACATTAGGAAGATCACCATGAATAATTAGAGGAAATCAAGTAAGATTTTCTTTGTTGGCACATGCCTTGAGGAGATATCTTAGTGCAAAGCAGCCTCTTTCTCTGTGGCAGCATGGGAAATCAAAAGTCTAAGTTAGCAATAGGTGTCTGAGGAGGAGTAAATCTTGTAGCCATTAAAATTTAAGGTAAAAAAAAATCTCCTCTCTGATTTGCACTTGCATTTCTTCTGGGTATTCTGTATTCATTCCACTAGCTAAGCTGGACTGGATGCCTAAAGGAAACAAAATGAATGAGTCTACACTAGGCTGTAAACAGGGAATAGTCAGGGTTCATGCCAATTTAAAAAATGAACATGTCCTCAAGTTCGTAGCTCAGTTTCTCAGATTCAAGTCTCTGTCTGTGCACGCATTTGCAAAATACAGACATCTTAGCAATGCTTTCCAGGTACATTTGCTGCCTGAAATATGAACTGAGGAGGAACCTCGGGCTGGCCCATTAGCAAAAGCAGAAGACATCGGTTTCTTCCGAGCACAGCACAGGGAACAATTATGCACAAAAATCTCTCAGATATATTTCAGTGCAGGCCAGTGGTACCCAAGCCATCCCATCCCAAGGTGTCTGGACACAAAGGGCTTGTCAAAATGAATATGAGATGACGACTATATGTCTGTATATATAGAAAAAAGCATAGCACGGCAGCGGCTGCACAGCACTTTCTGTATTCCTACTGTGTACCAGGCAAAGATTTTTCAGTTCATACATCATTCACAACTTGCTACAGGGATTCCACAAAGCTAGTACATATCCCTTACACAAAAGAAAGGAGAAAAAATAATAGATTCAGAAAAGAAAAGATTCTGAAAGTATTTCTGCTGGATGAGTTGTCAGTGTCAGGGACACTAACAATGAACAAAGCTTATCAGGAAGCAAAATAAATAAGTAAACAGTGACATAGCCCTTACCCTGTCCAAACCAGTATGAAGCAGAGCTGCACCTCAGATATCACAGTGTGTTTTCCTGTGGTAGAGGGAGCAAGCAACCGCCAAAAGGTTTTATTCATGTTCCCTCAAGAAGCCTTTGTACCATTTGGCATGGTACAAAAAGTGAGGGAAAGGAAGAGAATAAGAAACTGTCGGGGGAACCAACTCATCCAACTTTTGCAATTTACAAGGTAGGTGTCTCCTCAAGGATACTTTTTTAGGGTCATTTATATCATGGAGGGAGATAGAGTACCCTCCAAGGGCCAAGTGTTGTCTCTTCACAGGCTATTGTGTGAACCTGACAACAACAGAGGTGAACACCGGTGGATAGCGGAGAAGCACTATTGTACTTACTCTTTAGACACATCTTCCATCTTGGCTGGGTATTGAACCCAAAACCTCTTTTGCTGAAAAATTCTCATCTTTTCTGCATAAAGCATCTGCACAGGGACACACAGAAACATCTACTCACCAGGGGACCTAAATGGGCAGTAACACCAAATCAGAGCATTGTTGGCAGTAAAAGCAATTCAGAAGGCAAATTTACAGCTACCAAGTTCTAAGGCGGTGGCAAAAGAGACCACATTAATCATTAATCTGGATATTATTTCCTGGTTAGATCCCTTTTGGGGGCTGAAAACTATAAAATGAAGGAATTCTTTGGCCCAAATGATTTGTGGAGCAGACGTCTGCATCAAGAGAAGATACACCAAAAATGAACCACCTTTTTACCTTCACTCCCCTAAAACTTCTGTTAAGAAATTACAATAGCTAACATGATTGATGGGTACAGGCAATGCCTGCTTTTGTGTTCCTTGATGCACCATCCTTAATCCACTATTAAAGTAAACCGTGCTGAAAAAAAATTTTGAAGGGCTTCATATAGCATTTATAACACCATTGATTCTGTGCCATAAGCAGTGGTTAAAAAGTAGTTTATAGATACTATATTTCACACAAGGCAGTGCTACAGCACAGTGCCAAGTCCAGATCTAATCTAGAAATGTGTTTTAACTCTGAAATGAATACTGTAATGCAGACTGCCTGCTAATTCAGTTTCAACCATATTTTATCTCCTGGGGTTCTGAGCTGATTGTAGCAGAAAAAGGTGCCAAGGCTGTCTCTCCTCTTAAAATATATGGGTTACATATGCACCAAGTTTCATACACAGTTTAGACTTAAATATCAGCAGCATAAGGCATGTTGGGATATAAACTCTTTTCAGATGTGTCTATGGGCTAGAGTGGAAAGGAAAATATTAATGGCACTCAAACTGATGGCAGTCGAGACCCAGAAGGTGAGCTGCAAAGTTCTGAAGGGGAGCTGCTGTGTTTCTCAAGAGCTATAACCTTGACATTGAGGTTAGCTCTGTTTCTCCCTTATACAGCAATGTGTTGCATTATGGCTGTCTAAACACTCCTGGAAACATTTCAGAGATTTTGTGACCCAGATGTGGATTATGTGTAACACTAACTATGCACATGCTGGAGATGATTACACTGGGAGCTTTCAGATTCCATTCTGCACGTGTAGGACTGAAAAGAAACTTGACTTGTACTTATGAAATTCCTTTTGACCATAAGAAAAACAGAAGGAAAAGCCCTTTGGAGACTTCCATAATGGGAAACAGGAAACAGGGCTGTCAAGAGTGGAAAGTTTGCAGCACAGGAAAAACAATGGACTATATAAACATACAGGCCATTATCAGATACTCTGCAATAGCCTTGCAATAGATTTAAAGTTGAAAATATGTGGTGGTTTGTGTTTTCATTCAGATTTGAAGATTGTTTTATGGGCTATTCCTGTTCCTGTTGAGATCAAGTGGTATTTTCATATTGACAAATGGACATAGGTTAAAACCCTGGGGTAGTGGTTTTAAAAAGGCAGTCTTTATGGGAGGTGTCAGCATCTTTATTCCTTTCTGCTCCTTATTTTTGCATATCCTCACAGTCACAGCAGTTGTTCACAGAGCTTTCTTGGGTAGCAATACAATGAGTTTCAATGACAGCATCTAAATATCAGAAGTAGGATCCTGGTATTTCAAAGTTCTATCTGTGACTTTATTTTCTCTATACAGCTGATAAAAGGGCAGATTTTTCAGTGGCATAGGAGACTTTCCCTAAAAGAAAGTCAGTGTTTCTCCCAGTTTCTTGCTTAGACCTCACTTAGGGACACTTTTCCAAGGCTTTCCTCAACAGAAGAAATCACAGAGGATGCCATGGTCTGGCTGCCTTGTGCTGAAGGACTGCAGAGAAAGCAGCTGATTACTGATTTGGAACATTCCTACAGTGCTGCAGAGCTCACTGGTGGTAGAGGCCTTCAGACGTACTTTTAAACAGTTCAGCAGTCTCTAGGGAGTGACTGGTCTCTTTGGCTCTCAGCAAAAGACAAAGCAATCTCAAGACAGCTTATGCTACATTACATTTAGACTTTAAGATCTGTGTTGCAGCAAAATTCACTAGAACAGAATTTAACTGAGCCAGAAGCTGCATTGTTTTTAACTCAAGGTCTGGGAGTTTTCCAGATAAATGTTATCAGCAGTCATCCCACTAAGAAAGGTAGCTTTCTAAGTCCTTTGCACTGATGCCAGACAAGGCTCTGAGATACATGTACATTTCCCATAGGTTTTGTGGTACTAGTAGTGGGGAAGGAGAGGCCTCTGATTAAATGAAGATGTTTACATTGATGTGGTCACTAATGCCATTAATATAAATGGAACCACTTCATTTCACTCCAAAGCTTTAAAAACAGCCCCTATAAAATAGCTGTTTCTTTGTATTGATTGTAAATTGAGACCAGCATATGCAAATGCAACCACTGTGTAAATGTCAGCATTTAGGTCAGATTAATTCCACTCTTCTCTTGCGCTTCCCAAGTGCCTCCTGGAACCCCAGTAGGTTGCTTGCATGGTTCAGCACAGTTATGTTGAAAAGGGATGATTTCAGCTCAGTCTGCTCTGCAGCACTCTCTCTCTTTTGCAGATATAACCAGCCTGACAACAGCACAGGGCAGGACCAACTCTCTTATGCAGTTTCTGCAGACACAGAAGATTGTAGAGAAAGAGTGTCTTTTCCTCCAGGTGGGATACAGACATCTGTGACCCTGGGCTTTCTTCTTCCTTCAGTAAAAGAGTAAAGCAGATGCTGATCACGTTCCACTTCCTCTCTAGTTCTGTACCATTGCTGTAGGGAGAACTGGATATTGCTCTTGGAGTCTGGAGGCTGACTTAGACCTGGTGAGGAAAATTGTGTTATTGATTTGATACACTGAGTGTATCACTTATCTTTTATCTTTAGAGATACTTCACAGCCCTTTTGTTATTGCTGTGTTTGAAATCATATAGTTGGTAAAGCCTTTTACTTTGCTAAAACCAACATCAGGATTTCAAAAAGTCTTTTCTGCCTCAAGAACCAGAAATTAAATATTTTTATGGCCTCTAGGAAATTCTCTCTTTCATCTCAAGTAACTTCACTGGCAATGTTTAGATCTGATAATCGGATTACAACCACGTTGAAAGATACACCCCCAAGTGAATGAGTAATGTAATTTCTGAATAGCACAAAAGATATCTACCTGAAATGGCACCATCCGCTCTGGATGATATCTACTACCTTAAAATAATATGATTCAACCAAATCTGGTTGATTTAATAAAGAAGAAAGAGTGCATTAACTGAGTGGAATAAAATAATACTCGTCCACCTTCCAAACATTGTTCTGCCTTCCAACTTACCCTACTTGAAGAGTGCTTAATCTGTCCCTGGCAACTGAATCCCAGAATCCCTTCAGTATCTGCAGCCTTGGTGGCCATGCATGGATGGGAGGTCTCTGATGAAGTCAGTTTTGTTTCCCACAGCTCAGCTAGTAAGGTTTCGACTCCCTGTGCCTGGGAAAAAGGCTTTTGCCTGTGATACTCAGTCCCATTGTATCTCAGCATTTATCAAAAGTCCTCTTCCTGGCCTCTATTTCCAGTTTCTTTCTTTTTCAGAGTCTCTGAGCAAATGAGGAACTGAGTGGACTAGTAAAGAGAGCACAGAAGGGGACATCTTCCTTTGTGGTTGCCCCTTACACCACAACTACCTAGAAGGCTCTCCTAAAATGATGGTTAAAAAGTGGTGATCATGCCATGCCAAGAGGACCAGCCAAGGGTTTCAGTTTGTTAGAGTATTCTCTGCATTTTCTAGTCCTGCAGTTCCACCGAGTTTTTCCTAAATGAGCTGTGGTTGGAGGAAGTACAAAAATTAACTGCCTCTCTTCAGGGTATAAGGTGTGGAATTAAAGCTATCAGAAAGAAGAAACCAGGCTTCTAATAGCCAAAGGCTCAACTTCAGTCAGCTCAGAGCTGAGCTCTCCCCACCATTGTCTGCCCTCGAAATTAGATTCCAGTTGCTTTTTTCTGAAGTGCCTCATTGACTATAGCTTAAATTTTCCTTGTATATGATTTGAAAAGCCTGGCTATACTTTCTGTTCACCCCAGCCACATCATTTTCAATGACTCCTTTATTCTGGAATTAATGACAGAGCATACTTCCTGGTCCTGTTGTACGGAGCCTAGGAACAAATGACTTCAGACTGCTCTAGTCATTGAGGAGAGATAGGACCTCCACAGGGCAATTCATCTTCCCTATCTTAAACAACTGTTTTAGGTTGGAATAAATCGCCCTCTGGAAGTGCCTGTCTCTTCCCATTGACTATTAAGGGACCCGAATGACTGGCAGAGAATAAATGCTTAACTTCAGAGGTATAAGATGAAGGGTGAAGAATCCCGTCATAAATAGGCAGCTGAACATTTCACCTATGTTCCCTAACTGGAAAAGGGCTCCAGGCAAATGTTAGAGTCCCCAGACTTTGTGTCATCAAGAAAAGCTGATTGTCTTTAAGGCCAGAAGAAAAATGGTATTGAAATTCTGCTTTGCCAGCACCTTAGCAGAAGAAAGCAAGCAGGAATATCCTAGAGAGAACATTAAATTCAACTTGGTATCTGCCAGCAGGAGGAACCCCAAACTTTACATATTGACTTCTATGAGGTTCCTTTAACTTTGTGTAGTAAGATTATAGTAGACATAATAAAAACAATATTCTGAAATTCTTTATGAAATCAACACCAATGTATAAATCAAGGATATTAAAACTTTCACTTCAGAGCATTAACTGTTATGAATATAAAGACATCTACATCCTCCACCAAGCAGGATGGACTCATCAGACAAGATTTCATTAATTTCCTAGAAGTGGATGGATGATGCATGCAACTTGGTATCCAGTGAGAGATGCAGGAAAGAGAACCTAAAATAGGCCTACCCTATTCGGTACTATTACTGCTTCTTTATGTTGAAGTATAAGTCCAAAGTGTGGTAACAAATGTACAAAAGAATAATAATTTCTAGGAATAACATCTTGTTTGTAGCCAATTTACAAAAGGGAACACTGAATATGTAAGAAAAAGTTCTCAAGAGAATGCAAATGAGGACAAATATACTCAGAAAATAATTTTCCATCATTGCATGTAAGGTTCTGTTATAGCACTCTGTGTTATTTGAAGATATTTAAAATCTTTAGCTTCTCATAGTGAAAAAAAAGAGAAGACTATCAAAAATGCAAGTTTAGAATGTGTAGTTGCACAGATTTGGTATCATACATAACTATTTGATCCTTAATTTTTCTGGTTTCAGACTGACCATTATCCGTAGGATGTTAGTACAGGTATAGCTCATTTTTCTCAGCCAGTTTAGGAAGCAGCAAATCTGAGGGAAATGTTGATTCAGGGACTGAGTGAGCACTGCTGCAGCTGAGCTCATTTCCAATGATCAGTGTTGGTAGATATGCAACTTCTGTCTCCTCTAGGACATGAAAGGTTGTAAATGTACACAGAACCAAGCTGCTAACTTGCAGGTAACAAATATTGTAGAATAATTATTATTATTAAAGGATAATACCATGAAAGTTCACTAATTCTAAGTCACACTCGGCTTTTAAAAACAAAAAAATTGTAATGAGTAATGTTTTACAGTGATTAGTTTGGTCACCATAAGAAATTGTATAAACATGTTTTCAGTGCTGAGCTTTCCATCCTCTAAAATCTCCTTCATCTCTGAATATCAGGTGAGTGGAGTCTCAGTCTGGGTTTAGCAGTATGTTTTATGTTGAGTCCCCAGCAACTGAAGACCATCTGTAAATTATGCCTATCAGCTCGACTTCATGCAGACAGATGCATGCTTTAGTCTCACACTGTCATGCAAAGGATCAGTCCTGTTATTTCTACCTTATTACTGCCTTCAAGGAGAAGCACCTGAAATATCATCAAGGAAATGCAGAAGTTAGATATATAAATAAAGCACATTGTGTTACCCCACTGCATAATTGGCATAGCTACTACCACAGATCTTCTTAGTATATGCAGTTTCTTGAAACTGAACATCTTTTCCATTACAACTATTTGCCTGGGACCATATTTCCATGCCTCCACCCCCAATAAACAGTGGGTTTTGTCATAAATGAACTAAAAGGCCTTCTGTGTGTTTTGTCTGAAGTCACCATTGCCCCATGGAGCATCACAGGAAGCAGTAAGGCCATGGCTGTACCCAGAGCAGCTCTTCATTGCTGAGCTTCTCTCTGCAATCTGTCCCTGAGGAATCGCTTCATCTATCAAAAAAGCACAAGGAGTTAAAGCAACAGGTGTAGTATCAAAGATGACAAGCCTTTCCCACTTTTATCTCTGAGAAAAGCATCAGAATAATGAAGATAAATAGGAATTTTACAGACAGGTAATCACATGATAACAGATGCCTGTTATTTAATACCACCAGAGCTATTTCAAATAGTGTTAGGACTTGTCTGTGCCCACCAGTATCAAGTTTTGCTAATCAGTGATCTGTAAATGTGCATGGTTCATTAGGGCTCTGAGAACAGCTGTCTGTGTCCGCTCGGGATTAAATTACAGGATATCATTAACTGGGATTCTATATACGCTTCAAGGCTTTTGTTACAACAAACTCATAATTCTTTCTTTTAGATTTATTTTTTTTTTTCAACTGTCCTGGAAACCAGGAAAGCCAAATACAAAGTTTTCCATTTTACCTGCTTCTGTTCAGTATCATTTTAATGTACATTCAAAAGAAAGCTGTAAATATAACATTCATTATTAATAAAGCAATAAAGCACAGAATAGTTTCATGCCTCTTGCACATGCCTGTGCTCAATCTTTATAGTTGACTTGTTTTAGTAGAACAACTTAAATTCACTCTAATCTCATACTTCCTGTAAAATACATAAAAATGCGCATATATATATATATATGTATATATAAAACCACATTATATTTTTCAGCCAGAGCTTTTCTGTTTGTTTTAATGACTCTTATCTGGTAAAATAATACATTGGTTAGCTATTATTGCATGACTTAACCATAGTTCCGGAAACATAAAGCTGAATATGCTCCTTCCCATGAACTGTACTCTAATTATGGAATGGCTTGTTTGATTTTAAATGCTTCCTACTACAATAAGAAATTTACAGGGCATATGTAGAAAATTGATGATGTAACCTTTTCCCTTGCTTTTTTGGAGAAAATTTGCTTCTTTCTTTGTTCTGCATTAATTCTAAGAGAGATCAGGCAAATAAAAAATAAGATGCATTTGCAGCTGATAGAATTAGGAGCAGAAATAAAAGGAATAAAGTGCAGTATTATAAAATATTGTATAAAATACAATATTATGTATATAATAAAATACAATATTATCTGAATGTTATTAAATTATCTTTACTACTATACTCTGAGGGTAATTAAACACTCACAAATTGTATTCATGAGTCATTTGTTCAAATAAAAATACCCAAATTCAGTAGTAAATGTTAAGAATTATGCCAGCAAAGAGGCAGAAAAGATCTCTCTAATGAAGTCATTGCTGTCTATAGCAAATGTGGGTTTATAATATCCTGTTTCAGTCATATCAGCTATTATGCAGTTGCTGATTAGATCTGTTATTAGATACTAGGCCTGATCATTCATTACTGTTCTTTTAAGCAGATTTCTTACATTCAGTATGGGTATGACCAAAATCTACTTATTTCAGTACATAGAACAGGATTACGTTCCTAGGATAGCATACTAATTAGTAAAATTAATTAAGATTAATTACATTGGTAAACTATTAATGAAAACTGTAGATATATGGATATAATATGATGCCCAAGCTAGAGCTCTGGGCTAAAAAGTGGTTTTGAAGGAAATTTTCCAGGCGTTGTTGCTGGAAACCCCTCCTTTGTAACAGGCCCTGGTGAATATACAGATACACTGTACACCAAATATTTGGTGCTCTGAAACGAGGGTGTCAGTCCCTATCTAGACACCAAAGAGAATGTCTCAGTGCTTTCCTGAAGTTCATAAAACATTTGCAACAGGAGTTGGAATGGTCCCCTCATCAGAAAATAACATTTTTCCTTCAAGACGCTAAGCTCACTCTAATGAAGTCTCCCTTTGCAAATAAAAATAGTCCCAAATTCTAAAACCTATTGATAAAGATGAGCAGAATACACATGAGCTACAGAAGCAAACAAGACAATACATCTGTGGAGGTTTAAGGTGTAATTTATGGAGCCCTATTATGTTTCGGGAACTTTATTGTCTCCTGTTCCTTCTGAGCAGGCTTTTCCACAGGGATGACTTTTAGATCGTGATAGACACTGAAGCCTGAAAATAATGGCCATATCATTTAACTTTCTGTAGCCTGAATCCAAATATGTTAATGCTTCTGACCTGGCATGAGTTCTTAATAGTGTAAGTGAGCAGAATTAAAGACAGTTGTGTGTGCTGTGCCCTTGAACCTGTGGGTGTGAAAATGCATTCACTTTTGCTCTGTATAAATGATGTGCTACATACATTTTCCTAGAGAAAGACAGGCAGAATATGACTCAGGTTTTAAACAATTTCAGATGATCTTTACTTAGAAGCATATTATTCTTTAAAAATGGAAGGCACTGAGGACTGCCTTTGACAGAAGCCACAGCCTGAAAAGCCTCAGATGCTAACCCACTGATTTGCAGCCCTGGCTAACAGCCCCATTTTAACATTCTGCTTTAAGTGTTCATCCCCCTGCTGAAACAGCCCTCCCCTCAAGGGCTGCCAGCATCACCTCTTTTTGGTAGGACAGCAGAGAAGCCCCAAAGCCCTGGTGCCCCCAAGGGTGTCCCTGTCTGTCAGGCTGCAGGCAGCAGTCCAGGGCTGCCAGGGTAGGGGAACCCCACTGCCCCCCTGGGCACTGGAGGTGGGAAAATAGAGGTGGGGGGGAGCAGGTGGGATCTTTCTGGTGGTTTGGCTGCTCCTGAAGATCTTGCTCAGCTTTCTGATGACCTCTGAGCAGAAAATCTTCTTGGGCAGATTTCTGGAGTTTGCAGTCTGCCAGCCTATTACAACAATTTATATTGAGCAGAAAATTAGTCTGAAACCAGTTTATCACTGCAATACTCTGTTAAAGCAAAACAAAATTGTTGGTGGGCAAATTAGCTTCGTTACCATGGCCTGCAGGTACTGCAGAGCCAGGAGGCTTGTGGCTTGGGTTGGGATGGATTTTTCCCAGATGGAGATGTTGCTGCAACAATGGGAAGCAGACTGTAGGTCATGTTGTGTAAAGCAAAACCCCTATCCCAGTTGGAAGAGCTCAGCACAAAGTTCAACACATAGGGCCAGAAGGGCATCCTGTCCTACACTGTTTTGGGAACTTCTTGTATGAAGGCACTTGCAAGCTGTGATCTCTAAGCATTTATCAGTATGACTGGAGAAATCCGGTCTCCTTTATCTTTCCAGAGCTTATTTCCCTATAGTTAAAAGCTGTAAAGAAGGCACGTGACATTTGCATGCTAGCCATTAGTGTAAAAGATTCTACCACTATTACAGCTGTAGTACTCAAACCTACTGTCAAAGTAACATCCTGTCTGTAAAAGTGGGTAAAAAATAAAAAAATAACATTCAAGACTACTTTGCTTATTAATGAATCACCACCTATCACTAATATTGCTTATTAATGTAAACAAAATAATACCAAGCTATCTGGTATGAAAAGATAAGTCTCGGTGGACCGGTAAGCTACAAATTATTTTTATGAAACAAAACACAACAGAAGAGGTACAGATGTTTTTTCACAAAAGATTCATCATTCAGTTCTGTGCAAAGACTTCTATTGAAATTCTAACAAGACCTCAGTTCTCTGTTGCAATGCTGAGGAAGGATTAATGTTGGAATCTGCTGGCAGGACAAATCACAGCAATGTTCTTGATGTATTTTTCAAAAGCATTAATTTTAATATAGGAATCTCTCTATCTGACATACCTTACTTAGTGAATGGTAATTAAAGGTAATCATTCAACTCATTTAGTGTAATATTTTTTCTGTATTTTTCCCAAATGTATAATAGGGCTGTTGTAAAAGAAAATGTTGCTACCCCAACTTTCTTTTGATAAAGTAATAACAAGACAAGACACAACAAAATGCTGTGATGAAAATTAAGTCACAGCTCAGAGCCTTTTCCTACAGTTTTTCTTGCAGCTGTGGTCCAAATTATAGAAGTTTCCACACACTTAACTCTGACTCTAATTTACAATACATAGGCTTACCATGGGCATCTGGAAATATGTGATTTTTCTTTCATCATATTGATTTTTAAGGCTGTAATTATAACTATCATGGTGTTTGGGAAAAATACTAGTTCTCCTGTTACCTGCTTGGACTTGTTACATTGTGCAAACTCCTGAAAGGTTTTTAAAAAAAAAAAAAAAAAAAAGTACTGGTTTCTTTATCCTGTTACCATTTCTACTCTGTCCTGGTCATGCAGGAGCTGGAGCACAGGCAAATGTAGCAGGCTGCCTGTGACGATGTCAGCAAGGATCAGCCATGGGAAGCCTGGTCTGATGAAAGCTTCAGATGTTTCCTCCGTGTAGAAATGTAGGCCCTTCCACACCCATGAAATGAGAGCCTAAGAAAAGGATGACCTCTTTGAGTTGCAGCTATTTTATAGCATTGAGACCAAAACCCCAGATTCAAACATCATGAGACTCTCCAATATTTTAATTCCAAATCCAGATTTAGACACAGATTTTGCATTTTTGGACTGATTTCTGTAAAAGTAGGAGCAGTGGTACCCCACTGATCCAACATTCACGGCTATTGTCAAAGAGATCTTACAACACAGCAAAGACACTCCCCAGCATGGTTAAATTTCCAAAGAAGATGCTGTTTTGGAAGCAGCTGAGGAAGACTCAGATGTCCCAGTCTTTGGCATCTGCTTTCCAGTCGGTTCTTTTCATCATTAAGCTCAGCAAGGATCATTAACACAGTAACTGGCTCACCTTCACCTGTGTAAAAATGTCCTATAAAAATCTTATCGAAATTTCTGAAGGTGGAGAGCAGGAACAATCTCTTCTACTATAAACCTGTGCCCTTTATTGTCTTTAAATCAAGAATGACCACTAAGAGCAATGAGTACTGTGGGACTATTTGATGAAACTGGTTCAGAAACTGGGGTATGTATAGAGCCTTCCCTTCTTACAGGAAGAAAATCATTCTGCTCTGCTAGCAAACCATTAGGATTTATTTGGTTGAACAAATGTATTTGCAAGGCCAACCTGAAAAGGCATAATGTGATATAATTTTTTGCCTGGTTTCCTGTGAAAAAGAGTCTCATGTGGCTCTGTTGTTTGTGTAAGGGTACATATGTGTTTACATTTTAACTTTTTAGCTTCTGGGATTTACCTTAGAGCTATGAAGTACCTATGAGTTGTATGAAGATAGACACTTGATGAGAAAAATAATATTAGTGTTCATATTGAGAGAAAAGTAGCAGTGTCTTCCTCTCTATGAAATGTCATAGAATATCGACATGGGGCTTGAGAAGACAGGGTCTCTGTGAGATCCACTGCTCACAGAGTGAGCATTGCTCTTCAGGCAATATTTAATGCTATGTTAATACAAGTTATTTGTAAGTCATTCAGGTTTTAAACCTCAGGGTTTGGGTGACGCTGGAGATGGGCCAGCTATCTGAGCCATGTTCTCCCATGGGTAGGACTTTATCACAAGGGGGATGGCAAGAAGATAAAATCACCTGTGGCTACTGTTCTCTGACTTGTTTCTGATTCAGTTGTTCTGTGGCAATTGGGCTACATTCTCAACAAACATTCATTTTCTCAAGAGATCTGAAGTTGGGAAACTGCCTAGAAAAAAAAAAAAAAGGACTATGCCAGAGTCCTGACAAAAGTCCTCAGGCAGAGAGTTCCCACCTTCCTAGATACCAAAGGCATGAATACTGTGGGGACCTGCATAAGCTGCTCCACTCTGTTTTGCTGTTCTCCACATGTGCAAAATGCAGAAAGTAGAAAGTGCCTGTTTAAAGTGGCTAGGGGCATCCATTAGCTTGCCAAGTATATTTACAGCACATCTAAAAATTGTTGCTAGAATCACTAAAATGTTTATAGGCAGAATATGAGGAGAGAATTTTATAAAATGTTTGCTTCTGGACAATAAAAAGGAGAGGGTGATGATTGTATTTCTGAATGTCTGTAACCCAAAGGTTTTCACGATCCCAAATCCCAGCCTGTTTATAGTGATATATAAATGTCATGCCTTCCATATCTGAGTAAAAGCCAAGCTAAGGACACATGACATCTGCTACAGATGAAAGTAATTCATGCTTATAATGTAGTTCCACATATATAACAACTTTCTCAACTTTTTTGCAATTACCAAGGAATTATTTGGGGCACTCAGGGAAGATTGTCACTATAACAATATGTCAGTGTAACAGGCTTGTTAAGAGAGTTTGGAATTCAAATTCCCCTTGTGAAGATGAGGGGTAATAACTGAGTAACTACCATCTTGTTGAGAATTATCCATTTGGTGCACACACAGATATGTGAGATATTTTCTTTTGCTGAAGTGGATATTCCAGGCTTCATTTGTTTCCTGTGACATTCCTAAAAAAATGAACTTCATTTATTTTTATTTGTTCAACAAATATTCCAGGCTTTAAGTGGCTCCAGTCACAGCACAGTTCCAGGATCAGTCTCAGCACTCTTGATCAACTTGGTACTTCTCAACTACATGGAAATCTGGTCAACTGGCCCATTGCTATGCAGCTGGTCACAACTCACCACCACTTTAAAGACACACTCCCTCCCAACACACAGCATTGCTGGTACCAGCACATGCGTATTTTACACCTTTTACATTACTGCAGTTGCTAAATCTACTCCATCTTTCCTTTGGCACCCACACCAGTTACCCTGGAGTCAGGAATTCGTAAGGGCTCAATGCTCATCTAATAGAAAGTCAGTCTCTGCCCCAGTAGCATTTACTGCATCATCACTTTTCTTACAGGACATGAATTTTTCAACAGCTTGTGAAAAGTTGTGAACAGAGCCTTAATTAAAACCACATTCAGCAGAAAGGTATCTTACATTATGAGTGAAGGAAAGATCTGGGTAATATTAAGCAGCTGTTAAAATACACAATTAAGTCAAGTTAATTGCTATTACTGGCAGCCCCAATGACAGATGAGCGGTGAAACGCTTGACTGAACAGGCCTCTGGTCAAACAACTGATGTTGCACAGCTATTCTGCAGCAGGCTCCTGACCCCCACTGAATACAGATATAATCCTGACAGTTAGATAAACAATGCAACTTGTATAAGTATAAAAAATGTTGCCCTTCCTCCTGTTCTTACTGAAAAATGCTGGCTGACTGAATGAAGAGTTGAGAAGCCCTAATGAGAGTTCACAGATTTAAGGGATAGGAACCACAAAGGCAGCCTGATCTCCTGACATAGATTCACAGCCTCTTCCAGTAATTCCCAAACAATAACTCATGGCTGAACTGGAACACAGCCCATATAAGAGACATACAGTCTTGATTTTACAGATGCTGGGGATGGAGGTTCTACATATATTTCCAGAACTACTAAAGTTTCTAAAAGTTTCAGGATACAGGTGACAAACCCAGCATAATAATTCCTTGCCTTCCCACCCTGTGGCTACCCTGAGCTCTGTGCTGCTCCTCCCTCATTTGTGCTAGTGCAGCTCTTTGTGTTTCCATGCTGTAAACCAGATTGATTTAATGATTAAAAAAAAAAACAAAAAACAAACAGGGAAACCTCTCAATTTGACTTAATTACAGAAGAAACATATTTTTAACTGCCTCCTTACAGGCTGAGGCATTGCTGCAAACTTGATTTTGTCTTGTTCCACATGCTTTGTAGTTATTTACATCCGAAGTGTGTATGAAATGACACTTTTCTGCTATGGAAAAGTTTTACAACCATTGCAACTGTGTTGGTCTCATTGTCCACTAAGAAGTGAGTGAGTGAAGTCACAATTCTCCCTGTAACTGTCAACTATGGAAGTTATTGGGAGGGTGAAAATCAAACACAGATACTTATGTAACAAGATGAGCATGAAAGATCTCTGATTTAAAGAACAACATTTGTGCCAAAATGTAAGCAAAGCAGGTCAGTTAAAATTCCAGTTTTCCCTTTAGTTTAAAAGTGAGAGTTCTTTCTGGTGTCTTCCCTTGGCAACGCTTGTCTGTTGACATCCTAGGAGTTTTTGAGTTCCAGGGAAGCTAAGGAAGAGTAATTTCCTTACAGGGTCAGCCACAAGAGTGTTTTCCATCATTTGAGCCTACCTCAGAGACTGGGGGATGACAACCAGTTCCAAAACAAAACCAGACCTCTTTGTCTCCTTGGAGCTCTGTGTTACTTCTGCACTTGGAGGACTTTGTGGCAGCAGCTGGTCTGGCAATCATAGTCTGGCAGTACAGGGACCAAAGGAAGCACCTTCTGCTTAAGCCTCTGCTCCCTGGCCAGCATGATGACTGAATACCTGCACTGCCTGCATACAGCCCTGCTGTTCCCTGGAAACAGCCTTGTGCGTGTGAGAAACAGATTGTCCCCAGCAGCTATGCCAAGACACAGGAATTTACTCCTGAAGGCACTTCGTTTCTTGGCAAATTCTCTCTCTTTCAAATCTTTACTCAGTGTTTTCTTCTTTGTTCCCATGGCCCCTGCAGTGCTTACTGCATGTATACCCCATGGCCAAGGAGATGGAAAAGGAACTTTTTATGTGTTTGTGCTGTTTTTTCTCTGAAAGATGCTCATACACATGGTCATGGGCATGTTGGAGGAACCTGAGTGGTAGAGGGTATGATGACAGCTCTATTAGAAATCTCTTTCTTCTCAATGAGTTCTGCTTGCACCTTCATCCTGTGGAAAGACATTATCATTCATTTAATACAAATTAAAGCAGACAGATAAGAGTATTGTCTCCTTGTGGAAGACTTGTCTAAAGCTGCAGTTCCTTTCTTAGCTGGTGAACAAACAGGAGCAGTTATAAGAGGGAATACAAGTGAACAATGAAGAACAAACCTGATGAGATCTGTAGATGAATCATTCTCTTCTCTAATCTCTTCCTTTAAAGAAAAAAGGAAGAAATAAGACTGGAAATAAAGCACCATTTTTTTAACAGTTCATGCAATTAACTATTGAAACAGCTTGCTATGGGTTCTCCTTCATTTGAAGGATTTCAAACAAGGCAGGATGCCTTCCTAAAACAGACTCAAGCAGTCTCAGCCCTGATGGCAGGATTCCTGTGTTGCGTGTGGTCTCAGATGAGATTTTTTGTATTAACCATCCCGACCTTAGAGTTCCAGTCAGGTTCACTTTAGTTTGTCTCTCTCTTTGCATGGTCAGAAGAGGGCATTTTTTTGTTTGTTTAGATAGTGAAGCAATAATTTAGTTATCGGTGAATTTTTTAAGTATGTTTAATATACATATATGCATACATAGAGAATTTTAGTTGTAGACTTAAAAAGAAAAAATCCACATCTCCATCATGCCTGTGTCTCTTCTTATGAAGTTTTTAAGTTTTCAGCTCCTGTGACTGAAATCAACACCAAGAATAGAAGCCTGCTTCTTGTTCTAAGCCTACTAGGATTAAATATCTGATACACACTCATAAAAAATCAAGCATTGTATAAAGATGGACAGCAAGGTCAAAGATTTTGATGTATGGATCAGATAATAGCACTTTGCTCCTTATCATCATCTTCCCAGAACAGTACTAAAAGCATTGCTGATTTAAAAAAACATATAGTGCTTAAACTCAGGTTACCTAACAGCTTCATGGGCTGGTACACATAACACAAGGCCTTAAAAGAAACTTTTGGCCTTCCAGATTGATAATGGGATGACAATCAGGACAGCCAGGAGCATGTCAAGTGTTATTAGTACTTCACCAGCAATTCACTTCCCGACTGTTTGAAAAAAAATCTAACTAGTGTATATTCTTATTATTAGTTTTTATTTTTTAATTAAATTTTAGTCCATTCTAATGAATTCTTTTTATTATTTAAAAGCTCATTGTTTGGAGAAAGGAAATATCTATGAGATTAAGACTTCAGGTAGCCCACACTTGTCTGTCTTCATTTAAGATAGTGCTATATTATGTTATCTGAGAACTTATCCCATAACACTTAATTACTTGAATAGCATCTGTGATAGGTAGCTGATTTTAAAAGAATTATATTAAAGTCAGGGCTGACGCTGAACTTTCTTAACAGTAATCTTAGCTACTGTTCTGGACTCTTTTCAGTGATATTTATGGGTGGTTAACTTGACTACTAGATAGTACAGAAACCTAGCCATTGAAAGATCTATTCCAGATAATAGATTGTCTTGGAGGTAACAGTGTTTGTATTCAACATTTTGTCAAAATACCAAGCTGGTCTTGTGAGAGGCTGGAAAACGTTTCCCTCTCCTTTGAGGTTTTGGTTCTGCTCAATGTGACCTGTACTGCAAACACTGGGAGAGGATGCTGTTTAGTTTGAGCTTACATTTTCAGCTCTACAGCAATTATAAGAATTAGAAGAATATGGCACTGGTCTCTGCTTTCTTTCTGAATATCAGTACTGTTCGTCATCACTTCTAAGTATCAACTGGCAGTCTAAATAATTTGATTAACAACAATTTTATTTATAGTCATACTGAACAAGAGACATAGGACTAAATCCATTCCCTGCATCTACTGTCCAAAATTAGCCATATCTGAAATCCACTTCTCAGTAGTATTTGGCTTTCACACTCTCTAGGAAAAAAAAAATTCAAAAGTCATGATCTAACTGCAGAACTCAGACAACAAATCAGGTCAACTGTCACTCTTTTGTGAGAAATTAAAAGAATCTTAAAAACTTAATTTGAAAGTTGGGAATAAAATAAAGTGGAATAACAATAGAAAACAGCTAAAAAAGACAGGAATATATATTTTTGTAGCAAATAAATTCTTAACTGAATTTTTCTCTTTCACAAATGGTTTTAAGATTATGGTAATTCTCTTGCCTTTCCATAGTGGTTTTTCAATGTCTATATACATTTTACAGCTCATAAAATGGCCTACAATAAGCAGTAAGGTAGGGCGTTTACCCTATTTTTTCTACTTGATGAGGGAAATGTATCAATGTCCACCTGAAAATTTCCTTCTTTCAAGCAAAATTGTCCAAGAAAATATCATGAATCCTTCAGTCCTTTTGAATTGAGGGCAAAACTTGTAAGTCAATGTTTACAAAATGTTCCTCAATGTTCTTGGTATAATTCCATTGTATTTCAAACTACCTTTCCAAAGTTGCCCCTCTGCTAACCACTCTTTAAGTGCTATTGAAGAGCACTCTTTTCCAGAAAAAAACATCCCACACCAACCAGTTTCAGTACCATCCTCAAATTAATGGCCTGTTTTAAAGGAAATTTTTGCATATGTCGAAATGTTTTAACTTTATCCTTTTGGACTATGCCCAGCAGATGTCCTAATGCTGGCTGTGGAGAACACATAAGTCTTCATCATAAGAGCAAGGTTATCTGACCATGTCCATCCAAACTGAAACAGATTGCATACCAAACCCCACCGTTCTCCTCCTGGCACTGAAGCACTCAGAAGACTTACACACAAAGAAAAGGAGAAAAACCATTATTTAGTACTGTATAAGCAACATGCAAATATCTGATAATAACCATGTAACCACGCAGGAGATCTCAGTAGAAAAACTAAAATAATGTGCCCTAAAATTCTTGAATGGGATTCATTAACTTCAGCTATCTGTCAGGTAGGTGTCTAATGTAAGTTTTCATCAGCCTTCCTTGGTAAAGACTCATTGTATATATCACCAGTTTCAAGATAGGTGTTTACAGTAGGTGGTATGAATAACACCCTGAAGACCTCCATAGAGGCTCTATCCAGAGAGACTAGGTAATTTGCTTAGACTAAATTGGAGATAACTAAAATTTGGGGAGTTGGATCTTGCCCTGGGTGCCTGACTGAACAGGGAATATTTCTCAAGTTACTTACAAAATTACCACCACACTGCTTAGGAAGGCTTCTCATTACACATGGTCCTTCCTGAGCTTCATAAACTGCAGTGCTTTGTTCAAGAGCTGATGAGGAGCTTGCTAACAGATTTTGCAGAAACTGATTTAACAGGGCACTACAGTTTGTTAGGAAGAAAGCAAAGCAAAAGCACCTGACAGTGATCGGTCTGGTGCTGACTTTGAGCTCATAAGTCCAGCCAGACCCAGCTAACCCATGTATTCCTAAGGTGTGCTCCCAACTCTGCACCTCTGGGCAAAGAGGACTTGTCATCAGTAACAACATTGGATTTCCAATGTTTCTATGCCAGTTCGTGGCACTGAGCAAACAAGACACCCTAGAGCCCTAGAGAGGTGTTTCAGCTCCACCGCTTCCAAATTTCTGAGGGTCTTGTTTATGGAAACACAGGGCTGGCTTAGCACAGCAGCATTTTCATTTGGTATGTTGAGTGGGCTGTGACTCAACCTAGCCCCAAAAATAAGCTTAGCTGTGCCCTGAGTGGCACTGCTGAACCAGTAGGGACTACATCAGTGTCTCTGCTTTCAGGCCATGGGTAATCCACAGTTCAGGTAAATGACCCACTGAGGACTAGTTTTTTACTCCATCTTCTGCTTTCAAAATCTGTCACTGAGAGTCCTAAGTACCCTAATGCTGAGGACCAAACCTGTTGTGCTACATGAAATGCACCTAAGGCTCACTCTGCACCCCCTACACTGTTTCATTTCTCTAAAGACATTCAGAGAGAATCCCTAAGGCTACCATCTTTTTTTCTGTTGAAAGGGACCACTTTCAAAGCATTGCCTACCACATAGCTGAGGGTCTCACTTGACATCTCAGACGTGTTTATGGATTTGTTTTTGTTGGTCTGATGCTCTCCCAGTGGTTGCAATGTGCGAGGGGATGGCATTGTTGCCTGCCTGCTCTATTTTTCTCCAAAGGACATCAGGAAGTGGTTTACTTTACCAGCAGAAAGCTTTCCCACCAGTCACACTTATTTCCTGGCTAGTGGGAATATTATCCATATTTATTTTTGTTGACCTAGCCCTTTACTGGTGCTTGATAAGGAATCTTTTCAATGATTTAGGACAGTCTTTACCAAAAGGAGTGGAAACTTGGCCTACAGGAGGAAGTTCTCCATTTAGGGTCAGTATGTGGCATTAACTCACTTCCTGGACTCCCAGGAGGACAGGCAATGGACTAATGGTGGGAGTTTCCCACATTTCCCAATCTAGCTGGAGGGTGAGCTTCTGACAAACACAAGGATAGGTCTATATGAAAGCAGCAAAAAAAAAAACATCTCTACAAAATATTTTAACAAGTATCTTTTGAATCTTTTCTCACCGTTAGTAGCATTCCCGATAAATCATATAGGTGTGGTGAAGATCTAAGATAATGGGATGGTTCAGTCTTATTTTTTCCAGAATTAGTTTTCACAGAGCTTATGAAATCGTCCGTGGAGTCAACGTTAAAGTACTGTTATTAAGACTGAAATGTCAGTAGTTCAGTGTGACTACTAAAGCTGCCAGTGCAAGTTTAATCTGATAGCCTTTAATTACATAATCACAGATAACTTAATGATGAGGTAACCTTCTCTCTGGGACACTGCTGGGAATCCACTGGTCTCACATCAGAAATGATGCTTAGGGTTTTTCTCAGAAAGTCGGGAGGTCTCAGTATGTCTCTCCTATGGGGCAGGAAGAAAGAAGGGACCTTTAGAAGGCTGCACTCTCATTCTGCCATCCCTTGATATACCCACTACGTCAGAAGTGTAGACCTTGGCTTAGAGAAAGACAAGAAGCTGTATTTTCTATTTGAGAGAGTATTCTAGTTAAGGTGGGGAGTATCAATGGAGAAGGAGGAGGATTTTTCATCTTATCAAGAGATAAGGAAGCTTGATAACACAATGGAAAGCTAGATATTTTTTCCTTTTCTGGAGGAATTTTGGCAGTATTAATGAAGCAATGAGTTTATGTTATCTTGGTAGCAGCAAGGAAGTCAGGACAAAGCCACAAAAATGCATATTTACTGGCTGCAGCTTCTTTTTATTGCACTATACCATGTTCATACAAATTATTCTTACCAATTCTGTTTTCAAGAGATTAACATGGTTATCTGCCCATTTGCTGCAGTCCGTCTGTGTTGACTCAAGCTTTGTGAAACACAAATATATTTAGTGAACCCAAAAAAGAGAAAATGTTAACTTTTATTTGAAAGTTGTCCTAGAATCATATTATTTACTAAAGGTTATAATCATCCAATTCTGAGATAAACTCTGGCTAAATTGACTGAGCTTTAGGAGAGTCTGCACTTTTAGACAACACCTGGGGGTGGTTTTGGCTTTTTTTTTTTTTTAATATTGTTGCATTTCTATCAACACAGACAATCAGTGTTTCCAGAGCTCATGAGTACCTTTGAGTGAACATTTATGCCTATAAATCCATGCATGTTTTTTTTGACATAAACATTCTCACGTACACAGCTGCCAGAAGAACTGGGGAGGTGTAGACCTTTGTGCTTTAAGTATGTTTATTTTCTAGCCAGCTAATTCATCTATTCTTGATACCGTTTGTAACTGCCCTGTCCAGTTTCCAAGGGGAAGATAGCTTAAACCAGGGCAGTTGTTGCCCATCTCAGTCTGTGTGAGGATGCAAAACTACACAGCAATCAGAAAAGCAGTGATGCTTCCTTTCCTCTTGAACTTGCAGTTACTGATTATTAGTCAGGTGCCTGGAGCCCAAGGAGTTTAAGAATTCATTCAGCTTTGGAGGATCACCTAGCAACAGTGTCTGGGAAACCGCTGCTCTGGGGGATTTTTTACTTTATTATGTTTTCAAATTCAAGGCAAGATTGTGCAAGGTCTCACATGGGATCATAATCTAAGCAAATCAACATTCAGCATCCAGCTATCACTGTAACAGGATTCATAAAAATAGGCTGCCTTAGACTACTCAAACTATACAGATAAATTATATTCCCCAGACATTTGTGCAGACAAAGTCAGTCTCATGTAAGAGTTCACTGAACTCACTGGAGCCGGAACATGAAATAAGATGCGATTTAAAATATGGAAAAAATGCATCCAGTCACAGAATCATAGACTCATAAAATAATTTGCATTGGAAGGGATCTCTAAAGATCACTAAGTCCAGCTCCCCTGCAGTAAGAAGGGACATCCTCAACAAGATCAGGTTGCTCAGAGCCTCATCAAGACTCTCCTTGAATGTCTCCAGAGATGAGGTCTCAACTACTTCCCTGGGCAACCTGTTCCGTTTTTCCACTACTCTTCCAGACTCATACTGGTACAAGCTGCACTATTCTGCAAAAGCAGGGTGTTAGTGCAGATCAACAAAATGCAGTTATTCAAACTGGAATTGGACCAGGACATCCATCTGAACTTCTACTGCAAAAAATATTACTAGTCCCAAACATACTGCAGAAAATTTTGGGGACAGGGATGTTGGCTTTTTGTGTTTTTTTCCCTTCATGTGTTCTAATAGCCATTGGATTATTTCCCAAAAAAAGGTCTCATTTAGAATTCTTTAAAAAAATGTCAGAGCACTCCCATAGTAGGTTGTGGTCCAGTAGGCTTCAGGAGGAAGAAAAGTCTGTACCTGTCATATCAGGATCTTCCTGTGAGGCTGATAAGGGAATATGGAGCAAACATTTAGTGCTTTTTTCAGTTCTCAAGACTTTCATCTTGCATCTGTGAGAAAGTAGGCCACATACTGAGGATGTCTCACCATTATCCTGTGGGGACAAAATGTATAACAGTATGTTTTGACTTGTATGCCTGTAGGAGCTTCTGCATACTCTCCCAGCTTTCTCTCTTCCACTCACATGGGGAATATTTGTTGTTCAAATAACCTGATGTATTAGAGGGCTGTTAAGACGACTGTGAACCAAAGAAGCTCTAACAAAATTGTCTGTGTAGTATATATGGACTGGCATATCATCATAATGAATTATTCCATTAAACCTGGTAACGTTAGCATATTGACATGTGAAATGCTCAGGTGAATAAAGAAGTGCTTTGAACAGCAGAAATATCTTGAGTCAGCTGTGGAAGAATAAGAAATTTTTAAGTATGGTTTTCTGAGAAAGGAAGTGGCTGGATCTCCCTGCTGAGAAAAGTCCCCAGTCCAAACCCACTCGCTGATAAAGTCCAAACACAGATGGGTATAAGGTGTTTGTTGCCACTGGCCCAAGTGAAATCAGGTGCTAGTCATAGTCTCCAGATCATGAGGCAGCAGCTAATGGTCAGTCAGAGGAATGTGAGAAAGCATGGAAATCTAGACCATCAAGTCTTCAAAAAAGCAGACAGGTAGAGCAAAATAAAGATCCTATTTTTCAATTTACACTTTGATTATGATGGCTGACCACATTTGTTCCTGCACACCCAGGATAAGAAGTGTACAGTGGTGTGTTCTTCCTTTCATGGGCTGTGCAATCAACCAAGTCAAGCCTCTGCTAAATCATCTTGTACCAGAATGTCTACTTGCCATATAACCCTCACTCCCCAAAATTTAACTTTAGGTAACAATTATACAAAGAGGAGGAAAAAGGATGTAATTAGTCTAAGTTTAAACAAAGGAAACCCTAAGTTAACCATAGGAAACCAATAAATGATAAGCAAGTGTAGGATTCATGTCATCCAGCTCAACTTGTCTGCACTGTATAAATCTGCACCTGAGCCCATGCCCCACAGTTCCCATCACAACTGATGGTGAGGAATACATACTTTTGTAATGTCTGCTTTTTAATAGACAGTAACTTTCAGGTGAAATTAATTGTGCATAAAAGTGCCTATTTTCCTGTACTAATAAAAGAAGACAAGATGTACATACAAGGTGAACTCAGGTGTACATACATGAAAATAAAACAAAGGCATGTGGTCATATGCTGGCATTACTTTCAGCTGCTTTCTGAGGATCCCTTCTTCAGTCACCTAGTTTTCCCTGTTCGTTGTAGTAATTGGGCACCCAACACATAGTTGAGGATCTCATTAGTCTGTAGAGCATCCAGTGCTGCACCACTTCATGTGTTCCTATATATTTGATGCTCTGGCTCACCAGCAGGAGGGAACTTCTAGCAGTCCCAGGAGGGACTTGGATATGTATCAGAACAGGCACTCCTCTCTGTCTGGACATGAACAGTTCCTGGCTTTGTCTGGGAGTATGCAGCTCAGATCCATAACCACAGGAATCATCTTCCCACATTTCATAACCACCACCAGGTCCTCACTTGATATCTTTCAGAAATATAGCCTTAGGAATCTTATGAGGTCTAAAGAAATCTCTTCCTTAAACATCCAGTTCTCTCTTTTCATTTTTCCCTGCTCGTAACACTATTAGCAAATTCTGACAATTCCCTCCAGTACCTTATTGCCAGTTGCCTGAGTCTTCTGGTCTCCTCACCAAAAGATCATTGTGTCTTTGTGCTCTATTACAAAACAAAACAAGATGGCCTAATCCATACTGCTTACACAGTCACTGGACCATCCTGTCCTGATAGCTGCTCTGTCACTTCTTTGGCTCTGATACACCTGGAGTATGGGTAGAAGCTCAGTGGCACTGGAAGGCAGACTGACCCTTTGCCTTGCTGTACCTTCCTTTCCTTTCTGAGATGGATGAATTGGGATGACCATCCCAACTGTGCTCTATTCATTTCCCTGGCTACTTCAGTTGGAGGAGAAGTAACTGTGATAGCAATGTTCCTCCCCACTCCATTTGGTAGCACCTTGGTACAGGATACTCCCTTCCCTGTGTGTATCCTGAGAGGTAAGTTCTGCCTTCCCTGAATGCCCAAGTCTCCTCCTGCGAGGTGGTTACAAAAGGAATGTTGGCTTATGCCTAAAACCCTAGGGTTTTTTTTACCTTTTGTAGCTCCTATGTAGGGATTGTGTAACAAAAATACAGTTTCTAATCACATACCGGGCCCTTGGCCTCTGCTTTCTTGGTCCAAAAATCACAAAGCTGTGTTTATTTTAACATCTCCAGAATGCAAACCACTTCAAAAATAGGAAGATAAAGGGGGCTACCACCAGCTAAATAGCACAGCAATAAATATCCAGTGACATTAGAAAGCACTTTGCAGGATACCAATGGGAGTTCAGTCTCTCTAGGCTGGATTGCAAAACACTAACTCCTTTAAGACAAAAGAAAGAGAAATAAATTATCCAGATGGTATTTATTTACTTGTAGCATTTCTCTCAGCTGCATTGCTCTTTCAGTACCTTAGTTTCCCGTATCATAGAAACTGCTGCATTTCAGGATCTGCTGGAGGAGCAAAGCCTGGCAGAAAAGAGAGGCAAACACAGCTAAGGTCCTTAGTCTTGTTTATACCCATTTCTCCACTGACAAAATAGAGGGTGCTTTACATCTGAATGGTAAAGCTAATGTTAGTTGATACTATAAAACCATGGTGGAGACAAGACATCAATCTCCTGAGGCTGGATCTACCCTTTGCTATTAGACATTGTTTAAGAAAGGCTCTTATGGTCACTGCAGACAGTGCTAATGGCAGGAAGGACTGTCTTCTGTCTCCCTAACTCAGCCCTGTTAAAGGGATAAGTATGTCCTGTCACTTAGCATTCAGGATTTTTTCTGATTGTGACTCCAGAGCTTTCCACCTGGGAACAGCCCCAGAGAAGGATTGTTATTTTACTGAGAGGTAATTTGAAGATGATGATCACAAGCACAGAAGTTACATGCAAGAAGGAAATTACTGTGTGTTCGTTATCTTGTTACCAAAATAAATTAAGCAACAGAAACTCACAAATCTTTGTTTCAGAAAAAAGCCTTAGATAATTAATTCTCAAAACTTTTCAGGCCCACTTTCTCTCACATGCGTAGGGTTGCATGCCATGGGTGCTACCAAAATAGAAATGGTTCATTTGACTCATATAGAGCTGACTCTTTTACTGACCTCAGAGATGGGTGAAGTAAGGATAGAACCTCTGGGTGTGGATAAAGGGGAGAAAAAGGGTATAGAGGAAAACAAAATCTGCCCTTCTCCCTTGGAGGTTCCAGCATAACTGCTCCCCAGGCAGCTGTTGATGGAGAGGAGAAGGGAGGAAGGTGTCTATTATTCTTCCCCTGCTGTTAGATGGGGGACATGGGGACTATCTCCTTTGAGAATATTTCCTACAGAGGTTTGCATGCTGCAAACTGCATTTTATACTGAGATGACCCTAAAGAGCAGCACATATCTGGCAAGAGATGAGTTCAGCCATTATCACTCGAACTTATGTGCTGGTTATTCTTCAGGGACAAAGAATTAGAGGTGATAAAATCCTGTGATTCTGTAGTATCATTCTTGAAGGACTAATAAGCATTAATTAATCTTCCCAACAGACCTCTGTGCAGCTGCTAAAAATGCAGTACAAAGAGCTTAAAAGTTCTGTTTTCAAACTTGGTCCCTAAAATATAGGCAAATAAGTTCATGCATCCACACAACCACATGAAGCATTTTCAAGCATTTTCCTGAGTTTATCGCCTGTCCTCACAGCGAGGCTACAGGTCTCCCAGGAAACACCTCAGCAATACTTCTTCTGGGCCCTAACCACAAAAAATACTTTTTACAAAAGTTATTCCAAGTCAGTGAGAAGCATATTGGTAAGTAAATCCAGCTTGAGAATAACCTATTTTGAATTTACATTTTGGAAGGTTTGTTTAGAGTTTCAGAGGAATGTGCCAGTACTTGTTTTAGGAGCTCATTCTTTCTCTCTTTTTGGCAAGACAAGATTTTTGTCTTGAGAGCACAGTCCTCAGACAGGGTGTTACAGGGCTAGTGAATCCCAACCAAAGGTATGTGCTCATCTGGCTGGTGAAATCCTTTTGGCAGGAGCATTGCCTTGACCTGCTGTTCAAAGCTCCCAAGACCACATTTCAGGAGGCCAGGGATTCCTGACCCAGTGTGCATCTGTAGTCGGCAGGAAAGACTTAAAACATAACAGATAAAAAAATGCTTCACATGCATCTTGACCTGAAAGGTCTCATTGATTTTGCATATTTCTAAATCAAGATGGCAAATGTAAGAATGACATTATAAATACATACTTCTTCATGTTTTTTTATTCCCATGGTTACAGTGATTTAATCCTGTATAAGCTCAATTAAACAGATTGCATAATGTTTGGCTCCTCATCTTGAAGTCTCCAAACGTTACTCTAGATTTTATAAGATTTATTTCTAGTCTTTCAAGGGGTAAAGAAGAGACTCAGTTTTTCATACTAAAATTAATTTTTTTCCGTTTAAGGTTCCCCTTTTGTTTTACTCCCTTCAAGCTCATGGAATTACAAACTTGTAGTATTAAGGAGTTTTCTGTCATTAATTAATATGCCTGATTACTAAAAGAATTGCTACAGAAACTAAGGTTAAAAAACAGTATATGTATTGCCACGAGTAAAAATGCATTGGGGAAAAAAAAGGGAAAACAGGATGTAGCCTAGAAAAGTTGCTTCAGAATTCATTCGTTATGCTGAAGACTAATGCTAGGATATGTCTGGACTTTCTGAAATGTCTCTTTCTGTCTAGGAATTCGGAGGATTTTTCTCTATTTTCTCAGAATTTCTGGAGTTACCAGATACCTTTCAAGACAGACAAGGCTAAGAAGGCCATATGGAAACCACTGACTTGTTTGTGGATGATATCTGTCAGACATAACAGAAAATACCAACAACTATGTGAACATGGCCTACATTTGATACATATATATATATCCATATACTATGGGACTTCCCTACTGGGAAAGCAAACCCAGCACTGCTGAGGGAACTCAATGAGAATTGCTTTGCACTGCACATCCTGGCTTTTAATGAGATAAATGCCTGCCAGGGGCTTTCTGTTGATTTGCCCTGACAGCCTGGACAACCCCAAAGTGTTGGTACTCGTGCATGAGCCCATGGCAGCAGCATCCATCATGCAACACACCCAGAACAGGCTGACTGGGGACCTGCTGGTATCTCCCAAATGTCCAACTCTGCAGCAGCTTCTGCCGTGCTCAGCTGTGCCCAGGGGATGCACAGCATCCACGGATGAAGTCCAGACAAAGGTAGAAAATCCTAGAAATCTGCTCTGACAGGATTGCATATAGATAAAGAGAATCTGTCCAGAAGAATTTAGGGTTGCAGTCACATTAGGCAAGTTGGGCTTTTACTAGTCCAGCTTGTTTCATTGAAGGGTAAAATGATTTTATTACACCAGTACAAAGCAATCCAACAAATTAAATGTACTTCATTATAAAAATTTACAGGAGCTTCTACACCAGGAAAGCATTCTGAGTGTAAGTACAACCTGTGTCTCAGCCACTCATAGCTGAAAAAGAAAAAATGTCTCTAAAAAGGGTAACGTAAGAATTCAGTCTTTTATAAAGCTCGGTTTATGGCTTTATGAAAAGATGGAATTAAAAATGTTTCCATCCAGTAAACAAAATGTGACTGCTTTGATAATTTGAAACTGATTTACTAATTTGTTAAAGATCAAATACAAATCCATTTAATTCATATCAGACACATATTTTTCTGTTTAAAATTTGTAAGGAGCACTCCTAGTTACCCTCACAATTTTACACATTTTCTTCTGTCATACTGAATGAGCTCTTCATGTATTTCAAAGTTTCCTGCTATTGTGTCTATATATGGTACATAACAGTTCTTTGTAAACATGGAAATTGAGTAAGACAACATGTGTCTCTTTAAATAAAAGAGACAGATAGGAACTAAAAATACAATTTATTTTTTTTAAGTCTACAAGCCAAATATTTTATTTTCCTAAGCACAGACTGCCATATCATATTTATTTTGTAGCCTGATTCATATATTTGGACTTTATTAAATGCCAAGCCATGGAAGTCCTGTCCAGTTTACTTTTTCCTACATATTGCAAATACCATTGAAAGCATTTCCAGCCCCCGACTACTTCTAAAAAATGCAATTGCCTGAAAGATCCCAAGGGAAGAGAAAACTGAACAAAGCATGGGCAAAATTACTGACTACAACTGGCAATCTTCCTGTTATTGGCAAAGCCAAATATAGTCAGGAAATAGTAGCATTTCTACATAAAGCATCTTGGCTTATGCCTAAGGATGGTAAATTATCACCATCTCATTTGGAAAGATCTTTGTATGCTTCCTCGGACACTTGTAAACTCCTGTACTCCCTCTGCCATGATCTAGGGTACCACCAGGAGCAGTGCCAGACCCATCATGGCCACCAGGGAAACCACCCCTCAGCCACACAATTCTTGAACTCATGGGTGAGGTGAAAGAGCAAGAGGGAGAGGAAAAACATGTATCTGACCAGGCAGTGAGGCTTTTGCTGAGTGTATTCTGTGCCAGCAGGGCATAGCAGTTCACCCCTTTGGCAAACGGGGTATCTGTGGCCTTGAGGGGGTTAAATGAATGACTGAAGTACTGGTTCAGCCCTTCATTAGCCTGAGGCACTGGATTACAGTGTTTTTTAAGGTCCTGCTTTTGTCTGTATTGGCCAAGACTTTCAATTTAGAAAAAGGTCTGTTGTCAGACACCCTAATCCATGCAATAAGAGCAAACTCACCTGATTAAGCCCAACTACATAAACAGATTAGGCAGCTGTCATGCACCAACAGGCAGTGTATAATCTGAGATGACATGATATGATAAACAGCATACATATTGTTTGGATATTTCTATCTCTTCATCTTGAGATTAAATATTGATGGAACACACAAAGGCTGAATTTTATTTGGCCATTGTCTCTGTTTCTCCAGGACAAACACTCATTCAGTAATTCTTCACACATGTTCCATTCATTCAGCTTCATGCACACCTTGTACGCTGTTCCCTACTCAGCTGCTTTCTTTGCAAACCACTGGAAATCAATGGATGTGGAAATGATTCACAAGCAATGAAAACAGACGTGGGTTTTTCGTGTGTTTCTTGTTTGTTTTGGGTTTTTTTTTTTCTGGGAAAAAGGCTTTTGGGATTATAAGCAAGAATTTCAGCAGAATTTGGGCTATGATAAAATGACTTTTCAAGACGATTTAAGAGAAATATATCTACAACCTCTTGCCATATGTTTTTTGCTATGAACATCTGGTTCCAGTGAGATCTCACTGTGGAATATTTTGTAATGCAAAAATGTGTTAAGTGACTTTTGTTCAGAGAAAGGTTTGGTCACAGATCTTTTATCCTCAGTGTTATATATATACAGTAAGGCTTTAGTCTGTACACTACATATCTGGAGACAATAAGAAATCAGCAACCAACCAGGAGGTATTGAGCTTAGAAATCAGTCTTCAGACAGATTGAGGTTTGTTCTGAGATCTGTGTAAGATGGAGCAATATGGAAGAGAATTAAGGTCAGAGAAAACTGCACAATATACCGTGTGCTAATGGTATCAGTTTTCTGCTGACTGCTTAGCCAGTCATTCTTTCCTCTGAAACAATAGACTGCAGCAATTAAAGCAAGGAAAAAATATAATTTTTCCTTAAGCAGTAACTGAAATTTAAACCACTTCATTGATGAAATTCGTTCATGACCTCTAGCAACTTCTGCCTTAATGGACTGAAACTTGAGGATTTATACATCTTCATTCAAAATGAGTGTATGTAATATGTAGGTGTACAAACATACATTAATGGTGCTCTAGCTTTTAGATCTTGAGCTTCCTAAGTGTCTAATATTCTGAAGTTCAGAAATGAAATGTCCACTCCTTCTGAGGAAAATCTAGTTGGATAAAATCCTCACAACATAGATCCAAGCACATTTTATATGCTTTTGCCTCCAATAATATCATCTGGCAATTAATTCCTTGCATGGTTTGTATATACATTTCACATAGCTTGCCAGTCACCCCAAGCAGCTTTTACCTGAGGTAATACCTATAGCTGGCCCCTACAGTTCATTGTCACAGTAAACTGCTCTTATCCAAAAGTGGGCAAGTTGTTTAGAGTTTAAATCAAATATGAGCACCCTGTTGCCATTTTTTCTAATCTGAGACAGTTGAATGAGTGCTGTAAATGGCACCTGGTGTAATTAATATAGACAGGAGATGGGAAGACTGAAGAAGCAACAGAATCAGTTCGGCAGAAGTTTCCTGGAAATACAGGTGCTCTCCTTGGGGTCAGAGGCTAGAAAACACCATGATCAGGATGGTTTGCACTGGGGACAGCTGAAAGTAGCCAGGTGGCAGCAATGGTTGCCTAAACCAGGCATTAAAAGGCTTGGGCAGAACAAAGTGGCCAAAAAGACTTAGACTTCATGGACTCAGAGGCAGACAGGACTGAGATGCAGGGGTACCCCAGAGAGGATGGACCGATGGAGCCACAGCCAGACACAGATTGTGTCCCTCATGCTGGGAAACCCTGGTAAAGGTTTCAGATTGTGGAGTATGCAATAGACAAGAGCAACAAGAAACAGCTTCAGAAGTGGATACTATTAGTGTAATAGGGGGTGGGGAGATGTTGTACAGTGAGGTTGCTTTTTAATAAAGTCATAGTACTTACTCTGGTAGGTTATTCATCAGACCTGTAAGACATTCAGATTTTGAAACCAAGATGACCAAGTCCATCACTGGAGGAGTTCAGGGTGAAAAGAATGCTTCTTGTAACACAACTTTTGTGAAAGTCACACAACTCTAAAAAATTTCCTCCGTGATGCTGCTTAACTGGATTCCTGTAACTTTCCAAACACATTGCCAAGACCAACACTCCTTCAAAATATTTGGCATCAGGGGGATGGTGGCCTGGGAGGTGAAGAAGTTAGGTTCTTTCAAACAGAAGTTAACTCTGAAACCCAATAATGCTAGATTAACTTTCGGCACAAAATTCTGAAAGCTGACTTCTTCCCAGTCAAAACACTAAAAAATTAGGAAAATCTGTGTGAACTGCAAGACCACCAGCTCACTGTGGTTTTGTAAAATAGGTGGAAGAAATTGGCGTAGAGAACTGAGCAGATTTTCCTGATTTCTGTTACATGCTGGAACAGCTGCAAGCACAACGTGGCATTAGGGGAGATATTCAAGTGCCTAAACATGGGTGACTTTGTCAGATGATTTATGGTTCTCAAAGCACTCATGTGGGCTGACAAGTATATGGGAATATGGCCTTCTGTAATAAGGATACTGTAGGACATCTAAATTGTGCTGGACATATATGTCCAAGCACCCAAATCCCTCCCTAGGTATCTTCCCAAGAGACTGATGAAGCAGATTGCCCTTCATGCTTTTAGAAATCAATCCTGAATAGTTTCACTGTATCCCCGAAGGTGATTAACAGGCTTAAGGTAAACTAGCACACAGGTTCAGCAGCACAGAATGTGATTAATTTCCCAAGCCCAGGCTCATTCAATGTTTTCTTGCTAGCATGCACATTTTCTGCCCTGAGTCACTGTGGGAGTACAAGCTAAGCCAAACCCTGGTGTTCCCCTCTGGGGCTGGGAGCTGAACTGGAGCTGTGGATACATAACCTCTTCCTTGGCAGGCAGGGCTGATCCACTGTCACCCCGTGGTTGTCCCTCACACATTTGTTCCAGCTGCCCAGTGGTTTCTGTTCCCTCACATCTCTCGCTTTTCTTGTTTAACCATTGTACCAAACATAAAATGCTCCAGCTTTACACATCTATGTCCACTGAGACAAAACACATTATTTTAATGCCAGAAGTGGTCTAAGCTAATTTCCATGACTGCCTTGAAGCAGATCAAGAGTACAGGGGCAAGCAGCTCCTACCTGCTCCAGGGTGCTGGTGGTAAATTCTTCTCCTCTTCACCTACATGGCCCAGACATACAGCTGAACCCATGGAAAGACCCATCACTTGCTGTTTCCCAGCTGCCTCCCCTATGTTGGGAGCCAGGAACTCTTTGGGTACTCCCAGTGTTAAGGCTCAATACACCATGAAAACAACCTTGTCAGTCAGGGAAAGAAGTGTTATATACTCAGATCAAAGTCAGGGTTTGTTTCCTGTTCTGGAGTTATTGCTATATATCTTATCTGTCATATTAAAGTTTTGAGTGACTTTAACTTAAAATAAAATACCTAAAGTAGAGCAATTAATGCTTTTAACACATTTCAGCCTTTAAAGTTATTATCCTCAACTGTGGCATAAGAGAAAAAAAAAAAATGAAAAGAGACTGAGAGTCTAACTTTATTCCAGGCATTAAACCATGTATAAATTATAAGGATTCTGGACAAGGGGATTATAATGTGATCTCAAATTATTAAAAGGCTTTAACACACTAAGTGAGTTCACAGCCTTTGGCGCTGCTAACATAGAATGCTTCAGTAATGCTTAAACAACTTTTCTGCAGATCCTCCTTTTTTATTTTCTTTGATCATATTTCTGTCTTCCTAGCAGTAAATGGAAAAGTTACAAGCAGAACACCAGAATGCCTGGGCTGGCCAGGCACTAAAACAAAGAACCCTGGCTTCAAATCATGTCTTTTTATTGTCTCCCAGTTGCGTCTCAGCTATCAAAACTCTCAGTTATTGAAAGCTAAGACATGTTGTCCTGCTGCTTAAGAAAAGGGTAAACTGTTGGTATGGTTTTCTACAGTGTTTGCCACTGGGAAAGGTCAAGAACCTCCCCAGCTAAATAAACCAAAACAACCTCAAACCCTAAATGGTCAGAGGAGATGATAATTAAGAAAACCCTTCAAGCTCACACAGCATGGTATTGTCTGTGCAGACAAAAAACCAAGTGGAAGCAGAAAGCTGGAGATTATATCCTCTGAATTTCCCCTGGGAAAGGGGGATGTTTCCCAGAGATAGAGGAAAGACCTGGGAAGCTGGGATGAGCGATATTCAAAGCCATATTCAGGCTGAAGTTGGAGCATCCCAAAAAGGTCAGGATAGCTCCACTAGCAGGATAGCTGCTGCCCCAGCAAAAGAAAGGGGACTAAAAGCTCCAAGGTGAGATCAACAGTAATCATGCAGCCTGGGTGAACTCAGGAATCTGAGGGCAGGGCAACCAAGTAATTTTCACCCCAGGCAGTTCATGCTGAAACTAGAGCAAAAAAACTTTACAGGGCACAAATGCAACCACTGCTTTTGTTCAGGTTATCAAAAGAGTATGGTGACAAATTCTGAAACACCAGGAAATTCACAGTCATGGCAAGATGGAGAGGAGCAAACACTGATGTGAGGGTCAGAAGACCTCTGCAACCAGGAAGGCCCAGTGAAGCTGTTGTATTATCCCCTGAAGAACCTCAGCACAATGAGCATGGGAGCCTTTTTGGAAAATTCAGAGCACTTTTACACATCAAAACTGAAGTTTTGGACATTTTTTCTGTCTTTATCTCACCAAACATCTTGCACAATGACCATAAGAAGAATCTGCAGTAGTTTTCTACCTCTTTCTGCGATACATTCAAGCACAGGGGGATACCTGAAGCACATCCTATTGCTTGAGTCCTTCATAAAAGAACTGCTGGGCCACCACAAAACAGTGTAGCTTATATACTGTGATCTTTCTATAGCTACCATTCATTAACGTGGCACCTTGCCTTCCTCTGATTCATGGATATATCTTTCAAAATGAGACAAATGATAGCATGGACAATAACTGAACACACAGGTGTTTCATTGTGTAATATGCCGAACAAGAAGTACACCTTTGTGCCACACATCTTCTCTATGGTTCCAAAGCTTAAAGCAAATATGAATAAATTTAACTCTGCTTTACTTCCCAGGGAGGCAGATTTCTCTCTGTTTTGTAGAGAGGTAAAGATAGGCACAAAGGGCAAGATTTTCAAAGATATTGAAGTGCCTGAAGATGGAGAAACGCCTTTTGGGATTTGCAAAAGTGCTTATGCAGAGTAGATACCTGCCTCCCACTGAGATCAGTGTTTAGAATCTGTTCAACAGATGCAAATCTGACAGCTGGCTCTGTTAGAACAATATTTGCTGAGGGTAAATCAACTGCATACAACAGAGAATGGATATGGAACCCATGTTCCACTTTCCTCCTGAGATAGAACCGAAGGGACATTCACATGATGTAGAAATCTCATATTGCTCTCTACAAGCAGCTTTTATCTGCTGTTGATCAGGCCATGCCACGCTTGGCTGCTCTTTTGCCATAAACCTACCCTCTCCAAGAGTTCCTAAAAGTCCCTCATGGGAACCTTTTGCTATTTTTCCTAAAGCAACAGCCCTTAGCAATCTTGTCTGCCTTTTCCTGCAGCAGTTGTTCAGAATCCAGTCACGGATTAGCCTTCGGTTTGAAATACTTATTGCACCTTTTAACGTGTGAGTAATTTTGAATGTATGCATTTTAGGTATCCAACCTCTGGCACCTTCAGAAAAGGATATCCACAGACTCCTGGACTGAACCTGTGGAGGCTTGTTTTCAGCCTCAACATCTGGTGAAGATTTTCCATATTAATTTAGCAGCTAGGAAGAAGTTATTCACAAAAACACTGGGATATGTAATGAAAAGACCTACATAACATCACAATTCCATTTATTCAAGCTGTGTGGGGATATGCCATGAACAGCCTTCACCTGCTACTACCATGAAATTTGACATCTGTGGAAAAGCTAAGTCTGCTATTGAGAACTGGGGGGCACCAAGCCTGCAGGTGTGCCTGGGGCCCAGCTAGCATATGTCTGCAAAATTGGAGACCAGAGAGTGCAGAAAAATGAAGCCTTGTTCCAAACTGTGCCCAAGCAACAGCTCCTTCCCCATTTCTACTTCCACCACCTCCTCTTGGAGCTGGAGAAGACTCAGGTGCACTTCACTCTTTCATCAGAAAGACTTCAACATGTCCCATCTCCAGTGAAAGGACAATCTGGTGGGCAGTCAGATGATACAAGAGTGAACATCAGTCTGGAGCCTGGCAGACAGTAAGGGGCACACCTAAATTCCTGTCCCTGACCTGAAGCCTGTCTATGGACTTTGACCAATGGCCATTTAGTGCAGTGTTCAGCTTTATGATAATAATTTGCATTTTATGAGCAATTTGAGGTAAACATGTCTCTACCTAAGGTGCAGGCCAAATGAGGATTTTCTTATGGAAAGAGTGAAAGAGTCTAGACAGATTTGGTGCTGTCTTTTTGTGTGCTTGCAACATAGAGGTTTTTGGCTCGAGGGCTTGTGTTACTGACACAGCTAAGCCTGCTCCAACCCTCCCAGGCTGGAGCGTTGGTGCTGTAATCCTGAGCAGGATGCTTGCTGCTGAAAAGCACCCTCTCAGAGTGAGGAGTGAAAACAACAATTGAAAAACACCCTACAGCAAAATTCATTACCTGTGGATTCAGTGCTAATGTTTGAGGGTTACACATGCTGTTCAGTATTTTATCTACAGTCATGCCAGATATGTGAGCTCTCAAGAAAACCTCTCGCTTTGCCACGAAATGTCTGACACTTCACTTTTAGACAGAAGGCAAGGCAAACAAATTTAGAAAAACATTTTAGTCCTCACTTAGCCCTTTTGTGGCAATTGAAACAGAGATCCAAGTTCATTGAGAAGGGATGCTTCTCAGTGCCTGCACATGGGCTGGCTCAGCGTTGGGTTGAAAGGCGAGCACGTTGCTGGTGCAGAGCATGGCGTGCATGGGAACGGGCTGCTCGCTGGCAAGACTTCCTCCTTTGTTCAGGCACTCTCTAGCTCAAAGGAAATTTGGAGGACTGCGAATGCAATATTGAAAAATAAGCAAAGAACTTTAATTACATACTCATCACTGTACTTTGTAAATGTCAAAGAGACATTGTCAAATTCAAACCACATTTGAAAACACAATTTTGCTATTGATACTCTTTGTTTTAAAAGCCAGAAAACATTTAAGACGTATTTACTTTTCTTTGTCAATAATGTTTATTCATTGTTAAGGATTTATATACTTAATTCATTGTGAACAGAAAAATTCTGTTCTGAAAAATGGTCCTCCATTTCTCCTCCCACTCTGCTGTTTTCTGTTTACTGGAAGTAAACAGCACGAATGCTTTTCATTTGTAAAATCTTTATGGTTATAATCCTTAAAATTTCTTTCAGGAATATCTTGACTGTTACTGTTGAGCTCTCTGTCTATACTGAGACCAGTGCCAGTGTTCCAGAGGGCTCCAATCATCAGCAGAAAGGAGGTTACACAGCAAAGCAAGAAGGAAAAACAAAAGCCAGCAGTAACTTCAATGCTTTACCTAGGCATATTATAAGCAATTAAAGCAAAACAAGTAATAAAATCTTTCTACAGTTATTAAAGCCTTGTCTAACAAAAACCACCCAAAGAAAAACACTTCTCATCTTAATTTCAAGTGCTAGCACCTGATCTTATCCATGATAAAGCATGTGTGCTGATTAAATGTCAGAAAAGAAGAAATCTTTCCTCATTCATTTCTAGATGATCATAGCAAAAAAATCTGTTCCCAATCTACTTCCAGTCAAAATGACAGAATGTTCTTTTGATTTGATGACACTAAAAGACATTAAGTGGTATAAATTGGGACATTTCATCTTCCAAAGACAGAACCACCACAAGTTTGGAAGTTTGATATAGGGAGGGTTTAAAATGGAGGCCCCGGTTTGTTCGCTTTTGGAATCGATTTTCTCTCAACCCCTCCCAGCTCCCTCCCCTCTGCCACCACCCCAGTGAAATAGTTTCTTGGCAGGGCGCAGTGCAGGCTGCTCCTGGCACCCCAGCCATTAGGAACATATACACCAGGATGTTTCTTTACTCTGTTTATTAAAGATTCCACAAGCTTGCCCCAGGCAGAGGAGATAGTATAATTTTGCTGACGAACAGTACATGCTGCCCTTAAGGGCAGAGCTCCCTGCTACCTACTGTCATTGGCTGCAACATCAGAGTTGTTCTAGCATCATCAGAGTCTTCAGATGGACTTCATCAGTTGTATTCATCTTATCAGCTAGGCACTGCCTCATCTAATGGCTTGATAAATATCCCAGCACCCCAGTATCACTATCAAGATATTCAAATCATACCCGGTACTTACTGTTCCTATTACTACAGAGTTATTGCCAATTACTCTTTTTCTTATCTCTGTAACCAGAGACACTGAATAGTTCTTTTTATGTCTTCATTCCTGGTCACTGAGAGCAAATTCATAGAGAACTGTCCTCCACCTTGCCCATGTGAAGTCTTAAGGACAGGTTTAGTCTGTGTGAAAAATTCTTTCCCATAATCTCATGCTAATGTAAATGTGTACTGCACCTGATTTTTTTATTTCTGACACAGGACCACCTTATGTCCAAGTCTCTTGCATGGCCACCCTGTGTGCTTGGCATGGGCTTCAAAGCAGATGTGGGTGAAATAATTTATTTTGTTATTTTTACACTTCCTGCATCCCAAGCTAACAAAATACATGTGATACATATTTTGGCTTCAATTAAAGGAATATGAAGGCTGTACTAGTGATTTTCAACCTTCCTCATGCTAAACCTTTGTCTTCAATCCTCCTCCCATCCATCTGTGATGTAGCTAAGGTACTCTTCCTCAAATGAAAGGGTCAAGATTCTTGTTTGAGGCCCAACACTCTAATACCAAATCAGGGAGAAGAATAAGGTAACAAATAAGTGGACTTTACTGCCATTAAGGGATATTCAGTTGAAAAAAGTAAAACTCACCAGTACAGGAAGGGTTTATGGGTAACCTATAGGACTCTCTGGGTTCCACCCAGTTTTTCTGAGATAACTAGGGCAGTTAAGGTGAAAACGGGTGTTTTGCAATTTCCTTTTTTTATCTTTTTCAGAATGGCTGACATCTGGCACAGGAGGAGTGAGAGGAGCACCATGTAGTAAATGAGGCAAAGGCAAAACGTTCACTGTGGTCTACCCTGATGTGGAAACAATGAGGAGATGGGTTGGAGGGATGTGAGAAGGGTGGAGCAGAACTGCAGTGTGTAAGAGAAAAGTAAAAGTGAGATGAACCAAGATAGCAAATGAAAGGAAAAACCAAGTCAGGGAAGAGAATAAAAGAAGTTGGGTAAGATGGGAAGGAGTCAAGAAAGAATAAGCATGTAAGATTAAAGGAAAAGTAAAAGACACAGATGAAGAAATAAAGCTTAAATTGGAACATTTTCAATTTTACATTAGACTAACACAATCTCAGCACATGACATCATGTGGCCACATGCCATGCAAAGATGACTGACAGGTTAATCAACTGACATCACGAGAAACAGACATGCAGAAGAAAATCATATTAAGGCTGACAGGATAATTACTTTCATCGTTCCTCATACAGGCCCCCTGAGGCAGGGACCTGACTTCTAGACCAAAAGATAGGGAGAACTATTACTCCATACAGGAGTATTTTTCTCCCTTGTTACATTCTGAGGCATTTCTTCCACTTTTTTGAGTTGGAAAAACATGAGAATGTAATGTATTGTATGATCAACATGTAGTGAGATCACCAGAGAATCATCTAGTAACATCTGCAATCAAGATGTCTCGGAAGTTGTTGTTCTTTTTTTCTTAAATCTGCACCCTCTGCAATCCTTGTGGTTGATATAGAGATGTGCTTATATTATGAAGGAGTTTCACCTGAAGAATGGAAACAGGAAGCAGTATAACCTAACCTTCTCTTCCTTCCCAGGCTTCCTGTTGTGATGGGACAGAGTTGTGAGAGATGAGAGAAATAGCAACTACTCTGTAGAAAGCCCCTCTAAGTTGTGACTACTTGGTGCTTTTCAGATCCCAACACAGTGTGAACACTGATAACCATCATTTGATGATTTGATGTGATAAAAATTGATGTGGTAGCATCAATTTGAGCTGTGGTAGCATCTTTCACCAGAGTTAAGATCTGCCTTTGATTATAACTACATTAGCTAGCAAGGGAAATTATGCATTACTATAAGGATCATAAAAGGAAAAAATACTATAGTTTCTGTGCACAAATAAGCTACTGCAAGATTTTCCAAATTCAGTTTGTGATGCAGAATATTTATTTGCCTTCAGCAGTTAAAGAGCTGCCAGGTCAAGGCAGCATGTGTTCAAGCATCTACCTTATTGTTTATTTTTCTTCCTATGCTCAGACAGGTGACATCTTCCAACTATGGAATGTCCCACCCCTATTTGACATTTTTACTTTGTCCAAGGTTTAATTCAGAGTGATTGAGCAGAGATACAATAGACAATGGGGCTGCCTGCATGTTTCCACTGCAACAGCCTCATTCACAGGGCCCCATGCTTGCATGGCATAGGTGTTAGGTAAGGAAGCATGTGTCCACCTTTTCCTATAACAAAGAACTGGCTTTGACTTGGTTCCTCTCTCCCACCAACTGCTCTCTGTGCCTTGTGCAGATGGGGATCCCCACCTCATTCCCTCACACTCTGCCAACTCCTCCCATACCCCCCCAGCCTTCCCAAGCCCTGCCTGCACTGCTCAAAGAGATCCTAGGCAGATTCTCCCCACCCTGCACTGGTGCCACATCAGCTTGACTTGAGATGGAGATAGACAAGGAAATCTTGTCTAGGTAGAAAACACCACCATCGCCCCCAGAAAGTCCATCAGGCTCTGGGATAGCAGACAAAACTCAGTCGGTTTTCCTCCCTCCACTTCAGCTCTCTCCAGAAATTTCTTCTGAATAATGAAGTATAGAAAACCACCCTTGATCTGGATCCTGTCAGATACTACAGTACTGCAGAATAGTAGGGTCTTTTTGATGCCCTCCTCCCAACACCTGAATTTAAGTTTAGCCTTTATAATCACCCAGATCAGCCTTTCAGAATGGGGGGAGAGGGGCTCACAGGCAAATTACAAACCACAGCAGCATATTTTCTCTGTATAAATGTTCTCAGCCTCAGAGTGTTCATCCAAGCCTTCGGAGGGATACATCACCAGTCAACATCTCGTGGCAAAATCTGACAGTACAGAGTGTTTAGCTGTTTATTCAGAGAATATATTTGAATAATCGGTTCATTCAAGAGACCATTCTGCTGAGGTGCTCATGGAAAAAAGAGAAACTTTGCCAAATAAATTATGTGTTGGAATTTTTTTTCCTCGGAGCTCTGTGTGTCCCAGGAGTAAAGAGATAGCAAAGAAACTCTTTACCCAGGCAAGTAGTAACCTGGTAAACAGGATTTCCAGCGCAGAATTCAAATGTGAGGACCTTGTATTCAAAGTGTACAAATATACGTGGTAGGCACTCTTTCAGAAAAAAAAGCATAGAGAACATGCAGGGCAGTCAATGAAAAACCTTCCTTTCATCAGAGAAGCAGCTATTTTCAGAAATTATGAACCTTAAGTTAGAATTGTATGCACATTTACTGGGACAGAGAGTATTTTCTCCACTTCTGTTGGCTTCAGATTAGATGTTCCTCCAGGTGTAACATTGCTGAAATTCCCTGGACTTTGCTTGGAAGCCTGAAAGTTGCACTCTCTTTCCTTCTTCATAAAAACATCCACAATGAGCTTTTTGTGGGGACTTAAACTCTTCCCGTTCAAAACCTGGTTGCTATGTAAATTTCTTGGTTTTGACACCTCAGATTTCCTACATGGCCAGCAAGTGGAATTTACTCATTTGTGGTCCAAGAGGTAGCAGCTATGTGAGAGATAGCAAAAGCCATCTGAACGCAGAAATTAGCTATTTTCCAAGGGAAATGCTGCTTAGGTACTTTTTCAGTAAACACCATGCTCCCTCTGGACTTCTAGCTTCTTTCCTTACCTTTTCTTCATGAGTAAATTCCCTCTTTTATATCACTTTCAGATGAATGTCTTCCTGCTAGGTAATGTCAAGAATACCTACATTCTCAGTGTCATTCCCTATTACTTTATTTTGCTTTACCCTTTCCTTTCCTACCATTTCTATTCCAGAGAAAATGCACAGGAAGGAAGTCACTGAAAAAAATTACCATTTTGTTCCTTACCTTGTACAATCCTGTGTAGCCTGGAGCCATGCCTGGAGCTTCTGCAGATACCATACAGCAGTGCATTCATGAGCAGCTGGGGTAGCTGCCACAGTTGTGATGCCTCCAGATCCATTTTTTCAGGATCATAGAATCACAGATAGAATGGTTTGGGTTGGAAAGGGACCTTAAAGATCATCAAGTTCCAACCCCCCTGCATAGGCAGGGACACCTTCCAGTAGACCAGGTTGCTCAAGGCCCCATCCAGCCTGGTCTTGAACACTTCCAGGGATGGGGCAGTCACAACTTCCCTGGGCATATAGACCCATATAGACCTATCTCCATATAGGATGGATATAGATCTGAGTCACTCACAAAGTCCTGGCAAATGCAGCTTCCAACACCTTTTCATACTCTGTTTGTTTCCTTTTTGTCCTACGAAGACACCCTTTGCATTTTATAATGACCAAATCTGTAATCTCAAACACTGTGTACAACACCCTACTGTTCATTCTGTCCTCCAACTTCACAGTTAAATATGATAAAATAAGCTGCTTAAGGTTTGACTCCAGTGGGAGCTATCAGCACTTTCAAAGGTGACTCTTGTTTCATAAGTGCCTCTGCTTAGGAAACTACTTTGAGATCTGGAGCTATTTTTTATGTCACTGTTGCAGACTGTGGTCCATATATGCTGATGTCAAGGAATTTTTACTAAGTAAAGGCTTAAAGAAATCAGCTTGTTTGCCTATTCCAAAGGACATGCAGTATCCTCCAGCCCATTTCATTGTATTTCACTATAGGTCTTATGACTGTGGTTCTCATTTATATAATCTTCCTGTGTGGCCTCTCCTATGCTTCCTTACATGGCTGTTATCAGACTCCTGCCAAGCCAGGCTCTACTAAATGGCTGGTGCTAATGGAGTCAGGCACTTTCTCTTTCTGTCATCCAGTGGTATATTGGCTCTGAAAATGACAATATGGATTGCTTAGGGGAAAAAAATTATCTGATTGATTATTTTTAGTTTACTTGTCTGCTGCATTGGGTTAAGCAGTTCACAAAAGGAATGATCACTGCTGCGCAAGAACAATGAAGAAGTATTATTTGTGTGCAGACTTCCCCACAGACTCTATCTTTGACGCCAGCTTAAAATGTTCCCAGTCACTGATGCATGGAAAATGTTCAGGATGCAGTAGACAGTTCTAAAAACACCAGAACCAATCACCTGGGAAACAAGAAAAACAGAAAGTCAAGTCAAAAAATATTTTAGCTATTAAACAAACACTGCCCACCTGTAGGCGAGTGGCTAGCAGCCTGAAGCAATATGTGTAAATCCTTTTTAGGAGTGCCAATTTTTTTTTTTAATGTAAGGGAGATAATCAGTTCCTCTCCTATTCTCTATGTGATACTTAAAATCTGCTGCACAATGCTAAGACTGCAGCCCCCACCTCAGGTTATTCAGCATCATTTTTAAGTTGATGTCAAAATTACTATGTTCATGAATCAAGTTGGGCAGAAAGAATTAATCTAGCTTGATAGAAAAACTCAAACCCTAGGCTCAAAACTGGGGACAAATTAGACATATGCTTCTCATATTTCACCCTCAGTCCCAGGAGATCTGGAGCCCTGTTAAAATAATCATGAACAAGTATCGCAGCAATGAAAATTTAAACCTAAATCAGAGACATGAGAGGACTAAATCTGAGTTCTTTCAAATGATGCCTACAGAATCTGTTACCTCTCCATTGCATTTGCCCTTTTCTTAGATTAGTTCAGGAAATAGTCTTAGTTCAAGTAATATTATAAATTTGCATTCTTATAAAATAGATTTTCAAATTCCATACAGAACAGGTCCAGAGAGGTCTCTAGTGTGAATGCCTCGGTCGGTCCAAAGCTTCATATAGCATTAAATTACCTGGGTGACATTCAATACAAGTAACCAGCTAAAAAAAAGACATGAAACTGGTTATCAAGGCTGCTTCTTGGGCACTGAAAAATTAGGTATCTCTGCACAACACTTACCTACAAGCTCCCTCCATTCTGGCCAAATAAAGGAAATTTCCACTTCTGGCCGTGGGAAGAAAAGGGACAAAAATGTTGTGTGTCTCATCCTGGGGGAGCAAAGTCTGTTTGGGTTGACTTTATGTTTTTCTGTTATCATGGGCAGAACAGAATGTAGTCTTATAGAGTGATTTGTGTGCATCTGCATGGCCATGTATGGCCAAAGTTTTAAATCATTAGTTCCACTCCCGGGTCCCTCCAATTCTGGTATTTTGGGGGCAGTGGAGAGGTTATAATGCTTGGCCCCTGAGAAATAAATTAATTTTGAATTTCCCAGAATGGAGGCACCTAAAAATCACAACACATGGAAAATGTGGTTTTAAATGTATAGCAATTGTGTTTTGGGGTGTTTCAAAATGTGTGTACAAACCACAGTAGAGAATTACCCTTTCATTAACACTAGTAAAAGCGATAATAATAACCTTTCAGTTCTGTTTCTGAAAGGGAGTTGCTCGAGGTTAAGAGGGGTAACCTTTGAACTGGTGTATGTTTTCAAACCAGAAAGATTAAAAGGTCAAAGTTGAAAAGTATATATTTTAAATAGCACCAGATGGCTGTGGTGCAAACACAAGGCTGAATTTAAACTGCTGTGTAGCTAAAGCATATGCTCTCACCAGGACCCCATGGGTGAATTACAGCCCCTGTGTACGCTGGGCCTGTCCATTATCTGACATACACCTATGCCTGCTCACTACTCAGCCAGGGATGACTTTTCGTTCTTAATGAATGTTGGATGAATAGAACCAATTCTTCAGCCATCCCCAGGGCCTGTGATGAGAACTGAGTGCATATCTGAGGACAGAGTTTAGCTCTCAGAACAGTTGTTTTCAACTTTTTTCATTTGTGAACCCCTTACTAATTCACTCGGAGAAGTGGAAACCCCAGTGACAATCAACACATGTGGATGAGCTTGGTTTCTGCACTTACCTTTTGCAAAAAGTCTGCAGACCCCAGACGAGGTCCATTGCTGAAAAAAATCTTTTTTGCACTCCATTCAGTCCTCCCCTTGCAAAATCTAGTACTTTACCCTAAAAACATCCTCTCCCAGTTTCTCTGCTTACCAAAATGAATGCAGCTGTACAGATTTGATTTCACTTCACACTGTTATTTCAAGGTTAATTTGATTTCTTTTGCTCTTTAGTTCTCACATTTGTATGTCAGCAGATATTTGGTTTGCTTCCTCCCCCTCCCTACAGTCATTTTTCTTTCAGACAGTTGTGCAAAACTAGCTGTAAATTATTTGGTAATCACTCGGGATTTTTTTTTTCTGGTTTTATGGTGTGGCATTATCCTATCAGTTTGTTGTCTAATCTGAAAAAAATATTTTTCCATGTGGGAAGCCCTCCATATGTTGATTGTCTGGATTTATTGCCTATTAAATTGACAGATAACTTGGAACAATAATGATGATGAGAAATCTAGATTACGTGCTATGTGGCCTCTATTCTTTCCAAATCAGCCTTAATTCTCTGATCTCTTATAAACTTACCCTTGCTTAGGATGTTGAAGACATCTCCTCCATCTGCTGCAGACCACTTAAAATATGAAGTCAGAACTGGTAGCAAAAGCAGCCTACTTACAAGCTCTGCAAGCTATTATCCTTTTTAAAATATTTTAAGTCTCCTTGCCTATTTCATTTTTTAAATTCTTTGATTGCATTGAATAGAGTCCATTTGTATCAATGTATTTGTATCTCACATGCAACTTCAAAGTCTTTGAGCACTACTGGGATATAAATATTAAAGGAAAAGAATGACTCCTAAGATGTGCCCTGATACCTGTCTGTGCCCTCCATCAGTTCTCTGATATGGTTAGGGTCACTAATAGGTGAACAATGCAATGTGAAGCCATAAAAGATGCAAAATTTTAATTTTATAAAAAGTAATTTTGTTGAGAGGAAAGATGTAACCTTATTCAGCAAATGACACAGAAAGAATTTATTATTATTCTCTGCAAATGATAGAACCTGTGAGCTTACAAGTGGAAATTTTATATCTCAAACCCCATATTACTTGTGAAATGTAAGTTATTTTCCAGTTATTTTGCACAACTCTTCAATTCCCAGCACTATTTTGTAGCACAGGCATCAAGATTGCATGCTTAGCAGCTATGCCAAACTGTGCCCTGTATTGTACCAGCCTGTTTATTGGTTTCACCAGTTCTTGCTGGTGAAGCAAGTTCTTGCTCCCTACACAGGAGTAGAATAAAGTGAGGAATTCTATTTGTCATTTAGACTTTTTTGCAGTTCCAACTAGTCTTTATTTTTGCATTTGCATAAAAGTAGAGTTGTTGTCATATGTCTAAACATTCTGATTTTAACCCTACTTCTTTCCAAAAAATAAAATAATTTGGGTAAATCCACTTATTTTGTTCCAGATGCCCTAGGGTAAGAATATTGATGCTATAAAGAAATATAGAAATTGAGCCAAAAGTGACTTTTCACTTCTGAAGTGATTTCTGAGCAATTCTGGGTATTTTTATTTGCTTGTTTGTTTGTTGTTTTGATTTTAGGGTGGTTTTTTTTCCTGTTCTCTTCACTGCAGATGGAACATATTCTATATACCAATGTAGTGAAAGGATTTTTTCTGCACACCTTTCAGAAAAATCACATTTATTGATAATAAGACATTGCATTTACTCATAGAAATCCTGCCACTAGTTCTCATTATTCCTTTAAGAGAAGGTAAACCAACCAGCTGAAAAATATAAACAAACGCCCAACAGTTCCAAGCAGCCAAACCATTAAAGTCACAAATATTATCAATAAATCTGTATCTTTGTTATAGCTTGACCTGGATTCTGGTTTTGGTTTGGAGGTAAGCTTGGGGTAACTCCTTTGAAATGTGTAAAGTTTCATAACCAAAATAAAACCACAGTAAATCTTAGTCTTACCCTGCATCTCAACACGCAGATTTGAAGATATAAATGATACATATTTTCACATGATTTTATGTAGATGAGCAAATAACTCATGTTATTAAACTATTTCCTATAAAACATAATAGCACTCAATATGTCTTTTGCAGAAGGAAAAGGCTCATACCTGAGGACTAAAATAATGTGTAGAATTGTAATCACAGAGATTTGCTGGTGTTAGCTCGCATCCCTCATATCATCAATGTGATTTCAAGGCTATCCAGCAGTTGAAGACAGGTAAATTTCCTTATTTGGCCCTCTAAAGAGATCAGCTATGCTAAAAGTAGCTATGCTACTAATTGTACCACTTAATATTTTTTCCTGACTATATGTATTCAAATGAAGTCAGACTTCTCAGCAACCTGTCATTTACTGCTGGGTGAATCCTAGATACCTGCTGTATGAACCTGGTGACATCACCATTAGGCAAATTGTTCCCCAAGGCTACATAAATGTGTTTGCTTTCTTTCCCTAGAAGAAAGCTATTTGATACAGCTGAAGAGATTTTATGCCACATCCTCAGAATTGTGACACTTAATTTAAAATGCATTAATTAGTTTAATGCATTTTGACTGCATCAACACAGCTATCAATGCAAGCTGATATGTTTCCCAAGGCTTTTAAGTCTTCAGGTTTACAACAAGGCTGTACTGGAAGTCCTTTTTGCAAAACTGTGCACAGGATATGAGGGACAACTAGATTAAGAAGATGATTAACCATTGCTTTTTAAAAGTCTCTGCCCAGAGCTTCTCTGATTTTTTTCTTTGCACCTACGAACATATAGTATGGTGAATTTCCAGAATATCCATGTCAAACTGTACTTCCTCCCTTAATCTGTTTAATTCTTTCTGCAGCAGAAGCTTGTGGTAGAAACTTTATGGATCCAAAATTCTTCCATATGCAACACTTGAACTTTCAGAACAATAGGACTGTGATGCTTCAGATCCATGTGAACAAATAGAAGGTAAATAGAAGGGAACTTCTTACACCTTGTATGTTGTCCACCCTGCCTACTTCTTCATAAGATGTGCAAAAAGACAAATATTTTGCATTGTATGAGGACATAAGGGCTGACTATATCTGAAGTTTGCTTTACCAGTGGTATGTTGGAGAAGCCCTACAAATGTCAACACAGGACAGCCTGTTCCATTTCACTTAGAATATGATAGTATTAAAATTCATATGGACTTTTCATTGACACTTTAATGGGACATGCCCCTGAATCCAAACTTGGATAGCACCGTGGACACTTGGATTTATGTGGATGTGCTGCCTATTAGATTAACCTGAATTTTCACTGGACACCAGGCAAGTTCAAAGTCAAATCATTCAGTATTATATTAGCAAAACATTTAAACTATCGATCACAAAATTTAAAAAGAAAATAAGAAAAGTAAATGCAATGACAGAATCACAAAATCACTGAAAGGAATCTCTGGAGATCATCTACTTGAACCCCCCTACTCCCAGCAAGGTCAGCTAGAGAAAGTTGCCCAGTATTGTGTTCAGTTGGGCTTTGGATATATTAAAGGATGGAGACTCCAGAACAGCCCAGGACAATCTGTGCCAGTGTTTGATCACCATCACAGTAATGAAAGTTTATACCTATGCTTCTCCTAATTTTCAGCTTGTGCTCATTGCCTCTTTTCCTGTCACTGGGCACCACTGAAAAGTGTCTAGCACCATCTTTTTTTATTCCACCTATCAGATATTTATACACATTGATAAGATTCCCTTGTGTCTTCTCTTCTACAAGCTGAACAGTTCCAGCTTTCTCATCTTCTTCTCATATGACAGATGCTGCAGTCCCTTAATCATCTATGTGACCTTCTTCTGGACTTGCTTCATTATACTGAGACCTGGACCTGGCATTCCAGATTTGCCTCACTAGTGCTGAGTAGAGGAGATTGCTTCTTCAGCCTGCTGGAATGATGTTCCTCATGTAGCCCACTACCTCATGTAGCCCATGAGGGCGACTATTGGCCTTCCTTGCTGCAAGAGCATATTGTTCAACTTATCATCTACCAGAAGTCCCAGGTCCTTCTCTGCATTGCTGCTTTCCAGACAGTTGTCACTCAGTGTGCATTCAGTTATTCATCCCCAGGAGAAATACTTTACCATTCCCCTTGTTGAACTTCACAAGGTCAACCAATTTCTCCAGCCTGTTGAGGTCCTTCTAGATGGTAGTATAACTTTTTGATTTATCAGCCATTCATCCAAATTTTCGGTGATTTTTAATCCTCCTGAAGGTGCTCTCTGTCACAAAATTCAGGCCATTAATGAAGAAGTTTTATTGGCCACAGTACCAACCCAGTGATACACCACTAATAACTGGTCTCCAACTGGTCTTTATGCTGGTGTTCAGAACCATTTGAGCACAGCAGTTCAGACAGTTTTCAGCCAACCTCATTAGCCATTTATCTATTTTGTACTTCAACAATTAGTCTATTAAGATGCTATGAGAGACACTGCTGAAAGTTAAACTTTCTTAAATCACGAAAAACATCCACTGTTAACCTCCCATCCATCAAGTCAATTACTTCATAGAAGATCATCAGGCTGATGAAACATGATTTCCTGCTCATAAATCCACGGTGACTGTTCTCAAGCCCCTTTTGTCTTCTAACTTCCCAAGGATCGAGGTGAAGCCGAATGACCTGTGGTTGTTTTTCTTCCTTCTTGCGCTTCTTGAACACAATAGTAATAGGGGTTTTTTCTTACAGTTTTAAGATGTCTCCTTCGGTCTCCATGAACTCTCAAGAATTATCAAGCATAGCCCTGCAATGACATTGGCCAGCTCCCTCAGCATTTGTGGGTGTATCCCATCAGGCCCCATAGAGTTCTTCATGTCCTATTTGTTTAAACATTTCCTAAACCGATCCTTCTCCGCCAATGGTCAGTTTTCCTTGGTTCAGATTTTCCATTAGGCTCAAGGATGTGGGATTCTTGAAGGCCAGCCTTTCCAGTAAAGATATGAAAGAAGTGCTTTCCACATTCACCAGGCCTCATGCCCAATTCAGTTGCAGATCAACATTTTCCATTGCTTTCCTTTTGCTGCTGTTGTACTTGTAGAAGCCTTTCTTGTTGTTTTCATCTTCTTTGCCAGATTCAACTCAAGGTTCACTTTGGCTTTCCTAGCCCCATCAACACACTTGGACAGTGTCTCTGTATACCTCCTTTGAAATTTGACTCTTGTTCAGAGTTTACATGTACAGTATCTTTTTATGTTTGAGTTTTGTCAGGAGCTCCTTGTTAATCCATGCAGTTCTCCTGACATTTTAGTTTGATTTCCTGCTCAGTGGGTTGGCCCATTTTAGAGCTTGGTGAATCTTTGAAAAGCAATACTCTTCCAAAAGCATAAAATACCTCTGGGATTAACCTTCTCTTGCCTAGTCATTGCCAGTCATGACTCCTCTCAGATACTCCTTAGCTGTGATAGGTGGCAACAGACCCTGGATAGCCTCTCCTTGAGGGTGGTTTATTTCTGATCATGTAGTAGACAGCCTCAGTAAGCAATGCAGCAGGTCAGTGTCTGTCTCTTTATTGCCATTTTACAAAGATGATTTATGACATTAATAGAATTTGAGAGGAAAGGAAAAGCAGACTTTCAAAACCCCACCACCACTCTAGGGCTGCCAATATCAATGAGATGCTTCAGGTTGCATTCACTGAGAGAAATCCCGTTCCACTTCTCCTGCCTTCCTTTCACTTTTTCTTTATCTCTGTCTTTTGGTAATGCAGGTTTAAGATTTACATGAAGTATGACTCCCTCTTCCCTGCTAACTAGGATCAGATTTCTTCTCCCCACAGCCTGTTGGAAATCTACCTGAGTTTACATTCCAAGAACATTCCTTAATTAGCACATTCCTCCAGCCCCACTGGCTTTCTTGCTCTTTGCAATGATTCAAGACAGCTACAGTTTTTTGAATCATACAGCATTTGAACTATTTCTTTTCAAAACTTCTCATTAGATTTCATATCTAGATCACTGTGAGTTTTTGATAGAGGCCATATATAACATTTTAATAAGGAAGATGACTGGCATGGCATTTAAGTACTTTTTCTAAATGTTTCTCTTTAAATTTAGCTGTAACACCAGGTGACCCATTGCTCGGGTTTAGGTAAACCATGACAGTCCTGTTTAAGGAATAGAAATTCTACCTCTCCAACTCAGAAATGGTCTTTATTGGGTTACTTAATCAAAATACAAACACATATTTTTAAATACATTAATTTTCTCTAATTTTACATCAAAGGGCTTCTTTGAATGTTGTTAATTGTCTTTGAAGATAATATATATTTGGGCTAAGCAATCCACAGTTTAGCTAAGTTCATTTAACTAGAGAAGTGTGTCAAAGAAGGAAAGAAAAGAAAACGGGATTATGATTATTTTTTTAGATGACCGACATGTTTACTATTGAAATTATTTGCATCTCTGATTTTTGTGATTATTAGCTTGTGAATATCCAGTATTTCTGTTTGTTAATACTTCATTGCTTATCTCTTAAGGTTTGTTTTTCCCATAAGCTCCTGCACTTAGTGTCACAGAATTACTGGCAAATCCTTACTTTCCAGCAAAAAAGAAAGCATTTTGTTTCCTTGCCTCAGGAAAAGTCGTATTATTAGTTTTAATAGTATGATTTTTTAATTTTTCTCATGACAATGAAGGTGGGTTTTTTTGTTAAAATCCAAAACAGTCTTCAAAAATTTGATATTATCTTAAATAGGACTTGTAATAATACAAGTATTACTGTAGCACTTTTGGACATTAAACATGGGTCAAGTTGACATTATATGAACACAGAATGTAAGGATGCCCTTTCCTCTAAAATCCTCGTGCTCTCAATCTGTGATAACAAGTTGATTAATGAAGAAATAAAAGGCAAAAGGAAAATAGTGGTGCTGAGGGTGGTAGACTTAACAAAGTACCAACATCACAATTTTTAATTTTTTATTAAAATTTTACAAGGAGAAAAGTTTTGAAGTGTAAAAAGAAAGGAAAAGGGACAAAAATATTCTAATAAATAAGATAAATTGTACATACAAATGGCACAAAAAAGAGAAAAGGCAAATGAAGAGTACTTCCTGGTTAAATTATTACCATTTGGGATTGTAGACCAAGTGTTCCACATTCCTCCTTCTACAGGACATAATAAATTCTTGGGTGTTGCTTTGACAGCTGCAATCTCATGGCAAAGCCACTGGATTCAGATCTGGGACATTTTGTCATCTGTCCTGTTTTTAGGGTCTGGCAGGAAATTTATTCTTCTGTGCTTGTGGAAGGCATCTGAGTTCCACAGCTTTTAATGGCATCTGTCCTGACACTACTAAAACGAGAACCACGTATCCTCCTTTTTGTTTCATTAGGCAATATCAGCATCTTCAAAACATTCTGGATTTGCCTTTTTACTGGATTTGCCTGGAAAGGTAGCTACAGCATTTTCTACTGCCTGAAAGGAATGTTTTGATTGAATCATATCCCACCGTTCTTCCCCATAAAATGTCTTTAATATGCTGCATAGCCCATTAGTTAAATGGATGTATCACCAATTAACAGGAACCACACAACTTCATTGTAGGTATTTATCTTGCCCATCTTGCCCAGGAGTGTGTATCTCAGGAAATCCAATAATCTCTGAGTCCTTGCTTGAGAGGGAGGATGTCATGGCCTTAAGACAATTTGATCATCACTGGTGTGCTTCCACATCCATTCCTTTTCCTCATTCTGGCACTAAAAGAGTTTTGAACAGCAGCCACTGAGGACAGCCAGATTTTCTCAGTGAAATACCTTCTGTGGGGTAGGAAGATGGGGAATGAAGCAGCAGCAATTGGAGAAGCCTTTCCATGTTGCTCTCCTCTGTTCCCACCTAACCCTGAGTCCATCACTTTAACAGCCTCCAAAGCCCACCAGCTCAGGATGCAGAAGGCCCAGTGTTTGGACTCTAATTCAGGTCTCCCTTATAAATATTGCTGCCAATCATCTGGGCCAGTTTTAGGAATGTGTTTTTAATATTCATTGTTCACTCGGTTTGTTACAGATGTGCACAGTGCAATTACTATAATGCTTTACACATGTGGTGTTATGAAATATTTGCTTTAAAGTCATGCCAGTTTTTTGCCCTGTAACCCAAATATATTATTTCTACCTATGTTCCAGTTACTTAGCTTGCCACACATTTAAAAAAAAGAAAAGAAAAACAGAACAAAAAACTATACTATAAAGATTAAACTAACAACTATGTAAGCAATGCAACCAAAAAAGAACAGATCTGTTTTTTTCATAAAATAACAGGTTTTTTTCATTTGCATGCTTGGATTTTTTCTGGCTCTCCTCAACCAAACATCTATCCACATGGAAAATATATGCACACTAGCACAATTCATACTATACAAAAGAAAATCATTCCCTAGCTGGGAAGTTGTGCTCTATCCAAACATCCTCAGCTCCAACCTAGGATGCAGTTGCATTAATCACCTTCAAGATCACCATTCCAGCTCATTATACCCAATAATGAAGCTTCATCCCTTGCTCTGAAAAAGGTCTCACAGAAAAATGGCAGTCATCAGAGAGTCACTGTATTTATTGTGCCTTGGAAGTCTATTTTGGCTCATCACTTACAACGGAGTTCAGTTACATTAGATGGGATCCATATGCTAATTATGGACCTTGGTGGCTCTAAGTCTCCTGTATGGGTCTTCTGGGATAACACCACCTTCCTAAGGAAATTACATGATCAATATGTGCAGGAAGGTATGGGAAGCATGGGTACATGACACAGCTATTACACCAGGGTCAGGCACATCCCCCTTGAAGCAGAAACTAATTGCTGTAGCTACTTTTGGTCAGGCAATAGGTTTAGGTTGCTTTCCAAAGGGAAAATGGGAATGCAGTGTAGATCTGTCCAGCCAGGGTTCTTTCCAACTTGGACTGAAGCTGTGTCCATGGTACACACTTGATGTAAGAGCTGGGTATAACAGCTCAGGGGTGGGGGCTGGATGCACAGGTTTTAAGGGACAACATTGACTTTATAAGGCAGTGATGCTGTCTTTACATGCTCTCACTGGTCCATCCTTGATCAAGGGTTGGACTCGATGATCTCTGAGGTCCCTTCCAACCCAGCCTATTCTCTGATTCTATGATACTGTTTCGGAGACACATCACTGGCAGATGAACTAGCTGCAATTCCAGATCTTAGCTTTGACAGCAAATACTTACATCTCAAGATAAAGGGAATCTGTTACTGAATATGGAATGATGAACATGACCAAAATTAAGTGGGCTGAAAAAAGGACACTACAAATTCATTCACAGAGAGTATTACGTTGAAACTTAACAAAAACACTGCAGGAAAGATTGCTGTTACTCAAAAGTGGTCACTATAGTGGTCTCCTTACACTTTGACAGTGAAGGAGACTACAGTCATTGCAGCAGATAACCAGAATCAACCTAGCTCAGTCCTTATTACTGAAATCAAAAGTGCCAGAGCATGAGCCTACTGCTATCTCATGATTTTCCATACTGTTAAATGTGAGCACAGTGTCTGGCATGGTCATGCCTGCCAGCCCATTCCCCAGAAACTTCTTGGCATGGCTCATGGGTGAACATGGGCCAAGGACCATTCCTCATAGACAGTTTGGATGCAGCCACTGGGGTTTGAAGATAGGAGAGTTTAGTCCTATGGGCACGAGCTATGCCCTTTCAGTTTCCCTTTCCCCTCTCTTTTCAGAGGAAAGCAAGTATGCACTTTATTTCCTAGTACAGATGTAGGCACCAAAGTCTTTGGCATTGCAGACAGTGAACTATGAAGGTCTTTGCTTACAAATAGGGTTACACCACACATCTAAAATAAATGTAATCATATGCCAGTTAATCAGCAAGTCATGATGAACCTCATTTTGTTTGATGTTGTGGTTTCGTTTAGTCAATTGCCTAAAACTTCAACTCTTTTTCTGAAGCACATCCAGGCTTTGCTCTGGAAATCTCAAGATCAATCTCCCTGAGGAGATTTTCAGTACTCCCTCATTCAGGCTGGGCAGGCACATCTTTCATGCTGTGTTTTGATATTTCCACATCTTCCTCTGGCTGAATGCAAGAAGTAGGAAAGCTGCTCAGAACTTAATTTAAAAGGTAAACTGAGTTCTTTTGCATTTCAAAAAGTCGTCTTTTATCATAACCAGATTATCCTTTCCTAATTCAGAGAGAAAGGTAGGGGTCCAGATCAAAATTTTTTGATCTGGCTTCGAATGTTGTCAAAGTTCAGGGCTATTTGGATCTCAGGTTTTGATGTGAGCCTATCTGTGACCTCCAATGCCCTTGTCTCACCTCTTACCTGCCCATTCTCCTACATGTACATTTCTTCTTTCTAGCTTCCCTCCACCTTCATTCTGAGATTAAAGTTTTATTATTATTATTATAATAAACGTAATTCCTAGAAGAGATAAGAAACTCCTCAGTGTATCTTTATTAATCCTAGTTGAGATAACATTTTGAAAGCAGACAGGGAAAGAGATTTATAAAGAGCCATTGCAGATCAGCACAGCAGGGACAGAAATTCCTGCACTGTCTTAATCTGTTTACAAAGAAGGTTGAGTCAAAAATTGCTCTGAGTGTGAAGTCCAGCACTGGAGTACATGAAAGTGCTCTTCTCAGTCATGACCAGTGGTAGGACAAGGGGAAATGGATGCAAGCTGGAACATAAGAGGTTCTGTATAAACATAAGAGAAAGTTTTTTCACTGTGAAGGTGACAAAACACTGGAACAGGCTGCCCAGTGAGGTTGTGGAGTCTCCTTCTCTGGAGACATTCAAAACCCACCTAGACATTCCCTGTGTGACCTACACAAGGTGATCCTGCTCTGGCAGGGGGGTTGGACTCCATGATCTCTCAAAGTCCCTTCCAACCTCTAACACTCTGTGATTTCTGTGAAACCGTTTTGCTGAGTCTGAAACTAGATTACATATTCCAGAATGATCCACATTATAGTCTTGCTGTGTCTAGGAATGGCCACCATTGTAATTTGTCTTGTGGAGTGTGTGTGGAGATGCTTCTCCACACAAAGCTATTTGTGGCATTAAGGTCCTGTTACTGAGGCTTAAGTGTAGCTTGTGGATTCAAAAAGGGAAGAGAGGTTTTACTTCAGGATGGGAAACTCTTGAAAAACCACAAGTAAGACAGATTGTTGGGATTTTTGGTTAGTAACAATAAGAATTTCTAAATACACATAGAAAATGCAAACCATAAAGTGCTACCCCAGCACTCTGAGGTTAGAAAAACAGGTTGTTATGGGGAAAAAGAACACACCATATATTCAAAGCCTGTAATTTATTGTTAATCTAATTACATCTTAAGAGTCTTATCAAGGAGTTATTGTTACTGCAGTTACAGTGATGCTACACAGTTCACATTGTATACAGCAGTTAAAATTATGCATACACAAACTTTATAGTACTTACCTTCTTTGGTCTTCTTCTCACCCTCCCAATGTCCCTCAGTGTTCTAGGGGTGATGATGTCCATTCACACAGGGTACAGGGAGGATTGCTATGAGTCTTAAGTATCCCAAGCCCTTTGCTATGAGTATGATGTTGGTGTGGAAGGCTTCCTCTTCTTCTGAGATTTGATGTAGAGAATTTTCATATTTGATGGTACACTGTGCTTTGCTCTTTCATCACTGGTTTGCAAATCCATGTTGTATCTCCCTGGACTTCATAAATTATATGTTTCATATATGTTGGATACTTCTTGATTCTCATTGCTATGCCTGAGATTGGTTGATGCAGTACACAAGGTTGCATTTGTTTGCTGACCAGCAACTGACCCCAATTTCTAGCCTCCTGTATCTGCTTTTGCCTGTACTACCAAGACCTCTGCTCTCATCCTATGCCTGCTCCCGTCTCTGATGCATTTTAGACTAGAGCCTAGAGTTATTTTTTTTAATTTTTTTTTTTTTTACTATTGATTATTGAGAAAATGTCATCTAATACTAGGGTTTACACCTCAGAGTTTTTCCAACCTAAGCAAAAGCTAAAAAGCTAAAATGAGGCAGGTCAGGGCCCCAGGTCAATAAGCAACAGATGTTACAAGCTCAAGCAAATCTCTGGGTACGCCAAAACAAGTCCAGACAAACCCTCAGAAGCCTGAACTGGTAGCCTAATGTAAAGCCATTCCTGTTAAAAGCACTGTAAATTCCATATATACTGAGGAAAAGGCTACAAATTTTTTGCTCTCTGCCTGGCCTGTAGCACTTTTTCTGACTTTGGTTTCCCATGACAGGGGCAGGTTTCTTTGTCCTTCTGAAACCACAAAACAGAAACAAAATACGCTGTTACTATAATACAGTAGAATGGGAGGAAAGTGATAGAAATTAATCAGTCGTTGGTTTTGTTCAAATGAGAATCTCTAGTTTGGTGAAACCAGCCAAGTCAAGTCTGAGGAATGACAGTTTTCTGGGATAGATCCTAGGAGGGTTAGGAAAAACTGATGGGAAATCCTTTTGACAATCAAGTGAAGGAGGAATTTGTTCTCTACCCAGATAATGTGCAGAGGAGAGCCAGCATGGTACAATATCTTAAAGTGATTAATTCTATTATATATTCAGTTTTTCTTAAAACTAGGAACTTAATCATCTACTCAAAATGGGAGGTTCACCTTTTAGATAAATAAACAGATAAAAAAATCATTTCATTATTAAAGTACGGAGAAAATTAAATCATTCTCAGAGGCTAGATGAACACCGATAAAGCCTACTTATTCTGAACTAATCTTGTGGGGCAAAATACTCTCTAATGTGCACCAGAAGCAAAGATTATGGCAACCATAACATGTTGAAATCTAAATTAATCCTGCTTATTGACTGATAATATGCCCTGATCCTGGGGGAATACACCTAATTTATTACTTTTTAAATTATTTGGATTCCTTTAGGATAAGTAACTCCCTGATTTATTTTCATCAGCTAACTGCTCTGCAAAGAATTCACTAAATATGAATGGGGATCATCTCACTTTGAAAATGTATTAGGAAACATTCGCATTCAGAGAGTCCTGCTTAGATTGTATGCTTTTTCATATTTTAAGGAAGAGAGACTATTTGGAGCACAGATTTTAAAAAATTAAAATTAGATGCATGGTAATTTCCTAGCAGAGAGCTATTGTCCTCAGAGATTTTGCGTTTCCGAATCCACTTTTCCTGGAACACAGGTGGTACAGACTGGAAGAGTAGTGTCATATTCATAAAATAGCAAAATGGTGGAAAACAGAAAACATTTTACTGTAAAATCTTGAAGGGTAACTTAGCCAAGTGGTGTTATTTGATATAAACCATGAGAGTGACCTTGTATTCAGTAAAAGGGCCCTGACTATGGATCAGCACCGCACCATGTTTAACACTGTTCATAATGCAGTTTAAGAAATATCTTATTAAAAGAATAATAAAATAAATTACAAAAAAAAAAAAAACAAAAAACCAAACCAAACCAAAAACCTCTTCCTAACATGAACAATCTTTCTGCACAGGTGGTATTGTCAATCTGAGCTCACCTCCTGTTTTCTTTGTGCATTTCCCTGTCATAGAATCTGTAAGATTTTACTCAGTCCATCTGTCACAAGATACTATCTCCCTACTTAACTGAGGTGCCAATCATATTTATGTGTGGATTGTAGCAGGTTTTTAAAGCGGTGAGCATGCAAAACATGCAATCTTTTTTGATTTGTGCATAAAAGGACAGTCTGCATCTTATCTTGCATTCCGTTCTTATTTCTTCTCCAGTGTCACTCAGTAATGTGTGCTCTCAATGTGTACATCTTTACCAGTTCTAGTTTTCTACTACATTTAATTTTTTATTTACCTAACAGAATTATCTTCTTCTGCCTCTCTTACAAACCACCACCCTTAAACAAACAGTCTGTACTAGTCAACTGCTTCAAACCTTTGTTTGGTCTTTGCTAAAACTTTTATAGAAATTCTCTGAAATTTTATCATCTTTTACATCACTTGCCTAGAGACTGCTCTAGGATGGAACAAATGATTCTCACTTGGCTTGCTATTTTTCCTTACTACCATGTGCACAATTTTTATTAGTTATTCAAATCAGCATGTGCTGGTAATAGAAAAACTTTGACTGAATTTGGTCTAATGGATGACAAATTTCCCACTCCAAAACAAAATTATTTGCCTTTCACAGAGTCCTTGCACAATGAACAAGGTGTGGATCCACAGGGTAGACTTCTGCTTGGAATGAACCAACACTTTGTCAGCAGTAAAATGGCGAAAACAGACCTGCTTCATTATTCAACCTCATCTCCGCATACTCTGTCCCCAGGTGGAACAAACTATGGAGTTGAAACCAAATGAGATGTGACAGGTGAACCTTTAGGTAGGGACTAAATCTGGTTAATTTGTTCTTTTTGGAGTCACTGGAGTTCCTTGCCTGAAAAGATGTGATCACTGTTCAGGTTATAACATTAGTTCCAGAGCTTGTGGATGCTCTGGCAGACAGGGCTTTACCAAGGACTAGCTGCTTCCCTGACAAATGACAGTCAGATAAGGGCATAGCTCTGGGAGCCCTGCATGAAGAAGGAGTGACTTGAACCCTGAAGATTAAAAGTTCACTGTTATCTTTTCTTCCAGGACAAAGCTCACTTCTGCATCTTTTTGAGGTAGAAGACCAGAGGTATGAAAGTGCTCAGGCATATACCATCTAAACCCTAGAAAAGTGTTGATGATATGGAAGGAATTCAACACTTCTTTATTCTACAGCAGGCTCTACAGTGTCTGTTAGTTAAATGAGACATAGTTCATTTCCATCACTTGCAAATGAAAGGCGAAGAAAAGTTCATGTAATGGCAAAGGACTCTGAATGCATCGTAGCCTAGACAGAATCACACGATATTTTGGGTTGAAAAGACCTTTAAAGATCATCTAATCAACCCTTCTGCAATAAGCAGGGACATCTTCAACTAGATCAGGTTGCTCAGAGCCCTGTCCAATCTGACTTTGGATGTTTCTGGGCATGGGGCTTATCTACCACCTCTCTGCACCTCTCTTTGGCTATGCAAATGCTATGGAAGGAATAGAAAACTGGGACACACATACAGGAATCCTTCTGTAAGTGTGTTCTTTCAGCTTCTGGCAATGTGCAGGTCAGGGAATTTCTCATCCACAGTTCATATCCACAGCTTCCTGCTGACAGATTTCTTCCCATCCAGTTATCTGTCTCCTTGCTTTCCCAAACTCAGTGCTTTGGTGCCCTGAAGTAAAAAGTTGTATGGGTTAATTATAGACAGAGTACAATGATCAAGGCATGAAAGTTTCTAAAATCAAAGGTCATGGTTACAGAAAAATAAAGAAAGATGTATTTTCTCTTGACAGTGTCTCATATTGTGTATTAATGTAGTTGACTACATTTTATTCACACAGGCCTTTATTGTCCAATATAAAAGACAACAAAAATACTGTTATAAAGAGAATACAAATTTCACATGTCGCAAAAAGAATTGGGCCTTCTCATTCTATTTAGTAAAGTTGCATAAAGCTCATTTTCTTTCTTCCAAAAACCAAAATTTCATTTGAGGCATGGAAGTCTGGGAGGTCTTGATACTGAACAGCCAGCTTCTGTTTATGCTTAACTTTCTACAAGGCAAGGAAATACAAATTGACTTTGAAATTGTTCATCAATTAGATTTTGATCTGTCTTTACATTTCCCGCACAGACCACTTTTGTCTTTGACCTATTTAAGATAAAATTTTCCTATATAAGCTTTCATACATAAAAGCTGCTGTTGACTACCTCCAATCTCCACAGAAAATTTAGCCACACTGTATTAAAGACTCACTGCTAAGATGTTCAGGCATTATAAAGTGATTGTAATAAAAGCTGATGAGATTTGGGGTGGGGGTTCCCCAAAGTTCTTGCTTTGACAAATGATCTCTGCAGCACTTGCATATAATAGTCCATCTTTAAAATTAAATGCTCCAATTAAATCAACTATTTCAATTTGCCCTCTGGAGTCATAAACAACAAAAAAGAATTGTTTTTTTCTCTGTCCACAGAAAGAGAAAGAGAAAGGGAGCAACAATAAAAACTGTTGAAAGGCCTTTCTGATAAAAGCCCTAGTTACAGTTTTATACTAGTTTTTATTCTGATTTGCAGCTTTGTGGTCTTTCTTACCAATTACTAGAAGCATTGTCAAGAAAACAGAGGTTGCTCAAGAACTTTTCCCACACTCATTTCTACCATTCTATTTCAGAGAACCTCATTCTTAATTTCCTAACTCAGTTGTGTCATGTAGCTGTGTTTTAGCACCCTCAAGGCAATTTCAAGATTTTCCCAGAGTTTAAAGCACTTAGAAGTTTATTGTTTGTTGGAGACCTACATGGCAGTATAGCAGAAAATGGGATAACCCTAGCAGAAGGAACATATCCTGCTTCCAGAACAGCCTGACTGGTCCACCTACTGTCCTCACTGATGATTATAGTGCAAAGATACTTTTATTAAACATAATGATATTAAATGGACCTGATGCGATTTAACACATTTATGAGAGTCTTTCATGTCTCACTGTAGGAGGTTGATATTTAAACCCTAGTCCTCACTGAACCTGAAAGCATTAATAATCCCCTTCTCTTTGGCCCATATGCAGGCTCATTACAGTTGCTCTTTATAGTTATCTATTTTCTCTTAGGCCCTTATGCAGAAAAGAATCCCTATAGAGGAAAAAGCTTAAGCACTTGATTAACTTTAAATACATTGAAGTCAGTGCTCAAAGTTAAGCAGGTGCTTAATGCCTTCCTGAATCAGGGCCTCACAGCCTAGGGTTCCTGTCTTTGTAGCAGTTCAGAAAATAATGACCTAGGATTTGATTCTGCTCACAACTTCCTTGATACAAATCAGGAGGACTCCAGTTAGATTAAAGAGCTTTGTTCATCTTTGCCTCCTATCTCATATAGCCATCTAGAAAAATGGGTGCCAATCATTACCAGTGGAGAACAGCAGAGTTTAAATAAATTTTGCATTCACTTTCATCACAATGGTGTAAGGAAACTGCAACTCTGAGCTGGTGGAACACCAGCATAAAATTAGAGAGCAGGATCAGACTGAAGGATCCTTTGTGCTGCACAAATTGCTTCCAAACCATTGTCACGAGGTGAGTAGAAGGAGGTTGAGCAGAGGTAATAGTATGTGTAGGCAATCATGAGTTCTATGAGATCAACATGAATGGGATGCAACGTGTCCTCAATGGCTATCTTGATAAACAGACCTAACTGCTGGCCAGTGGGCATATGAAAGGAGGTTTGTGAAGGTTACTTTATCTGTTCTCCTGTCCTCTGGTTACTGTGCTCATCTCTCTCAAGAACGAGGACCATCTTTAAGCTTCAAGGGCACAACACCTCAAACCTTGCTTAGGTCCAGTTTCTTTCTGCAAGTATGTGATAAAACCCAGGAAGAACTCAACAGCTTCTTAAAAGTGTTGTCATGAGGGATAAGAAATCTCCTTGTACATCCTAACTTCTCTGGACTTTCCCAGTTTCTGAAAAGATAACATAGTATCATTTAAGTGCCTTCTCTTTTTGTGGATGGAATTACAATGTCAGCCTGGTCTTCATGATGCTCTGGCTCACAAGGTCAGTCAGGAGTGATCTGTTTCCTCAGATACTGAACTTAATATGCAATTTAGTAACAGCCATTCTATGAATGATCTATATCCAGTGATAAACTGCAGACTCCTCTGATGCTGTAGGTCAAGCCTACATCCATGAAATGATATCTGACCTTGCTGTCCAAGACCTGAAGTCCCAGACCCTAATCAAGTACCTGTAGACAGTGATGTTTGCTTGGTCCATGATTTTGGATATGTACTCCAGAGTTTCAGGTGCCCTTCTACCTTCAGCCTTTGTAGCTAGTTTCAGTGTACAATGTGAAAAGGATGTCAGGCACATTTCATGCATTTTAGGGGTTATTGGATAGTAGGAAGGGCAAATTTACTGTCTCCACTGCTAATCTTCATGAGTGTCTCTGAGTTTTGATTCAAGACAAATGAGGTGAATATTCATCAAGCAAACATTAACCTGCAGCATGGGTGGGCTTCTTAGAGAGCATCAAACAACACTAATTTCACAACATCAACCAAAGGCCCCAGTTAGGAGCTGGCATTACCTATTGCTGATAAAACAGGAGTTATAAACATCAACTTGTAGGCTAAATAAAAGGGCAAAGAGAACAGACAGGAGTGAAGTTTTGGAGATTAACCTAAAACTCACATTAGCCCCAGGACCTGATAGGTCTATCATAGGTACTGCCTGTGTAGTCACTGGTTTAATACAGATGTAATGCATGAGAGCAGAGAATCTGGCATACAAAACACAGAGGCAACAGTATCACTGCCTATGCAAGCACATACATCTCTTACAGCTAGAAATAGTTAACAGATATAGAATGAGCACATGCAGGGCTGGTAGATATGCCCAATTGAATGAATCAGTTTATGTATTTTAATCCTTCTTAAACAGGTTTATCCTCCAAAGAGTTTCTCATTTCTTCTTCTTTTCCATGATTTAGCAGCCAGGAATCTTACAGCCCTACTGTGCTTAGAAGGGGGCTCCAATTTTTTATTTCTAACAAGGTTTCCAGCAGATTTTGCATGTCATACAAGTATTCTATTTGCACATTAACTTCTTTCTGACTGAACACATTCAGAGCTAAAGCATTATTATTATTGAGATCCATGAAGGCAAAAGAGTCATTATTCCCTGTTCTGTGAAACAGGTAGCAACATTCCTGGGCAAGGGTTGACAGACATTTTTCTTTGGAACACCTACTTTTGAAAAACATTTAAATATTTAATTCTCTTAATCCATGCAAGAAGACTTGCAGATTGCCACTGGGTGGGAAACTTATAGACACACGTACATGAAAATCCAAAAGTTTGAGTGTGTCTCATTTAAGCAGCTAAACTGGAGGCATCTGAGCTTGGATTCTCAGGTCCAAAGATTTGGCTAATTTGAAAACTTAAAACTCTATAAAAACAAAGCTGATGCTAGAAACAACCTGCCAGGTAACAAGGTTTGGTGTTGAGCATTTTGAGAGGAAGAACTGAAAAGGAACAGTATTGCAGCTGTCAGAAATATCATGAATAGATTCATTAATAATTCTCAATAGCTCATGGAAGACATGGGACTGCTGCCATCCTGAAAAATAAATGGAATACTTTTCTTTAGACCATGCTTCATGTGAAACCACTTTTAATGTGAAATTCTGTATCTGGTAGCACTTTATATGCAAGCTGATTCAGTTTTTTGCATGGACATACAGCATCCTACTGAAGAAGCAGCAAATGCCACCAAAGATCATTTCAATCTGCCATTGGGAGCAAGGGTATTTTCTGTCCCCCTGGATGATGAGCTCATCACATTGAGGGAAATGAACACCATAAAACATTGCCTTGAAAAAGCTTTTGATGGCACTTTTATCCAAGAACAACAAACAGAGATTTGGCATGATTTCTGTTGCACATAACATCATCATCAGTCATCTAGCTGAAACACCAAGATTCCCATTAGATAACTGAGTATCCAATGACATACATTCATGGAACGATACAGGCCACATGCTGATTGTAAATTGTTATATCAGTACAACCTGACACTTATTTATACTGACCTCTGCCATTTTCTTGAAAAAACAGCGATTATCCTTCCAACATAGAAATATGGTGTGATATTGGTCCATGAGAATTCAGTACCTTTCATAAAATAATCTTGCAATAATATTAAACAAGTCTGATGTACTTGGCAGTATGTTTAATGAAATAAATCTGAGACAATCACCAGCACAAGTTTTGAGATACTGCAGGGATAATCCTGGCACCAAAATATTACAAGTGACATGCTTAGCCAGTTGATGAGATACACCAAATCCTAGAATAAAAGCCACCCCTCTGTGATTGTTATTTCAAGCCTCCAAAAAGTCTTCTTGGGGGAAAAAAAAAAAGGAAAAATCAAAACACAACAATAAAGACAACATAAAAGCACTCTACTGAGAGAACTGAGGGGACAAAAAAGAAACAAAACAAAACAAAACAAAAACATCAGAAGCAAGTCTAAGTACTTAATTGCAAAGTTATCTAGATTTGTTAACAAACACTTGAAAATCACTGTAGTAACACTGATGGCAAAACAATCTTCTCTGTAAAAAGTAGTGCTGAGAAGACAAAAAAGATGCAGAAAAAAGTTCAGCACCCTTGAATCAAAATTATGCTTACATCTGGGTTTGTTAACAGTAGCTGCAATAGTCAGTCCCATTACACAGGAGATGTATATATCCTAGAAGACATTCAATGAACCAAGAAGCAAGTATGAAACAGCTGTGTTGCAAGAGGCAGACACGTAGTTCCTGAGCTTCTCTTCTTCATCATCCTGTCCATACCTACAGGTCTTCACTGATGCAATTTGGATTTGATCTGTTGAGTGCCAGTGGCCTACAGAGAAGATAAATGCTTTCAAAAAACCTAGAGGACTTAAAGATCCACTGCTGTTTCATGGAGTTTATTCATGTTATTCATGTATTTCCCAGTTAATTCATTCAGGTCTCTGACTTAATGAAATTTATCTGCAGAGTCATTCTGCTTTACTTGAGTACTTGCAATCCTCATGGATGTGACAGAAATAAGTTTCTCTGAGAACAGGCTGGTGAAGACCCTGTTAGATTAGGTTAGGTGCTTCCAGCTTTCTATTGATTATATGAAAATCAAGGAGCCTCCAGGCGTGGATCGACTGCTGATAATTAGAGTTTTACTTCATATAGGAAATACTAAAGATTTAATAATTCTTTATTTTCCATTCACACCTAATGAAACAGAGTTTCAGTAGACTTCTTCATTAAGTTAAAAAATAATTTTTGAGGTCTGCTTTACAGCTACTAATTGGTTAGAGCACTTACACAGTATATGACAGCTAAACTTCTCTCAGTCTCATTGAGTGCACATTTCTTTGTCCCAGAATATTTCTCCAGTGTCCAGGCTATGAGAATCTGGGTGCTACCAACTCCTCAAGAAGAGACAGTGGCAGACAGGACTGCAATACTTGGAAGACCAGAACTGGACACATCCATGTACCCTGAGTGATGCTGCTGAGACTTCAGCACATTGAAGAAGTCAATCCCTTCTCGTGGAACAGCTTTTATTTTTGTAACCAGAGACTACTACAAAATAGAGAATAGAACTACTCTATAAAGAGTATCTCTATATTTTTTCTACCTATAATAGCCCTCCTTTTTCACATTACATCAGAAATAAAACTCAGATTCATGGAATTCCCTGTACTTTCCTGGAAAGTCCAAGAATGCATCTTTGAAATTATCCCACCGTGATCACTTTGACTTTGACATGGTGGATGTCACGCTTCTCATCAAAGTGCAAAAACTCTCTAATAAGAAATTTTAAAGATTTATGGATGAGATAGCTACTCTTATCAAGATTCAGGGGCGTTGCAAACAGGAAACTGAAGTCAGTGATGTTTGTTACTTTTGTTTTGAAAAATGAAAACTTCACCAATAAAGAGGAGACTCTAAATCTTTTTTCCAAAGGAAAAATATACCTTAACAAAAATAATTTTTTCTTCCTATATCAGGTATTTCACTTTATATTCTGTATGTGTTATAAAATCAATGGAAAAGAGAGAAATAACTTTATTTAACTTTATTTTCATCTATTTCAGGGAAATATGAACAATTTAATATGATGTGCTGCCCATTATTAAATATTTACTATCAATGGTACAGAAAAAACCTATCAAAACCTTTCAACTATCAAAAATTTGGGGTCCAGTATTTCAGATTCTTACAGAATTAACTCTGAAAGTTGCATCCTGAATGAAAAATATAAATTATCCATTTCCTGCCCTCTCTTGCTGTGAAAAAAATAGAATTTACCTCTATAACACTTCCAGGTACTGAAAAAGTGACTCTTTCATCTTTTTTCTTTCAGCCATATTTTGGTGGGACAGTAGAATTGTGTATTTGGAAATGGTAATGAATGCAACAGGATATTTTTTAATAAATGCTCAAGCTAATTTACTGATAGAAGTTTTAAAATAAATCCTCAGAACTTGTATATTCTATTCAGATAAGCTCTTGAGTTTATTTTATTTCATTTCTGTCTTTTAGAGGAGAAGTAATCCAAAAAGGTCATGAGGACAAACTTGAAAAGTCACAAATTAATATTGCTATTTGACATTTGTGTAAAAAAGTGACTCTGTAGCAGCAGATTTGGATGTGTGTTAGCATGGTTCTGGTTTCCACCCCAGATGAAAGGGTTGTAGCTGAGATCAGGCAAGGTCACAGAGATCAGAGGAAGCATTGCCTGAAATGGCCATGAAGCATTCAACTACTAAGGATGAAGAGCAGCTCCCTGTCCAGATTTATAGCCTCCCCCGCTGTTTCAACAGCTCTACACTGGCATATGCTCTAAAGGAAAATGGTCTCCCATATCTCTGGCTGAAGGGGAAAAAAAGTGGTGTAATGGGAAAAAGAGCAGCAAGAAAGGGCCTGACACTGAGCAGGAGAAAATGTTTTCACAAAGTGAACTGTTTGAAGACAAAGGTTAGCTATACATGTCGATACAGCAGTCACTGTTGGGTGAAATAACCAGATGTCTACTGTGGTTTAGCTCTGTAGAAAAGGGGAAATTTTGGTGGAAGCAGCATGTTCCATGTCCACCATTTGAAACATCGGTTAAAAAGATTCCTTAAAATACACTCAAGTTTGGTTTTTCTTTAGCACTGACAACATTTGCCTTGCAAATGGTTACTGATAAAGATTTTAATCTTCCTTTTTTCTTTATTTTTCCCCTAATGTCACATAGTAAATTCACTAGTGCAGCTGGCAAGCAAAACAAATACAAGGGCCTGAATTATGGTCACTGAGTGGATAAAACTCCAGGAAAATAGGATTCTATTTTCCCCTAAAGCATCGGTGAGCATGGGACATCCACTTCTCCAGTGTCTGACTGAAATTTCCAGCATACTCTGAGTTTCAGAAAAAGAGATAGCAGCTTCATTTCCCTTTGCTTTCACTGAGGATCCAGCCAGAGACATCCATCACTCTAGAAGGCCAATAGCACCAGACTGCTAGGACCTCTGTGCTACAGGAGTGAAGAAATACTCTGCCACGGTTGTAATTTTCTTTCCTAGAAACTGATGTATTGTGGAAATTTTCATATTGTGAAAATTTTGCCCCAGAAAAATAAATGCCATTGGCACGCATATGAATGAAGTTTTGAAGCATACAGTTTTAAATCTTGTTTCATGAGAGCTGGAGAAATAAATTGAGCTCCCCCTGTATTTCCTTTCTTTCTTCTGCAGTACTCAAGTACAGAAGGATCATTTATAATGTAGCACAAGATCTGTTCTAATCCCTATATATTAGTAAAGTTAACACAGCTCACTCCACCCTGGTGTTTGCACAGCTGGATATGTCAGATAGATTAAGTTCATCTTTCCTAAGATGAGCTAAATCCACAGCCTACTAGTGCCTTTCTTATTTACACTAACCACTGTTTCACATTATTTCCATGAGGAAGACTAGTTTTGTCAAAGTCATGTTCTTGGTACAATCCTATGGGTGAATCTACATTGAAAAAAGTTAAATGCAAATGATAATGAGCACACTAGAGGATCTGAGTGTTCATCTTCAAGACACAAGTTGTTTAATTATAAGTAAAAAGACACTGAGATTTGTATGATGAGACCTACAGCTCGTGACTCACAGATTGTACCTTACACTCCCCTGGTCAAAATGGGTCCCACTTTCCATGACAAAAGAAAGTTTACAATTATCAGTTTACAGGGTAGTCATAGATGTATGGAATTAGGAACATGGTCTTTGAAAGAGACAGTTACCTTCAGAGAGTTCCTAAAGATTTGTTCTTTGCAACAAAAATAAAAATTGCAGAAAGTCACCTTCAGTATCATGGGGCTGCCCAACCAACCATTGTCCTCACACCAGAGAGGTGTAGTATGGGGTATGAGAAGGGATGAATGCAGATTGAGAGAATGCTCCTGAGCTTTAGAGTGCCACACAGACACCAAGGGCTGGAACTTAGGTCACAACCTAAGAAAGCAAAACAGAAGCAGATGTCTGCGGGTATGTGTCTACATGTCAGCCAGAATCCAAGCCCTCCCTGTACTCAGTGAAGATTTGGTCAGGACAGTCAACAGCATCTCAGAACCAGCTCAGCTGATGTACTACTTCAGCAGGAATTTGTACCAAAGCATAGGTACATGGCATCTGAATGGGAGTAACATATGTACACACCACATCATTCTGCTGCATCAGAGGCTGAGACCGTGATGTCTTTATTTTGGGACACCTTTTCCAGCACTGAACACCCCTGTCAAAATAAGTGAATACTTTAGCTGTTGTCCATTTTAGTTGTCTGGCTTGTGAATGTGTTGCTTTACAGGTGAAGATGTAACCAAGCAGTGTGTGTCGTTTCAGAGAAAGCTGTGGTCCATTAGAGTGTATTATTTTGATTTCAACCCCATGGGAAGTGGGTCTGTACTGCTCTAGGACACGAGCCACATGTTTGTACACTGCTGTACCCATGGAAATTAAGCCCCTCCAGAACCAAGGAAGATGGGCAGCATGGTTCAGGGACAGCAAAAGTGGGTTTCAACTCACTTAAGCTAGTTACTGGACAGAAACAGGATGCTACATGGTACCACCATGGTCAGCTAATAGCTTCACTGAGTCAGCTCTCTGTCCTCATTCATTCATTATGCAAGTCATTATGCCCCAAAAAGTTTCTTCAAAAATGGAATTCTCAGCTCATGAAAAAAAACTTCTGTAGTGTTTACATTAGTGCTCTCAATCCACCTACTACTATGTGCATCACTTTCCTGTTTTGATGACCATTTCACTTTGGACTTTTGGGTCTGAGGTTTCCAAAATGTACTTGCAAACTTCCAAAATCACTGTGTCTACACTGCAGGACATGGTGCAGCATAGAACTAAGTAGTTAACATTGATATCCAACACTACCTTAGTAGAATTACTTAAGCTGTCTTGAAATATATTTTTACCTCAGAGATTGTCCATGACTATTCCAAAGTAAGTTTTGTGTACGGAATTATTATTAGCTAAATATTTCATTTTTAAAAAAGACGGTTAAAAACTGAGCTTAGACACAAAAGTTCCCTATAACAAAAGAAAAATAAGAACTTGGTGTCAGGATCTATATCTCAGAGGTGTTTAAATTTTTTCATAGTTAATTTAGAAACAAGTATTCCTCTGACTTCTGTCTACCGCATTTGCATAGCCAGGATGAACGCAGTAGGTAGGTGTATAAACAAATTTTTTTACAGCAAGAGGAAAAAGGTCTCTTGGAATGACCTTTTGAAGTATTTCATTGTTAGATGTGATTTTATCACAGTTTAGGCCCAGACGGTACCAACCAGGCCTCTACTCACTCAGCCTCCACTCCCACTGTAGGAGAGGGAGGAAAAAATCCACCTAGAGGGTTGTTAATCCAGAGAACAGGGAGATCTTCAGTCCCCAATTGTGGCAACTGCAAAAACAGACAGCCTCAACTTGAAATTTGATGACTGAGTAGGAATCAATGAATAAATCAATATATGACAATCTTCACTAACAGGTTAGGAGGAATTTTGGCAGTCCTTACACAAACAGCAGTACATTCTACCCAGAAAAATGTTAAAAAGCAAATTTACTTTACTTGTGAATCATTGATTTGAAAAGTCTCTAGGTGTCTTAAGGGAAATTTGGGAAATTTAATAGTGTATGGTCAGCAGAGATGGGTAACTGCAAGGGGAGAGAAAAGGCATCTTCCAGCACAATGGAAAAAATTACTAGCCACGTACTGGGGCCCATGAAGCTGGCAGGATCTAAGAGAAAAGATTAAAAACATTCCATGAACCGAGACACTTCTGTGCTTGCGTATATAAAGTGATGCCCATTGCAAAATGACTTTAAGGTTTTAAGGAAAACTAAAAGGATATAGGCAAAAAGTAGCAGAGATATTGAGTATTTTACTGTATCTTGCAGAGCCTTACGTCAAACATGAAACTGGCCTGGCTAGGAGCATTGCTCACTGCAGGTGAACTGTCTGAATGCTAAATGACAAATGCTAATGACAGTGCAGCAAGGTACTTGCTTTGGTGATGGCACAATGTGGGTCTTACCAGTAAATTCAGTGTCAGCAGTGGAGGGGGGAGCATGTAAAAATAACACAGCTTCAGAGATTCAAGTGTGGGCAGAAAATAATAAACTAATACCTTTTCTGTGAGAACCCTGAAAGATCATTTTACCAGATAATCTCTTCAACACAGAAACCTCGTTTTCTTCAGCGTTTATAACAAGTGGAGAAAAATGCAGTCTTAATCCTGAACTGCAGTTAACTGTGGCAGAAAAAATGCTATTAACTATAGCAACCATGATTCAGAAGGAGAGATAAAGCAGAAGGATAATAAAAATGCCAGACTGGTCATGTCATGATTAGCAATAAACACATAAATATGTGATCTGAATAGTGTTCATCGAAAGGAAGAAATTGTGGCAAACTTGAAAAAACAAAATTAGAAAGTAGTTAAACTCTACCTGTAAAATAAATAGATAAAAACATTGTAATAAAAAACCTCAATGTTTTACATTTCCTCTCTTAAAAGAAATATGGTCATATATTACATCCGTTTTAATGTTTTTACCTCACTGGTGGTTAAGAAATGCTCAAGCATCTGAGCAAAAAATTAACACTGGGTGAAAGACTGGCAGGAGGGAGACAGCATGGAGGAAAGGCATCTCCAGCCTTTTGTCTCCTGTGAGCCATTCAGGAGGGTTCAGGCCAGAGCACACCTTGCACTGCACACCAGGAATCTTGGTCAGGCAGCAGAGTGTAAATCAGGGACCGAATGCTAATGTAGGCTGTTCATGATAGATATATCTAGTTTATAATTTCTGGTGTTATTTTAAACACAGCTGTCAAGGGAGTGCTGCAGAATCCTCACTGTGCTAATTGTCTTTTTCTACTAGGGCGATCCCCATCTATAAAATGTGGTTCCCATAATAACCCAGTGAATAATCTCTGGAAAAACAGCACATCCCCCTCATGCATGAGAATTGCCCATCAAAGCAGGAGGTGAGGTTTGATGAAGTCAACCTGCGGAGCGTGATGAGTATAACAGTGCATCAGCAAGGTTCCCTCGAGGAGATAACTACGGTCAGAAAATAATTATATCAGTCGCTGTTAATAGGAAAGAGAAAGAATGATTCCCAAACAAATCATGTAACTTGCCTACAAGAGCACCACAGGGAGGAATCCTGTTACTCATTAGACTGTGTGTCAGCTCCAACGAGGCCAGAAGCACAGGGGAACAATGCCCTCAACGTCTTGGGTGGCCAAAGGTTTCTTACATTGTTTTCCCAGTCATTATGCACTTGAAATTTTCTCAGAGAAGAAAGTAAATCTTTGGGCCTGCCTCTAAGAGGCTTACTCCCCATATAAATTATATAATATGCACTTATATTGCACATAAACGTATATATACACCTTCACCACCCCACAGAAGACAGGAGAAAGCATCCATTTTCAGCACTCTTCCAGCTTATTGTTCAGAAGAGGGGTGGAAAGAATACTTAGGCTTATGGCATGGTTGTCCTCTATTCCTCTTATTTGTATTTAATTTTGCAGGGACAAGCTTCATTTTGTGCACAGTCCCAAAAAGGAAAATTCCTTTATTCCACAGTTTATTATTATAAATGCATGTGGAGTATGTTGTACGGTTTTTCAGCTGCATGGAATGAAGTGAAAAGGAATTTTCAATCTTTTAATGCTCCATGCTTGTGGAAGAGGCATAAGAAAATAGTCCATGGGGATCCTATATTATTATTTAAGGGATTTTTATTTTTCAGGCCTGGTCAGATTTTATGACTGGCACATTTCTGAGAATGCACCTCTCAAGCACTGAGGTTTATAATGATTTCTCCTTACGTTATTTATCTCACTTTTCCAGTTGCAGTGCATTTATCCTCACACACACAGAAGCATGACAGGAGAGGAGACGTCAAAGAGATTCTGCCAAACAGAGGAATATGGATTTCCCGCTCCCCTCCCCAAAGGATATTTTCAAGAAGATGCAAGGTTTTGCAATGTACAAATATATCAGCAGTGCAAAGCATGCTGGAAAGGCTGTGACATTTGCTGAAGTTCTACTAAACCAGCTCGGGTTGTGTATGGAGGGGGAGAAGGATTTGAGGTCTGGCAGTTTGCCCTAAAATGCACACATTTACAGGCTGTCCTCTGTGCTTCCCCAGTAACTTCTCTTCCCTCTGCTGCAATACAGAAAGTAATTTGCTCTCAAACTAAAAGTGAAGCTACAAAACATTCAATGCTCATCTGATTTTTGATGGAGGATTTGCTCTCTTTGTTTTCTTTAGTTACATATCACAACTGTTATTTTCAGCATCTTTCTGATGGAACATTACCTGGGTAAAGAGTAGACATATTTATCAGCAATTCCAGCTCTTTTCTTTAAATACTCATCCAATAGATTTTTTGAGTGCATCTGTGGAGGCAACACTTGTTTATGCAAGAAATTATTCATTCTCAGACAGGGTATGGGACTTAACAGAAGTTATTATACAGCCTGATGGCAGTGAAAGGCAGTTGAACACAGTCTACTAAATAATAATGCTGGGTCTTACAATGTTTTTTTCCAAGTTAGAGAAAAAGCACTGAGATTTTTAAACATTAGATTTACCTTTATGAGCAGGTATAATCCCAGATGGGTAACAGAGAAGCCAGTATTTTCCACCAAAAAGGATGATAAAATATTTTCAAATGGATTTTCATAGGTACTAAAGGAGTTAGGTGCTCAAATCTTATAGGCTGGCATAAATAGATTCTGTAAGCCTCTTTGCAAATCACTGCTGCAATGTCCATGAAAGGACCATTTTTCAGCCAAGGCACTTAACTGGGACTTGGTAGATCTGCAATTCATGACTGGCTCTGTCTGACTTTGCAAGCTACTGACACTCTCTGTGCCTCAGTTTCTTCTTCTATGAACAGAAACAGCTGCACAGAGGACTGCTAAGGATGCAGTCATACTAATTTGGGAGGGACACTGACTTTATCTTGGGTTATTTTTCACAAACACAAGAAGTAGAATAGGACATAAGATTTATTATATATCCATAGATGAAAATCCAGAATTACTCAGAAGAAAAAGAAATCAAGCAGGATTTACTGATTCCCTGGTAAAAATATAACATGGAAGAGATTTCCTCAGAACTTTAAATAAGACAAATGTTTCCTCCTACAGAGGAAAAACTTAGTAATTGCAATGTCAAAATGGCATCACTCTATGAAGTAACATATATCCCATCAAAGAGATGATGAGGAGATAGCTTTGGGGCCATCTGCACAAGACTGCACCCTCAAGCATCCCCTTTGACTGGTTAACCCAACAAAAGTACTCACTGTGAGACACACTTCTCCATCTCTCTCCCTCCAGCTTTTCAGGGATGATGGCCTGGTACTGACATGCAGTGGAGGGATGCTATCTAAACCTGCACAGAGGGCTTCATTCTGCCCTCTCTGTTCCTGGATAATACAATTTAGTTCTGTTTTCTTCAGACAGAGCCTGGGCTCTGCTCTAAAGAAAGTCTGGTATCCCTGTCCATGGCAGGGGGGTTGGAACAAGGTGAGCTTTAAGGTCCCTTCACACCCAAACCAAGGACTTTGCTAAGTCCTTCACTGATTCTTCAGAGGAAAATAGGTAGAAATCTATTCAAGAGAAATGCTGCAGAAAAGTAGCCAGCAGAAGCAATCCCCTGGGAAGGCCGAAGCAACAATAGTGCAGAAAAATTTTGCAACTTCTAAAGGTTTCCTAGTGCCTCTGCTCCATTATGTCCTTCGCTTGGGTCAGTTACATCCCAAAACAATGGAAAATTCTCCTAAAGTTTCTCTTGATATACTCATCACACAGCTAATATAATATTGCATTTTTTCACATTTCACTCTTCGTTTAGTTCCTGAGTTGTCTTCAGAGAGTAAAGGGCTTCAAACTCAACTCAAGATCTGGAGAGTATTCAGGCCTGGGACTTGAACTGCCTTCTTAATTAAAGTAACCTCTAATCCCAGCCCCTTCTCCAGAGGAAACAATGGGGCTCACCATGGTTGTGGCTTAGTGTCAGTACCTGCACTGGTGTCCCAAGCTGTTTCAACACCATGGACACAAAATTACAGCTAAGCTGAAGCATAAGCACAAGTGAAATCATGCCAGTTTGCACTGTCTCCATATTAACCTTTATTTTAAATATCTTTGTTTCTGCAAAAGATATAAGCCATTCCTCCAGATACCACTTCAAGTATATAACAAGTATGTTATATTTCAAATGCACATTAGGCTTTCCTGTCTCTGGTGTCCAAACAGGATGAATCTGTATAAAAGGATGTCCACAAATGAGAAAATAGGACCAGGTCCACTGGTACCTTTAGCTTGTGCACGGTTCCTCTGCATTTTCCTTTTATTTTGGGCCAATTCTAACTATTGGCGTTAGTCCCAGAATAGATGAAAACAATTTGGCCAAGGTATAGCTGGAGCCAAAGGCACAAGAACTGCAAAATCACCCTATATTCTCTGGATGTTCTTCCATTTAGCTGGAGAAATCAGATTCAAGTCTCACCCCTTCACTCCACTGAAGTGGTTCAAACTGGACTGTAGCAGCCAAAAAAAAAAAAAAAAAAAAAAAAAAAAGGAAGAAAAATAAAACCAACAAAAAAAATCCCACAAAACTATAGCCTGTAAAGAGTTACCACTTACCAAAGCAAAGCACTGAAAGGTAGTGGGTAACTTTGGAGCAGATCAGTTTGCTGGAAGCTCTGAGTATTTCTTAGCACATGCTTATCAATGGTCACCCAGTGGTTCAGTGTATCCTGACAAACCAGTATAATCATTATAGACTCCAGCAACAGGGCTCTTGTTCCTTCACCTCCGTTGCCAAGATGGACCTGCTTTTTGATGCAGGCACAGGAATGCTTTCAGACCACCATGAGCAGAAGACACCTAACTGGAGTTCCTCTAAAGGTCCAGTTGCACACACATCTCATTCATGTGCACATCTAATGTCTGTGTACCTATGCATTATTTGGAGTATTAACCAGGGGAAATCCTAGATGTACCTACACACATCTCACGTGTGTGTGTGGTGATAGGACTTTATGTTACATACAGGATTATAACTCTCTGGCTATGATACTTGGGCCTCCCTTTTGAACTATTGTTCCCAAATCATTAATAAATGACTGGCAGAAATAAATTGATATAAAGCCTGAGGGTGAAATAAATGATGTCAGGTTAATCAAAACACAGAAGTGCTCATGCCATCCTCCAGGCCTGGTACAAGAGTGATCAACCAGGTGAGCCCATGAGATAGAAGTTTGCTTTGTGTGTACATTTGGAGGTCTCACACACCTCAGGGTGCCTTGGCAGACTCCAGTGAGGCACTCCTGCAGCAGGAATACCTTTTACTTCTCCTGTCCCCTGTACGAAAAGACACATTGATCTTCTCCTTGTATTTACAGCAGCCTTTACTAGCTGCGTTGAAGCAGATCACCTTGAGATTTGTTCAAACATAGAGTCCCTTGAGTTTTTTCCCCAGCTGTTAGGAGAGAAAAAAAGCTGTTTAAACACCCACTTCAGGGAAGCTGCAGACAAAGGCATTACCTCTTCCCAGGTGTGGATTCTGCCTGACTTTGAAGTGAATCTATTGATCGATCCTTGAGAAAGTTCTGCATGTTCCATCATTATGTTAAACCATTAATTGCCCATTAATTGCTAATAGTTTCCAATAGAATGCGCATTACAGTCATTAAAATCCACTGCTTTGGCATTTTTTTTTCTCTCTATTAGTCTACTTTAAAAAGAAATGTATTATTTGAGTCTCTGAGCTCTTGGGTATTTTCACCTGTCCCACCAAAATTTGCCATGTAGTCCAAAAGAAGAAGAAATCAGATGTAACAGGTTCCCCTGGCATTAAGGAATATTTACAGGTGAAAAGTCTAAAATGATAAAGTATACATAAAATTTTAAATGTCCGGGGTTTAAGGGAACATATCTGCTTTTCTGCACCGTTGCAATTTAAGTTTTGTCTGCACTTGAGTATGTTACAGTGTGCTGTAGGTGGCCAGCTCCATACTGACAGGCTGATTAATGTCTGGGATAAACAGAAGCATTTCTTTAATGGTTGAAAACTGTAGATAATCATTGGGGTTACTTTGTTTTCCCCAGAGTAGTAACCTTTTCTTGAATCACTCTTCTTCAGTCTTGTTCAAACCCTCCCAGATTTATTATAGCACAGGCCACTAACTAATACCACAAATAAGGACTTCAGGGATACTGAAATAAAACTCCAGCACCTTCCTCAAGTCAGATTATAATGTAGCCCTAAATTTGCAGCTCAATATCAGCTTAATATTCCAGTTTTGGGGTTTGGGGGGTTTTTTTGTTTTGTTTTGTTTTGTTTTTTTTTAAACCAGGAGATCTGTTATGTCCCCATAATTCTCCTCTCTGGTTCACAACTGGAAAAATACATAAGAGGTCAGAAAATTTATTTCACTGCTTCAACAAGAAATTAATAGAATTGATTAGCCACAGTATCTCAAGGCTTAGATCCATGCTTTGCAGAGGAAATTCATAATATCCTGAAAGTTGAAATCCTGAAATATCATTTCACTGCTGTGAATAAGACCAAATCAGCTATTCGTTGCACTCAGTAAAGATACAGTACAGTGAACAGAATGATAAGCCTAGCTCGTGTTAGCACTGTAACGAAAGCAGCAAACCATGACAAGGTTAATCCCTGCCATTAAGAGTGACTATAACACACCTTGTTGATATTAATAAGGTCTTTGAGCTTTATTTTATAAAAGGCTTAATAAGTCATAGTGCGAAGTTGACCCAAATGCTGATGATGCTTTTCTGTCATCGTATGATATGCCTACTTTGCAACTGGTAGACTAAGATGCTCTGTAGACCCCGTCTTTTTAATCAGAGATTAAAGCAGCTCTCATGGTTGTAGATATGGAAAACTCTAAGAAATAGTGGGCTTCTTACAGAGTTCTATAGTGTTATTCAAGACCTATTCTGAGACCCACAGCAGAGTCTATGGGACTCACAATCATTATTCTAGCCCCCACACCCTTTCTTTTCTGCATTCCATTTTATTTCCTTGCTATAAAACTGGAATACTGTCAGAGTTACCCTTCTATTTAATACATCCCTTTATTGCTAATAAGTGGGCAGGTTCTTTAATGGCTACTCCAGGCAAATCTAGCAAGATTAAAACCCATGAGAGATAAATATGTGCTTGCACAGTCACCCAAGAAGTGTTCACTATCACAGCTCTTACCAAACTGCAATTGCGCAAATTTTTTTAAAGTTCATTATTTAAAGATAAATTACAAACATTTCCTAGCAAATTGTGGACTCATTGTTCTTAGGGTTTGGGGGTTGTTTTTTGTTTTTCCACTATTCCCTGAAGCCTTATTAGATGTCCTTTCATCCAAAACTCTTCCACCATCACTTCACACTGCAAGTCTGCAGCATGTTCACAAGCAACCTACTGGATATATCTGCAAGCTGGTAGCTGACCTTTGTTGGATTAGACACATTATATTCTGTTTTCTTCCCTACCTATAGATTGCTGATATAGATAGTCACACCTATAAGATTTAAGGTATGGAGCAAAGTTATTCCTGATTTGCACAGCAGCCTTCTGAGGGCTTCCACTAAATAACTATAAAGCTAATATATTACCCTTAACCAAACTTCTCCAAAAAAATATCACTTCAGTACTGTAAGTATAACAATTATGGTTAGATAGTGAAAAGAACAGCATCAACAAAGTAGTCATGTGTTACTGTAACTCCTTGCTGCACTCTCATTCTGGCTCAATTCTATGTCATCAACTTGTCTTTCTTCCTGTCTTATTAAACCAGGAGATCTCTGGAGCTACTCTGTGCTTGACATACTGCTTCAAGCAATAGGGCTCAAGTTGAGGCCATGCAAATGTTAAATTTACTGCCAGGTCAAATGCCCACCAACACTTACAAGTATTTGCTATGAAGATGAACACAAAAAAAAGAGGACTACTACAGCTGAAAAGAAATCTTGTGGTGTTGTTTGTTGTTAGGCAAGCAACATTCTTGGTAGAATAGACTAAGAAAAGCTTAAACTTCTTGGTTGAAAAATTGAAAGTAAACCTAGAACCTAGCACACAAAGGTGATGAGGTGATGTCAGGCAGGATACCATTGTCTCTACTTATTGTTCTTGTATATTTGCATGCTCTTGGTGTATCTCTCTTGCTTTCTCCCCTCCCCAGCAGAAAGCTAAAAGCTCTTTTCCAAAATTTTTTTGGCTATTATCTCATCAGCCCTACTCTAAGATATTAATGTAATAATTATGCTGTAGAATAGACAAGAGAAGTGGCGGTGAAGTGTATTTTTAAGCATTTTCTGATGGTTGTGTGGTACATCTTTGCCTCAAGGGGGAGGGGGGGGCACTTCAGCCCCACCTCACAATGTCATTGACATGTAAGCCAAAACAGCTCATTTATTGGGATACACAGGGGATATAAAATCAAGGAATACATACATCAGATGAAGAATGGCAGTATCATTGTCCTTTGCTTCACTGGTTTGTTGCAAGAAATCTTTGATTCTGTATACACGAAAAATTGAATGCAAAATGCCACAAATTATTGCTGAAATATTTATGAACCCAAAAATGAAATGATAAGGTTTCAAAGGCTCATTATCATGAGTAATGCTATGTATGTAACCTTCACAGCAGAGTGCCAGTGGATTTTCTGTTCAAAAATTATTCATCCCAGCAGAAGGTCATGCCATCTTCCTGGGTTAAGCCACAAATTTCCCTCAGAGAGTGTGTGAGCATGGGTTTGGCTTTAAGGAAACAACGCCCTCCCAAAAGTTAATGATGGAGGTTGTTACGAGGTCCAAGCAAAGCAATTATTTTAAACTACAAGGCAACAAAACATTCTCCTTGTTTGTCTTTCTCTGGGTTGCCCTTGACTTTCAGCTGCAGGGAGGAGGAGCAGCCAAGCTAGCCAAGGAGGAGCTGCAATTAAGTTCAAACCCCGCCCTGAGAATGACAGGGAGGAGCAGAGGCTTTGGTGGGGAATAAGGCACTTGTATGGCTTTTTTAAACATGATCTGCCCTTAAATTCATCTGCTAAATCAAAGGCAAGTCCTGGTAGAAAACAAGCAGGAAATGAGACAATGTCAAAGATAAGGTTATAAAGGAAAATTTGGCGGGAACACCATGAGCAGCTAATAACTGGGGACAACATCTACCTGGTGGAAATCCACAAAGTAAGATTTACCTTTCCCAGGTGAAACCCAAGAATTAAAGAAAACTAAAATGCTGAGAGATATGAACTGGGAACATAGGTTTTCAGTACATGCACAGAGGCACACAGCAAAAAAAAGAGAAGGTTTCTTCCCATAGTCAGAAGTGTGAATAAGCAGGAGGGGAAAAGCATCCTATTGTATTAACCTTTTGATGTACATAGAAGTAGTCCAAGTTAGACCCAAAATCCACTCTGAGGAGGTTCAAACTAAGTAGACTCACTCTGGGTGAAGTGCAGAGTGCTACTTCACCCTGGCAGATTCATTAGGTGAGCTCCTGATCTTACTTCTGCTCCTGCTCCAGCCTTCACAACAGGTGAAATATATTCAATGGCAGCGTAAATCCATCCATGGGTTCTGACTGTTTCTCAGAGGAATCACTAATTCAGCTCATGAAATGTGCTGAAATTGTTTGTTTGCTCCTGTTACTGGATTTTTCCCCCACTTTGAGCCCTACTAGAGCAAGGAGGTTGGTGTGCTGGGGCAGAAGTCGTGATAGAAACCATGGCTGCCAATGTCAGCACTTCTCTGCAAGTCCAGTGTCAGTCTTGCAGTGGTGAGACCACAAACAGAAAAGAGAGGACAATTGGTAGAAAAGGAAATCTGGGAAGAAATAAAAAACTGGGAAAAGAAGGTGTAAAGGGTAGAGTTAAGAAAACTGTGTGAAAGGAGAGAGAGAATCAAAAAGAGAACATTCCACTTTACATTTTAAATTCCACTTTACGTATTACATTTTTGTAATAACTCATAATCTTCTTTTTTTTTTTTTCCCTCTCCAATGTTTCTGAAATTTATAGAGAGAAATTGGCCTGGCAAGGAAGAAATAAATGTATGTCTGTACTGGAAACACAAGTTACATACATGGTAGTACACATGCATGCACAATGCAATGCTGATCACACTGTCTGAATGTCACTGTCAAATGCTTCTCAGTGCCCCCTTTCACCTTGGATTGACTAGGCAGTCAAAACTCTGATTTTAGTTATTTTAATTCAAATCTAAGTAATTTTGCTGTGGTACATATAATTACTTCAGATATGAAGGTAGACAATGAATGGGAATTTCCTCAAGATGTAAACCAAAAATATTTCCAGTGTAGATAAACATAGAGTCTAAAAAGTTGACCGTAATACTATGTTATGTTGCCCATAAAAATAATTTTTAATTAATTTCTCTGATCTTCAAAGTCAATTTGTTGTTGGTGTATCTCAGGTTTTGTGTTCTCTTCCCAGTACTGATTAAATACTTATTTTCTACTAGATGAAAAGGTTTATTCCTCTTAATCTATTTTTTACTGGTTTAATGGATTTGGGCATGACAAATTCAAAGGTGGTCTTTATTCTCATACACCAAAATATGTAATTAGAAGTAAATAAAACATTTTAATCACACTGCTCCACAATTCCTACTTAAAAATCTATTTTTCCATGGTGAAAAAAGGAAGTTATATATCAGCATTCATATCAAATGAATCTTACTCCATCAAACTTAGCAGAGATTGAAACAAAGAGATGTGTCACACTTTGGTGTAAATGGATCAGAAAACAGGTGGAAAATGGTAAAGTAGCACATTTTATTCTAATTTGGCAGTATTAGCCATGCACACCCAAGTCATTTGGCAAAGGTGAGGTCAGAGAAAAGCTCCTGATAAAAGCTGCTGCTATAAAAGCTGATGTAAAGCAAACATAGTAAAGATATTGCTATGTATTCCTTAAACAAAGCAGGTCCTATCTCAGAAGCCAGGAGATTTACTACAAACTTACAGAAAGATTTGTAGCTGTAAACTGATAGGATGTGTAGCTTTCAATTCTCTAAGCAGTGTATGCCTGAGGGAGGTTTTGTTGACTTGAATAGATTTACTTACAACTGGTACCAGCCTGAGTGAAAGAATTCAGGCTCTGTATGTAGACATTCTGCTGGTTAACTAAAAACCTGAGGGAAAATTACAAGATGGCATTCCTCATATTTTCTCCACCCCTAAGATGTTGCAAGATATGATCAAATGCACTGCAAGATGCTTAATCTTATTTGCATATTTTCCCATCATTTTATGCAAGAGGATGGAAAAAAGTTACACAAAGCAAGTATCACTTTGCCTGGATAAAAAATGTAAACTATTTTAAGGTGTGTTCAAGGACAGTTCTGCTCATTTCAGACTTTCTCTGGTGGTTCAGGCTTTGCAGTTTTTCAACCACAATTGCTATGCAGGACACTGAAAGCTATTGAAAATTTCAAAACATTTGTACTTGAAAAGCATAAGAGGGTAGTAGAACAAATTTGATTACTTTGGTTTAAACTATATTAATGCTAAAACTTTTTTTTTAAGTGTAATTCATTTCTGGCTTACTTGTGGTGACTTGCAGAGTAATTAATTACTGCTTGGAGGCAAAAATTGTGGCACAGAGGTCATTAAAAAAAAAAAAAAAAAAAAAAAAAAAAAGATTTAGGGAGTGTAAAAAAGCCAGGATTTTTAGAACTGGATAATTTGTTCAGAAGGGAATACGTTTTTATAGCATGCATAAAGCAGAAATATTTATCTTGAAGAAAAACCACAGTATTTTCCTTTCTGTTTTTAGAACCAGCCATTTGGTTGTTCTGCAATATTGTTAGACAGATCTTTCATTGTTACTAGTTTCTATTACAATATTTTCCCTGCCATTGAATTTGGAATTTTTCAGCTTATTTGACATGATACAAATACTTTTCATTTCTCCCTCAAATTCTGTTGATCATACATGAAGAAAATATTCCAAAGAAAGTGCAGGGAATCCAATAGAAAAAGAAAAAAAATCCTAAATATTTTTGGTTTTAATTGCATTAATTTCACATTCCCTCCAAATAATCTTGAATTTGACACCTGCCATGTTAATTCAGGACAGTTCTTCTCATCATCATGCCCACGCTTGACTGCCTCCTGTTTCCCATTGATTTTTTTGAAAGCTTGTAGAAACACACACACCTTGCAAAATCTCACCCAGCAAAGTGAGTCAGGTTCTTAAGAGAGCACCTCAGCCTAATGACAAACCAAATAAAAAAAAATTTTTCTCAGAGAACGGATTAGAAACAGAATTTACTTTTACCTTTGGAAGTTGGGACACTATCTGCCTAAAAGCTGGTAAAACACAGGGGCAGAGAAGAAGAGTCTGTCACATCAGATTAGTGGAAACCAAATGTATGGGAGTACAAGCAGCTTATTTTGTAATGAGAAACATAGATACTTGTATTTCTGGGAGTAAAGCGGAGGTGTTGAATTTTGAGAATTTAATAAGAAAAATCTGTGTTCCTGGTTTAAGTGCTCAGTCGCCTTCTCTGAAAAAGAAACTTGTATTAAATTTATATCAGTTGATTTGGATTGCATGCAATTAACACAATTAACAGTCTATCTTTTTTCTTTTTTTTTTTTTTTTTTTAAGAAGGCACACAAGAAGGCACTTTTCTCCATCTTTGTCTACTTAATCCAAAATATAAATCAAGACGGATACTGGTGGCAGAGAGCCTTGCCCTCATCCCAGAGCACCTATTTGTTTGTCAGGATTACACAGAATCACAGAATGTTAAGAGTGGAAAGGGACCTCCAGAGACCAAGTCCAACCCCCCCGCCAGGGGATGATTACCTAAAGTAGGTCACACAGGATTTTACCCCTAAGTCACACTTAAGTGTCCTGAGCCATAGTTCATCCTCAGTTAACTTCAAAAAAATGAAGCCATTGGGGATTTATCATAGAACCTGACTTCTTGGTAACTCAGAGTAGCATTTTTTTAAAAAATATGATTAATTTAAAATTCAGGCCTATGTGAAGAGCTGGGTTCTAACAGGCTCTGAAATAAATTTTGCTTGAATTTTTTACTTACCAGTCCCTTGAAAACAGCTACACATTCACAAAAACACTGACTTTCTACTTACCCCTGATGGCACAGGCTCCTCAGCTACACGTCTTTTTTATGTGTGTACCATACAAGTTGTACACATTATGTCTTCTTATTTTTCTTAATGCATTTTAAATGTATCTTCATATAACCCAGGAATGGTCATATCCATGGTTCAGTAGCTCATTATCCCCTGTGACTGTGGCCAGAAGCATATGTTTAACACAAAATGTAAGGACAGCTCAGAGCATTACTCACCCATTACACGCTCTCAGTTTCGGATACCCTGTAACTGCATAGAGAATTTTAAGTCATTGAATTTGTTTTACTCTCTCTCCATTCCAGAGTTGGTTGACTTGCAAGGATAATAATAAAAATAGCTCTTTGCTGCCTCTTTTGGAGAAAAGGAGAAAGCTAACCTGGGCATAGTGTATTTATGCAAACTAAATTAATCCCAGTGTACCTATACTGTCTGCTGAGATCTTTAAAAGAATATTAAGCAGTACTTGATAATGTATTTATTGAAGGGGGACTGAGACTCTAAATACATGTCCAGTGTGTGCTCTGTCCCCCTCACAGCAGCCCAAAGCTGCACTGCCATGCACCCAAGTTGTTGCAGGCAAGCAGGAAAAAACATTACTCCTAAATTCCATAAGATTCTCACTGTCAAGTTTCTATTGCTTTGAAGTTGAAAAGACCGGTGTGAAAAACTAGTTTTCAGAATCATTATCTTTAATCCAATCTAGCTCTTAAGACTGTCCTTGTAGGCAAGAGTATTAGACCCAGGTTGCTTTATAGATTTGCTTGAATGAAAATGTCCTGGCATTGTTCATGGACTCACACATGGAAATAAAAACATGGTGTTTTTATTTCTGCATCCAGAGCTCGTCATTCAAACAATTAATTTTAATCAAATTATTTTTCTTTTTAGTGTCATTGCCTTCCATTGGTTGTCAAAAATATAAATTACCAAATATAATTCATACCAAATAGAGTTCAGACTCTCAGAAGTACAAGTTCTTGTGTTACCACCCCACAGACATCTTTACCCCCCACTTTTCCATCTTCACACACACCTTTCTTTTCTCTCCTTCTCTCTTTATCTTCCACACAGCTGTGAGGGGACCATTTCCATCATCACCACATGACATCAAGGAGGTTGCATACAGAGGCAAAAGAGTGCAGAGCACTAGTATAATGTATAATGTAAAGCTCAAAAAAACTGTACTCAGCTGAGCAGATGCCTTCACAACAGGGCTACGAGCCAGGAACTAAAGATTCATGTTTTACCAGAAACAAAACAAGTTAGAAGATGTAAAACTATACTTTCTGAATTTAATTCTGTGTATTTGGGTTAAGCCAAGGACTTTAAACAGCTCTTTAGTCCAGATTCTGAGAACATTAACATACCCATTGATGTAGGATTTTGAATAACAAACCCAACAACAAATAAGTGTTTAATTTCTTGACATTTGTTGGAATCTCTTAAGTTTTCCTTTTCTTTTTCTTGCTTTGGCATAGGAAGGACAGGGCCTGAATCTGCAGCCTGCAGCCCCAGCTCCCACCCCAGGTAAGACAGATGGGTGCCATTCTATTCTGGTGAGAACTTTTGAAAGATCAAGACCCACTATCATTGCTCACCCCTGATAAACAAGGCCAAGCTTATTTTCTTTCCTTGGCATGGATATTACATCTATGCAGAAATTATAATTTTTGTTTATCAAACATGGAAAGAACAGAGATACTTTAAAGCAGAATATATATGCCTGTAAATTCTTTAGGGATTACAGGGCCTTACTCAAGGGGGGTCTCTAGAAGGAGCCTTTAAATTCTGTTATATTAAAATAATTTCAGAGGCCTGTGTATCCAGCTGCCCACTTTCAAGATTTTATCAAGAATCTCCCTGTAGCGGATGCTACATTCTCTTCTGGCATCTGGAGATTACATGGCAGCTTTCACTTTCATTTGTAATGAAAAAAGCTCCTGAGTTCACAAAGATGATCTTGAAACCAGGAACAATATAAGCAGCAAATAAAAGACCACGTTTTTAAAAACTGATTTTGAAGTCTGTCTCACCAGAGTCTGAAGGCCTCCCTTATGACTTCAGGCTGGTGATTACTGCAAGCAGTCAAGGCTTAGCTCTGAGGCTGGCTCTGACCCCTGCAAATTTGTACAGAGCTGGGATTTAGGATGTTGGCTCCTAGTCCAACTAGTCCAAGAAATAACAGACATGTAATAGAGAAGAAAATGCTGCTTGGGAAGCAAGATGTCTAGCACTCAACAAAGGCAAAAGCAATAATCTGAGTCTGACCAATGAGCCCCCAGCAGAGAGAAATGGTGTCAGTCTCTTGGTTCCAGTACACCTGGCTGTGGTCCTTACCACTCATAAATCACTTCAGGATTCTTCAAGATAAAGAGAATTTTCTGAGTACTGGTTATCACTGCAGTGCCATGCAGATCTGTTTTCACAGCTGGATGCCCTGGTGCCCACAGTTAGTGCTGCTTGAAGCAGTGCTCATTCAAGCCACCTGCCAATGCAGCTCCACAGAGCAGCCAAATGGCAGGATTGAAAATGTTTCTATACCTTAAAATGAGTTTCTTTGCAATTTAAATTGGATACATCAGCCTAGTTTTTTATGTCCTTAGTGACAGTTTGAAGGGCACCTCAGAAAAAAGGAAACTGACCAGACAACACTGGCACTTTATGCACTGACAATAAGTCTCCCCACATCTTAATTTGTGATATGAGAAAAAAATATCAAAACTTTAAGAAAGGTAATTAATTCTTACACTGATAAGAATCTCCTTTGTAAAACAGAAAAATGTGTTCGCTCTCCCCAGACTTAAGCCATTAACAACTGTTCCTAAAGAGCTTATCTCAAAACCCCTCTCCCCATTTCATTAAGTGCCAAGATTTAATCAAGCTGAGTTAGATGGAGACCAAGGGCAGGAGAGCCTTTTACAAAGGAGACAGGCAAAAATTCAAGCTTCCCACTAGCCAGTTTGAAGTAGAGGGGAGTTAGCTGGCATTTCCCCTTCCTTTGGCAGCTCAAGCATTTGCAATGGAGTGACCTCTTTCCTCCTTCACAAGATGTTACTTTGGGGCATCAAGAAGGAATTTTTCCAGCTGGGCCTATATAGACGGTATATATAGCTACATATAGCCCATCTTATCTTTCTCTTGCCACCACGAAGACACGGGGCAACAGATTTCAAAGCATAACACCCCTATTAAATCACTTTACAGAGACCTTCAGCTTAAAACACTGGGAGTTGCTGTCTGAGGAGACACCATAGCGAACACTGCAGAGATTGGTACATAGCCATGAGATGTGGAGATGGAGAGGAGCCCTACACATAGTTCTGCTTGTGTCACCACTGTGGTGGGAGCTCAGTAAACTAAGGTCTTGGAGCAACTTGGAAAATAGCTGGTACATCAGTTTAATAAACTTGCAGATTATATTGCCTGTAATTGCCTATGTGTCTGGATCAATGGCTTAGTGTCCAATCCATTCCTGATGTATTACGAGAAACTTACATATTTCTTGGTTTGGAAATGCAACTATGTACAGGTTGCTTACCACTCAGAACTTTTTCTCTCTCGGTTTCCAATGCAGAGACACTTACAGAAAGGAGAAAGTGAACACAAGGTAGAGTTACCTAAGTGTGTGCATCTGACCATGGAAAGAGAAAAACAGGACCCCTGGATCCCCTTCCCTTACCAATGCAGGGCAGTGCCCTCTTTGTCCTTGTCCATTTTGAAAGGCAACAGAGTTTTTATTCAGTGAGTGCAAGGCTTGTTGGCTGTCAGTCAAGAAATGCACATGATAATTTTATTTTTTTATTTAAAAGTTCTGAAAAGATAAATGAAATGAATGCTTTACCTTGTCTTTAGATTGTTCACTGAAACTGTCAGCTAGGACTAGACCTGTAGCTGAATTTGTATACAGTGACAGAGATAGTTCATTCAGGGGAGAATCCTATTTCCAATAATTACTATAGGGATGAAACACTACCACCATGTCTGCAGGAAATGGGGGGAGGTGTGCCTCAAGGCCCAAGGCTGGTACTTTTACCATAAGCTATCTGAGATGGGGGGAGGGGAGGCTAGAGGGGGTCAGCTTTAGGATGGTCTCTCCTGGTCTGCGTTCATTAATTTGGCCTCTGTGGCCAGGTTAACTTGCTCTTCATCCATTGCTTTTACACACCTCAGAAGAAAAAAGATCTCCCTTTTACTTGCTGTTCCAGAGAATGCTGGGTGAGCATGTATCTGCAGTCCTGCCCCTCCCCATCATAGTGCAGAACCAGAGAGAGCAGTCAGAAAACAAGTCCTGAGCAAGGTTATCTAATTATTTCCTGGTCAGGCACAAGCAGCACTACAGCTAAACACATGAACTGCTCCTGCAACCACAGGCACTTTGTCCAGTCTTATAAAGAACTTGATTTCATTTCCAACAGCTTCCAGGACTCAGCTTCTCAGCCTGCCTGTCTCCTGCTATGCATACGTTGACAACAATTTTTCCTCATCCAAATATTCAAAGCAGAAGCTAAGAATGCAAAGGTTATTTGCTTCCAAAACCCTCTCTCCATGGACAGGCCTACAATGTCTCTGATGATGAATAGCACCATGCTGGCATGCAAATTTGCTAAATGTAACCAAGGAAACAGGGTCCGTGCTAATACCATGCACTTCTCAGAGCATTTGCTGGAGGCAGAATAGCATCCCTGGTATCTGTATGCTGTCACTCACCTCTGGGAATGCAATGTAAAATAATTACACATATATAATGAGGAATAGGAAAGAAACACATTGTATGTAAATATAGCCAGACAGTCCTCTCAGTGAATGGGCTGATTTGATCAAGAAAACTGATAGTGCAGAATATCAGAACTAATTGGGTTTTGATTCACAGTGGAAAACAGAGATACACAGAATATATACCACTGCTCAGGCCATATTTGTTGTTAGTATGTATCTGGCTATGTGGATGGGTTTTATACGCTGTGGGCTGGATCATAAAGCAACAGTACACTTGAAAATGTAGAGAAAGCTTGCAGCATGTGTAGGCATCAGCACTATCTTAAACAAAAAAATATAAACACACCCAAACCAACCAACTAACCAACACAAAAACTTGAAGTCTAGGGATAGCCTGAATCACAGACAGGCTGATGAGAGGAATTGTGAGATAACTATGAGAAGGCTTGAAGCTGCCCTGGTGTGGTATTCACCCATAACATCCAGACAAGCTCTTGCTGAAGGGGATTGTCTGGGACACGAATCAGAGGAACAAGATCTATGAAGGAACTTGACAAGGGATGAAACTTAAGCCTGTGTTTGAGTGATGCTCACCAGCTCTGTGGATGCAGCACACTCTCTTACAGCACCACTCTCATGGATTGCTGTTCCTCATGTCTTCCACCATATCCATCCCAGCACCACACCACACTTGCCAGTCCTCTTCCAGTGTAACTACTTCTAGCAAAGCTATTTTAGGACAGGAGGAGAAAGAGAGCAAACTGACCTGTGAGAAGAGAAGAGCAGAATCCATTTCTTTTTGGGGAAATCTGTACAGCAGACATGATGTTGGCATGAGTCAAGATAACAAATAAAATAAACAAATAAACAAACAACCGTGATGTCTTCCCCTCATTTCCTTTCAATCACTGACATTTGTCTCCTGTGTCTCTGGGTTCTTCTTTAAATTAGGTTTAGAGTTCAGGGCTCCACTGTGTTCATACTAAGCCCAAATGATCAAAAATCTTATGGACAGAAACAAGCATTCTACCACTTACTCAATAGACTATAATATAAAGAATCTGAATCTGCACATATGAACAGTGCACGAATAAGTGAGGGAACAAAGATGTCAGCATCATCACTAATGAATGGAAACATTTTAGATGCTGCAAGTGAATTGCAGAAAAGTTTGGGCTTTCTGTATGTTTTGAAGGAGAACTACAAAACCTGGACCTCCATCAAAGGTTCTGAAAATTTATCTAGAGCATCTCAGAATGCTAATGGTAGGAAATATCAAGAAAAAAATGTCTTTCTTTGGTTTCCAGTACTTCCTGACACCCTTTAGGCCAGCAGTACCCAGAAAATACCTGTGGTATTTTGGTAATTCCATTTTTTGGTCCCACAGATTCCAGAAACTGCCAGCATGTGAGAAAACATAAAATTAAAAATTATTCCTAACCACAAAAAGTTTCATTTTTGTCTCATTTGTGCTTCAGGGAAAAGCTCGAATTAAATGGTATTTCCATGAAATGCATTGTTCATCTCTACTGATGACTCCTCCAGGACTTTTGTAGCAATTTCAATGCACTATGTACCCTCTGGCTTTCTGGCACTGGTATTATGCACTATTTGGATAAACAAATTGTGTTTTCTCAGTTAATTTTCTGAAAAGGATCTTATATAAACAAAGCTACCTTCCTTATGTAGGTGATGATTTATACTTGGTGATGGCCACGTCCTAAGCCTAACAGCTGCAAAGATCTCTGTAACTCAAAAGTCTTGCAATAGATACTAAAAAATTTTAATTTAGAGGATACAGACTGAAATCTAGCTCAGTCCAAAAACTAGTTACATGTAAGTGCCTCATTTTGAGCTCCAAGCTCTGTACATTCATGACAAAAAAGCCTCATGGCATCATGATGTCATCAAGTGCCATAAAGACCAGGTGATGATTTGCTGAATGTTGTTTGAATAACAAAAACCTCTTCCATGAGATAGCATTGATGCCAGGATAAAATACAAGAAAGGTGGCAGAGAAAGCAAGGGAAAACATATTAGCCATAGCTTATTCTGTGACTGTGACCATAGTGACCCATTTGACTTTAACACACAAAAAATAATTGATAATTTTATACAAAATTATAACCCAGACATCATTGTCACTGAAACACTCTTACCACATAGAAAGTTTGCTTTGTACTTGAGAAGAGAACTTGTTTTCTTTTATTCTCCTTTGCCTCTAGATAGGTTAGAATTGAATTATAGAACTGCTACAGGACTTTGTTGAAATAAGTGACATACGACTTTCCTGTAAGTATTAAGAATATTGTTTGATTGGTATGCCAGAAGACTTGGTATACGTCCTTGTGCTATCATATATATGTGTTTAATCACATGTATGCCATAGAAAAAAAGGTAGGAAATCCCCTAAGGAAAGAAAGAAATCCAAAGGGACCAGTCCTATGAAATTAAGTACTTTACTGTAGTGTCCATAAATAAAAGCTGTGTGATTCATTCACAAAAAAAATATGCATTAGGTATTTCTACAGATATCAATAAATACAGTATGTGTAAACTACAACACTGTGGAAGAGTGAAGCTGAAAATTAGCTATCATGAATCCTCTGAGCTATAGATAAAAGTCCTGTAAAAAAAAAAAAAAATTGTTGTGGAAGCAGAAAAAGCAATTCATTCTGGAAATAATTTAAGCTTTGGTGACATAATAGGTGTTTCCAACCCAATTTAGAAGCAATACTTTTCTTACTCATAAAGATGCTAGTAAGGAAGATATTAAAGTGTGTAATTAATGTTACAACATTACATTAACACATAAATAATTTCTCTGGCAGGTCATACAATTCACATGCATATTTTATTAAACTGTAAGAAATAATTTTCTGTGTGACCCTCATCTTCCTGCATGCTTTGAAGCCTGAAAGCCAGCAGTATAGCCTATAAGTTTAAAGAAATTTAGAAAGAATTTTGAAGTTAAAAGGTACTTTTGATGTTTGTTCTTTCTCTTCTATCACAAGGGCATGAAATACAGAAGTAGAAAACATTAATGCCTAAGAAATTTCCATGGCAATCATGTTCATTTAACTCTTTCTCATAACTAAATATAAAAGGCTGGAGAGAGCTATTTTTTTAGAAGGGGTGCAAGATGGTCCCTGTTTTATTGTCCACAAATGCTTCTTTTACAGTCGTTGCACACATTGCTAGGAGTTACTCCTTGAGTTGAATACCTCCTGTAACCTGTCAAGTAACCCAACAGTATTTCATGTTAAGGATGGATACAGAGAATATCCCTTTGCCATAGTAGCATTACTACTAGCATTAGTATCTGACCACACAAAAAAAGCATCAGATTGCCAGAGAACCTCCACTCCTTTGCCCAAACATTCTTTATCCCCATCATCCAAACAACTGCCTCTATAAATGTGCTGGGCTGCCAAGGAACATATCTATAGGGTGTAATAGTGATGTGATGGGCAGTCAAATTTTAGTTTCTTTCTTTCAGGGTATGTTGATAGTTGAAATCTGGCTGATAAAGGGGGTCAGGGTGGCTGTTCTAGGAATACCTTCCCTTTGTCTTGCTCATTCCCACCATTCTTCAAGTCTTCTAGGAGCTGAGTTCATTTTCTGGAATATAACGGAAGAAAAATTGTAATTAAGCATTAGATGAACACCAGTGCTCCTAAAGTCCAAGGGAAATTGCCCAAATGATGGACATTCATTTTATGACTGGTAAATCTGTAGCCATTCAGAATATTTCTGATCCATAGAATCAGTGGGTGAAAATACACCACAGAGTAAATTGCCCGATAGAAATAGTTCATCATTAAGTGTGGAAATGGCAAAGATGTGTAACTATCAATATACTTGACTGTTTAGGTGGTTATTCTTGGAAGCATCCTAAGTTTTGAGCTGAGAAAGCAAATGCAGCTAGTGAAGAAAAATGTTTCAAGAGGGAATTTCAGAGACCAAAAGTTGGAAAAAGGAATAAAAAATGCCTCAATAAAGGTTATAAACTCAGCTCTACCCTGTCTCCTGAGCACAAATGTTTCAAGCAGTCCCACCCACAATGTATAATTAACAGCAATTGCCCACTAAAAGTGCAGAATCAGGATTTAAAGGGGTCCTGGGTTATTCCTCTCTACACTGAATTCTATCTAGTACTTAAAGACAACCAGAAGCACACCCCTGGGCACCTGAAATAATCTCTACATGTATGTCATGATGTCATATCATAAGATTGTGAAAAGCACATTTAAATCAATCACTCATAATAGTAATTTCATAAAGCAGATTTCTCAGAAGTATTGATTTAAATTCCTGCTAACCTGTAAATAAAATTACCTGGCCACCAAAGATGAGGTTTCAAGTCTCACAGTTGGTGCAACAGCCTCTGCTTGCCAGCTGTATTGTAATAACCAAAAAGTTAACATCTCTGACTTTATAATTATTTGAATTTTAATGAACAAGATGAATTAAATCTTTCAGCTCAGCTGCTTATACCATGAGCCAGCCTGAGTTCCTGAAAGATAAGAAATAGATTGCACTTATTCAACAGCTTTTCTGTGTGGAGACAGAGGGAGGAAAAGAAGCCAAGTTTTTGTGGAATTTAAACTCATTATTAAAAAAGAGATGATAATAGTAATTATGAATATGAGTTGTAGAATTAATTAGTGAGTTTGAAAGAAGTTCCAAATTGAGAACACAGGTCTTTTACCATGTCCAGGGACACCGTGCTTTGTTAAAGGGTGGCCTGTCTGGATGTCCCAACAGAAGCATAAATATATATACATACATATATACATATGGGCATCAGAATATAATTCCCTTGTAATCACACAGGTCCAAAAACGCAGTTGAAAGAGCATGAAAGAACACATAATTTCTGCCAGCTTTCATTCTTTTTTCCTTGTTGCTGCAGCTTTTATCATCTTCCCTGGTATCTACATTTCACACAAAAAAACATGAACATCTTTTAAGTTTTTCCATTTCCCTCAGAATGAAAGGGGTGGAGGTATGTTGGTGACATCTGCCAATAACACTAGCAAACTAAACAGGAGATAAGTAGATGGTGAATTTGGCTCATTTCCAGTCTGCAAATTCATTGTCAATGCTGCAGATCTTCTAGGCAAAAGTATCACACCTGCGAACAACAAAAAAAAGAGGATATGAATATTTCTGTGATTCCATTTTCTTCTTTAAATTCTCCATTCTGCAATTAAAGCATGCACAGATGTATCACATACATACATACATGCAAACACGTGCAAAAGCTGACTCCCTTCATCCACATGAATACTGTTCAGTACAGAAATTTACAACTCTAAGTGAGGGATTAGCAACTGCTTAGGGATTTAAGCTCATTTCTATGCAAAAATTCCAATCAGAGCTCAAATAAGGAGTTATTGATAAGCTAGATACATTTGCAGATGCTTCTATCTCTTCCTGCCTCATGCTTCGTCCTGTTAAACACCAGAAGCAATGTTTTAAACAATAGGAACTTTAAGTCTATACAATCACGTGCCTTCAGACTATGCACACTGCAATTTTTTGTAGTGAGAATTAGAATCTTTTTATGTTGCCTTTTCTCCTATCACATATTTTTCTCCCTGTGAGATTTTTAGTGTGCTAAACACAGCAAAATGCCCTCATTCCCCAGAATTATAAAACAGTCTTGGAAGGGTAAAAGAGCCTCTCTGTCACATACCTTTAAGTCTGAATATTTTGATTTCCTGTGTAATTTCAATTTTGCTATGAATCAGAACCATCTACAGTAAACAGAAAGCGGAACTGGCAATTGCTGATATTCTGGTCTGCCAGGAACAGGAGTTGTTATTGCAAGTCTGAAGAATTTTATATCTCTCTGATAGCATGTATACCATCTGAATCTTATTAAACTGACCTGGAGCCTGAAGATTGAACTTTGTGTGTGGGGAACCTTAATGCCAATAACAAAACAGGATTTAATGAACCACAGATTCTAAAAGAAATAATATTAGTCTTGAATAACTTCTTGGAAAGGATTTTACTATCAGTATTGATTACAAAAATAAATAATATGCCAGAAAACCAACTGTGATCTGCTAGATTTCTTTGTTTCATTCTCTATTTTGACTGCCTGACCAGGGAGAAAAGGGCTTCTAAACATGGAAAAATTACTGACACTGAATTATTTCTTCCCTTACTGCAGAAAATGTTCAGACACTTCTTATTTAAGGTGACACTAAAAACATGAGTTACATTCTGATTAACATTAGTGTGGTATTCTAATATTCTCCAAAAGACACTGGATCATAATAAGAGCAACAGAGAAGACTCAGGAGATTTCATAGGTCATTTCTCTTTTTCAAAACTGGATCTACAATACCTCAGCTATTTCAGATAGACGGCGTGTATTTAAAAGATCTAATGCAAGAAAGAATATATTTGTAAAGATAAAGATCAACCAAATAGCTTCTGACTAACAGGTCATTAAGTAATCAACTTGATTTAAAATCTTGACATTTGCCTGCCATAGTTTTGCCTTCTTTTGTTCACAAGCTGCTTGCTATTTACTCCCTGGAGGTTTCCATAATTCATATTCCAGTTGTACTTAAAGATGACAGGCAGCAATTTTTCTGAGTCGTTATTAATGATGACAGATAACACAGAAGTTATGATTTTTCAAGCTTATTGGAGTTTTGGGCACAAGCATCAATACAGGTATAAACCAGGTTGAATGAGCTTTCACTGACATCAGAAGAGGAGTGGTTGCCAGTGTTGTCAGAGGATGTGTGTGTGCAGGTGGTGTGTGTGTGTGTGTGTGTGTGTGTGTGTGTGTGTGTGAAAAGCATCCTGCTACAGGCACAGATAGGTGGGTTGTTGTTCAGCTGACACTGAGAAAGATTATGAGGGATTTCTGTGGTTGCCCTGTGACTGTGATATTCCTTAGCCTCAAGAAATTGTCACCAGTTTATTTAAAATCAGCAAGGGAACTGGACTGCAGGGGCATGGTTTGGGGGCTCTGCAGTGTCACCTGCCACAGTGGCCTGAGCTCTGGACTCTTGGGGACCTGATTGGAGCAGGAACCCACGAGTGACTTCAGGCAGCATTTGTGCAATCTCCTGTCCATATCTTCAGTGTCTCTCTGCCCTGTGCTTAGAAAGAAGAAGGAGAAAAGACTATGCATAAAAGCCAGCAGGGCTGAAATAATTTTGACCCTGGAGCAGTAGGCTCCCAGCATGCCAGTGTCATAAATGGCCAGATACAATGTTGTTAGACTTTCAAATGGAAGCTAAAAATCTTTCTGGCATGACAATTTTCGTGCCCTTGAGCACTTTATTTTTTAATGATTGTAAGTCTTTGAAAATAAAGACTTTCAGCGTGTTCTCACCTGTAGTTTATACTGCTGCTATTATGAAGCCACAGCAAAACAGTAACACAGACTTATTTTTAATCATTTCTCAGCTTTCTCTTTCTATGCAGTGCAGATATAAATTATTTTGTAGTCCTGACATTTTGTGGGGATATGATTTATCTCTGCACCCCTTCAAAAACAACGAGTTTGGTTTATGAGCTCAAATAATATTGTTATAGATTCTGCTGCTGCTGCAAACCCCCTTTGATTCAGAAAAGCAAAGCTGTGGTTCTGCCTCCCCAGCATCCATCAGCAGGAGGGGATTAAGCTGCCCTCCCGGGGCCCGGATCTGTGGTCAGCAGCAGCCGGGGCTGGGGGTGGGAGGTGGCAGTGGCACCAGGAGGGGTGCCAGGTGCCCTCCTGAGGGGCTCAGCTGCCTCCCCTGGATGGGACATCAAGGGGTCAGGAGCAAGGGAAGCCAAGATGGAATCCTGCAGGAGAGGTAGGACGGAGGGAGCAGCCTGGGTGGGGAGAGGCAGCAAAGGAGCATGATGGAGAGCCCTCTAATTTTGGTAAATCTAGGCACTGTTTTAAGCTTTAATCCATTCCTGCTCATAAACAGTGAAAGCATAGACATGTTGGTGACAGGGACAGGAGGAAAACATAACCTGAAGGCGGGCAGCTTTCTGCTAATAAACATCTTGTAATCACAGCTTAAACAACAATATTACTGGAAACACTGAAGTCAGAATTCTGCTACTGTGCTTCAGCATTGGAGCCTTTGCTTTGTTCTCCAGACCAAATCAATATTTTTGTCAGGAAAGCAAGCAGATTGGACTCAGATGCATGACAGGGTTATCTTATTGAGAAAGAATGTACAATTTTTACATAGCTCTGTGCAGCCACAGTTCCTGCAATATGATTATCTAAATGTTTTAGGAGACATCATATAAGCCACCCAATATTCAATGTTTTAGATAAAGAACACATAATTTTCAATGTGAATTCTCAGTTTAAAAATATAGGAATACATTTTGTGGCCCAGAAAATGGGTAGCAGGGACTCAGTGAATCCTGACGGGTAGACTTATTCACATTTTCAAAGTGCCTTCTGGAGAACTTCTGATTATTCCTTCCCAAATGTTTAGATACCATTATAAAAACATCCAAACCCATCATCTTCTATCAGAGGCTTTCACCACTCTCTACTTCTGTAGCTTCATCGAGGAACTGAGTTTTACAAACCCATCCTGGGAAGGGCAGCATAATCCTGATTTATACGCTGTTTGTTCTCTTTAATTTTTTAATTTTTTTTTTTTTTTTCAAATACGATCCTTTCTGAAATGCTGTTTCCAGTGCCAGTTCTCCCTCTTAGTGAAGACAGAGTGCCCTACAGTGTTTAGGCAAAGTGTGCCATGGTGCTGCACGCCAGTGCTGGGCTGCAGAGAGTTGGCTGATCCAACCCTCTGCCATTTGTGGGTGGTTGCTGAACTATGTGACAACCCACAGAAGGGTGAGAAGCTTTTGAACAAGAAAAAGCACCTCTCCCTGCTACATACCTTTACATTTGGATTTCCTATGTAATTACAATTTAGCTGTGAATCATCAGAATACAGAAAGCAGACCTGAGGCTTCTGATCTGTTATGTTGTGCCAGGACTGACAGCTCTTCTTGCATGCCTGAAGAGCTGTAGTCCTGCAATGGCACATGTGAATCTGGTTAAATTGCTTGCCACCAAGTGGGAAAACAAAGCTGATTTTCCTGCAAAGCCTCCAACATTAACCTTAGGAAAGTCTCTTCAGCAGCAAGTGTAGAGGCTGTTGTGGTACCCAGTGGTGGGGCTGTCACTAAGGCCCTTAAAATGCCTTTTTCACATTACTCACTAACTAAAGACTTCCTGTGAAAATTCACCATAGCTATAGCTCAGCAGGAAAGCACTTAGGCCAAGAACCTTAATTTTTCACTGAAAGCCAAAAAGCACCCAGTGCAGTTTGTCTCAGTCATTTAGTGTTTTAGCACATTGTATGTGAGACAACCTTCCCTCCTCCTGGAGCTTCATTATTTATTAACCAGGAAAGGAGCAAAGCTCCCCCTGGCTTGCTTCCCTGCTTCCCACCTTAGCTGGGGGCAACTTTTCTTCCTGCTCCTACTGCTCAAAAAATATGTAAAAAACATCCCTTAAACCCTATGGCTCGGATCTGATTAATTCCTATAGCACCCTCCCCTTGGGGAGCAAGGTATTTGCTGCCTCTCACTTTTGCAGATGATCTCCCTGTGCTGCAGACCCCAACCACATATGTGAGAAAGCTGGAAAATACATATGCTTATTTTTTCTTTTTTCTGGAGTGCATGCTGCTTTTCAGATTCCTCTTTTCTTCCAGAAACACAGTGCAGCTAAAAACCAGTTTCCCACATTGCTTCCCAGTGCCAGGGGATGGATGCCAATTCATTAATTCCTAGTAAATAACTTCCTTCTGACTGTTTGCCAGATATGTTTCCCTTTAAAAAACTTCAGCCTCCCAGGTGTACAAACTTCACATGAGGAGGTCTCAGTGGTCTTGGAAGGAAAAAGATGGTTCTCCATTTTGCAGGTATCTGGCCCCTTCCATCATGAAAAGGTGTTTCTGCAGAGAAACACCGAATCCCAAAAAAATCCACCAAAAAACACCAAATCCCAGGGAAAATCCAAATCCCAAACGTAGCCCCATACTAGCTACTGTGACAAAAATTAACTCTATCTCAGCCAAAGCCAGCACATCCCCAGTGCTACTTTTCAGTCAGTCTAAAATATATATAGCACGTGTTTGGTCTTTTAATTTGGTTTTGGTTTTGTGCAGGAATATGCATATCCTAGAGCAAGCCCCTATTCCCAGTACAATGGTGAAAAATGTCATAAAAACCATTGCAACTTTCATGTTTGTTTTGTTTTGTTTTTCCTTTCACATTACTGTTCCTTCTACCTCTAGGACTGAGCTTTTAAGAATATATCCACTCTCCTTGAAGAGAATATCTTCAAAAATCTCCTTCAAAATCTTCTTTTCACCTCTCTGTCTCTCATATAACATTGATTCTTCCATGACAGTCGATTCAATCACTGCCTACAGTCAGAAGTAACCATGTCACCTTGACCCTGGTGCAATGATTTCCCTCCCCATTTCTAGCCCCAAATGGGGAGGGGCTCACATTGCATTTCCCTGCTATATCTCTGAGAGCAAAGGGAAACAAACCCAGGAAAGAGATGATGCTCTTCTGCCAATAGCCAGGACAACACACCAGAAATTAACAAGAAAAAACAGGCAGTTGCATCATTTGCTTGAATTAGATGATGTCTGTCTTTGAATCACTTCTTCCTTCATTTTTCTTCATTCTGGAAGCTGAATCATTACCAAAATTGTCTGAGTTCACAGAAGATCAAGACTGTATTTCTTGCCAGAGTACCCAGTGTTGAGGGATATGTGACATGTATGAGTTACTATAGCATATTTACTGTGTATTGAACCTTCAGATGAAAGGATACTGATGTCCATACAGCAGAAAGAGCCACTGCTTTTGGTCTTGGGCAACCTATGGAACAGTCATAAATAAATCAATTTCTTAAACTTGTCCTGAAAATTTTACTTTCGTTGCTTTTCTTTAGCCTTCCTCTTATTGTGTGTAATTATGATCTGTTTCATTTGAAGATTTCTTCTTTTGCAAATCTGAATAGCTGTATTAGTTGGCCTAGTGTAAAAATATTCAAACTGTCTACATAGGTATAACTATACAAGTACATTCATGTAGCTGAAAAACATAACATTTATAGACAGCTGGAGACAGTCCAAGATTACAGAATTCACATCCAGAATGGACTCGGTCCTGAATATGGGATGTTTCATGCAGGAGTTATTACCTGGAATATTTGGGGGAAAGGGCTCCTCATAGAGAGGGCTTATCAAGATCATCAGTTGCACATGATTTTTTTTTCTTTCAGAGTAATGTCTGTCAGCAAATAATTCATCATAATAGATTTGTTTGGGAAAACTACCCTTTCATTTTCCTCCACAGACATGCTATTTATATTGCCTCAGACAGGAATATATCCACTAAATGCAACTGTGAAACAAATACAATTGCAAATACCTAAGCAAAACTTAACTTGAAATTGTTTCTAACTCGGCATCAGATAACTTTGTTTCATCCCAAACTGGCAGCATGGTTTTCAATTATGGACCTCAAGTTGCATTCTTTAAACAGTTTTTTTATCTTTCTCTTTGTATGTAATCTTGGTTTCTGAGAAAATGTACAGAACTTAAGAAACAGTCCAGTTTAACTACTTGAGACTGACCAAGAATTACTGTTTACTTCATTCACTTATCTTCACTGCTTAGTAGAAGACCTCAGAGGGATTTTGCAACAAGAAAAATACTTCCATTTCTTCTTTAGACTTCAGACTTCATCTTGTATGTGGCATCACATCAGTGCTTTTTCAAGGAATGAATATTACAACCAAAATGTCTTCTCACTGGAGAAAAATGTTTTCTCGGAAAAATCCCAAAGAGGGTAAGAAAGGTCATTTACTGGGTGTAAATATCCATAAGAGACAAAAATATATCTTTTTTTTTTTTTTCAGTTGGAACATTGATAGTAGTTTTCACTAAAATACATGTATTTTCCACACAGAATGTATTTCAGTTCACTGAGTGCAGCGTGGTAATGCTGAAACCCCATGATAGTCCTGACTGATGGTGTTTGAATAGAGGAAAACACATCATCTGTCAAAGTCAAATCTATCATGCTTTTTACTATATTTTATAGCTGGCTCTTATTCAACAAATAATCCAAAACATGCACCAAGAGAAACTGGGAGCCAGCATCATGAAATATGAGCTATCTTCAAGAGACGTTTTAGAATACCATTTTCAGTTATCCCATGTCAGTGATTGATTGCTTGTTATTGCCTATGTGACTAATGATAAGCATGATGAGTTGACACATAATTTCACACTACTTACAGCTTGCATTGCTTGTTTTGCCACTCAGAGATATCTCTGCTTATTGTACCACTCACACAATAATTTATTTGCAGCACATAATAGTTGACTTAAAAGCAGACATTCCAGACAATTATTCTTTTTAGTGATAAGTCAAGGTTCTTTCATTTGATCCAAAATAAAGAATTTCCTTGCTTAGAAATGATATATATATGACCTGACCTACAGCATACCAAGTCAGCCAGCTGAACGATGCAATGCAGACAATGGACCCTACACATGCATTTGTATAGAAAAAGCTACACTAAGACAAAAAGAATTAAAGGCAAAAATATTTAAGACCTTGATTTCCATCCTTAATTTGCTGCACTGTTCTCCCCAACTAATGTAACAGAAAGTGTTCTTCACTGAGTTTTCCCAGCAGCTGGCATAAAATGTATCTGAGTCAAGTGTATATTTATATAGTTATCATATTCATATATTACTTCAACTCCCTCACATTTAAGGCAACTGATATTTAAATGCTGTTTAGCTATTAATAAAAGAGTCATATGCAAGACCTAGATAGTAGTCATTTTAGCTGGAGCTGGTAAAATAATGACTATGGTATAGAAACCCATTGGGGCACTGTACTTTAAGTCTAGACAAATGAGACACAACCAGGAAAATATAAATAAGAGATTTAGAAAGCATGACTTCTGAGGGATGATTAATATACTTTTGCCTTACTAGTCTAGAGGACCATGAGAAGCATGTCTGCCAAGAAGACAACTGCTCTCTGAGTGAAGAAGGGGCAGGACCAGAACAAATAATTTTATCTTGTTGTAAAAAAGATAAAAATTAGAGGCAACGGAAAAATTTTTAAATTACAGAAGCAGGCAGTCATTGTAAAATAAAAAACAGGAACGTCATAGTGTCTGCTTTCTGGAGGTTCCTTAAGGGGAAAATAAAAAAGACAAGTCACTCATCAGTAAATCATAAATGCCTTGACTTTATGCAGCAGGTTGGAGTAGGTCATCTCAGTCAATGATGCTAACACTGTGTGTGTCAGTGTAGCCCAGCACAGCCAGAGCACTCATCAAAGGTGTCCAGAGAGAGCATCAGTGTCAGCCCAGTTCAGGTAAATAAGGTAGGAGTGGCTGTGTCAGGCCAGACCTGAAGCCTACCCCACACCAGATCCCACCTCCAGACACAGCTGTGACACCTAGAGACATGTAAGAGCTGACATGTCTCCATCTCCTCAGGGCACAGACAGGCCTGACTTTCCCTGCCCAGCCTTCTGGGGACCCTGACCCACAGCCTAGGATCCCATGTCAGCCCCCCAGGGCCTTCAGTCCCTGCCCCAGTGATGCTCCAGCTCCCCACAGCCCTGCCCTGCCCAGCCATCAGCCCCACTGATCTCTCCATCCCTGGCAGCCTCTCATCCACACGGTGCCCTGACATGAGCATGCAATGGTGGCACTTCCCCAGACCACTTCTTCAGCTTCCAAGTATTTTATGTCTCAAAAGTTTTTTTTTTAACAGCCCTGGAGCCGTAGAGCTGGGAACAAAGAACAGAGGTACTTGGAGAGGATGAGACCTTTGGGAGGCAGCAGCTAAATATTTGTAAGTTATGACTGATTACAGGCTAAACATGAGGCCTCTGTAGAATGCCACATCCAAAGAGCTCCCTGAGCCCTGGATAAATGAAAAACAAGAGCTAGGAGAGAGGAAATTTTTCTGCCTTTATGGGCAGCTCTGGCAAGATCAGTTATGAAACATCCAGTTCAGTTCTGGTATCGACATTAGAAATAGGGTGTTGAAACTTGGACATGTTACAAAGAGAAGCCACAAAAACAACTTGAGGCTTTAAACAAATATCTTGTTGAGAATGTTTTAAAGAAGTCCATCTCTTGGGCTTGTGAAAAGAAAGATGCAGGAGTTACATGACACTATTCTTTAACTACTCACCAGATGTTAATAATGTGCTTCTTTGCCTACCGAAGAAAAATAGATCAAAGACCAATGGCTGAAACAGAACTAGGAAGAGGAAACATGTCTTAAGAGCTGTGCGTAATTACTCCTTGGAAAAAGCTGCTAAGAATAATGAAGAATTCTCCATTTCTTGGTGTCTGAAAATCAAAAAGGAAAGCCTTTCTACAAAATAAACCCAGGTAGACAAAATCCTTACTGAAGGGCTAGTTGGATGAAATTATGCATTTGTGTTATAAAATCTTTCAAAGTATTAAAGTTGTTGGCCTTAATTTCTGCATCTCTCAATAGGCAGCAGCCCATAAATAATATTTTTCAATTCCTTTGTTGGCACTTCAACTGCAAAAAAATCTTGATCAAATTTAAAAACATGACAGAAAATGCTACTGAAGGAAGAAAACATTAAATCTGCTTGTTTAGGTAATTTCTATACCACAATTGCAACTAGTTCTCAAAGGCAAATTTCCAATAACTTTGTCTCACATCAAATGACCAACTTTTTTAGTTTAGGAAAAGTTATAACGAGTCCTCCTATATATAATTCATAATTCTGAGCCCCCTTAATTGGCATCTGTGTAGAAAAGAAATCTCTGCAGACATATCAGGCAGACATATGTGACACTCTTCCACACTGTCTGCGTTTCCCCTAATGCAGCTAAAGCCAGTCCAGATGGAGTGCTGGAAGCTCTTCACTTTTCTGATTGAGCAACCTTTCTCTCCCTTTGATATAGCTTGTCATACCATGAGGAATGCAGCAGCAGCTTTTTCTTAAATAAGTCACTAGGAGACATCCAGGGTCAGCAGAAAAAGCTCAGCCTCACATTTCTCTCACTAGATATAAGGATTTCTACAGGCAGCTGGGAAAAACTGGAAAAACTGAATTTAGTTTACCTTCTCATGGTTGTTTGACTACCAAGTGTGCAGGATGGTGCAAGCTGTTAGCAAAGTGAGTAGTGAGGGGACAGGATCAGGTAGCCCATAGCAGACCCCTCCACAGCACTACTAGTGTTATCCTCCCCTTGGGTCTTGACCTAAAGAAGGTGGTCAGACACTTCTCTGCTCTTACACTAGAGATCTGTGCTGGAACAAAGCTCCTTATATGAAGCAAAAGCTTCCCCTTTCTTCTCTGCCTACCCTTTCCAAACATCCTCCATGCACCCATAGCAGTGATACCTTGCAATCCACACCCCAGCCATAAGACTCCAAATGTCCAGTGAAACAGAGGTGTGATAATAAACATCAGCATAATTTACAGATAACTTTTTCCTAAGTAGAAGAGAAGATACTCAGTGGAACCAGAAAGGTGTTTTGGTTATCCTGAAAGCACATGCAAACAGAATGAGATCCCAAACAGCAGAGCATGTTAATTCAGTTCACATAAAGCTTCTTTATATGAGTGATCAGGCTGAGAAAATAATGCAATATGCTTATTAAATTCTGGCATATTTATCTTATGTTCTGTTCTGAGGAAGATGTCCATGTTAATTTCCATTATTACTTAATTCCAATTTAATCCATACATGTCCAACAAGTAAATTAATCTTCTGGCTCTGCTGTATGTGGATGGCAAAGGTTAAATACCTTTGATGATATAGTAGAGAAGTAGCAATATATAAAGTGTCTGCATTTCCAAGGTGATTCTTTGACAAAGTGCACACACACACTGCTAATCTCAAACCTTTTAACAAAAGAAATGGACTCATAAAGAGAAGTATTTCCGAAAACACTGCTGAAAACTTTACCCATATTCTTTGTTGTCTTTTTCCTCCACACTAGTCTCACCCTCATTGGTTATTTATTTATTACAAAAGAAGAGAGAAGGGGCAAAGAAAATCAAAGTATTTATCATTGAATCATAGACTGGTTTGAGTTGGAACGAACCATAAAGATCATCTAGTTCCAACCTCCTGTGTGGGTAGGGACACCTTATACTAGGGCAGGTCACTCCTAGCAACCATCCAACATGGTCTTGAACGTTTCCAGGGAGGGAGCATGTAAAAGTAAAGGCTTTAATTTTGTAGGGGCTCTTCCAAAATTTAAAAAAAGTTATAAATATCTGGGGACCATGGCAAGTGTGGTAATGTCATCATTCTCAAAAATGTTCAGAATAGTGATGCAACCCTAAGCAAAATGCATGTGCTTGGTGTATGAATGAAGACCACTTCTGAGGATTCAAATATAGCTTTTAATTCCTGATTTTTCCCATTATTATTTCAATTTTGAGGAATTCCCAGAAATTTTTCTCGTTATGTTTAAGCTTTAGTAAGTGCTAGTCATGCAGTTATTTTTATTCCCCTGTTGGTTTCATTCTTAGCAAAATTTTAATGTAAATTTTTTAGTCTGACATGACTTTTTTCCCTGTGGAGATTTTACTGAAAAGGAGCATAAAGCACCAGAGATGTAGCTTTGTACACTACAGTCCATCTTTCATCCCCTCCTCTCTCTACCCAGCTGTATAGACAGATGCTGAAATTACCCAAACACAAAGCTAGTGGATTTTGTATGCTATGTCAATTGTTAAAAACAGTTATACTCTCTAGTCTGGGAAACCCCATGACTGTGGGTGTGATATGTGTGATCATGTCGTAAATGTGGGAGGCAATGAAAATAAACTTAGTAGTTCCAATTTCTAGCCAAGGGTTAAATTCTTACTGGTGTAACTCTATTAGTTGTTCCTTTACAACAATCAAGACAGCTAAATGAATTGCAGACTTTTAAAAAGTGATGTTCATTTTGAGCTGACAAATAAGTAAGCAAACAAATTTGTAGTTGCAAAAAATTGTTGTTGTGAGAGTTGGTCTTGCACAACAGCACAACTCCCTGTTGGTATATGACATGTATACTGAAATCCTTAGCATTTTAAGAATTCAAAATTATTTATGTCAGTTTTGGTTTGGGTGGCAACAAATTATGACTTCACTCAGCAAGAAAACATTTCCTGCTGCTATCTCTTAAAGACTGCCTGCAGTGTTTAACTATCAACTGCTAGCATCACACAGACTGGAAGGTGACCAATGGAATGTGTGAGGAGAGATTAGAATGAATTTTTGACGTGTCTTTTTATTTCATAAACTCTAGTCTCTGCAGCCGCAAGTTTGTCATTTGTTGTGTGGTTTTTTTCAAAGAGAGTTTTGTCTTATCTGATGTTGAAACTCTTCCATGAAGCTTTGAACACTGAGGCATAAGAAAGAGAAATCGGTTGGAAATTTGTTCATGTCTACCTCTGTGCTTGACATTTCTCCACTGATAAGGTACTGCTAAATATTGACTTTTTAGTTAAGTTCAGATTAGCTGTCAGGTCCATGAACATTGATTGTAAACCATTATCTTTTCCCCATTTACAGGTCCCAGTGCTTAAACACAAAAAAATAAAGAGGAAAAGAAAGGAAAGGCAGAAAACAGAAAAAGGAACAGAGAAGGAAAACGTGTAGCTGGCTGGAAAGGTATCATTAAATTTTACTGGGGAAAACTGGAAATGCTATTGATGTTTGCCTTTAAAAAGATGTCTTATTTATCATTCTAACAGTCACCTCGTTCAATTCATTTTTGACCCATTCAAGGAAAATGTCAAACCAAGATTGCCAGAACACAAAGCTCAGAAAGATATAAAAGATTCTTCTATCACTAATCAAGTACATACAAAACCTGGCATTAAATAAGTACTATTAAAAGTATAGCTCTACAGAGGTTCAGAAGTACTGACAGTTCAATTTCACTGTCCCATCCACCATTTCAGTCTGGGATAATAGTTTATGTATGTCAAAATAAGAGCAGATAAGAGAGCAGGATGATGTTATAATTTTAATTTTTGAACAGCCCTTGACAAAGTCCCCCTCAGCAGGGAGAGGAAACTAAGAGACTATGCAGTAAAAGGCAAAGTACGCTCTTAGATAAGAAATTGGCTAGGAGAACGAATGGGAGGAATAATTAGGAAATTTTCAGCAAGAAAGTCTATCAGCGGGAAGCCCTGAAATTCTGCTCCAGAGATGTGGCACAGAGGGAACATGGCAAGAGAGCTTTTTAGTTCAGCTCCCTAGAGATGCCCCCTTGGGTGTTGCAGCCAGCTGGAGGAGTTTAGGGCAGCCCATAGGGCTCATGCACACAGATTTATTCTGAAGTAGTTGTTGCACACTCACTTCACACCATTCACTTAATCTCATCTAATTTCCAAGTGCAGACAAGTATTTAACTTCACAGGGGTTGAAGTTGGAACAGCATTGGTACCCTGTGTGCCCTGAGCGGGAGGGCTCCCCTCCTGTGCCAGAAGAGGAGGGAAAGGGTGACAGAGAGAGATCAGGGACAGGGGAAGCTGTTAGCATTAATGTTGACAGAAGATACGTCTATTTCTGCAACACTGTAACCAGGCATGACCTGAGCTAATAATGTCATCTAATTAGAGAAAACATACTGGCTTTTATAACCTGAACCCTGCTAGGCAGTGCAGACAAAGAGTTAAGCTCAAAAATTTAGGTCCAGCACATCACATCTCAGTGTGGCCTTAAATCAATTAAGGAGCCATTCCCGGCAGAACTGGCTCATGGCTGGACAAAACATAAAGGGAAAAGAGCTCCTCTGACACTCAGCAGACACTGTGGATTTAACAGTAAGTTTAAGGATTCTTTCTGTTGTGAACTATGCCAGCAGTGCCCAGTCTTGAATTAGGAACTCCAGGTGTTATCCTCTGCTCCCCTTCTTCACTTTGCCTGGCTACACAGTTCAGATATCAAATCCTATACCTGTGGGTACATTTCCACAATGATAGTTTCTTTATATGAATTCAATTGAACCACATACATTAACTCTATGTGGCTTACTTGTGTTTTCAAATACTAGCAGCTGCTAAAAGAGGTGCCTCTGGAGGCATGATTTTTCTTGAGAGTTTTGGTAAGTTTGGGAAGGGAATCTCAGGATTACAGCACTACAGGTTGCATCATGTCATTTGGTAGAGCAGAGTGTAGTGAGACCACTAGTACTTCAACCATAAGCATATCAAAAATGTCATGGGAATATATATAGCTTGGATATGCCACAGCAAGTGTTCTTATACACACCTCATGTGGCATAACATTCAAACACAATGAAAGTATCAAAACCAGGTTTACACCTTCACACTTTATTTAAGGACTCCGTTCCTTAGATTTCCTAAATTGCCAGCACTCCGCATCTTTCACTGAAAAAGTCTGCAATGTTTCAGTTTTAAAGACTGTCTTTTTCTATTACTATAGCATGAGTGTCAGCAAAAATTCCCAACCTTCATAAATAACTGATTACTTATAGTCCATTCTCCCCTTCAAAATAAAATGTTGCACTGATGCATTGTTAAAAGCTAAATTATAAACCTTCCTTCAGAAGGATATTCACAACAGCAATGCTAATAGGCTCTTTACTTACACCTACAGTCCCAGCAATGAATGTTGTGATCCCATCACATACCAGGGGTCCAGCTGGGTTTGGACTAAATTGGTCTGTGGATGGGAAACATCAGCAGAGTTTTAGGAAGTAGTATTAATGATTTAGAGTCTATCTACTCTGCAAATTTTGCTGAGGTTGAAGTACAGTTCATTACTTTCAGAAAGCAGGGATAACATTTTAACATTGCTCCTGAAAAACAATGCAAGAGAACTGTCAGCCTCTACAATAGTTCTGTGCAGCTAGAAATAAGCAGCATAATTAGAACAAGCTGGGACTTCTTATAGAAATAGAAATCTGTGAAAAACTGTGTTGATGCTGAAAGTCTTCACTTTGCTCAACTACCAATGTTATGTAAAATCTCTTTTAAGCAGCTCTTTCTGCCTAGGACTGTGTTCATGCTCATGTAAGGCTGGGAATTCTGGGGCCATGGCCAGTGACTCCAGAAAGCCTCTACAGTTCTTCCTAGATGTTGACACTAATCAGGTTTCCTGATAGAGGGAGATTTGCAGAAAAAAGTTGGCAGAGATATTAGTATGCAAGTGACTCACCCAGCACCCTGCTTGGAAGATAATAAACTGAATGAATGTGGCATCTTCTTATCACTGTCCCTGACTGGGTCAATAATCTTGAAATCACAGCATCACCAAAGTCAGGTGAGCAAATTTTGTGCGTAAGAGAAGATGTAAAATCAAAGCAGAGTTCAAATTAACTCCACAGTGAAGATGGGTGGAAGTCAAAAAGCATATAATCTTCAATACATGAAAGCTAAGTAACAGTGTGAAGAGGATCTACACAAAAAACTTGCAAAATACACTTTCCCTTTAATAAAATTGACCTCTAATATTTTTACTGTGCTGGTCAAAAAAAGAGGATTGGTTCCTTACTAGAATCATCTGGAAAACTGTATATCAAAATGTAATACAAACTCCTTGATTTATACCTGGGGAACCTGCTTTAGAGGGAAATTAATGGCTCTGCTGATATATCAGATAGAAACACACGTGGCCATATTCAGCTTGGCTGCTGTTCACTTGGCTATCATTAGTCATTTTCAAAACACAAATATTCAGTCTCAGCTGGTCAGGTGGACTGCTCCAGTACACAGAGAGACAGAAAATTCTGAGAGAAGCTCAACTATTTGTAGGATAAGTATCAACATAAATAGGAAGAATTTTCCTCTGAAAGAGCTTAAATCGCTACATTGCTTATGAAAGGAGCCTAAATTATTACCTTGACTAGAAATCTAAACCTTTTGTAACTAAAACTAGGTGCAAAAAATCCTGTGCTAGGTGGTTCTTTCAGACACTGTAATTCCTCTTCTCTGTTGACTATAGGATGCCACATTGTCCTGGAAAGGGCTCTAATTGCAAACTTTGTGCCTGTAACAGTAGAGCGGCTAGAGATTTTCCTTTAAGCATTTATTTTCCTTAAAACAAGTCCTTTAGGAGGGAAAGAAAAAAGGATGGAAAGAGAGGGAGAAGTAAGGATGAAAGAGTCTGATGGAATAATTTCATTTAAAAGATTTCCCCTTTTTCAGGGTGAATAGAAGGCTTTAATACCCTAGGTCTCACCTTCTGCCCCTGCTCCTCTTATTTTCCTTTTATTCTAGAGAGAAAAAGTCATAAAATGTGACCTTAATCTGGAATAAAACATGACTATATTACTTCATTTCATATATATTTTAAATGGCTGTATTTTGCACAAATCTGAATGCAATAAACTTTTACCTGTGTTTTTAAAAATCCATGAAAAAAATTACCATTTTCCAAGCACCCTATTAGTTGACTGATGTTTTCAATTACCTTTTTTCTATGGCCACTAGAAGCTCAGTCAAGGGCTTGCTGATGCTAACAGAAATCTTTCAGGTTGTCACAAAAAGTCTTTTCAACCAAACCCTAGAGGCATTATTTTTATCAGTATTTGTCAAGTTCAGCTCAGAATATTAAAATTAAATGTGAGAACTCCAGGTCTGCAAGGCACTAACTTGAATAAATACCAGAAAATTAAACCAAATTCAGTCATGTCTCCAACAATTCCACTCAAGCTGGAGGCACTTCAAAGGTTTCAGATAGAAAGAATTTGTCCCAGTCACTGTTTTGCAGTCAATTTACACTCAGAGTTCATTGACTTCAGTGGAAATTCCAGAATGATAACCATGACAGAGCTGGGAATGATTACGTACAGTTAAGATATAAAGAGCTAATGAAGTCAATCAGTTCAACATGTTGAATATTCTCTCAGGACTGCTTGTTAGATAATAACTTAAGTAGATTAAGAGTTATAAACAGGATTCTTCTTTGTCTTTATCTTCTAATTAATAACGACTAACCTACTCTAGGAACACAGAAATCTACAAAGTTAATAAAATGATTATTTATAGATAAATAAAAGTATAGAGATGTCTTCCTATCAAAAGTGCTTGAAGTTTTGTCCTTCATTCTTCAATTCTTACCTATAGCAATCTTGTACAGAAATATGTAGAGCAGCCAACAATACCTTTGCTGTCATTTCTTATTTATCACTGGTCAATATACTGATGTAGGTACTTCAGATTTATCATCAGTTACTGGATATTATTGTACACATTATACATATTAGCACAAAATGAATAGAGTATTGAGCAATTTTTTTTCCCAGTTCTTTGAAGATAAAAAAGCACTGTCTTATTTTTCAGAGCACAAGACACAACATGGAAAATATTGTAAGGGGCTGTTACATAGTCTATCAGCACCAGACTCCAGACAGTTCTTCAGCAGCTGAGGAATAATTCTTAATTATGTCCCAGCCCCTTCACTATTCTGCCATGTAATAGCCTTGACTTAAATAAGAACCTGGACCATCATCACTCATTGGGTTATTATCAGTGCTAGTAATGGAAATTAATCACCTCTGGTAGAGCTGCAAATTAATGTAAAATTTTACTCAGGATTTAAGATATTGTGTTATGCTCCCAAAAGGACAAGGTGCTGAACAACACTGAGGAGATGGATGGTAGATATTTTCCTGTTTCCAGGCACTCACAAAGCCCACCATCTCTTTCATGCATTAATCCTGTAGGTAGTCCTAACTCAGAATTTCCAAAAACTTACCATCACAGTGAGATGTGGAAAGATTAAGTAGTTATCTAAATGTAGTGCCATCAAATGCAGGGATGTTCAGAGAACTGGAAAAATGGTCACCGTAAGAAGCAAAATTAAATTATTGAAAGAGAAAAAGCCGCCAACTGTAGAAATAACTCAGTTGTAACACTATGTTGTATAAAAATATTTAGTCTGATGGTAATAAGTACAGTCATAAGAACTGAGGTGACTTTCAACCCACGACAGGTTTTCAAAAAAATAATCAGGAAGAAGAAAGAATCATGACAGATAAGGAACAGAACAAACAGAACAAAGTACTGCTAATCCTTGTTAGGGTAAAAAGAAAACCCAGCCTTTTATGATCTCACTGACAGACATTGCTTTCAAGGAAAATTACATGTTTCACATCTGATTTTTTTCCACATTTTGTGTGACCAGTATGACAGCCTTCCATCTCTGCCTTCTCCACAGCCTGTGTTTTGTTTATGTGATGATTAAGGATGACCTTATAATTAAGGGGAAGAGACTGCCAGTGTGGCAGCCCCAGATCAGGAACTGGAATATGGTACCACCAGTCAACCAAAAATTAAAATGGCTCTTCTGCTTTTTTTCAGTAAACTGTAGTCTATAAACAGGCCTAGAGTTAGAACTTAACTTACTTGGAGATTGCAACCCGGTTTCATATGCTGAAAAGAAAAGAAAGGGGAAGCAACTGTGGCATCACCAGCTGAACCTCCTGTGTTTGTGTCCCTTTACCACTTTATCACCATGTTCCATCCCCTATCATTTTATATAATTGTTTGAGACTGTGTTTATCATCACATTGTCCACATTTTACTCTTCCCTCAGGACAGATGGGCTGCTGATTCCCACAACACTCTTAACAACTGCTATAATCTGGGAAACACTTAGAAAACTACGTTGTGCTGGCAGAGAAAAAATATCCCCATTGTGCAGCAGTGTTCTGCAGCTTGAATGAGTTTGAGGCAGAAAGCTCAGCATCACTGTGAGCCATTTGAAAAGCCATTTGAAGAACTGCATAGACCTAGAGGTTTTGCCTCTGCTGGGTTTGGGAACAGCTCTGACAAATGCCCTAATCTATTTCCAACTCTATTGCACCAAAGAATTGCAATGATAGGAAGAGCAAAAGGTGCCACAGCAGAAACTGAAATCTCTCCTCCATAGGGTTAGCTTAAAAAAAATATTAAACAAATCAAGTTATATTTTTCAACAACTTTTCCATTTCTATTCTTTGTTAATATTTTTTGAAATATGAGCCTTACCCCTTTCTCTGTTTTATGACCGCAAAAGAGAAAAATATCTATTTTCCTTATGAAAAGTTTGTATCCTTTTTAATGCAAATTACAGTAAAATGACTTCTACTAACACTCCATTATTTGAACTGAAAGAGGTCCAGGATACCACAGGTAATGGAAAAATCCAGGAAGCATAAGTGCTAGTTAAGCACAGATCCAGCATAAATGTAACTGGCCAGTACTGGTACAGAGAATACAAGCTTGTCCTGAGCAAGGTGAGACCTCATACCCACATCAAAAATGTCCCTGTGTTGCGTCTTGCTGGGAGTGCATCCTTAAGGTACCTATAGGTTTGGATGGAGAAGAGTTCTGTGAAAGCATCCTGCCAACAGTATGAAAAGCATGTGATGAGAAGGTAAAGCATGGAAATCTCCCAAGGACTGTAAGTCTGAGAGCTCTGCTGAGTATGCAAGATGGTCCCTGTTCCAGCTGTGGCTTGGGCACACCACTTGTTCTGTGTTGGAACTGTGTCCTTACTCAGCACTGCATAAGAAGCCACAATTCCCTCTTATGGGACAAGGAGGTGTGGAAGCAGATCATTAATGGCCAGTATGAGGTTCAGAAGGTCTGACAGTGAGGGGGAAAGCACAAAATAGCTGTGTCTCTGTTTGCTGTTTCCAGTTGACTTTGCACAAAGGCACCCCAGATCTACCAGGATGAGAAGTCCAGTCGGTGCTGGATGTGGAAACAACTGCTCTGGCACAGGACCTAATCTGGGAATGGGAGAGGTACATCCTCCTCTATGTAGCTGTGTGCATTAGCTAAATACCAAAATAAGGCACTACTTTCAAAAAGCCAAGGCAGTGGGCAAAAGAAATGTGTTGTATAAGCCAGTAGGCATTTCAAGGATGTGTCAGTGGCACATATTTTGCTAAGTGCATCAAGAGTTGCCATGTATTTTTATTAATTCATTATGGTTGATCTAGTTATATAAACAGGAAATGGCAATAGATTAGCTCCCAGAGAGTGTTTTCTATGGGATTATGTTTAATGCTGAAATTCCCGTCAAACTCTTAACTTTTAAAATACTGATAACATGGTACATACTGTGCACTTTTTTGAACCCTTGAGCAATGCATTCCTAGCAACACACTCAGAGCCCTAATAATCAAGATTGCATTTAAAGAAGCTTAATTTTCATGCTATTAATCTCTCCAGTGGTAAGAGTAATTATTCACTACTCACCAAGCAGCAATCCCATAACATGCACAGGGTGCCAGTATGTTAGCATGGGCTGAATGACCACATAGTGAGAGCAAATGTTTCTCTCTCACCAGCAAATTATTATGCAGGTCCCTAGAAAGACTATGAATTGTATTTGCTGGATGTAAAATTTCTCTGCTGTTAGGATTGTAACATTTATATTTACCCCAAATGACCTTCAGAGTTTCCTATCTTCTTCAGTACCACCTTTAAGGTCTCCCTTCCAAGAGTCCTTCCTTTTATGACTTTATTGTTTTGTTTATTTTTTTTCTTTTTACCTTGCACCTTTGTCCAGCACTCCATTCTGCTAAGGACTTCCACCATTAAACCTGCTTCTTATTCCCCACATCTCATCTGAAACCTTGTTTAACAACTTCTCCTATGTATTGTGCAGCCCCTCCAGGTGGGTAAGGTGGGAAGGTAGGATTTGAACAATGTAAGAAACACTGAATGCTAAGTCATGACTGTCTTTGTGTTGAAGCCACTTCAGTTTAGAAGAAAGAAAGACACCTTTTTCACTGTGAGTTTTCTTTGAAGAAGGTGCATCTTCTAATTAATACCTTCCACTGAAATAGATGCAGAACAGTGAAAGACTAAAATTAGTGAAAATAATGTTTTCTTAGGTAACAAGTTCCATATCTGTTACTAAAGTTGCTAACCCTACAACTTAAAGGTTGTATGTGTCTACCCTAATCATCAGGTATCTCATTGTCTTTTGTGTTTGTTTCCTTTTGCATCATCCTGTCATGTATCTTGAGTCTCCTGAAGATAAACACCATCTAGCTTTACTCTATCTAGTACATCCTGAGTAATGATTCAGGCTTGTAGAAAACTCTGTAATACATTCAATAAAACAATAATAATAAACAAAATAAGTAGTAGATTTGGAAAATATTGCAAATGCAAAGAGTCTATGCTGGTTTGGAGAATATGCCCTCTGCAACTGATAGGCAAATGCCTGAATACTCTTGACATGGAAATTCATTCAGCCACAGTAAATCTGACACACCAGCTAACTGCCAGAGGGAACTTTTCTCTCCTTCTGCCACGTAACTTCAGTAGGCAGACATGGTGCCTGCCCCTGACTGCAATAGGCTATCTGATTGCTGTTCCTTGGTCACTTGTTTAATCCTTTTATATCTCCTTATTTCTAAGTATAATTAATTTATCTCAGTCTACCCTCCAGTTGGTCCACTTCTCTCCATATATACTTTGACATATATACTTTGATTATTCTTTCCCATGTGTGCTCTTGCTTCCTTCCCATGCTTCCTCACCAGCTATTTTAGTTCCAAGTTTATCAGAAATGTCAGGTCCTCCAAGGCAGCCAAACATATTTCCTCATCAAATGGGAATGAACTCATGTAGGTAGCATACCTGGACTCTCCTCTTGATTTTTTTTAAGGAGCAAAACATAATGAAGAAGTCTATGAATCACATCTGGAAGATGCCAAATTCCTGCTGTATGAGCATTCTTGTGGGCCTGAGGGTACTATTATAGTTGCTTCAGGGTTTATGAAGATGGTGAGGAGCCAGGTTTTGAAAGAGAAATTATTAGCTGCAATGAGGCTGCCACCACTGAGATGAATGCAAACAGTCCTGTAGGAGTCAGTACCATATGCACATTTTCTGGCTTCCCAGCATCCTCCAAAGGGAGCCAGACTCAGTGTCTCCCCTGCAGAACAATGCAGTCTAGGATAATATAGTGTGAAAGGAAGGCTCACGGCATGCTCTGAGGAATCAAACCACCACAGCTGTAAATATTATCTTTGAGTCATTCAAGCACACATCACAGTCAGTGTAGGTGTGTTCTCTGACTCTGAAGGCTACACTGTCCTCAGAGAGTGCTCAGTTATGTTAATGCCTTGTACTGTGGCTATTACTAAGAAATAGTTGTCTCTTTAAAGAGTTATTGTATGAAGTGGAATTATTTATTTTGGTCCCCAGGAAAGCAAATTGTTGCTGTTGCTGCATCTTTACCCTGAGAGTTTCTCTCCACTGCTGATGGGAAACAGAAGTCTCCTTAGGCAGGTAGTGCCCCAAGTTTTGTGCTGACCAGAGGAGCAGCTGCAGAAGGTGATTGCTGTCCTTAGCTCTCTCCATGTTTCATGACAGTTCACCACATGAGGAGGGAGCCTTCTAGTAACCTGCAATTCTAAGAAGTTGAGGGTAAAGCTCTCTATGCAGTCTCCATTGCAGAAGGCAGCTGCCTCCCCTGTCTCCCAGGCTGGACTGGCTACCATCCTGCTTCCTCTTGGATCTCCCTGAGCTTAACTCTTCTTTGTCCAGCACTCCATCATTTATCTCACTTCATCTCTCATCAGACTGCTTCTTTCAGCTCTCTCCGCATAAATTTTGACTCTTCCCTAGACCTCAGAATCACTAGACTTTTGCAGAGTGTGTATGCAGCTGTGTTCATGGTCAGATCCGAGCTCTGCCCATCAGCCAGTTAGGCCAGGGTGAATGTTAATGTGTAAGCAATGAGGAAACCATTGAGTGTGACCTTGAATCCTAAGCTAACATGACAGTATAAACACAGACACAGTTATTGCTCATATGCTCTCTGCCTGTCTGAACAATCTCTCTCTTTTTCTCTCAGGCTCCCCCCTCTCCCCCTCACCAAACTTTCATTGCTTCCTCCACCATTCCTCACTCTCACTCTGTGATTGGAGTTTTTTTAAGCAAGTTGAATAGAGGTATTCAAACTGTACAGAAAGGCCACTAAAAAGCACCTGGTCCTGAAAGGCTTCACATATATATATGCCATAACGAAGCTCAGAGTCTGTACTTGGACAGAGGCCTCTGAAATTTTTCAATTAAGCAATCAGTAAGTCCCTGAAATAATTTCTGTACAGTCCTCAGTACTCATCTGTGTAAGAGAATGGTGAATTCCTGTCCCCAGTGTCATGACACGGCTCAGTTGCCCTTCTCTCTGAATTCACCAATACATCAATCAGCAGTGGTTCCCAAAAATTTTGGCACACGTGACCTTTGCACATATACCCATGGCAGAGACAGAGTTAGAACCCAGAAGATGCCTTAAGTCATGCTTCACTTACTTATGAAGAGTAGTGGAAAACAATATTACACAAAATAGTTAAGTAATAAGGCTTTTGTCTCCTGCTTTTCCTTTACAAAAAGTTAACAAATTTTAGCAAATTCCCCAACCATTGCTGTCACTCTATATTTATAATTTTTTTACAGGCAGGAAATCCCATGATTTATTAAATTGCTTTTTAATGAACATATAATAGCAACTAACAATAAAATGAAACTAGAGAAGGCAAGAAGGAACCATAATCACAGCCATCAACTCAGTCTAAGAGTGCCAATCCTGATGCTAAATTATTTTGAGTTTTAGAGAGATTACAGGAACTGTATTAGATGAATTTCCATTGCTACTGCCTCAGCAGTCAGCTAGCACTGGACGGATGACATCAAAGCCAAAACATATTTTCTTGCCCATTATGTTTACTTCCTCCAGTAATTTTACTTTAGCATTCCATGTCATATCCGAAGAAATAAAAATCACAGTGTCTATTGGGATTGTAGAAGACTGAAATCAATTAGAGCTTATATATATCCATACAAATTTATTTTCCTGTAGTTTTTCAAATAGATTCCTTTTCAATATATGATTCTCAACAAAAACTTTTTTTCATCACTGTCCCCCAGTAGCCCTTATAAACTTGGTTTTCAGGCTTGATGGATTAGCAAGAGATGGCATATCTTGGAATAGCTACCGAGCAATAGAAAATGGCAGCCTAACAAGAAACACAACTGGAAACTGTACTAAGTCCCTAATTGCATATTTGAGTTTTGATTTTCAGACAACTTTTGTGTTTAGGGTGAAAACATTTGGCTTTCCCTTTTTACCCAGACCAGCATTTTCCAGTCAGCCCTATTGCCATCTTGATACTCTGACTTCTGTTACAAATGCCTCATCTAGACCACATGATTTCTTTCTATTTATTTATTTATATGTTCTTTTTATTTCATTAATTATATAAGAAATGCTACTTCAGTAAAAAACAAAGTTCAATTATTTTAATAGGATTACAATTCTTTTTCTTCTCGTTTCACAAACCTGGCCACCTGTGACAAAAAGAAAGTGTAACCAGACATTCAAAATATAGTATGGTTTAGCACTCAGATTAGGCTATATGCAACTCTTTTAATTAACTACCTAATACAGAGAAAACATTTTCTAATGGGATGTGGTTTGATGGGTACACAAAAGAACCAGAACTAATCTTAGTTCTGGTGAAGCCCAAGAGTAACAGGGACAACAACCTAGTGTAGTATTCACCAAGGTAGGTGACCTCTTGATCAAGCAATACAAGTGAATTCTTTATTAGAAGGGAGAGACAAAAAAACACAATCAACATGCAGGAATATATCTGGAGAAGGAACAAGACACCTGGAATTTTAGACAATGCAATAGAGGGGGTTAAAAATAATCAAGAAGGAAAACTAGGATGAGGAGACAGGCAGAGATTTATCAAACGGGACATCTATGTTTGTGTGATTCTCACGTTTCAGTTGCTAGAAAAATACCTGCAGTGAAGATTTCCCAAGAGTCTGCAAAGTCAAGCAGCTGGTATGGAAACTGAGATACATAAAGAACATACTTCAGAACACCACTGGGTCAGAGCAAAGGCTCTGTCAGCACTGTATCCTGCATCTGACAGTATTAATACCAATTCCTTAGAGAAAAAGCAGAAGACAGAGAACAGGTACAAAGTGACCTCTGCCTACTCTGTACTTCCTGCAAATAGCTGCTTGGAAGGCAAATCTTCCTGAGACAGATTAAAGTTATGTACAGATCCAGTCATGACTTGGTCTGTATCCGACAGCCTTGTTAAATATACTATATTTGGCTATCTGTACAATTTCGTATTTTCATTTTGAAATGCAAATGAATATACACTGGTTTAAATTTTATAACCTCATGTCTGAAAATGTCAAGGGTAGCAACCTCTATGCCTCATGATTATCAGCTTTTTAGTATGTCCTACCATAAGGAGCAGACTTTGCAAAAATCACAGCTCAGATGGAGATTTCCAGGGCACTTCCACCATAAGGAGTATCCAGTTCAGTACCTTTCCTGTGCCTAGTGACACAGGACTTCAAGTCTGGACGTGTTATGTTCTCCTTCTCTGAGTTTATGTCTGTCCTACTTCTCCACCTAAGTGAGCTCCAAATCTTCTGAAGCATATTCACTCTAGCCAAATCCTCCTTCTGCCTCTATGTGACAGGTAAAATGGCCAAGTGACTGGAAGTTTTTGATGAGCTATGAAGGGGCAAGTCTTGCTTCAAGGAAGGAAATCAACATTCATTTTATCTCTTTAACAAGACTTCCCTGGTATAGAAATAGCCAAAGGGAATCCTGAATGGGAGCATGCAGAGAAATAAAAATCTCTTATGGTTATACTTCTCCTGAGGGAACTGTCAGTTTGGCTGGTGGATCTGCATACATACACTACACTAAGATATACCTGGAATAAGAACATCCCAAACCCTTCACTCTTTATCACCACCCTCACAAAAAAAGAGCTTGGAAAGATATGGAACCTAGATGAACTCAGCCTCCCTCCACTGTCACCAGCGAAGCATGTGTTAGGCTCAGCACAAATCTAAAAAGTGTCAGCTTCAAGTCCCCACCACTTCTCTATGGGCAAAAAGCAAAGCCAAGAGTCATGTAAAACTGAACCACAAGGACCAAGCTGGTCACTGTTTCCTCTACAACTACTCTGATGCAGGACACCTTCTCATTTTAGCCATTCATAGTCAACAATCAAACGTATAGCAAAAATATAATTAAATACCAAAATAATATAATCATTCTAAACCCATACTGTTTCTCCAAATTGCTTTTAACATGCCAGCAAGCCTGATTATCTGCAAGCAAGCTTCATCATCTCTTTCAATCAGTGCATTTAGTACATCATCACTCGCCTCAGATTGCCTATTGAAATCTATAGATAGGCTGATTTCCAATAACATCAAAAAGGCTGTCAGAGAAGCATGTTCCTGACATTTTTACCACTCCAGTGAAAAAAAATGTCTTTTTTTTTCCTTCCTGCACTAATCTTGAGGCTGTTAGACTGCTGAATGCTACACCAACCAGCATGACTTCCAGCACCTCACAGGGAGTCATTTATGTCTGAGTGATTGTTTTGAAGCAAACAGTGCTATAAGTGAGTGGTTCCCAGGCCCCCTGCAAAGGCAGGCCACAGGAGCCAATGCAATGCTGCTGCAGGCACACACATGCAGCATGCCCAGCAAAGCCCACCTGAATCAACAGAGGGGAGTTAATGGCACATACACATATCAACTATTGTGAGACACACAATGTGAGTCTTCTCCTGCCATGGAGCATTCCACCTTGCCATGACTCCCTCCTGAGTGATGTCACTCTGAAGGCAATTCTGTAGGAGTAGAGGTGAGCCAATGAATAGAACTGGTGTGCTGGTCCCTATCACTATGCTTCTGAGACCTACAGCCTCTCCTGCTCCCCAGTCAAGCCACTTAGCATCCATCTACAGACTGTGTATTGGACATCTTTTGCCTTAACTACAGTAAGTATCTCTGCTCTTACCAGCATGAGAACTGGGCCTTATTGAAAGAAAAAAAAAGATCTCATTTTTGTGGGACTAGCATTTTGAGCAGAGATACATTCCCTCACTCTATTGAGATCCATCACATTTCACCAAGCAAAAGATCTGAAAATCTGAAAGCTGTCTCACTGTCAAGAACTATACATGCTGTGGGATATCCACAGTAGTCAACAGCAACCAAAGCACAAAGGTCTTACACCTGGATACTGAGCATCTGCAAGCCCCATAGAAGACAAACGGCATTTCTCATTTCTCCTTAAAAGTTTGATTTTACCATGTATCTGTACATAATTAAACACTCCCAATTTCAAATACCACAGCATAGTAACTGTTCACCCATTTATAGCAACCACCCTCAGATTTGGATAGCATCCTGAAAAATGGAAAGCTAAACAGTTTCAGCTATCTTTACAAATACAGTGAGAGGAAAAATAAAATGACATTTACAAGCAAGGGAGAATTTTCTTTTTAGTAATTCCAGGAAAGGCTATTCTTATGGCAGAGATTATAATAGGAATAGGAAACGGTATAGACTTAACCCATTTTCATTACAGTCTTAAGACTGCAATTTTGTGGTTGTAATCTAATGTCATGCCTTTGCTATTAGTAGATTTTCTCCAGAGTCCAGACAGAAGTAGATTTGTTCAGAAAGACCTCAGGAATATCCTGTTTTTCTGGCACCAATTTAAAATATAATTCTTGTTAGATCAGTGCCTATATTTTGTTTGTGGCTGGTTTGGGTTTTTTTCTAGAATTAAATACACTTTGCCTTCAAAAGAAATGCTGTCACCTTTGTTTAAAATGACACAGAGTGCCCTTTAGATCCTATGGCCAGAACCAACATTCCGTCATACATATCTCAAAGTTTACTTTGTGATATGTTGATCATCTATCTACAAATCTGATATTCAAATTTAAGGTCCTGAGGCACCTTCATATCCACCCTATTTTTCACATCCAAAGACAGCAGCAAGGATCCATATGATTTCAATGGGAACAAGACATCAGAACATCAGCATGCGGGCACAGGGAATGGCTTTTTCTCTGTAGTCTGAATGTTGCCAAACATAATAATCATATATTTTAAACACTAAACACTAATAGCAATGAAGAAATCACATACAAAGGCTGTGGCTTTTATTTGGCATGTTGAATAAAACAGTATCTTTCTACAGATTAAGGCTGCCTCCAAGACAACTCAAAATGAGGAAGCAGCTCCATATCAGAGGGAACATTGGAAGATTACCCTGATTTAGGAAAGAAAGCATGATGACTCCAAGACAGCCCCTGTATGCAGAGGAGTACTCATTTCTCTCATGCATTACAGAATGCCAACCACTCTCCCCTCCATACACAGCCCACTGTGACATGGGCCAGAAGGGGTGTTCCCACTCTCTTCTCCCCCACTTTGTCCCCAAAGGGGCAATGGAAAAGAAGTGAGTTTGGAATAAACCTGTACCTCAGACATATGCAGCCCAGTCTTCCTCAGACTCCCAAGCAGATTTTCAAATAAGGAGCAAAAGTAGTGTATTTGTTGGTATTTTGCCCCTTGCTGATATATTTATAGGTAGGATTTTTTTTTTTGCTGTTTTTTTTTTTGGGGTGGGAGTTTGTTGGATTTCCATTTTTTCTTTTTAAGCCAGTAGCAGATGGCTCACCAGTCTGATTTCATCTGGCAATTCCTCTGCTCCTTTATTGCCTTCATGGACCACTCCATAGCCACAGTATGGGGCAGTTTCAGAGCTTTCTGATGCATAATTGTCACAGCTATTCAGAATCATAAAGTGAGATATTGACAACAGCAAGTTATTTTGAGTTCTGGGCTTATTTCTATCCAAGGTTTTCTTCTACATTCAATTTCTGCCTAAGCTGTGAACTATTCAAACTTCACTTTTCATATAGCTGAAAGCAGATTTGTTTAATATGATTTCTTTGTGAAAATCTGAGAAGATTAAGGAACAGTGATGTACTGAACACATGCCCTGTCTCAACATGACATTCTCTAACATTATACAGGGGTCTGCAGATCCTGCCAGTCATTATTTTTTTTTTCCCACTAGTGGTAACTAAATAATGAAAAATCTATCATCAGGGAAGAATCTCTTTTTTTTTCATATTATAGTTTGAATCTCATGTGCAGGTCAAAAAATCTGCAGCTGTGTATCGATTTCATTCTGTAACTAGGCAGGAAAGGCCACTTTTCAAGGGAGCATTTGGAGATTGTTTTTTCTTTGTGTTACGGGGGCTTTTTGTGGTGGTCCCTTAGAAAAAAAAGTAAGATTGGCCCGATGACTTCTATGCTCAGTGAAGCAAAATGACAACTAAATATGTTTGCAGGCACATCAGTTAACTGTTCTTTCTCTTTGTATCCCAGAGTGTTACTAACCATGGAAACACTTTCCAAAATCAGTGAGGAGAAAATATCAGTCCATTATTGATTGAATGTGGTTTCTCATCTGTCTCGTGACCTTTTCCATCACATATAATTAGAAACGGAAAGGTCTTAGTTGTGTGCTTGCAGCACTCTCCAGAATACAAAGTTTGGTTCAGTGCTGTGATAAAATGAAGACGCGTGGTCCCTAGATTCTAGGGTATGGCAGTCCCAGTATTTGGCCCTCAAAATAGGAAATACAGACCATGCCAGCACTTTCAAGCTGATGTAACGTAGTATCAATACCTCTATGAACTGTGTTGGTGTAATATCTTGGATTGGATTGCACATTGTAGATGATGCATATAATTTTCAACCACATACAGCACAGGAGTACATCAAACCTGTCAATTGTGTGATACAATCTTTGTTGCTTGCTGCTGCAGGGTTGTTTCTGTGTCAACCAGTCAACATGATTTGCTAACCAGTATTTAAGGAGATGATTACTATGCCTGTTTCTAAAAACATTTAAATTATTCCCTTGTGGTGAGTCAAGCTGCTCTTTCTGAAATTCCAAAGCTTTGGGCAGCCATACTTACTGTAGGCTCTGTGCAAGCTTAGTGAAACAGCATTTCTGATTTTGACACCTACACTTCCTTGCCTTTAGCAGGATTTAGAAGGTTTGCATGAACACGTTTATGAACTGACCCTAACTCTGTATATACACAAGAAATTACACTATAGAAGCGCATGCCTTTCCCCATATGAAAAGATGTTGGATATGAGATCACCATAGAGGGTTAAATATATTTCACTTTCAGATGCATCTCTTTTTCACTTTGATGTCAAAATATCCTAGCAGAGCACCAGAGAAGTTGCTACTGAAAATCAGTGCTTTGGGATGGATATTTCCTTCCAGTATGAGGTAGGTCTGTAGACCAGCAGAATGTGGTTTTTTACTCAATAATTGTAGCTCCTGTGAAAAATTGCTTAATTAACTGATTAAAGACAGTTAAAATAGATCTTCAGTAGCAAGGATGCTGGATTAGTACAGATGATAAGCAGCTGTCACCCTCTTATGGCTAGTAGCTGGTGTCTGTGTGGTTTCCAGTGGGTAGCTGCCCATACTGCCTAGGAAATGACTAAAATTAGCATAGACCCAGATGAGAATCCATTGCAGAAACCACACAGTGGGTGGCTAAAGACTGATCCCATCTTTGAGACTGTAACCCCCTTTAGAAACCTTTTCCCATGAGCTCTATGAGGCCATGGACTATAACAGCATGACATCTGACTGAGCATCCTGTGCTTTTCAAAAATGGTACAAACACATTTTTTTAAAACAGCTGGCATGCTTTCCTGGTTTCAGATACCTACTCTAACTTCTGAGGACTCTGATGGGCTGCTTAAGTATCTTGCAACTTTCTCTGATCTTGCTTAAGAACCAAAGTAGTATATTTGTGAAATGTAATTCTCTCCAACTCATTCACAGACAGTTTCAGCTCCTGGCTTTTTTTTTTCTTTTTTTCTGGCTTTTAACCAGGCCCTGTGTCTTTTTCTAAGAGAACAGCTTTATTCAGTCACCATAAATAAGAGGTTTGTCCATTTAGCAGTATTCAATTGCCCCGAGCTGTGAATCCATGCAGCATAATTTCTTTTGGCACCATTATAAATTATTATAAACATAGATGTGAACTGAAAAAACAAAATAAATTCACAGCAGCGTACATACTCTAGATGAAGTTCTTAAAATTGTTTTGACCAGAAATATATCTGCATATTAAAACAATATGAGTATCAGTCTGTCGACAAAACTAGAGTACACTGAGAGAACATGATTTTGGTGTGGATGAAACATGCATGAATGATGATTCACCCCATCTGTAAAAAAAAAAAAACCAACAAAGCACCTCCAAACAACAACAAAAATGAAAAACATGAGTTATTGTTCATAAAGCCTCAGTCTTCCTATAAAAAAAAAACAAAAAAAAAAAAAAAACAAACAAACAAAAAAAAAAAAAAACCAAAAAACAAAAAACAAAAACCTAACATGGTTTCCCTGCAAAAGACGTGATACAATGCCACCTTCTGGTTGAAATGTGAAGAAAAATATACCTGCTTTGTATTGAACATTTTTATCTACTCTCATGTGCTAAGCTGGATCACTTTGGGTACAATTTCACAAAAACCATACAGTCAGCTACTTGGACCGGCTTCTTTGGGACACGATTGTATCTCCACCACTGAACTTTCTTTCAGCCTAGACTTAAAGGCATAGTCTTGATACTCAACAGTTAAAGTTCAGTGCAAGTTTGCATTTTAGAGACAAGAATCTCTCTATTTCACAGACCAGCAATGGGTTTTGACCTCCAATTTTAACACACTCGCTTTTCATAGGCTATCTGATATTTTTATAATGTTTCCTTGTTCAAAGATTTAATAACTTTGGCACCAAAAATATTTTAAAATTAGGCCTTTGTGAATTTTCTCTTGAGAGCCTCATGTGTTTTTGGAGTCATATATCTACAAACTCCTAGCTGCAACATGCAGAGACATTTTCATAACAGCTTGGAGATGAGAAAGATTTAAGTATTTTCCAGTTTAATCAAAATAAGAATAACTTGCCACTAGGAAAGACAACAGTTCTTTTAAGATACATTCAATACCCCATATTTCCAGTCCTTTTAAACTTCCAGGCACTTTAAAATTAGTGACAGGACCAACGTAAAGATAGTGCTAATGTTTATTAAAGTTAATAGTTGGAAGAGATCCTGAATACACACACCACCTGCCATCCATATCAAATTTCTCTCATGCCCTACAATCCAGCAGCAGATTTTGGTGATTCCCTGCCACTTTTGAAGAAACTCTTAAGATTAGCTTCCAGATATTGAAGTTCTCCGTAAAACCTTCATATATTCCAGGATCATAAGGAGGGCATATATTTATAAGGAGGGAATATCAGTTTAGTGTCCCATACCTTCTCCCCCAGGCTGCATTGTCCTACAGCACATGGGTTTGCAGAAATCTTCTTTAAGGAGCTGAGCAAACACAGGAGCCCAAAGACTTGACCATGGTGGGCTGGACTGGTGTTGTCTCCCACTTCTGATTCACCAGCTCATTAGGGAATCTCACTTGCCTTTTCCATGCTCTCTGTATAGAATGGGGGATGGGAAAAGTGGGAGAGGTATGCAGGGAGAGGCAACTGCTACTTCACCAGTAGAGTAGCACAGAGAAGCTTCATGAATGCACCACTAGGACCCAGCCCACAATTATTGCAATTTATTTCTATAGTTTTACTCTAACTAATACCAGAATTGCTCCTGATGGGTAGTAAATTCCTAAATAAGAATTTTAGCTCTTTATATGATATGAGAATGAAGCTGATCAATGGAAAGAATTATTGTACTGTAAAACTGCAGCCATGAGGGCACTGTGACAATTACTGGATATTTATTCAACTGATTTTCCTTGAGGAATTTTAATGAGGATTTCACACTCCATAACCGCAAGCTTTAGATTCTGTCAGTAAAAATGTTAAATGCTTCTGTTAAAGTAACGTGACACTGTTTTTGTTGCAGTACTGCTTGCAAGGGAATATTTTAGTGAGATGAGAGCATGGCCACTTTTTTCAGATGTCCTGAGAACATTTGCAATTACTTTATGTTGCGGCTGAATCCCTTAGAATGCCACTGAACCCAGAGAAAAATGGAAATGCCAGCCCCATAGTGGGACAGTTGAGGAAATTCCTTCAGCTTTCCTTGAGTAAATCTCCTTTTGCTCAGCACGTGGCTGGCAACAACATTGTGTGTGATGAACAAAGAATGTTTATGGTCGGACTGAAGCTGCAAAATTCACCAATTTTATGCAGAAAGCTCCAAAGTTAAATAATTTGTTTGCAATTATGGCCACCATATATTAATCACAGAATCACAGAATGGCAGGGGTTGGTAGGGACCTCTGAGGATCATCAAGTCCAGCCCTATTGTTACTATTACACAAAAATTAAGACTTAGGACTCCCAGTGCTTAAATTTAACCTCATTACTATGGCAGTAGGATCCAAATAAGAAGAGAGATCAATAAAAGCTTTGGAAACTCAGTTCATGTCCTGCACTCAGCCACTGATATACCCCACAATGTTCAAGGGCTTCATTTTTCTATGCTTCTCTTCCACTCATCTTGCAGATTGTAACTAATGTTCTCAGAAAAGCTTGTCTCTCACTACATGCCTCTACTATGCTTTGTTTAATGAGTTGTCAAATTCACTGACACCTCTGAGTTTAACTGTACTATACATAATAACATAATAATTGATAATGCACAGAAATCATCCTTGACAAACTGAAATTCAGTGGGTTTTATTCCAGATAGCCATAACTTTCCTATGCTTCTGACATGGACTGCCCTGCAGTTGTTCACATAAATGTCCCAGAACTGTCAGACAACATGGCAGTGTTTAAAATGCAAAATGTGAAAGTGTATTTCAGGTAATCTGCTCTAAATCTTTCATTGCTGTGGTCATTTGAGTATTTCCATGTATATGGCATAGTTATGGTCTGCTTTTTCTGCTTGAATGTTTAAAACAAATAATCACCAAAAAAAGTAAGTAGAGCTGTGTGACCTCCTTGAACACAACAATATACATCTGGTTTTAAGCAATTAGGTGCTTATACCAAACCACTGCAATTTACAGCTCTGTGAAGCAGAACTGAAATTTCAAGTTGGGGCTTAATATTTCTTCTTGGTGTAATTCATCTAAATTTTCTGAGATTACACCAGAAATTAATATAGACCAGCCACAGAAAATTACTATCTGCCACTTTGGGTTTTGAAATGTGTTCTGAAAGGAAAACATTTTTCATATAGCAGACTTTAATGTCTCTCTGTCATAGTAACTGAAGTTTTGGTCATGCAGACATTTCATGGGGATGACTCTCCCTCATTCAGTCAGTCTCACCAGCTTGATAACTGGATAAAATAACTCAAGGGAATAAAAACCTGAAAGATTTTTGTTCCACTCCAGCAGCTGGCCATATCTTTTAGAAAAGCATATCAAGAAAGCATCACACATTAAAATAGGTGTAAGTGTTTGGTTGAAGAGAAATCTCACTACTTTAAAAGGGAGAGAAAGAAAAATGAAAATTATGAACTTTAGTAGGGGTGGAAAGGGAAATCAAAATGACCAACAGTGAAAAAAAGTAAAACCAAAACACCTATAAAGAACAGGAAGTGTCAAAATAGATTACAATTAACTAAGGTAATATATATCTTGGAGCAGTTATGAATGAGCCTAAAACTAAGAGTAAACTTTCTGGTGTAATCTGTAATGGTGATTCAGAAGCCTTACATGAAACCAAGCTCTCCAAATCTCTCTCCTTTCCTTTGGGAGGTAGCTGTCACTCTGCTGGCACAATAAAATGGCAGTTAGTAATGGAAATGGGTTTAGGTGTTGGTGTTTTGGGCAAATACTACATGGAAATAAATGTTGCTGCATTCCTATGCATGACATAGCAGCGGCCAAGGGACCAGCCCTCTAATCACAACCATCACCTCCATGCATGTAAATGAACAGGCTACAGGCTGAAGCACTGCCCTCTGCCCATGGAGAGGGCACAAAATACCCTCCTGGACTGGACATGAATCAAGGGATAGTGGGCTGGAAGCTGGATGGCAGGAGTGAAGCCATCCTGGTTTGAGTGGGAAGGAGCTGCTGCCATGTGTGCAATGCCATTTGGTCTTGGAGTGAAGGGATGGGGGTTGCCCTGTTTTATGCACTAGCCAAGGGGATTTCTGTAAGTGAGAACCACATCTAATTAGCAATAGCAACATACCAGAAGTAAACCAGCACAGTATCCAGCCTACAGCAGTGACTGACATCTACTGCTCCAGAGGAAGATGGAAAAGGGGACTTGACTCAGCCAGAAGTAACATACACTGCACAGGAGAGAGAAAGTCCTTGCTAATAGTGTCTGTGGGGACTGATGCGTTCCTCAGGCTTACACTGCCTCACATACCTCCCAAGTGTCTAGCTAGGAGAAAAGGGATGACAGCTCTGGCTCATGGGAATTCACTCTCTCATGGGAATTCACCCTCTGCTTTCTCTTGCAGCTCTCCTTCAAATCAACTTGCAAATAAGCATGTGGGGAGATCACTCCTCTGCATGGCCAGGCGAGATTAGAGACAGCGTTTCGTTTGTCTGATGAAAACACCCACTGAAGTGAATGACTACAAAAAGTCAGTTATTCGTCTGTTAAAATAAACTGCTTTTTTATAAAAAAGGAAAGAACAAAACAAAATTTCCATTTAAAAAGTCATTAAACAAATTTTAGTTTAAAAGCATTTATCAGCACTGAAGGACCCAAAGAAAGAAAGAGTAAAGAATCCATAATCAGTAAAAAAAAAAAAAAAAAAAAAAGGAAAGCATTTAAAACAAGTTGCTTCAATAAGTGTGCAAATTTAATTTTTTGAATTTCTCTTTTATATCCTTCCTCATTGATATTCATGGGGCAGTTACCATTATTGTCAAACAAAGATTAAAAAATTGTATTTACTCTTGCTGGAAAACACAACTATAATTTGTTATGAACGTACTCGATTTAGCACAAAACGCTTTACAAAACTTTCATAATGTAACCCAAAACAAGTTTTAGTAATTAAAGAAAAAGGAAAATGAAATTTAATCTTTGGAGTTTTAATCAAAGAAGACATTTTTCTAGTTTTTGAAAAATAGGGGATTCTTTGTTTTTAGGATCAAGCTAATCTATCATGATTGTTGCTTTGATTTAATTTTTTTTTCTTTTTACTGGGAGTCATTGTTAAACACTAAAAGAAAAGCTTATTTTGCAAATCTCAAAGATCAACATTCTAACATTTCTAAAATTAAGCTTTTTTTCTTCAGAAAATTAGGGAATTAAATGTTTCTTTTTTATATAATATGTTTTACACTTTATTCAGCTGAATTTCTCAGTCCCCTGAAAAGCTCCGGTTTGTACTGTTCACCCAAACCAATTAGCACAATTTCAGTAAAAAACAGGAGCTGCTTCCTACTTGTTTGGAGTTCAGATCTGCACCTGAAGACGCGGGACATATTTTGAAAATGAGTGTTTATTTGCTTGGCTTGGCTTGGCTTGACTTTGCTTGGTTGAGTAAAACCAGGCCAAGTTCCAGCAGATCCTGGAGTGACTTATATGTTTGGCTGGAAACTCCTGAATGCCTTTCTGACAGCTTTCAGACTGAATGCTAAAACCTCTCAGCACGTAAGAACAACTCTGCTGGTCAGGCCTGCTCTGAAAGGCCCCAAACACAGGACAAGTTCATCCAGAACCTCTCATAATACAAGCAGAAAGGTAATTTACCACCCCAGATTTCAGGATTCTGAACTACACCCATCAGCGGTGGCCTGACAAGAAGTCAGCCCTTATGGCTGCTACTACAGTGGAATACACAGGGGAAAGACTGCTGCTGGGAATGGACACCCTCCCTCTGTCCCCAACACTAGCAACTGCTCCAGATACCTAAGGAGAGGCAAATATGAATTTCCAAAATATGTCAGAGGGAAAGCAGGCATAGAGACATAAGGGTGATCATGAGACCAAAGGATTATTAGGTTCACATCCTGCCTCTAGTGGTGAGGCTGGGGAAGCATGCAAATGAAGACAGGCGTTTACATTCTACTTGCTTCTAGTTATAAGATCCAAGATTTCTTGAGCTTTCTTCTTCCTCTGTAGATTTATCCAGCCTCAATAATTCTGTAATTCTGTGATTATTAGTTCTGTTTAAAGAAGCTGTGTTACCTTATTTTGTAGACTGCCTTATCCAGATTTATATATGTTTGAAAGAGCAGAGCTCCACAATAATCCCTGTGGGTTTCCACTGGTGCATCAATTAAGAAAACCAGCCAGTCCCCCCTTTCAGGTGCTTTTCTACCTCCAACTTTGCTCTTTAAACATGCTAGGACTTTTCATTTTGTGCTACAGAACTTCATTTCCTTAAGAGCCTTTGACAAAAATGTCATCAAAATCCTTCTGGAAAACCCAATATAACATTTCAACAGGATTTTCCTGTCCAGTGCTGATTGATTCCTTCAAAGGAATCCACATTTTGAAGAATAATTCCCTATGTAAACAGAGTGCTTCTGTCCTACTCAGTAAATCGTATGTAAGTACATTCATTAGTTCTGTTCCTTATTATAACAAGTACCTATTTGCTAAATTCAGATGCCAGATTTACTAAGATTTATGTATTCTCAATTCCATCATTGTCTCGTTTAAAAAAAAAAAAAAAAAAAAAAAAAAAAAAAAAGAAAGAAAAATTATGTAATTTTAGTTTCATAAGCAAGGGGGAAAGTTTAGAAGACCATATGCTCCAATTAAGAGTTCATTCATTTCATAGCTAACTTCTTAAGCAAGCACCACATACTCTGGCTGATTTGTTACTATTTCTAGATTAAAAGAAAACAAACAAATAAACCCAAAAAACTACTTTCTAACTATCGTTACCCATTTTCTTCAAAAACCTCTTTTACTCTTATACGGACACCAGTTCATAAAGATCTTCTGAAATTTCCTATTTAAAAATACTCTGGATAAAGAATTCTCCTAGCCTCCAGCTGTGATTATGGCTTTAAACAATTAAATTTTCTTTCTGCTTTTACAGATGGATCATCCATTGTTCCCTGCATAGTGTCTCATGCAGTTGAAAAAGCATTTTTAAACTCTAGCAAAGAGTGACAGGATGGCCACCCCATAAAACAAATCAGCTATGGTACTTTCCCGTCTGTATTACTGTCATATGTTAACACAGGAAAAAAGAGATGTAATAAAATATTACTCAAAAATAATTATTTCTTACTTAATGTCCAGTGAAGTGTGTGATGGTTGTAATCTTGACTTCACAGAATTTATTTCCATCATGTCACAGCTATTCACATACAGCCACCACAGAGTGAGGACAGGCCTACCTGCTGTGGAATATCCAGGGGAGATTTGTGGAACACACACCCAGTACACTCTCCTAATTACCAGTCCCCTTTTCCTCCTTTAGGGAGATTCCTGACAATGGCTGTCTTTGTTACTCAGGCAAAACTCTTCCCTTTATCTTCTTCGCCTTCCCCAAAAAGCATCTGTGAACTCTGAACCACAACCTGGCCCCATTTGTTTTATTAACAAAATATGACAAGTCAGTATAAACATGGCCCATCTCAGGAAAGCTCAGTTTATGATTTAAAATGGGGTAAAAGTAGAGATTGGATACTGCTGAACCTGACTTTGAAGTTGCCATATTTAAGTTAAACATTAGTGAAATCAGAGTCTTTTGTTTGAAGCAAGAGTTGATAAATAAAGCAAAAAAGGAATAACACAAAGAAGATTCAAATACACAATGTCTACACATACTTGCATAGATAAGAGTGCTCCTCACCACTCAGAGCCAAAGGCATTTCCCTTCTCACTGAGGTTTTTGCTGGAAAGAAACCTAGCTGTGCAAGCTAGAATAATGCACTTCTTTAATTTAAATCTTTTGGGCAGTGACTCTAAAATGGTCAGAGCCCACTTGGCATGCAGACGCCACACAGTGACAAGTATGGGCATAATGCCTGAGAGCCATAGCTTCTATGTAGCTTAGCCATTGAATTGACTGATAATTCCTTCCATTAAAAGCAAGACAAACATCTACTGGTGTAGGAAAAAGGTAGCTGTCAACAAGTGCCACACATGGCTGTGAAATTTTGCTTCCACTCATAACAAATGAGCAGCTCTTTTGTGAGAGGATAACAGCATAACAGTGGAGGAAGTTGTTTTCCATTGTATGTCAAGGGCAATACCAAATGCTGTCATTTGTTTGTCTCAGTTTTGGCTAAAAGTCAAAAGCCAGAGAAAATATTTTTAGTATAAAATATTTCAAAGGGAAATGATAGATATCTATAGAATAGTAAATTTCCACTATTTTTCCTTTTAAAAAGACCAAAAAAACAAAAAACCCCCAAAACTTAGAAGAACTGTCAAAACACTTTCTGGAATTTTTACAATATATTCCTCATTTCAAAACTGGAGTTCATTCATAGATAAAGTATTAAAAAAAACAGCCAACCAACTGTAAAATCTAGAAGATCAGAATTGAAACAAAACACAGTGAACATATTGCAACATTTCAGCTAGTGCAGTCTGATTACCATTGAGTTATTACTGTTGGCAAAAATGCATTTTGATTTTCCACTCTGCCTTCAGACAAAGAATGCTGAAATAGTGGAAATTTTCACAGAACAGGCAAACTGATTCTCCTCCCTGTTCCAGCTGAAACCTTATCTCAGGATTATCCATTGCTCTCTGATATCTTTGGCCACACATTAACATGCGATGCAGAACAGAGGACGTTTTTACATTTGCAGCATTTTAAGGTGTACAAAACACAGACACCCTTATAAAAGAATCTCAAAGCTAAACAATAGAAGTGATACACACAGGAATACAGGATTTACAGCAAACTGGTATGTAACTTCAAATTTAGGACCCAAAGTGGCTCATAACTAGAAGGTCCAGTGGATCCTAGACTTGCTCTCAAATTTCTACATAGAAGTTGAATGATTTGAGGGCTTGCATCAACTACTCATTTTTATCAAACCTTCCTAGCTCATCCTCATCCCACTGCTGCTACCTCTACTGTTACCATGGTGGCCCCTTATTCACTCCATGGTATTGGTTTCCTTTGAAACTTAGATTTGAGTTCAGGATTTTACCGGTAACTTTCAAAGTTATTCAAGCCTTGACCCCTCTGTTCTTGCATAAACCAGTCCACCGTTTTGTTCCTTTTCATAACCTACTTTCTGTTTCTCGTTGATCTCTGCCCTCCCATCACTTTTCAACTTGGCTGTGTCAAAATACAATGTTTTTAGACAGGTGACCCCAAGTGTGGCGGAACTCCTCTTGATATCTACAGATTTGGGAGATAAACTCCATCCCTCTACCTCTCCAAGATTTTGATGGCCTGTCTCATAGGTTACACAGTGTAGTCAGGCCATGTGATACAGCTTTCATTCCTCCCAGACCTCTTACCTTCATAATTTTTTTCAGTTATAGGCAGGCTGTGTAAAAGAATCAGAGCTCAAAGAAGAATAAATTGGAGTCATCTGACTCAACACAAAGGTCATGTAGGTTACTGCTTTTGAGGAATCTGTGATAAGGCAATGGCTGAGAAAAATTAGTGACCCAAGCCAATATTGCTGTTCAGTGTGATTTATGGGAGAATCTTAAACAAATTTATAACAGGCACAACCCCCTTCATGCTGTGCTCCTTATCGTAAAGTTTGTGAGTGTTGTGTGCAATATTGAACATGCAAAGTTCCTGCCCTCTTGTTTTCCTAAAGAGTATTTGTAGCTGTTTTGACAGCCTAACTCTACCACTTAGAGCTTTCTCCCTACATAAATAACCTTAAGGACACTTCAAGAATGTTTAAGAACTAATTCCTCCCTGAATCCACTTCTAAAAGAGTATTCTTTGATTTTGAGAGAAATATGAATTAACTGGGGAAATGTCACTGTATTAATTGAGCTTGGAAAAATACCTTTGTTTTACTTATATAATTTTCTATTTCAGAAAACCCTGGAAACAGCTGCACAGCTCACATTGTTCTCAAACTGCAAAAGGAAAAAATGTCCTTTCATTTTTTTCTTATGTACCATCATTTTTTTCATTAGTGTTACAGGTTAGTTTCATCCTCATTATGAACTTTTTGACTACAATACCTAGTTGCAGTACCCAATCAGAACTGCAAAGTTGTTTCTTATTGTAAATCATTGTTTGCATTTCAGTGGTTTATATAACCAGAACTCCAGGATGGATAGCACTGAAGAAGCATTGAACAAGATGCCTTCTCTGGGATTCTTTTGTCACTAACTTCGTTATTCATTTCAGTTAAGCCAAGACTGAAAAATTAATGAGAACCTAATTCTAAGTATATATTGAACGTGCTATTACTGCTCTTACCAAAACACAGTTTTCTGTATTTTTGACCAAACTCCCCAGAGACAAGGTTCTAATCTAGGGCAGGAATGAAGTTTATACCTTGTGGAGCTAAATTTTCTTTGGGCAGGAAATGGAGACCCCAGTGTGGCTGAAGAACTTGTCCAGACTGGCTTTGAGTTTTGTAAAAACAAATAAACAAAAAAAGAATTTATTTGTGCTCTGACCTTAACTTCCCTTAGAAATAACTGTGTTTCTCTTTCTGCCAGTGAACACTTCTCACCTGATGCCAGCTTGTCATTATCCAAATCATCTTGAGAAGTCATGCAGTAGACACAGAAAACTTCAGCTGCTGCATTCAGATTTCTGCTAATTCTGAAATTGGTAAAAAGCAACCAGTAGTAATCTCTATTTTGCAAAAACTGAATTCAACTCCCTGTTTCAGCAGTTTCTGGAATTTAAGTAAAATAGTGTTTTCAGGGGTTTATTTGGAAAATCAGCACTCTCATTCTATTTACAGTTCACCTTCCCAGCTCTGACTTGTATGTACCATTTCAGGGCAGTCAAACATCCACAGTCATACAATAAATCCTAAATTTACATTGAATTTTATCAATTTGTAAAGTTTCCCAGGCTCAGGTGATTTGGAACTTTCAAGGAACAGCTCAGTTAAGCCTTGCCTTGGACAGAACAAAGATTTGATAAATGTTTCTCTCTTCATACCCTCCTAAATTGACTGCAATGTCGTAAAAAATGAGTTGGAATCCAAATGGGTGAAATTCACAATAGTATCTCTAAAACATATGGGGTTTTGCTAAAGAGAATGATTCTTCATCAGTCTCACACAGTAGGTCCTTACAGGCACAATCAAGCACTGCTTCCAAAATTTGCTTTCTGTATACTTTACAGACTTGTTCAGTGATGCACACTTGTTGGGTTTGCTAACTAGCAAATATGGATACATACATTCCTCAGGACAGCAGTATCCCACAGTATAAAGAACAGCTCCAGGAATTCTTTTTCCCTACTCTTTTCCAGATCTTCTGATGTGTTACAGATGGTCATTATTATTTCTATTTTTGGTTTCTATTCCTTTTATCTTTGCCCCAGTAAAGTATTTCACCACTGCATATTTGTACTGTCAGATTGCACACTTCTGGAATGTGGGATCGTCTCTTCAGTTCTTTGCCTAACTTACAGATAAATCCTCACTTTTGCTGTCATTCCACTTCTGAGAATCATCTTACAAATGCCATACTTTTTCATTCTCCCTATATCTCAATCTCCATAGTTTAGAATAATTTTCAGTCCTACTGTTGTTTTTCCCTCATTTTTCATTTCTAATTTACAATAAAATGTAGGAGGTGTCCCTGCCCATGCACAGAGGTTGGATCTTGATGATCTTTAAGGTCCCTTTCAACCTTAATCATTCTATGATTCTATGATATGAATACACAAATATTCAGAATGCACACTGTCCTTTAACATAAACTTGGTTCTAGAAAGCACCTGAATCTGGACAAAAGGTGTGATCCCACAGGATTTCCATTGCTTACATCACCACCAGGTTTGTCATAGGTTTGGTTTTTTCTTCCCAACATAACCTTACAGTGATGAAAAAATTTCAGACACATTGTTAAGATTTTCATTTCTCTTTTTGTAGGATCAAGACAATCTCCTAGATAACTATCCTATCCTTATTTTCATAGGGATCTTTCTCTTCACACAGTAGAAGATGACTTTCTGTTATCATCACATAATATGATACAGATTTTAAAATCAATAGTACTGTAGGAAAAAACTAATCACAGAATCAGCTGGGTTGACAGGGACCTCTGAGATCATCAAGTCCAACCCTTGATCCACTACCACCGGGAAATGAAATCTGTTATCTATTCCTGGCACTAAATTACTGAAATAGTCCATTTACACTACTCTGCCATACTGATGCACAATTTACTTTGAGACTCGTTTGTTTGGTCTTGCTATGATTCATTTCACAAATGTCGTCATTATTCAAACAGATCTTCCACTGTAGACATACTTTATATTGCAGTCTTATCTCAACTGTTTAATAAGCTAATGCATTTTAGCACAAATATTCTTTATCATTTGCAATCACACTACAAGTCCATTCATTCTGAGCAATATAGCAAGAAACATTTTATTCAGATCTTACATCCTTCTGAAGATAAACATGTTTATCAAAATTTCTTGTTATGGTTTGTGTTTGTGGGATGAGGTTAAAGAAATGACAGATTCACTTTGGAAAATATATTTCTCCAGAATGTTTTACTTCACTTCTGATCCCAAGAGCTATGGCTTCAATGTGTTTGAAAAGACTTCTATACTGGCAACAGGAGTGCGAGTTTTAATTTGAACAAAACAGGTATTATAGAAGAAGCTGCATATGAAAGCAAGCAAAAAGCCTTTGAGGTTCAAGGGGCCTTTATTATCTTCCTAAGGGGCCTGTTTAGCTCTGGCACAAAAAGTAATTTATACACATCTAGTTTTCTTTATTTTCACAGGAATAATTATTTCTTCCTGCTACAGTTTTCCTTCTTTTGCTGCGTTCTCCCCAGTGCAGTTTAAACTCTTTGTAATAAATAGTTACAAAACACTGCTTGCAACATTAATTTCAAAGAGGTATCTCGACATTCTTTGAAGGTGGCTTTAGTTCAGTGTATGCAGTATTTCTCCTGCATTAAAAGTTTTTCCAAATTTAGTTAGCTATTTTTATCAAAGGTGAATGAAATTGCTGACAGTACAAGAAGCAGAAAATACAGGGTCTCAAAAATGTAAAAAAGAACAGATCACAGATGATAGTCTAGGTTGTGGGTTATTGTAAGTTGCATACACTCCTGATAGAAGTTAACTATCTATCTAATATTCTTTGGGGCATCCTTGCTACACTATCTTTACTTACACAGTTCAAATGTAAATCTAGATAGCATAAAAAAAGGCCAAGGTGGCAGGGCAAAGAAGGCATCCAAAAATGGTCTTATATTAATGAATTGATGTGCAACATAGATTAAAAACCCCTACCCTTTTGTAGATCTAGCTGGGTTAATTTGTGTATGTGATTAATCTCTGGGTTGAAGCTGGGAAGCTGAAAAGAGAATATAGGGAGTGGCAACTCCTGCACTGAATGACCTCCTAACCAATTCATGTAGGGCTATGTAACTATAAGAAGGAAGAATATTATTTTTCCAAAGCTGTCAGCCTTCTTTGCTCAGTTCAGGGTTGCAAAAAGAAGCTACACATTTTCTATTTCCTACACATTATTTAATAACACACGATGCTTCTGTAATTTAAGATTCTCTCATTACTTTGATAATGATTGAAGCAGAATACGATCTACTTTCCTTTTCCTTTAAAAGCTGTTTTACATCTGCTGCACAGAAAACAAACCATAAAATGTGGTTTTGTCAGTTTTATGCAAGTAGACAGGACTTAAAGACATGTGGGGTTAAAGGCTGAAACACTTTCAATTCATCATCCTGCTCTTATGCTCAAGCATTTGGCTGTTTAATTTTGCAAGCACAGGATAGTAATTAACTGTGGAAATTGAGAAATTAGAAATCTTTTCAAGCTCAAGTGTTTGTATAAGGGCGCAATTATAGAAAAATTAAAAAGTCTAGATTCAAGGGGTGTAAGGGGACATACAAGGACTGAAATGTGATTTGCAAGTGTAGCTACCAAAGTTGGAATCTGTTAAATGTTTTCTGACCATAACTCCTCTATGTGTACATGGGAGGCATTGTTCTAAAAAATGCCCTTAAAATAATTGAGCATTTCTCCATAACTTCATAGGTTGTTGACTTTGTTTCCTTGAATATCCAGTACCTCTGAGGATTTCCAAAATTTATTATTATCCAGCTCCATTGTCACATAAAGAAAGTAAAAAGCACCAAGCTGAACATTCCATAAACATATAATGAATATTTAAACATTGAAAATTGTGACTGCTGCAAAGAAATGTTAAGCTTTACTAAATTCAACACCATAATCTTGATATGGGATTTCATTTCCAGAAGGACAATCACATTTTGTAATTACAAGAAACTGCTGCATTTTTTCATGTAAAAAATTGCAAAAGCCTGTCATTCCAGAACTGATCCTCCTTCCAAAAAACAAAATGGAAAGAAGGGTGCACCTTTTAATCGGGAGCTTGAAACTCTTCTTTATTTCCATTTCTTCTTCTTTCAGTGTTGTCTTTCTTGCTCTCCCCTTGATCCACATGTGAAACTAACTTGAGAAGTCTGCCCCCTCCTCATCTGTTATGAATGATCACCACCTCACATGACTGATACACAGGTTACAGGTCATGCAGATTCAAAGCCAACACCCCTGCTGACCAGGGCATTCCTGCATCCCCCAGTTATCAGCTCAGATTCAGCTCAGGGAAAATGTAGTGAACTCAAGACAAGACCTTACAAATTCATCCAGCAATGTTTGATGAAATCTGGAGAGCTCTTTCTAAAGACAAATAGTCAGGCAGGTATTTATGAACTAATTTTATTTCCCACTAGTCTTCCAAACATATGTCACAGCCATGTGGAACACAGGACTGACTATGGCAATCCTTTTCATAGAGCCTGCAAAAAAACAAGCCTTGTGATTCATTTTACACAACTCTAGGATTTTTCTTTGGATCAGAGAATTTTCTGTGGGTTGAGAATTTTAAGATCTGACTCTCACTTTCTGGAAAGCTACATTATGCATGAAACTTGAAACGTTTGCTTGCAATGATGAAAAGATACTGTCCACATCCTGTTTCATATACTCTTTGTGCAATCCAGGAAATACAGATGTTGCCCTGGCTTTCTTTTTCGTTGTAAATACCACTCTCTTGAAAACAAAAGGATGAAAAACGTTGCTACAGTGATCTGGGGACAGAATATGGAATTAAGTAGAAATAGTTACATGAAATCTATTTACAAAGTTACTCTTCGTAGCTGACTCAGAAAAGTTGGCATTGGCTATCAAAAAGAATTTAAAGTAGCTCCACAAATACGTTCTGTGCATGCTTTGAGGTTTACAGAAATATGTTATTCTTTATTTGAAATATGTTTATACATTAGAAACAGTATTCACTTAGGAGCAGGGGCCCATTTTGGTGTCAGCAGAAAGTCCCAATGAAGGAGTTCTACAATCAAAAACTGCTCTGCCAGTGCTGCTTCTTTCATTCAGGGCATATGGCTCAGGAATACCTTCAAAAGAAGACATCTGCCAATATTAACTGTGACTCCATTACTGAAATTATACCAGCAAAACTTTTCCATGCTCCTACCCTCCTGAAGAATGGCAGAGGAAGGATTCCCCTAGAAAGGAAAATGAGACAACTATTTGTCAAGTATCCAACCATGCTGCAGTGAAGAATGGGACAATTTTCTGCTTTCAGAGAAGGGATGGATTAGGCTGCTTTTAGCTTTTTAGTTTCTACTGACCATTCTGCTACAGAGCATATACCCCAAAATGTAAATTCAGGGGCAGAAAAAGTATTCTACAAAAGGAAATAAAATTACAGTGTAATTTTGAATGAAGCAAACTCAAGTGGCAATACCAGTCAAATAGAACAGTGGTAACGGGAATGAAAGTGAAAACTTATGAGCAGTTTGGGTTCTCACCCTCCTAGACTCCTCTGAAGCAACTTGCTGAGCAGGTAGCATGGTGTTCTAAAAGTAATCAGTCTGGTACATAGGAGGAGGGGGAAAAAACTCTTTCAGCTTCTTGCTGTATTTTATCAACTTCGTATTTCATTGTGAATATATGAGGTAGAGTGAAAGCCAAAGAGAAGGTGAAAAAATTCAGTCACTCAAAGAATATTTATTTTAATCATCTTGATTAGCCTTCATTGTTATTATGTCAAGCAATTTTTATTTTGTCTGTGGAATATACCATCTCAATAGGCCAGATTTTCAAAATGACTCAATTCAGTGTACAATTATGTGAAGCAAAATTTCTTGCGTGTTCCCTTCTTCATGTTAGTGGTTGAGAGCAAAATGATGGAAATGGCACTAACATTAATAAGCCTATATATATATATATGTAATATATATATAAAGTAGACACAATCAGAACACAATTTAGGGTTTAAAAGTTATTATTTTTTGACAGAAAAGGTAGCTCACAGAAGAGCACAGAGTGACTTAAGCATCTATGAATGGAGATCACACTAGCTCTCTGAAAACTTGACCAACATTAAATTTGCAATAATTCTTCTATCTTTCATTTTAACTAGCTAGATTCAATGTTAAATGTGTTTGGTAGGCTAGATATTTTTATCTCTCAGAGCTCAACATTCAGGGAAAAGTTATTTCTGCAGATCCTTCAGATGAACTGAAAATCTCCAGTGAATATTCACCTCTTGTTACACACAGTGAACTTTCATTAATATTGATACTGGTTTGGTGCATAGAATACAAAATACAGATATATACTGCAGCTCATGAAATACAACTTTTCTTCCTGTATAAAACTTCAGCTCTTCTATTGATCTTGATCTTTTGCTACCCGTCCTCCACAAGGGGAAGGCTAAATTGCTTGCAGACTTCACTATAAAATTATAAATTGAGGACAAAAAAAAAATCAATGATGGAGACCTGTAGTGGTTAATATATCACTAACAAACAAACTTGCTCAATTTTTCCATGTGTTACTTGTTCATTTTTGTAAAAGAAACAGAAAAATAGCTTTAACAATATAAAAGTGAAATATGGTCCTTTATTTCTCGGGAAGAGAATCTACAAATTTAACAAATTTAATCATTAAACCATAATTATACTCTGAACACTGGAAGGTTTTGCAGTAAAAATATCAGGTTGAGATTAAGTCAATAAAATTAATCATTCATGACCCTAAAGGAGCAGAAGGGTTGAAAAATGCTACAAAATTGAAAGCTACCATGAGCAAAGGGACTTGGGGAATTCATTTTAATTCACCACAGCCAAGTTCAAATACAAGCTGTTCTTTGTTATTCAACTTGAGGTATTATTTTTCATGCAGACGCTCACATCTGACCAAGACATAATCACATACTGTAGAGTTTTCTTTATCTGATTTTAGAAGTTTCCTGTTTTAGCTATATATTAACAATGAACTGCATACGGATAGCGTGGTGTCATGGTGTGGACTATATTCTGCTCATATAACCACATCTATCAGAGTATTGAGTGCCTCAAAGCTGGGACTTGAGCAATTGGTAGTAAAGTTGGCCTTAAGTCACTACTCTCTCCCTTACATGGTCTTAACAGACATTTTATATTGTGAATTCTTTGCTTTTCCAGCAGAGCAGAGAGCTCTCCTCCAGTTGCCTCAGAGAAGGTTACGAATTACAATAACCCCTTCTCTCTCATCTGTGTTTAATGATTGACTGTACTCTTTAAAGTAGTAGAAAATTTAAAATTTTCAACCCCCCAAGGTACATTCTCTCCATGAGGAACTGCAAACAGCAAATGCAGCTATCTCCCCTGGAAGGATCCACATGTTATGATGATGGGCAGAGACTTTTTAATAGAAATTATGTAAGAAATGTGGTGTGATTTAAAGGCTTGAGAACGACACAGGAAAGGTTGTGCAAAGGACACATGACCAACCACCTAAGAAGTAATTTGAAATTCAAATAGAACATGCTTGTTCTTTTGGATATGAAGTGACCTGATCCATCTGCTCTGAAAATCAAGATGTGCCTGTGCACTGTGGGACTGTGCATTACGGGTGAATTTTAATTTGGCTGCCAAGACTCAGGTTCTTCCTCTAGCCCTGAGAAAATTAAAAACAATTAATGAGGTCTCTTTGTGCTTCAGCATAGTATGTTAGACATCTGATTTTACAGCTATGAAAGTGGAGACACCTGTATTTGACGACTTCGAAGTAATGGAGAGAATTGCTTAATACATGATGTAAAGTAACACTTCCAAGTGAAACCAACCAAAGTTCAATTTTGTTTTTCAAGGAGTGCTTTGAAAAAATATCAACTCGGGAACTATTTGTGTTACCAGAAATAGTGAGGTAGAGCGTGCTGAAAATGTATATATGCCATGTCCCATTCATAAGCAAAATCAGTGACCACATCCAATATCTGCAGCAAAGAAAAATTCAATGAGGAAATACTCTGTGATAGCACAGCTCCATATTCTTTGCCTGGCATGGCTTCTTTTCCAGAATATTTGCAAGCATTAGCTGAAACTTTTGTTTATTTGTAAGATTTCCACTGAAGCTAGCTTAAATAGACATATTTTTTTAAGATTTCCAGAAATATAGAAGCCACCTGAAGACAAGTTTATTCCTGAAAAGACATTTATGAATTTACATCCAACATAAATAAAGTGCAGTTGAGCAAGTAAGATGGAAAATGTGCATTTTTCAGACAAAAAAATAAACATTTTTTTCTAGTCAGTTGATGTACAAGTACCACAATTTAAAATTTCAAAACATAACTTTCTGCATACCAAGTTGAGACTGAAATTCTGTTTGAAAAACAGAATGTGTAAGTGTTCTTGATAGAGTGGATTTTTGTGGTTCTTTTCAACATGGAAGATGCTAACCTTCCACTCGATTTGAAAGGTAATCTTTACTCACATTTCCCTCTTATTCTTACTCATATAAAAGACCTTCTTAATGAGCTGTTCCCTGGCATCCACTTTCAGGTAAATTACCATTTCAAGTCAAAGACTTGAAAATCCTTGAAGAAGAACTTCAGGATTTAATCTAATCCATGGAATTAACTTCTTGTCACCTAGGTATACAGGTGGAAATGGAACTTTATTTTAGCCTGCCAACTCTTAGGTGGAGAGCACTGAAAAGTATTATAGTTTTACTCCAATCACTCTATGGTAAAGATAGAGGGCTTTCTTCTAAGTCCCTGCTTTCAGGACTTGCCTCAGCTATTAGCTTGGGTCTGAAGTATTTTGCCCTTGTTTCTATCCCCAACTATGTTTCCCATCTTTTGTACTCTTCATGTTTAAAGAACATCCAGCTATTGCTTTAGATACACAAGACCTGAAATAGTGTAAGGCTATTTATTTAGGTGGGGATCTGTTAAGATATCTTTGGAATAGGTTATGTAGAAAATATCTGGCTTTAAAATATCAGATCTAGCATCTGTGCAGTTTCCTGTGAGGAAAAGAGAACATTTTTGTGATAGAAAAGCTGTGAAAGAAAAGAATAAGATACAAACCATGCTATTTTCAAAGATGCATAAGGTCTTGGTCCAGAGCTAGTTAGAAGACAATTTTCCACATCTAAGTGAAACTCCACTTGTGCTATTAACAGGAAACTGCATTCATGCATCTACAGTCATTAGTCTTATCATTAGATGGGCTCATGGAATCTTCTGGGAATATAAAATGAGTGACCAATGAGGAATGTGACACAAAGATGTTGATTCTGTAGTCCATCTGGACTAAAACTGCATTTCTTATGCACAGGAAAATGAGATGACACATGTATGCCTGGTTTGTTAAAACTAAAGAAAGATAATATAGTTCTTTTGAATATGATTTTCTCTGAAATAGTACCTATAGATTGTTGCTGTATTCAAAGACACTAAAGCTTTAAGGAATAAAACCATTATAATTTTTTTAGCAGTAGAATTTAGGTGTGGTTTCCCAACATGCTCACGGAATAAAAATGTTTGGAAGGAGTTAGCTAATGGTTTCTGAGCTGTGATGTACCACTCCCTAAAATCTCTAACAGCATTAGCAGCCAGTCTGTATTATTCCACGATTTATGTTATTAACTTTCACCCACACTAATACTTATATCATCTGTGGTATTTACCTAGTTTTACTTTACAGTAAGAATTGGATGCAGAGGGGTAGGTTCATTAGTGTCTGTTACATACAATGATCTAGATTGACGCTCAGGCTGTATAAGTCCCTGCACTGCCAAGCACCATAATCCAGAAGAGTTAATCAGAATGAACATTGTGCTATTCCTCTGCCCAGTATCTTATATATCTACCCTAAATAAGAGTCTGCGCTAGCTGGGTTTGGTTTTATGTGGTACAAATATTTTAATATTTTCAATGTTATCTGCATTTGCATAGTATCCAACACAGTCTCAGCTAAGGGTCAGGACCCCCTGTACTAGGCAGTGGACAAACACAGAATAAAGTTCCTGTCTTGAAGGACTTAGTAAGGCAAAATATGGAACAGACACACATTTTCAGAAGGGGAGGAGTAGAGAGCTACTGAAACAGCAAGAGGCTATTTGTTCATCAGACAGAATGAAATCAGCAAATCTGTTTCAACTGTTGTATAACTTCTGCTCTCCATTCCCTGCAAAATATTCACAGGGATGCAGAGTAACTCTGATGGCGCAATTTTTATGCACTGTAGATTGAATTTGCACCCCTTGCCTCTGGATACCAAGACAGAGTTCTCTGCACCATGCATACTATAACATATATATATCTGTTTGGAAAAGAATGGTAATTGCTGTAAAAATAATTGGAATCCAAACCCCTGTGCTAAACCACATATGCTGAAACACAAAGGCTTACTGCTATACAAACACACCCAGAGAGGTTCAAGGGTGTTCACTCACAGTCCTACCACCTGAGAGCTCTGCAAACAAAGATGGAGGAACCGCTCCAGAACAGATGATGAGAGGACTTTGTCCTACCTGTGAATTATGGTTGTACATCCTAACCTCCCAGGCTCACTTAATTCTCAAAAACCAGTTTACTCTATCTCTGTGCAAGCATTAAATTCACACATGCAGACATAGCTGTTCCTTCCCTTTAAATTATGTTCCTTATGAAGCCAAGGTGAATTTCTACTGTGTGTAGTTTTGGGTGCCACAGTCCAAAAAGTATATAGAGCTACTACAGAGTGTCTAGAGGAGGGCTATGAGGTTGGTGAAGGGTTTAGAGGGAAAGCCATATGAGGAGCAGCTAAAGGTACATGGGCTGTTCAGCCTGGATAAGAGGAGACTGAAGGAAGACCTCATCCCAGATTCCTGCTCCCTCCCTAGGGAAGGAGCAGGAGCAGGTGCTGACCTCTGCTCTCTGGTGACTGATGATAGGACCCAAGGGAATGGTAGGAAGATGTGCTGGGGGAATTTCAGGTTAGATATTAGGAAAAAGTTTTTCACCTAGAGAGCAGTTGAGCAATGAATGAGATCCCCAGGGAAGTGGTCACAGCACCAAGCCTGCCCGAGTTCAAGAAGAGTTTGGATGACACCCTCAGACACATGGTGTGATTCTTGGGGTGCCCTACACAGGGACAGGAGCTGGACTTGATGATCCTGATGGGTCCCTTCCAACTCAGCAGATTCTATGATTCTATGAATTTTATTTCTAAAGACTTTCATGGAAGCTCACAAGCAGAAATATAGGAAAGCCAGTTTCTAGACGCACAACATCCATGTAAGATCTTGAATATTTAGCCATCAAGCATCTAAATCTTCACCATAAATTGCTGTAAAATCAAGCTAAGAATAGTCTCCATTTTCTCCAGTATTTCTCATAATTTGCTACACAGATTGCAGAAAAAGATTTCCCATGTTAAATAAGATTTAAAGAGCTACTGCTTCCTGAATACAAACAGAAGGAGACAAAACTTTCCATGTCTTGAAGGGCTGTTTAAAAAAAAAAATTAATACCAGGGAATTTGCCTATGAGCTAAGAAAAATGAAAAAGAAAGGAAAAACACAAAGAAAATAAAGAAAAAAGAAGGGGAAAAAACCGGGGAAAAATAAAAAAAGAAGAAAAAAGAAAAGGAAAGGAAAAAAAGGAAGAAAAAAAGAAAAAGGAAGGCAGAAAAAAAAATAAGAAAAAGAAAGGAACCTCATATTTTAAGCTTTAAATTTTGCATTCCTCAGGAATCCTTATTTAAACCAGACTTTGGAAACCTTCTGTAGTTTCAGACTGTAGAGCAACAATTTGTAATGCAAAAGATATTTCCTTTTAGAGTACTAATCCAGATTCTCTCTTTTTTGTCTTGATTTAAGAATATTTTAATTGGAAAGATCACATTCTTTTTAGTCCACTTAAGCAAGCAGTTTTCTTCTAACCCATCTAGCTTTCTGTTAGCTTTGTTAACTACTTCATCTTCCTTCCTATGCACATACACGTCATGTCTGGAGCAGAGCTCAATAAGAACCACATGTTTCATATAAACAGTTAGATGCTTTGCATATAGATGGTGCTTAGCTGGAACAACTATAAAGGAATAAAACAGAAGGAAACAGTAGGTGGAACACTCAGCATTTTAGTAAGAAAGCAAGAACATAAGCAATTAATCATTAATATGGAAAATCTGGACAGCTATAGGAGGAGGAAAGTAGTTAACTACAAGAGAAGAAAAGATTTCATTAAGCTTTCACTTTGAGGCAAGCCTCACCCAACCACAGTTTGAGTCTTGTTTAAAATACACATGCAGGGCCACACTCTGCCTTGACAGAACCAGTGTTAAATCCTAAACACTCATTTTCCATAGTAAGAGAATTTGTCTTTTCATCATCCTGTAAGTTTGCTGAATTAGCTGTTTACATTTCAATTGTTCAAAACTAAAGACAACAATGTAACACTGACAGGATTTTTATCTTAATTGCAACCAGTAAAACACAGAGCAACTCTACTAAAATAAACTCCAATACTTAATTTTGTTAAGTAAACTTCAGCAGAGCTACAGAGATTTATCATGGTGTAACTCAGATCAAATGCTAACTCAGTCAAAAGCAGTATCAGAGTGCACAATGCCAGACTTGTCAAGCCTCATACTTCACACACAAGACGTTCAGCTGGCTCCATCTTGCTCCCCTCAGTGTGGTGTTTCGGTCAAGGCGACCACACAACAGCTCCTCAGCTTCCCTCCAGCTCCAGGATCCAACATCAGATACATATGTTGAGGCTGCTGACAAATTGTCTTTGGCAGATGGAGTCCTGGATGGAGAGGGAGGGTGGAGAACACTTCCCAGCCGGGAGGAATTCCAGTTGAGGGAGATCCCACCCTCCAAGTCCTGCAGGTAGGCAGCAGCTCCACAGCCTCTTTCCCCCGAGCCCCACACTCCCTCTGAAACCAGAGCACTCACGTAAGAGCAAACCTGAGCCCTCAGACATAATGGTAGAAAAATTGAAAGGAAATTAATTTGATTTAGAGGTCTTGTAACAATAAAACATTTGCTAAACAGAGGTTGAGAAGTGTCTCGGCAATAAGAAATTCTGCTTTTTCTTAACATTTTGTGGAACATGATAGTTCATAACTGTTGAGTTTTCCATAATGATCACCATGGCAATTCACTATAAATTAAGGGGATAATGTCTGTGAAATGTATTTTCCTCCTAAAATGAAATTGAAACACTGAACACTGCTAAATGGTTAACTTCTATTTTTTTCCTTATAGGCTAGCAGTCTCACCCATGCCAAAAACTGAGAGGAAAATGAAAACCAAAAGATTCAGAGAAAGGCAATCCCAGTACATTACATACATTTTGAGTGCTTTTTATAATGCTGCATGTAAAAAGATAGTTGCTTTCTGAAATGTTTTTGCAATACCTACCTGATGAGTTAATATCCCATCAATTAAATTACTAAGCAAAATATTGCTTTATGGCTAGATCTAATTAGCTAACATTAAGAGTCTCTAGTTTCAGGAATATTTTCATTTTATTTCACAGAGATAGGCTTGCTACTTTGAGATGGTTTCCTACAAATGGAAACCAAACCAAAAACAAACAACAACAACAACAACAACAAAAAAAAAAAAAAAAAAAAAAAAAAAAAAAAAAAAAAAAAAAAACCAAACAAGAGAGAGATATTAAGGGCTTTTCTTGCTTCAGGCAACAAAAAGGTTAAGAGCCAGAGTTAGCCTCCATTTTGCCAGGCCTGGGAAGAGGCAGGGGCTGGGAGACAGGGTAAGAGGTCAAAGTACACTGAACTTTAGTTACTCTTTTATCTCCCTCTGTTTCATCCATTACCTTCATCACAAGTGAAATTGTCTTTTAAGGGCGATTAGAAAGTAGTTAAATTAGAGCAGCCTTGTGGCTGTCCTAAAGCAAATGGTTGGAAAAAGGATGATACAAAATAGCGTCTTTTTTTTTTTTCCTACATAGAAGCACATGGGGCTTAATGAAAAATACACAGAATTAAAACCAGAGAAAACTCAAGATTTCCTGCGTTCTAGTTCTGTCTGAATTCCCTTATTCCTCATCCAGACACTGAGGTACTACAGAGCTTCATTTAAACTGAAAGCTCTAATGGGAATCTCTACCAGCTAAGGGTATAGGTCCTTGGACTACAAATAAGGAAGTAAAAAATATTGAAAAATATTGTTTTAAGCTAAATCATAATGAGATATTCTTGAATTTTCCTGGAAATAATAAATACAACTTTTTGATTAAAAAATACTTTGTTCATTTTTTTTTTTTCATTTCAGGTTCTTCTCCATCTCAAAGAAAAAAAAAAAAGCTTCAAGATGATGAAAAGATAAATGTCATGCAGTCTGCATCTTACTGATGTTAACCTAATCCATCAACAGCCTGAGAAATATGTGTCTTGACAAAAGGAAGCAGATGTGTTCTTAATCCTCCTAAAGTGAACTATGGGATGGGTATCCTCAATCATCCACGATGGTTTCTCTGGTGCCCTTGTGTCTCTTGGTAAAGGCTGAACAAAGTATTTGTCATGGAATCAGACCTTCACTTGGGATTTTTGTACTTCTTAGTCCTTTGATCATATGTCTCATATTTTACCTTAACTGAACTTTCACAGACTTTTGAAGATAATCATTGCTTTCCATTTTTCATCAGAGAGAGCTACTGGCATGAGCAATCCTCCCTCTCTGCAAGCACTCCTCTTGAAATCTAGGAAGCCACTTACCCAGCCTACTGAGAAGCAAATAAGATACAGTAGGTGTCAGATCTAGGCTTTTTTTCAAATAACAGCTGTTAAATCTTTGCTGCTTCTTGATTGGAGGCTTGATTAATCTTTCACTGTGCAGATCCAAGAGCGGTGAGAAAACACTTTTAATGTGGAAAAGGGATATAAGAAATGTTTATTACACCTTGTTTATGACCAAGGTAGAGTGGCTTGTGTAAAACAGAGGGTGTGCAGAAGGCAGCCACTGAGCTCTGCCTGACATTCTCTCCAGCACTGTGTATATGATAGACTAAGGCAGTGTCTGACCATTTTTGTGACAGGTAAGCTGTCTTAACCAGCTTTCAGTGAAATGAGTTTCTTGTTTCATCAGCATTTAGAGGAGAACCATGCCTTGTTAATAAATCCAGATGTCCCTCCGAAATGTCTGAAAACACCAGAAGAGAATACACCTTGTTTTTAAAAACAATACACACAATATACCAAATTCCCTTGGAAGCACTGGTCTTTGGCACTTTTAGAAAGCACAAGACTGGAGAGCAGATCAATGCAGTCAGCAGAGAACTGTGAAGAAAGAATTGTGGAGAAAGTATGAGCTGGAGTCAAATTAACAGTTCTAGCTCTTCTGTCATCAATTTTCTCCTAGATTGGTGTACCCTTCATCATTGTTTATTATACGGATTCATCAGAGTAAGAAGAGAACTAAAATATGGTCATGATATTCTGCACTGCAGCAGACCCAGACTGGCATTTAACTACTGCTCTCAACTCCACCAAAGGCAGGACACAGTAATTCAGAAATGCAGAGGTGCATAACTGATTTGTGTTCTTGGCAGATATAGTGCCCTTGGCAATACAGTATGTGTTAGCATTCAGTATAGTAACCCTCTTACCTTGCTAGAGGAATCGGTGTAGCTTCTGTTTTAATATAACCACCTTTCAAGGTATTTAGAACTCTGGTGTATTCGACTGATCACAGGACAAAGCACTGTGCACCATCACATGTAAATATTTTGCCCCTAGGACTGAAAAAAAAACCCCACAGGCCAAGTGATTACGCATTAATATCACATAATAGACAGACAGAGGCCTGACTGAAATACAGGTCTCTTGCCACCATGCATAAATCACTAGACAACAGTTCCTACAATCAGATTACTTAACTTTTTTCATGCCTCATTCTCCCCAAAAGAAAAAAAATGTGCTACAATACTTTTTTATCCATTACACTGACTTAACTGGAGTGCTGATTTAGCACATGAACATTCATACCACACTTTGAAAATGTAAGGTACTGTGTAAGAAAGCAGAAAAAATATTAATGGTTTACTGCTTGGTTATAGAGCAAGAATAAAAACATCTAGTAGAACTGCTAAAGTCATCTTCCACAGAGGCAGCACCATAGGAGTCTTCCAAAGCCCAGCCCAGCTCATGAACAACCTGATGAGCCAGTTACGTGGCACCCTGCAACTTTGCAGCTTTGCTGAACTGAACCCTAGTGAAGTAGCAGTGATGCTTACCATGGTTTGACAATGTTCTTTGCACAGCTAAAATGTTCACTGACAAAAGACTCTGCTAACTAGAGAAAATGGACTGATTTGTGCAAAATTGGCCTGTGATTCAAGAGATTTGGATTCAGCTGCCAGCTCTACTACAGATTCCCATAGGACCTAGAGCTAGTTAAGTGTTCCTTCCATTCCTCAGCTCCCCATATGCAGCTGGTTCAGCAGCAAAGTTGCTGGGATTGACAAAGGAATTACTGGATAAAATTCTACAGTAATTGTATGATTATTAGGGCATAAGTGATGTAAGATCTATGGCTCTGTAACTTCCAGATACAAATTCCACGCATCTGTTCAGTCTTGCAGGGTTAAAAATTTCAGCTGGATCTGTTTAACATTTTTTTAAACATCCAGCTTTTCTTTCCCTTAACTGCCAATTTTTTTGTGATTAGAAAACATTTTATTCTCAATACCTTGCCCTGCTTTCATTGCTATGTCTTAAGAAAAGTGACAGAAGAGATAAATGAGAGCTTATAGATAAAGAAAAAAAAGAAAAAATTTATAAATTTCTTAACAATTGGGTGGAAAAACAGCAAGACAGATGATTATCTAATGGTTACTTGTGTGCAATGGCCTTGAAGGATAAATATTTGAGGAAAAAGGAAAAAATGTTCTATTTTCTCTCAGATGATTCATTTGTTTTATGAAATAACAATGCTCCCTCTTTCCACTCCCTACAAATTCCATATATCATCCTCCAAGACAATTACATCAGTACAGACAATGCCAAGGAAGCACAATTTTACAGTTTAGGCATAAATACATATATATACATATATATAAAAGTATATATATATGTAATATAGGGTAATGACTATGAAGACTGCACTGAAGTTATAAAATCACTTCAGTCTTAAAAACAAAATTTAAGTTGCATCTTGTTTACTGAATTGTCAGAAATTACTGTATAGCATGTTTTTACCTGAAGAACATTTCTGTGTAGCCATGTGTTAAGTTCAACTTTAAAATGCTCACTGTATGTTGTAATTCAGTGATGGTTTCCAGACTGAATTTTAGTGTTGCACTCACCCCATCTAGCTGCAAACAGCAGAAAGGCCAGATAGACAAAGACTATTAACTATCCTTATGAAAAGAAGGTTAAATCTGATTTAACTGAAAGAAGGAATTTTATTTTTTACGGGAATAAAGTTTAAGACATTTTGAGTTTGGAAATTTCGGTATCGATTAATAACCCACTTAGAATATATTCTATTGTATATCACTAACTCACTTGGGGTATCTCTGCACTTCTCAGAAAAAGCTATGTCAGAAAACCATTCTTCAAGTTGCACAGTCAAAAACTGAGAGGTGGAGAAATGTAGAAATTAAAGCTCTTCAGGTAACTTTTTTCAGCCCTTTAGTATGCATGGCTTTGTTTCAAACTTTTATCAGTACAATCACATACTGTCTTCCCCTATGGAAAAATAAACCAAACACAGATCAACAACCTGTCCTCAGTTCTTATCTGTTTACATAGTAGCACTCTCCATGTCCTCTTTCTCTCTGTGTCTCCTTGAGAAGCACATAGTCCTTGACCTTAGAACAAGGAAGGTTCCTCTGCCCATTTTTGTAAGATTTTTATTTCCAGAAAATGCTGCGTGCTGAGACAGAATTCAACAGAGATGCCCTTTCCTTTCCCTTCTCCCGTTTGTTCTCACTGACACACAAAGAGAATGAATTAATACAGAGTAGGGAAGAGTGGAACAAAGAGCATGGCAGAAGAGTCAAGAATGAGCATGGTTAGGATGCCTGCAAGAATAGGTCTTGACACGCTCAGGGGGCTCAGGAGTAATGGGTGTGCTAGGAGTAAACCAGAGTACAAAACAACAGTGTTTGTACAAACTGATTATATATTTACTTCTGCCTAGTAAGAGTTTATAAATAGTTTGCTGTGCTTCTCTAACATATTATTGGTCATTTATAGATAGTATTAAAAAATAAACCATCCATAGTAAAACAAAATAATTGAGACAAGGTGAGCAGTGTGTTGACATTTCTTTACAGAGGTGTTCACTTCTTTATTTCAAGAGGACTATGAGATGTCTCAGTAACACTATACAGAATTAATATGTTAGAAATTATCCCAGCCAGCCATAAAAAGGCATAAGCCAATCAATAATAATTTGACCATCTATTGAGCAAATTAAAAAGTTTCCAACCAGGTTTTTTCTTTTATAACTGTCGAATGCAATCATACATGGTTCTAGTTACTGTCAAAGGCAGGATGTGGGTTGGCTTTATTACAGAAAAACCTACACTCTTAAATTTGATGTAAATCCAAGTTTCATTTCACAGTTATTTATTGGAACCAGAACCCAGAGCTTCACTAAGCTGTGCACATTACAATATACAGAAATTAAAACATAATAAGGGGAAAAGCTGCTTTTTCACTCCATCTTTTCAATCTATCTTGTGTCATGAGAGTGGAAAGCTTCTTTAGTATCCACAAGGAAATTCTAAGGAATCTGCTTCAATAACCTTTTTAATTACTGCAAATTTACAATTACAAAGAAGTACCTCTCTCACCATTTAGTCCTCAGGATAAGACAGCTAAAAATAGAGCAACTAGCATGTCACCAACTTGTCACATCAGTGTCACTGAAATTCACAGAAAGACATGGTTTCTACAGAAAAAATTCAGCTAAGGAACTTTAAATATGTCACAAATATTTCAAATCACAATTTATTAAACCAAAATCAATAATAATAAATGGTGGGATTTTTTTTTTTTACCTAAAAGTTTCACTCTGTGAAAGAACAGAGGTAAATTAATGGGCTTCTGTGATCCAAAACTATTGAAGAATTTTTTAAACATTTGCCTGTAAATTGAAAGCAAGTCTAAATTTAAGATGAGCCCAGCAATTAACCAGGAGTTAATCATGCCATTATATTTTCAAGAAACCGATCAGGAAGGAAGTTGAGTTGAGGGAATCCATTCAGAAACTGGGTGGCAGAAAAAGAGCCTGCTGACATTGACAAAATGCAGAGACAAACAGTAGAACCCACAGCTCAAGAAGTTCCCTTAAATGTGATAGTGGGTGTAGTCTGGTGGTCTGTGCAAGTGAGGGAGAGCAGAGAAACAGGAAATCAGGGAAAAAGATTAAGACTGTAAACTAGGAACCTGCAGTGAGTTCCACACAGAGCCTAGAGAGTGAATAAAACACTCCCAGATGTTCTCATAGCTTTGGAAAAATTTCTCCTGTAAGGAGATTAAAGAGCTGATAACTTCATTATTTTAAATATTGCTTGGTTTTAAAATCTGCAATTAGTTTCTATGTTAATGATGGCAGTTGCAATACTGAGTCATATTGGCTTACTTATGCATAGGGTGCCATGAAAGTCAGCTGAGTTGCTCCAACCTGTATCAGGAGCGAGTTTTTCCTCTGCTGATGAGCAGGGGTCTGTAACTGCCTCATTGTCCCTCGTGTGTGAAAATCTCACAAGACTACTCTCACAGCAATGGTGACATCTGCTTCCAACTAGTCCAGAAAGTTCCTTCTTCTACAAGCCCTGTGCTAAATTAACGAATAGTGCATCCTGTATTTTCTCATAAATGCGGCTTTGAGAATCATCAAGTCATAGAATCAGCTGGGTTGGAAGGGACCTCTGAGTTCATCAAGTCCAGCCCTTGATCGACTACCGCTGCAGTTACCAGCCCATGGCACTGAGTGCCACATCCAGTCTCTTTTTAAATACCTCCAGGGATGGAGAATCCACTACTTCCCTGGGCAGCCCATTCCAATGTCTGATCACCCTCTCCGTGAAGAAATTCTTTCTTGTATCTAACCTAAACCTCCCCTGGCACAACTTGAGACCATGCCCTCTTGTCTTGCTGATAGTTGCCTGGGAAAAGAGACCAACCCCCCCCCGGCTCCAGCCTCCTTTCAGGGAGTTGTAGAGAGCGATGAGGTCTCCCCTGAGCCTCCTCTTCTCCAGGCTGAACACCCCCAGCTCCCTCAGCCTCTCCTCACAGGACTTGTGCTGGAGTCCCTTTGCCAGCCTGGTTGCCTAGGAGAACCTTAACAGGAAAATGGTGCTCAACAGGAACACCTTCAGTTCTGGGCATCTCCCTGAAGAGGGACACACAAGTGCTGGAGCATGTCCAGAGAAGGACAACAAAGCTTATTAAGGGCCTGGAACACAAGTCCTGTGAGGAGCAGCTGAGGGAGCTGGGGTTGTTTATTCTGGAGGAGACCTTATAGCTCTCAACTCCCTCAAGGGAGGTTGGAGGGAAGAGAAAAACAGCCTCTTCTCCTCAGTGGACTGTGATAGGACCAGAGGAATGGATGTAAGCTGTGCCAGGGGAGATTTAAGCTAGATGTTAGCAAACATTTTTTCACTGAGAGGGTTGTCAGGCATTGGAATGGCCTGCCCAGGACAGTGGTGGAGTCACCATCCCTGGAGGTATTTAAAAGGCATTTGGACCTGGTCCTTAAGGACATGGTTTAGTAGATAGCTTATGGTGTTGGTAAAAGGTTGGACTGCATGATCTTGGAGGTCTCTTCCAACCTAAAACATTCTGTGATTCTGTGATCTCCTATCATTAACAGCTGTAGTAGTTCCTCATCCTGTTTTCTCGTTATTGCTTGTTTCCATAACATACTGAGACATACTGAGTCAACTCAGGCTGTAAATTTGGGACAGTGGTCCCATTTTTGTGAAATATCTGCCCTGATATACTTAAAATCAAAATCAGCAAATCCTCTCAGCTAATGTCCCTCCCTCCATGGTCATGCAGACCTACACAACTTGACAAAATTTGTCAGCAGTGAGCTCCAAGAAGGTGAAATAATAGTCTCCAGCTTCTTGTACAGCTATAATAGAATTCCAGCTGGTGGCAATTCTCCTCCTGTTCCATGTTTCGTCCAAGTGAAACATATTTAAAACAAATAATTTTAAAGGAGCATATGGCATACACAAAAATAAATGTCTAGGGCATCAAAAGCCTAAAGCAATTCTTATTTTGACTGCCAAAGAAAGTTTTAAAGTTTCTTTTTGGCTTTGCATACAAAAGAACCATTGTAAACCTTCTAGCAGCACATTCTCTGTCCCCCTTCATCTCAGAAAACTAGCATTAATAATTAAAAGCCTTTAAAAATACCATAAACATAAGTATTTGTGTGCCAATGTTTCAGTTCCATTAACACGAAACATTTTTATTTCCTTTTGCCTTCAGACTTCCAGTCATCTGTGGCAGGAGCCACTGAATAGAGCCTTTTGCTTGTTTTTCCCTGGCTGCCAGTATCTCAGCTAATTTAGAACATTTTAACCCATTCCTTTGGATAGCATTTTTCAGTCAGGCTCCTTAAGGCAAGTGCGGTCTGGACCTCTTCTGCTGTTGCAACTGCTTTTCAGGGACCAGTCTCAGATAAAGTTCTATCTTATCTTAAACTAGGCTCTTACTCTCTTTTTATTTGCAAGAAATAAATTTTCAGTTGGCATATTGTATTTGGGTGCCTTAAATTTTCTTTTTCTGGTTTCAGACTGTGTCAGGGAAAGCTGATTGTGCATTTATTTGACTGAAAATGCAGAACATTGCTTTTTACAAAGATTCTACTCTCAACATCTTACAGGAGTGGCTGTGCGCTCAGTAAATCCAATATTTGGCAAAATAGAGATGCCTTATTTTCTGGCAACCTACCACACTTTTTTATTTATGTTATTATTATTCTTTCTAATGTGGGGAGAGGGAATAAAAGTCAAATTAAATTATCATTTCCCTTCTGATAATGGGGACAATCATTTAAGCGCCACCCGTTCCCCTGTCTAAAGTAAAATGGATTTTTTTGAATAGCTAAACATATATCTAGGATCTTCTTGTAGCAGAGGGAATTTGTACTCCTATAGCTCATTCTGCACACTTCCTATATATGAATACCAGACTAAAGGCCTGAATGAACTAAGGGAGTGAATCACTCTGCTCATCAAACTTCCTTGTTTGATGCGATGTGTTCTTCTATCCTTCATCAAACTTCCTTTTTTCGATCAGTTCAAAAATGCCAGTACAGCACTGGCTAGAATGGGCCCTAGGTACCTTATCTCTATGTTCATAAAGAGCAGACTTTCAGCTAACAGGTTGCTCTGATCTTGGGCAATTCAACTACTTGCATTCACCTGTGGACTGTGCCTCTAGCATGGTTTACTGGCATCACCTATTAAGAAAAACAAATGTGCTCAGTCTCTGGAGCCTTAAAACAACTCTTTAGCACCTATTTGTGGGCAGTTCAGACATGACCTCCCACTGTGCAGTGTAATGAACCCAAGTCACTGCTGTAAGACAGATCATCTTTTTAATTACCTCTGTTACTGTGCTCCCAGAGCATAAGGAATATAAGAAGCTTAGCAAATACTGAAACATCTCCAAATAGGACTAAGTCCAAAGATGACCCCAGATCACTGTCTCAAGCATACTGAAAGCTGGAACACCTAGTTAACTAAAGAAACAAGTATTTCTGTTTTCAGCAAAATGTATAAAACTCTAGTAGGATACTGAGGTCACCCTCACCTCTAGACATAACATGTTTATCACTTCTATATTCTACCACAGAGGAAAGAGAAGGATATTTCTGTTGAGAAAAGTTTATCTGTAAGGAAACTTCTGAAGATTCATATAGACTGCAAATTCTAATGCAATTAACACTTTGGTAGCTTTATCGAGTCTTATCTTCCTTTCAGTTCCAGTTCCATAATATTGTTCAGTGAAAGACACAATGGCTGACCTAGACCAAAAGGGTCTGTAAGGTCTTTCTTCTTCCCTTACTTCTGCAAGGTAATTCTTCTTTTTCAACATATCCTTATTCTGTATATAATTCTTGAAAAAAAACAGACAACAGGCAACTCACATTTTATGTGACTTGGGTAATTAGCTTTAGCTCATCTGTTGTATAAGACTTGGAGATATATTTTCTGCAACACCATCTTTTACCAGTAAGTAACAATGTGGTTTTCTTTATTTCAAAGTGGCATATATGGAATCTCCTCAGTGGTATACAGTCATAAACAATTGAAAAAAAAAATAAAAAAAATCTCTATTTTTATTGACAACTTCTATATAGGTGTTATATAGAAGGACCCTCAAACTTCCAGCGTTCTGCTATTAAAGGTCTAGGACATATTAAGCAGTTTGACAGCTCTTACAATCTAGTAAAAATTTCTGTCTTGCTAGCCCATTATGCCACAGTTCTCCTCAGAGAGTATTTGGCTACTTTTCTTTTACCTTAGTAGGAAACTCCTCTGTCAAATAGTACATGAAGGTGACCAAAATTTGGCTGACGAACTTCCATTACCAACACTTTCAAGCTGTCTTCTATGAGAAGGGAATTATTTTAGAAGTATATAATATGTAGAAGAAACATAGAACTTTCACATTTTTTGTGGCTTTTTTTCTGAATTATCTGAATCCAGATGTTTTCTTCAAATCCCTTTGCTTCAGAAACCATGATAGAAACTTATTTTCCTCTTGAAATGTATTATCAATAGGAAAGGCACACTGCCAGTTCTGACTAGCTTGTTTTGGCATTTCTGGCTGTAACATAGGCAAATTATTCTGTATAAAGAGGATTTTTTTTTTGTTTTTTATCCTTAATCATGATTCTGAGTCAATGTGGCCTTAACAATCTAGGCCCTTATAGGTCCTTCTCTTGATTTATGACACAGTTTCTTTAACAACCATACCATTCTTACTCTATCACCATTTTCTCCCATATCACAGCATTTTTATCTTGGGCGTAACAGCAACATACTGTCATGTCTGTTCCAGTCTTAAAAATAGCTGTCTTCTCAGTAATATTGAAGAGTTTACACCTGTGCTGTCTATAGCCACGTAGGGTACTGAGAAGAGTAAGGAAAGATTTTCCCTTTTAGGAACAATTTATTCCTCAGAGGAGGTGCATTTTTTCCACTGAGAAACATTTACAATGATAGAACACAGTAAAAGAAGAGAAAGCAGCTTGGACCTAGCATCCACCATTTACTACATCTGATAGAAACCAATAAAACTTTACTAGAAAGAACTAAAAAGCTTTGCTAGTAAGATACCTATAAATTTAGCAGGGAAAGATAAAAATCAAGAATGGGAACACTAAAAAAAAAATATTCTGCTTTTCTGAAGATACACCAAAAACATACCTTATCCAGGAAGTATTTTTTTAAAAAAGCTACACAATGACAAAGCAACCAATGTTTCTTGCATTCATTTCACAGAGGATTCCAAAGTTTATGTTCCCTAGTAAGCTACCATTGATGGTCACACTGACAAGACACATTTTTCTGTATCTTATAAATTTCACTTAAAAGATACTGCAATAAAAGAATAATTTTGTTTAAAAGGGATCTTTAGGGATCATCTTATTTAACCTCCTGCTTACAGGATGCTAATTCCAAAGTTGTATCGAGTTGTGAGAGGCCTTGCTGAGTCAAATACTGAAAATCTGCAAGGGTGATAGTACCACAGACTCTCTGGGCAGCCTCTTGCTATGCTTAGCCACTCCCATTCTTCATATGTAATCAGAAATTCTCTTGTTTTCTTCTGTCCTTTCACTGTGTGCCTCAGAAGAAGAGTCTGGATCCACCTTCGCATGACTCCTGTTTAGGGAGTAGAAGACTGCTACTAGTTCCCCACCATTCTGCCTTTACTTTTCCAGGCTAAAAAAATGTAATTGTTGCCATCTCATCATTTATCACGTGCTCCAGCTCCCTAAACATCTCAATAGTCCTACAAGGAAGTCTCCATTCTATCAATGTCTTGGCTTCATTCACAGAGTGCTTCAAAAAAGCATTCATATTACCAGCATGGCTTGAAGGATTCAAATGACAAAACGAGGCAGGATATATGAGCATCTACAGAGATGCATATTTTTACTTTATAGTCAAAAGTGTACAATCATCAATTTTTTCTTACCAAGAAAGGTCATGACTGCTTTGAAATGTGCTATGGACTTCATATTTCATATGTACAGCAATTAGTTGGAACATATCACAAATTATTTTCCAAACAATTCCATACTCTGATCTACTGTTAACCTTCAAACACAGTAAGCTTTAGCCTTTCTAGCAGCCAATGGTCAGTCATTTTTTTTGCCATTTAAGAACTACTGTTGCTATATTTTGTTGTCATAAAATTTCTGCTTATATACACAAACAATAAGGAAGGTAGGATTTTTTGGTTTGCCCTCTTTATTACTTAAATGGGAAGAAAATATATTTTCCTGAATGGAAATATGCTATACAAACTTGTCATTATTTGTAATTTATCATTTAATTAAATTATACTTTCTAAAAACAAAGCCATCTTTCAAACATATTTCCAATTATTGTTTTAATGATTTATTATATTAATTCTCTCCTACTGATAAAAAGCAAGTAATTGATGTTCTACTCAGGTATGTTTCATTCTAGTTTTTACTCCCTGTAAATGTGTTACAGCTCTTCTGTTGGCAGTCAGAGAAATTATATAAAAGCAGCATTTACTGCAGTTCTTCTCAGAGCCAAGGAATACATGCACAGCTTGACATTTTGGAGTCTCTGTTTTCAGCCACTGATCTCCAGTAGTTATTAGAGCTCTTATTATTTTACACTGTCTTAAAAGTGCAGCTTATGCTAACATTTCTTGGCAACTTCCATGTGTTCATCATAAAGAAAAAAAACGACATTGCATTAAAATAACCATTGAAATGGACAAAAAGTTTTCATGTAGTCCCTGTAGGTCTTTAGGATCTCTGCTTTTTAAGTCACTAGAAAATAACAGCAAGAGAAATAAAAGTGATCTCTTTAATCTACTGGAGGGCCTTCCTAACTCAAATATGCACCAGGTCCAAATATGGCTTACCTTAGATTTTAAAACCAGGTAATTCTATTCATTCCTGAGGGATGGGCATCCATTTTCTCTTATATCACCTGTCTCTTCAAATAGTAACAGCTACACAGTAAAAAATCCTATTTTTTGCACTCTGATTTCCTGCTGTAAAGAAGGGCCAACCTTCTAATCATAACAGCTTTTGTATCAAAGTTAAGGGAAAAATGAAGCTAAAGTTTGTGCTAAAAGACAAATGCAACCTGCCATAACTTTTCTCCCTTACAGGAGTCGGAATCAACCCTTCTTAGCATCCTCCCTGCCCCAGGTATTCTTAACAAGGGGAAATTGTAAGAAAAACACAACCGTGGAAGAAAGCTAGCAAAGAACAATTCCTTTCTTGTAAACTAGAAATTAAAATTACAACTATGAAGACTAAATATTCAATAACAAAAGTAAATTGAAAAACCTGAATATACACAAGTTGCTGGATTAGATTTTGCCTAGATTTTTGACCAAAGATAGGCGTTTTTAAACTACATACTGTAAACTAAAAAGGAGACAAAGCAATAGAAACCTACTCTTACCAAGACTAAGCAGTAAGATCAGTTGAGTGATCAGAAGACAGGTGCATATATGGATGTATTTGAAGATCCTGTAGTCCAGCAGTACAGAAAAAATCCATTTGAAACACAAAAACACCTTTTTATATATTTCAGAGCATATTAGTTTTCTGTTTGTGACAGGGACTTTCTTAAAGTATTCAACAATACTAGGCTGAACTCCCACAAAGACTTCTGTAGCATTTAATGAAACTGCCCCCAAGACACTGGGGAAACAGACCAACTTTTCTTACACTTCTTTCAGTCCATTTGTTAAACTCAGTGCCATCACTGATTCCATTCAAATCCTCAGCAGCAGTGCACCAAGACTTTTCTAGAGGTTCACTATCTTCACATACACATCAGAAATGTATCTTTGCCACTGCAGAGAACTCCAGTTCTAATGTTAGAACATTTGCTTACAGCTGTTTACTAGGGAAAAACAAATACAAAACTTTTTCAAAGTCATTTAAATTACAAAATCTGGTCAAGGAATTCTCACACAGTAGGTTCTCTACTTATGAGTAATTGCTGTAGCTGATAAATCAATGTATCATGGTCTTGGTTTAGCTTCAAATTTCCTTTAATAAGAGCAAAATTTCCATTTCTATAAATTTCATCTAAAATAAAACTTTTCCACTTCTTGATCCAGCTGCTTAATGCACTTGTTTAAAGAATGTAAGAGCCTGTTATACACTTAATGTAGATTTTTGACTGTATGAGATGAACTATTTTGTCATTGAAGTTTCTTAATGAAAGAAAAATGAAAGTTTCTTAAGAAAGAAAAAGATCTTGCAGATAGTTGGAATATAACTATCGACATCACTTTCGAAACAATCAAGGGAAAACAGTTTCTCCTTGATACCTCCAAGATTTCTCTCAGTGTGGTCATCAGATATATTTAAAGCATCAGCCACACAACCAGGAAGAAAAGTCAACAGTTCTCAGTTGTTCTCTGAAAAATCTCTAGACAAACTTAATTCTAGCTGTCACCTCCTGCTCCATAGGATGAAAAGACATTTCTAGAAATGGTTTTCTTTGAAAAGCCATTTGGTTTTCACTGTGTCCAGGTGACCTCATGAAGAAGGTATGTCACCTACCAGTTCTAGTCTGCCTGAAAATATTTCTGGTGCTCTATTCAGCTTTCCACAAAGTTTTTTAGGCAAAAAACAATATTTTTTTTCCTCCACAGGGCTGTTACTACCAGAATGTAGAAAAGATTCTAGGAGTTTCCAGACTCTTTAATTTTCACATCACTCATGATAATATTTTTTCCCAATGTCTTTCAAGAAACTCACAACATGGTTAATGTTAAATTGTAATGGTAATGAGCTCCCTTGGTCTTCAGGAATTACTACAGACCCTGCTAAAACCCTACAGACCCTCCTAAAATACTCAGTAGCTGTTGTGTTGCCATTTTGACATTCAGTCTACTGCATGCCAGGTTGCTCTTCATGTGATTCTGCACCACCACTACTCTCTTCTACTCTTTCTAAAGCCAGAAAAGGAATTAGTCTGCAAGCAAGCACCTTAAAAATCTAACAGCTAGGAATCATTCATGTTAGAGAGGCAATGTGTTCTTCACAGGTATCAACCATCTGACTGCCAAGGGGATTGGAAGCTGCATATTCCCTCAAACTGCTCATCTTTCATGGGTCTTCAGCTGGAGGTAAGGAAAAAGAAAAACCATACAACACAGCCAAGTTGAATGAAGAGCAAAGAATGTACAGAGGATTTTTTTTTAATGTTATCCACAGGTTAAAAAAGATTTTAAAACTCAAAAAAAAATAAGGCAAGCAATTATTTAAAACAAATGGCTCAAAGCAATCCTACAAGTTAGTAGTAATGCAAACTGTTAAAAAGTTAATGTGCACTTCAAACTCAAAAGTACAATAAATGGATGTTTGATGTTGTTTAGAGGCAAATTAGCTTACATAAAAATTTCAGAGCATCATTTGTAAGAAATATAAAATAGAATTGCCAGCCCTCAGAGAAGGAATAGCTAATAGGAACTGCACATTTTGAACCTTAGAGCCTCAGAATACTCAGCTCCATGCAGACAGCCCTGAGAACCAGTATGAACTAAATGCAACTAAAATGCTGTCCAGAATTTCCCATAAATATTTTTCCCCCAACACTCCCCATCTACATGTATATATACACACTTTGAGTTCAAGGAGTCCTGGAAGGATGGTATCTGGCTGCTTTTCTACAGCAACCTCACACCCAAGCAGTTCTTGTTGGTAAAAGTGGCATATCACAACATCTGATTCTGGTTCACAATACCTTTTTCATGGTTACAAAGAAATTATATAGTTTATTTTGTAAAGATTAACTATTTTACACTATCTTATTATGGCAATAATTAAAAGTTTCCTGAACTGTTTAAAGCACACCTTTTCAGAGTTCCTCTTCACTGTTTTGAAGTATTTTTACTGTAAAATTTACTATTAGAGTTTCAGCATAATGTGTCATTTCTTGGGCTTTTAAATAAACCTGGCTGTTTAAATATCACAGATTTTTTTAATTTTCCAGCATGGTCAAACAACTCAGGAAACAACGTCACTCTTCTAGTGCCAAAAACCAGGTTGGAAGCCCTAAATATCAGCACACTCTCTCAGCCAATGATGCATGCAGCCTGCTGAAGTGAATAAAACCTTTGTTATATTCACTAAAACTGGGATTTTTCATGCTTTTTTAAGAACTCTATAAAACCTAGCTGCTGAGTATGACCAGAAAGTAAGTTTCAAAAGATAAAATATACCAAAAGCTACAAGGTATGTTTCAGAATAGAAGAATGTGATTCAGACCTTTCAGGGTTAATTGTTGGCAAGATTCATGTGTTTTAAAAAACATCGTATTTTTACTTTGAAAAAAAAACATCATCTAAAATTTGATTTCTTATTTTGAAATAAGTAACAGCAAACATGCAAATTCTGAGCAGCAAAATAGACAGTGCTTTAAGTAATACCAGTAGACATATTAAAGCCACTTCTTTCCACAGATGTAACATCAACAATTAATGAAAGACTAGTTCAAAATCTACACACCCCAGTACAATAATCTACATGTGGCTATCTTTATCTGATTATAGTTACTGGAGATCAAGCCTGGCTCCAATCCAGATGAATAATCCAGTAAGTGTTTACTTTAGAGTAAACTGACTCCTTCTCCAGTCTTGGTTCACTGTATTGAAAGTAACTCATATCATGAAATAGGGAGAGCAGTGGGTCTGGAATTCTGTATTCTTACCAAAGCAATACCTGAGGACACCTGTAAAAAGAACAAGACTTCTTTTATTTCTCCCTGAAGTCTTTTCTTTCCAAATCTTTTTCTTCTTATCAAGCTGGTTTCAATTCAAACAGCTGTAAGTAATACTCCTGACACTGAATCTTCACATTATTAAGCTGATTTAGTGAATTGAGACTAAAAAGCCTTAACAGTCCAGTGATAAACCCTTCAGTGTATGGAAACAACCTGTTAATTTTCTTCAAGTGGAAGACTCATACATACATCAATCCTTATCTATCTACTACTAAAGATAAGAAAAAGCCAATTCATGATACCGAGAGCACACTACCTAGATTTCTGATGAAAGCCACCATAGGCAGTCAGGTCTACTCATGTTAGAAAGTTCTCAGCATGATTCAATGAAGTTCCCCATCAACCCACTGCCTGTATTTACAGAGCTAAACTTGTGGCATTGCATGAATACAAAAAACACACAATAAAAGAGTCTACTCCTTTAGCAAATATAAATCAAATTCTGGCACTACTTTCTTCTGGCACTATTTTTTTCTGTCCTTTCACCTCCAGAGTCCTGCACACAAGTTTGGTAGTTAATTGATATTGCTTTGTTTTCTATACCAGGAACTTTTCTATCCATCTAGACAGCAGAGGTACAACCCATGTTCATGACAAGCCATCTAAACATCATCCTTATGTCTTGCAGCTTATGCCTCCAAACACTGAGTAAAATTACTGGAAAAGTACTCAAGGACCTTTCACTGGGACTGGTGAAAGAAGAAGTGTCTTGAATGACTACCTGCCTTTCTCCTACCCTAAAGCAAGCTTAGGTGTTGGGGCCACAGGCAGGCATTGGTAAGGCACATGGGCTTGCTCTACTGTCCTTGTTAAAGAGGCAAAAATAAAAGATTCTCTAGTTTCTCCTTTTTCCTAGAGCTAACACAGAAAATGTGCCCCATTTGTAATCACTTTCAAACTGTTAAACTCTCTTGCAGAAAAAGCCCACAGCTTTACCTAAGCCTGTATCAAAGCCCACCAGTGACCAGTTTTCACTTCACTGACTTCGAGCTATGTGCACCAACCAGAAATCATGAGGCTGGGTTTTCATAGAATCAGATGGGTTGGAAGGGACCTCAGAGATCATCAAGTCCAACCCTTGATCCACTACCACTGTGGTTACCAGACCATGAAGTAGCAAGACAAACCTTTCTTGGGGTATGACTCTGAAGGCAGACCGGTGCTCTGGCAGAAGCTGACGCCTTCAGGGTCAGTCAGTCTGGGTCAGTGCTGGTGCTCCCAACTCAACCAACCTCTCCTCTGGCCTGATCTGCAGGTGAGCTAAGTTTGTGCTGGAGGCCACAGCTTTTATTGGCCTCCTGATCCTGCCCCTGCGCAGCTGGGGCCAGCCCTAACCAGGCACAGGTGGGCTGAATGCAGGCTCACACCCACTGCCTGGTGATAAGCAGCACCTGGGTGTTGCCTCATTTCACTACACCATGGCACTGAGTGCCACATCCAGTCTCTTTTTAAATATCTCCAGGGATGGAGAATCCACTACTTCCCTGGGCAGCCCATTCCAATGTCTGATCACCCTCTCTGTACAGGAATTCTTTCTAATATCTAACCTAAACCTCCCCTGGCACAACTTGAGACCATGCCCTCTTGTCTTGCTGATAGTTGCCTGGGAAAAGAGCCCAACCCCCCCCTGGCTCCAGCCTCCTTTCAGGGAGTTGTAGAGAGCGATGAGGTCTCCCCTGAGCCTCCTCTTCTCCAGGCTGAACACCCCCAGCTCCCTCAGCCTCTCCTCACAGGACTTGTGCTGGAGTCCCTTTGCCAGCCTGGTTGCCCTCCTTTGGACCTGCTCCAGGACCTCAATCTCCTTCCTGATCTGAGGGGCCCAGAACTGGACACAGGACTCGAGCTGTGGCCTCACCAGGGCTGAGTACAGGGGCAGAATCACTTCCCTGGACCTGCTGGCCACGCTGTTCCTGATCCAGGCCAGGATGCCATTGGCCTTCTTGGCCACCTGGGCACACTGCTGGCTCATGTTCAGCTTCCTGTCAATCCAGACTCCCAGGTCCCTCTCTGCCTGGCTGCTCTCAGCCACTCTGTGCCCAGCCTGGAGCTCCCCATGGGGTTGTTGTGGCCAAAGTGCAGGACCCGGCACTTGGCCGTGTTGAACCTCATCCCATTGGAATCAGCCCAACTCTCCAGTCTGTCCAGGTCCCTCTGCAGAGCCCTCCTGCCTTCCAGCTGATCCACACTCCCCCCCCAGCTTAGTGTCATCTGCAAACTTGCTGATGATGGACTCAATCCCTTAATCTAAATCATCAATAAAGATATTAAACAGAACTGGGCCCAATACTGATCCCTGGGGGACACCACTGCTGACCGTCCACCAACTGGATCAGCACCGTTCAGCACCACTCTCTGGGCCCGGCCCTCCAGCCAGTTCCTAACCCAGCACAGAGTGCTCCTGTCCAAGCTTTTTCAGGAGAATGCTGCGGGAGACGGTGTCAAAGGCCTTGCTGCAGTCCCGGTAGACCACATCCACAGCCTTCCCCTCATCCACCAGGCGGGTCACCTGATCATAAAAGGAGATCAGGTTGGTCAGACAACCTGCCCTTCCTAACCCTGTGCTGGCTGGGTCTAATCCCTTGTCCATCCTGCAGGTGCTGTGCTTTTTACAGCCTCTAAATTTAAAATAAAACGTGGCTGCCCGATAGTCCCGGAGCATGAAGCTGACGGGGGGAAGCAGCACACCCAGCGACATGGCTGGGAAGGGGACAGGCGGGAACCGCCATTACGTGGCGCTGGCTTTGTTCCCAGAGCTGCCACCCTGCAGACACCTTCCATTCAGCGTTTTATTTGTAATTGAACCATTTGCCAGGAGATGGCAGCATAAGGTAAAATATCCCTGAACTTTGGTCCCTGCTATTACCCGGCAGAGTGGTGTCACCAGCGTGGCAACACGGGCTTCTTGGGAAGCCTTGTTGTAGTTGTTGCAGAGAGGAAGCAAGCAGTGGGCTACAAACCCTCCGTGTTTAACTTACTTCGGTTTTAAACGGACAAGTTTGTAGCAGCAAATAGGAAATAATTTGTCTAAAGAGCCTGGTCAGGTTTGGTGACAACAAAAGCTTCAGTCACACCGAGAAAGAGCAAGCCAGGAACGCACGCCAAGCAGCAGGCCTGGCAGCAGCCATTCCTGCCTGCATTCAATTGCAAACAAGAAAAAAAGAAATAAAAATCTTTCAGCAAGTAAACAATCATCTGCTGTAAAGTCTCCACAGTTATAGCTGCGTTGTACACCTGTCTCTAATGCCCAGGGGTTTTGTGGCTAAAGCTCTACATATATTTGATAAAAATAACTGATTTTTGGTAGAATTAACCTTTTGTGCATACCTCACATATCAAATCCCAATTTGATTCTTCTGCATCAATTAATTAGTTGTATTACTTGCAAGCTAACTTAAGTTACCTTCCTTGATATATTATGCCAGAGAATAAATTATTAATCTCATAAAACTTCTTAGCTAAAGATTCCTGCCTCTTCCTGGCCACAGTATTTACATCAAAGTAGCAACTAAATATCACAGTATTTGTCTTAGTTAATTAAATTATAACAGGCACAAATATGAAAAAAAAAAAAAAAAAGTGGGAGCTTATAATTTGTTAAACTGTAAGATGTAAAACTCCAGGATTCAGAAAACAAAGACACATCTCTAGCAAGTATATATCAGGAGGGCTTGATTACATTTGTGTATGAGTTATTTTATTGTCTTTTCAGCAGAAGAAAAATGTTTGTTTGGAAACAAAAATATTTTCATGTGTTGGACTTGAATGTGTGTGACTGATTAACAAGCCCACATTTATGCATTAAGTGAATGCCTGGATCACATGGGTGATGACATTTTTTATGACAAAAAACATTCCTTTGGTGAGACACCAATTACAAAGGTTAATATAAGTTTGTCTAACTTCACAGCTGCAGAATTAAAAATTGCATTTTTTTGGTAACTGTTTCCCCTTATGTTGGGGCATTTTATTTTCATCCTCAATGCCCATGCTATTTCATAGGCTTTGCTACCTTTTTTTCATTAAAAAATACAAGAGAATAGAAATTTGAGATGTTGCATGGGAGCTTGATGCTATATATACTCATCAGTGGCCCCATTTAATACACACTCCTCCAGTGACTACCAAAGGAAAAAAAAAAACCACAAAAAAACAAATCATGAGATATTTTCTTTACATATCCAGATCACCTGCTTGTTAACTTCCAAGCCTCACTATTTATTCCTTAATGGCATTTGTTGAGGTCTACTTGTAAGGAGGGAAAACTTGTCTGTGTCTAAAACACAGTTCAAGGTACACCTAAAATAAAAAACATACCACAAAAATCCCTGAGGTGGAAGTTATTGAGGTCTTCAAAATATTATTATAACTTATAATCAGACTATCTAAATATAGTAGGCCAAGTTCTACCTGAAATTTGAATTGACTTGTACTTGCTGGCAAAATATGATTTTCTAGTTCTCCCTCAGTAATGTACCTCTGAAATTATGAACTTTACACATTTTACCTAAATCTCTTGGCTGCTGCAACCACGCCAACAAAGCAGCACTCTGGGAAACCAGTGCAAGGTGATGCTCAGCACAGCTGCAGAGCAGATGGCAGGGGACAGAGCTGGCAAAGAAGACTGCGGCAGAGGTAAGATAGCCATGAAATCAACCTCATATTCTTTGTGCAAGCTCACACGGAGGTGGAGGCAAATCATTTTGGTTTATAATCACTACAGCAGGTAAACACTGAGGCCCTGCCTTTTAATCAGCCATGGAACTCGCACTACGTTCAGCCAAAGCAGGTGTGTGTCCCAGTCAAATAAATCACTCTGTATGGTCACCGTTCCAAAGGAAGTGTCTCTTATTTTCACACTTGACCCATTTAATGTTCACTTTAATTGAATGTGTTATCCTCTTGTGTAAGGTTTGTACTACAGATCAAGTGTCACAGCAGAACTGTTGGGCATATATATCAGAGGTTGCATATAGATTAGCAGGAGGACGACTTCTTTACAGTGATATGCTGACCACGTACAGACAGTTACAATTAAAAAACATTTGTAGCTCTCTTCAGACACATAAAGTGGCATGAGAGTTGTCTTCATGCTAGAAAAACATCTGACTGATGTCAGATAATACTTTGCTGTTACAAGCTGGTTCAAATAATTTTTTGTAGTTCATATAGACATTTTCCATTCTATTGTATATTTTTGTTGAAGGGTATGAAATTTGAGTTGGATAGTCTCATTATTAAATGGTATTTCTGATAGTTATGCTATATGAGAACAAACATTATCTAAGCCTCTTAGTTGTTGGAAGTGGTAGTATCATCAGTTTAGGCTTGTGGTATTTTGTAATTTTTACATCTTATTTACACGTGGTTTACCAGCAGCATGTTATGATCTGATAGCCCTCTGATTCTGGCTTTCGTGGACTAGGACAGAATTTGCATTTCCTAATTGGAACTTTGAGAGTTTATCAAACATGGTCTTTAATCTTCCTCATTTGGCTTTGCAAATCACCAGGCATATCATCACTGAAAAATGAATAAAGGAAGCAGATGTGTTAGGAATAAGGTGGAGTTTTATTGTTATAGAAAATGCTGCAAGTAGTGAGGCCTTTGTCCTCATTTACAGAAAAATACAAGTAAAAAATAGGTCTGATGTTTGAAGCTGGTTCAATGCAGGTTTTTATGAACATTTCCATTAATAAATATATTTGTAAATAAAAATTAAAAAAGCACCACTCATTCCTACTTTGGAGGATGTCTGATCTCTGTTTTTTACCTTGTTTATCTGTTTCACTTCACATACGTTACTGTTGAAGGCAGTTTACACGTTTAACTCATGTGAGTTGAATGAGTGTTAGAAAATTAATCAACTTTCATAGCAGTTATTAGGCTGACTCTTGGACACTATTTTACATTCTCAGGCAAGTAAACATATTGGTGGTCAAATAAGCAAGCAACACTAATGTCTTTCTTTAACTGAAAGTTTAATTGGCTAACCAAGTTGTGAATTCCAATCAGCTTGCTCTGCATAAATGACTAAACAGGAATATAGATTTTATTTCCTAGGAGATAAAGCCCAGTTCTTCTAATGTTAAGAGAATATGGAAATGTTATTCCCTGGGATATTTTATTCTATATTCCATTATAGTTTGTCAGTCTGATTTTCATTACTTTCATTGTCATGAATTAGGTGTTTAAATAAAAAACATTAGAATTACATGGATAAATCTGTGAGATGAAAATTAGGCCATCAATACTTAGCATTAAATCAAGAACCCATTTAATTATGTGATTTAGGAAATTTGTAATTATCTTCTAAATAGGATATTTACTGATTAAGAAATCACTATCATAGTGTCATGCATGTGTGAAATTTCAGTGACAGTGGCCTCCATCAGCCAAGAATGTCATTGGCACACAAAAGGTGATTTATTTTTCCCTTGGAGGCCTCCAGGCCTTTTTAATTACTGGGGAAAACTTCCATTTGTAAAGGCTTTGTGTGAAGTGCTTCGTTTTACTAACTTGAAAATACATTTGTAAGGAATGAACTCAAAGAAATTTGTGTTTCTATAAAAATATTTCCTCTTTAATTAGTTCTTACAACATTTTTTTCTCAACTAAAATAGCAAAGTCTGAGAAATGTCTGAAACACACGCTTGCTTCAAATATGGAACAAAGTATAATGCAGGCCTTTGTAATTCCTACCATGGATGGTGTTTTCTTCTTTTGACATAAATGGTATCCATCTCCTTTTTCACTGAAGGCTGGGGGCATCTTTTGTAAATAAAGAAATGCACAATACATGCACTGACCAACAGATGATCTGACTTCTCTGTGACATGTAACATCTTGCAAGAGTGAAAGAACCTTGAAAATTTCAGAATGCAGGTTTAGTTAACTTCGGCAGTAATACAGGTGTGGAAGTCTGCTGCTAGGAGTCCTAATATTTTTTTTTTTTTCTTGGTCCTCGTCAGCAATATTGTGATAATGTTTTCTTTTGGCGCTTTTTTCTTTTCTTTTTTTTTTTTCTTTTTTTTTTTTCCCTTCTGTTTTGGGCATGTCTTTTTTTTTTTTTTGCTGGAAAATTCAAGCAATGAAAGAATGTATACTAAATGCATTGTGTTAAAAAGATTAGTAAGGTGGAGATCTAAGTACATGCAGAAAGATTCGGGCGTTTGCATTTTTTAAAGCATGATGCTTCCAAATGCAGAACAAAGAATCTGTCTGTTCACAGGCAGCTGTTACACACTAATGAAAAAAAAAAAAAAAGCTTTCCAGCGATGTGTAAGGCTGTGCCATCTATGGCACCAGCAGAAGCAGAACCGACTTCAGAGGTAGCTGAAAGAAAAAGCACATTGTGAATATTGTAATAAAAAAATTGCTGTTAGCCTTGCAAGGCACACATCTAGTAGACAGTATCGAGTAATCACAGGATATTGCTTTGTCTCGAATGCTGAGGGATAGAAAGTGTATTAGCATTTAATTAGCATTTAATTGCCACGTGCCATATTCCCCGCTGGGATTTTAACACACCTATTCCCACTCCTCTGGCACGATGAGTGCATATTAAGGAATTTTAACAGGGCGGGAGCTACACATCCTTTGTTGCCATACTTACACAGTCTGCAACACATGCTCAAAAAGCTTACTCGTGTAGTTCCAAGCTTTAGATCCTAAAGAACGTCTGATCCTAAAGAACGTGTTAAGCAGGAGCAAGAAAACACTTAGAATATCAAAAGTCTCAAAACTAGCATCGTGGCCAGAAGTCGGATTTACAAGTCAGCAGAAGGCAGCACTCTTTCAGAACTGGGTTTTGCCTGTTCAGACCTTTGTATGAAAGCAACCGCAGATTACAGGCGTCTCGCTGCCGCAGTTCTTTTGTGGGAAGAGAAACCCCCCGCCTCTCCGCCTGCAGGAGCGAGCGGGGGTGCGGAGGGGGCTGTGCCCGCCACCGCCTCCACCCTCCCCCGCTGCTGCGGCCGTGACGGCGTTCGGCTCTCACTCGGCTTTGCCACGGGTGCGTGCCCCCTTTGGACCTGGAGGGTGCGGACCCGCTCCTCCGGGCGGGTTGAGGCGGAGCTCGCTGCCAGCCGAGCCACCGGGGGTGGCGGCCAAAGGTGCTGGGGCTCTGTGGGGAGGAGGAGGAGGAGCTGGCGGCGGGAGGAGGGGCGGGCGGCCAAACGTCACTTTCCCCGGCCGCGTGTTTACGTGGAGATGAAGATGGCGGCGCCGGTAGCCCCGCCACGGCAGCTGCTGTCGCTGTGAGGCGGGACGGGACGGCACAGCACAGGACAGCGAACGTGTGCGCCCCAGCTGAGGGGAGGGGGCGAGGTGAGCCCCGCCTCCCGCCGCCGGTAAGGCTCTGCTCTCCCACGCATACGCCATGGAGGACGAGGAGCGGCTCAAGAAGCTGGAGGCTGGGAAAGCCAAGGTAGGAGGCGGGGGCGGGGAGGCTGAGGGAAGCGCGGTGGGGCTGGGGGAAGCTTGGCAGCGGGGCTGGGGGGCGGCGGCGGAGCGCGGCTGCGGCGGGGGTTCTGCTCCGAGCCCCGCCGCGAACAAAGCCGCGGGGGGAGGAGGCGCTCGGAGCCCTCCGCCCTCCGCGCCCCGGGCTCCCCCCGCCTGCCTCAGGCCGAGCGGCGTGGGTGGGAGTGGCCGGGGACCGCGGGACCCGCACGGCGCACGCCACAGGTGCCCGTCTCCGGGCCGGGGGGTGACAACCCGGGCGGTCTCCGCTGTGAGCCCCGCTCCGCTACCGGCGTCGGGTGGAGGAGGAGAGCTAACCCCCTTACCGCGTCGCGGTCCAGCCACGAATTCCGCTTGCTTCTTAAGCCTGGGAAACTCCCTGTAAACCTTTACGGAAGTTTATAAAGCGGGCAGCTGTTCCTCAGCGCGGTGCTAATGCCGTGTGAGAGCTTTAGGAGGCAGAGGATTAAAGATGCGGTGAGGAGCGCTCAGCAGCTGCGGGGCACTGCGGGGTGAGTCACCTGTCGGGCCTCGCCGGGGGCCCCGCACGCCCGGCGGCAGCCGCTGCAGCCTCGTGGGCCGTCAGGCGGCTCAGACGGTGCCCCGCGGAGTTACCGAAGGGCTAATCAGGGATCTTTATAATTTTACTGTCTAAGCATGGCTCAGTGCACCGGAGTTACCATGCTCTAGAAGAACCTCTTCTTTACTTCGAAGGAACCTTTGGTGTGGTCAGTGAGATAAGGTAATTGATGTGGCATTAAGTAGGAAAATGAGATAAAATTAGTGTTTTGACATTAGGTATCATCTGGTTCCTTCGAGCAGTGATTGCTAAATGGCAAGAGTTTAGAAATTTGCAAGATGTGCATGTAAACTTGGCAGGAGCTGATAGTACAAGCATTGAGAAGACAAGCTGAAGATGAAACTGTGAAACATCATAATCTTGCTTGTATGGTCTATGGAAAAGAGAGCATAGCTCAGCTTTGAAGGTATTGAATAGGTATTTTGCTGTATTAGACAAAAACAGTGTTAACCTAGTGTTCCTATTTCTTTTGAAAGAGCACTCAAAACATACACTAGGAAACTCTCCTACATGGAGCTGTGTGTTTGTATAGGAAAACCTGTTCTTAAATGCTTAGAGCAAGGATGGTGTTTACACAATTATGCAGTGCCATTCAAAGGTAGTGAAACAGATCAGGTACTGGTGGCAGTACCAAGGTGTCACACCCACATTGGCTGACTCCATTGCAGAAAATTAGAAAGTGGTTAAAGTAAACTTGCTGGAATAATAAACCACAATGCAGAATTTTATCATGAAAATTTTTATTTTTCTGTCCATGTTGGCCTGGCATTAACACAGAAGAATAATGACATCTACTGAAAAATAAACCAAAAGCCAAGGTTTGGGCAGGAATTTAATGATTTCCTTACCTTGTGAAAAGACATTTACTCACTTTACTAATTTATTTTGCATTTTAGGAAAACTTCCATTGTTGTTCTCTGTCTTCTAGTGTTTTCTGACTAAAACATAATGATGTTCTTGTAAGCAAGTATTCACCTGAATACCTTTGTATTCTATGCTTTTAAAAGTCCTTTGTGGTTTAAGTCTTTATAACTCTCTAAAGGTATATGTAATTTACATGGGAATGGGCTGTAAAAGCGCTGTTAGCTTTTCAGATTTTTTCATTAATGTTCTGTGTACCATTTACCATTGTCAAGTAGGCAAGCTGTGGAGTTTGGTTTTGTGCAACTTTATCTGCAATGGAACTTCTTGATGTCTTCTTAAGACACTGTTTGTCCTCACGGACCTTGTACAAATAAGTGTATTACAAATGGATCCTCTGCAACGCAAGTTTCTTTAGATTCCTCCTTTATTATTATATGAAATGAAAAGGTTCATTGTGAATCTTACTTTGAATGAAAGGTGCTAAGTGTACTCAAGCCTGGCAGAATGTGTCTCAGCACAAACAGCCTCTGCTAGTACATCATTTGAAAAATGGCATAAAAAGCTCCTGACAGAGGCTCACCAATATTCACGTGTACCTGCTGACTTTTGGAGACTACATCAAGTCTTTATTATGAAGCAGTTGTACCCTATGTTGCTGTTTTGTCGGTTTGAAACCCACAAAGGCAAGGGCGTTACAAAGTTAAACCAGTAAATTACATGCTCCTTTTTCTGGACCTGTTGTCATACATTTTCCTCTGCCACAAGGTAAATGTGCTGGATATTAACACAGCCTCTGTAAAAGTCTATCTCCCTTACTCAGGGAAAAGGTCTCTCTGTACCTGCGTAGAACTCTCTTCTTCCCAAACAAGCAATTTCTTCATCTTGAATCCTGATCTGTTCATGGTGGAGCAGGAAGTATCAGGAAGGGTAGGTAAGAGTAACAGGATTGACTGTGATGGAAGGTGAAAGGGATATGTGTGCAAGCAGCAGATACACAGATGCATATTGCTAAGTTGATCAGTACCCCAAAACGGAGTGACTTTAGAAACCAATTATATACATTTTGTGTCCTACTTAAGAAATTCTACAATATTGTTTATGGCCTGAGATGTGTAAATACAGCTTAAAAGACAACAGAGGAGTGTGGTTGAAGATGTTGGTGTGATATTTATGTACATGCCTGTGTGCACCAGTTTGGAAATCTCATCTAACATTCAAGTGGATACTGTTTATGGTGGTTGGGTACGTAAATTTTGTTTGTTTATTTAGCAGCTTAGTGTCTGGCTTTTCTTATCAGCACGTTGCACTGTTTTGAACTTGTAAAACTTTGCAGAATAGGTTTCTAGCTTCAGAATTCATCCTTATCTCACTGACCACACCAAAGGTTCCTTCTAAGTAAAGAAGAGGTTCTTCTAGAGCGTAGTAACTCTGAGCCATGCTTAGAGAGTAAAAATGTTGGGGACTCATTCCTTTGTGAGGAGATGTCATTTTCTCATTAGTATTTTGGTGAAGTTGAGAGTGTTTTGGTAAAGCATTTGAAATAGAAAAAAATATTTAGTGTATACAGACAAACACATGTGAAATACACAGCTATTACAACTGGTAAAATTAAAGGATATAAAAACATCAGTAGTGTATTTTATGGAATGGTCCATTTTACACTACTCAAATATTATTTGCAAAGAATTCACATACCTGCATTGCTCCTGTTTAAATTTGTGTTTTAGAAAGCGTACACTTCTCAGATATATGCATTTTTAGGTGTAGGAGACAAAGGCAAAGACAGTCATTTAGTTGGTAGATTTTCTCACATTGATCTAGGATTTTGGGTATAATGTGTAAAAATATGTCATTTCATGTCTGGATTTTCAGAAATTCTGTATACATTTGTAATACATTCCTGTTGCATTGTTCAAAGAAATCCTGTGATTGTTGAGGAACCTTAGGAAACTGGGAAACTGTCTGGTTTAGTTAAACACTTGAGCACTGAATAATGTATGGCAGGGAATTGCTGAGCAGATGGAACAGTGCAGTTGGTTTGGGAAGCTCTAATGGCACTCATTGGACAGGTATTACAGGTTGTATTACTAATTTGACAAGTTATCTTCATAAATTGAATAGTAAAAAGTTACTGCATGTTTTTTCTTCTCATCATGCATGTAAATATTTCAAGTGGCTGAAGATGAAAATGATATCTGTTACTCAAATAGCATTGTCTAAGAGTCTGAGAATGTTTGCTGTTTGAATTCTTAAGTGTCACTCTTTTGAAGGGAGAAGATTATACTTCCTCATCTGTGTCGTCTTATAACTGATAAATTTCAAATTTCTCAAGGAAAGCTGTTGATCAGTTGATTTTTTTGTTTGTTTTGTTTTTCTAAATATAAGTCTCAAGCAAAGCATGGAATATTTATGAATCACAGTGATTAAAGCTCTAATGTAAAACTTCCTGGAGAATCAACATACAAATAGTGTTTTTAAAACACAGTCCTTCCTTGTAATTTACCTGAAAAGGGAGAAACAAACCAAGACCAAAACAAACAAACAAAAAATCCCCAAACCATTATTCTAGTGGCTACTAGGAGTTTTTCATCACAGAAGAAAAAATATATTTAAACCTTACATTTCATTAAAGAGCTGGCCTACTAAGCAATGTCCTTTTGCTTTCAGTTTGTTTTTCCTCTCTGCGTCAGATAACTTGGACAAAAATAATGAAACAATAGCACAGAAGCAAGAATTTCATTTTCAGTCTGGATTCTCTTACTCGGCTTTTCTCTTCCAATAAGAAGTCATATTCAGCCAAATCACAAGACTGTATTTTTGTCCAAAAGCCTCAGTCACTGCTATCACTCTTCATAAGATATTGAAGAGAGCAGCTTTATGGGCTAGAAGTCCACAGAATGACAGTGGTGGTGGGCTATGCCTATATCTGAAGGTGGTGTATGTGTATTAATGGCCAAGAGAAGAAGCTATTGGAATGAGCCTGGACTAACTCAAGAGTCTCCTGGAAAGGTGTGGATGAGCTTTGGCCCAACAAATGTGAATGGAAAGGGGCTTATCTCTTTGTTTCTAACAAAACAGTAGAGTGCTGTGAACTATGAAAAAATGCTGTGGTGGGGAACTGGGCTTTAAGACTGTTTATTATTTGAGGGAGCCCCTTTGCTTGCACGTGGAAACTGCAAATAGTAGGAGGTATGTGGAACTGAATGAATGTTACCCTGGAGAGAAAGCATGGCTTTAAAACTCTTAGAGTGAAAGCAAATAGGGCAGAGATTGAGTTGAGGTGAGAGAGAAACAAAAAGTGAGGTGTTCTCCTGACTGTGTGGGTTTTTTTGTGGTCTTTTTGTGGGAACAGTGCAGTGGATATCTGCATTTCACGACAGAAGAAAGACTTTATATACATTTGAGGTGTAAGAACATTTTATCTTTGTAATTGATAGTTACTGAATTGATACATAAGCTCAGGTGAGAGACTGGAAAGATAATCTTTGAAATCCAAGAAACATTCTATTTTTATTAGCAGAAAAATTGGGATGGCTAGCCTTAAGCATTGAGTTTTTAAATAGAATGTAATTGTTCTTTTGAAGATAATAGAACTACCTGCTCTCTACGCTTTTGTCACTGTTCTTTTTTACTTTAAAAAACAAAATAATTGGGTTTTTCCCTCATTGTGTGTAAGTTGCTTCTGGAATCCTTCTAATATAGTACTTGAATTGAAATCTGGGATTTCAACTCTTATTTCAATTTGTATTACTAGAACGCTTTCTGAATATGGTCGTCTTTTTTTATTCTGTTTCCTGGTTTTGATCTCCGTTTCCCTCAGACCAGAAATCTATTCTTGCTTTTGATGCAGGCCTTGATTATTTGTTGTAAATGTTATTGTCAATATATCCCTTTATTTAGAGCTCTGAAGTAGCTGTCTAATTTACAATAGTGACACAGGGTAGACTGAGCTTAAATAGTGCTTTCTTCTGACAGTGCAGATAAATATAATTTCAAAATAACCTTTGTTCTGTAGCCAGTTTAGAGAAAATTGGGTTTTAATCTAAGATGCTTAATGAATTTCACAAAAAAGAGAAATAAAACAACACGGTATTGTTTGTAGCACTATGAATGCAAGAAATCACATTGTAAAAACTCAACTTAAAATGTCTTCTTGCTGATCTACGTGTAAAAAAGCAGGAATTGGAGAAAAGAAAGCACAAAGTTGCTCTTTGCCTACATTCAAGGCTTGCTTCATTGCTGTACTAGTCTCTCCCTCATCTCCGTGGTCCGCTTTCCAACCACTTATTTTCTTAGTATGGGTGTTGCAATAGTGAAACAGAGGTGACTGTGAGATTTGTTTCTCTAAGTTATAACAGTATCTAGACAAGTTACTTTGTTTATACAGATTTGGAAATAAGCATGATTACAACCACAAATTCTTTCTCTAGTACTTCTAGTAAAGTGTAACTGATACTCTAAGGAAAGTAGATTGGACTTCTTGACATATGTAGGTATTCCCAGAATTATTTTTTTTCCCTACAAGAAGTAATCAAGCAAATAGATGTTTAAAAATACTGTTATAGCCAGACATACACAGACTGCAGAATAATACATGGTTACTGAAGCATCTTAGTGTTTGGAATAGTAAAAACTGGTAAAATAGAGGACAAAAGTAAAAAGGCTCCTGAAGTAGGTCCAACTTTGTCCAATGTTATATTATTATATAAGTTTATATACTAATAACTCGGTCGTTGATAATCCTATTTTCTCAGAAATCACAGAAAGTTAAGGGTTGGAAGGGACCTCAAAAGATCATGCAGTGCCTGGCAACCCCCCTGGCAGAGCAGGTCACAGAGGAACACGTCCAGCCAGGTTTTGAATGTCTCCAGAGAAGGAGATGCCACAGCCTCCCCGGGCAGCCTGTTCTAATTTAGGGGGAAAAATTCTGTCTAAGATATCTTTCTCATAAGTAGAGGTTTCAATATATTGCTGTTTATTTGTTTAAAAATATTTATTTTACACTTTGAATTTGCTAAGGCACGTTGATAAATGTACCACACAGTTCTATGAAATGCATCTGATAACTGCAGTTTTTTGACTGCTTTGCTGAAATATGAAGTAATTAGAGTTTGAAATTTCCAATGCTGGGACACTTGTATGTTTTCTGCAAAGTGCTGGCATGTCATATTGTGTGGATGGTTCTGGTGTTCATGTTTCTTGAAAGAAACCTTAAACTGCATTTTCACCATTTCTTGAGAAGCCAACATTTTATATCATCATATATATGTACATCAATATTTTTACATATATATACACACCTTTCCTACAACCAGTGGACAAAAGAATGAACAAAAGTGTTACGATTTCTTAGAAATCTTCATTTCTTAAAAGTGTGGAGTCAGTCTTCCTGCTTCCCCTCTCTTCTGAAAAGGAACCCAAACAAGCTTCCAGATGGAACAAATTCAATAGTTATTAACTGGGAAAAAAAATGTGAGACTCTGGCAACCAGAGACTAAGCTTAGGAAGGTGTAGGAGTGATCAAATCATAAAAGTAATAACCTTTATTTGTGGCATCATGAGAAAACAAAGAAGATGTAGTCTATTAGCCCACACTTCTAAATCTCAAAACTCAAGAAATTTTATGAATCTCCACAAATGGAGATAATAATTTAAAAGATAATACACCATTTTTGTGCTATTTCCAGGGGAAAGCATAGATTTGATGAAAACTGTACTACCATGACAAAATTACAGCATATCTGTAGAACAATGATCCTAAGCAGGATAAGATTGATAGAGTTGTAGGGGACGAGTAAATGAAAATCTAGGACTGTGTTTGTTTCTGTGCAACTACTGATAGAATAGGTGTTACAGAGCATAAATGGAGTAAGTTGCATAACAGCTTACTCAAATCTGACTTCACTGTTAGGTCGTGATGTAACAGAATTGGTTATCCCTTAATCCTGGTTTTCTTTTCTAGAAGTTTTTACTTGTCCTTGAACTCTTCTCTGTGTGAATAAACCTCATGTCCAATCACAACATTTAAACATTCCTCAATCCATTCATATTGTCTAAGTGAAGTAGCTGATTTTATATTAATACTGTACATTGAGAATATATACTTTCAAGTTAAATATACATATTTATATATAAGAAGTGTCTTACTATTACAAAATAAGCTCCATAAGAAAACCCTGTCTTGGTATGTTCGGTAGTATGTTGTACTATCTAGCCTAGTTTGCTATGTTTAAAGAAATAATGGAAATTCTAATGCAAGAGTCCTTAAAAGAGGCATGTGTTTCTTAGATTTTCTTCATTATTTGGATTATGTTCCAGGAATTCAATTTTGCATTCTTCACCAAAAAAAAAAAAAAAAAAGTCCCCAGACAAGTCTTGAATTTTGTGAGCAGTATTGGTGTCTTTGTGAGCTTACTTTTCTTATGATTAAGCAGCATGTAAAAAAGTAAGAGAAGCCTGTCAAAATAATAGAAGTCTGTAAAGTTTTGCATACTGAGCATGAAATTCAAGCAGTTGGTTCTTTCCTTATGTCTGCTCTGCTTCTCACAGAGCTGTCTTTCTCAAGCCTGCTGAGTTTTGGGGCTTTATTCTCACTCTGTCCATTCAGTGCCAGACATGCCACATGGTATGAAGTCATGGAAAAAGAATACAAAACAGGTGGGAAAATGGTAAAGCACTACTAAATTTTACTTGTTTGAAAGTGTGCTACAATTTATTAAAAAAAATAAATAAATTGAAACCACAAATATTTTTTTTAAATTAAATTTAAAAGTTTTGTTCAGTTTCTACAGAGGTGAAGCACACATGTGGCCAGAATTTCGACAGATAATCTTCTCAAAATGTGTGTAAATTCTGTAGATTACTTTGAAAATCTCAACACTAATGGTAGTTAGAAAATTGCTTCTCACAACTGTGTGGAAGTCATTGCATCACTTGTATTTATTAACAAGGAGTGGCTGTTACACCCTGCTTAACTTGAACAGAATTTGAACTGTTGATCGGTGTCTGAAATGCTGATTGTCTTGTTGGCAATGATGTAACATCTTGAATTCTGTATCAATTCCATGAAACGTGTCAACTTAGAATCTTGTGTTGGTTATTAATAAAGTCTTATTTAGACATTATTCGTTTATTCTAATGGTGCCTTTTCTGTTAATAAGAAATTAGATATGAGAAAAACTGTCCAGATCTTACTGTGCTTTATTTTGTTCCTTTGTATATTCTTCCTACCTTTTGAAGTTATTTTCCTCAGTTTTTGGTCTTTAGCTCTCTCTGATGTAGCTACACTTTCATTAAAGAGGACACATTGTGAAGCATAAGGGGAAATCCAGATGAATTCTACATAAATACAACTGAAATAGTTTACAGCACAGTAAAGTTTATTTTCTTTTAGCAGAAAAGCTAAGTTTACGTGAATCAGGGTAATATAAGCAATGCATATAAACTCAAATTAATACTCATTGCTTTTTCTAACATGCAAAAGTATTCTCTTCATCCCTTTTTAGTGAACATCCAATAAACTCTTCTTTCTCATTTAGCGTATACACTAAATGTTACAGTGCAGGAGGAAAGAAAAATACACATTGTTGTGAAGCTTTGGAGTCCTGCTCATCAGAAAAAAACATACAGCAGGCTCCAGTCCCTTTCTTGCAGCATCAACACAAACCAGAAAGGCCAAATGCTTCTGTGATTTAAGTTTCCTTGCTTTTTATCTACACTTAGTCTGGACAAAGCCTGTTCAGATGCAGATTCTCTCCGTGCATTTCATTACGTGTTTCAATATTTTGTCCTCTTTTTAGCCCTGTACTCTAGAAAGGGTAATTTTTTTCATGTCAGTTAATTGAGATTTGCAGCTGACAATATGCAGTGTGTTGTGGGTGAAAAAACTATGTGAGCTGGAATGGGGTATTGATTAGGATCCCATGGGAAGTAGCATTTACCTGACTACAGTTTTCTGTAGCCATGTCAGGATTCCTGTAAGATTCTAATCAGTTTTCATGGTTTTTGAGAAACAGCTGATTACCCCCAACCCTGGTCCCCTGGAAGCTATATTGCTGCTTGATAATACGCCATAACCAAGGCTGTAGTTATCAGTAACACTCTGCTTATATTCATTAGGGAGTCCCAGAAGTCTGACAGAGATTTCTCTTTGAAGGAAACAGATTGTAGAAATGAATTATGAACATTAAGGCCCCTGGGGATCTACACAACTATTAATATGAGAGCACCTTTAGGTAACCAAACCTGATGCTGACAGAACTTACTGAAATCAGTATGACTTCAGAATTAAAAATTAAGATTTTTAACAGTGTTTTAACAATGTTTGACGTGGTCTTGCAAGAGAAGACTTGTACAATCATTTCACAGTTAGTACAATCATTTCATAGTTACAACAGAATACAAAAACAATCTTTGAATCTTTGTGGGGCCTGTGTCACTCAGTATTTAAATAATTAAAAGTGTATAGAATGCATGGTTATGTGTAGACAGTACTAAAGTGAAGCGGGTGGCAAATAAGGTGAAGAGGCTTAGAATTCAAAATTATCTTGACAAATGATGTCGTACAAAAGGACATGGAAGTAATACTCAAATTGTTTGCCTCTAATGATAAGAAGTGTCCTTGGGCTTCCCAGGTCCCTGAGTCTAATGACAGAATTGGAGGTAGGGAGGCATTAGCCACAGTACAAAAGGTCAAGCTCAGGCCACTTAAGCAAATTCAATGTACACGAGTGTATGGGACTGAATGCAATGTCTCCAAGCATCCTTGCTATTCCTTGCTCATCTGTGAAATGTTACTGTGATTAAGAGATTCCAAATGAGCAGGTGAAAAAGCAATCATCCCCATCTTCAAGAATGGTGAGAAGGAGGATCTGGGTATCTATAGGAAGGTCAGTCTGGCTGTAGTCCCTGGAAAAATTATGGAGCTGATCTTCCTGAAAGTGGTATTTGGGCACATAAAAGGGGCAAGAAGTAGAAGTTATCAAAGGCAAATTAATTGTCCTCTGATGAGCTATATGGTTCAGTAGATGGGAAGAGAGTGCTGGATGTTGTTTACCTTGACTTGAGGATGGCCTTTGATGTGATCTGTTACAGGCTGGAGATAGGTAGTTTAGATATGTGGACTGCAAGGTGAACAGAAAATTACCTGGACTGCTCTGCTTAGAATGCTGATAAGAAGTCCAGCTGGTGGCCAGTAGTGTTTCAGTTATTGAAACTGGCTGATGCTGTTTCATGGTTTTATTAATGACCTGGAGAATAGGACAGAATGTCTTCACCAAGTTCATGGATTATACCAAGTTAGGAGGGAGAGTGGTTAATGAATGGAAGCAGGGTGCTACTTTTCAGAGAGACCTTGACAGTGTGGAGAAATGGGTTGTTGATAGAAAATTCATAGTCTTTTCAAGCAAATGAAGAAAGGTATTTTCATACATTCAAAGACTTGATTTCACAGTGCCATATTACACACCACATAAAGCTAATTTAAAAAAATAGAGATTTGCAAGCATTTAGTAATTCAATAAAACTAAAGAGCTGGTCTGTGCAACAGACCATTATGTAAAAACAACATTTTATTTTTTTATGTAATGTAGTAAGGTGGCAAGCATTAAGATAGTTTCTGATTGTGCCTCACTCTTTCTATGCTCTCAAAAAAAGTTTGTATTTTTGGGTATTGTAATCTACTGGAGATGGGGAAGAACACCTTTTTGACTTGGGCTGTAATGTTCGTGTTGTTCTATTTGTGTAGGAAAAGTGAATTTCAAGTATTTTATTAGGTACCAATTCAAATTAATGTTCAGAGTGCTAGAAAAATGGTGAAAGTAGATTTATTCTGGTGTTTTTTCCCCATCCGGAAAAATATAATTGTGTTCTCTGTATAGTTATTTCACACCTAAATGGATTAATTTCATATTTTATTGAAATTTTATTTTATTGAAATTAATTTCATTAATTTCAATAACCTAAATGAATAAATTTCATACCTAAAATAGAAGTCAGTTTGTTAATACTCAAAAACAAATTCAGTGCAAATAATTTGTATTTAGAGTCTAATTATTAGAAACATGAGAATCATTCCTTCTTGAAGGAAATCTTTTCTGGTTTTATAATTTAATGATAATGTTAATAGTTCAATCTTTGTAAAATGTAAAATGTCAGCCTTAGCTTTTAAAGATATGTAATAAGTGGATGGAAGCTTGCAGGTTGCCAGTAAACTGATTGACAAGCACTGTGTGGCCATACTGGCAACTGTTGCTTTTGCATTCTTTTGTATTTTTATCTTTGGCCTCTAACTGACAAGCACAGATGGCCATAGATGATAATTTTTGTATATTTCTGAATTAGAGAAAACATTTACATGGTATTTTAAATTGTATTGGCTTAATACCACATCTTAACTACTCTATGTGGCTTTTGATTTTAATTGCTTAATTATAGTATGGGATTTTTGAAACCAGCTAATTTAATAATTTATTAATAATATAGAAGGTTTCTGTGCCCAGCTTTTGAATAATTGGAAGATATGTTTTCAAGTAACTTCTTATTAAGTAATCAGTTATTTTTTGGTAGGAGAACTTCTAAAATATTTCCCTGAAAAAATTAATTAGATTTGACTTTACCAGACCTCTATTGCTATCTTGTGTTCTATCACAAAGATCCCCAGGGATCAGTATTGGGCCCAGTTCTGTTTAATATCTTTATTGATGATTTAGATGAGGGGATTGAGTCCATCATCAGCAAGTTTGCAGATGACACTAAGCTGGGGGGGAGTGTGGATCAGCTGGAAGGCAGGAGGGCTCTGCAGAGGGACCTGGACAGACTGGAGAGTTGGGCTGATTCCAATGGGATGAGGTTCAACACGGCCAAGTGCCGGGTCCTGCACTTTGGCCACAACAACCCCATGGGGAGCTCCAGGCTGGGCACAGAGTGGCTGAGAGCAGCCAGGCAGAGAGGGACCTGGGAGTCTGGATTGACAGGAAGCTGAACAGGAGCCAGCAGTGTGCCCAGGTGGCCAAGAAGGCCAATGGCATCCTGGCCTGGATCAGGAACAGTGTGGCCAGCAGGTCCAGGGAAGGGATTCTGCCCCTGTACTCAGCCCTGGTGAGGCCACAGCTCGAGTCCTGTGTCCAGTTCTGGGCCCCTCAGTTCAGGAAGGAGATTGAGGTCCTGGAGCAGGTCCAAAGGAGGGCAGCCAGGCTGGTGAAGGGATCCAGCACAGACCCTATGAGGAGAGGCTGAGGGAGCTGGGGGTGTTCAGCCTGGAGAAGAGGAGGCTCAGGGGAGACCTCATCGCTCTCTACAACTCCCTGAAAGGAGGCTGGAGCCAGGGGGGGGTTGGGCTCTTTTCCCAGGCAACTTTCAGCAAGACAAGAGGGCATGGTCTCAAGTTGTGCCAGGGGAGGTTTAGGTTAGATATAAGAAAGAATTTCTTTACAGAGAGGGTGATCAGACATTGGAATGGGCTGCCCAGGGAAATATATCCCTCGAGATATTTAAAAAGAGACTGGATGTGGCACTCAGTGCCATGGTCTGGTAACTGCAGGGGTAGTGGATCAAGGGTTGGACTTGATGATCTCAGAGGTCCTTTCCAACCCAGCTGATTCTATGATTCTATGAAAGTCAGAACTGGTTGTTTCTGTGGTACTTCATTAAGTATTTGGGACTGTACTAACACTGAGTTCAAAAGAATTCTTGAAAAGCCCTGTGAATTACTGTTTAAAGAAATGGGCTTGTTCTGCCCACTCCATGAACTTCAGTAAACTGTATAACTTTTTTCCCCTTCCAAATCCTACCAAAAAGGAGGATTCATTGAGTTTTCTAGGATGTGATAAACAGCAATTGCAATTTGTTAATAAGGACAGTAATTGCAATTAGTAAATAAGTGGCCATTGAGGCGAAAAATTGGTGACTACTAGACATGAAAATAAATTTTTCTTTTACAAGAGGGAAGCTTTGTTCTTTCCTTTTGTTAATATAGAATTTAGATTGGAGTTTATCCTTACTTTGTTCTCATGGAAAAGATAGACTCATTTTTTCACATCCTTGTGGTCTTAAGAATGGTTTCCTGATATTTTTTGGAGAAGGGTAGCGTGTGAAGAAGATTACTGAATTAGACAGATTTCTTAACTTCTCTGATACATATTGTATTTAGTGATGTGCTTGCATTGCTTTTTAGATTATTCCTGTTCTGGAAGACATTTCTTTTAACTTGAATATTTTTAAGGATCTCAATATAGTGGAATAAATGTGCTTTGTGCTTAACCCTTTTACTGTATTGCAGATATTTTCCAAAAATAAATTGTTATCCTGAAAGAGCTCTTGGAAATTAATTAAACAATTCTCCAGCTGTCGATTTAACTATATATAGTTAAATAGCTGGTGTAACTGTATGCTTGCTAAAGAACAGGTGCTAAGCCAGTTGCTTTAAGAAAAAACAAAGTGAAGTAACTACATAAGTAGTTGTAAATTGTTAGTAATATTTTTTTAGTGATACAGAAGGCAACATACTGACATGTATCTGATGACTCTTCTTCCAAAAAATTAAAAGTTCTAAATAGATTATTTTTCACCACATTGAGAGGTATCAACTTATTAAATATCTAAGACTGTGATAGATAAGGTTATGTCACTTTTTGGAGTTAAAAAATGCTAGTTATTCTTTTGTATGTTTTAGACTCTACTATTTACTGTTCAGCTACTACATGTTATTAAGGTGTAATAATTTTATATCGTGATTTAAATCACTAGAGATCAAATTGTCTGTTCAGTTCCTGTCAGCAAGACTTATCACATCCTGTCTTCTCATTCACTAGGAAAGTGATACTAAAATCATATTGTAGGCTTTCACATACACTTTTAAAACAGCAGCTGATTCAGTGAGTAGAACCCTGTCTACATTTACATCTTGTGTAGGGTCTGGCACTTCAGTGACCTTACTGGCCTTACATGAATGCCTTGTGTAGATACCAAACACCCCAGAGAGTTGGGTCCAGTTGGGGAGTAACATATAAGCAGTTAGTACATATTATTGAATTGCTGAAGTCTAGGGGATTTGCATTTAGACATAACTGGGGTGGTATGTAGAAAATCTTTGCAATATTATAGCCTAGTGACTGAATTTTATGACTCTTGAAGATTATGGTGACACTGAAGGTTGGTTAGTGCCTGAGGATAAATATTGATATTTTTCTTTCTAAAGGACTTTCCCATGAACAGTGCTGTAACTGTAGGGAAAGCAACTAATGCTTTCAAAGTATCTAAATCTTAATATTAGGATTCATTTTCAACAATAAAGTAATATACTAACCTATCTGCTGGCTGCAATTTTTCAAAACACCTTTATGATATGTGAGGAACAGCACTGTAAAGGAGTGATGTTTTGTAGTTCAAAAAAATTGGTAAAAAAGCACATGTGACTCATTAAAAACAAGCAGTTTAGCAAAGTAAATAGTAAAATGTTGGGTTTTCTTTCCTTATTCTTCTATAAGGATAAAATGTAACTGAAACATTTATGTCTCCTTTGCTGAAATTGATATGACCGGGTTTTTGCTCTGGTGTGGGATTTTTTGGCTTTGGCCAAAGCTAGATGATTTTAGAAAGGCTAAGGGAGGAGAGGGGAAAACCTTTTCTCTGGTAACTGGAAGATTTTCTTAAAATCATTTGTTAATCCATCCACAATGATTGTAATCATTGCTTCTCCTTCCCTACCTCCTCACTGAAAATGGTTTCAAAGGGTTGTAGGACCTTGAAGACTGAGTTTGTCTCTGTCATAGGGTTTGCCTAGTTGAGGAAAACTTCAGAATTCAAGTTTTAACTAAACTAATGTTACACATAAACCAACTGGAACAGGAATGCACTTCTGTCAGTGCATAACTCTTGCCTTTCTGTTAGTACCAGGCCTTTGAAACACGGGGCAAAAGCAAAGGCTAGACCAGGCTTTTTGGGAAAGCACCCAACTGGTGACATCCCTCATTTAATGCAAAGTGGCTCTGTTTTAGTCAGCTGCCTTGGCCTTAGTTTGACAAAGACTTCCTAATGTTTCAGGCTTCAAGCATGGATGATCTGTGCTTTTTACAGAGCAGCGTGAAACATGCTTGCTATTGCCCTCTTATTTTTGTCACTAACAGCTTGGCTGAGCCAACTTAATTCTTCTTCATTTTGGGGAAATACTGTACCAATGTGGATCAAATGCCTTTTTCACCATCTGTGACAGCAGAGTTAGCTATACAGCCTTGAGTGTGAGAAGGATAAAGTTAAAATGTAGATAGGAGCAATATATAAACTGTATATGTAGGAGTTGGTTAGTTAAAGAGATCAATTTTTTAAGTAGTTAGTTTGTGCCATTGCTTTTCTTATAGCAGTCCAGCACTGGAATGCTCTTGGTGTAGTTGTGTCTGTCATTGTAATCTGACTTGAGAGTATTTTCATACACTTAACTTCTATTCCTCGTCCAAAAAATAACCCAGCTGTAATGAACTTAGCTGTTCCTATTTAAACTCTTGAGACATGGAAGAGCAGACCAGATCAGAACCATGCTAATTCACAACAGTGCCATCTGGAGGGGTTCATTCAAGTTCAGTGCTTTTGGTTATTAACACTGACAGCAGTACTCTAATGTGATATGATACAGACTGCTAAAAAGATGAACACAATTGCCCCATGTGTTCTTCCTCTCACTGTCCTGACTTGTCATCTGTGGTACTTCCACTGAAACTGTAATTTGTGGTGATCCCATTGGTTTTCTTCAGAATACTGACAGGAATGGCTGTCTCTGAAGCTGGAAGACTCAAAAGTTTGTATGTAGAAAACATAGCATTTCTTCTTTGGAAATTTTCATAGCCTTATCAACATCTCCTAATACTATTCAACCATGGAAGGCTCCATAAGAGGAGACATTCTAAGGTCGTGGTTGTGTTCTTTGGGAAAATCCAATTGCAAGTGCAGCATACAAATGAGTAGACTGGAAATGCCTCATTCCTGGGTGATTATTTTCTTATTTGTTCAGCCTCATGTTTCCTGTTTAATAAATTAAGTACTGTTAAATAGAAGAAATACACTAAAGCTCCTTTTATGTCAACAGGCGAATTCTTCACTTACAGTTTGGATTTTCAGCTATGGGACATAATATGTTGAAAATATTTGTAAGCTGCTTGCTCAGTTATCTTCTTTCTCTAGGATTTTATCACAGGATTTAGAAAGAGTTATGGTACTTTCTCATTAGCTGATTAGCAGAATAAAAATAAGGTCTGTTTATCCTCTGGATTTGATAATTTTCCATTCATCTTCCTCTCAGTTATGCTTTTCTTAATGTAGGCATCAGGAACCTAGAAGATGCAGGCAGCACTGTAAATTTGCCTAAGGATCTCGGTCTTAGACCTTTTGAAAATAAGACAAAAAGTGACCAAGTGCCACTTTCTTTAATACAGTTACCAGTTAGCCTGTTCAACACCTCTTTAGGGGGCAAACTGCCAAGCTTGGTTGCCTACCAACAAAGGAGTTTCTAACAGCTTGGTTGAGGTTGTACAGCGTAAATCTCAGGGTTACTGTTTCCCAGACTCCTTATCCCTTTTGCAGGCCTCCCATCTGCTGGTGTGGAACATAAACATGTTACTGTATATTGGAATAAAAAAATTATTTCACAGGTATGAGAGATACTACAGTAGGTGGGTTTTTTTATTATCTGGGGAAGGTGGAATAGATAACCTGAAACTTAAACCGGAGCAGATCTCCAGCTTCTGAATCATGTCCAAAATTCAAATTCTGACTCTCTGGGGATTTTGGTTGGCTCTAATTGGCTTGCAAGACACCTAATTCAAGACTAAAATTCAAGACTAAATTGGACACACTGCAGTCTGTGCTCTGTAGGCAAACAAAATTAACCCACCCCAGGGCCTTGTTTTTTGCCCTTTTTGTGTCACTGAAAGTCTTTGCAGCAATAATTGCTTATGTCTGGTCAAGGGTAGTAGTGACCTATCATTACTAGGGCAGCTGAATCTTAGTCAGTCACTGTTTATTACAAGGTATCAGCCAGTTTTTTTCTAAGTAGTTTGGTTTCACTTTTACACTCTAGTAATTCAGAAATTATGTCTTCTCATTTGGTGTTGAGAACTGAGAGCATTACAATTGGAAAGGCCTTTCTATCACAGGCCTATTTATGTTCTTCCTTGAGTCTCATGATACACCTGAGGCTCATCTTGCAGTTACAGGCAGAGTCTGTCTGATCCTGGGGCATATCTTAGATATCATGTGTGCAATACAGTTTGCTACAATGCATGTTGTACATTCAGATGCAGCTAAGACCTCACTTTTTAGCATTCATTGTATATGCAGAATAAATACCCTTTCTCCAACAAATTCGAGGCTCTTGTGTTGGTGGCAAATCCTAACCAACACCTGACAAAAAATACTATTTCACTTATGCCTACCTTCAGTGTTACAGATACTGCTCCTGTGGAGAATTTCAATCTGCTAGACTGAAAGTTTAAGCTATGCTTTCTGCTATTAAGTGCAAAATTAAAATCAAAGCAATGAAGTTAGGAGCTGTTTGTTAGTCTCACTGGGCCTTTTCCCTCTGTTTTGAGACCAGATTCTCAAACAGCAAATGATATAATTGCTATCAAATGGTATATTGCTATCAAACACAGGAATGTGTAGGATCTTTTCAATCATACAGTGAAGTAGCTAATCACAAAATCTGTATACGGACAATTGGATTCATATCTTGGTCACTTACTATGATTGAGAGTCATTTCAAAGAAGTTTCTCATGGCTTTTCTTTATAGCTGCCAGGACATGTTGCTTGCTTGTGTTCAGCTTGCTGTCCACCAGGGCTCTCAGGTCCTCTTCAGCAGAGCTACACACCAGGCCTGTCAGTTCCCAGCTGTTAATGCTGTGTGGGATAATTCCATACCAGGTTCAGGACAATTTTTAACTTTCTTACATCTCAGGCAGGTTTCCTTGGCTTAGTCTTCTAGTGTGTTGAGTTCTCTTTGTATGGTGGTTCATCATATACCTGTCTTTCCTCCAGTTAGATACCATCTGGTTAAGGTGCATTCAATGTCATCATCCAGGTTATCTATAAATATTGAATAGTATGGGACTGCTACTTTGACTTCAAGCTCTTAACCATTGCTCTGAGATATAGACAAGAATATTCAGAAGTCCTTGTTTTCTTATGTTGACTGAAGATGACCTGGTCCAGCACAGAACATTTCTCACTGAATACCAGACTGTTTGAAAGTTCTGATAAAGAGCAAATTCCCTTCTGGGAGTAGGATGCATTCAGCTGAAGCATTTAATCTGTTAATTCTGAAGGAATGAAACTGCACAACTTAAATTTGAAAGGAGAGAAACCTGGCATACACAGATGCCTTAGCTGAAATATGCAAAATACTTGAGGACAGCCACGCCACTAATTCGCCTGTCCTTGAGCTACACATCTAATTTTGTAGACAAACAAAGACACTAAAGCTGCTTTAAAAAATCCAACTTAACTTTCCATTACAGAAGGTTTCAATCAAGTTGGGGAAAAGAGTTCTTGGCCAATGGCACTACATGTCTTTCATTATTTAAAAATAAAAAGTAAAAAAGCAAAATCTCTCAGTAGTTATACTAGACGTCAGCTTGGCTCTTTATGTCATTGTGGCATTAGCACAAATTCTGCCTGTCTTTGTGATGAGTTGAAAACTGTTTTAGTGAGGTAAGTTTACAGTTTTAGGAGAATATTGTAAGAAGACAACTGGAATTTTCATCTTTTCTATTTTTTAGAAGCTGAATCTCTGCTTGTTTGGTTTTTTTTTTTCCCCCCATCTACTTTGAAGCCAGGAAGAGAGACTCCTTTCTTTTTCTGTTCAGAGTTTGTAAGGTTTAAAAGATTTTTGGTGAAATAATAAAAGTTGTCTATTTTTTTAAAAAATATATAAAAATTATGAAGTTGAACTAATTAGAGATGTAGTAAGGAAGCAGTAAGTATTAAATACATACATCAGCAAATCTTCAGGTCTTCCTCCTGTAAACTGAGCAGGAGCCATGTGCCAAGCTGTCAGTTGTCCTCAGTATGGAGAGGAGGCTGAAGAAACACAGAAAGAAATACAAATGAAGGAACAAAAGCATAAACTAGTCAGAACTGATCTGTCAGTGATGTATTTATGCAGATTGTGGTTTCTCAGCTGCCTTGGGGGCAGATGAGAAGCTGAGAGCACCTCAAGTGAGGGCTCACACTGTCAACCACGGTGACTGGGAAAGGGGATCCGGGTGTCCTGCCTGGCTTGGGTGTTGCTGCAGGGGTTGGATGGAAACCTGGCTTTCTCAGTTGGTGAATATCATCAGCAAACATATTGTCTTTCCTATAGCTTTTTCTTGAAATTGCAGCAGATTTATAAAAATACATGACATTTGGGTATTAATGAAAAAAGTACTTAAAGCTTCAGGGTCTTTTTTGGGATGCTTTATAATTACACTGGAACTACAGTTGTTGAACATAGTGTAGCAATTAAATAATGGTGGACTTCTCAACTGGAAAACAATGGGTTTTTTGTTTCCAGATGTTATTGGTAGGATCTGTGTAATTTGAATTTCATTTGGTAAAACCTGTCATGGTTGTTTTTCTTATTTGAACAGAAATTCTGTTCTTGTTAAGAAAAAATATTTTAAATGGATTTTCTTGTGTAAACCATTATTAAGTGATTAAAAGTGACAAGCTCGTCAAAAGGCAGTGTCTTACAGTATTTGAATAGCTTACATACTAATTGGTTTTTCAATTGTGTGCCTGGGTCACCTGTGACTTTTGTTCATCAGCATGTTTTGCTACAAGGTAGTGTATCTTATCATTTGCTCAGCGTTTTTAGATTATTCTCTAAAGTATTTTGCTGTTTCTTTATGGTGTTTTCAGTCACTTGATCTTCTTTTTGAGTTCTAACAAACTTTTTAAAAAATTATAGGATACTTGCTGGTAGAAGAGTTTACTTTTATTTGTTTCTGATATAAAAATTAAAAGCTATTTCTTTAATTTTGAGGTATTTGTTACTATAAAATTGAGTAATTAGATCAGAGATTATTTCATTGCATTGGTCCTTTGAAATTACATTTGTACCTTCACTTCTGAGTGTTCTGATTTCTAGGTATCAGTCCATGGAACAGTAATTTTCTAGTGTGAAACCAAAAAGGAATTAATTAATAGATAATAGTTTTAAATTTAAGAATTTTTGAAAAGTAAACTATGTACATGGAAAAATAATGTGAATGTGTCTCAGATGTAGAGCATTAACTTCCAATTTTTTTCAGTAGTGATTTGAAGCTTTCTGTTAAACAGTTGGTAAGCCTTTATAGACCATGTCATTAGTAATAAAGAAAACTTCCACCTTTAATAAGATTTTGTCTTCTCTACAGCTTGCCCAATTCAGGCAGCGAAAGGCACAAACTGATGGTCCAAATGGATCAAAGAAGCAGAAGAAGAAGAAGAAAACAGGAAGCATTAAAGATGAAGAGTCAATACAAGATGGGATTGATACTGATCGATCTCGAGGTGATGAAACAACCATGTGCAGCAACCGAAGAGGAGCAGCTGCTACTGCTGACTTTGCTATTATCAGGACTTTGCACAGTGGAGAAATTATCAAACACAGCCAGACATACACCATCGAGGTATGTTTTTCTCAGGCTGCAAAGTAGTCCATTGATTTTGAGAGTGGGAATAAAGGAATTGTATGAAATAGTGGATATTATTTCCTTGCCTCCTCTTTTGGTCCTTAAAATGGACAGAGCAGGCACTTTCTGTTTGCCTACTGGCATTGTTTCCTGTGATAGTGACCTGTAGATTATGTAAGGTTTGTTGGTACAACTCTGTTCCCTAAATGGGCAAAAATTGGGGTTTTTTTCTTGCTTCATTTTATTTTATTGAAAGTTTACAAATTACAGTGGGGGTTTTGATCACTGCAGCTGTGACTCAACATCCTTTCCCTGGAGACATTTAAAAAAAGACTGGATGTGGCACTCAGTGCCATGGTCTAGCAACTGTGCTCCGGTGGGTCAAGGGTTGGACTTGATGATCTCTGAGGTCCCTTCCAACCTGGCTAATTCTATGATTCTATGATCTTTCTCATATTGTAATGTAATTTAAGACTTCCTGTTTAAAGAGGAGGAGGAATTAATTTAGAAAACACTACTTAGAACTGGAAGGCTTAAGAGACTGATCAACAGATACTCTCCACTTTTACTACTTAATAAACTTTAATCCTGCTTGCTCATGGCTGAAAGTACATGCTCCTGGAAGGTTATAGGATGCCCATGTGCTATATGCTGGCATCCAGTTCAGTTCTGAGCGGATATGAATTCATGTAACATAATCTGTTATTCCAGATATGCGGGACAAGAGATGCTGATATTATTTATGGAATAGATTATTCCATTCATGAAAGCAGTGCCTCTAAAAGACACTCTGAACAAGCAGTTCAACACAGATTCCTATCTCTGTTCTCGTGAATACACTCTTTTCTGAGATGTGTAGTACAAGTGAATGCTCTGCATTTTGACTTGCTAGTCCTGTGCCAGGTTACACCATTTGGCACTGTTTTCACTCTTATCTCATTTTCAGCAGCTGAGGAGTAATAGAGAAATTACACTCTTCAGAATTTCTTACTTTGGTTTTAAAAATTCTTGCTTTTTGGTTTTGGTGAAGGGGCAGGCGGACTAAATCATACATTCAAATAAAAACTTTTGAAGTAATTGATCCACTTATTTTACGGTTTTAAGCATACAGTATATCACTAGGCTATTTTAAACTGTATAGATATATGCCTTTAACAACCTTTTTATATCTAGCTCATGTTAGCGTTTCAAAACTGCTTGTAGTAACTCTATAAAACTGTCAGTTCAACTAATAGCTTTTAAAATAATTTTTAATATTTTAAAAATAATTTTTAAAGGGTATTTAATACCAGATTGACTGTTTCCATAAATGAAGATGGGAGGGTTTTGCTTTCTAGGAAAACAGAAAGATGTACTTTATGAAATGCAGCAGTTTATCTACAACCAAGAGAGAGATCTGCTGGGCAGGGAGACATTTAGAGGGAATCACTTAAACTGTTGTTTTAACAGTATTCCAGTCCGCATAAATATGATAATTGTATGAAGAAACATTCTTAAACAAATATATTTTGAAGTAAACCATGGTTGCATGTAATAGATGGACTATGCCAATGTACTTTCTCTCGGGCAGGAGTGATACCTCTCTACAATTAGAGAAACAGGGTAAAGTACAGAATCATAGAACAATAGGTTGGAAGGGACCTCTGAGGTCATCTAGTCCAATCCTGTGCTAAGAGCAGTTCTAATTAATTAAGGTTGGTCCTAGCAGCTTATGCTGGCCTCTGAATACTAACAGTATAAGACAGAGGATTTTAGGAATGGAAAAAAGATTTACACTGAAATTGCTAGAGACTGCACACATAAATATTTTCTTAAGATTGGCTATAATTTTCTAAGTTCTGTGTTCTTCCCAAAGCAACTGATCTTATGCTTAAGTAAATAAAGAAGTATAGAGATTTTTTGGTTTTTTTAAATGTAGCTTTAAAAGAATAAGGATAGTGATTAGTGTGTTTTTGTAAATTGACTCTCATGTCTTAGTGACTTCTTAAACAGGATTCACTTTCATCAAAAAAGGCTGCTCCCAATTGGGAGAGAATTTTTCTTTTCTACACACTCTCTGTGGCCTGCTTGTTCATGTTAAATAAGTAACTGGTACTTTAAAGTTGGAAGATAATTGCTAAACTCTTATCTGTGCAGTATTAACAGAAGAGGAAAACTCTTAGATAGTTTCAATTAATCTTATAATTTACTGTTTCTAGTCTTATAAGTGCAATGATTGTGACAGAGAGCCTGTATTACAGTAACTGGATTAGAGTTTGCTTAGTTGAAATGGCAGCCAATGTAATAGACAGTTTCAGGCTAATCTCTGCAATGGAGAATCACAGCTACTTCAAGCTGTTTGCTTTTTCACTCAGCATTAAATCTTTATAGGCTGCTCTGTTAGGAGAGTGAGGCAAGATTACTGGTGGCATTATGCGTGATTATTTTCTAGCTAAATTTTGATTCCACTTCTTCATCTTTTACGAGAATTGTTCATTCTGTACCACAAAATAGAACATCTGACTGTACTGCCTAGCTAAAAATCCTTAGTGGGCTGTTTTGTGGTGGTTATGTGGATAGAAGTTTATCTCCCTGCAGTTTTTCTGTCATAATTTTTAGTCCTCAGTGGAATTAGACTGTCTAAATACAAATAACATAGACTTGTCTTACTCAATATGAGTTACAGAAAGTGAAATAAAGGTACTCCTCTGCGAGCATATTTGCCATCTGAAGTTTGAGGATTCAAAGTTATTTCTTGCAGTAATTACTTTCCCTTTTTTTCCTCTCTCTTCCTAAGGGTGGGTTTCTGCATCTTCCTGTAATCTTTCAAGTTACAGAATCTAACTGGAAGAACTATCTTTGTTTTTTACTATCCACATCTGTTCCATTTTACCTTGTAATTTTTCTAAGGTTTCCCATCCCCTGTCAGAGGAACAGGTTACAAGATTTATTAGAGAAATGCTAGTTGGTATTTCTTCATTGAAGTTTCTGGGTCTTAATTTACTTTTGTATTAAATGCTTTTTGTCTTGGTCTCACAAAGAAAATCATATGTTGAGTTTCTAGTTGCCTTTGGGTTTTTTTTCTTTATCCTGTTGCACCCTGATGTGTTCTGGTCTTGACATCTGTAGTGTCCATTTCTGTATAGAAGTAAAAATAACCTAAAACACAGCCTAGGAAATAAATTGGGGGTTCCTTTGGGGAGCAATGAAATTTATAGTTTCAGGATTGCTTCTTTTTGTGACTTCCTGCAAACAGAAGAAAGCAAAAGTCACTTCCAAGGTAAATAATTTCTGAGATCACCTTGTCTGAGAGGTTGTCACGGTTTAACACTGGCCCAGCAATTAAACCGAATGACAGATGCTCTCTATTAGCCCCCCTCTCCTCCCTGATAAAGAAAGGAGAGAGAATAAGGGAGAGAGACTTAAGGGTTGGAAACTAAACTACAGAAAGTTTAATGAAACAGTAATGATAATAGGAAAAATTACTAAATATTTACAAATATACAGGAAAATTGATACCACGTTCCTCCCCCTCTCCCCCCAATAACTCTCATGTCACCACTGAGGCTGCAGGGCAGCCCTGGGAAAGTCCAGGCTGGAATCCTGGAGTCAGCAGCAGTCAGGAGCTGGAGGCAGGAACACACAGATTCAGGCTGGCAGGGATCAGGACCACAGGCAGAGGAATGGATGGAATCCTCCCAGAATGCTGGATCAAAACCGGGAACAGGCAAGGAAGGGAAGCAGGAAGGGCAGGAAGAAGGGTTTGACCCTTGTGGTCCCTCGAATTTATATCGAGTATGAGGTGTATGGGATGGAATACTCTTGTTTGGTCAATTCTGGCATCTATCTTGTCCTGTACACCCCAAAGGAGGGTTTCAGGTGGGACCTCCTTAATCCTTCAGGAAGGTAAAATGTTCCTTAGAGCTGGGCAGTGTCCTTGGCTCTGCATTCCAGTCTCTGGCTGTAACTATAACTGAGTGTTATCAGTCCTAGAAGCAGACACTAAGAAACTTGCTGTTAATTTCAGCAAGTGCAACTACTTACAAGAGACTTAGCTGAAAGCAAAAGTACAAACCAGAAAATCACCTTTATCCTGGCCCAAACCAGGACAGAGGTCTTGAAATGAAACATTGGAGCAGACTGCTTTGCAAGAATGTACTTGCTAGGAAAGTGAGAAATTAACCGATGGCACAGTAAAATTGTCCTTGAGTCACCTGGGTAGTAAAAGCTATTATACAAAGCTTCTTAGAAAAGAAAAGTTCAAAGTTCTGTGATGAAGAATACCTGCTAATTGACTAAGGTTGGATTAGTAACTCGTCTTTTGTTTTTCACAGGACAAATCCTTTTGATAATAGTGTTAGAACAGCTTAACTATTTACTCAAGTAGGTGATTAAGTTTATGGCTCCATGTTCATTGTTTCATTTCTATAACCTCCTCCAGTTAGTGTCTGAGATTTGACAGGCAAGGAACAGAAACAGAGTAAGAAGGAGACATTCGGTAGGATTCTTGAGAAAAGGTGAAGTGACAGAAATGCAAAAACATAACTATTATAGAGAAACATGCAGGATACCCCAGTGAGAAAAAGTGTAGGTGGTGAATGTGGGTAAGACATTCCTATGACAGAAGCATGAAAGCAACAAAAAACCCAAAGGCTTTGTTTAGAGCAGAGAGGTTCTTGGATGTGTAGTAAAATGGAGGATTTGGAAAAACGGGTGGGTAAAAGAAATGTAGTAAAAAATTAGTCCATCACTTCAGGTAATCTGGCATCCCTTGAAAAATGTTTCAAAATTGAAGAATGAAGATAAACAACTATTTGGCAATGCTGTGTTCAATAGTATACTCAGTGACACAAGAGAAGATAATAGATTCTCAGCAGCATGTGTTTCTGACTGATGTCAGTCATCCTTCCATTCACCGTCTGGCCAAAAGGCTGGTGAGGTATCTTGCCAGTTTTCTTTGATGCATAAAAAGACCTCTGGTGTGGTGACTTTCTTCTATCTGAAAATACTGATATCAAATAGATTTACCAACATGGCAATTAACTTCATTGAAGGTCTGCAGATTTACAGTGTCTTTAATTTTGGATTAAACATTTGTAAGGCAGTATTACCAAAGAATAAAAATTTAATTAAATGCTTCTGTTACCTCTCATGTGATGATGTTTTCTGATACAGGAAGTTTATACACTGAGGAAAAGGGGTAACTTGCTGCAGATTATATTCAGATTTGGCAGTATCTTATCACCACTAAGATGGACTTCTTAAATCTGATTGTAGTCAATGGGTTTGGATCATAAATTATCAAGGAATACATTCCTTTGAATGAAATTATTTTCAGATTAGGAACAAAGAGAGGCATGATGAAGAAATATGTAAAAATAACATTTTCTATTCAAAATGTTCTGCAAATATTGAAGACCCATAAAGTTCAGGGTGACCTAAAGAGGGGGTTTCATGACTGTGATTTTCAGTTTACATTCTCTTTCCTCCCTTCCAAGTCCCAATCCTCTTACTCAGTCTTACTGATACTGTGGTCATCTATGGATCACTAGTGCCAAGCTAAAATAACTTGATTTTACTTCTACTGCTGGCTAATACACATTCCAGAATTAATCCAGAATGGAGGTCATGAAAAAGTCGGTCATTTCCTCCAGCTAGAATTTGGTTCCATCGATGCTCAGTGTTGGTTCTTACCCATTAATTCTCTCATCCATTGCATTCTGTACTTACCTCCAATAAATCCCCTGGCAAAAACACCTGATCTTAACAGCCAAAAAACTATCTAGATGAAGGATTGAAGGAAGTGTTTTATAAAGATTATTTATGCTGCTAACACCTAAACTGATAAAGCACTGTATGTTTTCTTGTCATCTGTAAATAAATTTTTGAAGGTTTTGGGTTTTTTTACTTTAGGTTAGTATTCAGAAAATATAAGAAGATATATATTTTTGTTTTAATATTGCAAGTAGCCAAATTACCATAAAATTTACAAGAATTACTTTCAGTAATCATCCTTCCTTTGAGAATTCATGTTTTCTCACTCTAGCCTTAGTTTCAATGTACCTAAACTTCATTGTTTACCTTTTATAATGGTTATCTGCTAGGTTTGATTTTTATCCCAGGATCTAAACATTCATTTATAATATTTTCTTGTAAAAAAGGAACTGCTTATAAAATTCAAAAGCATTACAAGGCAAAACTGTATAAGTCGTCAGACTACTTTTCCTTGGTTTTTACATTTTGGAGAATTGCCTTTATTTCATGAACTGCATAATGACTTCAAGAGTTGTTAAATAAAATTAAATATCTAAATTTGTAGGAATACTCCTGAGTCTCTCTAGAAATACTTTTGATATCTCTTGTGAAGTCTTCTAAGTTGGAAAAAACCATAGTTGTAGAAGAATATGGCTGTACATTTATTTGCATTATGAACATAAATAGCCATGAGGATTGCCCTGATTTTATTCCTTCCAGAGGACTTTGTCCTAGACCAAGGACATAGACTACAGACAGTATGTAAAATGTGTTTATGTATGCAAATATATGCGGAAATACAGAGATACCTGTTATGACTAAACCTTTATTTGTATTGAAATTAAATATTGTTAAGTACTAGTTGTATATTCCATAGCAAAAACATATTTGTCACCCTATAGTTTGAAAACATAATTGTGATTTCTGTTCAGTTTGTGGCTTATTTTTAACATGAGCCTTTTTAATTTTTAAAATCATATCCTCTGTATGAATTTTAATATTTGTTAGTTTTGTATGCTCTGTACTTAATACCTTTTTATAGGATAATTATATTGTGGAGCTATATATTGGATTCAAAGTCCATAGAATCGATTACGATTATGGGATTGTAAAAAATGCAGAGCTGCCATAGGCCTGAGTGACCGATTTTAAAAAAAATACAAAACTCCATTGATATTTCCAAATTTTAGTTACGTCTACTGATGCACAACTGGCTATGTTCTTTTGAAAATAAGCCTGCCAGAATTCAATGTAAAAGGGAGACAGATTTAATGTGAGATGGGCTAACATAAGTGAATTGCAAAAAAGCCGTATTATTATACGCTTCATTTTTACTGAAATAGTTCTATCACTAAATTACAATTTTTGAGTTCAAAAGGTACTTACTTATCCCCAGTAATGCACCTAATTTAGATAATTTGAATATTTTACATATTTTCCCACTAACATCTTGATTCTCAAACCTGATACACTGTCCGTAGTTCATCACTATAAACTGTATTTAATTCAGGCATCTTCCACTGTACATTTATGCTTAACTCTTTAAAATTTTGTTCCTTTTGTTGCTCTAATACATTAGATTACAAGATTTTGTCCTTGTCCTTCCTCATCACTTTTAGCTTTCCTTGGTTTCCATGGAAGCTGTTTGTTTGTTTTAAAATTCTAGTCAACATCAAGTCAACATCAAGTTTTGCATGTATGAAAGTGGCATTCAGAATATGATTATGTTCTTAAGCCAGCAAAGTTCCTAATTCGCTAAAATCAATTTATCAGAGAAAAGCCCTTTTCTTGGTACTCATTATTTTTTAAAAAACAAAAAAAATTACAACAAAACTCCTCAAAAATTGTAAGTTATGCTTACAAAATACTACTTTGTACGTGTAGATTGTATTTTCATTAGAAGAATTTGTCATGTAGTTATAATTTTTCATGATCATAGTTGAACAGTGAAGTAACTTTTTTATCTATTTTAAAGCTGGGATTTCAAGGAATGTAAGGTAACCTTCACTATGTATATATTCAAATCAAATTAATGTATGCCTTAATATTTTTTAATACAGTGTACATTCTCAGAAAACAGCTGGAACTTGTGTTTTAAAATATTTTAGTGCCATCATTGTAAATCTTTTAATGTTTTATTTTAGCCAGAAAGTGAAATTTCCACCACAGTAGAAGATTACAGTTCAGAGGTAAGACTGAAATAACATTTTTTCTAACTTTTCTATCATTTTTTTCTTTTACATTTTTATTGCAATGCAGTGTATTGTTCTTGAAAAAGAGAAGGAAAGAGCAGATATTATAGGCAGAGCTGTAGCATGTCATTACTGGTGTGTTTAATGTACCATTAAAACAAACATTATGTCACCTGCATAGGGGGATGGGTACTGTAATCAATAATGCAGTAGATAAATGAACTGTTATAACAGTGTCATCATTGTGGTTGTATTAATGCTTTGTGTTGTCATTAGAGTTGTGGCTGTGCATAATCTCCACTAGTTTTCTGTGTGAAACTATTTAACAATGAGATTTATGTTTTAATGAGTTCCAAAGCAGCTGTTGCTCAGCAACTGCTTCAGTCTGCTGGTGGGAGATGCTGAGTGATTGTTACTGCATTTTGTTGAGGGGGAAGGGTTTGGTTTGTTTTTCTTTCACTTATTGTGCTGTCTTTATCTCAGCCCATGGGTTTTTCTCACTTTTGCCCTTTTGATTCTCTCCCCCATTGCACTGGTTGGGGAGTGTGACAGGCTTAGCTGCTGGCCAGGGTCAACCCACCAGACATCAGCTTCTGTTGCCTGTCTCTGTCACATCACATCTATGGAATTTTGGTCTTGCCAAGTAGAACAGTTTATGTTTGTAAGGAAGAAACTGTCTCATACATAGATATGGGTCAAGAACACACTTGCAAGAAATAACCATGGAATATCTAAGTACAGTAAGGATTGTTTCTAGGTTAGAAAATTAATTTTTCATGTCTCAAACAGTTGCTTTCTGTAGTGACAATGTGGAGTTTGTTTTGCAGATCTCTCTGCTAAATGTTTCTGCAAAACACACCCAAGATTCTTAAGCTTGGCAACTAGTAAGAGAAGGTGAAGTAATCAAATGAGTCTCTGTTGCTGAAAGTAAATTTGATGAAGAGTGCATTCTTGTTCTCTTGATTAGCCTTCTGTAGAGGTGACTACACCTTAGAATTATGTTCCATATTAGTATTATAGCTGCTTATTCCTAATCTTAAGTGAATATACACACCAGACAATGAGTCCTTAACCTGTCACACTGCATGATGCAAAAGCAAAATCATTACCACAGTAATGATACTTCCATTCTTACTAATAGTTTTTGCCAGTCTTTCTACCTTCCCTTGACTGTCCCCTTTTCCTTCTTCCATGGTTTCTTAGCTCAGTCTTACAGGCTTTTCAGCCTCTTTCTATTTTTCCTTTTCCTTCCTCAGTAATTCCAAATACCCAGTTTCTTTTCCAGCCTCTTCAACTTCATCTAAGCACGTTATCTCCTTTCATTTTTCTTTCCCCTCCGTGTCCCTTGAAAACATCTTCTTTATTCCCTCTGTATTGTGGTCCTCCTGATGTTCAGCTCAACTTGTCCTAGAAGAAAGCAGTAGTTTTTCTTTCCAGTCTCTCTTCAAATCCCAGTTACAGATTCCTCCATAGACTCAATCTGAGCCAATTTTTAGTCGAATTCTTCTTCTGTCCCTCTCTTCTCTAGTTTGACTCTTTATCTCCCACTTCTTCCTGTCTTTTTTAATTATCACCTTATCATTCCTTGGGGAAAACACTTGGGAGTGCATTTCCGGGAATCTGGGAAAAGCTTCCCCCAGATTCATTATGGATTGCTTTAAAATGCAGAATAGTGACCCACGTGGACCCTTGGTCTGGTCAATTTTGATCATTCTTTGGCATGTTTTTTACTATTAAATGAAATAGGCAATATGCAAAGGATGAACCCATAAAAACAGGTGACAACGGCATTTATGTTCTTTTAATTTTAAAAGTAAGAGAAAACATTTTTACAAGCTCAAAAAAACATATTTTTGCACAAGGAGAAATACAGAAAAGATCTGGCATAATGTCTCGTGATAATTGCAGGTATGTTGTGATTTTTAGTATTTTGTTGTTAGTTGAATTAAAATCTCATTTAAAAATGGGTTTTCACATCTAAATGCTTAACTTCACCTGCTTCAGTCTTCAAAGTTTTCTGTAGGTGCCTTTGCAGTATATTCGGAAGCATATTAGGAAGTATATTCGGATCTATCTTCAGATACTAAAGACAATAGAATTACAGCCAGACTGCCTTCTGAATATGTCTTTTAAAAAATTGTAGATTTCCTCAGAGATGCAATGCCAGTTGCATTTGTAGGCACTTCTTACTCTCATTCCTGCAAAAAGACTTTTTACCTCCTGAGGAGTTACTTTCCAATACATAAGTAGCAACACAAAACTTGTGAGTAAAAACACGTTACTGGGTCTGGCGAAGAACAAACTGGAATGGTGAGAGCTGCTGTCTTAAGCTCTTTTTAATTGAAGTTCATTACAATTGGTTGTTTATTAAAATGAAGAAACAGCACGTTTGGGAATGCATATATTTTAGGAACTGAATTTTCAATGTTTTTCATGCTAACTATAATGTTACTTTAATTATTAAAAGCTCTGACTGCATTTATGGCCACCCTGTAAGTAAAACCATCTGAAGCCTTTTCAGTTGAAGTAGATGAGAATAAGTTGATTTTTGTCTGTAACAGCATAATTACAAAGTTGTATGAAATCTTGAGCTTACCTTTTTTTTTCAGACATCCTTTTTGGAATGCCAAGAACCCACACTTTTGTAGACACATAGGCCTGTCGATCCCTTTTCCCCTCCCTTTTGTGTAGAACATCTGTGTTCTTTTTAGTGTTTTGGTTTTTTGTGTCAGAAATGTTGAAATCGATGCTGTCATGCTTCAGAGGGAAATGGTCCATGAACAATTCATTTTGTTATACTTGGTAAAATAAGCAAGGTGGCTTTAATTTCTCAATCCCTTCTCTTGAGGACTTGGATTAAAGTCAATAAGTATTTATCTTTTTAAGAGACTTATCAGACAGTTATAATCCAATACAGTTGTCTAAGCAAAGTTGAAGGAACCAGTAAATGTTTACATAAGAATTTCTTTCTTGAAACAATTTTATTGTAAATACATTCTCTTGTCCAGTTTTGTTTTGCCACCTCTCTGAACTGTCAAAGGTAGAAGCCAAACTGATAAACTTTTATTATGACTATCTTGCCTTTTGTAACAAATCATTCAGTTTGAACAAAAATGAGACCTACCTTCCTATTCTTAAATAATAATGGTGATGAGCTGTTGAAGGTTATGGTCCAAACTCATAACTAAGGAAAGTTAGATTTAATTAATTTTTTTTAGTTTTTTATAATGTGTTAAGTAAAGTTGCCCACATATATTTTACGTGTCCCCCAGATTGATGGTATAACTGAAAAACTGTTCCACCTGTTTTGGGTTTTTTTTCCCCTCTTATTGACTCTTTCCCCAGTTTTCGAAGTGCAACTCTGGAAAGATAGCCAATACAAAGTATTTTTTTTCGTGGAAATGTTAATAAAAATCTATACCTCAGCCTTAACTCCTATGTAGAAACATCTTCTGTTGCCTGCTATTTTGTAATATTTTAAGAAGCCATCAGTTGTTATCCTTTGGGAGTTAATAACCTTAGTTATATTGTAAGATTATAACTGCTTTCATCAAAAGCTGAAAATTGGTTTTGTTTATGAAGTATTAAAAAACAAATAAACTGAAATTCATTTTCCCAAGTTGGCCTAATTGCTTATTCTAGCTTCATTTCATACAGTCAGTTGTGACATAAGTAGAAAATTCAGGAGAGGCTAAGAACATTGAACAGCAGCGTTGGAAGTCAAAGTATTAATTTCTGTGAATGAATCAGAAAAGGAAAAAAAAAAAAGAAAAAACATGAGGTTAAATTGCTAATCCATTCCAAATACTCCTATAAGTGTCTACTACCAAATCAAAGCAATTGTAAAATCAGAAGTCTGCTTACCTGTCTATAATAGGTTGTATTATTTTCATGCATTAAGTTAATTTGTAAATTTTTTAATTGTTGGACAGTACAGATTGTTTTATAATGATCATGAATTTGTTGTTCATAAAAGGAAATCTCTACAATGTTAATACAATTAGGTATACATTATATGTCATTACGGCTATTTCTGAGGTATAGTTTCAGATTTTCCAGGGTCTAAGGAATATTGAAAGGTGTACAGTGATTTCAAAAATTTAATCCTGACCTCTGGTGGCAATTGTCATGAACTGCTGCCTTAATTCAGTGGTGGAAGTTGTTTTTCCTTGTGTTTATCTGAAAGAAGATACTTTCCATTTGTCTTAAACATATATATTTACTGATATAATATAAATTATACCTGTGTTTGTAACCATTAGGCTAACAGTTATATTTTACTTTATAATAGTAAAAAGTAATTCTGTGAATTATTTTGAAAATACAAGCAAGGAAGAAAAATCAGACAGAATGCAGAAACCTTTGAGGGATTTCTGCAACCTTCACTCATTCCATTTCTTTTGTTCACCAAAACACTTGTTCCTTGGTAGCTGCTGTATTGTAAAATTTCATTTTTTTTTCTTACTTTGTGGTCATTTGTTTATGCAGTTCTATCCAGAGCTCTTGTTACTTCTTGTTCCCATCATCTTAACATAACTGTCTGGTTTGAGTGTTTTTGTAAAAGTTTTTTTTTTTTTTTTCTGAGGTATTAAACTAAGCACATCAAAAGGCATTAAGGCACAAGGACATTTCAGTGTTAAAGGTGAACTGCAAAGCTTTTAATGAAGAAACCTTATGAATCTACATCAATAGTATTTCTGGGCTTGCAGATCTCTACACAGGTACAGCTGGAGCCATGACACAAAATACAGAAGTCCAATAGGACTCATGTAGATTTCTGTTAACACTGAAGTTGCCATCTGGACTACAGTCTTCATGGTGCAGAGTGAAAAATGGCTTTTTAAGTAAGGTATTTTGAAGCTAAAAACTGAGTCCCAGTTGTCAGCCCTGACACAGCAGAATTTCTGTCATGCCAGAAGTTGCCAGGCTGCTCCCATAGCATGGCTGCTTTTCCCTAGACTACACTGCAGTTTGTTGTCTTGTCATGTTCCAACTTGCACTTTACCAGAAAGCATGAGGTATTTGAAAGGAGAAGGTATCAGAGAAGAAGCAGTATGAATTTCTTTGTCACTGTGGTTCACTTCTGTGGCCTCTTAAGAACTAGGCTGCTGTGAATGAGGTGGGATTTCCAAAGTAGCTTGGGATGTGTATAGCAAAATCCCTTGTATAAGTAAAAAGGTCTTTTATACAAATTTCAGCTGCTAACAAGTCTGGAATATCTAATGAGATAAGGCATTTATGCCTTTGCTAGTAGCTCTTCTTATAAAGCATCTAAGAGTCTTTGATTGTTGCACACAGAAATGATTCACAGGAAGGGAAGCATGTCCACTGTAGTAGATTACAAGAATCATACACTGCATTTTTATCACTTAAGCCTACAGAAAGTGGAGTTTAAAAAAAAAGGAAAATAATACTTTCTGTTAAACTACTAGTGTTATTAATCTGGGACATCAGCCAAAATCTGAGTAAAGACATTGGTGCCAGTCATAGTGTAGACACTTGTATGTCTGAATGTAGCGTGAACATCTGGCAACACACAAAAAATGTGCAGTGCCCCTGTGAGTTTCTTGGTCTGCTGTTAGCTGCATTTCTCTTTTTTTCTTTTGAAAATAAAGTAGTGATCTCTCTACGATGTCTTTCTTTTTACTGAGGAAGTCAGGAACTGAAAGGACACTATCAGATGTGCAAATTCTTGTCTAGTGCAGGTAGTTTTGTTCTCTTAACACAAACTCAGTGACTGAATTGATACCATTTATAACACAGTGCTTCCATGTCAAATAACTTATTGATTTCCTCAGGCATGATAGTCCTTTGTAAATAAGTCCTAATCTAAATTATGGCAGATATCTGAGCAGTATAGCTTTATTTTTTCATGTAAACAGAGTATTTGGGTCTGATACATTATGATGCCTTTCTCTCTGTAGTACCGTTATTTCTTGTTTCAGGCTTTGATGTGGTAAACACCTCTGAGGGGAAATACAGCCCTTCTTGCTTTCTCATTTTAAAACATCGGTCTGCTTTTTTAAAACCCTACCCGGCTGTTTTATGATTACATTGCATGTTATTTTAATTTGGAATTATTTTTTTTTGTTGTTTTAACCTCTATCTGCTATTTTGGCTTGTGCTTCCCTTTTGAAGATTTGCTGTTACTGGTTTGCACAATCTGTAGACCAAAATTCTCATAGACTTTGAAAAGTGTTGTAGAGTTGGGTGAGTGAAAGAGGATTTTTTTTTTCTGATGGCTTATGTTTAATGTATAATTTCTGCTCTTTTCCAAGTTTAAGAAATTCCTTCAAACTGAGAATGAGAGTCTACTAATACTGCCTTTCATTTGCTCTTGAGAGATTAGTGACTTGCAAAGAGTAAATCTTGAAGTGTATAAATATATTTAGAAAGCACAGCTTTATTTAGTAAAATAGAAATATTAAACATAAAGTTTAAAATGCAATAGCACTGCATTTTAATAATTTACAGTATGAAGCTTTGCACTGACCTTTAAATCTGAATTCCTTTTTTTTCCCTAGATGTTTAAATTTGTAATGTGTTTTTTGCTTTTAGACAATAATATCTTCTCTGTGTGTGTTTGTGTGCGTACGCATGCTTTTGGGTGTTCTACCTGTTACTAGTGCTTACTGTGATGCAATTTACTATCTGTCAAATTAATTTGTATTTCAAATGAAATTAATTTTGTAGCATAAAAATGCCCATGGGTCTGCAGCAATCATCACATAAGATTCAAATGAGTGGAAAACAGAAATCAAGCTTTATTCAAAATAATATATATAGAAATTGTCTTTACACAGGTAAATGGTTGCAGTTTTCTGAAAAGAACAGATATACCTGCAGACGTATTCAGGGTACAGTATTGCAAATGGAATTGTAATATTAATGGTGAATACTAAGAACCTCAAACAATGTGTTTTGAACAAAACTATGTTGCTGACTAATACTTTACTTTGCATGCCATGCTCTGCGCCTGCATGGTTTGTTATATATTAATATAATGTATTGTTGAACTTAAAATGCAAAATAGTGTACTACTTCTACTAAGGCTAATATTCTAAAGCAGAACTTGGATAAAATACTGTGTGGTAGTGCATTTGAGTTGTGAATTATACTAACAAAGGAGTTTACCGTGGCAATAAGATCTTTGCTGTATTGTATCTTAATGTTATAAGGTGGCATTTGATAAATTTGATATTTGAGTTTACTTGCTGTGATAAAGCATGAAAGAAATGTCATGCTAAGGAGCTTGGATTGATTTAGGAAGAAGAATTTGGAGTTGGAGAGATTTGTTCTGAGCATGGGATGCAGCCCTCTCACACACAGCTAGAGGTGATGGAGAATGAATTGGCTGGGAAACAACAGGAGATTGAAGAGCTAAACAGAGAGCTAGAAGAAATGAGGGCAGCATATGGTACAGAAGGATTGCAACAGGTATAATTACCTTATGTTGCTTTCTACTTGCTACTCGGTTACATGCAAAAGTACAGTGTCACCCTTAAAAGTTTCACTTGATGGTAGCTGTTCAAAATGCAAGTAGTGTGTACAATGCAAGCAGTAGAATTACATATAATTTCTTTCAATCACATACTGTGCACTCTATTTTTTGGAATGGTATTTTTGTGTACATTTTTGTATTTTATGACTAAAATTCCAGTTGTCTTTGCAGTGACTTCCTTCAAATCAGAAATGGAAAGATGTTTTTCTTCAAGAAAAGCCCTAATTGTTCTCTAGTTGTGCAAAGACTGCATTTTTTAATACCTTTCTGTTGCTCCAAAGCCATAAAACTTCAGGTTTTACTTACGAAGGAATGATATAACTGAGTTCTGAAATACCAGGCAACTGTGTCAGAATGTTTTAGTATACATCTAATAACATGGGGTTTCAGGGGAGTATTTCTTACTTCAGAAATGCCACTGGAGTTGAAAATTAAGTTTTAAAGTAAAGAATATTAAGTAAATACTCTTACAGTTTAAGGAAGTGGTGCAATGCACTGAACTCAGTACTTCATCATGTTTCATGTCTTACTTCTCTCTTTTAATTTGGATTCAGGTCACATTGTTGTGTTTTTCTGGTTTTTGCAAAGTACTATAGAATACCAAAATTGTTGTGATATTCAGTATTTTTCACCTTCATTATTATTGAACAATTATAATTTTTTCTGCTTTCATTTGTATTTTATCCATGAAAATGGAGGTCATGTTTTCCACCATAGCAGAGTGATCTTTAAGTGATTGCCCTGGAAGATGTGGTTTATCATTCCTTTGTCTGGTGGTAAATCTGTGGTGTTGCATTTTAAGTCAAACTTAGCTTCTAGTTACTGTCTTGTATCTTTTGTGCTAAACATAGTAATCATAATTATAGAATAATAAAGAACATAAGCGTAATTGTAATTTCTCATATCTGTTAATACTGTTGCTTTTTCTTAAAAAAAAAGTGAAAATGAAAATATTTGCATTTTTTTAAAAAAAATAAAATTATAATAAAGCAAAACAGGCTGGAAAAATGGTTTAGTAGTGGCAGTATAATTTGTATGACACTGGTACAGTGCATAATATCTCACTTGAGAAGTGCATATAGTTTATTTTTCTGCAGAAAAGAAAGAATTGTAAAAGGGGAGTGTGCAAAATGTTTGTTTGTTTAGCTGCCTGTTAAACAAAGATCAAATTTAAAAGTTGAAAATTATCATATAACAATGTGTGAATCGGAACAGATAAATTTATGGGGTTTTTTTCACTGAACATATACAAAACACAATGTATGGCACACTTAAGTGACTGATCTGTTCCTATTTTTCTCTATCATAACAAACTTCTAGTATTTCCACTAGACTCATGCTTTTAAAGTGGGAGTTCACTGCAGTGTCCTGAAAAGAACTTTGAAAGAATTTCTTCAAATTCTTTGCATTGTTTGTTTGGTTTAAGAAACTTTTGGGGTTTATGTCCCTCTAAACATATCCTTATTCTCTAAATCAGTAAGTTTTTTCTGGAAGAATTATGATTTTACTTCAAGACATAAAATCTAACTTGGAGAAGCTTCTTTTTGGGAGCATTATAAACAAAATGGTTGCAGGAGGTGGCTAATGGTTTAAGATTTGCAATATGTGGAGATGAAGCTTCCATTAGTCTTCAGTGAATTCAAATAGAAAAAATTGACTTTAAAGTGAGTAAAATATTCATATAATTGCACATGAAATAGTCCCAATTAATAGTGTAGAATTTTTCTAAGTGTAATCCTACAGAAGTAAAACACTCTCAAAGGATTTTCTTCTGTACTTTTATAATTTCTTCATTGTTACCACTTAGAAAGGAATCATCTATTAAATACACTCCATCAATCTTACAGCTTGAGCAGATTTTCTCATGTAATTGTGGATAATTTATCTGGGTTCACAATGTAGGATACTGCATGGAATCTGTTACAGTATAATGAATGCAATTTATTGCACTTTTGGTGAGAGTTTATAGAACTCGTGTTTCTTGTGCAACAGATGTGTGGGCATGAGCAGTTGTGCAAAACTGCTGAAACACAAAACGTAGATACTCTGGGTTCCTTTATGATGCTTTGTTTGTGTGGCCATACTTTTTACTTTAAAAGCAATTTATACATTTAACTAATTAACTTTTTTTTTTTCATAGACAAGTCGTACATTGTTATATGAGGGGAGAAAAGCTATTTATGAAATATTTACAAATAGCTTGTGAAATGCTCTAGTAGGTCTGTGTGATATCTTTTAAATTGAGAGATTAAGTATTCCTACTTAACTAGAATAATCTAGTATTTTTCTTATCCATGGCTTTGATGTACACCAATACTTTAAATTTCATCTTTTATAGCTGCAAGAATTTGAAGCTGCTATCAAAAAAAGAGATGACATTATCACTCAGCTCACTACTAACTTGCAGCAGGCACGGAAAGAAAAGGATGAAACTATGAGGGAGTTCTTAGAGCTTACTGAACAAAGTCAAAAACTGCAAATTCAGTTTCAGCATGTAAGTTTCTGGTATTTATTTGGGTTTTGAAAACTGTTGTTACTTTGGAGAACTGCAGAAACATGGAAATTTTTGTGCATTTTTAAGAAACTGGTCTTATAATATAGATAAGCAGTCACTTTACTCGTCCTACAAGCTGTCACTATAGTACCTGGTTTATTACTCTAAAATAATAAGTATTAGTCTGTGATCTTCCCTAGGGTGTGGTGATAGCTTCTAACTAGAGGATAGAAGTTATCTTAGGGAAAAAGGCTTGTGTAATTACTTCTCAGAGCTTTGGGCTGAAATCCAACTTGATTAATTTGAAATCAATACAGGCATTTAGCAGCTTTACTGGTCCACCATTTCATGGTCCAGTCCTTCCTATATTTTTCAGTAAAATCCAACTCTTGTGGTGTTAGTAGATGGTAATGTAAATATAAAAGTTATATTTATTGGAAGCATTTGTTCTAAGAAGCACTGATGATTGAGGTGCCATCAGTAATCTGTTAGTCTGTGTGACTAGGTTTTTTTTTCTGTTTACTGTGGTTTACTATTAAAAATCTGATTCTGGGGACAGGTATTACAACTATTTAATTTTGTTCCCAAGAAATATTTCTGAGGCACTGCTGTCCTGTGTGCTAGCTCACCATAAAACAATAATAACTATTTTTTACTGGCTTGCCATCCCAACAGAAAAAGGATATTTCAGGTCCTCCTGAAAGAAGGATAGTGTTTTGTCTTTTGATGTGAACAAAGACAGTAAAGGTCAATCTTTCCATAGTGCAAGCTGTTTATGTGAAACTTTTTTTTTTTTTTTTACATTCAAGTTGCAGGCAAGTGAAGCCCTAAGGAACACCAGTCATAGTTGCACAGCTGCTGATTTATTGCAAGCCAAGCAACAGATACTTTCACATCAGCAACAGCTAGAAGAACAAGAATGTCTACTGAAGAATTATCAAAAAAAGAATGAAGAGTTTGAGCTGCAGATTACACATCTTCAGGACATAATTACATCATATGAAATGGTATGTTGCCAACTAAAAATATCTCTTTTCTTAATATCTATTACTTTCTTAATACCTCTTTTTTTCTTGTCAGGATTTTGTAGTTCCTTTGAAATTGAAGGGCCAAAACACAGATTATGTGTGTGCCACATCTAATGCATACAAAATTTTTAAAACTGCTTCAGTTAGTTAACACACAATATGTGTATAAATTAAAACTGAAATTTTTATGTCAGTATTATGTATCATATTTTAAAAATGAGAAGTGAACAAGCTTTCAGTAGATAGAAAATTTTTTTTAATGTATCTGAGCACACCTGGAAAAAATGAAAGTGATTTTAGTGTGGGAGTGGGGAGTTGAGGTATTGGTGGGGGGTGGTCATGTAAGGCAGGGGGATGGATAGTCACTTACTGCAAAGAAACGGAAAACCTCCAAATGTGGTAAACAAATAATTTATATTGACTTTTTCTAAATGATCACTAGATGTATCAAAAAAGGAATTGTGTTTAAATAACTAAGTCTATAAACATTCTTAGACGTTCAAATAATGAACTAAAATCAAGAACATGGTTTTGCTCATTTTCTAAAGGAAAAACATAAAAAGGAAGGAGAAGATTTGAGTAAAAAACAAGAAAAAGATGGATTAGTTGAAGAGCTGGAAGCAAAACTGCGAGACGAAGAAAAAAATTCATTTCAGCTTAAGGAAAAATTATCAGATGTCAGTAAATTACTTGAAGAACTGAATGAACAGATGTCACTAAAGAACCAGGAGATAAGTAATATGAGAGTTGAACTTACCACCTACAAGCAGAAAGAAAGACAATGTTCTGATGAAATAAAACAATTAATGGGAACTGTGGAAGAATTGCAGAAGCGATGTTATAAAGACAGTCAGTCTGAAGCTGACATTGTGCAAAGAATGGAATTGGAAACACAAAGGAGACTGGCACAACTTCAGGCTGAATTAGATGAAATGCATGGCCAGCAGATTGTACAAATGAAGCAAGAATTAATTAAGCAGCACACAATGGAAATAGAGCAGCGTCTTTTGCAACAAAAAGTAGAATTGGAGAAAACATCAAGTCTGTGTTTGACTGAAACTGTTAATAAAGATCAAATCCATTTAATGAATATTAAAATTAATGAACTGAATGTGAAATTGCAAGATGCTGATAATGAAAGGGAAAAAATAAAGAAGGAACTGTTACAACAAATGGAAGTAATTTCAGCAGAGAAGTCTCTTCAACAAGCTAAAATTGAAGATCTTTTCCAAGAACTGAATTTTTCAAGAGAGCAGGTTCAAAGATCCAAACAAACTATAGTGGATATGGAGTGTCGATTAAATGAAGCTGAAAAATACCAGCCTATGATCGAAGATTTAAAATCCCAGTTGACTTCTGCTTCTGAAATTAGGAAGGAACTGGAGTTAAAACATGAGGCAGAAGTCACAAATTACAAAATTAAACTTGAAATGCTGGAAAGAGAGAAGGATGCAGTTTTGGACAGAATGGCAGAATCCCAAGAAGCAGAATTAGAGAGACTGACAACAAAGCTTCTATTTAGTCATGAGGAGGAACTTTCCAGACTTAAAGATAACTTACAAAAAGAGCACATAGTGAATATGGAAAGCCTTAAAGACAACTTGAATAAGCTCCATAAACAGCAGTTAGATGAAGTACAGAATGAAATGATTCAAAAGATAGAAGCCATGCAATATGAAAAGGATAACTTAATCACAAAACAAAATCAGCTGATATTAGAGATTTCAAACCTGAAAGATTTACAGGAGTCTATTGTAAATTCTAAATCTGAAGAAATGACTCTTCAAATCCGTGAGCTGGAGAAGGAGATTGAAGTGCTTAGGCAAGAGGAAAAAGAAAAAGGTACCCTTGAACAAGAAATTCAAGAGCTGCGGCTTAAAGCTGAGTTGATGCAGGAACAAATGAGGGAGAGAGAAGACAGCCTTCAAAAAAAATGTTCAGAACTTGAAACACAAAATAACCTTCTTAAGGGGGAAAACAGAACTCTGGAAGAGAAATTTAAAAATATGTTGGTAAGCACTGAAGAAACTGTCATTTTTAACAACAGTGTTAGCTCTAAGTCAGAAATTTTGGACTTGCAAAAAAGAATAGAAAAGCTGATTACTGAAAATGAGCAACTTAAAAATCAAAATGGTCAACTCCAAGAGGATACTGAAAGGCAGAAGAGTGCCTTTTCATTTACTGAGAAAAAACTTGAAGCGAATTATAAAGAGCTACAGCAAGAATGTGCAAGTCTTCTGAAGGCAAAAACTGAGTTAGAAGAGAACAAGAATAAGCAGGAAGCTGAATATAAAAGCAAATTCCAGGCTTTGTATGAAGAACTTCAACATTTACAAAGCAATAGACCAGATCTATTTAAAATTAAAACTTCTGGTTTTGAAGGCAGTAAAGAAATCAAGGTGTCCAGGGCAGACACATTTGAGGCTGGAGAAGTTGTTGAGAAAGATGCAACAGAACTTATGGAAAAGCTTGAGGTTACTCAGCGTGAGAAACTGGAATTATCCCTGAGGCTTTCTGATCTCTCTGAACAACTGAAGTCAAAAAATAGTGAAATTTGTCATTTAAATGAAAAGGTTAAATCCTTAAAGGATGAGAAAGAACAAGTTCTAGCAAAATGTAAAGAATTAGAAGTCACAATTAGCCATGTTCAGAGAGGAAATAGTAGGGATGACACTATGGCAAAACACGCTAAAGGAGAAGCTCTGAAGACTGCTACTTCAGTATCTGAAAGTAGAAATAAAACCCCTGGTCCAAGAAATAAAGTTGATGAAGGAATAAATGTAAGAGGAAATATAGGTTTGGGTGAAGATATCAGTCATGAGATAATAAAAGGAGAGGAAGTTCAGCAAATGTTGAAATCAGAACACCAACCTCATGTAGAACATTTGCAGGGGATGACAGAGAAGCTGGCAGAGGAAGCATCATTAATAGCCATGACACAGAGTGAAAATATTAAACTTCAGCAGCAAATAGATGCCTTAAAATCAGAACAGGTATGTTTCATAAAGCACTATAGAAAATAATTTACCTATGCAGATGTGTAGGCCCCAAGTTTGTCCTATTAGCTGCTTTGAAGTACAGATGCGTAGTGGTGCCTGTCAGTGAGGCCTGTGGTTGAAAGTGATTACATGAATGACCACAATGTTAACAATAGTCAATGATGAAGTTAAATAGCATTTTGCAAGACATTTGCAACTAAGTTTTCTGTAGAAAAATGCTAACCAGTCTTCTTTTGGTTTTTTTAGATTGGTTTATATTTTTGTGGTCTATAAGTCCACCTAACAGTGAACTAGCACCATTACAATCTAGTTTATGCTGTGGTGTTGTTCATTGGAAACAGTTGTGAGACTACAGAATAGAGCTGCAGCTGTATAATGTCGTATTTTATATTTTCTAATGAGGATGTGGTATGAATCTTGGAGCTTCCAAGATTCATATAATTAATGATTCATATAATTATTTCGAGCCATATAATTTAAAAAATCATTATAATCCAGAGGTGTCTAAAAACCTTTTCAAACTCTGATAAAACTAAGCTTAGACTAACGGCTCAGCGGCTCAGCACTGGCATATCCTAAGCATGTTTTTGCTTTAGCAGTAACATTTTCAAAACTACAAGCCTTGGAAATTAAGGTCCTCTGAAGTCTCCTAATAATATAGTCTTTTTTTTTTTTTTTTTTTTTTTTTTTTAGTGAACGTTCTTAATGTGTTGGTAGTGATAATACTTTCACTTCAATGGGGTAATGTTCATTGGTTTTTTTACTGCTCAATAATAGAAATCTAAGCATACTGAGTTTTGTTGATTTCACTTAGATTTTTATTTTAAGTTGAAGGAGTGTCTTACTCTTTGTTACAATTCAGCTTTTCAAACAGTGTATATTAAAATTTACCTGATGTATACCATATATACAGGATTCCATTCAACACATTATTAATTTCAAAAGCTTGCAAAGTTAAAACTTTGTATTTTTAAATACAATTTTTTAAAACGATGTATTTTTATTCAAAGACTGATCTACAGCTACAGATGGAAGCACAGCGCATTTGCCTATCCCTGGTTTATTCAGCTCATGTTGACCAGGTTCGTGAGTACCTGAAAGCAGAAAAAGAGAGTGCACTTTGCAGTCTTAAGGAGAAGCTTGTACATAGCCATCTACAAGAGATGAGTGATCTTAAAAAAATGCATCAGCTGGAACTCCAGACCTTGAAAATTCAACAAGCAGGTAACTTGACTGAAATTCTGGAAGTGAAGCACTTGATATGAAAAATAATGTCTTTAAAAGAAAACGAGCACAAGAGTTTGTGGATGTAGCTCTCCAATAAGTTGTTTTTATAGACCATTTTGAAATGGTTTTTACCAAATTTTTTACCCATGACAAGTAGTCTGTTGTTCAGGGTACTTAGAAAAACCAAACCCCAGTAAAGTAGTAAGAAAAAAGGAATAGGAAGTATTATAACTCATGTTTTGCTGTTTGTATTAGAATAATAGGATGGTTTCAGTAAGAAGTGATTTTTAAAGGTCATCTAGTCCAGCATTAGGACTAGACTAGATTAGGTTAGGTTAGACTAGACCTAATCAGACCTAGTTAGATTAGACAAGACTAGAACTAACATTGAAATAGATTATTAGATAAATTAATTGTAAAGACCTACATAATAGAATTCCCTATAAGCTTATATTCCTTGCTGAAATAATTAGCAAATGCACCAGCAAAATATTTTTTGTCTTGTTTCATTCTCCATTCTTTGAATTCCTGCAATGGGTCCTTGCTCATATTACAACAAATAAGCTTCTTGGCTGCTATTTTTGCATCAATGAAGATTTTTATTATTATGATGGTTTTCTATCCCTGCTTTTTTGTCATCCCATGATTTACATGTGTGTAACTGTTTTGGTCAAAGTTCTCCAGTATGTTTCTCTAAAGTTTAAACATGCTAGAGGTCCCTAACATACAAAGTAATTTCTTGTCACTTACTCCTGTTGAACATGCAGCTCTACCATAATTATTAAATCTGTGTGATGGAACAAGAAAGAGGGGAACAGAAACTTGCATTTCTGAGAGCTGAAGAGGTGAACTTACTGAGGCAGGAAATTAGGCCTTTGAATAGCTGTTGTACATCTATTGTATAAAAATAATATTAATAATTTGTATTTGTAGATGGTGAATTCAAATCTACACAAAGACTTATAGAAAAGCTGAGTGAAGCTGTAACTGAGGAATGTTCTAGGCTTGCTGAGGTAAGACTTAACAAAAAGCATTTTTCTAAAACAAATTTTGAAAATGAAAAATTATGTGCATTGTGAGTAATCTCATTTTTCTTCATCGTATTTAACAGGTTTTCTTGGCAGCTTTTTTCTTTGCATTGATGTCAAAATAAAGACACTTGAGCCCAGTCTTTCAAAATAGTATATTTTTTTCCCCAACTGTTTTTTTTCCCTTGTCCAGACAATTCTTCTGTCTTATGCCTAGTCTTAATCTTCTAGTCCTATATCTACTAGATCAGAAGTATTTTTTTTCTTGTTTGCTTACCTCTGGCTATATGTTTTTGATTTAACAGCAGTCTGGTGTCATGGTCACATTGACACATATCTTCGATAAGATGGTAATTTCTTTATTAGCTGCAGCATACCTTTCAAAGACTTAAAAGTATCTAAAAAATTCTAAAAATTCTAAAAGAATCTAACAAAATTACTGTTTATGTCAAAAATTATAGTCAAAAATTGAAGCTTATTTTTAGTCTATATTGCACTATCCATGACTTTTTGTTGATCCTGTTTTAGGGATTTTGGTTTTGTACAATATTAGTAATCAAAGGCCCTTACAGCCTTACTTTTTAACCAGCAGTCAAGTTACTTAGTAAACTTATTTCTGGCTGTATTACCTACTTTCATCGTTCACTATAAACCATGGTTTCCAATCTTATGTACTTCAAATGGTTAGGTTTGGTGTTTTTTCCTTTTTTGCTGGACTTTTGTTTTTTTCAGCACCTTTTTAGGAAAGTGGATGGCAGAACTTTTTTACTTGAGAGCAAACATAGGAGGGAATAAGCAGGACTCCATGAGAGATCACAGAAAGTAGAGCTCAGTGAGGGACATTGGCATTAATTGTTTCACAGCTGGGAGGAATGCTGATGATCTGCATAATTCCAGGTTGAACATCTGGAGAAATTATGATTTTGCTTGTGTAAGCTGAATTTGGTGTTTTCTGAGCTCAAAATCTATAACTACTGAATCCCACTGTGTGCTCTGAGCGGGCTATTTCTTTTCAAGTATTATTTCTCTTCAGAAATCATATGGATAGGTCTTCTGTTTGCCTACTTATTTTAAATATGGCAATAATTCTGCTTGCCACATAGCACCAACAAACATGAGGCATTCTGTTTATGATTTCCTTGAAGCTTTTTCTGCTGTCTCCTTTTATCCTGTTTTTCAGTGCTTAAGAACTAGACAGATTGTTATTGCTAAAAAGATACAAATTTCTGCCATTCACAAATTTCTGGGAATCCTTTCAACTGGAATTGCAGTTTACAAGAATGAGACATTTACAATGTAAATTTATTTCCAGCATTAATGAAGGAGGCTTTTACTATGCAAGATTTTAATACCGGACAATTCCAAATTAAACATGCCAAAATCTGTGGATTTTTGTTTTAGCTAAAAAGTCTTTCCATACCTGGTTCTTTCATCAGGAGTTTGTTTGTTTAGATTCTTCTCACTCAACAGAACACCTATGCCACCATTTCCACAGAAGATAAAACTCTCTTAATTTCCTGCCATCATTTTTCTTGTTTTCTTTATGAATTGTGATAAATTAATAACCAGCTCTTCTTTTTCTTTTCCTTTGTTTCATCTGTTGTGCAGATTTTGTGTGACAGTCGGAATGAACATTCTTCAGCTGCTGAAGTTAATATGGAACAGGATATTTTCTGTAGACCTGCTGCTGTGGGAGAAAAACTGAGTGTAGAATTACCAATGCACAGAGGTCAAGCTCAAGGTAATGGCACTGTACTATCAATACCCTTTTATAAACTATTGTTTATAAAAACAAACTGGTTTCAGGTATTTCAGACTGACAGTTATGCTATTAGTTGTACAGCTGCCAATTCATGGGCCTAAACAGTTTCTTTAGAGATTTTCTCACAATTCTGCCTGATTAGCATTTTTCATTATGAGCGTTTTCTTTCGCTGTTTTGACTATAGTGGAATATATACTCCTTTTGTAAAATAAGTTAGCAGCTCTGCCAAAAAATTCATACATATGAATACTACCTAAAAATGCATCCAATATTTGTTTCAATAATACATCATTCTTCAGTGGAGAACTTGTGAATAATTCACTTTATTAAACTTTGTGATAAAATGTATGATTTAATTTTTTTTAAGTCCCTGGTTATCTGTGTAATTTAGCTCTGCACGAGCACATGGATGCACTTCTACACAAGATAATGGAAGAATACAGTAGGCTGAAAGCACTTCAAACACAGCTGATGAAGGATTGTAAACAGGTAAACTTTTTATGCTATATGAGTATATGAGCATTTGAATTTCCCCTGTTGCTTGAATTCCCTTTGCATGATTTAAGAATGTGCTTGAAATTGTGTCTATGTATCCTGGTTGAGTGGCAGAGCAAGGCAATGATTTGCTAAAGTGGAGAAAGCTGCTACCCATGTAACAGAGAAGTGGAATGGCTGAAGTTAGAAGGCACCTCTGGAGTTCATCTAATCCAACCTCTGTCACGAAGTAGGGTGAGCTAGAGGAGGTTGCCTAGGAGTGAATAAAACCTAGTGTTGAATATCCGTGAGGATGGAGGCTCCACAAGCTGGGTGGGCAACCTTATCTTCTTCAGGATGCATATTTCCAGGTCTCTCAGCCTCTCCTTATAAGACAGATGCTTCAAGCCCCTCATCTCCATTGTGACCATCAGCTGGGCTCATGCCAGTATACCTATTTTTTGCATATACTAGAAGCACAGCACTGGACCCAGCATTCCAGATATCTATCATCAGAGCTGAATGGGGAGGAAGCATCTCCACTTGACCTAATGGCAAACACTCTTCCAAATGCAGCACAAGAGGTTTCTTGACTTCTGTCATAATGGCCCATTGCTGGTTCCTGTTCAGTGTGGTGCCCACAAAGATCTTCAGGTCTTTTTTTGCAAACCTGCTTTCTAACCAGTCAGTCCTCTGCATGTATTGGTGCAAAGGGCAGCTCCTCTCTTAAGTTGCAGGACTTGTCATTTGCCTTTGTTGAACTTCAGAAGACTCCTCTCAGGCCATTTCTCTGACCTGTTGACGTCTCCTGAAACAGCAGTACAAGGATCTGGTGTATTAACCACTCCCCCTACTTTGAACAATCTACAGGCCTGATGAGAGTGTACTTGTCTTGTCATCCAGAACATTAATGAAACTGTTAAACAGCATTGGTCCAGTATTGACCCATTACACCACTAGTTATTGCCTTCCAACTAGAGTTTGTGCCACTGATCACAATCTTTTAATCACAGCATTTCAGCCAGTTTTCAGTTGGCCTCTCCATCCCCATTCTTCATCAGTTGGTCTATGGGGAAGTAATGGGAGGTGGTGTTGAAAAGATGGTTAGGTATGATTTCTTCTTCATAAATCCATACTGACTACTACCAGATGGAGTAGTCTTAGCATCATGTGTTTGGAATTGGTCTCCAGGACTATTTGCTTTGTCACCTTCCCAGAGATCAAAGTGTGGTTGACTTGCCTGTAGTTCCCAAACCTTCCTTCTTTCTCTTCTTGAAGGTAGGAATGCTTTTGTCTAGTCCTTAAAAACCTCCTTCAGTCACTATGTCCTTTAAAAGATAATTGAGAATGTCCTCACAATAATATAGGCAAGCTCCCTCAGCACACCTCTGTGTATCCCACCAAGCACCACCAAATTGTTCATGTCCAGTTTATTCCCTAATTTGATCCTTCTTCACTAAGGTTATCTTCGTTGCTTCAAACATTTACACTCATCTCAGGGTCCTGTGATTCCTATAGATGTATTTTAGCAGCAAATTTGGAGTTAGGTACTTCATGTATTAAATAGAGTACCCTAACCAATTATCTCTAGACATGGTTGAAGGTTATATGTATTGATGGATATATGTGTACTAAAAAATATTTGTATGTGGAAACTGCATCTTGGGCCTGAGGGGGGAGGGTATTAGTGTCTTCCTCTCCTTGGAATCAGAGGAATTACAATTTAACAATTTAAGTCCAAATAGAGGAGTTTGAGATTTACCTTGGACATTCTGCACAGGCTGATCAACCACCTATAAATGTATGCTTGATCATTCAGGCTGTGAAGTGAAACACATTGTTACACTGGCTAAACTTGCTTATGCATTAGTTGCCAACCTTTCGTTTTTATAATTACAGTTAATATTTTTGCATTATTGTTAGACAAATTGTTGCAATTTGTATTTATTTGGTTATTTTAGGTCAAAGAACCATGGTTATCTTCTTCAGAAGGGCAGAAAGAAGAGGAACCTAGCCACCTGGAAACAAGAAAGGAATGTCTGCAGACTCCCTCACAAGGCCTAATGGGTAAGAAGATGCATATGCTATTTTTAACATGTATCTATTCAACAAAAGAGAGAAGACAATGATTTTGTTTATCTGATTCAAATCTTACTACAACTTGAAGCATACAAGAATTTTTTTGCAGGTTTTGCAGTATGATACTCTGATTTTTTTTAGATCTCTAAAGTATTTTGCAATTAAATCATGTAGAAAAAGATTGGTTTAGTCTTTTTCAGTTTTCACAGTTAAAGTTCTGTAACTCATATCAATCTTCCATTTTGCAAAACTAAATTTGTTCTGATTATTTGTTATGAAAAAGTAATTGGAGTTATATCAGAAGACATTTTTATCTACAATAATTATTCAGTCCCTCTCTGATAATAACTTGGGAGTTAATTTATACTGATCTAGTTTATTTCCATCTTCCTTCAAATAAACTGCATATAGATCCCAAGATTCAAGAATACTGTTCAAAGGAGATAGGAAACCTTAAAAGACAACTTGAAGACCAGCATGCTCAAGAACTGGAACACCTCTGGTCCTATTTCCAAGAGCAGCTGAAAAAATGTCAGGAGAAGAACACTACAGAGATTGTCCATCTGCAGGATAAGCTTCAGAATCCTGGGGTATCCTCTGACCACACAAGGTATTAATCAGTTTTTAAATGCTTATAACTTTGCACTGTGTAAAGAAGACACGTTTCACATAACCATTCATATAAAGCTAAATGTTTTACTTCCAAATTTGAGATTGTTTATAAACACATTACTTTTTATGTTGCTTTGTTCCTTCAAGAGTTGAGTGTTAAGAAGATGTAAACATTGCAAATTAAGCAGTGCAACATTTAGAGGTATTATATGTTTATAGTCAATAGAAGAAGTTTTACTAATTGAAAAAATGGATAAACATAAATTCTGATATATGAACTTTTAGCACTAGTTTTAAAACTTCCCTCTTGACAGACCACTTTTAATCCTCAGTGCTTCAGGCAGTATGCTTTATGTCTGAAGACACCTTGTTGCACGAGTTGGATTATTTTCTAGAATGTTACATAGCAGCGAAGTTTGTGGCAGAGTTGAGGTCTGCTCAAAGGCTTTCACCAAGTCATGAGTCATGGGACATACTGATGCCTGACTCTGACCAATATGGCCATTCAAACCCGAAAGAGCTTCAAGTGTGTCTTGGGATCCTGACAACTATGAAGCCTCCTTCTGTTCCTGATTCTTTCACTGTCTTCTTGGTTGTATTCAAGGAGTGGTGGGTGCTTTTGGTGGTGCTGTGTTCAGTGTCATCTCTGATTTCCTTCTGGAAACTGGAAAGTTTTGACCCTTATATTCCTTCCTTTTGTTTCATTTACTATACTACAAACCCACTCAGTCTCTCTGGTTTGGTAATCAGACCAGTGCCCAGCTGCCAAAGGGAAATGGCTAGACACAGTGGCAATAAGAAATGCTACTAAGAACAAAGAAAAGTAGGATAAATTCTTAGAAGCTGAGGGAAATGAAAAGCATTTTTCTTTGACCATGATCCATCAGAACCCAAACAGCTGTTTCTCTCTCATCGCTTAATCTCAGCCATCTGTGTTTTTCTAATTGTTTCATAGTTTCTTTTCATTCCTTAATATGTGTTTATAGTCTTTAAAGTGGCTAGTAAAATAACCAGGTTTTTTCCTCTTATGAATCAATACTTATATGAACTTGTTTTTAACTTAGTTATGATTGTCTCATAGACCATAAACTTACCTTCTAACTTCATAGATTTTGTTACCCTGTCTTTTAGCAGGGATTTGCATCTTTGTGGTAGCAGATCACAAATATTAGAGGAGAGATGGAGAGATTTTTTTATTAGCTTTTTTTTTTTTTCTAAGGTAGATTGATAATGTATCTAATCCTTTTTGCAGTCTGTTTCTGTTAAGTCTTTTTCAATATGTATTTAGTAAAAGGGGAGGTGGAGTCTTTGTGGTATGTGGTGGTGGCTTGTTTTTTACTGATTTCTAGCACTCTGAATATATAGAGTAGCAGTTCTGTTACAAGAGGTGGTCTGAATACATTTCAGCATGTTTTTAGCTAAATATAAAATTAATCGTGTTTGTTTTCTTATTGCTTTCATGTGTATACCTGTACATAACACAAGAAAGCAAGAAGTACATCTGCTGATAAGCATCAATTTGAGAGAAACAAAACGTAACCATTTTCTAGGTGTCTTTGTGGTTTTATGAATACAGCCATTCTGGTTTCTTTCATCTCCTATGATTCAAATAGGTGCTTTTGTCTTAACTATCCATAGATATCGAGCACAAAATATTTCCATGTAACTTTAAGTAGTTTGGGAGGTCCTTGAAAAAAATGGTATTAAGATATGTTATACTGGGAGAAGGAGCTAGCATTTGGAAGGCAGATAAATTATAAAGTCAGGTATATGAAATTAATGGCATGGGAAAAGGTGTGCTCTTAAGAAAATATCTGCAATTACTAGTCTTTAAGTGTATATAATGTATATTTGTTTAAAGCACATTTGAATAGAGGAAAACCAAGGTGTACTGACATACTAATGGGTTTTTTTATCATTTCTCTCCTCTGCTTTTTTTACCTTCTTAGTATATCCACAGATTCACAAATAAACCTAAAAGAAGTCTTCAGGGAAGTGAAGTGCAATGAAAATCTTCATCAGCAAAGAACAGATGAAACACTGAAGGTATCATGTAATTCAGTTGACAGCTAATTTACATATGGTCAAGATTTAGATGCTTTATATTCCAAGATAAATGTGAAATATGGACTAGTATTTGGTAGTAGTAGTAGTAATCATTTTAGTACTATGCTACATTATTAGCGTATTTAAAGGGAAAAGATGGAAATTTTGCTGAAAAAAAAAAATCATCTAGGAATTACTAGTAATGAAACTTGGTTTATTAGTCCTGGGGTTTAATTTTCCTTTTTATTTATTTACGTCAAACAAGAAATTTGATTTAGGCTACTTCTTACTATAGTGGAAAAAAATTAAGATTTAAATTCTGGGATTTCTTTAGGAGACTTTAAGATACTGTGACTGTTCTTTTAACATTTGTTATGGAGAAGAGTGAAATTTTAAGTGAAATCCTAGTACTTCTTAAGTATAGACTGCACAGTTCTTAGAAAAAAAACTGAAAAAGTAATCCCAAAATTGCAAGCCAAATGCAGTTGGAAAAGACTTTATACTTTCCTCCCCTAATATTGGTGGAAGCTTGACTTGACAATTCTGTGTTTTGAAAACCAGTGATGCTGTTTTGTACTGTAATCATGTGCTTTATAACCTGTTTTCTCTGCATTTGACAATTCAAATAATGCTGGAAAAACTGTTGTTGCAAACTCAGCTACAGAAATTCCTTTTGAAGTAGCAACAAGACAAAGTCCTTTAACCAGTTCTTTTATGTTGTGGTACATTATGACTTGCATGGGATAAAGATCTCTGTGAGACTGAAAATTTTAAAATTAATGAAATAAAAGCACAGATGTTTGATCTGAGATTTTACTGTTTACTTACAGCTTGCTAGTGAAATTGAAATGAAGAATGACATGGATGTTGTTCAATTGCTAGAAAAACGGTACCAAGAAAGATTAGAAGAAGAAATAGCAAAGGTACTACATTTATTTTCTGACATTAAAACATGTTTACAAATACTATCACTCTCATTTGCCATTTCTGACACTCAGACAGTTGCCATAGATTATTCTAATTTTTGTTTGACTTATTTACAAGGAATTGTTTCATTCTGATTTTCAAAGGGAAAAGTCTTAAAAAAAAAGGAAAACCTGAAACATTTTGGGTTTGGTTTTTTTTAGTTACTTTGCCTATTCTTAATTCATATTTTCTGTTGATGTTGGGGCTGGTGGTCATGTTTTACTTTAATACTTAAAAAGAAATAGGCAACATGCAACTCTACTTGGTACAGTTGATTGAAAACAGTACTTATTTTAAAAATCTGGAAGCTTAGAGAGTGGATTTATTGCTAGTTTAGGCTTAATACCTGGTCAGTTCAAAAGATTCCACAGTCAAGAGTTTAACACTATTTTTTGATAATATTTTCTTGTACATTTTAATATATTGTGTAAAATGCATTGTTTTAATTTGGATCTAGTAACTTTCTCTTAAACATGAGGAGAATTGTTTGTGAATTTACATTTTGACTTCGAAAAAAATTTTCGCTTCTTTGCAGAATGAAAAATTCCTAGATTGGCATAAATAGAAAGCAAAATAACAAAACTTACTAAATTCTCTGAAGCAAAATTTCAATTTCCTTCATGCACTACTGAGAAAACTTTTCTTTATGGGAAAGCAAACTACATTATTGGCTAACATTTTGGTAAAGGCTGTTTAGGTTCAAAAGACAAACTGAGATTTTCTAGAAAGAATTACATGTTTTCAAGTGTAACACTTCTGTATTTATTGTACAGTTTTAAAACACTTCTTGTAGCTGATGCTATAGGTGTCTGTATTCTAAATCTGGAAAAGAGCTGTACAATGCCTAACAATGTAGAGGTTATGAGCCTTTTGTGACTGAAACTGCAGCTACTGAATGCCATTAGAAGTTTCTTTCTGGTCAAGTAAAATTCCTGTGCCGAGCATCAAGCACATGGCACTGCTATCTTTATACAGCCCAGAATTCCTTATCAGTGAAGTATTTACAAAGATGCCTGGCTGGACAGAGGAAGCTTAGCATAGTTGCACTTACACCAATGTGGCAAGACTTCTTTAAGTCACCAGGTAGAATTTCTGTTTAAAAACTAGATAGTTCTGTGCTAAATAATATATTTTAATTGAAAATGGAATCAGTTTATTGAACTATGTTAAATACAGCATGTTTGTATTTTAAGACATGACTTTTGACATTGACAAAATGTCTGTGTTCTTCTTTCTGTTTTCTCCTGAAGAAAAATAGAATCACAATTCCAGAACTTCTAAGATTTTTATTTATATTACTGATAGTCAGCAATGAGATTTCTTCAGCAATAGGAAATTCTGTTAAGCATAAATTAATACAGATTTTTTTCTTACTTAGGTAATTGTGTCAATGAGTGTAGCATTTGCCAAACAGACTGAATTGTCAAGAATTGCTAGGCAGAAAGAGGAAGAAGCAGCTGCACAAACACAGATTGTACATCAACCGGGAAAGCATTTTGAATTTAAAAAGCAGTGTAATGAAGAAGAGGTTGATGGCCCCCTTAGAAAAGCAACAGGAAAAGGCAGTAAGCATGAAGAAGAACTGAAATCACTTTGCAAGGAACTCACTGAAGAGTCTGGTGAGATCAGCTCGCTTGGAGAGCAGCTTCATTCTAATAGCAACCCTGGCTGCATATTAGGACAGAGCACACACGAATCAATTTCTGAAGAGCTTTATTGTCATGTCAAAGGGCTTATGGCAGAAGAAACACCAGTAAGTATAAAACAAATTAACAGTGTGTAACACTATACCTGAGTTATCTTTCCAATGGGATTAGAGGTCATTTCAATAGGCAAAATGGCAGAGAAGAAAGAAAAATAGATTAATATTCCATTTTAATACTTCCCTTTCCCTTTCAAAGGAGGAAACTTAGGCCTAAATAACCTATCTATATGTCCTGTATTCTACCTGACTATCATAGCATTATGCTATGCTGTGAGGAAAGGAATATGACACATGAAAATAGATTATTTCTTTTCACGGATAAAACGTCATTGCAACCAGTGAATGGTATTAAGGCTTTTTGCAATCCAGGTTTTATTCCAGTGTTTATACAAGGAACAGGTTAAAAATTGTGTTTAAAGAATTTGAATTCCTTGTGATAAAGGATGCCAGCTAAATGAAAGAATTATAAAAGTAATATGTAAAACATCTATTTAGCTTTTCACAAATATGAGCTGGGGAATAAGGTGTGGAATAAATATGGTGAAAAGCGGTCATAAATTCTGACTGCTGTTTCATCCTAAGTTTAATGTTTTTTGTTAAATTTGGTACCAGAAGGAGCAAAACTTACATTTTCAATTTTGTTTAACAGGTAAAAATTCTCATATTATGTTATCTTTGTAGTAAGTAAACTGTAATATTGCTGTTTTGTATGATACTGCTCTCTCAAACTGCTCTGGTTGCACACACACACACACACACACACTCAAACGTATGTATTCCTGCCACTCCATTTTCTGTTGAGGTCCCTGCCACATCCCAAGGTGTAAGAGCTAACTAAGGCTGTTCACAGTCATTTAAAAAGACTTTTCTTGTAAGTGGTGAATAATTCTAAGCCTGGACCTTCTTAAGAAGCAGGCAACAAGATTATTTTGTGATTAGCTACTTTAATTTGTGAAAGTGTTTTCTAAAATTTAAAAAAATATTTACTAGAAAATGTCACTGAACATAAAATGCTAAAACAGGCAAAATATTTCAGCTGTACAGTGGGATGATGCCAGCAGATGCAGAAACATCAAGTCAGCTGTTGCTATATGAGGAACGTTTGGAAGACATGCGGCAGGAGCTGGTACGGCAGTATCAGGAACACCAACAGACAACAGAATTATTGAGACAAGGACACATGCAGCAAATGGAACGTCAGAAAGAAAATCAAGAGCAACTTTTAGCAGAGCTTGAGATTCTTAAAGTGCAATTAGCTGAGGTAATATGGGGTTTGACTCAATGAGTTAACATGGGTTAACAAAGAGACACCACCAGGCAGATTTATATTTATTTACACTTGTACCACTCTATATATAGTGAGAGTCATATGCATGTTTATTATACGAATGCACACACACATATCTGTTTGTGTGAATGAAAGGCATATTTCTTTAATCAAAGCTTGATCAGTGATGGACCACTTAGGCTTCCATAAGCCTGGAGAAAGCCTGCAGTGTTGCACAGCAGCCAGAAGAGTGAGTGTGTGCGTGCAGCTGCTGTGTAAACCGTGTCACCTGCCAATATACACAGACCTGTGCAGGATGCAGGCTTGCAGGCTATAACCTACCATAGCTAGAAATACCATAGATTTCTTGATTTTTCCTCATCCCCACATGAGGTATTTCCTGTGACAAAGGTGGTTTCTTTTTTCTTTTTTTTTTTTTTTTTTTTTTTTTTAAATAATGACAGATGAAAGTCCTTATGGAGTGTTGGAATGAAAGAAAATCTGTGGGGTTTGGTGGGAAACACCACTGTGTCTTTCCCTTTTTAAACTTCCTGTCAGTCTTCATTTATTTAAAGCCCACGGTAGGTCTTCTAGTGAGATAAATGTGTGCTAGTGTTAATAAGTAAGTCTTAAAATAATGCCACTTATACACCTGTTTGCAAGGATTCTTTCTGTTGAAAGACAAAGTAAACAGAATCCAGAAGAATTTTTCTTGCCATGTCAACAATGTACCATTTTAAAAACGCATGTGTAATTACTAATCATTCTAAAATTCTTTTATTTTGCTGTGGAGTTGGACCTCTATCTTCCTTCAGACCTTATCCAAACCTGTTTCTGCTCTGTTCTGTCCTGTACAAAGTTTGGTCTGAAGAAGGTGGTTAATGTAGAGAAAGTCATTCATATTGTAGGTGTCTTTTCCAGCAATGTCAGGTGTAGGTTTCCCCTAGATGCTTTGTTAGGAGTCTATCGTTTATCCTTTCAATACACACAACCTTTCTCCTTTTCCTTTTTTGTCAATTTGCAACTGCACCTTTCATCATGGGTTGCAAATTAATGAAACTAGTGAAAAACATTCCGTAGAACTTATGCTGCTGGCTTTCCTCCAGTTTTTAATGCCAAGGATGGTTTAACCATAACTACACAAGAATGTATTCATTGCGTTTAATCTGTGAATACTGCTGACTGTTCTAAAAGAGGGTATGTATAGTCTTTTTATAAAAATAACCAATTTTCATCTTGTGCAAAATATGTACTATAATATGTGATATGCAAAAAGAAACTCTCTGGTTTGCATTGTGACCACTGTGCTTCATGAAGAGCACACAAACTATGAAAATCTTAAAGAAGGTATAAGATACTTTAAGTATTTTTTAGCTGTATTCCATTCGATAAAGCTTTCAGTGTCTTTGTAACCATTTAAAGAAGTGGACTGGAATTTCATTGTGCAAAACACATAAAAAATTAGACGTGACAGGACTGACATAGTCTTAAAAAAATAGTGCGTGCTGATAAAATACTTCTTTCTTAGCGTGTCTCAATGGAGAATGACAGTCTGGTTGCAGAGAGAGAAAGAATGCTTTTGGAAGAACTGGAATCATTAAAACAACATTCTGTACCCGGAAAAGAGAGGCTGTTTTGTGAGCTACAAAATAACAGCACACAAACAGAGGTAAATATGGACTTTTGACTTTTCTTGGCAGGTGTGGCATGTAAAAGCATTAAGATTCCTTTTCACTGCTACTCTGTGCATGTTAAATATTTTGCTAAAAGGTGTTGGTTTTTGCTTGAGCAGAGCAGGTTTGAATCAAGAGGTGGTACTGGTAGACATAGCTTTTACTTCAGGTAAGCAGAAGCTGGTTTAACAGATAGAAGGTGAGAGAGATTACTACAGTCATTTGCTCAGGTAAAAACACATTTTCATATCCCTATAGCAACAACCAACAAAGGTCAAGGACCGTTTAGTCAGCATAACAAAGTTCTTTCTAATAGGGCCTGCCTTGCCTTGGATTTCCTGTTTCATTTTTATTTATGTTTTAGTTTATTTTTCCTTGTGGGAAGAACATTTCTTAATTTGTAATTTGGTTCAGAAATTTTATTAACACAACTAATTTAGGTTTTAAATTTCAAGTTCTACTGCTTATAAGAAGAATATGTTGCTTCAGGCATGACAGGATTTATGTCCATTTTGTCTTCTCTCCCTCTGCAAAAACTTTCTCAGAATGAAAATGAAAACAAAAATGATGTGAGAGAGCAGATCTTTGAGGATGAAGATGGAGGAAGAAAGCCTGATGAAACATCTTCAGCTCTTCTTTCTAAAGAAAGGTGCTAGAATTGCTAAGCAAATTTTTAAAAAAACATTGAGAATCGTATTCTTGTTAAATTAATGAAATTTATAAGCTTTATTCTGAAATATGATAAATGTATTTTTTTTTTATCCTGGGTAAGCATATTTCTAAGTTTACATACTTTAGATTAAGCAATATCTTTTTATAAAGGCTAACAATTTAAAGACATAATGGCTGGGAGAAATCTTAACCTATTTCACAGTATGTTTCATATTACACAGATATAATATTTACATGATTAATGCACATTTGTATACCCATTTTATGTACATATATGAAGTTTATATTTTAAAAAACAAATTAACATAATTGTCATATTTTTATAATCCATTTTGACTGTTTGGTTGTTTTTCGATCTGTGTAGATAAAAGATTTTTAATTGTCACTTTGAGAAAAGACTAAGTTTATAATGAATACCAGGCAAATGCAGACCCCTGTTTTAAAAGAATAGCTAGATAAAATACCATGATAAAAGTATAACTATTGGTAAATAGTTGACTTGTTACATATTTTGTAAAATGAGATGACTTCTAACACAGTTGTGTTTTTAATATTTATGTATATTGTGTGGCTTTTAGTCTTAACCAGAAGTTAATTTTACTATTTCAACTGCAAACCTTTCCTGGTTGCAAGGGTGTGTAAGGGATAAAAAACACTTTTAAAACAGGGGAAAATCAAAGGACTGATTATTTTCTGTCCTGCAGGCATGTTTTTCAGAAGACTAATGAGAAACTCATGAAGATTCTTTTAGAAGTTGTGAAGACAACTGTGGCCATGGAGGAGACAATTGGTCGCCATGTTCTCGGGTTACTGGATCGGTCTGGGAAAGTCCAGCCTTCCAAACCAGGTGGATGGGACACAGAGGAAGAGGAGCCAGTAAAACCCTGTATCCGTGTAGGGTATGAAAAAGGTACTGCCTGTCTTGTTTTCTATTTCATAACAAAGCAGCATTTGCATAAGTTTATTATATATTGAAATTAACTTAGTTTTGAAATTTTTATATTCTCTTTATATCTTATTTTTCATTTGAATGTGTGTGACATCTCTGCTTAAAAGACAACATTTGAGGAATTATCTGGATCATGTCCCAAACCAGTTATGACTCGTATTTTGGGTCCAGTTGTAATGCCTGCAGCCCCCAGGGAAAGTGATTGGGAAATACAAAAATAAATGCTTTCCTATTGTAGGATGTGAAGAGAGAGAATGAAGCATAGCTCTGTGGCATCTTGCACCAATGTTACACCTTCCTCTGTACATATGGGGAATGGTAGTTGGTGTCAAAGGCTGTATCTCTGCTACTGTGTTTAATGTATATAGGGATATTGCTGGTCACTCTAGACAGCTGGCATGGCACAGCCTGTATGTAGGCTCATGGAGTACCTGAAGAGGGTGGTTGTATGTAAACAGCCTTTTGGAAACAGTGCCAGGAACTTGTGACCTATCAGGCCTTGCCCATCAGCTGTTTGGAGGAGTGCTAGTTGGCACAAGCCTAAAGGAGTGTTTTAACATTGCATTGAATTGCTTAGCAGTGTCTTAAGAACTTTTCTAGGCTTTGTTTAATTTCTTGTGATTTTACTAGGATAGTGTCCATTTATTTCTTTTTGGGGCAAGAATACTGTCATATTGACATATAGGGTACACATGATACAGAAGCCAACTGTAAGGATGTTCATGTTCATCCTGGATCTTGTGGGATGGCAATGCACAACAGATCAGTTCAGCCTGACACACATCATTTTGGCTAGAATCTTAACTACTGTGAATGTGAAAAAAAATCTGAAAGTCAAATACTACATTCCATTATTATGAGAGAATCTACTACAGTGTAATAATACAAATGAAGATGAACTTTTTCATTCAAAGTATAGATCATTAAATATTATTGTTTTCCTGGCTTTAAATATAGGTCACATTTTGCCTTGGGGTAAGGAATGAATGTATGACTTGTAGCACAGTGATTTCTCTCTCAGTTGATTACTCAAAAGGTTATCTGTGGTGAAATATGTACAGCTGCAGTCTAAGGATGCTTGATTTTTTCAAGTTAAAAGCACTTCTATGCCTTCATAGTACTGCTGTTTCACTAAAAAGCCTCATAACTTATCTTTTCTGCACATTTTACTATATTTAATGAGGAAATTATTTTTCAAACGCAGATTTTTGATGCTTTCCCTTTTCCCCCAGATTTGGTTGGGATAATTAAGCTTCTGGTCTTAATTTTTTATGCTTGTCTAGGAGATGTTAAAGATTGAGAAAATTTGCTACTATAATTGAAGGAATCACTTCTTTCAAAACTGAGTACTCTTGCACTTCACTTTGGGATGGCAAATAGCTTGCACCTCAAATTAAGTGTCTTCAACCACTAGTGACTATTTTCCATGCCATACCCTACCCAAATGGTAACAGGAGAATGATCAGGCTCAAAGTTTACCACCACCTCCTTTTGTCTTCTGAAGCTGTCTTAAATATTAAATAAGTTTTCTATATAAAGGCTGGGAATTTATTAATATTCTTTTTATTCTATGTATTCTCGTGGTGTGGTCTGAGGTTTGTAAATAGCATTGGGGTTTTCACAACGTACATTGCCCTAGGAAATAAAAAAGTCTTCTGATTTGAAGACAGTGATCATAGGCTGTCAGTTCCATGTGTTCAGGTAACTCAGTGCATTCACTGAACCTAGTTCATAGTTATCCCATGCTCAGACCTGTTCTCAGAACATGGACTGCTGTTTTGTCCCTCACTCTCATTTCCTCAGCAAAACATATTGCTCCCATGTCTAAGACAATAAACACAAAACTGTATGTGCAAAGCTGTAACACATGATTGTTGTCCTTCACTACTCATATACGTGTTTGCTCTGCATGGGGACTTAAAATGCACAGTACTTGTGTTCTCTTTTTCTTGCTCCTCTACAGCAGTGTGTGTACTTGTATTTGTCACTAGTTATTGTCATTAACAATTCTTAATTTGCACTACTTGCATTACATAAATATAGAAAAACACAGCTAAAAAGGGAGATTTATTTGGCATTTTAGGTGAGTATAGCATAGGCATAAATCTATCTTTCCTAATGTTACTGTTTCAATATATAACAGGTCCTGTAATTGGAATGCATTTTTAATTTCTTGTTGAAGTGTTCTGGTGAAAGAATATTCTAATTTTAAATGGAAAAGAACTGTATTCCGTGCCACTAGTGGAGAAGGTTTTAAATTCTGTGTTTGCCACTAGTGTATTTTGAAGAGGCATGTAAGGATTCTTTTCTGTGTAATAAAGCAATTTGTCTGTTGTTGTAATGCCCCCCTTGGTATGGAGCTGCTCACATACCAGTTGTTTGTTCAGTTTTCTTTTTTTTCATGTTACCTTACATTCAGAAATAGTTATGCACAGAGGAGAAACCAAAGAGTGAGGATTGAAGAAGACTCAAACTTACGGTGACTATAGTGTTTCAATGTATAGCTTTTAATCTGTCTCTGAGTTTGTATTCACATGTTGGGTTTTTCTCTTTTCAAAATGAAAACTACATACACACCTTGCTGTGTATGTCATTCTGATACTGGAGTCATCCAGCCATAAGAGCAGTTGTAGTGCTTAATCAACTGAAGTATTTGAGCCATCTTGAATTAGATGGCAAATTCTGTTAATGTTTTCAGTGACAGGACTGTTGTTATTAGTTTCCTATATTTCCACTGAATGGCCTGAGAGGACATAAGCTTTTAAATTTCCCCCCCCCTTTGTTTTCTGGTATAAGAAGAAGGTAAACACTACTTATATATTTTTAAGCTGTGAGTGTTCTGTTATTTTCTAATATCTAACCAAACAGATCTTACTTTTTAATTACTTAGGAAATCTGTAGGAATAAATTTGTAACAATAAAAACCTAGAAATAATTTTTTTTAAAAAAATGTGTTTTAAAAAGTCACTTGTCTCTTGGAGGAGGGCATAATATTCTCAATAAACCTAGAATGTAATCTGTATTTATTGACAAGCAAAGCTCCACTCACTCGTTTTGCTGAGTTTCAGCATTTTAAAAAGCTGGTCATTAAGATCACTTAGTTATAACCACAACCTGATTTATAGAGTATATAGTGGGCTTATCTGTGACCTTGCCTTGGTTATTTCCCTAACACAGGATTTTATTTCTAACAGAGGGAGTAAAGTTCAAATGTAAGTCGTAAAATGTATCTTTGGAATTGAACGGTATTTGTTTAAAGTAATCCAGTGAGTTATGTACATTTGGAGATTTGGGACAGTAATTATCATGACAAAGCTGGCAGGCTTTGCTGTTCCCCTCCCTCAGGTGTTGTACCTGGGGTAGAGGGACTGCAGTAATACAGGCTGCTCTGGAGAAGCCTATGAAGTAGTGGCATTCTTTGAAGGTTAAACCCTCTTAGCTACTTTCTCAGCTCCTTGTTTCTAAGCAGTGTACCAGAAACAAGGTAGCAAATACACTGACTGAAATGCCATAAAATCTATAATTTTTTTTTTCCACTTGTAGCCTCTAACCTTAATTCCTCAGAGGAATCCCAGGAATAAATTGAGCTATTAGCTCTGCATGATGCAAGATCTGTATTGCATCATAAATGTCAGTTGGCAGCTCATAAACAACTTCTGAATCTGAATCTTTTCCTTTTATTCAAGTCTGAGTTATACAGTGAGCACGGTATAATTAAGCACTTCTCTTACGCTTTAGTGGGCCATGACATCTGATGTGCTGAACTGCAAGCTTTGTGGCAAAAGAATCAATATCAACCTTTGTTGTTGGGGGTTTATTGCTAGAAGGGGTTTCCACAAGGAAAAAAGCCAGTTATAGTCATGCCAGTTATAGTCTATTTATTATTCTTGTGTTGACTGAAAAAAAAAATCCGAGTGACAAAGGATTTGGTTTTAGTTCTGCTGGGGTGGGTGACTGAACAGCATTATAGGGATTAGTAAAATAGGAGCTAGGCATTCAGCTGCCTGGGATGGTTATTAAGACTTGACAACATGGAACAGGTGGGAAATAAGGGAACAGGTTGCCCAGGGAAGCTGTGGAAGCCCCATCCCTGGAAGTGTTCAAGGCCAGGTTGGATGGGTCTGTGAGCAACTTGGGACAGGGCCCTGCCCATGCAGGGGGCTTGGAACTACATGATCCTTTAAGGTCCCTTCTAGCCCAAACCATTCTAAGGTTCTAATGTTTCTAGTGCTTCTTGTTTCCACCACTGAAAATCTTCTGGAAAGATGCAGTACTAAGACGCTGTATACTAAGACCATTTTCAGTGGAAAAAGATAAGGAAGTTTTGACTTTGCTGTTAAGGCATCATTTAATCTGAACTCCTGTTTCAAAGTGCAGCTTTGTAGGCATTATTTCTGTCTACATTTCTCATTTACTATTTATTTTTAATTTGAGTTACCAAGCCAAGTAGAAACAGAATTATGATTTTATATTTGGTATTTTTTCCTTTTTTCTCTTTGAATGTTGTAAAATTTCTGTGCACCAAATTATACTTTAGGTGACACCTCTCTTCTTCTAATTTTTTATATTTATATTTCAGGTAAATTATATTTTATTCTGAAATTTTTCAGGTAACAAAATTATATTTTAGCATTCATCTACTTTGAGTTTATGCAGAAGAAATGGAAGCAAATTACAAAAGAACTGTTGTAAACAAAACAGGAGTTTTCAGATCTTGTCGTTGGTTCTTGAAGGCCAAATTTTACTGTTCTGGTCATTGGCAGAAAGAAATAATGATATTAATACTAGTGTTACTGAAAGAGACATAGTCCAGACCTGGCTACTTCCCAAGCAGGGATCAGTGTTTTTAAGTTTGTGTCTAAAAGTTTCCAGACAGCCAGAAGTTAAGCTTATTTTGCACCAGACTGCCCATTTCTGCAGTTATTTTGTATAATGTTTGGTTTTGTATTTGACATACACTCATCATTGCACAGTTTAGCTGCACCTCTCAAGCAAATAACCCTAAAACATAAGGGTTATGGGATATCAATTCTGGGTTGAGCCTGAGAAGGAAAAAAGGAACATTACGTAGATAATTTTTACCCCATCAAGAAAGAATTAGATTGTGCACTAACTAATATGTCATTGTTTTATCTTGTTTATAGCTGTGCTACTGTACTGTGGGCTTTTATTTTGAGAGCTATGAAGCTAAGCAGGGTCTTACCTGGTCAGTACAGATGTGTGGCCTCCAAAGAGCATCAGGTGCTGCAGTTAAGTGTGTTGGGAAATATGTTTTCCTTTTATTCAAGTCTTTAACCAATACTTTGGCAAAGCATTTGGGAATATGTATGCTGCTGGATATCCATCTTAAATGAAGGTCCTTTCTACTCTGAGGATATTAAAGCTTCTGCATCACTTGATATTTTTAAATACCCAGAGCCAACCTAACTTTGGGTGATAAGAAATCAGAAAGCTATTGAATAAAAAATTAAAAATTATTCATTTTGCAGCCTTCCTTACACTGCAGGGTGTGGAATACTAGGATGTTATGTGACAATCTTTATTTTGTACAAACCCATTGCAAATATTTAGCGTACTGGCAGAAAATGACTGCCAGACACTGTTAGGGTGACTCCACTACAGTAGCTTGTGACTGTGGCTGAAGTTCCAAAGTGCAGTATTCAAAAAAGTGCTTTGAAATCCCGTGTAGATGAAAGGTGCCATGTGACTGTATATTCTTTTCATCTGGTTATTCGTTCCATTCATGCATATAGTGCGCTTCTGTTTTTTCCCATTGGAGTGTGAAGAGTTTGTAACATTATGTTGCATGTATCTAAAAGGAGATATGAAACAGTAGTGATATATAGCTAGAAGAAAAAAACCTTCTAAATCCATCTGCATTTAAAAAAATCTTAGTAAATATAGAATGAAAGTTGACAAAGCAAAACCTTGCTAAATTAAAATCACTGTAGATTAGTTTGTTGTATATGGTTCACATACACAGCTGCATCCATAATGGAAAAATAACTAAGTAAACCAGCTGGTTAATCATGTTCCATCTTGTTAAAAGAAAAAAAAAACAAAAAAACAAAACCTCAAAACCTGAAACCTAGAATCTGACTTTCTAGGTTCAAACAATATCAACAGGGGAACTCATATTTCCAATGTTATTTGCATGCCAGGTTAAGAGGCAAGAGCAAGTATAAAGAAAGTATATCCAACAAGAGTACTAACTCCATTTTTAAAGGCAGTTCATAAAACTGACCTATTATATTTCATTTCAATTTCTGTAACTAAACAAACTGTTCCAGTTCAGCAGTCACAATTCATGGAATTAACCAGGAACCTAAATTCAAAGATAACTCAGTATTGCAATTTTACTGCTTAACAGACACAGACTATTCTTAACTCTTGTAGTCATAGTGCTACTTTCCAAAAACAAGAGTGTTTTTAATAAAACTTTAAGCAAAACCAGAATGTAATTGTTTAAAAAAAAAAAAATCTTATTTTTTAGAAAGGTACTTCATTTAAAATAAACTAATTTTCCACAATAGCATTTCTTTCTGTTACTTCAAATCTAGTAGACTAATGACATAAGACTTCTCATTATGAAAACACAATATCAATAATAATCTACCACAGTACTTCGTTGTTATTTCATACTGAAAGTGTTATTTTAAGGCATCTCAAGATTTTGCTTTCACTTGTCTTGCTTATGGATAGTACCGTTAAATTGAAATCAGACCTCAGGAAGATGGAGAAGTAGGCAGGTGGCAACTGGTCCATGAGAATGGGGATTTGGGCAGCCTGGTCTAGTGGGAGATGTCTCTGCCCATTAAGGGGGTTGGAACTACTTGATCTTTAAGCTCCCTTCCAACATGAACCATTCTGTGGTCCCATGACAGGTACAGTCCCCCTGCACTCTGCTTGATTTGTTCAGCTATCCATTTTAATTAGTTTTGAATTCACTAATAATAATCATGCTGAATTTTTATGTTCTCTAGTCTCTTTGTCCTGAGATGTTGTCTGAATTATGTGTCTTTACTCACTTGAGTCTGCTTTTGAATCACTGACTTGGACAGTTTTGTGTTAGTGCACACTAAGGTAGATGAGCATTGATGAAACAACGATTGACAGTCTGCTATGTTTTAGTTTTTTATCTGATTTTATTTTTAGAATAGTCTTGCGAGCCATTACTGCAAGTAGTTAAGGCTAATAAAAGTATTAAGGGCTACTGATAGTAACAGGTTTGAAAGGACATCTAAAATATTCTCTGTTACTATCTCCTTTTCTCTTTCCCTTCTGCCTGCTTTCAGATAGCACACCGTGTATCTTGCTTGTGTAAGTTTTACATTGCAGTATTTCCTTTTCTGTCTATGACTAATACAAATATTTTAATCATTTTATGACTTGTCTTTCTAATTGTAACTTAGATGTACAGTTTTCTGTGCTTTGAAGTGCTAAGAGTCTGTGTGAAAAAGGAATTATTGTTTTTCCAGAGTCCTGTTCCTCATATCATGGTAGTAGTATGGAAGATGATGATATTAATATGTGGTCAGGAGCAACAGATGAAGGACTACTGAGCCAGCACCTTGCAGAAAGTGGAGTGGAAATAGATCCTGAAAATGAAGAACTCATTTTGAATATTAGTTCTCGACTACAAGCAGCTGTTGAAAAACTTCTGGAAGCTATCAATGAAACTTCAAATCAGGTAGAATTATCTAATAGTGAAGCATTTTGAATTTTGTGTCTAGATTATATTTCTTTACTTTTCTCATGAATGTGGTTTTTGTAAGCCTGAAATCTGTAGGCTCATTTTGAAAGGTGAACCAAAGCTTCAGGTTTTTATGTCCATGAAAACATGATTCAAGCATGACTTTACTGAAGAATTTAGATTCTTGTTAGAAATATGCTGTGAACTACAAAGGGAACCTGAATTTGGGCATGCTATGAGTCACTGGCATTCTACTGCGATTTGGAGATGAGTCTGGAGAGGCGTCTGTGCCCATTGATGCCCTTGTGAAGACTGAAGATTAAGGGGAACTGTGCCCATTTCTCTTGAACATTTTAGTCACTTGTCTGGCCAAAAAGGTGGAGCTGTATTATTACTGTCTCTTCCACCTATGATTTAAACATGGCCAGTTAGAGCACGTAGCCACCTTGCTATCAGAAAAGGAGTCTGCTCTCTAGCCCTCTAGTACCTCCTGGAGACTCGTGACTACTCTTCAAAGAAATGGTAGTGCATGGGTACTCCTTTCTGTGTGCTGTTGGAGTGGGATAATGGGATGTTGGTTGCTCTCTGGGAAACTTCCCTGTTAATTGAAATGGGAGCTGTAAATATAGTTCATCCAGTTAAATCATGCTGTTTGTATCATGAGTTTTACCTTTCAAGTTGCGCCAGGGGTTGGTTTAGATTGGATATTAGGAAAAATTTCTTTACTGAAAGAGTGGTGAAGTGTTGGAACAGGTTGCCCAGGGAGGTGGTGGAGTTGCCATCCCTGGAGGTATTCAAAAAACAGGTAGATGTGGTGTTTGGGAGATGATTTAGTGGTTAAGGTGGTGTAGGACCGACAGCTGGACTCGATGATCTTGAATGTCCATTCCAACCATGATGATTCTATGATCTTAATTTGAAACAGTCTAAGTAAATACAACATATTAACTTTTAAAGTCAGTCTCTCATGAAGAGTTCAGTCTTTACAGACATGTCTTTAATCTGAGAGTAGGATTCAAAAGATACTGTGTTTTATGCAACATCCATCTGTTACTTAATCTAGTCATGATACTTCTTTAAAAGTTGTTGATTTTTTGACTCTGGGTGTAAAATGTGTAAATCAAAACTACTAGAAATGAAAGAGAAAAAAGCTGTGATGGTAAAAGTAATGTGTAAATCCACCTGTCTATTGCTTTAAAAGTTTCAGAGCATTTAAGTATTTGTTACTTCTGAAAAATACTTAAAAAATGAACTTGGTATTTCTTCTTAAAAAACAAAACAAAACAAAAAAAACACCAAAAACCCCACCCTAATTTCTGACTTACTAAGGTTAAAAGTAATAAAATACAAATTCAGCACACTCCTCTCTGGCTATCTAAAGCAAGTACCCTTATGGCCTTATGGATCTTGTAAATCAGTTTCTGCATTGCATTTATTTGCACTCATTCCACAACAGCTCTCTTCTGTTTGAGCACAAGTTCAGTTAAAAAGGGAGTTCTTTGAAATAACTTAGTTAGGCATTTGTAAACAATCTTACATTTAAAAAGCAGATGATACAGACAAACTGAAACACCTTCAAAGTTTTGCAGTAAATAATTCATGCTGCAATTGTAAAAATATTGTCAAATATTCATCTTCCTGGGTGGTGGTTTTTTTTCCTGAACATTTTTCTGTTGATCCACTAAGTGCAGTAGTTTTATATGTAAGCCTACATAATTTTATTTTTGTGATTGACATTTTTACCGTAAGTATTTACTTTTCAGGATAGCAGTGATAATAATCAGTTTATTCTAAGCAGTTTGTTTATATTTACTCTTAGTTCATCAGAGAAGTTTGTTTTCACTTCCTAGCTTTGTAGCTCAGACTTTGGCAATACCAGTAAGTTTTTTTTTTGACTCAAACACATACATGCACATTTTTTTCACAAGTATGAATTACACAAATACAGATTGATCTTATCTGTTTTTTTTAAAAGTCAATGTTTATCTGTTTACACATTTTCCCACAGTATTAGGCATAAATGTTGACATCTTTTCTGGCTGTTCTGCAGAGAAACTTTCCAAGCATTGTATCTTGTCTGCTCTTTAAGTATTATATTCCCGTATATATCAAGAGTTTGTAGCTGGCTTGACAATTATGTTTGAATACTCAGAAACTAAATACTTTATAAAATACTGCAAAATAGAAGAAACAAGGTAAAACTAATTACGGGCAGAAAAGATGTTTAAACTTTCCCCTTAATCAGTTGTGTTGTGCATACAAATATATACCCATCTCTTAAAATAAACTTAAAAGAGTGAGGGAAACCTGGCAAAATCTTCAAAGTAACTGAGACCTGTCTGAACACACACTTACAGACCTGAGGTGCAGTTTGAATCTTTTCAGGCAAGGTATGTAGTGGGTGTATCAATTCAAATTCCACCTGCCAGTGCTGTGTATAGGTAAATAAATCAGGCCACTCCCCTGAACTCCTTTGCTGGGGAGACACTAACAGGAAGCTTTGGAACTAGCAGAGTCTGAGAAAGTTCTTCCTGTTGAATTAACTCCAAGAAAAAGAATTAAGGCAAATAATAATAGTTGTATTTCTCTTTCATTTGGTGTAGTGGAGATGGAAAATAATTTTTAGTTTCTGTTCTGCTAGCTTGCTTGGCAGCTGCAGCATACCTGTACAGGTAAAACATATTATGCTTCTTTGCCTTGGAAATTACTGCCAGCTGCTGTTGGAAGATTTCTGTTGCTTCTTCATGTGAAATGTCTCTGAGAAGGATTATTAGGAGTGACCATACGAAGTTTTCTTGCACCTCTCTCTAATTTGGATTATCCGGCTCCTGATTTACCTGGCTTAAAGAAGGTGATCTGAGGCTTCCTGGTGATTCTGAGTAGGTTTGTCCCGACTGGTGCTGATATGTGTCTTTGGACTATTAAATATACATCTTGTCTTACTAATGCCTGTTAGAAATTACTAAAACCAGCCTAGCTAGTGCAAAAGTACCTGTGTAACAGTTGAGAAGAGAGCAACAGCAGTACTTTCTGGAATGGATTCTTACCGCACCTACTGGGCATCTGATCTGTATAGTGCTTTGTGGACTGAAAGCCAAGAAGAAGATACATATGAGGTTGAATCTCGTGTGCCTTTACCATATCCTTTTCCTTTGACTGAACATTTGGATGAAAATAATTCTGTAGTTGTAAACACTTCAATTTTTCACTTCAGGCACAAAAAAAACGGGCACATTTTAAAAGTTGTCTCTAAAATTTCCTTGCCTACACCACCCTATTCAGTAAGTATAAAGTTTTTTAAGAAATTCTATTTTAAGATAGTAGAAGAGAATACTTTGAAAATTATATAAACTTGTCTCTGCTGACAGTCATTTTTCTTAGTTTTTAATGGGCACTGAAATAGCTTTAATTATACAATTCTCTCTGTTAATTTGTAACAAAGGAAATGTAGGAGACAATGAGATACATTGAATTACATAGATTTCCAATCTATTTTTAAAGAACTTTAGTGTTACTTATTACATTAAATTTCTTTCACTGTGGATAATTTACACAGGGCTGCAGTCAGTTTAAATTGTTCTCTTACAGCTTTCATGCACTGACTGGTGACATTAACTAGCACAAGCTTGCTTATGGCTTCCAGTTATCCCATGAAGAAATTTTTTCTTGAAAAGTCCTGTTCATACTTCTGCTTCTTTTTGGCTTTGTCTTCTGATAATTTTAATAATACCTTAAGTTGGTATTACTGAAAAGAGCTGGAGAATAATCTTGATTCTGAGTTTTAGCTGGAGTATTTGATGCATTTGTGTAAGCCATTTTTATGGTCGTCTATGTACAGTAAACCTATCATGTTTCCTTTTTATGTGAGATGACTCTTTGATTAAGCACTTTAAGATGTAAGAATACTCTGTGATTTTTCAAATGTCTCAGGCCAGTGGAGGTTTTCAGCTGCAGTATTTATACCATTCTTTAATGCCTGTCAGAATAAATAGTTCATAGTAATGATATCCATCTAAAAACAATGCTATAGAAATCAATTATTTAAATTTATTGTATTATTAAAAAGGACTGCATTGATTATTCAGAGTTTCTTTTCAAAGTTATACATACTCTATGAAATGCTCCTAACCCATTTTTCTGAGATTGTAAACCAAGCTACTTATACTTATGAACTTAGATGGCTAGAAAGCTTTTATACTAGAAGAAATTGGAAGTGTTCATATAAACTGTAGCAAAGCCACAGATGTTACTGTCTTACAAATATCTACCAATATCCATAATATCAAAGAGAAAAAAGGAAAAAAAAAAAACCAAAATAAAGGAACAGGATATATGTGTTATTTCATTTTCTGAAGTTCTAATTCAAAATGAGTTGTCTTGGTTTGAATACAACCCATGCTAACAACTCATGCCTGGTTCAGTTCTGACAGTTCATATTTGTCTCTCAAAAAGATGGATATAGGCTGTCATTGTTAACAGTTGAGAAGTAGAGATATCATTTTTTAATTTAGTCTAGTTTGCTGCTATCTTATGTTAGCATTTTGTGTAATCAAAACTTCTGACACTAGACTAATAGTTCCTTCTTTACTATTTTGCTTTTGTAATTATAATTTTAATTCTTTTTAAAATGATCACTGTGTGTATGTCTAAACTGGGTAGTAAGTATACAATTTAATGCACTTCAGTCCAGGTTTTCTAGTAGTTAAGGTTAGTGATGTAGTGAGGTTGTTCTACGTCTGTGGTCATAAGCATTTAATATTAACCCATCAGACAAGCAGAGAAGAATTTTTTAAAATATACTTAATTCTATTAGGTAGACACAGATGGAAGAATTGTTGCTTTACTGCCTTGTTGGTTGAAAAGTGCAGTATATGAAAAATTCACATTTTTCTGGTGTTCTTCATATTAAGGAGAAAAAAGAGATGAAACACAGTTGTCAATTTATATTAAAACTTCTGCCAGTTTTCTTTTAGCCATTCTAATACATGGTGGGTGGTATCTTACTTAAATTTCGTACAAAACTCACATGTAAATAAAGGTGAATCTAGTGTAAACTCATAAACCAAGAATTACAGGAACAAAGACATGGATTTAGCCAGGTGGCTCACTGAGGTCACTGTACTGATGAAGCCTATTTGCTTAGACTTTCACCCTGAGTCAGTTTTTCTATTATAGTCTGTGAATGTGTGTTCAGTAAAGATCTTATTGAACGTCCAGTGAAGCTGTGTGAGACTTTTCATCACTCTGTAAAGCAAATGATAATTAAATAGGAGTGATAGAACAGTTATCTCTCAGGAAACCTGTAGTTTGTCTAACCTTTATAATATTTTTTTTTCCTATGGTAGCTTGAACATGCTAAAATTACTCAGACAGAACTCATGCGAGAGTCCTCCAGAAAGCAACAAGAAGCCACGGAGTCCATCAAGTATCAGGAAGAACTACAAGAACGTCTTAATGAAGAAGCCAAAGCCAGAGACCAGTTGGCTCTGGAGCTTAGTAAAGCTGAAGGTGAGTAGCTTTTTGATGAGTTGCTGAACTTTGCATTTTTTTGCCTATTAATTGGATAAAGAAATCATAGGTCCATTTCTTAGTGAATTTTAGAAGGTAATCATCCTTCTGGATGGTTACAAGCAAGATGACCTGCAGAGGTCCCTTCCAACATCAATGATGCTGTGATTCTCTTTCTCAGCTTTGTGTCCTTTATTATGGTCTAATTTATTACAAACAATAGGTTGGATATATGTTGTTATCCTTAACGTAACATGTCTATTTGTGCAGACAAGTCTAAATATTGGGGTTGGAAGAGAAGACCTTCCAGTACCTGAAAGGAGCCTACAAGAAAATTGGGGAGGAACTTTTTACAAGGGGGAAGAGGGTAGATTTAGGTTAGATTTAGGAAGAAATTTTCACTGTGAGAATGATGAGACACTGGAACAGGTTGCCCTGGGAAGTTGTGGTTGCCCCCTCTCTGGAAGCGTTCAAGACCAGGATGGATAAAGTTGTGAGCAACCTGGTCTAGTGGGAGGTGTCTCTTCCCATGCAGGAGGTTGGTACTGCATGATCTTTATGGTCTCTTCTAACCCAAACCATTCTATGATGATTCTATGAATAAAAACTTTGAATCATAGAATCATAAATTCTTGAGGCTGGGAGGCACTTCTAGAGATCATCTATTCCAACTCCCTGCTCAAAGAAGGATCAGGTAAAGCAGGTTACCCAGGACTCTGTCCAATTAAGTTTTGAATGCTCGCAGCCTCTCTGGGCAGCTTATTTCAGTATTTGACCATCATCAAAGCTAGGAAAGAAAACTTTTTTTTTTTTTCTTTCTTATGTTGAAATGCAGTTTCCCATGTTTCATTTTGCCTCTGCTGCCTCTTGACCTTGGCTTAGTTTCCCACAATGTGATAAAAATGTAAAACTTTCACTCTGAATTAGATGATGGTGATATGTTTCAATCTGCAGTGTTTAAACCGGGTTTTTTAAGTGTATTTGCAACAGCATTAGCAAAGCAATTAAAAACTGTAGGATGCTACAACAAGGGAAATTTAATAATCTTTTTTTGACATCAGGAAAATATGTTTATATCTGACAGACACCTAATCTGTTCTTTAGCGGTATTTTATTGTTTCAGTTTAAATCTTCATTTGCGAAGCCAAGCCATGAATTAATGAATTGTTTCAGTAGCTGAATGTTTTGTTTCCACCCAGCATTTCTACCACTATCTGGAAAAGATGCAAAAAACACCTACCCTAGAGGCAGTATCTTTGTAGCAGTAAGCAGAAAGATGTTTTGCTTAGTTCTAAAGCTCAACAGACTTCTCTGTTTCAAAGTGGGAGCATGGAGTTATTTTCATAGCCAAATGTTTTTCCTGGAGAATGCTACCCTGACAGCCTTCCCCCTCTTTTTACATAGATAACCCAACATGACTTCACACGCATTAATAGCTGGGATACACATAATCTGAAAAGAAGTGCAGGTTTCAAAGTCATATGTCTAAAATGTGGTGTGAGGGACAGATGGACAGATGGTAGCCTGTCAATTCACACAGCATAAATGTGTCATCATCACCAGCACTGGATGAAGCATTTCAGCAGCTTTAATAAAACTAGAAAGGAGGGAAATTTATTTCATAGGGGATGTATTCAAATCTGTAATAGGATCATAGGCATCATACCTTTTTTTTTTTTTTTTTTTTAATATTAAACTAGGAGTGAAAAAAATCTTGTATGCAACTCATCTTAATATGCCAAAAGATTGAATCTTCTACCAAAGCATAGATGACCTAAGAATTTAAATTGGTGCACAGATGAAGTTACAAAACTGTTTAATATTGATGAATTTCAGAATGTAGGCAGGTTTTCTGTCTGCTGCTAATATTACCCTCCTTGGAGGGTAATATTATTGTCTTGATAATACCTCTATTCAAAAGTCTTCAATAAAAAAGTAAAATAGACTAATACATAGGGACAAAGCAGGGAGGTTAGTGTTTTATTTAAAGAGATATATATATATATATAATCTCTCAATGTCAAAGCTGCCTGCGTAGGTTTAATCCTACAACTAACATTTGAAAAAGTAATACTAGATATTAATTTCACTTATTAAAAAAAAAAAAAAAAAAAAATTTATTACAAACTTACATCTGTTCCTTTGCCTTCCAGGTCTGTATTTTTTTGTTTAGTCAGGTTCTCCACTAAGAACTATGAGCTTCCATTTCTTTTACAGTGAATACCATTCCATTTATGCAGAACTCTATTGCAATAAGTGCACACATAATGGTATTTGAAGATAACATCCCATAGAGCAAGAACTGCTTACTATACCCTTTTTTCATATTTTTATAATTATTTTATCCTATTATCACCAGACAAGCAAAAATTCTAATATTAACAAGGTTCTTCTCTTGAGCAGTGCACTTCTCTTCTAAAGTTTCCCTGTGCAAACAAACTAATAGCAGCAAATAAACTGCAGACTCTTACTAGAAGCCAGTTTCTAGATATACAAATTGTCCATATCTAAATGAAAGCAAAATATACCTGTAAAATTGTATTATATGCTTGAATTATTCTGTCAGAGACCCATTTGGAGGTAAGACTGATTTGGGGAGTCAAGGGTGTATTTTTGCTAGCAAAGTAAGTACATTAAACACAAAAATCTAGTGAGACCTACAAAGCTATGTTTTGCTATGATTTTATCTGGTAATGTTTTATTTGGGGGAAAAAAAAACCAACAGAGAACTGAGAAGAACATAAAGTGGAAAGAATCTTCAAAAGATTTTAACTGGAATTTCATTTTAGTCAGAGCAATAGCAGTGTCACTTTATAAGACAGACTGGTGATGGTGATTTGGTTCATGAACAGTTCTGAAATAAAAGAAACAGAATTTGATGGTAGTTTTAGCCCTTGGTAGATAAAATGCACAGCTAAACTTTTAAGTTAGGTGCAGATTTATGTTGTGTGTAGAGATTTATTTCAGTTAAGTCTTTTGCAGTTATTCACTTAATTTGTGTCGCATTGCTCTAATGCTTTGTAACTCCTGAATTAATTAACTCCTCTATCAGCCTTTTTTTCTGTGACCTTCTGAAATTAATGAATTTCTAAATGACAGGCACCTTTCTTTGTGTGTGTGTGTGTGTGTGTGTGTGTGTGCATGTTTATATAACAAAAAAATGCTGTGGAACTCTTTTTATTTAATTTGTTCTGCTCATTGAACTGAGTTGTGAGCATAGCCTGACAAAGCCAAACTACATTCCCCTATCAAAGTCCTTAGATAAGTATGCAGAACAACATTGTAGTTCATTATACATCTGATAGTACTCTGTCTTCTCTTGAGGTAAAATGTGTAATTTTTTGATCATTTCTTTCTTATCACAGAAACTGCTGCCGTGGATACATTTTCAAACCTCTAGTGTTTTAATGGAGTCAGATATGACTTATCTCATGTGAAGGAAAAGCTAATGCAAACTTGTTCACTGAACTCTGACAGCTTTCATTACATCTCTTAAAAAAAAGCTATGAGTAAATACTACATGAGTAAACACGTGATCTTAGCAGACTCCCTCTTCATTGTTCATACCTTTCTGGTGCATGAGAAACCTTTGTTTCTGAGACTGTGTATATGAAGACCACTATTAGTTAATTTGCTTCTTGTTAGCCTTCCTCTGATACAACACTATATGCTCACACAGATTTTACATTGTCCATATTGATAACAAATGGGAACATCTTTAGTTCTCCTGTATTTTCAAGCCATGGTAAAATCCATTTTAATATGTGCTCAATACCACAAAATTTATACTGATAAAGTACTTCACATTGAAAATAGTTTGATACTGGAAAAATTCTACTTGGGGTCTGTAGGTTTAGTAAGGGGAAACCTGTGAGATAGGTGTGTGTGTCCAAACTTCAGACATCCTATGACTGATACCCTAACAGGTATGACAGGATGGTTCCCTGTCTCCTGGAACCATCTGTATCAGCCTTGAGGGAACACATCTTACCCTGGAGATCTGGGATACCTGTTTTGTACATTTTGTCACTCAGTAAAAATGCATTTTGTGTTCTGTGGTTACACATGTCTGAAAGGACTGATGAGAATCTTCTGAAGCCAGTACCATTACAGGATCTCAGTTTAGTTTTTATAGCCCTCAAGAAAATGCACGGGTTTTTCCTAAGTCTTTAGCTTTGCTCTCACTTCTGTATTGTTCCAAGATGGTGACATTTCTTACAACCTTAGTAGCATTAATAGAGCTAAAGTAGAGCTCCCACTCAGATCCCTTTATGACTTAGTTTACTATGAAACAATTTGTAAAAGTGTACAAGATATAGTCAAGGTAGTGTCCTAGATTCACTGTTAAAAAGATCATTAATTGCTCTGTGCTACTTTAAAATTGCAAATAAATACTAAAGAAATAAAACTCTTTCTTAGATGTCAGCTGTTGCAGGGCTTTTAAGAATGATACAGATGTTAAACATGTAGACCTAAGAACAGTTTTCATGGTTAATGATGGTGGAGGCATCTGTGTGATAACTGACCTCCAGGAGACTCATGATCTTATAAATACTGTGGTTTTTGTCAAACACATCTTGAGGCACCTAAAATGTCACCTTATATCTGAATTTATTTGAAATTTCTTAATTCTCCTGTGTTTGTGACTCATTTCTTTTCCTTGGCTATGGAGTTCCTGTTTGCTCCAGAAGCATTGTGCTGACAAAAAAATTAAGAGCTATATTTGGACTTGTGCTATCCTTCCTACAATTTCATCAGGGAAGAAATAGCAAGGCTATTGTTGTTAAGGTGCTGAGTATTTATCATGCATGTGAATTCGTGTGAGGATACAATAATGACTTCACCATGAAAAAATTCAAATTGTTCCTTATTGTCTATTAATTTGCCCCAAACTGCTGTTCTACAGGCCTCATTGATGGTTATGCAGATGAAAAGGCATTTCTGGAAAAACAACTCCAGGAAAAAATAGATGTAATTGACCGTCTTGAGCAAGAACTACTGTGTACAGGTAACAAATTGCAGGAGTTAGAGGCTGAACAGCAGCAGATCCAGGAAGAAAAGGAGTTACTCTCCAGACAAAAGGATGCCATGAGAGCAGATGCGGGACCAGTAGAGCAGCGTATGTATTCCTCACAATCTTTCTATGAGGTTGTCCTATGCTTTCAGATAAAAAGAAGCAGTCTTGGTGAAGGTTTTCTTTTCCACTCTTTAATCATGAATAAAAGTTTGATAGAGTAAAGTGTGATATTTTCATGCCTAGTGGTAACTTTTCTTGTTTTTTAAACAAAAAATACCCCCAAAACCTGAATTTTCAGAAGTGTTGAGCAATCATTTTTCTTTAGCCAGCAAGAGCTTGGTAACTCTGAAAATCTGCTTTATTTATATTATCACCAGAGACTGAACTTCTTGAAGTTAGAACCTGTGGATAAAGATACCATGCTCAATATTTTCCAAATATAGCTTCAGAGGGACTAGGAAGCATACCTAGCTACCAGACCATGACTGAACTGCACATGGTGACTGTATTTATCTTACACACAGAAGACATACTTTTTAACAAGTTCCTCTTTTGGGGAAGAATGGCACAAAAGTTTCATGAGAAGGAAAGCCTGCTATCTACCAGTAATGAAAACCTGCAGCACTGATGGTGAAAATTCTAGATAAATACCATGTCAATGTAACCTAACTAACTACTTACTCAAAAAAAGCGTTCACCCTCATGAAATAAATGTGTCTTTTAATTCTTCCTAAAACTAATAGCTTAAATTAATATTTTTCTTTGTGAGGGGAAGAAATTTAGAACAGTGATGTTTAAAAGTACTGATCTTCCAAGGATTTCAGTGCTTACATTGCGAACAGCAGGATGAAATTACCATTTTTTTTCACTTCTAAAAGGTCATAGCAATTTATAACATTGCTGTTTTTATAAACTACACATCTTGGTGTGTATTTGCCATTTCCTGCATCCACTTTGTGTAACACGAAAGCCTTAAGAATAATCTGTTGCTTCCTGTTTATAGTTATGAAGATCCTTGCCTTTGACTCCAGTTTAGTAATTTGTTCTATGTTTTAGGTTTCTAAATATTTTTAAGCTCTTTTCATGTATAACAACCGTAAAGATAAACAGTTCTATAAAAATGTGTAGTTACTTATACCATGCATACCAGAGTAACTTAACACATTCCCTAAGTTATCTCAACAACTTTGTCATTAAATGCCACATCTATCTTTGGCTTCATTTTCTCTTACATTGTTGCACCAGAAGAAAACTAGAGCTGGCATGTGAATTACTTTGCTTCTTTTTTTTGTTTTCTCTCTCTCTATTCTCCTAGGCCTAGTAGATGCTGCAGTCGATGCAGCTTCCCAAGCAGGTGTGTTTGTATGTTGCATGGCCAATCCGTAACTGGGTGGAAGACTTACACGTACTGATGTTGTTAATCAGGATTACTGGGCTTTTGGCTTACTGACATTACTTGCAATTCTTACTGGCCTGCAGCTTTGATGTTGTATTTCATACTCAGTTATACATTTCACTAACACCATTTCTTACGATTTCTCAGCATAATAAGCAAATTCATGAATAACCATCATCTTATTCGCCTATGAATTACAGATACTTAGATGTTATTGGAGGGATATTTTTGTAGCTGTTTTCTTTTCTTATTATTTCTAAATACAGTTGAGCTTTTCATTATGACAACTAAATACTTGTAATATATTGATATATAATGGTTACCTAGAAATGAGAATTGGTTAAATATGATGTAAGATGATGGTGCCTAAAGGATCTTTCTTCTATAGAGAAAGTAAATTGTATTGTGTCTGTCTAAACATCAATTGTATTTTAAAGATTCTCCAAATGTAATTGCACTTTACAGTTTGGATTTTGCCTCAAGGGATCTGTACGGTTAGTTAATATGTACATCAATGGGCTATGGCTTAATTGTCTTAATAGAGTGGTTTGGGGCTTTACTGTATTTGCTTGCCAGCCTTTTCATGAGGACTCAAAATTGGGCATCCATGCAGTCACTGATTTTACAAAGCTCCAGTTACAGGTCAGTAATTTCCCTCTCCATCTGCCTGGCAACCTCGCTAAGTCCTTCAATATTTTCTTCAAATTATTTATCTGAATCACATTAAATGATGAAGGCTGGGAGTGGATTGATTTTACTGACTGTGGATGAGAAGAGGGTTGGGTTTTCTGTACTTCATTGTCAACTCCTGTGCTGCCTCTACCTGTGGTTTGAACCCCTGCATTATCTTTTCAATTATACAAAGAGTTTTCAATTTATGTGAAACTTGAACAGCTAAGTTACCTGATACAGGTTCACTAATGGTCCTGCAAAGACTAACTAAAGGACAGTAATTTCATTATGAATTTGCTTGAGTGGTTATCTTGATAATTTCTCAGAATAAATTATATTTCCTAAAAAAGAAAAAAATAGCAAAAACCCAAACCAGTTCACATCCTTCTGCAGAGTACAGCATGGATACCTTGGGAGTGGTTTTTCTTCATAATATTACTTACTATTCATATCTTAAAGTAGTGTGTGATGCTTTTATTATAACCAGAATTGCTGGAGGAAACAGAAAAGCTAATGAAAGAAAAAATTGAAGTACAGCGTCAAGCTGAAAAAGAGTATGATGACCTTCAGAAGCAAGTGAAAGTCTTGGAGATAGACTTGGAAGAACAGGTCAATCGTTTCATAGAGTTAGAGCAAGAAAAAAATGCAGAGCTAATGGACTTGAGGCAGCAAAACCAGGCTTTGGAGAAGCAACTTGAGAAAACAAGAAAATTTCTAGATGTAAGTATTGTAAAAGGATAGTTTCATGAAGGTGGGTGGGCAGTTGTATTGTTGTTTTCCACAGGAAAAGATAGTTTTTTCAGATTTTGAGCAAATAAGAGAGACAGACAGTAGTAACAACGCTATAGGTTCCAGGCCAAGAATTTAATTAATGTCTTAAAATTGAGATGCTTACTTGGGGTTCCCCTGTATTTCTAAGTATAACTTAGTAGGCTGCTCAAATATTTTAAATAGTGGGAAACATAAAATTAAAGAGGAATTACCAATTTTTGTGATTTTAACAGTTGGTGGGATTTCTGTTTTTCAGTAGTGTGTTGGAGTTAAGCAGTCATTCTATTTATTTTTTCATTTGCCATTGAAAACATAATTTCTCTTTGTTTTGTAAACTTTCTTCATCATATCTACAACTGCCTATATTGTGCCCAACTCCTTCCTTCCTCAGGCTGTCTCTGCAGTTATTTTTTTAGTCTCTGCTCCATTTTTAACAAACACTATCCTCCCCCATCTCCTTTTCTCATTTTATTTATTTTAAGTGTCCATGCTGCTGTTCAGAAAAAAACCCCAACTTTTATTTATATGTCTTTTCAGTTAACACGCTAGGTGACAGGAGTAGGGTGGAAGAGTTTTTTACATGATAAATATAACACCCCGTGGCACCTTCTCTGCATAATCTGTTACTAAGCAGTGCTAAAGGAGAGATCTTTTCAGTTACTTCTTACCACACACGGATTTTCATTATTTCATTTTCTAGTTATGAGTTTGTTTTCTCACTGTAACTCATGTGTCATAATGGGACAAGGCTGAAAAGTAAAAATTTGTATTGTAAATCCCATAAATGCAGTATGGTTTGGGATTATCAGTAGCATGAACTGGAGAGTTACAGATTACTGATAAGAGGAGCTGCTTCTAGTAGCAGCATTAAAATCCTGCTGCTTCCTTGAAACAGCATGAGATTTTAAAATCTGCAGCTTGTGGAAGGTGAGGTTTTATTCCAGTTTCCTTTATGTTTGCTAAGTATTTTGTTGCTGGACAGAAAAATTCCTCTCTCTATCAGATAATTCAGATAGTATATTTTTATGCATCTGGTAAGTTTTACAGAGCACCATTTAAAGGTGGATGCTACCAGTCACACAGTATTTCCTATATAAAGATGTGTTTCCCAAATGCCAATGTGAGTTATTACAACTGAAACTGGTAAAAAGCAAACAAATGCAAAATGCAAATAGTATATAAATTCTTATTGTTCTTGTTTCTCCTCATCATTATTAATGCGGAGTTAATTTTTGTTTTTACTGCCTATGTGTGCTACATATATCAAAGACAATCATTAGTAAAGAAAATCGTAAAATATTGGCTTATTGACATCTGTGTCATGTACCTGGAATAGAAGAAGTAAACATGTCATTTTTGTGAAATAATACTGGATGTGTTTATTATGTCCTAATTTTTAAATTAAAAAAATGTGATTAAGAAAGGAGTTTTTGTAATGGTAGTTTCAATAGGTTCTGTTACCGTGAAAACATTGACGTACTGTTACCAGCCTCACATTAAGATGAAAACAAATGTAGTAATATAGTTAATTTAGATAAAATCAAATGGTGTATCCACATAATTTCTTAACTTTCAGGAGCAAGCAATTGATCGAGAGCATGAGAGAGATGTATTCCAGCAAGAGATACAGAAGCTGGAACAACAGCTTAAGGTTCCTCAGAGGAGTCAGCCTGTCAGTGAACATCAAACCAGAGAGGTAACACATTTTTATCACTTTTATTCAGTGAATATAAATGACAAGTTGACAGCTGTTAAGACAATCTAATGAAGCTGTTCTATAGCATAGCTAACCTGCATTTGCAAGCCAACAAAGTCAGTCCCCTTAGATGAAGGGTAAGGTGGTAGGGGAAAGTGGTGAAACTCTTTTGTTTTGTTTTGTTTTTTAGGCTGGTTGGTTGGTTGGTTGAAGTAATAGATATAGAGAGGCACCATAACTTTGTGAAAGACTCTTTCATGTAACGTAATTTAGAAAACCCACTGTTTTCAAAAGCCTGTGGAAACAATCAGAACTACTTTAGCAATCACACATTGTTGTGTTGTTTTGTGACATCCTCTTTGTTTATAGCACAGGTACACAATTGAAAGAATTGAGTTACCAAGGTTTAACACCTGAGATGTAGCAGTGCTCTCTGGGTACACTTGCACCTCCCCAGTGAAAGTCTCTGCACTGAAACAAACTTAAGAGACTGTAGAACAGCAGCTCAGTGGAGTCATAGAAAGCTCTTAGACAGCAAAATCAAGAAGTGTGGCAGTGGTGAAAAATGAAGCTTTGCATGTCTTGTTTGATGACCTGTTAGCCAATTAAATTGTATTTTTGTTTTGTGGGTTCCGTGTGTCTTGCTTTTGGGGCAAGACTGGTATTTTTACATTATTTTCTTGCCTGATTTTTAGTATTAAAATGCCTCTTATTGGGTTGCACTGCAGCTTTTTCAAATCAAAAGTTCTACTGACGTAGTTTAGTTGCTGTAATTCAATTCTTAAATCTTAGCAATATTTAATATTCTATATAACATGGTTCAGGACCATAAACAGTAATGGGACACACATTGATACATGTGAGATGGAAGTTGTTGAATATCAATTTTGTAATTATCACATTTAGAGGCATATTTAGTGGGTTTTTTTAATATATTTTAATACAAAGGTTTGTAAGAAGTGTTGCAGTCAAAGTATTCAGTCAGTACTATGTGATGCGGTTGCCCTCAGCCTCTGTTAACAATGAGTCTTCTGGATTTAGCTGGGTATGCGTTAACAAACACAAATGGAGAAATTATGCATTTATTTACTTCTGTTGCAAAGTTTGTACACACTTCTCTCCTGTCCACACATTGCACATATGGAAGAGAATTTTCAGTACAATTAGTTTTTCTGAACCCAGAATGTTCATTTTGAGATAATTTTCTTATGGGTCTTTTTTATAGTTTTGGCCATGGACTTCTGGTTAAAATTCAAAACTTAAAAAAAAACCAAAACAACAAATTCATAAGAAAAAGAAAAATCAAATTTGATGGCAATATTTAAAAATGCTCTGATTTTCTGTACAGAAACAGAAATCATCCTGATTTATATGCATATACACATGTGTATATTCAAAGTTGGTGGGTATGTTACAATGAAAATTTAAAGCATGCTTTAAAATTAAAGATAGCTCTAGCTGTGATAAAAATTTTGAGATTTGTGTTAGACGCCTTTAAATTATAAGACCATAAGATAACGTCTGCAAGCACCACAGGTGTAGTGGCTGTTTTAGAGCTGTGTGGTTTTGAATTCAATACATAACCAATTACAGACAGAATTTTCAGTAGTGTATAAGATGAGCATTTCATTTTTATCAAATGAGGTACATAGTCTTACTATGTAGTATATTTTGATGTCACAATGTTAATTGGCATAAATATAAATTTCCCATGCTTTTCTGAGATGGCTGCTGTATTTTTTCATAGTTTTGAAATGCTGTACTACTTTACCTGAATGCTGTCAGCATTTTCTGTTGATAACTTGATTTCTTTTTTACTGTTGTTTCAGCTTACTCTGTCAACTTACTCCAGGGAGGGTTGTCACAACAAGACTGCTCTAGGCTTGATTTTTCTTTTTCCATTTCTCTCTCAGGACTTTTCTGTGGTCACTTCAGACTTTGATGTTGCTCATGGATGGATAACGTCAATAATACCATCCTGTCAGCTTTATGTTCTGGTCCTCTTCTCTCCTATCTATTGAAATGCTTTGATTCTTCTACCTTTTGGCTACATCGTAACTTCCTAATTGTAAATACTGAAATCAGTTTCTTGAGTGGGACAAACATTACTTTCCATGTCTCTTGCTCAATTGCTTAGTTTAACTCAAGTCTTACCTCTGTGCATCAGGTCTAATATCATGAATTTGTTACACATCTTTCGTATCTGTAATTTTGATTAATCATTCCTGAAACATTGCTAGAACTGGGATCATTCCAATCTTTACTCTTTAATTTGTTCTTTGTCTGCAAACAACTGAACCAGCAGAGATTCAGAATGCTCTGATATTTTGTCCCCAGTAGAAAGTAAAATTATACTATACATCATATTTGTTCAACAAAAACATCTTTAACAAAGACAGCAAGAAAACAAAGCTCCCTGTTTAATGAGATTGAAGTTTAGCAGTTCTCTTTAACAGTACAGACCCAGTGAGTTTTAGGATATGTCTGTATGTCACTAGTCAACTCCTTACTTTAAATAATTTTGACATAGATTGTTAGAACTATCATATTTCTTGGGTCAAGACATTCTATCTGTAGGTTTTAAAGGTATATTCTTAGGGATGTCATGCTACTTGCTTTTAGAACTGACTAGAGAGACTGAAGGCTTCAGAAAGACAAGGTCAGTTCTAGAGAGTAGAAGATACAGCACAGAATTTACCATTTGTTAAAAAATGCTGTTTGTGTTTGTTGGATGCAGCACCACTATGAAATCCTAACTTTGCATTCTGCTTCACCTAAAGAGTAGGAGCTTCATTACAAGGAAAAAAAGAGGGATATTTTTTCTCTGACAAAACAAAAGTGCTGTTGCTGGGGCTAGCAAACCCTTCCAGTCTAGTACAATATATTCCTCTTCTTGCCATACTATCACCAGGTTGAACAGTTAACAAATCATCTAAAAGAAAAAACAGACAAATGCAGTGAGCTTTTGCTCTCTAAGGAGCAACTTCAGAGAGATATACAAGAACGAAATGAAGAAATTGAGAAATTAGAATGCAGGATAAGAGAACTGGAACAAGCCTTAATCATCAGCACAGACAATTTACAAAAGGTATTGCTTCATCTAAAATTATCTTCTATTTGCTTCTTTCTTATTTTCTTGAGAACAAAACAGTATATCTTTTTATTCGTATTATTTTTATTTGAAGGTGGAAGAAAGGAAACAGTTTGGCACCATCATAGTGAAGGGAGAGTTACCTCTAGAAGTACAACTGCAAGCTGAACGAGAAGCTGTGGACAGAAAGGAAAAGGAGGTAAAATGTTCCATGATATGTTCCATGTTTTTGCTGATATTTTGGTTTGACAGTTTTTACTTTCTGCTGAGTTTGGTGAACTATACAGATGAAATTTTTTAGCAGATCAGAGAGGCAGCAGTCCAAATCCCTTTGAAATTCTCTTGTGAGCCGTTATATTTGTTGTTATTGTTTATGTTAATGATTATGACTTAAAAGAGTGTTTTTTAAATATTAATTCATCCCAATTAAGAAAAACTAGTGATTTCAACTGTTTTAGTGAATTTTCAAATTCCATTAATTTGAAGTACTCAGCATGTCACCAATTACATATTATTCTGTCAAACCAGTTTGCTGTAGACATTGCACTTGAAAATTACAACAGTTAATTTGTGATACAGCGTTCTACTCCTTTTCCACCATTTGTTTTGGAAACACAGGTCACAAACCTTGAGGAACAACTGGAGCAGTTTCGAGAAGAGCTAGAAAATAAAAATGAAGAAGTTCAGCAATTGCACATGCAACTAGAAATTCAGCGAAAGGAGTCCACTACACACTTGCAAGAACTTGAACAAGAGAACAAATTATTTAAGGTAAATGTAACAGAGAAGCCTAGACCTCTAGTCTCCCTCCTTCCCAGAAATGAATTCTTGGAAAAAGCCAAGATGCCAAATTCTTTCTCAAGCATTCAACTTGCAAAATACTAAAAAGCTTATTATTGCATGCAGTTCATTTATTTTCATTCCTGTGCCTTAGACTACCATATAAGAATATGCAGAAAACATTATGTATGACTGTAACATGGTTTTGGGGGTTCTTTTTGATAGGATGAAATGGAAATACTGGGACTAGCTATCCAGAAATCTGAAGATGGCATTATAAAGGATCATCATTTAGTGCCTCGGAGGCTCGCTCACATCATGCAAGAGAAGGAGCAGGAAATAGATCACCTTCATGAACAAATTGCAAAACTGCAGCAGCAACTTGAAGTCACAACTGATAAGAAAGTACATACTTTTGAAATCTTTTTCAGACACCTAGTTTGTGTTGCTAGCTGTTTAAGGAAAAAAAACACCACCTCCGTCCCTCCAGCCATTACATTATTTTCTGCCGCTGCCTTAATTTAAAAAAGCAAATTCTAAAGTTTCAGACAATGCTTTAACCCAAGTCTGGTTTTCCCCATCTGTCTCATTTTAATGAAGGATAATCTTGGTTAGCTTTTCTTTTTATTATTCTGTCTTATTACTGCTTGAGGTTTTGTCTTAAATTCTTCATTCCTTATTCTTCTAGTAATTTCTGAACATTTAATAGTATGTAGGCAGCTTATATTCAGTCTCAACATTGTTTCTACCATCTTCCCTATAATGATTTACTTTCAGTTTTATGCTTCAGTGACACCTGCTGGATCATGTTGGATTTTATAGGGTTTTTTTAGCAGTTGAGCTTTTGTGTTCCTTTAGCTTGTGTAAATACTTTGTCATCAGACCATTGTTGACAACATCTTTAATCCAGTTTTGAAGCATGGTGGATATGCAAACAAAATGCTGTGTATTGTTAGAAATGGAGAGAAAGAAAGAAAAAAGCAGATTCATCTTTCTTTTACTTACTGAGATTTAACACCTGTAGCTTTTTGTTATTTTTCAATTAAGTGCATTTATGATAGTGAGCTTCATCTTTGTCTGGCTTATTTTCATTTTGTACAGATATAATAGGTTTAATTTCAGCAGAAATACTACTTTGTATTGATATGACAGCAGAAACAGGCCCTCAGTCTCATATTTTTTAAAGAAATAAAATGGTATTTTTTCAATGTATGAAAATTGCATTCGGATTATCTTCAACGTGAAAATTTATTAATCATAAGATGTGACCCCAAAGCAAGTATTTTTCATCAAGGTGATAACATGACTTCTGTTACTCCTCAGCAGCTGATTGAACACGCAGGGTAACATTCTACTAGGACATACTGAATCCATCAAAACAGCTCTGACTGAGCTGCATAATTTCATTGAATTTTTTTGTACCAAATTTAGTTATAGTGAACCTCAGTGAATAAGGACATTTTGAATTGGATTTAGGAGGCATCATACTTCAGGGTTTTCAGAATGGTTCTGCTTTATACAGTGACTGCAGTAGTACAGTTACATTTCTTGCCTTGAGAAAAATATGTAGGATTTCAGGTATAATTCTTTTCAATGATTTTTTTTTCTCCTCCTGCTATATGGGTTTCATTTTCTTAATTTCATCCTCTTACTCAGTTACATTTCCCATTACATTAAATAATTACTCTGCTTAACAGTGATATCAGTATTAAATATTAATGGACTTTTTTTAGGCTAGTGCCTTTTCTAGTCGTTTAGGCATCTTCATCCTAGCAAGTGTTTTTCTTTTAATTGCTGTATTTGCCTTCTGTGATCCTTTATTCCATTATGTTGTGAAGAATAGAAACTGTTATGCTGACTTGATTACACAGGATCACTTTTGAAAACCAGTGTTTTTCAACTTCTAGCCTCTGTAGATTTTTTTCTAAAAGTTCTTGGTTGCTAAATGAGCCCCTCTAATCTATTTGGTAAGATTTATCATTTATTTTCATACATCTTATACTTACCACAAAGTTGTTTCATTATTCTATTTAACTAACTAAACCTAGTGAAGTATTAAGAGATAAAGGAAAAGGCATGGCTGTTTTAGTAACAAATTTAGTCATCTATTTTCTCTTCGATATTTTTTTACATCTTCATGTTTATAAGTCTTTTTTAGAATACTTACCTATTTTAGGTACCATAACTGGTTTTGCATTAAAACTCTTTATGCATCTTCTTAGCAGAATTCCTGTCTTTTTCATTTACAGTTTAGAACCACTGTTCCTTTCAAACTTCCAGATATTTCCTTAAGAAAATACATCCACTTTGTTCCTTAGACATTCTACTTACAGTCTTGTTTACTTTGACTTCATAAAGTTGTGGAGGTTTTTTCTACACTCTAATCAGAATTTGCTCCCACTGAAATTTCACAAGAAGGTTTTTAAATTACTTTTATAAAACTTTCTCTATTAGAATCTGATAACTTGTCTTACTATTCTTTTTGCTAAGACTTTTCATACATGAAATATAGTGTTCATCAACAGCGATCATTCCAATTTTTGTGATACTAATTTATTTCTTATTAGAAGCTACATTTCTGTATCATACACTTTTCACCCTCATTTGATCAGTTATATCATTTTATGAATTTCCTGGAATTCTGAACACCTCACACAGTAATTTTAATTGTCTTTAAAACTTCTCTTGGAAAGTATTTTTCTCACTGTCTTCATATTTTTACCAATCTATCTTTGAACTTTCTTTGGCTAGTAATATACATTTTAAAATAAATACTCCGTTAACTTTGTCTCTTTTTACTTTCACTTAAATTATAGCACAAAGAACTAATTGCGGTCTGGGTTTATGGGTACTGTTTGCCTGCATGGTTCTTTTCACATCTGTACACACACAAAACCAGGCAATTTGGGTTTATGATGGGAAATGTCAGAGTCAACTGATGAGTGTTTTCTGTGGTATCAGGATAAAACCATGTTGTAATGGTATTTTTCAACACAATTAATTGAAGGTCTGTTTGTATTTAAAATACATATCCATCTTAACTGGCTTCCCACTCTATAAATTTATTTGACCTCATGAAAAAGTGAGCTGTGTTTTTGGGTGAAGAGCACAGTATCTCTCTAATCTAAGTGGACATATCTGACCTGTATATGGTAAGCCTGAGCACTTATCTGTAAGTTTTGAGCTTTGTAAATCTTGGTTCCTTTTCATTTTCTCTGTAAAAATAGTATATTAAACCTTGAATTTGTAAGAATGAACAGCAGACATGACCACTTCTTGTTCACATTTTAGTTTTTGATAAAAAGGAAAAGACAGAGCTTTAGACTAAACTATTAGGAAAAAAAGCTATTGTGAATGCTTAAATTTCAGTTTTTCATATCTCTGTGAATATTACAAATAATTTCACTTAAACTGATGCTTTCACACCTATTTTGCATTTCATTAAGGTCACAGGCTAATCATCAGTCCTGTATGAAAGTGTCCTGATACTCATAAAGCTTTACAGGAGACATCCAATTAAGAAAGTCACTGACATAGTTTATTTTACAAGATGTTTGATGAAGCTGTTGCTGGGAAGTCCAGGAGAAAAATTACTGAGGTTTTTTAATGGTGATCCATTATGAAGTTCTTGCATTTTTTTCCAGGTTATTGAAGAGCAAAATGAGCATATACAAGAACTTGAAGCCCAGATAGAATGTCTGAAAAGTGATCAAGAACGTGTGAAGAAACAAAATGATGAAGAGGTAGAACAGCTGAATGATGTAATTGATAAACTTCAGCAGGAATTGGCAAATATTGAACAAAAAGTACCTGCAGACACTGCTGGTTCTCAAGAAGATGCTGACACTCTGAAACACACACTTGAAACAGTTCTGGCAGAAAAGGAAGCTTTGGAGAAGCAAGTAGAAAACATAAATGTAGAGGCATCTCTTACCAAGAATGAGCTGGAAGAAACTAGATTTAAAATGAACCAACTAAAGGAAGAAATCAGTATGTTAAAAAAAGAGCATGAAAGAATAACAGAGAAATATAAGTGTGTACTGATGAAAGGTGATAGGGGAAAAGCAGAAGATAGCATTGGAAAACCTGAAAAAGTGGAAGAAGGCTTATCTTCAGATGAGAATGCAAGAGTTGCCTTTAGCAAGATGGAGGTACAACTGCAGCAACTTGAGCTATGCATTAAGGAAAAAGATTCAGAACTCTGCCAGTCCTACAAAGAAATAAAAGACTTGAAAGAGCAAGGCAAAGCTGAAAGAGAAATACTTAAGAAGAAGATACTTGAACTGGAAAAGACACTAGTGGAAAAAGCTGCTGCTGCTCTTGTCAGTCAGGTTCAGCTAAATGCAGTTCAAGAGCAAAGGAATTTCCTGCAGGAAATTCAGGAAGTTTCAAAATGTGTGGAGGAAACAAGTGAGAATGTCCAAATGGACAGTTCGAGTAATACAACTGAAAATGAGATGGAATCAAAATTAGCACTCTTAACACAGAAGCTCAGTGAGATGGAGGACCAACTGGTAATGGTAAATAGTGATTTGGAGCTAGAAAAAGAAAATGTAAAAGTTGCACAGAAGGAAGTTAAAGTGAAAGAAGAAAAACTCTTAGAACTTCAGCAATTACTGGAGGAGGTTCAAGAAAAGCATAAAGGAGAGATTCAGAAATACTTTAACCAAGAAGTAACACACACATATCAGGTAACTAGATGCCATTTTCCTTTGTGCTATTGTCACTAAAATCTGTTATTTCATGCAAACTATAATGAATTAAACACTTGTTGGTAATGGTGATCCAAATATTCTGCTTTGTGAAGTAGGCCTTCATTTCTCTTATTATTCCTGAAGTTACAAAGAAGAGAAGGATGTTATTTAAGGTGATTCCCACTATGACTTTCCACTTTGTATTAAAACCACTTTGTTTTGAATGTAGGCATTTTGAATTTTGGACAGATAATTCCTTATTCTTTCTTCAAATTGACATAGAATGGAGTTATTACACTTCTACATGGCATGGAGGTAGAGAGATAAAAATTAAAGGGATAAAAATTATCTAAGAAGGTTCAGAATGATGTGGCAGTGATAACAATTTGTTTGTACAAGGTTTTTTGGGGTGGGAGGTTGTTTGTTTATGTATGGTTTGACTTTGTTTCATTTTTTTCTTGCTTTCCAAAGATATTTCTCATCAGTAGTTTTTTTACTGATGTATTTCTTATTTCCATGCACGACTGGCTGTGTTGCCTCTGAATTAAAAACCTTTAGTCAAAGCTGACTATGCTTGATAGCTCAAACATGGGCTTGATTGCTGAAAGTCTTGAGTTCAGGGACATGATGAGTTCTAAGACCTTTCATCCAAATGCAGATTGAGTGAACCTCATAACTATCTTATAAATTTAATATTATCAGTCTTTATTTCCTACTCTATGTTTACCTTCTTCCTTGTACTGTATGTGTGGTGTAACCAATTTCTGCTTGCAGTTCATTACACTGGAAAAAGACAGTCTTTCTTCCCACACTTACCCATTTTGTGGGAAATGATGTAGGAAAATGGTACTCCAGTCTTAATTTTTTGAGGCTGTATTAATCCAAATGTCAAACACCTCTTTTCCCCTATGGTTTTTTTCATCTGTGGCTTTGTAAGTTGGTGTGTAAGTGATCAATGCTGTTAATTGCAATTACAATGCTTTGTAAGATTTTTCACCATTTTCTTTATCTGGTGTTGCTTTGTAGGTAGGAGCACAACTCATGGAAAGTCAAAAAGAAAATGTTCTTATCTATGAACTTGAACTAGAGCAAGTTAAAGAAGAGGCTGCTGCTGCTAAGGAAGAACTGAAGAGTTACAGAGAAAAGGGAGAAAACCTTCAGCAAGAACTAGCAGTAAGAACCAAATTGTTCCATATTGTATTTAAGGCAAATGATTATACAGGACTTACTGTGCCAAACATGCATGCAATACTTTTTTTTTAAAATCTTGTATTGAGAATGCCTCTAAGAAAAACAGCTACTCAGGACTTAATGTCAGTGGAATAGAGCTCATGCTGTAGGCTAAATCTTTGCTTGTTGCCCAAGTACATAGTTTTACAGTCCACTATAGTGCAACAGTGGATCTGGAGCTGTATTTCATAGGAATTACCACGTTATAAATCCTTTGAAACGGGACTAAACTGAACTCTAATTTTATAGAGGATTGTTTGGGGTTTAGATATTTTTTAAAGTATTTGAAAGGACTGCAATTCAGATTCTCCATATTTACAGGTAAAAGAAGCAAGTTTGATACAGCTTCAGGAAGACCTGTGCAAAGTCAAAGAGAACCTAGTTCAAGCAGAAGGGAGGCTTGCAAGTTACATGAGAAAGGACGAGGAAATGGGAAAAGATGAAAGCAAAAAGGATGCAGAAATATTGTGTGATATGTCAACCAGTGAGTCTATTCTAATTAGAAAAAGCTCATCATCACAAACAGACAAGATTGTAGAAATCAACAGTTGTATCCAAACTTCACCAGTCCTTGTTAAAAATGCAGAAATTCAAATTGATTTGCAAAATGGATGTTCTTCAGAAGAGATGGCAGAGATCATAAGAGAATTTACTGAAAAAATTGACCAAATGCAAGAACTCCACGCTGCTGAAATCATGGACATGGAGACAAGACATATTTCTGAATCTGAAGCATTAAAGAGAGAGAAGTTTGTTGCAGTGCAAGTATTGACTGAAGAATGTAATGCTTTAAAGGAAACTCTAGAAACTCTACGAGCTAAAGAGGTATGTGTCCAATTTTATATTCATTGAACCACTTTGGTTCCTACTTTTGCTCTTGCTACAAAGTTTCCCATTTGTAGTCTGTTAACTGTGAACCACCAAATGTTCACTGTAAAGCTTCTAGAGTAGATCAATGTTTCCATGACCTGCAGAGAGATTGCCTCAGCAATTCTAGTTTGGCAGTGTGCTCAGCTATCAGATAATTCCTTGTGCCTTGGACCTGTCCTGCTCTGTTGAAGTGGGGACAAGAGTAGGTCACATTACTGAATGCCTTCTTTATCATCTCTGTTTTGATTACTTTGATTGTGGGAGAAACAAAACAAAGTAAGGCTGCTCATATAATTTCCTGCTCCTTAGAATTAGCTCCCTTATCATGAATGGGTTTGGGGTAATTAAAGATTTGATTGCTTTCTTTTCTTAATATAGGGATACCCAGTTTCTGGACTAGCACATTCTCCACCGTATCAAGCTAGAAATGGAGGTTCTAGTGGTAAGAAATTTGTTTTTATAGGTTGCAAACAACATTATAAATTAAATCTGCTTTTTTTTAAAATATTCAGTTCACCGTTAACAGAGTTTGTATTTAAGAAATAAAACTGACTATTCTCCAGATAAAAGCAGAAGCCTATCACACTAAGAAAAGCAGCTAAGCATGCCATCTCTGTTAATTTGCTGTGGAAGGAAAATGACTAAGATTGGAGACAGATGGAGCTGAGGCATCAGATGCTAATTTTTTTCTTCCCACTGATGTTCCTACATTCTTCTTACATATTACATTATCTCTGCCCCATGGCAGGGGGGTTGGAACAAGATGATCTTTAAGGTCCTCTTTTTCATAGGCAAAGGCTAAGCTTATAAGGGGTGGTCATTTTGCAGTGTTTGTGCAAGTAGTTGTTTATCTTTTAGGAGACTAGGATTTTAAAGTTTTGGTGGGGGTTAGTTTGGTGTAGCTGTTACTGCTTTGAAACTGAAAAATTGTAAAACAGGTTTGTTTCCAGGCTTAGAATCAACTCTGATGACATGCAACCATCTATTACAAAAAAAAAAAAAAAATAAAAAAATCCTTTTTTGATGCCTGTTTTTCAAAGTTCCAGAGTGATCCAGCTTTCATGTTTTTCTCTTCTTTTATTTTAGACTCTAGTTCAGACTGGAGTCAAGGAATATATCTTGCTCAGACCCAGGGATCTGACACGATATCTGAAGGAATAGATGAAGGTGAAACTTCAACAGATTTACTTCCAAAAAAAATCAAGGTAAAATAGAGCTGATCATTTTTATTATGGAACAACAGGCATACTGACAAAATCTTAGATTAGCTGCTGCTAGATTAGTGAAAAGAGAGACATTTAGATATTTTTTAAAATGCTTGCTGTTGTAATAAATCTTAGCAATATGCATTTTTGCTTGTTCAGTTAGGTCAAATATGATTTTTGTAACTGTAGGATTGTACTCAATCATGATTATGAGAAATATAACTACTGTTACTTTGGTGTAATTACATATTGGTCGTATATTACATGATTGTGTAGATTCTGTTAATGTAGGGGCAGAATAATATCTATATTATGAAAGTTAACAAATGCATTATTATAAACAGCAAGGGTATCAAGCTTTTAACTACTTTTCTTTTCTTAAAAAAAAAACAAGTCTTTTGCAAAAAAACCCTAGCTAATAGTAATTTCAAAAAGTAAATTGCAAAGTTCATCTGAAAGATTCCCAGGACTTTGTTTTTTAATGTCACTTTCCATCAAGAACCATTTGAAAATCTGAGTATTGATTTGACAGATGAACCTTGGGTATTTTCATCTGAAACTGGGAAAGTTCTGCTGTTTGGCAGATAAAAAGAATTATACAACACTTGTCTTTGATATGAGGAAGCAGAAATGGTTTCTTTATGCTGATCAATTTAGAAGTACCATAATTCCAGTATGGATGAAATAGGATTATTGTTGTTGTTGTTACTGTTATTATTAATTATATTAGGAGTCTTATTACTGATTTTTTTTTTTATTTGTTGTAGGGTTTGCTGAAAGCAGTCCATCATGAAGGCATACAGGTGCTGTCTCTCACTGAATTTCCATATGGTGAAAGAGAGATGCCATCTCTTAAGCAGGAGCCAGAATCTTGGCTTGAAGAAAGGAAAGCTTTTCTAAGCACCATTTCATCTTTGAAAGATCTAATTGCAAAAATGCAACTCCACAGAGAAGCTGAGGTATAAATAATACCATAAAATTCTGTCTAAATAAAAAAAAATTGTGATAACATTAGAAGGCACACTTACAATTCAGGTTTAAATGCTCTAAATATACCTGTACCTCTATTACTCTAGTAGAGTACTGCTACAAGGCAAAATATTTCAAAAACATGTAGTAAAACTGCATGTTTCACTCTCTGGTAATAAAATATATCTTAAATTACAGCTTGCATTTGTTCTGTGCATGACTGCTATTAACTATATAGACCCACCTTTTAAAAGTAATTCTATTTTGATATCATGTTTCCAATGGCAGTTAAATTAGACTTTTAAATATTGTTATTTATTGGTGCAGTAGAACTTTGATGCTATTTAAAAGATACTGTAGTGAGAAAAAAAGAGGGTAAAATTATTTCAAATATCATTAGGACTTGCCTGTCTAGTTACTCCCCTAAGACTGCTGCATATATGTAGGTAGTTTACATTGCTTCTGCATTTCCTTCAACATGCTAAGTGGGGAAATTATAAAATTCAGTCTTCATCCACAATTGCTGCACCCTACCACATAGTTCTGTGGGAGCTTAGGAATGTAAGTGTAACATCATAAAACTGAAAAGGGTAGTGTGATTCAGTAATATAAACAATAACTACATGGGTCTAAGTTTTCAATTGTAAAAAGTTTAATTGCTTCCATCCAAAGCAGATAAAAGTTTCACATTAACACATGCAGAAGAAATTATAACATGTACCATGAATACATTTGTATGAATGAACATTACACAGCTATTGAGAAAGAGCTCAGCATGCTACTGAAAACACCCACTTTACACAAAATAATGATGACTATCCTTGATGTAATCTTTGAATTCTGCTGTTTAACTTGTCTTTACACCACTGCAGATTTACGCAAGTACTGAATCTCCTGAAGGTGTCTCAGACTGGCGAGGAGAACTTCTGCAAGCTATTCAACAGCTTTTTGTAAGAGAACAAAATGTTCTTCTTGCTGCTTTTCAAAATGAACTTGCAGAACTGGGCACAAGAGATGCAGTTATACTGATGAATCAGCTAGAGCACAGACTACAAGAGCAGGTAATACAAAACACACTTTAGCCAGTGTGTTTGTCTACGTTAGTTTTTAATTTTGAATATATAAATCCATTAAAAATATATGTATTAATAGTATTTTTGACAGTCTAATGGTGAAAACAAAGATTCATAGGAAGAAATGTCTTTAAAAAGTAAAACGTGATGTGGGAAAGAGACTTTTGGGTGCAAAAGCTGTAGGAAAAGTTCATCCTTCAGTGATAAATTTCAATTAAACAAATTAAATACAAAATTTTTAAGCTTGATATCATTAAATTAAGAATTGTGATACACTGTCTAAGAGAAAAGGTAGCTTGTATATATGAGGCAACTTGTATAGAAGAGGAAGAGCTATGGCTGCTATTGGATGGAGGGAGGTCTGTTATCTCCTCTGGAACATGGAAGAATCCATGAGGAAAATTAAAATTTGCTGTAAAAACTGTGGGGAATTAGCTTTTCTACTTCCATAATTTAGATGCCTAGTAGAGAAACAAAAGAAAAATAAGCAGTTCTTCCCCATGTTGTAATATTGACTTACTTATGACATAATTAAAAATGTTTTTACTCTATATGCACTATGAATATATAAGTAAAAGTAATATCCACACCACAGATATCTAAAAAGAATCTGGATTTTTATTTTAAATGTTTTTAATGCTAATAGGCTACTAATCAGAGTGCAGCAATGGACTGTCTTCAGAATGCAGACAGAAGAAGTTTGCTGATGGAGATTCAAGTATTACATGCTCAGATGAACAGTAAGAAAAATAATCCGAAGAGAGAACAAGAGAGTGATTCAAAAAGCCAAGGTGAATTTTTTTGTAATATATGTCTATTTCCAGATGCTTTTATGGCAGTGCTTGTAACATTGTAGCTGAAAAAAATACTGACTTTCTTTTCTCTCTGATTTTGTACTTGTGTTCTGAGCATGCATTCTTTTAATTTTTTTTTATGTTACTGAGCTGGTTTTGCAAAAACTGAGATACAGTTTGTGTTCCTATCACTTGTATGGAATCAAAAGTGACACAAAGTTATTTGAAATTGCTTTAAAATCTGGGCTTGTATTTTAAGGTTGTTTTCCATGTATGCTTTTCAGTGCTTAGGTTCAGCAGCTTTGAAATTATCTACGTTGGATAGTCAGTCATAATGAGTAAACTAAGAAGCAATTAGAATCAACATGAAAAATTTCAGAGAACAGGTATAGTTTAAAAAAAACGCTCACTGCCAGTGTTTTGTCACAAAAAATTTGTCACAAGTATACATATATACCTAAATTTAGTTATGTTAGTTATAATCTGATCAACAAATATTGATACAGTTGTGCACACGGCCTTTTAAAGAAGTTTGAGTATGAAGTAATTTCTTGGAAAGTGTGAAAGGTATTCCAGTATAAAAGACATAGTTTTGCTTTCATTCCACTGTTGAAAGAATATATTTTAAACTATCACTCCTAGTGATAACCTTGTGGTCATTCTCCATGCTAGAGGAAACATTAGCCAAATAGACAGTAGTGTTTGTTTACTAATTAATTAATTTCATATTAATGGTACTCTCATTAGAAATGCTGGAGTATAATATGCAGCAAAAGCAGTCACAGATACTGGAGATGCAAGTGGAGCTCCGGAGTATGAAGGACAGAGCAGCTGAGCTGCAGGAACAGCTGAATTCAGAGAGAATGGTGGGTGCTGAGCTGAAGAATGAGCTTGCACAAGCCAAGCTAGAGCTTGAAACAACCCTTAAAGCACAGCACAAACACTTCAAGGACCTAGAAACAGCCAGGTGGGACAATCAATGCAAACTTTGTGTTGGCAGTGAAGATGATTTTGTCTGTGTTGTCTCAAATCATAATACTGATGTTGATGAGGTTGATCTCATGAAGTGGAAATGATTATCAATTTTTCTGTGAAATGTATCTGAAAAGAACAGATCTCTCATCCATTTGACAAAAAAAAGTAATTCTGTAGATTATCTGATTCATAGTTTGATTTAGTGATTTAATAATATCCAGTGTGTTTGTAAATTTCAACACATTAGACTACTGCATACAAGCTAATAAGTGTACTATATTTATTAAAGGTTTTTCTGCTTCTAAAATTGAACATAGAGAAAAAATTTGCACAATTAAGACAACTTTGCAAGTAATTCGATATGAAATGCAATAGCTATTATTTTTCTAGTGTTACCTCAGCATAGCCAACAGCAGAGCCAAATGTTTGGCACTCAAGAAAGCCATTGTTATTAATGCCTTTAGGTGATGAATGTGCCCCTGCATGGTATCTTAATGTTCAGCTCAGACATAACAAATTAAGACAGTTTAAATTTGTGATAGTTTACAGATGACCTTATAGATGACCTTATAGACTTTATAGACCATCAAAAACAAGACTCTATTGCAAACTGATGGAAAACTGATTTGCAAAAAGATGAAAATTCTGGACAGTTTCTTTTTTATTCCATCCCCAGTATAGTTGTGGGGTTTTTTCCCTTGAGACACATGGTAGCAAATTCTTTCAGATTTTGGGAAGTGACTGGATTAATTTGAATGCTAGCTGCCACTGAGTCACCATTTGTTAAAAAGTCATTTTTGAGTTATACAGCTCTCCTTATTTCTGAGTTAGGAGATCTTTTTTCTAAATTGCCTTTTCACTGTTATTCTATTACACTAGCAGTTTTTTCAGCACACAAGATGGAATCAGTACCAAGTAACTGTGATGGGATGAGAGTCATTATCTAATCTAAAGGCTGTCCATTTCCCCTTCAGGACCGAAGTTAAAGAAAAATCAACTGAGCTAGACATTCTCAAGGATACAATGGCCAGTGAACAGAAAAAATCAAGAGAGCTACAATGGGCTTTGGAAAAGGAAAAAGCTAAAATGGAACGCAGTGAGGAAAGAGGAAGAGAAGAGCTTGAGGTATTCCATAATGCCAAATGGCCTGAAACATCAAGGAGCATGCAAATAATCTTTTGGTTAACATTTCGTCTCAGCTGTCATTTTTGTCCACTGTGTGCTCCATTTTCTGTCTTCAGCAGCAGTATTGTATAACTAGAGCTGAGGAAACACATGTAGAAGCTTTTTGGAAAAGAAAAGAAAAGTCCTGATGCAAATTCCATTTAAATCAATAGGAGTTTTCAAACTGCACCTGTCAGGACCAAGATGAAAAGATTCTGCTTCGTATAGTAGCCCTCAGATATTCAAGGGGAAAGGATATGCTAACATAGGTACACTTAGGCCCCACCACAGCCTAACTCATGAAATACACTATTTAAGAATATTATTATTATTGTTATTATTATTATTGTTCATTTTCCTTTTAAAGTCAGCAGTTTCACCTCATGAAAACCAAAGTAGGGAGTTAACTTTACAAGGAGATACATTATTAGCTTCCTTGGTATCTCTGCAGTATCTGATGTAGTAAAGGAGAGAACAAGTATCCTAGTACAAGTATTAAAACAAAAAAGCATTCACTTCAGCACCATAGATTTATTTGTATCTTGAAATCTTAACTTGAAAAATCACTGTCATCAGTTTAGAAAGTAAAAGCAGATACCTTGCAAACAGCTATAGTTCTGAAGTTTCTCTCATTAAAAGCTATGTTACAAATACTCTTATGAGGTGATCTAATTTTAAAATAAAGACACTTGTAATACATTTTAATATCAGATGTGACTGCAGCATTCAGAGTATGGTCACATTAATTATGAATACCAAAACCTGTAACAAAGCAACCTGTGTCGAGGTAACATATTTGCAATTTTCAGAAGATAATTAAAAGTATACACGAGGCTTTAATCAATACTTTTCTTCTGTTTCCTTGTGAAAGGATTTAAAGTTTTCACTTGAAGATCAAAAACAAAAGAACTTAGAGTTAACAAAGCTTTTGGACCAAGAGAAGCAGCTGTCAACTGAACTGCAACAGAAAATTGAATCTCAAGAAGCACTCAGTGCTGCCCAGCTGTCACGTGAACAGGGTCGTAATTCTGAGTTGCAGGTGCTCCTTGAAGCAGAGAAGGTTCGAGCTCTCGAAATAAGCAGTGCCCTAGAAAGGGAAAAAGAGCTGTGTGCTCAGCTTCAAAGTGCTGAAGATAAGGGGCAAGCTGGAACACCCACTCCATCTGAGGAATTACTTAAAGAGCTACAGAAACAAATGGATGAAAAGCATGATCGTATAGTGGAGTTGGTAAGTGAGATGGAGAAGTATAAACTGGAATCTGTGCAAGTGAGACAGCAAATGGAAAAAGAAAGGCAGATGCAGAGGAAAGCATTACAAGTAGAACAAGATGCTAACATAATAGCACAAAAGAAACTCCATGACCTGGAGTCCAAAGTGGAAGACCTTCAGTGGCAACTCGGGGAAAAGAAGCAAGAAGTTCATAAATTAGGGAATGAAATGAAGAAGTTGCAGGAAATAATCCAAGAATTACAGAAAAGAGAGCAGGAGAATGAAAGAAGAAAGGAAGCTGAAAGGACACCAAGCCACAATCCGAATGAGGTACAGTAGGACTGAGAGCAATGTGTGATACTGACCTGTGCTATTTAGCTTTTAATTCTGTTATTCAGTTAGCAGTGGGTCTCACTGTGCCTTTGCTCAATCTGTGAAATAGAACACAGATTACAAAATAGAGGCACCAGAGAAATGGAAATGGAAAGCATGTCAGTTTTGCTACCTGAAACTATTCACACACATCCTCTAAGAACAAAGTTGTAGAGGTGTGTGGGGAGGAGCATGAGCAGGAGGAATGCACCTGAATGTATGCATACACTTCATGTCTCAGTGTAGAAGAATATTCCCTGCACCCAGTCACAGGAATGAGCTTTTCCTACACAAGAATGCTCCAGGTCAGTGCCCTTAATCTTCAGTTCATAAACTTTTTAAACGTGATCTCCCAAGAACTTTGATAATTAAGGAAGCAAACAGTAAAGAAACAAACAAGCATATGCATGAATATGTATCTATTAGCAAAGAAAATCAGAAGAAATCAACTCAAAACATTAATTTCAGAATTTAGTCTCATTTTTATATGAATGAAAGGTAGAACTGCTATTGCTTGTACATTTCTCTCTCATAAAAGGTTTGAGAAGTTTTGAAGCTAATTTAAGATCACTTTAAAAACGCTTTTGAAACTTCTCTGTAGGAAATAAGTATTGCTGACTGGGTGATTTGTGGATAGTATGAGGGCTGACAGACTTGCCTCTTGGTTGACCGTGTTTTTGCCTATTCTGCATCATTCCATGCTTTTTGGCAGCTGTCTGTCTCTAGAGACAGGAAGGAAATTTTAGAATTTAGAAGGGATTTTTTTTAGAAATAGAAGGAATCTAATTTAGCTACTGTTTTAATCTTCTGAAGCACTGGAAACTACGCACAGCTAGGGGCATCAGCTTTCCTGCCACCCTCAGTTTATCCACCTTGCTCTTCTACTCAGGGGTAACTGCCAGGAGTATGTGGTCAATGAGGAGCCTTCCCTTGGATCTGGGTAGCAGTGGCTCTTTCTCCTCCTCTCATGCTCTTCCCCAGCTACAGTACTGGGTTCTTCCCATGGGACACAGTCCTCCATGAGCTTCTCCAGAATGAGTCCTTCCCATGGGTCACAGTCCTTAATAAACCTCTCTAGCCTGGGTCTTTTCCATGGGATGCAGTCCCACAGGAACCGACTGCTGCAGTGTGGGCCCCCCACAGGACCTGACAGTAAACTGGTTCCACTATGGGCTTCCTGGGTCCACGGGTCCTGCCAGGGAGCTCAGGGTTCCTGTGGGATCACAAGCTCCTTCTGGTACATCCATCTGCTCCAGTGTGTGGTCCTCCAGGGGCTGCAGTGTGGACATCTGCTCCACAAGGACAGCCTCAGCATGGCCTTCATCATAACCATGGTGGTAGTGGATCTAGGGTTGGACTTGATGATCTCAGAGGTCCTTTCCAACCCAGATGATTCTATGATTCTGTGTCCTTAAAGGCTGCAGGGGCATCTCTGCTCCAGTAACTGGAGCACCAAAACCTGTCCACACAAACCCAATACAGGTTTGCAACACTTTTTTTCTCATTGGTAGCACACCATGGTCAAATATCCAAAAGCTCAAAGGCTCAGCTGTAGATTTTGGTTTCCTTGGGGAGGGCCAGCATCTCTTCCGTGGCCAGCATTGGTGGGGGTGTTACTGGGGGTGAGGAGTACATGTTCAGTGGGTTGTTTCACTTGTAGCACCATCAGTGCTATGGTTACCTGTGACTGGGGACCAACTTCCATGACCATGGTGGGCTTTCCCTGTCCTGAATGGATCCCTATAACACTTGGGTGCAGTTGCCCAGATTCCATGCACAGCTGGTAAAGGAGCTGCTGGCAGAAGAAACAGAAATCTGAGTGGCTTCCTGCCAGCTGAGTGTGTTGAATGGCTTTGCACTTTAGCTGTACAATTCCTAAATCTTAGTCAAAAGAGGCATCACACTGTACCATCCACAATTAATGGTTTGGTGGTACACTGCCACAGTAGTATAGTCACACTCAACTCCATTCAGTGTCAGAATTGCTTGTTCTTCTGTTTCTGAGTGTGTTTCAGAATGAAAAGTTTCCATTTTAAAGCACTGTACCACATGCATTCTCTCTCTCTATATATATATATCTAAAAATACATATTTATTTACAGACCATTTGGGATACACCCAATGACAGAACAAGAAACTGGATTCTCCAGCAAAAAATGGAAGGAGGAGAGATGAATGAATCAACATACCCCACGCTGACTGGGGGAGGGGAACTCTCTACTGCTACTGAAATTCTGGAAAATGTCAGGCAAAAGCTGCAGAATGCATCTCCAAAGCTGAAACAGTTGGCTCGGAAAGCTGCAAGCAGGTTAGGCCAGTCTTCAGCTACTTGATTTTGTTAACAGCAAGCTAATATACTGGATTTTTATCATAATTCACAGACTGCAAGACTGACTTATTTTGGGTTGTTCTATTTTTATAGTGCATGCCATTGCTTGAGATACTTGTATGTCAGGATCACAAAATATCAAGTGCTGCTCTTAATCTTACATTTTTTATGTGGTCCTTCAAAAGTTATAGGAAAATTGTCTTTTTTCCTCTGCAAAGTGGTAAAGTTTGTGTATGGTGTGCAAGTGGAAGATAATTCTTAAGCAATTTAGTAATTAAATAATTCACTGTATAAGGGGATGACTATAAGGATTATTGCTATGTATAATCTCTTTTGCCACCCTCTTCCCCAGGCCCCTAGCCTGGAAAAAACCAATATTTAATACTCAAGTGATTTTTCTCAGTTTATTATCTCCTTAAAAGAAAAAAGTTTGCATGGTATTAGGTTAACACAACGGTTTAATCTGTTTTTATTTTGCTGTGATGGTGATTTTATCTTAAGTATTTAGTCTTTAGAATATGTATATTGTTATTTAGAATTGTTTAGAATATGTATATAATTATTAGTTATAATAATAAAATATTAGTTATAACTATAATATAACTATAATATAGTTAATATATTATTTATAATAGTATACTAGTGGTGTTATTTTTGTTATATTAATATTACTAGTAGAAGTATTTAGAATAAGTATTTAGTATTTAGAAACAATTGGGCAAAATGGAATGCATTATATCTTGAAAATATCCTAAGATTTTTCTCATGCAGATTGAACAAATTTCTGGGAAGAAGAACCATGTGTCTAAATGTGCTTCTCATAGAACCTCCTTTTCTAATAACCAGTCTTTATAAAATGGAGCCAATGTAATTTAGAGTAACTGAGCAGCCTTGAAAACATTGCCATGTGCCCAGTAACTGTGCTGCTGTGATTTGCTGAAGTGCCAGTGGGGATGGGTCAGTGGGAAGTCCTGTCAGTCCAGCTGGTGGCATCAGACCCTTGGAACTGTCACTTCTGTTTCAGATTACAGTTTGAAACAGCAGATGATCAAGACTTCATTGCAATACAAAATGCTATTGAAGAAGTTATTTCAGAGCTGCAAAAACTCCCTGGGTTGTCCTGTCTGGAAGAGGTAAGAGTGCAGTGCTGCATCTTTGGTGTGAGAGTTTGGATAATGAGCTGTGAGGGGAAACCAGCAAGGAACTGCTAAGTCTGTACTTATCCAGAGCTGGACTCTGTAAATGAAAACCAGCTCCAGTGTATGTGCTGATTTGGAACCTCTGAAGTGTGAAAATCCCTTTTTTCTTTCTTTCTTTTTTTTTCTTTTTTTTTTTTTTTTTTTTTTTTTTCTATTTAATTACTTTAAAAGTGAATTTTCAACTTACAGATTAAAACTTCTCCAGTTTTGAATTTCATGGCTTTTTCTTTTTTTTTTTAAGAAAGTATATTTTCCAATATTGCTGTAATTGAGGAAACTTCGCTCACGCCTTCCTAATATTAAAATGAATACTTAGTATTTACTGTATTCTGTTGATACATGTTTACTTAAACTGCCCTGTATTTACCAAAAGAAAGGCAATAGAAGATTGGGTAGTGTGCAGCTATGTAAAAAATGAAATTTGGTCATCTGTAACAAAGACTTCAGCAATATTTGATTTTAACTGAGTTTTTCTAGGTCCTTACTTGCATTTTAAGCAAGTGTTTTCAACACGAGTTACAAAAACAAAGCCTCTGAGGCTTTCTTTTACTTCTAAGTTAGATAAATCTAAACATAGCATAAAAGCTTTGCACCTTGTTCTAGTTGGTACTATCAGGCTTGTGTGGCAGTGTTCTACTGTCATACACAGGATTAGCATAGAAGAGAAAATCACATTAGTCTGTGGTTTATAGGTACACTCGTGGGTTTTTTCAGTATAAGTTATTACGAAGTCATAATCACTATCTACAGAAGTTTTTCACTTTGTAAGGCAGTTCTTTTCAAATGGAAAACTTGGATCTAAGGCAGATCGTGTTTGGTTTCTTCCTTCTAGCTGAAACTCACACTGCCACCAGGGACCCCATCCAGCTCATTGACTGAGAGGCTGCTGAAACAAAATGCTGAGCTGACAGGATTTGTCAGCAGACTGAGTGAAGAAAAGAATAATCTAAGGAATGCTGTTATGAAACTGGAGGAAGAATTGAGAAGATACCAGCGCAGACAGCCTTCTGGAGACTATGTATGTCTTCAGTGGTGTTAATAATGATGTGAATATAGACATAAAAGCCTTTACAATCTTACTGTGAAATGACCCTAACAATTTTTGCTCCAGTCACATAAGTGGTAGTGAAGCCATCTGTCTTTCTTGGCTTCCTTCCTGCAGAGTAAATGGGTGTGAGTTGTTCTTGTCCTGTGTCCAAGATCTCTTGACTCACTCTCTTTACTGTAAACTCTGTGATTTTACCCAGCTTCCTTTTGTGAACTGCTCATTTTAAAATTCTATGTGCTCTGTTGTTGATCTGTATCTCATCACTGTGATGAGTAGCAAATAAATCCAGAGACCTTCAAGATCACGGAGCTAGTATGATCAAATGAGGAGGGGGATGTTTTTCTAGAGAAAGGTTTATTTTTGTAAAATATTGATCAGGCTTCTGAACTTGTTACAGGTATTAGGATGCAGGACTAGCCTAAAATCCAGTCAGCAAATAGTTTTTCTTTCAGTAATTTTATGAGGTCTGTACCAAACCAATGACTAAAATGACACAGCTCAAGTTTCTCCAATCAGTGTGCTTCACATTTAGTTTGTTTTGTCTTCAGTCTCCCAGACCCTCACTGGACATAGGCTCTGAGAAGGAAAACTGGAACAGAGAAAAGATATTGCTGCAGAAGTCTTTGAAGCAAGCTGATGCAGAACTCTCCAAGCTGAGAGCAGAGCTCAGGAGTGAAGCTTTTCTCAGAGAACTGGGATCAGATTCTGAAAATGCTGTTTTAAGGGTAGGTTGACATTTTTGCCCCTACACTCACTACAGGGGGTTTTCTCATTTTGATTTGGGTCTATTTTTCATTTTGTTCACTCTCCTTATTCTAAGTAAACAGATATTAATTCCGTTTTAAAACGTTCATTCTTAGATACCTGACTCATAGTTTTTCTCCCCAAGAATATGTAAGCACCTACCTTGTCCTTTTGTCTGTGCTCTGTTTCTTGCTGCTCAGGTGACCCTCAAAATGTGAAGCTACATTCAACAAGTGTGAGCAGTAGCACTGCCCTCTCCATGGTAACAAGAAGTGAATAATCACTGAGATTATCTTGGAGCAGAGGTGTCAAAATTCTTAGAACTGTAATAATTCTCAGAGCTTATGGAGCTTTTTTATTACTATTTCTTGTTATAGAGAGTTTATGGCAAATACCTGCGAGCAGAAAGCTTTCGGAAGGCTCTCATATATCAGAAAAAATACTTGCTGCTGTTACTTGGTGGATTCCAGGAGTGTGAAGAAGCCACACTGGCCCTTATTGCACGAATGGGTGGACAGTCTTCCTACACGGACCTTGAAATCATCACACATCATTCAAAGGGTTTTACAAGATTTCGCTCTGCAGTCAGAGTGTCCATTGCAATTTCAAGGTAAACTATAAGTTAGATTTCAACAGATATGAGTGTGGAGTTTAATACATACTTTTCTAGCTCTCTAGTGGAATCTTCTCATGTCTCATCCTGTTTAAATTACACATTTTTGGTAATCACAAATATAGTAGTAGATACTGCATATGGTGACAAGCAAAGCATAGGTAAATCTGTAATAGGAATAAGCAGTCTGATTTTAGTTCAAAATGGCTCTGTATTTCATAATCAAAGATGATGTGTATTGGACAAAGTCAATATTAGAAAAAGTTACTAGCAATTTTAGGGCACGAACATGTGTACAAAGATTTTCTGCAACTTAATTGCCTTTTAAAGTTAAATTCTTATGTGTAAGTATATACAGATTTAAGAATTTCTTTTATCCATCTGGATAGTCCTTTGGATTCACATGACTTCAGATCTCAGACTGAGGATGAATAGTAATAGCTAAAGAAGAAAAAGTGGAGCTTATTACTGCGTAGAACTGCCATGTTGCTAGCAAAGGTTTGAAGCCCTAAGCACTTCTTCCTTGATCTGAGCTTTATGAGTTGTATAAATTCAGGAACTATGGACATACCTTTTGTATGTGAGGCTTCTACACATGATGCTCTGCAGTTACAGTTTTGAGGATGCAATAAATCAGAAATTCTGCTTAGTATAATTTTAAAATGCTGATGCCCTGTTGCTTAGGTGCTTGAGTCATTTGCTGTCCACTGGGACTTTCACAGCACCTCTGGAATTGCTGGAATTTCAGAGGTGAAGCTGAAAGCAGATTTGGACAAAGGATATTTTTCCTCAGGATATGTGTAAGAATGATTCCTACTTCATCTTTAGACACCCACCCATTAAATTTTTTTGAGATTCAAGAAATTTTTATGCCTTCTAGAATACAACAAGCAGATAACTTTTAGCAGACTATTTCATTTATCCTGAAGTATTTATTTTCTTTTCATTTGAAATGCAGGATGAAGTTCCTGGTTCGTCGATGGCAGAGAGTCACAGGTTCTGGTGGACCAACTATCAGTAGGGATGTCTTCAGCCAGAACACAGGTAAATTGTAGTCCAGTAATGAATGAAAAGACATATTCACAAGTAACATCAGTGCTTAATGGTGATGGTTTTTAATTTGCACCTTCCTCATGTTAAATGAATGGGGTTTTGTTTCCCCTTCTTCATGCTATAACTGCTTGGATTAACCTTTTTTTCAGGTGTCTGATAGTTTCTATCCTCAGCAGGCACTAACTTTTTTGCTTTCTCTACAGTCTAGCTTTGCTTTGTTGTGAGTGGATTTTTTAAAAGTATGACAACTTTTCCTGTGGAAGAGTACATTTGTAAAAGCAATTTCAGCTGCTTCATTGGGTTTCTCTTCAGAGATCTGCACCCCCAGTTCTAAGAGGGGATGCGGAGGATTGGGATGGACAAAGGAATCAAAGCAACTACAGGGACTCCACAGTTGCTACCAAACCTATTGACCAATCCTCCCCGACCTTTTCCTCAGAACAAAAGCCTGTCATTCTTCTTTTATAGCTTAAAGATTGGGAAATCTGAGGTTCTGTTTGCCTTTTGGTGTGAGCCTAAGGAGAACCAGAAGCTTCTTTATTAATTCTGGCTATCTTAGTCTTCACTAAAACCCTGTCCTGCTCAGTCTGCAAATTTTCTTATTAAAATCAGGGAGCCTAGGAGTTCATCTCTGGTTTTCTCTGAGATGGTCTGAAAGCAGTTGACAGTTGTTAAACTCCACTTTTGTGATACTCACACAGAAAATTTGCATTTGAGATTCTTAGTGAAGGGCAAAAGGTGCTACTTTCAAAACATTCCTTTTTTATATTTGTAGGTAATGAATTACGGCCTGAGTCATTCTCTGGTGGTGTGGATCTTTATGGAGAACAAAGGCATTCCTATAGATCCAGGTCAGACATGGAGTCTCCTAGGTCTCCTGTAAACTTGCATCATAAGTATGGTTTACTTTAGTTTATTCTCTGTCAGAACACTGTTTAGTTAGCTGAATGCATCAGCACTTCCTGCTAAGGTTTGTCATCTTTTTTGCTGTAAGATTTTTTACCTTTTTTGTAAGGATCCATAGGAAATGACATCTCAGGTGTGTGCTTATTCATCACCTGATCAAGGCCAAAGCTTGTTCATCCCACTAGGGAGGGGTGGGAGGAATTACCAAGGCCTCTTGGCCAGAGGACAGTGGAAATTGCTTGTAGCGCTTTTGGTTGTGATACCAGAGGTATCAGTGAATCAGATGCCAGTGAAATCAGGTATTTTCTGCCAAAGGAAAAGTTTTTAGGAGTGCTGTCAGCCTTTGATTACTTCAGCTTAATTGAGTATTAGATTCTTGCTGCTTCGGATCTTTATTTTTATATAAACCATCTCAACATTATTAATCTTAAGTTTGTGGCAACCGCAACAGTTTCCATGGAAAAAAAATGATAAATACGTTTTAGTCACTTTTTTGCTTATAGAAAGTAATAAGGAGAGACAGAATGCTGTAAAGATGGTTGTGTCCTTGTTCAACAAGTTTCTTAATAGAAAAGCTAACATGAATCCACAAAGGCTTCTGCTGCAGTCTTAGTAAGAATTTGCTGGTCAGTGTTTGTCCCAAAGCAATGCAGCAACAAATCAGATGGAGTAGAGAGAAAAGGCAAAGGGGAAAGTGGGTTGTTTGGGGGAGGCAATGGGATGGGTTGGGTAGTTACTTTCAGAGCTAAGTGTGATGTGCTGGTGAAGGGACGTGCAGTCAGTAAGGTATCCCTACTTGCAGTATTTTGCTGTGTCTGATGATCGATTTGAACTGCCACTTTTTACAAACACCTGTGTTCCTCTGCCCCTAGGTTCCACGGCATGCAGGCTGACTTAAGCCCAGTCTCTTTTGCTTGTTCACAACTGCAGAACTATGATCCTGAAAGAGCTTTAACAGATTACATCCACCGGCTGGAGGCCCTGCAGAGGCGGCTGGGCAGCGTGCAGTCAGGTGAGGGCTCAGACATTCCTCCCTGGGGGCTCCAGGGTAGCACAAGGCACAGTTCCAAGTTAGGAGGCGTGTCCTGGCTCACTGAGATACATCACAAACATCGTTGATTTTAGGCATTTTTAGCCTTAAACAAGAGGCGGTTCTGACTATAGCAAACAGCGCGTTAAAAAGAAAACTGTGAAGAAAGGCATGCAAGTGTGCTTTAGTTAGATTTTGAGTTTATGGGTTAACACTTTTAACTTTCCCTGATCTCTAATAATAAGCTGCCAACTGCATCCTTCCTGCACATTTCAGATTTTTAGCTAGATGGAGAAAAATGTACCCAAAAGATCAAGTAGTGCGAGTACAAGGGGAATTTCTTGTCTCGCCACTTTTGATTACAGAAGCTACAGCCATTTTGCCCCAAAGATGATGGTAGAGTTTTTTGCTGTGGAAGGAATACATCAAGAAAATTGTCAGATCAATGGGATGAAATTCATCGCTTGATTCTTACAGTTACTGTGCTGAAGTCTTGCTTCAGCATAAAATCCATCATCTAAGGAAGTTTTGTTAAAACATTTCTAATGTAATATTTTTCATGCTTGTTCATGTAAATAACATGTCACTGGTGAATTCTCAGGTACTTATTCCAAATAATATTGGTTAAAATGTCTCTTGTTTACAGGTTCGACTTCATACACTCAGTTGCACGCTGGTATGAGAAGATAATAATCCTCTTTCAACATCTCCCTCACAGGCTGCAATGTTACAGATTGCCTTCTGCAAACCTCTTTCTGTGCTTTTGTACAAGGTGTATATTGTGGGACCAATATGACCACAGCTAGATGATTGTATACAGGTCTATCCTGGCACACCCATGCAGACTGGGATTTATGTATATAGGCACTTTGTGTTCACGGAAAAAAAAAAAAAAGCAACCAAAAAAAACCCCTCCAAAACCACACCCCCCCCCACCCCAGCATTAAATCATGTATATTTGTGGAATGCTAATTTAAATGATTAACTTATGAAGTGTGTATTTATCAAAAGGGTGCAAACATGAAACTTGTGTATTAATGAAATTGAGCTACATTCAGCAAAGTTTACTTGCACTTTTTCTGACAAGGCTACTGAAGTTACATGACTCTCGTAATATTTGCTACTGGCAGTGCAGACAGAATACCAATTGTAGAGACCTATTTTTGTAATGGTAGAAGTTTTGACTTTTATGGGTATTTTGTCAAAGTACTGAAATAAAGACAACTTCATGCTTTTAACTGTGTTCAACCACTCCTTTATCCCCACTGGAAAGCTCACCTCCTACCTGTGCTCCTGCTTATAATGACTGCAGTTTTACTGCTTACAGGTTCCAAAATGCCACTAATGGGAAGACAGACCAAGAACAGGCTTGGTTTTGAAAACCCTGGTCACATCTGAGGGGGGGTGGAAGGAAAGATGCTGCACTGCTGTTTCTGATACAAACACAGGGTTTTCTAACAGTGATACCTGAGTGTAGAACTCTGTGCAATGTCCTTACAAGGGGAAGAACGCTTTGCATGACTGACTTCCTGCTTACAAGAAAGTGTGTTGCAAATTTGCTTGGAAATGCTGTTCAGAATTGCCAGGGATGAGCACAGAAAACTTCCACAAGAAGTTTGTTTATAAATTTAATTCAAAGCTCCTGAGAGACAGAGCTCAGTATCATTTGTCACCATGACTCTTGAACCAAACACCATTTAACAATCCTGCAGGAGTCAATACAAAAAGGAACAAGGTCCATCTGTTTCACTTAATTTGTGGCCATTTTATACACAGACATGCTATTTACAAAATTAATTGTTACTTTCACAATTAAATCAAGTTTTCAGAGATCACTACTTTCAGAAGTTTTTAGAAAATTATTTCTTTCTCAACCTAAACATACAGCTGCTTCAAGTTAAGACTTTTAAATTGTTTTTCTGTAGAAGATTCCTCTGTGAACATTTCACTCTGCCTGCTCCTCAGCTGTACAGTAACACTTTTTTTACAATAACCAGTCAAGACCATACCTAGTTTCCCTTGGACTACCAAGGGCACCACCTTTCACGTTTCCCCTCCGTGCCTGTTCCCTGACAGATTTAGAGGCAAGGTATGTGGTTTCACCCCTTAGCATCCAGGGAAGAGTAATTTTCAATTGTTTTTCAAAAGCAAAGAGTTCCATTTATAAAAATTACTTATTTCTTCACCTTGGAAAGCTAAAATACACCTTAGAATTGTTACAATAGAAAAGACACTTTTTCTTTAAAAATGCAAGCCATTATACACAGCAGCATTGAATGGTGTGGGCAAACAAACAAGATAGATGCAAATTCTTTGAACCTGGTAGATTGTTGCTTTCGTAATAGTAGATGAAAGTTTCCATCTGCCACTCATTTTGTCACAATTTTATTACCAAGTCTGTTAGTTTAAACAACTTAAATAAGTAAGGTTTTAGCTCCAGAATTTACAACGACCTCCTCTTATATCGGATAACAGGGTTGTTAGGTGTGTGTATCATTGTTGTATAATTTATAGTTGGAAAATAGTCATTGATGAGATCAAATTCATACAAACGAAGCAAAGTAGACCAGATAGTCTTAATCTGAACATAAGCAAAGTTTTCTCCAATGCAGCGATGACGACCTGCAAGGAAAGCCACAAAAAGCAGTTAGAATTCTCAACTATTGAATCACTTCTAACAAACCAACCTTAAAAATTTTATGCAGACAGCAGTTGCTCTTGCTAAACAAGATGAGGCTCTGACGCTGTTTTTGAGCTGTCACTGTGTACAACAGACAGAATAATTTGAATGAGACTGTGTTGTTCTGCCCTCACCCCCAAAAAAAGCAATAACTGATGTATCACCAAAGCAGTGTTTGCAGCCCTGCAAAAAAAGCTGTCATCTCTCACCCTTTTGGGGTGATACTTGAAAACTGTTTTGGCAGTGTTGCTCTCTATGCAGATTTTTGCTCTGCCTTGAAGTGACTTCCAGTTACCTTGACTTAAGATTTGAGTCAAATAACAATCATAGTAACCTAAAGATTTGTTTTGAGTGATATCTACAGCTATTACTAATGCAAAACTATTGACTTCATTCTTCTAATAGCACTTTCACCTCAGACACTGTAGCACGGGGAGGTGCTCTACAAGCCCCCTCAGCACACAATCCCCCTGGAAGGCACTGCCTGTTCTTACCAGCACCAAATGGAATATAAGCAAATTTCTCTCCAGCTGCAGGGTTATCCTGGAGGTACCGGTCAGGCTTGAAGTCCAGAGCATCTTTCCAGGAGTCCTTGAGCCTGTGGTTCACGGTGGGAGATACACACACTTGATGGCCGGGGGGAATACTATATCCAGCAACAGTCTGAGGAAAAGAGACAACATCACAAAATTTCTCCACTTTTCAATGTGTTACCTAAAGAGCTATAACATGAAGTTTGAATTTCACAAGAGATTTGGCTGAGCCCATTTAATATTAATACAGCTTAATACTTTACTGTTCTATTTGTACAGGACACAACATTCAAGTAGCTGCAGGAACCTTTCAGATGCTTTTAATGAGATTGGCGATTCTACAGAATTTTTTTTATTTTTTTTTTTAAAATTAAGGAATTCAAGACTTGTTGAAGGCATTTGTCATGGGAAGGACATGCTTTTAAAAAATTTTACTTGTTTGACTTTCTGGCAAACCAAAATATCTTTAAGTGATATCACCAACCTAAGATCTTAAGAGAGACTGCTTGGCAAAAGAAAGGATCTGTTTTGCTGAGTAAGACTGCAAGGAGCTGGTGCTCTTAGTAGATTCCCTCAGAACTTTCTCCAGGCTGAGCAAACCCTGTGACTTCAGCCTCTCTTCACAGAACAAGTGCTCTGACCCCCACCATCTTGGTGGTCCTCTCTTTGCTTTGACTCATTACTAACCTGATTGCTGGGTGCCAGAGGGGTTGGACCCAAATACCAAGTTCTATGTATCAATGGCTTTCTTTTACCAACACCAGCTCCAATGCCACTGCTACAACCAAGGCTGCCATCAGCTTTCATTCATGCCAGCAAATATTGCTCACTTGGGTTTGCTTTCTACCACCCCCCACCTGGCTCTTCCATTGCAGTGAAGTTACCTACCTGGGGAGTTCTTGCCATTCTCATCATGGTCATTATAGGAGGTCTAAGCCTTAAAGTTTCTTTTAGACAGCGATCCAGCAAATTGAGATCCTTGAGCTGAAAATACAGAGAAAATGATGTATCAAAATATAGCCAAGTTTAATTCAGCACAAACAAAGTGGTATTTTATTCAAGTTAAAAACAGATCTTTTTTTTAGAAAATCAGAGAAAGCTGCTCATATTTGCATGTACTTTAATAGCTGCCTTTTTTTTTTTTCTTTTGATTCAACTGAGAAGGGAAATGATTTCTGACCAGTGCAAATATGATATTTCTCACTAATCTGTCTCATGAGTGTTTTCTGATGCCTCGTTAAAGAACAAGGTCACGCTGCATACCTTTCCTCAGTGGGAATATGAGGATCTTCCTCCTCTACAGAACTACCCTTTCTTGAACAGACATTGTGGGAACTGTAATTTCCTTAATCAACACATTAAAAAACAGTAGCAAGCTGAAAATTTACTTGGAGAGGAGGAGATGGAGAAGATACATTGACAAGCAGCATTATCACAGAGTGACTGTGTCAGAGTATGATTCTAACAAGGAAGCACATGGCTATAGTTCACATTTGTTTGCTGGGTTTTGTTTATGGTTTTTTTTCCTTTTTTAACATAAACATCTAAAAGCATAAAAATATCCAGCAGGAATAATGTAACACACAAACCTGGTCGTAAGTTAGTGGTGGCAGATCATCCCCACAAACTGCTTTTTGTTCTGCATAGCACTGGTCCTGTATTGCTTTGTCTCTGGCTATGAAGAAGCCAAGCCAGGCACTGGTGGTGGAGGAGGTGTGCTGCCCTGCCAGCAGCAGCCCAATAAGCATCCCAGCAATCTCATCATCCGTCAGGGGCCGGCCATCCCTAGGATGAAAGGTGTTATGTTAGAGCTGCATTTTACAAGGTTTCCAGTCACAAAAGCATTTACAGTTTCTTCTGTTGTACTTCTTTCTTCTTCCCTCTTGTTGCCTACACTTGAAAGGAGCACCAAAAGGTCTAGGGGTAGGGAGAAGAAGGAGATTCTCCAAACAGCCAGCAATGAAAAATAAAGCAACCTTGTGAACACTGATGAAAGTCTTGGAAACCATTTACAAGTAAAGTTTTTAAGCTGGTTTTAAGCATACAGCTTAGACCAATTGCTGGCAACAAAACAGTGAGGCAGTATTTCTTATTTTTTGGTAGAGAGTTTTAACTGAGAGCTCAAAGCTAAACACCTATAAATGACAAGTCTTCACACTTTTCACTTACTTGTACGAAGCCTCAAGTAGAGTTTGGAGCATGTCATCCTCCTTTTCCTCAGACTTTCGGCGTTTCTGGATAACCTTGTAGAAAATATTCTTTATTTCTCTGTGTGCTCGATCTCGACGTCTGCAATTCAGAACACTTCACTGAGCATTTTTATACAACGTAACACAAAAAATGTTCATCAGAATTTATTGGGATGTCTAGATTAGCTAATAAAAAAGAAAAAAAAAAAAAACAAAAACAAAGAGATATAGACAAAATGCTTAAATTGCTTCATCTAGTATTTCTGGTACCTGAAACTCGGCAGAGGTAGCCAGCCAGGCAGAAGCCAGGCAGCATGAGTAAAACCTCCATCCAGATCAGCATACAGCTGAGCCACCTTCTCATTCAGCAAGCTTCTGATTTCTTTCCCGTGTAAGCAATGACTTGCTGTCAAAATGATGAGTTCTGAAAGGGCTTCAAATAAGTCTGAGGAACAATTTGAGAAATATTACTGCATTTCAGGCAAGTTGTTGTATTTTACATCTTTTTTTTCATTTTTATGTTCTATTGAAGTAACTGGACACAGATTAATAATTTTAAATTGAATTTGAGATTGTTTTACCAAGAGAATGAAGCGTTTGATTTTAAATGTGTGTGTCTATCAGGTCACTTCCAACAAGTTTTAAATTTGATCGCTGATTTCAACAACTTTTTGCTAAAGCATTTCTTTTTAGAACTCTTTCTAGGAGAAATGGTAATCCTTCTGAACTAAGCCACACAGCACAAGCTCGGTCCTTAATAAATATAAAAGTTACACAAAACTTAACCATGGATAACCAGTTAGTTTTGCTGCTCAATGAATTATTTTTATATCATAATTTTAAACATTCAAATAGAAAATTATATATTATTGAATAATCAAAACTAAATTATATAAATGCTATACTTAAATAATATAAATTATGTATCATCTTTTATAAAAATATATTTATACTTCTGACACTCTAGGCCTGTAACAACAGCAATAGACTATGTCTAGCAGCCTCGTTGGGAAAGACAGGTGGGGAAAAAAAGAAGAATTCCTCTCAGAACTGTATCAGCCTCAGTGATACAGTTTTTCAGTGCAGAAGATCCCTGAGCAAAGATCACTGACATCAGCTCTGGGAAGTCAGAGCAGTATCTCTTACTAGGGACTAAGTGGTGGTGCTGAGCTGATTCATGCCATGCAGAACAAGGACAATTCAACCAGGCAACAGGTACATGCTCCATGAGCTGACTAAGAAAGCAAAAGTAAAATAGTCCTTCACACCTATCCATGATTTTCTGACTAACTTTGTTCTCCAAAAGCCTTGAATTTGGTTAAACAGAATCTGTATTTGCACATCTCTTCTGCTATTCAGTACAGTTTTACCTATGTCATTTTGTATTTCTTTAATATTGCAGTAAATTTCCAGAAATATACTGCATTGGCCTTAATTCCTTCCCAGAAATTTGGAGGAAAAATGCATCTGATCTTTCTTACTTTTTTCTCCACTCTCTCCCCATGCTTTGAAATACTCTTTTGTTTCTTCTTCAATCACAGACACATGCTGTTTAAACTGGGCAATATTTAGCCCAGTTTTGAGCATCTTCTTCTGTTCCAAAAATACCTAAAGGAACCAAGACAGCAAAAGCAATCAATAAAAGCATCATCATTGTAAATAAAAACTTATTTTGATTTGTACTGTACAGAAGTAAAAAGAAATTATGGTTAGAATTGCAGGGTACAGCATACGAATTTAAATAATAGATAATATTTAGGTTTTCATCTTCTTAAGCAAAAGTTTACTAACATCCAAGTAGAATACTCGGCTCAAGGGAGATATAATTCTCTCTTTTGCTGCATACCCAAATGCAAAATAATTTTGGTATGTTTGTTAAACTTTATCCCTGAACTTACAAGAAGTATTCAAGATTGAATATTAAAAACATAATGGCAAACATAATCAAAGCTGCCCTTGCAAAGCCTGGATTCAGCCTGTGTTCCTTGTTATGGGGCCTCCTTGCTTCCTCTCCTCCACAGCCTTTATCATCTCTTTATCTTTTCTTTCTATGAAGTCATAACAAGCCTACTGGCAAAAATCCCAAAGGGAATGATTCAATGGATTAACAGGATGACTACTCAGAAACTTATACCAGGAATTTCAAGACCAAATTATGAACAAGGGCATCTGCATTATAGATCTGCACCATACCATGAGCAACACATCAAAAATTGTCTTTCCACCAAGGCCGTGGCCCATAATTTAAAGCTATTCACACAACAAAAGGCATAAGAAGAAGGGCTGCTTCCTAGTAACTTCCATTTTCAGAAAGCAGTGGGGACTCCAGCAGCCTGTCAGGGATCACAGAGCCAGGAGACAAACACATTTTCCCTTGCAACAGATGAGCCCATCTCCTGCTGATGGAGACAGGAACTGCAGCCAGGAGTGGTGACATCTCTGCCATTCCAGCTCCTCTCAACACAAAACTATCTGCAGGAGGCTTGGAAGAAGGAGACACAGAGCAAATACAAGTTGATATATAGACTATGCATATTAACAAACAATTACCAGAATTACTGATAAGTAAATAATTTATTCCTTTAAAAAAATAAAGGGTAGTTCTAAACATGACTGAAAGCAACTGTCAAGACTGAAAAGATAAAAGACTTAGCAGCCCGTGCAGAGAAAAGAACCATCAAAAGACTTCTCTGGATGATCCATCAGTGGTAAAACACAAATAAATCCAAGTTCAAATGGCTCTCTAAATGTCTTCCTATTAGATGTCTGAAATGAAATCATGGTGGTAGCTGGTGGAACCAGCTCACCTCTAGCAGAAAGCATTCTGGTCACTACCAGACATGCTACCTCTCTAGCTTCATATGGGGAAACACATAAATTGAGATAATCAGTGTATGTCAATAGAAAAGTTTTTGCATCTCCTAGATATGGAAAAAAGTAACGCAGGTGATTATCCGAAGAATCTGAGTCTGCAGAGAAAAAAAAGTCCTTCTAGTATCAAAGATATAAATGAAGTAGTTTTATCCACAGACACCCAAGGCTTCCTGAGTAATGTGAAAAGATAAATCTCTTGACTGAAGCAGAACTCAAACACAGTGTAGGGAAAAAAATAGAGTAACTCTAAAAGAATACCTTATTGCAGAAAAGCAAGCAATATAGGGTACACCAGTGAGGCAGGCCTTAATCATTCCTATATACTTGAAGAACACAACTGTAAGATACTCCAAGAAGCTTATGGAAAGTTCCATAAAACTCCTGAAGGATGAGTTTAGTTCCCATCACAGAACTAGCTCTTGAATGGACAGGTGGCTAAATAAAGCAGCAGTTGTGATTACCCAAATGAGATAATTTAGCATCTGCAATATGCCAGAAGTGCATATGAACACACAACCCTGACAATCAGAGCCAGGAGCTCGAGCCTGCCTACTCAGTATGAAAATTGTCACTTCTCTATTCATCTTCTATTTAAAATACATACCATGTTAGGGACATCATAAGCAACTCCTTTCCCAAAAACTGGCGTTGTTAACCGAGAATATACATCCTCTGCATTCAAATCTTCATTTTTACTATTGAAGAGTAGAGCAGCAGCATCACTACCCAGTAAGTATGTGAATGTCTTGCCAACCATAGTGAAACTGAACACAGGTCCATACTAAGAGAGGAAACAAAACACCAGTTTATTATGAATAGGAAAAACACAAGTCATTAAATCCGTACCTCTTTATGTACAGGATTCTACAAACCACTCCTAAGAAATATTTAGAGGTTTAATAAAGATATAGATGTTTTTAAACACATTCAAATTCTGTTCTCAGCACTTACTAGTGATATCTAAAGTCACAATGAAGACACATGACTTTGCATGTTTTAAAGCCATTTAATTTTGGAAATATAAATAAAAGATCAATTACACACACATACACATGAAAAAAACCCCATGGGAGATGACAGCATATATAGGCTCCAGCAAGCAACAAACACTGTCTCAAAAATATCTAGATTTGGAGTTATGTATAGGTAATTAAGAGCAAATAAGATTTTTAAGTTTAAAGGCCAACACCAGCTGATCTTCACACACTAAATGTGGCTTTATATAAGCTAACCAAGATTAGACTATGTGAAACAGATCAATAAATCTTATTTTACTGAAATAAAAGCTCTACTGCCTTAGTCCCCTCCTTTTGTACCATTATAGTATAAAATCTACTGAGGTTTATACATCAGACCTTTTAACATTGGAGAAGGCCTTAAAATCCATCAAATTGCCTATGGAGGTTGTCAGCTACATTCCAGCCTGGTCACAAATTAGTAAAAATTAAAGTAAAAGTTCCCAATTAATTAAGGCAAGAAACAGCATCAGGAAAATGGCTGTTTAATTAAGTTCTGATTCTGCTATGAGCATGGCCCAAATACACAGACATTTTAAAAATCTGGATCATGAAAGATATCTCAGAAAACATCATTTCTTTAACAACCATGTACATAAAGACACCTGAAGAAATCAGAGCCTACTGTGTACAGTCCATTCCACATTTGAGTGCTGAATGAGAATGAATTGATTTTAAACAGGCTCCACAGGGAGAACTTGACAAACACACAAATAGATTTCATCCTATGCTCAGCCCATCATGAGGGAAAATGTACCTTGTCATAAGCATTTTCCAAAAATTCAATGGGGCTTTTTCCAAATGCAATTGCATGTCCCAGGAATGGGATGCTTGATGAAATATAAGGTGGGTATTTCTGAGGAAGAAAGAGAAGAATAATTATTGATTTTTCTACAGAGCATAGCAAATATCCAGTTAGATAAACACTAACCACAGAGGAGGGTCTACACATGTTTTGTTTGAAGTCTTTTGTGAAGTGGGCAGCTCTGGACAACTGATTATCTTTTTCAATATAGTTAAGACGGAGCCACATTTACAAAACAGCAAAGGTTAAAATAAAATCAGTGTGATTAATATTCTTGATAACCTGCTTCGGAATGCAAAGCACAAGTATAGACGTGCGATTGGAAAGAAGAGAGTCTGAAACAAAACAGCACTGATGCTAAGCAGTCCCTCAGAAGCACAAGCTCCGCTTCAGCAATGAGTTTCGTACCTACGTGGGAGCCCTCTTCCAAACCGCACTGATAAAACGGCACCGGCCTTTGCCGCCACAAAACCTCCGGACCTCTTGCTTCATGCGGTACCGACCCGCAGGGCGGTCCCTCCCTCCCTTTCCCTCCCTTCAGAGGGGCGCACACGGCTGCTCCCCCGCCTGTCCCCCCGCACCCCGCAGGAAGGAGGCCGCCCCGCTCCCCCCGGGCCTCTCTCTCTCCCGTTCTGTGCTCGCCCCACCCCGGGGTCCCCGGCCCCGCCGCGGCCGCACTGAGGCTCCCCGGGTCCCCCAGCACCTACCCTCTGGTCGGACCCGACGTGGCGCCGGTAGCCCAGCTGGAACAGGTAGCCGAGGCTGAGCGCGAAGGCAGAGGCGGCCAGCACTAGGGAGAGGGGGTTGCCGAGGGCCACCCGCTCCAGCAAGGACCCGCCGGCCTCCATCAGGCTCCACATCGCCTCAGAGCCCAGTGCTCTCCGCCAGACCGCGCCCCGCCTCACCGGGACCCCGCAGGACACGGCCGGTCCGCTCCGCCCCCCCGGGCCTGGGCCGATCTCTGCCCATGTGACGATTCCGAGGGCCTCAGCCAACCGGCGGCCGCGCGCCACGGGGTGACGGCGTCTGCCGGGAGGAGCGGGACAGGAGAGGGAGAGGAGACCGACGCCATTGGGTGGCGGGACGGGACGGGCGGGCCGAGGCGGGGCGGGGAGGGGCGGAGCGGGCGGGGGGTGTCTGCTGGGGCGGGATGCAGCCCCCACCCCCGGGCGGCCGCAGCGGGGTCTGAGGGCGGAGCGATGCGCTAGTGATCCCGAGCGCCTGGTTGAGGCGCCTCAGTCTGCGCTTGCCATGGGCGGGCACTGCGTCTGGCGTTGCTCAGCGGTTCGGCTCGGTCCCGTCACTGGTGGGCTCCTGCCCTCTGCCTCCTTCCCCTGGAGCACCAAAGGGTGCCCCAGCTCTCTGGTGCCACCGCCCTGGGGTGGAAACATGGGTGGGGGAGACAAGCATGGCAGGCAGCCGCATGTCGAGTTCATACCCACCCATGCAACACTGCAGGCTAGGGGAGGAGGGGCTGGAAAGCTGCCGGGCAGAAAAGGACCTGGGGGTGTTGGTTGAAAGCTGCCTAAAGATGAGCAGTGTGCCCCGGTGACCAAGAAGGCCAACAGCATCCTGGCTTGTGGGAGGAACGGTGTGGCCAGCAGGAAGAGGGAAGTGATGGTTGCCCTGTACTAGGCACTGGTGAGGCCACACCTTGAATCCTCTGTCTGGTTTTGGGTCATAGAATCATAGAATTAGCCAGGTTGGAAGGGACCTCAGAGATCATCAAGTCCAACCCTTGACCCACCGGAGCAGTTGCTAGACCATGGCACTGAGTGCCACATCCAGTCTTTTTTTAAATGTCTCCAGGGACGGAGAATCTACCACCTCACCGGGCAGACCATTCCATTGCCTGATCACCCTCTCCGTGAAGAAATTCTTTCTAATATCTAACCTAAATCTCCCCTGACACAACTTAAGACTGTGTCCTCTTGTCATGTTGAAAGTCATCTGGGAAAAGAGTCCAACTCCCACCTTGCTACAGCCTCCTTTCAGGTAGTTGTAGAGAGTGAAGGGTCCTTCACTAAAAGGACACTGAGGTATTGAAGCATGTCCAGAAGGGCCATGAAGATAGTGAAGGGTCTGGAGAACCAGTCTTACTGAGGCAATGGAGCAGCTGAGAGGAACTGGGGTTGTTTAGTCTGGACAAAAGCCTGAAAGGAGACCTCAGCCCTCCCTGCAATTACCTGACTGAAGGTTGTAGCGAGGGGAGTTGGTCACTTCTCCAAGTAGCAAGTGATAGGATGAGTGAACATGGCCTCAAGTTGCACCAGGGCAGGTTTAGATTGGATATTAGGAAAGTTTCTTCCCCCAAAAAGGGTTCTCAAGCACTGGAACCAACTACCCAGAGAAGGGGAGTCACCATCCCTGAAGCTTACCTAAAAGACCTGCACCCCCAGTGCTTAGGGCCATGGTTTCTTGGTGGTTTTGGCAGTGCTGGGTTAATGGTTGGGCTTGATGATCTTAAAGGTCTTTTCCAGCTTAAGCAATTGTGTGATTCTACATGTTTGCTCCATGAGTCTCCGTATAAGGGTAACATGCAAGGGTAGAAACTTGCATGGAAAGACCACATATGGGTTGAACTCACTTTGGGGTGAATACACATGGATATAGAGACGCATGGGTATGAACTCACATGGGAGAACCCTGAGTGGGTATGAACTAATGGGGACAAACAACACATGGAATAAACTCACCTGTGGAGAATCACAAGTGGGTATGAGCTTGTGTGAGGATAAATACACATGGGTATGAACTCACAGGGATAAATGTGAGAAATGTGAATATTAATACATCAGTGTAAAATAAGTCAAATCTCTTATGGTGTAACAGCAGTACCTAGAAAAGCCTTCCCCTGAGACACCACTGCTGGCATGCTATACATGTCATTCTCACCTCCAAGTAAACTAGTTTTGTAAGGCTGCACAAGCATGCAGAAAATTAGGACAGTTTATTTTTGTTTAACTCTAGATCCTCCAAATTTTTAATGTCAGAAATTAAAGGTATTATTTCTGAAGTAGACTTGCCACTAAGCCTTAAGTGTTTAACATCAAATAGTGGACACAATGCATTTGGAAACAGAGAGCTTAATATTGCAGAGGTCAGCTTTGGTTATACATATACAACTTTTTAATTCAAAAGGAATGTATCTTAATGCTTTTACAGAAAACTGTTTTGGAGACGTATTTTAAATGTGATACTTGTTCATCCAAGGAGTCCAGATGGTTTCAACTTAAAGAAAACTCCTTTAAGAGTTTAAGTCTGAGAATATTAGCAGGAAAGCAGGATTAGCTGGTTGTTATGTAAAATGATATTTCAACATGGTTGAAGAACCTCCAGTTTGTTATCATCAAGTAGGTCATCTGGAAAAGCTACACAGGCAAAAACAAAAACTTGTTCTTATTAACTGAAAACTACTGTAGTTTCTTAAAACTACTATCCTCTGGTAAACTTTTAGTCAAGATCTCACATATGCCAAGTTTTACTAGATGGGAAAGGCAGAAGAGAATCTGAGAATACTGAGAAGCTGCTAGCATCAGTGTTGAGTATCTTCAAATTTTTCATGTATCTAGTCAAGGTTTTATCTCATTGCCTGCAGGCTCATTAGTTTCAAAGCTTTCCAATATGAAAGGAAATTTATCTGTGTTGCAGTGATGGAGTCTGGTTTTCAAAAGCAAGCAGAATCATGCTCCCTAGACCTTCATAATTTAGCCTTATATGTTAATTTCTTCTCTTTTTCTTCAGTCAACAGGTATGTTCCACGGCTCACAATCTGGCACCCGCCTCCCCCCACAGCTCACTATCTGGAAGAACACCCCACAGCTCATTATCTGGAAGAATTATTGTGGATACTCCTACACACCCAGGTGCCAGGACTGAGCTCTTACTACATAACAACTCAGCTAACACCCAGACTGTTGACTGTCTGCAGACTTCCAGTTTTCCATGACTGACAGTTTCCAGCTTTCCTGATGGTTCCCCAGTCATTTGTAGACAGCATACAACCCTCCCTATGATCTTCTCTGATGATCTTCCTTCATACCTTGTAAAGATGAGCCTGCTATGAAATACTGCTATTTGGAAATAACACCCGCTTGGTAAGACACTTGATGGCACTTTCATGGAGGCTGCAGCAATAAAAACAAACATCATTTGTTGCAAACAATTTATTAGGTAGTAATAAATAAGAATTTAGCAGAAAGAACTATACAGCAATAAGGCATATTAATACTCTTGTTAAATATGTAACTGACAACACATTTTAACATTTTCCCTCTAGTTTTATAACAAAGTGCTATGTATATAAGTGTATTTCTGATACCAGTGCCAGTGATAACAAGGATGCACTATGAAGGACCTGGCTGTTGCATTTTTACCTTAAATAAAATGAAACAATCCATAAAGATTTACTGTTATTTATGCCAGTGAAGTTGAAGTAGAAAAGTATAGCTTGCTAGGAAGATTACAAAATATAAGTCTCCTGTTCACTTTTTTAAACAGCTTACTACTTTAATTTCTTAAACTGTGCTTACTCGTAGTAATTTATGAGTAAAGTTACTACACAACTGCACAGATCCTAACATTCATTTTGACTTTTCTTTGAAAACTTAAAGGCAAGTGTTAATTTTTATTTTTTTTAGAAAACTTTTTTACAAAATATTGCACACTGGTTTAGCATGCAGTTTACACGGAAGAAATAGTCAAGTGCACTTAAAACCCTGAAATACAATGAGAAATTTTAAAGATTTATATTATGGATACTATTTTGTCATGGAAGGATATGTTTCAGACTGCATAGGGTCTCACCTTACACTTGGGACCCAACTTGTTGCAACCCAATCCTGACTTTGCAAAGAGCAGGCAGAATGCTTACAAACTGTATTTGAGTCTCTTGCATTATACATCTTCATTCCTGCATACCTTGTCCTGCTTTCACAGAAGTAATGCAGCAGGAAAAAAATTGCAGTAATCAGTAGGAAAAATGTTTTAGCAGAAATAATTTGGCACCTCCTATATGAGTTTTCATTCCTGCAGATGTGTTGCAATCCAGGGTGAAATTTATTAAACTTTCCAAAGTCCTCTGAGTAAGATTAATTTGTAAATCTGTATCTCCCCCTCCTTATAAACATTTGATATTGCACAGCAAAAGTAAAAATCCATTTTTTAAAAAACAAGCATGCTAAACACTTAATATGGCTTCTGAATGATTTAAAGTATTTCCCTTTTGAGATCCTCATGCAATACTTTAGAATAAATATGAAATGACATAAAAATGACTACAAAGTATGAGAAAGTTAAGAGTAAAAAATAAAGCCAACTATAATATTTATCAGAAACCAAATAATAAACAAGAGTTTATCAAAAGTAGTTGCTCAAAGGTGTAACTGGTCTTTTAGGCATACTTATCAACAGTATCTTAAAAATACAACGTGTGTCTACAAAATACTGTAACATATACAACCACCTTGATATTCCACTGAATGACACAGAGGTAAATAGGTTAACTGAGACTTGCTTAATGGCACTGCTAGTCCCTCAGTCCTCTGGGAACAAAAGCATTACTTGATTCATACTCATCCAAGTCAGTAAACCATTTACATTTCATTAGCTTTACTGGTTAAGCTGAAGCCCTATAATAGTTTATATATGAAACACAAAAATACTTATAAAAATAAGGTATGTTGTATAGTTGGGTTTTTTTAATATATATAAAAATAAACCATGCAGCTTCTGTACAAAGTTAAAATCTGTACAAATTTACTTTTCTATTACTTTTCTATGTACATGTAAAATTCACGTACATGGAATCCTTCCGTTATGATGAGAAGTTGGTTTTTGCTTGGCCACAAGATGCTGTTTTGTAAATATTGTTCATTTCCATCATTCATTTCTTTCATTTGGCATTAACTGGCCATTTAATTTCATCAGAAGTTTTACAACAAGACCTGCCTATATAATGGTATACAATTAAATTCCATCAGCATTTCAGAACTGTTACACAATTAGGTTAAGCATATGACAAATGCAAGTAGATAACAATAATTAAGTTAGAAGTTGCATCATTTTAGAAGGAAAATAAAATGTAGATTTTTCTCAGATACCAGAAAGTGTTTTTCAAAATATTCACTTTCCTTATAATCACCTTAATATATAAGAATCAAAAGCATCTACTGCCAAAGTACACAAGAAACTCAAAGCTGTAATTTTATCACAACACATTTTAGCATGGCATATTACACTGCTGCAGACTATGGGCAAAACAAGCATTTTCCATCAGACATACACAAACACTATCAAAAGTTGCTGGTAGCCGTTCAGTGAATTTGCTTAACAGCACCTTCACAGATCCTCAGTTTTATCCAATCACAAACTCTTCTAGTATTATAACAAAGTTACCAGCTCTAATTCTGTGATTCTCATAAACAGAATTATCCTTAGAGTCTAAGGTTTTTGGCGCATGCAACAAAGTTAAAAAAAAAAAAAAAAAAGTTTGCCCTAGTGATTGAAGTTGCATTTTATATATCTTGAAATCTAAAAGCTTCATATGCTAGGAAAACAAGCAAGCAAACATTCTGAAATAGTAAAGAAATTTTAAAGATAATTTTTGTGGGACCTTGGCTTGGACTTCTCTTATACTGTACAACAGTGGTCAATCTCAAGAAAGAAGAGGCACATACCTAATTCATGAAAAATAACTGAACATAAAAAATAGAAAACTTACCTGTTTGGTATGCACAATAAAGCTCATTTTGTTTTCCAGACTGTGAATTTGAAAACACGTATCTCCATCTCCTAACTGCCACATAAAGCAACCATACTTTAGGCTGAGGAGTAAAGCCTACAACACAATGTAGGAAATTCACTCAGAAAATATTCTCCATACTTACAAATTGAATTCTCTTTAGTTCACTTAGAACAGTATGTTCCATAATCTAGTTGTAGCTGATAAAGTAGATAAGTAGAAAACGACAAGGGTTTCTATTACTAGTGCCTTATACAAATCTTAACATTTTGGAAGTCTTCACCAAACAGAAGTTTAACCAAACAGTCAGATACGAAATTACTACTGGCACAAAGAATTTAAGAGAAAAGAATTAAGCTTAAAAAGAGTTATTATTGGCAGTTCACTTTAGCTGACCTTTGTTTCCATGTTGAGAAGGTGCAGCCCTTTTACATTTACTCCTACATATACTTTGATGACTTTATGGCTACTTGAACTTGCTTTGGTGAATATCTGTCCTGTGAAAAAAGCTGCTCCATAAGTAGGAATTTCCCAGCAATTCTGCAAGAACATACGCTGAAGGTGATGCATCTCCTTACTTACACCTTCACTGGTGCTGAGATTCTAGAAATAAAGGAATAATGGCAATCAACAAATCTTCCCAAATACTTGTGGCTATTTGAAGAGAAGACATTATGGAATTATGGAATTCCCACTAAAAAATATTCTCAAAGTCCTTTCCCACCAATCATCTTCCTACATCTTAATTAAATTCTAAAGCCACAGAAAAGCTTAAATGCCTGAAGAGACAGAGGCAGAAGGGTTGTACCTGTACAAGCCTCAGAAATCTGAGCCACACACACCTAACCTCTGAAGGGCCCCATAATTTTGCCTCTCTCAGAAGTATGTCCAGGGATAAGCAGCGATGCACTCAGCTGACACTAAATGCATCACAATCTTTAAAACTAAGCATCCTTTCTCCCTCAAGGGGCCCAATGCAGCAAGGCATGGTAAGATGAGAAAGCACCCCCTGAAAAAAAACAAGAGCAACAGTCACAAAAGCTGTGCTCATTCTTAGATATTACCTGATACAAAACAGACCAGTGATTAATCTGCTATAGTATAATCTTAGAAAGACCCCCCATCATCTCCTCCATTATCTGTATTAGAAAGTACACAAATAATATGCTGGCTTCTGACAAAGAAGGTGTAGGCACCAAGTGGAAGTTTATGATTGAGGCCAGCATTCCAACAATCCATCCCAGCAATTTGGAACATATATATTTGTAGCTTTTTATATGAGTGCTTTTGTTCATTAACTAACAACCAATCAATTAAAAAATGCTTAAGACAAGACTTTCTATTATTTGATTATGTATCTCACCTTGTATTCATGAAGTATCCTGTTTGTCCAGTGAGGAGCTTTACTTTTTAGTTTAGTGATTGGTACTATAGATTTAAGATTTTCTTCACTAAGAGAAAAAGCAGAAAAAAAGGTTTTCTTCACTAAACAAAGTAAGGAGAAAGAACCAGTTCGTATTTTCAAAGAACAGTAATTATTTACATATTATTTGTAAGGCAATTTGTATTTTCAATTCACGAACTGAGCTAGACAGACAGCTCCCAGTCTATTTTGCTTCATCTGGTGAGAAGCTTTCCTAAGCCCTAAGGCTTCCTAAGATATATCATAATTCCCAACTAATTGAGATCCAGCTTTGTGTTAAACACCTTGTCTCGTGCATCATGGACACAGCAGGGGGAGGAAGTGCTGGCAGCACAACCCCTGACTCTTATTTCTTTACAGGCCACTCTGGTGAATTCCAGTTTGGAAGCCTAAATTATACATGAACTGACATTTAAAGCAGAACATCATGTACTTAGAAAAGATGACAGCTTGCAGATGCTCTTCCCTTAACTGCTGTACTCAGTTTTTTTAGTCAAAAACTAGTGATGCAACCTATTTAGTTATTTTTAAAGGCATTTGTCAGTACCTTCACATGTGATCTACCAAGCAAAAACCCTGCACAGATCAATGCATCCAGATCTCTAAAGTCAAGGATACCTTTATACAAACAACAGCCTGCATATATTTGTTAAATTACCAATCTTTTAATAAAAATTCATGTCAACTACCAAAAAAATGCAGTATATAAATCTCATCATCTGTTTGAAGAAGATCAAAAGGAGGTATTTTCCAACTTCTTCGTTTCAGTATGGATGGAAAGCATGCCCAAATGCCAATGAGGGTCTTTATTTGGCCCAAACTATCTTTCCATGTAGTCCTGTCTATTAAGTCAAAGACTTCCACCACACAGGACCAGCTCAGAACCACATTGTTGAATTGCCTCAATGTGGCAAGGAACACCAACCTGCAGCTCCTGGGATTCAGCTGGTGTAGTTTCGTATCAAACCCCTGCAGGTGAGTACTCCCACTTAACCCCAGTTCTCCTTATGTTCCATCTACCAGCTGTGTACATGCATGACAAGATGGGTCAACAGCTGAACCTACAGAAACAGCCCACCTGTATCACAGAACAGCTCAGCTACCACAGTGCTGGCAAGCAGAGAGGAGGGGAGAGAAAAGCACCACCTGACACAGCCCTACTGGTGATATATTTTTGACCAATTTACTGTAGCAGTTGACATACAAATATAAGAACACTAAATCAATATGTCTGCATAGTCTGTCCTTTTCAAAGAGCAAGGAAAGCCAATTCCAGAAGTTGGTCTAACTGAACATATTAAGAGGTTTCTTCAGCACTGTCCAGTCTCAGTCTTGTCAAAACCCTTCATTCACATGAACACTGTTACTCATTTGGTACTTCCGTATCTCAGTATAGATTTACAGATACAGAACTTACATCCCCTTGCCTGAAAATGCAACAATTAATGTTTAGACCCCATGTCCAGATTCTATTGATGTTATGGGAGTTATGAGATTGTTCTGAACTAGAGCTCAGGTTTGGAGAAAAATAAGAAATATATCATACCTAAACTTTGAGAGTTTCATAGTAAATGTTAACTAGAAATACATAATCTTAAACCATAATTTTAAATTTTAAACATATATACTTACTTTAGAAAGCCCTGTTTATGTTTCTTGCTCTCATAATTTCCATATACTATTTGGAGAAGCAGACTTGCCAGTGTGATCAGCTTGGCATCGGGTGATGTATAGAAACCTTTCAGTAAATTATATCTAGCTTCATCAAAAAGGATAAGAATAGCCAATGGATCCTCAATCTGTTAAAAAAGATTTAAATAATGTGATTCCTTTGTAAAAGAAAAGGAGTTCAGAAACTACAAATACAGTTTCTCACTGATTCAGAGACAGAAAACAAAGGTGTGATCCTGACTGAGGTGTACATTTTAGTAATGCTTTGTAGTAGAAAAAGTCAGATATTTTCATTGACTCATCCAACACTTCACTGATCTAACACACTTAAAAGTAAAGGTAACTAGCATACTAGGCCCAATCAGAAGATTCACAGAAATACTGTTATCTATGTTTTTCTCCCCATTAATCCACTTTGAATAGTAAATTTGATTAATCCCATCGAAACTGACAAATTCCTGAAAAATCACAGCACAAGGAAGAGAAAAAAATTGGGCAGTCTGTTCTTAGCTGTATGACGGACAGAGAATGAAGAGTGTAGATTCACAATAAACAAAACCTTGGGAAGGTAAGAGAAGAGAGAGAATTGGAAGGCAAGAGAAGGGTGGGGGAAAAGAACAAAAGGACTCAAACTCTTACATAAAAGGAGAGGTCTGGTTTAAAGAAGTTTGGAAATTACTACAGTCATTAAACACATTGAGTATTGGTGGAGAAAGTGTTCTGACTCTAACCATAGCTTTATGCTATCAATTCTCAGACCTTTTTTTCTATTTCCAGTGGAAGTCTCACATCTCTTCTCAGGAAAAGCTGTGAAGTTTCCCTTTGAGGATCCAAGTTTGTGAGTTCAGTGAATATTTCTGGCCAGTCTCGAATATGCTGCAAAGGTTTGTGATATGGCTTCAGTTGGAGGCCTGAAAAATAAGGTTTTGTTTATAAATAAACAGAATAACCCAGCACACACACACACATATACACATATATGGTTAAATGCTTCACCAAAACCAGACCATCTGAAGATTCATTACCATTTTTTCTTATGTTTTCTAAACTGCTACATATGAAAGGTTTTGAATACACAGATTTGTTGACAAGACTCTCAGCATCAAATCTATGTACTATATCAATCTATGCACTAGTGATTAACCTTTTGTTAGTTTCAGGTTTTCAAGAGTGAGGTAGTATTAAAAAAAATATTCAAGACCAAGATGCACAATAATAAAATATTAGAGACTGTATTGTCAGTTATTACGGGAGAAATACAAAGTCCAATATTCTTATTTATGACAGAAAAATACAGATGTAGCTTATCTTATAAATGTATTTGCCATTTTTTGATATATAAAAACATATAAACTTTTCAGAACATGCTTTTATTTAATCTGTAAAATGTCTTCATTATGAACAGGTAATTCAGAATTTCATATTCTGTACATACGAGAGCTGAGAAATTAATACAGAGATTTTTACTACAGTCCTACTATGTATTAGAGTCCATACCTCCACTAATGCTCATTCACTTACCCTGCCTGTCCTTGTGATTATTGCTTGGCTGTTTTCTACTAGTGAGGAACTAGAAGGCTGTATCTGCCTCATCCTCACTGCTTTGGTCTTTACATTGTTAGATTTCACATTATATGAAAACCTGTTTATCAAAAATCACTTTGGTGCAAGACACATGAAATTTCATATGATTAAAGAACCTACCGAAGAAAGAATTAATCAGCTTTACTTTAATGACTTGTTTTAAATAGATTAAATATTGGTTACAAAAAGCTACGTGTGTCCAGATGCAGATATTCTGTGAAGAAACCACTAAAATCAGAGTAAGTTATCAGGACTATGACAAGCACAGGTGCCCTATAGCAGAAAAGGCAATCTTGAGTAGTCGCAGCTTCCTGGATGAAACACATTCTAGATGCCACAGTGATAGAGGGTCAGACCTACTGAGGGTACCCAAAAATGACTGCTAAAACAGAGAAACTCTCTACAGCTCTGAAAGCACAGTTTGGTGACACCAGACTGTAAAGGCTGGGAGTTGATGTACTGGAGGAAAACTTCGGCAGAGGAAATGGAAAAACTGTTTTTACTCCCTATGCAAAAAATATAAAGAATGAGACCTACAGGGATTACAGAGCTCTGCTAGTATAAAGTATATTAACAGACAACCTGTGTACAAATTCTTTCCTAAAGGACACCTTGAAAAATCTGATAGGAAGAGAAAACGTGTTTCCTATTTTCATAAGCAAGTATTATATTTTCTAAAGGTAAGCAAAAATTTAAAGAAAATATTATAAACTCTCAAGTATAATGATCTTTCTTGTAGCTTACTGAGGTTCTCAGAACAGATCCAGATAGTGAAGTACTGCTGGGTTTCTTGAGACAAACGCATTCCCTCCATTATCTGCTGTACAGTAGTATTGTTTCCATGTTTCAGCTCAACGGAGCGATACGACCCATCCATACGATAAATTCGTGCCTTTTCATACTACATAAAAATGTAAACATATTAAAGAAAGAAGTTGTTAAATCCTTTCTGTTGGTGCTTCTGAAGAGGACAGTAATTGTACCACAATTCAGCAACATCTACACTGTTCAGAAAAAGAACTCTGCAGAACTTCTGCATATTAACCATCAAAACAGATTATTTCATGTTCTATGCACATTCTTATGCTGTACTTTTTCCTAAAATAACTCCATGAAAGATCATAGATGGTATTTTGAGGACTTCACTTCTGCTGAACTCTAAGACAAGTAAGCATTTAAAAGCTCCCTGAAGGATTAGGGCTCAGCTGTCTGTGCAGACCCTGAAATGTCCACCTCATTACTAGTGGCAGGTGATGAATTATTTCCCTCATTAGTGCACACTAAAGGACATATTTTTCAGAGGGAAGCACACCCTTTACACATACACCAGTAAATTAAGACTATAATCTTGCTCAGATTTTTAGGAAATCTATAATATTACTAACAATAAAGAATTTTCCCCTTCAGAACTCCTGTAGCTTTCAATGAATTGGGACCCATAGTATGCCCCCTGAAAGATGTAATTAAATGGAAATAGGGTGCTTCACACCTCTACACACAGATCATAAATCAGTGAAACTTAAAAGAGTTTTCATTTCTCTAAAAGGTTAAATATTTCAGCTACTTGAATAAAAAAGTTGCAGGAATTTGTTGTTGTCTCCCTTTTTCAAATCTACTTCATCATCAAGAACTGAATTCCTGAAAACTTCCAAAAAAAAAAATATTAATGCGTTGGAAAACCACAGCTGACTGAAAATGAGGCTGGGACAGGGATCCCTGTGACTCCTATTGAAGTAATTTCTATTTTTTTAAAAAAATTTTTATTTTAATGTACTAATTTAATAACAGTAAGTGTCAACATAATATCACCTATTACACTGTGAAAATTAAGTAAAATATTTGTATTAGTCTAGCAGTGATCAGACACACATTTGCCATTGGATCAACTGCCTAACAAGATCTCTAAAATAAAGGAAGACAATTCCTTCATTAATTATTTTTAAAGATTCATACATATAAAATGAAATTAAGATCACTTACAACAGCTTGAAAAAACTGACAGGTTTACTGCCACCTACCTATAGAGATACAAGTTACATCTGAAGTCAAAGAAAAGAAACAAGTGGGTTTATATGATCTGGCTAAGGAAGCCTACACTGACTAACTGATGTAAAGCCTATTCTGTAGAAGCCTACATTTAGCTAACTTGAATGTTCATTGAGATACAAGACAGCAATGTGTAAAGAAAGCTGATGGCTGTATGATTTAAATTAGGCATAAAATTAGTAGCTGATGTGATGCTTTTACAAATAAACCAAAACATCATGTTTAAAGACTGGTATATATTTCTTGAGTAATAAATATAGAAACATTTAAAGAGATAAAATGTGTTTGTCAATATTTACACTAACAATTTCAGTATACTGCACATTTGCAGTAACACCTATAAGTGAGTTTATCTTTTCTGCAAGTTTATATGTAAATTAAATATAAATTTTAAACTACTAAGGAAATAAACTCATACCGGTTTATTTATAGCTTCCTTCAGCAATTTTGCAGATTCTTCCCACTCATTTTGCTTGTTCTCTTCACAAACATTTAGTGGAGATCTTCCTTGTTGATCAGTTATGTGCTACAAACACAAAAAGAAACACTGATAATACCTTGTTTTCACTGGAGATAAGTAAACTTTTTTTTGAGATACACGAGAACATTTTTTGGGATATTAAAATCTTGAACCTAGGGTTAAAACATTTAATTGAAATACACTGGGAAAAGTAGAGGTAATGAAAAATTGTGTTTGCACATTATGATCTGGACACAAAATACTTCACATACACAAACTAGAAAATTTTGCTAAACCTGCTATTCCTGTACACAAACAGAACTTACCCTATCAATTTCTGGATGATTTAGTAGAATTTGTACTATTTCAGCATGCCCACCTCCAGCTGCAAAGTGAAGAGGAGAACTAAGTTGGCCATTCAAAAGATTTGGATTGCATTTCCCTTTCTCCAGCAGCATTCGAGTGGCTTCAACTTTGCCATACCTGCAAGACAGGTTAATGCAGAACAGACCAGCAAATGTAAAATAAAATCTTTTTTCAGATAGTCCTAAATATGTAAAGTGTATTTCTGTGCTGAAAAAATTTAGCTATGAAATCACATCAAAGGCAATGGAACATTAATAAGTTTGTAGAAATCAGTATCAGTTCTGTTTCCCTTTGGTAACCATTGGTCTAATAACCATTTACTGGTTTAACTACAGACAAACCAAAAAATAAACTTTGCTTTAAACTAGCTAAATTTGAATAATTGTAGCAATTAAGTCATGGCAAAACAGAGTTCAGCCTTGTCTAAAAAAAAAAAAAAAAAAAAAATCCGTGATAATGAGAGTAAAGCTTGTGATTGTCCTGCAGACTCTTAAGCCTCACACTGGTAACTGGTAAATCCTGTGTACATTGTTTATACAAAGTTTCTGACAAACACTAAAAAACAAGTTCTTTTTTGATAACCAAATCTGATTTCCATGTCTTCAGACAGTACTATAAAAACAGAAGGCTAACTTGCATAATGAACAAAAAAATCATTTTTACAACAGAGGAAAGTTCCCAAACCCTTACAGATTAAATCATCACAGAATTAGACAAGTGGACCTCTGTAGATCACCTAGTCAGTCCAGCTTCCCACTTAGAGCTTGACCATCATCAGCACATGCTCAGTTCAGATACTGCTGTGCTCTAGAACTGCTCACTGCCCTTACCTAAAGACTGTAAAAGTCACCACACTAAACTGGACCCAGTATCTCCAATAAGAATTAGAACAGATGCTGCAGGGCAGATATAAGAGGCAATAGATGATACCATCTCCACACCTGGTCTCTTCTGAAACCTTTCAGATTAAAATGATCTCAAAACCTGAAGCAATGTTTCTCTTCAAATGGTTAACATGACAAAATATTAGTAACAAAGTGTAAAAAGTTGACTTTTTTTTTCATTTCTCATTTTTGAGTCTAATGATAAATTAGACAAATGGTTAGTGACAGAGAATCATGAAAACAAGAACTCATTGGAGTGGCAAAACTGTATTAATCTGACTCACCAGCATGCATAATGGATAGGTGCCCAGTGGTCACTATCTAACTGATTAACAGAAAACTTTTTATCCAGAAGGTGGCTTAGTAAATCAGAGTCACCTTCACAAGCACTGCGGTGAAGAGGGAAATCATCTACCCACTGGTGCTCCCTATGAATGAAAAAGAGGAAACAGAAGGAAAACACATTTCAGAAGCATCTCAGTAGTTGAGAAGATGAACTTTTTTTTTTACTGTACTAACATAGCACTAACTATAGATTTACATGAAGAATAAAAATGAAGCTCATGCAGCTAAAATGTGCCAGTATTCACACAAGTACTTTCATCATGCAGTAGTCAAGCCACAGCTGTATTCATTATGCTAAGAAATGCTTCTCTAGTGTTTATAATTTAAAACTTTCTTGATCTGTCCTTTAATTGTTGTGTCTCAGTACTTTGAGCATTCAAACTGATTTATTAAAAAAACATGTATTTATATAGCAAAGCCCTAAAAAAACAGAATCTCATTCTGACCGAGTCTACCACATGCTACTGTAATATAACAAAAGTATCTGTTAATGAAAAAGGAATGTAACATAATACTTGTCCTCTGTGACACTGCTCATGCTACGTTGCCATTTTTCTCTTTTAGGAATCTGTATCTTTGAATAGTCTGGGGCTCCAAGGCCAAAGTATGGATTTATTACCACTTTGTCAACCTGTGGAGACATAATTTAATAACAACTGAAAAAATATCTTACTGAGATTTGTCAGAACAATGCCCCATTTAGACTGGGGACTCTTCAGATTCAGACTCTTCAAACCAAAGTTATGTTATGCTATAGTAACAGTTTATAATTGGAGAAAATGATGTTCATATGTGAGGATTTGAAAAACCATTTAGCAGCTAGGTGCGCAGTAAAGAAATCTGATTGCGTTAAAGATAAAGCACGCGCGCTTAACAAGCAAGCAAATAACTGCAAAAATGAAAATATTTTTATGTTTCACAAATACAAAATTAAAATATAGTTCTTACCCTATTGGTATACTGAAGGTCAGATCCAAACAAAGGATTATAGATACACATATCTGCTTTCTCCAATGCCAGCATTTTACTCTTTATTTCCAGGGCAGTATAACCCATGTGTAACGAGCTCTCCGTTTGACCTGGTTCTGTAGCATAGGCAGGGTTTATTACATTTGTTTTAATTCTCTCAAGAGGAGATGGTCTGAATAAAGCTGGGATGGAGTGAGACTGGGTGTGCCGTTCATCCAGCCACCTGCAGGAGTGAGGGCAAATAATTCAGTTTCAGGTATAACAGGACTATTTTGGTCATGCTTGTTCATTATTTTGTTTGATCAAGGGTTGATTTATGATAATCACAAAATTTAATTGAAAAATATGTCACTGTAATGTGCACAGCCAATTTTATAGCACTAAATAACTCCCCAAATGTGATATAACCAAATATAGTTAAAAGCAAATATACTTGCTCAAACACATTTCCTGTAGATGCAAGCTCTCACAGAAAAGGAAACTGTACAGCTAGGTTAAGAATAGTATTGGTTATAGCCAACACTTAACCACACCAACATGTAAGCATTTTGTTTACCTTCAGTTTATCAGTATTAATACTCTCAGTATACAAATTCTGAATCTTAGAGCAGTTTGCTTAAGGTTAAGTTGAAGCTTCACTGTCTGTGCTAACTTAAGCCTTCTAATCCATGTGTTTCATTACTGAGAGGCAGGAAAAAGTAAAAAGTCAGAAGGTCCTTGGGTAGTTTCCAAAGTGCCAAGCCTCTTTCATCTAGGCTACTACCTACCTTTTCACAAAGCTGTGCTGAAGGTTATTTTCTACTAAGTACACACCTACAGACAATAAAGAAGAGCTTGAGGGGCTTTTTACTCTGAGCTACTGGGGTAAGTCAGCACTGTACACACATCTACTTCATTTTTTCTGGCTACATATGCAATGGAACAGAGGGCTCAGGATTTTTTGATAAATACGTTTTCACTGAACTGCTGAATTTCTTTAGGGCTACACTGAATGGGACACATTTTAACCAAGAGTATAAAGCAGGTTTGTATGAAGGTGGTGGTACTTTGCTGGAATACAATAAATTCCATTTAGTGATTTAGACTGGAAATACAGAAGAAAGAGAAGTACAGGCTTTGGAAAGATGGATTTACTGCCTGTTTGGATGTTGTCTGTGCCAGAACCATCTGAAAGGATGGCAGAATGTGAGTGCAGTTCAATGCATATGCTTACTCCTGGATTTTTAAGTCCTAGATCTAAGCTAACATGTTCTGCAGAAATTGTGTTCTCTTCACTTACAGCCCCACTGGGAAGGAGGACTGCATAACTCTGATCACTGCACTATAAACCTCCTCATTTCTCTCTGAGGTATTTTCAGGCATTTTCTCTAAACGGCTGGCAGATAAATTAATTAGGGTTGCTTGGAAAAGTATTGTTTCAGACTACGATCATAAAGAATAGTCAACACAAATTATTTTCCACTATACTTCCAAGGTGACTCTCACAACTGTAATGCTGGTATAATAACACCTAAAGAAGAGCTTAGTCTCAAGGCACTAGGGAAGTTGCAAAGAAACATAACAACTAGCACAGAGATATAGTTAGAAATACTATGTCTCTACTAATAAAGTGTAAAATCTCTACACTTTTTAAGTAATAGCCTGTAACTTATAACGTTTCATGTTAGCCAACAGTTTCACCTAATTTTTTCATACAAACAAATTTATACATAAGCAGGTCTGGCATTTCTTTGTTAAGGGTACATAAAAAAGACAAAAAAACTACTCATACATTCAGTGATCCAAGTAATATAAATACAGCTAAACAACTGATCACTTTTCAGAAAAGTTAATTCCTTACTGCAAATAAATTCATATTGTTGGATGATACACACTCCCTTTATAAACTAGGGGTCAATTAAAATGCAAATCATAGAGGTATACAATTAAAATATTACTATACACTTTGGGAAATACTCTAACAGGTGACTACTATATCAATTATAGAGGATTAATCAGTAATATTTTATATGATTTCACAAAACCCTCACTATGTGCAAGAACTTCGAAAAAGCCACTTGGATTTACCTAAGCAGACCATTCTTCAGTTTGAAAAGATTGGAAAAAAACTTTAGAAATACGTTGTAAAGGTTTCAGTTTCTGATAAACACAAAGAAAGTAACATGGTATCACAGTGATTTCCTTCTTTATTACACGAATGCAATAAAAATGACATGCTACATCTACAAATTTTCTTAACCTATTTTGAATGTATTTTTACTGATGGCATTTCTTACTTATCCAGGGCAATTAACATTCTTGCAGTAAGTGTAGCAAAGTGGGTGCTGGATTCACTGCAGACTCTCATGATATCTTGTAAACAGTAGAACACAGGGCATCCAGGACTGTATGCATATTTTGTATTATCTAAAAAGGAAACATACTCTGAAGACACATCAATAAGAATCTTACTTTCCCTTCTGCAACTTCTATTAGTTACATATTCCCAACTAATTGAAAGCATACTCTAACTTTAAACCTGGGAAATTTTTTTCCAAATGCTAATTGATGGAAACTCTATACAACACTTACATAACAATTCAAAACTCAGCAGGATAGCCTGAAAAACCTTCAAGTGTTCAGTTACTATTCTGCCACTGTGATCAGCTTCATCGTAGGAATTAATATTAAATATAGACTGTTGCCAGAACAAAAGAACTCAGTACTAAAAGAGGCATTTATTGCTATTGATTAATTTAATAGCTTTTATACTTTAGGCCTATCAGTAAGGCAAAGATGAAGAGGTTTCCTCAAGAGCACGCATTTACTTTGTTTAAAAAACAAAAAAAAAACTTTTCTGACAATTTACCTTTGAAATACTTTATTCACCATTCCTTAATCAAGCAAAACCATTTACAGACCTCAATATAAGCATTCTTTTCCAAGTAAACAACAGTGAACTGGTATCTTATTTACACTTGTGTTCAGTCAATTCTATGCAAGTGAATGCATATGTTTTGAAATACAATCAAATATAAAAATACAGCCTAAACCAGAAATGTGGTGCTGTTACAGAAACAAAGATAATGCATTTGAAACAAGATTTTCCTTAATTTTAAGTAATTTTTTAAGTATGCAGAGAAAGGTTTCCACTTCTTATTCCACCAGAATAAAACTTTTAATGTTTAAATACACAAAAAGCCGTGTTGCATATTCATAAAAATTCTCAATAATCAACTAACATGGGTGCAACTTCAAAATCATGCTCAACATTACCTTTCACAACAGTTGGAACAATATAAAGTGATGTCTCCTGGCCTGCTTTTTCTCCATCAAGAGGAAATTTCTTCATTAACACTACACGTTTACCTATAGCAGTTAAAATAAATAAATAAATAAATAAACAAACTAACAACTAAACAAACAAACAAAAGAAGCCTAATATAAATACATATGAAAAAACTAAAGAACAGAAAAAGTTATATATCCATTAACATGAAAAATAATATGACTTTATCCCTTTTTTCATAGTAACTTTTTAATACCCTTGATTTTTTTCACAGCATTAACCCCACAGACCACCTAAAGTGAAAAGGATTCTTTTTTAAAGTGGAAAGCATGGCTGCATGCTATATTCCATGTTAGCGTGAACATTCAGGTTGTGGTATGACAGTATTTTCCATGTTATCCTCCTTCCAATTTAGGATTTTTTTTGTTTTTCTGACCTCAGCTGCACCTTTCAGTAGTGGCCACACTAAGCTGTGCATACTAATGCTCAGGCCCTTTGTCTGAGTCAACTTGAAACTCTGAACTGTGTAAAAAACACAGTTTTTTGTTTTCACTAGGCATTCCTCAGTGTGCACTAATGCTGTTACTGCTGAACTAGCTTTAAGTCCATCCAACTCCAGTTGCTGCCACTCCCAAAATTTTACCATGTAACTAGCTATTTCTTTTCTAAATTGTCAGCACTGCATTGTCTCATCCAGACTGACAACCTTCTTGGTATAACCTTACCTACAAAGCAGAGATGAGGTACACAGCACAAAAAGTACTTTGGTCAATCTGAAAGTGGAATATCCTGGCTAAAATAATTTTTGTCAGCACAAGGGGGATTGTTTGTTAGACCAGCTACGCAACAAAAAATGAAAATGTTTAATGAATTATATTTGTAAGAAATACAGAAATATTTCCACATAGATACATACTGAACAATGGCTTTAGAAAAGGCTTTAGAAATGATCAGTTCACTAGTTCTAGTCAAGTTTTACCTGAAATTAAATATAAAGCCTCTTTGATCTGGTTTATCATAAGTTTAGCTATCAATCCCAATTTGAGGTTAAGATGTAGTACAGACAGGCAGAGTTTCACTTATTAAAAAAATTTTAGTAAGTATTTTACAGAGCTCAAAGGTAAATGGAAACAAAGGTAAATCAAATATTTTTGCTGTAGAGTTGGCTTGGGGTATTTTTTACGAACCTCAAAAGATTATCTTCTTTTTTTAAACTACTTTGACTATTTTGCACAACCTTTACATGCCTATTTCATTTTTAAAACACTTTTATATCAACAATAAATCATATTAAAGTGTGGGGGTTTTTACCTTTAATACCCTGGTTGGCTGGTGAAATTGGTTTGGTGGCTTCTAACACGTAATCCAAGATGCTCTGTGTGATCTCAGTGCCTCCCTGCAGTTTAGTTTCCAGCAAAACTTTTTTTCTTTTTTTTTTTTGTCCTTCAATGGGAACTTCAAGCAACAAAATCTTTCAAGCAATGATGAAACAAAGAGAGTTTAACCACAACTGAAACAAGTACAGATATTTTATGATTTTTATAAACTATATTATTTTATATATATAAAATACAGATATTTTATATTTTATATATATATTTTATATATTTTATATATACCACTGTAAAAGTAGTAATAAAATTCACAAAGTATTGAACGTGGAGGAAGAGGATGGTGAAGTAAGAATGCCCTCCGTAACAGTAAGGTTGAGAGAAAAAAAAAAGGCTGCACCCTTGAATTGAGCAGCAATTGCACAGGGCAAAAGGCCCTGAAATGACATGAAACACAGATATATTGCAAAACTGTTAAGTGTTCAAATACCACAAGGACAGGGCAATGCACAGTAGATACATAAAGTACATTCAGAGATACATGTACAGATATATGAGATTATTTAAGCCATGTTATTGCCATCTGTTTTCTTCTGCTTTGTTATTATATACTTACTATGATTTGTTATTTTAAAAATTGTAATAAAGAAAGAATTAAAGCTCTTTACTTCATAGGATTTAGCTCGATATTCCCGAGAATTCAGGCTAGCAGTATTTTTTGGACGAATCACAGCAACATAAGCATCTCCAATGTTTTCTGGATTTCCCATCTCTCCTTCTTATTTTATCACTGGAAATATGAATAAAAAGGAAGTAAGAGTTCAGTGGGAAAAAAGAAAAAAAAAATCCAACAGCACACTAAACTTCAGGATGCAATAATCATATACCCAGACTCTTTGCATTATTAATTTATTGTCTTTTAGCTGGAGAAATACCAATGGCTGATATAATTCTGCTTCCTTTTCATGAAAGGGGAAAATCCTATATCACGTAGATTTCCTACAAATAATCTTGTTTTCTAATCCACTTTAAAAATAAAAATGTGCACTTTTTCCATTTTGTAATGACCTTCCCTATTTTTCAAGCCAGACAAAAGGCCAAGAACCTTCAGAACTCTGAAAAACACAGGAAATTTTAAAAGGAAACCATTTTAAATTGACAGGCACTGTAATTTAAAAAACATGCTATGACAAAGTACTGCACTTCTATGAGTTTCACAGGGATATCAGGAAAATACCTGATTTTGGCCCTGCCTCAGGAAGTAGAACATGGTCTTGTCTGCAGTCCAAGTAACAAAGCTAATAAACTATAGTATGGAGTAATTTACTTAGTTTTACTTTCATAGGGCTGCAAAATGGTGCACAACTCATTCAAACACAGAGCTTCCGAAAGGAACATATCTTCAGTTTTTGCAAAAAAACCCTCTTAGATTTAAGGTAAAACTTTGCTTACCCTTCTATTTAACCCTCAGTGACAATTCCTATAATGATAAAGTTTTATGAAAATGACAGGAAAAACCTCCTAAGGCTATATCAGATTTGAGAAGGTAATGTCTGGCACCTTCCAGATGATTATTTTCTTCATCTGCAAATGAACCCCCTTTTACTCCATAACATCAGTAAGCACATGTTTTTTTGAAGATTAATTCCTCCTCCAAGATTTTGAATATTACTGTTTCTAGCTTCTTCACCTCTTCTAAGAGAAAGAGATCTTCAGATTCCCATGGCCTTAGTCCATTTTTTTTCCTGGAATCAGACTACCTAAAAATGTATCAAAAGACCCAACATAAATAACAGCATACACGTTTTCATCTTCAGTTACAACAAATACATTAGACTACTTAATTGTGGAAATTGGACAGTAATATCTGAACAGAAACATCTATTGATTTGCATTACAGGAGCACTTTAAAACATTAAATAAGTAACGTGCTGACTTTTGAGAGTTCCTGCTTTGAGCTATTAAGAGCTTTTAAAGGAACAAGAACACCCATCCCCTATGGGCAGCTCAAAAAGGCATATTCCCGGAATTTCCTTGCATGTATCAGGACACACTGGGTTTGGGTCACAGGCTTGTGCGGAGGGAACCTGCACAGGCAGAGCTGAGCCACCTGGGTGGCAGGTGAATGAGCAGTGGGGTAACCTCTCTTTCCCAGTGCTCTGCACTAAATCCAGACTGGGGCGTGGATGTCTGGAAAGCAGCCCGAGAGCCTCCATCAAACAAAACCGGAAGATAAATTAGAGTGGGGCTGTAAGGACCTGACAGGAGCGATGACCAACTCCAGAAGTGATCCCGACCAAGTCCAGGTGCCAACCAACAACGCGCCTCCATCCCAAGGGATGCAGATTCTAGAGGACATGCCTCAGCCCGGCTTCTCCCAGCACCGCCCGACGGCAGCCCGGGACCACCCCCTCTCCCCTCCAGCCCAGCGAAGGGCCGCCCCAGCTCCCCGCGGGACACACGGCCACGCCGCCCCACGAGGGAGGCCGCCGGGCCCGCCCGCCCCGCCGAGCGCAGGCCCCGCACAGGGAGCTGCAGAGCCGACCTCGGCCTCCCCCGCAGCGATGCCGCCGCCACGGAGGGAGGGATCCGGCCGCCGACAAAGGTGCAGGGCGGCGGTAAGGTAGCCCCAGCGCCGCCGGTACCTCCCGCTCCGGCGGCAGCCACTCGGCGCCTCACGGACGGGAAAACGCCCCCCGAACTTTCCCGGTCGCGCCCAGGAGCCGGCTGGGCACCGGGCCCCCGGAGGGCTGCTCACGCCGCAGTCCCCTAGGACCGCCCCGACGGGGTGAGAGTCACCGCCCCGGCCCCGCTAGCTCCCTCCCTTGCCTTCCTCGGTGGTGCCGGGCATCGCCTCCCCCGCCGCATCCTCTCGCCGCTCCCGGCGCCCAGGCCCCGCGCCGGAGACGAGACGAGACGCGTCCCGCTCCGCCCCGTCCCCGCCCCGCTCCCTCCCCCGTCTCGGCGGATCCGCTTCCCGTCGGAGCCCCACGGGCCTCCGCTGCCGATGAATTTCCGGGTCGGCGGCCTGAACTTCTGCTGCCGCCGGCGGCTACTGACCGCGGGCAGCGAGAGGGGAAGCGAGACCGGGCTGTGGGTCGGGCCGGGCTGGGCCGGGCCGGGAGCATGAGGCGCTGCTGAGAGGCAGGGAGGTGCTGAGGCGAAGCGGCCGCACGGGAGCGCCTGGGGAGCGCCGTCGGCAGCTGTCAGCGTCTCCGCGACCCGCCGCCGAACAAAGGGGCAGCGACACGGCGACAGCCGCAACGCCCTGACGGCGCGGAGGGCGCCTGGGCGCCGGGCGGGCACTGCCCAGTGAGTGCTTCAGTCACCGAGTGACGGCTGCCCGCGGGCCGGAGTCTCGGCAGAGCGGCCACTCCAGAGGGCGCCGTAAACGGAGCGGAGCGGGGAGGAGAGAAGCGGCCGCGGAGCTAATGGAGGCTCTGGGTGGCGAGCGCGGTGGCGCCGGGAAGGGCCGGGGAGAGCCCCTGTGAGGAGCCGGTGAGTGCTCCGCTGCGCTGGCGGCCATCCCCGCGCCGCCTGGGGAGGCTCGGGCGGGGTTCGCGGAGCTGCGAGAGTGCGAGACGAGACGAGACGAGTCCGACCGCGGGCGCAGCCGAGAGATTTTCCACGCCTGGGCGTTAGCAGCCCGTCGCATCGCGGGTGGGGTGGGCCGGGAGGAAGCTCCGTGGGCTCCTTGGCGCTGTAGGCAGGCGAGGAGAACGGAGAGATGAGAGCAGAGGGTAAAGCGGAGGTAAACAATCCGCAGGTTATCGAGGCTGGACGGCCCCCGGCGCGGCGGCACTGCCGGTGTGGGGACGTCCCCCGGCAGCGCGGGCCCCGGCGGGCAGGGGGCTGTGGGGAAGCGTAATGGCGGGAGCCGCGGTGGGTTGCTCGTGGGGGGCAGAGAGGCCGCCTCCGGCCCAGGCTCTCGCCGGGCGCCGCAGTGACGGCGGGTGGGGGGTCTCGCCCGGAAAGCCTCCGGGTGGGGCGGGGGGAGATGGAGGTAGCAGGGGCGGCGGGGCTCCCTCGGCCGGAACCGTCGGAAAGTTTGGAGCTGCCCGAGGGGCTGGCGTCTGCCCGCTGCTGCTGTGGAACAGCCCATGCCCGCCTCGTTCGTAGGCTGCAAACCTTTCCTTGAAGGCAAAAGGGGGAAAGTGGCAGCGGCCGGAGCGGCAGCGGGTGCCGCAGGCTGAGCTGTGGGCGCGGAGAGAGAGATTCCCGTCCGTCTGTCCGTCTGTCCGTCCGTCCGTCCGTCCGTCGGGAACGAAATGCGCGCTCACCAGCTCGGGGATTGATTTTGTTGCTCTTGGGTTTGGGTGTTGTTTTTTTCGTTAATTATCATATTAAAATTTGAGACTTGGTACTGTTGCAGTTTTATGTAAGTATTAGAATCACTCTCCCAGGAATGTCTAAACACATGCTGGAAACCGAGCGGCTTTTAAAAATCTAACAAGAGCTTTGGTAATTGTCTGCTCAGTTGGTCTTTTATTTAGAGTTCAGGTAGTGTGCAGAGGAAATATGGGCTCACAAAACACCCTCTGCAGAGCGAGGCACTAATACCACAGTTGAATTTTTTTGTCCATCATTACTGTCATCTGTTGCTTTTTTGCTTTTTTTTTTTTTAATAGTGCATTTCTTCACTCACCACTTTCAGAAATAAAGTTTTTAGTTGTAGACATAACACCAAGCCATTGCCTAAACAGAGAAACCGCTTTTGAAACAAGTATTATCTTTAGAGGTGAGCAATGAGGAGAGACCATAGGGGTATTTTATTCTTACTTTCATCTCTTTAGTTTTCCATGTGAAGTGGGGTGGGTTAATTACTCTCTAATCTCTCTTGTGTTCAGGGAAAAAAATACTCTTCTTCCTTGGGGGGGGGGAGAAGCCTTTCATCATATGGAAAGCAACAGCATTTCACAACATGTGACTTACTTAGTTGAGGTGTCTACACAGAGGTGAAGCAGTAGATTTTATAGGTTTTTGGGTTTTCTTTTTCTGAACATGAAAGAGTGATGGTTGTCCTTACAAGTAAGAGACCAAATTACAGAAGAGGCTTCTAGGAATGTGGATTCCAAGACTTCCCATCGTTCTGTAATGAAGCAATTTCTTCTTAACAGATTTTAGTTTAGTTCTTTAAAAAAAATAATAATACAATATATTATTCCTGAACAAACATATTACTAGTAAAATAGTTAAAACCCAAGTAGCGTCGGTGGTGCCTTTCTTCATATATATATATATATATATTAGCAGAATATTATGAATGAAAATTTATTTAAAACCAACCAAAAAAAAAAGAACAGTGGCACTATTATAATAAAAACCGTTCCCAAAAATTAAGTAAGTTTTACACAGCCAGCACCTCTGGTTTTCACATGTGCCATGCAGGTCTAGATAGGACTAGGTATGTGTATATCTAAGTGCATGACTATGCTTACTGAAAGAACATGGAGTTTCCTTTACATAGTTGTATCTTGTGTGTAGGTTTAAATGCATCTGCTTGTTATATGTGTGTGTCAGGCATACACACTCTGGAAAACTAAAAAAAACTAAACATGTGCATTTAAAAGGAGATGCATTCTACAGCTATCAGCCTTTGCTCAAGGTAATAACATGGTTTTAGAAGAAGTTATGTCTTTGTTCACTGTGTAAGACTTTGTTAACATTATGGCTGTTTAATTTGTCCTGAACAGTTTCTCACCTGTTGTTCTGTGACACCTTGGATATGATTGGTTGGCACCAAGTGGTGGAGTTTTTTGGGCTTTGGTTTTGGGTTTTGTTTTTTTGGGGGGGCAGGGGGTTGGGTGTTTTTTGTGGGTTTGTTTTGGTTTTGTATTGCTTCAGCTTTGCTGTTTAGATGTCACATAGTTAACCACTACCTGACTAGTAACCACTTACCTGAAGTTAATTAACTTCACCTTGGAATATGAAATTTTGAAATTGTTGCTGTTGAAGTTTTGTTGCCTTTCCTAAAGTGACTCATGCCAGTAAGACAGAAAATTGAGGGGAAAAACAATTGAGAAACTGGAGGTTACAAATTTATGTGCTGAACCAGTTATGTTTCTAATCACATTACTGTATTTCATAATAGATAATCAAATCTCTGAGAGATCTGTTCTGCTTGAAGGCAGGGAAGGTTGTGTTTTTAACACTGTAATCATCAGACAAGACTGTTACTGCTTTCACCACCACCACCACCCCCAAAATACATGCCACATGCTTTTCTGAGGGACGTTTTTGAAATCACACTTACATACACATTTCAGGAGAAAAAGTTATTTTGTGTAAATTACATTAAGAGTTCAAGATGGAGAAGACTACTTAATATTTTAAAACTACTGTTTTTTCAGTACCTCTTAATGTCTTCCAGATTTAAATGGACCTGTAAAAATAGTGTTTGTTTGCCATTGCAGAAGGTCAAGCCCAGAAAGCTAACAGTATCCTGATCCACCTAAAAAGAAGTGTGGCCACGAGGTTGAGAGAGGTGATTTTTCCCTATTAGTCCATGCTCATGAGTTCTCCTCGGAGAGCAGAGTGTCCATCCCTGGAGTCCCCAGTACAAGAAGGACATGCACTGGTTAGAGCTGGTCCAGAGGAGGGTTACAGAAGTGGTCAGGGGGGTGGAACACCTCTCCTATAAAGAAAGGCTGAGAGTTCAGCCTGGAGAATAGAAGGCTCCAGGCAGGCCTGATTGAAGCTTTTCAGTGCTGAGACACTGGAAAAGGTTGCCCAGGGAAGCTGTGAATGCCCCATCATTGGAAGTGTCCAGGGGATGGGGCTTTGAGCAACCTGATCTAGTGAAAGATCTCCCTGCCTGTGGTTGGAGGGTTGGACATGATGATCTTTAAAGCTCCCTTCCAGCCTAAAAAGTTCTGTGATTCTGTGGTTTTTTTTTTCTTTTTTCTTTTGTTTTTTTCCTGAGAAATAGTCTTCTTTAGTATCAGTATAATAGTATGTTTTACATTCATAATTTATGTTTTTATTTAAAAATACTTGAAGTGGAGCACTGCACAAATAAGCATAGCAAGAGCAGAATATCTTCAGCTTATTACTCAAAAAATCAATTTGGAGAAAAATAGATACTAGACACTTCTTTGTTGTCTTCCTTTCTTTTATTTTTTCTTAATGTTTTATGAATTTCATTTACCCTCCATGCTCAGTTAGCAGTTTTTTCTTTTTTTGTCTCACATATCTTAAATTGTACTGTGAAAAGAAAAAAAAACTGTCTGAGAAAAATTAGCCAGGGTTTTCTGTTATTGATGTACAGAGGTAGTCTGAGGGAGTTCTTATTTCTCTGGCGCTCTTCCTGCTTTTCTGTTTTTATTAATTGAAAGTAATATTCAGAAGTTGAGAGCTGCTCATATAGATTAACATCTCAAAGTCACATTTATGTGTATCTTTAACTCTTCTGTTTTCCAAAGGAGAGAATTACCATGTTTTTGCATACGACAAACACTTCTTTGGACCTAAAGCTAATTTGTAGTACTGCTAGTATCCTTGAATATTCTTTAAGGATTTTGTTAAAGTTGCTTAAGAGACATATTCATTTAGTGTTTTTTCTTTGATTTATATTTTAAATCTGGACTCTGATTGTTGAAGGGTAATTGCAGTAAAAATATGTGAACAGGCTGTAAATGGATTACTGCAGGGAAGTTGGAAGTTCTGTGTGCTGGATGCCTGGAATCCTTCCTGGCTTTAATGTAGTGGCTCTTGGAACTTTTCTCATTCAGTTCTGTACTGACAAGAAAAAAATGTGTTCTCTAAAAGTAAGTTTTATGCTAGTGCATAAACTTGCACCTAGGAATCAATGTTTGCACACAGCCTGCAGTGTAGTAACATTATTCTTTGACAATAAGTTAGTGTAGTTTAAATATTACATCATGACAACTGAGGCAGTGTATTATAAATTACTTATAAAGTAGTTCTTATGTGCAGGCTTCTGTGCTGAAGAAAACTTTAATAAATTTCTTGGGGATTTTCCATACTTACAGGTATTTCCCAGTGGTTTGTGCTTACCATTTCAACATACCTGATGAATTTAGAGGACCCTTGATGTGGAGAATTCCATATCCTCTCTCCACCTAACTGAACACAGCAACTTAAGGGACAGGGGCAATGGCAAAAAGTTCCTGCCCAGTGCAGTAGCCACATCTTCTCTGTACCTGCTCCACCTTGTCACTTTGCCACCTTACCATAGGTGTGAGGCTCTGCAAGTGGAAACAAAGAGTAATGAGGACAATGGCTCATTAAGCTTAGAAGTGTCACTGAGGTTAAGTTGGCCTGTGCTCTGCATCAAAAAAAGTTCTCCTAAAGAAAGGCAGATGAGTCGTTGTTGTAGGAGAGTCCTTTCTGAAGGGAGCAGAAAGTCCCATAGGCAGACTGGGCCCACTTCTTAGGAAAGCCTGTGGACGCCCTGTGGCCCAGGTTAAAAATATGAAGAGAAAGCTTCATGCTCAAGTATGGCCTTCAGATTACTATCCATCATTGTTTTTTCAGGTAGACAGCAATGAAATTGCAACAAGAAATCTGAGGGCAATCGAGAGAGACTTCAGGGGCTTGACACAACTTGTAAGGAGTCTGGACCTCAAGTAGACCTGGTCCTCTCTCCTTGTAGTTAAAGGCAATGATAAGGAAAGAAACTTGGAGGAGCAGTAGATCAATACCCGGCTCTGAGCCTGATGTCACCATCAGAATTTTTTGGGTTTTGATACATGACAGCAGTCCTGCTTGCAGCAGACAGGGTCTCAAAGTGGGAAACAGATCTTTGCACAGGAGTTAGGCTCACTTAAAGAGCCTTAAAATAGATTTGAAGGGAGAAAGAGATCAAGCTAGGCTCACTAGAAATAAGCCTGGAGGTGTCATTCTGATGGTACAGTTTAGTGATGAGGTCCTTCAGCCTGCCATCTCAGTGGAAGTAGGAGAGGGAGATCCATGCAGTGGCAAAGACACATGGGATATCGATGTGTTATAAATTGCAGTTGCTAGCCCGTGTTCTCGTGGAGGATGTCAGCTTGCCAGATGTCTGCTGAAAATACAATACAGTGGAAAGGAAGCAGTCTAGGAGGTTCCTGGAGCGTGAGGAAGATAACTTCCCGACTCAACTGGCGAGTGAGCCAAGAAGGGAAAGCACCCCACTGCAACTATTGTTTGTGAACAGACAAGGACTTGTGAGTGATGTGATGGTTGGAGGCCATCTTAGACATAATGATCACACAGTGGTTTGGGGTTTTTTTGATTCTTGAAGAAGAAAGGAGTGTGGCTGACAGAACTGCTACCTTGGACTTCTGGAGGGCAGACTTAGGCCTGTTTAGGCATTTAATGAGAGTTCCTTGAGAGGCAGTCTTGAAGGGCAGAGGAGTCCAGGAAGGCTGAACAATCTTGAAGAAGGAAATCCTAAGGCACAGGAATGGGCTGTCCTCCCATGCTGAAAGATGAGCCGGCAGGGAAGGCCAGTCTGGCAGAACAGAGACCTTTGGCTGGAACTCAGATGAAAAGAGAGTTTATGACCTTTTGAAGGAAGGGCAGACAACTAAGGAGGACTTCATGGATGTTTTGAGGTTATGAAAGGAGAAAATTAGACTGGTCAAAGCCCATCTAGAACTTCATCTTGCTAATGCCATAAAAGAAAATATAAATGTTTCTATAAATAGATTAACAAGAAAGGGAGGGCTAAGGAGAATCACCCGCCTGTACTGGATGCAGAGAGAAACATAATGACAAAGCATGAGATGTTTAATGTCTCATTCTTTAATAGTAAGGCTTGTTCTCTGGGTGCCCAGACTACTGACCTGGAAGACAGGGAGCAGAAAGGAGAGCCTGTAATCCAAGGGGAAATGGTTAGTGACCTGCTACACCACTTTTGCACGAACAAATCTGCAAGGCTGGATGGGATCCACCCAGGGGTGCTGAGTGAGCTGGCAGATGTGCTCAGCAAGCCACTTTTCATCATTTATTAACAGTCCTGGCTAACAGCAGAGGCCCCAGTTGACTGGAGGTTAGCAAATGTGATGCCTATCTACAAGAAAGGACGGATCTAGGGAACTACAGGCCTGTAAGTTTGGGCTTGGTGCTGATGAAGGTTATGGAACAGATCGTCTTGGATGCACCTCATGTGGTGCATACAGCTTAACCAGGTCATCATGCCAGTCAGCATGGTTTATGAAAGGTAGGTCCTGCTTGACTTAATCTGATCTGTGACAAGATGGCATGCTTAGTGGAAAAGGCTGTGGATTTTGCTTACCTAGACTTTAGTAAAGCCTTGGGACACAGCTTACCTCGACATTCTCCAGGAGGAACTGGGTGCTCATGCTCTGCTGGGTAAAAAAACTTGACTGCGTGGTCAGGTCCAAAGAGTTGTTCATGGAGTTAAACCAGTTGGTGGCCAGTGAAATGTGATATTCCCCATGGCTCGGTATTGAGGACACCCTGTTTGGTATCTGTCAGTGGTCTGGATGGAGGGGATCAAGTGCATGCACCCTCAGTAAGTTTGCAGACAACACCAAGTGGAGTGTCAGGCTGGGTTGATAGGCTGAGGCCAGTTGTGTGAGATTCAACAAGGGGAAGTGCTGGGTCCTGCTCTTGGGTCACAGCAAACACATGCAACACTATAGGCTTGGGAGGGGTGGCTGGAAGCCTGCCCAGCAGAAAAGGACCTGGGGGTGTTGGTTGAAAGCTGCCTAAATATGAACCAGCATTGAGCCCAGGTAGCCAAGAAGGCCAATATCATTCTGGCTTGTATTAGAAACAGTGTGGCCAGCAAGGCTAGGTGAGTGATTCTTCCCATGTACTCAGCACTGGTGAGACTGCATCTTGAATCCTGTGTTCAGTTTTGGGCCCCTCACTAAAAGAAGGATGTTGAGGTGCGGGAGCATGTCCAGAGAAGGGCAGTGAAGCTGGTGAAGGGTCTGAAGAACAAGTCTGAGGAGGAGCAGCTGAGGGAACTGGGGTTGTTCAGTCTGGAGAAAAGGAGGCTAGGTGGAGATGTTAACACTCTTTACAACTACCTGAAAGAAGATTGTAGTGAGGTGGGGGTTTGTAGCTTTTTCCAACTAGAAAGTGACAGGACAAGAGAAAATCACAGAATCATAGAATCATAGAATTGTCTGGGTTGGAAGGGACCTCAGAGATCAAGTCCAACCCTTGACCACTACCGCTGCAGTTATTAAGACTATAGAATCATAGAATTGGCTGACCAGAGGAGATATAAATAGGATATCAGGAAAAAACTTCTTCACCAAAAGGGTTTTCAGACTGCCTAGGGAAGTGGTGGAGTCACCATCTCTGGCAGAATTTAAAAGATGTGTCGATACAGTGCTTAGGGTTTAGGGGTGGACTTGGCCATGCTGGTGAGCCTGATGATCTTAAAGGTCTTTTCCAGCCTAAATTATTCTGTGATTCTGACTTCTGTGATGTAGTTTGCCATGTGATGTGGCATTCTGCTACCTCTATGTCTTTGCTGCATTTAGGTTTTCCTGTTCTCTGTAACAAAAATGACAACAAAAAATAGGCATTCAATTTTGATCTATGTTTTTCTTGTGAAAATAGCACCCTAGAAGTATACAATTAAATAAATGAAAAAGACATCTGAAAATACTGCAGTTGCCAAGTTTGATGGAATAAGGACTGTCATGTCATGTGGGAGTCAAAAGGGTTATATTCATTTTAAAGGAGTATTTTTAAACTTCTGTGAACCATGTGGTCCTTGCTTTAGAATAAAGGCTGTGGTCAAAACCACAGTCCGGGCATTTCCAAGTCACTGTGGTATTTTGAGTGAATCCTTAGTTTGCTGAAATTATTTTAACTACTCCAATTATATGTACAGCTGACAGTCTGTAAAGCATAGGCATAACCCTCTCTCACTTTAGTGTTCTGAAACAAAGTACAGTTTAGAGGAAATGATCAAAAATTACTGATTTCTTAACCATCTGCAAGACTGTATACAAGTCAGTTTAAGGACTTTGGCTCCTAGGTGACTGGACAATAGGCTTTGAAAACCAAAAGAACCTGAAGAGTTACTTTGCTATCAAAGAGACCAATTGGTTGTAGGTTATTCTCTCAAACAAGAAACTAAATCACCACTTGTATACCTCCTACATATAACTTTAAGAAATGCTTGCAATTTGGGGACGTTTTTCTGTAATGTAAACAAAAGCAAAAGCAGGTTTTTTTTCAGGAGTCATTATCAGAGGTAGGAAGATAATAAATGCTCAATAAAGAATAGGTGTATTGCTTGTTTTCAAGGTCTAGATTAATTTAAAGTAATAAATATATTTCATGGAGGGAGACTTTTTCTTCTTCAGGTACAATCTTTAAATCTGATGCTTTTAAGTTCTTTTCGATTTTTGCAAGTTAACAGAAGTATAACTTACCTATCAGGGGGTTATTTAAGTCATTGAACGACTTTGGCAACTACTAATGAGATTTATGTTATTTCTCTCCAACACTGTGTCTCTGCTGTATCTTGTAGTAGCTGTTCTTAGTGTTATGTTGGTATTTTCTCTGTGTTCATCTGATTTTCCAGCTTCTGAACATTTTTTCTCTTTTTACTGTTTTTATTCTTTCTATCTTTCCCTCCTTATTTTTCTGATCGTTTTTTTTTTTTTCATTGCTGTCTTTTACCTCTTGAAGCAAAGGTTTGTTCCATTGACAGCATGAATGGCTTGTACCTTTGATCTGATCCTGCAGAACATTTTTATGGAGTCAGGATTGTCTTCAGCATGATGTGCTGTGATAATTGCTGGTAAACTGTATTGTACTTACTTGATGCATCTGTCTCACGAGGTTAATTGGACGGGTGACACCTTTTTAGACACACTGTGGTGTTGGGTTGTTTGGTTTTTTTTACCATTGTCAGTGATTTGGCACTTCTGTGCAAGTAAAAATTCTTAACATCTTGGCAGATGGAAACAGAGACGGACACTGTCTTGCACAGGCTGTGAAGCAAAGCACTAGCAAGAAGATCAGCTAGGGGAAAATTAAGTCAAATAGGCAAGTTTTTATGTGAATACCAGCCTGAATTAAGATTTAACTGTAATTCACATAGAATTAAAGGCTATAGGGAGAAAGCATAATTTTGGTTTGACATCGTTTGACTTACAACAGATGATGTTAGCTAGGGGTAACCTTTGAGTCAGGTTATTCAAAAAGTGGTAAAAGGATGATAGTATTGAACTACCAAATTCTTCTGAAATTTAATTCTGTGTTGTCTTAAACAATACTTTAATGTGCTTGAAGAATGTTGGTGATCTCTCTCTTCCTCCCCATGCCCCTTTTTTTTTTAATTAAAGATGAGAAAGGGTAGACCTTTGGAGGTTTTAAAGCTATATTTGGGAGAATACCTTTAAAATATAACAAAATCATGTAATTATGTGTGTACTGTTGGCATATTTGTTGACTATTTTATATACTCTGTATTCAGTTGTAGTTAAATGTAAACATAAGCTGTAAACTGATTCTCTGCCCCAAGTATCTCACCTGATGATCAGTCTTCTTGGAATTTAGCACAGAAAATAAGGAGATTTTTTTTTTTAATAAATATAATTCTTCTTTAAAAACAGGCCCTGCTCATTCTTATAGCAGGTACTTTAAGGAACTGTAGGAACATCATGTCCTGTTCCTATGCATCTGGTTTTGGTCCCAATTGTAAATTACTGCAAATTAAATAATTTATTGGAGAAAATTGTGTTTGTTATATTTATTAGTTTGAGCTGTGTTTAGAGTCCATTTAAGAACTCTTCTTCAAGGAGCTTTCACAGATTTTAATTGGGTTAGTAATACCTCTCCTCCCTTTTTTATTTCAAATGGATTTCTAATAGGACTTGTGAAGTAAATTTTGGTGTATGTCTGTGAACCTTGTGCAGCAACTGAGCATTTTTAGGTTGCAGAGATGAGGCACCAATGATGATAATGGAAATATTTCCTGTTATGAACAAGCCCTTGGAGAAATAGCTGAACAGATATGAGAAAAGATGATAATACATACTTGTATGTGTTTTTTCACTACCATTGTATTAAATACTGGTTCCATTAAAATGTATCTATCCTGTTCTTAAGAATAGGAATTTTAGAACTTATGATTTTCTAATGAACTCTTCTCTCTACTATGGGTTTGACTGTTACTGTACTGCTGTGGTATGCTGATGTGTATTTTTTCTTTATAATTTTACTAGCTAATAGGTGTGTAAGGTATAAAAATATATGCAAGGCTTGATGCACATCAGGACATTTTCAGCAGTAGCAACCTGTAAATGCTGTTGCAATACAATTTTCCTCTGAGATGTTGTTTTTCTTATTACCTTGCCTGTGTAAATTATTTGTGGAATTTTTAATTTTTTAAGGATTTTCTTTAAATCCAGGTGGCTCTGCTGTGTTCTGGATCTCTAAGCAGCTGGAGTACAAGCAAATGTATTAATCTTCAGTTAACTCTGTTAGTTTGAAAGACTGCAGGTAAACATGTAGAAATGTAGGGCACAAAAAATTTCTTTAGTCTATCTAAAGGGTGAATTTCATCAGTCTCTTGAAAAGGCTGCTGAATTATGAGGACCAAAGTTCCAGATGTCCTAATAATGCAATTTAGTTTTAAAGAACTGTTGCACTTTTGTTCTCATTTGCTAAGTAGTTGAAGTTCTCTTTGTACCCATGAGGTGAGGATTTTGTAGTTCAAATCTCATACCTTAAGGCACAGCTATGTAGGCACAGACTTCATCACAGCAGAACACGAGGTTCTTCAGCAATGATCTGAGACATTCATTCTGTGAAAACAGTTGTACAAAACTGTAATACTAAATAATCTAGGTCTGTGCAGCACTGTTACATACAATTCTAAGATGAAGCATTTGCTCTTTATGAAAGAACTTGAGTGCCATACATTTACTGAAAGTTCGTATATGGAGGTACGTGGCCTGCAGTGCTGAGACATTACCAAGAGCTCCAGCTTATTGCAGTACAGATACACAATGGCTCTTAATTAAAGCCATTTTGCCTTCCTTGCTTCTTGAGAGCCACAGACACAGATACTTTGTGTTTAGTTCTCCATATTTAGAAGGATGTGTTGAAGAGAAATCTTTCGTTGGAGGTATTTCAGTGAGTCACCAAGCACAAATTGCCCATTATAAAACTGATGGGATTGATTTTTTTTGGTGATTTGTGTATTGAAATACAAGTTCTTTGTACTGTCCCACTTATCAACCTGTTAATTAGTTAAAATGAAACTACCTGGTACTCCTTTATCCTTTTCAGGACAAGAAGATTAGTATTCAGTAAGATTAAATAGTGCAGTTTTGCATTTATCATCTTCATTAACTGCCTGGATGCTGGTATCTAATGCAGCATCAGCAGCCTTGTCGGTGACAGCAGGCTGTGTGTGCTGGAGGGCAGGGCTGCTCTTCTGAGGGACCTCAACAGACTGGAGAAAGGGGCTGAGAAGAACTTCCTAGTGTTCAACAAAGAGTTTGAGAATTGAAACTAAATAAACCCTACACAGTAGTGCAGGCTGGGTACCAGTGATTAGAAAGCAACATAGCAGCAAATGCTTTCCTGGTGGACACCAGGTTGAATGAGGCAGCACCATGCCTTTAGGTAGTAAGAATGAAGCCAGTAGCTGACAGAAAGGTGTTTCAGTCAGTGTGGCATTTGTGTGACTGCATCTGGAACAGTCGAGCTCTGCAGTCCCTGGTGTAGGAGGGATGCAGCCATACTGGAGCACATCTAGAGGAAGATCACAAAGATAATTAAGGGGCAGGAGCACATAAGGTAAAAAGAGAAGCTTCAAGAGCTGAGTGTCCTCAGTGTTCAGAGCAGATGAAGAGGAGGATCTTCTTTTCAGTTAATGAGAGGGTACAGAAAAGACCAGACTGTTCTTAGAGGAGCTGGGTGACAGGGCTTAGAGGAAGCAGCAAAGGTTCCAAGTGAATGTTTCAGTTAGACATTAGGAAAAGATTTACAGGAGAGTGGTCAAATGCTGGGACAGGTAGCCCAGAGAGACAGAAGGATCTCTGTCCTTGGAGGTACTCAGAATTTAATTGAGAATGGCCTTGAGCAGCCTTTGTAGGTTGCCCTGGGTAGGGGATTGTGCAGTTGACCTCCACAGGTTCTTTCCAATATAAATAAGGATCCATCAGTTTTCTTCCTTCTCTGCATACAATGGTCTGGCTGAGCTGAAGTGTTTGGCCTAGAGGCTGTGAAGCTTCATAGAGGAGAACAATATGATTGTCTTTTACAAATTCTTATATATGGTTCAAACCAAATTTTTTTACTTGACTTATGCATAGTCAAAGATCTGAATATATTAGTTTAGGTATATGTCTATGCAATGAAATAGACTAATCTGGATCTTTTTTCCTCAGTGTTTTGTATTTTTAAATAGCATTTAGTTGAGTTTTTTTAAAGTAGTATGTCTTTAAAAAAATCCCTGTTATGTGGAAGTAGCCTGATTTCTTGTGCATCCTTTCAGGCAATTAAATAAATGTGGTTTTTTTTTCAAATTTATAAATCTAGGCTTTCTCATAAGCAAGCTGCCAAAAGTTTTTACTTATTTACATAGTAAAGGAATAAGAAGTTAATTTCATTTGTCTGGAATGGGAATTTACCTAAAAAGATACAATTTGGAAGTTTTAGTCTCTGTTACCCTCGATGTTATTGCATATAAAATAAGCAAACCTGAATAAAATGATCACATAATTTTACTGCAAAGGCAAATTTGCTCTTTATTTCATAGAACTACCTTTTAAAGTTCTGTCTCACTGAACTCATTTCAGAAATCCTGTTGATTATTTTTTTCATACATTTCTATTATATATACAATGAGTCAGGAATCAGAGTTTTAAAATCAGTCTTTTGTAAGGTGGTTATTTTATTTGTTTATCCCACCCCCACCCTGCACACTTCTAAACTTCTATAAAATGCAGGTTTGGTGGTCTTTTTTTTTTTTTAAATATAGTTTGCTGTCCTAGTTGATTAAGGAAAGATGATTTACGTGTTACACAAACACTTGATTAAATCCTGGAAATGAGCAAGCTATTGTACAGGTGGATTTTGTGCATTCCTGATTCCTGGAACATTCCAGCCTTGTGCCCTTCTGCTGCAGTATGATACATTTTCTTAGAAACCACCATTTGAAAAGGGAATATTTTAGCTCTATTTCACTTCTTTATAAAGGTATATTTTTTGTTATTAATATTGTTAGTCATGGCTGTTCTGTAAGCTGTTAGGTGCTTCAGAGATGCTTCTTACTTTTACTGTAATACAAATACTGTTCCATTACTCTCATTTTTTGTCTATTGGTGTTTTTCCCCTTTTGAATCTTCTAGAGAGTAGTTTGATGCAGTTAGAACATTCTTCTTGCTATACAGGATGCTTTATGAGTACATAGGGTGACACTAGAGGAGGTATTTAAAGCTGTTTTGTGCTTGTTAAAATTTTCAGAAGACCTCAAGACTTAAATCCTCTAATGAATACATCCACCCTGTTGATAAAGTATTGTTTCTACATGTCCACCAGCAGCTGAAATGTGGTCCATGGATTGTTCCCTATCAATTTTCAATACAAAATGTGGTGCAATAGGATATACAATAAAGGAGGCAAGGAAGGGGTGACTGTGTTGTTAAACATCACCTTTGCCCAAAGTGTGTGAGTGAGGACTGAAAAAGACAATTCTCACCTCTCTCACACACACACACACTCCCCTCAAGATCGTGTTTGTTAGAAAAGCTTTGTGCCAATTTAGTAGAGTTTGTTCTCACCAGAGTCCTTCTGGGCCTCCTGCAGATAAACCAACACCTTTCACCAGTACCTTCTTGTCCAGCTCTGCTTTATGGCTGCCAGAGTAGCAGAGCTTGGATGTCTTTGCCCTCTGGTAAGTTCAGACTCATCTGTGTGCCTGTTGAACAGTGATTTTAGTTGTCATTCCACCTAGATCTTGCTTGCCCAGCATCAGGCACTGGAATAACATCTGCTGCTGCCATTTACAGTCATCTGGTTTTTTGCGCAATGAGATGCTGGACTCAGACAAAGGTACCAGTTCTGCTCACATCTTTGCAAAGGTGAAGTATCAGTTCCTCATTGAGAGCTTGCATCCTGGTATAGTTTGATACTCCTTTGTATGTGGCTCAGCGTGGGTGCAGTTTACAGCAGCCTGTGCTGCTTCTGGTGCTCTGACACCTGTTCTGTATCTGCAGATTTCCACTCTACCCAGCTACCTTCTCCAGTCCATGCTGCATACACCGTACCCTTTTGAATGCACTGCCTCTGTCGTAGTGGTAGCAGATAAAATAATGCTGGACTATGAGAGAAATTTCCTGAAAGCTGTTTTGCCTTTAATGCAGTGGTGCTGATGCACTCCTGCCTTGCCTCCAGCACCCAAACAACTGTGGGCTTTGCACAGTTTGCATTTTGCTAGTGTTTCTGCTTCTGTCTGCACTTCAGTTCCAACAAATACTGTTTTGAAAGTATTTCCACTCTTTGCAGTATGCACTGGTACAAATATTCCTGCATCCCAATCACTGCTGCCATGCTCTGGCCATTTGGACCATCAACATCCAGGAAAAAAAAACAAAAAACAAAACAAAAAAAAAAAAACAAAGGAGGGAACTGATCTGAGTTATAATTATTGAGCATGTCTTTGCAGTTGCAGAGATACATGCCAGTACAAAACAATAGCAAGTGCTGGAATATGGATGAGCAGAAGGGATGGATTAGAAACAGAAGGGGCAGAGTCAGCTCTGGTGTCACCTAAAACCACTTTAGAAACTACAGTCTTAAGTTTTTTAACATTAGTGTCATAAGAAGATAATGGAGGCAATGTCCAGCTTGCTAAGTTCATGCTTCATAATAACTATAGTATATATATTTATAACTCTCCTATATATATAAGCATATATTTAATTTGTGAAGTCTGGAAGAGGTAATGCACTAATTTAGGCAGCAATAACAGGGAACGTGACCTGGGAGAGGAGAACAACCCAAGACAGGAACGAAAAGTGTAGGAGGAAAAGAACTGCACTTGTGATGTGGGATTTTTTGGGACAGGGAGGTTCTCTTGTGGTTCTCTCAGCAGGAAGAACTGTTCTTAAGTGCCTGTGTGATACACTGGAGCAGGTTTTTCCTAAAGAGGTCACCAGGAGATTCCTGAGCATCACAACACTGCAAGCTGCTGAAACAAATGGCTGGTTCTCCCAGCCATTCTCTTCTTAAGTCTCATCTACCACAGCTTGCTTTTGCTCCCACAGAAGTGTGCAGTGAAACTGGCAGTGGGATTCTTCTTCTAAAAAACTTTTTATTCTTGGGCCTTACCTCACCATCTCACTTTTAGTCAGACAAATAGAAATTCTGCCAGTATCTCACAAATGCTGAATTGGTAATTGAACTTTTCCTAGTGATGGGTCAGGTTGCTGAGGAACAGCATTACCAGTCATGGCAGAGGAAGGCTAATGGGTTTGCCAGGCTGAAGGAGAGCCAGGGTGACTTGATTGACAGCAGTTAAGTCTGCTTTTTTTAAATAAGCAGGCTGGATTCCATAGTCTCAGGTGGTTCTGGGCCTCCTTTGGCTGTGTGTCTGCTGTCATTGCTTTGCAGCCAGGCTTGGTAGACATTGACACAGAAATCTTACCTTATGTGAGGAGGCAGGCAAGCCTTACATGGAGGTGGCAGGAAGGGAATGTATGTCCTAGTCACAGTACTGCCACCACGGTGGGGAAAGCCCATGTGAGGATGTCCTCTGTGACTTTGTGAGCAGAGTTCAGAAATAGCACTGGCTAAGAACCTCCTGTGTGGTGTCACTGACACCTCCCGAGTCAGGAGGATGACCTGGATCTTTCTGTTCCGCAGGACGTGTCTCACTAATGAGTAGCAAATAAGGGACATAGAGGTCCTAAAAGTCACCTTGCCTAACCAGAAGTACCAGACTCACTGGTAAGCTGGTTTATGTTTGCAGCAAAGTCAGCCATTCTTTTCACATGACTCTGAGAACTATATGGAGCAGATGTGGAAGGAACAGAGCCAGTGAGGAACACAGCCCAGGCTGTGTTAACTCCACGTTACATATTTTGATACTATATGGGCTCATGGGCAAGCAGTATTAGAAGTAAAGGGTATATGAGAATGGTAAATGCTACTTTTCAGAACACATGCTTGGTGGTACAGTAATAGGGTGTATAAAGAGGTAAGTCAGCAGCTTTTAATCAAAAACCAAAAAAAACTGCAAAAAAACCCCCTAACAACTCCAATATCCCGCAAAAAGTTGAATCAATGGACAAGGAGTAGGTGATCTTGCCTACTGGAGACCAAAAGGCAAGATCCAAAGGCTTTTGCTGAGGGGACAGGTAAGCATTACCATATGACCATTAACAATCGGATATTAAATGGGGTTAAATCTGGTACCTCAGGTGATCTGGTTTTACAAGGATCCATCATAACTGTCAAATTACAGTCTAAATCTTTTTATATTGATTCCTTTTCATTAAACTGCAGCATTCTGGTTTTAAAGCATAAAAAGAAAGTATTTCCTGACTGGTATGTTAGAGTGTGTAATTAGTATTGAATGCTTAAGTTTGTTTCTGGATGGAAGAATTTTCTTCTTCATATTGGGAAGGTCAGTGAAATTTCTCAGGTATGCTTTGGTTATTCATGTGTTTTATCCAAGGAGATGTCATCTTGTTCTTGCACAGCCAACACCAAGTGGAGAAGAACTAAAATAACTAGAGTGACAAAGTTTACAGACTACAAAAGAGCACGGATGGAGGGAAATTTTGGAGAGAGGGGAAACTTTTCTTTGCATTTTTCCTTTTAGTGCTGTGAAGAAGAGAAGAGTAAGGAGAAGCAAGGTCTGAGTATGTGATGCCATGACTTAGCCAGAGTGGAGTTTTCTCATGGAAAAGCTGTGGAGACTTGTTTCAGGTTGTTTTTCCTCCATGCACATGTGGTTTTCCTTAGTGAAGTTTTTGATAATTAAAACTCTGTGAAGCCCCTGCATTTTATCCTGTTTAGCTTCTCTTTCAAGAACTAACATGGACTATTGGGGGTGAGTTAGCATTCTGCAATTTTTTAAAGAAATTCCAAGGCAGGCTTGTGGAACAGCAGATGTGTAAGTGTGTTGACTGCTCATGGAGTAGAAAAGATGTAAAAAAGGACCAAATTAGCAGACATGTGGATAAATGTGGTGTCTGGGGGAAGAGTAATGTGCCATTGTAAATGAAAGTCTGCTCTCCTGAACTTACTTAAATTCTTTTAAGAAGTTAGCAGGGTAAATGCATGTGTTATAATCTGCTTGGATTTTTCAAAGGGAATTTCATGTGATCTCTTGTTTAGAAATCTTAAAGAGTACAAACAGCTTTAGGAAAGAGGACAGGTCCATTGCATGCAGAAGTCACTGGTTAAAAGACAGAAAATAGGTGTAAAGAGACAGTTTTCATGATGTTTGCAGGTTACAGATAGAGTCACAGTCACAGTACTAGGACCTGTGCTGTTTAATGTGAGAATAAATGATGGTAAGTAGTGAGATGATAATCTCTAGATGATACTAAAAACACAGTGTTAACTGCAAATGCATTTTATGAGACACAATGGTTAATAGCATATAAAAATCAAAAGAGCTAAAGGTGAAAGATTCATGTGGTTGGGAGAAAAAAAAGGAAAAGTAACCTAAATTTCAGATGTTATTCTCTTAGTTATTATTTTTTAGGAAAAAGATCTTGGGGTTATAATGAGCTTAGTCCTTAGGACCTGTCCAGCAAATAAATCAAATGTTGAAAGAATAGAGAGCATGTTACCACCATGTAAATCCATGCATGCTGCATCCCCTTGTCTGTGGACTCAAAATGGTATTAATGGCATTGGAAACAGATTGAAAAAAAGCAGAGAGGATCCTAAAAGTTGCACAGAATTCATTCCTTAAGAATTCGGGGGGGTTTACAGATTGCTCAGTCTGTAAGATCACATGTAAAAGAAGGAAGATCACATGTAAAAGGTGATATGGTAGGAATCTCCAAAATCACAAGTAGAATACAGAGGGTATAAAGGGGAAGTGTTCTGCTGTCTACCTCTCAGTTGTTGTAGGCAGTGAAAATGAAATATAAGAAGTGGCAGGTTAAAAACAGATGTTTCTTCACAGTGAATAATTAAGCTGTGAAATTTCAGGATGCTGTGGCTGTTAAATTTTTCCATAGATTCTGGGCATTTCTTAACAAATTATTTGAGGAAAAATGTATTGCAGGTTATTAAGAAAAAACAGCACATCTAGCTGAAAAATTAATCATGTGGTAAAGTGCTGAAGACTGGGAAAGTGTTGTGGATAAGTATCAGTTCAGGGATGCCCAATGTTTGTACATTTCATTGGTATATTCTGCTGACAACTCTCTGGTCAAGGTACTAGATGAGAAGTATCTGATCTAGTATGGCCATTATTGTAATAATTTGGAAACAAAATTAAAAAGAAAAAGGCATATATTGGTAACAGCAACCTTTTAACAAAAATTGTATATAATATGTATTTGAAGTCTTAAAACCAATGAAAATTTTGCTGCAACACAGACAATGCTTTTTCATGAAAGCACACAATAAGTTGTGTTAATAAATGTTGACATGTGAACAGTAGAAGTGGTAAACAACATTGTTAGAATTGAAGATATAATATAGTTGTCATTAATAACATTTGAGTGTATGTATAATAAAAGTCATCGTCAGCTTGCTTTAAGCTAATGTCCTGAAATAGAATTGCTGTTAGGGAATAGAATTCTTTCAAGGTAGTAATAAGCTGATTTTTCTCCATTTAGATTATTGGTATTTATTCCTAAGAAAAATTCACCTTTATTCTTAAGGATCAACACTTTTTTTTTTTTCCCCCAGTCAGTCTGAAATAACTTGTAACTTGTAGGTCTTGCCAGACCTACAGTATTTTAAAATATATATGCTAGCCCTTCCAAACCTACAGACCTGAAAAAAACTGTGGGTTTTGCTATTATATTTTTGAAGACTTTTCTAATTTTTTAGATTCTCTCTCTTTTTTTTTTTTTTTTTTTTTGTCTCAGTATTGTAGCTACAAAAAGCTCATTCAAGTTTTTGCTTTCTTAGTCTACTGTAGAAGCTAGGTAATTTTTCAGGTTTCCCAACTGAATATCAATTGAGCCTGTTATCTCAAGAACACATTGGTTCCAAGAATCTATTATAATTTGGAGTGTTGGACACTTATGGATACAAGCAATAATGACTCTCATGAGTAATTATTGAATGACAAATTGTGATTTCAGGACATGGTCAGTCGTTTAGTTGCTGCACTAAAATTTCTTCCCTTAGCACATTCCTCATTGGCCAATTAAACTTTTTACAGCTCTCTGTAATATATAGGACTGTTAGCAGGAAAGATAATGGATTATGTCAATTTCTGAGGCTGCATTCCAGGAAAACAATTTCTCTGTAGCATGTAGAAAATAGTAAATAGAACTGAGGAATGCAACTCCTGCAGTAGCCCTTACTGTTATCAAAGATCCTTCATTTCTCAGTACCCAAAACCATGCTCTCTTTCTTATGGGAAAAATCATGTATCCTTTCATTAATTGAGGCAGTAGTTTTCATGCAGAAATTGTTGCTCTACACCTTTATCTTTTGCTGTACCAGCTAGGTCAGACATGTCTTTGATCTAATAGTTTCAGATCAAATTTCACTGAGATTGTATCTTGCCCCAGATACCTTTGAACAGCCTTTCTGTCTGCCTCCTCTGAGGTTTTAGCACAGCCGTAGGATGATGTCCAAAGAGATATCTTGATGTTGTTTTACTCCAAAATCATGGAATTGCCATTAAATTATTGCACTGGGGATAAAGACAAGTTTTTAAAGATTTTGTGTGAAGAAAGAATAATCTGATTATATTGGCCTGTTAGTGAAGTGTGGTATGATGTAGCCTGTATGTTAAACCATTCCTGGCTTTCTGCAACAGTATTACAATAATTTAAAACAAAAACCTACTGCAAACTTGTTAGCCTTAGTCAGTACAAATGCCATTTGATTCGTTAGATAAAAGAGCACAGATGTGCTTTTATTGTTATGACATAAGCAGAAATTTTTTTGTTTTCACATGTAATAAGAAAATGAAACTGGATGCAATAGTGAAATGTTCCAGCTACACAAGATGTAAGAACTACTGACCTGAATGTTGTGGGTTAGAATACAAATAATGGGTTAATATTAAATGCTTGCTGTTCCAGAAAGACCATAAGAGAAAAATGTAACAGGACTTTTAAAAGAACAATTTAAAAAAAAAAAAGAAAAAAAAGATCTGTTTTCACTAATGTTCTTTTGGCATGTGAGCTGAAGTGTATGCCAGGCAGGAGTGAGCAGAAAACCACTCCCAAACTTCTCAGCAATATTATTTGTGAAAAGAATATAGAAAAAGTTTAAAAGTAAAAAATTGTTTTATTTATGTCATAGAACACATGCTTTCTTAATTTATGGCTCATATTCTTAATATAAATACTAACTTTAAAAAAAATGGCAACATGTTTTTCTTAAGCTTGGATGTCAGAAAGGTTAGTAATTTTAATCGTCTGTTCATGCTTCACTGTTTCTGAAGGAAGCTTCATTGTCCTCACTGGAGCATTATATTGACAGGTATCATAAGTATATACTTGTGAAAGTTTCAGTGGAAAAAAATTATTATAAGAGACTTACACAGTCTTGATTGTTTTCTAGGAATAAAAAAAAAAGCCAGACTAAGCATTGTTTGTTAAGGACCACCACAATTTACCTACTTGTATAGGCCCTTTATTAAATTGTCCTTTGTGTTCCTGTATAACTCTTCCCAGTTTTGCCTTATTCACCTTGCATGACAGTGGCCCATAGATGATGATGAAGGTTTGGTAGTGTCCTTTCTCCTTTCTGTTTTCACTTACCACCCACTGACTACTGCAAACTGGTTTTGGTTGTTTCCTACATTTTTCTTGCTCCTGGCAATCCAGCCAGGCTTCTTACTTCTGCTGCTCTTTTTCCACTCCCTTATCTGGTTGCCAGCAGGAACAGTGAGAGCGTAGGAGAAATGGCATAACTGCTCTTACTGTCTCCTCTGGCTAAGCTTTGGCCTGAGCCCTGCATGTGATCCCAGAGAAATTTCCACTAACCATCAAGCACTGAGAGCTAAATTATGATCCCAGTGTCTGTACAGTTATTTCTGGTGGAAGCTTCAAGTAAATAGCTCAATTAAAGTCATAAAGATTCTATTACTTGGGTAAAACAGGGTACTTTTTTTAGACTGGTTCTTGAAAATCTTTGTAACATTAAGCCTGTATAGTCTGTTCAGTTTCATGCAATTTTGATGCCAAGTGGCTCAGATTTTGCAAAATAAGGAACTCTGGTAAATTGTATTTCTCTTTACTCTGTGCCTTGTCCTACACAGAAAAGGTCAGCAATAGTGTTTTTAAAAAGAGCAGCAATCATTTGTATTGTGTTGTGATGGTTGTCTACATCAGTCACCAGGTATGCTAATAGGAGAACTGATGGAATTCTTCCATCAGTTCCAAAGTAGGACAACTGTGTGGCCAGGACACAGCTGATGATGATGCTTCTCTCCCGCTCTCCTCCTGCAAGAGCTCCCTAGAGCACTGGGTCCAGCTGCTCTGGGATCTCCAGTAGAAGATGGACATAGATAGGTTAGAGACAGTCCAGAGGAGGGCCACAAAAATGATCATAGTGGTGGAATACTTCTCTAGTGGAGAATGGGTGAGAGTTGGGGTTGTTCAGCCAGGAGTAGAGAAAACTCCAGGAAGACCTTGTTGCAGCATTTCAATATTTAAAGGAGGCTTTATAAGAGAGACTTCTTTACCAAGGGCTGTAGTGGCAAGAGAAGGGGTAATGGTTTTAATTTCAAAGAGGGTATATTTGGACTGGACATAAGACAGAAATTTTTTATCATGAGGGTAGTGAGACACTGGAGCAGGTTGCCCAGAGAATTTGTGGATATTTCACCACTGGTAAGAAGGTTGGTCATGGTGATCCCTAAGGTCCCTTCCAACATGAACCATTCTGTGACTGAAGCTCAGGTTGTTTTGGATTTTTTAAATAAGCTTTATTCTCTCTTGCTATATTTTCTTTCACTTGATTTTTATCTTGAAACAGAAAATCATTATCATGCAACAAGGTTGCAATTGTAATTATACCAGAGGCAAGAATAATATTTGTAAATACGAACTGCAAGTGGCATACTTTAATTAAATTTTGTTATCCACAGCCTTATGTGAATGATTAAACAGTTTGTACTCAGCCCAATATTTCAGCAGTTGTGTTTTCACAAAAGTTAAAAATAGTTCTTCAGGTCATGTGTTTGTGTAAATTAATGTTTGATTAGGTCCAGCATATTTTTTGCCGTTTCTCTGCCAAAGTCAGAATTTTTCTAGTGGGTACATTAAGTATTTTATCATAAGTGCAGAAGTTGCAGTTCTGCTAATTTTCTGTTGCATGCAAGGTGCAAGTGGTGACCCTTGTCCCTACAGCAACCTGAAAGGCTCAGTCTTAGCAATGATGACTCCTGAGATTTTGGGAATTTAGCACCATGACAAGCAGGATATGTACCTCTTTGTCCAGAAAGAGTTGAATAGTTCCTAAGGCTGTCTGTCAAAAGATGTCATAAAACGCTTGTGAAATATTGTGTGGGAAATATATTTTTCTGTGGGAATCTATCTCATTTTAGGCACAATGATATCCTGAATTCTGTGTACAGACTTTAAATGAATATGTTGCTTTGAAGGAGTGCTGACCAGTTAAAGTACTTCTTTGTTAAAAGGAAAAAGATTTGTTCATTCATCTGAAAAAAAAATCAAGATCTCTTTGAAAGATCAGTGAGGTCACATTGTCTTTCAGCTTTATGGAGCACAGAACCAGGATGTAAGAATGCTTCCAGGAAGCAATACAAGTATGTGCGTGTTTGTTTCTAGTCTGCTTGGTTTGTGAGTGTTGTTCATCATCTTTGTCTGACAGCTGAATGTGCTTTCCTCACCTCCCACTTGGATAGCATAGAAACTGATACTTCTTTAATGTAAGAAGAGTAGATTGTACAAAGTTTCAGCCCATAGATACTTGTCAAATAAGGATAATGCACCAACTTGAGATGTACTCCACCACTCATGAAAGCGTGGCTCACTTAAGGGAAAAGGGGGAACTCTACATATATTGCATGTTCCTTGAAAAGTGTGTAATATTCTTTTTGGTGCTTTCAGTTATTTAGGTAATAATAGAGGCATTAGCAGTGAATTATACTTAGTTTATTCAGAAAGTGCAACCATGGAGTATCAGCAGTCTATTGGTAAAGCACTGGTTCTCTCAACTACTGTAGTTATGAGCCTGGAGTCAGTGGTGAGATGCAGTGATTGTTGCTCTCCTCTGACAATTTGAAATACAGCATGGTATCTTGGGAGACTCTACATTGAAAAATTTAGATTTGTTTGTTTCCTTTTATTTTCACTTCATTAAAAATACATTGCAGTTTATAAAACTAGTAGGTTTTGTGCTGAAATACAGTGGCTTTCCCTGTGAATTATTTCTAAGTACAACTATTCTTTTAGAAAGTGGTGGACTTTCTAACTATGTAGAGTCAGGCTATGTATGGTCTGATTGCAGTTAGCTGACCTTGTGTATTAGTGATTCTTACTTAAGATCCACCATGTAGACTGCTTTTATATTTGCAAGATCCAGTGGCAGTGTGACCATGCCAACTGATAATTTTTTCCTATGAAAAAGCTTCCTCAAACTGAGAGACTTCTGCTTCTAAACGTACAAGAGATTTTTAGATTTTACCGTAGAGGAGTGTGCTCCTGTGTTGCCCTCCTCTTTAGTTTTGCTTTCTGTGGATATGCCTTGGCAGACGAAATAGCTTTGTTTTCAATTGTATTACTTTAATGTCACTGAAACTAAGGTTAACATTAAAGCTTTTGACTGGCCTGATGCTAGCAGAGGCTTTCCAGAAGGCTGGCTTTAGGCTCCAGTGCAGTTTGAAACTTGTTCACTTGTCTTTAACACGGCCTTTAAATTGTGTTAAGTGAACAAACATACTTGAAAAATACATTCTGGACTCAGTGAAGGCCAGGTTCAGTGTACATTGGACCTTACTTAGTTTGGTCAGTCAAATTCCATGTAGGGTTTTCTATAGCTGCCATCTTCATTGCTGCTTCCTGTCCTAGCACTGCTCTCCAGTACTGCTTGTCTTTACCTTCAGTTTCTTAAGCAGATCAGTCTGACAGGAGCACACTTTGTGGCAGTTTCACTGTGTTCTGTCTATTGATACTCATTCTGGAGAGGACACACATTTGTCTTGAACTGAACTGAGATGGGCTGTTTCTAATCTTATGTTTTACCAAAGTATGTTTGAATCTTTTCTCCAAGGAGCCTCCCATTCTGGTAGACATGTTGGGGTTCCACCAACACATTGGGGTTGATGTGTGTGGGAGGATAAGAAAAAAACAATCAGAGAAGCACCACACTACCTGAACGGGGCTTCCTGCTGCCAACATGAGAGACATTGCACTGGGTAAGAACATCACCAGTCTCTTGTTCATATTCCTTGGCTTATCATTGATGCTCGCAGTCCTGTGAGTGACCACCTGCTGGTACTTCTTTATATAGGGCCTAGGAGATTCTTGTTCACTTTTGCTTGATGAAAACATGGTGCTATCAGCACTAACCTGTGGTAGAGAAGTCACTTTTATAGACAGTTGATTCAACAATTGTTTTATACACTTTATCAAACATGTACTGAGTTTCTTTAGTCAGTGTAACACTCAATAGTGAGCTTTTTTAAACTAAAAGAATGTGCTTGAGGTAAAATGCCAGAGCTATCAAGCATGCCTGTGTTTAGCATGTCTTAATGTAAGAAAATGTCAATCATTTATTTTTGTGCTGCTTTGCCTTCTGATCTAGACAAGGGAGGTCTTAGGATGGTAGTGGTGGTATTTTACTAGTTACAGATATTTCATATTATTTTAGATTCAGTTAGTTTACTCATCCAGAGCAGTGAAGAGCTAGCCCTGAAACAGTTCTGCTGTATTTTATTACTGGAGCCTAATAAGACCACATTTCATTAAGATGATGAATGGAAGTATTATAGACAACATCATCAAAATTAGTGTAGCAATTACTTTAGCTACACCTATACAGAATTTTTCCCTTAAAGTGATAACTGCTTCTAGTCTCTGCTGCAGCTGTCCCATTGCATCCCTGTAAGAAAACCAAAGCCATGCTTTTTCTCTGCAAACTGGAGTTGTGAAAGAATTATATCTGAAAGAAATACTCTATCTGAAGTAAGGTCTTTATTTCTGAATCAGTGAGCCAAAGTCTGAGTTGTGCAGTAACTTTAAGCCTCTACTTTTATGTTTGTATGCCAGCAAAACTGTAATGTAAGTTGCTAGACTCTCTGCCCAACAAATATATAAAGGAGAAAATAATTATCTCACCATGTGACACCGTTTTATTCAGTTCAATTCTCAACATTATTACTGCTTTTTAACCCTAGCACTTAAAACACAATATTACACTGGTGAATCATTCTACAAAGGCTGAGATACTGGCACATCAGTTATTTTTTTGGTTTGTACTTTGTCTTGTAAAATGCAACACTGAACTTGATAATGTCAAGCTTCATTCATAAGTTAAAGTGTCAGTGATGCTTTCATGATTTACTGTTGATGACTTCAGAACTTCTGGCACAAACCTTAGAATATTTCAGATTATATAAAAAAAACAACACACAACACCAAAAGAAAAAAGCCTCTCCAGCACCCCTTTTCTATAACTCAATTCTCAAGCTTTGCTAGTGCATTTGTTAATTAAAATTTTGCAGTAATGTTCCTCCAGATGCAGATATTCAGCAAGAGCAATTTTCCCTCATCTCTTCCAGCCATTCATAATGTAGGTATACACATTTGAAAGTTCTGTTTTAAAATTTGTTCTTTTAGTAAAGAGAGAATTTTTTGTCACTGTGGTGCTCTTCACTTTGTAGAGAGGGGGCAAGGGAAGGAGAGGAACATTAAACAGGGCCTTTTCTTGCTATGTTTGGGAGAGATCTTAATATCTTGAGAGTTCTTGAATATAACTTCTCACTTGCTTCCTTTGTGCTGGTTTATCCCAGTGCTGACATCACGACGTAACACTCCCCCTAAGTATACCAGGTTACTAGGCTTTCTTCTAAACCACAAACTGTTCATAATTTCCTTCTGGTATATAATTTGGGACAGACTGCAGTAAATATTTTAGATGCTCAGCTTTTAAAAGTGAGCTGTTTAACTCCAGTATCCAAAGCAAATAAAATAGTTACCTTTTGAGCTAACTGTGCTTGAAACATAAGATGATCTTAGAATGCAGTACAGTATTTTATACTTTTGTCAAAAGCCAGGTACTTTTGAAAAACAAGTAATTTTGTTGGGTTTTTTTTTTCCTTTATCCTTTTTGTGCAAGCAGTTCATTATCACTTCTTCTTCCAAGAGTGCAGAAATCATGTAATGTACATAAATTTTAGTCAATCAAGTATTTTATTTATAAAATGTTAAGAATTAAGTATGAGGGGCTTACTTCTTTGAGATTAACTCACCTTGCTATTACACAATTTATTCCACATTTACATTAAAAAACTGCTTTTGTCAAATGAGAAGTACACTTTTTTTAAGCTGCAAATTGTATTCAGACTTTTTAGGGAGTTGCAAACTGTGGAGTTGCATAGTGCTACCCTGTAAAATAGTGGTTGCAAATGACAATTAGATCAATTTTTTTTTTTTTTTTTTGTTTGCATTATATGGATAATAGATTTTTGGTGCAAGAATTATTTTTTTTAAACCTGGCAGCTGTTTTTACTGATTTTTATAGATTTCCTAAGCAATACGTTGTGATACAGTATGTCTCCCTTCCTTTTCTTCATACCCCAAGACACAGAGTGGCTGCTGTGTGGTCACATGGTAGTGCTACAGTCAGTGAGAAATTCTGCTTCAATATTAAAGCAATTCAAATGTAAATTGAGAGAGGTATGTCATCTCATGAAAGACTTGAGTGTTAAATACGTGGTTTCTAAATGAGGGTTAGAAAGTAGCATGTTTGAAAAACACTCATCTGATCACACTTAGACAATATTTTATCATTGACTGTACATTTCCAGCAAGCACCCTGGAAGTATTTAGAAAGAGGAACTCCTCCTAAAATCCTGTTAAGCCATTGCAGTTGTCCTTCTTCAGACTCACTTCTATAATGATGATCATTATAGGGCAGCTGGGCAGCTGGTGCAAGTGTTCTCAAAGTCTCATTGTTACCTGCCCATGTCTTTCAGCATCCACCCTTTTTTCATTTTGTATTGAGTCTTTAGGCTCCTATGATAGTGGCTATCTCTTAGATGATATTTATAGAGCTATCAATGAAAATGTTGCTGTTATTAGTGTTGCCCATAGAAGTAAGCCCATAGAAGTTTTACTGTTCATTGCCAAAGCACAGAGGTGTGATGCCCCTTGCTGAGTCTGCAGGAATCCTTCCTTAGACATAAATATGGGTTGTATAGTAAGAACTGGAACTTCGATTTGGCAATAGGAGAGTACTAAATACAGTTTCCAATTTTTGAATGAGTGTTGATAGTTGATGTCTGGAATTCTGAAACAGTACAGGGTATAATTAGTGAAATTGCATTTAGTTTTTCCCTTGTTCTTTGGTGTAAAAATATGAAATTTGCAGTTTGATAAATATTATAAGGTTATGGTGAAGGTTATGATACAGCTTTTATGTTATCACAGAACTTGAAAATGTAGAAAAGAGGTCTGCCTACCAATCAAATATCTCATCTTTTTCCTGTAAAATTCTGTCAAACTATCATTTGATTAAGATAAAATACTTCAAAATTTTCTTTTTTTTTGTATTGTCATTTTTTTTGTTCCAGTGAGATGTTTTAGTAATATGGTACATCAAAAAATATTGTAAGGATTTTAAATGCTGCAACATTGAGACATAGAAAATTACCTGTGAAAGCCTCGGAGCTGCTGTAACAGTTTTAGCAACCCCTATATTCAGCCCACAGCAGCTCTCCCTCTCCCTGGTGTTGTAGGCTGGCTGAACCTTCCCTGCCACACGTTTCCCCCCTTTCAGGAGGAAATATATGTATTGTATGCACACAGATTTCACAGAGGAGAACATGGGCAACATGTTTAGCATGTTGAGTCAGCTGTTACAGCAGTGTCATGTTATCTCATGCAATGACATCAAAAGGTAGAACACAACTCCAAAATAAGGGTTGTCTCACCAGAGCTTTGTGGGAAAAGGAGATAAAAATAGAGATCACCGAGGCCACTGCTCTTTTCTGACAGCCCTGGAAGCACTGGTGAGATTAGAATGAAAGTGGTCTTTTCCCTCCCTTCATGAAATGTCCTCTCAGAGGAACTGCATAGAGACAGTGCAGGACTCCAGCTGGTAGGATCTCATGCAGAATGGGTTCTGAGCAAAGGGATGTGACACCTGAAAGCAGGTGATGCAACAATGAGTCCATAGAAACAAAAATGTCTTATTACAGCTCTTCCTCAGGTTTCACCAAATCCTTTCATGAGCTGCATCCTCATCCTGATTCTCCTGGATTTCTGCACTTCTGGACCCCTTGGATTCTTGTATTTCTTCTGTCTATAAGGCTGTCTGGGCACCAGTAACTATGCTGGGAAGACAGTGTAGAAGTAGAAGTTTTGAGGTAGTCCCAACCAGTTGAATAGAAGGTACTGAGCAATGAGGCAGCTCTGCCCTGCCTGGTTGTATGTGCCCAACATACTAAATCTCCATTTCTAAAGCTGCTGTGCCTGGCATATTTAGATCCCAGTGTGTGCTTTGTGGGCTGAAAGGTCTGGCATGGAGCAGCCTGAATGGGATGACTCCTGCACAAAAGAGACCTCCTAGAAGGTTCACTGTGCTACCAGCTGCAGCCTGGTGCTGAGTCCCCTGCCTGTCCCTCTGACATAAACCAACATGTGCTCTTTCTGACTGCAGAGCCTGTTAAGCTTCTGCCCCATCTCATGAGCAGAGGTGCTCTGTGTGCCCTGCCTGTATGCAGCTCAATCTGCTGGTTCTGATAAAGATCAGAGGCTGGAGAGCAGAGCACCTGGAAAGTACTTCAAAGTGTTTGTAAGGTGCAGTTGGTTTGTGCTAGTATAATGCCTGATATTGTATGGACCAAGTATTGTTGATGTCTAGGTGTGATTTCAAAAATGGGTTTAGATATTTGAAGGAGTCTGCTTAGAAGAATTGTTAAGGTGAGGCCATGGTAATGCCTGTGTTCACGTGTATTCGTTCTGCTGGCACACAAAAGGTGCCATTTACACCCACCATCACAATCACAGGTGCTTCAAACACATTTGACATGATCTTCTTTAAGAAAAAGCTAAACTGATGTCTGCATTCTTGCATGCTTTTGAAGAATTTTCCCACCTTGTTTAGGAATTTTGCGTTGGATCTACTGTGTTTTGAAATCACTTCTAATTTTAATTACCTTCTCATTCATGGAAATTCAGTGTTTGTCACTGTCTTCTAATACAGGTGGATACTGTCCTTTTTTTTCCTTTTCTGTATGTTCAAAGAGAGTGGTAGTGAAGATGTTTGCACAGTGAGATGGCACAATTTATTAGGGAAAAGATCTCTGAAGAGTTTGGAATTTGTGTGCATACCTAGAAAACATACCTAGAAAGACTTCGGCAATTCCTGCATAGATTTTACAGGGCCTGTGTATATGTTCTCATGACTTCTTACAGTGCTGTAGTTCTGGGTGAATTCATCTAGGGAACTGTATTTTACAAAATAACTGAAATATTTCTCTTTTTAGGCTGTGAAGCATGGTACAGAACCATACAACAAGTGGATGAAGGGGAAAGGAAAAGGTGTCCTTGCTAGCTAGGATAGCAACATGGGAAATACAACCACCAAATTCCGCAAAGCTCTTATAAATGGAGATGAGAACTTGGCCTGCCAAATCTATGAGAGCAACCCTCAACTAAAAGAAACTCTTGACCCAAATACTTCTTATGGAGAAACATACCAGCACAATACTCCACTCCATTATGCTGCTAGGCATGGAATGAACCGTATACTGGGGTAAGTGTGAAGTTTTGCTTAGGTGTGAGTAACTTTGTGTATGCATATGTATGTGTGTCTTGCAGACAGAATTTATAACATGTTCTAGGAGTAACAGAGAACTTAATTTATAATCACAAATGTTATAATAGTCTTTAATTTTGTTTTTAGTATCTTTATTCCTTTTTTGTAACATCAGCCTTGGACAGTTCAAGCTTGCTTTGTGAAGACTCTTACATCATGGTTCTTTGAAAACAGTGATTGTTACACCATTCTTGATGTGTTTTCTTATCTTAATCTGTTTGTAAAGCCATACCTGTATGGACACCATACTGATTGTATATGCTTCCAGGTAGCAAAGTACATGCTTATTCTTGTGTTATTCAGGCACAAGATTCAGGTATTCAGTTATTCAGGTTTTCATTTTCATTTTGGGTAATAACAGTGAACTCCAATACCTTGATAAAGTTTATTATTGCTGCAGTCACCATGAACAGATAGTGTTAGCTGCTTCTATTCTTCTTTATTTTTGCCAGTGCTCTAAGATCAGTTAAAGATTAACATCTTATCCACATCCAGACATTGCAGGTACAAGCTGTTCTGGTTTAGTGTTTCATAAAGCAGAATGGAAGTATATACTGACCTGTATTACTGTTAATATTCTTTTTAATTTTCCCTCAGTGTCTTAGATTCACCTAACAGTATTTTATACTTTATAATTTCTCATCTTGATTTTTGTTTCATATTTTTCTCCATGTATTCTGTATCTCTGTTTTTAATTGATGTTTTCATGTCATCACTGAATCAGTTTGTTTCTTAACATCCCCAAACTTTTCCCCATTCTTGATTCTTGAATTACAGGAAAAATGTAACTAAACCTAATTTAAAATAGCATCTGTTTTTTATTGCATTTTCTGTGTGGTGTGGGGGTTTTTTTGGTTTGGTTTGGTTTGGGGTTTTTTTGTTTGTTTGTTTGTATTTGGTTTTGGGTTTTTTTGTTTTGGTCTGAGATTTTCAGGTTATTTCTCTCAAAAAATACCTCTTAAGGAAATACAGCCTCACTGAGAGTACACACGAAATTCTTTATACATATGGAAAGAAATTGAGTCATACTTACTGACTTCTGAGCCATTCACTAGTTAAATCATATTGCAGTTAGGATGATCTCAGATAATTGGTTTGTGTTAGAAAAAAAAAGGTAATTTAGAAACGACATTTAACTACTAGCTGTAGGAGACATTTAGCATCTAAGTGTCACAGGACAACTGAGTTTTATTTTGCACACATTGCAAGTAATGATCAAAAAAATCATTCTTTTTTCTAGTTTGAGTCCAACATTTGCAGTATTTTTTTGCCAGTAAACATAGTGAAGGTGCTATCATTTGCTAGAGTCTGCTTCTGAAAAGCTGGCCTGTCAGCCATCTGAATTGTCACTGTTGCTGCCAGTCAGTAATTTGCTGAGGTTCTTTTTACTATTTACTTCTCTGCTCTTAAGTTTTTTTGTTCAGAACTCCTCTCTAAGACATTCTTCACAAAACTGTAGCCTTTTTATCTAAAAATAGTAAGTGAATAGAGACATATAGTGTGCCTGCTTGCAAAGTTGGTAGTAGAGAGGACACAGATGATCTCCAGTTATGCCTCTTCTTTTTGATACAGAAAGTCTTTGACATGGCAGAGATTAATAAATTCAATGTTAAAATTAATGTTTTGATTTTTGATGAAGTACAGTAGCTAGAAATAATTTTAATCTTACTGTATTTTGAGAGATTTCACAGTTATTAGAAGCCTATAATACTAATATTTATCTCTTCATTTAAAATTTAAAATATTTGTGAATCTGTAGCTTTAATAATTTGTAGTTCAGACTCTAGATGTTACTTAGATATCTAACATACCATTCGAATTGTCTTTATAGGCTGATATTTGTATTATTGTAGGTGGGTATGAACTGACGTGTTTTAAAATTCACTGTGTAAAATTTTCACAAAATATAGTAATTCAATGCAGTTGTCAGTACACCTTTTGCATAACAGAATACATGGAGAGAGATGATTCTGGGATGTTCCAAAATAGCCTATCTGACAATGCTGTTACCAAATACTGAGGGAAAGGACCAAACTCCCTGTTACCAGGTGGCTGGTAGTGACTGTCCAAAGACACAGTGAAAGCACAGGCACTGAGTCTGCAGTGAAAAGGAGTTGGAGAGATCCTGGTACAGCAATCCCAGAAGTGAAGAAACAAGAAAGGGGAGGACATGCAAAAGGGTCATAAAGCAAAATTCCTGACCTGGACAAATTTTCTATAATCCAGCAGGAATTCTGGCAGAAACTTAAGCCTACAAAACTTTCTCAACAATTTTGAACTGCACAGTTGTTCTACAGCAGGTGTCTGAGTCACCCAGCTGCTGTGCTTTTCATTTAGTATTCACAGCCCAGAAACTGGATTTAGTATATAATTAAGCTGTAGCCTCATAATCATTGATAAAGCTATAAAAATTTGTTGTTAATTTCTTTTCACAAGACTCAGCAAAAGAGGTTTAAAGACTGGGATTTTTTCTATGATAAATTTTCATGAGTATCATATAAAGTTTCAGTAATTAGACATGTTGAAATAAAAAATGGAAGCTAGGTATTCATTTAATAGGTAACTTCTGTTTGGTCTGCAGTCCTAAATAATATTTGCCTGACAAGTCATTATGCTATAACAGAGCATTTAATATTTAAAAACCAAAAATTGCTGGTCACAGCTAGTTGGCACAAACAAGAATTTTCAAAGCACTGCTTGAAGTTGCCAGAAGTTACTGCCTAGTGCTCAGCAGTTCCCTGTAACTCTCTCCCAGTTCCTCTGTCCAGTTAGAAGGGTTTTGGAGTTAGAGTTTGGGTCAGGTTGTGTGATTGGGAGGGCTTGCTCCCCAGAGCACAGGGGTGCCCAGAGTCAGGGTGGCAGAGGTGGGGGGGGACCCAGGAAGCTTCTCAGAGGGAGGTGATCTCTGCCCCAGGGCTGTCACAGGAGACCCATCCACTTCATGTCCCAGCCAAAGCTGAGCCTGTCCATGGTGCTAGTGGCACCTCCATGGTATCTTCTGGCTGTACAGAGGAGCTGTAGTTGCTTATTTTCTGGTAAGGTTGAAGCTGCTCTGAATTTCATGTTTGTTTTTTTTTTTCAGAGTTGCAGACAAAAGAGAGGCTACTTCACTTTCTAGTCTCTTGGCTGATACAGAAGTTCTGTAAATGTTGAAACTTTGAGAACCAAGTTGACCTAAATAATTCATGCTGAAATATTCAGAAAAATACAAGCTCTATTCTTTATCAAATTTCTGAAAATCTATTCAATGCTTTGCCTGTAAAACTGGTTTTCCCTTTTAACTTGCTCTCCTGGCCTGTTATAAATATGACAAATAAGAATGATGGTTAATAGCAGCTCTTTCTCTAGTAAGGGTAAATGGGGAAAACGTGCAGTTATTGGCCAAAACAACAGGGTTCCACCATAAGAAAATTTTTATTGACTGTATAAACCTTTTCAGTAGGTTGTTCAGAAATCCTAGAGGAGTCTTTTTTTTCTTTCTTTTGTTCTTCATGGTAACTTTTTCAATTATTTGAATTTAGTGGTTTGGAAAAATGATGAAGTTATAATATGTGCATGTGCTTCTGTCCTAAAATTAGTTTTTAAAAGTTTTGACTTCTGATTTTAATATTAAAAATACCCACCTAACTACTTTCCCATTCTCTCACACAACAAAATAATTCTGTCCTGTTCTAATAACTAAAATGTTTTAATATACTTTAATGAATTATTTGTTAGGATGTCATTGTCTACATTACTGACTTTTAACAGCAAAAAGCAAGTTCTTTATAATTATCAGTAATTACATAGATAACTTCAATATTTAGTATAGCATTTTACGTAACATTAATTTTATACATAAAAATATGTGTGACAACATTGGAGTTATTCCTGCTAGGCTCCATTTATAGTCAGTGGATACCTAGGTAATATTTAATCATGTAAAATTGAATTGTAAACACTTGCAAAGCTGTAAATCACAGAACACTTTCAACAATGGGGCATTCACAGCTTCACCAGACAACCTGTTCCAGTGTCTCACCACCCTCACTGTAAAAAATGTCTTTTTAACAGTTTTACAGTGAAGAAAAAATTCACTGAAGAAAATGCCAAGAATTGCCAAAGACAGAAAACTGGGGACATTTGGAGGAGCAGCTATGGACATGAAGCAGCAGCAGTTCCTAGGTTTTAAAAAACCTGTCACCCAACTGGGCACTGTCTCCCAAAGTACAGTTAAGGCAGACTGAAAAACTCAGCCATGATCTGTATTCCAGGTGCCACTGTTGAGGGTGTTGAGTTACTGCTTCTTGCTATGGTGTTTTTCTGCATCCTTTAGAAGAGCAGAACCTTACAATGCTCTTCCATGCACATGTTTGGAGACTGTTGAAATGCTTTTACTAAAACAATCATCTATTTCCCTCATTGTTTTTTTGTTTCCTCAGAAATCACATACTATATACTAAGATGGCTTTGTTAGTGACTGGTGAGATGAGAGATATTAATGCAGTACATTATTTAAGATTTCTGATTCTCTGTTGTCTGTTCTTCTCAGTAGAACTCATGTGAACATTTTGCCACAGGCAAAGTAAAATTTTATTTGGATTGTAGAAGAGTACATCTTTCGTCCTGGCTTGCCAGGATGACTAAATCTTTATTTCAACAAATTTTATTACCAGGTAGAGTTTGTGACTCTGTCAAGTTGATTGGTAACTGCTGAGTCACTGTGTCAAGTGACTTCACTTCACCCTGAGGTTAGAGGCACACGTGGCTTCTTTACCAGGGAGATCTGTTGGCTCAGTAGTAACTTGGAATAATGACTGTCTGACTTGCAGTTGTTGATAAACAGAAGTACATTTATCAGAAATAACTGATTAACATTTATAGCTAAATGCAATGTCCAGCTAAAACATTAAGTGGCATTGCACATAAACACAGTTTTCCTTTTGGCTGAAGCATAGAATGGGGATTATTTGATTTTTTAAAATTTGACATTTTTTTCAATTTGAATGTTATTAAATTACTTTGAGAGTAAAATCTAATTAAATTCAATTGAGACATTTAAGGAAAATAAACTTTAGTATCAGTAAAGATCGAGCAGTATACAGATTGAAAGGATTTTTCTAGAGGGAGAGATAGAGGAAGATGAGACCTCTCTGTAATGCACTCATAGTTTCTAAGAAATTGAAATAATATAAATTATGCAAAGGTTGTTAGTATTTGCTGTGTTATGTCATCATTATTGTTATATAAATAATATCTGACACTAGATGTCATATGCTCTGAGGTGATTTACTAGCTGGTGTGTAGATAATGGTCCCTGAACAGAAATACAATGCTGTGTGTTTAAGCAGTGAAGATGAATCCACTCATTGTTAGTTTCATGCTTATTATTTCATACTACATTTGTTCATAACCAATCTAAAATAATAGTCTCACAGTCATTTGAGAAGAGAATTCTGTGTGGATAGTCTTTTTAGAAAAAGATGTGTTTAAAGAAGAGATTGGGAGAGAAGGCTGGAAGAATGACACCCAAGTTTGAATATTGGTTCTACCTGTAAAGAAATGTATAGAAGAAAGGGCCAGAGTCAGAGATGAAAATCACACAGATTTTGCATTACAGAAGACATTTAGTCACATAAGGTGCTGGTAAGCAGCCAGCTCCAGTGGAAGTTGCTTCTAATTTGGCACCCAGCTCTTTTTCTTTTGAAATCTCACTCAAAATATTGAATTAAAAGCGGGAAGTGGCAAGGGATCATGGAAAAAGTATTCCTGATTGTCCAAGGGAAGGTCAAGCTTCATAAATAAATGCAATAGATTTCTGGTTAAGAATAACTTAAGGATGTTGTTGATACTTTTTTTTTGCATCAGGAATGGTTTAATTCTGTGTTTTAGTGCTGCTGTTCCTTCTGACAGGCATATTATACTCCATTGTATTTACACATATATAAAGCACGATTTTTTTGGCTCAGAGTGTAGCAAATGGGAGGATTAACCAAGTTTTGTGTTCCTCCCTTTTAGTATACATTATCTTTGGATCTGTGCTCCACAGTTCAATTGTATCCCTTTGCCACTCCTGCACATTGTCCCTCTTGGTTTTTTGTGTTGTACCAAGCTGAAGATAACTATCAAACTGCTGAAGGGCATAATTATATCAGCTGACACAAAACCACTAAACCAGAGAAACTTTTTAACCTATCTCCATCTTCTCAGTGAAGAGACTAGCAAGTTCTTTATTAATGCACGTTCATGTAAGACCTTTCTTTGATGTCTGCTATGTAAATATGAGTCAGTCCAGAACTGGAACTCAGCCCCAGGTGCTGACCTACCTTTAATCACTATAATAGTCCATTGGAAACAAGCTATTTAGGGAAACTATAGGTGAAAAGACAGTGAAAAAGATTAAGGGCTTTTTGGAACCAGTTTAGGAAAAAGTAAAGATGGTGCTTGAATTCTAGGCAGTATTTTTTACAGTACATGAAGTCTTTAAGGGAAATAGGCCCAGAAGACCATATGCTGGCAAAGTCAAAAATTTCCACCTGAACCCTAGATTATGTTAAGTTAATGACTTATATGATTCATATATGCCATAGATTGGACTTAATTTTCACATCGATATTTTTCTCTGAAAATCTGCAGAAATTATTTGAGTATTCAGGAAATTGATTTAATCCAAATTGCCAGATGTACCATACTTGGTAAGCATCATATAAATGGGAGCAGATGAGTGGCATTTCTGTTCAGGAAAAATGCAGAATTGGAGGCCAGAGTGGAGTACCTGACATAAGGGATTTTGAAACGTCTGTGAAGACTTAGAACTTTGGATGGAAGTATTAGCTCTTCACAGATTTCTATCAGCAGTGGAGACAGAAGCATTTACAGCCTCTCAGATGTGGTTTTCTTTGGTGTTAGCCCAAATCATCACTGGTAGAACCTCAGTCCTTACCATAGGAGGATATTGCTGGTGTTTATGGGAATTCTGGTAGTGTTAGTAACAGTTCATAGGTAAGGGTCCAATTCAATTTAAGGCTTACTATAAGTCAAGATAATATTCTGTGTTTTTTCTTTGATAAATGGTTAATGATATGTCAGCAGATTCTTGATCTTAGAATAGAAGTAGTCACGGTCTCCTGCCCAGGTTTTAACTGCATGCAGGAGTTTTCCTAGGCTGCAAGAGAAGCTTAAGAATCTTAAAAGGAACAAAGTAAATACTAATAAAAATTATTCTAGCACTTTATAATGGTAAAAAATATCAATAACTACTTTTACTAAATGTGGCTTTCAACATCAAGTAACTAATAATTCTCTTCACAAAATAATTTAAACCAGTTTCTACTTCTATATATCTGTCAGTAACCACAAAGATTTCATCAAGTGCTTGCTAATACACTGTGTTTGGTTTGCAATGGGGGAAAAAGTACTCAGAGTTAAGGAAATAACCATGATTATTCAAGGTTTAATGCATCAGTATTGACCTACTATGTTAGAAGCTAAATGATTCAATAATTGCATGAGTTTATGCATTCTATGTAAGTTTTAAATTACTGGGTAACAAGGCTTGGCTCTTTTCTATGTTGCTAGAACTCATGGCTTACCCGTACTTCTCTTAATGCTCAGAAAGCTGTGAGCTTTAGGTTTATGCCTGCACTGGAGTTTGCAGTGTAATAGCAAGCTGGATTTACATGGTCTAACCCAGGGACCAGAGGAGCTGTTGTGAAAGGCAATCCTGTGCAGATTAGTTTACCTTTTTGCTGCAGCTCACCATTTTCTAATAGCTTGTCTTTCTTAAAGCAACACAGCAATTTGCTGTAGAGTTTATATAGGATACATGAGTGCTTTGCATTCAAAAATAAGTACATTTAATTGCTGTTGGACAGATTCAGGCTTGCTGTCATCTGCACCTGTCAGAACTATCTTTGTAATTTCATTTTACACTAGTTTGCTGGGGGGGGGGGGGGGGGGGTATGTACATGGGTACATTTCCATATTTTTTAATATGCAAACATATATGTATTCGTATATTCATATTATAGCACATATAATGATCCAGCATTTCTTTAGTGACACGAGACTATAAATATAATGGGTTTCATGTCCCAAACACAAAAGATTTTGTTAAAAGCTGAAGATTTTGCTTTCCCAGATTGAGGGAATGTGCCAACTGTTTATTATTCAAGTTCACAGCCTTGTGATCTTGAGTCTCTTGCTGCTTTTTTGCAAATGCAGATCGTAGTAGGTGTGAGTGTTACAGTCTTTTTCTTTTTTGGTCACTTTTTTCCACACTTTTGAAATTCTTTTATCACCCCAGGTTTGGATTCTGCAAAGAGCTACAGCTTGAAGAAAAATCTGGAAACTGCAACTAGATTAAAGTCTGGCTGTATTGTGGTTAAATGGTATTTCCCATAGGCAATGCCTATTTTCACTCTTATCAGTACATTTTCATGCAAAATTTAGCTTTTTATACCTCTGAAATTGTGAGACAAATTGTAGGGTTCTATACCACTGCTCTGTGAAAGTCTTACACACCAAATAACACCAGTAATAAGGGATCCCTGTCAAATAATGGATTTGTGGATGTGAAATATTATTTTACAGGGTTTTGGAAAGTAATCATCATTGCTGAATTTCCAGTCATGGGTTCAGCTGGGCTTTGCTTCATTGGTTTGACTTTCCCTTACATTAAAGAGCTGATCCATTGAATTTTGCAAGAGATTAAGAAGAGAAAAAGGGGGGGAAATGCTGTTACACTTTGAAACCCATTTATGTGCCTGGAGACAGGTGCTGGTTGCCTTTGGCAGCTCTGGTATTTGTCGTACCCTCTTGTGAGATGCAGAAGTTGAGTGGCAAGTAATAAACCCTAATTTTTCCCCCAGCCCAAGACCATTTTTTACAAATGCTATAAAATTGTTTATTGTTGTAAAAGATTTGCATATGGTTCTTACTGAAGTTTTCAACATCTTTAGAAACGGCTGGATGAATTTTTAGCTGCTAACTTTGAGAGCAGGGAAGGCACTGAACTTAGACAAGTGAATAGCCTCCTAGGAAAGTTTTTGGATTTCTCTCTTGGAAAAAAATATCTGCTGCAGAAGTTAAAAATCTAACTTCCTAATAGGGATATTCTTTGTGCGACTGTAAATCAGCACAATGACACTTGAAAAGCTCTAGGTTGGATTTAAATCTTTTAATCATTTGGTTAATGCAGAAAATTGCCTTTTTAGTTGTTTAAGAGCAGAAAATCTGCAAGAAGGAAGGATGTAAGCACTTCTTGGTTTAAATTAGAATATATATACACATAACTTCTTTTAAAAAGAATTTTATTGGTTTTTATCCAAAAGCTTAATTGTATTGTGGAAAAATATGATATTACTAGTTACTAGTAAAGCTACCTTTTAAACTAGTTAGAGAGAGATTTTGAGTTTAAAAAGGGGCACTGATTTGACAGTCTTCAAATTCTACTTTCATTCACAGTTTCAGCCTAGGGCAGAATTTATCACTGAACTGTTAAGAATAAGGTGAAATACCTTCCTCAACCTGTGGCAGAGCATTTGTATCCATTTGGCATTTTTGTCTTCAACACAAACGAAAAACTTACAGGTTACAGCATGTACCCTGTCAGACAAGGATGAAATCCCCATCGCTTGAGATTATTAAAAAGAATTTCAGCAGAGTTCCTGAGAAAAATATAATGTTTGCTTTAAAAAATAAAGGGAGATGATAAAGGCAGGAGGCTCTCTTTAACTGATATGATTCAGTAAACTTTACTATCATGGTAGCAGAGGCTATGAATACTCATTTCTGTGTGTGAAATGCTGTTTTGTAAGAAAGTATCTAATTTATGGCTTTCACTGTTCTCAACAGAAACATTGTGCTATTCTGAAATCAGAGGCACTGTAACCTGACTCAGGAGTGAATCACATGCTTTAAAATACCACAGCATGGAATTTCAGTCATGATAAAGAGCTCAATCTTGAAAACAGAAATGTACATTATAATAATATGAAGGCTAGAAGGTAATGATTAGATAACTAATGATAGTAGAGAAACATCTTGTAATTCTTGAAAGTAACAAAAAAACAAGCCCTGGTTCAGTGTTAAACAGAATACATGGTTATTCACCAGATTTTGAAGTAACATTTTACTCGAATTAGACACGTAGCAGGAATCAGTACATTCAATATTAAGCAACTCATAGTGGGAGGGAAAGATGTCAGTAATAGATACCCAAAGGACACTCCCTGACATTCAAATTATGCAGGTCTAATTAGTGCAGCCATCCGGCATGTTATACATCTAAGGGTAAACTTTGAGATAGGCTTTGGGTACCTGATGTGAAAGACAAAGTCCACCCACTTTGTGGTACTGATTGTTTCTGCCAACTTCCTACTGCCAGCTTGGGGCTACGCCTTCGGCATGGTTGATGCCTTTAATGTTTCCTCAGTTGTGTCCTCAGGAATTCCTGCAGAATGCTTCTGTGTTGGAAATACTGGTACTTTTGCTACAGTACTGCAGTCGAGATCTGGCTCCTTCTTTATCACCCTTTCTCCTCTGCTTGTTTCACAACAAACTTGAAGACAATAGATATCTACTACCTTTACAAACTTTCTTTGGGTAACACTAGCTAAGCCTACAGACTTGACATCAGTGTTGCCTAGTTTTAAAAACTACTGAAAAAGGAGCCACACATGAAATCTTTTACAGTCTTGATCCCCTGTCTCTTCCTTCTCAGTGCTGCAATCCCTTTTTTTTAATTATTGTCTTAAGAAGAATGCAGGAGTTTTGGGATGGTACATTAGGAGACCTAGGAACAGTAAACACCATGGGTAAGGAGAGGAGGAATAATAATTTTTTTAAAATCCAACTTTAAAAATTCTTGACTTAAGGACTCTGAATTGAAAAATTAACATCTTTCCATTTTTCTCTTCACACTGCAATTTACAAATGCATTGAAGACCAAGTTGATGGTAATCTTTACTTGAAGTAAAGTTGTAACTGAAATTGTGATAGTTTACAGAAGACAAGATACTTGTCTACCATAAAACAGATGTTATTAGAAAAGTAGAGAAATATAGATTGTAGTGAGTTTCCGAAGTTACATCTCACAGAGACCCATATGACTCAGATTTAACCTTATATTTTCTGTATCCAGCTTTTGCAGTGAGTACCTGCAAAACCTCATAACTAAGGCATCTAGAATTCTCAGATCAAACTGCCTCTGTAGAATTCATCTTGTCCCTTGATGAGTTGGATTTGTCCTCTCTCCCTCCCTTCCCCTTGCTTTCCCTCCTTTCACACCTCTTGCCTCCCTCTCCTTTCCCTCCCTCTGCCTTTCTTTCCTTTCCCTTCCTCTTTCCCTCAATTCAAACAGCAAATTCATTTTGGATTGTGTTTGATACTGGTTTGTCTTACCTTCTCACATCATAGGCTGGGAAACATTTTGCTTGTGTTGCTAAATCCCTTTACTCTGAAAATAACACCAAAACCACAAGCAAACAAGTGTGCTATCACTTCTTTGGCAACATGTTTCATCTCAAGTTTGGTATAGTCATATTTTCTAACAAATGCATTTCTCATGTCATCTGTCATGGAATGAGAGACATTTCTCTAAGGAACATTTTGGCTGCCAATATAGGGAACATAGAGGAGACTGTTCCATATTTATCTTTTCCTCTAAATACTTCATTACCATTTACTTAAAAGAACAATATTTTGGTAATAAGTTTCACTTTGAAATCTGAGAGATTTTCAGAGGGAAGAAGGGACATAAATCCAGCTGACCAAATGGCTATGATCAAGACATCCTGCCAGACCAGATCAACTGTACCTAATTTTTTTTATATACTGGAATATTTGTCTGGTCTGTTTTCAATAATATCTGAAAGGGAAATTCCACACCAGTTGTATAGCCTCATCCTTTATTAATAAAATGGTTTCAGGGTTATTCTTTGTCCTGAACAAAGCATGAGAGAACTCAGAGAGAGAGAGAAAGGGCTTCTGGTGGGATGTATTCAGGGACAAGGGAAAGGGGAGGTGGCATTTAGACATGGAGCCATGGTGCAAGGCAGTAGCAGAGGTAAGTAATCTTTTTCCTCAGTTTAGCTACCATGATCTTCTGCTCTCTGCTGTTCACCAAGAGCAAAATGGACTGATTTTGTATTTAGATAGTGCCTTCCTTCAAGTGACTGAACTGCCTGTTTCAAACTGAAAGTGATTGGAATTGTTTGTAATTAGCCTTATGCATAAGAGAGAGGATAGAAGCTGGTCCCTTTTATTGACTTAATGAGTAATCCACAAAACCTGATTTTTTCATACCTGCAAACTGCTAAGAGTCAGGGAACAGCGTGAAGAGGGGATGAACAGTGACTTCATCTGGTTTTATGAGAACAGTGCAAGTGTTTCTGCAGTGACTTCTTCAGTGTGTGTCCTGTACTTCTCATCCAGCTTGGTATTACTTTTCTGGGTACTGTTCTTCCTACCTCCATATGAGCTTTTTCACTATTGCTGTCTCTCTGACCCAGGTCCTGTGAAGAGATGGTCTTCATCTCTGCTGTTTCCTCCCTTAAGAAAAAACCTGTTGTTTTAGTATAGCTCAAAAGGCTAAAGCATATTTGGATTCACAGGGTTTGTATGATATGTCTCAGTCCTTCCATTTCAGGACTGGATTATAACTTCTGTAATTTCTTGATGGCAAGATGCAGCAGAAAGCTGTGTTATCTTTGGAGCTGTCAGGGAGCAGAGTTGTGATTCTGGGGGTCAGTCTATTGTTTCCCTTTCACTGCTCAGCTGATCTTTTTTACTGGTATAGTGTATTACCTACCCACTTTGAACTGCTTCTAAAGCATTCAAGAGAAGACTTTTTGCCAGCCTCTGCCATCTGCATAGCTGAGGGTTTGGACTTCATTGCACTTACATATATTGTAGAGTGAGAAAGCAAATAGAGTCTCTCCTTAGTCTTAAAGATACAGGGTAGAAGAATGAATTTTTAAGAAGTTGCTCTGACATTATCTATTTACAGACTGCCAAGTGTACTATTCAAGGCATAGTGCAGAAAAACAAGAAATTATCTATTTCATTGATCTTGTGTCTTACAACATTTACTACAATAAAATACAGAATTGTAGAATAAACTTTGCCAACTAAAATTTGCCGCACATTGACAGAGTAATTATATATGATTCGTAATGATATTTGAGTAGTTCATCCTGATCCTGGCTGTTGACTCCTGAGAGAAATGGAGGAGAGCTGTCCAGTAGTAATTATCTATTAAAATGCTTATCACTCACGTGGCTAATGAAAATCTCAGCAAGAAAAAGAGCTGTTGTAATAGACCATTCCAAATGAGTAGAAGTGTGTGATGATTATTTTTCTTGAATTTTTCCCCCTTGCAGAACTTTTCTTTTTGTTAGAGACGGTAACCCAAACAAACGGAATGTGCACAATGAGACATCTATGCACTTACTGTGTATGGGACCTCAGATCATGATCTCAGAAGGAGCTCTTCATCCTCGCCTGACACGACCCTCAGAAGACGATTGCAGAAGAGCAGATTGTCTGCAAATGATCCTGAAGTGGAAGGGAGCAAAGCTGGATGAAGGACAGTATGAACGAGCAGCCATTGATGCTGTTGATAACAAAAAAAATACACCTTTGCACTATGCTGCTGCCTCAGGGATGAAAACCTGTGTGGAGGTAAAAGTTGATATGTTATCACAAGTCTGTATACTGCTATTAGTAAATGACATGCTCATTTCACAAGGCTGACTAAGGTGAAAAAAAATTTTATATTTAATTAACTTTTTAATTCCATTTTACATTAATTGTGAAGGTTACAAAGATAAGCAGCCCAAAACATGCAGTGGTTGTGGGGAATAATGGAAAAAAGTGATTACATATATGTTAACTTCATGGCTTAATCTCCTCAGCACAAAGACACATACAGGTTTATGAAAACTGGAAATAGTTATGAGACTGTAACATTGGAGAAAAAGCTGTAAAGGTAAGCATAGATGTACCTGTATGTGTAAAGAGAGTGAAGTAACTCCCTGCAAAAAATTAGAGTTTTTTATTCTGCTCTGTAGCTGAGACTGAGAAATACTGTCCATGTTTTAAGAACAAGTTTGATGTCTTTAATTTACAGTGCACAGATTTTTTAGAGGATGCCATACATATGTGCTAATGTTCTTCAAATAATTACCTTTTTACAAACCATAGAACGTGTTGGGTTGGAAGGGACCTTTAAAGGTTGTCTAGTTCAGCCCCCCTGCAGTGAGCAGGGACATCTTTAACTAGATAAAGTTGCTCAGAGCTCCCTCAAGCCTGACCTTGAAGGTCAGGGATGAGGCCTCCACCACCTCTCTAGGCAGCTTTTCATTCACCAGTACCCCCAAATCCCTTTCTGCAGAGCTGCTCTTCATCACATCATCCTCAGCCTGTACTGATAATGAGAACTGCCTCTGCCCAGGTGCAAGAGTTTATACTTGGCTTTGTTGAACCTCATGAAGTTCATAAAAAATTAATGTTTGTGAATGTAGCAGTTAATAATGTGTAATTGAGAGTCACAATGGCATTGAAAGTCTCCTGTCAAATTTATTTTAAAACTATACCAAGTAATGCTGAATAGTATTTAATTATGCTGGTAATGTAATTTAAAGAACACAAGAACAGACATGTAACATTTTTAAACAGCTGACACTTTTGTGAGATTGTCTCTTACAACATCAAGGTTTGTATTTTTAGTAGTAATTATTAGCTCAGAGTTCAGCATTTACATGTAAAATTTGGGTTATTTTTCTACTGTGTTATTCACCTGCTTTTTCAGATGACTTCTACACGTTAATTGTTCTACATTAACCTTCAGCTAGGTCCCAGCACCTGTGGGAGTTCTGTTGACCACTCTGCAGTAAAAACTGATGGTCTCCTAATACTTTCCTGATTTTCTCTGAGGCTATTGTTAGTATTAGTGTTACTTTTACCACCTTCTAATCTTGTATCATGACAGACTTAGGCAATAAATTGCATATTGTAGTTGAGAAATGTCATAGTGAGTTCCATTAGGACTCATAAAAAAATACCATCTGGTGCAGGTTATTTATATTAGTGTTTGATTTGTTGGAGATTCTAGAACCTGTTTTGCTGAGACCTCGATTTGAAACAGACTTTAATTTTTGTCTTTCATAAGACAGGAAGGGTATGTACACAGACAATCTGCATTCCAGTCATGGATATCACTTTTCTGCTTTGGGTTGAGATTGCTTTTGCACTTTTTCCAGTAACCAACTTCACAAGCACATTGATAGACCTACTGTGTGATGTTTTAATATGATTTGTTCTACGTCAGTAATCACTTGGCATACTGTTTTAAAAAAATACTCTGAGCATTCTTTATTTTGATTTTATATTTATGTTTTCCAGACTTTGTTCTTTACATTTTCTTCATCTGGATCCAACTTTACAAAGAAAACTTCCTGTTTCCTGTCCTGTTGTTCTACTTTCACAGATTCTTCTGATGTTTCTAGATTTTTTCCCATGCTCTTATGAAATACCACTTTTTGAAAGTAGGCAGTGGATTATTTGTCTTTCTTCTGCTTCTGCAAGGATATTGAATCTAAATACACTTTGGGAATTGTTATTGAGCATTTTTTCAATGTTAACACTCCGAATTAGGTCTTGCACAATTGTACCAATTGTACTGAATTAGGTCTTGTTCTCTGGACAAAGTTGTTTCTCCTCTCGTGCTTGCTAACTATTTTTTCTATTATTTGGTCACTTACGTAATCTGAATTTTTAATTTAAACATTATATATTGGCATAGCATTTTCTCAATATCCTGGGGAGATAAAGTGACTGAAGTTCCCTTTATTTTTGTCATTTGTGCCCTTGCAGCAGTTCTATTCTTTGTTGGCATGTCACTTCTATTACCGTTTTGATCAGGTGGTCACCAAAGCTTTTTTTTGTTTGGAATTATATTGCACTTGCTTTATCTAGTATTGGCTGGTAGAGTTAGTTTATTTATCTGTGAGTTTGGGGTTTTTTTAAGAAAAAAAAGGTAAGTAGCACCATCCTTCCAGTACTTTGAACTGCTCTGAGATTCTCACATGATACATTCTGTGGTCTCACAATGTTACACTGCTTACATTCTGTCATGATTCAAAAAACTGTCTGAAAATTCTCATTTAAAATTTGTCAGTTCAGTTCCTCAACCTTAGCTGTGCACCACCTTCAACTGGATGGTCGTCTTTATTTTCTGGTTATTCATTAGTTCCTTCTTTAAAAGCTCAGGTAGTGTCTTTATTTCCAGCACATCATCCTCTCTGGTTTTCTGATCTACTGAATGGAAACTCTGCTTCCTTACATCACTTTTTGTCCTATAATTTAAGCCTTCAGAGCTGGGCTGCAGCTTTTACCTGCAGACTGTACTCATCATGATAGTTCATGGTTTGTGTTTCTTCACAAATACTGTTTCTCACTGTATGTGAAATGGTTCATTAGATGAAACCCAGCTACTAGACTGCTACAGTCACATTTAATTAAGTAAACTGGGCTATTTTATCATGACAACACATGCTGTTCAGTTGACTGAACCATTTCTGACTCTGATTTGCTTTTGGTTTGCCTTTGAAGAAGAATTTACAGTCTGATCCACATGGATTGCTATTTGTCAGTCTGGAAACACTGACATAATCTAGCTAGTCATGATTCCTACTTAAAAACATAGACTACACCCTGAAGTTCAGACTTCTTTGTGTGTCCTACTATAGGGTAGTAGATCTCGGTTTCTAAAAGTAGTATTTGAGATATCTTAAGTCCTCCAATAGGGGGTAATCCTAACTCCTTCAACAGGAACAGGATTATGAACAGGAACAAAAAGCCCAAAACAAGATTGATGAAGGAGTTTAACAATTATCTCTTTGTTCTTGGAAGTGGTGGAGGATTAAAAGTCTTAAAACAGTGAAGAAGAGAGAAAAAATGGAATTACCTAACACTCAAGTCATATTCACTCTAAAGTTAACATTTCTTTGAACCCCAGGAGCACCTTTTGCCAAGCTTTGTGGTGGTTACTCTTGCACTGTAGCAGCATTTCTCCTTGCTCGATTCCTTTGTCTGTAAGTTGAGGAAGACTCCAGCCTCATATTTCCTGCTGTCCCCACCACACCCACATGAAAAAAGGCAAGAACAAACCTGTGGGTGAACCATCTACCAGTTGATTTGTTCAGAGTTCATAGTCAAATATGCAGTATTGATACTACTTCATTCACACCTGTTAAAAGTTCTCTGAGCAGAACAGCTGTGTGGGTCCCATTGCTAAAGGTAGTATGGGCAAATCTAATGTGCTTACCTCAAAATAATGGAAAAAAAACCAAACAAACCTTTCATGCTGAATAAATTTTATTTTCTGCAGATTTATTCTACTCTATCTCAGCATATTTGGTATATTAAGGTGCTTTTTTGTAGCTGTTTAAATTAATAATGTGATTATTTAAATTATGAATCTCCCTTTATATTACTTAAGAAACACAAGTTTTTTAACAGTTCTTCCAGGGAAATATGGCATTATTATTAAAGACTTGTTGATTTGCTTATTCTTCAGCTTGCAGATTAGGTTTTGAGCTACACAGGTCTATGGAGTATTCCTTCAATTTGTTATTTTTCTTCTTCAGGTGTCTTAGTTGCCTCAGTTGGATTTCTGGTAGAGTTTAAAATGTACAGACAGAATGTGATAGTCCAGTTACAGTTTTGTCAGTATTGAGAAGTTTAGATAGAACAAGGTATCTGTAGCCTGGGTAGCTTGATAATTATCCTAGTATTAGCTTTATTTCTGCCTGATAATTTGCCATGAAAATAAAAAATGGTGTCATACTTAACGATACTAATATTTTCTGAACTAATTCTTGTTATTGCAGAGGTTTGTGGTATTTTGGGGTTTTCATTTCTTTTTATTTTGGAAATTATGGAAAAAGTTTCCAAAGAACCTACAAGATGGATTGCAGGTTTGTAAAATACATTTTGTATTTTACAGTGACAGATGAATGAAATACAGTCTGATGAAGAAAAAAGTAGGAAGTGACTGATGATGGCCTAAAAGGTTTATGTGGAGAATAGATCATATGAGGGATTTTTTTTTTTAGAAGTATAAAAATTAGAAGCCAAGATTGAAATACCAGGTAGTGTTGTTGCAGCTGTCATGATCTGAAGGCATCATGATAATTAATATGAAATGTTTATAGATTTTAGTTTTCTTTAGAAATAAGATAAATCATTTTAGTAGTGAATGATTTTCTTGAGTGCTTCATCATTAGAAGTTTAGCACATGTTATAAAGAACTTATAATAAGTCAGCAAAATGCTTCACTGTAGGCCCTTAAAATCTATGATATTTGTTGTTGTTGCTTACATCAGATCAATTTATAGCAGGAGGCAAGGTTGGCAAGGTAAGGACAGGAGCACAATTGCTGTTTATTAGCTCGAGACTGCCTTTCTGGGTGTTTACTGGCAGGAGACAAGGTTGGTGAAATGGCACAGTGCTAGACTGTAACAGAATTATGTATTTCACTTTTATCATGTCCTCAAATACAAGGTAGAGCTACCAGTAGTATTTTGTGCTGTCTGTGAGTTGGTACCCCATGTTCTCTTGTACCCAACCAGTGTCCCCATCTTCTGTCACTGCCAGTGTCCCAGTGTTAGGAAGGGTGTTGTAGTTATACCCTTACATAAAGAGTATTTAAAGGTGTTTCAGGCTCCATCTTGCCAGGTGCTTGATGACTTCAGGCCCCTCATATTCTGTGGAATGCAGACAATATGAGTAGAGCAGAACTTCAGTGTTGAAACAGCATTGCTTTGTAACATATGTCTGAGATTCCGTGGAATTACAGTGAGTATAGGTATAATTATGTATGAGACCAAACAGTAATTTATTTAATAACGATAAAGAACCTTTGTTTCCCAAAGACCATTTCTATTACATTTGTCTCTTTTTGTTTCCCTGTTCATATGCTTTTTTTGTTCTCTTCTTAGCTGACATCTATTTTCTTCAGGGTGTTGTTAGAGTTGGTTATTAGTAACTATTTGCTTTGCCATTTTACTTTTCAGCTTCTAGTAAAACATGGTGGAGACTTGTTTGCAGAAAATGAAAATAAAGATACCCCATGTGACTGTGCAGAGAAACAGCACCACAAAGAGCTGGCTCTTAACTTGGAATCTCGAATGGTATTTTCACGTGATCCTGAAGCTGAAAGCATTGAAGCTGAATATGCTGCTTTAGACAAAAAAGAGGTCAGTGGATGCTTCAAATTTGGGATAATTTTACAGATTTATATTTGTATCAGTTACCTTATCACAAAATTCTGCAAAATATTTCAGTAGGTACTGTGTATTTTGTACTGTGTATTTGTAAAGCATTTTATTTTAACACAGCTCATTATAGAATTTCACATTAAGTTCAGAAAATGTAACATACATTGTCAGAACTAAAGGCAAATTTTATTCGTATACTTCATTACATGGACTGGTTTGAAAGTGCTGCAGGCTGTGAGTCTGGAGGAAATACAGCAAGGAGAGTAAGCTGGGACACAGTTTCTCTAAAACAAACACTATTTACATATATTTATTTTATAAAATGCCTTTCTGTCTAAAAGTGAGGGCAGGAGGAATTCTGAAAAGGAGAAGAACAGTGGATAGAGTAGGGAAGATGTACTGATAGATACTCCTAGACTAAGACTGGGTTGAATGTCACCAAAAAACAGCTGGGTAGTGCAGGATTTCAAAACAGTGCATTTACTTTCTTGTTTTATAACATGATGCCTGAAGCTGTCACATACCAGAACTTGTATGAAAAACAGATAATAACAGGTGTTGTTATTTTGAAGTCTGTTTTGAGAGAGACAATTCACTGACACAAATCTGCTTGAATTTTGGTATGCCTTACAGAAGACTGTCATATGATAATGATAATTTGATGAAAAAGATTCTGAGCAAAATTGTCCTTCCCCCCTGTCCTTATCAGATTTTAGTAAAGTAAAATTCTAAAGAAGATTACATAGCTAAACTATATGGTTCAGTAAACATTATATATATAATTCTGTGTAAATTAAAGGACAATAGATTTCCTTGTAGCTACTCCCTTCAAAAGTGGCATGTCCTTGCCTTTTACTAGCTTAGCCCACATGTGACCTAATGACACTTAAATGAAAATTGATTCAGATTTAGATGTGAGTAGTCTTATATCACGTCAGCCTTTTCTCTGTGAAGTGTCACACATGGTCACCTTTGTTTGTCAGTAAGTCGATCTTTGTACTGTTCAATTAATCTTCTGACTAATATTCTTGAATAAATTCAAATCAGTTCAAATTCAAATCAAATATAAACAAGCCTAATTAGGTTGTTTATTCCTAAACAAGAGGTTTTGAGATGAGCATTAATATGCTTTAATAGCACATTGAAATAACAAATATAATTAACTCATTTTAGTTCCTCCCATATGGAGACACTTAAATTGTTTCGAGTACATAATCTTACATTACTTTTTCTCAGTTGGCAAAGCCACTTTAAAAGACTGATGCCATTTCTTAACATTATTGCAGTTTACTACCCTTTCAGTTGTACAAGTAGAACTATTTAGATGGTTACACTGTTGACTGGATCATTCCAATGATTTTGCTCAGAAGAAAAAGCTTTAAAGTATGGTAATATGTAATTGCTGTATTTAACCTGAATAATTTTTATCTTTATGCCATGGTTTTGCTGGCATACATACCAGCACAGCTAAGAGAATGATGAACTTAATAACATGGGTTGGGCAAATCAAGGACCACTTGCACGGACTTTTAGAAAATAATGTCTGGTTACTCTTTAAGGTGGATGCTCAGAGCAAAATCAGCTTAATACTTGATAGTTAGAAGGTACTCTAGTAAAAGATAATTATGTTAATTTGTGGTCACTTCACTAAGAGTGTTACAAGATAGAGTTCTGTTCCTCATTTGACTTCTTTTTAGGAAATTTGTTGATTGTGAGAGCTGAAATTTGGGCTGACATGTTCTAAAGATTCACAAGCTAAAAAAATGTCAGTCTGAAATTTGATACACTGATTGGTCTTGGGGCTTCACATAGAGCAATTCTGACTTTATGTGCTCCTTTGTTTTTTTTCTCTCCCCCTTCTTTGTGACTTTTCACAAGTTCTCTGAATTCTTGTGTAACAAGAGCGAGCACAAAAGAGGTGCCAAGACTGTAGCCAAGGAAAGATAATTTTTCAGTCTTAGCCCTCAGAGTAGCCAAAACCATTTAAAAAAGAAAAAAAGCTCTAGAAAGACTAGCACTGAACAGCAATCCAGAAGACTACATGTCCTCATCCTCCAGGTCTGTGGGCAAATATCTGGGATGCGCAGTGAATGCTACACTTGCTGCTGGCTATGGTGATGCCTCCAGCTGTTATCTTAATAGGGCAGGAGAAGTGATCCAAAAGTTCTCCCTAGAATACATATCCTTCACTGAAATTGCCTGACAAAGACAGTTCTCTACCATTTTTTCTCTGAATTTTATTTTTTAAAATTATTAAACACTGAGGGAAGTGAGTGTGCTTGTTTAGCATAGTACTTAATTGTTTAGTGATGCCCTTTAGCATTCTTCCAAAGCACAATAAATTAATTTATAACTCTGGAACACCAAGAAATGCATTTGCCAAGTAATTTAATCTCTTGAATGAAGCTTAAGAGGAAAATATAAAACATTTGAAAACTATGAATAGGTTTTCTTCCCAGGCAAAAGAGCAGAACAGATTTAACCACAGGGCTTACAATATGCACAGTAGTATATGAAGGTACAGTACCAAATACCTCCCCTTCCAGACCTGCCATTTTTACATCAGAAAATAATCATCTTTTTGATAGAGAACAAAAGTTCTTTTTAGTGCTATGGGCAGTGTCATTTAATTAAGTGTGTATGCTCAGAGTAATAGCAAAGTTTCCATCCGAGGTTGAGAACCACTTCATGTTGTTCTTCACATTAAAGTATTACCAAGGAATGTGCAAGTGCATGTGTTTAGAATTAAATCACATGTAATAATGGACAAAATAACTTATGAACACCTTTCTTGCATTACAAGGGCTCTCAAGCTGTTAAGGAATACAGATTGCTAAGTAGACCCACAATGCAAGTTTGAGAGCCCAGCAGTAAAGACTTGTCCATCTCCCAGCAGTTCAGCTTACTTCTTCCACGAGGGTTTCTGAATAAAGTCCATTTCCATCATACAGTTACCCAGCCTTTTAAAATTTAATATTATTGCATCACTCTTTGAAGCATATTTTTAAAGCAGCATTTCTATTTTACTTTGGTTTTAGTACATCTCAGGCATTTTTAGTGATCAAATTAGAGACTGCAGTTAAAGATGGCTAGCAAACAGACTCTAATGGTTTTGAAACACAAACATAATTGTTAGATCTGTTTTCACAAAATGCAGTTGGGAGGAAAACAATGTACCAACACACATATAATCTGTATTTCCCTATATAAAATAGAAATGTTGAATATTTTAAGAATGGAGTATAAAGTGTAACTCTCTTAACACTAGTTTGCTACAATTAGAGTTGGAGCAAAAGAAGATCCATCTATGATATGTGAGCAGTGATAAGGGTATTAGTAAACTAGCCAGGAGATTACTTCAGGTGGCATATTAAAAGTAGTTTCAGGAGAAAAACAGTTCCATGATTTATGATACCTAAAAATCAGTGGTAAAAAATTGAGAAAACCAATTGTTAAAAATAAGGACTCATGAGAATACAGCAGTGTTGCAATCTGTAGTGAGAATCTTATTAGTAGATTGTACAACTCAAATAGAAAATACCAAAAGGATTCCACAGATAAATCATGCTAAGATTGATAAATACCCTTTTCACAGCAAGTATCAATGAAGAACTCCTCCATAAATGAGCACTAAGGAAGGTGTCTGAGCATCATGAGCTGTAATCAGAATCCTTTGTATTACATGGCAGTGTAGAGATAAGTTATCAATGTTTGAAGTAGTTAAAAACAAACCCCTGTGACTTCACATAAAGGCTATACATCCTTATCAATAAAAACTGTGTCTTTGCAAGTCTCTACAGGATTATGTCTTGTACACATGAACATTTTTAAGGGTTCTCATTGTATGAAGCCATCACTCTGGAATTTCTAGAGTAATCTACTTAATAGTGCCAGTACAAAATTTCCTTTCTTTCAGCTTCTTCTGTGAGCTCATATAGTATTTTTGAAAAAAAATGTCTAAAGTTTCTAATACATTCTTAGGAAATATTTCCTTCATTACTTAAAAAGATAAAATTAGGATACCTAAAAAACACAGGATCCAGAAATCCCCTACTGGGTTTGTGGAGTGCTTCAGCTGAGATGATATAATAGTTTGTTACTTAAGGAAGATAATTTCCAGTGTTTGACTTAGAACCAATCAGTTAAATATAATTATGAGCATATCTGTTATTCAGGATAAAATACTAGGTACAAAAATATACATCCAAGGTGTGGGTTTAACAGAAAAGTTATTTATTTTTATCATTTATCTGGTCTTCAGGAATTGAGTACTATTGTGATGAAAAGCTACTTGATTTACAACTGCAATTCAAAATGCAGTTCAGATTCAGTCAATATGACTTACTCTTTGCTTCAATTTTTTGTAGCATACTTGTGCAATTACAATAATGCAGACACACAGCTGTTTGTATCCCTGTCTCTCTGCCATGTTTTTATAAATGATCTCTTCTGTAAGAAATCAAATAGGTCAGTGAAATCCCAGCATACTATGAATCAAGTAGCTCAGATTTATTTCACTGCAAACCATTAAAGTTCAGATTGTCCTTTACTGAGTCATGCATGATCAGCAATGGAAGGATGTCCAGAAACTCCCTGAACTTGGGCAATCAATATAAAGGTCAGGACAATCAAATTCCATTTCTCTTCTGCTTTTCTTGCCTTCTCAAAAATAACAAAATACCCAATTCAGAGTTGTAGCACCATGACTCTTGGCAAGCATGAAGCTTCTAATACTGGAAAGCTCTTGATTATTTTACTGACTAGCTAACAGAAGAGGTCCTTGTGGGAGTCAGTTACGGTTTTGGATGCATTTTATGGATTTTATTATGATATCTAGAATGTAGGAAGTATAGTATATTTTTAGAGTAGGTGTCTCAAAAGAATAAAATAATTTAGAAACATGGGGTATTCAGTCTCCCCATCTCTTCTGCTTGCTATCCTCAAAGGATTATACACACTAGGTTTAGATCACAAACTTTCAAGGACATAACCAGTCTTTTGCTTTGTATGTAGGCATGCACATGTGTGTATATTATCTCTCACTAGAGGGTCCTGGATTACGTACTCCATATAAAATCAAAATATGGGTAATAAGTAATTATGATATATGATCTTAATGGTGGTTATTTGTTGCCTCTGCTGTTCTGTGTCATTCTTCAGATTTCTGAAGACAACTGCCATTTGGAGGATAGGTTCCTAATTAGTCCTGAGCACATACCAGTTTTACCTCAAATACTTTAAATCTTTTGTTATCTACCCTTTCTATAAATGAAACCATGTGAGAAGAATTTTTTCTACAATCTTTCTGCATCCATTCTCCATACATATCCTCCCACTTGTTTTTCTCTTTCTATGTTTCTGGCATTTTCTCCGTGCAACGGTAAAAAATACATTATTTGCTGTCATGTTCTCCCTGTCTTAGTTTTTAGAAGTCTGCAAAACATATGTAGGCATTTCCAGTATCTTGCTTGGAGCTAATTCTGAATCCTAAAATGACTTTTTTTTTTTTTTAATTTGACCATTTTTTAATGCTATAATAAGGGGGAGAAGGTCCAGACTAGGAAGACAGATGGGTCATCTGCTCTGTGTAGGGCTATCAGTCAGTCCTTGATTCTCATCTGCATGTAAAATTAATCCCAAACCTTGGAGATCTTCAAAAGCCATCTGGGCATCTGACTGTAGGTGACCCTGCTTGAGCAAGGAGGGTTGGAAAAATGACATATGCAGGTCCCTGTCAACCTCACCTGTTCTCCATTTCTGGGAACCTCTAAATGCATATTTCATTTGTCCTATTCATGACTGACTTTTCAATTTCTGTGAAGGCTGGTGTTGCCTCAGAAGACCTGCAGTCTATTCTGGTCACAAATATCTCTCTTCTTACTATCTTATGTCTCTATGTATCCTCCTCCAGTTGAATTCAAAGTTAATGGATCTCAGTTTGTGTATAAAGTTAGCCTCGGAGATCTATATGCAATCTGTGTTTACCTGTCCTTTCTCTCTGTCCCCTGAAATCCTCAGTTCAAATCTAGGCATGTGTTCTTATACCTCTGCCACAATATTTAAGGTTTAATCAATTAAAAATTCATACGGATTCTGTGAAAATCTAGCTTTTTTGAGAGAGAGAATGGGTGAATGTTAGGCTAGATCATCTGAACAAGGCCTCCAACTATAACAGAGACTCTAGACATAATGTCTTTCAGATTTTGGAATGTTTTGGAAGGGTTCACATTATAAATACCACAAAATGACAGTGTCTCCATTTAACTTTGCATGTGCATTGGTTTGTACAGTGAATAAATTCTGTCACATCTTGCCTCACAGTTGAGATGATGGTCAGCAACAGTGTTTTGGATATTTTCGTTTTAGTGTGGAATTAGAGGCTGACTGGAAAATACTGCTAGACATAAATTGTCTTTCTTCTTCTTCTCAAAGCCCTATGAGGGTCTAAGACTGCAGGACCTGCGAAGGCTTAAGGATATGCTGATTGTGGAATCTGCTGACATGCTCCAAGCCCCACTCTTTACTGCAGAAGCTCTACTTCGGGCACATGGTAATTCAAAAACTTAAAGAAACTTTTTACAGCAAAATTAAGATTGCAGGTTTATGTTTATTTTTTACTTTGAAGTAAAAGAGAAGTAGTGGTTAATCAGATGCTAGGAAACATCTCACACAGTACTTCAGGAAAGACAGACAGCTGCAATATGTCAGGGTGCATTGAGGCAGACAGAGAAGCTGATAGGAAAGTGACTCAAACTAGGAATTATATTGGAAGATATTTTAGTTATCTAACTTAAGATTTCCTATTTTAGTGAGGGACACAGAAGCAGCACTTCATGATTTTACATATCAAAAAAGTCAAATTTATTGTACCTGGTTTTGTCAGACAATTGGTTTTATGCTGCTGTGTATTTGTGTATAAAATGTGCTAAAATTTATTTATTTAATTGTTTGGTTTTGGAATAAAAGCTATCTGACCATTGTAATAAATGGTTGGAAATTCCTTTTAGGGGTTAAAGCATATGAGTGAAGGACTTTCACAGTACCCTTTTAATACAGGGTGTACTTTTCTGTGTGTATATTAGTAGTTAGTTTAATTTCACTAAAATCAGTCTTTTCTCTTGTCATGTAGTTTAAACGGGAGTTAGAATGGGGATATACTGAATTCAGTGTGTTCACTCCAGACAAAAGTATCTCTCTGAATTCAGTGGAAGCTTTAGTATTTGTTTCAGTGATTCAAAACTTGTGCTTACTGAAGCATCTACATTGTTACAGTATGCAAAGAAACAACTACTCAGGCAGTTAATGGTTTGCAGGCTCATCACCATATTGCTGAATTAAGCTTTCATATCCTAATATTTCTGTGGCCTCCCTGTGAAAGTAAAAGAGGGAAGGTTGAACTATAATATTATTTTAAAACCACAACGTTTGGCAGCTTTTGTGAGGAGTTGTGGTACCTGAAACTCATCTCATTTACATCCCTTTCAATTTTTGGTGTTTGTGTTCCTTTTAACACTGAATTAAGGCAACATGAACTTGTGTCAGTCTGATGATATTTAAGGTAGAGTCTTTGCACATGTTTTTTTAACATTGATGATTTGTTTTTTATAATATGTGAAATATTTTAATTCTATTTTGGGTTCTCAGAATACTCTCATTAAAACTATTACAAAATATTTGACTAAGTGGATAGGCAAATTCTATGACCTTTGCAGATATTTGGAACAAAATGATGGCAATACTGTTCAAAGCTGCAGCACAGTCCATAATAAGCACAGGAGTGGTGAAGTTGATGTAAACTGTGGAGAAATGTCTGCCAGCATCTAGCAAGCTGGAGTTGAAGGTTGAGAAGAAATCAGTCTTTGCTGGAAAGGTCATTCTACTGGTGTTGCCTTAGTGATGTGGCAGTAACTTAATGCAATAGGCCAGTTCAGTGAAAGCAGCAGACAATTTGGAAGTCATGAGGAAGTAAACTCTGGCCTGTAGCTGTAGTCATACACTGGAAATTATTCAAACAGAATTTATTTTATTTGAAATGAAGGCATAAAGTTGGTTCAGCCTCATAAAGGGAGTAACCGAGCTACCAAGGCTTTACAAAGGCAGTTGATTTTGGATAAAATACAGGCAGTTCAGCAATTACAACTACTTCACATTTTACTAAAGCTCGTAAGTTAGTAAAGAAAGCACAGAGGAATACATTTAGTAGTGTGTCTTAATCCTGTGTGAGTTTTAAAGATACAGTACAAACACAGGAATACAAGGCGGCATTTAGCAGATTTTATCTGTACTTCATCATCAGTCATCCTCTGAAAGATTATAAGATCAGAGTAATTTGAAAAATAATGATAACATTGATCATTATTGAAGTATAAAAATATTCAGGGTCCATTTCTTCAATAAAACAAAATTAAACTAACCATTTTACATTTTAGCTTGAATAAGTAAGCACCTGATCAGTAAATAATCTCTAGCTCAAAGGCTATTTTGCATCTTAGGAGGGAGCAGATTTTAGTATGAAAGTCATAAGGGACAGTATATTTATTAAGTTCAGTGCTTAGATCACATTTTTTTTTCCTAGCATTAATACAGTATAGAATTACTATCTATCTTTTTCATATCAACTCTAAAATTCAGTTAAAATAGCACAGATCTTTTGGTTAATAATACTGAGTTTCCAGTGGGAGTACCTAACAATAATAATAATTTTTAAAAAACCTTTAAAATATTAAGTTATAAAGCGATAGGAAAAAATTGGCAATTTTCACTTCCCTTCTGTAATTCTAGTTCATCTGTTCTTTGCTGTGTTGATGATTTTAGATTCAAATCCATATAGGAATTTGGTAGTTTTGTATTTAAATGAGATTTTAGAAGATTTTTAATAGAAAAATCATGATTCTTAAGATGTCTTTAGTATAACTCTTAGGAGTCAGAAACGGAAAGCATTTCAAACAACATTTTTATTTAGTTTTAAGATCTTGCATAATAATTTGTTTCACAAGTTCTTATTTGCATATAAATGGGAAGTGTTAATTATGAATTAAAGTGAAGTATTAAGGAACACTTTATTATACACTAAAAATGCAGTAAGGATACCTTAAATATTTTTTGCCATCAGACGGGATTTTTTCTGCTGTTTCCCTAGAAATACATCACTCTTACATGCAAATATAAAGAGTAGTGACACATAAGGCTGCAAATCTTTTTGTAATCCAGTCAAATCTCACTTTTGTTCCTTCGTTTGTAACACTTGGCTTCATCGTCTAAAAAAAGCAGGAGTTGGATCCACATTGAACAATCACTTTTTTATAGAAAGGGAAATCACTGAAAATTCTATGGTACAAGGATGTTATGTTTTGATCTGGCTTTTCCAGTCACTGCAGTTCTAGTTTCTCATTAAGTCTCCTAGCTACTACAGGTGCTGTAAATAAATAATAAAAAATACTTTATCTTGAAACTGATATTACAAGGAAAGGAGATACTTGTGATGCAATTGTTTACATAAATAAATTGTGTTATGTGTTATCTTGGAACTTATGCTGCAAAATTTAGTGTCTAAAGTTCCCTTCACTTACACTTCATCGTATTTATTCATTTCTAAAATTTTTAGCTTAGTATTTATATATTTGTTTGAGGGTGCAGTTACAAAATACATTTGAAACACTGTCAGCTGCTTAATTTCCTGTATCTGTGTATTTATTGGAGACTGGGACCGGGAGAAGTTACTTGAAGCCTGGATGTCTAACCCAGAGAACTGCTGCCAGCGGTCAGGGGTTCAGATGCCAACTCCCCCCCCAAGTGGATACAATGCCTGGGACACGCTCCCCTCTCCACGAACTCCACGCACCACTCGCTCTTCTGTAACTTCCCCTGATGAAATCAGCCCCTCACCAGGAGACATTGAGACAGCTCTGGTAAGTTTATAAATAGATCTGAATAGATCAGGGCAAAAGAGCTTATTCCTATCCATCCCACTGCGCTATTCTGACCGTGCACTTGTAAAAGTGTTCCTCGTTCCAAAGCTGGTGAATAGGGAAGATGACTCCCTGAAGATTCTATAACACAATCAAGCATCTGGCTGATACAAAACACTCTGTTTTCACCTTGGCTGTTGCTTACAGTGTAGCATTTTAGCCAGCTAGTCACATCACTGCATTTGTCTCTTAAGCTTCTCTTCCCCATAATGTACCTAACAAGATGTTCACTTTCATTGTATCCATTTCCCCGAATGTGCTCAATGCTGTGAACCCTGCCTTTTGAAATTTTTTTCTTTAGAAAACAAAATTCTCTTTCTCTGCATTTTGAAATGTCAGCCCTCAAGTGTACTGTAAGTTTATAATTACTTTCACTATGTGTGGGCTGCTTCAAGCAGTTTACAAGGCTATTGCAAATTTGAAATATGAAAGCGCCTTTCATTAAAATCAGTTTGGTTCTGTTGGAAGACAGAGTACTCTTTTTAATAATCTGCAGCTGCAGCACTATAAAACTTTTGCTCCATGACCTAAGCATTTTTCTGTAATGCTATATGCAGTCTCGCAAATGGATCATCCCTAGATCTCAAATTAAGATGAAGATTTTGCATTCCTGCACAGAATTCTTTTATTTCTTTATTTGTAAAAGGTTGAAAAAGAAACTATATAGACAGAATAATATTGTTGTACATTTATGTTTCCAGTTAAATATGGTCTTGGAATGTTTCCTAATTTAAAATGGGAAACAAAAAATACAATCTTCGGTTTTACCTTGTGTTTTGATGGTCCATAGGCCAGGATTGGATGATTATTGCCGTTCTAGATTTAGTGTATCTACATCCAAATCCAGATTTAAATTTTTAGTATTTCTGTTAGCTTAAAAATCTTTTGAAGATCTATCAAATAGTATTTTTTATATTATGTTCATGAAATAGTACAGTTTTTTTCCCATTTTGGTAGAAAGATTAAAACTAAAAGGAGTAGATAAAATAAAACCAGAAGCTATGAAGCTTCTTTTCAGATTTTGCATTTACATTTGATATTATAATTAAAACTATTTGAGTAAATGTTCTGTACTTGTTATTTTGAGCAGAGGACTTCATTAAATTCTTTATTTTAGAATTACATTGTAAACAAAATTTTAAACTCATAAGTTTAATAGTGAACATTTTTGAGGTAACGTCAACTTCTAAAATACTTAATTTTGGCAAGGCAATAAGCTAAAAGGACCGAAACAACAATAAATGCCTTCATTGAGTTTTGCCCTTTAAATGCCACCTTTTCTGGTTTGTTTTTTGTTTTAGCTGTCACACAATTACATTTAAAAAGTGGCATACCATAGGCTAACTCTTTTAAAATGTTCTATTTGTGTATAATATCTGGTGCACTGAAATTTGAAATTGAAGTAAGTTTTCATGGAACCTTGGTTCCAAAGAAATTAAAATCTGCTTGTACTCCTTGAAAAACAGGAATATTTATTTTCATGCCTAATCACAAGGAATGAGTAGTTTAGTCCTTGTACTTTAAAAGGTTATAGAATAAGGGTCTCAATATTCAATATTATTATTTCTGTGTTACCTAGTTCTGTGAAATGCAGCAGTGATATCTTCTGTTGGAATATTTGCAGCTTAACTTATTCTTATTTTGACTGAAAGTCAAAGCCTTGAAGTATTTTTTTAAAGTAGTGTTTAAGTAGATTATTACTTTAAAATAATCTTGCTGCTGTTGCACAACCAAATTGCTTGTCCTTGATTTGTATCCAGTTGTGTGAGATGGTAAACATTTCCTGTAGCCTTTTGCCTTCTCCAGGCTCCATTTCTGGTTGCTTGTGAAGCTGATGAAAAACTCAGGTCTCTTTTGTCCCTAGAACTCTTGACTGTGAGGTCCTGGCACTTTACAGGGCAGAGCATTTACTGAGTTGGAGGACGTGATAGAAGGCACCTAAACTTATGCTTATTTGGATGGGGAGGTGTAGAAACAGAGACACCTAATCTTCACCATTTCTGTTTCTGTAGCTTAAATGACTTTTTTTCTGTCTACAGTTAGATTTTTTTCCTCTGCTGAGCATGTGTTAAATTTCTGCTGAGATTTTCCAATTTAAGATCCTGTGTAACTGTGTGAAAGGCTCTGGAGTACTTCTTAATCAGTTTTTTTCCATCTACAGTGTGACATTTGTATGTGTAATATTTCTGTGTTTGAAGACCCAGTGGATATGCCTTGTGGACATGACTTCTGCAGAGCTTGCTGGGAAGCGTGAGTATATGTGCTTTTCTTATCTTTGGAGAAAATTTCAAAAATCTAATTTTGAAGAGGAGGGATAGATACCATAAACAGCTAACGTTAAAGGACTGTTTGGGTGCTGAAGAGTTGATGGTTTGACCCTGTTGAAGTGGCCCAAAGGGTCCATCAGCTGTTTCAGTTTTACATAATTTTTTTTTTGGTGTGAATCAGCAAAACTGTTAAACAAATGTTTCAAGACTGCATGTAAATGGATGAGCCTACTTTGGATTTACCTAGTGTTTGTGTGGTGTTGGTGGCATTAGGGTTTATGCTTTCTAAACTAAGCACATGCTTACTTCCATCTCTTAGTTCAACATACTACATTTCAGCATCATAAACTGATTTCTGGTCAAAAAAGCAATTTAAATGCTTTCTTATGTTGAAGATTAATAACCGAGGAGTAGACTTAGCTTAAAAGTTCTATTAATGTAATTTTGACTGCAGATTTTTTTTTTTTAAATTCACAATAGTCATGCTGGTAAAAAAACCTCGGACATGGATAATTATGCTAGTGCAAATATTAATCATACTTCCCAGGAATAATTGCAGTGCCTTTATATTCCTCGTTGTCCCCATTCAGGAGATTGTACTACATCTTCTGTACCACTAAAGTGTCTTGTTAGAGCATCATATCAGCTGCACATATCCTGCTGCAGCTGAGCCCAATTTATGTGAAGCCAATCCTGCTATGTTTAGGGAGAGCACTGTGTTAAGGAAGGCAGTTCTTTTCAGTGGCAAGAAAATTAATATTCATGCTTCTATTGTCTGGCAAATTGTTATGTAGTGATGTGGAAGCTACCAAGAGATGACATGGTGCTTCAAATTTGGGTGCTGGACTACGTGTCCTGCAGTTTGTGCATGCACTTAGAGCTACCATTCAATGTCAAGCAAGTGCTGGCAGTGCAGATCCAGGGTGGGATTGTTCTTTCTGAGCCACTCGTTTCTAAGTTACTCAGAGCAAAGCCAGAGCTGTCCCACTTTAAGATACAAATCTAAGATTTGATGCATTGGCAAGTATCTCTACCTTAACTATTGTAGGATCCCAGATGACTAACTTAGAATATCTGCCTGTGCTTTAGATGATGAGTATCCTGATTGATACTGAAGTTACAGCTTTTGAACATTGTGCACTGTTGGTTAAGGTCCAGCTTTCAGCACATTTCCAACTTTGTTCTGTCTTGCATTCTGCTCCCTAGGAACTATAAGGGTCTCCGTTCAGAAATTTGTTTCCAAGTGCAGACCTATTTTGACCAATTGTAAAAATTAATTGCATATGAAACTAATTATTTCCTAGAATAATTACACTTATATGTTCCTTTTCTGATTTAAGTCGGAAGTAATGCTCAGTTTAATTAAATATTGCATAGCTGTCTCTGGTAACGGCAAGAACTGAAACCACAAACACATAGGGCTGATAGCATGGCTGATGGTGCTCACTTTTTAACCATGACAATGGGTTTGGTTTTTTTTTTTAATTATAATGTTCATCAAATCGCTAGGCCTTTTGGTTAAAACTTGATGAATGTGAGTATCTATGAACCTAGTATAAACTATTCAGTAGTGGTTTAATTCTTACTTTTGTTCACAAACACTGACTGTCAAAATTCTGGCAGATTTTTGAATCTGAAAATTCAAGAGGGTGAAGCTCACAACATTTTTTGCCCAGCATATGATTGTTTCCAGCTTGTGCCTGTAGACGTCATAGAAAGTGTGGTTTCCAAGGAGATGGACAAAAGATACCTTCAATTTGACATTAAGGTAAATTGTCAAACTGTTCTTGTAATCTTTAACTGTATTTCATTTTATAAAAACTTACAAATTCTACATTAAATTATGCAATATATTAGTAACTTTCCAAGTAGAAATTAATAAACTAGTATGTACACTGAATTATCTTCTGCTTACATGCTATGATATGTTTTATATACCACTGAGAAAAAGGACATGGCATTATCTTTATTAAGTACAAATGCAATACTTCCATAATGTGTAGCGTAATGCAGTATCAATAAAATTATTTGATCAAACTAATGTTCATAACAAGTGATATGAAGCTTTTAATCAGTCAGACTTGTTTATGTTGGCGGTCGGAAGTTTTTACGAGTTTTTGGTTTATTTTTATTACCAAGAGACTGTTTACATTCAGTAACAGTATGTTTCCATTTGAAAAATTTATTAGTACAAGTGAATTATTTTTTTCTTCTATCCATATGGATATGATTACTGTGTATAGGAAGAGAAATAGAATAACTTTTGCTTAGTTTTCCTGTTATATTTTTTAATGTATTTGTGTCTATCATTGTAACTTGTTTTAAAAACCAATCTGTTAATTTACCTTTTTTTCTTCTGTGCCAGTGTTGTAATGAATTAGTCTTTGAGATACTGTACTATTTTATCAGTGGTGGCAGAGCTAAAAAGAATATAGAAATACTTTTTGCTTTACAATAAAATACTTTCTCTGTGTGACAAGTCACTTTAATACACAGCCTTACGCAGTAAGACTTAAATGACCCAATCCAATTAATATTTTACATTATCATATTTTGTTGGCTGATATTCAGTATAGATTTAAAGGAAAGTAATGAAAGTTCCTTTACCTCCTCACTTATTAGATATGTCTTACAAAATAAGACAGGCTACATTAACCAAAAAAAAAATTGGAGGTAAATAGCTGAATTAGTCTAGTTCTGATTTCAAGATTATTGCAGGTGGGATATATTACGAGACTTTTGTTTCAATCAATAAGGTTTTACTTCTTTTCAGCTACAAGAGTCAGTTCTGTATTGCCAGTGCTTAATGTAGTAGAAGTTTACAGTAATCTGTATCACAAAAGAATTGGCATTCACACACTGAACATTTTGTTTGGGACATAATATATTTACATCTTAGTATAAGTCTGGAATACTGTTGTTATTAAATAAAAACCCACATATTTTTAAGGTGGAGATTAATTTATTCCCTTTTTAAAACTATTTTTAAAAGCTGTTCAAAATAGTTACAAGATTGTCCTTAAGCTTTTTGGCTTTGTTCCTTCAAATGGAGATTATGAATACATATTGTTTCATATCCATGGTGAATTTTGATCTTATATGGTAAAATATTTTCCTTTTTCCCCTGCAGGCCTTTGTTGAAAATAATCCTGCTATTAAATGGTGTCCTATACCAGGCTGTGAAAGAGCAGTGAGGCTAACAAGACAAGGATCAAATTCAACAGGATCAGATACACGTAGTTTCCCTATGCTAAAAGCCCCTGCTGTAGACTGTGGAAAAGGACATCTTTTCTGCTGGTTAGTAATAGAAACTACATCTACATAAAGTCATACTCATGGCTGTTCCAAGGATTCATTAAAATGTCCCATTTAGAACCAAGCGTGCAAAAAAAAATTGTATGGGATGGTGTATGACTGTACTATCCTGTGTCCATTCACTAAATAACCTCATGTGCACAAATATTTAAGTATTAGAGGCCACAGCAAAGATTTATTACACTGCTTTACTCATTATTTGATGTTAGATGCAAATAAGCTGTATGGAGTGTTGGGATGTTCTGTTCTGAGGGAACAAGAAGCAGGATATTGGAGATTTTTTTGTTTCTGTTTTGGATAATTTGTTTAATTGAAACATGGCACATTCTGTATTGTACAAAAGAATCAGCAGTTTTTAGCTCTTCCTGAATTTTGGTAGAACCACATCAAAGCAACTGGAGTTTAAACAAGACTATGAAAGCCCTTTTTGCTTCATACACAGCTATTCTGTTGGCAAGATCACTCCAGTTGTTTAACTTTGGGATCAGCACTTTTCCTTTCTGTTATCTTCTGTTGAGTCCTAAGGTGAATACAAGATTGAGAAGGAATAAAAAGCCAAGGTATATTTGAAAAACATTCCTCAGATTGCCCGTCTTCAACACTTCCAAGGAAAGGACAAAACTTTTATCAACAAAAGCAAAAAAGTGGTGGGTTATTTTTCTGGATTGCAGAGTGAAGACATATTGTAGTTCCTTGAGATTATCAGACAGACAGTTTATGACTAATGCAATGAACTGTCCTTTTCATTGTTGGAAAATGAAAAAGGGTCAGCTAAAGTACAGACATTCAGACAAGCTGAGTATAATCCTTCTTTTCATTTTTTGGTTGAAACCATGATGCAAAAAGAAAAGATTCTGAATAATCTGCTTGTTTCCAAATATCACGTAAGACTCTTAAAGAAAGATGCTTCTGATTTTAGTTCTTTCCCCATATGAATGGAAAGGAAGAAGGAACAAGAGGAAAGTAGACAAAGTAAAACAACCACAAAAATCAGAAAACAGAACTTGGAAAGAGGTTGCTCACAGTGGATGGAGAACTCAGCAGGAAAAAAAATCAGTAGAAACAAAACAGAAGATGTTTTTTACCAGTGAACATTTAACAGTCCTTAGTACTATTCCACAAGAAGGCACCATCCTCTCATCTTTGTGTCTGATTACAGAAAATCAATTTTTCCATTGACCTGAAGGACAAGAGCTTGAGACTACTTGAGTGTATATATTGACATGGTCCTTCAGACATTGGCAGCTTCTGCTTGCTTTACATTAGCTGGATGGATATACTAGCTTCCTAAAATGTCCTCTGAAAATGTCCTCTGAGTGCCTAATTTTTAGAAGCAGTGTCTTTTTTCTGTTTCATGATAATATTTCTGAATGTTCTTTTTGTGTTAATGCTTTGAGATACTGCACAAGCAAATACAGTCCAAGTCTTGAAACAGACTTCATTTGAGCAGCAAAAAGCCCAGGAAGGCCTTTATAAGGAAGGCCAGGAAGGCCTTTTTTTTCTTCCTCACAAAAGTGGATGAAGAATTTCAACTATGACAAGAAGGTTCTGCTAGGAACCAAAGCATCCTGCAGTACTGTAAATCAGAACCATTTGCTGAGGCCATATTAGTCTTACAGTACAAAAAACCCATACACAAGTGAGTACCTCTTGAGAAAAAGAAAGTGCATTCTTCTTCAGAGGGTTTTCATCATTACTGTATGCTTTAAAAAGAGCTTGCTTTATATCTTTAAAATTCAATCAACACATTCCACAGTTCAACAAGTTCTACCAAGGTAATCTACAATTTAGTCATTGTAGTAGCTATCGATACTGCATCTAGTGAGAAATACTTCAGAATTTATGCATTAGGAAACCCCTAAGATAATAATTTGCTTTTTTTGGCAATATATTTTTTCTATAGCCTTCCTGCTTATAAAAGAAGAAACTTTGCTGAGTCTATTGAGCAATTTCCTTTTTTTTTAATGTAATAATCTCTTGTGACAAACACAAAATTCTTATCTCCTTTCAGAAAAAGCATTCATAGATACTTAAATATGTTACAAATGAAAATGTGGACAAATCATACTTCTATTTATTATCAAATACATTCAACATAAAAGAACTTCTTTGTGCTGTTTCAGAAGCACAAGGAATAGTAGCAAGCAGACACTTGTGAAAAATGGTCATAGAAGGCAGTGCCAACTTCGTTGTGCATCATCAGTACTCCATCCTAGGCAAAGAGAAGGGGCAAGGGCTCATTCTGTAGGAGACATCTCTTCAGGTGCACTTGAGAAGCCAGTTTAAGTTGAAACAATTGTTTTGCTGGCTTGATTCACATTCATTGTATGATACAGACATTATTATGATAGGGAAAAAAATACAGAACTGCATTTTTCATAGATGATGCTTTTAGCCCTTCCATGATTTTTAACTTGTTTTAAATTGCTACATTTTTGTTAAGTATGTACTGCACCTTCAAATAAATCAGCAGCTTGGAGAAGCTGTCTGGGAGTCTATCCCAAATACAACTTTTTCAGTAAAATTTTCATGAGATTTAGGCTCAGTGCTCTTACTCTAGAAAATGACATTGCAGTGTGAAAATCTTTGTTTTAGAGTGAGCTGAGGAAAGAAATTCTTCCAGGAGAAGTTTTGTTTGATGTGGCAGACGTCTGAGGCTGTTTGCTGTCATTCCTGTACAAAAGGGGGAAGTAATCACAAATCCGAAATCCATATTGACACATCTACACCCAAGAACCATCTGGAAACCATGTATCTGCCACTCAGTAGTAGTAATTACCATCCTTAAAGCTAGTAGTAACTTCAAGAAAGCTTGAGGAACCAGTTTCTCCACTGCATCCATGTAACTAGGTTTAAGCCCCCATTTTAGTGACTCCAGTGGCAAGGGTAAATATCCATAATGCTGCTCAACGTTGAAGGTCTTGTATCTTTTTCTAGATTTAAAGCTTGAATCTAGTTAAAGAGTATTTCTTACAATTGAGTGGATGAAAGTAATTGTGCATAAAATGCATTTCAGCTATAGCAAACTACCTAGTTTTGGATAATTCCTTTATTCTGGTTTACCTGTATCACTGAAACTGTACTAGCAATTTTTGTGGCATGAAAATGATATCCAGGCATAACTCTAATGAACTGCAAATGAGGTGATTTATTTCAGATGATAATTTTTAAAAGCTCTTTTCTTTTCCTGTCATCTTAATGGGAATCTGTGCTTGTGAGCAAGTAGTCTTAAGAGTATTTTAAAATAATGTGACTTGGATGGCTTTTTATCTTCCTTACATAGTTAAGCATGCCCTGAAAAGTTTCCATGGTTTTTAGCTTTAACCAGTTTTAACTTTCATTCTAAATGTCTAAGTGGTAAGTCATTGTGTACACACCTTCAATTTCAGGGAATGTCTTGGTGAAGCACACGAACCTTGTGACTGCCAAACTTGGAAGGACTGGCTACAGAAAATATCTGAAATGAAACCAGAAGAACGTAAGAGTCATGCAGGGGGGGATCATACTTTTACTGAAAAAAATAATCATAGAATAATTTGTGATCTCTAAAGGTCTGCTTGTCCAATACCCTTGCAGTAAGCAGGGACATCCTTAACTGGATCAGGTTGCTCAGAGCCTTTGTCAAGCCTCATCTCCAGGCTGGGATAATAAAGGTTGAGCTTACATAGGACAGGCGTTTTCTTGGTCAACGGAAACAAAAAAAATAATGATGAAGAGTATTTTGAACAAATACTAACTTAGTTTGGTTACCACAGTCAGCTTTTTCCATAATAAGTTATAAATATTCAGAAAACCATAGAAAAGTTTATAAAGAGGCAAAATACACCATACTTTGTCAGATTTTGCCAATTTTTCTCATATATTTGCTCATTCTTATATCATAAATGCTATATAGAGGCATTTCTATAAAAATATATGTGGAAATATAGTTAAATAACATGTGTGATAATACATATGTATAAGTTAGAAGATGCATACATTTATATACGTGACAAATATGTAGTGAAGAATTACAGTATTCTGTCAAGAAAGTAATGACACTTACTTAAATTTACAATTTCAACTTCTCTGTTTTTGCATGGTTCCAATCCTCCTGACACCCTCAAAAAGTGGTGGGAGTGAGTGAGGCATATGAAGATGCTGCCAACTGCCTGTGGTTGCTAACGAACTCCAAACCATGCGCCAACTGCAAATCTCCAATTCAGAAGAACGAGGGCTGCAACCACATGCAATGTGCAAAAGTGAGAAAGGCCCTTCATGCAATTTGTTGTGAAACCATAATTCAGGTTGTGCATGTCATAGATACGTTTTAGGACATCCAAAGCCTCTTAATGTCAGGCATGAGATCTAATGGAACCTGTTGCAAGAATTATGGTGGGTTACATGTCTTTAGAAAAGGTTTAATGTTTAGTGAAATCTGTTTGGCTGGCAGACAAGCATTGTAGTGATCAAAATTTCATAAACACCTAAGAATTACTGGCAATACAGTATGAAACTGGAAAGGAAAAGGAAGTAATAGATGGTTTAATAACCATTAGTAATGTAGAAGAAAAAGTTTTTAGTTGGCAGAAGATGAAGCATTTTAAGGGATGGTAAGCTCTAATGAAGGTTTTGCTGTACTACATTTTTGTTTTGCATTATTTCTCTAACATAGTAACAAAATGGAAAACTGTAAACAGAAATTAATCAGTAGGAATGAAAAGACAGCAAAGAGTAATTCCAACAGAAATTTACTGGCGACAGCAGCCAAAATATGAGTCATGAGTTTGTATTATGCTACCAAAATAGAAAAAATATTTTTTGACATGAGTTCTGTATCATTTGAGAATGCTTTTTTTTTCCTCAAACTAGTTATATAACTACAGCTTCTCCTTGAGAAGCACCACTAAACATAAGAAAGCAGCACACACTTCACCTAGTTGGCCTCCAATAAAAAACTAAGATATTTAAGAAGTGTGGTATTAGGAATAATTAGCTTTCTCATGAACAGTTTGCCACTTAAAAAATAGGACTGTCTTTTAAAAAAAAACAACAAAAAAATGAGGCCTGATCAGCTGTATTTATATATATTTTTTTTTTCACCCACTGAAAATTTACCTTGTATATCCAACACAATCTTGTGATCCAAGGAACAAAAATTATGACTGACATGGTTTGATAACCCAGATCTCCTGTAGGACATAAAGTAGGACCAAGGCTCCTCAGAAATTGTTTTGACTATAAGCACACTTAGAATTATGTTAATTCAGTTGTTCTTGGAAGAATAATGATGCATAACTGCAAATCTACAATGTGCCAACTTTTTCTGGGTTTCTTTAACTCGTTCCTTTTTTTTTCCTAAGTGTAAATATGACTTTTGCTGGATATGCTTAGAAGAATGGAAGAAGCACAGTTCTTCCACTGGAGGCTACTACAGATGCACTCGCTATGAGGTTATTCAACATGTAGAGGAGCAGTCCAAGGAGATGACAGTGGAGGTAACCAATGTGTATGTTTGAAAAATAGCATGAAGGTTGCAATTTTCTATTTAGGACAAGTTTCATCAAAATTTTTCCAAACCCAAGTTCTAAATGGAAAAATACAAGCTTAAATGTATGAGGTAGGCAGAAAGGAAACACTGCTTATTTGTGAATAGAAGCATAGGATTTGGTTCTGGTTTTTTGTTGGGTTGGGTTGGGCTGGGTTTTTTTGCACTGATAGCAACCACTGGTGAATTGACTCAAGTCACTCTTTTCTCTGTGGCTTGTATTTCTTTTGGGCATGCTGGTACTGCAGTTAGCTGCTGTGCCCTACAGAAGACATTTTTGGACATTTGCAAATTCTAATACCATGCACACACAATGCATCGACTCTTTGTCTACAGTATTTTTGCAGGCATAATTTTCAAATATTACATTTGTCTCTTTAGTTTCATGGTACTCATCAGCAATGTGTACAATACTTCATGAATAGTGGAAAGAGAAACTGTAGGTGATGTAGTTATATTTAAGGGTGACTGCTAAATTAAACCATAAGATTTATCTTGGTTTCGTTTCCCCATTATTTTCCAGGCTGAAAAGAAGCATAGAAGATTTCAAGAACTTGATAGGTTTATGCACTATTACACAAGATTTAAGAACCATGAACTTAGCTACCAGGTATGGGTCAAGCTATTTTATTGACTTTTGTTTCTATTTTGCAAATTAAGAAATATTCATCTTACTGTATTTTATTTATTTCCTTTTACTAGTTAGAACAGCGCCTTTTAAAAACAGCCAAAGAAAAGATGGAGCAGTTGAGTAGAGCTCTCAGTGGAAGTAAGTATTTGCTGTGTTCCGTGAATGTGATTTGAAACCAAATCAACTCTGTTGTGACTAAACCTTTTTGGGGGGGATATTGCTCTCATCAGTCTGCTGTGTGATATGATCTCTCCAGTATTACAATTCATAAGCAGTGGATAAAAGCTAAATGTACAGTAAATCTTAATCTATCCCAAAGACTTTAAGAGAAAGTAGCATTAGCAAAGGAGAAACTAATTTTAAGTAAGTGCTTACTTCCTGTAGTAAGAGCACTGTGTAGTCACTGAGTATTTGCTGCTGTTTACTTGCAAAATTTTTAACTGGCATGAACATCAATTTTATTATTTTGGAAGAGACTTACAGTGAAAGGAATGCTGACATCAGCAGGAAAATATTTTCATAATGCTTCTATCATCTTGCAGCTGAAGGAGGCTGTCCTGATACCACATTCATTGAAGATGCAGTACAGGAGCTTCTAAAAACTCGCCGCATTCTTAAGTGTTCTTATCCATATGGATTCTTTTTGGAGCCTAAAAGCACAAAGAAAGAAATATTTGAACTTATGCAGGTAATATATGCATATATTTTGCTTTTCTTATGTTACTCTTTTTTGTAGTATTAGTTACCAGCGTATTTTTGTGATTGTTTTTATTGTAAAACTGATGCAACTGTTTTTTATTTTTAATAGTTGGAAATTAGTGCATTAGTGCTGGGTGACACAGTAGCTTTTAATTCAGCTTTAGAATGAATTAAAAACCAACACTTTGCTGCACAATAAAAGGGATAAAGAAGGAAAGGGGGAAAAAAAGAATATTATTTACTTGTAATCTGCTTTTCTGAAGGTAATATTTTTCCCTCAGCCCTCATATCCCTTTCTAGCTCCTGTTTCCTGACTTGCCCTACTGATGTGTTTAATAAGGGGGTGGGGACAAAACTGGGGGAGTACCTGGGTGGCAGTGGCATCAGCACCGGGTTCTGCTGTCTCCGTTCCTTTCCCTTAGAGCCTCCAAAGATGTTCAGTATGTGCAAGTGCAGGGAATCCCTGCTCCAAGCTGGAGGATGGCATGTGGACTGGTAACAGGGTGGGCCAGAAGGGCAGACATTTTGGGATATCTTGATATTTCAAGTGGTATTTCCAGGAAAACAGATATCGTCCTGCTTACTGTTCATGGTGTAGAACTCTGCCCTGTTTCCATTTCACTGCAAAATTATTTTATTCTATACTAACTATTGCAGACAGACCTAGAAATGGTCACTGAAGACCTTGCACAGAAAGTGAACAGGCCTTACCTACGGACTCCTCGCCATAAAATCATCCGTGCAGCTTGTCTGGTACAGCAGAAGCGTCAGGAGTTCCTGGCCTCTGTGGCCCGTGGTGTTGCTCCTGCAGACTCACCAGAGGCACCCAGGCGCAGGTAATCCAAACAAAATACTCTACAAGCCAAAAAAAGTTCATTGGTAGCTGCCAAAGTGGGTGAATCTACGGTCAGTCTCACAGTGAGGTGAAGCTGATAAAACGTGGTGGCTGTAAATCACAGACAGTGACAGTTCCTTGGACATTTGATCCTGAATAACAAACGTGGAATAACACCTTTTCACAGAGGAAAAATGTGTTTGAGAATCACTGCTCTGCATGTTGCAACCTAAATTGCTCCCCCATATGTGAAATATTAATTATTAGATGTCATGGTTTCCATTTTACTTTTTTTCCTTGAAGATAGTCACTGTATACATGGTACTCTCCAAAAATATGTAAGTGTTTGCTAAAAATAATGAGCAGTTCTGGAATAGCCAACAATTTAATTGTGTGGTTTTCTAAATTAATTTTGAGGGAAGAATTAAAGCAGAAGATTTGTTAAGTTCAGAGACTTACAGTTGCACTATTTTTACATGTTGATTGGTATACAAGCTCTGGACGTTGTTCATACTTTCTTCTACTTTGAAACTTCATGGTATATCTCTTCATTTTATAGCTTTGCTGGTGGAACATGGGATTGGGAATATTTAGGATTTGCATCCCCCGAGGTAAACTATTTCTTTTTCTTTTCTGACTTAGTTCTGCATATTCTAGAAACACAGGTATGATCACAGTCTGCATGAAGAGCTTCCTTATTTTCAATCAAAGCATTTCAAGTTGTTTTAAGCTTACCTTTTATTTCACAATAGAAGGAAATATATGCATGGGTAATTACTTTTGAATGCAACATCAGTTCAGCAGAATTGTACAAGAATTCTAAGAAATTTTCATTCTTCTCTAACAATCCAACAAAATCATACAGGTATACAGCTAAATATTGTTAGCCATTTGAAACATTTATTTTTATTTCTGTGTATTGAAACAGGGTGGAAATTGCATATTCAAATGAGATGTGCCTCTACCACTTAGACAAGAATGAAAATTGTATTTTTTAAAGTAAATATTCCACTATCTATAAAGGAGAAAGAGTAAATAATTTTCCAGACTCTGCAACAAAATACAAGAAGCTTCCGATAAATATTTCCTTTATCATCTTAATTCTTATTTAATATTTTGAGAACATTAGATTAAAGAATTCACTTAGAAAGAAAACTTGATTTCAGCATTTCCTTCTTGCTGTTTTCTTTCTAGCTAGTCATTTTAAAGCATCCTGTAAAACTCCATGTACTTTTTATATATATTTCCTTTGCTATTGTTGGTGAGCATCACGCTGGTGGTTAAATAGCTCGCTTCTCCACAAAAGATCAGCTTGCTTCTCCTGGCTAGTTACTCTAGTCCTGTTTGGTTTGTTTGTTGTTGTTTTTTTAATAATTCTGTATTTGATGATATCAAACCTACTGGGACGTTACTGTATCATCAGTGGAATTGGTTATGAGAAAAAGCTGATCAGAGCTATGTTAATAAGCTATTTAGCAGTAGGTGCCATTTCAGTTGTGCTTACATGATTGCTTATGAGTTTTTATGATTTGCCTAAATGTGGCATTGTATGCTGCAAGTTGGTTTCTTTGCTGCATAGCTACCAAGGATACTTGCAACCACCTGTGCTAAAGGAATGTTGTAGAATTAATAATGGTCATCTTTATTTCAGTGAATTTGACTAGAATTTTTTTTACATACAGCTGTACTTTTATTGACAAGTGGTGGTATGTCTGTGTATACCAGATTATTACAGAAAATAAAATCTTACTGGTTTCAGCAAGGAATGCTGCTTGTTTTAAGCCATTGTGTGAAACCATAATGTTCCTAACCTATATTAACCTAATTAAAACTCCTTTTGTTCACATGTAGAAAATTGTTCCAAGTAATGGGAAGTAAAATTTTTTCTGTAGTAATCAAGATATCTTTCTAAAGGGTAAAAAGCAACCAAAATTTCAATGGCTATTAGTAAAATATTTTTTTATTGCAAACAGATAACATCTGACATGACTAATAAATCTTAGTGTTTAGTGATCACTTCTCATTATTTCTTGTTGATTTCATATTTCTAAAATAAATAATTACATAATTCTGTTACATTTTCTTCATATTATGATACCATTTTCTGTTGGTTTGGTTGTCTACTTCTGTTTAGGAAACCCATCAGCTCCCTACAAGCTGGAATAATATTTTAGGGAAGAATCATGTCATGTTTACCTTAGATTTTTGCTGTTCCGTAGTTTAATAAACATCTAATACTGGTCACTGTTGATGAATAGGTAACATATATTGTGTAAGAAAAATTACACTTCTGATTTTAAATTTTAGATAATTTAGATGTTGAGATATTCTAGGAGGAAGAGTTAATCTAAGAAAGGAAAGCTAATGTTACTATTATCTTTCCCAATTCTTGTGGCCAAGTAAAGCCTTTGGATTACAGAAGAAAACCACAATATTATTTTCCAAGGAGTAGAGCTGGTACCTGTGTGTTGTCTTCTAATTTTTGTTGTCTTGTGTAAATGAATTAACTGAGATCACAAGAGATCTTACCTACACAGATTCAGTGTCAGCTCTATTAACCATAAAGCATGTCGGGAGATTTGCCTTCAGTCACAGAATTGGTCTCTTTGTATTAGGAAAGATACAGGAATCAAAGCATTTCTGACCAAGTATAAAGATAATTTACTCTTGGGATATTAGCTTGGTGTGGCCACATAAATTGTGTGCAGGTTTGCAGACTATACCAAACTGTGTGGTGAAGTCAACACACTGGAAGGAAGGGATGCCATCCGGAGGGATCTTGGGAGGCTTGAGAAGTGGGCTTGTGCAAACTGCATGAATTTCCACATGGCCAAGTGCACCTGGGTCAAGGTAACAAGGTTCTGCATCTGGGTCAAGGCAATCCCATGCAGGCTGGGAAGAGAAAAGATTGAGGGCAGCCCTGAGGAGAAGGACTTGGGCATGGTGGTGGACCAGAAGCTTGACACGAGCTGTCAGTGTGCACTTGCAGCCCAGAAAGCAAACCTGGTCTGCGTCAAAAGAAGTACAGACAGCTAGCTGAGGGAGGTGATTCTGCTCTTGTGAGACCCCACCTGGAGTACTTGCCCAGTTCTGGAGTCTCCAGCACAGGAAGGACACAGAGCTCCTGTAATTTGTCCAGAGGAGATCCACTAAAAGGATCAGAGGGTTGGAGCACCTCCTCTGTGAGGACAGGCTGAGGAAGTTGGAGTTGTTCAGCGTGGAGAAGAGGAGGCTCCAAGGGGACCTTATAGAAACCTTCCAATATCTGAAGGGGGACTACAAGAAGCTGGGGTGGGGCTTTTTACATGAGTGTGTAGTGAGAGGACAAGGGGAAATGGTTTAGAACTTAAAGAGGGGAGATATAGGTTAGACATGAGGAAGAAATTCTTTCCTGTGAGAGTGGTGAGACACTGGCACAGGTTGCCCAGGGAAGCTGTGGCTGTCCCCTCCCTGGAATTGTTCAAGGCCACGTTGCAGGGGCCTTTGAGCAACCTGATCTAGTGGGAGGTGTTCCTGCCCATGCAGGGGGGGATGGAACTGGATGTTATTTAAGGTCCCTTCCAACCCAAACCATTCTATGAGTCTGTGATTCTATGGTAAAAAATTACAGGCTGCAGGAGTTCACATACATACGGCGTGGCTCTTTAGACTCTCAGGTTAGGCAGAAATAGAGAAGATTTGTAATTCATGGAATAAAAATCCATCAAAGACAGCTCATTAGAAGAGTATCAGCTGTGGCTTAAAAAGTTCCGGAGCTGTAGTGTTCTGCAGGCTGGGAAAAGTATTAACAAGTCCCAGTGTATGTCTGCCAGCTTTCTGTAGTCTTCCAAAGGTTATTTTCTACTGGCAATTTCTGGCAAAAGGGACTCTGAGATAATCTGTTGGTCTAATTCAGATTGTTTTGTGTTCTAAAATCACTAGGTGTATATAGATATATTTAAGTGTGTCAATGTGTGTGTGTCTAAAGTTTGGCATCAAAACTTTTAAACAAAAAATGTGTACATGGAATTCTTTAGAAAGGGAGATTGCAAGTATTAAAATGTTGGCAATACATCAAGTATTTTTCTTTGCTAATTCATTATTTTATAGATTGAGGATTGCCCTGGAAATTTTTTGTTATTATTTATGTTAAGCATTGCATGGTGTAACTTGCAATGTATTTTTCTGAAAACAGGTGATTTTATAATAAATATATAAAATCACACATTTTTTTATAAAAATGTGGTGCTTGTTACATCAGAAAAATATTACTGCATGCTGCCCTGTATTTTGTAACCTTTGGTTTATGCAGGAATATGCTGAATTTCAGTATCGGAGGAGGCACAGGCAACGTCGGCGTGGAGACATACACAGCCTGCTGAGTAATACTCCAGATCCTGATGACCCCAGTGAGAGTACCTTAGGTATGTTCCTGCCTGGGGATGGGTTTCTTTCTGTCCCTACTTCATAAAACGATACTAGTGACCTCAGTGTTTGTTCTTCTGTGGATGCACTTTAAAGAAGTTTTAAATACATTGCTGTATTTTCCAGGATACAACATAAAGGCTTGGTTTTGTATCTGGTCTTAGAAGTGTTGCTGACTTTCTCTTTTTAAAGAGTAATACATTGATTTTCCCCCTAACAACTCTTGAGCTACCTAGAGCAGGTTTGCTTCTCTGAAGAAACGTTGAAGAGTACATGTAATTTGACAGTCTTATCTATATACCAACTCCTCTATGCTAATTAAAAGGACTAGTTCTGCATGAAGAGTGGAGAAGAGGGTTTCCCTACTGCAGGCTTGGTAGTCATAAGGCTGTATTCCAAAACCCTGCTTAGAAACTCCTGAATTGGCAAAGACAGCCAGGAAACAAGTTGGCAAAGGCTGCAACTTCCATCATGCTGCTCTTCTAAGCAGTGCTGTGACTGGTAGTGCAGTCCCCTAAGGTCACAGTAACTTGGCTTTCTGGGCTGTCTCTGTTCTGCCAGGGGCTTTTGCAAAGCTAAAAACAGTAGCTTTAAAAACAGTAGCTTTGAAAACAGATCATACTCTGACACTGTTTCTTCAGAGCTGCCAGTTGCATGCTTGGTCTCTAAGCCTTGCTGCATAAACTCATGTCTGTGTCTTATGAATTTAAAGATGGTCCTCAAAAAACAAAAGGAAAACGCCTTTGCTTGGGAGATACAAACAAATGTATTCTTTATTTTAGAAACATTAAAAGGATTTTGGTGAGCACTGGTCCTTCCCTGTTATGAGTAAAATGCAAAACTGTCTTGTTGGTTCGAGGACTAGAAATTGACTGAACACTTTTATATTGTAATGGTGACCAGTGCATACTGTTATAGCATGTAAGAGACCATGTTTGTCTCAGCTCAGCTCATTTTGAATTTTGAAGTGGAAAATTCTGTTTTCCAAAGTCAAAAGTGTTACATTTATTTTTGTTATGGAGCAGTTTTTCTGAAAATAGCATTTTACTTTTTTGTTGGTGGTGGTTGTTTTAAGAAAACAGCAATGTTATAGGTTGCTGAGGTATACACTAATAATACACTAAGTCATACATAATGACTTAATTTTGCTACAATTTTATGTTAAAAATAACATAATGTTAACATTAAAGTTGAGTTGTTGTCCTTGAAAGAACAGAGAAATTGCAAACTTTGGTTGTAATCCACCTGTAAACGCATCCTGTTTTGTGTCCATGTGCAGTATTTTTCAGGACTTCCCATAAATCTTCTGTGCCTTAAAAGCACTTTCCCCTCCTGCCAAAGGGCTGAGGCACCTGATGGCACACCCCATCCTTTCAGAGAGACAAGAAGGGTATTGAGAGCAGAGAGGCCCAAATGAACTGGGTGGTCATTCCTAAAACAGTGAGACTGGTGCTTTGCCACTGTGTGAGAGCTGGTCTGGAAGGAGTGGTTTGGAATATTTAGTGCAGTGTAAAGAAAGGAGTAAAATTGCAGAGCTAGAATCCAAAAGGAAGGAAGAGATTCCACCAGTATGTAACAGTGAAAGCTCCCTCTCTGGTGCTTCAACTATTTTTGTTTTAATTGCCCAAACAGACACTCAGGAAGGTGGCAGTAGTAGAAGACATGGCACCTCCATGGTGAGTTCAGCTTCTATGGGTATTCTGCACAGCTCTTCGCTTCATGACTATACCCCTGTCAGTCGCTCTGAAAACCAGGATTCTCTTCAGGTATCTCCCCTAATTTCTTTTCCATTCCCTCTGCTTTGCCCACCTTCCTCTGCTCTGCTTTTCTGTGTCATTTTGTCTCTCTGCAAATTTTCTTAATTCCTCAATGAAAAAGGAAGAACCTAGGCCAACAAATTATACCTTCACTTCAGTAAGAATTTGCTAAATGATCACTAATGTAACAATAGACACATTCAAATTTGGTTGTCAGTAAAAATTAATGCTGATAAATGACATGTAGGAATAATGAATTAATTTGAGATTTCATCCCAAATTACTTTTAATCCACAATATGCAACAAGATGTTTCAGACTTTTGTTCTGAAAACAACTTCATGTATTTCCACAGGCTCTGAGTTCTTTGGATGAAGATGACCCAAACATCCTGCTAGCTATTCAGTTATCTTTACAAGAATCTGGCTTGGCCATAGATGAAGAAACAAGAGACTTTCTAAATAATGAGGCATCTTTAGGAGCAATAGGTACCTCTTTACCAACAAGACTGGACCCTGCTCCCATAAGCATAGATAACCCAAGAGGTGCTTTGAGCAGCTCTGAGCTGTTAGAACGTGGTGACAACCTGATGAGACTGGGTGGAGGCAGTGATCCTTTTTCAGCTGATCATCTTCATTCACACCCCTGCAGTGATACAAGAAGTGGATTATACTCAACATCCAGTGACGCTGATTCCAGCAGTCAAGATCCCAATACCAATGAAAATCTACTTGGAAATATTATGGCCTGGTTTCATGACATGAACCCACAGAGTATTGCTCTGATCCCCTCAACAAGTACAGAAACAGATGAGGATTCACAGCAAGCCAGTACTGAAGATGGGTCAGCAGGGCAAGCAAATCTCACAGACAAAGGGCTGGAGCCTCAGGAGGAGCATGCACTCTTTGAGGATGCACTCAAAAATGAAGGCAGAGGAACCCAAACAGAGGAAATCACTTCTGAAGAAAACATTATTCCAGGTGAAACGGTATCATCAGGTGGTGATAATAACAGGGAGGTAACAAGTACCCTGGATGCTTCAGGAGATACTTCAAGTCAGACTCCTCAGACCTCAAGTGAGTGGATTGAACGTGTGCATCTGGTATGAACAAAAACTAAATCTGGAGTAAATGAATGGTGGTGACAGATGGTACAGTGTGTGGAGGAAGCATTATGGAGGCTTTGATCCACATAATTACAGCTCAGTTGTAACCACTGACGTAACAACGGATATTTAGGAGTTCTCTTGAATTGTAGTTCTTTGTAATAATGTGAACCTTTCAAGGAATATCCTTTGCATTTAATTAGGTAGTACTTGCCTTTTTGCTCTCAAGAAAAAGGAATAAGTAGGCTGTATTCCACATTCCTAATATAATGCAGCATCTGTTTAGCCTTAGGTTGACGATCCTTAACTTGAAAGTACGGATTAAAGGCTTAACACTGATTATTTTGGTTGGTTTTCCTAAGAAATAGTTTATTCCATTTTTTAGAACTCATTCTTTCACCAAAATAACATTTAGCAATTTATTTGGGGTTGTTTTCCATAACTTTTCCTTACTCATTTTTAATTTTTGTTAGCAGTGTGAACGGAGGTATTTAATGATTCTCTTTAGTACTGCTCCAGGAACAAGTTTTAGGGGATATTCTTTCCCATTAAAATCAAAGACTTTTTCATGTCTATTTCAGTCCAAATGTGCCAAACTGTGAATAGTTAGCTGGCAGTAGCCTAATGAAACAGTGCAGTGTTACTCTATCAAACTAATCCCACAATTCTTAGCTGTGAAAGAAACCACTGGGTAGCATTGCTTCTCTAAATTTAAACTGGCATGTGTTGCCATGGTGACTGCATTTAATTAAATGTAGCCTGTATCTTAAGTTAATAAAACCTAATGCTGCTGTTAAACAGTTATTTTAAATACTAAAATACAGTGAGTTAGCAACAGCTATGCTGTATTTTAAGAGACACTTTAATGGAAGTGCAATCATAGTTCCTTGTTTTCATAATCCTACAAAGCATTCTATGCACTAATAGTGCAATTACTTTTAATGATAGCATTTTATAAAAATATAGGAATACAGAATTTTCGTATATTAGCCAGTCCCACAGTTAAAGTTCAGATAACACATTCTGCTCAACATGTTACGGTGCCTTTGCCTAACCCAACTGGATAGTTGCCACAGTTAAAGAAGTAATTCAAATTCAGTGTCTGTTCTGGAGTAACTATGCTATTAACTGCAAAAACCTCCATAAAACCACCCATGGCCTTGCCTTTACAGTAAATAACTAAATGTTCAGTCAGTGTTTTTGCATAAACAAAACACTGCTAGGTATTTGTTCAATCGCATAATATTCAGTTGCTGTGTGATTACTGTTTAGTGTAAAAAAAAATATAAAATAAAAAATAAATTTAAAAAAAACAAACACAAAACCCCCTCTTCCTAGTTGTTGTACCGTGAAAAAAAATACTGGTTTTAGATTTGCTTAAAAGCATCAATCTACAGTTAGTGAGATGCAATGGTACCGTATGTAATTACAACTAGAGTAAGTTGTTGAAATGGCTGTTTTAATTACATATAATCAAAATGTGTCATAACACGAGCAAATTACTTACACTCCATTTTAAGTTTTGCTTGACCGTTACCAGAGATTTGTTGATATGATATAAAAGTTTATTACTACTGAGTGTGTATAGGCAAGTGTCATGATAGCAAAGTTTATGTATTGATTACTGTGAGTTCAAGTGAGTGTTTTGGTAACTAATTCATGCAAATCCAGCTTTTGAACCTTGCATTCACAAGGTTTGTATTAGTGAAAAAATAACTAAGAGTATTTTACCCCATTAAAACGTAGTTCATTTTGCAAGCATCTTTAGGCAGAATGGACTAGAACAGTCTCAAACCATTTTCAAACTTTTCCTCTAGCCACCTGACTCTTGACATAGTCATGAACATCTTTGGAAATAATTGCCATAATCATGGACATCTTTGGGAAATACCTATTTTAAATTTTTCTGTGGTATAAAATCCTTCAACTAAAACAGTTCTTCATGAACTGTCACCATTAATTGGTCTGAAAGTTGACTCACTTAACTTCCTTGAATTGTAATTTCTGAATAGAAAGATCCTTACAAACAGATTGTGTATTGCAATGAGATGTCTTGCAAAGTTACAATAAGGTATGTAAGAGTGCTCTCTGTGAAGATAGTGAAGTTTGTGGGTTCTGTTTTTTTGTAATTTGGTTAGGTTGTGCAGTATATCCATTGTTTCTGTGTTACTCTTAAGAGCATGAAATTAGCCTATTAAATTTGTATTTTCTTGGTACTTATTTTAACACCATAGTCATTGACTTTACAATTCAAAAATAAAGTTTGGCAAGACTATTTTGTAAACCTGTTAATTTTATAATGTAAAAAGTTTACTCTAACCTCGAATTGTTATTTGCACTTTCATAGTCTATACTTGATACATTCCCACTTTATATACAAGTAGGATACTACAACCATGTAGATGTTTGGCCAAATGAATGCTGTTAATAATATGTAAAATTCTTTGATTAAACATTTATTACTTAAACTAATTCCGTTCTGTCTCATTACATCTTAGATTTACAGTAGCAGATTGTTAAGACTTATGATGGACATTTTTAGAATACACTGAGACCTGTGCCAGATTGGCTGGGGACCATTATAGTAAGTTGAATGTTTTGATTTGTAAATATAAGGCACATTCATTATGCTTTGAAACAAAATGTAAAACAGACTATTTTGTCTTAACTGCTAAAGCCATATTGTGCACTTGTTTTTTGTAAAGAGTAATGCCTTGTCACCTTGCTCTAAAGCTGGGGGGGGGAGGGGGGGAGGAGGGGGGACACACAACTAATTTTTGAGGAAGATCTTGTTAATTACTGTTTTTTAAATGCCACTTAATATCCAGTCTCTGTTGTAACCAGGAAATTCCAGGCTGCCTCTCTTACATTAACAGACACTAAAGTATTCTGTTCATTGTTACGGTAACTTAATTAGCTTCCTCCAATAAGCATGCCAAGATGCTGGAATCTCATGTTACAAGCATAGATTAGTCACTACAAGGCACTTCCCATCACCTGCTGCCTTGGCATCACCACATATGCTGCAATTAGCAAGTACTGAGTTTTACTCAGATCATGAGTGTTATCACATGAGAGATTTTTGGTTTTATGTCAGCTAGAATATAGGCAAATTGAAACTTTACTTTCTGTGCTGTTTAAAAGCATAATAACATGCTTTAAAATCAGACACCTCCAGAGCCCAGTTTCAGAGATCTGTTTATCAAGGCCAGTTTTGCTGTTACCATCTCCTCCATCTCTTCCCCTCTCCCAGCACACCCAAGGCATCCCATGGTAATACACTCAGAGGCTGGTAAGAATGGAAGCCAAATACAGGTATAGTGCTAGTTAGTGTCTTTACTAAAAATTGTTTGGACAACCTCCTCCGAAGGAGACAATATACTGGTTAGCATCCTTATTACTCTTCTGCAGTTCAGTGATGTATGGAAACTTGAAAGATGTAGAGCAGCGAGTGATGATGCAAAACTGAGTGTCACTTTTACCACCTTGTCCTTTTAATTAAAGCACACACAAAAGTGTAAACTTTACTTTTGTCACTAATGCAAAGAGAAAGAATCCCAAAGTCACAAGTGAGGTTGTGCCCAAGGAGCATCACACTGCATCAGCATCATAAAGACTAAAACAAACCTGGAGTATTTCTAGTGGCATGCTCTTTCGCAGGGATAACTAACTCAAATGCTGGTCAAAGACTTGTGCTAAAAACTGCTCCAAGCACTAGATCCTTGAGAACTGTCTCAAATGATGCAGTAACCTATAAAGACAAGCTGTTAAGCAGCAAGCCTGTACTACAAGATCCCCATTTGTGACAAGATTCAATAGTGAAAAACTCTCAAATGTTACAAAACTATGTCCCAAGAGCACAAACGGACAAAATATGACAAGTGCAGAAATCTTGAGTTTTGTTAAAAGTTATATTTCTGCTGTTCTCGTATCACAGAAGCATTTTAGATGACAATTGAAGTAGTTTGAGATACAGCTTTAATGTTCTTTAAAAGAACTACTTGTGGTTATGGTATGTTATCTCTGCCATTGCTTGCCCTAGCCACTTCCCACCAGGCCAAAAGACCTCACAAAACCTGAGGTTAGTTCCTGGCTCTGCACAGTTAAATGAGTAATTAAGACCCAGAAGTTGCAAAGATAGATGCATGCTCCTTATGCAAGTAATAATTATGCAGTGTTTCAAGACTGGTTTTAGCTATGGGAATTAAGAGAATAAAGCCTGCTTTTTTCACAAGACCAGGTGGAAATGCAAAGTGCATGAGTCAGTCAGATTCATACCAAATTACATGCATTACAGCACAAATATTTCTGGAGAAATACTCCAGGTGCATCCTCTGCAGCTGCCTGTGGAACAGTGACACACAGAAAATTAGAATAAGGATTCTTCTGGTGGGAGCCAACAGACCATAGGATAGCAGTAGGAAGCTATAGGGAAGCAATGCAGTTAAATCCACTGCAGAACAATTCATCAACTTAAGCAGGAGATGCACAGAGTTTGTGTGGATGTGCAACACTCCCATAAATAACCAACACCTTCCCTGAAAGCTCCCAAGAAGAAATGATTCTGCACTGACAGCCAGTGTGTCACTAACATTCACACTCCTGCTCCCCAGGAGGAGCCAGCATTTCTTTTTCTCCACTTCACTGTCCTGTCTATTTTCATTTGAAGTCCCTCAGAGCAGGGGTGTGTTTTGATGATATCAAGGCAAAAAATAATATCAAATTAAGTGGAAATTATGCATCAATTGGAGGAAAATAGATTTTCTCCTCAGCTTTAGCCGAGCTTACACCATGCAAAATCTTTCCATTAAATTTGGCATTCCAGTTCCAGCCAGGCTACAGTCTTAACAGTTGCCCTTCAACCCCCTTCAGCTTCGAAGAGAATCTAGTTGTATTAAAGAGAATTATGAGACTGTAGAAGATGCTCAAAATTTAGAGTCAACTTGGGATCCTCTAGAGAGCAACCTAAAAAGGGGTACTTCTAAGAAGTTCTGATCCCCAGCCCCTGCTACCCATAATTAGCAGTTATTCAGCAACTCTGTAACATCACAGAGTATTTCACCTATTGCCTGCACTATTGCCTGCATAAAAAGTTAAGAAACAAAACAAAACAAAACCAAACAAAAACCCACCAAAAGCTAATTTTATCGGGGATAGCTAAAATACATGGTTGTATTGTTTACAATTTTTAACAAAACATCATAACACTGCTCTTTCTGTTACCTTTCAGGCTAGGTAGGGAGTGATCAAACAGCACTGACAGCAGCCCCTCCCTGTCACATTCCAAAGGCTGGAAATGTGGAGAGTCTTGATGGATCCCACAAGGGCAAAGCAGAGATAACATAGTATCGGGTGCAACTACAGAATTTTATTGAACGCAAACAAGAACAGATAGGGTATAGTTGTTAGCCTAATCCTAGAGAGAAGAGAAAAGAGAAAGAAAGGAAGGGAAAATACAGCATCACCCCAAAGGAGAGAGTGAGAGAGAAGAAAGTCCACCACGCAAGGATCCATCAGCGTCTCATGGGAAAGGGGAGGGAGGGGAATGGTGGTCCCATTCTAGGAAAATGGGAAGGAGTAAGAGTTTCTCTTCCTTTTATGCTGTCCATGTCTTGCTGTGCCACAGCTGCTAGGCAGTTGTTGCTCATCCTGATTTGACCTGGAAAGCTGTGTCGAGTGGTCGCCTCCCTTGTAGTTTGTTGTCTGCTGCAGAATTAACAGTTTTTGACAAGTTGTTTTCCCCTAATTGCCTCTCCTAATTAATAGGATCCAACCTAGGCCTGTCAAGGAGCTGATTTTTCTCAAACTTTATGACTTCCCTCTTACCTCTTCTCAGGCTGTCTCTTCTCAAGCTTTCAGGCTGCTTGAGACAATACATCATTCACCCCATTTGTTAGAGAGAAAGATAAGAGTATCACCACCTGCAGGTTTCCTCCTGGCTTGGGGTGGTAGAGCCACTCCTACACAGAGCTCCAGGCCATATTTCTTTCCCCCCGCCCCCCTATTGTATGCCATTTGTTGGGGGGGGAAGAGCTTTCAGTTGCCAATTGTTATTTGAGGCAAAGCCTGACTGGACCCTGACACTGCCTCTCCATCAGAGTAACACTAATGGCCTTCCACAAGGCCAACAGAATTATCCTGCACTGTCATCCCAAGGAGTCATTTACTGAGGTTCCATTGAAATGACAGCCACTTCATAAACCACAATTTGTCAAGAAGTACTGAATTAAAAATCTCTTCTGCCAATCTTATATGAACAATAAAACCACTGAATTAGCTTATCACCTCAAATTAGGTTTTATAAAGCTTGAGCATTTTTTTAAAGTTATTATTTTAAAGTAGACATAAAAAACACAACGGTCAGGTTATCAGAACAACATACAGTAGCATATTTAATTAGAATATCCACATATATGAAAAACAGGTGGATCCTACATTTGCAGCAGAAGAGAAGACTGCAGCCTTGCTTTGGAAAGACCAAGAGGGGGGAAGAAGCTAGGAGATAGGAAGATGGTAAAAAGGCTGCAGCAAAACTACATCTGAAAAAACCCAACCACTTCCAAATAAACCCATTATCCATTAACACTGTATCTTATCAAATTAACAGAATAAAAAGCCTTCACAGTGTATTAAGTACTTACCTAGGCAGAGATGGATACCATCATTTACTTCCACTTCATTTCTGTGCATACCACTAATGCTATGCAACCCTGACTAACCCAGGCAACCCACAAGCACCCTAACAACTGGGAGCTGCATTCTCCATCCCCTGCCTGCTGCAAGTGAGGCACCTGTAAACAGATCTCTGCAAATATTGTCTACCAGTTTTGTGGTTCTTACCATAATATCACTGAATGAACTAGCCATATTTTACATAAAAATATTTTTGCAGGATGATTTTCCTCTATGTAAAATATTACTATTAAATAGTAACACTTAATTACTATTAATTACTTTACTTAAATATTATTAAAGAAGAAAATTTTTGCCCAGTGAGAACAAGACAAAAACTTGCACCAAAGGTTTAAATAAAACATGACAGCTAAGCATGGAAACTAAGGATGTAAATCTTTGTGCAGGAGTGGGCATTTCTTTCATAAGGGATGGTTTGGGACCATGTAAATTGCACCAGGGTGTTAAGAACCTGGTTCCCGCATTGAGCTGGCAAAGCTTCACCAAGAAATGCATTCCTCCCCCGGGCTGTTTGAACTGACCCATGGCTGAGGGTCCACCCAAGAGGGGCTGATGGCTCAGTGAAGGCCGACGCTGGCTTATGTCGAGGCTAAGATTGGCGGTCGCTGTGACACCGTGAATTTGAGTCCACCTCTTGCCCTCAAGTTTTCTAGTGAGTAGGAAGGGTGACAGCTGTAAATCCTCGGATGAAGGAGTGGAGCATCCCCGTGCCCTGGGGAATGCAGCGGGTGCCGGGGGCAGGTTCTGTGCTTTGCTGAACGCACCGGGGGGGTCCCCCGACTGCCGCTGCCTCGCACCGGGGCACGGACGCTGCTCTCTCTCTCTCTGCCATGGTTTTCTCTGAGACGAGAGATGTGCCTTGCTCGGATCAGGGATTCCTTTGCTTTGGGAACCGAGATCCAGCACTCGCTGTCATTTCTGAAGGAAAAGGCCTTTACACTGCCAGGATACGGACCCATGGAGCTCCTCTCTGCCCCCATAACCCCCTCTGCAAGCAGAGACCTCGGACCCGCCATGCTGAGCCGGGACGCAGCCTCCAGCCTCAGCCCGGCCACAAGCACACCGGGCCCGGCCTCCGGGGGGAAGCGGTGCCCCACGGGGCGGTGTCGGCCGGCGCTGAGGAGAGGCGGCGGAGGGCCCCGCAGCCACCAGAGGGCAGGCCCGGGCGCCCCTTTCCTGCCGCCGCGCCGCTCCTCGCCTCGCCTCGCTCCGCCGCAGCGACATCCGCCGCCGCTGGGAAGGGGCCGGCGCCGGAGCCGGAGCCGGTGTTGGCGCCGCGCTCTCCCGTCTCGCTGCCCCGGGGCCGCGGGCCCCTCCACCGCCCGCAAGATGCCGCTGGGGCTGAAGCCCACCTGCAGCGTGTGCCGCAGCACCTCCTCCTCCATGTGGAAGAAGGGCGGTCAGGGGGAGATCCTGTGTAACAACTGCACGGCCCGCTCCGCGCCGCCCGGGCCCGCCGCCTTCGCCACCACCTCGGCCGCCGCCCAGCACAGCAACGGCGGAGGCGGTGGCGGCGGGAAGCAGGTGAGGCCGGCGGGGCCCGAGCTCCCTGCTCCGCGCCGGGTCTGGGCGGGACGGGCAGAGGCGGGCTGGCCGTGCCCTTCCCTTCCCGTTTACTTTTGCGGTCGTTTCCCTACCCCCAGAGTAAGCAGGAGATCCACCGGCGGTCAGCGCGGCTGAGGAACACCAAGTACAAGTCGGCGCCCGCCGCCGAGAAGAAGGTTTCCACGAAGGGCAAGGGGAGGAGGCACATCTTTAAGCTAAAAAACGTAAGGCGGTGCGTGGCTTTTGGCGGCTGGGAGGGGAAGTGTCGGGCTGCGGGGCCCCGGGGGCTCGGGCAGCCCTGGCCGGGGGCGGGGTAAATCCTCAGCCGTGTCCCGGCACCTGGAGAACCGCCTGGGCCGGCCATGGCCCCGCCGGTACCGCCCGCCTGCACAGTGCGTTGGGCCCCAGTAGGGTGTTTTGCAGCTCCTGTCACAAAATCAGCCTGAAACCTGGGTAGAAAGTGGTTGTCGCCGATGGCAGTTTATTCCCCAGTAGTAAAGGCACGCCTGCCTCCCTCCTTCCCTGTCTCCTTCCCTGTCTCCTTCCCTGTCTCCTTCCCTGTCTCCTTCCCTCCTTCCCTCCTTCCCTGTCTCCTTCCCTCCTTCCCTCCTTCCCTCCTTCCCTGTCTCCTTCCCTGTCTCCCTGCCTCCCTCCCTCCTTCCCTCCCTTCTGCCTCTCTGCCTCCCTGCCTGGGTCACCGCCACGCTCAGCATTCGGCCCTTGGGGCTCATTCCATGAGGGAAGGAGCTTTGTGTATATAGAAACCAGTCACCTCAATGTACTGCTCGCTGCCCAGGGAAGTAGTGGATCCTCCATCCCTGGAGATATTTAAAAAGAGACTGGATGTGGCACTCAGTGCCATGGGCTGGTAACCGCAGCGGTAGTGGATCAAGGGTTGGACTTGATGATCTCTGAGGTCCCTTCCAACCCAGCCGATTCTATGATTCTGTGATTCTTTACTTAAAACCCTTAGAATAAAAAAAGTTAACTTAATTGTTTTTAAAATACAAATGTTTGCTATGTTTGCACCCCATTTCTTGTGTTTTCCAGTTTTCTAAGAAGATAATAACTGTGTTTCTCCTAAAAGGAAAAAAAAAAACCAAACCAATTTAGGATTATATGATCTGGGTGATTTGTTTCAGCTCTTTTGATTTTCCATTTCTGTGTTACTTCCTTAGCCCATCAAGGCTCCTGAGTCTGTATCCACTATAATTACAGCAGAATCAATCTTCTATAAGGTATGCTTTACACAATGTTGTTCACAAAAAAGTCCTGATGTTTCTGTTTCCAAATTCAAAAATTACCACAGACAGTAAAAGATCTAGGGATGTATATATAGACACTGTTCTTCCTTGCTTAGCTTTTGTGAAGGATTTTGCTCAGCCTTGTGTTACTGCTGTTAAGTCTGCAAGGTAGATTACTACAATAGTTTACATAGTTCCTTATCATCATTTTTTTCTTCCAAGAAAAAGATGCATCTGGTTTCCTTAGTAATTATTGCAATTGAGGGTTTTAAGCTTTTAACTTTCACCATGCAGAGCTCAAGCAAAAGTGACTGTAGTTGATTGTTTACAATGTTGCTTATAGGTGGGTTGCACTGCCCTAACATCTGAACTGGCTCCTTGTTCAGAGCTGGGTGCAGGGAGTCTTGAACACCTGTAAACAAGATCTGTTGACTGTTGAGATGAAAGCAGAAGCTGCCTTCACACAGTCATTCTTCAGAGCATTTTTACCAGTATGCCAAAGGTGTTCGTGTTTTGAAGTTTTGAAAGTTCTTTTTATTTCCTGATAGTACAAACAAACCACTTGAAATGTCTTTTCCCCCAAATAAAAGGACAGGGTAGCCACCAGGAGACTACACAGGCAGGAAGAGTGGTAGATTGAGTTTCTGTATGCTCTCTAGAGACCTGATGCTTTATGTCTGGCATCCTAGATGGATCTCTGTTTGCTGTTGGATAGTTCAGAAAAGAGTTAATGTATTTTCTTGAATGGTTTTGTTGTGGGGTTTTTGTTTGTTTGTTTTTTCAGAAATGTCTAAGAATTATGTCATACGTTTTATTTAACCTAGTATCTATGCAAAACGTTTCTATTTTGATACTTTGCTTTTTTCTTGAGAAGAGGATTGGTTGGTTTATTTGTGTCCTTTCATGTTCTTTTTTTTAAACAAAACCCTCTTGGGTGATATTTGGTAAACTCTGGTATTGACAGTGCAGGCACTGCATTGTGCTGTGTGACACTGTTGTAACACGGAATTGCTTTGCTTGCCAGCCTCACACCTTATAGAACACCATGGAAGGGTGTTGGGAGTTAGATCTCTGTTTTGGAACTCCTTTGCACTAATATGAGTGAACTTCTTCACACACTGAAAGCTGCTTTCTCTGCATACCCAGGGAAATCACTCCAGTTACCTTTTGTAGAGGGTGGTGTCACACCCTCCCACTTCGGACAGATTGAGACCATCACCAGTCTGCAGCTGGGAGGTGTAGCAGTCCTGGGAGAGGGGGGTGAAGGATTTTTCTGAGTGGCTGAGAGAGCTGTGTGTGTGAAGGCTGGTAAGGCTTCTGAGACATTTGGTGGCCAGAGACCACATGGAATTGCCACATGGGACTCTGGGACTGCACTCAGGCTCCTGGGCACTGTGTGATTGCACAAGCAGTGCTGATGACTGCTTAGGAAAGACAGGATACTTACTGTATATTCTTTTGCATGTGGCTGATTAAGGCTGTCTTTCAAGATTGGGGTAATTTGAGATAATTTAAGATACTGCTACTTTAGATTTGAGTCTGAATCACAGTAGAGCTTCTAAAGCCAGATTGCAAGATGTAATTATCATTTGTGTGTCTTCTAGGGTGTGTACTATCAAATTGGAGATGTTGTTTCAGTGATTGATGAGCAGGATGGGAAAACATACTATGCTCAGATCCGTGGGTTTATTCAGGACCAATACTGTGAAAAGAGTGCTGCACTAACCTGGCTCATTCCCACGCAGGCCAGCCCCAAAGATTGCTTTGACCCAGCATCCTATATCATAGGTGAGCTCTAAGCCTTCATTTCATATAACTGCTTCTATGTGCCAAGACTAGCACAGCATTGTATTTTTTTAATTTTTCACTTGTCAAGATCATTTACACAGTTTCCACATGTGTTCCACAGTTTGGACCCTAATCCTGTAAGCCTTCAAGAAACTTGTTTCTTTATCTTATGTGTATAGTACAGTTAGCACTACTGCAGTGAGTGCTTGTGCTCATGGGCACAGTTATAACTTTAAAGATTAAATTATTCCTCAATAGATGGAATCATAGTTATTGCAGTGTAAACCTGATACACCAGTCCAAGTGACCTGAATTAGCTGATCTTCATCTTGGGTACTTAAAAGTAAGCCACAAGCAGTGGCATAGAGTGTTCTGCTACTGATTATAAAATTATTAATAATTCAGAAAAGTCCTTTTGACAGGAAGGCTACAAACAGTACCTATTTAAAATATGTTAGCTAAAATACTTTCCTCAGACAACTGAATGGTTCAAATTAAAATAAAAAGTAAAAAAAAGATCAGCCCAACAAAAGTCAAGGTAGAGATTTCTTACCTAGTACTTAAAGCTACTTTGCCAGAAAAGTCATTGATTAAAAAGGTGTACACTCTTTAAGGGGTGCTGGCTGTAGTTGTGTATTTTTAAGTCCTGTATACCCTGATTTTATGCCTTTAAATTTTGTCTTTGAAGTTTATTTTTTTTTCCCTAGGACCAGAAGAAGATCTCCCAAGGAAAATGGAGTATTTAGAATTTGTGTGTCATGCACCTTCAGAATATTTCAAATCTCGATCATCTCCATTCCCTACTGTTCCTACAAGACCAGAGAAGGGCTATATATGGACTCATGTGGGACCTACTCCTGCAATCTCCATTAAAGAAACTGTTACCAATAACTTATAATTTTTTAAGAAATCCTTTGGACCAGTTATTTTGGATGTGTTCTCAGGTCTGTGAACCCCATACAAGAAGTTTAAAACATTATAAAATGTTCATTTTACTTTATGGATTATGGTATTTATTTTAAATTATATCAGATCTTTTGAGTTTGTGTTCTTTCCATTTGATGCATTATTTCTGGGCTCTGTTCTTCAGACATTATTACTCCTCTTGAGACAAAACCTTGTCTTGAGACAAGTTTCAGATTATCTTCAACCTTGGTGAGCAAAGAATTGAATTCTGAAAGTTATCTTTAGTGTTTTTCTTTTCCAGAAAAGGAGTAAAAATACATTCTCTTAATCATTCATCACTTCCATATACTTAAAATTAACCATGACTGCGTGTTTTCTTAACTTCTTAAATAATTGAAGACTAGGGTCAAATAAATACTAAACTTGCATTTTAACAGTTTTCTGTTACACTGGAGAGGATTGATCTCCTTCAGATTTCTCTCCTTCAGGCTAAAACCTCTTATCCACAAGGCATTAGTCTATGTAACAGTCACCTTTTAAAGGGATTTTTTATAGATGAATCTTAAACATGTATGTAGCCTTCTGCTAATTTTATCTTATATAAAGGGATAAAGTTCTTGTAAAGCTGGATGCAGTTATAAAAATTAATGTTACTTGGCTTTGCCATGCTGGCATCCTCGTGGCAAAAATGTATTGTTATTCCTGAGCAAGCTAATGCTGATGTATGATTTGAGATTCACATTTTTACTATTTTTGTGTTAGCTTGGTTTCTTAAAATTGATTTTGTTTTTTCAGTGTTTGCAATTAATGATGGTAAGAAAAATTCCTCAAGCAATTTAAATGAAAAAAAACTTATTTTTAAAGGAAATAAAGACTAATTTTATACATAACAGTCTCAATATACCAATGAAAATATGTAAACAGCAGAACAGGAAAAAATGCCCCAAGCTAAAATGCCAATCTTAAAGTTTTATGCACTACATGTTTTACGTGCCAGTCAGCTCCAAACTCTGAGGTGCACTTATATGGCCTGAATTCCTTAGGGTTAGTATTTCCTGCTGGCAGCAAAAGGTAAAAGCTGTAAGTGGCCTTAAATTAATACATCAAGATCTTTTTTGTTTGATTTTGGGGGTTTTTTTTGGACATATGTGACCATAGCACCCAGAAGCCCCAAATCAACTTTAGTATATTATATCAAAGTATGTAAAAGTTGCACTAGGCTGATGTTTAACTTCATGAAAAGCTTTGATTTAAAATTAAATGTATTTCAAAAGTGTTCTGTATTGACCACTTCCAATACAGTGGGACAGGTGACAGCAGGAATCAGGTATTTGTTTCAGTCTGCAGCCTCACTTCTGCTTTCTTCAAATACATGGAAGAACAGTCAACCTTATGGGAGAAGGTGCTGAATTTAAGGGCTACTGTCAGTAGTTCAGAATGCTCAAAAATTGGCAGTAGAGTCAAATCTTAAGTAACTTAAGGTGCTACATATATGTTACCTGCCCATGTTCAGTGGGTTGCAGTAATTAATTCCACGGTGACCTCACTCCTGACCTTCCTCTCATTTCCTCTGTATTTCTTTTTTACAGATTTATCTTAACTTATAAACCTTAAAGTAAAAATCATCACTCTTGAAAGATATTTACAGGAGCCAGAGGTACTCCTTCCACTCAAATGTTGGCAGTCCCTGTGCTACCTCAGCATAATCCATGGAACTTTGCTCTTCTGTGGGCTGACTTTCAAGCTCAGCTGCTTTCCTTGTCAAATCCTTGTAGGAAGAGGGAGGAAAAAACGTTTACATTTAGTTCTGCTTTTTGAGTTTCTACAGTTTAGAGAAGTACTTGCTTGCCATTTGCTTTCTTTGTCAATAAAATGTAATGTAAAAGGAACACTTTATAGAAATATCAGTGCATCTGATTTGAAATTTGTGTCACAGAATGACCAGATGCACCCTCCTACATCAAACAGCAGAGCATGCTGAGAGAGGGGAGCCTTGAAATTTGACACATGGTTTGAAAACTTAACCAAAAGGAGAATTTGGGGAAAGATAATGTCTTACTCTTATGAAAAATACTATGCTGCATAAATGTTTTACCTAACAGTAGCAAAGAGCAGAGCTGTAGGTGGAAGACAGATGACCTGGAAATTCTGTACACAAAAGAATAGACACACGAGCATTGCCACTGTGAAATGAGTGAATGCCAGAATCAAAGTGTCATCCCTCACTGTGTGTCACCACCAGGAGCACTGAATTTAAGAAAGGTGTATTTTGATTAGATTAATAAAAGAACAGCAAAAAACTGCACAAGAAAAACAAAACTATCAAATTATGTAGCAGGTAATCTAAGTGTGAATCTGCTTCAGTTCTGTTACTTACAATCTGGTCTTCTTGATAGTTTTGATTTTTTTACTTACTTGTGGCAGATAATTATTTGGTTTTGGAAGATGCAAGTTTTTATAATGAGAAAACCCACTGCAACTTTAAATACTATTTTAGCTCTCCTGTCTTGCCATTCATTATGGAACAAAACAAGAAAAAAGACACAAAAAAAATCTACTTGTCAAATGATTAAACATAAAACTTGTCTTCTCAAAACTCTTGCTAGACTCCCTAATGCAGTGAAGAACTCTGCATTTAAACATTTTTATTTTATGCTGTAATGTGTTATGGAGCAACTGGTACTATCCCTGACAGATGGAGGGATAAGGGGTACTGTGCAGTATGGGCTACATCAAGGACACATCAAGTAATCCACTGAGCTATGGTCATATAAAGGTAGAGACAGATAACCAGCAGACTGTGTGAGGTGGTTGATGTGGTCATGCTTGTCAGAGTTTCTGCAGGTCACCAAGCACAATGAGACTGTTTAAAGCTGCACTTCACCAACACATTTTGAACCTCCTAAAATTGCATCTTGTTAGGAATGGTCATCAGTAAACTAACATCAGTGATACAAATAAGGATTAATTCTGAAATTCATGGAACTGAGCAAAGCCTTTGCTCCTTTTCCTGGTCTGTTAATAAGATGAATAATTCCATAAAACATTTAATTTCTAAATCTGTTTTTGTTACCTTTTTAAACTGACTTCAGCTTCTGCTACCTTCCTGAGAAGATCTAAGGACAGGACAGACAAATGGTAATATCTTAATGAGAAAAATGTTTTTTGAAATACAGTACAATCCATTTACATTTTGATTTCTTCTGACTTTAGTACAACAAAGCTGTGGAAGGAAGAATGAAGCTGGGACAGGAAAGCAGGATCAGTCCTGGTAGTTTAAAGTTTTCAGCACTGATCAATTTTACTTTTTTACTGAGAGCATTGCTAGTTTTGGAGGTTTAAGCAGAACGGGTAGAAACTGAGTAACTTGAAAAAACAGATTAAAATCGCAACAGTTTAGGTTATTTGTTATTACATAATCTATTAATAATATTTACTTATATCTTCAGGGCAAATAAAAACAGTAGCATTGCATATGTAGTTATTCCTCCAACTGGCATTATAGTCTTTGTATTGTGGGAACTAAGGCATAACAGGCAACTAGCTAGTTGAACGTTTTCAAGCAGAATATAAGCCAGTGAAAGAAAAATACTCAAAATATTTGTTCTAAAATAATGCCAAGTATGCTTCTATTGTCTAAAAAGACCAAAAAAAAACCAAAAACAAAAAACCACCCACCCTTTTTTTTTACATTGCTATGGTACAGCCTTTCTTAGTAAACATTTAAGTGTTTTTATTTTAGTTTTTCATTATACTGGGAAGTTCTAAGAAAATAAAACTAATGAGCAAGGATTCTGATGGTAAGGTCCCTGAAGAGAGCAGATCTGCAGGCAATATCTTGTCACAGCAGCATAACTTACTTTATATAGGTATTTGAAAATTGCACTGTCCTTCTCTGTGTGTGTTCAGGGCATCAAGCAGCAACATGGGGAGAATGGGTGACTCTCCAGGCAGAATGGGACCTCTGCTTCTCTGCATCTGTGAAAAAATTTTAGAAAAATGAAGGGCAAGAAGAAAACCCACCAAATGGACTTGACAGCTGAAAGGATATTACAGGACCTCACTGATCCCTGCAAGTGAAACAGCTGAACTCACCGATTATTCTTTTTTCTTGCTTGGTACCTCCCATGTCAAACCTCAGGTAAGTTTTGTTCTTGCATTACCTGACTGTAAGTGGATACACAGCTACTGAATTTAAGGCCTTTGTTAAGCTGCAGAGCTTTGTGACCAGCCAAGAAGATGAAAACATAGTTTAAATAATTTTAGTTCTAACCATGGAACACATAGCCAAGAGCTAAAATACACAAAGCATATATCATATATTGAGCTATTGTCCTATTGTCATAGGACATGCATGCATGGCAAGGAGGGTCCCACTGCAGGACGTCTTCCCCTTTTTAATCTGTTTGCCTAAGCTACCAAGTAATTGGAAACTGAAGCAAAATGGGAGGAATCCACATAAAGAATTTTAATTTTCCTCTCCTTAAGGAGTCAGGAGATGGCAGAGTAAAAATGTTGCTTTGATGGTTTACAGCAGAATCACAGGAACAACTGGTTTTTTACATCCTGCATATGGAGGTAGGATCCCTGGAGATCTCTCTTGTCCTTTTGAAGAGGTGCTTGCTGACTCATAATCTTCCATTGGACTGATCATAGTTCTGCACCAGGTTCTTTGTATCACATACTTCTCACCTTCCAAAATGTCAGAAAACAATTAGTGACTATTAACTTCAAAATGAGAATCAACTGAAGACAGCGTAACATGGACAAAGCAAAGTTTCATCAATGGTTCTCAAGAAACAAGGACTTTATCTGCGAGATCTTGGTGATCATCTTACACTTACTGTTCATGCATAAGCTAGCTATAAAATCTAAGTACATGAAGTGCACAAAGTAGTCTTGGCCTAAGTGTTGAAAAATTAAATATACCTCCAAAAGAACATCATCAAAGATTATAAGCAAATATCAGGTAATAAAACCTAGTGAATTGAAAAATCACTTCTTTTAATCTCTTGTTTGTAATCAAGATTGGGGCAGTAGTATGGTGTGTAAGACACAGGAAGCCTTTCTCATTCCATTTAAATGGATTAAATTTCATCTGTCAAGTGCAGTCAGCAAGTTTTCTGGAGGTCTTCTGCAGTGTGTTATCACCCACCTTTGCTTTCACAGACCTGAGAAGCTGATTCATTAGGAGATTTTCGTTGTTGCTGTTTCACTCATGACTCTGTGTCAAGATAATTTATGAATATGTCAAACACCACAGATCATGGGTGAAGATCCTTGCAGGACTCATCAGTGGCTTTCCACCACTTTCAGACATAAAGATTCAGGCAAACTCATGTTATTTCTGTCTATTAAACAGTATCATGGCAGGACTTCTCCCCTTACTTGATGGAAGCTTTGTTTGCGTAAGTCTTCGGTCAAGCTCTTTCTTTTTTGGAAATAAAGCAAAACACAGCAATCAGATCTCCTTTGTCCATACGTCTGTTGAGGCCTTCAGAAAGGCAGAAACTTTATGAGGCAGAATTCCTCTTTCCAAAGACAGTGTACCTCTCCTGGAGGATACACTACCTGTGAATATGCCTGTCTTTTTTGGTACTCTCTACCAGTTTGTCCATGCAAACACTGCAGGTAGAGTCTATAGTACCCAAATCTTCTCTGGGAGTAGCTGTTCTGTGTGCTGGCTGGGATAGATTTAACTTAACCCATTGTAGCTAATATGTGGCTGTGTTTTGGATTTGTGCTGATAACAGTGTTGATAATGCAATGTTGGAATGTTTTTTTACTGCTGAGTAATGTTTACACAGAGTCAAAGTCTTTCCTGCTTCTTACCCCACCAGTGAGCAGGCTGGGGGTGCACAAGGAGTTGGGAGGGGACACAGCCAGGACATCTGACCCCAGCTGACCAAAGGGATGTTCTATACCTTAGGACATCATGATCAGCATATAAAGCTAGAAAAAGAAAGAAGCAGAGGATGTTTGGAGTGATGTAATTTGTCTTCCTGAGTAACAGTTATGCATGATGGAACCCAACTTTCTTGGAGATTGCTGAACACCTGATCATCAGTGAGAAGCAGTGAATGAATTCCTTATTTTTGCTTGGGTGAGTGGCTTATTAAATGGCTTATTAAACTGTTTTTCTCCCAGCCCATGAGTTTTCTTACTTCTACTCTTAAAATTCTCTCTCCCATACCACTAGGGAGGGATGAGCAAGTGGCTGTGTGGTGTTTAGTTGCTGGGTGGGGTTAAGTCAAGACTGTAGCTTAGTAAATTGGCATCAGTTTTTGCCATGCTACCACCCATCTGGCTTTAAGTGAGATGTTGTGTTATGACATTGGTAGGTTCCTTCACCACTGTTGTCTGAATACCATCATGTATTCAGGTGGCTTACTCCTGCTCACAGACTGCTTACAAACAAATAAAACATGAAGTTCTGAAATCAGTGTTATTGGTAGCTGTTTTGTAGCTGTCTATAATGCATCTTCTAATTTTTCAAATGTTAACTGGAAAGGGTGACTTTCTTCATCAGCCACCTTCAGAAAAAAAAACATCCACAAGATTAAAAAAATAAAAACAAAGTGAAGCAATACGCCCGCCTAGTGAAAATACAATTCTTACTGCCTTTTATAAGATAAAGGAATCTGAAACTAAGATCAGTCTTTTCTATATATAGCACAATTATTTTAAATGTTCCCTGTCTCCACACCTGTACTCTCAGCAACTCACAGAAGAACTTGTGCACACGAAATACCACTTTTCTGTCTATCTTTTGTATCAATTGGTCTTATAAGAGATTTACACCCCCCCTTTTGACTTTCCTCACAAATTACAGAGCTTTTAAAGGGGGATTCAATGTTGTACAACTTAGGTGGCAGACTCATCTTCCAGTGCTTAAGGGGGAAAATTTGCAAACCAAATCTGCTTGCAGTGGGAGTGACAGACTCAGAGCTGACAAATTATAATTCAGTGTCAGTGCAGAGCAGTCTGCACAGCAAGAACGTCACCCCACACCTCTGATGACGCCACCTCCTCTTGCTTTGCAGACTGAGGAAAAGCCAGGCTGTCTCTAAAGGTGCCAGACTGGTCCTGTCTCTCCACTTGGACCTGGTTTACATTTTTTGATTTTTCTGATTGTTCCTTGTGAAATGTCTGTTCATGTATGTGAATAGCTGAAGCTTTACCTCACTGAAAAGGGCCCATGAACGGGCTGTATTCCACCATATAGCCAAGTCTTAGAATTTATGCTACCACAGTATGGAGCTGGAATAAGATACCCATCTAAAAAGATTAAAAGAATTAAATTAATGTTTCTCATGAGCAATTAATTCATTATATTCTAACAGATTAAACTGACAGTCTAAGACTTCGAAATCTGATTTAATCTCAAGGAATTCACTGTAGTCTAAACCCATATTAAAAAAAAAATAAATCTAAAATTTAGCATAAATCAATCAACTTAAATTCTTTCCCAATATTCTTTAGCATTTGCAGTAGCACATTTGAAATGTCATATATATTGTCAGTTAAAAGGAATGAACCTAATCAACTATTTGCTTGCTTTATTAATTTAAATAATAATGACAGAGAATGATCTTGCTCTCAATAGTTTGCTAATTCTCTCTTACTACCAGTTTTTCAGAAGGAATTGCTGCACCCTCAGCTACTTCTTTTGGGGGGGTAAGGTGACATTTGGCAGCCAGGGAGCTGGCAGCACTGTGCACCTTGTTTCTTTCCTCATTTTTTTGCTGTGAAGTAGCCCCAGGCTGGTGTTCTCCTGGAGATACTGCAAAAGCCCTGCATGACAAAGCTTCAGTGGGGATGGAGAAGGCTTCTTACAATTAACAAGGGGTAAAAAGGACCCTTCCAGCTTTCAAGGGGAAGAGCTCCTGTTAAAACTGTGCAAATACAATGAAATCTGAACATACGAAAATAGACACGGGTATAAGTAGCCTTCAGTAAACATTCTCATTTAAAGGTAAACAAAACTCCTTGGTTTCACAGCACTTTTGCCACCCACTGCTGCACTGGAGGCCATGTAAAACATCCCATTCACTTTCCTTCCCTGGCAGGGCTCTGCTCTGCTGCTTTCCTCATTCCACACCAGAGGAAACCATTTTCCCTTGCTGAGCTCTCTTTTTCCTCCTACTGGATCCCTCTGCTGGGAGCAGATTGTTTCCTGGCACTCCACTCTTTCAGCTTTGTATTCCCACTTCTTGTTCTTCCTTGCCACCACCTGTGGTTGACTGGGGATCCCTCTTTTGCTGCAGCTCCATTCCCCTGTCCCAGATTCCTTCTACTTTTCCTGACCCAGTTACCCAGATTTTGTCTGGGTTGCAGATTTCAACCCAGTTCACCTTCTTCCCTCCAGGTTCCAAAATGGTTCCTATCTCTTTTCTCTCACAACTTTTCAAAATACACTATATTCACTTGATACCTTCTCCTCTTCCTGCAATGCTCTTTAAAAAAAAAAAAACCTATAGATTGCATTCCAGAAAGCAAGTGGGCTTGCTGATACCTCAGTGTTTTTCCACTATTCTAGAAGAAAAGTCATTATTTCCAAGACCCTCTTGCTAGTGACAAAGAAATAATGTCTTGCCTCACTGAGGCAGTCAGACGAAGAGGAGACAATCAGAAGCCATGATACAATAATATTCACTGCTAACAAACATCTTTAAGTAAAATAATCAAGTTTTTACTCACCACCAGGGACACCTAATACAGTTGACATAATACAGTAGCAAAAGCAGCGTAACAGCCATTCATAACAGTTATCTGAAAAATGTAGTACAAACTTTCATTTAGCAACAAAATATGTAGCAGAAATACCAGCATTTGCCTAGTTTAAATTAAAACACACCAAAGCACAAAAAAACCAGTGAAAAAGCCACACTACTACACCTATAATTCTGAGTCCTCAGATATTACATGTTGCCTAATTTCTCAAATGAAAAGTTAGCACTGCTTAGACTTCTGAAAATCTGGCATATATCCCACTTCTAACTAATATCTTGCTGTCATTTGTGCTCAGATTTACTTGTCTTTATCAGTTTAAGAAAAATAAGATACAAAACTAAAGCATTTGTCTTACATGTTCTGGATTCAGTGCTTTTGCAGCTCTGGCGTAGCCAGTTAGAAATTTGGCAATTTCTTCTCTGAAACTAAAATACAGAATTACAGTCAGCTATGCAACACGTATTTCTCAGGGAAAAAAAAAAAAGGCACAATGGAAGAGTGAAGCTTACAAAACCAGAACAAATGCATAATTCATCATCATGAAAACCTTGAAGATTTTTGTTAAACTATCTTTTCTTCAGATATCCAGTGTGCTACATTTTGTGAGACAGAAGCACACAGAAGCCATCTGTTACACTGAGTGGCTGTGACTGTGACTCAACTATTATTGCTGTACACTAGAAAAAAAAAGAAAATAAAGAAACATCTTTGAGCCCAAGTAAGATCTGGTTTTGGAGATAGAGCAAGAATTTGGGTACCAGACAGTGAAACCTGAAGAAATGACATATTCTTTAGACCAAAACAGGCTTTCAGCATAAATGAAGATGATGCTGGAGATCTTCAGTGACCCAGTATTTTACATCTACTACCCCCAGAGATTCAGTTTATCCCTCGTTGAGACTGGAAGGAATGGTTTCAAGAATGACTGACCATGGTTCAGCAATATGGAAGCAGCAATACATGCTCCTTTGCTTGCCAACAAGCCCCAGATCTTTGAGCTTTGGCATTCTGGGTCTTTGTGGTACAGTGAGGGTGGGGAGAAAACCAAAACACACACACACAAAAAAAAAAAAAAAATCCAGAAAAGTGACTCCTGTACTGGAACCCTGAAGCTTGGCAGTGTGCAGGTAACAGTCACACACCTGATGTGACACATGGGGAAATGAGTTTCTTACCTTCTACTACCTTGAGTATCAGAATACTGGAAAAGATGAGGTTCCAGGAAATTGGTGTCAGGTCTTGTGAGCTAGTGACATGAAACAGAGCAAGTGTAAAACCCAGCATTCTTGTGAGTTTCTGTTCTGCTGCAGCATTTGTATTTTAGAAAAACCAAACACTAATATCCATCAAGATGAGGAAATGGGCAATAGTAAAACTCATGAGTTACAATATTTTTTTATACTCTGCACTTCTCTTTTTTAGTTTTAAGATATTAGAAAACAGCATTAAAACATCATCAAAATTAAGAAAGACTATAATAAAAGAATTAGTTATTGGATGGCTCTGTCATATGTTAAAACAAGCCCTGAACGACACATTAAGGCAAAGCAGCCCAGCTTTACTTAAGAAATTATTCAGCTACTTTTGAGATACATAAAGCCCAAACAATTTGTGCAAGATTTAGTATATCAACTTTTAATTCACAAGTCAACTTTCATTAGATTCTCAACCAACAGAAGACAAGTGACAACAACCCCACTGTAGGGAGAAGATTAGCTGTATTATCAGCAGTAGCTTTCTTGGTTTCAAAGGAGGCATCCCTCTTGAAAACTGTCTCAGCTCTGTATTCACTGTAGCGTTTATACTGGTTTATTTGTAAGGAAAAAAAAATCCTCTTAATGGCCAGCACTGCCACTGCCTCAGCTAACCAAGCCCTATGCTGAGCTTATGCCCAACCCTTCATTCTCAGGTGCACTGCTGCAGAGTCATTACCTCATGTAAGTAGGAAGGAAAAGCAGGAATTTGCAAGCTGCAGAAGCTGCTCTGGAAACCAGATCATAGTTTTGCTACCACAGTAGTCAGAACACCATGCTTTCCAGCAGGTGAGCTATAATTAACAGCTCTGGGGAAAAATACTGGATTCAAAGAATGTGCAGTTTACCCAGAGTTGTGTTTCAAAGACTGGATGCTAGAGCACCATAGTGGCTGGGGATGTAATTTTGCTTAAAGCCCAGGTTTCATGTATGGAGCATTTTCAAGTCAAAGTTTTGGCTCAGCCATCAGAAAGTTAAGCATCTTATCAGGCCACGATTTTCCCCTCAGAAAATACACTTTTCCCTAAAACGTACCATTCCAAAACAGTATTTGGTGACAAAATAGGAACAGCATCTTTTATCAGCTCTGTTTGGAGTACATATTCAATACAATGCAAATGAAGTTGAAGCAAAACCAAAACTAATCTGTTTTGCAACCAGGGGCAAGTTTTCACTGTAAATATTACTTAGTAAGTTATTTCCACGTGTGCAGCTGGAGCAGTAGGTACAAACATATGAAATGGGAAAGCTGCCAGTCACGGCATCGACACTGTGTGTTATTTTCCTTCTGCTGAATTCTTTAGAGAGAAACCTCAGAGCTGTCACCGCCCCGCCTGTTACCGCTCCCTCAGGAGACAGCAACACTCACTCCCGCCTCCAGTAACCAAAGCAAAGCTCTTCTCACTTCTGCCCAAATTCAGGATGCCCTGGAAGAGCCGGCAGCTGTTCGATGATGCCGCTGCAGGAGGAGGGAAGCCCCGCTGGGTTCTCCTCCTGCCGCCGCAGCACTCACAGAACCCGGCAGGACCTGGCCCGCCTCGCAGCAAACCGGCCCGGGCCGCGGGCAGCTTTACGGGCCGGAACCCTGGGCCTGGGCCCGGCCGCTGCACATTGAGCTCCCGATCGAAGGGGTCGGAGAGGGCGAAGCACCCAGCAGCCCCGGGGCTGGGACGAGAGGAGCGGGGCAGCCCCTGCGGGACCGGGAGACAACGCGCTCCTCCCGCACCGGGCCTGCATGGCTCCGGATGGGCCTCAACCTCCCGGCCCGGCCCGGTGGGAGCCGCCGCCAGTCCCGCGGGGAGGGGGACGGGACCGCGGTGTGCGGGGCCGTGGGATGTGTGTCTTTCCGCGGGTGTGGGGCTCCCTGGGGGGCTCCCCGGGACAGATTTCCTTCTGCACTCCGGTTCTGTAGCGTTCTCGGGGGACCGGAGCCCCCGGCGCTGCCGCTGCACTTCCCGACCCCGAGACACCGGCTCGGTGCCTGCGTTTCTGTCTCGGTGTTAAACTCTGCTTCTTAATTAGGGACATTCGGGTCTGCTAAAAAACAAAAACAAAATATAAAAACAAAAAACCACTAAAAACAACAACAAACTCCTAAAACAACCAAACCAAAAAAAAAAACCAAAACAAAACCACAAACAAACAAACCAACCAAAAACAAACCAGAAAGCCCCAAACCCAAGTCACTCAGATAACTGGAAAATTAACAGGATTTTAACTCCTAGAAAAAACCCGAAGAAAATAGGCTGTGAGTTAACTGCTCGCAAATTATAAAACTTAAGCACCCAAAAGCTCCCGTTGTAGCTTTCCAGTATCTAAACAAGGTCATGATGTTCCAGTTACACAATTATTTAAATGGTACTTTGGCAATATACAAGCATTATATTAAAGTAATATGTATTGTTAAGAAATAATTGCTATTTCCTGAAGTTTGGCAATAATTAGGTAATGGAGGTCAGCTTGAAAGCTGAAGGGTCTAAGTATCTTTCTAACAGAGAAATGGTGCAGAAGCACGAGGATAGCTTTAATCCTACCAGTGCTTAGGCTGGAATTATATAATATAGTATTGACAGGATTCTGTGGGTGATTTCAAATATTTTGGGTTTTATTCTACAACGCTGCTGCTCTCTCAAAGTCAGAGAAATCACCAGAAAGCTGTATGGTGTTAGTGACTTCTGCTGTATCAATACTTCATGTCAGCACCCACTGATGCCCTGGGTCTCCACAAGACAGCCACTGACATAGCTGTGCCCAAATTGAGGAACAGTCATTACTGTAGCATTGTAAGAGCTAATTTTAAGTAAACAATGAAGAAATAAGTAATCTTTTTGCACCTAGGAGCTGCAAAATATTTTTGCCCTGAGATTCTCTAAATAATTTCAGCTAATTCAAGCTATTAAAGACTAAGTGTGACAATACTGCTAAAAGATATATCTGCCCTGCTTATCCGATAGCAGCTGATGGGGCACTGCTACTGCACAATGTTCCAGGAAGGCCGGGTACATGGGGGTCTTACAAAAGAATGCTAGAGGATGGTTTTTCATTTAATTTCTATTAGTCTGACTTAAACTTGTTACCTGAATGCCAGTAAACTGATTTAGTGTTTCTTCACCAGTCACCAGGTGAGCACCTGAAAGTATTTTATCCTAGAGCTCTCTGCTGCATCACTAGAGAAGCAAACTGGACCTTAGTCTATCAGTTTTTATTCCTTTGTACTTATGACAGATTGCTGCTCTTTGGCCCATTTTAGAAATGGGAAAAATAAAGCAATTGTGCCTTAAAATGCAACTCTTACCATTCTCATCCTGTTAAGCGGATGCTAATGAAAAAAAGGGAAATAATCTGGTATAGGACTTGCAAAAAAACCAAAATATATTATAGATCCAAGTTCTATTTTTTGCTTGATGCAAAATTGGGTATTTTAAATGCTGAACTTTTTGTGTACTCCAACAGCTTGCACTCAGGTCAAACACATTATCATCTTGACCAAGTTGCCATCTCCCTTGTGCTTCCAATGCAAAATACATCACTTAACCCAGACTTTTATCTGACACCAATATTCTGCTAAGAGAAGCCCCATTTTTAAGGTCCCACTGAATGCAAAGGGGGCTCCACAGCCACCTGTGCATAGCAGCAGTGCTGCTGACAGAGCTCTGCCAAACCACCTGAGCCCCCCATGGCAGCTGTACCCAAATGATGCCTGAGAGGGTGAAGTCAATTCCTGCCTTTCAGCTGATGCTGGAAAATCAGAGTCTGCTCTCCCAGCTTCATTCCACAGGGCTAATACTGCCTAACTCATGCTACAAATTGTGTTCTGCTGTCATCAAAATGCCTGCATTGCTCATGATTTTATGACTGCTAACTCTCTCAACATCCAGACACCTGAGCCTTCCCAGGGGAGTTACTTGCACTGATTAATGGCTTGAGTCATCTTTTTTTCCCCCAGAAACTTTTTTCAGTCATCAACAGACTGAATCCAGCATTGTAGATCACTTCAAAACAGGTACGTTTTTCAAAAGCAGTGTCTGAAAAATTTATCAGCTACAGAGCTGTGAGAAGACAGCTTCAAACACAAATAACTTTTAGAGAGCTTTTACCTGAACATTTGTAAGAAAAATTATGTTAGTAAAGTAAAAAAAATTGAATTCCTAAGAGAAAAGTGAATTATCTATCCTCTTGAATGTGAGAAACAAGGAAAGTGTTTAGGTCTATTTTAAACACTTGCTTCTTCAGAAGTCCTTTGACTACAAGGGAAGCCTCCTTGGCAGCTGAGCAAAGGTCAGTGACAGCTGACAATGCTGGTGACAACAGGAGTGAAAAGGAGATGTCCTTGAGTTATCAACCTTTTATATGGTCCATAAAGCATACCCCTAAAACATGACATCAGCATCCCTTAAGGGAAGGAGGAATGACAGCAGACCTACCAGGGAGGCTCAGGATTTGTCTGGTTTTAGGCTGCTGGTTCACAGGGAATTTACTTGTCTCTTGATGTGATGAAGGAAACTGGAAAAACAGCAAGCAAAGGGCTCAAACACAACATCCACCCTCCTGGCTGCCTCTGGTATCCTCATGAGCCATTGTAGCTAAATCCCCACTGCCCTATGGAACGTGACACAAACTTTGTCATTGGTCCCTTCTCACTCTTGCTTATGAAAGAGCCCCCACAGACATTTCTTGTGCAACATTTCTGTACAAGGGAACATCCACATCCAGCTGTAGGCTTTATGCTCCCTGTAGACTGCACTTCTGCTTCTGTAAAACAGATCTGAGCTAGGGTTTCTTTAGACACTACTATCTTTTAAGATGAGATGTTAATGTAATTTAGAATGCAATTGAGTATCACCAAACTACAATTAGTTATTAATAGTGACCCACCTTCTTGTATTAAATCATATTACCCATGGCAACAGTCAAGGTTATCTCTACAGGGGTGTGCCTGTGTGTGTATGTACAGGCACACAAGCACACTCTGCCTGTGAAATTCCTCTGTGACAGTACAGTATCTTCATTTTGGTTGAGGAGTGATAGGACCTCAACATACAGCCTAATGCAAGCACAATTTCCTTTTTAACTTTACAACATAATAATTAGCACTGAAATAAAGTATTCTAATTAAAGACTTCCAAGTGTGAGGGTAATTCCACAGATTATAGTCCTGTCTTTATTTTAATTATGATTTGCCTCTGAATTGTCCTTTCAGTTTTATCAGTGCCCTGTAAGATTATCATTACTAGGATTTCTACATAATTTTCATTTTTAATGAATCTGGTATATCCATTATCTAGATGTAAGTTATAAAATAGATGTTACTACTCATTTGGGCTAATCTGGATGCTTTTGGAGTAGCTGAAAATTTCTTTACCAAACAAAAAAGTAATAAGCCACAATGTACTTGTACAATTTTGCCCAGGGAAGAGCTAGAAGACCACCTTCTTGTATAAACGCTACTTGTAGAAAAGAACCTTTGACTAAAAAGGTAAAAGACAGATTTCTTACGTGTTACCACTGCTAAGTGAGAGTTACCATGGAGCATCTGCCAGGGAATGACCTGCTCATTTGCAACAAACTGCTTATCTGTTCAACTTGTATTCATATTCCCCTCTACAGACATTTAAAACAAACTAAGAAAAGAAATTATACTATTACATAAAATAAATGAACTTTAAAAAAGTAAGTATGATGTCGATGACATAGTGGTATTGACAATAGTAGAACCTTGCAGTGATGCAAAAAAGGTCTTTCAGTTTCAAAACCTAATAAAACATGAGTTAAACCTGGGTAAAAAGCAACAGCTCAGCACAAATGAGAAAATGAGGGGTATTAAATGGTGTGAGCTAACACTTGTAGTGTACCAAGGCCTGCAGTATACACAGGCTTCACCTGCATCAGGCTGCAAGAATAAATGCAAGTCATAAATTCTTTGGGCTATCTGCTGGCCCTGGGAACAGGAGCCACAAATAGAAGTAAATAAGATAATCATGTGGCCAACAGGATGTGTTCTTCTAATTACTGGCATACCATCACACATTTCCAGGAATGAAATAACAAATTGGAACATGTATTGGGACCATACAAACATTTAGGGTCAGCTTGAGGAAGGCTGCTACTCCTAATGTACCTGACAAAGTGATCAGGGGAAGCCTGGACATACTATCTGATCACAACAAGGGTAATAATGTCCCATGGCCCAAAGCTGTTCTGGTGTGAAAAGGCACATAACAGCTATGAAACACCATCAAAAATATAAAAATCATTGTTTCCTAATTGCCTTGGGAAGCTGAACAGTAAGGAAGGAATATTCCTGAAAAAACAAGCAAACTAAACCTCCCTATACTGGCAAAAAGTTGTGAAAGGGGGGTATACACTCATGAGAAATATCTCTTTTTTCTTCCTTCTTTCCCCTTCTGCTAAAATCCACTTAACCATTCCTCAGCCAAGGAAGATAACTCTTTAACAATCTTCATGCAAGAAGGTAGTTGTGGATAATTTCAGGAATCTAAAGCTTCCAATCATCAGATGTTTCTAAATGCTTTCCAAGAAGAAAAGATGCAGGTAAGATGACACAGTTGTGGTTAAATGCAACTTGACATTCTTCTGAATAATTAACAGTGGCAGGAAACAAGATACAATTAACGAGGTTTGTCTTAATATGTGATAAACAACTGGGCAGAACATAGCCAATGTTCTGTCAAAAATTTAATATCAATCTGAAGGAAGACAATTTTCTTCAAAATAAAATGTGATATAACTTTACAGCATGTGAGTTTAAAAGAAACTTATCTTTAACTGCTGCATTAATAAATCCATATGAATATAAATAATCTGATACAATCACATTTGTAATTTCCAGTTACAGTTCAGCAATTACAAACAAAGATAAGTTACTAAGCTAGAGTAATTTTTTGTCCTGGTCTGAATGTTGAGACAGCTTGTCCTTTTCTCTTCTTGGGATTCTGAAAATTATCATACCTGGAAACAGAAAAAGATATTAGTGCTTTCTTATGAAATGCTACTGTTTGCATATGCCTCTTCAGACACACACTCATGCAACACAGTACTACAGGATTTTAAGTGTATTTTTATGGAAGCAAAGAGTGTATTCCTCCACAGAGCTGGGGTCTGGAAGAGTTATCATCCACAAACATAATAAAGAGAGCTCTCTGCCCTGCCTCCTTGTTCTTTTATTTACTTTGGAGGCAGGTGGGACAAGGAACAGAAGTGGACTGGGTGGTATAAGCTCCTGGAAAGCATATCTCATTTTTCTCCTTTCCTGTCCCTTCCTTATCTCTTTCCCCTGCTGTAAGACCCATTTATCTGTGTATCAGCTGAGAAAGACAATTCCTAACAATCTTCATGTCAGAAGAACCCCATTAGAGAGATCACAGAAGATGCTGAAGACAGTTTCCAGTTTCTTCACTTCACTTCGAAGCCTAAAGAGAAATATTCTTCTTTTCTGCATAGTATTGCCTTTTCTCTAACTCAGTAGCTACAAAGACCACTACAGAGAGTCAAACCCCAGCAATTTGAAAATAAGAGAGGCTACTACTCATCAGAAGCAGGAAGGACCTAACTTTGAGTGTCAGAGAATTGGTGGTTGTTTGTGCTAATATAGCTCTAAACATAATACAAGGGTTTTCTGGTCTGTGATTTAAAATTTCTATGTCCTACATTATTAAAAAATAATAAAAGACAGGACACTGGTAAATATATGCTATTAAGTATTTCTGTAAAAGGCTGCTTCCAGAAGCTATTCAACTCTGCCATTCCCCACATTGACTAACTATAATGTTTCTGATGAATAAGAAAAGTGAAAACACTGAATCTCCAGTAAATACACAATTACAAAAAAATGTTCATACTTACAGTTCAGTAAAATTCTTCCAGTCATCTCGGCTAATGGATGGCCTTATACCCCCAAGTGCTGTCATCAGGTGGGACTGAGTAATAAGTATAATGTTCTTGGCAAGCACTGACTGATTGAGTGTGCTGTCCTCCTTGAAAGCAGAGCCATGAACAGTGAACAATTACCACAGAAATCAAGACATAATACCATGAATATCAGTAACTCTGGAACTTCCTCATAACATGTAAAAAAAATGTATTATATAAACTAACACAACCTCTCCAGCCTCCTCCAGTATTAATAAAACAGAAATAGGTATTTAGTTATATGAACACCTGGCATATTTCTCCTCAAACTAGATACCATTATGTTTTCTATTTGCGTAACAATATATTTTATATTATTGCAGAAATTCTTTATTTAAATACCAGGCAGTGTAGGAATACAATAGAATAGTGTTAAGACTAAATAATCAAAAAACTGCCATACTCCATTCTTGCTTCTGTAAGCGGCTTTGGTAGCATTCAATTCTGTCCTCAGGTGCTCTGTTTGCTGCTCCTGGTTATTTTCCAGTGAGTCTTCTTGAGAAGCTGTTCTAACCACTGAAGGTTGTGCTGGTGCTGTCTCTCTCTGAGTCACACTGGTAAAATCATGAGTTATGGAGTTTGGTCCAGACAAACACAAAGAGCTCTAAATTGACCACAAAGAGAAATACATTAACTCGTTAGGAATACAAAAGAACAACTCCACCATTAAGACTTAGCTTACAAATGTCATTCAGTGTTTGTCCTCACTGGCAATATCTGTAAAAAATATAACACGTATGTAACTTTTAGAACAGAAAATTTAGGTTACTTTGCCACAATGTTTGGGGAAAAGTACACATTTGAAAATAAGGCTTCTAAGTATGTAAGTTCTAAGTATTTCTGCAGTGGTCTCAAATTCTTTTAAAAATTCTCAAAAAGAAGAAAGGTCAACCAAGTTCATTGTTTTATTTACATAGGAAAATCAGTGGTTATGAAATCACAGAATGGTTTGGGTTGGAAGGGACACTAAAGATCATCCAGTTCCAATCCCCCTGCATGGGCAGGGACACCTCCCACCAGACCAGGTTGCTCAAAGCCCCATCCAACCTGGCCTTCAACACTTCCAGGGATGGAGAATCTACAACTACCCTGGGCAACCTTTGCCAGTGTGTCACCACCCTCACACTAAAATTCCTCCTGTCTCACCTAAATCTACTCTCTTCCAGTTTAAAGCTGCTACCCCTTGTCCTATTACTATATGCCCTTATAAAAAGTTCCTCCCCAGTTTTCCTGAGGCCTGGACAAGTATTTGGACAAGTACATTGGACAAGTATACTGGACAAATATGGATAAGTTTATGTAGTTAGCTTTGGAGTGACTTATAGTTTAAATATTTATCACTTTCAAATCCTCTCTGCACTTGATAAGTGTGAACTTTCAAGTTCAGCAACTTTGATCTCTTACAATCCTTGTAGCCTTGCTGAAGTCTAGATCTAAAGATCCATTAATATAACACTATCACCTGTAATGCAAGATAAAACATACAAAAGCATCTTAGAAGTCAGTTATTAGTTCTCCAATGTCAAGATAAGTTATTTTTGGCTAAAGAATCAATGCAAGACAGTTTTGAAAACAAGAGCCTACCAGCTTTTATAACTAACATATAACAGCAATTCTGCAACACATCTTGACTGCTAATGTCCCATGGATCACAGGCAAACTCTCAAGTTTTCTGTCCAGCTGAAGGAGCTCAGAGGCAGCACATCCTGTTTGGCTCACCCAGCACCCAAAGCAGTCTGAGCTGCCCAGCTGATCACTGCCAGGTGCTGAGCACCCAACCAGCACAACCCTGTCTGCAAGCTGGCCAGAGAACGTGCTGCTTCCTCTGCCATGTGCTACTACAACAGGAATTCTGCTTCTTAGGAGCAACAATGGAAGCTAAGGTTTACTTCTGTTGTTTACACAATCCTATGGTCATAATGTTCCATTAATGTACACTTCACCGGAAACTGAAGAACGTTTATTGATTCTTAAGATTACTAATTAGTTCTTGAAAGCTGGCTGGTCGTTGTTTAGTAATAAAACTGAGTTTAAAAAAACCAAAAAACAAGCTACCAAGAAGTGAAAAAATGTTTTAGTGTTAAACTTGGGAAGGCAACAAACCATTACCAGACTGTTTTACCAGACAGTAAGATCTAGTAGAAATCAAAGTTTGTTTGATTATAAGGTATTAAGCAGTGTGCCCAGGTGGCCAAGAAGGCCAATGGCATCCTGGCCTGGATCAGGAACAGCGTGGCCAGCAGGTCCAAGGAAGTGATTCTGCCCCTGTACTCAGCGCTAGTTAGGCCACACCTTGAGTCCTGTGTCCAGTTCTGGGCCCCTCAGTTTAAGAAGGATGTCGAGGTCCTGGAACAGGTCCAAAGGAGGGCAACCAGGCTGGTGAAGGGACTCCAGCACAGGCCCTATGAAGAGAGACTGAGAGAGCTGGGGCTGTTCAGCCTGAAGAAGAGGAGGCTCAGGGGAGACCTCATCGCTCTCTACAACTCCCTGAAAGGAGGCTGGAGCGAGGTGGGAGTTGGACTCTTTTCCCAGACGACTTTCAACAAGACAAGAGGACACAGTCTTAAGTTGTGCCAGGGGAGATTTAGGTTGGATATTAGAAAGAATTTCTTTACGGAGAGGGTGATCAGACATTGGAATGGGCTGCCCAGGGAAGTAGTGGATTCTCCATCCCTGGAGATATTTAAAAAGAGACTGGATGTGGCACTCAGTGCCATGGTCTGGTAACTGCAGCGGTAGTGGATCAAGGGTTGGACTTGATGATCTCTGAGGTCCCTTCCAACCCAGCCAATTCTATGATTCTATGTTTTTGGTATTAAAGGCCTGAAAAGTTGCAGAGAATCCATATTCTATTTTGGCTGATCACATCTTTCTCTTTTTCCCCACCATGGACCATAAGCTGTAGGCTGAAGACAGTCTGAAGAACAAAGCTGCTAATAATTGTATTTATAAACCCATTCAATTTGTGTAGTTGTTTTCTTGCTTCACGAGTGATTATATTCTGAAAATTCATAATATTAAGTGAGTAATTTACCAGTTCTGAAGGAGTTCCATTTCCCAGCTCTGATTCATAAGAGCTTCCAAAATAAAGACGATACATGTTGGATCTTGGATCTTCAGGAAGCACATCAGACATTTCCAAAGAAATAAGAGATTGCTCTAGCCCTGCATCTCCATCTATTGCTGAATCATCCGAGCCACTGCTGTGGTTCAGAAAAACCATGGAAGAGAGACTGAAGTCACTATCAGAACTCGAGCCAAAATCCTGTGACAAAGAAATCAAAAGTGTTAACTCATAGCTAACTGCAATCTGAAGTACACTGAAAAATTTCAGATACAGAGTAAATTAAATGATCAATTTAAATTTTATTCTAGTAATCTGTCTTTCTCTTGGAGTATGTTTCCAAGTATCTTGCTATGAAAATCCAATGCCTTTAAGTAGAATTTTCTGTCTTATTTAAGGAGATAATGTTTTATTTGTTTGCTTTGAACTGGCTCATTCTCAGTGACAGCAAGTGTTGGGAAACCTCATGCACCTCTTCTGTTGTAGAACTCTATCACTTCTGCCTCAGCCATTCCCTTCAGGCAACTCAGTACCTTGTTTAAAGTGCTCTGGGAGATTTTGGTGAATTTACTTTTAGAGTCCTTAATTTCTGTACTCATCTTTAGTCACAGTCAACACATTTTAAGTGCTGATGTGGAAATGACAGTCTGCAAAAACATTTTGACTGTACACTCGTACCAGTGGAAAATTTTCTGAGTACGCTGTACCAAATATATGCATATTTATTAATTTGTAATTTATAAATTTATATAATACTGAAGCTCTAATATTTTCCTTCTGCACCTCAATGAATTGTCTTGTGCACACCACTTGGGAGACCACTGCTTTAGACAAATGGCCTCCTCTAATGGAACATAATCATGAGGTATCCTTATAGCTACTGACTTACTGATGCTGCAAGTGAAGGGGTTTTTAGGGAAGGCTGAAGATCCCTCCCAATACTAAGAGTTTCATCCCCAGAGCCCCATCCTTTTGCAATAGCTGGGGAAAAAGAACCCAAGAGGCCTCCTTGCTTTTGAGTCTCTGACCCAACCTTTCCCCCCCTTTCATCTCCATGTAGTGGAAGTCATGCCTGCTCCTTTCCAGCAAAAACCAGAAGACAGGCATAAAAATTTGAGGAGAGGTGGCTGAATAGTGGCTAGAAGAGGAAAGGACTTGTCACTCACGGAAGGGGTATGAACTAAGCGTGGGATCCTGACCTCAGATTAAGCTCAATTTGTTGGAAAAACTACACAAAACCCACAATTTTTTTCTTCCTCCACCATCCAAAATGTGGCCACCTCAAAATTGAATTCACTAGCTGCTCCTAGGAAACTATGAGTGGGATTTCTCCTACTGATCTGCTAGTTATTCCTCAGCATTTATGTAAACCAAATCTGTTTATTAATCTATTTAATGTTAAACATCTATTTCAAAAAGGAAAAAACCTTGTTTCTCAGAAGTATATAGACTACTTAAGAAGTATGTAAACTACTTTTTACATCATTCTTGCATTTTAAGATTCTAACATATTAAGATTTTAATCTTTTGTATACAAATATAAGAAAACGAAGTCATAGTAAGCATAATTTGCTCAAAAAACATGGACAAAATTAACCCTTTTAAACATATCAATATCAAAGTAAAAGAGGAGAGACTTCATTTAAATTAGTTTTATTTACCTGTGTTAAACCTGAACCTAAATTAGAATGGATTGCCTCTAACTGGGCATTGTACAATAAAGCTTTTAGGTCAGCCCCTGTGAACCACTCTGTTTTTGCTGCCAGCTCCCAGAAGTCCACATCATTTGCCAAGGACAGAGAATGACTGAGAGCTTTTAAGATTTCATAGCGCGAATTCTGTAAAAAAGGGAGAACAAAAATGTCAGTAAAGCAACCTCTTATTTTCCTTGTCCTTAATGCTAGACAGTGCTTTGCCTCTGTCAAAAGCAACTTCCTACCTGAGAGAGGAAGGATCTTTTTTAAAGATACCACACCCCAATAACCGTATGTATAGAACATACCATACAGTAATCGTCTTTAAAATACAGACATACATTTTGTTCTATTTGCACGACAAATCTAAGAGAAACTGTACCAAAAGCAGTATGCAGATAAATATTTCTCTAAATATCCAGTTAATATCTAGGACTGTTATTTATGAAATATATAAAACAACAAAGGTGAGCTCTGTTGCTTGTATGTCCTTTTGCAAAATGAAGTATGACAAAAATTTAAAACTTCTGTTTTTCTGAATGACAAGAGTCTAAATCAGAAGTTTACAAAAAAAAAAAAAAAAAAAAAAAAAAAAGGAAAAAAGATATATATGTTCTTAGGGCACAGGATCATCTTGTTTGTCTGTGTTTCTAAACATGAAATTGTCGTATTTGTTAAATGTTCCAACTGATCTGAAAATCAACAGCACTAATCTTCTCATAAAAGGGGAATCCAAGACATACAGTGTACAGACTAAAAGTCCTGATCTAAACTCCTCTAAAATCAGTGAGCATAATTCCTTTCCTCATGACACATTTGTCTTAAAAAGAACTTGAATATTCCAAATTAAATGTCAGTAAAGAAGAGTGGAATTAACTGGAAGAGTGGACGAGTGAAGAGCGGAGTAAAGCTGCTCTGAAAATTTCAGATAATTCAAGAGTTGGGTTGGGAATAGCTGGGTTGGTACATCAGTTGAAGAAAATTACAAATTCACTGCACTTGTAATTCCTAGAAAGACACAGACACAACAAACACTAGCCTGTACCCAATTTTGTTCTGCGGACTAGTTTCATTTTTTATTTTTTAAATCAGCTATATCCACAGGAACATGATCCTAAAGACTGTGGCAAATAGCCTTGTCTTTCCCCAGTTTTATGTGAAAATGTGAACACTAAAATCAGAGAAATTATACTGTTGTATAACTGGAGCCGGGCAATCAAGTCCACTCTGTCTGGGTTTAAAATGACTCTATATGCTAAGAAACAGAGAATAAAGCATACTAGTTTGATGCTGGTTTTTTCTTGCCTCTCATGTAATGTTTTGTTTCCTCACCTGATCAGGAGGTGGACAGTACAGGCACTTGTCCAGTCGACCTGGCCTTATCAAAGCAGGGTCAATCAAATCTGGGCGACTGGTAGCAGCTAGCACATAAACCCCTTAGGAAAGTGCAGAAAAGCATCATTAACATCTGCTACACTTTGGCATAAAAAGAAGCACACAGATGCATTATTACCTTGTAAGCCTTCCACACCATCTAATTGAGTCAAAAGTTGGTTGACCACTCGGTCTGTAACTCCTGTGTTGTCATGACCTCGGCGAGGAGCGATAGAATCAAACTCATCAAAAAAAATAATGCAAGGCTTAGCTGCTTGAGCTCTACAAGGGAAAAAAGGCAATACTTAAATCCTGTTTATCTTTGGGTTACATATTAGAGGTATGAGGTACTTGCTTTCTGCTTCAGAGAACAGTTCTCTTTAATGACAGAACAGAAAATCTGTTTTCTGTAGAATTTAAGAGGTTTTGAAGAATTGGATTGCAATGGAATCACTCCTCATATTTATGACATACCTTGCACTCACTTCAAAATTTCTGAAGTAAACTCAATTGTCAACTTAATATACATGAAAGCTCTAAAATCCAGTTACTACAGATGAGATCTTGGCTTAAATATATCAAACACAAAGACTGCCTACACTGTATACTGCTTGAGTTTGTTTACTCTAGTGAGCACTGCCCTGGGTCAGTAAGGGCAGATCTGCAAAAACAAAACTGGCACTGAGGACCTAAATACCAAGCCTACTGTGATGCTATCTACTGAGGGTTCATCACTAGCTGGAGCACACTTGACTGTCTCCTGGAATTGCTGAGAGGAATTTAGCATGTGTTTTCTAAGACAGTTTTGTGATGGGAACCAACACACTGTAAATGGAGGTCAGATTCAAAAGTGCATTCCTGAAGTCTCAGTTCTTAAATAACAATGGTCTTGAACTTGCCAAGATCTGAACACCTGGTGTGGCACAACTGATAATTTCAGATGCTCTCTCTTAGGACAACAAAATTATTTCTTGGAGCTCCAACCAATAAAATTCATTGATAACATCACAAATCTTTACAAAGCCAACCTGCTAAACATATCTCGAACTGCTTGCTCACTCGCACCAATGTATTTGCTGAGTAGCTCTGGCCCCTGAAGAAAAAAACAAAACAGAAAAGAATATTAATTAGATGTTTCTCAATTTTAATGTGTACTTCAACATCAGCATTGATGATTGAACATATATTCAACATCAACATGCAAGACTTTTCTTGTAACCAGAGAATTATTCAGAGAGTGGCATCTCTGAATTGAAGTGCCAAGGGCTCTGGATAAGCCAAAAGCAACTTTTAAGCATTCTGACTTTTTTTAAATTAATAATTTCAATTTTTCTACTACAACAGAAAAAGTGCTACAGTACCACAAGGCAACAGCTTGCACCACATTTTGAAAACATGTTTAAAATGCATCACTCCTCTTCACTTTCCAGTGGAACCAAAATCCAGGATCCTTTTATTAAAAAATAGGAAACTACAAACATCTGATTATATTTTATAATTCTGCCTAATGAATAATTATACAAAAAATCTTAGTAATAAAACTGTAAAGTTCCAGAAGTCAGATGATGGGATGTCCCAGAGACATACCAAATATTAAATGGGTGTCACCAGCACATACTCAGAAGTACCATGTTAAATTATTTCATTCAGTTAATAAAATGAATCAATTAATCCTCAAAATCTTGCTACCTTAATGCTGATGAAATTCATTCCACTCTCTCGAGCAACTACTCCTGCTAACAGTGTTTTTCCTGTTCCAGGTGCTCCATACAGCAAGACTCCTGATCTCTGTCGTATGGGCAGATTTGCAAATAATTCTGGGTACTGGAAAAGAGTTTCAACAAGACATATTCTAAAATATCTAATAATTCTGCAGTGTACTGTATCATCACCAACTAGTATTCATTTTTTTATAAACAGAAGGTGTCTAATTTCTTTTATGCACATTATTATCACAAGAGATCATCTGGACTGCTGTCAATTTAATTGGGGCTGAAGTTGATTCCTGGGCTGCATAAGTACTTAATACACAAACAAGTGACATTTTGTACCAAGAGAAAACAGGACAGAATAGGAACACACCACAAGCTTTATCATGTACATATTGGTACTTCTAAATTCCCATTTGAGTTACCAACTAATATGATTAAATAAGCACACAGTACAAGACTCTGTCCATTACACAGAGAACTGTAATGTCTAAAATCACTGAGGCTGCTCAGTCTTTTCTCTGAAGACTGAAATGGATGGCTCATCTCAATGATGGAAGTTTTAAGCAAGGCAGAAAGGCCAAAGTAAAACAGTGGGGAACTGATGGATTGACATTCACACAAAAGAGAACACTGCTCTAGCAAAAGTGCTGCAGAAGACAGCTGTGAATGTTGTCTTTACAGAGTCTAATCACAAACCCTGCAACAGAGTGCAGCAAAGATGATGTTAGCAATACTCCAGTATTCTAGAGCAACACTTGATCTGTACAAAAGAAGAAGCAGCTATTGCATTTTGTATTTGAAACTGGGAAAAGGAAGGAAGGAAAATTGAGTTTTCCAGTACCTGAGGACAGCTGAAGACTGGGAAGCTACAAAAGTAGCATAAAATTATACATGTGATCTTTCTGTCAAATGCCATGTCACACTTTAAAAATTATTCTTCCCGTATTAATTCCATGTGCAAAATTTAGGCAGCTAATTTAAAAGAACTGGGTACCTTTGCAGGTAACATGATGGTATCCATGAGTATTTGCTTCACATCTTTTAAGCCACCGATCCTGTCCCACCCCATGTCCTTTGGCTTATGAAGGTTAACGTTTCTCAGAGCCAGGGGAGTAAAATCTGTCAGAGCTTTCTGAAAATCCATAGTTGACAAATTTAATTCTGCTAAAAAAAAAAAAAAAAAAAAAAAAAAAAAAAAGAAATCCTCAACCAAAAAAGAACTCACAGCTTGCTGTTAGCAAATTCCATACAATACGTAATAAACATATTTTAAACATAATAAAATCTGACTTCTTACTTTCATATCACTCCACAGGTTCATATTAAAAATGTAAGACTATGAAGTAAGAGATTTTGTTGTCAACGTACCACCCTTTTGAAATGCATTCTGGTTGGAAACACAGGCATGAATGGCACGACCAACCAGCATCGTAAAATCTCTAGCAACAAAACCTTCTGTTTCCTTTGCAATACACTGGAGATCAAGATCAGGAAACTTCTTCATATCAAAATTCAGTTTCTTTTTTATAATGGAGCACAACATTTCACATCTTTGCTTCTGAAAAACACAATTATGTAGAAAGTCTATATTAAGATTAGTATTTATATGGATTTCAGAAACTCAAAAAGTAAATACATACGAGGTACTAAAATTTCCTTTTATGTTTACATGTCACCAAACCTTCAAATAAAATCTGATCAGGCATGAATATAAACAAAAGCTGATTTTTTATTTCAATAAATTCACCAATTTTACAATTTAAAAAATTTACCTCACCACAGCTATTTTAAATCCAACAATAAAATCGAAACAATAATAAATTGATAAAGCCAGACTTGCAGGAAGTGGTAGAAAGCTACACTGTATCTAACCCAGAATCCCCTCCTCAGAGGCATTTCTTTGCTGGCCTGCGAGAGAAGACGAGCAGGCAGGGACAACTTGTGTCAAACACACAAGTTGCCATGTCTGTTTCATGCCATCAGGGCATGCACATGTACAAAGTGCTGCTTTCTCTTGCAATTAAGTTATACTGTTTATTTTTTCCCTCTATTCTTCTTATTTTTCAAAGTAGACTATAATCAAAAGTAGAGAGATATAACTGATCAGAAAAATCCACCCAAAACATTACCACAAAATTAACATTTATTATTAATAACATTTTAAAAACATACATTCTAGGGACATACTCATTTCTCTGGACAATGAAAAAACACAAAGGTTTAATCTCATTTACCTAACTGTGGTGACCTACATGATTTTTCCAAGCTGCTTCTCTAGAATCACCTTGCAGGCAGCAAGGAGACACACATCTCACCTATGTTACACAACCTGACTTCTACATTGACTGAGTGCCCTCTGGGTACATCTTCTTGCCAATGAAGATAAGGAGACTGGGACCAGCTAGGAGTTTTCACTGGATTAGTTTCACTTTTAAAAACTTTATAATGACATATGCATACAGCAGAGGTTTTTATTTATTTAAGTATCATGAAAGAACTTTAAGATTTCCAAATTTGTTCTCATCTTTGGGTGTAACCTACTATTTTTGCAGCTTTTCCACTATTGTATTTGAGAATACAATTTGAAGAGGAGGAAAACAACATTTTAACCAAATTAATAAATACATTAATTTACCTGATCTGGAGATCGGATACATTTGAAGCACTGAAATATGTGAGTTCCTTGAGCTGAAACCAGGGAAGGATGTAGGGAATGTTCAGACTGACTTGTGGCAATCAGTGCAATCAGACTTCCCATGGAAATAACTTCTTTTATCAGATCTTTCAAAACTAAACACATAATACATTGCTTTATGAAAATAACAAAAGATTCTACATTTCAAAACAGACATTTCTACTGTATTGGAGAGCAGCATTAGGACATGCAGAATGTAACATTATACATTTGTTTTATTCCTATGTTTACAGGTTTTTTTTTAAATTAAAAAAATAATAGATTTATTTTATGCTTATTTTTCTATTGATTCCATTAACAAAATGCCATCAGAAGTGCTCTTTAAAAGCAAACTTTGTAATATCATTGATGATGTCTACCACAGGATATTAAACGTGGGGTTTGCTGTGTGTACTCTGTGATCCAAGTTTCAGAAATATTTTTTTGTCCATGCAAACAAAAAAGGGAAGTTATAAGAATAAAAATAGATGCTAGGCCTAGAAAATAAGCAAACTAGGAAAAAATAATATGTGAAAGTTTAATTACAGATGCAAGGCAGATCTTCAAGCAATAATCTTTAAGATTCTATGCACTATACCTTTAAAGAATGCAATAAGAAACACAATTCTGCAAGTGCACATTTTTGAAAAAGAAATTATGGTAAGATTTTACAAAATTGAAATGGAACAAAAAATTATGCTCAATTACTCCTCAATTAAGCTAAGAAATGAAAGATATGTTTTGCTGTGGCTTGAATTTTACATGAAGAGTTGAATAAGGCTAAACCAAATATATATATATTTTTTTAATTTAATTTTGCAACTTATCACTGCCTAGATTTTAGGGAATAGGATGAAACTGTACACAAGATGTCAAACTACAATTGGTAATCTTATTTTTAAAATCCGTGGATTGTTACATTGTAAAATAATCCAGAAATTCTACAAAGTATACCAGATAGGATCATAAGGAAGACAGTATTCAGCTAAATGAAGCTGGTTCTAAACATCAGTAAGTATCAAATTGATATATTTCTGTAATTGTAAATAATTATGGAAAACAGGATCAATTTTAATGTTATGTCAACTGTAATACTGATCTTATCAATAATTATCAGTTAAAGATTCAATTGTAATTTTTAGGCAGTTTCAATGTATTTGAGTGCATGAACAATCCAAAAAGGAACTGAGAAGTTTCTACCCCTGGCAGTGGTACTGACAACAGGCATCACCCTCAGCAGCAGTGGTGTATGTACCATGGGCAATGATTACTCCAGGTGCCAGAGTGGACCATTTTGATTCAGCTGGTGGTCCACAAATGGTCTACATACCAGAATTTGTGAATCCCTGTCACGGAATACCACATGGTTCAGAGGCAGTAACAATCAGATAGAATTGTCTTGGCAGGACAGCAGAATTCAGGTGCAAGGAGTTCTAAGTTGCACTACATTTTTATCCAGATACAGGTAGCACAGTATTACCATAAGCAAGTCTGTTACACTGAATCATTTCAGGGCTGTTCTCATGCTCTGGTGTAGAAGGTACTCCAGCAATGTGATCAAGATCATCTATCAAAAGAATGGATGGTTGCCTCCATGCTGCCTCTAAAAAGGCTTCTTCCACACTTTTCCTTATGTTTACTAATCTTTTTCCTAAAACAGGAATACAACTTTAGTGACAAAACATACCAGGAAAAAAAAATCAGACTACATTTTGCTCATGTAATACTAAAATGCTTTGATTCATGTGGCTTAACTTTAATTCTATAAATCCAGGTACCGAGATTAAACCAGACTCAACAGTCAGGAAAGAAAGGAGTCCACATCTTCAATCAAAAAAGTACCAGAAGAATCCACCTGTCCTAAAATGGGATTAATTACCTTTACTAACAACTACAGAACTACAGGCCTAATTTCTAGACAGTTAAAACACAGCACTATCAGTAGCACCCTAAATTGGCTGCACACTGACCCATAACTGGAAGAATTTCTCAGAGCAACAGACCTAGCTCTTCATCAATCTTTTCTTTTTCTCTCTGGAGCAAGGACCTTAGTAGAGACTTAAGCAAAAAGAGCATAGCCATACAACATAAAGGCTCTGTAGGAAAACAGCTGAGTATTCTCTGCCTCTGTAATACCAAGATCATTTGAGAAAGCCAGTGAATGAAAAAGTGAAAAAAGCCTTTTTTGTTTTCTTTCATCTTGCAAAAGACTTATTTTGAACTCAAAAAACCCTAAGGATTCATCATAATCATTTATAATCATGAGTGTTAGACAACCAGTGACATCAGCTAGGTTAGTAAGTATGCCATCAGAAATCAGCTTTCGGCTGTTTGTTCAATTCTTCTGTGGTATCTGTGTGATCCTCACTGAGTTATAGGATACAGGTATCCTTTAACATTTATGATTTTATAGGACCTGTTCCAGTTAGCATAGCTGAAAAACCACACAGTTCAACTTGCAACTTTTTGTAACAATTAGAAATAAGCATGGCAAGTATGGTTTGAATTTGGTGGTGGTACGTGGGACAGAAACTGATGAAAGTGTGAAATAAGCTTATGGCAGATGTATTTCCACCAGGCTGTTAAAGACACTCATTGTGGGGCATCCTTGTAAAAGCAGTAATAATACTAGAAAAATTATGCAGACTAAATATATTAGCTTCATAGTTGTGCTTCCTCATACAGCAAACATTTTGGATTTAAAAAAAAAATCATACCTCTTAAAGCTTTACAATCAATTACTTCTACATGAGCATCCAGTCTATCAAATGCTTCTTTGCAGATGGCCTTTGCTAATGTTGACTTTCCACTTCCCTACAAAAAAAAGCATGAGCTAATGTAAATTGACACCAACTATTTCCTTCTGTTTCTGTGGCATTTTTGTCACAGTACACACCAGGTAAGAAACTGGGAAAGCTGTATGCACTCTTATGTTATTCATCACCAGAAGCATACAAGTATTTTGTCTTTATATCACTTGGCAGAGATCAAAGCCCTAGAGGGAAACAAGTACAAACAAATTCAGAGTGGATGCATCCACTATAGGTAGTGTTCTAGTGTTCTTAGAGTTCAGAGTTAAGACAACTTTTAGTTTCTGTGGAATACAACACTAAATGAATCACCATAAGAGGCAACAGGAAAGTAAGAATATCAGCTCCACTGACATTTTATGTTATAATACAGGAAAAAATACTATATTCTTATCTTTATTCAACTATTTCAGAGACAAGAAATGTTTATGATACTGTAAACATGAAGCAGATTAATCCCCCATGAAGCAGATTAAGTGCTGAAGGGAACAAATTGAAATGGCAACAGTAGCAATCTTTAAAACTTACATCATAAATATATTATACATATACATGAAATACATAGATATGTATTGATAAACTATATATATATAGTTTATTTATATATATTTATATATATATTTATATATATATCGTTTACACATATATATAACTTGTACACACACATATATATAATAACACTTTACTGGATTTATTCTCTTCAGCTAACTGCTGTTTCTTCATCTTGTTCTTTAATTCTTTGTTCACACAGTATCAAAGAAAACTAACAAAACCAGCTTAGTAACTACAGAGAACAATCCATGAGGGTTTGTAAGAACAGAGTAGTACAGTGTGTACCTTTCCTCCTGTGAGGAGCACCCCTCCACTGCGCAGTCCCACAGCAACAGCTGCCAGCTTTTGAGACAACGGGCGCCCCAGAAGACTGTGGCTTATATGTTCAAAACAAGATGTTCCCAATTTCTCCACTCCTCTGCAGAGCAAAAACAAAAACAAAGAAAACCATCCAATGGCCTAGGGCAGCACCAGTAAATGTGATGAAAACGCTAATAGTGTGGAGTCAGGTAACTTTCAAAGCTGACATATTTTGATGCACTTCACCTTTCCAAGAACAAGCTACAGACATTTCAGCTTGAAGAGACAGCACCTTTATTTTGCAGTGGTGACAGAGGGGACACACACAGACATTGCACACATCTCCACTATGAAAAGGTTATCTAGTTAATTCTACACAACCCTAGCATGAGGAAGGTCTCAAAAGACAGGAGTTAACCTATTTTGGGGCTTCATCTACTTGAGTGTCTGAGTAACAGCCTACTAAGGAATTTAACAAATCAGTAAAACATGGAACAACCCTGGGTCAGAAAACTCCTCAGCCATTTCAAAAAAGCAGCACACAGAGCATTTAACAGCATCCTTATCCTTCACCAGTCCTAAATCTCTGTGACTTCCAACACACAACAGTGCTCCTTTTAGAGCCACAAAAAGCAAGGCTACCAGTCGTGTATTTCAACTTTAAACAAAATCATTTAGGGAGAAACAGAATGAAGGAATGAATCCTCATTTCTAATACTCCTAACCTTGAAGCAGGTTTCCTAGGAAGGCAAATGATGCCCCAAGCCTGTCAGTGATTAAGAGGCTTAAGAGTACTTAAGAGTACAATGCCCTTAATAACACACTTTAACATCTTGGTGAGAGATGAATTGATCAGGAACATGGCATACCTGATCATTATAGGTCCCTTCCAACTAAAATACCCTATCCTATCCCTACCACACCACTGCCTCAAACAACACCTCTCCCCTCTTCAACATAACATCCTCAGTTGCCTTACACAACACTAATAGCATATGACCACCATTTGGCAGCTAAAAACAGTCCAAAACCACCAGTATATCCCTTACTGCTTCGTAGGGGTCTGTTTCCTACAACTTGGCACAGCAAGAGCTGAACTATAAGCATTTCTTCTGAAACTGAGGCAGTTCTGATACCTACAATGCTGTTGTCAGATGTGTTCAACTGTAAGTACATGAATATCTTCAGTTGTGAAAAGTTTTCTAAGCACCTCATTAAAACTACTGAGAGAAAAAAAATGACCCTTCAACATACATCACAATAATGTCTGAACCTGACACAAGCCAAAAGTTGAAGGTGTTTTTTTTCAGATCTGGCTTAGTTTACCAAAATTCTACATTTCCAACAATTTTTTTTTTTTTTTTTTTAAATTCCCATTCCCTTCCATGTTTTCTATTATGAAAATATCTCACCCTAAATCACTTAGTTTGTGGTAAGGAAGGTTTCTCTCTGTATCACACATAGGTGGCTGGCTGTCACCATCAGCTTCTCTAGTTAGAGGCTGTAAAATAACCTACAACAAAAGAAAGAGTTACTACTTTACATTAAATATAACTACAGAAGAAGGGTATAGAAGTGATTAGCCATTTTTGGAATTTAAGAAAATGTTGCTGAATACTTTGCTGAAGCTTATTGCACTTGTAAGATAGATACACTGATAAAATGGCATTGACACAAGTATTTCCAGGAACAATCCAGTGTTTACAATGATGTAACAACCACTGATTAGATGTTAGGCCAAGTGTTGCTTATATCAGACTATGTGGCTTATCTTCCCTCTTTCTACCTGTAACTACTCAGTTTCTTCTCTTTTGCCCTCTCCTGTTGTGCTGGGATGAGCACTTGGGAGGCAGAATAGTCAATCAGACTAGGAATCTGATTTGGGTGCAAAATTACCTGACAAGACACCTGGCTTTTTTCACCCATGGGAATTTTACAGTGTAGTCCACTGGGAAGCTTGTATGGAAATCCCAGCAGGCAAACAGGGTAACAGAGAAGTTCACAGGTAAGAATAGGCTGGTAGGAGATGCTGACACTGCTGTTAAGAAACATCCTTTGCTTCTTACAACCAGTCTCTAGCAAAATTTGGAGGAGCTTTCTTGTACTGTTCTACTGCCAGTAGAAATAAAGCCCCTGTTTTACTTTTTTTTTTAAATCGGGAAACCTAAATTTTGCAGAAAAATTCTGTTCTAAACAGCCAAAACAGAACACCTTAATTCTCCACTAAAATCTATCTTTATTAATTTATAGATTTAAAAAAATGACATCCCACTCCTATAACCATAACCCTGGAGTCATGGGCATTTTTTTCAACCAGAATTGTTAATGGAAACAGCAATCCTAATATTAAATAGAAATATTTATTCTCCTGAGACAGACTGAAGACACAGAACTACACAAAGAGAAGGCCATGTGAGCTTGGTAGGTTTGAATAGGGAATATGTCTCATCTCTGTCAGAAGTTGTTACTGTTCCTGCCAGATACAGTAGGATTTTTACAGTGGTTTAGTATAAGGAAAAGAACAACTAAGCACAAGTACACTAACACTACTGACTTTACTCTGCTCTAATCAATTTTTCTGAGAGTTTGATGCAGACTGAAATTCAGTGACACATGTGGCATGCCTGGAATCTCACCAATGTTTCAGGATATAAAATAACATACAAAGAATGTAGACGTAATTTAATGATCAGACCAACATTATTTACTTAAAAAGGAAAAAACAAAATACTTTATATAAAATGTAGTATCTTTTTAACCAAATATAACAATTTAAAGTACTTGATACCTGATACTATGTGATATTTACTTGTATAGTAGTCTTTGGCAGCAAACTGGGACTCAGTATAAAAGTATTCTCAGACTTATTTTCTTCAGTGTGTGTAGGATGTACTACACTAAGGACAAACTCTTCCATTCCTGTAAAATCCCAAGGAACAACTATTAAAATTCCAAATAAAGTCATTTTTTATTCCTCATAAGATGAAGCAGATTAGTGTATTTTGAAATACTACAATATAACCCCAAATGAAAGAATAAAAAAGGCTCATCATTAAAGAATAATCCATGGTTACAGTTTGTGTTAAGAGATCTGTTACAATAGATGTTATATACAGGGATTAAATGGCACATTGCCCAAGTAAATTCTATAATGGACAGTTAAACACAGCTACAGCACAGAACATTGTAGCCCTCACCTTCTTTAATAGGCAGATGTATAGAGTCTGTGCCTGTTGTTATCCATGGCAGATCATCAGTAGTAGAATCCTGCAGCCAAGAACTGAAAGCAGATTTAACATCATCTTCATGTGTATCTTTATGCTAAATAGAAGAGGGAAATTAAACAAAACAAGGTGCTAGTAAAATAGTTTTCTTCCTATGCATGAGGCATTTGTTTCTCTTACTGAAGCAGAGAATTCAAAGAAGGTATCACAGTTCTATTTATACAGAAAATGATTTGCCAATGAATACCATTTCTATCAATTCCTCTGTTCCAAGCATCTGTCTAGCCCTTGCAACAGTGATAAGGTCCTCAGCCAAGATATATGTGGTCTAGGCTCAATTTCTTTTCCTGTTCCATTTATCTAGGTGATCTGGGGTAAGTTGTTTGATCTGTGCTTGCCTGTGGAAGTTCAGTGGTGGTGCCCCTGTCATATTTCTGTGTTAGGTTTCTTCCAAGAACTAAAAAAACCTTAATTGAATTAGAGAGAAAGGGAGAGATGTCTATTTAAAACATGTACAAGCATAAGTACTTTCTACAATTTTAGCAAATTACTGACAGAAGACTTCTTTTAACTCCAACAGAAAAAAAAAATCTAATAAAAAAATGCACTTCAACCCTTACTCTGTTAGTAAGAAACCAAAATAGAGTATCAGGGATAAAGAACAAACCATGCATAAGCCCTGCTATGATGGGAAATCCTGTATTTCAAGTTTTGAGGAGCAGCTAACAGGGGAAATAATTAGTCCAGTGTCACACAGAAACAAGCATATGTTACATTGTGAAGAATTACATCATTCCACAGCTACATCTGACAAAGTGTCCCAAATGCTCACTCAGAAGACTGCCTATGTCTCCCTTACAGGAAAACAGAAGGATTCAATGACACAACTTGGGAAAATCTTCAGCATGAGAGGAGAAGAACATCAATATTTAAAGGAAGCAAAAACCTCAACAACACATTAAAAATTACAATAATTTAACTGTAAATTGTTCCTTTTAGGAAATTCACTGGGCACTGCAATGCTTGAAGAGTATATGCATCTCTTCTGCAATAAGATGTAAAAAGGATACTTCTGCTTAAATGTGTATTCTTTTTTTGTCTTTAATGGGTTAAATGTGTACACCTAAAATTGCTAGGTTTGAACCAGCACTAATGTGCTGTAGATGAAGGTTTGATGCAAAATTATTATTCATCACTATTGCTGTTTTGACAGCAATTGTTTATATTTAAGACTTAATTCAACAGCAAACGCAACTTTTCCCTACCAAATTTGTTTCTGTTTTAGGATGTCAGCTTCCATTTTAATAAGGAAAATATCAAAAACTTGCACAATTTGAGAATAACAGAAGACCCTATGATTTAAAAGGTACTATATTATATTCTCCTAATAGCTTGAGGAAACTAGGAATCAAAATTCAGAAGTTTTTTTTTCTCCATCATCTGTAACCTCTGCCAGTTCCCTTAAATAAGAAATCACTACAAATAACATGCTGAGCTATCTGAAATATTTACCAAGTGCAAAAGAATATTACTAGATAAGCCTTGTTTAAGTAGATCATAGCATCTTCTTAATTTAAATGACTTACACAGCAAAAAGAAAAAGCAAGGAATTATTCAAAAAAAGCAATAGCAATTCCTTTGGAATGATGTTATACAAAAGAGACAATTTCCAAACTGTCATCTAACAAATGAAAACAAATAAACATAAAGGAAACCCCAACCTTGACTAGAACAACATTGTCAGTTTTCCAATGTATAAACAAATAGGTGACCAAGAACATCAACTCACTAAATTCTGTTTGGGTTGCAGTCTAAGAGAAAAAGGAATTTTTGGTACAGATTCAACTGACTTAATTCGGACTGTTGAATGTATTTCAATTCGTAGTTTTTTCCTCAGACCATCTGGAATCTGAAATATTGAAAATAAAAGCAAAGAAATATGAAGATCAGAAAGTAAAACTGTCATTGTTTTGTACAGTATAACATCAGTTTCCTCATCACTACTAGAACTACTACATTTGATCATCAGCCTACTTGTTGGTTGCAGTCTGAGAGAATTATAAAACTGATGGTATCCAAACCTTGTTCTCTCATGCACACTTCTAATTTCCTTTTATTCCCTTTGTGAAAGTGCCCGTTACAGCAGACCATCTACCAACTCTTTAAATAAACCCCAAAAGGCTGAAAAAGATGAATTGTGAGGAATTCTTAAAACCTGCTAAGAATGCTTTTAGTATAGGAGAAAAAACAACAACTCTACTTAAATTTGCTGATTAAAATTAATTAAAAGAAAGAAAATTAAATATAAATAGGCCATTATACAGATCAGCACAGAGAGAAAATCAAATTTCCCTAAGTTCTACTAGTCAGTTTATTCTTTTAAAAAGAAAACTATTCTGTGTTATTTTAAATATTCTGTGTTATTTTAAATGTATATCCAAATGGATAACTTCTCTTAAATGTTTAAGAAGTCTGAAAGACTTTATGGTTGCTGGCATTCTGAAAATGGTTACATTTCTCAACATATTTAGTGGTAAAGACCATTGCAAGCTTTTGCTCTCATTCTTAACAAAACTAAGCAAAGTGCGAGAAGTATTATTATGGAAAAATCATAGTGATCTGGAGTGTATTTTATCTATTTTTGTTGATCCCACATATACTTCCAGGAAAGAAAGAAAACAAGAAGGCTGTGGTTCTACCATAACAAGTTGAAATGGTAGTGTCTGCACACTGCACATAGTATCTGCAAAATAATACTTAAGACTAAAATAATTCAAATTATACAGAAGACAGTTGTTTCGATTTTTAACAATGGATATTAAGGATTCTAGAAAAGGACTCACAAAGATAATGCAGTGCTAGCATGATCCTACTACTTTACAGCTTGATGACACCTAGAGACTGAAGCACATTTCAAAGTGCCAACTGATGAAAAACATCTCATTGTGCTGTACTGTATGTGTGTAAGTATATACTTTCACATTCTCAGTAATACAGTGACTACCAATTGATTTTCATGGAAACATGCATCCCCTCCAGAATCACTGAAGAATTTTCCTCATTTGGTGGAAAAATGCCAAGGGTGCAGAAACACAAAGTACACTGTACCTCTTGGAGGATGATGGTAAGTAATGCAGTTCATCATGAGATGGCTTAGCAAAACAAAGCTTTAGTAATATTACTTGGTTCTAGTCTACTCTACTTGAGAGCTTAACACAAAGTCTACATCCCAAAACTACATTTTAACTATTCAGTTCCACAACTATCAAATTTAAAGTATTATCCAATAAAAAGCCCCAAAGATAGTGTGCACAAACTGACCCAAACTCTTCCAACATGTAGGGCTTCCCCACTGTGGCCATACTCCATGGCAGTCTTTAGGTCTTCAAATCCATTCCAAACGATTTGAACCACAGACCCTTCACTGGATGTCTGACTGCTATTAGCATCAGAATTAATTTTGTCTGGTGTACTAGTCAAATGCTTTTGTTTTTCAAGTGGCAGATTTTGCTGTGCTTCTTGATGACGCCGTCTTGGGGAAAGCAGCTCCTGAATTTTCCCATAAGATACTACAGGCTTTGGATCCAAATCAGTGAATTCTAAATTCCATGGAAAAACATGAATAGCATTGAATTTCAGAAAAGCATGAGTGGCAGATGCATTCTGCACGCTGGGAGGCTGGGACTGACACACTCTAAAAATGGAATCCATGTGAATTAAGTTCAGCCACTTGTCTTTTAAGGAGCTCATTTCATCCTTATCACACAAAGTCTTTTGTTTCTGCTCAGACGTATGAGAGAAAACGCTCCCTATGAAATTCCATATATTTGGGAGAACATTTGAGCCAAACGTCAAGTTTGCATCAGCCTTACTCTGTTCAAGGACTCCTGGCTTTAAGTAAGGCTGTTTGGCAAAAGGATCCTTCACTGTTTCTTCTTCCTCTGTGTTACTTTTCACAAAGCTTTTCAGCAAGATGTCACGTTCTGTTGAAGGTGTGCTGGTGGTGTTTTTCCCCAGTTCACGTGTTTTGGGACATATCAGCAGCTCTGTGCACGTTTCTAATCTGCCATAGGGAGCTGCTGGGATAAGTGTACCTGAGTATGAACAAAGCACATCAGTGAATGCATTCAACTCTTGCAAACTATCTCACTCAAGGTGCTGCAAGAGCCTTCACAGTTGCTTACCAATTTTGATGTAAACGTGAGTGTGCTGTTCAACCCACACAGGAAAGATGGCTTTTGGAAATACGATTCGAATCTGGTCAAGAAGATGTTTTTCAAGAGAGGAAGCATGCAGTTCCTGGGGAAATGTGATATGATCATGAATTAAATATTGCATACATTTTTAACATTTGCTTGAAGATAAAAACACTATGTCTCTTTCTAATACTCCATTTGAAATATAAAATACAATTAAACCCCAACACATTTAGTATTTTTTAGAGGGCTGAAAAGAATTGTTCACTGTGCAAAAGTTTGTGTGTCAGAAACTCTGTTACCTGTAAGAAAAGGATGTGAACAGTGGAAAGGGTTTTATTACCAGAATTTCCCAATCATCTGCTGAGAGTGGTTCCACTTCTACTTGTTGACAGGAGGAGACATGGGAACAGGGTTCAAGAAATACCTGCCAAAATGTAACACCATTTCAAAAAGTTTAATTTCTTTTTAAAAAAAATATATAAAAGATTCTTCTTCAATTCAACTAGAAAACTGACATCTCTCTCATTACACATTTTCCCTACTTTGAACATACATCTTCTTAGTGACACTAAGTAATCCCTAAGCACAGAAATGGATTGCATTGAGCATGCTTGGGGACTTCAAAAAAACATGAATGGAAGTGAATGTGAAAAGCACAGATTTTTTCTTGAGATAAAACTCATCACCTGTCCTCTGAAAGAGATTTTTTTTTAAATTTCAGGTCAGCTTTTATAAAAGTAACAATTGACTTTAAATTCCTCTGGGTTCTCAGAGTGAAGCAAAATTTGGGAGGAATATATTTCAAAATATTATTTACACAGTAAATAAATGAGCATGTTATTATGAAACACAGCAAGCATATAATTTCTGAATCCAAAACAATGGAAACACAACCAAATTATTCATGTATTCATTTGACTGTAGAGATGATTATTCCCAGGCAACAGCTGGGTGTGGTTTTCTTAGATTTCCATTGTCAACTGTTTTTCTGTTGAAGACTATTGATTGCTAGAACTAAAAAGGGCATTTAGCTTGCCACTGAACTAGCAAATTTTGAAGTTTTGCAAATAGAGACATCATTTCTAGAAAGAATATGCTAAAAAAGTAAACAAGGTAAGATAATATATTGTTTTGAGCCCCATTCTTTTATGTCTTCTATTATGCTGCATAACATTCTCCATATGAGAGAACAAATGTGTAAGAATATACTGCACAATAACATTGGGTAAAGTCATACTTTTCTATTCTTGTTCACTTAAATCTTTACCTATTAATATAAAACACCCCTTTGAACATTGAGATTTTAGGTCCCCTGTCAGAAAGCTCTGCCTGCCTCCTGAGCATCTCTTCAATTTCTTTTCAGTGAAAGAACTGTTTACAAGAAGTTTAACAGTGTCCAAGAGCAAAAGGTCAATTTAAATACACGTTCAAAGAGAGAGGAAACATGCAGACACATAGAGAAGAGGGGAGAAGTAACACAATGACATAATTGCCTCAGTACATGAAACAAGAAGGTCCTGGCTAACTTGTAAATAATTACTTTTTCAGGTATCTTGCAATATCCTCCTTATTTAAACAAGAAAAAAAGACTGCCTTTCAAACCTGTTCCCCATCTGTAATGCCAAGTTTCTCTGCCAGCTGCCTGTTGATCTCCGCGATGTTTTCACCCTGGTGACCTCGGTGCCTGATTTCCATCCAGCTCAGAAATACAGCCTGGTGACCACAGAACACTTTCACAGCTTGGCCCTAGCAGTTTCAAAGAAATAATAAAAATTAACATGAAACAAGGTAAATGAGACAACAACCTGTCAACCTAAACTGTACTTGATTAGAAAGATCAAAGGAATGAAAAATATTTTCTGGATTTTACGTGTCCTGCTTTGATTAATACTTCCTAACAGTAGCTTGAAGCACTTACAACATGTTAGTAAAGAGTGTTTCTCCTAGCAATAACAGATTTGGTTTTCATTCTGGCTGACTGGCCAACTTATTAACCAGGGCCCTTAGGATTCTTTTCCACATTACCTGTTTGCACAACTCTCAACAAAGAAGGGTGCATTGGTTTCAGCTGTTAAACAATTTATAATTTTTATGGACTACTCATAAGTAAGGAAAATAATTCCTCTTCCCTTTTTCTGTATTACAGTCTTGCAAACCAGTATTTTAACAGAAATGTATAACTACACATTTCTGTTTCCCAAATGAGAAAAAATGTAAGTTTATGCTTAAGCTTCATAGGTATTGTAACACTTGCATGGGCTCCGTGAGTGCTTTCATGAGCTGGGGAATATTTAAAATAAGTTACATAAGTTACAAATTACATAAACTTAGACCAAAAATATTTTATGTATGTCTCAGAAGCACTCAGCTGCTTTGATTCCAAACCGGAGAATCTTAATATATTGTGTCAGTTTTGAAAAGAGATTATACCCTACATTGTAACACTCAATTTACATTTTCTGTATTTTTCTCAAAAGTGACTATTTTTATGGAAATCAAGTGACCAAGACAACATACACTGTGGATATGCTACACGTTCACTTGTAAGCATAGTGATGTTTTCTGGTTTTTGATCTCAACCATATTCTAATAATTTTAAATATTTAACTTTTGGTCAAGTCTGCAAGCATTTTCAGAGAGTATCTACCATGGTTCAAAGACCCTTTCATCAAACATAGTATTTAAATTACAGCTCTTCCCTGTATTCACACAGACAAAGCTTCTCCCTGAGTGTCTTAATATTCACACACGGTTGATTTTTGTAAAACATTTTATTAATAATACCTTCTGCAATTATATTTAGGTGTTGATTCCAATTAAATTTTTATGACTTAGTGTAATCTCTCTTAGCATAATAATTTATCCACCTGTGAGTATTTTTATTCAATACATTGCATTTAACATAACATTTCCATCAAGATTTTGGAGATGATATATTTTAATTTTGCAGATTATGTTAAGTAAAAGCAGGAGTCCATCAGAACCATCTATGTACAAAAGGACCCTGTAAGACCTCAAAGCAATGGCACTCCTTTTTCCTCTCTCTTGCCAGCCAATGTGTAAAACATCCAGAAACTGCAGTAGAAATGAAGCAAATGTTTACATCAGATTCCCTGCAACCTCTTGCAACATCACCAGGCTCTCTTCTACTACCAACCTGTCTTCTGCTACCCCAAAGAAAGAAGAGCATGTTTTTACAAGTCTAGATGACTTCACTTTTGTGAAATACCCTTTTTAGTCGTGGGAAACTGGCCTGACAGCACAGGCTACACGTTGGGTGAGGCTGGCCTGGCTGGGATTTGCCTGCACCATGACCACCACCTCTGCTCCTGAGCTTCACTCCCACCTCCTCTTCCTCACCCCCTCATTCCTGCTATTTTCCTTCCCAGCTGCCTAATGGTCTTAGCAGATCCTTAACTTCTGTTCCTTACAGAAGGGATATGTGCAGGCTTTGCTTGTGTCCACACATGTAAACTTATTTAAAATCTCAGGTGTACTTCCACTAACAGGTCCATGTACTTAACAGACCTTTGAACAGCTGTCTATCTATAGTATCTATCCTATAGATAACAGGCCTCTGAGCCCTATCTATACTATATGGGAACTATATGGGGAGGATTTATGTACACCAACAATTACGATTCTGCTCGGATTCATCACTTTGCCTCCTACCCGAAAGATAATGTTACACATTACCTCGGTCAATGCCAGTGAGTTACTGTGAGCACTGGTGTAAAACTGACAGAGACACAAATGTCAACAGCTCAGATGCAGAGGGAGGTGAGCGCCAGGGGTTTACCGAGGGGCGGGGAGGGCCCATCCCGCAGGAGCCCCCAGCCCAGGCGTGGTCATAGAATCACAGAATCATAAAATTAGCTGGGTTGGAAGGGACCTCAGAGATCATCAAGTCCAACCCTTGACCCACTGGAGCAGTTGCTAGACCATGGCACTGAGTGCCACATCCAGTCTTTTTTTAAATGTCTCCAGGGACGGAGAATCCACCACCTCACCAGGCAGACCATTCCATTGCCTGATCACCCTCTCCGTGAAGAAATTCTTTCTAATATCTAACCTAAACCTCCCCTGGCACAACTTAAGTCCATGCCCTCTTGTCTTGTTGAAAGTCGTCTGGGAAAAGAGCCCAACCCCCCCCCGGCTCCAGCCTCCTTTCAGGGAGTTGTAGAGAGCGATGAGGTCTCCCCTGAGCCTCCTCTTCTCCAGGCTGAACACCCCCAGCTCCCTCAGCCTCTCCTCATAGGACTTGTGCTGGATCCCTTCACCAGCCTGGTTGCCCTCCTTTGGACCTGTTCCAGGACCTCAATCTCCTTCCTGAACTGAGGGGCCCAGAACTGGACACAGGACTCGAGGTGTGGCCTAACTAGCGCTGAGTACAGGGGCACAATCACCTCCCTGGACCTGCTGGCGACGCGGTCCCTGCGGGGTGTCCCGGGCCCCGCCGCAGCGGTGAGGGGCGGGGTCCCGGTTACAGCGGCCACGCAGCAGCCGCGTCTCCCTGTGCGGGGTCCGCAGCCACGGGGAGGGGAAAAGGAGGGGGGGGGGGGGGGTCTCGCTCGCCCTGTCGCCATGGCAACACTCAGCTGGTGGTGGGGAGGCGGGAGGAAGGAGGGCTCTCCGTGTCACCATAGCAACGGGATGCCGGGCGGGGGGACGACGGCAACCACGCGTAAATCTTCTCTGACTGAGGCGTCCCTCTGCCCAGGCCCCGAGTGAAGCCGCCGCGGTACCTGCTGCAGGTGGAGGTGAGAGGCCAACACGGTTGGCAAGTGCAGGAAGCAGTCCCGGGTCCCGCTCAGGATGACCGTCACGGCGGCGGCTCCAGCTCCCCCTCCGCCGGGACTGCCGCTGCCCCACATGCCAGCGAGGCGGCCGGACCTGGCCCCGCGGCCCAGCGCCCCTGCTGCGCCCTGGCGGGGAGCTGCCCACTCGGAGAGAGCCGGGCCGGATCAGGCCTTCCCGAGCTTCCCCCTTCCGCCGCTGCCGCCCTCGGCCGCGGGTGTGACTGTGACTGTGACCATGACCATGACCATGACCATGACCCCGCCCCCTCCCCCTCCCCTCCAATGAACCCACGCCACGTCTCGCTCCCCGCCTCTCATTGGCTGCTCTATCGGGGTCATCTCCCTGCGCCTCAGCGGGAGCCAATGAGCGTTGTGCCCGTTACCTGATTGGCCCGTTGTCTCGGCGAGCGGCTGGCGCTGCCTGCGCGGGGAAGATGGCGGCGGGCGGCGGGGTGGGCGGTGCCTGCAAGCACCACGCGCAGCTGGGGGTCTGCGAGTCGCGCGCCAAGTACCGGGAGGGGCGGAGGCCGCGCGCCGTGAAGGTGGGGACGGGGGGACACGGAGGGACCCGGGAGGGGGGGGGATCCGGGGCGGGTCTGACCCTGCGGAAAAGAGACCGGAGAGCCGCGTCCTCAGTCGGTGTCAGAGTGAGCCGGAGCTGTCCCGGGCCGCCCCGGTGCTGCTGCCTGCGGCTTCTCGGGGACCGGGAGGTGCCCGGATGAGCTCCCCGCGCTCCTGCTGCCGCGGCTTGGTCGCCGCCTGGTCCCCGCTATGAGTCCGCGTCGCCGTTCTGCGTGTTTCTCGGTCCTTCCCCTCTCCCTGCAGCTGGGGTGCCCCGGGGCGCGGGCTCCGGACACCGCAAGGAGCAGCTGGGGCTGTTAGGGCTTCCCGGGTTTTATTTCCTCCGTGTGCCGCGTAGAGAGGCGCGCAGCGCAGGTCAGGGCGGTTCTGTGCGGGAGGTGAAGCCCAGAGATGCGGGGCAGGGGAAGGGAACCTGTGCGGGATGGTGCTGAGCGGTGCTGAGCGGTGCTGCGGGTGCCCAAGGCTGCCCCCGCACTCCTGTGGTGTCCAGGGAAGGGCACACATCAGCGGCCTCCATTGCAGCATAGCAGGAGCTTGTTACAGCAGTAAAAAAGCGGATTTTCTTGTTATCGGTGCACTTGATGTTGACTGTGCTGTAAGGACACCTTCTAGAGGTGACTTGAAAAAGGCGGCAGGTGGGAGTGAGTTGTGAACAATTTGTGTGGCCTAATGAGAGAGGAGGATCTTTTGTTATGGCAGCTTGGCAGCTGGTTTCCTGAGTGGTTCCCTCGTTGAATTGAGAAAGATGCGGTCTAATTATTTTTTTCAGAAATCAGAATTCGTTTCCTCTGATCTTTGTATGTAGTGGGCTGTCACAAAACTTAGAGTCCGAGTTATGTGTTGGTCATTATACAAAGCACAAGAGTAGTTTGGTTTTTTTAAGCTGCTGGGGGATGACCTTGCTTCTCTTATTATCTTAACTTGATCTGTCTTAAAAATGTGTCGTTTGATAAAAACGTGGTGCTTGATGTTTTTAATGGTGTTTGATCACTGTAGGGAAGATGCAGCTTTGCATACACATGATTTGCTTCAAGGAGTCAGAGCACTGTTTTGTTCTTTCTGGTGAATAAATCAGGTTTTGAAGTTTTTTTTTTCTTTATTTTGTTAGTGCCTCATATTAGCGGGATGCTAATCAGTCTTGCAAGGAGAGTGGCAAGGGACTTAGAAATTTTATTCAGCAGGACTCTAACGTGGCAGAGGAGAGTCACCTCTAATTTGTGTCCTACACTGAGGAGGAAGCTTGAGTTCAGTTTTTGCTCTGTGATGAAGATAATTGTTTCCCAAATAATTGTGCACTCACTGCTCCTGTAAGAGTCCAAAGTCAAAACAGAAGACAGGGGATTTTCAGCACCCTGAGAGGATTTGAGGAAGAACAGAAGACACAGAAAATTTGCTACTTTTTCAACAAAGCAAAAATATGAACATTTTAGAATACTTTTCTTTTTTTTTTTTTTCAGGTTTATACTGTCAACTTGGAATCTTGTTATTTACTAATACAAGGAGTCCCTGCATTAGGTGTTATGAAGGAATTAGTGGAACAATTTGCATTATACGGTGCTATTGAAGAGTATCATGCTCTAGATGAATATCCAGCAGAGCAATTTACTGAAGTTTATCTTATTAAATTCCAAAAACTCCAGTGTGCAAGGTATTGGACAGGGCAATATCTGCCCCTTGCTGCCTTAATATTTTACACCTTTATTTACAGTCTCTTAAATTCTAGAGAGCTAAAGAAAATTCTAACTTTTGTCAATACAATTTGATTCTCTTCAGGGTGGCCAAGAAAAAAATGGATGAACGAAGTTTCTTTGGTAGTTTGCTGCATGTGTGCTATGCTCCAGAATTTGAAACAGTCCAAGAAACCAGAGAGAAGTTGCAGGACAGAAGAAAATATATAGCAAAAGCAACAAATCAGAGAGGTTTGTAATTACATTTCTTACAGAAGCTTAACATTTCAGTGGTGGGATTTCAGTCATGGGTGGGATTTTGGCTGAAGCTCACAGTATAAAAATACTTGGCATCTAGCTAAAATTGAATTTTAAGTATGTTTGCAGCAGAGTGGTGACATCTCTCAATATGTAGAGGGCTGTATCTTTTTCAGAGCAATTTGGTTAAGTCTAGAATAATTAAATTCTTACACTTGAAGGAGCTACTTCCTTATTTTCACTTTTTTTTTTCCCCCAAATATTACTAGAAATTTCAGGCACTGGCAAGAGATCTGGGATTATCTTTTCACCCTTGCTCAAGCTTATTCAAATGTGCCTAAAAGGACAGTTTGTAAGGAAGGTGACTAAACTAGAACCTTCCAACAAATTTCTCCAGCCTCTGTTTCAGAGCTGGAGGAATGCTATGAATAGATGGGGTGTACAAAGGATGCTGCACTGCAGAGTTCCCAGGCAGCACCAGAGGTTTGGCAAGCTGAGAAACAAGTATATGGCCAAGCACAGGCTTCTCCTTTCTTGTGCTTATATACTTTGATACCATTATTCATTGCATGAGGATATTTAAAGGGAGTAAAATGAGTAAAATCACTGATTTTGTAAGATCAAAACACTTTTTTTTTAATGTTGCTAGACAGCCTACCCTTGAAATCATAACTGGAGATAAAAATCATTGCTTTGCAACATTAGAAGTATTTTCCTCATGTTCTCAAAACTGCTGAAATGCACCTGCTTAGGCATTCCCCACAAACCAGCAGAGGGACTAGGCTGGAAAGCTTTTGTTTGAAAGGTGCTATTTAGGAACAGAAAGGTGGCTGGGAATGAAATATCTCTGATACTGCTTCTGTAATTGTATTAAATGTTTTTTCCTTGCATGTTAGAACTAATAATGACATTAAATAGTGAAGCTACTTTTTTGTTTTAAAGATTGCTTTGTGTTCAAGAAAGCAGAGGGACCACAGAAGACTGTCTCAAAGAACCCTGACTGTCCATGGGGTACACCAGGGCCATGGGCAACTGGGAACTCGGATCCATCCTGCTTTGCAAGTTGTCATGGAGTATCCCAAAACACAGGGTATCCAGTTGGGAATCATAATCAGAGTTTGACATTTCCCCAGTATGGTAACAATTGTGGTGAAACTTCTGGGTGTTTTGGTCAAAACACATCCCTGACTGTAAATACACAGCTGGGAGGGTGTGCTCCCCCAAGAGCAGTTCCAATAGACAACGGAGTGGGCAGGTTCCTGCCTCGTACAACTCACCTGCAGGAACGCAAGAGGAAGAGAGAAGAAGGTAACAAGGTTTCCCTCATGGGAGCAGGTGTGGACAATACAGAAGTCATCATTGGGCCACAGCTACCAGAAATACCAAAAGTGGATATGGATGATGCTTCACTGAATACGTCAGCTACACTGATTAGAAATAAAATGAAAGAGGTATGGACTCTGAAAGTACTGGTGTTTTCAAACATATACATTATGTACTTGTCATCGATAAAAACAGAGACTCTGAGAGAAGTCAACATTTATTCAGTACTAACAGTTTATTTGCCACTTAAAGCCCAGTGCTTCTACTGTTTAACTCTCATAATGCAAAATACTGCAAGGCATTCAACTCCATACCTCTTGCACTATGCTTCAGGAAGCACAATTGTCAATGTTGGGGTCCTAACTGATTTTTAGTAAACTACACTTTTTACCACATGGGGGGCGTGATAATTTGAGTTAGTCCTGCTGACTGCAGTGTGCTACTTGTATTTTTTCTTCTGATTAGAAGGTAGTGCAAAATAATAAAGTCAGAGTTGAATGTAATTTTGCTTTAACACTTCTTATGGCATTAAAATATGTACAGAACCATGAATTCAACAACAAGGAGTGTGTCTTAAGGTGAAAAACCTTTTATGGAGCATATTAATTAGCAGGTCAAACATTCATGATAAAGCTCTCCATTTAAATTAAAATATTAAAAAGCTCCCCTGACTGTAACTAAATAGACTGATTTGAAGGAGTTTATCTGCAATCAAACTGATAAATAACCACCCCTTATATTAAATACACCCCTTTTTCCCTGTTTTCCCCCCTTTTCCCCCTCCCTTAACACCCGAGTTTAAAAAGCATGCTGAATGACTTTGAGAACACCTCTAGTAGGCTGAGGGGTGCTAGGATGTGTAACAGTTTATCACTGACAAATTGGTTTGTGTGGTTAAAATATAAAAATGTAACTGCTATCACCTATTTTTAAAATTTTGCCTTGTGTTTAATGCTGCCTTTGGTATTATCTTACCTGTTTCTGCAGGAAAATTCAGTACAAATGTGATTATACATATTACCTCCTTCCCAATAGTCAAACATTGTAGGCATGGTCTTACTCTGAAGCTCAGATGAAAGAGCATTTACAGTTTACTGTATTTTTTTTCCCCAATTTAGGTAGCAGATTCTGTTTCAAGAACATCTGTGGAACAGCCAGAGAGTAACTCAGCCAAACCACTTGTAAAGCAGAGAAGAAGAATATAGATCCTGCTGGCAGCATCTTTCAACAGTCCTTTTAAAAAGGATGTAATTTAAAATACCTTCTCTTTAATGTAAAAAATAAAACAATTTTATACTGTATTTCCAAGCAATTTTCTGCTAAAATTGTATCAATTTGTTTATTGGAATCAACAAACCAGTGTAATGTTGTATTGTTGCATTCTTTACCGTGTACCTCATACCATATTTCATAAATTATGTAAGAACTGTATTTAGGTAATGCAAGAAATCCTATTTATTTTCCAGCTTTTCCAGTAAAGAAATACCGAAACATAGTAATTGTTCCAAGTTTCTCCTATTTTCACTGTGTCATAAAGAAAAAAGTTCTTACAACAGTATTCCACTTCAGTTACACTTTGCGAGTTGTCTGGAAAGTTTTCTCTTCGAATGCTATACTGCTCTGTTGAAAAAGAAAATATAATTCAACAAAAGGATTTAAATTAAGTCAGATAAGATTTGAACTGAAGTATGTAAGCAGTGAAAATCCTTATGCTTTGGTTACTTCTTGCTTTGTAGCTTAGAAAATCCATATTTCATAGCATTAATGATGCCATCAATGAGAGACAAGTCAGAACATTCAAAGTTCTAACTGAAGGAGAAAATCAAATTGTAACTGCTCAGCAATGTGTGACAAGGGAATGATCTGGCATGGAGGGCAAGAAGGTCGAGCTGTAGAATGTAGGCTGGCTGGAAGCAGCTTAACTGGCAGACTGGGATGACTTAAAGGAGTGGAGTTTCCCTCAGTGATAAGAAATTCCCCCAGCATTGTGCTGTAACAGTCCTGGAGTGGGAGTGCTCAGGAGCTGCCTTAGGGCAGCAGAGCTGGTGCTGGGGCATTCAGCCCAACATTGGGTTAAGGTGCCCCCGTGTTGGTATTCACAGGATTGGGGCTGGTACAGGTGTATTTGGGGAAGTGGTGTACAACCCATCTCTCCAGACTCCTTGAAGAACCACTTGTAGTACTAGGACTTTGTCCAATATATTGTTCATTACATTTTAAAAGATGTATCTAAACTACAAATGAGTGTTTCATTTGTGTCAAGGGGTACAATTAAAATTTCCCAACATAACCCACGTAACTCCACTGGGAAAGCTAGTAAATGATGGGTTTTCTTCATGTAAAGCTCATAGAAATCTATTCATCTGAAATCTAATCATTGCTTGTGGGTGTTCTCTTTTATTAGTGAAACTAGAGACCTAGTAAAAAGATTAACAGCTGGGTAGGGTACAGAACAGAGGACACAAACAGTGGAAGAAAGAAACAAGCCAAGGTTCTTGCCTCTTGCTGTGGTGAGCCTGAATTCATTCCCTTATTTATCACTGACACTAACAAGTCTATGCTATCACTGAACTTGTTTTGTTCAGAAGCTTTTAACAGCTTTACACAGGAGTAGAAAATAGAGTATTTCCTGGGTTTTCTCAAATCCTTGAAAGCCTTTTGCAGCCCACTAGGACAAATATGGCATTTTGTAAACAGTGGCTTTGCAGCTGACGTGACACAGGACAGCCTTGGCATCATGGCTACAAGAACCTTCCTGTCCTCCAGCCTACCAGGCAGGGGAGCTGGCAGCAAGTGTAAGTTTCTAGCAAGTGAAAACTTACTGCCTTTCTAGTAGTAAAGTTCTGGAGAACTTTTCTGTTTCCAGACTTTTGTGTTTACATGTTTATGAAGTCATAACTTTCAGTTATTTAAAATACAACATGCAGTTCAAATAGAATATTGAATACTAGAAATTACAGATTACTAGAAATTACTGATTACTACTAAAAGTTACTCTTTAATGTAGAGTAGAAACATTCCACACAGCACTGAGGAAACACACATGTTCTAAATTACCATCTGAAACAATAAAAATAAAAGTATTGCTGCCAAATGAAGCTAAATGAGATCTGATTAAAAATGACCAGTGCCACACTGAGATGAAGATCACCCTCAAGGTATTTTTTTTTTCAAAAAGTTACTAGCCTCTCCCAAAGGAGGCCATAAGCAAGGTGGTGGCAGTGTTGCCAGTAGAGCTGAAGGATGAAAAATGATAGGTGTATTTCTGGAGAGCTTTTAGATAAGCAAACAGGAGAATGTTTTCATTTCCTTAGTCTGAGAGGGTGCCTGTTGAGGGTCACTCATTATACTGCTGCCCCAGGACAGACAAACATCAAGTGTGCTCTTAAGATTCTGTTTGTGTAAGGAAACAACAGTGCTGTGAAAGGGAGACAGAACTTGGCACGTGCATGTCTCACAGCTGAAGCATTTCTCTGTCTACTTCAGAAGGCCCCATGTAATGACAATTAATACCATAATACATATATCACCTAAACATTAGTACAGAAATAATTTGCACTTTTTTTTTTTAAACTCAAGGTTGATTACCTTTATGTCTGGCAAACAAGGTCCAAAGGCTTCCAAGAGAAGATAATCATCTCTGACTGTTGTTTCAAAGTCCATAAAAGAAATCTTGCCATCATGATCACTGTCCTACAAGCAGAAGTATTTTAGCAGGTGTTTTATTGACGTGGGTTCTATTTTTAGACTGATGACATGCAAAATTAATTTTCTGCTCAAACAAGATCTGTATTTTTTACCTCTACCTATGGCATAAAAGGTAGAGTAAGTTCAACTATCTCATACAGCTTTGCTGACAGAATCCCAGAGAGGGCTAAACTTCAAGTAGCTGAGCTGAGAATTGCATGAACAAATCTTGAGCACAGCTGTACTGGGATAAATTAAAATCAGGAGACTTCAAAGTAGAAGAAAATGCTAAGATATATTCTGTATATGTATTTACATCATGAGTGTACCTACACCCTATTAATGAAGCTGGAAATAATTTCTCCTAGTGGTTTTTATAGTAGGCACAGCACACAGAAACATAAGGTGGATTATGCTGCTGCCAGCTCACTTCTTCTGCACTGCAGAATCTCTGCATATCAGAATATCCCTCTGGGGGGGTAGAAAAAAGCATCCTTGTGCTTTTAGTATTTAAAATTTGAAAACCTCCTGGTTTTGCTGATGTGGTAGCTTGAAAGACCAAAAAATGTTCTGGTGAATATAAGTACTTTTAAAAACAATTTAAAATAAGGGATATAAGTGAAGATACAGGGTGGATATGACTGGTGGCAAATTCAAATTTTTTTTTAAGATTAAGCCACGGAAACCCCGTAGCTGTTGAATATGCAGGGAGCACAGATTCTTATGGCCAGAAAAGCAGAGGTGAGGTGATATGTAGACAGATTCCCAAATGGGAAACCCTGCCACTGGATGGATACTTAAGAGAAACAGAAGTGGCTGGGTATGCTCCTCAGCACAGAAGAACAGAACATGAGCACACTCACTACAAGTACTTTTAAGTATGAAAACTAACAAAATGCCATGGTGCCTGCACCAGGCAATTGCTTAAAAAGTAATTTTTTCTCCTTTGAGTGATGGACTCAATGCAGAATGCATTTTTAACATTTAAGAATTAGTTATTTAGTTTTTTGAGATGGGCAGCAATATCTTACTTGGACAACTGTCCAGCAGACAACTCAGATCTGGACATTCTTCAAACATGTACCAGAGCTTTATTGAGTTCTTGTGGATGAATGTTCATCATGTGCTTGGACTAGCCTACCCCACTTATCAACTGCTTAGCACATGTGGGCATTCATTTTAGATGCAACCTGCAGGAAAGCTGTCCATGTAGGTGCTCCATAGAGGAACCAATTGCTGAGTCATAGCTTGCTTTTTGCATGAGAGTAGACCCAGCAGGGTTAAGAACTAAGAGTAAGGTGGACCTTTCAGCTGACAGTGTGCAGGGGGGGGAGTGGGTTTGAAAAGTATAACATGGTCTTAAATAAAAGAAGTTGGAATTCAATATTTGGTTTTAAGTGAGATTTTTTTTGAAGACCACCACAGGAGGGAAAGTTCTATTTCTTGATTTGACGAAATGTTGAAACACAGTCCCTGGGTGATCTGGATGTCCTAGATCAATCACAGTAAGACAAGTTTTATACTAATAACCTTGAGGTTACTATTCTACTAGAATATATAAACTGGACAAAGAGATTTCATGATCAATTGATAAAACACATGCACTTAATAATAAAGCTACTGCAGATGCCTAACTCTGGAATAAATGCAGCCTATGCTTTGGAATTTTCCACTTTTGTCTGGGCTTTTGTTTTGACTGGGCATGCACATGTGTGTATGGACACACAGACACATCTATGGGCACACTTTAGTTTACACATTAGGTTTATAATACATTCACAGAATAAATAAACAGTTCCATGTGAGGATACTGAGCTGGGACTCACTAGGCCTGGATTATATTTCTGGTTTTCTTTAGGAGACTTGTTTATCTCAAGTATGTAACTAAATCCATGGCTCAGAATGCCACTGTAAATCAAAGTATTTTGGTATCTCATAGCAATATTCTAAGATTCAGTTAACGAATGTTTGAAAGCCACTCAAGTATCTCAGTGAGGAAGTACTTGCCATTTTCTTCAGTGCTATGTCTACCAAGTCCTTAATTCCCTCATCAGTATCTTCTTCTGAAGGTTGTTTAGGAAGGCAGTATTTTAGCAGTTGAAACATTTCATCTCTTGAAATGTATCCATCACCATTCAGGTCATAAACCTGAAAACAGTCTTTTTGAAAGACAAATCAATTTAAAGTTTATACAAACTATAAGACACACCATTAAAGCTGTCTGCTACCTGTAAACAGAAAATGTGAATTGTATGTTGTACAGTGTATCTACGGAGCCACGTTTATAATATATTTATTTATGAAATGTACACATCACATTTTTATACACATACTTGTAAATTATTCCCTATTTATCCTTCCTAGTTAAAACCTATTTCTGCTCAAATAAATAATCTTAAGTTCACAGAAACTCATACTACCTTACAGAGCTAGACTTCTTTGAAATTGTCTATTTAGAATTTAATCAAGATTCTGGTTTGAAACTGAATTTCCTGAGGTAAGGACCAGCTATATATATCTCAGAAAGACTTCCCACCTACAAAACACATCCACATTATTTCAGAAGTTGGATTAGACAAGTAAAGGAAAAGGAAGAATGAGCTATTCTAGAACAGAAAAGACAACTGAAGAATCCCTGAATATGAAGGGAAAAAATCCCTGTAACAGACTATTTTAGGTATGAGTATCTGCCTAATTCCTCTTCTAATTGTTTCTGCCTTGCTGGAATTAGAGATCTACGATCATAATAAACTTTACTATCCTTCACAAAACTTACTTAAATAAACAAAACCCTCTTGGAACACAAGAGGAGTTTATTTTCCCCAACAAAGACTCCAACAAGACAGTGAAAAACTGTACTGGCATACACTTATGCAGACAACAGTGTCAATCACTAGGCACTAGTATATTCTACAGTGCTTACAGCAGGGCTGCATATTTTACTGCTTGGGGTTGCACTGACATACTGAATTACATCCTGACACACAATCTAGTGCTAAAAAATCCCAGGCCACCTTCCAAATAAATTTATATAGTGCATTAAAGATGCCTGAAGGTGTAACCTGGAAGCTATGGAAACTACATGCTGACATTCTCCTTTTCTATTACACCTTTTTCTCCACGTGCCCTATTTTTTTCTGCTTCTTAGAATTCTAGAGTTCTTGCTATTTTTTATCCCCTTTCTCCATCACTGATAAAGAAGCTCTTATGACCAACTTGCAAAAAAAGCCAGTTCTTCCATGTATGCTTCTAAGATGAAGAACTGCTAGAATTAATGCAACTGCTGTTGTGTCTTCATTGTGCCAGTGAGTGAATACTGGCACATGTCTTCGTTGGCTTGAGACTGTTATTTAGCCAAAATAGCCCTTTGATTACATCTGCTTCTTTCTAATTTTGTGTGTGAATACAAAAACATGTATTCTGTCAAAACTGTATACTGTATAACAAGCTTCAGTTCAAATGCTAATTTTTATCAGCAACAAAATAAGGTGGCACCTGAGAACAGGTTACACAGAAAAACCTGTCTCAGACAAACACTTTCAGAAGAAGTTTTTCTGTATTAAACTACACAGAATAAAACTCTTCCATTACCAAATAGTTTGTAAGAGTAACTACTACATCATAACAAAAGCAGTGTGTAATTTAATAGTCATTAACTGAGTCATTACTTCTAAATACTGCTATGAACCTTACATTTAATCTTTTCTTCCATTGTCCCCCGAAGAAACACTGATAAGCCTTCCACCCATTCCACTGCACTGATGCAGTTGTTGTTGTCTTTATCAAAAGTGCGGAACACTGGGAAGTGTGTTAGATTTAAAATGTATAGAACAGGGCAACACAAACAGAAAACATTTTCTTCAATTCAATGAAAACATAAAAACGTATTTTTTGTTTAAAGATGCTTCTCTGCTTTCGTCAAGGTATGATTACCCTTCTTTAATCTTTCTAGGCCATAACAATGAAGGGGATTTTACCCCTCAGTTTACTGAACTTCCACTCCAGAGTCCTGCTAGGATAAGACATTTTGTTTGATTTGTTGCTTTCCTGACTTGGATGACTACAGAAAGTATGCTTCCATGCAGTCATAGACCAAATAAACCCATATTCCTTACACTAAAGCATATATGCATGTAAAAGAGGATTTTTAATTACTAGGTTGTCTTCTCAGAAAAATCTGGAGAACTTGATCCTAGAAACAATACATATAATGAAAAATAACCTTTTTCTGCCTTTCATGCACCACAGTCTTTTGGTGCACTTTCATGCACTTTCAAGTCTTGTGGCTTCGCTATTCATACAGTTTGTAATACAACACTTCGGATCTAAGATATAATTCAAAGCATCAAGTAATAATCCATACTTTAGAATGTTAATTAGTAAGTTTTCTACAGGAACACCTCTACACGCAGAGCCAACCAAGCATTTCGAATTGGAAAATAATAGATTTGCTTTTGAAAACTGAAATCAGCACCCCTGTACTGTACCAATTATTGCAAAATAATTTTAAAGAATGTGTCCATGTAAGGTATTTTCCAAACCACACTTGACTTGCTGCATGAAATGACAAGTTTTTATTTTATGGCATTTAAATACCCCCTCCTGCTAGAGAACAGGAGAGAGTTGAACCAAGGGGTGGCTCCTAGCAGCCTGAGACTGAAAAGAACAGTAGGCTCATGCCTCCTCCACATCCTCCTCTACACATCAGAAATCATTCACTTGACTTTCACAACAACTGCAAATGCTGTCCTCATCATGAATCCATTAAATCACTGTATTTTCAAGGGGTTGACTCATTACTGTCATCTCCCTGTATGGTGTGCTTCAGCTCTTGCTCTTCACAGCACCTCTATTCCAGAAGTTACTCACTCAAACCAAATGCCACCAGAAAAGAATGCACCATGCTGTTGTCTTATGACATGACACAACAGTGACTGGGATAGAAACAGCCAGAGGATAGCACTACAGCTTCTTCTGGCTGCTCTCCCTTGTACAAGAGCTTGAGTTACCCTAATATAAGGAAGAATTATTCTGTACATAGAAAAGATACCCTTTACATAGGAGCTTCTGGGTATAACTCCTGCTTTGCTGTCCCTGCAGGGATGAGATAGTGATATTCTATCTAGAGATGCTCATCAAGTCAACATGTGAAACTAAAATAATGTATCTCATTTAGACCTATTGCTCTCACCTCTGTCCAGGATCACGTCATATGTCATGCCAAAGGTTCTGTGCATCACGTCTTTGAACACGTTACGGTCAAAGCCCACATTAACAAAGTGGTTGCTGGGCTCGGCCGCCAGCCTGTTGAAGAGCTTGATCAGACATTCCACCTCAGCTTTATTAACTGCCCGGGGGAAACATAGGGGGAACACATTCTGGAACTTAAGTTGGTAAAAAACACATGGCAGAAACAGGGAAGCTACAGGGCACGGAGAACCAGGTTACCATACCCGAGGTGTTCACCGAAACCCACCTTCCCCCCCAAAACTCCCGCTGTTCTGAAGGGGTAGGCAGTCAGTGCCCCCCTGGGGGGTGGGCACAGAGCCACGGGAGCACAGCGGATAAAGGGAGGGTGGGGAAGGGCTCCCGCAGCCCTGTCAGGGGCTGATCCGGTCCCTGGACTCACAGTGCTTGGCGGATCGGGTCAGGGAGTCCAAGAGCTGCTGCTGCTGCCTCCTCTTGCTCATGGCGGCGGCCTGCGGGCTCCCTGCCCCGCTGCCATGGCAACGCGGGCGGGACGGCAGGAGGGGAAGGCCGCGGGGACACCCGGTGACAGCGGTGGTGGGTACGTGAGCACATACAACAAAGGCGAATTTTGATTATACGTTTAAAAAAAATGGCAGCGGTATAGAAGAAAATGACTGAATTTCTAACTTCCAAAAATGTTTCAGGGGAAAAAAAAAAAAAAAAAAGAGCTAAAAAAAAAAATACTACAGACAATACCATTTGTTCACCTGTTGGCAGAAGACGTAAGTCTAGTAAGATGCTTTTATTCTCACATAGCTGATTTTCTACTTGGTCCCACTACTCAAACTGGAACAGGCTGCCCAGTGGCTCCTCACCCCCACAGCACCCCTCAGGTACTGAGTGTACAAACCAGGAAAGCTGAAAGGTTGTGAGCAGACTTCACTCTTCCTCCAGGAACAGAAGAGGATGCAAGAGGAGTCACAAAGTATTTGTTACGGTACTGGAAACAGAAACATTTCACTGTTTGCAGTGAAATGAAGCAGCTTTGCCTGTCAACCCCACGGGGCAGCCACCTCACACTTCCAAAGCATGACAGCAACACTTGAAGCACACACAGATGACCAGAACAAAGTGATATTCAGACAAATAAAATGACATACTGGCTTATTTATGTATTTGGAAGACAGGGGCTGGTATTTCCATTTTTATTTTCTTCTGTTGCAGGTAGCTGTGTAGAAGTCAAATAAAATACCACACAGGACAGAGTATTTATGCTATGGTTCGTTACAAGTTCTTTAACCAAAACTGCAACACCACAGCCTAAAAAAAATCCAACAAAACCAAACACAACTCCCAAATCAAAACCCTACTGTTCACTGCAACTTGCCTTTAGTTTAACCTCACTGACAAAACAGTGTCTATAACTGGTAAGATCAAGCCCTACAGCAGAAAATATTTGATCCAGATATTCTTACTATGGTTTAGAAGGACACTGTTGCAACTCAATGGTTGTATTTTCCCAAGAACTTAACTTGAAGAGTTATTTTTTCTGTAGAATGACAACATAAAATCACCTTTCTCCCTCAGTTTTTAGTAATGGTTTGCAGTCTAATAATCAGGATCTCAAAGTTCTAGAAATTCTTGGCAATATGATATTCGAAACATGCAATAGAGGTAAGTCCTAAGTTAGCACCTGCGCAATGAAAAAGGGGTGGATCAAAAGTGCCATCTGTAGTTGACCACTGAGGATGGATGGGCAGTTAAAAGCTAACAGGAGGCCCAGCAATGGGTACTTCAGTGGAAGATCTAACGAGAATTTCACGTAAAAACTAAAATCAAATGGTTGCTTGTGTTTTGTTGTGTGCACATGTAATTTATAAAAGCTTTTTTTTTTTTTCCAGTTTTAAAAACAACTAATTTAAAGTAAAACAGCTTTATGATTTAGGTCAGCATTCTGTAGCCCTCAAGTACAAAAATATAAATACAAACTGTTTAAACAGTATCTTTAATGAGATTCTGGCAGTAGTTTTTTTATCTAACAAGACACATCACGTAACAGATCTGCCACTGAACTTGCTTAGAGTAAAATCAGCTTCAATATGAAGCTGTTAAGGTATCAAAACCCTGCTTTTTACATGCTAAATATCTTCAGCAAGTGTGCACTTAAAACACAGCAATGAATTAACTATAATAACTAAATACAAACATGAAACTCTGCACATGGAACATAATTCATAGAACTAGGGAACATAACTCATAGAACTGGTTACAACAAATGATTACCTGCATTTTGTTAATTTAAAAATGGTACAAATCATGCAAAACAATTCTAAAGATAAAGCAAAGAAAGCTATCAGTGTTTGCAAGAAGTGTTCAACTAAACCAAAATTACATTAAATGAAATAAGCATATTTACTAGCAAAGATCTATCGCTATTTTAAAGAAGCAGAGGTAAAATCTTCAGGTTTTGAATGTCAGTTATACTGCAAAATGTCATTGCTCTTGCTTAATGCAGAAGCACATGCTTAGAAGCCCAGAACTGCATATTCAGAAAAAGTCTGCTGACAATGGTCCTGGCTTCCTTAGAATCACAGATGCTGCATGGATTTAGAATAGCAGAGATTTGCAAGAATCAAAGGCAAAGGCACCCTATTCAGTTAGCAAAAACAGTAGCATTCCCTTTCTCATAAGCATGAAGACAGTAATGGGGCAGATGATAAACATTTCTACAAAGGCAGCGTTTTTAATATCATCATTATTTTCCCATTTTGTAAATGCCACTAGCAGACACCAGCTTGTAACAGTTTATGTATAATATTAACCTGCAGTATGAACTTCGGATTTTATTTGTCCTGATTTACAAATAAAGACTATTACTAATGCTTTAGAAGACTACTTTTACTATCTAAAAAATTTAAGTCTTATTTTCCAATATTATACACCCACCCCAGCTGGAGAACCATCTCACACTGTTTCAAACATCTAAAACTGCTTACTGGAATTTTATAAAAGGTGTACCTCATGTATTAAGCAGGAGCCATAACAATGTTCTTTCCCAGCACAGCTGCATCTGGCTGGCTACTGAAAGTTTAGGAATATTTCTAAAACACAGGAAAACTCATGCAGTTTGGTGAAGTTTGCTGTCATTTCACAGTTTAAATTTCCTTTTGTCATTGCACTTCTGTTGATAGTCTTGTGTTTTTTTAAATATTATTCTGAATTTGAATTTGAACCAGCAATCTTCTTTTTCTTCTTTTTACCATGTTTCTTGTGCTTCTTTCTCTTTTTTGTTTTATCCTAAGAAATAATAAAATAGATGGAAGTTATTACATAAGAAACTGCCTTCTATTAAATTCTGCTAATGAAAGATAAGAACGCAGGAAGGATATCAGTACAAAGACAGTCCAAAAGATTTCTATAAAAGACTTCTATAAAAGCCTGTTGAGAAATCACAAAAAGAAAATTCATATTTTACCCAGTAATTTGCACTATTATAAGCAGTCTTCACTTTATCTCCATCATGGTCTGGCTATTTCACAACTCTCACCACTGTCACTATCACACTTCCTAATATTTTAAATTACTTTCAGCGGTTTACACAGTTCTGAGAAAGTAATAAGGAAGTGCTTTGACAAGCAGTGACATCTTACATATGTGGAAATAAATAGAATGTTTATAGATTTTAAAGTAAGTGCTTATATTTATTGTGCAAAATTAAATAGTTCAACTAGACTTGGCTAGAATCCCCAGCACTTGAACCTTGTTTAAAATAAAATAATTATGAGCTCAATCGTAATCATGAATATACTCAATTAACACTACAGGATTCAGTCTTGAAGCTATTAACCTGACTGTTGTAATACAGAAGCTAACAATACAATATTGGTTTTTTGCAAGCAAAATTTCAACTGCAATTCTTGAATAGATGTGGCATTATGTAAATAAAACAGTATTACCTACACATACAATTATTTTAAGAAAACCCCCCACTATCAGTCACTAGAAATTTTATGGCAAACAGCTTACATGATTATGAAAAAACAAACAAATTGCATGGAAAATGTGCATTGTGTATCACTGAAACTCCTATGCTTGCATGTTTAGGTGCCTATGTAAGCCTTCCCTTTGTTCTCACTCATCTAGACAACTGAGATGTCTAATAAGACACACTGTTACTCACAGGGAAGATAGAAAGATACAAAGACATCTCTAGCTGGTATTTCAGGTTTCAAAATCACTACTCCTAACTGTGGAGCCTCGAGTGCATGTGATAACTTTGGATCATTCTATATAAATCACTGCTGAATCTTCTCCTCACTTTTACCAACAGAAACAAATCAACAAAACTGAGAAAAGTAACAGGTTGCTGACAGCTTTTCATTTTGTTGGGGCAACAATTCTATTAGTATAAAAGCTGCAGCAATTATATCCTATGACCCTGTCATGGTCTGGCACAGGGGCTTAGCAAGGAAGAATTACACACAACACTAACCATGGAAAAGCACTCACCACTACCCCACCTAATATTACACAGATATTAGTTGTTCTAGGAGGTTGATACAGAACAAAATATATGCTACAATTAAGTGTTAAACTTATATAAATATCAATAGTATATATCTAGATGGGTAGAGACATTCAACAACTGAAAAAATGGTATCAGCTTGCTAATTTAGATGCATGTACAGTAGACTTTTGCTATAAAGCGTTTGTATTACTGAAAAATGTGAAATTGGAAATTAACCAAGTACAGAGTATTTTCACCCCAAAACTACAGTATGAGTAAAATAGGATACTTCCTGTTTTCTCTTTTTCCTCGTTATTTTTCTTCCTTTTTGCTTGCACCTAAGAAAACAAAATAAATCAAATGTAATGGGAGAGCACCCTTGGAAATGCTGTTTTAAATAGAAGTTTGAGCTTTTGTTGCATATAAATGAACGATGGCACAACAGCAGTGGAACGTACTGAACAATAACCCACAAAGAAACATTTGTTATCTGTTTTAAGTTCTAGAATATACATTATCCTACAAACACAAAATTTGGGAACACACTCTACTTTTAATACATAGCAGAAAAAGAAACAGTAGATACAATGGTAAAATTACTAAGCTAGTACTGTAGCAAAAAATCTTAATGAAAAGCACAACACACTGGAAGCTTTCCACATTCTGTAATCCCACAAGAATATAAATCCTCTCAGTAGATAGGCTACAAGGAAAAGACTGAGATTATTATATCTAAATTTTTTTAATTCTCTGGAATAGCAAAAAAAATTTAGCTATCTTGAAATTTACCAATCTATTCACAATTAGCAGAAAGAAATCTTGTGAAAAAGAAACCACAACAAACAGCTTCATTTTACTGACCTCTAAAATGCCTGTAAAAAGTTGAAAATTTTCAAGAAAATTTATTAAAAATGACTCATGGGTGATAGGAACTGCACTAAACAACTCTTACAGAAAGCTTTTATTAAAGAAAAATATACAAACAACTTTGAATGAGCTGCATTCTGAATTCAATTGTAGAGAGCAGAACAGTTTCAACAATATACTAAATTTAAGCAACTTCTTTCATTCACCCAGGTAACTCAGTAAGCTAAAAGTTTTATACTAAACTGGAATTGGAAAATTAGTTTTATACTAAACTGGAATTCACACTCACCTCCTCTGTCTGATCTGATTCTGACAAGGATTCTGATGATAAAGGTCCATCACCACGATCGGATTTCTTCCTCTTCCTGCGGTGATTTTTGCCTTCCTACACAAAGTAATGCATCTGTGAGTAAAATCAGGCCTTTCAACTTCTATAAAACTTCTGCTTAACACTTAGACTGAAATAGTACTTCTAGATTTCTAGGTTGTGAAATATTTTACATATTGTTGACATTAAACTAATTACTCATCATCAACAAATTACAGTACCAGTTGTTAAAAGTATTTTTAGTAAAATAATATTTTTCTGCATGTTCCTTTTTTTTGTTACCAAGATACAGTAGCTTCATAAAAGTGAAAGGAATAATACTACAGCATTAGTCTTTTATTTTAAATACATGAAGCAGTAAGCATTGGAAAATAAAGTGCTTTACCACTTTTAAATACTACTGAGTAAGCAAAGATGTCTCAGTGGGTGCAAACACTGTAGCTTCAGACTCTGACTTTGTTGATGAAATTAGAAGAAAAAAACTCCCTCTATATCTGCGTCCAACCAGAACAAGCTGTCCCTGCTAGCTGCATCTCAACACTTCATATAAAATCTCAGTAGATTTAAACCACAGACTTTTTTTTGTTTTAGTATTTTGATGCTGCATGAGATTGCTTGGAATGAGCTACCTCTCCCTGTGCCTTCCCTTCTTTTACTCTGCAACAGGCAAGGTGTTCCTAAGATTGAAGCTACTTTCTTAGGCCAGAAACTGACAAAAAAAAATCTTGCTAATCATCTTTTTGTAAGCTGTGATCACACATCTCAGCAGTGCTATTTAGTCTTTTATAGGCATCTCAACCCTCTTCCAAAAGTACCCATAAAAAATACACATGATGCAGGCCATTTGAGAGTCAAGGCATTTTCAGATAGGGGAAGATCTCATCCCCAAATGCATTTTGCTTTCAGAAGACCTCTGAACGTAGCATTACAGCTGAACCTGGGGGCTATGACAGACACTTGGTCTTTGAAGAGAAGCTACTCAAAGTTAAAAGAAGTTGGTAGGAAATGGAAACTGTGAAATGGTGGCAGGAGCAAGGAAAAAGAAACCAAACACATCTGGAGAATGGAGAATTTGTACATCTAAGTCAATACTGTGGATTGGAGCAGTAGAGGTTGATTTGATAAGAAAGGTCACTGGAAAGAAAGACTAGAGTAGAAATAACTAAAATTTAAGTCAGCAAGATTATCCTTATTAAATATAATGGAATGAAGAAAGTCCTCTGATATGTGTACAAAACGGTGAGGTGGCAGGAAGGAGAAAGGATCTTCATGCTCAGAGAAAGGACAGAATAAGGTTAATTTTTCTTAAGCTAATATATTTTTTCTCTGCAATTTTTCACAGCCATCATAAGTAAGTATTGTATCTGTATTTATGACTATATTTAAATAAATACATTCTGTGCCTGATGTCCCTTAATTTCCATCAACAAGCCAGTATGCTACCAGGCATGCCACTGCAGTGTAATCACACTGACTTGTCGGATCAGCGTGACTGCTCAGGATAAAACCCAAAATACTAGAATGCAGCTGATCTACTATAGTAGTTTAGATACTCATAATAACAGCAGATCCAGCAGTTCTCATTAGCAGCATTAACTAAAACAGGAGCTGAACCCAACTAAAAGTCCACCTTAAAGTGGAGGTGCTGAATACTTTCTTTGTAGTTTTGGACAGAAAATTTCCATAGGTGTAAATTGCATCATTCAATATAAAACAAAACAAAAAACCCAAACCCACAAAATGATCAAACAAAAAACCCCACACAAGACCAGAGTTCCATTATGCCTGTAATATGCAGTTCTTATGTAAGTACTTCAAATGTAAGAATACCTTCTCTTTTTCATAATCTTCCTTTGACCTTTTCTTTTTTGTGCTGTCCTAAATAGAAAGAAAAACATGAGAAAATTATTTCAGGAAAAAGGTCAAAATTGCCAAAGCAGTCTAACCCATTGGTTTGGGGTTTTTTTTTGTCTGTTGAAGGTCATTCTACAGAGTTGTTCCTTCTGTCTTGCAGTTAATAAGAAAAATATGAATAAGCCATGCTTTTGACAGCTGCTGACTTCCTGAAGCAGCAGTGTGAGAAGTACTTGCAGTACAGGCAGAGAGCCTCTGGAAAGGAGATCAGCAATCACTACTGTAACCATATCATACGTCTGGCATCTAACAGCCTGGAGTCTTTATCCTCTACCCATGTCCATCTCTGCTGATTAGGCAAGGGTTAAGCAGATACTTCGACAGAGTGTGAGCAGTAAGGGTATCTCTGTCTCCATTTACATAGTAGTTTTCAAAATCTCATTATCATAAAAATCCATAGGTGTATACAAACATTTTTTCATCACAATTTATACTAATCTAGAGATCCAATTTAGATCTCTGATCTAAAGATCGAATTATTTCTGCCAGGTGGCCAGTGGAGGTGTATTCCTGATTGCTACAATAAGAATGCAAAAATTTGGAAGATTAAAAAGATATCAACACGTGAAAGTCAGAAATGTTTATTTCTTTATAATAAAGATCAAGTAAAAATCTGCATATTTACCTTGCTGTCTGACTCAGATTCAGAACTTGAACTTGTTGAAGATTTCCGTGAAGAGCGGTATTTCTTTTTCCTTCGTTTCTTCCCTTGCTTTTTATCCTATGCAAAAATATTGTAGGAAAAAAGAAAAATACAACCCTAAATTTATTCTCACTAGAATGAAAGACTTAGATTAAATGTAAAAAATAGGAACATCAAATTTATAAATGTTATCATGTTCTCTGGAGAGATAAAGTATAGTACAATTAATTCTTTTAGCAGAAGACCTTCGTAACTCTTCTGCATTTAAAAAAATATTAAAAAATTCAGGTTCTCTAGACTTCTGTTTATTATTTAGATGTGTGCTGTAGAAACTGATTATCTGTAGCAAAGATTTTTGCTAAAAAGTAAACGGTATGTTCGCATTTTTATGATTAGATAGGGGATTCTGTTGAAAAAGCATTTAATTTTATAACAGGAATGGATCCAGTTTACAAGCCTGACACTCAAGATTTACAGTGTTCATAAAGAAATTATTGAACACATACGTATGTAAAATTCCTAACTTTATTATATGTACCAAATGCATAAAAATTAAAGTTTTATGCAAACCAAGCCCTCTAACAATATTCTAAAATCTATTATGAAAATCATAATTAAATAAGATTTGTGAACAAAACATCCAAGAAGGCAGTTCTTACCTCATCTTCTGAATCAGATGAACTGCTGGAAGAATCAGAGCTTGATGAAGAAGAGGAAGATGAAGACAACTTGACCAAACACAACAAAAAGTAAAGCTTGTGAGATGCAGCATTTTGTCTGGCAAATTGTCAAAGGTCCATTCAAAGACTTCCTTTAAAACCTCTTCATTTGCAAAGTATTATCAACAATATTTTACTCCCAAGAAACTGGTATTTTACAGATTTTCTTAAGTAAATCTCTAAAAAATTACTTTCAACATTTTTCATGTAATTATTTGTATTTAATGTTCTTTTCCTCCCTTTAAGCAGAAGTAAAATTCTCCTTGTAGAGAATGCAATTCACCCCTTTCAAATAAAAATCAGACAAGTTAATAGATAGATTCAAAATTACAGCTAGGCTCTCTGTCCAAGAGACTGTAAATGAAAACTAGGAACAACTTTAAAGCAAAAGAAACTTAGAAAACTGAAAATTTTGCTCACCCTATTAGATTTCTTCTTTTCCTTTTTCTTTTTCTTAAAAAGAGAATAAAACAAAGGTTACTTTGGCATCATGGTCTTTTGTTGTGGATTTAGTTTATGTACTTTGATGCTGACTTTAAAAAATGTATTTATGACATTCTATATTGTCAGCATCAATTATAAATCCAGTTCCAAACACAGATGGTATGAAATAGAAAATAACTTACCTCTTTTTTTTTGGAGGAACTCTCGCTTCCACTCAGCAATTTCTCCCTATGTTTTTCCAGTTCTTTCTTCCAATTCTGAAAACAAAACCACACAGAAATAGTGACATTTACAGTGTCATTTACAAACAGCATTTTTTAAGAGAGCTTTTTCAAAATTTTGTCCTCTACCTGATATTACTTAGTTTTCACAAAAAACCCAGAAAATAAATAGCACACACTGTAATGCATTTGATTTTACACAAGATTAGAACTATTTGAAACATGATGTTAGTTCACACCCTATGTTCAAGTTGTTTGGATATGAGTGATTGTCATTTATCCTGAAGGTCATCAGTTATGGTATTTTAAGTTCTGTATTACAGTGTTCTTGCTAGGTCACTTCAGAAAGCCAGGGCATGCTACTAGAAAAACTGCTATTTTGTCTCAGTTTTGAAATCACCTGAAGCAAGATTTCAGGACCAATTCTCCTGGCCCTTCTTAGGTGCATGGGTGTCTTTAGTGTCTGTTCTGGGCCTTGTCAGTGTCAACGACTTGAATATTAAATTGCTATGCACATCTTCATAGAAATGCCCACTGCACAGACAGAAGTTGCCTCTCATTTCTTCTTTTCAATCCCTCACAAGCTCCCCCGAGCTGCTAGCTTCAGCCTGCACTTTTCTTGCTTCCTGTGTCAGACATATCTTATTGCTCCCTTGTGCACTTATTGTTCTGATCCTCCCTTTCCTCACCATGAAGCTGTATTGGTATTCTATTGGCAAAGCAACGATAATCCACAAATTGTGGGAGGGACAGAAATATCAGGAATGAAGCTTACACCTGTGCAATGCCATATGATACACAGACGCCCAAGTCAGCATACTCTGAATTAGCTGAACAGCACTGCCAAGGGCCATGGCACATTAGTCAGGGTACAGTGCTGTGTTATGTGTTTCCATGGCCAAGGTAGCATCTTACACAGTATTGCAGTGGGCCGTCTGCTCTAACAACTAACTACAGCTACCTGAGGGGTTTAAAACAGCAGCCCGGGTGTTACTAGGCACACATTCTCTTTAAATTATTTTAAGACTCGAAGACTCACATCTTAAAAAAAAGTCAGTTAAACAGAAGACTTAACACCTCATTCAGAGACTGGTAATCTTTTCAGCCGAAGATCCTGGCTATTTCACAATTTCCTGAACCTCTTCCTACCCTTCTGCTACACTGCAGGGTTCTTATCTTCTATCCATGCTAGTTTTAATTACTTCAAAATAAAGATAAAAGCAGGAAAGGAACATGATTAAATACTAAACCAAACTCATCAAGCTAAAACTCACAGAACACAGCAAAACCAATCCTTTCAGAACAGGACCCCATCACCCTCCACATGCTGGTATAACTTCGGAGGCAAAAAGGCATAGCAAGAGCAGAGGTACTGCACCCTGCCAGCAGCCAGGGAGAGTAATATTCTTCAAAAAGAAACTTGCACACAATAATGAAGACTACTGCTTGATGCTTATCCCAAGATACCAGAACCCAAAAAGGAACAGTTAAATTTATCATCTATTAGTTTCTTCCTATGTATACAACATGAGTTATAAGTGAAATTTTCTTATGTAATAGCAATCTCCAGTAGCTACTGAATACAAGCATCAGAACAGCTGCATTCATAGCAGGGAGTGAACCAGCAAGGAACATAACCATCTTATGATGAAAGAGAAAGAAATGCTTTATAGCTCCAACACAAACAAAACAGAATGTTTACTCTGAAAAGCTTGAGGTAAGTGAAATGTTACAGGTATTTGGTGCTGCTAATGATAATGGAGGAAAAGTAGCATATAAGATCAGAAGAACCAAGTATTAATACACTAATAACATTACCAACCTCATTCATCTTTTCTTCAAACTCAGCCAAGGCCCTGGATCCTTTCTTTTTCTTTTCTAATTGCTCTTTCACTTCTTCCCTACAGAAAAAGATGGCAGATCAAAATTTTCACAATTAAAAATGCCTTCTTAAGTGTCTTAACTTTTTGTAGGATTTTTTGAAGTTTAGCTTTGGTTGAACTTTGAACAACAAGAATGAAAGCATCTTAGATGTTATGCATATAGTGACCTAACCCTAATAATTTAGGTACGGTAGCTAAATCCCTCCCCTCTGAAAGATAAGCTAACTAGGTATATTGTTCTCTAATGTCTTACAAGAGGAGGCAAAATGGACATAAATTAAGTTGCTGATAATGTATCGGTGATGATTTTGTTGGGCAGGATAAACTGTGGTCTGCAAATATACAAGCAAAATGTTTTTCTAGAGATCATTTTGTTTAAAAATGAAATATATCTACAGACTTTAGGTATTGGGATTTGTGAAGGAGGCAAAATGATGCATGTTCTCCTGTTCTGAGGAACTATTGCCAAAATATTTAAAGACAAATAAGATACACGCTTTTCAAAATCAAATGCTACTGTTTTTATAAGAGGAGATTGAATACATATTTAGAAAAGAACACCTTGGCCAGAGACAAGGAATCTTTAAAAAGGAATTAATATCTGTTGTGGTGGGGAGCTATGGACCATGTCATCTTAGTAGCAGGAAACTAATCTTATACTCAAAAGGTCAGAAGGCCAGACAAGTACTGCCACTTACCATGTTGGTCTTGGCCTGTTCAAGTAGTCTTGTATTGTTGGTCCCGAAGTTTGGGCAGGACCACGAGCTCTGGCCATAGCTATGGGATTCATGTAAGCCTTAAATATGAAATAACAAAAAGAAATGCAGTTCATCAGCTGTCCTATCAAGCCAAAATCTGTCTTTATTTGTTCAGCACAGGAACTTTTTTTCACTCACTGAAAAATAAATCTGACTTGTTTCTAAAAGCATGAAATACTTAACTAAACTAAGCTGATCTGGTCTGGCAGAAAGACTCAGGTAAGTGATTCCAATTTGAGTTATACTATGGCAGAAAGAACTCATTCACAAAGAGACCATGTTCCTTACAATAATTTCCCTTCCTGAGTAATGGCTTTGCAGACTGAGTACATTATCACAACTGATGAAATAACCTTCCTTGAGATACGGAAAATATAATTTCAGCTCTTACTCTCTGGGACAAATGACCTTATGCCTTTAGAATTCTGCTCAAAATTGGTGATAGTAGATTCAACAAATTCTGCATAAAGTTTCTTGCTGTAACATTAAAAAAGCAAGTGGTGGTGCTTTGCTACAACTCTGTATGTAAAAACTCCTATGGCATAGGTTATTTTAGGGAGGCAAAAAAATTAAAAATTCCCAAACTCCCAATGTTATGAAGTATTTCATCTTTCAAACCCATTTATCCTCTTCCTAGTCAGTCTAAAAAAACCCCACATTATAAAATATGAATTTAAAATTTATAATCCATAATGTATATCAGTAACTAATGGAAAACTCTAACTTAACAAAAAATCCTTCCATTTAGTTTTAATGCCAATAACATTTTGCTTCATGTGAAAGGGAGATCCATGTCTCCCCTTACATTATGGTATTTTATCACTATGTCATCCCAACATTTAACAATTTATTTTTGCAAAACGTAACACACTGTTCTTCTCACTACCCACAGTTTGGAGAGGAGGAAAAAAATCAACAGTCAAAACAATGACTAGCTTTGGTTGCCCAATCTGAGATCATTTAAAAGTACAACATTTTGTAGATTCAAAGTAAAAATTCAACCACATGTGTAGCTCTTCCATGTCCAACACTGCTTTATAAAGCAAGGGCACAAAGTAAGCATTCAGAAACCACCACACACAGCAAGTGACCATTTGTGAAAGCTGTCAGAAGCAGCTGCTGCTGCTGCATCCCCTCCTGCTCCCCCCATTGCAGAAGTAGTGGCCACAGCAATGCCAGGGTTGCACTGCAAGCAGACTGGTGGACTTCAGCACTTAGGACTACATTTAGTCCTGGAAGAGGGACTCCAGATCCTGTCTGGGATGGGACAGCAGACTGGAGGGAAGCACTCCCCAAACTGAATTTGGCTTGTGGTCCATAGGATGGGCAACGCCGCAGCAATCCAAGGACTCTTTCAAGTGGTCCATTTTATGACCCAAGCTGACTTTGCAACTCTAAGGGTGACATTTGCTGCTGCTTCTTGGGCTTTTGCTGTGTGTCTTTAATCCACACAAAAAGGCAAAGTAACACGGGCAAGGAACACTGAAGTGTACCTATTTAGACCACTCTGAGCTCATCTTGGCATCTGTTCTTGTAGCCAACCGGACGTATGTGTGCGTGTACTTACAGCACTTTGATGTACTGTGTTCACATTAATAACTAGTATTTTACTATATGACAAATTAATAAAAATTCTGCATCTGAATTCAGCTTCAAGTGGAAAAGAATTTTCTTCAGCAATGCAGGGAAGCAGTATTTGAACATTGTTTTCATTAAACACAGGTAATTTCAATGTATTAGATCCACTAGAGAAGACAACAGAAATGTAATGCATGACTTGGCTTACTCCATTGAACAAAGTGAGTCAACTCTTTTTGGTTACCATTCAACAGTTTGTCTGAAAGCTCTAGCTTCTTACATAATAATTATTCTTAGAAACAATGTTAAATAAAAATTAGCTACTTTCTTACCTAAACTAAGCTGAAATGAACACACCACTCCCCCAACAAAACTCACTACCTATAGAAGAGGCTTAAACTGCAAATGCTTGTTTTCTTACTACCTGAAAATGACCCCAAAGAAGTAGCTAGGAAGCTTCCTCCAGTCAGTGGTTTGCTTTAACTTTCTAGCAGCAAGCACATGACTGAATACTGCTCTATATTCCACAAAATAGGAAATTTATGTCTTAAAACACATTCTTATAATTTCAAAAAGCTTTATTTATGAATAATTACTATGCAAATAAGCATTTCTTAGAACTATTTATACTATTTTGCCAAGCAGCTTGTCACTGGCCAGAAAGAGCACAGAAATGCACTCTCAATAAAGGAAGTGTTTGTCTCCACATTCATTTACTTCTTTTGGCAGTTTGCTCAAGCAGTTATTAAAACATTTGTTTTATAGCTTCCATGCTCGTGAAAAGTATAAGCCACCTTCAGTCAGCTAGGGTTCTCTGGGCAAACAATATAAACCGTTACTGCCTTGCAAGTACCCTGCAGATGTGAAAAAAAAATAAATTACTTTCCATCACTAACTAGTCAAAATAATAGTGTATTTAAGAAGGGTCATGAGAAAGCAGTAACAGGTGGAAAGCTCTATGATCATAGAAGAGAAGCAAAGGGTCCTGCACTATAATTTGTCTTTACTAGCAGCCATCATGGCGTGATGAACATAGGAATACAAAAGTTTGCTGGCATTGGCAGGTGCATCCTAACTATCATATTAAGATGATAATTACAAAAAAAAAAATAATTAGATTGTAAAAACATTACAAGAGGGCAATACATTTCAAACAGAGCCTGGGTCCTGCAGCCTAACCCTGTCAACTCTTTCTCAGTAGACGACGCTTTATTGAGGCATCAAAATAATGATGAAAGGCACTCAGCTATCCCTGAGTATAATGTGTATGTCCACAATGTCTATTACATGTTATTCCCCCAAGGTAAGCAAAGATGTTTCCCTGATGGATCCGAGTACAAACTCACAGTACTAATAATGTGTGTATGTGTGGAAATGCTAGTCTTATGGCTTGTTTTTAATCAGAAAACTCATTACTTGCAAGCTTACAACGCCAAAATAAAACATTAGCTTAAGATGAATGGCTAAATGGTATTAAAAAGTTTAAATAAAAATAAGAAGCGGGTTGAACGTGGTAACCGTATCAAATTAGGCTGTTATCAGCTGTGTTTTTGGCCTTCCGACCGCTGGCTCCCGAGGCCAGTGGAGCTCTGCATAAAGCTAAACTTGAAATCGCTCAGGTATAGCTGAACGCCAAGTTTGAGGAAATCGGGCTCAGCGCCGATCAGAGCTACTTCAGTGAATGCTGCAACTCCCACTGGGAACATTTTATTTCTGTAAGGACCAGGCCAGCATCTTAATCATCTTCACTTAGCAGATCACACGGCAGGCATCAGTCACGACTCTTGCCGGATCTGACAAGGCGATCAGAGCTTCTGCCGGGGAGATGCGGGCATGCCCTGCCCACGCCGCGGGACACCCACCCTTCCACCCCACGCCGCGGGGCTTGGGGCAGCCCGGGCCCTGCTCCCCCGAGGCCGCACACACCGGCCGGGCGGGTCCGCAGGGCAGGGCAGGGTCCGCCTTTGTTGCCTGGCGGCACGGGGGTCTGAGGGCGGCCGGACCCCTGTCCCGACCCCACGCACCCAGCCGGCCCTCGCCTTCCTCCCGCCCGCTGCGGCGCAGGCCCGGCACCGCGGGGCCGCTTTTCTCCCCTGAGAGGCGGCAGCCCCTTTCTCCCTTCTCCCCCCGCCCCAGCTCGGGCGACCGGGACACGGGGAAAGGGCCGGAGAGGCCCGCCTAGGCCGCCGCAGCGGTGCGGCTCCTCGGGCTGAGACAGCGCCCAACCCCCCCACAGCTTCCCGCCCGAGGCCCTCCGGAAGGTGCCACCGCGGCGGATCCCACCGGCGGCCGCCGGGTTGGCCTGGCCCACGCCGCAGCCTCCCCGCTGGGCTATCCGCGTTACTCACCACCCGGTTGTCCCGCTTCCCCATGGTGCCGCCGAGGCCCTGCGCCGCCGCTCGCCCGCCGTCACCTCAGCCCGGCCCCAGGGCCCGTTCCTCGCACCCGGGAAGCCGCGCCGCAGCCGCCCCGACTCTGCTCGGAACCCAGCAGCCGCCGAGCTGCGGGGAGCGGCGATGGCGGCGGCCACGTAGCGCCGCCTGCTGGGACCGCGGCGGCGCCTCCACGGCCCTCGCCGCCCCAAGCGCCTCCGCGCCGCCCCGCTCCGCTCCTTCGCGGTGGGGCGAGGCCTCGCAGCCTGCGACGGGAGGCGGGGATCGGGGCGTTCGGAAGGCGAAGGGCTGATGAAAGCGGGGGTGTTTGAGTGCAGGGCGTCGGTTGGGGCGGTGGCAGTGGCGGGGAGCGTCGCCCTGGCGCTGAGGGGGGAGCGGCGCGGCGGGCGGGCGGGCGGGCGGCAGTGTCAGCGCCCGCGCCCCGTCCCTTCCTGGCGGCGGGAAAATGGCGCTGGGCCGACCTTGGCCGGGGAGAGCTGGGGCGAGCTGCGGAGATCTCTAAAGGCAGAAATAAAACTTTATAAAGTTGTGCGTGCGTGACACAGAGCCCGGAGGAGAACCGCCGGGAACAGACATCCCAATAGAGGAGGGAACTCCGTTCTGAGGGGTTTCTCTCCGCTTGGGCTGTCTGGTGGTCAGTTACAGGTGGAACTGTGGTGGTTCCTTTTTCCGTCAGTAAGTGCATAGACTAAGGGAAATAGCAGTCTATCCTGGCACGGTGTTAATTGAAATGGGTCTCTATTTGGATAAAAAATGTTAAAAAGGGAAAAAAAAAAGGCGCTTAATCATCAGTCACTCGCTATCTGCACTGCAAAATAAGGAACATTATAATATTGGTCAGGTTAGTTGGTGCATTAGGTTAATGCAAATTGTAAAGTAAGTCTGAGAGTTACCAGGATCCATTGACTCAGAATTTCTGATGTCCTTTTCTTATAATGTTACTGTTAAAAATTACTCCACAATAGTTTTTAAACTTATAAAAATGAAGAAAAATTGGTGGAAAAATGGGCGAAGCCACAGGAATTTGTGAACTATTCAGTAAAACAAAGAGCAGGTTATGAGGAACTAGGAGAAAATTAAGAGAGTGACTAAGCTAGAATTGCAAGTAAACTTTGCTCAACTGCAGTTAACATTTATGATTGGAAATTGCAAGACAGTACATAAGGGAATAACTTTAATTCCTCGGGAAATAGTAAGTTCTAAAACAAGGATGGCTGCTTTGGAAACACGCCGGACAGAAGTTCTCAATAAGCTGCCTGTGATGCTGCAGAAGTACATTGAAGACAGAAGAAATGAATCACACTAGAATTTATATATAAGGAAAAGGAGTGTTACTTAAATACAGGGTGATCTGCCTTTGTGAAGCATGGTGATCTCCTCACCCTGAACACATTTTCAAATCTGTGCTATTTTTCCTGTTTTAGGTGACAAATGCCACCACAGTGCACTGTCCCCAGTGCTTCTGCAGCCCTTGGTGGCACAAGAGTGACCCCCAAGTGTGGGAGCACGGCTCTCCCTGTCTCTCCCTGTGCTGATGTCCTGGTGCCACTGCAGGTCTACAGGGGCTTCAGCTTTGCTGCAGCAGCACAGGCAATACCTAAGCAATGTTGGGTCACAGAATCACAGAAAGTTAGAAGTTGGAAGGGACCTTGGAAGATCATTGAGTCCAACCCCCCTGACAGAGCAGGGTCACTTGCAGGAGGTCATGTGGGCTGCCATTTGCCTTCTTGGCCTCAAGGGCACATGGCTGGCTCATGGTCATCCTTCAATCCACTCACTCCCCCACTTCCCTTTCCTCTTCACTGCTCTCCAAGAACTCAGTCCCCAACCTATACTGGTACTTGGGGTTGTCCTTCCCAGATGTATGATTCCACACTTACAGAGTCGGCCAGGACAGAATTACTCTTTAGAAGTATTACCACCAAATTTGGACCAGGAGGGCTTATTCATCCCATATGTTGCACCATGAAGTTCTGGTGCCTGGAGAGGTGACATTGCACAAAGCATGGGGCGAGGAGCCCTTCCTCCCTGTGCAGGCAGTGAGGAGGAGGAGGAGGAGGGAGTCCTCAGCTGGGCATGCCAAGGTGTTTCATTAATGAGACTCCCATTAGCTTTTCTTCCCTCTCTGCAAAGGAGGTTTGGGAACTCAGCCAGACAATTCAGCCAGCTAAATCAGATGTCTAAAAATGGATAAAAATACTTTGAGAAAGGACTTCTGTACAACAAAAATCTGAAAGATGACCTCATTTATTAAAGGGGGGGGAAAACAGAAACACAACTGATGGGTGCAAAATGAGGAATAGTATCTTGTAAGACTTTCTTTATGTGCATCAGTAAATGGCAGGTGGATGATAGACAAAGACAGTGCATTTAAATCTTTTAAAATGAGCATTTTGTTTCTATGGTGCTAACTAGCATGTGACATCTAGTATCATGAGATAATTTTGAGGTGAGGATGGGAACATTTGTGTGAATAATGGAAAGAGTAAAATTTATGCTTATATCTACAAGGTCCTTAGATTTTGCTTAATGGATTTTTTAAAATAATACAATTTTATCTTCCATAATTAGGTTTTATGAGCTTTGTACAGATGAGGGTGTTGTGACTTAGGCCTAACCAAAGCAAAGGTCCAGGTGGCTGCTCAGTCCCCCTCACCTCCTTCAGGATGGTGAGGAGGAAATCCACCTAAAACCTCGTGGGTCAAGACATGGACTTGGAGAGTTCCACTCACCAGTTATGTTCATGGGCAAACAGACACAACTTGTGAAAAAAATCAGTTTAATTGATCGTTAATCAAATCAAAACAGAGCAAAGAGAAAACAAAAAACAGAGCTTAAATAATTTGCCCCACCCCTCCCCCTTCTTCCTGGGGCCAAATTACTTTGTTCCCGATATCTCTACCTCCTCCTCCTAGGAACACAGGGGGACAGGGAGTAGGGTCTACAGTCCATTCATCACAGGATGTTTTCTGCCACTCCTTGCTCCTCAGGGAGAAGGATTCCTCAGTCTTCCTCTATTTCAGCGTGGGGTCCCTCACACAGCAGAGTCCTTCACGAACCCCTCCAACATGAGTCCCTCCCGCCAGGTACCATCCCTCAGGAGCAAACTGCTGCAGCACGGGTGCTCCACAGAGCCACGGCTGCTTCGGGCTCGGTCACCTCTCCTGGGCAAGGAGTCCTCCACAGCTGCAGGTCCACTTCTGCTCCACCATGCTCCTCCACGGGCTGCAGGACCACATCTGCTCCACAGCGATCCTTCAGGGACAGCTTCCCTGTGCTCCTCCATGGGTTGCGGGGGGGAAGGCTGCCATCTTACCACACAATGTAGGGAAAAATCTCTGTTCAGGCACCTTCTCCCCCTCCTTCCTCACCAACCTAGGTATCTCTGCTCTGACATTTCTCCCATCCTCCCTCTCCTCTGCACTGAGCTCTTATAGCCGCTTGTTTCCCTCTGAATAAACCAAGAGCAGCTGCGTGCCCATTGTCACTGATGGCCTCACCATTAGCCAGAGGTGGGGCAGGACAATTTGGAGTAGAGGGAAGCTTTCAGCTGCTTCTTGTAAGAGCCATACCTGTGGCCCCTCCCTCACTACCGAAACCAGCACCACATGAACCCAGAACAGAGGGATAGGATGAAAATACCCATATGAATAATTTGTTCCATAATTGTCCACAGGCTAGTAGATTTTCTTCTGTGGTATCTTACCCTGAGTACTATCAGAGATAAGACACCAGATAGTATCCAGATCTTGTGGTAGCTCTTATTCAATCTATTAAATGTTTCTATGATTTTTTCCCATTTAGGTATTGATGGTAATGATTCTGCTCAGCCAAAGGCCTCACTGCAGTTGGATTTGTGTCTGTCCCTGGCTGGACTGCTACTTGTAATCTTATAATGTGCTTAAAGACTAATCTGCAATGTCACATAATGTAAAGGTAGTTGCTGTTTTTACTTAATGCTGCATTGCATCTGTAGTACATATAATTATGTTTTTGTAAAGGACTTTCATGGGTCCTGATAGTTTCTGGGGGCAGCACAAAGTTTTGGGTTTAAGTCATAAAATCCTTTGTGGTCTGGTTAGCTCTGCAGTAATTTCTGTCTAGAGCTTTCATCCAGAAGCTGAAATCTGTTTTGATGCTTGAGTTAATAGTTTTTACATTCCTGTCTGGTAGCCCATTGGAGGTCTTGTTAGTAGAATCTACTGTGCTAAAGAGCATTTAATGATCTTTACAACAAGCTGAAGCTTCATTTAAATTGTTTTTGGTGAGGATGTTCTGTCTGGAAACGAAGACAGAAAATATGCATCTACTTTTAGAGTTTCATGTTGTGTCATGTTGTGTTTAACTCAAACGTTACTATATACCCCAAAATTTACAGCCAGTCAAGAAAAAGCAGTCAATAAAGTATGCTCAGATTCTTAAGATGGAAGATTAAAGCAGCAAATCTTTAGGAATACACAGATACTGTGCATGTAAGTGCAACAATTGGATCAAGGAACACTTGGGAAAAAAATGCATTTCATGGATGTCAGAGAGTTATTATAGCTTAACTAGAGCATAATTTGGCTAAACCAAAACAAAGATGATTTCAGTAGAGACAGACTAATGCTGCACTGGCTAGTGTTGCAATAGTTGCAAAAATTTTATGCCTTTGAAAGAAAGTGATCACTCCAATTTTATTTTTTTAAATATAATTCATAGTAGGTAAGCAATAAAGTAGTTAAAAAATGAGAAATCAGGACAAATCAGGTTAGATTTTTATAAGACGAAGAATAAGGTAAGGTGCTTGAGAGGGTGTGCATGTGTTTACATTTCTGTCTGCTTGTATGTTTGTTGATTTTCTAGAATACCCAGGGTATTGAGGGAAACATTTGCACACAAAAACTAGAAAACAACGTTGCTAATTTTCTGTATTTAATATACAATACTTACTGCATTTGTATCCATTTTACATTTTTAGATAAAAGAAAAATATAGCTAGAAAAGTGAAGTAAACTTCAGGAAAGCAGTTTTAAATACAAAACTATTTTTTTGCCTTTGTACTTTCTAATAATTTGGAAACAACTAAAAGGAAGTTGACACCGTGAAAAATTTTATTATGTTGATTTTCATACTGAACCCTCAGCACCCAACAATAAATACACAACTTTGCTTTTCTTGCACTGCCAGCAGCAAAACATTCAGTTCCAAAGGACTGTAATTCTGATATAATACAATATTGAAAACCTTCTGTGTGCCTTAATTTAATTTTGCTGTATTGACACATGATTATTTTTGCAGTCAACCATTTTTACAACTTGTAAAAGCTAAAGAAAATGTTATATGGTAAGGTGCATGCTCCCATGAACTTCAATGCAGTCAATGTAAAATAGCCACAGCTGAGGGTGTTCTTAAAGCAGAAGGCCCTGTAAGGTGAGATTTGGGACCTGAAGTGGGCATGCAGTTGGATCAAGGGCTTGGTTTGGAAGCTTGCAGAGGGAACCCTGGAGTTCCAAGGGGTCTGCATTATTCCCCAGCCATTCTGTACAGCAGGAGTACACCTTTTTTCCAATGCATATATGGCAATCAGCAGCTGTGTCAGAACAGGAAGGAGGCTGCAAGATTTCATGTCTAGCAATGGTGCAATATTTTATATACCACAGTTTGCATGTTGCATCCCCTTGATGTCATAGTGATGGTGAGAAGGTAAACCAGTATCTTGGAGTGACAATTCAAGAAATCACTATTATGTTTTTCTGTACCTCTTTAGGTGATACTGGGTTTCACACATAGGTGATTGTACTGCTGAATGCAAAGAATGTAAAGAACACTGACTAGTAACTAGTAAGCACACAGAATTAAAAAAAAAAAAAAAAGATGCACCTTTAAAAGAAACAGTAACATACGCACCTTTTCATGTTTGTACCCTGATTAAAAGAATGTCTTGAATTTCAAGTATGAAGTGATACAGTGAAATCATGTCCTGTGAATAGGAATCAATGGTAGCCTAGGTAGTACAGTTTGCACCATAGGTAACTTTCCACCTTGCAAAGTAAAATCCTACTACATATGTAGGTAAAGTGATTTGAAATGCTAAAAGTCAACATGCCAGCTATTTTGCTGGTGTAGGTTGATACAGTGCTGTTGAAGTCAACAGGACTATGCTGATTTTCACCAGCTGAGTATATGCCCAATGCTGATTTTCACCAGCTGAGTATATGCCCTCAGGTGAATGAAAAAAAAAATAAATTGAAACCGCTTTGCATGTTTTCCTTGAATTCTCATGTCCTAGACACCTCCAGAGCAAATGATACTTTATTACTAAAAGGGGCAAAAAAAGAGAAAAAACAGCATTAGAAGCTGTTTTAACTTTCTGAATGTTTTTTTAATGTTATTTTTTGTAAAATCATACTGAGAAATAAAGGTATTGAGACATATTTTTATTTACTAATTGATACCGATCTGATGTAATATCAATTAATAAAGTTACTCTGGATGTGTCTCAGAAGAAGTCCTCACTGTTCAGTCTGTAAACCTGAAAACACAAGTTTTAATAATGCCTTTTGAAAACATAACTTATCTTGCAGATTCTGAAACCAGTATCCTGTGAGAGCTACAAACAGTCTGACCTCTGTACATGTCTTCTGTTAACTTCAGTGGGATTTGTAATGTGTAAGGTAGGCACACATGGAGTGAGTGTCTGGAGCAGTAAGAACTGAATCTTATTCCTGATACGTTTCTGTACCAGCATAATGCTGTTCTCCACATATCCCAATGCCAGTAAGTCCACTTCTGAATTTTTGTATAAAAAAAAGAGCAATGAATAGAAATTTTGAGTGAATTGTTACTAGAGCTAAGATTTCTTATCACACATAACCATTTATATAGTATTCTTGCTATTTACCAAGCTTAAGTATCTTTATATAGACCTGAGCTGCCTGAAACTCAAATTTGTAGACTTACAAGGTCAAATTCTTGGTTTAATTTAACTGTAGTCAGTGGAATCACAAGAGTAAATTAGGCTAAATGATTTAAAACACTTTGAACCTCCAATCCTATTTCAGGCAATTGTCCATGCACAAAAAAAAAACCAACCAAACCAACAAAAAACCCACAAAAAAAAAACAAACCAAAGAAAAAACCCCACCAACAAAACCCCCCCACCTAAATTTGCTGCCTTTATGCTTCTGTTTAGCCAACAGTCTTACTTAAAAGGCAACTTTATCACCGTGAAAAACTTCCTTCAGTTACAAGATGCCACACAAACTTGGCCCATGGCTTAAACATCTGGAATCAACAGATACCTGCTAGACCTTCTACAAACAAAGTGAAGCCAAAGGCAGCCTATGTAATGTTCTCTAGTTTTAATTTTTCAGATAACATTCCCCCACTATGTGTAAAATTAGCTCTACAATAGCATTTCAGAGTTACCTGCTTATTTCTTTACATATTAAAACAAACAAAAATACCCTAAAGCACAAAATATGACATCTGAACACACATACTACTCTAGTTGCAAAACTCAATGTACACTACAAAGCTTATTTATAATGTTTGGGGACTGATCTAGCTTTCTGCCTCTCTATGAAAATAGCTTCAATTCAACAACCAAAGTATATACTAAATGCAAATAAGCATTTGCAAAGCAGCAAGCCTCGACACATGTTTTGTCAATTAACCTTTCACAGGACTAGTGTGTTTTCATAAGAAATAATATTCTGAATATAATATCAATAATTTATGTCAATGTCAGATAGGTTGAAGATAAATGTGTCGACATCTTCAATAAACACTGATGCCCTTTACTGGTGTCTTGGTGCAGTTATTAACCAAGTGTCCCCACAACCTTTTTCTGTAAATACTTTCTGTGAGCAACTCTAGTGACATGAGTAAACCTCTTCGGCTCTGTAAGAGTCCTCAGGTGAGGGAGAGTACTCATGTTTGCATACTTGGGCCTTCTGACTGAAGAGTATCAAGATAGTGAGGGAATACAAATACATGCTGCTACATGACAAACATACAGACGAAAGCACCCAGTGATGCTTTCCGAAGTTATAATATAAACATAATTTCCAAAGTATACAGTTCAACATATAGGATGTTATTTTGAGGGTATAATCTTTCTTTAACTAGAGGATCTGAGACATTTATACTTTTAAAGCTGTTCAAAGTACTGTAGCTAAATATTACATTAAAAACAAAACCCATATCAGATTCAATAGCAGATACGGACCACTTAAATGAACTGGAATGAAATGGACCACAAATACATTAAGCTGAATGCCTGAAAAGAATTTACAAGGAAATTAAAGACTGAAAGGAAAAAATAAATGGGTGCTTGTGTGCTTGATTTCAGTGCCAAAATCATACAACTTTGTGTAGAAAACAGATTCAATCAGAAAAAAAAAAAACCTGGCATCTTTATATTGTCTCTACCTTAAGCAATTTAAAATGTGTTTCTTGCTTTAGCATAAATGACTGCCTTGCCTCTGGAAGGTGCCTGGCTAAGAGTCCCTGAGATGCTTTCAGGCCCTGCTTAAACTCAAACAGGCTCTTATTCCTTACTGAAAAGCACTGCCATCATGCAAACTTCATTTGCCCACACTGCTGTGACTCTTAAGTGGGCTGTAGGAGGAGAGATCTTTCTCCAGGAAAAGAGATTTTGAGCACTGCACAGAATGACAGGGAGGTTATTTAACTGTGTTGAATGCAAAGGAGGACTCCTGGATATTGAACTCTATTTGTTGGAATCTAAACAGAGACAAATCATTCACTTAATATTGACCACCAGTGATTATATATATATATATATTTTTTTGACAGCACTGGCCTGCTCTGGCTTTAAGCTGGTAAACCAAAGTAATGCTTTTCTACTCAGCTTATTTTGCACAATAGGAAGGAGAATGGTGGTGGTGGAGGTGAAATAAATCAAAACAAGACAGAGCTGGAAAACGACTGGGTTGCTAGATATCTAGTAAGAAAAGGGAAAGGATGGGTGAATCTCTGCAGCCTCCCTTAAATCTCATGACACTGCAGTCCTTCTATCATGTTACAATAGGTTAACTTCAGTTCAATATTAATATGGTAATCAATACTTTCAGAGGAGCACATCCCCACTGAGCTTCTATAAGGTGCCTTGTACAGCCTTGCATCCATAAATGTCTTGCCAGCACCCCATTTCAGACATACCTTTTGTAGTTTCAACCCTTGTGGTGGTTACAGCCACCTTTGTTACAACTGACCCCAAGATAAAGAAATTGTGATGAATTTTGGGTCTTGCTGGTAAAAGACTGAGAAACTCTTCTTATTTAATTAGCACACTGCAGACCCAGGCTATATTTTGAACCTTGTTTTTTTGTTTTCTTTCTTTTCTTTCAGCGATGAAGGATGATTATTTGGGATCCATCATCACCCATCTGGAATAAAACAGTCTTCTCTCACATCACGTCTAGAATTCATTCATCCTTTTAGTATAGTGAGAGAGGCTTCTTAAGGAAATTCTTACAACACAGCTGTTTAAAATGCCAAAGTCAACTGTCATAGAAACAGCAAGCATACTGTCCCCTCCAGATCCCAGAAAGACTTTTCCTCAAGAGGATATATTGGGGTTAAGGTCCATCTGTGCCCAGAACTTGAGGCAGGGCTCTCTATTCAAAACTGCCATAGAAAAAGCAAAGGAATGAGGTCTATTGCCTCCATACACCCAAATTATCTTGAATCAGGGCCCTTCATGTAAAGAAGAACTGTTTCATAGCTGCCCTACCTCTGGCAGAAAACCTTTTCCAGGAAAATGTGATCTTAGGAAAGGGGAAGGGAAGGGAGACTAACAGTAGGATTCTGGCATTGTGACTTTTGTTTTGTCCTAGAAACATAATTGGTTTCTCTTGTGAACATGTACATCACAGATGGTTGTCCAGGGATCTTCTATCCTTAGTAAATAATCATCTGAATCAAAAATTGTTTTGGCTGATTGAACACATTATACTCAATTTAATCTTTTCTCACTCATCTCTTTGCTTGAACCCAGGAGTGTAGAAGCAGAACACACTTTGTTATACTCTACTGTACTATTTCCCAGTTCCTTATGAGAACCAAGGAAAAACTATGGTACAAATCACTGGCTGCCTGCAGACTGGGAGGCTGCAGAATCACAAGGAAGTGATTTAGCTCACAGCTTCATACGTGGCTGTGTAAGTATCAGCAGGGTCAGATACAAGTGACAGGTAATTAAATTTTAGACATAAGAAAGAAATTCTTTAATTTGAGGGTGGTGAGACACTGGCACAGGTTGCCCAAGGAAGTTGAGGCTGCCCCCTCCCTGGAAGTGTTCCAGACCAGGTTGGATGGGGCCTTGAGGACCTGGTCTAGTGGGAGGTGTCCCTGCCCATGCAGAGGGATTGGAACTGGGTGATCTTTAAGGTCCCTTTCAACCCAAACCATTCGATTAAAAAAAAAAAAAAGACACTGCAGGGAAAGGCAGTGGGGTGTTCAAGGACTGCTGAGCAGACTCCCCAGGGCTTCTTACAGTGTCACAATAGGATGATCTGGGATAAAGAAAGGAAAGCTTGAGTGGCAAGTGGCCGGGTGATCTATCACTGTATGTATGTAACAAATACCAGAGAACTACTGTGTAGAATTAGACGTTTCCCATCCCTAGAACTGAAAAATTTGTCTCTGTACCAAGCTTAGTTGCTCATGTTTAATGGAAGGAACAAAATTACCTGCTCCATGCCAGTGCTTACCCAGCCACCCACACACAGACTAAACACAAAAATGCTACAAAGGTCTTATATTCTGTAATTTTGGAGGTGGCATAACACTAGTTAATGGTAGCTCTCAGGTTGGCACAACAGCTCAGAAAGCTCCCCTGCTGCTGTACAACCTACAGAAAGATTTTTTTTTTCCATGGCAGATGGTTCTGCAGCATCACCTACACTGGGTACTGGACAGACTTGTTAGGCTCCCAGACTTTCTCCTGTAAGATGGAGAAGTGCTTGGACTAATCTGGCAAAAACTGCACGCAGATAAACTTGTCAAAATTCCAATGCTCAAACCCATGCCTTTTTGGATTGCTGAAGGGTTTTCAGTTTGCAGGAAGAGGCAGCTCACAATGCACACCAGGATTGCACACCACTGGACACAGTGACTCTCTTGCACTAGAGTTGCACATTCCTCATGTCTGCATCCAAACTGTGTGCCCAGCTTAATCTGCTCTCAAGCTGTCTCATAAGACTTTTTTTTATATCAACAGAGAAAACCCTCCAGCTTCTGCAAAATCTTATTTAAAAAAAAGAGCTGTTGCTATGCTGAAAAATTGCACTGGTACTCATCACTTGCTTTGTCATAATAAATATCTAAAACTAAATTCCTGTGCAATAGTCTTGCTTTATCACCTTATCTCTATGAAAGTGAGTGACAGGAGAAAACAAAACCTGTGAGAAAAAAGTTTTGCCCCATCCCTTATACATAACTTTTTCACATATTCAAATTTACTTTCCTGAACTCTCCTAATCTCTGCCCATTTTTCCTATCTTTGCAGTACCTCACAGTTTTCTTCCCTCATGTACCTACTCAAAACTGACCCTAGCATTTATGAACTTTTTTATTTAAAAAAGGCTAAGGATTTGTGTAACATGACATACATATGAAACATGGAATAAAGGAAAGGCTGCATATTGTAGAGCATTAATTACAAACTTGTTAGGAGTAATTGCACAATAGAAGCTGGCAGTCTGTGAAAATTCATTTCATTTCAGTGGCAGAGACAGTGCTCTTTGGCTGGTTTAACAGGAGCATGTCAATGGGAGCAAGAGGCCATGTAAACACTAGAAAAAGTTTTTTCTTTCTGGCAAGTGGATGTGTTTTAGGTGCAGAAAGCTAAACAGTGTGTATGGAGATTTAGCTTGCTCAAAAATGGACAATGAACTTGAAGACTACCATTTAAATGACACCAAAGCAAATAATTACCTGTTTTCCCTTCTCCTTTCAGTCAAATAGTATAGGTTGCTTTAGTGGAAACGTACATTAAAATGGCCATTAGAACAAGATAATAGTTAGATTCGTTTCTTCCAGAAAAAACTACCAACTTTTCAAGGTCAATGAAGTATCAGTTTCAGTGGGTATTTAACACACATTGTTTGTATTTACATTTTTCACATAAATATGCTTCTATTCCCTTATCCCAATATTATCCTAACAGTTTCTTAAAAGTTCCTTCTTAATCTTTACTAAGCACCAGGTGTTTTTCATCTGTTTGTTCCTTTGTTTTGTTTTGTTGTTTTTGTTTGTTTTTAAGAAGGCAATGTATTTTGTCTGCTCTTTTTTGGAAACAAAAAATCTGCTCTGGAGCAATCATCCAGTATCAAAATATCCGTAACAGAACCTCTTTTTACTTGCTCTAGCCATGCAAAATTCTCCTATTGACATTAGGATGGATGAAGCCCACTGGTATATTCTACCACTTTACCTGAAGGAAAAAATGCTATATAGTTGGGAGTTTCAGTTTATCTTAGCTGTTTTACACAGTGTTTCAATGAAGGCTGGAAATTCAAATATTGCAGAAGCTCTCAAAGGACTTGATTTTAATCAAAGCAAATTTTCCAGCAACTTTGGGCTTTTCTGCCCAGTAAGTAGGAGGCTCATCTAAGCACAGTGTTGTCTGATTCCAGCTTCCTCTGAACACAGAAAGAACTGTATCTACCTGACCTTGCAGAATCTATTTTGAGCACAAGCTCCTGTTTGATTCAGTTCTGCTTGGGTGCCTATCACTGTCTGAAAGCAAAACATATACATGGTTTTCAGGAATATTTTTCAATGGAAAACTATGTTTCAAAATTTGGAGTTTTTCAGCTAAAGGAAATTTTTTAAAAGTTGCTTTTTGCAATAACTGAATAAGTAATTTTTGTATTATTTTTGCACACTACTGAAGTGCTCCTAATGGTTCTTATATTGTGTATATATTGCATAGGAGTATGCAATACTTGCTAAACTTCAAACTGAAGGGAAGAAATAACACTTGGCAAAAGTCATATTTGTCAGTTCATATGTCCACATCTTTCTTCTTTTAATGACCTACTTCATTTAAATCAATGAGAAAGCTTCTCATTGTTTTACATAAATTACTGGGATCTGATGGTTACAGAGTCTGGTCCAGAAACTAGAATCATATACAGCCATTATCTAACAATCTGCAAAACAAAGAGACATAATAAAACACATAGCTCACAAATAAAACTCACATTTGTGTTGTACAGCCTGCTAGACTGTTAAAATTGTGGTTTGTTGCACACCTGAACTGTCCTTGAACAAAAAAACTGAATATGAAAATGAATCTTGGAAGATTAAACATAAAATCCTGTTTACTTTTCTAGAGATTGTTTCTGAATTTTTTCTTCATGTAAAGGAATCTGTATAGTCCAATACTAAGTAATCAAGAAGAAGTAAAATGATAGCTTAGTCAGTTACTAAAGATTTCAGTATATAACAGGTTAATATTCTCTGTGAAAGTAAAAATATATTTTTCAAATTTTCCCACACAACTGCAGTTTGGAAAAAACATTTTATCTAATATACTAATTTGAAGAAAATTATTTACACATTAAGAGAAGTGTGAAATCCTGTTAACATCAAAAAAGATCTTGATATTTAGAAGCAATTTTTTAGCAATAAAATAAATATGTTAGGTTCCCAAGCTTGTGATCAGTTCAAGCTTCAAGCATAACACAACAAAATCACTCTAATAGCCTAATATCTTCTAATTCACATTCTTTATAAAAATCAATCTATTCCTGCAACTACTGTATATAAAATACTAGCAAAGTGGTTCTATAAAACAGAGTTCTTACACTAAACTTCCCATTATTAAGCTGTGTCATGGAACTTAATTATTTCATGTGGCTTTTTAAACCAAACAGTGTGGTTTATGATTCATATACATATTTGACAACTGACGTGTTTTCAGTTGTGAGTCAGTTAAGTGCTCCATGTTTGTTGGCTAAAAGACCAAACCAGAATGTTTTCTGTTTTCCTTATTAAAGTTGGCCTAATACCTAACAGCAGAGAGAATTATATGTATAACAAAACATGCTTCTCAAAACAGTGAGCAAACCTGTGAAAAGTAGCATGGCACAGTGTTTTCTTTGTAATTTTACAGAGTGTAAAAAAACACACAAAAGTTGCAATGCTGGATGATGCCTAAATGCTACAAATCACTGGTTTCTTTAATGTAAAAGGCTCCGTACACATAGCACCAAATTTCAATATTTAGCAAACATCATGTCCTTGTTTTTTTGGTGTGTTTTAGGACAGAAACAACAGAGTAAGGTATTCTAACACTTACCTTTATGAATTAAAGGTATTTATGAATTCAGGGCTGAAAAAAACCTGGAGTGTGGGCACAGCCTACACAGAAATATGCACAAACCTTGTCTTTAGAATTTTACTTAGCACACAGAGGCAACACAGGTGTATGCAAAACTAAGGGTAAGCAAGAAGGTGCTCAAAAAGATTAATTTTTAATCAATGGTTATGGGCTGCTGGACTTAAATAAGCAACACTTGGTAATAGAGATTCAGGGGACACTAACACTGCATAGCTATTGAAAACTTCAAAGAATCTTGTTGGAAATAGCACCTGTGAGTGTCACTGACACCTGGTTCCATATGGGAGCTAAAGGAGAAGAACTGGAGAGCTAGAGTGAGATTGGAGACTGGATGAAGAGACAAAAGAGCTGCTCCAGATGTATTGCTATGGTTCAGAAATCACCAATTCACTAGCTGGCTTTGGTGATTTTTTTTCCTTGGCTATTTGGTACGTTTTTCCTGCAGAAGCATGTAGTAGTGATAAAAAAAAAAGAGAGTGGTGGGAGACAGAAATTGCTCCTTCTGTTATTTAGAACATCTTGTTCTCTGCTGAGAAGAGCACAGTGCCTGATTATGGGTGTTACAGGAGCTAAATATCTGTAGTTATTTTTAATATACATTTTGTTATTCAGTAGTTTTTAACTGCTGTTGAACTGCTCCAGTAGAACCCATGCAGGCATAGTTATTGCTAAGAAGAACTGCACTCTGAAGTCTAATTTGAAGGGTGTTCAAAGAGTTTTCACCAGTCTGGAAGATGTGTGTCCAAGAGTACTTTCTTTTTCCCATTACAATTCCTATGTCCTACACATCTGGCAGCAATGAGTAAACATACTCAAATACTAGAGCTATACCAGTAAAAAAAAAAACAACAAGGGTATAGGCTCGAGCACAGTCCCACAGTTGTCTGTAGAGTTTAATTATGAGCATGATTACTGGCATGATTTTAGCCAGTGCCAGCACTTTGCCAAGCCAGAGAACAGGCTTTCTCAGTTTACTAGTGTAAGTGAAGCCCCACGGTTTGGCAGTGAAGACTGGAATAAGAGTAAGCCTATAGCATGTCAAATGGAATTTCTTCCTAAAGAGATTTTGTAAAGGAAGTAATTTGAAAAGTCCCTGGTCCTTTTAATCTAGGCCCTTGCTACCAAGAAGGACCCCATTCGAGAAATCTTTTCCCTAACTCTCTCAGGGCAGAACTTATTTCTTTTTTTTAAATTCCTGCCATTCCTACTGAAAGGATGTTCCAGAACATGACCATTAATACAGCCCTTCTTAAACTGTTCTGAATACCCCCATTTATAACCTGATCCTACACTAGACAACATATAGCACCACACTGCAGAAGCTCTGCATCTCTTCCCATCAGCCAGCTCCTGCTTTTCTCTGAGCTCTTCTGATACTGCTGACTGGGAAACATTGCTTTAGTAGTTAACTTCCCTGTGACTTCCGTGTTCTAATTAGGTTTTGTGCCAAGAATAACCTTTGGCTTAAAGTGTTCCCATTCCTTCTTGGTTTACTCTAATAATGTATCTAAATTCAGCAATGACATTCTCTCCTAGCCATTGCTTCACTAAGCTTAACACAACAAGTTGTTCTAACAGGGAACAGATGAATGTCTCTGACAGTTTTGAGCCTAATTTGAAAACATCCTCTCCTCACCTTTGCTTTCACCCTATATTAGTTGTTGGAGAGCTCTAAGAGTGTTCCCTGAAAGCTGCTGGAAAGCCACACCAGCTGAATGCCCTGATGAAATATATATGATAGTTTGGTGCTAGGTCAAGCATGGAATGTTTTTAAATGTGCCAATGTGTATAGAAAAGTTTTCTATTTGATACTTTTGCAAGATTCTCCTGAATTATGGGTCTGTTTGTTGTTCTAAGTAGTGTTTAAAGGCAGTCTGCAAAAATTTTGCTCTGGCTCATCCTTTCCTGTGAATGTGAAACCCTTAGTGATTCTCAGGCCCATGGACACATAGAGGAACAGGGTGGGGACACCACCAGTGCAATGGGTTTGCAATTCCCCTTGGATGAGCAACAGAGAGAATGACAGAGGCAAAGCCAGGATGAGGGGGTTACATGTTGTGATTGCTCCCTGGTCTTCAGGTTGCTGCTCATAGGGCTTCTGAAATTCCTGTGCAACTTGGCTGTTCATGCTGGTAGGTTTTGCATAGGCACCATTCTAGCCGTGAGGAAAAGCACAGGTCACTGGGTGCATGCATACTGGTGGTCCTTTTAAAATCTGGCTTAGTAAAAACAGAGCTAATTTAATCATATGTCAAATACCTGTTCTCTAAGAGTAACAAAAAGCTTCTTCCAAGAAGCAGATATCCACTCACTTTATCCACTCACTATCCTAGCAATGAACTGTGTCCCAGACAGTGCAGACACCTGAAACAGAGTTAACACTGCAGTTTGCCACAACAACCACTCCATCACAGGACAGAGAAACCCTCCCAGGCATGGCTACATGTTCCCATGCCACAGCTGGAAAAATGACATTGCTCAACTCACTGCTAAGGACCTGCTTCTGCAAAGCATACTGTGAATGAGGATATCATGCTGTCTAGCTAGACAAAATGAAATGGAGATGAGGAAGAGAAAAGCCTAAGGAACTATCACAGGAGTAAGCAAAGTTAGCTGCCTCACTTATGAACAGTTATACTGCAATAGTGTATACTTATAGTTTGATGGTAAGAGTGAACTTGTTGGACCAATACTTTCCCCCAAGTCATATCCAGGTAAATGGACTGAAGTCATGCTAGCAAAGAGCTTTTTAAGGATTTAAAATATTTCTTTTTTTGTTTGTTTGGGGTTTTTTTGGTTTTTTTTTTTTGTTTGTTTTCCCAGTACAGTATTAAAAAAATAAAAGCTTCTTTTTAAAATAGTGAAAATATATCTTAGTTAAGGTAAAAATACTAAATATAAAAATTTAAGGTAATATTAAAAATAACTGTGCTATAAAGGCATGTGATTTGTTTAGTTATTTTGACATTCAATAATGGCATATTAACCCTGGTGGAGAAGCATGTGCCTATATACTCACGTGGTTAGGAGAGAAGCTCATGCATTTCTGTATAGAAAGTATGTCTTCCTAATAAATGACATCTGAGGGATTTTGAGACAATAATGTTCATGCACTTCTGATGCATGTGGGGGTGTTGCAGGCAAGGCAGCAAAGTATACAGCATACAATTAAAAACAAATGCATATCTGTGCTTGTTACAGGTATAGGAATCTCTGTTTCTGAACTGGAAATACTTTTTTCTATTTTCATTTCTGGCTGATAATCAGGACGGGTTGAAGGTGAAATTCTGTACTGATTTTCATTCGCTCTGCTCATGTCTTTGAGCTGAGTATCAGACTATTCAGAATGAGATAAAGATAACATGCTTGCAGCTGTTTCCAAGGGGGCATGATGGGTTAAACAATGGGATAGAATGTGCCTGGATTTCAGTACACACTGACCATTTGGAAACTGAAAGAGTCTTCAAAAACAGGACTCAAAGTTTTTGAATACACTCGTTTTTTGCAACATGCACACAAACGTAGCTAGATAATAACTCGTTTGTGTATGAAGAATCTAAAAGTTGAGACCTTTATTATGATCACCATTACCACAATTATTTTTATAGAGAAATGAAATGATAAAATAATCCATCCACATTTTAAAGTGGGGAAGCACCTGCATATATATATATTCTGTGAATGGACAGTAGCCAGGTGTATTAATGTATGTATTGGTTGACTGCAGATTGCAGAGATCTGATATTTCAATACCATTCTTTAATATCGCTGGAAGAGATCCCATAGGAATAATTTAAAAAGTACCAAATCATGCTTCAGCAGCTACAGAGAGATTGCATCATGTTTTGGCAGTGACTTGATCACCCTACTCCACACTGGCAGCATTCAGTATTAAAAGGATAAAATGGCAGCAAAACAGGTCAGCAGCTTCTCTTCATCTGGAGTTTTCCCAGGTAGATAACAAAACAAAAACAAAACAAACATAAAGCTGCAATGGGAGCAGGTCAAAGCCCTGGCTCTTGTGTTGCTCTGATGAAAGTAAACTACATTGATTTCCTTAGGTAAGCATATGACAATCCCAAAGTAAAAGATAAGTGCATAAAACCTCCAAATAGTTATCTTCACTAGAACAGCTATGTGGTTTGTATGGGAGAGTGGCCTTGTCAGCTACATGTCTTGTTCATTTATGGTTCATCTTCAGTCAGCATTATGATGCATTCACCTCACTGGAGTTTTGGCTGGATGACATGTGAGAGTCCAGATTCTCCTTGCATTTCTCCAAATCATGGAAATATGGGTGAGAGAGAGCAACATAGGCAGATATTCTCTTGGCTGGATTGAATGCTAAACATTTCTGTAAGTATGAAAAGAAGTTGGTTTTAACTAGAAGGTACACTTAAGGGCACTAACATTGCATAAACACATTAATGCATGCCACCTTCAATTTATGATCAGTATGAGACATAACAGCATCTCAGTGGATGCTGCACGCTAAGATGACCATCCATATTAAAGCAAGCAGTGAAATCATGGTATATGAGTATGGCACCCCCAAAGCTAATAGAAAATAAGTCAGAAAATTCAAGTATTCACAGTCCAGGAAGTCTCAGAATTTAGTTTTTCTTGAATTCACATCCACAGGACAACTGTCTCCTAGACTGCATGGAGCAACTATTCATTAACAGCTTCTGAATTCCCTCAGTGTTCAATGCACTCTTCTTTTGCGATTATACAAGCACGGATGGCACCACAACATTTATGTTCACTAGTAGGCTCATCATTTCTATAGCTGTTGGTGTCTTTGACTTTGTAACCTGCATCTGATAATGTTTTATGTTCAGCTTCTCCCTCTTCTTCACAGCTGTGCTGTGCTTGCCTTCTTTCTGGATCATTATCCCAGCCTTTGTCCAGCCAGCACTGAAATCTCTGTCATAGCCTTGTTTCATACCTTGTTTGTCTCTTTTCCTTTATTCAGCTCCTAGCAGTATTCTTCCTATTATCTTCATCTAATCACTTCCTACTCCTACTTTCTCTTCTTGTATCAAAATGTTTATCATTTAACTTCTGAAATTTAATTCAGTGACTTCCAGTCTTACTCTCCCCTTTCATCTGTGCCTCCCAGTTTTCATCTCTTTGCTGAAGAGGAGCAGCTTCTCTTCCCAGCCCACCTCCTAGGCAGAGATGTTTGTTTTTCCCTTTCTCCCATCATCCCTCACAGTCACTGAGCACTCTGCCATACTTTAATCCTTGTTGTTCCCAGAATCTAATTTTTGTCTCATGTCTAGCTTCCATTTCCAGGCTGCCTGCAAGTACAACAGATGCATTGCACCCTTGCCATTTCAAGTGTCCAGCTGCAGTCCAGATTACTGCAGCTGGGGGTTGCAGTGATAAGGACAGCAGAGGACAATCTGCTGTTCTGTGGAGATAATGTTGGCCAAAGATAGCTGTTCCTGAAAGCGTACAGCAAGGCTTTCAAGAGTTGCACTGAGCCCTCTCTACTGAGCCCACGTGAACCAAGATCCTTTTAAGGCTTCCAGAGAAGAAACTTAGTTAGATTTGAACAAGCACAGCAAAAGACAAACTGAGGCAAGGCCTTTTCCTGTATCCTACTCCAAGTCTGAACTTCAGGCTGGGTTTTATAACACATCTATATAATTATGGAAATTATTTAATTGAATTAAGTGTTAACAGTTGTACAAGAACAATTTGTTTGTTTCTGTCAACCCTGCCATTTTTAAGAGGCAACAATTGGTGAATTCCAAATCTCAGGTTTTCATCATCCAGCAGAAGGTGGCAGATGTAATCTGCCTCTACAGCCTATTTGCTGATTTATCCTGGGTCCACTATGCTACGAAAAATGATATATCAGTTTTTATACTCATATCAGTCTTATACTTAAAGAATCAGTACCCTGACACATTTTCCTAGTCTCTAACTATTCTCATCTTTGACACCTCTTGACCCAATGATGGTGTCTTTGTGCTGATGTTTCACAGATTCACATGATCTGGACTAACTACTTTTGAGCTTTTCTCTAATAACTCTATTAAATGGAAGCATAAATGCTTCTTGACATATTGCATGCACAGTAGGAACTATCAGTCATGCAGCTTGGAGAACAACAAATAGAAACTCACAAGAAGCAAGTCTTTGCCCAGTTCATCAATATCTGGTACAAATTTTTCAATAGGTTGTGCTGGTCTGGAAGTGAAAGCATTTCTTGGAAGGGCAACATCATTAGGCCAGTCCTCTTCTTCTGGGAGTCCAATTACACTGTGAAAGGAAAAACAGAATGATAGGTCTGAACATTTATGGACTTTTCTCTTTATATTGCTTATACTGAGTGGCAGTTTTTAAGTACTTTTGTTTAAATAAGATTAACTGTACAGTAGTGCACTGGTCTCTGTGAATACAGGCTGAAGAGTGTAGGTCCTCTGTGCTTGGTAGAAATCATTCTGTGGCCAGTGTGATTTTCTGGCCTAGGTCTCAGCTTTCTGAGTCTTTTTGTTGAAAAGGGCTGAGTGCTTTGGAAGAAAGTTGCTCAGCTCTTGACTGGATGGTGCAACATATGTCACTCCAGGATGATTAAAAGCAGTAAGTTTCAAAGGGGAATTGCATGCAAGGATCTTTATTCACAAGAATAGGGACTGAGAGAAGAGTGTGGGTCAAGATGAGGGTAAAGCAATAAAAGGGATGTTTCATAATGCTTCAAAGCTACGTGCAGTAATTGTTGCCCAGTTTTAAACAATCTATTTGCTTCACAAAACAGGTTTTAAAGTCTCAATTCAAAAGTGGAATGGGACTTGAGTGTCTTTATGCTTTTACTTTCAAAAGTGTTTTAGGTTTTCTTTACCCTTTAATAGAATATTTTAATTTATTTTTGTAATTTATGTAATGCTTTAAATTATAGAATATATTTAGTCTTATTAAATAATCATGCTGAGGTTTAAAACCCCCCAAATTAAAAAAAATAGGCAATCATCCGGTAATGGATCATGGCTCATATATTTTGTGGTTTAGTCTGATGCTAATATTTGTGGGATTGGAACTGGAAAAGACCACACGTTAGTTGTCAGGTTTCAGGGAAAATAAATTTTTAGAGTCTGACGGGAACATGACCAGACACCACAGAAGAGTTGGGTCTGCGCTAAGCCCAGTGCCACTAGGGTGCAGCATTGACCTTTTTTCTTCCTGAGATTGCTAAGTAAGACTGTGGGAGGCCACGGGCCAAACACTTTTATCTAAATCATAGGTTACCTCAGTGGAACTACTCCACATCTACCAACATGGATTTTAGACTGTAATTTGGCTCATCTAAAATACCTCTGAAAATTAATATCTTCTTAAAACAACCGTATGTCTAGAAAGGCAAAGCAATTAAAATCTCAGGACAATTTAACTTTACTACATCTGAAGATACCACCGCTCTTAGGAAATGATAGTTAAATGTGTATGAAAAATTTAATTTTACTTTTATCATAAAAGGTGTGGTGGGGGTATGGCAAAACTGCCTTGGCCACGGTGGTAAAAGCCATGTGATTAGCTGTTTGAGGATCTGGACACAGTGTAAATATAATACAAATAGCACCCTAGGAAGATGGGGAAGTTAATGATTTTGAATAATGATGTTTAGCTTGACATTCAAATGTGTTCTGTTAGTCTCATTTTTTTTTAACATTTGCATGAGAGAGCATGAAGAGGGCAGAATAAGCACAGGCACAAGCAAAGCTTATCAAATAGAAACAAGGAGGCAGCCTGTCAGACAGGTAGGGTGGACGAGACCAAAGGTGAAAAAAGATTCATTTTCAGTTACACACTCACGTAGGACTCAAAACTCTTAATTATGAATGTCTGAGTAGATGCCCTCACTCTGGTCTGGTAGCATTACCATTCTGGTGACTAAGTTAGGGAGTGCCTTGGATGTGTTTCACCCCCTGCCAAAGGTTCAGGCCTGGTCTTGAGAAACACCGAGTAATTTTCCCTCCCATTGATCACAATAAGAGACAAGTTTGCTCCAACTATTGTGTGAAATCTATGAGGACATCCCACACACTGATGGTGTCCTGAAAAAGCAGGAAATAGTTTTGGGCCACCTCCAAGGGATTTACCCTCAAAAGCGGTAGAATTTTACCTGACAGAAATCAGAACGCACATGTAAAGAAAAGGTAGGCCACAGCCCCATTATCTGAAAGAATGCATCAATCCAGATTGCACGAAAATCCCGAAACTACTTTTTGTCCAAATTACTCTGGAGAATGAGTCACTACTGTAGAAAGAAACAATCCTCCTACAAGAAGAGCTATGTCTAACTGTAGGGAGTTCTCCAGCTGTGAAAACACAAAATAAACACTATTTAGCATAAGCCCCCCAGAACCCAAGAAAGAAACTTTTGAACTACATCAGGAGAACTCAACAAAAGAAGCAAACAAAACTTTCCCTTTAAGCAGATGTGTAATAAGGAATTTTTTTCTAAAATTAGCACTGCATTTTCTCTTCTCTTCTTGATAAATTATTTTCTGCACAGGTAATCTCTGCCCCTAGGGATGGAAAGATCCCTGCTGGAGGCTGCTGCTAGCAGCTATGCATTTAATCATAGCCTAGTTAATTTTGCTTTTTGTCCTTCAATGCACAAATGAATCAAAGCTTTAGAAAGATCACAGCCATATCTTTTTAAATTATGAAATTCTTTGGATGCATCCAAACTGTCTTCATTTAATAAAGCAGAATATCATAGGACTAACGGAGTAACTGGCAGAAGAAGAAAAAGTAAACTTTAAGGACTGATTTTTCTGGATTGGGCAGGAAGGGCTAGCTATTCAGCACATGACAAATTAACCACGCAAGTGAGTCACATACACTGGTATGGTATGCAGGAAAGGGAAGTCAACTGTGTGAAATCAAGACCTGCAATTTTTGAACCTCATATTAAGGAAGGAAAATACTTAGATCTGTTACGATTTGAGAACTGGAAAAATGGTTAAACAGAGAAATACATTATTTATTCTGTTTAATCTTTTCTCCCTTGAAATTTTACTATCTTCTCCTTGGAATATCTTCAAGAGAATAATGCTTCTTTCTTCTCCCTGTCTCTCAATTTTTGTCTATGCATTCTTTTGTTTCTTCCAGATCCTTGGATGCTTGCAGCCCCTCCATACGAAAAGGAACAACAGAGGTGCAGACACAAATGGGCATTTGTTCTTAGACCTGTGTGTTTGATTTCCTAACTACTATACATACATCAGATCTTAAATTTAAATGTTACTTATAATAAATTCAGAAACATCTGTTGCTCTGAAGAGCTTTCACAAGAAAAAGTGATATAATCCTACTTAGTTATTGTATTGGTAAACTCAAGAATTTTTTTTAACCAAGAACTTGTTTTGGAAGAGAATTACTCTACCTCAGAGAGTTTAGAGTCTCCCTACCTCCTTAGTGTAGCTGATGTATCTGAACAAGAAAACCACAAACTCCTAGAAATGTAAGGTGGTTTTGAAATAAAACAAATTATTTAATCTCTGACAAAGCACATGTTAAAATGCTGATAGGCCTTCTGTTCTTACAGTTACTTTCCTGACCAAAATATGGACTGTTAATGATTTTAACAGGCCACACAATATATTTTAAAAGCTAAAGTATTTTCTTATGTACAGAAGCCTTTTCTGCAAAGAAGTTGGTGATAATATGAAGAGATTTCAGTTTAATATTAGTTTTAAAGTATTCTAATGTTTTCTGAAATACACAGAGAAATTACCGAAAAGTAAAAACTCTGGTTGTTTTTATGTGAAAAGAATCCCTTGGGTCCAACTGTTTATGAATATGCATGAATGGCAGATGCACAATATGTTTAAGAGATTTAAAAACCCCAAAACATAAGTCTCATAACATCTTGATGATGGCTGTTAGTTCTGAAGAACTATATTCCATGTTGCTTCCTCCTCCCACTCTGACACAGAATACACGGAAATATCAAGTTGCATACAGTAGCAATAGGAAATATGTTCTAGGAATACTTTGTTCTAGTCAATTATTGCATAAAAACATGGCAAAGGAATCTCATGGTATTTCAATGTAAAACAGATATTGACATAATGCAACTAGTTATTACTTACTCAAAGATTTTTCCTAGCTGATCAACATCTGAATTTCCACGGAAGAGTGGTCTGAAAAAATAAAGAAATATTTTTAGGATGTAACTTGCTTTAATTAATGCAAATTTATATTTCTTATTGACAGCTGCCAATGTAGGGTGAAAATGTTATTTTTTGGAGGCCTCGCTTCTTTCACCTCCATGTTTTATTCAATGTGTGAGCGTACCTTCCAAGGTTCCACAAAAACTGCTTAAAAAAGGGGATAGATAAGACATATTTTGAATATTTTGTGCTAATTTTGAAAATGCAATTGCGTCCTTTAGCATTAGTAACTTTATCTCAACTAACACTATCCTATAAATTGTACCATTAACAAAGTATTTCTCACTATAAAGATCCCACTTAAACAGCTATTTGGAGAGACAAAACCAGAGTGAACGTCATGCAATTCATTAAAACATAATAAAATTAAAGATGAATTATTATGGATATAAATTTAAAATTAAATTTATTGTATATTGGAAATGTGCTCCTAAGTTCACGTGGTCAAATAAATGACAATGGATTTATGAAGGTCTGTAAAGAATGAGGTGTGAAATGGTACAGAATTTACCTTGAAGAAGAGGGATACTTCTGCTGCATCAATAAAGATATGTTCAGGAAAGAAACAAATTAATAGGCTGAACATCCAAAGGTTTTGGGAAAAAAACAGCAACTAAAAATACTTGCAGAAAGTGGTACACGCTTTTCTTTTCGAAGTGCAATTTAAAATATTTTTTCTCATTATTTATAAAATATAATCACCCCACAGCTCTGAAGGAAAATATGAAATTCAGATTTGTATGGCTGTATTGACATCTTTGGGTTGAATTCAGTAAGGTGTGTTCTGCAGTGGAATTTTATGTTTAAACTCCCAAGACATTCCAACAGATCACTGACAGATGATTTTAAGGATCTAGCCAGGAACAAGGGCATCTGTGAGTATCAGATGCTTCATACCATTTTCATTCAACAAATGGTAGATTACTCCAAGAAACAATTCAGACACACTGCAAACTGAGATACTAACTTGGGTCGATGGATAGTAAACTCACAATTTTATTTTCCCAAACTGTTCAACTGAGACCTGGTGACTTGGCAAATGATGTATATTTCTGTGTTTTCACTGGCAGCTTTTGGTTATCAAGAAACATCACTTCTCCTGTCTCTTTCTGCATACTCCTATTCTTCTGTCCACAGCAGTGGTAGCCAAAACCATAACTTCACTGGTGCTCTTCACAGAAGAAGACCTCTCCCATCCACACTGAGAGAACAAGGAGTATTCAGCTATGGTCTTTCCTCTCTCATTGCCCATATACAGGAGCAGGTGTAGGATCTGGATCGCATTTTGTTAATTTAAGTTAATTAGGAAAAATGGTGCTTTATACACCTCGACACTCTCACATAGAAAATAAAGCTCCATGCTTTATTTGGAGCTTGTGTGCCCACAACAAATACAGTAAGAAGACCAAGAAAATGGTGACATTTCTTAGTTAGGCAATAATATCTGCAGAAATCTATGCCACCAAGACAGAGAGCAGAAATATTTTCCAGCAACAACTGGAAAACATTCTGATGGTCTTTGATGAACTAAACGTGCATTTTGTCTCCTTCACACTTGCTGCCATTCAGGTCACATCTTACCAAGTTACACTGCAAACTGCTTTGCACAGGGACACCAAGAGAAAAATTTATTCAAGTCTGATTTGAAACTACACAACATCGTATCAAAACTGATGGGGTAAAATGTGTTTTTTGTAATTTTTTAAGCTTTAAGATATCCAGTAATACTCAATTCTACAAAAAAACAAAGCTAAACTTCACTCAGACAGGAGCATCTACTTCTGCCATAAGTTTTGAGTCTGATTTTCAAAGTGATAAGTAGCTACAACCCTAGTATTGTATATGACAAGATACACTCCATTTCTTCTAAAGTCAGACCATATGACAACCTCAGATGTTTTTTTTTTAATGACTGTTTAAAATTATTAACATAAGGCTACTCTAAGTATTTAATTTTGGCTCGAGCATCAGAGTATTGGGGCCCTTGAAACTAACAAAACCTATGCAGTCAGATATTCCTATCCATGCAAATGGAAAGTTGATTTAATGTTTCAAAATGTATGCTGAACCTTGCACTAATGTGAAAGCTTGGCAAAGTCAGCCATGTTTGCAAATCACCTTAGGCAGTGTCATGTCAAAACAAGAATGATTCTAGAGATTTTTAAGGGAGGATTTTCCCATCACTGCTGCTGTCTCAGATTCACTAAATGAGGAAGCAAGAATTTAAATTCTTTTGAATATATAATTATACAACTCAAGGTGACCTTCCAACATACTTTATATTTCATCATAAAGAAGCGCTATTAATTAATCTTTCAGCCTCCTATCCATCCCACATTCATGACTACAACAGAATGCCAACTCCAGGCTAGGCACCACTAATATAATGAAATTTGCCTCATGAATTTTGGCTGAAGGTTCAATGGGAATATTGGACGTATCATTGGGGAAGTAGATCCACTTAATCAGCAGCCGTATGAAGATCTCATCTCACATTTTGGCCCTAGTTACTTTTCTTAATGACTGCCAGCTCTGCAAATCCAGTACACATAGAAACCTTCACCTCAAGCCTACTGTTTTTTTAATTCTATTCTCAAGGATGGACTTGAGCTCTCCCAGTATCACTAAACTGGTAGCATACTCAGCTGCCAAAGAAATATAGAATTTCACCTTTGTTCTTGTACCTTTCACTTGACTCACTCGCCCACTCACTCCCTGAGGTTTATTTATGCAAGCTGAATCCAGAAGTCCTGACCTGGGGATATGTTCTCCACTTTGTGATGATAATCTGTGTAAGACTGGTTAAACTCTGAAAGCCTGATTTTGTACAGTTCTTTGGTTTTTTTTCCTTGGGAAAGAAATGGAGCTTGATTTGTCTCCTGTGTCAGGAGATGTGTGTCCTCTGACTTCAAAGAACTCCTAAAATCTGCATGTACATGTCTCTCAGGAAGGAGGGATATTTCAATGGAGAAAAGGGCTATCCACTTGCCTTTTGTGTGGTTCCTTGATACTTTCAACCTTCCCTGACTTTGCTTGCTATGAAATGCATGCTCTGAGAGCTCCAGCATAATCGCTGTTTCAAACAACACACCTGAGTGGGGAAGATGGGAAAAAAAGACTGCACAGAAGAAATTTAATTTCCCTATTTCTCTATTTGCTCAAGATGTCTCAGATGATGTTGTGTACACATATTTTCCTATTCTTTTTAGTTCTTACTTCTTTGATTTTTTAGGTCAGGTGGAGGAGGGAAATGTTACAAGGAATCCGCAGGTATCCATCTTGTTTGACCACTCCTTCCCCAGGACTTGGAGCTAGACCAGCACCTTCTATCTCTGGAATCATGCCCATTGAATGGAGGAAAACCTCTTTCATATCTGATGTAGGATCAGACTGCCCTTAGCCTACAGATCTGAAGATGAGTTGGAGGAGCCATATTACTACCCTACTGCTAAAATAAACTCCTACTGAGTCAATCAGCACATACCTTAGATCCTGAAATACAAAATGTGCAGCTGCACAATTAAACAGATATTAGCTATGAATCTGCATTGTGACTATTTTCACAGGATAAATCTATCACCCTTTTTACATGCCAGTCCAACACCCAGAGCATATAGCTCCTGGGCTGCAAAGATGATTAAGGGACTGGAGCATCTGACATATGCAGAAAGGCAGAGGGAGTTGGGACTGTTTAGACTAGAAAACAGAAAGCCCAAGGAGGACTTTTTTTCTATATATATATATAAATATCTGAAGAGAGGATGGAAAGAAGATGGAACCAAGCTCTTTTCAGTGTTGCCCAGTGACAGGGCAAGAGTAATGGGTACAAACAGACTTGCAGGACATCCCCTCTCAGCATAAGGAAATGCTTTTTTACTGTGAGAGTGACTGGGCACAGCCAGAGTTTACCCAAAGAGGTTGTGGGGTCTCTCACCTTGGAGATATTTAAAAAGCCCCCTGAACATGGGCCTGGGCAGTCTAGAACTCTAGGTGGCCCTGCTTGAGCAGTGGGAGCTCAGACCAGATGATCTCCAGAGATCCCTTCCGACCTCAATCATTCTGTAATTCTGTGATACTATAGAAATACAAATACAGATCATGACATACGGTTGTAATGTAAAACCTCACAGATCCTGAAACAGTTACCATCTGCTTATAGTTTCAGAGGATTTGCACTACTCATCCTCTGTCCATAAGGCTCTCATGCTTACATGTATCTGAACAAACTATATTTCACCATTTACTACCTCTAGGTTCTTTTCTCCAAAGAAATATACTCAGCTCATGTTGTTGTTTCATGCTGAGTTTCACCTTCTATCTGTCTGAACTGGATACTGGTTGATGAGAGGTTGGGTACTTTATTTTATTGACACTGTGTTTCATGTCTGTGCTGCTCAGTAAAAACTGAGATATAAACATTTCTTAAGCAAGCCCCCATGAAAAAATTTTCCCTGGTGCAACTCCACAGACATGCAAAAGCAATGCTAAAAGTATTGTATACAATGACAATGCAATGACATAAAAGACAAATGAGGTTTAACTGCAAACTGGCCACATTACTTCTAGGCTTTACTTTCAGTTTTTGGTCTTCAAAGCAAAGTATCTGTAACTTTTCAGAAGAAAAACTAAAATTTTCATAAAGTTTGGTATTAAAGATAGTGATGAGCACTGCTCTAGTCTGTATTGCAGTAAAACCAAAACCCACACATGCATCAAGGCACAGAAAAGAATTTCTGCAGGTTTCTTGATAGTGTCTGACATTTTGAGCCACTTAGTGACATTCTTGTTGGAAAATAACTTTCTGTTTCTTACACTGACTTATTAAACTGCAGGTAAAATGGATACAGGGAAGAAAGGTCATGTGAAAAAAAAACAGTACTGAAGAGGCAAAAAAAGTCCAGAAATTATCTTTCTAACCAAAATATATTGCAGCACTATCATGACAATTCTAGTGCTGCCAATACAATTGCCATCAAGGGTAGACAAACCTTGTATCTTTCCAGATATTAAGAAGTAACTTTAGTAATTACTATCTGGATTCTTTATGATGGTCCATTTGCTCAATGTGGTGAGAACAGCAGTTGAGAATCCCATCCTCTGCCTTGTTAACAGAGGAACAATAAGAATAATCTCTTGACTACTGATGTGAATATATGCAATATTCTCAGTGAGAAATCAGTATATTGGAAATCCACATGCATTTAGTAAAGTCATACAAAAGCTCCCTAAAATGAAAAAAGCATCATGGGTGGGAAAGGTCCAACTTGCTTTTTGGCCAAGAAGGGCTTAGACAGTCTGGTTGAAGAGATGGCAAGAAGTGTCATAAAGAAAAGCAGTGATTTCACAACAGGTAGCTGCTGCTTTGAAGGCATTAGATAAAACAGGGGAGGTGTTGAAAGAGAAAGTCCATGATAATTTGACATAGTAGAGAGAAAGATGTCAAGGGAAATGATATAGCAGCACTTCATGGAAATGGTGCATGGCATTTTAGAAGCTGCTAAGGTTGTAGCAGTTAAGTCTAGGAGTCTGTAAGTCAGTGTGTACAAGAGCAACAAGGTGACGGTGAATAAAGTAAAAAAGCTAAAGCCAAGAAACATTTGCCAAGGAATCCTGCATTGTGCCACAGAAAACCTGCCAAGCTACATAGTCTGTGACTCAGAGATATATTTAAATGATGGTGGATTTTTTTTTCTCTTTTCATGTTACAAAATACGAATAGCTGGCAAATAATTTTGTCAGATTCTTAGTTACTTGTTAGGAAGAAAATATTTTCATTTTTAGAATTAAAACTAAGTAAGACTTAAAACTAGAATGATGAGATGACTAGAAATAACAATCTGGACTGTCTCACTCACTCCTGTTCCCACCAGTTTCTCTTTGACTGATCCCCTGGACAAGACTATACTGCAGGTATAAAAAGAGAAACCAAGGCAAGATAAAAGAAAGAAAAAAAAAAAGTATTACTATCTAAAGATGAGAAACATTTGCCCCTCTGATAAGTAAAAAAATATGGCACAGTCTAAAAATTTTCTCTGAAACAGGGCACAGCTGACAACATTGCAGGCTCCAGACAGTTTCCCGCTTCCAGTCACAAGCAACTTGTCTCAGCTGTTGTGCAATTCCGAGTTCTCATTTTGAACATTTTTTGTACTTCTCCCTCTCCTTCCCCTTTAATAATATCTTCGTGTGGGTGGGTGCCAGGCACGGCATAGGAAGAAGTTACTTCATGTCGCGCTTATTAGACTTGATCACAAATTGCTCAAAACTTTTAAGAGACTTCTCTTGCTTATAAGAAAAAATATGACATAGATAAACAGTACAGCTGAGGAAACACTCTTCAGCTAAAATCTGAGAGAAAACAGAGTAGCCATCTTGAATTTCTCATCTTAGTCTTTAACAGCCCATTTCTTAAATTCAAAATCTATCATTCTTCAAGTAGGATAATACCACAATCATTAATAACCTCTCTAAGATAATTTGGGCTATGTCATTATTAAACTATTCTCAGAATCAGATCTAATGCATCAAAAAAAATTCCAATAATTATTATTTTCTCTGGAGTTTCTCATTTCACCCTATTTACAGAAGCAGATAAAGGAAACCAGGTAGTTTGTGAAAAACTACTTCAAACTGACAGTGCTGTAGTGTGTTGAATTTGCTCCCCATATTTAAAATGAAGTAAATGAATTCTACATTTCCAAAATGAATTCTACAACTAAAGACAATATTCTGACCCCTAAATCCACATACAGTCTATTTACAAAGAAACATATGGGAATTCTGCCTGAACTAAGAAAGCAAAGTGCTTTCTGAATTGTGTGCAGATAAAAGCCAAGAAGGGAAAGACTCAGCTGGTAGTGCAAACTTGAAGAACACTGTTCATGTACAGGTCCAGAGCTGTCAGAAATGTGGCTGCAAGCTGCAAGCCACTGGTGTGCAAGAGGAAGTAAAATGTAAAAAAAAAAAATAAAAAAAAATTAATACTGAGAGAGAACATAACAAAAAAGACAAGGCCTAACTTTGGCAATCCACTCTGGGGCTGAGATTGCTCATCAGAAGAATGTTGCTTGGTGTTGGTTTTAATAATTAATAATTTGCACTACTTTGCAATTGTATTACAATTATTGTATAACATGGAGATGCTGGACTTCCTGAGGGTTTTTAACATACAGTCTGGGAAGGTTTCACAATAAGATTTTCACAAGAAATTTGCAGATGGATGTGCATGTTCCCTTCGCATGCATAACGGAAAGGGAAAGCTTAGTAAAATGGAAACTAAACAGAGGCACAGCTTTATGATCCAAGTGGGGCCAGCCTATGGTGTTGATTAAAAATACAGCAAGAGGCAAGTGAAAGAGCATATATAAGAGAAAATATAACCACTGTCAAAGCTCCCTTAGGAACAGGGCTAAGGAAAAATCTTTTTCTGGGTGATTAACATTTGCTTGACACTTTTCCTGTAAGCATTGTGCTGCAGGGTTCCAGGTGGCCTTGTAGGAGAAGGATGGGCCTTGTCCCACACCACTGACATAAAGGGAGCTTTATGACAGACATCAATGAGCCCAATGATCAAGTCAAGTGAGATATGGTTTCCTAACCTCTTATAATTAAAGTGAAGGTGATTCAGCAGAAGGATACACACACATATGTGTATCTATATATATAAACTCAGAAAGATGAGTGCAGATACTATCTTTGACCAGAATATGTTCTAATGTGGGCAGATCTCATCTGTTCCTGGGCATTCATCATTTAATACTACTTTTTGAAATGAAAGAGCCTTGATACATTGTGTGTCCTTCACTTATTCCCTCAGCACGCACGTCACAGTTCTCTTATCTTGAACATATACTTCTCCAGAAGATTTGTAGGTTTATTTCACCAGAGCTTGAAGAGTTGTTACCTCAGGGAGCATGATAAAATAGTAAATAAATAAATAAAAATTCTTTAAAAACTGACCGAACATTTCAAGCAATTCTGGAAATACACACACAACTGACCTTGGGAAAAGGGAAAATAAAAATAAAAAGTGTATGGTCTCTGCTTGGAGTGGAAAAAATAAGCATTCTTCTTGTTTGTACTGATGGTTTTACCAGCAATATGTTTAACCATTTGTATGTTAAACACCCACCTCATGGGGGTACACACATGAGTACATGTTAAAATTGCATCTCGTGTCAATCATCAGTTTGAACTGTATCATTTTGAACTGTATCACTAAGCTGCAAGCTTCTGCATTTTTATAGCAAACTGAAAGAACCACTGGTATGACAAATACAATATGGTCATGCTCCTCCCAGGATCACTTATTTTGTTTTCTGTATTCTCTCTCACGGATCTATTTCACATTCCCATACTAAACTTTCATTCTCTAAAACTGTCATGCTTCTTTGCTCTTCTTGTGCAACCCAATTTTAAGAGTTTGAAGGCATTAATTGAACTATGGATTAGATACAGGCTGTCCTATGTGGAAGGATAGGAACCAAGAGGGCTCCTTCCTCCACAGTTCACTCACGTAAGCAATGATGCAAACCAAGTGTGCAGGATGCTGTGCAGGGGCAGTGCACGTGTTCAAGCGGGGTTCAGGAAAAGCCTCACTTCCAGGTCTTTGTGCCTGTGAACAAATTTGCCCTTGAAAAGCTCTAAATCCTCCTTCCAGACCATGTCTGAGCTATTTTTCACCACTCCTTTCATTTAGCTTCTAATTAGCAGACAATGCTTCAAAATGACAAATTTCAGTGTGAAAGTGCTCTTTAATGCTGTGTTTTAAAGAAGCCACTTCATAACATCTGCATCAGAGCAAAGGACCAAACTTCAAGGTAAGCAACAAGAGTTTAAGTCTAGAGTTCCCAGTCTTTAGCAATTACACAAATGAAATGAAAGCAATATTCTACATGAAATATCTACTCTTTTATTCTGTGTGAAATTTCATCAGGAAAATCTATTTAAGTCACAATTTTCAGGCATACAGAATTAATTTTTTGTATTTCCACAAGTTTTCTTACAATGCTTAATGCTAAGATGCCTCTGAGTAAGCTCATCTGTTGCCATTTACCCTATTTACTGGTCTAAAAAACCCTTTTAAATTGAAATTTGCTCTAAAAGTGCTGCTAATGCTGGAACTAGTTTTTATCAAGGGAATATATAACAGGTTTTAAAGTCGGAGGCTGTCTAATTAAAATCCAATTCATGTTCCACAAACTGAATCAATCAGATTGCTTTCCCAGTAAAGCTTTCAATTAAAGAAATTTGTGCCAGTAGGTTATTTTTTCTTGGGATAAGCTCTTTTTAACTAAATGTCTATAAGTGTAAATGTGTATATATTATAATTCTTATATCAGCCAAAGGTCTATGCACTAACTCTTACCTACTTCAGATTCTTTTGTATCGAAGCAGAAGCAAATTAATGCAAAAAGAACAGATATATTGCACGTACTGGTTCACTCAATCTGCCTGAAGATAATTAGCAAATTAACAAGCATATGTTCCCAGGTTTTCCCAGGTTTTATTTCTTTCTCAATAATGCTAAGGAAAGAGCTTCATAGGCTGAAGCATACTCTGTAGATCAAAGACCTTGTACTCTAGATACATAAAACAAAATAATGAAAAAGGATGGTATATTATATTGTTACTCTAACCTTTTTTTTGTGTTTGTTTGTTTTGTTTTTTTGTTTTTTCTTCTTTTCTGAATTCCAGAGATGGGAAGAATAAGACAGAAAGGCAAATATTCAACTATAAAAGCAAAGGAACAAAAAATCTGAAAGACAAAATATTTTCTGTCATCCACAGTAGTACAGTGACGGTGATAATTAGATAACAGTGGCTTTGCATGGGCGCTGAGACTTCAGAAAAGAAAGCTCCAACAGATGTAAAATTTCCATATTTGAAGGGAAATACTGAATTAAAAAAGTTCTATGCAATTTAGAACATAAATTTCTCAATAAAATACAAAATCCAAGAAAAAGGTATTTTAAATTTTTTTTTATTTTTACTCTGGGAAAATGTAGAAAGCTAAGAAAGAGAATCTTTGGGTTTTCTCTCCAACTGGGCTTGAGCTACTCCTGTGGGGTACTGAGTACATGTTTTGATCTATAACCACTTCTGTGGCCCCCATATTAGGTGTTAATGGCACCTGCTGCACTAAGCCTCTCTAAATTTTCAGATAAATCTGAAACATCAGAAGAGCTGCCACCTCACTGCAATTAATATGTCTCATTGCTTTCACCTGTAATAAAACACTCTGGGTCAGAAAAAAAATCTCTGAAAGGGGATTACAGCCCTCCAGACAAGAAAGGCAAGGAAAACATTTCAGTACGAAACAGTAAACTGTTGGTTGAGCAGAGGTGAAATTTCAGCTTCAAAGTTTTTCTCCAGCTGCTGAGTGAGCATCAAAAGACATGAAAGTGGATTAGAAGGATGGTGTGAAGAAAATACTTTATTTTTTAGCAGCTGTGCTCGTTTACAATGAATTAATAAACACCTGCAGAAAACTCTGAGATAAGCATTTAAGGTAGCAAGTATTTATAGTAACCATGGAAAGAAAACCAATTTTTGAAGGCCAGGTAAACCAGCTATAATTTTGCCCTAAGAAATACTTTGTCTCATGTGATACACTCTTGTTACTCAGGCTGGAGAAGCTGCAATATTTATATTCATTGGCCCATGACAGTGCATAGTCATCTGAATTTACCTATTGAGAGCTCTTCAGTTACTTCTGCTCAGCTATTACTGATTTCACATTAATTTTTCCCTCATCATTTGAATCTTAACCAAAACAAAAAGTACATTAATTTCTCATATCAAAGAGAAAAAAAACCCAAAAAATAACTTCCAGATAATGACACTGCTCAGGTGCCACTCTTCCCTATGCAACTGCAGCATTAACACAATCTATGCTGTAGATTTGTGTATGTTTCAAAGTTTCCCAAAAGAATATGGGACAACTTTGATGCTGCTTTGTCATGACTGAGCTATAACCCTTCTTCTGTGTTGTCCATTGCACAACTCCATTGGCTTTTGACACTATTTTAATGGGAACAGCATTTAACTCTGTCTTTGCAGAATGAATGTTTTCTCAGTCTCTGAAGTACTGAGCACCTCTAGCTCCTTAAGCCACTGCACATCTCGAACACTTCCTACATCACCATCTTCATCACCACCTTGACGACCACTTAAAGGAGTTTCCCAAGATCCAGATGGAGTTGCCTTGTCATTCCTGAAAAAAAACCTGATTTGCTCAGAATTAAAAAGTCAGAATTCTCTTCTGAAGTAAGCGAATAACTGAGAAAGAGCTTCCTCTTTCCATGATAAGCCATTTTATGCCGTATTTTTCATACAGCTGTGTCTGGAGTATGCCAAAACCAGAAAGTTTACCAAAAATTCTGTGTGCTCTTTAAACTCCACTCTCACTTTCTGGCAAAGTGCCCTCACCATCGAATTCTTAGAATTTATAGGAGATGAACAACACCTACTTCTCCTTTTGCAATTATTTTTCTGAAAAGGAAAACTGATTCCAAGGCAGGAAAGAAGCAAGCAAGCTTCTTGCCTCAGTAGGTAGGACACCAGGCTATGAAATAGTTCTGACTTTGCATGTGCATGCTCTTTCATTGCTAATGGTCTGATGAGATCAAGTTGTAACAGAATATCTTCATTCTTACAGTGATGATATAGGATTCATCACTGCCAAACAGGCTTAAATTACAGCTACCAATAGCAACATTACTGAAAAATCTCTTGCTACATATGCTTCTTTAAATACTGAAAGCTTGAACTCCAATTATTTAGATATAAAGAGCACTTAAAAATTATTCAGTTGTTTAGAACAGTGTTTATGCTGTACTGACTAACTAAAACCTATTTTATGGACATAATGTAATAAAAGAAGATCTGATAACACACTATAGTTGGTCAAATTCTGGATGATACAGCTGATTGAGTCATTTATCTTTAAGTAACCGATTCAGACTCAGTCAAAATCAATAGTAACTGAATCTTCATGCCAATTTATTCCAGCTCAGTAGAATAAATTAGTGAAAATGACGTTATGCCGTGCATGAAATACTTATTTAACAAATGTCTATATTCCAAAAGCACTTACTACTGACAAACCTGGATATGTTAGGAGAGAAGCTACGAATACGGAGAATATTTAAGTAAAAGAAGAAATACTGCATTAAAGATTGCCTTAGAGTTGCTTTTGGATGGTATGCTTTCAGTGCATCTATAAAAGGAAACCAGAGGACATTATACATGAGTTTCTGGAAGTCATATGGCTTGACAGTGCAGAGCCAGGCTGCTGTTTCTTCAAAGACTGCAAAATGAAGCATGGCACCAGCATAAGAGGTCAGCCAAGCATGTCAGATACTGACATCAAGAGCTCTTGACTTGTCAGATCTTGGTTCTGTCTCTAGCAGAGCCAGCCTACCACGGTGGTTGTGTTTCACACAGACTCATTTGTACAGGGCTGGCATGCCAGCAGGTCAAGCAGAGCATGATGAAAGGTGCCAGCAGTGCCACAGATGTTGTGCAAACAAAAATGCAGGGCAACAACACGTATTTGTATGACAAGGTGAACTGTGGCTTCAAAGGAAAGAAGGACAGGAACCAGTGTGAGCTGTATCCTGCCATGCCTCTTTTTTTTTTTAGTACCCAGCCAACACCAGAACCGTAAGGCCTGATAGCAAGGGCTCCAGCTATGTGTGGGCACCACATGTGCTGCTCCATGGCAGTCAGCACACATGTGGAAGAGGCTGTGGCCACCTCTCTTCCTCCTGAAATTGGGACTCTGTCTAGGTCTTTGACATCTGCAGTTACAGCCAAAGCAGAGACTCAAGGCTAGCTGGCAAGTTCTCTGCAGTGGCCTGAGCCCTGCAGCGTAGGTAAGCATTTCCACAGCATTTCCACCAAGGCAGCAGGGAGCTTCTGCTGAGCACTTGGAGGAATGGTTTTCCAGAAATCTAAATATCAAACTTCTTGCTCTTTCTTTGACATTTTGAGCTCTCCTCTCACAGCCAATTATTTATTTGGTACAAACTAGTACAACACTTCAGAAAGCTGTGCTGCTCTGCTGTCCTTAGCTGTTTTTAAACTCCTGCTAATGTCTTCCCTTTAGGTACACTTGCCACTTCTCTCATGGAGATTTATGACTTTTTTTTAGATGTAAAGAACATGTACCAGCTTCGGTGAGCACCTACCCACGGAGAAGTGCAAAGCTGTTGAAATGAAAAGACACAAATGTGAGACAGATTTGTCCTATATCCATCTGAACTAATACATACTGTTTTTACAACTGACAGATGGTAGCTAATTATTAGATTTCTTTTCTGGATAATCAAACACAGAAAACTCAGTAAAGCTGTGCAGATCTAAATTTCTGGCTAAACACCCAATTTGGAAAGACAGCCCACACTTGGAAGCTCAGCAACATGAGACATAGTTAAAATCTAGTGTTTCTACGCCCCCCCCTGGAGTGCACCATGTCCAGGGAAAGATCCTATATACCCACGTGGGAGTTTAAATACTTTTTTGGTAGCCATTTTCTTATGAAAGAGGAAAGTAAATAAAAACAATATTTAGCTCTGTTATGAGTCAAACAAAAGCATGCAGAGCTCCCCCTGTCCAAACTCTAGGCAAAAAGCAAAGCCTCTCTTAGCCAGGATCCTGAAGAAGGAAGCTGTGTGAAAGAGCCAGGAGACCCTTTCAAAAGGAAAGTCTTTGGGCAGCATACAGCTGGCTGTCCCTCTCTGGGGTGGAGAAGAAGGAACATGGGTAACATTACTCTGCTTCTCTCCTGTCCTCTGGCTGGTAGAGTGACCACTGAAAGCCATCTGCTGCTGGGGAGACCATCAAAGCAGCACTCAGGCATCCCCCAGGAAGGAACTGGGCTTTGAGATGCCTCAGAAGACATGAAGGTGCTGCATCTTCACAACAACTGCCAGCAGCTGAGCCAAGCAGCTTGGCATGAGGGAGCCAGGCATTTCTGCTGCCAGCTGTATTCCCAAATATCCATTACAAATGCTATGATGCTCACTTAAGATCAAGGGCTTGCAAATACCTACATCATGACTGACATGTTATGGTCTTTCTCCTAGCCACAAGGTCTTTTCCACTGACCTCTGGACAGGCTAATTTAGATTGTCTCAACCTGGAATATCACCCCCCTGAGGAATGTATATTTTTTTAAGGTTGACATATTCAGGGAGTTTTATAACTAGTGCTGTGCCACCTGCACATGAAGAAGCTCCAGGAAACGTTCCAGGAGGGGAGCTCCCTTGTCAGCTCTCACTGGGCTTGAGCTGTGTGTGGCTGCTGGCTACCAGTCTGGAGCTACCTGGCCATAGTCCCTTGGCCACTATCTGGCCTGACAAGCTCCCACACCTGAACATAACAGTGAAATTAAACTTGGACAACTAACACGGCTTCTGTGGGTCTTCCTACCCCTGCCTTAAGGTTCCTTTCTGGGTTTTTTTTGCCATGGGTAGTGACAGTTTTTGGTTTCTATGGTTTATCAACCGTTTCCCTTTCCGACAGATCTATTCCTCTGACAGAAGGTCTGGCACAGCTGGAAACTAGAAGGAAAACCACAAGTTAATGTGGCCTGGCACTCACTTACCACTCATCTCCAGCCACACACCGATACAGTTACTGGATCTGACTAACAGCTATCAATAGCCCAACTGTAGACACTCAGAAAGATATTGTTTAAAAAACACGTGAGGGAAAATGTTTGCTAAAAACAAGGTATTTCACTATTAGTGGGGTGATGCTGTCTTGGAAATTTACATCTATTTTGTACTCGACAGTGTTATTATTCTGACTGTTTGCCCTTCTCTCCACTACTGTGCATTTGTCCTCTGCCCAAAGCCAATGGGAGTTCTGCCTCTGTTGTCAGATTAAACAGAAAACAATTCTGCTTATCTGAAAACTGGAATAACATGAACAAGTGCAGTGTTCTGTCTTCCTTCAAGTTCGAAGCAAAATGTCATTGTTGTTTCATCAGATCATTGAGGTGAATAAGCTAAATTGTGCCTTCGGTCCATGAAACATATAAAATGCTTGAAAATTTTTGTAATAGGCTTGCCACTTATGTAGGGAGGAAGAAAAAATCCTGTTTTATTAGGTCTGGTTTGGAAAAACCATCAGCCTCCCACACATCCATATGCACATGAATGGCAGAAGAATAAAGGAGGAAAAGTGCAAGGCACAGAATTTTGAATGCTGACAAGATCATTCCAAGGAACAAACTTTCACTCAGTACAGTTGGTCTGGACTGTAGTGAACTTTTATGGAACTTGCAACTTAAATCATTCTTGCAACAAAACAAGATAATTTCCAAAAATGGCAAAAACAAACTCAGGCCAGAACTGTACAGTACCTTGATTCAAAGGTTGCAAATCAAGCTGTGTAGCTTTTACAGTTCTAAGCTGCAACATCCACCTTTGCTTGTTAGAACAAAGTCAAAACAGGAAAAAAAAAAAGTTGTTGTTTTCATTTTTGTGCTACCAAATCTAACTGTGAGCAAGCAGACAAGTGAATGATTAAACTTTTGAGCTCTTGGCCTACTAGATACGTTGCTTTAAGGTTCACTGGAAAACACCAGATAATACGATTGCAAAGTCTGTGTTTAAAACTGCTGCATGATAAAGAGAACAGCTCTCTCTTAAACCATGTTTGCCAGTTTATACAGAAAACCCAACTTGTAATCAGCATTCATGGCTCAGTATTTACTCAGTTGCTTTTGCTGAGATGTATCTACTGTCTTTGTATTATTATACCTTCCCTGTATTATTATACCTAACCTGCCAGTTATGCATCCTTTTTTTTTTTTCCCCACAGATTCCTGGATTCCTCTTCTGCTCCCTGTATTTCTCTCTCATTTCCAACATAAGGAAGATTTGAATATATGTTGGAGATCTCTTATTTCTCTGCTTTTGAAATGCATTTCAGAAATGTGTTAGAAATAAGAGCACAGAGCAAAAAAAGGAGGGTTAAAGCTAGGAGTTTAGAGAAAAGGTAGAAATTTACCATATGAAGAAACACAGGATCTAGTAGGCAAAGCAAAATACTCCTACTGCTGTTTAGCAATGGTGCCTGCTTAAAACAGTAAAGACCAAATTATCAGATATGAAGAAAGAATGAAACTGCATCCAAAATGAGACAAAGACATGTCATACAAGTATTCCTCACAATTTTGTACATGGCTGTATTGATATTTTAAAGTCTCTTTGTTATCTTTAGAGTCTCTTTTCAGATTCTGTTCATGGTACTATTCTTGCATGTGCAGAAAAAGTGAAACAAAACTGAAGTCTTCATTACTATCAGACAAAGTTGCCTTTCTTTCACTTGTGTTCTTTATGACAAGAATTTAATCTGCAATATCCATACACCTAGCAATAAGTTAAAAACCCAGTTTGGTGACAATTCACAGCAGTGTGCAAAACAACTCTTAAAGTAATTTAAATAAGGCATGGAATTCTTCCCTACAGATAACCTGATGATTTTTCCATTTCCTACCCTATAAATCATACTGAGTATAAATCATACTGAGTTTTTTTTATGGCACGTTATATGAATATGTAGTATCTCTCTTATGGTACTGGCCAAACCAAAGTCTCTTCAGTTACATCTGTTCCTGCACCAATGCACTTGGGCTACAGCAGGAACATGTGCTGTACTTTAAAAAATCAGCTGTATAATAAATTGCATAGAATTTTGCTGCTAATGTTCCAGTATATGATACTTTATTGCTAATGACACGCTTTATAACAAATATTTCTCTTCCCCTCAATGCTTTGGATAAATGAACAATATTAATGGAAAACATTTTTAAGTAATGACATAGTTACTTAGTCTGAATGGAGGGTCACATAGCAGATATAAATCCTCTTGTCAGGTATGCATTTGCAAAGGTTACAGATTCATTGTCAGTTCCTCAAGACCGTTCAACAGCAAAGCAACTCATCAAAGCTACAAGGAATGACTGACCCAGGGGATGTCTGGAGGACACAATACTTTCACTCTCCAAGCAACTCTTTGCAACGGCAGAATTCTTTATGAATCACTTGCCCCGAAGCCCAGTGTCTTCTCTACTTCATTCTCCAGATGAAGAACATGCTTAGACAGTAGCAAACCTGTAGCTCTGCTGTTCAACACACCTTGCCAGATGTATACCTGATTTTTAAAAAGTGCAACTTTAAAAGACTACACCTGTGAGAGGCTAGTACCTACAGGAATATCTAAGTCAGACCAAATGAATGCATGATGAAACTGATGCAAGTTAGAAGTACAGACTGAGGGATGAATTGGACTGCAGATCTTTTCTGAGATAAAAGCAGTCTGCCTTATTCATAAGTTCCAGAGAACCTGTAGATTCTGTTAATAGTTACCACTTGGTAGCTTGCTGGTGAAAAATGTATGTACCCTTTTGTATGGATGAGGATTCACATAAAGTAGCTCACATACTTATGGCCTGATTTCCCTTGAAACTACTTTTTTTTGTGTGTGCGTGTGTGTGTTTGTGTGACATTTGGTAGACAGGTAACAACAATCACACTAGCAGAACGGCTTAACTTCTTGAAAATATAGCTTGAATACACTCTTGCTTGTGCTGCATAGTTTCAGGAAGACCAGAAGAGAGACACTGAGAATTGCAGCCTAATCTCTTTGTAAGTTCTTCAAGCTCTTCACATCTCCCCCACACACTGCAGCCCATATTTTGAATGAAAGTCTCACAGACCTGGGAAGTTACCTGCTGAGGTTCATTTCACAGATAAGACAACTGAAACATTGTACAGGATCACTGAATGAATTGCAAGGAATGAAAGCTGGGACAACACTATGTGATACCCTCTCCTCATTGCCAGTCTGCAACATAATCTTTTACAGAGCTCACTCCACCTAAGTGCTATGCACATTACCACAGATCAGCTCTGCCACTCTGTGCCACTCTGTCAGACATTGTGCCACCATGTCACACTGAGCTGTCTCTAGAGGTTACAATCCCCTTTGAAGTCAGAGTTAATTTCAAGAATGATTTCAGTGAAGCCAAGACCTCACCACACAATCCAGATAAAAAGAATTATTCTTTCACTCCATGATGGAAGTCCAAACTTTTCTATCCTGCTTCAGGTTTTGGAGACAGCTTAAAAACAGGTATTCCTCTTACTTGTCTTTTTTCTTCTGCATCCACTTTATCATATCTATCCCACTAAGAATTAACTTAAGCTGCACAGGCAAATTCTCTTCCCTCACTCACAAGTAGAGGTGGAATCCAGGGGCAGGTGGGTCTTCCATTTCCTTCTACAAGACTGATCCTGCCACCTGGTTCTGGAGTTGACACAGAAAAGTAAACATGCAATGGATATGATGGCTACATTTCAATCTTTACTAATAACGTATGGCTCATTTGGAAAGGGGAATAAAAATTTACTATATTTTAATGAGAAAGATACTTTGCAATTACTCAGTGATGTAAAATTTTGTATCTAAGAATGGATAGGTGTACATTGCTAGTTGCATGTATTGCTAGGTTTTTTTAAACCTGTAAAATGTTTTGTGATTAAAGGCTGCTTGTAGGTCCCAAATACAGTGCTCACATCATAGCCTGTTCACCAGACAAGGCTCTAATCTTTGATTTTATCACATCTGTACACATTACCTAGAGCAACAAAGTCCTGGGCTAACGGCTTTCCCACACAATGATGTAACTCCTCTAATTGGAAAAATTTATACCTTTGAGAGATGATTTATATGCCCATAGCTTGTTTCTCTATGTCCATTGTTTGTGCCCACAAGGGAACTTGTCCCATCACAGGTATTTTAGTAGAGCTGCACATCTCTTATCTGCTGCTACAATTTTCAAGCATAGTTTGTAATGCAGTTACTGTCTCACACAGATTAGGAGCTGGCAGAGTGAGATGAAAAATGAGACAACTGCTAAAAACATGATTTAATATTTTAAAACAAATAAATAATAATCTCATGCTATTTTTGTCAGTCCTGCGGCTTACAAAAATTCTGGGACTGATGATCTTACCAACAGCAGGCTGATTAAATCACCATGGGACTGGTACATGGATGGTCTCAGTAAGAATCCCATGTGTATGGAATTAATTTCCCACCCAGCTGGGTGAATCTTGGAGCACGGAGATAATATTGTTTTGGTTTTGTACTGGGGAATCAGAAAAGGTTTTCTGGGAGAAGACTGTCAAGTTTTGGGTCTGAATTGGTACCTGTAATGTCTGTGAAGTTTTGCACATGTGGTCACAACACTAGCCATGTCAAATGTATGACTTCTTCCATTTGACTGGGCTGTGAATATAACGTAAGCTACAAAAACTGATGGTCTTTTCTGATAATTTATTCTATATTGAGAGTAAATATTTGCTCTATATTTACTAAAATGGAAGACAAACTTGCTTGTGCAGTCTTATAGTTAAATTTGTTTTATAGCTAAATCTGTTATCTTAGTTATAGTTAAATCTGAAATTATTATATAGATATCTGGCTCATTAGTCCCACATACACATCTACTAACACCCTAGTCTGTGCAGGATGCAAACCCCATAGGATTGTGGGTTTGAAGAATGGGCATTGAAACATTTTGATATTTTTTCCCATGACTGCCTACTCAGAAAAGAGTCCAAGACTTTTGATAGCTGATTTCTTTTATAGATAATTTAGTCCAGATTCGTATTTCTGTCTTATTGCCCTCTCATGCTCATTCACCTTGATTAAATATTGCCTAATTCAGCCAAGAAGAGAGATAGCACTTCTTCCTTAAAACCCTGGTTCGTGTCTTCCTGCTTTGGAGCCATCCACGGTGCTTGAGCCAGCTGGAAGGGTTTCATGGAAACAGACATAAGGGGATGCTACTCCCTTGTTTGCCTTTCTCTAGTACGTCGTGCACTGAGTAAGTGGTACAAGCCCTCTCCTAATGGCAAGGAAAATGCTCAGCCTTAGAGTGAAACTTTTTTGTAAATAATCCTTATTTTTACCTAAAAATTAAAAAAGTACCAGTCTTGCTGTGCCAAGGGATGCCCCTATACCTCCAGGGCCCTTGTCAATCTTGCCAGTTGTATCTCTGAAGGATTCTGTGATACAGTAGCAAGCCATAGCATACCTTGCAGTTTTACTTACTGGTTATTATTATCAATACACCATCAATTTCCAATCTCAAAGAAAACAGTCACTGCAAAAATACATTTACGCTTTTGTTGGATAATGTGTCTTGAAGTCACTGCAACCTTCTTAACTAGACAGGAAATTTGAAAACTGAAGCCATCAGGTAAGGACATTTTCAAGTGATGCTTTATTTGGGTGTGTTCTCATCAGCAATGCACATGAAAACACAGGAAAAGATGCACAAAACAGAATTGTTTCTGTATACATAGCACATACATTGACTACTAAGCAATTTATTGCTGATCTGTAAGTAGAATAGGATCTTTTGGAATCTGTGCAAGAGGTTTCAGGATACAACCTTTGTGCATTCATGTATGCAGAAACATGTAAATCTGCAGAGTAACTAAAATGTGCATGTTTTAAATATAGCTATGACTTTATAGAAACCTGAGACTGAAGGAGGACCAGAGTCTTCACCTGAAAAGTATCATCTGAATCAACCAAGATGAGAGAAATGTTCAGATTTACCTCAGGGGTATCTAGACAGAAATAGATATATTTTATTTTCTGAATCTGTGAATTCCTTTATACATTTAGTTGTATTTCAGATCTATTTCTTAAGCAAACACTTTGTTTGCTCTTTTAAAAACTGTTTGGGATTAAGGGTGATTTATTAAGATGAGGTGCCTTCCTCTAAGAGACATGCCAATCTGTAAGAGGGACCAGACTATTCTGGTGAGACCAGAGCTCACCTCTCTCCAACACTTGTCCAAACCTACAGCCCTTTGAGCGTGTTTGTAAGACCCTAGAAAACTGTATTCCAGCAAGCTCAAATATGCTGAAATGAATGACAGAGCTTTAAAATCTTTCAAAGGGAAAGCAAAAGAGAGTAGGGAAAAAAGGTAACAAGTACCCAGTGAAACAGTAAAAAGTAAAAGCTGTCTTAATGTCAGACCAAGATCTAGCTTTAGATACACTCGTGTACTCTTATCCTATCAACACCAGCAGAAATGTAGACTGGTGATGACCCAAGGGCACTACCACTTTCCAGCAGAAATGGTTGTTGCATTTATTTAATCTTTTGGAAGTAATCCATGGAGTTTGCAAAATTTTACAGTTTATTGCTACCAAGGTCACAGTAACATGGGTTTTCTTTTGCAATCCATCAGAAGAATCGGAAAGACAACATATATCAGAGAGGATTGCAACATTAACCCAACACAACGGTCCAGGGAGATAGCATTTGGTGCTGTTCATTTTAGAGTTATGGCAATGAGCCTTGAGATTAGTCTTCCAGATCATGCCTCTTTCTATACTGAAATATGTGAAAGCCATATTGTTTCTAATGAAACAACATAGTACATACAGACTTGGCAGATTCCTGATCTCTACAGTTTTTGACAGCCTCCCAAATTTAGGACTGAGAATGTCAGACTGACCCTGCATTTGGCAAGAATAACAGAAGTCCTGGTTTTATCAAACTCTGCTTCAAGTCAGATCTCATTTCCATTAAAAAAAAATAATCTGATTTTGTAATATTAGCGTAATATTTGCATTTCTAAACAAGTAGAAAACCTAACTGTCTCTAATTGAATTTACTGTGTTCTATTTGGAGAGTCAGTGAGGCTCATACATCATAAACGGATAAATAAAGCTGAACTGTTGGTGCTTGTATATGGCAATATTTCTCAACTGTCAGAATACTGAAAATTAAATAAGAAAAAAAAGAGTTTTGAGCGTATAATAAAGTTCTGTGTTCAGTTTTTTTGTCCTGTATCACTTATATTGCAAATGTGGAAGTGAAGTTGTTGACTCTGCTATTGAAATCAGAAAAAATATCAATGGTTTAATGCTATTGTGAACTTGGCAGCTTATGGGATAAGGCAAAATCTTCAAAAGTTTGCAATGGAGGAATTAACCGACACTCCTATAATCTACATGCTTTTTTTCTCTCATCTTCTGACCTCATTTCTGAGTCAGAGACAGAGAGGGTGGAGTATAATAATTCTACCCAGGCCATTTGACCAGGCAAGAAGCCCAAGAAAAATGATTTTTCCATATACTAACATTATTAAGTAGTAGAATCCCAAAGTTATTTTGCAAGACTTCAAATAGAATTTTGAACTTCACATTTTGTAAATTAAATAATTGTTTCTCAAGGCCCTTGCAGTATGGCTTCTCCTTGGAAATTATACTGATCTTAGTTCTCAGGCCATTCAGTGTATCATTTTCTTTCACATTTCCTTTATGTATATTCTTTGATTTCACAGAGGGTGTTACAAAATGCTATCCAGTTCCTACACAGAGGTCGCACAAGTGATAACACCACACATTTTTGCAGTAAGCTCTACCAAAATGCATGTGATTGGGTTAATATTGAGGCATATTTACTTTGTTAAGGTTCTTAAAGGTTTGGTCTGCTTTGCACCCGATGTGGAACAACCTCCACATTAGTGTTCTTCCATGAGGAAAGACCAGCATGCAAGTGTTCCTCTCATATTCACAACTCCTCTGCACCCAGATGTCTGTAGCCAGACATTTCTGATAGCCAATTTGATCAAATCAGAAAAAAAAAAAGTCTTTTTTAACAAAAAACTTTTTTTTTTATTTTGTAGCTACATTTAACATTTCCTGGTATCTGTTCCCTTACACTCAGGATAAAATCTTGTTTAAAAAAAACCTTACTTGTTTCCTACTTCTAGAAATGAGCTTTACAGTGCCTTCTGAGATCTCAAATATGCCAAGAGGAGAACACAAACAAACACCTTACCCTCCAATGCACAAACTCCAGAACAAGAAGAATCTGCTGACCACCACACCCAGATTTCCTCAGAGTAAATTCTTTCCAGGACTTAGCTTTACTGAAATTGATCAACAACCTCTCTAGCTCACTTTTATCTGCATTTGGATTCAGATGTGACAGGAACACTACAATGCTCATCCAAGCTTTACCAAGAGCTGAGGCAGACTCCCACCAAGAGAAGAGTCAAAGATGACAATAAGTATGAATTTGCACTGGTTATTTACATTTTATGATACAAGTAAAACATTCTAGCAAGCCTTGCCAATATGTGTGATCCAGTGTATTGCACAAGACGCTACTGCACATTTTTTCAAATGAAAAACATGAAGAAAATAAAACTGTATTTCTTACTTTCGACGGAACATTTCTGCAAATATGCAGCCAACACTCCAAAGATCAACTGGTGTTGCATAGCTGGACTGAAGCAAAACTTCAGGAGCTCTATACCACAACGTAACAACCTGTAAAACAAAAAAGGATGTAAGAGAGAGCATGCTTTACTATAGAATTACAGCCTCGTAAGTGTAGTATATACAGCTGACATTTAGTTATATCCAAACTGTAAAATCTCACAGATTGGGGCAAACTGGATTGACCACTTCATAGGAAAGGGTTCTATATGGAAAACTGCAGTATGGGTAACTGTGGTGCTGATGAGTTGGGAAGTGAGACCACCTCTTGTCAAGAACAGTGCAGGTCAGGGTACAACAAAAATACATCGTCGGAGTATGGTGTGATACCATAATATCACAGCACACAACCAGAACCATTCTTTGAAGCTCTTTTACAGTGTACAGACCCCAAACACCTTCCAATGGAGATTTGGACTCTGTATTGTTTATAAAACAAACGGGGTTAGCTCAATGGCATGAGCCAACCTGGATTAACATGTCTGACCTGTCTCAAAAGGTCCCTCAGAAGAAACTGAAGAAATCGAAACTTTACTTTTTATCAGTTGGACACAGATTAAGTCAAAACCCTCCCCAAAACTGTCCCTTGCCATCGCCATCCACTGTGGTTTCCTTACACATCTAGGTACCTAAAACTGCCAGTTTTCAACTAAGCAACAGAGCCCAAGGATCCTTGGCAGGTTCCTGACTTTTATAGTTGCCATCTCTGCCCACGTGCTACTGGTTGTACTAGCACTAGCCTCTACAATTTACTTCCAGACACTTTTTCCCAGGGACATATGCCACATAAAGCATCTGCTTTAAGCTGCTCTTTTCCTGGTGGTCATGTTGCAACATGTTGTAGAGACTCAGTGGGAATTTTACTGGCACTGCCTCATGAATGTACTTTGATGAGTCCTGCACATTGGACCCACAACAGAGATGGGATGGTTTATATTTATCCTTTTGTTTCCCACAAGTAGACCAAATACAGATGAGGCTGACCCTATCTTCAGTATATTTACTGAAGAACACAAGGAACTTCTTCAGTCTTATGTGAGCTATTATGCTACTAGAATACAAACTCAGAGCCACAGAAGTATCCTACTCCTGCACGCAGTTAGATAAATACCAATATTTTCTTAGTGTGTGCTATAATTTAAATGTCTGACAATCTGGGGGTGGGAAGGGTTGCAACAATTACTGTTTTGTTTTGTTTTTTTTCCAACGAACACAAAGGTAGGAGATGCAGCATTATGAAGGAGAATGAAAGAAAGCAGAAACACTGAACAGGAACAAGTCCAAAAATAGGAATGAAAATAACATTAAAAGTTCTGTTAAGTAGGATAGTGAGTTCTGAAACTCAAGACCAGGAGAAACAAATGTGTAAGAAGAGTGGGTTTTTTTTAAATGATTCAATCTAATTGTCTTCTGAGCAAAACTAACAATGGGAGTAATCAGTTGAATTTGCTGGTCAAAGCCAGCTGAAACAAAAGCAAATACAACATTTATTACAATCATTACATGCCCTGACAGCCTTTGGAGCTCCTGAATGGCTATTGAAGGGAGGTTCACGGATATTTGCACAAGTGGTCATATTTGCTAACAGTCCTCTTAAGCACTTTGATCTCTATTCATAAAATTTGTTTTTGAAACAGTTCAATAACATAGTGCAAAGTACTGCACTGGCAAGCTAGAATTCCAGATACCCATCCACAGGACAAGATTCCTGTGTGGAAGTTGGTCAGTCTTTAACTCTGTTTGTCTTGTTCCTGATTTGGTACCATACCAGTGATGTTGGCATATTTTCCAGAATATTTACAAAAAGTAGGAAAGTTTCTTCAAAGATTTGCTCCAAGGAAAGAAGACAAATATAACTGCAGGTCAGGGATTTTTACTAGAGCTGCCCTATCTCAGTAAGACAGAATTTGCCCTAAAGCACATGTATATTTTTGCTGATGCAGGTATACCACTTAAATGGAATTGCACTTCTACTCCCTCAGTGTGTTTCTGTAAAAGCTTACTGAAGAAACATAGCTTTGAGACATTAGATATAGCAATTTCAACCTGTTATTGCTTGTCGGTGGCTGGGAGCAGTGTCAGAAGCAAGAGCTGTGTGATCTCTGATCTGCAGGAATACCACCAAACCTCATGATTCCTGGTTTAAGATTCACACTGCTCTTCCCACTCAGAGTGAAAGAGTGCTTTATTTCTCCCCAATCCCACTAACCCTACCACATTAAGGCTCTGCATTCTCACAGGCAAAGGACTGGGGGATGTATGGGTGTGAGTCAGTTTGAATACTTCTGACAGAGTATGTCCCAAACTCAGGTCCTTTTTATTCCTAGGGGAATGCATCATGGGACAGCTGCTCCTTTCCTGACAGGAGCATTGGAGCTCTTGGCTGATCCCTGGGTGCTCACTCAGGGGAAGCAGTGCTGGTTTTGGAAGGCTGCAGAAGCGTGCAGTGTGTTAGCTGCGGCTCCCACGTGACCCCTTCCTGTCATAGTGCATGCGTACACAGGGGACTGGGAGATTTTAGTTCTGAGTAATTTGGAAACTTAAAGCTGTAAAAATCCAAAATAATATTTCCAGAGTCTAACAGTTATATTCCAGAAAATGCCTGATTGCTTTATAGTCAAGGAGGAAGTAATCTGTGTTGAGCTGTTTTGATATACTCTGTCATTACTGTGTAATTATAGAAGTGACCAAGCAGCCTTTTTGGTTTGTAATTTGTAAGTCTGTGTTTCAAAATGTGAACCTGAAAGGGATCAAGATGTACTGAATGTCAGTTTGCACACAAGTAATGCCACAGATGACTCCTCCAGTGGTCAGGGTCTTCTACTGAAAAGCACAGGATGATGCACACAATGCAGTGGTTTTGACAGAGTTTCACACTCTTTTTCTCTTGCCATAGAAACCAAGAAAATATTTGTGGACATTCCATTAACATCTGCAGATAAGTAGAAATGAAAATTATTCTGAACACAGGATATGGTGAGGCTGAATGACTAGATCATTGCTTCCTCTTTAGCACAGTTCTGACTTAGAATGAAAAAATGTTTTGCTTAGGTAAGCCACACCACCAGTGAGAGAGAGCGCCCATGATGAAGAGCTGCTTGGTAAAGTCTCCTATTTAGGATGAAAAAAGCTAGCACCTGAATCTGTATATTTCACTTAAATTCTGCCTCTCCTGAAAACTGGACACACATGTAATGTGGTGATCACTCTGTAGGAAAAGGAGTTCATGCTCACATGCTGACAGAGATCTGAAATTCAGTGCAACACTCTAAAATATTTTAGAGGTTGTAGGCTTTAGTGACCATGTCACATTTTAGTCCTTTCATTTAATAAACTTCCCTCCTTTGCCTCTTCTCATTTCTCCTCACCCTGCCTGGCCTCTTCAGCTCCTCTCTTACAACCAGCTGGGTTGCTTCCAGCTGCCCCCCCCCACCTCCTTGTTCCTCTCCTCTGCCTTTGTCTTCCTGCCACATGCCAGTGGCCCCCCTGACAGCATCACCCAACATGCTGAGCCTCCTGCTGCTCATGTGCAAATGCCCAGGTGGACATGGCCTGCTGCCCCACCACCTCCCCTGTGCTCTGCCTCCCTCACATTCCCCATCTGCTCCTTTACACCCTCGAGCTCCCCAGAATTTCACACCCTGTCCATTCCTCATTGCCTCCAAATGCGCCATTTCCCCTTCAGCTTTTCAGCTCTCCCTGCATGTCCTGAGGATGCCCTGTGACATTTGTATTTCGTAGGTCAAGCTACATAGTAAAAGATTAATTCATACACTGAAAGGAGTACGTACCTAAGGCAGTAACTATGATCCTTTTCCAGTACACATTTTATGTTTCCACAACCCAAATAAATCGGAAGATATTAGATTAGAATTATGTCAGTAGCAGCAGATCACTGCTTCTAACAATTCAAATGGCAATAAATATATGCAGCACTTCAGGATGAAAACACATTAAATGTTTGTCTGAGAGGCATTAGAAAAGAAAAACTGAAATTCTACTGAGTCTGTGTCTGACCCCTAAAGAAGGAAATGTGCTCAGTGACAAGCAAGGGGAGATATGCATTGAAAGAGGAAGGATAACTTTATTTTAAATTAAAGCTTTATGCCTTATTATACCTGACAGATTTTGCTATCTGGGACCATCTAGCCCCAGGAGCTTCAATCCTGCACTTCATGATACCTGTTTCTTATGAAAAATCTATTAGTGGAAAGTATCTGCACGCTACCATTGTGAACACAAGATCTAGGCATTGTGTCAGTGTAATTTAATTTCCATTTACTTTACAGAGATGATTTTCACTTTTGGTTAACTGCTTAATTTAAATGGATCTGTACAATATACAGCCCTTTCCAAATATAGTCACTGTCTGAACAGCACACATTTCAAAAAAGACAAAGACAAACAGAGGTTTAGGGATGGGTTTGAGTAGCACAGACACAAAAGACTACATTCTGGTTTGCCACAGACTTTAAGTACAGACCAATCCTCAGTTGCACAGCTACTAAAACAAAGCAAGGATCAGACTGTAACACAGTGGCTAAGTCTGTGCTAGGAAATTAAATAGGACAGGAAGTGTTCCTTTGGCACTGAGACTAACAGGCACAGAGTGGCCTATGTCCATATGATTAAATTCCCAGCCTCCCAAAAAAGGTGACCACATGGAAACTGCTTCTTGGGAATGGTCTTTGGTCCGTGCCTAGAAACTGTCTGGGGAAAGGTTGGTTGGCATGACTCAAAACCATGCCAGGAACCATCCTAATAATTTAACAGTATAGATAATTGAGCCTCAGTACCCACGAATGTTTCTTGGCACTCTTTATTCTACTAGCCAGCGAGTCATGCTGTGACCCCAGGTCTTCCTTTCACTCCAGAGAGAAGACATTTTGCTGTGCTTGCCTCACCTCTGATGATTCAGAAGGGGATCCAGGAGGGTGATGGGGTGGGGGAGGCATAGCCCACCCCTCAGCTCACTCAGCAACTGTTCCTTTTCTTACCATAAGTGTGTTGTAGAGGTCAGATGAACACATGCTGCAACAGTCTACATTCTATGAGGAGAATCTGACCCACATGTAGACATCTCCCTTTTAGACATCAAAAGCTGGATGAAATTAATTATACTCTAATTAGTTCTGAGGGGACTTTGAAGAGGCCTATAAAACCTTTTAGAATATTAGCTTTCATAGAATTCATGCCACAAAAGCAATTAGCAGTATGCTTAAATTCATACAAAGCATCCTCAAATTCAAATAAAATCTTCTTCCAAATGTTTTGCTTTTCTGATTGTGGTTTTACTGTACTCCTTTTGGTGCTGATTTCATTAATTATATTTGCCATTAGACAGTGCCTCATTTCATTGCTTAAAGCATTTCAACATCGTGAATGATTATTTCTGAGGTTTTTTTTTAAGTTGCCTAACATGGTTCTTAAATGCATTTATTTTGTTCAGTTCTCACTAGCAGAGCTTTCACATTATCTTCAGAGCATGTTATATTTATTTAATCTCTTTTGTTTTGAGTAGTGCTGATTTCACTTTTAGATAACTGTTTTCTGTTCCATCACAGAGACAGGTATGGCTGGAAAGAACATTTCTTTCTTAGAGAAGGTTGACCATATTTTGTTTATAGAAACAGTTAAAATAATTTCCCTTTTAAAGTAAAAGTAAACCAAAATACTCTGGTTCATTTTAGAGACCACTTTATTTCCTGAAAAAAGGTTTTTATATATATAAAAGACATCCTTTCAAGTACTATAGGTACCAGGTATAGTGCACATGGTAAGAGTAACTCTATATCTTTCTTCACATTTGTCTCTGTTTTAGGCACAAGCTTAATTGCTTTGTCAAAAGTGAAAGGATTGTTGCTATTACCTCATTAGGTAACCATCAAGCAAAAAATTACCTATTTATAGAAGACACAAATCTTGATCACATGTACCCTCCAGTATCAAGTTGTTATTTTAGAATGTGATCTCCTCTTCTTGATGCTGAAGCATCTGTGCTTTGAAGAAAGCAGGATTTAGCATCCACTGTAACATAACTTGACAAATAAAGAAGCCATTCATTTCTTTGATGTTTTATACCCCAAAATAACAAGAATTTTGCTTTTTTATTTCTAGGAAGAAATAAAAACCACATAACCCAGTGTGATGGTGTTGCTGAAGAGTATTTCTAGGTACATCCGCTGTCAGTAGGAGTGCACATGTGTCTGTGTGATTGTACATCACGCGTGTGTACGTAAAAATCAGCAGAGGGTGTTTACCTACATTCAGTGGTTTTTACCTCAGAAGTCTCTATGCACCAAGAAGCTGTGTGCAATAGCTACTAGAAGGAAAAATTGGCTCTTATATGAGGTAATATTTTCAACCATTAGTGATAATTCAGAACAGAATTCATAATTAATACAAGGAAATGTATTTCCATTAAGCAGAATATTTAATAGAATTCTCTACTGACACCATGAAGAGAACATTCTGAGAGACTACCTGGAATTTCACTTGAAAAGTGGTTTATCTTTATATGAAAAGGAAGAAGCAAAAATAGTATCAGCAACGCTGCCCTACCTGATTCAGAGCCCACAGAAGTCAAAGAAAGACTTGCCAGGGCTTGTAGTGTATTAAAACCAAACCCATGATGCTCTAACCTCTCAGCTGCAGAGCAGCTTTCTATGGAATATGGGACAGTCCAGTTCTTTACAGAAGTGGTCAGCTTTGCATGCAATGAGACTTGTGCTGATATTGCAACCTACAGAGATACATGAGAACACTGAGAGAGACAGGCTTAAAAAAAAAAGAAAAAAGAGAAAAAAAAGAAAAAAAAAAGCAGCCATTCTTCAGTTATACGTCAAGACTCTCAATAATCAAATGAAATTTAGAGACTGAAATGGCATATTTAGAGACTGAAATGACATTCTATCCCAGAGCTGAAACAAACACAAAGGCAGAAAGAAATAAACACCATTGGCTTCTTGAGCCAATCAACTCAAACTTCCACTACAAGAAAGAAGAGAATTCCTTCTATGATACCAAAAGAAATTAAGCATCAAACTAAATTAAATAGGTGGCAGCCTGTGACTATGCCTTGAAATACAGGTCTTGTTCTGCATCTGGCTCCAGCCACCTGGCATGTTTCCACCCATGTCAGTCACCTGTTGGCATTAGCCAGCTGAGGGAACAGTGAGAATTTCTAATACCAGATCTTGGGCCTTGCTCCAGCTGCTCTGCTCTGTGTCTTTAGGTAGCTCTAAACCCATCTCATCTAGTATCCAACATATTCCGACGAGGTAGAATCCAGCTCTTCTACAGTCTCTCACACCACTTACGCAGAGTCCCTGAGAGAAAGGAGACATGAAGAGCTAAACTGTGCCAAGGACCAAATCATGGTCAGCTCCATGCTGAGTGAGACTCTCAGAGGCTGCCCTCATGACTGCCTCATCTCTTCCTGAGTCCATCATGGATAGACGAGGCAGTCTGAGCCTTACCACTTATGGTTTGGCTCTCTAATGAAGACCAGCTTTCCATTGTACTAGAAAACCAGAGTCCAGTTAATAGAAAAGTCTCCCCACTTCCTGGGGAGACTGTGTTAGACTTTGGTACTGAATAGAAAAAACCTAAATAAAGCAAAACCAAGAAGGCCACCACAGACCTCTCTCCCATGGAAATTGGACTCACTTCTGTTTCAAACCATCTTTAACAAAAGCAGATGATGCACAAAGAAAATACTGCTTCAAAGAATGGAGTAAATACTGCCAGTTCTATAGGTGAGAGGATTTACTGTGGACTCTGCAGCTGCTTCCAGATGAAAAATAAGGCAGAATCAAGAAGCTTTAAATGAAATATGACCAATCAAAATTGATGTGAAAAAATGAGTCACTCTAAAAAGGAAATACTCTGTACTGTTCTGAGGCAAAATGTAACCCTGGGTCAGACTTTAACACAGAGCTCTGTTAGGAACCCAAATTGTTATGGACTGCTATGAATAAAACAAAGCTTTCAGCTTGGGTCTGTAAAAAAGAGGAAATTTGGTGCAAACAACTTCTACAAGATGCTATTTTCATTTACTTGAGAATGCAACTTATGAACTAATGCTGTGCTTTGATTTAATGATCAGAGCTGAGCAGGACAGCAAGGATACAATTAGCAATCAGGGAATATAAATTAGAGAGATGTATGTTTTTTTCATACAGCAGGACAAGCAGAGGACGTGCATGGGCAGGTTAGCTGCTCAATAAGGGGTTACCTGTTTTTCATCCAGAATGTGTAATGAAGGTAAAATAAATTCAGCACCAATCTATTTGAAAACTTTTCTCCAAATGCCTTTTATGCTCAAAGTCTGATTTGGACAAGAGTAACGACTGGCAAATCTAAAGTTATTTTTGTCTGGATAACTTATAAAGCTGATATATGAGGAGACATTACCACTCTTTGCAACTACCTGAAAGGAGGTTGCAGGGAGGTGAGTCTGGCCTCTTGTCTCAAGAGAATAATGACAAGACCAGAGGAAATGGCCTGAAACTGCACAAGGGGAGGTTTAGACTAGATATTAGGAAGAATTTTTTTACTGAGAGAGTAGTTAGGTGCTGGAAAGGGCTGCCCCTGGAGGTAGTAGATTCATCATCCCTAGAGGTATTTAAAAACTGTAGATGTGGAACGTCAGGACATTCTCTAGTGGGTATTGTGATATATATGTATACATTTTATTATTATTATTTTATAAAATTATTTACATTATTGTTTAGAGTATTTATATTTATAACATATATTTTTATTATTTTATTTCCCTTGGGGGGGATGTTAATGGTCAAACATGGTGATCTTAGATGTCTTTTCCAACCACGACAATCCTGTAATTTCTGTTGTATGAGAAATTTTGTATCTCTACAACATTTTAGATGCAGTTGTTAAAAATCCTTGTTGTAATTTAGGGCTCTCTTCACTTCTATGTCCCACTAACTCCTAGAAGAGGCACTCATCTACCAGTGGCACTAAGAGCTGCCATCCTTCCCCAGCAACATGCCATGGTATGGTGAGAGCTCCCACAGCACCTGACACAGTGCTATGCAGCCACAGAGCTCTCTCTCCTTCCCCAAAGTAGTATGGCCTGTGAGGAAGTAGAAACTTATGCTCCTAGTGATACAGACTCTACCAAGGCCTAAGTAGGGGCCTGGAGGCAAAGTACCAATTTTATTAATAGCCTGGTACAGTATATAAAAGGGCTTTTTTATAAAAGGTGTCCTTTTATATAAAAGGAGAAATGTCTGCCACTGATGCTCATGTGAAGATACAGAGAATCCAGGGTGGCCAACAAGGCAGCTTCTCTGCAACAGAAGTTCCTCTTGATATATACATTCCCTCACTACTTCCCAAGGTGCAGATTTCAATCCTATTATCACCATGATGGCTGACATGAAGCTAAACCTTCCTACACCCAGGGCATAAAGAATTTGGGCAACTCTAACCATTGCAAATGTATTCGACTTTTGAAAATGAATGAAGTAGATTTTACTACGACTTTAAATAAATGTGTGACTTTAAACTGAAGCAAGTAAAAATGTAGATGATTACATAGAGGTGAAACTCTTATGAAACACCTTTCAAGGTCTCCTTGAAATTGCATTTGGGAAACCAAACCTTTATGAAACATCTTTCTTTCTAAAAGCAAATGAACGAAGGTTTACAAATATACAGGCTTCAAGAAAAAGAAAGATGAACTTCCTACATACACATGCAACATATGGACAGGTGTTTATGTTTAAATCATTAGAAATATTCTGAGTTTTGAAGTAAATCTCAGTAGGACATCAGCCTCCTGTAGACATGTAATTTCATGGCAAAAGCAAGGACTGAATAGGAAAGACAAAAAGACTAAGGGGAGTCTTCAGGCTGTTTGAATCTCACATTTAAGTAGCTTTGTGAACTCAAGTCCAATAAAATGCTTGGCATAATCTGCTGACTTTCCAAGGCTATGAGTTTGGAGGCATCTTTACTCATCATATTCCTCTTCTTAGTCTGAATGTCGGGTCTTAAATATATGGTCCCACACATTAGAAAGGTCTGTGATGGAGAAGCAAGCATCTGTATTTCAGCTGAAGCTCTACTGCATGTGATGCATGTTTAGGCAAAGAGATACCATAGATATCTGGAAGTTCTCAACAGAAGACAATACAGATGGTCTTGTACAGATGTTATTATGTTATTTTCAAAGTGGTAACTCAGCCTGAAGGGGACTTAATTGGCACGTCCAGCTCCAAACAAATACTCTGACCACTAGGCTATGGTTTTTTTGGGTGACAGCACTTTCCTTGCCTTTGCTGAAGCCAAGTCACTATTCTGCCAGGAGTATATGAGTCATTGGGCAAGACTGTGTCTGAAAGAAGCTGAGTGCTTAAGAACAATCAGCTGGAGGGGAGAGTTTCTGGATACAGCTCTCTGGAATGTGTATGCATTTTACATTAGGCCATCACTGGATAAAAATAAAAGCAAGCATTAATTACATTAACGAGGCTGGATTCTACTTTGGATCTAGGCAGATTGTATTCCATCTCTCTGACTCTAATGGGTGGGACTCATAAAAACTCTGGAAGATGGCATTATTATTCTGCGGAGAAAGAAACATCTCCTCCCTTGCTACTTGATACACTGCTCAGTAGCCAACTTAGGATTCACAGTACAATGGGAAGCCCAACATTTTTAAAGAATACAAAACAAATTTTCTTCCACTTATAAACCTTAGAGGATTTTCTAAACTGATATTAAGAATCTGAAGATTTAGCGGAAAACTGGAATGTTGGTTCAACCTTACACCTCGCTAGGCTTTACTTTTATTTTAATTTAACTCAACTTGAAAGGTTGTATGATTAAGTTATGCTATTTTCAAGAAGAGAGATTCCAAAGGAAATTATTTACAGATAACATATTGTGTTAGTTGGATGAAAATGATCTCAATTAATCTAGATCACTGAGAACTCTACTCCAGAGTGGTTGTAGACTTACAAAAATACAAAATGTATGTGAAAATGATGTTGTAGAACAGACTTCTACAGACAACACATCTCTCTTAAAACTGATACAAAGCATCATATTCAAGCTAAAGAGATAATAGCTTAAGACAATACAAACAGGAATGTTCAAGGTAATGAGTGCTTTCATGTTACAAGTTCTTATGTCTGAGGGCACTGTATCAGGCTAAAGGACAAGGAGATAAGAACAATATTGCTAGTTACTAACAAATGACAGATAAAAGAGCTCTTCTGGGTTCTGATTAAGTGACAGCATTCTACACATTCCTGCGAGTTGAGAAAGTTTGCCTGAGAAGAGCAGCTATGTTACATGTGAAGTACCACTAAACAAGCATATCTCTATGTTTTCACATTCCAGCATGAGTAATGGCTCTTTCCCTCATCTCTTCAACTTGAACAGAAGCTCCCTCTCTGGACATGCAGGAACAACTTGCTATGGTTCAGTTTCCATTAAGACATACATATGTATATGCTGAAAGTAGTTCTGTATGAGTCCATGGCTTTGAGCCAATGTTTATAATCCCCTGGGTGGGAAATGCTGGGTGGAAGGCTCTCTCCATGGCAGGCTGCAGGAGTCTTTGCTGGTGCCGCCAATGACCTTCTGCCTCTGTTTGCAAAGTAGCTCCCCTGTTAACCCCTTGCATGCTGTGTACATGGAGGCCTTAGAGAGGAAACATTCACCCAGAGAGTCCAAATCCACTTCCCTGGGTCTATTTGTCACACTCCACTCTACATCTGCTGCTGGAGATGTACTTTGAGCAGCTCAGAACTGGGATGAGTTGTGCTCGGCATGTTACTAGGTGAATATTCTCAGCTTCAGGCAATGGACATCACTTTTAGAGGCACAGGGGTTGTGAAATTCCTGACCACACTGAGACTCCAGGAGAGAAGAAAACAGTTTACAGAGATACCTTTAAGTTTTCTCTGGCCAGACAGTAGCAATGCTGTTTTCTGGTAGTGGCAATACTTCCTCCTGGGGCCTCCTCGGGAGAGGAATGCTACTTGAAATTGAAGACAAGCTGAAATGCTATGGCACAATAGAGGTACATCACAAAGGAGCACTGGGAATGGAGATTTACTGCTTTAAAAGGTTTTGCCATGAATCACTCATGGCTCTTAACTGTTTAGGGAGAGTCCTTATAAAAACGGACTTAAGAAAAAGCCTTCTAAAATGGTTATCACAATATATAATCCATACTTTAAAAGGGAGAATATATCAAACGGGAACTAGTATTCAAGAACTAGTTCAAGTGTTCAGTGGTCTCAGAGAGGGAGACAGTAGCTCTTGTGATAACAATCTTACTACCAGCTGACCTTGGAATAATGAGTTTCATAGTCTATATGTGTTTCCTCATCATAATCATGATGGTTGTCCATGCCTTTTCCCTGCAAAGACCTGTTCTGGGAAGCAATCAATCCATACAAGAATCTCCCTACATATTCCCTGCAAGAGAATAAGAGTGCCTGCCATGTTGAGAAAACTTCCACAGCATTAACAGCCACATAGGGACAGCAACATCCTACCTTACTCCATGAACTTTCAGAGGAATTCCTGTAAAAAACATCCTAATGCACTCAGGAAATCCTTCAGTGTGTGGCTACACGGATGCTGAGGAGGAGAGAAGAGCACTGCCAGAAGCTAGAGCTAATGTAGTGCCAACAGCTCTGGAATTGACACGTATCAACAGTCCCTAAAGTTGCTGCATGGTCTAAGAGTTTAAACTTTATGATAGAGAAGGAATACAACAAGATGATAGAACTACATGTATTCTTCAGAGGCATAAAAAAGTCATGCATGAAAAGGTTCATGTTACTACGCTGTGTTAAAAAAGTCAACTGGACATTTCACAAAAAGCTCCAATCTACCTCCAAATACACTTGGATTTCTTACTGATTGCAGTGGAAGCTCTGGGTTGTTACAGGAAGGTATTTTCTGACAGTGGAATAATTTCTATTAAGATCTATCCTTAGGTTTTAATTGTTTGTATTTAAAAAAATATTTTTAGAAAGCGAAATTAGAAGTAACCTATGTTCTCTAAAGAGTACACAAGTCCATCTAATAAATGATATCTATATGTTTTAGGAAATGTCTGTCTGCAAAGAAAAGGATTTTTTTGTGATAGCAAACAAAGAACATATTTAGTTAAGAATATTTTTCATTTTTGTTAATATCATGAGTCAATGTTTCTGCTGTTTAAAATTATTAATGATTTGGGATCAGAAACCAAGTGTTTTCAAGAGCTAACAGTATAATTGTTTTTAGAAAGATACTGTCAGTCGGAATTTAGACCAAGTTAGTTTTTGTAATATGAAGTCTTTACAAAACATGGGTCTAAATGACCCCTTTTTATGTTTTTTTTATTTACAAAGCATCTTTAAACACCAGATTTAAGGATGGTGTTTAAACTTTATTTTGGGTGACTAGAATGGATTTAAAATCTTTTAGGTTATAGTAAAAGTACAATCAGCAACAATGCAATAGGCCCCTGATGCTTCTTCTGAATAACTGGAGTGCTAGTCTGGAAATGTGTCTTGAAATCAGTTACGTGGAAATTCATAGAATTTGTTAAAACAACCCTTGGGTATAATCTTCAGGTGAAAAAATAATGTAGATTTCTGCAGATGACCTCTCTTGACCACCCTGCCATTTCTGTCTCCAGGACCTGGGATGAACAAGAACTGACTGGGAAATGCTGTACAGAAAAATGCCAAATGTTGTAGCTCACATGTGAAGCATAGATGTAATTTTAATCAATTACATCTCGGGTAAGTACAAAATACATTACGTACCACTCCCATAATAAATTAACTCTAAATCATCTTCTTTTTCAGAGTTTAAAAGACTTGCCTTGTCTTTGGCTAGGGAAGCAACCAGTGTACTTATGGGAAATGAAGCTTATTCTAATTAATCTGACTTGCAAGGAAGTTGTACACATTTTATGTTGAATACTAGTTCACTAGGTTGCAAATATATGATTTCATGAGAGAAAAAGATGAATCTGTAATCTGGAAAGGATTTTCAATATCAGTAAGTTTGTGTTGCTAAGCAGAGACTTGTTCTTCAACTTCACTGACTTCAACAGGACTTAAGGAGTCTCATGTCTATCAGTAGGTAGCCATACCCATCTCTACCACAGACCTGACCCTTTTCTTCATCTGGTCTTTTTACATTGCTTTGACACCTTGTTCCTAACTGACACCCGTAACTGTGAACAAACTACATTTCTAGATGCATTAAGGGACTGGAAATGTGGAGAGGGTGCTTAAAGCAAACAAGAATCAGTTTGCACATCTGGTAGCATAAACAAGGGTTAGTTTTATGGTGATCCATGCATACAAAACAGCACATATATTAGTAAAAACTGAGTGATTTTGCACCTTGGTTTTTACTGAAGGAAACAGGAAGAGGCCTTTGAAACTCTGCAGATTCCTTCTGGCAGGGGACAGCCATCGGGAGCAGCACATACACAATACATGCAAGCTTCTAGCATGGCCTGTTACTGAAGTTATCTGTGTAAGACCCTGTTTCCAGCAGTTTTTAGTTTCACCAAAAATTCACTGATTACAGCAACATTTTCCGTGTTGGATCTCACCAGAATATACTCAGCTTTATTGGAATATTTCAGTTGAAGCCATTCAGGTGTTTCCATGGCTAGGGAATGATACATGGTTTGCCCTTCTTAAATTCTGGTGACCTTTTTGAGAAGCTCTGTTGCTCTCATGTTTTTGATCAAGGGCTGTGGAATTTGGCCTCTATGTCAAGGAGGTGTTGTCTTGCTGTCCTTGTAAAATTTGGCTCCAAATTTGGCCATGTCATAAATCTGAAAACCAGCACATGCTCAGTAAGGATTTATACCAGCATATAATTAACTGCACTTCTGGAAGGTTTTGGTTTGTTTTTCTTTTTTTTTTTTTTTTCCAATGAGCAAACTCCACCCCAGCTCCAGGGGGCTCAGCAGGACATCATGGCATCTCAAGCTTTTTACTTTGTGCAGAAAGGCTGTTACTCTATAAATGGTCTATCCCGTGTTTGAAGAGGAACCTATCAGACTCAGCCAGAGATGAAAATAGCTGGACACAATGAGAGAAGAGAGTACGAAAGGATTCGGAGAAGAGATTAAGACATCCTCTTGTTGAGCTGATGGGAAATGGGAGCCCAGTGGGAGGCCAGACTTCCCAAAGGATTTGAGGTGGAAGCTAGATTTATTAGTGAGAGGAGACTAAGCTGGAGGAGAGGTGGGAATACAGGTTTGAGAGGAGGTAATAGCCATGGCTGTGAGTTGGAAGATCAATGGGAATCTGGGAAACCCCTGGCAATGCATCCTGCCTTTGTCTGCTTTAATCAGCTACTTGTGACAGCCATCCACTATAGCCAGATATTCTGCTAGCTCAGATTGAAGAAATCTTTGTGATGGATATATAGGTGCATCCCTGCTGATAACCAGTACGCATCAGAATATAATGCCAAGTGTGAAGAGATTCCATTTTTAAAGTATGTTTTTCTTACAGAAGAAAACCGCTCCTATACAAAGAAATAATGGAACAAATGACTTCTGTATTTTGCAGCTAAAACGAATCACAAAAAAATCAGCCCTAAAACCAAAAACATAAACAAAGAAAATAACAAAGTATTTTACGCCAGAAAGAACATTTGAGTTGTGAGGTGCAAACAAGTCTGGCAACAAGGGCAACTGGTCACGGGAAGGTGGTCTAAATACATTCAAGTCACCATAGAAATATATAACAATTTAAGCTCACAACAATAATTTCTTCCCCATCCATTGAACTACAGACTGCCCAGTGCAGTTGGTTCTCTTCTCTATACACATTGTTAGTCTTCACACCAACTTTCATCTTCTTTGGAGAGGCTGCCTAATACCTGCAAGGCTATTTTACCTGTAGAAGAAGATAATGGCAACCTCTTATTTTTCCTCTCTTCTTTGCCGTGTAACATAAAAATCACTAAAATCCTTTACTACATTGCCTATAGTAAGTCAGGAGAACAAACCTTCCTTAAAAAGATGCCAATACTTCACCCGCTTATAAAGAAAATAGGAAAAGATTATCAAACTAGCATGTTCATGAAGCCTCCTGTTTTTATCCAAGAGTTAACTCTATACTGTGGGCTTTTCCCTAAACAAGATAACTGTAAGGACTGATTTCATTGATGAGTTTAAAAAGGCAGCATTCACTGCTACCGAGGGTTTCCTCCTTGCAGCTGTTGCTGTGATGGGTTGTACTTAATGAAATTTTCTCCTTCTTCCCTCTGAAAACTTAACACCTATAATTTAACATTTAAAATACAGCCTCTGCTCAAACATCCCACAAGAACAAAAATGCATATGCATCAACATAATTCTATTTCTTGTGACAAAATCATTAGATTAATGCAGCAACAACTGAACTGCTCCATACACAGTATATAGTTAAAACTGCACAACTGAAGCCAAAATATGCACAGCTAAAAGGAATGTTACAGGGGGCCTCTCTTAGTGAACAAAGCAGGCTCAGTTTGGCTCTTTTTCCCTAGCGCTACCACATCCGCACATCGTTAGTTGGAAAATTCCAGATATATGCTGTAATTTTTTGTGCTTTTTTTTTCCAGTACACTTGAGGCTTTAGTGTCCAGATGCCATTTTTCCCCCCTTATCTGTCCCTGCTAGTTTGGGTCCCTGCCAGTTGTGGTCAACAATTAATACAGCAAAAGAAAAATACAGTACACTCCCTGGCAACTGGCAGAGGCTCACAGGAAATACCAAATAAAAACTTTATTATGTATTGTTTAACTATTTTGTTTGCCTGTGGGCCACCCTGTTGTTGGTGTAATTTAGAAAAGCATGCTCCATCTGGATGATCTGTGCGCAGGCTCATTGTTCCCAGAATCTGTCACGCACAATCACTGCTTCAGCCTGTGGCCCTCTGCAGAAAGAAGCAAAGGCATGGCAGCCCTCCAGCCTGCATTCCTTTTCTTTAGACAACTTGTGACCAAATGTTAGAATAGAAGAGTAACCTTTTAATATTCATGTAATTAATTTACTTTCCCCTTTAATTATAAACCTTCATGTGAAAAGAAGAAAATAAAAAGACTTCCCTTCATGATTCTCTTCCCTCCCCCATCCCTTCTATTTGCTTTTTGGGACACGGAAGGTATGGGGAGTTTCGTTAGGCATAGGTACCAGTACCTCTGTCAATTGGAAAATTTTCAGGATCCTAGTATGTTCGTGGGCTTTTACTTTATTTAGTAATTGCTCTGGTATGTGGAATCGATTCTGAATTATAATAAAATTGGAGAAATTAAATTCTTCCCTTCTATATGCCCTTGCAGCATCTGCTTTCTTGTCTTAATCAGTGGGGTAATCCATTAACATGAAGTCATTCTTCCATATTTGAAAACACAACAGACATCTTAATGAAGTTCCCTTTTGTACTATATGTCAGCATATGACTCAAAATACTTGTGAGCTGGGATTTTGGCTGTGGAGGCTTAGGTGCATAGGCAGAGTTTTGTCCCATCTGTTTTTCTGAAAAATGGTGCCATTTTTTTCAGCTCAGGTTAGAATCAATACTGAACTGGCTTGTGTGTTACAAAAGTTTGCTTCCCACACCTTAAAAAGTGCGTTTGATTGCCAGGGAGAGCATCTGATTCTATAAGGTCCTAACATATAAGTTGATTTCAGAAGACTGACTTCTGTGTGAGTAGTTTACCTCTTCACTTGCTGCATCCTGTTCAAAGGAATCCAGTTGTAGTAGGTTGAAATTTGAGTACAGGAAGAAATTGCCTCTCTCCAAGTTGCAGTGTTTAAGTTCTTGTTGCCTGATTTTGATTTGAGTTTCAATGGAAGAAGAGGACATCAAGGACTCACAGAAAGGTGCTTGGCATACCAAAGGATGAAGGCCCCAAAATAGTAAGGTATCCTATATACGATACAATGCATTTTATGGCAACTGAGGAAATGTTACTGAACTTCATTCGCTTTTTTTTTATTAAATAGGTATACTGCCATGTCAAGTCTGTAAGTGATCAACAAAGGTATCAGTAGTTTTGATTACTTCATGCACCAATCCATTACAAGAACACAAAGCACAAGAGATTTTCTGTTGTGTCCACGTGGGCACAAAGGTAATGTTTAAGTCAGGATCTTTGAGATGAGGGCAAAACTTGCAAAGCTTGTGGAATGTCTTTTACTTATGTTTAAAATAGCACTTAATTGAGTTGGAATCATTCTGTTTGTGAATCACCTTTAGAAGGGAACACAACAAAAAAGATATAATTTGTCATATTAATTGCAAAACATGGGGCATAATATTTCACATATTCAATAGGAAAGAATTTCCGCTATGTGGCAAATTAAACTGTTTGCATATAAAAAAGTAGCATGTTCTGTCCAGAAGGCAAAGCAGCAACTGGAAATAAAAGTGAATTCAAACACTCCTTGGCCTAAAGCAAGAAGAAATTTTAAAAAAACCCAAACAACCAAGCAAAACCCAACAAAAAAATTCTTGTCATTGTATTTAGCATGGCCCCATTTTCCTTGTCAGTGTAAAGACTGTTCTGGTATTTTTATGCCTTCTCACTTTCTTTTAGCTCCCTCCACATACTCTACACAGAATTTTAAGGATGTGCTGCCAATATACATGAATTGCAGAAAACAAAGATTTTAGGAACTGTGCTAAGCCAAATTAAAAGAAAAACGTAGGGTGGGCTGCATTCTAGCCAGAACATTGCAATTTTATTACTGTATACTTAAGACAAATCATTAAATATGTAACAGAGGTCAAGCTCCTCCTGCAGTTCCAGACTTCCTCATTTTCACCTCCTGACCAAAAAAACTTGAATGCCAATATAAAAACTCAGTAATTTACATGAACTTAAATTACATTCCTGGTAGGTTGAAACCCTGATGCTTAAAAATATCAAAGGAGAGTCATACAATCACATAAAGAAATCTTCTTTCCCCTGAAGAATGGGAGACAATGTTAAAATCCTTGATTAAAATAATTAGAAAGAGAAGGAAGAAATAATTAGGAACCTATCAGCAAAATTTTAATGGTGATACATATATATATATATATATATGATTAAATGTCTTCAAAAATGTCTATGAAAGACAACTATATCTTGATTAAAATTTATACAATTCAACAAAATTATGTTCTATGATGAGGGAATCTCAAAAGAAATAATTTCTGCTCAGGCAATTATGACAGCAAAGGCTTAACTGTAGACAAGTTCTTTCCGGATTTTAGAATATAAATCTGTAATTTCTCTGAGTAAGCTGACTGGACTGTCCTGTAACTTCCTTTTACAGCCCATCACCTGCAGTTCCACTGACTAAATCTGGAATCCCTTATAGTGTAAATACTGTCCCAATGCCATACATATATATGGCATTCAATGGGAGATTTCTTGAAGACTGTGGTGGAAGGATGCAGAAAGAGTTCTCCTGAGCTCTTCTCTTGGACAAGGTGCTTATATAGACACTTTAATTTTTGGAAATACCCAGAGCAGTGTTCATGTGAGAACAATTCAGTCCTGGAATGAATGTTCAATCAGGATTAAAGAGCTCATTTAGTATGTGCCCTACCAGGAATTATTGAGAGGTTTGTATTCATACCTCTGAATGTGTTTCAGACCCTAAACGACATGTAGAAAATCCTCAGAAGAAAATGTTAGATCTGGAAGATATGACTATTCAATATTCATGCTATCTTTTCAGACTTCAGCTATTGTTCATTGAGTTATTCACAGTATTAATTTAACGTAAATCTAATATTAACATCTCAATGTACAAGGTGAAAGCTTCTCTGCCATGATGATTTGACAAGGAACACTGAAACAGAAAATTAAATGGGAATATGTTCACAGCTGGCTTGTTTTAAAAAATCATTTTTCAACCCTTGGTGTGCAAGATAATAAGAAAAACTACTAATGGAGTGCCCAGGAGGAAGAGCAGCAGAATACAAACACCATGACTTCAAATTCTCAATATAAATAAGAATTATTGCCCCCTTATCATGAGTATTTCTATTTCTAGTCAGTCTAATAGTCTTCTCAGTTTGACATGAATCCAAGTTTTTTTGAAAGGTCTATGCATTTTACTTGCCAATAGTGTGAGGGTCAAATTACATTTGCAGTGCATCAACTACAGAAAAAGTAAGTTCTGCAGTTGCATAGCAGTTACCCTCTCATACAAAGTGGTGTTTGCACACTATCTGGCACACTAATGATGTAGAAAAGGAAAAATAATAGCTCTTAATTCCCTCATGGTGAATCCATTTATTTAAAAATGTGAGGGCTGGAGCTGTCAGACAGATCTAGATGACAAAGCTCAGAGTAGAGGGGAAATGAGAACATGTACACATAAAGTAAAAAAAAAAAAAAAAATAAAAAAAAAAATTCAAAGTTTTGGGAAACAAGTAAATGTCACAGCTTGTAAATTCTAAGAACAGCTTTAGTTTTTGTCCTTGCTTTTCTGTGAGTTAGTGGTAATGTCCAAGACTACAGGAATCTGTGCATACATTCAGAGCTAGCAGTGTATAAGTCCCATTTTCAGAACTTGCCAGCTCGATACTAGAGCAGTGCAATAGTCAATTTGTCAAATATGCCTATACATAGGATATGCACGGAGCCTTCCCACAGCAGGGTGGGAAATCCACTCCCTCTAGGGCCTCAAGAAATCTCCACAGGGTAAATATATAGCTGAAGTTGTAAACAGAAAGAAGAGTGAGACAGAATTCAGGAAACTCAGGTTAAGTTCAAAAGCTATTTACATTGACTATAAAAATCTGAAAACAGAGTTTGCATTGAGAGAAGCTTTCTTCTTTTCTGGTCTAATACAGATTCTCTAATATTTTTTTTCTTTGATTCACCTGTTTTATTTAATGCTGCTTTTTAAGCAGTTGCATCTACAACTGCTTACTTTGAATTGAATTTTATAACATGAAAATGTTACTATTTCCATAGTTAATCCAGTAACAGAGGTAATGGATACATTTTCATTCCCTGAAGCAGCAACTGTTGCATTAGTGGATCTCAGCTGGCTACAATAGCTTTAAAATTAAGTACTCAAGTCTCACTCAACCATGTTTTTCAATGTTATTTGATATTCTTGAACCACAGTATGATTTTTAAAATTCACTCTTGCATTAAAAAATGGATCATCTGCAAGGCCCTGAGGAGTTTAATATGCTATTTTGGCACTCTTCTCTTAAAACTAGTGATAAAAAGAAGAGGCTCTGTTCTACAAAGTACCTGTGGGAAGTCTGTGTCCAAAGCCCTTGAACTGGAGAGGAAACTGTATCAGTACCATTCCTGAAGGTCATTGCTTTTCTCTGTATACTCCACTCCTCCAAAGCAGCTTGAATGAGTACAGGGTAAGTGTCTGTAATTTTCAAATAGAATATGAAAACCTGGAACGAGATCCTAGCCACAATAAAGGAAAAGGGATGTTTTCCATCGACTGTATTGAAGCTAGGATTTCATACCCTGGAGACTCAATTAATAGTGTGCTTGTTCACCTTCAGCTAAACCCAAAATGGAGTAATTTCCTTGCTTCACATTTTTTCTTCTTTGTATCAAAAGATCTTTGCTACTCAAGTAACAATGGCTGGAGATGCCAATCTTTGTAACTAAAACTTAGCTCAAACTATAAGCTCAGTTTTACCACAAACACGGGGTTTATCTTTTCAGATATTGATGGTAATACAAATGGTTTTGATTTCTGTTGAAAATTACTCACTAATCCCATATACGACTTAAATATATCTGGCTACAGTGTATGACACTCTCTGCTTTTAACATCCTCTGAAATTAGGGTTTGAATCATGTTTAAAGCCCATAGCCAACTTCCCACAAACTGGAGCTGAGTAACATTTTTTCCTCCACCCTGTTCTATCTACATTTTTTTTTCTTAGAATAACTAGTTGAATTTGTTATGTATTGATTTTTGATTTTTTATTTTTTTTTCCACAGACTGGTGAAACTAGTTTTATGGAAGTTATGCGCAGACTTTGGTCCATTTAACAAGGTCAGACTGTTTATTCTTGACCAAATTCTTTCCCACTGTAAAAAGGTACTTTTAAATGCCACATTCCAAAACCAGTGCCAGTAAGTCACTGAAGCATATTTTCCCACAAGAACTGATACAGTGCACAGGGCCCTCCTTATTGAATTATTCTGGTGTCTAAATTACATAAGGTGCAGGATGTCTTTAGTGTCACAAATCACTTAAATCTATCCATAGCTCAGTAGCTCTGGATCTACAGTGTCAGCTGTGTCTTTATTAAATGAAATAGTCCCAGTCATTTGAAAGCAATAGTGTCTGAGAAGTATCAGACAGTTGAAGAAAACCAAAAAGTATGACATTTAAATATAGAGTAAAAATAAACAAAATGCAAAATATTCATTGTTGATTTAAAGACAGACCCTCTTTTTCACCTTATAAATGGGCTCAGTTTGATGAAGCCATGCTGATTTATACCAGCTGAAGTATGTGTTTATTATGACCTACTGCAATAGCTGTAAGAAAATGTAACTCAGTAAAGCTTAAGTTAATATATATTAAGCTGGTATTCATTTTATCAAGCCGGAAGATAAATATGTAAACAAAATTAAGGAAAATACATTAAGAAGATACATATCTAACTGTGATTCTCTCTGCTTAGATGTTATACTGAGCATGTTTTGAGTTTTTTTTTTCTTAATGTAACATGGCACTTAGATCAACCCAGCATGCTAAACTGTAGTCCAAGATTTAAAAATTTTCCACTAATTATCTTCCGCATTTTAACAATGACCTGATGAGTTCTGTCCCTGTGATGCAGTACAAAGCAGAATATGTAAAAATAATGTGGAAAATGTATATTGAAATAAGGCAGTGTTACAAGGCATCAGCTACATCTGTTTCTGCAATGTATTGTCACTGAAATCACAGTACCAGTGATAAGTAATATATCTGCAAGGTAGTCAAAACTGTAGTGCCTCTAATTAACATTAAAAAATATCTATTACTCTTAGTCAGTATTAGAAGAAATTGTCCCAAGTACTTACATTGAAGCTGGTCAAAAATACCAAATAGTCAGAAAAAACATATTTGATTCAAACAGAAACCCTGAAAAAATACAGCGCCAAATTAAATTATATTCAAAGATTCTCCAATCTGTTTTTTTCACTGGAACTGCACACCTTCAACATGATTCTATCCTCTCTAACACAAAATCCATGCCATGTTCCTTTCTTGCACTTGAGAAACTCATGATGTTCAATAGAAAGCACTTCAAAAAAACTCAGAAACAACTGGATTTCCATGAGCAGTCTACTGGCTTACCCTGCTAAATAACTGAAATTTTTGTTCACCATTACCTGTGAAGTGCCAGGCTTTATGCCAGAGCACTGGGCTAGTCTGCTGGTTCCATGGAGACAGTCAGTAGAAGTGATGCTATCACAAACTAGTGCTTAGTTTGCATCTGTCTCAGTGTTACTGAAATTACTTAATTATTCTCTGGAAATTATTGCCCTAAGTGATATTAGGAGAGATTCTCACTACCCTAGAAAGCCTCAGTTGATTTATAGTACTCCCATAGATACTTTACATTGGCAGCTCCTGATAGCTTTATTTTTCAAGCCCATACCTTGCTTTCAGGGGAAGTAACCTTTTCACAGATTTATGCTTTGTATTTCCTTACACCCAAAATCTTTCTGCTATGTACATAACAATGTATAAGTAAAAGAAAATAATCCTATTTTTTTTCAGACATAGCATCCTCAAGCTGTACTAGTTTATAGTATCTTCTGCCTGAAAATATAATCAAAATAGTGGACTCATATACTAATTTTTATAGGTTAGGCAAGAAAGGTTAATAAGACATGAGAGTATGATAGAAGTAATGTATTTCTTCTTGTATTGCTTCATTAAAAAGTGTAGAAAATCCTGTTTTCCTGAACAAATCAAACAGAAGGATAGTTTTCCTCTGGGACTTATTCCAAATACTCCACCCAGAAGCTCTCAGCTTTCTCAACATTTTGCTCTATATTTTTCTACTGATGTCTGTGTGTGACGTGTGTGTGTGTGTGTGTATTTGTGCACACAAACTTCCCCTTGCTTCTCTCACTCTCAAAGATATTTCTCAAGCATCACTGGCTCTTGTGAATTTCCATTCAGATTTCAGTCAAACCTGCTTGCCCACATAGTGTAGATTCCTAACTGGCCTTGCATATGTTGTGTATTTTGGATGGTGGTTCTTATTATTTCAGCTATATATTCCAGAAAAGCACTTAACTGATTTCATAGGTTTATTAAAAAAGTACCACTGCTCTTATGCTTCAGTTATCAGAGCTGTCTCAGTTCTGTCCATATCTTCATGGAATCCTTGATAGTGATATTTTTTATGACTCAGCAAGAGCCCAAATGGCAGTGGCATAAGGATTGTCTTGGGCCAGATTCACCTCAGCTGACTTCAAAGCTGAATGCCATGTAGATATTCACATCTGAACTTGTCATCCTTGATGGTCAGTGGAAAAAAAGTAGGTACTTTTAGAGTCTGATTCATCTGATGAATGGCAACTGTCTTCTTTAAGCTAACTCTTTGTTTACTGATGATGCTGATTAGGAGATCTCCTTTGATTACTACTGGGCTACTCACTCAGTAGACTCGCCTAGAGTTAGATGCCTATACTTGGCCAGATAAATCCCACTTACAGTACTTCTGTGTCAGAATATCCCCTTCTATTTCCCCTTACAGTTTTCCCCACTTTGTCCAGTTTCCTCTCAACTACTTCTCAGATATCCCAAATAAGTGTTTTGGGTTTTTAACAATAAAAGGTTACTGTTCACAGACGCTCACACAGACTTCTATATGCTACCAGAATGAATATTATATGCTGATTTCAGTCCTTTTGTTTTTGTTCTACAAAGGTAAAAAGCTAAACTTCAGCTTTGACTGGAAAAGTGATTCCTAACAGATTTTTTCCTTATATTTATATTAACTTGCTTGGAGAATTAATTCATCAGAGTGTCTGCTACAGAGTGTCAAGTCTTTTGGATTCCTGGCTTTGTGTATCCTCTGCCATTTAAAAAAATGGTGCACTGCTAACAGCTGATACTGACTGATGGGCTTCTCCATACTGAGGTCCAAATACACTGGTAGCTTCTGTGCTGCTTTCAGTGACACTGTAGCAAGCTAGACCTGTCGTTCTCCTAGGAAGAATCTCCTTTCACATAAAACCATGGCCATCGTGCACTTGTTTCGATTTTCTCTGTGCCCTCCACTGAGTAAAATCCGTCTTTAGCTTGAATAGGGTTTTCCCAATCTCAAAATGGGCAACACTTTACCAAGCACAACTGAATCTTTTCTTTCACTGGTACCCGTGGGTTATCACACACTTTCTCCCCACTCTTTGTTAATTTTGTATCTCATCTTTAAACTTCAGACTCAGAAGAAAATCATAGCCAAGGGTAAAGCCCAAGAAGTTGTTGAAGGCACATCTACATCTCATCATATTTCTTCAAGGCTCATTTCTTCTTTCCTGCTTGATCAACAATGAACTAGCTGTTTAGATGGCAGGTTTCCATGGTTACAATCTAGCATGGGGCCCACATGGCACAACTTATATCTTTGTTAAATCAAAAAAAGTCTGCTGCTCCCTAGGCAGAAAGTCCCTACTCTTGTTATTCCTCTTTTAAATCCATAACATGATCTCAGAGCAAAATCAGTGTGAACTTGCAGGTGGTTGCTTTCACCTCTGTTTTGCATCTGTTTTCTCCTGTATCTGTGCTTACTAGATTAATTGCTCATACTTTATCATGGTGGTTTTTAATTGTTTTTGTTTTCTATTTGTTTTTTTTTTTATTATTATTATTTTAATTTTTTTTAAAGTTTGGTTTGTTCGTTTGACTTTTCTTTGACGTTTTTTTGTTGTTGTTTTGGTTTGTTTTTTCTTATTATCATCTGCTCTTTGCTACTCAGGGTCAGCAAACGATGGAAAATCTGATCCCGTTTCAAATCCATCTTAACTTTAAAAGCAAAAATATACTGAGTTTTCAAATAGTACGCAGTCTTGTTTTTTTTTCCCCCATCTTTACTGGAAAGCTACTACAAGATGCTTATATCATTACAATAGGTGCCCTGGAGAGCAGACCAACTTGCTGACTGCAAACCCACAAATCAGTTCTTCCGTGTCAATCATGATTTTAAAGGGTATTTGCACGGATTGTATCTGTAGGACAACTTTCCCTTGCATTCATTACAGAGACAGCAAAATCCAAGGCAATCATGAGTTTATCCACTACTTCACTATTCTGATTTGCACTTGAATTCTACAGACTCCCTTTTCAACTCCAGCTTTCCCAGTTTTGTAATGGACAACTTCTGTGTGCGTTTCTGAACAACCAGAAGTTTTTCTTCCAATTGTCCTGCTTAAGTTTTTTTAGCATATCTCATCCAGTATCTAATTTATGACCTTTCTACATGTTTCACAGAGCCAGTTATCCATTTTAATAGACCAGTTTTGACTACTGCTAATCATCTCTCTGACCTAAACAAAAACTCCAGCCACTGCTTGTACCTCCAAGGTCTGACTGCCAGCTGAGGAATTTCCTGAGATATATTTGGAGGATTTGGTAGACACTAGGATGTCCTGGCTGGTTCTGTATTTTTGAAATTTTTGAAAAGCATTCTGCAGTCATCTTTCATGACACTTACATTTAACAAGTTTATTTCTTAATCTTGGCACCCACTGATATAAATTTTTCCTAGTTTATAAAACAAATACAGTATTTTTTCTACTTACCTACAAATGCAATTTATCAAATCAGAATCTCTTTTCCCACTGTCTTTTAAACATAGAACTGTTCAGTTTCAGAGAAGCAGATTCTGTGGTAGCTGTACCATCTTCTGATTCTTTTCATATGAAAACAGTCAATTTCAATGTCAAATCCTACAGATCTCCATAGTGCCTTTGGCTGTTTTGCTCTACCAGTATTGAAAAACCAAGTCACTGCTAATGTGCTTTGTCAGGCTCTGTGGCACCTGCGTGTTGTAAGAATGCAAGTGTCCTCAGGTGTCTCTCTCTCTTCTTCCTCTCCCTAACCCTCAGTGTTATAAAATCCCACTAGGATTCATGGCTGTCCTGGACAGATGTAGCCTTATGGCAGGTCTGGATGGCAAAGACTGGGTATAAACTCTGAAGCACCATCAGAGCTGGGCTATCTAGAAAGACTGCATGAAGTGCTCCTTTCTGCTACTTTTCCTCACTGTTCACATACGGTGCAAAGCTGAAATCAGCTTTTCTGGGATTCTCAGTAGGTATTTCTATTATTTGAGCTGGGAAAATATACGTAAGTCTGCAGGATGCATACTGTGTAAACAACTAATAAACAGTCTCCTGATGTTCATTTTTACATTCAGGTGTTCACTTTACTTCCGCAGCAGCCTATGTTTCTCCTTACATCTTTCAGCTCAAGTTGTCATGGCAGGTTATTCCTGTTAGCCAGTTCCAAGTTTATCCAAGTTTCTTTGGCATCCCCTGTTTCAGGTAAAGCCTTCTGATCAGGTTTTCAGCAGCCATGTTGGTTGTCATTCACTAATGTGACTTGACCAATTCATCCCATTTCCAGATGAGAAACAGCACAACCAGGCTTCCTACTCCATCTGGATTTTTTCAACTCGTCCCAACGAAGATCCCATTTTTGCCTTATCTTTCATTCCTACTTGGGAAACTTCCAGGTTGTCTTTTCACTTCATTAGTGATGTGTCTCTCTGGTTTATATCTCATTTTAATTCTTTGCACTCTCATCCTAGCCTTTATTTTAACTATAGCCTCCTTTGTTTTATGAGACTGTTGTCTCCACTATTTGCTCCATGGCAGCTTAATAAAGTTAAGTAGTTCATAATTTCTTTCTTTGGAAAATGATTTTGCTCAGATATTTATGCCAACCCATCTGACTTGTTGAAAGCTTTTTCTATTCATGGTAGAGCTCATGAAGTGCATCTATTTGATAAAGTTGATTTATAATGCACATGAAATCTTGAAGGGGCAAATACAGATACAGAACTAGGACAGACTGCCTCAGTCATTAAGATTTGCCAACTGTATCACAGATGCTCCTCAGGCTCTTTCTCAAAATCAATGCCTGCATTGGTCCTATTGTAGGCTGCTTCAGAATATTACTCTTTGTTTTCTAACTTCCATTCCAGAATTATTTAAGCCCAATTAAATAATAAAATTATTTTAAAATAAAATTATTAAAAATAATTTTTTAATTTTTATTTATTATTATTATTATTATTATTATTATTAATTTTTAAATAATTATTTAAAAATAAAATTATTAAAAATTATTTAAGTACTTCCCATGTCACCATTGTTTTCTTTAACTCAGGTTCTCCCTCTCCGGCTCCTTCCTTGTGTTTTCAGATACAAACTCTGTCTATTCTAATGATTAATTTCAATTAAGTCTTGTTGTTCTTGCCTTGAAGAAAATTGTGACCCCTTTCGCTTATCATTAGCTGGAAATTTTGTCTCCACTGTATCTATTTCTGTCCAAAATAATCTCTCAGACACAGAGAAACTAATCAGTTCATAGTATTCTAGCTGATGTCTGATCAACTAATTTGTGTTGTGACCTCAGTACTTTCCTATTTCTAACAAAATACCCTACATGTAACAGTCTAAATTTCCATTTGCCCTTTTCATGCATCTAAACAGTGACTCATAGCCTGCCTGTGATCTTTCCAGCTTGTTACCAAGCCATTTGTAAGATCCCCAAAACTGAGGACTTCACCTTGTAGCTCAGTAATTCTTCTGGCAAAACATATTTTTCCTCTGCATTTATCCACTTAGTTCTAGAAGATGGGAAGTCTAGAAATCTAGTTTAATTTTTTGGTGCCCTATAATTTACCAAAATATGGATAATCTAGGACTGTTATACTTTCACTCTTTATCAAATGAATTATCTTTTCACTTTTTGCAGGGAAAATTTGTACAGCAATATGTAACTGATTTCTCTGTTGCAGGAAGCCAACCAGAAGGCCTTGGCCATCTGCTACCATTCAGTTTAGAAGAACAAAGAATATAATGGATTTAAATTAAGAATGGGAAATTGAAGGCTGGACATCAAGGAAACCTTCTGAGAGTGATTATATAGAGGTTTTGGAACAGTGTCCCATGGGAAGCAATGGAATTGCTATTCCTTGGCACATTTAAAGTTACCTTGGGCAAAACATTAGAAATGACATAACAGAGAACAATGCTGCCTGATTCAGAAAATAACTGAATGATTTCATGTCTCTTGTGCTTTTAAGCTCCAGAATTCCACACCAGCAACACTGAATAAGTACTAATACTCTGGTGTACCTGTACATGGGAATTTTCACTTAGAAATGCCTTCTACAGCAGGACTTTGGCCAGTGCACAGAGAAAATTTACAGATACAGCTCTGCCACTGCACAAACGTGTCAGTGACTCATTTATTATATTAAGCCTAAGAGCATGTACAGACACCTGCTTTCATTCTGGAATAGCATGAGCTCCAAGAAGAATATGGTATTTTCTTTGCTTCTCTTCCTTTGGCTGTCTCACATTCAAATACCAAACAGGCCCATGCCTGCTTACCCTGCGTGCTCTGATAAGACCATAACCTGAGGCCTTATTTTAGTGTTTCAGGATGGTTTAAAATTATGTGGGAACAGTTTTGTAAATACACAGGGAGAGACCTTGTCAAACAATCAAATTGTTTTAGAATCCAACCCACTCAATTATCTCTGGGAGTAGATGTAAAAACAGACTCACTTAAATCAACAGAAAAATAGCACAAAGAAGATGTAAATCACTGGGTGGAGAAAATGCACCACATGTTTTTATATATGAAAACAGAAGACACAAATATGGTGACACAATAGCAGGATACTTTTTTATAGTATAGAGAATATAAACAGTAGTAATTTTCTGTCTTTCTTACCCTCTTTTATAACTTTCTCCTTTCCATGTTTCAGCAGGCTAATCATAGCCTGTTCCAAATAAATTGTCCTGCATCCTAAAGTCTGTTGGCAAGGTATTTGTATGAAAAGTACTGTACCATTACTAACAATATCTACTGTATCATAAGTGAAAGAGAAAGAAAATAAAGAGAAAATAAAAAAGGCCATATCCTTTTACCTTCACATCACCATGTAAAGGCCTATTGCAGTGAATAAACTTCTCTTGCACCAATGGAATTGTACTGCTGCAAAATAATACCGAATTTCACCCACAGGTGAGAAGAGAATGCCTCACAAAAGCAGAATTAAGAGGAACCTCGGTAAAATTATCAAGTGTCAGATTTAAAGCAAAATAAAGAGCTTTTCTTACAATGCTGAAGTTAACTGCAGCCCAAAGTATAAATGGTTCAAAAGGTAAGTAGATTAATTTATGGAGGACTGAGTATTTCAGTAATTATTAAAGGCAATTATCTAGATACAATCTCCAGGACTGGAAATTGCTATCTTTCTGATTGTTGAAAGCTGGTTCTTACTGAGCAACTTCTGTTGGACACTATCCTTTGATAGTACAAGTAGTCAACCTTTGGTCCAGTTCAGAAGAAACTTCCTTTGTTCTGATATGAATTGTGCTTGAAGTTGTACCTTTCTTCCCTTTTTCAACAGCACAAGGTAAATTTATTCTGTAAGGTTGCATTGGTGCAACTGCAGGGCTGCAAAACATGTTCAGCTCAGCGTGATACATGTTCTAATGCTTGCAGCTCTGAAAAGGAGTTTTCTGGCACAGAAAATATTCTCATGTGGAGTCAATTTGCTTGTTTGCCATGGAATAATTTACTTTCTTTAAAAGATTAAAAGATAGGCTTTTTTATGGTTCATGATAAATCTGGGCCTGAATCAGAGCCGAGGGTTGCATTCTCTGCATTCCTGACAGGTCTCGAGGGTGAGTTGTGGCATCAGCTGTGAAAGAACAGAGGCACAGAGCCCTGAACCCAGGCCTTGTGCTGAGGGGGTAAAAAATACTTCAGACATCAATACAGATACCCTTAGAAGTTTTTTTAAAGTCAAATACAGTACAAGCCTTAAATGAACCAATTACTGGTTCATCTAACATCTTCAAAACAGCAAAAGTCAGCATGAATTGTGAGGTTTTGAAAAACATTTCCGACTTTTGAGTTAGCTCAGTTATTTGAGTCCTCAGCTGAGGACTTCAGATGTGGTTTCATAACTGACTCCAACAAATCTCTGACTATGGTGTCTACAGAGTAGATGACTGTCTGTCTACTCACCCTTCCCTGTGTATCAGTGCTTTCACTCATGTGGCCATGCAGTGATTTGCATCCACTAATCCACCCGAAAATGAATAGCTGCTTTTTATGGGGCTCATTTTCAGTCAGACTGCATGGGTGTGACCATTAATGCTGACACAAAGGAAGTGATGGCTGTGTGTAATCAAAAGCAGGACCATCCTTTCACAAGCAGTAGAAATGTTACATTTACTTATGCTGTGAAGCAGCACTTTTAGAATTTTATCTCTAGGATATGTTTCTAAAAATAACAACCTTGCCATAAATCCCATCTCTCTCTGAGAACAGCTAGTAGTGCTCTTCCAGATGAGTCTTAAAAACATTAACTTTTTTTTAATGATAGGCAACAAAAATAAGTCAGTTTTGATCTTATATGGTCATAATGCAGATAAATAAATGAAACTTCTAATTTCCTAACTTTGTCCATTTGTGTTTCTCTGTTGCCCTTTGATAGTATTGTGATATTTTGCAACGTTTTTTCATTGTAATTTTTATACAAATCTGAGTCCTCTTAGCCAACATCTGATCTAGTGAAGTCAATATAAATATATATTGAAATGTTCTTAGTCAGCTTCAGACTTTACTGTCACTGTGCTGATAAGGTTTTTGTTCTGAAGATGGCTCTGGAGATAAATGACACATTTTATGTGATGAAAATAACTTTCCTATAGGATGTTTTGGAGGATGCAATAAAGATTACTTAGGCTATTCAGATGTTAAAATATCAAATAAATTCACTTCTTTCTTCACAAAGACAGACACACAGACTTTTTATGTAGAACTTGGTGTTAGTAAGGAAGAGAGATTTTCCTTATGTAAGCCAACCAATTCAATCATACTGCATTCCTAAATAGCCACAACCTTTCAGCAGCAGCACTGACAAGCTTAGCAACACATATTTTGATCCTCTGGATATCTGTCTATGACTCACTTTTCTCCTCAGGGACATTTGGGTGGACTGGAGAAATACACCACAAGAAATGCCCTTAGATCAGGGCTCGGATCTAAGGTGATGTGTTCTGCACAACACTGAAGGCTCAGTGCATACCAAAATAACATCATGTCCACCCGACAGAAGAAGGAAGATTCATACTCTTATCAAATTATGTATGTGATAAAACCTACTGTCACCGTACTGATTCTAGCAGGGTACTCTTTAACACAGCCCAGATTTTAACTTTGATTCACCAGAGGTAGGTGCTCAAACAATTTCCATAGATCTACTTCTGTGTTTGCTGTTACATGCAAGCTTTACACAGATTGCAGACTCAGGCCCACTGAGGGACAGCCAATGGATCTCAGGTTAAAGCTGTACTGCAACAGCCTCCAACACACTGGAACATACCCAGCATAGGAACACCCTCTGCAGGGTGTATTACATACAAATAAATATGTGGGTTTTGGGAAGCATAGTGTCAAGAAGAGGTGGACACTGAAAAAAAAAAAAAAAAAAAGGAACACACACACACACACCCTGGCCCAACAAGGCAAAGCAAAAGAAAATTCTTTAACTGTGCTCTCAACTATCATATTAGCTCAGGGGAGAGCTATTCACATTATTTACTAACAGGTGGCATTTATTAGAAAATTCGAATGCGACAGTGGGCAGAAAACAGGAAAGCACTTACTGCCCTTTGGAGGGGGGGTCTTTCTATTTTTTTTTGTTGTTGTTTTTGTTGCTGTAACTGATATATATATTTATTTTTACCAAGTAAGCCTAGCTAGCGAAAATTATTTTATGCTCCCTTGCTACTATACCAACAAAATTAAATCCAAGTTCCTGCATGATGTGACATGTAAAACATTTGTGCTGAAGTGACTGCCAGAAATGGATGGAAAGTTTTTATTCTGAAGAAGCACTCAAATAAAATGCTAGCATAATCTAAAATTATTTTCTGACAGTAACTGCAAAAATTTTGTCTTTATTTTTTAATCATCAATTTAGCCAAGTCTAGTATTCAACAATGTAAGAGTACCAGCAGAGAAAGTGATTTGTTTACTCTCCTGATGTTCAGTAAATTTGAAAACAAGTGAGTTTTTTTGAAAGGAAGACAAAACAATTTTGTTTGCATCTTACTTGAAAAAAACATCAGTAGTGCTGCCATCTAAGGTAAAGCACACATTTTCAAAGAGAATATTATGAGTGTATTAGGACCATTAACATTTTACCAGTTTCACTCAGATCCTGATGCAGGTCAGGTTTTAAAAGCTGGAAAGCCTCAGCTCCACCTACATGCTGTGATCACAGTCGCATGCCCTTATCTCACAGCAGTCTCGTGTGCCAGGATTCAGCCTCATGTACTTTTTTAAAAAAGCAGTTAGAAGTCAACAAAAACAGGTAATGGACTAGCTTCTTTTACATAATACAACTTAGTTTTTCCAAGCAGCCACATGCTCCTTTGCTCAGTGAAAATCAGAACCAAGCACCCATTTTTCTGCACCAGGAAGAACAAGTGACAGCTCATTTGCTTTTTCTATCAAACTCTAAAATTACACAGTCACATCCATCCACCTCCTGTGTTCTATGGAGCTTCTCTGCTATCACAAAGCCTATTCAAAATCTCCCCAAGGGCCAAGACCAGCACTTGAAAGAGTCCAAAACCAAAAGCATGCCTTGTTACTCACCATCTGAGACACTACTGCCCAACCTCATTCTTTCAGTGCTGTTATTTCAGCCCTGTATCAGTTCTCAGTCTGGGCTGGGAGCCGTGATCTCCACACTGCCCCCCCCCCCCCAAGCTTGTACAACATTAGTTTGAGTCTTTTATTCATTCACTGACTGAAATATCAAGAGGATTCTTTAAATGACAGCAATATGCCTGGATTACTGATCTGCCAGAAGGATTCTTTAGTAGTGTGGAAATAACTGGCTATCAGAGAAAGACTGCTTTGAAGTTACCATTTGCAGCACCCAGAGTACTTGGGTCAGATCACTTTTTACTGGATTACTTTAATGGCTCTCTTTTTGTCCCTGAAGACAAAAATTCTGAAGAATTTTTTTGTGAGCAATGAGGATTCATCTTGGGAGTGATCTAATACTTCAAAAGAGGATTCTTGTAGTTTATCTTGCAGTACACTTCGCTTCTGAAGGAAATGCTGCTGAGCCCTTGTATTGATCACAGTGATAGTGCATGCAAGGTCTCATTACTGGGCTGTTGCACTATCACTTTTCAGTATAACTGCAGCAAATCCATGCAAGCTAAGATTTTTATGACTTGATATATCTGTAGATATGTGCTAGTTTTTATAATGCAACTTCTTTTCTGCAAACACCTCAATACAAAGCTGGTCCTGCTAGTCAATGAAACTTTACTGATGACTGCAAGTTAGACTGTTTTTAGTGGAGGAAAGAAAAAACCCAAGAATTTTCACACCAAAGCAGCTACACAAAGGCAAAAGTTACAGAAAAAGAGCATTGATGGCCTGTGTCAGCTAATGCACACTTAGTAAAACAATGTTTCTAGGCAGCACTCATTCTATAGGAGCAACAAAGACTGAGATTTAAAACCATATGACATTATCACATTGTAAGCAACACTCCTCTATAGGTTTCTACATAACCAGACAAAAGTTGATTTTGAAGATGTGAAACATTAAGTCTTTTAAAACCAAGACATTTTAAACTTACAGAAGCCATCTGGCTTTTTTTAATAAGAAAAAAGTAATACATTAAGATGTGTGTGAAAGCCATTATTCATACCTATGCTTGTATACTTTATTTGTCATTGGTCCCTGAATATTTCAATTATTTAAATACCCTTTTGAATAGCTGTTAAACCATTTGAATTCTTGCATAAACACAGCACAATATTGCATGTGGACAATCCCTTAATCTGAACAGCTCTTGCTCGTGGCAGTGCTAAGGTTACCAGCTAATGGGTTTTGAAACATGATTGTTAGCATGCAAGTATTAGACACTTGAACATACACACATACATCCTTTGCATAGTAATTCTGGCAGTGTTCTTTTATCAGCAAGTCTTGGCATGTTTTTGCCATAGTAGATGCAGTCGTATTTCTGGGTCTTTTGACCTTTCTTCCTGTGCAAGCTACATGATCATGGATGAATTTTTCCTCATTTTATGCAGAACCTTTAAAAAATGCCCTGCTGGAAGCCTTATAGCACTGCAATTTTTGCTTAAAGAATTTTATTTATGGGTCAATAGAAATACTTACTGAAGCTGAGAAATGAAAAATTACAACAATTCAGGAACGACCTTTCTTTCCTTTTCTTCAAAGCTCTGTTTTAAGTTACAACATGATCAGTCCTCACTAATCTTAACAGAGAGATTCAGTTTTGGATTAGGCTATGTCCTATCAGCAATGAAAAGCATCAGATTCAAAACACAAGTTTACATATGCTTTATGTGACAAAGATACTTTCTCATGTTAGCCATATAAAGATATAATTTTTTGTTGCTTCCTGCCTTCATTCACAGTAACGCTGGAACCCAGGATGTCATAATACAATCACACAAAGACTCTGACAGTAATTAATTATAAGAATTGTTTTCTTTTTGTGAAGGTGAGCCACACTAAGTTTTACAATAAAATGAAAAGTAGACTACTCCTTTCAGTTTCTTTTCTCAGCATTTCTCCCTTTCCTGTCTTTAGCATAAGTGATACTGTCATGGCAGTTGTGCTACTGAGATTACAAAATGGAAACGAAAAAATTCACAAGCAGCCATCAAAACCAAATGACACTCAACATGCATGCAGCATGGGCACTCTTCAGAGAACTTCAGAGATGCTGTTCCAAGCTAACAGCAGATAATTCTGGGTGCAAGGCCAGCAAGCATGGAAACAGGGTCAAAAAGCAAGGAGCTGGCAGGGCTTGTCCCCCAGAATTAACATAGGAAAGGGCCAGACCTCCTGTGAGTGAACTCATGTCTAAGCCAAGGACAGTCAGGAAAACTGCTGGGTGAGGTGCACTAGTGGTAGAGGGCCTAGAGGTGCTGTTTAACAGCTGCCTTGGGAAATAGTGGTGATTTGGCTGCCAGATTCACTTGACCCAACACAGTCCAACACTGGAATCATTCAGTAACATATGGGAGCTAGCATCAAACCTACATTCATAGAGATGGAAGGTCAGAGCATGACAGTGTGGCATATCACAAGTATCTACGTATTTTTTCAGGCAAGATACCTGGGGATCAGCATGAATTTTATCTTAAAATAGGTACTTCAGAAATTTTCACCCTACCTGTTTGGCTTCAGGTGCAGAAGACATCAATGCATCAACATAAGCAAGACTGATGGAGTTTCAGAACTTACAAGCACACCCCTGTCCTTCAGTAACCAGAACCAGTAATCAGTAATTGATTACTTGTACAAAGTGACCACAGCAATTTCAAATCTGTCTGGAAAGTTGAACAACTGCAGAGATGCTCTTAGAAGCAGCACTATGATATGGGATAAAAAGCCAGGAACATAGAGAGTAAAGCACACTGATGCATTTTAAGAAAAAGAAAAGCCTCCAGACACTTACCACTGAAGTAAGAGCCATCTGAAAACTGTAGATTCGTGCAAGGCCAAAGTCAGCTAACTTTATCTGCCCACTGCTGGTTACAAGGATATTTTGGGGTTTCAGGTCCCGATGCACCACACGATGTGAATGCAGAAAATCCAGTCCCCGAAACAGCTGAAGCATCATATCCTAAATATAAAGAAGAAATCAATATGCAGTTGTCAAGATAAGGTGGCAAAAAAGTAAATTCCCTGTCATAATCTGAAAAACTCATTTAATAAATACTGACTTTGAAATATGCACAGGAGAGAAGAACAACTATTAATATAAGAGGAACAGGATGTTGCTAGAACCAGCTGTCTTCAACAAGTTTCCTTATCAAGTTAATGTATTGCTTCCAGTTGAATTATTTGAGTTGATGGATGGAACTATAAAGACTGGTCAACATACGTATAAGAAACAGCAAAAGCATGCCTGTAAATTCCAGGACAACTTCAAAAGAATGCTGTGCAAATAAGAAAAATATATAGCAGGTTTTTGCTCTTAGCTTTAAACCACACACCACTTTGCATTTCACAAATTTATGCTTTGTCCTGCCACAGTGAAGTGAAATTCTATCATTCACTTCAACAGATACAAAGATCTCTTTCAATAAGAAAAGCTGTTTAACTGACAAATTCACCAAGGTTAAATGTTATAGAGGAAAAAGGTTTAATTGACAGAATTTCTTGTACAGAACTTACTGGATAGGACAGAAACAACCTTTAGAACCAAATTCAGGGTAAAAATAATAAGTAAAAGTTCCCATTTTGCTTTCTGCTTTGTTATATTGATGCAACCTATGGCATTTCCCCAGCTGAAGAAACTATTTCATTTATACTTATGTTTTCACATTAATCTTAGTAACATGAAAGGAATGAACTAACAGACTCACACCTAAATACTAGAAATCCCCTGGATTCCAAATGAGAAGGATACTGTCAACTTGAAAATGATACCTGTAAAACAGGCAGTTACAAGAAGATGCTACAACAGGGAAGAAAAGGGATAAAAGAAAAAGTTTATTTGCTGTATGTACTTCACTTGAGTTCACAAATCTCCAGCTCTGTGTTTGCTGATGATGTATGCCCTTCCCATAAACCATGCAGCAGGGGGTTAGCCAATCCTGTTCTTAGCAACCAAAAGAATCATAAAATGTATAGACACCCTGGCTGGAGGCTTTAATCTAACCTCTGATAAAACATGGCCAGAGTCTATAGCTCTCTCTGCCAAACAGTAGTAGCAGTGAGATGTAATCAGTTTTTATCTGAAGACCCTGATGATGGAGACATGGCCATGGAACCATGGATGCTGTGACAGCATTTAATTATTATCAACACCAAAGCATCATGGTAAACTGAGAACCCCATTCTCCAGATGATACCTTTCATTGCCTTTGCTTCCTCAGGAAAAACTGAGATCTGATAGTTTTGATAACTAATAGAATAGGGTTTTCACCTTTAAGATAATATACAAAGTGCATTGAATCCTCTTGTATATATAATTTCACTTTGAAGTTCAGACATATGTGGAAGAGCTAGCACTAGAGCTCTGCAGGTTTCAGTAGTCAGTAGAATTAATACACATCACATCTGCTCTATTATCAGTGCTATTGTAACTTAAATCAAATTCCAGTAGTCTTTGGATCTGTCTTGAAGATGTAAAGAACATGTCAAAAATATGAAAACGTGGTTATCTTAAATATATACTTGGTTTCACTGAATTTGTGGTGGGTTTTTTTTTGTTTTTGTTTTTTTAATTCCAGGTAGACATAATACCAAAATAAAAAAACAATTTAAAAAACTTAGGGATTAGTCAGAAGATGCCAGCAAGTCCCTTTTTGGTGGAATTTCTGCATCCTACTCATCTGTGAAGTATGTAAAGTCATTTCCTGCAACTGATACTGGTTTTGTTTCCACTTTCTTCCTCAAGCTCAGAACCTGCACTCCTGCTCTACTAGGTGCAAGTTGCAAGTGATATCTTCAATTTCTAAATTCAGAGTCTTCTTCCAGGCAGAGGTGAAAAAATAAAATACTTGCAAATGGAGATTGGTGTATCTTTCCCTCCCCTCATATGACTCAAAAGATTAATATAATTTACTGAAGTTATCTTCACACACAAAAAATGAAATATGCCATGGAAAAGTGTACCATGGAAGTATAAATTTAAGAGGTTTTAGGAAGTAGAAAGAAATTTGATGAAAAAAGTGCTATATATTTCCTCAGTCCATACAGGCTATTCTCTAGTATTCATTTTGGACTGTTCATTATGTTCTTTTACTACTCCCTATTACTTACATGTATGAACAGATTTTAGTTCAAAATTATCTTGGAAGAACAGTCAAAAGATTTGTGTGTGTAGGGAAGAAGGGCACTGATGTAAAAACACTATTTGCTATTTATGATTCATTTTTGTTCTGTTTTTTAAATTCTCAGCCAGTTCGAAAAAGAACAGAAACCAAAATCACTCACATAAGGCTTATTACTATGCTCTTTAAATACAGTGTACCAAACTGTGCAGCTCAGAATCTGATATTTGTTTGCACAGTCTTTGAGTATCAAAGCAAACCAAAGAGAGAGCTTTTAAACTATATATATATATATTTTTTTTTTTTTAATTTTTTTTGTGTCTTCCCTTCCTATATTAAATGATTCATTTTGTGCTGTACATAAGCCTAGACAAAAAACATTAGGCTTTCTGTTTGGAAAATGACTACATAGTCTTAGCCAGACACTTGCAAGAAACATCACATGCAGTCTGGTCTGTGTGTTTTCTTTGATACCATAACTATTATCAGAAGATACTAACCTTTGCTAGCAAATTGGATAAAGGCTGTAAACATGCACAAGCCAGATCACTAGCTAATTAAATCAGGATAATTCCATTTATCCAACAGAAATGCATCCATTTTTATTAGTGATGATAACCCAGTATTATCTTAATTACTAATATCTAGAAATAACTGCAGGAGACTCTTCATGTGCCTCAAGTATTAGCTTCCTCCATGTCCACATTTTCCTGTGAATTTTTCTGTGGCAGCCAGACATGCCTTACTTTGGCATTACAGTTAAAATTGTATTTCAAAAGTTAATAGAAAAGTGATCAATTCTATTTGACAAACAAGAAGATTCATGCCTTAACAGATCTGAGGAACAAGCTCTAATGAGTCATGATGAGATCTCTCCTGACGTCTGTCAGATGTTCTTTGAATGTTTTATGTTTACAAGCATAAATAATAAAATAGCATTTGTTAGATCAAATTAGAGATTTCTCCCATGCTTCTAATATATCAAAACCTACAGTGGTTGTTGCCCAAGTTGAAGATAGATACTGTGATTACTTTCAGGTAATTTTCAATTTTTTCCTATTTCAGGCTACATCTTTGATGGGGTCTATGTATAAATCAAAATATGTACAAATCAAAATCAAAAAAACTATAACTCAGTTGAAAACTGAGCTATTTTGAGATGCAATGAACAAAACCATTTTCCTTAGAGGTAAATATGTAGCTTTACTTTTGTAAAAGCCTCATAATGGAAACAGTTAGGAGCAAAATGTGTTATGGAAATACTGCATTTTTGGTATGTTCCACCATATATGGTATCAATGATGGCATTGCTCAGCCTGATATTTACTGAATTTATCAGTGCTGAACGCCAGGACCAAATTACGCTGAACTTTTCAAGCATTACCATATTATGACATGAGCCTCAATAATTAACAGAAATATGTCCTGCATATTCTGTGTCTTATGTCAGGGAGGATGGGGACAGGCTTGGGTTAGGCTGAGCACCTTGTTGCTGCCTCTGCCAAAGGTGGGCTTCAAGGCTCACATTTCCTGACTCGGGGACAGCAGGAGCAGAAACCATCGCTCTCCTACAGACTGCTGCCTCCTCCTTGTCCTATCCCCTCTTGGCCATATGCTTCACTGACCCTTCTTAACCCTCCTCCAGCTTCTGATCCATAAATCTCTTCCAAGTCATTGGTTTTCAGAATAACGCTCTGATCCTTGAAGAGTCACCCACCATCTTGACTTCCAGCTCAAATGTCTGCCAGTTGCCTGCAGTAACTTACTGGCTGTTCAAGACCGGATTGTCTGGAGGACTCTGCCTGGCTAACCCAAAAGAGGATGGCATGGCTGCCAACCAAATAATTCCAGTATCTCCCCAAAGAAAACAGAAAGTACAAAGTTGTTTGGGGTGGTGGTGCCCGGGTGTTGGCAGCCAGGACCGCAGGGGCCTCTGTCAGGGGAGACCCGGGACTGCCCCGTGCCAGACACAGCCGGTTCCAGCCGGTTCCAGCTGGCTCTGACAGACCCATGGCAGGGCACAGCTGGGCCTGTCAGCCAAGATGGTGGTGCCATATTTTTTTAGAAAAGGCTGGAGGGAAAGAGAAGGAGGGAACAAAACAAATGAGAAACAGCACAGGGAACACGAAGGTGAGAGGAAGAGAAGTGCTCCATTGTGGAGCAGATATCCAAGCAGGCCCTGCCTTGGAGAAGGTGGATATTCCCAAGGGAACTGCAGGCTGTGGAGAGAACCCATGTCAGAGGAGGCAGAAAATGTGGGAAGGCAGGAGCGGCAGGAAGGAACTGCTCTGGGCTGACCACAACCCCTCAGACCCCGTGTATCTGTGCTGCTGGGGAGTCAGGAGTGATGTGGAGCCTGGAAAAAGGCAGGGGAAGGTGTTTCTTGAATGTTGACCTTTTTTTTTCCCACTATTACCCAAATTACCAATGAAATATCCATCTTAATTTGCATTACTCCAAGTTAATTTTCCCCAAGATGAATCTATTTTACCCATGATGATAAGCAGTAAGCAATTGCCCTGTCTTATCTCAGCCCATGAAATTTCTTGCTCCTTGTTCTTTATTTTCTGTAGCCTCCTTGCTGAGCTGGGGGAAGTGGGAGAGTGGTAAGGTGGAAGTTTGGCTGCTGGGCTAGGCTGATCCACCACTGTGGTAAAGATATAGATATTAAAATTTGTCTCTGTAAAGGGGGACAAAACACAGTGCAACCTGGAGAAAAACACCGAATATGTATTGAGAGAACACGTGCACCCAGAGGTAACCTTGATATATGAATAGCTTCTCACTGAGTTCCTAATACCAGAGAAAGTGAGTCTGTGGAATCCCACAAACATATTTGGTAGTATCACCAAGTACAAGCAGCACACTACTGATCAACTACAACAGACTCTAAATTTGTACTAACTCACAAGCTTTTTATATTTTGATTTGTTTCAGTTTGTTTTGTACTTTTGGTTTTTGTTTTGTTTTGGTTTTAAACTGCCTCTTTTTCTCTTCCTGATCAATTTCTGAGATAACGTGGTAAAATACAACAATCCTTTGGAATCTCCTAACATTTCTTCTGTTCTTCTGTGGAGTATCTCATGCACCTGCAACACAACCTGCATCCCTCACCCAGTTTCTATCTATTTGTGACTCATTTTTCTCTTTTTGCTGAGCAGAATGGAATTTCCCTATTTTGGATGGCAGGTGTTCGGATACTCATCCTGAACATTTCCTGTAGGAGTGTTTGCGTAAGAGACAACCTCAAGTGTAAACAAAGGGGATGAGTTTTAGATAGCAACGTGTAATGAATCAGTCAAGCCTGTTTGATGAAAAGGCTCACTGCCTCTCCCTGAACAGCAGGACCTTTTCTGAGCAGAAGAGGAGTAGGATGCGGCTCCCTCCATATCCTGCAGAATTAGACAGAACCCCCAACTATCAAATTGCTTTAATTTTAAAGGGTGTTTTTAAAACATGCTGGAATGAAAGTTTAAAGAGCTTTCGTATTCTCTGGGGCCTATTTTTGAAGCAGAGTAATTACAGCACTTCTATGGTTATACTCTGAAACAAACAGTCAACATTAATTAATGACAAAAAAACAATGGCATTCCTGAGAAATTACACAGTACAGATACATGAATAGCAAAAGACATGATTAATGTTGTTACACTGAATCCCAAAGGCATTAGTAATAATGTAATGACTCCCTGTTAAATGGAGTGATCTTATTTTTTATATCTTGTCCTGACACTAAGCTGGGAACCCATCACACCAGCATATCTAGAATGCCATGACTGTGATAGTGGGGGCAGAGAAGTCTATGGAGCTGCAGGATGCTCTTCTCCATGCAGCCAGTGGAACAGCTGTGACATGGTAAGAGGCAAATAGATCCCTGCCCTTCTGCCCTTTTCCATCTCTCAGGAGAAAGCTATTGTCACCATTCAGAAAGGGAGGAGGAGACTGAGCTCTCTGCCTTCACCTAGCAATGCCTCCCAGGAGTCACCCATGATCCAACCCAATATACACCCAGGACACAGGTTCTTGCTTTTCCTTATATTGAGTTTATCTCAGAGTAGTCCTATTGCTTTCCATGAAAGTATTGACAGGGTAAGAGCTGTCCCTCTGATACTGCTGTCAATTAATTACAGAATATCAAGAGGATGTGAACTTCACAGCATGTTCAATTTAACTATGTTTACAGTTTCCATAAACAGAACACGAAATTCAAATGGCCTGTTCACTTAGTCATGTTCATCAACCTTACTGCAGAAGATAAAATTTCCATTTGCTCTTCACAGAAGAAAATGCTGAGTAGAGAGAAAAAATACAGCAAGTTCATTAATAGTGTATTATTTTGGTAGGAAACTTATAGCTGCCAAGCTCAGGAAAGGCATTGGTCCAATAACTGTTGGTGTTTTGTATGCTGCTATACTAAAGGTAAACAATTAATCCAAATTAATTAACAGTTATGTATATATTTTAAATATGAAGTAAAATATATGCAAATTATTTTTACTTGTGAAATTATTTTACTCTTATAAAAGATAATTGAATAGACTAGAATGGATTAATGGATATTTAAATACATATTCTGATAAGCATTTCAAACGACATCTAGAAGTCTAGAAGTCTATTTCAAACGACTTCTATAATAAAGAAAACACAGCACAGGGAAGTGATTACATGTTATCCACTTGTTTGGATGAAAAACCCTACAGACATGTCCACTCACAAAAGTGTCCATGTATATATGTATAAACCATCTTAGTGTTTTGAATCATCCCACTGAAGGCAATGTAATCCACAGTAGTCCACTGCAAAAGTATAAACAGTGAAATAAATATAGTTACACCATTTTGGTGTTTTGTTGTTTGTTTTTTAAATGACTAGGACTGTCTGCATAACACTTTGAAAGATACAACACCTGAAGGACCACACTCTAAAACACTATTTTGAAGACTATTTTTGGTTGCTATTAGAAGTAGCCAGGTTACCAAGGCTAGGGAGTCCTAAATAAATTACTACGTAATGCAATAATCAGTTAATCAGTTAACAGTCAATCTAGTAAAAGCAAATGTCACTATTATGTACAGACCTGCCTGTATATTTTGGAACAGTCTGCCCAGGGAGTGGTGGAGTCACCATCCCTGGAGGTGTTAAAAAAATGTGTAGATGTGGCACTTCAGGACATGGTTTAATAAGCATGATGGTGTTGGGGTGATGTTTGGACCTGATGATCCTAAGAGGTTTTTTCCAACCTTAATGATTCTATGATTCTGTGACATGAACATTACATGTCAGTCTCAAGCAAAAGTACCACAACTGTGCAAAGGATTCAGGAAAAATGCAATTTTTAAACTGAATTCCATGTTAGTCCATGGTATTATTTGAAAAAGGCTTAACAACACTTGCATTGTTGTAACTTTGTGAGTGAATTTTACGTATGTATATAAAAGCTTTCAATACACCGAGGCACTGTTTTCCTCTTATTGTCATGCTCCTGTTTGCAGACTGAATTAAATTCATGGTCACCACAGCAGGTTTAACATGTTCTAGACCCTGTGCTTAAACTCACTGACCGTCCCTTCTGTGTTAGAACAGCACCACTGAATTTGTACTGCTGCAGGAGTCCCCGACCAAGCATATTTTTGAGTGCTCCAAGCACTCCCCAAACACCAGTGCTCACCAACAGCAAAGGCAACAATTAAGATTAGATTAAGACAGATAGAAGCACCTGATTGTACTCAAGAAACCATTCTGGGTAACCTTCTGTCTGCCCTTCTTAAAAGAGAGGCCTGGATTAAGACGTTAGTGATCTTTAAAAGTTTCAGTCTTAGTCTATGTCTGTTTTACTAGTTTCTTAAAATGCCAAATTTTCATTCTGATATCAGTAGTTGTGAACAAAAGACAAAATTAAGTACATGAAATGTGCACTTGACATCTGTGGGAAACACACGTACCTACAAATTTATGGGCACACATGCGGATATATTTAATTTTGGGCAGATCAATACTAATTTAAGTGTCTGTAAGTCTTTCCAAATAAATTCCTCGTTGTATAGCTCAATAGCTGTCAGGTCAGTTTGAGACACAGATCTTTCAAGTTTTATTTTACCAGATGCTATTTTTCATATTTGACGAGAAGAATATGCATGACTAAAAGGAAACATACATAATCATTGCCTTATTTACTTTCAGTGATTCAATGTACCAATATTTCCATCAAAGTGGAATTACCGGACATGCAAATAAGACACATAACATTTTCTATTCAGATACCGGTAAAGAGAGAATTCATTCAAATTAAAAGAAAACAGAGGGGAAATTTGTTCTAACAATTTGACAGAAACTGAAAAATGTGACACTGTTACCAAGAGCTGCGCTGGCTGTCCAGGTGGAATAGCTGGGACAGAGATGCAGTTTGAATTCTGGAGCACTTTTCATGTAATTCCAGGTCTTTAATGGTCCTGTTTCTCAACAAGGCAAGTCATCCTTCCTTAGACTGATGCTGTGAGCCTCTTTCCTCTGGGGTAAAACCCAGACTTTCTCTTGACTATGTCAATCTATTCTGGACCACTGTGTATACTGCCCTATCTCTATCACCTCTCAGTACAGCTTAATGCTTTCAGTTTTTAAAAAAGATTTTTGATTGCCTCGAATAGTATGTATTTCCTTCTCCCATCATGGGACATCCTTCTAATTTCCTTTCCACAGGCTTTTCTTCTGCAATACCATGCTGTATTTTGGGACATCCTAAGCATATCATCACTTGTTGCAATGCTTGCAGAAGCTCTTCGGATGTAATCAGAGAAATTTGTCCACCCAGAACATCCATACAGCTGGTTGCATCTCCCTTTAACTACTTCAGTATCTTCTGAGAAGCATTCACAGAAATCAGTGTCTCACTCCCTGACAGAATCTACAACTACAGTAAATTATCAACCACTGATGAGCCAATTCTCCTCCAGGGCCACTCTCACCGGTTCCACTTGAGGAATGTCACCAACACAACCCCTTCTCTGGAGAACACTGCTCAATCACCACTACAGCTATTTACCAGCACCTGTGTGACACTGTTGGTCATACTAGCTCTTTTTAATTTATTCAGACTTCATGAAGGGTTAAAAATATGGCATATGTTGACAGCCACTACTGCTCTCTAACAGGAAAGACACGTTGCTGTGGGGCCCAGATCTCAGCTTCTCCTTCCCTGCAGCTGTCTGTGGATAGCAGCTAATTGTATCCACTTGTTTAACCTCAGGGATAACGTCTGGAGGGGACCAAGTGCCACAAGCATACACTTTTTTTTTTACTTTTTTTTTTTTTTTTCTTTTCTTTTTTTTTTTTTTTTTTAACGGTCATTTCCTCTCTGGTATAACTTGCATGACAGCATGTGACAAGCAGAAATTAATGGGGACACTGCTGTGCCAATACCTCCTGAATTGCTTTGACACTGGCTGCAGGCTGCCTGCTTGGCCACCCAGCCAAGACCTCACATGAAATGTGGCAAGGGGCCCACAGCTCTATTCACTAACAAGCCAGCTGGTCAGTGATTAGAAAGCTGAAACAATGCTGTGCACATACATCAAGAAAAATGCTTTACAAACAGGTCTGGACTTTGGAGGTAAAGTCTCCTAGAAGTGTACATCTGTAAATTTATCTTCTGGGGTCTGCTAGCTTAAGCTGACATTAATGGAAGGGGAAGGCCCTGTAAGATGACTGCCCTACACTGTCACCTAAGTGCAGGAAGGGTTAACCTCAGAACAAAGACTCACATCTTAACATGCTCAGTCACAGCCTAGACCACATGGATTCTGGTCCAGAGGAGCATTGAAATTATGTAAATACATAGAGAATTATGACAGACTTCTCTTCCCAACGGTCTGTCAACACCTTGGCAACATTACTGACATTTCTGCAGAAATTCTCATTGGATTTGCCTGCAGTGTGCCATCAAGAAGGCTGAGATTTGTTTATATGCTGATACATAACAACAAAGGATGAGACTTTAGAAGTATCCCAGGGGATCTGGATGACCAGCTCTTCTACAGCCAAGGCAGCTTTGAACATTTCAGCCAAGACTTTTTTGAAAACTGTCAAATCCTTGGCTAGACACAAAAGGCTCAAGAAGACCGTTCCTTTAATTTCTCTCTCAGATGTTTTTTTTAAACAGTAACAATCGCATGAGTTCTTTATGAAACACCTGCATGGCAACAAGAAAATAAGTTATGCTTATTTCAAACTGAGAAAAAAGTGCAGTTAATATGATAGTACAGATTAGAAACCTAAACATCATTGAAAATCAATAGGACGTGGGCACCTAAGTCCTATGGCTCCTTTTAAGTTACATCCTTAGTTCAGTAATTTTTGTTTAATAGAAAAATTGTTTAAACTTATTATAACACAGGGCTGCTTCATTTCCTGACATATATAAGGAAATATATTTTGTGACATCTACAGATACACAGGAACTCAAAGCACTGTATAAGAGCCTGACAGGATAGCAGAGTCAATTTTTGTGAATTAGCAGTTTGGGCTACTGTAGAGTTTGGACTCTGGGCCCAATTAATTTTCATTTCTTCTACATAAAAAATCCTAGGAATTTAGTATATTCATGAACAGCACTTGCATGCTATGAAATAAGACAGCCCCATGTTAGGCACACTAAAACCGAGTGAAGTCACTGGGACTCTATCCATCAATTTTCAAAGACCTCAGCTGGTTCCATCCTTTTTTAATATTCCTGTTCTCCTCCCACACCTATCAGAACCAGCAGGACCTTCAGAGTGATGTAGCCACCCTTGTCTGAGACAAAAGTGTCAGCATGACACCAGACACTGAAATTCAGCCACTCTTGAGTTAGACACTCAGTTGCTCACTTTTCAAAAGCCACTTTTCAATAGTTTTGGGTTTTATTGTTTTGGGTTTTTTTTGCTTGCAATGTACTTGCATGGCAGAATTATCATGACGCTCGTCAGTGCTGTGAAACTGGTCAGCATCAGAGTTAGTTACTACATGAGCTCTAGTCACAGGAGTTTATTTAACTTTGCTTACTCTCTCGCTCCATATTATGAATTCAGGGATAATGGTTAACTACTTCATGAGTGTTGCAAAGATTAACTGGTTAATGTTTGTTAAGTACTCCAAAGATCTAGAATTTGCTTTCAGTTATAAAAGCATAACAACCTTCAAGAAAACCAAGGATATACACAAGAGAAAAGATATCTTGGACATAAGTTATGGGTAGAAATGGGCTTCAAGTAAGAGCTGAGGAAGGGACAGTGGCCTGCTGGAACCAGGTTGGCCAGCAGCCACAATCCAAGAACTGCATGTACAGGTTTGCAGTGCTAGCATATGCACTATCAAAATAGTCCCCAGGATGCAAGTTTTACTGATGCTTTAGTATCCTTAAAATAGGAAAAAAGCAAATTGTTCCTGAGAAGCACTCAGCAGATTGAGGTCTTCATATTTACTGCAGCACTTCATTTGCAAGTCTATTATGTTGAATTAAAAAACCAATAGCTCTTAAACCAACAGCTTTACAAGTGGATCAGGCAAGGACTTTAGCCTACAGACAAGGCACACAGAAGAGATTTTGCAAGAGGACTCAGGCAAGTACACAAATCCTTTTCACAAAATGGATGAGAAGTCTGCTGACAGCACCAACCTAGGGGAATGGCTTCCCATTCCCTTTCACTTATGTGGTCTACCACTTTCTCCTTTTCTGATTTTCTACCTTTTCCTTTATGTCTTTTCTTCCCCTCCTGTACCCTGTTGCCTTTCCTGTACCCAGTTCTGATCCTTCTCTTCACACCCTCACTGCAACCCACCCCGCTCAGACCTTTCCTCTTCCACCACTCTCACTTTCAGACCTTGTGGTCCCAACTCCACCTCTTCAGGTTGCTGGTTCCAACAGGACAGGTAATTACCAAGCAATGTAGATCAACAGAAGATGCCAACTATTAGCATGTGTCAGCATCTCATCCCTGGATCTGCTATATATCAAACTCTAATGGGTATTGATGTGCCTGAGATGTTTGCTGTGGCTGCAGTGGAGGGTCATGGTCCCACACATCTGCCCAGTCTCTCTTAAATGCCACAGGCCCCAGCCCCTCCAGTTCTGAGCAAAATGACTCTGATTTACATTAGTGTAAATTAGTACAAACCTCAACTTGTTTTCTTTTGAATACTTGACCGGTTCTTAAAAAAGAAGGAATCTACAACTCCTAGTGACACAATGAGGAATGAGCCTACTGATTTCTTAATGTTCTTAATAATAGACAATAATCAGCTCTGCTTAGGGGGGTAAGTGTGAGGTATGGGGATAGGGGGAAAGGTACAACACGAGAGTCAATAGACTTCTTGGGATGGGAGAAGATTGCCTTCAAAGTTTCACAGGCACAGTATTTTCACCATTCCTCCACCTACCCAGATGCTAAATAAAACAAACTCTTTAATATAAAGCCAAAGGTATGCTCAAAGTCAGCTTGTAAAAAGAGATAATCAATGGAACAAACTGCTTCTATGAGGTATATTTTGAAAGTGTCACAAGTGATGCACATGACAAAGGTAGCTTGTGACAAAAGCATCACTGCTTCTCAAAAGGGTAACTTGTGACAAGCAAAAAAAGTATGGTATTGATTATATAACCCAATTTGTAAAAGGAAACTATGTGTCTTCTTGTGTATCTTCACTGTAACCATTCATGGGAAAACTATGAGAATGAAAGTAGCTGTGATCCAGACAACCTGGAAACCATGTGCCTGTGTTTTGCTGACTTGGGTCCCAGAAAGAGAAGCCTTTTGTTCCCCCTATCAACAGAAAACCCAACATAACAAATCATACAATACAATATCAAACTCTAGGTTATTCCAAAATGACAATCAATTAAGTAGAAACAAACTGTATCTTCAGAAGGGCAAATGAGAGAGGCTAGGGTTCACTATCAAAGGACTTCTGTTTTCTTTTGTTTATTAAATAGTGACTGTATTATTTACTGCAGCTTTGCAAGCTAGTGAGCAGCTGGGTGTAACACATTTCCATGCTGTGTAACCTCTACTTTTGCTTCGTTAGATTCCTTATCAGGACCAGAAGAAAAGAAATCTCTCTGTTATGCTTTTCCTGTGGCAAAGGAAAAGACAAGATAATGACTTTCCAGCTCATTTCACTTGTACAACGTTCTCATCAATCACCATGGGGTAGGTCTTTGTTATTTTCACTGAAGGACTGTTCTTAGCTTTCTGTCACAATAAAGTGTGACTCCACTAACTAGCAAATCAAGGTTACCTCTGCCACATTTACAAAAGAACAAAATGCAAACATAAGGCTAAACCTACTTCTGAAAATTTTCCAAGGCCCAGGTTTCACAGACATAAACTTACTTTGAATTATGTCTAAAATTTTCATTGAAATGAAGGGTAAAGTCTGAAACATCCAAGGCAGTTGATGTAAGGAAGATAAACTACCCATTTCATCAAGAACCAAAAGTTTTCTGCTTGTTTTGCAACTTTCTGCTCCAGAAACCAAGCAAAGAAACTGTGGTTTATTTTTATTTTAAACTCTGTCAAGTATGCATCTCTTTGCAGTTTTGGTTCACTATAGCCCACGCAGCTTGGCCTCTATTCTCCTTTTCCTATGACTTTAATAAGCCCTATAGACATAAGCAGGAATTATGTGAGCAAATAAAAAGCAAGGAAGGGATATATTCTAATCAAGGCAAAAATATTATAAAAATGCTTTGTAAAATGGTCTCTCTTCTCCTTTAACTTCATGGTTTTATATGTCTTTTACTTTCTGGTCCATGTTGCTTCTCAATGAATGACACCGATACACCAAATACTATTGTAATAAACAAGGATATGGCTTAGAGATTGTTGTTGTTTACTTTCTCAAGTCCTAAATTAGACATTTTTTATTTAAAATACATGAAAGACATCTGTATACTCTTTCATTAAATGCATATTACATTTCATTAAATGCAACATCCTATGAACTCTTTTGAAACCTTTTCCATTTAAATGCGGTCTCTAGGTTCGGATAGCAAGTATTTCCTTTGTAACATTAAGGGAGGAGTATGTTACTGTCAAAATTTCTCTCCAAAAAGTCCTTGCTAAAATATTTACTCTACTTGTCAGAACAGGAGTATCTGAAGTTAATTCCAAGTGAAAGAATATTTTAGAATGAATCATAAACTACATGTTAAAAAAAGGCAACATGTTGCCATTCCAGTGCCCTTTCCCTGCTGTAAAATTAAATGAAAAAGGATTCTTCACATTTGTAGACACAGAATATTGTAACATTTTGGAGCATTCTAAGATTCCTTAATTGTAGTTATGCAACAGAACTGTCACGTCCTAAAACAAAGGACAAACATTAAGCAGCTGAAATTATTGGCTTGGAAATTAAATGCTCTTAAGAGATGGCTAACATGTCTTCTTAAGTATGTTTGGCATTTTTAAGTTACAGTGCAAAGCTTCCTACTGCATGGACCAAAGGAGTGGGATGTTTTAGAAATACTCAGTTTCTATGGTGCTGTTTGTAAATTCACGTATTTAGCAACACTGAAAACTGTTGAGTAGTAACCTTCTTTGCAATTAAGCCACTAATTTCAGTGGACCATTTATGGTATGAGACACTGTTGAACATTAATAAAGATGTAATGTGTTACCTTCTAATGAGCTGGTCATGACGGTAAAAAACAACCTCTTTTAAATGTCTGTTCTCAAGGCCCACAGTTCTCAAAGGCAAATGGGACAAATTCTGTGTCCAGAATGTATGATACTAATGAAAAAAATCCTAACAACAAAGCAGTCCATCAAACCTGTGATCCTCAGAGCCTTTTTGCATTACTGAGTCAGTTTACTGTGATGACCAACTATGAACCACTTTTGTGAACAGTCAGGGTCTGGTTCCAAAGGCACACACACTGCTTACACATAAGTTTTGAGAGAAGACTACTTCCTCACCCTGACAAAGCATTTAAACACAAGCAAAACACATGTTTATGACTAATCTGAGACAACGGAAAGAACAGTTTCAATTCTTCTTTGCTCTAACCTTGGAATTCACCAGGTCAGGAATAAGAATAAAAACTGATTCTCCTCTGTTAGCTGCTTTAATTCTCAGTCTTTCAACCTCAGTTTTTCTATAGCTGGAGCAATCAGTTCATAAAAAATTAAGCAGAAGCTTGAGTGCTTTGCTGGAGCAAAGCCTCTGGTCCTTTTAGGGTTTAGCCAGAAAGTTCAACTGTAGATCCCAGAATGAACGTAGAAGTTTTGTGTGCATGAACGTAAATGGTAGCACTGTATAGCTGCCACATATATGAGCTCTGTATCTATAATAACAGAGATAACTCATACTCATGAGTCTTTGGATAAGGCTTCCAACACAAAAATTAAGGACAGATTTGATCTAGGAGCTTGAGCCTTTGTAATTTGCTCTTTCTTAATTGCAAACTGCTCAGGCTTTGCATGAAATAAATGAAAGGCTGCTTGCTAAGTGATGCTAACAGCATCACACCACACTCAACCCTGGAGGATCTCAAAGAAGTAAACAGTTACACCACAGAAGGATCTGACCCATAACTGTGCTCTGGAGTACCAACACTGGCAAATATTACAACCCCATGTCTGCTTTATTAAAACTACAAATAAATTAATAATTTTAATTTCTAAAATCTCCTTTGCTGCTGCAGCAAAAGCAAAAAACAAACAGTATTTGTGTTACTTCACTCATATTTCCACTCTAATTTTTCTGTCTTCTGGAAGCTGTTTGTGAGTTTGATAATAATGTGTGTCTTTGTTTGGACTTCTTAAAAAGAGGGATATTCTCCAAATGGAAGAAAGGTCATTTTATTTTGCTTTGAAACCTGAGAAAGCTGTAACATGAACCATACGCTGATTACAGAGCACTGATATATAAAGGATGCAGTTGTGTAAATGTGTGAAGTGGCTCTGGTGGGGAAAGAGCAGAGCAGAGAAGCACTATTTTAGACAAATAATCCTCTCCTAGGGTCTGATTATCATGACTCACGTTCAACAAGGCATTGTTTAGAGGCCAGCCAGAAAGGAGGACCTCTTATGGTGGGCATTATACAATCAAAGGTTTTCACACAGCCTCTTCCATTAAAAGCTCACCAAAAAAGTGGACAAGACAGATCCCAGGCGGAGAAACAGTGTGACACTTCCATGATATTAGTCTTTTATGGACATAGAGTGACTTAGGACGGGATAAGCAAAATGGAAAGAAGAGTGATGGAGAGAAAAGTTCTGGAGGGAAGGAAAGAATAGGAGAATGCTATACAGGGTAAATATGAAGTGAAAGTGAGGTGAAAAAATGAAGGTGGAAGGGATGGACAGAAAGAAGAAAGGGCTGGAAAAACTGGGGTTCATACAGAGAACATTGAGTTGAAATCACTGGAAACTTTCTGAGTGTCAGAGGTTTTGGCTTTGATTGCTCTAGCAGCTGAGTGCAACTGCCTGATGCCACTGCCTGGTGCTTCTTTGCAGGTCTGTCCTTGATGGCCAAGAGGACAGGAAGCTGGGAGGAACCGTGTCTGTTCTGGTACCTGCAGGGCCAGGTGGGATGAGGATCTCCATACATCTCTGATCCAACACAGTGAGTAGGAGGGAGAGGCGCAGCCTTGGCTGGGTCCCATTTTATTCCCACTCTATGACTGGAACAGCCCTCATTCCAGCTTAGCTGAAATACAAGCCTATGGGATGGAGTCTGGGGACCAGCAGCGTATGTCAAGTATGCAATTCACATGTATCCATGTGAAGACACTATACACCAAACCACTCTGCAGGCACAAGAGGAGAATTGGTGTTAATCCTTCTGTATTCTTGTACTTTTGACTGTTCTCTAAGCATATGAGTTGCCAGTTCTGGACTCTTTTGGCCCACAGCTATTTTGAACTCCACAGACATCAGAGTAATGATCATTAACTTTCTCTCTCCCTTTCTTCCACTTGCTCCAATAACATTTTTTTTCAAATATGTTACAGGGTGTGTACAATAATTATATGTATTTGTGATTATGTGCTTATATATATAAACATTTTAAAATTCTTAATGCTAAATTTAAGTTCTACATATGAGAACACACAATTAAAACAAGATTCCATCCCTATCCTCTAGTATAGAACTTTATTCTCTGGCATAAACTAAATACATCTGTTACAGAGAAAAAGAAACAAACACAACATATCTTGATTAAATCAGTGCAGTTCTAAATTAACATGCTTCAAACTAATTTTTACTGTGGGATACAATAGCCTGCCTATACTGGCATAAAATCACTACATACATCTAATGCAGGAGTACTACATTTCTCCTGGGGTGAAATTAAAAAAAAAAAAATTATAAAAACACCCTTTATTGATTTGATAGTGCAGCTATCAACTATGAGTTGTCTGTTGGCAACTTTTGAATTATTTTACACTACAGCTGTGTATTTGCTGTGAATAAATATGAACATTTTGTGAATATTATAGTACAGTTAATCTGAGCTGCAGTAACTTGGGTTGGCTGATGTGGGAAAGGTATCCTGCTGCAATGCTTCTTGGTCCAGATCAGCTGAGTTCAGCCCTTAGGAGCTGGAGTTCAATGAGAAAAATACATTGGCCAGGTTTCCCAGATATCTACCTTGTCACAATTTGTGTCCTTCTGCCTCCTCTACCCTATCTCTGTGTGCTTATTTCAGGGTTAAATACAGCTTCATGGATATGCAGAGGCCCAGGAGCCTGATTTCTTTCCAGTGCAGAAACTCCTATTATGAAAGTGATTCCTATCTGCCTGCATAAAAATCAAGAATGGTTCTTTGAATGTCACCTCTTTACCTCACATCTGCTGCAGTCTGACCAACAAATTACTTGTCAAAAGCAGCATATGGGTTGTAAGTAAAATTTAGAACATGGGTAAATCCAGACATTTCAGTCTGTTGTTCTGCCCCTGCTTTCCATGCACCATGAGCTGCAACACCTTTCTCTTAATTGCTATAATTGGGGCATCTCATCTTTGATGAAGACTGAAAACACGACGGGTGACACTTCTGTTCATCACTGAGGCAACATTTACTTGCAGAGGAAACTGTGACTGAACACCACCACCACAGGACAAAGGAAAGTATCTCAAAAAGGCTCCAAGGAACTGGTGCTGGCTCACTATGGAAAAGCATGGCACTGTCTCTTATGTGCTGCCTGGCAACCTAGCCCCACTTTTACATCTGTTTGAGCATTACTCCTACCACGTGCTCAGTTTCTTTCTTTCAGTGTCATCAAAGCACTTCACATAGCAATTGCTACCATGCTGATGTTCCAGTACCAGAAACCCAGTGTCATTAACAATCTGAGAAAGTTCCAAGGAAACCGAGAGTAGTAGGACCATAAGCATTTTTTTTTCACCAATAGGAGAAATTATCAGACAGTAACATTACACTTCCAGTGTTTGTAATAATGCAGTTTTGCAATGACTTGGTCATAAACTCTGTTCTGCCAAAGGCTCAGTCTCCATCTCTGCCCACAATTCAGAATCTCTTCAGTCTCTTAATTCCCTTGGAATTCCCTTGGACCTTCTGAGTAAAGATGATTTCTGGCCCTCCATTGAAAACAATGGCTTCCTTCTGACTTCAAAAAGGATGTGTCCCTTAGGACCTTACAGGACTGTACTGCTGCCTTGAGAGTTTGGGCCATAAAAGAAAAGCAAATTAAGATGTTTATTTAGAGAGTCCTTGACAGACATCATTTCATGGTGACATCTCTAATACACTATCACTGTTTTTAAAGATTAAAATCATAACGACTTTTTTTTTTCAGGCAGGTTGTTTTCATGTGTTATGCTACAATGTTGCTTGACTGCTTTCCAAACAGGAACGACTGAAAAAAATGTGAAGCGCTCCAATGATTTGAAATCACCCTAGTCAGGACAGAGTGATTTAAAATGACTGGAGTGCCATACATTTTTATGAGGTCTCAGTTTGCAAGCCATGGAGTTCCGCGCAGTCCTCTGCTACAGCAGTTCTAAAAGACGAATATACAATATCATCAGTTTGAAAATGTTTGCATTTGAATTTGGAAATTTAAGGATTTGGATAGAATTCAACACTACCATACTTAAAATCACTGGCTTTATGCTGACTGTAAAAAGGTCCAAGCTAAAGAGGTAACTGTACAAATACATTCTATTTGGTAGAATCCTGTGCTCAACAGTCTCTTCGTTCTTCCTAATCCCTTGGTCAGACCATACATCACCACCTGCACCACCAGAGATGTGTCTGTGTTTCTACAGGCAGCAGAGTATGGGAAAGAAATTACAATACCTGCAACAAAGGGAACCACTACCCTTTGGAGAACATACTCTTTTCAAAGGTTTAGTTCCCTCAGAATGTGCCACTTGAAGCAGGGCACCTGCTCTCCCTCATGCTACTCTTCCACACAGCAGTCCAACCCCTGGTAGTAGGATAACAGATTTAAAAAGAAAAGAAAAGAAAAAAAAAAAAAAAAGATTTACCTCACAACAACACATCAGTTCAGTCCTTTTGTTTTTCACTTATTTACAGTGGCAATCCTTCTTTAAGTCATAATATAGATTCAAACCAAAATTTATTGCAAAATACTTCACAAAGAAGTAGATCCTCAGCAGCTGTAAACAGGCATAATCTCACTGAAGCTAATGCATTTATGCCTTAGTATCAGCTGGGGATCTGAACCATTATTCGTGGACTCTCAATCCTCACTAAGTTTTGCTTCTTTCTCTACCACAAAAGCACTGACAAGAAAATGTTAGTAACAGTTCTTCTTTTAGTATCTTCCTTACTAATTTCAATAGGCACGTTTTAAAGTGACAAATTTTAACTTTGATGTTGTGAAGTATTGCCACACACTGAAGACTGTCAGTACTGGCAAATCTGTTTTCCTGGAATACCTTGTGCTGTTTTCAGAACTGCATGAGCGTGTGACATCTGCTCCACATCTCATACGTGATCGACTGAGAAGGTTCACCTGTGGCAGATGGCTGCTGACTCACCTCTCAGCACTGAACACTGGGTTGCTTTCTGAGAAACAACATCTTCATATTAATTTTCTAAGAATCTTGAAAAGATGTGATGGGTCTGCTTAGTTTGATTGCAGGTAAAGTAAGTTAGAGGAAATGCACACGGATGCAAATGTTCTAGGACCATGTGTAATATTTTAAAATTCGATTTCTGTGCTATCAGCAGACAAATTCACAAAAAGGAAATTGGTTCACTGCAGTACTTTCTAAATTGTAGGTATCTGAATAGCAACATCTGGATCCTGGATAAGACGGAGATCTTGGCTTCCTATGCATAGGAGATATGGAATAATATCCACAGAAGCTCTTCACTTGAGTGAGGAATCAGGAAACATGAGTGAAATGGATCTATCCTAGACCTGTTCTTGCTGTGTTTTGGTTGCACTGTTCCAGGGTGGGCGGTATATGATGAAGATTCACAGATCACAGACTTGGGTAGAAGGACATTCCTTGCTCTTCTATCATCCCATAATAGATAATGTATGCACCTCTTATACCAGAGACCTTTGTCCTGTTCCCTGTTATACCAGAGACCTTTGTCCTGTTCCCTCCTCTGCTGACTGCCACATTGAAACAGGCACAGTCCAGTAAGCATGTGCAGCTTGGGCAGGCTAAGCTCTGATCAGTTATAGGAAAACTATTGCAAGAAGCCACAAGTTTACCTATAATGACATTACCTCACAAGGCTAATGTTGTTCAGTACTAAAATTAAAGAACATTGGGAACATTTTGTTAGTTCCTCTCATTTTTACAGACTCCTTGGCCTGGCAGAACAAGACAAGAAGAACTCCAAAGAGTCAGTTCTGGACCACTTAATTTACAGCTCTATATACCAAGTCATCGTGTGCATACATTAATTTAATGCTAAATATTGTTGCAATAGCTTGAATAAACATTTAAAAAATCAACTTGTTTGCATGTAGTTAGTGTTACAACAACCGTAACTATAACCAAATCCTTTAGGATCAAAAAGACACACCTCATAAGCACCACATCTGTATGTGACCACCCAGCCTAAATATGCTTTGGTCCCAAAGATTTACACATCAAAATGCTTTAACTAATTTTTTTTTAATCTTTCTGTGGCACAGACATGTCATTCCCGTTTCCACTACCCTTATGTCAACTACCAAAATTTCCTAAAGACCAAAGTCTCTCGGAGGCTCAACTGCTAATAACCAAAGACCTGTACATGACCAACAGCTGTGTCCTAAGGAAACTGAACTCATACCTTCTATTTCCACATAAATTGCCCTAAACTTAAGGAAGAGAAGAAGGGAGGAGATGATTGGTACAGAGCGAAGAAGGAAGATGTTGTCATTGCTGTTTCTGATTCATCCTGTATGGAACATACATTAATCAGGTCTGACAGAGGAAGCCACAGAGGGTGAGCAAGGACGCCAGTCCAGCAGTTACAAAGACATATTCATTACATTAAGGGCTTGAACATAGTTCTCCTTCAAAGGTGAATGCCATGTCCATGAGTATTTGCAGTCATATCCTTCATCCTTCTAGCCCAAAGTATACTCCATTAAAAAATAATGGAATGGCTTCAGCAGAAAAGATTTTAAGTATTCCCGTCCAGAATAACCTAGAGTTCAGTAGCCAGAGCTAGAACCACAACACTGGACTAGAGCACTCATGCTCCTGATGACAGGGAGGAACCCATGTCTGTCCTACATCCTGGGTAAGTATTTTCACAAAAAGGCAATTCCTCAAAGGGAAACTGCTTTTTCTTTGATTTTATGGGCACCTGTGGATATGTTCCTCTCTGGGGCGACTTCTGCTGCAGGGCTTAGGATCGTAGAAAGACATAGTTGAACAGCTTCAGACAAAAATTTTAGCTGTGTTTATGTGATTGATACAATTAGGTTTTCTGAACTGCTGCAGTCTGACTGCTAAACATAAAGGAAATTCTAAAAATGGTACCAGTGTCACTTTGTGTTCCTTGACAGTTGGGAACTAAAAACCCCAGCATGCCCCAAACCAACAATACCCGAGTCTCCCTGACTCAAATGTATGTAATAATGGTAGTTAAGTCACTCAGAAAAGACCTTTTGGGGCTGATAGTTCTCTCATAGAAATTTTAAATTATTCAAGTTCCACTAACAACTGTTGAGTTTACACCATGGTGCCACAGAGGTAGATTAGATCCTTCAACTTCAAGCTACCCAGAGCTTACTCAGCTCATTTGGCACCTCTGTGTTGCTGACACGTGCAGAACTTTAACAGATGGTCTTAGAATACTGGCAGTTGTTTTGTGCTGTGCTACTGGAGGGGGGAAATACTCTACACAAATTGTCTGCAAGTCTGGAAAGAAATGAAGCACAAATCCTTATTAACCTCAAAAGCCAAACTATAAAAAGTCAGATTAGTCATTTAACAATGCATGTGCTATGGGTTACGTGCTCAGTTGCTGCAAAATGGCAGTATTTCCCTGCAGACAGGAGAACTGTGCTTTGCTTCAGTTTCTCCCAGGAATATCCCTAAAGACTGTATCATTAGAAAGGTATAGAAATAAGAAATATAGGAATAAGCCTTGAGAACATACCTCATATGATCACCTCTGACTGTCAGAAGAAGTACCCCCATAAAATGTGTGTTTTCACATAAATTGTGAAGCAACAGGATACAACGTAATTTAACGAAATCTCTTTTGTCCCATGCCAAGCAATTCAGGAAATAACAAATCAGCTACTGTGCAAATGTTGAAATCAACATTGATGACAAAATAAACATCAATTTTACACTTAAACCCATTTAAAAAGAGCTGAATGTACCACAAGCTGAATTTTACACTCACTGATTTCACTAGCCACAGTGGAACTTAAGCACTGTACATAAAACCAGAACTCCTCATCCCTGTTTCTCTATGGCATAATTTTTCTCTGTTATTATGCCAGATTATCAGATATATCAGCTGTGTTGAACTAGTAAACCACATATGCAGAATAGTGCTTTTCAAAAGTAAACTCAACCATTTCACCATCACATAACTTCTGTGAAATGTATATTCATGCATATGTATTAGAATTTACTAGTGCAAATTTAGAACAAGATTTTAGAAAATCCAGTGCTCATCTCCTCTATTTTCTTTAAATTAAACATCTCAATATATATTTCAAACTAAGATTTCAGGGACTTGACCACGCAATTCCCACCCATTTCAATACATTTAGTTAAGAGAATGTGCCAGTCACCTTGTGTATTTTTTTCCCACTGTAAATTACATTGAAATACAGTTCCTTTAGATAGCTTCAGAGCCCTACAAGGAAGCCGAAACCTAAAAGCATTATCATAAAAGAGCCCTTCAAATGCAAGAAGTACATCCCAGCCTAATTCTGGGACCGAATCAAAGTATATCCACTTAAAAAAAATATTTTATCCACTAAGGTCACTTAAAAAGCAACGTTGCTGGAATGATACTGACTGATATCTTACATTTCTTACTTTGATACAAGAGCTTTATCAGTTTTATGTATAATTTTATACTGAAAGAACAAACAGCTCCTAGGTTTGAAGCTGTTATGAAAAAAAAATATTAAAACAACTAGATTTCAGATAGGCTTCATGTTTTCTTTTCCTTTCCAAGGACTTTTGCCATACTAAGATGACACAATTTATTTTCAGAGAGTACTTATACAAATGCAAGACAATCTGTCTCTGAAAGCATAAGTTATTTCTACTCATGAAAAAAGAAAAAGCACAAGAACTGTTAAACAGACAGAGGCAAAATGTAGGAACATCAGCCTCTGTGCTTCTCTTCCCAGGCCTCTACATTTTGTCAGCTATTTCAGGGTATGGTCCTCAATGTAGCACTTCACCGTGAGGCTCACAGGAGAGGAGTTGATATACATATTTTTGTATCAATAATGCAAGCAATTCCTACCCTGGGAAGAAAACCTCCCTTAAAGATGCCGAAAATGAGATAAAATTATGGAACGTATAGAAACCTTTCTGGAGGTTTCTGGTATGGAAGAAGCCTCTTCGGGAAACAAAAGGCAAAGGGAAGGGTATAGGAGCACAGGATTTATTTTGTCCATTCTTATATCTTTGCCCCTCCTACCTAACATTTTCTGAAATAATATCCAGAATCTTTTTTCTTAAATACCTTTATAGTTTCAGTAGGCACTCCAGGCTCTGGAACTTTATCCAAGTAAGTAGTCAAGTCTTGATCCACGTGTTCAAACACTAATGTTAACTTGGTCTCTCTGTCTGTTCGTGACACAGTGCACACATCAAACAATCTGAGAAGAGATTAAAAAAAGACAAAGTAAGGATATGGGAACCAGTATACAAGAACCTGGCAGCTCATACATGTCTATTTAAATTTCTTACAGTGTATCTCTGAGCTCTTTATTAATGAGATAACTACTGATACATCAAAAACATACAAAACTCTCTTTCATGTGTGAATTATGAAATAGGATTAAGTACTAAGAATTAATCAACTGTTCAAAGTAAAATTATTACATGAAAATAACATATTTTTTTGACAAACCAGCTAGAGATGCAGGAAAGGACTTAGTATTTATCCATATTCTATGCTGCAGCACTTACAGTCATTAAAAAAAAATGTGTGAAACATTTTTGAGAAAAAATATATAGAGCATTTGCGTACACATTCAGTGTCTTCCCACATAGCTCCCATGTTCCCCATTACACAGCTTTATAATTAAATCTCCTTTGGCAGACATGGAATTTTTTTGCTCATTACTCTTTTAAGTTCCTGGACACAAGAAATACCATCAGAGTCCGGATACAGTCTGGAGAAAAGCTTTGTGCACAAGATGCCACTAATAACAAAGCTTTCTTCATCATCACTTTCTGTCATAATTTTACTGAAATTTCTCTAACATTTCACTTTGTTGAACAACATCAGATTCAAAATAATATGCAGTGCTCATAATAATGTCACATTCCTATCTGATGTCTCTATTTTCTTTTGTTTTATCTTTTCAATTAGGATTTTTCTCATCTTCTCCAATTCACTGACTGTACCAACTTTAATCAGTGTTTTATGCTCTTCACAAATGTCTGCCCATTCTGTGCTTCACACCTCTACTCATGCCAATGACTCTCCCTATCTTTCAAGTCCCATTCCTATTTCCCAAAACACAGTGGGAAGCAATCTTACAGATGGAAGAACCCTTGTTCCCTGCTCACATACTTTACTCATGTGCATATTAATTCAGTTTTGTATTATACAAATAAGATTAAGCCTTCCTCTCTGTAGTGAGACAGAGAACTAATAGCTATTTTTATTTTGTGACAGTAAATTTAAAATAATATATCAATACACTTACTGAGAAAAAACTCTATACAGTTAAAATGAAGAACCTACAATTGACAACACACTAGTGATGGTCCTACTAGTAATTTTGGTCAAAATCACAGCACAGTTATGTGATTTTATGACAGAAATCTTTCATCCTTTTAGAATAACTGTTTCTTTACTTTGTGCAAAATTTCTGATAACATTATCAAGTAGTATTTTTGTTCTTTGTCCTAGGATGAATGGCTTTATATGTATGCAAGAGACCCCACACAAAGCCTTGGGAGGTCACTGCCATTCTAACAGGACATCTGAGAAACAGACTTGGAAAAGACTTTGTACTGAGTTTTTATTTCTCACCTTAAATCTCAGAATATTTCACAAGAGAAGGGAAGATAAGAATAAGCACAGCTATCTGTGAAGACTGTAATCCAGGTTTATGATGGCAGTATGTTTCCTCTGAGATAACAGATTTAACAGGTTAAGGCTGCAGTCACACTTTAAAAGGATTTTCTAAATAATGTTTGGTCAGACAAATAAAAACTGTTTCTTAGTCACTGAGTTTTGAAAATAGAATTATGCACATTCCTTTTACCTTAAAGAAGCTTTTCAGTGAGTAATCACTTGAAAATTGGAGTTAGAAAATATGGAGACACTGTCACTCTACCTCTACTAGAAGACTGATCTGTATTCCATCTGTAATCATATTAACTAATATTAATTAAATTATTATGGTAACACAGTGACTACAATAACAAATTTCTGGGCACATTTCTCATAAAGATAAATAATATTATTTTTATAATTCTCTTAATGGGGTGTAGACAGAAGATAGATATACTGTACACAACAAATCAGTTTTGTGTAAACTCACAAACCTTCCTGAAAAGTTGACATTTGCTGGTATTTGGCTTGAGGTTAATAATCTGCAATATATTTATATAAATCAATGTGGAATGTAGCCAGACTGCCTATAACCCCAACACATGCAAATAGAGAGGAGCCAGACAGGTCTGAACATCTGAATATAAACACTGGAAAATATTTCCAACTGTATGATTCCTTTGTGTTGACCTACATTTACCTAAAAATGTTCTAAAACACTTTTTTTGCCAGGTACTTAATATACTGGCAAAATTATCTTTTCAACTATAGCAGAACTATAATTCAAGAAAAAAAAGGAAAAAAAGATTTCACTGTATAGAATCTACAAGTAACATGCAATTTCTAACTCACTGTTAAGGGAAATACTGATTCTCTGTTTAATTCTCTATGTGGCTTATTTTGATTCTGGCATTTTCTGGCACATCAAAATAAGGAACTCAGAGGAGTGCAATTCTAGTCACCTATCACTGAGTAATAATATTTTCTTTCTTTTTTATACGTGCTTTGTGTGAAACTTCACATGCAGTAGTACAGTTCATAAAGAAAACATGAGATCCTACACCAAGTAGGTGGAAGCAAATTATTTTTGAACACAGAAAGTACAGCTGCTGTGTTAGAAAGGCAGTGATTTAAAGCATAGTTTCTATGAACTTGCAATATTACCAAACCCCCAACATCTGGCATTGCCTGTGCTAATTATTCTGGAAACAGATTAAGAAAGACAAAGCCTCTTTATTTAGTAGTTTCCATATGGATAAAACGACTTTTTGTAAATTATGTTTTTACATCCACAGTGAGAAAAGTATCCATAAAATTGTCTTCTTTAGCTAGGAACATCTCTACTGCCTATAATGCACACCTCTCAAGCCATTTCCTCATGATTTTCTGGACGTGATGGGTTCGTTTTGCATGTGATTGCCTCTCCAGAAGAGCCAACAGCAAAAGGCCTTTTATTTAAAGAGTTACAACGTGGACACTGTCCTAAGTGAAGTAAATGTACATCAATTAATACAGGATTTCCATACTGAGTACTTTGTAAACACAAGCCCTGCCCTTCTATTGTACTTACAAAAGAAACGTTTGAATTATTTGATTAAAGAAAGATCCGCTGTGGGAAATCCTGCAAGTATTTAACAAGATGTTTGGCTGAGAGTCATACACAGCCTGACAAGTCCATCTGAAAAGGAACATTCTTGAACAGATACTTACAGGGTACCTGTGTTTTAAAGCAGACACGTTTTCTAGTTAGTTGCTCTAGAGTAAAAAAATCTCATCAGCTACTGATCTACATCTCTGTTTTATGTGTCTAGAGTCTAGAGTATCTTACTATAACATACCAGAATACCTGCCTCCACACAAAAAACCTTTGGTTTTTCTAAATGCAGAAAACTAGACAATCCAGTCATGATTCATGCCAATTGCTTTGAAAACTGTTTCAACTACTGACTAAAATGTTACTGGATAATTTCTGAGATAGTTTGTGAACCACTATAAAGTTACCCACTTGTGGAATAGAACAGAATAAACATTTTTTTCCAGACCAAACCGAGAGAGCAGCAATGGAAATAAAACCTATTAGCCCAAGGCACCTGCAAGAAATACCAAAAAACAGATCTGACTGTAAGACCTGAGAAGCTGTAGGACACCAGCTCTTTCGTCTGCTGTCAAGCAGATGAGTGAGTACATCTGGAAAATTAGCCAGATCATAGTCAAATGGAAGACCAAAGAATTAATATACTTGCTGCCAACGCATCCAAATGCTTATTTTATAGTCCTACTAATCAAACAGGAACAAATAGCTTTTTACTTTGCTGGTCACCCACAACACTCAACAAAATCACAGTCCTTGCCCTCTAAAGTTCTTCAATAACATGGATTTACCTTAGTTTTATCAGCAACAATGTCTGCCTTGGAAGAGTTATTTCCTAACTTAAGCATAGAAGAGAAAGAGAACTTGAGCCATCAACTAATGAGTAGGAGAGAAGTTTAAGAAGACTGTGGTATGGTAAGCAATAGCATAATAATATGCTACAGCCTTATGGTCTTTTAAATCTGGACAAAGACACAGATGGAAAGAGTTTGATTGTCTCAACCTAACTCCAAAATGTATTTAACCACATGACAGAAAACCAGCACAGAAATTATGTGTGATTGACAGTGTTTACATAAACACGACAAGATTGGGATACAAGACTATTACAGATCATGATTGAGGTTTATTGACAAATAATGTGTTTGTGGGAGCCTGAATATCTTCTGCTTTCAATGCTTTTGGCTCAGGTTAATCCTGTGAGTCCATGATTTTCAAGGGCACAGCAAATTTCAGCCTCTCAACCTAAAAACATTAAAGAATGACAGTCAAGCATCCTTTGAGTTCAAATTTCAGCAGCAGCCTTAGACTCTTATGTTCTCTGGAAGCCACTCAGCAACAAGCCCTTTGTTCAACTCAAATTGTTAAACCGTGTACTCCTGGAAAAAAAAAAAAGTTTTCCTCGTACCTGTAATATCAGATATCTTCCGCTTTCTTGCTTTTGAAGGGGGCATGCTCTCTGCTAACAGAATCCAGTTTCTACTTGGAATCACATACACCCAATGTATTGCAACAAAGAGGACATATCTCAAATGAAGAAAATCATTGGGCAAGTGGAGTGGAACACGTGCATTCCAAGAACCATGTCCACACAGCAAAATAGGAAATAGAGCTTCACACTCCGAAAGGTATGACAGAGCTCCTTGTCTTTGTTCAGGACATGCTGCTTTGTCTCATCTGAATCAGCAATCACCTAGTCCTCCATGCCTCTGAAAGCTGGTATTTTAGGGATAGATTTTTCTCCCTTGAAGGAGTTTTAGTGAAGAACTTCAGATTAAAAAAGAGCTCATGCAAATAAGCAGTCTGCTAAATCCCAAGTATCTCCTGTTTTAAGTCCGTTTTTCTTTTGGATAACACTTGTAAAACCAGGCATTAATGCAAGACCTCAATTCCATTTCCAGAAGTGTACGGGGTCTTCAGGACCTTCTCATGTGCTTGTCACTCTAGCTACACCGATGTGCACCAGCACTTAGGAAATGCATCCACGGCAGACTGCCACAGAATTGCAGGGACACTTTGACTGTGCTCAGCTGACCCACCTCGCTCCTGAAACCCTGCAGTGTGACACCGTGCTCAGCTGACCCACCTCGGTCCTGAAACCCTGCAGTGTGACAGTCCAGTCCATCCTGTAGCATGGTGAACTACTCCACCCTGAGCTCTGTCCCGAAGCAGTCACATGCCTAGAGTTAAACTGGATAATTAAAATAAGCTCTGGTATCTCTATACTGCTCGTAGCAACTTCACATCCCAAATCCTTATTCACTACGTTTCTACTGAGTTCTTGGGTTTTCTGAATGTTTTTCCTGCTTCGCTACCCTTCCAAGAAAGAAAAGACAGATCCTTTCTCATCCTCAGAAGAAATCTCTTTCAAGCAAATAGCAGAAAAGGGCAGAACATGGCATCAGATAAATGAATTTATCTAGGAGAGGCAGATGTTATGCAGATAGATGTTTTCAACTCTGCAGGCTCTCATTCATTATCTGCTGTGCACGGGGCAGAAAAAGCCACCATGAAGAAGCAACTGCACAATGCAAGCAAGGCAGCAGAAAGTCTGGTCCTGGAGACTGACTCCAGCCAATATTCTTGCTTATAGCCTGCTCACAAGTGAGGCTTAAGGGAAGGAAGGGGGATATTAGGATGACAAGGCAATCGTTCATCTGCAAGCTGAGCTTTGTGCTGTAATTTTTTCCAGTCGCTTTCCCTTTCTGACTTGGAAAAATTATTTAAAATGCTTAGCTGTATAAAAGATGTTTTTGTTCTTTAAGTGTGTGCGAGGAAGAGAGACAGAAAAAGTGACAGAGAGAAATAGATGCTCTTGAAAGCAAAGTAAATAGCACTGGCTAAAGTCCGATAGTGTGGGCTGACTGGGCAAGCTTTCAACGCTCAGAACCGACTGCAGCCCTGACCTGCAACACCCCTGCTCTCCTGTGCTGGGCCTCCCTCAAGTCACGACCAGCTCTGGTGCCAGACTGAATGGTTCTGTGATGCAGACAAATGTCTGCTCTGATGAAACCACCAAATCTAATTTTCATTTGCAACAGAAGCCACGATTTGTGCCCAAAAGATGAAAAGGCCAAGTACGTTTACTCACTGTACCACCCAAGTCACTAAAAGATGCCGTTGTTAAAAGAGATTTGCTTCAAAGAAAAATATGCCTGATGAAGACACTCTCTGCACCCCTCTTTGTTTATAGCAGCATGCTGTCTTTTTTAGCCCTCACGCTGCCATTTCTTGTTCACCTTCTTTGCGAAGGGAGATTATTTTTAATAGGTGAGAACCAGGGATGGTTCTCAGTAATTCAAACAATATCCTGCCTGGCAGAACTTCACTTTCAGGACTCATCCTGCAGTTCACCAATTTTTGAAACACTTAGCTCCTCACCAGTCAATTAACAGCTTCATCTCATTGCAATTGATTTTAAATCCAAACTGACCACACACTGAGCAATTGCCCTTAGAGGGAAAACAGCAGACTGCTGGAGCCTGCTCTTAGTCCTGCATGCTGCCATACCAAGCAGCCTGTCAGATTCTCTCTGCAGGGGACAGGCCAAGTCACCCCCAAATCAGAAAAATAACATGGCCTGTTACAAAGACAGTTGCTGACAGATTGTTTAGGATCAGCAATAGCTGTCTGACCTATTCATAGTGCTCTCATGTGATCCTTGAGCAAGCAAATGTACACTGCCTTTCAGAGTCATGCACACTGCTGTTAAAGAGTTCTGAGGGCTTCCAGTAAGCTCCCATAAGCTTCCAGTTAAGAGTACAAATTAAAGATGCTTTTCACTGGCAGTGCATGTGCATATTAAGTGTTTTAGATTTGCTGTAGAACACCCTCCTTTTTACATATCCTAAACTGCTCAACATGTAAATAAAACTTAAATCTGAGTCTTGATTTTAATTCAAATGAAAGGAGCACAGAAGCTATTCTGGATTCCCAGCTGTACTTAGTGCAACATGCAAAACAACAAAATCTAGTCTTTATTCATGTGTAGCTCACAGTCAAACTAGTTGCTACAGACTCCACATTTCAGTTTATATTTTGAATTTATAGCTATGCTAAACCAACGGGATCTAAATCTAAGCTGATCATCTCTTTTCCTAGATTTAAATAAACCCAACAACTCATCTTTGGAAGATTTTACAACAATATAAATTATAATTAATTCTCTAGCAGTTTAATTACCTAATCTATCTACACTCTATGTACAGCTGTAACCACAGTGGTAGTGGATCAAGGGTTGGACTTGATGATCTCTGAGGTCCCTTCCAACCCATCCAATTCTATGATTCTATGATATTTTTTTAATACCTTGCATTAGCACAGCAATTCCCAATGTGTTTAATTAGGCACTTTTAAAGTGGTAATTTCAATACAAATTTGATTATGAGCTCTTGTTTTCTAAAAAAAAAAAAGAGAAGCAAGTATTGTAGAGGTTTACTGTTTTGATACTTATGATCAGTTCAGGGACTGCTTTTCCTGAATGACCTCCAGGTTATTCTACAGCCACGACTCTACCAGGGAATGGTGGCTGCATGCAAACCTCAGGTTCAGTTTGAATCCTAGTTAACTTTCCAGCCTCAGGAATACAAGCAAACAAAGCCTGACCGACAGTATTTCTGAAGGGCAAATCTAGTGGTCAGAGCCACTGAAGGAGCAAGGTAAGTGGGCTTGACAAATGGTGCACATCCACCTGAGCCCTGCTGCTGCTGCTCCCATTTGGGAAGCAGGGTCAGTACTGGCAGCAGCTGAACAGGGGCCAAAGCTGGTATGGTGATGGTGATGAGGAGGGGAGAGAGAGCACTGGTTGCAAAATGTCTTGCTGTCATTCTTTTACTGGCATAAATAATAGTTTTGATTAACACTCTCAGAAAAAAAGTACTGTCGGAGTGATCGGTGAGACACGGGCACATCAAGGCCTTGTAAGAAAATATATTCTATGATGTTTCATAGGTAGAAATGGGACAAAATAGTCTGAGTTTCTCAAAGAAGGATCAGGAACTGACTTTCAAAATGGCAAAACTTCCATGGACCAACAATACTGTGGATTCTACTGCAAAAGCAACAAACAACAGGAAAAAAGAAGAAAAAAAGAAGCCTAGAGAAGACTAAAAGGTTAAATTGGCTTAAGTTGGTAATAGTGATATGCACGAAGGAAATAAATAGTGTGTACATTAGTAAAGATAGATGATAATTTGGAAACGAAGTTAATTCTTTTTATTCTTTTGAACTACATTGTTTTAGTGTATTAAAGGAATAATTAAGGTAATCTGTAGGCTTTTAAAGGTAACATGCTGTATATCCATGTATTAAACAGAAAGCAATTATACATAGGAGTAAAACACAGTAAAACATGCATGGTTCATTCTCATTCCCATTTGCTTATATTTGGGTTTATTATTAAGTATGATCTCTTAAACACAATATTCTTGGCTTTCTAGAAGAAACTATAGCAAAGAAAAACTTTGTTAATAGAATGAAACAAGCATCACCCTGTGAAATCAGGTGCCAGCTTCTTACAGTTTTGCCAGACTTCTTACAGAGTCTGTTTGTTTATTGCTATGACAGCAGTCAGCTGACATAACACAGGCTTTGAGTGGTATTTTATGAAATGTTTTTAGATCTGTCAGTTCAAAAATGCAATTTTTTTGTTAGGGTAGTAAGTGCACAGAGAAAACCTTGACCTTGTGTGATCCACTAGCCTTAGCCTTACACTGTGCCTAACTTCCAGCATCCAAATAACCTAAGTGACCTCTAAGGTAGTATAGATCATCTAAAATTTCATCTCCCTTGTATGCCTGGTATCTTTCAGAAATGAAAGCAGAGAAGGAAAAAGAAAAGAGATAGACAACACTGCACACAGAACTAAAGATGAAAGGTCAAAAAAGATAATTTTTCTCTTCTTTATACTCAGCCATTACCTGGACAGAGCAATGCATGCTGTTTAAACCTTTATCTACTATCATAGTTGGTGTTTGTGCTTCCTGGTCTGGTTTCTCTTACCCATGCAGTGAGAACTCTACAACTTGAGGCCCTGCATGTGAGCTCTCCTTCTGCACCTCAGTGTCCTTTCCTGTACCACACTCCCTCCTTCCTTTAGGGCTTAATTATGGACATACATCTCTGAAAAAGATGTTCATGATTTATTCCAAAGAATTCATCACAACATTTGTTTTCCCTTAAATTCCTCAGTGAGCCACACTGTGAACCACTGCTTTCCCAGTCTTTACCTGGAAGACTAGAAAACAGTAATGGATATGAACAGTCCTTATTATCTTAAATATGGAAACAGCAATTTAGCATCAGATATTTAAACCACATGAAAACATCTCTTAAATAACGTTTATATCTGTTGAAAGAATCTGTTTATGGATTTACTAGAACTGCTCAAAATTTCCTGAAAATGGACCAGATATATCCATCCCCTTCCAACGCAAGCATGGTGGTTAGGTGGCAAATACAGTTGCCAAATTCAGCAGTAGACCAAGCAAAAATTCAAAAGCCATCTTACATACTCTGTGTTGATTCCCATACATGCTTGTCCTGCATGAAGTTAAAAGACACAGAGATGCAATTCACAGTCCATTTTGACTACACTTGCTATGGGAATGACTTTGATCAGGTCAGATGTATTCCCATGAAGTCTGTGTGCTCTGATGCCAGGGCCATTGTTAACTTCAGGCAAAGGTAATTCCTCCATTCACTTCAGGAAAACTTGGATGGGAGCATAATGAGCACAGCCAGCCTCCCAGAGGCACTGTACTATGTGCTGTCACCATTGCTACACGTGCCACGAATCACATCCCATCTGCCCAAAAGGAAATAGCACTTAGGTGATTTCCAAAAAAAATCAAGAAGACAAAGGCAATTGTTCACATGGGTAAAAAAATCAAACAGGATTTGGCTACATTTTGGGAGGCAGCCAGATTCAGGCACCTAAACATTGCATTCTTTTTACTAAGCTGCGTTCTAAAGGAAAACCTGAGTGGCAGAGAGCAATTTATATCTTTATAACACAAAGTTATGGTAATGCTTAAATTCAGGACAAACAGAAAGTAGATTTAAGGCTTGCAAGAAAGCTGACAACTCTGCTGAATGTGGTTGTCTTCGGCTACTCATCACCAGATGGTTCAGATATTATCCATCTACACAACTGCCTTGCAGTGCTCCTGGAGCACTGAGTTCTCCTCTTAGCTCCGTGGAGAGATACAGCTGATGTTGCCCCTGGGGTTGGCAATTAGTTTGAACGGGTCATGATGTCCTCCACATAATCAAGGCAAAAAAGGTTAGTGGAATCACTCAGGGGGTGGCGGGAGGCCTCTCCCTCCTAGATATGGAAGATGCCTGGATGACTGATTTAGCAAAGATGCTTGAATTTAACCAACTTTGGGAGAGATAACTCTTTCCCTGGAAGACCTGAACTAAGCAATTTTACTCAGTGGGATTCCAGATTATGTTAATTGACTTTTGAAGATATTTAAAAGCATTTCTTCTAATGAGGAACTTACACCAAAATGACAGAGAAGTTGAAAGAACAAACTAAAAACACACTGAAAATGCCTTTGCCCTATTCACTCAACCCTCACAGAGGGGGATCAATCCTAAAAAGCTCTGCACACAAGAAGAGCCTTTACATGAGACTCGTGAAGTCAGTATATGCATTTAACTGGCTTTGGCTCAGGTCCAGAATTTCTTTTAATTTGCATGTGAGTTTCACCTGTGACAAACTTGCAGGATCGAGTTTATTATTCATTTTGTACAGAACAGAAACAAATGGGACTAATAAACCTTCGGTAGAAATTTACAAGATTTTTCTGGCTTAATAAATTTAGCCAGGGGGCAATTGCTCTTAAACACTAGATACATAAAAAGGGATCCTAATTTCCATTAGAATGCAAATTCTGTAAACATTTTATCAGAATTTAAGACCTTCCATGTTACAAGTTTTTAAAAATATGGGCTTCATGGCTGGTCTTTTCCCCATTCACAGTCATTCACGCGTGGCCATACATGCTCCTTGGCTATCACATAATTTCTTTTCCTAAGCTGTCATCAGAGCACATGCAAGGAAAACTAAAAATGTCTATTTCTCAGGTGCTTTCATCCTCCAGTTCTTCAGGTAAATGTCTAACACAGGTTTCCTCATTTTTCAGCCAGTTTACATGTCACTGTGAGCCATCCATTTAAAGATGACTGCACACAGAGTGAAGTATTCTACAGACTGTACAGCTCTTTTAAGTATTTCCTTTAAACTTTTGCACACATATGCAAAAGTAAACAAATAAAGGATTACTTGCAGAGTTTGGCAATAAAGAAGAGGTGTTAGTAGCATTTTGAGCTGGAAGTAAATTTTATTCGACTGTTTTATTACTTTAGGGCAAAGGCAACAATTTCTTTTGGGGTGTCTGGCAGCAGCATGAGATGCGGATTTACACTATAGTGCATGGATAGTTTTCAGTTAAATTAAGCATTTTGTAAATTAGAGCGTGCATCAAATAAAAATACATGACAAAACTGTATTTCAGTTGCATTGCAACAAAGTCTTTCGCATTTCTGAAAGAAATGAGCAAACTATAATAAATCCTGCAAAACAAGGCCTGGTTCCTGGAGCGGCCCAACATTTTGACATTTAGGCAAAGGAAAACAAAGTACATCTGCCTCTGGAAGCAAAGGAGAGCGTGCCCTGAGATGCCCAGGCAGCCAGTGTCAGCTCAGGCTGAGCTGAGGAAGGTGGGGGACAGCAGAATGTGGTGGCTGAGGCTCTGGAGCACTAAGGGGGCTCCGCAGCTTCCAGCTCAAAGCCCGGGCAGAGCCAGTGGGAATCTGCCTGGAAGGAGGCAGGGCTGGCTCACATCTGCCTGCAAACACTGAATGGACTTACAAAGCAGGGGACACAGATTACTTAAGACTATAGAGCAAATCCGTGGAAAAACTGTGGAGGCTTAATTTGCCAGGAAATATCGCTTCGGGTCTGTCCAGCTCTTACGCCGTTCCCGAAGCTATCTGCGCTTTCTCACTTCAAAAAAACACTGGGTGAGACGGAAACTGTTCTAACCCTTTCCAAGCCACACAGGAATTGTTTTATTAATGCAATTATTTGTATTTCAAGAATAAGTCAAGAGACATTGAGGGCTGAAGGAGTTGCTCCTCACTCTTTTCTCCAATTCATCCTCAAACCCTACAGTCATCCTATTCACTTCTATTCAGAGAAACAGCACAGCATCTTACACCTCAGATGATGGTCTTGAGCCTTTGTACCGTTGACTAAACAGACAACCCTACACACCATACAGGCTCACAGAGTCAGCACAGTCTACAAAAGCCTTTTTGGGCTCTGCTCAGCTTGCCTGTTCCAGTGACACACTAATATTTTATTTATTTTTTTAATTTCCATCTTTGCTCCATTAAGATAAACAAGTGTCCCTCACAGTTCTTCTTTAAAGCTTCCATTTATCTTCCATTTAATGTGTAGTCAAGGAAAAGCCAAATTTTCACATTGTGAAATCTATGTAAACCAATCGGGCATCATTATTTATGTACTATTGTTACACAAACTTTTATGCTTCTTGCCCCATGGGCTTTTAATTAAGGTGTCACAGGACTATCAATTATATCAATTGCCATATTATGTAACTTCTGAGTGTGAGTACTTACTAGTGGCACTGGCCTATCAAGACAAATACATATTTTTTTCACCCGCATGGTGAATACTCAATAGCAGGAGTCAAAAAATAAAATGGGATTTGAAACTCAAGGAGTTAAGAGTAGTTGAACTCTATACATAAAGGGAACACATTAAGAAGATGGACGATCTTATATAGTAAAGATATGGCTGCATGAAGGGGAAAAAAGGCAAAAGAGAAAGAAAGACATCACCACACTGTTAAGAAGATTAAGGAAACAAGGTCCCAAATCACAAAATAACCCAGGCGTCTAGGGTAGTCACTACATTTGAGAATCACTCTTTATCCAAAGCGTCACTTTCTGATGATCTTCCATCACTATCTCAATGCCTAAATCATATAAGAATGTAGGATTAGAAGAAAAAAACCAAACCAAAACAAAAAGAGCCTAGTTGCTTGCATTAATAAGCACCCATGCAGTGGACATTTCTGAGGATGCGCAGCTGTGGGCTGTAAGGTGCTTCCTACCATCCTGTACCAAGTGCAAAGCTGGAATGAGAGCTACACCCCTGGAGCTTTTCCTTATGGTCCATTCTGGTTTGAGAGCCTCATGATCACCCCAGGTCCCTGCAGCAGTAGGATATTCATGAAATAAAACTCCTAAGTTATTCCAGGAAGCTGACCTCTACCATTTTACACAGGATATTAAATAGACCCCAGCTGTCTCCACTTAAAAGCGACTTAGTTCATCTGTTTCATAAAGGTCCATTCAGCTGCTTTCTGAGTTATCATAGTATTGAAGTTATTTTCTGTGAAGGAGAAGTCCAACTTTCTGAAGATTTCCCTTGCTTACTTTGCATGCAGGCTGTCTTGGTTTTCAAACGTCACAACCAGCATCTATATGTTCTGAAATAAGAATCTGTCTCTGGACTATGAAAATATTTGGTTAAGAAATAACCATCTCAAGTCCATTTAGGAGAAACATACACAGTTGAGTATTTCTTTTTTTTCCTAGATCCAGGGAGACACAGTACTCTTCATTTCCATGAATGCCTCTGTATGCAAGCCCCAGAGGTATATGATTACTGATCTAAGCACAGTACTGTCCCTGTGATTTTACTCCAGAAAGCAGAAAAATGACATGGATGTAGATTTTCCAAAGCTCAATAACTCTTTTTCAAGGTTGTGAGAATGACATTGATTATTAGAAATCACAGAATCATAAAATGGCAGGATGGATGGGACCTCAACAATCATGTGATACAACCTGTCCAGGTGAGAATACAATTTAGATGAGATGGCCCAGCACCCTGTCAAGCTGCATGTTACAAATCTCCAGTGTTGGCAAATCCACTCTGGGGAGATTATTCCAACGTCCCACTGTTCTCATAGTGAAAAATTTTCTTCTGGTGTCCAATTGGGATCCCCAGGAGTAACTTGCACCCCCTCATCTCTTCTGGCAACTCTTTGTAACAAGGATATCTCCATCTGCTTGGTACCTACCCATTTAAGTATTGTAACATGGCAGTAAGGTCTTCCCTAAGCCTTCTTCTCTCAGGCATAATAATCATGTCCATTAAAAAAAATTCAGTTAAATTGTTTAAATAACTCAAACAGTTGTTTTTTGTTTTTTTTTTTAACAAGAGCCTCAATTTAAAGGCTGACAAAATGATATTACATTATTTTTGTATAAAAATTGAATTGGTCTGAGACGAATGAGTTCTGAACTCAGAGAATAATGCAATTTTGGGATAGTAATTTCATGCTTGAAAGAAGAAAGATCAAAGTAAGCTGAAATTTTACAAGATTTGAAAAATTTAAAAAATTATTAATGTTAAAAGAAGACACAGAAGTCCATAATCTGAATATTCTCTAAACCCTTTAAAAATATATATTTGTATTGAACAGCAGAAGAACAAATGCCACCTATTAAAAAAATTAGTTCAGCTGCTTTTCAGTATTGACATCCCCTGTTCAATTGCCTGCTGCAGCAGGCTGTGTTCCAGTTAGGTTAAGCCATTGCATGTTTACTCTTTATATATTGCCTGGGCTCTTTGCCACTCACATCAGGCTTTGTAATTTTCATTTACTCTTTCCAGAACACATTTAATAAAATTTACTATTAAGTTATACTTAGGAGTGAGATGACATTTCAGTTCTAAGTTCCAATTTTCAATGTCATGTAACTTTTAAAAACCAATTAGCTTTTGGGATTTCTTTTTCCCTGGATTGACCTCATTTGCTTTCAATATTTTCTTTGAACTTTAAATAAGAAAACTGTTCAGACATTTTTAAAGCATAGGCTTTAAATTATTTTAAGTCCTACATGTCTAGAAATTCTCAACCATGTTACAAAATAATTATTCTGAACTACCTGGTATAAATGAAATCAACTCTTGAAATTGTCATTGTTCTTTTTCACATACACACACATATACAATAGGCATATCCAAGCAGCTGAACAGAGCTCCTTTTTTATTTTACTACAACTATATTGTTTTAGTAGTTCCAAATTGCCCTACAAAAGGACAGAAGTTGGACTCGATTATCCTGATAGGTTCCTTCCAACTCGGCATACACTATGATTCTATAATAAAAAAGCTGTTTTCAAGCTTTGTAAGTCAAGCTATAAAAGAATTAGCTTCAAAAGACACTCAACATAAGAAAAGATAGAGCAGAATATGTCAGCATTATTGAATGACTTCAATTTTGCAGACTACTCTGGAGCAATGTGGGCTGACATGTTTTGAGCTTCTGAAAAGTAAAATTTTAAATTAAAAAAAATAGTAATTCCAATGGATAAGAGTATGGTAGCACTGCTTTCCAAGTACTCAGTATGCTTGGAGAAAAACCTCAGGTTTCAGATAATTCAGAGTAAAATGTAAGTCAGACAACAGAATTTCCCAACTACTTACAATTGTACAACCACATCATTTGCTCAAAAGCCATTTGAGGCAATGAAACTATGTGTAGCACCAGAATTTCATCAATAATGAGATACTTGGCTCACTTAGTGGCAAATCCTTTATGAGCCCAGTATAGCACAGTGAAGGGAAATCAGAAATATACACAAGAGAAACTACATCCGAGACGTCTTTGGAACAAGCCTTAAACCCCTTGTAGGCTACATGGCTGGATGTCTCCAACACCCATCTTCAACTACTTTTCCTCTTGTAAAAGATTTAAAAGTTTTGAACAAAATGGCTTCTGCTGGAGATTAAAACTGGGTACAGGATAACAAGGCAATACCCTCCCATTCCAGCTACATCATGTTCCCCTCAGTACTTTAATGCTAAGTGCAAACTAGAAACAGATTGTCTGAAGCTGGTATATTTCACAGAAATCCCCCACTCTGCTATTAGGAAAAGCACATAATTTTTGACAGCTCTGGAGAGTTTGAGGAATCAATATATTGAAACTATTCTGCTACACTTAGTACCCAAGCAGAAGCTATAGATCCAAAGCAGCAGGCAGGATTTCCAGTGGCTGAGCAGAGCAATGCACCAGAGAAAGGAGTATGACCCAAGTGACAAAATGTGCTGTTACAAATCTCCACTTAGGTACCTGTTATGTTAAAGCTAAGTATTTTCACATCCTTTCTCTTGACTGTTGAATTCTTGATTACCTCCTATTTCTTAATCTTCTTTCTAAAGCCTACATCAAGTCTGGGAACCATTCCTTTCCCAAAAATACAGATTTAATTATGGCAGACGCTATGACAGTGTGTCTTGAATGTAAGAATTTCGTAAACCAGCTACTGCAAGTTACTTCAGGCTATGCAGAGAATGATTTCTCTTCTTTGTTCTTCAGAAACAGCTGATTCATTGACGATGTCCATAAGTTTTGCCTTCAAACCTGGTCTGATTTGTCCACTCTAGTATGAATCACAGTTGAAATTATCCTTTATTATTGTTTTAGTAAACTTGACTGTCCAGCTTCTTTCAGAAATATAGGCTAAACATCCTTTCACTGATCTAGAGAATAGTGGAAGATTTAAATTTTCGTTCTATGACTTAAACTATTTTTGCTGCAGAATGGTCTTGTCCACTCTCAACTTTGGGTTATGGGAAGGCAAGCAACCTTTGAAAAGTATTTTCTAACAGGCATTACAATATCCTATTGATCTGGGATATTTCATTATGCTTAAAATGTCTTCTAAAAAGACTCCCTCATCCGTGTTATTCACCTATCTGGGTTTTATCTATAGCCACAATTACCTGTTAGTCTAATGGGTGACCTGACTCTTCAATGCAACTCCTAACTGTTCTCACTGTTGTACTGCTGTGGTCTTCAGTTCTAGTCTCATTTCTGTTTGTATTTTTTCCAATACTGCATAAAGATTTGCTTTTGAAATATGCACCACCTCTAAAAAAGAGTCAAGTCTAAAAAACATGGTTTAATCTGATAAAATTTAAAGCAGCAAAGCCTTAATTTCTTAAGAAGACATTCAACATGCTTAACAAGAAGCATAAAATTAAGTAATGACAGGAAACTTTTTTTTTCTAAATTTTAAATGATGCTACAAATGTAAAGACAATGTGATGACAGGATTGTCTGCAATGAAGAGATACTGGTGCTCAGTTCTGGAGAAGTACTAACTTGTCTGAGCTCTTCCAAGAATGCCAAATCTTTTAAGTTTAATGAGACATTTAATTTTGATTTTCAGGCTACAGTCATTGATTCAGATCTGTCTGGATATAGGTATTAATGCTTTCATCAAAACTTGTTGCTCAGTATTCTATAGAAACAGGGATGAACACTATGGCAACAAATTCATTAGAGATGTCTGCAAGGAAACCACGAAGATCAGTGGGTAGATCTAGCTCCATTAACAATCTAAAAGGTTAGCTAAGGATAAACAACACACTAATTAAAAGTGCAGATGCTGCTCAATCTCGTGTCATAAAGATCACAACAACAAGCAAAGTAACCTGTTAGATAAAATTAGCAAAACAAGATTCACCTTATAACCTACTTTCTTGTTGAGAAAAAATAATATAGGTCATTAACTTCCAACCTCCTGAAGAAACCTGAAATCCATAAGAAAGAGTCTAATGCTGTGGTAGTGAATAATTTAGACACAAAATTTCAGTGCTGTAGAGCAATCAGAGAGTCTCTAATTGTATCTACAGAAACATTTTATCCTGAAAAAGGGAGCTGTGCAGAGCACTAAAATGACAGTGTGATGCAACCTGGAGTTCAGGGGTAAGCACAGCATTGTAAAAATTGCTCAGGTGAAAACAGAGATAGACATCAAATATCTCAGATGCTACATGTTAAGGTAGAGAAGAATTATTTGTGGCGCTAAAAGGGGAATGTAATTAGGAGGAGAGGAATGGGTCAACAGAACCTCCAAGTCCACATTAATAAAAAAACTCCTGATGAAAGAAATATTTTTATATGCTAGTCTGGTGAACTTAAGAGCTGCAGCACCTAAAATCTGAATTGTAAAGCCTCAAATGTCAATGCCTGATGGGACACCTTTGCAGTCTGCCTGTCCTGTTGTGGTTTTTTCATCTCGGTGTTAGGAAGTTATGATTTGAACAACTAGGGCTGTTAGAATCAGTGTAGCTCTATGGGCTTTAACTCGACTAGTGGAAACTCAAGTCTTAAATTTACACCAGCATTCTTGGATTAGCTGGAAGATGTGGATGCAATAACCCTGTTAGTAGCAAGTGTTAGGCTGCTCACACAGATCACAGAAGTACCTTGGCTGGAAAAGACCTTCAAGATCATCACGTCCAACCATTAACTTCACACTGCCAAGTCCTTAACTAAACCATATCCCTGAGTATGATGCCAATATGACCCTTAAATTAACTACAGTCATGGTGACTCCACCACTTCCCTGGGTAGCCTGTTCCAGTGCCTGATAACCCATTTGGTGAAGATGAACAATTAACTGTGCATATTGGTTTTCAGAACATAATACGTGACTAACCAGAAGCCCTTTAGCTCTGATCTTCTGGTCAGAATATTGCGTATATGATGATCCACTACTGCAAAATCAGAGCACTTAAAAATCCATCTTTTCTGGAGAAAACCATCTGACTATGATTTATTGAAGGGCTGATATTTACGATGAGGCATATGGCTATTATATGCTAAAACTCCACAAGAGATTTTTTAGGAAATATATTATATCACCAATGAGGGTAACTGCAAAACAAAATACCAAATATAATACAAAATACTGTCAATGTCAATAATCTAATTTAATATTTAATATACAACATAAACCCAGCATAATATATTTATATGATGAGGAAAGGGATAGAAAGTCAAAGCAAGAGAATGTGGGAGTATTACCAAGACTTACTAAAATTGATACAATTTTAACATTGCTACAATATCTCTATGAGAAACCTACCAGATTTCTGTTTATATACTGGATGAAATTTTAAATTTATTCAAAATGCTTTTGACAAAGTTTGTTGTAGCTTTCACATCCTATATCTGTTTTAAGTATTTCAAAATGTACAGTTATGTATTTCTATGCATTAAAAGTTTCCAATTTTTTTTGTAGAAACACTCACCAGGAGTCTAATTCCTTGCAATAGTGAGTGAAAGTGAAATGTGACATTCAGTGGCTTTACAGCCCTCCCTTTTTATGAGGAAGGAGCAGAGTGGACAAAGTTGTCTGAGATTGTTTCACTTTGGTGGTAGCTGTGTATCCAAACGAGTCCTCCCCCAAACATTTAAGCACCCTGAGTACATTCCCAACTTCTACTGCCAAGTTAAAATGAAAACGGTCTTAGTTAAGAAATGATTGAGGTGGTTTGCTCTAATCAAATTAAACCAGCCAAATGTTCTTTTCAAAGGTAACTGTCTACTCTGCAGCTGTATGCAAAATACCACATCAAATGTGGAAAAAAAAAAAAAAAAAAAAGAAAAAAAAAGAAAAAGAAAACGAAAAAAACCTGATAGAATTCTACCCCTACAGTAGAGCTCTGGCTCACTGCTGAAGAGAAACAAAAGCACAAGTGGAGCTAGGAACATTTACAGCAGCCCCCCAGAAATTTGTTAACTTAAGAAACAGTCAACAAAGTACTGAAACTTTCCAGTTTATTATTAATTGATTTCAGGGAGAAGGGAATTCTCTGACACTGTTAAACAGCCAGAGATACCTTTAGTTATTTATCATAGTAGCCACACTTCAAATAGATATTAAAACACGAGCCAAAGCTTCACATAAAAGAGAGGGGAAAAATATCACATAGGCTTTTCCATTATATTTCTCACTTCCTTTCTCTGTTTCTGTCAAAACATGTAACATTCTTCACTGACTGATGCTGCAAAAGTCCAAAATCAAAAGGTTTCATTTAAATTCAATATGATTCATCTGCACTAAAATTGAGTACACAGTCATTAAATATCCTGTGAAGATGAATTCATATGTGAGTTATTTTTTAATTTCCTTTTACTAGGAAAAGATCAGTCACCTGTTAGTGATAATCCAGAGTGATAACCACTCAGTGTTAGTATGAACACTTTCAAAACAGTATGGCACTGTTTGCTAAGTTTGTAACTGTTTGCTAAGTATGTCATGGGAAATCTACCCCAGGCACACTGTAGTACCCGTATTTAGGTACCCAAAATCATCACCTTGTCCCAAATCATGGGGCATGTTTTTCAGGCTAGAGATCCATCTTCTTCTAAAAACCTAAAAATATATTCATAGCATCACATGGAAGACTTTCTTATTACTCACCCCTTGTTCCACCTCAAGAAAACACAACTGATTTTAAAAGGATTATTTAGCAGAATATTTCCTTGTGAACAGTTTTTAAGGATGGGATATATTTTCAAAGGCTAGGGGTAAATAGGAAAATCAATACAATACTTTGAATGCAATGAGGTATTTTGAAATAGACAGAAAATCAATGTTTCCACTCTTTGATTATCATCTCATCAAGAGCCTCCCAAATGGAAAATGTCAAAGTACATGATGGAAAAAAAGACTCGTTGGAAAATTCTAAAGTGGGTTGTTTTTAAAATTCGAACACTTTGTAGTATAAAGGTATAGCTGTTAAATAATCATGTGTGCATAATTTAAAATATTTTTTTTCAGAATATAGGAAGAATATATTAAGAACTGACATAGGATGAGAAATTTTCTCTCTTTTGAATGAAAAAAACAGCTTTGTTATACATATATATGGGCACAGTAATCTTTTGGTAATTTTTTTGATCATTAAGAATCAGCTTGTCCAGCAAAACTGGAAAACAGCTAGATTTCATACAAAGACTAAAAACCAAATGCTCTATGTACAGTGTCAAAGTTTTGGAATGAACAGCAGCTTCTATTTTGTTTAGGGTTATAAAACTTTATAAAATATTTTCTTTTCAGAATAAATTTATTTCAGTAGTAAGTCAACTAAGCATTACTACAAAGACAAATAACCACTCTTTATGCCAAATTCATATTACTTCTATACCATGATAGCTATATTATTTATTCTTCATGATTTATTTTAGCTTTTAATGGAAAAAATCTCTAGAAATAAGGCTTCAGTTAATGTAATAAATGAATGAGAATCAATATCTGAGATTCATATTCTTACGTATATTGTCCCTGAACTCCATTCAGAAAAGCATTTTAAAGTTCAGTGCATACTTAATATCATAGCTATTTCTATTTGATAATGCATTTACATCTGTGCTACACTTTAAACAATTACTTTAATCCCACCTGAGAGACTCACTCAGCACTTGCTAAATCACAGCCTTCAGCCTGCTGTTTTTCAAACACCTGGAAAGTGAGCACTTTCCTTCTCCCTGCTCTGGTCAGCACATCACTCAGCAGCAGGTACCACGAAGCAAACTCCAAAGTCCCAATTAATCTTCCCTGTCCCTTGTTTGCTAGGGCGGAGCATCCACTGTCCTGTCCTTTCCAAAGGTCAGCTTTGAATCCTGGAACCCATTCCATGAACCCAAGGGATGCTGACGCTTTGCCTGGCAGTCACAGGTTGTCACCAGCAATGGTTGTGGTGAAATGAGTTGGGTTTCCATTTTGGACGAGATCCACTAAGACCAGATCTCTCTGAGAACAGCACAGACACAACCATCCACAAATTTCAAGAAGGAAAGGAACACTGGAGATTATCTGAAATGACTAACATTTACTCACACAAAGACTGGAAACATGTTTTTGTAAAAAGCTTAGATTCAGAATAAGATAAAATGCTTTTTGAGAAAGCTTGTACTCACTCCAGAAACTGAATTTCCTAAGGCTCAGAATGCTATTCCATCTTCAACCCTTCCTTCCTGACACGCTCTTATCTTGTCCTGTTTCTGGCAGAACATGTATTTAAACTAAATCATCACATCCATTACTAATAAACAATTCATATGGACAGGAAGAATATAACTTATTTTCCCTGTATGTGCTCAATCTGTGTACTGTAGGGTTGCAAAAAGACGATGACGCGCCAGCGTTCACGTGCAGTCACTTCACAATGTCCTCTGACAAAAAACTTCTCCAAATCCCACCTACTGCCAAACCCTGTTCAGTGTCAACCACATCACTGCCCTTTATCCTCCTGTCAACAAAGAACTTGCATTTCCAGGTAGGGAGCCTCTCCCTCCCCAAGACCTTTGCAGTGGCTGAGCAGTACGGGTACCATCTCCCTTCCCCTCCAGCCACCACTGCTCTCCAGCCTGGAAATGCCTCTCTCCCGCCAAGGCACTTCCCCTCTTCACATCTGCCTTGAAGCCCATCCTGTTTGTGTTAGACTAAAACTGACTCTGAAGCTCATTCAGATTTTCCTTCCCATTACTCATCTACCTCTTCTACCCCAGCTGAGACTCATCTGCCATATTAATCCCTTTAACCTTGCTAAGTTTCAAGTTCAGTTTCTTCTGCTTCACTTTATCCCTGCATCTTACTTTACTCTTTCTGAGTGCAAGATAGTGATGCAGAAGTAACCATTTCTTTCTGTCCAGGGACTGCCAAATGCCATATGAGTGGTGCTATAAAAAAAAAAAAAAAAAAAAAAAAAAAAAAAAAGTGTCACACAATACAGCACACTGCTGATGTGTAAGAATGATGTCACAGACCAGAAGTTTAACATTAGCTTGGCAGAAAAAGGAAGTACGGAAGGAAACAGAATTCACTGGAGACAAACACCCCCCAAACCAGAAATGTTTCACTTGACAGGATGGAACACCTCAATGTTTTTTTTTAAACCTATTAACAGCAGAGTAATAAAGCCAGCAGTCAATGTCAGCATCACCACAAACTGGAAAGAGAAACAAAATTAGCAACTGCATTTTGAAATTATTATTTCCTTTGAATTATTTTCCCTCTCTGTGTTTCCATATAATTTCAGCAGCTGCTGATGTGTAAGAATGATGTCACAGACCAGAAGTTTAACATTAGTTAACAAACAGAACAAAGCAGAACAACTGCAAGTTCAAATTTTCTTGAAAAGGGTTAACTAGGGCTGCTACAGATATGTTCTGAATATTAGGTTAGATGGGGGATCACAGAATCATAGAATGGTTCTGGACCAATTGGGAGGGATCTTAAAGATCATGTATTCCAACACTCCTACCACAGGCAGGGACACCTGCCACCAGACCAGGTTGCTCAAAGCCCCAGCTAACCTGGCGCTGAACACTTCCAGGGAGAGGGCATCCACTAATTTCTTGGGCAACCTGTGCCAGTGGCTCACCACCCTCAAATTAAAGAATTTCTTCCTAATATCGAATCTAAATTTTAAGGAATTTTGCAGCACTGATAAAAAGTTTTAAGCACCAGATCCATTACATGCTTCAGGGACCTCTGAGTAGAGTCAAGTGCTGGTCTTTATGTCAGGACACAAGGGGATGGAGGAGTCACATCTGCCTCAGCCTCTTCTCCCCACTCTCTGGTTCCCTTGCCAAAGGAACCAGTTGATGGGCTTGATCAAGTTCTCAAGTGAAAACCAAGAGGCAGCAGCATGGACCTCTGGACTGCAAAAGGAGGGAAAAAACAGTGTGACAGTATGCTGTACCACAGAAGACAGGATACAGTTTAATCTGTATTTCAATGGATAGAAAGTAATGTAAAGCTTTGGACATGGCATAATTGTGCAAATACTCCTAATTACTGGGTTTCCCCCTGCTGATCTGTATACCAAAAAGATTTAGGAATAGAGTTACACTTCCAGCTAGGTGGACCACCCTGTTGAACCTAAGTCGATTAGCTGGGGCACCTATTCTGTAAGTTAACAGGAAGGAGAGAACTAAAACTTTTGTTTCCTTATTATATGGCAATGATGGGCTCAAATGGTAAGATTTTTGACACTTATCTTTAATAATTCAGATTAAATTATATTCTAATTATTTCTATGCAATATAATTCTAGTTATTTTAATACTGAAGACTTATTAACCCATGAAAATACTAAAATATCAAAATCAAAATGATTTTGTTAATCAAAAAACTCTGAGCCAGGAAGCAAAAATATAAAGCTTTGAAGGTTTGTTCTACTTGATTAAGGATTAACACTATGAAAACTGTGAGAAAACAAGCATTGCGAGAATTACAGCATTCTGTCTTATATATCACCTTCCCAGAGTGCAAATTCACAGTCTGATGGATGATTAACATTAGGGCAAAATTATTCACCTGATTACCAGCAGGGAGAAATAAAATTAACATCATAAATTGCCAAATTTAGCATTATCATCACAGGAAGAATTTTTACAGATATATTGCAACAGGGAATACTCCCAGTTCTACACACAGGAATTTCCTGAATCTAATATGTCATTTATTCCTGGCAAAGTCTGTCCTTTGTCTACATATATTTCATTTTTCTCAAACACAACAGCATTAAGCTAGCTAACTGCTGGACCAACTTTTGCCAGATTTAATTACTGTATATAGTAAAGCTTTAGTAAAGCATTACATCTTATTACCTGAAAGGTGAGCTAGAGTAGTACTTTAATCATTCTACCAGTAAAAAAGTACATTTCACAGCCACAATATACCTCATTTTAGAAGAGTTCACAGTAAGATTTACTCTTGAAGATTCTATTTTTTACTTTGTTTTGTGAAGATAAGTAGAGTAAGGTGTCCTGATGGAGAGGAACTCTACACACAGGCAAATGTGAACATGAAAGGATTTTAAGCACATAGCAACCATCCTTTTACCTGTATATATTTCCATGCCTTTCTGTATACCATTTTTTGACAGTTTTTCAGAATTTCAGATCAGTCCTCCAGGCCTTATTTCTGTTACAGTTAGTAGTCCAGAGACTTCCAATACCATCACTTTTCTGATAAAGATTAGACTTCCTTCCACTTATCTTGCACCTCATTTTGCTTGATTCTGCACTAAAGTGTTACCTAACTTCATTATCTGTCACTGTAAAAGCAACAGTGCTGTGAAAACTGCATCTCTTCATTGTATGATATGTAAATGACAGACTTGGAGAGCAGGAATGCAAAACAAAGCTCTCCTAAGTGGCAAGTAATAGTCCTGAAAAAGATGATATATACTTTGCTTAAAATTATTCTATGTTATTTGGACATTTCTTCTTTATGAAGAAAATTCCCTTCCTTCCCCAGTGCCAAGTAATGGAAACCAGTTTTGGCTCTAAGTGTTTCTCAGGATTTTAGAGGCCGAAAATCTATGATTGCTATGACAAAGCTGAGCTGCAATAGCAGTGCTGGTCCTGCATCCTGGCTCTGTGACCAACAAAGCCCTGGAAGAGCTCTACCTCTGTGCCTAGCAAGTACTGGGTCTTTTCCTTACCCAACTGTTCTTCATGTTCAGCCCCACTGCATGGAGAAACCCTGGATTGCTGAGCTTCTCAATGTGATCTCTGGAGATGCCCAGACCTACCACTTGAGTTCACCATGACATTCAGTATAAATTGACGTGGCCTGTGACTTCTGCCACTGCCATCAGCTGATGCCACAGGACCAGAGGTGAGCACGGGGTATATGTGGCTCATTTGTTTGAAGTCTCTCTGAATTCTGATGCACAGAATGACTTCTGGTTTGCATCACGCAGCTCATGGATCACACATGCCATTACTCAGAGGTAACAGATTCAACTTTATATTTGCTGTTCTCACTTAGTTTTCTTAGGCTAGTTGCATGAAAGAGTCAGAAAAATGCCAGACATCCCCTCAAAATAATAAAAAAAGAGCAGAATTTCAAATACTTCTGTCGTTATCCCAGTGCTCTGAAAATTATGTAAATTTTAATCCAGTATGGCCATAATACCAGTTTGCATGCCCAAATAACTAATGTTTTTCTCCATTAATTAAATATAGCTAGGTCAGCTACTTAAAATTGCAGAGCTTCTTTACAGCATTTTGTTTTCTGAGTAAGTTTACATAATATAGACCTTAAAATTCAATAAATTATAAACTCTTCTACAGTATTTTGTAATGGAACTGGGGCATTTGAGTATTTTCAAATAATCTTTCATGATATGATTTCAGTCACTCTAAAGTGCTCCTTACAGCTTCATCTGCTCTACAGATTAAAAACATGCACAACAGAGGTGACTTTTTAAATAGCATTCCTTATGTTTTAGAAGAGATGATGTTTGAAATTGTTCCCTCTGCTCTCCTGCCTGTTTGTGAAAAAAGCTGAGCAGCCAAGGTCTCAAGTGTCCTAATACATCACAGCCCCACACCTGGCACCTGAAATGCTGTTTATGGCAAAAGGTACAGGCTTCATGACACCACGATGAGGACCTGGAACTCACTTTCAGAGATTTTTATACTGAAACCAAATTTTCATATTGCTGGTTGAAACAGTTAGTGCTTGCTGAGAATCAATTTTCATTCAAGCTTGTAAAAATATTTTAAGCTTCAATGTATTTATGCAATGTTATGTAGAGATTGCACTGCACTTAAACCCAAGCAAAACAAGCCTGCAGCTGCATAGTCAGTTCCCCAAATAGCTCTTTGGAAAACAAGAATTTTATCTTCATGATTTTGCTGAATTCAGGATTAGAAAGCACTTTTAAAAAAATCTTTTACTTCATTTGGAAAAATTTCTATGGCAGAAAAATTTCTAAGTATTGTTACGATGAATTCTTTCCAAACAAGGTTTACAATTTTCAAATACAAAACTGCCTAAACTTGGACAACTAAATGCTCATTTACTCCCACAAATTATTGGTCTGGATTTCAGAGACTTAAAAAACTTGCAATTATCACTCTACTTCCAAGCAAGAAATTTGTGCGAGCTCTTCTGTAAACCAAGCCACTTGATTGTGTGATTAAATACAACATCAGCTACTAGCCATCTTGAGGGTCACCTCTAACTTCAGAGTATCTATTTCTCTAGGACTGAAAGAATCTTGATGTTAGTGAAGTATAAAATATTTTCCTTTTGCTGTGCCATATGTGAGTACAATGATGTAAATACTGGGAAATATTCTTGTTAATACAGAACCATCAGCAAGTCACTGATCAGTTTCAAATTGCTGTGTACCCAGGCATCTGCAAAGTGAAGATTCCTTCTTCAAGTTCATAATATTAATAAAAGATGCTCACAGGCTGCTGGAGGTTTCTAGCTATAGAAAAATGGAGGAGGTTATGGTACACCCAGCCTTACCACTGAGAGAATCTGTTCAAAAACACAGGTCATTTACCTGGGATTTATGCTACAGATGTGACAGAAAGAACACGCAGGGGCCACTGCCACCATTTTGCAAGCAAGGTCCAATGACTGTAATGTTGCACTCTTGGTAGCACAATCACCATCACAAATGGAGTCAGTACCAGTCAAACAGTAATGAAGCCACCTGCAAAGCTTGCAGTCTTAAACTGTTACTTTAACACGATAATCCACAACTCTCTAAAAAAGCATCTTAAAGGTGGAACACACATTCCACTACCACTTGCATGGTCTTTGCCATTTCAGTAATGAAAAGAGCTGCTGAAAGTCAGCTGTAGCTGCCAGAACTAATACTTGAGACAAAACCAGGGAGACTTTTTTTTTTTCATTCTCTCTTAGGCCTGAGGAAATAGTGCATAGATGGCTCCTTGCCCATCCACACAAACACTTAAGTCACACACCTATGCCTCTGGAGATGGGTGTTTGTGTGTGTGGGAGGCAATGCACAGGGATGAGGTGAGGTCTGGCAAGCAGCACCTTGGCCTGCTGAAACCTCAAACCACACTTCATACACACAGTTTAGCGCTCTCTTCATCCACAAACCCAAATTAATGTCCAGTCCATTTATGTACCTGAACTCCTGCCTGCCCAGTTCATGTAATAAAACCAGGACCCTGCCGACCAGGACGCTTGCCCCACTTCCTCACCTGACCACGTTGGGGTGCTCGAATGTCTCCAGGTGCCTCAAAACTGCCACCTCTCGGATAGTGGACAGTGGCATCCCCTCCTCACTGGTCTGCACCCGTACCCGCTTCAGCGCAACAAAACGGCCTCCGTTCTTCAAGTCTCGGGCTTTGAACACCTTCCCGTAGGCTCCTTCCCCAATCTCAGCCACACATTCATACTGCTGGTCAGCCAGATTTGTGCTGTCCTTATCCATGCTGGCACCACTCCTCTTCCTCCGTTGTCCCACGTGCCTTGGGCTGCCTCTCGGTCTCGCTTGCTTTCTGAAAACCAGTACTTTGCTCACGCTGCAGACAGGCCACACGCTTGGTACCTCTGCCAGAGAGGCAGTAGGAAGCTCTTGCCCTCCTGTTCTCGTTCCTCTTTTGTATGGGCCCCAGTGTGCCTCCTCTTTTGGCCACCAGGAATTATCATACAGTCTTTGGGAGCATTTTCTGTGTAACGCAAATTAGATCTGGAGGACAAACCAAGCAAGAAAAGTGAGTTTAGAACACTTCACTACTTTTCATCGTTTAAAAAACTGAGAAAATTAAGCTAATATATTATACAAGTGCATGCCAAGCAAACCCATGGTGCAAACAATGTGAATCACCAAGGTGACACATGTCCCTGTATGGCTGATAAAACACTACAGTTATCAGGGTCTATGCAGAAGCCTACAACACATGGCTACAGAGCAACCACAAGCTGTGGGATTTTACTAAGCAATGGGCTGAACATGACAATCGTGTGAGCCATGGGTGATGGGGATAGCAGAGCTAACAATGCACATGTGAGAGGAAGTTTTCTCCAGGAACTCATGTCAGGACTGCAGGACTCAAAACTTTCTCCAATGCACATGGTGCAGTCTTGGAAATATATCCCACGCTATATTAGTTATTTATTAGTAAATAATAGCATTTGGACGTTTCAGCCTTGATCTGCCCTCCCCTGTGCTAAGCCCTACATGAACATATTGCAAGGGACAAGTTCCTGCCTCGAAGTGCCTGTAGGGAGAAGTATGTACATAGTGAATTCACAAAAATAAGATGTTAAAACGTACACACTAGCAAACTTATTAACATTAGCAAAGGTTTTGTCCGGGAATACAGCTACTGCTGGATGTGTGACTGGCAGCTGCTTGCAGAGCAGCATGATGAAAGATGGTCTTTGGGGACAGCATGCTCTGCATGACGCTGGAGAGGAGAAGCTTTCCTGCATCCACTTTCATCCACACTTTCTGCAGGACTGTTGGCAAATCATCGCCCCTCCCAAAGTTCCACATCCATCCTTTCCCTTCTCCCTGCCTCATTTTATTATAATGATATTGGGACCTCCAAGGCTGTAACTTGGAGGTAACTACGCTGCGTTTTTACCTGCTAAGATTAAAGTTACCCAGATGGCTTAGCTGAGGATCCCCTAACCTGAATCCAGGCATAAAGCCAGAGCTGTTTTGCGCATTTATGCTGATCTTAAACCTCAGTCGCAGATGAAAAGACACGTAAGGAAAGATTTTAGAAGGAAACCTGTGCCTACTGCTCATTTCTTTTCGCGGATGCAGCTGGAGGCACCAGGCTGCCTCACTGGCTTCTCATGCCGCCACCACCACAGCTGCCACCGCACCGCCCCGTCCAGCGGCCAACCCCGAGCCCCTCCGCACCTGCAGCATCACCGAGCAGCACCGTGGCTTGACCATCGCGCCCCGACCCCGCCGCCGCGAGGTACAACTGCTCCGGAGCTCCCCAGTGGGGCCGCCCGCATCCCGCACCGCACAGCTCCTCGTTCAGCCCCGCAACCAACACCAACCCGCCCCGTACGACACCGCATCCCATCCCGCCCCGCATCCCAGCCCGCTCCGCTCCGCCCCGCATCACGCCCCTCCCCTCCCCTCCCGCTCCCCGGCCCTGCCGAGGGCGCCCCCGGGCGGCGGGCAGCGCCAGGCGCGGTGCGTGGCGGCGGGGGCAGCGGGGGCTGCGGGCCTGCCTCGGTGCCGCCGCTGCGCCGGGTGGAAAGTTACTGCTCGCCCTACCCGGGCACGGTGGGGTATCGGGGCTGCCCCTCGCTCCCCCCCCGCTGCCTCAACACCCCCTCCCCACCCCCCACCTCGGCACCGAGCTGCCCTCCGCCGGCGCCCCACACGCGGTGGGGGGTTTCGGAGGGGGACACGCGGGGAACCGCGTCCCCCCACTTCCTCTCAAGGGACGGAGATAAGGGGGGGGGGAATCGGCTGAGGGCACCCCCTGCGGTCCCCCCGGAGGGCAGCCCCCTCCCCCGCGGCCCCCTGCGCGGCCCCCGACACGGGGGGCGTCCCCACGCCAACCCCGAGAGGGGAGCGGCGGCGCGGTACGGCACGGCGAGCTGCCCCCGGCCTCGGTGGGGGGTGCGCGGCGTGGGCTCCGCGGCCCGAGCTCCGCGGCCCGGGCGGGGGGCGGCGTGTGGGCCACGCCGCTGGGCCGGGTGCGCGGAGCACATGGGCGCCTCGCGTTACCTGGTGTGCGCCACGGCTGCCTCCACCGCCACCAGATCCCCAAATCATTCTCAGCCCCGGGGGGGGGGTGGGGGAGGTGGGGGGGGAGGGAGGGGGTGAGTCCTCCCTAAAACAAACCTCCCATTGAGCGAGGCGGGGTGGAGAGCCGGCCCGGGGTCTGCCCCTTCACATGGCGATGTCTCCGGCAGGTCCCGGCAGCGGCCGCCCGGGCCACACAGGTAGCTGCTCCGCGGCTCGGCCGCCCTCGGCTCTCATCCTCCTGCCGCCGCCGCCGCCGCCGGGCTGCACCTTGGCGCAGAAGGCAGCTCGCAGAAGGCACCCCCAGCCCGCTCCTCCCGCCCCCACCCTGCCAGGGGAAAATGAAAACGCGAAATAAAAATCGCGGCCGGCGGCCCCCAGGGAGCTGCAGCGCCGCGACCGCAGCCCTGCCGGTCACAGCCACCGGTGCGGGGCTTAAGCACCGGCCCCGGGCGCTGCCGCTGCTCCGGCGCTGCGCTGCCTCTCTCCTCGCTCACTCCCTCGGCCTCTGTTCAGCCTGGGAGCAGCAGCAGCTTGCAGCTTTTTTTTTTTTTTTTTTTTTCTTTCCCTCTCCTCAACTTTTTTTTTTTTTTTTTTTTTTTTCCCTTGCTTTCCCACGCTGGCTGAATGTGACTTGACCCCGTTTCAAAAAAGTTTGACATAGTGCTTCAACATTTCCGCATTCCTCCCTGACTACAAAGGCTGCAGCCGCCTCCTTCTGCTTTCTGTCTCTGCTCTCTGTCTTCACACTCAATGAAATCCTTCATGTGCCTCAGCCAAAGCCAGCCGCATACCGCAAGGGTCGCCGCCAGCGCCGCGGACAGGCAAGGCCCGGGGCGAGGCTCCCCGGGGGGTCCCGGCAGGGCCCGGCCCCGGCCCCGGCCCCGGCCCCGGCCCCGGCCCCGCCGCCCTGCTCCGCGCTGCACGGACACGGACTTAGCCGGCTGCGGCAGCACTGAGAAGCCTGACTCATTCCTAAGGGCTCCCTGTGCAAGGACCTGGGAAATAACCTTTTTTTTTTTTTTTTCTTTATGTTGGTGTTTTTGTTTATTTGTCTTTTTTTTTTTTTTTTTTTTTAAACCCTCCCTGGGAAATAACCTTTTTTTTTTTCTTTTTTCCTTTTTCTTTTTTTCTTTTTTCTTTCTCTCCAGAAAAGCGCACATTCTTCTGTGCTTTTTTTTTTTTTTTTTTTTTTTTTTTTTTTTTTTTTTTTTTTTTTTTTTTTTTTTTTTGCTACTTTCCGTTCACAGCACGGAGCTGCGGCAGGAAGTAAGCGCCCATGAATGCTTTCGGGAAGAAACTTAGTTGCAAATTCCACCCCAAAGCAAAGTCTTTGCCCCGACAGGGAGCCGGGAGAGGCGGGCAGGGTGTGCGGGGCTCTGGGCACGGTCCATCCCCTTCACTGGTGTAGGGAACATTGGATGGAGGCGGTTCCTGCAGACGGTGAAACTTACAGCAGAAAGAAAAACATCCAAACCCCACACATGCTGATCTACTTCATCTTCATGGGGGAAAACACACATCTGGAGTGCCCAATTCCCAGTTCTCCCATCTGGTACCCTCCAGCTTTTCAGGGCCATAAGGATGATTATGGTCCAGCTCCAGAATTAGCTCTTAGCTTGGTTTAACTGGTAGGGTTCCCTTGTAGTTTAACTACGTGTTTAGAAGTGTATGTTGAGTACTTGGCACCAACTATTTAGAATAAGTAAAACATGTATATAATACTGTAGAAACTAAAAGATCTATCCGGAAACAGAATATAATCTAATTACTCTACCTGGACTCACAGTGCTACTGAGCATATATGAAATCCTATAGTTTAAAGCAAATTGATTGGATGGCTTCAAAACTGACCCCAAGCAATTCCTTCCTATTTCTGAGAGGTTCAGAATCAGCACCTGAGGAGCTGCTGAGGGGAAACTGGTTGAGAGCAGAGGGAGAGCTCTCCCACAGGAAAAAGGGGAGTGGGTACCACTTATGTCTTAAGGAAAAGGCCAGTGCCATGAATGCCAGTGTCATCTGTGTGCAGGAGACCGTGCAGACTTTGCCAGAACTTAACTTATGCTCATAATGTATTTTAGTTTAGCCACAGAAATTCCTCAACAAATTCTGAAGCTTCTGATTTATTGGAAATAGATGCTGAAGTTAATGACAAACCCCATAACCTTTAAAAGTGAAAGTGTGAGAGATTCAAATACACAGATTGAATTTAAAAAAAAAAAAAGCATGAGTAATCACATCACAATATAAAGTTTATATGTACATTCACTTCCTCTGTTGATCTGTTTTGTAACATTTATGGTTTAAGAAATCTCTTTCTTTCTTTCTTTCTTTCTTTCTTTTCTTTCTTTCTTTCTTTCTTTCTTTTCTTTCTTTCTTTCTTTCTTTCTTTCTTTCTTTCTTTCTTTCTTTCTTTCTTTCTTTCTTTCTTTCTTTCTTTCTTTCTTTCTTTCTTTCTTTCTTTCTTTCTCTCTTCTCTTCTCTTCTCTTCTCTTCTCTTCTCTTCTCTTCTCTTCTCTTCTCTTCTCTTCTCTTCTCTTCTCTTCTCTTCTCTTCTCTTCTCTCTTTCTTTCTCTCTCGCTTTCTTCCTTCCTTCCCATCTTCCTATCTTCCTTCAGTCCCTCCCTCTTTTCCTTCCTTTCCTTCCTTCTCTCCTTTTTTTTTCCTCTCTCCTTTTCTTTCATCTTTTTTTTTTTTTTTTTTTTTTTTTTTTTTTTTTTTTTTTTTTTTTTTTTTTTTTTGTTTGTTTTTGTTTTAAACTTAATATTTAGGTAGCTGTAACAAGCTCAGTACAAAAAACCCTCCTCAGGTTCCAGGGTCATGAGTTGTCTCCCTTTACATGCAAAAGACTACATTTTTGGGGAAGGAAAAGTGAAGTCTTAGTTGCTGTCTTTCCCATAAAGATCTCTGGATGTTTACACTCCAGGTGGGCTCTGTTCCCAAGAAGGGACTGAGGGGCACTGGGTCCTTTGGCCAGGTAAATGTGCAGCTTCATGTTCAGGATGAAGGGGAAAGGAGACTTCTTCACTTTTCTGGCATTTGCCTGTTCTGAAATGTGCTGATTTATCATTCTAAAACACAACACAAACTTATTCTTTCATCCCATATTCTCCCAGCATTTTGAGGAGAATAAATGTAATAGTCTTTTGTTTGCCTTTCTGTGTGGTGATGTCAGTAGAGATTGTAATTCTCATGCTATCAAACTGAATTAATTTAAAACATAAAAGTGCCCTGTGTTAATGTGGCTTTATATGAGCCTGAGATTTCAAAAAAGCCACACAATCACAGAGTCATTCTGGGTGGAAAAGACCTTTAAGATCATTGAGTCCCACCATATAATGTGACCGCTTTTTTTCTTTCCACCTGGAGATCAGGTAAACAAACTTCTGTTTCTCTCAAAGTGCAGAGATTGAGGAAGCTGCACAAATCTCAAAAATCACCTAAACCATTTTTCTCTGTTTTCTTTATGTGAGTTCAGCATTTTCAGGAAGAAATTTCCAAACATGATTAAATCAATCAGCAGCTAAAATGGATGATATTACAAATAATTTGTTGTAGAGGATGAAATTACTTAACTGAATCACCAGAATTCTTTTATAATATTAAATCCACACATTTATTTTGAAGTTCAAAGTCAAGTAATTTCAAATAATATGCATTTTAGAATTAGTTATAAATGACCAAAAATACACTTCAAAGAAAGGTCTTTTTTCATAAAAAACTTTAAAAATGTTTAATCTTTTATTTATGAAAGTAACATTCTACTTGTAACAGTTCTGATTTAGAATAAGTAAGTATGAATTTATTTTACCATAAAAAATAGAGGTATCCCCATGGAGAATTTAATAGATCCTTTATTTCTTTTGGAAATTAAAATATCTTAATTTTTAGAAAATTACTGCCATTTTGAGAAATTAATGGTTTAAGAAGCTTATTAAATATTGTTATGAAATTATTTCAGAAAAACATTTGTTGCTAATTCTAAACTTACTTAATTCTAAAGTTTTTTTTTTGTTTTGGAAAAACAAAAAGTTGGGAATGTGTATCAAAAAAGAAAGAAAATAAATTTCTTTCTACATAACTGTTTTCTGATTTTCCATCAACATTTCCTTTGTGAAAATATGTTTTTCAATATTTTTCAAATCCATTTTTTTATTCCAGTATTTTTTTATCACATAGAAAAAGAGAAACAACTTTTTATGAAATGCAATTGAAAAGGAAAATGTTAATGTATTATTTGTATTGGAATTAAAGTCCAAACAAGCTCCATTACAACGAAAAAAAATATGTTACATGCTGTACAGAAATCATTTCATAAAATAGGGTCTGTAATGTGTTGATGGAAATAACGAATAAGGCAGTGGTGTGGAAATGGATAACAAACAATTACCTGAATGAGTATAAAGCAGTTGATTAAAATTAGATGGTAGTGGTGTGCAATACCAAGAAGTGTGATGAATAGATTAAGATGTTTAGAAAGGATGAGACACAGTGTATAATTTTGCTTTTTGTATTTTATCTGTGTTTTGGGAACAGCTGAGGTTTTTGCTGGGGATTCACAGTTTAATCTTAAAAGAAGTGTTCTACAAAACAGCATGAAACTGCCTTTTCAAAGTACAGATTTTCATAAGGCTTTTGGAAAATAGTTTGCTTTGATTATGGTGTTATTGTTGGGATTTTTTTAGTTAAGTTCCACCTTCAGCCTCAGTTATTATGATTTTAAAATGATTTTTCTGAGCATTAGTCCTCAAGAAAACACCTGAACTGATGAGAGACCCACTATTGTTGTAGTAGAGAGACATCAGTCAGCTATGGTGAATATGAATATTTAGAACCTGCAAAATATGTTTTAAAATGGTAGTATAAATTATATGTTTTTAGGAGTTCCCATTAGCAACTGAAAGCAGATTTATAAACAATTAATATTTATGCTCCCTAGAAAACTATTCCTGAAAATATATTTCATTTATCACATCTCATGCTGAACTTGGGAAAAGAATATTTTCACCTATAATTAGTTGTGGTTTATGTGTGAAAGTAGAAATGAATATGTGTGTGTGTATATATATATATATTAGTATACATAATATACTAAATATTTTAAAGCTCCTTTTAGTGATTCAGAGGCATAAGAAGAACTGACCATTAGGAAAAAAGTATTTTCCTGATGTACCTTCTTGGACAGTTAGTTAAAAGAGATCACCAAAAAAATCTAAAGCATACTTACAGGAAGATAATTCATTAACATTCACACAATGTTTTACTTTATTCAAGTGAGAGAAAATATTGTCTAATCCATGTAAAATGTATGCAGCCACTGCATAAGTGACAGTGATGAAGGTATCTAAGCCAATTACAGTATGATTGTTTGATTTATTTTTCTTTCAATCAGAGCCTTTGTTTATAGCAGGTAATATTATGTCTTACAAATGGTATCTTTCTGCTATTACAGTTATAAACTATGCTGTGGGACTACTGTTTCTTAGTACAAAGAACCATAACATAATGTTAGGCATTTAAGCATACACATATTTCCCCAGGTTTGTTTGTGTATACTTTAGGAATTACCAGTTCAAGTAGTGTCCAAACAGTGTTCCATGTTGAAAAGCATGCCTACAACTAATGCAAGTCTGTTGACTCCTGTAGTCTGAAAAACCCAAGGAATGAACCTAAGTGAATCCATCAGCCATATTTTCTTATCCAGCTCTTAATGCAAGAGCCAGCACACTTCACTGGCTTTCTTCAAGAAAGTTGACTTTTGGGGATTATTATGCAATGGAAGATCAAGTGCAAAATGTATACCTGTGTATGCCTACCTATCAAAAACCCCCCAACTTGCCAACTTGCTATTTGTATTGGCATGATTCTCTCAAAGCTCTAGATAGAAACTGGATGTCCTCTTGCACTCCATGCTATGAAGCCTCATACTAAATGTAGCCTCTGCACCAAACTGCTTGCAGTCAGAACCAGGGAAATGGAAGAACAGAGAAAGGGAAAGATTTTCTGGAAATCAGGCTGCAGATCAGTAGGGATAAAGTTGAGCAATGAGATGGAGCTTTCTGGAGCCCTGATCCTATGATGTTGCACAGGGATAGATAAACCATGGCATGCATACTGCAGACAGTGTCTGAGGTGGTGGGGTCCTGATGGCACATTTTATGCCATGGGACACATGAACAAGGCTGTGCTGCTGTGGAAGCTGCTAGGTAATCCAAATCCCTAACAGGAGTGACAGCAGGGAAGTACACCAGTGGGGGCTGCTGAGACTGGCACTGCCAGCCCATTGCAGGACCCCATGGCATGCAACACAAGGTGATACTCCTGAGGAACCAGTGCCATCTCCCATCTGTGGTCTCTTGCTGGCACATTTCCTTGCAGCTGACTGCTAAGCAGAGGGGTATCTGTTTTGGCCTCAAGACAAAGATTTTTTTAAAGGGGCTCTTAGGGGCAGAATTATTTGCCACCCTGAAGTTGGCAATAGCCAGCAACTGAGGGACACAGTAGAGAAAGGACCTGTGTTTATTTTCCTTCAAATGTTTTCCCTAATTTGCAGTCACTGTTCATTGGCATTACATGCCACAGTTTTTTATAGCAGTATTTGCCACGGGTAAGATTACACTCTCTTCCTTTCTTTTCTCTTTGTTCATTTTAGTAGCTTTTACATCTGCTTCAGATACATTTATTTACATCTATGCATATATATTCAGTGCATGGCCATATATTTTTTCTTCATGCCTTTTGTAAAATGCTTATTATTAATCTCTGTTTTCCATTCACCGTAGAAGAGAAGCAGAGACAGTTCTTCAGCTGTGAAAAAATGATGTTGTGAGTGGAAACTTTCAAAGAAAACCCTCTTTGGTTTGTGCACCATAATCCTAAACTTTTTGTGTCATTCAGGTTTGAAAAATGATTAATAAATATTTTAGCTGTGATCAGGAAAGTCTGCCACAGAAAATAAGACTTTACTCAGCTGATCTGACCTCACATAAGCGTAGTGTTATCTGTTGGTAACAGTGACTGATACAAGATTTTATACCTTTTTCTTCTGTTAGTGTTTCACAGAAAGGAGCAGACTTTGAGTGCAGATAATGTACGGACCAAGTTCTTAAATGTGTTCCAGTTGTGGGTTTCCTTCTGTCACACAGAAAGAACCAACCTTATCCCAGAGCCCACACGGCGTTTATTCAGTGGGTGGCCACTAAGTCTTTTTAGTCCTGCCCTTGGAAATTAAGTAAACTTGATCTGGAAATTGCCAGTTCACCCAGAACCCCAGCATGCCATCTGTATAGTCCCATTTTGGAGAAAAATTGCATATTTGTTCCTGCTTAGTGAAAAATGCAGTAGCATTTGCCACAATGGGCTAGAAAAACTGATGTATGAGATAGGAACATGCCCAAAGTACAATATCATTGGAAGTCAATGAACATTTAGCCAATAAATCAAATAGAAATAGGATTACATACAATCTCTGGGGTCAGCCTGTAAAAATAAATGTCATTAAAAGTATGTTGAAATTACATAGCATTTGACAGCAGAAAAAATGGATAGTATAAAACTGCTATCATGTTTTATTATGTAGAAATAACTGGGAGTTACAAGGTATCATCAATTGATTTCTAGGGATCTATCAGATCTGTGCTGTTTATTGATCTGTATCAAGAAACAATTGGCTTAGGTTACATCAGAGATCTATTTTAAGCATTAAAAACACTTTCTAAAGACAAGCATATAGTTAAGTAAGCAGGGTCAGGCAACCACAAGAGACAAACATCTTTTGGGAATGATCTAATCCTGCTCCAGAGATCTGGGATGGACTAGGTCATTCTGAGATCATCCCCCATCTGGTTGTATGCATTTCTGATTATGTACTCTTCCTGATTACAAAGGCAGCAATAGTCTTTAAGCATCAACAGCTGTCATAAAATGCATAGCATTTTGAATAAGAAATTAATTTTCTATATTCTAGAAAAACACTGGGAATATGGACACCCTGTATGTAGCTTTTCTCTGACATTTAATAGCAATTGTTTAATGCTGATCACTCTGCCTACAGTGTCACAGCAGTGCACCCACCTCTTTTAGCTGATAAATACAAAACAATGATTTGTAAAGGGGAAAACTTCTCTGCCTTATGCAGTTCCATGCTTTAGAAGGCTGGCATAAGAAGGAAGGCAAAACTTAAGGAGCAAGCAATATTAGTATTAATGACAATAAATTGTACCAGCCAGTGTAATTTACTTGTATTAGGTATGCAGTGGTGGCACTTAGGTGTAAACTGTCATAAGTGACAAGTGCAGTGCTGTGAATGTTGGGAAGTGATGTCAATATATCTATATATCACAACATCTCAAAACCCCGTGCACTTAAATTAGAAACTCTATTAGATAAAGTCATATATTTATACATAATATATATTAAACTGCCTACAAAATTGACTACATTTTTCTTATCTCTATGATGTTATACCTATGTAATGTTGAAGGAACAGTTGCTTTTCTGAGTGTTAGTGGAGACTGCATGGATTCTTCATCTCACCCTAGTGCCGTAGGGAAGGGACTGCTGGCTTCTGGCAAACAATTCTTTAATGTCGGCCATGACATAGGCTTAGAAACACAGTGCTATTAAATGCAAATCGTCACTGTTATTAGTTTTATTTTACTTCACATTCAGTATATTCTGAAGCCATGCAGACTACCAAATGTTGTTCTCTGCTGTTTTAAAACAAAATCAGACTTCTCAAACAGAGAAGTGGGCAGGTGTTTTCAGGATTAAAGCTGATCTGCCAGTATTCTGTAGAGTATAACATGTTCTCATTGCATATGGATCTACATGCATAACTTATCTTAAAATCACTCAATGTTACTTACATAAATGTCCTTGCTTGTCCACAGGAATAACGTATTCCTTAAGGCTGCAATACTTTCATAAATGTAATGTAATACTATAGTATTGAAACGACATGGGAAAATAATGTTGAACATCCACTAACTCATTTTCAGATTCACAAGTATATGAGCTGTTTATTATCAACACATACCAGAAAACTTCTATCAAATGTAATTATGCAGTGGATTATGTAGAATGGATGCCTGCCAGTATTCCCTACTTGTACAACCCCTGTTACAGGATGGTCAGCTCTGAGTGTGCAGTGCACAATAGTTCTTCCAAGGCAACACTGATGTCAGGATGTCACATTTCTAATTTCTATACCAAGCAGCGGAGCTAAACATGGGATTTCAGAAACAAGATAATGGCAACAGCCAATTAAAAAAACCCAAAACAATGGCTACCCTGGATCAGAACAAAGATCTCTGTCGGGCAGTTTCTGACAGTGGTTAATAATGTGTGTTTAGGAAAAGAGTTTAGGGATAATACTATCAGTTCCCTGCTCTATTATAACTTTTTCAAGATAAAGAATATTGTCTGTTTCCTTAAACTAGGGATTAAATCCCCAGAGTTCAACTTCCTGGTCTTGCCTCCACTGTTAGCCCATAAAGCTGAGCAAAGAAACAGTGTGTGAGCCAGCCCAGCCATTGCTAATGTGATTCCTCTATTTTTGTTTCACAGGGCGAAGCCTGTGTAGGGTCCTATACGAGGGTGCACTGATATTATTTATGACAGCCAAGTAAAACCATTATTTATCTCTTCCTAGCTAAGAATACCTCAAACTTCAATGGGGAATTGCATCACCTTTCAAGCGTGGGAGTACAGAGGTGCACATGCATGTATACACACAGCTCAAATATTTTGCTCTGAACAAGACCTAACATTGCTGACAAAACAAAGTATTCAAAACACATGATAGTAAAGGGCAAAATAATAACCTGAGGTTTAACCTGTATAATTGCCTGTTTTGTGATAAAGTAAATAAATTGAAATCAGATTTGCTAATGATGAAGCTGTGGACAAAATTGTACCAAATATTTGGTTTCCTTCGAGGCTAAGAGATCTGGGAGTGCTTCGGTATTCCATGTCAGGGCAAGACCAGGGTGTGTACAACTCTCTCTTTCTTCTACTTTCCCTGTTCTCTATGCCCCACTTTCTGCAGAAAGTAAACCCAGATTTGTGGGCTGGACAGGACCTGTGGCACCTTCCCACCAGGACAGAGAGACAGAACCCAATGACTTACTGGGGTTCCTCACTGCTGATCAGCTTAGACACACTTCTGAGATTTCTAACACTAACTATTTTATTTTATTTTTTTAATTATTTCTTGAAAGCATTGCCATGTCAAAAATTACTGCACATATGAGTACTTAGAGAAAAAACAAACCAGAAATAAAACCAGACATCAATAAAGGACATAAGTGTATATAGCCTGGTTCATCCACCCTGCTCATTATTTGTGTAAGAGCAGCTTTTATTGAAATGTTTTTAGAGTCTCTCTACTTCACTGATTAAACTTCCCTGATCTGTTTTTAGATCACATCTGAAAACATCAACCAGATCTACCCTTTGACACAGCTGAGAAGTGAACCTCTCCATACTAATTCTATGACTGAATATTTCAGTTTATTCTTATATACAGCTCAATTCCAGAAAAGACTAATGCATCAAAAAGGAACTTGCAAGGAATTTGGATGTTGAGATTTATAATCACAGTCCTGAAAATTTCCAGTCTCCTACTGCCTATACTGAAGTACCCTGAATTCTATAATTCAGATTTGTCCATTTGAGGATACATCTGTTTCTATAAAAGTCCAGTGTAACACAGTACAAAAGTCATTAAGATGGTAATTTTACAAATCAACAGAAAACAGCTTCTCATGAGTTCTTATGAAGGCAGAAGATGAAACCAGAAGACTGGTTTCTTTCCAAGTATACGTTTACATATTTTTTCCACAGTCCTTGAAGTAACAGCTTTGCTGTAACACCTGCCATTCAGAGAAAGCCAGATTGCTGCAGTTAAAAACTAACGGTGTTATACTTCTTGTAGAGTACTTTCCCATGCTTGAACTACTGTTTATCAGAGACTGATTATCCAAAGAATTTATTGCAAGATAAGAATCAAAGTGCAATTTTGACTTTTTTATTGCATGAATATGCAGTGGCTAAAATACAAACACATTGTGCAGGATTGTCTTTTCTTTTAAAATGATGCCTGAAGGGAAAAAAATCACGTGGCACCACAAAAAATAGGTTCCTCCTATCACCTTCTGTCTCCTTAGGAAAATATGAATTTTTTTGTTGTTGTTTTAAAAACAGTTTGAAAGCCTGGGATGACATAGGAGATGTTCCTACCATTCTTTGCATCATCAAAGAATTCATCCTCTGACCTCTCCTCTTGGCCATACTTCAGTGGAGAAAGCAGTAGAAGATCAATGTTTCCCTCCATTGTTGTTAATAGAAAAGTTGAGACAGACACCTGAACTATGGAGTACTGGGAAACACATGAAAACTATTAGATTTTGGGTTTTGGATAGAGATGCAGTGAGATTTGAGAGCCAGGCAACGATCGTTCATACCTACCCTTGATGTATTCTACGGAGACACTATGAAGGCTTGCACAACTGCTACACTGAGTAAAGACACTGCATGAAATTTATGGGTAGGCAAATGGAGAAAAAAAGACTAGTGGAAGGCAGAGACAATGGAGGAAAAACTGAATTTTGCTTCTTTGATCCGCAAGCAGGCTGATCCTGTTACAGGAAAGGGAGTGGTGGGACTAAGGGATGAGCTAGGAGAGGATTCTGCTGGCCTGAGCTGGATCCAGATGTCACCAGGGAAGGGAAGGGGAGGCAAAAGCAGAGGCACCGGAGACTTGCGGCGCAGGAGGTCCAGTTTGCTCATCCACCTGGTAGCCCTGGCTACCAGCAGGGCCATCACAATGACCCCTCCCTGCCCAAAGTTTTTTAGTGTGGGCAAAGCAGTCAGAGAGGCCACAGACATTTTGCTGCATACCAGGCTTGCTGAATAAAAGCGTTTATTGATATATCGAGGTCTTCCTTCCATACATTGTCTTATCACAGAAATCACAGAAAGTTGGGGGTTGGAAGGGACCTTGAAAGATCATCTAGCTGAACCCCCCTGCCAGAGCAGGGTCACCTACAGCAGGTCACATAGGAACACATCCAGGCAGGTTTTGAACGTCTCCAGAGAAGGAGACTCCACAACCTCCCTGAGCAGTCTGTTCCAGTGCTTTGTCACCTTCACAGTGAAAAAGCTTTTCCTTGTATTTATGTAGAACCTCCTATGCTCAAGATTGTACCTGCTGCCCCTTGTCCTATCATTGGACATAACTGAAAAGAGCCTGGCTCCATCCTCCCAGCTCTCACCCTTTACATATTTATAAAAATTAATGAGGTCACCCCTCATTCTCCTCCAAGCTGAAGAGACCCAGATCCTTCAGCCTTTCCTCATAAGCAAGATTTTTGACTCTTAGTGGTCTTAGTGGTCTCTTGCCACTGTTTTAGCATTTCTCTAGCATATTTACATGCTTTCCAGGACATGGATCCTGTTCTCATTCCCCAAACACAAAGTATCCCTAGGTATCAGAGACTACAGTGTGGTGACAGGTAAAGCCTCCTGGAGAGCAGAGGAAGGGGTACTTGTGTAGTTCAATGACTCTTTCACTTCATACAGGACCCAGCATTGATGCACAAGAGTAAAAGGAATAATTTTTGAAGAGTCTGGGTTAAGCCTGCCACAAAATTGTGCTCAAGGGAGTCTCAGACTGTAAGGAGGAGCTGAACTCCCATTCACTGAAGGCAAAAAAAGGTCAAGTCTCTTGCACCTCTAGAAGAGGCTCAGTACCTTTTAGGTTTGAACCACTAGTTGCTTTATAGGGCAATTTGTATTTTTACTTATTATGGTTAAAATGTTATATTTTTTTTAAGTAGGAACTGCCATAAGAAAGAGAGAAGGCACAGAGGTAGCTGGAAATCTACAGACACTGGGATCCATCAAAAGTGACAGCTTTTTGTATCATATGTGACAGCTCCTCTAAAAAAAATGTTTAATGTTCAAGTGAGAAAAGCATGCAAATAGGATGTCTGGTTTTCAGAAGTCCATCCAGCAGCTTGTTTGAGCTTCCAGGGGAGTTACTGGGAACTCAGAATCTTTCAAGGACTCTAAAGATTAAAAAACCAAAACAGGTCTATTATTTAGATGTCTAAATTGAGGCTCCTGCTTCCAAAGTCATGTTTTATTTCTCCATAATGGGTTGAGGACTTATTCATGCATCAGAAGAAAGAGAACTGAGGGTAAAGATTATGGATTAATTTCACATATTACTCATCAACAAAATTTTTGCTCATCATGCAAAAGAACAAATTTAAGAATGCTGCAACAGGCTCATTGTTCCCTAATGTTATATCAACTCTGAATGACTCAGCCCAGAAAAAACATAGGAGTGAAACCAGTAACTGTGGTTATTGCTTATCAGCTACACAACAAGAAATTTGACTCAGCAAAGTAAGCTGTCAGTGCCACACACATCAGATTAGCACACAACTGCCTTTTGCTGGAGGGTAATAACTGATGTACAAACTTAAAATGAAACTACAAAGTAGTTATTCTGAATGTCCATCATGGTACTAAAAGATCAGCAAAAATAACTGACATGAAACGCCTTTGTCTTCTCATGCAGTGGACTTTGGATATTTGGAAACTGATTTTTATTTAGTTCCCTTAGCAGAAGGGAAAATATATATTGCTCTTAAAAAATATGGATTTTGTGGTTTGTTGCTAACTTTACCCATTTCAATGAATCTGTAAATTTATAATTTTTAAGTAAATTAAGAAGGTTACTGTGAATTTAACAATTTACTTTGCAACAGAAGAAGCCTAAACAAGACTCCTGCAGTATATCCATACCAGTTCAGGAATCTGGCATATAGAATTGAGCAAATTACTATCTCTCTTCCAACTGGAAACAATATCACAGGAGAACTGTATCAGATTATTTAAAAGCCTGCAACTGTGAAAGCTGAATCCATGGGTAAATGTATGAGAAAAAATGGAACAGGAGAGCCAGGCTGCTATCATAAGGTAAAAAAGGTCTGTTGAAGTCCACTGAGCTTAAAGGATAGATCTTTGTTGTTGCCTCAGAAATATATGGCATTCCTAACTAATTGAAATAGGCTTTGGAACTGTATAACGGATATGGAGGAAAAATGTGAGTTTCCTTAAATCTCAGTTTCCTCATATGGATTGAAAATGCAATATAAATAAATATCATTATGAAATAAGTAAGGATTTTGATATGTAAAGGAGTAAGAATAGATCTCTAAGATGTATTCCATCACAGCAGATACACAAGTTAACAAGGAATTTGCCATGGTTATGCAAACATGAGAGCTTGGGAGCTGATCATTCCATGCCACATGAGCAAAGACCATTTTCATCAGGCAGAGGCACCTTCAAAATGTTATTTCTATAGTTGCAGATTGTTGTCTGATATAGTTGTCTGCTTAGGTAGCTATTCTGAAAGACATGCAGTAGTCAGATACTGTGAAGCAATGCATCTGCCCAAATTCCAGCAATCTAAAATTTACTCTTAACCAACTAGCTACTTTCCCTCTGTCATTACTTGAGGGTTGGCACTTCCAGAGAATATTCATACTACTGCTCTTACCTGTCTGTTTTAGAGGTGAGATGACTCGTACTGTGAGTATCCATCTCTTTCTAAGCTTAACACCAGTCTGTTAGGTCACCTAATAAAGGTGAGATGAATGCCCTCCTTGGTGTAGGGGAACCTGTCTTTCCTCAAGGGAACTGTGCCTAACTAAAAACCACCATGAGTGCTCTCTGGGCTGCAAGTTGGAGTGGGGAGTGGCAGTGAAAAATCACTAGTTCATTTTTTGGGGGTGGCTAAATGGTAAACTAACCTGAGTAGTTCAGTTTTGGAAACTTATCATCACACGCTGGACCCTAAGCCCGATACCTCTGGTATCAGTAAGAAGTGCTGAGGACCTTTAAAAGTAAGTTTGGCCACTGGAAAATTTTAAATATCAAAAAATGATGGAGTCATCACTACACCAATACAAAAAACTTGCTACTAATGGCTTCAGTCTGAAAATTGTCCAATGCTGGCAACAGACTTGTTGAAAAAACAACGCATGATCATAACTCTAAAAACTAAACAGATTTTTTAAATGCCTAAAATTAGGTTGCTCAGAGTAGTCTCTGGGATCCTGTGCACAAAATCTTCCATAGTGCTATATCCCCTTGGCCTTTTGTGCATCTCTCATTTCTGGGCTGTTTCTGATTTTAATTAAAGAGAAATAATGATACAAGGTATCTTCTTTCATGAACCCCAGAAGGGAAAATGAGAATTATCAAATACAAAGGAAAACTTGAGACTCAAGGAAGTAGGGATTATGAATTACAGGAAATATACTATTATATTAAACATTCTTTTAAAGCAGCATGGTTTGTTTCTTATCAAAGGCTTGCTTTTAGACCCTGGTCTACAAACTACCTTTTGAAATGGATGCCAGGACTCTCCGTTCCTTTTGAGTTTGTTTGGTTTTTCCAGGGTGATTAATGTTAGAAAACAGGAAAAAATACTTTCCCTTAGAGCATGCCAAAAAAGGTAGCTGAATACTAGCACTCTATGGGCAAAACTATGTACTGACTACATTTCAGGCTGACCCACTGACTGCAGGAAGAGCTAGAATGAGTACAAATCAAAAGTTGGCTCCATCTAATGTATGAAGGGAAGTTATTTTGATTTGCACCTATTCCTATAAAAAGCGTGAATTACAATAACCTGTATGAATTAGGTTTAGAATAATGTACTTTTTTTGTTGATATTTTTGATTGAAACAGGCCTTATCTAATTAAGAAGAGCCTTTAAACAAGAGGGACACACAGTTCAAACCTTTTGTCAGTGGTGTAGAAAGCAGACTTTCATAAAAGTGATTAAACCAGGCTTTTTTTTTTTTTCTGAAACAGGTTAATAGTTCTTGATAAGAGATGGTCTTGCAAAATTTGATGATATTGCAAAAAATTGTAGTAATTTAAAAAACATAGTTTAGAAAATACACAAAAAATTTGTATTAAACCATGAGGTCAGTTTCTTTGACCATCTGAAATGCAATTGATGTTGGTATCACATTCTGTGATAAGCTTGAAAGAGAAGCTATTTTCCAGGTGGGTCTTGCTATAGAGTTGGGCCATGTTCTTTCTCAACCCTTTTGATCTAGAAATCTCCCTGCAATATGGAAAAATGAAGAGATTTCTAGATATTCTGCATCTTCAGTTGGGTCAGAAATACTGCCAGAGAATCATTCTAGTGGCATTTTGAGATCTGAGATCTAAGGAAACTAAGAAGTAGAGAAATTAAAACTAAACAAAAAGCAAGAGAAAGATGAACGTATTTTTCAAGATAGTAAAAACCATAAACCAGTACAAGCTGAGAATAACAATATTTACCTTTCATTTTAAATTAAATAAAAATTATGTCTGCAAATTAAAGTTGATTCTTACTATATCCACAAGATGGCTGAGGTGGAAAGGTACCTTTTGAGGTCAGCAGTTCCAACATCCCTGCTCCAGCAGGGTCACCCAGAGCTAAGTGCCCAGGATCATCGCCAGACAGCTTCTGAATATCTCCAAGGATATTCACAACCTCTCCAAGGTGACCTATATCATTTGCTCATGAAAACAGATAAATGAAAATAAGCTGATTAAAAGAAAGACTTTGTTCCTTGTTCCTACCTGGACCTACAAAACCACATCTCACTTGCCTGCTTCGTTCCCTCAACCTCTTCTTCACTCTTGATTGATACTGATGTCTTAATGGTGCCAAGACACAGGAAAAAATGGTTCTAGTTAACTTCACATCTAGTATAAAGATATTTGTTTCTTAGGGGGGCAACATTGGTTCCCACCACACAAAATAACAATCTGTGCCTCTGGAGTCACAAATACAGCTCTAGGGCATAGTGTATGTCTCTGATGGAATCCAGAGCAGCTGGATCAATGCATAACAGTGAAACCTGAGGAGGACACTTTTAATTATCCCCACTTCTATGCCCCTATGCAGATCTATTGTGGAACAACTATTTTAAAAACCCCCAGCTATATGGCATAAAAAAACCAAACAAACAAAACAAAAACCAAAACCAAAAACAAACCAGCCTTGAAGTTGGTATCAAATAAATAATAAAAATATTTTGCTCTCTAGGCTCCCTCTCCTGGCTCTGGACTAGTAGTTTTCTACTGGTACTGGAATAATATAAATTCTGTTAACTGAATGATGACTTCAGAGCACAAAAATAAAAACATGAAATATTGGGGAAATAGGAGAAATCTCATTCTTGCCCTACAGAAGAACAGAGTCTGAGAACCCAAGAAAAGTCTGGTATTTTTTAAGTGTCATGTTAAAAGCAGTTTAAAATGGACAGGTGTGTTCTCCTAGTTATTAGAAAATGTACAATATGCTGTAAGTGAGATATGATGAATGTCTTAGCTGTAATGTATTACATCCTGTAAATAAATAAACCAATATCCCTCTAGAGCTCCTCTGATTCAGTTGTCAGTAACAGTTGTACTGAGAGAGAAATATTTCTGTATCTTAAATATGGCTTTTTCCACAGTGACTTCAATAGACCATAACAAACCATCTTGAAGCCTAGAAGGTGTAAATCTGTTCTTTGAATTTGGAAATAAATTTATTTTGATTGGAAAAACATAATAATAACTAAGGAACTAGTCATGTCAAAGAGGGAATGCCAAGAGCCACAGCAGAGCAAAGGTGTGTATTGGCTTAGCAATGCCATACATTTTGTTTCTCTGGTCATAAAAAAACCACCCAGAAAACAGGTGGTTGCTTGAGGAAAAATGAAGTTCTGGGTGAGGCACTCCTCCTCTCTCCCAAAGTTCTTCATACATGTACAGAAAGAGAGCTTGAGACTTCATTAATAATACCCCACTGTGGTTTTCTTTTCTTTTTTTTCCACTTAACATGGCAGCTAAATGATCAAGCTTACAGGTTCTTTTTCCTCAGAAGTTCCTTCCCAGATTTGATAAATCTTAAAGTATATTAAAAAGTGCCTTAAAAATAATTTTTAAAAGCATCTTATACTGTAGGAATATTTACAGTTAGTTGCTGTCCAGGTTTTCTGGAATGCTGGGTGATTACCTCTCCCACAGGAGTTGTAGGAGCTGTAGCCATCTCTGAAAATCTGGTCAGAATTCTTTCTGCCAGACATCATGTACCAGATCTGTTCTTTTTCTCTATAGTACTAAAGCCCAACAAATCATGCTGAGGGATTAAAATGGCTGATGTTTGTTGGCTTGTTTTGGCCTCCTTGCTTATTGAATCCACCTTTCTAACTTGATGGAGAACATTTGTCCTCATTGGAATTGCCAAGAAGTTACGAAGTTATCCCATCACCTCACTTCCAGGCTTCTGGGCTCCCAATGGGATAAACTGAAGCCCATATTGTTGTTTCAGTGGGGGGAACAGGGACACAATGACTGCTATAAAAGACATTGATTTAAAAATAAAAGAATAGAGGGGACCCCTCCTTGCAGAGAACCATGAAATACAGACTGAAAGAGATCCTTTTCACTGCAAATTCCCTCTGCATTGCCTGATTTGCTTGATATTAACTGAGAACAAAGTGTTCTTGACTCAAATGAGTTTCACTTTAAGCAGTACACCTACCTTTCTTTTCCCCATCCCTTCAACTTGTATGTTCCACTGCTGCAATCAGCTCTAGATGAATATGTCTATCATAACACATAACCAGGTTGTAATAATATATTGTTTATTTCTGCAACAGCTCTGAAAAAAAGATAGACAATTCCTATGAAGTCTAACTTTACTTTCTAAGGAACTCTGCTCTGTTCTTTTCATAGAATCATAGAATTAGCCGGGTTGGAAGGGACCTCAGAGATCATCAAGTCCAACCCTTGACCCACCGCTGTGGTTCCCAGCCCATGGCACTGAGTGCCACATCCAGTCTCCTTTTAAATATCTCCAGGGATGGAGAATCCACTACTTCCCTGGGCAGCCCATTCCAATGTCTGATCACCCTCTCCATAAAGAAATTCTTTCTAATATCCAACCTAAACCTCCCCTGGCACAACTTGAGACTGTGTCCTCTTGTTGAAAGTCGTCTGGGAAAAGAGCCCAACCCCCCCCTGGCTCCAGCCTCCTTTCAGGGAGTTGTAGAGAGCGATGAGGTCTCCCCTGAGCCTCCTCTTCTCCAGGCTGAACACCCCCAGCTCCCTCAGCCTCTCCTCACAGGACTTGTGCTGGAGTCCCTTCACCAGCCTGGTTGCCCTCCTTTGGACCTGCTCCAGGACCTCAATCTCCTTCCTGAACTGAGGGGCCCAGAACTGGACACAGGACTCGAGCTGTGGCCTCACCAGCGCTGTGTACAGGGGCAGAAGAGTTTATAAAGAGTTGTACTACAACACAGGGACACTGTGAAGACTCAGGTCAGATTCACGGTGAGTCCAGCTTGGAGAACTCTGAGACCTCCCGCTGCAGCAATTCCCACAGGTGCTCAGGCCTCAAAGAGCAGGTTTAAAGGCAGAAAAGTATCACATTTGCAAGCTATCACTAAATTTAGTAGTTTAAGAACCTTCCCAACTATGCATTGCTTGTCACTGCCAAAAACTACGTATGCAGGGAGTTTTTGTCTTGATTTCCTTAGCCCTGAGATAGGAAGTTTGTACACTCCTATAAGAGGGTTGGGTTGTATAGCTACAAATGTTAATGAACAAACAACTAATGAACAAACCTTTTGTAAAATCCAACTGCAGCAGGCTTTCAACTAACTCCTGCAATGTTGAATTCCAGTCTGGCTATAACACTGCTTCATTTTCTTTGTCAGAAATGCACTTCAATTTTTTCATATTTTCGGTGTAGCATTGCACAGGACAGTAGATCTTATCTCAGAGGGATCTCTGGTAACTTTTAATATTTCAGTCAGGTGCCTCTCAAAGTTTTGTGTTCTTTAGGATTAAAATCATATTCAACTTTAAAACTCAGTGTGTGTCTGAGAATAGTTGCCCTCAGTTATGCATCTTTTCACTCTTTACTAGAGGACTGTAAAGGTAAATTGATACACAAAGAACACCTTGCCAGAACTGATCACATTTTTGCTAGTTTTTTGCCTGTGTCTTGGACAACAGACAAGGTTTATTACAACTTGTAACAATGGGGTAAGATAGTATTGCATTTGATACTCCTACACACCCAAATTATGATGGTTAACATTAGTTGCTGACAAATAGTAGAAATACATTTTATTGTAATTCTGTGTCTTCCTTTGCAAAGACATAATCAGACAAAAGATGCTTTATTAACTACGACTTCTCATATGTTTATTCAGAAATAGTTGTAATTACTGGTATTCAATCACCTTCAGCAATGTTCCAAGAGTTCATCTGAGAATTTACATCTGTGATTTCGACGTCTCATAACATTTATTTTTATCTTTTCTAATGAGAAATGGCTTGGCAATCCAAGCTTATTTTATTTCGTTTTCATGTCTTATCAAACCCTCTTCAAAATCAGGAGGCTTTCAAAGCAGCCAATTACACCTCCCGTTCTGCCAGTTGGTGTTTAATTTTAAATATAATACATTTTAAAAATGAAAATGTACTTTTTTTTTCATGGTATGAGTTCTAACATAACACCATTGCTCACAGCAGCAACTGACATATCTTATTCTTCTTTTCTATCACTTTGAAGAGAACCTGTTCATTATTACTTTGGTCTTATCATTTAACAATTTTTTAATCCAGACAAGAAGTTTGCCCAATCATCCATGATTATTTGACTTCCTTATTAATATTTTATCAAAACTTTTTGAAATCCACCTAAATTATAACCCACCCAAATCCTGTCAGGCTATATTATATTTACTTGAACTTCACAGTTTCTCTAGGACTATGAGGTGGCTATGTGTTCATGCTGGTCCAAAACCCTTTATTTTAAAGATGCATACTAATACAAGAACAATAATGCAGCAGTTTTTAAGATTCTAGATGTTAGTTCTACTCTGAATCTATTCTTAAGGTTTACCACTTCTGCCCATTCTAAGAGTTTCTTTTCCAGACCTTCACTCACACTTAAATTGTTTAGGTTGCTCCAGAATATCTTCCAGGATGAAATGTACTCTGATTATTAGTCTACATGCTTTTGTAATAGTAGTATTCTAGAATTTTCTGCTCTGATATTCATATAAAATATTTTACCTGATTTCTCAATTTGGTTTATTTGTACCTATTAACATGTTCTAGGTCTACAGGTAAGCTAGAATAACACTGGAATGTGAGACTGCAAGCTATGCTGAAAAGCAGATATTTCAGAGGGGGCTTCTCTACTTTGTTGGCTCATGTTGGGGCAATCCTAAAGGAGACAAGGTGTATCTTTTCAACAAAAGACAAGTAGATATCTGACTATTAGCCCTGTACCATCTTGTAAATATACAGTTATAACAGTCTGATTTTTTAGCCAAGCCCTGTTTGGGACCACTCTCCTATATTCTGACTGTTCTCTGTTTCCATTAGTGAAAAACTGGGCTTTAACACATCTGAATTACAGCTTTCAAGGACTGAAGGGGACACAGGGATTTTGTTTGACCTCTGACATAGCACAAGCCCTATCTTTTTACTCTCACTACCCGCATCAGAGTACCTGCATCACACTACCTCTGCTGAATGTAATGCCTTGTTTTTGACAATACTGTAATTTTCAATAAAAAATCTATTTTTTAGTTAGATACATCAAGAGATGGAGATTTGGACAAAATTCAGTCATGCTCTCACGGACAGTGGCATGGAGTCATTAATCTAACCAGTGCTCCTAAAGCTCTCTGTCTGCATTAATGACATTAAGGAACTAAAGATTTTGTTTCCTTATGCTACTCATAACTTTTGGCTTTTTTTTGGTTTTTTTTTTTTTTTGCTTTTTCATCCATTTCCTTTCAAGAATGCCTGACCAAGATCAACCAGCTAGATAAATCCCAGCTCTACACAACAGATGGTCAATTTTTTAAAGATCAGGAAAATGTCACCTAGAGGAAAATGAGCACATGACAATTCTGACATCTTCATTTATGATTCAGTTCACCTTCAGGCTACTGATTGTGTTTTACAAATCAGCAAAATGTCAGGGCAGGAAAAAGTATGAATTATCTATTTTTAGCTTTTTAGATTTAAAATTTTAAATAAATATATTTACCAATATTATATGAATTTTGCTGTTATTAGAAGAGGGCAGAATAAAGGAATGGGGACAGTGAAAGAAAGAAGTAATTATCTGATTTCTAGATTCAGGCATCTGCCATCCACTCAGACAGATATCCAGATGACATCAGCTGCATCTGTAATTTTCTGCAGATAAATGGTGACCATAAAGATAACATTCTTTTTGTAATAACAGAAATAGCAATGAAATATTATTATACTGGTCTGTAAAAGAACTTCAGCAAGCTCATTTTATAGCACTAATAGTAGCTCCATCCTTTAAAAATTTCCTAGCTAATGTCTATTGAACTCGATAAAGGATGAATTAGACTCATTAAATATAATTGTTGAAAAAAACGAGTCTCATCAGATACCTTAACAATTTCACAATGCTTTCCTTCTTTTTCCCTTTTTCTCTTTCTTTCCTTCCTTTACTTTTCTCTTTCTCCTTCTTTCTCTCTTTTTATCTCCCTTCCCCCTCTTTTTTTATTAAACTGTAAAAACTGTTAAAAAAAAAATGTTAAAAAAAAAAAAGAAAGAGGAAAAGAATGAAGACATGAACTACAGCCAGGTGGGATCTACAGAAGGTTTTATGAATACTCTAGGGAAATTAATTATTATTTTTTGTAATAGATAAAAACTTACTTGGAAATTATCCACTGAATGAATTAGCTAACTCTTAAGATTAGCTAAGGCTTAAGATTTGGCTGCTAAATTTTGTCTGGAAAAGTTGATGCAATATGTGGTCCAGTTACAGTAAAGCAAAGCTAACATCTGAATTTCACAGTTACTCTCCCAGCTTTTTGGTGTGGAAGTTAATTAACACATATCCTCTTTAATTTACTTTCAAGCAGGTGAGCATTTGAACTTTTCCTCCTATTCACACAAAACTCCTTCTAATATAATACCTTTTCTTAAAAAATATGGTACATATTATTTACTCAGAAAATCAACATATGTTTCTAAAACCAGTCTTATTCAAACACTTTATGGATTCTTGTGAAAGTGTGCATTGTGACCTGGAGTGTAAAAAATGTCAGGATATATAGCCTTAAAAAAAAATTAATGGAAAACTGCCTGTAAGAGGCACCTATGTTCCAAAATATAGATTCAAATATGGATATAATTATTTGTGAGACCTTGTGAGGGCAAATGCAATTTCTAAAATGTTGGTTTAGGTTATGAAATGAATACATGGGTTTAGATTTCAAACACAGTGCCTTATATTCTGGACTACCTCTGAGGGGGGTGCCACACATGAATTTGAAATAATACAGGAGCTTGGTAAAGATTTAAATGACCTTCTGATTGCATGATTGCAATCCAGATGTCCACAGAGCATTGCTCCTAGCAAGCTCTCAGAAGAAAGAGAACTTTCATAGGATTTCCCAGTAGAAAACTTTGGGTTGAGTAAAAAGAAAACTGCCTGTCATGCCAATAGCTAGGGAGATGAGTTCACTTATTAGCAATCAACAATCCCTTTTTTTTGCCTTTCTTCAAACGAGTGACTGAACTACATAATTCAAATGAGAGTATCCTCTTTAATCATGATGTTCTTGTAAGAAATAAATAGTAATAAATTACCTAACCGGGGATTAGATAAAAAACTTTTGGATGCTATTTTGCTATTCTGTCAAGCAATCCATTAAAGCATCTGTCTGACCTGATATTTGTTTTGTTGGTATCACTCACCAAGTCTGTAACTTCAGATGCAGTCTGCAAGAGATAGCATGATGCCTCAGCATAGCCTGCTTGGGTGAAAAAAACCCAAAACACCACCAACAAAATTAAATAATTTTAAGAAAGTGTAGGCTTCCTCTCCCCTCTAAATAATAACTTATTAAATGCAATTATTCCACAATACAGGACTATTAGACAGAGGTTCTCAAGGCTGTCCACAGATGAATGCTAATTTAGATGAAAGTAGGATGTGAATTAAGGGCAAAATTATTTTTCCTCATATTCTTGACATTTGGACAGCAATAAGTTTAACTAGAACAACTTTGCCCAGAAATAAGTTGATTGAACACAATAAAATTAAGAACTCATATTTTACTTTATATATGGGGTAAACACAGTATTCATGTGGGATGCGTAGCAGTTTTGCTGATTAGCAATGTCTTCCTATCCATGACATCCCAGTTTCATGCTTGTACTAAAGAAAGATCATCAGAGAGTCATTTAGGCACAGAAGAGCTTTGTGCAGACAACCCCTGAGCAAACAAACATAGAAGCCTTCAAAAAACTCTTTTGAGTGGGCCCTATCTGAAGATCTGGGCTTGAAGAACGAAGGAACCAAAACTTCCAGTCAGCTGCTTTTATCTACTTAAATGACAGCCCATGTGACATTCATGGTGCCAGTAAAATTGGGACATCTCCTGCACACCATAAAGCTGGAATTGGCTTTACCATTATATGGTAAACCTGGGAGTCTGGATTGACAGGAAGCTGAACATGAGCCAGCAGTGTGCCCAGGTGGCCAAGAAGGCCAATAGCATCCTGGCCTGGATCAGGAACAGCGTGGCCAGCAGGTCCAGGGAAGTGATTCTGCCCCTGTACTCAGCCCTGGTGAGGCCACAGCTCGAGTCCTGTGTCCAGTTCTGGGCCCCTCAGTTCAGGAAGGAGATTGAGGTCCTGGAGCAGGTCCAAAGGAGGGCAACCAGGCTGGTGAAGGGACTCCAGCACAAGTCCTGTGAGGAGAGGCTGAGGGAGCTGGGGGTGTTCAGCCTGGAGAAGAGGAGGCTCAGGGGAGACCTCATCGCTCTCTACAACTCCCTGAAAGGAGGCTGGAGCCAGGGGGGGGTTGGGCTCTTTTCCCAGGCAACTATCAGCAAGACAAGAGGGCATGGTCTCAAGTTGTGCCAGGGGAGGTTTAGGTTGGATATTAGAAAGAATTTCTTTACGGAGAGGGTGATCAGACATTGGAATGGGCTGCCCAGGGAAGTAGTGGATTCTCCATCCCTGGAGATATTTAAAAAGAGACTGGATGTGGCACTCAGTGCCATGGGCTGGTAACTGCAGGGGTAGTGGATCAAGGGTTGGACTTGATGATCTCTGAGGTCCCTTCCAACCCAGCCCATTCTATGATTCCATGATTTTGCCTTTGTACAAGGCGGTTCAGCCACAGCCATTTCATGTGACCTTGGAGGTACAATTATCTGCTGATCAATATATGGCAGAAGAGAAAGGAGCCCAGACTTCTAAAACTCTCTCTGGGAAAGCTGTGTGTAACATGAACACTTACAGCCCAAGAAATCTGAGAGGCAAATATCAGTGTCTCATTTGTGCTGGACTCCATTATACTCTCTACTGATTTCAGAAGATCTCAAACACAGGTATCTACCTGTAGTTTCTGCTAACATGATATTTTATTGGGTTAAAAAACCATCTGTTTATACTACTAGGACATGTTCACCTGAGGTTTTCACTCACTGAAGGCTTTATACAAATGCTGTAGGAGGAAGAGGACAGCAACATATGGAATAAATCAATGTCAAGTCTAAAGACTGCTCTTTTAAAACTACTCTACATGCATGAGAGTATTTATTGTGCTATACAAAGCAGCCTTTTTCCTATGCTTTCACCCCCTTAAGGGTTAAGTAGCTTCCTCAAGGACTGCCAGGAAGATGCTTCCTTCCCTTTACAGCTGAACCCTCTATCAAGGGTAGCCTTGCTCTGGGAGAGTGTTGCTATAAGTTCACCCAGTCAGCATCTTATGCCCTTTCCTGTGCTACCTAAACCTAGTTCTCTTTCACAGACATCATAAGCACAGTCCCATAAGAAAATGGTCTCCTGTGGCAGAAGGGTCAGCACTGGGCTTCTGCACAGCAGTAGACAGATCAGTGTGAGATATAGTGTTATCTTTTATAGTATTCAACAATTTTCTGCTTATCAGGAGCACAGAAAAAACCTTGACACACCTTGGTTAGACAACCCCCATTTCAAGCAAAACTCATTGACCAAACAAATCCATCCAGCCTGCCAGATACTTGAAAGATCTGAATTTCAGAGACTCTGGACCCAATCATCAGGAACCCACTTCCTTCCCTTCAAAACTGCACTAAGTTCACATGAAGAATTTCCTTCCCTTCTAGTGTGACTCCCTATCCTCTAAGGCAAAGCCTTTTTATAGCAGCAGCTGCAATTGCATACAGCTGCTCGGCTTCCTGCCCCTCCTAGGGGCTGCTTAACTCATTCTCTGCCTCTGTGTGCATGGACTGCACACAGCTCCTCCTTCTCCTCAACACTGAGCCTGCTCTGGATGGCTCCCTGAGCCTTCACAAACTCACACTGCACCAGCACTTCAGCATCTCCTAGCTAAAGACTTGTATCCCCTTGTAATTGCACTTCCTTAATTAACCAAGGGTTGAAGTTACGCCCTGCTTTTGGGGAAAAAAGGCATTAATAACTGAGGCTTTGACTACGTAATGATGCTTTCAGGAAAGGTGGTTGCACCTGGCTGCAATGCTTTGATGCCTCCCAGAATGTTTCTGTGAGGCTGGGACTCCAGAGGCACCTGGCAGGGTCACTTCAGTCAAATCACTGACATGCACATGCATGCTCATGTGTACATCTGGAGTGTTATTCTTCAGTATATCATTCAAGGAACAGAATACCTTCAAATCTGTTATTAGGGGTCACTAAAACCCAAGCTGATACTTTCAAGACAAACTGTTTATAAATTGTCCAGGGTATATATATGAGAAATGTCTTCGCTCGTACAAAAAAATGTGTAAATGTGTACCCCCTATTTTTTCATCCTCTGGTTCTGCCTAACTTCCAAAGCCACCAGCTCACTTCTGAGCAGAAAAATACTGGGCATTTCAATCTGGTGATCAGTTTAATTTAAAATGCATAATTAACTGGGAAAAATAAAATAAAATAAATATTTTTTTTTAAGAAGAGGGGTAGGTGAGGGGCAAAACTATAAAGGTTTCAGTAAGAAAACAGCCAACAACTGTTATATCCTCACAGTCATACCTCTGATCCTGATTATGGAAATGGTCACACATCTGAAAACTCCTATGAATGTGAATAGTGTGGACTCTCCCACATAGGGCCCTGTGCAATTCCAGGAAGCCTGGGATAATTTGTCACTCTAATATCTCCAGAAATCTGGCCTTGAGTGTTTGCAAAATGATTGACTATCTCAAAACATGTAACTCATACTTATAAGAAGTTTTTGTTTGAAGACACAAGGTCTTAAAAGGACCTAGTAAATATTAACAAGTGTATAATAAACCCAAATTTGAATTTTCTATTAGACACTGAAACCTATACTTTATTGCACCTAAAAGGGGGGGAAAAAAAGGCTAAAAATAACGCTTAATTATCTGCTGGTTATTTCCAGACACACAAAGTGCTGAGGTTTTGTCCTTGTTAAGAAGATTATCTTCGCTTTTTCCTCTGGAATGCATGTAAAACAGCTCTTGCCTTGCTGCAAGCTTTAGGAAAATAGCTCTCTGCTAAATTACCTGTTGTCTGGGGACTTACATTTTGCAATAAGCTGCTGAAATTGCATTTTAATAAGGAGTCTTGACCTGTGCTGTGTATTTGCCTTCGAGGCTCTACAAACCATTTTTCTTAGGGAGGTCCTGACCTGAGAAGCTCAACCTGGATAACCACAGCCAGAGGGGGATAAAATGCAACACCTAGGAGATTTCAGTAAACAGTAAAACCATTCCAACTTAATCTGTGCTAAAATGCTTGGAATGTGAGAGCCACTGGTGATGCCTCTTGTCTGTGTGTCTGACTGAATCCTTTTTTTTCTGGAGGAAAGCAGAGCCTGGGAACTAGGCCAAATGCCTGTCACTTACCTTAAATTGATCAGCCACTTTAAGATTAAAAACACTGAAAACAGCAACACCATGAACACAAGGCGTCCTTCACATTAAATGCAAAATGCAACATTGGGCTTCATAGGATCTTTTTTTCCATGTTGCCCAGTGTACACTTTTTTTCCATTTCTGCTCAAAGGTAGAAGCCAATAGATGCAGCATCTTGGCCAAGTATTCATTAATGTTTATAAAAAAAAATTATAGTTATTTATGAGCTGTCACAAAAGCACGTTGTTTCTGGAGAAGAAATATATTTTTGAAATGCTCTGAAACATTGGATGCTTATTTCAAGCAAAAGGTATACCCTTTCTTTGTCTGTTGTATTTAGAGAAGTATTGGAGAAAGTGCTTGCCATAATTAGTATGTAAATTTCTCAGTGGTTTTATGTACTTTAAATACATAGGCAAATCAGGAATTTACTTGGTTCTGTAAGAACTATTCCATGGTTGTGATAAAGATAAGAGTAGAGATTAGATAATAGAACAAAGTCATAATTCATTAAAACAGGTGCATCTACATGAAAAGAGGGTTTTTCTTTGTCTTTCCTGGAAGAACTGTTTAAAAGTATAGCACCAAAGTTCTATTTGACAGGAAAACATCAGTCTGGATCCATATTCAAATATGGATGTGCCCAGACCATGATACTGGCAAAATCTAGTAGAAATGGTACTTTGGCTTCTAGATTTATTATCACTTCCTCAATCTAAACAAGCAAATCAAAGGTGACCCATTCATTGTGTCTATATTTGGATTTTTCCTTGTATGAAGATAGTTAGAAATACTTTCTAACACATGTTGGCAGAAGTGCCAATATGAAACCTGGTGCCCTGTAATTTCAGCTGTTCTCAGTGCTGCACAGCTTAATTCAATTATTTAAACTGTTTCTCTCCAATATTTTTTGACACAGACATAAAAAATCACCATCATGTAACATAGCAGTTATTCATGAAACATCCCAGTGCTGTTTCTCTGTGTCTGCAGCCAGTCCTGTGGGAGTGGCAGTGACTTTGTGCTGGGTGGACTCTGGGGTCCATGTGAGCTCTGCAGGGACCACCCTGAGCGTTCTCTCAGAGGCCCAGGATGAAGGCAAAGGGGAGAGTGCTCCTGCTCTGCTGCTGCTGCTCTGTGCCTGCCAGCAGCTGGATTTTCTCCCTTCTCTCTTGGGAGAGACATTTGCTCGTTTGTAATCTTTTTCTTCTCATTTTAAGATCAGATCAAGCAGAAAAGAGACATGGCTTTCTGGCCGTGCATGTCTTAGAAGCTGGAAGATGCTGGCCCTCCAGTGGGTTGGCTTAATTAGGGGGAGGTCAGCCAGCAGAAGAAGGCCAAAAGTAAAACAGAATAATATGCTTCCCTGGAGGCAGAGTAGATTGGTTAAAAGAAGAAAAGTTCATGTTTGATATACAAAATGTTCATCAGGGTCTGATTTTAGGTTTGGCTCTATGTATTTCTGCATCTGCAGCAACACTGGGAGTCACCAAGCAGTACTGCCATGGCATGGGATGACAGTCAGCTCTGAGCTAAGGCCTGGGAAACAGTACTCCTAACTACACCATCATTTGGGAGCAGGAGGAGCTGAGACATCACCCTGTACCTTGAGGAGTTACATTGATACCTTTTTGTTTTTCAGGATTAGGGTGTCTACAGGAAAGAAGCAGAAAGCAGCAGAAAGCAACCCTGGCTTCAATGAATTTATAAGAAAAATCTGTAGTGGAAGTATCATTTTTTGAAAATGTAGCCACTAACTTTGGAGACCTTCTTCCTTTTTTTGTCCTTCACCAAGGCAATCTACAAACCCACTTGTGGATTTATAGGCTGCATATAATGTCACTAGTGAGTAAGTTTCACCTGAAAGATGTAAGGCAATGAAGAATATATAACTCAGCTCTAGTGTGTGGAGATCCCTCAGAAAAACATCAGGACACTGGGTTAATCAATGGTCTCACTAAACCCATGACCAAAGCTAAATGACAATGGAAAATAAGAGAACAATGGGTGACTATAGGTAGATACAGTTCACAGGATTATTGGTTTTGGAAATCTGTGCTTTGGAAAATTTTTCAGCCACATGATGTCTTTTCAACACAGATTTTCTGCTAAGGCTAGTTGAAGACACTTAAGCTTGGTATTTAAAATGCTTTTGGACATTGAGGTGTGTGATGAAATTATGTCCTTTGAATTCCTCTTGTTTGTTTTAAATCTGCTGTCTGGTGAGTTCTTATTCTTGACGTAGGTCTAAATGAGCAAGTTAATCCTTTCCTTTCACTACCCTCTGAATTCCTACTCTGTCCTCCATTCTTTACTAGATCTAAAAGCCCAAACGTGTGCAATCTCTCCATGTTTAGATGTGATGCTCTACCTCTGATTTTCAGTGTTGTATCCCTGTGCCTCTTCTAGTTCTTTCATAAAAGTATAGAAAAGACTTTCCAGAATGATAATAATACTCAGGTTTTTTGTGTGCAAACTCATTGTATATTAGCATAATTGTTTCCTCATGTATTATTGCTTTATTTACCAGCATGTGTTTTCTTTTTTTGATCAATCTTAGACATAGAACCAATGTTTTCAGGGAACAAACCAAAAGGGACTCAAGTTTTCTCGTTACAGTGTGATTTTTAGTGCAGTGACTTTATCTAGTGGTATCATGACAGCCTTCTTTGTCCCTTGTACTAACACAACTCTCTAGAGGCTCTGTATGTAGTAAAGACTGACTGTTCACTCAAACCTCTGCCCCCTGATTGCTAACTACTTTTTGATTCATGACCTTCTTCCAATGACATTTGTAAAGATTTCCTTCTAGGAGCATTGTCAAAAAATCCCTGGAAATCCATTGAAGCCACCACCAATGCTTTTCTAACGTGGAGTCCTGCAGAAATCTTCAATGGCCTGGAGAAGTGGGATTTTCCTACAAAAATTGTGTTAAAGCCTCTTATAATCTCTTCTAATATAACTCCACTCAATGATCTTATATTTTTTTACCCCTTTTCTGGTACAGAAGAAAGGTATTAAAATCTTTACTAAAACCCCTTAAAAAATTGCAGTATATCGGCCATCTTCAGTTCCTTTAATTTAGTTTGGTATTAGTGGAACTTAAGTGATGACATGGCTAAACAGCACATCAAATCTGCCAGTTCAGCAACTTTAAATCTGAGTTCCTTTAGAACATCTGGTTCTGGTGATTTGTTCCTGTTTATTGGATAGATTTGTTTGAAACCTCTTCTGCTGACACGTCAATTTGATACAGTACCTCAAGCTCTTCTGAAGAAAGGCTGTGTGGATTCTCCCTAAGGCTCTTTGTGATGAATATCAATGCAATAACTCATTTAGCAATTTTGCCGTGGCTGTATCATTCTGCGGTGCTTCTTTTAAATTCTTATCACCTATTTGGCAGAGTCTGACAGTCTTCGACAGTGTTCTTTGACAATCTGCTTCTAGTATCTTTGAAAAAGTTTTTATTAACCATTATTATCTGCTAAACTAGTTATTCCACAGGATAGGAATATTACCAGAATATTACCTGGCCTGTTTTATTATGGCTTTACAGTTAACTGCCTAAATCTTGTATTCTCTGAGACTTTCTTCACCAAAACACAATTTCTGCTTTTTAAGGGACAACTACACTCTTTACATTTATGAAATTCTCCTGTAGAGTTTAAATATGATTCTGGGGGGCAGAGTCTGATGGGTTTTTAGAAGTCTCTTGGGATTGAAAACAATGTGCATGGCATGTGCAAGCATTTTAGATTATGGTTTTATCTTTATATTTAAAAGTGCTCTCAATTTAATGAAATTAAATGATACTGAAGAGGATAACATATTTTGACTCCTGCTGTAAGAAGCATCCTTAACTGAAGAATGTTGTTACCCCTCCTACCCTGTGGATTCCTCACTGGTCTTCTTTGCACAGCTCAGCACTACATCAGGAGTTGCCTTTTCTTTTATGAATTGCGAACTTATTGATCTAGGAGGGTAAAAACCCATTCAGACTCTGCGCTGCAACCTTCCGAGATCTTTACTCCGTCTACATGTATATAAATGAACTCTCTAGTTATTACTGTGGTTTTTGAGCCATTGTCTCCCTTGGCATGTCACAGTCATTGTCACTCTCTGAGCTGGATGCGTGGTGGGATAGCCCAGATCTTACAATCAATATTTCACTGCCTCATCACTTTCACCAATTTCTGTCAACTACCACCTATTTTAATGTCTTCATGTATAATCTAGTATTCCAGCTTACCCAGATATGTCTAGACTTCTAGCATGTATGTTGAAATCCATATAAGTTTCTTGTCAGCCCACTTGTCTGTTTTTACATCCTCTGCTTAAAAAAATCTTGTACCTGCTCTTCCCTGTTTCCTTTTCAGTTGTATCAACTTCTATTCTATCTTTTAGTCAAGGATACAGCATTTTGTAACTTCATATCTAGAGGATGCAGCCTTCCAACATCTTCACCTGGCAGCTCTCCTTTAAACTTAAAAAAAGTTCCATTTGAACTTTTCTATTCTTAGTGTCAGTAGCTTGATTCCATTTTGGTTTACATGAAGTTCTTCCTTCCTGCCCTATTTATTAAAATTTTTTTCCCTCATAAATCAATCCCTTCTTCCCTTTGTTACATTCACTGCCATGCTCTGTAACTTAGTTTTTTATTTTTCCTGGTTTCATGGATGGTGAGATAAATCTATTGCTGCAATTCCCAGCACCTCAGGGGGAAGCTCAAGAGCTGCTTTCCAGATACTGTAAGGTCTGAAATTAGTTAAGACCTGTATTTGAAATATGTGGATTTTTTTCTATGGTGTTCAACTGCTAGGCTTAAAAACCTACAAAAACCTAACAGACTAGAGTTTAAACTCTGTAATTATTTTTCACAAAGCTAAATTATACAGTCTTAACATATCTCAAAATCTGACCGAGTTCAGAGATTACAAGCTCTCCCTGAAATTAAATGTTAAAACATAAATGTTTCTAAAGACTGGCTAAAGTGTAGAATTAAAATTTGATTTTGTAGGTTTTAAAATTTGTTAAACTCCAATATTGAATTCAGTCTAAATAACTTCCTAAATTGTTCCCTTAAATTTTAAAAGCAGAGGTCACTGAGGGGTCTACTTGGGAATGTCTAGATTCTGGGTAGCTAAAGTGTAAGTTCACCTAGTTCACTTTCCTTAGGAAGTTTAAACTGAAAATAATTGCATCCATGAACAGGGAACACTGTGTAGGTGAATATACAAACATAACGTCCCTGTGGAGTTTTGCCTTTTCCCCTTGCACTATTAATTAAGAAAGAACTAATGTTAGTTAGGTACCTGAAATTTAATAGGAGTTTCCCATATGTCTCTTGAGCCTTTGACATCCTTCCTTTTAGACTCCAAAGTGACTGACTTGCTTTTGAAAATGTTACTCAGAGATCATTTTTTTCTGAAATAATACTATCTTATTTTAAAAAGCAACAAACTGATCTCAGAGTTGTAATTCTGAAAGGTAAGCAGGAATACAAGGAATACGGGGGCTCAATAAAAGCAAAAGACCTGGAGAGCCCAGGAAAATGAAGAAATAGCTCTTTCATCTTCTGACCACATCAGTTTTCTATCAGTAACTTCAATTGTTAGTGACTGTCAAAGACCCTGTGAATCATTCTTTGCAATAGGTTCTATCTCCAGGAAGTCACCTTCAAAGAAGGAATCATAAAAATGATTGGAAAAACATTCTTTGCTCAAATAAGGAACATATACCTGCTGAAACAAAACTCCAAAAGAAATAAAGCATGGCTTTAGTTAACATACCAGAAAGGTAAGCAGGAACTGCTCAGAATTCATTGCAGTGCTTCATACCTGAAGAGCACTGAATATGTTAAATACTGCACAGCACAGTTTGTCTGATGTTTGTGATATACAAAGGACAAATGGCTGTCAAAAGTTTTGAAGTTCTGACTTAACAAAGCAAGCACTATAAATAAGAGACCTTTTAAAAAATAATTTAAAAATTATGACATTTTAAAGCTCAGTTTAAAAGAAGGAAAACATAAGGAAAGGAAAAGGAGAACCAACTTTGTTTCTATAGCTCGTAATGTAGAGTAAAGCAGCCAGTGATGGGCAACTTCTGGATCATTTTCCATGGGCAAAAGTGAATGTCTGTGGCTTCTGGACTGGACTTTTGGGATCTCAGCTTAGACTTAAGGTAAGAGACCAGGCTAAACATCCTGTCCCAGAAAGGCCTAGGAATCTTTAGAGGGCAATTTCGATCTTAGATAAGCAGAACTTCCTCCAGAAGTTAGAACCAAGATTAAACAAGGGTAATTAAGTTGTAGTTCAGTTATTTCAGTAATGTCAAAAGTTGGATATTTTGAATATGTGTCCAGTATCTCACAGAAATATCCATCCATATGGCAAATGTTAAGAGAATTCTTTATCAGTGTCCTTGTCCCTACCTCCTGAGTGGCCTTTGGAAGAGATAGAGCTCAGCCCTGTATATCCTAGCTTTCAGGGGATATTAGGCCCTGGACCAAAGCCTTTTCTATCATTCTCATGAATGGAAGCTGCTGTTCTTGTTGCCTTAGAAGTGAGAGAACTTTCCTTTCACAATTCTTCAAGCATCTTAGGCAGGCTGAATGCACTACAGCATTAGACAGTGGGATTCTTTTACCTTGAGATATTTGTTTGATAACCCAGCCTGAGGTCAACAAGTATTTATCTTGGGTCCTTTATGATAGGATGCCCCTTTTCCTTTTCTCTCTCCTTCTGCTGTTCCTCTGCATACATTGCTGTGCACATTTTAGGAAGTGACAAGGGCAAGATTTAATAGCTACACTTGTTTCACCCTAGATGAGGTGAGAGGTTGGTCATGAGAATTACAGAAAGACTTCTTAAAATATTAATAAGTATTTTAGTCTTTAAACAGCATCTTGCCAGTTCTTAGTTTCCAGTCTTTCAAAATATCATGGCAAGAAGCTTTAGCTGAGACTTTGAAAGGAATTTTTATGTTACTACGAATAGCCTCGAACACCTTTTTGCTCAATTAGTCACAGATTTCTCTCTTGTTTCTCCTTTTTTCTAAATGCTTACAATTACTATTAACATTCCAACCTTATTCCTTTTTAAAAAGTCAAAAAATACATCTAAAGCAGTAAAGGAAAGATCCAGAGTAATTTCTGATGACAAGATACTTTCCTTATCAGTAAAGCCTACACTTTACTCTTAGAAAACAAGTGCTCAACCCATGTGTTTAGTTGTGATGGTTGTCTACCATAGGCAGAAGCAAAGAGGACACATCTCATTATAAAACTTTTGTGTTTAAAACAGTATTTTCCCTTGCATGGAAAAAATTCTATGGAAAAAGTAGGTGGTAATATTCTTCTCCCACACCATCACCTTTTGAATCCTGAAATTTGAAAAAAAATGTTCTTTTTCAACCTTGGACATGAAAGAGATGGTCCTATGTTAGAAACATTTAGTTGCAAAATTCCAGGAGCTGTCACCTTTGATATCACCCTGTGTAAGCTGTAGATAGGAAGGAAAGAAGAATGTGGGAAAGGCTGCTGAGGCCTCTTTGCTTTTGTCCCTGCTCAAAGTTAGCTTTAAGAAAAGGAATGCCTTGTACCTGTCTCAAGAGGAAGATTGAGACAGCTAAAAGCAAATTTGTTATATACAAGAAATTCTTATTTTTCATTAAAGCCATCACTCTAGAGAGAGACTAATTTGCTTCCTATTTTGGGGAAACAGAACCAGGAAAATAAGGAAGGCAGGAAAGCTCTCTCAGCCCCCTTCAAAAACAAAACCCATGGACCAGGGTAAAGCTGGGGCTGTCCTGTGTTTTTCACAAATGTTGTTTTGGTGACATATGTCTAGCCTGGTCTGATTATGCCATGTTTCACTGAATTAATCAGTTAGAATGACATGAATCATAATAAGAATTGACAGACTACTCTGTTGTCTTTGTACAGACTTCAAAATTCAGCAATGAGCACCACTCAAAAGCAGTGGGTTGAAATCATGCAGATTTTGGATAGTCATGAACACGCACAATTGAACACACAGAATGAACTTTCAGAATGAATCTGAACAGTGAACCAGTTCTTCCCATTTCCCCAACACTGAAGAGAGTTCTAGACACTCATGATGTGAATGTCATTCTCTAGGTCATTAAAGCCCTGAGCTACCAGTAATTCTGTACACTTAAACCTTCTTCAAAACATAACCCTAGCAGAGGTCTCCCACACACCAGACTGCATAACCAACAAGAGAAAATTAATAGTGAACTGTAACAAAGTAAAGACTGCAGAATTAATGAGCTATGCCATTTAATTCTCCTTCTTTTGGTAATTCAGTGTTTGCTTACTTTGCTTGCCTGTAATCCCCAGCATATACAAACACCTACTTCAGACTGCTGGCTGCTCTGGAGAAAGACCTTGTTTTCTTCTCTGTAAATCCTTCAGTTATTGTTGGCACTTTTCAGTGACAGGAGTATTGAAAAATACATATTTCATTTATATTGTGATGGGCTCCTCCTCCCTTCTCTGAAATGATGGGAAATGTGACTTGAAAATGCAGAGAAGCAGCCCAGATAGCTGCCTGGACTGTGCTTTGAGGGTTTCTGAGTGCACACATGGTAGATGGATTTTTCTTTCAAAAATCCCTATGGTTCAAAATTTTAGAGAAGCAAACATGCTTCTGCCCTTGTTATGTTTAAAACAGAAACCCTGCAGTATGACAGTCAAATCACAGCAGGAAGTGAAAGCACAATGTTCATTGCTGCCTGGAACATTTGCAAAAGCCCATGACGACCTACCTGCAGTATGATGACTCTGAGAGACTTAAACTGGAAAAAGCTGTCAATGAAAAAAACATAAAAGCAAGGAAGGTGTATTTGTCAAGTAGATTTACTATGTTTAATACCTCAAATAGGCAAGATTTGCTTGTATGGCTTATTGCTAATCTGAGATGGAAAAGAACCATTAATAAGGCAGGAAGAACTGCATAGCAACAAAATGTTTTGTTAATGATATATCACTGGCAATACAATTACATGTATTGTTTTAGTACTTGATTAAATAAATGAACAATTATAACCATTTTGATCTGGCAAATATTCTTGGTCACCAGTACCCCTTCAAAGGAACCCTGGCTGATAAAGTGGCAATAAAATGCTGCTGTTCAGGTATATCAGATTGCACTTGATTATTAAAAAAAAAAAAAAAAAAAAAAAAAAATTGCAGTTGAGGTTAGACATACAGTAAAATGAAGTTACAAAGGAGAGCAGGTTTGTTTGTTAGCAGCAGCTGCAGATATTAAATCAGCTGCTCCAATAAGAGCATAGTTCACAAATCACTCCAGAAGGGCTTTTTTCTTCACCCAGTGGTTGTAACACAGAATTTGAACAAACTCCTTTAAAACCTTTGAGGTCTTTCCATGGAGAGAGAGAGTAAGGAATGAGGTGAAATGTGAAGTAGATCTGGGACCATAAGGATTTGGAGAAAAACTCTGTTTTAATAGAGTGTCCAATTAATACAACTATAATGCTTTTTAGGCCTTGATTATTTTCCTTCACTCTCTTGGAAAACAATAGTTTCTCTACCAACCTAAACTGAACTACAGTGTATAATGTAAGAGGAAAAAAAAAAAACCTTTTCTTTTGGTTAATCAGAAAGCAGACTAAAGCTTTCAGTGTCTTGTTTTTATGTGGTTTGCATTTTCCATTAATTTGTGACAAAAATACAGATGGCTGGCTAGACAAAAGCCAAAGTGATATTTATACAATTGATATTTAAAGCCAAAGTGATATTTATACAAGTAAATGAAAACACACACTTTTGCAAATAAGGACATGCAGTTTTTCAGTTTCTTTGTAGTAAGATCAATTCTTTGCACAGATCAACTTTTTTCTATGATGAATGGCTATGGACTGGATGTAGAATTGCTCCAAGGATCAGTGGACTTTCTCCTTCAGCTTGCATTTTTGAGTGTAGAACAGTGCAACACTGATAGAAAGTTATTGGAAGCTAATGAGCACAAAGCAGCAAAATGAAATACATGTGTCAGTTCTAGTGTCTACTACCTCATATTTTCTGGCGGTCCTTTCTGTCTCAAAACCCAAAAAAACAGAAATGGAAATTGATCTGTGTTTACTCCTCAGAGATACCCCTGCCATTCAGGCTTGAGGGATGTTAACAACATCACATGGGAAAATTTACTGACTCATGTAGTCAGCTTAGGTGTACATAGACATCAGCAGAACTGAGTGAATACTGCAAGGAGTATTTTTGCAGAGCCCTTTACATTCTGAATACCTCTTTATTCATATTGCACAGGCACTTTTGGGGGTTTTATCTGTTTGGTTTTCTTCTGGATAGAGCGAGTGGGGTCAAAACAGCCAATCATCATAAGATAAAACTGCAAAAATTTAGGTGAGTTTCCTCTTGCTGATCAGCAGCAATGAATCTGACCTCTCACTGATTAAATTTATCATGCCTAACTTTAGTCATTTCAGAGCTGTACCAGTCAGGCACCTACAGTCAGTGCAAAAACATGGGTAATTCCAGGAGGTGGTTCATCCAACCTGTCTTAAACAACTATCCTAGGGGGCTTCCCTCCCACCACTCACTGTAAAGAAAGCGTCACATAACTTTTACATGACTAAATGCAAATGTGATGGATCCTGTCCACTTTAGTAAATGTACTCAATGTACTATCCTTCTAATTAAAAAAAATTAGAAAATGGGGCTGTTAATATCCCCTGTTCTGTGAGCAGTGACAGCAAGTTTGTCATTTGGTAATTCATGATCATGCACCCATACAAAATGATGCTTTCTTAATCTACATCAATAATTATGCCAGAGAATCCCACCCTCTGAGAGGTTTAAGACACAGGATTGTCAGGATATGATCCATTGTCTTCTTAAATATATTCTTTCATAGCTGACATTTTACTCATAGCTATCACTTTCTGTAATATTACTCCATAATCCTCAAGTCCTATAGGAGGGGAAGGTTTAGCAGGTATAGCAGGAACCAACCATTTCTGCTATAGATGTTCTGTGACTCATACAAAGTGTTTCTACTTTTCCTTCTCTCTCTCTCTCTCTTTTTTTTTTTTTTTTTTTTTAAATACATAAATATCATTTTGTAGCCTCATCATGAACCAACAAAATTGTTATTCAGTTGTGGAAGATATGGTATTCCTTCTACATGAGGCTACAAGATTTTCAATTCCCAGACTGACTTTTCAGTGCCCAGTTCTACAAAGCTTCATTTTAACACATCAGTTGGGTAAAAGTAGAATCCATTTGGAACAACCATGTGCACCTCCCTCAGATTGCTGAAGAGGAGCTCCAAGTAAAGAATGGAATAAATGTCTTCTCTCCTACTTCTTTTCCTAGAATAAATGAATAGAAGGAGAGGAATCTTTTCAATTGTACACAACATAACCTTATATTCCATATCTCCTAAAGAGGACTAAAGAGATGCATAATTACAAGGGTGAATGAACAGAATTGCTTTTTAGCATATTACCACACATTAAAGCTCTTATCTGTACTTACTCCAGCATTTTATTCTAAACAAAACACTCTACCAATATAGGTTTTACTTGGCTTCTTATGCTTTACTGCTAGAGGCTAGATGCTCTTCTATAATGAATTAGATGTCAATATTTTTTCCTTATTTCTCAGTTCTTTGGGTTCTCAGAACATCTTTTAGAAATGTTGAAGTGTCTCTTAGAAATGTTAGGGGGCCCTAAAAAGAAGGAGGAACCCTAGCTGAAGATATTGAAGAAGACAGAATAATGTTTGTAGCAATTTCATGCATAGGCTAATAGAAGTCATTAAAAAATGAGGGTTGGAGCTAATGAAGGGTGTGGATCTAGATCAGAGAAATTCTGACACTGCTCACAATCCAAGTGGCAGGCACAGAACTGGGATTTCTCAGCATGAATCCAACACAAATCATTAGGGAACAGAGTTTGCCTCCGTTTCTTTTAAAAACCCAGGAGACATTGGACAAGCCATCAGGAGTCTTATGGGAGACATAAAATAGCCCTGAGCTTGCTTCCTTACTACTGGTAAGAGAATGAGAAAATGTGGTAGATGCTGCAAGCTCAGCTTTTTTTCTGGCATCTGTACTAATGATGTACTGGATGTACATGCACCCTACCCTGACCGAGCAAGCTAAAGATTACCAGGTGGAAAAGAAAAAGGCTCTGGAAGGTCCTGTCTCCACACAGTGTATATTTTAAGTAATAATAAATCAACATATGTTTGATTTTATTTGATTTCTGTCCACACTTTCCCTTAATTCTAATCAGATAAGGCATAACCTCCTGTCAGCACTGGAATTACTATTACATGAATTACTAACAACTGTTCACACCTTGGATCACCTTTATGTTGCACTAATTTGCTACCTTTACAATTCTGTCTAAGTGAATCTGAGGTTTCATAAAGCAATAGTAAAATGTAACAGGATCCTAGAAAACTGCTTAAAATACTGTCATTTCATATAGAGGCAATTGGTTTCTTAGCAGTACTTTTGTAAGCAGAAGGCAAGTCCACTTTGAGCCATGAAAATGTCACCTTACCAATAAATATTGTCTTAGCATCTTCAGAAGACTCTTCTTTCCTCACTGTTAATACAGATTCTCCATTTCTGTGTTGTCAGTGTAATAATCCAAAATAAGAAATAAAAAGCAGAACCAATCAAAGTACCCAGAGTTACATGGGGAGGGGAAGAGGGGAGAAGAAGGAAGCAAAAAAGATCAGATTATAGTGGGGAAAACCTGAAGTCTTTGAAGTCTGCTTTCGGGATGAGGGGGCCATTGACAGACGTGTAATTACTGACAGAAAATGGATAGATATGTGATTATAGACAGATGGTAAGCTCAGCAGGAGTTTTTGACAGCTGGGCTCCAGCACATCTTGTAAGACTTTATGATCTGATCTTTCTTCAGCACATAAATATTTATGTACTTACAGTTTTACGTACAATTTAGGTGTAAAACAAGTAATGGTTTTGCAAGATGCTGAACAGCCTTGCTCTTAAAATTAACTATGAAAACTTAGACCAGATGGTTAAATTTCAGCAGCCCTGCTGACTTTATCTGTTTTCACCAATCTTTCTATTGGATTCACTGGCCCGTGTCTCAACTGTGATGGGTAGGTTTATTTAACATAATTTTGGCTATCAAAGCACCTTTTACTCCCTGGACAGGAGTGACAATCTTTGGAAGGAAATTCCTTCTATCTAGGATGTCTCAAGCATGTGGAAAAAATCATGCTTGACAACTAGTTTGGATGAATTTTTAGTTTGGTAAATATTAAATTGCCTAAATTGCATGCTCTGGGACATGAAAGGAAAAAAAACAAACAACAAAACCAAACAAACACACAAAAAAACCCACAAAAAAACCAAAAAAACCATCCCTTTGTGTTTCCAGTGAAATTCTCTAAACCAAAAATTGTACTATGGCTATATCCAGCAGAGGTTCTTAGAGCACTCCTGTGTTCTTCAGTTTGTGTTCATGATGTAATTACTCACAAAATCTGTATTAGGACAAGGAATAGACAGGGACCAGACCTAGGCCTCCCTTTTCAGGCGAAAGACATCACCATGTTGGTAGAAGGGAAGTGACAGTTTGCTCTCATCAGGTTCCTAAACCACATAATCTGTGGTGACAGATTCAGAGGCTAAAACATCCCATAACACTGAAGTCAGCTCTTCCCATTTCCTCAGACTTAAAGTTTTTTAAACTCTTTTCTCATTCTTTCAGTGGTAGTAAAAATTTCCTCAGCACAGGCATGGGGATAGACTTCTTTTACTCATTCTGTAAGAACAGCAAGAAGAAAGAGAGGCACCAGATAGAGACTTCTCTCATCCTTATTTCATTTTTTTTTTTTGCAAGTAGAACACTCACGGTCACATTTTTCATCTCAATAGTCTGAGAGCCTTGACAGATGTAAAAGAGTTAGTGTAGGTGTGACTATGAGGTCTTTGGGTCTTGTCACTATGTCAGTTGTCTGATGTTTAGCTTAAAAAGATGGCTTCTGAATTTCCCTTCTCTCTCACTAGTTCTAGGTTATTTTTCCTGAAAATGTTTTGTCCTAAGGTAGCTTCATATTTGTTAAAGAAACATAAAGCAAAAGCATCAAACCTTTCAAGACAAATATCTGTAGCCGGCCTTCTGGTTTGGGCCCTCTTCTCACATTTATTTAAATGGCATTTAGCAATTAGTCCATTGTGTTCATCTCCCAGTCAAGTCATGCAGTGTTACATCATGCTGTGGTTTCTTTATGGAGCTGAGCAGCAAATTTACCAGTGTGAATTTTGAAGCAGTAGCCACTTTTGCAAAGCTGACAAAACCACACGCAACCAAAAAATAATTCCATTCTTTCAATTTAAATGTATTTAAGCTTCTCTACATTGACTAAATGCTAGATCTCCTTCAGCACTTGTCTTGCAAGCTCTGCTAAAAGCAGTTTCCATGTTTTAGAACAAGACACATTTTCCACATAGAACTAGGCCAGGGATAACTTGCAACACTGGATGTCTGTGGTTTGAACATGGTCTTACTTTTGAAATGAAGAGGTGGCTAGCCAGACATGACTGGTATTTGCTCTAATTATGACAAACTTTGTTGTCACTGGTTTTGAAGGTCTGACATGAAACTAAATGTATCACATGATAAGGCCTGAAAGAGTAGTACACCTTCAATCTTACTAATTGCTAGATGAATACAAACTTTTTTACTTCTAGGACACAGGTCTAGATCAAACCCCAAGTTATACAACAAAAGCAAAGGCATTATTTTGACTTTCCTGAGATACAGTCACCCAGTGGTATTTTGAACCTGGGAATCTGTTAGTCTAGTGGGGACAGTGAAGTTCTCTCCTGCAAGAACCTGAAGTTATAACTCCCACTGCCTTCTCAGAGCATCTCAAAAGACTCTTTGTTATATACTGCTTTCTTCATTTAAGTTCATTGAAGATGACCCTCTGAAACTGTACAATGTTACCTGCCACATTTGTTTTACTTTCTTAAGTGTTGTTGGCCTGTGTTCACCCTTGAAAATTTACTTATTAAATCAAAGCTGTGAGGGTATTGCTAATTTCCTCAGTAATTTTATGCAAAGATGGAGACATAAAATAAGATAATGAGGAACTGGTCTTTTTGGCATGCTCTTATATAGGGACTAAAGGGTTCAGTGTTATCCTGTTTGCAGATACACATGAATATGCTTGTTATACAGAAGTCAAATCCTATGAATGAAGCTCTTGTGAGAAACTAGCCACCATAAGATGCTGCATCCACTGCAAAATGTAGAAGACAAACTTCAAGTTGACTTATTCAAACAGCTCTTTAGGATCAAGAGACAACAGTTATGGGTTATGCTTTTTTCTTTTTTCCTTATATGTCTGTTTCACCATACTAGAGAACAAATTACTATCAATTAATTCTACTTGGCTGGGACGAATAAAGTTCCTGAGGACCATTTCAAAACTGCAAAATTATCTTCTCTTAGGCTGGACACTGCATTTATTTATAACAGTGGTTATATGTTTACACAAGTATCTCTCATGTACCTCCAGTGTTTAGAATTATTTTAAGAATATTTTTCTTATTTTAGTTTGTAAAGATGAAACATTCAACACTAATTTGCTTATTTTTCTAAGAAGAGCTGCTTAGCACCAATTTGTAAACCTAATAAATTTTCTCTGGGATCCAATATAGTCTGAAATTTTCCTACTTTTATTAGATGTAGTTGCATCCCCTATTTTTTATGCTACATTCTCATTTGAAATGTATTTTTTATCTTCTTTTAGACATGGAAATTCTATTAATATAAATAAAATGTGGTCTTCTGTACTTTATCTGTGGAGTCTATGGAAGAATATTCCTAATGTCTTAATATTAAATTGTTTTCTTATCTATGATCAACTCAGTTTTATTAGAGGTGAATCTGTAATCCAGTAACTCATGCAGTTTTTCTTTTGACAAAATCCAAAAAGAGTCCAGTTCTGCCAACATAATTTCAATATTTGGACCTTGATTTTATGGTTTGTACAGATTTTACATTTTTTTCCAGTTTATTATTTTTTTCTCTAATAATTTAGACTATTAGTAGAAAAATTAATTACTCTGAACTTAATTTGAGTATTTGAATCAATACCCTGATGGTTTTATCTTATCCTATGTGAACAATATAAATAATGTATTATAATGCCCCCTTGAGGAACATTGCCAATGATCATCATAATTATTTATTTCAGCCATCATATTTTCAGGGAGGGATCTGAAAAATCTCTGATTTTAGTTCCTTCCAAAGCTGACTGAATTATTACTCGGTGAGAACAAGACACAGCCTGTTTAGAACAGGGAAAATACAAGGAGGAAAGATTTGGATACCTAGGTCCTTATTTTGAAAGGAGATCATCTTGTTTTCCTGTTTGTAGAAAAACATGTTTTTTCTGTTTCTTTGTGCAAATTTCCAGCTTTACTCTCCAGATTTCAGCTTCTCACCTCTAACAGATGTTAGTAAAATCAGGATTTCAGTGTCAGTGTGCAATTTATATAAGAGGCTCCTTCCTCTACAGATATATATTTTTTGCTGGCTACTTGGTTGGTACTCAACGTGTTTCTCATTGTAGCAGAATGGAAGTCCTGAGGCAAGTAAAATGGGATTACCTCTTACACAGAGTAAAATGGGAATCAGGAAGGTCTGGGCAGATAGAGAAGGGATGACCAGAAATTTTCCACATTATTTCCATTAATGGCACAGTTTTAAGAAAATATACAGCCCATTTGGAGTCACAGGAAGATAAGAAATAAAACATGAGTAAAAAGCAACTTGACAATTAACTATTTTTTTTTAAAGGAAGGCTGCAGAAGACAACAAAAACCAGCCTCACCTCATCCCAGTATCTCTTAATTGACTAGGACATTGTCTTCTCCCCAGGTACAGTGGAACTAATCCTATGCAGGATGTTCTTTGGAGGAGCACTTATGGGTCACAGAACTTTCTTCTGAGAGATCTTCATTCCTCATAGAGAGAGAATAAAGAAAAGGGAGAAGAATGCTGAATCTAGTGGTTTTATCTTTTTTTATTGTGTCTTTAGGTGTTAAGAATCTCACTTTCTCTGTGAGGCAGGAAAATGACATCTCAGACTGTAGCCTACATCCTCAGCAGTCACCATCTGCTCGTAGAGATACCAAACTCACTGAGTTGTTCTGATATTTGGGATGATTGAAAATGATAAGAGAGATGGTTCTACAGATCAGAGCCAGAGAATATATTCTGATGAGTTGTGATTTACACCACAGGACTTGGTCCAACTCTCCTTATGTAGGAAGACAGGAGGTACTTGCTGCCTGTTTTTAAATGATTAAATGATTTTGGTTTTGAAAACACAATCATTTAAATCCCTAAATATTCTACTAAGGCATGATTCAGGATGACATAACTGGATGAGATAACTGAATCCCTAAAGTGGATGAACCTAACCCAGTCATCTCATCTGAGGATGACTTGAAGCTAGTGAAAAATCAAGATGGCTTTTTAAAAAAAACAAAACCAAAAATAACAAGAAACTATGAAGATTTGAATTAATTTAATGACCATACAAAACATTTTTAAGGAAACTGAATTTTCTGATTTGAAATAATCTGAATGATCACTGAGTTCAAAGTTCATCTCTGCCATAACTCTAACTGGAATTCTCAGTCTCTGGGTTGCAGTGGCCAGGACACAGCTGGAGGTGCTCTGACAAAATGGTGTCACCCATTTAAGGAGCTTGTGAGTCAATCTGAAGCACATACAATTCACATCTCCTACTAAAAAGAGCTGAAGAGTTAAATATTATTAAAACACTCTACTGTCTTCTAAACAATCAGACAGAAATGTACCCTGGCCACCACAGACATTCCCAGTTGTTTGAGCATTGTAGCTTTTCCTTTGGTCTGTTTTTAGAAGAGAAAAGAGCAGAAGCTTGAATTCTTCTATTTCTCAACATATGGTACTTTTGTTTAAATTCTGAAGAGAGTGAGAGATGGCCAATATAACCTCGAAACACAGCATTTGAAACAAATATTTATAAACAAAGCACCTGGGTTTTCTGGCTGGACAACAGTGTATCAGCCAAAATAATTGTTTTAGCAGTTCTGGCTGCACTAAGATAGCTCCCCATAATTCATCTTATAATTGGGAAAAAATGTAGCATTTTCTGACATCATCTTAGTGCAGTTTTGGACACATTGAACTGCAAAGAATCCAACAACAACCAATTAATTTTCTTCTCCATGATTTAAATAGAATTCAGTGACCAGGACTGTATATGATGGCAATATGTGTTCATTTTGGGCTTTTTGGTTCAAAATCTAGACACAAATAATAACTGTGCATGTGAGTATAAATGAAATGGTATCTATGAACTTCTATTTTTTCTGTTTCCTTGCTGTTAGAACTAAAACACAGAATCAGACCCAAGAGTTTCAGAGACCAGAATTTGAAAGCTAGATGTGGGACTTTGTGGAAGAGAAGGGTGACATCTCTCCATTGGAGTTTTATTTAAATGTTATCACTCAGTGGTTTTTTTCTCTCCAGTCCCTATCTCAGTGGGAACTGACTCGTGTCCTATTACGTGTTTATTACTAATTTTAAACCACATGCCCAGTCACACAACTAGGCTCAGAAACCCTCTGTGTCACATATGAGTAAAATCTATGAACGTTAGCTGGCAGATCTCCATCCACAGCTGAGAGGATAATTGCAGAAGGATTTTTTTGGGGTGGGAGGAAGCGATCTTCACATTAGAAATTTTCTGCAATTCTATGAAAATAATTACTACAAAGGTGGCAGAAAAATCCTGATTATGACCTTGGATATCCTCACACAAATCCTGAATACAATCACTTTAAGTTACTCTGAATGTATGGATTGAATAATATATATTGACTTTCTTTCTGCAAAGAAACAGGGATCCCGACTGAAAATGCTCTGGTGTTTTTCATCATGTGAGAGCTTTCTACTGAGAAGGTAGCATGTGGCAGTCAGCCTGCCATTTCTGGCTTATTTTGCTTTACTTGATCTGATTTAGAATGGATTAGAGAAAGTGATGTAGATGGACACAGCTCTACAAAAGGAACACAGAGGATGCAGCAAATGCAAAGAGGGCAGGGACAGTGCCCCTTCATTTCCACCTGTCTGCCTGACTGTTATTATCAGGGAATGCAACCAAGTCCTATTTTTAACTTGAGTAAAAAAAGCAATTGTCCTCTTGTATTACTGAAACACAGCTGAATACCAACTGCTATCTGAGAGACAGGGTCTAAGATTCTGCAAGATCAAGTTGTAGACACTAGCCCAAAAATTACAAATATAAACAACAACCCAGTTGTCTATTGACAAAAATCTTTCCAAACTCTTTCACTGTCCCTCTGTCTAGCATCTTTTAGAACTGAGTGGGAAGGGGATATGGAGACAGGAATGAAAAGGAAGGGAAGTGAAATGGACACAGAAAAGAGAACATAAAAGCAGCGAGCAGCAGAAAGAGGTGGAAAAAACAACCGCAAAATTCTGCTAAAAAGATCTTGAAAATTGCATGTCACATCCAATTCTTCAAACATAACCCATGACAGAGAAGAAATGTAAACTCTCATGATCCAGTCTTCAGTTTGTTCATGTATTGCATAAAAGGGAACATTCATAAAGAAATTAGAAAGCCAACAAATAATTAATGAGTATTATACATATGCTACAGACCTGAATGGAATGTGCTACACCTGACTTTAGGTATAGCAGTAAAAGTGTTATATGCAGTTAGAAGCCATACTATAAACCTGAAATCCTTTATTAGATGCTTACTGGATTTTCCAATTCAGAATCACAGAATCAACCAGGTTGGAAAGCACCTCTGAGACCATCAAGTCCAACCCTTGATCCACTACCACCGTGGTTCCCAGACCATGGCACTGAGTGCCACATCCAGTCTCTTATAAAAAACCTCCAGGGACAGAGAATCCACCACCTCCCTGGGCAGTCCATTCCAATATCTCATCACCTCCCCTGGCAGAGCTTAAGTCCATGCCCTCTTGTCTTACTGGTAGCTACTTGGGAGAAGAGCCCAACCCCCCCTGGCTCCAGCCTCCTTTCAGGGAGTTGTAGAGAGCGATGAGGTCTCCCCTGAGCCTCCTCTTCTCCAGGCTGAACACCCCCAGCTCCCTCAGCCTCTCCTCACAGGACTTGTGCTGGATCCCTTCACCAACCTTGTTACTCTCCTCTGGACCTGCTCCAGCACCTCAATATCTTTCCTCAACTGAGGGGGGCAGAACTGGACACAGTACTCAGTACAATTCAGCTTTATTGTAATGAGTTAAAAATCATTGAAGATTAAAAGTCTCATCATTCCTATAACCAACTAACTGCATTTGAAAAGTCGCATTTTGGAGGATGGCAGTTTGCTCCTTTTATCAATTATTCTGTTGTTTCCAGTGCCAGAAGTCTCTTTGGTTGAAAAAGTTTCACTCCTATCTAAGGTGATGGTGATTTGTAGAGGTTCAGTGTGACTTGCTCTAGGAGAGATGTGATACAAGCTTACAAAAAGCTGCATGATATTTTCTTCCTAAAAGATTTGGGTTTACATCCAACTGCACCACACCAAAAAGCCAAAGCCACACAGTACTTCTGTAAGAGAAGTGGCTATTGTCAATAGTGGCTAAGAAAACAAAACCTTGAAGGTTCATTCACAGAAGTAGGATGAACATGCTTAACATCACAGTGGTTAATTTGTGAGTGGATCCTCTGAAACACTGATGTGTGTGATCAGTTTTTAATCTCACACTTCTTCATCCTCTATAAAAGTGCTGACATTTGAAGGCAAAATGTGACAACAGATTATATCATGGCTTTTGTGGTTCAGCTTACTGTTTGGTTATATGCTTCAAATTCAAGTTAAGATAATACAGAACAGTGCTGCTTAAGAATGGCTTGGAAAAGGTGCAACATAAGTAGACTGAGAAAGCTGTGCTGGAACAACAAGCTCAAATTGCTGCTAAACTGAATGTTCTCTGAGCATGATGTTGTACATTTCCTGAGTTTCTACTGCTAAAATTCTGTCCTAGAGTTTCTTGTATTAATAGACATAATTAATAGATTGATAGACGTCAGCAAGCATTGGCTGAATGCTTGCTTTAAAACAAAATATAATACTATGTTTTTAAGAGACTAACATTGAAGAAATTCCCTAGAAAACTCTATTTGAAACCACGTAGCCCTACCTGGAAAAGTCAATTTCAGCTTCTGAGTTTTACCAGAAAATCTACTTCTGACTGGCTGTTGAGAAAACAAAGACCTTGTGAATGAATTCAAATAACTAAAAAATAATCCCAACAAAATTCTAATGTGTACAACTTCACAGTAACCACAGAAGATACATATTCACTTTCAGATCAATATTCACGTGAGAATAAAAAAGAGAACATTTTCATTTATTTGGCTTTGACTAGAAGAATGATGTCCACAGAAATTTTAGGGAAATGGATTCCACTATAGTAAAGAATAATTCCCTAAAATTCAGCTGCCAGTTGTTATGGCATAAGATTTTTAGAGACAGTTTTCTCAGCTTGCCTTTGCATTGTCAAACTGAACAACAATTCACATGGCTGGAGAGAGTTAGATTTAGCCATTCCACTTCTCTCCTGAAATACAATGTAAGATGAAGATCTTTTTCTTTTTTAATAGTGTAATTAATTTTTAAGTTAAAATATCAAGTATTAGAACTAGTATTACATCTTGTAGATAAAATATTAATTGTATGGCAGTGAATGAGAACTCCTAAGGCAGTAAGAATAAAGAAAGAAAATGGACACATTTTCAAATATAATCATATGCAACAATAATCCAATTTGCTGCTATAATGTCAACAGTTATCCACAAATATTCTAGGAAGTAAGCCAGTAATACATATGTCTCTGAGAAATTTTAGTATAATAGAGTCTTTAGTGTAGCTTCACTTTGATAGCTAAGGGGATGGTTCTTAAAGATGTCTTTTATAGAAGTCAACAGCATTAACTGGCATAAAACCCACAAAATCCTTACACTGTGCCTATATTTGGTAGGAAGAAATTTTAATGGTATCTTCAATTATTTCTTATTTCAGAGAAATAGCTGCCCTTTGCTGCTTTTGAACATGACTAAGATAAATCCAAGACTTTAATAGAAATTGTTATGGTGTTTAACTTCTGTTCCAGGCAGGCTAGGACTACAAACACAGAGCCAACTCCATATCTGGCCTAACTCCACTCACAAGATTTGGCCAAAGATAAATTTGTAACAATGATTTCAAGTAATATTCAGATACTGTGTAGTGCTCAGGGCAAACTGTAGTTCAGGAAGTCTGAAAAACCACATTTGGAACTGAAGGCTTTAAAGTACTGCTCTTTCTATGGCTTCCATATAAATGACTGAGCTTGCATTTTTCTGGGGTTATTACAGTTGAGGATTTCTCTATTTATCATAGTTATTTTCTAAAACAAACAGACATTTGCTTTCATGGATACTAGACAAAAAACAGAGAAGTTGCCCTATTGCAAAGACTGACTTGGTAGACTGAAGGATAAAAAAAATACAAGTAAAGTTGCCATATAGCAACCAAATACATCTTGCCAATGTCACTTATGAAAATGTCTTTCTAAAACTAAAAGCAAAGAGACTTCTAAAGAGTCCCTTGGGTTTGATGTTTTCAACTATTTAGTTAATTTCAGACACAGAAATTGTTCTGAAAATAGGTCTTGTAGAGTTACAGTGCAGAAAATAAAAGCCCTGCTGACCCATCTGAGGAACAATGCTTATGAAGATTATGCATTGGAAACACCAGGGAGGAAAGCATGGAAAACAGATTTGTGAGAGGCAGATAAATGGAAAACAAAGGCTGGCATCTTTGATGCACCATATGGAGTGACGGGGTGACATAAAAAGAGGCAAAATAGCCCAAATACTGTGGACTTGGTAGGCAAGGCCAACAGGTTTCTTTGCAGCAGCTATTTCAGCGATTCAGATTGGAAGGATGATAAATATTTATAAGGAAGCTTTTAAATTTCCATGGTGAAAGAACATGGTCAGTCTGTTAAAGGAATCACTGTTTGATGTCAGTATTGAACATAAGATACTCTGATCAGCGTATATTTTATCCCAGATGGTATAAACTGTTCTCTCACCAGAGTAAGGAAATGGTGACCTCTATATAGTTATAAGCTCTAAATTTTTCATTACATCTTCTGAGAATATTCCTCTAAGATCTCAGCACTATACTCAGTTGTACAAAAATGTGTACAAAAGCACTGTATTTCTAGTTGCTTAAACACTACTGCAATGATGATGAAAATCTTTTAGCTCAGGCCACAGGAGGCAGAAGCTGTGGTAATCCACCTCTTCCATCTACCATATTGTTTATGACTGTTTCCAAGATTTTCTTATATCTTTGTTAAGTCCAGTGATCTACTGCTCCCAGTTTATCTGTGCAAGTCTTGGAAGTATGAATTGATAAAGATACTATAGTTTCCAGGAACTTGGAACTAAGGAACTTGTCCTAATTCCAGTAATTTTTTACATTTTTAATTTCAGAATTTCACCTGTTGCCTTTCCTGCCTTAGTCAAAAGTTCATGTCTTCCTTGATAATTTTATCTAAAATATTTAGATATAAAAGATTTGTCCTTAATGTTTTTTATGTCTTTAGTGCCCATAATCTTCTGGAATGCACATTCCCTTCCCCACCAGTCTACCTAAAACTCTCTCTTCTCCACAGACATTGCTCTCTTTCCTATAAACATTGAGTTGGGGTATTGTTGCTTGATGGAAAGATCAGCATGAGCCAGCACTGTGTACCTGCAGTCTGGAAAACCAACTATATCAACCAACTGCATCCTGGTCTGCATCAAGACCTGTCACATGTGGACTGGACTTGGAATTTACATAATCTCCACCCGTCCTGAGTCACTTCCCAGCTATGGATTTTCTGTACATTACTGAATTCCACCAAAACTCCTTTACCTTCTTATACTACCCCAAAATCTGTTTACAAACATCAGTAATTTTTGCTAAATACAATCTGTAAGTCCCAGTCAAGCTTTTCAAGTCTAAGTGCTCACCTCCTAGGTCTGACTCTGGTTTAACAGGGACTGACGTTGCATTTGTTATTTCATTTATATTGGTGGATTTTCTTTGGACCTACAGTAGTATAAAGAATGGCTCATCTCCTCTGATTCTCAAAATGTGACAAAGGCTGATACAGAGAATTTAAAAAAACGCTCACAATCTGCTAATATTGCCTCATTTCCAACTATTAGGTATAAAACTGTTTTAGCTCTAATTGGCCCTTGCATGGTACATTGAAATTTGACTTCAGTTTGATGGACTTCCCCCCAACTAACAAACACATTGTATTCAAAACAGAAAGTAATATCAGAAGTGAAAAGAACAGCTAAAGACATTTGTTTGGCCTGACTCAAATGAGTAATGAGGATATAGATTTCTCCCCAGATTTGTTTTCTTAATGTTACCCTTGTGAATTGTACTTCAGAAAATAATGCAAGAATTACTTATATCATCTGAACCAAACAGTGAGACTGTTTAATCAAGAAGGATCATGGTTCTTTTTAAGCCATGCATCCCCAAAATGGTATGAATTTTTGTTAACTTTGTTCTCAACAAGCTTCTCAGTTTATCACTGTTATCTCTTTCTCTCAGTTTTCTCTAAGCTCTAACCTTTCTCAAGATGTGCTCAAATGTCCAGTCTCAGAAACTGTAAATGAATGAATACCACTGAGCACCAAAATTTATGCTACAACAGTTCACTTTCATCAGCAGCTGATGTGATCATCTTGCTCTTTTACAAATGGTTTGCTCAATATTTCAACCTGTTATTAGAAAAGCAAAGGCAATAAAAAATAGGTAAGATATCTGGAATATTAACCATCATTTCAACAAGAAAAAATACTTGAGCTCACTACCAATCAGCATGTTTTACACTTTTTTGGTTTTTCTCCTGAGGATCTTGAGACTGTATCAACAGGAAAAGCTGGATTATGTCACCAGAACACAGCTCAGCATGGGGGCTTATTGCTAGGTTTCAAATGTGAAGAAACACGTTCACAAGCAGTATAGGTACTTCTAATGACAGGAAGAAGGTAAGTATAACATTCATTTTCAAGAAGGGAGAGAGGAATGATTTATAGGCAAGTCAGCTTCACCTCTCCTTACAGGAAGACTATGAAACAAACCCTTCTGGATGTTGTTTGGGCACACAGAAGACAAGAGAGTGACTGCAAACATCCAGTGTAAATGGACAGAGGGAAGGTAAGTCTGACCAAGCTGATTGCTTGTTATAACATGACAACTGGAGTTGGGGACAATGGGACAGTTGTGGATAATGTTGACTTTGACTTTGCCAAGGCTTTTGTCATGGCTGTCTATGGTTAAATCAGTGACATACTTCTTGGCTATGTGGACAAAGGTATTTGGAAAACTGGTTAGATTGCTGGACTCAAAGCATTGTGATCAAAATTCAGCCAGTAGATGGTTACAAGTGAGTAACCATCAGAGTACTATGCAGTACTTCAGAGATTAATCTGATACTGAGGCCAATATTATTTGATACCAAATAAAGAGCTGCATGTTGACATTCAATACACCAGTAGAAGCACCAAACATGACATTATCTTGAGGTGAGCATGCTGAAATACCAGGGAAGGCAGGTCTGCTACTTAGAACATCTGGAGAAATGGACTGACAGGAGCCTCAAGCTTAAGAACAGTCTTCCACCTTCAGTAAAATCAGCTGTGCAGCAGTACAGGCTCAATGACAACTGTCTGGAAAACAGCTCTACAGAAAGCATTGGTGCCCTGGGAACCCTAGTGGGTAAGCTGAGCTTGAAGAGGGTTTGTTCCTAAAGTGAGGGAAGCCAAAGCACTCTGAGTTGTGCAGCAGTGTAGGAAGGTTGGAAGGTTGAGAGAAGCCGTGCTCTTCTGCTCAGCACTTGTAAGACCAGAATTGTAGTACTGTGCTCAGTGTGGGACCTCTCTAGCACAAGAAATGAGGTTTGTGTAGAAGTCACAAGGCAGAGGCAGAAAAAGGAAATATGTCACTGTAACCACATGCAAGCTGAAATAGGCAAATGGTTTTCAATCCACTTTGAGCAAGCCTTGCTCAGGACTGCTGCAGAGAAAGGATTCCAAGAACTCAAGCACCTACTGACAGAAGAATTGGGAAGTTCAGGTTGTATACAGAAGACCTATCTTGCTACTCCTGCTCTTCTAGAATGCACTACTGGAAGGACTTCAGCAACACTGTGTCTCAGTGTAGAACAGCACAGTAGCTAACACTACACATTTACACCAATCTTCCAGATGATGTTTCCTTACCACTCCTGACCCCTTTGGGCCTTTTAGATATATGTATGGAGAAAAACACTATAACTTCATCACTGAATATCAAAAGGAAGAAACTTGTGTCAGAAATACAGAGTGAGTGCAAATTGATAAAGGTTCCACTCTACACAACATGTAACAGCTGAAAATCAGAGCAATTTATGGGTACTGTTGATTCTCTGACCTGGGTAAGTTTTTTTTCTGGCAAAATTTTTTGATTCATCAATTAAAAAACCCTGAGTAGTAGCAGAGAGAGGTAAAGAAAAAGTGGCAAGAAAAGAAAGAAAATTATTTCTATCTCTGCTCTCATGTGAGACCCCACATGGAGTACTGTGTCCAGTTCTGGAGTCCCCAGCATAAGAAGGCCATGGATTTGTAGGAGTGAGTCCAGAAGAGGGCCACGAAGATTATCAGATGGCTGGAGCACCCTTCCTGTGAAACCCAACTGAGAGAATTGTTTTTTTTCAGCCTGGAGAAAAGAAGGCTCCAGTGAGACCTCAGAGCAGGCTTCCAGGACCTTAAAGGGGACTATAGGAAAGCTGGAGGGCATGTAATGATGGGACAAGGGGTAACGGTTTCAAACTGCAGGAGGGTAGATTTATGTTAGATATTAGAAAAAAATTCTTTAGTGTGAGGGTGATGAGACACTGGAACAGGTTGCCCAGGCTGTGGATGCCTCATCCCTGGAGATGTTCAAGACCAGATTGGATGGGGCTTTGAGCAGCCTGGTCTATGGGAGGTGTTCCTGCCCATGCATGGGGAATGAAACTAGATGATCTGTAAGGTCCCTTCTAGCCCAAACCATTCTCTGATTCTCTGATTCTGTGATGTGATTACAGCCAAAAAAGCATCCAGGACTTTATAAGAAAATATCTACTTCCTTTTCTCATTATGTATTTATATCATAGTTTTTAAAATCTGCAGTTGGGATAACAAAGAAGGCTGATAGAAATAGTGCAGAAGTCACTAATATTGGGAAAGGGACAAATCAAATTAAACTAAAATCAATGTTTCAGTATGACTGAAGGGTTTCAAGGGCTTTGAATATTGATATTTTGCCTTAGTATTACCATCTTAAATAAGTATCTTCTGGTTTTGACCTTCACTTGCTCACATGTGACAAAAGCTAGTCAAAATGGGTTTTGTACATCTGAAAAACACATAGAAATATAACTGTGGTGGTAACCTAAGAACCAAAATAAAGTTGAATTCACTTTCAGGTCAAATTCTTCTTTGGTTTTGATAAACACAGTCCTCAAGTGAGAGGAAAAAAAAAGTGAGGGCCTTTTACAGCTGATCCATGAAGCTAGTCTCCCAGGTGGCCTGCTCAGAATTAGCCTGTGTGGCACTACTGATTACATAGCCAGTTTAACCTACCATTTTATTAAAATAGGCAAATCCCCAAAAGAGAAATCCCTGCACACAGATGTGTTCAAGCTGCCTGCTGGGATTGCCTATCCCCAGGGACAAGTCAGTTTTTCCTAGTCAGAACTTGTTGTGGATGCACACCTGAGAAAGCTAGATCTTAAAAGATCATACACGCTACCTGTGAGGAAATATCACTTAAAATACCCTTAGGAAAGTGGATGGTAGTAGTATTTTTACATTTAGAATATAACTTACATAGATTTGTTTCCTTACAACAAGGCAATGCCTGGAAGCCCAAGGGTGGATATGCTGTTATACTGACACAGCCCAAAATGATCAACCCTGGCTGAGGCAACCTAAAATCTGAGATTGTGTTTCTGTGAGTTATATGTAAACACTTTTTATCTATTAGTTGCATGGTGTAGTGAATTCATTAGGTACTCAAGCAGTAGCAGATAACTGAGCAGTTGCTCTAGGTCAACCAGCCATGATGCAGATCTAATCTTGCAAAAAATACTGTGGTGCTGAGAGTCCATTAAGTGAGTTCTGATTCAAAGATAGAGAAATGTGACTACAAGGCTTCTGGACCAGAGCTGTCTTTCCCTCCTTTCCCTCAGGCAGGTCAGAGCATAAGGGAAGTGGCCATACAGTTATCTGTATATTTCCATGCACATATGTCCTGCAGGTGTTTATTTTAAGCTTCAAAATGCTTTTTTTAAGATCATCTGATCCACCCTTTTGATATTATTGTTTGTATGATATGTCTCAGCACCCTGTTTAGCTGAGACTTAAAACTTTCCAGAGTAGTGGAATCCACCACTTTCCCTGGGAGACCATTCCATTTTATTAAGACAAAGTAAAAAAATCTGTAAAGAAAACAGTCTTGAGACCATTTTCATGCTATCCAGCACCTATTAGCTGTTCGAAAATGGGTGTTAAATTCATGGTGCACAGCTGGCACTGATCATTTACTATGTACTATTATAGATGACTTTGTGCATTGTAGGGCAATACCTCTAAAGTGAGTCTGCAAAATAATGGCTTGATCCTGTGCTTTGCACCATCAGTAGTAAGGTTTTCAATGCCTTCAGTCATTCATTATCCAGACACTGGAAAAAGCCAGTCTGGTTCCCAAAGTGATCCTTCACCAGTTCCTTAGAAATCCCATCCCTCAACACTACTCTATGGTGCATTTTATCCCAATGTTGTTTGAGTGTATGTTTCATGTCATGAAGAAGCATGCATTCTTTTAATGCATACTGTTTTCAGGGCAACTACACTGGCACAGAAAGGAAAAGAATGACTCAAAACACAGTTTTGACATTTAGCTAATCAGCACTATCTCAGATTTATGCATCTTCTTACAAAACCAAACTGAAAGCAAAAATCTTCTGACCATGACTTCATAAGCATTTTGCATGTCAAATTTCCTTTAACTAACACCTCTTGGTTGGTGCGAAGGCTCATCTTGTCCCTTTGCACATTAACAGATGAAACATGACAAAGACTGTGACTCTCAGTTAGAAATGAGCAACAAGAGGATCTTAAAACTAAACAAATTTAAATTTGCTTTCATATGAAAAGAATGGCCTTGCTTTCTACAAACATCAATTGTAAAATTGTTTCATATGATCCAAAATTTCCTCAGCCATAAATTATGTGGATGCTGTGTGCAGGCTATGTAACTGAGCCTCCAAGATTCCAGTGCAAATGTGAAAAGAACAGAACTCCCTGTATTTATAGAGTATCTCATGTAGCAGCAGTTTAAATCTGCCTTTCAAATGGAGAGTATCCAAATGTTAAACCATCTGCTTGGGCCTATATTCAATATTTAGGACTCAGCCTCTCAGCCAAGAGGCATGGTTGGCTCTTACAGGACACAAAAAAGTTAATGTAGTATATTTCTTCTTATGCTCTTAGAGAACATTTCCCTAGATGTCCCAAGATGGAACGGTCAATGAACATGCAAATCTGAGTTAGCTTTATTTCATATGTAATAAGGTCATTCTAGTGCAGCCTGACTAACATTTACACACCTGGGCTTTTACCTCTCAATGACTGTCAGTTTTAAGAATATTTAAAAGATTTTACTTCTTAACCAGGCATACATTTAATCTCGGTTTCTTGAGAAAAAATTATAAATGTATTGCATCCTTTTGTTGAATACTCAACCCTCTGTTCTAGGAACAAGTGATTCAGAAACAATAAAGACTTTCTGCCTCTCCAAAGGTTCTTAGGTCCCCATTATTGCTTTTGGATGCTAGTCATGTTCTGTCATGTTCTGTAAATTTGATGAATGTATTTATCCTGGCTGGAAGGCCTTCTGATTTCTGTAGAGTTGACTGCAGAGTTGTGTGCATGTGCACAAGCATGCATGGATTAAAAGAAAACACCTTATTTACAAGATCTGTCCCTAACCATGAACATGCTATTTTCTTTCTTTTGTTCAAGTACTCACCACAATGACTCCTTGGATGAAACAACCTTATGCTGCTGATAACAAACTGCCTAAAGGGGTATTGACCACAAATATTAACCCTGAGATTTATGATTCTCTCCTTGTGGAGCTTTCCAGAGGACACTGCATTTTAAGCAATAAGTGTTAGATCACTACTGATGTGACTGAGTGGAGCTGTGAACTCAAGAACTAGATGAGAAGAAAGGATTCAAAAGCTGGTAATAGGAGGAGACAACTGAAATAAATGCTTTGACTTCTCCTCTGAGGGGCCCTATGTCTAATAAAAACTAGGAAGCCCTGGGAGAACAACCAGGTACGTAGGCAACTGAGACTGGAGAATTTAAAATTCAAGCCCCCAGCAAGAATGAAGTGAAGTACTGGGACCTCTACCCTGAAGGCTTTGTTTGGTTTTTTTTTTGTGAACTGAAAAATTATTATAATTTGTTACTGTGTATAATGGTCTTGTGTGATTAAGTTCTACATAATAAACATCTCAAAGGTATTTTGTGCAACGAGAAGAAATCACTTCAGACTGACTAATATGAGTAAGCAGTGATGGAGCTTTTGGAGTGGGAGGTCAATGCAACAGGGATGTGTGGATACATGGTGGTTTGGGGTTTTTTTTGTTTGTTTGTTTGTTTGTTTGCTTTCACCAAAGGAATACATAAAATTAGGTATCCAAGATATCTATGTGAAGGTTCATTTCCTAATCATGAATTTAAATACAGTTTTTTGCAACAGGCTATTTTAAAATATGGTGTAAATTTGCTTATTTGCTCACACCTAAACCCAAGACTAGTCACAAGGAGGACTTCTAAAGATACTTGATGTGAAAACCACTATATATAGTTATTAAAATGCTGTGCCTTCTTCAGAGATCTCAGTTACAGCACATATTTATATATAAATAAACACAAAGAAATTACACAAAATGTAGCACTAAGGAGTTACTGAAAAGTCAGAACTCTTTAAGCATTTTAATCCTACGATTCATTTCTAAAATATAAGTAAAATTATTAATGTGTATTGAGCAAGTTTCTCTCCTGTATCTGGAAAGAAGAAAGATTACACATTTCTCATGTATTGATGATAGAGTAGTTTGCAGCCCATTAGTCTCTCTGGATGGGGGTTAAACAACATATGGGTGAAACAAAAATTTTAAAATCAGTAAACTGAATAATTAGGTCCCTAAAGTCCCTTGAAAAGTTGGTTGAGGAAAAGTCTGGTAAATGAATGATGTTTTATAATAAATCCTGGAATAATGAGAGAAGTCTAGAACAGTAGAAATGAGCTAACTTTGATTCAGTATTAAAAAGAAGAATATAAAGGAAGTCCTGGGCAATTGTGCTTCTGTGACATTAGGACCAGACAGAATAATAGGAAATAGGGGATGCAATGCAGTTAATAGAGCAAATGGATGAGAACAGAATTAATGTTTTCAACTAAAGCTAAGTGATCTTCAAGTTGAGTCTTTTACACTAAACTGTTGCCATTTTTAAACAAAATCCCAACTTTGCTTTGTAAAGGCAATTTGTCAAGTGAAACAATGTAATCCAGAAGACTTTAAGTCTTACCTGGAACCCTGCTGGGCATTGCCACTCTTCAGTACCTCATTCAGAAAACCAGTTTATGAACAAGTTTAACGAGCATTTTAAAAAGTAATTGTCAAATTAGAACATATTTTCCCCTGGATCCTCATTCTGTCATTATTATGTTATTTGGCACCATAATAATATAGCCATTAAGCTTATCTCATTCCATCAAGACACATTTTAATACAGACAAATAAAAAACATACATGAAAGAAGACGACCTAACAACACCACCTTCTAACTGAGGAACCACAAAGAAAATTTATATGGAAAAGGCTAGTTTAGCTATCCTAATTAAAAAGGCAATACTTTTCCCTCTATCTTATCTTGCTGATATTCTTAACTAAGTCAGGACTGCAAAGCTACAATGTCTATTCAAGCAGAAACACTCAGAATTTACAGGTCATGTTGGAGATACCGTTTCATACCAACACCTGATGTGATACATACATCCTTGGAAACATTTATTATTTAGAGTATTGAGCAGGACTAGAGGAATGGTGGCACCTCTGTGGATTGTGTTGGTGTGGCAGACTATGATACTATGCACAGCCCTGCAATGGAATTTGTTTCATTTCACACACACTCACAGTCTAGACTTCTCTATATTAGTTTCTACATGGATTTCATAGTTAATAGAAATGAGTTTTCTTAAGGTGATCCTCGTAATAATTAAAGGCATCTTAAAATAGCTTGAAGGTGGCTGTCTGGCACTCTGTAGGTGCTTCTCCTTAGCTTAAATAAAAACCATTTGTGTTGTTAGCTACTTTAAAAATACTCAGAAACAGGAGGTCATGCATGGTTATTACAAGCTGCCTGAGAATAATGTACAAGAATGTACAAAAAGAATCCACAATTCTTTATGTTATCACAAGGATGAAAGATGCTTAGAATAAAGATGAAACAGAGTAACAAAAGTATAAACTAAACAGAGAACAAACTACTAAAGGGGAAATGGAGAAATCTCTTGCCTGAAGAACAGTCAGGTATCTTCTTAGAATACATAGTTTAGCTGAAACCAAGATAGACAACAGCAGTGAATGAGTCAAAGGCAATGGTGTGGGATGTACTGATTAGACTGTATGACCTAATGATCTCTTGTGATCTTAACCTTGATGAGACAACGAGTTGCTCAATTTAACTGCAGGAAAGATAAGGTTCTGATGTAGAAATGCTCTCAATATAAGAATGGAGGCACATTCATTGGCAAATAAAGCTGGTTATGACAAGCTTCAGACCTGTCTTTTACAGTCTATTACCAGTTTGTTACCAGCATTTGGGGTTTTTTCCATTGCTAAATTTCACTGCTTTTTGTGGGTCTGCTTGGTGCGAAACTATGGCAAAACAGGGTCTTTTTTTGGAGTAGGTGTTATATAGAAGAAGAAAAAAAAAAACTATTGTAGGAGTTTTTCAGAATGCAGGTGAAAAATAAGTAGTAATTAAAGGCAGGTAACTCCCATGTTGGCCTGTCTTAACTAAATAGTTCTGATCATTGCCTTAGTTATTACCCCTTCTCTATATTCTGGAAATGTTTGGTTAAAGATAAGCAGCTTTTTGTGCAGTTAATGCATCAAATAATGTACTACCAAGGCACAGCTTTGTCAAGTGTGCCTAGAAGATGGAATTATACCTCTACAGGCTTGCTCTGTGGTGAAGGATGGTATAGGTATGCCCATGCAGACTTCAGTACTGGGCTGAAGTGTGCTCCTGTTCTCCAACCTTAAAATGAGGCAGATCAATTGGGTTGTTTGCTCTGCTGATAGATAAACTGATAGATATGCTTTCTTTCTAAAAAATTGCAGCAAGCTGTATTAATATCCTCAATGCTCAATAAGATGGTAGAAAAGTATATAGTGGGTTTAAAAAAAAAAAAAAAAAAAAAAGCAGAAAAAACCATGCAGAAGTATGTTTGGTTTTCTTACTATCATATCATCATATCTACATGCAAGGCCCTGTAAAATATGTAAGATTAGGAACCACACTCAGAAACTAGTATCAACATAGAGTGAGCCACTTACCACTATCACTTCCTAAAACATGAACAGAACTCTGGTACTAGGGAACGAATATTTCAGCAGTAAGAAAAAAGACCATAAAAAAGCATATCTGAATGTGATGTGGACACAGATTTACCCCTAACTCACTGCTGCTCCTCATGCATGTCCAATCAAGCACTATTCAATTTTTTAAACTCTTTCTAAATTAACCAATCTCACTCTAAAACATGCAGTTGAATGTTAATGGCAGAGGTAGTCAGAAAATAAAAAACTCCAAAAGGAGGTTGCATTGTCCTCCAGTTTCCATGATTTTTCCCTCAGTCTTGTATTCCTGTTTTTCCTGTTGGGAATATCAACCATTGTTTTGCTAGCTTGAGTAAGCCATCCTTTTTGCTTCATTCTTTTTCCCTTTCAGACCATTCCAGTCCTTCTCTGCAGCCATGCCACATAGAGTTTATCTTGCATGCAGACAGCCATAGCTCTACCCAGTATTCCCAACACTAAAAGCTTGCCAAATGGAGACCTGATCATGAGTATGATAGAGTTCATTAGCCAGGGTGAACGTTGAAAACTGTGCAGACAGATTAAGAGAGAGAAGCTCTTCTTCAAAGACCTGACAATAGACAAAGCATCTGAGATGGAGAAAAGCTGTGATGTGCAATGGATGGAAGGTCTTGCTTCACTAGGGTGAGATAAAAAGTTGAGGGCTGATATTAAAAAATACTTAAGGGTCTCAAGTAGGCTTGAAGTAGGGGCTTAAAAAATGCTTCAATTGTCGAGACACATAAATCTTGCTGATTTCACTAGAAGCTGGGTTTTCTACCTGCTGATTGCAAATCCACACATTCAGGTTAGCAGCAAACCAAGAAGTCTCTGAGGTAGTACAGCGAGGTGGTAGATGCCCCACAGTTTCTACAATTTTCACCACTCTTTTTGTTTTACTAGTCTGGGGATGACAGTGTATTCACAGACAAACATAAACCAGAGATAAGTGCAATGCCAAGTGAATTAACTCCTTAAAATATAGGCTCCTTCCTGTTGGGTAAATCTTCTGAAAGCCACCATGCTATGACAGTGCAAATGGGTGGAAAAGAAACAGGTTCTAGGCTGGGTAATTTTTTTCCCCGGGCACAAATATGACCCATTTCTCTAGAGAGATAGATATTAATTCCTTTTCTTATCATGTGGTCAGCATCTTTCAACTCCAGCAATATAAGCTTTAAAAACCTTTACAAACCATTCCTAGATCTCCAGGATCAAGGATATTACTCCTGAATTTTTAGAAAGAATGCTGGTGTGGTCTGGGATTTCCAAACTCATATTCAGTTGGACATACATCTGAAGAAGCTAAAGTATTTTGATCAAGACAAGGGGAAGGAAACTCTATCATACTGATACAGTGATTACAATGTTAAAAAAAGGAAGAATGCCAATTGTTAATACAACATTTGCAAAGGTCTGCAGGTTTTATCCATGCTGTTTCCCTGTCCAGATATAACCTCCCATCCAAACATGCCCCTCACTAATTGCTACAATTTTCTCATTCCTCTGTTGAAATATTAGTTTGCTTACTAACATGTGGGTATCTAACTTGAGGTCCAGCTGCTACTGCTTGTGAGCCAGTCCATAGGACTGTGCAAATTTTTGAAACACTGAGGCTGCTGTTTCCCTGTAGAAATTAAAAGTATTTACCTCACAATGCACACCCAGCTGGCTGACCAGTTTTTGCAAATGAACTCTCAAGGTCTATTGTTTTTCATTTCACAGTGTTCTGAGAGGTTCATCACTGATCAGTGTCCCAAAAGAAAACTTACCACCTTTTAATTGATTCACTCAGAATTCCCAGTAAGCCTGGAATTCTTCAGGCTCATCAGATCTTAAAAGAAAACAAGAGTAGAAGATGCATGACTGTCTGACATAAAGAGCCTTATTAAAGTTATTTTATGCAGTGTTTAAACAGATGTTTATAAAGTAAGATAAACATTGAAACAAGTAACATTGTATGTTCGTATATATAACTACAGTTAAGTACATAAGGAAAAATAAATGTGATAAACTATGATATGAAATACTCTAGCTTTTATTTAAGTAAAGTTTTAATGTCTTAAAAATACATTTATGTTATGGTATGTTCCCTGGACTGAAGATCTATGTTACATAGAGGCCACTGAAGTGCTCCCTTCCCCCTTCTGTTTATAGCCTTTTTAGTTTAGATCAATCATCATTCATTTCATATTTTTCCCTCAGTGTTTTCTCTATCTGCACTAATCAAGAGAAGAAACAAACAAACAAACAAACAATAATAAAAAGAAGAAATCAATGAAATTTTATCAAAGATAAAACTGTGTTTTAACAAAACAAGAGGTTTTAACAAAACAAGAGGTTTTGCTGAAGTAATGTTTCAGTAAGGAAGGAAATACCATTGACTTTATTACAGCTGCCTAATGTTTTCCACGAACTGCAGAAAATAATTCATTGTATCTTAGTGACCTACAATAACAGCTGACTGCTTGCACTTGATGGAAATGTGATTTGTGCCTACTAAAAATTAACTGTTTAACTTCTCCATATTCTTTTCTCTGGTAACATATTAGTTGCCTTTGCATTTTGTTTTCAACTGCTGCCTGAGTTGTGAACTCCAGTAAAAAAACCCCACCAATTGCTATTGCTATGCAGTATTCTTCAATGAAAGAAGGAAATTATGGGCATAGTGCATGTTCTGCAAGTTGTAAAAACTATGCAGGGCTCTAAAATACTGCAGTTAGATGAGGCTCCTTCTTTTCAACAGTAATTTATCTCAAAGCTTCAATAACATAAGAAATATAAAGGAACATTTCTGACAGCTGCACATATGCAGACACATGCATACACTTGCACACTCAGCAGAAAGTTCCAGAGTGACAAGATCAGAGAAGATACAAAATCAGTAAAGGTTCAGTGCTGGACTGGATGAAATGACATTTTAAAGGAAAAAGTAATTTATCTAAGTAGTGTGGAGAAAAATGAATGGGGATAGGCAGGAAGAAGGGGAATGAAATCTTTGCCTATAGAGACTTTCTAGAAGATTTACTCCCACTGTTGCTGCTGCCTCTGAGAAACAGGAGATGGATGCAAGCTGTCTTGCTGCAACTGACTTTGCTGGAAGTATGACAGATTTCCTACTGATTGTGTTATATCATTCCTTCATTACACAACTTAAAGAATATGTTTTGTCCTTGCTCACTAATAGCACCAAGGCACTTTACACACATCTATGATGATAATACTGTATGTATGCACAATATCTCTCCACATAGTGTAAAAACGTATACATAGGTACATCACATATATGATATCTATGGCCATCTACATTGCATGCAGATACAACTGCTAATGTGTAGTTGTGTTGCTTAATAGGGAAGGAGAATTTGGCCAGGGGTTATGAGCAAATTTTACTTCAATAGAAGATGAGCTGGGATCCTTCATGTCCATCATTCAGAATAAACACGAATCAACATTTCATCTTCAAATTTGACAACTAGTGTATACCTCTGTAATTTGTATGAAAAATAGGTATGAAAAAGAGATGTATCTACTTTGATTTTTACTGTATATGACACATAAAGAGGACTCTCTCCTCATACTTGGAAAGCAGATGTATATCTTTAAATTGCTCTGCCTGTTTTTTTTAATCTTACAAGTTCAAATTGGTACAACTACATGAAACCACCAAAGGAATGCAACTACACAGATTTAAAACTAGTGCAGGGAGACCCCAGAGTCTCCATTCTAACATCCCCTGAAGGTAGGATTTTGTTTTACTCTTTCAATGTGTGAATAGCAGGGTGACTTCACATTACTGAAATGAAACAAGACTCTAAGTAAGGAAGTGTTAAGTGGAATTGTAAATCAGCCCTCTTAAACTGTATTGGTAAAATTGCCAGACAAGTCCAGACCTCCACTCTATATACTCATCAGAAAATGTCACAGTGAATTCTACAGTAGTTCTCAACAGAAAAGAAGCTGTTTTCCATCTCACTCATGGTATGATATCAGGGTACCACTCACTAAAACATGATTATCAGTCGCTCAGAAGTTTATGTTTAAAATATTAAGTAGGCCTGCTTATGAGCTTTCTTAATACCAGAAGACAAGAGGATATGACTGTTACTTAATCCTAGCCTTTCTCTATAACATTTCTATAGTTTCTCCACTTTATTTCCCACCTGCTGCTTAAAGTACTGGATCCATGTGTCAATTGTTTCTATAAAAGTCAAGATGCAACTAGGCTCTAAGAACAGGTGAAATATCAAAGTGAGAAGGAACCTATGGCTGTCAAACCACAACAAGCTAATGCAATGAAAAGTTTAACGCTCCTGTCACTGGCAAATCACTCAACAAAGTTCCCCAAAGTTTAACAGTTTATTTGCTGGACTTTTTTTTTTTTTTTTTTCCTCTCAAAGGGAAATGATTGGGTAATCAATTGGCACAGGCTACAAACAAGATTTATACCCTCACAAGTAACTTTACGAAAAGAAGCTTATATTCACACAGACCTACACTTTTCCTTTTCAGGTATTTAAATGAGTGAAGTGAAAACATATAACATAATCCTTGATAAACAGTTTCAGGATGATGGACATATACTTGAATATATTGAAAACTGAATTCTACAGAAGGGGAACATTCATCATTGATCACTGTGTCATAACAGACCTTTCAGATCCATGTATTCCACAGTTAGCTTATGTGCTTCTTAGACACTAAAGGTGGATATGTCTGACAGATTTTTTCTTCCTTAACCTCATAGAGAAAATCTATATGACACAAAAAAATGTCGGAACCATTTTATAAAAAATGTTACAAGGATTTCTGTCTCAGTGGCCATTCCAATAGCATGCTTCAGATATTCATTGTGTAGAAAACATCAGCCATTGATTCAAATTCTTCATTACTAATTTCGGTTGCTTTACTCTTTGAGATAAAGGAAGCAAAATACAGATGCCTAAATGGCTTTTCTCTTCAATATAATTCTTTACACTTCCCCTTATCAAATATCCATTCTCCCTAAACTAAGTTGCCTCAAAGTTTTCAGTCTGCTTTTGGGCTGAAATTGTTCTCTGCCCTAGTAAGAATTAATGACAGAGTAGAAATCAAGTTATGTTTGCCATATTGTTTTTGAGCTTGTGTGATCTTAACACTCAGGCTAGAGAGGTAAAACTGATTCTCTGTGTCATTAAAATGTTTGCTGTTTTACACTCACTGTTTTCTTAGATGGACTTAATTTCTTGCTTTCTTTTCAACTAGTGCTAAAAATGGAGTGGAATTTTTTTTTGAGTTTATAATATATAAGTTTTCATGGCTGATTTATTGAACATCGTTATGCAGATGTAGTTTGATTTCCTTGACTTACCTACAATGAATTATCTATTTCATCATTTCCACATTTATCTTCCCTTGAAGTTTTTCACTAGGCTTTTGTCATTTCACTGACCCTTTATCCTCTTCTAGGATTCTATCCTCTTCTGCTTATTACTGTTTTGTAAGACTCTGTAGTTTATTACACTCCAGGTTAAACATCAGGAGAGGAACTTTCACTCAGAATAAAATCTCAGAGAGTCCTAACCAAATATTACCATACTGTGGAATTTTATATTTTATTGTTAATTCAAAAAATGACTTCCTGAAAAAAGTGTACTGAGAAATCTGCACAAAGATTACTTATACCACCAGTAGATAATAGTGCTTTCAGTGACATCATCAATGCCATCAGAAATTACAGCACTGAAGTAAATACAGTTACAAGGCACAGCTGTATCAGTGCTAAGGCAGAAAAGAATCAGTTTCATAATATTTGGTTACCTGTTTGCACAATATTATCTAAAAGCTTTAATGTAAATTCATATATTTTTCCTAAAGGATTTCTTCCAGATGAGCATATAGTAGTGTCTTGTATGCTTCTTCATTCCTGTGTGTGTAAATATTGCCTAAAAGTGTATGTATTAGATGTGTTTTCTTCTGTGGTCAGTGTAATTGATCTTAACACAATTCAGAAGATGAGATGGTTGACTAACTGTACACTTTTACATATTACAACCATTTTAAAATACAATCTGGGAAGTTGAGAGATTACTCTTCAACGACTTTACCCTTGTATATCCCAAAGCAAGTACACTAAGGGGTGTAAAATTATTCCCTGTGGTGTAGATATCAAAACATATTTCTGTCAGTGGCTGCAATTCACTCTCAGCTTGGTGTCTATTTCAGTTTCTGATACTTCAAAATTTTCTTACTCTAGCTTTTTAAGAGAAGCTGGGTATGTTTCTCTAGAGGAGTTGGATGCATTTAACTGCAGCTATGTCAATCACAGTATTTGGGGCATGTAACAAAACACACCTCCAGTGTTCTGCCTGGAATGTCTTCAGTGAGCTTTCATCTTTCCAGACAAATGTGAAAGTCTGGATGGTACTGGGAGGATCCTGTAGCAGAGAAACCACAGTGGAATGCTACAACCAAGGAGTTAAGAGTGGAAGCCCTGCAAAATATAAAATACTAATAACTATCCTACAAAAAGATACTCAGTAAATAACATAGGGTAATAAGCTGGATTTGTGCATACAATATAAACTGATCATCTGTGATATATAATAGAAAAAAACATTCTTCTTGTTTAAATTTGTTTAAGTATTGTTTAAATATCTCCAGACAATGCAGAGAGTGAGACAGCTTACTTGACCAGGTGGGTTTTCTTTTTATCTTTTATATATATATATATTTAAAATCCTGGTGAATAGTATATAGAAACCCGTGCCTAGATCATCACACTAATTACTGAGGAGAGTGATGAATGTCCATAGAAGTGAACTATATGGTGTTAAGCCAATATTGTACTTTTCAGGAGACTTAGCTGAAAGGAACTGGGAATAGATGCTTGATATAAAAATTTGAATTTCTTGCAGGTTTGCCTTTCTTGGGAGTTCGGTGGATGGTGGTTTCCATGCCTAATTTCAAGAAGTACCTGTTAGGCTTACCAGAGTCCTCTGCCCTTTCAGAGCCCTGTCAGCCCACTCACTTGGTCTCCCACAATGAAGAGGCAAGTGGGACATCACTTTTTCACAGGCTAAGGGGCTCAGTGTATGTATCTTGCTAGGATCTAGTGGAGGCACAGAGTTCCTGGAATGGTGCAACAGCTCATCTGTAAATTCCTTTTCCTTCAGTTCCACAGCTGCAAGAGCAGCAAGAGCTGGAGCCAGATGAGCCCAGAGAAGACACTTTGCTAAAGGCTGGACAGGAAACCAAGCCACAGGCAGAGGCATTGGTACATAAAATGCATTCCAGTGGTTGGCATCTGGGTCCTGCAGCTGCCAAACAGACCCAGTGTGTGGCCATGGCTGTTGGCTTCAGTACTAGAACATTTTGAGGAAAAGGCAAAGAACCAGTAACCAGAGAAGGTGGTGCCAAATTACTACAGAAATTGATAAATGTGCCAATCTGCTTGCTATTTCAAAAGACAAAATTTTATCTCCTAAGTATTGTTTTGAAAATATCCACATGACAGTTAACAGAAACATCCTGATTTTTGCTAGTGAGGGGAGGAGTATAATAAGTGAAACAATGCTCCTTGGGGTACTGGTTAACAAAACAAAGCCATGCCCATTATACTATTCCTTAATTAATGCATGAGTTTCCTTAGAGACCACAGCTCTGTTGAGGACACAAGTCTGGTGTATTTCTTTCCAAGAGGCAGTGTGGGGAGAGCTACATAAAACAAATATAGAGGTGAAATGAAAGATATGCAACAAGGCTTAGCAAGTTTAAGGTCCAAAAACAGGTTTTGTGCACTATTACTGTGTGAGCAGATCAGAGTACCATGTAAAACCAGAAAGGTTGTGTTTAGCCTTTAGAACATAATAGACTTGAATGTGTGGCTTAGAGTATGGTATATCTAATGGGATGTATGCTATATAGGGTTGCAAATGTCTCTCTTCATTGGAGATAATGTCACAGTAGGTTATTATATTAAAGAGTACCCAGGGTCAATGTATAAGCACAATCTTTGCCTCTCTCCTAGAAGCGTTACCTTTTAAAAAAATAAAAGCCTTTAAGGACTGAAAATACTTGAGCTGTGGTGGCAAAATCTTCATAAAGTTAGCCAAAGGGGTTATTGTTTTAAACACAGTGTTAATTTTCCTTTGAATAAGGCTTGAGAATGTTGCTCCCCCATGAATCTGTGGTCCCTCTCTCCCCAAGCCCGACAGCAGTGCAGTGCTCCCCTGTAGGAGAGCTGTCTAAAAATGTGAGGGTAAGATCTGGTCTCAATGCCTCTTGCAGACCTCCCACCAAATCTCACTTTGCAGCATCTGCAAATTCAGTTAAGAATCTGAATGTCAATCAATGGTTTTCTCTGGCTCAGTAATCATTTACAATAATGATTTTGTTATTGAAACTTCAGCACCAGTTCTGTTGAAGATTTACAGGCCAGTGTAGAATCCATCTCCCTGGCACTTAATTATCCTAGCTCTATAGTGCTAAAAACCTAGGAAAAATACTGAAAGCCACTGAAATAGGCAGTTATACTATACAAGCTCTTGGGACATATTAATTAAGGCAGCCAACATGGAATTTTTCAACAACTGAAATAAAAAATCCTAAATTTCTATCATATATGGACTTGAATAAAAAACAAACTAAAAACTAAACCAAAAACCCCAACAAAACAAGAAATCACAAATTGCATCACAAACTTGTCAACAATCCACTCTCACAATTTTCTTCTGACATCTTGGATTTTAAATGCCTATCTCATTCAGACTATAAATTAATGGTGAACTCTTCAGCAGTTAAAATGGCAAGATACAATACTCATCGTAGGTAATAGGAATGTTTTCTTAGCTCAGTTAAAGACTGTGAAGTGAGAAAGAATCTCAAATCCTAGTTTAACCCAATAATTATTTTGCCTCAGAACATGGCTGTTGCACATTGTTTGATTTTAATCCCCTTTTTTATAGCATAAAATTTACTTACCAAATTACCATGTTCATGTCAATATAAAAAAATATTGTATGTGTACCATAGGAAAGCCTGTGAATTCAAATGGTAATGAGATCTTTTCTTTTCTGTTTCTGTGTTACTGGACTAGATTGTGCTGTACTGGGGCGTCTTAACAGTTTGATGTCTGTGGAACAGATGGCTGAACAGAATGAGTTACTGATGCAGATGCAAAGTTGACACAGAACCATCTCCTGGCAGTGATAATAAAGATGGATGGTTCTGGGAGGGAAAGTTCACGTGTTGGTGTGTCTAATCAGCATACTGTAGAGCCCAGGCCCTTGACATTTCAGCTCATTCTCAAAAAAGATGATCTCTCTTTGTTATAATCCTCTATTTGTTTCTTTTGATACTTGCCTTTTCCTGACAACTGCAGGCTAAAGAAACTTAACTATATAGATTAGTTATATTTTCTTGTTCTTCTGTAGAAACCCAGCCTGCAAGACTTGTTACAAGCAGCTTAACCAGGCAGGACTTTAAAACATAATTTTGTTTCTCCTTTTAACAAGAATCTCATTCCTACTCTACTTTGCCTTCTACTTGGTATGTCCATATATCAACATGTAACTCCCAAATGATCCCTGTGGCCACACTGATCATCACTATTTTGAAATCCTATACATTGCTGCCGATAGGAAATTTAGAAAGGATCTCACCTGTTTCTTATGTTCCTTTGCTCTGCAGTCCACTGGTCAAACTATCATGAGGTGGTAAATCATGCAATATCACACTCATACTATTGATCATGTCTGAGGTATTTTTTGTAGCTCTTCCTATGTTTTCTTATTGGAGTACACACATCCCATCATATAGATAATTGGATCCATCTTGACTTCTTGAACTAGAACAGTCAGTTTGTGCTCTTTTCCCATTTCTGAGTTATGAGATTTAATTATTGTTGAAGGCAGGAAGCTAGAAAGAGGACAGAACTTTTTCTTGCCTGATTCTCACTCATTCTCATTATTATCATTATTAATTCATGTTACTGCATTCTTTGGTATTGCAAGTTTATCCTTCAGCCTACCATCTACTGCACCTCTCCCAGTAGGTAGCTGGTAGCTGGTGCTACAGTTTAGCTCAGCAAGAAGTGGTAGAGCCCTAAGCTCAGGGAACACAGTGGCTGAACAGGGGCAAGAGCATTTTTTATTCTGAACTTTTAAGCATCAGTCAGGAATAAGCAAGTACCTATGAAGAGGAAGTCAGAAGCTGTCTTGTGACAGGTTACATAAACTGAAGGTCTGTGGTTCCGGCAGGAAATCAGAAAAAGCCTTTTACAGCAGACTTCAAATCGCAGCAATACGGATTTGTCACTGCCAATACCCTCTTCACTGGAGGGGGGGTTGTGGTTCTAGCTGGGATCAACCCAAAGTGAGAAACTCCCAGTGCTGCTGGCTGTCAACAGTCCCCCCAGTAAGTTCCTCCAGCTAACCTCAGGCACTTTTCTCCTGTCCTTTTCACTCAGGATGCATTAACTCTTGCCGTGCTGCTGCCTGCCTTGGGCTCTGTGTGAAGGATCACAGTGTGGGTGGGTTTTGGTTTGACAGACCCCAGGCTGCTCACTGCAGCCCCACCGGTCCCTGTTGCTTCTGCCCAAGAAAGCGGCAGCGATGGAGAGGGGTCTGCCAGAGCCCTGGCACAGGTGACACCCTCATAGAATCATAGAATCATAGAATTGTCTGGGTTGGAAGGGACCTCAGAGATCATCAAGTCCAACCCTTGACCCACTGCTGCAGTTGCTAGACCATGGCACTGAGTGCCACATCCAGGCTCTTTCTAAATATCTCCAGGGACGGAGAATCCACCACTTCACTGGAAAGTCCATTCCAATGCCTGACCACCCTCTCCATGAAGAAATTCTTTCTAATATTCAACCTAAATTTCTTTCTAATATTCAACCTCAGACAGGTCCGTGGTCACTCTCCTGACCCTGCTGGTGATCAGCCTGATGTGAGTCCGTGAGGAGGTCAAAAAGGCCCCACAAAGTCAAAAGGCCCCACAAAACCCCACTCGGGATGTATTTTTCTCGAGGTTGCCCTTGTGTGGCTTCTGGAGCAATTTCCCCACAGCTGTGGGACTGCCCCCGAGGTGGTCCCCGCACCATGTGCCTGACGTTTCCCTCATCTCTCTCACGCAGGATCCGTGGCCTCTTCCTACGGCACCCAAGGCGCCCCTCCTCCCCCCGCTGGCACCAGGGATGGCAGCGGCCCTTCCCCTTGGCCTCTGACCGTTCAGCGGGACACGTTTGGCAGCGGAGGGAGATTGACCCCACAGAGCCCCGCTGGACCCCGCAGAGCCCCTCAGTGTCCCGCAGAGCCCCCGCAGAGCCCCCGCAGAGCCCCCGCGGCCCATGGCGGAGGACGCAGCGCGACTGCAGCGGGGCAGCAGCGCACCCTGCTGGCCTCTGACCGTGCCGCCGCCGAGAGTCTGCGAGAATCCTCTCCTCTCCTCTCCTCTCCTCTCCTCTCCTCTCCTCTCCTCTCCTCTCCTCTCCTCTCCTCTCCTCTCCTCTCCTCTCCTCTCCTCTCCTCTCCTCTCCTCTCCTCTCCTCTCCTCTCCTCTCCTCTCCTCTCCTCTCCTCTCCCCTCCCCTCCCCTCCTCCTCTCCTCTCCCCTCCCCTCCCCTCCTCCCCTCCTCTCCCCTCCTCTCCTCTCCTCTCCTCTCCTCTCCTCTCCTCTCCTCTCCTCTCCTCTCCTCTCCTCTCCTCTCCTCTCCTCTCCTCTCCTCTCCTCTCCTCTCCTCTCCTCTCCTCTCCTCTCCTCTCCTCTCCTCTCCTCTCCTCTCCTCTCCTCTCCTCTCCTCTCCTCTCCTCTCCTCTCCTCCCCTCTCCTCCCCTCCCCTCTCCTCTCCTCTCCTCTCCTCTCCTCTCCTCTCCTCTCCTCTCCTCTCCTCTCCTCTCCTCTCCTCTCCTCTCCTCCCCTCCCCTCTCCTCTCCTCTCCTCTCCTCTCCTCTCCTCTCCTCTCCTCTCCTCTCCTCTCCTCTCCTCTCCTCTCCTCTCCTCTCCTCTCCTCTCCTCTCCTCTCCTCTCCTCTCCTCTCCTCTCCTCTCCTCTCCTCTTTTGTATTCGGCGCTGACAAAGGCCTCAAGCGCTGTTTTTTGGGTTTTTTATTACTGACAGAGAACCTCCATGGCTATAACCCTGCACAAGTGATTTTACACGCTTGGTTTGTCAGTTAACTCCTGAGTACCTTCAAGACAAAAAGCAGATTAAAACCCAAATATTTTTAAAAATGTCACGATTCAAGACAGAAATCTCATGATGTTGAGGGTCTGGTTTGTGTCTGGTTTGCTCCCTTTGAGGTTTGAGTTATTAAAATATCTGACTGGTAGGAAAGGAAATTTTTGAACAAAAATGTCTGTCATGGTAAAAAAACATGGCAATAACAGTCTCAAGAAGTCTCAACAAAGAAACAAGTGGTGCAGAATTTTGCTAATCCTACAGTCAGGCACTGGATCACTCCCATAATCCATCTTTTCATATCAGTTTGGTTCAGGGATATACAAGGAAGAGGACTTTTTGCTTTGTGAGGTGAGATGTGATCCAACTGCCTTTGCACAATCATCTGTAAAAATCAAACAGCTTCCTGGGCCTCCCTGCCTCTCTTTCTTCCTGCAGAACTGTCTTTGGCCCCTCCACAATCAGGTTGTGTCACCTTGTCTCCTCCAGGTTTCTACGTTCAGCACTGACAGTGCAGGGCTGAGCTCTTAGCTGTGACTTCTCCATCACAGCCCAGACCTGCAGCTTTTGGAGCTTCTATCTGTGATAGACTCTGTTGGCATCTGCCCACACACAAATGTCAATTTTTTCAGACCTTGCACCCTGATACAAATAGACTTGTGCAGAGAAATTTACCCTCACATCTACCTTTTTTCTCCTACCAGAGTAAACCCTTTTCCAAACACCTCTCCAGATAATTCCTGAGCATGCTGGAAAAAGCTGGTAGAGTTGTTTAAAATGGGCCGTACAAAATATTTTTTCTTGACCTCACACTTGGAAGCTACCAAGCCCTTTGGCTTTAACTAACACAAATATGTCTGAGGCAGATATTTGGCATGGGAGACCTTAGCTTTCCAAGCACAAAGATTAACCATGCTGCAAGTGATGAAAAAGTAGTCTTGCAAAATAAATGGGAATACTTGTTAAAAGCAATTCTGCCAGCCTTTGTGTGTGATATGTATATTGAAATACAGTTTCACACTGAGCAAGTAAGGATGTTATCAAATATCTGCATTTATTAATGAGCTACTGCTGCTAAAAATACAATTTTATAACAAACAGCCATATATACATAAATGATAAAATCTGTACTCCTGTGAACTTACACAGCCATATAGTGCAGTGTCTATCATATAATATACTGTGCCAGATCCCAAGGATTATTAGTAAAGGTACATGCATTGTTGGCAAAACAGCCTCAGCTTGGGGAATTTCACTTAATTTATTGCCAATTAACATAAACATTCTATTGCTAATTCTGGGTATTGAGAAACCAAGAAGACAAAAAACTAGGCAAACATTTAGGGAAATGCTTTTCTTTCCCTTCCAACTTCGATCACGCACTTCTCTTTTCCCCTTTCTAGCTGCAGCTCCTGTTATTTTCACTTTTGCCCAGTCCTCCCCATCCTCTTGCTGAGGTCATGAACCTGCAGTGGAGGAAATCAGTGTCAGTGTGTGGTGTTTTAACTTTGCTGCTCTTTACTTCTGCTTCCTTTCTTCTGCTTCTCTGCTCTCTTTCCAAGAAGTGCTACCCTGGTGTGCGTTGCCCATGGGCTGCAATCCCCAAGGGGTGTCCCAGACCTGATATAGGTCACCCCTTTCAAGAAGTGTGTCTTCAGACATGCCTCAACAATGTCCCCTTCCAAATGTCTCCGACAGCATCTCCTCCACCATTTTACCTGCCCATCACAGCTGCTTCTCTTTCTTAAACTTGTCTGGTTGCCATGGGGTCCCCTGAATGACAAAGGTTTGGTGGGTGATGAGGTGCTCATACTGGTGCTGAAGCATGGCCTCCTGCCAGGGGGCATCCCACAGCCCCCATGCCCTGCTGGGTGTGCCCAGTGTGCAACTCTAAACATCTCAGCTGACTTTGAGCACACAAAAATCCTTGCAGTTCTTAGGAGATGTGACTGACTGAGTCACTGAAGAATGGAATGACCAAACTAGATCGATTTCATGAAAAACATAAGCAAACACACCACAGAAGAATAAAATCTATTTAATAAGTACATTAATTATCAAATAGAACGTGCTTTTACAGAACAGCAGAAAATAGTGGTATCTTTAATAGTCACATATTTAGAAATACCCTGCCAATGCTTCTGTCCTTCCACCAGATGTACAGCTTGGCTATCAATGGAAGCCCATATAGAAATACATTATATTATCCAAGCACATACAATAACAAAAGAGAAAAAAATCTGTTTTGCAACTAAGTAGCTTTTTTGCACTCCCCTTGTGCCAAGATGACACCAAGGCACAATGGAGCATTGGGAAACATTTAATGATACATATTTTCTAAAATATATTCCTTGTTCATGCAGTACTTAGAGAAAGTTATAAAAATCATAGAATCATAGAAAGTTAATCATAGTTAAACATCTTTCATTACAAAAAATCTATAAAGAAAATAGCGTTCTTAAAAGTGATGGCATTTAAAGATAACATTTTCAAAATATTATTTTTTAGATTTAAAAAAAAAATATTTTAATGCTTTCATATATTGTTATCAACCAAAGAACTTTGAGTAGTAGTGACCAATCGACAGGATTGGCTGCACCAACATTTCCATGTGACTGGCTGCCCAAAGAGCAGTTGTGACAGTAGAGAGCCAGTTCTGCATGGCACAGAAAGACTAACATATTGAGGAAGGAAATATAACAGACAACCTGATGTTATCACTTTGAATTGTTGACTAAAAAACCCCAACCTAGCCCAACCCAACCCAGCCCAAACCACCCCGACCCAGAGTATACAGTTTTGCATTAAAAAACTTTGTAGCTGAGAAACTGCAGTAGTTACTGGTTTAGTTACAGACTTTGTATATTGTATGCCAGGAGGCCAGCAATGGAAAACCCAAGGTAAAAAGACACTCTTTCTATGTTAGGGCCTTTTTGCAGAAGGCATGAAGGAACAGGCTGTGCTGGTATCCTAAAGGTTTCATTGCTGCCATAGTCTATGTAGATAACCTTACCCTCAGCTCTGCCATGCAAACGAAGCAAAAGATCTTGAACAGCTTGTTCCTTCCAGATATCTCCACTCTGCCAGAGGGAATTCAGTTGGTGTTCTGAAAGTGAGTGAAAAAGCTGATCTATTTTTCCTTTGTGAACAAATCTGTTCAGGTCACTGCCTTTTGCCAGATAGAAATGAGCAATAGGATGCCTGGAACAGCGGAGGGTTCCATACAGCTCCTTGAAAGATTCCCTTAAGCATCGGATATAAGTTTCCATTTTCTTGGAATTTTCATTTAGCTCTTTACTATTCTGAGGCCAGAACAGTAAGGAGGCTAGGAAGAAAGGCTCTATACATTGTGAAGTTTGTTCAACTTGTTGTAGAATTCTTAGAAGAAGACTTTCCAACTCCTTGGAAGTATGTAACGTAGTGGATTTAGGCTTAATGCAATGCAGAACAATATTTGCCAAAATAAAATTCAGTTTGTCTTTCAGAGTTGATTGTTCATTCTCCTCACACAAAAATGTATAAGCATTTACAATGTCTTCTACTTCTCCATCATTTTTGTAGTTTCTGTGGAGGTACTTCAAAATGCCAGAAAAGGAGTCTGCTTTGGAAGCCTCCACAGTTTCCCTGTATGCTTCTATATGCTGAGACATGGAGAGCTTTGACATCTGTTTACTTTTCAGTTGTTCAAAACTGAAATTACAAAATATTTCTGTGTATTTGGTAAAACATTCTTGAGCCTTCTGGTATATTTTTGCTTCCATAATTTCTTTTTCTTTGGTCTGTGTTTTGAAAAACACAAAGTAGTCTTCAATAAAGTCAAATGATCTTTTCAGCTGCGATCGCAAATGACACAGAAAGCTGGAATAATGTTCAAGCACCTTGAACATTTCACTTTGTCTGTTAGGGTTATCTGCATTCAAAAAATCACTTCCTGATAGATAGTTTGTCAATTTTTTTCTACATAGTAGGTCTTTTTTGCTGAAAAAAGGAACTTGGCAAAGGACGTCAATAACATAAAGACCAGTTTCTATCTCTCCCTGGTAACCAGCAGTATTGTATGGTTTAATCTTTTTTTTAAGGTTATGGTACTTCAAATGCTCATTTTGTTCATATTCAGCTTGTTGCTGTGATTCTCTGAAAGCCTGTGAAGCATTCTTAGCCAATTCTAGCAAATATTCCAGTTTTGCAGGTGTCAGGGCTGCACTCTTTGTCTCAAACTCTACGTAGTATCTTAGCTTACTTTTGAAGACTTGACCTAGTGTATCTGATATGTATGAATTGTTTTGTGCTCTTCGTTTGGCTTCTTTAGCCCAAAACAATGCCGAGTCAAAATTTCTTTCTTTAAGGTAGAAGTATCTTGCTAAGGCTTGGCAAATGAAACCATTTTCCTCAAATCTCTCAGATGCTTGTTTTAATACACATTGCACTTTACTACATTTCTCTTCCTTATGAATTGCCTCAATTAAGGAGGAAAATAATGTGTCTGACTCATCGCCATGTCCCTTGCGCTGCCTAGTAATCAGCAGGGTTTGTATATCACGAATAAGTTTGTCTTGCTTTAATGAAGTCTTATAAAATAAGTCTTCTTTCAATAACTGCAGTGTAATTTCACTTTTAGGCAAGTCATAGGTTAGTTTCAATTCTGTTAGGCATTGAGATGCTATCAGTGGGTGAACGATACGAAGACATTTCCATCTTGGGTATTCACGTACCTGATCATATATTAGAATGTTGGAACAAATTCTCATCTTTTCTATCAATTTATCTTTACTGCAGCCAATCTCTTGAGAATTAATTCCTAAGAATGCTTCACATAATGATATTGAAACTGCAGATGTTCTCACATATGAGTTTAGCAGTGTGAGATAGCAAACAAGCTGTGCTGGTTTAGAGGCAGTATCCAAGTTATGCAAGGTATTTTTTACCACTCTTTCGATGTACCGTGGGTCAAAGTTTTCCTTCATAATCATAAATGAATAGAAATCATTAGTCTGTGGATGTTCCTTTTCAATAGATTTTAGTTTTTGATCAAAAGCCCTTTGCTCTTTTCCAGAAAGCACATTTTTTAAAGAAACACTGTTCAATAAATTGATTGTTGAACTTTCATCAGGATTCTGAGATCTCATACAGTTTAGAATGATCACTAAAGGCGTTATATATGGAATGTATTTTTCTGTTATAGCCACCTCAATATCTTTCTGGAGAGAACTGACATTTTCTTGCTCTTCAAAATCATCCACAAGGAGTAACACTGGTAAATAGCCTGTGTTATTGTCTGCTCCACAGGTGAGCAAAGTTGTCATCTGTGTTCCAAAATCACTTGTTTTGTTTTTCAGAACAGCACATCTGAATTTCTCCCGGAGATTCCAAAGGATATGCATAGCTAATGTTGTCCCACCACAGCCTGGATGGTGGTAAAGGTTGACAATTTTTACTGGAGACTCATTAGCTTTGCTAGATGAAGACACAATTAGGTGCTCAAGTTTTTCATAACTGTCTCTTATGACAAAATCTGAAGTATATTTTTCAGAAGAAAAATAGAAATTCCACCATGATACTTTACCACCTCGATAAAAATTTTCTTCCCGATCTTTCATGAAATTTTTAAATTTTTCTTTATCCTTCTCTATTTCTGTCTCTTTGCACTCATTAACACAGAGTATTTCCAATGCTGCCATGGAGTTTTCTTTCTTCCTTAGAAGAATGGTAGAAAGACCGATAGAGGGCAGAAGTCTTTCAGAAGACTGTGTCATTGAGTTTAATTTTATGATGGTACCATTTACCATTTCCAGGCTTAAATTAGAAACACACTTGTCTGAAAGTGCTTCCTCCCTAATGCCTCTAGCTTTCAGAAGATCTTTCCAAAGCTGGTATGTACCTGGACCAATGCAAATGCATGTCATGTAATCTAGTCCCTTTAATTCTTGGTAAAATGTCACAAATGTCTCAATAAGGGGATCTGCCTGATCTTCTACTTTGGAAAGCAAAAGAAACACTGTTAAAACCTTTCCACTCTGCTTTACATCTTTGTGTGAAAGAAATGAAATCATTTTTCTGACACCAGCAGCTCGGTCTTGTTGCCATGAAGAAGGATCTAGTGGTGGTTCACTCTTGCCTGTGAAGTCTGATTTACCATTGCAAAAAATCCAGTTGGTCTCCTGATACAGTTTCAGCTTTTCAACTTGTTCAGAAACTGAGCCCACTTCATTTTCATAATGACATGGGAAGTGAATTTTGGCATTTTGATTTTTTTGGTAAATCTTGAGCACACCATTTTTTTCTGATTCAGAATCAAAGTCAAGCACAGCAAACCATTTTATTTCCTGTAAAAAGTCTAAGTGAGAAGTTTGACTCGGGTGGCACTTGTTTGTTACCAAAATGTAGTAGTCATAGTAAGAGTCATCTAGTGAGTCTCTGTTACCCGTGAGCAGCCTACCTAGTTTTAATCCTTCAACTCCCGTCTTGTGTTGCTTAAAGTTATATTCTTCCTCTGCTGCTTTACGAGAAGTTGCTAAAGACGACAACCCTCTTTTAAAAGTTTCGAATTCTTTTTGGCCATAAATATTTCTGGAACTAGCACCATCCCGGATGAAGACAGCTTTTTGCCAACTCTTTTTTCCAAAAATGTATGTCATGGTAGAGAAATACTTTGTATCACACTTTTGGTATTTGGGAACCACATCTACTTCAATGACAAATGTATGTGATGGATCTCCATTTTGTAATAATACTTCCACAAATCTCGGTTGTCTAATGCAATGTCGTGCAATATTGATGTATGTCTGATGATTGAAGTACTTCATGAATGATTTATTCAAATAATCAATGTATTTATTTCTACTGGTAATTTTTATTCCTTCAATTTGTCCATGTGGATTGTCACGTACTCCAAAATGAATGGTCCCATTTGAGCGGGAGTTCATGCAGGCTGCAGCAAATTTAAAGATGTCGTTGGTAAATCTCCTCAGGACGTCCTCTTCTGTTGCCTTGTCTGTTTTGGTAAGTAATTTGAATTCATGTGCTGGATCAATGAGATTAAGTGGTCCTGTTTCAGGCACTTTAAGAATATTATACTGTATGTATCGAGTACCATCACTGAAACTGTCAAAAGGATATGGCATACATATCTTCCCAGTTGGGTTCTGGCTGCTTGACAGTGTCTCCTCCGATCCATTCTCTTTGTCAACTGACTTGATTGCTTTTTCTCTTTCAGTGGACTCTGTCTTAGTATCCTGCAGTGTACTGGAATTAAATAAATCATGTTTCTTCTTGCACTCTTTCTTTGCAATTTCTCTATCTTTTCCTTCTTCATCAAGGCACTCTTCAGTGTCTTCTTGTTGCACAGTCTGATTTGAAACTTTTGGTATCATGTCATGCTGTTTCAAGAAATACATTATTTGAAGAGCAGATCCATAAGGTATGCCCATTGCCACCAAATCTGGTTTAGTTATCTCTTTCAAAGAATAACCAGTCACGTTTTGATTAAACAGGATTTCTGCATATTGCTGGTCTATCTTAACCACTTCAGTTGCCCATTGTTTGACTTCTTCTTTTGTCCACTGTTCAACAGGTTTATATATATATGATTTCTCATGCTTTTCAGTGCTTGCGTTTTCCATTCTTTAATGAAAAAAATCACAAAATTAGTAAACAAATGTTTATAATAGCTTACTAACTGAAAACACAGTTTTCAGTTTCCTTGCTATTATCAGCCATTAATTTAATTATTAATGTAATCTGCTGCATGGAACACCACAGTTCAATTAGGGAACACTGTGAGAACATGAAGATATTTGTAAGGAATTAACTAATTATTAGAGATTTTTTTTTTATCGTTATTTTATTTGAATCCTGTTTTAAAATTTTTTCTATAGCTGATACTGCACAAAATTTGTGTCTGATAACTATTCCCCCTCAGTTCAGGAAGGAGATTGAAGTCCTGGAGCAGGTCCAAAGGAGGGCAACCAGGCTGGTGAAGGGATCCAGCACAAGTCCTGTGAGGAGAGGCTGAGGGAGCTGGGGGTGTTCAGCCTGGAGAAGAGGAGGCTCAGGGGAGACCTCATCGCTCTCTACAACTCCCTGAAAGGAGGCTGGAGCCAGGGGGGGGTTGGGCTCTTTTCCCAGGCAACTATCAGCAAGCCAAGAGGGCATGGTCTCAAGTTGTGCCAGGGGAGGTTTAGGTTGGACATTAGAAAGAATTTCTTTACGGAGGGGGTGTAGGGAAGTAGTGGATTCTCCATCCCTGGAGATATTTAAAAAGAGACTGGATGTGGCACTCAGTGCCATGGGCTGGTAACTGCAACGATAGTGGATCAAGGGTTGGACCTGATGATCTCTGAGGTCCCTTCCAACCCAGCTGATTCTATGATTCTATGATTCTATGATCTGTAGTCATTTGGACACCTATTTGTAATTGTATTGGCCATCCAATAGTTAAAAAAAAATTCAGATTTATAGAATATCCCAAGTTGGAGGACACCCAGAAGGATCATGGAGTCCTGCTCCAGAATCCTCATAGGACAACCTAGAAGTTAAACCATACATCTAAAAGTAGTTTTTGAGCACTGACTGGCTTGGAGCTGTGACCTCTTCTCTGCGGAGGTTGTTCTAGTGATTGATCACCATCTTGGTGAAGAATTGTTTCCTAATCCAATCTGAACTTCCCCTAACTCAGCTTTAATCCATTCTCTCCTGTCTTGTCACTGGACACCAGACAGAAGAGATCAGCATCACCCTCTCTGCTCCCCACCATGAGGAATCTGTAGGCACCAATGATGTTTCCTCTCAGTCTCATCTTCTTCTAAGCTGCTTCTAATAAGTCATGACCTCTAGTCCTTTCAACAACTTTGTTTGCCTCCTTTGGACATATTCTAATATTTTATATCCTTATATGGAGGACCCCTAAACTACACACAGTACTTCAGGTGAGGCCACACCAATGCTTAGCATACTGAGATAATCTCTTCTTTTGACCAGTTTGCTGTACTGTGCCTCATGCACCTCAGGATACAGTTGGCCCTCTTAAACACCAGGGCACATTGATGATTCTTACTGTGCCTACCATCAACCAAAACCCAGATCCTGTAATGGAGGGCTGCACTCCTGGTGCTTGTTCTCCAATCTACATGTATATTCAGGATTTTACTGCCCCAGGTGCCGAATCCAGCATTTAACTGCCTTTGTTAAATTTCATATGGTTGATGACTGCCCAGCATTCTAATCCATGAAAATCTGTAATAACTCTTAGTCAGTGGCTCCTCCTAATTTAGTATCACAGGCAAACTTCCTTCTTGTGCACTCAACTCCCGTGTTTCGTGTTGAAGAGCACTGGCCCTAAAATTGAGCCCTGAAGAACACCACTAGTGACTGGCCACCAGCCAGATGTTACTGCATTTACTATGATACTTTGAGACCAACTTTTCAGCCAGTTGATCACCCATCACATTGTGTACATGTCACAATTAGGTCACCTTAAGTTTCTAGTTTGGTGAAGGAGAAAAATTAACTGCACAAAGAAATCTACCCTTTCTTTTTTTACCTTTAGATACAGTTAGGCATAGAATTTGCTTGAACAACACTGCAAAGATATATTGGGGTGGAAAGATACTACTATGGTTACCTAGATCTTGCTATTGCAAATTAAGTGAAAATCTTTTCCTTATTACCTTTGCAGTACCTTTTACATTCACAAAGATTTCTTAAGTTAAACAAAAGTAAGTAGTTCAGCAGCATTTGTGAGAGAAGTGACAGGAAGAACATCTTACAGCTTACTTGGTCTTAGTAAATGTGGACATTTTAGAAAAACTTTACAGAAAAAGAACAATACAACCAAATAATTCCCCTTAATATTGTCTAACTTTATCCTCTGACTCCCTTTGGGAGAATTTTATTCATTCATCTGAATTTTTACTTCATGGAATTGCACCAAACTACAGTTGGTGCAGTAGTGGTAATGGTCTCCTCCACTCACATTTTCTTATTCATAGATGTGCTCTTGAGACAAAATGACTACTTAGAAATTTTCCATGATTTTTTTTTTTTTTTTCTGAAAGAACATTTGGTTATTTAAGCCACCTTAGTGGCATGCTTTCCTCAACCCAGTATTTAATTTTCTAAACTGTAAACTTTAATGAGAAGCAATAGAAAAGGTTTCTTAAAGCTAGTGCAGGAAAACAGCTGTCCTGTCTTGTCCTACAGGGCAAGCTGACTCCTGATTTAACTAATGAACCATGAGAGCTGAGAAAAAAATGTGGGGCTGTGGGCTACAGAAGCTGCATTTGCATTTTGTCTTAACAGCCCTTCCCATTCACTCACAGCAAAACTAGTTTCTAGGTCTTTAAAATGCCACTATGGTACAAACATATTGTCAAAAATTGAGGATGCAGGGGGGTAGATGCCCAGTATTTTTTTTCCATGACTGAAATAGCTATTGTATTCACCAGGAACTCCGCCCAGGGTATCCAATCACCGAGAAAGGAAACTGAAACTAAAGCATTTCTGCTCAGAGACAGCATTCAACCCGGCAAGGTTAAAGTACAGTTTTAATTCCAATCAAACTTATACTTTCTAACAGAGGTGCAATTTACTCCTAAAATAAAATCAAACCTATTTATATTCTTAAAAATATTACTAAATGTTTTAGAGTTTTGAACTCCTCAATGAGACTGAAACTGAACTCTCCAGACAGTTTAATTTCCTAGACTTGATGCCGTGTTTCTGTGTTTCATGTTACTGGATGGTTAATGATTCTGGCTGACTGAAATACTTTAAAGATGTCCTTTTCCAAACACAACAACTTTATTATATTATTTCTGCAGAATTGCTTCTCTGAGAAGAAAGGATTTAGATAATCTCCTGTAATGTCATAGACACCTTTCATGTGCAGACATTTAAGAGATTTGGAAAAGCTTATTTTAGCAGATTACAGATCATCTTACATTTAAAATAACTGTCTCAAAAAACCCCAACATACAAACAAACCAATCAACCAGCCAGCTGTTTCTTTTGGTTGCAGTTTTATTCCTATAGCTGTTCAATACATGTATGTTGTTCAAACAGGAAACCAAACAGCTAAAATTCATCTGAACAGCAAGTCTAAAAGTATGTGAAAAAAACACCCTAAAACTAGTAGATAACCTTCTAATAGGAGTCTATGATCAGAAATAGTAAGAAGGTAAGACCATTGATAGACATATGATCTGTTTTACCCCATGGAAACACCCATCTCTAGAGTACAGAAATGACAGTGCCTGCTAGAGAATATTTATCATTACTTACTTTTCTTTGCATGCTTCTAAATTATCCTTCCAACATGATGTCCAAATGCTGTAGACTGAGCTAGACAGAAGCTGTGTGTTGCAGAGAAGTAGGAGGAGACAGCTATAGGGTTTTGGGAAGGCTCTAGTGCTCTTAACTCCTTTTCCTTTCTCTTTCACCCACCACGGTTGCTTCTAGTCTGCCTCTTCCTGACTTTCTGTTGGGGAAATCAGTGGTCTGATAGGAAATTAATGGAAGAATTCTGTTTTAGGATGCCTTTATTAAAACACACTGTCTGGAGCGACTATCTGGAGCTACTAACTTGAGAAATTAGGAAATACTGTCTGAGCAATACTTGGCTAAAAAAATGCAATTAGACATAAGGTCTTAAACCAGCAGAACACTCCTGGAATGACAGAAAAGGGGAAATAATACAAGAGATGCTTTTGAGAAATTTGACTATTTTTTAATATTTTTGCATAATCAGGGTTACTGACTTGCTCCTCATCTTGGTTGCTTGATACTCCACACTGCAAATACATTTATTCCTCATCTCCTTCTTTGGACCCAACAACTACTTTGATTTGAAGTGTAGCTTGGATATAGTTCTGTAGATAGTTTACTCCAGGAATGTTTTCCCTTAGGCAGCGTACTCCAGTGCCCAGTGAACAAGCTTTATTTTGTTGCTATTAACTGCTTTTGCTTCCAATATTTCACACTACTGACACTGATCTTACATTATTGTACTCCGCTGACCCTGTTCTTTCTTTATTTGCCCTTGACTGTCATGAAAGACTGTGACAAACAGCAGACATCTGAAGAAGATAATGGTTAACATTAAAACACATTTATTTTGAAGGATGTCAGCAAGAGTGCTCAATTGAGCAGTTTTGTGTCCCACACATGAAGAGACTGAAAATCCTTGCATTGTGTAGGACTCACACTGGAGCAGTTTATGAAAGTCTGCACCCTGTAGGAAGGATTCAAGCTGGGACAGGAGAAATGTGTGAGGAGCACAGAAGGTAGCAGTGGAAAAGAACATCCATGGACTGACCACACTGTTATGGATTGACCAAAGGCCCCCATTTCCCATTCCCCTGGGCTGCTTGGAGTGGCAGAGAGAGGAGGTGGAAGAGTTGAGAAAGAAGAAGCAAATTTGAGTCTGAGAAAATGGAGTAAATATACTTTAGTTTTCTTCCTTGTTACTTGACACCCAACTCTATTTAACTGGAAATAAAATAAACAATTTTTTCCCAAGTCATGTCTGTTTTGCCCATAAGGGTAATTAGAAAGTTCTCTCCCTGTCTTTTTCATGATCCACAAATGTAAGCATCTTCCTTTCTTCCCCATCCTACTGAATGAGGGGAGTGAGTGGGTGACTGGGTGGGCACCTGGCAGCCAGCCAAGTCCAACCCAACATAATCCTTCAGAATTTCTGTTCTGAGAACAACTGTGGGAGGTACACAAATTTTAGAAAGCAAACAGAATCTCCAGCCACCACAAAGCCAGCTGTAGAAAAGCCAGCATCTCTTCCAACTGTTGATGCACATCATAGTACTCTTTCTTTCTATCCTTATATGCTTGCTCATGTACTTTAGCTATGTGTGTTTCTTAAGTCCTGGCATGCATCCATCTGTCACTGCACAAAATCTTGCCTGAAAAATGGAATTATTACCTGCTGAATCCCTAATGGCTGCACTTCTCAGGAATACATCCTCAGCAAAGAGAATGGTAAAGCTTTACATTAAACATTCCCATGTATTCTCATGTCAAAGCCAATATATAGAAATTAATGCTTGATCTGATGAAATAAAAACATCACTTTTCCAGGCTACTGTGCAGATCTGACATTATTTTAAGCACCCTGGCATGAGAAATTATAAGAAATAGTAATACTGTCTTTGTCTCTGCACATCAAGTGCCATAAAGTGCAGCATCCACTGTTTCCTCTGATTTTTTATATTTATCAGATTTCTCTACTCTGTTCCTTAAATTAGTAAATACACATTTTTTATATTGTTTCTCCTTTCTGTCCAATTGATACCTACTGATACCATGTGTTCCAGAAACATCTCTGTCTTTTAGGTGGTGAGGTCACACAGAGGCCTCCAGAGCTTTTTCTTTTAAGAGGCAAATAACCTCTTTGTCTATTGTGGTAATAACCTCTCACGTTTTCTTTAAAAAAGACTTACTAATCACATAGGCTTGTATTTTCCTGATGCTGATATGACTGTCTGGCTATTTCCTCTGCCCATCATCCTCCCTTCTATTCTTTCACTAGGCTTCTGCATATCACCCTCCTTCTTTCTTTGGGTGTGCTTCCCGAGGCTTCTCTCTAAAGAAAGGAAATGAAAATGAATACAGGTGAAAAACATTTATACAGTAATCACTACATTGTATTTTTTTGTGGATTTCTTCATACTTTCACGGGTCCATAGGAAGGTACATTACTTGACACTTATATAAACATTGGTTGCTGAATAGGGAAAGTTGATTGAAGTGCAAATGATCCTTTTCCTTGGGGATGAGGTTTTTGAGCACTGTAAGGCTGATAGCAACTCGTCCAGAGGCAGCAGGAGCTTCTAGTCTTTTAGAAGCAGTAGGCAGGTCAACATAGCTCATTTCCATGTAGATCTTGGTTTATCAGCCAGCAGAATTGATGTTCACATAGGGACTCACACCAGCCTTGCTCAGTTGTACACTCTGATGAGCTCACAACCTGAGGGAATCTCTGCCAGCATAAGCTTGTTTATACATAATTTTAGTGCTTATGTAAAGAGCAGATGTACTCCTCTGATTATTGCATATCAGTTATCTGGTGAGCCACTCCATGGGTGTTAGTTTCGTTTTCTTAAATTGCTGGCTGTTTCCTGATTGTGTGGCATGATACTGAGTTCCTTGAACTGTGCTGTATGGGCCGATGTGACAGCCATTCCTTCCCCACACCAATATTTAACAGATGGATCTTAACCAGATATTTGCCAGCAGGTTGTGATCTAAGTGGGGTTTGAAGCAGTATCAGCTTTCTTCCAGTTCTGGTCTCTTCTCTTGTCCTGTATGATTGTGTCGTGAGCTGGTCCCAGGAACTGGAGCACTCCATTGTGTGTCATCTGAGTCTGTAGAGCAGATCTGGGCAGCTTTCTGTGAGGTTACCTGAGTTCCTTACTAATGTGGGCCAGAGCATACCAGTGGAAGGAGTGGAAGATGCTGAAAACCACATATTTTTCAGGACATGTGCTATCAGAATCTACACAAACAACAGCTGAAGTTGTTATGAATGTTCTTTTGTGTTCTGCAGTGTCAGTCAAAGTATGGGAAGGCTCTAACAGGTAACCACAAAATGGTTCAGATTGCTCCTAACTTGCCTTGCTCCTTGCTTATCTTTCATAAGGTAACTGCCTACTTAAGACTGCTACCTAGTTAGCTGCCTCTCTACAAAATATGCATCTCTTTTCCCACTCTTGCAATTTCCCTCTTTCTTTATGCCTTTTGTGTTGAAATTATACATCACAGTCCTTGTTCATATTCACAGAATGGCAGAATGTCTTTGGTTGGAAGAGACCTTCAAAATCATTCAGTCCAACCTATGACCAATACAGAAAGCTCACCACTACACTTTTACAATTTTTTCCAATTCTTTGTAGTGGAGCTCCTAAACAGATATCCTTTAATGATAAAGTCAGAGCAGAGGTGTTTCTTGAATATTTTTTTTCCCCTTATTTCCTAAATAAGTATGGTTGACAACTGTCCCTCTGTGTACCTTTCCTCTGTTGTCAAGCACATGGAGATGGGTGCTGAAGCTCAGTAGTATTTTTGTGAAGATGTATGGTGCTATGACTGCAGGTTATGCAAACCTAGCTGAATTAGCTTGCTTGAGTAGTGGTAGCAGTGCAGACAGGCAGCAAGGATGCTTGAGGGGTTGGATCCCAACATGTGTCACTCAGGCTCTCCCTCAGCTACGTGGCCAGCACTGAAAATCTGTGTCTGAGGTGTCTGAGGCACTTGGGGGCTCAGGTAACTGAAGGAAGCTGCAGTACTAGGTCTCTCATGGCAAAGAACCTGCAGACCTCTCAGAAGACCTAAACTATTTGGTATAGAATAGCATAGCATTATAGTGTTTTGTTCTGGGTTGATGGTTGGACTTAGTGATCTAAGAGGTCTTTTCCAACCGTGGCAATTCTGTGATTCTGTGATAGCATAGGACGGCGTAGCATAGCATAAGAACAGAACAGAATAAAAAACAGAGAACAGAATAAAATAGACTATTTCAGTTGGAAGAGACCTACAATGATCATTTAGTCCAACTACCTGACCAGTTCAGGGCTGACCAAAAGTTAAAGCATGTAATAAAGGGCATTGTACACATACCTCTTAAACACTGACAGGCTTAGGGGTGTTGACGACCTCTCCAGAAAGCCTGTTCCAGTGTTATGACCATCCTCTCCGTAAAGAAATGGTTACTAATATCCAGCTTTGAACCATTCCCATATGTCTTAGCACTGGACCCCAGGGAGAAGAGATCAGCACCTCCTCCACTTCCCTTCCTCAGGAAGCTGTAGAGGGCAATGAGGTTGCCCCTCAGCTTCCTTTTCTCCAAAGTAGACATACCCAGAGCCCTCAGCTGCTCCTCACAGGACATCACTTCCAGCACTTTTACCATCTTTGTTGCCCTTCTGTATATAGTAAGTATGTCTTTCCCTTTCTTTATATTACCAGAAATAGAGAAAAGGTCATCACAGCCCCTTTTGTTAGAAGAAATTTTTCTGCATACTAGAAGAATTACTTGATCTTTCTCAGTGTCTTTTCTCACTAAGATAAAACACTTTTTGGGCCTTTCCTAAACTTTTTTTCTCATTCATCTTGCTTTTCAAACCTTTTCTCATTTGGCTGTATCTGTCAGATACACTTGAAAAGAGTTTCAAATGGAACCTTGTTTTCTAACTGTCCTCATCTGCTGTTTTGAATAGTGATCTGGAACATTTGAATGTAATTGGAATGTTCAGTACTTTCAGTTACAACTTGTGGATGGGACTAAGCATGACAGACTTAAAGGGCCTGGCAAGTGCTTGAAAGCACAGTTTTGAATTAAATCTGATTTGATAAATATAAAAAAAATTGTCAAGGTGAAGTTAAAGAGGAAAGTGTAGCTCTACAGAAAAAACATGAATGATCTCCAACAAAATTTAGGATTTAACCCAGGAAAGCTTTTCTATTGACTTAGCAAAACAAGCTTATTCATTTACTATTAAGATGGAAACAAAAATTACATAGAACTTACTTTTTAGAACAACAAGATATGTAAAAGTTGTACCTTGATGAAAACATCAGTGTTGACATTAGAGAGTACTTTTCAAATGTGTTCAGTTTTGGTTGAGGTGTGCGACTGTTTAGGGGTATTCTGGTTCAGAAGCCCTGCCCTAATATTTCTACATTAAATTTTATCTGAGCTATGAGGTCCACTGTGACCAGAAGTTTTGCACTTTGCCCTGGAACGCAGCACAGAGCCTGAGGAGATACATACATATTATCTTTCTAGGTGGAGCAGGATTTCCAACACGCTGGTATTTGCATTTCATGTTTAACTGAACTGTGATGCAAATTTAAACTCGAACAGATTCCTTAGATGCTTAATCTTTTATTTGTCTTCTATGTCTATTGTTAACACAGATTCTAATAAAGAAATGATCCTTTGCTTTTTTTCCTCATTATTTTAACACAACACAACTGTCACTTATCATTCCAAGGCTACAGCAATTTTGTTGCATACAGTGTGATCCCATTACATCTGTCTGTGAAGTGTATGGAAATTTCTGCTGCAGTTCTGTTGCTTTTTAGAAAAGGCTTCTGGCCTCCATAAAAAGGCAGTGAGGGAGCAGGGCTTCTGCTCTCTAGGAGTTGTGTTCATTTCATACATTCAGGAGTTTTTCTGAAGAACTAATTTTTGAGAAGACATTTCTGTATAGTCTGACTTAAATTGCCAGCCACTAATAAAGATTGGATCCAGCACTTTGATATTTTTAAGAGATGCTTATGAACAATGTTCTGCAGCTTTTCATGTGTGAGTAGAGAATACATTCAAAACTACAGCCTACTGTTCTAATGCAGTGGCATTAAAACCAATGTATTTTTGGTTGGCTGCAGAAATATTGTCAACAAAGTCATTTAGGTACCTAGAACGTAGCTGTTATTAATCAGAAAGCCTCTTACAGAAAGCAGGATTGATGAACTGGCCTTCCTTCAAATTCACAAGTCATCAGGGACAGGATCAATTCACAGGTCTGTCAGAAAAAGTGTTTGCTAGTATTAGTTCCTTTGCCTTTCTCCTTCTCCCTGTCCCAACTGTCACTACCCATAACATCCTGCCACCTCCTGTGGGAAGTCATTGCCCTCTAGCTCCCAGAAGGATGTATAATTCAGACACATTGATAGCAGTGTGGTGCCATATTTCCCAAAGAATTATGCTGAAACTGCAGAAAGTCCATAGAAAATATGTGGTTGCATTTTATCTGTGTAAGAAGAAATAAAAAAGATTTAAGCCACTTAAAATTAAAAAAAAAGTTCTTTAACCTGAGGTTGTAAAAAAATGAGCTATTTCCTTTTCAAGTTCTCCTCCTTCTGCTCCCATATTCACAGCATGGTCGAGGCTGGAAAGTGTCTCTGGAGTTCATTTAGACCAATTCCTGCACAAATCAGGGTGTTAGGAAAATGTCACTTCATAACTATTATATCACTTAATCTAAGTAAAATAAAATTGCATTAACTTTCTCTAAATTACATGTAGTTTACATTGTATACTGAATAGCCATGCTTAAGCAAGTGAACTGAAGGACTCCAGCTCATCACAAAGAAGGGGACAACCTAGCTCCCAAGATAAGGACTTGGAAACTTAAAAGCTTTTCATGAAGGATAACATACACTGGACAACCAAGATAATGCCACCAACCTAGCTTCTGAAACACCTCTTTGAAATCCTCCCATTGTCTGTGATTATAGATAGGTAACTCTAGTAAGATTGACTCCAGGGCTGTCTGATCAACAGAGAAGATGGCTGATGGCACCACAGAAATACAGATGTTATTGCAGTTTTACCATGATTAGTAAATGGTACCATGTGTTTGTTAAATAGTAATTAGCCAAAGAGTGTTGCACCTGAATGCTTGAAAAGTTTGTAAAACTGCATTCAGGGTACCCTAATCTGAATGTGACAAGTCGTGTGAATGAATAGAAGAATTAGTCTTGTAATTTCATGCTTTGCTTCCTAGTGTCCCTCCTTAGTTGGCATGGGCCAGTTGCAAATTTTGGTAACAAGGGTCAACTACAGCAGATTCCCTGGGACTGCATCCAGTTGGGTTTATAAGATCTCTAAGAATGGAGACTTCACAGCCTCTCTGGGCAGACAATTGCAGTGTGTGACCACCCTGACAGTAAACAAGACTTTTTCATATATTTATACAGAATTTGTTGTGATCCAGCTTGTGCCTATTGCCTCTTGTTTTGTCACTGGATACCACTGAAAACAACATAGCTCTGTCTTCTTTGCATTCCCCTCTCCGGTATTTATAAACATTGTTAAATCCCTGTGAGTCTTCTCTTCTTAAAGCTGAACAGTCCCAGCTCTCTCAACTCACCGTCGTATGCCAGATGATCCTTCACCATCACTGTGGGCCTTTGCTGGATTCACTCCAGTGTATCCATGTCTTGTACTGGGGAGCCCAGCACTGGACCAAGCAGCCCAGATGTGTTTCACCAGTGTTGAGTAGAGATCAAGAGTCACCTCCCTCGACCTAATGGCAACACTTCTAATGCCACCCAGGATAATGTTGGCTTTCTTGACCTTGATGTAGTCCTAGTAGAATTGTGAAATACTGGCCTGCTATTCTCTAAGGAGAGATGAATATTTAAGAATGTTTTGGGTTAGTGCAGCTGGGTTTTGGTAGTGGAGGGGCCGCAGGGCTGACACCTGTGAGAAGCTGCTGGAAGCTCCCCCAGTTCTAATTCCAGGCCCACCTCTGGACAAGGCTGAGTAGATTAGGGAAGCTGGGTGTGACTTGATGAGTGACATATTAAAGAAGGAGAAAACAAAACTGCAAAATGACCTGCAGAGCAGAGAGGAGGAGGTGAGAGCAATGCCAGAGCAGAGATACCAAGGTCAGTGAGGAAGGAGGTGTCCAAGGAGGGATTTCACCAGAATCCCCCTGCAGGAGATGGCAGCTGTCCCCCTGCAGCCCATGGAGGAGAAGGGTAGAGCAGTCCCTGAAGGACCATGGTGGGGCAGACGTGGATCTGCAGCCCCTGAAGGACCCCACGTGTGACTGATCCTGAAGCATCCTGTGACTCTGAGCAGCCCATGTTGAAGCAGTTTGTTCCTGAGGGACCCGCATCAGAGGGTTTGTGAAGGAATTTCCCATTAGAGTGGCCCTATATTGGAGTGGGGAAAGAACAAGAAGAGTCCTTGCCCTGAGGAGAAAAAAGCAACAGAAACAAAGTGTGGTGAACTGACCCTAGCCTCCCACTCCTCATCCCCCTGTGCTGCTGAGGGGGAGGCAGCAGTGAAGTGATTCCAGCTTGGGAAGAAGGGAGGGGTGGGTGAAGGTATTTTAAGATCTGATTGTTTTTTCTCTTTCTCCTGTTCTGATAGATTAAATTAAAATCTTTTTCCCCACAAGTTGAGTGTGTCTGTTTTGCCCATGCTGTAACTGGGGAGTGAGAATCTCTACTGACGAGCCTTTAGGTGGATTTTCTCCACCCTAACACCAGGGGGGGATGGGTGTTGAGTGAGTGAAGGCCTGGTTGTTACTGGCTGGACCTAAACCATGACAAAAAACCATAAAAAAGCATTCATATGTAAGTGGTGAAAGCCCAAAGTGGCATTCCTCAGTATTAGGAATTGCCATAGGAAAGGAATAGGTATGTTAGGAAGAAAAGACCAAGTACTCCTCACCATCCTGTGAGGTGAGAGAAGTGCCTGAAGTTGCTCTGACTGCTGTTCCTGGTCCTTTCAGTTATGTCCTATCTTCCCTACCTTTGATCTCAAGTCCACGGCCTCACTTGATCAAAGACTGCCATTTCTCATCCTCACTGGTGGACAAATGAAACAGCAAAAGCTTCCACCAAAGGCTATGAGAAGGACATGGGACAGGATTTTTTCTATTATGCTTTCTCCCACAGCTGAAGTTTTGAACTTTCTACAGTTTCATTATCCCCATCTCACATTTGAACAGCTCAATGTATAGATCTAGTTTAATGGATGAACTCTCCATTGATCTTTGTAATATTTGGAATAGATTGTACACCAATAAAAAAAAAACAAACTTACCCATCTCTTTCAAATATGGTAGTACCAGTGAGAAAAGGGTAAGAATCCAATCTGAAAAGGTTTCCTTTTTCATCCATAAAAATTCTGTGATATCTCAGAGATGTTTTCCCCCCATATTTTATTGGTTTGATACCCTTACCATATGGATTTATCCACCAAAAGTAGATAAATGCACTGTGCAAATTTGGGAAGAACACTAAAGAATGAGCGCAGTTTAAATGGGAATTTAAACTGCTTTTGTTTATCAGGAAGTAGTACACAAGAGACAGTTAAACAGAAATAGATGAGAACAATATAATATAAGCAGAAGGCAACTTGTCTATGTTTGCTTTGTGTCTCCTGTAAAATCATGTCTATTTGCAAGTATTTAAGCCAGACCATGAGCTTTTCTTCTTTCTCTAGCAAGTTAATTTTCCCTACCTGAATTTTAGTCAGTAAATTTTTCTTGTAAGTGAGGAGTAGGATTGTGGCTGTCATGACCCCCATGCACATTCAAATTTTTGCAGAGGGGCTGTAGCTAGATGCAGAGGAAGCCCTGAGGTGGCTGCAGGGTTGGAGTGTGCAATGGGGCTGTGTGTGCAAAAAGCAGGTATGAGAGGGTCTCCAGAGAACATTTTACTTGACCTTCCCCAGAGCAACAGGCAGATTTTTGTTCATATTGAACTGCTTTATTTTTGTCTCAAAAATACTTAAAACAGTGAATGCTACTGGGAGTTTAAAATACAGAAGCACCAGAGGTGGAGAAACAGTTATTTTGGTAAATCCATCTGCATTTTTTGCTCTGTGGCCCTGCACTGACATTGAATGCAATAAGATGGAATGGTGTCAAGCACTTCAGAAATCTGTATGCTCATTTCAGAGCAATTAAACTATGCACTCTAGAAAGAAGAAAAAAATCAGACTTCGCACACCCCAAAGGGTGGTTCCAGTTTGAAACACACAAGTGAAGTCAGCTTTGAATGAACGGTGGAAGAATTTGTGGGGAAAGCCCCTGAGTTTCACAGGACAACTTCGGAACTTCAGAGTTCTGTCCTAATGCTTCTACTTACAGCCTCTGCCTGATGCCTCCAAGTCAGAGGTTTATTTCTTAAGAAGCAAATCTGGTGACAATGTTATCTTTGAGATGACCTCAGTACTTCTCTCAAATCTGGGCAGCATCAGCTGCCTCTGTGAGGTGCATACTCCTGTTTTCCTCACACACAACAATGAAATTGTCCTTTTCCCTTTTTTTCAGCATTGTGAGATCAGAATATTCACTGGAAACTATATTATTGTTGTCATCTTTGAAAGAAGGAGGAAAGAAGAATGTTTAGTAAACAAAGATTAGAGAGGTATTTTAAATAAGTGCAAATTATTTTTCATGATATAGAGTGCTTTAAATAACCCCAGGCAGCCTGTCTTAAAGGGTGGACACACTGTGTGCTTTCTCATTAATCACCCTAATGATTTTCTACACAATTAGCTGTTACTGAAAGGATACTTTTTTTTGTAGATTATTCTAATTTAATTCCTAACCCTTCATTTTGCCCTGGCTGCAGCTAACTACTGCCATCTAATAGCTGACCCTGTGGAAATAATAGTGAATTTTCTTGCAAGGCCCAGGCAACTGTTAAAAGAAGCTTATGGAAGATTACTGTTTAAACAGTAAGATTGGTTTCATTTGCACTAAAGATTCATAATTTTAGAGTCTAGATATCCTGAACATTCTGCAGCTTGCAGAAATTACTCAGATATTACTTGCTCTTCTAGCCAATGAGACAGGCTCTTCAGCAGCAAATAGAAAACCAGTTAAAATGAAAGGGAAACAGAATTTAATAAGAACACATTATTTTGAATGATATACATATGTACATTTTTTAACTGTAACTTCCTGGCAGATGAATTTATATGTTTGCAGATTAGAAGATAATGTTACACTGAAAGAATTAAAAGCATTACTTTATTTTAAACCCCAAATGTATTTTGCTGTCTCACATATTGCATTTATTACTTTTCATGCCAACATAGAGACTGACTCATGTAGAACTCGATGAAAAGCTCCCCTACATATTTTTTGTCCTCTTTTTCTTTTTAATAAAACAAGCATGGGTGCCATCTTGAGCCTTATCCCTCCCTGTGCCTTGCAGTCATCACTGTAATAAAATACATAGATTTTATACTGCAATTTTAAAGCTGTCCCTTTGTCTTGTGTTCACAAATAAAGAAAAATGTAAGCAATTAAAAAAATGTATTTTTCAAGAAACTGTTAATTAAAAAGAAGCCAAGGGAAAAATAAAGAAAAAAGATGGGCAATTGGGAGCACTCAAAGCAAAGTCTAAAGAGAAACTCCTATTTCAAGAAAAACTGGCATAAATCTTTGCCATTCTTGGAGTTGTCATTTCTTTTCAAGATACAGTAAAGAAAAAGAAATTGCTTTTGTATTTTCAGATGTTTTGGTTTTCTGTTCTTGTGTCTTCATATACATCTAGAAAAGAACATACATATTTGTAATAGTTGCCCACAATGCTGCTTTTCTTTCCTTTAAAAAACACTGTTGCAAACATATAAGCAAACCAGCAATTCTAAACACAAAAGCAAAATAGTTCTTCAGCCTAAATGATAGCTCTGGGGGCATACTTGTAAAACTCTGACATTTGACTGGAATTTTAGTATAGGTAAGATCTTTAGATGGCTCAGAGCCACAAGTAATATAAAGACAAATATGGCACCCTGCACTGTTGCTTTTTTAGCATAGATATTTCATACATTATCAAAATAATGTACCAGAGCTCCTGTGATAGGGTAGCAGTAATGTCAGGTTGAGGCAGCATAGTCTGCAATACAAACCTTGTGTGAAAATGCCTGGCAAGGTTTGAATCCTTGTTGCTCTTCAGCAGTTGGCAGAATATAGATTTATGAAATGGTTACTGCTTGATCTGAGAGAAACAGTGTGTATGAAAGGAGAGGAAGATGATGTAAATTTAGGTTAATTTGAAGTGAAAATGAAACACATGCAAGTTACAATTAGTTCCTGCTCTCAGAAGAGACGTGAATTGTTAGTGCTTATGCATAAAAACTGGATAAACTTCTTGCTCGTTAAATTTTGCAGCCATTTTGGATTACTTTCATCGGTGGAAGAGCCTGTGGTACAGTTTGTCACAGTATTTAGATTTAGTTTGGAAAATGTGCAATGCCATTAAAAAAATGGCTTAAAAGGATATGTGTAATTAAACAGTCAAATGTCACAGTTGTGTATCATCCTGTGAGTATGGAGCCCAGAGGCAGAGAAGAAAGAACAGCTTCCTCAAAAACTGATCTCATGTTTTCCTTTTATTCCTCTCTTTTTCCTTTTTATTGAACAGTGACTAATATCACCATACGAATGTAAAAGTGCAAAGCCAGCTATCATCTCAGCTCATTTTTTGACTGAACTTAGATTATGAATCCATTAGTCCAAATCCAAGGCAGTTTAAATGTTCAATTACCTTCCAGCAATATTCTTACTTTTTAAGGAATGAGGCACATCTAAACTTTTAAATATTATTTAGAGCACCAGAGGCATACATGTATGTGTGGCTGATACAGGCATAAGGAAAAGTGTAAGGAAACAGCTATTCCAAGAGTGTTAGGCCTTGGCTAGTCCATGAATTTGCTGGTACTGTCATTGTGATTTGTAATGGCAAGAGAGAACATCAGCTAATACTGAAGAAGTTACATTCAAGGAGAAGGTTTGAAAAAGTGTCCGTATGTAAATATGAGAGTGAAACAATGATTTTGACTTATTTTTCTATGTACATTAATTCAAATAAATTTATGAAATGCCAGCAGTTCCAGTCAGAACCACTGGCAATAAGAGTGAAATGATTACTTTACAAACAAACATGGTTGGGTCCCATAGCACCCATTCTTTTCTTTTGCACTAAGAGAAATTCTTCCTGTAAGCAGAACTACAGGCAAGTTCTGTATCTTTCTTCCCAGGAACATTCCTGGTTACTATACAGATGACTGCCTACTAATTCTGTGGAATCCATCTATAAGCAATCATTATAAGCAATCACTACTTTGCACTACAGGAGTCTGGAATTAGTTTCCCAATTCTATTCCCTGTTCTGTGCTGGTTGCTTTTTCCTTATACTGAATGCTGAAATACCCTGCTGCAAGTACCAGTATCAGCCTCAGCCTAGTTGTCCTTTTTTTTTTTTATGACTCAGACCACTCCTGAGCAGAAGCTCAGGAACCAAAAAATTCACTGAAGTAGTATTTCTACTTTGAGTAGTTTACCCCTTATCGTATTTAGCAGATTTTGTTTTATTAGTGAAAATTTTGTTTCTGTGTTTAGAAATCTTGATATATGAAAACCCCAGCAGAATGGCTTTATGCAAACAAGTACTTTACAACTACAGAATAAGTTTTATCTGAGTTGACATCTGAGTTGAAATCTGGAATGTGACAATTTCAAATTATCTGTATTTTGAAATTATTTCTTTCTTAGAGGGAGTCAGATATCAGTGAGAAAGAAGAAAGCAAAAATATACTTTATGAATGTTATTTTTTACATGCGGTTTAAAGAATCATCTTAAGGTTAAAAGTGAGTAATTCCAAGGAGAACAAAAACGTCATTGTTCTCTCACTGATCAGCTCACATTTACAAGTGTATTGGCATGTTTGCATACATAATTGGGACACAGAGTTGAAATTGTAACCTGCACGGTTTTTAGCAGTACAAGCACTGAATGATAATGAAGCCACAAAACCAATATGATTATTCTGCCAATGGATTACTCTAATGGTAAGGTTGCATATTTTATTTTTCAACCAGAAAACAAAGAGATCACATCATAAAAACAGGGAAAGGTGATATAATAGGTTTGTTACCAAATCAGGTCTTGTGTTCTCTTCCTGATTTGTAAGAAAGAGTGGCAATATTCACAACAGATTTATGGCAACTCTACCACAACTACAGAAATCTCACAGTGTATTCACTCTTCTTATGCCAAGAAGTGCCATGAAATAGGTGATTTGAACAAAAGCAGGGCTGCCAGACAATAACTGCATAACCACAACATGCCGTGGTCATTCTAGTACTTAACTCAGCAGAAGTGTTTTTGTGGAGTTTGCAGCCAGGGTGCTGCAGAACCAAAGTTGTTTTCCTCTAAAACTTTAGTTAAGATATAAATAAAGACATTGCTTACTCAGGTAATGAAGTACTACCTGTTAATATTTCAGTGACCACTGAAAACAGCCACTACTCATGGATCAGCTTATCAGTCTCAATACTGCAAAAAAAGCCTCCAGCTCTACTTTGGTGCATGGCTGGCAGGTCTGGAATCCAAGTTGCCAATTAAACTGCTTTGATTGAAGATTTAACCTAAGTGAGAAGTCCTCAGATCTCAGTGCCATGAAACTATAGCCACCTTCTAAAAACATAAGGAAATTTACATTTAAGATTGTGTTTGAAGATCTTAGTTTTTGTTTTTCACAGTTAGATAAACTGGCATGAGGATACAGCATACTGGAATCCAGGAAAAGTGAGTGAGTGCATAGGAAACAGTGAAGGAACTCAGGTAGCTGAGACCTCTTTTCCTTCCTCACCTCTCTTGCTGGAATCAGACATGAGATACCAAAATGGAAATTGTTCTGGATGCAAAAGTATTTGTCTTTGGGCTACTACACAGGTGCACACAGGGTTTAACTTACTGTTGATGGTCTGTATGTGGCTGCTCAGGAATATATTGAATAACTTCATAAACTGTACTAAACATATCCTGGCCTGGGACAAAGTCAGAGCCAGGAACAGAGTGACTTGAAACCTGAAAAAGAAAAGAGTATTCCTACTGTAAGTACAAATGGGAAAAGATTAAACAGAAATTAAACTGATAATGTAACTTAATTTTTAAAAAAACTTTTCCCTGTCAATGGTTTGCATGTGGCTTCCACAGTTCATCTCTATTAGTTAACATTTCAAGTAATTTTTCATCATATTTATAGTAAGGCAAGGAATAGTTTTAAATCCAGTTAGGATCTTAGAATGTTTGGTCTGCAGCTCTTGCATTTAATATAGCACATATTTTATATTAGTGCACCATAAGACAATAAAGGAACATTTAATTAAGCAAGAAGCAGGAGAATAGAGTAAAAAAGGAGAAAATAGTCAGGGAAAGGGATTACCATGAAACTCCCACCAGCATGTCAAAGAGAGGGAACTGCAGGGAAGTTCCTTAACTTAACTTATAATGAAATTGCTTAATATGTTATGTATACAAATCTGCTCTTATGTCAAGACAAGACCTAGACTCCATTGTTAAAGACTTATCATTTTTGTGATAATACCCAACCTTCAGTTCTTTATTATCTCTACTTCCTTTCTTATTTTCCCATTTTTCTGCTAACTAGCTAAAAAGAATCAGTAGATAAAACGCTGGCTGCTGCTGTAAAATTCTGTCCTCTCCACTAACCTTTATGATAGCACTTGAACCCTAGAAGTGTCTGTTTCAATCATCTAACCCTAGCAGTGAAAAGAGTTTATTATTCTATGACTGTTTTTTGCTAATACATCATGTATAATGAGAATGAATCATAATAATAAACTAGGTGTGACTGTTGATGTCACCCTGTGCAATCATGTTTAAGAGCTCTCCCTTACCTGACTATATTGATGCTCTCTAAAGGTAAAGATTGTATTGCCAGAAATTTTCCCTAGCAAAGGGAAAGTGCTTCTTCTTCTTCCTCCTGGTTTCAGCCTGTTGTGCCTAAATTTTGTGACCCTATTTCTCATTTTCCTTTGTCCTCTTACAAGAACTCCAATGGCTATACAGTACTGTTAGCAAAGTCACAATGCAATTTTTTCTGCTAGCAAAAGTCCTGCACTTAAGTTCTCCCTTGCAATACCTGAAGTTAAAAAAAAAATCATTCTTGTGACATATAGCTGAGGTTTAGTTTGCATTTTTTTTTTTTTTTTTTTACTGCCAAAGCCGTATGTTGCATGAACAGCAGTATTAGAGCCAAGGGAGTAAACAGCATCACAATATTGTATTTGTTTGTGTGACACAAGTGGTTCAGTGCTACTCATCCACCCAGCACTACAAATATTCATTAATACAGGGCAACTGAACAGAGATTGTTGTCTTCAGGGCTTGGTTAGTTCCTTACTACACTGTGTAGATGCAAGCACAGAACTACTAACACAGTTAAGAAAGAGCAAGTACTGAGTAAATGAGAGCCATGAATATGGTGTCATATAGACATCTGCAAAAAAGCAACAGAAGCAACTCACAGAAGGATTCTACTGCAGATATTTAGTAAACCTGAAGAAATAGAAAAGGCAACTATCTGGATATGATATAGAATCACATACCCTAGAACCACTGGCTATATCAGGAATAGCAACAAATTCATAAATCCCAAAGTCATCCAAAGCACTTTCATGTCCTAAAAATGAGAACAAACAAACATGAAAAAGTAGAGAGATGCAATATGAACCTGGAAAACAATGAGTGGGGAAAGTAATTTGGCCTAGTATGTAAAACATTGGCATATTGGTTGATCTTAAACCACTTCCCTGCCAAGCTCCCAGGCTGGCTTGGAGCAAGGCAAGGCAGCTGCAGAGCCAGTGTGCACAGGGCTTGGCTACTGCCAACACCTTGGACCAAGTGAGGAGATTCTTGATAACCTCAGTAAGTTTTGGAAGAGCCATTGGGACTCTCTTTGCTGGAAAGCTAAATGGACTGATTTACTTCCATTTGCAATAGGAAAGAGGTCCAGTCCATAAGCTCAGCACATCTATGCTGCAGAGAGGCAATACCACCTGGATCTTCTGTAATGTAGAAATAAAATAATGATGCCAATAGGTGACACATTGTTAAATCAGTTGACTAATTGCAGCTATTGTCACTTCAGATACAACTTGTAGTTAGGGTGGGAGTCTCCCTCTTCCCTTCCATGGCCCAGGGAATCTGAGACTATTGGTTGCCTCTTGGGCATCACTGTAGACAGTGCTGAGATTCTGCCCTTCAGTACAACTTGCTGGGATGAAGGAGCCTCTGTGTTCAAGCAACCTTTTCTTAACTTCCTAAGATTCGTATACTTCCCTATCCTATGTAGCAGCTTATGCTCTGATACTTTAGTAGAAAGGGATGGGAATAAAAATGCTACCCTTCCAAAGGATGGCCAGTCTCACAAAAGACCTCTAAGATCACACCACATCACTTCTAAGATCATGGTGTCCAACTGCCAACATCCCCCTTGAATAAAATAAATAACTAAAATAAAATAAATAAAATATCAGGCCTCTCCTATGCATAATGATGTGGGAAGGACTGTGGAGGAAGAAAGAGATAGTAGCAAAAACACACTGCATCCTGACGACACAAAGTCGTATGTGGGTGGTAAGGGCTAAAATGTATATACTGAAATGTCATATTAACATCTTATGATTTTGGACTGATCAGTGCCATGAACATTTAGAAGTGTGATTCTCCCATGGTGTATCACCTCTCACTGCTACCCATAGTAATACTAATGTATTTCATACTGGTGAGAACAGCAGAGTAGAGGTGATTCTAACCAGAATTAAGAGCCAGAACTCATGCCAACTCCAGGCATAAGCTAAACCAACACTAACCTGTTGTCATTTTGGTTTTATCTTAAGTAAGATAACATACAGGTACATGTACAATTCAAGTTAAAAACATGCTTCCTTTTTGTAGGAATGGATTTTGACCTTAGGCTTACATTTCTCTCATTATCATTACCTGAAAATGTCTGTGCCTTCCTGTAATCAGGCTCTGGCCTAGAAAACATAAATATGTTTTTCAGTTTGCTGTCAGAAGCCAAGGAAAGAAAATTTAAGTGATAAAATGAAATTTTCTTGATGGAAAGAACTTCAGGACCTAAGAATGATTTATTTTTGTACCTGCTCTGCAGTTTCTGTTGTATCACTGAAAAGAAGAAAAAAAGAAAAATCATTCCTTTTGCTCTCTTAGTCAGAGCTGGAGCATGCTTAACTTTTACATACCTTTATGTGGTTGATATCTTTTCCATAAGAATAAAAAGGCCATAGCTAGGATCAAAAATAATGAAATTCCTGTTATTACTGCAAGTGATGGTAAGGATTTTCCTTTCTGGGCCAGCTTCTCCAATCCTGTGACAAAGAAGATGAGCACAGTGTATAGTCTATTGTTCTTTACAGTATGCTAAAATGACACAGAAAAATGTGTCTTTCAAAATTAATCTGAATCTATCTGAAGATAGTGAACCTGCATACAGATACAAAGCAGATATAATATTTGGGTTTTTGTGATTCCATAATATTTTTCCCCCACAAGTTTCCTGAACTGGAAAAGCAACATGCATATCAGTAATGAGTCTAGAATAGATTGGTAGCTAAAGCCAAATGAAGGTCAGTAAATATAATCCACAAATTACAGCATCACATTAGATGAATATTCTTGTTTTAGGCACAGATACACTGAGCAACCAAGAAATTAGTAATTAGGTGAGCAGTTGTGCTGGATGGCTGGGAAATCCTCTATGATGTAGGAGCTGTATAGTAAGAGGGGATAACAGAATGATTGGATTTTTTTTCTAAAGATTTTCATATCATTGGCAGTCTGATTGTTTACCAAATCACATCAGGAGCCAATAAATTATGTTTGTGTTAATTTCTAAATATATTTGAAGGTATTTCTTTCTTTGGCTCAGATCTCTTCCTGAGACACAAGTTATCAGCTTTCCAGTAGGATTTACTGATACAACGCAAACACAATATGTAATCACATACACAATAGCACATGGAAAACATTTGCATAGACTTTGCAGACAGGAATGTGAAAGTTAGGAAATGTCAGGCATAGTTGCTTGTGCACATTTAATTTCCTCCTTTTGCTCTGAATAATGCAGAATTCATGTAATTAAAAGTCCATGCCACAATCCATACAGGCAAACTAAAGCTGCATATTGTCAGTGACAGCTTTTATTAATACAATTCAAATGTGTACTATTTAGCTGGATGTGTTTCCAGTACTGTGATGAACACCTGTGCAGAGAGCTAGCTTTGCTTACATGGACTTATACCTCCACGGTGTAACTCACTGTTATTCTCCTGGCTCTATGTGCAGTGGTTATCACAAATATTAAATACATGGATTGCAAACCAGAAGTATGCCAAAGATATGGGAAAACAAATCACTGCAATTTCACCCAGTTTCTTGCGTATTCATTCCATGTACTGCTTTTGTCCAATCTCCACCTCCCCACATTTCCCCAGATGCTGGAGAAGCAGCCAAGTCCCTAAAAATATTCTTTAAAATAACTAGTTTCAAATTAGGACTCAATAAATCTTATCTCCAGAGGCATACCAGTCCAGAAAACAAAGATGTGCTCTTTGCATACCTTTAAAACACTCGACTCAACTTGAGAAATGAAGAATGACTTGTGTACATAACGAGATGCATCCTCTTTTTTTGAGAGTTTAACTAGTCTTAGCTTAAACCAGGTAACATTTTAGTGAAATTATTGATATAATTGTAAATTATTGATGCAATTGTTTTCTTCATGATTTTTAGCATTCCTTAGGTAGCTGTTTATAGCACCATCTGTCCGTTAGGTGGGGCAGTTGTGTAAGGTCTTCTGAGGAGTCTCCAAGGTGAATTTATAGCAGCCTTCCAATATCTGAAGGGGGCCTACAAGAAAGCTGGGCTAGGGCTTTTTACATGGGTCTGTAGTGAGAGGACAAGGGGAAATGATTTAGAACTTGAAGTTGGGAGACCTAGGTTAAATATTAGGAAGAAATTATTTCCTGTGAGGGTGGTGAGACACTGGCACAGGTTGCTAAAGGAAGTTGTGGTTGCCCCCTCCCTGAAAATGTTCAAAGCCAGGCTGGATGGGGCCTTGAGCAACCTGGTCTAGTGAATGGTGTCCCTGCCCATGGCAGGGGCATTGGAACTAGATGATCTTTAAGGTCCCTTCCAACCCAAACCGTTCTATGATTCTATGAAACATCAGAGTCCTTCTGGCTGCTGAAAATGGGGTTTTCTGTTTTTTTGAAGGCATAGTCCAGGCTCTGTATCTAGAATTACAGAGATAGGTAGAAGGGATATGGAATAATATTTGTAGTTTTTGCTTAGTATATTTAGTTAAAAGCAGAAATTAGCCTAAGAAGAGTCTCTGAGATCTAGCCTCATGTATTTATACCTCCTAGAGTCAATCGGGGCTTCATTGCAAAGTGTAGGCTTGACATCTGGACTTAGTGCTAATAAATCCTCATCAAGAAGAAAATGGCTATAAAAGGGTAAGATGATTTTGTATATATATATACACACAGGATAAGTTCTTTTAAAAAGTTTTATTTAGGCAAAAGATTTGAAACTGTAAAATTTATGTTTGTATATAAGTGAAACTGTGGCCTTTGAAAGGAAATGTCAGCTGAATTTCTTAGCACTTATTGATGAAAATTCACATCTGTATCATAGCTTACTTGAACTTCCTGGAGAAATGTCATGTTTATTTCTACTGACACATAGCTCTGGCTGCATTTGCTTTTGCCAGTAATCACAATGCTTAGTTTTAAAGTGTAGTATTCTCATTGTAAAATTGCAACTTGTCTTCCTTCCAGCGTACTGAGAGCCATGAATTTGTGATGAATCTTTAAGTCAACCTGAATGATGGACATCTTCTCTCCTTGTTGAACTGGCTAGCAAATGGCTGAGCTCTTTGTTCTGCACAAACAAAATTGCTTTGTTAAATTTTCTAAAAGGCAATCTAATCTATCTTGTTGAAAATTAATATCATACATTCTTTACCTGAAGAACAGTATCAGACTTGTTCTTCACTGTACGCTTCTGGAGGTTTTCTGAAAAGTGTCTTGGTTGCTGTGTGACACAATCTGATATGGGAACTGAGGTTATAATGTGTGAGAAATGAAACTTCGTGTTCAGCAGAACCTAGCAGCCAGTCCCTAGATTCATAAATATGACAGTTAAATAATTTTTTATGAATAGACTGTAATAAAATTGTTCATCACAGCTTGCATTATTATCACACACTAAAGTTCTTATAATACCTATCCACACTAGTAAAGTATTACAGACATTCGGTGCTGTGAGTCTGTGTCTGGTTATTTCAGTCAGCAATGTATGCTTGAAACTATCCCATGGAATGGTCATCTGGTGGCCCCAGGGATCAGCTCCTGAAAGCTGTGAGACAGGGAGCCTTGGACAAAATCTGACCTTGAGAAGAAAGGCTCCTCTTAACATTCAGCAGATTTCCTGCTCATGTTCTCCATTAATCTTTATTATTTTTAAAGATAAAAAGTAAGAAACAGAGAAAAAGATGTAACTCTGCCATGTTTCTTGGTCTTATTGAGGAAGTTTTTCTACTCAAGGGATAAAGTTCCAAATAGTCAAATGTGTTTTAGTGTCGAACTCCCATAAAACTTCAGCATCTTAGTGTGTCTTGTCCCAAGATGTGTCACAATGTGAGTAAAGCCAGGATCCCACTGAATGGCCAAAATACCCCTTTCTATATTATTGCCAAGACCTTGCTACTGATACATATTATTCTACGAATTATTTCCTTTTTCTAGGGTTGACACTGCTCAGATGTTATAGTTACATCAATGAACTAATATTCTTACCTACAGAAGTAATGACGACTGTGAAATGAGTTTCATCTTGTTTTCCTGTCACGTTGTTGAAAGCAAGGCACATGTAATCTATTGTTTTCTGGGCCACTTTATCAGATACAACTTCCAGATGGGGTCCATATTTGATTACATGGGTGGTATTATCAGCCCTTTGAATCCACGAATAAATATTTGGTGGATTTGATTCTGCTGAGCAGTTGAACAGTATAACTTCCCCCAGGTCAACTGTAAACACTGCCCCTATATTCAGACCTTTATCTGATTTAACTCGAAGGCCATAAGGTCCATCTGCATTGAAAAAAAGAGAAAACACAGTGAAAAATTAAAACCAAAGTATATAATTAAACTTCAAATAGAATAATACCTCTAAACTTAGAATATTTAAGTTAGATGAGCCTTTAGAATGACTGGCATTGGATTCAGTCATTTCAGTTAAAAGAGTTTCAGCTCAATAACTTGCTCCATATTAGGGTTATCTCAGACTACACCCACTTAATACTGATCTAGTTCCTGTTTAGAGAAAAAGCACGGGTCTATGCATGGTTCAGAACGATAAAAACAAGGAAAACTGAAAAGAGTTGGAAAAGCTGTGAAGTAATGCATGACTTCTTCAGGAGCATATTTGACCTTTTTACTTTAATGCCTGACTTATTGGTATAAATAATTTCTCTACACCTTTAAAATGAAAGAATTAGCCTTGAAATATATAAACATTTACTGTAATGCTTTGTAGGATAATAATTCTTTGGGGAACTATCCAACATGTATAACATATATATTGGAGTGTGTCTTGGATAACTTCAGAAAAAGTTTCCTTAAATAACTGCTAAAATAAACTTTAACCTTTCCTTTAGTAGGCTTTTAGCATTTCAACATTTGTATGTTTCAAGAGTATGACTTGTGCTGAAAGAAAGCTATGTTTCTGAATATAATTAGAAGAGGCATATACTATCCAATAGTCATGCATTCATTACTCAGAAAATCGAGCAGCTAAATAATTTTAGGATAATGTTAATAAGAAAATGGGACAGCAAACAGTATATTTGCATACAATAAGAATATTTCCCATAGTATACTTAATAGGTAATTTGAGATATATACATATATATTATATCTTTACATGTGTGGTTATTTCTTAGTAGTAAGCTATTTGCAGTCTAATTTTAAGGAAGGCCCAGCATGATGCATAATATTCACTTCAGCATAAATTAGCACAGACTCCCTCTATGTGGCAGGGGTCAATCTAAAGAATCAAGGCATTTTTTAAACTCTAGATGCTGAGTTGCTTCTTCACAAGCTTTGCAGTTCCTTGTGTAGCCAAGAGGCAGCTGACCCTCTAATGAGCTTTTCTGGGAACTGCAGATCTCTCACCACAGCTCTGGCTCGGCTGACCTCACTTGGACTGAACTTTTCCATGGATGGGAACCCTCCCAGAAAAGCAGCCTCTTAGAGGGGCTTGTCTGTTACAGATATTTTCTTGCTTTTTTTCAGATGGGAAAGGAGAGGAACTGAACTTTGAAAAGTAAAAAAGCATGTTCCTGACTAGAAATAATGCTTAAGAGGTTTTACTTTCGTTTACGAAAATTACAGAGTGATTCAGTTTTCTTTTTTTTTTTTCTTAGAAGAATTAGCTTTTGTTTTCACTAATAATATAACCTTTGATATATATAAACAGAAACTAATCATGACAATAGCTGACTAGTCTCTGTGCCCCCCCACTATAGTGAGGGAGGGAGGCACTATAGTGGGAGTTTTGTCACAGGTTGCAAAATAATCAGAATTAGGTTTTGCTTTTTTGTCAGCATCGTAACACTGAAGCATAAATAGACAACTGTAACAATATAGCCACACTTTTGTGTGGAAGCTGCAAATTGAAAAAATCAGTATAAAATCACTGACACATGCTATTGGGGAAGTATGCTTGAAAAAACAAGGAAAGGTTTTCTTAAAAATAGTCAAATCTTGGGAAGGTCTGAAAAGTAGCATTTTTTGATGAAGCCATCACAAGTATCAGGTAACCCTTCTTGCTTTGCCTGGATCAGTCTTTTTCCTCATATACACGATTTCAAAGGAGGATCCCAAAAAGCAGATAAGTAACAATTTTTCTCTCAAGAATTAAGCATATTCTAGCTTTAGGAAGTCCCAAGGAAAGAAATCCCACTAATTTATTAGTTAAATTCAACGCCATCTGTACAGTATAGCAGTTTCTACTGCAGTCTGGAAATAATTTGTTTCTGGGTTATGCTACTGCAAAAGCCATGTTTTGGGGTGCCATATTACCATAACTGATGAAGAAGTGGAATAATATTAATAACAAATTAAGAACAAGGCAAAAGTCTTTCGATTCCCTGTAAGAAAACACAGTGACAGCCTTCATGGATCCCTGAGATCTACCACTCCTTTCCAGTATGTTTCTCAACAGAAATCTGCTACTTGTCTCAGTAAAGCCAGTTAACTAAATGACTTGTAAAATAATAAATCACCAGTTCAGAGTAACAATTTACTGCTCTGTGGGAATATTTCCAATTTCTATCACCGCAGGACTGTTACAGTTTCCAAGCAGATGGCAGGTATTTACTGTGAGTGATTCTTTTTTTTTATCATGCCCCATAACTCCCCCGCAGCAGTGACATATGGCACATAGAAATCCCAGGGCCTGTTCTGGATTGTTATTGACAACTGGGATCCGGGAGAGAAACTGCCTCTGCAGGCAGAGGTTGAACTGGATAATGTAACTTTTTATAGCTCAGGAAGTAAGAACCCAGTTCCCACCATTAATTTGGACCAGGATAGTAGCACAAATATTGCAGCTTTCATCATTGCATTGTTTGATATTAATATTTTTTTCAGAGTTTAAATTAAGACAATGCAAACCCTCAGTTCCAATGAAATAAAAAGTATGATCTAAAAAAGCAAATATTTAGAACCATATTTCCACATGTCGAGAAAAGTTGTATCTCAAGATATTTTAGTAATTCAAAATCACTCAAACAAAAAAAAAGATTCCAGAAATGTGAACACTGAAGTTACTTTAAAGTTCTCCAAAACAGTGGGTAAAAAATATGTTTCCAGTTTTCAACTTGCAAAAAAATTTCAAATTTTCTAGGAAATACACACAGTTGATTGAGGGAGGGATAAAGAGGTACCAGAACTGAGGCTGAAGGCCACACACTTTGTCACTGCAAGTGTCCGGGCATCAGTCCCTGCACTAAATGCTCTGAAGCTCTGACCTGTGTACAACCCATCAGAAAGGAGTTTTGCCACAAACAAAAAGAGCAGTCTGATAGGTACCAACAGTGGCAGATATTTTTCTAGCCTGATCTGATTTTATTGCATTGTAAGAAGTCTGACAGCTTGTGCTGGATAGAATGTCCTCAAGTTGTGTACAGGTATTCTTTGGAGAGGTATGTAAGGTGAGCATAGGAGAGACAACACATTGGTACACATGCAGCTCTCAATCTTAACACTTTAAGTACTTAACTGAGTTGAGAATGTGGCTGTACAAAAGAAGACCCAGTCAGATTTTTGGGTGATTTCATTTCCATTCAAAAGATATGACTAGAGTATGGCTTATTCTTTTGGCAGCATTGATCTTTATGCTTTTCCTGCTACTGCATGTTTCTCATTTCATGTGGAAAGCAAATGGTCCGTTCAGCTCTGATTTTGCTAAGCCAGATGAGTTCTGTGGGTCTCTTCTCCACTCCTTTCTGTTCTGTTTCTTTTCATTTCGAGATCAGTGCTCTGAGATGTGCAAGAACTGCACACAGAATCCATACATGTGGACTCATCTTCTGTCTGCCATTAGTATTCCCCTTATTTTCTTGTTGTAAATACTTTGCGAACACACCCTAGAATTACATATGTGTCTTTCTCATGCCTGAATCACACTGCCATTTCACACTGCCATCTTGACATAGATTTATTTTATCTAAATAAATATTTATTTTTTTTATTTACTAAAAGTGCATGCTTATTTATTTTTACTAGAAAATTTCATCCAGCTTCCACTCCTCTGTCAAAGTAATCCAGTCCCTCCAGCTTAAAGCCACAGGTGAAATGTGTTGATATACTCCTAATCTTTATGGTGATGTCATAATTGGAAATATTAAACAGAACTGGACTTGAAATTAACTTGAGGAAAATCACTAATACCAGCCCTTCAGCCTGGTACTTCCTGTATTTAGCATTTTCAGGTATACCCATCTGATTATTTATCAGAGCCACGCCTTCTTTATATTTGAAGATGTCTGTACTGTGGAATACCGTGGAAGTTCCTCTTTGAATTCTGCAGCTCAGACTCATCTTCTCAATTTCATAACACCAAGTAACATTTTATAATACTGTTGTAGGTTAGAGCACCTTTTGAATCCAAGCTCACATATAATTTTTTTTCAGATATTTTTCTGTTTGATTCCATAGTTAGAGGCACTCTTTCTACCCAGATCATTTATACAAAGGCAATTATAAATATTTAATATACTCACAATATATGGTTGGTGCAATTATCTCACTTTCCATTGCACTGACAGGGTTAGATGCCAGACAGCTGTAGTTCCCAGTGTCTTCTTTTACAACAGGAACAATTAAGACTGTTGCATTATTTGATGAAAAGGTGTAATTAGGGCCAGCAAGGAGAGGCTTCCCATTCTTCATCCACTGGTAAACTACCCTTGTACCTCTTTCCACAGTACATTTTAATGTAATATTCCCTACATACTCCACTACCCCTGAAGATGGTTCAGCATGTACAATTGGCTTTGTGACAGGAACTGTAAAATAAAGAGATAAGAAGAATTATAAAAGAGACGATGCAGTATATTACAATCTTCATTGTCAAGATTATACAAATAGCAGTCTTCATCCTTTCTGGAAAGCTCTTGGTGTTCAAACTTTGTTTATTAAATGTGGTTAAAGGTTGAAAAGAGAACTCTCTATTCTCACTCGGTGACTGTAAGAATTGTTCTAGTACTTAAACAAAACTAGACTGTTTATATTACTGGCAATACAAAGGCTGACAGCCAGGTATACCATGCCTTGCATCTCCTGCCTTGTTACCAATCCCACAGACATGAAAAGTGCAAAGCTGTACATTGCCCACAGTGTGTGACTTCCTCAGCATGTCTGCCCACAGCTTTGTTAACCACTGAAATATGATGTCAATTCAGTTGCGAGGATGGCTGCAAAGTGAGATGGGTATGGGATTTAAATGGCAGCTACAACATTTTCATGCTACTGTGTCATTCATCTCAGTGTTCTAAGACCAACAGTTGCAGGGGTCCCTCCATATAAGCCATAAATTACAGTAGCATCTTGCCATTGGTTTAGCTTATTAGCTTCTATTTCCTTTTTCCCCCTCTGCTCTCTACAAGGAGTAAAGAACAAAGAGGGAATGTCCAGATTTCCTTTCAATGAAAAAAAAAACCAACCCAAAAAACTAGTGAAATAATTCACTGGAATAAGATTTTACAGGGGGGAGGGGGCCAAACTATGCCCCCTCAAATCCCATTGTTGTCTTTTCTTTCTTTAGAGACACCTTGCCACAGTCCTCTAGTTTATAGGCAGCATAAAAACCTGAGTCAGCAAATAGTTACAGACTTCCTCAGGGAAAAAAGTATTGGAAAGTTAACACACCCTCATAACTGACATCACAAGAGGGCCTTATGAAACATTATTTTGAAAAAATTTGTCTAACTTACTAATAATTACTGGTTTCTATATTTCTTCAATTTTTTACTTATGATCCAGAAACACTCATCAATATATAAATTTTATTTCAAGATGACATATTGCAGGATTCCCTCTAACAGCAATAGAAAACAACATAACTTAATTGTTCGTCTGTATTAATCATATTGGATTAAATAACACACTGTTGTGGTTGGATACTAAGAATGAGAAGTTCAAAACTATTGCAATTTCATTTTTAGAATGAAAGTACTTTATTTGACTGACTTACCATCAACAGCTACTTGAATCTTTTGACTGGCAGCTATTGTCCCAGTTCCACGGACATTGACTTTTACAATATAATTGCCTTCATCACTGATATGCAATGGACTGATCATCAAAGATGCATTTGGTGGTATGAGGGTAAACTTGTGCTGATATTCCAAGTCTGGAACTACTGTTTGATTCACAGAGCCAAGCAAGTATTTTGGATTACTCTGAGGCCTTTCAAAAAGCCAAATTATCTGGATTTCAGAAGCTGTAGCATTAAAATTGTAGTCAACAGGGAGATGGAGTGCTTGGCCCTCAACACCATGGATGGTATGAGATGGAACTGTCAGCTTTAAAGCAGAACAAATACCTGCATAAAAATGAAAGAACAATCAAATAAGCAAACCCTGGAAACACTGGAAAACTCAAATGAGAAATTCTCACAGAGGAACATCTCTCATTGTTAAAGACTGCACATTTTTGTGTAAGATTTCAAGTAGGAAAGGACCAAACTCTCATTGACCTCAGTGATGTTAGATCTAGCTATAGAGCTCCAGCTTCAAAATATATGAAAAGCCAAAGGCAGGATATTTGTGATTTCTGAGCTTTATTGTTCAAACCCTGGCATAATGTAAAAGGTTTGCGTTTACCTTAATATTGAAAGTATTTTCCCTTTAAAATATTTCCAGTTTCTAGACCTCATACTGTCTAAGAATCTTGGATTGCAAACTCAGCTTTAAGATTTTTTTTTCTGGGTTTACTCAGCAAGAAAATTTTTTACTGTTACTTTTCCAGTTATACTGAGAAACTGACTGAAATTCTAAGAAGCAGCACGTTCATAACTTTGCCTGGTTAAAATGATATGTTGTTATTATTGTTGTCTGGATCACACACATAAGATGAAATTCAAGAACCAGAAACATTACTAAGCTTGCAAAGATATTCCAGTGCTAGGAAACTGCAGAATTAAGGTTTGCTGTCGATATGCACAAAAACAAAATTCTCAGACATATGATAAATTCTGTTCTCTGATAAATCTGCCTCTGTTATGGGGGCAAAATAGGCCGCTCCTGAGTTAATCTTCAGCTTTGCCACATTTTCATTTTAGAGCAGTTTTTCATGGTTTCAGTGTTAGATGCATTTATAGAGCATTATTAAAACTTCACTCTTAGGACTGAGTGTTCAGTTTCTACAGCACTCACAAGTACAGCAATGGTGTGAGCATTGTCATGAATTAATTGATTTTACAACACTATTATAACTAATAAGACTTCACAGATGAGGTATTTATGCACATAGAAAATTAACAGCAAAAATAGCCACTCATTTTGGATGACTCATTTGGCTTGATTTTTCAAAATACACCCAAACAGATTTTACTGTGTTCCAGGTGAAGCCCCTATTGACTTCAGTGACAGGTTTGAGCACTCAACTTTGAGTGCTTAGCATTGCTGAGAAGCACACTGCAAGTGCTAAGTCAAAACCCTTGTGAAAAAAGCAACCTCTTATTAGCAGCAACATGGAAAAAAAAGTGATTTAAGTAATCTGACCACCACTGCATAAGAGTGTACTGGGAGGTGAGAGAGAGAGAGAATGAACTGCTCAGGGCAGTCTGCAATGCTTTCACCATGCACCATCAATTCTTTCCCTGCTACTGAATGCCACCTTGTTGATGTGCTTCCCAGTACCTTTAACAAAAAATTAACTCTCCTGCTGAAGTACATAAACCCTCTACCTGGAAAGGGAGGCTATATGTGAAAAAGATGTGACTGTGCTATTAAAGTTTAATATAATGCAAAGGTAACTATAGGTTTTAGATTTTCTACCTTTGTATCATTTGTCTTTATGACAAGAAGACATTATTAGAGGCTCATCTGTGTCTCATTTCCTAGGTTATATAGCACCAAAAGACAAAAAAATATCAGTTCAGTAACATGATATGGTATCTGTCTTCAAATTTCAATATACAGCTGTTTGCCAGTTGAGCTAATAGCAAAGAAAGCTGTTACTGGGGATAAAGGTAAGGAATAAAAAGGGGGGAAGGGGTAGCAGATGCAGCACAACAAAATATAATGCCAGTTGTTAATGTTACAGGTACTCTGGGAAGGCATGAAAAGTATCAGAGTGGGTAGGGGTCTGGCCCATGGGTTGCTAGCAATGTTGTCCAGGCTGGTGCTGCACAAACCCATGTCAGATATACTAACTGTATTTCAGGAAAAAAATTCTACTTCTATGAAAACTCTGGTCATATTCTGTCCATTAAGGAGTGTGCTTTATAGAAAATACAAAGCTAGCTACAAAGTCTATCCCCTAAAAAATAATTCTTTGGCTGGTTTCACTTTTTATAAAGCTGAGTAATACTAAGCCAGGCAAGTCAGCTCTCAGTGTTTCTGAGGATAGGGCAGGTTAACCAAAGGAAAACAATCCCTTGGCAGAAAGATTGGCAAACCCATCCCCTCAGGAGCTAAAAAAGTGAGCAGAGGATTTCAGGTTTCACACTGATATGACAAGGATGGTCAGGGTTCAACTGAGATGAGAGAATGGGACAAGAAGAGAGGAGGAGAGTAGAAAAAATGTGAGAGACTTAAGTGAAGGATGCACAGGAGAGAGATGTTTACATGCTTAGCTTTTCCAGATGAAAAACCTGAAACAGATGAAACACATAAAATTGAAGCCTCTTTCCCTAACCCTTTTTAATATTAGAAGTATTTTCTCTTGAAATGCATATTTGTGGCCTGCTGTTCTTGAACCGTTTTCTAATGCTGCCCAACTCTTAGGGGTGTGCTAGAATCTGGTAAATGGGAGATGAGCTTTGATGGTTGTTGTAACATTTTTCAGAGGTCAATTCCCTCCCTGTGAATCGTACAGTACAATTCTGATTTAAGCTGCTGTTGTCTATTTGATAAAAAAGTGTAATTCCTCTGTAAAATCCTTCACAAAACACTTTATGTTGGAAATACAACCCATCAAATACATTTTGTTTATCAAATTTCTTAGAATGAAGTCAAAACCATCTCTCAAACACTGACAGATCTCTAAATGGTCAATTAAAAGGTCTCCCCATGTCCTTCCTCATTCTTGACACATGACATTGCTTGATTTTTGTGTTTTTCTAGCTGTCAGTAAGAGATTATGCTGTAGGACAAGAAGCTGGTAACAGCTGCAGAGTAATCATAAAATATGTATACCAAGTAATATTTCTCTCAGATCTGTTTGTGCAGAAAATTAGCAAACCCCAAGCAGGTCTAGTGAGCACAAGGAAAACTGATACCACCGTAACAGTAGATAAAGTAAGATAAAGGGAAATGTGGCTGGACACTTGGTTTCTTCTCTGTCAAAAAATGTAGGGATTGAAACCATGAATTAATTTGCTTCTATTTGATTCATAGGTAAAAGTGGCTCCATGTAACAGGCTGGAAAGACATTCTGAGCTGCAGTTAAGCAAATTCTTTTAGCAAAGAGCAAAGGTAGTCTGGGAAGAAACCCCATTTTCCTCTGGATTCTGTTTGGTAATGGCTTTGGGTAAAGCCCTGCTGTGCTGGGGCAATTTTGTGAAGTGCCACCAGCACACAGGAGCTGCTCTGGGGCCTGCAGGGCCAGGGGCAAGGAGGCTGGGGCTGGGAGAAGCTTTTCTTAGGCACTGGTGCTCTGCCTAAGGTGATGGTTTTACAAGAGAGATGCTGGGAGACTTTGGGCTTTCACAGAGATCAAAACTTTTGCAGTCTGGAATATTAAACTAGTTTCATAAGTTTTGATTTTTAGGTAAAACTGAGGACTGCCGTGACTAATCCTTGAATTAATGTAAATAGTGAAATCAAGTCAATGTGCCAAACTCTTCCTTCTTTCTCATCAGGCAAAAATTCCATATAATTTAAGACTTTCTCTAGGAGCTTTCTAAATACAATACACATATCTCCAAGATGGTGAAATGCTGAAAACTAGCTTTTGTATAGTACCAGTAAGGCAAGTGGGTTGTACCAAAATGACCTCCACTGGGGGCTCAGTGATCTGTGCTTTGCTTCCATCTCACTTTGCTATCAGTAGTATTAGCAAGCACAACAGAATCCTTGTTGACATAAAACAATGGCTGCATTTTTAGCTTAAATAAAAAGCTATGACATAACTTTTGAGTTTATGGCATAAACTGAAACCCGCTTAGCGAGGTTTTATAGGTTTTTTTTTTCCAATTTAACATGCATGTCTCCTTGTCAAAGTGAGTTTGGATTCTCAGCTGCTTTTCACCACTATTCATTTAGCTCTTCAGCTCTAGAAAACCCCCAAAGTTGGTATAAAATGTCACTAGGTCAGTGATAATGGCTGTTACACTTTTTGCAAATCTGTTAATTTATGAAAAAACTTAAAAAAGTAGAAAAAAAAATGTATAATGGACCAGGGACTCTGCAATTCCTATACCCCCATTTATAATATCAGGTGAGACTTCACCAATTTGGGATTTTTGCCTAAGAGCTTTGTTATTGAACCCCGAATTTTAGCCTCAACATCTGCAATGGCCTTTGTGTCATGCCCCTGCTACACCTGATTCTTGTCCTGATATGAAGAACAGGCTGTACATTTCCAGTACTGGGAAACATTCATGCTTGAGAAAGGGCATATGGTGAGAGTTCCTGGTGAATAAATGTGAACTCTAAAGCACTCTACTGGCATATCAGGATCTCTTGCTGAATTTTATTAAAAAAGTGTCTGGTAAAGTTGCTAATGCAGATAAAGCCCATATTCACTGTATTTTTTATTAACCAGGGTTTTAATTTTTAAGGAAGAAATCCAATAACCTTCATATAAAACTGAAATTGTTATGACACTAAAACTTATGACAAAATATTTAGCTCAAAATCAAGGAAACCATGAAACTGTATATGAAATTCACAAAGAAGATAAAAGAACAAATGTCCTTGGACATGAATGAGTAGAGGATAGACTACATTTATGACAGTATACATTCCCTCCGTTGATATTTACAAAAACAATATAGAAAAGGGAACTACAATAGTTTGCAACAAGTTTTTCTAACATTTGATCACAAGATATTCCTATCAAAGTGCACAGAACATCTATTTTTTATCAAGTGTATGGGTAACAAATCTATGTTTATGAAAACTGCACCCCTATATCAAACCAATGTACTATTAATGGGAAGATATTCTTCAGTTGACTGAAAGCTTAAGTTAATTTTAATGCCAAGTATATTTAAATATTAGATATAAATTCTCCTTATTAGCTGTAAGGCACAATAGTGAACTAAAAAATAAGGATTAAGCAGTGTCTCAACATAATGCATTTTTAAAGAGATGTGTAACATCTTTTCTATAAGCTTTGGTTCTGGATCTGTTCAGCCTTACTTGTAAAATAATGTATATACTAACAGAATATGATAATATATTTGTAACCAATGACCACATTCTATATACAGATTATGTATAGCACTGACTTTTGTCATTTCCTGAAAGTTTATAGCTCCACTCATAAAGTGATACTACCTGATTAAAAGCTTTAGGCTACATTCTTGAAATGAAAACACCTGAAATTAATTTTGAAATTAAAACAACAGAAATATCTTTAAATTTAGGAGTATAAAACCAAATCATGTTTCCACAGTCAAATTTATTTCCACAATCAAATATAATTAATTGTATTTCTTACCTACAAGCAGAAAATATATTTTGCACTGTAAGTCCCAAAAGAAGTTGGCTAAAGGGCTCCATGGCAGCATCCTGTCCCACACAAATCCCACTTCCTTCTCAGAGCTAAACCAGGGCTTGGACCTGCAGCTGCTGATTTATTTGCTAGGGAAATGAGCAATGAGTTAACAGGCCCTATCCCGTCCCCTGCCTTATGTGATTTGAATATGTGTATACAAAGAACAAAGGGAGTGGAGCACCTGTTAGATGAGCACCCATCTTCATTGCCTCTGAGTTTATGGTCATCCTTCCCAGGCAGTCACAGCAAATAGAACACAGAATGTAATAGATGAGGCGCAGAATACAAAGTACATTGAATTAATACAAATAAGTGAATGCACTCATTGTACAGATGATGAAGGCATTAACCTCCTCTAGTTACAATTTTATAAAAAATAACTGTGCTGCTGGATGGTTTTGCTTATTTCAAAGTAGTATTCAGAAGATTTAAAAATTTTTTTACAGTCTCTCCTGTTGTAAAAAATATTGAACAACTATTAAAGAGCATTGTTTAGATTTTTTTCTAGCACTTTCTAGCTTGTAACTTTTCTGTCTTTTTTTCCTCAAGTAAGTGTAACTTGTTCCCTTTCTCTGAACAACATGTAATGTGACGTGTCTATCAGGCATCTTCTAATAAAGAATCTTGTGGCTAGAGTGGGCAGTTTACTACAGTTGTTGAGTTAGCTGCTGCTTACTGTTTATTCTGCTTTAACTTACATGGGTTTAATTAATGTATGATTTGGATTCAGTCCAAGGCTGTCACTCACTGTACAAATCTAATCAGCAGCAAACCAGGCAACCTCCCGCAGTTCCATGTGCAGTAACAGTTTGCAATAGCAAATATTTGCATTGATAGGGATGGTTTATCCATATAAAAACAAACTAAGTTTTCAATGTATAGTACTTAGGCAGGCTGTTATGGATCAACAAATATTAGGCTAGACTATATCCTGCCTTGTGCAGAAGGGACTGGTAGCAAAAAATTGCCTCCCCCTCACTGCAAGGTGCTAACCCCCCCCCCATAAGAAGGGCTGAACACTCAATTTTTACCTGAGTTAAAGGGAAGTGAAAATATCCAAGTTCCTTGTGGATTTCTTAGCAGCTCAGTATAATCAAATGCCAGAAACATGAGGGTTATTTCAGGCTAACAAAAATGTAGGCATAGTGGTCCCACAAGAAACAATATCACCACCTAACCTGAACCACTAAGATGGTATTTTGCATATTCCCAAAAGTTTCCCATGTCCTGCCCCTCCTGAATGCTGTTGCTTATAACCTGCTTAATCCACTGTCAGCCAGATATATCAAATAGCAACACTTTATAAAAACTGACTTTGAAATCACTATCTACATGGTTTCAAAATGTAGTAAAATATTGGTCACAGGTTCCAATTAATTTCCAAATGAAATTATACGAGCTTTCACTTTGGAATAAAGACTTTGTTGGTGTTTTAAATGCCCTCTCTAGGCAAAACAAAATGAAACAAAACAAAACAATAAAATATAATAAATCAAATAAAACAAACATATTAGCAAAGTTACATTTTTCAAGTGTGTCCCCCTTCTTGCCATCATTTGGATGTGTCCTTGATGTTATTAACATGCTGGAATTTTTCACACTGATTGACTTACACAAAGAGAGCTAAAAAAGTAGTGTTTTTTCCAAAGAAATATATGCTATTGAAGTTTCTACATAAGTTTCTGCTGCTTGTTAAATGACATTCAATGAAGCTTCATCCATTTATTTTTAATAGCAGCAACTATATTAAAGCAACTTTATTTGCAACAATAAAATTCTGAATATTTTCAGTATTTCTTCAAATTTTAGTTAGGTTACTACTAATAAGTATCTTTGCTATGTGCTTAGCTTGTTAGAGGTTCTTCACAAAAATAACCATGGATTATATTCCCAAGGGTAGCCAGAAGTAATGAATTCTTCCTAAAGAACACAGGGAGGGGACGACTGGTCCAGACCTTCCCAGGTTCAGAGGACACCCACTTCTAGCTGTCACACCACACAAGTTATAGGCCAGCTCTGGGGCTAAGTAGTAACAGGACTGTTACTAAATGGGCTGATGTGATTTATGGGCAGATTCCAGTAATTCCAAAAGGAAGAACAGCATTTTCTGCAGGTACTGCTGTGCTGCAGTAGGTGTGTGTCGTAGGCTTATTATTGAAGGTCCTCTCCAGTTAAGCAAAGACAATAGGATAAATTCATCAAAAGCTATAAGCTTTTCATTTATTTTAAAGCTGAGATCTATACAACCAAAGTGCAGAGGTACACCCGCCGGATTTGGTGATGCAAAACTGCATCAGTTGTGAACAGACTCAATGCCCTTGTGGCTTAACACCCGAAATAACCGGAGGCAAACAAAATGCTCGTCATCCAAATGCATTTCCTAGGCAGTCTGTCTCTTTAGACAGTGACTCATTCCATCTTCATAGCTAAAGGTTTTCAAACTGGAAACAAGCAATCCTCAACGTTCAAATAAATACTCTATAAACACCCCTCACGCCCTAGGGAAACTCTTGGCCTGCTGGGCCACCAGTGTCAGCAGAGGCACTCGTGGATTTCCAGGTAACGAAGAGGCCAAGGCAGAAGGCAGCTTCCCATCGCCCGGGTTCAGCAGCGATTCCAAACACCGAATTGACAACTACCAGCCGCTCTCACGGCCTCTCCTCCTCTTGAGGCCCAGTTCCGCCTCCCCGGACAGAGGCACCTCCTAGAGCCACCGCGGCGGCCCTGCCTCCATCCCTCCCGCCCTGGCTCCCCGGAACGGCCTCTGGCCCGCCCCTCAATCCCCTCACGGCACCACCGGCCCGGCCCACCCCGGTTCTGGCAAAGAAGAGCCGCCTCAGCTGCCGGCGCCAGCCTCCTCCCTTCTCCCGTGCCCGCCCTCCCGGCCGTGCTGACGGGGGTTGTAGTTGGCCCCGGGACTACCGGGACTACCGCTCCCAGGGAGCAGCGGGCGGGCCCTGTCAGGTGGCGGCCAACATGGCTTCCCCGTGCTCGCCGGGGCCGCAGCCCGCTGCCGCGCGGGGCTGCTAAGCGCTTTCAGGGCGGTACCGGTACCGGTACCATCATCATCATGCAGAAGATCAAATCGCTGATGACCCGTCAGGTGAGGAGCTCGGGTCGGGAGGGCAGGGAGGGTCCCGGACACCCTGCTGGACCTCCGGGAGGCGGGCATCGCCCTCAGCCCTGTTTGTGAGGAGAGGGAAGTCCCGGGGTGCTTTCGCTCTTGCTACTCATGCATCGAGGTGGTGGTTAAGGATTTTTGTTTGTTGTTTTATTTATTTATTTATTTATTTATTTGTGTCTTTAAACGAAGAACTGGAAGAAAGCAGAGGTGCCGGCACATAGCTTGTGCGATGACAAATTTCCCTTTAAAGATGACCCGACTGGTCTGTGCCAATTTTTTTTGTCTCACGGACAGTTCTGGAGGGCTGGGCCGTGGAAGCTTTGTCTGAAGGATCGGAAGGAAAGGGAGACCCCACACTGTGGGGGTGCCGGGGCAGTGTTTGGGTGGGGTCATCCTGAATGTGGGTACTGATGTGTTTGTGTTAGCCCTCCCCTCCATCCCAGTTGTCTCCAGGATTATGTAGATCTAGTCTACACTGGGACCAGTAAAGGAGTGTATGAGAAAAACATTTGGGTCATTCCCATACATGAAGTATCTCTAAAATGAAGCCTCTTTGCCCTTGTGTCTAAATTTGAGAACTTAAAAAGTCACGAGTCACCCACCACACCAGATATTACAGATACAAAACATTATAGGAAAGTCAGAAACTGAACTTTTTTTTTTCCTAAGCTATGTCCTCAGAGTTGTGATGCTTAGGTTAGGAGACAGGGCTTAAAAATGGACACTGGCATGGAAGCTTAGTTTCCAAATTAATGTTCCATTCCCCTTCATCGTTGGGGTAAACAGTTTTCAGCTTGACTAAAAGGAGTCGTTCCCATGATTGCCCAGTGTGGAAATGTTGTGGTCTGAAAATGATGCAACTTCCACAATTTTTAGCCTTTGGACAGAATAAGTGCTATTTGATAAGTGAAAGTTTTTACAGTTTATGAAGACAAGCTGTTGTTACTTCAGATTTTTGTGAAGATGTGTGGAAGATTTCATGTGAAGTTTCAAAAGCTGCAGCTTTGAGTTGCTTTAGTTGTTTGTTACCTTGAATTTCCAGTGCACAGAGGTGAGTCACCTTTGGTGGTGGTAACTGGAAATGATATTCAAGGAAATCAGAGAAAACCAAAAAATGAAGAAGTTTTGCATCCTAGGAAGATGAAACAGTAGTAAAATGTAGTAGCTAGCTCTGAAGTGGTGAACTTGTAAGACATTTCATCATTTTCAAAGGATAAATACAAACTTTTCTCATCATAAACTCACATAGGAATTGCATACATCCTTTTGTTTCAAATAAGGTGTAGGTAAACAGGGCCTGAAAGGAGTACTTGGAAACAGTACTGTTGGCATCAGCTGTAAGAGTAGGAGGGAAGCCTGCCTGAAACTCGTGGCTCATGTGAGCACCCTGAAGTCTCAAGGGAAGTTGGAGTCAGAACCAGATCTGAAATGTCAATGTTTAGACCCACCCCTGCCTAGGGAGATGGCAGAAAATGGGCTAAGCAGCATATTCTGTAGTACTGTGTGTTGAATATTCAGCAAACACATACTCAACTGTTTAATTGATGCTTCCTGTACAAAGTTTCAGTCTTCTAGAATATGTTCTATTAAGTGGTTTTAAAATTAATAATTATATAAAGTAGCTAATGTGGATTATGTGTCTTTAGAGATTTTCTTTTTCAGTCCTAATAGTGTTATATGGTAAATAGACAAATATGCCATCACGAAAAATAATATAATTTTGCTGCAGAGTAGGTGGCACTTAACTTGAATTCAGTTCTCTGATTTCATTAAACCATTAAGTTAGTGAAAGAAAGTATTTTATGGTTTTTGAACACATGCATTTTAAAATACTAAATAACATCTGGAAGTTGACAGGAAGGTGTAAATGAACTGAATGAAGGGAATGTTAGTGAGCTGAACTGAAAAGATAGATATTGCAGCATAAAGTTGGAAATGTATAGATGTTTGAGGAGCATAATTTATATGCCAAGTCTTGCTTTGATTTTTATGGGATAAGGTCTTAGCTTTCCCATCTCATGTCAGTGTAATTTATTAAAGGACTTGTAGGTATATGTTCAACAACAGGTAAGACTTGTGTGGTTTGATTGTAAGATATCCAAAGTACATCAATTTACTGACTATTAAAATTTTTTTGAAGGGTCTAAGAAGTCCCCAAGAGAGTGTCAATGACCTCAGTCCTATTGAAAGCTTTCGGATTCCTACTAAGGTATGATACACAGTCCATCCACTCACACTCCTGTCAATTTTAGTTTTTTATCTTATAGTTAGGTGACACTTGGTAATGTGTGTTTGTTTGTTTGGGTTTTTTTTAAACACTTAGTTTGTTATTGCTTTTTGCTGGCCTCACTACTAAAATTATGACAGCTGACTCTTGTCTCACAAGTCATGCTGAATAATTGGGTGTGAAGGAATAATTGTTACCATATTTGACTGCTCCTTATACCCTGCTGATTTGAGTGGATGATTCACAAGACTTGCTATGGGTATTGTAAATTATTTTTTTCCTAATCTGGACTTTGCCTTTAACCAAGGAACTATTTAAGATACTGATTTGAATTTACAATAGTTTTTAAAAACCAAAATAATAAAACCCCTGGTGTTTATTTGTCTCTGTATAAGTGCTGTGAAATATATTGCTTGTGCTGAGGCAGATCAGAAAGTCTCTAGTACTGTATATTTAAAAATTATGCAATAGTCTCTGAATTGGAACATAATACTCTGTTAAGCAGGGGCAAATTTATTGATTTTGAAGAGTGAAAGTATTAAATGGCAGCCATGTTGAGAAAACAGTCTCATCTCCACGGCTTAGATTTCAAAATTGCAGATTCCTGACACCCACTGAGCATCCAGTTTCAAACTGTCTTTTTTGCCAAGTTGTCTGTCCAGGGAAAAGTAGATGTTGGGTATCTCAGCTCGACTTCTGTTCTTTAGTAGTTATAGATGCTGTGTGTCTGGTAAGACTATACCTCATATCAATAACAGTGGGAAAACAAATACCTGTCAATAGTTTGTAATTTTTTCCTACATTCTTGTCAAATATTTGTACTGTGAAAACATTATCTGCATCTGTTCTGCAAACAGAATCTTATTGTAATTATGAATCGTGTGCCTGAAAAGACAAGATTGTGTCAACATTAGAACTTCTCACATGATTATTTTTTTAAAAGCTTATGAAGTTAGGGTATTATTCTCTTATGAGCCACAGAATAAGACTTTAATATTTTTCAGTCTTCTATTATGTTTTTTTTCCCTTTTAAAATGCTTTCAGTCACTAGTTCTCATAATTCTGAGTTGCTTGTATTGCCTTTTTCCTTCTCAACAAGCAGTACTGAGTGAGACTCTTACCAAGTTGTATGACTATGTGATTAAATGAAAACATAATATCTTAAGAACCTTGAATTAAAATTACTGTGTTTTGATCAGTTTAACTCCTGGCTATGGTCTCAAGCCATTTAGGATGGTAACTTCCATCTCTTTACTTTAGGAGGAAGGATTTATATTGTCATGCTTCCTTATCTTTGTGAAAACCTTTATGATAGGATTTTTACTTTTCAAATAGTGAGATACAGGATGAAGCACTGTAATATGTGCCCTGACACTGCAAGCATGGATTTGGATACTGTATTGAAAACAGGATTTTTTGGGGTAGGGAGGAAGAGATAGTGTCTGTGTTTGTAATTGTCAAGGAAATAAGGTTTCAGTATTGTACAGAAGGTAAAAGTCATTGAACTTCTAGATACTGGTATTTGTTTAGAACTGAAGCTGTATTCAATGCCATGGCAATGTACTGATGTCACAAATCAGAATTATAATTGTAGGCTCAAACAGCTTTGCTGGATATAACCTAGTGCCCCATAATAATTATTTTGTAATAGTGAGCAAGTTTGGTAAAGGGAATTCACTTTTGAATGCAAAAGTAAAGACTAAATAAAATGTGCAGATGTTTGAAGGCAACAAGTAAAAGCATAGTTTCATGCTGTTGCAGAGGGCCATTTGAAAGCATGTTGCTCTCTGCTGCCACATTTTAAGAACTCGTTTTGTTTGAGTAACAAAAACCTCAAGCTCACCAACCAAATACTGTTTTGATGATAGAATTGTTATCTCACAGTTCTACATTCAAAGTGGTATCTCCAGGTTGATTTAGGACAAGTGTATCTGAAGGTTTCAAAAGCTGAGTTAAAGCTACAGAGAGTTATACAGAATGAGGGGCTGTGGAGCCAGCATGAATTGCTGGAAAGAGCACAAGCTGCTGTTAGATAATGCTAACTCTAGGGACAAAAACATGCTTTTGAAATGAGGAACTGTCACACTGTTTTGGAGGTCAAAGGGGAAATCTGGAGCACAGAAAGCAGAATATGTTGATGTTGCATTCCCAGAGGGGAAGACCAGCAAACTTGTTCTGGGTCTTGTTATCTGAAAGTTGTTGATTTGCTGATCAGTAGCTTGTTGTCAAGCATGTTAAAGTGATGACTATGCTCCTCAATTTTTTATTTTTAAACAATGAAATTATTTGGTACATGGCTATTTTACAGAATATCTCTGAGTGTATGCACTCACAATAACCAGTACTCCACCAAGTTCTGCAACTATCTTGAAAAATTTCAGTTTGTTTCCTTCACAGGAAGGCAAGTCCACCAGCAAACTTATTTTACTTTCTGTTGTAATATAGACTCACACTGACAACTTGGGCACACAGAGAACAAAGCATGTAGTATTTGAAGTCTGTGATCTAGCCTACAGGTAAGGCAAACCTGAACTACAGGGCAGACTTTCTACCAGAGAAAGTTGTCTGCAGAGGCATTGCCTATTTTTTTGATTGAGATACCTTACTTCATCTGTGTGCCTTGATCACTGTGGGGAATTATAATTCTTTTTGAACTATTCTGTTACTGTCAGCTTTGTTGTCTCCCAAGCTGATAAGAGTTTTGTTTAGTAAATTCTGTTCACAAAAGGGGTAGGTATTTTGTACATTTGAATTCAAGTGTGTGGGTTTAATAATGAGTTGATTTTGAATTAGTTTATGTTTATCTTGATGATAATCAGCTCATACAAAGTGTACAGATATTAATTGACTTTGTGGGTCATGATGGTAAACAACACTGGAAGTTTATTTTTAAATGCTTTTTTTTACAGATAGAGAAGTGTGGCTTGCTCAGTCTGTGTGGGTTTCTATTTCCCCAACAGTAGCTGAGTGCTTTTCAGGAGTCCATTAAGCAGTGGTGTGACTAATATCTTTTTGATGGATCAGGCTTTGTTGTTCTCTCCAGGAGAGAGGAGAATTGTTTTCATAGTGTGATGTTTGTTTTGGTAGAGCGAAGGTAGAGAAGGTTCTGGGCATTTCATGAGAAATATAAGGGAATATCACAAAATTCTCCATGGGGCTGTCTTCCCTAGATGTGGATTAGCTAGGGGTGGGGGAAGAAATTTTCAGGTGAGTTTATAGATGTGGCTATAAGTATATTATGAGATGTATATCATACATACATACATTTATATGCATAAAATTAAAATATCAATATAAATTTTTAAAATATATTTATTTCATGGTGGTAGGATGCTGCAATGTATTTGATCATTGAATCTATTGAGCAGGGCTCTTATCCTGGTGCTTCGTTTTAGCTTTTAATATGGGTGTAGCCAAGTTCAGAATGGAAGGATATAAATTGATAGCATATTTACTGGTGTGGCTCTACTTCATGACAGGGAGAGGGAGGCTGTGTCCTTTTGGCCTCTGGCATAGTCTCTGTAGAGGTGTATTGGCTATTTCTTACCTTCAGCTTCTAAGTAGGTTGGAAACCTTCTAGTTTTTTTGTTTGTTTAGGGCTTTTTTGTTTGTTTGTTTGTTTGTTTCCCCTCTGAGTAGCATCAGTTAGCTTTTTGCAGTGCTCTAAAGTATTTTGGTTCACATTGACTAGAGTGGAGAAGATGTTTGCTTCAACTCTTTGCCAGGAATGCTTCATTTATCAGAGCAATGTAGGTTTTGGTGTTACAAGCAGTGTAGAATACAAGGAGAGCAGGTGTGTGATGCGTTACAAAATAGCTAGGTAAGCCATCTAAAACTTGCTGAACTGCTTTTCGGATAAGACTGCAATTAAATTACTCGTCTGAAATTTATTTCAAGAATTTTGCCACAGGCTCCTAGACCTGTAAACTTCTATTTCCATAGAACAGGAAGACAAAATTATGTGTGAAGTGTATGGACACAGACACTGCGTTTTATTTAGTAATGGCTTCTGCAAGTACACAAAGCTGTCAGCAGATACTATTTTTCTTTTTTTTTTTTCTTTTTCTTTTTTTTTTTCCTTTCCACAGGAACTGTCTTTCACTGCTTTCACTGATCTATTTATGTGGCATTATGAAAATCACAGAGTGTTAGGGATTGGAAGGGACCTTGGGAGACAATTAAGTCCAACTCCCCTGACAGGTCTGGAGTTCATAAAGACTGAAGCAAAGAAGTTATTGAGCAACTCTGCTGTCTCTGCATCCTCTGTTATCAGGGCTCCGGTCTCAATTAACAGTGGGCCCACATTTTCCCTATTCTTGCTTTTACTACTGATATATTTGAACAAGATCTTGTTTCCTTTTACTTTCTTTGCTTGTTTTAGTTCTAAAAGGGCTCTGGCCTTTCTTGTTGCCTTCCTAAATTCTCTGACAACATCCCTATAGTTCTTCTAAGTGACAAGTGCCTTCTTCTATGAGCTGTAATTTTCTTTTTTTTCATGAGATGTTCTTCAGAAGCTCCTTGCAGGTCTCTTCCCACCTCTACCTGTTTTTTCACTCAAAGAAATGCACCTATCTTGAGCTTGAAGAAAGCGATACTTAAAAACAGGACAACTTTCTTGGGGTCCCTTTTCTTCCGTAGTCTTAGCCCATGGGATTCCTGCAAATAGATACTTAAAGAGTACAAAATCAGTCCTTCAGAAGTCCAGGGCTGCAATCCTTATTGCCCTTTTTCTTCCTTGTAAAACACTAAACTCCACCATGTCATAATTACTGTCACCCACGCTGTTCCCAACCTTAGTGTATCCAACCAGACCTTCTTTATTTGTTAATACAAGGTCCAGCAGTACACTTCTCCTCATTGCTGCACTAATCATAACCTGAAAGGAAGAATGTTTGACAGGATAAAATGTCTTTCCATGCAAGTATAATCCAAAGTACTGGCAAAAAACCCAAAACAAAACAAAGAAAACCACCCAAAACAAACAAACAAACAAAAAAATAGCACATTTGGCACCACAAGTGATGCAAGTTTTATGTTGGAGGTCAAGTCTCCCACTGAGGAAAACTTGGAAAAATGTATAGCCCATGAAGGAGCAGCTTAGATTGCTGTGTTGGCCCCATTATTACTTGAGGGCTCCTACTGTGTGAAGGTGTCTGCCCTTAGCCTGGGCAAGTGAGTTGAAATTAGTACTTTGAGGTGCACCTTGCCAATGTGTTGCTCTTCTTGAGTAGACTGGCCTTGAGCATGTTAGTTATTTGAAACTAGCAGAGCATGATAGACTGGAAGCTGTAGTTTATCAAAGCATAAAGTCTGGTGGCACATGGTGTAATTTATATGGGAGCTTAAGTTGATCCTGGAGAGTTATTCTCATTAAAGTACTTTTCTAGAAATAAACTGCTTTTCTAGAATAAACAAAGAAAAGATAAAAACATGTGCATTTAATATTTTCCTAGGTACAGTTTGGGCAATAAACACTGAGATCAATCATTCTTCTGAGAGAGGACAGAATAGCCTTTTAGTAATTTTCCAAACCCCATCAACGACAGCTTTATTTCTGTGCTGAAAACTGTGGTTGTTTATAAAGACAGAAAAGTCATTGACTATGTTTCATTGAAATTCTAGTACTCTAAACAACCCTCCCAACTTATTACCATGTGCCTCTAACTTCAGAGTATGTGTCCACCATGGCTTTCTTAAGACATCTTCAATGGGTTTCAGTCACCACTGATGTATGGTATCGACGGACTATTTCATCAATATGACAAGATACCAATAATCTAGAAATTCAAACAATCCTGAAGAATTCTTCTTGTATTCAGTTTTTTTGTTGTTGTTGTTTAGTTTTGTTTTTTTTCTTTTAAGAAACAATGCTGCAGAAACTTTTTGCCAAAAATCAGTCGAGAAATTAGATGATTCCATTTGCAGTGGCTCAGTGGACAAATTAGGCTGACCGTGTTCCCTGTCTGGGATAATTTTTAATTTTAGTTTCATATAGCTCTAATCATACAGAATCACAGAATGTTAGGGATTGGAAGGGGCCTCTGGAGATCAGATAGTCCAACTGCTCTGCCAGAGCAAGTTCCTCAATATGCTGTAAGATGTTAAAGCTAATTTATAGAGGATGGATGTGCAGCACAAAGCTGCCATTTGTTGGGGAGTTCAAAGGAAAAGGAATATTTGTTTTAAAGGACAGGCATATGTATGGTTAGAGAATAGCTTCATTGTTTTATAGATGCAATTATTGCAAGAATAGGGTGCCACTGAATCTGAATTGTGTGTCATCTGTCAATCCATGCACTCTCAGGTGATGGTAACTTCAAAACCATAGATTAAAAAGTTGAAAAAACTCTAACGTGCCTGCTTTTCAAGAATTTTTTTCATTCTCATCCCTCACAACCTGCCCTCCTCTCCTTTTTCTCATGTTCTTAGTAAAGCAGAAATTTAAGATGGAAAGGTGTGAATTGTGTGGCTGGAGATGAAGGGATGTTTCTGCCTGCCTGGACTCTTGCCTGTCTCTTCCCTGCTACCTTCTTGCCAGTGCCACCTCCCCTCAGTGCCACCTCCCCTCAGTGCCACCTCCCCTCAGTGCCACAGCTCACCCAGCCTTTGCCTTTCAGCAAGGTGCTCTTGTGGCTTAGGGCGTCATGAACCTGTGCTCGCCAAGAACAGGACTGTGCTCAAAACAGCTGAAACGCTTTGTCTGAAGAACAGCATCGTTTTGCTGTTGTTCTTTACAGTTACGGTGTTATTTACGTCCATGATTTCCTCATTGCTCTCAAGTCTGTTGGTGCATCCCTTCCTCCACGCCTTCCCCGGCTCAGCCTGCTGCCGGGTGCCTGTCGTGGGGAGGGGGTTGCCGCTCCCACCCCTCCATGCCAGGCCGCTTTCTCCGTTCTCCAGCCGCCGCCGGGAAGCCTTGGTGGCAGTGACTGAATCGGGTGTTTCCAGGCCGTTCCTTTGCGCAGCTCTGAGGCTCTGGCGGCCTCAGGAGGCCTCAGGTAGGCGGCTCCTCGGCGCCTTTTCCTCGGGTTACCAACTCTGCCCCGTTCCGCCTCCACGCCGCCTCCCACCTGCAGCTTCGCCCGCGCTCCAGCGGGTGGCGCCCGAGCACCGCCCGGCGGCAGCGGTGGGGAGGGGGTCCGGGTCCGGGTCCGGTTCTGGGCCGGGTTCTTGGCCCTGGGCTGGCGGCGTCCCGGCCTCCCTCTCCTTTGGCCTTAACCGTACCTGCTCATGTCACCGAGGCCGTCCCACCACTCAGGATCGCGAAATCCGCTTGAAATCCGGTTTTCTCTGTGATTTTTGCCCCTCTTTTAATTTTTTTTCTTTTGTGTGTGTGTGTGTGTGCTGCTTTTTCCTGAAAGAGGTTTATAGGAGAGCAGCATCTCCTTTTCCGATGCTCTTCCAAACTGTTCACTCATCACCCTTTGTCTGCCTCTGTGTAGAGAATCATCACCTTACCTTGTATATAAAATATGACTTTGCCTCATTATTTGTAAGCCTTAGTTCAACTGATGTACTAAACATGCTAGTTAGTGGTTGTCTGGCCAATTAATCTTAAGTGATGCCTCTAGCTGGTGAAAAAAGCTTGAGCTCTTGGTGTTGAAAATAACACTTTGTTCAGCTTTAACAGCTCAGTGTTGCTGGGTGGCTTGGGATCTTTAAAGGATGCTTCAGTTCACTGGATTCTTTCACCAGGGTAAAGTTCCAGTGTGGAGCGATTTGTTTTATGTTGATTTTTGGTGAAAGAATATCCTAGCAATTTTCACCTTTTAGGGATATTTGTTACTTCATTGGGAAAGGCCTTTTAGGAGAGGGTTGTTGGTCTTCCAGGGGATATCGCAATAGTGAGGAAGGGAGAGCTCACTACTTGAATGTTGGCTTTCAGAAAGCTGAAACCACATCTATGCTTAGGCCACCCTGCTGGTTAAAGAAAAATCTAAAATCTGGTAATTTTGTGTAAGGAAGGCAGATCTGTTACTTTTTTGCCTGTTTTGAACAGTTCGCCTTTTCTTAAAATGAATTCTGAAGTCTGAATTAAGAAGGTAAAATATTTGTAGCGCCACTCTCTACATTATGTTTACAAAGATGATTCTCCTGGTTTTAAAAATGGAGGTTTTAAATGTTATGTTTCTGAGTCTTTTTTTTTTTTTTTTTTTTTTTTTTTTCTTCTGGAGAAATAGTGTGGCAATTTACTTTTAGCTTATGATGAGAATTTCTGAATTCAAGAGGAGAAAGCTGTGAACCCAACATGCATTTATGTCATAACTATGACAAAGTGTTTACGTGACCTGCAACATTGAAGTCTGCACTATCTTCTTTGAAAAGTTAAATATCTTGCTGTTTGTAATGGGCAGAACAAGCCACAGGGTACTATCTTTCTGTTCTTTGCCATTGTAATGTTGTAATGGCTTTTGAAAAATACTTGTTTTGGTAAAACATTGTTCTTGTTAGGTTGTTATATTACATAATGAAAATTCTTTTTTGTTCTGTGAAGGAGGAGCTCAGAGAACTACGTGAGGAGCCACCTGATCCTCAAGCTCAGCAAGAAATAATTAACAGCATTGAAGAAGTTTATTTTTCCAATGATTCCTTTGATATTGTGAAGTATGAGTTAGAGGTAAGTTGCCTTCTTACAAGAAAGTACAGTAACATATAAAAAAGAGTTAAAAGTATGCTGATTTCAATAAGCCGTTTTTCATTTTGTTTCTTATATCCTGCATTAATGCAAAATTGTACCCTCCCACCTTGTCTTGCGGTTGTGTGGACCTTTTAGCCTATAATACTGGTATGAAGTCTCTTTTTTATGTGGTAGGATTAATAACAGTTGTGCTAATAGGTGCTTCCTAATTTAAGCGACTGTTAAAAAGCCAAAATAGTTGCAGAAAAAAAATTCATTCTCACTGAATTTAATTTGTTGTTTATGTGCAGAGGCTTCCTCCAGTACTTAATCTTCAAGAACTGGAAGAGTACAGAGACAAATTAAAACAACAGCAAGCTGCTGTAAGTAAAATTGTTTCCTCTGTACGCTCAGACAATTTGTTGTATTGTCTCTTAAGTATAGCCAGAAGTGTATTTGAAAAGGTTTAGTTTTCTTAAACACATTAGATATTAAGCATTAATGTTGTACTATGTGCTTTATAGTGGAAATTAATATCAATAAATAATGTGAAATCACAGAAGTAAATCTTGGTGATAAGTATTGTAACAAGCAACAGATGTACTATTTCTTTAGAAAATTGTTTTTCTGAATGTTCATCTTTTTATATGTATTACAAGAAAAGTTACACTGAGCACAGTACTGAATAGTGTGTTATTTGTTTTGAGTATCCCCCCCCTTTTTTTTTTTTATTTCTGACAACATAAAATGTTTTAAAAACTCTTTCCTTCGAGTTGCCATTTTATTTTTCATTTTCCAATTTGGTAATTGTCCACGAGAGTTTCTACTGAATACTGGTACAGAGTAACTATTAATAAAACAAACAAAATGTAACAATAAGTAATAAGTATAATTTACTGGTGGGAAATTGGAGTTACAGCCTCTGAAAGGTACTTGTTAAATTGCAGACTCTTTATTTTCCATTTATACATTAACTATTGTTTCATTGCTCTTTTAAAGATGAATAATGTACAGAAACAAATGTATTTACTGTAGAAATTGGAGAGCATCTGCAAGTACAATAACTAATAATCCTAATTCATGTTTTTAAATGAATGAAAGGTACAGAAAAAGAATATTGCTTTGTTAACAATACACAGAGAACAAGTTTCTTCTGCCTAAGATTGGTTTTCCCAGAATAAGTATATGAAATTTAGGAAAGTATTAGTGAGAAGCTGAGCAAATGAATATTTCATGTTTCTCACCAAGAGGTATAAGGAACGAAGCTGGAAATTAGTAGTGTTTTTTTGTGTTGTGTTGTGTCAGGCTGTTATCTATAGCTGATACAGGAATTTAGAAGAGTAGTTTAGAGAATTCCAGCTTCCATTTTTCTTGGCTATTAAGCGCTCAAATGGGTGTGAATTATAGGTGATAGAGCTTTGATCTTTTTCCTGACTGTTACCATCTATTTTATCACAGCTCCTCTTGGTTATGCCTTTGATTTTGGGGTCAGTATAGATTCCATCTTTTCTTCAGGTTTTGCAAAACCATAAAGGTTGGAAAAGACCCCTAAGATCCCTGTGTCCAACTGTCAATTGTCAACTTTCCCATTACATTTTCCATTCCATTAGGTGGATTCCAACTCACTCAAGACTTCTTCAATATGTATATCATAACAGCTTTAATTTATCTAATGATCTTGTACAGACAACTTGAATTAGAAGGCTTTTTAGTTTTATGTCTGTTTGGCTTAATTTCAATTAGAAGATTGATATCCTCAGCTGTTCTTTTTTTCTTCAGGAGCTGATATACCTGGTGTGATTAGGAAAGAGAAAATTGTTTCCGATAAAATTGTTTGGTTTTCTCAAAGAACTTGTTGATCACTGCAGCCACATTCATTGCTAGCAGTGAAATTCTGTACTCCAAAAGTTAATAATTAAAAAAAAAATCAAAATGACAAAAGGAGTTAAAAAATTTGGAAGTGAATGAAAGTAACCTGGGACAATGTTGCTCATTGAAAAGAGTGGAAAGATAACAGCCTCAGAACTCAGAAAAGTAGTATCACTAAATTAAAGGAAATCAAAATGACAATGACAAAATGACAGTGCTGAGGTCATTACTAGTCAGGGGTAGCTGAAAACTTGCAAAAAAAAAAACAAACCACAAAAACAAACAATGTAAAAACTGAAAAGGAAATGCATCTTTTATTCATGTGTACTGCTTGTTGAATGAATCCCATTAACAGTGAAGAATGAAACCATGAGATTTGTACTGGGATAATGTGTGACTAGCAGGTGTATCCCAGTCCTAAAGTTTTTGCAAGTACAGGGCTACTTGGGAAGAAGAGGTTGTAAAAGGAAGGTGAATGTTACCCAGGATATAGCCTGGGTTTTCAGTTAAGAAAACTTATTTAAAGCCTTAAGGTCATGTAGGCTTGTGTAGCCTGGTAACATCCTTTCCTGCCCCACCCTGCTTTGGAGTGGTTCTCTTGCTGTCCTGCAGAAGAAAGCTTTTGTATTTGCAGAACAACTAAGAGGTTTTAAAATAATTCAGTGATTCTGGCTATCTTTTAATATGGAAGGAGGGAAGCAGAGATAGGTTTATGTCCCTTGTCCAGGTTGCCAGCTGAAGATATTGGAGTGATCTGAAGACCATTTGTGTGCAGATGCTCTCCAAGGGGATGGGAGCTGACTTGATGGAAACATTTTTTAAGTCTGTTAAAGGAATGCTGACCGAAGATCCCAGTTTCATGCTAAGTCTGACTAAGCAGTCAAGTATATAAAAATCTCCTCATCTACCATTCCCAGTGGTACATTGTGGGCTGGCTGACTGCCAGAGCCAGTTTTGTTTTATTTTCATTTCTAGGAGTATTATTCTCCAAGAAGAATATAGAATAATACCAATAATTTCTTTGAAATTTTTGAAAATGTTTTTTCTTAAATGTTTGTAGTCCCTGATGAAAAACAAAACCCAAAATGCACTGTTCTCAAGCTTGTGCTTTTATGACTGTTACTGTTGGATATATTTTATTTTTCTTAAGGGTTTGTTTGCACACAAGAGACTGATGAAGATAGCAATGCCCATTTTAAAATTCAGTTTAGACAGCATTTCTCAGTATCATTCCACATACTGGTAGTTGAGAAAAATAGAGAAAATTTTAAAATATCCTTGTTCTTTGTACTAAAAAGGGCTGTAGTGTGCACAGAGTGAATACTCGCTTTGACACACTATTTGTCTGGAAGGTAGGTGTTATTAGGGCTTTCTTAGATCTCCATGGTAGATTGTTATCTTAAATTTGTACTCTAGCAGTAACAAGCAAAAAGTAAACGGTTGTAGTGTCCCATATTATTTCTGTTTTCAATTGTAGCATGTTCTTTAACAAGGAGAAATGTAAGGGATTGAATTTAAAAATGTCTGCTAATTCCTAGATGGAGTTGTGAATATTTTTCTTATCTAGTTTCTTAGGAAAGCTGATTCTCAGATTGTAGTTTTCTAGGATTTTTTTTTACCTTTTTACATATTTATTAATAAATTTGAAAACTGCAGAACTAAATGATACAGAATCACAAACTTGTAGAGCTTTATTTTATTTATTATATGGATGGCCTTCTTAATCAGAATTGCTACGTTTCACATATAATATGTGAATACCTTTCTTTTTAGGTATCTAAGAAAGTTGCAGACTTGATTCTTGAAAAACAGCCTGCATATGTTGAGGTAAGACAACTAACAGTGACTTCTTAAGAGTAAACCACTCCATTCTGTGTGTCTGTAATGCTGCTGTTATTTCATTGGGGATTAAATCTAGCAATTTGTTAGTGAAGATGCTAGAGCCTGTCTGGAAATAGCTGTCTGTGTATGCTGAACCTATATCTGTAAAGTGAAAAGAGCCAAGGGGCTACTGAGCTGGAGGTTGTTGGGATGATGAAGGCTTCAGCATATGATCATTTTAGGAAGGATTTCTAAAAACATGTATTTATAGCCTTGACTAATACCTGTAATGGACTGGAACAGGTGCCTGTGTTTAGGAACAGTTTCAGTTCTTTTTCTGTAAGAAGAAATAGCAATGACCTTTCATAAAAGAGCACTTAATCAGAAACCTGCCACTAATCTCAGGCAGTTGTGAGAGAAAACATCTAAGGGAAGACTGAGCTGGAAATAAAGCCTCAACGTGTCAATGATCTTTGAGAACAAAACAAAGTAAAACTGCTTTAATAGCTTGCAGCAAAGTATTCACAGAATCATAATATTACCATGGTTGGTAAAGAGCTTCAAGATCATGGAGAAGGAATGAGGTGCACACCACGACTTCCTCACAGTATGAAGTAGTGGTCTAACATACATTACTGTGGGCTGAGACAGGCATGGCACAGACACAAGACAAGATTTGTGACTTTCCCTTCCCCTTAGAAGGAAAGGCATGCTTTAGGAACAACAATGGGTGAAAGATTGTCTTTGAGAAGGGACAAATGTGTTCAGCCCTAAATGCTGGATGGAAGATTCCATCTCTGGGGACCTTTGGGCTGCACTCTCTATCTGTGCCTCTCCATCCATTCACATGCAAAGGACAGATTTTACAGAATCTTTCTAAGAGGCAGAATTGGAATGGTGTTGGTCCTTCTTGTATGTATTTCCTTGTATAAAAAGGAACAATGGCCTTTTGAAATTTGCAAAGTGCATTAGTGAGAAGTAGTTACTGAGGAAAGTAATTTATTTTGGTTCCTCAAGATGTTATGCATAATAGCAACTAAGCTGTAATTGTTCCAAAAGGATCATTGCTAACAAAAAGGAGGAACTAGTTTAGGTGAAAGATACAGCTCAGTAGTGGGTCAGAATTGAATGAATTGTGTATTTGTCTACTGACCAGAAGCTGAACTTAAACTGAATTAAAGTTTAAATTTTTTTTCTTCCTCTCTTCATAATTATATTAGTTTTCAAGGTGAAAGTCTTCCTTCTTCCCATTCCCATGGAAAGCACTTGAAACATTTTGAAATTATAAGCACTATTTTAAAGAAGTGTTGTGGGTTTTTTTTTTCTTTAGTGTGGGGAATGCATTGACTTTTCCAAAGTGTTGTTCCTAACAAAAGGTATCATAATGGGCATGTTAATTTATATATTTTAAAAAATATTTAGCTTGTGGTAGGCACTTCACAAAGTAAAAATCAATCTAAATTCAGGTCACCTGTGCTGAAGAATTTTCAGCTGAAATTCAACAGGATACCATTAACGTTCATTAGGAAGTGACGTGTATTAAATTGGTGGAACACAAGTGCTTCTAAACAAGACAATGCTGTGTGAACCATGTCTTTTTTTTTTTCTAAAATGTAATTTAAAATTTATGCTGCTGTCACTGAAGCTTTGATTATTCTTCTGTGGTGTACTAATGGCGTAGAGATTCTTAGGCTAAAATGTAGAGGGTCCCACTGCAATGAAAATTGATTTCAAATATCTTTCTTCAAAAAAGAACTGCATTTTAAAAGGTAGTTTATATTAATGTTACTTTCCAGTGCTTAGCATATATAAAATTATGAAACAAATAATAAGTAAAGTAACTCTACAAAGTCATTGTAACATCTCAAGAGAAACCTACTAATCACTTGTCTTTCGGGTTGTTTAGCACATCTTTAATATGTGTACTTATTTAACCTGTTGTCTTTCTGTAGGAACTTGAACGTGTTACATCGTTGCAGACTGGCCTTCAGTTAGCAGCTGTTATTTGTACTAATGGAAGAAGGTATCTTGCTTAAATAATGGCATAGATTGAAAGTGGGAAAAATGTATTTCAGAAGAAATCTGTAAACCCAGGCAGTTTGTTTGCAGATAGTATTTCCTGTTTCTGTGCTGAATGGAATTAGCAATAGTAGTTAAAGATACTGAAACAGATACCAGCTGCCTTCTCTCTTGCAGCAAGAACTTCTAAAAGTTCTCTTTTCATTTGGGAGCTTCCTTCAAAACAGGAGCCTTTTGAGATACACCACTGATGCACAGACAAGTTCTGCAGAAGGGAAAATGCACCTTTGTAGTAGTCTGTGTTGGTATGATCTCAATTTTTGCATTTCCGTAACAATGCTGCTGTTTTTGTTGTTCAGTGTGTATTTTGATGGACGTTAGAATTCATTAGCAATAAATTTTAGTTTACATATTGTCAAAGATTGTTAATTTTTAACTCTTGCAGACACTTGAATATAGCAAAGGAAGGCTTCACACAAACTAGTTTGGGGCTTCTAGCAAATCAAAGGAAACGACAGTTGCTTATTGGGCTGCTAAAGTCTCTGAGAACAATAAAAACACTGGTAGGTACAGTAGGTTTTGTTCACCTGCAAAATATTTTTATTAATTTTTCTGTACTTATCACTGTGGTGTTTTTTTTTTTTTTTGTTTAGCAAAGAACTGATGTGCGTTTGAGTGAGATGTTGGAGGTAAGTCCCTGCCAGATTGCTACAGTTTGAAGCTATTGTAAGTCTACTTTTGTCAGTCATCTTAATTTTGTCCCTTCTTTTCTTCCTCTTGCAAAATTCTGATGTGATTAGACTTCCTGTAGGAAAACATATTGTCAGATAATAGTATGACTTCATCTATTGCATTTGGGTCAAAATTACTGTGGGTGTGTGCATGTGGATAAATTATATATATATATTTATATATATATATTTTTTTTTTTGTTAAATGTCACGAGAAATATTTCATATCAAGTTAGAAAACCCCTGTGCCAGAGAGGGAGTGTTTTCTGTCCAATACTCAGTTCTGCCTCTAGAACTGGGCACTGAGGCTTGAGCTAGTTCAGTAAGAGTGGTACAGGCTGCTGCTTCCCTCCCTACCCTCAACCTACAGTTCTACTCTGTCTTTAGCTTGATATTTGGAAGAAAAATGAAAGTGAGATTTAGCTGATTGGTTATACACTGTGCCTGGATAAAGTACTTCTGCTGGTATATTGCTTTACAAATGTATATGTAGGCCCCCGACTTAGTAGTTTTTTTCTAAGTGTTGTAGCTTCTGTCCTTACTCATTGGACTTCATTTTTATTAGTCAGTGGTAGCCATGCCATGCAGGCCATGACAGTGAAAATTCTTGTGATACAGTATGTGTACTGCCTGAAAATGTAGGTACTGCAGAGAGCAAAAATAAGATCTTGTCTTATGGTGAGTAATTGTATGAAAGACAGCTTCAGGACTTTATTGACAACTATATTTTAATAGTAGTATAAATAGTAGTGTAACAATTTTAACTTGCTAATTTGCCAAATAATTACAAGTATACTGGATAGAATGTCATTATGATAATTCTTCATTACTAATTTGAAAATTTGAGTCTTAATAACTTTTAAGTTAACCCTGTCTCAGCACATTTTCTTATTCTTTACCTAGCAAGAATGTATTAATTACAGGCTGCAGGAGCATTGCCCTCTGCTCAGTAAGCCCTGTACAGTGATCAGCTTTTCATTTCTTTGCTGTATTTTATTGCACAGAAAGTCAGTTCTTCTCTGTCTACTAGTAGGAGTTGTGTTGAGAGAGATATCTGGGCATTGCATTAACACACAGACCCTAATGCCTGGTTATCATAATTTGCCAGGGAGTTTTTAAATGTTAAGGACTACAGGGGCCCCTTCTGGCTAAGTAAAGTTTCAGAACTATACTCAGTGTATGTTTCAAAGAAAGTATCCCAGATAGTGGCCAATTCTTTATGCCAAAAAGTAGCTTGGAATATGCATGAAAGCTATTAGTAGTCATTCACAAAAGAACATTTAGATAAGGGATCCCAATTTAAAAAAGAGCAGACACAAAGCTATAGTAGCTTATGGGGATGAGCTCCATCTGGAGTATATTAGTAATATATGCCATGCAGGCAGGCTTTCATATTTGAGCTCTGTAAGACTTAATGGAGCACATACCAGGCTTCCAATGGAGAAAGATGTAAAGAGCTGTAAATGCAGCAATCATTTTAGACCAATGTAGTGTTCTGTTTTCATCTAATGGATAATGCGGGGGTTTTTTGTGTGTGTGTTTTAGCTAAACTTGATCTGCATTAGAATGCTGCTGTTAAAATGAATTTCATTTCAGAAACTCCACTATGGTAATAGCCAAATATAAATTGCCCGTGTGTTTTTACTCTTCAATCAATCACTTTGACATTCCAGTAACAGCTTTGTATTTGAGTTCTCTGAAGCATGTAATATAGCTAATGTAATTAGGACAAAAAAAGGAAGCTCTTGTTTATTAAAGGAGGTTTTCCTTCTTCCAAGAGTCTTTCTGTTCTCACATCTAATAGAATACAAAATAGTAGCTATACTAAGACAATGCTCCTATTTTGTTGGCAAGAACTTGGGGTTTTACATTTGTGTGTGTATGTTTTGGTTTTGTCCTGGCATCTTCATCTACTTTATGATTGATCTGTCAACCTATTGAATCTTCTTCCAATAAATTAGAACAGTTTTTACATACCGCTTTTCTAAACTTTGTTCTTTTTGTCATGGTGCCTTGTGTGAGGCAGTTGTCTATAAATGAATTTCTAATTTGATATAGAATGTGTTAAATTAAATGGTATTTATTTGGGAGTAACGGAGTGTCTTGCTTGTGTCTGTTTAGATTCTCTAAACTATGGCAATAGCCTGCCAGTGCCTGAATTCCTCTTTTTTCTTGCTTATGAGTAAATCACATTGTAATAACAAAAGTTTGAAAGTTAACTGGGAAGATTTTAATTGTTTTGTAATAAAAACTTTGCGTGAAAGCATAAGGAAACATGACAGGAATCATTTGTATAAGGTAATGTAAAATGTAGTATTTTCAGATGTTGCTAAGATGTTATCTAATTCTAAACTGCTTGCACATTGTCTGCAATAGAGTCTCACTCATTTCCTTTAACTTTACTGTATAGTTGTGAGAGGCACAATGTTTTGTTCTTAAAGTTTAGGTGTGCAAGCAAAAATGGGTGTTGCAGTCTGTTTCAAAAGTCAGATTATCTTTCCATTGTGTTTTATCCAAAGGAAGAGGACTATCCAGGAGCTATTCAGCTGTGCTTGGAATGCCAGAAAGCTGCCAGCACTTTCAAACACTACAGTTGTATCAGGTAAGGTGATATTGTGCAGGTTTCAGCTTCTGTATGATTTTATTTGTAAATGGTATGAAACAGTGTTCACTAATTCTCATTCACTAAAGCAGCTTTGATTGAAATTTCATTTTCTGCTTAGAAAAGTAAAATGGAGGCATTTATAAAAGCATAAGCATCCTCAGTAGTGAGCATCTAAATTGCCTGACTGAGGTGAAAAACCCATGTGTATTTTTAATTTAATTAAAAAACGTGAAGAAATTAGCAGCAGCATGTTCATGACATTTATTTGGAAGGAATCATAGTGTTGTGTTTATATAGTTCCTGCTACCACAGGAGGCCTCTGAATTTTCATAGGATTTAGAGCAGTACAATTGCTGAATTTGTTCAGTCTGTGCAGAGACTACCTGTGTGTTTCAACATTTTTTGCTAATACCAGCAGCTGCTAAATTTTAGACCAGTTCATTTCCACATGTAAATCAACTATACATTTATACACAGGGGTGGTGGTCTATGCTGTACCTACTTCTAAAAATGGAAAAAGGAGTGATTCTTTGCACAGAGTATTACTCCTGTTCTAATGTCTTCTTGCTGCCTAAAAGAACTGACCAGCAGGAAATGCTCATGAACTCTGTCAGTAGTAACATGGAATTGTTGTGGAGGCTTTTCTGTTTGCAGGCTTGTCACATGTGGAGAAACAAAAAAGAAATCTTGGCTACTTGATTTAGTGATTAATGCCATCTCTCTGTGATACAGTTTTTTCTATTTTTTGAACCTTTCTTCAAAGGGTGTTGTATTCAGGTTATCTAAAAGATCTGAAAAAGGATGGGTGACAGGCATATGATTTAAGTAGAGAGAATTTGTGGGGAAGCTAGGATGGGGAAGCCAGAATCTATCTTTCAATAGTTAATGTAATAATTCCCTTAGGAGGAGATGAAGAGCATATAAGTAAATTGTCTTGAATCAGATATGGTGATTATCCCATGAAAACTCTGCTTTCCATGCTGAAAAAAATATGCTGCCTACTTCTTTGTTCCTTTGACCCTTCCAAACAAGAGGTCTTAAAAAGATTTTGCAAGTTATGTAAACTTCTTTTTTTTCTATAGCAGTTCTGAGCAACAATTAAGAGTTCCTGTACCATGGTTTGCCAAAGACTTGATAGTCCTGACCTTCCTGATAATGTTCTTTTGTAGATTAGAGCGCCAAATCAGAACATTTAGATCACGATTTTCTTGGGACCTTGAATACTTGGCTAAATTCCAGCAGGCTGGGGTTGTCTTGGCTTTCTTAACACTTCTGCATCATAAACCTCGGTTAATGTGCTGCTCCAGCAGCTTTTTAAATTTGAAATATTAACAATACTGTGAACGACAGCGCTAAGTGCCTTTCTGTAGTAACAATAGCGTGGTGATGCCAGTCTGACACAGTGACAGCAGGTTAATGATTTATGATAATTTATTCCTGTGGCTCGGTAGCAGGCAAATATTTTTTTGGAAACATGAAACCTTGAGTGAAATGTTAATATGATGAGTAGTTTGGTTTTAAACATTCTTTTTTCTTTCATTACTAGTGAGTTGAATTCAAAACTGCAAGACACCTTGGAGCAAATAGAGGTAAGAATACACTGATGCTTAGTGTGAGTATTTAAGCTCTAGGTACTAGAGCTTTCTAATGTGGTGTTACTAGCAATTACAGAACAATCTCATTTCTTTCAAATACTATCTTTGGACTGCTATAGTCATTGCTGTTCACATAGCTTTTTGGGCTGCAGTCAACTTAAGTGCTCTATAATACATTATCAAACTTATGTTCCCACTTTAAGTGGTAAAGCAGTCAAATAAAATAAGCACATAACATTTGAAGTACTGGCTCAAAGGTATGCTCTCTGCACAGTGAAGGTGCATTGTGGTTTTCAGCCCATGAACTGCTGCAGATTCTTTAGACTACTCATAAATACTTATGGAAAGTAAAGAAGCAGCATGCCAGTAGGTTTATATAGCTACACAAGAAATGACAGTTTCACTGGAAATTTTAGAGGTCAGCTAACTGGAAACTGCTGGAAAGAGACAGTGCTAAGCTACAGGAAGTAAGACTTGAATAGCTGGCAAAGATGTGACTAAGATGATTAGCTTAAGATGGTAGATGGCATTGCAAAAGCAAACGAGTACAAAATGCTGTCTTGATGGAAATTAGTGGCAAAGAAAAGTTAATGAAAAATAGGAAATCTTTTAACTGTTGTTAGTCAATTGTGATCTGGAACTTGGCAAGCTTTTTGTAAGAAGTCTAGTATATATATGTAGTGCATGTAGTGCCTACACATGTAATGCATGGCAGAAAACTGAATTACCATCCCAGCAGCTCTCTACACTTCTGGTCTCTTGCTCTTTAGAAAGTCAGATTGGTGCATGTATTATCATATCTTGTTATTTAATGCCCTGTACAGTTGGAACTTTATTAAATGTCCTTCATTTAGGCCTTTGTACATTTGTGTTCTTGTAAACTTTTCTTTGTCCTTTTAGTCTTTCACTAATACATGGTTTATTCAGAGCATGGCTGCTTCAAATAACTGTTTTCTTCTCACTCTTGTAGAGGCCAGTGATAAAACTCCTTTAAAAAAAAGAAATCATTCAGCTTTCATTCCTGTTGCATTCATTGTGAGCAGACATTGAAGGTGCTTAAATGAGGCATGCATCTTCCACTTGTAAAGCAAGTTCTACTTTTACTAAAATCTGGTAAAATGTGCCATGTTGGCTGGTGATAGCAATTTGCAGCTAGCCAAATAATAATTTTGAAGATTTTTATTAATTATTTTTTAATTTTTAAAAGCATCTTATTTCCCTCCTATGAAAGTATCTTTTTGTCTGCTAGAACTTATGATTTATTGGTTAGGGGTCATAGGGTGGCAGTTGGACTTGATGACCTTTAGGAAGTCTTTTCCAACATTAATGATTCTATGATTCTAACTGTGTCTATACATGTGGGAAAATGTAAGTCATCCTAGGGTCCATAGGGTGTTCCTGTGAAATACATGCTGTAATTAATATAGAAATATAATCTGCTAATATTAAGGCACTTTAATAATGCCTTTTCAATAATTGAATGCCTATGTCCGTGCCTACTATGTTACAAGTTAAATGCAAGGTGGCTGCAGTAGAAGGAACCATTGAAGAATGTAGCTGAGAAGATCATTCTGCTCAGTTTTTAAGAACTTTGTTCATGGGCAGTTTGATATACCTGCTTCTCTCTTTGTACAGCTGTTCTGCATGAAATAAGAGAAGAAAAAAAAATTAAATTAGTATATGGCTGAAATTCAAATAGTTGAATTCCTTTTAAAGTTCTGAGTCTTTAAGTTACTTACCCTTTTATGATTTTGCTTGGGGAAAAAATACAGTATCTGATTGTATTCTACTCTACTCTTCTTTGTTGTGTTGAAAGGATATATTGATCTGCTTAAAAAAACCTTACAAAATAAAATATATGCCCTCAAATCCAACAGCAAAAAAAAAAAACAACGCACCAAATCTCTTGGATTAAAATCTATAAATACTTTGTGGCTAATGAAGTAATAACTGAACATTTTCCAGGGAATTAAGTAAAAGTATGTACATACTAAGGAACCATGTCCTCTGTTTTCTATTTGCAAGAGCAAGACTACATTGCAAAATCCTTAAATAATAAGAATTGACTTAGCTTTAGTGACTAGCAAGGTGAGAAAATATCTGCTGTGTATTTTGTCATACATTATTGATTCCTCTTTTCTCCCAGTGTTGGTTAAAAATAACTAAAATGAGACTTTGTATCTCTGAATATATTACAGCATCTAAGTGAGAATTATGTTATTAAGGTACATGGTAAAATTATTGGAAGCCTTAATAGTTAGTCATTAAATATATGATTCTTTTTTTTTTTTCATTGAGTGCACATAATAGATGAATTTCAGTTATATCACAGCTGTTCAGTATGCTCAGACAGCTCTCTTGACAGAACTAGTAATTTCATATGTGTGTGTGCTTTCTTCTCCTACGGTACTGATCATTGTGCTGGTGTAGTACTCCATATATAACTTACTTCACAATGAACTTTTAAGTGAGACTGTTAATTCCATTTAAAATATGGTGCTTGTCAGAAGGTTGAAAAGTCTATAACTGAATTGCTTGAGCTCAAATGCCTGTGGAGCATTTTCTTTGTTTTGTTTTTTTACCCAGATCTGGGTTTTTCTTAGGAGTAGGAACAGACCAAGTTAGAAATAGCTCTCCCATAGTGTGGTACTAGACCTTCTCAAAGTAAACTTTGAATTTTACTTCAGTAAATTAGTGTGCTTTTATCTATGCTGCTTCTTGGAAATGATGGACCTGTTTGGCTGACAAAAATTTCAGCCTGAATTACTGCCAGCTGCAAGAAGTAACATTTCAGCACCTCAGAATAGTCCAGTAATGTACAGTCTTGTACAAGTGTAATGATTAGATTGTTTAAATAAACATCTTTTCCTCACTTGCTGTTGTTTAAATAATGTATTACTTGGCCTGTTTTTCATTACATGTTTAACACATTTTTTTCCTTCATTTCTGTAGGAACAATTGGATGTAGCTCTCTCCAAAATATGCAAGAATTTTGATATCAGTCATTATACAAAGGTTCAGCAGGCTTACAGGCTTCTTGGAAAAACACAGGTTAGTACTCATCTTCTGAGAAAGTCACAAAGAATAGTGGTGTCAAAGTATGAAGCTTTGGAGAACTGTGAAATTTATTTTCCTAAAGCTGGTTAATCTTGCTGAGTATACAAAGATTTTTATAATGCTCAGATAATTTAGCAGTGATTGCTACAGACAAACTGTTTATTACTGTAATATGTAGATTTCTGGACATGTTATAACTGTATCAGTTCCATATTTCAGCTTTTTTTTGAAAAGCTATTTACATTATTAATTGTATTTGGGCATGTGAGTACTGGTTTTTATAGCTAAGTCCCTGTTACTGAGTTGTGCACTACCTGTACCTTGCATGTGTGTACTCCCATTTTATATGCAAATGCAACAGGAATGAACATGTAAGGAGATTTTTTTTGCAACAAAATACGATACAAGACATGGCACATCCATACTGTGGGCATGCCCTAAGAATTATATTTGTGCATGCGTAGAGCCTTTTATAAGGAAAGAGGAGTAGATCCGAATGCTCTGATAGGATGTAGTGATCTTCTGTTGGTGCACTGCCTTGAGGCTTAGGATGTTTTTCCCTTGGGAGGTAGTGAGACTGTTTCCTTTTAAAGCAGATGTGAAGTGTAGGATCTAGTACCAAGATCCTCGGATGTAAAGGGTGGTAAGGAGAGGAGCAAGTCCAGGAGTGGCATTTTTTGTCAGTGATTGGTATTTGTAACATAGTGAGGCTGAACATAGTGATGCCAGTGCAGCAATGAGGTTTTCCTTACAGCTGAAAGCTTTAGTAGCTAGAGATCCTGTCAAAGTGCTTGTCCCCTTACGAAGGCAGAACAAGATACCCATTTGTTCTTGATGCTTGGGATGTTTTAGTGTTGTTTCCCAGTATTTAGAAGCATGTCTGACATTAGAAAGAAGCATGGCTGACACTATAAAGCTCCTTTTGCGTTTGTTTTTATATCTTTGGATTTGTTTCTTTCCAATTATAATCTTTCTTGCAAAGTAGGGTTCTTTTTTCTTGGGTTGACTGTGATGACTCCACAATAGGACTTAAACAGATTTCTTTTTCTATACTTTGAGAATATGCAGAATTATTGGAGTGCCTCAAGACTGCAACTTAAAATCAGGGGAGAAGATTTTTAGACTTTTCTTCTTTTGTTAGTGCATAATATTCAATTTCTTCATTTACTGAACACACAAGTAGATTTAATGTATTAGCTTCTCTGAAGTCTAACACAAACTTGTTGTTGGAGGGGAATGAAGTTTCTGAACTAACGTGTTATTTTTTTACTGCACAGTTTTTCCTGTTCTTTTTTTGTGATAGTATGACTTGGTTTTGTCATTCTTATTGCTATTAAAGTATGTATTTTGTGTGTCATTATTGAAATATCTCACATTTTCACCCATCATTATTAAACAAAAAGACAAGAACCTTCAGTGTCTTCCATACTTTTCATGTTTTCATTTGTCATTCTGTTTTCTTTGACTAATTCAAGTTAAGACTAGCTGCAGAGAATTGGTTATTTGTGGGAGTATTGAAGCAGAATTGCTTGTTCATTTCTTCCAGATAACTGAGTTCTAGGTTCTTGTCAGTAGCTAAGAATGTCAAATAGCAAGTAGTAAAACTGACCATTTTCAAATCTGAAGGATCTGAAAATGTCATTCTGGCATATCAAATATTTTTTTAATCAATTCTTATTTACCTGCATATTGATTATTAGCATAACTTCAAACAGTGAGAAAATTCAGTATTTGGAATGGACTAGTGTTATGTACAGTTTATTAACAAAGGATCAGAGAAGCAGCCTAACCTGAATCTCTGGCATGGTTATGGAAAATGTTGTCATCGGTGTTAGTATGTGTACTGTCATTTATTTATTTATTTCCTGTAAACATGAGTTTTGTTAAAAAAAAGTCATTCTATTTTTACTGCAAAGATTTTTACAAGAAATGTATTTATGTGATGTGCATGTCTTTCTGTGACACTTAATCTTACTTTATTTTCTTCAAGGAAGAACTTGCTTTGGTAAGTGGATGGGTTGAAGACTTGGTAATTGTGGTTTTAGTTTTATTAACTGCAAAGGAAATAGTTTTGTTTTAGTTGGACATGTTTCCAGTGGGAAAAATAGCACTGATCTCAAGTAATTTATTTTGACATTCATCTGTGATTGGGAAGTGAATGAATGAGTACCTTATATAATTAGATATATGCATGTATAATTAATTTTTACTAGTGATAACATGAAAAAATTGTGAACTTTACAGTTGATGGCAGGGGAAGCTGATTTTAGTGGTATTACTTAGACTCTTTTACATTACCATATTTTTATATTGCCAAGTCCTATGGTTAGGTATTTTTGCAACAAAGATGATAATCTCCTGCGTTTGGTACTATAAAAGGCTTACTTTAAAAGACTATGGCATGTGACAAATGGAATTTAACTCTTATTTTATGTTACTTCTTTTCTTTCAGACAGCAATGGACCAGTTACATATGCACTTCACTCAAGCCATTCACAACACTGTGTTTCAAGTAGTCCTTGGATATGTGGAGCTCTGTGCAGGAAACACAGACACCAAGTTTCAGAAGTTGCAGTACAAAGACCTCTGCACAGTATGTAATTCTTACATATATGTGTATTTTTAACCTGATTTTTTCCACTCGTTTAGGTGTACCTTGCTTCAGTAGGGACTCAGTTCTTAATACAACCCTGCAGCTACTACAGTTTCTTAATACAGCTCATAGGTTAATTGGGACATTTGTTATTCACAGCTTATAATTTTCATTGCACAAAATCTTAGCACTTTGGAGTTAGTGTACATACCATCTAAATAAATGTAAAGAAGTAAATTGTAGGACACAAGCAGGAGATCAAGATTTCAAAACTCCTTTGTGTTCAGTGTAATATGCTAGTTACTGGAATCACTACTAGCTTTGAACTTTATTTGAGAGCATTTTGGTGGCGTTCACAATTTCTGTAATAGTGTAGTTCAGTAAGGATTCTTGTGAAATTATTAACTAAAATGCAGTCTTCCCATTATTCCTACATAACTTTGTATCAGATTCATTGCACTTTTGGTATGAGGATAAGGGGCAGCTGTAGTACTGAGATGCGTGAGCCTGATAGTAGGCAGGCAATGGACTGAGCATGTCTGAGTGTTTTCCTCAAATACAGATTTTAAATGAGTTTTCTTGCACGTGTATATTTGTTTATTTTTTTAATAATTAGATTAGAATGAATGACTAAATTTTAAATAGTCTTTGTAGTTCACTCTCTAATTCTTTCACTTGTGATGTTACTGTTATGCCTTGAGGAATTTTCTTAAACTTTGTGAGGAGAGTGTGAAGTTCTTTAGGTGGTTGTAACATTAATTAAAAACTTCAAATTATGTTTCTGTCTTGAATTCAGTCACAGACTAATCCCTCATCATGTTTTGTCAGCTCAGAGATCCACTCCATCAGTTGCAATTTATTAGATCAAAGTACAGTCACAAGGAGATTGCAGTTCATATTCTGATCCACTTTGCTTTTTCACATCTTGGATCTCCTGGGATTGTGTAGCTTCAACTAGTAAGCAGCACATCTGCATGGAAGACCATTTTGTTGTCAAGAGCTGCCTCTTTGACATAAAAGGTTTACGTAGTCTGAGAGCCTTCATTTGAGCAAAAGTGGATTATGAGAAATTAATTTATTGGGAGTAATTGGCATTAATTAATAGAATGAATAAGGTTCCAGATAGGTTCTTTTTGCACATCACTGAGATGAATTCTAATTGAAGAAACCCAGCAAACCCTGATCTCTGTTCTCCGAACTTCTGCCCTTTTGTACTTCTGCTTTAAATGTTTCCTAAAATCTTTCTAAATTAACTCATTTAGTTCATTTCCATTTTACATGGGTAGCAGGGACTATGGTGTGGTTTTGTTTTTGTTTTTTTTAATTGAATTATTTTTTTCTTGTTATTATTTCTTTTCTGGAAAGTCAGATACTGAATTTTATAATAATTATCATTTATATAATATGTAAGTTATGTATCTGTGCACTCTGGGTCACTATTTTGTTGTTAAGCATTTCTTTTCTTAGCAATACACAATGCTCTAATTCTTACTTCCATTCTCCTTCTTAATACTACTGGAGCAGGGAAGAGTTTTGCTGCTTCATCATCAAGTTTTTATTTTCTTTATTTTAGCATAAATGGAAAGAAATTCAATTGTTCATTTCCTTTGTCTAAATGGAATTATCTTGGTATTTAGTGTATCAGTTATAGTGATCTCCACAGCCAAAGTTTAGATTTTATAGGTACTAAAAGCCCTGAAATACATTAAGAGGCAATAGTGTCTGATAAGTTGGAAGAGAAAATTGCTAAAAGAGTTGTTGAAAATGGCAAGACAACTTATTTTTTAAACGACAAACTTATTACCCTATTGTGTTCCATTGTTAGCAAAATCCTATGGTATCTGAAAGTGTCTCCATAATGCAGTCAGTAATGTATATCAACTCTCCAATTAAAGTGTTTTAGAAAAAAAAAAGTAATATTCCCAAATGTTACTTTCTTATGCACCAAGAAACTTGACATTTTATTTTTTGTCTGGGTGTCCGGAATGCCTAATTTATATCCTTGAAGTGACAGTTCTTGTTTAATAGGGAACAGAACCAGAATAATGATTCATTTAAAAGACGAAAAGCAAAATGAAAAGACATAATGATTAATACAAGGCCTGAAGATACTTTTGCTAGTGACATCTATTAATGCTAATTAACAGGGTTTTTTGACTCCTTAATCAGATGCAGAGTGTAGGAGAATATGGCTTGGGTGTTAAGCTTAAAAAGCAAGAGAGCATGATTAAACTAAAAGTAAAAAGTTTGGTAATTTATAGTTTTTTGTCACCTGAAAGCTGGAAAATAGGAGGGGTGCAAGTGATGCATCTGCTTTTGTGAAGAAATTTGTCCACTTTAATGTTTGTTATCCAGAATATGTAATATTTAAGCTTATCAAGGTTTTGTTGCAGTTCATTGCTCCTCTGTGTTTAGAAAGCCACAGTTACAGTGGTGATGAGGATGCAATTCAGAGATAATTGATTGCTTTAAGGGTTTGCTCTCTATAATGTCACTGTTGCAGAAGCTGTTACCATTTTTGAAGAGTTTTGTTATGCCTGTAATGCCAAAGTTTTTCTATCATCTTGGATATACATTTTTTGAGATTCCAGAGGGAAAAAGCTTGCTAGCCTCCACGATGTCAGCTGTGGACACTGGTCTAGCAATGGCAAAATATGAACTGTTTTCTACAACATTGTTAGTTTGATGTGCTGATTTCCAGAGAACCTTAAACAATAATTTGATTGCAATTGTGTATAATCTGAGAGACTGTATTTCTTCACATAGGTGAGACAAGGGTGACTTACCATTGCTGCTGAAATAAGTAATATATTTTACAGTCAATTTTTTTTTAATTGACAAACCCCTTCTCAAATACATTGCTTTACTTTACAATCTCATCTTGGGTATTTCTACTGCATAACTATCTTTCTGATAGACTTGATATTCTTTACCTGATGATATCTTAAATCACAATGGCTCTTTGGAGCAGAGAGTACTGGGGAGGAAGGACAGCTGCTATCTAAGTTTGCTTGGTTATTTTTAAATGACTTCTTTATATAGCATTCAATATAAGGAGGCAGCAGTCAGGGTGGTTTCTGTGTACTATTGCAGTACAACTATCTGTATACAGAACCCATGCAGTGTCTGCATTTCACAGGGGTGGTTGCATCCCTCTTTGATGCTGAGATGTGCTGACCATTAGACTGTCTGGCTTTCCTTCTGCATCTACCTTGCTGATACATAATTATAAGATGTGGTTAATATATAGGCCAGTTGGGAAAAAAAAATGCTGGCAAGCAACTTTGCATTTGACTGAAATTAAGCATTTATCACCTCTAAAATGCTTTTGAGAAGGATATACACCAAGCACCTCAGTGTATAAGTAAGGAGAGTTTTGTATGCTTTGCTTTGGCTCTGCAAAAAAATGAATACCATTGTTAAGCTTCACAATATTATTTTGTTTTTCTATAGCACATTACATCAGACAGTTACATTCCATGCCTTGCTGATCTCTGCAAAGCCCTCTGGGAAGTCATGCTCAGTTACTACCGAACGATGCAGTGGCATGAGAATTATGACCAAGATGAGGCAGCAACTGTGTCTTCTGGTAAGAAACTCTTCTGGAAACAAAACTTCTGATATTTGGAAATTACTTCTCTTATGCTTAAATCATTAATTTGTGTGCCATTACCTCTGTGGTCTCAACTCAGTACCTTCAACATTATTGCTTACAGTATACGGTAAGGAGTAAAAGATTCACCGGATTTTAGTAGTCCTTAGTTTATTGTTTAATGAATATATCTATGAGCCATTATCACAGATATAAACAGTTTTATTTTAAATAGTGCTTACTGATGAGTTCCAAGTCAGGTGTGGGAAATGACAAAATCTGAAGATGTTTCCCTTTAATATATGAAATTTCAGATTTTTTGATTGATGTTGAGATTTTCACTACATGTTAAGCTTAGTGGATTGGGATACTGGATTGTGTGCTGGGAAAAATGACTGAAAAAATAGAGAATGGATTTTCTGTGAACCAGAACAACAGATTCACAAAAGATCAAGTTTCTTGAATGTTGTATATTATCTATGCTGGTGAATACATCATAACATATGGTCACAATTTCCTTGATACTCTTATAAAAATGAGCAAAAATTTCATCTTAAAGTATAATTTTGGTTTTCTTTTATTGTTCCAATTTGTGGGTTTTTTCGGACAGAAGGACAAAACCTTTGTCTTTTGTCTATGTCCTCCATTGTACTCTTTGCTGGATGTATTCCAAATGAATATAAAATGACTGAAGACAGACTTTGCTGCTTATGTTTGGCAGAGGTCAGAGTGTGAAGTTTAAAGTATTAAGATTTGGTCATCAGATAAGTTTGCTCTTTTGATGAAAAGGAGGTTTCTGTCAAAGGACAAGATCTGAAGGATTGCAGCTAAAGTTCTTCCTGCTTGCCTGATCGGTCTAAAATACATCATTTAAGTCAGAACATAAGAAACGGAAAAAAGATTGGTCTAAAGAACAGATATTCCTACAATGTCTTTGAAATCTTAACTTTTCAAAAGTCAGACTTATTGCAGATTTTAAGTCTTTAAAGAATTAATTTTATACTAGTCAACATTGTTTTCCTCTTTTTATTTTGAAAAACTAATGGAAGTCTTTTCTCCCCATATTGTGTGGAATCTTAAAAAAAAATTAAAAAACTAAAAAAAAAAAGGATTTATTGAAATGTGGATTTCAGATGAAAGTTTTATAAGCGTATCAAAATTAAAATTCAGAGTTGAAATATAATTTTGAGATTCATCACATGAAGGAAGATTCTGAATTTTGAATTAATTGCCAATTCTCCATAATGTTTACATATTTAAATTTTTCACGTAAATTTTCAGAGTTTATTGCATGGCAACAGTATGGCAGTAGACTGTTTGCTCAGCTCCAGATGTAATTTTAAAAGTAGTTCCCCTTAATGGGCTTATGATAACAAGAAAATGATTTGCAATGCAAAATTTTTTAAAGGAACCAATAAACCTAACAGTGGTTTCTTCAGTCACACACGTAATTTTAAATACATTGCTTCATAAATACATGCCAGAGTGTTTTGCTATGTTTACAACTAATCCACTGTATCTGCTGTCACTCAGTTTTTAAGTTTCTGGAGATGCTGGGGCTTAGCTGTAATGTTCAACTTGAAGATTTGAGCTACTGAATCATTTTTTCTCATACCTCAGCAATGATAAAGCACACAAGGGAATTTCACAAATATAATGTCATTTCAGAAGGACTATAAATATGTGCCAAATGTGTTTGTCTAAAAGTCATTGCTTATGCTGTAGTAGTGATTAAACCTTTACGTGGAAGTCTTGTTCCATATTTAGTGATTTAATAGCTGTGATATGTACTAAAGCAAAAGAGTGAAATTCTTGTAGATGGGTGGGTATGTGAGAAGGAAGCATGGAAGCAGTTTATGTGATTATGCTGAAGTTGTTCCCTTGAGTAAGCCCTATGGACAGGAACAGCAGAGGGAGCAGTCTTAACTGTGTATGGCTTTGTGGCTTTTATCATTTTGAGAAGTCAAAGTTCCCAGGGTTTTTCTGTTGTGCCAGTTAATGTCAGCAGTCTTGCAAAGCACCTTGAATGGGTCTGGGGACTCTTGATCTCGGGGTACAAACCCAGCAGCAGAAGTGAGATGCTGGACCTGGCATAAAGTGCATAACCCCTTCTCGAGTCCTGTGTCCAGTTCTGGGCCCCTCAGTTCAGGAAGGAGATTGAGGTCCTGGAGCAGGTCCAAAGGAGGGCAACCAGGCTGGTGAAGGGACTCCAGCACAAGTCCTGTGAGGAGAGGCTGAGGGAGCTGGGGGTGTTCAGCCTGGAGAAGAGGAGGCTCAGGGGAGACCTCATCGCTCTCTACAACTCCCTGAAAGGAGGCTGGAGCCAGGGGGGGGTTGGGCTCTTTTCCCAGGCAGCTATCAGCAAGACAAGAGGGCATGGTCTTAAGTTGTGCCAGGGGAGGTTTAGGTTGGATATTAGAAAGAGTTTCTTCACGGAGAGGGTGATCAGACATTGGAATGGGCTGCCCAGGGAAGTAGTGGATTCTCCATCCCTGGAGATAATTAAAAAGAGACTGGATGTGGCACTCAGTGCCATGGGCTGGTAACCACAGGGGTTGTGGATCAAGGGTTGGACTTGATGATCTCTGAGGTCCCTTCCAACCCAGCTGATTCTATGATTCTATGATTCTGTTTTAATAGTAAAGTGTATCCAAAAGAAGTACTGCTTGGATTGTGGAAAGAAGGTTGCACTTCATCTAGATCATGTGTCATCTATTTGTGATTATAAACACCTGTTACAGATGTTACAGTGTACTTTGCATAACTTGTAAATAATAGCCCTTCTGGCAAAGAGATGTGTCTAAGGCTTTTTTTATTTTTCCCCCCAGAACTGAATTTGGAATTTGCAGTTGTTCTTTCAGTTATAGTGTAGTTTTGTCTTTGGGGATGACTTTGTTGAGGATCAATTAAAAAAAAAGCAACCCTTATGTGGAACAAACTAAATTGAAACAGATAATGATCTCTAGATATTAATGCATTAAAAGCATGTATTTTAGTACCTTTCATAAAACAGCAAATACTAATGAGATTCACTTTGCTGAACTGTTATAACAGAGTAGCAGTAAAAAAAAAAAAAAGTATGGTATCCATAATTCTATGAATTATCAATATTAAAAATTAACTAAATGCTCTAATATACTGCTGGAAAACTAGTATCAAGTGTTCGTATGTAGGAATTGTTTAAATCATATGGAAGATAAAATCAGTGAATAAAAATATCAGCTCCACAGCATTAAATGCTTTCTATGTTGCATTTATTGAATTCCTACTTATTCTGTGATTTTTCATATAGAGATACAACAAATTGCTGTGATAGGGGCTTTCATCCCTGAAAATAAGCTGCTTACTGTTGGTCATTGTCAAAGCATTGTTTGTGTTTGTAGTATAGAATCAAGAAAATGTGAGTTTTAAAGGGACTTTTGCCATTCCTTTTGTCTTACCTGCTCAGAGCAAAGCAAACTTCACAGTCACATAGGTTTGTTTTAGGCCCTTTCTGAATTTTCACATACCATAATATTTACTGTAGTGTTGATGTAATTCAATGATTTGTTGTTTTTCTTAAATGCTGATTTAAAAGGAGACTGAAACTAAGCAATAAAATGATTGTTATAGCATTTTAAGTCCTGATTTCCCAATCCTAGTGGTAAAACCTGGGACCAACTATAATAGCTGTAGTAGATTTAATGAGAAGCATTAAGACAGTCATATGTAAATCTAGTTTCAGCCATTTCAATTTCAAAACATTCAATTTCTAATACTGTGTACAATTGTGCATGAGACCTGCTTGGTATTTAAAGAATGCAGCCAGAGAACAGTAATTTTTTTGTTGTTGTTTTTTTGGTTGTTTTCCTCCCCCCTCATCTTGTTTTGCCTTTTAAACACAAACCTTTTGTTGTGACTGTTTACAAGTTTTGGAGAAATACCAAGAAATCTGAAAATTTACCTGCAAAATTTAAATCAGGCATCAGGAAGAATAACTCCTTGGTGCTTCTGGTTCTTATTTGTATGTGAAATTATGAATACGTACATGTTCTACTACCTGTTCCAGAGTCTTCAAAGCAGAAAGCACAAATGTTTGTGAACCTTTTTCCAGCCCTCAGTTTTCGAGGAAATTACCCTAAATTCATGTTTGCATGTGTGAAATTAACTTCATTAAAAGATGGAAACAAGGTCTCTTAGCATGACTGCCTGTAAACAGAGAGCACTGGGAGGTGGCCAGAGAGGATATTGCATGGCTTTTTATTGAGTAATAACCTCCATATGACTATTCAGCCATTCCTTCATCAATGGCAGCTTGTGAGGACCAGGACTGTGGCTTAATATTGAGAACAGGTCAGTGATACTGACTTCTTTAGGCTTGGCTTCACTCTGCAGAAGTGCAGAAGAGAGGAGGCTGCAGAAACTTCTAAAGAGTGTGCTGTGACTAAAGATGCTTTTGCTAACTCATATAGTCAGAGAAAGAATAAATCCACTTAATGTTTCTCTAGTTGTGTTTCTTTCTGTTTATATTTTGTACAGTCTTTCATGACAAAACACTTTTGAAAATGCATTTGTCAGAATTATTGATTTCAGGAGAAGAGTAGCATATTTAGGTAGCTACTAAATTATAATTTATGTATGCAGTGGCTAATATTTGTTCTTTTTTTTTTTTTTTCATAAGGAAAATTTTTTCTGACCCAGCAATAGTAGATATAGTATGGAATTCTGTTTGAGTGTTGTTTTTACATAAGACAGGCTTTTAACTTCTCATTTTGAGTAATGAGGGAAAATTCTTAGTGTATCTGCCAAAGAAGTCTCAGTGACTTTTAACAGGAAAGCATTGAACACAGCTCTGCAGCATTGGGAAAAATTAATATCTATTCCCTAATATAAGTCCAAATTCCAGAATATGTTTTATTGTTTTTTTTAATTATAAAGAAGCCCTATTCAATTGGAAATACAAGCTTCTACATTCTGGCTGCATATAGTATTGTACTGCTTGTATATTCTTGAAGTCCAGCCTCATGGGCAGACTAGTTTTGAATTAACTGGCTTGAAGATGCTTCTTTCTGGTTCCTTATCATAATCCCTAGCTTGCAGATGAAGTGCTTTGTAAAGATCATAATTTAAAGACATGTCCAGACACACCAAATAGTTCCACTTGAGAGAAACTAAGCAAGGCCAGCATCTTTCTCAGGAACCATATTGCCCACACTCCATACTCCTCTCCCTTCATGGGCTGGCCTAGGACTGGGAGTATGAAAGGTAAGTGCTAGTTAGGATTAATGAGTGTTGCAGAGGTAACTGTGTTCACTGGACAGTGAGCACTGGGTGAGCTGAAGATGGTCAGAACATTGTCAAACTCTACTGTGCTCTTTTGTACTTCAGTTTAATCACATTGTCAGTGTCTGGTACCAGCTATAATCAGTCCTGTTCAGTGAGCAACTCTTTCCTTCCTCCTCTTAAATATGCAATGCTGTAGAAGTCTCTTCTGCACACATCTGAAAAGGTCGATTAACATCTTGTATCCAGCCTCCCATTCCTTACTGAGCTCATGAGGGAGATGCTCACAGGATGCATCTAGACTGCAAGGTCTGGATTCAGGGCAAAGCTTGACATGGAAGGAGCACTTAAGGTCTTGATAATATTTCTTAGTGCTGGCAGATGGAGGGCAGATGTATGTTCTTTAGGGTTCTGGACTGTTTGTCAGTAGACAGCAAAACTAGACATGAAAAATGGCTACTCTTTCTGAGGAAGGTGAAATTTATCCAGGAGGGAGTCTGGAAAAATGACTAAGGGCAGAATGGAGATATCTACAATACCATTCTCCTTCAGTTTCAGATGGCAGCAATGTGATAGGAACTGAAGAGAACAGTTTTGACCGCAGCTATGTAAAAAAGAAATTAGAACATGGGCTGTCACGAATATGGCAGGTATGTTTTTTAATATTTATTTTTCTTCTAAGTATTTACCTCCTCTCATCTTTCTCCTCCTCCTCTATTAATTACAGTTGTAATTTTACATATATTCTTAAGGATGTCTCTCCAGGGCTTTTTTTTTTTTTTTAAGTTGTTGGGGTTTTAAAATTATTTTTGTTATTATTTTTAAATCTTTCACATGGCTGAATTGTAATCAAGAGCTCTGTTCTTGCAGTGACAATAAAGCCTCTGGAATTGACCTTGCATTATATTATGTTAAAGAAACTGAGATGAGAAATTCTCATTTCAATGAGAAATCATGTTACAGGAAATGAAATTCAAAAATACATTAAGTGCAAATAAACCAAAAAGTACTAATAAAACAAACATCTTAACCTTCACTTTTTTTCCTTTAGTGTATTAAGAATAAATAAGCTTGTTTGTGTTTTGTAGGATGTTCAACTGAAAGTGAAAACATATCTTCTGGGAACAGATCTGTCTAACTTCAAATATGACGACTTCATATTTGTACTTGATGTTATCAGCAGGTATGTATGTTGTTGTAAGACCAGTTAACAATGTGCACAAATTTGAACTCTGATAAGGCAGCACAGGCAGTTGAGGCTGATACTTGCATTCTGATGCCAACTTTGGTAATATGGACTGATATTCTGAAGAGCTCTTCTTTATGCGGGAGTTGTGAGGATGTAATTGGGAGAGGTAGCATAAATTGCTTTGCTGTTCAAGTAGTGCTTAAGTATGATATGATTTCAGAATAGTTCACCTCTTAAGATTTCAGATGTGCAGATCTGACAGTTTTGATATTTGTAAAAGTTTTTTCAGGGACTGGCCATCAAGAGCAGTACCATACTGTGTTACTGCTAATCTGTATAGTATTACATCCTTCTATTCTGGTAAGAAAATGGCTGATTCAGACTGTGAACTGTACAGCTTGCCCTGCTTAATGGAATTGCATAAAGATATTTATTTTGCTTATAGCTCTCTGTCTCTATGTACATGGGACATTATGGTAGGATTTTCAGGGAAATGAGACATGGACTTATGTAGAATGAACGAAGTGTTTGCAGCTTAACATCAGTGCTCTGCTTTTATGGAAATAGATGTATGCTCATAGTAATGATTGAGGCTTTTAATTCAGTTTCAAATAGCAGTATTAATGAATCAATACATATTTATATTAACATTGTGTTATTGTTCTAGGCTGGTGCAAGTTGGAGAAGAATTTTGTGGTAGTAAGTCTGAAGTTTTGCAAGAATCTATCAGAAAACAAAGTGTGAACTATTTCAAAACATACCACAGGTGAGCCTACTGTACTTACAGTAGATTAATGCCATTTATTTTTATTGGATTCAACTTCAAATCCATTCCAAGGGAATTCCACTATATAATGCTCCTTCAATGCCTCTGAAGTGCAGACTTCCTAACAAAATTGTTTCTTTTGCGATGCCATTATGTAGCAAGAACTGTGTGTGGGTATGAAATGCTTTCTTTCAGTATGCCATTTTGTCCTACGTAAAACTAGATGTTTAGATCTCAGTCCATCCTTTTCAGTCAAGTTTGCAGTTTTTCCACTGACATTATGTTGCTAATTATGTTTCAACAATATCTGAGGGCAGTCATCTGTGCTGTTGTGTGTGGAGAGCGTCTGGCCTGAAATCTGATATGTGGCTATGACAGCTTCAAGAGTGGTCTGTTTGTTTTAATTATCTTGATTTCCCAACTGCTGTGATTTGGGTGACTGGCAACTCATTCACTCTAGTTATTTAGAATTTATCCTCTTTATGGGTATATAAAGCTAGGAAGAGATGAGAAGAAATAGAGCATTTCTTGCTCTAAGAAACTTACTTTCCCAGTCTTGGTCTATTGTTCTCTGTTCTATGGGAGCTGTCATACAACTAGTACATCCAAACCCATTTTGTCTGAGACTTTCTGCCTAAAATCTACAAAGTATGAAAATTATGACAGAAGAACATATAGTGTCTAAATTCAGAAGCTGAGAAAGTGGTTTGGATTTTCTTTTTTTTTCTTTTGTTTTTCTTTTTCATTTGATAGTTTGTAGCTAGGATTTTTTTCTAGACATTTGATGAAGATTTCAGTTCCAGTTGTCTGAAAAAGTTGAGCTTTAATCAAATGCACATTCTGTCTTGTGAGGAGATGAGTTGATTAAGAAGCCATGCCACCTGTCTTTATTTCTTGAAAGCATTTTGAACCCTGAAGTGAATTTTGTAAACAGATTTGGAAACTGAGCTTGCAGCCTAGGTTCAGAAGAGCTGTTTTGGTCTACCTAACCATCTTTTACTATACTGACTTAGCACAAAATAACTTATTTTGTTAAGTAAATGTATGTTTGATGACTATGGTTTTATTTTTGTTTGAAAGACTTGTTTAACAGTTTAGGGAATTAGAGACTAATTTTCTGAATTATATTTGTGTAAAATAAAGGTTAAGGAGCATTGATGGAATAAATATAGAAATAATAATATTTTTGAAATAGTATTTTTATTAAGGTAATATTTTTTTAAATTCATGTGAGAAAGGAAAAGGAAATAATTATTGATATGACTCATATCCATATCAAATTATATGAATCTTTTAATACCTTTTACATATTTTACAGTGTTGAGGGTACTGTGAAGATTAATTGGTTGATTTTTTTTTTATTTTTTTTTTCATCCTCAGAAGGAAAAACAAAAACCCCTTTCTCCTAGCTGAGCCCTCAGGTTGATTTGTATAAAAGCTTTAAGCATCTTGCCTTTTCAGATCAAGCTAATGTGGTTTTAACTTAATTTGTTTGTTTAATTGGAGGGGAAAATAAAAGCTAGTGCTTTTAAGGATTCATTAGTACTTTTAAACTACATAGAGCTAAAATGCTCAGGTCCAGAAGTTAGCAGTTCTTTGACTGTGTGATTTGACATATGTGTCTTCCTGTGTTGTGTGATATTTTGGAGAATTTCCAACATAAAGAAATTGTTCAAAGGAACTGGTCGTGTCATTCAAAAAGCTTAAATGAGCAGCGTGATACTAGAGCATACATGAACCTGATTTTGGGTTGCAAGTTGATTATTTTGAAGAATTAGAATGCATTTTGGTGGAGAACATCAGTAAGGCAATTTGTGGATTGCAGTTGACTTTTTGTTCTGGTATGTTAGTAAAAAGATAATATCTGATCACTGTGGCTGTTCAGAGAACACAGGCATCAGGCCTTCCATGTGTGCCAGATACTGAACTTGCATGGTGTTGAAAATGAGAGCATATATTAAGTACTTTGTCAGTGCCTTATTTTTGGATTTGAAATGATACAGAACCTGGTGCTGTGTGGCTTTTAAATGTTTGCAGTTCTGTGACTCTTTCTCCTTAGTCTTTCTCAAAGAAGAGGACGTGTAACAGCTGATTTTCACAGAATCTCTTTGTTATAGTTGGCTTTGCTGCCAGAAGATTGCAAGCTACAGTGAATTTACATACACACAGCAAGCTAGTGATAATTCAACACAATGTTTATCATGTTGAGCAAGAAAATGTAATTGGAATGGTGTTTGTAGCTTGTAATTAAAATAGTGATATTTCTAAAATATTTTACTGCCTAATTAGAAATCCAGTGCTTAATTTACCAGCTGTTACTTGTTAAGCAAAACAATAATACCATATACTAAGAAGAAAAGATACAGCAATGTGATCTTACTAAGCTCTCCTTGCTGTCTTTTCCTTTGTGACTTCCTGCTTCTGTGGCAAGATTTTATTTATTAGAGGTATTTCTGCTTATGGCAGAGCAGATGCTTTTCTAATGTTGGAAAACATAACAGAAACAGCACAGACACGTAATGGTTTAATTGTATTTCCCTAGTATGTTTTCTATATTAGTACCAAGGTAAAGTTAAGCTATGAACAAAAATACAGCTTAGGACATTATAAGCCATTTAATTTGTCTCTTCTCTGAAAAATTGAGACATCTGTAGCACATCAGTTCTTTCCACTTCGCTTCCTGCTGGCTTCAGTGTGTTTAAAAGAAGCATCTGTCCTGTGTTGGGTTCACTGAAGCTGTTGTACTGCTCATAGTGTTTGTATATATTATATTGCTTTCTACAGTTTCCATAGAGGAAAAAAGGTCTGGTATTACATTAATCATGGATGTTTCTTTAATGGTTTTGACATACAAAAAAAAAAAAAGCATTCAGAATTTCTGAGATTGATATTCTTTGAGAATTTACTGGAAGCATACACTGTGTTAAAGCCACAGCTCCACAGCTTTTATATGGTCAGTTGAAAGAATAAGTTAAATACCTGTTTGCAAGTGTGACTGTTTATATGATAGTTTTTGAAGATGTTTTTCACTGCAAAAGTTTAATCATATGCTTCCTTATTTATGCTTGCTGCCAATTAAGAGTATTCGTTTGTTGTATTTCAGAACCCGTCTTGAAGAATTAAGAATGTTTTTGGAGAATGAGACCTGGGAACTTTGTCCTGTTAAATCAAGCTTTAGTATTCTGCAGCTTCATGTACGTTCTATGAATAACACATAGAAATACATTAATACTTCAGTAGCTAAGAGTCCAGGTGTTCTGAGAAGCAGTAAGAGCCATGAACTGCTGTGCAGATGTGAATTGGTGTAAGATTGACAATTTCAAGGTTAAATTGTGCCAGCATGAAAGTCACATTTAAATAAGGAGCAAGCTGTGGCTAAAATTTTTGAAACCAGGTTAATTGTCCACCAATTTGTGTTACACTCTGTTTTTATGAAACTGGAGTCATAACAATCTGTGGTGTTGGTGATTAAAATTCTACTTTATTTCTGTTTACAGGAATTTAAGTTCATGGAGCAGTCACGTTCCCCATCTGTGTCACCTAGCAAGCAGCCTGCTTCAGCAGTTTCAGCAACAGTAACGTTGTTTGAGCAGTACTGTAATGGAGGAAACCCATTTGAAATTCAGGCTGACAGCAAAGATGATGAGACAGAAGATGTGTTAGCATCCAATGGGGTATGGAGTGTTTCAGGAAAAAAAAAAAAATCCTGCTCTAAATAAATGGTGATTTTTTTGTGTATCAACGATGGCAAAATGTTAGGCATCCTGTTTAAAGTTCAGTTTGTTTTGCAGGGGATCAGTATTTTTTTTCCATTGAAGTCAAGTGTTCCTGAAGGCTAGCAAGACATGTTCCACCTACATTAGTATTTTTCCAGGGCCTTAAGTTAGCTTTCTTTATGGAAGTAATTTTGCTGGATTAGGACTGGCTTTCTGGATTCTTAGGAAAGAATTATTAAAGCTATGCCTTCTGTTGTATTTGTGCATACTTATATCGATTTGCTAGGGATTATCTGATACTTATTCATCAGTTTTTAATAGTAATTTAAATAATCAGGACATTCACTCTATAGTGAGATCTACTATAAAGCTAAAAAATAACTATTTTTTTTCAACATTCTACCAAAATCAAGCAGTGGTCAAATATGTTTTAATATAAGCTTTGTATTGTTCTCTTAAATGCCGCATGAGCATATTTTTGGTAAAGCTTTTGCTCTTGTTTATCTGTTTGGCTTAGTTGTTTTTTTTTTGTTTGTTTGTGTTTTTTTGGGGTTTTTTAAGGCCATCACACTAAAGGCTTTCTGGGTTTCAGCTTCATCTTTCTTGCTTTCCCTGCAGGAACTTTAGTTACAAAGCACTTGATCTATGTTTCACACTCAGACTGTGATGCTGCATTGTTTTTCCTTCTGTGGGTGATGCTGCAGTCTCATTCTTACTGTGTCACAAGACAAAATACAGTTGATGGGTGTAAAATATTGTGACATTGTGCTTAAAGGAAACTGTAGGAGAGTAATTTCCCCGGTGCTAGTTCTTTTCCTGTCAAATAATAGAGCAGAACATGTGTCCTGCATTTTCATTAAACTTAGAAGGGTTGAAGGTTTATCATAACTGTTAGACTTCTGTGTAGGCTCCAAATGAGTATGTTAAGCAAAGAAGAAACCACTGGAGAAACCACCATGCAGAAAAGTGCAGAATTCCATTGTACTTTGTAGAAACCTACTCTGAAACAAAGCTTTTGGGGAACCTGGGCAACCATTTGGTAGATATTTGCTAAAATGATTCTTAGCAAAATAAGGATTAATGATTATGCCAATAGTACCTGTGAGGTTTTCAAAATGAAAGCTCCCTCTAGGCAAGAGGTAATTTCAGACTTTTGTATATGTTTGACTAGTTTTGGTTTTAAAAGATTTTTCTGAAGAAAAAGGACTAGAAAATTAACTTGGGGTTTGGTGTCTTTTGGGTTTTTTTCCTCCCCCCCACCCCCCTCCAAGACAACTTTCTTCTGAAGTTTTTACTCTGTAACATATGTATAGAATCATCATGACCTGCACTGTGAGTGCAGAAATAAATCGGAAATGTTGCAGGGTAATTTTTGACAGCATTTGCAAGTAAAATAAGTAGAAAAGTGTGAAACAATTTTCCAGATTATATTAAATGGAGCTATTTATTAGGTATATTTAATATTTAATGCTGTAAAATATTCAATAAATTTAATATTTAATGTATTAAATGGATTGAAGAACATCTGGAGAACAAAACAAAACAAAACTAAAACTGTTGTAATGTGATTTCAGTCTCCTCTCGTCCCTGGTGTGTTGTTGCTGGCACATGAGTGCATGCATTGTCTCCATCCTTTTGTGCAGTGTCTTGCAGGCAGAATGCTTACACTTGTAAAAGATGGGAGTTGTCTTCAGTTCTTGACTGTGAATATGATGATGATTTTTTCTTTCTGTCTGCATACTTGTATGAAATGTTTTTTGCACACACGTTAAAACAGTTCTGCTTCATTGTTTCCAGTTTCAACATTTTACCCTTCAAAATCTTTTTCTCCAAGCTCAAGTAAAATTTAAAAGATATAAGCTTTCTCCTTACTAATCTTTTGCTTCTATAATTATGAAATAATTTGATGAAAAAATTGGGTAGCAAATGCTGGTGAGCATGCTGTAGTTAATGTTTTTGTTGGCTTTTGCGATACTGCTGCCAAGCAGACTCCTAGCCATAACACTCTCTTCTGTCTTAATTTGTGTATTATTTTGTCCTCTTTTTCTCCAATGATCAACCTATTTAGTGATTTAATAGAGCTCAAAAGCAAAAAAAAAAAATACAGAAAATGTCATATTATGTGAAACCACTGGTGGTTCTCTTACAGCCTCCCACTTCCGCTAGTGGTTAGCGCAGACACTGTGGGCTCATGAGGGGCACTTGGTCCTACATGGTCCTACAAGTCTTACTAGAACAAGTTGCGACCTGAATGAGTTACAAAAATGTAAATGTGTGGGATGGTTTTCCTTTATTCGTTACAGAATTCTCTTGAGAAAAAGGCAAAGAAGCCACCGCTACCCCATAACCGTGTTCTTTATTGTAATGGAGTATTACCATTATCCAGGAAGTTGCCTCTTTTTTTTTTTCCCTTTTTAGCACAGGGAGTCAATGAATTCAACCATCTAATCTTCCTGGGTAAAAATGTCTTTTTATTCTGAATTTGTCTCTATCTGTTGCAAAGGGTATCTGCACATAGAAATCGCTGTTTTCAGACTGGTTGCTCACTGCTGTCAGTCCCAGGCAGACCTGAAGCTACTTCAGACAGTGAACATGAGTTTGTCAGGAAAGGAATCCCTCCATTTTTGCATGTAGGTGGTGCTACTCACTGCCAGGACACCATATGCCTTCACTGGCAGTTGTTCAGCAGTGTCAGGCTGTGGTCTCAGACACAGGTGAGAGGGGGTCGTGATCCCATGAGTTGCCTGTAGGCTGATGTGATACACGTGTAGCATCCCCATATTGTGGTTTCCCTGTCTTTAATTTTGAAGTGTTCCATTTGGTAGGCTTGCACATTGTCAGGGGCTTTCAAGGCTGGCTTAACTGTCCTTTTTTTTTAAAGCTGTCTACCAATTTAGTGTTCTTTATTATTGAAGCCTTAATATATTTTAAATTAATAAAATCTTGTTTTGTGCCTGGTGAGGAACTATAATGAATTTCGGCTTTCCTTTGGCATAAGTGGGACAGAATGTTCTGCATAGAAAATTGAAATACCAATGACATGATTTATTTTGCATTTTTCTTGTGAAGTATGGGTTTGACTTAGTCATTCATTTTATAAAACAGTTGTTTTGTTTTGTTTTTTTTAACCTTAAATGTAGCTGTATTTGAAGAACTTAGGAATGATGTATAGAACTAATTTTTTTTTTTAAACTAAGATACAGAGTTAAGTTTCATTTTTCTAAATGTAATTTAAAAGTCATTATGGAGGAAGATGCTTTTGATTTTTATTCCCTCCTTGTGGAAATGAGTTGTAAATTTTTCCTTTATTTGACATTTTTTAGCAATGCTATATAGAAACAAATTCATTCCATGTGATAACTTGAGTTTAATGCATTGGAAAATGGGAACTAGCTGCTGTTAGTATTGATATATGTTAAATAAATGTTAATAATCGTACTGAGAATGCAGAGGAGGGTGTTCAACAATGCTAAGTGGGCACTTACTTGATTTTCATCAGTGTATTTGGCTGCTAACTTCATCACTGGAAGGATTAAATCCTTTTCATAATCTTTGTGAGCCAGGGAAGTATTGTGCACATGTACACAGAGAGTTGAGGCACTTCTGAGTGGTTGTACAGGACATCTAATCTGGCTGGTGCTGAGCCACGGTTCCTTGTGATCCAAGTGAGTATACTCTCTAAGAGACCATTCTACCTTCTCTTTTTACATTTTTCATCACCTTTCTCCATTACTTGGATGGTCTAAAGTGCTGACACACAGAAAAAACTCTTGTTTAGAAATAAGAGAAAGTCACACCTAGTTTGGTTATTCTTTACACAGAAACAGGAATAACATGCTTAGGTAAAGTGGGATAAAATCTCTACAGAGCTTTTATGTTTCAATTTCTTGACTGAACAGTTATGGCAAAGGCATGTTTTAGCACTTAAAAGTGAAATTATTCAGATGGAGGTAGAAAATTTTGTTTCCAGGGAATGCAGACCTGTTTCTTGCTACTTCAAAAAATGGCATGACTAGAACATAAGCAACTGATTTACTTGTCAAATGATCATTGGAATGGTAAGAACTCTCAGGATTTCTTCTGAGGATTTTAAAGGCTTTTTTAACTGCTGAATTGTTCCAGTTCTGTAGTACTGAAAAGAGGCCAGGTGAAGCCAGTCACCTCAGCTCTGTATCTTGAGCTTCAGTGAGCTACTTTATGTCCCTTTTCCATAGCTCCCTAAGAAATCTTGGTTGTGATACAGTCAACTTAATTTTGTAACACACTTCAACCATCCTGAAACTTGCCACTGTCGTCCTAAGGGTTTATTTGGGCCTATTGCCTAAAAGCTTATGCACTGATTATTGCTACAAGATATCTGAAGTCCTTTTAGTGCTTAAAAGTTTTGCTACAAACTGCATATTTCAAGAGGATTTATAAGGTCACTTCAAGTTGAGGTCACTATTTAAATAGTTGAGAGATACTGCATGTTTCAAAACGCAGATGTTTTTATCTCATGAGATAATTTTTCCAGCTCATTAGTAGTATTAGGTTGAGGAGACTTAATAAATAATTTTTCCACAAAAACCCAAACCAAAACAAAACCCTCAAAATTATCTTTATCTGTAATGTTAAGAAAGCTAATGTGTCAGCTTTCATATTCGTATATCAATATGAACTGTTGTTAACAATTTGTAGGAAATTTGTCATTTTACAATCACTGGCTAGACACTGGCATGTCTTTTTATTGTATATTAATGCATAATAAGTGTTGATAATTCTCCATGCCAGTGTTCCAGCCAAATTAGTTAAACCATAACTCTCTTTGGCCTTAAAAAAGGCTGAACTTGGCTCCTTTTAGAAATAAACTGAGCTTCTTTCCTTATATTTTTCCTTTGTCTAAAATGCTCATGAGGCAGAAATTTTGCAAGTGAATACTAACAATCAGAACTGTGTCTGTATCTCATACTATGTTCTTTTTTATGTCTGAGCTGCTTTTGCTTTGAATTTCTTTGAACTCTGGGCTTTCTGCTTTAATAGTTTTAGTCTTTAAAAACCTCTGTAGCTTGGAGCTGGGGACAGAAATTGCCATGTGTCACCAAAAAAAGTGTATTTCTTACTGCATTTTTGGTGACTGAGAGACTGGCATTACCTGAATGTATCTTTCTTGGCTTTCCCCTCTGGAGAGGATATATCCTTTAAAACCCTGCCTTTTCTTAAGGATCCTGGCACCAAACTGCCTTTGCCTTTGTCATAGGTGTCCTTATTGACTCCTTGGATGAAATGTCTATGGAGCAATGTACTCTTAAAGTTAAAAGCAAAGCTATTGTAGTCTCTATCCAAGTGCAAGTTTATTCTGAAGCTTGATGGATATGCTTAAGGCTGTGATAGTTTGTAGATGTTCAGGAGAGGGTTATATCACAGAGCATCAAGTATTTCTTTTCCTTTAATCTTTCCTGGGTTAAGAAATGCACATTGTGAAAAATTTTATTTCATTATTTATGAAGAGTTTAAAGCACCTATATTACTACAGATCAACCTAGAACGTGTGAAAAAGGAATTGACATTAAATACTGCTTTTAATTGGCATGAAAACAGCTTGCAAATTTCAGATGCTTGTTTTTTTAAATTAAATATCCTAATTGTACACTTTTAATATTCATATGTGGTGTCATAATGAAAAAAACATTTATTTGTGATTGTGAATAGTATTTCTCCACCTAACTCATACTCTACCAATAATAAGTATCTACCATGGAAATCCTATATTTTATTATACATGTTGTAGCCTGTGTTGCTCATTTTTCCCAGACATTACTTGTGAGGCTTGATCTGAAAATTATTCTCTTGCAATCTTTGAAAGGCAATTCAACAATTTGAAACAGTTCCACACCTGAGTGTTTGGAAGCAGTAGTTGTCTATAACTACTTAAGCTGCTTCTTTTTCAAAAGATGTAATGGTTGATTTGCCTAAGTATTCACATTTTTCATACGTTTTTTCTGGAATAGCTTGTAGCATTTGTGACAAATGAAGTAAATGGTGCATGAGGCTTTGTTCCATCAAAGAGAAATTGTTTCATGGATAGTTAGATATATATTTCAATCTATCAGAATATATGGTACCTTCAAGTAGATAAATGATGCTGCATGTTTCAAAACAAAACCAAGAACCAGCACATGCAAATAAATGTGAGCATGCCTCAAACATCTCAGGAAGTATTCTGAGAAAGCAAGAGTAAAAAGAAAGAAAATTATTTTCATCTAGCCTTCACTGGTAGAATTGTCAGAATGTCACAATATAATACCAGTGTTTCTTAGAATAATATAGTTTGCTGTGGTTTGAGGTATTTTTGTAAAGCAATAGTTTAGTCCTAATTCAGGATTGTGTGGTGCCAGATATTTTGGCTTATTGCCACCAAATGGATACATATTGAGGTTTTATTACTTTTTTTTTTAGGTTCTGAAGCAATTAATAAAAGCTTAGATACTTGATACAACAATAAGAAAGCAAAAAAACCTTATCAGTTGCTGGGAGAAAAAGGATGGGGAAAATACTTATTTTTAATCAACACTTGGGAACAGAAGTTTGTTTAGAAATGCACTTTAGAAATGTTGAGAAATGGCTTTGTATAATTTCCCTGCTGCATTTTTAATTAATATTGTCATCAGCCTTTGAAGAAGCATACTTGTATGTATCCTGATCAAAGAAATATTCAAGAAGTTACCAAAATACTACCTCAAATGAGTGACAATATTATAAGGAAAATAATAACAGTAATTTTTTTTTTTTAATAGTATGAATCAGATGAACAAGAAAAAAGTGCATATCAAGAATATGATAGTGACAGTGATGTTCCTGAAGAGTTGAAAAGAGATTATGTGGATGAGCAAACAGGAGATCTCCCTGTGAAAAGGTAAGTAGACTGTGCAAGTCCGTGGTCTCATTTGCATGGTTTTCATCTCAGTACTCTAATTAGTTCATTCTCTGTTTAATCTATACTATACAACAATGGAATGATAATAAAATAATTTTTATTGTATCTGCATGGTTAGAAAGGCTCAGCACTTTTCAGATCTCTGAAGGGGGGAATAACATTAAACTAATCATTATTGCAGAGAGACTGGAAAGCAAGATTATGAAGGAGGATAAAGGCACTCTGAAGCAAGTTGTGGAAAATCGGTTAGCAAGCATTAGAAGTTAACTGAATGTTCTGCATCTGCTGTTGTGCATTTGTGTCAAGAGAAATTATTTTCAAATAAATTTTTGGGCCTGGGACTTTTGCTTTTGCAGAACAAAAAACTTCTAGAGATGAAAAAAATTAGCTTGGAGGCAGTCATTTTGAATTTTAAATTGTCTTTTTCTCTAAGATTGTATACACATGTAGGAAAATACATACTATATTTTGATGAGTGTATATGCTTGCAGAACTCAAGCCTTAGACTACAACTCAAACTCCTCTCTATAGCACAATTTTATGTAAATTAGGCCAGATCTCTAGCTTTAAATGTTAGAATTCTAAACCAGTTATGCTTTGGCATAAATAAAATACTGTGCAGGAAGACATAATCATAGAATACAATCATAGAATCATAGAATCAGCTGGGTTGGAAGGGACCTCAGAGATCATCAAGTCCAACCCTTGACCACTACCGCTGCAGTTACCAGACCATGGCACTGAGTGCCACATCCAGTCTCTTTTTAAATATCTCCAGGGATGGAGAATCCACTACTTCCCTGGGCAGCCCATTCCAATGTCTGATCACCCTCTCCATGAAGAAATTCTTTCTAATGTTCAACCTAAACCTCCCCTGGCACAACTTGAGACCATGCCCTCTTGTCTTGTTGAAAGTTGCCTGGGAAAAGAGCCCAACCCCCCCCTGGCTCCAGCCTCCTTTCAGGGAGTTGTAGAGAGCGATGAGGTCTCCCCTGAGCCTCCTCTTCTCCAGGCTGAACACCCCCAGCTCCCTCAGCCTCTCCTCACAGGACTTGTGCTGGAGTCCCTTCACCAGCCTGGTTGCCCTCCTTTGGACCTGCTCCAGGACCTCAATCTCCTTCCTGAACTGAGGGGCCCAGAACTGGACACAGGACTCGAGGTGTGGCCTCACCAGGGCTGAGTACAGGGGCAGAATCCCTTCCCTGGACCTGCTGGCCACGCTGTTCCTGATCCAGGCCAGGATAATTTTGACGTGATCATGTAACGTCAAAGAAGCTGGGGGCATTTCTTTTCTGCTTAGTTTTATTTGTATGTTCATGAATATAATAAGTAGTCACATTTGATGCATTTTGTTTTCTTTTAAGTGTTTCTCGAGAAACTTTGAGGAGCAGAAAGAGATCAGATTATAACCTCAATAAAGTGAATGCACCCATCCTGACAAACACTACGCTGAACGTAATAAGGCTTGTTGGTATGTAGAACAATTCCAGTTCTTAATTTATTTTTGTTTTATTTTAATGCAAATCTGTGAGTTATAGGAAATATGTTAAATGAATTTCAAGACTTTTAAAAATATAAATGGTTGGACTCTACTTCTACTCTTTGAAAATGGTAATAAAATAGAAAGAAAACACTGAGCCAAAAAATATTTTTATTAAATAGACTTATTTGGTTATTTTTACTTTGAAAATTATTCTGCATGCATATATTGATTTTAACCAATAATGGTGAATTATTTTTTTTCTTTTCTTTTTTCTTTTTTTTTTCTTTTAAGAACTTTTTCCAGCTCATTCTCAGTGTGGCTAAAAGTGGCCAGTTCAGTTCTGTTCCCTTCTCTTCTCATTGTCCCCAGTGAAAACCACATCAAAAAGGAAATCTTGCTTTTGAGCTGTCTTGATTGTCTACAATTTCTCATCTGTAATGCCTCCCTGGTTTGGTTTGGTTTTTTAGTGTTCTGTAATTAGAAAACTCCTGTTTTTTACCATCTTCAGAATATGTAGCTTTGGAAAGATTTTTGGTACTTCTAGCTCTTAAATTGTAGCTTCCTGAGTAAATAGGTCTCTTTCCCCCCTTTGTCTTAGTGGTTATTTCCTTCTAGTTACTTTGCAGTTTCTCATGTTTCTAATATGCAGTCACCCTGCCTCACTTTCACCTTAATTTGTTTTTTTTTTTCTTTAAGGAATACCTACTATTTGATTAATTTCTTTCTCTTAGATGTAAACTGCATATTACACCTGTGCCACAGAAGGTGAAAATGCTTTCGTTTTTTATCATGACCTTTGACCTTAATTTACAAATATTTTAATTGCTTCTGTCAAACATGGACATCAGGCCCATTTCTGTAAATTGAGGTTAATGGCTACAGAAAGAAGAAATAAGATCTCACCATTTAGCCAGATTATCAGGTTTATTATTAGTTTTTCTTCCTTTCTTGCCGTCCTTCTTGTCTCTTGAATCATCCCTATAAAACCTGAAGATAAGTACATTACTGCTGGGCAGATTTGGCTGGGCATGACACCAGGTTTTAGGAGATCTAGGTTTGATCCAGTCCCCTGGATTATTCCTGTGAAGAGAGGAATGCTGTGAAGCATGCCTGTCTTTTAACAGCATCCTCTTGTAATGGCATAGAAGGCTCCACTGTGTCTTGCAACTGTCTCAGATTTTTGGCTAGGACTTGCCGTGGTACTTAATATTAATTTCAAGGAGTAAAATTGAGGTGCTTGTCTAGGATTCCTTCATTATCAGTGGAAAATTAGAGAACTCCAGAAGATGATTAGAGTTTGTTTGCTGTCCTTGATGTCTTTGCCTTCATATCATAGCATAGGTGTCTTAGCATTTCTCTTCTGGAGCTGCTTGCCCACTGCACAGGAGATGTAGGCAACCCAGAGTGAGCTAAGGGTCTAGAAAGTACTTAAGCAGTTTTTGTCCCTGCTGCATTTTGTCACTGATGTTCCTACCTCCTCATGCATCAGCATGATTTTTGGCAAATTGAGATCAGCTCACTGACCTTAGTTAAAAACAAATCATTAAGGAAATTAGGTTTAAAAAGGGAAGCCTGGAGCAAGATGAAGATGTGCATTTCAATTGCCCCATCAAGCCAGAGAACTAGTTGCCTCATTTCATAGGAAGGGATGCTGTGTAAGTAGTAGTACTCACTGAGGGGGGTTAACAGTGCTTATAACCCATTTTGAATTATTTCTGTATGCTCTATGCTTTATATGGAGGCTAGATGAATAAAATAATGTGTAGCTTATTACATAAAAAATACTTAAACTACTGATACTATTTACAGGGTTATTTTTTTTTTTCCTCTCAAGCCATTGCCTACTGACTTAAAATGTAAAGGAAGAGTGAACCTGTGTTAAGTCAGAATAGCCTCTATGCATCAAAAGAATAACTAATGGCTATGACATTCTAAATATTTCTTGGGTAATTTCTTATTTTAAAATAATTCCCCATTAATATGGTTTTTTAGATTGTTTTATTTTTAAGACCTTTTTTTGGTTTTATTTTTGCTTTTGTTGTGAATGGGAAGAAACTCTTACATGTTTCTTGGTTTAAAAAACAGTAACTTAAGAAAATTTTAATGGTGATGACAAATCTCACAACAGAAATCTTATAGCTGAAGTGATTGGTCACAGAGTGTTGAATCTCATGGAACTGAAAAATACCCAAATCATAGAGTCTTTGAAACCATATAATTACCATAAGCTTTTCACTTTTTCCTTCAAAGTGTCTGAGCTCCTAATGTATGTCTTAGGAAGCTGCATATTATAAATTATGTGGCTCCTTAGGAAATGCTTTTACTAATGGTCATAGATATACTAAAACTTAAATATGTATTATTCAGGAGGTTGTATATTTATTCACCTTTTTGATTTTAGTTTTATATAGTTTTATATCAGTTTTATATAGATTAGTCTGATAGAGAGTACTCTCCACTCACTGTCTTTAAGTACAAAAGAAATGCTGGAAGTTATACTTCAAAAGAAACGTGGCAAATGTTCTGCAATTTTATTTATTAACAGAGAGCCTGTGGAAAGATTAGATACTCTGAGCTGAAACTGTAAGCAGTGTTTTCAAGTTACTTCTTGAAGTTAAGTTTCTAGCACAACATAGATTTTAGGCTGTTAGTGCTGTTTGGAAATGTTTTCCCTTTTCACTCAAAATAGGAACTTTAATGCAACTAGATAACAATGTATAAAAGCTAAAAGTTGGCATCCTTTTAGAAAGAGCAACTAGGAGGAAATGTTCTTGGAACACTTTTTGTGTCAAGATGCTGAGTGATGTAGTAATAGAGAAATGTTCTTGGCATCAGAATATTTTTATAGGGACAATACTTGGGCAGCCTACAGTGTATCACCCTTTGGAAAAACATAGGATACTGCCCAAGAGATTACCTTGAATGTTCATGCCAACTCCACTGATACTTGGAAATCTGACTGTCCAGAATATGACACATCACCCTTACATAGCATATGGGTTGCAGGCAGGTTTAAAAGTGTGTTTATCATAGAGCAAATAGAAAAAAATCATCCTGTGGCAATACAGAATATTCAGATAGCACATACAAAGGTGACAACTGCTTTGATTAGGGTACCTCAGTTCTGAAAATCTGAAAATTTTCACAATGGGATGTGCTCGAATCAGTCGTATTTGGTTTTCCCTTTTGAAAGACAAACAGAATTTTTCAAGTCTGCTTTTCATTTTTTTCAGAATGCTGATCAATATCAGTAGTTAAGCACAGAATCAACAAGTGGGAAAAACTACCAAATATTACGTGTTGCAACCTGTGTTAGCTCTCCAAAAATAACTAAATATATGCTGGGGTGTGTTAGTAAACTGGGGCACAAAGGCATAGTATTCAAGCAGGGAGTCTAAGCTAGATAGAAACCTGGAAAGTAGCAATGTCAGGTTGTTGCTTGATTCTTACCATGTATGCATGTATTTTTCAAAGTAATGTTACCATTATTGCCCTACCCAAGTAATTGCTTTAAAAAAATTCAAACAACTCCCCCTAATACTAACAGATAATTTTGTTTTGTTGTTACTGAGTTTCTCTGTATAAAACAGCATTTTCTATATTGATTAGTAAATTGTTGCTAAACACAGCATTAGCTTGAAAATGTGTTGCTGACTACAGGAAAATGAAATTATTTTAGCACCCTCATGTAATTTTTTCCAATTTGTCACATAAAAACATCTCTGGAATGTCACAGTCTGTTAAATGATCTACTATGTATCTTACATGCTGGGTGAACTGTATTTGTTTTTGTTCAAAAGTTTCTGTTTCAACAATAATCTAAAGATTATTATATATTCTTTATGGTTCTAACATGCTAAGAAAGCAAGCAGTGTTTCATTTTTGAGCTAGCTGCCAAGAAGTGTAAGTTGTCTGCAGTACTGGGGGTTTTCATTCAGTATGTTTTAGTATGACTCCATGAAAAGGGCCATGCCCTATGCTGGAAAATAAAATAACAAAATTATAGGCCCTATGAACTAGATCTGTAGGGGAAAATTTCTTTGAGTCCAAATCCTCTGCTCAGTTTGATTCAGCGAACATATAGCTGAGGATCCTGAGGTTTAAAAAAAAAAAAATTTTTTTTTTTCACAAGTCATATGCTTAACAACAGAGAACAGGAAGGAAGACAAGGATTATTCTTCTCCCCACATCTTAAAATTGTTTGGGTTTCTTACCCAAGTATAAAAATGAAGGAGGGTAGGAAATGCTATGTTGCTGATGTGAAACACATTATTCCTACAGTTATTGGATGAAATCTGATTTTGGACATGTCATTTTTAGACTGCCTTTTTTGTTGCTTTAAAAATATCCATATATGCATGTGTAAATACTCACTACTGCATAAAATCTTCAGTGTCTCTGTATATCATTTGCTGGAGACTACTTTAAAGGATTTATTACTTTTGGCTAAATTAATCTGAAATGTGTAGAGAATCCATCAAGCTGTTTAATTTGAATTTGGTACTAGAAGGCCAAGAATGGTTCAGACATTTTGAAATGGACTAAAATCTACATTTGGAGAAATCTTGAAAGACTTATGTTGTCATCACATGTAACTTTTTTTTTTTTTTTTTAAATATCCCAATCTCTAAAATATTACTATATTCTCGTTAATCAGTAATCAAGGCAAAACAAACTTCATAAAGCTGGTTTTGAGTTTGTCAAAATTGGAGCTGTCTTTGTAGCATTTATGTTGAGGAAACTGATCTTCTTTATTTAATTTTTAAGGGAAATACATGCAGATGATGAGTATTCTGAAACCAATCGCATTTGATGTGATCCACTTCATGTCCCAGCTCTTTGATTACTATCTCTATGCAGTCTATACATTTTTTGGCCGAAATGACACGGTAGGTAGAAACATTTTTAATTTCTAAGTATCACTGTACACACAGAATAAAGAGAATAAAGAGGAGATCTCTTCACTGAAAATACTACCTAATATGTAATGCCTAGGAAAAGTAATGCCACCAGAATGGACTCAAATGCAGGAGTAAGAAAAGGCTGATCAGATCATCCATAAGGGGAATAAGCACTGGGATCATCATTATCACTGGGATATGAAGACTATTATGTTTTGAGTAGATTCTGTACTCTTTTTTCACCAGTATTTTGAAAGGGAGGAAATACAACATGAAATACCTAAAAGTAGTGGCAGAAAGTAGGGAGCAGAGAAGCAGTCTGAGGGAGGATGGTGGTGCTTTGGGACCTAGAAAGTATGAGTTGATTTAATTTTACTATGTTTCTCAAACTTATATAAGGATAGCAAAAGGAAGAGTAGAAGGGGGCCTTGAAAATTAAGCCCTAACTCAGGTTTAAGAGGTTTTAGTTTTAAATCTAGCTTTTTCAGATCTAGTATTCATTTCAAACTACTTGCATTAGTGAAAACAGTTCTTTGGAGTGCTCTCGTGGTTGAAATAAATGCTTGCTGGCAATGTCTGTACATAATATAGATCAACTTTCAACAGAATTGTCTTAGTGCCTTTATGAGAAGCTGCATGTAAAAACAATTTTCTCCTCTCTTGGCCCCTAAGTTACTCCACAAGTAATATTACTACAGGGTTCCAAATTCATCATCATCTGTTGGCAAAGTGTACAGGATTTTCAGACTTAACATATGGTTCTTAATGGTTTTGTGCTGTTCTCTTTGGCAGGACAAATGTATTTACAATTTATTTCTGTTTCGAAGATGGGTGGTGGGGTTTTTTGTTTGTTTGGCTTGTTGTTTTTTAAGATAATTGATTTCCATTGGCTTAGTCAGCTCTTCTGGTATTCATGTTGTGTTGCATTTATTTTTATTTTTTGCATCTCCCATTTTGTATTTTAAAGCTCATACTGAGTTCCTCACTCTCTGCTTCTAACAGTGATAGGCAGGTAAACATTATAGCAGATGGGTAGTAAATCTGTGATGTTTTTGTAGTGTGCCTGATTTTTTTTTACACATGATTTTCCATGGGTAACATAATGCTTACAAAGGGTCTATGAATATAATAACCCTCTTGTAATGCTCCTTAAATGTCCTCACTTCATTATAGTGTTTATAAACTTTTAATATGTAGAGATGGTTGATGGTATGTGATTTAGACCACTGAAAGTGTTCCTATTATTTTTATTTACAAACTAGTATCAAATGAGATTCTTAAAATGATGTTGGTAACACAGCTTCCTTAAGTGGTTGAAATTGTTTTTGAATACTGTGCTTATGTTCTGCATATGTGTTAGTAAGCACATGAGAGTGACTTAATTGTACAAAGTTCACTCCAGGATTTTCCTGTAAGGAAAATTTTCCAATGGGGAAAATACCCTGGACATTTTAAGTCAGAAACAATAGATGCAGTAAATGGGGACCTAACTTATATGTGAACTTGAACTTTTCCTTCCCTGATTTAATGCACAGAAAGGAAGTCTAGTAATACAGTGCACAACAGTACTCTAAATATTGTTCAGTAAACTACCTTTTGGTGGGAATCACATACCAGAACTGTATGAAAATATTTCCAGGTTCTTGATGTTATTATATGTTTGTATTTCCACTTCCTTTGTTATGTTAGTTCTTTCTTTGTGTTGTGTTTTGTTGGGGTTTTGGGTTGTTTTGTTTTGGTTTGGTTTTTTATTGGAAGTAGAAAACAAGTAACTAGGGGAATTATGCATGTTGAACCCGACTCTGCCGGTATAATTCATTGCATTTCCCAGGAAATCAGTGTAGCAACATTGATTTATCCCAGCTGAACATCTGCCATGAACATGAAGATGGCACATTTCTCAAATTGATCTTTATAAGCATTAAATAATTATGGCTGTTTTGTAAAGATCAGTAGCTACAATTTTATATATGCAAGCTAGAATTTTATATAAGGAATTACAATAATTTTTATAATTTGAGAGAGAAGTCGAGACCATTTGGCCTGGGTGTGGTGTGCATGGAAGTCTCAGTAGGGGCATCGTGGTGCACCATTGTAGGCTCCTGACCCAAATTAGAAAATTTAGTCATGTATCCAAATACAGTGTTATGCCAATAAAGGATACTGGTTGTTTATTGGTATGAACAATAAGCTGTCATCTTCATGAAAGGTATTTGGGTCATTCTTTGCACCAGTGCAGTGCTGAGTGCTGTGATCTCTGTTGATTTTATTTTCATTTTGCGTGGTTGAGATTATGCGCTAAAACTTCACTTAAGTAAGTTGTAGGTAGTGTTTACAAACCAGAATTTTGCTGTATCACTGTGATGTTTAAACTCAAGTGTTTTCCTTTCCCAACATAAATATAGTGTATTTCTTTCAGTTTGAATCAACAGGACTGGGTCTCAGTAGCAGCAGATTACGCACCACGCTGAACAGAATCCAGGAGAGTCTGATTGATATTGTAAGTACCTGGATTTTATGAATGCTCAGTGGAATGGAGGTTTGTGTAGGAAATTTAGGAATCATATTTCATCATAGGTTTATGTTTTTTATCTCCCTTCATATCCAGATATGTATTGATAAAGGCTTAATTTCATGGTGTGTCATGATGCAGGTATCATTACTGTATGAAACAACTTGTTTCTACTGCAGAACAAAACTAGTTAAATAGCTGTTACGAGATAAAACAGTAACACTCTGTATTTAAATCTTAAAAGGTTTTACAGTTTGTGAAATAAAGCAAAGACATTCCAGTATCTTTGTCTTCTTACTAAACAACACATTTTGTAAAAAAGAAAAACCACCATTGAAACAACACAACAAATTACTTGCTTTGCTTCAGTAAAAGAAAAGCCAAACAGTAACCCTGAAGATTGTTCAATCGTCCACCTTACAAGGTATTAGAATAAACATACTAAGTCTTCAAGTAATTTCTGAATTGTAGGGATCTTACCCTGACATTTTGTAGATTATATCCCATTGGCCTCTTCAGGAGTTGTGAAATGGTGAAAATGTAAAATGTGAAAAGTAAATATGGTGCTTTTGTGACACTGGTGGTGTATTACTGTCCTTCACATCACATTACAAAGAGTAAAGAGGAGACTACAGGTAGATTTTGTGGATTCAACCGAGCAAGAGTTTGTAAAAAAAAACCAAAACTGCTAAGAGCTATGCAAATATGGAAATTTGTATATCTTTTTTTTTCCACCTAAATATAAAAACCCTTGGACCATTATAGAGAAATTTCTTGAAGATTATCATAAATGGCTTGTATAGTAATTTATAACACAAACACTGCAACAAGGATTTGTTATCTAAAGCTTCTGCTTTTAAAAGAAGTAGAAGACAGACATTCTTTCACAAGGATTTGGTACTCCACAGAATTATACTTTATGCCTTTTTAAGTCCTTGAGTATTATATTGAATCCTAAACTGTTTCAGAGAAGCTTCTTCAACAGTTCTGGGGCTGTTTCTTATAGTGTCAGTAGAGGGAGCCCTAGATAACTGATAATCCTAGGCCTCTATAAAACAGACAAAAAATAGTCCTATTGATACTCGTCTCAAAGGCTATATATTCAAAAAGAAAAATTAATTCTAGGATGACCTTCCAAACAAATCAGTGAAGGATTATGGGAAAATGGCAATTTATGGAATTAATTTTATAAATTTACTCTGTAGTCAGAGTTCCTGACAGTGATTTATAGTGTTGAATTTTTGTATCAGTCAAAATAATTTTAAACAATTATTTGTTATTTTTCCAATGTACTCCCAGGACTTGTTATTTTTCCTCAGTCACTTAACTTTTCCTCGGTCACTGTATTCTGTTACAGATAATATTAGTGTCAACTGAAATTAATACCTATATTCCAGGAACAATTTGAAAGGAGGAAGTCTTAGCTAACTAATGTTAAGTTAAAGGCACTCCAGGAGATTTATTTATATTCATCTTATGCACTTCTGCTGGTCTTATGCTATAAATGGAAATTTTTCACTTTTTGTTTCGTGAGGAAGAAAAAGTCATCTGGCTGGTTTTATGGTTTGCTTATTTTCAAGAGTTTATGAAAGTTGAGATTTATCTTTACAGTGTCATAAATTGGGTATTTCTCTTGTATGGACTGTTCTGGAGTGCTTTCAAAATTCTTCTCTCATTATTGTTATGAATTGCTTTCTGAAAATATTTCTGTATTGTGGGTTTCAATCTCATGGTCTTTTGGGATTTGGGGGGGGCGGGGGAGGGGCTGCATTATTTTCTGTTCATGGTAATTTTATTAAGGACCATCATTTCAGTTCCTGATGGCAGCATCTTTCAATATTGCATTTTCACAAAGATAGTCTGAATCTGGTAGTTCTGAATCTGTGACTCGAGCTGTGCCAGAATTATATGTATGTAGATCAGAATATTTCCTCTTATCTGTCAGTGCCTGTGAAGGCTGAGCACTATGATCTGTGCCAAGATTCAGATAGGATCCTTCCCAGCTTTCCTCTTTATCTTTGTCCAGTCCTTTTTGAGATACCAAGTGGGTGAAAGCTTGCGTATTCTATATTTATGGTCAGGAGAAGGCCTCTAAATCATCCAACTATTCCTCCATCTCTTCCACCTACATTCTGTAGTTTCTGCATGAATTTCTGTAGTTCCTGTTTGGGACTGAAACAGTGGTATCTAATTTACATCAGATATGTTTTAGGATGCTACTTTTTTCCATTCAGCTGAATTTTAAGCTTCCTTAGTGAAGGAAAAAGCAAAGTAGAAGGGGGAAGTTGTCTTCAAATGACCTGTTGATTAGGCCAAATACATTGTGCCTGTTTCTGAGCTGCTTACATCCCTATTTCTGAGCTGCCTATACCTCCTCGCTAACGTTTCCCTTGAGTGGGCAATGTACAGATATCTACACACATATGGACTTTTTGTTTGTCACTTCCAATGGGAATATGTTTTTGCAACAGTAATTATGTTCATATTAGTCCACTGAGACCACTAAACCCCCAGGTAGGTACAAGCCATCAATCAGATTGATGTGATCTATGATAACTGATGATGTAGAAGGAAAACTTCTACTTCTGATTCCTTGTTCTGTCTCTCTAAGCAGCTTCCTTGTCTGCACAGAGTGTAATTTAGTCATGGTACTGTCATTACATAGATGTTGTTTGTGAATGTCCTGTGTATGCAAATAGCTGTCTTGAGTGATACTGCTCCTTCCAAAAGTGGTATTTTGGGGCAAATAACCACTTAATATTCATAAATCTCATTGTAAATAGACTTTCTTAGGTAATGTAGGATTTGAAATAGTTTGTTATCAAACTATTACTGTGCCTTACAGCAGTAGAAATAATCACTGTGGTAAAATATGTAAGCATTTCAATGCAATGTATAGAAGAGTAGAGGGAAGGAATCATTGGTATAAAGTAATGCTGGTTAATATATTTTAGATTCTCTTTAGCTTTTTGACTCTTTCCCCGTAACTTATATATCTTTTGGCAGAGACAGTAGCTTAGAGACTGATGGTGCAGAGATGGAAAATGTAGATTTTTGAGTTGTACAAATCAGATAGAGAGTAATGGGAGGAAGGATTTTTTTTCTTCATGCCTACGTTCCAACCCATTTTGGTTTTGACTCTTTCATCTTATGGAACAGTATTACATTACACTAGTCCCAATTCTAGAAACAAACAAATCAATTTTACTTAAAATGTCACAGCACAGTTCTGCAATACTTAGTGTGCACATGAGCCCTGTGATATCCTGGTTTGGAATACAAATGGCAAACTCTGGAGAGTGTAGGCTGTGGAATTTTTTACTTGGCATGGCAGTGCTTAGTGCAGGATTCTGCTCCTAAAACACGTAGGTAAGGTCACCACTGAAGTGGTAGCTGTAATCTGGGATTCCTGGTGAGGTTTTGTTTGGCCAAAGCTATTCCTGCAACTTTTACAATCCTTGCTTGGTGTCCCGCTTCGTCAAAGAAAAATACCCTGAAGAAACAAAACCAAGCCAAACCAAGGAGTGGGGTTTTTTTTCCTCTCTTTGGAAAGATTTGTACAACATACATGACAGTGTTTAAAGGTGTTGTGTGAATTGCTTGTCAAGGGAAGATAAGTCTGTGTATACAAAACAAATTTCTGACATGATGAGCACTTTGAAAATATGCTAGGACTTCTGCAGCTATTTGGCTTCATCGTATTTTTAATTTAGACCTTTTCATATGTTTGTTCACTTTATTGCCCAAGTAGACTGGAATGATTTACTGAAGTTTTCTAGCCCGTTTCTTTGAATAATTTTTTTTTATTATTATTTTTGACAGTTGCTTTGTCTCTTTTAGGATACTCTTCTGACTTCTTACTGGGGACCCAAAACAGGGGCTGATTCCTTGTGCAGAGGAGTACAGGTGTCTGCAGAGTCACAGTTGGGCACCTCAAAACAGGCAGCAGCTCCTCCTGAACATCTGTTCTTTATGTATAAGAAAAATGTTGCAGTAGTAAGTTGTGCTACTGAACCATATTGGCTTACACACTTTTGTAATGTAGTGATAGCTCAGATTCCCAAAAGTTTTGGCAGTGATGGGCTGCTTTTCTGCAGAGACTCACTTGATAGTTAATTTTTAGAGTACAGTTAATGAGTAATTTTCTCAGTTGTCTGTCAGGACAAAGTGATTCCTTGTTGCGTTAAGTTAGACAAAATAGTAAATAAACTTGCTATCTTGTAATTTTTGAATGCAAAAAGTCTGTCATTAAACTTTTAACATGAAATTAACGTGAAATGCAAAGATTCCAGAAGTTTCCATGCAAAATTTATTGAAGTCTGTTACTGAAGTCAGAGAGACTGACCTAAGTGAGGCTTGGTACATACTTTTTTTGTGACAAAGAGCATGGAAGGTGCACAGTCTTGGAGTCACAAACCTGATGCCTACCACAAGGCACTGCTGATCAACACAACCCTGGGACCTGTGCCAACTGTAAGCAGTGCAAATGTTGGCAAGTGTGTGCAGCTGAAAAATCTACATTTTCCATCTCTGCACCATCAGTCTCTAAGCTACTAAGATACTTCCCCAAGCACACACTATAGCTTGTACTGCTGCTGTTAGCAACTCTTGAACAGCTAAAGCAGTCATAAGCTTGCTTTAGCACTTCTGGATCCTGATATTTTCAGGCATTTAGAGCAAAGCAGCTCCTGTAAGTAATTGCTAGTTGTCAGTGTCAATTGTGTAGCATTAGAAAACTCGGTTGTTTTCAGTATGAGGGAGTCTTTTGTAGCATTTCTATTATTTTTATAGCCTGTGTGTAAACAGTAAGCATGGTATGAGTAAGTAATAGAGACAGAACTAGGTTTAGGTTTACATGTCCTGATACAATTTTGTCAAATAGCTAAGCTTCAGATGAAGTTCACTGATTATGTACCCCCACCTCTTTTCTTCCCCTCCCCTTTTTCTTCCCCCTTTCTTCCTCTCTAGAAAAACTCAATGCTTGTCTTTTGATTCAGGCTTCATTTAAATTAGGATTAGAAACATTTTTTTTTATCTTACCTGCCACATGAAAGTACTCAGCTGGAGCCATTTGTGGTGTTTTCACGGTTTTTCAGTTGTTTAATTCTTTATTTTAGGAGGGCTCTGCTGATCCTGCAGGAACACTCACAGCTGCTGAAGAGAGAAAGGAGAAGGTGCCAAGCCCACATCTCAGTCATCTGGTAGTTCTGACATCTGGCAATTCCCTGTATGGTTTGGCAGAGAGAGTGGTGGCCACGGAATCCTTGTAGGTTATTTACTGTACAGTGCATTTGCGGTCCCTGGAAGCTATAGATTGTTTAAGAGATTGTGATTACGAGCCAAAACCTTCCTGAGCAATCAAAATTTCCTGATTCTCAGTGTGATTTTAACTATGAGTGATAGAGGCAATTTCTAAATTAAAGGTAGTGGAAGATAACCATCTGGTCTAACCACCTGCAAACACCTGCAATGAAATGCTTTACAGCTGGTCCAGTAATTTACAACAGAACAAGACCAGATCGCAGGAAAAATGTTTAATTATAAAGAGGAGTATTTAATCTGTATGCTTCATTTAAACCTTATGTTACTCAAATGCTGATAGCTGAGGCTCAGAACTGGTTCATGTCGGTTTGGCTTGGACTGCAATGTTCTCTGCAGTGAGCAGAAGTTTACCTGTGAAGCAGAGGTTATAACAAGTAATGCAAAACACTTGCAGTGTGGTTAGACTAATGTTGGTTCAGATGGGAATATTAAAGATAATAAATTTGTATTAAAAATATATTTTCAGATGAGCTTATTTTCTTTTGCATACATTTATGTTTCGTTAGAAATATATTTCTTTGTTGTGTTGTTATTAACAAATCTTACTCTTGAGAGAATTTGATCTCATATTCTGTCTTTTACAGATGCACTACTGAACAAGTATTTGGGAGTCTTGTTTGGGAATTCTGATAAGGGTCCATTAATATTGATGTTAACTGCCCTGCACTATAGGAATTACAGGACACTTGCCCACTGATTTTACTGGACTTCTCAGGATTACATTTTCCAATTTCCTACATATCATTATTACCAAATATGTAAACTGTAAAGTAGAAGTTGTACAGCAGCATGCCAGATGTGACATTTAGTTCACAGTGAATTTGCTTTGCTTTGTTTTGCTTTCAAAGGGTATTTCTGGCTGAGCAGTTTGAGTGTCTTCAGCCTCATCTCGATGCGGTGATGCCAGCTGCCAAGAAGCCTTTTCTTCAGCAGTTCTATTCTCAGGTCAGAATTGTGTAATTCACAGCTGATTTGAAACTTGTGCAATATGGTACACACACTTGTATATTTCGGTTATGTATTGCTCTTGCTAGCCAGAAATTTACTGAATTGAATTTTACTTGTATTCTATTTCAGACAGTGTCAACTGCCAGTGAACTACGTAAACCAGTTTATTGGATTGTTGCTGCTAAAGCAATTGATTATGAACAAATGCTGCTTCTCATGACTAATGTGAAATGGGATGTGAAGGAAATCATGTCACAACACAATATATACGTAGATGCTCTTTTAAAGGTAAATACTTCTGGGAAACAGTGTGAAAGATTTTATATAAACATTAAATTACTGTAATAATTCACTAAAACTCTTAAAGTAGCATGGTTAGACCAATACAGCATCCTGAAAAATGGTAAGCTGTTATAAGGACATCTGTCCAGAATTTTCATTATTCTTGCTGCTACCAGATTTTTTCAGTGCTGTTTTTTTGAGTGCATGATGGGTGAAAGTGACAACACAATTTTATTGTGTTTCATGTATAAGTCTTGAATGGTAGACAAGTGTGGAGTGGTAGATAAATGTGTAGTAAATGGAGTAACACTAAGGAAAATCCACTGGCCTGAGTCAGCAGCTTTTTAGCAGACTATTTGCTATTCTACATGGTTTTATTGGTTGTCTTTGGGATGTATCATAGAGGCTATAGGTCAAACCAGCATTGATAATGATCTTATACTATCCAATTGAAGTTGCTATATTTAGAAGTTACCATTTGGAAAGGAAAGTAAAAGAGAAGTTATTCACCCAGCTTCTCATTGGCATTCAGTTGAAATGTTTATACAATTGCTGTGTCTTATAGTATAAAGAATCAGTTCTTACAACAATCCCTCTCATGCTTCTGCATATGCTCAGATGAAGTTTCTAAAGGTCTTTAGAAGGATGTTCTTGCATTTTTAGAAAGATACTAATTCTTACAGAGAAAATGAACATTTTTAATTTTAAATATATGTGAAGTGTACGTATCACAGAAAAAGTTAGGTCTCTGTATGGAATACCAGTTTTTATTAAACCTTTGTCTTCTGTAGCTGTTCTATACTTAATAAAAAACCACACAAAACAACAACAACCAAACAAAAAAAACCCCAAAACAAAACAAAAACCAGACAAGGCCAAAAAGGGAGAATCTGGTAGATGTATCCATTGCACTGAGTTTGGCTGAATTTTTGTGATTACTCTTCTTTATGGTGCCATGGCTCTTTGAAATCAGTTTGTAGGTACAACATTTGGTCTCTGCAGTAGAACTTTTTTCTTTTGTGGATGTGCTACTTCTGATGAATTTGCTTCAGGACAATCAGATTAATACCATTTTAAAACATTTTTGGCCTCTGCATGATAATTGTTATTAATAGTTGCTACAGAACTTTAAATGCTTCTAAGCAGTCAGTGATTCCCTGTTTGCCTTGTGACTCCAGGAGTGCCAGGTGTAAGCAAAACATTTAGTATAATAACCATCTATTTTTAGCCTTTGCATATGCATGCAAAATTCCCTATTTAGTGATTGTATGTATGGAAGCAGATAGACTGGGGAAAGAGGATGGTTCACAGTTGTCATTAATATGGAGTGGCTGGCATCTTCATCTTCAGAACAGTGTGTTACATGCCAGTTAAAGCATAGCATTGCAGTACCTTTCTTCCTCTTGAGAAAATCCTCAATCCTCTTTCTGAAAATTTGTGTTAAACACCAATTTTTTGTCAGATACTAAGTTAAGTTGGAAACTGAGATTTCCTTATGGGTGAACTTCATGAAGAGGACAAAAAAATTAAAAAGGCAGGGAAAAAAAACTCGATTAACAGCCTTGTAATGAAACCACATTGTCAGACAAGTCTGCTTTATGTCTAAGTAATTGATGCATTTTTGTTTGTTTGTTTAAATGATAGAGATGTTACACTGGTAACAAAGTTCTGTTTTGTTTTATGTGAGTCACAAAATCATTGGCAATTATGTTCAGTTATGACTAGGTTGTCACTCATAGTAACAGCTCAAATCTATCTAGGCCACCAATGTTTTGGGTTGAAACAGGTGTTTTCCCTCAACCTAAATTGTTATCTAGTGCTGCAGTGTGCTCCTGAACTGTTAGATTTGGATTCTTTTCAGCAGGTGATTTGGGCTCCTTTTAACACACTGGGAAACTGCCTGATGCAAAAAGTTGAAGAATGAAAACTGATAGGATGAGTATATTGAGAGATAAAGACACTGAATTTGCTTCAGTATCTGTATACAGGCTTCCAAAAAGTTAGATTAGTTTAGGGAGTGAGGCAGTGAAAATGACATTTGAAGGATTAGCTACTTGGTTAATTTTCAAAAGTGTCAGTTTCACAGTGAACTGCACCTCTAGGGAACAATAATTTCTTTTTAAAAAAAAAACAATTACTGAGGTAGTGCAAATGATAGGCTCTGCTTTTTGCTTTACACATTAAGCTTATTTCTACAGTTTGTGCCTGTTAAGCTTCACTTCTAAATCTCTTTATTTTTCAGTATTCTCTTTCATGTGCATTTCTAATTCTATGTTGATGTTGTTGCTAGGGATGTGTAGAGTATATTTGCTTTCATGACAGAGGAATAATGATCTTTCATGTTTCACCAGGAATTTGAAGAATTTAACAGAAGGTTGACTGAGGTGTCTAAGAGAGTCCGGATTCCACTGCCAGTCTCCAACATCCTTTGGGAGCACTGCATACGTTTGGCCAATAGAACTCTTGTGGAAGGGTAAGTAGTTCAGGAAAATCTTGCTCTTAGGTAAATATACCTGTAATGATAGTGTTTATTTTAAGGAATTACTTGTTCTAATTTATAGTCCGCTGGTAAGCTTTTTGCTTTTAGGAAGCCTAAAAAATACCAAGGCTTAACATAGTCCTTCTCAGTTATTTCACAGAGTCTGGAGCACTAAGCCTAAAGGGGGTGGTCTTGTACCTAGACACTGCTGAAGAAAGATATTGAGTGTTTTACTGAAGCATTCAAAAGTGCTATGTGAAAATTATCACTTCTCAACAAAACAAAAAAGTGTAGTAGGCAGTATCACTATGATGATGCCATCTGCCTTTGCCAGGAAGAAGGACAGAGTTGTTGACCCTGGCAGTTACCTCAGAGTAGCCATGAGCAAACATCTTCGTGTCAGCTCCTGGTGACCATTCCTAAAGCTGCCATGCTACCTTTCAGGCTTTAGTCCTCATGATGACTTGACTAAAGCAAGTGTCTACTGCACTGATCAGCATTGACTGTGTTTCCTTTAACCCACTTCTTGGAAGTTGTTCAATGTAGGATTTTTAGTAGTGTCTTTTTTAAGTATCATGGGGTACAGTGAGGTTCTGTTCTATGAGTGGGGCTAAATATTATGCTAACGTAAATAAAACTCTGCATCAGACATCCTCTTCTTGTCTGTTTTTAATTTAAAAACATAGTTATAAACCTCTCAAGGCACAAGAGACTAAGTTAAAAAGGTTTTTTAGACAAATTTTTATTTCCTTTGAAGCTCTACATTCTACCGTGCTTCTCTTTTCAGTTATGCCAACGTAAAGAAGTGCAGCAATGAAGGACGTGCCTTGATGCAGCTGGACTTTCAACAGTTTCTAATGAAACTAGAAAAGTTAACAGACATTAGGCCTATTCCAGATAAAGAATTTGTGGAGACCTACATTAAAGCATACTACCTAACAGAAAATGACATGGAACGCTGGATAAAAGAACATAGGGTAAGAGTTAAATTTGCATTATTTTATTGTCTATCAGGAAAATTCACCTTGATGATAGAATCATGCTAGCAACTGTAAGTGATCAATGCTTCTATGTGTTTCAAATTAATATGCATATACATGTATATGTTAATTTATTGTAATAAAAATTGTATGGGGAAGCAGCATAAATATAAATGTGTGTGTGCATGTATATGTTCTTTATGTTTATTATCATATGAAATTAGTATGAGTTAGTACTGAGTCAACATCTGATGACTGTGAAGGATTAATGAGCCAGTCACATCTACCTACTGCTTCAAAATTGTAGAGAACTAGAGTGAAGTTGAAAATGTTTGTGTGTTGTTTGGAAAAGGTCAAAGTACACAACTCTGTCATCAAGAAGCACAGTTTGAAATCATACTGTGAGGTTTTAATTTGCCTTCAGGAGGAGATTGCTTAAACTGAGTTGTAAAGCACAGTGGAGGAGAGTCATTGCTTCTCTTCCTTCATTCAGGAATATTGAATCAGGATCAACATTGCTGACTAAGATAAATCTTCATTTGCTTCATTTGAAAGCATTTAGCATGCTTTCATGATAGCATAACCTCATATACAATAGGACTATGTAAGTAATAGTTACATGCTATTGGAGCTGCCCATTCCTGAAGTGAAAAAGTCATTCAAAAATGGAACACTTTGAAATATGTATCTTAGGATTACTTTAAATCCCACTAGAAATAGTTGAAAGAGATATGGCTTTAGCATAATTTTCTGGTTTGTGTAGAGCCACAAGAAAGATTGGGAGCTGTTGTTTGGTGATCTGCATAGAAAAACTCTAGTTTAAACCTTCTGATAGTAGCTATATTTTGAATAGTGTTAGGCATAAAGGGTAGTACTGGCAAATGTGGTGTTTTGACAGGTGTTAAGAATTCTTGTCTTAACATTTTTGCCATTTTTTTCCTCTTTTATCATGTACTCAAATCAACAGTTTGGACACTCTGTAGACAGAAGTATTTAGAAGCTTATTGGGTATGAGAACTTAAAATATCAACTTCTCCCACAATTTGTTTAGGAAAAAATGTTTTTTTGTTAAAAGTTTGTCTCATTTGCATATGTATTTCCCACCACACTACCTAAAGCATGGAAAATACCTTAAAAAGTGATTTACATTCAGAAGTATTCACAGAATTGCTTTCTGTGAACTCAGTCCAACACTGCTGAAGTTGTAAGCATTTTCCATTATCATCTGCCATGTAGCAAAGTAGTTTTGCCCTCAGCCTCAACTATGAAAACAATCCAGACCTGACTTAACTACTGCTTTAAATCTCCCCTGTGGACTGACTACATCTCTCAGTTGAAAAGTCCAGAGTCTACATGTCTGTGTTTTCTAGCTTTCTTTGTCTTGTGTTTTCTTCTGCCATAACATCATTACTTTTATTTGCCAGGAATATTCTACTAAGCAGTTGACCAATCTGGTGAATGTTTGTCTGGGCTCCCACATCAACAAAAAGGCAAGACAGAAGCTGCTAGCTGCTATTGATGACATAGACAGGCCTAAAAGATAACTGGAGAGAGCTGCTTTCCTTGGGACTTGTACCTTTTTCTGTTCATGTGAAGCACGCAGACAAATCTCTCATGGACTAATGACAACATTCTCTTAAAAAAAACACAACATTGTGCATGACCTTTCTTACCAGCATTGGCAACGCTCTGACATGGTGTGACGTTCTAAAATATATGACTTTTCTAATCTGTAGAATTTTTTTCTGTTGTATTTCTTTTTTTGTTGTCGTCATTGTTGTTACTTGCCCTTAATAAAGGGCCACTGATTGTGTATCATTGGTGAGTTGTATATTTTGCAAAACAGTACACTGTAAGTAAAATCAAAAGCAGAAAGAGACACATTGGCTTAATATATAGTTGATGATCTTTTTTAATAAAAGAGCTACTTGAAAATATTATTTCTTTCTTCCCTGCTTTCACCCTCAGAATATGCGCTTTATTATGGACCAGTGTAAAATGGAAGGAAATGTACAATATTTGATGGATGTATTTTGCATGTGGATTAGCAGTGCAGATCAGTTAAATACTCTGTTGTTCAAGCGTCTCATCTTCATATGTATTTAAAAGTGTTGGTTTATTTCAGAATCAGTTTAGTCATATCAAAATTGTTGACTGAAGATTAATAGAAGGTAATAAATACTGTACACTAATATAATTGCTTTTTGAGACTTTTTTTTTCCTAATTCAACAATACTAAATGTCATTTACAATAGAACTTGGTACTGTTCTTCTTGTATCACTTCCCTTTTGTCCCTCCACCAGTCTTCCCTGTTCTGAAGAATAATGCTAAGGAATAGAAATACTGGGCTTTTTTGGCTGAAGTTTTGGATTGATGCTATGATAATCTTACTCTTTCCTCCTCTTCAGGAAGGCATGCTAGCACTGAAATAAGAAATAGGAAAAATAAGCAATGTAAGCTACAAATCACTAATGTGTACAACGTGGTAGATTCTCAGTTTTGTGTTCATGCTAGCCATTGTGATTTTAATTCAAATGTAGGAGAATCAGTATTTACTAAACTACAGCAAATCTGACTGTGACTGAAAATCAAAAAAAACCCAAAAACAAAGCATTTTTTTTTTCTTCTTTCTTTTTTTCCCCCCCTTTCTTTCTTTCTTTGTCTCACCTTAGTTTACTCTATTAAAATGTATCAGTAAACAAAAGCCTGGTCTGCCAGCTTCTGTTTGAAATGTATCAAAAACGTGACCACCAAAATCTCATCATGTGGCTGGTGATAAAATGCTAATAAGAGTGGCTCCTGATAAGCTGTCAGACAGGTAATGCAAATTAGTATCAGATAACAAAAACTGAAGAATTATGGAATATCAACGAAATCCCCCAAATCACAAGCCTCTGACAATAATTAATGAAAAGAGATAGAGCCCTTTTTTCAGTATAAAATCTCAGGAAAAAGGAGATGCTGCTTCTTCAATCATAACTTCAAACTACAGCTAAGGAGGAGCAGCTGAAGCAGCCTCATCGAGGCTCAGCAGACCAGGACCCTCACCTGGGCCATCATCCTTCCAAGGCAGAGGGTGAAAAGAAACCTAATTACTCTTTTTCTTCTCTTAAGGATCCTTTCCCCAGAGTCACTAACTTAGCTAAGCCCTTTCCTAGTACAAACCTGTCTTTTAAAGGTGGCGTCACTTTTTTTCACTTTCCCTGGAATAAATCTCTGTAAGTTGCTTGAACTATAAAACCTGTTATTTTTGCAAATTCGTGCAATGCATATATGAGCAGAGGCTAGTATCTCCTCACAACAAAATATAAAATCATAGGTACAGACCATAACACCATCGTTAAAGAGGTTGTTCAAAAAAAGAAAAGTGTATTTCATTTTGAAATGTGGACTTCTATATCATTGGATCTGCCCTGAGGTCAGATCCTGAACAAGAAGAAATAGAAATGTCAGAGATGATTAGTGTAAAATCTGTTTCCATTTCTTCTCCTGGATGAAATAAGAAATTTAAATATCTTTTATCAGAGCTTTGGTGAGCTGCACACATTGTTAATTTCTCCTGAACTTACGAGGTTGCTGTAATTTGGTTGCTTACCAAAAGGTAGGAGTATAAGCACTGATTGGAGTGTAAGGTCAAGGAAGGAGGTGAGCAATTGCATGAATCATAGACAGGATTAATTTTTTCTAGTGTACCTATAGCTTGAGTTGTTATTTTTAAGTAAGCCTCCAAATCAAAGAATGTATAAGTTGCAGTGTTAAAGCCGTGCAACATCTGTTGGATCTTCGTTTATATATGCCTCAGAAATGTTTATAATTTCCAGAGGAACCTCCCCTCACTGCCCAGGACTGATGCTAAGGAAGAAGCTACATAGTTTAATGGCCTACATAAACTCTTAGATGTATGATTTAACTTTCAGGTTGCGCTGTGGAGTCAGAAGTTGGACTTGAAAATCCTCATTGGTCCCTTTCAACCAAGGATATTCTATATTATTTGCTAATGTGTGACTAATAAATCCAAGTTTTGGCTGAATGTTGGATTTTTACCCTACTAAGTGTTTGGTAGTTTCCACCCTCCATATGAGAAATCTTTACAAACTATTGTTTTTTGAGCTTCTCTACATCTTTGTTCTCCTCTGGAATACTGCTTTTTCTACAATAGAGGACGTGACTTAAGTATCCTTTATGTTGTAGAGGAGTGTTTTGAAATACTCTAGTAGGACAGGGGTTGTGGTTTTAAACTAAAAGAGAATAGACTTACACTAGATAAAAAGAAGAAAAATTTTTACAGTTGAGTGTGATGAAACACTGGAACAGGTTGACCAGAGATGTGATAGAAGCCCTGTCTCTAGAAACATTCAGGGTCAGGTGGGATGGGCCTCCAAGAAACCTGATCTAGTTGAAGATGTCCTTGCTTACTGCAAGGGGGTTGGACTAGGTGACCTTGAAAGTCCCTTCCAACCCAAACCATTCTATGATTCTATGAAGATGATTTCCTTCAGTCTCCAAGAAGGATGATGACTACTACAGAGGTGGTAAATGCATCTCTTGGTGGTTCTTTAGCCTAATAAAGAATTTGAATTGCATTGCCCAGGCAATGAGTACTTCAGTGTTTGCCAAACTCGGCTGGAGCACAGATGATCAGTTTTCAATTCTGTCTGAGCAAAGCCTATCCCTGCCTTGGTCAGCATACAACTTGCCTTTTTTACAGTCAGCTTCTATAAGTTGCATCTAACATGCTGTTATCCTTTTTTTGAGCAGCTACTGGGACAAAAATAAACTGAAGCAACTGATAATCGCTGTGATCCTGGTGTAAGATTCAAATCATTGCTTTGGTGTAGGTTTAATTATTCAAAGGAGAATGGCTTTGATGGGAAAGACCATCTTGGATCAGCAGTACTTCAGCTGATGGGATAGAGCACAGAGCACACTTGGAAGTGTAATTTCAAGTGTTTGATTGGGCAGGGACATGAATGTTCTATGCTTTCAGATTTCTAGGTAAATGACTTCTGGATTAGGTTATTCCCACGTGGGAGAGAGTCTTCCCATATGTACACTAAGTTATGGATGCCCCATCTGTGGAAGTGTTCAAGGAGAGATTGGATGGGATTTTCAGCAACCTGGTCTAGTAAAAGGTGTCCCTGCCCATGCAGGGGGGTTGGAACCAGGTGATGTTTAAGGTCCCTTCCAACCCAAACCATTCTATGACTCTGATTCTCTGATTCTGCTCTGCAATAGGGAAAACTGAGCCTTGGCCACATTTGCTTAGCAAACTTTCTATTTGGAGTGTCCATTATAGTTTGTGAATGTGGCATGAGGGAGAAAAAGGAATGAGTGATCCATGGCTGCCTCATAGTTGCTGTGGAAGGTTTGTATCCCCTTTCCATTTTCACAGATGTCAAGGACAAAGGTGTGTGTTGTTGTACTGAATGGGAAGCTGTGTCTGTGTGTTGTGCTCTTTATTTGTCCTCATGCCACAGCACACAAAGTTACACAGATCCCCTTCTCTTACAATGAAAGTGATATATTTGGTGTCTTTCTCCTTTAAAATCTTGGTCATGATTAGTAGTTATAAATTTCTGTATAGCAAACTACTTTGGTAACTCAGGCTTTGGATAAAGCCCATGTTTTAAAACAAGCAATAATTTCAAAAACAGATGGATAAGAAAACCCTTCACTCTGATTAAAGTGATAAATAGTGCTCTTTAAAAGATCTTCAAAAAGCCAAATGTCAGTAGGCACCTGCTATAAAATAAATGATACAAACAGAAATGGACAAAAAAATGCAGATTTATTGTGTGGGGGCGATGGTATCTATTTTATTTATAACCACTTCTTGAAAGAGCATAGCATGAAGACTAAACATTGCACCAGACACTGGGATTATGTTGCAAGTATGGAAATAGTGCAGTTTGCAAACAGCAAAGTTCCTGTTCTTGCTGCCCATTTAAGGATGTTTGTGAGTATGTTGTTTTTGCAATGCTAGAGCTACTTTTCATCACAGATGGGTACTTGGTTTTTAAGGATCTTGTGCACTTCCATGAGATCCCAAAATGTGATGTGGAGCAGCATCTTTATACCAAAGACTTCACAAATTTGTGCATTTTTTCAAGAAGACATTAAATCAATAATGAGCCATATGATAAAGCACACACTTGAGAAATTAATGAGATGAGTAACCTCTTCTTTTGTGTGGTGGATCCATTGCTCAGTTTTAATTTGATGGAGTATGTTGTCCAGTTCCAGAGAATGTGTATATGTATATATATGTATAAGACAAAAAATAGTTGGATGTGATCTAAACTTGAATCTACTTGGCTGTACTGCAAAAGAAAGTCCTCCTAATATCCCTCAGCCCTGCTGCATTGGTGTGAAACTTGATCTGAATACACATGTGAAAGAAAAAGTACTTGGAGCAAAGATTTCTTGATCTATGTGTTATATTTGTAGATTATCTTGCACAGATTTCCGTATTGTCAGATTTAAGACTGGCAAATTGTCTAAATATGTGTTTATCTTTGAAAAAACAAAATACAAGAGCAAGCTGAAGATCTAGGAGAAGAGACACAATGAAGTGTCTCTTGTCACTGAGCACAAAATGAATGGATGCTCAGATGTGCAAAATGACTGAAGACTTCTGAAGATACGTTTTACGAGTAAATCCAAGATGCATACTTGTATGTGTTTTCTCCCCTATATCTCTAGTAATTTGTATTTATAATCATCACTGTTCATAAATAGAAAGCCATCTCGTTTGTAATTTGGTAGAGAATAAAATAGAAATGTCATCTCAACCTTAAAAAGAAAAGGATTCTGGTACAGGGAAGAAATTTTCCTGTGGCTACTGCCTGAGAGCTAAAGGAATGTCGTGTAGAACATGTACCATAAAACTTCTTTTTGAAATTCATCTTTACATTATGGTGTAAGTTTCTACACACAGAGGTAACTTTGTGTACAATGCAATCCAACAACTGAGGACCAGGAAAAAGAATGTCAAAATTCACAACAAGAAACATTATTTATGTCTTTTCCCACCACTTACATCGACAGCTGACCCTTGAAGCCTGGGTAGGTGGTGTGGAGGTGTTTTCCTTGTGTGAGTAACTGCTGTCCATTGAGGACAGGAGCACAACCTGAATTTAGAGCTTTGAATACATCTGAGTTGCCATACTGCTCCCACTGCCATTGATTTCCTCTGCTGCTGACGTGTGCTGTGTAGGAAGCATTATAAAGGAGCCTGCCGAAGAGGAGCTACAGCCCAGCCCAAAACACTGTAAGCATCAGTTTGGACACTGTTGGTAAGCATGATATTTTTGCCCATAAGCAAAGCTTATGGATAGTCATGCTTGCTACCCAGGGAGAAACTTTCTCCAAATGCATGAAACCTTGTGGGGTGGTTGGTGGGCAGGATCAGATTGAAAGGAGGTGGTATGTGAGTGTGGTGAACTCTCCGCTGGTTCTGGGAGAGCCGGCTGTCCTCTTGACACCTGAAACCTCAATAAACATGGGAATTCTGATTAACTGCCTGATGCAGTTACTAGCACAGTACTAAGCACCTGTGGGTACCAGGACCATTTATTTCTTGAAGTGTAGAGAAATGTCATCGATGTTAATGAGTTTGACCAGGGGCTGCTTCCTCACCCTGAGCTGCCAACATCTGTCTCCTACAGAGCAGTTTGAATACTTAAGCAGACAAATGAGCCAGCCAGCTCATTCATTCATGGGTGGCTTATCATGTGTTACATTTCAGCTAGATAAAATTGTTGCCATGAGTATTAATGCCTCATAGCCACAATGCTGTGAGCCCTTCCTTCCCTCCATGCACACACAGCCCAGCATTGTGCTGATGTCTCCACGGGTCACCTGGGCGCTTGCTCCTGAGCCTTTACAGAGTCTTTATGTAGGAAGGATCATTCTCTTGATTTTTAGAGACCTATTTGCTGCTGCTTTCTATTGCTCAAAATCTCTGTGGAAAGATGCAGGGCTCTGAGTTGGGTAGCTGTGATATTGCCTGTATGCAACAAGAAAGTTTGTGGCTGCCTTGGCTCGATGGCAAGGAGTTCCCTATGGGTGGCACGTTTGGTAACACTTCAGAGATGCTGCACATCACAACAGCCAGGTCACAGACCCATCCAAAGTTTTGATTTAGGTTCTGCTCTGTCCTGGTGTCAAGTGCAGGGAAGTTTGTTTCATTTTCTTTTACTTTACTCCCCTAGCTATGAAAGGAATTATGTTATCTACTGTATTCTATGAAGTGCTATCAGGCCATGGTTGTGCAGGCCTGAGCTGTACTTTCTAGCAGGAAATCAGTGACCCAGGGAAGCTGAAACATCAAATCTCCATGGAGAAGAAAGCAAGTAAGGAAACTGCCTTACCTGTGTCTCAAGCATTTTCAGTGCCATTTCCTCTGAATTCAGACAGAAGCCTGTAAGCTTCTGTATGTTATTTCTTTTGGTGCTGTGCTTCAAACCACAGTATTACCTTTGTAGAGGAAACCCTGCTATGGACCCAAGAGCATGGACTGGACTGTGGACATGACTGTACTAAGGAGTACTTATGGATTCCAATAGTCTTCTACTGCCAGAAATAATAACCATATGATTAGATAGGCAAAACTGTGGACAAAGTTAATGTGATATTTATATTTTCTTTTAACGAAAGTATGACTGAATATTAAAAATGCATACACAAATGCATTTTGATGGCTGTGCTTCTCTGCATCATCAATAAAAGCTCATGCCCTCCATATGAGTTATGGGAACATCTAGATACTAAGAAGGTAAGTACTCTGCAGATACTATGTAGATGCAGACTGAGAAATGAACTTCCAGAGAGACACAGCTCTAAGGAGGGAAGATATTTGTAAATAAGATCTCATCTTTATTATAATGTTCAACATGATTTCTAGGTAAGGGAAAATGTATTTTGGTGAGCTAATCAAGGCATTCCTTGTTTAGGGCTCAAGCCCTTATCCTCCTCTTCTACATAAAAGGACTTCCTTGCATCAGTTCCTCTCCCTTCCTGTTCATGTCTATCTGTCACCCTCATATTTCCTCCCTGAGCTTCCAGACTCCTGGATTCACACAGGGTCCCTTTCCAGAGGAGGCTGCATTGGGCAAAGTCGACACAGAGAAATTTATAGAAGTGCTTCTGGCTGAACTGTTCTTGGGAGAGCAGCCGAGGGTATCACAAAGACTTCATGTGGAACATCTCAGCCTGGTCTTAACTATCTGCTGGCTCTATGAACCAAACATTTGCTCTTCTGACAGCAGAAACTCTTACCTCTTGGAAGAAAGCATAAGAAACTTCAGTGTTCACCTTAACTTTATTTTCCTTGAAGGTTGTTATTCTTTCCTTATCCTTGAAGGGTATTTTTCTTAAAGCACTGAGTTATGATTTAAATGGCAGAATCAAAACACAAAGGAGCTAGAGCAGAAGGAGCAAAAATACTATGGGCAAGACTTAAGATCTTGCTTGCTCACAGAATCTAGAAAAAAAAAAAATCCCTCTTGAGCATTTGTTTCCTTTACAAATAAATCTTTTTGAAAAGCTCAATTCTGAGACTGTTCAAAATAAATTTTTCAGGTAAAGAGATTAGGGAAGAGTTCTGTCCAATGCCTGTCCATGCTTATTAATATCTGTTTCTTCAATAATGGAAAATAATGGGATAATATATCCAGAGATTTTAGGATTTTTTTGGTGGGAACTAGTTTTTTCTCATTAGCTTCACTTGCCTGAGTCAGAGTTCAGATTCTAAGCTGGTAGACCCTGTTTAATATTCTGGGTGATTAACTTTCATGTCTTTAGGTTGAGACTCATTTCTGTATTAAATTTTGGGTTTCTGCATCTGAAAGGAGTGATTTGTATGAATAATTAAAACACATTTGTTAACCTCTAATGAAAAGTTAGTAAGGCTGGGAGTTACATGTGTGAGAGAAATTTTAAAGCCTACTCTTTGTAGGAATGTAAAAAAAAATATTGAAGTTGATTACATAATATTTTCAGGAGTTCAGAATGTGCCTTAATCACAGCTTGAAAAATACAAGTACAGTCTTGTCTGGGGTTATCTTTCTGTTCTCACTATTTCATGAGGTCAGTGAAGGGTTTTCAAGCTGAACTCTTCTACACTGTGCCCTTGCATGCTTTCCTGAAAACGAGTTAGTGTTTGTACTTGCTCTGTTTACAAGCATTAACTTTTTAAGAAAAACAAGTAAAAAAATGCAGAAGAGTATCTTTTAAATATCTTATGAATATATTATTTACTTTTACAGTATGGAGTAGAATAGACTTTAAAGCATTAGCTGCTTTTATATGAAGTTGACATGTTAATTTTTGGCATTTTCTTTCCTTTTTATTCTACAGTGCACCGCATGAACAAAAAGAAAGTTTTAATGGTCAGTGGCCACTTGTGGGGCAGCCCTTTTCATTGTCTTTTGTTCATTTACTTCCAACTTACATGAGCTACAACACTTGGGTACTCCACTCAAGGACCGCAGCATCACTTTTGGCAAAAAAATAGGGAATAAGTGGTTTAGATTGACACAATGGGGCAAATCTATGAATAAGATGGGTGGAGGGCTGTGTTTGGCAAATCTCTGTTGGTTTATATGTAGGGACAGCAGGGAGAGAGGAAGACTTCAGCTGCACTTCCTACCCTACTTCTGAGGCCAACTCAGGAGGCTGAGGAAGGTGGGCTGAGCCACTTCTCACCCCTTCTCACCCCTTCTCACCCCATTTTCTGCACAGGTCTGAAGAGACCGACTTGGTGATGGCCGTGGTGATGAGCTGTGCCTCCATGGGATCTTTTGGACCTTCTGCATTGTGCCACACTGTGTGCTGTTGCTGTGGGGGGCTTCCATAGGGCTGGAAGTGGTGGGGGTGTCCAGGATTGAAGGGTATGGGGTAAAAAGAAGCAGGCTGGGTGACAAAGACCTAGGACCTGGTGACTAGCGGAGACCTGACTAGCAAGAGAAAAGAAACTTCTTGTTTGTTTTATTACTTTTCTCACATTGTTGAAGCAGAAGAGCAGCCTTGGGGGACCACACAGAAAGCTGCTTCTCTCTCTCTCTTGAAGTCCCAAACTCTGAGCCACAGTGTCCTGGAAGAACATCCTTCCTAATGAATTCACCAGCCACTCTCTGCTGCCTGGCTTTTGTATCAGCAGAGTTTAAATAAGGCTATTGCTCTGAAGCACCAACCTCTCTTTGCTAGTGACAGATGAGGGCATGCAAATGTAATCAAAAGTGCAAATTAATCCAATCTTCTTCATTTAATCTTGGTTCAAATGAAATGCTCCAGGGAGGCAATGGGCACTTGCTCTTCAGCATGTGCTGGAACTTGGTGTCTGGCTTACAGAAGTGTTTCTATGCCAGCTTTGCAGCAAGGCTGAGCAAGGGTATCAGCATCTTTAAGGATGCAGACTGGCAGTGTAGCCACAGCACAGAGTCCCCACCTTGCAGGGACAGTATTTCCAATACATTCCTGGACTGGAGAGGGGCGAAGGGCTGGGGAAGAAATTGTAAAATATCCAACAATTACCACTTCAAAATGGAAAACTTATTATATTGATTGAATGGTTTTGTGGTGATGAGGATCAGTGCAGTGAGAAACCAGAGAAAAGGGAAAATAGTGTATGTGTTTGACAGGATCTCCTATGATCTACATGGAGAAGGGGAGGCCAGCTGAACAAAGTGGCCTCTTTCTCACTTGCTATGGAGAGGGAACAATAAGCCCTCTGGGTTCCCTTCCTCCACTCCATTAACTCAACTGAATACCTAGTTTTTGGTATTCATCTCAAATCATTATTTCATATTCAAACCTATATAAATGGAAATGAAGAATACACTGAACAGTTTCTTCTGGAAGGTACAGAAAACATTGTGTTTATATAAGCAACCGTTCTTCACTGTGCATTATAGGCCTGCCTGGGTGTCAGTGAAAAATCATTTGCAGAATGAGTGTACATGTATTGTCTGCTGTTTAGAATGCCTATTTTTGTGGAAATTATGCTAGTCCAAATAATTAGGTGTAATGGAGAGAAAGTATTAGAGAATCTACAGAGGGCTACGAAAAGGCTGAATTTGCTCTGGAAGAGAGCTTAGGATTTCATTACTCCCATTGCAGTCTCCAAGAGCAAGGTAAACTGAAAAGAAAAGGGACTGCTTCGACAAATCACTTTTATTTTGCTTCCTACAATAACTCACAGGCAAAAGACAGATTGGTTTTTCGATGCATTGTGTCAGATAATTCTCTCTTCTGACTCAGTCACACTCCCCCATCCTTAACTTGACTGTAATGGCAATTTGATTGTACATGTAGACATCCTTCTTGTAAAGGGAAACAGTTGTTTCACTACAGCACTACAGTCTATATTTCCCCTCTGAAACAAAAGGTCCCAAAAGGGTTCTGTGTGTACCAGAGGGGGAGGTGGGATCAGGCAGATGCCATTGTCCTTGCAACTGGCAGCCGTCACCAGTGTCACCTCATGATTTGATCTCATGCCCTTAACTGGAGGAGTCAAGGAATAAACCTGAGTATGGTCTAATGGATCTGGAAATGAGATGTTTTTCTGAACATTGGGGCATTTAGTCCAATACAGAAATGCACAGTGCTGGCCAGGAGCCAGTAAGCACACTTGGAAGGTAAATTCCCATTTTAAGAGATTCAAAGACTCACAATAGGAGAAGAGATCAGGGGAATTGGTGAAGGTCCTCGTTTCCTGAAGGTTCTGCTATGGTAGGGTATAGCTTCAGGGTCACTGTGCTGTTTTGAGTCAGAAAGGAACATGACTTTCACCATTTCTCAAAGTTAACTTTGGGGGTATGAGAAAATAAATCTGACAATACAGAGGAGACCATCCCTACTGAGCTAAAAAGCAACGAAAGACCAGAACTGTGTCTCAAAATCACTGACGAAGCACAGAAAGAGCCCAGCCAGCTTCAGCCAATACAAAGGCAGTGAGAAAAAAATAGGCTTTGCTAGGCAGGACTTGGGGAAAAAAATCCTTAACTTATTGACTTCCAGTCTTCTGTCAATATATGCCTTGAAAAGATAAATCCAGCAACTGAATTCCCCTTACAGAAAAAAGACTCTGAAAGAAACTTTTAAAATAAGGAAATGTTTTCCTTCATAGACAGTCAAATGTACATTTTACTCCATAGAGTAATATATTCAGGGTCAATCCTACATATGAACTCTGCCTTAAAGACATCGTTTCTCCATCCTAATCCATTTATAAACTGAGTCAGTGAAGTATCAATTAACCTCAGATCATTAATTTTAAATACACTATCATTTTAGATTTTTTTCCCCCCTTTAACTTCTGTTATGGCCTATGGGGAGAAAAGAAGTAATCTTTGGGTCCTTTAATCTTTTCTTAATGTACCAATGTAAGGACTTAGTTTACTTTAACGCTTGGTCTTTGAGCTGCTGAAGACATTTCTATGCCTTTAATTCTGGTCTCCATCTTCTACTTCCACAGCTGGGTTGTTTTACCAGAAGAATTAGTCCCAGCTCAATGATTTCTTGAGGATCCTTCCAACCCCTGACCTTCTGTGACTCTGTGTAACCTCCAGGCACTATTTGTTACACAATATTTAGCTCCTCTTAGGGTTTTTTTTTTTTTTTTCATCTCAGTGTCCAGCTCTGAGTTAAATCTTTCAGGAACTAACAATGCTCAGTGGACCAGGGACCTCTTGTCACCACCTTCTCTTCCCAGATGTATTATGGGAAATTACAAAATTCTTTTTTTTCAGGTAGGAAAACTTTTTTTCTGTTTATTACCTGAAGGAGACCCATCCCCTGTCTTGCTTGCTGCTTAGCTCACATTTGTCCATGACTCCACTATGAGCAGTTTCCCTGTGCAGCCTTCCCTTCCTCCTGAGGAAGGTCAAACATAGACTTTTAAAGCTTTGCTGGAATGGATTCTTCTGCCTTTGAAAGAAAAATAATATTGTCATGCCAGCTGACTTTACTCTTTTTCTTATCAGCTTTTTAAAAAGGTGAAATGTTTAAATCTCAAAAATTAACTACATCAAAAATAGGGAAAAAAATTAAAACCCCTGAGCCGCTGCCAAAGAGATAAAATCCACAGTTTAATTCTGAAATATTATGTGAATTGAATTTAGTAGTACAAATCATTAAGGAAATTACATCTCATTTCACTGAACAATGTTATGGGAATGAAAACATATTGTACCTGGATAGGTGAGGGTTAAAGTGATGAAAGGTTTCAGTAAACAAAATGACTCAAAGATGCTTTCTTTCAAACCAGATAGGCCCAGTGACAGGTTGAAATGTGACAGCAAAACTCTGCAGAAAAGGTAACTGGACAGTTGCCTGGTAACTGTTGACAGGCTTATGCTGTCATATTCATAGAAAATGTAGAATATACAACACAACCAGTTGTAGTGCTCTGTGACTGTACAACTCTAAACGTGCTGTCCTGTGCCATTCTTCAGCCTGCTCTGGATACTACTCCTCTAATCTCTTTATTCTATGCTTTTTTCTGGAATGTGCTTGCATTCTCTTCTCCTCTTTTCCCCTCGCTCTCCACTGCTTTCCTCACCAGTAAAAAACCTCCTGATACAGCCTGGCCTTTCTATTGCACTCAGGTCCCATGTACACAATGACTAATTCTTAACTCTGATTTTTATTCCAGTGTGTGAAGAGCTCCTCTTGACCTCCTTCTGCCAATGAGCAACCTTTGGCTTTTCCAGAGACATTTGCTACGTAAGGCAATGAATCATTCTCTGCAATACAGTGGCATTTGAGAGCCTGAGATAACACAAAATTGATGCAATCTAATAACAGAACAACTATTCATAAGAGATACTGTATAATTGATATGGATGAGAGATAAGCTGGTAGGTGGTTGGGTGGCCAGGAAGGAAGTGTTTAGGGGTACTTCACATTTACATTAAAAATCTTTTTTATGATAAAAAGGGAGAACACTGCCTTATATGTGAAAATAAGAATTTGCTGTAGGTCTAAAGAAAATTTTTTAGAGTATGATAAAACAGATTATTAGACTAATTACAATCCTATAGGTTCACAATCCATATATTTAAATAAAATTAATATTGGAAAAACTTGGTAATAGAGTTTAAAATGTTACAGAATAAAAAACACTTCCTAGCATATTTTTTATGCTCCTCCTTGAAATGCTCCTTGAGGTGTCAGGCCAACCATGTCAGTGTTTTGTCTGTGGAGGGGTGATGAGGGGCTGCCTGAACCCCTGCAGCCTTCAGTGGGAAAAGAAGGATGTTCAGTCTGCCCCCTCTTTGCCAGGTGAGTTTTGATGGTCTCTTACTCCACTTTCTTAGGATCCCTTTGTGTTTATTTTGCTCGGGTTTTGCAGCAGAGTTTGTTTCTGTGCTCTGGCCACTGGTTCCCAGTTACAATGTTTTGGGTTTTTTTTAATTCTCTTTGCTACCTCTAGAACTGGTTTTACCAGAACAATGTAAGTTTGCACTTTTCTCTACTGCACTGCTTTGACAGCTAAAACCAGCTCCAGCAAGACAGGGTTTCAGATTATGCCCTTTCAGGGCAATATAAAACCTGTAAGTAGTAATGGCAAAAATCATATTTACTGGCAAATATTACCTGGATTATTTTGTTCAGTCTTAATGTAGTACCCTGGCTTTGTTGGAAGGTGTGCTGAAAGGCTTAGACAGATCTAACTATGACCTTCAGGAAGACCATAATAAACAGGCTCACTTGTTTTTATAGCTGTCAAGTCTTTTTTAATTGTGCAAGATATATTGAAGGATAATTAGTTGTCAGACGAAAAGGAAGGGCATGCTCTGGAGTCTGTGCAGACATCTTCATCCTCAATGCCAGACGTGGAAAGCATTCCCTTTCAGAAAAAAAATCAGTCTGTTCCAGCAACATGCATTCCAGATACTGGTGATTTTGCCTTTTCCCTTCAAAATCTGCCATTAAAATGGTCTTTCTCTTCCATGGAGCCCTGGAGAGAGAAACCAATCCTTCGAGCTCAGGTGTGGCAAAGACATCAAACACAAAGAAAACCCCCCCACAGAAGTGGCAGATTTGTGGGGCTATAAAGGCCCTAGAAATCTTCACTATATTACAGTGTAACATAGCTTCACACTGCTCATTGCTCAAATGAAAATATGGTTCCTTATAAGACAAATATTCAAAAGTATAAAGTATTTCCAAACTGTTTTTTGATGCTTTGTACAAAAGCACTTCCAGCACATACTTTTACATAAAATTTGAGTTTCATATCATATAATTGTTTCATATTGTTTCCTTTATTATATTACTAAAGGAGTTGTCCTGGTTTAGGACAACTGTTTCCATTTTATAAAATGTCCTCTGTTTCCATTTTATAAAAACAAAAATGTCTGATGTATAAAGGAGTAGATCCCGTGTCCACCAGCAGGAAAGCAGCACTTGTGAAATTCATTTGCACTTAACTACAAAGCACTGAAGTGTATGCTTCAAATCCTTTGACTTTGTGCTGTAAGAAATGGGACCATTCAAGCAATTAACTTCAGATCTTTGTTTAGATACTTTGGTGAATCGGGCTATAGTTTAAGTGAGAAAATGTTAGCTAGTGATTGGTCTTCAAACCACTTCACTGCAAAATATATTGGCAATCTAAAAATACTCTATTAAACACAGGTAAGCAAGTAAACTGCCACGAGTCAGGAGGCAAAACTGAGCTATAGCACAGACAGCAGCCTGGATCTTAGGCACTGCTTGGGCAGAGTGGCTTCTCTGGTCCTGTTTTATGGCTTTTATTTGTATAATGCCATGTAGTGCACACAGGACCTCCTTATGACCCCACAGGGCAAAGCCAGGCAGGATTGGAATGTCTTGGAAAAGTGCCAGACTCAGATGGCAAGCTCTGAGGCCAGCCTGTGCTCAGCATGTGCTGTCCTCTGCTTCTTATTGCTGTGGACCTCTCCTGGAATTATGTACCTAATCCCAGTTTTCCCATTCATGAAGGATAAATGCAAGATCATATCACATTTATTAAAGGACTCAAATATAAATACACATACAGTCCTTCAGAGAGACAACTCCTGTGGAACAGAGAGCAGCTCCCTGGTCAGGTCAAGTTGTAAGTCAAATGCAAGTCCATGTTCAACCTGCTTCAATCTAAGGACTCAAATGTGCACATTCTACTGCTGGTGCCTGGCTGTCAGGCAGGGTTCCCAATGCAGTAGTGGAGATAGGATACAGGGCTGAAGTCATCTTGTGTAAAATTTGGCGTAAAAAGATCTTATGAAGCCACGATGAGAATAAGTAGCATCCGAGCCCTGTAATAGTAGCTTCCATTGAAGTGCTTCCACTGGGAATGGACTCACACACTGCATTTTGGTAACAATTTTCTAAGGTTATTTCCCAGATATAGAAATGTAACCTTTTTCAATTTAGCTAGATGCTATAGACCTAATTTCTGCAAAACATGGCCATTTTTTATCTCATTCTGCATATCCAGTGCATCCTTCTGCTCATTGTCATTCACAGTCTGCCATTCACAAACACTGTGGAAAGCTTTTCATTTCACATCTCACAGATGAAGTTTTAAAACTTTCCTTACCTTTTTTTATCACAAATTGTTTCATCACAACAAGAAGAATGAGTCCCAGAGACCTCAGGGTATAATGATGGGTGAGATTAGCCCAACAAATAAAACACCTACGTGTCCCTTCCATAAATGTGCACTGCTATTCTGCCACAATTTGGATCATAATTTGAATAATGAACTTACTGTCATTTAACTGGGGTTTGTTTTGCTGCATGATATGTGGCAGCTCTTTATTTTCAAGGAGATTTTGGAATGCTGATTTGTAGGTGTCTCTAAAACCTGGCTGGACATCTTTCACTCAGTTTTGCTCAAATAGCAGCTGTCAGTCTTCAGATCAAAGAGACTGTAGCTACATTTAGCATAAAACTAAAGGGTAATAACATTACTCTGAACAATGTAAATAGAGTAAAAACACCTTGTTCTGGAATACTAACTACTCAATCAGAAAAGTAAATCGAACTCGTCCAAAACAGTCAGACTCAGTTAGTCCATAATCCATATCCAGGGATTAGTGAAGGCAAATGAATAAGCACCAGGTCCACAGTTTGGATAAGTCAATAGGAATTCTTTCTTTGGCTTTGAGGGGCTTTGAGTCCTGAGTCCTTGGTTTTACTCTGTCCCTGCTAACATCAAGATCAGGAAACCTGATGTCAGTGATGCACAAACTGATGGCAGAGTTTCAAAACTGAGTGTAAAAATCCTGTCATTTCAACTGGAATAAATTATCCAAAGCTAGATGGACGGTGAGGATGTAAGTTCATGACCACAGCCTTTAACTTCTAGAGGTCTTCCAACCAGGGGCTTCCTCACAGCCCTGAAGCATCAGGAAATTTGTGGTTCTAGCTACGGTTTTACTGTTCACATCACTGCTTGAAGAAATGTGGGCTCTTAAAGTCCTTTACTGCCAAAAATAGGCATGATTTGTCTTCAGGAGCAGAGAGGTTTTCGTGTTCTACACTTTGAACTGTAGCATTTTTCTATAATTTACACTTTCTTTTCTTACTCATAGTAATAATATTAATATATTTCTTACCTGTTTCGTATTTTATTATGCCTGGAAAAAATATGTTGTTTATAGAATTACAAGATGTGTTTACTTAGAAAACACAGTTGCTCATAGTTTTGCAGATACTGACATACTGTAAATAGAAATGCTTCTGTCGTAGCAAGATCATGAATTTTTAAACCTACTGCAATAAAAATAATTGACATTTTAAATGAACCATAGCATTATAGTTTCTATAAGTGTTAATGAAAAAATGAAGAAACTTCATGAGTAATAAAAATCATAACTTATACCAGACTGAATTTATGTATACTCTATAAACTCAGTTTTTTATGGATCCACAGGTTTTGTCTGCTCTGTTGTACCAACTTTTTCAAGTGTTAGCAATACTGCAGCACTGCTGCTCCAAATGCTACTGCTGTCACTGTGGAGACATAAATTAATTTTGCTTGGTCTTGAAGCCATTAGCAACTGCTTAACAAAATCAGAAATCTCTGGGTTTGTGCTGTTGGAGCTGACACTTTCCTTGGGATGAAAGCTGTCCAGAGATTTGTGTCGAGTTGGCAGGTTTGTGTGTCTTTGAAAACTCTCTTGTGCCACAAGTATGAAATGTGAACAAGTGGGGACTGGAAGAAGAAAAATATTGGCAATGTAGCAAAATTTGGACTCAAAACACTGTAAAAAGATCCTTGAGAGCACTGCCAGACTCTGCATCCAGCAGATCTGCATGATTTTTTCAGTGTTCATGCTTGCCATATTTTGCCCTGCAAAATCTATTTTAGCTCTTCCAATTTCCCTTTAAGATATTGCTTGTTCAAATTTATGTCTCTTTTTAGTAGAATTTGTATGCCTATTTATTGACAGGGAAGTGCAAGACCTTTGAGTGTATGAACTGTCAGAACAGCAATGAATTTGCCATGGATTTTCTCATAGAGGTCTCTACAGCAAGATCAGCTGCCTTTCAAAAAAAAAAGGAGTATTTATAACATTGTCTCACAGTTTGTTGTTCTGATGCAGAAGAAAATGAATGTAACTCTGTGGTTTGTGTTGTGAAGAAAGTATTAGTTTAAAAAAATTATAGTTACTCCTCTGAATCTAAAATGGATTTCTGGTTCTATTTTATTGTATTTTGTAAACATACTTCAAACACTCACATTCGATACACAAAGTTTATCCCTTATGCCCCTGAAAAGAAGCTACTAAATTTTCATATATTGGCACTTGGAGTATTCTCTTAAGTGGTTGCAGTGTGATTCACATGGGTCCTTACAGAGTCTATTACCTGCCTAATAACTTTTCTTCCATGAAACTCCCAACCAAACTCTTCTGCTTCTTAGTCTCTCTCCAAAAAATACCAAAGACATGTTACAAAGGTGATTTTTTGGTATAAAGCAAAGAGCCCACCAGTGGATTAGAAGCACCACGTTAAAGGAAGTGTGGAGCACTTCTCTTTGCTACCTTGCTAGTGAAACAAATGTTTTGTGCCAGACTTGTAACTTCAGGAGATCGAATATTTGATATCTCTGATATTTTAAAATTTTCTTTCAGCTTACAAGTTGGCAAGGGACAGTCTGGGTTGAAAGTGAACTGCTATTATCTCAAAAACGGAAATTTCATGTTAAAGATAGTTTTCTGTTTTATTGATATTAAATGATGAGAGAAGAAGTGACTCAGCATTATAGATAGCTGTTAAATCATGCTATGAGCTAAAGAATATCCAGGGCATTCCATCTTGAAGTAAGCTTCTAAGGGGTATTAAGAACTACTAATTTCACATGACTCTCACAAAATTGCTCTTGAGGTATTAGATTAAAAAGCCTTCTAGATAAGTATTTCACTACTCTAAGTGGAAATATCCAAGGAGAGGAAGTGCCTTTTCCAAGAGCTATGAATATTTTTGAAACCTTAGGGCTACCTTATGATTAAATATTGGGGAAAAATACTTTTAGAAAACTTCTACATAAATCACCATGCTATGAAAGCAAGGGTTGCTGGCTCTGAGGCCCTGTGTTAACTCATTGCTCCCCATCTTACCCACTGCAGCCCTGGATTTACTTTGGTTTTGCACATTGTTTCTATAGGTTACTACTATATTTCTCTGAGAGTAAAACACCTCAGCAGTGAACACCAACTTAGTGTGGAAAGCAGTGACTGCAGGTATGTCCAAGAGAATATCTGTCACAACATGCAGCCTGAAAGTGGCTTCCAATGCACTTTGTAACCATGCTAACCTGTACTGAAAAATATCAGCAAGGGGTTTTGTCATGAAATCTGTTTATCCTTTCAATAGAGTTCTCCAGAAAACTGCCTGCCATATCTGTTTGGTAAGGTAAGTCCTCACTGCAGACATCAGTCAGTGTAGCTACATGAGTTGGGATGGGATATTTGTAAAATGAGACCCACACAGGTCTCCTGGACAATAACTCTGGTACCAGCAGTTGCCATGGGTCACACGGGGGGTCTGTAGAGATTGTACAACTTCTCTCTCTTCATCCTTTGTTGCTCCTAAGTCCTCTGTAAGGTCAAATCTGAATTGTCTTTGGTTTGAGTCCAAGAAGTTCACCATGGTCTATAATCTGCCCACAATGCCAACTGTCCTCCCCATACTGACCAATTTCCAGATGACCATCTTTGTGCTTTTCCCTATTCTGTGACTCACGCCTGGGGAAAAATGATTTACTGATAACACTCTCCAACCAAACCCACTGCTCTTCTGCAAATCACTCCCTAAACTTCCTTCCTTTGCCTTGACATCTTAAAACCTTGGCAGCTATGTCTTACATGCCAAGTATGACATCTGTCTTGGTGGCCAGGGCTATCTGCCTGTTTCTGGCTGTCTGCATTTTTTTTTCTGCAGTGTTGACTCCAATGAGCTCTGATGACACCTATAGCACAGAAGCTATAAAATGATGCACAGGTTAGAGGTAGGTACTTTGATGGGAAAACTGGCACCCTCCAGATTTTTCTGGGAGGAGGTTCATTGGGAGCCATGTCGACCATGTTCACTCTAAGTTCTCTTGCTATGGCCTACTCACCATTTCTGACTATAGATCTCACTTTTGAGCACCTTATTCACTCATTTCTTGTAAGCAGACACTGCTACATGCTGACCTCTGCACCATGGACAGAATTGTGCCCTACGGTCCCCTCACCATAGATGAGTATAGGGACAAATTACATGTGTCTCCTGTCAGGCAGTGCAGTAAAAGGTTGAGATCAACCTGTGTTATAAAACAGAAATTGAACATACAAAAAGAAAAACATTAAAAAACCCTCAAAAACTGTGTGACTGAAAAGGTCTGAATCAGATCTTTCATCAGAGGAGCTTGTTACCAAGATCTCTGACTGGGACTGGCTGAGGGGTACAGGATCTACAGAAAACCCACACATTTCTGGAGGGGCAGCAGCCAGCCAGGATATCCCAGGGCATCCAGCTTAGCACCAGATATGATTTGGGCAATGAACAATAGACTTGCTTTCTTTTTCTAGATTCAGTCTGGGGCTTTAATCAAATAGGAGTTTTCACAGAAAATACAAATCTATCTTTGAAATTGCTCTAGAAATGAGGCTCTTAATCCATCAGTATCTGTAAATTATTGTCAGCTTTGACAGCTGCTGTTTTTATGTGCCAATCATTAAAATGCAGTTTCAGAATGTTGTGATTTTCAGCTGAACCAGATGCATACAATACCAAACACAGCATCCTGCATTTGCATGGCCAATTAAAAAGAAATGTATGCTACTATCACTTTTTGATTCTATGTATTTTTTTATTTAGAAACTTTTTTTTTTTTTTTTAAATAGTATTTTACTATAGGAGAATAATTTAAAACACTTCACTGAGGCTGCTGGATGTGATAAAGGACTTCCAGGACATATAGTGAGACCATTAAATGCCTCCTTGTTTAGTAATAACTGTTAAAATGAGAAGCTTAACTTCATGCAGGTTTAAGCAGGGGCTCAGGCAGCTGATTTAACAGATTCCTCTAGGAAGGTGACACTGAATGGGAAGTCAATTTATATTTTACTTTATTTTACCCTGTGTGTATCTGTATGTGTACAGAGTGCCAGAAGAAGCAAAGGAAGGACAAAAACCTCAAGATATGCAGCATAGATGCAATGATGGAAACCTGAAAGCAGATGAAAATCTTAAAGGGGTGACTGACTATAACTTTTTAGGACAAAATGTGGGTGAAGTAACATAGAATTAGGAGGACAGAATCTGCCTTTCTGTGTCCATAGGAAGAGGGGTAGGTGCCCAATTAGTAAGCTTGCTTTGTTAAAATAAAGTTGTTTGAGAAATTGAAGATCAGTGGACTGTAATGAGATTGTATAGGAATTCTTAAACCATAGTACATAAACTGGGGCTGGTGTTTTCTAAAGGAAATGAAGGACTGAATGCTCATCTCTCTGTAATTTTAGGGAAAAAGACCAAAGAGCTCTAACTTTAGGCATGCAAAGTCAGGTACCATGAGTATCCTTTAGAAATATCTCACCATTCTCTCTTCACTTACCGTGGATGAAAGGATGAAATCTAGGCATTTAACTTCAACTTGGTACAAAATAAAGTGAACAGAGAGCTAAAGTGAGGTGAAAAAGAGCATATAAGCCTCTTTCATATCTAGAAGGATGCTACTTTATTCACTCCAGGCAGGACTGGTGGATTATAGTTCTATGTAAATGACCCTCACATTGAATGTGCATTTTTTTCCAAGTTTCTCTGTTGTGTTTGAGATGTAAATAAATATAAAAAACCTATCAGATGCTGCATTGCCACACTTCATTTAGTTTCTGAGGGAGAAGCTTTAGGTAAAAAATGAGTAATCTCTAGGCTCTCTTCAATGTTTCTGAAAACATGCTTAGGAAAATGAATCTTGAAGAGCTGGTGGCCATCATACTATATACACTAGAAAATGAAAGAGACAAAATAAGGCAATGGCTTGCTGCTGTCTGTATGCTTCCTGTGATGCTCTGACAACAGTAGCAATTTTATGATGTTCCCAGTTTAAGTGATGGAACTGATGAGAGGAAGGCAGATCTAATGGAAAATTAGAAAATGCATTAGTTGGCCCTAAGATAGAGGGAACGGTGAAAGATTTCTTATAGCAAATTAGAACCACCTGATATTTCTTTCCCCCTACATATTAAATTCAATTATTCATTCCAGGTCTTTCAAAATATGGTAAGAAAATGAAATTAGTGAATATTGCTTTTTACATCAAATTTCAACCATCCAGCCTATTTTAATATAAAAATATTTGCTGGAGCAAGCAGTTATGGAAGATAGTTGCATTATTTATTTTTCCTTATTGTTATATAGTGCTTCTGTTCTGCAGATATCAGATAGGTGAAACAAAATGGTCTCTCATTTCACTGAATAGCTTGTCACAAAGCATGATGAAAAAAAAATGTTTCATGGGTTAAAATCACTACAAAAAAGCTCCATATTTTTATTGGAGTATCTCAAAATTTCCCAGAGGACAATTTCAGAAGTCCTTCCTCTGCCTGTTTAATAAATCTTTTTTCTGATAACCTTAGGGAACATTTTGCATGAACTGTAAGGACTGCAGCCCATGCCTATGCCTGCAACAAGTCAAATCCTGAAAGTTTTGCTGTGTATATACTCAGTTTAATGTCACTGGGGAAGTCAGGGAGAACTTAGGCTCTCCTTGGTTTCAGTAAATCTTCAGAACATGGACAATATCCATTAGCCTCTGAGAAGGGAAAATTATTGCATTAGTACATTTTACAGTATAATCACTGGATTTTGAAAAATAATAAGGGCCTCATTTCATTGAAACACTTGGGAAAGTTGTTAGTAAAATTTTAATCAGGAAAAAAAATGTTTAATGGTCACTATATTGTTTAACTGAACAGAACTATTTTATTTTGATTCCTTCTGAAGGGGCACATTCTTTCCACCACGAGATGACTTTTCAAACCTGTGAATTCAGGCATATTAAATGAAGAACCCAACAGGGTGAGCATTCAAAGGAGGAATTCAAGCTACTGGAGTTTTTTTATCAGCTAACTTTCCTTTATGTGAATAAGTTCTATTTAGCTTAAAGATTGCAGCTCTCTCTTTTTTCCTTATTCTCTGGTTGTGCCAAGGGAACAAGATATAGCAGCTTGGGAAGCTGGAAGGTGTCTACTTGTGCTGTTTCTTGCTAGAGCCATCAATCTTGATCAGAGCTGGCAAACATCAGGCCTTTGTACAACTGTCAGCAATAATATTCTTCACTGTTTGAGTAACAGAGCCATTTGGGAAAATATCTCAGAGAAAAAATCATCAGCTTTTTCTCCTTGCCCCATTAATTCAAATGGCCACATTCTGCCTGTCAATATGTTCTTTGAAGGCAGTGGAAAAATGGGGAGATGGTTTTTGCCCAAGGATGTGCTGGATCCAAAAGTAATGTAGTCCTGCACTTGCAGAGGGTTTCAGTCCTAAGGGTCTGTCCACTTGGCTGACTGCGGAGTCAGAAAACACAAACATTTTCCCTACGCCTTGTCATCACCTTTATCTATAAATGATACAAACCCAGTAAACTTTCCCTATTCTTGGAAATCTTTGTAAAGCATATAAAATTTAAAAAGCTTCAGGGAAAACTATAACTTGTCCTTAAAATGCTCTTCTCATTTATCCTGTTGGTTACAGAATTGTTATTAAGGCAGTTTGTCCCTGTACTTCTCACATAAGCACCAGAAGATATGTTATTCTTTGGTGTAAGCTATAAAATAATAGAGATGCAATGGAAAATTAATAATATTAATTAATTAATTAATTAATAATGAAGCTGACACAAAAAGAAAATTTATCCCCTTTCATCAGTCCTCCCCACTGTGTCCCTTCGTCCCCATCCCACTCTGGTGCCCCTGCTCCTACACTCCTTTGATCCCCCTGCTCCTCCACTCCATCACCTATAGGGAAATCTGTTGTTGTGACTAACAGCCAAGGGTGAAAATGGCTTTATTACCTGCAAGCAGATCACAAGGCAAAAGAAAACAGCAGGGGATGCTGCTGCAGAAGCAGCTGAACCAGGAACCACACTGCTCATGTGAGAAAAGTGGTGTCTGCTGTTTTAGTTATACTCACTACTTCAAGGAATAAAATGGCAAAGCAAAAGCACTTAGAGAAATGCCATCATCATTATTTTTTTTAATACTTACACTAACACTTGGTGCTGGACCTAATGGATTTTTGATGGCAAGAGTATTGCAAGGAGAGGGCATAACTTTGCTTCATAGGACACTTGTATGTGCATCACTCTTAAGGTCCCTCAGTGTCTGGCCAAATGAAACCTCCAAAAGTGAATGTTTCTCTTTGTCTCACCATCTACTTTTGCTCTATTTTTCTTAAGGGATTACTTGTTCATTTGTCTTCAAAGCAAGAGAAAAATTGTCAAGATTTTTCTTAAGAACAAATGATCTCCTGAAGTAATGTTAAATAGCCTCAGAATTTTTTTTGTTTTTTTTCTTTTTTAGTGGTGTGGAGATGCTGCTTCTCTTTGATAAAAAGAAAGTCAGACAATTATAAAGCAGATTTAAAATTATTCTGCTGAAGACAGGGTCATGTATATTACTGCCCTTCATCCGCATGTGGGCGTTCTTACCATGTCTGCAACAGAAGCCTGTGCCAACACCATGATCACCTCCTCCACCTGTTTTTTCACTTGTACTGATGCATCTAACACCCTCTGCGTCACCGTCTCCGAAAACTCTGTTGGGTTTATGAGGATGTATTTGCCCAAGGTGTATTCAAGAGATGTCTGGAAATTTTAGGAAAAGTCACTGGGGTTCTGTGGGCATGTTACCCCTCCTATTTATCCATTTTCTGCTGTCAGATGACAAATGGTGTGTGTTTCTAGTCCTAAATAAAGCTATAAAGAGCTGCAACAGCAGGAGAGGATTTGAAGTATTAAGAATTGTTCAGTGAATCCAGAGAGCCTATTACTTTTATTACTGTCTCCTTGAATCCTCAGATTTAAGCACCTTTGCTGAGGGGGCACAAAGGGCCTCCAACTAACTCCCTGTCAGTGACCACCTTGCTCTGGACAGGTTTTCAGAGTAAAACATCAAATGACTTCATCCTCTTTGGTCAGCCCCATCTCTGAAGCAGAAGATAATAGGGCCAAGGGAGAGGGTGCCAGGTTCTGCCTCCCTACTCATCTTCAAAGCAGCTGACATAGCCTGTGGGTGAGTTGGAGCCATGGGCCATAGAGCATTTTTTATCTGTCTGTAATGCACAACACAGCTCCACTGCAGGAGTCAGGGCTCTGACACTGAGCAAAGATAACTTATCTTGGTTTTCCTGCCCCTTCCTATCTGTCCCACTGAATTTTAGAGGCCCACACATTTGCCATAGGGAGTGGCTGGCATTACACACTCATGCTATGGGTCAGCTGCGATGGGAAAAGCTGCTGTCACTCAAACATGAACTATCTTGTTTGTAAATCACAATGAGCAGGTCTGGGTTAATTCTGTTTCTAGAAAGTTGTTTTGATGGGTTGTGCAGCATCACACGCAAGCAGCTTTGCCATATCTCCAGTGGGATGTGTTTCCAGCTCTGCACCCAGCCCTGAAACAGCTCCTGCCAGATGCCTGTGCTGGACTGTGTTTGGTGGTGCACATCAGCCCAGCCATCCTCAACTAATTGTGCTCCCTGATGGAACATACACTGGAATGAATCAGGATCTGCTTGCCCTGTTTCACTTTAATGAAGCTTTGAGTTCCTGTGAAACGTGGCTTTCACCTCAGGTGCAGTGCTGCTATCTAAGGCTTCTTTACTTCCCCCCCAACTGTACTCAACACATTTGGGTGAAGCTGTAGACCCAATATCCTAATCTAGCCATCTCCAGCATGTAGGATTTGTATTTACTCTGTCCTGTGGGACAGGTGTTGGGAACAGATGTCCAGGTGAGGAAATCAATCTCTGAAGGCTCTGGTTGATACGGGCAAAGGGAATGCAGTTGGGACAGAACCCTCCTCTTCCTGTGTTTGAAATGGATTTCTTTTCTATGAACAATATATCCCAGATTGTTTTACAAGGCGTCTGCTTCCTCTTCTGCCGACTTGCCACTTTGAGGTTGTGCCCATGAAATGAAATACTTTAATTTTTATGTGTGCTTTTACTTCCTCGCAAAAATTGCAATACAAGTTTTTTCCTCCCCCGATCTCCTTTGTAGCACCTGATGCTTTTCCCTGACTGCATCCAGAAGCTTTACATAAGACAGCAAATCACCCAGGCTTCTGCAACTGAACAGAAGTGCTGGTGCCCATTGCCACCTCCTTGGGAGCAGTACAGGAACTACCAATGAATACATTTGCCCCACAGGCAGCAAAGCAGAGATCCAAATGTTGCTAGCCTGCTGACTGGGATTCTTGGGCAGTAGGGCTTAGAGGACCACAGCTCTGACCCATTTTGTCCAGTTTAAGCACTCAGGAGCTTCTGGTGGAAATCCTGATTCTCACTTCAATTGAAGTTAGAGTTCCTCTCCCTTGGCAGTGTGGTTGGGGAATTACTCTGAAGTTATCTCCTTTACCTTAAATGAAATTTATACTAGAGTTTGATGGGGGTTGTTTCCACTCCATTTGCAAAACGTTTGTCCAAAATTACATAATATATCAAACTATGTTATTATAATCTTATAGAATAATATACGAACATACAACATATGGGCATAGTATGTTATATTATGATATATTCTCTTATATTCTATTCTTTTATGGCTTTCTTAAAACACCCTTGGTAGCAGAGGTACCCAACACACTATTTTTAGGATTTGACCTATGGCACCAGTCACTCCTTCAAGGTAAATCCAAGTCTGGGAATCCTAATCGCATTAGTTCAAAGTCACTAACAACTTCTGGAAAAAAACCAAACCCTCTTATTCTTTCCCTTATAAAACCTACTGGATTTTTTTTTTCTTTATTTACCCAATGCAATCATACAAGAATTTTAATTTGTTGTTTATTTTCATGGTAAGCACATTTTTATGGTGGATATTGTGTATTTTGTAACCAGAGATAAAATATTGTTTATTGGCTTCCTTACAAGATTTCTGGATTAAAAGTAGTTGCTACTGTTTATTTTCATCATGTTATGAGATTTTCTTTCCCCTGATTACAATTGCAGACATTTGGAGCATGTAGCCAAAATAATTGTTACATTAGCCTTCTGGCATTAGATTAAAAGTTTTCCAGTTTGCTAAAATCATTAAAGATATGTTGATAGAGCATGATTTTCTCTTACTGTATACCAAGCAAAGTATAGTGGATTTTGCTTCTAAAAGTATTTCTTTTTTCTGTGTTATTAGTACATCAGGCAAAATGACTCAAGGAATAGTTGAGTTATACATAGCTTCAGTTGCCTTGAACCTCATGTGACAGAAAATTCATTGATTACTCTTTTATTCTTAGTATCATATAAAATATTGACAATAATTTTTGGGCCTGAAGGGTATTTTCCCTAGAACAGAGACAGCAAAAGTGCTTGCATCTTAGCATGAAATCTGAAATTGATAGTGATTTGATTTAATGCTCACCAGGAAAAGGATATATTGTTGCTGGCAGAAGGAAGGGTAGGCTACGTGGGATTAATAGTAATTGTTACAGCCCTGCTAATAGTCTCTTTGGTTTCAGTGCTTGGAGGCTGACCTAATTTTGGTCCTATCAGTCTGTTCTGAATCCTCAGACAAGTTATAATATGTCTAGTACAGGGAGACATGTTTCAGTTAATCTCTAAATGGGTTTTGGATCTGCCTGGATTTAATACTGAAACACCTGAAAAGATGGAGACAACAGCAAACTGCAGGCAGTCATTTAATTAAGTTGATAATTAAGAAGGTCAGACTATGTGACTGAGTCTCAGACTTTCAGACCTGATAGATTCTGACTGTTTCAGTCATCATCTGCAGAGACGTAAAATTCCCATGCATCAGTGTTACTAATTTTTGAATCCTATTTTGCTGAGATTGGCAGCTGTAATTTTTTGAAACCATAAATCTGAAGACATAAAGATTTTTAACTAGAACAACTCTGAAATTTCCATGTCATAATGGGATTCTGGAGATTGAGATCTTTTTGTAGCAAGTAGTAAAATATTTATCTTAGAAATCAACTTAGTGCCTGAACTTCATGTAAGCATAAAATGGAGATCGAGTTGTTACCTGTGGTCTTCAACTGGACAAAAAAAATATATATATATAAAGAGGCTTTGAAAAATAACAGGTAGCTCACTTTTTATTTACAGGATGAAAAAATGTGTTTTCTGTTCTGGTTCTGGTACTAATAACTCCCTGATGTTTATGTAACAGCTGTTCCCTTCCTCTTTGCTATGTGTTTTTTCAGTGCTGAGAGTCTGTGAAACCCCCTTTGTCTATGCAAACCATAAGACTAGTGGATAAAAATACCTTCAAAAGCTGAACTTGAGGATTAGGGCATTAAATACCAAACAAAACAGCTCAGAAGGAGAGGTTTCAACCTACCCTGCATCTTTCTCCCTGCTCCTCTTCTGCCAGCCCATCTTCTCTTTTACTGGTGATACCAGCCCTTCTCTTGCTGCCACCCCCCTTGCCTCCACTGGTGTGAAGGGTGTTTTTCTTTTCCCTGCCATGACTGAAGAGGAATGTTCACCATTTCATCCTTTATGAGGAAGGAAATGAAACGCAGGAAGTGGAGCCACATAGCATTTTCTATAGAAGCAAAGCCAGCGGCAGGGTCTTCCTTTTTCCCCTTCTCTCCCATGTTGCAGTTTACCACCTTCTTGCTGTTATGCCCTCAACCAAACCTATCAAATGACTGTGATAGATGAAGGGAAAAAATAGGAAGCTTTTGGAGTGTGGCATTCATCTATTTATTTATTATCAGAGAAAAGAGCTAAAATTCATTGTCGACTTACAGGGATGGCTGTTGAACAGGTGGAGGAAAGACAAGAGACTCTTAAGGTACCTCCATAAAATACCATTATTCTGAATAGTATCAAGTGCTGGTCTTTTCTAGATAAGAAGTCTGGCCTAAGTGAGGGGTAAAATAGATTAATACACATCAGAATTAAATAGCCAATATACCTGGACCCCTTAGGCAAAAATATGATGCTGTTTAATTCACTGAAGACTATACTTCCCTGGCTGAGGAACTGTGGAGAAAATGAAGGAGGAATTTAATTAGGAAGTGAGAGAAGAAAAAAGTTCCCTTAAAGCAGAAGCAGAATTTGTTAATGAAGTGTTAACCTCTGTTGGCACTTGCATAAAACATCCTGTCAGGTGGAAAAACACCAAGCAACAGTGTTGGGTGGAGAGCAGCTGTGAGCAAGGCTCTCCTTGCCATTGCAGAGTCTAAGAGATCCTTGAAGACCAGGTGCAGAACAACTAAGAACATCCCAAAGCAAAAAAAAAAAAAAACCAACCAAGAAAACCAACCAACCAAAAAACAAAACAAAACCACCTAAGGTAGTTATTTTCAGTTAAAAAGAGCTTCATTACATCAAACCTAAACCTCTTTTTTTTGCTCAGGGGGTATTTGGCTGTGCAGCAGCCTAACTTCAAACAAGGCAGGGCCCTGACATCCATTACCACTTGGGTGCATGTAGAGAATATGTGGGGCCTCAGTGACATTTGTCCAAGTATTAAGAGACACACACCTATAACCCCTCTGTCTGTAAATACACGTGCACTTGTAAAAAAAAAAAAAAAAATCTGATTTTTTGACTTAAATTCTCCTGCACTTTGCAGACTGAATCTCAGTGTTCTTTCATCAAGGTTTGAAGTGCTCTATGCCCAGGCACCAGTCAGCCCTTCACTCACCTGCCCTGGGTAATATCAGTGTTGCTGGGTGGTGTGGTTAGTGAAAACAGAGTGTCTGTGGCTAGATTCCTGAACTCTCCATAGTACAGGCTCTCAGTTGGAGACCTATCTGCACTCAGGTAGCAGCACTCCCAGCCACTGTATAGGATCTTTTGGCAATGAAAACACTTCAATAAGGAAAAATCATAACATAAACTGACAGTCATAGCTTACACAGAACTTGAAGGATAGCTGTGAATGATGAAGGATGGTGTGATCTGGCCATCACTAGGAAGACCAAAAATTAAGCAGCTAAGTTGAGAGGCAGCACAAATAACTCTGCTAAAGAAGCTTGGACACATAGAAGTGTTTTCTCAGTTCTTTAGAAATATTTCTATCTGAAACAAAATAAGAACAGATCAACGTGAGCTTTGTCAACATCATTTTCATGTAGCCAAATTGTTTCTGGATAGCAGTGTTGCTAGTGGGATTTGAAAGCTCTCAAGCCTGGATGGTTGAATAGGAACCATATGCCATCTGGAGCTCACATATTTTAACATTAAATAAATTCAAACACCTTAACTCCTGTATGTCCAGTTACAGCCAGATTGAAAAATTACGGCCTGATTATTGCATGGGCTGTGCATCATAAAGTGGTGTTGGTGCTACTTTTGTTGGTTTCCTCCAAGCCTTTTTTTTTTTTTTTTTTTCTTATTCACTCTGACCTGTGTTGTTCAGGCTTTGAGGAAACTATTTGGTCTTTCTCATTTTGCCCCATGGCTGTCTAAGACCAGGGCCATCACCAGGGAAGAAATAAGCACAAATAAAAAATCCCCACCCAAAATGCCTCTGAGGGCTGTACCTGAAACCAGAACACAGTCAACAGAAAGACACGTGTCCTGCACTATCAATCCCTTCTTTCAGTGTCAGGAGAGAAAAAAAATGAAGCTAATGCTAATATGCTAATATCTGGTGAAGGAGCCCAAGAAGTGAGGTGACCCTACATGTGTGTGTGGTCTCAGGAAATGCACACACATTCACACCACAATTTGACAGAGAAAGTTGTAACAGAGAATTAAGAAGACAATAGCAATTTTCCAAAATATAGAGATGAAGAAAGGAAAAATTATGCTGTTAGAAAAGATGCCCAAAGTGTGACTCTGGGATGAATTTTGCGTTTTGAGTTCTGTGCAAAACCACAACTGGAACACATACATTCTATGGCCATAGTCCACCATGGCTCCTCTTTAACCCCAGTTTCTTCCTAGTAAGTTGCAACATTGTATTTTTCCTATTGTATCTTTCCATCTTGGAAATTAGCACTTAATATTTCAGCTGCTTCTAATTTGACCACACTGAAACTTGGCATTGCTATTTACTCAGATACATTTCCCAAGGAATCCAATGAGCTGTGTTTTTTGTAATGCAATAAAAATAGCCAGACTCTGTTGATTTCACATATATTTTCCAAGGTGTTATATCCAACACAGCCTGGTTTTGAGAAAATATAAATGTTCAGGAAAACTGCTCTTGGTCCTTCTGTGTTCTGGATCACTCACAGCTGACACACCAATGGTGGAGAAAGCTTCCAAACCCAAAGAAAGCTGATGGAGATTAACCAGGACCTTTACTTCTTTAGCTCTTAACAGCAAAGACAAAACAGCACTTTTAGTCAGAAGTAGAATGTCCCCAGTTAAATCAGCCTGAGAAAGGCAAAAGGACAGAGGCTTTCCAGCAGACACAGTGTGATTTTTTTTCCCAAGCTTTCACAAGAGGGAAGAGTTTGGGCTATGAGGAGAAATAAATTGGCTACTAAGGAACAGCACAAAACTGCTGTGGTCACATTAGATGTATGGGTCTATTATGAAACCTGCTATGGGAGATTATTTAGGAGTTATTTTAAGCTTAAACTTGAAAAAATATTCTCTGTGTTGCTCCTACAGCACTGAGGGTCCGAGTCTTTCTTTGGAGATTATCACTCTGACATAGGATTGGTAACCTCTCTGACACTGTGCCACGTGGCATTGTGAAAATGTGAGATACTTTTCAAGACAAATGAGAGTACAGATATTTGACCTACTAGACCCAGTTTTATAAAATTGACCCCATCCTCAAATGAATTTAGGAAATTCATAGCAGAAAAATACCTCAGAAGAGCTAAGCTTTCTCTGTTGCTGTAACATGTAAAAGATTTCATGCCTCTGCCACACTGACTGAACACAAACCACCCTTTACCTATGAACTTTTAATCCATACAAGCAAAAATATTTGGCTTTTTTTTGTTGTTGTTTTGGTTTTTTTTTTTGTTTTGTTTTTTGTTTTGCCATTAAAAATTCTTTCACACTCAAGACTGAAAGTCACTAATATCTCACAGCAGGGAATTATCTCAGGGTAATATCTGAAAACAGTAGAGAAATGTAAAAATTCTACATGAAGCAGAATGGTTTTCAATTTGAAAATGGAGCAGTCATCTCTGGCTGATGCTTTCAAACTGCATGGACACATACAATCTGGCATTTCAAATCAGAACTGTTAGCAACATCATGGAAAAATACCAGCAAGGATGAAGTCTATTCTGATGGAAAATATTATGAATGCTTTGCTACTGGGAATAACAAAAAAAGCAACCCTTCAAAAGTCAAGTAAGTGTTTGAGGCTTGGAAGGAGGGGAGTTCCCCTACTGAAAAATGGGACATTGTTACCAAGCAGTTATTTGTTATCACAACATTATCAAAGACAATAGTTAAGTCCATCTCTATCAGTTCTGAGTTTATTTGCCTAGCATCCTTAAAATATCTCCCAAGACAGATGTTCAGGACCCTTTGGGGACATCTTTCCCCAAGATGAGGAAACAATTTCTAATTCTAAGACAGACAATGTGTAACTGCGAACTGAATTGCTTTAGTCTTGTAATTTGTCCAAAGAATATGGAAAAAAAAAAAGTTTTTCCCCCTTTAAGTGAGAGCAAGACATGATGCCAAAAAAGCATTTATCTGTGAGGTACATTTGCCAGCCTGAGGAACCTGATGGGTAGCAATGCTACAGCCTCTCCAAAGCAGCTTTATAATTGACAGAGCATAATATCAAATGTAACTGTATTCAGGGTGTGCCACTGAGATTTTGTTCCTTGGCTGAATGAAGATATTCTTAGGAAACCTTTGAACACCACTGTGTCCCATGCATGTCTAATTGCCTAATGTTATTTTGTATATTGGTCAGTGGTGATGCTCCATCTAATGTGAAACAGTTCTTAACAATGTACATTGTTCTGGACCTGGATGTATTTTTCTCTTCCAAGGTCTCCTCATGCCAGCTGACTTCTGCAGTTCAGCTGCATTGCTTAAGAAGCAGCTCTCTCTCTTGGCAGATTGACAAACCATCTCTGCCAAAATGTTTTCTGCTGAAGAGATGGTACTATTGAATGTCAGAGAACTGATCTGGGAAAGGGCCTCCAGGCTTTGTCCTTCTGACAAAGGAAGTCTGTCCTTCTGTCTGCTTCACACTTGGTGTAGGGATGCCCTGCCTATGTCTATTTTGCCCTTGTGCCAACAAAGGTGTGTGTTCATCGTGTCATAGTCACAAGGAGATTTTAACTTTCTTGCTACTGGTTGCACCCACAGTGACTCAAGGTTTTTTTGTTACCCAGATATGCAATTCTATAGCAGAAACTGAGGAAATTAACATCTGAAGGTACCAAAAGCAACTATATAATTAAGTATTGAATGCATTTGATATGCTCATCTTTATATATAATATATATATATATATATTTGTGTTTAGATGGGGCTAATTCATGGGATAGGTTTTAGCCCTCTCAACTACACGAGGCATCTAAAAAAGACATGCAATTTAATAAGGCCTTTCTGCTCCTCAGCCCTCCCTCAACCTAGTAGCCACCTTTCAGCAAACAAGTTGCTGGAGACCTACATAAACTGCAGGAGCAGAATCCTCTCCCTGGCCAGCAACACTGGAAAATGCATCACTTGAAAACCCAGTCAGTCAATCTGGGCTGTCGGTATAGAGTTTAGGTATGTGTTTTGTATTATATTGTATATTTAAGTATATGTGTGTGTGTAGTCATGACATCCCAGCATGCTAGCTGTACCTACAACTGTTAAACTGTTCTTCCACTAATGCTTCAAAATAATTTAAATATTTTGAAATATTCACTAACTAGAAGGAAGAAATTAATTAGCTAATGGCTGAGTACTATTGCAAAGAAGGAGATTTTGTACAAAATTCCCACCAGAGAGCAGGTAGTTAGGTCAGTCACTTAGGAACACATGGTTTGGAGGGGGCAAGGGACAGCTTTTACCCCAAAGGTCTCTGTTTCTGTGAGACTTTTGTTCAGGACACTTAGAGAGGGTTTAGATGTGTCTACAATAAAATGAGCTGAAAGGCAGGGAGTTTTACCAATAAAAACATGCCTGGTAGAAGAACCTAAATTTTAAATGTAGGAGCCTGTATCTGTCTGCAGAAGCATCAGAAGCTACTGCTTTGTTTGCAATCTTTTTTCAGGACCACACAGTAAGTTTGTGGCAGGCACATGACCCAAATGTAGGTCTGCTGAGTCCATGCAGTTCAGTGGCTTAAGCACAGGTTTGGGCTTGATTTTAATAGGTATTTCTTTGACCTTTAATGCTATTGTACTACTAGCTCATAGCTGGTCTTGTCAGACTTTAAAAAGGTTCTTGATGGGGTGACTGTTCTACAACTGTACAAATTTTGATATTCACTTATTTAATAACTATTGGAATGTCTTCTTTTAAAGTGATCAGATATAAGTCTGCACTTTCTTTAATTGAAAAAATAGAAGCCTCTCACAAAGCCAGAATTTCCTGAATCGAGAGTTCTACACCAAAGAAATTGTATGTAAAACACTCTTGTGGAACACATAAAATAAACCAAGAAATGGCAATTGGCTGGCACCCATGCCCCACCAGGCATTGCCTGATCCAAGGGCTGAAGCAGACCAAGCTTTCTAGGGTCTCTGAAACCTCTCTCCTGGTCTCTGTCTTCCTGTATCTCCTGCAATAAAAGTTTTCTAACTTTTGCTTTGTTTCCTCAAGCATTGCTCTCTGAGCAACCTCCTCAGTTCTTTGGGAGAATGATCTTAAAAGATAACAGCAGTTCCCACGTGTTTGCAGCCCCAGAGATACTGCAGGGGCAGTACCAAGCATCTTCTCTCTGACCCATCTGTTGCCATTAACATTGATAAACTAGGAGCTGTGATGGGTGGAATTCTGGTTCCGACAAAGCTCAAGCAGCTGTTGCTTTTGATTTCATTAAGGTCAAGATCTCACTCACAGCTTCAATCAATATTTCTTTGTAAGAAAGTTTTTTACATGTGGTGAATTATTTACAGGAAAGTTCAGCTTATGTGCAGCACACAAGGCAACACAACAGGACAATCGGTCCACAATCAGAAATATACATCTCCTGGTGCAGAAAGTCATGAAGACATTTTTATGGCATAAAAATACATTACACTTTAAATGTTAAAGTACACAATGAATTTCCTGTCTTATATAAAAACAAAGGGATAATTCAACTACAACTGTGTTTTCATTCACATCAGTCATAAACCATGAGTCTGTGGCTTATGACTGGCCCTCAGGTTTGCCATCATGGGAAGTCTTCCTATATTTTTAAGCCTTTTCAATTTTGTGAGTCTGGCATTTCAAGCATAATCAAATAAAAACTAATTGCATAAAACTTTCCTGTCACAAATAAACAGCAATATTTTATCTACACATGAATTAAACAAAAAAAAAAAAAAAAAAAGGAAAACTTTTTATATATACACAGAACTGCTTAAAATATGTCCAGGTTGTATTGTATATGTTTTGTTTACTGAAGAGCTATTAGTTATTGCTAAGTTTAAAAGATCATATAAGATAAGCATAAAATATATTTGCTATGTTTCTTTGTCAGGATTGTGTTAATTTCTTTAGCTGAAGTGTCTTGCTGGCAACTGATGCACCATTCTGTGCTCAAGAGTGTTACTGCTTGTGCAATGTGATACAAATGGCTAAAATGCAGGGATCTTCATCCATGATATCTTGATATATAAGAAAAAATGATACCAAGTTGTTCCTACATGGGGTATAGGTAGAAATATTCTCTTTGGTGGCTTTTGGTGTTTTTTATTGTTGTTGTTGGTTTGTTTGTTTTTTTTTCCCAAACTTGACAAGTCATGACAAACAGTTCATTGTGTATGTGGCAGTACCTTGTGTAGGTGATGGCACAGCTGGAGTGATCTGCTATCCTTCCACATTCTCACTTACTCTGACCTCCCAAGGAGTCTGCCACAAAGAAGAAATCTTAAAGCAGAGGAATAAAATGAAAAATCCTTGCACTCCCTCCTTTCAAAAATGAGAGCTGGATTTTATGTACTTTGTGCCAGATACACTTGCACTGAAATTCTTGTGAAGGGTCTGAATCACTCCCAGTTCCAAGCCACAGCCTCTGCCAGAGGGGCATCTCCCTTCTGCCATTGGAGAGCCTGTTGTGAGCATGGAGGCTAAGTCCCTGGAGTTAAATTTTTAAAAGAGCTCATAAAATTTAAAAAAAGCCTGTAATATAATTCAATAAAAAAACCTTTTCTTCAACTACTTCCTGATTAGTTGTTGTACGTTTGAACTTAATAAACCTCTCCACCCAATCCACAGCAAGCAGAATATGAGCTCTGACAGTTTATAGAGAAGCACTCATTATAGGCAGCTATTCTGTATAACTTTCTTTATTGATCATGTCTCACAGATTTTTTAAAATGCACAGAACTCTCTCCCAGACTCTCCTCAGAAGGGACATTACTGTGAGGGTGTTTATCTATACAGGGCTTGTTCATTAAAGATGTGCACACCCATCTGTACAGGCACATACACACTGGGAGAAGTTCGTCTCCTTGCAGCAGCTAATGGGAAGAGCCACACATCTCCTTGGCTAGCAGGCACCCCCCAGAAGCACCAAATCATGCAATGCATGAAAGGTGATCAGCCTTGCATCCACCTGCATTGAAACATATTGACTCTGTTCCTTCAAAACTAAAGAAATACTTGGGAGATAAGGGAGGATAGTAAGATATAAGGGGTTTCCACCTGACCGGTTTTTCTATGTGGTCAACATGGTCTGTAAATGCCTTTTTCCTTCTTTTTACTCTGATCGTCTGGAATCTGCTATGTGTTAAGCATTTAATGTAAAATTATATTTATCTCTTTACCTATAAACATAACAATGAAACATATATACTAATAGCCAAGCAATTTATGAAGTTTGTCCAATCCATGTAATGCATATAAGGTGCTAATAGAGATCAAGTATTTCACTACAAAAAACAGGGAAATGCAAAAATGGTATCCAGTTACCTTAAACAGTCTATATGTAGCATTATACTGATGAATTGAGACCTGTCATGTTAAATGTGAATGTGAGACTGTATTTCACTACGGATTTTCAGTGCTTGCTAGATATTAAGAAACCTCTAAAATCAGAGCTGCCTGGTCTCAGGTCAGTCTTCTCTACAACAGTAGGTCTTATGTGGTGATATAAATGAAGTTACATGTTGGAAAGCAGACAGGCATCTGGGAAAGTGCTTATTTCTGCTCACCTCCTGACCAGCTCCTTTCATCATCTCAGCCTTGTTTTAGCAAGCTGAGAAACACAGTGAAGCCCATTTCTCTTGGCCCATTTATTCTCATCATGAGCCCATGGTGCAGGAGCAGACAGATGGGTGACCCTGGTTACCTGTGCTCCATGTGGGGTCTCCAGAAAGCATTCAGGTAGTTAAGGGAGGCTTCTCTGCCCCGTTGTCTCCCACTCGTGACTTACAATTTGTGCATTTTGGAGGAACCACGTGGCACTCTCTACCTGAACACATTTCTTATAATAATTAATTGTAAATATATTCATATATATATAATTTATACATACATTGGTCTGTACGCTACCTAGAATTTCCAACCATTTGCTTTTCTGTGCCTTATATCTGACATTTGACTTCTCAAAAAATGTTTAGATATTTTTTCTTTTTCACATAACAGGATTACATTCTGTCAAAAAAGAAAGGTAATTCTATTTTTTTTCTAAAGACACTTGATCTGTCTGCTCAAAGTTTTATTCCTAATTGAGTTTTAAATCTGCACCTACCATTTCCAATGTTTTGGGCTTTTTTTTGTTTGTTTGTTTGTTTTTTTAAACAAAAACAAAACCAAAAAACAATGTGGGCCAACAACCTGAATTGCATGAACTCCTTTGGATTCAAATGCACACTTGTCAATCTGAATTACGGTGAGTAAACCCTGTGTGTACAGTAAGTCAGTGTAAGGTGTGAACTGGAAAGGAGAAATGTTCCTCCTGCAAGTTTGTGGAACTTATAGATAGGGAAGTTAACACTTGTGGTGGTGATACTGAGGTGGAGAGACATGCAGGGCAGATGAGGGAAGGAACAGTATTTCCTTGGCTGTATCTATTCAAATTAACATCACCAGCACTTGCAAAAGGACAGGTTGCATCTAGTTACACTTCTGCACATCAGACATCACATAAAGTAACCACCTGTGGTCAGTTTTCCAAGTTGCATTTGGTCATGGTCAGAGAAAAGGAATGAGATTCTTAAAATCAATGCAGATATTTGATATCCTTTAAAAACTGTCCGAAGATAGTTGTAGAGGGCATTGTTTGGTTTTGGTTTGTTTGGTTGTTTTTTTCCCCACTTTTTTCTGTTAAAAGTAGACTTCTGATACCCTGAAACTGGATTATGAAAAAAATCTCAAATGGCATATAATGAGAATTAAGTACATTCCTGCCCCAGCAGAGCACAGTGCCCACCTCTGATGCTATAAATAATAGAAAATAAGTCTTGACTGAAGTGTGACAAGTCATTTAGGTGGTCCCTCTGCTAAGGCAGAGTAATGAGGCCTAAATAAGCCCTAACACTGTGCTGATTTGTGTTTCATGAGTTGCACATATAAAACTCTGGTTAGTAATTTTATCCCTACGATTCCTTTTTCTGTAGCAGCATGAGATGCTCAGTAGTGATAACATTCTCAGCATTTCATTGGAGGGTTAAATCATTTGCTCTTTATTAGGCTGAGAAGAGCATACTGATTGATACTTGAGATGCTATGAAATACTGTCTTTTATGTTCATGATGATGGTCTGAGTAGTCAGTAAAGGAGTGTGTTTAAGTACAGATTTGTGACTCCTCTAGAAGCACCTGCAAAATACTTTTCCACATAGAAACATCTCCTGGTCATGAAAAGGATACTTCAAAATTAAACCTTACAAGTACCTTAATTATTACATTATCTACTACAACTGAAGGTGTCAAAGCAGTATAACTCTGGCATCACCCCAAGCCTCAAGGATGGCAAGAGACTTAAATTTCACTGGACAGTTGGCTAAGAGTTGACCCTGTTCCTCCACTAGAAGCAGTATTTCAAGCTGGACATCCAAGTTTCCCTCACTGCTGGCCAATGACATTTGGTTTGTAGGACCCATGGTTCCATTTTGTCAGGTCCCTCTGAAGCAGGTGTTCACAGAGCAAGTACAGACACACTGCAATGACCCAGCTGCCCCAGGAACTCAAAATATACAGTTTGACTCTAACATTAGCTGCAAAGTGGGTTTCTTTGTTTGTTTTTGTTGGTTTTTTTTTTGTTTTTGTTTTTTTTTTTGTTTTTTTTTTTTTTTTTTTTTTTTTCTGTATGGCTGGCACCATGTCCAAATTGCATGTGGTTTATCTCAGGTCTTCCCAGCTGCCAGAGGGCAGAGAGGGCATGCTTCACACATTTCAGAGTCTCTCTGGCTTGGGATCAATTGCTGTTTCAATTCCAATTACTTTTGTGTTACAAATGCTCGTGGTTATGAGCAGTAATCAAATAACAATACACATAGAGTTTCATGAAGACACACTTGACTTTCAAAAATCCAAGCACTGGAAATGCAGTTATCTTTACATTTTAGCCTTTAGGATTTGCATCTGTCACTCAGGTTTTGTTTATTAGGGTTGGCAAGGGACAGAGGAAGATTCAGGAAAAGAGGACAGAAATTCACCAGGTTACCATGGTTGGTTTTATCCCAAAGCAAAATTATGTTGCTCCACTATAAACACATAAGTAATAGGCAGACTTTTAAGTAAGGTAGCATTATTGCTAAGAATTTTAATAGAAAAAAAATCATCTATTCTACCTTTGTTGTTTTATTTCAGCCTAAAGATATTTGTTAAGAAAATCAACCAAAGACCAAATCTTACTTCTGTCACATCAGGTCTTTTAATTTGTGTTGTATTTCTGTACCTAGTAAAGAATAACAAACACCTTTTTCCTGATAGATTTGGTTTCCTAAGCAAAGCAACCACACAAACCCCTCTGCCAGAGAAAATGTTTACTAAACTAGGTTTTAGTGTTGGATACCATGTATGAGAGGAAATAGATACTGCAGAGGTGATTAATGTAAGGTTTTTTCCTCTTAACATACACCTTGCTCTGACTGATTCAAGTCTCAGCTTCTTTCCTACTTTTTCCTACACTGATACATTAGTTATGCATTTCCTTTGTTCCTGTGAAATGTCTTAGAGACAGAACACCCTACTGTCAACAAGACGTAATTATTGAGGTGGTATCACCATTGGTGGTAATATTTATAAAGCAGAGAAGTGGAATTTACCTTATGTGTATAATGACAACCACTCAAACCATCTTGAAATGAAGAAAAATAGGATTTTCCATTGGAAAATATTTTGATTATAAATTCTTAAGTGCCTCTAAAACACAGCATTTCCTTCAAAGCCCAAGAGTGATGCCAACCCTAAACTCAGTATATATGTTGACTAAATTTTTAGTGGCTGCAAATCATCATCATTCCACTGAAACCAAAGGTGCCACAAGGGCTGACATAAGCATACAGTGTTTCTGCCACCTGAAGCTTAAGGTGAGACCCCAGCCCCCAGATCCAGAATTTGGCTTTTCAGAGCATTCTACTGAACACAGCAAAAAAACATTATTAGTGAAGAATGAAATCAACTACTATAATATCAAAGCATCTCCATTTTGTATATCCACATGAACACAACAGACTGTAAAACAACTTGTGGTTACATGTTGTAAAGATGTGCATTATTAAAACCAACATGTTCATTATTAAACTTCCTTTTTTAAGCACACTTTTACAGCCAGCTTGTTTGTGTCTTCAAAAAGGATGCCTTCTGCAGCTCTCCAGGGAAGTGTGGTGTGCCCCAAAGCTATTCAGAAATGCAGCATTCATAGCACAGCTACCTGATAGTCTTTAATGACTAAATCTTCCCTTTGTTCCCTGGCAAAAATAGAAAGAGCAATATGCAAAATACTTTTCTCTGAAAAAATAACTGCTTTCATATTCCTCAAAGCCTGATAAAAAGGTATGTGGCTTAAATAAATACATGTTTTCTTGCAAATTTTCTGCTGGATTAACCATGCGATGATCTACGCTTTTGGTGGACAATTTGTTCTATTCCCCAGACCTTCATTTGTTCTATGGTTGCAGTGCCAGCAGGTCAGTGCTGGCCTCATGCATGGATACTGGGAATTCAGTCCCCTCTCACAGAACTGGGTTTATGCCTATCCCCTCACAACCTCATTCCTGGAAGGTATTTTTGGAGGGAGATAGTGACTTGTGCGGGTAGACATGTACAGCAGACCTCCTTTAAAATGTACAAATGAAGAGGAAAGGTTAGGGTCCAGCTAATTCAAAGAAGGAAAAAAATGAACCTGGCTGAACACAACAGTAAAACATGGTTTCAAATTGCTGAGGATAAAACTGCCTCCTCTTCTTGAGGTCTACACCAAACTGTATTGAATAAGTCACTCCTGAACACTGAAGAGGGTTCTTTTCCGCTCATCTAAATCAACAAGGATTTGTCTGATAATTTCAGTAGAGTCTGAAATAGATTATCAAGGTGTATGGCAGGACTAGTTTATGATATCTTTCTATGGGACTAGCTAAAGTGCATTGTAGCTTGTGGCATACAGACTGCCTTGCACTCCCTCCTCAACGCACCTGCAGAATTGTCATTTTGCTCAAGTGCCTTATTTCAGTTTTTCTCTTCTCCTTTACTATTTGAAAACATCTGGATTTAAAACTTTTCCCACCCAAGGTATTTTATGTACCTTAATCAGTGCTAAAGAGAAAACATCATTATGGATGAAACAGCAAGCAAATGAAGGAAAGGAATATTTTTTTACATCAGCAGCAGAAGTTGCACATGAATACATCTGTAGTATAAGGGATGACATTCTGTCTCTTCCCATTCACCTGACATGTAGGGCAGCATTTTTACACCTCCTGGGTCAGGGTTGGAATTTAGACATTCTAGATGAGCAAGTGCAGTTCCTCTTCTTCTCACCATGTCTTCCCGCTTGGGGTGGAAGCATCAGATGCAAGTACACCAGCATCTGGGACTGATAACTTTTCAGCTTTCTTTAGTGTTATAGATTGTGACGAGTATCTTAAAGTTGTTAACATTTGAAATATCCCACATGTATCTCTGCCAAAGGTAAAGGTGTGGGAAATACCTAGGACAGTTTTTAAGAGAGATGCAAGAAGGAATGACATTCATCAGACATTTTATGCATAAAGACCATAGGAGTAGCAGCCTTGCAAAGCCTTGGCACTGGCCTCACTGCTTGCAGATTCTTTACAATTAGTTTCATGTGAAAATTCACCCATTTTGTTACTTTTGCAGTGGCAGTACTGTAACTTCTAACCACAAATCAGTTTCTCCCTGACCTGATTTCTGCCACAGTAATAACATAGAGACTCTAATGATGCTTTTAATGGGTGATTAAAGGTGCTTATTACTTACAAAACTGTACATTCATCATATTTTCCTGATGACAGACTCACATATGAAATTATCAACATCAACAGTCAGGGAATCAGAGCATCAACAATATTCTAGGAATAGTTGCTACTTATGCATGAGTTTCTCATTTCTTACCTGGTATCCTTTACTGATGTGATCATAATTTTATTTCAGAGGGCAAGCATTCATCTAGCATTCATCTCAGAATGGTTATTAATGAAAATCATAATTTCCAGACAAATTTCACAGTTTACTCAGAGTGAAAGAATTGTGGCTTAATGATGACATTCTAGGCAGAGTAATGAGGTGACAATTCTTCTGATAAATAAATATTTTTGAACTACCAGTATGGTTAAACAGAAACTATTTTGAGATGCTTTCAGGAACTATGTGACGCAGCCTAAAGAGCCACTCTCTTTCTCTGAGGGTGCTGTGATCTCATAATGCAATGGCTATTTTATTTCCACTTGTCTTATGCACTTACTAATGGGATGATAATATTTTGGGGTATTCTTTGGGAATGGTAACATTTTTGTTTATCCTTTGGAGATCATCAAGATTTGGATACTTCAGGGTATCTCTTTTTCTGTTCATCTGTTTGATTTGTCTTGCAATGTGCAAAATTTTTAAGAAGTCATCAAGCTCATTAAAAGGGGAAAAGTAAAGATCTCCAAGCCAGTTACATCTTGTGAAAGTTGATAGTTCAAAATTTAGTGTTAAAGAGGAGCAATGAAAGCAAAATTTGCTGAAAATTTCCAATTGCCACAGACTGTTCTTTTATTTCCCGTTTGCCATGGGCTACCTGGCACTGCTACTACTGTCAGATGGTCACTTCATATGGCTGGTATCAGGAGATGTGGAAATGACATAGACTGGTGGGCAGGTCTATGTTCACTCTCTGCTGCAAAGCATGGGAAGAAACACCATTCCCAGGTCTGTGTCAGATTCTCTCTACACCATCACTCTCAGAGTCTGATGTGGTTTGAATACTGTGTAGCCTTTCAGCTCCTCTCTCAGTGGCTTGGATTTCCACAGTCCTACTCAGTGTGAAATGATGTTTGTAATGGCTGGTGCTGAGCTAGGCAGACGTCTCTCCAGATTTTAATGCAACAAGTTCAGAGTCCTCTGTGTATCTTCCATTTAACTGTTCATTGTTGGAATCGTGATGGTACAGGTAAACTGGGACCTCTGTGATTGATGTTGCAGTGTAGGAGGTAGATCGTGTGGAACAGTGCTCACGGCGCCTTTGGCCCCACTGGGTCTTATACTGGGTCCATTGCCTCTTCAAAGCTCCTTGTACCTGTTGAAAAATGGGGTTAGGATGGGGCATAATCTAAACCCTTGTAATTGTAGCATTTTGTTTAATTTGCTGCAGGGAAGGGAAGGAGGGAGGGAGGGAGGGAGGGAGGGAGGAAGGGAGGGAGGGAGGGAGGGAGGGAGGGAGCGAGGGAGGAAGGGAGGGAGGGAGGGAGGAAGGGAGGGAGAGAGGGAGGAAGGAAGGAAGGAAGGAAGGAAGGAAGGAAGGAAGGAAGGAAGGAAGGAAGGAAGGAAGGAAGGAAGGAAGGAAGGAAGGAAGGAAGGAAGGAAGGAAGGAAGGAAGGAAGGAAGGAAGGAAGGAAGGAAGGAAGGAAGGAAGGAAGGAAGGAAGGAAGGAAGGCAGAAGGGAAGGCAGGCAGGAAGGAAGGCAGGAAGGCAGGAAAGGCAGGAAAGGCAGGAAGGCAGGAGGGAAGGCAGGAGGAAAGGCAGAAAGACAGGAAAGCAGGAAGGCAGGAAGGAAGGCAAGAAGGAAGGCAGGAAAGGCAGGAAGGCAGGAAGGCAGGAAGGCAGGAAGACAGGAAGGCAGGCAGGAAGGAAGGAGGGAAGGAAGGAAGGGAAAGTTAATTCCATCAAGCTCAGTCTGCCTCTCTCCTCTTTCTTCCATCTCCAGAAGCAGAAGTTGTTACTCATCCCTTGGCCTTAACTCCCTCCCTGTCTACCCTATGGCAGCAATTACCAACTGCTTATGCAGTTTTTGCTGCTTCTGAAGAGGGTATGGGTTAGCTGTTCCCATAAGAGGTAAATGTGGAAGAGAGTGCTGCACAGGAACACAGTAGGATGCTATGGCAGAAGAAGGAAGAGGAAGGAAGAATGGGGATTAAAACCCATCAGATGCTCCTTGTATGGCTGGTAGATGCATTGTGATCCTGAAAGAAACTAAATCTTGAGTAAAATGGGCCACGATTGGCAACATGTAAGTGCACTTGCAGAACCTGGCAGGGATAATTTGGTAGAGGGAAAGAAATGGAGGATTAGTGCAGATAAATAGAGATTTTGTTCTGGTAATTTAAAAACAAGTTCTGTGCTAGCAAAAAAACCCCAAACCCAACCAAACCAAAAAACCAAACATTTGGTCATAGCCCTCAGCATGGCAGAGATTTTCAACCTTTTGTCCCTCATCTAGGAAAAAAATATTTGATTCAACATTCACATTAAGAGAGATGTTATATAAGATGCTAGGACATGACCTAAGCTATTGAGTCCTGACAGAATTTAGGAAGCCCTTCTCCACTTACACATTCAGGCATATAGGTACATGTTAGCTCCTTCCTAAAGGAAGCATTGAGATATGAGTAGGGAAGGGGGGAAGTCCTGGCTCCGTTCATCCAAGTAAGTGATTCCAACCAGCAAAATGTGAGAATAGGAGCAGTTTGCCATAAAAACCTGCTTGTAATTGACCCTCCTTTCAGAAGAAGGCAGGAGCAGGGGAGGCACCATGCTGACAGCAGTGTCCCAGAGTTTCAGTGCTCCTCCTGAGGTGGACATTGTGTGTCCTTTTTGTTCCAGGAGTTGGCTGAAGTCACTCTCTAGGCTCTGTGCAGAACAGTACCTTTGATTCATGTAGATGAATTTAAATTACTTTAATATTTCAAAATAGCCAGAGTTCTAATAACTGTGAATCTGTATATAGTAAAATGTTATCTACTCACCACTCACAGCTGCCAGCAAGAAAATTCTCTTATATCACATAAGGACAAGGATTCATAAGGAATTGCTCTGAATCTGAGATGCTTACTGAGTGCACAGCTGGATTACACTGCATGCCAAGAATGGATATTTTAGTTGCTTTGGCTTTTTATTTTCAATCCAAGACACAAGCCAAGGTATGAGGATTGATGCTATAAATCCTGACTCATGCAAGTAGTTGCACTGACTTTGGTATGACTACTTTCTTTCTTGAGTAAACAATCATTTTCTGGACTGTTTAAAGCTAACTGAAAATCATATCCATGCCCAGTTTCCAACAGTAGCTTTTTTTCTGTTATTTTATAGCTCAAGGCAAAGTCATCTTCTTTTCACCCGAAGAAATGTATATCCTTTCACTCTCTAATACATTCAGAAAAGAGAAAAAATGGCTGATTGCAGGTACGTTAGATAACAAGCATGGAAAAGGTATTTGGTTACAACCATACTTTATTACTGGGGCTGTAAGCAAACCTTACTATGCCAATATTGAGATCTATAGTAAAATGGCTGCGTGAAGGGATGCTTTATATCACACCTGATTCTTAAAAATTTGTTACTGAGAAAGAATTACTGTGTGGAAGAATAACACAGTTGTAGCATGATAAGGAAATACTTCAAGTGAGGTAAACTCTATAAAGATTTTAGTCACTTTAAAATTGCCTTTTGATGTTACAGTGCTCCTTATGACTACTTTAGCTTAGTCACCCTAGAAACTGTGGGGAGAGACTGGAAGAAGGAAACTTCAGAAGGATTAAGTCAGTGACTTTCCCTAATATCAGGCTGGGGCAGTAACCCTGTAACCTCCAGACCAGACAAAATAAGGATAATGCAGAAATCCTGAGTGTGCCCAGCAGCTCTGCCCATCCACTGCAGTCATTAGTGGCTCTGGCCACTGTGCATCTCTGGCCATCACCTCTGCCTTGAAGTGTTGTGTTTGATTTCACAGCAGTTTGTCCATTCAGATCAACCTCTGAATCTTTGGTGAAGGTGGCCAGTACGTGCTCTTACAGCCTTCCTGTTGCCTTTTTATCCCCTCCTTCCCCTGCTCCCTGTAGAGGTCCCAAAGTCTTGATGGCTCTTGCATGGGGAGAAGAGCAGCTGTGAAGGTGATGAGCTCCTGCTGAGATGCAAGCTGATAATGGATAGTACAAACTATTTCACTGGAGTAAAACAACATGTTAATCTAGATGTCTGCTGGGATTTCAAGGGCCTCAGATGATCATAATTCAGTGCCAACTAAAACGTTGGTTCAGGCGTGGATGTTAAATGTAAGCAGCATTACTGAAAACCACATGCACAACAGTAGTGCATGAATTACCAAAGCTCCTGGGGATGAGGAGGGGCAAGGGGATGCCTGCCATGCTTTCCACTGTGGTAGCAGAGAGAAGAAAAATAAAGAAATTAAAGAGTAAAGAAATTAAGAATCTGAGATTATTTGCTCTGCTCTTCAGGACTTAAAAGGCTTTTCTGTTCTCTATTAGCCATTCATGCCTCTTTGGCACACAAGATATGTGGCTGGGGTATTTTTCCAAGCAGACTTTCTGTTTTGTTGGCCAGCCTTGCAGTCTAAAAGGAATCTCAGGCCTGGAAATATTGTCTGGTGAGCAGACTATTGCAGAGATGTTGTATCATCCTCACAACACTGCTGGTTTTGGACAGGAAAACTACAATGCTGCTGGACACTAAGGTTGTATAAGAAAATGCACAAGAAGATCTGTAATTTTAAAAGTCCAGAACAAATCCATTGCATATGTATTCTTCCACATAAATTGGTACAGCTTCCTATTACTATTTTTACTTTTCTTTCTATAGATTGACTAATGGTACCGAAGTGAGGTTGGTGAGGCAGTAGACAATGAAAGCAATATAAATCATTGTCAGGTGGTACTGAGTTTATTATTGTTTGTCCTGGCTAAACTTCATGTGTTTCAGCCTTGAAGTTAAATATCCCAGTAGGAAAAAGTAAATCCCAGAGTACGCAGGCTCCTGTGGTACTAAAATTAATCTCCTTACCCCACACTGAATTTTCTCATGAGAAATAATTTTTAGCTCTATGTCAGCCCATAGATAGAGCAGCTTAGAAACAATCTCCTTGTCACAGTTTAATGCTGTGCCAGGACACTCTTACCATGACTGAAGACCAAACTGTGGCTTTGGTCTAAGTCATATTGGACACAGCAAGATGGGGGGAAATGATCTCAGCTTATTTTTCTTGGGCAGCCAAACTCAGACCTGTACTCCCTTTGGAAGAACCTAATGCCACCTTGGCATTACTCTGTCTCTTGTCTCTGTTCCTCTGTAGGTTCTGTGCCTTATATATCTGTGCCTTCTGTAACTGCACGAATAAATGGGATTTGGAGGAAAGGGGTCATAAGCTTTTCATCCTCCCTTCTGGCACAGGCCACAGCACAGTTACATACAGTAGTATATAAACTTACTTGATATGTATTGGTAACATGATGATGCAAATAACACCAAACTGTCTCTAGTTTGCATTAGAGAGGTGTCACCTTTGACTCTCTGCCCAAATTCCTTATTGTCCATTAAATAAATTTCCTATAAGAGTATAATGAGAGCATTTCTCAGCATCCCTGCCACTGACTATGTTAGACAATCTGCAAGCCTGAAAAAGTTACAACAATTTTGAAAATGGGTGTAATGGCAAAAGTAGCCAAGCACCAACAAAAATCACTCTCAGTATGTCTGGGAAACCTAAATCCCCATGGCTGTTTGTTCATACTGCTTGACACAGATTAATGTTTCTGATCAGCCACTCCATCAAGACGTCATTAATGCTACATGCAGTCTGGAGCTACCCAGAGGTAGTTAAGCCACCCATGTGATTACTTATAGATTACTTATAGGAGCAATGGAGTACAAAACTAGAAGCCACATTTTAATTTCAGATCTATTTTTATTTCCTTTTGGGCATCATCTTTTATAGACATGTCCCCTTAGTGATGGCTTGCTGAGTATTTAATTATCAGAAGTGCTTTTCACAAGGAAAGAAGTCTTTTTACCATGGGCTGCCAGATATGTCAAAAAGACTTTTGGAGGTGACTAGGAGTTTGGTGACCATTTCTGTTACCAAGGATTTGGATCCAGATTGTGGGTCTTCAGTCCATGTAAGGAATTAGAGGCTGCTATTGCTTCTTTCTAAAAGCATCTCAGTAAGAAGGCCACAAAGAGCAATGAGTCTCTGAGGCTGGAAGTCTGAATGTTATTTATGATATCATGCATTTTCTTAATCCAAGTACATTTATTCTGAATTAAATGTAATGTAATACAATACTTAATGAACAAGAAAGAGCTGGATGGATTTTTTTAGACTGATTTTCATTCCCAGAATGTGGCTTTTAGTTTCCTGCCTTGGAAACTAGAGGTTAGTTAGTTCATATGACTGATAAACTCATTCATACCTTGCAACCAAATTTTGAATTAAATGATTCATGTGGCCTGCCATGATGTTGGCAAACAGGTGCTCCAGATATATTAATTACTGAATACTTTGAAAATTGCATTCCTGGAGCTGTAAAGGTGGATATGCTTTTCTGACACTGTGGCACTGCCAAAGGGACTTTGGAATCAGAGCTATCTGATGAAAAATTGTAAGGTGATGCTGAGAATAAAAAAGGCAATGTTCAAGGACAGGATTTTGGGGTAACACATTGTTTGGAGGCAATAAAATAAATTGCTTCAAGTTGCTATCAAAACATCAGGGTGGTCAAATCATTACTGGGAAATTGCTACTTTCTAATAATATACAGGGATAAGCAGGAGAGTGAATATCTCTTCTATAATGACATACTGACTGTTAGCATTATAAAGCTTGTTCTGTATCTAATTCCTCTGCTCTGGATTAAAAATTACCTTTTTAAAAGACCTTCTAGCTTTTCTAAGATATGTGTTTTTTTTTTCTCTACAGTTGAATGCTCCTGATGTGTTGAAAATGAATTTTTCAGTTAACCAGCTTTGGAAAATGTCTTGCTGAAGGAATTTCAATGGTTCTCAACATAATTTTAACCAGGTTTTTTTTGTTTTTTTTTTTAACTTTATTTTAAAATGCAGTGAAGCAGAACTAAAACCAGCTGTAGATATATAAAATACTGATCTAAGAGAACAGCAGATGGTTTTGCCTCCAGGTTTTGTTGGGTTTTTTTGTTTGGTTGGTTGTTTTTTGTTTTTTGTTTTTTGTTTTTTCTTTTTCTTTTTTTTTCTTGATTACTGTGTGAAAAACACTGAGCTTAAAAAGGCCCTCATTAATCCTCAAAAGACTGAAAGCAATCACATCCCTGCAGGCTCCTCTGCCCTGACAGTGCTACTGGGGATGTCATCTGCCACAGTTCCAGAGCTGAACACAGCACATGGCTCTTCAGGACAGGCTCCTGAAAGATCTCCACTGCTTCCTATGGGGCATTGTGGTCCTTCCCACTCTTCCAGGGCAGGAAGGGAAGTAGAGCATTTTCCTCTTTTATTTAGACCTCTGTCTCAACATTGTGGATGGCAGAGGGGAGAGTCCCATGTACCTCATTTGATGCCATCTCCTTTGTCCTGGTAACACTCCTGCATCACCTGGTCAGAGGTATTCAGGACACTCCAGATGGAGCTTTCAAAAACATACACTGCTGTTTGTACTTAGGCAGTAGGAAGTGACTTTGTGTGGTTACAAAGTCTGTAGTGCAATAAGGTCCATTTCTGTCTTAATGAACAATGCAGTAATTATTTTTCAAGTCCTGTTCATTTGCAGTGTTTCACATGCTTACCTCACCATTGAAGAAGCAGAATATAGTTGCTACAAGCAAACCCTAAGAGAAAGAAAAAAGAAAAGAGTTTAGAGATCAGAATATATAAATTTATTCTGGTGGTGTTTGGGAATTTGGATGTGGTGGATACAAGACAAAAACATTAGTCTACTTCCTCTGCATCACAGACACTTCACCTAACTCCCCCCTGCCCCTTTCACAGTTACATTATTACATTGATTTTTGTCTTTTCAACATGTTTTACCATTTTCTTCTATACTAATAGCATTTATAGATTATCAGTTTTGTCTGTGAAGTTATTTTTCTACAAGAGGCCTAGAGAAGAAAAATTAACTGGCATATAAGGGAGATGCAGATATTTTGCTTACAGTGGACTATCACACTGCTGCTGACTTTTCTGAAGAGCTAGAAGAGGAATTGTGTCCTACATGCTGCCACTCATTTGTCAGGGGGCAGCTACCCAGTTAAAAGTATCATCCAAGGAGAATTCAGCTGCCCCAGGAAGGCTTTGAAGTGAACGGTACGTCAGGATTAAGTGAACCTGTACCTGGGGCACCATGATGGGTGGAGAGGATGTGCAAAGAGGTATAAGTGGTCAGAAAAAGGAAAAAAGACCTACACAGACAGGATCTGCCATTTAGAGTCATGTAGTGACTGATCCATGTTCTAAAACACTTGCTCTTATTAAAATAGCATTTCACAGCACCTCTGGGAGCCAAATGCCTTCATTTAAAATTGCTTAATTACTTTACTTATTTATTACTTATAAACTGAAATTATGTCAGTTTGTGAAATTGATGGGGAAAAGGCAATTCAGTAGCTTGTATTCCAAGGGATTGCTTTGAAGAGATTTGCAGCTGTATCTTTTCCATAAACCCCAATTCAACAGATTACCAGTTAAATTGTAGCTAACATTGCAAAATGTCTTGGACTCTTAAGTGTGTATTTTGGTCCACAAATGTACAGTAAGCAATAAATGTTTTTAAAAATACTTATGTATTAGGAATACACAGGCTTGTTTGAAAAGATACCACTGGAATTTTGGCAATTACTTTACTGCAATAAATTTTCTCTAATGTGCAATGTGGAATTTGACATGACTTTGAATAGGAACACAGAAAAGCATGTGAGAGGAGGAGGAAGGGTAGACACAGTGAGAAAAAGTTTCTTTTCATGTTTTGGAAAAACAGTGAGTATTCTCAGAAACTCAAATCCCAGTATACAATATGCAGTGCCAAATAGTTGGTGCATAAGCTCTGGCCTGAGAAACACCACAAAGTCAACAAAGGCCTTACGCCTCCAAAGCAGGACTTTGTCAGATCACAGATTCTAAAATAAAAAAATTATGCAAGGGGAGAAAATGCGTCACTTCCTTGTACCCTGTATTGTTTATTCTCCTGTGCTGCACGTGCTATATTAATTTGCACAGTCTTGCAAAACATCTGCTGTTGAACTGCATGGTACATGGTTACAGAAGGGGTCTCATTATTTTTCCCAAGTGTGTTTTTATTAACTGCAGTCAGCAACTATGGCAAATGAGACAGAACTGGATCTTCTCTGGGAGTAGAGATGCTTGATGGACAAACCTTATGAGGCATGGCAGATACAAAAGCCAGGATGAGAGAAAGAAACAGAAAATTTTCTGACTTTCTTCTTCAGTGAGAGTGTATGGGGGGAAATTGAAAACTGCAGTTCACCTAAAGGCAGAAACTTGAACCTGTACTATTGAAGTTATTGTCCCTTTCAGTTCACTTATGGTATTTGAATTCCTCTGCTACATCCTGCAATTGCTCTACTTTCTTTTGTTGGAGGGTGTAGTTCCCTTAAATAATGTTTTATCCAGACAACATCTGACAGAAAAGCTAAAGAGGAAGCTGTGGCGATGCCTCATATCCCTTCAGCTGCTTTTCTGGTATGGAATAAGCAAAGACCAGATCTGGCTCCTTGTCAGGAAAAGGTTCTTTACCATGAAAGCAGTGGAAAAATGGAACAGGTTTCCTAGGGAGGTAGTTGAGGCCTCATCCCTGGTGATATTCAAGGGGAGGCTTGGCAAGGCTTTCAGCAACCTGATGTATTTGAGGAATGTCCCTGCTTACTGCAGAGGGATTGAACTAGATGACCCTTAGAGGTCACTTCTAACCCAAATTATTCCATGATTCTGTGATTCTGTTATCTTGAGACCATGGATGTTGCACATCTTCTCGATGAAGAAATTATTTTCTTGAGTTTCATAGCTCTTCTCTCACCAGCAGTGCCATCTAGATTTCTATTCATACTATTCTATTTCTATTTCTTCCATTTTATACACAAAGTTTTGCCTATAGTTCAGAGTACTATTTTTATCTTCAGATACTAAAAAATCTGCAGATTTTAAACCTTAAGAAATGTTTCACGTGCTTTCAGCATCTTCTAACAGGCTATTGAAAGTCAGGTCCTCTGCAGAAAACCTGCAACTCACTGGTTGTTCTGGAGTGCAAATGTTTGCATTTATGAGCTGTATATCTATGATAATAAATTATCTGTGTGTTCAGCAAAACACCTACAGCATCCCACAGAGTGCATAAGTTATGCCACTCAAGGGCTGAAATATCTCTTTTTTGGTTTTTTGGCTGTTGCAATCTTCATTTCAGTCCAGTCTGGAGACAGAAGAGATGACATTGGTGATGGTGAGGGCAGATACCAATTTCTTACAGGATCCATGGGAGGCTGGGTGGCTGGACTAGAAAACTATATACATTCATATTTGCAGCACAAAATCCAGTCTTCATTTTTTTTTGGTCATTTACCCATCCACTCTACAGATTAGCAAGACAGCATCTGATCAATGTGGTGAAACAGACACAAGCTAATACAGGGGAGGTGGATGTACAGTGCTTGTGAGTTGCTCATAATTTAAAAAAACCCAAATACTTGTACTTAAAACAGTGAGCATTGATGAGTACTGCAAAAAGATCAGGGTAGTTCAAAACCAGACTGGCTTCTGTTATTTGTAAGTGATTCCAGCAGAGGAAACATAAGCTTGTAACACCTTGGCCTGTTGTTTTTCAACTGGAAAATCATTCTCTTAGACCATTACACAGTTTACTGGGGGAACAAATTCTCTCTCATTCATCATCGTCAGTCCTCTGACATTTACAATAGAATGCAGCATTTGTTTGCACCATTTCTGTGTATATGAAGGATGTAGCTAATATATCAAACCACTGTGTTCACTTAAAGCAGTGATGTGCCATTGAAAAACTGTCTCTCTTTTTGTTCTAGAAAAGGAATTAAGAATTAATCATTTAGCCAGTGCAGAAATGGAGACTCTATTATCTTTTCCAGAAAAAAAAATATAATTGAACCCATGACGCCTGCTTCTATATGACTGAGATGCCACAGGATGCAGAAACTCATAGACTGCTGTTAGTTTATGGGGAGGCAGATTGCCCAGAAACTCATGAGAGTGCAACAGCTAGAAGGGAAATACAGCTGTTACATAAGAAAATACAGTACCTGCTAATTGCATAATCAGTCCTAGAAGATAATGAGCAAATGTATGGGCAGGCCTCACTCTGTGCCCAAGATAGTGTCTCCAGAATCACCCCTGCTGCTGAAACAGGGCAGCATGTATTGGCATGGGGAAACTGAGGGTCAACAGGTCAACAAGCCATGGAGAGACTCCCATTCCTGGGACAAGAGGAACCCATCAGAGATGAAACTTGGCTTCCTTCAACCCCTTCCTCATCTAATCCCATCAATTGATGCAAAAGTTTCATGACACTTTGTTGTGTTTTTTTTTTTATTGGTTCCCTTTTAACCTTGGTCTTCTGACTTTCTATTGCATAATGTTCTAATGTTCATAAATAGGCTTGTTAATATGTTTGTTAAAAATGTGTTATTAATTGTTAATATAAGTAACAATCGTTTTGTAACTGTCAAAACTGGATGGGATTTGAAAGATGTTTTTAGAGTAAAATTATTATTGTAACACTCTATTTTATCCTTGCTAAAACTGTAAGTAACCTGTCACCAGAAAGTGTATTTGGAGATACTCCCTTATAGCACTTGAGACTGGAGCAGTGACAACACAGGTAACAGTAAAAGAAGTAGACTCTCATTTCTTTTAAGCAGAACTGTAATATAAGATTGCATACAGTACAAACAGATCTATACCTTTGGTTATTCTATGCACGCAGTAGCATGCACAGACACAGTTTTGAAGAGACAAGGGCAATAAGCAGAAAATATAATCTAAGATGACAGAATGCACAGATTTTGGTAGCATTATTTATTACTTCATTTAAGGAACAAAGCACCACTGGTATTTTTTAAGCTGTTTTCTTACATTACATTAAAGTAATTTATGCACTTAGCTTCTATATGAAAGGAAATAAGAAGTGGGTCACTGTACTCACCCCTGTTGACTGCTACTCACAAATGCATTGGCAGTCTGCCTTTCCTAGTCAATTATAGGACTGGATATATAACAGTCAGTAAACCAGACAAGCAAACATTTAAAATCACTTAAATACCAGACTTACTGAATGACACCGTATATTCAAGGCATTTATGAAATAAAAATTTCAGTCTCTATTTTAATTTAATCTGCCTAAAATAAAATTTAGCTTCCCAGTAAAGCCTCATTTTCTCAGTCTCTTATTCTGTGCAATGGCATTCCTTCTGTACAAAAGTTTCCATACACAGCTAGTTTTAATATTAACCTCACAGTATCAGTTTCAGAAAATCTGAGCACTTCAACAGAATGCTTTGAAGATAAGAACCCCCTGTAATTTCAGTTTTTCCTCCTTAGTTTAGAAATAGTGCCAGCTGAGAATTTTTGCTACATTTTTTGTTGTTTCTGCCATCTTGGCATTGTTTTTAATGCAGTGGTGCTACTTAAAATTAGTTATGATATAACATACCTGGTAATGCATTAATATATGCATGATGTAATCATATATTTCTCCAGCGAGTCGGTTTTCTGGTCTCCAGGGAAAAATAACAAACTGGATTCCTAGTAAGGGCACCAGGATTAAAGTGGCTCTGACAGCTTTCATGTACATGTTGGACTCAGCACGGTGGGTATCTCTTAGTTTTGTCACCAAAACTCGAACAATGTTAAGCAGAAAGAAAAAATTGACCTGCAAAAGCAAAGCCATTTTAGGTGAAAGCATTCAAGTTAAATAGGTGTTCAAACTAAAAATACAGACCACATAAATGGCAGAAACAGGTACCTTTCTAGCTTTATCCTAGCTTATAATGAGCAGCTGCTTGGGAATCAGGCCTTGGAAAGTACTTCGAATGTCTTCATAAAAGAAATGTTAAGCTGCTGGACATGCTTCCTTTAGGAAGCCTGCATGCATGTTTCAAGCAGGCAGGGATCAATTCTAGGAAGCAGTTGCTGTTTTGACACTGATGTGGGCAAATCTAGGATGTCAAGGGAATAATTAATCTCATGTTCGTCTCTGAATTTTAAATGTAAGGGATGAATTGACCCCTAGAAGTAACCACGTATCTCTTCTGAATCTGAAGATCTCCTAGCTGTCTTGTTTCAAAAGATACCTGCAGCTAGGTGAGATAAAACCTAAGACCTATGGATGTACACGATTTCTCTGATTAAGATGGTCCATTTTACATAGGCCAATGCTTCAGGCTTGTGTGTGAGAAATACCCAAATCCTTGACTCCACCAGACTGCATGGACCCCATGGTGCATTACCCACTGCTAAAAATGAACACGTACTGGCTCAGGGCAGAACACCAAACATTTGAGAGTTTTTCTCCTGGCACTTATGTTCAGCTATGCCTCAACATACTGATACTGCTTTACTACTCCTAGAGCTTGAGTAGCTCAGCATCTCAGTCATTTCTGGAAATCTGATTCTGGCTATGTGGGATTGTCATACGGTCATGTGCTCTTGACCCTCCTTCCCAGAGAGCTCCTGGTGGGGTGTGCTGAGAAGTGACAAAGGAAAAGGAAGGGCAGATCCAGACTGATAATGAGTCCAGAGGGTACCCTGAGGACATCCAAGGTATCACAGGCCTTCTCTTTCTTCAAGTGTACCCAGATCACTCCTTCTCACTCAGTTACAATATCAGCCGCCTATGCTTCTGAACTTCCTTGGCTTTTTTTCAGATGACTTTTGTTAAATCAGTATGTAAGCTGCATAAATTACATGAATATTTAAATAGCCCAAATTCCATAGATATAAAAGAAATTTCAGTTGAATCTTTCAGAATTATAAAACATGATTCAGTAAGCTTTAGTAAATCATTTTATCGCTTCTTAACTACTGAAAGACCTTTCAACTCTTTTGCATTTGTGCTCTACTGGAAAAAAAGAATAAAAAATTACTTCTGAGATCTCGTTCAGCGTTTAATCTAAACCTTGACCTCCATCCTCCTCTGACTTCACTCACTTCACTTCTAGAATTTCTGGAAGTAACTGTAAAAACTAGGAAAAAAAAAGACTTTACAAAGGTAAAAATCTTCATCTCTTCTGAGTCAGACTGTCTCTGCAAGATTTTTTTAGCAAATAATCCAGGAAATTGTACAGACTCTGACACCTTGACAAGAAAAAGAAGACTGAAAACGGCATTAGCACAAGACAGAAATCATAGTGCCTTCTTTTGAAAACAGTTACAGATTGCTTCTTTCCAAAACAAGGGTCCCTCCTTATTCCTTTGTGGCCATGATGTACAGACTCAGAGCATGGTGATAAAAATAAAGGTTGAAAGGCCTCTCCTAGAAGACAGTTGGCATTACAACAGCAGAAGCACTCAAGGGTGAGCCTGTAAACTCACAATGGATATGGATTCTATAGGAAAGCAAACTACCTCTGTGGCAGGGAAGAATGGGCTTTTTCACAGTGCTGATGTGCAAGAATGCTTCTCAAGAAAGGACAGAAAGATTTTAAGGTTTTTCGGGTATCAAATAAAGGGTTTCTTTTTTCAAAAGTTTCCCCAGTATGCACTGCTCTGCTGTTTGATCTTCATGTAATTGCTGCAGGTACATCCGTGCAGATGTTTACAAGCAAGAAAGCAGCAGCACAAAAGCTGAAAGTGCATCTTGAATGACACATTTAGATGAGCCTGGTGCTTGGTCTGAATAAAACCCTTTCTGCACCTTTCAGGAAGGTCAGCATTACCATGCTGAATGCCACCACTGACTTATAACATGCTATATGTAGACACATTTCTGAGCTGCACTTTGAATGTTGTTCTCCTACACCAACAGCCCAGTACAGTCCCTTCCCTGGGCTAGGGTAGCTCCCTATCTTTGGGCCGTATCAGTTCTGTAACCAGTAAAACCTGTGCTGAAGGACCAGCTCACACCAGCTAAGGCATAGTTAAATGCCACATCAGTGCCATGCAAATGCAGCAATTCCATCAGAAATAAGTTACGCAGGCAGAGAGTGGCCACTTTGATTTTCACAAGCAGTCAGTGACTCTGTGTGCCCCGAAATCTGATTCTTTACTGGGATGTCCCTTTATAGGCCTTGTGTTTGAAAAGTAGAGAGAACCTGAAGAGAAATTCTCTATCTACTTCTGAGTTTTGACCAAAGTACTTTTAAAGTACAGAAACTTCTATTCTGTACAGGTTAGCAGCATTTCTAAAAAAAATATTAAACTGTTGAGAGCAAATAAAATTCTTACCAATAAAGCTGCCATTACAGGTCCATGAACAATATAAAGCAAGTGTGTGTCAACGCTCATCCAGCAGCTGGAGGAGAAATACACCATTACATTTATTATTACCTCACAAGAGATGTAATACAATTAAATAATTGTAAGTTCAAAAAGAGCCATGCTACTCACTTGTCATTGAAGTATTTGGCTCTTGCAACAGCATGAATAGATGCTGGCACTAAAGGGAACCCTGAAATGATTAAATTGATATCTCAGTCTTGGTATTTTTTTTAGCTTCAGTTTCATCTGTCACACCTACTAATAATGTCTCGTGCCCATAAAACACATGTTCATGAAATCACAGCTTTCAGGAAAGAACTGCAATCTCATTTCACTCAGGGGGCCTAGCATTACCTCCGTTATGAGATGCAACAGGCAAAGAGGTTCAAGACAGGCCCACAGGAGCAGCAAAGCCCACAGACCACTCTCTCCAGGGTCACCACAAGGCTCCTGCCAGGTCCCCTCTGCTTCTGTGACCTATGCAGGGAAGGGTCTGAGAAGCATGCATGGGAAGGAATCCCATATTTGCATATTTGTGTATATTTGTGTGTGGCTCACCATCATCATCATTATTATTACTACTTCATTAAACCTATTCTAGTTTTTTTACCAACCCACATTATGCCAAGGGACCTTTTACTTCTGCTAAATGCATTAGCCTAGAATATTTGTCTCAACAAACTCACAAGCAAACCTTAAGAATGTGATGGAAAGTTTTTGTTATAGGGTAAGAAGCTCATCACTGTCTACGGCTCAAAGTTCCAGGTGCAGGTTGGCTGGAAGTTGCTCTTCCCTTGGAAAGGGCCAAAAGGGAGGCATGGAGTCAATGAGTGGAGCATCAAGGTCTGTTGTGTTTTGGTGCCACAACAGCCATGACTCCAGGGATGATCCCACCAACACGTGGTGAGCATCCAGCAACACAGAGGAAGTCTCACCCCAGCCATCTCCGGAAAAGGTCAGACATAACCCTTTAGGGGATGCCAGGTCTATTATGGCACAAGCTGGAAATTATGTTTAATGGTATTTCCAGTTGTATTTGGAAGGCAAAGTTTCAGCAGCGTCCAAATGAATGATTCCTTTTTCACTTCTATGTGGATGGAGCTGCCTGGAGCAGTCAGAGTGGACTGTAGCTGAATGTACATATTTGATACTGTTTTCTTGCTCTGTATAAGGGTAATTTCCTGGCCCAGTGAAACAATAACAAATGAAAAACCACATTGGCAGCAGCAGTTCCCAGAATAGGGGTCATATAAAGGCAACAGGCTGGAAATAAATCTGTCCATGTCAGATTCCATTCAATTATCTTAAACCTTTTACAGAAGTATTTTGTATTTGCTCAGATTTTTATTTTTCCTATAAAGCTATTTTACATCATTAGTGTTTTTTCCAAATAAAATAATCTGCATCTTCTTGCATAGGGATTAGTTATAACAATGAATAATGACTGTATTCATCTTGTGTTATAGATTTACCTTGATCTTTTGAATTATAATTTGAGAACACAACCTGCTCTGGCTGCTTTGCACTGCCCTTTGGAAAAATGTATCTCCACTGATTAACATACTGGATGTTTAAAGTTAGGCTGTGTGACTACTGCTTCTGGAATCAGTGGAATTACACTGATTTATTCAAACTTATTTGGGGGTGGGTGGGGTGGGGTTGCCAGACAGTCCTAATTAGATCATTTTCTTATTAATAACTTCTCCTGTAGTAATGATAACTTTTTTTTTTTTTTTTTTTTTTTTTTTTTTTTTTTTTTTTTTTAGTATTCATCTGTTTTCATTAAAAAGGCTGCGGACCTCATAATTAAAGAGCTGTGTGCACTTTTATTAACCCTTTCCTTCTCAAGATATCATCATCCTGGTACAACCATTCTATTAATTTTTGGACAGTGCTGCAGACACTGATGAGGATCTCATCAGATAACTTCACTGAATTATCCACCATGATGCTAGTGGTCTTCTTGGCAATATCATAGCTCTCAAAAGCTTTCACTGCAGGCTAGCTGTCCCAGTTGCATTAAATTGCACTGCCTAAATTGAATGTCACCTGAAAAAAAATATGTTTATGACCACTTTCCTCCTGCAGAGTTGGATATGGGATGACAGTATTTTGGGAAGACTTATACTGCAAGACAGGAAAATGGCAAGGAAATATTTTAAATTACTCTTCACATAAGGCTACCATTTCAAAAGCAAAGACCTATCAGAATCAACATATCCAGATATTCTGAATTACAAAAACTTTGTGATAGCACCGTTCCTTGCTCCAAGAGGGCTCAGCTATTTGGTTTCACAGAGGTTAGGGCTCTTCAGGAAGGTTATCTTCATTTAACAGATGATTTTCTATGTACTTTTTATTCCAAGATCATGAAAAGTCCCTGTCTTCTCAGGAAAGCTCTGAGAAGATTCCATTCTCAAAAGAAAAATGAGTAAAGAATGGGATTCTCAAAAAAAAAAAAAAAAAAAAAAAAATTTTTTTTTACTGGAAGCCATCACCTGGTTCCACAACCTATATAACAGGAAATTATTTAGCAAGCTCTTAAATGAAAATCCAAATAGGGGAAGAACAACTTTTCACTTGGAAGTTGCTGCCTGTTTAGGGCCTGATAATGGATGCTTAACTAGTGGTTGTAGTCGATGTTTGAAAATTCTTCAGAACATTAAGAATTAGGTCATTTTTCTCCAATCTAATTAATTCCTAATTTTTCTCTATAAGTAGGAGGGCTATTTTTAATTTTCCTGCTGAAAACAAAATAATGTTTAACAAGTATAACATCTCCAAAGATCATCTACTCCTCATATAGAGTAAATTCTATCTGCTTCAGACTGAGATTCCAATAGATGAATTCAATTGTCTAAGGTCCATCATTTACTGCTTAGCTGCAGCAATGACTTCAAGATACTGGCAGTGGCTCACTAGAAACTGGAATGAAGGCAAATTCATGGTTCCCAAACTGGGAAAAAGGTCTTTATAATGATTTTCTGATAACACTGATGTGGATTGTATTTAAAATTGTGATTTAAATGTGAAAGACTGTGCTCCACTGTAACATACTGGTTGCGTTATCTCAGCCCTGAGAGCAAAGGAGTTACCTACTCTTGTGCAGGTAAAATTGTATCTTCTCCTTTAAAACAATATCTCCCAAAATATGTCAGATACTGGATTCAGTTCCAGACAAATTCTGATTTTTCTTTTTGTGTGCTGTGTTTTATCAGCTTGAGAGACACAAATACTGATTTTCCTTCTTTTCATAGAATCATAGAATCATAGAATCATAGAATAGGCTGGGTTGGAAGGGACCTCAGAGATCATCGAGTCCAACCCTTGATCAATTACCACCACAGTCACTAGACCACGGCACTGAGTGCCATATCGAGTTTCTTTTTAAATATCTCCAGGGACGAAGAGTCCACCACCTCCCCAGGCAGCCCGTTCCAATGTCTGATCACCCTTTCTGTGAAAAAATTCTTTCTAATATCCATTTCATTCCATTCCAAAGTAAATGTACTTTTACAGGTACTGTCACAGATTAAAATTTTGCATATGAAATGGCAAAAATAAACAAGTTCTGTTCACATGAGAGATGTTCTTGGAGAGAAATCTATTTCACTCCCAAAGATTTGTTTAACAAAACTTAAGCATTTCTTTCAGCAAATCCCAAGATGCAACAAATAATAGATACTAACTCCTGCTGTTTTTCTTTAAGTCTCTAGCCCCATTAATATAAACACACTCAAATTTAGGACCCAAGAACTCAATATTAAGCTATGATCTAGTGGTATAATTGCAACAATTCAGGTATATAGAACTATAATGATTAAAATATCTGAAAGAATTTGACAACTTGATACAAATTATGACATACATACCCCATCCCAAGAGGTAATACCAGTGCAAACGCTGCTCCTCAGCAAACACTGCGACCACAATCAGTGTGTGAAGATAAATGCCTTCACAGAGCATCCAGAAGTAGTTGCAGCCCAGCATGTACTGGTGAAAGAATTGCAGCACTTTACAGCTTACCTGTTAGGCAAATGAGATAATGTCACACATTTTCCCATCATTTTTCATTTAAGCAGGAAAAGATGAATGTTACTTTTAGGCTATAGGAAAGCAAAATGGATCAAAAATCCCCAGCTCTCCCTAGGTTTGTTCAGCACCTATCAGTGACAGGGATTTTAAACTTTTATAAATGAGATGAACAGACCAAACTACCCTCACAAAACAGAAAAAAAATATATGGTAAACACACTCCAGAGAGTACCGTGTAACAAAAATCCCCTTCAAAATCTGTTGCTCTTTAGATCTGAAATAAGAAACTTGCTTTAAATATACAAGAAAGGCTATGAAGACTACAGTAATTTAGAGCTCCATTTTAGGTGATTTTTCTTGCTTTTGATCAAACTTTTCAAAGATTTGATCAGCTCTTCCTTCTAGCCCAGACGCCCTCATCTTTAAACTGCACCCAGCTCTGAACTCACTCCTTTGGGAAGGGCATGTGCTGTTGGCAGTGGAGCTTTTTTTTTGGTAGGGTACTGAGGCTTTACCTTTAAGCTTCACCTAAAGACAGCTTTACATAGAGCTGAACAGAGACAGTGACATTGGGAAGTGGCTTCAGCTACTGTTTCAGATGAGGTTGCAGACATGGATCTTGATGGAAGGCTGTGGCTTTGAGACACAGAAGCAGTGAGCAGCCAGTGGAAGTGTCCTGTCCACTGCCACAGAGCCAGAGTTGGTGTCAGTGCTGTTCCTCTTCTGAGAGGACCTCATGTCCACCCACCTCCTTGAAGAAGGCAGTGAGGTCCTCCACATGGGCTTCTGTGCCAGCAGCACCCAGGAGGACCATGAGGACTGGGAAGGTACTGCTGTGATGAATGGCTATTCAACAATCGGAGGACACAGCAGTGATGGCAAAGTGACAGTCATTGTCTGTGGCCACAGGAAAATACTGCTTCCCCTTAACTTCTGCTGGAGTTTTCTAAGCTTAGTACCTGGGCTGAAAGTGATGTCTTTAGGATTTACTTAGGATTACTAGGTTATTACTAAGTAATCCTAATTAAATTAGGATTTACTCTTTAAGGATATTTTGGCAGTTCAGCAGGTAGAGGACTGCATATTCTGCATCCATCTGGGGGGACTTATCCTGCCCCTCTGGACCAGAAAAACTTGCCATGCAGTGCACCACTTTCTGCCAAATTCCCAAAGTAATTGCCTGAACACGTACATTTAGTTCTGTTTTAATAATTACCATGCAGCTTGCTGCTCATGAAAAAATAGGTTTATTGATATCTTAGGATACAGGATTCAGACAGGACTACCTTGAAGGTAGTGAGTTCTGCAACACAATCCATTGTATGTCCTCAAAACCATCATTTTAACTTGATGCTTTCACCATTTCCTATTGCCAAACTAAGATGGAGATGACTAGGGAGTATCCTTGCCTCTCTTTCCCAGCTCTTTGCACTGCTCACTGGGACTCTGACCAGAAACTGAGTGAACACAACTTCTATTTGAATGAACTCTTTGCTGGAATGTTTATCTGTAGCTCAACCAAACACACACACACAGAAAACACTCTGCCAGAGAACTAAATACATAGACATCATTTACTTCATTTCCCCAACATTTCTTTCTTTCCTGTACCCTCCATGTGAACTATTGCTCATAGCTTTAAAAATCAAATCATACACCTATCTTTTAGAGTAATGGCCATGCAGACAGCTCATGACTCTTGAGGAATCTAGTAACTATCTGTGCAGTAAGTTAAAAGAGTGACTACAGTTGGCAAACTATGAAGGGTGGGTACGATTACTATTTTGATCCATATCGCATGAATGTGAGAATGAATCTGAAAAATCCACAACAAATGTAACCAACATCAGCTGGGAAAACTACATAAGTAGTACGTTTTATGAAGAAACTGCAAGATGATACAGAAGCAAATCTTCTGTCACTTCCAGGATAAGTAGATGATTTTTAACTCTGAGATAAAAAAATGTATCTAGGGATTTTGTCTTCTGCTGAAGTCCAGTATGTCTTGTTGCAAATTCTTTGAGAATTCTTCTTCACAGAATCACAGAATTATCATGGTTGAAAAAGACCTCTAAGGTCACCACGTCCAACTGTCAACATCCCTTCTCCCAAATAAAAAAAAATAAAATAAAATAGAAACTAAAATATCTCTATCACCATGCTCACTAGAGCATGTCCTGAAGTACCTCATCTACATGGTTTTTAAATACCTCCAAGTGACTCCACCACCTCCCTGGGCAACCCATGCCAGCACCTAACTACTGTCTCAGTAAAAAATTTCTGCCTGATATCTAGTCTAAACCACCACTGATGCAGCTTCAGGCCATTTCCTCTGGTCTTATCATTATTCACTTGAGAGAAGAGGCCAGCACTCACCTCCCTACAAACTCCTTTCAGGGAGTTGTAGAGAGCAACTTGTGTCTTGTGCAATATGTAGCGCAGTCAAATCCAGAACTCCAAGAATTATCAGAGCACCTTTTCATTACAAAAGAGAGTAAAATGTCACGAGCTGTCCATCTGTGGGTGTGCAGGTGACCAAAATGAGTGGGTTTTAATTCATGAGCAGGGCAAGTTGAGAGGAAACAGCTCATCCTTCCTAGTGCAGCCCTGTAACCACTGCCCAGGCTGGTGTGCCTGTCTCCTAAACAAAGGAATAAACAAATGCTTCTCTTTTTGAGAGCCTGGACACAGACAGCATTGCACTGAACAGAGTAGTGGCTGTGTAGCAAGGGAAATGATGCTACAGTTACCAGGAAAGCCCCCAAAGGCAGGTAAGCCCCCAAGAAAGAAGCTCCTCTGAAGCTCTGGGAGGATGGCCAAGAATGAGACCTTTTTTTTTGCAGAATACAGCCTGGCAAGAAATCCAATCTTCAAGCAAGAAGGCTGCTTCTTGCTACTAGTGATCACTGCACTGATAAACACAAAAGCCGAGGAGAGGTCTTTACAAATGTGCAAGAGAATAATAAAGGAAGGAAATAACACAAGGAAAAATAAAAATCTCTGCTATTGTTCATTTTCTTGCCTCATAAAAGCAACCTGAAATGCCTGTATATTCTGGCAAACTGCTCATGGACAAAAGAAGTCAATAGGAATACAATCAGTTATATTCTTTCCTCTTGCAAATCTTGCTACGAGTCACGTAACTCTTGTGAACAGATCAGCTGCAGCATGTAATAAAAGCATTTCAAATGGATGCTGGAACTATTTCACAGAGAAGAAATAGTGTAATTCATTCTTCTTTTACATGAAGGAGCTAGAGCTGATGTCTGTGATATTTTGCAGGATACATTTGGATATTATAAATGCTCTTAATGTTCCAGTCCTGTCAAAGGAGTCCTAAAGGTCCATCTGCCTACACAGGACCCTCCAATTGTGCAATAATGTAATTGTCATGCAGGGTGTGCATATAATATAATGTAATTGTCATGCCACCCTGCTTGGCTAATCCAACAGTGCCTCACCACATGTACTTGTTATTTTTATATTAAGGCTCTCCTTGGTTATCAGTTAATAGCTTAAGGACAGAAAACATTAATTACCATCAATACCCGTTAGGGCAAATCAAACCAAAACATCAGACTACATAAAATCCAGAATTCTATCTTGAGCAATGTTAATAAAAAGTCATGTGAAACAAACTGCTAATTGGTTTTGAGCAGGTGATTTTTCCTAGTCATGGAGACAGAATAAGAGGACTAATTCATAGAAAGGGAAGTTGTACAGATTCCTGGGTGTCCTTGTTCCTACAGTGCTTTTCTGGGTGAAGGGACTCAGGTTGGCAAGTGAGGGGTCTGTGTTTCACACTGTTCCCTGCCAACTCGGAGATCCTACCCTATGGAAACCAGGGGAAGGGGAGAGCCTGTTGGTGTGCATGATGTATTTGACCTCCCTGAGGATCAGCTGGTGTGGTGCTTCCTCACCTTTGTGAATCTCCCATCACACGGCATCAGAGGGCTCTCCTCGGGGAGAGTTTGAACTGTTTGCCACAGAGACCAGATATAATTTATCCAGCTTCAGTTTGAAGGCAATAAAATATATTCTCAGACATTCTTAACATTTTTAAGTTTTAAGTTGAAGTTTTATTACTGGTCTTGCCTTACATCTTTGTTTGTTTGTTTTCTGGTTATTAGAACACTGTTCTATGGAAATATTCTTAAATTCCAAGTATCTGTATGTTGCACAAACAAGCAATAAAAGGACCTTTCAGAGGAAGGCCGTGCTATGTATTGTAGCTGTAAATCACTGGCTATGAAGATTCCATACCATAACATACCATTATACAATATATCTTCTATGAAATCATCCATTAGTGTTCCAGTCAGAAAACTGGCACACAGTGGCTCAAGCTAAGATTAATGTTTTAATATACTTTAAAACCATTTACAGAGCAAAATGTACACATTCGCTCAGAGGGATCCTAGGTTTTGTGTTACAAGAAAGCAAACTATCAAATTAAACAATGGGGGATATTTTTAAAACAGCAACTGAGTCCATGCCTATGCTGTAAGAAAGAGGCCAGACCCAAACCAGGCATTTTTGATGGGAATTAATATGGCTACATTTGCACATCCTTGAGTCCTGGCTGCTGTAGCAATTGCTCTCCTAGGGCTGCAGCTTTGAACTCCACTGGGCTCCACGGAGTTCTGGTGGCTCATGCAGCACTGCCAGTAGCCAGTGGCCACCAGCTCCTTGGAAAGCACAAATACAAGCTGGGCAGAGAATGGATTGAGAACAGTCCTAAGGAGAAGGACTTGGGGGGGTTGGTTGATAAAAAGCTCAATATGAGCCAGCAATGTGTGCTTGAATCCCAGGAAAAATAACTGTATCCTGGGCTGCATCAAAAGAAGTGTGGCCAGCAGGTCAAGGCAGATTCCTCACCTATACTCTGCTCTCATAAGACCCCACCTGAAGTACTGTGTCCAGTTTGGAGCTTCCAGCACAGGAAGGACATGGAGTGGTTGGAGTGAGTCCAGAGAAGGGTCTGGAACACCAGAAGGCTGGAACACCTTTGCTATGAAGATGGAGTGAGAGAGTTGGGCTTGTTCATCCTGGAGAAGAGAAGGCTCTGGGGAGACATTACAGGTCCTGAAGACTTTCCAGACCTCCCAGTACCTGAAGGGAGCCTCTAGGAAGGATGAGGAAAGACCGGTGACAAAACAAGGGGGGAATGGTTTTAAGATGGAAGACATAAGGAAGAAATTCTTTACTATGAGTGTGGTGAGACAACAGAACAGGTTGCCTGGGGAAGTTGTGGCTGCCCCTTACCTGGAAGTGTTCAAGGCCAGGTTGGATGGGGCTGTGAGCAACCTGGTCTAGTGGGAGGTGTTCCTCCCCATGGTGGAGGTGTTAGAGGTAGAGGATCTTTAAGGCCCCTTCCAAATCAAACCGTTTTATGTTTCTATGATTCTAAGTGTCATGTAGGGTGTGAAGCAGAAAAATGTGGCCTTGTCAGTCCTGATGTGCTTGTTTTCTGAGCTGAAGTTGCCTCAGGGAGGTGGCTTTTCAGGAGGAATCTTTGCAGCCTGAGTCTGACTGATTGAGGAGGACAGAGATGTCATCAGAGAGGGGCACTGAGGAGGAGAAAACGGGCAGTCAGGATAGCCTAAAAAATATTTCAGGAATTACTTGACCTGCTGTTCATTTGGACTGGGAACAGAGTCAGAGTGCTCATGTCATCTGCTGCCCTCTTCTACCATTGGTGAGAGGTAATCCCCAATACAAAGGGGTAAGACCTTTGGTATTCCAGGAATTTTCCTTCACTGTCACACCTGAGAAGGAGTGTAGAATCCGGAAAAGAATATTTGTTTCAAAACAGCCACCCTGACAAACTGGACATCGCCCTCAGGTGGAGGCCTCACTGGATAAGCCACCTGGACTCTCCTCTCAAGGGGAGACCCCCATTTGGGGAACCACCCTGACAGACAGGGCCCTATTCTCACAGGGGCAGCCCCTCCTTTAGTGTCCATCCCGATAAGCTGAACACTGTCCTTGCAATGGGGGCTCTGTCTGATGGCCACCCTGACAGGCAGGACACTGTCCTTATTTGATAAGGGACAGGGGCAGGAGAGCTGCACCCTGCAGAGGCAGAGTGACATCTTGTGTGTGCCCCAGGTAAAGACACTGGAGAGGGCACATGTGCAGAAATAAGGGATATTGCAGTGTCATCGCATCTGGAGGGGCCCAAGTGAACCCCTGGTTGTGTAAGATATGACAAAGTCCCCGACGAAATGGTGGGGTCAGGAGGCATAAAAGAGGCACAAGCAAAATGTTGGATGTGTGCCCATCATCCAAGGATAACAACTTCCTGCCAAGATCATCACTGGATCTAAGGGTAGTAATATCCTTCCTCTCTCTTTCTTTCTCCCTCTCTCTCTCTCTCTGTCTCTGCATATAACCTTATCTCAGCAGTTAAGGGTAACACAGTTTCTAGCTTTGTTAAGTTTTACTACCTGTTGCTTTGCTAAGTTTTGCTAGTTGTAACCTGTTGTTTTGACAGTTTCCTTAAATTTTGCTAAATTATAATCCATTGCTTTGAAAGTACCATTTTTCTCAGTTCTGCTGTTTGTAATCCAGTGTTTTGTAAGTACCATCATTTCTAATTCTGCTTGTTGCAGTCTGACACGCTTTATAATCTTACTCACTTTTGAGTAAAGTTGTGTTTTTATACAAACCTCCTGGGTAATATTCTTACTCCTAGACTACTACACAGAGAATTCCCTAACTTAATCTTGACAAATGGGTTGTTAAACGAGATTAAAATAAGGAGGGGGATTGGGTCCAGCTGCACCTCACCTCCTCTCTGAAGCAAGTGGGTCCAGTCTGAATCTCCCTGGGTTGATCCCCACTCTGGGGAACTCTACCCATGCCCACTCTGTGGGATGTAACACTGTACCCACTCTGTGGGATGTGGTATTTGGTTTGGCCCCCACATCTGAGGGGCTGTGCTCACTTTGTGAGATGTGACAGTGATGCACCAACCTCGTGGGCCATGACAAGGAGTTTCTGGACACAGGAGGATGGGATGAGCAAAGGTTACTCAAACATATATTCATGTAGTGCCTTGGCTGTTTTTGCAGCTCTACCTGAACTCTGGGCATGTCACTCTGCAAGCCAGTATACATGGAGTATCTAACAGCCAAATGTGCTTATCCTTACATTTGAGGTTAAAGATCTAGACTTGCAAAGGCATTTCCTAGTGCCATGATTTAACTAGGTTTGACTAAGTACACTTTTACATACTGCTTTGATGACATGGATACAACCACTCCATGATTCAGTTAAGTGCTCCAAGAATTTTCTACTGGTATGACTGGGATATGTGAACCTAAATATAGACACCTAAGCTCTCTATTCTGTAGTCAAAATATAACAAGTCAGTCCAGGTGATGGAGATTACAGTAAAAATGATCTTAAATGTGAAGTAAGTCAGATGGCCCTGAATGTGCCTTTTTCTATCTTTAGCTATAAATGGTACATAGGGTGACTTGTTCAGGTGTACATATCTACTATACAAGTGCCCAAATGTAAGACATACCTGAATTCAAATGCTTATGAGTATTTTAACCCTATATGGACCCAGGCTCTGTTCCAGTGCATTTCATGGGGTCACCTGCTGCCACGGTTAATAAGTGAAATGGTAAGGAAAGGAGCTTAATCAGCCACATAACTGACCTATTGGTTGATAGATTATTCTGTCAAATAAAGTTAAGGCCATGTAAATAACTAGCCCAAACCTCTTATTTCTCCTGCTCAAAGTCATTGCTCTCTCTTCTTCCATACTCTAATCCTATGTTTTTGGGTGTCATCTGTAAAAACACTTTGATGCTCTTTCATTTATTTCTCTTCTGTTTCAGGCTACTTCTGTTTGGTCTTAAATACCTTCAAGAGGAGCAGAGTGGCTGGGTAATGACTGGAAATGGTCTGTACAGCAACCACCAAAGAACAATATAATAACATGAATGGCATTCATCTCTTCTAAGCTGGACCTATGCCTTCACAGCATAGATGCATGGACTGAAGCAGCCCTTGAGGAGCAATGAGCACTCTGCATTTAATTCTCCTGATCTATTTTAGCCACCTGCATTAGAGCCAGGGGAATAGTCTCCTGGAGTCAGACGCAGCTGCCTGCACTGGCAGCACTGCCTTCTCATCAGACAAATAAAGAAAATAGCTGTGGCAGGAAGAATACTGTGTTTTAGAAGCATTACAGTACTGTTCTTCAGAGGCAAATTCCTTTTGGAAATACCCATCTTTTGAGGGATTTTGAAAAATTTTCTTTCTGTCCAACTCACACTCAAATTTCTCACATTTTAGGCAGATCTCTTTTAAAGGCCTGCTCAGGAAAACTTGCAGAAGAACCTCAAGATGAATTTGAATTATCTCGAATTAGTAGTTGCTTCTGCATCAGCAAAATTTCTCAACAGTATTGCTTTATATACCCTGAGAAATATCAGCTGCTTAATTGTGCTGTTCATGTGGGAGGCCTTTTACAGAAAGCACAGCAGTCGTTTAGGAGGATGCCATGTCCGTATAGCATAGCACAGAACCTGCCAACAAGGCAAATGTTAGCAAATGTTGATCTGACATTTAAGAAGTCACTACTTGACATTTTTCCACGGCTGCATTTTTAGGACCTAATGATGTATCATCTAAACACATGTCAGACTCTGAGATGCATAGAAGACAGTGCAACTGATAGAAATTTGTCATCACCCTAGGTCCCACCCTAAATTTTTAGGTCATCTTCACTTTTGAGTTACAAACCTCTCCCATTTGAGGAAAACCTAAGGGAAAAATGCATAAAAAATCTCAGTGAAGCATGGAGAATTGAATTAGTTTCAGAACTCAGTCAAGCACAACTCTATAGCAGCCTAACAGTCTTACAGGGACTGTGACATCTGAGTTCTGAGGGGAAAATTAGTACACCTTCCTTGAGCAGCAGTTGTGAAGGCATGTAATGAATTTTAGTAAATAGGGACTGGATTAACTGGTTTTGCACATACAGCCAGGCTGTGCTTTCCTAGGACAGGCTCATATAAAAACTCCACATGCTACAAACATCCACTGCTGCCAGGGAGGAGAAGTGCAGTCAATGACAGCAAGATGAGAGATGCTGTGAGTTTGTCAATTTGGAAAACAGATGTCCTGAGAGTGCTCACTTCTCACAGCCACAAAGGCTTCAGGGTCTGGAGACAATGCTGATAAATAATGATTAGGCAGAATGACAGATTAATCAGACTTTTCATAGAGATGTTTAAATCTGTGTGTTTTGGCCTGTGTGCTGGGTATTCAGGCTCACTGTGCCTGAGAGTGCAGGTCTTCCTCATCTGAGCAGAAAAGATCTGGGAACAAGCCCCAGGACCTGATGCCTGCACCTCTGGGACACCAATTCATCCGTCAGGAAAGAGTCCTTTCTAGAAACATGTTTTTGGAGGACACAGCATTCCACCACCTAAATAAGATACGGCACCTAGGGATCACACTGCTGAAATACCATCCTCAGGTTCTCATAGAGACTGGGTTATCTGACATGTAATAACTTGGGACTGGAATACATGGAAGTTACCACCCCTCCTTTCATAATCCTGCAGTTTTTTTGAGAAACCTTAGAGTACTAATGAATACTTCTTTAAAGAAGAACAAGCAACTGAAATGTAGACAGAATAATTTCAGAGGAAAATAAGAAGAAATCAAAGACAGAATAGTGTCCCCCAAAAGATACTGATTCTTAGAGTCCTAAACCTCTTTTTTTCCTCCTGATGGCAGCTTTTCATTTGATGGTGCCTTCCCATTGAGAATGCAACCATAATAACCCACTTGAGAAAGCCCAGGTCTTTCTTGGAGAGACTGACTGACTGGCTTCTTTGCAGCTCTGATTCAGTTGTTGTGCATAAACCCCAAATATTCATCATAGAAGTGACATTTATGAATGCTGTGAATGTTCTTTAATCATCCATACTTCATATTCTGGGCATGGCACATCACATCAGACCAGTTAATCTGACACCACCAGGATTTCATGGTGCTTTGTTTCCTCCATTACTTTGAGAGTTTTGAGAATATAAACAAGAATATAAAGACCATGGGAAAAATGATGGGAATTACTGGTCTGTTTCATGCCATTTAGACCCTGACAGATTTGTCTCAAAATGAATGCAAATGTTATTCCAGACTGGAAATTGGCAAGAATTGTTTGAATACTGCCTGGTTCTGAATTCACAGCATTCCTTAGTCTGCAGTAATCTCATTGAATTTTGTGGGAGAGAGAAGACTTGATCTTTTCTAGGATGGAAGAAGAGATTCTGATTTACATCAGAATTACAGCAGTTATGCCAGTGCAACCCAGTCATTTCAGCGAGGGTAAAATTGGTGCAGTGCAGTCCTGGCACTGCCCATGAGCTTACTGTTGGCAGAAACTTCATTTGCAAATAATTCATCAGTGTAAACCAAATTCATCCTCTTGAAGGTGAGCGTATGTTTCTGAACTGAGGTCAGTCATTCCCTGCCTCAAAGGAAGGTGACATTGCCCTTTGCTCACAGGCACAGGACTCTGATCCCATGCCAGCTGTGCCTGGGTCCTGGAGCTGGAGAGCAGATTAGTCCCTGTGCATCCTGCACAGTACTGCTCCATTTTACTTGTCTGTCTGGTTTAGCAATGCTAGACAGGACTGGTGAGGGGAAGTCCAGACAGCAAATGCTGTTAGGAAGAAAAGAATTATACCTTTCATATAGAAAGATTAAAAGGTGAATTAAAAGGTGAATTAAGAGAAAGATTAAAAGGTGAATTAAAAGCTGAATTAAGAGAAAGATTAAAAGGGTGAGTGAAAGAGTTTGATTAAATCAGCCGCAGCCGGAACTCTTGCTCCCTGTTTTAATTTGGAGATGAACAAAAAAATGCCAGAATTTCATCATTGAACATGGTGTGGTGAGACACAAAACTGGTGGAAAACCTTTGACTTTAATAGAGCTTGGCATGGCCCTCTTTGACTTACACAAAAGCGAGTAACACATTTTATTTTCTCCAGGTCAACCCTGCTGAGACAGTTTGTCCTAGTAAAATCAATGCACAAATAGAATTTGTGAATGCACATAATCGACACAATTTATAACCTCACAAATACACACTGGGGCCAGTCTCACTAAGTGTCATTCCTATACCTGAGGCAGCAGAAAGGAAATGTTTTAAACAGCCAGTTAGACCTTTCTTTAGATGAAGAGCTCCTAGGTAAGATGATGACAGCTTTCCCAAGAAAAGAATATATAGATGATACACTAGAAGACTCAGGAGTCATGAAAGCAGAGTCATTGGCCAGTAAATCTCTCAGAAGTTCAGTCTTTGATTGCTTTTTCATCTAGATGATACTCTAGAATAGCTCTAAGTCACCTCTTTGGGGCTAAACTTTCTTCAGAGATCCCTGTAAGTAATCTAGCAGGATGGAGGAACAAATATATTAAGATGAAAGACTTTGGAGATGCTTTGACTGTGGCAGGAAATGGTTACATTAGCAAAGAATCAAATTAATGTAACAAGAATGGAGCCTTCTGAAGCTCTACCCTGAACATAACACATGCAACAATTCAGAGGATCAAAGCATCCTTCTCCTTTGTGGAACTCCATCTTTGCTGCTTCCAGAGGGAACTGCACCATGGGACTACTGGGACTACTGAGGTAAAAAAAGTCACATGGGGCAGCAGTTTTGCCATTTGTCTTCCCTGGTATCGGCTATGAACCTCACATCTGAGACAGACATGTTTTAAACCCCTCCAGGCTCTGCCAGGCTACATCAGAAGGAACTGAAAGCAGTGAGAGATGAGAAGCTAACATTTATATGGCAAACCATTCTAAAATTAACACTGTTCCTGAAAAGCTGTGAATCTCCATTGTTTTTTGGACTCTAATGCCCTCTCCATTCCTTTGAGAACAGGGTAAGTCATCAGTATTGTAACTCCATGAATCACAGTTACTACTCTTCAAATAGTCTTAATCTTCCTACATAGCAGTGTTTTATTTCTACTGTTTTACTGGGATAGGCAGGAAAAACTAATACAGTTGGGCCGTCATGGTTTTGCCTTGAATTTTTCAATGGTGAGATTATTTATAATTAGTGTTCTAGTGTCCATAAGGACACTAGGTTTTTTCATGCTACTGCTGCCATAACCTTGCTTTAAAGACTTTAATGCTGGCAGACACCAGCTTTTGTGCTCTCCTTCTCACTTTCTTTTGGTCTCACTAATAACACTGAGTGGGAAGCGGCTTAGTGGTTTCTCCTGAAGGCTTACTTCTTGCCAGGAGATGGGTTTTGGGCTGTGCAGATAAACAGAATGCTCTTTGTCATCCTACTTCATGCCCACAGGGACAGAAACTTTAGTGAAAGGCTTGGGAAGGGGAAAGGACTATGTCAGCATGCATGCTGAACATCAGCTAGGGTGGTAACCTAGCTCAGGATCTTGGAAGTGTATCCAGGGGGCACACAATGAGGCAAGAACAAGCTTCAGTCTATCATACTTGATGTGCAAGATACTTTCCACCACAGCAACAGCAGAGTTACAGATACTGCCAAGGGAAAAGTCTCTGCCAGTCTCAGTCCAGTCCAGGCCTGAACTGTTGTTGCTCAGAAAATGAAATCGTGGTGCTTGTAATTGAACGTGGATTGTTTTGGGTTTTCTCTTACCAGTTTTGCCACTGTACTCATGTAAGAGGGGGCATGGAGTATTTATATATTAAGCCATAAATAAGTTGTGTGTCAGAGAGGTTAAAGTCTGTAGCAGTGAAACTACTATGTGAAAGGTGAAGAGGCTACAGAAGAGACTGGAGAAACAAGAGAACAGATATCTTCAGTAGAGCAAGTGATAAAAAATAAAGGTCTCTTACAGCTTTTCTGGAAGAAGTTCTAGAAGTTCTAATTACGGAGCCATTACTGATATGTGACAACACATTTATACTAGTGCCCATGGGCATGATTAGTTATTCAGTTACTCATTACCAGAGTCAACCCTCCAGTCATTAGCTGTATCTTCCTCTAACCTCATCAGCACAGAGTATTAAAATTACTAGTCTTATGGAATGCAAAAATATGAAAAATAAAAGATGTGATGTGCAAGACTATATTAATAGATTAGGCAACAAGAGTTTTATTTATATTTCCAGATTTTTTAATGGAGAACATAGTGTGCTGTTCATAGAAAGCCCTTCTTCTTTAGGTCAGTCTCATTTAAGAACATGATAGAATATACCCTTCCTACATAATCTTTTCCAGTAATAGTGTAATTATTGCAGTCACTACTCAAATACACCATGCAAAATATTAGTTCATGTTACATTTTTCAGTATATGTAAATAGATGTTCATACATGTGTCCTGTTTGCTTTTGTTCAAGTTTCCCTGAACCTTTTCCATTGCTTCTTCTCTTCTTGTCTGGCTACCTGGGCTCACATCATTCTCTTCCGTCTTTCCAGATACAGACAAATCCAAGAGAGAGAGAAAGAAAGAGAGCAAATTATATAACCAGAGAGCTGGAAAAAATCCAAGGTGAAAAATCAAATTAGGATATCTCAAAAAAATGGCTTGACTTACCACTTTACAAGAGCAGAGTGATCATTGAAGAGTTTAACTCTGCAGCAAACTATATGTGAGTAAGGATGCCATAAGGTCTCTCCTCATAGAAATGATGCTTTGGATTGTCTCATATCTTTGTGTCTGGATCACAGGGAGAATATGTGTGTCTTGGTGTGAGGGATAAATTTCTCTTTGCTCTTCCTTGTATTTTCTTTGTTATTTATCAGAACCTCCTTCTTTCAAAATTATATGGCTTTGTTGGTATCTTCATAAATATCTGTTCACTGTAAGGATTTTCCCACAGCACTGCATATTTAAAATCTATTGTGAAACTTCTGGTAGGAAAAAAAGTAGAAGCTTTTGGAGTGGAAACACATTTATTATTTTGCAGAATATATACCACCAACTTAATCTCTGCATATTTCCATTGCATAAGGGGGTATCTGTGACTGAAATTCCTTCTGCACACTTCAGTGTTTCTGTATATATTAGAGGTAGGAGCTACATAAAAATCAGGCTCAGAAGATGCCCAGGTGTGAAGGGGATAAATGCAGCAAACTACAGGCAGTCAGAACTACTAATATTTAAATGGATTAATAAAACAGAGAGAGCAGTAGAGGTAGAAAAGAAACAAGCTATAAAGCTTCCATTTGCTCTGTTAATTGACATTCCAATGAAAATATTATGGGCATCTGCCTTGTGGAATAAGTAAATATTTAACACAAATCTTTTAAGTCTTCATATACTTATATGTAGACTACATTTAATTTCATCACGTTAGAAACTTGCCCCTGGCTCTTGATTTGCTTTTCCAAATCATATTTATATATGTTTCTTACGTTACAAAAATAGAAAAATACAATGTCTAGTAATTTCAGGAGACTTTTAACTTTAACATATTAACTGGTCCCTTCATTTCCTTTTTTACTGATTTTTTTTTATTATTTTATAAGGAAGGAAAATCTAGAATGTGGGAGAAGATCAAGCAGTAAGTATACCCTCATCCTATACTTGACTGCAGAACAAAAATGGAAAACCTCAGGTCTTCTGGACCCAAGTTTTTTAACCTCACCTCTAAACAGCAATTCACTGCTGAGTCAAAAACACGCTAATTTGGCTTTAAAAAACAGAAGTGCAAAACAAGGGCTTTGATCTTTCCAGGATTGCTAACACAGCTATATTGAGTAGCATCAGGAGAAGGACACAGCTTGGGTGGTTTCCATGACTGAATTCAGCACTAAGAGTCCTCTTCATATTCCAGCAGGAGACATGAAAGCTGACTGCATACATGCACTGCTCTGGGGTTTCATGGGCTCCAAAGTTAACCACTTTTGTAACTTCTAAATTGCTTGTTGCCATAGCAACAGAGATTGGAGTTTCCATTGCTTGATGCTCAGCATACTGGTATGTGTCCTGTGGCTATGTGGCTCTACCAAAGCCTTTGAGAGCTTTGCCATTGAGCTTACTAGGGTAAAGATTTCACTTCAGATCCAGCCCAAAGGCATTAAGTACAGCTTTTTAAATGAAATCTTATAGCACAAGAGTCATGAGCTGTGGCCTCAATTTTTGGTTTAAAGCACTTCATTTCTGAAAATTTACTTCTGTTGTCAGAAAGTATAATTTTTAACCCTGAGGTAATGAACTTACTTCAATTGAGGTGCCTGATACAATCTGCCAGCTTTTTATCTTTAAATATCAAGTGTATTTTCATTGAATCTTTAGTGCAGGCTATCTATGTATGATGCTATGTAGCAAGGAGAAACCAAATGTGTGATTTTTTAATTATTCTTCTGCTCGTCTATTTTTTTTTTTTACTCTCCAGATGGTCCCCAGTACTGATGAAGTTCTCTTTAGTCTATATGTTTCCTGCTTTAATTAGCTTACTTTGCCAGTAAGCCTTAATTAGCTTACTTAACCAGCACACATTTGAGAGACACACACATGATCAGATAATACCAGGTGCTAATGTTTAATTGCCTTCATGAAATTAGAAGCAGATAAATATTTGAACCATAATTGATCTATCTTATTAACAGGCAAGTTGATCAGTGTTGTGACATAACTCGAGAGATTCCTAGGCTTGCATGAATTTCCCATCAGTCAGGGTGGGGGTGATGCCAGGGAGCATGGTACGGTTGCTCTGTTAGACAGCAAGATCAGAGCTGGGTGAATGAGATCTGCCATACATGTTTTGTGGCTGGGGAGGGATAGGGGGGTGGCACAATTTGTATCACTGTCTAAAAGCAGGGAAGCAAGCGACTGCTTTGATTTATCACCCCCCAAGGAAAAAAAAAAAAAGGAGAAAACATATTTCAGGGGGATTTTGAAAAACAACCCCACTCCATCCCTGCCAGTCCCCAGTATGTTCATCTGTGAGAAAGGACAGGCAGCCACCAAGGGCACCTGTCCCTTTGGGATATTTTTTGGGAAGGGTCATGTAGCTAGTGCTGAGAGCAGTGTGGCTCTGACACATATCTGTATGGACAAGCTGGCTGGAGGAAGTCTAAGGCTTCTTGTACCAATTCAAAGACTTGTAATTGCTTGGTGAACAAGCTGAGTGAAAGTCTCAGAATCTGCACCCTCCAAGTATGTTGCAAGTTTTGCCATTAACAGGTGAATGGGTGTGTCTGGTTTTGGCATAGCTGTAATAATTTTACTTTGGGTGTTAAGCTGGAGAGGAGTCATGCAGTACTTACAGGATCCCTTTTTACAAGGCCTGGGTTAGGCACAACAGCAATGAGGTGGGCAATTGTAAACATGGAGTTCAGCACATAAGAAAAAAATAAATTCTTATGCAGTGTTATCCTTTGGCAGCTGAGGCTCCTGAAAAATATGTAGCACAGGTCATAAATTAGTATTTTTCTTCTGATGTCACTTCAACAAGCTCTTTCTGGCAGCAGTCTCTCAAGAATGCCTTTTGGTGAGGCGTAATTGGAAAATACATGCTTTGCATTCCAGCAATAAACTCTGACAAATTTTGGGGTTTGTTTTTACACCTGTTTAGCTCCACATGCTTTTTAGACCATGTTGTAAAAAGCCATCTGACTGCATTCTCAGCCCTTAATGCCTTTCTTTATTTCACGGTAATTGCAATATTAAGTGGTGGAGCAGAACCCTGAGAATTACTAGATGAGCATGATACAACTAATAAACATCAGGGACATTGCTTTATAAGTAACTGTCCCCTGAAGACTCAATTTCTCAACTATTTAGATGAAAATTATTTGCTACTTTAGGAATTAGTGGTGAGAAAGGATGAGAACCTTGTGCAGGAATCCCCTTAAATTAGAAAGAGATTTAGATTGGTATCCTGAACAATTCTGACTCCAGCTAAGATCCCAAACCAGAAGTTATTTTCTTGCTCAGAAGGAGAAACAGTCTTTTCTGAATGACTGATCTGGGGGAGGGTAGGATTTCTTCTATTGTGTGTAGCAGAATTTCATAGGATAAGTTCACAGAATTTTTGTGAATTACCATAGAAAGGGAATCAGCATCCATCTCACTCAGTCCCCACTGAGAGGAGAATATTATAACAAAATAAAACCCCTTACTTGATTAATCCTCTCTGCTAGTTTTTGAAATCTTCTGTCATCTTCTCCTCTGGCCTCTCCTAGCTCTCTTTATGGCCCTCTGCCTAATCTCCTCATCATTCTTTTATGGTGTTTTTGAAGGCTCCTTGTCACCCCCAAATCACGTTTCTGTATGCTCCCTACTCTGCTTCATTAATCACTATGCAAGAAGGCATCACTAAGCCAGTTATCTGGGTCTAAGAGTTGTGAGTTTTTTCCTGTCACTCTGCCTCTATCAATGTTCTCTCAGAGTTCCACAGACTCGTGTACTTCTTGTGTTTTTCCTTTGTTTCATGTTTATCCTACATCTTCTACGTTTCCTTTGACAGAGATAGGTCATCCTATCTACTCACAAATTCACCCTTAGTTTTGAGTTCCTGTCTCCACTTCTGTCTTGTCTAGAATATTTTTACTTCCAAGAAGCTAATTTTAGTATTACTTTATAGCTCTGAGCTGTGAATCCATCATTTCTTCTCATTCATGAGTACTGGGAAAACAAATTTTCACCCCCAGCCAGTTATTTTCCATCTCCTACTCACTTAGTTTTCAAATTATTTTCATGCTTTCTACCATGCTCTCCCATATCCTAGGGAACACTCACAACAGACTTCCACCACCCATTATCCTTCTTCAGTTCCCTTTAAAACCTTTAACTCCCTTTAAAAACCCTATCAACAATAAGACTACAGGTACATTCACAACACAACATCTATTATTCTGGCAAATCTAAACTTATTATACTCCCCATCTCTTTCTTTATACATAAGCCTTTGTTATAATAATTCAACTGGAAGTGATTTGGAGCCAAATGATGTCTCAGTTTGCAATTACAAAAATATTGCAATAATGTGATGATGCATGTAATTTAGACACTCTACTTTATGAATACTCTGTCTCCTGTTATAAGTTAGTATTGCTTAATGACGCTCATAGCTATTGATTCATTATTCCCTTCCAAAAGTATTGCAACATCTGTTACACCAGGTCAGTATCAATTTTGTTCCACAAAACTGAAAGGAAAATGAATCTCTGCCAGGAAAATCTTAGCGATGGGAAACAGCAACCTCCTCAAGATGTTCATTGCTGCCTCTATACTTAAATGCTATTATATGGCCCCCAAACCACCTCTTGCTCTCTGACTGTCTGATTGACAGTTTGCCTTCTATTGAAGGTGAAATATTCTATTGCTGTTGTAGCCAAATGATAGAAAACAACTGAAGGTACCCTGCTCCCACACAGTTTTATTCTCATTGATCTCTATGATCATAGTTTGGTTTCCACTTCATCCCCCCATTTTGAAGCACTTTCTTTTTGTTCCTTTTTCTACTTCTTCCAGTAACATTTTGTTATGGATTAGTCACTGAACACAAAGCGGAGGAGGCAAGAGAAGAAGAGAAGATTGTGTGTTACTGTCCAGAAGGCTGCTTGGAAGATGAGTCTTTCAGCATGGCCTGGGAACAGCCAGGATCAGGTGTTGCCCATGATTCAGAACCAAGACTGTGTCAGACAGCCTGATCCTGCCTTGCTTGCTGCAGGGAATCAACTTCTTGGTCTGTTTTGGGTTGACAGTGTAACCAGATCCTGCCTTTACTGTCCCAAAGAACTCTGAAGCCTGGATATAGGATTCCAAACCAGATTAAATTGTGTTCTTCACGTTTTCTAAAAAAACTGTGGCTGTCATTTGTTCTCTTTATCTTTACATAGATGGGAAGGGAACTCATCAGTTTATTGGGCAGTTTCTAACTATCTCACTATTTGATTAATGCACATAATCACAGTCACTCATCAAACTGCCTCTATGGAAATAGCAGAATTCACAGCCTGTATTTTATATCCACCTGTTTTGAGCTTGTAATCTTGCTTGTAATATATGCAAAGTCCAACCATTTAATTTCCCTGTATTTCTTAGACTCACTTTTGGTAGTGGTGATGTTGGGGGCTTGTTCTTTTACTACCATTCCTGTCTGACAGGTGAAGCACAGACATCTAATCAAATCACCCTAAGATTTATGCCAGCTTCTTTTGGGCTCTCCATTTACTAATCATACCCTTTTCCAGGCTATATGAACACTTATCCATGGCATACCTTTCCAGGGACCAGCAGCAGATGAAGTAACCAGGGAGAAGTTTTGCATAATGTTACTAAGTAAATTGCATAACATTGCAATTAATTAATTAATGCAATTAATTGCATAATGTTACTATTAGAAGGTACACAACCTGACCATATTCATAGGTAAGCAGTATGTATAGATCAAACTCTGAACCAGAAATAAGCTAAGGTGCCTCATGTATGATTTAGATTAAATAATACAGAGACTCTGAGGCTATAACTGATCTAAGAACTGCCATAAGGGACTTGGGGTTTTGTGGAGCACCTTCCACTGGCAGATTTTTAGAGCAAGGTAACCAACCTTTGTGCACTAGGCTTGGGGGCTCAGCAAGGGGGTCTTTTTATCCCCAAATTTATGCACTTACTATACATGCATAAACCAAAATTTTGTTTGCTATGTGCTGATGAATTCTACAAATCTTCATACATGTGTTTGCCCTATTGGCGATAGGACCCTGTGCTGAGACTTTTTTACCAGGCTTGTATAAAAAGGGCAAGCAGAAGAGCTGTTTCTTGCTGCAGTGACCCCTTCCAAGCTTTTCTTTGGTTACCATTCAGGGAAAGAGAGTGTCTTTAAGAAACACTTACTTGAAATAGAAGAAAATTGCCAAGGAAATCAACAGGGATGTTATAGACAAAGCATGGCCAACTATCGCCATATAATAAAGTATGAACGCCATCTGCAATTTAACAAAAAGAAAAGACAAAGGTGAAAAATTTGCATGCACTTGGTTTTTTTCCTCGTGAGGAAGAATATACAAAACCCATGTCCTGTTTTGTATTTCTTTTCTTTCAAAGGCTCTGTTTCAATATACTTTAAATACCGGCAGCCTATTAAACAGCATGACTCATGATCTAAAGATGAGATAAGTGTTTCTTACACGAGCTGATCTCTCTCTGCTGCACTGAAGTAACTGGCAAGATCCCTGCTCACACTATGAGTCACTGACTTTCCTGAGTGCTAGATCTTGCACGAGAGAGATAATATATTTGGATTTCCAAAAAGTACATAACAAGTTTCCACACACAAGAAAATTATTAAAGAAAATAGGTTTGCTTCAGGGCTGGTACAAAGATTTTCTGGTCTGAAAGCAGCTTAAATAACAGTGAGTGAGAGCTTAATAGTCACTTTTGGACATGAGTCAGTGGCTAGGTTCCCTGAGGACTAGTATTGGGAATGGCTTTTTGTTCAATATATTAATCTGTGACCTTACACAGAGAAATCTCTGTTTCCAGGTGATACTTAGGTCTTTCAGATAAAAGTGAGGGACTCCAGAAGGGCCTCATATAACCAGGGTGACAAGAAGATGTCACATAAGCTTAAATACAGAAAAAACTGCAGTGATTCATCTAAGGACAAATTACCTAAACCCTGCCTGCACAATGCTCAGCTGAGAACTGGAAGCCAAACTCAGGAAGATTTTGACGTCATCCAGGCCAATTGTCTGAATAGATGCCTTACTGTGTAATGACAGCCAAAAAGGCAATAAAATGTTGGATATCATCGGTAAAGGTGCTGAGGGTAGAATATCATTGTGCCTCTGTTTAAAATTTACATACATCACACATCTTAAATGCATATGTGTTTCTAGTGTCCACATCCTATGGACATGGCAGAGCTAGGAAAGGTGTAAAGGCGGCAACTAAAATAACTGAGATAGCATAGCTGTGTTATGACAAGCGGGTAGAAATGCTGGAATTCTCTCCTTTAGGAGAGAGAATTCACAGCCAGCTTATGACTAAGGCCTACAGAGTCAGGAAAGCAGCAGAAGACATGAAAATTATCCAAAGCTCCTACCACACTAGAACAGTACATCCTGAGACAAGTTCTGGTTCACAGTTATGTCGCTATCGGGCGACTGGATGGTCTTACAATTCTGTGAAGCCAATATGCACAGAGATAATTGGGCTTTCACTTTAACTAGTGTCAGTGAAATCTTAGATAGGCCTATCCATATGTTGTATGCCAGCACTGCAGCAAAATTGCAGGATGGCACCTGGGCTGCAGTGTGCTATGGTATTTAAATGTCATACTTTGGTCTCAGCCAAGCTCTTAAACATCACCCAGCTGTCAGGGGACTGCAGGAGGCTAAATGTCATACCAGGCTGCACCCCTGCCTTCTTTCCTGAAAGCACTGACATAGTATCAACCTGTCCTGAAAAACCAAAAAAACCCCAAACCCTAGATAGGACGTCTTAGTTGCTCTGCTGGGTTTATTTTCTTTTCAGCTCTACATAATTCATTTTTATTTTGTTATGCACAAGCAATTTCCCCCCTTTTCAAGAATTAGATGAATTTTTTTCTCTAGCCTTAAATTTCACGTCTCACTTTTTTTGGTGTTTCCAAGTAATTTTAAATTTTAATTAAGCTACATATGACTAAAATGCAGAAAATGAAGACAATCCTCTTAGCAAAGGTGCACATCCTTTTATCTAGTTTGTCTTCAGACATTTTACAACTTTGAAATCAGCTCATGGTTTCATTAACCTAGCGGTGGTGGCCTGATTCAGATTTAAACCAAAGCCACATTTACACCATCTTGGCCATGCAGAACAGAGATGATCAGAGTCTAAATAGCATTGACCAAGTTATGCAAATCTATGTATATTAATTGCAAATACCCTACATCTCCTAGTTTTCCCTCATGAAGGCTAATTACAACATTGCTAGTGAGCAGAAATGACAGCTTTTTCTGAGAAAACCAGCCACCCCACCAGAGTGCAGAGAAGAGGAAGAAATTTTCTGTGCACAGAGCAATGGGAGAGGTTTTTACCTGTGTGCATGTGACATTTCTTCCACTCCATAACAAGTGGTTGCTATGGCTTTTCACAGTTTTAGACTGATGTATTTTTAAAGCCTGAATTTAATTTACAGATGAACTGTTCAAAAATATGTTTTGTTGCTCCCTTGCCCTGAATCAGCTAAAAGCAGGAAAAGCTTCCAGATAGCAAGATGCAAGTCCATGTGCACCCCAGAGGACCCTTGGTTATTAAAACTATCTACCTTTCAGTGGATAACTACTAAATAATTTTAACTGTATATCTGAGACTCATAAATAGCATTTTTGATTACTCCATGTAAACTTACTATGGTAACTGCTAAAAAAACCTTTCCCAATATTACAGAAAAGACAGATCAAAATGTATTTGAACTATTACTTGACATTACATGGTCTGTCACTGTGTTTTTAAGAACTGGCTGAAATACTTTTTTAAAATTATTTGTCTTACACATATAGCATATAGTAAACTCCATCTAACTTCAAACAAATAATTAACTATTTTATTATTCTGTACTCTTTGAAATGGCAATCTGCCATGTCCTTTCTAAAGTACAGGACTTCTACATGGTAAATCACCAAATTTTTAGCTTATACAAAGTTTTGGTTTTCTTCCTGGGCTTAGAGAACTTCTGAAAGAAACATTTAAATGTTCATTTTTATTCCCCTACAATTCTTCATTTCAGGAAGGAGAATTCTTTATTTCAGGAAAGAGAATTCTTTAATAGGAATACTTTCTACATAGTTAACTATGTTATCCACAGGTATATGGAAAGTATAAAAATGAACTGTACTCTTGTTTTTGAAGGCTTGGATTAAAGGTCATAATCTAAGTTGGCATTCCTGTAAAGACAGATTCTTTCTGTGTTTTCCATTATTTTTTCTTTCAGAAGAATCTCATATGTATAATTTTCCTTTGTATTCTATCTGCACTTTGCTTGAATGATGTACAAAATTGTTCTCCTGGAAGGCATGGATAATAGGTAACAGAATTACATTTTTTGCCTCCCTCCATGGGCCAACATCTGGAAAATATGTATTTTTATGGTGCTTCTATTGAATGCCTCTGTGAGCTCAAATTGTTACTATTATCCTCTCCTTGTCACTCAGGTGAGCCCTATTTTACCATGATGGTTCCTCATGCTGCAAAATCTTTTAGAATCCACCTCCTTCCTTAGCCAATATACTTTTCCAAGGCCCTTCAGGCTGGACCATTACTAAATATAACCACAATGATTTTTGGCTTGGTAAAAAAAAAAAAATCCTCCAACAAAAACCTCAGATCAAATCACTTTTTGACTCATTTTCTTCCACAATTCCAAACAGTCACAATTTATTCTGTTAAAAATCTGTAATCAGATTTTCCTGGAGCTCTACACATACTTGAGGAATAGGTGTTTATTTTCATGAGCTTCCTTAACTTAATTTTTTTTTCAGTTTTTCTTAGCTTTCTTTCTCCTTTCTTTTGGTGCATTTATATTTACTTCTCATTCATTCAGCTTAGCAGCTCGATTTTGGAAATACTGATGTAAATGCTTAATTCATTATTGTAAATAATCTCAATGACTTCAGTCAGATGTTAAAATTAAATGTGTTCAGACCAAATGGAGTGGGGAGAGGGTGATATTCTTTGCTTAAGAAAAATATTTTAACTTACATCAATAGTTTGGAAAATACTTGTTACAGAAAGCAAAACTGACATTGTAAAAGATCATTTTGTAATTGCTGGACAACCAGAGAAAATCATAGGAATCAAAAAATGCATTTGAAAAAATAGTGCAGAACTTGTCACATGAATTGCTACTAAATTATTCAACCCATAACAAACTTTTATTTAGGTCTGAGAACTCATCAAGTAATTGTAATCAGCTAAAATCACAAGGATAGTACTATAAATTCTTGTGCCACAAATAAAACTAAAAATTAAAGACCATTCTGATCTCTCTTATGTATGTCTTACTGCTAGCCCAGCCCAAAACCATTCCCAATGACTGACAATTTGACTGTACCATACCTTCAGTTTTTCAGAGGTGAAAGAGTTGCACAGGGTGTAGTTGGACCAAGTTCGGTTGCTCTCAGGATGACGGAACCAGTTTCCATTTTCATCACAATATTTTGAAGCCCTCTCTGATGATGAAATGCAGTAATAGTTATTTTATTGTATGCATGTTACACATTTATAAAAATCTATTAACATTTTCTAATTTTGGAAATAAAATGCCTGTGTAACAAAATCCAAAGGATTTTCTACTTCTGTAATTAATATACATTTGTCTGTATAGACATTTATCTATTTTGGTTTTTTCTCAGAGATTTATCTGATATTGCATGTTATTTATCTATTTCTTTTTATCTTGAATGAATGCCTTAGAGTATATATACCTGGTCTTCAGTCATATACAATTATTTATGTAATAATAATACCCCTAAAGAGGCTATCAGAAGTTGTTTACGGAAGAGAAGGTAACATCAGACCCTGACAACAAATCTGACGTAAGTGTGCAGGGTTTCAGGTATCAAGAGCAATAATTATTTTAAAATGCTGGGTAGAGAAAGGTCAGTGAGCAGTGCACAACCACAACTCAGATGCTGGAGATGGTGACAGTCCCAAAGCCAGCCACGTGTTTATGGAGAGGGGTGGAAGAGTCCTTGTTATGAGACTTCATCCCAGCCAAACCCAGCACATTCCTGCCCAGCCTCTTTGGCAGCTAAACCCTGCCAGAGGTGAGCAGGAGCACTGATCTCTGCCTTCAGAATCTGCAAAGCACGCAGGCACCGGGAAAAGGGGTCTCAACACCTTTCTGGTGCAGGTTCCTAGTGTCCAGTTTAATTTAAAATGGATGCAGTGTTCTCTGTTCAACCTGATGTGTGTTTGGCCTTTCCACATGTGTTTCTGGTGCCAGTTCCTGCACTGCAGGTGGCTCTGGCATCCTTCCTGAATGCTGCACTGCACAGATCACTCTCCAGGCTCGTGCTCCATCACACGAGTCCTTTTTACTGTGGCAGGGGGACAGAGGGTTGGGGCTTCATCACTGTACAGCTGGGAGGGATACCTGGAGCCACTGATGCATGCTGTGCCTGTATCCTCCCGGCCATGCTCACATTTCTGTCTGGGAAACCCTGGACACTGAGGCACAAACAGTCACTCCTAACCACCTGTCAAGTTTTGGACCAGTCTTTGGCCTTCCCTCAAGCATTAGTCACACAGCAGTCACTGGAAAGTTTGCCTGAGTAACAAAGGCAGGAGAAGATCAGAAACTGAAAGTACTTGATATTTTCTTAGATAGTGACACAGATGTTTATGAATTATCTCTCATTTGCCTATTCTAGCTTTATAATTTTATTTGCTTTATATACTGATTATCAGCATTTCCAGTCAATGCACTCTAACAGAGCCAATTACCAATTGAACATATATATTTTCCTTTTTTTTGTTGTTAATGTTTGCACTTACTTTTCTTAATCATTTCCCGCAATTAATGATTCTGTTAATTTGGAAGATTCATATGCCCTCTATACACCCTAAAGAAAGCAACTGACCATATTGTCAGGTTCAAGATTGTATAGACTGAGCTGGCTTCCTCTTACTAGGAAATACTAGAAATACTCTTTGTATAGTGACACTGCAAAACAAAACAAAACCCAACAAGAAAACCCAAAACACAGCATTTTTTCAAAATTACTCTTAGCTTCAAGAACTTGTTTTTGGGAACTTTTGAGAATCAATACATGCATCAACAACACCAAGAGGAACAGTATGTGTTATCTCAGCCTCCCATCACTGCAGCTAGGAGATAATCTCAGGCTGCCTGCACAGCAGTGTTCCCATTGTACTCCCTGCCAGATATTGTCTAGAGCTGGAAAAAGTTTTCAGTCACAGATAAAAGATTAATGGTTATGCTGCCATGGAACATAGTGTACAAATATCACACCTACTATCCCACGCACTCTGCAAAGCACACGGCTTTTGTTGATATGCTATAGTGTATAATGGTACTATCATCTATCATCTCTGTACTTCAGTGCCTAGGTAGACACTCTGCTGAAGCTTAATGTGGCCTCTGTAAGTTAGAAACAAACCTGTTACCTCATACTTCTACTTGAAGCCAGACAAACACAACCGACCCTAGTTTGGCCATGAACCATGGATTTCTTGCTCTGATGTTGTCAGAAGATGGGACTGGGGGAGCAGCCTCCTTGCTGTCCATCCCAGGAAACAGTAAGAGTTTTTGCATGTGATATTGTTTGTACTACCAAAAATGCTTTTATGAGTCTTATTTTCATAAAAACAATTCAGTCATTTATATGTAATAAATACTTTAATCCATTAACTCTGGAAAAAACATCATAGTTATATCAATCTGATTTTTTATGATTAGAGCAACTCCATAGCTGGCATATATTAAAAGAGTCAACACAATTTTTTTATTTGTTGTTGAGTTATAAGCTTGAGTAGAAAGAGTTTTCCTCCGTTGCAGTGCCTACTCAGCACATACCAGACATTGGATTATTCACCACTGTTTGGATAGATCTGTGAAGCACTTAGCTTTGCACAGGAAGGAACAGCTGATGTAGCACACATTTGATTTACTCTAGAAGAAAACTTTTAAAAATGAAAAAATCATCTGATATAATACAAAGATCCTAGAAAACTTCAATTCCAGTGTCCTAATAGGTGAAGCATTATCACTATAATCAGAATTCCCGAGTCAGCAGAGCTGAAATCAGTATAGTAGAGTAATATTGTGCAATATGGGGATAAGAATTGATTTTTAAAACCAAGTTGTCAAGCTTGCTAAGAAGCAGGACAGAAATACACAGAAGGTTCGGGGTAAAAGAAACAGCTGGACATAGAGCTCAGATTTGTTTTAATTATCACTGTCTACATGATATCACTCCAGGACAGGAATATAGGACCAGTAGAAATCAAGAGCTGTCTTTTTTATCCAAAGCCAGGAAATTTGCATTTTGTGGGAGCAAGGGAAGGTCTCTCCCAGGCCCATCCCTCTGTGTGCTGCTCAGGGTGCTCCAGCAAGGTCCCCGTCAAATGAGGATGCTGCTCCTTGCCCACTGTGAGCACGGGCACATTGCCCTGCTGAGGCACAGAGCCAGGTGGGACAGAGGACATGATGGATACCCAGGAGGGGAGACCATGGCTGGGATGATGCTTGAGTTAAGGGATGCCCAGAGATGTGGCCTTGCTGCCAGGAGCCAGAGAGATGGAAAGAACTGCAGCTGCTGCTGTGATCCAGAAGGTCTCTTTCCCTCTCTTGTTTGTGGAAGGCCACGACTTCTAATCTGCAATGACTCCTTGTGTCATCTTGGCAACCTACTCAGCTGAATGCTTTGTCCCTTTTGCCAGCTGTGAGGCTGTGTCTGTGTCCCTCAAATCCAGTCCCATGTGAGCACAGACGTCACAGCCGGTAAATCCAAAAAGGTCTGCAAGAGCTATTTACCCTGTGTTCCCCCCTTGTGCATTAGGCATTCATCCTCATATCTCATATCTAAAGATATTTTGTAAGAAAGATAAAGCAATTCTGGGATGGTAGTACAGCACAAGAAGCGAGCTGCAAGAACACAAACAGGGCAAATTCTGCTCCCTCTGCTGCTGTGACCCACGGGCCAGAGCCAGGGAAGCTCACTCCTTCTGATCAGTGTCAGGGCAGGAAGGCAAGGTTTGCACTTCCACGCTCCTCAGCCATGAGAGGTGACAACATATTGATCACCCTCTGAGGTAATCGCTTATATATGGATCTGTTTCCAAATTGCACTTCTAGAAACTTTTCTCTTGGAGAGACATGAAGAGTTACAAGCAACTGGTTTACAAAATGGAACCAAAGACAAGAAACCCAACAAAGTGAAGAACTGAGTGGAGTTTTGCTAAATGCAGCCTTGGATTGTGAAGTTGGGCCCGGCTCATTGCCTGCTGAGGTGGCTGCTGCTGAAGAGGAAAGGGAGCAAAAGCCAAACGAAAAGGTATGGCTACCACAGCATAACTTGAACATTCAGCTCCATTGCTATACATGCACCAAATTGATCCTCACCAAACACACCCTGCAGGGAGAGTAAGAAACACTCTCCTGCCACAAACCAAAGAGCCCCTGGACAGCACAGGGCAATCTTCTCCTCTGCTGCCCCCAGTAAATTTGCCTTGCTAGAAGGCCATTACATCCACAGTATATTTTCTAGTTTTCTATTAGCAAGAATATTGCCAGTATGAATTACATTCCTAACAAGTCCAATTTCTAGCAATTTCAGTGCGACCTGGAGCCATGTCAAATGGATTACACCAAGTATTACATAAAATATGGATAAAATATGAATATAAAATACAAGAGAAACTGCACGTTGCCTGAATAGGGGAGTATAAACTCAACCCCTCTCAGAGCATCACAGTCAGGAGTAGATGAGACAATGAATTTCCTGCTGTCATTGCAGTTAAAGCAGTAGGTCTCTGTGTGTTTTCCAGAGAAATTGATTTGGTTTTATGCATTATCACATTGTGCATGATGGTCATTGTGAGAAAGAGACTGGTACAAGATGCCTCAGTTGTTTATTGAAAAGGGCAAATCTGTCACAGCTTGTAGAGATGGGTTTCAGTTTGTCTGTTAGCTTTAAGATCCTCATTTCCTTTCATAGGTTAGAGTTGCCCCAGGTGGGAAAAGAAATGTGGGAAGCCCTGGCTAACTGAACAGACTAGATTATCACAGTGGTCCTTCCTTCTTTCAGAACATAGATTTCTATATAGTATGAGCTAATGGAACAGACATTCTATACAATATGAACAGACACAAAGTGAAAGGAGCACTGAGCATATTTTTCATTTTGCTTTTGGGTTCTCTTCTCCAGAATATTATTTTATTGATTTGATTTCTAACATACTCTAGTAATTTCTTCTTGTCATTGATGCTTAATATAATTCGAGATTCAGAGCTGGTATACAGTACTCACAGGTGCAGACAGGATAAGGATCTGATCCTGTGCTGACTGATAATGTTTCACTTTCCCAGTTAATAGTAATATAAGCACCAAAGCTCAAAAAGAAAGGTGTGTAACATAATTTTTTTTCCAGGACTCAAAGCTATGGATGACCTCAAACCAAAGTAACTTAGCTATCAGTGAGCTGATAGCTAAGTGGTTCTGCAGATCTCAGTACATCCCAAAACAGCGCAGTGTGAAATACTGGTTTCAAAAGTCCATAGGGTTAATTGCATGCCTAAAATACATGCTGAGGTGGTTTGGTATCATGGACACTTAATGGGAAGGAAATCTGAGAGGCACTGAAGTTTTTTTCTTGTAAGATCCTTGTTCTTTGGGATGAATTTTCTGTTTCTCAGCAGAAAATCTAGCTGTATTCTATTCAACAGGCATAAGTTACCAAAGGAAATAATAACTTGTGAAACAAAACCTGACAGACTTCTCAGAATAGCTGAACATGTGCTTTTGGCCACCCCTAAGTGGCAGTCACTTCCATTAGCAGTTGAAAAACTTCTAGTCACCTCCACGATTTCTTGTCTCCCAACTTCTTTATTAAGTCTCAGTGTGACAATCAGCCACCTGTAAAGCAAAGGTTGGCTGCCCACTGCTTTGAGGCTGCAGCTGTAACACATGCTGGGGAACTCAACAGATACTGTAGGAAAGTGGCTTTGACTCAGCCAGGACCTGCAAGGGAGCCAGGAAAACAGTGTCAACTGACCAGGATGCCAGAGAGGTTCTAACAAGGAAAAGAGAGATGTTCAGGGGAAAAAATACTGAGTCCAGAAGACCACAGGTATTGTTCCTAAACAGGAAAGCAGGGGAAATAGCAGGAAAATAATTACTGGAGGAGAACAGAGCACAGGAATACTAAAAAATTCCAAGATCTGCAAGATGGCAGAAAGAGTAACCACAGGATGTGCAAACTGTGGGTCAGACGCTGCAGCAGGCACCTCTACATTAAGAAGTGATTTGCAATCAGCCATATTAGCCGCAGACCTTGGCATTAATAAGCACTAATAAGTAGAGTGAGATGCTTCTCCATGAATGGCTTCAAGCCTTACTTTGAACTCTGCTTTTGTAGCAGAGCAACTGTTTCAGAACAAGTCACCGGAGGTGAATGGGGAAGTGGAAAATGTGAGAATAAGTGGCTTGGGAGTGATCAGAAGAGTGGATTTGTCATCATCTCCATGCTCCAAGGGACAAGGACCTTGAGCCCTGCAGAGAATTCTGACAGGATTGCCCACCACCCACTTTATCAGGCATTAGCTGAACAGAGCATGCAGTATATATAAACTAGGACTGTTAGTGCCACATTTTTTTTCCAATGGAAACCATGGAAGCAGGGAAAGCATAAGCCTTGTAGTAAGCTGTCCTATTCATTAAAAGGATTTTGCCACATGGGTAGGATATCATGCGCAAAATGTGGGTCGAGGAAGAAAGCCCAGACCCCATCCAAGAGGCACCCCTAATACGCATGTAGCAAAAGGCTTGTGCAACTTCAGGGTCCAGAGCCACAAGCTCTTTCCTGAACATGGGAACTTCCAACTGGGAACAAAGTTTGGGTAATTCTTTTAACATCTTTTAGCATCTGTTTTGAAATAGCCTCATGGTTGAAAGACTTGTCCACAGAAAAGAAGACCTAAGTCAAAGGCACCCCTCCAGCTGAGGGTCTCACCTCCTCAGCCTGATCCCCCCTTTTCTCCAAAGATTACCCATGAGGGTGGTCGTGCTGCAAGACTCCTTGAAAACTTAGTACAGAAATGAGGTCAAGACAAAGTGTACAAAGTGTATTAGAAAGCAGAAAAAGGTCACAATAATCAAGATGTGATTCAGTGCCTGTTTTGTGTCTCAGGGATGTAAACTGTGTAAAGATTTGTGGGGTAGGTCTCACAGCATTCCCACAAGCTGGCTAATGTCATACTGCCATATGAGCTCACTTTATGGACATGCAAATCCTTTAATCTGTCCTGTCCAACACCTGCTTCCATTGGAAAGGGGGAGGTTCCTCTGTGCAAGTTAGGATGCAGGTTTGAATGCCCTCAGACATAAATTTCCCACTTGCTGGGTGAATTCTTTAATCAGGGATAGCTTGATTTGTAAAGAACAGAAATATTGATCAGTCTGGCTGTTATTGCAAATGACATTCAGCAAAATGCATGCTGGATCTAATCCAGTTTACCTGGAAACTCTTTTATTTCTAAATAAGCAACAATCTCAACAATACCAATAGTTTTAGTGACTGGTGCTGGATAATTAATTTACAGCTAAACAACAGTCTATTTCTTTACTTTCCAGCTGGCCACACAGGTTTTGGTTTAGCCTTATGTACATCCTCTATATTTACTTTCATAGCTCTTATCTGCAATTACTACACTGGGTCTGTGCTGGATTTAGCATATGATGACATCAAACACTGCCTATAGGCAGTATGTCCTGACCATGGAACACACAACTGTGTCCTTCTTCAAACAATACTCTAAGTTGAGTTTCAAATCTATATATATTTTATATATATATATATACAAAGATATATATATATCTTATATGAACATATATATATATCTCCGTATCTATTTAGGCATAATTCCATTCTTGATTTTTCCTTTCATTTGTCTTTTTAAATATTCTTGAATTCTCTTAGTCTGCAAGGTTGCTAGTATTCGTATGAAGAATTCAATGAATAACTGAAGCCAGGAGACTGAAAGAACATTCAACCAGCTCATTTTCTTCCATGAAACAAGGTATTCTAATAAAAACTGAACAAAGAACATGCTGATACATATTTCATTCACATATGCTTTTTTCTTCCTTGTAGAAACTTAAGATGAGGTGCTAAAAGTGTTTTATATTATAACTAGTTAGTATTTTCATAACCCAGCTTCCATAAATCCATGGATTACATTTACATAAATACATGTAAAATATTTTACAAATGAAAATATATAAACTACACAACCAAAAACTTGATGTACTTTAATTTTAGCCAAACTCACTGTGATTCCACAGTGTTGCAAGCATGCCACTGGAGACATCTTTCCACTTAATGGTATGAAAGTTTCAAAGACTTCCTTTGAAAGGTAAGATGATAAAAAGAAATACTGTACCGGTTGGATCAAAGTCTGGAAAATAATCTGGACAATTCTGAGCAGCAATTCTTCCAGCAGGTGTGTCATCCCAGCACAACCATCCATCCCAGGTTCGGTTGCAGAACAGACCTGGACATTAAGAGAAATGAAGTAGTTAACTCACAGTCATTCCTGAACCTGATCTCTTCTGCCCTCCTAAGGAATATTGATGGCTGCAGACAACTGGGTTTTTGCAATAAAGCCCCTTCTTATTCCAACACTTTGACTGGAGTTTAGGTGCTGCAACATACTCGGTGTTACTGACCTGATGTTACTGGTCTCAATTTTACTGAAAAGTGATGTTTTAAAGCCTGTTGAACTGAACTTTAATGGGGGGTCTGATCCTACAAACTCTCCTTCCTGATCTTCCTTCCACTTCCTTCCACATCTACCTTTCATTTCACCTTCTGCTGCTGTTCAGCAGGTCTGAAAACCAAGTCATTAAAATGTAAATGTAGGAAGGGTTTGCAGGGACATCCAACTACAGGTCCATGTAAGCTGCTGTGTTGCTCAGCACTAGAGATCAGTCAGATAACTACAGAGTAGTGAAATGAGGTGCAAGACCAATCTGTACCAGGAAATGCTGCCTGCTGATGTTGTCTGGGTAGGTGTGTAGTGATCCTGTCCCCATCATGCCTGTCTGGGAAGGTAGCAGTCCCAGCCCCAGAAATGCTGGCCATGCTGGGGAGGCAGAACAAAGCTCATTTTTGATCCCTGTCACAGTGATCTCACATACTGTGCTCCACAGAAACTGCACTGGAAGACTAACATGATTTCCTGACTTATTGGTGGATTTATTCAGGTTAACCTGAATTTCATTAAGAAAACCCCTATACTTCTTAATTATTTTCCATTGAAAACCAGTTTGTGTGGAGGAAAAAGTATTTATCATCGTGTCCATCAGGTTACAGGGAAATACAGTGAGAAGATACATCTTGCCTCTCTGGTACAAATAGAGTTTCAGAATTTCTGCTATGACCACATGGGTTATTTCTGAAAGAATCGTATGTAAGGAACCTAATAGCCACTTAAAGTTAAAATAATATGGGCAGCTAATTTCTTCTGGTACTTGTGAAATTATCCACAGATAGGCATTTTTGAAGCTTGCAAAATGTAAGTAGTCATTTGAATTGTTCAAGCTTGCTCCAGTAACTGTTTTAAAGTCAAAATAGTTGCAGATTAAAAATTTAAAGCATAAAACTTGTTCAATTATTTTTTTCCAGATTAGATGTCTCACAAAAAAAGATGTTTTTATGAACACTTTGTCTTCATTAGCTATGATTTTATGCACATCTATTTTTCCATTGTCAACTCAAGTGTGCTAATACTACCCATTTACTTAATTATCCAGACATTATCACTAGTTTATTATCATTCCTTCAGGCATTGTCATGTTCTCTAGTTTTGAGATATATCTGAAAGACTTCTAGGAATCATTTTATAATGTCAAATTAAAAGAAGAGTAGAAAATTTGTGCAACTTGAGCTTGTATCTGAAGGACACTTGCAGCCAAGAGACTTAGAAGTTTGTCCTCTTCCAACTCTTTAAGAAGTGTAAATGTTGAAGGGCTGGTGGGGATATTTTAATTCAGTTTCAAACACAAATTTATTAGTGTTGGCATCATTCCTCAGTCACACGTTATGTTCGACCTGGGTTATAAAGGATGTATGTGCACGTTGCTATGAATCTAACAGTCCCCAGTGGTATCAGTTAATTCCAGGTGCCAGGCAAAGGAATGCAGGAGTGGCTGTGCTGTGGCTGATGGCTGAGAGTCTACTGCTTACTGCCTTCCTGGGACAATGCTGTCCTTGGGAAGGTCATGAGGAATTAATATGTATTGTGAATGGAACTCATGCTGGGAAAACACTTCAGCCCTTTGCAACTAATCACATGAACAAGGTGCAGAAGAAAGGTGAATCCAGTGGAACAATCAATAGATGCAAAAATTACATTTTTAAGGAGCTGGGGATTAAAAGAGTTATCTGAGCAGTTACTTCTCCCTCAATCCCAGAAACTGAACCTTGCTTGTCTGAAACAGGATGCTTTCTGTCCCATAACCTTGTCTAAATACTTGTGAGTTTTCTCCACTAGTGGCCTGAACGAAAACCTATTTTAAGCAGATGGGAATTCCAAAACACTTCTGCATCAAGACCTAAGTATCTTAACATCTAACTATTTTTCAAGTCTTACAGAGTATAGTAAAATCTGGTAAAGACCAGTAGAAATGTCTTTGTTCTCATGTAGCAAAAATTCCCACATTATCTGCACCCCAGCTATGAAGTTCATTTTTTCTATCATAATTTAAAAATATATTTTCTCTTTAAACTGTTCTTTACTTGAATAAAACCCCACAATACCTCCAGTTTATTTTTTCTAGCCTCCTTGTAACTTCTACCCTATTTTCTGTGAGAAAAAAATTACCCGCAATCCCAAGAAGAAATGCTTCTTCATTTGTACTGTTCCAATGTAGCACCATTATTATCTGTAATTTTCCTTTTTATTAATCTTCATGTGTGCCTCAGATTCAATAAAGATGCACCACTTAAAAACCTCTTTTTGCTAGTGTCACTGTTGAATATGGAATACCTGGAACATTTGTGTTGGTACAGAACATGGCAGCTATCAGTCAATACACAAATGACAGAAAAAGGGAAGAGTGATCGAGGCAAACAGAATTGCATTTATATTTAAGAGACCACCATTCACAATCAGGTCTTTTCTGGAGAATGCCACTCCTCAAGAAAGAACATGAGATATTCAATCAGCAAAGCACTGAGCCAGAAATGTAGATAATGGAAGTACTATATGAAAGAAGAGGAAGGAGTTCATTCCCTGGGCTTATTCCAGGCTTTTTCCTTTCTTTGCACTTAAGAGGATGCTGAGTAACTGCGACTTTGATTACTGCTCACGGAAAGGAAACTGCACCCCAGGGATGACTATGGGTTAGTATACAAAGAAAATGTTTCTTTACAGATACATATGGGAGCATGGCAATATACAGATTTTTTTTAAAAATCTTTTTTACCTTTTTTCTTATATGGAGGAGCTTTGTTCATCCTCTCATAGCATTTGAACTGTGAATCTATGATCTTCTGTCGTATGACTGAATTTTCAGTTACTACAGGCTCTAATGTAGGATCAGTATAATTTACAGTAGAAGAAAGACTTGGAACCATTCTCTGTACAGAAAGGAAAAACTGTTAGTACAAGTGAATAAACCAGGAGGATAAAATAAAAGAGAAATCTCTGTTATGCATTATTCAAAGGCCTTTTATTTGCACATGTGTTTAGCATTATGATGGGCCTTATATTGCTTGCAAATTAAATGCTGAATTTTTACAAGTTACCTCACTACAAACACAGGATCTTAACCAAGCCATTTTTCTTGGCAAAAGGAAGGACCATTAAATATTTGATAAAGTCTTTTAAATCTTTTTATTTACTCTAATGATCTACAAAAAAATCTGTATCTTCCCAAAGTTGCACACATGTACTTCTACTCTCTTGTGCTGATTTCACTCCAGACTGCTCAAAGTACCTCAGTCTCAAAACTGATTTTTTCATGGTTTATGCCACCTACTTTAGACTCCTTTGGCCATTAAGGTGGGAGAAATATAGGGCAGAGAGTTTAAACCTTACTACCTGGCCTTAGCTCCTAGTTAAGTACCTAAGCAATGTAACCCTGAAGTCTGAAAAACAAAGTTTGTTTGATCAAGAGGCATCTTCTGACTTCTCCCCTTCTGATCAGTCTGAAGGGCAAATGGAGTGAAGCTTTTCTGTGGAAAGGAAAAAATCTCACATAGAGAGATAAGATAGCTTTTTTTCTTTCCATCCATCCACCCACCCACCCCTCCACTTTTCTGATGCACAGGCCAGGTCTGTGAGCCAGGGCAGCAATAAGAATGTGGAGCTTTTGTTAATTCTATTCTGCAAGGATTAGTTCCTCTGCTTCCCCAGTAAAAGCAACATTGCTGTGGCACTTTCCATTTTATGAATGGCCCTGTACTTTTTCCCTATACTAAACCATAATAAAGCCTACACCCACCAAACACCTACAGGGTAATTTAAGTGGTGATTCAAAACTTAAGACATGAGTCTTTAGCAGATCCTTAAGCATGTATTTGTAGTTCAAACTGAAAACATGACATGTTTGAAAGTTCAAATACCAACTTATATCTTAAATTGTTGCTTTTTTTTTTTTTTTTTTTTTTATTGCACATCACAAGCAACTGCATCACATTAATACATTACTTTCTTTTCTGTTTGCATAGCTGAAACACCTTGGTATAACACAGCAAAACCACAGTACGTTTGGAAAAAATAGCAGCGTTACTTAATTCTGATACTTCTATGCCAGTTTATTCATTTTATACCCGTATATCAAATTATCTTTTTGCTACTTTGATGCTAACATTTTAATTTTGAATTGTTTATAGATGCTGTCTGAAGACTGCAGAACTTTATCTCATCGCACTGAAACAAATCCTTGAAATAAAAAGGAGTGAATAAGAAGGAAGATGTTTTCTGGCAGATACAGCTTCATATAAATTTTATGTCTCTATATACATACACACATAAACATAGAGCTATATGGACAGTGATGCCATTTGGAATATTTCATCTGGCAAGCCAAGTGAAAAATTAAGCATCTAGAGAGCCAGAACAGGAAATACAGAAGCTAAGCCAAACATACCAGATCCCTCATTTATGAAAGGATTAAAGGGAGTAGCTGGAGTCTATGAGGATCATTTAAAAACCAAACAAGCAACATCTTAAATCCAGCAAGAAGTTTAGGAAAAGTGAAGATAAGGTTCTTCAGATGCTCTCAGGACTGTCTTAGTGCTTTTTGTCCACATTGTTGCCACAGGTCTCACTGATTCATAGAAATTTTATGCTTATTTTTTTCTTTATTTTTGATAATACCTTTGCTTTTGAGACAGCAAACATGGTATTGTCAAACAAAGCTACTGAGGCTTCAATGGCATCACCTCTGTTTTCAATGAGTCCTCTATTACTCCAGACCAGTTTGGAAACACACTCATGTTTTGAAAGCATAGCCATATGTTTATTCTTGGAAAACTTTACCAAGTTTCCTTCCCCTGAAACAAGGCATTTATTTTATTTTTGTTCTCTTCTGGGAATGAGATGATCTGTTCTTTACATCTGTTTGACCAAGGAAGATCAAAATAATTTCAAATTGACAGAGACCAGACACACTGGTGGTGCTGGCCATAAATACTGTTGCAGTTGCATTTGCTTTATCTGTACAGAAAATAGTGCAACACAGACACAAAACAATTAGCAAATGCCAGCTACATAGATAGAAACCATAGAAAGTATTCAGTACTTTGGAACGTCTTTCTCCTATTCTCACTTCTTTTGTGTCTTCTTTTACACAACACTTTTTTAAAAGAACAGACCATTCCTGGAAGATTGCACAGTCCAGAAAAATATAAGCTGAAACTAAAGGTAAAAATGCCATCAGAAAAGGAATGCTCTACCTACATCTTATAACTGGTGATATATCAGTCTGTGGTGAGGGATGATGATATTGAGAGTTAAGATTTTATTCAGAGACTGAAGCCACTTTAGTTTTAAAGGTAAATTTCATAGCTCCCAGCATGTAAGAGACTAATCCAGTTCCTGAAGAAGTCAACTCTTGTTGGGTACAGCTCTATAAGAATACTTCTATACTTGGAGGCAGGGAGTGCCTGTGTTTGCAGACAGGATAAAATTCTTGGGTTGAATTATGCACAAAATCATGTGAAGGCCTTAACCATGTAACCAGGAGGACTGCCACTCTACTGCCTCTGAGCAAGGCAACCAGGGCTCAGATTAAATTGCCCTCAAAAGTTCTACTGGTCACATTTGAGCCAGGGATTCATTCAGAGAGATTAAAAAATGTGGAAGAGACTGTGCCACTAAAGTTCAATGGAAATTACTTCATCAGTGGCAATCATTTAATCGTCCACAATAAATCTAAATTAAGTTTGGATAAGGACTGAAATAATAATATTAGATTACAGCTGAAACTTAAATTTTGTTGTTTTTTTTTTCTTATTAGAATACACAAAGTCTCGGATTTTCAAAGTTAATTGCACAGAAATCTTCCCAGGTGCTTTTGATGTAATTAAATAATTTGTGTGTGAAATCAAATAGAGAATTTATACTTAGGTATATTACTGATGTTCATCTGTGATATGTCCTTTAAATGTAATCTTCCCCTTGACTGCTTTATTACTTCTGTTTGCCTAGATTTGAAAAACTGGCCATAGAATTTTGAACCACAAATATTTCTTTCTACCTTTAAATCAGATGACCACTGCAGCAGACTAATGCAAAATAAATTTGGAGGCTTGCTGTAGGCTGAGCATTTACACCTCTGTTTGCAATCCTGATGTTGTCTACTGTGCATAGGAGAATCTTATGTCCACCACCACCACTTTTGGACTTGGAGCCTAAAGCCTGACCTCCTCCAAGTCAGTTCAGTGGGCTGAAGATCCAGATACATATTCCTGGGGCTCAGATGAATAAAACTGTTGGTACAGTTTGTGAGGTTGGATATTATTATCCCATTCTTCTTGTGCTTACTGTGGAGGTCAGGAAAGGGTAAACAGGGCAGAAAGAAATGCCTGGGTCATTATTCTCTTACCAGAAGTAGCAGATGCCCAGGCATGGCTACATGGGGCAAAAGTTTGGTGTGTAGCACAGGAGAGCCTGGGAATATTCCACAAATCCATGTGTGTGTGTGTATGTATGTGTATGTGTATGTGTATGTGTATGTGTATGTGTATGTGTATGTGTATGTGTGTGCTCCCACTGAATTAATGATTAGGAATCACCTCTGCTACTACATTTTCATAATTATATCCAGGTTTTCTAGGAATTAAAATTTAAAACATGTTTTCATCACAAAAAAAAAAAAAACCCAAAACCAAGATTAAATATTTTTCACCTGCTTACTACCTATGGTATTGATAAATTTTGAATGTTCATTCGTCCATTACTGCATGTTAAAAAACCTTCCCATCCATCAGTTACTTCAGATGGAAATATAGGTAATGTTGATGCAATGAAGGAATGCCTTATTCATTTAGAAATATTCTTTATTAAAGAGAGAAATCAATAATTCACAACTTGATAATCAGGATGTGCTCATAGCCTGAAAGTTATTGGTATGATTTCTTCAGAAGAAAACTGCTTAAGTGATGTCCCATGCAGCAGTTTAGCAGCCGTACACATGATGTCACTCCTAAAAGTCCAAGTAAATGACGTCATACATACGACCACCAAGCCACCACGTGACAAATTACTGTTATAAGAAAATGAATTATCATTACAAAGAGGAGAAACAGGCTGCTGGGAATGCTGAGCTTCACTTTACTCCTAGAAATAACAAAGGAATCTAGAGAAAGCAATTTATCTTCATTATTAAACTATCAAAAAGAACAAATAGTGCCCTGGTTTCTGTAAGATACACACCTGTGCAAGACTGTGCCCATTTCTGCAAGAGAGAATCCAGGTAAAATAAGCATAAAGTTCCTTTTTTCTTTTCCTTTCACAGAATATTGGACATGATGACAAGCATTCCCAAATATTTTTCTTCCACCACCAAGGAGCTTGAAGAACAGTAACTGTTGACTACATGTGACATTTAGGAAAACAAGGCATTTGTAGCTCTCTCTCCCTTCTGATTTTTATCTCCTTCCACTAAGTACAATGATTTTGCAACATTTGTTGTTGAACTCAGACAAAATATATTTTAAATTCTGGATGCTCCATTTGTCACTGATTTCAAGAGCTCAAGCACTCATTTGGTATGTTTCTATAAAAACTGCTATGTGTAAGGACCACTTGATGGGTCCCTAAACTCCTGTCCTCCAGTACATTTGAACAAGAGCTCAGCATGACTTAGACTGCTTGCAGAGCTCCTCTCATACCTTGATTGTATTTGAGCTACTTTTCCCCGCTGCTAACATTAGGACAGAGAAAGAAATGACTGTGATGTCACAGGAAGGTCATTAGTGCATGGCACTCAGTAAATGTAAGAAATAAACATAGAAATAATTTCTTCTTTATCACAAATGTGCTAGGAAGCAGCAGACAGTTTCTTTGGGGAAATACCTCAACATGACATGTTTTGCTTCATCGCTGAATGTTAAAATTTTCCTATACTCAGCTGCTGTCAAAGCAGATGGAAATTATCTCACTGTGAAATCCCATACAACCTGCATTGCAGATTTTGGCAGCTGTTTAAACAAGCGTGAGATTATCAACCATGGAAGATGAAGCCCAGCCACATGCAATGAAAAGAAACTCATAAGTTTTACAGTCTATTCTCGCTCATAACTCATAAGTCTTTTCCATTGCTGTAGGATTTGCAAGGATGCTGTAGTCCCAGAGGAGCCTGATGCAAACTGTGCTTAAAGGAAGGATGCAGGACACTTCTTGGATTTTTGCTTGCAGCTCTGATTATCAATTTGCAATAGGCCTCTTTAGGGCAGTCAGTTGTACAGCAACATTCTTCTTTTTTTAAAAAGCAAAGATGGAGACAGCATGTCCTGATAACCCTTGAAATAGAACAGTGTGTTCCTCTCCCTCTTGGAAAACTGTGAAAAACTTGAGTCTGAAGTACTCACACTAATTCTCACCACCTTATATCACTAGCATCTTGCTTTCATGAATTTTCCTTGCATGAGAAGAGCTCCAGAACTTGCAAGTACACTTCCTTACAGCTTGAAGCTATCCGCAGTTACAAAGGGAACTGCACACTTCTGAACAACAGGTTTCAAAGGCATAGTCTCAGGTGATGACACCCAGGAGAATCCCATCATCCAAGCCTGGGGAAGCCCCTGGGCTCTCAGCAGTGCCAGACAGCAAGTAAGGCTCTTGATGAAGCATGCCAAGGGAGACTGTGGCTGATCTTCAGCAGCATATCTGGCACACCTGCCCTGGACCAGATGCTGGAAGAGCTGCTGTGTAAGCAGAAAAAGGCTTGTACGTGGGGTGTCTGCAGAGACACAGCTGCCAGACACTTGTGGAAAGAGCCACTGAGCTGGGCAGGTGGCAGGAGCCCAGGGAGCACATGGCCACACCTCAGCACCAGTAGACATTGTCCTCCCAGCTGTGAAGATCAAATGGGTACACTGTGAGCAATGCCCTCAGCAGGGTGGCTTCTAAAAACTTGAACCTACTGCAATTACATTCCAAAACGTGGCAGTTTGTACAGTTACTTAAAATTTCATTTAGACTTTCATATAATTAATTTTCCATGGTTTGTGGGTGGGAATTACTCACAAGCCTTTCGACACAATGTACCAGACTGAGTAGAGTTTAGTGACTGAAGCTTGGTAACAACTTGACAGATTTGGACTAATCATAGAATCATAGAATCAGCTGGGTTGGAAGGGACCACAGAGATCATCAAGTCCAACCCTTGATCCACCACCCCTGCGGTTACCAGACCATGGCACTGAGTGCCACATCCAGTCTCTTTTTGAATATCTCCAGGGACGGAATTTTTCACTCACAATGAATTTATTTTAAAATACAATCATGGTCTGACAGTCCTAATTGAACAATAGATTGGTCTTCAGCTGCAGCAGATATTTTGTCCTTACTGGGCACTTCACAGTGGGCTCAGGACAAGAACATTGGAATATGCAAGAAAAACTACTACATTGGTCCCCATTTGCAGGATAAGATCAAACCATCATCTGTAGGAAGCTGATGACAATTCTTACTTGACACAATCAGGTTGAAAACAGAGACCTCTTAATGTCCAACAAAATTGATCAGTCATACAGGAAAAAGACCCAAGCTTGTTTGCTTCTACTCGTTCTCTGCAGTTTGATGCCCCCAGACACATTATGCTGACACTCTGTCTTTCTTGCAGAGGGAGATGTGCACTGAGGAGATGAATTAAGTGCTCCAGTGCACAGGACCTCACATATTCGAGGGAACAAATAGCAGTCACTTTCTGTGACTCTCAAGAACTACCAAAAGTTAGACAGGTTCAGGAATAAAGTGAACAAAGAAATAATGAACAGGTAAAATTTCTAAAGGAATCCACTTGAATTGCAGAGGAGTATCTGGTTATGCTGCAAATATTGTCATTATTCTGCATCCTAGACCAAAGAGTAAAACAGTGAGGAGATTATTTTATTTCCAAATTAGGTTTTGGAGCAACTGGTGCTTTAGGTTTTGATGAAGGAGAGTTATTATGGACCCATACACAGAACAGTAAAGTGCTACTTATTCTGTTCAAAAAATTACATTATGTTAGAGGGATGGTCTCTGTAAGAAGGTACCAAATCCACCTGGTGGCAGGTCTAAAGGCTGGAGACTGTGGGAAGGGTGGGTTCTATGTACACTTTGTATCTAGGACCTAGGACAAAACACTCAAGGAGAGATAAGGGATGAATCTGGCATTTAAAGTGTTACAAATGGCATAAACAGAGAGCCTGGTTCCCAGAGGAGAAAGCAAAGACCTCAACAGATTGTGTTGCTTTGCAACATCTTGCAGTTATCAGCTGGGAGTGCAGGACACAGACAATAGTATGACAGGAAACCATCAGAGATGTCAAAGAAGAAAGATCTGGAGGATAGTTTGTGGAGTGTGTAAAGAACAAGAACAGAGAGATAACCTGTGTGACAAATCACTTTGGTTACTGTATCTTCCTCAGCCTCAGACAGTGGCTGACACGTAAGTCCCAGGGACTTAAAGCTCTGGGAAAAAAGACATGACTACAAGAAGCAACAGAATAGGAACAGTCATTTTGGAAGAGAAAGAAAGACACCTTTTTCTTGTTACAGACCACAAATAAGTTGTAAAAAAATGAATATTTTCCACCAGCTACAGGTGAGGAAACTTTTGGAAAGATGACTGGTGTCAAATATTTTTCATATTTGATCTAACAACAGTGTTCTGGCAAGTGACATAAAAAACCCAGCTTTTTCATGGTCTATTTCTACAACATTGGCTTCTTCCTTACTGGAATATAAAAAGCCTAGGAGCTGTCCAAGTAGATCAATAGTAGTGGGGAAAGAAGGAATACAGAAACTGGAACAGTGAAAATGTAAGGAAAGTCTTACTTAAGTTATCCATCAAGGTCAGAAGTTGGAGAAGTCTTTCTGTTGCAAAGATATCTAAAAGGATGCAGATCTCACTGCAGATTGACTTCGTGTAATCTCTTTGAATCCATGATAATTGCTAATAATTTGAGATTTCACAAGTAGAGATCAGAAAAAGAATTCAATTTACATTGACAGGCTTCTAGTCAGAAAACATAGAACCAGTTACCCAGCCATGTTACATACATGGAAGTAATGGTAATATTGATATTAAACAATTTAAAACAGCATTTGAACTGAATAACTAAACTTGATACTGTCATTTTCCATTTCATTTGCTTTCCTAAGAGCAGAGGAACTATAAACAGTTACTTAAGTCAGTCTAAGTCTCACACAACAATGTTAAGGATGTTTTCAAGCCCACAGGTTTTCGTAACACTGATATGTGTTAGTAAACTGATATTTCTGTAAAACACATAAATGAAGAATCACATGCATTACCTTCTCCAGACTTGCAGTTCTGTTTCACCAATAAACAATTGTTTCAAGTTCAAATTTTCTGAAATATCTCATTTAGAAACTTTATTAAACTTTATTTTGAAATTTACCAGTAAGGGAATCCATTCCTTCACTTGTGCAGTATAGCAAACATAATTCAGTATTTTTCTCAACACCACTACAAGGTTTCATTTGGCAGGTGTCATGAGCAGCTCAGTTTTCTCATACTTACAATTAGAAGGATGATAAGTAAGATGCAACTGTGGGCTGGTTTTTTCATTGTGGAATCTTCCTGGAGAGACACCTTGTATCTGACCCCTCTGGGAATTCAACAACAAAAACAAAAGAAGTATTAGGTATTATTTGCTAAGATAAGTTCCTTGTCTTTGTGTTTGAGCATCTAGACTTTTAGACTTAGAGCATTTTAGACTTGAAATACACTGCATGTATGTGAGCATCCCCCCAGCCATGTGTGGTCATATAGGATTTTACTGGAGATGGGTGTGCTTTAAATTTGGTCTCCTCCACGGACCTCTGGTGGTAAGCTCAGCTGACATAGGGCACAGCTTCATGTTTTGATGTTTACAGCAGCAGATCTGGGTTAAGAATCATAGAATGGTTTGGGTTGGAAGGGAACTCAATGACAACCTAATTCTAGCCCCCCTCCCTGCCAAGGGCAGAGACACCTTCCACTACACCAGGTTTCTCAAAGCCCCATCAGACCTGGCCCTGAACACTTCCAGGGAGGGGGCATCCACAACTTCTCTGAGAAACCTGTTCTAGTGCTCACCACTCTCACAGTAAAGAATTTCCTCCTAACCTAAATCTACTCTCTTCCAGTTTAAAGCCATTATCACTTGTCTTGTTGCTACATGCCCTTGTAAAAAGTCACTCCCACAGTCCCACTGTGTGTCTCTGACAGATGAGACTAGCGTGGCTGAGATGATTCAGCTGCCTCTAACCTACACATAAGGCTGCAGACTTGGGAAGAACCTGAATGTCAATTTTTTAAAAATTATCTAAAAAATCCCCAAAGATCTGGCTTGCAGATAATGGCATCTCAGAAGGCATATTTATGGGGCTAGAGAAATCCAGAGGCTGAGTAACTTCTAGCTAGATGTAACCCTGAGAGCACTGACAATGCTTCAGCTACATAAAGCACTGGAGAAGCAGAGCTTTTCCACAACAATACAGCCCTGGAGGGAACTGGATTGGCAGCTTTTTTGTTTTCTTTTAGTTTTTTCCTAAATCAAGACCTATCTGGCCTTTCTGGGAAAAATTTCCAGGGGTTGCCTTATACCATCACATTGCTTCGCAGTTGTGGGCACAGATGTAAGCAAAGCTCTTTGCATTAACAGCATTTTTAGTTTTATAAAAATGGAACTTCTACATTAAAGTGAAAAACACCAGTTTTGTCAAGGTACAGTGCCTTCCAATGTCCCTGTGGTGCAGGGTTGAGCATCATACCTCACCTTAGGCCACAGCAGGACAGTGAGCACTCCCACACCTTTATTTTTCAGACTCGCTGGCTAAACAATCCTATGAGCACCCTACGTATCTGAAACCCATGAGTTTAACAGGAAAAAGGTACACAGACCAGGATGCTTAGATTACTTCCCATGTAGTGAGCCACACAACCCCTTGTGCAACATTTGTCTCTGCAGGAGTACTGTAACAGCTTTTCTCATCTTTAATGGTCTAGAAAGTAACCCATTTTCGGAGGGGAAGAAAAATTTGAGATTAGTCACAACTATCCTCATCTAAAGCAGAAATATGTAATCTCAAAATATTTTAAAGGTATGGCACTTCCAGTTCAATGGATATAATCTCCTACCAGATCCAAATGGGAGTGTTGCTGTCATGTGTCACTGAGATTACCTAAAACCTAAAACTCAAAGTGATGAAAAAGAAGGTTCAAAGAAATTGCCTCTAATAAGAAGTAGCCCTATTACTGTCTCAGCTTTGCCAGAACCATTCTAATGGACCAGAAGTAATGGGACAGGCAAATGACACAGAAATAATATGTAATTAAGATGTCTGCTGTATATTTGTATTTGATCAGCAATGACAGAAAAGTCAACAGAAGCAAAACTCTGACAGCTAAATCAGAAAAATGTCTGGAACTGTCTGTATCTTCAGACTATTCACTGCAGTGTGCATTGGTTCAAAACTGCCAAAAAAAGATCCATGAGCAGATAAGCAATGGGGCTGGGTCAGCTGTGCAATAAGCAGACACACGAGCATGAATATCTGTGTTCATACAGTTACACTGGCACTGTAAAGAGATCTGTAGTGTGGTGTAAAGCCAGCCTGGCAGGAACCTCTATTCTTGCTGGCCTCCTTGCTTCTGCTACACCTATAAGGCTTTGGTAAAGGAAGGGCTTTGCCTTAGAAACCATTGATAGTTTCAAAACACACTTCACTTTCCAAAAATGGCACAGAGTGCAGCACAATACTGTGACCTGGAAAGCATAAGCCAAATCAGTAGTAATTGAAGTTACCTGCAATATATCTATGTCTCTTGTCCTTTCTGACAAGGACATAGTTATCCTCCTGAAGTTTGTGCAGATTTGTTATCATGTACTGAAAGAGGTGAAGCACAGAAATGGGGTGCAAAAAACATCTCTTTTTCAGCTGTCGTACTATGCCCAGGAACTGAAAATTCACTTGCTACTTCCTTCTTTGGCTGCAAGTTCCATAGACAGCTTTCTTACATTCTCTTTAATCACTATTCAAAGGATACACTTAAAATAATCTCACTGTAACAAACCAATAATGGTTTACATAAGAATAAAGTCAGTCTCTTAGTACCCTTCAATGTGTCATAGAATGCTTTGGGTTTGAAGTGAGCTTTAAAGATCACCTAGTCCTGCCCCACATCAGCAGGGGCATCTTTCTTGCTGGAGCAGGTTGCTCACAGCACTATCCAACCCGACCTTGACCACTTCCAATGATGGGACATCCACAGCTTCTGGGCAACCTGTTCCAAGGTCTCACCTTCCTCATCGTAAAAAAAATATTTCTTATATTCAATGCAATCCTACCCTCTTTGCAATTAAAACTCCTGCTCCTTGTCCTGTCACTACAGGCCCTGGTAAATAAGTCTTTCTCCCTCTTTCTTATAAGCCCCCTTTCAGTACTGAAAGGCCACAAGATTTCCCTGGAGCCTTTCCTTCTCCAGGCTGAACAATCCCAACTCTTTCAACCTTTCTTCATAGCAGATGTGTTCTGGCCCTCTCAACATTTTTGTTTCATTCCTCTGGACCTATCACAACAGGTCCACATCTTTCCTGTGCTGAGGACTCCAGAGCTGGAGTCAGTTCTCCAGGTGGGGTGTCACCAGAGCAAAGGAGAAGGATATAGAATCATAGAATCAGCTGGGTTGGAAGGGACCTCAGAGATCATCAAGTCCAACCCTTGATCCACTGCTGCTGTGGTTACCAGCCCATGGCACTGAGTGCCACATCCAGTCTCTTTTTAAATATCTCCAGGGACGGAGAATCCACTACTTCCCCGGGCAGCCCATTCCAATGTCTGATCACCCTCTCCGTAAAGAAATTCTTTCTAATATCCAACGTAAACTTCCCCTGGCACAACTTAAGTCCATGCCCTCTTGTCTTGTTGAAAGTTGCCTGGGAAAAGAGACCAACCCCCCCCTGGCTCCTTTGCTCTAGAGCAGTGGAGTATTCATCCCAAGCTTCTGGATGTGGTCAAGCTGCAGTGTCACCAAGATTTGACAGCTGCATACTCATTCATTTTACAGCTTGAAAGCCCACCACAAATTGTAAGCACTTTTTAAAAAGACCTTTCACAGCTGTGGCTAAAAGGCAAAAATTATACTCTGCTACTACCAGGTGAGATGCTAAACGAGAGCTTCACAGTGGAGCAAAATAGCCAAGAAGTGCTCTGCTTTGAGGAATGTTCAGTGATGAACTTCACATTCTTGCAGTGTGGTTTTCATCTGTCACATGGCAGACGACTGGCCAGGGCTGCTTCATTTAATCCTGATACTCAAGCACACTTAAAATAGCAGGAATGCTGTGCTATAGATTTTACTCTTCTGCTTTGTGACTGCTTTCTGCTTCTTTGCACTGCGGGTAATGGCTTTAAACTAAATGAGGGTCGATTTAGACTAGATATAATGAAGAAAGTTTTTACAGTGAGGGTGGTGAAACACTGGAATAGGTTTTCTGGAGATATGGAAGATGCCCCATTCCATGAAACATTCAAGATCAGGTTGGATGGGGCTCTGAGCAACCTGAACTAGTTGAAGATGTCCCTTCTGATTCCAGGGAGATTGGACTGAAGAACTTTAAAGGCTCCTTCTAACCCAAACGTTTTTGTGAATCTGTGATTCTATTGTAGTCTTTCACACAGCCTGCAAAATTAAAGCAGATGAGTCTGCATCTGTAATTTTCTTTCTTTTTTTTTTTTTTTTTTTTTTCCCCGAGAAAAACTTTTTCACAGTTCTTTTATTCTTCACGGAATAATCTTTGTGGCTAACATTAATTACATTAATAAAATTTACAGAAAGAATTGTGAGGGGTATAGATAAACAAATGCAAATATATTACAGAGCTTCAGTCACAACTTTGTGAGTTATGAAAAAAAGCCACTTTCATGGATGCCTTATGACTTTAACTGGACAGGCATCCTGAGTGTACAGTACATACAGACTGGGTCTTACATAGAGTACATGCTAGTCAATGAACTTAAAAATAGTCTAACAGGTATTTGCATTCAATAGAACAAGAATATAATGATGAAGCCATCCTGGATCAACTTTGTGAGCACTCATCAATAGTTAGGGAGAAGCAAGAAAATCCTGCAGGATACATGTTGAATGTAAGGACATTCTTTTTTCCAGTTTTCAAATTCTTCCTGTATCACATTGGAAGAATCTTCATCTAATTGGATTAATACAGCCTCATACATGACATTCTTCCCTCTTAGATCAATATTTTTTGATTCCATATATTGATGTAAAAAAATTGGCTGCAGCGTATACTGGATTTATTTGTGGCAAATTCCCTCTCAGTTTTCCATTCTTTCCCAGTAAACTCCCACTGGTCCTTTTTTTGTAACCATACATTCCTATAGATTATGTGAAACAAGTTAATATTTTTTGAGGTGGGCAAAAAACCAAGGAAAATATTATGCTTTCTTATTATGTAACTGGTTTTATATAAATCATACGAAGTGTGAAAAATCCTGTGAGTGGATTGTTATGAATCAAGTGCACATGACACGCATATAAAGCATTTTCTTCCCATTTGGCAGCAGAATAGCCTGTGCTACAGCTGGATGCAGGTTTCTTTTCTGCCCTGACAAAAATAAGCCTTTGTTGAAACACCAATACTTTTTTTTCTTGAGTCTGGTTCTAATTTTATAGCAGCTCTGCTAATAATGAATAGAAAACCTGGCTATGATTTGAAGTCAGAATGTGTCATTATTGATCTGTAAGGGCTGAACCTAACAGGGTATTTTAAATACCCTACTAAACAGAGACAAGCTTTGGGGCATGCAAACCCTCTTGTGGCAGTCTCTGAAGAAGACTCTGCATCTGAGGCAACTTTTACAGATACAACAGTTGGTCTGCTTAGAGTTATGTCTGCTGGTAAATCTTACTTTATCTATGCTCTTAAAATATGATGTCTACTGCAACACTGATCCTTCTGTTACAACACCTACATTACAATAAAATGTGATAGGAAGCTGTGATTGCACTTTAGACTATTTTTACAACAGGTGTAATGATAAATGAAGTTATAACAATGTAATAAATGATGCAGATATAAGGAAACATATCAATAAAACTAATATTATCTCCGTCAGTTATTACAGATTAATTAAATATCACACACTTGTCCCTGTCAGGAATTAAAGCACCATTACTATAAAGGGTTATTTTGAATGTAACAGCTTAAATTTCCAGTTTCCATCAGGGAAAAAATCCACATGTTGCTCACTATGGCATTGCACATTCATTACTAAAGTTCAACAGGGCAATTTACATACAGGAAATTACTATGAACTGACATTTTACCAACAGGTAGCTATTAGCCACTTAAATTAAAATTCTGTGGAAGATTTCCAGATTAAGATAGAAGAGTATGTATTTTCAATGAGAACTAGGCAGCTGAGGTTCATAGCAGGTCTTTACAGAGACATGCAGAGAGAAGGTTAGTGTTTACTTCACAGTTCCTTTTTTTTCCCTGTAAATTAGAGTGCATTAGCAAAGAATACAGATGAAGGAATGGGAACCAACTGACCAGAGATACAAGCTCTTATTGGTGTATCTCACTCCCATATTCCTTGAAAATTTAGAAAAAACCTTGGTTCTTTTTCCCAAGCATCCTTTCAGGCTTACAGTTTGGAGTCCAGGGTTCATCCAGGTGCCCCAGAAGAATAGCTGGGTCCAGGTGAAACTCAAGGTATTTGTGAGAAAACAAGGCCAGGACATGGCTAAATTAGATGGTGGCTAAAACATGTGCATATGCCTTGGGAACTGAAAGATTTGTCATTACATGCAACAAACATTAGCTTTGAACTGTCAAGGAAATCAGCTGCCAGACCCCATGCCATGCAAACAGCAATCCTGGTGACCTCTTCCTCTGCTTACAAACATTAATAGGCAGAAGAATTATCATAGCCACTTGTGGGCTTCAGAGTCTTGGCAAAGATCTCCCACAGATCCTAAATATATGTGACTGCCAGCAATGATCAACTACCTACCACACTGGTTTTATTGGCACTCAAATACCCAGGTCCATGTTTGGCTTTTTTTCTGGCAGACCAGAAGTGGATGTCATGTAAAAAAAAAAATTGTGAGGCAGAAGGAACACATTACTAGAGAGAAACAAGCCACAGCCCTTTCATCACAAACTTGTCAATCAGGAAGAGCAGAACACATGCTTTGGATCTGTAGATCTCTGATTTCAACTTTTTTGTAAGATGAGCTCCTATGGCTACGTTCTTAAGCAGATAGGGAAGCTATGCTTGTATTAAGCTCCATTTTTTAAGATCCATTTATTGAAGATCTCTTCCTATCCTGCATTTCTCAAACAAGTCAGTCAAAGCCCAGTTATGATCACTTAGAGCACAATGTCTGTCTTAAGGCTGCAAAAACTAACCCTGAACACTTCCACCTCTGATTTGCCAAGGTTTGATTTTGATAAAATCTTGATGTACTGTGGCCAACACTGTCTTTAGCAGGGTTTTGTTTTGCTGGGGCTACTGAATTGAGTTTCTGGCTTCATTACACAAGGAATTCAGAACCAAGCCCAAAATGACAGCTGAAGTCACTAATGAGGAAAAGCCTTCAAGTTTTGAGTCAGCTGAAAATATGGAATAAATTTTTCCTTTTCTGAGCACAGCCCAGACTGGTGCAGATGCCATGAGGTTGTTCTTCAGTTTAGCCTATGGAGCTAAAAATTAGGACACTCACCTAACAGCTAGCCTTAGGGTTGCCCCAGATCTTCCTAGTAAATCCAGCTTCAAAGACAAAGGGTAATCTGGACCACAAATGATATAGTTAAACACAAAAAGAAATGCCTCCTCCAATATAGAAGCCTACTTGCAAGGCTTTTTAAAAAAAAAAACAAAACCAAAAAAAAAAAACCCCAAAAAAACCCCAACCTAGAAGTAGTCTGTAATTCTCAGCAAGATTTTTCCTGTTACACAGTAGGTTGCCAACTTTAATATTTACTTCACTGGCAGTGGGTAAAAAGACCTGAAACTTTAGCCTCTCTGTGCTGCTAATTACTTCAAATATCCATCCGTGATCAAAAGATTCATGTGGAAAAATAATAGATGGTTTCTTCCATAAATTCCATTACCATACAAAGTGCCTTCACATGACAAGCACTTTATACAGCAGACAGAGGACAAAAGGGAAGCCTATTTGGATGAGCACTGAGGTTCATAGAAGTTTTTTTACTGGCTTTGGAAAGAAGTCAGCACAGTCTATCCAACAGCAGCTAGGGCTGACCTTGCTTGACATCCTGACTGCCTCATTGAATACAAAGTGAGTGTGTGTGTGTAACCTTCTGAAGGGCTGTATAAAATCCCAAAATGTAGACAATTTAACACAGCTTATCTCTTTTGGGATCTGTAGAGGTTATACCTTGAGGCTTTTATGCCCTTCTTCAGATGCTGATTTAGCCTTCTGGTGATGCCAAGAGTTCAGGGATTTATTCTCATATAATAACAAACGTAGCTTTTGCCTAAAGATTGCCAAGTATTCACCCTTCTGAAGCACTTAACCTTTTTATGAAGTGTTTTTCAGGCACTAACATATTAAAAAGCATCTAAAAATATTTTCCTCAAACAGTCTAAATCTTTCTAATTCTGGATGCATTTTGAATTGTGCATTCTACTTAGAGAATGATCTTCACTAAGGTAGTGAGAAGGCCAACTCATTTTCTGGAGTAAGATCTAGTTTTGCATATTGTACAGTTCACACATTACACATTCACAAGCAGAAATGCCATATAAATGCCACATATCCTATGTGTTCCTATTTTACTTTTTGGAGTTTTTTATTAACTCATTAGATATATATATACATGCAATATAATACAACTTCTGTAGCCTAATTCATTGATCCCATTTAAACAGTTGTTTCACAGAGCTACAAGGACAAGAAAAAAACATGCTTTAATAGAGGAAGATGTCAATGTAAAGGAAAAAATGAGCTCAGGAGCAGGACTGGAACTGGAAAATAAAGTTGTACACTCGCATAGCTTGGATCTTATAGTGAATTGATAGTCTTGCTTGGAACAGAAGGAATGGAGTGGTCTACTGAAGTAATTTTTTGTAGAAGATGTCTTGCTGAATAAGCTGATATTTCAGCTGTGGTAAAATATTTTGATTATTCCTATTCAAGAGTATAGCTCACAGCAAAGACTCAAGCAGCAGAACTTGATTTACCACGGCTGTGTGTCCTAAGACCTCGTCGTCCAGACCAAGTAGTCGTAGTTCCCTTCCTTATATTTATCACTTTCCCATTATCCCTTATCTCCTTTTCCAGCTGCATATTTTCCCAGAAGATACTATTCCTACCTTCTTTACATATATTCATAATTCGGTCTGATATTGGTAGCACAGAGCTTTACAGCATATGAGTACAGAAAATCTGGTGCAAACATTAATTTAGCTTACTGTCAATCAACATTGTGCTAATTGTTTTCCATATTGATTTGGTTAAATACTTATGTGAAATTTATCTCCATAGCTTGCAGCATACCTAGCAAAATCCACAGTGCTTTGCAACAGAATTAGGCTATGCTTATGGAGCTTTGGTTATATATTTCTGCTTTAGGGATCACATCATACCTAAACCATTCAACTTCCCCTCTTAATGAATGGAGTAAGTAATACAGGTTCAGTTGCAATCAACAAGGAATGCCACAATCCTTTTGAAAACAGTTATAAAGAAAAGTAAGAACACCAGCACAATGGAAAAAAAAAAAACAAAAAAAACCCCAACAAAACCAAATCCAAACTAGTGAAGAATTTCCCAAGCCCTACATTGGAAAGTGAGTTCCAAAAGAACCGTTATAAAAAAGATTAAATGCATTCACATTGTACAGTTCTAACAGCTAGTATGCAAGTCCATGAATCCTTTTTGGGGTGCGTTACCTTATGTTTAGCTTATGAATAATTTCTTCAAGAAATGCCCCACTCAGCAGGCTGCATTCAGACACTCATTGTGCCATCAGCATCAACATACAATTATACACAAATCCATATACAGCTGCTGGACATGGGAACAGCACATATTGCTGAATAACTTTATGTATTTTTTAAGTTTATAACAAATGGCATAAGTTAACAGCTCTTCTCTTTTGATGGTCCCTGGACTGTCCTGAATGCCTGAAACCAATTATACTCCACTGTAATCATAACATGGGAATGAACTGTGCTTTGAATACAATTCAACAGCTCTGAAATACTTAAATCTCTTTGACATGCACTACACTCAGTCCCTGTTTAGCATAGCATCTAAGTGCAAGACTAGCTTTAAATATAATTTTTTAATTCTATTTAATTGATTTGCTGAAATGAGACTCTGATGTCCAACAGCTGAAGTAATTCAGATGATGTGGTGATCTTACTCCCTTACCCGTGCTTTTGACTATACAAGCAGCAGAAGGGGTGTGTTTAGTGTTTAATGGGATGCACTGCAGAATGAGATCCCTTACAGCAGGGAACTTTGGTGGTCTCACTGGGCCAAGACTTCAGGCAGACAGCAATGTCCCTAGTCTTACATTTGGTCAGCAACTGGGCAACTTTTTGCAGAAGGAAAAGCAATGACAATCCAGTTGCCTTCAATTTTATCAAGTTCCAAAAAATCTGCCAAGTTGACTTCTGCTTTGGTGAAGTAAAGAGAAATTTGTATGCCATGAGACCTTATGCCCATTTTTCACAACTGCCTTAGGTAACTGAATGTGTAAAGAGAATAAAAATAATTTTTTAAAAAAACCTTAGAAAGTTCATGCAGCTTAGTGTATAATCTGACACTATGCAAAATAACTGTGTACTAGAGCTCTTGGTTACATACCAAAATAGATCTGGGTGGAAGATGTCACAGTTAAGGAGTTACTGGTAGAAAGACAAAAGGGACTACAAAAACTCTTTTGCTTTTTAGAGGACCTTGACATTTTTCTAGGAAACTTCTCCCGGATGTGTTAAATACATATATGTATATATATATATATATGCATATATATATATAAAATACAGTTTTAAAAAGTATATTCAAAGTATATTTAGTGCTGTAATTTTAAGTGCCATTGTACTGCATTTGCATTTCACTTCTATTTTCAAAGGAATGACAACAAAGTGATGATATATTGGATCTGTGCTAGATGCTGGATACTCAGCAATATGGAGGTCTTTCGCAGAACATGCCAGTGCTATAACTTTATTAAACACTGAGTCCCTTTTCAAATAGTTGCAGTGACAGCTTTTTAGAAAAAATGCTTATTTTGTAGGGCTCATTTTTTGGAAGAGAAGGACTGTGATCTTGCAGTTTGAATAGCAGTTATCAGTCACTGCAAGATAAGTGATACCATCAGTGCTACATACAATAGAGTCTCAGTGATAGTTCTTGTGCCAGGATAGAAGTCAGTGTTTGATTTTGATGTTTATAGCTAAATAAATATTTCACATGGTGTTTAATTATAGCAGAAGCAGCTTGGGGTAAGATTGTTTGGCAACTTCTTTTTTGACATCACATTCTTCAAGCTGATCTCACTTTGAAATTTTGAACATTACACAGCAGCATTTGGAACACATGAACAGCCATTGGCTGCTGAACATCTGAGCCTAAAGTTGTGAAGATGGAATAAAGAATGTGAGACATGTAAAATATCTGAAATATGGTAAATTTTCTGGGAGAAATTATTCTTCTATTTATTTCCATATGAACCAATGTAAGCACTTAATTAAGCTGATTTTTAACAAAAAAAATATTTTGAAGTAGATTAATTTCTTAGTGGTGTTTCAGGACTTAATTCAAGGGCTCAGTCATTAATAATATTAAATATTGATAATGAAATAGGAACAAAAACCTGCCCCATAAATTGTAAATGGATTGTGAAAACTGTTTAGTTACTATCGATGCTGAACTTATTTTAAGTTATAAGAAATATTTTTTCTGATTTAACTTTGATCTTACTTTGGGCATATGGTGCCATTCAAACAAGGTCTACATTTGTTATTGATTTCAGTGGAAAGGAATTTAGAGCAAACAGAGAAAGACAAGAATGCTAAAAAGAGAAGAGCAAGCTCCTGCAGTGAGCAAAGCTGACAAAAAGACCAACACATCATGGTTTCTTACCAAAATCTCCTCCTTGGTAATTGTACTTCTGAGCTGGGGCACACAATACCATCCATACAAACAACCATGCCCTGCTTCAATCACAGTTAATAATTAGGGTTTGGGAGAAAGCTAAGTAGTTTAATTAAAATTCTTACAGACTTTCCCAAAAATCTCAGTGTAGACTTGCACTCTGCAAGTTTGTCTTCCTCCTTTGAATTCTTTCTGCACACTGCACAAGCTGAAGATCCACAAAGCCCAATAAAGGCTCCAAGGACAAATCAGAGTTCCTGCCCTTTGCTGAAATAATGGGATAAGTTGTCATGGGGCATACAACTTTCTCACACAGTGAGAGTGAATCATTGTACTGGGCTGCTTCTTGAAATTTTGTTTCAGAAGCCAAACTCATGCTGGCAGCTTGCCAAAATTTGGTGTCAGACATGGAAATAACCTTTTTTATTCCAAAGAGACAGGATGATAACCCCTGTGGATTGTGGCAGTGCAATATCAAAAAGAACAGTTATGGTTTCTAAGGACAGAAGAGAAGTTAAGCTATTTCTTTTTGCTTTTCTGGATACAAATTAAGGATTTTTTTTCAGTTCACTATCTATGACTCGAATGGGATGTTGCACCTTACTGCAAGAAAAATTGTAAAAAAAATGAAAAAATTTCCCAACCAGCCTTAAGACTGAAAACAAATTCTACAACGGGAATGAAGTAGTGTTGTGAAAATTAATGCTATCTGTACTGATACAGTTCCGTCAGATAATAATATTAAGCACAGTCAACCGATACTGGTAGTTCAAGTTAATTAATCTGACCTTGTATAACTACTTCCTAAATTTGCATGGACAGACTTTAATTTCTGTCTTCAGGCTTGTTTTTTAATGAAGCCATGTAAAATTCTTGTTTTCCCTTGAAAATAAAACATGGGATTTATTTCAGCATTTGAAATAATCCTAGCAACAACTGACATGTTTAAAAACCAGCCCTGCAAAGATGGTCACATATATCTTGCTTACATAGAACAGCCCACCTAGAGATTGTGGTCACTAAAATTATTTGAGGAACTAGAACACCATTTTAACACAATTTAGGGACTTCCATAGAGAAACATTTGCATTGGGATGCATGCAAATATGTCAGGCAGCTTGTGTAATAATTATAAAAAAGGCATTCTAGCAGAAAATACATGAGACTCAAGTATATGACATGTTCTCTGGAGGTATGCCTGCTGACAGGAGAATGCATTTTCTACCCACGATGACAGACAACCTCACAATGAAGAACACACCATTCCCTCCCTACTTAACAGGTCACAAATACTGTTTTTTCACAAGTCTTTAAAATAGTCTACTAGCAGTAGCATGCCACACTGGTATCTCAAAAATAATGCAATCTGTAAGCTATCTTCTCAATTTCATGTCACTCTATACTCTTGTTCCACATTCCTTGTTGCCTGTGTCATATAAAATCTGTATGTCCTAACATCCTTGATGCAGTTAGAGACACATAAGGTATTAAGAGAAGAGCAGAGTCAAGTTGGATGTATTGCTTTCTGTTCTCAGGACAGAGCTATATGGGTAACTTTATGTCTCATCTAGTGCAGCAAATGTGCTTGACAAGCACTGTTGTAGAATTACCCATCAAACATTTCTATACTATGTGGAGAGGTGATAATACATTTTTCATATAAAAACAATACTATCTGCTTCATTTCTCACAGCCACAGGGAAAAAGAGAGGAATTTGCAGCATTTGGACTGAGGATGCAAATCATGTGTTACCTTTACAGTCCAAGAGCCTTAAAGTTTTCACAACTCTCTCTACAGAAGGAAAGCAATATCCTGCTTCAGGGTAGGAGTGATACTGGAGCACCCTGCTAGCTGGAGTTTTGACAGAAGAAGGGACAATGATGGGAAAGGTGGTATTCTTCTGATCTGTTTTTCATACATTTACAAAGACATCTGTTCAGAATGTCAAAAATAGAAGCCAGGATACAAAATGTTGAGAATTTTAACAATGAACCTAAAACTAAGACTAAAATATGTTGTAATTCTTACTAAATATCAGGTTTTACTTAACTAAACATCTGTTACAAATAGCATTCCTAATTTTTATGCAATGTAAGAAATTCTTGTAAAATCTGATTTCTTTCCATCTTTGAAAAAATATTCCAGCAGACCCTTTAGAAGTCATTTATTTAACTAATAAATATACTAGGAAGACAGCTGAAACAAAAAAGTAAAATGGTCAAATAAGCATAAATCAAGTGAGACACACAGAAGGTTCACTTTGTTTTCTCTAAGGGGAACAAAATAAATTTTTTTTTAACAGTCAAGTGTAGCAATTTTTATAGCATAGCTGACATGCAAATTTTTATTTAGCTAATTTAGTCTAATTAACTAAAGTAGTTTAAATTTCATACAAAACCAATCTTTTATTCTACCCCCTGAAAGTATACCCAGAAGAAAATGCAAACAATATGTTCTTGAAGAGTCAGAATTAATGAAGTTTTCTTTCTTAAGGACCTTGTGTTCTAAGATTAATCTCAAAGTGTAAACACAGATATTCTGTTTTCTGAGATATTTAATATGCCCTATGCAGATAGGCAGTTACATGCTCAATCAAGAGACTCACAGGACATCTGTTTCCATCATCTACATGTCCAGCCATTTTTAAGGAAAACTATTGATCCTTGACACATGTTCAGTTTAGGAAAAAAAAACAAATTCCAAAGTTATCAACAGAGGAGAGGGAGGTCCATATATGTACATCCAGAGAGTACTATCAGAGGGGCCTTAGTTCCCAAGAAACAAATAAACTATTGCTTTCTCTACTACTTATTCTAATTTTGTATATATTTCTTTTTACCTTTTAGATCAATTGGAAAAAAAATAGTCAGAAGTGGTTATAGTTTTATCTGCCAGTATTTTCACAGCCGTACACATACAGCTATCCATGCTTTTAGACAACACTTTGTATGTTATATGCAACCAACAGATGTATTGAGGTACAGTAACAAAAGTGCTTGCAAGTAACAGGGACATAATATAGGCAGCCACTTAAATTTCTTTCCTGTTGTGCTATTCAGGTGGTGCAGATGTGTTTGATAGCTAGGTGACTGATGAAACTCATGGTGTCATTTGATTTTATCTTCTCACATTATGCAAGATCTTATTTTTGTTTGGTGAGTCTGGAAAAGGCATAGGAAAAGACTGCAAGAAGAAACTGGTTTGGAGCTACCTGAGAGGAAAGGATCCAGTTTAAATCCTGCAGACAGAAGTTGTGGTACAAATTGCAAGCAAGGCATGGATGTTAGCAAGACTCTTACCCTTTCGGACACAACATGAACAAAACCAGCATAAGTTTTTCTATATTTCTCTAGTCTTCATCCAAATGTTTTCCTGACAATAGCAACCTTTGTTTCCTCTAAAATGTCTATTGCTGGTAAAAGCTTCAAACAAGCCACCAGAGTGGTGCAAAAATGAATCTGACGTAGTGCAGCAAATTCTGAATTACTAACCTTTACTACAAATTGTTTTGTCTCCTTTGTGTGGACTATGTGAGAAGGATGCAATTTCCAACCTGTGGTCACCACCGCTGCTGGCAAGAGAAATAACAGTCCAGATCATCTCCTTCACTTTACATATGGAGGTGAATGGGGGTGTTTCAAGGACAAAGGGATAATTCATTGCTGAGCAATTGACTAAATTCTCCTTTCCCTCATCTTGAAAATCTGCTTCCTGATCTGTTTTCTTCCTGAATAATGAGATGGAGAACACCGGGGTGAGCATCTCAAGACTGTGCATTGGCCACAACTTGGAGTGGCACCACTGCAGCTACAGTGGAATGGAGAGAATCTCATGCACAAGGAACCCAGAGCAAGAGTGAGCATTTCCTTCTGGCAGCAGATAAAAGAAAGCTGAAGAAAGTTCCTCAAAGCATTAATTTCTTAAGTTGCTGAGCAAATTTACACATTCTCACTAACATTTCCTTCTAATTCAACTGTCAACACCCTCAAGATCAGTTAATTTATAAATATTATAAAGGTACTTATGCACTTATAAATTGGATAACTATATTTTCTGTACATCCAGTCCAAAGTGAATCACCAGCACAGAAATCTGGTTTCACCAGCTTTATGAAATACACTAATGTGCTTTATTCAGCTTGAAGCCTGCATAATTGTCCAACGAAACTGCACTGTTTAGAAGCTATCACAGTTCAATTCCACAGCCTTTTTAAACAAATCAATACTGTAACTTTAATAAAATACAGGTCCTGCAGCCTCCCCACAAAGAAAAAACTAACTTTGCCTTGGAGACACAGGATATGAACAATTTGAAATATAACACTCATTCTTTATCGTAGGTATGTGGGAGTTAATCCCATATAGGTCAGTACTACTGCTGCACAAAGAGATCCACTTTTTAATCTCAAGAGAAAAATAGCTTGTCTAAGTCAAACTATTCCTTAGAGAGATGCTTGGTCTTTTAATTGAACACCAACTATAACTAAGAATATGCATGTCCAGATTGATGAAAGTATGATAAGTAATCAACAAAAATCTTCCTTGGGGTTTAATTACAAATTCTGCAATGAATCTCTGCTTGGAGACTTCTGTTTCACAGCTTTATAATTTCTGCATTCCCCCTGAAATCCATTTATCATGTACTGGAGGATTTTCCTGGCCAAGAAAAGGAAATGGCCTAAATAAGTTGTTTTTTTCCAGAATAAAAATATAAGTTGTGTGAGTTAATCAAATTAGTTACTGTATCATAACTACAGTATGTATCCTATCCTAAATCCTTCTTATGACAAATGCTTGGGAATTCACCTACTCATAAAATACATTATCCATCCCTTACTGCTGGAGACAGAGATGTGGTTGGGACAGGAATTCAGTGCATTGGTTTCATAGCAAGTGAAATCTTGACAAATCAAATATCTTAGCAATGTATAGCAACAATGAAATGCAAATTAGTGTCAAAAGTTGGCTATCACAGCAGGCTCCATCCTTTCCTAAATGTATTTTCATTTGCTTTAATTTCTTATAGTATCTCTGAAATCCTATACCTTTGCCTTTTGTACTGCTGGTAGTGCTGATACATCCTTGCCTGAACATAAGCAGGAAAGACACATCCATAACTTCTCTGTCTAAAAAGGTATGAGTTTGGAGCTTGGAGACTTGGTTTCAGCATTTCACTGGACCACCAGCAGTGTCCTGACCAATACAGGGAAAAAAAAAATATTCACATGCAGGATTGCGACAAATTCCTTCTTAAGAGCAAACAAGAGGCTGGTGGATATGGTCAGTCTGAATCAGTGTTGCATCCCAGCGCTTCTATTGTGAGACACTTGTGACAGCATTCTTATCCAGAGATAAATGGGGAGATTTGATCTAATGTTTAATTAAGACAATCAATTAACATAATAAACCTATTCCTCAGTCTGAATGGTGACACTGTAACTCATGTTAAAGAGCCTTTCACTTACCCATAAGACAAATTAATTTCAGTGTCACCATTCAAGGGATAAAGATCAGCTCAGTATGAGCAAAAGTAATGGGATATGGCCAGCACTTATTTTGTTATGGTACTTTATCTAGAGTAATCAAATATTAGAAGAAGTACAAGCCCCTTCAACAAAATCCCTTCCTAGAACTGACTGGTTTAACATCCCTAGTGATACAAATCCGCGTAGTAAGCAAATAAAGAAAGCATTATTGTGTTGCTTTATACTTAACCAAAAGAACAGGTGAGAAAATGTCCATTTCACTCTGAGGAAAAGTAGAATATCATATAAAAAAACAAAAACAAAAACATGCTTCTCTTTTTGTAGCTGTTATTTTCTAATACATAACACTTCTAAGCAATTTAACATTTAAAGCACAAAGTAAGTATGCTTAAATGACTACGCTAATAAGTTGGTGCCTGATCTCTCATGAATATTATGTTTATAAGAGCATATTCTGTCCCCCTTGGCATCTTGCCTTCCCTTCTCTCTGCAAAGACACTCTCAAAAGGCCTGAAAGTAAGATATGGACCCAGGAATATTAAATGCCTTTCTTTGAAACGGTACTCACAAAATCTGGTTCTTTCATGTTATTCTAAGAAGAGAATGTTAGAAACATTATAACATGCAGGTCAGAGTCAGCTCCCATTGAGATGGCTGTATCTGTGCTATACAACCATATTTTCTTTCATACTCACAAACAGGCAACAGTAGAACATGATTCATTCACATTCTGTTTTAAATGTTTAATTTAGAGTAGTATAAATTAAAACCTTTAAATGTCTGTTTCTACATAATCTATGATTTTCTACATTGGTTACAAGAATACCACCTCATGGCTTTGATGAAACTGCAGATTTTCTTCTGGGGAACAGGAACAAGCACTGTAAACATTGCCGTTTTTGATAAATCAGGGTGCTTTAGTGTGTTCCAAAACAATATTTGCAATTAAACAATCCTGACAACATCAAACCATCATTTGTCCAAGTCAAAAACATGGTTCAAGCAAATAGTCAAAAAAACCCCTGTACCAGCATTATGGTTATATATAGTCATGTGAAGTTGTATACAATTCCCCTACTAGGGATACTCCTACTACTTGCTATAAAAACTGCTGACTCCCCAGACTGTGATACCAGTAGTTCAACCAGAAAGAGGAAATCCTTACATTAGACAACTGATGAAGGCAAGGCATCTGACTATTGGATTTTTCTCTCTCTAAATCTGAATCACGTATTGTTTTTGTGAATTTAAATGCCACAGCTGACAACTACATCCAGCATGAACTCAAGAATAAGTTGGCTACAGCTCGTGTACTCTCAGCTCAAGCACTTCTCACACTGAACAGATGATGAAGGATCAGGTGTCTCAAAAGTGTTAGGATCACCTGAAGGGAAAATGATTGAGGATATCTGGGTTTGAAAGCACTGGAAGGAACAACTCCCAGGAGAAGTGTTATAGGAATGGCATGTGCTGCTGGCAGGTATATTAGCATGATACCAAAATGCCAGCTCAGTTATGTGCATCTTCTCAGGGAATCCAGCATCAAGGAAACAAAGTACAGACTGAAAGAAGGGACATCCTGAAACAAAGGCAGCCTACACACAGACTAAAGCAAAGACTCAGTGCTTTTCAAGATGATGGTGGGGAGAGCAGGAGCCCAAAGGCACCCACACAAGGAGTCAAAAAGCAAAGTCCAAATCCTTACGATCCACAGAGGTGAGAGAGGAGACAGATGAGAAATCACAATCACTGTGTACTATAAATGGTACAGACAGATCCAATGTTGGCAAGGGTTTCCAAGCTAAGAAGGACACAAGGGAAGGGAGAAGGATTCAACAACTTCTATCACTTGTATTCCAAGCAACTTCAAGAAATCCTGGACAATCACCAGGTACGATGAGGTATCTGCATGCTGAACAGATGCCTGAGGTGTACACATCCTGTAGCTTGTGAAAATGTGGTACAAGGGTGTGACTGAGTAAAACTGGTTTTATTAGGAAATAAACCCAAATTTGCATAAATTGAGGTTTCACACTGGGCTCTGCTATGCTACAGTGCTGCATCATTACTTCCTACATTCATGCAAATCAATACCTGTCAATTGGCTCAGTTAATATTTCATAAAGGCATTTGAGAGTCTCAATAAAGAGAACAAGCTATAAATGGCCAAGATGTAGTGTTCAGCACATGTCCAGTAAAATGTATATGATCGATTTCCATCCTGTCTTCTCTGACTCTGATTAGACCCTTACAATCTCACTCATACCAGTCTTAGTCTTAGAAAACATCCATTTTTTCTACCCTTTTCTGTTTGTTTATAAATGGTCCATCCTGAACCAAGTAAACTTCCATATAAGAAAATTAGGGAAATGTATGTTCCTGCAGATGTTTTTTTTTATTTTGACAAATTGGCATTGTCCCCAAAATAATGAGACAGAAATATATTTTGATGCAAACACCCAAGCAACAATAAAAATAACAGAATGGCCTATTATCTGTTATAGCTGATTCAGACTAGAAATACATTTACATTCTAATTGTGCATACACAGTTACTTAGGATACACAAAATAAAGTATAGCTATTTACTATAAAGCAATTTTATGATATTAAATCCATCAAATGAGTAACTTGTAGATCACACATGAAAGAAATAATTGCATTGCATCACCCAACTCTATTGTCAAGGGGTCCAGCAATAATTTCTTTGTTGGTTACAGTAAAAATGCACATTTCATTTTTAAAAAAGACTCTACACTGCAGTAGCTGGATTTCTATCAAAGATTTCCATACCCTTTTGAGCTATTTTGAACTGAGTTTTTATTCATTCCTTTCACCTGGCCTATTATGTTCCTAGCAGAAGCAATTTCCATTACAATTACATTTTTAGGAGTGTTGCAGGAAGGAGGCTTTAATAAAAAACCCAGCAGTCCAAATTTCGCAATATTAATTCACAAGGTCTATTATTTCAGTGTTGTACAGATCATTCAAATAAATGCAAAGAAATGCAAGACTTGGGAGCTTTTTTATTTATTCTTTGTCATTTAACTCTGATAAAGCCACTGCACTGCAATTATACATCGTTTGCTTTACACAGCTTACATTTCTGTTACATGGATATGTCTGTTTTCAGCTACTATGCCTTAGTGGACACAGTGGGATATGTAATACTGAAAACAGGGGCACAGTGGCAATGATGGCATTAAGTTTCCCTGGGGAGATCTGAACGTGCAAAGGGGAGAAAATGACAGGATCAAAGATAAGTTCAAAGGCATCTCGGCATTCTTCCAGGGTAAAGATAGTTAAATATTGCACTGGTACAGAGAATGGTCTGCAAATCTCCACTTGCGAGGAACTTTCGGGCCAATCTGGCTGAATTCAGGATTTTTCCAGACAATCATAGGGTGGAAAGAGTAGCTGAAGGTGTTTCAGCAGGCACCCCATGGTAACAGCTTTTGCATAGCATATGGAAGCTGCTACACTGACACGAGGCTAAGGTGTGTCCTATAACCCTAGCAAGAATGTTTAGTCCCACCTGCCAAGGAATGTTTTGAATTTTAGTTCACTGATCTCATAAAACTATGGAAAATAGTTTTATGAAACTTACTACATTAGATGTTCAGGTGTGGAGGCTGAAGTCCTACAAAAGAGCAGCATTATGTACTGAACTGCTAACAAGTCCAAGAGTAGTGTTTGGTTCTCATATTCTCACATACTTCTCATGAGAAGCTATAGTTTGGAAAGGTTTGTTAGCAATTTTTGAGGGAATGGTTTATTACAGAGAGCTCAAATTAAGGACACATGGGCTTTGGATGTGATTCTCTTTCTAGAATGTGGCCCTCATAAAAAAAATTTAAAAGCCTTCTTTCTTAATTAAAATTCCTTGGTCTTGTTCCTCTCTGGAACAAGTGGTGCCTTGTCAGAATAGTTCCTTCAAAAAGCATAACAATAATGTTGAACTTAAACAGACTGGCTGAAAATAACTAAGCAAATAAATTGACATTGCTTCCTCTTGATTTCCAACATCACTTCAGTCAGTGATCTGAGATCTCCCTTGATGAAATACAAAAACAAGCAAGCGATTTCTGTTAACATTATGTGAAATTTGGAAACCAAAACACCAAAGAATATAATTCTAAGATATAAATTACTTTTTAATAGTGCTATTTGTACATGAGATTCAAGTGGTTCCTTTCTAGCTTCCACAATAAACTCATTGCTTCAGTCATCCTTCATGAGTATGCAGCCTTTTCTGTATGCTCTGTTTTTATGAAAACAGTTGTTTCAAGCCCTGCTTGCTGGAGATGAAGAAGATATAACACAGCAGAACAACACATAAGAGTGGCTGGGCAAATAGTTGTGCATAAAAGGTATTGGCAGCCTTCAGGTTAGCTTTCATCTCATGGCTGACAAGTGTAAGTGCATGGTGTTGAGTACTGCACATTCTTTCAAGTATACTTGTGAGAATATCTGTGAATATCTGAATGGTTTGTGAACAGCTCTTTTCACTCTGTCAGATCAGATCAAGAGCAAAGACTATGCTGATAATTTGTGGAAAAACAACACCAGAATAAAGGTGTAGTATCTAGGTGTTGTTCCCCACATATTTGCATTATTTTGTGGCACACTTCTTCTTCCTATAAAGTTATCTCACAGATGGTACTCTATAGATATATAAAAAGACAGATAAGCAGAGTGCCACAAATGCATGGGAAACCTCCTATTCTGTGTTTATGTATTTATAACTGATGCTTATCCTCACTGCCAAAGGTATGAACTGAGGTTTGGTACTATTACCCAGATATTACTCATAATCCCAGTGGGAGAGTTGCCTGTTATCTGAAGACACCTGTGCATTAATGTGCTGCAGTCAGTGCAAGGCTTGAAAGAGCAGGATTTTGCAAGACAGAACTGATGTGAGCCTCTGCTAGCACAGGAGTATTCAAGAAAACAGACTCTGAAGCTATCAACAGTATTAGGTCTACCCTTCCCACAGAGCTGGGCTCCAATGCTTGGCATGTCACCCCAATACACATACCTCACTTCAGTATTCTTTACTGAGATCTGGTTCTGCATTCCCAGTTCTCCCTACAGATGCATGGAGTGCCATGCATCAGACAGGCTGACACAATGGTTTTTAGGGGATGATGTGTAAAGGTCTCAATAGATGTCTCAAGAATGACTGCCCAAAACCTGGATTACATTTGATGTCTCTCTTGCCCATCTGATTTATGTCACATGGAAAACATCTGTGAGGCATTTACTCCACATGGATTATTTACTTAATTTCAAAGAATTATCTAATTCTTTCAACCAGAACCTGTCTTTTCCTTTTTGCTGAGATTGGAATGATGAAGGTTATAGCCAGAGGGGTGCGATAATTATTTGATCACAGAGACAGGAAAGGTTTCTTGAATATTCAGACAGAAGACAGCTTTAGCAGAACTTCTAGCCAGTTACTTCAAGAGCTGTTGTAAAGTTTCACAGTATACATGGATATTAAAATTATGCATCCACCCTATTCTCTAGGGAGCAGTGCTTTTCCTTTATCCTGCTATAATTTAATTGGGTGAAACATTAGATTAGAATCCTCTAGCATATAAACTCAGCAATACAGTTTCATCTGTAATTGGGTCTGTCTCAGGAGAATTACAGGAGCCTTTTCTTCCTTGCTAGCAAGTGTGCATAGTTCAAATACTACACCGAGAATTAGCAAGCCACTTCTAGCCCTCTTTTATCTTTTTTAGACTTTATTTTTCTTCTGAAGTCTAAGCTCTGCCTTTCAGAGACTTATGTCAGAAAGTTTCAAAGAGAGAAAGGCAAACACTGCTAAGCGACAGCTGGACTCGAGAGAACAGCAACATTTGTTCTGGAATCAGCCACTGCATTTCATGCATCAGTCAAGTGTCCTCCTAGGAGCCACTGGTTGAGTCAAGCTTTGGGTATATTTATTTTGAAGTAAACAAGCGAACATATGTTATGATACTAAATAGCAGCACTTCTTGATTGAACAGATTGTAATAGGAAACTTTTGTACTTTATGTGCACTTGCACATGGGACTGAGTTGTGGTGTGAAGCCTGCAGTCTCAGGGTGGGATGCTTCAGGCCCAGGATGCCTTCAACTTACATCAGCAGAGTGCTTGGCTTAAACCAAGAGCATTTGGTGTCAGGTCTTTGTTCTCTCACCAGCAAAAATGAGAAATTGGGCATAAAGGTCAGTCCTTTTTGATGATGGTTTGACTGAACAAAAAAAGCTGCAAGAAATATCCTTACAAAAATACTGCATAATTAATTTCTTGTTGATAATGCTGTTAGGAGTCTCATGCATGAAGACTATCTCTATTGTCAGTCCTTGAAATTACAAACTAACCTGTGCCTGAACTGAGAGCCTAGAAGGCAAAACCTCATGTCAAATCAGTTCTGTAGGAGTATGTTCGACTTCTCCTTTCAAGAGAACAAATGTAGTCTTAGTCTAGTTTTCACATGATGATTATTTGCAAGTAGTTATTCATAGTTCACCTTTATATTCTGACAAAGAAGATTGTATGACAAGGGCCAAATCCTTGTGTCTTTACTCAGTACTGAAGCAAATCTCAGCAGTTCAGTGACAGCTGTAAAGGCTGAATAGAATTTAGCTAAGAGCATTTTTAGTCCTCAAATCTGCAGGCACTTTTCTATCTATTTAATATCATTAATATGAATAGTCAGGGAGACTGCAAAAATGATTTGAAGTATTTTTTTGATTGTGGGTTTTTGGGGGGGATTTATTTTGGTTTTTTCTTGCTTATAAATTTAACCTGCCTATTTTAACTGAAAAAGTCTTGAGCTACCAAAAGAGAAGAAAAACAGAATGCTGTCAAGTATGAGTATGAGAATCCAAACAAGTCAGAAACAGCACATAAGCTTTCTCTGATGTTTTTTCTAACACAATACTTGGGCTTTGTTCCCTTTTTTTTATAAAAAGTACTCAGAAAGGTCACTTTTTCTTGATTATAGAAGAAAAAAAATACTTTCAAATGTCTAATGTTCTGAAAAGTAGAAAAAATATTCTGCATTTTATTCCCAAAGCACAGCTCAGGTCCTATACATATTTTTAAAAGTTCATCTCAGGAGTGAAACATGGATTTCATTAAGAAATTAATTTAATTCTTATTATTTTCATAGTATTTAAACTGTGTTTTCTGACTCTCATAAATGATTCCTCATGTAGTTCCCAGACATAAATCAATTTAACAAAGGTAATATATATTTTTCTGAAAGAGGCAATACTAGTGATTGGAGGGATAGTGAATTAGAACAGCCATAGAATCTCAGAATTATAGAATTCTGGTTTGGCTTGGAAGGGACCTTAAAGATCATCTAGTTCCTGCAGTAGGTGTTCATCACAATTTGGTCTTCCATTTGTTTTATTTGGGAAAGAACTGGTTGGCTTTAATTTGACCAAAAGACATGGTAAGTGGTCTTTTTTTCCTTTACTGCATCTAATGTATTTTCTAATATGAGCATCAACTGTTTCTGAACTATGGCCAGTAATACTACTTAGTTTAAATATTTGTCACTATGATATGGTAATTTTTAACTAGCATTCTCAAACTTAATTTTTTAAAAGTATGTTTTCATTTCTCTTTTCACAGTATTTTCAGTACAGAATTATTTTCATTCTCATTATATCATCAGCAACTTTTCCTGCAGATTCTCACTCATCTTCAGCATCTGAGAACTTGAAACAAGATGTTAATTCAAATTATCACTCAACCATCTTTCACTCCAACTTTATCACTCTACATCTTTCATAAGAACAGATACCAAACATAGATTGCTGCACCCCCGTACTGACTACAGACTTGATATTTTTTTATAACTATAGGTAGATTTATAAGTACCATGAAATATTGCAACAATTTATCATATATCAATACTAATGCTACTTTCCTAACAAAGATTTAATTTATAATACAGCTTATTTATAATAATTAAATCATTAGTGATAAGGAAGCTTCAGATAGTTGAAAGCACTAAAGAAAATTAATTTACAAATTAGTAAACTAATCAAAAACAAAGCCATTCAAATGTGCAGCTAATCCCTTACTAGCTTGTTGAAGCAAATTTCAATAATCTAAACCATGAACAAAATCGAAAAATGGAAAACATGAGAAATAAGAGGTCCCAAAGAAGGATATACTGTTGCACTCTGACATCCAGAACACCTGAAATAATACCAAAGCAATATTTTTTAGTTTTTTTGTCAGGGAATAATTTATTTATTGTTGAAGTACTCAGGTAAAGCTGATGAGTACTAGTTATTCCATGAAATGTGAAAAGTAAAGAAAAAGCCTAAGCATTTCCAGAAAAACTGATGATATATTTTAATGCATAAACCACATGGTGATGCACACCTGAACCGTGTGTTGCATGCAGCCTCAGCTAATAATCATCTAATTAGGAAAATGTTGGACTTTTGTATAATGTGTCCATGTGTACACCCATATTTGAAAAATGTAGTGGTTTAGTTTGTAGAGGTACAGCCCCCAAGGACAAAGTCAGACAGTGAAGTATTTGTGCCCCTTTATGTGGGAAGGTCATTTTGTGTGAACTCCTCAAGTCAAACAGCTCTTTGCCTCACTATATGTCTGCTAGCCTGTGACCAGTAGGACTACCTGCATCCCTCATCCTTGCCCCCTGGGCTTTCCCAAAGGATGTGGGGTAGTTACTTCCTGGTGAAAAGCAAGGGAGTGGGACTTGGGCATGAGGATAATGTAGATCACTGATGGGAAGGAGGAATTAAAATCTATTTAGCTGCCTCTGAGGCTCACTTGGCTTCCCCAATGCTATTATTTTACACTTAGAGGGATGAACAATACGAATTTGAACCAGTAATCCCTAGAGAGCCTCTGAGTGTTTGAAAATAAAGCAAAATGAAACAGAAGTCTGAATTATCCCCAAAGACAGACTCCACACTTCAGCACCACTTTCTGATTTCACCAGACCTGAAAAATAATCAAAGAGCATAAATTAAATTAATTGTTTTATTTATGGAAATAGCTTGTCATTCTGTTAAACTGCTAATTTGTTATCTGTCCAAATGATAAAGACATTTAGCTCATGACTGCTTCTGCTTTTTCTCCAGGGCTAGAAAATCAATGGGAGCAGGATACAAGTACCACTGGGCTATTAATTTTCAATACCGTAATCACAGAATATATCACAGGGTCTCAAAATTAGGACCCTAGCCCTACCATGATAATTATGATGCAAGCCAGAACAGCACCCTGTTATAAAGAGTGCCAAATTACACATAAACCACATGTGGAAAACATGAGGAAGAATGTGATAAAACCATCATAGCTCAGTGCACATCAGATACTTGCAACCACACAACATATTTAACAATACTCAGTTCTGGTCCTTTGCACTGCTTCGTATTATACACAATAGATTCATTTCACAGCTGCTCAAAACAAATAGTGCCATCCCCAATGCTTCTGCATTTGGTATGCTTCCTGAGGAGCCTTGAAGGCTATTTGGAATTAAATTAAGTGTCTGGTTAAAACTTCTAGCTGTCTGGATGTGTACTGAGTTCCTTCAAGCTACAGAAATGCTGAAGTTCCTTAGAGTACTTTGCTGAACTTCCCCTAATTTGTAATCAAAAGGTACACTGAAAAGGGAAGTGTGGCAAATCTCAATCATAACCTTCACAAAGGATTTCATTCCAAGACACAGTCTCAAAATAAGTTTACTTAGCTGATCTGCATCTGCTGCAGCCAACACAGAAAGAGCACATCTCTTCAAAACCTTGGAGATAGAATGGTTTACAGGGAGAGGAAGGACTCCGTGATAACTTTCATGGGGCGCAAAGTCTGTGTGAAGACACTTAAAGGGACTTGCTGACCTCTGAAGACCAGAACTTGTGTGAGTATTGCCCTGCCATACAGAACCTTCTGCTCACAAATCCAGGCTGAGTCTGCACTGGCACATCAATAGAGCTTCTTCTATGATTCTGTGAATTCAGGCCACCTCATAAGAAATTAGAATTCATGTCTTGCCCTAAAACTACAGCCAAGACAAGGTTTGAGTCACCTACTCCAGGGAACAATCTCATATCTCCAAAAGCATCACCAACATTTCCTTCTGCCAGACCTGCAAAACTTTTCTTTGAGGTTGGTTTCCAAAAAAAGCTAAGGATAGTATCACTTAGCCTATGCCCCAGAAGAGCATGGGAGTAGATAGGGGAATGAGGTGAAAGAAATAAAATGAGATTTGCTTAGCACATTATCCTCTTTTTGACACTTTTGGGAACTTTGTGAGAACCTCTGGAGATGGGTAATAATAGCAAAATATGGCATCAAGCTGAGTTATCAACAGCTATTGATCTGTGCCTCCAGGTTCAGCATTAAGGTTTCTATTTTGAAAACATCCTATTTCTTAAAGCCTTTTTCTCAGCACCTAAACTCTGCAAAAAAGATGAGAAAGTAATCAGCAGGTTAACGTAAGGTTTCAAAGGAAAAGGGATGGGTGAGAGCCCTCAGAATAGGTATAAATAGGTGAAACAAGGACAACGTATCTGGCCGCTCATGCTTAAATCCTTTTTTGAGAACAAGCCCTTCTGAAGTCAATGGTATTTTACATTAATTTGTTTGAGTTTGCACTTGTAATCTCTAGCACTGCAGAGAAATATGTCTTCATTTTCACAGGTGAAATCAGCCCCTCTGCTACAAGACTATCTTTCACTATAAACTGATAAAACCCTCCATCCTCTCCATAAGCCAAATCGCAGCCTGAATTCAGTCTTATTGTGATGGGCACAACTCAGGAACTGAATACCAGGAATATATTGCAACTCGGTATAGATAGATTGATATCTTGTAAATCTGGTACCCTCCTACTTCTGAATATTATAAAAATACATTTCTTTACCATTTAGTATGTAATGTTAGTACTAAATATGACAGCAATAATTCCAGGAATATGAGAGGTATTTACAATAAACAAATCCAAAGAATAATAAGACATTACTGACACAGTATAATCAGAAGCTATGAACTGTGTACCATTTAAGTATCTGGAAGCAGTAGAAGTGACATCTTTAGCAAGTCAGGTCCTAGAGCAGGATGCAGCTATTCAAAGCAGATGTACCCAGCCACCTCCAGCTACAGGGACAGCCCAGGGTCTCCTAAGCCTGGGGCTGGAATACTGGTGGGAAGTGGGGCTTCCTTGAGCTTCTGAGCTCCCAGAGAAAGGAGCCCGCGCAGAGGAGCAGATTGAGTGACACCAGAGACCCACACGTTCCACAGGGACCAGAGCTCCAGTCCCACGATGCACAGGAGGGAGCTGAGAATAGGGACTTCAGGCATGACTGGAGCTGGAAATCTGTGACTTCTGGCAGAAGGGATGAGCCCTCTCCATGTGTAGATGTTTACTGCAAAACTGCTAAACCCAAGAGGAAAACTTTACTACAGGGAAGAAATTGGATAGAGGGTGGAGGGAACATGCCTGTAATGTATGGACAGGAAGAGGTGAGTGTTGGAGATGTTAAATCATAAGGGGAAGAAAACTAGGGAAGAAGTCCAGGACAAAGGGTTGTGAGAAGAAGCCTTCATTGTCTTGCTCCACTGCTCACTATCCCTGTTTTATTTCCTGGTGCTCAGGAGCATCAGTCTCCAGATATTGCCACAAAACAGTCTGTGAAGTTCTGGAGAAATGTCTAGCTCTCTTACTGCACAAAGTTATGAGAGGTCCCATTTCACTGAGGATTTGGGTTTCACTGTATCTGTTTTCTGAGACACTGAAGGAGCCAGAGATGTCACAAGTCAAATAAAGAGAATTAGGAAAAGGAGAATAATTTTTAAGATATGGTAAAAGAAATATGTAGTTCAAGATTTAGTTCCACATACAAGATAAAGGCTGAGGATTTCAAACCAGAAGGATGGACTGAGGAGGCTGGAGGAGCAGAGTCTCAAAGGACTGAGGGCTTGATATCACGGGCTAAGAAGAAGGTATATGTGCTCTTTATGCTGTTATGGAGGACAACTGTGTCAGAATGTCTTGGAATCTGTTGATGGTTAAGAATTGTTTTTAGACACATGGGCCCCTACACATTAATTATGCCCTTGGGGACCCTGTGGGTGTACAGGTTCCTGAGCTCTGGCCCCAATGTCCCTTCAGAGCACAGTTTCCCAGTTTCATGTTGTGTAGGATGTGTTGCTCATGTACAACAAAACTACATCTCAGAAACAAACCAGAGAGGACAACAGGCACTAGCACTAAGCTGGAAGGGGTTGGTTCAAAACTGAATGAGTCTTCCAATGAAATCACCAGTGAAGGTACAGACCAAACGATCTTCCTTGGAATGGAGTGGAGCAGAAGAAACCAGTCATAATCTATGCCCTCACATTTATTTATCAGAACAAGAAACTAAGAAGGCTGTGAAAAGACTGTCCTAAAGTACTAAAGTTTAGCCTTTTTGCATGTATGGTTACTTTCCAATATCCAGTGTAGTCAATGGAAGTCTCCATTTAGTGGCAGCAGACCTCAGGTTTCATGCTCAGTAAGAAGAGTTCTTTTGAGGATAGCATCTACCATTGCATCACTGATTCAGAGCAGCTGTTTGGGGACAGAATACTCGTTTGGGGAAGTGAACATGTCTTCACAGTGTGACAACAGCCACAAGCAGACACACAGCTCCTTCTTGAATAAACTGATAAATGTAAAAACAGATCCACAAAGTCATTTGCATGTTCCGGCAGCCAAACACCCTTTGCTAAGAAAAGAGGAGCTCAACTTTTCTTCCTAATCTTGCCAGTTCACAGTTCAATGTCCACAAAGACACCCACATACAGGTATCACTCACTTAGGATTAAGTCTTTTATATATCAGTGTAATTTATAGTAAAGAGCAGAGCAGGATTTTGGATTCTAGAATCATAAAGACAGTTTCTGCATACTCCAATAGTCCCTACAAGGGAAACCTTACTCAGAAGAAGGTATAAATTCATATGTAAAACTGAGCATGTGTTGAAGTCTAATTGCAATCAGTAAAGCTAGAGATAATTTCAGGCAGACAGATTTAGGCCTGCATTTTCATGACTTCCTAAATTGAAACCAACAGGAGCTGAATTTAATAAAAGCATTGACCATGAATTGTGACATTACTCTATATTTCTGAACTCAGTATTGTCTGCTATGTACGTCAGATTCTCTGGAGATCTTTCATTGAACATGCAACATGAGGGCATGTAAGCACCAGCTGATAGATAAATAGAGGAAATGAGAGATGGCTTAATTTAGGAACAGGAAATACTCAACATCAATATATATACTCAGATTCTGTTCAGCTGTCCCTCTTCACCACAGCTTTCCGCATCCATGATAAGTCTCATGGTTACATATACCTGCTTGTCTTATTTAGGAGACAGCACGCTGTTCATATTAGTGTAACTTAAGCCAACTTTTAAATTAGGGGCAACTCATGACATGAAACCTGAATCAGATTTCCACACTGCCTCTCACAGAGTCATGAAACCCTATCAGAGCTTTGCAATTCAAGGCAGGATTACTCCATGTTGGGTAGTAACTCAAGATCAACTAATATTAAGTAGTGGCACCATGCACAGTTCAAAGTTCATATTGATTCTTAATCACTTCCTCAGAAGAATTTTGGCAACCATTTTGTCCCCACAATTTCATGTCACCCTCATTTCCTAGATATTAGTTGTGCACAAAGCAATGGCTAGCCTGTGAAAATGCAGACACTTAGGGAAGGCAGGCAGGTCTTCTCCAAATGCCTCTCTCTAGTCCTTATAAGCAGTTTAAAACATGACATTTGTAGAAGATAGCTAAATGATCCCAGATAAAAATAATTCTTTTAAACAACTTGCATTTGAGCATTAATAAAAGGTCAGAATTATACGTTCAAAGTGCAATATGAATCTGCTGAAATTGAAAACAAGTCACTGAAACTCTAATCTGCTTTCCAGTACTTGTCATATCATTGGGTGGGCTTTTCCCTATGTTAAATCTCAAAATAAATATTTGCATTTTCAAATTGTGATAAAATTTTTCAAAACTCAAAACACCTAGGCATGCTCCTCTCAGGAAAATAAGCCACCTATTTTCAGACTACGAGAGGCAATATTTTGGTCTTCCATACACCACTTCACCTTAGATGTTCTGTCAAGATTTGATGGAATGTTTGTTCATGAGGGAGACATTGAGTTAGGAACACTTCAGGGAATGTCACATGCTACAGGACATTTTTTATTTTCTTTTTTTCATATTGCTTTCTTCTTATTTCCTTCACCAAATGGTACAGGTGTATACAGAGGCTTGACTAAGGGACTTGTATTTGCAAATACTTGCTTATATGCATAGGAATATATATGAGAAAGACAATAGAGAGGTGTCAGGTCACTTTAGCTTGGATATGCCTAGAAACAAGTATTCCCTTTTATTAGTGCTAAAGATAACTGATGAAGAAAACGTCCTTTTAACTAGATTTCTGAGACCAGTTTTCTTAAACGTTTGATTTACTTGATGCCCACAGGGATGTAATTAATGATTAATTTAGGAGTGGCTAAAATATTTCAGGAGGCAAACACATGGTTGTTGACAAAGCACTTGCACAGATTTGCATGATTCTGTCATAGCTGAGCACACTTGAATTGCAAGGAGAACTATGTAGTCCATTAAAAACTTCAAATGGACTTAAATCTGAAGCAAATATTAATAGCAAGAATCCACATGGACAAATGGATAAGGGTGAAGGGAATGGATTTTCATAAGTTTTACTTATTGCCACCTTGCAAATTGGATGGATGACTAAATTCTCAAAGAAAAAGCTGTAATTTTAGTCACACAGAGAACTAGAAGGAGCATACATGATTATTACCCCACTGACTGCTCCTAGCTCTTTTTGTGCAAATGACCTCCTCATCCTGCTTCATTGACAGCACATTTTATCTGAAAATAAGTTTGTGAAAATTGTACAAAATTCATCAGGCAAATCATAAATTCACCAGAACGCTGGGGTTTAGTCCACTGAAATTACTAGAAAAACTGAGTAAAGAAAAAAAGGGTAAATACAAGTTTTGGACCTTTTTAAAAAAAAACAACAGTATTTTTTTCTCCACCATTTGCACAAAGACAATGATAGCAAGGTATATCCATTCTGCCTCTCCTTCCCACTCCCCCCACCAAAAGAAAGAGGAAGAAAAGCTTTTTTTGGGGGGAGAGAAAACATTTAGGATGGAAATCACACATGGCTGCACATTGAACAGGTTTTAGTACACTGAAAAAAGGGAAGAATGTAGAAATCACTGGCCTTTATTCCAGGAGGGGAAGAATATTAGGTATCAATGTCTATCGAAATGTCCTGCAAACTTGACTCAGGATCAAAATTATCTTTAGCAGGGAATGAACAAGATGAAGATCTACCTTTGACTCCTCTACAATTCCCTGTTCAGCTGTCCTACTTATGTTGCTCTTACTTCCTAACAGTTTCATCACTGCTGACCATTTGTCTCAGAGGACAGACTGAAAAGAACAGTTCACTAAGGGACACACTGGACACCTCTGTCTGCCCTGTTATAGCAGAAACTCTTTCTATGTTTCCAGTTCTTCTATCAGAAGCCCTGTCTTCAGAACCACATCTTACATTTCAGCACATGATGTGGAAATTTATGAAATCCCTGATTTTAACACCTCTGCTGGAAAGACAACACAAATGAAGAATCAGACTACAGTAGCATTTCATCAAGAAACCTGCAGCCAGGCAGACCAGCTAAGAGACTACATATGGCACAACCAGAATGAAAGCATATCCAGAACTGTTAATTTTTACTGCTTCTTCTGTTGGTCACACTGGTGAATGACTCATTTCAACGATTCTTGATCATTTCCATGGAGCACTGACCAAGAATAAGAGGTTCCATCTACTGGCAGGCACCCTTGGGAAAGAAGAGTAAATCCCAGAGTGTTTCCTTGCAAAGAACTAAAAGTTAGGTCAGGGTTTTAAAAAAGTTACTTCTGATTTGGAGTGACTCAGCCTTTGGATAACAAGTGTAGGCAGCTGACTAATAGCAAAACCACATATTTGGTTGAAAATGGAAGTCCCAAATAAAGTGCTGTCCTAAAACCAGCAATGAATTGACTTAAGTAATTTTAAAAACTCCTCCTGCTACTGAGTCACAGGCACTTTATTTTTGTACTCTTTTATTTGTTGTAGAGATTGAAAGAAGCCGCCTTATTACTGCCATGACAGTGCATTCAAATAGATTCTCAACAATGCTACTTTGATTCTGAGACTGATTTGCATGCTATTTGTAGTTGCTCCACATGAAGTAATTTTAAAACTCTAATCCACGCTTCTCTATTCCTGGGGAAAAAAGAACAAACTTCTCAAATGAAAACAGAACAAGCAAAGCAAAAATTTCTGGAATGTATTTGCTTTTGAAATTTAAATCTCTGAGACAGGTATTAAATTCAAGTGTTCAAGGATCTTTACAGCTGACTATTTTTTACCTACACAAATAACATTCTTCACAGTTTCCATAAAGAGACAGGTTATATATTACAATGGATAATAAAGAAATTTGTTGTGGATTGGTAAAACCAAATTAGCTGATGTCCAGATACCCACACAAATACATAGAGTGACAGATACTGAAACCTTTCCCATGTTTGTCAATCCCCAATTAAGTTGATCAAAAGAATACAATTCCATGAATATTCTGATTCCAATAAGGTAAAATTTTCTTACAAGTGCTTCCTCAAAAGTCTTTACATACACAGTCCTAGAAAGAAATGTTATCCAACTGTTTTTTAGGGTCACATAAATATTCTTTTCAAAACAAATAAGACAGTTTTATTACAGGTTTTTAAATCTTTCAAATAACTTCCTAAGAAGTAAAAAAGATCTTGATAAATAAATGAACAGTTTTATTTTTTAAACAGAAGTTTAGCTTTTAAAAACAAAAGGGATACTGAAAACACTCCTCCATGGCAGAACATAAATTGTTAAAGATATTATCATATTTTCAGTTCTGTTTGCTGTGCTTCTAACTCAAAAAGACTTTAGAGTAATCTGCAATAGTAAGTAATTGAAACTTTTTTCTAAGGCTGACTGTTTGAGGGGACACAGCTGTGCTGGAAACATACTAATATCGTATTCTGAGATTCTGAGGTATGCAACTCTTAAAGATACAAAACTATCATTTATTTTTCTGATAGATGGATTTGTGCTGTTAAAAAAAAAAAAAAAAAAGTGGAGCACAGTCTTTTTAATGCCATCTCTAACACTTAGGTAGGGATGAAAAGTCTGTGTTTCTAGCAGTGAGGACTGCAATAAAAACACAGAAAACATGTCTACAGTGATTGATAGATTTTAGAAAGAGTGTTTATTTTAGTCACTGACACAATAATTCTTGAAAGCAAAAATACAGATAGGGAATGAAATTAAACAGAAATGTCAGGGGACAAATTATAAGAAAATATTTTTTCCCAGGAATATTACAAACTGAGTGTATTTTGGTGAAATATTTCAATATTGTCAGGAGTTGATTTATCTTAAATCAGAAGCTGTTTTATATAGAAGCCTTGAAATATCATGCCGTGACTGATTTAACTGACTTATGGATCTAAAGTCTCATGCTAGGAGAACAGTCTGATTTGTCCAGATGACCTAGGTATTACTGGAATATAGAAGAACTGGAAAGGAACACAAACTAGAGTCCTGCCTGGCAGAGGCCTTCACTCTGGCCAGCTGGGAGCTGGTCTGAATGGTTTTTATCCAGTCACCTCTTACCAGTGAGGGTTGTCATATACAAAGAGTCTTGTCATCTTCTGTTTCATCATTGAAATATGGCCATTTAGAAACGTTATTTGCTGAGACCTGCAAATGCATTTCCATGCTCAAGTTCATAAAGATGGACAAACAGGAAAACAACACTACAGCAGTAGGATAATTAGACCATGAGTAGGATCCTCATCCAGGTCAGCTGGAAAACTTCCTATGCTTTTGACTCTGACAATGTTTACAAGCATATTCTCTCCATCCCCACTGCTACTTATACCGGGGAAAAAGAACTGGACAACAAGGGAAGAGTCAGAAAACGATTCAGATACCCAAATCAGGATCCAGTGGGAACTTAGGTTTGGGGGTTTTTTGGCACAACTGCAGGCCTAAAAAAAAAAATCCAATTCCTAGAAGTACCTAAACTTCATGTTCTTACGTGCTTTACAAGTTCCCACGCACCTAGAACTGTTTGCCTGGGCCTCTCCCTGACTATCTGACTCTTGCCTCACTAGAGCAACTTGGTGCCTATCTCAGGCCTAAGCCAAATCAATATTCAAAAATTATCAGTTCCTCTGCAATTGTATCTGTATTTGGAATTAAAACATCACCAGGTTATGGTGAAAGCACTGGTCTGCAACCATCCTTTCCGACGATCAGTTTGAAGGGTGTACCTGCATAACTTTGACTGACATCAACAGATACTATCTCTGGTATTGTCTCACTTCAGGAATAACTGTGCAGTTTTACAGTGAAGAGAAATAGGGAAATACATTCCATTTCGGTTTTTTTTGTTTTTTTTTTTTTTTTTCCCTTAGGAAACCAAAACACATACTTTCTTGGTTTGCAGACTGTTCTGTACTAGCTAACTATATATTCTTCCTACAGGATTATGCTGCTGTGAGCAAGATTTAATAATGAGTTCACCTACTTGTCTACTCCAGAATCCTAGATAACTCCTACAGCTTATAAAGACTGCCCCAAACAGTAAAAGAAAAGATGTGCACAAACTAAAATCCGACTCAAGTTTTATTTCCCCCAAGATGGATGCATGAAAACTCACCTTTGATGTTTCTGTTCTCTGCAGAAAAGTCCAGCCTCATCATCAGACCAGGAGTGCACCTTTATCACTGTCAACACAGATCTTACCCAATGGACATTCTATTGCAATACTGCTGCCACAAGTCATTGAAGGAAGAGGCCACTAAAAAGCCTGGATCTTTTATAATGTGGTAATCACACATTCATAAAGGAATTCTCAACATTTGAAAAGGTGTTAGCCCTGATAGGTTCTTGGATGAGGGAGGGGAAAAACAGGATGAGCAGACATATATATCTACACATAGTGCACAGCATCCCATCCTGTTAAACATCTTTATCACTCTCTTGAGGAGGTGATGAAATACACTCCCATCAAACTTGAAGTTGATAACAGACTCGAGGGCAGGTCTGTCATTCAGAAGAACCTACTCAGGCTGGAGGAACAGGCTGAGAGACACATTACCAAAATCATGTTTTAAAAAAAAAATACATTAAAATCATCACAAAAGTCATACAATTCATGAGTCTTGGCAGAAAGCAAGCCAAAGACGATGGCCAATGGTATCCTGAGCTGTACTAAGCACAGAGAGAAGATCCAGGGAAGTGAGTATTGCTCTTTACTTAGCACTTGTTAGATCAGATCTGGAATACTGCATACTGGTTTAGGTTGCAAATAAAAACATTGGTTTAGTGAAGTGAAGTAAGTTCAGCAGAGAGCCACCAAGATGGTGGAAGAATAAGAGACAATGAACATAAATTGATACAAGAGAGTTTCTGTCAGGATAAAAAATTTTCCCACCCTGAGGACAGACAAACATTGGAGCAGAGAAACATTACAGCCCAGAGAGGCTGTAAGTCTCCATCCTTGCAGATTTTCAAGACTCAGCCCAATAAACCCCTGAGCAACCTGGTTTGATCTCCTAGCTGACACTACTTTAAGTAAGATGCTGGACTGGAGACCTCCTGACTCAACTAGGATGTGATTCTGTGTTTCTGTGACTCCTGACTGCTTTCAAGATACAGTTTTACAATACAATTCTGCAGGCTTTACTGAAATAATTCACCATTCTTCTGGTTTCTTTTGGGTCATGCAGTTTGAATTAGAATCACCTTATTGTTCCAATACTCAGCTGAATTGTTTGTTTTCACAAAGAGGACTAGAAGTCCTAATTAAGTTGTTGTGTTATGAATTACTGGTTTGGATATCTCAGCCGTCACAATCATGTTGAAATAAATTATATGTATTATTAAAGGGTGAATATCATCACACCCATGTTATAACTAAGGAAGTCTCCAAAGAGAAGATTTAGTTTTCTCATTTTCCTGAAGAAAATGAGCTGTATTCCCCTATCACAAAACATGAATTTTAAACTACTAACTCAATCTATCAAATATAAATACTTAAAGGATAATTTGAAAGAACTTAAGAATGTGTGCTTACAAATTTTGACATACTTTAATGTAGCAAAATCTCCTAATACTGGCAGATGTATTTATGTAGACAATTTATTTCACCTAAAATCAATATCTTGGGAAGAAAAAGGTAAATCATTTCCCAGTACAAATGTCATAGACATCATGACATCTAGGCAAAAAATATATTTTTTTTTTAAGTTGGTCATTAGACAATTCAAGGTGGAAACATCCATTGCTAGCCAAATGAACAGAACTGCATCCAGGGTTATCACATTAGTTATGCAACTGTGATGTTATATTATTTACCTATGAAAAAAGAAGCATGTCCAGCAGTACAAAATAAGTTCTCCATAACTTTGCAGTAAGGCAGTCCATTCAACCAGTATTACAACTGCAGCTGGTACAACTGCACAAGCACCCAATAAAAATATAAAAGACACAAGTGACAATGGGACAGTTTGAACTGGACCTGTCTGTGGTGAAAAAAAGAACTGTTCTTATGGTTTGTTCATCTGCAGATTTCAGGGAGCATGCTGTGGGTCTAGTCTGCAGAGTGCTCTGAGAGCTGTGTGTTTCAAGCAGAAATAGGACCTTACAGGTAAAAGATTAAAAAAAAAAAATAAATCATGCTGTTTGAACACAAGAATCAAACAGTTAATTGTTGTCTCTAAATGAGGGAACCATGCTGTCCTACACAAAAGGTCTTAAATAGCAAGCAGACATTGAACACAGGAGCTCCCTTAACAGAGGGCAGTAAAAGGATGTGTTTGACATTCTTTCTTTTCTTTAGGAGATATAGAAAGGGGAGAAAAATTACTGTCAGCTAAGGTAGCAGCAGATGAAACCAAATAATTGCAGATGGCTGAATGAAGAAGCTGCAGGATGTACTTCACCATCAAGTGGTACTTGATAGGAGCTATTTATGTATCAAGTGTTCCCTGAGAGAATCCACAGGAAAAAAGTGCCTGAGCGCTAGAGATGCAGCTGGAAATTGTGATGAAATTCAAGCAAGATCTGAGCACAGGATGAAGGGAGGATGACAGTTCAGCAAAAAAAAGGAGTACCTGACTGCCAAACATGGCTGAAGCCCATCTTGAGGAAGAAAAGACAGGCATTGAGGAAGGAATGAAAAAAAAAAAAACAAAAAACCACCAAAAAAACCTTCCAGAATGGGTTGCTCCAGAACTCAAAGATAAGAAACAGGGAGAAGCACAAGATGGATGACAAGGGGAAGGAAGAGACAGTGTGCCAGGAAGAGCAGACAGGGATACTAGGAGACTACAAAAATAGCAGGGAAAAGGTGAATACATTGAGGACTGTGCAGGAGAATTGGAAAAAAAAACAACACTCAGAAACAAATGGAAAGAGGAGCAGAGATCCACACCAATAGCGTGAAAAGACACTTTAGGGATTCACTGGCCAAATCTGCATTTGCATTTCAGTTTAGAGCAGTAAACCACTTTTGAAACAAATGCATTAAATATTTTCATTTAGTGCATGTTAGTTATGTTGGTGGAGCTGCTTTGTCGTCTTCTGTAGGAAAAAAAACCCTATACTAGAACTTGTGCTCTAAGCATAAATGAAAGGCATGCCTGCACCTGAAGAAGTTCTAAAGGTCCAATCCTAACAGTGGGCTGCCCTGTCACAACCTTCTAACCCACAAGCAGGAACATCACAAAGCTCTTAAACCATCAAATGTTTCTGCCACGACCTGAGGTCCTTCATATGCTATAAAATGAACCAAATGATGTATATCTGCTGCCATATTTAACATCAGCTCACTCTCTGAATCTCTAACACTCTCTCCTACATCTTTTCTAGTCCTAGCTTGGAATCTTTAACTGCTCTACATCAGTTGCTGTCCATTCAACCTTTCTGATCCCTTCATGGACAAACTTGATTTTTTTTTTCATGTTTTTCAATTGATCTTTGTCTCTTTTGCAATGGCGAACTGCAAAATTCCAGAAGATTCAACCATATGTAAATTATCAACATGAGAGAGCAACATCCCTCTAGGAGCCTCCTTCCACTCTCACTGTTTAATACCAACTCCTCACTGGGCTGTTCCACACTTGCTGCTAGTCTTGATGATTGAATGTAGGAGCAGAGGGGTCAGTTTTTATCAAGGGACCAGAATGAATCTAGACTGGATCAAAAATATGCCTGACAAAGATGTGAAAAATGTGAACACCAACTGCTTTTATCTATTGATTTATTCCTGTTGTACCAAATTACTTGCTAAGATAAGCCCAGACAGCAGAGAACTGAAAGATCTCTTGCTGCAGTGGATGCAGGAAACAGAGGGACAGGTTTCTTGTGAGTCAGAATCAAAGATTAAAAATGAAGGCTTTTTGGGGAAATGAATGATTCCTATAACTGCAAAACATGGCTGGTGGGATAAACAGCTGTAACTGCTGTTCTTCAGAATGAATTAAAAAGATACTACTGTACCTTTATATACAGTAGAAAGAAAAGACAAATGTACACCTGTGTCCTATGCAAACATAAACCAGAATGAAAGTCAACACATTTATGTGGGTATACATCAATAGTCTAGTTTCAGCAATCCTGTCAGGACCATCTATAAATTATGGAAGATTTTTTTCTACAGATGTATTGTGAAGTGATCAAATCAAGAGTGTTTGGATGGAGGAAAGTGACGGCTGGCAGAGAGCACTGAAATTCCAGCTGTAATTATAAAAAGAAAAAAAAACAATTTTCACATGCATTTCAGAGTTTAGTCACAGAGCTAAGTGCATCTTTATTTTATGAGCTTCCCTATTATCAGGCTGTGCAACAGTGCCGTGAAATTAACAGTCAAATATGGGCCTTAATTCTGACATAAATAACATTCCCACAGCCTGTACTCAGAGATTTGTCAGAAAAGTGTGTTCAGAGCTTGACCTCTAAAAATGAATAGTGTTGGTGGGCCCATAATTATAGTCTCTCATTTAGATACCACAATGAGGAAGCTGAGGCAGTAAGTAGCAAAAAGAAGTCAGTTGTTGCCAGATGGCTCAGTCTTTACAGCCATTACTCCCAGAGAAATAATATTTGCCTGATGAAGAATGTCCACAGTATCCACTGGAGTGTAACACAAGTGTCAGACGAATCCAAGTTTCATGATAAATTTTTTTAAAACAACTTGTAGTCTATTTTTTCAAAGCATCTAGTTTTTGGGGGTAGATTCACTATTTTTCACTGAAGTCATCATGGAGACGACTTGTTTCAGTGGCTTTAAGAGTCCCTGAAGCACTTATATTTCAAGAAAACATTGTGTCCTTTCAAACTAAATAGCTAGCTTGCAATCTGTATTTGATGTAGGTTTTAAATATGTCCTTCCAATTCATCAACACTGAAAGTTCAAGAAAGCATGGGTGTTTTTAGTCAAATACAATTTTAACCATTGTCAAATGCATTTTTATACTTTGTAATCAGTTTCCTGACATAATGGAAAGTTGCTGTTTGGCTTTATGCTGGAAGTGCTCAAAGCTGACTTGAAACCCACTGATGTCAGCAGGAGCCTTTTCTCTGACTTCAGTAGCTTTTACATTACAAGGATGTTGGATCAGACAGTATTTCTGCAGGAATAACGAGACCAATGAGAAAACTCCTGTTCACTTCATCAGTTGTGGAATAAAGCCCATAGCACTAGAAAGTGATCAAATTCTGCTGCTAAAAGCCACCAGTTGTCAGAAGGAGACTTTAGCTGAATGGCATTTCCCAGGTACAGTGCAGTCAGATTGCTGATTCCATGGTTATTGGTGCAAGTTTTAAATTAGACATATGTGTGCTGTTGGTTACATCCTTATAATTGCAGCTTTATTTCAAAAGTCTTTTTTTCTTAGGGTACCATACATTAAAATGAAAGAGAGAGAGAGAGAGAAACAAAGAGAGAGAGGTAGAGAAGAGAGAAAATCAAGAAAACAAAGAGAGGAGGAAGGAGGTAGGGAGGTAGTGTATCTCTTGCATTTAAGAGCTGAAAAAAGTTTTATAAATGGCCTGAGATTCCTGGGAAGGTTTTCTCTGAAAATAATAATACTGACAATAACACTATAATACACAATGTGTTTTCCAGGAATAGAATTCTGGGACAAAATGCCTTATTGAAAGTGCTTGCCTCATGTCTCTGCTATTTGCATGTACAGACAGCAGCTGTTGATGTGTCTCTGAGCAGGGTTGCTTCAGATTCAGAGTTAAGCTGCTTCTGATGGCAAAGCAATCAATTAATTACCATGAAGATCTAAATTAAGACCTGCTTGATAAAATATGAGGCAAAACTAACAATTCTGATATGGTGCAGAGTATGCATGAATATACTTTCAAAACATCTTCATGAGGGGCTCATCTAACTTCCAAGGCACAAGCAGAAATACTGAAGAATGGGATTCTTGGCACATTTATTATTACTATGTGGTAAATCCTACACTTTATTTCAAAACAAAAATATCGGAGACTTCCGACATTACTAAGGAAACCATGTAACACTTGACATACAGAAACCCACAACACTTCTATTGCATGGATACTTTCTAAGGTTCTGTTGTTACTGATTACCAAAGAAGCTAAAGCAAACTAGTCAGGAGCAACTGTAATTAATTAAGAAGCCACACAGTCAGAGAAAGGCTTTATTATCTGATGTTCCCTAGAAATTTAATTATGTGCATTCAATGGAACTGCAACCACAGTGCTGTCACTCCATGAGCAGTGGAAGAAAGCGAAGCAACGCCTGAGTTTTAGGAATTACATGTTCTAGGAACATTTCTTTCTCATTATATTTGAATATACAAAATACCATGCAGTACACTTAGTTTTTAAGCATGATCTCACATTCCTGTCTCTCTTTTATGGAAAAGTATCCAGTTCAGCATCAGTACAAAAGGAAAGAACAGATCTTACTCTCTTCAGTGAGATTTGAATATCAAAATGTACTTGAAGTATTACCTGCTGAATTAATTGAAAAAATGCAATTCAGTAAACAGAAGAATCTCTCCCAGTTCATTGGAATAGTTAAATACTTGAAAAGGGAATAGACGAGTAACATAAAAATTACCATTCCAAAGCTTGTTCAGCTCCATTGCCCATCAGGAATTTTATTTTCTTGTTTAGAGATGAATTTACAGCATAACATTAGTTAGGCTACAAATGTACTTGATAGAAAAAAGAGATTCTGCAATAGCATTATCAGAATTCAGCAGCATTGAATTTTGTCCTGATGCCTCTGTAAGTGTTAGAGTGAGACATTTTATTTATACACCAGTGATGTGTTTTATCAACAGGCTGGTACTGGCTTACTGAAAAATTGTGGAGAATTATTGTAAAGAAAGGAAAAAAAACTGAAAGCAGATAGAAGTTCACATGTGTGCATTTCACTTCTTTTCCTTTTTATGGATAGGACAAGAAACCACCAATTTTGTCTAGTTTCTATGGAGAAGGGACAAAAAATTTTAAGGACAAGCAGGCCAATGTCTTCCTGTCTGAGCCTGGCTGCACCAATCACCACTTCACAGTCCCAAAGTAGACTGACCAGTCCCAAAGCCATATAATTGGTTCCTTCTGCTGGATAATATAGCTGCTGTCTCAAATATCACCCAGTACTTTTTTTTTTTAAAATATCAAAGTTCATTTGCAAAGACGAAGCAGCTTCTTCATCACTTTTATTTTGGCATTGTCATGACAGGTACTGGTGGCATCACCTTTGTTATCAACCCAGCGCCCAAGTGGAAAGTATTTTAACCTCAAGTAGCATTTGTTCTCCTCTGACAAACTCATTTTAAAAAAAAAAATGATTTTTTCTTCATCATGCTTTTCTGGTGTTACTTTAGACTTACCTCACAATAGCTTATGCACAAATGATCTAAATGATCTGGGCTAAAAAATTTCCCAGTCATATTTGTTTAGTGTATTGCATCCATCAAAAGTTTTAACCTGATCTGTTAGCTTTTGGACTGCTGATTCACTCATGATTAATTCTAACAATATTTTTATTTCCTTCATTATTAGGTAACTAATGACTTGAGATGAATTTGGGTGCTCTAAACTGAAACAGAATTGGGGGTTTGTGTTTTTTTTAATTTGATGAATTAATTATAATTGATTTATCAAGTGGCACTCCGTAGTGGCATGACTTTGCAGTGCTTACTGATAAGGCTAAATTCCCACTGAAACCAAAGAGCAATTTTCTTCAATAAGCATAGGAGAATGTACCCCTAAGCCTTAGAGGTATAAGCAGTGCTACCTTTAGAGACACTCTTAGGACTACAGTTACAAACACTCCACAGCTATAATCTTAAAATTATTTTTAAGAACTATGACAGAATTTCTGAGTAATGTAATCACCAAAACAACTGTGGAAAGCCTATGGAGCTTCAGTTGCCTCCATAACAGACATTCTTCTTCAAGTCATCTTCCTGTGATTTCTTGATGAGATCTGACAACTGAGATTAAGAAGCTGACTGACTGCCTTTGATGGTCTAGGAAGGGTGTGTGTTCTTAATTTATTGCTTCCCATTATTAAATAGAGCTATTTGTATTTTCTAAAGCAAAGGCATAAATGCTATTTTGTCCGATGATATAATGAAAAATACTTAATTTTAGAATCATAAAATCATTATATTTGGAAAGGACCTTCAAGATCATCAACTCCAACCATCAGGTCTACATCACTGTAACCACTAAATCATCTCCCGAAGTGTCTACTCATTTTTTGAATACCTCAGGGACAGCAGCTCCATTACCTCCCTGGGCAACCTGTTCACCACTTCACCACTCTTTCACTGAACACATTTTTCCTGCTATCAAATCTGAATCTCCCCTGGCACAACTTGAACCCATTTCATCTTGTCCTATCTCAAGTCACTAGGGAGAAGATGCCAACACCTGTCTCATTATTTTAAGGCAGCTGTAGAGAGCAACAAGGTCTTGTCTCAACCTCCTCTTCTCCAGGCTGAACTGAACCTTCTCCTTCAGCCTCCCCTCATAAAACCTGTTCTGTGCTTGCAATGAAATATTTTATGATTTTTTTTCTGACTTTTTAAATCAAGGTGTTGGCCTTTCAAGTTCCTCTTCTTTACAGACTTACTTACCAAGTAGCACGTCTCTGAAGAATGAAAATGTTTTAGAACCATTATGCTAAGATAATTTCATATTGATTCTTAGAGAAATTTGCCAACTTTTTTTTAAGAAAACGCCATTAAACAAAAGTGACCATACTTCTAGCACTCCAATTTGAGAATAATATTAAAAGGGAGTTTATCAGATATTAGTATATCTCCATTTTTGAACCATCTGTTGTATTAGATCTGCACATGAGCTACAGCACCTGTCATCTTTTGATGTCATCAGGTTGCTACGTAAGGATTTGAAAGGACTTTTTTCTATTGATATCAGCCATGCAGCTTGAGTTCTGTGAGAGTTTAGACTCAGTGGACTAAGAATGATTTCTAATGACTGAACGCAACTTTAGTTTGAGTTTCAAAGCTCTAAGAGATTTCAGCTTTTATGGTATTTTGCAGGAAGAGAGAACATGGTTTGCACTGACATTTCACAAAGATATCTAGAAGAGATTTGGAAAAGATGGAATATCTACTAATATCTGCAGTTACTTCAACAGTGGCCTAGAAAACAGGAATGAGAGGCATGTCCCTATTGGGCTGAAGTGGAAAGGAACCTGAAGCTGGAAAAATCTAAGTTCCTGAACTTTAAATATTCAGAGTAAAATTAAGCATCTCCTAGAAGCTCCTACAAAGAATGACCATTAATCCTAGTGTTCATTATGTAGTCAAATATTTTTCTATTGTTTCCAGAAAAATATAGGTAATCATGTCCCTTTGTACAGAAACACTCATATATAGCAGTCCACGGCTGTGCAACCACTGCTACAATGCTTTCTGTCAAAAGATGAAAACAGTTCTACATTATCTGGATGTTTCCTTTCTTTGGTTGTCATATGATTTAGATATCATACTTAGTACTGCAATTTAAAATCTACCGTGTGAGTTGTTTCCATATTCCAAACATTCAGGGAATAGGTATCAGGCTCTCTAATGCAAATGTTAATTTAGTTCTCTGAAGAGCACTGGGATGAATTCTGATCAGCACTTCTGCATTAGCTTCTGAGTTGAGTTTTAATACCATATGTGAAGATGAAAGAGTTGATGAAATGTAGAAATTATGAGGTGATTTAGAAGGTCAGTATTACAATGATTAAGTTGTCTAAGATGAGCTTTCCATTTTCAACCTTGCACTGGCCTGCAAAATCATGTCTCAGTCCAAACATGAATAATGTGTATTCTCCCAGAACACTGATTTGTTTGTTGAGTGAATCTGGCTGAACAGTAGGATTTCTAATTTGTGAGGGGAAAAAAAAAAAAAAAAAAAAAAAAGAAGCAGAGAGGTTTATTTAGTTTTACTCTGAATCAGAACAAAAATATTTTTTTTTTAATTTGCCATGAACTGGAAACTGAGGGAATATTTCATTCTGACAATCCCAGCACGTGAAACTTCCTCCAGGAAATAACCTCACTGCACCCAGCAGCTGCTCAGTGAAATCAACATTCTTGCTACTTTCACGCTTGCTAATCACCCACCTCTGTTCCCCCAGCAGCTGCAGGGATTACCCAACCCTGCACCCCCCCAGCCATCCTCCCTCATCACACCCAGCCCTGCCTCCCTGCTCCTGCCCCAGAAGCTGCACCTCAGGCTTTTGGGATCCAGCCTATGGACCGTGGGCCTCTCCAGCCTTTTGACCCTCATCTCTGTGCAAGAAGGATGGGGAGACATTGGACATGTGGCTTTCTCAGGGACTCAGATCTTGGTAGCCTTGGTCCACCTCTGCTGTGTCAGGTTATCTGGTGCATCTGACTGAAAGTTCATTTAACAGAAATGTTTGCAGAGAAACATTTTTGATTCAGTGAAATAGCATTAGTTCCCAGGTCTCTGGCACACAGAGGTCATTCCTACTGAGAGCAGAAAGTCAGAGACACCGTAGTGGCAGGCAGACCCCTTGCACAGTCTAACTTTGACCTTCTCTGTCTTATCATGGTCTCATTTTCCCTGAAAGAAGATATCCATATGGACAAAGAGAATCAAAATGGATCCTCTTCATTATTGTTACCTTAATGACAAAATAGATTGCCACTACAGGCAATGGGTTCCCTGTGCAGGATTTCAGGGTATGACTTATTCCAGCATGGCAAAATCAATTCATTCATTCTGCCTTTCCTAAGTTATGATAAAAAACCCTATCAGTGCAGTCCTTGATTTAGAACTGTGGACTGTATTTCATGGAGTGTTTTTAAGGCTTTGAGTTTGGATTAATGTTAGGAAGCTGCATGTAAAAAGATGGATTTATATCTACATATGGTATAACAATACTAAAGTTGTTCTTTCCAAAAGCAGATCATATAAAAATAGAAAATTATTAATGAAACTTCTGAATAAGCACAATGCAGAATATAGCACATTCAAGACACGGAGATGACATTTACACTAGTAATTAAAATACATCAGAGTAAGGCATGCAATAACAAGCACACAGACTACTAAAATGCCTTCCCTTTGAAACAGGGTGTTAGCATCCCAGCTGCCTGTTGTGCACACCTCTGGCCCATCCTAGTTCCAGCCTGCACCCAAACACCCTTGGGAGAGCCCTAAGTTGGCTGTGGCCCAGACTGCACCCGAGGCTGTTCCAACAGCTCTGAAGCATGACAATGTTGCTGTGCTCAGGAGGCTATTCTGAGTTGCATCCACACCTAAAAAGCCTTAAAAGCTCTGAGTTACTTGTCAGAAATGTATAAAAAGGAACCAAGTATGCCATCTTTTTACAGCATCAGTAAGCCACTGGAGTGGAGTATGTATAATCTGGATATCTTACCTTATTTAAGTACAGCATGCTGACTAGGAGCTTTAATTTCAGTCTTTCAAGATTTTTCTATGCCCTAAGTCCAATTACCCACAAAATACAGGATGCATGTTAGAATGACAGATTTATCTTCATTTTTTTTCCAAAGGAAAATCATTATTTCACCAGTCTTTTGATTTTCCAGTGGGAAACATCATAATTCCATTAGGAAAATCCAAGTACCTTTGTTGTGGGGACACATGGAGGAAAAGAGTTTCCATATTATTTCTGCTGATACAATACCATTACACATTTCAGTTGATTCCTCTGACAATTTTCTGTAGCTGCCTGCAGTAGTCTCATATGAGCTCAGTTCACATTCCTCCTCTCTGTATTTTATTATATGAGCTAATATCAATTAAAAAAAATAAAATAAAAAAATTATTATTTGGGAATATCTAAACTCTTTGCATCTGCCTATTGTTGACCTTTCTTATTCAGGATCCTTTTGAAGTTTTCGTTCCCTATAAGCTGGCTAATTCTAAATGAAGGAGATTTTCAGCTATAGAAATTGATTGTTGAACAGCTTTCTGATCCTGTTTTTCTTATCTGTCTGATGAAGCCAAAAAAGGAAATTAAGACTTCTCAAAGATATGGGAATTATTATGACACCATACATTGTTTAAAATTCTGATTTCTGTTGCCCCTCTGAATCTTCAGTGAAGTCCATGATACAGCTCATGTTTTTCACACACCTTATTTTTCTCTTTTGATAACATCAATACCAATATAAAATTATATGGCCGATAATTACAGAAGCTTCTTTTTCCCTAAAATGCACAGATCACTAGATGGACAGACATAAAGGCGTCAGAATGGACAAAGGAGATGGAACTTCCAAAAGTCTACCTAGTATGTGGCCTGAAGTCTCTTTTCACCAAAAGAAACAACTGACAGGCTTAATGTAATTTTTAGTGTAAAGTGATAAAGCATATCAAGAAAACAATCTAAACATCTTTTAGGGTTTAGGACAGTACAACACATGCAATTCAAAGTCTTTTTTTTCTATAGCAGTTATGCAAGGACACAAGCACAAACTTTCACAGAAGCCTTTTTATCTAAGATGTCCATGATCCATATGGACATATATAAAAGGTGGAAAAAAACCTTTCGCCATGATAAGTTCAGCAAATTGTACTTTTTAACATTAAAATGTGCCTGTTTCGCTCATACTGCTATGTACAATGCAAACCTTTTGCCATGCCTACAACACTTTTACTATTCTTCTCAGAGGAACATATGTAATTGCAGAATAAAAAACATTACTGTGATGAGGGACTGAAGCTTTACAACAGAAAAACTCATTACAGAAATCTGTGCCACACAGTCTCATTTTACTCCAGTAATATTACACTTGGTAACAAAATGTCAACACATTCCCTCAAGAATTTTCTTAAAGTCAGGCTTAGACATTCTGCATCTATTAATTTTACATTCCTTTTTTTTTCTCCTTATGCATTTTTCTTTTCATCAGTTCCTCCCTGCCATGGGACTTTAGGAAATTATTGCCAGTTTGTTAATGCCACTTCAAAAAATAGTTTGTAAAAAAATCACCCTGTCCAACCTGAACATAAATGATACTACAGAGAAATCTCTATTATAATGAAAATAATGAATTTAGCTCCTTGGATGTAAGCAGGGAGCTGCAACCTTAGACTGACGAGATTTCAGAAAGGCTGACTTCGAGACTAATGATAATTTCTACACATTTTACTAAAATGAAACTCAAAAAGTACTTTTTGTACAGCTGTGTACCACTGCAAAGTAGCACCCAGGTTGCTGCTGAGGTTTTGATGTGAATAGTTTGCTATTGAGACTCAACCTAACACCCAAAACAGATGCTAGGAATACACCAGAACTTTGCTTCTGATCAGGAACCTGACTGGATCTTACTGCTTCAGTGACTGAATGTTTAAGAACTACAAGCAGTAACATGGTGACAAAGGAGTAGATGTCTTGATGTAACCAAAAACTGAAGCAGAGGAAAAGTTATCCTTCCTCCACTGCAGCCACAACAGCAACCACTTGGAGGTTGAATAAGGCCTTATTTCAGCACACAAATTAAACAGGCACTTTTGATTTCGGGCTATTAAGCCACAATAATATTTTTTTTATCCCAAGCAAATTTTAACAAAGAGAGAACTTGTGCAAATCTTCCCTCTCCATGTGTCATCTGAGATATGAACTTTCTCCCCCTTCAAGGACCTGATTTTCCTTCATTTCTGAAGTCTGAGATTCACATTCCTACCCCTGTAATCTAAAAACAGTTCTGTTCCTCCTTAGAATCATGTTTTACTTCAAATCGGGTGATTGCATGGAAAGAACTAATGTTGGGAAACTAGTATATATTTATCTGACATGGTATCTGACATTTTTATCTTTTATGTGACTTAGCAACTGAAATCAAGGACAGCTTGTTCCATAAGAATGCCAGCCAGCACTCCATCATGGACACCAGTAAGGAAAGTATTAGTACAACTGTAAATGATGTTCTTCTAGCTTTCTGCTTTCCAGAAACTTTTGCCATCTCCAGAGCTCAAACTGGGCCCCATATGCCATGCAATTTCAGTCCTAAGAGCTCCCTCACCCTCAGCTGTCAGCAAGGGGCTCCCACATTAGAGGGGGAGCCATCCCGAGACAGCAGAAGCAGTGGGAGGTACAGTAGTGCATCAGCTTGAGGTGATGCAAGGAGATGCAGGAAACAAGAAAACATAACAGGAGTCATGTACATTCTACAGAAGTAAAAAAAAAAATCTGTTCACAATTTTTATAAAAGTCTAATATTTTCAATGTGTAGTTTTCCTAATTACAGCTGTTTAAGCTTCCACAGTCTGAGCTCCTTTCCACTTAACCCAAAATAATGGTGACATTTCGGGAGGGTTGTTTTGTTTTGTTTTCCTTTTCTTTTTTCTTGTTTCATGGTGTTTATAGCAGCATTTTTCAACCCATGTTAAACAGAGGACCACCTTACATGTTGAAAAAACACCTGTAGGCCATCTTAAAAAACATACTTTTCACTTCTCTTAAGAACAAATGAAATTTGGCATGTTCATACCTTTTCCTCAGTTGTTTTCCTTTGCATGTGTGAGACTCTGGTATGGAGTTACTGTTTTTTTGTAAAACTGTCATTGTTTCTCACAGCACCTCTAAAGACTGACAGGCAACAAGTGGCCCAAGTTTGAGAAACAGTGAGCTATAAGCCTCAATTAATTTAGCAAACACGAACCCCATTTTAAGCCCATGTAATGACTTTTGGAATGTCCTATGGCAACATACAGTGTAAGCTATTCCCAAGCTGTCAAGCTGCACTGTTCAAGAGAGGTATTTGTAGATGACTCCTGATACTAAGCTGAGAAGTACAAAAAGCAAAACATCATAAAGCAGTTGGGTAGGAAAGATTGATTCTGTTTCTTTGGTGCTTCTATTATTTTATTTATTTCAAACATTTAGAAAACTTCCCACATTAATCATAGTTTGAAAATGGCAAGTTCTTCAGTTCCAAGAACTTAAAATGTTGACATTTGCTATCCATATTTTCATACAATTCATTTTTATTACCAGCATAGTTTAAAATTACTTGATGACTGCTACAAATGAGCCCAACAGAAAAGGCATTCTGGTTGATTACTACTTTGAAATGATTTATTTTCTTCCAAATACAGGTCAGTGCCTGCCAACACTCCTTTCCATACCCTGAAGTAAAATCTCCATCAGGTCCAACACCACCTTTAGTGAAATTTGTCTTTCCATCATAGAAGCAGACTCAGTTCCCTCAGTTGGCTGGGGCACCTTCAGTACTGTGAGAATGCAAAGCACTCCTTATAGCTGAGTTGTAGCCATTTATGTGTAAGGGATAAAAGTGTTGTGCTTTGCAGACCTCAAACAGAAGATAAAATAAAGTGTACTGCTTTCTTATACTTTTTTTTTTTTTTACTTTATTTTTATACTAGCAAAATAGTAAAGTTCATTAGTGAACTTTGTGAGATTTATCTCCTGTGCAACTACACTAAACCCAGAGATTAGGGCAGGATTTGCATGAAGAACTGTTTCTGCCCTCTGGTAGACATGTGGGGGCTAATTCTGGTGAAAGTGAGACACTAAGAAATGTTAGGAAACAGCCCATAGACTACATAAATCTGAATACACAAAGCTAACTATTTAACCCAATTCCAGCAGAAAATGAAGTCATATTTCAAGCTCATATTACTGCACAATAAAGCTAAAAAGCATATAAACTTATCTCTAGTGATGGTGATTTTATTTCCAGCTGCTTTTCCCCATTTCAAATTTGCAATTCAATGCAATCAGTTTCACTTTGGCTAAACACTTTAATGTTCTCCAATAAAACAGGCAATTGATATTCTACTTCTGTTGTATTGAAACTAGTACTGTATTATGAACACACATGACAAAATACTGCAAGCACCATGGGAGTTAAATAGAGGAAGTTTCTTCCTTGGATTTTTGTGCGCGATCTAATACCGGCCTGTGTGGCACTTTGCATTTCACAGGGTTATAGGGGTACTTTAAAAATTACACCTTTAAATAGCAAATCATCTTAATTTCTATCTACTGTTCCTGAGATACATCACGATAGCAGGATGAAGAAAGAATATGTAGAGGTAAAATGTAATTACAAGAGATAGATTCTATACTTGTTCATAAAATCTTTTCTTGAGAAATTGTCAAAAACTTTCTGCCTTCTATTGACTGGATCAGTGGATTCCAGGGGAGGAATGAAACATTTTACAAGTTTTTGTTGTGGGTTCCCTTGCTGGGAATTAATATTAAGCAGCATAGTTGCCACCAATAATCTTGTAAGGAAATAAACAGAAAAACTAAATACTGTCCCTAATTATCCTTGACTAATGATCAGAATCTCATTTTTTTGAGTGCTCTGTGTGTTTAGCCATGAAACATCCCTGCAGTACTGGTTCAGTATTGATTCTGCATAAAAACTACTATCTGAGGAGCCACTTGCTATATTCTCTTATTCTTTGCTTACTTTCCATAATGATTTCAACAATGATGAAGTCCTTGAAATCTGATGAAAACAACATGTAAAATATCAGGTGTCAAATCAGCTCAGCATTTCACCTCCTTAAGCTTGACCTGAAACACAACTTTTGTTAATGGTACAGGCAATTCTGCTTGTAAACTTGTACAAGTTAGACTGAAGAAACATGGAGCACTACAATGGAAGGAAAGGAAACTGGAAGAGTTTATTCATATCATTTAATGCATTTGGATGAGTGCCTTCATCTGTGTGTTTCAGGTCTTGTCATCTGATCATCTACAGCTTGGCTCCTACTCTAATTTTAAAAACATATGTTCTGACTTATACTCAGAAACAATGAAAACTCATGCAAACTTCAAATAGGAATAGATTTAGAGCTGGTTTTATTGGCTTGGGTTTTTTTTAAGCAGATCATCATATTCAAGGCAAAGGTATTTTGCATTATATTATCAATGTGAGTAGGATCACCTTCCTAAGGATTAATGGATTTGCATTGACGAAATACTGCAACACACAAGAGACAATAATTATTGGCCTTATAGTTTATTCTTCTCTCCCTGACATTGCTACCTGCTAGCACTGATTTAATCAATTGTTCTTCTGAATTAAAGTCAGATCAATTATCTCATAGAAAGCTGAGCTTCTTGTGAATCAGTTTTTTGTGAATCAAATTACCTCCTATGTGGGTTTTATCCTGGTACTTTTTCAATCATTCTTGATAAATGAGCAGCTATTAAATTTGGACATATATTTTTACAAATCAGTTGGTAGGCAGGCAACAATAACGATATTAAAAGATTTCCATAGAAATGAGCTCATTACTTCTGTCTGTTTGTGGTGAAATAATTTAAAGTGGGTTTTGCTATGTGTTGCCAATCTGGTAGGCAGAGCTAGTTACAAAAGTGTAATTAATAAATAAACATGGCACAAAATATGGGAGGTTGCATTCTGAACTCCTATTAAGGTCTTGCCTGACCTGCTATAATTGTGTTGTTGGTCTCAGTGGTGATTTCAGCTTAAGGTCAACTAGGTCCTGAGGAAGTGCCTAAATATCAAGTCAGGTATGTAAGCAGGAACCACATAAAGCATGCCTAAAACAAAGATCAGAACATAGCTAATTTGGTCTAGCCAGTGGTAATTCTAAAATACCCAGACTGTTTCGCATTATGAAAAAGAGGTGCACTAGCTCAAGTAAATATTTGCCTCTTCAAACCATGCATTGATTTGCAGCTGCACCATAAATAGTTCTCCTTCATGAATCAAGACTCTTCTGTTTTCTGCAACAAGAGGAATCAACTGAAACGTGCTTCTCGTTACTAGGTTCAAAACCAAAATATAGTATCAAACATTGATTATAAAGCAGACACTACTTCAGTCCTTAGGTTTGCTTTCTTTGGCAAGGTTTGTATTTTAAGAGAGAAAGTAGTAGACAAATGGGGGGGACGTTTACAAACAAGCAAAATAGAAACAAAACCAGTAAGCTACTGTGTAACCAAACACCAATCCCACAAGTCTAGAAGGTCGCCAAATCATAGAATCGTAGAATGTCAGATTGGAAGGGACATCAAGGATCATCTGGTCCTGCCCTTCTAGTTACATTGAATATGTGAGATGACTCAGCACCCCATCAAGCTGAGACTTAAAATACAGACATGCTTCTAAATAAATATTACCATCAAGGTATGTTATGGTATGGATATAAGGTTATGAATGGTATATTACCATCAAAGGAAATACTGCTAAGTGAGAAAAACTGCTAGACTGCAGCCATCGAAGTAACCACTACCTATACAGTTCTCTATCACTTTTTTTCCAGTGCAGCTATGCACTGGAACCCCTCCAGAATTTAGCTCTCTAGACTTATTTGTCATGACATGTCTTAAAAGACTCACACCTGTTCACCCCATGCTCCTTTACCTTCATTGACTTATAATTCTTCTCTGAGTCTTTCTAAAAACTGCTTTTCGTCCTTCAAGCTTTCCATGTCCTTTCTCCAGTCCATATCCTGAATCTCTTCTGTATTTTCTTTTTTAATATTAGGATTTATTTCAAACTCATGTTTTCTAGTCTCTAGTAACTAGATCTCTGCCATGTCTTCCTTAGTCATACTGGCTGATGTTGTCTCAAAAGCCTGATTAGTTCATCTGACTGTCTCCTCTTGTCTCTTGCCTCTACTCACACTCTGTTTTCAAAGTTGATCTATAAAAACATTTTCTTCCTGATTACAGTTCCTAATTTCACTCAGTGCCTGCTATTATTTCTTAATTAACTCTGAAACTATATAATTGAACTTTGTCATATTTCCCAAACATTTGGCAGGAAAGAAGCTCTCCAAATAGACTTGCAGTATAACTGAATACGTCACTGTTAACTACATCCTACCATCCTATCTAGCTCTCTTTCTATCAACATTGACTACATCTTTGTCTTGGCTTAGCTGATAATCTTCTGGGACACGAACACTGCTTTGGTTTGCTATTTGAAGAGCCCTGAAAAGTAGTCTCCAGCTACCCTGAGACTGACAATAGTATAATTAAAAGACACTGTAAGAATACATTAAGGTTTCCGATAGAATTTACCACAATGAACAATGCACCAAGGTGCTTCAAAAAATTGTTCCTTTCCTTAAACTGGAGCTCAGGTTGTCTAAATGTGTCAGTCCTACTGACTTACTAGCTCAGCAACAAAAGGTACGTTTTATTGGAAAAAACCCCAACCAACCAGACAACAAAACTTCTTTACATGGCCCTTCTAAGGTACCTGCTTGCCGGAGTTTGGTTCTGCACAACTCTCATCTAAATCTAAGAGCTAGCTACAACATACAGAGATTTGAAACATCCCTGGGGGTTTCTGTGTTGGCTCAGCTCTCTGTGCTCGCACATTAACCTGTGCCAGATGCACTGACTGGGCTGCCGGTTTGTTTAACATTTGTCACAGAGCTTGAGTTCTGATTACAGACAGCCCTTGTTACCAGACACCTACTGCTTTAACATCAGCAATGAAGATGAATCATTAAAGCAACTTGGGAGCATCAGTGAGCAAGTGCTGAGACAAATATCTGTCTGCTGTGATGGTGTGTGCTGTGACATCTAAGAGAGCACTGCCCTGGGGTGTTCTTTGCATCATCATTATCTCTCTCTCCTCAGCATTTATCACAAATACTGAAACTCTATCCCTGCTATAAGCTTGAAGGGAAAAGGAATTTTGCCTTCCACTTTCCTCCAGCACTCTACTTCTTTTAGAAGATTTTATCAGTTTATCCAGCTTTGTTTACTGGGGTCATTCCTCTGACCTTAGAAATACTGCACCTTTGAGCTTTTTCAAAACAGCAGAAGTTGTTCCAATTTGTGTGATTCATATATTGCCACTCACATTCTGAAGGGTACATATGAAGCCATTGTTGAAATTTCAGCCTGGAGCAATCAGAAGATTACTTTTGACAACAGATAAACTAAGATAGTCTATCTGCAGGGTCAGAAAGCTGACTTTGCAGTTCACTCTTGGTTAAAGATTATTCTTATAACCCTCAGAGACATTCATTTAACGTGGTACTGCTTTTCCACACCTCCACCAAGAAAGGTTTTTCCATACTCTTGCTGACAATCTGATACAAATTAACTGGATAATTTACTTTCTATAGCAGTAGGACTTGGAGATAGTATTTGATGTATTGTGGATAAGCAAAGGAAAATATAGCATCTTTATCCCCATGGCAATTCACAAACTTTAGAGCAGACAACTGGAGAAAAATGATTCAAAAAATCACAGTCCATGTTCCATTTCATGCAGATCTGTCAATCCTATTCTTTGCAAAGAGGGCTTTAGAAAAAGACTTGCTGAGCTACCAAGTATGTTTACTTCAGATCCTGTATCACTAGACAGTGGCTGTGAGTTTGGGGGCTGTTTCCAGACAAAATGTACTGCAGCAGACTTCAGCCACTTTCCTCCTCCAAGGAAGGTGAACCTGCAGTCGGACCAGGAGGTTGCTCAGTATCCTAGTCCACTGTACATTCCCCAACAATTTAAAGAGATTTGTATTCCCCTTTCAGTCTGTGAATTACCTTTCAGGCAGTGTACTGTTTTATCTGAATGGACAACTCTTACCTGATACTGATGCTCTGTGCCACAGCCTAACATCTTGAAGTGTGTGCCTATTCAAATGATATCTGATGACATAATTCATAGGTAGAATTATGAGCAAACATATAAGCAGAGATGGGTTTGTAGCAACACCCACTTCTCTAGCTATCATCAGGAATATTTCTTAGGAAGAAAAAAAGGAACACATTTCAAAACTGAACAAGGTGCAATGGAGGTAAATTAAATGCAGATGGCAAGATGTCACAATCTTTATAAACAGTTGTTCAAATGTAAACATGATATCCTAGTCATCATGTTCCAAAAATTACTCCTTAAGTTAGACCAGAATCCTTAAGTTAGAAATCACAGACGTGGTTTCAGCAAGTTGGAGTGAAGCTGAAGCTTGCTGTAAACTCCCTCGGACGCTTGCTCTGAACCAACAAGGGAAAACACGTTCTTCCCTCTGCCTTCCATTTAGATTCTCAAACACAGGGTTTTTTAGTGCTTGGGCATTCCAAATTTGAGAGTTTTGACCTAAAGTCTTCTCAACAATATAACTTCTGCATTTGCCGATTCTGCAATGATCAATTTAAATTCTCCAGAAAAATGTTTTTAAGAAAAGAAAGCTACATTAAGCTTTTCATTAAGAAAAATGAAGCTACATTAACACTGTGTTAAAAGATTGCCACCTACTGGGCATCTCATCCGCCTCCGGTAAAAAAAAGGCATGGAGTGGTAAATAAGTAGGTGTGGGAAAACTGAAAAAGCCTGCATTGCAGGAAAGCTAAAACTGGAAAAAAACGAAAAAAAGAAAAAAGAAAAGAAAAAAAGAAAAAAGAAAAAAAAAATCATTCATAGTTCTATGTGCTCCTTAAGATCAGAGTCTGGAAAAAGCTGCTGTCTTCTTTCTTTTCTGCTAGTTTTCTCACACATCCTTTTAAATTTTGTATTAGTATCAGCAGCAATATCCATGTTTCATGAGCACTTATTTTTCACGTTCTCCTCTTAACTCTTCCTCTGCTGGTGCCTATATTCCTGCTGAGAAGGTTGCATTTTAACAATCTGCTCACCAGTTTGTTCTGCTCTCTTTTAAATTAACAGGCACTGTCCAGGCTTCCCACTGAGAGCAATTAAGACACAATATATGCACATACAAGCAATCATGATGGGATTAATATCATGATTCAGGGAAAAATCAGACAATGCTTCAGGGTCTCCTTGGTATGTGGTCAAAAAGAGAAGTTAAAAATTCGGTTTTAGCTTTGGATTTATCTGTCCTGGTTTTGTGAGATTATCTCAGCCCTGCAGCTTAATTCTGCTATACTATATTCTGCTTCAACTATTGGTTTTGGGGGTTATTTAAAATATTGTTTTTAGTGGGAAACTATCAGGTACATAGGAAGCTCCTTTTTTATATTTAATAAGCATTGTAGCTGTAGAGTTCTATCAGAAATGAAATTCAGAACTGGTATGAGTTAATAAAGCCACAAAGAATAAACATAAACCTTCAGAAAACTGTAGAGCTCTTCTTCAGTTTGTCAAGTCAGAGGACTAAAAAAAAGAGGTCCGCATTCTCATTTACCATTGATACCAATTATAGTATTGTAACAGATTTAGCAGACTTCAAAACAAACATCAATTACATTTATACCTACTGTCTCTAGACTCTTTAGCACTTTATTGCAAAGGGACCTCAATTATGTAAGTAGCCTGTAATTCTTTGGATTAGGTCTCATTCTGATTTTCACTATGATCACTCTTCACTTCATTGACAATACAAGGAGGACACCCTAAGAACCAACTGTTTTAGGGAATTAAGGGTTATCTAATATGTGTGATGTATAGAGAACCATAGGGTTGGTTTAGGTAGTTTTAAAACCTATCACTATGCATACTAAAAGTATCCTCTTTTTTTTTTTTTTGTAACTGGAAGTATTTGGTGCAGTAACTAATGTGGTAATCACTGATATGCTTTCTGTCCATCAACAGAGTTTGGTCTCACCCACATCAGGATGAGCCTGCTCACATCCCACTCCATAGAAACTCTGCTGGTTTTTACTCCATTTCCATTTGCACAGCACAATAGTTTGTGCTCAATGAGCACCTGGGTGCCAGTGAGTCAAACCCACACTTTAAAGTCATGCTGACATAGTTTTCATGCCTGTGACTCTTAAAAGAAACAATTATATTACAAAAATCTCAGAGCATGTCTACATAGTAGAGGGACAAGCAGTCTGAGAGTGGGGCAGGATGCCCCACGGAGAGTGGCACTAAGGCAGCCTGAGGCAGTGAGTGGAGAGCAAGAACACAGTCTGCTTTTGGATGATACATCAGCCTGGCAACACCACCTCGAGCCCTCCATGGCACCAGAGTGAGCCCACACAGTTCACAACACCAGGACTGCAACAGGCACATCCCTCTCCCAAATATCCACCTGGCTAGAGAAAGCAAAAAAGCTTGCTGGCATCTACCTTCCCTGGATTACTGTTTCTTAAAGAAATGGTGTAATTTCTGGTATTTAGCAGGTGAATTGCTAAATCTACTCTGAGTTTCAGTTCCTTTGGCATGATTGGGGCTTTCAGTCTTCTTTTTCTGTCTCCCATTTTTGGATGTGCTTGGATACCTTCTTTCCAGGCCACAGTAATTCCTCAGCCATAGAAAAAAACCTAGGTTGCAATACACCTTTGGAGATAACCTAGTAACTCTCCCACCAAAGGCATGGATAATTTCAAAGTTAGATCTGGTTATTCAAGGTCATACTCAGGCTAGTTCTGAATTTCTCCATGGACAGAAATTCCACAGCCTCTCTGGGCAATCTGTTCCAGTGTTTCCATTCATCTGCTGGCTTACAATTTGTATCTGACTGTGATTTAGAAATTCCCCCAGTACCACGTGATTAACACTATCCATTTTTAATATCATTCAGTATGGTAAGGGAGTAATTTTACTGCTATTTCAAGACTACTCTTCTTCGATATATTTTGTAGAAATTACACGTCAGCAAGCATTCTTTAAAGACTGCCTTCTGCATAAAGTGTTGCTCTTTGTCCTTTCCAGCACCAAATTATGCATCTAACGCAATGACTATGCTTGTTGGAGAGAGCTTGGAAGTGATGTCATTTATCATAAGTGGGTTGTTTTGTTCATGTATCATTGCGTGATTGTCCTTGTGTTGATTTGTTCCTGATTCATTGCCTCAAGGATCCTTAATATCTATGCATACAAGGAATACCCTATCATTTCTCTTCTCCACTGCCATCACCAAATGTACCATTTCCCATGGCTTCTTCACTTTTCTAATTAGTGTCTTCACTGCCAAGGGGCTTAAAGTGGAAAAAAATTGCTATCCCAGTGCAGTATGCACTGCTGGTAATACCTTATAGCTAAATTTTGCAGCAAGCAGTTGACATCATCTGTCTTCAAACAAACATGGAAAGAGAATTAACACAGGCCTGCTGGGCTACATCTTTTTCCAGATTTCACTGCTCTTAATGCAGTTATGAAATGCAATGAATAGCTAAAATTTACAGCCAAAATTAATTCTGCAGGAGTGCAGATACAGGGATATCTGGACACTTAATCGTATCCTTGTATTTTTACCTACATAGAATAAATGTTCTCATATCCTACTAGCTTTGTTTTGTGCCACAGGTTCGAATTTTCCTGTATTCAGTCCCCAAAACTGTAACCTAATATTGACCTTAATGTTTATGGCCACTTCTTAATTTCTTTGGAAGTTCTGTATCTCCCCAGAGACATTCTTCAGCTGCACACATTGAAGGCTCTGTTCTCCTCAGTTTGCTTTGCAGTATTTAAAATACATCTTCTCAAACACCTGCTTTCATTTTTCATTGCATGATGCTTCCACACTCATTGGTAATTTGCTGGGGTTGGGCCTCTGCTGTATCCTTCTCTTCTAATGGGAACTCTGGTTGCTGACCACCCACATTTTATCACCTACAGCAACATTACCAAGATATCCTCATGTCTGCTCTGTCTCTCTTTTAGTCTGGACATTCTAGTGGTATTTTAGGATGTTCAAGTGTCCTCCATGAATATAGATGCTTTTATTGGGTTTTCTTACCTCTTCCTGGTAAGCACTGGTTTTCAGGTATCAGTTTGCCCCTCAATATCTAACTTTTCAAAAACTTTGTCCTCCTATGTTTTCCAACTCTAACTCCACTAGTCCTCAGTACTAACTCCTAATCCCAGTTTCAGTATCTCTTCGATGTCTGAAACCATTCCCATTTTCCCACACTCCACACTATTTATATGTCTTCCTGCTCCTCCTTCATGCTTGTTCTGTCTGATCTCAGGCAGCATAAACCACCTTACATTACCTCAAAACAGGCTGCAGACTCTGGGAAGATGAGGATCTGTGGGTGTGCTCTTACACAAATGACAGAAGGTTCAAGTGACAGAAGGTTCAGTCTTGACTAAGAAACCATTGACTGCCAAGTCCATTTTCCACAGCATAGTAGCACAGGAACTTCTCAGAGAAAAAGACAGACCAAGGCTTGAAGAGATACGCAGAACAATATAATCTGCACTGCACAAGATTTTCAGATACAATTAAAACTATCAGGCTAAAATTTTCCACATTCAATTTGATGGATTGAAGATGGAGGCACAACTTTCTTTTTTTATATAAGTATGCACTGTGAATAAGGCTTTATTCTCTCTCAGTATCTCTTCCAGACTGTTGCATCCTTGCCTGTCCAAGGAGCCAAGGAGTTGGATACACATTGCAGAGTTCTAGAAACTTATTACATTTTGGTGCATTTGTTTGAATTAAAATAGTATTTTTCTATAAATATTTTTTTTTACATAATTGAAATTCTCCTTATATGCAAAAGTATTTTTGTAATGACAGTAAAACCGTGTATTTTATTAAGAAATGTCTGCAATTCATTAATGTTTCCTTTTCATGAAAAAAACATGAACATTTTCAACAGTAAAATTAGTTCTGAAATGCATTCTATAAATTCTACACTGAAGTAACTGGCCTAACCACAAATCATTACTTAGAGAAACCTCTTACCAAACATATTCTTTAACGTAGTATGAGGCATGGCTGCAACATATTCAGTGACCTGCACTGAAGTAAATAATATACCAGCCATATGTTGCATAGTATTTACCTAAGTAGAAAAATCATAGGCTACTGAAACATTGTTCCAATATTTTGCAAGGGTATGAAGACTTCTTCAGTTAACAGTCAAGATTCCACAGGACCCTTTCTGTGAAGAGGGCACACATACCTCCTTCTGGTTTAACCATACTAATCTCTCATGTTCTATAGGCCACTCACACCTACTTCTTTTCCTCCTGTACAGGTGAGGCTGCTACATTTTTCAGTATGGACTAGTTTAAATAAAAAGACTTGTGTCATTTCTATTACTGTGCAGACAACCCAGACAGCTATAGCAATGTCAAAATGCTGGAATGGGCTTCAATTTTTAGTTTGTATGTAGATGTCAGACATTAATAATTTCAGATGATAGATGAAAGAGGAGAAGTGATAGCGTTGTATGGTAACTTCCTAAATGTTTTTCCAATTATGACCTCTGATTACATTAGGCATTTCATGGGATAAACACAAAACACTGCCAATCTTTATTGCTAATAAAGTCAGAAGGCATTTATTTAAACACTTGCAGATCTAAATATATCTTTTTTATTTTCAGTGCTGAAATTACTCTGGTCCTTACAAAGCACATACCATCAAATACCATGAAACAATAAAAATGAAAAATACATAACAAACCACAGAGTAGAAAACACTGGGTTTGCTTTATCTGTGAGAACATATGGTAACAATGATTAATATTTATTACTTGATTCTGCTTCCACCCCACATGTACTTGGCAACATTTGAACACAGAGGAAAATATCCCATTGTAATGCAAGCATTTCAAGGCCTTAAATGAGTCAAGCCTTTGAGCAGCCTGTAGTGAGGCTGTAAGAAAATCAAAGGAAGTCTCCTCATACCCTGTTTGCTCCCCATCACTGGATCTTCCTCAGATCCAGGGTTTAAAGAATTTGCTAAACTCTAAGCACTTTGAGTCTGCATGGTCAGAAGAAGCACATGATCAGCTGTCTATAGGTTGCTCTCTCCATGGATCTTCTTAAACAGCCTGCAGCAAAGTTAAAGCCTTACTGGAGATGCTCTAAACTGGTCAGACTGAACTACTCTTTCCATCAGTCTCACACTAATCCCATTTTCCCTTTTCCTTTGTTTGAAATACAGTTGTTTTAATAGTTGCAATATAAAACATTAAAATTGAATAATCCACTTAAAAATCTGCATAAGTGACTAAACCAGTACCAGTGATCTATCTTATCAATACACTGCATATGTGATATTAAACACTGGAGTGTAAATGAAATTTCCCTTGCTACAATATATGTAAATGGAAGACAGTGTTGTCTATTAGTTAATTAGTCATTTTGTAATGTAACTTTCCAGAAGGTCATCTCTACCACTAAATGCACAGGTGCTGATAGCATCCAAAGCATCTATTTCTCCTGAGTTCTGCTTTTTCTGCAAACCTTTTTCTTCCCTAAATTGTTTTGTTCTTTGATGTAATTGCTGCATCCCATATCCTTCAGTCTTCATAGTGTTTCCACCCCAGAAGCAACAGCACAGCTGAGGATAACAGCAGCAAACCGACCCTTCACCTTCTGTATTTTGGGGGGAGTAGGGATTTGGAGACAAAAGAAAATAAGGATCCTGTCAGGAGATGGACTGACTGGTGAGAACTAAAGGAGTTCTTACCAGGAGAAATCTAACTTTTAGTCACATAAGGAAACTCATCAGTCTGAGATACTTTTCTCTGCCAAAGCCAAGGAAAAATAATGAGCTTGCCTAACCAATTAAAGATGCAATTCCTCTCCTGTACTTTGGTATTGAAGCCTGGAGTACAGCATGTTTAAGAGCATGAAATACTCACACCCACAGGGCATTTCACAATGCTAGTTTGGAGAGAAACCATCATGACAATCTAAAGATCATCAAGTATCTTTTGTTGTTCATTGTAATCCAGTGGACAAGAGATGGAAGCCCATAACAAATCAAGAGCTGTAACTTTGTGGGACATCATTTATTCCTCTTCTGGGAGGAAGGATACTTGTCCCTCCAACAATGCCTACCATCTGCTTGCTAACTGACATACAATAAATTAAGCCATCATAGTTTAGTGATGAAAAAGGAGTGCAATGTAAGAGAAGGGCCCAGGCAGTGAGGAAGCAGATGCACTTCTAAAGGTAACTACGACTACAGCATACAGGCTGCAGACTAAGGCTACAGGTAATCAAGAGTACGTGCATGGAGCCAAACAGAGAAAAAGAAAGCTGAAGCCACTCTCATGGTGACAGCTCTGCAAAAAAGAACATAGCCTGGGAAGATGCAAACAGGTTCTGTACTGAAGGCAGTGTGTGAAGCATCATCAGTTTGGTACTGTGTCATAACAGGGATAAATTTAAAAAGGAAAATACCTTGTGGGGGGTCACGTTACTTCTTCACAGATCACTTAAATCAAGATAGATTGATTTGCTACAGATAACTGCTCTGGCACATGTAACCTGCAGGGAAGATCCAAATACAAACAATATCAATGAAATAAAACTACCTGTGCTACCTGTGATTTTTTAAGCAGTTAACACTCATTACAAGTATCAGCTGGAAGGAAATCAAATCTAAAGAAAATGGAATCATCCATCTGCATACACCACAGCTGAGATGCTACAGTCACATGAGCCTTTTCATGTTTGAGCACACCCCAGTGCTGCCTGAGAGAAACAGAAGTGGCTAATTCACTCTATGAATTTACTCAGTCTTTGATTACCTTTCTCACTCTTCCATCAAGCTCTAAACACTGTCACGGATTTCAGCAATTTTTGTTATGTGAGGAACAAAAACTAAGTAAATATTTCACCATAAAAAAATACATGCAGAAAATTCAGTTAGCCTTTTAAGAGACACTGTGCCAAAGGTGGAGTCTCATTCCTGTAACTAATAAAGAAGTAAACCAGAAGCTTAGTTTCTTTTTCTTTTACAAGTATATCTCAGCACAATCATAACCTTAGCCTTGACATCTTTTCAATAGCAACACTGCTTTCAGAAGCATTTCACATTATTTAAGAGATATTTTTGTCAGCATAGTTCTAAGACAACTCTGAAGACACAATTAATCTTTATTCAAGCAGTCTCCAAATATGTCTGTGAACTCACTTGGCACTGACTACAGAAGTGTCCGGTTTCTAGGACAAAACAGAATAAAAATATGTTTTTTTAATTGCGGACAGGTAGCTTGGCACTTTCCAAGAAGAGAAAGGCATTTCAAACACCTGCTTTTGAATAACTGTAATTTTCTAACCTGAGTTTTAGCTCATGCTAACGATGAAATCACAAACTAAAGCTAACAAGTCAAAGCCACCAACAAACTTGCATACTACCTTTCTGCTCCTTTGGAGTTGTCCTGGTTTGGGCCAGGATAAAGGTAGTTATCTGTCTTGTACTTTTGCTTTCAGCTAAGTCTCTTGTAAGTAGCTGCACTTGCTGAAATTAACAGCAAGTTTCTCAGACAGTGTGGGTCTAGGACTAATAATGCTCAATGTTTATAGTTACAGCTAGAGACTGGTATGCAGAGCCAAGGACACTGCTCAGCTCTGAACTGAGCATTTTGCCCTCCAGAAGGAAAGGAGTAAAAAGGTCCCACCTGAAGCCTTCCTTTGGGGAGGCACAGACAAGATAGAGAGCCAAAATTGACCAAACAGAGTATTCCATCCCATACACGTCATACTCAGTATAAATTTAAGGGCTCACGAGGGTCAAACCCCTTCCTTCTCTTCCTGCTTCCCTTCCTCGCCTGTTCCCGGTTTTGCTTCAGCATCCTGGGAGGATTCCATCCATTCCTCTGCCTGTGGTCCTGATCCATGCCAGCCTGAATCTGTGTGTTCCTGCCTCCAGCTCCCGACTGCTGCCGACTCCAGGATTCCAGCCTGGACTTTCCCAGGGCTGCCCTGCAGCCTCGGTGGTGATGTGAGAGTTATTGGGGGGAAAGGGGAGGAGGAACGTGGTATCAATTTTCCTGTATATTTGTATATATATTTAGTAATTTTTCTTATTTATCATTACTGTTTCATAAAAGTTTTGTAGTTTAGTTTCCAACCCATAAGCCTCTCTCCCTTATTCTCTCTCCTTTCTTTATCAGGGAGGAGAGGGGGATTAACAGAGAGCATCTGCCAGTGTTAAACCATGACAGGAGTACATACTGCTGCTAGACCTACCATGGATATAGTATAGTGAAAACACAGATCCAAAAATTCAGATGCTATTAATCTAAGTCTTGGTAAAAATGAATAATATTCATCAAAATCCACAGACAATGAGTGATATAGTTCTTACATACACAGCTGGGTATGACCAAGCAAGAAATTGTTTTTTAACCAGCATCACATGAAAGTGCCAACACTGAAATGTAACACAGGAAAATTAAATGTATTCCTATTACCAATAGTACTAAAAGTGTGGTGTAAACAGTGAATTCTGCCAAATCTGTGCCAGGTCCTTTATTAAGTATACATGAAGCAAATGATTAAAAAGTCAAGGTATAGAAGCTTATTTTTAAACAGATACCATACCATGCCCTTTACAGAATCACAGAGGATTATTGAGAAAATGACAGAAGTACTGCAATCGTATCAATGTGAAGTTGTAGTGAAATGAGGCACCAGCCAGGTGCTGCTAATCAGCAGGCAGTGGGTGTGAGCCTGCATTCAGCCCACCTGTGCCTGGTTAGGGCTGGCCCCAACTGCGCAGGAGCAGGATCAGGAGGCCAATAAAAGCTGTGGCCTGGAGCATACTGGGGGCTCATTACTGGGAAGGCAGAGGAGAGGTTGGTTGAGTCTGGAGCAGTAGCACCAGTCCAGGCCAACTAATCCTGAAGGCAACAGCTTCTGCTAGGGCACCTGTTTGACCTCAGAGCGTCGTATCCTAAGAGAAGTTTGTCTTGCAACATGAAGTTAGGTAAGATGCACTTGCATAAACTGCATTTTTCAATTTGTGTTTGGCATGTACAGGTAAGAACACCAGTTCCATCAGTCAGCTCCTCCCTGCAGGTTCCCTGGGTCTCAGGTTAAGCTGCTGCTTGCAGTAACCCACCTTTCAGGACTGCAATGCTTCAGTAGACAACATGCTAAAAGCATTATTATTCCACCTTTTCACTGTATGATCTGAATTCAGAAGGCATTTGGGGAACCATGGAAAAATTAATGGCAGCATGCCTATGATGGACTTTATATCTACTTTCATTACCAGTGCATTTTCTTATGAACCATGTCTGATGACTCCACTTTATGTCTAAATACTTCTTGTTCTTCCCTAGTTAAATGGTAACTCTTGTCATTCATTCATACAAGGCAGCACAGGCATCAAATGGAGCTTGCTACTAGAGGGTAAATAGCACCCCCAGATCTTCCATACCCAGGGGATCCATATCCTTAACCACAGGTCACCTCTAAAGTGTGGAGCCACCCAAATGGTTTACAGGTGAGGGAAAAGCATGCTCTTGGTTTGTAGTAGAGTAGCATAGTGAAGTGAAGGTAAAACTCCTTCACCGTCTGTATTATCTCGATTAAAAAGGTGTCCAGCTGAAACATGCCCATAAACACAACCTTCAGCATGGCATGGATTTTCCATTTGTGAATACCAAGCCCAGTGTTAGCAGTCCTGCTTATTGACTGAGACATGGCCATTATCTCTGCCATTGTAATTTTGTATTAGCTAGTTCTCCATATGAGCAATTCAGTGTGTCTCTCTATTCCATAGGCAAAATCAGTTCAGATTTTATTCAGTACAAAGAACAGTTTTAAAAACAGTCTTGCATACAGATTATCCATTCTTTCCACCTGCCAAAACTCACTATCAAAACCTATGCAATGGAGCATAACTGTAATAAAAATAACAAAAGGCTTCAGCAAAAAATATCTAGGGAATTTCACTCCAAGCAAAATGTTTTGTTTTATAATTAATGATGTTATTTAGATGTGTGAACTTTCAGAGTTGCTTCTCCTGTTTCAGAAGAATGAGAATTTCCTCACACCTAGGCTTTCTCTGCACCAGAACTACTCACTACAGCATCTGCAGCACATTCTCATAGAAAGCACCATCCCTGGAACACAGAACTGTGCAGAGATAACAGGGCTCATCTTGAAGCAGTCATTTCAGGTACCCAAAGCAGCAGTGTCAGGTAGGCATAGCAGCCATACAGAGACCTGTGCTTTGCTTCTCAGGACTGGGTGACAGGGGCATGTGTTGTACTCATGTAGCAGAGGCTTCTAACAGTTATCTGGAGGGCTACTGGTAGTAAACATTGAGTTTAATACTGAAGTAAACAAGATCAGAGGGATATAAGGTCATTAATTTCCTGGGTACTATTATCAAGTATTTATCACATTCAGTCTGATTAAAAGTACTCAGTGTACCCTTACTAAGTATGGAGTACCTGGGCTTCAGATCTACATCATTTGTTGGCCTACTACACGGCCTTCAGCAAAATGCCTTAGTCTTTCTTGACTATGTACATCACAAACTTTTTAAAAGAGTGAATTTTACTCTGCACTTACAGTTCTAGGCAGAGACCTGACTGGATACCACTCTAACACAAACAGGTTGAAAGTGCTTGGCATAGGACAGGATTGCCCCTGAAAAGCCCAAATATGATCTGTGCTAGCATTAATATGAGATTCAGTGTTGACTTTGATGGCAAAAGTTAGGACCCTAACATCAATTACCAGAAATGAAACAAAACTGACTCAACCAGCTTACTAATATGTAGAACCAATGGCATTTCCAGAACTGGATTTCATGATACTTGCTAGTGAAACTTTCAGTCAAATGTAGTTCAATTACTTAGTTGCTTGTTTTGCCAAAAATTCTATTTGCATGCATAATTTTTTTAAATACAGCAGAGTATTTTCTATAATGAGTTTCAGGAACTCATTATATGCTCATTATATGCTCTTTCTATATAGACTCATTATATGCTTGCTCTTCTTCAATTTTCACTTATACAAAACTAGTGAAAAATATTGGCAGCTATGCTGGTCATGCCAATATTATTATATAGCAGCACTTGTAAGTGTCCATTTAGCTTCTTACAGGTCCATAGATACTGATTTAAATTTAACATATAATAATAACTGGCTAGTTTTTAAACATTATTCCATTCTACTTTGATATGGAAGAGAGCTGGAAGAAAAACAATACAGAAAAATACTTTGTAGACATTGTTTTCATCTTTAATGAAAACTTTCACCTTTTTCAGATGGTTTTCAAAACTATTGTGCTACAGGCATTAAAAAAATTGGCTTTCTAAACTGGCTTTAGTCAGTTTATTAAGCTAATCCTTGTGAATACATTATTCGGCAATATTTCAACAAGTTTTTCAGAATGAGGCTTCTGTTCATCTCCAGTTAAAGGTTGTGAGCTGCAGAGAACTAAGCTGTAACATAGATTTTTTGTTTACTTACATCTTTATAGTACATCAAATATCTAGCAGTTTATTTGTGAACTTCTTTGACATAAGCAACATGATCTGATAACATTCCTCCCATACTGTCTGAATGCTTGTTAAAATATGGTACATTTGCAAACTGAAATGTAATTAATTTATAATGAATTCTGATCAAACTGCCTATAAAAATTAGAGTACGGGAAAAAACTGAATCACCTACTCCTCTTGAAAGCAAAATACAGTTCATTATTTATAGTTGTTCTTAAAATACTAAGATCTGTGTGGCCTCTTACCCACGGTGATAAAACAGTCCTACAGAGAGTAGTTAGAAGTGCCATTGCTGCCTAAATTTAAACACTGCCACTTGAATTACTAATCAAAGTTTGTTGGCACTCACTGTGAGCGATAACTAAGACCTATAGTGAAGCTCACTTTTTGGAGGGCTTAATTGGGATTTTGCCACTGATCTTAATGGGGCAAACATCTACTTAAGATTTATAAAGTTAGCATACTTTACCACATGCTGATAGGTACTGAAACCCAATGTTTCAGTTCATTCAGAGTAATTTCATGTCAGCCAGCATATCACAGCCATTGTAAGCAGCAGAGAGGGAACTTAGCAAAGGTAACATACTGATAAGGACTGTCAGATGTTTGAAGAAATTAAAAGGAAACATTAGCTCTCCTATATTTAATTTACCTAGTTGACAATTATGCTTAGGATTCTGAGTGGTGAATTAAAATCCCTCTTCAGCATGAGACCACCTGCAGTCAGAGCTGTTGGTAGCAGAGAAATATTACCCGGGTCAGCTCTGAAACATTCAGCCCTAGAGCAGTGCAAGGGACCTTTCCACAGACCAAACACAAGGGCTGCCCATCACCATCCTAGTAATGCTGGAGGGGAAAAGCAGCAGAAGCAAGAGCTTTATGTCATTCAGTGACTTCAAAAATACACAGGCATTTTAATGCAATGGCTTGATTAATTCTAAACTCCCTTTAGCCAGACTATTAACTCTATTTGTTACAGGGAAAGTGCACAGTCCTGGAAAGAATATCACATGCTGTATTAGCCTTATGAAATTCAAGTGGTAGATAAAAACACAGCAGGAACGCACCTGTTAGATATTGACAATATTGACTTCAAGAGGTCTGGTGATACACATCTTTGCATTTACTCTTTTTTATGAATGATTTTTTCATTCATCACTTCAGATGCAATTGACACTTGGTAACTAAAATAAAACATGAGGTTTTCTCTTTTCTTTACAAATTGTCAACTACCTTAGCCTTGTCAAAAAGCCTGCAAGAATGAAATCAATATAGCAATTTAAAGACAGAATTGGCAGGCATTTATATTGTATTTGGACACATGCAGCAAATACTCTCATACATCAATCTATCGTCATCAGTGGCAGTATCCTGAAACCGACTAATGTTGTTTTAACATTTGCAGTGTCAATTAGGTACCGGTATCTGTCCGGCAGATGAAAAATAACACGGAAACAGTACCTGGCATTCATGAGAAGCATACACTAGTGACTCAGGTATCATTTAACTGCCCTGTACTTACAGGACGGAGCACAGCTATTCTCTATCATCCATACCGTGCCGACACCGATCTGCTCGCCGGTGCAAAAGCGGCGGTAGAAGCCCCGGGATTCACCGTTCTCCGTCACCCGCGGAGCCCCCGCCCCGGGCGGGCCGCTCCCGCCGAGCCCCCGCTCGCCCCTCTCCCTGAAGCCACCGCCGGGACCACCGCACCCCTGCGCCCCTTCCTCCGCGGTCGCTTCCGCGGGGCAGAGCTCTTAACACTCCCCTTCTTTTTTCCGTTTCCCTCCTCTATTTCTGGCGGCGGTGCCAACCAGGGTCTGTCCCCCGGGTCGCCTTCTCTCCGCCGCTCGTTGGACCTCCCGCGGTTCTCCCTGCCGGGGCCGGCGGGCAGGCGGCGAACTTGCCGGAACTTACGGTGGCAGCGCTGCCGGAGCTGGCGCGGAACCTTCCGCAGCCTCCCGTCACCTCGAGCCACCTCCGCGGCGGTTCGGAGCCCGCACCGGTGCGGTCCGGACGGCTCGTCACTTCTCGGAGGGGCTCATGGCGCCGTCCGCTCCCTGACACATGCCCTGTGGGTCCCCGCGTCCCGGAGGGGGCGGACGGGCCGAAGACTTCAGCCAGCGCACGGGCAGACACTGGTGAGGGCCGAGCCCCTCCGGCGGGGCTGTGCCTTGGGAAGCATCTGCCTGCCCCCTCCCACGGCGCTCCTACCCCACGCTCCCCCCGGGGCGCCGGCGGAGCTTCGCGCCGACGTCGGCGCGGGGCGGACGGACGGAGAGCGCCCGGCGGCGGAGCCTCCCCCACGCCCGCCTCCCTCAGGCTCCCGGCCGCCTGCTGCCGGCGGAGAGGCCGCGCAGGAGCCGCCGCTGCGCTGACGGGCGGGGCGGTGAGGAGAGGGGGACCGCTCGCCCCCGCGGAGGAGGTGGCGGGAGCAGGACCCTGCCCAGGACCGAAAGCCCCTTCTCCCCCTGCCCCTCCCCGGGGGTCCTCGGGCCTCCGACCGGGCCCTGCCCACCTTGAGGGTGCATCACCTCGGGGCACCCCGTGCCCCTCAGCGCCGGCTCCTCCAAGAAGCGCGGGTCCTGCGCGCCCACGGGTCCGGTCGGAGCCCCCATAACCCTCCTTCTCTTCTCGGAGAAGTTCCTTAGACCCGACGTTTCGGCTCCATTTCGGGCACCTTTCGGGAGAACTGGGGGCAGGGAGGGCGAGACCTCGCCGCTCGGGCACCGGAGCGGGCGAAGCTCTTCCCCGACCGTGGGGCATCAGCAGAGCCCGGGCTGCCGGGGTGCGCCCTGCCTGCTCTGGGGATGCAGCCTCGCCTTCCTCTGTCTGCTCCCTCTCCTCCTCGGCTCTTCTAGCTTGAGTGAACCATTTACCTACCGTCCATCGAGCTGGGGAAGACCAACGAGGGCTGGCCGCAGCATTCACAGGACGGCAAAGTCACGGAAATTATCGTTTCTGCTCCAGAAGTTATGTAAAGGCTTTAAACAGCAGGAGAGGCTGAGGAAGACCCAGTCCTGAGCCCCCCTAGTCTCCTCAAAAGAGCAGCCCCCTGCCACTCGAGTATCCAGAGACAACTGCGCCAACACCCCCTACGTTGCAGGAGAGCAAGTGCATGAAGTGTTGCAAGGGAGGACTTGTCTGCCGTGACTGCTCTGAGCTGCCCAATATTTAAATATCCGTAGAGTCACAGTAAGGCTGGGAGAGTGAGAAAATGTATGGTGATTGCACCTCTGCACTCCTGCCAAATTTCAGTGAAGACAGCAGGTAGTAGGGTGTCTTCCCAGCAGATGGAGTCAGGAGTTAAACAAGCTTGCTAAAAAGGTACCACCACCAGGCTAAGAATAGCTTTCTTGCTTCCTATCTCTGCTCCAAGGACGTTTATGCCATCAAATAAAGAGCTTTGATACAGCTTTAAGTTATCAGGGTTCGTGCTGAATAGAAAATGCTATTATTTAAGTGCTTCTCATGTGGTTTTCTGCCACATACTGTGTTCTCTTGCAGACTACACTCAAATTTAGCATCCTGCCCTTCTGATACTGCTCTGCATGCAAACCCTGACGACTGCCTTTCTGCCTACTTGCTCATAGCTCGGGCTGTGCTGAGCAGGGAGGGAGAGGAGCAGGGGAGCTTAGTGCTGAGAAGGAGGTGCTGGGTTGGGCACTCATCAATTTCCAGGAAAAAGTAATGTCTTGCCACTTTTTTTCGGCAGCCATTTAAAAGGTTGTCTCTAGATATTATCATCAAATAAATTTGTCTTCCTTAGGATATACTGGGGTGAGGATGGAAAGGAGGGAAGATAATAATTCTAAACACTCGAGGAATACTGACTGAGGTAAATGACTATCCCTTTAACCTTCATGGCAGGTTTCCCCCATGACTCTTTACAAAGATAGCAAGAAGAATGAGTGGGAGCTGCTTTTGTGAGCTCTCATAATGCCACAGTTAATTCATGGTACACAGCTTTCTTTAGCAGGAACAGGGAAGTTAGGGGAGTTTTTCATTAGTTGCACTGGGTCTGGAGCCATGGAGCAGCACCTGTAAGGACTGGCCACAGTTATGTCACTCTCATATTCCAGCTGCCCTTAGGTGGACTCAGATGAATCTCCCATGCCTGGAATGTCTGTGGGAGAGGAACTGCTGAGAAGTAAAACCCTAAGATGAAGCCTAGAGAGAATTCTCTCTTCCTGGCATTGCAGTAATAAGTTCAAAGAGAAAAAAAGAAAGAGCTTTTGTTATATCAGATAGCCTGGAATATTTTTATTTCAGATATTTTAGAGCAGGAGTTAGTGAGGGGATCAGCAATTAAGTACAGATTGCCCTAAAAGATACAGAAAGCAGATGAACTACGCAAAGGCAGGTGATGCGCTGTTTACCAGCGGTTTCTTCCATAGTCCACCCATTTAGGGTTTTTGTGTGGTGCTGGGCTAATACTGTTATTTCTACGTTGGGAAAGCATCATATTCTCAACCACTGTTTTTATACTTATTTCAAAACAGATTTTGTCATCTCTATGAGCAGGAAATTGCTTTTGTTTCTCTATTTTCTTACTGGGTAGTGTTCATCTGCTGAGGTATAAATCTGTCATCCCATAATCTGGAAATAGCTTTTCTAAGGTTTGGGTATTTTTTTTTATAAACTCCCGTTTTGTTAACCATTACCTTGCACACAGAAGTGACCCTTCCTGATTTGTTCTGCTAGAAGCAATTCCATTGTGCCCCATGGGATTGCAAGCATGAGTAGTTACTATTCAGCATGCATGTGAAATACTGTCCAGGCCCGTAAATAACCCCTGGAAAAAGGTTATTAACTGTACCTTGATAGTTTTATTTGTGTTTGTGCTCATAAGTCATTATGACACTTGGACTTCTGTGCAAGAGGAGACTGAGGTTTGTGTTGTGAGGTTATAGCATTGCTTCATACATGAAAAGTTAAGAAAGTCAAAACCTAGTTGCAGGATTTCAGTGATTTCATTCTACTACGAAGGGAAACATTTTTGCACATACATGTTTCTGTTGTTTGTCGCATTTACACCATCTTTTTTTTTTCCTTAAATATATTTTGTCTAACTTTAATGGTAATACAAGTAAGGATGCCACTTGTGAATCAGACACTGTCCTAATTTTGTTTGTCAGGTGCAGAATTTGAAAAAAAAATTCAAGTCCTGAGCTGGACCTATAAATGTTAAGCTAAGATATTCCCACAATCTTTTTCAGGTGCCTGCACTGTGGGGTTTTTGCATGTGAACTATTTGCTATCCTATTTGTGTACCCATCCTGCATAGCATGATGCACTCCATAGGAACAAGCTGGAGCACAGGATATTGAGGTAAGAGTTTGTTCACATTTAGTGTGTTTGAAGCATAGGAAAAGTGGGCACTGAGCTGTCTCCAGACCACATAGGCAATCCTATACCCTTTTACAGACAATGAATAATGCATTTGAGTAAGGGCTACTTTCTTAATTTGGATGACAAAATGGAAGGAGTAAAAGACAACATTTGAACAAAAATGGTAATAAAATTTGCCTAATCCTGCTCAGGGTGAAAAGAATGGGAAGTTACCATGAGCTTCAACATAAGTTAGATCAGCCCTATTAAACTTCCATGGGAATATTTAATTCTTTTGCATACAAATTTGTAATTATGACTTTGGACTCCTGGAACTGACTTGATCCTAACTCTGCCTGCCTGTAAGCATGTCATCTCTATGAGCAGGAAATTGCTTTGTTTCTAGAAACCTGAAAAGCAAGATTTATGTATTTATCCAACATCGAACATCTCATTAGAATGATGTACAAATTGTCTAAATGTCACAAGACATTTATTTCAGTCATTTGCTTGATGTACAATAATCACAATCAGTTTCTTAATGCACAGTAAAACATAGGTAATTACATTTTCCTCCTTGTTTAAATTTCTGGGTTTAATTTATGTGATTTAATATATCCAAGTATTGATTCTTCGGTTCATGTCTCAGGACACTTAGAGACTCTCCAAAGCATTTTGGAATGAGAGAATAAAGAGATATGTGCCTTTAAAAGGGAAGGTTCTTTTTTTAAAAGGAAAAAAACCTTCAATAATTTATCAGGAAACAAAAATCACAAAGCTGGAAGTTAAAAATACAAAATCATTAGTTGTACTCATGTTTTCAAAGAAGAAATTAATAGATTTCCTAAGTAGAGATTTCAGTTATTAGTATTTATACTGTATTAAATTTTTTATATAGAAGAGACTATTTTGATTTAGCAGTTAGCAATATATGCTTTCATTAGTAGAGAACTCAGTAATTATACACATTGGGAACCAAAGCACAGTAGGCTTTGCTTGCTCTGCATCCAGAAAGGAAAGGGAAAGCAAACAGGGTAATGAAAACCTAGGCAACATTTCCAAAGAGCAACCTCCAGAATGAGCAGGTATTTTCCAGCTTCACTCAGAAGCTGGTACCCTGGGCCTCCCTAGGCCAGTGTGTAGCTTTACATTATTTTAGAGAGAACCTCAGCCATGAGTCAAAAAGAAGAGCTTTTTGGAAAACAAAATGAACTGACAGCTGCTAAAATTATCTTTCCTGGTATATGTACTGTATATAAATAATAAAATATTGTAGTTTATACAAATCTTCTCTGGAAACTTTTAAAAAGAGCCCAATGAAATTTCTGCAGACCACCAGCAGGCATGTTTCATAAATCAAACATAATTGCAAGATTCCAGCAACATGATCTTTGCACTGACTGATTCTCTAATGAATTTTTAATATAAGAATTTTTATATTATTTGGACTAGTAACATATTATCTATGTTAATACTCAAGATTCATCTATGTACTCTTTTACAGATAAAATTTCATATCTTTGTAAGAATGGCCCAGGCCCTGTGTATCATTCAGGCTTTACTTATCCCCTCAAACTAGGTTTTAAGAAAAAGTAAAGCAGTCCTATGACCTCATATTGGTTCTGTGAACAAAAGTGAATTTTACCTCAAATTGTTTATTTTGCTAGATGGAAATTTTTGTCAAAAGTCTGACCAGCTCATTTTAAAAAGTCACATTGCCTGAAAAATGGAAATGGAGTGGGCACATAGCTGACTAAGTGGGCACTAAGCTCTTGACAGTAAGTGTAGTCTTCATCATTCTCATTACCATCATTAGTTTGTCACTCAGTCTAGCATGTCTAAAATAAAGTCCTGTCCCTCCAAAGAAGGGGTACATAGCAATCCCCTGATGGTGGTTGTAAAAATTCTCCTGCAGCAGTGAAGGAAATGACTCATGGGGTTGACAGGGTACAGGTGTTGATCAAAATCTTTACGGGGAGACAATTCTGTCTCTGATCAATAAAATGCCTACCAGAGTCTTAGGACTATGTATGCATCATACATTTGAGCAATGTGAAAGGAGATGCCTTATGAATAGTTTTTCATTATATCATATAATTTATGAAAGTTGGGAATTTTTTCATCTACCTTTGTGACTGACTATCTGTATCACAAAGTCACATTAGAGAAGAAATCTTCTGGATTTTTCCCTAGTTTTTAAAGTAAAGCTTAAATAGGCAGAATTAAATTCAAATGGGTTGCCAACTTTATTCAGTATTGAGAGACAAGTGCAGCTGAGTTGAAGAAGCAAAGGTTCAGATGGTTTTGATCAGATACATCCATATTCCCTCACAGTCGTTCCTTCTTCTTGACTTTGCAGACTGTAAGGAATCTGGAATCTGTGAAATAGGGACTAATTTTCAGCATTTCATCCAGCATCATAATTATAACCTATGTTAGTCTTGTCATTAGCATGACAAGATCAGTTACTACTTTTATATTTAACCTTTCTGTAAGGAATGTGGAGCATAATTATCAGTAAATATACAGCACATCTGTAAATGATGTGTAAAAGATCTGTAAATATACAGCACATACTGAAGACAGTAGAGTAAGAATGTTTGCATCTGAAAGGGCTTAAATTTAGGTTCTGGTGACAGAACAAGTAAGAGACTGCATGCATTGTGGACAAATCCTAGCATAGAAAAGGGAACTGGCAGGAAGGCACTGCAGAGGCAAGACATATGCTTGTCATGTTGATTCATGTAACTTGGAACTTTCCCATCCTCACTTCCCCTGTTATTTTCCTCTCATTTCTCATCACACATGCACACAAGCAGAAGTACACATTTGTGCCAGCAGTGTTATTGATTGACTATGTTTGACACTGGTTTTCCTTTAACAGCTTCCCATTTAAATATCAGCAACCAAACTTTTAGCAGAAACTAAACATGGTCTCTGAGGGTCAGATGCTCAGACCAAGCTGCAAATCAAAGAACACAAGACTTGAGGGGAATGTCTGAGTATAAAAAAGTTGTTCACCTTCATTTGAACTTAATGATTCACTTTGTATGTTGCATGGCTGTCCAGGATGTGCCTCTGAGGTCTACCTTAATTCCATCTCATTTTATCTTAATATATAAGTAAAACCACATGCAGAGGTCTTACATCCATCTTGTGTTTCTGAAAAAGCACTGTAAGACTGGTCCTTCTTCAGCCAATTAAAATAGATGTAGAGACATGGTGCAGAGAGACATCTGGCTCTAGAGCTACTGGGCATTAAAATCTAAGATGATCTCCTAAAGAAACCTCATTTTCTCTGGCAATTTTTATACTCCCAGTCTATATATATCTTGTGGCTTTGAGGTACAACCCTCTCCTTAGTTCTTATCTAAGTCTTTGCAGGTAGTCACACCTAAAATACTTCTCAGTGTTCTGTTTTTGAACAAACTGTTATTCCAAAGGAAAAGCAACATTTGGAAAGGGAGGAGATGCAGAAGCATTCACCCTTTTAAACCCAAAACAGTTATTTTAGCTATTGGCATATATTGAGAAGGAAGAGTGTTGGAAGTTTTCAATCATAGAGCTGCCAATGCAATTCAGTCTTGGCCCAACAACATCCTTTCTCTTTGGATTCTGGACCTTGTCTGTAGGAGAAATTTGGAAATAGTTTCAAGGGTATTTTTTACATACCAATAAGTGAAAAATCTGAAAATGTGTACATAAATAACAAATGTCTTAGCCAATAAGTTGCTATTGGAAAATAAATCTTCTGCCATAATTTCCTATGTGATGTGGTTTTAATGCATTTTTTAAAACTGAAATATCTTTTAAAGTGTTACTTTTTGCCACCATGTACTAAGAAAAAAAGTCATGTTTTTTTAGTACTGTTATGTTCTGAAGCTGGGTTTCACCTCATGGAGGTTTAACAAGGTTCATCTTCTCAAATTTGCCAGTGCCTACATTTTATCACTTAACTTGCAGTTCTGCAAAGTGTGAAAATAATCCAAATTCAGGCAGCAAGTATACCAGGGGCTTTCATCTCTCTCCACACTCAGGTATACACACATACACAACTACATCTTTATTCTAGCAATACTATTGATCCATCATTTTTGCAATTAAATCTTATCAACTGAACTGTGAACACAAGTTAATGTGATCAGTGATAGCTGAACATTCAAAGGAGGCTGCAAATCACAGAAGAAAATCTAAGATAAATGTGTTTAAAACTTGTGGTCTTTATTTAAGCACATAGCATGAATTCAGTATTTAGAATTTTCATACATTCTTTCTACAGAGGGTCATTTCTGAGGACAATGTTTGGGATGTGGTGGGATCAGTCTGAGTGCATGTCAATCTAATGCAAATCCTGATCCTTTCTGCAGGTGGACATTATCTGCCTGAATGTAACATCACAGAACTCACTTTGCTTGTGTCTGGTTGCAGGCTCAGAGATTATTTTTCCTTGTGGTTTGCCCATTCAGACTTTAGTATTGGGTGATGATTAATGGATTTTGTTGAGGCATGGAAATTGGCTCACTGCATGTCTTTACAAGATCTGGTCCTTAGAAGCTGAATTGGAAGCTGATGATCAGTAACATTTAATATCCAAATGAAGTGTTTAATATTTGCATAGTTATTAGATCATAATGAAAACTGAAGCATTTGTGGATTGCATTCTTTCTAACAGTGTTGCTATTTACAGTGCCCTGCAAGAGTATCAGATGCTGTGTGGTATGGAATATGTTTTAGATGACACAGTTCATATTAAAGGTCTAGCAAATTGATTTCAAGGTGTTTCCAACCCATTCCAAGGAATATCAGATAGAAAATAATTCCCTTCTTGCCAAAATAATGTCAGTCACACATCACCAGTACCATATATGTCATTTAATAACAGTATGCACAAGATGTTGAGTGGGATATTGCTGTAAGTGCATTCTACTGCCCAGTCAGCTTATAAATTGTTGAAGAGATATTCTTTCAGCTGTTCAAAATTCAAGAAAGCTTTCTTCCTGTAAGGTGAAGGACTCTGCTCTTTTTCCTGCTGTTGCTTTCTGTTTTGGTGGGGTTTTTTCCAGGACAAAGTTGAGAATGCAGAAATATTTAGAAGAGGGGACAACAGACATTGTTTGATTTTTGGTTGGTTTTTGGTTGGTTTTTTTTTTTAAGTTTTAGGAAGCTGCTAGAGATCTTTGTGCCCGGAGGAGAAGGCAAATATATCAAGATGAGTTTTCTTACTGTAAGAATGTGTTTAGTTCTGACAAGAAAGAAATCCAAATATTGGAGATTTGTATAGTGGGACCATATTTAGGGTTTGTTGCAAAGGATTTTTTCCTCTGAGTTCAAAACATTCAGGTCAGGAGATTATATTTTGATTCAGCAATTGTAAGGGTGTTCTTCAAATACAAAGTGAATGAGGAACCCATTTGGGTTTTTTTTCCCTTGCTTTTCATGTTAGGAACTCTACCTATGGATTGTTATCCTTTGCTAATTTATAGCTATTTCCCCCATCTGCTGAGTCTTATTTTCTTCCTCCTTTTCTCCACTTTGATGTCAGATCAAAATAGCCTCTTGAAGAACAGGGTCAAAATCTGAACAATACCATTGGAATACTTTTAACACATTCTTCCTGCAAGGCAAGTTACTTGATAGATTTTTAAAAGCCAGTTTATCCAGTTTCATACTGTATTAACACACTCCCAAGTAAGAGTGTAATTTTACTATTTGACATCAACAGCATTAAAAATTTTTGTAGAGAGGGTGAAAAGCTCAGTCTGTATGCCAACTATGTTTTATATCCCAGCTCTTTTGCTATTCCTTGCATTGAAAATTTCCTTGATAGGTGACAACCTATTCACTCATGCTTTAGGCTGTTTTCCATTGAGTTCTGAGAGAATTTCAATTAAAATTTTGTGCTAGGAAGAGCACATCAATTTGGTAGGGTTCAACTGTCACAACCATTTCACTCGTGTATTCCTGTCTTTATGGTTTTCAGACAGAAGTTGAATGTTAGTATATAGACTGCACAAATTTCAGAGATCTTGTACTTTTGAAAGAATAATCAAATTGGAATAAACTATAAACCTTTATAGCAGAATGGAGACCTCCTGGTCTTATGCTACAGAGAGGATTTTTGTAAATTGGCAGTAAATTAATTAAATATATCATCTGAAGCAAGTGTATTTCAGCCATTGTCAGTGCCTGCTTGCTGACCAAACAGGCCATCTCTACATATGTCCTCCATCCTGGATTTACATAAACTTTCTGTGCTCTCCCTTTTTCATGCTGCTTCCTCTCCCTTTGTCTATCAGTGCTCTTGGCTGTAGGGATGCTGAAATTGATACCAGAAAATCAGCCTCCTGTGCTACTTAGTTATTTTCTTACCCAGCAGTTCTGTAAAGTTCCAGATAATGTTTTTTCTTATTTACTGTCATGATTTTTCAGCAGAAGGAAGGAGGTGACTTTCACCTATATCTTTGACTCATGTTTCAAAGTGTGGCAGGACATGACTTCCAGAACCTTGGGATAAAACAGTCTTCTTCTTGCTTTACAGATGCCCAGTGATTCTACAGTCTCCCAGTCCCTACAGATATGTTTGCTGATCACAGCAGACTTGAGTAGAATACGTAGGGGAAGCTTTCAGCACCTATGTTGTAGATTTTGGTGAGGTTTTAAAATAGAAGTTCATTTTTTTCCAACTTGGCATTCATAGATTAGAAACCTATCACCTTTCATTTTCATAAGATGACTCTAGCATCTCTTTGGAATTGGATTCTTTTGTTCTTAATTGTTTTTATGCACTTTTCTTGCCCTAAAGTCCTTTAGAGCTACTTGAGATAGAAACAGTGTGCTAGCAATGTAAGGTAAGTTCTTGGGAAAGTAAGAAATTAAGAGAGAGAGAAGATGATTTGTGATTCCCAACCCTCAACCACTCCATGTCCTGCTATGGGCAAATTTAGTATGGAAACCACCAGGGAGAGCACACCTCAGTCAAGGAGAACCCAAGATGCTTCAGTCAGCCCGTATTTGCCTCTAGAGGTCTCCCAACTCTTCTTATATTTGCAAACCAGTTGGCACCTCTGTCAGCTGTCTTTAGCATGCCCTGGTCCTCAAAATTAGCTATGTAGCATTTGTGGTTTATGGTTCCCAAACACAATTCTCTCTTGTTGCTATCTAACACTGTGAGCTGTCAGCTGACCTTAATACAGCCCATACAGGCAGATTTGTTCTTACACTTACAGGAGCTATTATTGGGAAAAATACTGGGACATGCAGACAGTGTGTGTGGTAACACCAGGTATAACTGGTGGCTGTAAGTGAACATTTAATTGGTGTACTCCACAAACACATTTCTAAGCAAAGCATATGCAAATATGACTGAATTTTAACTCCCTTCGCAGTACTTGTCTGATGAAAAATGGAATCCCCACAAATATTTGTATAATGCTTCAGTCCCTTTAGCATCTCAGAATGCGTCAGCTGGAAAAGCACGTGTGTCAGGTTTCTTTCTTCTTCTGGGTGCCTCACTGTCCCAGCTTTTGTGGATGGGATTCAGGAGTTATTTTGCTGGGGTTAGTCAGCCTGCTTTATACTGCTGTTTTATTTAGGTGTTGTGACTTCAAAGTGATCTAATTTGCATCAGTGCAGTGCAGTGAGAAGTCAGGGTCACTCACTGAATCAGTACAATATAGCACTTTCCTGTTAGTCTGATCCCCATGCAGACAGAAGCAGAGTAGGCTGGCATACTGTACCACCCCTTTCTATGTGAATTTAGACCTATTTTCCCACTCTGGAGGAGAAGAAAATGGCTACATTCAGCACACCAGCAGGAACTCAGCAGGAGCTGCTGCCTTTCAGGCACAAGATAGAGGCAATCAGGTGCATCCTGCAGGTGCTGTGGAACTGCTTGCTTGAGATTCCTTCCTCTCACCCCAGCGGGATGCTGTTGGTCCTGCCCTGAGGAAAGGCAGCAGCTCCTGGCCCACAACCAGCAATCTGGCAGTAGTTAGTACCTCACAGGCACCTTGCCCCTGGGAAAGAAGGGTTTCTGCTCACCCTGGACTTTTAAACACCAAATGTAAAAGGTTAAAATGGCCAGCCTTATTTAAACCCCAGGGTGATGTCTAGATCGCAGGGCTGAAGAGAGATTTAGTTAGCTAATTATTATATAGGGGAGTGAGGTAAATGCTGTTTCTAAATACCTGTTATGATTCAGTGGAAAGCAGTCAGAGATTTGGAGGCAACAGGGTTTTTCATAGGATGCAATGTGCTATGTAGAAAATGAATCCCTAGGTAATTAGAAAAGATGCGATCATATGATAAATCTTTAAAATAATATAATATAATATTCTTCTAGAAATATATGTATTGGATGCTTTAAAGAATGAAATTTGCAGTTTGTTTAAGAGCTAATTTTGTTTCTAGCAATGTCCTGGATTTTAAAAATTGTTAATTAAAATACTCACAGGCATATGGTAATTTTTCTTTCAGTGAAAATAAATCAAAGGATTTCCTGGCTTACTACTTTGGTTGTTATTTATATTTTAAATTCTTGGCAAATTGAATGGGGGTATTGAACTTTTGAAGAAGACCCTTAACATTTGTAATATTTGTTTTAACCTACAGCAAGTTTCACTAAGAAAGAGATGATTCAACCTGTTTCCATAACAGGAAAACTACTTAGCCCTTTTTAGGAAGCTAACTGTAGCTAGGAATTATCTTGTTTCCATGTTCATTTTGCTTTCAAATGTCACACCCAGACAGAAAGCAAGGAGAACCAATGAGGCAGATGCTTCTTTTTGAAGAACTGTAGTCATCAATCAAACAGCAGTTGGATACAGAAACAAAAAAAAAGCTGAGAGATTGATCAGCAACACATATTAAGAAGATTTAAGGAAATCTGTTTAGTTGAAAAGATACTGAGAAGTGACCTAGAAGATCATCAGAAAGGAAAGCAGATTATGGTCACTTACTTGCTTCAGGTAAAATGTCATGGCCTTAACTTTGAGTAACCAAGATTTAGGGATGGATATCAGGAAGTATTTTCAATAGTAAGTAGAGTGAAGCAGACGGACAGATTACCTGTGGAGGAGGTGTCAGATCTTTCTCACTGGATGATTTAAAGAATTTGTCATACAGTCAGAAATGGTTTCTAGCAGTGTACTCTGAGCTCCTAAGTCGGGGTGAGCCCTTGATATGCCCCAGCTATCTCAGAACAAAATAATAATCTCCTTAATTTTTTGTAGGCTACAAAGACAATAAAATGAGTTGCAATCAATCTTTGGTCTGGATGATCTGGGGGGTACAACTGTGAACTTGCTTCACAAATGGAAGCTGTTTGACAGCCAGCATGATGGATTAGACAGAGAGATGTGCTGGGTGAATTCTCTAATTTCCTTTCAGTCTTATTTTTTTGGTGCTCCGCTGCAGAAAATAATCAGAGAGCGGTTTCATCTGGTAGCCGAACTGGTTGGTCGTCTAGTTGTACCCTTTCATACAAAGAGTGGAAAACCCTACACCCTAGCACAACATCTGTACCCCATAAAGTAACTGTGGAGGTGTCAGTTCTAAGACAGAGACCCAATACCATGGGATTGTCATTCTAACCCACCAGTCTGAAAGGCGAAATACTGTGTGAGTCTGTGACAGCCCTGGGGATGCTGTGAGAACAGAAAGCAGGTAGCTCTGGGATTCTCTGGGTGCTTGCTTGAGTAAGGGAGCACTAAGTAAAAACTGTTTCAGAGTCTCTGGTTACAATTCTGCCTCTCAAGTGTGAAATGAATTTGTTTTAACAGTCCAGTGGATATGAGAAGATGTGCTTTGAGCTGCTTAACCCTTTTTCTCTCTGCTCCCTTTCATCCCCTTGGTGAACTCACGCCTACCCACCAGCTAAGAGGGTTGAATATATAAAGTATTTATATAAAGAAGGGATAATTCAGCAATGGCCTCAGTACCATAGGGCTCTTGGAAGTGTCTTCAAGGACTTTCTCCTTCATTGTCCTTCTTAAATCAAGAGATCTCTCCAAACCCATCAGAATCTAAACTGAGAAACCTGTGGCACAGCTGTACAATGCTGTCTTCAGAACTTGTATCAGTATCTGTAATTGGAGACCTCTCTGAAACCACTTAATAGGTTACAAATGCGACACTGAAGAAACACTTAGAAGATTCAGAAACATTTTCTCATTCTCTAGCTATCCTTTTAAAAACATCTTCCAGAATATTGTTGACTGCATGTTAGGGAAAAGAAAAAAATAGTCTGCCAGCACACTTTAGAAAAGCTGATGACTTTAAGGAACTTCAGCACAGAGAGAGCTGCCACTGATAAAAACTTGCTGTGACTCAGCTGTGCTTTGCGTGAGAGCAACTCATTTTGCTACTTATTGTTGATTACTGAATTTGAAACCCTCTGAGGTCTTCCAAAGGTCTAAAAACTGTTAAGGAGTGAATGCTAAGAAGGGGATTTGTTATGGGAGAGTGTTTTTCAAGGAAAGATTGATAAAATTCAAAATCTAATTAAAGAGGCTCAGGTCTGTATACATAATCAGCGGCCCAATTTTTTTTAAATCTTATTCTACTGTAAAGCACAACAGCACTCAAGTCAAAGGTTTGACTTGTCAAACCTTGTACAAAAATAGGTAAAAAGAGTTTATTCACTTCATGCTATTAAAGGTTTACCCACTGCTGTATAAAAAGCAAGAGAGTTTATCTGCTTTTGTGTTCAGTATTAAACCAAGCAGTAAAACAGAAATGTTAACTGAGTAAAGAGATAAAAAAGTTCCAGCAAAAAAGGATTTAGTCAAAATCAGATGTTATGTGTATATATATATAAACAGAAAAGATCTATATAATGATATATGTAAATTAAGAAAATATATAAAGACTATTCAATTTTTTGTATATATATATATATACACACATATATTCTGAAGGCACGGTTGCCTTGGTGGACAGCAAGTTTAACAGCAGTCAGTAATGTGCCCTTGTAAGCAATGAAACATGTTACTGACTTAACAAGTACATAGCCAGGAGCTCAAAGAACAGGCTGATCAGTGGGAGCCACTTCTGAGGCCACACAGGGAGTGCTGTGTCCAAATCTGCCTCTTGTATGGTGGGGCTAACAAGAGGGGGAATGGTAAATTGGAGAGTCCACCAGAGATCCCCTAAAATGGTCTGGGGGTTGTGGAGCACATGATTTATGAGGACAAACTGAGAGTGTTGGTTTTGCTCAGTGTGGATAACAGAAGAGGAACCTGAAAAGACAAAACTAGACTTTTCTCAAATTGTCACAGAGAGAAGACAAGCAGCAAGTCACAAGAAAAATTCTTGCTGGCTTCAAGGAAGATTTTTTAAAGGTGCAAAGTGATTAAATACTGGGATATGTTGTCCAAAGAGGCTGTGAATTCTCTGGCCTTGGAGATCTTCAAAACTCAGCTAGTCAATGCTTTGAACAATCAGGTCTAAGATGGAAATTTCATCTCCTGTCATGGGGGCTGGACCTAGATAATGTTCCTACAAAATTAAATTTTTTCCTTTGCCCTTAGTATCAGGCACATGCCATCAGCTCAGTGGTCTGCAGAGTTTCTTTTGCAGCACGGATGTCGAAATGCCTTTTTAAACAATACAAAAATGGTGTTGAACAAAAAATAGCACTGTACAGAAAGTAAGATCATACATGAAGCTGGCAGCTTTAAACACCAAGATCTGTCCAGCCTCATCTTTTTAGGGCCCCCAGTAGGATGTTTAAATTCAGTGGTATCATTCTAGCAAATAAAATACTTATATTAAGAATGGTAAAATCAGGTTGTCAGTTTCCAATAGAAATCAGATCATTGGGGTTTTTTCAGTTCTAACAAATGTAGCTCTGACACTCCCATCATTTTGAGGATTCTCATGGGCTATGGCTCGACCTCCTGTAACATCCTGTGTGCTGTGCAAATTTTTGAGGATAAGTTCACCCTTCTCAGGTGTATTTTCATGGTTCATTATGAGGTATGGTGTGAATTACTGGCACAGCACTGATAAGAAGAGGAATTAGTAAGTCTAAATCCAGATCTTACCTTTGCCTGTTGTAGATGCTAAAGTATTTTTTCTAGGGCTGCTATATGTCTAGATTTTATGTTTCTTAGAATTGTTTTCATGCACATGCACAGTCTGAACCTAACTTTTAAAAGCATACCAAGACTAAATGCAAACAAAACTTCCAGTTTTTGAAGTGGCAAAAAAGCAGCTGAACTCTACAGTGAAAATATTCTTTTGAGGGCAGCATTTCCATACTTCAGAGAGAAACAAAATAAGCAGATTTTAGTTTATGGACAGAATCCTCTCTCCTTACCTTATAGCCAGGACATGAAGTAACTGGGAAACTGCTCTTTGTTTGCCTCACAGCCTCTCAGGAGACTGGGTCACTCCCAGTTACTACACTCCACAAGAGGTAGATAAGGTGCTTAATGAGAACACAACTTGTTACACATCTTTCCTAGGGTGTCCTAGGTTCTGCTAAGGGTATTTCTGTGAGTGAGGCTCTGTAGAGGCTGCAGAGTCTCCTGTGTGGCTTTTTGGGGGGCTGGTTCCCCCTTTGCAGCAGAAACATTCTCTAGAGTTGCTGGGCAATGATTGCACTGCATGGAGAGGCAAAGGAGGGCATGCAGGGAGTGAGTAAAGTTAAAATTTCTGCAAGTTTTATATTTCAGCTCTCAACACAACCAGTCTGAAGGGGGAATCAGGGATGCATTGATTATTTTGGGTATTACAGTAATTGAGCATGAGTGGTTCTCATTTCTTGTAAGAGTTGCGTGAGTCAGACTTGTCAGATTGAAATATATGTAAGTATATAAGACATTTTTCCAAACAAATGGATTTGACAGTGATTGTCTGAGTCAAAATGTCGTGGATAGGACACCTGTTACCTGATTTCAAATGCTCACTCCTAACAAGCATCCTAGAAAATTAGTAAAGCTTGTCTTACAACTTATGAAGAGAAATACATAAACTTTTTAAACTATGATGTGGCCCGTTTTAGACCTACTTTCCAATGAAGTAAGTTGCTCCCAAAAGCTCCCTGAGAAGCCCCTGATTAACAATAAATAGTGTCCACTCTGGTTACCAGAGATGTAGGTAGTCAGAGTTCTTCACATAAAGTTTGATAATCTGTGAAGCCCCTTTGCCAACAGGCTCATTTAGGTTTATGGTCTTTTGTTCAGAGTTGATTTAAGACTTTGTGCTGTAACTCAGCATTCCTCACTTTGCTCTAAGTGTTCTCTCCCTTCTCAGCTTTATTCGCTGCTTTGCCTCATAGCATCCCCAGCCTGAGCAGCAGAGTAAAAGGCTTAACTGAAAGGTGTTGATTGATTTCCTCTGTGTGATTTCAGTAAGGAAGCCACAGTACTTGATCTGTGGCAGGATCCTGAAGGCATCTGAAGAATTGTTCAGCATTGCCCAGACTCACGCTTTTACAGACTCTGGCTTTTTTATAAAATGCTTAGGTGTATCAATAGGAAAAGAACTGCTCTGCCATCAGAAGTCCCCATCTCCTAACAAAAATATGTCTCTCTAGTGTATGATAGGAATTTGTACCTGATGCTAAGCAGTTAAATACCCATCTGGTGATGATGGTGGGCTCTATAGAAATCAGACTACTCCTTACTATCATTATTAACATAAGGCACTCAGTCTGACCCACTGACACTTGTGATAGTAAAGGAGACATTCAGAGCATCTAGCTTTGTAATCAGAAATTTTTTCATGGCCTTGGGTCTATCTAGGTACCTTCAGTCACCTTCGGTTTGTTTCTTGTAATTTCATTTCATATATGTCACCCTTCCTTTTCTCAAAAGTACTTTTGATCCTTTCTCCATACTACTGTCCTCTAAGGAGTCCTCTGCCATTACAGTTTCCATTCCATCCTTCAAAATACTGTAATCAAACTTTATTTGTAATTCATTATTTATGTTCAGGACATGCTACTATCACATTAATAGAAAAAATATCATAATCAAGAAAATATTAAGGAAAAAAGAAACTCTGTACACTTCTGTAAATGTCACTGTATTTTCTTTTACTTTGGAAACTTTACATCCAGATGGTGCTCTGCCTTCATTATCTCTGTTACAGGGTGCTCTGAGAGGCCAAGACTCTCTTTGCTGTGTCAGTGAATCTCCTGATACATCTGAATGTTGATTCTAGAAAGTGTGTAAGAGTTTGGCTCTCGGTCAGCTTTGGAATTTATCACATTTCTTAGATATTCAGTCAGTAATAAAGTGCTTTGCAAGATCAGCAATACATAAATGACAACTAATGCTATCTGGCTCTCAGCCTCTGTCCTTGCCTTAGCAACCAAAGATTGCTTCATAGGCTAAGCATTGTGTACTGGATAAAGATATGGGAACTCTTGATGCATGAGCCAGTGAGGTGGACAGCACAGGATGCTTCTAGCTTGTTAGAGGTATTTTGTGGCAATGGTGAGCTGCAGTTACACTCAGAGGAAGGGAATCATAACAGGAAAGAATGGGAGATGCCTTGGTGTATTTTGTGTAACTTCTCTGAATGGTTCCTTAAGAGAAAAAAGGCTTTAGTGGTGGTTCTCTCACACTGTTTGTTTGCTTATCCAGATTTTATAGCATTCAAATCAATTAGTTAATTTCAACAAAAATTAAGAGTGAATAAGGTATTCCAAAATGTTAAATTCTAAAAGCTATGATAATCAGTGACTGGGTAGAAAGGCAAGATCAAAACTTGTCATGCCACTGAAGAAAAGCATATTTTTGTTCTGGTCAATATACACCCTGAAGAGGAACAGCCCTTCAGTTAGCCAGCTTTGGACTAGTCCTAACCATGGTGCCACTTACTCAGCTGAGTAGGGGTGGAGCATGTGATGGAGTTGGAGTCCCCCTTGAAGGCAGGACCTAGAAAAGCTTTAGCTGTATTGTGGGTGAGTGGAGATGCACAGGAAACACAGAACATGGAACCAGTAGGAGCTGGGATCTTGGCTGTAGACAGCTGGTGTTGTATTTCTGACTGTTCATTCCTGGAAAATTTAAGGAGAAGTGCTTTAAAGGAGAAATACAGTAAACATAATGTTGGGTTTAATTTAATTGTTGTTATTGATGATCTCATTGTAGTAACTCTAAACAACCTTCTCTGTATTTTTTCGAATAACTTGGAGAATGAAATCTGGAAGACCTGCCCATCTGGATCTGAAAGTGGAATCAAATACTATTCAGCTATAAGGGTTAAGCAGATTGTCACGGTTTAACCCTGGCCCGGCAAAACAACAGATTTAAACTGAGAAACAGATTTATATATTAATCTCTCTCTCTCCTCTGATAAAGGAAAGAGAGAGAATAAGGAAGAGAGACTTATGGGTTGGAAACTAAACTACAGAACTTTAATGAAACAATAATGATAAAATAGGAAAAATTACTAAATATATACAAATATACAAATATACAGGAAAATTGATCCCACGTTCCTCCCCCCTTTCCCCAATACTCTCACGTCACCACCGAGGCTGCAGGGCAGCCCTGGGAAAGTCCAGGCTGGACTCCTGGAGTCGGCAGCAGTCAGGAGCTGGGGGCAGGAACACACAGATTCAGGCTGGCACGGATCAGGACCACAGGCACCGGGGCGGATGGAATCCTCTCAGGATACCGAAGGAAGCAGGGAGGGCAGGAAGGAAGAGAGAGTGAGTTGACCCTTGATCCCTCAAATTTATACCGAGTATGACGTGTATGGGATGGAATACTCTGTTTGGTCAATTCTGACATCTATCTTGTCCGGTCCTCCCCAGAGGAGGGGTTCAGGTGGGACCTCGTTGCTCCTTCTGGAAAACAAAATGTTCCTGAGAGCTGAGCAGTGTCCTTGGGTTGCATACCAGTCTCTGTCTGTAATTATAAACATCGAGTGTTATCAGTCCTAGAAGCAGACAGTGTCTGAGAAACTTGCTGTTAACCCCAGCAAGTGCAACTACTTACAAGAGACTTAGCTAAAAGCAAAAGTACAAACCAGAAAATCACCTTTATCCTGGCCTAAACCAGGACACAGATCTGTACATTTTTATGGTATTAAGCATTCAAGGTTTTGTAATAAAGATGTCATGAGGTGATCTGTTCTGGGCAGTCTGAAATGTATACAATAGGATACACTTTCAAAGGCCTGGAAACTCTTCCCATCCACCCATATTTTTAAATACATAGACAAGATTGGAAAGGGGTTTGATGATTTGTAGTATAGCTTTTGCAAAGTTAGTTTATCTAATCTGTCACAAATTTACATAATCCACATTTTTTTCACAGCAAAAATGCTACATAGTAACTCAGCTTTGCGATTTTTTTCAGAATCAATTGTGGGAATAAAAAAAAAGAAAGGATAAAAACCACACATTTTTTCCCTCCCAAGCTAAATTTAGAGTTGTGGCTGAGACTTTTGCTTTCATACTACTCACTGAAACTAAATCCTGTAATTTCTTTTCAACAAGGCAAACTTGTGAATGTTGCCCCAAAATTAAAATGTTGCGTGGGAATCCCACTTCATTTTTACTTCAGGCTAAAGCTGACTTCACAGACTTTGGATAAGTGAGGTCATAAAATCTTGCTCAATGAGCTTACTCTCTCGGGATGTAATAACTGTTGTTATCATGTACTTTTATGGAGAGTTAAATAATATAATTATGCAGAAGGGGCTTTGTCTGTGAGATGTACAGTCTGGGAGTTCAGCTCTTGGTAGATATATAAAAATTGCTACTTTCTGTGGTGCCATCCACATGATGTTTGCCATTTTGATTTTTTACCATACCTACTCCATCTCCACTAATGTTAGTTATCCTTCCCTCTCAAACTGTCTTAATTGGATTAATTTAATTCCTTCAGCTCAGAACAATTTGTGCTTCTGTTGCTGTTCTGGAAAGCTTGTGAGTTTCTTTGAATTTTTCCTTTTTCTAACTCTATCATCCTAGTCTACTATAAAATCCAGTTTACAAAAGATGGCTAAGCGTTTTAATAACTATTACCATTATTTTCTTTAAAATCAGATGTTTCTGAAATACATTTTCACTAAATGTTTATAAAATTGAAAATGACTGGACAACTAGTAATACTTAATTTAGCCCTTGTCCTTTAATAAGTGATGCATTTTGTAAACACAGTAACATGAGAAACAAACCCTTAGAGACTGCTTCTCTCCCATTTCTCTCTGATTAGAGACTATGAGGATCTGCCTTTTAATACACACTGTTGATGCATACCTATTGCCACATATTAAATATATTAATCCCAATGTGCTTTTCCAAGTACACAAACTAATCTGAGCCTTCTGCTATGGTTTCCCACTTTCACCATAGGCCAGGAAGCAGCTGACCACTTTCAGATAGTGAAAGACTAATGGCTCTTTTGCTTTTAGAACAATTTTCAATTTAATTTGATGTTTCTGACAACAGCATCTTGGCAGCTGTAAAATCTCAGCTTTAAATGCTACTTGAATATCAATGTCACTGTTCAAATGAAGGCTTTCTAGCTTCATTTAGAAAAGGCACAATGCATTCATGTTTATGTACAACTTAAACTTCAGTACTTTTCACTTTGTGGGGAAATCTGGTGCCATAAAGGAAAAAAACAAGTGAGCCAAAATGTCTTTGAAATGCCTTGCTTCTCATACTGCACTAATTTTACATGAAAAATTTTCAGCTTTCACTTGCATTTGCAGTGTGCTGCTTCTTACCTGTCACTCTTGTCTAGGCATCCATCCCCCTGCCAGCTGACCCCATTAATAAGCACAGATTTGATGGCACTAACCAAAGGATCACATGCAGGTTCTGTTTTTGCAGATCTGTTTACACTTTATCAATGGGCTGAAATGGATGAACTGTGCTGCAAGGCATGACGAAATCTACTTACATTCTTCTGCCTCTCAATATTTAGCTATTTCCTTTTGGCTTTCAGGATCAGATCCTCAAAGAGCTGTAAATCTCAACAGCCTCATCAACTGCTATGGGAAAAATGATTCCTCAAGCTCTGTTTAAATCATAAAGAAAAAATAACTTTTCAGGACTACTACCCTGTGCTTATTCCCTTGATATACTTTAATAAATGAAGGGACAAATCTTGCTCTCTAATGCAAAGAGTAATATTGATCGTAAAGAAACAAATCTCAAATTATAGAAATTAAAAAAAAAAAAAAAAAAAAAAAAGACCCTGAACCTGTGTAAAGAGTGATTTGTTTCTATTTACTTAGCAGGTTTCATTGCTACCATGTCTTGAAATAGAAATGATTGTGTTAGATAGCAATGTTATCTGAAAGTGGATTGACTGGTAGTCCTCTGCTGAGGTACTGTTGTATCTAGACCATGTTTTTATTCCTGCCTCTTCTCTTGGCAGTTTTCTAAGCTACTTTTTAAATGACATGCAAATACCTGAACATTTATTGCAGATGATGAAGTATTTTATTTCAGGAGTTAGGGGATTTTATTATTTTGTTGATTCACAAGTTTATGTATGCATTAGCTAAGAACAAATACTTCAGTATCTGTTTTTTCCTTACATGTTGGTTTATTAATTTTTAATTGATTTTATATCTCAGGAGTATTTGCTTTGTTTTAATAAAAAAGATACAGTGGAGCAATTTTCACATTATATCAAGTTGCTCTGGTCTATCTTTGGAAAAATCAATAAAATGAGGGGAAAATAAAGGCTGTGACTCACTGGCTGGTACGCACACAAAGCAAGGCATTGTTTTTTAAATGACTATTTAAAAATTAAGTGTGGATTGGATCAGATTTCTTCTCTCCACTGCTCTAAAATCTTGCTTGGTGACTGCTGACTTTGTCACAGGGAAATTCCATGCAAACCAACAGACCATAATGTTACTGGAGCAAAATGCCAGGGAGTCTCTTGCTCAGCTTTTGACTACATTTCCATGGAAGGAGTCTTCAGATGCTCCAGTCTGAGTCTAATACCTGGGAAGTGGAACTCTCTCTAAGCTCTGGAAGCTCAGTCTCCTCCAGCATGTTTCTGCTCTGCTGCCAAGGGGAGGCAGGTTGGGCTGCAGGGTTGATTTGTGGTGACTGCCTGCAGTGCTGCAGGAGCAATGCTTCTCATTTTAAAAGTCCCATACAAACTTGGGGTGGGTTTAATATGGAAGAGTTTACTGCTGCTCTTTCCATGGGGTAACGACTAATTTAATGTGCTTTTTCTTTTCCTCTTGTAGTTGAGGTGAAATGCATGTTTTGCAGTTTTCAAAAAGGCAGACTTATTGTCTCTTGGCCGTCCTCTAGCATAACAAAATTTGTCCTTAAATTGATATCATGTGTAACATTTTAAAAAAATATTTAACATCATTGCTTTTTAGACTTTAGACTGCCCAGATTATAAAACAACTGTGTTAAGGACCACATATCACAGACTAAGGTGAGGTCTTTGCCTTCTGCAGTAGTTAGACATTTCAACTGAAGCTTTTGCTTTACCTTCCAAAGAATGTTATGTTCCAAACTTATTAATGAACCATGGATATTTGAACTGCTGCTTTGATGTTGTTTAAAGTATTCTCCTTTCTGGTTTCTAGATCTCATTTCTGGCCTCAGCACAACTACTTTCCTCCTCATAAGCTGCTGTTGATGGTGAATTATTTCTTTGTGTGTCTGTCATTTCCCACGGGCTCCTCTGTTCATCAGGTACTCACAGCGGTTTTGTATTTCTTCTCCTTGATCCAACAAGTTGGCTTCCTGTAATTTCTCAAATTTTGCTTTAACGAAGTTGATTGCCAATCAAGAATGCAAGGAGTATGGGCTATGATTAGGCAAATGGAGATCAGACCCACAGACTTGTAAGTGTGCTTAGACTGTGCTTGTCCAATCAAGATACTCTGACAAAAATCAAGTAGATCTCAGAGCACTAGTGGCAATTTCTGTGAAAAAAACATTATACAGGCTATTAAAAAAGCTACAAAGGAGGGTCTAATATAGCCCAGCAGCTGCTCCATTCATACTACAATATTAAAGGACATAGCTACAATTGAGGAAATGGGGCAAGAAACAGAAATTATCTATAGCAAGATTTCAACAAAGTCTGTGTTGAATTAGATTCAGCACCATTGATTTTTTAAGCATTTGTAATGGATTTTAATAAGTTCCAGCATAACTGCTTAGTATCTGTAAGAGAAGATTTTTAATCAGAGTCCAGGTAGGATGTATTTTGTTCACATTTTCCTCCTGATTTTACAAAACTTTCTAAATCATTGCCTGAATTACATAGCAAAAGAAAAGGGCCCCATATATTTCACCTCTTGAGCATTTTATTCTCAAACTGCAGATCATCCTTTAAAAGGGACAGGAATGCAGTTGCACATGCCCAATTATATAGATTTATTATGTGTATTTATAACCTGTAAGTGTAGAACAACTGTTGTATCTCAGAACATAACTCATATTAAGATAACTCAGGCTATATTTAAAAGTGTAGTGTTACTTATTAATTTATTGTAATGAATGTATTAAGTGAAGAAAAGAAAAAGAAAAAAACCTACAAATTAAAAAAATGTCAACTTAAAACCTGACTATAGGCTACCTAGCACCAGTGCTGCTGTGTGTCAGTACTACTGCTAGCATCAGTGCTACTATGATTTGCAAAGTTAAAAGAAACTGAGTTTTAAGGAGTGTAAATGTAAAGTCACTGAAATTACTGGGGAAAGGCAGCTTATAGAAAAATTTGCTGTGAATCTCCTCCAGACTGCAAGGTAACAGATCTGTCAGAGTCAGAAGTGACTCCTTCAGCAATGAAACTCTGCAAACAGTGGCTGCAGGAGGAAATGGGTATGGCACAAATGCAGCCTCTACTTCTGACTAAGGGGGCTGTACCTGAATTCAAATTGCCACAAGGAAGGAAGCTGTTAAAACATGAAAGGTCTGAACTTCTTAGCTCATGTGAAAGCAAGATAGTGTATCTTCTACCCATAGCCACCTCATTATCACAAAGGTAACTCCCTACATGTGTAGGAAAGGCATGGAAAGTAAGAAAAAAGAGGAGAGTAGGTTCTGTTTCCTTGTGCTGACTGAGTTTGTCATGGCAGATAGCCACCTCTGTTCATAGGAATCACCTAGACATTCATAAAAGATTGGGACAGGGATGTAAAGATAGACAGTAAGAAATTCAGAAAATAGATAGTCTTTGAACTATGTATTTACGAAAGCCTCCTTTATTTCCTATATGTCTCAAATTTCTATTCTGCAATAACTCTGTGCCCAAATTAAGAGAAGGAGGACAGGTTATGAGTCTGAATCCAAGAGGACATATGTGCAGTGTGGAATAAGATGCTGTGATTTATAGTGATGTTCTCTGCTATAGTCCTTATTTTAGTGCAATGTTAAAATAAGTGTGATGCCTTGATTCTGGCTTGTGTGCTTTGTGACAGCTGGTCTGGAAGGAGCTTTTTAGTATTTTTACTCTCTTGTATAATGAGGGAATTATTTATTATATTAACTGTGAACTTTTGTTACATGTTGAGGATTTTGATATCTCAGCAGGTGTTCCAGTCTTGTACTTCTGTGGCAGAGGAAAAAAAATGCAAGTTAACTGCAGGTTCCTGTTGTAATGAGAGTGTGCCTGGAAAAGTTGCAGTTTGTCTGTAAGACAATCCTAAGGAATTTTGTTTATGAGAAGTATTAGCATTCTGATTGTAAGTTTTTGTGTTTTAGTCTGTCATGCCCTTATGTGCTCCTCAGTGTCACTTGATGCCACTTACTGCCACTGTTGTGGAAGTAAGTCACAAGGTCTGACCCTTCATTGCAGTGAGTTATGGGGATGTATGTACACATTACAATCAATATGGAAATTCAGTAAAAAAGAGATTACAGATAAGCATGTCTTCCCACTTCTGCTTGCAAGCTGTAAATAGCTAATCAAGGATTTATTTCTCTGAGCGAGCATCTAGTGAGTCAGATGCTTTTCTTGCAGTTAATGAATTTATGCAATATTTTTTGTTAGATTAACCTCACTCCCCAAATGGAATGAGAGAATTGTTCCATTGTGATAAGGCCTCATAGCTCTGCATACCATACAGAAAACATTATTGCAAGGGCATAATTCATATTTGGCAGTTTATCAGATCCCACTTTGTGCTTTTTAATCCATTTCACCTCTATTTAAATTAAAGATCCTGAGAAACATCTGTGCACAGGGACAAACCTCTAAGACTTTTGGTGCCAGCTTCAGCATCTGACAACTGTATGTCTATGAAGCTGTAAGTTCTTTGCCATGTGTCACTCGTATTCTTCTCACTGTAGAGGAACTCAGTTTGGGTTTTCCAGTCCTTGTATTTACCATGTACTATACAACCATATGTATAGATTATTGTAACCAATAAAGTCATTAGTAGACATCTAGGATCATATAAATTATTTTGGTTTTGGATGATTTAGCAACTCAATTCGTATTGTCATTAGCAGAACTTACCTACTGCTAGTTCCATTGTGTTTTACTTTCCTTTAACTTCAAACCCCACACTTTTCATTCATTGTGTTCTTATTACTCATTGCTTGCTTCATTTACAGTCAGGAGCTTCATATCCAGTGTCTAGAATGTGACTAAAAATATTGAAAGTAAATCTGAAAAAACACCTGTATGCTTTGTGACTTTTAACAAAGTGACACTCGGGATAGTATTAATTGGCTGACCTTTTGCTGTACCTGCTTATAAGGCAAGAATTTGTATTCCTGAATAAATATTTTATTAGAAATTATCAAGCTGAGGCTGAGCTTGTGAAAATGCCTAAAATATTTCTTATCTGGGCATGTTTTCTCTTCATCCCAGATGCTTATGGCGAGTCGCCTAAAGCTAGAAGAAATATTTTTCCTTTTGAGCTTTTATAAGGTTTGAGAACCAAAGACACTTTGTGGATTTACTATAAAAAATGATGCCATTTACCAAAGAAGCCCACAGTTATCTCTTATTGTCTCTCAGAAGGCTGTTAACAATCACTGACCAAGTGATAGACAAATTCTAGGAAACTACTGAGAAATTTAAAAGCCTAACAACTTTTTTCCTGCCATACAGGAAGCCATGGACCAAAGCATCATAGATCCTTACTCTATTTAAATGTATTTAAATAAAATCAATTACTTTTCTTTTTTTTATCATTTAATGAATTTTTAGCTGTAAAGCTGACAGAAAACAAGAAAGAATACTTTGACAAAAGCTTTAGTTGAAAGCCTCCAGTCAATATTTTGTGTCCTGACTCAAATCCCCACAAGCTTTGGACAATCCATTTGGGCCCCAAAAACACTACAGCCTGCTGACAGCAGTTTGTTTTCTCTTGCCTTTAAATTGTTACTGACAGAAAGATTCTTTCCTTATCTGTAAGAAATAGAGCTTTCCAGCAGTATATATGTACATACATAAAAAACATTTCCTCACGTGAATAGGATACAGGATCAATTTTCAAATATCAATACCTAAATTCTGCCCAGATAGGCCAGTGTGCAAACTACCCAACTTTTTGTGAACTGAGCAGAGATAATTCCAAGCTAAAAATACGTATTGCAAATACAAATCTAGTGTTTCTGGAACAATCCATTGACATTAGTGTTGATGCATCATGCGAGTCTCTGAAGCTACAGCTGATCTGGCCCAAGGCAGCAATAAAATTAACCAACATATGAAGTTAATTTGGCTCAAATCAATCATGTTTTCTTGATATATACTACAATCAAGCTTTCTAGGGGCTAATCTGCCTCTTTTTTTTTTTTTTTTTAAATCTGAAGTCATCTTCCTTGATCAACTTTAGCTGATAGTTTTTGATAATGGTGAAGTCTTCATCATATGCAGGTATTTGCACCTTCCTGATCTCTGGTCAGGCCAGAAGCATACTGAGCACTCTCTGCATACTTATGAAAGCAAAGACATATTTGGATTTTAGATTTTTTATAAAATTTTGCAGGGAAAATGCCCACAAACTGACAATTATTTTTTAAATGTATATATATAAAGTTCTGGCGTTGTTACAGTACGACTTTTTGTATCTGTTTATCTGTAGCTTGGGAAAGTCTTTCTAGAGGGAATTAAATAAAACTAACAAAACGAAACAGCAAAAGCAACAACAACAAAATATAAACAAACAAAAAAACCCCAAACAATCACAAATCCTACAACAAATAGGTTCTACGTTACTGTAAATAGCTTTTCTGTGTACACAATTGTTATCTACCTTCAAAACCTGTCCATCTCCCAGACAAGGGGTTTACTACAAGAAATCTTCCAGCAAGAAGACTCCAAATGGCAGTGAGATTTTGGAGTTCAATTATCTCCTGGGAGGGAAGGGCTGAGTCTTCACTTATGGTACCACTTGCAGTAGGAAGTTAGGGGTTTCTTTCACAGATCATAATGCTCAGAGTTCCCTTTATCCTCATCCTCATCTGTTCTTTTTGATAAACACCACTCAGTTTCATGCTGTTTTCATCTTCACAGCCCCCCTGTATGAGATTTTTTTTCCACGGTGCCTTCTTTTGTCACAGTAGGAAAAGTGTGATTTCTGTGGATGAGATGGTTTGGACCATGAAAAAAGTGCAGCAGCATCTTTGCCAAAATGCCCACGGTCACCTCTGAGCTGCCCACTTTTTCCTTTGATTACTTCAAAGGCCTGGAGGGTAATATAATATAACAAACTAAAAAATGCAGGAATACAAAGAGCTTTTCTGGATCTCTGACTGATAGATGTGTATCAGCCACATCAGTCAAAAATCGTGGAATGAGAATAAAGAAGACTTCTGTGAAAATTGCCTGTCAAACAAGCTGATGCACTGGTTTCCCTGAAAACCATAACAAATCTAAAATATGTCCTCAATAAAAGGAAAGGACAAATCTGGACTTCCCAGAGAGAAGTGTATGATATATATTTCTTTTGTTACTTGCACAATTGGAACTGGGAAAGAATACTGTATTTTAGAATAATAATTTCCCTAAAGTAATAGAAAAATGGGGGACTAAAAGAAATGGCTTTTTCCATAGTAAAGAAAATTGAAACTGAGATATACACTCAGTTATAAATGGGGAAAATTTAATAATGAATGGGCATTGTTCAGAATTCCTTACAAAATTTCAGTTATGTGTAAATCCAGCCTAAAATACAGTGAAGCTAAAAATCTTTGGGACATTTTTGATTACTCCCATTTAAATTAGGAAAAAGCAAGTAAATATGTTCTATGAATATATGCATAGATATTCAGATACTCAATTTTGTAGCATAGATTTTTCACAGGAGCTTATTCTGTAAAGGGATTTGTGAAAATAGTCACAGTTTTGTGAGTACAGTTTTGAGGATTTGCTTGCATCCAAACCAAAAGGAAATTGCTCTTTTTAACATTAATCTTTCTAGGTAACTTTTGAAGTGGAAAAAGCATCCCTACTTTGCCTTTTCTTCCTTCTAAAAAACAAAAACAAAACCCAAACTTTTTTATTATCCCTAGTTGAAAAAAAAACCAACAGATAAATTATATTCCCCTACTCATTAATATTTATTGATGGGTGTTCAAAGACATTGATATTCACCCAATAACAATCTTATTAATAAAATATTCAAATGAGGTTCTTTGGTCAACTCTGATTCTCAAATACCATCATGATTTCAGAAAGACTCCATAGAGATGGAAGCATCAATTCACATAGAACTTGTGTCAGGATGGGATCCAGAAGGGAAGGAGGAACTGTAATACGAGTCCACACAGTTAAGCTCTACAACCAAAGCTGTCCTAGCATGATCATTGCTTCAGATGCTAAGACTGGAGCTTGGAAGGAAAATAAGGTCCATTTAGTTGCTGGATTTCTTCCCTAAAAGAGACTTTCTAGTAGTTAGAACAGTCAATTACTAATGTTTTAAGAGCATTGTATAGTTATCAGGTAAAGTCAAAGGTTCCAGATGTGCTAGAAGCATTTTCCTAGACAAGGAAGTGAGAGCAAGTTTTAGGGAATTTTGGTTTTCACTTCTTTACAAGGTCATCTCGTTGCATCTGGCAGGTTTTCCAAATCTGAGAGATCATAAACAATATAGCTGCTGCCAGGTGTTCCTGTATGAGGTAGGTATTGACTGTGTTTTTTTTCCGATTAAGTGGTTGTGAAATTAAAACTCGAATCTTGAAAAGATTTACATATTTTGACACCAATATTGGCCCTGAGGAGAAATGCTGTTCCTCAGACAGTGAAGGAGATCACCATAATCAGAATTGTTGTCATACACATTTGAGAGCAAAGTTCAGCTACTGCTATCAAAAATTCCAGCTTACTTGTACTTTTTATTACTGGAACATGACTGAAGATCACTTTATCTTCGGATGTCTGTTGTTCATAGAGTGTGATATTACTAACAGAATGACCTTTTCAAATTATGATATTTATCTACTGCTTACTCAGTGTATTTCAGGGCTGTGATTGTTCTTTGCAGACAAATGTAAGCAAGCATAGGTGATATTCTCTGAAGGATTTAGAGAAAATATAGATTCCCGGAATAAACCCTGTAAAATAGACAGGAAAAAACCTGATGCCTTAGGATGGGAGCAGAGCATCCCTCCCCTGCTGAATGAGCCAATGGTAAATACTAAGGATGAGTGTTCTACCACTGCTCCCTCTACAGCCACTGTATGGATGTTGGGGGTTCAGTTATGCTTCAGCCTGAGGCAGTTCAGACCCAGTGTTTTCACCCTGCAGGACAGTATATGGGTCAGCACCATGTCCACAGTATATGGGAAGCACATTTCCCCTTCCAATGTATCACACCTGCAGTGCAGGAAACATATGGTCCATTGGGCCAGTGTGAAAAAAAACAAGAGGGAACTTGACACAATATGTAGGTTAATGATTAGGAAGAAAATCAGGAGCCCTACCTTGAAGAGATAATGTGTAGGACAGGTTCTTGTATAATGTAAACTATTCAGAGAGGAGGGATCTTCATTTCCCCCCTCTAAAAAGTAAATTTTCTAAATACTCAGCCACATTATCTTGCAGCAAATTTGTCACTACAGGTTCAGAAGACCTGATCTGATGGCAGTGTGCTATTTGCAGTCTGGCAATGCCTTCTAGATCTGATGCCTCAGGGAACTTAGATGTTATGACATTGGCTTTGCTTAATGGTAGGTTTTAAGATTACTGCTCTGAGTGGAGATGGTCTGGGTACATGAAGATCCAGGCACCTGGAAAGTCTTAGGCAGGGAAGTATCCAGGAACTTCATTTCTTAACTTCATGGTGTCTGTTTGAGATGATAATTTATTTCTAAAACGCCTTAAATTCCCTTCTACCCTGTTCCAGGCACTGGTGAGGAGTCTAAACTTGAGACTTGTGAGTCTTAAGGTTTCAGCATCATGTCATGCAAGACTGACAAATGCCTATGGTTATCATCCAGCAGCTTTTTGCTTAATATTTCTGATTGCATTCCAAACTGTGCAGTCATGAGACACGGCAGGGGATTCAGATGTGCTCTTCAGCCACAAGACACACACTTGACTGAATTGCTAATCTCCCCAGACACCTGGGATGCAGATGAGTTTTGTATGTACGGCCCAATCATCCACCTAGATCATTCCTCACTCTGTAGTGTCAGGAAGGTTTTAAAGCTACTATTCTGAACTCCCCTCTTGGTATTGGCATGGCTAGATCCTTCAGAGCACGCACAGCTGTGTGGTGCTTAGTTGCAGCTGGGGTTAAACCATGACACAGACATTCCTCCAAAAGAGGAGAAATAGTTATTTCAGCAACACTAGGTTAAGCTGATAAAATGGAAAAGCAGAAATGGCTGTTCAAAATTATTCTTCAAAGTAGGAGCTGACTTATGATTCATGATATAAAGCCTGGTGGCTTGACTGCATGAGATTTCTAATAGTTGTGGGTTTGTCCTGCCCTTCTAGCTACTGGCCAGCATTAGTGCTTAAGCAGGGACACACAGCTTTCAGTAAAAGGAGCACTTCAGCAGCTATAGCATAACATCAGATATGGAATATCACGTTCATCTTGGGATGGCACGGCCCTGCTGTCCTCTCTCTGTGACTGATGGCCACTGCCTTTGCTGGTAGCTCCCTCTGCCTCCAGCACTGCCCAGTGCTTGGCTGGGATTTGCCCCCACTGTGAGAGCAGAGCTGTAGCACACCCCACTGTCCCCAAACAGCACCACCGAGCCCTCCAGATGTGGTGATCTTTTGTTTATAGAGAAGCAAAGTCTGAGGATGGCTAAAGTCATCTTCAGCAAGCATACACTACTAGAAAGGGATGGCCTGGGAGTCCCTTTTCCTGTGTGTGACTGTAAGTCTGGATGAAAAGAGCAGGCCAAATCAGGAAAAATGTGTATGCAGAGAATGTGGTGTGTGAAAATCTCTCCAAAGTGCTAAGTTTCAGAGGGTGTTGAACCTGCTGAGACAGATAAGCTCACAGCACCAGGAAACTTCTGAATCTGCATAAGGCCACCAGCACACAAGTGTTGACTGTGACCTGCAGAACTCAGCCTGCAACCAAGAGGCCAACAGCTGTTGTATGCAGACAAAGGCTATGGAATGCTGTACGCACTTCATAGGGGAAAAAAAAAAACAAACCAAAACCAAACCAATCCAAAATCTGACCTTAAAGGCACTGATGTGGCAATCCAGTCCTTCACTTCTAAACATGCAGCTGGGGCTGGTCTCCCTGCTCTTGTTCTACCTGGGTAACAATGAATGTGTGATTGAATTAGATACCTTCCATCCTCTCTGAGTAAAAAGGGAGTTTTCAACAGGGGAATGAATTGTCCAAACTTTCACATTTTCTCAGAAAAAAGAATGATGAAAATTGGTTATAGTTGTTATATCTCTACTTGAATAGGTAAAACACCACACGAGGTCCCAACTTTTACCTCTTTTCAGACGACTCTGGCATCCTGTAACTTTATCAATGCATCAGGAATAAAGAATCATGCAGCTGAGATCGTGGACAGTCTCCTTTTGCTTTCAGTAGATAAATCTTACAGCTCTGTATTTCTTGTGAAAAGTTTATGTTCCCTCTTGCTCATGGATTCTTTGGCAAGGTGAAAAGATTGGGTGAGTTACAAGTCATGTGTAAGAACAGCAAGAACTTTCCTTATACTTCAAGGAACTTAATTTCTACTAAAGCTCAGGCAAGACCCAGGGGTGAAAATGAATGAGACATGATTAATAAGTAACCTTAATTACCATTTTACTTTTACCTTTCAAGTATTCATTAAACTGTTTACCCAAATATGTTACCTTAAAATATCCAGTTTTCCTCAGCTTTATTTCTGTCCCCTATTGTTTGAAAGGATTTCTACAAATATGGGCAAGGAGGGAACATGGTCCATTCCAGTGCTTCTTCTTTTCAGAGGTCCTTGTAGTTGTCAGGTATGAAGCAACAATTGGCAAAGGCACAAAAGCCATCTGTCTTCAACTTTGTATAAATCACTTGAAATGAAAGAGTGTTTTCTTCAATTTCCTTTTTTAAAAGATCTTATGCTAGCTTTTGTTTTCAAGTGTGCTTTGAAGAGCAGATCATCTTCTGGGAATTCTGTAAAAGCTTATTTTATGTTTGTTTATAAGACGTTTTCTGTAAGAAACTGCTAATTAATTGCTAATTGACAAAAATGAAATAGGCTGCCAGAATTCCCTAAAGCAGGAAGCAGCAGCTGAAGCCAGTGCTTAGGGAAAAAAGCTTTTCCAGGGGCTATTGCCTAATGAATACATTGACATAAGAGGTCAATTGCCTCTTCTCATGCAGGGTTTGCTATCTTCTTCAGCACAGCCGAGACTGTGTTAAGGATACTGATGCCTCCCTACATATTATTAGCCCCTTACATTTCTGTTTGAATACATATAAGTAGTTTGCTGCTGAGGAAGTCAGAATTTTTGTAAAAGGTAAGATTTAAATGTGATTTACTTTGGTGGTATCATTTTGGTTGTGTGATCCCATTGACCAAATGGTGCCAGTGGCAGACAGTCAGGTGTTTCAGTAGGTGATCTCTACCCTGTGGCAAAACACAAAGTTCACATATCAATAAAAGTGCCTTTTCATTTTGTAGTTGAGCCTCTTTCTCTCTTCTGTAGAATAAGCTGTGATGAAGCCTTTCCAGTGGGCTCCAGCAGGACAGAAACCTTCCCAAGAACAGCTGTTCCTCCAGTGCAGAAACATCTGTCAAATAACATCATGGGTTCAAGTCTTTTCCTTTATGCCTTAATAGGAATGAAATGACTGCCATTAAATTGTCACAGGTTCATCAGCTACCCTGGAAACAAATCCTGCCTCTTTCTAAGTCCTCACTTTCTGTCTTTGGAAGTGTTTTGATTTTTAGGATAGCAAGGGGAGGTCATCATTTTGGGACAGTATTCTGGGGCATTTTATCTGCCTCATCAACAATCAGATTGAAATGCCAAGAAGACCAAGTCATGTAATATAACCATGTAGATACTTTGTGAATAAAGGTGAACTTGTATGTATTTTTAAGTATTTGTTGGATCAGGGTCAAAGAGTGAATCTGTTCCCTTCCATATCTTGAAAAGAAAGTGGAGAGTTGAGGAAATGATCAGATATGACACTTATTTAAAGGTGTATGGGAAATTTTGTTCTGATTTAGTAACCAGACAAAAGAATAGTTCCTGAAGATCCAACTTAAAAATAAACATCTAAACTTCCATTTCTGAAATGGAAAGGCAAATTTTTTTTTTTACATATTTTGCTTCTTTTTTAAATTTTCAAACTTAAGTAAATCTTGTGTCAAGATGTAACATCAAGAGAGAAAGAGGAAGCATTTAATTAAAAGTGTTAAGAAATGCTCCTGGGTTTCTTTAAAAGGTATTTTTCTTGTTAATGAAAGATCAAAATTTAGTTCCTTATATTTATGAATAATATTCATAAAACTGCATCTGCATTAGTTTTGAAACATAATAATTGAATTACATTTTTTTCTTCCAGGCCCAGCTATTGGATGTCCTCAATGTTTCACATTACTACTTCCTTTTTCAGTTATATAACTTTGTTAGAATCAAAGCACTTTAACTGAAATTCTCTTTTTAAGCATCTATCACAGACTGACGATTTTAATTTAATTTCTGACAACATTTTCTACCCTTTTTGTAAGATGTGGGTTGGTGTAAAATGCACTGTCCATATTACCTAAAAAATGTTAGTGTTGTGTTTTGGATTTGGTTTCTGTTTGCTTTTCATGTTTGGGAGCAAAGAAGTAGAACACGGGATAGAAGATACTGGGGATATACCTTTTGTTAGCACTGTTTATGCATTTTGTACTTAATAAATTTTCCCGGCTGGGTTGCCTTGAACTTAGAATAAATAAGTAAATAAAGGTTAGCAAGTCCATCCCCAGGGGGAGAGCACTGCCAGATGCATTTTATTTGCGTACAAAATTAGGAAGAGGAACCTTTCTGCCCTCATTCACCTATCCATCCCAGCATCCAGAGCTCAGTCAGTGCAGAAAAACTTGCCTAATAAAGAAGGGACAAGTGCCAGAGCTGGGAAGGGGTGGGTAGAGGGATGAAATACGTCTCAATAGCACTAGAAAGTTTGCCTTTCCTACCCAGATTCCTCCTGCTAGCAAACATCTATGTAATTTGTTCACAGAGTATCTCTTTCCACCTCTGGGGCTTGTCCTCAGGGAGCATGATAATGAGTTGCTAAGCATTCATTAGCCCAAGCAGCAGTGAGTCAGAAAGTTCCCACTGGGACCAATACTCAGCAATATGATGAAATTTGGAGACTTTTTCAGTTTGATCCAACAAACAAGCAAAAGATGACATAACCCTGTCCTGTGACTGCTTTCTATTAAACAGCTACTATGATTATTTTTTTTTTTAATGTATATGGTGCGAAGGAATTTCTAAAAGGCATAGAGAAATGTGGAGGAAATTATAATTTTGGAAATTACATTTTGCATTATTATTTTGCTTTTTTGCCTGAGGACTCCTGCTTTATTTGCTGCTTGTTTTGGAGATGTTTTGGGAATGACTCAGTGTATGCTTGAATGAATCCTGCTTACTTTGGTCTAGAAAAGGGACAGTGAGCAGAGGATCAGACAGTCACCATATGGCAGTGAATATTGTCCCAGAGAACAGGACTCTTTCTAATTTTTCCACTGAGGTCTTGTGTGGCCTTGGTCAAATCAGGTAAACCTCAGTTTCACAGGCAGTGTCCATGTTATCCATTCTCAGCTATCCAGGACTGAGGTCTGATTCAGGAGCTCCAATTTATAAAATCACAGAGAAATCACAGCTGCAGAGAGTCTGCATCTAGAGTTTCTGTAATTTGTATTTTGAACACATTTATTCTAAAACCACAAGGCTGTCCGGAAATTTGCTGCTTCAAACAGGACATTCACAGTAATAAATATTTATCATTAATCTCTCTGTGCCTAAATTCTCCCTTTTAAGATTGGGAATAATAGCATCTGTCCTTGTCCTTCCTGCCAATACACACACAGAAGTAAAGGAACGATCCTGTTGTGAGAACTGGGCTCAGATTAAACAAGTATAATATAAACCACATGTTTTACACACACAAGACCTCTTTTCCCTCACTGTCTAAAAAAGATAAGACTGCAGTTGTTGTCCAGGATAGCAATTTGGGGAAGATGACAAGAAGTTCAGTTCTCCAGGCCGTAGGGGTGATTCTCTTGGCAGGTTCTGGATGTGATCACCTGAGTCTGTTGAAATGAATGCAAATCTTGTTTTCCTGAGATATAATGTCAGTGATTCAGGGTTAGTGCCATTCATCCTCAGGTTTGATCACGTTGATCTAGGTAGTCAGATGGGTCTATGTACAAAGTTGCAAAACTACAGAATGGGCAGATTTGCAAAAGCTGCAAAGGAGTTGCAAGATGCAGAAATTTCACTCAGCTTTACTGAAATTTGCCCCCTGTAAATAACCAGGTTGTTGATGTTAACTTTTGGACCAGATACCATGCTGGATCTACTATCCCAGACTGGAACCATCTGTGGTTTCTGTTAGTACTGCCCTTTTTAAAAAAAACTATGCTCTTCAACACTGTGATATTGATCCTTGTTTCATAGATGTACTTGGAAAAAACTGTGTTTGGAGTATTTAATAGACTATAGATTTTTCTCCTGAAGTTTGATGTTTTGTTTACAATCTATTCATGACTATCAAAGCATTTAATTAAAACATATTCAGGTTTTCTGCTTTTGTAATTTGTGACACTGTTTTCCATATGCTCGAGATGCACTGCATCTGCTCTTTTTCCTATGAGTGGCAGTTTTACAGTGCACAGATCAGCTAATAAATGGCTACTGTTGACAGTTCAGTCACAATATAAAGTTCTTACAGCTTTTATAGTTGTAAAGATGTTTGGTTTTTTTTTAATTAACTTTTGGTGCTTAACATATAATAGGATTTTTTAAAATGTATTACCTTGTAAAGCAAGCTGGAATTATGAGTCTTGATTGCAGGATGCTTCAAAAAAGCACATCGATAAAGAAATGTGAAATAAGCCACTAGCAGTACAATATCTGGTAGGAAAAATCCTGAGGGAGTATCACAAGCAATGGACAAGGCTGGGTCTAAATCTTAGGCTGGCAGCACAGCAGGGGCTGTGCAGGCTTAACTACATTCAACCAATCAAACCTGACATCAGGGGGTTTTCTTGTTAATGTATATATCCATTAAACAAACAAACCAAACCAAAACAAAACAAAAAAAAAAAAGACTAAAGATCTTGCCTTTTGTTGTTCTTCATGTGCTGTCAGTGCTTTTAACCTGTTGAGGGCTGGCATGGTTGTGCTGCTGTGCTGTTCATGTACCCAGCATGTGTGGCAGGCATGGGGGCAGCCCAGACCCATCTGCCCCCAGCCCTGCACAGCACCCAGGGGGCATCTCCCAGAGCAGCCAAGGGAGTGAGTTTCCTCCTGGCTTTTTTCCTCCCTGCCATTGCTTTGTTGTTCAGGTTGTAAAGCTATGTTTTCTGGGTTTCTGAGTAGCTTTCTGCACATAAATTTCATGTAAGCCATCTGAAGAGCTGTTACTGCTCTTTCTGCCCAGATAGTTGTAAACTGAGAGACGTAGTGGAATCCTGCATCCATCATTTTTCATCCTGGTGGAATCCAGGCCTATTGTTTTTCCAGCAATAGATTTTTTCTTTATCATTAATCACTTCACTCACATTCCCTATTTGACCTCAAGATACATAAATAGGCATCATAAGTGGCATATTAGATTAGTACATCTTTGAAAAGAGACAGATGGTCTGAGAAGTAGATAAGGGACACACTTAAAGGAGTTCAGTAATTAAAAGCAAAGATCTCAAATATCACAGACTTAAATAACAAAATGGAAAGACACAAACTATGTGTAAATCAGTCAGTGGCTGTTTCATCAGACAGTGGGACTTTTTCCATATATACATTTTTATTATCTATGTCTGATATCATGACGGGGCAACTTCTTTGAGTACCCTAGAAATATGAAACATTTTTTAGAAGTGGGAATCACAGCCATATTTTTACAGAAGTGTCTTAACAGAAAATTTGAAGTTTTAATATTTGTTTGCTTTTTATAAAAAAACATTTAGCTGTATATTTCTGGGATTCCTGAGTAGTTCTGGTTGAAGTTAGAAAAACAGGTTTTTTTTTCTTATTTATTTATTTATTACTTATCTTGTAAGTATATGAAAATTCTAAAGGGAACCACACCTTAACTGTAGAACACTTTACTATGCCACAGAATTAGAGAATTTTGAAAATTACTAAAGAGGAGAAGAGTAATTCTGTTCCCTCTTATGTCAGTGGTGGGCTTGACAGTGGAAGCATTATTAACACAAGGATTTCAGAACTATTACAGTACTGAGAGAGTGTGCAGGACAGAATTAGACTTTGATGCACATTTCTTCTTTTGTGCAAGCCTTATGACAATGTCCAGTTGCACTATATATGTATTCTGTAAAAAGGCTATGACATTTTGGATCAATTTGAGATTAATCTCTCAATGGCAACACATTCTTTCCATTTAAATTTCAGTACACAATTAGATTTCACATTAGTCCCATCAGATAGCATGAACTTCATAATACTTTGAAAAATAAATTCTCAAATGGCTTTACTTCATTCTAAGCAATGTCCATACATTTTATTTTAAAATTCATTTGGACCTCCTTTCATTATAGTTGTTCACAGAGTTATATTTTTTCACTGTGTTTACCTCATGGCTAGGAACAGACCTGCAGGCCTAAAACATAAGAGTGAAATGTATTACCATGGGTGGGTTTTAAAAGACACTCATTTTTATTCACCATCTGTCACACTGGTTTGCATCCAGTATCCCGCAGTGAATTTTATAACTGCTTTGGGATTAATGGAGTAGTGAAGAAGCAATGAACATTATCACAGTTTTTAAACTTGTTGCTTTATTTCTCCTTTTCCATTAGTGTTATCATCCTGCAGCATCCGTTATTAATAATAGGCATAATAAGTGTGCAGGATGCAGCACACATTGCTATTCAGAATAACAATAATAACATAGTACATTGCAGGCTTCTGAAAGAAGGAGACAAAGCCACTCCAGATAAGACTTCACACAGTTGTTTGTCTCCTGAGGCTCTCATGGATCAGTATGTGACTCCTTGGGAAACTAAGGAAACCAGCTGTGCCTTTTGTGCAAACAATTCAACTCCAAGTCCAGTCCCTGCCCTCAATCTCCCACCACAGCCAGCAACAGCTCACCTGGTATTATCTGACAGATTGTCCAAAACCTCAGCATCTTTATCCAACAAAGCTCTTCCAGTGCTCCTCAGCAGAAATTGGCTACTTATTTACAGTATTTCAGATTTGTTGATTCATAACAGGGAAAGGCAACATCCTGGCAGGCGATACACATGAAGTTGGTAGAACACAAATGATGATGCAGAACTGGCTCAAAATATTGCCAACAAGAGATGATATTCCTAAGAAGCACAAAAGGCTGACTTTTCAGCAGTGATTCCACATACTATGAACTACAAAAATTTCCAAATTGTCCTGCCCTGTTCTTTCTGTGTTGTATGTCTGAGAGGTGACAGTCAAATGAAACATTTTTGTCTTCAGTCACCCCACCTTCTTTACCCAGCAGGTGAATTAGATAGATACCTCACTGATAGACACAGTGGCTTCAAAAATACCTGTGAACCTTTGGAGTTTTATAATTTTGGGGGATCTGGAGAATTAAATTTGAAAATACTTTCCAAATGCATTTAGACCTTGTGAGATTCATAATAGGAAAGCATCTGATATTATAGAAAGGTATTTTAGTGAAAATCAGCCTGTGCAGTATTAGAACATCCATCACTTTGTCTAATTAGAAGTAAAATTAATCAATTCTTAGAATCATAGAGAATTTGTGGTTGGAAGGGACCTTGAAAGATCATCTAGGTCCCCCCCCCCCCTGAGCAGGTCAGCAGGTCACACAGGATGGGCTTTGAATGTCTGCAGGGAAGGAGACTCCAAAACCTCCCTGGGCAGCCTGTGCCAGTGCTCTGTCACCCTCACAGTGAAAAAATTCCTCCTTATATTTATACAGAACTGCCAATGGTTTATAACCAGTGCCCCTTGTCCTGTTGTTGGTCACCCCTGAGGAAAGCTTCACTCCATCCTCCTGGCACTCACCCCTTACAGATTTATAAGTGTTGATGAGGTCACCCCTCATTCTCCTCTGCTCCAAGCTGAAGAGACCCAGCTCCCTCAGCATAGGGAAGCATAGAGAAATCTTATTTTTATACAGACGTCTCTACATATCATTAATATATTAGATAATGTTTTATATGCAAACAGAATCTATACAGGTGAGTAATGATTTTTAAAACTGCCACAGGAACACGGAAGTTTGGTTGGTTGGTTGGGTTTCTTTGTTAGTTTTAAGGAGTTTCCATTTATTTTACTTAAACTCATATACAAATGTATTAGATCATATGCCCATAACACTTGGTATAATGTTAAAATCAGTATTTAGTATATTGATGGAGCAGTGAAAAACTATATTTGATTTTTAAAATGTCTGTTATATTCATACAGAGATATCCATGCAACTAAATACCACTGGAATAAGAGTCTTGTTGCTTACAAATAGCTTATGGTGGAACATGCTTTACACACTCGTAAATATAATTAAATGTAACTTCAAAACCTATACTCTCTTTTTGTTTGTTTTCAAGTACAAATTCTGCTATTTTCCTTCTTTTTAAGGAAAAAAATCTTTTTAAGTGATGTCCATTTGTTATAGACAAAAAGAGCTAGAAGACTTTCTGCTTTGAAGATATATCCATTTTGCTTGCATGAGTCCAGGAACATTTGGAGCTCAACAAGGCTACATCAAAGAGTTTTATCATGTTCATGCATCAAAAAGGTAGTGACAAATCAGCACTTTTAAGAGCAAAGCCTGTATCTTCATCATTGTCTTTATATTTGAATAGGGCTTTCAGAAGCAAGAAAAATAACAAAAAAATTCAATATTTTTATGCAAAGGGAGACAAGTTGTCTCCAAAATAACCGGAAATTAATTACGTTGATTTAAAATAAAGGATTCCAATTAGGAATAGCAAAAGCCATTCAGCTTTCTAGGATTAATTTAAACTTTGAAGAAAGTAAAGTTTCTTTTTCAAAACATGAATCAATAATTCATCTTTCTTTTTAAAAAACTCCAAGGTTTAATCATCTCGTTATCCAATCCAATGTTTAAAGTATGCAATCCTACATTACTGTAAGCAGCATTATCCCTCTATGACAACTTAGTGCCTTGTAAAAACACTTTCTCTTGGATTCTTGGGAGGATTACAGCCACTAAGCTCCAAAGCCTCTTCTTCCCCCAGAGAGATCTACGTGGTATAAAATTGAGACAAACAGCTCAAAGTATTTTTTTTTTCCCCAGCTCCTTTTCACACCCATCACTGCATTTTGAAGTCTTGTCAATATTATTGATGAAGTTTAGTGATGGGCTAGTTTGCTTGCTCAGGAAATCACTTTCAGTTTTACTATCTGTTGATGTTTATAAGGAAACATTATGCAACTGCCTCATTGGCCACCTGAATGCTGAGTGGGCAAGGGTCCTGTTTGGCCTCTAATTCCTAATGCCATTTAAGATCTCATGATCTTGACAGCAACATGATTGTGAATAAATTTTGACAAGTTCCTCAAAGTGAGATGGAAAGGAAGTCCTGGAAAGCTTGGATAGATACTTAAAATGCTTTTCCTTTCCTGCTGATATTTCTAACTCCATAATTTTAAAGTGCTACAAGTAAAAATTGGAATTATTTGTTGGGTTAGGTTGTTAAGCTTCTTGCTCCAGCTGACACCTTCTTCTGAAGTATTTTATCCAGTGATAAATTCCAAGGCTTTCTGAAGCACTTACTTTGTCTTTCTTTTCCTTTTGGTTTCCAATAAATATTAAATAGATTAAAATTCTTCAGCTTGGAAAAGGGACCTTTGGTGTCATGATGTTGATGGAGTTCTTATATTCTTATGTCTGTGGTTGTTCATGTCATGTCAGTTCATGTCATATTTTTCTTTTTCTTCCGTGTAAGGAGATAAAATAATGCTATTGTTGCCCTCAAATCTACTCTAGTATCTTTTTCAAAAAGATTAATAACGGTCAATAAAATTAATTTAATATAAATTTGTGAAAAAATTGAATTGAATTAAGCTGTTGCATATCTAAATTTAAAGTCTCCAGAAAGCTGACACCACCATATTATGATTAGCGCTATAATTTGTCTCATTTTCCATATGATTAGACACAGAACTTATTACTAATTACAATAGACATACAGCATAGTGTAAAATGGAGTTAATGCAGAATTTTCAGCTTTCTTCACCCTTTCTGCTTTCAATCACATCCATTTTACTCCTTTGGAAAAATCTAGATGCAAAGATCTTTTAGTACTGAAAATCAGGTAACTACTAACAAGCTGCAAATCATCTTACGAATCTGCTATTCAGCTTATGTGCATAACTTTTACTAATGGCAAAGTAAATGGTGTTGGTGTTTTTCATTTTCCCTGTTACCTTCACTTTCATGCTGGTTCTCAAGGCTGCTTGCTGTTCCTAATGGCTTCAGAGGCTGCAGCAAGGAGCTGCATGCAGTTGCCTGGCATGTGCTACTGAATTTGGTTATCAGAGGCAGCCCCACATCTGCTTTCAAGTGAGCACCAAGGGGCACTGAGGGGCCCCAAGCTGATCCAGGGAATTCTGCTAAAAGGGAAAGAAAATGTACTCAAAGTTTGGGAGCCCCAAGCAGTGGAAACTTAGGAGGTTGGTAAAGTTTCCAAATCACCTGCTCTCCTTTCCATCCTGTTCTCTCAAGGCACCATTCCTTTTGGCATTTGGTCTGAGGCTACTGAAGGTAAAACCACAGTCTATTTCTCTGTAACATAAAGGCAACACAGTTTAACAGGTACAGTTTCACTGAAACACTATTAGTGAGGGAATTTGGTGCTTAATTGGATCAGTTCTTGGACCTTTTCCACTGTGTTTTAATAAATGAGAGTACTTAAGCTGGAGATCAGTCACAACCTCTGCTGGTTTTGTGCAAAGATCTTCATCTACGAGGTCAACTAAAGTGATAGTTTCATATAAGAAACTCTTTTTAAGTATGCACTGAATTCTCGACAGGAATTACAGCTTATAATGAAAGGTTAATGTTTCTGAATAGGGAGCTGGATTTGTGTCATATTACTTCCTCATACAGTGTTTCAGACTGCCAAATTTCTGCCACACAGGTATGGGCTTGCTTCACTCAAATGAAATATGAGTGCTGTTTGGGAAAAAAAATTGTTAACAGGATAATAACATTTATAAATATAAACCAGAAAAACACAGAGATATATCATATAAGTTACAAGCTAGTAAACTCGGTAGCTGACAGTTAGGCCTAAGTTTCCCCAAGACAATACAGAAGAATGTGATTTCATCTCTGTCAGCCTCATTCATCTTAGATTTCAACAAAATCTAATTTGGAACATATTTCTGGCACACGGGACTAAGAGAAGAAGACAACTCCTAGTAATTGCCTGATGTGTGTACCTTCATCCTCTGTCCTAACTTTGTTGTCATATCATGCCTGTGGCAGTACACATTAAGAGCACATACTATAGGATCAGTAGTCTGGCAAGAATTGTATAAACTTCTGAAACAATTGGAAAGAAGCAGTTTAAAAAATGCACAACATATCTGGCTTGAAAGAGCTGCTCAACAGGATTGATGATTTTAGCTATATCCATTATCTATATCCAGTCTTGTATCTTTAAAATGAAAATATAAACTTTTTGTATGGGATAGAAGCTGTTTTGATTTAGTCATTCAGGCTAATCTCACCTGGCATCAAAAATCATCAGTATGGAGTGAAGGCTATTGACCACATTTGGGTACCCTTACTCAGGTTGAATCCTGTTTTATTCCACTGGTTTCCTCTTTCATCTTGACTGACCTGCCCAAGAAGTAAGTGGATGCTTACACAATGCTGCTGTACATGCAGAATGGGTGAGACTCAAAGTCAGGGATAAGTTTACATGCATAACATATAGGCAAAACCTGCTATTTCTGCTTTAAGTCAGAGTTTTGAATGAGTGGAATTACATCTTGATGCTTTCCAATAAAGTCTCACTTTCTCCATCCCAAGAATATGTAAATTACTAAGAATTCAATTGAAAAAAAAAAAACAGGTAAAACCTCTTCTTTTTCATGCCTGTTTGCCTGTTATGTTTGTTGCACATAGTTCCCATGGTTTCTGTTTAACTGTGTCCATGCAGTGAAGATCAACAATACTATCAAGTGCCAAAGGACATTTACCCATCCAGAGTGAGGGTAAATATTTGAATTCTTCACAAGAAGATCTGTGAGATACATTTCTCTTTTACCTTCACTCCAAAAATATAGATGAATTCTGAGCAAAGGTAACAGTAAAATTAGTTGAAAAAGATGATTACAGCAATGCCATATGACAATATATAGTGACCATAGCTCCTTAGATCAGGCCACATCTGGGTGCATTTGTAGAGAATGGTCACAAGGAGGAGTTTTCAGATTTCATTCTACTTTTTCCATCTGTTTTAGAAACATACAAAGATCTTTCCTTGGAGCCTCTAACCTTTGAAAACATCAATTTCAAGCCAGCAATAGTTGCTGTGTGGATCCTCACTGCCTTCAAGCTGTACCCTTGACACAGCTTGATGCTCCCTGCACTGCCTGCCTGCATTTCATATTACAGCTGGGTTCCTACATGGAAAATCCTCCCTGTGCATCAAGAAAAAGTATTGTGGTTATGTTCTCTGTGAAAAAAAAGTTGGAATGGTAGTGAAGGAAGCAGGGAAACAAGATGAAAGACAGAACAGGCCTTTAAGTGTCACTTTTCAGTGGTATGTGTGTGTGCATCATGCGTCATACCATACAGCAGATGAGACATGTACCTATGCAACCAGACTATCCCAGGCTCAAATCTGGCTTTTCTCATTGCCAAGCATTCAGTGCATTTTTTTTTTTAGACTTTATTTTAAGGTTTTCGGGCCTCATAATGAGTAGGTTACAAAGACCAGCCATGGAAACTTCCTTTAGATTGTATATACAGATTTATGAATTAAAAAAATACAGTCATATCACTGGTAATGTATCTTATTTATTCCTCATTTAGGAGAAGCTTAAAATACAAAATGTCCAGGAGCAGAGGCTTGCTCCATGTTTCTATATATACATCAAGAACATAAATGTCTGGAAAGCTTCACAGCCTCAGATATGGAAACCAAGTCATATTAAATCTAGCTCTAAATCAGCAACAGGTACCCAGGCTAGTAAATGAACCTTTTATTATGCCACAGGTGTAAGATGATTTCTCTTTGTTTTTCTTTTTTTTCTTTTTATTTTTTTTTCTCTTTTGTTCTTCAGCACTGCTTCTCTGCACCAAAAACAGAACTCCCAGTTTTGTGGGTCACACCATTTTTTTCCCATTCATTTCAAACTTCACCATGGGTAGAGAAGCCATCTTTGCAAATAACCTATGATCAAATAAAACAATAACTGCTCTGAGAAATAATTGGGTCTGAAAGGAACTCCCAGTGCCACCACCCCCAAGCAGCTCAGCATTTTTATTTTTGTTTTAATTAAGGCACAAAAAAAGACCAAACAAAAAAGAGAGATTTGAAAGATCCCTGATTCTTCTAAATAATTAGCATGATCTGCCAACTATAATGATTGATTTGTTTCTGCTTTTCTTCTGAAGTGAGCTTACAACTGACTTTCCAACATACTCCCAAGAATATATTCTCAAACTGCTGGCTAATATGCAGGTGCATTTGACTGGTTTTGCTTGGGCATTTTTCATGCTAAATTTCATGCTCTTAATATAGCTGAGCCCCAAAAGGGTTTTATTGTTGCAAAAGAAACAGGAAGTTATTGGTACTTGAACATCAGAAAGAAGACTTTTCAGAACTGTCCTCTACAATAACTGAGGCAATAAATGAATAATTGGATGGTGAACCAGTGTGAGAAAGGTCAAGGGATAGGAAATTACAGGAGCTCTTCTATATTTTACTAACCATCTGATAATATTTTTTTCTTTCAAGTTTGCCTTCCTTTCAACATACTTCAGTTTGTACTTTGTATGCTCCATGTACAGTCATTTGTAACTTTACAAGCAACTTGAAAACAGTAATTTTACATTAGTTCTTGAAAAATATGGTCTCAGGCATCAGTTTTTGAAAATCATTGCGTCTTTACCAAAACATTTATTGCTCTGCCAAGGTACAGTCCTATATTTAGGAAGCAGTTCTGCAATAAACTTGTCAAACCACAATCCATCATGGAAGAGCAGAATGAAATCTTCCTTGCTCATGGAAGAAAGTGCTGTGGTCTGATTTATTTTAGTCATTGTTTATTCAAAATTTATTGCATCATGACCAAAGCAATTGTTTCTCTCAGCTGTAAAACTACCCAGAAGTGATTACTGTCCAACACTGAAAACTGGAAAGAAAACAGAGGGTTTCAGATCATAGAATCATAGAATCATAGAATCCTAGGGGTTGGAAGGGACCTCGAAAGATCATCTAGTCCAACCCCCCCTGCCAGAGCAGGGCCACCTAGAGTACATCTCCCAGGAACGTGTCCAGGCAGGTTTTGAATGTCTCCAGTGAAGGAGACTCCACAACCCTCCTGGGGAGCCTGTTCCAGGGCTCTGTCACCCTCACAGTAAAGAAATTTTTTCTGATATTCAACTTGAACCTCCTATGCTTCAATTTACACCCATTATCCCTTGTCCTATCGCTGGTCACCACTGAGAAAAGCCTAACTCCATCTCCCTGGCACTCACCCCTTACATATTTGAAAACATTGATGAGGTCACCCCTCAGTCTCCTTTTCTCCAAGCTAAAGAGACCCAGCTCCCGCAGCCTATCCTCATAAGGGAGATGCTCCACTCCCTTAATCATCTTAGTAGCCCTGCGCTGGACTCTTTCAAGCACTTCCCTGTCCTTCTTGAACTGAGGGGCCCAGAACTGGACACAATACTCCAGGTGCGGCCTCACCAATGCAGAATAGAGGGGGAGGAGAACCTCTCTTGACCTACTAACCACACCCTTTCTAATGCACCCCAGGATGCCATTGGCCTTCTTGGCCACAAGGGCACATTGCTGGCTCATGGTCATCTTCTTGTCTACCAGGACCCCCAGGTCTCTTTCACCTACACTGCTCTCCAGCAGGTCAGCCCCCAACCTATACTGGGACATAGTGTTGTTCTTCCCCAAATGCAAAACTCTACACTTTCCCTTGTTAAATTTCATCTTGTTTCTCCCTGCCCAACTCTCCAGCCTGTCTAAGTCTCTCTGGATGGCAGCACAGCCTTCTGGTGTGTCAGCCACTCCTCCCAGCTTAGTGTCATCAGCAAACTTGCCTCTTCAGAAACCTATCTTCTCAAACAAGCCTCTTCAGAAACCTATCCTGACTATCCTGACTAGGTGATGATCTGCCATTCAGAAGTAATGTCTGAGAAACTCTGACATAACATTTTCCAAGGAGACTGCCAGAAACCTGTGCAGGATTTTTTAAGCCAATGTATGGATATAAATCTTGGGTACAGTTGTTTTGTACTGTAAATGACTTCAGGGAGTCCCTTTTATCTGGGAGGAAAAAAACAGAGCTATCCTTTTATTTGTGCTTTTTAGGTTTTTCTTTTGGTTACTTTTCTATTTTGCTCACATCAGAGTGACTAATGCCTGCCAGTGATCCTGTACTAAAACCTCTGTGAAAACAGAGAGATGAAAAAGAAAAAGTCAGACCTGGACAGAGAAATAGACCTGACTATACCCAACACTCTCCTCTACTTTGTTCATCAGTGACACAGCACTGTCAGCCAGGAAAGGGACAGATGCCTGCTGCCAAGTGGCCACTGGGCACTTCAACACTGCCAGCTTTCTGCCAGGACAACTGTACACCTACAGGCAGAGGTGAGCTACTTTATCTGCCAGCAGATCTTCCCATCACTATTAGGATTGTATGGTATTACTACCCCCTTGTAAAACTCCATCAATTTTCCAACCTAAGATATACTGCTTCATCATCTTACACATTTCTAAAACAGCTTTCAAACACTATATTATTGACCTTTTTCTACAGGATGCAGATGCTGGAAGAGTGAAATAGAGTGAAATTACTGAGGGATGGAGAAAACCTCTGTGACTGACTCCTAATATCAGTGATAAGAAAAGTGCTGAATAGCTGAGGGAACTCGCCACAGCTCCTTCCTCAGGAAGGAAGCAAGCATATGGCATCCAATCTTGCAGCCTTTTTGAGAAACAGAATTGTACTTTTTCTTAGAAAAGTAGATGCCCATAGTATTTTCCATCTTTCTGGGATTTTTTCCTAGGCAGCTGCTCATCAAAGAGCCTCCTCCATGTCTATTTTTTTCTTCCCTTGCTTCCTCTAATGGAAAGTTGCTCTGAACTCTCAGCCAAGCTGGGGATATTAAGTACATCCAAATGATCATCTTTGTCACAGGTGCAGGTGGTGCTCAGTGCACCAGTACAATGAGTTTGCTGATAGCTTTATGCTGCATGTACTGTAATCACATAAAAAAGACAGAATATTCATCTTCAGCACAGTTGTTGGATAAGATCTGTAGCATGGAAAACCTAATGTGTTTGAACTCTTTAAATTACTGTCTTGATTATTCTGTTAAGCCAGAGCTCCCAGCTTTGTACTGCACCATTACACTTGGACTCTGGGCTACCATAAACAAAAAGAACAGAAAAGGGAAACTTCACATCACTGCAGTTAGCTATAAGGCTGTTTGCAGGATGAGTTTTAAGTAACTGACACTTTCTGATGCTACTTGAACATTCTACAAGGACATCTCTGTGTTGACTTAAAACAGAGTGAAAGACCAAGGAGTAATGATTAAAAATCTGTTTATTCTTGGCTAAACATACTGCAGGAAATATAGTGTAATTCCATAAAAATAGATGTCTTGTGGCATTTTAATGTGGTTAAATGAAATTATATCAGAAGAAACCTTCTTTCAATATAAAGAAAACCTGTGATTCTTTCCAGTCATGATTTAAAGTTGTATCATGATTGAAAATTTTAAAAACTTCTACTATAAAATCATAGTATTAAGGGCTGCAAGGATTCTTTGCATCTTCCACAAATTTTGTAGTTTCTTTTCTGTGAAAGGCATATTTCTCCCTGTCTTGTCTGTTTGAACCAAATGCAACCGTGCATTTGATTTTATCTTCATTGCACTTCAGTTCTAATTTTCTCATAGTGTTCTTCAGGTCTTCACTTCTCCTTCACAGGATTACCAAAGAAACATCTAAGCTGACAAAAATTTATTATTTTGGGATTTATACTGTAACTGCACTAACCCTCCAGAAAGATGCAATCCAGTGGCAGTGTTAATGTATTGCCCCAACTCTCAAAAAATGGGATAAATGCAATTCTATATTTTCTACACTATATTTTGCACTCAAACACACAGTTTGCACCAGGTTTTCTACATGCTTCCATTTCAACTCAGGCCCCATCTTAAAAATACATTAAAAAATTATATAGGCCTTTTCATAATCTCAGTATTTTTCTTCTCCAGTCATGACAAAATGAAAACAGTTGATACAGAGAAGACTTATTTTTCTAGAACATATATTTCATACATATTCCCAGTAAAAGGAATGTGATGCTGAAAAAATACAGGACGCTATTGATTATGAGTGAGAAAATAAAGGCTTTATTCGTTCTGAATTGTTCACTTTTCTTCCCAACAGCAAGACTGCCTACTTTCATTCTCTTGGAATTCTTTTTCAAACTTCTAAATCATAAAAAAGAACTGTCATATTCTTTCTCATATCTAATAATTCACTGGTAACATTACCAGAACCTGGTGTTTTGTTGTTCCTGAGGTCCTGATTGCCTCCCAAATCACTTCAAAATTTAATTCTTCCACAAATAGCTCGTGTGTCTGAGAGGCAGATTTTTATTCACTATTAACCATCTCCCTGTAGTGGACACAAAGAAGTGCTCTTCCTCGTTCTTCTGTAATTGAGTTTTTATAATGAAAATGTTTCCTTATTTGTTCTTTATCAGACATCGATGTGGTTAATATCCTCTCTTCCATGCATCAATAACCTTGTAAGATGTGTTTATTTTACTAATCTTGCTATCCTGTTTCATCTTTTTCCCCAAGCCATGAAAGTATTGCCTTTCTCCTCATACTGCTGACCTCATGACTTTCCCTGTGGGTTTAGAGTGTTGCTCATCCAGAGTTCAACTGATTCTGAAGGCTACAGCCTTACTATTTGTCAATCTCTGTTGCTTTCCTGCAACATCTATCAAACCACTCTTTTTCTGTTATTTTCAGATGTATTCCTAATGCTTTTCTAATGCGTCCTTTATCACCTTTCTGCAGGTGTCCCACCTGGTATCAGTTTTCTCACAAACATGACAAAATCCATTGAAGGCTCCAAGCACTTTTAGCTACTGATCAATATTCCTGTCCATATTCTGGATTCCCCAAAGATTCTCTATTGTGTCTGTGTCTCATCTGCTTTATTTCATTTTGCTCAGTTCTTCGTTGTAACAAATCATTTTCCTACAGCAGAGAGCTCACCTGCAGCCACCATCCCTTCACTTTCTACTGTCCTGGGTGTCACTTCTATTTCTTGAATAAATTAGTACATTCTGTAGTCTGATATCAAACTCTTTTGAGGTACTCACAAATGCTTTTGAGTGTTCTCATGAGCAAGCAATGTGCTCTTCACAACCACAGCTTTGAACTGGGCAAGTGGCATGGGAGTGCTGTTAATTCTGTCTATAACACTCTCATCTGGATCCCAGCCATCTTCCTTCTCTTCCTTAGGATATCAATTATCCAGGAAAATACTGGAAAATGAAATAATCTTGTCTTTAGTTCATCAGAGAAGCTGTCCTTTATTATATGATCAGTGAGCTTCATCAGAATGGAAAAAGTCTTTTCCTGGTACTTCCCTTTAAACCACAGGCAGGAATGCAGACGTCTGTAAACAGAGTGGCTGCTGACAGTGTGGTACCACCAGTGAGTCCCATTTCATGCTCTTCAGGTACTCCTCCATTCCAAAATAGTTCCAAACTACCAACTCCAGGAGATTATTTTCCCAGTGCTCTTGGTAAATTTTTTTGTTAGACCAGTCTTTATTCCTGTACGTTTCTGACCTGGCTAACTTTGGGCATACCTGCTGCAATACAAAGACTGGGGTATTACTAAACAAAAATCTAAAGACTTTTTCAAACATAGGTTAGGACATCTTTTTGCACAACACTCTGTGCTATTTACTAACTGAAGCACTAATTCATGCTATAACATAGCTTCAAAATTATAAGCATACACAAGTCAGCAAAATATATATACGGAAATGACTAAGACAGCTGAAAGAGGAAGGGCAAGCAAATTTAAAGCAAATAATAAGAAAACCTCACATTTATTACATTTTTTGAAAACAAAATTTAATAGAAATTTTATAATTTGGAACAATATCTAAAGTCAGATGGTTTAAAAAGTACTCCACAACTAACTCACATTGATTCAAAGACCTATACCCACCCACAAAGATGAACCTAGAATTTAAATGTCTTGAAGTTACTGGAAGTTTCCATCCTGAATTTATTAAAAATTATGTTTAATACTAACAAAGTGACTACCTAAGCAAGTATTCTGCACATTTTCATGGAGTGGGCTTCAGAGGGAGCTTCCCACGGAAGAGTTCAGTGGATGATGGCTGAAGGGAGACAGTAATCTCTTTATCCATGGATGTGTGGTCTTTGACCATTGATGGATGACCCTGCTGCTTCCTCCACATCTCCCCTCAGAACTTTAGAAAGACAGGCACCTTGCCTCACCTGCCTCATTTTTTTTCCTGATGGTGGGATGCCATAGGAAGAGAGGCTTACATTTGAAATCTATGAAGCAAAGACCAAAAGCCAGATTCATTTCTGGCCAGAGAATGAAACAGCTTTAGGCACTCACTTGCAAAGATACCAGCCTAGAAAACATATCTTCTCATGCATAATTGCATGGAGAAAAAAAGCCCAGCAAAACTCCAAAACCACTTTAGAAAGCCCTTATTTTTCTTATTAGAACAAGCTCATGTGACTCAGAAAAAAGAATGGTTAGAGGAGGGATATACTCTCTCAAAACAGTTTGTGGACCATCTGATCACGTTTCTTTGCAGTGGATTTTCTCAGTGATGTGAGTGTTAGGTTCACCAGATGTGACATCCTGGGAATGCTGTTTGGTTGGAGAACTGTTACTGTGGTTACACTACAGAGTTATCTGATTTCGGTGCACTTTGAGGGTGATGCTTCAAGTTGAGAATTGAAGCTGGAATTCTGCATTTAGGAGTTGAAAATTACAAAATATTCTTCTTTCTTTTCCTCTTCTGGGGAAATAATCTAAAAATGGGAACTAGATTTTGAGAATTTTTTCTAATATAATTACTTTAAGAGACAGTATCGAAAAGGTTTATTGCTGGAGACTCCCTCTCCCAGAGCAGAGTATATTATTCACTCCATGGTATCAAAGAAAACTGCATACTTATCTTATTTTACACAACTTAGGAGAAGACACCGGAAAATAAGCATAGAAGAATTCCCAGATTATATTTTGCTGTGTATCACTCCTATCCATGCACAGACATTCAAGAGTAAAAACTTTCATTAGGGCAGCATTTATTACAAATTATTAAAAAGGTAAAGAAAAAAAGACTTTAAAAATATTTTTTTTTCTAGAAATACATATTTCTGAAAGCAATGTCCACAAGATACAGGAAATACTTTCCATTAGGTCCTGATAGGTTACCAACTCATATAGAGTCATACTTATAAGAAAAATAGAAAAATTTTCTTTCTAAAGAAAACTGATAAACACTACGCCAGATATTTTTCTCACTTTTCTATAATCACACAGAAGGTTTTATTGCTAGTGGTGGGATACAAAACATAATTTTCAAGGATAAGATCAGGAGGGAAATAAGGACGGTATTTTCGTGGGTATCTGTAACTAAGCATCTGATTTTGTATTAATTTTTCCAGACATGAGACTTGAGGATCTTAACCTTTGAAACACATTAAACAAAACATGATCTGTGTCTTCATCATGACTTAAAATACCTTACTATTAAAAAATGAGCATTGCTTCAGTTTTCTGTTCATTTCCCAGATTAAGCAAAAATGAAATATTCTGATGAATGTTTGTTCATTACAGTAACCACGCAGAAAAAGATATTTATTCTCACAGTACCTTGGAAAAAATCCAACACTCATGACATCCATCTGATTTTGATCAAAACTGATATCATAATGTTTATTTCCCATAAAGCCTCATCCAAAGCTCTTTCAATGATGGAATTATTTCAATGAACTAGAAACTTGGTTTGGTGCATAAGAACTAAACAATTCATATTTTTAAATTTCTAACAATAGCTTTCTTAACATGTTAAGCCAAAATGTAACCCTGTATATGAAAGTTCAAGCTAAAATACTGCAAGCCAACAAAGCCAGCTCACCAGAAGTTGTGCATTCCCTTGTGTTTAGGTGACATTAAATCCAGGATGCCTGGTGCAGCTCTCCTCCTCGCCTCCTTTTCCCTCTACCTTTTTGCTGTCTTTTACATTTAGACTGTAATTTCATTGTTGTGGGACTCCCCCTCCATTCCTTCTTTTTCCATTGCCAGGGCAAAGGATTCCCAGTCCCAGGACAGGTCTCTAGGTGCTGCTATAACACAAAAAATAATAAACGCTGCTACAACTGTTTTTCCAGATACTAAATCAGTACCAGGACTTGCTGGTGTCTGTGGCTCCTCTGAAAGCAATGGACAGAAATGTCATTATTCTCTTGACTGTGGTTCTGACACTGCAGGACTGGTATCTAACCCATGCTGTATCCCATCAGTGTGATCAGCTCCCACAGAGACTTACAGCTGATGTTTCAGGTCATCAGTGCTTTGACCAAACAGAAGCATGGCAGATATTTGCCCCTTTTAGATAAGTGTTTCTGGAATTTTGCCCAAAATGTGGCCTCTCCTTGTATCTATTCCCATATCTCAGCAGTGCCAACAAAGATGCTGAGTGGTGACCTCACAATGCCAGAGTGAGACAGACAAAGCATCCATCAAATCCTAATGAGATGAGGTTGGCCAAAATGTCTCCAGTACTGATTCTCATGTGCTCTTGACATTATAGGTGAAAAATTGTCAAAACATCTCAGCAATGCTGTGAGGTATTTCTTCCTTTGTGGCTTAGCCAGCTGCAAGTTTTGTATAGTGTCCCTATAAGCTGTTAATTTTTTAACTCTACACATACTGTGAAACTGGAGCAAAACAACAGGTATCCAAACCAAATGAGAAATACAGTATGACCCCACCTGGACAGGGAAAAGGAGATATTTGATTGCCAATTATGCATTTCCTCTAGATTTTACTGGAGTTGAAATATATCACCTTTGTAGAAATACTTTGAGAACGATGGGAAAAAATAGTATATAGAGCTATACATTGTAAGTACTATGTTATTACCATTATTAATTACAGTAAAAACCCACAATGTTTTGTTTCTTATCTCACCATGTGCTGGTGACGTCTCCTGCTAGACTTACTAGGATATTCTTAAAATGAAACCTTCTGAGCCCACACAGATGGCCATCTAGCCCATCCAAATGGCATTCTACAAAATCATATCAAATGGTAACTTGGATTTTATACTGTTGGTCTAGGGATACATTTAATAAAAAATAACCACATTATCTCCAAGTGATCATGATTGAAAGATATACATAGTAACAGCCAGTCTGAATTCAACTCATACATCATCGAAGTTCTAGTTCATGTCATTAAAACTAAAACAGATTATGGAGATTGTAATTTCAATGAGAAAATATAATTATTGTCATGCAAGAAGTGGTTGGTGGAAACCAATGAGAACGAGTGGTATTTATTAATTCTTGCTGTTTAGGGCAGACTGCTTCTGAGAGTCTGTTGGAGAGCCTCTGGGGTGTTCGGATGCTCATGAGAACAATTTGTTTATAAAAATATTGCTGAGGTCAAAACTCACCATAGAATTTTTATTCCTGTGGATGCAGAGTGGAACATAAAAATGCCAGCATGCTTTTAAAAATAAAACAGGGCAAAACAAAGCAAACAAAAGGAAAGAAAAAACTAAGAAACATGGAAAAAACACCAAGAAAAAAACCCACACACACACCCAAAAGTCCTAAGTAACAGATAAGGAAGTCAGCATTTTTCTTTGAAACTACTTTGTCCTAGTATGAAAAGTTGGTGATACAGCATCCAGAATGCTATTTTTCAGTCTACTTCTCAGGGCAAGTTTAGGCATTAAAAAGGCATTAAAAACCCAGGTAGAAAACTGAGAAGATTTGAGAGAAATTTTGTTGCTAGACTGCAATTTTGGTACTATCCTTTCCTTTATACTATTGAAGACATTTAGGAGTAAGAAAATTGACCTGATGGAACAATTTAGTATTCGGTGTATGTTCTCATCTTGTTTAGCTCCATTCATAGGGAAAGCACAAGAACCCTCATGTCAATAATTACCAAATCATCTGCCCACAGACTTTTTTTCCCCAGCTCCTCCATTCTCTCTTATATTCAACTGCTCAGAGGTACAGCATGAAATTTACAGAATTTCTAAAATTTCTAAAGTTCAATGCCACAAAAACACCCAGTGTCTTCTAGATTTTCAGTTCCAGTTTGAATTATGTTTAGTTCCTTACTAATACCTTGCAACAACGAGTGCTAGTGGTTTAAAAAGCATTAAGCACATTTCCATATCTGTGAATATGACATATTCTGCCTTGCTTGAATAGCTCTATGCACATGGTGTTAAATAGAGCAGGAGAAACCCAGTCCTTTGCCCTCTCTGAGCTACTGCCAGACATGGAGGTACAGGCAATGGGATACCATACCTCTCTCTGAGCAGTCTGTGCTCTGGCTGCCTCAAAGCCTCAGTTGCCCATTGGTAGTTGACATACTCCCCTTGGTGTTGGCCTTGCACTATCACTCAGAAGCATTGATGGGGTAGAGAGTGTCAACTTGGTGCCCAGGCAAAGAACAGGGTGGGCCCACGCTGCATCTCCCAACACACTTTTGGGTTCATTAAATCTCTGGCCCTCACTCACAAAAGGTGACTCCATCTTAGAGCTGGCAGTACCTGTGTGGCCAATGTTAATGTGGCTCCCCCAACAGCCAATGAACATTTACATTGACAGCCACTTACATTTCTTAACTTGTAAACTGCTTTGTTTCTCTGACCTCTCTCATAAAAGCACAACCTTTTCTCCAGAGAGGTTCATTAGTTCTTGCCATTTCCTTGGCTTTCAATGAGGTTATAACCCTACGAGTGTGAAATCCTCATTATCTTCAAGGAAGTCTGAAGGCAACCCAGCAAAGTGCTTTGGAAAGAAGGAAGAAGATAAATGCAAATCATATTAGAGTGACAAACAGTCATTTTGGTTTTAATAACAATTGATTCGTTTTTTATTCCTTGTGACTGAAGATGACTCATTACTGTTTCTCATTTTTAATTAATAGATGAACATATAATCATAATATTTATTCTCTCCATGAGTAGTTCTGATTATAAGCAGCTACAAGAAGAAAAGGCAACAAATCAGACCTGTTCATCCTCATCTGCAAGTCTGAAAATCATGTTCATCTAGAATCTACCAGGGACCTTTTATCCCAGCTGTCACCCCAAGGTAGATATCAAATGTTGGTGTTTACTCAGCTCACTGACACTGGAGAAGATTGCCAAAAGCTGACAGAAACTTCACTGACCCCAAAAGGCCTCAGTCAGCCCCAAAACTGGCTATTAATTACAGTGTTAGCATAAGGGACAAGGTCAAAGTGCACCTAAGGCAACCAGTACAGCACCAATAAAAAACCCTATTATAGCTGTTAAGATTACTTGGAACTTCTGCAAAACATTTCCCACTCTTGCTTGGTGACCAGCTGGACCTGCCATGCTCAGACAGGTGATTTGCATTCACATCTACATTTCTGAAAGCTGCAGCAGTAAGTTTTATGATCAACTGACATTTTTGAAGAAAAGACTCATAAGAGGCGTTGTCCTGAGGTCTGTGCCATGCTCAGAGCTATGTGTGCTCATGGAACAGCTGGGCTGTCTCATTCAAACTCTCTTGCTTTGGCTCTTAATCCATTCATGAAACAAGTGCCCAGTGTAACTGGCAACTCAGACTTGGCACAGCCACAAGAGTTAATCAGAATGAACAGTGAAGGCCAGATAACTTCAGTCCCTCACTTGTTCATGGCAGGGGAGTCCAATTATTGGATTTGTTACCTAATGATTTTCCTGGGATTTAAAATTATTTATGAGTTAAGTGATGATAGAATTTTGTAGTATTGTGTGTCTAAAGCAGTATCAGGAAGCCCTGTTGGCCATTCATGAACTTTTAATTTTAGGTTTCTTTGTTAATTTAATTTTAAATATGTGAATTGTTTTAAATAAATGTGAATTTTGTTGTAAAAAACAACTCAAATATGAGTTGTTTATCACTCTCCCGAGAGTCTGTGTGGCAGGGGAAGGGAATGAGGAAGCAGACCCTTTGCTCTGGAAGTGATGAGGAAGCATCAACCAGTAAAGCCACTGATCCCTTCAATCTGCTGAGGCAGCATTTAATTAGTCAAAGGTGGAGATCAAGTAGGAATCTTGTCGGAAGGGGAGTCATGTCATCCATGTTGATTAAGGTGCTCTTTTGTTTTCTGTTTGGGTTATTTTAGCAGATTTGATGAGGCTTTGATGTTCTGTCTTTTCTCCGTTTAGCAACATGTTTGCTCATCATTAGGAATCCACAAGCTCAATTATAATCACAGTTGCATCTGTGCTTCCCAGTGGTTTTTAGCTCGTTCATCCCTATTTATAAACCCTAGTGCCTTTCCTCCATCACTGATTTTGCAAATATAAGGGATGCTACCACCCAAGGGAAGCAGATGATCAGAAGGAGCAGTAAGAGGCCCCAGCCTCAGAGGAGGTGCTGCAGCACTGGAGAGGGTTCACCTTGGTGCCTCTAGTGCTGAGAGCCTCTACCCAGGCACTGAGTGAGAAATGGGTTCTTAATGTGTCCCAGTGAGGAAAATGTTTTTCCATGAGAGGCAATGAATGCAAAACTATTCATAACAACACTCACAGCAGCAACACTGTTTCATGACACTGCTTTTCAAGGCAAAAATTACCTCCTTATTTGCTGTCATACTCAACTACATGATATCCTTTGTATCTTTTACAATTTATCTACTTCTACAGCTCGTATATTGGTCCCCACTGATTATAAATCAATATAGCTCATAGAGGGTAGTGACAACACTCAAAACAATGGATAGTAATTTCTTATATTCTAAAAGCCTTAATCTTAACAGGGCATGGAAAAAGAGACAGCAAACGAATTAAGATGAATATTCATGTTAAGGTCTCATCTCTTTACCTGAAGGAACAAATGGTCCATAGGATATAAGGGAATGAGGAACTGGAAAGTAAAGAGCAGAACAAGCAAACAAACCCTAACATATTGTTTTTTATAAAGGAAACATTACAAAAAATATACCTTTACTAAGATTTCCCTGGGACCTAACCTATGCCATAGAAAATGCTTTAGTGTAGCTCACAGTTTTTTTTATATAGTATCTTGAAAGGACCACAGCTGATAAAGAGCTGAAATGATGAGCTTGGATGACTGATTGTCAATCATAAAACATCAGAATCATAGATTCATAGAATGGTTTGGGTTGGAATGTCATTTATTTTCAACCCCCCTGCATGGGCAGGGACACCTCTCACTAGACCAGGTTGCTCAAAGCCCCATCCAGCATGGAGCAGGATTCCATAGCTGGGACTACAGAGGCAAGATCCAGCACCAGTATTTACCTGGTGGTGGGAAAAATTGCAGGGGCTCTCTCCCATCCCCCCAGCCCTTTTCCTGCTGCATTTTACACAAGAGAGGATGACTGAGGCCTTGTGTCTTTTCCTGTTGTGGTATGAAGACCCTTTAAGAAAGGAAGTGGTTGGTTTGTCTAGACAAATCTCACGGGGGTTAAGACATCTCACAGGCCCAATCTTTTAACTCATTGAGAGTATGGTGTCCAGAATCAAGTTAAAAGGTTTTATTAGAGGAAAGACTGGAGACTTTTGACTGTCTATTTTTTATTAACTTTCCATGGCAAATATTTTTGTATGTTTTATGCTGGTACTTTCCTAGGTGGTCATTTACTTGTTCAGCAAAGACTATTAAAACAATAGCTCTCTGATTTGCCTCTTTTTTTTTCATTATTGTTATAACAGAAGGCTTTAAACACAGAGTCTGAGCATTCAACTCTTACTTTCCTGTTCTCTGCATCTTTCAGCATCATGTGCCTTTGAGGAGACTCCTTCACAATGCTGTACCACTGTGCCTTTCATAAAGCTGTTGGTACAACACTGTGAATTTTGTCTTCTTTTTAGATTTCTGTTATGGACAGTAGCAACAGTCATGGCTATAAATTTCAAAGCATTTTCTGTTCTAAAACATACCACCTAAATGTTTATATGTTATACATACGTTCTTCATGAGTCTGCAAGTGCTATCAGGAGGCCTGCAGAGTTAATGTCTCTATTGGCACCTAGTTACTGGTAATGCTTGAGAAAATGTCTGCTTTTATAAGAAAATGAAGGAATTTTTTTTCTGCCTTTTTGAATTCTAGGAATAATTCTGAACACATTAACACAATCTAATACAAACTAAGAGAAAACCCCACAAGGTCATCTTAAATAATATCTCCTTATGCATTATGCAGAGAACTAGAGTACAAATTTTGCTTATAAAGAGAATCTCCTGATCTTCTATGATCTGGTTTCAGTGCTTTTTATAATAAAGCAAGTACACAATACTTGTAAGTTATTGAAACTGAGAATGAAGTGTGATTCAGGGAGACTTCCTTTGGCATGAAGAAAACAATTTTATCAGATCTGTGACTCCAAAGCAGTGCTGGTTAGCCTTTTTGTGGGCTTATACTTCAAATCCCTGCATCTGCATTTCATGAGCAGAGATAAAAACCTCACTGGTTTCTCTGTCAGGGAAAACAAAATTATGAGTACAGCTGAGAGCTGTCCCTGTGTCCTGAGGATAAACCTGGGACACCCCCAGAAGAGTATGAGATTCTCTGTTTAAAGAATGCATCTTAAATGCACTCTCAGGGCTCACTCTGACAGGGAAATGCTGCTGATGGAAAATTCCAATTGAATCAGTCAGAAATATCTCTCTTTCCTCCAAGAATCTGTGTTTTAATATATCCCAGCTGTGAATGAGTCAGGTAATCCTAGGCCAAAAAAAAAAAAATAATCAGGCTTTCTAGTTCCCTTTAGAGCTGTGTGGATCACTTAAACAGATGAGACAGGGCTCTGTATGGGCAAATAGAGAATCTTCTTTTGAGTAAATCCAAGTACAAGAAGAATATTTTGCCCATTGCTTCATCAATATCTTCAATAACAGCAAACAGGCTACTGAGTTGTTAGTGATATGTGTCCAGCAGCCCCCAATTTGCTGGGAGGCTGCATGAGGCTGATGTTTCTGAGGACAGGACCTGAAGCTGTCCAAGAAGAAAGCTTAGG